>OV815974.1:5432500-10432500 GCA_929112965.1 Mythimna albipuncta | reverse complement strand
TTAATAAAAAAAACATGTGTTTTTTTTTAATTAAATAAATCGTTTGTACTAGTTAAAATGGTCAAAATTGTATGAAATAAGTAAGACACTAATTTATACCATTGAACGCAATATCGTGATCAAAATTTGTTCTGCGAACAAAGAGGTTGAACAAAAAGGTTTTAACTATATTATAGCACGAGTGCGTCGTGGTAATCGAAATGTCACAGTTTGATAACAAGTGCCTTTATAAACCTAAGTGCAGTGTAATAAGAGTCACATTCTGAGCAAGTGTATTGAAAAATGTTATTATAAAATTATAATAGTAATCTAAGTATCATTATGACCTATGTTCAATTATTGTGTATGTTGTCATACAAACTCAACATCTAACCAACATAGTAATTTACAGTGTTTATGTACAAAAACATTCAGTCATTAACGTCTAATAAAATGTGTGATGTGCATAAGAGCAAATAATAAGGAAATGAATAGATTAATTTATTTTGTGTAGAATTAACTTATGTAAAGATAAATTCTGTTTGAGATTATACAGCACTAGTTTTTGTAAATGCATAACCAGAAAAACACACCAACAAGCGTTTCACCTGGTCGTCTATACCGCGTACATCGAAGCTCTGGAACAATCTACCTGCTGCATTCTTCCCGTCCACTTATAATTTAGGCTTCAAGGCTAGAGTGAATAGGATCTTAATAAACTTGCGCACCTCACTATTAATTACATTACTGCTTACCATCAGGTGGGATCGTTTATATTATTTAAAAAAAAACACCAACAAAACATTCAGTTATTTCAATATTATATAATGTCAGGCCAACCCGTAATGAGATAATGTACCTATTTAAGTAGTCGCATAATTTTATTTAGACCTGCTAAATGTGGCCTATTAAAAAAAAACATAAAAATCGCTCAAACTGTTTCGGAGGAATTCGATAACAAACACTGTGACACGAGATTTTTAAATATTAGATTATAATGTATGTAGGTACAGATATTATAGATTTTTGTTAATTAATTATGTACTAACATAGTATGTAAGTACTACTAACATATAGTATTGTGGGCCAAAGATAACTGAATAATAATTATTATGTACCTATTTATTTTATTTATCGTCGTTTTAGCTACCTATTTATGCTTGTAAAAGAAATAAAGAAGTTAACCAGGTTTTTTTTTTATTTAAATATTCCTTACTTTACTATTTTAATAATTAGGTAATTTTTAAACTTAAATGATGACGATGTAAAAAAATATTACTATACATCTTTTTTATGGGAAAAATCAACAAATAACTTCTGCCGCTTTGAGTGGAGTGGAAGGAAGTGTCAGACTGTAACTGACTACCCACCTGTGTTCCTTTAAGTAGCCCTTTGTGTTCCCAGGGCTACGGCGACTCCTCAACCCGCAGCTCTTCCAGCAGTACCTAAGTTATGTGTAACCTTTTGCAAGCGACGACTAAAACCAATATTATGCGAGGGCTACACTGCACACACGCCGATCGGGGCGCGTCGGTCTCCATACATTTTATATGGAAACTAGACTCATAGAGAGCTGCACTTGATCCATGCCACGCGACGCGACTCTACTTACAGTTCAGGCGTCGTCGCCCACGTCTGCATCATTGTAATGTAGTTCCCGCTTATTCGTCGGTTGTTACCACGGCTTCAGACCCTCGTACACCTTTCAAAGGTCGAGGACCTTAGAGTCCTGAGATAATACATAACAAATACATAAAATAATTTGAACAAACTCATGTACCACTGCGTTCACAACTTACTATTAAACACCTCGGCTGCGGCAAGTAAAACATAAACCTTGTCTTGGTGTGGCTGCGGGTCGAAATACGCCCCCAATGATATTTCAGCCAGTGCGTGGTAGGTCCTTCTCGACCCACCAGTACCAGGGTAGATTAAAATACTATACGCTACCACGGGATCTACATAACAGAAAATGAGAAATAAACCAGGGAAAGTGGCAGGCCGATATCGACCTGAACCGCACTAGAAAGTATTTTTAGTAGTGATGGGGCAGACCAAAATAAGGGGATATCGAAAATAAAACAGAAATATTGTAAAAAGAAATAATTAATAATAACTTATTTATTTACAATAATACAAATAAGTAAGTTATTATTATGCCTGTCCTTAAAACATATCACGCAAAGGTTTTGGTTGCATTTCCTGCAATATTTTTTTTTATTTTCTTAACTTTTTTTGCTTCTATACTATCTATGGAAAATATTTCTTCACTGCTGTCACTATCACTATCACGAACTGCAGGGCGAATTATTCGGTTTTCCAAAATTTGTACTTTTCTTTTATTGCTTACCATCATTGATTGTATTGCAAGCTACGTAAGATAGCACAACACTAAATGGCGGGGCGCTCACTCCATGCGGCATCGGGTGGCTGGCGGCCTGGTGGGCGGTGGGCCGATAAGGGCCTACTGCCGCACTGAGTGGATAATATTTCACCGTCAGTGCGTGGTAAACCGAAAAGGGCCTGTCATGATGTTTTTTTATGGGGAATTTTGACTACAAACTGAAATATATATTTATATCTGTCGAACTCCACCACCAGCGAGCGTGAGGAACATTGTTTCCTTCGTCCGCAACCGCGGCAGACCGAAATGGGCCTTTTCCGCTGTGAAGGTGTTAAACACTAAAACATCATCAATATAAATAGATGTAAATTAGGTAAAAACATATTATTGAAGATAACTCAAAAACTATTAGAGCAAAGTAAATAAAGCTCCCACTAAACTAATAAGTTTTTTCTAGCTATTGGTACACACTTAGCCATTACCAGTCCATAGCATAGGTATCTTGAAAACTCTAGAACCGATTTTGATCGACTAGATTGCTTGTTACTAGTGTATTTCAAGCTATGGTCAACTAGAAAAGAAAAAGTTAAAAAAAATATTGCAAATCGAAATGCGTAATCAAGATGCATACGTAGATAAGGTAAGACTCAATTGAAAACCAGCATCAGGCAACTGCAACGTAGTTGTCTAGCATTTTGCTGAACTGAACTTGCATATTACTGTCGTATAAGGGTTTCGTACCTCAGTCAGCAACCCCGATCAAGCAACAGATCAAACACCGCAAATGAAACTGGATCGGCCACGCGCTCCGAAGGGATCCTGAACATATACCCAAAGCAAGCCTTAGACTGGAATCTTCAAGGAAAGCGTAAACGTGGCCGCCTTAAGCAAACCTGGTGACGAACGGTCATAACAGAGGCGAAGAACATAGGGAAGGCCTGACCAAAAATGAAATGCGAAACTTAAGACCGAATGGGATGACAGCGCACTGTGGACGACCTTTATCCCATCTAGGGGGCAGAAGAACAAAAGTAAATTACCTCAGTCCGTAAAATCAAAACCCTCATATGATTACTTTGTTGTCTGTCTGTTCGTTTGTCAAGACCCTTTTTTCAGGAACGCGTTGAGTTCTTAAGCTGAAATTCATATCAAATACTCAGGTCTACTACATGGAGCAATGAAAAAACCAAACTTCTAAGTCAATATGGACCCATTTTGGGCGTCTACATATTTGTCTCCACTGTGTCGTACTAAATAAACAATGTTTTTTTCTTCATACATGCTGTTATGACAAGTCTAACGTCAGTTCAGAAGCCTGCATAATCTAACATAATATATAAATATAGTGCAATTCCAACAATATTACATGCGTACGGGTTACAATGCTAGGCCTCTTTTTTAAAGTTCCATCAAAATAGAGAGCTGTTTGTTAACGATCACTTTTAATAATATTATTTTTATGCATTAATAAAATCATTTGCAAATCGATTTGTTTCCTATGTTATGCAGTTCAATTCTATTTTATGTAAGGATCATTTCACTACGTATTTCACACACTCAAATGTCCTTTATTTCGTCATGTCGTTGAGCTCCTTAGTAGCCCTAAGTTTGAGCTACAAGAACACTGACAAATGCTTGCACTGACTGGACAGGTCCACTGAAATCTGTGCAGTTATTTCTTCAAAAGACCATCTGAGATACTAATCTGCATGATTCTCATACATATGATTTGACCGTTACTTGTTAACTATATGGCCTTTAAAAGAGACTTTGACCCCTGAGTTTGTTTCGGTGTTTCTTCTCAGGGTAGTCAGTTTGGGAACACTAAATAAAAAACTTCATTTAGACTAAACTGACGAAAAAAATAAAATTGACGTGTAAAAGAGTTTTTTTAAAAACCTATTTGCAAAATAAATACCATTTGTCAAACTTTTAGATCTAAATAAAACCACTGTAATTATGCTTAAATATTATAATTTAACTAATCTTTAAAGATATCATCACAGAGGTCAATGCCAAATATTTTAAGCTTCGGCTAATCAACGTCCCCAGCCGCCGCCTCCGCCGAAGCCGCCACCGAAACCGCCGCCGAAACCTCCGCCGAAACCACCGCCCCCACCGCCGCCGCCGCCGCCGCCGCCTCCGAAACCGCCACCACCTCCGTAGCCGCCGCCATAGCCGCCACCATAGCCGCCGCCATAGCCTCGTCCGCCCCCATAGCCTCGTCCGCCGCCCCAGCCGCGTCGTTTGTAGCCACCATGATGTCCGCCCCAGTGGGACTCTGCGGGCTCCAACGTCTCTTCAGCTTCCACCGCCGCTACATTCGCAGAAGCTGCACCATTAGACAACGCAGCCTCCTCTATTGGAATGGCCCACGCGTACGCCAAGCATGCTGTTACCAGCAAACCCGTACACAGTAACTGAAATAGAGAACCACAAGTTAATCTACTGTTAGGATATTGTTTTTCAAAACTACAGACTAAGTGATTAGAACATTCTGGTACTTAATATCTTAACTATGTAAATAAATATAATATATTATATACCTAATAAAAATATAATATATTATATACCTAATATTACTTCTGCTTCTCTGAAAGGTTAAGGCAAAGATGTACCAACACCTATGGAGTAAGGAACGAGACAATAACCAGCAACCGGCTACAAGCTGCGCTGCTATCGTTAAAATCATCATCTTCACTTCAACCGAAAGAAGTCCACTGTTGGACTTAGGCCTTCCCAACTGTCACCACAGCGAATAGTTCTGTACGTCTCGCATCCATCCGATTCCCGCGACTATCACCAGGTCAACGGTCCACATTGTGGAAGGCCTTCACTGTGTCTTCTAGTACGCGATCACCACTACAGAACGAGTTTAAGGAAAAGGGCTCGGAGTTTCCTTGCGTAATCGAATTAAGAATGAAGCCTTCCACAGTAGAACCAAGGTTACCGAGATACCCCGAAGAATCGCCAAACTTAACTGGCAATGAGCATGCACATTGAGGAATTGCAAATAGAAAAATCACAGTGACACTGCACGCCCCAGAATTCGAACCGAGAACCACGCTTGCGATCATTAGATGACACTAAATAGTCACTGCACTTGACGACGAATAACTAGGTATATAATACAAGTAATATAGTATTAGGATTTATGATAAAATAATAATTACTCACAGTCTTCATTGTCGTGTGTTCTCTGTGGCAATGTTAGTAGTGCTCGCTCGTAGACAATATATATACGCGCTGGATTAGCTCTCCTCCTCTGATTCAGAACGGGTAAATAACCGCAGTACCTGACTCATTAATAGGTAAATCTTCGAATAGATACCATTTCTTAATTGACCACTACACTTTTTATAATCGATAAACCAACTTTAATCTTGGTAACCTTTGATAATAATGAGTTCATTACAATTCTAACAGGTTTGAAACGTAATTTACGACACCAAAACTAATTTTATATCTATAGCCGGATGTATGCTTTAGTTTCATAGATTTCAGTGTTGGTATACAACTTCGTGAGGAAACCGGCATGTCCTAGAACCAGAAAATCGAAGACGTGTGACATTCACCTACCCGCACTGGGCCCGCTCGGTGAATTACGACACATTCCCTCTCCTAGAGAGGAAGCCTGTGTCCCAGCGGTGGGAACATTAAAAAGGCTGATGATTATGATGATGATACAACCTGGCAAAGTGGGTGATTATAGACACCTGCTACACCCAGTACGAATGCGGTGCTCCTGACCAGATGATGGCACACTTATTAAAAGGCCTAAAGCGTCCCTACACCTGTACTTTGGAGGACCTGAAAAACGCCATTAACGCCGCTATAGAAGTTGCAACCTAATGGGCCCAAAAATTTTGAGGGAAAGGAAAACCATAGATTCGAGAAGAAGAAGAAGTGTTAGGATGAGCAGAGCTTAGCCTCCGCTGAATTGGAGTTTGATAGAGGTGGAAATGGAAACACTTAACAAACAAAAACGAGTTTCTTCAAAATTAGAAGTCGACCTGGCAAACAAATTTTTCAAAAGTTCAAATCAGATTTAACAAGAAGCTTTGTCGCCTTCTAAGTTTTCTTAGTGGTTCATAAAACTAACCGGCACCATTAAACTGTTGGTCACGTACTGAACCTGGCGTCATGGTAGTAAAAACTTGAATTTGAAACGTTTATCCTCGATGTTAGAATGTTTGCTTCGGTCAAGCTGGTTTCTTTCATTAGAACTCTGTTGCCACTCCCACGTCGGGAGTCCGTTTCTATGCAGCAACGCAGTAGTCGGGGTGGGGTTACCCTAAATCTATCCACACTCGACACAGCCTATCTGGGGAGGGGGAAGGGTAATTGTTACACGTCTTTTACGACGCATCCTGATAACACTGTTTCGCAAGTCGGTTGAACAAATCCGCTAAAAATTTTGCTGAGATGGTTGCGAATAAGCCACGATTTCTTGCGGATATTAGGCATTTGCGCAAGCGGAGGTGGCAAAGTTTCGTTACATTACAACCCTATTCATTTCAGGACAGGTTTGTTTATAATATTTTGTCATTACATTCATGAAAGTTCTGGTTGGCCCAAAAGAAATACTTTTTGCATAAGGCTGACCCTAACCTTGGTACAAAGGACATAAAATAAGTAATTATCGTTGCCTCACGTGTAAACAAATAATGATTGGAGATTCCACGGAGCGACCGGATCTATTATTGAATTCCACATAATATTTGTCATTAAACTATTTGTGTAAAAGGGTATTTACTTTGCTTAAAGCTACCTCATTTAACGACACGGAAATACTAGGCTTATAGATAAATTATACGAGTAGGTATTTGCAGTATACCTAATTAATGTCAACTCGAAATGAAAAGTTCGTGAAAATTACTAGAATATTTTAAACTTCGTGATCATTTAGAATATTTTATACGAGTATATGTTCTCTCGGCTTTTGTTTTTATTTAATTTAACTGCTGAAAATTTTGGTACGCAATTGTGTAATTTTTAACAGACTTCGAAAAGGTTCTATGATCGGCTAAATATATGTTTTTTTTTTTTAATGTATGTTCACCGATATGTCTGTCAATTGTGGACCGATTTTAATTTTTTTTATTTGATTGAAAGGTTATGCTTCCAAGTTGGTCCCATAGAATTTTTTTTATGATCTGTTCATGAACTTCGAAGATATGAAACAGAACTCCTCATAGAATCCGGGCAGAATTGTCGAAACAAATAATATTGCTCGGTTTATACGTGTAGGCGATGACTGACTGACAGAAAAGGGGATGTTTCAAACCGATCTGGTGATGAAGCCGTAAGGAAAATAATGTAATCTAACCCTGTTTGGGATTATTAGCATCGTTATGAAATGCACTCTGGCTATAAGGTTTTAAGTTTGGCTGAGGGGTATTTTTTAGTGGAGGTACCATAACTAAAAGTGAAAAATAAAAAACTTATTACAAAAAAAATTCAACCGACTTCAATGTAAAAAAACAAAATAATTTCGAAAGTCCGGTGTTAAATAACGAAGAGACAAAACTATCTATCATCGAAACACCGTCTTCCGAAATTATATTGTAGTTATTTTGTAATTTCAGTGTTTTTTTACATTGAAGTCGGTTGATTTTTTTTATAAAACTTTTTTTATTATGATAATGTTAGGTTAAAAACTGAGAACTCGAATAACATCGATTTCAAAGAATTGCAAAAAAGGAAATCGATTTAGTTGGCTAAACACATAAATTATATAGTATTTTTATTTATGTTTAAGCGAAACAAAAAGAAAAAAAAAAAACCTAAAAGAGTGTGCTTCACGACTGCACCTAAATAGATCCAGTTTAGCACAAATGCCAGACATATATTATTATGCCTAACACTGGTTTTCAACCCAATCTGAGGTTTTGATGTAACAGACGTAAATATCAATTTTATAGAGTAACATATAACACATATACTAATCACCAATTCGATTGATTTGTCTTCATACTTTGAAGGAACAAACACTTTGAAGGCAACAACACGATATTCCCTCTCGCTCCACCCGGAGCCGAAGAAGATATCTGAAGACCTACAACTAAATAAATCAGTAGATGGGTACGTAAAGGGTTTCGTCATACACAATATTGATTTTATCGACAGCAAAAATTTTTCTACACGTCACAAATTTCATCGATATAGTGCGAATTTCCCAATGGAAAATCCATTTACTCTTTGTCGAATCCACGGTCAACGCGCTTGCGGCCACTTGACAAACGAAACCGTGGTTTTTTAAACAGCATTATTCTATTAACTAATTGGGAAAAACACACATTTGAGCATCTGACGATATATTAATATGCACAATAAGCATGATGACAAACAGTCATCATAACGAGGTAGGTAAGAACCGAGGTAAACCACACAAGAGAGCGTATATTTTTGCCATCTTGAAGATCCATCTCGTTTTTGTAACATCGTTCTTATTATTTAATGTACGCAAAAACTTTAATCACAAATAATCAGGACAGGTCACGGACAGCTTCTGAATAAAGGTGAGCTTAACCCGGAATCAGGATTTGGATCTAAAGGAGGATGCCGAATTCTGTATGGGCACCGCCCGCACCCTCCAACAAACATAAGACAGGTGTCATTCGAAGCGTCTAGTTAAATACAGTATTTTTTATTACTGCGACACATCTCTAAAGTATGGGGTTTGGGTTTTATAAAGCATTATATTTTGACATAACCTAACCCAAGTGTTTTGGACCTTAAATATACACATAATATGGTAGTGTCATATATTTTAAAATGCGGCTTTGAGAGCTTAGTACGATTCTGCAAAATTATTGCACAAAGGGCATTGCGTAAGTTCCCAAAAATAACACAACAACAACTGCAACAAAAATATGTGTCATTCGAATCATTTCGTTAAATAAAGTATTTTTTACTACAGCGACACATCTCAAAAGTATGGGGTTTAGGTTTTATAAACAATTTTTATTTTAAAGCCTAACCTAACCTAACCTTAGTAGTGCGCATATATCCATTGATGACTAATAGTAAAAGACAAGACATTTTGTAATAGATGACTAATAGTAAAAGTCTTTAGTCTGTATGGAAAAATAAACTCATTATTATACAGATTTTTTTTTTTTTTTAGCTGCTCTTTTGTGGATAGAAATAATCAAACGGACATGCATTCCATGTCTGTTATGCGTACGTTACGGTTAGGTTACGTTAGGCCAAAATAAAAATTGATTATAAAACCTAAACCCCATACTTTTAAGGTACGTCGCCATAAAAAAAACTTTATTCACCTAGACACTTCGAATTACATCTGTTGTTGTTGCTGTGGTGGTTGTGTAATTTTTGGAGACAGTTTTACGCAATGCCCTTTTTTTTTATAAAAATTACTCTATTTAACCAGAAGCTTTGAATGACACCTGTCTCGAGTCTGTTGGTGGGTGGGGACACTAGCATGCAATGCCCTCGGTAGTAGGTACGAAGAAGATTTTCAAAATAGGTACAATATTTAGCGACCTCTTTTGCAAATCTATAACATATTAGTATCTATTGTTCGATCAGTTGCCGCGACCTTAAAACGCAAAAGGCACTGAAAGAACACAGATTTGTTTTAGTCCGATACTCCCCTCTCACCCCACCCAGAGCGAAAGAAGTTTTTTGATGACTTCCGACCTAGAAAAATCGTATTGTGTCTGTCTCTTTTAAGACTTTTTTAAGTCTCTTTAAAGCTCGATAGCATTCGCAGAGTCCGACTAGTTTTTCAAATTTTCATTTGTAATCATCTTCCATTATTTCGTCGCTGTATGGCATCCCTATTGCATAATATGTACCATGATCATCATATTACTTGTCTAGTCATCAGAGTCACAAAATAGATAGGTACAGAAGACAATCTCATGTATGTTCTTCACTTTTTATGTAGCGTTTCAAGTGCGCTTTGTATGTAGATTGACTTCTGTACCTATCTATTTTGTGTCAGAGTCGTAATAATAATAATGAGTGATTTCATTGACGTAACATTACATAGCTTTATTACTCTTAGAACATAGGTTTGTATGTATGGCCATTATAAGTCTTTGACCTCTGATTGTGTTTCGTAGTTTCTTCTCAAAGTCGTTGCCGAGGAAACATCGAACTCGTCTGTTGAGTTTAAAAAACAAAGACGTGTTATTAAGTGTTCTAAAACCAATTTTCTCAGTAATTATGTCCAGGCTACCAAAAAGATCTATCTTGGCCGTTATTTGGAGTTGGTATTCAGAGTCGGACACATGTTTGATGAATGACAAAAGTAGAATACATAAACAAGGGGATAAAGCAATTTCTTTAAATCGCTGGCTGCATTTTAAATTCCGAACGAAACAGTGGTTGCTAAGTAGTCCCGAATGCAGTGGGATTTATATAATTAATTCCCGAGCCTTGCGAGGGAGTCAATATAGAAACCTGAGTGAAGTGAGGAATTTAAGCCGGCTAAGACAAAGATAGCTTTACCTTGTGTTGGATACTCTACTTTTTACACCTTCTGTGAGATAATTGAAAGTCAATATACTGAACAGCAGCTGCTGCGAGATTTCAAATCTCACAACTGACAAACAAAATTTACAACTAAACACTGTGACTAAACTGAAGTATAGTTTTAATTTTCTATAACGCTGAGTTCTTTCATTATTTTTTTTTTGGGACACAGCAGTAGTATAATCTGTCTAAAAAGTCAAACGACTTGGGAATTTTGTATAATATTTAATCGGCACTTCTTTTAAATTCTTCTATTACGAGTAGTAAACAATAAACAAGATCTCTTAATCAACTTTGATTATTGAACCACTGTTGACTACATCAGATTTCATTTTGCCCTAATATTTACCCATGTCGTTTGACTTTTTAGACAAACTCTAACCACATTGTTCTTTTTTTTGTGGCCAGTTTTATTTTTGAACAAACCCGTTTGATGCACCTTATTATAAATTTACTTTTTACACCACCTGCTCGATAATGTCGTTTTATGTGTCATAAAAACCTCACTTATAGCAAGCCATTCTATCCCTAGGGAGATAATGCAGTATGGCCGATCCCTAGGGAATAATGACATTTGAATTTGGAACATCAAAAATCGTCAACATTGTGAATTAAAATGTAGGTGCATCGAACAAGTTGACTCGAAACTTAAATTATTGTTGGAGACTACTACCTCTGCACAGAAAAGGCAACAAAAAAAAACTATCACAGGCGATGGGACGCGCCACGCCATCTTTATGGTTGGGACTCGGTTGCGTGCGGAAGCGCGGGAAAACGCTCCCCGCCAGCTGTTCGGTGTGATCTAGTATCTCTGTATTTTCATTACTTTCTTGTTAATTTATTAATGACTCTGTTCCTCTGATAACGTAATATTGCTAAATTTGTTAATTATAATAACACTCAGGTGATTAGTATTTAGGTTAATAAATCTTTGTGTTTTTTTTTAAAACGTAATTTTACTTCTGTGTTAATATTAATATAATTATTATTAAATTATTGCAGCCAGAGTACCTTTTTCTCATTATGAAGTTCCCCTCTCTACGTTCCACCTTCCGGCTCTATCATCAGATCAGTTTGATAGTACCTTATAGCCAAAGTGTATCTTATGACAATTCTAATAAGTCCAAACACCGCTAGGATACATTGATTCATTACGAAGTTACGGTGCCTATCTTTCAGCTCCATCATCATCGGATCAGTTCGATAGTACCTTATAGCCAAAGTGCATCTTATGACAATTCTAATAAGCCCAAACACGGGTAGAATACATTGATTAATTCCGGAGTTCCGGTGCCTATCTTCCGGCTCCATCATCATCATCATCAGATCAGTTCGATAGTACTTTATAGCCAAAGCGCATCTCATGACAATTCTAATAAGCCTAAACACGGCTAGGTTTGATTAGTTACGGAGTTCCCTGTTCCGGTGCCTATCTTCCGGCTCCATCATCATAATCAGGTCACTTCGATGATACCATTTTCAACATAACTATTCAGAACCATTCATTTATTTGTATATGTTCATTGTGATATCAGTTTGAGTATGAAGTTCTGTTGGCCATTTCTTCACCAATTCCACATCAAATGACTGTAAATGCGTCCTTGATGAAAATACCAAAATGACTATACACCGCTAAATTTTGATCGTTTTAATCCCGTGGAGGGTCGGTCCGGTACATGAAACACTATCGATTAGTACTAAAGATAAAATTAAAAAATAAAGTACCTTTTTTACAAAACTCGTATTAATTTACGCATGTACGAAATTAATTTCTTTAAGAAAACTAATGATCTAATGGTGTGTCGAGATCTGGTGAATGCTCGTGAGCCGCTTGCGAACGGCGCGCGTGCATTTCGGATCGTTCGTACGAAGCCCCAGCGCCAAGCGCACTACGTACGAACATGAAATGCACGCGCGCAGTTCGCATGCAACCCTGCACATCGACACTAATATTATATATAGGTAAAGTTTGTTTTTATGTTTTAGTGTTGGTAGGAGGTAATCTCTGAAAGTACTGGTCCGATTGCAAAAAAGTTTTCACCGATAGAAAGCTGCTTTACTCTTGACTGATATAGGCTATATTTTATGTACGTGAGCGAAGCCGCGGGCAAAAGATAGTCTGATATTTAAGGATGTTGATCATAGATTTAATGTTTTTTTTTTGTTTTTAATCCATTATGAAGTAATTAGTTTAAAACCAGTTTTGAATTGTTTTACTCGATACCAGAAATCGATTTTTGTTAATTTGAAATGAAAATTATGGTATATTTTAATTGAATAGTAACACTGGATTCAAAAATGGTGAGGTTTTGTCAGTGTGTGGGAAAAATACTTAACAAATTCAAATTTGTCTACATACGAACCGCAATCAAAAACAAAAATCAATCTTCGGTTCGATTTCCAGTTTAACTCGATGCAGCCAAAACCTGTTAAACGTGGAGTGACTGCCTATATATTTTTATTAAAGTGGGAAGTCACCCAATAACTTCTTCTGCTCTGATTCGAGCGAGAGGGCGTACCTATCAGATTTTTGCAACTCCAAATAAATATATCTATGATACTCTTTTCTATTCAAATACTTAATCTTTAGACATCTAGGTAATCTAGGTATCGGTCGTATGACCGATAAATCAGTGTAGACGACGTATAGTATAGTCGGCCTTATAATGTTCCCACTGTTGGGATTTTGGCCTCCTCTCTAGGAGAGGGAATGAGCGGTAATCCACCACGCGAGCCCACTGTGGGTTGGTGGATGTCACATGTCATCGATTTTTTGGTTCAAGGACATAGGTACATACGACGGTAGACGACGTACATAGCATAAAATAACTAGGTATACTATAATTGTTTAAATAGTAAGATATAAAACTATTGTTATATAGCAAATCATTACAAGCAATGACAGCTGTACCTAGGTACATTAATAATGTTGGCAGATACATGGTGCTTTTTTTTTTTTTTTTTTTTTTCGATGGGAAAAATCATGCATTGACATCCCCCGCCCTTGGGCGGAGCGGGAGATAGTGTCAGACTCTTACTGACTAAAAAACCCATCCCGTTCCTTCTAGCCTTCGTACCGGGGCTCGAGCGCCCTTTCGGATAACCCTGGCCCCAGTAGGCTTCGACCCGGCTGGGCCCCTGCTGTTGCTGACAACTCCTTGAGGCGCGCGGGAACAGTGCGCGCCGTCGACGACTTGGGCTTGGTCCGGACGGTTACCGGACGGCCGGACAGCGAGCTACCCATTGCTCACTGTCCGCAAGCCCGCGCCTACGGTGGCTGGAAATCGGGATCGGAATCCCGGCGGCGGCGGCGAGAGCGCCGTTGTCTGATGCGGTCGGCCACCTCCTTAGCGAGCATTACTGCTTCGCAGAAGTCGGCGACCGCCTGCCACTCTTCCTCGCTCCGGACCATGGCCTCGACCAGGGCCCGGCGCGAGAGGTCTCCGCCGCCGATCACCCCCACGAGGGCACGGCGATACTCCGCCCAAGCAGGGCACACCGCGATTGTGTGCTCCACCGTGTCCTCCGGGCGTTCCGCACAGTGGCGACACCCGGGCGTCACTTCCGCTTTAATTCGGAACAGGAACCTCCCGAACTTGCCATTTCCGGTGAGGACCTGTGTCATGCGGAAGGTAAGGACGCCGTGAGGTCTTTCCAGCCACGCCTCAAAGAGGGGACTTATCGCCATAATTGTGGCGTGCCCATGACGGGGTTGCGATAGTCGCTGACGCCATTCCACCATGAGATCCCGCCGGAGCTCTGTCCGCCATGCCGCGACCTGTCGCGGCAGAGGACTTTCACCCCGGCGTTGCATCTCCACGCGCATGTCGTGCATGTGTGCAAGGACTGTTGCCTCCAGATCCCACGGTGGTAGGCCAGCCAGAAGGCTCGCCGCTTCGCGGGAAATCGTGCGGTATCCCCGCACCATCCGAATTGCCATGACCCTCTGGCAGGCGTTCAGTATGGCCGCCGGTTGCTTTTTCAGCGACGGCGCCCACACCGGCGCCCCGTAGAGGGCCATGGACCGAACGATCCCCGCGTAGAGCCTCCGGCAGGAGGCGTCTGGACCCCCAAGGTTGGGCAGGAGCCGCTTGAGTGCAGCCCCAGTCCGGTTGAGTTTGGGAGCCAGACGTCGGAAATGCTCCACGAAATTCCACCGGCTGTCGAGGACGAGTCCCAGGTACTTCATCGTCGACCCGACACCGATGTGAACTCCTCCTACCGTTAGTTGGGAACTCAATGGCGGCGCGTTCCGAGACCGGCGACCGTGGAAACACATGGCCTCGGATTTGTGAAGCGCCACCTCGAGTCCCAACTCCTGGATCCTACCAACGACTATCGCAACCCCGCGTGTCGCTAAAGCGACCGCCGCCCGGTATGACTCTCCCTGCGCTAGAACCAGCGTGTCGTCTGCGTAGCATACCACGCTGACCCCGTCAGGGAGGTCGCCCCGCAACACGTAATCGTAGCCAATGTTCCACAAGGGTGGCCCTAGTACCGACCCCTGCGGAACACCGCACGACATCTCCCGACGTTTCCAGTCTCCCTGGTGACCGGGGTAGACAATATACCTGTCCGACAGGTAGGCTTCGACTACTCGACCGAGGTATTCGGGCACCCGGTGATACCGGAGTGCCCTCCGGATCGTACTCCAGGGCAGGGAATTGAAAGCGTTGGCAATGTCCAAGGACACTGCCACGACACACCTACCCCGGGACACCGCATCCCCCGTCGTGAGGGCTCGCACGCGCATGATGGCGTCCACCGTCGAGCGCATTCTGCGAAATCCGAACTGTCCGTCCGAAAGGTCCGGCCCCACCCGTGAAAGGCGCGCGACGAGGCGGCTCGCAATCACTCTTTCAAAGAGCTTGCCCACCTCGTCGAGCAGCACAATGGGCCGGTACGCGGACGGAGAGTCCGCAGGGCGCCCTGGCTTCGCGATGAGGACCAGTTTCCCCGTCTTCCAGCGAAGTGGGAACTGGCCCCTCTCCAAGCATGCGCTGAAGAGCCCTCTCAGTCGAGGCCCGAGAGCCTCCATGGCCAGGACCCAGGCTTTCCCAGGCAAGCCATCGGGTCCTGGGGCGGCGTTCTTGGCACTCAGCCTTTGCACCGCCACTCTCATCTCTACCTCGGTCACCTCTGGAGCATTATCGTCGTCGTCGCTATTGCGGTCCGCGTCAGACACCACTGGCGGAGGCGGAGCCATGGGCGGGGGGGAGTGTTCCCCTCGCACAGGGAACAGAGCGCTTACCACACCCTCCACGAGTTGGGGCCGGAGACTCTGAGTCAGCGGGGGAGCCCAGGGGCGCAGTTTCTCCCGTACCAATTTGTACGGGCGCCCCCACGGGTCCGCATTCAGAGACCCCAGCCACACGTTGCGGGCCTCAAGTTTGGCCCGCTTAATCTCCGCTCGGAGATACATGGTGCTCACATATTACGAACTCAGATTTTATTATTACCTATTAATATTGTAAACAGGTACCTAAAGTTTGTTTTTATGTTTTTTTGTTTTTAGGAGGTAATCTCTGAAAGTCCACGAATACAGCAGCCATAGGAGACCTATAGCTGCTTTATTCGTGTGTGACATAGGCTATATTTTAAAGAAAGAAAGAAAGAAACAAAATACGTTTATTTGGCACATAGGTACACACAATGAGATAACAATTATTATAGTATAGAAACTTAAACTTAAATATATCTACATGGTATGTCTCACGGCTGCGCCAAATGGGTCCAGTTCAGCATGATGCCAGGCCACTACGTAGTAGTTGTTTGACGCTGGTTTTCAACTGAACCTTGCTATGAGTCTACGGATGTTAATCAGTGATTAGGTGTGAGGTAAATAAATATATGTATATTATTATATGTAGGAATAAATTAGTATGTAGTAAACGATAAATA
Organism: Mythimna albipuncta; assembly: GCA_929112965.1. NCBI lineage: Eukaryota > Metazoa > Arthropoda > Insecta > Lepidoptera > Noctuidae > Mythimna > Mythimna albipuncta. Next base: position 10,415,771 of record OV815974.1, on the reverse strand, counting down.
ATAGTAAGGTGTTTAATGGTAGAAAAAAATACATTCTAAGAATAAATAAGTCATCATCAAAACTATACTATATGTAAATGGCTTATGTTTAACTTACCACCAGATATAGTAACATATAAAAGACAAAAATAGTAAATGATCACCAAAATTAAACCTACATTTTAATGTAAAATTATAACCAGTTTTAACATCTCGCTATCCTATTTAAGCAAAATGAATCCAAATAAAGCATCGGCAGAACCCCATGGTTACGGAGATATCAGTAGTTAAAATTTTGAGGTTAGGTTAACTACCTGCCAAGCAGCAGCTCTACGGGGCTAAAAAGAGCGCATTAATTTGCTCGCTAAGATTTGGTTATCATTTACTACATTTGGTGTTCGAATACAATTTAAAGTACAGTCGTAACTAAAATACTATTGTAACTTTAGGATTTCATTTTTTTGGTGTCAAGTAATATATTTTTGACCAAAGAACTAAGGGTACCAAAGCGTTTTATGGTGGTCATTATATTTAATCCCTATGTAAATTCAATCGCACAGTCCTTACGGCTAACAAAAAAACCGGTCCTAAGCGATTTATGTACCTACGTGAGCGAAGCCGCGAGCAAAAGTTAGTTCTTAATAGTTACACAAACAATGAATCAGTGTATCATTCACCTACTGTATAAAATTGATGTATTTTTTAGTAAACATGTTTGTTTTATTTTGTTGTTTGTCTTGTACCTACGGACTTGTGTTTTAACAGGCGTAAGAAACGCCTAGGTGTCATCATTATGCAGACTCTTCGGAAGACATGGTGAAGCATACGGTAGTGGTGCGCCTCACTTGTGTGGAGCACCTATTCACGCCAGGCCCTGGTTCAGGCCATGTCCTGGAGAGAAGGAATGGGATGAGGTTGCCTCTTTCTACAAAGCAGTAATACTAGCGAAGGAGATGGCCAGAGCCTTGAAGGAACATACATCCTCACGCCCCAGCCGCTGCGACAGGAGACGCCCCGGCCATCGGGAGTCGCAGAGCGTTCTTCAGCCACCGTGGGCGCGGGCTTTCTGACGATAAGCAATAGGTAGTTCGCCATCCAGCCATTTGGTAACCACCGACCACAGGCGCCTCAAAGAAATATCAGCAGAATTGTAAGAGCCCAGCAGGACTACGGCATAGCATAGCATAGTCGGCCTAATGTAGAACGTAGTGATTATATACTCTTTGGCCTAGTGTTCCCACTGTTGGGACGGGGAATTCCTGAAATGAAGAAAATATACCAGTTCTTTCATACTTTTTGTTTATTACCGTTGGGATTTGTCTGTGTCGGATAAATATTTTCTCTATTTTAATCTAGGTTGTAGAAATCACGTTTGGTCAAAGTGCGTCATCAAAACTAATAAATTCCAGCAGAATTTAATACACCGACAGTGCCATCTGATCTTCATTATCTCTCCCTAGCTTTTTTCCAACTAGCCTGCATCGGCTTCCAGTCTAACTGGATGCGGTTGAATACCTGTGTTTTACATCATCATCATCATCATTCAGCCGATACAAGTCCACTGTTGGACATAGGCCTCCCCCAAGTCCATTGGAGGGGTTCGAACCACAACCCGCCACGCTGGTCCAGTGCGTGTTGGCGGGTCGCCATAGCCTCGTCCGTTTTTCAGCAGGGTTGCCCCACGTGCAGGTGAGATTGGCTTGGTTGACGTGGCAATATTACCACGTATGAATATTGGTGGCAATATTGCCCGTAGTATGAATATTAGTCGCAATAGTCATAGTCATAGTCATAGTCATAGTAGTTTATTGGTAAGGGGTATTGCCCGTAGTATGAATATTGGTGGCAATATTGCCCGTAGTATGAATATTGTTGGCAATATTGCCCGTAGTATGAATATTGGTGGCAATATTGCCAACAATATTCCCATATTTCCGCCAACGGCACATCTCTAAGTGGAACCAACGGCTTTTTAAAAGCTTTTGAAAGCAATGTTTTGGGGCGTCAGTAATGTCCTAGATAAACTTAATGTGAGTTGCACCATTTAACTATAACGATAACGAAGCTGTTAACAGCTGTCAAATCGTCGAATTGACCAATAGGCGGCCGTTTCACGGCTGGTTATGATTTGGTTATCGTTATAGTTACATGGTGCAACTCACCTTTAGAAAAGTACATCTGCGTAGAAACCCTGCCTCCATTAAAATATTTCATCGATAAAATTAGTTTAATTACGTTTGTTTATTTATCACGCAAAAGCTTAAATTGAATTATTATTTAGATTTTTTTGTTTGGATTTTCCAAATATTTATTTAATGTTTACCCAATTTAAATACACATGTGACTAACATCACATATTTTTCTTGTAAGGGTTCTGTACCAAATATCTTCTCTCTTCTGTATATTAACCCATCTGTTTTACCTGACTTGTCACAACCACTTATATCAGGAACTAATTAAGGTGAGGTTGCACTAACTTTGAACTTTTAGCTGAGGTTGCACTAATTTTGAACCTCTGAAATCCACAAATATAGAAGAGCCTATTACGAGGCCGCGAAGTCGAAATAGAGTAGCAATACCGGGGCAGTACCCATAAAAATACTTTATGACGGCACGTAACTGTACGTTAATATTCTACGGCTTTCTTTGATCCTCTTAGGTATTATACTGTGTGCTAGCAGGTACTAGCAAGTGCCATAATTTACTAATAATGATATTGATTGTACTAGGTTGATCACCAAACAGCCCGTATTGGTCGTCAAAAAAACGATTGAAAAAAAATTCACTAGTCATGAATAATAATAATCATTTGTTAGAAATTATTATTTTTATGGAGGATAACTTATTATTTTGACAACGAAAAAGTGTGTTAAAAAACGTCGTTTGACACTTGTGGGTGGTGGTGTGCGAGGTAGTTCTGGAGCTGGGAGAACGACCTCGTTAAAATCTAAAATCTTCGAAAATACGGAACCCTACTTGCTCTTCACAGCGTTTGTTTTTCATTCAGCTATTATATTCACAGTTAACATCTAGCCATGCAGCAATTATCTTTTTTAAAAACAGGAAAGAAGTTTTTTCCCTGCCGTACCTATGAAAGTCTAAACTAGCAATTAAATTATGGGTGTGTCGTTTTCGTAAACTGCGCATATTGCGCATCATAAAGCTTACACTTAAAGACTAGTTTAACAAGGTAACATTCTTGATTAACCAGTTGTGAACCACTCGAGCGATGCTCCATGACTAAGTTCAAGTTTAAGACTGTTAGGTAAACAAGTTTTTACGTAAACATGCGTCATTGGCTGATGGGATTTGACTTTTAAAGTTATTTACATAAAATACATATTTGCACGTCATTAAAACAATCAACTGCCTTGCTTTTTCCCGATTTTGTTAGGATCAGCTACCAGTTTAACTGACCCCGTCTAGCAGCCACCGTAAGCGTGGGCTTGCGGACGAAGAGCAATGGGTAGCTCACCGTCCGGACCGAGCCCGAGTCGTCGACAGCGCGTGATGTTCCACGTGTGCCTCAAAGAGATGTCAACAAAAATATTGGGGCCCAGGAGGGCTGAAGCCTACAGAGGCCATGACTTCTGAAAGCGAAACCAGTGATCCTGGAACAAACACTAGTTAGCTTGGCGTTTTTACCATATTAAGCTATCTGAGGCATGGAAAAGTCTTGCTATATTGGATGGTCACCCATCCCAACGCCGTCCGCAGTATTGTTTAAATTTATAGATCGACGCATGCGGCTGTTATTACTTTAACCACAAAATAATAATAATAATTCTATATGTCGCAATAGTTTCCCGCCAATTGATGCTTTGTCCTTGGATCTACTAGCATAGCGCGTACACCATCGTTGACTGATACCACGCTCTATGAAAAAAGTCTAAAAGGAAAATTGCCTCTGCGAGTTGGCTTCGTCCCCTCGTACGCCTTCCAAAGGTTCAAGTGGACATAAATAAATACATTATAATTGTATTAAAAAAAAGACAACAATATGGTCTATTTAATTCGTGAAATACCTTAGAATTAGCTATGAGCTTCACTCCTTATTAAAACCAGTTAGTAAATTGCTATTCTTCTCAGATACATATTGTGCGCCTAACACAGTCATAGCCTTCACGTAAATTACTTCCTGTGTTCTAAATGATGATTTCATTCAACCGAAATCAAAATCAAATCATCTGACAGAACCAGATTGAGGAAGAACGTGATGCGTAATACAGAAACCCCAACGATTGGGCAAAATTCATCTTGACCATGGAACAGATAAAGTTATCTGTACCATGAAACAGATAAATTTATCTGTACTTCGGAACAGATAAAATTGTCTTTTCCGTGGTCTTGATCACTTTTGCTTTGTCAAGAGCGAAGCAAAAATAAAGAAGAACCGTCACCCACCTGAGATTTGTGAAATTCAAATCATTTTATAGATTTTGGATCATTTATTCATCAGAATACATTTTAAACTTAATACATATTAGGAAGTCTGTAATTCATTATTTAGCTCTTGTAGTATCTAGTATTATTATTTATTATATTCTTTATTGCACTTAGTTTTACGATACGAATTCAGCTGTACGCAATGAATGCACATAATCAGATAAATACGGGTACATATAAATAAGCAATGTTATTGTGAAAAAACCAATCCTGTGACGATTCTACCAAATAGCGAAAGTGTTCACGTTAACTGACTTGTAAAATTCAGGTCATACTTTGACCCCGATCTCCCAGGATAAGAAAGTTACATTGGAGCATTGTTTGAAAGACACCGCGACCATGGAAGCCAAAGGGCTACTGAAGCAACACTATGGTGGATAAACTTTGACTTCACCTAAAGCGACAGAAGTTGTTTGATGATATTCCCAATCCCACCCTTGAAAAAGAAGATTGTAGGTTGTACCCTAGGTGGGGTTATTCCTTACGCAATACGGAACCTGTTGGGCTACTTGTACGTAACCATTTCCATTTTATAAGCCATTTCAGCTAATCGTGTTTCATTATCGTCCACATCATCGCTTACCATCAAGTGAGATAGTGGTCAAACGCAAGCCTATCCATAGTAAAAAAAAATAACAATTTGCTTGATCTATCACTACACTATTTAATCAGAAGATCATAATCTTAAATCACTATTACAACGCTACCTGTCTCATCAGCTCCCGATGCCAGGACAGGAATCGTGCTGGGCGCCTGGGACGTAGTAACTATGGCTGCAACGCCTGACAAAAATGTTTTGATGCCGCTTTGTCAACCTTTGCCGAGATAGGCATACTGGCGGCGTCACGCCCTCACCGTTGCCTCCATATAGACTGCATGCACGTCGGCAGGTTTTCTTCCTTTTATAATGTAGGGATTTATTTAGTTCTTTATGCCATGTGTTTTCATCTCCATGTTATTCCATCTTTTATTTGTAAAGCGCCTAGTAAAATGTAAAACGCAAACTGTGGATTGGCTACTTGGACTGACAATCTCTTCTCTAAATCTATTTTCGTCATTCCAATCATCTCAAAAGTCACATCTTCACTACAACCAATCTTTTTTCATCCATCTTTTCTCGTCCCTATATTTTTATGCTTACAGTATTCTAGATCTTATCACAGATTTGTAGATTCAATGTTTATCTAGATGGACATCCGTGAGTCTAGTGATCCGTCGCCATTTCTTGCATCCTTAGTTGATTATATTGGTCTACTGCACCCTTCTCTAGGCCATGCGACTTGAGGTATCGGAAGCCGGATCAGACCGGTATGGGTAATTGGGCTTTCCAGCGATAGCTAGGGGCATAGAATCAGTTTTGATTCTAGTAAATTTAAGGCCAACACTCTGCAGTATTTCCCACCTCCTAACAAACACAGCCAATCTGCTCTCCCCCTCAACCTCTTTCTCTGGGTACTATCAGCAACCAGTGCAATGTCATTTTAGCAAACAAAATATACCTGGGAGTCTCTTCCAGGATGTGCAATATCAGAGTGTTTATAATCATCAAAAGGAAAAGGTCTGAAAACCGACCCTTGATTGAAGCTGACTGCCACATTGAAACTGCCAGTGGTACCTACTGTAGAATGGATTTGTCTACTGCATTCCCTGTACATCGATCAAATCAACTGCACAAACTTCACAAGCACACCAGTCTCTTAAAGTGCCAACCATAAAACCCCTCGAGGCCAGTTGCTGACGTGTTGGACACCATATATACAGACACAGTGTTCAAACCGACACATTTTATTTTCAATATTTTTCACTGAAGAAACCACAAAATTTTATTGAAGCTGTACACTCAAATAAAAAAAAGGTTTAAAATATAATATACCTATAGAGATTTACTACCTGAAGTTGGCTTTTAGTAGTGCGTGAATCACGTAAAATGTACGAAATTGACGTAAATAACTTTTATACAATCAAAGTGTAACTTGATATATTATTACTAAGGCTTTGTTTTGAAATTTTAATCGGTTTTAATAAATTGCAAACGGCTATAACAGGTGGTACGAATTTCGTCGAGTAGAATAAAGCTAACCACTTCCATCCTATAATAACTACTCGAAGTGGACAGTTGTCCGTACAAACAATATACTAGTTTAAGTCATGAATGCAAAATCACCTCAAGGATCCTAAGAGTGGCTTAGCATAAGGGATGCCGTGGAAGCTGTAGAAAGAAATTATATAAAACTAATTGTAAATATGACAATAGTAGGTAGAGAAAAAGATCGAAATACAGAAAAAAGAAATAAAAAATAAAGTTTCCTTGAACTATTCTTTATCTACTCTTTATTGGGTTACCAAAATGAAAGAGCAAGCGATTTCACGTTTTGATTTATTTTATCACCGTCATTCGAAACTGTTTTCATTTGAAAACTGGTATATTAGTGACACAGTTTAGGTTGCGAATGTTTTTTAACAAGACATTGGATGATCGATTAAAATGAAGGTTTTTATATAACGGAACTTGCCTCCGCCTTCGCAAGTGCAAAAAATCCTCAAGAAATCATATCTTCACATCCGCATCAGCCTCTGTAAGTTTGCGGACAGTGAGCAATGGGTAGCTTGCTGTCCGGCCGTCCGGTAACTGTGTGGACCAAGCCCAAGTCGTCGACGGCGCGCACTGTTCCCGCGCGCCTCAAGTTGTCAGCAACTGCAGGGACCCATTTGGGTCGAAGCCTACAGGGGCCAGGGTTAGTTTCGAAAGACAGCTCGAGCCCCGGTATGAAGGCTAGAAGGAACGGGGTGGGTCTTTTAGTCAGTAAGAGTCTGACAGTATTTCCCGCTCCGCCCAAGAGCGGGGGTTGTCATTGGATGAGTTTTTCCCACCATAAAAAAGCCTCTGTAAGTTTTTAGCGGAGTTTGAACGGAGGCCCACTAACTAATACTTATCTTCGTTTAGTTAATTAATACATTAAATTGAGTGATATCATAAAGATTTAACGAAAGTTTCAAATTTTGATCAATAGACCAACAGCTAACTGAAGAACCATAAACTTTAATTTGATTTATTTATTTAAATTTCATGTGCAGTCACTACTGCCTATGTACCACTGTACATAAGCGGACTTAATGCTACAAGGCATTCTCTCCCAGTCAACCTTTTGCTTTAAAAAGACAACACTGTGGTAGGTTTGCACAATAAACAAATAACAGATACTTCAAACGGAAAAAATAAGTTATCTCTAATAGTAAAATAAATATTATATAATCATAAAATACATGTTTATACAAGAAAAATAATAAACTTATAAATATTATGACTTTTTTTAACGCCTCCGCTAACTTCTACGTTTGTGGATGTCAAACTCTGTATCTTCGTCTTTTCAGCAATCTCCTCTATTGTTAGATACTTTTTTAACAAAAATATTAAGAATGCTTCATAGTACCTACAGTTCTATGATCAACGTTTAGTCATCTACAATCTACGTAGACTTCTCTAGTTTTGCATAGAAAACATGTAATTTACCGCACCGGTAATCAAATGATGCCGGATCTACGGGACAACAACACAATATGAAATCTCTAGGGATTCCCGAGGCCCAAATACCTTTTAATTAATGTTACTGTCGATATAGATAAAGATAGCTTTATGTCTATTATTCTTATCAGTCTATGAGATGCAATTTCACAACATGCTAGTAAACATATACCTACGCGTAAAAAAAAAGTATCAAAATTAAACACTAACTACGTTCTTTTTCGGTTTTAATACCTATTTCCGAAATAAAATTTTATTTGGATTTTTGTTTTTTTTTTTTATCTGATCGGTATTATCTAGTGCTTGACTGCGATCCCACCTGATGGTAAGCAGTGATGCAATCGTTGATGGTGAGGCGCACTAGTTTACTAGTTAGCCTATTCACTCTTGCCTTGAAGACACCTTATTAGTGTTTATTTTTGAAAATAGCTGCTAAGACCGAAATTCAGCCTAAAGGACTAATATTCATCTATTTTGTTCGTGCAGAAGCTAGTGCACGGCTCCAATTGCTCATTAGCCATAAAAAAGAAGTGGCATAAAAATCCACGGGTCTAGAAGAGGGAATGGGCCGTAATCCACCACGCGGGCCCAGTGCGTGTTGGTGAATGTAACATGTCTTCGAATTTTTGGTTCTAGGACATGCCGGTTTCCTATCGATGTTTTCCTTCACCGTTTTGGGAACAAAATCCGTAAATATGAAATAGTATTCCAATATAGAATACCGCCATTTCTTGTAAATTAATAAAAAAATATTAATCATTTATTTTCAGGCGTCTTAATATTTCTCCAGCCGTACAAAACAGTGCTCTTCTCTCTTAAATTATCATTTAAATATCAGTCCGCAATAAAACGCTTTGGAAAGATCACAAAATATGTAAGTTGCATTCTGAGAAAGAACGGACAGGACCGGGAGGAGAGGAGATGGCTATAATAACAACAGCCATACAGTCATGTTTGTCTTCAAGTTTGGGCTGTGGATGGGTGACCATCGTCACATACCGAGTTTACTCCGTACTTCAAAAAGCATGATAAGCTATTGCTGGCCCTAGTTAATATTAGGCCAACGCCACGTTAAGCGGGCGCCCGAGCGAGTACCCGTCACGTAAAGTCGCGCGTGTGTCGTGTGCGGTGGTCCCCGTTGCGGAAACAGAATTAAACCCTGCGCAGTGTCGCTAGTTCAACTTTAACGGTGTGCATGTAGTCGTGTCGATGGAGAACTTTAATGTATTATTACGCAGCAAACGGGCGCGGGGAGTGGCTGCCCGCTACGATAAACTTTTGTATGGAACCGTGCGGGTCAGCTTATCGCAGTGTCGGCCCTAACAGTCCTTACGGGTAGTCAGAAGGACGGAAATCTGACATCAGTCTTGTCATAGAGCCTTGTGTTACCAAATGACTGTGTTGTGGAGGTCAAGGACAGTTGTTCTATGATACTGATAATATTATACAGATAATATTCAGTCGCATCCAGTTAAACTGGAAATCAACCTCAACACGGTTGGGAAAAACTAGACTAATTTATTGATCCTAAGAACTCTCTCAAGTTTCCAAAATCCGGTTTTTGATTTTTACTGTTATGTCAGTCGATAACCTACATTCTGGCGAAATCTTGTTTGGGTTCAAAATATTACTACAACATGGCCAATGTTTCATTCTATTCTACACTATTTCATTCTATTGTATATATACTATTCTATTCTATTGTACACACAAATATTATAAAACAAACAAAATAAAACGGCTGATGAGTACAAAGGCGAGCTTAAAACCCACAATTGGGTTTTTTACAGCAAACCGGGTCTCCTTTTATAACACAACTTTATACCTCATAATACGAGTATTGTTTCGCATATCAACGGGTAGAATTAACTTTATTTCACAGAAAATCGTTTCGCATACAATCATTTACACCTACACTAATATCAAAAAGAGATAGTTGGTTTTTTTGTTTCTAGGATGTAATCTCCGAAAGCATAGGGTCCGATTGGTAAAATTTATACAGGATTAATTCTGTCAATTATTTCCAAGAACCTTAGCGGATATCCCAGTCCATGGTCTTTTAATTGAAAATAGAAATATGCCTGGTATATCTTCTGTTTCAGTTCTACTAGTATAAATGATGAAGAGATAGATTTCTGCTTCAAATAATCAATTGTTTTACCACAGGTGTGTGAGCTTGCGTTGTCATGGTGTAGGATGATGCGTCGCTTTGGATTAGATTTCCGGAATTCAGCGATGACTTGTGGCAAAAAAGTTGTAGTATACCACTGTGCATTAACCGTTCTAATTAATTAATAAAATTGCGCTTGAAGATCAAGCGCAATTGTTGCAACCTGAGCGGTTTTCGTCACGAACGTAGTCACCATCTTCTTCGAAGTGCTTCGAGAGCGAACAACTTTAGTCGGCTTTGGCTTATCTCGGAAGACCCAGGTTGTAGATTGCTCTTTGGAATCAAGGTCGTAGGCATAAATCCAAGATTCGTAACTACTGATAATGTCGTAGATGTGATTTGACTCTCCTTGCTTGAACCTTTGGAAAGTTTTCTTACTTCATCTGACGAGGGCCACCTTATGATCATCGGAAAGCAAATGCGGAATCCATTGGCAAACTAGCTTTCTCACAACAAGCTCCTTATGCAAGATCTTTTGAATGGTTGTTCCTGAGATGCCTATTAACGCCTTTATCTCCCGATATGTCACATGACGATCTTTGAGTAGCAGCTGTCTCACAGCAACGATGTTTTCTTCAGTAAAGGCGGATTTTGGACGTCCTTCTGTCACTAAGACTAGTATTCCCACGCTGGATTTCTAAATACCAGCGTTTGACAGTCCGTAGACAAGGAGCTTCATCATAAAATACAGATCTTCACTCCTCGAATTACTGAGTCCGAGTTGGCCTCTCCGAAAGTTGTAAAAAATTATAGCACGAACGTTATTTTTAGAGAGATTCAATTTTGTGCGCGACTTGATAGATTCAAAACAACGCTGACTAAATAGTTGCATCAATCCTAATTATTTCAATTGTTTTGGCATTCTAAATTAAAACAAATTTGAAAATTGAGCAATTCTAAATTCAAAATTAGCGGAAAATTTTGAACGACAGAACTTAAAAGGCATGCTTAGTGCTTCATTCCTTATTTGAGGCGGCAGAAAAAAATAAGTACTTCATACGAGTACTACGAGTAGAACAGGTTTTTGAGAACATTATTTTTATAAAAAATATGTTGTTGTTTTAGAAATATAACTACTCTCAATTAGAAAAAAATGTAATAACGTATTGTCTACCTATTTAAGAAGAACCCCTGAGTAATTTAACAATAAAATACGTTATATATAACATTATTTTTTGCAGATAGGTTTTTTTTAGGTGGGAAATCATGAGGCGGAGCAGGAGAAGTATGTCAAACTTTCACTGACTAAAACCACACCTATGTTGCTTATTTGACTTGAGTTCCAGCAAAAGGAACCCCTGGGTCCTTTTCGGACAACCCATGGTAAGTAGGCTAGTCTCGGAGAAGGAAACTCCGAGACTAGACTACCAACCATGGGATGAACGACGTGATGGAATCAAGAATGAAAATATCCACAGGAGATCTAGAATTACCGGCATAACCTGAACAATCGCCAACCTTAAGTGGCAGTGTGCAGGGCACATTGCTACTTAAGGTTGGCGAGTGATGACCGCGTACTGGAAGAAGCCGCGTTGGTAGACTACACGGTCCTGAAGGTGGATCGATGAGATCAGGAATCCGATCGATGCGAGTCTCATAGGATCTGTCGTTACTATACTTGGAAGGGGCCTCTGTCCAACAGTGGACGTCTCTCGGCTGAAATGATAATAATGAAGGAAGTAGGAGAAGAGATGTTTTTAATACTTCTATGAAAAAGAATATGCCTCTGCAAAATGATTGTTGTCTAACAAACTCCACACTTAAGTCACAAAATAGATAGGTACAGAAGACAATCTCATGTATCTACTTCACTTTTTATACCTACGCTCGGTGGACGCACACTAACGAGCGTTTGAGCCGGAACTGTTCGACGAGTGGTCCGAGACGCTACAAGATATCGTGTCCGTGAACGGTGTCTATGTGTGCGTTGCTCGAGCGCGCTTTGTATGTAGATTGACTTCTGTACCTATCTATTTTATGCTTAAGTGCACTTACTCGCATATTTGTTATGATTTTCCCGGTAAACGTTATGAGTACCTAACTTTGTCATAGTAATTGTGTAAAACGATACACATAAAACGCAGTATGTGATGCCCTCATCGACCTTTTAAGCGTATATAAGTGTTTCCCTAGAGATGTAAGCCCCATAGTTCTACAAATACAGTCACGATGAACACGGTAAGTATGTTTACTTAGTCTCAATTATCTACACTAATATTATAAAGAGGGAAAATTTGTATTTTTGTGTGTATATTTGTAATGAATAAACTCAAAAATTCTTTCACCATTGGAAAGCTACATTCACCCTGAGTAACATAAGCTATATACAAGGTGTAAGACACCTTGATAATATATTTATTGCCCATGCAAAGCCGGGACGGGCCGCTAGTGTATGATAAAGTACTTCAATTAATGCTAATAAATGTCCAAGTCTTAAGAGAAGATTCCCTTTTGGTCTCATCAATTGGTATTTCATGGTTAACCTGCTGTATGAAAAATCACCTCTTACTGCTGCAGCAAGAATCACCTCCTCAGGAAGGCAATGCTCAAATAGCTTAATTTTAATAGCTAAACTTGATTTTACTACGAACTACAACTTCAACCAGAAATGCGTACACGCCTGGAGGTATGTTGTATTCCGAACGAAACTAGATCCTCCATAAAAACTTTGGACCAGAGAGTGAAAATCATAAAATCTTCTCTTAGTGCTCGCCTACATCATAAAAGGAAACCCTGTGCAAAATTTCACGTTCCTAGTCCCAGAAGTTTCGGCTGTGCGTTGATATGTCAGTCAGTCAGTTTCTCCTTTTTTTATGTTACGGCTAAAGATAGGTGTGAACATAAACTTAAGATAAGCCGGCTAAACTTAGGTTTATCTTCGAGGACCGGCTAATGTTCGATATCATGTTAATTTGGTCCATGAATTTTCATCTTTAGCCGGCTAATATGCACATTAGCCGAAACGAAACGGTAAAAATGAATTCGATAGACGTGCGGGGGTAAACATGTTGCTTGAAGGGGGCAGATCCCCTCTGCCATGCGTATTTTTAACACTTCAGAAGTTTTACTTCGTAATTTTAAATTCAGAAGTATCTGTAACAAACAAATGGTTCCTTTTTTATTTATTTTAATGACTAGATTTTGTAATAATTGTAGTTTTAAGTAATTAACACTGCAGAAATTTTATTTTGCAATTTCTTATACATAAGTATCTGTAATGAGGGTAATAATTTATTTAATAAAATTTTCGAAATAGTAAACAGTATTTAATATGTTATTATTATGTACGTAATTATATTATGATTAATGTAAGATACTTAAAATACATAATTATAATTTCCTTTTTCATTCGCTTCTACATTTTTAGCCAAGGGCCTGCAGTTACTCTTGAGTTTAGCCGGCTAATCTTAAGTTTATGTTCACACCTTGTAATCTTTAGCCGTAACATATATATAGATTACATTTTGTAATTACCCTAAATAAACCTCAATCTTTTATTATCATAATTAAGATCAAAGTTCTTGTTTATTTTAAGTTAATTTTTATTTACATTTTGTTTATTTATATTCCAGTTCACTATTTTCGCACTGGTGATCTGCGCCATCTTCGCTGTGGTGAGCGCTTCACCGAATCCAGCAGCTGAGATGGAAGTGGAAGACTTGGCCCCAGAGTCCGTCCCTGTAGATGATATGTTGGTGGGGGCGGAGTCCCGGGGCTACGGCTACAACAGGCGCGGGGGCGGCGGCGGCCACTATGACTATCATCGTGGACACGACTATCATCGTGGACACGACTACCATCGTGGACACTACGGGCACCATGGGCGTTGAAACTGACTAAATAAAACTCTGAGATTACTTGAAGAAATCTTACAATGTACTTTTTCTATACACTTATTAATTTTTTGTAATAAATGAAATGATTTTTTGAATTTAACGTTGTTGTATCAATCACACTAAATTAAGATGAAAGTTGGTGTGTATCGTACATAGCGTTGTTGACTTCGCGCTCAAACAGCTGAACTTTGCACTTGGGTGGATAATGTCCTGGTACAACACAGAAGACACTTTTGATCCAGGAAGTTTTGTTTTTAAGAAAATTTTCTACTTTACATACATACCTGTAGGTCTAGCTAAGTTACGGCTGTTTCGTTTCGATTCTCTTGCGTCGAATGCCCGCCTCCGATTCCTTTGTTCTGGCGTCATCTCAACGCTCAGTCACGTGGTCAGAGTAAAGAAATCGGAGGCGTGGCCAACTCGAGGCGTTCTGCACAAGAGCATCGAAACGAAACGGTTGTAACTTGGATAAGGTGGCAGAGGCCTTCTATTTGACGACCTAAACTTAACTGTTAAAGAGGTAGGGGTGTCTAGCTCCCCCTCTTTCTCGTTCGCTTGCCTGTCATTTTAATACATCATAGTGTGTATACAATGTGTCACCGTGTCCTTGTGGGGGCGATCGGCGACGGCGATCTCTCGCGCCGGGCCTTGGTACAGGCCATGGTCCAGAGCGAAGAGGAGTGACAGGCGGTCGCCTCCTTCTGCGAAACAGTAATGCTAGCAAAGGAGGAGGCCGACCGCATCAGGCAACGGCGCTCACGTCCCAGCCATTGCCGGGATTCCGATCCCGATTTCCGGCTACCGTAGGCGCGGGCTTGCTGACGGCGAGCATTGGTAACTTGCTCTCCGACCGTCCGGTAGCCGTCCGGACCGAGCACAAGTCGTCGACGGCGCGCGCTGTTCCCGCGCACCTCAAGGAGTTGTCGAAAAAAAATTGCGATGCTAATAATTCGCAAGTTCTTGCGATGAGAATCTCATGAAAGGTCGTAAACCTAAGGAGGCTCTTGTTAAACCACAAAAAAACGGTCTAATGGCTCATGTCAATATTTTTCACAAGAAATATTGTAAGAAATTGCCATTATAAAAGATAAGGCAAAAAAGGGTTACGATCCTTTTCCTCACAAAAAAAAAACCATTGCACGTGCGCAAGCAAGCGAGCGTAAGCATGTACTTAGGTATACAAATCAACTTTAAAATTGTTGTGTTTTTTTTTTTGTAAATTGCTTTGGCCTTACCACGACGTATCTTTATCAGGACATCTCCATCCTACTCAGTTTAGGTCGTCAAATGTATCGCGTCAAGAACTTATGGTAGGGCCTCTAGTCGCTTATAATAATAATAATACCTAAAATAAATAATAATAACTCTATATTTTAAAATTACGTATTGTAATAAGTAAGTGACGTATTGCGCTGGGTCGTGGTAGCCTTCCGTGAGCCAAATTTTGCAGTCTCTAAACTTCGCTGCAAATCTGCGATGCATTCAATGCGTCGTGACTGGTGTTGACGTTGGTAATTAGCTTGTGTGATCTACACACCGTATTGCGTAAATCTGCTACCTGGGTACGTAAATTTCGCAGCAGTCTGACGTCTGCGTGGTCGAATGTAACGGGGGAGACTTGCGCAAATTCTTCGTCACGAATGTCGACAAATCATCCGGCTCGATCTCCTTTTAGCATTTTTATAATGTTCCGGAGACTCCTCTCGCCTTTTTCATTCCTCCTACGGGACAACAATCGGTTAGCCATGTGTAGCGACTCGTAAACCAGTATTTTTTCTCTGCGAGTCTCCTCATCATTGAAGTTGTACGTGGTGATCTGGGTCACACAGACCTCATCCATGACATCCAGCTTATACTTAACCTAGTTCACCACAAGTTCTTTCGAATGCATGTGATATCTTTGGTAACTGTTTCGTTCCTGTGGGACTTAGCGTGATGTTACATAAGCCTTAGCTTTCCTAAATAAATGGATTATCCTACATTAATAGTTTTTTTTAATTTGAATCAGAAATTTCTGAAGCATATTCAAACAAACAATTGCTTCAGATTTATAATATTAATATATAGTAATATTTTAAAAAGGTTAAAGCAGATTTAGTGGCTGAGCCGTGGACGCTGGTGGTATGGTGCCTAGAGAGTATATTGACAATGTTTACAAGAATAATTAACGATGTTCTTTAGTTGATGGCAATCAATGTACTCTTTAATACGAGTCCTACCCGCATACTTACTACGAGTCCATTTTCCACCTTCCAGCTCTATCATCAGATCAGTTCGATAGTACCTTATAGCCAAAGCGCATCTCATGACAATTCATAAGTCCAAACATAGCTAGGATACGTTAATTAATTACGGAGTTCCGATGTCTATCTGCCAGCTCCATCATCATCATCAGATTACTTCGATGATACCATTTTCAACATAACTATTCCGAATTATTTATTTATTTATAATAGGACAATCGTCGCACTATCTTCATTGTGATATCACAATGATTAGTTCCGTTGACCATTTCTGTTCTTCATCAGTTCCACTTCATCAAACGTTACTTTTTGTCTGTAAAGGCGAAGTTCCCGACGACAATACCAAAATCACTGCCCGCCTAATATTTGAGGAGTTCCCTCGATTCCTCATAGATACCAACATCAAAACTGGATTTTGAACGAAAGGGGAACAATCTGGAAGCATATCCATTAAGGAGGCAATTTTTTTTTTTCAAATCGGTCCATAAACGACTGAGTCCTGAAGTAACAAACATAAAAAAAAAACCACCAAATTAAGAACTTCCTCGTTTTTTTGAAAGTCGGTTAAAAGAAAAGGACGTGAAACGTAAATAAATTAATTTGGAATATGGGGTCACTTTTGAGTTGCCAAGCGGAAAATTAAAAGATAAAGATTTTGAAACTGCATAAATATTTTTGGGATCTGAAATGTTCTTTATTCGTAATACCAAAATATATTTTTTTTATTGTAGAAAATAGATCAAAATGGACCAGTTTGTTCCATATCTCGGAAACTAGTCTAAATTAAATATACATATATATATAATAATAAAGGAAATAGTTCTTTACTTTTATAGATAACAAAAAAAAATCTTTACATAACAAATTCGATTTTTTTATTAAAGAAAAAAAACATATTTAAAAAATAATTACGTAATTCTCTCGAAACTTTTTGCATGCAAGTCAGATTCGCATTTGACCGCTTTTTTTCAATGTATACGTACTACTTGAGAAAGTAGCATAGTTAAACATTGTTAAATATTATAGGGCGAATTGATAAATAATTTATACATATACTAGTAGTAGTAGTTTAATGTTAATCAAGTTGAGGACTTTGACTTATAGTGAAACAGTAACTGGTATTTATAATCAATAAACAGTAAAGTAACTATTTCCGGCACAACAAAATAACAATTAATAAAATTAAACCTGTTTGCAAACGGTAAATAATTTCCAAAAAATAATATTGATTGAGATACCTACAAGAGGAGTGTTGAACTCGCAACCGCTACCACTTGAAGCTTTTTGGGCTGTCATTTATTTTCCCGTTGTGTGTCACCAGTTTCGTATATAAGATCCTGCCGAGTCAAACTTTACACTGTACAAGATTAGCTGTTACAATGAAAACTGTGAGTAGCACTTCAAATTCCAATTGCCTTTATTTTTGATAATATAAAAATATTCTTTTTCTCGATTTACAAATAATAATACATGCTTTAATTATACAAATAATAATTATATAACAATATTATTAATTATACATGCTATATAATTTTGCCAATGTTATTATGCAACTAATTTAGAATTATTACTTATTATTGCATAAATTATTTTTATTTATTTTATCAAAATTTATACTTACAATTCAATTAATTTTTCTCTTTATTCTTAATAAATTATGTTTTTTAAAGTTATCAGTGTAGTATTCATCTTATTTTTATTACCAATTTTTTTTCAAAAAATCACATTAAAAAACGTTGACGTTTCATACCGCTGCTAAGGCCAAACAAATAATTATTTGATATTTTCATAGTTCAAACGTCAAAAGTTCTTTGTATTGTTTTACCCACTTATAAGGAGAGGTTTAACTTGTAAAATTCGGTTTCATTCATATACCTACCGTAATTTTTTATTAGTATCAAAAATTTAAAAAAAAAGCCCTGGCGGTTAGCTAATATATAAGTATGTTATTCAGTTGTCTAGTACTCATAACACAAGCTCTGCTTCGCTTGAGACTAGACTATGCGTTGTGTGATAATTGTGGAATATTATATTATTATTATTATTATTATATTAATGTTATACAAAACCACGCCAATAAATTATATGGCATTGTATTAACTGTATCTTACAAGGATGTTATTTCAAATCAAGCCGTAAAATTCGCTGTGATGTCGATCTAGACAATCCGCAAGTTATTGAACGTTTGCGCCTCGACATTCGTGGATTCGCGCGCACAGATTCACGAACTCGTTAAATATTTTCGTTGGTCCATGATTTGACGACCCCGAGGCAGCATTTTTTGCGTCGATCTTGTCCTTTCGAATCATTCAATCCATTGCTTAATTAAATTAGTGCTTGGACACTCACTGATGCGCCGCAATTTGAATTAAGCACGGTAGAACAGTCACATAAGACCGAGCATTCTCATAAAAATACAATAAACATAAAAACATAATTTAATCATAATGACGACACAAAATACTTAAACAAAAATAATTATTTACTTTTACACTTATAAACAAACATAATTATTTATACACAAACATTATTTAATTTAAATTATTTATTAATAACGACGACATAAAATAAACAAGAACACCTGACACAACATTATAATAATATACATAATTACATAATTATACATATAATTAAACACATCACATTAGATTTATAATTATCTACAATAATATTTAATTCCGTTAATTGCTACTTCGCCCTCGCCCTTTCTCTTAATTTTTCTGTACCCGACAGGATCCATATTGGATTTATTGATCTATGACAATTTTAAATACCATTTATGTATAGATATCGTAGCCAAATCTTAGAAATTGATCACTTCATAATATGGCCAAGTAAACCGGCAAGATCGTTTTAAACATTCAAATTTGATGATATTTCAATCATCGTTTTGGCTTACTTTTTTTAGATCTTTTATTATCATAGAAATCCTACATCAATAATATGTCCCAACGAGGATTGACATATCATCAAATAAACGATCTGACCAGTTTTATGCATTTGGCCATATCATGGTCAATGTTAAGATCTGGCTACGACAAAGATATAAATTGCTATAAAGTATTGAGTAACAGAGTTCAATAACATGTTCCTTTAGAAGAATTAACTATCCAAGTGCAAGTCAAGGGGCTCTCGTCTAGTACCTACTAAAACTCTTTGTGACTCATTATCTTGGCAAAAAAATTGTTGATGATTGTATTCATATTATAATATATCGTATTAATATTATTTCGTGCTGCATGTGGATTCAAACCATAGATTTTTTGGGTTCAACTCAATATTTACAATAATTATTCTATTCGTGTGTTGGTCACATAATGCTTCCTAAACGGCTTGACCGATTTGAATGAAATTTTGTGTGTTTTTAAGGTCCCTCGATGGTTTTAAAATACAACTGAATCCGGTAGGTGGCGCTGCAATCGGGTTTTCTTTTTTTTTAATCAAACCGCCTGTCTTTTGCCGGGATCGCTGGTAGAGTAAATTTATTCTGAACACGATACCTACCTTTTTTGTTTTAGTTCATCTCAATGCTATAGAATGAATATATTCTCAACACGATAGCTATCGTAGACTATGCGTCGAAAATCCTTCAAAAGTTACTTTGTTATAAAATTAGGATTCCTAACCTGTAAGACATTTACATATTACCGCTTATGTGCGTAAATCAGTTAGAGTACTTCCTAGGTAATCTACAGGTTAACGACCAAACATAAGGTTAAGTTATAAAACAAGTTTTTTCTTCAATAAAACATTCGAATTCATTGTAATTCTTTAATTTTAATTTCAAATAATATCTAAAGTTTGATGAAATGAATTACGCATGAAGAATAAACATTTTTTAGGCCACCCGGACACGGACAGAAGGTTAGGTTAGGTTAGAAAAAGGATAGGTTAAAAAATAACCACGAAGCTCTGCTTCGCTTCGCTTTCGCCTTAGCCTTCTTTATTACCACCCAGTAGTGCGGAGATCCGTCATCGAGTTTAACGGGGACAAAAATGTTTCGCTCACTGTCTTCCGCGATTTCACGATGTAACATCCGGATTAACCAGGTAAAGTAGAGATACTGCTACTTTAAGTCAAATTTTACACTTTACCGGCTTGTACCCGGTCATTTACAGATTAGCTAGGTACATAGTTAATTAATTATTATAGTAATGTTATACTAACGGTAACGTATACATACATAATATGTTAAAAATCTGCTGCATTTGAACAAAAAAACAGATATCAAACAATAACTGCATAATTTATTTTAAAAAGCTCTGCATTAAAGTTTTATTACGACGACGTTGGCAACGTATAATTCTGAGTCGGTCATCCTGTAGATACTGACATTGACATGGTCAAAATAACATGCACCTAAGAAAAACAAAACACTTCGGCGCGGTGTGACAGGGACTAGCGCTCGTGGACCAATCGCAAGTCGCCTCCGAGCTTCACGCGACCGAAGAGTTCCGAGGACAAAATGAACAACGAAAACAATTGAGACATTTCTCTGCGTAAATGTGTCCGCGTCTTTAATAAAAAAAAATCGTTTGTAAATGCAATAAAAACTATAGAATTTGATTCAAACGAGTCGACCCAGTAACACAGTCTTAACAAAAAAACTTTTAATTTTTATTTCAGTTCGCTTTGTTCGCCCTGTTTGTATGTGCCGTCTTGGCATTGATGACGTCAGTGCAGGGTGCGCCTGGGGCTGACCTCGACACTGCCGAGAGCGGCAACTACGGCTACGGCGGCGGTCACCACGGAGGCGGTCACCACGGTGGTCACCACGGTGGACACAACTACGGCGGCTACGGTCAACACTACGGCGGCGGTCACCACGGAGGCGGTCACCACGGACATTATTAAGGATAGATCGAACGCATAAATGCTTTACACGTAGTACATTTGAAACCCTCATGCTTGAAACAAATTATTCAGATGCATCGGAGGATCTAGACAAGTGAAATTCTATCAGTGATTGGGAAAAAGTTTAAAAAGTAGAGGATTGAATAACGCCTTTCAAAATGGCATCTGATCAGTTCCATAGGCCCCTCGCCCGTGGCGACTGTTTATAGCGATGCGGTAGCGCATTCGTATCGATACAGTCGCGTTGACATCTTTTAAAATAGAGCTAGCAAATGCGACTAACGCGCGTTAGTAGCGATGCTATCGCGCGCTTACGGAGAGCGAGATAGCATCGCTGCAAAAAGTCGCCGTGAGCGAGGGGCTTTACAGTTAGACATTTCGACAATCCCAATTGTTGACAAATTGACATTGTTAAGGGCTTCGGAGAAAATGGCGAGACGTACTCTCGACGTCTAAAGATAAGACTGAACCACAACACTTGCCCAAAACTGTAAAAAACAGAAATAAGAAAAAACCCTGCTAAAACGAATTTTGTCGATGATTTCTTTGAGTCTGTATGCAAGACTGCGCTGTTCTTTTAAAAAACACGACGGTTATCGATACGGTATTCAAAGGTTTCAGGGTTCTTAGTACATTCATATTAAACTTGCATAAAATAAAATAATCACGATTACTTAAAAACTGGGAGAGAAATCCTGCGTAAGCTACTAGTATTTATTTATATATTATGTAATAAAAATTATAATATTAACACACTGTTTTTTTTTTTTGCATGCTTGAATAGCAAATCAGTTGCACTTACGAGCTTCTGTAAAACATCACACCCACACACGTTAAACACCCTCATAAATCACACTCCGTAACAGGTTTTATTCTGTCAGCATCTCACAGTAAAAACTTCGGACAGCAAGTAATGGGTAGCTCGCTGTCCGGCCACTCAGAGAACCCGTTGTCATAGGTTGTACGGAAGGGAACAAGAGGCCTTGGAACGAAAGCAAGGAAGGAACAGGGGAGTTGGTTTTAGTCAGTTAACGTCTGACACTCTCCATCGCCACCCTAGAGCGGGAGAAGTCATAAAAATGTGATGAAGTGGATTAGAGGTTCACTTTACCTAAGATCACATGGTGAGATATTTATCAGAATAGCACTACAAAGGGCTGTTGACATGACTTTCAAATATATAACGCTAAATTTTAATCGTTTTAATCCCGTGGAGGTTCAATCCGGTACATAAAACACTATCGATTTGTAAAGATATTTTTTTTTTCAAAACTCGTATTAATTTACGCATGTAGCTCAGCTGACGGTTTCTTAAAGAAATAAATTTCGTATGTGCGTAAATTAATACGAGTTTTTTTTATCACATTAAGTTTAACTGCTGTAAACTCTTTAAACGGTTTTTTTTTTTTGTGGCCGGCCAGCTATTCAGCCTCATTAATGAAAAAATAGAAATTAATTGTAATCTTTTAAAAATTAAGTATTTTAAAGAAATAGTTGAACAAATAAATCACTTAAAATATAACACTATTTAATTAATACTTGTCTTTATCAATTTTATATCGCGCTGTGATTGACTGGCTGTATGGAAAATTTTAACATGGCTCAATAGAAATGTGAAGATAGACCTAGTTTTTTTTAATAATTTGACAGCTGTCAGTTGTAAAGTAAAACTCCCTAGGGATGAAAAGTATCACTTTCAGCCCGCTCCTCAGGCAACTTCAGACCTACTTTCAGAGTATGAGTAATGAAAAAATATTTTAGGTAGTTTGAAACCTGTCTGGAACCGGACCAATAGGTCAGCATTATAATAGTGTCGGTCGCTTGTTTTATTTTTCAACCAGATGTAGTTTTTTTTTCTCATCTACATTATTGTTATCTTTAGGTTTAAGGGCCTGTACACACCACATTTTCAAACGCGCCGTTAACGCGAATTTGTAGCGATACAGACGCGATACGCACGTGAATCTGACGCAGCTCGTAGACCTTTAAGGCGATGGTCTACAACAAACGCCGTAGGCCGCGTCCGGGCGGGCGTGACGCTGTAGGCGATGTACGAATGCTTACCATGGAAATACACTACAGTGGTCTCTCTCACACGCTTGACGCGGCGTGTCTGTAGGCCGACGCAGTAATTTCGGAGTATTCTGGCGTTACAGACACCGCGTTTTTGTCAACGAAGATGGTGTTTACAAAGGACCAGGACGAATCACTAATTGAGTCAGTTAAATTAAACAGAATCTTGACATCGTTAGTATATATATATTTATCAAGGTATTAAAACAACCCCCAACCCTCTCCCAACTCTTCATGAAAAAATCGTGACGCCTTTTTTCTTCTCTTCTGTATCAATAATATTTGTATAACAACATCATCATCCTCCTCCTCTTCAAGAAAAATGCGAGAAACTGATCGCAGTTTGCGTAGGAAGCCGCGTCTTAGCGTGCTTGTTCCACATGTTCCGATGTTCCAAATGTTCCGTTTGTATCTTTTGAGCCGATGTTCCAAATGTTCTCTTTATACCTTATGAATCGACATTTCAAAAGTTCCGTTTGTATCTTTTAAGCCGGTGTTCCAAATGGTACATACTCGAATGACTGTGTCCGAACATTTCAGTGATTCAGATGTAAATATTCCAATCGCAAATGTGACACACTTTTCTCACGCCCACTGCGTAGGCGGCGTACGACCTACGGACGCAGCGCACGGCGCTTGTGCGCCGCGTCAAGCGTGTGAGAGAGACCACTGTATTGCATTTCCACAAAGCATTCGTAGACGTACGTTTCTAAAACGCGTATCAACGGCTCGTTTAAAAAACGTGGTGTGCACAGGCTCTAAAACGGTTAAATAGATGCATTTACTTTGCATATAGCATTGACGACCAAAACTGGAATTAAATAAAAAAGAAATCTATAAGTGAATGTTAAAATAATATGAGAACAACACTTTTTTTAAGGATTTCACAATCCGGTGAAACATCATTGAAATCTATCAGAAATGTTACAGTTTTAGTCCGTAGATAGGCTCCCCAAACGTTATCACTTCAACCGGTCTTGTGCTTCTCGCGTCAACACAGATTATAAGACTTTTAGTGACTAAAACCCACCTTTTAAGATGCGAAATTATCTAATGACTTGCAAGAGAGCATGTCAGACGTTTACTGTAGATTGATGGAAAAGCATTTTTTTTTGTTATTTAGACTTCAACTGTTTTAAATTTGTTAGTAATTTATTTTAATTATTAATAAAGCCTCTTTTTTGGAATGTGAATGTGAGAACACTGTATAGAGTCTGTCTAATTTCAATAATCAAGGTTGATTAAATGATTAAATATTGTACACAATTCCCAAGTCGGTTGACTTATTAGACAGACTCTACTTCACGAACTCTTAGACTACTTCCTATTAGGAATTACTTTTTTTATTATGATTATTTTTATTGTGCTTTTGTGTACAATATTGACTGGTCTACACTGTTCTTACATAATATCGTTGGATCGAGACCGAGGTTCCAACTTTATTTTTTTAGTAATAATTTTGGACCACGAATAAAATAAATTACAGTTTTTTTTTGCTAACTATATTACCTTTATCCTTGTGATCCCCATTTCAGCCGTGTCCCCGTAGTTTCATTTATTTATTTATTTATAAGCCTATCAACAATTGTTACATATTGCATTCAAAATGTACTTGCCCTTGGACAAACCAAGTGAATAATATATCACCAGTATTGTGAAACTCCGAACAAACTACATTTTCTATGAAATTGTAACCTTCTTTAGCCAACATTGAGAAGAACATCAATAGGACCTTACACAACGAACTTACTAGATATTTTAATCTGTGGTACTTAAACCTTTGTGTAATTAAGTTTGTGTTGTGACTATTCTGTTGGTTTTTCCTTTTTCTTTAAGATTTCGGAATTTAACTTAGCAGAATATGTTCTGTTGTTGTAGGTACGTATAACGTTGAGTCGAGCACCTGTTCGTCCGTTTCATCAGTTTTATCGAGATATTGACTTTGTTAGTATAAGTGACTCTTGTGAGATATTTGACTCTTCTATTTTTTCTTATTACTACATTATTTTAACGAGACGGTGACTCTTAAGTTATTCTCAAGTTTGTAAACCATCATGGTTAAAGGCCACAGAAGATGTGAAGTTTGCGGTATCAAAGAAGCTTGACATACTGAAACCATAAAACCATAGATATAATGGTTGGTTTGTAAAGAAAAGGCTAAACCCCAAGCGAACGCCGGCGTTCGCTCACCTATTGTCTTTCTATTGTGTCTGTAATTTCCACGATTGAAAGGTTAAACCCCAAACGAACGCCGGTGTTCGCGCACCTATTGTCTTTCTATTGTGTCTGTAATTTCCACGATTGAAAGGTAAAACCCCAAGCGAACGCCGGCGTTTGCGCACCTATTGTCTTTCTATTGTGTCTGTAATTTCCACGATTGAAAGGTTAAACTATTAAATATATAAATAAACATGAAATGAAATCATATAAATTAGCGTTTTATTGTACCTAGTTTTCAAAATAAAAACGTCAGTTTTGGAACCTCGTATAACAACACTATAGTGCATTTTATCGATATCGATTAACTCTAAATAGAGATAA
This sequence comes from Mythimna albipuncta, assembly GCA_929112965.1. NCBI lineage: Eukaryota > Metazoa > Arthropoda > Insecta > Lepidoptera > Noctuidae > Mythimna > Mythimna albipuncta. The sequence continues at coordinate 10,390,105 of OV815974.1, read as the reverse complement.
GTTTATTGTACATTGCGTACCCCTATCTATGACAGTTCTCGAGTTTTCATGTACCAACATGACAACAGCTTTGTTTTTTTTAAGTGGCTGGCTAAAGAAGGTTAACAATTTTTCTCGAACTGCATGTTCTAAGTTCCGTCTCTTGTTTACATGCTCTGCATATATCACGATAGACACAGCATGCCGAAACAATAATAAGGAAAAAGATTTTACAAATAAAAATGCAGATACAAAACTTTGAGTTACCATAATACAAAGAAAGGCTAGTGGTAAATCATTTTAGGTGGACTTGGCTCTTGAATTTCTGGATAGATGAGCAAACAATATCCAAACTTGCATCGCAGTTATCAAGAAGCCTACAATGTCTTGGGATTGGGGAGTTAGACCCTGAAATAGTTTTTCGGAATGGGGGACGTAGTAATTTGATTGGATGGCGCGAATAATTGTGAGGTAGGTTAAAATTTTTATATGGCAACTGAGGACAATCTATTTTACTGTGTCGAACTTTAAACAAAAAAAAAAAGAGATCGTTATTGTCTCAGCGTTCTTCAAGAGAAATTCAGAGCTTGGAACTTTTTTTGGCTATTTTCGTCGAATACGCCAGATGGTTCCAAAATCTTTTCTGAATGCATTCCAACCTAAGACTATGTGTTGCATAGTGGGGGTGCCACACAACTGAGCAATACTCTAGTACGGTAGGTACGAACGAGGCAATTAAAGAGGTAAATTTTGGTTTGAGGCTTGCGAAAATATTTTGCGTTCCGTAGTACAAAGCCAAGAGTTTTTTAAACTTTTTTGATAATATTAAAATAAATAAAATACATTTATTTCGGACTAAAAAATAATGTCCATAGAATTATTAGTTAAAAGGTCTTAAAATCTATGTTAGTATTGTTAGTAACAATGGTCTTAAAACTATATTAGTATTACTTTTTTATATATTAGATAAAAAAATATATATATTAGATAAATTATGTTAGTATTAGTTTTTTTATGTTAGTATTACTTTTTTATATATATTATCCATGTGGGGAATAAATGTAAACTTACAATCAAGCAGGACCCCTAAGTCTCTGATCACATCAACTTTATTGAGACATGTACGTACGTACCATTCATATGGTAATCGAAGTTAATAAAAAGCGGCTTCCGTGTAAACGTTATTTGAGAAGACTTCTTTACGTTTAGATACATACTACTATCTTCGCACCAGTTTATTAGCCGGTTCAAATCATCCATAAGTAATTTGGAACCGGCTTGAGAATATTTATAGCGCGAACTATTTTCAAATCATCGGTGAATAAAAATGGCGTGGAATAAATGAAACAACAGGGAAGGCCCTTTACAAAGATAACAAATATTACAAGACCAAGGTGGAAACCCTGCGGAACCCCAGAGGTTATAATCAGGGTTTCGGATTTGTAATTATTGGTGACGACATAAAAAAATCTACCCGTTAAATAGGAGTGAAGCTAATTAAGAAGAGATCCAGCAAAACCGTACGCAGCAAGCTTTTGGATGAGCACCCCATGGGAAACTTTGTCAAAAGCCTTGCTAAAATTCGTGTATATGGCGTCATCCTGCTGGTTAGAGTCAAATAAAACTAAAACTTTTTCAACAAATGTGACTAGATTACTACAGGTAGAACGCGCAGCAGTAAAGCCATGCTGGTTTTCAGAAAGATACTTTTTAAAATAGTTCGGAATATCTGGATATACTATTGCTTCAAACACCTTTGCAAATGTCGGAAGGAGAGATATAAGACGATAGTTATCAACCAAATCCTCAGCACCCGTTTTATACATGGGAACTACTTTGGCTTGCTTCCATTGTTTAGGGAAGATTCCAACTTCAAGTGACTTTTTAAAAATCAAGAAAAGGGTGTTGCCAGTTGATCAGCGCAAGTTGAGATGAAGCTAGGTGGAACTTCATCATTACCTGGACCTTTGGATATGTCCAATTCTTTTAGTTGATTGACTATTTTATCTTTTGGTATGTGGATCAAGTCTCCGATCTTGAGAGAAGTGGGTGCTACATGGTTATTAATCATGATTTTGATTTTATCCATGTTCATTTTAAGACCCTGGAATCCCTCTTTTGGAATTAATTTTGTAACATCCTGCATGCTAAAACTGCATGGTACCTATACCAATGTTTTGACAAATAAAATTATCTTTGTGTTTATCAAAGATCAAACTGGCCACTAACAAAAAAAAAAGAATAAAATGTAATTACTGAAAGTCTCTAAAAAAATATGAGAAAGCGGGAGTGTTATAGAAAATTAAAACTATAGAATCTTAAAGTGGTGACTTTGTTTGTTTCAAATCTCAAAACAAGTCGAGTTGTAAATAATACTTCTATTTCTCTAATACATTATTTGTTTTATAATATTGTCTTTTAATTATCTCATAGATGGTGTAAAAATGAGAATAAACCTGTCTTTTTCTTGGGCGGCTTAAGGCCCAAGCGCCCGAAAAGTGCCATAAAACAGTGACTTTCTGAAACCTACTCCTCGCTAACGGATAGGTTAATAGGTTAGGAAAAAAATATATGTTTCTTACAAATTCATGAACAACATTTGATTTTTTCGTGCAAAAAATACTTTGGTCAAAAAAAAAAATTAGTTATTACGCAACTTTTCTCTACTCCTTCGAAACAGCTTGGATCTATAAAATCATTTTTACACATAAAAAATAATGGTTAAATATTCCTAAAATAAAAGTAGCTTATGTAAATCAATCAATATTTTGCAAAGAAAATGGATTTAAAGGTCAGCCGAGCACTGTCCGGGCGCAGCTATCCGCAATTAAATGCACAGATACGCGCGCTGTCGCCTAGGCGGGTACGATAGTTGTGTTCATTTAATTTCGGCCAGATGGATCAAGGGACTATAAGTCTTAAATTCCTCACTTCACTCAGGTTTCTACATTAATTCCCTCGCAATGCTCTGGAGTTGATTGTATAAATCCCTCACTACAGTTCGGGATTCAACATGCCACCCGCAACTTAAAGACACCGCTTTATCCCCGAGTGGTTATAATCTACTATTTCATTACTCATACTCGGAAAGTAAGTCTGAAGTTGCCTGAAAAGTGGGTTGAAAGTAATACTTTTTATCCCTAAGGAGAATCGCTTTCATCAACTGAAAGCTGTGAAAATATTTAAAAATAAACTATTTCTTTTTTCACATTTCTATTCATATCCCAGCTTTATAAACAGCCACTCAATTACAGCGCGATGTACAATAAATATTAATTAAAGATGACATTTTTTTAAATGACTTTATTATAATTTACTTTCCTCTATTTCTTTAAAAAATAATATAATCCTGGAAAAAATGTTTACCATTTTTTTAATGCTGAAAATGAAAGATAATGGTTAAATAGCTGGCCGGCCACAAAAAAAAAATCTAAATTAGCAGGAAAGCGGCGATTCTATCTTCTTTTGTTTGTTTTAGACTTGTATTATTGTTTAAACTTTGTTACCTAGATCTTGATTTGATTGATTTGATTCTGAGATTTGTATTAACCTTTTGAATGTCTTATGTTACACAGTTCGACATAAGCAATTGTCTTTCTATTGTGTCTCTCAGATTCAATTATTGATTTAACGACAGATTCTTAAGCGAAGATTTAGCAATAGTGGAAAAACTTTCACCGCCTAAATCAAAAGAGAGATACATAAAATCATACGGCGACTCAAGTTTTTATTATTATTTTCCTTGTATTCGTAATGAAAAGCAGTATTTACCTCGGGTTACTTTTACCTCTAAGGTAACAATGTAATAGTTTATGCTTCTGTCTAATACACGCCTTGTTATTATAGTACCTACATGACTTTTTCTAACTAAACAAATCCATCAACATCGAATTTAGTCGAGACATTCTAACAGATTTTATTACATTTAGGTAGTTCTAGAAATATTCCACAGACGTTGGATTGGGCGTATGTGCTAAAAATAATAATCAAAACACCCAAACTTTGCTATTTATGAATATTATTTATTAAAACTTTACCTAAACAACAAGGTTTTTTTTAATAAGCTTTAAACATTTGTACTAATTATTAATAATTAGTCATAACTAACGCTAATAAAGAATATACAAAAGTAATATAAAACTGCATTACTTTTGACATTATTATTAGGGTAGTATTTAAACGAGTGACTGTAAATTAAAATTTTAAGTGACATAAATAATTATTTTGGGTTATAGAAATAATAAGTGAGCGACTGCCTGCAAGTGACGAGAAATCAATAGAACAGCGACTTACAAACTTTAATTTGAGTTACTTAAAATACAAAATGAGAAGCTTCATAATATTTGAGTGACCTAATATTTGTTTGAGTGTCAATGTTTTGTCCTGCATTTTTTTCCAGATTTGGCCAATGATTTATTTATACTGAGCGGCATTTTATCTTAAATGAAGTGTTTCGAATGTCCTAAATATAAATGTACACAGTATCGAATGTCCTAAATACCGATATTTATGTATTATGTATGTCACAAGGTAATTTAATAATCCGGATATTGCGAAAACCCGAATAATTAAAAAATGGTGAAATAAAATCTGCGAGCAACTTGGTTGTAGCGTTCGCCGGCCGCTGCCGCGGCACCGCTCGCTTCGCTCACTCGGCTCACGCGCGGTAGTTCACAGTTCTAACCTAACCTAACCTATTTCACCCAGTTCAAATGATGAATCTACCTGCAACTAGATAATTAGACAATGATGAAAACATTTGCTAGCGTAAATTCCTTATTTAAAACCTCATTTTTATTTCTAGTCGCTCATTTATTATTTTAGCCGCTCACATACTAATTGAATTGTTTAACTAGGATTTCAATAACCCACTTTTAGTAAACTCGTTCTGGATTTTATTGTTAATCAATATTTGTTGTTAGTTTAGTTAATGTCTCGTTTACTCAAATTCATACCGCTCAAGTTATTAAAACAGTATCTCATCATCAGTCGCTAAGTTTTTTTTTTTTAGTCGCTCGTTTTATAATTCCCCTTATTATTATTTGACGCTATTCTGGAATTGGCAGTAGACTCTAGATATCGGAGCTGCTGTGTTCAAGAGTATCATTACAATGCTGATTGTGGTGAAGATGTCTAGAGCACCGTCAAATAGCAACATGTTATTTTACACCCCTAATTTTTAATTAGTACACAAAAAAATGGGGCTGTATCTGTACCCGTTACTGATCATATTTTTGTATTCAAAAGTAAAAAAAAAACGAAATCCTAAAATTGACCACAAAAAGATAAAATCATCATAGATTCAATCATACATAATAATTGCTAGTAGAAAATACTGCGGGCAGTGTTTTTCCATTTTAATCGTCATTTATTCATTCATAATGAATAGCCTACACAATATTTCCATAAATTGAGAAACATTTTTGGATAAACACAAACGCTAATAACTTTGCGGTTTATGAATATAATTTATTGAGACTTTACTTAAATAATAACAAGGGCTTTTCTAATAATCCCTTTAAGTATTTGTACTAATTAAAAATTAGTGGTGTATAAGAAAGGACTAGGTATAGTGGACTTTAATAACTGATACAAGTACTTACAACTTCTAAAAATGATTTAAAAAAGTCTCCATAGAGTTTCTTGCAGTAACCGTAGCTTGAGACCGCAAAGTATCACCATCATTGATTGAACGATCAGGTGGGATCGCAGTCAACCACTAGTTTATGTTAATAAAACAAGTTCAGCTAAAGGAAACAAGTGGTGCAATTTAGGTTCACTTTTCTTGGACTGACCGACATTTGACTATTCAAAAGTGCCTGCAAATGGTCTATTTGAAATAAATGCTTTGACTTTGACTTTGAGTGGGTTTTAGTCCACTCTAAAGCAAGAGAAGTCGTTTGATGTACTTTCATCCTCAAAAAACAATGGATTTTCTTGCCTGTTCTTCTCCGTAAGATCTACTTTTTGAAATATAAATGCCTCGTCGGCATTTATATTTTTGAGCCGTTTGGGGTTGAAACTCTCGGGCCGTGGGGTCCGAGTGCTCATATGCTATTTAAAGAATTGTCAAAACGCTTAATTGACGCTTCGCGTGCTGGGTCCAAGGGCTGGCTTCTACCTCGTTCAGAGAATAAGCATTGCCATACAACGTGGCAATGCCACCAGCCTTTTGGGCACACTTCCAGTCGACAGCGATGCGGAGGAGTTTTATGACATCATATTTAGCTAGGCATTTAGTGTATACATTATTTTTAATTATTTAAGTTATTGTTTAATTTGTTTATTATTTCTTTGTGTAAAACTTTTTGGAATATGCAATTAAATGAGTTCAATTTTCATGACCAATTAATAAATGAAATATAATATTCACTGACACGTAACATTTTTCTGCTGTCTTTGATCCAACAGTAACTTATAAAATTCATATACTTATTAGCCACAATATATTTGAAAAACTTTTCCATAAGAATTAAAATTAACATTATCCTCAAGAACTGGTTATCAGTAGCGTATTAGATATAATTTGTTGTTAAAAACATGCGTTTTGAATGGAAATGCACCGGTTATCATGACCTTTCAATTTTCGTATATAAAGGCCTAATAGGTTCTGAAAACAACATTGTTCGACAGGAACTCACGAAACCAACTCAACATGAAATACGTAAGTAAAATTATAATAAGGTATCTTGTTTACTATTTCGATATTTTAAAAGTACCATTTAACCCCTCACCTTAAAATACACCCCCTTAAAATAAATATTGTAATTAAACAACACAATAATTAATTGTTAAATAATTATATACAAAAGTGAATACATATTTGCTTTAATATACCTTGATTTCTGTAATAAGCTTTAAAAAAAAAATAGTACATTGTTACACTAGGGGTGAAATTAACTCATTTCATCCCGAGAAGGAGTTGGCGGGCGAGCGCAGCGAGGTCGCTAATTCGAGGGGTTAAATGAGTTACTTTCACCCCGAGGTAAACACTGTGGTTTTCATTACGAATACAAGGAAACTAAAAATAAAATAAAAAGCTTGTAAAACCTGACTCTCGTACCTATGGTTTTAAGTAGGTATCTTTCTTCTGATTTAGGCGGTAAAAGGTATTCCACTACTGCTTTAGCCTCATCTCTTATCAAATTAGGAGTTAAATCACTATTTTAATCTGATAAACATAACGTGTTAATACAAATATCTGTTGTACGGAAATGTAAACAAAACTCGAAAAAACCAACGACTGATTGCCACTTTCCCGCCACTTTGTTTTTTTTTCTGCGGCCGGCCAGCTATTCAGCCTCATTAATAAAAAATTAGAAATTAATTGTAATCTTTTAAAAATAAAGTATTCTAAAGAAATAGTTGAACAAATAAATCACTTAAAATATAACATTATTTAATTAATACTTGTCTTTAAGTTATTACAATTTTATATTGCGCTGTGATTGACTGGCTGTATGTTAAATTGGAACATGGTTCAATAGAAATGTGAAGATAGAACTAGTTTTTTTTATTTTATTTGACAGATGTTGTTGTAAAGTAAAACTCCCTAGAGATGAAAAGTATCACTTTCAGCCTGCTCCTCAGGCAACTTCAGACCTACTTTCAGAGTATGAGTAATGAAATAGTACATTGTTACACTTGGGGTGAAAGTAACTCATTTCGTCCCGAGAAGGAGTTGGCGGGCGAGCGAAGCGAGGTCGCTAATTCGAGGTATTAAATGGGTTACTTTCACCCCGAGGTAAACACTGTGCTTTTCATTACGAATACGAGGACACTAAAAATAAAATAAAAAGTTTGTAAAACCTGAGTCGTCGTACCTATGATTTTAAGTAGGTATCTTTCTTCTGATTTAGGCGGTAAAAGGTATTCCACTACTGCTTTAGCCTCTTCTCTTATGAAATTAGGCGTTAAATCACTATTTTAATCTGATAAACATAACGTGTTAATACAAATCTCTGTTGTACGGAAACGTAAACAAAACTCGAAAAAACCAACGACTGATTGCCATTTTCCCGCCATTTTTTTTTTTTTTTTTGCGGCCGGCCAGCTATTCAGCCTCATTAATGAAAAATTAGAAATTAATTGTAATCTTTTAAAAATTAAGTATTTTAAAGAAATAGTTGAACAAATAAATCACTTAAAATATAACATTATTTAATTAATACTTGTCTCTAAGTTATTTCAATTTTATATCGCGCTGTGATTGGCTGTATGGAAAATTGGAACATGGTTCAATAGAAATGTGAAGATAGAACTAGTTTTTTTATGTATGTTAATGATATCTCGGTCAATTGTGGACCGATTTTGAACATTTTTTTGATTGAAAGTTTATGCTTCCAAGTTGGTCCCATTGAAATATTGTTATGATCTGATCATGAACTTCAAAGATATGGAACAGAACTCCTCATAGAATCACAGTAGAACTGTGGTTACAAGAAAAGTTGCTTTGTTTATAGGTGTAGTCGATGACTGACTGTCAGACAAGGGGGGATGTATTCAACTGATCTGATGATGAAGCCAAAAGGAAAAAAAATAAATTAATGTAATCTAACCGTGTTTTAGATTATTAGAATCGTTATGAGATGCACTGTGGCTATAAGTTATTTAAGTTTGTCTGAGAGATACTTTTTAGTGGTGGTACCATAACTAAAAAGTATAAAATAAAGAACTTTTTACAAAAACAAATATATCCAACTTCAATGTTAAAAAACACTGAAAAGTATAAAATAACTTTAATTTTGGAAGTCGGTGTTAAATAACGAAGAGACAAAACTATTATAGAAACACCGACTTCCGAAATTAAAGTTATTTTATAGTTTTCAGTGTTTTTTTTAAAATTGAAGTCGGTTATATTTTTCTTTTGTAAAAAGTTTTTTTGTTTTAATCAGTTGACGAGGTAACATACAGTCTTAACAAAAAACCTTTGATTTTTATTTCAGTTCGCATTATTCACCCTGTTTGTGTTTGCCGTCTTGGCATTGATGACGTCGGTGCAGGGTGTACCTGATGCTGACCTCAAAACTGCAGAGAGCGGCCAATACGCCGCAGGCGTTCAACCCGGCGGCGGCGGCGGCGGCGGCGGCGGCGGTCACCACGGCGGCGGCCATAAAGGTTAACACTGGGGCCAGACCGAACGCAAACATGCTTTACACGTAGTATTAAACATTTTAAACCCTCGTACGTAAAATAAGTTAAGCAGATGCATCGGAGCAAATGCGACTAACGCGCGTTAGTAGCGATGCTGTCGCACGCTTACGATACGCGAGATATATATATTATGTAATAAAAATTATAATATTAACACACTGTTTTTTTTGCATGTTATAATAGCAAACCTATTACACTTACGAGCTTCCATAAAACATCACACCCATATACACGTTTAACACTCCCTCACATATCGCACTCCGTTTTTATTCTGTCAGCATCTCGCAGTAAAAATTTCGGACGGCAAGTAATGGATAGCTCGCTGTCCGGCCATTCAGAGAACCCGTGGTCATGGGTTGTACGGAAGGGAACAAGAGGCCCTGGAAGGAAGGCAAGGAAGGAACAGGGGAGTTGGTTTTAGTCAGTAAACGTCTGACACTCTCCATCGCCACCCTAGAGCGGGAGAAGTTATAAAAAATGTGGAATGAAGTGGATTGGGGGCTCACTTTACCTAAGATCACATGGTGAGATATTTATCAGAATAGCACTACAAAGGGCTGTTGACATGACTTTCAAATATATAAAAAGTAAAAATATATTAGTTAACTAAATTATATTTTGTATTAGATACAAAATAAAATAATTTTGTATACCTATAATACAAAAATTAGCTTCGTCACTTTAACCCTTCCTCAATCTGTTCCTGTCTCTGGCGGTGTGAAGGGCATTGTACATCGTAGAATCAAGAGCGGTGCGAATCTGGTCGGACCAACGTATTGGACTGCACCCGCGAGGCCTTTTCCCGTCCACTTTACCGGTCATAACTAGCCTTTCGAGATTGCCACCGTCTTTCCTAGTATCATGTCTATTATGCCCAGTAACATGTCTTCGCAATCTTCACTTGGAGCGCATTATATCACGGTACGAGAAAAATCCTGAGAAAACTCGTCAAACTGTATTTTTTTGCAATTTTTATTGATGGGCTAACTAGCCTACTATCTAGACAACTGCTACTGCAAAGGTTTAAAAAAATACTTTTACACGTCAATTTTTTTTTCGTCAGTTTATGCTAGATGAGGCCGGTGTTTCCTATCTGACTACCCTGAGAAGAAACGCCGAAACAAACTCAGGGGTCAAAGTCTCTTTTAAAGTCTATACAGTAAATATGTAATGGTCAAATCACATGATAACCATGCAGATTTGTCTGAGATGGTCTTTTGAAGAAAGAACCATACAGATTTGAGTGTACCTGTCCAATCAGTGGAAGCATTCGTCAGTCTTCGAAAAGCTCAACTTTGGACTACTAAGGAGCTCTACGACTTGACGAACAATATCAAAGAAAGGACATTTGGGTAGGCCGCAGAAAACACTCAAATTGCCAGACATACGTTAAAATTACTGAAAAGAAAAGAAAAAGCAATCAACATAGTCCTCACATTTACAATAATATAAGCAAATTGTTAGTTTACAAAATATTTAGAGGAGTAAATATTTGTGTCAAAGAAAAAAAATATATATATATATATCATTATAGCACTAGTGCGTAATGGTAATCAAAATGTCACAGTTTGGTAATTAGTGCCTTTATATACCTAAGTGTTGTGCTATAAGAGTCACTTTCTGAGCAAGTGTATTGAAATAGTACATTGTTACACTAGGGGTGAAAGTAACCCATTTAACCGAATTAACCAACTCCTCGGGACGAAATGAGTTACTTTTTTTACACCCTGAGGTAAACACTGTGCTTTTCATTACGAATACGAGGAAACTAAAAATAAAATAAAAAGTTTGTAAAACCTGAGTCGTCGTACCTATAATTTTAAATAGATATCTTTCTTCTGATTTAGGCGGTAAAAGGTATTCCACTACTGCTTTAGCCTCTTCTCTTATGAAATTAGGCGTTAAATCACTATTTTAATGTGATAAACATAACGTGCTATTACAAATCTGTGTTGTACGGAAATGTAAACAAAACTCGAAAAAACCAACGCCTGATTACCACTTTCCTGCCATTTTGTTTATTTTTTCTGCGGCCGGCCAGCAATTCAGCCTCGTTAATGATAAAAAAAAGACGGGTTGCACTCCGGGAGTGCCGGCAGAAGTGAAAACTTGATTATTAAAGTTGAGCATGTTTGATATTTTGGAATGGTTAGGGAATAATTTTGCACCAATTGCTTTATCAGTATAAAAGTACTATCATTTATGTGGTAGAATACAATATTCATTTATTGCGCTATCGTACACAAACATGACAATTTATATTACATTAAAAATTTAACACTTTAAAACTATTACAATTATTTTACATTAAATACTCTCCATCCGTCTTACGCTTTTTCGATCAGGTCACGTGTCCTGACGCGAGTTTAAGATTTTATACCCATTACAGAAAAAGTGCTCAACGCCGCTAAAGAAGTTTTCACTTCAAAAACTTTTTCCAAAAATAAAATATAAATGACTTCAATGTTAAAAAACACTGAAAAGTATAAAATAACTTTTTACACCACCTGCTCGATAATGTCGTTTTACACGTCATACAAACCTCACTTAAAGCAAGTTATTATATGCCTTGGGAGATAATGCAGTATGGCCGATCCCTAGGGAATAATGAGATTTGAATTTGGAACATCAAGAATCGGCAACATTGTGAATTAAAATGTACGCGCATCGAACAAGTTGACTCGAAATTCAAACCAAAGAGTATGTAATCACTATGATTCACTGGCCACTAACAAAAAAAAGAAAATAGAATATAACGTGCGTACTGACGACACGGGAGCATTATAGAAAATTGAAACTGGAATCTAGGAGTAGTGATTTTTGTTTGTTTGATGAACTTGTAAATATAATACTTATATTTCTCTAATTATACATGATTTGGTCGACCAAATTGTCTTTTAATTATCTCACAGATGGTGTAAAAAGTAGAGTATACAACACGGGGATAAAGCTGTCTTTGTCTTGGGCGGCTTAAATTCCTCACTTCACTCAGGTTTATTTATTAACTCCCTCGCAAGGCTCGGGAGTTAATTTTATAAATCCCTCACTCTCGTTCGGGATTAAAATCAACAACCTTCGTTTCGTTCGGAATTCAACATGCCGCCCGCGACTTAAAGACATTGCTTTATCCCCTAGTCACATAAACTACTATTAATTTCGGAAGTTGGTGTTAATAACGAAGAGACAAATCTATTACAGAAACACCAAATAAAAGTTGGAATAGTAATCTGTTTCTAAATATTCTACTACGCTTATTGATTTATCATCACTAACCATAATATTTTTTTTCTGTTATAAACTAGTACTTGACTGCGATTCCGCCTGATGGTAAGCAGTGATGCAATCATATGATCAACATCTGTTGTAGAACTATAATCATATCAAGAAACAAGTGAATGATAACTAAAATTCGCATTGTTAACATCAGTTTTTTTATTTCCTTTAAAAAATCCCGAGTCGTTTGACCTTTTTACAAGCTTCTAATTAGTTTCACCTGTCCCGATGTTTGTCTGTCATCAAACCTTGTAAATTAAATTTGACCCACTTGCCGGTTACCAATTGAGCTGAAATTTTGCATTCATGTGTAAATCAGATGACAATGCAAAATAAGTGTGACAAAGAGCTTATCTGATGATGGAACCGGAAGGTGGCTGTAGGAACTTGGTAGTTAAACGACACAACCCCGTCGAGTTTGGGCTCGTATGATTCGTCTTTACGAGTATTAATTATATAGGTATTGTGACGACCACGAAGGTCACAAATTAATTGAAGTAGAAACTTTATTGTAACAAACCTTTTAAGGCAGATGTATTAAGAATATAGATTTGAATATGACATAAGTCGTCAAACAAGAAAAATATGATTTAATTTTATATATATTATGATAATTAAAAGGCTTGAATAATATATAATTGAGTTAAATCAAAGCTAAAAGCCTTTCATTGGCGTCTCCCCTCGTCACATATGGTGGAGGCGCCGGGTATTCTCCGTAAGGCCTTGACTGTTTTTTCAGGTTTACGAGACCCCGATAGTTGAGGAAGGCAACTGTTGCGACCCGTAAGGTCCCATAAACCTCTCGCAAAGCAAATTAAGTGAGAACAGCAGCTACAGCAGGCGAGGACAACGCCTGAAAATTTAAAAGCTGAGTGAATTTTATATTATTATTTTGTAGAAGAAGAGATGATGTTCTTCTCAGGCATAGACAAGGTCTGCCTCGAGGAATTTATCGACGATTTTAAGTTGACTGCCAGGTCTAACGAATGGCGAGAGAGTGATTACGCACTCATTTTGGGAGCATATCTTCATGGAGCAGCCCAACACTTTTATAGATACACTTATCATTACGACATGGATTTCGAAACGATATGCCAAGAATTAAGAAACGAATTCCCATGTAGATGTTTTAGTTGTAAGCAGCGTCAGCACATTACAGCAGTGCAGCCACTGGAACCATGTGTTGTAGAGGAGGAAACTGCAGATTTACTTGAAGAAGGCGGACCGTTAAATGTTTTGTATGAAGATGATAATGCAGGTTTATGTTCTAGCATGATGATGGACGGTCCACAAACAATTGTTGAGCAGACTGATGAGAATAATGAGCCGGATTATGACGATGTAAGCAGTGGAGTCGATGACGAGACGGGATTGGAGTGTACGGATGAAGATAACCTGGTTGTGTCCAATCCAATTATTATTTCATCCGATTTTATTTCAGAGAACCTAGAGATGTTTTCAATAGAATCTCAATGTGATCCGGAGGTCGAATTCAATCAAAACCAAATCGACGATGATCACATTTTTGAAAATAAAAATGACAAAAGTGGACAAAGTGTTTCCCAGGGTGAAACAGAGGAGATGCTATGAGATGCCCAGTTTATTGCTATAAAAGATGATGTTCATTCTCCAGAAATAATAGACAAAGTTAATGGGTTCGCTTTTATTAATTTATGTAACAAATATTTTCATCGTGCCCCATTTAGAACTAAAAAGTGCATGGCACGAAAGGGCATGGTAGGAAGAAAGTCCTCCCATCACTTTCATTGTAAAATAAATTCAAAAATAAAAACTAAACATTCTTATATTAAATTTAACAATAAGTCTTTTCTATTTAGATATAAGTTTTGGAAGTTTTATAAAAAGAAATTAAATTTTGTTGTTAGGAATTATAAAATTAGAAAACGATTAATTTTAAGAATTGTGTAAATATTTTGGCTTTTGTTTTTGTTATCATGTCACTGCATTGTTTTTGTGAGATCAGCAGGGCATGAATAGTATTAATCATTTGTTTTTGTTTCATATTCATTTTCAATGAGGGACGCCGCCATCGAAAAAAGAAGAAAGAAGCAACTGTGCGTTAAATTATTTTCTCTTCGTTAATATTTATTATTATTATTATTCAAATTGGTGAATTTGAGCCAGTGACTTGCAGTAATTTAATTATTTTTGGAAACTGTGGTCCTATTAATGAGAATAAATATCAATTAAGGCCGATACTGACTTTGCAGATAAGGCATAGCCTTCGCAAAGGGTGTCTAGTTGACACCATTGGTTTAGCTGATATAAAAAAAAAAAACCACAGTTCAGTCAAAATGGACTGATTACATAAATACTCCATGATTTTTTGTAAGAGTTTTGATACTGGCACATTTTCAATTTTTTAGCGTTGATAGGAACTTGCATAGTTCTGTCTTTTTCTTCTCTGACACGATGAGCGTCCGATGAGGTTAAAGTCATAACCTTAAGAGTTGTAGTTTACTTTATGTTAGACTCTTTCTGAGTAGATGTCAGTTATGGCAAGGGTGCAGCACCGTGGCTTTTTTCGGGGTTTTGCTGCGGTGGGGTTTAAGCATGACAACGTTGAATGATAAGCGCAAAGTTAACGCATAGTAAGTTATTAAACAGATTTTGAATTTTGTTTATCGTTCGTTATGACTTAGGCTCGCTCCTAAAGAGACGACCACCACCATGTAAATTTATTTCCTCCATAGGTAGGGACATCTGTGTTAGGTATAGGCAGGTTATACATAAACCTTAAAAGTATTTTTTTTGAATAGAAATGCTTTGCCATTATGGATTGGAAGTGCTTTGCCATCCTCAGCATTTCCATTCGTAAGGGCGTAGCTCATGTGACGACCACGAAGGTCACAAATTAATTGAAGTAGAAACTTTATTGTAACAAACCTTTTAAGGCAGATGTATTAAGAATATAGATTTGAATATGACATAAGTCGTCAAACAAGAAAAATATGATTTAATTTTATATATATTATGATAATTAAAAGGCTTGAATAATATATAATTGAGTTAAATCAAAGCTAAAAGCCTTTCATTGGCGTCTCCCCTCGTCACAGTATACCGAACTATAAAAGCTTGCTATGAAAAAATGATTTTCATTGAAAGTTTGTTAGACAGACTATAAACACCAATATTTCACTAACTTTATTTCAAGATCAATGAGGTTAAGGTTCTATTGAGTAATTGACAATGACTAAGAAACTTGTTACCTTCCAATTTTACAACAAAGTCCCCTACCGCGTCTCTTTTATATTCTCAATAAACTACAAATAGACCAGGCACTGAAATATTTATATGATCTAAAAAAAAGAAGAGAATTATTAGATTGAATTTGATTGCTTTTCTTAAATTGATTGGATTGTGCGTATAAATAAATTGAGACTGAATCAGTAAGTTACGGTAGTACTTGTGTTGGGGCTGTCGCGCACCCTGTCCCTTATCAGCTAGCGCAAAAATGTGCATCAATGAATATAAAACAAAAACGAGAGAAAAATATATTATTATAAAATAAAAAAATATCGAATTACGGACGTTATGCTCCCCATGACACCCCACCATACTTTTGGATGTGCCCGCTATTGTACAAAATTCGTTTTAATATATGCGAAACCCTAAACACGTGTCTAGTATTTTTATGTAAGGAACCTATATACAAAATTTCATAACTATATTATCAAAACTGACAAAGTTATAAGCTTGATTAGTTTGCATAAATCCATGGTCTCCGGGCTATCTGGGCGACTGAGGGCTTGTGCTGCGAATCAGCTGTGCTCTAGCGTAGTGTCAAAGGTATCAAAATTGTTACCTTTTTAAATATTTTTGGGAAAAAATATAACATGGTGTATAAATGATTATAATCGATTCAGTTACTGATTTCACGTAAATTGTTTTCACGTTTCGCATAATATACTAAAAATAATGTTTTACCTATAATATTTATAATATACGCATCCTACACGTAGGTAGTAGGGCTTTTCGGTAAAAAATTTAAATGTATTAAAAATTTCAACGTAATCGGCTGAATGGGTCATGAAATTATGTATCAATAATTCAATTCATAGCATGGGCCGTAATCCATTTGACAATTCTGCGCTTCAAGGATATTCAGAATAGGCACATGAAGAGATGCAATATGGACCCCGCCACTTGGGAGAAACAGGCACAAGATCGGCCTGAATGGAGACGTCATGTACAGCAGCACGTGCAAGCCTTTGAGGATAAGCGGAGGCTGGAATTGGACCGGCAGCGTGATGCACTTAAAGCTAGACCACCAAGAGCTACAATTTATCATATCGATAATGGTGTCCTGACGTGTCCGCTTTGTGCTCGGAGATTTTCGGCCAAGATTGGCTATTCAAGTCACATGAGGGCACATAAAATAGCAGCAGATCTGAGCTTATAACCACTATGAGGAGCCAAAGAATACGGTCGATGTCGCCGAAATCAGCTTGATGGCATCATCATCAAATAAGTAAAATTAAATACAAGCATAACTTACAAATATTTAATATCTATAACTATATTAAAAGTAAAGTCCACCAAGTCCGTGACCGCCGTGTCCAAAGTGTCCACCGCCATGTCCGAAGTCGCCGCCATGTCCGTAGCCGCCGCCATGTCCGTAGCCACCGCCATGTCCGTAGCCACCGCCATGTCCGTAACCACCGCCATGTCCGTAGCCACCGCCATATACGTAGTCGACATGTCCGCCGTGGATGTGATCATGCCCGCCCCACTGTGCATGCGCCAACGCAAGGATGGCACTCACCACCAGTGTGAAAAATACGAACTGGAATTAAATAAATAAATGGATTAAAAACAAATTGGTTCACTAAGTCACCACAGTAAGGTTTGTATTGAAGCCCACTTTTTTAATGAGATTATGAATGCATGGGTGGGTGAGAAATAAGTACATTTGGAGAAGTTTGAAAGTGGCGCCAGTGACTGAAAAGTTGAAAGGAAATCGTTTATGAAATACATGTTGCTAAAAGAGTTACGAGTTTACATGTGGATGGATGGAGAGGGGAGCCAAAGAAAAGATGGATGGACTGTGTGAGAAGTGATATTAAAGAAAAGGGAGTCACTGATAACGTGACGAGTGACAGGGCAGAATGGAAGAAAAAAAATGTGTTACGCCGACCCCACATAAAAAGGGACAAGGGCAGGAAGATGATGAATGGGTGCATTCAGTATCCCAGAAAATAATGACGTCACCATTATAAGATTTTATCAATATTAAAAAATATTATTCAATTTTCTATAGTTTAATTAAATCGAACTTACGGTTTTCATTGTGTCTGTTTCAAGTAGAATAACGTTAATTTTGGTCCATCGTGAACTTTTATAGATGGCAAGATGGAGGTCAAGATTCGAGTTTTCCCAATAAAATAATAAAACCTAGCAAATGGTGGAGGATCTTATCCTGTCAAACAAGTTATGCTTCTTTATTAATTAGAATAAGTATAATGAAAACCACAAATTAGTCATGATAATCGATTTTTAACACGCCTATATTAGCTTCACCTGTATGTTTGTAACCGACGCCTATGAGCTCGATTTTGACCAACTTTGGGAGATCTGATCTTCTTCAAACTTAGCACACCCATCAAAGACTTCAAATAACAGTTAATAATTCTCAAAAAAAATCATTATTATTGTTTTTAACCTATATTGAAAATTATTTTTCATTACTCATACTCTGAAAGTAGGTCTGAAGTTTCCTGAGGAGCGGGCTGAAAGTGATACTTTTCATCCCTAGGGAGTTTTACTTTACAACTGACAGTTTTCAAATTATTTAAAAAAAAACTAGTTCTATATTCACATTTCTATTGAACCATGTTCCAATTTTCCTTATAGCCAGTCAATCACAGCGCGATACAAAATTGAAATAACTTAAAGACAAGTATTAATTAAATAATGTTATATTTTAAGTGATTTAGTTTTTCAACTATTTCTTTAAAATACTTTATTTTTAAAAGATTACAATTAATTTCTAATTTTTCATTAATGAGGCTGAATAACTGGCCGGCCGCAGAAAAAAAAAACAAAATGGCGGGAAAATGGCAATTAGTCGTTGGTTTTTTCGAGTTTGGTTTACGTTTCCGTACAACGGAGATTTGTATTAACACGTTATATTTATCAGATTAAAATAGTGATTTAACGCCTAATTTCATAAGAGAAGAGGCTAAAGCAGTAGTGGAATACCTTTTACCGCCTAAATCAGAAGAAAGATACCTACTTAAAATCATCCTTCGCTCGCTCGCTTCGCTCGCCCGCCAACTCCTTCTCGGGACGAAATGAGTTACTTTCACCCCTAGTGTAACAATGTACTATTTCATTACTCATACTCTGAAAGTGGGTCTGAAGTTGCCTGAGGAGCGGGCTGAAAGTGATACTTTTCATCCCTAGGGAGTTTTACTTTACAACTGACAGCTACAAATTATTAAAAAAAAACTAGTTCTATCTTCACGTTTCTATTGAACCACGTTCCAATTTTTAATACAGCCAGTCAATCACTGCGCGATATAAAATTGGAATAACTTAAAGACAAGTATTAATTAAATAATGTTATATTTTAAGTGATTTATTTGTTCAACTATTTCTTTAAAATACTTTATTTTTAAAAGATTACAATTAATTTCTAATTTTTCATTAATGAGGCTGAATAACTGGCCGGCCGCAGAAAAAAGAACAAAATGGCGGGAAAGTGGCAATCAGTCGTTGTTTTTTTTCGAGTTTTGTTTACATTTCCGTAAAACAGAGATTTGTATTAACACGTTGTTTATCAGATTAAAATAGTGAATTAACGCCTAATTTCATAAGAGAAGATGTAAAAGCAGTAGTTGAATACCTTTTACCGCCTAAATCAGAAGAAAGATACCTACTTAAAATCAGGTACGACGACTCAGGTTTTACAAACTTTTTATTTTATTTTTAGTTTCCTCGTATTCGTAATGAAAAGCACAGTGTTTACCTCGGGGTGAAAGTAACCCATTTAACCCCTCGAATTAGCGACCTCGCTGCGCTCGCCCGCCAACTCCTTCTCGGGACGAAATGAGTTATTTTCACCCCTAGTGTAACAATGTACTATTTCATTACTCATACTCTGAAAGTAGGTCTGAACTTGTCTGAGGAGCGGGCTGAAAGTGATACTTTTCATCCCTAAGGAGTTTTTCTCTACAACTGACAGCTGTCAAATTATTAAAAAAAAAACTAATTCTATCTTCACATTTCTATTGAACCATGTTCCAATTTTCCATACAGCCTGTCAATCACAGCGCAATATAAAATTGTAATAACTTGAAGACAAGTATTACCTAATTAAATAATGTTATATTTTAAGTGATTTATTTGTTCTACTATTTCTTTTAAATACTTTATTTTTAAAAGATTACAGTTAATTTCTAAATTTTTAATCGATTTCGAAAAGGAGGAGGTTCATTGAGGCACAAATTTTATTTTATAATATTGCGTTGGTACTTATCAAATAGTTATTTATGTATTTTATTTAAATAAAATTTTACACCCGTAGGTACACTACATCAATATCTACTTCAATTACACTTATGAGTATAAATATATGCTTTACCCTAATCCGTGCGTCACTGCGGGGTGCCAACTGAAAACCAGCGCTGGGTGTCTAACATCCAGCAAATGCTGAGGTGGTCACCCGTTCGGTGCGGGCACGCTCGGCGTACTTTGAACTTTTATTTTTATTTACTAGTATAAATATAACCGTTGTGCTGTGTCTGTACCAAATAAAAGTTTTTCTATTCTATTCTTTCTTTTATTCTATGTTCGGCTGAATGTATGTTTTTTTCATTTTATTTATGTTCAACTCGGTCGATTGAAGACCGATTGTGAAAATTATTTTTTTGATTTAAAGGTTATGCTTTCAAATTGGTCCCATAGAAATATTATTGATCATGAACTTCGAAGATATGGAACAGAACTCCTCATAGCATCAGAGCAGAACTGTGGTCACAAGTAAAGCTGCTTTGTTTATACGTGTAGTCGATGACTGACTGTCAGAAAAGGGGGGGAGGGATGTATTCACCTGATCTGATGATGAAGCCAGAAGGAAAATAAAGTAATGTCTTTCTATAATAATAATAATCTAATCGTGTTTGGAGTTATTAAAATGTGAAAAATAAAAAACTTTTTACAAAAAAAATTAATCCGACTTCAAAGTAAAAAATAACTTTAATTTCGTAAGTCGATGTTAAATACGAAGAGACAAAACTATCTATTATAGAAACACCGACTTCCAAAATTAAAGTTTTTTTTTACTTTTCAGTGTTTTTTTACTTTGAAGTCGGTTTAATTTTTCCCCGTTTTTTTCACATTTTCCACTGATTCTTCGCTCCTATTGATTGCAACGTGATGTTATATTGCTTAAAGCCTTCGTCGATAAATGTGTATTAGTGTAGATGTAGATTAGTCGTTGGTGTGCCTTAGCAAATAAACAAAATAAAAAAATAAAATAAAACTGCCTCCACTATCTTTATGGAAAATCCTGAAATGATTAGAATTTATATGGCACAGGTATCACGACTTGTTTTTTTATATCCAAGTGGAGCCCGTAGCACTAACTACTCTTACTACGTGGTTAATCCAGAACTTTTTCTTCTTTCGTGTCGATCTAACTAAATTCTTGACCAACCAATTTGGACAGCTCTATCAGTGGCGTCGTATAAGTCGTGGAAGATCCAGGTTGTGCATACTGGGCAGGAAAGGAGGTGACGCATATCCCGTGAAGGGACACTGTATTTGTATCCCATCGCAAATACAGTGCCAGTGTGGAGTCTTGCCAAATGAGATCTCCTTGATTTATCAAGAATAACCCATTTGGCCAGATTATGTCTGCAGTGGCCACCATTGACTGTTATTTCACACTGTCATAAATAAATCAATAAAGTGCTTTCGTATTAATCGTCGTATCTCATTGAGTCGTATATCGAAAGAAGTTTTATTTTTAACATTTTAAACATTACTTAAATGGATGGTGAGAGAATATTTTAGCTAGTTTGAAACCTGTCTAGAACCGGACCAATAGGTCCGCATTATAATAGTGTCGGTCGCTTCTTTTACAACCAAATGTAGTTGTTTTTCTGATCTAGATTATTTTTATTTTTATGTTTTTAAGGCCTATACACACCACGTTTTTTAAACGCGCCGTTGACGCGCGTTTGCAGCGATTCAAACGCGATACGCACGCAAGTAAGACTAGAGATGTGCCGTTGCCGGCAATATTGCCGTGAAGTGAGAATGTTGGTGGGAATATTGCCCGATGTATATATTACCATATTGCCGGCAACGGCACATCTCTAAGTCTTTAAGGTAAAAGCGCGCCGTCGACGTACGTTTCTAAAATGCGTGTCAACGGCGCGTTTAAAAAAAGTGGTGTGCTCATGCCCTAAAACAGTTAGATAGATGCGTTTACTTTGCATATAGCATTGACGACCAAAACTGGAATTAAATAAAAAAGAAATCAAATAAGTGAATGTTATTAAAATAATATGAAAACATCACTTTTTTTAAGGATTTCACAATCCGGTGAAACATCATTGAAATCTATCAGAAATGTTAAAGTTTTAGTCCATAGATAGGCTCCCCAAATGTTACCACTTCAACCGGTCTTGAGCGTCTCGTGTCCAGCACCGTGGTAAAACCAATATTGTCGATTTATCGGTAGAGGGTCCCTACCCTACTCTACCCTACTCTAGCCTACTCTAGCCTACTCTAGCCTACTCTACCCTACTCTACCCTACTCTACCCTACTCTACCCTACTCTACCCCACTCTACCCCACTCTACCCTACTCTACCCTACCCTACCCTACCCTCCTCTACCCTACTCTACCATACTTTACCCTACTCTACCCTACTCTACTCCCTACACTCCCTACCCTACACTACCTTAACTTTCATTTTTTTTTCCAGAAAGAACCTTCTCACAATAACAAACACAACAAAAAAGGATAAGCGAAATCAGTTCAGCTGTTCTCGAGATTTGCGCGTAGCAACACATTTAGCGATTCATTTTTATTATATTATTTTTAATCTACACTAAAATAATAAAAAGGTAAAGTTTTGTTTTTTTAAATTATTTTTTTGGTTGTAGGAGGTTATTTCTAGAAGTTCTGGTCTCATTGCTAAAAATTTTTCACCGATAGTGAGTGTCATAGGCAGTATTATATGTAAACGGGCGAAGTTGCTAGCTAGTTTTGAATATTTCGAGTGGGTTTGAACCCCAAAAACCTCCACTCTGGCACTATGCCCTTCAACCCATTGCTAGTAGGCCTTGGCCCTATTGGAACCCTACGGTTTAGCTAACGTCTCCGGGAGGCACGCCTCGAACTCTGTCTAAACGGTTACTGGGCGGCCGGACGGCGATCTACTCATTACTCGTCGTCCGAAAGCCCCAGTGGTCCCAGTGGCTGGACTAAAATCCACTAGTGTTCTCTCAGTTGTCATTTGTGTTACAGGACTACGGTAGCTTTTTCAAAAATTCAAACCCTCCACCTTAAGTGGAAGAAGTCATTGGATTATTTCCAACAAAAATAAAACTTATAGTTAGCTTATCTACCTTTTAACTAAATCTGTACAGGAGCTTCGGAACAAATTGATAATGATCACAGACGAGTGGTCATACAGAACCCAATGTCAAGTGTTAACATTATATTTGTTTGTTTGTTTTTTATGTGATGTCATATACCAATTATGCAAATTCGATTATGTTAAGTTATTGCTTGTACTTCCGCGAAGACTACAGAAACAAAACAAATCTGTCTCAACCGGCGGCGCACAGGAAGCAACGCGAAGACACGGTGGACCATACGGTGGAGGTGTGCCCCGCTTGGGTGGATTAGAGCACCACCGTGTCCTCGTGGAAGCCATCGGTGGCAAAGAGCTCTCGCGACGGCTCTCCTTCTCCGCTTCTCTTCTCCTCGCTCCGGACCATGGTTTGTACCATGGTCCGGAGCGAGGAGAAATAGTCACCTCCTTTTGCGAAAAGGTAATGCTAGCGAAGGAGACGGGGCGCCAGTGAGCGCACTGACATCCTCATTCCCCAACCACCACGACCCCGAGTACCAGCCACACGGTATGCGTGGGCTCGTGGACGACGAGCAATGGGTAGCTTGTCGTCTGGCCGTCCGGTAATCGTCCGGACCAAGCCCAAGTCAGCGCGTAGTGATCCACACGCTTCTCATAGACATATCAGCTAAACCTAGGAGGCTCCTGCTCGCAAAGCCAATGTCTGCTAAGGCCGCGGGGATTTTCTGTAAAGGAAACCCGTGGTTCTAAAACGCAAAGGGCAACTGAAGGACACAGGTGTGGTTTTTAGACAGTAAAAGTGTGACACGCCGCTCCACCCTAGAGCGGGAAAATTCATTGTAAAACAAGCAGTCCCGCGCCGGATACCAGCTAGTATTTACTAGAATAAAAATGACATGTCAGAATGATATCTATGAACAATCTAAGTTCCTTGAAACTCCGATTCAAATTCAAGCCTTGCATCCAGTTTTCTAGTTACGAATTCGAGTTGTGGGGCTCCTTGTACCGAGACCGCGGTACCAACTTTCACCTATAAAAAGAAGCCAAGGGTCTGCCTCTGAAAGGAAGGCTCGACTCCGGTATGAAAGGCAACGAAGGAACGAGGTGGGATTTTTAGTCAGTAAAAGTCTGACACTATCTCCCGCTCCACCCAAGGATGGGGGATGTCATCAGGTGGGTAAAAATCATTTTAAGCACCGAAAAAAGAAACCAATTTGGGACCGCGGTCCAAGTCCAAAGAGCCTCACTACGACCCACAAATTCAACCACACAAGGAACCACATTGATTAAAAAATCATATTTAGTTAAAGATTTAACAATAATAAAATGCAAAAACTTCAAATAACAGTTAATAGTTAACGAAAAAAATTTCTAAAATAAAAATCGATCATCATGACCAATCTCAACCAATTTGTGGTTTTCATTATACTTATTCTAATTAATAAGGAAGCAAAACTTGTTTGACGGGATAAGATAACCTCCACCATTTGCTGGGTTTTATTATTTTATTGGGAAAACTCGAATCTTGACCTCCGTCTTGCCATCTATAAAAGTTCACGATGGACCAAAATTAACGTTATTCTACTTGAAACAGACACAATGAAAACCGTAAGTTCGATTTAATTAAACTATAGAAAATTGAATAATATTTTTTAATATTGATAAAATTTTATAATGATGACGTCATTCTTTTCTGGGCTACTGAATGCACCCATTCATCATCTTCCTGCCCTTGTCTCGTTTTATTTGGGGTCGGCGTAATCCATTTTTTTTCTTCCATTCTGTCCTGTCACTCGTCACGTTATCAGTGACTCCCTTTTCTTTAATATCACTTCTCACACAATCCATTCCATTCTTCCATCTTTTCTTTGGCTCCCCTCTCCTTCCATCCACATCTAAGCTCATAACTCTTTTAGCAACATGTATTTCATCCCTCCTCTTTACAAGACCTTGCCAAGACAAACGATTTCCTTTCAATTTTTCAGTCACTGGCACCACTTTCAAACTTCTCCTAATGTTCTCATTTCTCACCCACCCATGCATTCATAATCTCATAAAAAAAATGTGGGCTTCAATACAAACCTTACTGCGGTGACTTAGTGAACCAATTTGTCTTTAATCTATTTATTTATTTAATTCCAGTTCGTATTTTTCACACTAGTGGTGAGTGCCATCCTTGCGTTGGCGTTGGCACATGGGCATGAACACGGCCACGGTGGACATGGCGGTGGCTACGGACATGGCGGCGGCGGCTACGGAAATGGCGGCGGCGGCTACGGACATGGCGGCGGCGGCTACGGACATGGCGGCGGCCAAGGACATGGCGGCGACTTCGGACATGGTGGCGGCTTCGGACAAGGAGGCGGCTTCGGACAAGGAGGCGGCTTCGGACAAGGAGGCGGCTTCGGACATGGCGGCGGACACGG
Source organism: Mythimna albipuncta (assembly GCA_929112965.1). Taxonomy (NCBI): domain Eukaryota; kingdom Metazoa; phylum Arthropoda; class Insecta; order Lepidoptera; family Noctuidae; genus Mythimna; species Mythimna albipuncta. The sequence continues at coordinate 10,364,701 of OV815974.1, read as the reverse complement.
CGGTCATGGACATGGCGGACATTTCCATTAATATAGTTATAGATAATAAATAATTGTAAGTTATTCTTGTATTTAATTTTACTTATTTGATGATGATGCCATCAAGCTGATTTCGGCCACATCGACCGTATTCTTTGCCTCCTCATAGTGGTTATGAGCTCAGATCTGCTGCTATTTTATGTGCCCTCATGTGACTTGAATATCCAATCTTGGCCAAAAATCTCCGAGCACAAAGCGGACACGTCAGGACACCATTATCGATATGATAAATTGTAGCTCTTGGTGGTCTAGCTTTAAGTGCATCACGCTGCCGGTCCAATTCCAGCCTCCGCTTATCCTCAAAGGCTTGCGCGTGGTGTTGTACGTGACTTCTCCATTCAGGCCGATCTTGTGCCTGTTTCTCCCAAGTGGCGGGGTCCATATTGCATCTCTTCATGTGCCTATTCTGAACATCCTTGAAGCGCAGAATTGTCAATTGGATTACGGCCCATGCTATGAATTGAATTATTGATACATAATTTTATGACCCATTCAGCCGATTACGTTGAAATTTTTAATACATTTAAGTTTTTTACCGAAAAGCCCTATCTACGTGTAGGATGCGTATATTATAAATATTATAGGTACAACATTATTTTTAGTATATGCGAAAAAAATATTTAAAAAGGTCACAATTTTGATACTTCCGACACTACGCCAGAGCACAGCTGGTTCGCAGCACAAGCCCTCAGTCGCCCGGATGGCCCGGAGACCATGGATTTATGCAAACTAATCAAGCTTATAACTTTGTCAGTTTTGATAAAATAGTTATGAAATTTTGTATATAGGTTCCTTACATAAAAATACTAGATACGTGTTTAGGGTTTCGCATATACTAAAACGAATTTTGTACAATAGCGGGCACATCCAATAGTAAAATATTAAGACAACAATTTTTATCAATCACTTGTGTTCCTAATAAAATTCGATCTATGTAAACTTTATCCAAATTTTACTTGGGGTTGCTGGGAAGATGCTCTACAGTAAAGCATAATTCCTTAAAACAGTTGACCTGCTATGGTACATATTTTTCTAAATACGTAGGTACTAATTCGGCACACATTGCGTACGACTATGATAGCGATTTATGAACAGTAAAATAAATAGATGGTGGGGTGTCATGGGGAGCATAACGTCCGTAATTCGGTATTTTTTTTATTTTATAATAATATATTTTTCTCTCGTTTTTGTTTTATATTCATTGATGCACATTTTTGCGCTAGCTGATAAGGGACAGGGTGCGCGACAGCCCCAACACAAGTACTACCGTAACTTACTGATTCAGTCTCAATTTATTTATACGCACAATCCAAGCAATTAAAAAAAAAACCATCAAATCCAATCTATTAATTCTGTTTTTTTTTTAGATCATATAAATATTTCAGTATTTGTAGTTGATTGAGAACATACAAGAGACGCGGTCCGACTTTGTTATAAAATTGGAAGGTATAGTCTGTCTAATAAGTCAACCGACGTTGGAATTTTTATATAATATTTAATCATTTAAAAAATACTTAGATTCAATACTTTTTATAAGGTTCTTGTGTTAGTAAACAATGATCTCTATCGCTTAATTAACCTTGATTATTGAGCCCGTGTTGACTACATCAGGTTTCATTAAATCCTAATAATTACCCAAGTCGTTTAACTTATTAGACAGACTCTAACAAGTCTCTGAGTCATTATCAATTACTCAATAGAACCTTAACGTCATTGATCTTGAAATAAAGTAAGTGAAATATTGGTTTATATAGTCTGTCTTTTAAGCTTTTAATGAAAATCATTTTTTCATAGCAAGCTTTTATAGCTCGGTATACCTATATAATTAATACTCGTAAAGACGAATCATATGAGCCCAAAATTCGACGGGGTTGTGTCGTTTAACTACCAAGTTCCTACAGCCACCTTCCGGTTCCATCATCAGATCACACCTTCCTCCTTGTCACAATAATTTTACATTGTCATCTGATTTACACATGCATGCAAAATTTTAGCTCAATCGGTAACCGGGAAGTGGGTCAAATTTAATTTACAAGGTTTGATGACAGACAAACATCGGGACAGGTGAAACTAAATAAAAGCTTGTAAAAAGGTCAAACGACTCAGGAATTTTAAGAGGAACTCCGTTCCCTCACGCGTGCAGCCACCTCCTTCGCTAGCATTACGGCTTCGCAGAAGAGGACACGGTGCGGCGGTGCTCCGCCCAAGCGGGATATACCTATACCGTACCTATGCTACGTTAAATAGCTATGTGACTTTAATTATCATAGCCTTGAAATAAAAACAAACCTTTGCGTAGATACTACGCATATTTTTAAAAATAAGGCTGGATGATTAGAATAACAAGCTTTTGCCCACGACTTAGTTCTCGTACAAGTTGGAAAAATTTGTAAACTCTAAGTACATTAGCGAAGGCTGTTTTAAGCGCATCATGAAGTTAAGAGTGGAACAATAGAACGTTAGGTGAAAGTAGGTAGGTACTACTGGGTCTTATAATATTATCAATGGAAATGTAATTGATGCTACCTAACTACTGGAGGTTTACCCAAAATTATTTGTTATTGATTTTGTCAACGCTGTTATTTTTAGCCGCCAATATTGCTATTTGACTCATCCACTGCTAGTCGTGTAGCGACATCTATGGTGTCACATGAGAACTAATCCTGCATAGTGAAATTAAAGTTCTCTGCACGAATAAAACAGCCCGAAATCATCGACCGGACAGTTGCCCACCAGACATAACACCCGTCTGGTCGGAGGGTCCTCCCTTTTCAACGGAGGTATGTGGGACTTTACTCTCTGTTCCACATCCCTCTGAAGTATTAATTTTCTATTTGGACTGCATCTGAGGTAGACTTTGAAGATTAGGTCATATGACTATGTTGACCTTGCATTAGTAAGGTAGACACTAGTACTGGGAGGTCCACTTATATTTCTTAAGGTCATTGACTTTTAAGTGAAAAATCTCACAAATATTAGAAATAAAAACTCGATAGAATATTCGAAAAATATTTCAAAAATATTTTTTGTTAGCGCGCGTCAAGCAGCCGGGGCGGCGCACTTTACCTACGAACGTTTTCCTAACTTGATTTTTACGAGGTTATATTCTTTTGACTTTTTGAATTTTGAAGTACAATATGGAGGGTCAAAGTTCATGCAAAATAGCAGATTTTCATTGGTCTTTATTGGATTAGTCTTACACAGATTCATATATTGATTTCAATAGAAGCCTAGATAATATCAACAAGTTCCAAAATATCTAATGAAAAATGTGTAATAACGTCGCCATTTCGTAAGAGTGGTTGCATGAAAAACAGTGAAAATAACACATTATTGTACAAAATTATAGAACCCGATTATAATATCAAATTACAGAAAGTAAACTGTCTTTTTGAGTTTCAAACACCTAAGGCCACTCGTCCGTGGTAATAAAAGTGGTAAAAGCTAGGTCTTTTTTTAAATTTCATACCTACTACACCAGACAAGATCAAGGTCAAAGTGGCACCAACGACGTACCAGCCCAAACAAGTTTGTATAAGTAGATTCTATTCTGTATAATATTTAGGTAGGTATTTTATCTATTTTTTACACAATATTATTAAATACAACAATTAGAGTTCCACCTCAATTTGTGATTCCCGATAAAGCCTTCTTTTCACAGTTACAAGATCTAATGTATTTATGTATCCCACCCATTGGCCGTCCATTGTACGTGTTTTAGATATAAGTTTTACTTTGTTATGTTTGCATGTACAATAAAGTATATAATAAATAAATAATTAAATATGACCCTGACCCAGACTGCTAAGCCGGTGGTCGTGGGTTCGATTCCCACCCAGGACAAATGTTTGTGTGATGAGCATGATCATTTGTTCTGTGTCTGGGTGTAATTTATCTATAAAATGTATGTATTTAGAAATATATAAGTATGTTTATCACAAGCTCTGCTTAGCTTGGGACTAGATGGCGCTGTGTGATAGTTGTGGAATATTATTATTATTAATGAATAAAGTACATTCATACTCTATTCACAATAGCATTAGACAATAGTTGAAAAAAAAAAGGTTGTTTTAGGGTACACTTTGTAATGAAATTACAATATATCTAATATATACATCCCTTTCTTGAGTAGGTGTTTCTTTTAATCTCTCTAATGCCAAGCCAGCTAATACAAGGACGAGCGAGCTGTCAAAAAATCATGAAATCATCTCCGTTTGTAAACCAATCCAGAATACATCAAAAGTCCAACCCAAAATAAAGCTGAAAAGCCAATGCAAACTATTGGCACGATTTACTTTTTTCATTTCGCCAGAAATGAAACTTAAAATATCAGACATAGAGTATTTTTATTTAAGAAATGAAAGGTGTAAGGGACAGCCCTCCACAAACATTAAGGGCTTGCTCAGTAGACGAAACTGAACAACCCACCATAAAAAATTTTTCAGGGAATGAAAAAAAAATTCAGCCTCTCTATACAAACTGTCCAATCAAGTTAATAATTTTGTATAGTGAGGCGGATTTTATTTTTTCGTTTCCTGAAATTTTTTTATCGGAAAGTCATAATGACGCCATCATATTAGTAGATTACCAAAACTTGTCAAAATCAACAGTTATGAAATCAATGATAGACCATTCTGACACCATTGTAATAGCAGACTTGACGCCCTGATGGAGGGCGACGACGCGGAAATCAAAATTAAAATCCAGTTCTTCAATTTTTCTCTTCTCTGCGTCACTGTGTGAAGTGTCTGAGTATTGGCTAAAAGAAAAAAGCGAATTGTTCCTAACAATGAAAATAATAAATAAAATAGTTTTTTTTAACTAATAATGATTTAAACAATATATGCAGCTAATTTAGCTAAATATATTGGGTGCGGAACCCTCAATGGCGAGTAGCTTATGTATATTGATACAGTTTTTTTTTCTCTTGCACACGCTAAAACCAGATATTCAATAAATTCTAGAAAAAAAGCCTGTTTAATTTACTAGTTGAACAGGTATTCAGGTTTAAGTAATTATCATATTTTGATAGGACTTATCATATATGAAGGACACAGCAGCTTTGGTTACAGTTAGCAAAAGTCTGACACGCCCTCTCGCTTCACTCTGGAGCGGGAGAAGTCATTAGACGATTTCTTTTTTTTTTGTTTTGGTGGGTAAAAGTCATCCAAATGACTTCCCTCCCCCTTAGGCGGAGCGGGAGATAGTGTCAGACTCTTACTGACTAAAAAACCCACCCCGTTCCCCTTGCCTTTCGTACAGAAGCCGAGCTTAAATTTCGGACAACTCTGGCCCCAGTAGGCTTCGACCCAGCTCGGCCCCTGCTGTTGCTGACAACTCCTTGAGGCACGCGAGACGGGAACAGTGCGTGCCGTTGACGACTTAGGCTTGGTCTGGACAGTTAACGGACGGTCGGATAGAAAAGAAAGAAAGAAAAAGTGTTTGTTCACGTCAAACATGGCGCATAGCTTAAAACAAAATAAATAACAATATCGACTAAAAGTAGCACGTAAGTAAGATATGCGTCACATCCGCGCAAAACGGCCAGCGCTCAGCAAAATGCTGGGGCTCATGTAAAAAAATAGCAAGCTACCCAATGCTCGCCGTCCGCAAACTCGCGACTTCGGTAGCCAGATATCGTGATCGGAATCCCAGCGGCGGCTGGGGCGCTGTGAGCGCCATTACTTGATGCGGTCGGCCTCGTCCTTTGCTAGCATTACTGCTTCGCAGAAGGAGGCGACCGCCTGCCACTCCTCGCTCCGGGCCATGGCATGTACCTACTAAGGCCCGGCGGGAGAGATCGCCGCCGATCGCCCTCACGGGGGCACGGCGATAGTCTGCCCAAGCGGAGCGTACCTCCACTGTGTGTGCCACCGTGTTCTCCAGGCGTTCCGCATAGTGGCGACACACGGGCGTCACTTCCACACGAACCGGGTGCAGGAATCTCCCGAACTTCCATGTCCGGTGAGAACTTGCGTCATGCGGAAGGTGAGGACGCCTTGAGGTCTTTCCAGCTATACCTCAAAAAGGGGACTTACCGCCATAATTGTGGCGAGCCCAATGATTTCCTTCTTCAAAAAAAAAAAGTTATTGTCTTGCGACTTTCTGTCTGTAGCGACATCTATGGCGCCACATAAGAACTATGAAGAAAGAAATTCTGCATCACGCAAATAAAGTTCTCCACGCGATTTTAATATATACAACAGCCCGAAATCAACTATCGGGCAGATGCCCACCAAACAAAACTCCCGTTTGGTCGCAGGATCTTCCCTCAGCAACGGAGGTTTGTGGGACTTCATTCTCTTCCGCATACCTCCAAACTGGTGATCCTCGACAAAGAACGTCAGCACAGCCGTCGTGCAACTACTACTTCGTGACGTCAATACTACTTCTCAAGCTTTCGAGCAGCGAGCCATACAGCCAGCACCCGTGGCTATAAAGGGTATCCTGATCACCAGCATGCTTACCTAGTCGTACCTGGTCATCATCTTCACCTGGTCGATGTCAGCAGTCAAGCAGTACGTTGCACAGCACCGCAACAGCTCTTCTATCAATCGAACCTGCATCTTCATCCCGACTCACTGGGACATCACTGCACACAGTTTCAACTCACCGAGAACTATACGACATTCTGTTCCGACCCACTGGAATCAACCTACCACTGGCCTGGCACGCATCATGAAGCATCATCAGCAATTATCGATCTCCGATCTCCGGAAGGGAATGATGTAGTGACATCTATGGCGCCACATAAGAACTATGAAGAAAGAAATTCCGCATCGCGCAAGTTAAGTTCTCCGCGCGATTTGAACATTTATGACAGCCCGAAATCAACTATCAGGCAGATGCCCACCAGACATTAGCACCCGTCTGGTCGGAGTATCCTCCAATTTCGACGGAGGTATGTGGGGCCTTACTCTCCGTTCCGCATACCTCCAAATGTCTATCTGTCACAACTGTAAATCACTAAATGCCTGGCAACACCCTTGAGCGGGACAAGTTATTAGATAATTTCCGCACACCCCTAAAGTGTGGTACAGAATAGCTACAGGTAAAATCAGCGCGCAAGTTAATTTAAAAAAGAACTGATTTAGATTTTACTAAATAGTTTATTTGATCTTCTGGAAAGTTTCAAACTCCGACGACAGCGACTATGATTTGCAGTCGCATAAAAATTAAAATCGAATTTTGTACATAAATAAATCAATATTAGTCATTAAGGTTCGAAACTCTCGACAGGCGAGTCCGACTGGTTTTTTGCAGTGCCGTAACTATCCTTTTATACGCCCGGTGACAGTTTCTGAAACAGCGTCCCTAAAAAAGTTGAAGCTGAGTACGTTTAATCTTGACTTCTACCCTAATTCAGTTGTATGACACACATGCACCTATTCGAGCTGTGAAAGTTAAGCATCTTCCAGCGCCGTGGCTAACTAATGAAATTAAACTTTTACTAAATAAAAAAGCAGCAGCGAAATTTAAGTTTAAAATTCGGCCAAACGACATCAATAGGGAAAAATATGTCTCCATTAGAAACCACTGCAACAAGGTGTGTAGAAACGCAAAACGCCAACATATTCATACTTCAGTTCAAAATGGTGATCCAGCTAAGGTCTGGAGTTTTCTTAAATCATTAGGTATCGGAAAAAAGTCACATGACACAATTCCTAAAGACTTAGACTTCAACTTACTTAATAGTCATTTTTCTCACCAAAGCAACTACACTAAGTCATCTTTCAAAACTTCCGATACCTGATTATTCTCCTTTTGTCATAAGTCAATTTACTGCTTGTGATGTTAAAAAGACTATTTTATCGATTACATCCAATGCTGTGGGTAGTGACTGTGTCAGCCGAAAGATGATCATCCCCATTCTTGATAACATTCTACCTGTCATCCTTTACATCCTGAACTTCTCTATTTCTAGTAGTGTCTTCCCAAAAGTTTGGAAAGATGCTCAACTTATACCTTTGCCCAAAAAATCTAATCCTTCATCGTTTAATGACTATCGTCCTATTTCTATTCTTCCATTCCTATCCAAAGTCCTTGAAAAGCTGGTCCACCAGCAACTTAGCAAGTTCCTTTCCAAGCATAACCTACTTAATCCCTTCCAATCAGGTTTTCGCCCTGGACACAGCACTACCTCAGCACTTGTGCATATCATGGATGATATCAGGTCAGGCATGGAGATGGGGAAGTTAACGGTACTTGCTCTGCTAGACTTTAGCAATGCTTTTAATACTGTTGACTTCGACATTTTGCTTGGCATCCTTAGCTCTTTTAACATATCTCCTTCGGTAATTGACTGGTTTAAAAGTTACTTGTTTGGTCGCCGACAGCGTATTTGCATTGAGTAATCCTTTTCTTCTTGGTGTAACACAACTGCCGGTGTGCCGCAGGGTGGCGTCTTATCTCCTCTACTTTTCGCTCTTTTTATTAATGCTATCACTCAACGACTTTCTTCTTTCTACCACTTGTATGCTGATGATCTTCAAATATACACACAATCCCCTCTTAAAAAACTGTGTGATGCCATTGCAACTATTAATATAGACTTGACTCGAATAGGTGACTGGAGCACTGAGTTTGGGCTGAAGATCAATCCAACCAAGACGCAAGTGATTGTTGTTGGTAGTTCTCGGACTGTCTGTAAGATTGATTGGCCGACACTTCCCCAGGTTTATTTCAATAACACCCTAATACCTGTAACTCACACAGTGAAAAACTTGGGGATTTATATCGACAGCACTCTTTCCTGGACTAAGCAATTGCAAGAGGTCAGTCGCAAGCTGTTCGCCTCGGCGGGCTCCTTGAGGCGCCTTCGCAATTTTCTTCCTATCACTACAAAAATTGCGATAGCACAATCTCTTCTTCTCCCAATCTTGGACTATGCTGATACCAGCTATCTTGATCTCAACCAAGACCAATTGGATAAGCTTGAGCGACTTCAAAATCTTTGTATCAGGTTTATATTTGGCTTGCGCAAGTATGACCACGTTTCTGAATTTCGCACACAGCTCAAATGGCTTCCTATTCGCCTTCGCCGGAATGCTCACATACTTTCTTTGCTTTACAACGTGCTCTTTAATCCTTTGACTCCTTTTTATCTCAAAGAACGCTTTCAGTTCCTCTGTGACACACACTCTAGGTCCTTGAGGTCATCGGACAATCTAAAACTTAGTATTCGTATGCATTCCACTTCGTTCTACGATAAATCTTTTACGATACAAGCAGCTCGTTTGTGGAATGCATTACCAATAGAAGTGAGGCGTGCCCAAACGCTACCGAACTTCAAAAAAATGGTGAAGGAGCACTACCTATCACTTTAATTGTTCTTTCCCTTTCTCTATTGTATTTTTTAATATGTATTAGTTTATTATTTGGTAGTTTATTTAAGTATTATATATTTATATATATATTTCTATTGTACTATATTATTATACTATTATGTTGTACACTGACAGCCCCAAATCTTTTTCCTTTCGTTCAGTCCATCCAAAGGTTGTCTGGTAGAAATTGCCTTGCGCAATAAGACCGCCTATTGTACGCATAATCTTTTGTTAATGTTTATCCTGTATCAAGCTAAGGTGTGCAATAAAGTTATAAATAAATAAATAATATACCTGACATAGGTCCTCAGCAGACATGAGCTTTTCGAGAAGTACCTGTTTCGGATCTGGAAGAAACGTTCGGATGTTACCATTCACGTGGTGCATGCATAGTGTTGCCAGGTGTCTTAATTTGCGCGGGACGTTCCGATTTTCAGGAGTCTGGAGACGCGGCCCGATTTGCACCTGATCGGAACGTAAATAAATACATAATAAATTCATAAAAATAAAAACAAAAATTTGTATGATTTATATCAGTCGAATTCACAACTATATTGAGTGTGACTATACGTTCAAAATACTAGGGCTGCGGGAATGTTTAAAAGAGTGACCGATGTCCGGGAATGCAAGGAAGCAACTGAAGGACATAGGTTGGCTTTAGTCAATTAGTTTGAGACTCATTCCACTCTAGAGTGGAAAAAGAAATTGAATGATTTCCCACCTCAAAAAAAAGGATTTTTTATTTATCCCGTTCTAAATCCCGATTTTTTTAACATTTGCCTCTATTTTAATCCTATTGGAACTGGAAACACTATGCATGCACCATGCACTCCACACTAGTATATATTCAACTAACTTTTACCCTAGGCTTCACCCGTGTACATAAAATACAGCCTATGTCACTCAAGAATAAAGCAGCTTTATATTGGTGAAAAGATTTTAGCAATCGGAATTCCTGACATTACCTCCTACAAACAAAATAACAAATTATCTTTCTATAATATTTTATTAGTGTAGATGTCTTTGCACGCTACTCACCTGGAGCCGTGCCGTATCCTCGTAGAGACGATCAACGGTGGCGACCTGCGCGTCTAGCCTTGGTTCAGTTTATGGTACGGAGTGAAAAGGAATGGGAATTAGTACCTACTTTTGATGAAATGAATGTTACAAAACTTATTCTTGGTTTCATTGTTTCTGCGGCCCATTAGAGTTTGCGCCCTGTGCCTGGGCAGGGGCACCGCTAGCACCACCCCCAGTTACGGCTCTGGTTCTTTACCATTATTTTGATGTGCATAAAGAATGTTTTTTTGCGCGAACAAAAACCAGATTTCCAACCAGTTTCAGAGATAAAAAAAAAACCTGTTTATTTCAAGTTGAATAGCTGTTGATATAAATTATCATAATTTGATGATCCATAACAATAAACGCAAGGTCTTATGTGGCTAGCAGTTTTTGGGGTTCCTGGCGGAAATAGTAAAACGTATAGAGCGATTTGTTTATCCGTCCGTCTGTCACAGTTTTTGACTGGTCTATTGGTTAAGTGGTTAATAGCCCAAGACAAATATTCTTGCGATAAGCCCGATTATTTTGTTCTATATCTGGATATAATTTATCTATTGTGTCTATGTATTTAGAAATGTTTATCAATTGTGTAGTACCCATAGCACAAAATCTGCTTAGTTTGGGACTAGATGGCAATATGTGAAAGTTGTGCAATATTATTATTACATTATTATCATTACAGTTGATTAATTATTTCAGGAACTGCTAATGCCATCGAATTAAAATTTGAATTAGTTGTATATAGTCATAATTCTGATCATCGTATAATTCACTTTTGTATGGTAAACAATAACGCCCTTCATTTATATTATAACAAATGTAACATTATGAATGTCTACTACTACAAAACAAAAAAGTATTTCTACTACAAAAAAAAAAAAGTGTTTCTAGTTTTGCTTTTTCGTTATTACGCCGAATACCAAAATGAAAGTTATTTTGCACTATTTTTGTGTACTTTTTGTTTTCAAAGCGGATTATTTTTCCTGTGTTTTTAAAGTACGGTAAAGGTACGGAACCTTAAAATAAAAAAAACGGAACTCTTATATGATCACTTTGTTGTCCGTCCGTCTGTCTGTCTGTCTGTCAAGACCTTTTATCTCGGAGTTGCGTGAAGATATCGAGTTGAAATTAAAATCGTATACTCAAGTATGTAGTTTTTTGAAGCTGTGAAAAAAACAAACTTCTTAGTTAACGAATAAACAAGATACGGCCGTTTATGTCGCAAAAAACGTATATTTCGATACTCCCAAAAAAAAATATATCCCATTGACCCAGAATCCTGATATTTGGCATAAAGCTAGGTCTTATAGCACAGGAATAGGAATAAATCTGCTAATAACAGCAACAGCAAACTAATAACAGTACATTTGTTATATTATATATTAAAACTTTTTTTGCAATTCGGAAAAATGTTCGCGACTCCATTCGGGAATTGAAGTTTGGACGGAACCCTCATTGCGCGAGCTCGACTCGCACTTGCCCAGTTTTTTTTTATTTCGGACTTTTTAACCGTGTTACCAATCAAGTAAACCGAAATAGTGTGCAAGTTCTATCATCATCATCATCATATCAGCCGAAAGACGTCCACTATTGGACATAGGCCTCCCCCAAGCGTCACCACAACGACCGTTCTATAGTATACATTTATTTATAAGATCACCAAAGAGTGGTACATACACTTTAAAAAACTTAGAAATGAGTGTAGTATACTATAGTAAGGTATATCTCACTAAAAACATACTTGTTAAAAAGGGGGCTTTTTCATATCGGCTAATATTGTTCGCCTAAAAAAGGGCTGAAATCCAATTCAATGCCAAGTTTAGATGCACTTTAAAATCAATCATAATCATCTTCATCAACAGCCTGATCATCTTTAAATCTGAACTTGGCTCTTGCAATCTGAATCTATATGGATAACACGTCATTACAATATGTTGAACTAAACGCGTAAGTACTAAGAAATTCATGGCGAGGGTCGCGAAAAAAGTATCTTCTAAAAGCTATCAGCGCTTTATATTTTAATAGTTCTGTTAGATGACATAATGCCAATGTAGCGCTGCAGCAGATTTTCGTTTTAACTTCTCAATATTTTAACAAATAGTTTCCATGAAAGGGCTTGCCTATCACTAGAATAGTTATTAATCCAGATTTGGGTCTCTTGTGCACTTGAGTTTAAATGTTTGTGCCAATTGGCCTTGTGGATGGGGCAGGCGTGTTATAAAGTAGGGCAATGCTCATAATTCAACTACCAATAGCAAACTTGCGATCTAAGTATGCGTGGTCTGTTAGTTGCGTAATGCGCGTATAAGAATCTTTACCAGAAGCAAAATCGCATATTTTTTTCTAACCTATTCCTATGTATACAAAACTTTTTTTAATGATATAACGTAGTGCTTCACTGCGATTCCACCTGATGAGAAGCAAGCGTTGATGATGGATCATACAAGTTTATTAAGGGCCTATTCACTCTTATCTTGAAGACAAATCAACATCGGACGGGAAAACTGTTGCAAGCAAATTGTTACAATCCTTCGAAGTATGCGGTATAAACGAAAGTGAAACGCTTAGTCCGGACCGTAAAGTAAGGTAGTATCAACAACGTAAGGGTGGACACTCGCCATACTAAACCTAAGCACAAACAGCATTATGCTAAGCGCACGGCCCTTTTGCTTGGATGTGGCGCATAGATTTTTATTGTTACTCTTTCATGAAAAATACATAAAAAATATGTACGTATACCTAAATGTAATATATATGTCAGTCTTTTTTTTAGGCTTCGACTCAGCTGGGCCCCTGCCGTTGCTGACAACTCCTTGAGGGGCGCGGGATCAGTGCGCGCCGTTGGTGACTTGGGCTCGATCCGGAAAGTTACCGGACAGTCGGACAGCGTCAATCAATCAAGCATGAGAATTTACGTGAAGTTATGCCATTATTTTGGAAGCTTTAAAGCGTCTGTAAAGCAATACGGACCACAGAATGTGTCTGGGAGTATTGGCGACTTGATTTTAAAGATATTGCCTAAAATATACGTAAAAATCAGCTTGGAGAATTTACGTGAAGTAAGTAATACAAAAGTAGTACTGTTAGTATATAAAGTAAGTATATACTAACAGTACTCAATCGTCGACATTTCGTTCGTCAGAAAATACGTGCCGTCTGGCGGCCCTGGGATCTTACTCTATTACCGCCATAATTGTGGCGTGCCAAGCACTGGGTTGCGATAGTCGCTGACGTCATTTCACCAAGAGATCCCGCCAGAGAATATATGTCAGTCTTAAGTTTGCGCCTTTTCGGGCAAATAAAATGTTTTTAACAATTAAAATTTATTGCTTTTTTTCTATTTTTTTGTGAAAATCTGAAAGCGGTTCACAGAATACATCTACTTACTAAGTTTCAACAGTATAGCTCTTATAGTTTCGGAAAAAAGTGGCTGTGACATACGGACGGACAGACAGACAGACATGACGAATCTATAAGGGTTTCCGTTTTTTGCCATTTGGCTACGGAACCCTAAAAACACCAAATATAAAAAGTACAGTATCCAACACGGGGATAAAGCTGTCTTTGTCTCGGGCGGCTTGTATTTCTCACTTCACTCAGGTTACTTATTAACTTCCTCGCGATGCTCAGGAGTTGATTATAGAATCCAATTAGATAGATTATAATTGCCACCCGCGACTTAAAGACACTGCTTTATCCCCTTGTCACATAATCTACTATTGTATTACTCATACTCTGAAAGTAGGTCTGAAGTTGCCTGAGGAGCGGGTTGAAAGTAATACTTTTTATCCCTAGGGAGTTTTACTTTCATTTCAACTGACAGTGACAGCTGTAAAACTATTAAAAAAAAAACTAGTTCTATTTTCACATTTCTATTGAACCATTTTCCTACTTTCTATACTGCCAGTCAATTACAGCGCGATATAAAATTGAAATAACTTAAAGATAAGTACCTATTAACTAACTAATATTATATTTTTATGTGACTTATTTATTCAAATATTCCTTTAAAATACTTTAAGTATTCTTTTTAAATCACAAAATAATACTTTCAATTTTTTCCCTAAGCAGAAATAAAGGGTAAATAGCCGGCCAACCACAGAAAAAAAAAATGGCGTTAATCCATCATTGGTTTTTTCGAGTTGTACAGTTTTGTTTACATTTCTGTACAGTAGAGATTTGTACTAGCACGATAAGTTCATCCGATTAAACTAGTGATTAAACACCTAATTTCCTAAGAGCTAAAACAGTAGTGGAAACTTTTTACCACCTAAATCAGATGAAAGATACTACCTAAAATCGTAGGTACGACGACTCAGATTTTACAAACTTATATTTTATTTTCCTTGTATTCGTAATGAAAAGCAGTGTTTCCCTTGGGGTGAAAGTAACTAATTTCGTCCCGAGAAGTATTTGTGGCGGGCGAGCGTAGCAAGGTCGCCAATTCGAGGGACTAACAAGACTTGGGAATCTTGTATAAAATCATTTAAAAAAACCGGCCAAGTGCGAGTCGGACTCGCCCATGAAGGGTTCCGTAGCAGCAAGTAACATAATATAAAAGTTCTTGTAATGTGTTGTAACTTTGATCGATGTTTTAATAATAGTGTATTTTTTTCGATTTATGACGTATTAAAAAAAACTAATTACTAGATTTCGTTCAAACCAATTTTCGTTGGTAGTTTTTATAGTAATGTACATCATATATTTTTTTAGTTTTATCATTCTTTTATTTTAGAAGTTAGAGGGGGGGGGACACATTTTACCACTTTGGAAGTGTCTCTCGCGCAAACTATTCAGTTTAGAAAAAAATGATATTAGAAACCTCAGTATCATTTTTGAAGACCTATCTATAGATACCCCACACGCATGGGTCTGATGAAAAAAAAAATTTTTGAGTTTCAGTTCTATGTATCGGGACCCCCAAAATTTATTGCTTTTTTTCTATTTTTTTTTTTATTGTTTTTTTTTGTGTGAAAATCTTAATGCGGTTCCCTGAATACATCTACTTACAAAGTTTCAACAGTATAGCTCTTATAGTTTCGGAAAAAAGTGGCTGTGACATACGGACGGATGGACGGACAGACAGACAGACAGACAGACATGACGAATCTATAAGGGTTCCGTTTTTTGCCATTTGGCTACGGAACCCTAAAAAACATATATTCGATACTTTTTAACCGACTTCGAAAAGGAGGAGGTTCTATGTTCGGCTGAATGTATGTTTTTTTTTTTATGAATGTTCACCGATTTCTCGGTCAATTGTGGACCGATTTTGAAAATTGTTTTTTGATTTAAAGGTTATGGTTATCCAAGTTGATCCCATTGCAATATTGTTATGATGTGATCATAAACTTGAAGATATGGCACAGAACTCTTCATAGGATCACTGCAGAACTGTCGTAACAAGTAAAATTGCTTTGTTTATACGTGTAGTCGATGACTAGCTGAAAGAAAAGGGGGAGGGGATGTATCGAACTGATCTGATGATGAAACCAGAAGGTAAATTAATGTTATCTGACAGGGTTTGAGATTATTAGAATCGTTATGAGATGCTCCCTGGCTATAAGATATTTAAGTTTGGCTGAGAGGTACTTTTCAGTGGTGGTACCATAACTAAAAAGTGTAAAATAAAAATCTTATTCCAAAAAAACAATACAACCGGTTCAACAAGTCGGTTGTACTTTTTTTTGTAAAAAGTTTTTTTATTATAAGGTTCTTCTATTAGTAAACAATTATCAAGATCTCTCAATCAATCTGATGTTGTCATATTGGATTTCATTTTACCCTAATAATTACCCAAGTCGTTTGACTTTTTAGAAAGACTACCTACATACATGGCTTTTTCGATTTTATACATTTATCTAGTTCTACAAATATTCCACAGACGTTGGATTGAGTTTATTCGGAAAAAATAATAATCAAAACATCAAAAACTTTGCTATTTATGAATATTATTTTTTGAGACTAAATAACAACAAGACTTTTTCTACTATTTTGTAAAAAACACAGCTAACGCAATAATAAAAAATATACAAGAGTTTAAGATTGCTAAAACTGTATAATTTTGACTAAATTCTGTACTGGAATTCGCAGTGGACTCTAGGTATCAGAGCAGCTGTGCTCAGTGCTTGTGAAGATGTCTAGAGCACCGTCGAATAGCAACATATTATTTTAATAATCTTGGAAAGGACCATGTAGGTATAGTGAACTATAATAACTGATACAAGTACTTACAAGTTCTAAAAATATTTTAAAAGAGTCTCCATGGAGTTCCTTGCAGTAATCGTAGCTTTGGAACCCAAAGTATCACCATTAACAATTGCAACACTATTTACCATCAGGTGGGATCGCAGTCAAGCACTAGTTTATGTCAAAAAAAAAAAGATCAGCTTAAGAACACAAGTGGGTTTTAGTCAGTAAAAGTCTGACACGCTCTCTCTCTTAGGGTGGAGACCCTTACGCAAGGGAAGTCGTTCGATGTACTTTCATCCTCAAAAAACAATTGAGCAAGAATGGGCAAGAAATTGCCCATTCTTCTCCATAAGATCTACGTTTTGGAATGTGCAATTAGCTACATTTTTTTATGACTGACCGCCTTCTTAAAAAATTGAAAGGTTTATTATATACAAAAGTTTATTTGAAATAAATAATTTGTGTTTCGAGTTCAATTTTCATGATCAATTAATAAATAAAATATAATATTCACTGACACGCGACATTTTTCTGCTATGTCTTCGATCCAACAGTAACTTACAAAATTCATATATCTAATAGCCAGAACATTTTTGAAAATCTTTTCCTTAAGAATTAAAATTAACACTATCCTTAAAAACTAGTTATGTGCGTATTAGATAGAATTTATTGTGAAAAACATGCCTTGGATAATATTTTGAATGAGAATACACCGGTTATCATGACCTTTCAATTTGCGTATATAAAGGCTTATTAGATCCTTAAATCAACATTGTTCGACGGGAACTCACGCAACCAACTCAAAATGAAATACGTAAGTAAAATTATAATTATCTTGTTTACTTTTCAATATTTTAGATATTTAAAAGCCTACCATTTGAATGATAAAAATTGTTACTAAACAATACAATAATGAGTTGTTAAATAAATAAATATAAAAGTAAATAAATAAATACAAAAGTGAATATAACTCTGCTTTAATAAACATTAATTTAATTAACAAGCTTTTTTTTTAAAAAAAAAAGGTTTTTATGTTCATTTATTTTTCATTTATAAATGTTAAACACCATAGTTTCGATTATCCCGATATAATAAATCTAATCACGTGAAAGTGACAAAATTTTACAGTAAAATATATGTAGTATCTACGGTGTGACTAATAAATCGAGAAAGAATCGCTAAAATAGGAACTCACAGCCGCAATCTTATTTCGTTATCAGCCTGACCTGAACTACTCCTGGTCAAAAGCCTCCGGTCAATTCTTTTAGTAATCTATAAACTAGTGCTTGACTGCGATCCCACCTGATGATAAGCAGTGATGCAATCGATACTAGTGAATTGTATCAGTTTGTTAAGAGCCTTTAGCTGTCTTCAGGGCTAGACTGAATATTTAACCCTGAATACATCTAAATTATAATAGGACGGGCAGACCGCAGCAGGCATATTGTTGCAGTCCTTCCATGTGTAGGCGGTATAAACGACGCGGCGAAACGCTTAGTCTAGAAAGTAAAGGTGGATTTTTTCCGTTCCCCTCGTTTTCATGCTTCATTTCGCTAATTTTGCAATCTGCCCACTGTGTGCCATCTTTTTTCTTTTCTGACAGCTGCCACTCCGAATAGCAGCATCAGAGACCGAATTATGTGTACCAATTCCAGGTAACTTCGAATTACAAGAAAATAAAGTAAAATTCATTTTCTACTTACAGTTCGCATTCTTCGCTCTGATCGCCTGCGCCATCTTGGCCATGGTCGGTGCCACCCCAGCCGTCGAGTCGGCCGCCCCCGCCGAACAAGGTGCCCCAAGGTTGGTCCGCAGCCCTGGCTACTACAAGCAGAAGGAAGAACACAAACATTACGGCTATGGATATGGCCGATGATTGGATTGGACATGGCTGAATAACTCCTGATGATTGGATTTAGATTACTTATTACGGTTATAATATAAGCTGCATTTTAGTTGATAATAAACTTTTTAAGTCATATTTTATTTTTTTAATTCCAAACTTGCTGCTGTGCGTGGCTTCGCCTGCGTGAAAGTAAATAATAGTCCCAAGGGAACATACTCCCTGCATAAAAGTTTATTATGTGTAATTCCAGGACATGGTGTACCCGTTTACCAAATTTATCAAAATCCGTTCATCCGTCCAAGCATGAAAAATTAACAAACATACGTGTGTATGTTTGTTGTGTGTATTTGTAAGTGTTGGTGTGTACCAACACTTACAAGTTTTCACCTTTATAGTAATAAATTAGAAATTAAAAGAAAGGCAGAGTACATAATGCCTATTTTTTTATGACTGACTGACTTCTCGCCACTCAACCTATGAAGGTGAGAAACTAGCGTGTTGTCAGCGTAGCAGACCATGCTGATGCCCCGCCAGGAAGGACACCGCGCAGCACGTACTCGTAACTGCACACAAATGCGGTCCCAGAACCGATCCCCCACAGGGATCGGTTCTGGGACACCGCACAATCCCCTTCTAAATAAATGTGTTTTGGTTTGTTTACTTTTATTTTTTAAATAGTAATATCTACATTATGTACTATCAAAGACACTTCCACCTGACCACCGCTAAGTTCATTTTTGCTTGCACTCAGAAAAAAATTTTAAAGGGTTTGGTTTGGTTTGGCGCCGCGCTGCAGGATTCATGTGAATTTTTTTTTTAAGTGATCAGGCAGAAATTACTGCAATGGTACATAAAAAAAAATATTAACCAAACTATATTTATACTAAAACCTAACTATGTCCTCCTCTGCCTCTCCTCTGCTGAGGGTGCTTCATCATCTCATCTTTATGATGTTCTTCCATCCATTCCTGTTTCTGACGGTGTGAAGGGCCTTGTATATGGGGAGTCAAAAGCAGTGTAGATCTGGTCTGGGACTAACGTATTGACCTAGCCCTTTTTCCATCTACTTCAATGTTAAGGTTTGTGTATAATGCAATGTATGGCGATTGAGGTCTTGAACTATAGACTAGACTAGACTTGAACTTTGGAAACCTTTTTTAGAAATCGTTTTTTGTTTTGGAATATGTATTTTTTTCTGGAATTTGAAGGAAGATCTTTTAGGGTAGGCAACACATCGTTATGATGCTTCTAAGATTTCAGAGAAATCCATGGCAAATCTACCTCACAGTTCTACAGATATAGGCTGGGTAGTGACCAAGAGGTAGATTTGCCCGTTAGTATATGTAGTAATATGGGCCCGTTAGGGGACAAAGACCTACCTGCGTCGGCCTTGTTGGGGTACTGTGTGGAAAGCTCATGAGTGGAATACTCACAACCATCGTGGGACATTTACCACATAATTATATAAAAGTGAACAAAGATAATAATAATATTTAGCAGGTGATATTTTGTAGTCCTGTCCATTAATCGAACCAACCCGCGCGAAAAAAAAATATCGAGCTGTGTTCCACAGGGATCGGCTCTGGGACCGCTTTTGTGGGCCAACAGTTACGATTACGTGCTGCGCGGTGTCCTCCCTGGCAGGGCGTTAGTATGGTCTGCTACGTTGACAAAAAGCTAGTTTCAAAAAGATCCCAACAACACCGAAGAGGCCCAGTAGGGCCGGTGCCTGATAGGGCGGCGGGATCGTTTGAAAGAGTAACCGTGGCTCTAGAACGCAAAGGGCAACTGAAGGACTGATCTTTTGGTCTAGTGGTCAGTGGCCCTGACTGCTATGCCGCAGTTCGTGGGTTCGATTCCCACCCAGGACAAATGTTTGTGTGTTGAACACGATCATTTGTTCTGTGTCTGGATGTAATTTATCTATATTATGTATGTATTTAGAACTATTTATGTATGTATTTTTTTTTAATTTATATAAACTAGTGCTTGACTGCGATCCCACCTGATGGTAAGCAGTGATGCAATCGTTGATGGTGAGGCGCACTAGTTTATTAAGAGCCTATTCACTCTTGCCTTAAAGACACCTAAATTATAATCAGACGGGAAGACCACAGCAGGCAGACTGTTCCAGTCCTTCGACGTACGCGGTATAAACGACGAGGCGAAACGCTTAGTCCGGACCGTAGAGGTTTCAACAACATTTTTTTTTTTTTTTTTTTAATTCCTGCGCACACTCTCCAAAGTGCATCCTGTAAAACACCGAAAGGCTGGCTACCCTTCGCCTGTGCTCAAGACTTTGTAGATTGGACTCAACCAGATCTGGATCGCCAATTAGTCTCTTCGCACGCCTTTCCACAGACTCCAAAGCTGCCAGGTGGCATTTTGCAGCACCAGCCCATATGTGGCTGCAGTACTCCATACACGAACGGACTTGTGCTTTGTACAGCATTAAAAGCTGTCCCGGTGTGAAGTACCGCCGGACCTTTGCAAGAACGCCTAGTTTCCTAGCAGCTACCTTGGCTTTGGACTCAATGAACCGCCCAAAGTTAAGGTCCGAGGGAATTTTAACCCCCAAGAACTGAAGGCGGTTGGTGTACTCCAGGGATAAATTCTGAAAAGTAGGAGCCAAGGTGAACGGGCTCCTTTTAGCGGTGAACAGACACGCTTGCGTTTTGGAGGCGTTAAATCCCACCACATTGGCTTCACCCCACTTGGAGACTGCCTGAAGTGAGATGTTTGTACGCTCTACCATAGCCTCTCTTTCGGACCGGATTAGCTCCTTACTAGCCCGAGCACTAGGCAGGTATCTCTCTACAACTGTGCTATCATCTGCATACCCATAGATACCGGGCATCAGCAGATCGTTGATATGCAGTAGGAATAGGTTTGCAGAGAGAACAGACCCCTGAGGAACTCCGGCATTAGTCGTCATGGGTTCCGATGAGCATCCATCGACAACAACTCGGAGAGACCGTTCACTCAGGAAGTCTTTTACCCAGTTAATCAGACCAGGGGAAATGCCGTACGCTGGAAGCTTTCTCAAAAGGCTAGCGTGCCATACCCTGTCGAAGGCCTTCGAGACGTCTAAGGAAACGGCAATCGCTTCCCCATTCCTCTCGAGGGTCTCGCCCCACAAGTGGGTGGCATACACTAGTAGGTCCCCAGTAGACCGATTGCGACGAAATCCGTACTGTCGGTCACTGAGGAGATCGTTACCTTCCAGGTATGCCATGAGGCGCGAGTTCAACACACGCTCCATAATCTTGCATAGTATGGAGGTTATTGAAATCGGCCGATAGTTGGCAGGATCGGCACGATTGCCCTTCTTGGGCACGGGTTGCACGTTGGCAAGCTTCCAGGACTTGGGCACTATTCCAGTCCTAAACGAGAGGCGATACAAGCGTGTCAATATAGGAGACAACTCGGGCGCACAAGCCTTGAGAACATATATCAGTATATCAGTTGAACGTATATCAGTTGTCTAGTACTTATAACACAAGCTCTGCTTAACTTGGGACTAGACGGCGTTGTGTGATAGTTGTGGAATGTTATTATTATTTTAGGTGTGTTTTAGTCAGTATAAGTCTGACTTACCCTCTCGTTCTACCCTGGAGCGAGAGAAGTCATTACATAATTTCCTAGCGCAAAAAATAATCCCGCGTTACTGAACCTGTGGTCTAAAATTTGCTCCAAAATATCATAATCAAAATTATATCCAGCACGTCGCTTGTTGGGCTGCGGAGTAGTTCATATTCCAACAAGAGAATATCCATGAACTATTAATGGATAGTCTCTTGTTGGGTGGTGAGCCCAAACAGCGTCTTGAGGATGATTGGCGAGGGAATCGATACAGTAGGTTCACTGAACTCCATGTCTTGCGAGACCAGTAACCCTACTGTGCAGGGGTGTGTCTCATCATCATCATCATCATCATTTCAGCCAATAGACGTCCACTGTTGGACATAGGCCTCCCCCAAGCGTCGCCACAACGAACGATCATGTGCGTCCCGCATACATCGGATTTCCGCTACCATCACCAGGTCGTTAGTCCACCTTGTAGGAGGCCTTCCAACGCTGCGTCGCCCGATACGCGGTCGCCACTCCAGAACCTTTCGGCCCCAACGGCCATCTGTTCTGCGAGCAATGTGCCCTGCCCATTGCCACTTAAGTTCGGCGATTCTTTGTGCTATGTCGGCAACCTTGGTTCTCCTGCGGATATCTTCATTTCTGATTCGATCACGCAGGGAAACTCCGAGCATAGCCCTTTCCATTGCTCTTTTGGTGACTTTAAGCCTTCTGATGAGGCCCACTGTGAGCGACCACGTTTCGGATCTATATGTCATCACTGGCAACACACACTGGTCATAGACTTTCATCTTGAAACACTGTGGTTTGTTGGATGAGAAGATACCGCATAGCTTCCCGAACGCTGTCCAGCCGAGTCGGATTCGACGGTTGACCTCTTTCTCGAAATTAGATCTACCCAACTGGACTGTCTGCCCGAGTTAACCTTTCAATTATGATAATTACAGACACAATAGAAAGACAATACGTGCGCGAACACCGGCGTTTGCTTGGGGTTTAATGAATTAGACGTAATCGTCCACAACTTCGAGTATAGAGTCTCCGATCTTGATAGGAGTGGGTGCTACATGGTTGTTTAAAACTTAATATTACTTAAAGCTTGTTTAGCTTTAGTTTTATAAAAGCCCTGGCTGTAGGCTTTAATTTTGTTAAGGTCATCTTGCAAATCCGGTTAAGCAGACGACTACCTCACAGATTGACCTGCGAGAAGTAAATCTTAAAAAAATTGCCATTCTGTACTCTGCCTTCTCTTTTGATCATACTAATTTATCATTGTAAAGGTGATTTGTGTGTGTAATGTGTATGTTTGTTAATTTTTCATGCTTGGAACGGATGAACGCATTTTGATAAATCTTGGTACACGGGTAGACCATGTCCTGGGATTGCATTTATGATACTTTTATCTAAGGAGTATGTTCCCTTAGGACAATTATCTACTGTCACGCAAGTTTGGAATAAATTAAATAGGAATAAAAAAAATTATATGACTTAAACAAGTTTATTATATCTATAATTAAATGCAGCTTATATTATAACCATCATAAGTAATCTAATTCCAGTTATTAGATATCATTTAGCCTTGGTAGCCATATCCGTAGCCGTTATGGTGGTGATGGTGTTCTTCCCTCCTCTTGTAATAGCCAGGGCTGCGGACCAACCTTGGGGCGCCTTGTTCGGCGGGGGCGGCTGACTCTACGACTGGGGTGGCGCCGACCATGGCCAAGATGGCGCAGGCGATCAGAGCGAAGAATGCGAACTGTAAGTTAAAAATGATTTTTTCATTACTCATAATCTGAAAGTAGGTCTAAAGTTGCTTGAGGAGCGGGCTGAAAGTAATACTTTTCATCCCTAGGGAGTTTTACTTTCAACTGACAGCTGACAAATTATTTAAAATAGAACTAGTCCTATCTTCACATTTCTATTGAACCTTAATTGAACCATGTTCCAATTTTCCATACAGCCAGTCAATCACAGCGCGATATAAAATTGAAATAACTTAAACTTAAGAATTAATTAAATAATATTATATTTTTAAGTGACTTATTTGTTCAACATTTTTTTTTTAATACTTTATTTTTAAAAGATTACAATTAATTTCTAACTTTTTATTAAAGAGGCTAAATAGCTTGCCGGCCACAGAAAAAAAAAATAAGGGTAAAGTTGCAATCAGTCAGTGGTCGAGTTTGGTTTACATTTCCATACAGCAGATATTTGTATTAAAATTTAATTTTTACTATAAGTTTATCAGATTAAAATAGTGATTTAACGCCTAATTTTATAAGAAAAGAAACTAAACCAGTATTGGAACCTTTTACCACCCAAATCAGAAGAAAGATACCTACTTAAAATCATAAGTACGACGACTCAGGTTTTACAAACTTTTTACTTTACTTTTACTTGTATTCGTAATGAAAAGCACAGTGCTTACCTCGGGGTGAAAGTAACTTATTTTGTCTCCAGAAGGAGTTGGCGGGCGAGCGTAACGAGGCCGCTAATTCGAAGGACTAAATAAATTACTTTCACCCCTAGGGTAACAATGTACTACTAAGTATTTTTTTCTTGTCATTCGAAGTTACCTGGAAATGGTACGCATAATTTGTTCTCTGATCTTGAAAATCATCTTATGACAACCCCCGCTCTTGGGCGGAGCGGGAGATAGTGTCAGACTCTTACTGACTAAAAAACCCATCCCGTTCCTTCAAGCCTTCATACCGGGGCTCGAGCGCCCTTTCGGATAACCCTGGGCCCAGTAGGCTTCGACCCGGCTGGGCCCCTGCTGTTGCTGACAACTCCTTGAGGCGCGCGGGAACAGTGCGCGCCGTCGACGACTTGGGCTTGGTCCGGACTGTTACCGGACGGCCGGACAGCGAGCTACCCATTGTTCACTGTCCGCAAGCCCGCGCCTACGGTGGCTGGAAATCGGGATCGGAATCCCGGCGGCGGCGTCGAGAGCGCCGTTGCCTGATGCGGTCGGCCTCCTCCTTAGCGAGCATTACTGCTTCGCAGAAGTCGACGACCGCCTGCCACTCCTCCTCGCTCCGGACCATGGCCTCGACCAAGGCCCGGCGCGAGAGGTCTCCGCCGCCGATCACCCCCACGAGGGCACGGCGATGCTCCGTCCAAGCAGGGCACACCGCGATTGTGTGCTCCACCGTGTCCTCCGGGCGTTCCGCACAGTGGTGACACTCGGGCGTCACTTCCGCTTTGATTCGGAACAGAAACCTCCCGAACTTGCCATTTGCGGTGAGGACCTGTGTCATGCGGAAGGTAAGGACGCCGTGAGGTCTTTCCAGCCACGCCTCAAAGAGGGGACTTATCGCCACAAGAAAAAGATGGCTCACAGTGGGGTTTTAAAAATTGGCGGAATGAAGCATGAAACCGAGGGAAACGGAAGAAATTCACCTTATAAGTAAATCGGGATAATCGAAAATGTACGGTTATGTATGGTGTTAACATTTAAGAATAAAACATAAATGAGCTAAAAAAAAAACTTTCTATTAAAGCTTATTAAAGAAATTAAGGTATATTAAAACAGAGAGATATTTACTCTTGTATTTATTTATATATTTATTTATTTATTTATTTATTTATTTATTTATTTATTTATTTATTTAACAATTAATTATTAAATGTTAATAATTTTTTTAAATGGTACTTTTTAAATATCAAAATATAAGCAAGATAATTTTAATTTTACTTACGTATTTCATTTTGAGTTGGTTTCGTGAGTTCTCGTCGAACAATGTTGATTTAAAAACCTTATAAGCGTTTATATATCAATATTCAAAGGTTTTTTTTCATGGGTTCAATCATTCAATGACAACCCCCGCTAACGCCTCTTATTGGTTAGCAACTTGTTTACGCTTAGGTGCACCTTTTGTTGCTCCACACCGATGCTATTGTGGCGAAGCTGTCGACAGCCTCGGATACAATGGCCTGTCCTGTTGCAGGAGCGTAGGCCGCAGAGCTGCGTTAGCGTCAATCATTTTGTTCGTCGCAAAAAAACAAACTTTACCTCTTTATTATATTAGTGTAGATCAGTTACAAATGTTTTCATATTTTATGTCTCGACAATTTACTATTTGCAAGTGTCCTTTTGTTTAACGATAACTTTATAACAGAAAAACCTCTTATATCGTCGCAATTTGTTTACTTTGTGTATATAACCGTTGTGCTGTGTCTGTACCGAATAAAAGTATTTCTATTCTATTCTCTTCTATTCAATTAAATTATGTTTTCTTAAAAAAATATTGCGTCATTATTATTTAGTCATCACCTGCACTTTTAGCTCTAAAAATACCCATGTGAGAATTAGAGCGCTAATTTTCACCTTTCTATTGCCCGCCGTACACGCTATAGGGTATACCTGACAGATTTCCCTGTACAGTTACTCCTGTACTGGTAAACAGGAGCGTCCAGGGACCTGGACAGGTCCAAAACCTGTCCAGGTTTCCATACAAACTCACCTGACAGATATAACCTAGCATGCATGGCTACCTGAAAGCTTCGAGTGATTTTTGTTCTTCTAGTACAATTCACAGTCACAAAACAGCTGTTATTTTCCCTTTTTGCGGCTAAAAGATCTTATAACTTATTCATATGGTAAACGATTTGGAGATCCGTGATCTTTATTTAAAAACGTTCACTCATCATAGAAATTCAACGCGTCTCAACTTAAAAAACGAAATCTCATATTACCTAGGCTATTGCTTTTAATTACGAGTTTTTGTATAAGCTGTGTAAGTTTTTGGTGTACAATAAAGTTTATTTCTATTATATTCTACGATACTTGAATTTATACTCGACATTTCTAAGTTAACTTGATAATAGATAGGTTGTTTTTGAATACGTACTCATCAAGTCTCATTAATAGTTTGTTTTTATATTGTTGCTAGTAAAAAATAAGATCCAGTAATTTCATAATGTAGTTATATCTATGTATGGTGCTACCACACATTGCGTAATATATACTTTTTTTAATTTGTGGTCTACACTGGTGTATCTAGTTCTAGTGTACTTACCTGGTATATTTTCAAAGTTCCTGCTGCAATGCAAATGAAATATACTGGAATTATCCTAATGTATATATAAAAATTTACTTATGTCACAGGGAAATGAGGATATCAGGGATTTCACGAAATCCCGGCAGATGTCGAATATTCTTGTTTATTACGTCTTCTTACTAAAAGTATCTAGTGATATGAGAAAACACCAATTTATCGTTAGTGATATGTCGTTTCACTAAACTAAATCTAGTAAAAGTCAACAAAGCGGATATTGCCGAATAAAAATCGAGCCATGCATTTCTCTCGCTCGTTCTAGTACCCACACGGCACTAGTGGGAGCGAAACAAATGCGTCGCAAGATTTTCCATTTTCTATCAGGAGGTAACCATATTATTATTATATTATAATTATGTCCTTTCACTAAACTGAATATAGTGACACTATTAGTGTTGAATTCAACAGAAAATTAATCATCTGGATCAAAGTTACGCCTGAAATGTATCCCCAATAACAAAACTGATTTTCATCTGCACCTACACTCAAAGGTTCAGTTGTCTGGCATTATGCGGAACCGGACCTATTTGACGCAGCCTCTTTCATCTGTTCCATGGGCGCAACCGTAAGACACACTTTTATTTTATTTTTTGTGTTTTTAAGTTTTTGCACATTTGTTTGTTTATTGTGTGCCAAATAAACAGGTTTATTTCTTCTTTTAATACCATAACATACCTATACCTTTAAGAGGTTTCTAGATTTTTAGAGAAAGATTAGAGTGTGGGATTTTTGGATTACTGACGTTTAAGACACGTCATTTTTGGACACAGTGTCCAAATTCTTTTTTTTAAGCTATTGCATAGCTTCTATCGTGGGCCTTGAGCGTGGAGACTGAATCCAGAAATTCCGTAACGAAAATAACCTAACACCCCCCACTCATTTGTTTTTTGAGCCTGGTGACCGATAAGAAAACAAATAAGTGAACTATCAATCAAAATTCAATTCAATGTGTGATTACACTTTCACTTCAATTAATATCAAAGAAAAAAAACAAATGAAAAAAATACTGCATAAATAAAATAAATAAATAATTATAATTGCATAAGTTGATAAAATGCTATGCAATAGCTTTACCGCGGCAGTCCCCGAGTGCCACACGTCTTTTTTATTATTTTCTTGTGACGATTCGGACACTATCAAATTCAATGAAGCTTTATAGTACAATCAGATACCTACCTACAAAAGTTTTAAAATATGATATGAAGTTAAAAAGCGTTACTTTTCTGAACTATTTTAAGATGGTTTTAAGCCATCTTTTGGTAGCAAATGGCTCTGTGTACGTATATTACTGTTATTCACCAAAGTATTAAAAAAAAAAACATTTAATACTTACATTGATAAACCGTATTTAAGTTCATGTGCCGAATGCCGAATCCATGTTTCCCTTGGTTATGCCTGATGACATTCATTTAATATATACCGACCTTGGGTCGCGCATACCGACCTTGGGCCAATGCTCGTATGCGCAAGGCAAATGACGTGATTCTTATGGTGTTGTGGAGGTCTCAGTTTGACCACATTGGCCGAATAGGGAACAAACCCCGTTGGTAGTAAAGCGTTTAGGTCCCCGGCAAACTCGAGTGAATCGATCTTCTGCCGTCCCTCACCTCCGCCACTGCCGAAACCCGACGGGTCCCTGGCTCACACCGCTGAGGAGAAAGCAAACTTAATTGCCTCTCTTATTGCGGAATCTTCGCGTCTGAATTCGGGTGACGCACCGCCCCCTGTTTTTCCTGATGGGTACGTGACGAGTAAGAATAAAGCTAGTGGCCCCGACGGGACACCTGCAGTCGTTCTTAATACTCGTGTTCTTAAACATAATAAACAACAAAGGGCGGCGTATTTCTGGTCGACCCCAAGCGGCGAAAACCCACGCTACGCCACTGGTATGTGCTAATTAAAGTTAAACTTTTCAGCAATAGATGGCGCTATCATAAAATCAGCAAATGTTCTAGAACTATTCATGGAAATTGTTGAATTTTAATTAATTACTGCGTAAATACCAAGAATATTTACGAAAATAAACCGAAGTTAGGTCCAACAATTTTATCATAATAAGATTTGCAATAGCTTAATGTGCAACTCAGCATATTTTGTCAGAAAATGATTTTCTTTTAGTGCCTAAAGCGGATACAAACATGACTTGACGTGAAGGGGTGTCATACTAGACTGAGCGACTTGTTACTACAAAGTAACAAGTTTCGGAGTTTGACTTTTGTTCGCTATGTTCTGTCTATTGGTAGTGTATATTTAATGTCTTTGTCAGAGTCCAAACAGAAGCAAATCAGAGTCCAAACAGAAGCAAATCAGAGTCCAAACAGAAGCAAATCAGAGTCCAGGAAGAAAAATGAAGGAATTCAACGGTGAAGATAAACATAGAAACTAGAAGCGCATTCAACTTACGAGCTCACATTGAAGCATTTTCAGTCAAACTTGACTAGTTAGATTTTTACTACATCTTGACATAGTCTGATTTATTATCCGGCCAAATACCGATTTCTGGAAATTGATTGACCCTTTTTTACCCTTGTCCTTAACCCTAAATAACTACTACTTATTAGTTATGTTAAATATTATTTATAATTAGGTCCAAGATATTTTGCAACATCGGTAACGTACTTAAATTAAATAGTGTATTTTTTTCAAATTCAGCTTCTTTTCAAGTTACATCTCAATAACTTTTGTTTTAATCATGGTATCAGTTTTTTTATACCACATTATTACCTGCATTTAAAGGATTTATTTTTTCAATAATGGGCACCGACAATGTAGTACTTACATTTCTTTTACACCATTCGCGCCCAAAGTCTAGTGATCATCTGAAGGCTATGAAATAAATAATTTTTTTCTTGACATTTTTAAGTTTACAGTAAAACAGTTATTTGCGTATTATAGCACATGTATTCAGCAGTAATATACAAAGAAAAAAAATAGGAAAATAATGTTTTTTGTTGAAATTAGAGCTAAATTAGTATCACAAGGTGTTGTTTTTTTTTTTTAAATACTAAGATCACTTTTATTCTGACACCTATGGTAAAAAGTGGTTTTAAATTGTGGTATGTGATAGCTGAATATATGGTATATCGACCCGTTAACGTTGGATCACTATTTACGCCATATAATGCTTAAGGCATTAAGTCGACCTTTATACCTTAGTGTTGCACGAAGTTTTAAACAAACTGCTACTGATTTTGTCATTGGTAATGTTTATGTCGTCCTCTCTAGAAGAGGTGGCGTCTATGCTAAAATCCCAGCTTGGCCGAGGGATTGGCAATATTAAAAATACTAGTCGAACCCGACTTCCAAAAAGAAGGAGTCAGTCCTCCTTGATATGAAGCTAGGTGAACAAAATCGCTAGAAGTTTATAATTAGTATTGATTTGTTACATTCGTTTTTTAAAATAACATTGTTTATGTTTGTTTTGTTTCGTTGTTTTTGTTTGTTCTTTTTTTTTGTTTTTTTTACTGTTTTTGTTTTCATTTGTTTACATAACTAAGATTTATACAACAAAATGTTTAGTTTATGAATGGATATACTTCGTTCAGAATCCGTAACTGAATAGATTCTAATAGTTTTTACCCCATGTTATATTTTTTCCAAAAAGTATTTAGATAATAAGGTCACAAGTTGGACACTAAGTACAATAAAGATCTAGACACGTATTTCGGATTTCGCATAAAATAAAACTTAATGTTGTATTATATTATTTAAGGGTGTTTTTAATATCTAGAATTGCCCCGCATGCATAAAAATTTACAAAATGCAAAAAAAAACGCATTCCGCGTGCATTTTCCACTTATTACAATAAATACTTATATGAAATGGACATTTCAGACTCTTACTGTCAGCCTGTTGGTCTAGTGGTTAGCGGCCCTGACTGCAATGCCGGAGGTTGTGGGTTCGATCCCCACCCAGGACAAATGTTTGTGTGATGAGCATGATCATGTGTTCTGTGTCTGGGTGTAATTTATCTATAATATGTATATATTTAGAAATATATAAGTATGTTTATCAGTTGTCTAGTACTCATAACACAAACTCTGCTTAGCTTGGGACTAGACGACTTTGTTTGATTGTTGTGGAATATTATTATTATTATTTGCGTAGTAGTTTCCATTCAAAAAAAAGCTCCACGACCCAAATACATTAAAAAAAACCAGCCAAGTGCGAGTCGGATTCACGTAAGAAGAGTTCCGTACCGTCCGTAGCAAAAACGGCATAACAAAATACGTTTATTTTATGAGAGTTCTACTTAAATATTTATTTTATTCTGTTTTTTGTATTTTTTGTCGTAGCGGCCACAAAAATACATCGTCTATTATCTGTGAAAAATTTAACTGTCTAGTTATGATTATGATGATTCATGAGATACAGCCTGGTGACAGACGGACAGACAGCGGAGTCTTAGTAGGGTCCCACTTTACTTTTTAGGTACAAAGCCCTAAAAAAAATAGTATCATCAAGACTTCATAAGTTGAGGGCATTAAGCACGTTTACAAATAGTTAATTATAACCTTCATGTTTTTGTGAGATATCGTTTAATTTTTTTCACTCATGGCTCGATTGATCCTTTAATTAGTTCTGTATTTTTGTAGTTTTTACATAATTGAGGTGACCTACATATTACATCGCCCTCAAATATTTAGTATATAAAGGTGTCATAAAGCAATAGATTTATCAGTGTGCTTTGAAAATTGCAACAATGAAATTCGTAAGTAATCTTTCTTAAGTGTATTTAATTTGAGCGTTCTTTTAATTTTTAGTTCGTTTTATTTTGTCTATTCGCCTACACACAGACAGACGGACACGCAGACAGCACCACAAGTGATCCTGTCAGGTTTCCATTTTTCACTCCAACTTATGGAACTCTAAAAACCTTTAAAGCGTTAATTCCGCCAGAACCGCACCTCAACGACTAAGCCCGGAGCACACGGTAGAGATGTGTGCCCCGCTTGGGCAGAGCATCGCCGTATCCTTGTGAGGGCGGACGGCGGCGGCGATCTCTCGTGCCAGGCCTTGATACAGGCCATGGTCCGTAGCGAGAAGGAGTGGCAAGTGGTCGCCTCCTTCTGCGAAGCACTAATACTAGCAAAAGAGGAGGCCAACCACATGAGCCTAGCAACCCAGTCGCCGCCGGCATTCCGATCCCGATTTCCGGCCACCAGAGGCGTGAGCTTGCGGACGGCGAGCAATGGGTAGCTCGCTGTCCCACCGTCCGGTAACCGTAGAGACTGAGCCCAAGTCATCGACGCGACGGCGCGTACTGTTCCCGCGTCCCTCAAAGAGGTGACAGCAACCGTAGGCCCCTACGGTTACAGTAGGGTTAAAGCCTACTAGGGCCAAGAGTCTGGTTCTTAAAGGAAGGCTCGGCCCCGGTATGAAGGGCAATGAAGGAACGGGGTAGGTTTTTTAGTCAATAAGAGTCTGGCACTATCACCCGCTCCGCAAGGGCGGGGGCCCCAAGTCTGCTATTTTATAAATTCGTCATTCCAACACGATCCCATTGTGATTTTGCTAAAAGTTTGTAATCTGCTAATTCATAATGATCGATCATTGATCGGTCAATGGTCTTATAATAGAATTGTGGTAGAATGATAATTTCGAGCATATTAAAACCAATAACTGCACAATAACGTTCTAATGGTTAAACACTGATCAAATAAACTGTCAAAGTTTTAGCAGATTACTGCAAACGTCAAATATTCATTTGTCAATATGTACGAGATTATCATTCTATGCCACTTCTTTCAATGGAGTGTCAGTGGTTGACCATTGGAAAGTCATAATGACGCCATTATACATATTAGTAGATTACCAAACTTGTCAAAATCGACAATTATGACATCAATGATAAACCATTCTGACACTATTGTAATTAGATTAATTGTAGACTTGAGGCCCGGGAAAGTCACCGAAAAAAAAAACCTCGACGGCTAAATATTCAGCTCACCTATGAGGATTGAAGAGCTAAACGAGAAAGAGTACCCGTACCCAGTCTCAAACACACAACACTGGAATAAGACATGAAAACACTCGTTGGACCAATTCGACGCAAGCGATTAAAAGGTTTTTTTTAACGGCGAGTATCCACCCTTATGTTGTTGAAACCTCTACGGTCCGGACCAAGCGTTTCACCTCGTCATTTGTACTACGTACATTGGGGGACTAGAACAATTCGCCTGCTGCGGTCTTCCCGTCCGATTATAATTTAGGTGTCTTCAAGGCAAGAGTGAACAAGCTCTTAATAGACTAGTGCGCCTCACCATCAACGATTACATCACTACTTACCATCAAGTGGGATGTCAGTCAAGCACTAGTTTATATCAGTTAAAAAAAAGAAACAGAATCTCATAAAAACTTGTTTTATTTTTCCAGTTAGCCTGCATCGTCTTATTCGCGTGCGCCATCCTTGCTCTGGTGGCTACCGAGCCTTCGGAGAGAATGCAGCGCAGTCCTGTACCCATCGCTGACCCTGGATTTCATCGCCGCCATTATCACCGACGTCACCATGATCATCACGGTGGCGGTGATTACGGCCACTACGGTCATTACGGACATGATCATCACGGCTACAGGAGCTACGGGCACTAGAGCGTCTGTAGACTCTCTGGGTTGACATTTGACACTATTTTTCTTTAATGTTTTTTCTTTTGTTCTGGAAATATTATAATGTTTTTCTTATAAATCAACTTTGGTGATTTTATTTAGTTTCATTAGATTTAGTCTTCGATTGTTGATGGTTTTGTCAAAAGGGTCTTACAAATCTTCTGCTTGACCTTAAGGCGTATAGTGCCTTGAACCATCTGACCGAAGTTATGTGAACGCAACTCTTGCACTCGCCTAGGCGGCAGTACGCAAATCTGTGCATTTATTTGCGGCCAGCAGCGCCCGAAAAGCGCTTTAAATCCATTTTCTCTGCGAGATATTGATTGCTTTACATATGCAATGTTCACTTTGAAGAATATTTAACCGCCAATTTTTATGTGTAAAAATGTTTCTAAAGGTCCAAGCCGTTTCGAAGGAGTAGGGAGAAGTTGCGAAAAGTTGCGAAATTACTAAATATTTTTTTTTGACAAAAGTATTAATTGCACGAAAAAATCAAATTTTGATATTATTGTTCATGAATCTATAGTAAACATATATTTTTTTCAAACCAATTGACCTAGCCGTTACGGAGGAGTAGGCCTCAGAAAATCACTGTTTTGTGGCACTTTTCGGGCGCTTGGCCCTTAAAAGAAAATTATTCAACTTGAAATATGACGACAAACGTAAAAATCGTAATATTTTTTTATCGATTTATAGTAAAAATATTGTTCAAACAGAACCGGTTTAGTCTTAACATAGTTCTTGGCAATCAGTGCAATTTGGACCTCCCAGAACCATAGCCCAGTGACCCAGTACCATAGTTAGAGCAGTGTTGACCGAATGGTGATGGTCCCGACTTACGAGTGTAGGTCATGGGTTCGAACCCATCCAGGCGCGCATTACTTTGTGTAATTTATTTCATCACCACTTCTCTCAAAACGGTGAAGGAAAACATCGTGAGGAAACTAGCATGTCCTAGAACCAAAAATTCAAAGACATGTGACACTCACCAATCCCTGAGCCCGAGTCGTCAACGACGCGTGTTTCAAGCGCGCTCAAGGAGATATCAAGCAACACATAGGACACTAGGGAGTATTAGCATATCGCGTACATAAAAAAATCACAGGTAGCTGCTACGTTCCATGAAAAGGGTCTAAAAAGCCTCCGCGAGGTGGCTTTGGCTCCTTGTATGCCTTCCAACGATCCAGTACCACTGGATTCTGAGACAAATAAATAAATATGCATTGCTTACTGTCATGCGGTACAGGTAAAGTGACCAAACGTTCCGTTTTTAACGATACGGTCCCTTTTCTCGGTAAAATGTCCTATTGTCCCCAAACAAGGCTCTGCGACACCAAATAGTTTAACACCTCAGAATCAAAACACATTAACTCAACTTTACAATTACAAGTTGGTTAGTGCCGATTCTATCTGCAATAAATTTAGCAGTGTTGCCTGGTTGATTTCGGCTGGTTGTTCGATATCCTATTTCAAAAAATAATTGCGCAACAAATTCTTATAACGAAAACTTAAAATTTTTCTTGCAGGCTGTCTCTAAATGGGACGATACCAATTTGGTAAAGTTCAATGCTACTAAAATCCGAGTGTATCTTTTTTCCGAATGACTATACAACAATTCTCTTTGTTTTTTCTGCGAAAAGGAGGTAATTCGAACCTGCTCTAACTTTTCAAGGTGATACCGTGCCAATAACCGACCATCTTGATCTTTTTGGTATCACACTAACATCTACTCACAATTTCAGGTCTTTAAACAATGTCATTATTATTCCATTGATTTTATAAATTTACATATGTATAATAGTAAAATGTTAAGAGGCCGGCGACAGATGAATTTCCATACAAACGTAATACCACGCTCATTTGCAGTTGGATCATATTTCCATCATATTATGATGATATTCGGTTATAGACAATATTTATCTAGGTTTCTACGTCGAGAATATTAGAAATATTGTTATTTTTAATACAGAAAAAGCCAAATGGCATGTTTTGCCATTTACGCTGTAAAAAATTACGAAATACAATTCGCTTAAATTTCTTTTTTTTTTAAAAAAAAAAAGAAAGACGTAGGAACCTAGATAAATGTTGTCTATAATCGAATATCATCATAATATGCTGGAAATATGCTCCAACTGCAAATGAGCGTGGTATTACGTTTGTATGGAAATTCATCTGTTGCCGGCCTCTTAACAAAAGCGTATTAATAGTAGTTTATGTGACTAGAGGATAAAGCAGTGTCTTTAGGTCGTTTGTGGCATGTTGAATTCCGAGCGAAACGAAGGTTGATAATCTTAATCCCGAACGTAAATGAAGGATTTATATAATTTACTCCCGAGCATCACGAGGGAACTAATAAAAACACATGAGTGAAGTGAAGAAATCAAGCCGCCCAAGACAAAGACAGCTTTATCCCCGTGTTGGATACTCTACTTTTCACACCATCTGTGAAATAATTAAAAGACTATTACGATCTATTGTTAACAAGTTAATCTTAACTATCACTAAACATGTTTTGAGATTTGAAACAAACAAAATTCACTAATCTATGATTCTATAGTTTCAATTTTGTATTGCATTACATTTTTTTTTTTTTTTCGAAAACTCGTCACTGTTTATTTTTTTGTTAGTGGCCAGTTTGAATTTCGAATAAACTTGTCCGATGAGACTATCTGTGTCGACCAAATCATACTCGTATATTAGAGAAATATAAGTATTGGATCGACCCTCCACGCGATTAAAACGATTAAAATTTAACGGTGTAGGTATATTAAATTATTTTTTTTTTTTTTATTTATTGTAATTATAGTTAAGTATTAAGTTTTTTATAGAAGTAGTAATATCATAAAATTTGTATTGAAGAAATATTAATATAAAACTTACTAAAAGTTATACTAAATAGTTTTGTCTCTTCATTCTTTATAAAAAAAAATACATTCAGCTGAACATAGAACCTCCTCTTTTTCGAAGTCGGTTAAAAAAAAACAACTACATCAAGTCTTTTTGTAATATAATTAAAAAAAAAAAAGTTGGTTAAGTTTGTTAGTTCGCCGGTATCTTCTATTTGTGTCTGCCCCAAGTAGTTGTCGTGCCATTTATCTGTCTGTTTCCTCCGCCGTAGCCGTACCCATGCCGGTGCTGTTGTCCTGGTATGGCACGAGTCTCCCTCACACTGCCCGCATTTGGTGCACCCGCAGTTAAACTCGCCATTAGCAAGATGGCGCACACCAACAGACTGAAGAACGCCAACTGAAAAAATACAGATTGCTATAGACTTTGATGTATTATGTCGATACTAGGCTAACATGGGCATTTAAGGCGTAACATGGGTATTTAAGGCGTAACATGGGCATTTAAGGCGAAAATGATTACGTTATTTAAAAAAGAAAAGAAAGAAAACCACATTTATTTAAGTCTCGCACAAAACAAACAATAATAGAATAAAGTAACTTAATATATATTTGTACCTACTTGACTTAAAATAAAAAAAAAAAAACATATTAAAAGATTAAAAATAAAAAACCTATATGAAGCTCTCTATTGTATTGTAAATATGTTCCCGCTATAGGCTTGCGCACTTGGAGTTTGTATTTTTTAGAGTTTTTATTTTTAACCCTTTGTAAAACCTAACCTATGATTGTAGCGACATCTATTACGCCACATTTAAGATATTACAACAGTCTGAAATCAACTATCGGGCAGTTGGTTGGACCTGAAGTAACACTACCCGTCTGGTCGGATGATCCTCCCTTTTCAACGGAGGTATGGGCCTTTACACCGTGTTCCGCATACCTCTAAAGGTTTATTGACACTATTTCAGATGGATCTGGTTTTATCCGACGCTATCATCTACCAACAAAAGTTTATCCACGAGCGCAGGCTAGTTCTACCGGTTTTGCTGAATGCTAATCGCTTTGTTCGACTAGATCTCATCAACATAAACGACTGTAACAAATATGTACCACTCTACGTAAGTCGCAAAACTGCTGATACGTCGTAAATGTTTTTTTTTTCAAGGGTAATCCTTTCAAAGGCGCTTAGGTTTTTGGGGGTCAATCCTAGAAAAGTGGGATTCCCCCTCACTAAAACCATCCCAGTGATGACTGTCAGCATCCAGACCGGGAAAAGTTAATGGATGATTTCCTAGTACTTTAAAAAAAATCCGAGGCTGCGAACTTTGAAGGAACAGATATCACACTCCTCCACACAACAATCATCACCTGGACTCGAACTGCAAAAATCTTGAACCAATTGCTAACTAAGGTTGATCAGTGTAGAAAAAATCTGGCAAATTAGGATATCCTTGGCCCATTCCTGTTTGCTATGGATGAAGGATATAGTGCCAGTGTGGAAGATATGCATCACCTTCTGCTTGCAACACGACCTGCATCTCCCACGTCTTTCCAAAGACAGAAATATTGGCTACATATTAGTCGGTCAAAATTTAACCTTTTGAGAGAGAGAGAACGCGTTTGCTTGGGGTTTAATGAATTGATTGACACGAAAGAAGAAGCAGGCATTATACAAAAAATAACTTCCGAAAAGAAAAATAAAATAGATATTCCATTTTGTCGAGATATTTTAAACTACTCACGTATTTCATTCTGATAGGTGATTAAGTACTGTTGTGTAATATGGTAATTCGGAGATATTTATATCCTTGATACGAAGGTCACTAGAACCAGTGCGTAGAGGACATGTTTTTTCCAAAATTCTGATGATCAAATCATCGTACTTCGACGCCTGAGTGTATTTTGTGTCTTTGTATTAGATTTAGTATAACAATATTTATATTTAATATTTAAGTTCTCACTATAACTATACATAACCTACCTAGTTTACCACTTTGATTCTGTTAACTTATAATTCACCTTTAACACTTCTCAGGTTTTGATGCTTGCAAAAAAGTGTGACTAATAGAAAACACTGTTTAGTTTAGTGCAGTAGGTAATCCTTAGTTACCAGTATACTGTTTGCAAGTTTTTCTAAAAATTTACTCAAAGTGGGATAATGTATTAGGCTGGGGAGATAGCACTCTGCTAACTGGCAACCGCACTTCCTTCTTCAACCCTTCAAGCGATTCTAGTACTTTAAGGATACATCGGAGTGTCGAAAGCCTGCCGGCCGCGGCTCTCTCGGTATCAATTGAACCTTGTCTTGTTGCAAACACAAAAGTAACAACAATGTAGACCTACGATTCGAAAAGAGGGCTGAGTCAGTTGAATTTTTCTTCTCATTAGCGATAGACCGTGGAATGTAACAAATTGACAAAATAAATGAAATTCATTTTCTAGTTTGAAACTTTATTACGAATAGAATAAAAGACACTATCACAGAAATTTACTTCAAAACATGGTTATACGGTTATACAATTTGGCGTCGACATAAAAAGAATCCCTTCAACCGCCTTTCACAGGCCAATAAATTTTAATAGTAGCCTTTGCGTCTTTGTTGTTTCTTCTTGTGTGATGCACTGCGCGCCTCCCTGAACGCGTGCGGTGCGCTGTCAAACTCGTTACCGGGTAGCAGAGCGCTACCAAGCTCGCCGTCGACGGGGCTTGCGCTGCCCAGGGCTAGCACCGCGCATACCAGCAGAGCGAACAATGCGAACTGGAAAAAAAAAAAAAAAAGGAAAGGAGTTAAAATAATTTTGAATGTTTGGTCAGAACACAATTAATTTCCTTAAATCATCCAATGACAACCTCCGCTCTTAGGCGCAGCGGGAGATAGTGTCAGACTCTTACTGACTAAAAGACCCACCCCGTTCCTTCTAACCTTCATACCGGGGCTCGAGCCCCTTTTGGATAACCTGGCCCTAATAGGGATAACCCTGGCCCAGTAGGTGGCTAGGGGGGCTGACTTCGCAATTACATTACATTACAGCGACGTTTTTACGCGCGAGAACCCGCGCTGTATTATATGATACAGCTGCGACATATACAACATTATTTTTATTATACGCGAAACCTGAATATAGTTTGTTCAGAATCAGTAACTGAATGGATTCCAATAATTTTTTTACACCATGTAATATACATCACTGACACTAAGTACAACACAGGTCACGGCAACTTATAACGGACATTAGGTAGTAAAAACATGCCTCAGTCACAAAATAGATAGGTACAAAAGTCAATCTACGTATGTACAAAGCGCACTCGAGCAACGCACACAGACACCGCTCACGGACACGATATCTCGGAGCATCTCAGTCGGACCACTCGTCGAAGAGTTCCGGCTCAAACGCTCATTAGTGTGCGTCCACCGAGTGTAGGTATAAAAAGTGATGTACATACATGAGATTGTCTTCTGTACCTATCTATTTTGTGCCTCAGTCGCCCGGGTGGCCCGCTGATCACGTGTTTGTGCGGCCAACCAGGTAATATAACAAGCTTATAACATCGTGATTTTTAGGGTTCCGTAGTCAACTAGGAACCCTTATAGTTTTGCCATGTCTGTCTGTCTGTCCGTCTGTCCGTCCTCGCTTAATCTCTGTGACCGTTAGCACTAGAAAGCTGAAATTTGATACCAATGTGTATATCAATCACGCCGACAAAGTGGTAAAATAAAAATTGGAAAAATATGTTTTATTAGGGTAGCCCCCCTACTTATATGTAAAGTAGGAAGTGATTTTATCTATATTTATATTTGATATATTGTTGGATAGGGTTTTTACTAAAATCATTTTTTGATAATGTCAATAATTTCGGAAATAATCGCTCCAAAAGTAAAAAACAATGTGTCCGTTCTAAACTTATGGTTCAAAAGTTAGAGGGGTGGCCTATAAAATATGAAAAAAACTGAAAAGTAGAACTTTATAAGGAATTTCTAGGAAAATTATTTTGAACTTGATTGAAAGAACACCTTTTGTACAAAAAAGACAAAAGAGTTCTACAAAATAATTTCTGGACTAAGTTTGTAGTGTAATCGTATTTATACTCATAAGTGGGAACACCAATTGTAACGGACAGGAAACTACGAAACCCTACACTGAGCGTGGCCCGACACGCTCTTGGCCGGTTTTCATTGTACAGTTATGAAATTTGTACACAGATCCTTGACATTATAATACTAGACACATGTTGCGGGTTTAGCTTATCCTAAAATTAATGTTGTATATAATTAGTTAGTTAATTATGTTTAAATATACAGGGTTATTTATAAAACACTGGCAACCTCTCAAGACTACGTTACTAACATCATAAACAACAACTTTTTTTCTATGACTTTCAAAAATTTATCATAAGTATTTTAGTTTCATACAAAAATAAAAATATTTAAATTGAACGTTCTAAATATTACTAAGTCTATGCCAAGCAAGCGATAGTACAACAAAAGTTGTTGTTTATGATGATAGTAATACTGCCCAGCAATGTTGTTAATGTTTTACAGAAAACCCTGGTATTTATTTATTATTCTTTAGTATATTAGTTTAGAAAACACTGCATTACATGTTAATTCCAATAGCTTTTAACACGTATTAATTTTAAATTGTAAAAAGTTTACTAACCCATGTAATACGTAGGGCTACAACATTGCAACACCGGTATTAAAAAAAAAAAAGACGGGTTGCACTCCGGGAGTGCCGGCAGAAGTGAAAACTTGATTATTAACGTTGAGCATGTTTGATATTTTGGAATGGTTAGGGAATAATTTTGCACCAATTGCTTTATCAGTATAAAAGTACTATCATTTATGTGGTAGAATACAATATTCATTTATTGCGCTATCGTACACAAACATGACAATTTATATTACATTAAAAATTTAACACTTTAAAACTATTACAATTATTTTACATTAAATACTCTCCATCCGTCTTACGCTTTTTCGATCAGGTCACGTGTCCTGACGCGAGTTTAAGATTTTATACCCATTACAGAAAAAGTGCTCAACGCCGCTAAAGAAGTTTTCACTTCAAAACCATTATGATACGTTTGTTATATTTACATATATTTTATTAGCATTAACTCTTTTAAAAATCTTTCACAGAAACCACAGTGATCCTACTTGTTGTAATAAGAAAAGAATCAAAGACACGATCACGATATGATTTCAACATCACCCATGGTATTTTGGGCCTATGGATTTTGGCACTATCCTTTTACGATCAGAGTCGTATAGGCTACTAGAAAATACTATGTCCAAAGAACACGAACCTTCGGACCACCGAATTCATTGATGGACGCCCTGAGAAAACTGAAGAGACTCATCAGTTTTTGTAACGAGGTGGCTTGGAGTAAAGGCTAAGTGCGGAAACCAGACCATAAAAAGAAGATGTACGCAGTCTGTTCTAATCGCTTCTAATTTTCGTTCAAATCAAATCTAAGCTTTATGAAGTACTAGCGGACCCAGCGAACTACGTACCGCATAACAGTCAATGAATGTAGTATATCTTTTGATATGGTCAAACGATTGCTATAAAACAAAGCCTAATTAATATATCAAGTCACACACAACTTTAACGTATAAAAGTTTTCAACGTTGAGTTCGTACATTTTACGTAATGCGCGCACAATTAAAAATTTCTGCAGATTTATTATATGTATAGATGAGTAAATAAATAACGTATGATCTACACAATTCTATTTATGTACTCCTTTATGTCTTTTCCCGAGCTGTATTATATTCGTAGAACAACAGTTACATAAAATTTAGTTGAAAATATGAATATTGACTTACCAATTTCATGTTGAGTTTAGTCTACACGTACAATATCAGGAGAATGATGCGGGATGCGGTCTGATGGACGCCTATTTAAGATACACTTTCAAGGTCAATGAAACTAGGGTTGTCACGGCCTTTTGTAAAAAGGCCAGGCCAGCCAGTTTAGCCAGACCTTTTGTAAAAAGACTGGACACCTTAGGTTTTATCCTAAGTCACAATCGGTCAGCGATAATGATTTACAAAAAGGCAAAACAATTGCCACACTCTTGCAGTTTTTAAAAAGAGAGAAAGAACATTATTTTTCCATTCTGTCATAGATGCATAGGTTAAATAAACATCATAATAATACATACTTATATGTATTGTTGTGATGTTTATTTAACCTATTATATAAATTTAATAGTATGTCTTTACATTATATGTTATATTATTTTTAAGACAAGTTGGGTTTTTCCTACTACCATAATACTCGGTGTCTATTTCGAAGCCATTTCGTTTCACACGCCGTATTATAAGTAGGCGCGCTGGATTGATAAACGTCGGTGTAATGTCATGCGTCTACCTCACATTCACCCAGGTTTCTCAATTCGGCTAAAATAAAGTACGCCATATTGTGTGCGCACTTCGCGTTTGTCGATGCAGCATAGAAATGATGAGCCCAAATACAAACGCGCGCATCGTCAATACACCTCCGTTCGTCATCTGCATCTCTTTTTTCCATCTCTCCTTTTGTGGAAGAGTTTTTTTCTAGAAATAAGCACATAAGTTTTCTTCTTCTAGTATGTTTATATGTGTAGATATTTTACTTGATAAATAAATAAAATATATGAATAACTCTATTACGATACTAATAAAATTAAAAACCAACCGTATTCCTTCCGTTATTATTATTTATCGTTTATTTAAGGAATTAATTAACCCTAAATAAATTATATTGAATTAAATTAAATAAATTATCGAATAACGTTAACAAAATTAACCTTTGTGGAGTCACGGTAGCTGTTTCGAACAATCTAGCAACTCTGGCAGGATCGTCTAGTCTTTTATGATTTTTTGTTTAATTTTATAATGTAATAGTAAACCTCGGCTTTAATATTCTTCCAACATGAAATTTATTTAAGTTTAAATGAAAAATAACATCGTGAGGAAACCGGCATGTCCTAGAACCAAAAAATTCGCAGACATGTGACATCCACCCTCGTGGTGAATTATGGCCCATTTCCTGTCCTAGAGAGGAGTACTAAGTCCGAACAGTGGGAACATTATAAAGCCGATAATACAAAAAAAATAATTATAACAAAAATAGTTAGTCTTGTTTATCAATAGTCAAACAGTTTTTGGTGAAAAATCAAAATGACATAAAATATAAAAAAAAATTATAACAAATGAGGGACAGGTCTGATAATGTTTACTTCAGCCGGATACGCCTCTAAAAAGCTTTGTCCGGATATCTGGCAACCCTAGTCGGAACTGGTTAATTACCAAATAAATAAAAAAACGCAGAATGATCTATTGATAGACAAACACATCCAATGTTGTTTCATCAACTTTTTTTTTCTTTTAAAAATATGGATTATTTTTATACTGTGATTAATGTTATAATACTAAATTGAACGTTTCGAGACAAAGTGAATCGAAAACTTACTTGACCGTGTCAAAGTAGAGTATACGAACGTATTGTAATTTGAAATAGGTGTGTGCAAAGTGAGCCCGCCCATCTTTGCGATTGGAACATTTTCATCTGTGCACTAAATATTAGTCAAAAGAAGGAATCGCTTAGCTTCACACCATTTACGATTTAATATAACTTTAAACTTAGCTTGGATAGATGAACTTGTGATGGATGCGAGACGCACAGGACCGGTCATTATGGTGACACCTTGGAAAGGCCTATATCCAACAGTGGACGTCTTTCAGCAGAAATAATAAAACTTAACTTGTGGTTCTTTCTGTGTACTCCCTTTGAAAGTTTGCTTTGCAATGACAATAAAGAAATCATAGTGCCAAACTCTTAATACGGCGATGCGCGCGGACGTAGTTGCGGGCAAAGTGCTAGTATCTATATAATATAAAAAAAAACCGGCCAAAAGCGTGTCGAGCCACGCTCAGTGTAGGGCTCCGAAGTTTCTCGTCCGTCACGATAATTGTTCCCACTTATGAGCTTAAAAAAGGCTATTTGTTACGTTGACATACTAAATACGGAACTCTAATAAATACGGAACCCTAAAAACGGGCCCACAAAGGACGGTGACAACTAAATACTGTTTTAGTTATCACCGTCCTTTAGCAAGTAGTAGAAATTTCAGCGATTGTGCACTCGTAAAATTACGAATATATTTAAGAAGTAACGATTTTTTACCACGTTAGGTAATGAAAGCACGGAAAATCGACTTTTAAAAAGATGACGTCATTACCATCTATCGAACCATTTATGAACTGGTTTTTACCTTAACATTTTGATAGATAGCGTTAAAAAATCCGAATTTTACCGAATTGAACCGATTTTAATAATATCTTTTTTTGTTTAAAAGA
Source organism: Mythimna albipuncta (assembly GCA_929112965.1). Taxonomy (NCBI): domain Eukaryota; kingdom Metazoa; phylum Arthropoda; class Insecta; order Lepidoptera; family Noctuidae; genus Mythimna; species Mythimna albipuncta. Next base: position 10,319,786 of record OV815974.1, on the reverse strand, counting down.
AAATACGTTCAGGATAATAAAATTTGTAAACGAAGTTATAAAAAAATGCTTGCATACACGATTATATTACAAACTTACTCCAGAAATTATTTTGTAAAACCTTTTTGTCTTTTTTGTACAATAACTGTTCTTTCCATCAAGTTCAAAATGATTTTCCTAGAAAGTCCTTTTTTTTATGGTGGGAAAAATCATGGATTGACATCCCCCGCCCTTGGGCGGAGCGGGAGATGCTGTCAGACTCTTACTGACTAAAAGACCCACCCCGTTCCTTCTAACCATCATACCGGGGCTCGAGCGCCCTTTCGGATAACCCTGGCCCCAGTAGGCTTCGACCCGGCTGGGTCCCTGCTGTTGCTGACAACTCCTTGAGGCGCGCGGGAACAGTGCGCGCCGTCGACGACTTGGGCTTGGTCCGGACAGTTACCGGACAGCCGGACAGCGAGCTACCCATTGCTCACTGTGCGCAAGCCCGCGTCTACGTTGGCCGGAAATCGGGATCAGAATCCCGGCGACGCCGGCGGCGATAACGTCGTTGCCTGATGCGTTCGGCCTCCTCCTTTGCGAGCATTACTGCGGAGCATCGCCGTGCCCTCGTGGGGGCGGCCGCCTGCCACTGCTCCTCGCTCCGGACCATGGCTTCAACCAAGGCCCGGCGCGAGAGGTCTCCGCCGCCGATCGCCCCCACGAGGGCACGGCGATGCTCCGCCCAAGCAGGGCACACCTCACTGTGTGCTCCACCGTGTCCTCCGGGCGTTCCGCACAGTGGCGACACCTGGGCGTCACTTCCGCATGAGTCGAGTGCAGGAATCTCCCGAACGAACCATGCCCGGTGAGTACCTGCGTCATGCGGAAGGTACGGACGCCGTGAGGTCTTTCCAGCCACGCCTCAAAGAGGGGACTTACCACCATGATTATGGCGTGCCCAGCACTGGGTTGCGATAGTCGTTGACGCCATTTCACCATGAGATCCCGCCGGAGCTCTGTCCGCCATGCCGTGACCTGTCGTTCCTAGAAAGTCCTTATAAAGTTCTACTTTTCGGATTTTTTCTATGTTTTCTAAACTTATGGTTCAAAAGTTAGAGGGTACACATTGTTTTTTACTTTTTTAGCGATTATTTCCGAAATTATTGACATTATCAAAAAATGATTTTAGTAAACCCCTATCTATTTTTAAATATCTATCTAACAATAGATATTACACGTTAGGGTTGAAATTTAAAAAAAATAACTTCCCACTTTACATATATAGGAGGGCTACCCTAATAAAACATTTTTTTTTTTCAATTTTAATTTTACTACTTTGTTGGCGTGATTGATATACATATTGGTACCAAATTTCAGCTTTCTAGTGCTAACGGTCACAGAGATTAAGCGAGGACGGACAGACAGACAGACGGACAGACAGACATGGCGAAACTATAAGGGTTCCTAGTTGACTACGGAACCCTGAAAATGAATCGCTAAATGTGTTGCTAAGCGTTAATCTCGAGAATAGCGGAACCGGTTTCGCTAATTCTTTTTTTGCTGTGTTTGTTATTGTGAGGAAAAAGGTTCTAATAAAAAAAAAAATGGGTAATGTAGGGAAGAGTAGGGTAGAGTAACATAATAGTAGGGTGAAGTAGGGTAAAGCGGGAGCGAAACCGCGGGCAAAAGCTAGTCATAACATACAAATAATAACTTGGAATAATTAAAAAAAAACACACAACTATAACTAAGTAAGTTTATTATCACTAGAACAAAATTGTACTTTATATCTTAACCGTACTCTAATTCCAATCATCAGGCATCATTTAGCCATGGTAGCCATATCCGTAGTAATGGTGGTGTTCTTCTTCCTTCTTCTTGTAGTAGCCAGGGCTGCGGACCAGCCTTGCGGTGCCTTGAACCGCGGGGGCGGGAGCGGCCGACTCAACTGCTGGGGTGGCCCCCACCAAGGCCAAGATGGCGCACGCGATCAGAGCGAAGAATGCGAACTGTAAGTAAAAAAAATATTTTGTTATTTTCTTATAATACAAAGTTATTGGTAACCTAGAACGTAACACGTAACTTCAGCCCTAAGATAGCTAAGCGGCGTCGCAGCAGACCGAGGAGAAGATGGTGGACAGTAAGCTTTAAAAACTGGCAAGTGCGGGTCGAACTCGTGCATTGAGGGTTCCATACAAACTTACCAATGTAAATAGTTCAATAATCAATACTTCAATACCTTTTTGTTTATGAACAACATTCGCCAAATATTCGCATGTTTCTTGAGAATGCGAATGACAAAAAATATGCGAATATTCGCGAATGCGAATGCGAATATTCGTTACATCACTAGTAGGTATTTTACATGAAAAATAAATGAAATATATGAAATAAATTTTTTGTTACGCGTTTCATTTTTATTACATTTTCATTTTGGTACATTTTGGTAATTTTGAATGATTTTCACCCAAAACGTATTTCAGCCCTAAGATAGCTAGCTACGCGACGTCGTAGCAGACCGAGAAGATGACAGGTAAGTAGGCTTTAAAAACTGTCAATGCGCGAGTCCGCATCGCGCATTGAAGGCGAAGTGAGATGCGAAGGCGGGGAGTGTCAGTGATTGGCTCGCCGCTTCATCGCGTCATAAACGTCACTCCTGATTCGTTCCCAGCGTTGCTGCATGTATCTAACAACGAAGACGATTGGCTCACCAATAATGCGCAAAGCGATCCCCACTCTGACGAGCGCTCAAGATCCGTTTCGGCAATGGTACCCCTATAAATAGTTCAATTCCCGAATGGAGTCTCGTAGATTATTCCAATTGCAAAAGTGTTTTTTTTTGTAACGTAGTTTACGACAATTTTAGTGTTTTCAGATTTATTCCTATTCTTGTGTTATTTGAGAGCTTTATCCCATTTTTTTTTTAACTATTAGTTAGAAAAACCTGAATACTGTACATATTTTGTTAAAAATTAGACACATACACTTTGTTAAATTTATTATGTCGGGTTGTCTTTTTGGAGGGATAAAATATTCAAGAAACCGTGTGAAAATTTACGTTGACATAATTATGTAGTTGAGCTGGCGAACTTCGTACCGCCTAACAGTCAATCATTGCAGTATATCTTTCTATATAATCAACCGATTGCGATGAAACAAAGCCCAAATAATATAAGTTACACACAATTTTAATGTATAAAAGTTATCTACATCGATTTCGTACATTAAACGAGATGCACGCACAACTAAAAACTTTTACAGATTTATTATATGTTTTGTAGAAAATAAAATTGCATACCGGTACTTGTCGCTGTGCAAATGTAGACCCTTTTAGTTTTCAGTTACCGACACCGAACACTTTTTGATCGTCATGAGCATGTGTTAAATAGAAGAAACTGAATACAAAAAACGATAACGTATGCGCAGGGAGTGGATGATTTCATACTGGTTCTATAGAAATCAAATATTCATCGATAGCTTGTACCTAATACAAGACACACGTCTGTGCCCTGCCTAAAAGTAAAATAATAATAAGACGATTATTTCAGACGTGGTCCGTATACTGTTAGTAACACAAGAAACCTTAATAAAGCTATTGTTAGTACATGCTTGAGAAAGACAATCACAACGCGGCGCCGCACAGTAGCGCTAGTTTATGCCAAGCCCTACGCGACCACCCTCAGTGTACCAGTAGCCCAGTAACAGACATTGTGTCAGTATACCAAAGTATATATTGACTATCAAGAATAAATTGTCATCAAACATATTATATTCCCTCATAATTATATCGTTAAATGTATTGTATTACTAACGATATATGAGGGAATATATACGTTATAATTTTATTAGTGCGTGCCCTGGCCATCTTTGACTTACTGTATCTTCACAATCAATTAACTTAGTTTGCTCAGGTTTCGCTCAAATTGAAGTAAATTTAGTTAACTTTGTTAAAGTAATGGACAAAGATACTTGAAAAACCGAAACAAGTGCCAAAATTTCGCAGTTTTTCTAGTACCACGGCGGTAGCACAGGGTTTTCAGGGCTGCAAACTTGGGTGTTAACTACTCTCAAGGAACCTAACAACATATAAAAAAATCGTAGATACATGCGCATTTGCGATGTTTGAGGTCGATTTAGACTGGCCTAAAAAAAAAACTGTAATTAATATATTAATTACAGTTTTTCTTAAATCTATCTCAGAATTTCAAGAGTTGTATGCCTGAACTAGGTCATCATAACTGAGCATCGATTGGCATTTATAACACAAATATAAACAATATAAAAAAATAAATTAAAATATAATTATATTTTACTTACGTATTTCATTATGACTTGATTTTTTGAGTCTCTGTAGAACAATATTGATTTGTTATGCCTAATAGGCCTTTATATACAACTATTAAAAGGTCAAAAAGTGGTGGTGAGAACCGGTGTTTTTTTTTCAAATAAATATTATACTTTATATTAATTATTAATTATTCACACGTGATAATAGTTTAACCGGTTCTTTAAGAAAACACTTCTACAAAATCTATTTCGAAAAAGGCATGCCGCCTATGAATTTAATAAATTATTGTTAGATGGGCGTTGGAAAATTTCGTCATTAAACCGATATGTCCCTTATAACATCACTTTGTTGTCCGTCCGTCTGTCTATCTGTCTGTCAAGACCCTTTGTTACGTGAACGCGTGGAGGCATCGAGTTTAAATTAAAATTATGTACTCAGGTCTGCGGACTCTTTAAGTTATAAAAAAATATATTTCGGTTTATGTAGCAAAAAACGTACATTTCGACACTCTCGAGGAAATCAAAATTCATAGGATACTTCCCGTTGATCCAGAATCCTGCGCCGAAGCAAGGTCTTATAGCACAAATATAGCACCAACCCGCACCGGATCCGGTAGGCGGATTACGGCTTTTCTTCTAGAATTACTTTATAAACCCAAATACAAAAACAGCTGAATTAAGTAAGTAAAGTTTTTTTTTGTACGAATCATTTAGGTCTGAAAAGCTTTAAGATAGAAAAGGAAACTAAACTGATACTTGCGAAACCTACTCATACATTTATAACTAACTATTGATTAGTAATATTCAATAACACAGGTGAGACATTCCCTCTCTTAGGGCAGAGGCCTGAGTCGCAACAGTGGGAACATTAAATGGTTGATTATGCTTACATAATAACAACACATAAAACAGATAATACATAATAACTCTATTTCAGTCCCTCCAAAGGTTGTCTGTAAGAGATCGCCCTGTGCGATAAGGCCGCCCATTGTACACTTATTTTGAATAATGTTTGTCCTGTACCTTTTTTGTTCATGTGGTGTACAATAAAGAATATAATAATTGAATAAATAAATAACAGGTGGATGTCACTTTTTTTAGGGTTAGGTTAGCAACGCCTCGATAAAAATGTGTCTGAATCTCGCCAAGGCTTTTAACACAGTTGCAATTCCCACAGCAGATTGGGAGCGCCCATTCTAATGTGGGAACTTGAGCTGATAAGAGGCACTTGGCTGAAATTTCTCAAAATTAATCCGAAGACCGTGCGCAGTGCGTAAAGATAGCTTTTTTTTTCAGAACGGACAAAGAAATGGCCTTTGGGGTTCCCTAGGTAGTATTTTAGGGTCTAGTTTGTTGTATTCATTTTATTGGTTTTATAAATTAAATCAATCGAAACTAAATAAAACATATCTACACTTCTACACTATTATTAATTAATATTATAAAGAGGTAAAGTTTGTTTTTTTGTTTGTAGGAGGTAATGTTGTGGTCCGTACTGGTGGTGGAAGTACGGGTCTGATTGCTAAAATTTTTTCACTGATGGAATGTTGCTTTATTCCTAAGTGACATAGGCTATATTTTATGTACGCGGGAAAAGCAGCGGGAAAAAGCTAGTTTTAATAATAGACGCAAAACGAAACACACCCATACAAAAAAAAATACCATTACTCATTATGTCAACCGGAAAAATCCATTGACGTCTCCACCGTGGTGATGGTGACCACAGTCGCCTCAGGGGCCATAGCCGTGGCAGTATTATTAATAATAAAGATTAGATTCCAATTTCAGTTATTTACTTTGTAACAAAACTCATCATGTTTTCGTATTTTAAACCGCTACCTATATACTATATTTTACTGTAATGTTTCAATAATAACTTAACATATTTTGAAGACTTTCGAAAGAAGATCCAACCCTCTGTATTCGAAACAGAGTTTCCATTAAATAAAAATCCTTACTAATATTGTAAAAGCGAAATTGAGTTTGTTTGTTTGTTTGTTACGTCTTCACGCCTAAATAGCAAAACCTATTTTGATGAATTTTGGTACAGAGATTGTTGGGACGCTGGAGACGGACTTAGGCTTTTTTAGCTAGACGTTAATTTTTGCACGCGGGCGAAGCCGTGGGTAAAAGCTAGTATTTATATAAAAGAAACTGATTTCCAAAGTGGCCGAAGGGGTTTGTTTTTATAGCGACAAAATAAATATTTACATCATCTGTGAAAACTTCAACTGCCGCTCTATCATCAGCCGGGTGCAATAGTACATTGTTACACTAGGGGTGAAAGTAACTCATTTCGTCCCGAGAAGGAGTTAGCGGGCGAGCGAAGCGAGGTCGCTAATTCGAGGGCCCATTCACTCGTTTATCCACTGCGGCCGCTTTACTTTCACCCCGAGGTAAACACTGTGCTTTTCATTACGAATATGAGGAAACTAAAAATAAAATAAAAAGTTTGTAAAAACCTGAGTCGTCGTACCTATGATTTTAGGTAGGTATCTTTCTTCTGATTTAGGCGGTAAAAGGTATTCCACTACTGCTTTAGCCTCTTCTCTTATGAAATTAGGCGTTAAATCACTATTTTAATCTGATAAACCTAACGTGTTAATACAAATCTCTGTTGTACGGAAATGTAAACGAAACTCGAAAAAACCAACGTCTGATTGCCACTTTCCCGCCATTTTGTTTTTTTTTTTTCTGCGGCCGGCCAGCTATTCAGCCTCATTAATGAAATATTAGAAATTAATTATAATCTTATAAAAATAAAGAATTTTAAAGAAATAGTTAACAAATAAATCACTTAAAAATATAATATTATTTATTTAATACTTATCTTTAAGTTATTTCAATTTTATATCGCGCTGTGGTTGACTGGCTGTATGGAAAATTGGAACGTGGTTTAATAGAAATGTGAAGATAGAACTAGTTTTTTTTTAATAATTTGACAGCTGTCAGTTGTAAAGTAAAACTCCCTAGGGATGAAAAGTATCACTTTCAGCCCGCTCCTCAGGCAACTTCAGAGCCACTTTCAGAGTATGAGTAATGAAAAATTATTTTTCTCAAGAAAGATTACTTACCTACCCATTTCATGGTTGCTGTTTTCAAAGTACACTGATAAACTTATTCCTATAAGCTCCTTTAAAATAGGTATTTACTTATTAAATTGCCGTTTTTTGATATTGTTTGCCCTTTGGAATGTAGAGTTTCTACATTCCAAAGTTTTTTATTAACTTTTATGTTTATAAGTACTGCGATATTACAGAAAATATAAAACATAAAGAAACCAATAAGTGACCAATTTCGAAACTTTAATATAATAAAGTAACCTTTAATATAATAAAGTTTATTTTAACTTATAATTCCAAATCAATCAAAAGATAACACTGTTTTAAAAAACGGCGAATTCACAGGTAAAGACCAATTATATACTAAATATTTGAGGGCGATGGAGACTTGGTCAACCCAATAATGGGTATCATAATGAACATATAGAACCAATCGAATCATGAAAGAAAAAATATGAAAAGTTATTGAACTTACCTAAACATGAAGGTTAAACTTAATTATATTTACAAACATGCACAATGTCCTCAATTTTACGAAATATTGATGACAAATTTTATTGCTCCCCAAGGTTTTACCGCGTTTTTGGTTACTGTTCCCTATTTCTCGTGTCATGTATATTAATAGCATTCCAAGATAAATGGGTTACCGAAAATTACCAAATTTGCACACCAGCCATGGTCAAACATCTTGAGCCAAAAAATATTATGTAACAACTATAATAAGCATCTAACAATGTATATTATCTTCTAAAAAAAAAAAAAAAAATTCGAACCGAAGTTGCAGAAATCGGCGCCTACAACCAAACTCTTCATACATACATACCTAATCAGCATTTTTAATGTTCCCACTGCTGGGAATCAGGCCTCCTTTCTAAGAGAGGGAAAGTCGGCTCATTCACTCATTTATCCACTGGGCCCTCGTGGTGGATTACGGCTAATCCTGACGCGAGCCCAGTGCGTTTTGGCGAATAACACCTGTCTTCGAATTTTTGGTTCTAGGACATGCCGGTTTCCTCACGATGGTTTTCTTCATCGCTTTGAGAGCAGTGGTGATGAAATAAATTACACAAAGTAATGCGCCTGGCTGGGCTTGAAGTTGAACCCGCGACTTACAATTCGCAAGTTGGGACCGTTACCACTCGATCACCACCATCACCAAATAACAAAAACAAACTCGTCAGCTTTACAAATAATAATTTATACGTTTTTTTTTTGTGAGTTAAGTAAGTTGAAGGTAGTTAATTAAATCGCACTTGCGATGCTTCTGAGATTCCAGAGGTCTATAAGCGGTAGCTATTGTTTTACGAAGAAATACTTGTATTTTTTTTTTGTTTTTGTTTTATAAATATAATATTCTCTTCACCGCCCTAGGTTGACTGGTAGAGAATGCCAAAGGCGTTAGGTCTTCCTTTGTACTTTATGTTGCATGAAGATTAAGTAAATACAACATAATAGAGTATATTGTGTTATCTGTATGTGTTATCTTTAGAGAAAGATTGACTAAGAAAGTTATTTAGTGTACCTACGGGGTTTGTTATCAGGTTATTTAAATAAAACGACCAAAACGGGTACTACATCCTTTGTACTTTTGCTTTGATAGCATACACATAATACAAGTATACAATAACTATAACAGTACAATAACAGTAGGAATAAATAAATTATATACTAGCACTTACTGAGTTGTTGCTTGCTCCGAAAACCGATACGGAAAGAGAGACATGACAGCGCACCATTCCTTTTTATAAACTCTTGTAACTGTCAAATGCACCGCGCTGTCATTGTCGCAGTCCGTTCGAGTTGTCAGTGCAAAAAAATACATTTAATGTTGCTAATACAGAAAATAATCTAGTGTATGAACATTATAAGAATCGCTAACAGTCGGCCATCCATTATATAACAAATACGACCTCGTATGTGACAAAATAAATAAGAAATTGGTTTTACATACAAAATAATGAGTGAAGAAAGAATATAACATTACATTTAACATATTATCTACAGGTACATGGACATAGATATCTATTACAGAAGTGAATAAAGATTTACATTATTCATACGATGTTCGCTACGTCATGTAGAAATAAAACTGAACAATTGCCAATTTATCAATTATTGTCTATACAAAACTTTAAAAAGAAATACATTTTAATGGCACCTGGAAAAGAAACATTATCATATTAAAACGAATGTAGAAATTAAAACCTTAGATCAGTCGTGCATCGCTGGTTATATCTGGGAACAATACTTTATTAATTGTACACAAATTGTTACACGTAGCAACAAAAGTAAAGAATTGTCATTTTGTCAATTACGATTTTTCTATCAACATGTCTCTTAAAAATATGAGCAATGGCACCTGAGAAATAAATAACGTTAATATTACCTTTGACATTTTTACCCATAGCTTAACACTGGTATTAAAATGAATGTAGCAAATAAAATAGCAATCTTACATTGGTACAAAACAAAACTTATATAATTGTATGCAATTGTTACACAAAAAAACAAAACTAAACAATAGTCAATCTACCAATTGTGATTCGTTTAACACGTTTCATAAAATATAAACAATGGCACCTGAAAGTGCAGATGTATCAGTGACAGCTCATTCTTACAAATCGTTATCTTATTTATTATACAATCTTTCAAAAACAGGCCCCTAAAATGTCCTGTCTCTAATCAAAAACATACAGGCCCCTCAAATGTCCTGTCTCTAATCAAAAACATACAGGCCCCTCAAATGTCCTGTCTCTAATTAAAAGCATACAGGCACCTCAATTGTCCTGTCTCTAATTAAAAACATACAGGCCCCTCAAATGTCCTGTCTCTAATAAAAAGCATACAGGCCCCTCAATTGTCCTGTCTAATTAAAAACATACAGGCCCCTCAATTGTCCTGTCTCTAATAAAAAACAAACGGGTCCCTCAAATGTCCCGTCTGTAATGAAAAATAAACATTAGTAACACACAGGCCCTTAAAATGTCCTGTCTCTAAATAAAAAACAAACAGGCTCCTCAAATGTCCTGCCTGCAATGAAAAATAAACATTAGTAACACACAGGCCCTTAACATGTCCTGTCTCTAATAAAACAAACAGGATCCTCAAATGTCCTGCCTGCAATGAAAAATAAACATTAGTAACACATAGGCCCTTAACATGTCCTGTCTCTAATAAAAACAAACAGGCTCATCAAATGTCCTGCCTGCAATGAAAAATAAACATTAGGAACATACAGGTCCCTAAAGTGTCCTGTCTCTAATAAAAAACAAACAGGCTCCTCAAATGTCCTGTCTGCAATGAAAAACAAACATTAGTTAGACACAGGCCCCTAAAGTGTCCTGTCTCTAAAGTAAACAGACAGGTTCCTCAAATGTCTTGCTGTAAATAGAAACAAACATTAGTAAATAAACAATTGCCTGCTAAAGCCAATATGTTCCTGGTTTGTCCTGAACAGGCTCCTTAATTGTCCTGAACAGGCGATCAATTATTCTGTACAATTTTTGGTCAATACCCGGCCACTCAGGCTAGGTACATGATAAGTTTCAAGTGAATGTCGCAAACAATGACATCAATGATTACTTTTCACCTAGGTTTATGACATCTAAATTGAAATTCGTTCAATGACTGACCAACAATGACTTATCACTGCCCCGACTAAAACGTAAGGGTACATATTATTTAATATTTAATTTACTCTTTCGGCTCTAATTAGTTTTTATTGAAACTCCAAACGTTACAATAAATCAAAATACATGATCATGAACTATGAAGTAGTTTCGTCTCCATTTTATTTCATTCATTAAAAATTACCAACTATGAACTATGCCGTAAATACCACCACTTCTAAAATATTCAAGGCAAATACAGTAGAGACGGTTTCTCTTAACACAAGAATAGGTTTCACGTCAATCACTTATTCCAATAACATTTTTAGATGTGGGAAGGTACACTTTTCTAAAAATACCCTTTGGTAATCAAAATATTCATGGACATACTGTATTAAATAAATATTCTAATGACCTCATCATTCATGAGATAGTTTAATAGTATCAAATACTAATTATGAAGATGTTATCTTTCCATATCCTTAGTGAACAAGTTCTTGCTATATATTTATCCACAATAACTCCTAACCACCCCTCGTAATAAGAAATTTATAAAAAAAAAACAATGCCTACAATGGTTTACCAACTTTAACAACACTGTGCTGCACCTGTGCGTTTGGTTTTTCCATGAAAATACCAACTTCCTATAGGAAATCGAATTATAATTCGACCAATACTTATATCATGCAACGATAGCTTGAAGATCCATTAAAAATCATGACCTCTAAGTTGGTACATTAAATTTAGTAATTCAATAATATTATATCCTACAACTTTAACACAACGCCATCTAGTCCCAAACCAAGTAGAGTTTGTGGTAATGGGTATTACGCAATTGATAAACAATTTGACATTGCTCTCTGAAAGTCATTAAATAGAATTTACATTACATTTCTTGCATATTCTGCAGGACTAAAGCCCAAGTCAGACCATTGATTCTTGGCAATCATGTCCTCAGATGCCTCTGCACGAATTGCAACCTCATTCGAATATTTATTACGCGGAAGGTACTATTGAAAATTAATTCCAAAAGTAATATTCAAAGCCAGTCCCATTCATTTGGTCTTATAAAGTTCAGAAGCTATAACAGTTATGGAATTTCAAACTCTAAGCTCAAAAACAAGTATTCAAGTTGGGTAAAATGCATGAAACGTTTGTTTGACAGATATTTGCATCCGAATCATTGAAATGCTCCGAAACAGTGATATGCATCATTTGGAACATCGGCTCAGAAGATAGAAACGGAACACCCGAAACATCGGTTTACAAGAAACAAACGGAACATTTGAAGCATCGACAAGTCACAAACGTTATGAATCGTGATCTGTCAATTTGCGTCACACTAAGTTTTATTTAACTTTGATTTAAGAACAATCCAAAGCAGATGTTTCCAGTTCAGGTCGCTAATTATATTAAGTACACTATTTACGTTTTAATTTGAATTTCATAAAGGCTGCCACCCAATGTTTGTGTTTCAGTGTTCCAAGCGATACCTTTAAAACTTCACTGATGTTCAATCCTTCGGAACACCAAAACGCCTCGGAACAGTGAGTCGGCTCAGCAAAGAGCTACATATGCCTACAGTAATACGACACTTATGTCACCGCTTGTAGGTTAAGGCTAAGTTTTCATCTCAAAGACTCAAACTTTATCAGACTTGTAGGCACAACTTTTCACCAGTGTGGGTATATTTAAAAATAAAAAATAAATTGTGTGTGTCAATTCCCTTGAAAGTACACAGTGTGTATTTTTAAACCAAGAGCAAATACAAATTTTAAACTAGTTCCCTAGTTGGACTAGAACTAAAATAATGGGATTCAGCTAATCCTTGGTACCCACATCACTTCAAAAATATAAAATAACATTTAATCAACAGCAAAGATGCATTAGGGTAATATTTGGACTCGACAGTTCCCACAATTGCCAACCATATTTTGATAAATATGTTTTTATTCTACCTTGCTTATTTAACCATCAGTACTATTTATTATTTGTTTCAACTAGAGCCAATACAGCGTTGATGCTTATAAGTACTATATGCAAGGCACGTATAATAGTAAACAAAATTGGTTCCTACTAAAACTTTCTACACATTCTTTAGTGTACTCAAAGTAATATTTCATTTGGATAGTGATTATATTGATTTCGTTGATTTCCTCTTGTGTAATTTCTCGAAAACTATTTCAATTATTTCAATATATTAAACTACGTATTTAGCAACTACTTGTGTTCAAATGGATAATATGTAATTTTATATTCTTCACATTTGTTACCCATGGCAAATCATATAGGCGATCACCTAAACAATGTTTTACACATTTTCAATTTGTACTAAAATAAGTTGATGTAGATAACTTTATATATTAAAATTGTGTACAACCTGATATTGACATATTACTTAGGCCCTGCCCCACTACAACTAGTTGACTATATCGAATGATATACCACACATTAATTATTTGCTGGGTCAGCTGGCTCACTATGTTTACTCAGTACCGACCTACTTCTTCCAATGCTCTTTTTAATTAAAAGCCGTTTCGCGGAAACAAGATAAATGTTCATCTATTAACATTTCCACATCCAGAATTTTGCCAGCAAAGTAATTTATACTCTGGCGATCAAATAAAATATTATTATTAGGCTTACTATATACCACCGATTCGCCATTTAACCTGGTTTCAGTTAAATTGACAATGATGGTAGACATGTAAAATCACCTTAAACAGTAACGCCATACACAACACCAGTTCCTGCATATGCGAAATGTAACGAATCAATGTACTAAATTTCACAACTATCATGTAAAATTACAAAGTCATAAGCTTGTTATGGTTCCTGGTTGTCTGCTAGAATTGCATGGTCACCGGACCATCCTGGTGACTAAGGGGTCATTTTGTTCCCGCACCCAGCTGTGTGCTGATAGGCTAACGCCCACTATAATCTGCCGTGACCTTTGTTGTACTTAGGGTCGGTGGTGTCCAACTTGTAAATTTTTAAAATATTTTTGGGAAGAAATAACAATGTAAAACATGTTGGAATTTGATTCCGTTACCAACTCTGAACTATTATAATATGCAACGCTAAGACAACCTCCAGAGAATACCCCTTTCGCGACCAAAAGTGCCCAAGCGCCATGAATGTATTGGCTCCTACGTGCTTCGCTCAACACAGCGTAATTTGTTTATCTATTTATTTATTATAATGATCAAGGTGTACAATATACAGTATACATCACACCTGAATCGACTGAAGCTAGTGCTCGACACGCCCAATCTAGCGAGTAGCACTTACATAAAATATAATATGCTAGCACCGATTTACTGGTGCAGTGGCTCGGTATGTACCAAATAATAATTTACAAGGGATGCGAAAAATGGACAATCAGATAATCTAGTCAAAGTACATGAAACTTACTGTAACTTACTCATTATTTATTATAAAATAATAATAATGATCTCTGCCGTTGAAAGTACTCTGTGGTTTGAAATGTAAATCTAAACATTTTGGCACAAAGTATGATTTTCTAGTAATAGAAATATAATATAAGTTATTGTGAGATACACACAGAAAATCTAAAAACGCAAATGGCTATAGTATAGCGAGAAAAAGCTGAGCGAGCGCAGTATTATGAAATCACGGTTATTGAACGAGGAAAGATCGTCGCACGCTCTCTTTAAAATAATATACATATATTAAGGTTTTAGAAGTTAATCTCTGAAAACACTGGTCCGATTGCCTCCCCTTTTTATTGTTTCCACAGAAACCCGCTTCAATCCTGAGCGATACAGGCCACATCCTATGCACGCGGGCAAAAGCTAGCAGGCAATAAATGTCCTGCTATCTGTCAAGAGGCAATCCATATAATATAAACTTTATTAACGAACTGGTAGGTAATATTGGACTAATTTGAACTCTAACGGAGACGCTTATAAGGTTGAAAAAAAGCAACTATTGTGTCTTGATCCAAGTGGAAACTGTAGAACTTTTGACCTTTGGAACTTTTATTTAAATTAAATCTGTTACCCTTAAACTATCGCCGGTAACGAAACCATATCGACTTATAACTCGACCTTAACGCCATCTATCGAGCAAGCCGGTACTAAAATAAAATAACATACAATGTTTCATCATCAACAATTAATTTGCCCAATTTTAATTTCAGTTAACGTCAATAACACAGGCTGTTCCTTTTAGTCTCATTTAGATTATATCCAAATAAAAGTATCACTGGTCTGCTCATTAACTCAATAAGTAAACTCAGAATGCAGGTTCTGGGTAACTCCTAATTTGATAGATTTGTTTGCTACGGTTACTCAACAATGACCCAAAACCTGTCCATAATCCACCTGAACACAGCTCGAGTTATCCTCTAACAACTCCAGGGCACAGCCCAGGCTAGGCACGTGTGATGTGGCAATGCAAGGCACGTGTGGTGTGGCAGTACCTCCAGGGTGTAGTCCTGGCAAGGCACGTGTGGTGTGGTGGTACCTCCAGAGTGTAGCCCTGGCGAGGCACGTGTGGTGTGGTGGTACCTCCAGAGTGTAGCCCTGGCGAGGCACGTGTGGTGTGGTGGTACCTCCAGAGTGTAGCCCTGGCGAGGCACGTGTGGTGTGGTGGTACCTCCAGGGTGTAGCCCTAGCAAGGTACGTGTGGTGTGGTAGTACCACCAGAGTGTCAGAAGAAACTCATATTGAATAAGCTGAGCACACCATTTCAAACTACACATCAGTTTGCCCGCTTAGATAAAATAGTATAGTCATTATCCCAAAAAAAATTGTATCGGTGCCTACATAGGTTACGTAGGTACTTTCAAAGCAAAAGTAGAAGGTGCAAAGTTAGGAAAAAAAATCACTTGTGGGCGGGATAAACGAATGCATTTAAATAAACGACTCGTTTATCCCACTTCTGAATTGTTATCTGTATGTGTTATCTTTAGAGAAAGATTGACTAAGAAAGTTATTTAGTGTACCTACGGGGTTTGTTATCAGGTTATTTAAATAAAACGACCAAAACGGGTACCACATCCTTTGTACTTTTGCTTTGATAGCATACACATAATACAAGTATACAATAACTATAACAGTACAATAACAGTAGGAATAAATAAATTATATACTAGCACTTACTGAGTTGTTGCTTGCTCCGAAAACCGATACGGAAAGAGAGACATGACAGCGCACCATTCCTTTTTATAAACTCTTGTAACTGTCAAATGCACCGCGCTGTCATTGTCGCAGTCCGTTCGAGTTGTCAGTGCAAAAAAATACATTTAATGTTGCTAATACAGAAAATAATCTAGTGTATGAACATTATCATAAGAATCGCTAACAATTGCAATGAACCCATTTAAGTACATCCTTTCTTTCAGGTATTTTGAGAGCGGCTCCCAGTCCAAAAAATCCTGCACATTAACTAAGGTTAAAGTAGGTACTGGTAGGTAAATCAAATAACTGATGTATAATATAAAGATATAGATAAAATAAAAATCTTAGCTTCTTATTCCAAAGCTAATTTATTAAAATAAAAATACGAACTATCTTTAGTAATGTTACAAGTAATAACTAGCGACCGACCAAAGGGTCGGATTTGGTTTCGGTAGAAAATCTGCTAAACCTTCGGCTGCACCGAAACTCAAATGGTAAAATATCGCGCATCGTTGAGGCCATGGTCCGGAGCGGGGAGGAGTGGCAGGCGGCCGCCGACTTCTGCGAAGCAGTAATGCTCGCAAAGGAGGAGGCCGAACGCATCAGGCAACGGCGTTATCGCCGCCGCTGTCGCCGGGATTCTGATCCCGATTTCCGGCCAACGTCGACGCGGGCTTGCGGACAGTAAGCAATGGGTAGCTCAGTGTCCGGCCGTCCGGTAACTGTCCGGACGAAGCCCAAGTCGTCGACGGCGCGCACTGTTCCCGCGCGCCTCAAGGAGTTGTCAGCAACAGCAGGGACCCAGCCGGGTCGAAGCCTACTGGGGCCAGGGTTATCTGAAAGGGCGCTCGAGCCCCGGTATGAAGGCTAGAAGGAACGGGGTGGGTCTTTTAGTCAGTAAGAGTCTGACACTATCTCCCGCTCCGCCCAAGGGCGGGGGATGTCAATGCATGATTTTTCCCACCATAAAAAAAGGGGAAGTGTCAAATGTAGACCGACCAATACTAACCCCGTTCCTTCAATTACCCGTTGCGTTCTAGGACCACGGCCCGAGTGACTGTTGACTATCTCACACCCAAACCAAGCATCAGCCCTGGCAAGCCTTGTTATTTATACTGATATTTCTCTAAAGTGCGCGTAGAATGGAACACCACGCGTCGTCGACGATGAGCTACTCATTGTTTGCCGTCCGTAAGCCTACACCTACGGTGGCCGAAAGTCACCTTGCAACTCCTAACGCCCAGGGCGTCAAACATCGTTTGAGGAGCTAGTATAGTATAATATAGTACAACGGGCTGTTTTTCGCAACTCCACGACCAAAGCGCGTATTTTGCTTACGGGTGGGACAAATGTGTCATTCGATCCACCCCAGCTCCTCAAGGAAGGCCAGCAATGCCTTAATGTTACTGACTTTTTCACGGAGGATAGCTGGGTTTCCGAAGTACTTAGCCATGTATCCTGCGACCACAGGGCAGCTTAGAAGCAGATGTGCTGCTGTTTGGGGGAGCTATATAATTTGATGATTATCTTGTAATTGGAATACATTAAATAAAAAGAAATCAAAAGCATTTGTTTCAAATAGACCGTTTGCAGGCACTTTTGAATAGTCAAATGTCGGTCAGTCCATAAAAGTGAAGCTAAATTCCACGTTCCAAAGTGAAGATCTCTATGGAGAAGAAAGTGTAGGAAACTCCATGGACACTTTTTAAAATCATATTATCATTACTTGAATAGATTGATATTTTTTTGGCAAAATTGTGGTGTATCTTCCACAAAGGCCATTAATTAAAAGTTGAAGTAGAAGTCAGATTTATATTATCGTATCTGTCACAGTATATAAAGGTATGGAGTCAATGATCACATAGTTTTTAGCTACTAGAGAGTGACATCATTAAATATTCACAAAATGAGACATTTTATGTTGGCTAATAGGTATCAATTTGATGACAACAAAAGTTCATAAACGCTATTATTATTATTTTCCTTTATGTGCTCATTGATCTTTTGTATTTTTTTTTTTTGGATTTTGTCCCAAACTTTTAGTATATAAAGATGCATAAATGAATATGCTCATCAGTTTGTAAACGACATTAGACTGTTCTTCAAAAAGCAGCTATTAAAAAAAAATATACTAAATTCAACAACTCACTTTGAAAATTGCAACAATGAAATTCGTAAGTGATTTTCAGACACGTCAGCTGAGCGAGTCCAATGACCTGTAAGTAGTTTGTACGCAACGCCGACTACTACCTAAACGTCATTGGACTGGCGCAGTTGACGTTTTCTTAAAGAAATTAATTTCGTACATGTGTAAATTAAAACGATTTTTGAAAAACAGGTACTTTATTTTTTAATTTTATCTTTACAAATCGATAGTGTTTCATGTACCGAATTAAAGCTAAATTAAAAAATTTAGCGGTGTATATACTATATTAAATATATATGTATGAGTATTTTAACTATATGTATATTTTTCACTCTTGTTTTAAAAACAAAATTTTCTTTTTGTGCGCCTACCATATTGTCTCTTCACCACCCTAGGTTGACTGGTAGAGAATGCCTAAGGCATTAAGTCCGCCTATGTACTTTGTGTTGCATGAAGATTTAATAAATTAATACATACTTAATAAGTACATTTTACGTCCCAAAAGCGCAGATTCTACCTAATTTGGGAACCAGTGTCCAAACTAAATGTCAAAATAGCTACAGATAGTATATGTGGTATAATTATGTTTTTTTTTTTTTCAAAAATATGTTATTCTTTCCTCTATTTTACCCATGCGAAAAATTATATTTTTCTAGTTTGCCTACATCGCTGTGTTGGCGTGCGTCATTTTCGCCATGGCTGTTGGGGAGCCTCTGGGGAGAGTGCAGCGCAGTCCTGTGCCCGTCGCAGACCCAGGACCAGATCCCTTCTTCTTTTACCCTTATCACGGCGGCCACCACCACCACCACTACTACGGCCACGGCCATTACTACGGACACGGTCACGGCCACCACGGCCACCACGGCGGCTACGGCCGCTAATATCTATTAGATCTCGGACCTAATGAATATTCAATTTAAGTACACTTTTTGTTTTAATTAATGTTGATGCCGTTTTAGAAATATTAAAATTATATTAGATAATTAATTTTGGAAGTTTTATTTTGTACTCATCATTTAATTCTTTAATGCTTACGTCGGATCTTCTTCTTCTTTCCCTGGTCCCATTATTTGGGGTCAGGTCTCCTCACTTTCCGGCGCCAAGTGGCTCTTGTCAAGTCAAGTCTCTCAAGTCTTGGGCTGTCAACCGCTTACGTCGAATATATCTAACCAACACTCTCGCGTTTATGCCAGGGACGTACATCCACGATCAAATGCTCGATCTCGTCAGCACTTCTGTCACCTATGTGGATTGAAGAGCTAAATGAAGATGGAGTACCCGATCGCAAACACGACCGGCGAATAGGACGCGAACAGTCGTTGGACCAATCTGATGCAGGATATTTGTGTCTACCGTCAACCATATCAACGCTCACCAACAGGTGAGATGTGTACAAGCGCGAGCCTATCTTCACAATCATCATTTCAGCCGATATACGTCCACTGTTGGACATATATTTGTCCGTTTCTACACCGTAAGACAGTGGTCAGGAGTAGGACTGTTCTAATCCAATTCCTGGTGTTGAAGCAATAAGCTCTGGTTGGAAAAGCTATTGTGCCTATTATCTATCGAGCCTATCTTATTTCTTACTAATTTTATAAAGAGAAAATGCTTGTATTTTTATATTTTTTCATACTCTGAAAGCAGATCTGAAGTTGCCTGAGGAGTGGGTCGGAAATCGGGGGGCACTGCAGTGCCCCCGCCAAGTCGAGCGAGAAGCAAACACTGCCGTACTATCCTGGAACCATTTCGCCGCATTTTCAGGCCCCTATTTGAGAACCTCTGGATAAGACCAGACCGCAAAAATTTTCGTCATCTAGTATTTTATAATCACATACTTAAAATCCAAAATTTCAAGCCTGTAGGAAGTTAAGCGAAAGCAAAGTTTCGCATTTATAACACTCACTCACTCACTCATGATCATCAGAATAGAACTAGTACTTCCCATAAACTCAGAGAGCTGAAATTTGGTACAAAGTTAGGGTTTAATGGCCACATAAAAGGAAAACTATAAAAACTAGAATAATCAAAGATCTAGAGTACCTGGTGACCCTAATTAGAAAACACAAGAGCCCGACCAAACTATTAGAGATCGACATACCGCCTTTACAAAAAATATTCAACGTGGTGGGCCGCTTCATTTGATGTCAAAAATCGAAGGCCTGAAGTATCTGACCTTCAGCTGGAGATATGGTGATGTTCTACTATTGGTACATAAAAAAATCGACTGTCATTGCAAAAATCCAGCGTAGTGGGACACATCTTCTAATTTAATGTAGCCTATAGCGTCCCACTGCTGGGCAAATGCCTCCCCTTCTGCTTTTAATACGCATATAAATAAAATTAAAGAAAAACTCTGGATAAGACTAGACTGACTTTTATACTTACAAGTTTACAAGAAGAAATAGTCGAACCTTAGATTTGGCACGACTTTTTCTAGATTTCATTAATTTTTAGAGATAAGCAGCTCCATCGAGACTTGGCTAGTTTTTTACTGAATGTTTTTGATGGGATAATACTTTTCATCCATATGAAGGTTTACTATCAACTATCAGCTGTCAAATTATTATAAAAAAAAAGTTTTATCTTCACATTTCTATTGAACCATGTTCCAATTTTCTATACAGCCAGTCAATCACAGCGCGATATAAAATTAAAGTAACTTAAAGATATGTATTAATTAAATAATATTATATTTTTAAGTGGCTTATTTGTTCAACTATTTCTTTAATAGTACATTGTTACACAATTCCCATTCTCACAATTCCAAACCCTCGAATTAGCGACCTCGCTGCGCTCGCCCGCCAACTCCTTCTCGGGACGAAATGAGTTACTTTCACCCCGAGGTAAACACTGTGCTTTTCATTACGAATACGAGGAAAGTAAAATTAAAAATAAAGTTTGTAAAACCTTAGTCGTCGTACCTATGATTTTAAGTAGGTATCTTTCTTCTGATTTAGGCGGTAAAAGGTATTCCACTACTGCCTTAGCCTCTTCTCTTATGTAATTAGGCGTTAAATCACTATTTTAATCTGATAAACATAACGTGTTAATACAAATCTCGTTGTACGGAAATGTAAACAAAACTTGAAAAAACTAACGACTGATTGCCACTTTCCCGCCATTTTGTTTTTTTTTTATGCGGCCGGCCAGCTATTCAGCCTCATTAATGAAAAATTAGAAATTAATTGTAATCTTTTAAAAATAAAGTATTTTAAAGAAATAGTTGAACAAATAAATCACTTAAAATATAACATTATTTAATTAACACTTGTCTTTAAGTTATTTCAATTTTATATCGCGCTGTGATTGACTGGCTGTTTGGAAAATTGGAACATGGTTCATTAGAAATGTGAAGATTGAACTAGTTTTTTTTTAATAATTTGACAGCTGTCAGTTGTAAAGTAAAACTCCCTAGGGATGAAAAGTATCACTTTCAGCCCGCTCCTCAGGCAACTTCAGACCTATTTTCAGAGTATGAGTAATGAAAAATACTTTTTACACCACCTGCTCGATAATGTCGTTTTATACGTCATACAAACCTCCCAAGTCTCCCAAGTCTCAAACCCATTCGACGAAGAATGACAAAGAAAAAGATAACGAAGTCATTCTATTCCTAGGGAGATAATACAGTATGGCCGATCCCTAGGGAATAATGAGATTTGAATTTGGAACACCAATAAATCCCTCACTATCGTTTGGGATTAAAATCAGCAACCTTCTTTTCGTTCGGAAGTCAACATGCCGCCTACGACTTAAAGACACTGCTATAACCCCTAGTCACATAAACTACTATTTTATACGACCTTCTCGATAATGTCATTTCACACGTCATACAAACCTCAATTAAAGCAAGTCATTCTATCCATAAGGAGATAATGCAGTATGGCCGATCTTTATGGAATAATGAGATTTGAATTTGGAACATCAAAAATCGTCAACATTGTGAATTAAAATGTACGTGCATCGAGCATGTTGACTCGAAAATCAAACAGGCCACTAACAAAAAAAAAGAAAATAGAATAAAACGTCCTTACTGACGGGATCGTTATAGAAAATTGAAACTATAGAATCTTGGAGTACTGAATTTTGTTTGTTTGATGTATGTACTGACTTGTAAATATGATACTTATATTTCTCTAATATATGATTTGGTCAACCAAATTGTCTTTTAATTATCTCACAGATTGTGTAAAAAGTAGAGTATGCAACACGGGGATAAAGCTGTCTTTGTCTTGGGCAGCTTGAATTCCGCACTTCACTCAGGTTTCTTTATTAACTCCCTCGTAATGCTCGAGAGTTAATTATATAAATCCCTCACTAACGTTCGGGATTAAAATCAGCACCCTTCGTTTCATTCGGAATTCAACATGCCGCCCGCGACTAACACTGCTTTATCCCTTAGTAACGTAATTGACAATTATTATACTGAACAAGTTTAAAAAAACTGGGCAAGTGCGGGTCGGACTCGCGTACTTAGGGATCCATGCAAACTACAATTCCTGAATGGAGTCTCGAAGATTTTACCGAATTGCATTTTTTTTGTGACCTAAGTAGATAACAACTTTACTGTTTTCAGATTTATTCCTATACCTGTGCTATAAGACCTTGCTTTGTGCTAAATTTCAGGATTCTGGGTCAACGGGAAGTACTAGTACCCTATGAATTTCGATCTTTGAGAGTATCAAAATAATACACGCCGTTGCCTGATGCGTTCGGCCTCCTTCTTTGCGAGCATTACTGCTTCGCAGAAGTCGGCGACCGCCTGCCACTCCTCCTCGCTCCAGACCATGGCCTCAACCAAGGCCCGGCGACGCTTCCGGTCCTGGCCTTAAAACAATTTTGTTTAGGGAAAGTATATCTTTTCGTCTTTCTTACGTAGGTAAGTCTATTAATATCATTGAATACTCACAAGATGCATGTTTACTAATCGGTATCACCTTCATGTTGAGAAGAGTTCAAAAACACTATTTTCTGTTTTTCTTTTATTTTTCCATTGATCTTTTAATATTTTTATTTGTTGTTTTGTCCATGTTTGGAGCGACCTCAAACATTTTGTATATAAAGTTAGGTAAAGGAATACATTCATCGCACAACACATTCGTCTGCAAACGTAAACGACAACCCCGATAGCCACCTGCGAAAATCAACTCGTGAAAAATACATTATCAAAATCAGGGCAATGAAACACGTAAGTTATTTTTCATTACTATGAATGTAGGTCTGAAGTTGCCTGAGGAGCGGGCTGAAAGTGATACTTTTCATCCCTAGGGAGTTTTACTTTACAACTGACAGCTGTCAAATTATTTAAAAAAAACTAGTTTTATCTTCACATTTCTATTGAACCATGTTCCAATTTTCCATACAGCCAGTCAATCACAGCGCGATATAAAATTGAAATAACGTAAAGACAAGTATTAATTAAATAATGTTATATTTTAAGTGATTTATTTGTTCAACTATTTCTTTAAAATACTTTATTTTTAAAAGATTACAATTAATTTCTAATTTTTCATTAACTCTTTGAATGTCGTTATTAGAAACACAATAGAAAGACAATTACCTTATGTCGGACAGTGTAACTTAAGACATTCGAAAGGTTAATGAGGCTGAATAGCTGGCCGGCCGCAGAAAAAAAAAACAAAATGGCGGGAAAGTGGCAATCAGTCGTTGGTTTTTTCGAGTTTCGTTTACATTTCCGTACAATAGAGATTTGTATTAACAAGTTATGTTTATCAGATTAAAATAGTGATTTAACGCCTAATTTCATAAGAGAACCAGTAGTGAGTGGAATATCTTTTCCCGCCTAAATCAGAAGAAAGATACCTACTTAAAATCATAGGTACAACGACTCAGGTTTTACAAACTTTTTATTTTATATTTAGTTTCCTCGTATTCGTAATGAAAAGCACAGTGTTTACCTCGGGGTGAAAATAACCCATTTAACCCCTCGAATTAGCGACCTCGCTGCGCTCGCCCGTCAACTCCTTCTCGGGACGAAATGAGTTACTTTCACCCCTAGTGTAACAATGTACTACAGTGTTCTTGGGCATTACTCTAGACGCTAAGCTTCAGTGGGGCCCACATATAGACAAATTGTCGAAAAAACTTAGTTCAGCAGCATATGCTGTAAGACAAATTCGAAATTTAACTGATTTAGAGACAGCCCGTTTAGTTTACTTTAGCTATTTTCATAGTGTCATGTCGTACGGTATTTTATTATGGGGAAATGCCGCCGATATACAGACAATTTTCGTTTTACAGAAAAGGGCTATTCGATCAATTTATAAATTAAGTCCCAGATACTCCCTCAGAGATAAATTTAAAGAAATAAATGTA
Source organism: Mythimna albipuncta (assembly GCA_929112965.1). Lineage (NCBI taxonomy): Eukaryota > Metazoa > Arthropoda > Insecta > Lepidoptera > Noctuidae > Mythimna > Mythimna albipuncta. The sequence continues at coordinate 10,295,236 of OV815974.1, read as the reverse complement.
ATGACTGTGCCTTCACAGTATATTTACGAGAATATTTTGTACGCCCATAAAATTATAGACATGTTTAAAAAATACAGTGATATTCATAATTTTAATACAAGAAACAAACATAAATTTGTAGTTCCTGCAACCAGGCTCAAAAAAATAGGGGGCTCATTTAGATGCCAATGTATACACTTCTATAATAAACTTCCTAGCCGTATTCAACAACTAAGCCTTAATAAGTTCAAATCATTTGTAAAACGTAAACTTTGTCAAAAGGCTTTTTACTCTGTAAAAGACTATATTCAGGACGAAAAGGCTTGGGATTGACCTGCTCCAGTACCTAATACAACTGTTGTCATTTTTATTTTTCTTCTTTTGTATTTTTTAATTATTATTATTTTTTTAAATGTGCTTTTCCTTTGTTTATATTTTTTTTTTTTTTTAAACAATTTGATAATGGAGATTATTTTTATTTTACAAAATGACATGTATACATTTTAAGTACTTAAAGTATATATATTTTTTTTTTCTTTGACATAAATATTTACTTCTCTAAATATTTTGTAAACTAACAATTTGTTTATATTATTGTAAATGTGAGGACTATGTTGATTGCTTTTTCTTTTCTTTTCAGTAATTTTAACGTATGTCTGGCAATTTGAGTGTTTTCAGCGGCCTACCCAAATGTCCTTTCTTTGGTATTGTTCGTCAAGTCGTAGAGCTCCATAGTAGTCCTAAGTTGAGCTTTTCGAATACTGACAAATGCTTACACTGATTGGACAGGTCCACTCAAATCTGTATGGTTCTTTCTTCAAAAGACCATCTCAGACAAATCTGCATGGTTCTCATGTGATTTGACCATTACATATTTACTGTATGGACTTTAAAAGAGACTTTGACCCCTGAGTTTGTTTCGGTGTTTCTTCTCAGGGTAGTCAGATAGGAAACACCGGCCTCATCTAGCATAAAATGACGAAAAAAAAAAAAATGACGTGTAAAAGTGTTTTTTAAACCTATTTACAAAATAAATATCATTTATCACTATTTCTTGATTTATTTAAAACCCGTGCGAGAAATCCGAAATAATTTATTTTACTTTTCCAGATTTTCTACATCGTGGCGTGCGCCATCCTCGCCGTAGCTGTTAGCGAGCCTTTGAGAAGAGTACAGCGCAGTCCTGTACCCATCGCAGAACCAGGACCAGATCCCCACCATTATTATGACTATGACCATTATGACTATGGTCATCATGGTCATTATGACAACTATCACCACCATGGCTACCATAGCCAAGGTCACAGTCTTTTTGATTACTGGGGCCGATAAATCGGTAGGATAGCCAATGCAATAAATACATTTATATTTGTAAGAATCAGGATTCTGTTTTGCAAATATTAAAATAAAATTTGATGTTTCAATTTGCATTTTTCTTCTAATCATTTCAACATAGGTGTCGGGAAGATAAAAATGCACTTAAAAAAGTACAGCGTAGATGTATTTCCTCGGGGTAAAACAACGACGATCTCTCCGTTACATCGACCTCTATAGTCACTTTATAATGGACACAAACGGCGGTGGTTTCATTACGTTTGATACTTGCTTTGAAGACATAACACGAGTCATGAAGAACTTACATCCCGTAAGTTAGGCCGTACACCAGAAAAAGCTGTCGTAAGCAGATTGTTTAAACTTTATTTACTTTATTTTAAAACTTTATTTTACACCAAAAAGTAACATAACTTATACATAAACTTAAATGTATGGGTACAATGATGGTCTTATCCCTGACTGCGATATCTACCAAACAACCTTAGGATGGATTAAAACATTAGATAAACAATATTCAGGCAGAATAAAAATGATTTCTTTCTTCTTTCTTACTTTCAATACAGGAGTAGTCTGCGGTTTTTAGCTGTAAACATTAGCTGTAAACTGTGAACATTTGTTAGCAGTGAACAAATTAATCAAACCCAAAATCAATTATTTTCATAACTTACACTGGCCACATCTAATAATTATCAATTTACGACCTGAGCCGTTTATCCCCACGTATGCAAGGAGTACAAAAAAAGGTTGACTTGCTGATCTACTACGCGTACTAGGGCATGATCTTAGAACACTGTTTTTAATTTAGTGAATACAATTACCTGCTAACGTCATTGACTTTGTACGAAGATCAGAAGTCCAAACTTAAGGTTAGCCAAAAGGGCGATAAAGCGTAGCTTTCTACAAATCAAACTGATCGACCAAAAAAATTATCCAAGACAGGCATCGCAGATGATGGCTTTCAGGATGCATGAGGACAGATGGGCAAAGATTATCATACTACGAGTACGTGAAGACGAGCGCCATTACTGAAGCAGGTCTAGAAAAAGCTGTTATTACCATGAGTATCGAAGACCAGACACAAATTGAGCTGGAAAAATACGAGGACTTCTTCCAATTTTACAGCTCTCTTTTAACCTTTGCCCAACAGTTGACCAATGGATAGTTTCCAAAGTTCTATAGTTCTCAAAAAATTAAAAAGGAAGTTCGAATATAAGTTCCCAAAATGAGTCTAGGTCATTTTAAAATATGACATATATTCCATCTCTATGAGTCCATCGGAATGTTTAATACAGTAAGCAGTAAAAGCAATTACAGTAAATAATTATTATTTTAATCTTGCACTAAATAAAATAGACTTTGCATAATAAATTATGGTTTCAGAATTATCACAGTAAATCAAAATAATCCTAGTTAATAACTATTTCTTTTTTCCAAACTGATTAAGACAGACAAGCAATGGTTTTGCTGGCTGTAGTTTGGACTAATCTCGTGGACCCGTTGTGAATTGATGGAACATTTAAAAGAATTTTTCATAAACTCGGTGGCAAATAGAGAACAATAGAATCATGAACCTCTGGAAACAACCCGGACCAACGTAGGTTAAAGAACAAATAAATAAAAACAATCAACAAGGTCAAGAAAATGCTCAATACACCAAAAAAAAAATATACCAATCGATCCCGTTTCTAATAAGAATCAAAACTCTCAGGCTAAAATATGCACTAGAAAAACCAGAAATCGTACTTTTTGTCCCAAAATTGTTTTATATAATAGTCACACAATACATAAAATATCTACAGTCACCGAACAGGTATAGCTGTCCGAGGTTTGTCACAGCAGGTTTTTTTTAAGGAAAATACCCTAACAAATTCTACAAAATTAAAATAATTTAAAAGTCGCAGGATGAGGATAGTATATGTTTACTAATAAGTGTCACCTTTGAAAAGTTCAATAACACTATTAATATGTTTTGTATTTTATGCAAGATTGGGGGCAGGCATCTCCTTATCCTCAAGCATCTTAGTAATCTACACTTCTACACGTTTAAAGTTTGTTATATTATTATGTGCGTATAATGTAACATAACGAAGTAAATTTTGACGGCACGGTAGACACATGGACGCAGTTAAGTGACTGACTATACGCTGCACGTCGCTGGTTTGGTTTCCTCATAGACTAAATATTAGTATGGCCTAAGATAGGTGTTTCGTGTCTAGGTATCTTGTATATGTGAGCTTACATACATACCGGAGTTATTCCTAGTGTTGGGCAACTTTTTTTTCATCCAAATCTGCCCAATGCCTTCCATACTGCGGATTTTTATATAATATCGGCACACGGGTATTTTTGGTATCTCTCTTCTCTCTTTGCTTAGCCTTATCCCATTTCATTTGGAGTCGGCACTCCTCGTCATTTTGGTTCTGGGTCGTCGAGTCATTCACTTAGACTTTCTTTAGGTCATTGCTAATCACAGATATCAAAGTTAGAAGGGTATTTTTGATAAAGTTGATTATTTTTATTATTACAAGCTTTTATTTAGTTTCATCTGTCCCGATGTTTGTCTGTCATCAAATCTTGCAAGTTAAATTTGATCCACTTCCCGGTTACCGATTGAGTTGCAATTTGACAATGCAATATTATGATGACATGGAACTGATTTGATGATGGAGCTGAAAGGCGGCCATAGGAACTCCGCAATAAAACGACACAATGCCATCGAATTTTGACTCTTTTGATTTGTATTGACGAGTACTTTGGTCCTATATGGTTACCAGGGTCTAATGATGGCGCTGGAAGGTGGCCATAAGAAATCCGCAATAAAACGACACAACCCCATCGAGTTTGGGCTCTTTTGATTTGTATTGACGAATAATATAATCCTATATGGTTACTGTGGTCTGATGATGGAGCTGGAAGGTGGCCATGGGAACGCCAACTCAACTACGTTCTATTGGGAACGCCGCAATAGAACGACAAAAGATTTGTATTTAAGAGTACTTTGATCCTGTATATTAACCAGAGTCTAATGATGGAACTAGATGTTCGCCGTAGGAACTGGGCAGTAAAACAACACGGCCCCATCGAATTTGAGCTCTTTTGATTTATATTGACGAGTACTTTGGTCCTACATGGTAACCAGGGTCTGAAGATGCAGTTGGAAGGTGGCTATAGGAAATCTGTGCTGATGTCTGTCTGTCTGTTGGTCCAGGCTAATCTCTGAAATGGCTGGACCCAGTTTTGATGGGACTTGGCAGGTAGCTGATGTAGTAAGGAGTAACATAGGCTACTTTTATTTTAGAAAAAATAAATTCAAAATCCTGTAGTCCACACGAACGAAGTCGCAGACACAGCTAGTATCATATTGATTGGATAATGACATTATGAGTTAATAATAAAAGATTTAAAGAAAAAGTTATGTTTTATTCTTTTTAGCGCATTAAATTAAAAGCTTGTTTTTAAAAAAAAAATTTCCTTTTAATATTATTTTAGGGGTATGTTGTCTTGGAATATGTTTCTGTTTTACCGTGGGTGTATCCGGTGGTAGAAGCTAGTTTATATTTAAAGTTTCGTAATATTACATCGATCAGCTGCCGAGGTATCAGGAAATAGCGGCGCTGTGTAACATGCCGCGGCGCGCCGTTTGCTTGCAACTATACACTTATAGAAATTCCTACGTATAGGTAACCAGTAAAGCACCCACTAGTGCTATGGGTGTGAAGCTGCGAGCTGGGGGCAATGCCCTGAAGACGCCAGGGACATAATTGACCACTATTCGGTGACATTTATCAGTTTGCAGACGACAACCTCTATAGATAGTCCTGCTAGGAAGCAGTCATAAAAAAAATCATTCATCAGTTTATTTTGAAACTTGCAACAATGCAATTCGTAAGTGATTTTTCTTGATTTATTTGAATATTCTTTTAGTACTCACTTGAATATTATTTTCATGGTTTCGTTTGTTCGTCATTAATTTATTTAATGTCTAATGTAGAGAATGCTTATGGTTTATTAATAAGTAAACTGTTTACTTTAAAACTTGCAACAATGCAATTCGTAAGTTTTTTTTTTTTTTTATTTATTTGAATATTCTTTCAGTGTTTGAATATTATTTCCATGCTTTAGTTTGTTCGTCATTTATTTATTTAATATCTAATGCAGGGAAAGCTTAGGTATGCTTTTGTAATATGTAGATAAACTGATTACTTTGATTCTTGCAGCAATGCAATTCGTATAATGATTGTTCTTGATTTATTTGAATATTATTTTAGTGCTAGTGTATTATTTTCATGGTTTCGTTTGTTCGTCATTTATTTATTTAATGTCTAACGTAGGGCAGGCGTATGGTTTAGGAATAAGTAAACTGATTACTTTGAAACTTGCAACAATGCAATGCGTAATTTTTTTCTTGATTTATTTGACTGTTCTTTTAGTACCTACTTACTTGAATATTATTTACATGGTTTAGTTTATTCACCATTTACTCGTTTTATGTCTAATGTATGCAGAGCTTAAGTTATAGTAATAAGCTGCAAGACTTAATCTCCGTGACACAACATAAACTTTACAATTTTATGACATCATAATAATCCGCTGTGGTGTGCTTAGTGTTTTTACTTACTTTCATTAGTTACTAGCATTATGTCTTACTGTATTTTGCTCCACAAGCAACTGAAGGATTGAAGGATACAGTTGGGTGTTTTAGTCAATAAAAGTTTGACACACCCCGGTGGGTCTACCCTACCCCAGAGCTGGTGAAGTCATTTGATGATTTTCCACCTACAAAAATAACTTATAGCTTAGTTCTTAAAAAGTATATTTCACTTTTCTAGTTCGCGTACATCACCATGTTGGTTTGCACCATCCTCGCCATCGCAGTTGGTGAGCCTTTGGGGAGGGTGCAGCGCAGTCCTGTCCCCATCGCAAACCCAGGACCAGATCTCCATCACCACAATTATGACTATGGTCGGCATGGTGATTACGACAACCACCATCACCACTACCTCAACCATGGGCATGGCCATCACAGTGACGGCGGCAACGGGGACAGTCTTTACGGTTGGGTCTGGGGCTGATGAATACAAGCAGAAAAAGAGACACTACAAGAAATATACACTTTTTGTTTTGTAAGGATCTAAGTTATATTTTGCGAATATTAAAGTTATGTCTGTAGTTTAATGAGGAATTATTTTGTTCTGTGCGTTTGAACTTGTTTTGTCGTTTAGAGGAGGCGCCAAAGGGAGTTGAGTATGCAAAATATGAGGACAACCTTCTGTGAGTGGTTTCGGGCTCAGAAAAGCATGCAGATTATGATTCTGAATGTTGCCAGGAGGCATATTGGTCCATTTTTTTTTTATACCCCTCTCCCTGAAGAAGTAAGTAAATTGACTGAACACATGCTAAGAATCATTTTATTAATTGTTTAAGTAACAATTTCTAATTGTTTCTCATGAATAAATATATCTATAGGAAGCCAACTAAAAAAAAAGTGAGTTGAACTCGGGCACTGAGAGTTCCGTACAAAACACATGAAAACAGTTCAATTCCCAAATTGAGTTACGAAGTTTTTTTCCGAATCACAAGAATAGTTTTTTTTTTGTGATATAATAATAAATTTACAGTTTCCAACAAGCTCAACGGGAAGTACCCTATAAATTTTGATTCCCTTTTTTTTTTTTTTTTTTTTTTTTTTTTTTTTTTTTTTTTTTTTTTTTTATGGTGGGAAAAAAATCATGCATTGACATCCCCCGCTCTTGGGCGGAGCGGGAGATAGTGTCAGACTCTTACTGACTAAAAGACCCACCCCGTTCCTTCTAGCCTTCATACCGGGGCTCGAGCGCCCTTTCGGATAACCCTGGCCCCAGTAGTAGTAGTAGTGTCGAAATACACCCTGTTTTGCGACATAAACGGCCGTATCTTTTTTTTTCGTTAATTTAGAAGCTTGATTTTTTCACAGCTTCAAGGGACCGTAGATCTATCATAAATAATCATATCCTCAAGATATGATTTAAATTATAACGTGATCCTATGAAAACTGTTCAATTCCCGAATTGATTTACGAAGATTTATCCGAATCGCAAAAAAAGTTTTTTTTTGTGACGTAACTACAAATTTACAGTTTTCAGTTTTTTTCTATACTTGTGCCTAGAATCCTGTAATTTAGCATTAAGCAAGGTCTTATACCTTGCTTCATGCTAAATTACAGGATTCTAGGCCAACGGGAAGTATGAATTTTGACTCCTTTGAGGGTGTCAAAATACACGATTTTTCGCAACATAAACGGCCGTATCTTTTTTTTCGTTAACCCAGAAGTTTGATTTTCTCTTAGCTTCAAGGGACCATAGACTTAAGAATAGACTATTAATTTTCGGGAACGAGATAAAGGGTCTTGACAGACACACAGGCAGGCCGAAAAGTAAGTTTTAAGTATTCAATATATTTTTTATCAACAATTCATGTTTTATTTTTAACTTTACCATTTTCTTAGGGTTCCGTAGCGCAAAAGGAAAAAACGGAACACTTACAGACAATTTGGTCGACCAAATCATATATTAGGGAAATATAAGTAGTAAGTATTACTTTATTTTTATTTTATTTTATTATTAAGACACACCAACAATTGGTTCACAATATCTTCCCATTGAACATGCAAAAGATTGTACAGTTCAAACAAACCAATTACAGGTGTGCACAACATTCACAAATGCGTACCTGAATTCTTAGTATTTTTAAATTTAAAAATTAGAAGTAATTAAAAATATGATTACAAAAAATTTATAAATACAGACAATTTACATTATATACTGAACAATACAACTAAGAATTAAAAACAAATAAATTAATAATGTCACAATAAAAATTACATTTACAAGTTCATCAAACAAACAAAATACACTACTCCAAGATTCTATAGAGCTAGCGCAAGATAAATTGGCGCGTGGCCGAAATTGGAAACTAATCGTTTGACGTTTATGTCATGTGTCAGGAGAATGTGTTGTGTTCTGTGTTTTTTATCGTTTCTAAAGTCGTCATTATTATACCAAAAGTGATTAAAAGTGCTAGCAGGGATATTATCTTGAAAGTCAAACGTGTTTGTGAAGAGAAATAAGAAAATATTGGGTCTACGGTACCATTTTCCAAAATTAGACCCATTTGTCAAATAATTTTTCGCTTGACCATCACAATAAAATTTCCCTAAATATGCGTACCCGAGCGGTACCTAGCAAGTCAACAAAGTTTGTTGAAACTGGACTGCTACTATGTGCTTTAATCAAGTGACTATCATGACGATATGAATTCTGCAAACTTCATGCATGATAGAATAAATAGTGCCAAGCCTAAATCAGAATAATGGATAATGTATCAAACCATAAATAAACAAAGCCCCTACAAGAGACAATACAAAAGCACAAGCTAAACTGTAATGCCAGAAGAATGACAATGTTGCTCTACAAGAAAATATTTTTTAAATCTGATAGGTTAATGGATCTCAAAATTGACAAATTAACAATGAACTTATCCGACTCTTCTGATAAAGACTAGCGTGGAATTCTGGCGCTAAAAGTGCTAATTAATTTATTAAGATATTCGATATAAGATTTACAAAATTCTCACAATTTTTTTTATTAATAAAGGTAGAAATTAAATAAATAAATTCTTTAAATTACATGGTGTTATGAAAGAGCGTTTTTAACCAAATTAAGGAAAATAGATTTTTTAGGCTGGCTACATTAAGCACGCCCCCAGCTACGCGCTAAGTTATCTTGCCCGCGCTCTAGTTTTAATTTTCTATAACGCTCCTGTCAGTAAGCACGTTTTATTCTATTTTCTTTTTTTTTTGTTAGTTCCCAGTTTGAATTTCGAGTCGACATGCTCGATGCACGTATATATTTTAATTCACATTGTTGACGATTTTTGATGATCCAAATTCAAATCTCATTATTCCCTAGGGATCGGCCATACTGCATTATCTCCTTATGGATAGAATGACTTGCTCTAGGTGAGGTTTGTATGACGTATAAAATTACATTATCGAGCAGGTGGTGTAGAAAATATTTTAATGCGAGCAAAGGAACTGGTAGATCTAAGCAAGTTTGGTAAGTAGGTATAACATAAAGTTGTATCTAGTTTGGTAAGTTCTTAAATAAAGTTCCGTGAAGAAATAAATTTATTTGTTGCCAAAGTGTCGTGAAATAACGGTAACGCCCATTCTGCAGCATCTAAAGAGTGACGCCAATGCGTGGTGTTACGGGTGCTACATAACGCTACGAGGTGGGGGCAATGTCCTTAACTGGCCAACCGCGCCCCCAGGGTCTTGGCGACAACTTTTCGATGACATCTATCAGTTACCAACCGACAACCTTTACTGGTAGACCTGCGAGAAGCCAGTTATAAAAAACATTCAACAGTTTCTTTTGAAACTAGCAACAATGAAATTCGTAAGTGTTTTTTCTTTTTTTTTTGTGTTTGAATATTACTGTCAGAACTTAGTTTACTATTTACTTGTTTGAAGGCATTCATTAAACCCCAAGCGAACGCCGGCGTTCGCGCACCTATTGTCTTTCTATTGTATCTGTAATTTCCATGATTGAAAGGTTAATAAAAGGAGAGGTTATGGTTTAGTAAGCAGACACACAATTCGGTCTTAAATGAGGGCAACCATCTTAATATAGGTATCGAGATTCCGCTGTGCCCCGGAAAGCACGTTAAAATGTTGGTGTCGACTGTAGAAGTAGATATTTGACAATCGTTATGGATATTCAGGAGCCAGGATATCTAAATCCAACCTTGCTATCATGTTACCCAATTATTGGTTTGTATCCTGCTGTATCCGGTTTTAAAGTTAGATATCCTGGAAACTTTGTGTCTTTTTTCCCCTGCCAGAAAGAACTAAAGAGTAACTAAAAGTATACAGGTAGGCTTTAGTTATTAAAAGCCTAACATTCCCTTCCGCTATGCCCAGGGCGGGAGAAATCATTATATTATTTTTCAAAAAAAAAATACGGGCCAAGTGCGAGTCGGACGCGCCCATGAAGGGTTCCGTAGCAGCAAGTAATATAATATAAAAGTTCTTGTAATGTGTTGTAACTTTGATCGATGTTTTAATAATAGTGTATTTTTTTTCGATTTATGACGCATTAAAAAAACACATGCACAACATCCCTAAAATAAAGTAGTAAGACGGGTAACAAATAATAATATTATAATATTTTCTCACTACAAAATACACAGTTATCTATAATCAAACATTTAAATGAGTATACAAAAAAAAAAGTTACGATATATCGTAGGAGACTGGTTAGGCACCAGTCTAGTCTAGTCAGTCCAGCTAGGCTCTAGGACCTAGACCAGCGGCCGTATTACGACATCTTAAAACCATAATGTTTTCTGTGTGAGAAAAGGATAGTGCTATTCGTCCTGTATAGCTCCGTCTCTTTTTCACACAGAAAACATGATGGTTTTAAGAGGTCATAATACGGCCCCTGGACGTTTAAAGTAAGATTGTTTTAATCTTGTTTCTATGTGGGTAAGACACAGAGCTATACCGGTTGTCTAGCGCCATCTCTTACCCTCACTGAAACAAGATTAAAACAATCTTACTTTGAACGTTACGGTAACCCCGATGGCCTGTGTTTCAGGACACCTGGTTCCCACCCCTTAACTGTTACATAATCTAGATTGTGTACTAACGCGCTGACAACGTAGTAAGATACCCATCATCTTTATATTAATACTAGCGGCTTCGCCCACGTACATAAAATATAGCCTATGTCACTCAGGAATAAAACAGCTTTCTAACGGTGAAAAAATTGTAGCAATCGGACCAGTACTTCCAGAGATTACCTCCTACAAACAAAAAAAACAAACTTTACCTCTTCATTATATTATAATAATAATATAGATAATACAGCGCTATCCATGCGAGAAATTTTTAAATAATACATATTTTACTTTTCCAGTTTGCCTACATCACCGTGTTGGTATGCGCCATCTTCGCTGTGGCTGTCAGCGAGCCTCTTGGAAGAGTGCGGCGCAGTCCTGTGCCCATCGCAAATCCAGGACCAGATCCCGACCACCATCATCATGGTCATTATGACGACCACCACTACCATGACTACGGGCACGGGCATGGCTACCAAGATCATGGCTACCACGGACATGGCTACCACGATCATGGCTACCACGGACATGGCTACGGTGGTTACGGTGGCTACGGTGGCTACAGTGGCCACGGCGGCTACGGTGGCTACGGTGGCCACGGTCACGGTCTTTACGGTTTCATCTGGGGCTAATGAATATGCAATAGATGAATAGACACTTTTTAATTCGTCAGAATCTTGTTTCTGTTTTAAATATTAAAATGATGTGTGACAATATTTTAGAGGTTTTATTTGTTCTGGTCGTTTCAACCTGTTAACGTTCTGTGATAGTTTTTCAATTTACATACATGATATATAATATAATGTCAAGTTCACCAAACAAAGCCGACCAACCTGTTACAAATGTCTAATATCACAACAATATATATATACCTAACGGATTGGTTTTTCATAATAACGTCGTTAATTTGTAGGTATGTGTTTATCTAAGTATACAACATTATTTTTAATATATGCGAAAACATATGTCTAATATTTTGATGTAAACAATCTATATGCAAAATTACATAACTGTATCTTGAAAAATCACAAAGTTATAAGCTTGTTATGCTACCTAGTTGTCCGAACAATTACATGGTCACCCCATGGTGTAAAAATTAATGGAATTTATTGAGTAACTGATTCAGAACAAACTATATTCAGGTATCGCTCTAAAAGTGATGTTGTACAAATGTTTTTGGTTTTCTTTTCTATTTGTTTATTATGTAACACCTACCATGTACCATGTTCTGTTTCCGCACCACTCTAACAATCATAGCGGTAAGTCCTCTCTATGTAGAGTGCCTGGAGTGACATAACAGCGTCCTTACCTTCCGCTTGACGCTGGTCCTGAACGAACATGGTAAGTTCGGGAGGTGCATGTACCTGATTTGTGCGGAAGAAAGACCCGGGTGTCGGGTGTCAATGTGAAGACCGCCGGAAGAAACAGTCATTTTCATTTTCAAATATCTTTATTAAACATGAAAGTTTACAAAAATGTACTTACCCTAAGACACATTAACACTTATATCTAAACACTTTCTCAGGCTAATAAATCGCCTTTTAAAGTTTAATTTATAAGAGATTATTTTTGAGCACTGATGAAAAACATAAACTTAGCTAGAAATTACAATATCAATGATATTAATGCAAATTATTTTGTTGACTATAATTTTGCTAATTACTTGAGGGTGTGACAAGAACAATTATAATAATATTTTAAAAAGTAACTGATCGCACGGTATACTGTACAAAATAGTAGCCGTGCGACCAGTCAATATATCAGCGGCCTGAGCCTCCCTGCCGCCCGCGCTCCTGCGCAACAGCGGCCGGGCCCGGGTCGGCAGCGAGCCTTTCGGGGGTCAAGTCACTGGTCACCTGCAACTCAGTTGGTGGGAACAAGATGTAGTGATGCGGTAGGCGGTAAGTGCCGTAGCTATCGATATATGGTAATTTGCCCATTGTTGATGAACAATGATTTGAAATTAATGGGTTAACAGTATGCATTTTATTCTTTTTATAAAATTTTGATGATATTTTAATAATATAATCAAATAGAAATGGAAGTTGGATTTCTTTATGTAATTTCTTGAGATTGGTTTTAAATTTAGTTTTATACGAAATTTTGACTGCCTTATTTTGAATAACTTGCAAAATTTGATGATTTGAGAGACATGTACTACTCCAAACCGGACAAGCGTACGTTATACACGGACGGACCAGTGTAGTATAGATCCTCAGTTTGGTACTGTTGCTTAATTTTGATTTTCGATTAAGAATTGGGTTTAACGCACCAAGCGCTTGTGCGCCCTTTACTCGTAATTCAGAAATATGCTTTGCCCAATTTAATCTACTGTCCATACTAATTCCAAGGTACCGCACACAATTTTTCCAAGGTACTGAGTGACCTGAAATTTTCAAAGTTTTTAAAGGAGGGTGCCTGGAGCGAGAGAAAAATATTGCTTCCGTCTTGTCCTCATTTATTTTTAACTTCCATTTCTTGAAATAGTCAAGAAGTAAGTCGATAGAATACTGCAGTCGGCCTATGATCAGATCAGTATCCTCTGAGGAGGTATATGAAGCAGTATCGTCAGCAAAACAAGCTAAATATGCGTACATATTTAGCTTGCATGCTTAGCATTTTTAAATGATATCCCTATTCAACCACGTATGGTTGAATAGGGATATCATTTAAAAATAGAATAAATAAAAAGGGTCCAACTATCGAACCTTGGAAGAAACAGTGGAGCTTGCAGTGGGGGTGTGCCCAGCTTGGACGGAGCATCGCCGTGTCCTCGTGGGGGCTATCGGTGGCGGTGGCCTCTCGCGCCGGATCCTGGTACAGGTCATGGTTCGAAGTGAGGAAGAATGGCCGGCAGTCGCCTCCTTCTGCGAAGCAGTAATGCTAGCGTCGGCGGCGGCCGCACTTCAGAGACAATGGACATTCCCACCACAGATTTTCAGCCACCGTGACTTCTTCCGCTCGGATCTAGAGCGCAAGAAGTCATTGGATGATTTCCTACCTTAAAAAAACTGGGCCAGTGCGAGTCGCGCAAGAATTCATTGGATGATTTCCCACCTTAAAAAAACTGCGAGCCGGACTCAGGCACTGAGTGTTCCGTACAAACTTACTTATGTAAAGTTACTTTTCATCACTCATACTCTGAAAGTAGGTCTGAAGTTGCCTGAGGAGCGGGCTGAAAGTGATACTTTTCATCCCTAGGGAGTTTTACTTTACAACTGACAGCTGTCAAATTATTAAAAAAAAAACTAGTTCTATCTTCACATTCCTATTGAACCATGTTCCAATTTTCCATACAGCCAGTCAATCACAGCGCGATACAAAATTGAAATAACTTAAAGACAAGTATTAATTAAATAATGTTATATTTTAAGTGATTTATTTGTTCAACTATTTCTTTAGAATACTTTATTTTTAAAAGATTACAATTAATTTCTAATTTTTGACTAATGAGGCTGAATAACTGGCCGGCCGCAGAAAAAAAAAACAAAATGGCGGGAAAATGGCAATCAGTCGTTGGTTTTTTCGAGTTTGGTTTACGTTTCCGTACAACGGAGATTTGTATTAACACGTTATGTTTATCAGATTAAAATAGTGATTTAACGCCTAATTTCATAAGAGAAGAGGCTAAAGCAGTAGTGGAATACCTTTTACAGCCTAAATCAGAAGAAAGACTTAAAATCATAGGTACGACGACTCAGGTTTTACAAACGTTTTATTTTATTTTTAGTTTCCTCGTATTCGTAATGAAAAGCACAGTGTTTACCTCAGGGTGAAAGTAACCCATTTATCCCCTCGAATTAGCGACCTCGCTTCGCTCGCCCGCCAACTCCTTCTCGGGACGAAATGAGTTACTTTCACCCCTAGTGTAACAATGTACTATTAAATGGTTCAATTCCCGATTGGATTATCGAAGATTTTTTTGAATCGCCAAAAAGTTTTTTTTCTTTATCGAAAGGTCCAGGAAGTGACGGTATACCCCCCCTCTTCTTTGTTAGGTGTGCTGAATCGCTCTCTTCACCAATTACTTATATTTTTAATAGGTGTTTTCGTGAGGGATACTGTCCAACTATATGGAAAACTGCACATATTGTTCCTATTCATAAAAAAGGTTGCAGGAATTTAATAGAGAATTATCGACCCATATCAATTTTGAATGTATTGGGGAAAATAATGGAAAGAATAGTCCATAATTTTATCTATCCTACCATTTCTAAATTGATTCCCCAAGAACAGCATGGATTTATTAAAGGTCGCTCTACTAATACCAATTTGGCAGTGTTTCTTGAAAATGTTGTTCGTGATATGGATGGTGGGGGACAGATTGACGTGATCTACACGGATTTTGAAAAAGCGTTTGACCGTGTGGATCACGTCATCCTCCTGCGTAAGCTGCAAGAGCTTGGAATCCGCGGAAATCTGTTCAGATGGTTCGAGTCTTACCTTAGGAATCGGTCTCAAATTGTTGTATTGGGCGGGGCGCGGTCTGACTGTGTAACCATACCATCTGGTGTGCCACAGGGCTCAATTTTGGCCCCTCTGTTATACTCTGTCTACCTATATGATATAGGAGCACATGTTCTTAACGCTAAATTTCTGATGTATGCTGACGACACCAAGATTTTTATGACCATTGGAAACGAAAACGATTGTGAGAAGTTACAAGACGACTTAAATAGATTATCTAATTATTATATTATCAATAGAATCAATGTAAACGTAAGCAAATGTCAGATAATACCTTTACTAGGAAGCGAAATTATATTAACTACACCTATAATCTTAGTGGTGGCAACGTTGTACGCTGCAATGTCATTAGGGATCTTGGTGTCGTCCTTGACTCGAAACTCTTGTTTTCGGAGCATGTGTCCTATATCGTCGCAAGGCTTACAAGAATCTTGGATTTATATTGCGTATGTGTAAACTATTTGCTGATACAAATTGTATCAAATTACTTTATTTTGCATACATACGCAGTATTTTAGAATACTGCAGTAATGTCTGGAGTCCTCAGTACTTAGTTTGTACACAGCAAATTGAATCTATACAATCCAAATTCATCAAATATATTAATTATCGCACTGGTTTTAATTCTGAAGATTATCTGCTTGCTTGCAAACATCATAATATGCTGCCACTGGAGAAAAGACGTATGATTCTGGACATGCTTTTTCTTTATAACATCTGTAATGGGAACATTGAGAGTATTGCTTTGAATAATTTGTTTCTAAGATTGAGTGCTCCGTCGCGACGAACTAGGCACACACAGTTTTTCGATGTACCGCGCAGTAGGACAAACTACGCTCAAAACTCTGTCGTAGGCAGGATTTTGAGGAACTATAATAAGAAATTCTCTCATCTTGATTTATTTAATACCAAAAAACATACTTTCAGGAGACTGCTGGTAACGTCTGTATGCGACGAATTAATCCAAATTCCAAACTTCCAAACTAATATTATAAATGCGAAAGTAACTCTGTCTGTCTGTCTGTCTGTCTTTGCTTCACGCCTAAACTACTGGACCGATTTGTGTGAAATTTGGTACAGACATAGTTTGGAACTTGAGAAAGGACATAGGATAGTTTTTATTACAAACAATAAAATAAAAATAAAATAAAAAATAAAATTTATTCCGGACATACAGCGCCATCTATTGGTCAAGAGTCGGCATCAATTCAGTACTATCTGCCGGAAGTCCCTATTCCACGCGAACGAAGTCGCGGGCAAAAGCTAGTCAATAATAATTTTTTAAAAGAATGATGGCGATTAATAACAGTAAAATAGTATTTGATACACTATTTCATACACCACATCAACTCTTCACACTCACTCCAACACACCCACTCACACAGCACACCACTACTAGGCTTGAATGGTACTAGCGTTTTATTCTGTTTGTTTCTGAGGCATAAATGTTTAGATAGTAAATAGTAAATCCTTAATTGGCTGTAATATTAGTTTATCTTTAAGTAAAATTTATGTAAAAGAGCTGTGGATTTTGTGAATAAATAAATCTATACTATATATTATTATTATTTATTATTTATTTATTATTTATTATTTATTATTTATTATTTATTATTTATTATTTTATTATATTATATATTATATATTATATTATTATAAAGCGGAAGAGTTTGTTTGTTTGTTTGTTTGTTTGAACGCGCTAATCTCTGGAACTACTGGTCCGATTTGAATGATTCTTTCAGTGTTGGGTAGTCCATTTATCGAGGAAGGCTATAGGCTATGTTTTTTATTTTAAAAATTAGGGTTCCGTAATAAAATTGCTATTTTGTAACACAAGGTGTAAAATCGAAAACCTATTTTTGCGTGCGCTGCAAAATCTATTGACAATAGAACAAAACGATGTACTACGGGTTTGTAGATCCCATTAAGATCTACAAAAAAGTCCGCGAGAACATATATCTAGCTATCATGGTTTAATCACAATAACCGATTCTGTGTTCAAAATAATTATTAAATTGTCCGAAGAAAAAAAACTACGTTAAATATGTATCGTAATATTAATCTTTATCGAAATTAAGCATTATGTTATCAAGAGTATTTATGTAGAAGTAAAATACTTTTTGTTTCATCTCAATCGGATATTTCGTTTAAAAGTTATCACGTGTGTAAGATGTTACGAGTTGGTACCTATTAATGAGTTATGGGCCATAGAGTTTTTTATCAACATAAAATCCTGTAATAATCTTTTTCGAAATATATTTGGTGATGATTGTAAGTATAAGATCTTTGGAGAGTATAATAAATACATTTATGAACGCGGTAATCTTGGGAAATACTGATCTGATATGAAAACTGTTTAAATATTCAATAGTCCATTTATTGAGGGAGGCAATTATAGGCAATATTTTATCTCGGTATTTCCACGGAAACGAGAAAAACGCGGGTAAAAGCTAGTAAAAAATAAAAATAAAATAAAATTATTCATACCCTGAAAAACTCTGAAGTTGCCTGAGGAGAGGGTTGAAAGTAATACTTTTCATCCTTAAGGAGTTTTACTTTCAACTGACAGCTGTCAAATTATAAAAAAAAAACTAGTTACGTTAGTACTATCTTCATAATTCTATTGAACCATGTTCCAATTTTCCATACAGCCAGTCAATTACAGCGCGGTATAAAAATGAAATAACTTAACGATTAGTATTAATTAAATAAAATTCTATTTTCAAGTGACTTATTTGTTCAACTATATATACTTTAAAATACTTCATTTTTAAAAGATTACAATTAATTTCTATTTTTTCATTAATGAGGCCGAATAGCTGGCCGGCCACAAAAAAAAACAATATGGCGGGAAAGTAGCAATCAGGCGCTGGTTTTTTCGAGTTTTATTTACATTTCCGTACAACACAGATTTGTATTAACACGATACGTTCGTCAGATTAAAATAGTGATTTAACGCCTTATTTTATAAGAGAAGAGGCTAAAGCAGTAGTGGAACCTTTTACCGCCTAAATCAAATCTCTCTCTCTCGTCTCCATAGCACACTCGCTTACGTTTTGTTCGTGGGAATTCCATCTCGGTTGCAATGACAAACTTTCTGCACTTGTATCTAAATGTACCTACTTTTTTAACGTAACAACCGAGTTTTCAAATTTTTTCCTATACCTGTGCTGTAAGACCTTGATTTTTGCCTAATTTCAGGATTCTGGGCCGAAATATACGTTTTTTGCGACTTATACGGCCGGATATTTTTTTTCGTTAACGTAAAAGTTTTTTTTTTCCCAGCTTCATGGGTCTGTAGACCTGAGTATATAGTTTTAATTTCAACTCAATAACTTCACGCGCTACAATACTTCATCATCATCATCATCCATCATTTCAGCCGATAGACGTCCACTGTTGAACATAGGCCCCCAAGTGTCGCTATATTGAACGATCCTTCTCGCTACTTGAGTATTTCTTATTATTGCGTAAAGTTTTAATAAAATTAAACATTTACGTTGATTCTACACCAAACCTGCGTGAGGTAGCGAGGAGATGCGAGGATGCGTGACGGACGACGCTGTGAATAGGTTTACTTGCGGCTGAGGATTAACATTTTATTACACGTTCTACTCATGAACTGACCATGTTTGTAAGTGTATTTTATGTGCGTCCATCCGGGCAGAACAAACATGTTTTTTTTCTTACTCTCTTTATTGTACACAAAAAACTTAACATACAATTCATGTACAAAGGTAAGTTTAACTCAACACTGAGATTTCTCCCAGCAAACCTTTGAGTGATAGAGATAGATAATAGTACATTATGATATAAGTGTGTAATGTTAGTGATTACCGCCGATGCGGTATTTAGACCCGAGCT
Organism: Mythimna albipuncta; assembly: GCA_929112965.1. Lineage (NCBI taxonomy): Eukaryota > Metazoa > Arthropoda > Insecta > Lepidoptera > Noctuidae > Mythimna > Mythimna albipuncta. The sequence goes on along the minus strand of OV815974.1, from coordinate 10,275,934 downwards.
GTTGCGAGGGTCTTAAGAGAGTCGAGAAATGTAATCATTAATTACTCACGTGTATCATACGACGTTTTTCAATACACTTGTGAAGAAAATAACTATAAAACTCGTAATTTTGTGGTTAACCTTTCAATACACTCACTAAAATGAATAAACGGGGGTTGACCGGTGACTCGAGAGTGACGACCTGCGCCCATCCTGATACGATTAACGATACGATAATGTATTAAAATTATGGCGGGGGAGCGGTTGAACAATAAGGTTTTATCTACATCATAGCTCTAGTGCGGAATGATAATCAAAATGTCACAGTTTGGTAAAAAGGGCCATTATGTACCTAACTGCAGTGCAATAAGAGTCACTTTCTAAACAAGTGTATTGAAAAGGATATAATATAACAGATACAATAGGCAACAGATATAACAGATACAATCAAGGGTATAATAAACTTAAACCTACATAAATAAGTCTTTTACACAAAATATACGTATATACTAATAAATTATACAAATAACTACAAATATTACTTATGTCAGTTGTGAAAGGAAGCGTTCCTTATTTTTCTCTTGAACTCTCTTTTACAATTTGGGGCAATGAGCCCTATGACACACACTCTGCTGGGTACTTTTTTCAACTACTGTATTGTTGAGTAATTTGTTTATTTTTCTCTTTCATTCTTCGCTTTATTTTACTCTACGGAGTTTTATATGTCCTGCAGAAAGCTCTATGTGCTCTAGTGCTGCGGATAACCTCGTCCTTCCAGTCATGACTGGCATGAGCCAGTCTAAGTTCGAAAGCGAGAAGATACGTTCTTTGTGCAAACTTATGCAGGATACCTGGCTAAGGAAGGTGAGTAGAAACCCTAGCGCCCAAGCCCAAAGTAGCTGCAGAACTATCTGTGGGCTTAATCAGTAAGAGTTCAAAAACCCTCCCAGAACGAAGGTCATCCGTAAAGATTCCCAATTTATCCTCACAAAAAAAGGTTTTGTATTAGTTTTTTTGCTAAGATGGGAGTTTCTTTTGACTTTGTTTGACCACAAAGGTCAAACAATGCATTTACGCTACCAAATGGTGACTACAGAATATCTGAATAGATTCATACGTCAAACACTTCAGGTACGAAATTAGAATGATATTACCAAAATCATAAGTCGATCAATCTGCGTATACATTTCTTCAATGTTTCCAGATGCAGGTAAATAGCAATATTTTAAATTGAGTGACTAGGTATTATCCTATCTGACCTCCAAAACTTAGAATCTGAGTAACAAAAATAAAAAAAAGCAAAAGTTTGATTTATGGTGCTGGCCAACGAGTTATAACGCCTCGGATATATTAGGGGACAATATGACTCCAACATGACGCACAACACTCAATTGTTATTTTGTACACTATGATTTACGTAGTAACTATTCAGTAATCTGTGCTATGATGTCAGAATATGATTGATTACCTATTACTTACCTATAATAAATAAATATTTGATATCATAATTCCTGAAATGCATTTATTTTATTTGACTGACACCTGTGTTTTATCCCCAACTCTATGGATACATAACCGACTACTGTATAACTGACCAATCAGGGACAGCCTTCGGAGAGTTGACAATGTAACGCACGACAGATTGCGATTTAACAGTTAAGTGAAACTGTTAAATCGCAATCTGTCGCGATTGATTATAATCTACCAAAAAATAATGCTTTTAAATGATCAGTATGTTACGGTTTAAATCTCGACAGTCTATAATCTCACGTGATAGATTATAATCTAACGGTATTCACAATTTTATGATGATATATTATATATTTACAAGAACGATTATTCAAAAGATAGATGTAAATTCCTTACTAGAGCCGGTCTAATAAGTTAACCGACTTAGGCAAAAATTAAGGTAAGATGAAATCTGATGTATTCAGCACTGGTTCAATAATCAAGGTTGATTAAGAGATATTGATCATTGTTTACTAACAGAAGAACCTTATAAAAAGTATCGAATATAAGTATTTTTTAAATAATTTTATATTATACAAAATTCCCAAGTCGGTTGACTTTTTAGACAGACTATATAGCCAGGATGGTAATGAGAAATTTTAATTTATTTTTGGAAGTGTTGCACCCATCTGATAATGATGGACTTTTTGATGGTAATACTAAACGTAATACTATGTGATTGTACCTACCTCTTCGTGAACTATAAGTAAAAAACTAAAAAAATTAATGTTAAATAAAATCTACAAAAAATATATATTGTAGAACAATGTATTCTCTAACAAACTGTTTTAGTGTAGCTATAATAAGTTTTTGAAAAAAATAATTTTGAAAAATACCTGGTCTAGTGTCTATTTAGTCAATTATCTCCGTAACGAAGCAAGATAAAAGGCTAAATTCACATCAATAGTAATAATACATGTCACTAATATAGTACCATAATTTATTTTGAAAATGCCTCTTAGGGGGCGCTGACCCTACCTTGTTCTGCTACACCCTTTTCCAAAGTTGCTATATGTTTTTAGATGGCAGTAGGCTTTCGCGATTATTTTTTACCTTAATCACAATTTCTGGCGGCATCTAAAGAATTATCTTCAAATCATAAATTAGTTTTTGTTTTTCACAAATAACAAATGAATTAACTTTTATCCTGCACTTAACCTTTGCAGGTTGAAGGAGAAGCAAAGGTAAATATTAGTGATGTAAAGAATATTTGCATTCGCATTCGCGAAAATTCGCATATTTTTTGACATTCGCATTCGCAAGAAACATGCGAATATTTGGCGAATGTTTTTGACCAACAAAAAGGTATTAAAGTATTGATTGAATGGATATAGAATGACAATACAACTGATATTATTATAAAATTTAATTTAATATTTTTTTGTCATACAACGTGCATTTCACATTTTCAGTGCTTAAAAATGAAATTTGGAGTCATAGTCATGTTTTTATATCACTTTAATTTAACAAATACTATCTTTCGCTATAATTTGGCCTACCTACCGTTACTTTATGGTTTTTTATGGTTTTAGATATTTATTGTTCTCAAAAGATTTACAAATCACTTACTGAGAAAATACAATATTAATACTTAAGTAAGAATAAATTAAGCCGATCGGCGTAGTAAGCTATAAAAGTAGTGGGTAGTTACATAAAAAAGTACGTTAACAAAAACAAAGTGCGCGGCATCGTATGCGCATCGCCACAGCGGCGGGTTAGTGTGCGTGAATGATACGATACTTTTTACTAAAGCCCGTAACATAGCGATAGCGTTGCGAACAAAGTAATATTTATATTAGTTTTTTTTTTTTTACTCTTTATTATTGTTATGATAATTTCCACTTATAGTTTGTTTGTTTAGTTATGTATAAAACAATAGTCAGAATAAAAAGACAATATTTTGTATGGACTTAGAATATATATATATATACTATTGCAAATGTACCTATTTAGATAATTAAAAGTAAGATAATAGTGTAGTGTATGCATGTATGTACTGTATAGTGTTTGCGCGATACAAGTCTGTTACTGTTGGGTATTTTAATATTTAATGTACCTACCATGTGTATTATATTTATATCCGACTAATGATTTTATAAGACACACATATATATATATATATACATTTATAGCGATTTTCTGTTTATATATGTGTATAAACAGAAATATCAAGCAGCTAATAATGAAACATCCTTCAAAATATGGCCTTTTAATAACTTTTTGAACGTAAATAGAGATTTTGCTTCTTTTATATCTTTAGGTAGTTCGTTGTAGTGTTGGGCTCCCTCATATAAAATACTTTTTTTTTTTTTTTTTTTTTTTTTTTTTTTTTTTTTTTTTTTTTTTTTTTTTTTACGCTACGGAACCAAATCTAATTATTTGAAAATACATTATAACTGCAATATTCGTGACTATGCAAAGTAAAGGAAATACCATTAACTTTGCCTGGCCATTTCGAAGATAATTTGAATGTGTGAATTAAACCTAAAATCGACAGTTTTAATAGGTGGTTTAGGTTCTGATTTGCATTTTTTTTCTTTACAAATTGATTAGCTTCGTTCAATTAATCTGTAACAGCTATGCTTTATCATCATTTCAGCCAAAAGACGTCCGTCGCCATAACCTGGGTAACATATAGGTCCAGGGTAGGTATCCTGGGTAGGGCACATTGCTCGCAGAACAGATGGTCGATGAGGACGAAAGGTTCTGCAGTGGCGACCACGCACCGGAAGACGCAGCATTGGAAGGCCTTCCACAAAGGGCAACCGATGACTTGTTGAGAGCCGTGGGAATCCGATGGATACTAGACGCACAGGACCGGTTCTACTGTTTTTTTTAAGCTTGGCTGACACGAAATGTTTTGCGCGCACTTTGTTTGAAAGTCAATATCCGCATTCGCATTCGCGAATATTCAGTTTGAATATTCGCATTCGCATTCGCGAATGTGAAAAATTTGACATTCGTTACATCACTAAAAGGTATCAAACCATTATTCATCCTAATATTAAAAACAGAAATTCAAATATTTTTGAATTTAGAACACAGATAATATTGTTATGTTGATAATAACAAATATTGTGTAAATAGTTATATTTATTTATGATGTATATTCTGTCCGTAAACACAAGTTAAATTTTCATTAAATCTTAAAAATATCTCAATAAAATAATCGCCGTTGACCGTGATGAAATAGGAGAAAAAAACCCTCGTTGTGATAAACTGAACTAATCGTATTGAACGTAATCATAGTGATGATGATGGATCGCAGTCAAGCACTAGTTTATATCAATAAAAAAAAGTGTATTGAATATATATCATATCCAAACGCCCTCAGTCAGAGATTAAGCAACGTGGCAACACCGCCAGTCTTTTGGTTACATTTCCATGCGGAGGAATTTTTTGATGCCATATTTTAGGTAGGAGTTATTCTGTAGTTTTAATTAATTAAGTGCTTTTATTTTTCTTGTACTATCTATGTTTAATAACTAAATAAAAGTATAAGTTAATGTGTCAGTAAAAAAAATATAGTAAAGCAGACTTTGTTAACTTCCAACGTTTTCTAGATGATGTTTATCATTGTTATCTTTTAATTTGGAATATTGCAGAATACGTCTTTCTGCAACCACGCTGATGACTAAGTATCAGATTTTTGCAATAGGTATTTGAAGTCGTAAAAACAACATGTTTGGACAAAAACACCTGTATTTATGATTCGTGAACGATACCTACCTGTTTACTGGTGATCCGATAGATATTTTGAATTATTTTCCTTAAGCTCACGCGATTATTATCCGCATTAGAATTAACATAAATAACAAATCAATATTGCTTTGTAGATTTCTAAAAAAGATACCAAAGTCAAAAATCTTTTGAAGCCGGTTTATTCCAACATAAGCTAAGAGAGTTTAAGTTCTGGTTCTTACATCAATTTAAATAAAAATCTCATAACGAACAACAAAATATAATTTGGGCATTTAGGTTCCTAATGCATGATAGGATCGGTCATTGACTTAGCTCTCACTTTCCTAAAAGGCGGCCTTGACCAAGACCATTAGGTACATTTAGAGATACTTATAGAGAGTGGGAGAAAGCCCTTCCTGTTACTTAACCCTTTCGTGCCCTTCAAAAAGGTCAGTCCGGTGCATTTCTTTGAGTGGTGCAGTAACAAAACTTTTGATAGACCGCGGAAGACACTAGCGCCATGTTTGTGAGTAATTTTGAATATTTTGACCTTCGAAATTGAAATTAGATCCGCTAAAAGAAACACGTGAATACAGTATTAATTGGCATCCAATTGACTTTTTAAAATCGGTCTCGTGATACAATATTTTTTACATTTAGTAGTATCACATACTTTTTCGATCGAATTAAAATAATTTTTAAACGTCAAGAAAATGCGGTTTTTTTTCAAGGTTTTCTGTTTATATTATTTATGTACACACATATAAAAGACGATATATTATTATTAAAAATTAATCGAAGGTTGTATGTACCTACTGCGTATTTAAAAAAGAAATTTCTTCTACCAGACCTGCGAAAGTAGATATTAGAAGAAATGTAAACATATTGAGTAGAAATAAAAACAAAAGAGTTGGTTTTAGAATTCAATTTTATAACAATTCAGATAAAATAACATGACATAGGTATGATTAGTCAACATACCAAAGTAGGTACGTAGATACTTGTTATAAATATATTGATAAGTGTTTTGTAAACATAATAATAAAATAATCGCCTCGATGGTATGGTCTTGAAGAGTTCCATTAGTATAATTGTGATCAGATCATCTTATAATGCGCGAATAGGTTTCTATACTTCACAAGTAATTTTTCCTCAATTACAAAGACATGCCGTAATGGTTAATTGTACCCATATGTCAGTTACGATTTAATAAATCAGTGTCGCTTATAACCATAAGGCGCCTAGCACCTTACAATTTTCCGTTTGCCTCTTTTTTTGGAGGTGGAAAATCAACAAACCACGAGCGGACCGAGATTATACTTTTACTGACTAAATGCCACCTATGTTCCTTCAGTACCCTTTTGCATTCCAGGACCGAGCGTAATTCTTAAGGTTTTCTCCTTAACCGATACTATAAATAATACGACAGGAATGAGAATATGCCTGTCGTACCCTTATCATAGAAATTAATCACTTTATGATATGGCCAAACAAAACTGGCCAGATTGTTTCACACGTTAAGATTTGATGATATGTAGTCAATCCTCGTTTTACGTCGGCCCACTTTCTGTAGACCTTTTATTGTCATAGAAATCCTACATCAGTGACATGGCCAAACGAGGATTGACATATCATCAAATGTTAACGTTTAAACGATCTGGCCAGTTTTAGTTGGCCATATCATAAAGTGATCACCGTAGGCGTGCGCTTGCGGACAGTGAGCAATGGGTAGCTCGCTGTCCGGCCGTCCGGTAACTGTCCGGACCAAGCCCTAGTCGTCGACGGCGCGCACTGTTCCCGCGCGCCTCAAGGAGTTGTCAGCAACAGCAGGGACCCAGCCGGTTCGAAGCCTACTGGGACCAGAGTTATCCGAAAGGGAGCTCGAGCCCCGGTATGAAGGCTACAAAGAAACGGGGTGGGTCTTTTAGACAGTAAAAAAATAATTTCATACAGTGATAAATTCTGGTCATGATATATATCTACATCGTGTTATATTTAGAATTTAATAAAATAAACTTTATTGTACAATAAAAAAGTAACACAACTTAAACTTGAATCTATGGTTACACTTACGGTCTTAACGCTGACAGTGATATCTGCCAGACAACCTTAGGATGGATCGTAAGAACTTAAAATAATATAGGGTGTAGTCTGCGGTGTATGTGTACTGCTAATAAATTAATCAATCTCTACATAATTATAAAACACACGACGATACGATCGTTGGGACGGTTCGGTTACGGTCGTTTAACATTTTTTGTTTTTTATTTTTGTTTGAAAATTCCCCAGAGAGTTCTTATTCTTTTTAATTCAAAATATTTTATCATTTCAGTGATCAAATTACCTAGGTAGGGTCATAATTTCGTTGCGAAGTTTGTAGTCGTTTTTATTCATTACAAAGTTTAGGGCTATGCGAGTTGTAAACCAGGGATGTTATGGATATGAAATGATTATTATACCGGTTACGGATACGGATATGAAATTATTTCGGATTATTCGTTAATTTCGGTTACGGATATTAGATTTTTAAGGAATTTCAGAAGTCAAATATAAATACATACTATTTACTACTATACTATTTATATTTTACGACGCGACGTTATGACAGGCTGTCATAACGTGTCGCAATTAGGCACCGCCCTTATCCGATATTATCCGAAACTTTTATTTCGGTTACGGTTATGGATATTATTTTATATCGGATATCCGATAGTTTCGGTTACGGTTATGGAACTCCGTAACATTCCTGTTGTAAACCCTGATTATTTATTTGTGACGTGATCGTCACGCTATCAAGCGCCTTAACAAGTTACAATCATAGTTAATAATAGCTTTTAAAATTAATGATTAACGATATGAATCATCTTGTAGTACCATCCACCATTGAGTCAAACAAACCCAGTTCATCAAATTAGATAGCAAGAGCCTCCGATGACCAGCTATTACTACAATTAAGAATTACTATTAGATACTATAATTAACTCATTGAATGCCGTAATTAGAGACACAATAGAAAGACAATTGCTTATGTCGAACTGTGTAACTTAAGACATTCGAAAGGTTAAGAGTTTAATTTATAAATTGTCCCATGAGAACAAACTCCTGGGATTGAAAGTTGTTTATTATCTATCTATATGGCGAGCCACGGTATGAAGGCTAGAAGGAACGGGGTGGGTCTTTTAGTTAGTAAGAGTCTGACACTATCTCCCGCTCTGCCCAAGAGCGGGGGACGTCATTGGATGTTTTTTTCCCACCATAAAAAAAATCTATCTTTAAGGAATGTCGATTGATATCTATGGTGCCACCCACATGATTCTCTGTGATTTCACCTCTATTATTCTTGAGAGCTCATCTTCCTCTTAAACTTTTTGTTTTTGAAATAACGTTGCCCCACATTAGAAATTATTCCGGTATTGTGGATGTGTATTAGCCCACGTTTGCCACGTATGCTACGCATTACGACATCTATAGGTACTCTTGAATTTGTATCAAAACAGTTAACTTAGAAATATACTTGGCATACTTCTTCTTCTTCTTCTCGAATCGATGGTTTTCTTTTCCCTCAAAGTTTTTGAACCCAGTAAGTTATTAGTGTAATTGTTTAGTTTGTTTTATAATGCACTATATGCAACCCAATTTTATTTCCAGTCAATCTCTTTCCATACCAGGTTGCCTGGAAGAAATCGCGGAATGCGATAAGGCCGCCAATTGTAGGTATATTCTAAATATAAGGCTCAATGTGTAATTTATTATCTTGGTGTACAATAAAGGATACATAAATAAATAAGTTGCGAGGTTTATAACGGTGAAAGTGACGTTTTTAGGTCCTCCGGAGTGCAGATCTAGGGACATTTTGGTGCAGGTGCTCTGCACTCCGACTGATTGCCGCAGGGGTCTATAACCCCTCATTTTTTATTTGGCATAAGTAACGCTATTACACGCTTTCCACGTTAACCTTTCGTATGCCGTAATTTAAGACACAATTAAAAAGTTATTGTGTATCGCGTGGATCCATGTTCCTGACACACAAAGGGTTAATCGCCTCTTTTCAAGCAAGAGTCTAAGTCAAGAGTGATGTCATAATCTGTAATATACGTGGCATACCTGGGCTCAATTTGCCACGCACAACACACTACTGTATACTCTTTTAACGTTAATATCCATTAGTTCCAGATTGCATTACTATGGTGCCTCTCCATCTGGTCGGTGCAGAGCGCGGTCTTGGACCCATCCCTGTACCTGTCACCAAGCCCTCCCCTGACCGACACTAAAGACAGTATCCCTGCAGCTGAGCTGTGGAGCATGCCTGCGGACAGCAGGATGGCTCGTGAAGCAGGGCACGCCAGCTTTGAAGTTATTGGAGAAAGTAAGTGCTTGCCCTGATAACCACTTTTTTTTTAGTCGAAGCGTCTTCGCAAGTGTATAATATTATATAATTAGGATAGATAGGCATTCATAAATTCGCCTCTGAACTTTAGTGTGCATAAAGAATTAAATAAATAAATGAATTCCGCTCTTGACCCTGACCTCGCTTGACCGCAAGTGATGGATGAGGTCTAGATTAGGAACGAAACCATAAGATACCTGTTCTTACTTGCTTTGCTGGCACGACACCAATCTGCGTCACAAATAAACTACGAGTAGTTTTAGTTTTAAATTGTATAAACTCCAAATCATGCTGTGTGGCCTCTCGGCATTGAGGTAGTGCACTAACTTAAATGTATTAATCATTTACTTAAATCTGTACATCCTTTGTTAGAGATCCTTAATAAATAAATAAACTATGCTAAAGTATCATTTTGGAAACTGGTCTTTTTTTTTGTTGGTTAAAATCATCTAAATAACCTCCCCCGCCCCCTGGGTGGAGCGAGAGATAGTGTCAGACTCTAACTGACTACAAAACTCACCCCGTTCCTTCGATGCCTTTGGAAATTGATCTTATCTGGTTAGGTTTTATTTTTATTATTATATATTATTGATAGGCTTGCGCTTGACCACTATTTCATCGGATAATAAGCGATGGTCGACAAAGAAACACGTTTGATTAGAAGTACCTATTCCCTCTTGACTTAAAGACCCCTAAATTGTAGCTATCGTCATCATGATTAGCTTACAGGACTACTCCAGGACCTAGATCATGACGTTTAAAGTAGGATTGTTTTAATCTTGTTTCAGTGTGGGTAAGAGACAGAGCTATACAGGTCGTCTAGCGCCATCTCTTACCCACACTGAAACAAGATACTTTGAACGTCATGGTAACCCCGCAAATATTTACAGGCCTCTGCAATCATATACCATTTATACATGTGCATGTACATATGTGTGTGTGTGTATTGACATTTGTCCATTTATTTACGTATATATATTTATATAAATTCTCCACAAATTCAATTGCTACCAAAACAAAGTATCTACATAATTAAATCTTATAAACACATCAATTAATTAAAAAGATCGTTATTACGGCTATCAAAAACTATGAGAAAAAAACAAAAACATCAACCATAAGGACCTACTTATTGCACTACTTTATATTCATGGGGAAATCCAATCATTTAAATGCCTCATAGAAATACACTGGCCCACAAAAATTTCGGGTCGCTGATAAAATGTGTAATAGCTTAATAGAGACAATGATGAATTCGTGAAACAATGTTATGTTGTAGATAATTGTTTGTATGATCTGAAATTATTTTAACATTTTTGTCATTATTATTCTTTGGGGTTCCTCCACTACCTCTTATCACTCTATTAAGGCATGCTAAAAAACAGAATTTTGATATATTTGATTTTTTCTCCTCTAGAACTTTCTGTTACTTGTGTAGGATAGTTAGAGCTGGAGAGTCTTGTCTAGCACATCTCCCAATCGAAAAAATCGTTTATAATAGTATGACAGCTCGGTTTAAAACAAAAGCGGAAAAAATCTTTTCCCAATTTTTAAATTTAACTATTTTTCAAAATTCCGAAAATATGTTTTCTAATCCACAACTTGTACATATGAAACCTCTTTTCATATTTATATTAAGCACTAATAATCTGCTTTAAATATTATTATTTATATAAGTAAGTTATGTATAGCTACAATACTTTGGGAGATATCTCAGTTTATCTCTGTGACCAGTTATTTTGGCAGCCAAGTGTCTACAAAAACGAGTCCAACATCAATATTACTTATAAGATATTTACTTGATTTTACCTGTTTGGTGTTTTTCTACAAATTGCGTAATAGCGTAACATCATAAATAAACATGATTCTACGATGGACTATAAACAGGTACATACTTAAATATTATTAAGCTTTTAAGATTCTGAAAATTCAGTCATAAGATATGGCAATTAGATTTTTATCGTGTTTTATGTATGACTAAGGTGTGACGAGACTTGTAGAACATTGTATGTACCTATGTAGGTAAAGACTTAAAATATAAAACTATGCGTTAACAGGGCTCGATCTAAGGAGAGGGCAAGCCGGGCAATTGACCAGAGCGGCAAAAAATGAGCGACGGCAAAATTGACTTTTTCTTTTCTTTCAACCTAGCCATCAACACCCAAGTTGGCAGGATTAGAATTTTATGTGCTACCATGACTTATATGGTTTTGTGCATGTATAGGGCGGCGAAAATTATCTTTGCCCGGTAAAATAGCTAGGTTATAAAACATATAGAGCTAATAACGCTTGTTGGTTCCTGTTTCTTTCACCCAGCTTCTAACAATCAAACTAAACCAATTTCTATTTCATCCCTAGGACCAGTAACAAAAAGAAAACCACAGCCGATGGAAAAGGCGAAATTTTTCTGGCCATCTCTCCGATCTTCGCACTACAGTGTGGGCACAGGAAGCGTCCAGGTCCCTTTAACATTCAGCCTATCCGGAACATACGGCAAATATGCCCCTGGAACAATGGGGTCAACGGGAGTTATCGGTAGCACTTATGGAACGGTTTCAGAGATCGGAGGCACCGTTGTATCGAGCCTGGCTGGAACCGGTTACGGGAAATATCGGACGTATTCTGGTTTGAGAATCTATGGTGGCGAGAATGGGCCAGCTTGGAGCGGGTGGGGCAACGGCAAGTGGGGGCATTATGGTAAAGGATAGATCAATGCAAGAAGAAACTCTCAAATAAATATTTTTTTAAGTGTTCTTATATTATTTGTGTTTTATTTAACTATTCAAGTACGAATGCAGATTTTTGATCGCCAATACCTTATCTGTAAAAGTAGCTGCTTCACTAATACGATTATTTGGCCCAAATACACGCAAACCAACAAGTTTGAAATTAAAAGCAAAAAGAAACAAGAGTAAAATAATTAAAATCAACTAAATAATTTTGTAATTAAACAAAATATAGTATGCCAAAATAGGTCCAGTTCTGCATGAATGCCTGACAAATCAAAACTAATAATTTTATTTGTGGATGACGCTGATTTTCAACTGCACTTGAGGTTGTGCGGTGACGATCACAAATCAGTTTTGTAGTGAATTGTATAGTTAATATTATCAATACTATTCGTAGGTTCTTATACAAAAGGAATAAGAATCTAATGACCTATCTATAAACCCTCATGATATTTATGTCAAGTAGGTATGGTATGAGCCTAAGTTTCATCATATAAGTACATACCTCAGTGGTCGAGTCACATTATCAACAAAGGGCAGATGATGTCAACTAAAAACAACATCTTCGATGTACATATCTACCGGGAAAATCATCACGCGGAGCAATAGAGGATATAATGAACATAATTTTATCTTAGTTAACCGTTAATCTGACATGCTTATTACAGTAGGTGCCTATATTTTATATGGTAAATATGGTCATAAATTTTGTTACAAATAATAGAAAACATACATATCTTCATCTTCATATTAAATAAAAATGTTCAGCTGGATACCAATGTATCCATCCACACATGAACATTGTCGGTATCTCCATTATGGTGTATCGAGACTGTATCGTGATGTCTCAAGGCACTAGTTCTGTGCTAGTACAAAAAAAAACCTCGGATGTTTGATACAGGGCCCCTGAAGACCTAACTACGCCACTGATGATATCATATATTATGCAATACACATAGATTTGAACAGCCCATTTTATAAGCATAGATACTTATAATTTGTCGGATGACAAGGCAGTCTTTCACAAATTCTATAATCTGATCCCACAAAACAAATTAAAGAAGTTAGAATGCCTTTGGGGGCGGGGCAGGTGTGCCACCAAATAGGGCAATGCTCATAGTTCAACTACCAATCGCAAACTTACGATCTAAGTGTGCGTAGTCTGTTAGTTGCTTAATGCGCATTCGTATTGGTTTATTGCCTGTGGTGGAGTTAAAGAATGTGAGACAAGCGGCGGCACTCGTTGTAGTACAAATAGGAAAGTGTTTCCTTTCTCAGTTCTTTCATCTTTTCTGTGTCTGATACCGCCTTGTAAAACGTCTGTATTTTGAACTTTTTATAAGAACGTAGAAAATAATGAAATAACGGATGGAACGAGAGGGAATCACATTACTCTTTCGAACAATCCCACAGATCTGTATTTTTACCTAAACTTGTGCCTGCATGGGTTTTTTTTTAATTTAATGGTCTGCATAATAAAATTAAAATTATACCTAAGTACAGAACATGCATGATTATGATGAGGCTAACATTACACTAATTCTAGGAAGTGGATAATAAGCAGCATAATGTCCGCATTGTTATAAATGTCCAAATTGTTGCAATGAAAAGAATTCACAGGGATATCACAGCTGCCGACAGGCATCTGTCAACTGTAATGATCGAGTTTCCTGTACAGATCCAATTTATATATGGACGGTTCTGATGAAAACTTTTATTCCGTACGATGGTGGGTCTGGTGGTACCTACCGTACTCCTAGCGCTCCTGCCTGCCTGGGTAGCAAGCTCCGGAGAAGGAAATATCAAGCTTCTTGAAAATGAAGTCGCCGTTGCTTTAAAAGCATGCACGTACCCTGAAAATCCTGCTGCATCTAAAGACTCCTCAAGCAAAGAACGCCAGCGTCGTTCCGACGACTACGATGCATCTCCTCGAATCGACAACAACATGAAGGAAGGGAATCGATTCAGTCATGAAAGGAGGAACACAAACGACAGTGGTGACCAAATAATGGTTATTAACGCTACGGATTATGACTACGAAGGCTATGGAACGGGAGAGAAGCTACTAACATCAGTACCACGACCAGCGTCAAATCTCCATAACAACATAAACAATAATAATACAAGTCGGACAAGAAGAAGCGAACCGCTTTTGAAACCAGATTCGGATCAGGTACAATAAAGTTTTATCATTGAATTTTAAATAGGTCACAAAAAACCTGTAGCACTTGGTTTTCGACTCATCCTCTAAGCACATGCCTGCTTACATCAATTTTAATTAATCAAGTAATTCCCCGGTAAAGGTGCAAATACGTCGACATAAGCCATTTGCCATATGATAAATTGTTAACTTAAAAAAAACTGGTCAAGACCGAGCGAGACTCATAAAGGGTTCCGTTCTTTAGTATCTAGTAATTATTCCGAACTACAGCAAGCAGTTTTAAAGAAGCTTTTTAAAACGCTTTTTTCATTTACATAAATAATTAATACAGTTCGTAAATTATAGATAAACACCGCAATACTAATGGAAAAATAAGTCAGATTAATAAAATGTTCCTCAATACATCGGTCTATTATACGTTATATGCTCCAACGGCAGTTTTACAGATTTTTATTTAATTATTTTATTATTATTCTATAAATGGCCATACTGTTTTGTAGCCCCTTGGAACCGCAAGTAAATATGTAAGACATTAATTTCAACTTGATACCGCCACTTGGGCTGATGGGGTGTTCATATTTCGAGTTTTCAAGTTCTAGAGTTACTACTATAAATGGCCCTAGAATGAAAAGGGCAACTGAAAAGACACAGGTGGATTTTAGTCAGTAAAAGTCTGATACTGCCTTGCGCTCCACTCAGAGCGCGAGGGATTAAAATTTGATGATTTTCCCCACCTTAAAAAAAAACTCCTTCACGTGTTATTAAAAAAAAAATCTTGACAGAAAGACGGACACAAACGACGAAGTAACCTTACAAAAGTTTTTTTTCTGTAACTACGGATCTCTAAAAAATTATATACGATTTTATTATCAACATTTTCCTACTGAATCATTCTTGTCGTACTTATTCAACATACATTTTTGCGGTTTATTAATCATCACATCATCACAAAAACACAAATACCACTTTTATTATTTAAATAAACGTATTTTTTTGCAGTGCCTCAGCCAATGTGTATTCGCAAATTTACAAGTGGTGAGTACCTACCTGTACCTACTTGTGTCATTAGTATTAGGATGTGTGTTGCCCTCTACTCTCTGGGTCTGGGTTTCCCTGGACTTGTCCTAGTTTAAAGGGCATCAACATCAAGGGAGCGTCCGGGTGGTCTCAATTGTGTACGCGTACAACGAAGCAAACAACGTGAGAGACGTCGTGGCAAACGACGTGAGAGACGTCGTGGCAAACGACGTGAGAGAGAGAGAGAAGCGTAGAGCCTATGTCCAGGCTCGCCAAGATCCGTCGGGCGTATTTAGTCTGGGTAAAAAGTCCGACATTCCCACTTGCTCTACCCAGAGAGAGTCATTTGATGATTTCCTACTTAACAAAAAATAGTGTGAAAGATGCTACATTTCTATATTATTTTGTGATAGGTATACAAAGCACTTTTAAAACAAAAATGACTACAATATGTCCGGGTTCTGAGCTCAAGGATTGTTACGCTTTTTGTCCTGATTGCCAGATTTTAGAGATGGAAACCCTATGTTACTGTATCTACTTAAATACCTATGTGCCTAAGTAATGTGTCACCTTTGATTCGTAGGTAGACTCCCGGGGAATACCTCGTGAGGCTGAGTTGTGGAATAAAATACAGTCGTCTGTGACTTCGCAGCAGTCCCGTTCAGCACTGCACGATCAGATACAAGCATGCTTTCAAGAGTTGCAGTCAGGTATCTAAAAATCTAATAGCCGCTATGAGGCCATGACGTGTTAAAATGTCAAGCATTCGAAATAATTTTTACACCATGTTATATTTTTTCTAAATAATATTTAAAAGAGGTCACAAGTTGGACACCATCGAAACTAAGTATAACACAGGTCACAGGCGCCAGCGCATGGCTGGGTGCGGAAGCAAAACCATCCCTCAGTCACTCGAATGGTTCAATGACCATGTATTTGTGGGTAAAATTACGTAGCATAACAAGCTTACCAGGGTGATTTTCCACGATTCAGTTATATTTGTACATAGATTATTTACATAAAAACATGTTTATAGTTTCGAATAGGTATACCTACTAAAACTAATGTTGTATAGCTTCATGCCTTATAATTCAGCTTAGATAGTCAAATGGATCGCAGTAAAAGCTCGTGGTCTAAGGATTTTTTAGCTATAGCTCGTTTGAGATTTTATGCAGAAGAGTGAACTGCAAATATATGGAGGGTAGGTACGCCCAGTTAATGTTACCATTCCTTAATTAATTATTAGCGATCTGCCTCAGTTTCGCTCGGGTGTTACAAATTTTTGAAATTTTCGGTGTTTCTCAAACTAAAACTTTCCTCATAAAGGTGATTTATGAGGAAGGTTTGCGGTTTTCACCAATAGACAACTCCATGGCTATTGGTCAAAACCGCAAAAAAATCTGTCCAGTATATTTGACATGTTGGGGGAATTTGTTTAATAATATATCTATTCATTATGTAAAGATCAGTGTTTCTAGGTTTTTTTTTCGGGGTAGAAATCTGGAAATCCTCTTGAAAGTGTGCCCTGGGCTGGGTGGAGAAGTCTCGTGGCGCTCTTCAAACATTTTCACACCTACTTATGTTCTTACCGCTCACCGCCTCGCGCTAAGCTACCGCTCATAGCGGCAAGATCGTGAAAAGTTAAAAGTTAAAGTTTTCATTTATAACTAATTTACAGAGGCTGAAGACAACGGATGCTCCTACTCCAACAAGTTGGAACGATGCCTGATGCTCCGCTTCTCCGATCGACAGGTTGACGGCAAAGCAACCACTCGGAAACCAGCTTCTACGGAACAGTCATGAACTTAATACATAGGTAGAAAAACCTACTACATAGTAGTTATTTTCGTAGATCCCTTCCATTTACAAGTTTGTAGGTTCGAACCTTGATAAGTAGGTAATGAAAAGTAATGGCATTATGTAACAACCCTACTTGTGCACCAATCCGTACGGGGCGCATCCGATGTATTTATTTTTATTTTTTGGTTTGAGCTTGACCGCTATCTCAACTGATGGAAAATGTTTAGACACCTATGCAGTGCGAAGTTCGCCGGGTCAGTTATTTTGAAATGAGATTAGATATTTAAACAACCCCTTTCACTGTCAGATGCACCCATTTTAAAGTACTATTGCGTTTTGGTAGCATGACAAATGACAGGTGAAGTAAAAAGTTTATATTTTAACCACTTTTTAGGGTTCCGTACCTCAAAAGGAAAAAACGGAACCCTTATAGGTCTGTCTGCTTGTCAAAGACCCTTTATCTCGAGAACGCGTGAAAGCATCGAGTTAAAGTTAAAACCATATACTCAGGTCTGCGGTCCCTTCAAGCTATGAAAATCAAATTTCTAAGTTATTAAAAAGGATATGGCCGATTAAGTCGCAAAAAAATATATATTTTGATACTCTCAAAGATCGAACTTCATAGGGTACTTCCCGATGACCCAGAATCCCGAAATTTGGCACGAAGCAAGGTCTTATAGTACAGGTATAGGAAAAAATCTGAAAACAGTAAATTTGTTGTTACAAAAGTCACAAAAAAAAAAATTGCAATTCGGAAAAATTTTCGAGACTCAATTCGAAAATTGTAGTTTGAACGGAACCCTCAGTGCACGAGTCCAATTCGCACTTGCCCAGTTTTTTTTTACTTTGAATGCCTTCCTTATGCCTATGGAATAGAAGTCAAAATCGATTAAACGGACAGTGAAAAGGGTTTGTTTAAATGTCTAATGCTATTGCGATTGGACTGTAGATGAGGACAATTTAATTGCCTATGTAACATCTAGGGTTGCCGCACACGAAAAACTGGCCATAACCACAAAACGCCGCCACCGGCATATTTCCTGTAGGTCTCATACATTTTATATGGACTCGCCGCAAGCGGTTGACTCCGGAAGCCGCCACACGCTACAAAACGCCGCTGCTTGATTCTTGTAGCCCGCACTGGCCTCTAAACGCCGCACCGATACAAAACGTTGACACACGCCACTCTCGCATTTAAACCTTCTCGGATAGAGTCCATTATACTACTGCGCACATGGGTTAAAAAAAGTAGCAGACACTGGCCACAAGCGGCTGTGTCCGCTTCTAGCTTCTCGTGGAGGCGTGTGTGGCTGTAGCATGTGGCATATGTGCGACAACACTAATGCCTTGATCACACGTACCGAGTAAAAGGGCGAGACAGTAAAATGTTGCTCGGCCGAGACAGTGATGTAAGCGAGTTGTATAGATAAATGGTAGGCCGAGCACTCGGCGCTGGGTTTACACGTACCTAGTACTCGGCCGAGAGTACTGTCTCGCCCGTTTACTCGGTACGTGTAATCAAGGCATAAGAGCTGCCTCTTTCCAAATAATAAAAATAATAATCAATTTCCAGGCAGACACGCTACGACAAACAGCATCGTGAAAAGAATACACGGATACAAAACTATTTTATTATAGCTAGATTTAAATAATTTGCAATTCAGAATAAAATCTGACCAAAAGTCCTCTGTTTTTTATTGTTTACTTTATTAATTTGCATTAAAAACCGATGATATATAGTCTGTCTAATAAGTCAACCGACGTGGGAATTTCGTATAATATTTGAATCATTTAAAAAATACTTATATTCGGTATCTACTTTTTTAAGGTTCCTCCTGTTAGTAAACAATGATCTCTTATCTCTTAATCAACCTTGATTATTGAACCCGTGTTGACTACATCAGATTTCATTAAATCCTAATAATTACCTAAGTCGTTTAACTTATTAGACAGACTCTAGGTAGGTACCTACTTTCTGTATTATTCATTAAAAGAAACCTCTGAACTGTTTAGTATTCTGTAAAGCTACTCACCAGCAAAGCTCTCAAGAGGTTTTTTTTTATCTGATATAAACTAGTGCTTTGTCTGCGATCCCACCTGACAGTAAGCAGTGATGCAATCGTTGATGGTGAGGCGCACTAATTTATTAAGCCTATTCACCTTAAAGACATAAATTATAATCGGACGGGAAGACCGCAGCAGGCAAATTGTTGCAGTCCCTCGATGTACGCGGTATAAATGACGAGGCGAAACGCTTAGTCCGGACCGTAGGGCCTTCGCCACAGTTGGCGGAAATTCCGTCGCGGATCTTCCGCGTCGAAACGTCAATACATGTTATTGCATATAATTACAAATAGCGGGCACACTACGCGGAAGAACGGTCGCTGCGTCGCGGACGATCGGTTGGTAAATTTGTATGCAATAGCCAGAGCCACGCTTGACGGAAATACGGTCGCGGAAGATCAGCGGCGGAATTTCCGTCAAGTGTGGCGAAGGCCTTAAGGTTTCAACAACGTAAGGGTGGATACTCGCCGAAGGTACGTCGGGTTGACCGATGGTAGAAATGAGATGGCGTAATCAAGACATGCAATTCCTGCGCACACTCTCCAAAATGCAACCTATAAAACACCGAAAGGATGGCTACTCTACGCCTATGTTCAAGGCTTTGAAGATTAGACTTAACCAAATCTGGATCACCAATCAGCCTCTTTGCACGCTTTTCCATCGAGTCCAAAGCTGCCAGGTGGCATTTTGCAGCACCAGCCCATATGTGGCTGCAGTACTCCACACACGATGGGACCTGTGCTTTGTATAACATTAAAAGCTGTCTCGGTGTGAAGTACGAACGCCTAGTTTTACTAGCAGCTACTAAAAAAAAATAAGAATTTGCTTGCAGAGTAAAAAAATAAGTGACTGCATTGTGTCGATTTCTCAATAATCAGATAATCTTTTAATTTAGGTTTTAGCATAATGGTGCGATAGCTTTTATATAGCAAATGATTATTCCAAATAGCCAATATTTATTAAAATTTGTTTGCGCATTTCTGAGATGGGTCCGAGGGGACACATTTCCCGCATCCCCCCTTAGAAAATAAGTCTCGTTTGCGTAAAGAAATAAAAACCGGCCAAGAGCGTGTCGGGCCACGCTCAGTGTAGGGTTCCGTAGTTTCCCGTCCGTCACAACAAATGTACCTACCCACTTATGAGTTTAAAAAAATGCTTGCATATACGATTATACAGTGAAACCTGGTTAAGTGAGACATCAAGGGACCTGCAATGTCGTTTCACTTATAGAGGTATTCCACTTACCCAGTGTCTCAGATATACAGGTATATATAAATATCTGCCTCATTTACAGAGGGTTCCGTACTTGGAATTACGTGTGGAATTTGTGGGTAGAATAAGAATGAGTAAACAAACAATGTTATCTCAGTTACAGAGGTTTATAAAATTTACTCGCTGTCTCAGTTATAGAGGTAACTATGATGATAAATCGAAAGAACAAATCCCAGATATAGAGGCTTACCTCGTCCCACTAACAGAGGTAATTCAGTGCCAAAGTGTTGGGACCTCAGCATGAGTTCCAGTTATGGAGGTTTCTCACTTATCCAGGTCCCACTTAACCAAGTTTCACTGTACTACAAACTTAGTCCAGAAATTATTTTGTAGGTACAACCTTTTTATCTTTTTTGTACAAAACTGTTCTTTCCATCAAGTTCAAAATAATTTTCCTAGAAAGTCCTTATAAAGTTCTACTTTTCAGATTTTTTTCATATTTTCTAAACTTATGGTTCAAAAGTTAGAGGGGGGGACAGATCGTTTTTTACTTTTGGAGCGATTATTTCCGAAATTATTGACATTATAAAAAATGATTTTAGTAAACCCCTATTCGTTTTTAAATACCTATCCAACAATGTATCACACGTTAAGGTTGAAATTAAAAAAAAAATAACTTCCCATTTTACATATGGGGGGCTACCCTAATAAAACAATGTTTTCCAATTTTTATTTTACCACTTTGTCGGCGTGATTGATATACATATTGGTACCAAATTTCAGCCTTCTAGTGCTAACGGTCACAGAGATTAAGCGAGGACGGACAGGCGGACAGACAGACAGACGGACAGACAAACAGGTTTTTTTTTAACTATTCAAATTAATTGCTGGAAATCAGATAAGCTACCTACCCGTTACGTTTAAACCATTATTTACGGGACACCCTGTATAAAGGTGTTACAAACAGAAACTTCAATTTTATCTAAGTGTATTTATGTTAATGTATGAAGATGATTTAGTTTAGTAGGTACTTACTTATAGATTAATTATATTATTTGACAATATCCAATCCCCAATAATTCTAAACTAAGTGAACCATCCTATCCCTCGCTAATCTTCCGCAGCGGTGCCGGTGCCTTGAACGTGTCAGCGTAAATAGAGGACGATGGGATAGCCCGGATACGAAAATGGCTGAGGGTGATACAGGATAGGTTTACCCAAACTCTTTGACTTCAGTTTATGAGGCCAGATCTGTGTCGGGAGCGGAGGCAGCGATGTTGGTGAACTCTGAAATTAAAATATATCCCCATCGTTATCTCTGACTATTGCAAGTGATGGCAAAAAATTGTGTCGAATTGATTGCCGAGGAAAAACAGCAGCTTTTATACCAAAGAGGTATTTCACTTAATGAACCTGTGTCGCCATCTATCTTCATCAATGTGAACTAAACATTACCTAAAGCTTAATGCCCACAGAGGCGGGAAGCTGTTGTTGTTGTTGTTGTTGATGGAGGAATGGCGGGAAATTTTGTAAGTTCGAGTTTGTATGTAATCCGTTACACAGAAAACGGGCGCGATTACAAACAGAAGATTGCTGTCGGATCTCTTTTACGCCGCTCCCGCTTCTGCGGGTGCTAACTTTTACTGAACTAGCAAAACTTCTCAGAAATCTTCAAGATTAGCAAGTGACGACGTTGGCGCTAACCATCGTGCCCTAAAATGGAGACACTTGTGTCCGTCAAATTCAACATAAATTGAATTTATGTTCAAAAATGCTTCCATACCTATTACTCATAATATATTTGCTTCCTATGCTCAAACAATTTACTTCTATCGTATTTTAGAAGACAAAAAAACATTTCGATGGCGACTATAGTATCCCTGATAAATAGAATTATTAAAATACACTTCTCAATGTTTTACAACAATAATAATGGAACTATCACGGCAATAAATAAAGATATCCACAAAAGTGTTGTTTATCAATATTTTAGTGCCTGACAAAAAAGTAAAGCAAAACTCTCGTTTAACATTGCAGTTTTGCTTGAGTAGGCGATAAACCTATCATATTGTACCAATTACGTACAGCTAAAGCATGGATATCGCTTTAGCTGTACGTAATTGGTAAAGCGATCCCCACTCTGACGCCGAGCGGTCAAGATTCGTGCCGGTACCTATACATGTTGATATTGTATGACTCGAAAAAAGTCGTTCGATTTTTAAGAATTACATTTACCATTATTGCCAACAAACAGCACTAGTATCTGAACAAATTGAAATTTACATTAAAGAAACTCACGCAAATGAAGATTATTTTATTTTAGTAATACGACTATCCTGAGAGCAGTGATGGCCCCGACTTACGAGTTGTAGTAAACAGAACAAAATTAAATGATCGTGCTCATCACACAAAGTTATCCTGGGTGGGAACCGAACCACATCGGGTCGCTCTATCATCCTCATCAGGTTGCCGCTAATTCGTAACCGTAACATGCCACAAAAAAAAAAAAACAAAAAAATCAGGTATCAATAAAGTGTATTCCAAATACAAAATAAAATAAAAACACAAATTCACATCCAAATACATATACTTACACTAGCCATGGAAACATAATTTGCAATATAATAAATAATAATAACCACTGTCAACTTGAACACAATCATAATGAAAGGTTCCCAACCACTTAATACTTTTAGTCTTAAACCTTTTTTATCGTTGGCAATTAACATTCAATTAGGAGCTTTATAAACCCATAAAACTCTTAATTGAATGTTAATTGCCAACGATAAAAAGGTTTAGTTTAGTTGAGTAAGGGTCAGCTCACACCGATACACGTCGTGACATTTGTGCGTTTTAATTCAGTGATACCAAGTGGTACTCTACGTAACAGCTATATTACGGCCTGTTCAATTCTACGCGATTATCAACTACCCAGGGCAGTAGCAGCAAATTTTACTAGGTTTTGCGCTGTTTCACGCTATTTCCTTACTTCAGTTGCAGCATCACACTACACTTGAAACAGCGATATTATTTTGCCAGTAGACGCGGAGTAATAACGCTCTCGAAAGCTTTAGTCTCTTGATAGGATTGCATAGCACTGCTGTATAAATTGCCAGTACATAATCGTATGAAAATACTTCTAGAATGGGCTAATGTTTTATCGCAGTATGTATGAGCGGCGAGAAGGATATTTCCAGTGCCACAAAACACAGCATTGTTTCTACCCAGCAGCCTCACAGGCTTCTCAAGCATTATCGAGTCGCTTCTCTGTATGGTCTGATCCCTAGCCTCATAAATTCCAATTACTTAATTAAGTTTAGTGTACTGCAGGCGCCAATATTGAGAGATTCAGGGTGTTCAGTGTGAGAGGGGGCTGGCTGGTACAAACTCTAGGTTGTGCTTGAATATGCCTTGTCCATCTGCTCAAATGCATCAATGATTCCAGCTCCGTGACTGACAGCCTCTTCTGAAAATGTTATAACAAGACTTTGTTAAAAATGATAACCAAAAATACAACGCACGCCAACATACAAGGCAGTCGAGAGAGGTTGCGTAGTGAGGCATCATGCCGTTTACCGTCTCGGCAACCGTACCGAATTTACTGCCAAAACGCGCGAATAGATGTCCTACATCAAAAGATGATTCTACACTGACAAAAAAAAACTTTTTACAAAAAAAAATTAAACCAGCTTCAATGTAAAAAACACTGAAAAGTACAAAATAACTTTAGTTTCGGAAGTCGGTGTTTCTATAATAGATAGTTTTGTCTCTTCGTTATTTTACACCGACTTCCGAAATTAAAGTTATTTTGAACTTTCAGTGTTTTTCTACATTGAATTAGCCTTAAGGTAGGTATACACTACCGGTCAAAAGTTTTTGCCCACCCTATAGTTTTCGTGATACACAACAAATAAAGACAATACGAGCGATTTTGATATTTATATTTTAAAGAACATATATAGATAACAATATAGTAATAATAAAACTACAGTCTGTAATTATTGCATATTTGAATTTTTGATTTATCGATGTAACCCCCTTTTGCTTTTATTATTTTGGTGCACAGTCTTGGCATTCTCTGTAACAATTTCGACAAATAATCGTCGTCTGTTTGATTCCATTCGTTTTTCAGGATATCCCGAAACGTGAAGTGGAAGTAGGACACTGCTTTCCGACTTCCCTGTCCAATTTGTCCCACAACAACTCAATTGGGTTGAGGTCGGGCGACTGTGACGGCCAAATCATAACTTTCTGTAGATTCTTCCTTTCTAATTCTTAAAAAAACTCTTTGCACAGCTTCGAGGTATGCTTGGGATCGTTGTCATGCTGGAAGAAAAAATTTCTGCCGATCATACGCTAGCCACAACGTACTACATTTTCCTTTAATATTTTTTTATAGCCTTCTTTTTTCAAAATCCCTTCAATTTTTACCAGGTCTCAAGTCACCCGTCCTCTAAAATATCTCCAAACCATCGCTGAGCTTCCGCCGTGTCTTACAGTCCGGATTACACAAGGATCTAACATCCATTCTTCCTTTGACCTGCGCAGAAAGACTCTTCTCTTAGACCCAAAAACCTCAAACTTTGACTCATCACTGCACAAAACTCTCTCCCACTGTTTGTGCGTCCAATTTTTATGTTCTTTAGCCCACTGCAACTTCTTAATTTTATCTTGACGTCTTAAAAGAGGTTTCTTCACTGCCACCCTTCCAAAATGGCCAGCTTTTCTCAATCTACTTTTTACTGTAGAAGTATTCAAAGGCAGATCCCTATATTCATTAATCTGAGCTGCTATCTCTCGACCCGTGAGTTATTGATCACGTTTATTGATCAATACAATACGTTTATCTTCATTTATTATGGTTTTTCGAGATCGCCTTGGACGTTTTCTATCGCCAAAGCTCCTGGTGGATGCATATTTTTTCACGTTGTGTCCACGATACGTCGAGTTATTTTTAATTCGGCTGCAATGACAAGGTAACTTTTGCCTAGATTATGGAGACTTGCGATTAATGCACGAGTTTCAACCGTTATTTCCTTGGTTTTACCCATTTTAAAACTTACAAGTCTGAATTTGCGAGAACGAAAACAATTCGTTTACGAACTTCACAAAAAGATGTCTTGGCACTAAAAGTGTTAATCACAGCACGTTCTTGCGTCCCACAGGGCTAACTGGGACTAATCTAAAACTATAAACACCGAAAAAATAATTCACAGTTAAAGAATAATAAACAAATCCGCTGGCACTTGTAAGTTTTAACTTGTCGCACTCACGGACCAAATATAAAAATGCGCTCGTACAAATAAAACAAATAACGGACGCTATTATTTTTGGTTTGTAAAACATCGTTTCGGCCTTCGCTTGATAATATAAAAAGGAAATTTGATAAAGTGTATTATTTTGAAATTTAATTAATGGATTATAGGGTGGGCAAAAACTTTTGACCGGTAGTGTAGGTACAACGGGCTGTTGTCCGCAACTCCACGACTAAAGCGCGTATTTTGCGTACGAAAGGTAAGGTAAGGCTTTAAGGTAGTTTGTAAGTTTTTGTTTTCTGTACTGGGCGATGTGGTCGCTAAGCGACAAAACCCTTTAATCAAATAAAAAATAGAACTTCCTCCTTTTCGAAGTCGGTTAATGACTACATGGCCCTTAGACCAAGCAAGGTAGAAAATAAAATATATATCAAATGCATACTGCTCCTTAACTGAAACCATGTCTGTACTGCACAACTACCTAAGGCAGTGGCGTAACTATACCATCTGAGGCCTGTGGCTAAATAATTCGATAGAGCCCCAAAAAATGATCACGTTGTAATTTATTTTGGATAAATCACTGGAGTAGTGAAATTATTCTTTATTATTTATTAATTCATTAAACCCCAAGCAAACGCCGGCGTCCGCGCACCTATTGTCTTTCTATTGTGTCTATAATTTCCACATTTGAAAGGCTAAAGTTCTCTAATAGGTACACGAAGATTTTTCTATTTTGAATCTGAACGTGGCTTCCCGGTAGCGTAACTATAACTTACCAAGCTGGCAAAATACTATGGGAAATTAATATTATTCGAAATTATTATAATTTATTTTGACTTTAACTACTATCTATATATTTTTGTTAAAATGTTAGGTCAATTCTTTTAAAATCGTGATCCCTATAGTTACGCCACTGACCTAAGGCACAGTTAGATTTAAGTGATTGGCCTATAGTACATGTTTATTGGCAAGGCATGTATGTAGCTCTACAAGTCTAGTAGCTAAACAAAATGTGTGGACATGACTGACACGCCCAGAACAACATGTGTCCAGTGTAGTGCTACCTTAATTATGTGAACTAATAACAGATGTCAGTTATTATTTTTACTGTTATTCAAGAAAATCTACAATAAATAAATTACTTACAATAATAGGGTACAACACATAGAATGCTGCTATGTCTGCCACATTTAAGCTCTGTCCCGTTAGATATGTATTCTTTTCTAATGCCTTGTTTATATCCTGAAATTTTAAAAAAATACAAAAACAAGTTAAACGGATACATAAAGAGAGATGGCAGAAGCTAAGATAATCAATATGAAAGAGAGGATTATATTTTGTGGAGGATTATATTACATTTTCTGGGAGAAGATTGACATCATTTTATTTTAAAGGAACTGCTGACATAGGCGGGCCTAGTATAAGAGAACCCTGTTAAACACACACTGGCAGCTTATAATGTATCGTATAGAGATGAAACATGCCTGTTAATCTTAATACACAGTCTTCAATGAAAGGGTATCGCATTCGTTTACGTATAGCAATCATACAAAAACTCAGAAACTTGTACTCTGTTTATGCTAGTCTTACCTAGCACAGAAGTACTTTTTCATTATTAATTGAATAGAAGAAAGATGAGATTATACTTCTAAAAAGTATATTACCTTTAAAAATACTTGTGCAAATGAAGTGTTAGCCGAAGCTTGGTTGACATACATTGCAAGGTGTTCCAGCCATTGGTAGCTGAGAAGCATTTGCTCCTGACTAAGTTTAACTCCTCCACTCGACGCTAACTTTAATACTATGGTAGCAAACCCTTCTATGCTCTGTTTGTTAAGAACAGTTGTAAGTACCTAAAATTATACAAAATGATAATTATTTGTTATGAAGCAGCTGTGTCGGATGGTAAGACACTTCGGTGTGAGTGACGTTCAAATTTTTATACAGGTATTGTATTGTTATATTAATAATAACCTTATCAGTATTGTAACATACGGTCCCGACCGGTACATTGTAATACTTCCCAACTTGTTTAATTACTTGGACGTTGCAAGCACTCATTGTTATATATTTATTATTATCGTAACAGAAACGCTTTACAAGTTCTTCGGAATATAGATATTCACAGGTGCAAACTGATTATTTGTCCGCAATTATTATCGCCACCATGCACTTTTTTAATGGAATTGTCAATTTTGACAGTTGTCAGTCTGACACTTTGACACTTTTGCCAACTGCCAGCTATGCAAATATACCGTGTTCCGAATTGCGTCAAAAGTGATTATATCGCGTATCCGACCAACACGTATTCTTCTCTTAATGATCTTCAATGATAGGGGTTATACTGTCTTTCTATGAATGAAAAATAGTACTAGTCGGAATATCGCACACGATATTCAGAGCAGTGTAATAGGTCTTTAAAGAATTATAAACAATAAGACAATGATAATCCTTAAAAATCTCTTTTTTTCTATTTGTCTAACATTTTAATTTCTTTTTTCCAAGCGTCACTCGCAATTGAAGTAATTGCTTCTAATGTACTCTCATTTTGATTTTAGAGTTGCTTAAAATTTGTATCTGCCACCCTACTCTTGCTTGACAAATATACTCAATAGAATTCAAGTGAATGGCAGTTTGGGGATAGTAGTAGAAGGTTGAAGTAATGATCTTGACTCCAAAACTGAATATGTATATTTTGACCGAGCACCTCCTTTTATACTAGTTTACAATGTTACGGACTAAGAGCTTAACCAATAGGAACGACTAACTTAATATTTACAAAACAACTTAACCAATAGTACTGTACAGAAAGTCCCGCTATAACTAACTAACCACTAGAAATCACTTATCACTATGTTCGTGTGCGTTACGCTAACACTATTGTCCAATCACTAAAATATTGTACAGTTAACTTTTGTGGCGCCAAAACTTATTATCCAATCGCAGTGCAGTAACTGTTTCACGTGCGTCCCGCGAGGGGTCGTTAGCAACGTGTACAGGGCGCGCTGTCCTTTGTGGGTGAAAGCCTTTTTGCTCAGGTAGCTTGCGACGTGAGGATGCTCCGCTGTTGTGCTCGCACGTGGCGATTTGTTGAGCTGGCACGTGGTGATTTGTTGTACAATGGCTACGTGTTTCCTATTTCAATGGAGTTTGTCGAAACGTTACAAGAGTTCTTTTCAGAACTGTCAGCTTTACTTTTTCTTGACGATGATGGAAAACGTGTTGAAAGTGATATGCTATGTAGTGGCTACAGCAGTTTTAAACCTTCAAAACATTGAATAGATTATTATTGATTGATTTTGATTTTAATCCCCTACCAATAAACTACTTTGACTACTATGACTACCATCAATGTTTGGCTAACATAGTTTTTTGGCAGATTGTGCCTATATATTATTTGGTTTAACAAAGTTTCGCTTTTAGGAAGCATTTGGCATTTGCAACTATTGATTTAATCAGTTTTCTTTTTTTAGTGTCGTTACCTTGCTGAATATTGCCGTTAGCTTGCGCGTCTCTTTTTTCTTGGCGGATACGTGTCACAGTATTTTTATTTATACAAGTAGCCAAATGTACTCGCTCGGTCACTTTGCATGCATTTTGCAGGGTTTGTAAAATGACTGCATACATTTCACGAGTCAAAGTTACATCCAAATTTGATCCTAAGAGGGTGCTTGCTGCCTTTAATAAATTATTCAATCAATTCGAAATTGTGCTGTTTCTCTCAAAGTATTTGTCTACATTGGAGATAATCTCTCGAGCCCTGTCATGTAAAACAACTCCACGTTTACTCATTTTCGAGCAAAGTCAGTGAAAAAAACAAACTGAAAATCCCAAAAACGTGGGAAAACGAAAACAATCACAAAAGTGACACTTGTGTGTGGTGAGTGACACTGACAATGACAAGCACATGAGAGGCTCTCAGTCGCAGCACAGACTACTTAGAAGCTGACAAAGGCATATTTTTTTTACTATGGATTTAATGTCTTTTAGTAGTAAAGTACCTAATATGTTTTTTGTATTTGTTTACCAGTAGAAAATGGACCACACTGCGCACACAAAGTACTTTTTATTTATGGACATGCACATTCTAATGTTTTTGTAGTAGTCGGTAACAAATATGCAAATATATCAAGTCAACCGTCACGGCAAACTTCGCAGAGGTAGTCAACAACACTATAATATGACTAAAATATTCTCAGCTCCACTCCGATATATATTATTTTACTCTATGGCTCCACTCTACCTGAAGGACTTAGTATCCATGATAAAGAAATAAATAAAAAAAAACTAATCAGCCATTGAAAATATTGAAATAGTTGTTGATTTGTTGATACTGGGGTTCGATTTGATTGTTCGTTTGATCTTTATATTTCGTATGTTGTATTGGAATTAAATTGATGAAAATCAAACACAAAGGTTACACAAAAAAGCATACTATCACCAAGCACTACTGGAATACGTTACTCTACTCTATAAGAACGAAAATGGTACCGTAAACATACATGTGAAAATATGATCTTGAGCAAATCAGTGTAAAAACGCAAATAATTTACTTTTCTACCGAATTTCTTTATTCGTCTTCATGTTGACTTTATGCCACAATTATTTTCGAGTAACGAACAACAATAAAAACAACAAAGATGTGCCTCAGCGGTTTAACAAGAGGAAGTTCGCTTTCGGCGTTTTCATACTGTTACTGGTCGTTGTATTGTGGGTGGTATCTTCTGAGATGACAAAAGTAAGTCATAAAATCCATTAACAATACCTTTGAAATGTACTTGTATTTTTGTAAAGTATAACTTTATTGTTTTTGTTGACAGTATTTGTACATAGAGAAGCATATAGAGAGACCATTCCTTGTGACTTATGTGAGGACTTCACTGCTGTTTATTTACCTTTTAGTATTATGTTTTACACCTCCATCGAGGGATCCATGTCAACCTGCTGATTACACGGTAAGTTTCATAAAAGACAAAAATCCAATAAGAGACATTTTTATCAATACTTCTAGTTGCTACAAAACTGGCTCTCAAGGATAATACTATTAAGATAATGTTTTATATACTTTAAGATAAAAAAAGATGTTTTCATAGCTTGAGTGTAATTTTAGTGAATTGTTTATAACGATTAATGATGCTCATTAATCTTATTCACAAGTTATACATAAAATACCAATTGAACTTTTATAACTGCACTTTACAAAATAAGTATACAGTGATGATCAAATGACTTTAAATGCATTAAATACAGATGCAATTAATTTTGATTATAGATTTCTCTACAATATCCTTTTTTACGCCACTTTTGCTTTTCTTTATTTGTTAAACCTTTAGTACAGGGTATTGTCAAATAAATTGATATGCTCCCTTTTAAACCATGTTTATGACAAAACGCCACGGGTCTCAGGTTCAAGAGGCCTTGAGCTCAGTAGTGGGAACCCAACCTATTTTACAAAACAGGATGACTTTTCTGGGCTAAATCCAATGAAATAGCCACGGACCTCTGATGATTTAGTTACGTCACTGGCGGCACCCATGCTCAACAGTAAAGTGTGCCTTTACATGGATGAACTTAATGCTAATTAATAATAACAATATTTAAATATTACATACAAAATTAGTTTTAAAATAAAATTTATATAATCTTTTTCAGCAACTACTAGAACAAACAGGAGAAACAGATGATGAAAGTTATTTCAATGAATCTACAAACAGTTTGGTGAGTATTTTATTTGTAAAATAAATATTTAAAAAATAAATAATACATCTCCCTACTCAGATATACCCCTCAATTTTTGCTGACCCAGGATGTATTTTTAAACCTTAGCAATATTAAATAATTAAAACTTGTAATATTAAATTTGACCTTGACATTAAATTTGTATAATTCACTTTCTTACCTGCCTTCTTCCAAGACTACACTCCATTCGCATTAAGATTAGAGATTTAAACCAAAACTATTTTTACAGTCCATTCAAACGATTTTGACATCTATTCTGCAGTCACAAGGATGGCATTAAAAGCAGAAAAGTGGTTACAATACAAATATTTACAGCAGCCGTCATTTATCATGCCACCTACAATGAAGGTCAAAATCGGTTGTATGGACAGTAAAACAGATTTGTATAGAGGTCTAATCTTATTACGAATGGGGTATAGTGTTGGTTTTATTTTGAATGTGTTGTTGATGCAATTCACTTCCTTAATGACCTCTAAGCATGCAACAATGACTTATAGACTACTGAAATGTACCTTCAAGGGTAAGATGTTTTATTAAAACTACCTTTTTGTATTGTTTTAGGTTCAGAATCAGGTAAACAATCAACATTAAACAATATTGCTTGGGATAAAAAAATACAACCTGTATTTTAAACATATAAAAACATTTTTAAGACTAGGAAATATTATATGGATATGTGTAACTAGATAACAAAATATATATTTTACTTTACTACTTTTGGAATTAAGTTATGCATAGGCAGTTTTGAAGGTAATATAATATTTCCAGAAGTCTTGACTTTTTAAGTGGTTTTAAATTGGGTTTGTTAGTTGGTACGGTTGATGCAATGGCTGAGCAATTGGTTGCTGCGCTGCATATCAAGGGTACAAATCCTCCACAGAAAAGATATTTGTATGCTTACAAATGGTTGTTCTGGGTCTGGGTGTCTCGTGTATGTGAGTTTATATGTTTGTGAATGTACCCACAACACAAAAGTAATTCCTAGGATGGGGAAATGTTTAAAAAAAAATTGTGAAGTTTCTTTTAAAAAAAAAACATGGTGAGGATAGAGTGAATTTTATTGCTTGATAATATTTTAGGGAGACTCCACGTTTGTTCCTGTACGAGCAGGGGAGACGACTGATAGTGACGATGCTGCTCCAAGAGCTGTGCGGTTCAATAAAGTTGCTGAGGTAGTTTTTTTTTTTTAATTTAGTTTACTAGCGTTCCAACCAAGGCAGCCTTGGCTTATGTATTTAGTTTGTGTTTGCGGCTGCTAGGATGTAAACCACGTGCCAACACGTTCGGTGGTTGGCAAAACGCGCCTCCCAACCAAGAGCGTTGAAGGTCATGAATCACAACTGCTGTCTACATGGATCGAAACTAGCAAGGTCACCTTGGTTGGGACGTTGGTTTGCAACCATCTGGTCACCCCTTAATACTCTTTCTTTGGAAGGTTATCAAAAGTCTTCCTGCATATCTGACGATTTTTTTTTTTCTCGTAGCATCACTATTTCAGATACCGGCACGAACCTTGAGCGCTCAGAGAAAGAACGCGGATCGCTTTGCGCATCGTACATTCAACGGACCAATCACTGTACAAGGATTGCACTCCCCGCCTCCGCGTCTCACTAAAAACACTCACCACTAAAAAGACCCTATATTTTTTCGAAGACATGATATTCGCCAACCCACACTGGGCCCGCGTGATGCATTACAGCCCATTTCCTTTCCTAGAGAGTAGGTCGAAGTCAACATTAAAAGACTGATTATGTTTGTATGTTTAAAAGGATATCAGCGCTCAAAATCACGTGTCGGTATCGGAATCTGTACCTACTTAATTATCTTTTTTTTTGTTTCAGAGCAGTTTTTTTTTATGAGTAGTGGTGGCCGAGTGGTAACGGCCCCGACTTACGAGCTGTAGGTCGCGGGTTCAAAACCAGCCAGGCGCATTACTTTGTGTAATTTATTTGATCACCACTGCTTTCAAAACATTGTGAGGAAACCGGCATGTCCTAGAACCTCAAAATTCGAAGACATGTGACATCCACTAACTCGCACTGGGCCCGCGTGGTGGATTACGGCCCGTGCCCTCTCCCCAACAGTGGGAACATTATAAGAGCGACTATGCTATGCTACACTTGTTAAGCAGCGTGTATAATGTGGGCAGGTGCGCGTGATGTCGGCGGCGATGGCGAGCGAGGCGCTGCTGGCGCGGCTGTCGTGGGCGGCGTCGGTGCGCGCCAGCGAGCACGCGCAGCGCCGCGCCGCCGCCGCCGCCACCCGCCGACACCTGCGCCTCGCGCTACTCTTCTGTGTACCTGTGAGTTGAATTCCCATCACTACAATACTGCCATCGCCATTAAAAAGGCCACAAGTAACTACCCGAGAGCTGATTTCGGGGCTTCGGGTTGTAGTATATGTTCAAATCGCGCGGAGATTTTGCAATACAGGATTTCGTAGTTTAGTTCATATGTCACGCCAGAGGTGTCGGTAAAAAATTACAATACATTATTCAGCACACAAAATTGTAACATTTACATCGTCTTTCTAGCTTTGACATAAATAGTAAAAGAGTAATTTTTAATATAAGACCTATTTCACCAGCTGTTGATAAGGATCCCTGATAACTACTCTAGCAGATAACTTAAAATAAATTCCGATTTATTTTCTATTGATAACAATAGCGCCGATGTCCATTGTGCATAGTCCATTGTGGCCCGAAATAAATGATGACAGATAGAATCATCTTTATTATAAACCAACCTAGAAGTTCAAATTAAATAAGGTGTAACAATGGGCTGTCTTATCGCTAGAACAGTTTTTTTTAATCGACTTCTAACAGGAGGAGTTTCTATGTTCGGCTCAATGTAATTTTTTATTAGAGTGCGTCAACTGAAAGCGTAACCTGGAGTTTTTTTTTTTAAATTTAATTTGCAACATTGTTATACCGAAAAAAATCACGTCAAAGTCTATGGTTGCAATTGTCAGTTTTGGAAACGGATATTTATTTTTCAAGAATAATTGCTAAATTATGAGAAAAACAATAAACAGTAACGTGCAAAAACTGCTACACACTATGGTTAATAAATTCAAACAAAAACAAGAAGAGAAAGAAGGTGTTTTCAATGAAAACCAACAATGTTTACATACGATTTCTGTATTTTTAAGTTAGTATGACGGTTTAATCTTGATCCTTGTCGACTAATATTATTAGATAGTTATATTTAGGATATTATAATGATTTTTTTTTCTCATATTTTTAGATAATCTGACATATTGCGAATTTCATAATGGACAAAAACATCGAATAAAGAAGGTTTTTGATGAATCGACTTAATCAAAAACGCATGCTAGTGAGTGGTAGAATGCGTTAAAAAGCAGTTGAGATGTAATGAAAGATTTGCCTCACTTTGTCTGATAGTGCATCAAAATCTTCAACTGAAGTTAAAATGGTGAAAGTGAAGGAAATAGTGACTGAAACCCTAGTTCAAATTTGAGAGCTGTTGAACTTTTTGTGTCTCACGAGTCGATCCGTATCATTTGAAACAATACAATCATTGGAGTATAAAACATGTTCCCACTTGACTAATCCCAAAAGATCTGAATTTTCTCTATGCTAAAACGAATCGATTCCAACCCAACAATCTTGAAACACATTATTGTGTTGGCGAGACGTGATGAAGTTGAAATCATGTTGACCATTTTAATTGACTATCGCGGTGTTGTGCACTTGGTATTCTTGCCAGAAGGCCAAATGGTAAATAAAGAATATTATTTGAATATTATTATATAGCGACATTTGAGAGATCAGATAAATTAAAATAATTTGGGATAATAACTAACATTTTGTGTGTTATTGATTGACCCACCAAATAAGTCTACACACGTTTTTGACTAGGATTAACTATTATACAATTGTCATAAATACAAAAAATACTCTAGTATCAAAACTATTTTCTCCTACTATTTCAATAATACCACATTCAAAATTTTTGGTTGTAACCTCCTTTTCTCAGGTCACGCTTTCATTAGACGGACTCTATTGTTGATAGTTTTGCGCTTGACCGCTATCCCACCTGATGGAAAGCGAGGATGTGGTCGACGATGGAGCGCGCTTACCTAGAAATATCCTGTTCATTCTTGACTTAAAGATACCTGAGTTGTAGCCATCAAGAAACAAGACACCGGCAGAGAATCCACTCCTTAGCTGTACGCACAATGAATGTGTTCCCAGAACGTTTTGTGCGTATATATGGGATGTCCACTATGTACCGGTGGCGCATCACCGTACGCTTGGTGGTCCGTTGATGGAACGGGCCAAGTGAAATTAGTCTATGCAATTTCAACCCCCCGAAATGCAACCGGTAGAAAACCGACAGACTAGCGACTCGGCGTCGATGTTCAAGACTTTGAACATATTTTTTAAATTAAATTGACTCGATTCTAAATTGTTTCAGTGGTTCATATCAAACTACCTGTATCGACTAAGCTTGTTGCACACAAGTACGGGCTCAGCCACGATATACACTTCCACGGCGGGAGCGCTCGCGCTGTCCTTCGGCGCCATATTCGCGCAGGTGCCCAACGATCGCTTCACACTGTCTAAGTTCATCGCTGTGCTACTCACCGCGGCTGGGCTGGTAAGTGTGAACAAGTTAACTAAATGTCATCATCATATGATTGCTGATATCAGACGAAAGAAATCCACTGTTGGACATAGGCCTTCCCCAAGCGTCGCCACAACGACCGGTCCTGTGCGTCACGTATCCATCGGATTCCCGCGACCCTAACCAGCAGTGCTATTCTCTAAGAAAACAGCCTTGAGCGCAGCGCTGGCCGCAGCGATGAAATCTAAATAAGTACATTTGAATAACAATCTCATGTACATGTCTATTGGATTGTTTATCCTATGTACTTATTTGGAATTCATCGTTGCGGACAGCGCTGCGCTCAAGGCTGTTTTCTTAGAGAGTAGCACGCCAGGTCATCCGTCTACCTTGTTGGAGGTCTCCCAATTGTCACTACAATGGCTTGTGAGAAATGATGAAAACTTATTTGTAAGTACAGTTATACAGGGTTTTTCGAAACAACAATTGAAGGAACGCAAAGGACAAATTTTTAATTTTCATAATTTAGTGTTTCAGCATAAATCGAAACTTTTAATTTCCCCCCCCCCCCCCCTCTCTCCTCATCATCTCCATTCAACAGCAGTAGAGATTACACATTTATATTAGTGTTACGCCACTAAACGTGAACACGCCATATCTCCGAGAAAATAACGAGTGGCACGTAATAATTAAAACACATTGCTGTTCGAAAGGTCTAGAATGGTTGTGCTTAGCCAGACTTAGAAAACTCTCGAAACATCCACAAGGTACCTTTACTAAAAAAATAAGGTACTAAATAACAAGGTACCTACCTACCAAGGTACATGTAGTAATAGGTATCATCTAACCGATAAGGGAAATGGTACTCTCCGACGTTAACAATAGAGTCGAAACTCGCATGAAAGTGACTCTTATTACCACGAACAATAAAAATGATTTATGACTTCGAGAAGCGATTCAATTGTTGTGGAATTCTGGATAGATCCGGGGATGTCGGTATCTAGAATTTTCTTGGCTCCGCATATAAATACGAGCCCACGGCCGGAAGCGAGTTGTTGTGATTTCGACTGCGATCAAGAGCGAACTACCCAAGTACTTGAAGTGATTTTACTTAACGACCTAAGCGATAGTGTAACGGTACTCTAGTGTTAATTGCGATTCGGATTATTGTTGACTGGATTAATTTGTTATTGTTTGTGGTGAATAAAGTTCTCTCGTTAGTAAATCGGCATTTGATTACCCTCGTACGTAACATTAGCAAATCACCACTACACGTGCTTAAATCGCAGAATAACAATAGCACTGGTCTTACGTGTCGAAATTAAAAATATCAGATAAAATATTTACTCTAAAAAAAAAGCACGAGAAGTTCATTTTTGACTGATAATGAAAATAGAGGGGGCGGTTTCATCCTGAAAACTTTTCTCGCGACATAATCCTCATACCTTCACATCACATGCCACCATTTGACATCCGACTTCCACACAACCGGTGCCACTTTCACACTACCTCTTATACATTTTACACCCCACTCCCCCTTTAGCATTTTATATTATATTTTATATTATCTTTATTTATTTTTTTCAGGTGGTGTTGGGTATTTCAGAAAGTCATCAAACAAATTGGATAGCAGTGTTAGCCGCACTAGGCTCAGCATTATGTTATGCAGTACATTTACTTTTATTTAGACAAGCATTAAGAAATGGCGACGATATCAATTCATCTTTACTCGTAGGTAAGTAAAAATTAAGATTTATTATTGATTTTTTTCCTGCCCTGTTTATATAGGTTATAAGATGATACAATTTTAAGACATCTAACAACTCCAATTGAACATTGAGTTCCTAGGAACATCTGCTACCTAGGGCCTTAGGCAGTGGTCCGACCGCCAGCGAGAAAACGACCTAACTGTCGGCGATTTTCTCTCTCAAGAAACGCACAATAAATGTACATTTCGTGTAAACGAAAGAGATACATATATTAAAAGTTGCTGTCTGACTGTTCACACTGCCGGCGGCGACTCGCTTTACTAGTTTTGTCTACTTACTCGCTTTGTGTTTTGATACACGTTGTTAGATACACGCAGCAACGCAGGGAACGAATCAGGAGTGACGTCTATGACGCAATGGCGCGGCGAGCCAAACACTGGCATTTCCCGCCTCCGCGTCTCACTTCGCACCACTAAAGAGACCGAATATTTGATTTGTGTGCAACTTGAAGCCAGCGCTCAAGATCCGTGACGGCAATTGTACTATGACATGCTAAAATGTCAGTCGTGCGAGCGAAAAAGATAGATGGAGTTAAATAGCCCTCCATCCCTTTCACAGTTCAGCTTAGGTCGTCAAATAGATCACGTTCACATGCAAGAAATGGAAAATACTCAGTTGGTTACGCTCCCAGGTAGGGTGCTACAAAATGTAGTCGGCAGTATCGGTACTGTCCAGAACAAACATAATATGTAAGTGCCTCAAGTGGCCATATTTCTAAACTATACGATGACCTGATGATTTTATTTATATGAATTTCACTGTGTATTTTAGGGGGTTGTTATAAAGTATTGAAAAATTTACGATTTATTGATATTTGTTTGTGCCTTTCTTGTTATAATAGACTTATAAGTGTAATAATAGGGATTTCAAGTGAATCCGTTATAATTAATTATTTTACGACATAGGTACCTAATTGTGTGTCTTAGGCGATTATAACGCACCTATGCGCGTACTTGCGGGAGTGCAGATCTGCATCATCGTGCGAGTTATTTACGCACTCGCGCGCGTAGTTGCGTTTTGTAGATTCACGCAGGCTCTGACTCATTTCATACAAAAGCACGCACGGCACTACGAGACTCAGTGTGCCATACCTTGTGTGTCGCCCCGTAACCACGCGCTTGTGTGCAAACTCCGCTTGTAGGCGCGTGATCTGCATGAACGCGCGTGGATGCATTTTCGGTGTGTTGGACCGTGCGTGTTTTCTATACAAACGAAGATACTTATGCGGTGCGTGGCAGTGTGCTGATCGCCTAATACACACAATTATGTCGTAATAGTGTGTCATAAAAAATAATTAAATTAATCTATGTAATATATTTGTTTTCATGATTATGATATCAATAGTAGATGTAGATGGATGGAGAGGGAGAGGGAGGCCGAAAAAAAGATGGATGGATTGTGTGAGAAGTGATATGAAAGAAAAGGGAGATAGTGATAGTTTGAAGGGTGACAGGACATAATGGAAGAAGAAAACGTGTTGCGCCGACTCCAAGTAATATGGGATAAGGGCAGGAAGAAGAAGAAGAATACAAATATCAATAGGATAACAAAAAGAAAACAAGGTCTATAGGAAGTAAATTTATACTTATTTGAACAATTTAGCATTTTGCTTTGGTCCTTGACTAGTATGGCAGCAAAATTCTTAGTTTCACAAATAAACTTATATCTAGAATTTTTCTTTGGCCTTAAATACTACAGTATTGAGCTAAGATTTATACATTGGAGATCGATGCTCGGTTACGTAAACCGGCGTCTTTTTACCAGGATAACCCAAATCGGATGTGTTCAAATTATTATCCGGGTGGGATTTATTATATCTAACGACTGCAGCATACAGCTCATCGCGACACCTAACAGTACGCAACTTCACTACCACAGAGTACGGGTGTATCATGTTATTGGGCACTCTAACGCACTTTAAAATATCACAGTCTTCTAGCGTATAAGACACAGCACTCGCAAGTTTTATTATGATATCCGGTAACTTGCAATAAACTTTTTGACTTTGACTTTTACTTTTTACAGTCTTCGAATCTTGTGAACCATTTTGACTTAATTTTTCAATCTTCGAATCTGGTAAACCATAAATTTCCAAGCTCGCCTCACGCATACTCAAATCTAGTGCGGTTATACTCGCAATCAGTTGACTTACAGTCTGAATCATGCCAGAGAGCTTTGCACGAAGTTCGTTATTTTCACATTGTGCACGCTTGATTTCAGCTTTCAAATGATTGATTTGAGAGACGTCGTATGGCCCAGTTTTCTTCAACTCTTCAAGCTGCTTCTTAATTACGTCCGATTCGGATTTGATCATATTATTTACTTCAGTACTCAATGTGTTCTGAATTTCGCCTTGTATTCCTCTGAGTTTAGCCATGTTGTAAGAGCGCAATCAATCAAAACTTATATGTTCAAACTCACACCCAATGTATGGATGGTCAATAGCTTAAAATAAAGTGGCACTGGCTTGAATTAAGTCACTTTTATTTGATCACCGGCACATATCACTTTAACTTTTAGGATTAACACGTTCAAGGCACTTGGATCGTTTTAAAAAAACACTAATTTGAAGACGATAGATTAGAATTTAACATTAACTGTTGATGTGAAGGACTGTTTGATGGTGAAGTACCCAAGTGCTAGAATGGCTAGCGAGCTGGAGCGATGACTCAAAAACGTAGCAAGAAGACTGGATGCGGAATCTGAAGGACCGGGTTTCAGACAGGCACCTTTGCAGAGGCCTATATCCAACAGTGGACTTTGATAGACTTCTATATTTTTTGACTTGTTCGCAACTAAAATGTTGAACACTAAATAGTAGTTAGTGAATCAACCTACAACTCCCGAGGTCCGGTAATAATGTGAGGATGTCAGGAACGATTTCAGCTATATATAGTCATCACAAAACACGGATTATTGCATAATGTATTGAAATTGGGAAAACAGAACAAAATATCGTTTATTGCAACTTATTATTTAATCATCGGATATATTTTGCAATATTTTTTTATTGAATTATTATTTCTTTTTACAAATAATATTTTTAAAATTTTTCATAAGAATAATAATTAAATTAAGCCAAAATATAATTTGGAGTGCGCTCACACTTGACAGGCCTGCCTAGTTTGGGAGTCAAGAGGCTTCATAAACTATATCAATCCTATAATTATGTCATTATAGAATTTATTATTATTACTATTGATGCCTCACACTTGACCACTAGAGTCAGTGGGTTGTCTTGAGAGGACTAGCTCACCATAATTAGTTGGCTTTTTTTGGGGTGGAAAAATCATGAAATAACTTTTTCCGTTCTAAATGAAGTAGGTAAGAGCTTTTTCTGGCTAAAATTCACCCGTTTTCCTTCATTTGCCCTTTGCATTCGATGGAGCCCGCTTGCCGCGCAGTCAAATGTAAACCCACAAAAAAAAAAGATGCTTTTTGTTACTACGGCGTTTTACTTTGATCAAATGTAACAACATTCTTTAATAGAATAGAATAGACTTTATTGTATACCAAAAAAGAGGAAAGAGCATACTAATAGACGCAATGTTCTAAGGGCCATCGCACAGCAATGCTGATATCCGTTCTTTGTTATACGCGACAGCGGTACGCTCGACTGACATCAGCGACAAATATCATGCATGGAAGGAAATCAAACCTTAAAATAGAATAAACTTTATTGTAGGTACACCAAAATAGATTAGATTAGATTTTTTTAGATGTATAAATCATCCAATGACAACTCCCGCTCTTGGGTGGTGCAAGAGGATGTGTCAGACTTTTACTAACTAAAAACGCACTCCTATTCCTTCGTTGCCTTACATACCAGGGCCGAGTTTTCCTTTCAGAAGCAAACCCTTGGCCCCAGTAGGCTTCGACCCTGCTGAGCCTTAGTGACTTAAGATAGGTTCTATGACAAAAAATATTTTCTTGGTGTCAATCTACACTAATACTTACTTAAAGAGGGAAAATTTACATTTTTGTGTGTATGTTTGTAATGAATAAACTCAAAATCTACTGGGCCGATTTCAAAAATTCTTTCACCATTGGAAAGCTACATTCACCCTGAGTCACATAAGCTATATATATTGTCCGTGCGAAGCCGGGACAGGCCGCTAGTGTGTTATAAAGTCGAGAGACCTAAAACTTTGAACACGTGTTTCTCAAAAACTTAACATGTTTTTCTGCGTCCATTTAGCAATCAAGGAAAAAAGAGCAAACATATTTTTATTGCAACACATTATTTTTAATGGTGAAATATAGATCTATATTAATATAAAGAGAAAAGATTGGTATTTTAGTTTGTAACAAATAAAATCAAAAACTACTGGATCGATTTAAAAAATTCTTTCACCAATAGAATACTACTTTATCACTGAGTGAAGTGACATAGGCAATTGGCATATATTTTCTAGCAGACGAAGCCGCTGGCAAAAGCTAGTGACAGATATATTATAGGAACACCTCTGCCAGCCCAATGGGGAAAAAAGCCGTGATGTTATTGTTTTGTATATCCTTATCTCTGTTACATTTTTTTCAGTCAAAGGTTATCCGAATTAAACTATGAATCATGTTACTTTGTTATTTTTTCGGTTATACCCGAAACATAATGTTACGCAATCTTAACGTGCATCCAAAATCTATAATTTCATAGATATTGTAATGGCCTGTGCACACTTGAGACATAACGGTCTTAGACAGACTTGTTTCGCATAGACGAGTCTGTCTTACACTTGCGCAGGCGCAGGCCCTAAGTCTACTGCACCTTCCACTTGTACATACAAGATTATTTATTTTTTTATGAAAAGTACGAGTTAATCATGGAATATTATACTGGTATTAAAAACGATGTTTTACGCTTTCATCTAGGTAATGATTTTTCTTCAGTATATATACATAATGCTGTACAATTTCAACGTGATCCCCATATCCACATTTCATAGATATATTAAGTTGGCTATTTTTTTGTCAATTGCAAGTTGATATGACAACTTTGACATGGCACTGTTTTTTTTAAATCAATGTAATGATTCAAAAAATCTGGACAGTGAAAGATGTCTAGTAAATTAGTTTTCAATCCTTTTATTAGTCATTTCGGTATCTCAACAAAAGAGTTTCTCCCACCTAAATTATTTTTATGACATTTTTTTTTTTTTATAATGGATATGCTCACGGTAACATGTACATAACAGAGGAAATGCGAACAGTTACCCTGTTCAGTAATAAATAACTTTTTATGGCGTTAGGTCTGGTGGGATGCGCATGCGGCTGTCTGACGTGGGTGGTGGGTGGGCTGCTCGCGGCCTGGGGCGTGGAGCGCGCTGAACTGCCGCCGCCGCGCCAGTGGAGCTGGTTACTGCTCGACGCAGCGCTCGGGCCCCTGCTCATCGACTCGCTGTGGCTTTGGTAACTATAGAATATTCCACTCAAAACACATAATGTAAAAACATTATCAGTCTTCAGACTGAGACAAAACGCGCGGACTTGGCGCATGTTGTATCCATAGAATATTAATAATTTTAGTAAGCTAGTCTTAAGATTGCGTGATTTTTCTGACTGTTCATAATTATAATATAGTACTTAAATATAGCTTTCACCTTAATTTTTCAATGCTGTGTCATGCATTAGATAGACCGTTCGTCTTTCCATTCTCGGTTCTACAAACACTCTCACTATTGGCTCGGGCATCAATCTCGTCTCGTCTATGATAACAAAGTTAAGGTAGAATTACATTGGGCAGACGTGAATCACGTACGCCGATCTGGGCGCGTCGGCCTCTTCATTCTATATGGTAACTAGAATAGTAGAGCTACATTAGATCCACGCGACGCGACGCGACTCTACCTACAAATCAGACGGGGCCCACGTGTGCGTCGGTCTCATGTATTTCCCGTTTTAGGCTATATG
Organism: Mythimna albipuncta; assembly: GCA_929112965.1. Classification (NCBI taxonomy): domain Eukaryota; kingdom Metazoa; phylum Arthropoda; class Insecta; order Lepidoptera; family Noctuidae; genus Mythimna; species Mythimna albipuncta. The sequence continues at coordinate 10,232,136 of OV815974.1, read as the reverse complement.
AATCTAAATGTAGTTTCCCGTTCTCAGGGGTAGGTCACTAACATCTCCTCAAGCGGCCACCAGTATGCTGGGGCTGGCGGTGCCGCTGTCGCTGTGTGTGGAGGCGTGGCGGGGCGGAGCAGGGGCGGGGACTGGGGGCGGCGCGTGGCGCGCGCTGGCGGCGACGCTGGCGGCCGCGGGCTGGGCCGCCGCCGCCACGCAGCTACCACGGGACTTCGCGCTCTTTACGTGCCTCACCGACCGCCTTAGAGCTGCTGAGGGCTTCACGTGAGTCCATTTCACTATTCAATCTTATACACACACACTTGATTTTTTATACATACACCTTTTTGTTTCGGAACAATTATTGACAAGACTTAATAATTATGTGGGTAAACTTGCTGAGAGTCTTTTTTTTAAGTCGGAAATCAACCGACCGTCTTCAGGCAGCAGGATGCTCTGCCCACGCAGGGCACACTTCCACCGTGTGCTCCACCTTATAAAAATCGGGCGATGGTGACAATCAGGCGATTCTTCCTGCGAAATCTGACACAGGAACCTCCTGAAACATGTCTGTTTAAAACCTTCATACGTCAGGCATACAGTAAGGACGCCGCGACACCTCTGTAGCCACTCCTCGAAGAAGAGACTTACCGCTGAATTAAAGTCCTTTCAACAATATTTTATCATATATTTATATTTTCGCAGGGTGATAAGAAACATTCCCGACCTAGACGAGCAGTCGGAAGCGCTGATGTCTTCCGACGAGCCCACGTAGCGCCGCACACACGACTCCTGCCACGAGAGGAACCACTTAAAAGTCTGACACGCTCTCCGATCACCGAGCAAAGTCGTGGCTATTACTATACAACTTTAAGTAGACATAAGTTAATGCCATACACATAGACAATGGAATAAGAAACGTGACACATTGGCGCAGAGAAGAAGCGAAAATCTAAAAATTTAATATAGCTTATTGGTCCCTATCTCCACATTTTTAATGCTCACATTTCTTTGGAGATGAAAAGAACTCTCGCATTTGACCAAATCCATTTAACTAAAAGGGAGAAAAAAAAAGAGAGACGAAACAATCCTCCAGCTGCCAGTGGTTGTTTTCTACTAGGATTCTGGTTGGACAACGTCGCAAGCTGTCAATGTCATCTGTCACTAAAATCCATAGAACGGAGTAAGGTATTGGTCGCAAAGTCGCTTTGTCTCTTTCTACAGTGTAGTCAAGTTTGTAATGATATTGCTTAGTCCATTACGCTATGTGTAAGGTAGTCTATCCGTTCAAATAATGACGGTTATCTCGAGCAGCTTGCAGGAATTGTAAAGGTCGGCCTTCGCTAGAGGAGCCAAGCTCAAATTCGTGTAGTATCGCTCCTGTGTGTCTTCTAGAGCCGGTCACACTACACGAATTTGACCCACCACCCACCCTATTATAATAGAAATATTTAACCTAGCACTTGATGCTTTGATTTGAGATAACAATATCTGGCCAATGTACTGAGGAAAGTCAGGGGTCATAAGTGCAGTCACAATCACACGTAGTGCGGATAATGTATTTGTACAATAACTTCTTGTTACTCGCCCCGGCATCGCACACCGATATATGGCTACATTATCGGGATACGAAATTATATCTTACGTTTGTAGAAACAAAGTTCAATTTGCATTATCTATTAACCCATTTACGGCCAAATGAAAATGAGCAATCTAAAAAAAGAAAAGTCTTTATTTACTTAATATTAGGGATACGAACAAACATAAAAAGAAGAAAAAAAAAATTTAAAGGACATTTTTCAGGAATTACAGGGGTGTACCCAAATTGGCACAGTGGCCACTTATGAATGAAATTTGGTAAAACAAAGTTTTTGTGTGCAGTGTGTTTTCTTGCACTTTTTACAACCCCAGCGGCGTCTATTATGGTAGATAACACAATGCACCCGTTTTGGAAGTTTTTCAGAAATATGGTTGGCACCAGATGGTAATTGTTTACAACTGGATAGTTGTAAACCCTCGATGTTTGATGAAGAAGAGGGAGCAGTTACTCTTTGTGAACCTCGTTTTAGGTAAAACTTTGCAATGTTTTGTCGAAATAGCAGCTGGTCCATGATGTCAACTTCTCTTGAAATTACATGCAAACGCTACGCGTTAGACATGGCCATATAAATCGTGTAGGTAAACAAAAACCACCACCATTTTTTGCCATGAATGCCAATCCTATACTGATATACTGTCCTGTGATGATATTGACTGATCCATTTCATCCTCATCTCCAAGACCTTGTTGTAGGTATGGAACAAATGAAGTATTTTCACGTCTATCTTTTGTTTCCTTTCTGAACACCACCTCTTCACAGTTCCCACTGGTTCTAAGAATCACATAAATCGTAGTCATTGAACAGATACTGTTGTCTTTCAAACCTGTAATCAAACTAAGCTTTTGGTTTTTCATCATATCCTTAGCATTTCTTAGTGCTATTTTCACGGATGGTTCTTGTAGCACGATAACCTATTTGACGCAAATCATTCAGTAGGTCACGCTGGTAAAAAAGTTGTATCATTCGTTATCAATCAAATTTGTAGATCATTTGGTCCATCGGAACTTTGTATATTGTTCGTTCGGGTTCGAATCTTTTTTGCAGCCAATGGTTCTTTATCGCTATCGTCCTCAGAATCCAAAAGATTGCCAACATTATGTACCTCGACCTCTCGTGGAACATATTTTGGCTAGCTAGTTGCAATAGTGTCGTCATCAAAATTCTCTTTTTTGTTGATTTGAACACTTGGTTCTGGTAGAATCATGGCCAAGTCATAATCCAAACTATCGTCAGTATCTTCGAGTATAATATTTAAGGCATTCTCTAAACTACGGTATTGTTTATTCGCATCATAACGTCCTTTCCGATTCACCTTGATAATGTACGAATGCAGTATACTTGTGGCCACTGTACCCAAATTGGTACACCAATATTTCAAATGTAATAATGACTTATGTATACAGTTTTAGGAATCGAAAATCTGTTTATACATTTGGTTATTTATTGTTTATAGAGATATATAACTATTTATATGGAAATCTATATTGTAAATAATAATAAAAATTACAAACAGGTACTTATCTCCACTAGTCCTTTGATAATGACTTTTTATTGAATTTTATCCAAAAACACTACTCTTATTTGAAATAGAGTAATATTATATTTATTCAGGATTCTTTTAACTATTCATTACATAAAAAATATATTGACCAACTTCAATATGTTGTTTACCTAGCCCCATTAACTAACTGTACCCAAATTGGCACAGTGGTCAAGAATGGGTTAACGTAAAATAGTGCAAAATAAACTTTATTCTTACAGGGATAAGATATAATTTGGATTAAGTAACGTGAATGTTCGCCGTGGCCAGACATCTTCATCATAAATATTGCGAGTCTTAAACTCTCGATATAAGTCTCATTCCAATTTTATGGTTTACCATTGTCTCATTTAAAGATAGTTTACAATATAGTCCATGGCAGTACTGTAGGTAGTTTATAAAGCGTCGCAGCTACACTATTTGGGCGGATGGACTTGACACGGGTCTCTCAACTACGCCCGTGACTTCATTCATTCCGTATAGGTATACGCAACTATTTATTTTAAGTGCATCACTTCTTATGTAACCCCTTGAGAGCCTGTGATCTAGATCAATTATATAATTATGTAGATTTTCAGAGCTTCAATTACCATAATTTTTATTGGAGTATGCAAAGCGGATATGCCAGTCCGTTTGTCCTGTTACGGTGTTATTAAAACCGTAATATACTGGCACTGCATATTAATTTATGCTTGAGTTTTTGGTGTGTAGCTAGTCTGGTGTCAACTTATATGATAAACGCACCTTGGAGTATTTGTGTGGTCACACCTTGTTTTAACTAGTCTTATTTATATCGTAACTTCTAGACTATTATTAATAAGTTTTCGAAAAGTATTCTCTAGAAGTATTGATTCGATTACGAAAATTCTTTCACTGTGATAGAAACTACACTATCGCTGAATGGCATTTTTTTACACTAATAAAATTGTACGGTACCTGTGGGATGACCATGGGAGCGAAGCCGCGGAACAATACTAGCTAATACTAAAAATCTATAAGGTGTGTTAACCGTTAACTTCTGTAAAAAAAATCTGATTTATATCCTTATGAAAATTATGTAATAAAAAAAAATATGAAAATAATCATTTAATCTTATATTTATAAATAATAATAACTTAAAACTTTAAAACCTATACAGAAAATGTAAATTGTATATTGAAACTGAGCTACCTGTAGTTTAATTGTGATTAAATTCTTGTACATCTGATAACTATATAACATTTTGAAGTAAACTCAACTATTAAATGATTAAATAGTGAAGACTCGTTTAAATAGTCATGTAATAATTGAGTTCTATTGAGTCCACATAAAGCTAGAACGACATTAGATCGACGCATGCGTGGACCACGCCTGATTTGTATTTCACCTCTACAAGTCTAGTTTCCATATAAAATGTATGGAGACCGACTCGCTCAGATCGGCGTGTATGGCACACGTGTGCGCAGTGTATTTCTAGCTTAATTCCTACATTGTAACTAATAAGGAACATGTTTCTATTTATTCACTAGCTGTGCCTTTGATCTCTATGTCTATTAGGGATAAATCAATTAAGGCTTCTTTCACCAAAACATTGATTTGAAAACTTTACGTTTGTAGTACTTAATTGATATTGGTATGTAGCTATATTTGCATTTATATGACATTCAAATTATTGATTGAAATTAATATATTTGTTATATTTTTTTTGTGATGTTAAAACATTGTTCTGTTGTTTTTACTCGATTCAAAATTGTGTCGTCTTGTTGATTTATCATCTTATTTTTCAAAGCTAACTACTAGTTAATTTCTTAGACAATTTTTTAATGTTTCTACAATGATTTTGACTGTTTAATTCTTATATAAACTATGTACATAGATAATATTAACTGCTGTATGTAATTATAAATGTATACTATTACCTGTTGTATATTGTGTTCTAATTATAATTGACACAGTATTATGTAAGTGAATTATTTTGTGTTATGAAAGTAGTAGCAATAGATTTTATATACATATTACAATAAGTTTTATTAAACCAAGACAAAAGTTAAAACTGGATTACAAATGGAACGCTTTGTCCTCTTCGTGTGAACTCAACACCAACGTCGACTATACCTGCTTTCGTCGTTTTCAGGTGGATATAGTCTATACCATAAAATATCATTTCTGATTACAATATGTATCATTTCGAAATAATAATAATCCTCTCAAAGCCAACGTTGCATTAAGGGTCAATTCCCACAGAAAGAGCACCGGCCGTAAGAGCAAGTGACTGAGCGCGGCGCCGCGCGGGGCAGTGTGGCGCCGCGCGGGGCAGTGCGGCGCCGCGAGAGGCAGCGCGGCATCCCGAGGCGCCGCAATGAGCCTCCGCGTGGTAGCTTTGAAAACTAGTGTGCGATCTACTTCACTCAAGGAAAGTTGTGTGGCAATAAATATGGTGGATTTGGATTTATGTATCATAGCACTGGCTGTAGAAGAAGAACAAGAAGTAACAAACAAAACGGATAGAAAAAGGAAAAAAAATATTTTAGGAAATGGTCGCTCGCGCGCAGCCGCGCAACGCGGTCGGCCGCACGTCAGCTAGATGCGCCTCGATCAGCCGCGCGGTGCCTCTTTTGACTAGTCGGTAGAAGGCTCGTGCAGCCTCGCGACGCCACGCTACCCCTCCTTTGCCTTCAAATGACTATGAACTTTTTAATCACGTAGATAAGATTCAAAATAGTTTGTAATATTTTGCCTCAAAAAGACGCTGCCGGCCGCTGCTCTTTCAGTGGGAATTGACCCTAAAGGGCCTATTACACTGCGCTGAATATCGCGTGCGATATTCCGACTCGTACTATTCTTCATTCATAGAAAGACAATCTAACCCTTATTACACTACACGATACGTCGAACCATAGACTAGACTGTCTATGAATGAAAAAACCGGCCAAGAGCGTGTCGGGCCACGCTCAGTGTAGGGTTCCGTAGTTTCCCGTATGTCACAATAAGTGTACCCACTTATGAGTTTAAAAAAATGCTTGCATATACAATTATATTACAAACTTAGTCTAGAAATTATTTTGTAGAACCCTTTTGTCTTTTTTGTACAAAAACTGTTCTTTCCATCAAGTTCAAAATAATTTTCCTAGAAAGTCCTTATAAAGTTCTACTTTTCAGATTTTTTTCATATTTTCTAAACTTATGGTTCAAAAGTTAGAGCCCCTCCTCTAACTTTTGAACCATAAGTTTAGAGGACACATTGTTTTTTACTTTTGGAGCGATTATTTCCGAAATTATTGACATTATCAAAAAATGATTTTAGTAAACCCCTATTCATTTTTAAATACCTATTTAACAATATGTCACACGTTAGGGTTGAAATTAAAAAAAAAAAATTACTTCCCACTTTACATATAGGGGGCCTAATAAAACATTTTTTTCCAATTTTTATTTTATCACTTTGTTGGCGTGATTGATATACATATTGGTACCAAATTTTAGCTTTCTGGTGCTAACGGTCACAGAGATTAAGCGAGGACGGACAGACAGACAGACATGGCGAAACTATAAGGGTTCCTAGTTGACTACGGAACCCTAAAAATGGTAAGATCGCACGTGGTATTCAGCGCAGTGTAATAGGTCCTTAAAGGCGCTTGCGCGAGCAGACGTTGCGTGTGTTTTGTTTGCGACGGTCCCCGTAGTGGGAACTGGAACAGAACCTGCGCAGTGTCGCTATTTCAAAAATTTGCATGTAGTCCTGGCGATAGAGAACTTTAATGTCGGCCCTTTTATACGAGGCAATCCGTTGGAATCGTTCAGAATAAAAAATAACTAGAAACTGTTAGGTAACCCGATTCGTTGCGTTGCGCCTACAGAGGGCGCTTCCTGGTTTTATTGAACAAATTGATGATCTTGATAGCTATAGTGTACGATATTAGACGATGCGTTATCCGGTGGCCAATGCGTGATTCAGCGTGACTGCGGTTACTAAACAATCCGATGCGGGTCAACAGTGTCAATTTGCCTACTTTTTTGGACGCTGCCATTTTTAGATAACACTAGTGCATGTATAGGACCGACAACTACCGACTAGTTGGGAAAGCAGAGTTGAAACTCACTCCACGCCTCAGCAGCATTAGGCGATTAACACGCAGCGTAACGCGTGAATGCGTGTTTTAACGTGTTTGTAAGTGTCTCCGATTGTACAGAAAACACACACAGAAAATGCATCCACGTGCATTCATGTAGATCACCCGCCTACAAGCGCTTGATGGCGGGTCTACAAGCGGAGAAACATGCGCACACGCACGTGGGTGCGAGGCGAGATGTAAGGTATGGCACACTGAGTCTCGTAGTGCCGTGGTGCCTGGTTTTGGATGAAATGTGTTAGAGCCTGCGTAAATGTACAAAACTTCACTACGCGTGTAAGTACGTAAAAATCCGCACGATAATGCAATTCTGCACTCCCGCAAGTAAGCTCGCAGGTGCTTTGACACGGAACATGCAGCGTGATGCGCGGCATTGTGATAATCGCCTTAGTTAGGGCCTGTCCGCACAGCGATATTTCACCACCAGGAAAATATTCGCGCGGATTTATTTCCGCACCGCACTGTGTCAAATCTGCAAGAAATCACAGAATTTTTTATCGCGCGTTTTACCTATTTATCGCCTGTGCGGAAACTTCCTTAAGATTCAATGTGTTACAGAATAACAAAAAAAAATCGCGCGGTGAAATACCGCTGTGCGGCCAGGCCCCTAGGGTCTTAGCAGGGGATGGCAATGCATGATTTTTCCCACCATAAAAAACCGGCCAAGTGCGAGTCGGACTCGCCCATGAAGGGTTCCGTAGCAGCAACTAACATAATAAAAAGTTCTTGTAATGTGTTGTAACTTTGATCGATGTTTTAGTAATAGTGTATTTTTTTCGGTTTATGACGCATTAAAAAAAAACTACTTACTGGATTTCGTTCAAACCAATTTTCGTTGGTAGTTTTTATAGTAATGTACATCATATATTTTTTTTAGTTTTATCATTCTCTTATCTTAGAAGTTAGAGGGGGGGGACACACATTTTACCACTTTGGAAGTGTCTCTCGCGCAAACTATTCAGTTTAAAAAAAAATGATATTAGAAACCTCAGTATCATTTTTGAAGACCTATCCATAGATACCCCACACGCATGGGTTTGATGAAAAAAAAAATTTTGAGTTTCAGTTCTATGTATGGGGACCCCCAAAATTTATTGCTTGTTTTCTATTTTTATGTGAAAATCTTAATGCGGTTCACAGAATACATCTTCTTACAAAGTTTCAACAGTATAGCTCTTATAGTTTCGGAAAAAAGTGGCTGTGACATACGGACGGACGGACAGACAGACAGACAAACAGACATGACGAATCTATAAGGGTTCCGTTTTTTGCCATTTGGCTACGGAACCCTAAAAAGGCCCATAAGGTCTTTCTAGCGACTTTTGATATTAATTAGGTTTGAGTCTTGACTACAAATCCAAACAGCAAAAATTCCAATTCGTTAGCGATTTCGAATTTTTGGAGTTTGCCATACTGATTAGTGTTCTGTCAGTGTCATCTGTGCTTCGCTTTTAGGTTATAATAATTTGGTTTTTTGAAGGGTCTCTGTATTACTTATTGTGGAATTTGGGCAAACATGAGAAGATAATATGTATTTCAATAGTATAAAAATGTCTCGTGTAATTTTAAAACAACTTCTTCCTCACACAAAATCTTTTTGTGTCAAGATTCGAAACCCGACTGTGTGCAATGTTTTTAATTATAGCACAAAAGTAACCACTACAAGTTCCGATAATGTACTTGAAAACTTAACAGATTGGGAAACTTTAAGCAGGAAAAAGAAGATCAGTAAAGCCATGAAATCTTACTTGGAAAGATCTCAAGAGCATGACGAGTTCATGAAAAGACAGCAGTTCGAATATAATATTGGCAAGCGACACCTCGCTAATATGATGGGTGAAGATCCTGAGACTTTTACGCAAAAAGATGTCGACCGCGCTATAGAATATTTGTTTCCCAGCGGTATATACGATCCGGCAGCACGACCCTTAATGAAACCACCAGAAGAAGTATTTCCTGCACGAAAGGCAGCTGAATTTGATGAAGCAGGCAGACCCCACCATTTCTTGTTTTACACTGGGAAGCCCAGTTACTTTAAACTTATGTATGATGCTGCTGAAAATATTCAACAATTGTACAATTTCCAAGATAAAATAATCAGGAAAAAGGCAACAGCTGACCCTAATGGAAGTCTAGACTTGGGCTCCAGTGTTTGGCTGACAAAGAATCAACTAGAACAAGTATTAGTGGAAACAATAACTGAATTAGAATATAATAACTTTAAACTAGTTATGCAGAGGCTGGTTTCATTGCCACATGCCTACAAGGTAAAGGACTTTATTGAAAAATATAGAAAACCTCTTGCCTCACAAAAGTTTGCCCTAGAAATTCCCAAACCCAGTTATGATGCTGAAGGACGAGCTTACATTACGACATATGAATGTTTGCGCAAGAAAGCTCGAGGTGATGTCACTGTTAGAGCTCCCGGGACTGGCAAAATTACTATCAACGGTAAAGACATAACATATTTCGAAGATGTTCAGTCAAGAGAACAAGTCATGTTCCCATTGATATTTACTGAAATGCAAGACCGTGTTGATATTGAATGTAACATTGAGGGGGGAGGCCCTTCTGGGCAATCAGGGGCTATAAGATGGGGCATTGCTTGGGGTCTACGTAGTTTCGTAGATGCGGAAATGTTACAGAAGATGCATGTAGCAGGTTTACTGACAAGAGATTTTAGGAGACGTGAACGTAAGAAGCCTGGACAACCTGGAGCCAGAAAAAAACCTACATGGAAGAAACGTTAGTTTGTAAAAAAGTGGTAAGTTTTAATAAAGATGTTCATAGTCAAAATGTTGTTTTTACTTCATTTGAATCTTCACCTAAAGTATCACAGTATCACTGTATTTTTGCTTAAATCCAGATAACTCGGCATTAAATCTGAGTAAAAGGCCTGACCCAGCTTAGCACAGGTGTCACAAGTCTTTACATCTACGTGCCGACGCTGCGTAACGCGGTCGCCCGCACACAAAAGTGTGCCGTCGCGGTTCGCCGCGCGGGCAGACGCGTCCCACACATGTATTCCTACGTAATAATCACAGATCGGAATAGGTAGGGCTATTTTATGTACTTGTCATAGGCCTGAATGATATGCATATTCCCAGTGGCGTGCCCACCATATAAGCCAAAAAGCCTGGCTTTCCCTACCAAAACCTCACCTAATTCATAGAACACGACCAATCAATTAATTATCACAAAAATCTAAACTTTAAACTTCGCGCGCTTACGCGGTTACGCTAAGTTGCCACTGTGTTGTGTGAAATTCAAAAATCATTCATAAGACGATACCAGGGCGAAGCGAGGATGCCATTCTGAGCGAAATCTCTCCGATCTCACTCTAACACTTAACAAAAGAAAGAGATGAACACTAATGTGTTTTTGTCTTTTTCTGCCTCAAAGGCTTTTATGAGGCTTTATCTTCTATCTCAACTTTTGATATAAATACGTCAAATTTTGAGTGTGTGTGGGTGTAATTTGTTATTGTGTGCAAATCCTCGTCGAACATTTTGTTCTAAAAAAAAGCAGGGCTTTGGTAAATTTATGAATGACAGAAATTTTTACGCATATTATAATACGAGGCGCCCTCTATGACGCGTAAAGTTGTACGAACTAAAAAGTACTCAGTTCAAATTTGCTTTGATCGGTTATCGTGTTGTACGTAATTATTGTTTTGTTATTTTTTTGTTTTCCGTCATTTAACAGTTTATGAATTCGGAAACTATACTTGTGGTTGTGTGTGGATATTATTATGTGTGGAATTGATATCAATGGCCAGGTAGGGTTTGAGTTTTAAAGATAAATATAATCTTGTAACTTTACTATTTTGAATATTTCTTAGAAAAGTTAATAACAATGCTTGGAATACATCAGGTATGACTCAAATAACTTTGCTAGTGCCATGAAAATTCTCAAAAGTACTTGAACGCTGTTATTTCCTTCTTTATACATGGCTTTGACTTTGACTTTGGTAAACCGCCAATAGAAAGTTGGTTCTTTTTCTCGACAGTTAAGTGATAAGTGTGTTTTAAAAAAGCGAACAACGAAAAGCTACCGCTGTTTCAATTGTGAGTATTTGCCAATAATATTACATATTATTACAACGAACAAGTGTTTGAAACACCAAGATTTAAAAAAATATGTATTAGTTACACATTCATAACTAGATGGCGTTGGCGTCAAAACAGTAACATTAGATCAGTACCTAGTACTCGGTTGTTTTATTTCACACTCAACTCAACCTTACATTAAATATTCATTATGTTCAAATTAATCGTTGTAATAGTATTGGCTGACCATCCCGGCCGGCCGGTAGGTACTCGACAACAAGAGCGGCTTTCGAATTATCTTTGATTGCAATTGAAAATCAGCTGTTGGTAGAATAACGTTCACAAACTTTTTACGTTGGTGTAAGTAATACAATCATTTTTAAATTTGAATTAGAATACGATTTTTTTTTCTATTCATGTACCTACCTATTCAAACTTTACGATTATTGGTATGATGATAAAGTTGTTGTGGTGAAGCTTTTGTTATCATTATTTATTACTTACTATTAACATTATAATTGTTAATAGTAGTGCAGCAATTCAGAAAAATCAGCATTACTGCACTGATGACACGTGGTAGCACGAGATTTTTTTTTAATAGGTAAGTAGTAGTTAGGTCAAGATTCCTTGGCTTGCCCCATGTTAAGGCATCAGGCACGCCACTGCATATTCCCCATTCCCCGAGCCCCGGGATTTGGTTTTAAAGTACTTAGTAAAATTATAAAAAAAACATTCTTGCCTTCGGGACTAATGAAAGATTACACTTCCTTTCTGACAAGTAAATATAAAGACGGGATTAAGGATAGTTTAAGATCACTGCCGGTATCTGTACGCGTCTCAACAAAGCGGCAACGTCGCGCGCTTGGCAAAAAGTTTGATAGTGTGCTGTTGACGTAAAATTTACAATGTCGCATATCATGCGCTTATTGGCTTACATAATTTCTTTTATACATATTGAAAAAATCGTCGAAATCCCGTGGAATATTCATGTTAACATTAATGATTGCAGTCAATAAACCTAAATATATTATACTATTCCGATCACTAATAAAAGAACAAAGTTCTCCGTCGACACGACTACATGCACACCGCTAAAATTGAATTAGCGATGCGCAGGTAATAATCCGGTTTTCGCTACGGAGACCGCCGTACACGATACACGCGCATAGTCACGCTAACGCAGCATTGGCCCTAAACCTTCATAAATTATAATTGGTGAAAACTGCATGAAATGAGTGTATCACGAATAAACTCTCCGGGGTATAACAGTATGTCACAAAGTACTCTGGGTATAACCGACCACCTTGAGCTTCTTGGTGTAACACTGTCGTCTACCCTCAATTTCGGCTCCTACATCGACGCAAAAGCTCAACTAGCTGCCAAAAATTTTGGGGATCTTAGCTTAGCTAAAGTGAGACGATAGGTATTTCACGCCGGAACAGCTGCTTAACCTCTATCCAGGGCTGTAGCTAGAGTCGAATTTGAGGTAGGGCAGCAGTGGTTACAGGTAGGGTGGAATTAAAAAAAATAACCTGCCTCGTATCACGGGCTCCTAAATCAATCACCATGTTTAACACTGACCTCTAGGTCAGTCTCTAGCTCAGATTGATCTAAAAGCCAAAGCTATTTGTACTTAGACAAAGAAATTCTATGACAAAGCGTGACCATGGATCATGGATAAAATCCTCAATGATGAAGAACAAGTGAACAAGATGGTTGAACTGGGTGTAGAGATCCACTTCTAAGTGAGACCACGAGGAGTGAGGTACCCGGGGCATTGTGATTTCAAGGTCGGGTATTGCCCCACAATGCCCCCCTCCCCCCCTCTAGCTAGAATGGAGTACTGCTCTCATCTATGAAATGGGTCTGCCATACCAGCTTGCTGCACTAGTGTCGATGGCGAAGCGAACTAAGATCATCGACAATAATGCACTTGTCAAGTCAAAACTCCAGTCTTGAGCATCGACGCAGAGTTGCTAGCCAGTCCGATTTCTATCGTTTACATTTCGGGGGGTTGCACTGAAGTTGCATAATTTAATTCTGCCAAGTCCGTTCCATCATCAGACCACAAGAAGTTCGGCGTTGCGCCGTACATAGTGGACATCCTACCCGTACGGTTTGGACACACGTTCATTAAGCGCAGGCCACACCGGCAGCTAGCGGGCGGGCGGGCTAGGCGGGCGAACATCGTTTCACCTCTTTACATACTTCGGTTCACACCGCGAGCTACCGACGAACCTAACGAGCTAAGCTAACGAAATATCCGACGATTCCAGCGAAGCTACTCGTTCACCTCGTTGGCGCGCCCGCGCTTCGCTAGCTTAGCTCGCCCGCCAGCCCGCTCGCCCGGTTCGTTCGCCCGTCCTCCCCGTTTCGAGTAGACTAGTCGACGCTCGTCTTTCGAATAGCAGTGCAGTGTTTAGCTTCGCCAGCTTAGCCCGCTTAGCCCGCTCCGCTGGTCGCTCGTCTTTCCGTAGTTTTCGGTGTGAACCTCATAGTTTAGTTCGCCAACATTTCGCGTAGTTTGTATAGTTTCCTTCGTTCGCTTCGCCCACCCGCCTAGCCCGCCCGTCCGCTAGCTGGCGGTGTGGCCTGCGCGTTATGCGTACAGCTAAGGAGTGGAATTCCCTGTGGAGTGTGTGTTTTCTGACAGCTATAACCTAGGGAGTCTTTAAATCAAGAGTAAATAGATTGCTTCTAGGCAAGCGTGTTCCATCGTCGGCCACATCATCGCTTACCATCAGGTGAGATAGTGATCAAACGTGAACCTATCCATAATAAAAATAAAAAACAAACTCTTAAAACAATACAAAATGTTTAATTTGTCAAATTGTTTCAACTTTTATTTTTATACGGTTTTTTCATTGTTTTTTTCTTGCCTCCTATTTTCTTTTTGAACATTTGATTCTTTCTGTCCTTGTTATAAATACGTTTCTTCATTAAAGACTTCAACTCTCTTCTTTCTTTTTGTAGTTCGTGTTCTGGTGCTTTACTGAAGAAAGCTAAACCCTCTGAAAGCAAATAGAAATAAAAATTGACGATAAAGTATTGTTAAAGTAGATAAATCCTGAAGGAGCGACGTAATGCGGATTTTATCAATTGCCAATATCGTTCAGACTTCAGACACCCAGGCCAGGATCAGGAATCCCGAACTAGCTATTTAGTTGATCTGGGTAAATGCAATGTTTACCGCCCTTCATAATGGCACTTTATAAATGGTAAAGGTTTTTGTCGGATTTTTGTGGGTAAAATCGGATTGAGCCGGTTTTAGACGACTTGGAGCAAAAAGGGAAAACGAAGTGGGCTCAAGAGAAATCACGACCGAAACGAACTCTTGTTTTACAATCAACAAAGAATCAATACCATACGAGTGAGCGATGTGAAAAGTTCGAAATGCCTGGGATACTTAAGTTAAATTATCTGACAAAATATAAACCAAAATATTTAGAGATTTTTTTGCTGCACTGAGCATTTGCCCGGCTCTTAGATCTTATACGGCATAAGGAAACGTGTGTATACCTCATGTTCGTGAAAAAGCCACGTAAATTGGGACTGGTGCTATGCTAGGATATGTGCCTTACAAAATTTCACCTTTATAATATTACGACTGCTAGAAATTAACATATTCAGTAGTAACCCCGCGAATCATACCTTTAAGACGTGAATCGAACTTTGCGAAGAACAAGTTCTCTTTCCACACTGCTTTAGTTTCAATGGCAGGTGCTGGTTGCTGCTCAGGTTTTGCTTCTACATCCGCTTCCTCATTTTCTGAATCAGATGAATCATAGACAAAAGGATTTTTTTCTTTAAGATCTAAAGGATTTTTCACTTTCTTCGCCTTTGGTGCTTCAAGAGGTATGTAGTCGGTTTCTTGTTCTTGAGGACCTAGAAAAATGACAATAACAATGATATATTCTGGATGTTTAAATAATTGCTACAAAATAGTTCCTGGTATTAGTTACAAACCATCATCATCATTTTCTTTGTTTCCAAACAAACTTCTTAAACTGAAGCTACTAGGTTGTGCAATGGCTTCTTTTAATGCATCACTGACTTTGTAAAATTGTTCTTTTGAAACTTCAATTTTCGGTCCTTCGGGTTCTGGTTGTACTTCTCTGACATCTTCTTGCTTTTCTTTAGCTTTTTTTTTAGACTTCTTCACTGGTTCTGGTTTAGTTTCAACAGGCGCCAAAAATTTTGCATGATCAGGTTGTAATGGATCAAACCGTAGCATACCTAATTTTGGTCTGTAAAATTTAGACAAGTTTTAATTTGAAACTTTTTTTATGGTATGTTGAGATAGATTAGGAAATATTTTCGGTTGAGTATGAAATATTTGACTTACTTGCTTTTCTTACTGTCATTTTCTGTGTACTTTTGTTTGATAGTAACACCAAGTACATCTTGTAGTATATTCATTTGTTTCGCCTTCTCATCTGCAGTTCCTAACTCAACTTCTTCATTATTGTAACTTTTCTCCTCATCTGGTTTTTCTTCATCATCTTCATCAATGAACCTTTCATCTAAGGTGAAACGTTTATCAGATTTGTATCTTGATTGTAAATCTAAAACCTAATATTTTACATGTAATGCTAAACTACAAATAACGAAATGAATACATTAAAATCATTGTAATGTAATATTTACCTTTTGGCCTTTCTTGCCTTCATATTGTTTTTTGATTTCAAAGTTTAGTTCATCATCAGATTCCTCAGCATCATCATCAAAAAGATTATTCTGGTTGTTTTGCTTGTTTGTTTTATTATTATTACTTTCTATTTTAGGTGCATAGTCTTCTGAATCTGAAAATATTACCTTTTTATTTTGAACTTTATCCTGTAACAATTAAATCTGTTAATAGTTCATCTTACCATTTATAATGTGAAGCTCTTTATCTTAATCTTTCCAATACCGTAATTAGAGACACAATAGAAAGATAATGAGAGAGTGAATGCCGGCATTCGCCTGGGGTTTAATGAATTAAAGCTATGATTTGATTGAGAAAATAATTCAAATGTAAATTAAGGGATGCTTACAACTCCAGTTAAACCAGATTTGATAATCATTTTCTTTTCTTTGAATTCTTGTCTTTTCCTTTTCATTGACTCTTGTCTTTTCTTCTCTGCTTCATGCTTTTTTTTGTCTGCTTCAGTTACAATTGACAAATTCTTGTTATTAGTAGCATCTCCAGCGTGATAGTTACTGCTGATAGCTGCTTCAGAGTTTTGTTTCTCATCTCTAAAAGGCCTTTTAGTTTTTAACTTGTTATTATTTGTGAAACTAGAGCTCTCGTCCATACTACTATCATCTTTGAAATGTTTTCCAGCTCTATGGTTATTTTCACTGACATGGTTCTGCTGTTCAACTTTCCTTTTCCTTGGATTCAATTTGTCACTTAATCTTATAGATGGGGTTTTCGTGGGTAATTTTTCTTCTAGATCATTCTGGAAAAGATATAATAACCTATTATATTTTTAATTTATTTAAAGTTAGGGCATAAATTTTTAATGTGTATAGCTGTTTTCCAAAACTTCATTTGTGTGCAGTTTATGAACATTACTCATCATTCTGTGAGCAATTGTTTAAAAAAAAATGTTATCCATTTTGGAAAAGTCCCCTGGGAAAATATGTCCCGTCCCCCCTGGGAATTAAGTCCCAATCCCTCGGGAAAACTAAAATTAGGTAAGTTACTTATTATAACATTACCTATATCCCAGTGAAAGCCCCAGCAAGTTTTGTTGAACCATTTAGAAGAGGACACAAGAGAACATACTTTGAAATTCCATCCCCACCGAAATGTGAAAATAACCTAAGTCACTCTTAGTAACATCGAGTATCTGTCAGTGAAAATCCATCCAATTTTTTCGAAGATAGATAAACAGACAGCTAAAAATGAAAATTTTTCATTTAAGTATTGAAATACTAAAGAAAGAAATAAACATTCAGTAAAAAATATGTATTTTATTTTGATACTAGCTTTTGCCCACACAGCTTCGCTCCCGCTCTTTCCTGCTCCACCCTACTCTACCCTACCCTACTCTACTCTACTCTACCCTGCACTACACAAAAAAAGAATTAGCGAAATTGGTCCAGCCGTTTACATGTGGTGGCGTGACTAAGGAAATAGGGATTCATTTTTAATATAGATTACAAATACTTTAATTTTATTTTATGCATAGAGGAAAAGAAAAATAATTAATGAAAGATGTGATATTATTTTACCTTTTCAGCCTCTTTTAACTGTGCCATTTGTCGTTCCCTTTGCAACCTCTCCAAGAAACTCTCTCTAGCTCTGGTAACATACAGTCTATTACCTTTAAATTCTTCATTTGAGAAATGTTTGATGCCTGCAATAAAATAGGTTGAAGCTGGTCTATAATATTTTGAATGGAGCCAAATCATTATCAAAGTATACAATGTTTAAAGTAACGTTATTGTGAAGAAACTATGTTAGCCATGAGTTTTCTTGAAAAACGAATTAATCTGTTAAGTTCATCACCGATGGATCGAAGGATCACAATTGCTACAGTTGTAAATAAAGATCAAATCGTACTTACAGGATTCGATGTTCGTATTATCAGCAGACAATGATACGAAGGCAAACTTCTTCCTTTCATCACCATCTGGCTTAGATTTTAGGTCCAAGTTTGTTATTTCACCAAAAACAGAAAAAGCTGAATGAAGATCGTTTGCCTCAGTGTTTTCTGGGAGATTCCCTACAAATAACCGCGTTGCAGAAATCATGATAATTATTTAACTATACTTTTTGTTTCATTCAACTTCAAGCATTTTGATTTTTGACATTAAAATTTGAGGTTAACCAGTCAAGTCAAGATGTCATGCCCTCTATGGTCACATAGTTTTTTTTATGTGCCGCCGTCCGTGTAGATAACAGGGAATTTCCTTGACAGTCTGTAAGTTTAATATTGTTGTCAAGCACAGAGCACGTTGGCAAGTTATCGCCACACCAGCATCTAAGGCACTGTGATCATTCATTCATTTTCTATGTATTCTTCCCCGCGTTCCGAATTGCCTCAAAATCGATTATATCTCGAATCCGACCAACGCGCAACGTCCGTCACTAATTAGTACTCAATAGGCCTTTTATTTTTTACTATTTTTTGTCGGATTCGCGAAATAATCGCTTTTGACGTAATTCGGAACTAAGGGCTTGTCGTACCGTCACTTGAATATCGAGACGTCTTGGGCAATACGTACAGTTGCCACAACGTATCTTGAGCGCTCGGCGTCAGAGTGGGGATCGCTTTGCGTATTCCATACATTGGCGATTGTCGTTATTATATACATTCGCAGTGAACGAATGAGGAGTGACGTCTATGACGCAATGGCGCGGCGAGCCAATCACTGACACTCCCCGCCCTCACGCCTCACTTCGCACCACCACTAAAGAGACCGAATATTTGACTTCTGCGCAACCGCTCAAGAATCAAGATACTTTGTGGCAACTGTAATATCGTACTATCGAAACTGAGCTATACGCAAAATAACCGACTGCTGACGTTCAGTAATCGTCCCTTCATTGGCGATGGCGTTCAATTATTTTGTTCGCCACTTTCTTACTAGTAGTACTGGCCACTGGCGTTGATGTAGCGCTGGGGTCTATAACGCTTAATCATAGAGTAAAAAATCAGAAAAAGTTTTATTTACCAAAATGAAAAACCTTTTTAAATTGTCTGTGGTACTACTTTGTCTATGATAATACGGAAAGAACACGGCTAGGTAGCGTTTTTGGACAAAAATCTAACGTTTTTGATTACTTTGCTCGATCATATAAGATAAATTGAAGAATATTTAAGTCCAAGATCTCGATAATTGAAGGTAAGTCATATAATTAACAATATAATTGCAGAAAAGGGTGTGCCGAAAACTTTCATCATGCGGCGCTACAGATTTTTGATGAGTCGTCTCGTCCCCTGTCATATTATTATCACCACATCCGTTGCAGCGGACGTTTACTGTTATTTTCTATATTTAAAGTTCGTTAGCATTCAGGAACTACTTTAACAGGTGTTTAGTGAGTGTTTTGATACATCTTGGGGTGTTTTGTCGGGAAATCGTCACGGATATACCACGACCTATTTTTAGATCGGCTTTCTTTTTTCAGAAATGCATTGCTGTCGATTTTAAGCCGGTCTTATGTCGATCTTTAATGTTTTTTGATATTACATTTTAGACGAAAGTATTGGAGTAAGATGGCAGTGAACGTATATTCAACGAACGTGACTTCCGAGAATTTGTCTCGACATGATATGTTGGCGTGGGTAAACGACTGCCTGCAGTCAAACTTCGCCAAGATCGAGGAGCTGTGCACAGGCGCCGCGTACTGTCAGTTCATGGATATGTTGTTCCCAAACAGTGTGCCTATGAAAAGAATTAAGTTCAAAACAAATCTAGAACATGAATACATACAAAATTTCAAAATTCTACAAGCTGCTTTCAAAAAAATGGGAGTAGATAAGGTAATTTTTCATATTATATCTAGCCTGTTTTAACTGTAACTAAAAATATTACTCTTTTCAGTCATTTATTAGCTAAGTACTGTAGTAAGTGTTGTTTATTTTGTTTTGTACCTACCCAAAATTATTTTCTGTTGTGAGCTAAGTATAGCTGGAAGAGTCACATACAATTTTAGTGTGCTTGCACAATTTAAAGTTACTAGTAGTAATAAATTTGATGCGTATCTTACATATTTGAAACAACCCTACTCAGTATAATATAAATAACTTTAGTTTTAACTAACAATATCCTTAGTTAAAGTTGACGTTGTTTTATCTGATAAAACAGCATAAATACCAAAAAGGAGGAGGGTTGATAAGAGGTATTTTCTGCCCATCAAGAAAAAAGATTTCTGTTTCCAATTTTTTTTAATTCATTAAACCCCAAGCGAACTCCGGCGTTCGCGCACCTATTGTCTTTCAATTGTGTCTGTAATTATTACGATTGAAAGGTTAAATTATTTATATATTCAAGTATGGTTATTTTTTTATTTAGTGAAATTGACATGATAAATAATATAGTAAGCCAAAGCAATTATTGCCCAAATAGCATTTCATCTTTTGTGTATATCATTGTAATTTTTTCAACATTTAACCTTTCAGATACCGTCAATTTGAGACACAAAAGACGTGCGAACGCCGGCGTTCACTTAGGGTTTGATGAATTAATATACTTTAACCTTTCAATCATGGAAATTGCAGACACAATAGAAAGACAAAAGGTGCGCGAACGCCAGTGTTCGCTTGGGGTTTAATGAATTAAGTACCAGTTTCTTTTAGTTCACTGTGTTTAGCCTATGTGGAAAAATACAATTGATAAAACAACAAAAATATATTAAAAGAAAGAGTTTCACCTTTTTTTATACAAATGCATTTAAAAATAATCAAAAATAGAATTTTATTTTTGAGGGAAAAAATGACTCAACCATTTTTTCCTGTTTGAAGATATAAATTTTTGTGCTGTAATATTACAATTTATAACACACCAATAGTACAGGGTTAAATTAAGTAAGTTATTAATTTAAAACACCACAGATGTGAGTATATTGAATTAATGAAATATCAAATGATAACAAAACAAAAAATAAAATCTTTTATTCTCATGTTGCTAAACTACTGATGGCAGATGATCATATTATTGTTAGCTGTAATTCGTTGAAATTACAAGTGTATTTTTTGTTTTATATTCATATGATACATACCCATTATGCCTGCTGAGTTTGGCAAACTGATTTAATTTCACCCTGTATACTTTATAGGTAATACCAGTGGACAAGCTGATAAAAGGAAGGTTCCAAGACAATTTTGAGTTCTTACAGTGGTTTAAAAAGTTTTTTGACGCCAATTATGATGGAAGGGAATATGACGCTTTTGATGCGCGTGGTGGCATCACAATCGGGTCAGGGGCATGTGAATCCGGAGTGCCTTTATGTGGCGCAGTACAGGTGGCACCGCCGCCGCCCCGGGCCGCTCGCCGACCTGCTCCCATGCACCACTCTGGCAGTATGCATCAGCCGATCAAATAATGCACCCCAATCAAATCAAACCACACTTAGTAACACAGCTCGTGGCTTGTTAATGTTACAATCCTACTAATGCTAAGTATACACCACATAAGTGTTTCCATGTGTGGTTGTCTGTACATGTCTTGTTTAGTTATAGACTTAGGCTGGTAGCGGCACCTCTCATAGCATTACGTTTCTTTTATTTTACCTTCACTTTTTTCTTTTGTAGATAGTACCCATTGACAGACTGGTGAAGGGTCGTTTCCAAGACAATTTTGAATTTTTGCAATGGTTCAAGAAATTCTTTGATGCCAACTATGGAGGCACAGAATATGACGCGGTGGCGCAACGTGAGGGTCTGCCCATGGGGCACGGGGGCGCCGCAGCCCCGCGGGTCGCGGCCGCCGTCCCCAAGAAACCGACGGCGCCTGTTGCCAAAGTTGCAGCTAGACCCCAATCCAGTACTATTTTATTTTCTTTATAAATGTCGATTTGTGTTATTAACTTGGCTTTTTAATGAGTTGCATAGAGAATTAAAGAGCCCAATAACAATTATATCAATTATGTATTACTATATTTTATTAAATTATTTGGAGGCATTTCCCTATTTAAGTAAATTATATTGCGCCACTATTATGTCACAAATTATATGAAAAACAATAAGTCAAATGTACATAATGTATAATATTATATTATCTCTATCTCACTTTACTAATATCATGCATGTTATCATTCATTATTATGTGCACGGTTCAAATCATAATAAGCATAGGCAACATACATCATACTGCTTGTTTTAGTTTGTATTATGTTTATTCCTCATCATATCTATGGTTTATCATGATTACGTCAGTACAGGAACATAGTTTATTTATACATTTACCTCTATTTGTTTTTGTGCTTATGGAAATGGTTCTGAAATATTATTATTTTCATTGCTTGATAATTTTACAGCTGTTTTAATATCACACCTTTTAAACAAAACTGACACTATACTAAACTTGTTTTTTAATTTCCATTTTTGGGTAAACTTTAAACTTTTTAATCTAAATAACACAACCCACTTGTAATTTGGTTGTTAGTATTTTTCAATTGATGATGTTCCCCAGTAATTGATTCACAACTTCTTATCAAGTAAATAAGTACCTTAAAAACTTCATGAATACAGAAAAATCATCTTTTTGGTATAGTGCCACTTTGGTTTTAAGGGTATGGCTATATAAAAAAGCAATATATTCAAAATCAGTTACAAAGTAAATTTCAATGTAGTTGTTAATGTAATGATATTTATATTTTACAGTTGGAAAAGCAAATAGCACAGTCAGGTCTCCCCCAGTTAATTTATCCAGAATAAATCAAAGTGCTAAGGGGGATTCGAAAGTTATTGACGAGTTAAATCATCAGGTATTACAAACATTTTAACTTTTTCTTTTTATGTATTTATTTCGTTAAGCATTTCCTCCACTCATATTGTATTGAATTTCTTTTAATGCAGATAAATGAATTGAAAGCAACAGTTGACGGCCTTGAGAAAGAAAGGGACTTCTATTTTGGCAAGCTCCGGGATATAGAGGTGATCTGTCAAGAGATGGAAGAACAGCAGAATGCTCCAATTGTTCAGAAGATTTTGGATATTTTATATGCAACTGAGGTATGGTAGCCACAATGAAACTTTAAAATAAATTTTTGACAAATCTTTCCTTGTTATGCTAACTTAATAAATGTGTCATAGATCTAACTATAAATAATAATTTGTCAAGTTTCGAAGGTGGGGTCAGACTAGCATAACTTTTCCTGTCCATTGTCCATAACTAATAATTAGTCAAGTTCCGAAGTTGGGGTCAGACTAGTCTAACTTTTCCTGTCCATTTGAACATAAAAGCGTAAACTATGCGTTAAATATATGAGTTCCTCTATAGCAAAACATAAAAGGCCATGATTTTAGTAGAAATGACATTGCTAATAAATGTTTTCCTTGCTAGCTGCACTTCTCGCTCCAACAGACAAGCCACTCGGCGTGATTTGCGTCACGCGAAATGAGCCGGAAACATTTTCATTGGGTGTGGTCAAACAGCAGTATTGCGAGTTAGTCTAAGTTACACTAAGCTAGTCTGATCCATTCTGAGTATCCAGAGATTCTTACCTTTTAAACCTTTACCCGCGTCGGATTAGTCACGAGTGTTTTTGCGACCTATTCATCAATGTCGTGCGTATGCGACTGGATACTCCATATTGTTTAGTTCTTCAATCCCCATGGGTGACAGAAAAGCTGATGAGCTGGAGTATTTGTTTATGAATGTGCGACCTTGACGGGATAAAAGCGATTGTTTGTCGGACATGTCCCACTTAAAGATGGTGGTTAAAGATTTAATATCTAAACATAAAATGAAATATATTTGCCAAAATCTTTGCTAGGTGGACTGATGATTGCCATTTTATTTCCGTACTTAGTTAGAACCGGACCATGAACAACTCTGCCCATCGCAGTCCACTGAACAATGAGAGAACTTGGTTAGAACTTACTGAATGGAAAGTAAGAAGCAACTGAACCTTTCACTAATCTATCTGCATTGTTCTTCAGGATGGATTCGCGCCTCCCGAGGAAATAGACGGCGACAACCCACACCCGCCGGAGGAAGACGAATATTGAAATATCAATGTATCTACGCGTATCATAATGCTCTTTGTATATTACATATTATATCAAATCGAAATTATCTCGCTTTACAATCATCGACGGTATCGAGTGCTTAGTATTTCACAGCCAATGAGTCGTAATTGAATCATGTAGGTTAAATTTTCGAAAATAGTGGCCCTAAAGTTGCTTAGTGTGGCTAATGTAACAAATACCTACACACTAGATGTAAAATGTATAGTAAATATATTACTGAAAAAGCTTGTACATTGTTACAACTTCATGATATAAACATGCAATATTAATTTGTAGGGTATTATTTTTCGAGATTAGTTGAATTAATATGTTTACACTCGTTCATGTGTGTCGTCCTATAGAATGTTTTATCAAGTATTATTGTGTGTATTAGCGTTTTACCCGTCTCGCATTTTTATCAGACTGTTGATTTTGTCGTCATGTACACGCTCTGCAATTCATCGTTATACATATTCACGTGGCTGTGTCATATCTAAGTGCATTCCTTAACACTGGGAGCATAGTTTCTTGACGGAATTTTTATTTCTAATTCGGTACGCTCTTCCTATGAAGTACTCTGTTCATTATGTAACTTTGAAGCTGTATGGTATGAAGTTTGACTGTGGAATGGAAGGAAAGCTGTCCTCGACATCATTTTTGGGCCACTTGTGCCTATGTAAATGTGCATTTAATAGGTTGTTAAATTATTGGAAGAGATTTACTGTTAATTGTTTAATTCTGTTATAGTAATGACGCAGTTGAGTAAAATTAAAACATTCGGTTCTAAATTATGTCATTTTTATACAATTTGAATAACAAGTGAATAAGTATTAGATCTGAAAAAAAAAACTTACAAAATTAAACTTTTGATATAATCATTTAACAGTTCCAGGTATAGTACGATTCAAACTTAATGGCGGCTCGAAAAACGGAGCAAGGCGCTGCGCAGTTGCAATTCAAGCAAGAGCGAGGGTGAGAGGTGGGGTACTGCGAGCAGTACCCTACAAAGCCGTCAAAAAGTTTGAACCTTACTATATGTGATATTTACATGACCATGATTTAGTTTAGGTTAATGAAAATACAAGACTTGAACTTGAATTTTGCTCTATTATAACTAACTATAAGAAGTATACTAATACATTATAATTCAACATACTTTTGTTTAGTAGATTGTTACATCAATTAGACGCGTCGAGGAAACTAACGACTTGTTGGCGTAAAAAAAGATGTTATTCGCTGGTTAAGATAAATAGATAATTAATTTATTTACTTTAGCATTCATAAATTGCCTTAACAGCAGATTATTAATTGCCTCTGATTTTCAGATTGTGAATGTCTTATCGAATAAAATAATAACTTTATTAAAGCATGTTTTTCATTTCATCTTTTGTCCTTATTCCTATTGTCGCAGCAAGAAAAGAGGTTGTTAGAACAGTCACTGTGACAAAAAAGAAAGCAGTTTTTTCACTGGTGTCAATACACCAATGTGAGGCGCGTCTAGTCCTAAAGGGGGCCCCTGTAGAAAAAAAATATCGACGACTGCGATCTCTCCTTATGGTTAGCAGTGATAGAATCGTTGATGGTGAGACGCACATCTAGTAGTAACATACAATTTACAAGTTTGCGGTTAACATGTTACCTACGAATTTTTGCACACGTCGGGGCCCCTGTTGTACCTGTATCAATGATACGGGGACCACATATCATTGATACGACGGTAGCTACGCCTTGATACCTTTTTTCTTCAACAATACAAGACAAACACTCAGTGGGAAATAATAGAAACAGAACACTATAAGCAATGATCATTTTGCTTCGTAGAATAGCTCGGTAGGCACCGAGCTTGGCACTATTTTAATGGAATTAGTTCTAAGGACAAATACAAACATTTTGATACAAGTAGCGAAAGTTTGTTATTGCGACCGAGGCAGATGTCTGTGTGCTGCAATGACTTTCCACGTGTATCAAACGACGTTTTTTAATACACTGCCACAGTCGCCACAGAGTACTTTGTGGGGTCCCTTAGCGCCCAGCCAGTTTTTGTGACATAAACGGCCGTACCTATCTATTTTGTTTTCTTAGCTTAGAAGTTTGATTTTTAACAGCTTCAAGGGACCTTAGACCCAAAGTATTTATATGGTTTCAACTTGATATCTTAACCTCTACTGCAGTCACTAACATATGTAAAGTCTGTCTAATAAGTCAACCGACTTATTAAAATGAAATCTGATGTAGTCAACACTGGTTCAATAATCAAAGTTGATTAAGAGATATTGATCATTGTTTACTACTAGAAGAACCTTATAAAAAGTATCGAATATAAGTATTTTTTAAATAATTAAATATTATACAAAATTCCCAAGTCGGTTGACTTTTTAGACAGACTTTACCTAACCTACGCTATCTTAAGCATAGATGTTTTGGCGGAAATAATAGATTTACGTACTAGGCCAGTCAAAATCGACATCAAACATCGCAAATGAGCATGCATCTACAATTTTTTTTATACACCGTTAAATTTTAATCGTTTTAATCACGTGGAGGGTCGATCCGGTAGATGAAACACTATATCGATTTGTAAATCAAAAAATATAGTACCTCTTTTTAAAACTTGTATAAATTTACGCATGTACGAAATTAATTTCTTTAAGAAAAAGTCAGCTGAGCGAGTTCAATAACCTGTAGGTACTTTGTATGCTACGCCGACTATTAACTACAGGCCATTGAACTCGTTCAGCTGACGTTTTCTTAATGATACTAATTTAGCGGTGTATACAGTACAGGGTAGAGGGACAGCCCTCCACAAACTTGAAGGTTATCTATGCTTGAAGGGCTTGTTCAGCAGACGAAACAGAACAACATTGATAAGAATAAGTACCTACCTACTAACGCTGAACAACCTTCTATAGCAGACTTTTTTTCAGGTAATGAAAAGAAAAATAAACCTAACCATGAAAAATTAAAAACTTGATTGGACAGTTTGTATGGAGAGGCCGATTTATTTTTAGTTTCCTGAAAAGAAAATTCTTGTGGTAGGTTGTTCAATATTGTTTAGTAGGTACTGGAGTATTACCATGACCTCTTATGGAAACGTTCAATTCCCAGTGAGTCAAATTCCTTTCAAAAGCAGGCCTGCTTCTGAATCGCTAAAAATCATACCATGGCAGTTCTAAAGTTGAACGATTTTTGTGCAGAGGTAAACAGTTACGCTTGAAGATCGCTTATTTTAACATTACAGACGCTCAAAAGACTGTCATCTGCTACTATTAATTACTCGTCAAATAGCACGCCATAGTACAACAAGTCTATATAACAAAAAAAAGGTGAACGAATCTTGAGCGGATTTCGTAAACTTCACTTAGCAGGCCAGTTATAGACCTGCCATAACGAAGTCTAAAAAATGCCGGGGCAGTTCAACTTCAGCCCTGCTGTAAGAGGTCAAGGTAAGTCCCCTTCTTTCTCTTCTTGTTTTTGTTTGAATTTATTAACTATAATGTATGGCAATTCTCGCACGTTACTGTTTATTGTTTTTTATATAATTAAGCATCCTAATTTTATGTAAGGTTAACCGCTACACTACACATATTTTAAAGTTTATGAAGTAGAAATAAATAGTGGATATTAATTGTGCTTTATTTCATTTACAGCGACATTTTGGCTTTTGAGCTACTTTAGGCTACAGAACGTAGGCCGAGTTTGCTGTTTTTTATAAGCTACAGAATCTAAGCCGATAGGGCGGCTAATTTGGCTACATAAGCTGAGAAAAATGGCAACATCAGACTCGGTGTTATTGGCAACACTTTTCTATGGTTTGACAGTTGACACTGACCCCGTGTTCCGAATTGCGTCAAAAGTGATTTTATCGCGAATCCAACCAACGCGCAACGTCACAAACAGTACTCAATAGTCCTTATATTTTGTGACTATTAAATTCGGTCGGATTCGCAATATAATCGCTGTTGACATAATTCGGAACTAAGGGTGAGTTAATGACAATAATGACATTACAATATTTACAACCGCGAAACGACGAAATAATCAAACCGAACAAAACTTTGCGAGAGTAAAGTTTGGACGTACGTTTAGTATTTTATTAGGATAATA
Organism: Mythimna albipuncta; assembly: GCA_929112965.1. Classification (NCBI taxonomy): domain Eukaryota; kingdom Metazoa; phylum Arthropoda; class Insecta; order Lepidoptera; family Noctuidae; genus Mythimna; species Mythimna albipuncta. Next base: position 10,204,081 of record OV815974.1, on the reverse strand, counting down.
ACAGATAATATTTTATTCAAAAATTATATGTACGCTAACTGTGATTTTGGGATCGTTAGTTCTTTCAGAATTTATGTTAATTACCTTAACACTTCGTTCTAATAATAGTTTCGGAAATTGTTGATAATTTAGGCAGTGCGTAATTAGTTGTTTATGTATTATTATTAGAGCGCAATGGCTCAAGACCAAAATGAAGAACGCCTTACTGAAAGTAACTCTAATGTTAATACAATTAGCGAATTGCCGGCAAGACGATTTGCTATTACGATGGAGTTCCCTTTGTTTGTTGTGATGATGGGAATGTCGCTCTGCGGTAAGTCTATTATCTATTATTATCTAACATCTATTTGTATTCGAGTGTTTAAAAATGTGGAGAGCACGATGTTGGCCTTCAATAAATAAATCGTTTCTTATATCATTTATGTTATGCCAAAATAAATGTTTCGTTTATTTTTTGTCTTTTGTTGCATTTCTAATTAAAATACGATATCGTATGCGGAAATTGCACTCAACAATGTAAGTGACTAATGACAATTTACATTGTTTTCAATGTCAAATAAGTTTTGCTCTGCAAGTTTTTATCCAATTTGCGCAACTTGCATTCTGATCCTTTGGTCAGTGGGTCGTTTTAGGGGCGGACTTTTAGGAGTTGGAGTATATGCTTAAGGGAACTATGAGCAGCAAAGAAAATTTTGTAATATGTAAAAACTACTTAGGCTTTTTTTTATAACAATCTTAATGATTAGTCAAAGGTGTAAAGTATTTATTTAAAAGCAAAGTACAATTTCATTTAATTCAAGGTCAATTTTGATAAGTTATTGAATGCACTAAATATTATGCAAACTCATGTGATAAACACATGTTATCTAAAACCATGCCAAATTGAACAGGTAAAGTCAATTTAGTTGATTATTTTATGAACCATTTCTGGAACTATTTGTCCAGTAATGACCTTTCATTGGCGTTATATCAGGCCCATCAACAAGAAAATTATCATAATAAATCCTTGTAATATTCCTTAAAGACATAAAAAACGTTTTAAATAAAGGATGTTGTCAAAGTATATTCTTATTTAAAACAACCAGATGCTAAAATATGTTTTTTTTATATTTTTGGTAAAAAAAAGGTTTAAAAATAAATTAATTAAAAAGTCAGATTACATTGTTATTCTAATTAACCCCGATGACATTTTTAATGTTAGAATAACGATTTTATACAGTTAGAGATAAAAAAACGTAAGTAAAGATTTTTTTTTTTTTATCCGATGGAAAACTCCACCACTGGTTGCTCCAGAATCCTGTACTGGATCCATGGTTTACGTAGTGTGTCAATGTCAAAGACACCCTTTATGTATTTATAAGTCTGTTATAAGTTTTTGTGTAAGGCACAATACATTATTTTTTCTTTTTCATTCATTTCAGCTGAATGACGTCCACTGTTGGACATAGGCCTTCTCCAAGAGTCGCCGTAATGACCGGTCCTGTGTGTCTCGCCTCATCGGCCTTCTTTTTACTAAAAGATAATTGTCAAGAAATCAAAATTTAAAAAAAAAAAATTGCTTTCTTCTGTATGCTAAAATTTTTCATTTATTTTTAGGTGCGGCCATTAGTAACATTCTACTGTATCGAACATGCGTCCACGCATTAAACTACTCTGTGGAGGAATGCAAGCCATTTCTGTCTCTGGATAAGAACAACGAGACCCATCGCCTTGAGGCTGAAGTACAGCGGTATGCGACAGTTGTGGGCACCATCAGGGGCATCATAGAGGCTTTGGTGCCCGCCGTTTTGTCCTTCTTCTTGGGGGTCTGGTCTGACACTCATGGACGAAAACCGCTGGTTGTGTGGCCGCTTTTCGGTAAATATTATAGTTTTTGAGCTACTTAACTAGTTTCAAGTAATTCCTTTATTTCTTAAAGTAAGTATTTCCTTTATTACTATTTCGTATTAATAAAAATATGATGCAACGGGACGTGCATACATGACGTGATGAAATTTGTTTTAACTTAAAAATATTTATTTAACAAAAAGTCCGAGGCGGCGTACATACATGGTCAGTAAAGTTAAGGTATATAAACTAAAGTTTATCTGTTTCATAAATCTATTATTAAGATATTGTCATGAGCCTGAACGCGACCAAATTGTGAGTTAAGTAAAACCGGCCAAGAGTATGTCGGCTTTCGCGCAGATAACTGCATCTGCAGGCGACATGCGTAATGTTGGCTTTAAAGACTGCAACAATTTTATTTTCTAGTAGTAATGCACGGAGACTATGAAAAACAAACCCTATCAAGTAGTTAGAACTTAGAACTACAACCCCATACTTTAACAAAAATAAAAAAACATCGCTTAAAAACATCATAATCTAATTATGAGATTCAATCATATCCGACAGACTTGTGTGCATTGAGATTTTCTCAAACCTAGTCTACATACGTGGGGAATGCCAGCCTTTACTTTTTGGTGGGAAATCGTCATATAACGTCTCCTGCTTTGGTTGGAACGAGAGGGATTGACAGACTTTTGTCTAAAACCTGCCTGTGTTCCCTCAGTTGCCCAATTTTTCGATTTTCTTGTGCAAATTAACAATAATAATATTCCAAAACTATCACACAACGCCGTCTAGTCTCAAACTAAGCAGAGCTTGTGTTATGAGTACTAGACAACTGATAAATATACTTTATTTCTAAATACATACATATTAAACAGTGAAATTAAAATTAAAAAATGGGGGCTTTTCATAAATAAAATACATCGCACAAGTGTCTAACGTAAATCGCGACAAGCTTTTTTAACATATATATTGCATAATATAATATATTGCAATTAATTAAATCTAAAGTTTATTCTCTTCTTTTTAGAGTATTTAAATAAAAACTTGTTTCTGGACATGTTTGTTTTTAAAATATTAATTTATTTTGATACTGGACTTGCTAAGTTTTTGAATCTTGCTATTAAAAAGACAAAACAGGTCTTCTGTTTTGTTTTTTATAAAAAGTTGTTTTGTGGATAAATAAATACGTAAATCTTTTATTTGTTTATTTATCCACAAAAATATAGTGGGACATAATTTGTGCCAATGCTTTATTTAAATTACAGGTTGTTTTTTTTTTTGGTTTGCCTCTTCACGACATCAGGCGTAAGATTTTTTAAGGGGTTTTTTAATGTACTGGTAACCAGATATAACCAGTTTGTCGAAAACCTTTTTGTAATTCTATAACGTTTTAATGGACAGACAGATATCCCATATCGTCTTATGTGGCTACTAAATCAAATGCTACTTTGATATCAAGTTACAGCAACAAATCATTAGTCCCTGCTCTAATTGCGAACGACCAGAGTAGGTATTGTATAATTATTATCTAATTTGTTTTAACAACAGCGCAAAATTGTAAATTATCTGTCTGTTTTAGTAATGCATACAGTACACGCAGACATACCATTGAATCTTTTAATGGTTCTACTTCAGTAACTAGGTCCATACGTGCTGCAAGCGGCTTCGACTGTGTGCAAGTCAAAAGTTATCCAGGAAAAAACTCCCAGGATAAAAAGAGGATGTATGGAAGGCGTAGATGGAGGATCTTTCTCTTTCTGCTATGGAAGGAGTGAATCGATTTTAACAAATTTTTGCCATTAGGTTGGTCTTAACAGCCGAAGTGACGAAGGCTGCATACATGAATAACTACCGTTCTGCCAGCTGCTTCATCCAAAATCGTTTCGCCCTTCGAGCGTGAAGATGTAATAAACGTACACACACGCACGCTCATATGTTGTTGAAATATACGCTAAATTGTACTTCAAATCGTAAGAAAACTATTACATGGATAACTTAAGATTTCAATAAAGTAATAAAAATCCTAAGTAGTAGTCAGTTTTAAAAAAGATTCAAACCCCCCGTGAACAAAATCCTAGTAGCCGCTGCTCAAAATTACCAATCGCGTAATGAAGACAAAATCAAAATTTATAAATTAACACAATTATCGATATCATAAAAAGCATAGCGTAAAATGAATTGCAAATGCAGAACAATGAATTAAGTAGGTTAATGATAGAAATAATTAAATACGGTATTATCAAATTGTCAGTCAGGCATCGCAGGTATGCTGGAAGAGATTTCATTAGAAATAAACATCACCTTTGTACTATTTTTCTCTTTCCTTCTTCTTTTCTTTTATTTCCATGTGTGTACATAAATAGTTAAATAAATAAATAAACATTTTAAACATGCTTAGTGTGTTTAGGTAGGAACATTGTCGTATTGTCGATTTAAGAACCCTAGATCAGTTAGTTCGACACGCTCTTGGCCGGTTTTTTATTGGATTCTAGATCTTGCTGACCTTGTGCTCTGCCCCTCTAACATTATTACATTCTGCAATCTACAAACACAGACAAACCACAATTTAATTCTAAGTACTACCACTGAACAAATAATAGTGTACTACTTCTATACATATATTATTTACTGCATCTTTAGGTAGCCTATGCCAAATCTACGACTCGACATCTGTGGTTTTCGCATTGTCAAAACAAAATACTGCTGGAATAATAACAATTGAATTATAATTGTGGTTAATTTAATTCTATTGTTCTGTCATGTAAATAATTAATACAGCATAAATATTGTATTTGTAGAACTATCGAATGTAACAATTCAATCAGTGAGTCACAGTTACAGTCTCCTATCTGACCTAAATATCCCGTTTAAATCATCTGCACTTTAAAACCATAATAAACTAAAATCATGCTTCGTGATTCCCCGCAGTTAAATTTAATTTACATGTCTGATTATAATGTTCGTTCGTTCAAAGCACCATATAATAGCCGACTATTATAATTTTAGGTATGACGATGACTTCTGGGCTGGTGGTCGTCTACAGTATGATGGACAGTTTGGGTCCCTGGTGGTTCATTTTGACTTGTATACCGTACTCCCTTACTGGGGGATTTACGATATTTTTTACTGGTGCATTTTGTTACTTGAGTGACATCACCGCATCTGAGAATAGATCTATTAGGTAATAAAAAAATAACTAAGGGTGAGGCCAAACGAAAGTAATTTTGTGAGTCCTGAGTTGCAGAATTTCGGTCGCGTAATTTCTACTGCGGTAGACGATTCATTTTGCGTCGCCGTGGTTATGAAACTGGACTTTTGTATGAAACCGAATGCAGCAGAAATTACGCTACCGAAAATTCTGCGACTCACGACTCACAAAATTACGCTCGTTTGGCCTCTAGGCAGAAATTAATTGTGGGAACGATGTATATTTAATGTTACTTATGTTCCAGGATGACCATAATGGAAGCCTCCGTGGGGTTGGGAAGTGTAGTAGGATCCCTGCTGAGCCCTTATGTCCTGAGACTGGTCGGAAATGTGTATTTACTGCTGATAGCCGCGACGCTAAACGTAATAGCATACGTTTTCACTAACGTATGTTTAAGGGAATCGTTGGCTGGGGCAATAGAGGTAGTTAATGTTTTTACTACTATACTTTTTTTTTCCATTCATACCTTTAGAAGTTGTTTTGTCGACTTTTTGCGTATAAAATATTGGTATATATAAAGATGCAACAAAGAGGGATACGGGCTTGATAATTATAGAGTCATAGCCAGTGGCTTCGTCCGTGTGAATGTTAGTTATTGCAGACGCGAAGTCGAAGTTAAATATGTATAAAAAAAAAAGCCTATGTCCATCCCTGGAGTTCAAGCTTCTTCGTACCAAAATTTCATCAAAACGGTTCAGTAGTTAACCGTGAATTAGGTACCTATGAATTACAAAGGCAAAAATTTTCGCGCGAGTGTGTATGCTACTTCTTCATGCTTGAACAGCTGCACAGATTTTGATGTACTTAACTTGTTATACAGGTAGACCATGTCTTGGAATATCACTTCTTCTTCTTCCTGCCCTTGTCCCATTTTATTTGGGGTCGGCGCAAAACGTTCTTGGAATATCACTTATGATACTTTTATCCCGGGAGTATGTTCTATTGGAATACTTTTTTACTATTACGCGGGCAAAGGCGCTGGCAGGATTCGTACTTTTGTAGTATCCATATTGTCATGAAAAATTTGTACCATTAAGGATGAATCACCTGGTGAGTCATACTTTCATTTAATGCAAGTATGAATCAATAGGTAACAAAAAGGTAATATGATAAATGTTTATGATAGCTCGTTTATCTGTTCCGTGGGTAAGTATAGGTAGGCACTTTATATCTATGGGCAGGCACATATGTAAGTTGTACTTATCAGAAGTTCTATGAAGAAATTTTATGTTGTCGAAGCTTCGACAACATAATAAATGGGAGTGGCTGGGGGTGGCCCTCGCTAGAACACAGTCGGAAATGATTTTAAATAATGAAAATTGAGTACGTACATAGTAATATTATCGTGTGAAATTCTGGCTAAATATTATAATTACAAAGATAATATTAATATCTCATTGATTTGATCATTTTGTTTTTCAATTTCTTTGAAATGAACGATGATACATTTTTGAACTTCACCAGAACAATAAACATTGAAAAACAACAAATAACATAATGCCTATGTACACAAACTTTCGAACTTATATACCTATACGGATCCTTTCCACTGGTCGCCGGTCTTCCACCAATTTCTTTTTTGAGTAGTATTTTGGGACCAGGACAAGATAAAATTCGCAATGATACTTATGCTACTGCATAATTATGATTAATCCTCTTTAGATTTACACACCTGTTTGATTACATAACCAATATTTAAAATAATTAACATTGATATTGATGAATCACGCAAAATAAAATTGATAGTAGGTATTTTGCTATCGACTACGGAACTTTACCATGCGTACGTCTGTGTGGCTATTTTGATTTTCATGTAAACCCAAGGACAAGATAAAATTCGCAATGCTAGTCATTGAATTATAAAAACCCGGGTTTTTTGTATATCAATGCCTAGAGTCTGTATAATAAGTTAAACGACTTGGGTAATTATTAGGATTTAATGAAATCTAATGTATGACTACACGGGTTCAATCATCAAGGTTGATTAAGAGATAGAGATCATTTTTTACTAACAGAAGAACCTTATAAAAAGTACCGAATATAAGTAACTATTTTTTAAATGATTAAAGATTACATATAATTCCCAAGTGGGTTGACTTACCTATTAGACAAACTATACTGCATAATAATTATGATTAATCCTTTTTAGGTTTACCTATTTGATTAACATAAAATAAATTAAATTACGTAACGGAGAAATTGCTATCAATTTAGTTTATGTGATTCATCAGTAAAATAGTCATCTTTGTTATCAGGCGATGGCGAACGCTCTATCAGTACCTAGTGCAGCTTTGTATTATCGCAATCACAGATAAGACCTTTTGTTTACAACCGGCGACGATATTGTTTGTTTTGCGACAGTATTGTGGCTGTTATTTAATTTTACGAGGATTACTTATTCACATACCAACTTTTTCCTTTCAAAAAGAGCCAAGCGTAGCGTTGCCAGGCGGTCAGATAAAGTCGAATTGGCCGGAAACAATCAGGCTTTTTGGTTGTGTGTGTGGCCAAATGTCCGGCCAGGGGACTTACCATAAATGTCAGTCGTGCGAGCAAAAAGAGGGATGGACTGTGGAGCTATACACATATAGCTCCATCCAACAGTTCAGTTTAGCTCGTGGTAGCACTACTGTTCGGCTTTTGTAATGCTTTTTGATATATATTTTTTAATACTTTTTAGTTGTATTTCGCTCATCTCGCCTCACCTTATTGTATCGCTAGCAAGCGAAGGGTCACTGCTAATCGAAAAAAGTTTTGTATAACAATTGTAATAGTAGGTAGGTATTTACAGTTGTAATTTATGTGAATAATCTTGATCAATGATAAAGACTGAGTCATTCAATTACCTATGTGGTTTCAGGTATTTCACTAGAATTGAATAAGACTTTAGATAAAACCCTAGTTTTACATAATGTCGCGTTATAGGTACTAAAACTTAAAAGTTGCGGGCGTTTGCCCTTTTTTCCCCCCATTAAAACGTCCGGTTAAATTGGCAGGTCTTTCCGGCTTTTTGGTTTTAAAACCTAGCAACCCTATCTACGAGCATCTTAATTGATGGGATTAAGGTCAATAAAGAGCTAGTAATAAAGACTGCCGTTACAAAGGCTCCAGCCGTTTTCTGACGTGGTTCTTCCCAGCTGAGCTAATTAGCTAATTGAGATGCTTTTATGGTTGAAATTTGTAGGTAGAGAGCATTAAAGTATTATAAAAATGCAGTCGGAAAATTAACTTTTCACAAAAAGCCATAAAAAATGGCTTTTTGTTAATACACTAACTGCCGCCACCGGCTTTTCTCGCGTGGATGTAGAAAAGTGTCAGTAGCGTAGTTAGGCGTGGGCGAAGTGGGCCCTCGCTCACGGCCTCACATTCAAAAGGGCCTCGCATAAGCGAGGGCTCTTTAAGAAGGAGGGTTTTTTTATAATCGATAGGCTCGCGTTTGACCACTATTGCAGCTGATGGTAAGCGACGATGTGATCGAACAATAGGTTACGACAGTCGCTGTCTCTTTGTGAATTTATGAAAGCAAAAGGCCTCGCTGATGTACCTTCGCTCACGTCTAAATTACTTATGCTACTTCTCAGCCAGGACTTGGTCTATCCGTGTGACAAATTTCAACCAAATCCATTCAGCCATTTGACTATGAAGAAGTAACAAACTTAACCCACATTCACTCAAAAACTTCCACCTTCATAATATTGGTGGGACATGTATAGGTTTTTTTATTTTATTTAGTTTTAGTGAAAGTAGGTATAATTATATATTAAATAACAATAACGTTGCAGGCTTTCGGACTGTTGAATGCATCTCCTCTAATCCGAAATTTCTCTTGGTTACAGGGAAGCATCTCATCTGTATTAGACTTTTTACTAGTGAAAGAGATGTTCCGTGAATGCTTCAAACGACGACCTAACAATGGTAGAGCACAACTGCTTCTCCTAACCATAGCCAACAGTCTATCAATCTTCATACTCTATGGAGTCTTTAACTTGGAATACCTGTTCACAAGGAAACAGTTACACTGGGCAATGAGGGAGTACACGCAATTTTCAGCTATAAGCACGATGATAGCCTTCTTCGGTTCCTTTATAGGGATCGCGTTTTTCCAAAAACTGTTGAGAAGAAGTGACTTGGTCGTTGCTAACTTGGGATTCATAACTAACATCATGGATTATCTAATCAGGACTTTTGCTACAAAATCGTGGCATATGTATCTGGGTAAGTTGTTCATGTAAGTACTTAATAGTTTTTAAGTTTGTGCAACTTTGTTCGCAGACTGAGTAAGACTTGACCACACTACACAGGGAATCCTCGTATGGGGTAAAGCGTTTATGTTTAATTTTATGCGGAATATGTTTATTTTTTATTAGCACAATAAATTATACTATAATTATTAATAATAATCGGCCTTGTAGTAATCCCACCGCTGGCACTCAGGCCTCCTCTCTAGGAGGGAGAACTTTCCGCAATCCATCACGCGAGCCCAGCCCAATTACTGTCTGGATTTAAACCCATGACCTACAACTTGTAAGTCGGGGCAGTTACTACTGGGCCACCACAGCACTGCTCACTCACGCGTGGGTAGATAATAAAATAACAAAACTAACTACCTAATAATATTTGTAAATAAAGAGCATTTAATGCTAATTTATTATTCACTCTTGCGGTTTATTCATACCTACTATTGTTTATATTTATATATAGGTATTTATATCGAATGCTAGCTCGTTTAACATACGACATAAGACTGTTAAATAGGTATTATAATAGGATGCATATTGTGGTTGTCACAAACAAACTAAATAAAATTATCATAATTTACATTTTGTTATTGTGGCATTTGCGACCGAAAAAAAAGTATACCTAGTACCTAATGATGATACAACATAATAATATCAATTATATAATCCAATCTGTTTACTATGCTGTCAACAAGAGAAGTCATTGCCTATCAAGGACATACCTAAGAATAATAATAATAATATTCCACAACTATCACACAACGCCGTCTAGTCCCAAGCTAAGCAGAGCTTGTGTTATGGGTACAAGACAACTGATAAACATATTTATACATTTCTAAATACATACATATTATAGATAAATAAAACTTGTTTGTTTCTAGTGCATGATGATGACTAATACTAGTTACATTACTACTACTAGACACTACTACGACTAGACTGTTAGTACTAGTTTTATTTTGGATTTGGTTTTAATTGGATGTAGATAGATATTAAGAGCATAGATACTAAAAACTGACTGACTCGTTTATCTGTATAAAGTTTTTTTTTTATGTAATCATCGATCTATTCGATTATTTAGTATTTTATAAAATTTACAAGGTTATAACTGTATAATTAAGATAGATAGATATACTCTAAGCAAAACAACATTTAGTTAGTCAAGCACAACTCTATCAAAATATAGTTAGGAATAACTGTATTGAAATTGTTTGGGATGGGTAGAAATGAAATGGACTGTATTTCTATAAACGCTTGGTACATTGTCAATGGATCCGAAGCGGATGTCCGCTATGCATCGGACAGGCAATCTCTCTGCCCGCGTCTCCGTTCACCGCTGCCATGCCGGGGACGTTTCACTAGGATAAAATTTAAGTTCTGCTGTGCTGACGTATGTGCACGCCGCCTGCGCGTGCAGACTGCGTCAACGATGTGTAAGATTCGATTCCCAACAAAACATTATTTTTTATTTTTTTTATCTTTTTTTTTTGTTACCAACACCTTCAGTTTCTGTTCCGGTTACGGTGGAAACTGGAAGACTGCAAATCGTTTTGCGGTCTTTATAGCCACTCTAGATGTTATAGCATAATATTTTTTTTTTTGATTTTCAGGTGCTTCCGTTGGCTCATTGAGAGGACTAACAGCGCCTCTTATCAGATCATTCCTGACAAAAATTCTGCCTGTTGTGGACATAGCTAAAGTGTTTGCCTTAATGTCAGCAATCGAAGGCTTGTGCCCGTTAATCGCACCTTTGATATACAATTCGCTGTACCAGTTCACCGTGGCAGTATTCCCAGGATCAATTTATATCCTTAGCAGTGCTGTTACGGCAATCTGCGTCGTGAGCTTGACGTAAGTAAAAAAAACATTAGTCCCGCCATTACGATTTCATTAATGTATCATGAATTCATTGTATTAGACAATGAATTCATGATGGTACATTATACCATGCGCCCATTGTTTCCAACTTAGTCCAGTGAACTTTATCATTCATTCTTCAAATCAATTAAAGGTAGAACTGTATTGGGCACACGTACGTCATTCTGGGCGCGTCAGTCTCCATGCATCATAAATGGCTACTAGATTTGTAGAGCTACATTAAATCCACGCTACGCGACGCGACGTCAGGCAACGCACGCGACTCTACGTACAGATCAGGCATAGCCCACGTGTGCATCGGTCTTATGTAAAGCTTCGTTTGGATTTGGGTTAGTGTAAAAATAGGTACCTAATGTGTGTTTCTACAAATAGTGTGTAGGAATGATACCAAATGACAAGTTTCGTAGAAGAAAAAAAAAATAGAAGTTATAGAATTAGAGTTTGTCTCTATTTTAAGCTGAAAATCTGACAAAATTTAGCGTTAAAATCATCACCAATGAAGAGTTTTTTTTTTATTAGCGAGCGATGCTTAAATTAGGGTTTGATACCTTCTTAATTTAACCCTAATATTTCATGGTGTAACCTTTTTTTGTGTTGGGTATCAACAAATAACTTCTTCCGCTGTGGGATAATTGAGGTTGAATGTCAGACTTTTAGTGTGTAAGCCCCACCTGTGCTCCTTCAATTGCACTTTGTGTTCCAGGGCCACAGTATTTTTTTCGAACCATTCAAAGTCCAAGCAAGTAGTATAAATATTGAACAAGTATAAAATTAAACCATAGTGCTTTTTTGCTTCAAAGTAAACTGTCTTGAAGTGAAATCGAGAGCAGATTTCTGTCCCTTAAAAGAAAACAAGAAAACCTACTTACAATACCAGTTTCATGTCCTTTATTTTGCAACATTGATATAAAAATAAATATAAGAGTCCGGTGTTTACGACGTGGCGACGTAACTTGTAAGGATTCCTTGAATGTTTTTATCTACCACAAGGTAACCTTGGAAATAAAATTAAGATAGGATTATTTTGACATTTTTACTCCTTCTACCTGCATAGGTATTTAGGTGATTATTTTATTAAATTTATTAAAACCTAGATACAACAGTAGATACCTAAACAAAGCTTAAATTGTTTTATTTTAATAAAAAGTGGTGCTAAAAAATCTTCCACCTTCGAAATCTAAATAATGTAAGTTGCTAAAATACTTTAATCATGGCAACTTGTTTTAGTCCGTAAAGTGACACTCCCTCCCGCCCCACCGAGAGCAAGAGACGTTATTTGATAATTTCCCATGTAAAAAAGGGCTGAGCCGTTGATCAACTACCTACGCCACTGGCAAAGGCGTCTCCCTTTTCTTTCCCACCTCTATGTCCTGGGCAATCATTGGTAAATTTTGTCTCGCGAACTTTATCTGATCGCTACAGTCAACGTCCAGTGAGTGACGATCTTCGCTCATCTTCGGAATTCGGTCAGTCCGAGTGCAATCCTGCGACGTGGCCAGCCCATTCTCACTTCTGCCTCTAATTATGTAACATAGAAGTCGAAAATTGTCCCACGGAATCGTACCTTAATCTTATTTTTTTTAATGCATATTTTAATTTGTAGTGGTTTTAAACGACTGAATTTTGTATTCCGATTGAGTTCTTTATCGGTTTTTGACGTGACAACGTCTTAAATTAGGTTGCGGCTGGGAGTCACTTATGAAAAAGTGTAACGCTCGGTAACGTTACGATGAGTCACCGAACGAGAGAGAGGCCCGCCGAATGCCTTGCGTCTCTCTCCCACTCAACTATTTTCATTCAATTCCTTGTTCCTATTGTGCAATTTAATTATATTCATATCAATAAATATTCTACCGAGAAAAAGACGTTGTCACGTAAAATCTTCGCCCGTAAAACCGACTTTACAGGCAACCATTTTTTACATGAAATAAATGAATTGGATTTTCATTCTAATTTTTCACAATTTTATCGTGTTAGCACTTACAGTTGACTGCAGGTCGGAGGTCGCTAAAGTAGGACGATTTTATAAATCTATATACATATATAAAAATCAATGCCACGTTTCGTTGTAATTTTATAACTCAAGAATGGGCTCACCTATCCAAACCAAATGGTTAGGCTTTGTTCGGACTTTCGGACTATTTAGTACATGGTTTATGTGAGGTTTGGTAGGGTAGAGTAGGGTATAGTAGGGAAGAGCGCGAGCGAAGCCGCGCGGGCAAAAGCTAGTATTTTATAAAAAAAATACTGTTTTTCTTGTTTCAGATTCGTTCAATACTACAGATGGAACGTAGCATCACCATATGAGCCCTTGGCTTCAGCTTAGTAGACTGTTTTAAGTTCTTCTGAAGTATCAGTTAGTAGTCTTTGGGTATACATATCGAGCGCTCAACTTTCGATAAAACGATATTGTTTAGCTCCACCACATTGGATCCTGAATCAGCAAAAGTCAAAACTGATGCAGAGTCGCAGCGCATCGAAGCGTCAATCTAAAAATGCACATTGTATAATGACCCCCTATCTTCTCAACGCATTGCATGCAGTGCGTTAGGCACTGCGATTTGACATAGGTACTTACAATTAGAATGAGAGGACCACTGCGATTGGTGCTCAAGCATATCGAGGCGAAACAAAATATTTCGCTTCGCACATCGCTTTGTCTTGCTTCTGCGGCAGTGTGCTTTAGCCCTTTGATGATGATATTTTAATATACATATCATAGTAACGTGTGCCTTGAAAATTAGACTGCATTCGACCGTAGTTGACATTAGTACCTACCGCCTTTAACGAGAAGACTGAAAGTGTCACAGGTTTTTCAAAGTCATAACAACTAGGTACTGAACTGTTAGGGCCGATTCAAACCAGATTGACAACGGCTGACAGCGTCGCAGCGAGCTTTTAGTGAGAAATAATTTTAATCTGTATCTGCTAGACTGGCTGCAAGACCAGTATCGCTTAAAAAGGTTAAAAAAGGTCTCGCAACCGCGAGGCTACTCGCTTTTGTCTTCTTTTTCAGAAATAAATATAATATCCAATAACCAATTCCGTCATGAGCGTCGCTGCCGGCTGTTGCCATTCCGATGTGAATTGGTCCATAAAGGGCCAAGTCTCTGTTTTATATTTATAATGTAAATAGGTAAAGGATACAATGTAAATAACTACTAATACTATGTGGTTATGGCTCAGTTCACACCGCGACGCAACGAGACGCGAAAAGTGATTCAAAATATAACTTTATTTACTACACGAAAAGATACACATTTCATTGTGAGAATTCTGAATACGTTGCACCACACAGCGCTGAGCGCCGCGCTGCGTCTCGATCTGAAATGTATAACTTTTCGTGGAGTAAACTAAGTTATATTTTGAGTCGCTCTTCGCGCAGCGTCGCGTCTCGGTGTAAACTGAACCTAAAGGTCTATCCCCACACACTTTCCTGTTCTGTCCCTGACACGGTACTGATGTGTGGGAACAGGCCTTTAGTCTGTAAATTTTTATGTGTTGCAGTTCCTTCTATGGTACTGTATCACGAAACATGTGATAAGTTGTTTTAAGATTTTATAGTTACCAATATTCATAAAATCATATTATTAACACTGCTGTAACTAGCCTTTAATACGCACGGTGCGAGCTTCTATAACTGCACCCCTAGAAAAAAGTACAATAGAAACAAAAAGGACTAAGTAGATTTAAATGATTTTCGCCCCTCCAGGGGCACCGCTGGCATCGTCCTAGTTACGGCACTGATTGTGTGAATTTTGTTTTATAACGTTAACGTTATAAAACAAAATTATATCAGTAATATATTGTTTAGGAATGAATGTACCTGCTGGGTATTATGAGCTTATACGACGTACGTAATGTTATGTACTTACAGATTTTATCTCGACATTGTTTTTGTAGGCTTATTAGAATCTTTTTCAGGTATTAAATATATCCCTTACTAGCTCTTCTCTGCGGGTCATAACGTGACGTTAGGCCTTTAAATCGTCCTTGATAATATGGCTGTCCTAAACTTTTTTCAATTTGTACCAGTAGTTCTTGAGATTAGCGCATCCAAACAAACTCTTCAGCTTTATAATATTAATATAGATATATACTAAGGTTTATCACTTGCAAAAATACTGTAAAACAGTTTTTTTTTTATGGATTCCAATATAATTTTGGTTTAAATAAAAACGGCATTATAATATGCTCATAAAATTGCTTCATAGACCCCTAACACAAACAAAACTCAAATATAAATAGGTTTTTGAACCAATTATTTTATTTATGTACACACAAACACTTAAAAATGAAAATACTTAACAAATATAGAAAAGCACAAAGGTATGTGTATTGCTTATCTCAAATGAAATCTTTCAGCAGACCTATGATAGGAGAGTTGTGTATTTCGTTTTCTATATAATACATATTAGGTAGTGAAATTTGAGTGTCTCTAAATGCATAATATGAAAGTATTTTCAATACCTATAGCTAGACGATTTTAATTATTTTTTTTTGTGTCAATTTGCTCAGACTAATCTCGGAGACAGCTGGACCGATTTTGACAGGACTTTCACTCGTAGAGAACTGATATTATAAGGAGTAACTACATTGTGCTGTTTTATGAACCTAAAACGGACGAAGTAATATAAAATGAAGTAATACTAAACTATATTCGAGTTCTATTTATATATTTGTAATGAACTATTGTTTAGAAATATTCAATAAAAGGCGGATATATTTTTTTATAGTAGAAAAAATTGCCCAGTGCCGCAATGTGCTGATACGTATCTGAAAATAATTATGAATGTACTATTATGTATGGTGTTTGTGGGAGTTATTTTCTAGTGATTAAAGTAAGAATAAAACTGTATTTAAAAGACTTTTATTTCATCTTTTATTTTTTTTTTATTATTATTATTATTATTATTATCTTTAACCGACTTCCAAAAAGGGGGAAGTTCTCAAGTAGTTTTTATTTTTTTGTATCTTGTTCAAAGATATCGTCGTGTGAATAGGCGCGTGTGTCGTGTGCAGCGGTTCCGTAGCTGAAACCGGGTTATTGCCTGCGCAGTGTCAGCTAATTGAACTTAAACGGTGTGCATGTAGTTGTGTCGATGGAGAACTATAATGTATTATTACGTAGCAAAACGGGCGCGGGGCGCGGGTCACCGTGACGAGGCACTTTTGTAAGGGACCGCGCGGGCGCCAGTTTAACGTAGCGTCAGCCGTTGCTTCTTCGAAATTGTTCGATTTCGAGGGTTAGGGTCAACTCACACCGAAAGAGCGGCGAAGGGCAGCGAAGCGGAGTGCAGTTTCAGTTTCATATGAATTTTAACTTTATTATCATTACTATAATACTTATTATCGCATGAGAAACTCGAACGAGTCGCGCGGATGCCCGCGGCGCCGCAGGAATTCCGTGGAATTATCTCGTTCGTGTTTCTCATGCGATGATAAGTATTATAGAAATGAAAATAAAGTTAAAATTCATATGACACTGAAACTGCGCTGCCCTTCGCCGCTCTTTCGGTGTGAGTTGACCCTTACGCTCTTGATGCGACAGCGGGAACGGAGGTGTCCTCGAGAACAGATCTGCAGAAGTAAACATTGTGTTTTGCCGCTATAGTACAAAGTCACGTTGTGACGACAGCCACGTGACAAGTACTTATCGGATTCGCGCTGGTTATCAGCTTCATTTTTTATAAAAATTGGCACTATCGTTCTTGTCTCACACCGGCACTAACCCGCCGGGGGTTCGTGTAAAATTAAAATTCTGATGATGGCTGTGCCAGTGACGCCAATTTTGGAGGTACAAAATACATTAGGGTCAATTTATACTAGTGCAGAGTCGAAGCGTCTATCCAAAACAACGCACACCTTACTTCAAATGAGGTCTATACACGTTGGCGCACATATGCTTTGATTGGCGCATGTCTACTCAACCAACTAGGCGAGCGACACCGAGCGATGGCAAGACAAATATACTGTCTCGATGTTTGTATTGGCCTTCACTCGGCCCAATCCGCGTATCCATGCGCCCACTAGCGAACCTACGCGTCATCAGTCGGAAATTGGTCAATTCAATAGCAATGCTGTTGATGCCCATTACTACACGTAAGAGTGCGCGCGTATTCCGACGAATACGCGCGCATTCGTGCGGTTTCGCTTTAGTTGTAAAGAATTTGATGATTCGATGCGCTTCGACTCTGCGCTAGTATAAATAAACCCTTATGTAGTATTTACGCTGTGTGCAATGTGACCGTTTTATGTTCAAAGGGAGAAATTAAACCCATGCATTTTGAATATTGTTTTATTATTAACGTCTTATATTTAATGAGAAGTACTCCCCAGCACACAACATAAGTTATATGTGATTTTAATGAGGCAGATAGTACAGGGTACGAAAATTAATGAGCAATTTAAATTTCGTGCATCAATTTGTGGTTAACAAAAAGGTGTTTTATGTTTGAACTGAAATGTTTTATGGCTTTGGATGTATGAAAGTGAGAACCTATTTCTACTTATAATAATTATCATCATCACAGATTACGAATTTACCTTTCTAAGTATTAAGTTCGTTCTTTGTACAGAAAATAAAGTTTTAAAGGCAAATTACTCGCCTAAACACTTACAGTGTATTAAACAATGATTACTAAATTACGTTTTTTTTTTGCCTTTTGTACATTTGTACGAGATTCTAGAAATGTATACTATTTCTTCAACTATGTCCAATTGCAATTTAAACTTTTTAGTCCTGAATCTCGCTATTACATAAACTGAAAGATGCCTTATAAAATATTTAGATATAAAACTATGCAATTGTAATCTATATACTTTAAAATTTAAAGTGAGCAACTTTACATTTAACATCACAGATTGGCCAGTTACAAGGGTAATTTTGTTTATATATTTTGACTTGGTAGCTACCTAAAACTAGGTATGGAAGCAGTACACAAACATAAACAAGTACTAAAATTATAAAAAAATAGTAATGAAAACAAACTTATGTACTAAAAAAATAAACGAGGAGTCATAACATAAGTACAAAAGATGATGAATGTATGTGTTAATAGCAATGGAACTTATGCAAATGTTAAGTTACATCCAAGTAAACTTAAAATTAATCATACACTAAAAATACTTGTCAAGTAGTTTACAGTCTTATAATATTGAGGTTTGCTAAACTAAGAAGTGTTAATATTTATAGCACTGGGAACAAATTCGGTTTAACCATGAGTTTTGGGGTCATAATTGAGTTGTCGCATAAGCACCACTACTGGCTATATACACGCACCACCAGTTGCACAAAAAAAAAAATCAAGACACTTTCACTGTGGTTTGCTCGCGAACTGGCGAGGATAATATCAAGAAGTCCCTTAAATCTACCATTCTTCTTCAGGCTCTAGGCCTTGATCCGCCACAGCCGAAGCATTGTTGAAATCCTGGTGAACAAAGTTTTCTTATTAGTTTTCATAACTAAGAAAATACAAGTAGTTTTCTAAATTCTTAAAATACTAAAATTTAATTTTCTAATTAATTTTACCATAAGGTGAAGGCTAAGGGCCCAAGCGTGGCCATATTCTCACAAGATAACTGGCGCCATACACAATATTTTAGGGTATGAGAGCATTATTCATTATGGAATGAATGTTAATGAACTTAGTTCAAATTGTATGTCCCCATCATGGGGACAAAGATACGACTTAAAATTACCTTACTATTGTCCCCTTTACGTACATACGGGCAACTGAGGGACCACGGACAGTATTAAGATTTCACGAGTTGTTATCCACTTTTTTTGCTATTGTTAAGTTCACTTTACAACTAAATGCTTAGCTTCCATTGTCATAAAGGGAGGAATTGAGAATGAACCAATTAAAGGTTGGCAAATAAATAATAATTTAGTAATAAAATTTTAATCGGAATCTTTTATTTAATTAGGCCAAGAGCGAGTGATGCAAGCTTGGAATTTCTTTTATTGGATTATTTTGAAATGCCCTTTGTCGCCTTTCAATGCAGACAACGAACATACAGTTCTCACTGATACCTAGAATCAACGCCGTTATCGATATATGACCAAACTCGGGCTCATCTTTACGATTACTTACATAATCATCTCCCTTTTATTTGCGTGAACAAAAAGAGAAGAATTTCAGTTACCACACAATAGCATCAATTGTTCATTAATTAGAGTAGTAAACGAATTTGAAACATAACTTACTCTTATATCACTGCCGCCGTATTTGTTGCCCTTGTATGAGGCGGTACCACCTCCTTGCAAGAAGTCTGGTACAGTTTGATCCGCCTGTTTCAGGATCTTCGCCAGATCAGCTACGAGCCCCATGTCCTGCACGATAACATAATTTGAGTAGGTGTACATAATGTACTGTGAAAAATCACGAGTCATTGATTTTACATTAAATTTAAAAATCCGGAAGTGGTATAATCATTATGGTGATAATTCTCGAACCGATTAATCATTAAATTAGTCGCACACAATCCTACCTAGGACAAAAAGAACCCTTCTCTCAAATATGATATCTCTATCACTCAAAGCTTTGCTGGGAGAAAAGTTATTGTTAGTGTGTAGAGTTAAACTCACCTTTGTGTACAAAGGTGAGTTTAACTCAACAATATCAAATTATGTTGTTTTTGTGTATAATAAAGAATTAAGATAAAATAGACAAAAATACTTACTTGATCGGCATCAAAGAAAGACACGGCCTTTCCTCTGTTGCCCACGCGACCGGTTCTACCGATCCTGTGCACGTACTCGTCTATACTCTTTGGCAAATCGTAGTTGACGACTATGTCGACGTTCTTTATATCTGTAATTAAAAACATGCGAGACTAGCGTTAATTTAGACTGCATTTATTCTGAAGTCTTTTTCACTTAATTCAGAGATAATTTGGACCAGAACATGTACTCAACATTAGTGATATGATAGGTTAAAGTTGTAAAAAATAAAGTCCTGTTTTGACATTTGTATCTTACTTGTCCGGTGTAATTTATGGGGGTTCTTAGGTTAATAAAATTGAAACTTGGCAGAATTTTTAACCAAAATTAATTATAAAGACGGGGTGTTCCAAGTTTATATGAAAACATTCTCATGAACAAAGTCATTTTCACAGTTACTGATATAACTTGCTATGTACCTAGTCCTCTGGCGGCGACAGCGGTCGCCACTAGAATGCAGTGCCGACCACTCTTGAAGTTGTCAAGAGCCTCTTCACGTTCGCGCTGCATGCGGTCGCCGTGGATCGATGACGTCATCATCTGTTGCTCGGATAGCATGGCCGCGATGAAATCAGCGTTGCGCTTTGTCTCCACAAACACCAAGACACGCTTACGATCTGAAATAATTAACATAGCGAATCTTTTAGCTTCAGTGATTCAACGCGAATGCGATTGCGAAGCGAGTTAAACGTGACGTACCTAGCGGCTCAGTCCTACGTGCCACTTCGCACGCAATTTAAAACAAACCACCACACCGTAAAAGTACGCAACAATATGAAACTACACGTCCGCTTCGCTTCATTCGCATCGCATCACACCCACGTGCAGTCGGTCGCGAATGCCACCGCAATAGAGTATTAATTGTTTGTTCCATTCGCGTCGGTTTGCTTGGTAGTAGTAAACTACCACATGACTCACCATTTTCTTCAATCAATTTCTTGAGTGTCTGTTGCTTTTCATACTTGGTAACTTGGTGGAATATTTGTTCTACGTCCGTGCTGGCGCCCCCAACGATACCGACGGCGACAAACAAGTAGTTGTTCAGGAATTTGCCGGCGAGATGTTGAATGTCTTCCGGGAACGTCGCCGAAAACATAAGTGTTTGACGTTCTGTCTGTAGAAGATATAATATTCTTCATTAGCATAGCATAGTCGGCATGATAATATATTCCTACTGTTGGGACTGAAATCTCCTCTCTGGGAGAACTACGTCAGCCCAGCGCGGGTTGGTGGATGTTGTATGTCGTCGAATTTTTGATTCTAGTACAAGTAGCGGCACGTAAGTCTAGCGCTGAACGATACGCGGAGGGGATTGCTGCGCATGGGTATTGTGGCGCGGGGAACAGAATGCGACTGGAGAGCCAATCGGCGGTACGCACGCTCGCCTTCATCCCGCTAGCCCCCCTCAGGTACCTTAATTTTTACTTCTGCGCAATAACGGTCAGCGCTAAAGTTTCGTGCCGCTACTTGTACATGTTGGTTTCCTTATGATGTTTGCCTTCATTAATTTTCTTCTAAATAGTAGATCATGAAGGTATCAAAATTTTAGCTAAAAAAAGTTTCCTAAAATATACATTTAGCAGTGCTGTTGTATGTGTATATTTAGCAGTAGGCTTTTTTTAGCATTAAGAGTAATTATAAGAAACATTGATAAAAACTTAAACAGTTTCTAGAATGGACAAGAGCGTATGTTTGTGTTTGAAGTTTTATTTATTTATTTATGTACACAAATAAACAAGAACCCAAATGTAAATAATATTTTCATCTGAAAACACACACTATATGAATCACGAACAAGTGATAAGCATAGCATAGTCGCCCTTATTATGTTCCCAATGTTGGGACTTGGGCCTCATGAGAGGGAATAGGCCTAATCCACTACGCAGGACAAATGATAAGATTAGAATTGAAATATTGACGAAATACGATATAAATATAATAAATAAACGAAACAACTTATAAGTGGCACCATAGTGGGATAAGACAGTGATGTGATAAGTGTATTTTTATTTAAAATAAATTGTTTAAAAGACAAACAAAGATTATTTAAATTTAGTTTAGCGATTAAGAGTCCTTTTACGTTTCGGCTTTACGCAAGTTTAGGTATTTTACGCACCGAGCGCTCGAGCGGACGGCTAACTCCGCCACCGATACTTTCATTCATACTTCTCGCTCGCACTTAATACGGCGACTAAACGATCTGGATTTTCCGTACTTAACTTAAGGTTTCTTAGGATGAAGGTTAGTAGGTGGAAATTGTTGACGTGTTATTTCAATTTTATAAAATGAATTTATATTAATTGATTTTTCTTATATTATTTTTTATGAACCATGTTTACATAATTTTTTTAATTGTTATGCAGTAATCGATTATAATATCTACAGTCAATAACATTAGTATTAATTGCATATATTATAGTAGTATGGTTGCTGCAACGTATTCTAATAAATAAATCAACCAAATGTAATAGAATAGAATAAACTTTATTGTTCACCAAAATACTCGTAGTAACAATTTCACAGAAAATTTAATATTATTAATATAATATATTTAATTAACAAATATATAATTTATAGAAAGAGAAGAATGAAGAGAGTATTTTTTTAATTATTACCCGACAACGGAGGGAACTTACGATTTTGACAGGCTATGTATGTATGTGAGTATGTTCATTTGTTCCTTATAGCTCCTAATCTACTTATCAGAACTCGACATATGAGGTATCGTTAGAACAGTCTTAATCGTTCGCTGAACATATGCTGTGTGACGTGTCACAAAAAACGATATGGCGCCGACAAAAAGTAATGTGTTAAAAATAAAAATGGAGATAAATACGCCGTGTTCGGTATCATTTGCAAGGGCTTAAGTTGTGTATTTCCAATATGTTGCTCAAATTCAAAGTGACGCCCTCTAGCGGACAAAAGATAATGTGATAAATGTTAAGATAAATACACCGTGTTTAATATCATTTGAAAGGGCTTCACCGGTACTTTGCAAAAATTAAAAAAACAATGTGGCGCCCTCTCGTGGTCAAAAAGTTTTGTGTAAAAAAAAAGATAGTCTCCTAATGATGTCGTCCTTTCAGTGCGTGCCTGAAGGTTAGCAGCGTGGCTGCCCATTTCACTTCCTTCTCCTCTCCTCCATTCACTCTCAAATTATGAAAAGGAATGGAAAGAGTACAGTTAAACAGCGGCTGCCCTCTCTCATAAAGTGCACCTCTCAAATATACGAGGTCTGCACTTAAATCTCGTTGCAGTCCATCACCACCTGGAGACTGAAAAAACTAGCTCTACTATTCCTTACGGAGACGCAGATCAGAGGTCCGTCCGACGTGTCGTATCTTTCATACCCAGGGTTTACCTTGGAGCACAACTTCAAACCACTCGCGGGCGTATGTATGTATGCCCGGGACGACATCTGCTATCGGCGTCTCCGCAATCTTGAAGACTCCAGGTTCTCAACGCTTTGGGCTTTGGTCGCCACAGGCCTAGATAAAATAATCTACGCTTGTGTTTACCGTTCGCATAGTGGAGACGTCCGGGCTCACACAGCATCTGAGTGAGGCGGCAGATGCGGCTCAGCAGCGGTAACCTTCCGCCCAACTGGTGTTACTGGGGGACTTTAATGCGCACCACCAAGAGTGGCTTTTCCCATACCAGTGCACAGATCATGCTGGTCGTGAGATGCGGAAGCTAGCGCTGGAATTGAATCTCACCCAGCTGGTCTAGGGGGAACGAGGGTACCTGATGTGGATTCGCACACAACCAATTGCTTGGACCTTCTAATGACCACAGATCCAGACCGCTACTTAGTGTCGATATCTTCGCCTTTAGGCAGTTCTGACCACTATCTGGTTAAATCTGTGTCTATCTACTCCTCGCCCGATCCTAGTCCTAGAGGAACTCAGTGGGTTTGGCGATACAGGTCAGCAGATTGGGATGATAAGCGGTCTTTCTTCGCATGATATCCTTGGCAGCCCACTTGCTTTTCTTCGAAGGATGCATCGTCGTGCGCTGATGCCGTGACACATGTGTTACGACAGGGAATGGAGTACTACATCCCATACTCTGACGTAGCAATGTCGGACCAAGTTCGAACTTGGTTTGGCGCCGACACGAAAAAACATGCGGCATACCAAGCTTGGGCCGATGCTCGTATGCGCAAAGCCAGTGACGTGACTCTTAAGAAGAAGGCCTTTAACAGGGCTGCCAATTCGTGCAAAAAGATGTTGAGAAAGTCTCGGTTCGACCACATTAGCCGAATAGGGAACAAACTTGCTTCATACCCCGCTGGTAGTAAAGCGTTTTGGTACCTGGAAAAGTCGGTTGAATCGAACTTCTGCCGTCCCTCACTTCCGCCACTACTGAGTCCCGACGGGACAATGGCCCACACCGCTGAGGAGAAAGCAAACCTAGTGCAGCCTGTGCCCAAGAAGGGCAGTAGAACTGACCCGGCAAACTACCGACCCATCTCTGTTACGTCCATCCTCTGTAAGAGTATGGAACGGGTAATTAACAGGAAACTTCTAGCACACCTGGAAGCTAACGACATCCTCAGCGACCAGCAATACGGCTTTCATCAAAATCGGGCTACTGGGGACCTTCTAACGTATGCCATTCACATCTAGAGCGAGGTCATTGAGAAGCATGGGGAAGCGCTTGCCGTGTCCCTTGATATCTCGAAGGTCTTCGATAGGGTCTGGCACGAAAGCCTTATTGCTAAACTTCCTTCCTTCGGTCTACCCACTGGTCTGTGTGATTGGATCGCAGACTTCTTGAGGGATCGATCCATCCGAGTGGTAATTGATGGATGCTCGTCCGGTCAAATGGATATTAATGCCGGAGTTCCTCAAGGGTCGGTATTCTCGGCATCACTGTTTTTGCTGCACATAAATGACCTACTTAAACCCGAAACTTTTGGGTATGCAGACGACAGCACTGTTGCTGAGAGATATGTGTCTAACGCACGAGCTAGTGGGTCACAGATCCAGTCATTTCGAGAAGCTATGGTTGAACGCTTGAACTCATCCTTAGAGGCAGTCTCAGAATGGGGCGATGCCAATTTGGTCAAGTTCAATGTGACGAAAACCCAGGCGTATCTTTTCTCCGCTAAATGGAGCCAATTCCACCCGGCTCCATCTTTCCGGGGTGTAACCGTGCCAATTACCGACCACATTGAACTTCTTCGGGTAACGCTATCGTCTACCCTTAATTTCGGCTCCTACATCGAGGCAACTAGCTGCCAAAAAATTGGGGATCTTATCAAAGGTGAGACGGTATTTCACCCCGGAACAGCTGCTCAACCTCTATCAAGCGCAAGTTTGATCGTGTATGGAGTACTGCTCTCATCGTTGAGATAGGTCAGCCTAATACCAGCTGGATGCACTAGAGTCTATTGAAAAGCGTGCCAAGAAGATGGCAATGATGTTCTTGTGAAGTCAAAACTCCAAAGTCTTTAGCATCGACGCCGAGTTGCTAGCCTGTCTGTTTTCTATGGTTTACACTTCGGGGAGTGTGCACTAGAGTTACACAATTTAATTCCGCCAAGTCCTTTTCATCATCGGACCACAAGACGTACGGTGTTGCGCCACCGATACATAGTGGACACCCTATACGTACAAAGCAAGCCTATCCATTATAAAAAAGAAAGATATATACGTCGTGTTTGGTATCATTTCAAAGGTCTTCACGTAAATATGATTTAGCTCCAAAATCAGATATTTATCATATCATAAAGTAGGTATACCCGCACTGTTAACATCGCCACGCAGTTTTGCAGCTTCAGCTTCTTTTTCAACCGCTTGTGTCATTGTTATTTCTGCAGTTTTCTTCCACATTTTTGCTACTTTGTCATGGCATTTGCTGAATAACCGGAAAGGTAAGGTAGGCAAATCCATCGAAGCAGACCGTTCATTTAGATTTGAAAGTACAATGCCAGTTATTATCGCCACCGAAACCGCACCTAAATTGACATTCATGTCAACATTATTTTTGGAAGTTTTTAAATTAAAAAACTTTTTACAATAAAAAAAAAACACTAAAACCATCAAAAACATTTTAATTTCGGAATTCGGTGTTTCTCGATATTGTCTGTTTCTTATCTAACACCGACTTCCGAAATTAAAATGATTTTGATGATTTTAGTGTTTCTTTTTAGTTAAGTTGGTTATTTATTTTTGTAAAAAGTTTTTTTATTTCACACTTTTTAGTGGCAATACACTTACAGCCAGAGTACCTTTTTCTCGTGGCGATTCCAATTAACTCAAACCCTGCTTGGATACATTGTTTTATTATGAAGTTCCCGTGTCTACCTTCCGGCTCCATCATCATCATCAGATAAGTTCGATAGTACCTTATAGCCAAAGTGCATCTCATGACAATTCTAATAAGCCCAAACACGGGTAGGTAGGAACTCCGTAATTAATCAATGTATTGATTAATTACGGAGTTCCGGTGCCTATCTTCCGGCTCCATCATCATCATCAGGTCACTTCAATGATACTATTTTCAACATACCTATTCAAACCATTCATTTATTTATTTTATCGTAGTCGCATAACTTCGTTCCAAAAAAATACTATCCTATTTTATGTACATTTTGACAGCACTATTTCAACATCTTCGAAACCATAAAAACGATACTCATGACGAAAAAGTTGATAATTTCTGACAGCCGCCATCTTAGATTTACATTTTGACAGTACAATCGTTTTCAACACCCTCGAAAACGACACCCATGACGAAAAAGTTGATAATTTCTTGCAGCTGCCATTTTGAATTCATATTTTGAGAGTACTATCGGTTTCAACACCCTCGAAAACCATGAAAACGACACCCATAACGAAAAATTTAATATTTTTTGCAGCCACCATCTTGGATTTATATTTTGACAGTACTATCGGCTTCAACACCCTCGAAAACCATGAAAACGACACCCATGACGAAAAATTTAATAATTTCTTGCAACCGCCATCTTGGATTTATATTTTGACAGTACTATCGGTTTCAACATCCTCGAAAAACATGAAAACGACACCCATATCGAAAAAGTAGATAATTTCTTGCAACCGCCATCTTGGATTTATATTTTGACAGTACTATCGGTTTCAACATCCTCGAAAACCATGAAAACGACACCCATATCAAAAAGTACATAATTTCTTGGAACCGCCATCTTGGATTTATATTTTGACAGTACTATCGGTTTCAACATCCTCGAAAAACATGAAAACGACACCCATATCGAAAAAGTAGATAATTTCTTGCAACCGCCATCTTGGATTTATATTTTGACAGTACTATCGGTTTCAACATCCTCGAAAAACATGAAAAAGACACCAATATCGAAAAAGTAGATAATTTCTTGCAACCGCCATCTTGGATTTATATTTTGACAATACTATCGGTTTCAACATCCTCGAAAAACATGAAAACGACACCCATATCGAAAAAGTAGATAATTTCTTGCAACCGCCATCTTGGATTTATATTTTGACAGTACTATCGGTTTCAACACCCTCGAAAACCATGAAAACGACACCCATATCAAAAAGTACATAATTTCTTGGAACCGCCATCTTGGATTTATATTTTGACAGTACTATCGGTTTCAACATCCTCGAAAAACATGAAAAAGACACCAATATCGAAAAAGTAGATAATTTCTTGCAACCGCCATCTTGGATTTATATTTTGACAGTACTATCGGTTTCAACATCCTCGAAAAACATGAAAACGACACCCATATCGAAAAAGTAGATAATTTCTTGCAACCGCCATCTTGGATTTATATTTTGACAGTACTATCGGTTTCAACACCCTCGAAAACCATGAAAACGACACCCATATCAAAAAGTACATAATTTCTTGGAACCGCCATCTTGGATTTATATTTTGACAGTACAATCGGTTTCAACATCCTTGAAAAACATGAAAACGACACCCATATCAAAAAGTACATAATTTCTTGGAACCGCCATCTTGGATTCACATTTTGACAGAACTATCGGCTTCAACACCCTCGAAAATCATGAAAAAGACACCCATATCGAAAAGTTGATATATATATAAATCAACTTTTCTAGCCCCCCCTTTCACAATGCACGATAAGGAAGTTCGTTCCAATCGCGACTATCTGGTATACTAATAATGTGTGAACTTTGCACATAATGAATACCGTTAGAAAATAAATACAAAGATCAAAAACGGCGTTCGTAGTTCACACGCACACAACAGCAATGCGGTAGCGTCTACGCGACAATCGGCGCACACAATGTTAGTATCGGAACGAAGGCGCGCGGGAAATAAACTGACATAGGTCCGACCTCGACAAGCGCTCGCGCGGTACTAGTCGCGGATGGCTGGCGCAGTGAAATATATAGTATTTTTATTTATTTAATTACAAAATAATAGTAGCGATTAAAAAAATAAAAATAATACTATAGTTTAAGCAAATGTTGTTGATTATTTTGGTATAAATTTTACGCCTAAATAATGAAGAACTTTGGAGATATTGGGGCTTGTTTCGAAGCCTTTTCGGTCGATAATTGAATTATGTAGATTTTTTATTTTTTTACACAAAAGGCATTTAACCAAAAACTACTCAATAATTTTTGAAGTTAAGGATATTTGACAGCTAATTAATATTAGTTTTGGTGGTAGATATTCAGTAGAATCTCCAAATTAGAGCTGCCAAATCACGTCTCCGTGAGTTTTTGCCTAAACATGCATCGGAAGAAAGTTTATTACTAAATAATTAAACAAGTTATCTAAAATCGGTTAAATAGTTAATATAGTAGAGAAAACAAACTGTTTTTGACAATAATTGTTATTTCATTTAACGAACGTAAAACATACAATTTCAACGTCGAACACTTGCAATTTCGCGTTTTTTTGTAAAAGGCCTCTAACAAAATAAACAAAACAACTTACAAGTGGCACCATAGTGGGGTGTTCCATCATCTTCTCGACGCTGGGAATGAAGCCCATGTCCAGCATCCGGTCAGCCTCGTCCAGCACGACGAAGCGGATGCTATCGAACGACACGCGGCTGCGGTCCACGAAGTCGTGCAGGCGACCCGGCGTCGCTACCAGGACATGACATCCTCTCTATAACATACATACGATACTTACGTCAGATTCTAATTTAATTCATTAAATCCCAAGTAAACGCCGGCGTTTTTATTTTTTTCGGCAGGAGTGGGAAATCCTCATGACAGCCAGGCTGCTTCACAAACGAGCCAGTCTGGGCAGTGTCAGACTCCTACTGACAAAAACCACACTCCTGCCTTACATTTAAACCACAGACATGACGTCCATGCTCTTGTTTAATAGTTGTACATTGTTTGCTACTGGGCAACTCCACGTGCAAGTGGCGTCACTCCAGAACACTTTAAACGCCGGCGTTCGCGCTGTCATTGTCTTTCTATTGTCTCTAATTGAAGTTATTTATTAAGGCGATTCATGAGTTTCATATAATAGGGGTTAAAAGCATTATTGATGTTTTAGGATGACTTCTTGGGCGGAGTGGAATTAGACTTTTATTGACTAAAACCCACTCATATGTACCTCACTCCAGGCAATGTCTTGTGTTCTAGGGCCCTGGAGTTCACTTAACCCATGGCTCCAGTAAGCTTCGACGCTGCTGGGCCCTTACGATTTGCTGACGTTTTTTCGAGGCGCGCGTGGAACACTAAGCGCCACCGATGACTATTTTAGGATAATGTAAGCAAGGCCAAATACATTGCAATCATTTCAGGTGTTTAAAAGTTATACCAATCATCAATGTTATGAACATTCGCATGGATATGTGTTGGCAAATCACATAGAACAATGAACAAAGATGTCCTAACATCTTTATATCCACTATTACTGCACTCATATTTACAAAATATTGGAACACATACATCATACACATTTCATTTGAAAATTTCCCAGAGTATGGCAGCCAAACAAAAGACAATAGAGAAAACCTTTAGTGTGATACTTACGGAAATATTATCGCCTTGATGGCGAACGGCCGTTCCTCCGTAAGCGACTGCAATCTTCAAAACAGATCCATACGAGAACTTTCGTGCTTCATTAAATATTTGCAGCGTCAATTCTCGAGTTGGCGCGACTATTATAACCTGAAAACGTAAATAAATTTTGTATGAAAAATACAGTTAAATGTAATGGACTGTAAATTGGTTTTAAGAACATTTTTTATATTCTTCAAAAAAATTTAGTCACAGAAAAAAAATTAAAATGAGTGCTTTGTGACAGACACCCCAAGAAGGTGCCAGGAAGGCTCCACAAGGGCCAATTTAATTAAAATGTCATGTGTCTGATTTGCAAATTGTATTTGAAAAGTTATTTACTTGTGGTTGAGCACAGCCATTTCCTCCAACAATGAGTTCTCGTGGGTCTTGCAGCAGCGTGTTTATGATAGGCAACAGGAATGCAGCCTGAAATTAAATAGACATTTAACATTTATTAGACAATCCTGATTGTACAGCAAACATAATAATGTGTATAAACAGAAAGTAGAGGAGGATCCTGGAAGGAAGGAAGCAGGTTACATAAAAAATATTAAAGTTAGTAGCATCAATATTTCGAGTACTACTGAAGTAAACGAAATATGGTTGCCATTAATTTTTCTCGATTCTTTCAAAAAATCTTCAATTCAAAGACCAATACAACATTTGTCTAGGTAAATAATGACTAGTTTTACTACAACTATCCTTTAGAGAGGACAAAGTGATGAAGTTTGAAAGAAAAAGAATGAGATTCGCGCTGATATCGTAAAATTGAGCTACTTTGATGATTAAATATAACTTGGGCACATACTTTACTGTATTTAATAAAACATGGTTACAAAATCAGTTTAAAACTAGAGGAAAAAATTATAAGGTCTATCATGTATTTACCGTTTTCCCC
The DNA here is from genome assembly GCA_929112965.1 of Mythimna albipuncta. Taxonomy (NCBI): domain Eukaryota; kingdom Metazoa; phylum Arthropoda; class Insecta; order Lepidoptera; family Noctuidae; genus Mythimna; species Mythimna albipuncta. Next base: position 10,173,282 of record OV815974.1, on the reverse strand, counting down.
GAGCCAGTCTGTGCGCAGCCCATGAGATCGCGGCCGCCCATGATGATGGGGATAGCGTGTTTCTGAATAGGAGTCGGCTTCTTGTAACCAGCTTTCAATATGTTGTCCAGCACATACTTCCGTAAGTTGGCAGTCTCGAAGCTATCAATGGCACGCGGCGGGTTTTCACCACTTACCTATCATTAAAATAAAAATTTAAAAAATCATATTGTTGGTAAATTTTTTACCAGGTTTTTGTATTCCAAAATTTCGATAATTTAATTGAATTCTGAATTCAGATTGTTCTGCAAGAATGTTACTCTACTGGAGATATTCATGATTGTTTCATAAATGGAGTAAAAAAATACTCCACGCGATCGAAGTCGAGGGTAACAGCTAGTATTAAATAAAGGGCACCTACTAAGGAGGACCTAATTTCAACTCCTATTCTTAGAGATATTTTACACATCTCTTTGATGTGGGTTTGCTTGCTGGGGGCCCTGTTACTATTAGCTCACAATACCAGTTTTTGTCAAGGTTACAAATTATACTACTAGACATTCAACCTTGAAAATAAAGGTCAATGTTTATATTAAACTGTTTTTTTTTTCTTAAACACTGACCAGGAACTATATAGGTACTGTCTAATTTTGTGAGTCTGTGTATAATTTGTGGGTTTCTAGAACCATTCTGCACATGTTTGAAAAAATTCTGACACCATTGAAAAAATACACTATTCGAAATGGACATAGGCATGTTATAATTGTTCAATTCATCAATCGACATTTGACTTTTCAAAAGTGCCTGAAAATGGTGTATTTGAAATAAATAAATGATTTTTATTCAATTCAAACGAAGTCAGGCAGCTGGCACTACCTTTAGTAAATAAATTTAAAGCACTCACTTTAACAGCAATACAGTCGAACTTGTCAAAGTTGATGCCTGAGCTAATGGTGCTGCTGAAGATCTCTTGCTCATCTTCAGTGGGTGCGGGCGGGACGTACGTCACCGGGGGCTTCTTGGGCTCGCCGTCTTCACCGATCTCTACCGGAGGATCATCCCCACTGGCGCTCCCTCCGCCGCCACCTCGGCCACCGCCGCGGCCCCCGCGCCCGCGACCACGTCCGCGCTCGCCACGATCTCGCCGATCTTCACCATCACCTGATAGAATAAGTAAATCGTAATGTAATCGTCATTTCTCTTTTATTTTTTTCGTCATTATGCGAATTATGTGGAGTATTTGTCTACTTGCTTTAGCCTGACCACGTGTCCGTCTGACTTTGCTTATAATCAATACATATTATAAAACAAAGTCCCCCGTCGCGTCTGTCTGTCTGTTCGCGGTAAACTCAAAAACGACTGCACTGATTTTCAAGCAGTTTTCACCACTCGATAGCGTGATTCTCGAGGAAGGTTTTAGTATATAATTTGTTAGGTTTTTGTATTTATTTCTGTATCGCACCCGCCTAGGCGGCAGTACGCAAATCTGTGAATTTATTTGCGGCTAGCTGCGCACGGAAAGCGCGCGGCGGACCTTTAAATCCATTTTCTTTGCGAAATATTGATTGATTTACATATGCTATGTTCACTTTGAAGAATATTTAACTACCAATTTTGATGTGTAAAAATGTTTCTAAAGATCCAAGCCGTTTCGAAAGAGTACGGAAAAGTTGCGAAATTGCTAAATATTTTTTTTAGACAAAAGTATTAATAGCACGAAAAAATCAAATGTTGATGATGAAACAACATTTGTTCATGAATCTATATTAGACATATGTATTTTTTTTTCAAACCTATTAACCTGGCTGTTACCGAGGAGTTGGCTTGAGAAAGTCACTGTTTTATGGCACTTTTCGGGCGCTTGGGCCTTAACAGATTAATGTTTTGCTGGGTGTTTTGATCATAGTAATTGAAATGACTGATTCACTCAAAGGGCTGAGTTCCTGTCATCTTCAAAAAAACTCATGTTACTTTTGAGTTATCCATCAGAGGTAGTGTTGTAATTTTCACAGAATGTGTATTTCTATTGCTGCTACAATTACAAATAATAAAATTAAAAAAGGTTTCCATCAAGATATAATGTCGGCGTTTTTTGCTCGACTTTAATTTTGTATTAACCCTTCGTGTGCGAGTCCGATTCGCACTTGGCCAGTTTTTTAAGAACATGTAGCAACAACTCTTAAAATGTATACTGTAGCTGATTTTTGGGACTTGGGGGTCTGAAGTTTTGACCGATGCAAATTTTTTGAGTGCCAACCATGCAAAATGAATAGTGTTGCAAAGTTGACACTGCTGTGAACAGCACAATTATAGCGATGACGCCGCAAAAAAAAGCTTAAGAATTAGGGTGTTTGTAGACTAACAAGAATGATTTTAGTTTAACATACTACTTCGAGTATCTGTACAATATTAGTGTATAATATTATTGTTGGTGGCCCAGACAAATACTGTTGTACTCTGCCCAACACTTCGGCGGAACAGAAGCTGACAATTGCCGTCACGGATCTTGAGCGCTGGCTTCAAGTTGTGCAGAAGTCAAATATTAGGACTCTTTAGTGGTGCAAAGTGAGACGCGGGGGCGGGGAGTATCTGTGATTGGCTAGCCGCGCCATCGCGTCAGACGTCACTCCTGATTCGTTCCCTGCGTTGCTGCATGTATCTACCAACGAAGACGTTTGGCTCGCCAATGTATGGAATGCGCAAAGCGATCCCCACTCTGACGCCGAGCGCTCAAGATCCGTTTCGGCAATTGTATGTAACATCAACATAAATAAATGTCGCAGTATAGGAATGTTGGCGTGCTTTCAGTAAAAGTGCATAATTTTAGAATGGTGATATCCGTTCCTATTAGTTATTGACACGCAAGTCGCGACAGAGCCAGAATTATATTTTAATAATTTATTTAAACTTTATGTACCATTGTACATATTAGACGGACTTAATGCAATAAGGCATTCTATACTAGTCAACATTTGGATTAAAAAGACTACTGCTGAAATCAGTATTTTGTATTCTTTTATTTTTGTTCAACAATAAAATGTATAAGGTGGTGAAAAATAGTGTAGTTGGCAACCCTTATTGAAAACAGTGTTCGAAAAGTTGGAAACTATTATAAGGAACCTTCTCCTGGGATAAAGATTACCCATATCCTAATCCAGGAAGTGGTAAACCTGTGTTTATTACATGTTGTTGCACACAAATTCGTTCAGCCATTCAGCCATTAAGGCATGATTGACTAACAAATATGCACTTTCACATGTATAATATCAGTATACTTTAATTAATAATTCAACAAACATACAACATACACACCTACATTACATTTGCACACCTTAGGTAATAAAATCAGTATTTGTCTATATTTATTTGTAACATCTGTCTACCTGTAATAAGCAAATAAATGATTGGACTTTGAATATAATTTCAATTCATTGCCAAATTGCCATGAATCAAAATCAACTTGCAAGTTGATTTTTATATGTACATTTATGTAATAGAGGTTCTCAAAAAGTTTGGGGTGGTAACAGAATTTAAACTTTGTTGTAGATTTTATTGATCACAAAAATAACTTAATTAGCAGAAATTAAAATGTCATAAGGATAGTAAGCAGACCTCAAGACAACAATACACATGGTTGTAGCACATTGAAGCTTAAACAATAATATGCAAGTAGTTTGCATTCCGTTGATATCCACCAATCACTAGTATACAAGCTAAATACATAGAAATTACTGCTTTTAGTATACAACTAGAATGAGACAACTAGAAAAAGTAACCATGGTGTTTCTTGCCAGTTCTTCGCCATAGGAAATAACCAATTTGGAACCGTGCACTAGCTTCTGACTTTTTATAAATGCCTATGTGAAATAAAAACGTTAGAATTTTTTTTTGAATGCTTACCATTCTCATAATCCCGTGGTTCTCTGCCGGGCCCGCCGCCGCGGCCGCCCCTGCCACCGCGCCCGCGCCCCCCACCGCGGCCGCCGCGCCCACGACGCTCGCCGTATCCATTACTAGCCTTATCATCGTCGCCTTCTAAAATATAAACACATGTTATAGATTTTCAAGTGGTAACATAACACCAGTGCCAAGCTCAAGTGTCGCACTCATAAGCTTAAAACACTTTATGAAGCATGTTTCATTATGGGCTCAAGTGGATGCAACATTTTTTTGTTTACTTAATAAAAAAAAAGCAATTCTTTAAACCTGACACTGAGTAAACTTCTGGTTGAAATGGTCTGATGCTAGTAAAAAGAAGTGGATTCATCTATACTAATATTATAAAAAGGAAAGATTTGTTAATTTTGTTATAAATTCAAAAACTACCAACTTGGTTTTAAAATTCTTTGATCAATTGATACTAAATCAATGAGTGGCATAGTTTATGTATTTTCTACTTTCAGAAGTTAGTACATCTAACAATTTACATTGTGGGAACTTTCTGAACAATACCATGGGGAAGCCAATTTTTTTGAAGAGTAAAATTCTGTGTTTTCTCTTTGATAAATCTACTCTTTTACCTACTAGTTTTTACATATGGTTTACTCTCACTAATTTCATATAAACTATGAAAATTGATGAACTATGAAGTAAGTACATGGTACATAAAAATTGGAAAATTTTTGAATGAGTGATTTTTATTTTCTATAGAATATTTAAGTAAATTTTCTATAGAAAATTAACTTTTTAGTCTTAGGTACCTTGCACATAGAATGTTTGATTTAATTTGGTTCATTAATTTTTTCCAAGGACTTGGGACCGGTTTGTATGAAAAACAATAGGGAGTTAACATACTTTTCTCAAATTGGACACTAAACAAACTAATAAAGGCATTTGATTACAAATAGTACAGGTTGCCTTGATAAGAATTTTGGGAGTTTCTACTATTTGTTTCCTAGACATATTATTTTAATTTACAAGATTTCTCCTGCAACTTTTACCGCCATAGCATAAAAGGCATGATCTTGTATCAATTTAAAATTTATAAAAAAAAAATGGTTGCCTGTAAAGTCGGTTTTACGGGCGAAGATTTTACGTGACAACGTCTTTTTCTCGGTAGAATATTTATTGATATGAATATAATTAAATTGCACAATAGGAACAAGGAATTGAATGAAAATAGTTGAGTGGGAGAGAGACGCAAGGCATTCGGCGGGCCTCTCTCTCGTTCGGTGACTCATCGTAACGTTACCGAGCGTTACACTTTTTCATAAGTGACTCCCAGCCGCAACCTAATTTAAGACGTTGTCACGTCAAAAACTAGCCATTTCAGTTGATTCAATAATCTAGAGACAACATGGACATTTTAAAGATTTGAAGAGAATAGACAAAAAAATGATAGATACCATTGTCATTAAATGACTGGAATCCTCTTCCTCTGGAGAGACTATGGCCTTCATCAACATTAGAATAATTGTTGGATTGCACCCCCTGTAATAAAATTTATGGCATGGTTAATGCAAGTCATGTACTAGTGCACTATACTCTGTTCAAAATAACGTCAGTATAGTACAACAGGTTGTTTTCCGCAACTCCACAACCAAAAGCGCGTATTTTGCATACTGACTGTATGTCTCGTCTCATTGTATTACTGTCTGTTCAACCGATTTTGACTTTCATTACGTTGGTACCACAACAAATGGCTGCTGCTGTAAATAGTTTGTATTGTAACAATTTTTTTTTAATGCCATCCTTATGCCTACAAAACAGAAGTTAAAATGAGCTGAACAGACATTAAAAAAGGTTTCTTTATATTCTTAATGCGAATAGGGCATAGTTTCTGACGTTTTATAAGTGCCCACATAGGCCTATGTGAAATACAATGATTTTTTTATTTCGTGCAACAAGGGTATTGCCACATGTTGGAATGGCAGGCGTATAAAAATTTGTTGTATTACATGTGACCTTGAATTAATAAAAAAAAGAATATACAATTGAAGTGTCACACAATAATTGGTAAAGATGCAGAATATGAGATTTAGATATATTAATATCAAGCATCTTACCGTATCTGCTACACAATCATCCCACTCATCATCCATTGTTCTGAAACAAAGAGAGTAAAATCTGGTTATTTTAATAACTTAGATTTTGGACTTGAGAATGTTTAATGTTGACTTCGTTATAAAAAGCTGTGGGCATCAATAATTAGTAACTAAGCTATCATTATTTGAGGCAAATTAAACTCATCTACTTTGTGGTATTAGGTACCTACCTAAGCTTAAAAATTGCCTCCTAATTTGTATCTACTGAAGTACATAAAGAAGTACCTCTTTGAAAAGAATCAATTAATGAAATTAAATGGTTTCCCTATGAAATCTTCCTATCTCAAAAATTTTTGTTGTAAAACGTGTAAAAGGTCCTCAAGTACCTATTTTTTGTAATACCTACTTACATGAAAAAATCGTTAAAGTGCCTTTTAAAAAAGCTTGAGTGGAGCTTGGAAAGTAACGTCGATGAAGCAAGAACTTATACAACAACAATATTAGGAAGATACTAAAAACTACTGTTTGTTGTTAAAAAATCTATTAATAAATATTCCATAAAAAAATGCTACATACAACCGGCACCGGCTTTTGTCTACCATTCACACGTGTATCTAACATTCCAAATAGACAAGTTCTTATTAGTATAAAGATCATATAATTTAAAAATCTTACCAATAAAAAGCTTAATGTAACGCTGCTTGCTTAGTTTTTAAAATTAAACAATTAATTTTTTTATAATACTAGGAAGACAGCAGCCGCCAATATCGCGAAACGACAGCAATGGCGGCGAAAGAAAATAAAAGTTGCCAACGTTGCCAAGCCAAATGTATTTTTATAAATTAGTAGTATTTTAAGTTTAAAAAAACAAAACACACCAATTTTGACACCTCTGGTGAACACCAAAAACCGCTGCGTTTTCTGGCGGTTCGTAACAACTGATAAATAGAATTATTAAATTAGAAATAAAATATGGAAAACCGCGCAGAAATCTAAAATCAAGAAAGCGATTCCTTGATCGTATGTACAACGCGTTCCAAATGAGAATAGGATCGTCACGAATTACTGTTAAATCGATGACAGAAATTTTTAAACATTAATTAATTTACGAAAAATATTTTTTTTTTAAGAACTGTAAACGAAAAAAGTTTAATCAGAATTAAAGAAAAAAACTTCAATTTTGCCCAAATTTCTTCGATTTGACAGTACGACGAGACGTCAAAACATAGGAATCGGTTTTATTCTCATTTGGAACGTGTAGCACGCCTCATCACTGCTTACCATCAGGTGGGTGGGAACCCACCAGGCACTAGTTTAGATCAATTAAAAAAAAAGTACCCTGAGTACCTAGACGGCCAGATTATAAGCTGTGTTATCGCTACCAGATCTTGAATGGTGTTATTTTAAAATGACAGTTAACGGCAATCAGCTCTTTAACCCCACTGACCGATTTCGACTGCTTGGCAGAAGAAGGTGCCTGCCTGCCTCTCATTGCCACTTGCTCCGTACCATGGCCTAAACCAGGACAGAATGCAAGAGGTCACCGTAGCCTATTGTCAGTCTGCCCAAGGGTAGAAAAATGTACGTAAATCGCAGTACAATGCGTTCCAAATGAGAATAGGATCGACCGCCATGTTGTGACGTCACGATTTAATGTCAAATCGAGGAAAGAAATTTTTAAACAATTATTAATTTACGAAAATTTTAATTTTTTTATGAACTGTGACGAAAAACGTTTAATCAGAATCCAGTTCTTCAATTTTACTCATCTCTGAGTTCTTCAATTTTGCTAAAATTTCTTCGATTTGACAGTACGAAGAGACGTCAAAACATAGGAATCGGTCCCATTCTCATTTGAAATGCGTAGTACAAGCGAATTTTGCGCTAGTATTAGAATCCACAGATCAAATAGAGCCGAGCGCGTAGGCGCGTAGCTAGGGACAGGGACGTGCTTAATGTTGCCAGCCAAACTAATCTATTTTCTCCCCTCATACAAAATAAAAAACATTCTTTCATAGCTCATTGTAATTCATAGAGTCTGTGCGGAAAGTAAACCGTCGTGGGATTTGAGGGCGCTGCTGTAGATAAATATCGTTTTCGTTAAGTAAGCAACATTGTGACGTCATTATAGAGCGACTGATAAATCTTGATATTTTTAAACTATGTTAGACTAGCTTCTTCCAGCGGCTTCACTCTATAATAAAAATTATCCTATTCTGAATTTGCTCACCTAATGAAACTGCAAAGTTATAGCTTATGTGCTATATTATTGAAATGTTTATAATTAAGTTCATTTGTCTAGTAGTTTTTGCGCGACACATCCATACATACGAGTACCTAGATCTACCTTCACAAACTTTCGCATTTATAATATTAGTAGCCCATTTATTGAACTTGCTCACGTGATGAAACTTAGCAAAAATATAGGTTATAAGCTACATTATAGCAACGTTTATCAATAAATTCATCCGTTTATAAGTTTTTGCGTAATACCGTTGTGGCGACACCTGGGGGAAGCCTATGTCGAACAGTGGACATCTTTCGATTGCAACGATGATGAACATTTAAATGCAAACACGAACCGGTAAAGGAAAATAGCGTGAAGGAAATGCTGTACTGCCTATCGAGGTAGGTTCCACCAACGACCACTTACCAAGTTCCAACGAAAATGGTTCCATCACTTTGACTGGGATTGGTCTATTATCACTGACTGGAATATTGTAGCTAGCAGCAAGTTTATGTTTGTTAAATATAAAGGTACAAATGGGACACAGTACCACTTACTCGTTATTTTTCTTAGTACACTTTTCCCTTTAGCTAATCAATGAAAAATATGAACTTAATGACTATAAAAATAAAGTACACTTCACAATTTGTAATGTTGCTTCGTAAAAAATCTATTTGCCTGTAAGGGACCATCTCGCATATAAGAACCTTGGGAGCACTTGGTTGTCCGTCTGTTTATCTGTTAAGACCCTTTAACTCGAGAACGCTTGGAGGTATCGAGTTAAAATTAAAACCATACACACAAGTCTGCGGTCTTTTGAAGTTGTGAAAAAATTAAACTTCTGAGTTAACGAAAAAAAAAGATACGGCCGTTTATGTCGCAAAAAACATATATTTCGATACTCAAGGGAATCAAAGTTCATAGGGTGAATCTCGTTGACCTAGAAGCCTGAAATTTGGCATAAAACAAGGTCTCATAGAACAAGTACAGGGAAAAATCAGAAAACTGTAAATTTGTAGATCAGATCACTACAAAAAAAAAATTGTTTGCAATTCGGAAAATTTTTTGTAACTCAATTCGGGAATTGATTTCGGTAAATTTGTACAGACTCTTCAGTGCGCGAGTCCGACTCGCACTTGCCCTTTTTTATTTTAGTTACTGTATCCTCACTCAAGCCTGAAAAGAAATATTTTAAGTTAGTCGAAATGCATTATAAATTTAAAGTATCAATACTCTTTATACTAGTCATCGAAAATATTGACAAAAATAAAATAAACAAATATCTTCATGTTTTAATGAACTTCCGTTTAATTTATATATATTTGGGGATAACAGGGACAGGAGTTCACCTAGGAAGTCTAAAAACATTAAAATAAAAGTGTTACGTACCAAAAACACAGCATACCAATGTTTCCCAAGTTCGTGACTTTGTTTTGATCAATTATGGTGTCATTTGCCATTTGTTATCTTTGGCAAAACTGTAATATATTAAATATTATTTCCCTTACAGCTCAGTGAAATTTTTTATCACATTTCTGAAGATTTCAATTAAAAATCACAATAAAATAACACAATAAACAAACCTGATATGACGTTTGCCATTTGACGGATGGCTGGGTTGTGTTGCTACTTAAAATCTTTAATGTTGTTTTCACTTTACGCCACGACGGTTCTTTTATCGCACAGACAATACAATAGGGCAGTTTCCAGGGTCAAAATAATAATATTTTATTTAGTCCGTATTTTAGTTTATAAAAAATATTGGACACGTTTTTTTCTTTTTTCTGTCCTTGCGAAAGTTGTTGTTGAAAGTTGTCTTTCTTTCCTGTGCCAAAAAATACAGCACGGCGTGACGTTATACGTAACTTTAATGGGCTATATCTTTGTCTTATTTCATTGAATTCACAAATAAAAAAATATGTGTCCATTATTTTTGAATAATCTAAAAGAATCTAATTACATTTTTTACGACAACTAGCCTATTACGACGGATCCCAAGAACAAAAAAGAAATGAATTTTATTAAGTATTCCACAACTTGGTTTTGTTAAACATTCATTTACTCCGAACGCCGGCGTTCGCTTGGGGTTTAATGAATTAAAATAACCAATCGAATACTACTTTTATTTTAAGTTCAAAACCTCATACCATAATCGAAAAAATGCATTTATTTAGGTGATTAAAGGAAACTTGTAAATCTTTTCATGCATCAGAATCCGTCTAATGAAAGCATAACCTGAGAAAAGGAGGTTAAAAACAAAAAAAAATGAATGTGGTATTATTTAAATAGTAGGAGAAACGATTCGGACGACGTGAAATGTCTAACTTGCACTCCAGTGGTCCGGCTTTTGTCTAGTAGCCCGATTCACGTAATGAAAACCGTAACGATAACGTAGCGACTAAGTCGTTTAGACCATTTCCGTATTCACATCCATCAATCGAGCTTGAACGACATCGATTTTAAAGTCGTTTGAAATTCGTCGATTTAAAAAAAAAAAAACTATATTACTGTTACGCCACTAAACGTGAACACGCCATATCTCCGAGAAAATAAAGAGTGGCACGTAATAATTAAAACGCATTGCTGTTCGAAAGGTCTAGAGTATTTGAGCTTAGACAGACTTGGAAAAATCTCGAAACATCCACAACATACCTACAAACAGTAGTAGGCATATATCTAACTGATAAGGGAAATTGTACTCTCCGACGTTAACAATAGAGTCGAAATTCGCATGAACGCGACTCTTATTATTACGAGAAATAAAAATGATTTATGACTTCGAGAAGCGATTCAATTGTTCTGGAATTCTGGATAGATCCGGGGACGTCGGTATCTAGAATTTTCTTGGCTCCGCATATAAATACGGGCCCCCGGCCGGAAGCGAGTCAGTTGTGATTTCGACTGCGATCAAGAGCGAACTACCCTAGTACTCGAAGTGATTTTTATCAACGACTAAAGCGATAGTGTAACGGTACTCTAGTGTTAATTGCGATTCGGATTATTGTTGACTGGACTAATTGTTATTGTGTGTGGTAAATAAAGTTCTCTCGTCAGTAAATCGGCATTTGATTACCCACGTACGTAACATTACATTATCGTGATCATCCTGATAGAATACTTTTTTTTTTTTTTTTAATTGAGATAAACTAGTGCTTGACTGCGATCCCACCTGATGGTAAGTAGCGATGCAATCTTTGATGGTGATTATTATTACTTGTTTATGTAACTGGAAATAAGTCGATAGATCGTGAATACCGCTTTTGGATAGGACTTCGATCGAACGACTATAAAACTTCAACGATATTTGGCTTGTTTGATTTTACGTGAATCAGGCTACAGATCTTATATGGATCAACAGGGGATATAAACTATAGGGCCTTAAGTCTACTATTACAATAGTGTCAGAATGGTCTATTATTGATTTCATAATTGTTGATTCTAACAAGTTTTGGTAATCTACTATTATAATGGCGTCATTATGACTTTCCGATGGTCAACCACAGACACTCCATTGAAAGAAATGGCATAGAATGGTCATATCTGACGTATGCGGTAATCTGCAAACCTTTTGACAGTTCTTTTCCTTTGATCATTGACCTAGAGCCAAATGATCAAAGGAAAAGAACTATCCTATATATACTATACTACTATAACCATCGAGTTCAACTGTATCAATCGAAGAATTTTGGTCTACAGTTAACGTCCCTTTCCATTTTCTGAAATAACATACACGCTTGCTTTTCCAATTCACTTTAGACATTGGCAGAATAGTCGACATCGGCTCTACTTGCCATTTACAAAAAATAGAATAGAATAGTCCTAGAGCCAAAGATTTTGTATATCCTATAGTACCTAGAGCTAGCGCAAGATATGTTGGCGCGTGGCTGAAATTAGAAATTGTTTGACTTTTTTGTCATGTGTCAGGAGAATGTGTTGTGTTTTGTGTTTTTTATCATTTCTAAAATAAATAGTCGTCATTATTACACTAAAAGTGATTAAAAATGCTAGCTGGGATATTATCTTGAAAGTCAAACGTGTTTGTGAAGAGAAATGACAAAATATTTTGCCTAACCGAGCGGTACCATTTTCCAAAATTAGACCCAATTGTCAAATATTTTTTCGGGTGACCATAACAATAAAATTTCCCTAAAAATGCATAACCGAGTGGTTAGGTACCGCTCGGTTATGCAAGTCAACAAAGTTTCTTGAAAATGGTGCTTAAATCTTAACCAAGTGGCTATCATGAAGATATGAATTCTGCAAAGTTCATCCATGAAAGAATAAATAGTGTCAAATATTAAACAGATTTGTATTGTAGTAATGGATAGTTAATTCATCATACCTCTGCACATAAACAAACCCTTAAAAGAGACAATACAAAAGCGCAAGCGTTACTGTAATGCCAGAAGAATAACAATGTATCTCTACAAGAAAATATTTTTTAAATCGGATAGGTTAATGGATCTCAAAATGGACAAATTAACAATGGACTTATCCGATTATTCTGATAAAGACTAGCGTGGAATTCTGGTGCTTAAAGTGCTGATTAATTTATTAAGATTTTCAATAAAAGACTTTTTAATAATAAAGGTTCAAATTAAATAAATAAATTCTTTAAATTACACTGTGTTATGAAAGAGCGTTTTTAAACAAATTAAGGAAAATAGATTTGTTAGGCTGGCAACATTAAGCACGCCCCCAGCTACGCGGCAAGTTATCTTGCTCGCACTTTACCACTTCGACGTCATTGCGCAGTTAGTGCTTTTAATAAGCTCGGTATTATCATTCTACCACAATTCTAATACAAGACCACTGACCGATCAATGATCGATCACTATGAATAAGCAGATTACAAACTTTTTGCAAATTGACAATGGGATCGTGTTGGAATGACGAATTTTTTGTAAAAATATTAGACTTGGGCCCCAGACCGCACCCAAATTGTCGACAGCGTGTTGTGTACTACACGTATATTTGTATAGAGTATTCTGATAAAATTGTAGTACTATTACAAGTGCACTGAAAACCACACAGAATTTTAAAATATCGTTGCACACACAAACTATATTTTAATTATGACAACAAATCAGTATTTTACTCAAAAACACTCATCCACAACCGAAAATACGATAAATGCTAATTTATCAATCATGTTTTTTATTTATTTATTTTGTTTTGCTTAATCAGAAAGAAATAACGCTTTTCCACTATACACCGGAAATATATTCTATTGAGAATTCATTGAATATTTTAAGTTCTCAATATCTAATTATTTTCGTTTTCGGCCGAAAATCGATTTTTGGTCGAACACTTTCCATTCCCTGTCATGGAAAGGAAATATTAAAAAGACTGATGACGAAGTAGCTATTAATTGTGTATTTATGCCAGAAACAAATCAATACACTAATTTGAACTTTGATAATGCTTGACGAATATATTTAAAATGGAACATAATAGGTTTCATGATATTAGAAATGCGTAAAGTACGATCAAAATCTATATTTTCCGTATTTTTATTATTTCAATCCTTTTGTTGGTAAAATAACAAGATTTAAGCTAAATCACAATCACACAATCCAAACTGTGGGGAGTATGTATCCATGATTTGGATAAATACTCGGGTAAAAACGGGTATTTATTGAGTATTTATACATTTTGAGTATTAACTCAGATAAAATCCAACACTAGACATGAGATTTTAAAATTTATAATGTAGAAATAAAAAAATAATAACAGCTGTGTGTTCTATTTCATTTATAGCGATACGTTGACTTTTGAGATATTACACAGAAGCAAGAAGTTGAAAAACTGCTACATTATGCTTCTTGAGCTTTGAAAAATGGCGACATCTGGTTGTGTTGTTGGCAACACTGCCTATAGGTGTCATGTCAAAATGTGTCAAGCTCATTGAAGCACATTACGGGAAAATAAAACAAGTGACCGATAATATTCGGAAAAAAATACTACGCCGAATGGAGAATTTTGTTGGCGTATTAAAATAAACGTCTTTTAAATAAGAAGATTCAGCGTTTATTGAGTGTTTTGCAAAATGTGGTAGTGACGGGAAAATATGTTCTCGTTAAAATTAGTGTTATTGTAACGATGCATTTATCAAAGTGGGTTTAAGTGTTATCTCAGTTGGCGTCCTCTTGTTTTTTATGGTTCAAGTTCACGATGGCAACAGTCGAAGAGACAGTTAAAGTGTCGGTGGTGACTGACCGTACACCTAATATTGTACGATGTTCTAGTACGATAACTGCAGAGGAATTGTGCATTATTTTGTGTAAAAAGTATAAAATTCCTCCCCTCACTCGGACGCTGTTCGCGTTACGAGTCAAAGGCAGAGATTATTTTCTTAAAGATAACGCAAAAGTTTTATCCAGCACCAGGGATTATGAACTCAGAATACGATTTAAGGTAAAGTATTAGATCTATCAATGAAGAAAGTTTCATAATGCATTTTCAGTGCTAAGAAAGCACTGGTAAATTAATGAATAATTAATGTATATTGAAACAGTGAAGGAAGACCTTGATGGCTCTTCATATATTGTAAATAATGTATTTTCTACTTCAAATCAATTGTTAACTTTGTGGTTACTTGGACTGTTTGATCTTATTTCCTTGTTTATTATTGCTTGATAACACACTCTTGGTGTGCTACAGTACTTCTAAATATCCTAAGATGGCCATCAACCAATATTTATTGTTAACAACATAAAAAAAACATATTGTAAAGCTTTTTGCTAAAAGTCTCCAAGTAAATTGACTTTTTGACATTCTGGCAGACAGGACTTTTACAACTTTTATTTGGTTATAGACCTTTACTAGGTTTTGTTGAAGAAATATACTCAGTGTAAATATCTACAGTAATAAAGACGTAAAGTTTGTTGTTTTTATGTTTTTTTGTTTGTAGGAGGTAATCTCTGAAAGTACTGGTTCGATTTCTAAAATGTTTTCACCGTCAGAAAGCTGCTTTATTCCTGAGTGACATAGGCTATATTTTATGTATGCGGGCGAAGCCGTGCGCAAAAGCTAGTTCTGTATAAACACACTGCTTAAAATGTAAATGCTATGAATTGTAATACAAACTAATAAATTCAAAAAGTTATTTTTTAATTTGATGAAAATGTGGTTTGAAATTTAACTAAAATCTTAATATTATGAATAAATAAAATAGGAATTTTAAAATGATAAAATGTATTCATTGTTTTTTCCTTAATTTTGCTCTTGTAGTAAAAATTAGCCGTTATGGTACTCAACACTAGGAGATTTTTATAGGTGAAATAATTATTTGGATTAGTGTGTCTACTTTTTTACAATATATTAATACTAGCTGAAGTCAGCGGCTTTGCTTGCATGCTTTTAGAAAATTATTTCTAGGAAACATACTTCCAGATTAATAAGTATATTATGTGCTATTCCTGGATATGGTTTACACATATACCAAATTTCATTGAAATCCAGTAGTTTTTGCAAGAAAGTGGGGAGGCCTATGTCCAACAGTGGATGTCTCATTGGCTGAAATGATGATGATGATGATGCATGAAAGTAGTAATAAACATCCATACAATACTTACCGAGATTATTTACAAACATAAAAAATCCATACATACAAATTTTCACATTAGTAATATTAGCAGGATTAACTCTTTTTAAAGGCCATTTTGGGAAAATTGTATTTATTGATGACTTCAAATCAGTTTTTCACACTCTTGCAAATAGTATATTTTATGTATTATATGAACTAGATGTTTAAATCATCTGCCCATAGTTTACTGACTGAGAAATACAGTTTTTTTTTTTTATTGATGATAGATAGATAGATGATAGAGCCGTCTCACCTGATGGAAAGCGACGATGCGGTAGACGATGGAACACGCTTACCTAGAAGAAATCTATTCACTCTTGACTTAAAGATTACCGTTTTGTAGCTATCAGGAAACACAGACCTGACAGACAGTTAAATAGATGTAATTTCCAAATGGTTTAAATTGCCAAAAAAGTATTGAGGTTGTAATTTTAACCAATTTACAAAATAAATATAATTAATTTTTTGACAAAATTAACATATCATACTTATTATAAACACTATATGATTACACCTATAAAATCGTGTCGAAAAATCAACTCATCATATCTTCCAGTACAGTCGATAAATATAAAACTCTGATTGAACACATTAGAGCAAAAGGACTGATTGGTCATACTTTTACTCGTAAAGACCAAAAATGTATGAGAATAGTTATTAAAAACCTTCACTTTAGTACTCCAAAAGAAGAAATCATTGAAGCTATTGAAAACACTGGAAACAAAGTGCAAGGCGAAATAGTTACAGCATGGATACCGGGAACTAAAGACCCCTTAAACACTTTCTTCGTTAATATAGCCCCTATATAGCCCCATAATAAAAGACATAAAAGTGATCTACCATCAAAGAGTTATTATAGAAGACCCAAAAAGAAAAACTACAGTAGTGCAATGCACTAGATGCCAACAATACGGTCACAGTAAAAATAACTGCATGAGGCCATATAGGTGCGTTAAGTGCGCCGGTGCACATAAAACTACTCTGTGTACCATAGACAAAAACACCCCAGCAGTGTGTACTCTTTGCTCTGGTAGTCATCCTGCCAGTTACAAGGGATGCATTGTATACAAAGAAATACTTGCCAGAAAAAAAGTAGGGAATAAACCTCACATAAACAATATACCGAGAATAAGCAGTCAAACAACACGTAAGTCAACTGATAGATATAACCTATGTGATCCTGACTTAAAAAAAAAGATGGAGAGTAAACAACAAAAAGAAAAGAACCATACCATACTAGATACTACAGAGCAGTACAGTGAAGTGGTAAAGAAAAATAATAAAAAGAAATCTGCAAGCATGAATAATGCTTCAACATATGAAGTACCAGATCATAAAGATAGACAAATAAATCACATATCCAATAAATCAGAGTCATATAAGCTAAGACAACACGATGACAATAAGTCACAGAGAACAAGTGATACAAAGATATACACAGAAAACAACATGGACGAACACAGAAGTAACCTAGAAACAATACTGATCAAACAGACAGAAAGAATTGACAATCTCGTATCTCAGATAAGCACAATGATGAACCTCATTATGACACTAATCAGCAAATTGCCCTAATGCTTTCCCTAAGAATTGCCACCTGGAACGTAAATGGGTTATCGACTCACACCCAAGAACTCGAAGTACTGCTCAAAGCTAATAAAGTGGACATCGCTTTAATCTCTGAAACCCATCTCAGTGACAATAAAAAGGTCAAGATAGCCAACTATTCCATCTATAACACAAATCATCCAGACTGTACGGCACATGGTGGATCTGCAGTCATTATCAAAAATAATATAAAACATCACCTACACAGTGAATTTAGGGAGGAATGGATGCAAAGCACTACTGTGACCATTAATGGGTACCTGGGGCCAATCAACGTTAGTGCAATTTACTGCCCACCAAGACACCAACCTAAACAAGATATGTTTAACTGCTATTTCTCCAGCCTTGGAAACAGATTCATAAGTGGAGGAGATTGGAATTGTAAAAATACTCACTGGGGATCCCGACTAACAACAACAAAAGGGCGTGAACTAAAAAAATGTATTGACCAAAACAACCTAATAACCCTCGCAACAGGAGAACCAACCTATTGGCCAACAGACATTAATAGAATACCGGACCTCGTGGACTTTTTTATAATAAAGGGACTATCGGATGTATACTTTAATGTCGAATCATTGCTTGATTCTGTATCGGATCATACTCCCATCGTAGCTACATTTAGCATATCACCAATGCAAAGAACCCAAAAGCCTTTATTATATAATAATAAAACTGACTGGTGTGCCTTTACCGAGTTCCTGAATGATGAAGTTAAACTTAAAATCAAACTCAAAACAGAAGAAGACATTGATGAGGCAACATTCTACATAACAAACCTCATTCAAGTAGCTGCTTGGCGCTCTACCCCAGCATTGAAGTATAACACCGAAATAAATAATATTCCACTAGAGATACGGAACAAGCTACGAGAAAAACGGTCACAAAGAAGACAATTACACATGACAAGGTCAGACGCGGACAGAACACTCTATTACAGATTATCGAGAGAACTAAAGGAACTGATAGACGAAAATAAAAATGCAATATTTCAACACAAGATATCTGGTCTCTCAGCTCATAAAAAGGACAATTATTCGTTATGGAAAATGACAAAAAAACTTCAAGAAACCACAAAATCATATTCCACCAATACGCAAATCTCCTAGTCACCTATGGGCTAGAAGTGATAGTGAAAAAGCAGAACTATTTGCAAACCACTTAAGCGAAATATTCACTCCTAACGAATCGACCATGGAAGACTTTGAAACTGAAGTTGATAAAATTATCAATAGCGACCAACAACTATCTACACCAGTCAAACTGGTAACACCAAAAGAAGTAGCACGCACTATTCAGTACTTACAAAACAAAAAAGCTCCTGGTTTTGACCTCATAACGGCTGAAGTACTTAAGCAGCTGCCCAAAAAAGTCATTGTCTTCCTGACAATGCTTTTTAATGCAATATTTAGAATACATCACTACCCGAAATTGTGGAAAATATCTCAGATATGTATGATCCCAAAACCGGGGAAACCGCCAACAGATCCTAGCTCATATAGACCTATAAGCCTTCTCCCCATACTGTCAAAGGTTTTTGAAAAGACTCTTCTTCAAAGACTCAAACCCATACTTGATGAGAGCAAGATAATACCGGATCACCAGTTTGGTTTTCGGCAGAAACACGCAACAGTCGAACAAGTGCATAGGGTAGTCCACGTAATTAGGCAATCACTAGAGAAGAAAGAGTATTGCTCAGCGGCATTCATAGACATACAACAAGCCTTTGACAGGGTGTGGCACAAAGGACTGCTGTACAAGCTGAAAACACTTCTACCTAACTCATTCTTCATGATTCTGAAATCTTATCTACATCAAAGGAAATTCCAAGTCAAATGTGGAGAAGATTACTCGAATCTGTACTTGATCACTGCCTCTGTGCCTCAAGGATCAGTTCTCGGTCCCGTGTTATATTCTATATATACGGCAGACCTGCCTGAAACAGAAGGTTTTGTAACGGCTACCTACGCAGATGACACGGCATGCCTTGCAAGCGACAAAGACCCGAACAACGCATCATCGAAGCTGCAAGCACAGCTCGATAAAATTGATTCTTGGCTTCGGAAGTGGAGAATAAAAGCTAGTGTAACTAAATCAACACAAATAACATTCTCACTGAGAAAAGGCGAATGTCCACCTGTTCGTATGAGTAACAAGGTCCTGCCGAATCACGATAGCGTAAAATATCTTGGCCTACACCTGGATAGAAAACTGACCTGGAGTAACCATATAAAAGCCAAGAGGACAGAAGCGAACCTACAATTTCGATCGCTAAACTGGTTGCTTGGACGACAATCACCTCTGTCTCTTAGTAACAAGCTCTTGGTATACAAAGCCATCATAAAACCCATCTGGACCTATGGAATAGAGTTGTGGGGTTCTGCTAGCAACTCTAACATAGAGATCCTCCAGAGATTCCAAAACATTGCCCTTAGAACTATCTCAAGCGCACATTGGTTTGTAAGAAACACGGAGATACATGAATACCTTGAGATACCTACTGTGAAGGAGGAAGTCAGCAATACCAGCAAAAGATACAAGGAAAGACTGAGTAAACACACAAATGAACTGGCAAAGAATTTACTGCACTCACAAGAGAACACTAAACGTCTAAAAAGATGGCACATACTGGACTTGGACCAGAGAACCTGAAAAATAAGAATATTTTTAATATGGTGCCATTTAATGGAATGTCGCCTGCAAAGTTAATATTGGTGGAATACATCTGATTATGGCTGGATAGCCGATTGCAGATATAAAGATTGGAAAAAAAAAAAAACTTATTATAAACATTTTTTTATTTAGCCTATACTTTCCTACTGCTGGGCAAAGACCTCTCCCTACTTCTTTCAGGTATAATAATTATTACAACAAACATGTATGATAAATCATTAATTTGCCTGCTGCGGGCTTCCTGTACAATGATAATTTAAGTGACTTCGTGGCTAGAGTGAATAGGCTTCTAATTAACTAGTGCGCCTCACCATCAACAATTGCTACCATCAAGTGGGATCGCAGTTAAGCACTAGTCAACATTACTACAATTATTTTATTTTCCAGTGTGATTACACTATCGTCTTGCTTATGCTTGCTGGCAGCATAAATTCGTGAACTCTTTTCCTTGTTTATTTCCTTTTGTACAGTTCTTCATTCATGATAGTGTTGTGGTGAAGAACACAGTCATGATAACGGCTACACAGCATTATTTAGTCATATTCATGATTGGAACATTAACGCTATTTAAATAAAAATTTGGTCAAACAATCTCCCATCGCAGCCCACCTAACTCCCTAGTCATATTAATGACTAGAGAGAGTGATTTATGGGAAGTTATGAGCCTACTCTGAGTATAGTATATTAGTAGTATAGTATAGTACAATGGGCTGCTTTCCGCAAATCCACGACCAAAGCGCGTATTTAGCGTACGGGTGGGACAAATGTGGCATTCCATCCGTGCCAGCGCTTTATTAACTAACTCACAGATTATGATACTAATCCTATCCTACATAATAATATAATGAATGTGAAAGTTTGGATGTTTGTTAATCAAATACGACTGGATGGATGTGAATGAAATGTGCAACTGCCTTACAGCCAATAGACGTTTAATAATAACAGGCGACGCATGTCTGTCAACACATATGACTTATAGATCTGGTGTAGGTTGCACAAAATAATTTCTAAATGATATCGATCGATCAGTCCGCAGCTCTCCCTGGCTAGATGTAAGGTCGTTATTTTGGGAACACAGACAAGATACTTATTATTCTGTTAGTACATTCCACGGGATAAATTCCAACTTTCATGCAGACACAGCCTTTGGCAAAAATTAGTACAAGATTAAATTTATATAGAGTCAAACAAGGTCGCTTTAGACGGCACGGCTAAGGCAGAGGTTAAGCTAACGACGGCACAGCTAAGGCTACGTGTCGCGGGTTCGATTCTCGCACAAAAATATTTGTATGATTTACCTAGATGCTTGTTCTGGGTCTTCGTGTCTTGTTTGTGTGAGTTTACCTACAATTACCGCCACGGATCTTGAGCGCTGGCTTCAAGTTGCGCAGAAGTCAAATATTCGGTCTCTTTAGTGGCACGAATTGAGACGCGGGGGCGGGGAGTCTCAGTGACTGGCTCGTCGCGCCATCGTGTCATAGACGTCACTCGTGATTCGTTCCCTGCGTTCCTAACAACGACGACGACTGGCTCGCCAATCTATGGAATGTGAAGATCGATCCCCACTCTGACGCCGAGCGCTCAAGATCCGTGCCGGTAATAACACACTCACGATATAAGACTAATAAGCCATATAGCAAGAGTAGCAAATGCTACAGGCCCCGCGCATTCGGGGGCCTAAAACAAAATCTAGTCAAACTATCTATATAATTATGTATATGGAAATCCGAATTCAACTGATTATTATTTTATTCCAACCCGCACTGGGCCCGCGTGGTGAATTACGGCCCATTCCCTCTCCTAGAAAGGAGGCCTGAGTCCCGGTAGTGGGAACATTAAAAGGGCTGATAATGATGATGATGGCGACTATTTTATTGAATATGACAGTCAATGTCCTATAATTCCCTCGTAACCGTAGGTACTTTCCATGTATATTAACCAATTTTTAAATCCACGGGGTTGTGGTGATTAAGATAAGAATGGAAAGTATTTAATAGGTCTACACAGGGGCCTCTTGGTCGAATTTGCTACAGGCACCGCCCTGGCTTCATCCGCCACTGGTAATTCCTAGTGTGGTGCAAGAAATGCTCAATTAGTTTTTCTTAGCATTTGCTTTAAATACTAACTCTTTTTCAGGTTCCAAGATTAGAACTATTAATAACTTTGGATGAAACGACTTATGACTACTACTTCCTTCAAGCGAGGAGCGATGTCTACGAGAACAGGATCCCGGAGATTAAGTACCCAGATCACAAGAAAGAAATGCTTGGTCTTGGGATTGCTGACATGTAAGTGTTAAGCTAGAGCTACACTGCGCACACGTGTGCCGCACACGCCGATCGGGGCGAGTCGGGCTCCATACATTTTATATGGAAACTAGACTTGTAGAGTTATAATTGATCCACGCCACGCAATGTCGTTTTACGTACAAATCAGGCCTGTTACACGTGTGCGTCGGTCTAATGTAGGTCCAGCTTTATATAAATAGTACATTTATAAGCAAGTGGGCAAACTTGGTTATTGCTACCGAGGTGGCGAAGGTGAGGTTTTGGACCCGAGAAATTACAATGATAATTGCCAACGTGTTTTTGATACACTCGAAAATAAATAAAAATTCATAAACATATAATATTTAGTAAAAATATATACTGTAGGAAATGGCTCGCGAAGCGAAGCGAAACGCGAAAGTTGCTGAGAGTGGATGGATGGACGTGGTTAGCTCTGTTCTTCAAAAAGTTGTTGCGGGAAGAAGCCATACCTCATGATTGATGCAACAGTCATC
This sequence comes from Mythimna albipuncta, assembly GCA_929112965.1. Lineage (NCBI taxonomy): Eukaryota > Metazoa > Arthropoda > Insecta > Lepidoptera > Noctuidae > Mythimna > Mythimna albipuncta. Next base: position 10,150,441 of record OV815974.1, on the reverse strand, counting down.
AGTTAGTTCTCAGGTGCCCATCTTTAAAAACAAGGGTGATGTGCTCGAGTGCCACAATTATAGAGGAATAAAGCTAACGTCACATACTATGAAAGCCTGGGAGAAAGTTATTGAAAAGAGACTGAGAGAAGAGAGTGAAATTTCACAGAATCAATTCGGTGTTATGCCTGGTCGGGATACAACGGATGCCATTTTTGCTATACGCCCGCTGTGCGAGAAATGCAGAGGTACGCATAAACACATGCACATGGTATTCGTTGACCTCGAAAAGGGTACCTCGAGGTTGACTTAAAATTAAGCAGAACAAAAACCGGATACTTGTTCTGTGATTTTAGCGGTCTCTCCAGTCGTGTGCCCTTAGCTCTCGCTGGAACGCCCATACCAATCTGCTCCGACTTCCGGTACCTCGGGTCTCTTATTGAAGGAGACGGCGAGGTAGACCGAGACGTAACACATCGGATCAATGCACGATGGATGAAATGGCGACAGGTCAATGGAACAACTTGTGACCCTCGGATGCCCCCTAAGTTGAAAGACAAGATTTACAAGTCCGTGATAAGACTTGTCGTGCTGTATGGTTCAAAATGCTGGGCTGTGAGAAGGGAGGATGAAAAAAGATTGCATGTAGCGGAGATGAGAATGTTGAGACGGATGTATGGTATGACGAGAAAAGATAAAGTATGAAATGAGTATTTCAGAGGAAGTTTAAAAGTGGCGCCAGTGACTAAAAAGTTGAAGGGGAATCGTTTGTATTGGTATTGTTATGCAAAGAGGAGGGAATGAAACGCATGTTACTAAAAGAATTATAAGTATACCTGTGGATGGATGGAGAGGGAGTGGGAGGCCATAGAAAAGATGGATGGATTGTGTGAAGGGTGACAGGATAGAATGGAAGAAAAAAAAACGTGTTGATTCGACCCCAAATAATACGAGACAAGGGCAGGAAGATGATGTGGGAAACGGTTCGCGAATATATTTCATGCGCTTTGGTGAGGGCTACACGGTGACCAACCCGATTTCGTTTGTGTGCTTAAAGTATCAATTAAATTTATAAATACTTCCAGAAATTACTTTTCAAATATATAACAAACGTGCAATTTAACTTCCTTAATAAAATACAAAATATAACAACGTAATTATTATATTCGTAGTTACATAACTTAAACAATAAGTAAAGAGCAGTACCTAATGACTAATATCAGAGTCAATGAACTATTACGTATGAATTTAACGCTTGACCATTATGGTACGCTTGACCATGTAAACTTAATGCTCAAGATTAGCGGTTATCGGCATCATTACAGCTTGGAAAGATGGAGTTAGGTGCAATTGGCTTCTTTTCTCAAGAAAGACGCCTGAATTGTAGCAGCATTGAACTTGACCAAATTGGTATCATTTCATTAAGAGACAGCCTTCGCGAATAAGTTCAAGCATTCTGATCCATAGCCTCTCGGAGAGATTAGATCTGTGACCTACTAGTTCGTCTCTCTCGTGACCTGTCAGCAACAAAGCTGCCGTCTGTATACCCAAAAGTACTTGCTTTTAAAAGATTAAGTACAGAGACGAAAGTCAAGAGTGTATAGGTTGCTTCTAGGCAATCATGTTCCATCCTCGGCCACATCACCGCTTTCCATCAGGTGAGGTAGTGGTCAAACGCGAGGCTATCCATAATAATAATAAAAAAAGATCGTTAATTTTCATCAAGAACAATGTTGTAGATAGTGCAGACCCCTGAGGCATTACGGTCATATCCAATTGACCAGACGAGTCATCCTGTCATCCATAATCACTCGTATGGATTGATCTCTCAGGAAGTCTGCAATCCAATCACAGTCTAGTGAATAGACTGAAGAAAGGAAGCTTATCAATACGTCTTTTGAACGAGATTGTGTTGAAAGACTTCGTGATGTCGCGGGAGACGGCAAACACATCACCTTCTTGATGGCTTCACTCCAAATATAAATGCCCAAATGGCATCCTCCCATTAGTTAGTAGGACCTCCCCAATTTTGGTGATTATTTTTAACCCTTCTGGGGTAATAGCCTCTTTTTTTTTTTTGCAAATTTGTTCGCACAAATATTTTTTTTGGTGTTATAATGTTGTGGTATTTGTAAAGTTGCATTGAACTCTCAAGTTTACAGGTCAAGTTTCGGGGATATCTGTATACGATTAAAAGTCAAAACTTGCGTAATTAGGTCTTATCATTACGCGTTAGTATTTCCGAAGATAACTGATGATTAACGAAGCTCAATTTTTTCCTGGTAGGGTATGTATTTGAATTTAAAAAACTTGAGATATTAATATGACAACCAATTTTCATTATCTATAAAGTACAGTGCCAGTCAGAGCATGATATATGCCTACATTATTACCGTAGTAGATCATGAATTGTCAAGTAGGATTGTATCTCACATTGACTGAACAATGGACTATAAACATCCAATTACTCTGTCTCAGTGGTGAGACAATAGCCCTCTGTTATAACAGCGTAATTAACAAGTGATCTCTTTAATTTACATATTGCTATGTCTCGTATTATTTGCCATAATATTTTGCGAGTTGCGAGCAATGTGCCCTGCCCAGTGACACTTAAGTTTGATGGCCCGATGGTCGATGGAGCCGAAAGATTCTGGGAGTGGCGACCGCGTACTGTAAGATGCAGCATTGGTTGCCCTTCCACAAGTCCCAATGAGGGTCGCGGGAGGATCTGATGATTGTGAGACGCACAGGACATAACTTGAAGAAGGTCATGTCCAACAGTGGACGTCTTTTGGCTGGAATGATGATGGTTTTAATTCCTTTACTCAAAGACCAAGTTTGTGCACCATAAGTCAGAATGGGGAGAATACACATGTCCATCAGCTTACGCTTTAGTGACATGGGCAAAGTGCCCTTAAATAGTTCCTTCATGGACCAGTAGCTCTTCCAGGCATTCTCTGTTCGGCGTGTTATTTCTTTGTCTTGTCTTGCCAGGAAAGAGACTACTTGGCCTAAATAGAGATATTCTTGGACGTATTGTATATTCTCCCCGCCTACGAGTATATTCCTTTTGGAGCTGTTGGTCATAACTTTGATCTTCGACATGTTCATCTTCAATCCAACCTCAAGACTCGCATCGCTCAGATCTTGCAGCATTTGTTCTAGTCCAGTGGCTGTGGGAGATGGATGGCTTCCTTAAGAACTGGAATGAGAAAGCTAGGAACCGTGATCGTTGGAAGGAGTGGAAGGAGGCCTTTGCCCAGCAGTGGGACAATATGGGGTAACAAAAAAAAAACCTTTTCTCTGTCACATACATGTTTAATAAAATAAGAGCGATGACTGGTCATCTTGAGGGTAAAAAGGTCTAAAAAACGTTCGTGATATCTGTTGGGTAATGTGTGGTTGTGCCCCTACATTGAAATTTTGCGTCGCGTGACGTAATTTAACGTCCAGACTGAGAACAAATAACTTTACTTATGCCATACAAATATTTATTGTAATGCGGTAATCGAACCCGCGACCATGAACACGGAAAGCGACTACTTTGACGCTACCAAATACTAAGAGCATACAAAAATGCTTTTTTTTTTATTGGGTAGTAACTTTTTGAAAAAGCGCTTATATCAGTAATTGGTACCTATAGATAGTGTCTGCTTGATGTGCAGGGAAGTAGAAATAATGCTATTCTTATATGCTGCCTGTTTTTTTTTCTGGTTATTTTCGTTGCGGAATTCCTAAGCGTTTCTTGGGGCCTCGATGTCATTGTCTCAGCTCTCCTATGGTGGGCCCCATTGCAGCGCCTTAAATCCTCGAATCGGCTCTTTTACCGATAATTGACACTTAATTGTTGAAGAGTCATCAAAATCGGCTCACGCGTTTGGTCTGTAGAGTGCCACAAAATTACAAACAAAGATACATACATAGGCTGATTAAAACATTACCCTTCTCGCGCAGTCGTGTAGAAATTGCTAGGTACCTACAGACAGAGGTATCTCCCATCTACATGATTATATTTTTCCTGTTTATGATCACGAAAACTTACGGTAGACGTCCTAAGAGTTTATTGTGTTGTACTTGAGCACCTAGAGTGATTTTTAATCAAAACGTATTTGTTTTAATCAAATCGTATCGGAAAATGGAAGTTTTTGAGTTGAGCAATAACAATGGATTGCAGTAACGGGAGTGGACCTGTGTCCCAAATCTGTGTTTTTTTTTTCCTCAAAAGACCATCTCAGACTTAACCTCGACCAATTCCGGGTAGGAAACACCGGTCTCATTTAGGTACTTTAAATTGCCGTGAAAAACTGTTTTTTAAAACCTAATTGCAGAATAAATACAGGGTGTATGGGGACAGTTCTCCGCAAATTTTAAGGTCTTGTTCAGAAGACGAAACTGAACAACCTTCCACAAGCAACCGTCTGTTACAGTACAAATTGACGTTTACGTGAATCTGAATAAATAGTGAATAAGTTAAATCATTCGCTCTAAAGTCACGGTTGTCTAAGGTACAGGTTCGAGGAAGGTACGTACATTGTTGCAAGGGATGCAACTGTTTGTCCAGTCCTAGACTAGGTGGTGTGGTCCCGTAGCCCGAGCCCATATAAAATGTTGGAATTACTTAAGTTTTAGTACTGACTGACAATTGGATACGACGTGCATTGTCGTCGCCTTTCATAAACCAATTTATTGTGTCTGTGCAAGGGGATATGCTCACTTACTATTCATTTTGTTTCTCACATTAAATTTGAAGCGGATCTCGATCTGATATACGCAGATCGTGCTGTAATATATTCATTATTCACGTCTCGATTCACCAAAAATGTCTAGTTTTTGCTTTACAAATTGAGAGTACATGTTTTTAATTCAGGACACGCGCCACTGCTGAGGAAAAATTGTCGGTAAACGATGTTGTGAGGGATTACAAAAAATATATACCGAAAGTGATTGTTAGACGACACGGTCACGTTGCGAAGAAACATGCCCACGACCAACTACCTAAGCTTTGCTCTGTCGGCCACAATGTGAAGTAAGTATACCGATTGGATTATGGACAGCTTACAGCAATCTGTTGCTATTTTTTTGCGATTTGTTATGATACTGCTTCAACACAATACAACTAAAACCTGGTTTGATTGTATCACTAACCAGATGTTTGTGTCTGTCTACGTTTTAGCGTTCCATCCTCCTTTTTTATACATTATTAACATCAAGAACTACGTATAGATATTTCTAACTCGACGATGAAGCAAAAAGAAGTTAAATAAAAAAAAGAAAGTTATATTTTTTTTTGTCGCATGACTACAGTTGCTTACTTGGCTGAATTCCGTACTTATGTCGTTAAGCTCTTAAATGACCCATTGAATTCGATGGGATAAATAGAAAGGACACATCAGCAGGCTTAGACAAATGACTTTTCTGTTAGCGTTCACGCCAAACGCTAAATATAAAATGTTCTTATGGTAATGATTTTACCTGTCACGTCACTAATTCCCAAGGAACGTCAACAGTAATTGGATTTTGGAGGTTTTATTAAACAATTAAACAACTTTGCAGTTACATAAAGAATTTATACCTCCAACAACTATATATAATGGCTCCTAACTACTTGGCGGAGGAGTATGAGAATGTTCTGTGGCAGAATGGCAGCGATTTGACTCCGGTGACAGTTATGGTGGCGCCCTTTCATCCACACCAGCCTGGTTTGAGGGTCTACAATACTGTTAAAAGAGAGGTAAGTAATCAGCGTGATAATCAAATCTAAACCGTGTTCAAAACAGTTAGCGTCGTTATTCCTAAAAAAATATGACTCTGGCTTTTGAACGCGGTTAAGTATTTTCTCCTCGGGCATAATTGTTTTTTTCTTGGGCACGTTTTAATTGAATCCCTCAATTGTATCCTGATTTAAGGTTTTTCAGTATTATTTTCTGGGGAAACTCGGGACATATTATACTTAAAATCAGTAAAAAATAAAACCGGCGAAAAGTATTTTAGCGTAGGACAACAAGAATTAGAAAAAATGCGGGGCGGGGAGTGTCAGTGATTGGCTCGCCGCGCCATCGCGTCATAGACATCACTCCTGATTCGTTCCCTGCGTTGCTGCATGTATCTAACAACGAAGACTATTGGCTCTCCAATGTATGGAATGCGCAAAGCGATCCCCACTCTGATTCTGAGCGCTCAAGATCCGTTTCAGCAATTGTAAATATGGCGTCCGTCAGTGCGTAGCTGGGCGTGGGCGAAGTGGGCCCTCACCCATGGTCGCACACCCCTAGTGGTGTGAGGCGAGGGCTCTTTTAGAACTAGGTTTTTTTTTATAATTGATAGACTCCCGTTTGACCACTTTTTCACTTGATGGTAAGCGATGATGTGGTGGAACACTGAGTTGCGACAGTTACTGTCTCATTTTCGGATTTATGAAAGTAAAAGGCCTCGCTGATGTGCCCTCACCCAAGTCTTAATTAGTCCACGCTACGCCTCTGGTGCCCGTATCTTTTCATCAAATGAATTACACTCAAATCGCGAACGTGTTTACAAAACATAAATCATTAAACAGTCGCGTCATTTCAGTGGTCTCACGTCTGCAAAATAGAAGAATTAATTTATATAACAAGAAATGGAGAACACTCGTTACAAATATCAAGAAGAGGAACCCCCCTGTTCTTCAAGTTTAAATCAGAAGAGCATTTATCATCGTTTATATCAGTCTGTGATGGCTATTACAGGTATGTGTAACTTTATTTTAAATCATTCTTAATCTATGTTTTAGGGTCTCATACGACTTATTGTTTCATTTGGTTTTGAAAGAAACACCAAATATTTAGATGTTACGTATACACATACGTGAACATTATCATCATCGTTATCTCGTCCTTATGTCAATTAGTTGAAAATCGGCACAACGCAGCAACGAGTCTTCTTTGATTCTTCTCTGTTGTCCTTATTTCAGTAGTCACCCCTTTTCAAGACATATTATTCTTCACACAATCAAATCATCCTTTCTTCGGTCTCCCTCCTACCCCTATTGAAGTGAAAACTTCATTACGCACGGCTATGTAACGCTTGTTCGGGTAACGTCGGCTCGAGTTGGCTGATCCTACCCGAACGATAACGATTTTGCATTATACGTCTAAACCCCATTTGCTAGACAATAAATGCATGCACGCCAATACTTGTATTGGCGTGCATGCATAATATCCGTTATAAATGTACAATTAATTAATATTATTATTTATGTGAAACAGATTAATGGTTAAGTGGACATTTAACCTGTCTAAAGACGACGAAACACCGTCGCTGAAGGAGCTACAAAGAATTAAATGTCACGGCCCAGTCGGGTAAGAACTAGCACAAAAGGGGTACATATTTAATGTGATTGCTTCGGAGAATTTTGTTTAAAAAATCTTTTTACTTTGTAGGGGCGCATTCTCGTATCGGAAGTTAGAAGAAAAACGTGCTAAGAAACACGGTTGTTATATATTAAGGCAATGCCAGGATGACTACAATGTTTATTATTTGGACGTATGTACTAAAAACAGGTAATTCAATTTTATGTTTTATAGCTAAAGGTTTATGAATGATCATTTTAGTCGAAAACCGTCCACTGTTGGATAATTATAGGCCTCCACCAAGTGTCGCCACATCGACCGGATCAGTGCGTCTCGCATCCACCAGATTTACGCGGTCTATCTTATGGGAGGGTGTGGAGTGTGATCACAATCATGAGTCTGAAACATGGTCGCTCACCTTGGGCCTCATCAGAGGACTTAGCCAAATTGATAATCTACAATCGTTAACGCTAGTCGAAAATTCAAATGTATGGGAATGACATCATTTCAACGTTAAGTCACGTGGTCAGAACAAAGTAATTGGAGGCGTTAAAGACTAAAAAAGAAATTCGAAACGATACGGTCGTAACTTGGCTAGGCCACGTCACCCAAAGTTTACGAATAGTTAGAGAAATTAGTTTGTTATCTTGTGATCCCTTGAACCGGATAATGAAAACGATAAAACATGGATTTGACTAGATTACGACTGTGTCTTTATACGTTAGTGATAACACTACGAAAATAAATAAATAAACCTCGTGTCTGCTTTAGAAGTTACTATTGTTGAAAGAATCGCCATGGTCCCAGAACATAAAGGGTAATTGATGAAGGATACCGGTGGTACATGGCGAAGGTTTGGACGCAACGGCATAAAAGCATTGTCAAATAACCATTTAAAGGCTTTTAGACTTTTGAAATGTCCAATCAATCAGTCAGTCAGAAAAAACGACGCTAATGTGTGAGAAGAATGTGCAAGAAACTCCATGGACACTCTTTTCAATCATGTTATGTAGTTACATGTTTCTTGTCGTGCCGTACGTCTGGTGATGGAACAGACTTGACGGATTTAAATCGTTCGTCTAGATTTATTGGAAGTACTAATGATAAATTTATTTGCAGTACAACAGAAACATATAGAATAGAGTTCAAGGGTCATTGCTACGTGGTCAATAATGAGGAATACTACAGCATCGAGAGGCTAGTCGGATGTCATCAGAACCCGGAAGGACGGATATTTCTGAATGAATGCATACCACCTTCAGAATATGGTGAGTATTTTATGTTTATTCGTACTATTATTTATTCTGTATTTTAATTATTGTTATTGTTATTATCTGTTAAGGCGTACAAATTAGTGCATGTAGTGCTCTTCTTTAAGTGATGGGGCACTTAGACGTAAGATTGTATTGTTTTTTCTTTATACATATGTAATAGTGCACTCATTGTTAAAGAGCCAAATAAATAAATAAGAGGGTTCTTTTCCAGTCGCCTATCGTCAGCTACGAGCTTGGTTTAAATCAATAAACCCCAAGAGAACGGCGGCGTTCGCTCCCTCATTGTCTTTCTATTGTGTCTCTAATTACAGTATTCGAAAGGTTTAAAAGCTTGATGCTTCATCTAACGCAATCCAACGCGATGTGTGAGGAAGACGCAGCGCGAAAAAGAGAGATAATGCCTGAAAACTGTTAGCTATCTATTCTTTAATTCCGTGATTTACTCGAGTATTCCACAAAACTTGTTCCAGGAAATACGTGTTTTTTTAAAGCTATTAAAAGTTTTAGTGAAAAATTGTGATTCAGAATCTCGATTAAATGTGCAAGGTTTTTATTGATGTACTTTTTTATATTTTTGAGTATGAGTACATTATGGTGGGCCAAAGTTCACGTAAAATAGCAGATTTTCAGAGGTCTACTGGATTGGTTTTACACAAATTTATATTTTGATTTCTAATTTATCTGTTGATGATTGATAGGTAAATCTAAAATATCTGAAGAAATATGTGTAATAACATCATAATCACGTAAGAACGGTTGTATGAAAATGTACCTCGATTTGGTCGCTCTTAATTTGACTTGTTTGTAATACTTCTCATCTCATGATCTCAGTACAAGGAGTTCTAACGCTCGAAATAGTTCTCACGTAAATAATTTTGTCACTAAAAACATTGGTATGCAATATAAATGGCATTTACTTCTTTCATAATTTAATTAACATTCAGGTGTGAATATTTTTAAAGAGTTTTATTCATAGAATTTCTAAAAAAAACCGGCCAAGAGCGTGTCGGGCCACGCTCAGTGTAGGGTTCCGTAGTTTCCCGTCCGTCACAATAAGTGTACCTACTTATGAGTTTAAAAAAATGCTTGCTTAAACGATTATACTACAAACTTAGTCCAGAAATTATTTTGTAGAACTCTTTTGTCTTTTTTGTACAAAAACTGTTCTTTCCATCAAGTTCAAAATAATTTTCCTAGAAAGTCCTTATAAAGTTCTACCTTTCAGATTTTTTTCATATTTTCTAAACTTATGGTTCAAAAGTTAGAGGCCCCCGGGACACATTGTTTTTTACTTTTGGAGCGATTATTTCCGAAATTATTGACATTATCAAAAAATGATTTGAGTAAACCCCTAATCATTTTTAAATACCTATCCAACAATATATCACACGTTAGGGTTGAAATAAAAAAAAAACATTTCCCACTTTACATATAGGGTATATATATATATTACTCTAATAATTTTTTTTTTTCCAATTTTTTTTTTACTACTTTGTCGGCGTGATTGATATGCATATTGGTACCAAATTTCAGCTTTCTATTGCTAATGGTCACAGAGATTAAGGCGTATAGTCCCTTGAACCATCTGGCCAAAATTATGTGAACGCAACTCTCGCACTCGCCTAGGCGGCAGTACGCAAATCTGTGCATTTATTTGCGGCCAGCAGCGCCTGGAAAGCGCTTTAAATCCATTTTCTCTGCGAGATATTGGTTGATTTACATATGCAATGTTCACTTTGAAGAATATTTAACCACCAATTTTTATGTGTAAAAATGTTTCTATAGGTCCAAGCCGTTTCGAAGGAGTAGGGAAAAGTTGTGAAAAGTTGCGAAATTGCTAAATATTTTTTTTTGACAAAAGTATTAATTGCACGAAAAAAACAAATGTTGATATTATTGTTCATGAATCTATAATAAAAATATATTTTTTTCAAACCAATTGACCTAGCCGTTACGGAGGAGACGACCTCAGAAAATCACTGTTTTATGGCACTTTTCGGGCGCTTGGCCCTTAAGCGAGGACGGACAGACAGACAGACGGACAGACAGACATGGCGAAACTATAAGGGTTCCTAGTTGACTACGGAACCCTAAAAACAGTAAATTTATAATGAACTGAGGGAGCTAAATATTCTTCCACGAAAAGTCTCCTTATTCGCGTAAACTGTAAACTTTTTAAGCTTTTTGCGTTACCTAATTTAACATAATTTATTACTGTTTCCCTTATATGTAGGTATTATTTCATTCATTATGATACGAAGGGGATTAATTGAACCTATTTAACCTGGCATGATCATCGTCGTTAATAATGAAGTATTTATTATAGACTAGCTAGTGCCCCTGACTTGGCCTGCTTCACAGTCGTAAAACAGCATAATGCCATTTGGCTGTAATTTCAAGCATTTATTTCGCGAAATATCATAATTATTTATCTAAAATAAAATAAGCTTAAGTTACTCCTTATAAAGGAGTTACATATAAAGGCCTGTCAAATTCGGTCCATCCCTTTCGGCGCTTAGCTGATGCAGGCAGACCGACGGACAAACTTTTACAAATTGCATTTTTGGTATAAGTATCGAATTTTTTGATGTTACAAACAGACACTTTATTTTTTTTTATATGTAGACAAGTCCCAATTACTGCTGTGTGGCGAGCCCGTTAAAAGAGGTGTTCGTATCGATCAGGGAGAACTGCAGGATATCCTAAAGGACAACCGGAGTCCGCGCTGCCTGCCCAATAAGGACATACTTCTCTACACTGGTAAGAAAAAGTTCTAATTATTGACACTCGCATTTATCAATGTCACACTTTAGTCTTAATTGTCGTTTTGCCTGTTTATGTGTTTAATTAAACCCAGATATTCCTTAATTTGTATTATATTAAAGAAAACAAACGTCATATTTATTTATTTAAAGATTATTCTACGTGTGATATACAATATGCGACATAATGAACGCACATTTTGAAAGCATATAATTATCATGTTAAGAATCGACTGCTGAATCGATTTCAGCTATTTTTAAAATATGTATTTATATTTTGAATCTTATTTTGTTAATTTCTTGATAAATCTTAGTTGCGTCACTGTAGTCTTTGTGTGTGCTTGTCAACGAATACCGATGCGCTACCAATGTTGTGCGTGATGCTCATATTATTTGCCTACAATTGTGATATCTAATTTCTTAAAAAAGTATCTAAGAGTATTTACGTAAATAATGCCTCTTATCTTCGGTTTGACAAGAGGCGTTTTTCGCCAAACACCCTAAAAAAACTTTGTTTCTGATCGTTTTTTAAAATGCATTTGTATAGTTAAAGATATTATACATATTTATTCAGTGACATTTACGTGATTAATAATATAGTAAGTCTAAGCAATTATTGCCCATAAAGACAATTTTTCGTCTTAAAAAAAACTTTTTTGTGTGCGTGATGGGCGAAAAATGCCTCTTATCAACATTCCTCCTTTAAGTGCCTACATTGTTATTGTAACGTAATTTTCTAATTTTATGGGTGTGCATTATTCTAGTTATTAATATGATGAATAACAATTACAAAAAACTATGAAATTTTTACACTCAATACTTTTAATATGTAAATAAGCTATTTAGCTGCTTGGTTCTCCGAATTTCCAACATCCTCGAGTATTCCATAGCGAACTTCGCCCACGTGTATAAAAATTACTATTCATACGGTATTTATATGAGATTAGCTTTTGCCCGCGACTTCGGCCGGATGAATTTCGGTTATTGCTGGCACAAAGTCGAAGCGAGATAAAATGTAGCCTATGTCCTTTCTTTGGATTCAAGCTTACTGCGTACCAACTTTCATCAAAATTGGTTCAGTTGTGTGTGTGTTACTTTCACATTTGTAATATTAATAGTATGGCTGGGTTATGTTATAAGATTAGGAATTTGTAAAATAATCACAGTGAGAAATCTTTACTATGATTAATTTTTGCATGTAAGTCTTAATTTCCAGGGCTATTTGATGTGATAATTTAAATTTCTCTTTTTTAATTGACTATGTAATTAGGTTTACTCATCTGTTTGCCTACTTGCGGCGTGCAAATTACGTCAGTGGGGATTTTTGACGTAATTTCTAGACTTACTTAAGTTCTTAAATTATAATAATAGTATGACTAGAATCCGAAATTTTTGTCGACCATCCCATTTAACTAGAATAGCTGTTATATCATAAAGTAACTGGTATTTGCGACGTTTCGTTTTTTTATTAGAACGGAACGGTAGTCTAAATTGAAAGTCTCATCAAAATCTGTTTATCCATTTCGTAGGAGTCATATTTCCGCGCAAAAATAAAGAAGTAGCTTATTCATTATAATATTAGTTGCATCCCAGTGAATATCCCGAAAAAACTTCTTCCGTACTTTCGAAATCCCATTCTCGCGGGAAAATGAAAAGTACCCTAAGTTTATCCGTCACATTAGCTATCCGTCAGTATTGGTTCTGGTGTTTCGGAGATTAGCCGGAATAGACAGACAAACAATTAAAAAAAAAAACGATTTTATTGTAGGTATTACATATATTTTGATATGCATTATTAAAAAATCTTACATAATGGTAAACGATGATGAAATAACGTATTCATTTTTAACTTAAATACCCCCGAGGTTCTAGATACCAGGAAAAACATTGCAGCAGAAGATTCCAGTCCTTAACTGTAAAATGTCCTCTTTTCCACTCAGGTTCAGAAAAGATCGGTTCAGAAAACATAACAGCGACGTACAAAGCACTGTGGCGGCTCGACGAAACTAAAAAGTTGTTGGTAGCTTTCAAGACGTTACAGAGAGAAAAAGCCAATGATCACTTAAAGGTAAGACAGCATTTTCCCAAGAACCTCCCGGTATTATAAATCTCAATCCTCTAATAGATAATCCTTCCGACCGAATTTAACCTCAATGCCTTCAAAAATATAATTTGTTAAAAAACCAAAGCATGCAACTTAGGTTTTCTACCGTGAAAAGTTGCGAGATCTTAATGACCTTGATTGACTTGGCTATCTGATTAAACAATTTAATATACCTAATACATACTACTTGTATTAGTTGTATTATAACTAATATCTCCCGCGCCGATGTTTAGTCTCCGCAGATTGGCTGCTATAGCCGAATATCGGTCTTAAAGATTATTATATCAACACCTTTTTAATGTCGACTAGGAATTTGTGGAGCTAGCTAGCAAGTGGGCGTGCGTACAGTCTAGCGCGATGGTGCGCCTATACGGCGTGACGCTCAGCTCGCCCAGCGCGCTCGTGCTGGAGTACCTGCCTTACGGCCCCTTCGACGACTATCTCAGGTAACTTAACTTTTTACAGATGGATTTTTTTAAGGCTCAGTCAGACCAAACTCTGTACAATTTTAGCCATTCTCTTTCATCTAAACTAATCAAATTTGATATTTCCAGAGAGAATGAGGACCGCATTAAGCCGATCCATCTAAAGAAGGTAGCAGCCGGGCTAGCGCGCGCGCTGTGGGACCTGTCGGAGGCGGGCGTGGTGCACGGCTACATCCGCTGTCGCCGCCTGCTGCTGGCGGCGCACGACGGCGACCGCATACAGGTCAAGCTGTCCGGGCCCACGCTGCGCCACTACACGCCCCAGGAGTAAGTAGAGAGAAGGTAGCAGCTGCGCTGTAGGACCTGTCGGAGGCGGCGTGCTGTACGGCTACATCCGCTGTCGCCTTTGACACTTGACGCTGATCGTCATGTATACATTACAGAACAAAATGTGTCCAATAAGCCACGGTCACGACAACATGACAGATTGAAGGGTCAAATTGCAGCTCCGCGCCGAGAGCACGATTTTTCTTTTTTGAAGTGACGGTCAAAAGGTTAATCATATTTTAGAGAAAATCGTTTCATTACATATTTGTCACATGGGGTTTTTTTTTTATGGTGGGAAAAAATCATCCAATGACATCCCCATCTTGGCTCTTGGGCGGAGCGGGAGATAGTGTCAGACTCTTACTGACTAAAAGACCCACCCCGTTCCTTCTAGTCTTCATACCGGGGCTCGAGCGCCTTTTCGGATAACCCTGGCCCCAGTAGGCTTCGACCCGGCTGGGTCCCTGCTGTTGCTGACAACTCCTTGAGGCGCGCGGGAACAGTGCGCGCCGTCGAGATCTTAGAAGATATTGAAACCTAACAAGTAGCCTTTAAGCGAAGAATCACTGCACACATTAGAATTTGACTTATTATACCTTTTATTTTTAGCGTGCATTGGATGCCAGTGGAGTTCTTCTCCGACATGAGCCTGGCGAAGCGCTCGGTGATGGGTGACATCTGGGCCTTCGCGACCACGCTTTGGGAGGTGTTCTCCTATGGACAGTCACCCACTGAGACCAATCCAGTCTTAACTGCCAGGGTAAGTGCTTCTTGTAGTTAGATCAAACTATTGCTTGCAGTGTATATCACATTTTTGCGCTGCGAGCGTCTTAACTGAAAACATTCTCTTCTGCCTGATTTGTTGGCGGCATACTTCGCTAAGTTGATCGATTAGTACCTTGCGGTAGGTTTGGTTAATATTGATACTTATTTTCTTTTTACGTTCTTTTACTTTGTACAGAGTTACGAAATGGGCGACCGTCTGCTCCGGCCGGCGCGCTGCCCGGGCGAGGTGTGGGCGCTGATGCGTCAGTGCTGGCAGCCCGACCCGCTGCGCCCGCAGGAGATCATGCGGGACATGAACCACATGCTGCATAGAGGTACACTGATAATGTGTTTTACTCGCCACCACCTAAAGACGATTATTCTTCATCACCGATAATATCATCGCGCGCCGTATGGATAACCGGACACAAGTTCATAGAGTTGACATAGATTGAAGTAACAGCATGATAATATCGAAGCTATTCACTTGCTCGTGGTGGTATCCATCACGTGGTTTTGGTGTGGATACGGTGGATATCACATTTTGCATTGTTTGTGTTTCCCTTTTAGAAGAGAAAAAATCACGTGCGACTACTCCCTTTCATGTGCCAGGTTACTTGATAATTGAGATGGATTAGCTCCCGAGCACAGCGAGGGAGATCATTATTTAAATTTAAATTAAAACTCCCTCGTTTCTGTATGTAATGTCCCAACTGAATCGAGGGAGTTTCAACATCACCCTGAAAACATTATTATATTGGATGGTATACATCAAACAAGGTTGTATTTTTTTGCAGAATATGTACCAATCCACGAATACGAAGAACCAAAGATATCCCTCGAACATATGGAACACGCAGAGACTGTGTCAAGTAAGTTTAAAAACAATATATTATCACTTCCAAATATGTCACTTTTTTATGTTAGCTTTTTCTGTCCCAGTCCTGAAGGCCTCTATTATGTAATATTTGTCATACGCGTATACACAGATGACTGGACTGTTCAATACCGTCACTTAATGTATCTGTCTATGTAGGAGATAATACAATTTTGCAGTCGTTACTTCTCCCTTTTACACAAACCTACAGAGATTGTAGTGACGAATGTGATCCTGCAAACCTCTGATTACAATTTTCTCACAATTTTATGGCCGTATTTACTTTTTTTTAAGTGGTAAATCATCCGATTACCCTTCATTCTCAGTGGAGCGAGAGGGAATGTCACTTTTTTTTTGTGATCCAGCGCCACGTAAATGTTCCAAATATTTCCACAACCCCTAGTCTTTTGTCCTGATACAGAGTCTATAAGAAAGAAAGAAAAAGTGTTTATTTGCGTCAAACATGGCGCATACCTTAAAATCTTGGTCTTGGCCTTGGTGGACCTTTGTTGCTATTTGATAAACTTATTTTCTACTTAATTTTATGTATGTAACGTGGTGATTATGGAAAACCCCCCTCCTTGGGGGAAGCCTATGTCCAATAGTGAACGTCTTTCGGCTGAAATGAATGAATGAATGTAACGTAATATTTTTTGTCGTAGGTGACAGGTTTATTCCGAGCGAGCTGAGTGACGCCGGTAGCAATAAGTCGTTAATATCGGATAGCAGCGTCCTATCAATGAATGGAACCATGTCTGATCAATATGACAACCCAGTAAGTATTTTCACGGGATTTTTGCGAGTTGATTTCGGTGTCTGTTTTGATTATTTGCAAATTGGTTTCTAATGAAAATTGTGACGTAAAATTGGCGTAGATTTAGTATCTCAAGTGTCTACACTACTGGACGATGTGAAATCATTGAAAAAGCAGCAGTCTCTTCAAAATTTATTTGAGAATTTTATTATAGTATTGACTACGTTAGCAAAACTTGCAAATTCCATTTGCTACCAAATACTGCAAAAACATTAGAATGTGTTTAGAAATAAATAGTACTTGCCTACTTACTATGTATAGTCTGCCTAATAAGTCAACCGACTTGGAAATTTTGTATAATATTTAATCATTTAAAAATACTTATATTCGATACTTTTCATAAGGTTCTTCTGGATCAATTCAGGCACTTTTGAATTGTCAAAATGTCGGTCAGTCAAGAAAAATGAAGCTGAAATACTACAATAACCATGTTCTATCTCTTAGTTCGCAGACAATAAAAGCTCGAACTCTCTGGAGAGCATGAACGGCTTACCATACGCCTTGCAACGCGAGCTGCGCTCCCGCAACAGCAGCAGCATGGGCGGCGCCGCGCGCGCCATCGACGACGAGCTCGACGACGAGACCGCGCCCGCGCCGCGCCTCATGGAGTCCATCGTGTCGCAGGGCAAGACCTACCTCGTCACGCTCACCAAGAAGATCGGCAGTGTAAGTGCTTCTATTAAGAAATTACTAATCAAATGAGTGAACGAAGGCTATGTGATGAAATGGAATCTTTACACGTTCGTTCTCCTTCATTCACTCATTTCTCTTCGTTCGCTAGTGTTCGTTCGTTTGAGTGCGGTGTCCATCGGCGATTCCCGTTTTAAAGCGTTTGCTCGTTCGCTATATTTATACCATACGCAATGATTGCTTAGACGTTAACAGTATAACTTGTAACACATTTGTCCTATAATAATCCATTTGTGTTAAGAAAATAGTGAAGGAAGAAGAAGAAGTTAAGAAAATAGTGATTCATCATTTTCACTCAGCGTAATCACGCCCCTTGACCAATTAGAAAGTCGTGTTCTAATTCAGATAGTATGGACACGTCCTTTCTCAATAAAAAAAAAATACCTCACATATTCGTAAATATAAAAGTAAAAATTCTGTTGATTCGATTACTTAATATTAGTATTTGAACATACTGTGTAATAAAAGATTTGCTTTAAATATTTACCCCAGTATAATACGCCGGTACTTTGCAGTATTACTGATGCGTCACTATGTTCTTAACGTGGATAGACTACAGTAATTATTTCTAACTCTTTCAACTAGTTTAGGATTCGCAGTGACTTGTAATGTAAATGCTGTAATAAATCTTTTAATTAAAAAAAAGATTACAAATAAAATAACTGCTGATATCAAAAACAGGGCAACTATGGGCACGTGTTCAAAGGGTGGATGGAGCGCGATAACCAAGAATCTCAGCGAAGGGAAGTGGCAGTGAAGAAGCTGACGAGACAGGCCTCCGAGAGGAACGGTACTCTTTATGAAGACTTCAAGAACGAGCTGGAGATTATGAAGGTAAATACGAAACCTCAAGCCTTTTTTTATGGTGGGAAAAAAAATCATGCATTGACATCCCCCGCCCTTGAGCGGAGCGTGAGATAGTGTCAGACTCTTACTGACTAAAAGACCCACCCCGTTCCTTCTATCCTTCATACCGGGGCTCGAGCGCCCTTTCGGATATCCCTGGCCCCAGTAGGCTTCGACCTGGCTGGGCCCCTGCTGTTGCTGAAACCTCAAGCCTAAGAGTTGAGCAACTAAAGGAGAGCTACATCATTATGTATTTTGGAATTGACCTCATAATTTGAAATGTAAAGTGCTTTAGTAGGAATATTACCTCGGTTTGGATTGAGGATGATTGAAATTATATTTTCGATGTTTTTGTAGTTTTCGTGAATAATCAAAAAAGCCTCTAAATTGTTTATTTAAAATAAATGTTTTTGATTTGTGTGATTTTCACCACGAATGTAGAAAACGTGATGAAATTCCTGCCTAAGGCCGGACCATGACGTGTTCAAATGTTAAGCATGCAAACGAAAAAGAGGGATGGAGCTATATACTCCATATAGCTCCATTTTTTTAATAGTTCAGTTTAGGTCGTCAAAAGGATCGTGTTAAGAGCTCGTGGTAGGGCCTCTGGTCTTGTATCTAACATCCAATTTTTTGTTCCAGTCGCTACAGCACATAAACATAGTAGAGATCTTAGGCTATTCGTGGGACCACGGCTCGGACGTGCTCATCGTGATGGAGTACCTGGAGGAAGGCTCGCTCAACTACTACCTCAAGTTCCAGGGGGACAAGCTGAGGATCTCACACCTGCTCAAGTACTCGAGAGACATCGCTACGGTGTGTACTTTATTTATTAGAGTTTAAGGTCGATTTTGGTCTGACTGACTTGTTAGTCGAGTGGTAGCAATGGCTACTGGTGCCTTGTGAATTTTTTCATGTGTCAATGCAAGAGAGAGATGCAGCTATACATGATCTGTAGCACCATCCTTTTTTCGGATCGTAAACCACCACGCGGGCCCAATGCGGTTTGGTGGACGTCACATGTCTTCAAATTTTTGGTACTAGGACATATCGATCTCCTCACGATGTTTTCCTTCACCGTTCTTAGAGCAGTTATGATGAAATAAATTAAATAAACAAACTAATGTGCCTGACTGGGTTTAAACCCGGGGTCTACTACTCGTAAGTCGGGGCTGTTAAAAGTGGGCCATCACTGCTCTACTGGGTCACCACAGCTCAACTTCACTTTCACATATTTGCACCCCAAAACACATAGGTACAGAAATCAATCTACATAAAAAGCGCGCTCGAGCAACGCACACATAGACATCGCTCACGGACACGATATCTTGGCTCAATTGCCCAATCGCACTCGTACAGTTCGCCGCAACGCGCTGACCCTAGCGCGATCGCCTAGCGTAGGTATAAAAAGTGAAGTACATACATGAGATTGACTTCTGTACTTATCTATTTCGTGCGACTTCTAGAGAGTGAAACTCTCTTGTTTGGTACACCCCGATAAGAGAGAGTGGAAGTTCCTACCGGTCACTTTACTAAACTTCCCTTTTATCGTTATACTACATTATACTTTTGCGCATCGTCTCCAGGGCATGGACCACGTGTCGGCTAAGAACGTGGTTCACCGCGACCTAGCGACGAGGAACATTCTAGTCGTCAACAAGTACCACGTCAAGATATCTGACTTCGGCCTCGCGAGGATCATTCCCAAAGAAGAGAACGCCTACAGACTTAAGACTGAGCGGCTCTTACCGATAAACTGGTGAGTACTGTTATTAGTAAGTTCATTGTTAGTCATCTTTTTGATTAGGGCACAGAAAAACTATCAAGTGGACGTTTTATTGTGCCTAAATGAAAATATCGATAGAAAAATAGATGTAATCTTTATTGTACCATCGAAGACACTTCCGCCTGACCGATGTAAATAGAATAAACCCTTTAACCGCTTGCGTCGGATTGGTTCGACGAGTGTTTTCGTCCTATTCACCAGGGTCGTGTGTTTGCGATTGGGTACTCCATCTTGTTTAGCTCTTCAATCCCCATAGGTAACAGAAGAGCTGACGAGATGGAGTATTTGGTTGTGGATATGCAACCTTGGCGGAAATAACCTGTTTAATGATAAATGATCTTTATTTTGCAAGTAGGTTTTATAAAAAACACTTTCACACGTCAATATGTTATAATATTGAGAGTGTTCGTCGGATATATCAGACGTAGGCGGTTAAAAGGTTGGTCATATTATTATAATGGTAGCTCAGCCCCGGTACGAAAGGCAATGAAGGGACAGGAGTGGGTTTTTAGTCAGTAAAAGTCTGACACTATCTCCCGCTCCGCCCTAGAGCGGGGGATGTTATGAGATGATTTTCCCACCGGAAAAAGTCATATAATGGTTGTGTGTGGCAGGTACGCGCCCGAGTCCGCGGTGGAGCCGTGGCACTTCAGCACGAAGAGCGACGTGTGGTCGTACGGCGTGACGGCGTGGGAGATCTTCACGCGCGCGCGCCAGGAGGTGCCCAAGTTCAACCCCGAGCGGCCGCGCGAGCGCGCCTCCTGGTGAGCATAATCATAATGATCTTATTTATTTGTTGAAAATAACCTTTACACGAGAGTACAATTGCCGAAACAGATCTTGAGCGCTCGGCGTCCAGAGTGGGGAGCGCTTTGCGCATTCCATACATTGTCAAGCTAATCGTCTTCGTTGTTAGATACACGCAGCAATGCAGGGAACGAATCAGGAGTGACGTCTATGACGCGATGGCGCAGCGAGCCAATCACTGACACCCCGTCCCCGCGTCTCACTTCGCACCACTAAAGAGACCGAATATTTGACTTCTGCGCAACTTGAAGCCAGCACTCAAGATCCGTGACAGCAATTGTAGAGAGTAGTGGTGGCCAAGTGGTAACGGCCCCGACTTACGAATTGTATATTGCGGGTTCAAACCCAGGTAGACACATTACTTTGTATAATTTATTTCATCACCACTGCTCTCGAAACGGTGAAAAAAAGCATCGTCAGGAAACCTGCGTATCTTAGAATCAAAATTCGAAGACATGTGACATTCACCAACCCGCATTGGGCCCGCGTGGTGGATTATGGCCCATTCTAGAAAAAGGAGGCCAGAGTTTCCGCAGTGGGAAAAAGTGGTATTATATGGCCGACTACTTTGCTATGCTAACCTTTACACGTGATTTTGCAAATTGATTAAAACATAACAATTGTACACTAGATGTGTCTGGTGTAAAGGCAACGACTTTACAGCCACTAGACGCTTCATGCTTGAACTAGCGCACCAAAACAATTCTGTCAACTAGCCGAAGTACGGGGGAGCGGGGTACTGCGTTCTGATTGGTCGAGACTATCCTACATCAGATCTTTAAGTCATATGTGTTGACAGACATGCGTTGCTTGTTATTAGACGTTTAGTGGGTGTAAGGTCGTTGTATAAAGGAAACTTCAAGGTTTGTTCTGTTCTCAAAAGATCATGCAAACTTCATCATCATTTGTTACATATAGTCAGATATAAGAAATCAGAAACGTTTATTTCAAATAGACCATGTACCGGTACTTTTGAATTGATAAAAATGTTAGTCGGTCAAAAAAAGTAAAGTTTAATTTGAGACTAGATCAAATGAGAACCATGTAGGTTCAATTCGGAGAGGATATTTTGAGACACAAACCACTTAGATTTGAGTGAACTTTTCCAGTCAGTGCAAGCAGATTTCAGATGTCGGGTAGCTTAACTCGGAACTTACTCGAGTCTAATGACATTAGGGGCCATTCAAGACATCGGTGTTCGCGGCTCGGCGCGGCGAGCGGGGCGGCATCGGTAGGCGAGTGCGCGCCGCTATGAGCGACGTCTCGTGGCGTGCCCGAAACATTTTCATACTTTTGTTCTTGCCGCCTGACGCTGCCGCGCTTGCGTTGTGAACGGGCCGTTACGAACAGATCTGAACCTTAAATTAAATGACATAATTCTCTTTTAGCTTTCAAATACCAGAAGGCTGTCCGTCGGAGATATTCAGACACCTGATGAAAGACTGCTGGAACCTCGACCCGAACCTGCGGCCCAAGTTCATTGACCTCGTGCACATGTGCAAACGATTTATGGACGAATATAAGTAGAGCATTTATTTTTTACACTTCTTCAATAATGTACTATTCTTGAATGTTAAGAATTATGTTCTGGACGAGGAGGGTTTGCGCTGTGTGCAAAATAGTCATTGGCGCCATTTTGAAACGCTTTTTAAATATTATTTATATGTTCGCGCTTGACCACTATATCACCTGATGGTAAGCGATTATGTGCTTGACGATGGAGTAGGCTTACCAATGAGTAAGCTATTGGCTTAAAGACCTTTCTTATACAGAGTAATTTGTGAAACACTAACAACCTTGCAGAACTATATTAGTAACATCATAAACAACAACTTTTGTTCTATGACTTTTACAAAACATAATACATTTACCAAGAACATACCTTCAAGATTTCCTTGTTCCATCTAACACATTTCAACTCTGTATTTTGCTAATTACCTACTACTTCTGTATGATGCGACGCAAGAGCATCAAGCACAAGGGGCGGGGCCCTCGACGCTCAATTTAAATATTTTTATTTTTGTATGAAAATATATATCGATTTCTAAGTCATAGAAGAAACGTTTTTGTTTATGGTATTAATAACGTAGTTCTGACTGGTTTTCAGTGTTTTACAAATCGTACCCTTATTGCAAAAACCAACTATTTGCATTTCTATCCAAATTAATTTAATTATAGCTATCGATTCGTCTCATCAAGACGAATCTGCAAGTGAAACTGGTTGTTACCTGTGACACTTATTTACCAAGATGGCTTCGGCAACAGGTAAATAATCTAAAAATTTATAAACATAAGAATACAAAACTGCAGATAGTTAGTTTTTGCAATAAGGGCACGAAATAACCCTGTATATTCAATCCATTTGTATAACACCACGCATTCTCATTTCAGCTGAATGGCATATTAATTTTAAACATATTTGATGACGAGTTGGAATTTTTTGTATGGATTAGACTTTTAATTACTAATCAGGACTTTGTCCAATGACTGATTTTGTACATATCGTGCAAAGTAATTTTGGCCTTCCCTGCGTGTTATATTCTTGTTTGTATTTATTCGCTTGAAGCAAGAATTCGTGATTTATTGAAGAAATGTGCAACAAAATGTCATAAAGCTACGAGAGAAAAATACTTATTTTTACGTAAATGTAGAAGTTTGTAAGTAGTTATGGTTTGTGTGTAAAGTACCTTTCTGGTACAATTCTATTGAATCTATTATTTTGAATGTTTATATGATAGTGTAGTTAGAGGCCATATTTCACGCGTTATGATTTAAAAATTGCGCTGTAGTTGAACAAACGGTACTAGCTAATCAATTGTTTAAAATAAGTATGTGTTTTTGTGGTTCCTCGAAGCATTTGCCTTAGTTCTGTATAGATAATAGTTATTTGTACATATTTATATACACGTTATTTTATTTGGAATCTTTTAATGTTTTTTTTTTTACAGTGCAATCATGTGAGTGTACAATTGTTTTCCGTCTTTTTTATTGTTTTTGTCCCAGTGTTTGTATATTTCATTTGACCTGACAATGAATTTGTATACTTGAATTTTGACGTAATGAATACTTGCCGTGTATAATGTGACTAAAATGACGAGTCAATTTTAGCGTAAGCAAAGTTTTATTGTGTAAGCTATCAATGTATAAGTTTCGCTAGTCTTACCGTTCTGAGCTCTTGCTGGCACAAAAGTGAAATGATTGGAGATTGAACGAATTTTGGAAACGTAAATTTTTACGTATTTGTTAAATGAAATGCAACTATGTGGAGATGAGAGACTACTTTACGACAGGATGTGCGCACACCGTTTGTAGAATAGTCGCTTAGATCGATTCACTATAAAACCAAAGATGATATTAAAATATGAACATAAAATCTAGAGAACAATTTATTATAAGATTTATTAATTGTGTACATTTTATTAATTTTACGCTTTATTAGTAAGTTTTGCAATTCACTGTTGTGACAAATAAACTTAGTTATAAATTTTAGTATAACTGGGTGATGAACTTGCATTATTTTAGAAATTTATTATTGTTTAGATAATGATCGGGAAATATTTTATAAAATTGTTTTTAATTATTATTTTTCGCAACATAGCGTGACGATGTGAAGAGGAATTAGTATTGTGATTATTTAGACTGACGAAAGGAGTATCGGTGCTAAAGGATGAAATTAGGCCTTATATTTTCTAGGAGTGCGTCCGGGTAGCAAGATGGTAAACATCTAAAGGTCGATAGTTGTAAACTTAGTTCCTGCAGGACTATTATAGAATTTAGTGCGAGCGCGATGTGCGGATCTTGTGTACCTAGTTTTTGAAAAATCGAAAATAAGCATAAAGTTATTTTATTGGATTATAAATTCTATATTTATATATTTTAAAATAATACGAGTATAATTACCCAACACGATAAACGCGTACAGGAATCAGCTCAACTTTTTTTATCGGGACCAGTATACATGGTGATTTTTATTAAACTGGAACTGTATAGGGAAAATCAATTACAAGGTAAAACTGATGTCCAACTTTCATATATTTTTTTCATACAATGAGCCTTACATTAAACTAAGTCGATAATGCTTAATATTGTTTACGAACAAATTGCATTAGACAAAACAAAATGAAGGACACCAAAATTATTTTCATGAAAAAGTTAGAAAAAAAAGCACTTGCAAATGATTATCTCGTTTTATGATTGTTATTTTTTTTTTTATGGTAACATCCCGTAATGGAAAATTGGCAGTTATTGTTTTTTTTTTTTACAAATATACACCACCCAAACAACGAAATACCTAGATTATGTACTTGCAAAACTAAGTAATGAAGTATAATACAACGCCATCAATTAAAATTAAGCAATAAAAAGACTTTGATAAAATAAAATTTCATTGTCAGTACGTCACGGAGGTTTTGCTTTGCACGACTTTCAATTGCCGACTTTTTAAATTGTAAAAATCATTGCATTTATTTCAATAAAACCATTAATTGGAATAAAAACACTAAGCTAAAGTCTAGCTTTAGAATTAAAGCAGGACGAAAATATGCATCTTTAAGATGAGAGAAAAGGACAGGTAGCTACATTTTATGAATCTGACAGCTGTCACCTGCACCATCCTATAGCAATTTTAGTGTAATTACGTTATTATTCCAGTTAATGGTTTTATCCAATAAAAACCGTGTATTTATATTCAATGGTTTAACATAAATCTATAGCAATAATTTGGGAAATTAAAATCAATAATCAGTTTCTGAGATACACATAGTGTCAATTAAGATGTCTGTGTGTTTGTGAATATTTTAACTGTAAGTTCTAAGTCCTAGTAGATTCAATGTATAGCCTATCCTGTATATGTATAGATGAATATTAATTAAAATAAACAATTCTGCCGCTATAACCTTAAATGCCGCAGCTGGACCATAAAAAACTGGGAAAAAAGATCTGAAATATTTTTATTTGTCGTCACTTTGCACTTGTGTAAATCGTGCGGTTCTAAAAAGATATAGAAAATATTATTTGATACGCTTTGTTTGCGTGGTACCGAATATGTAAGTAATTAAAAAGTTAATGCAAACTATTGGCATGATTTACTTTTTTCCTTTCGCCAGAAATTAAGCCTTAGTTATATGGTAGAGGACAATACGAGAAATCAGTAGAAAAAAGAACCTGTATCCCTAGCCAAGTTGCTAATTTGCAATAGTTAACGCTTGTAGAAAGCTTCAAATGTACGGTAATGACGTCGTCTTAACGCTTAGTCACGTGGACAGAACAAAAGAATTGGCGGCAAGGTCAACTCGAAGCGTTCGGCGCAAGCGAAACGGTAGTAACTTGGCTAGGGGGTCAGGTCTTTAAACCGTAACCGAACGAAGATACCTATAGAAGCATTGCTAGTATATTTTTGTCAGTCGTTATCTATTTTCCTTATAATATAATGAAATGGAAATATACTTAATATTTTGAGGTTTCTATTGATAAAATAGATATAAAAACAATAAGTGATAAACGAATTAAAAATATACGCTTTAGTGTTGCAATAGTGATTGACATTATTTAATGCGTCCTCATCATAAACACCGAAACCATAAACTATAATTAACAATGGGAAGCTTGAGATATCAGGGAAAATAACGTCTGTTAAAAACTACTTAATAGTCTCTAACTTCGTTTGGTTACTGTTGGTAGACATAATTATTTTTGCTATTGATTTCTCATACTGTCCTTTATGGCCTAGGTTTTACTTTTGGCGATTGCCAGCAATGTATGGCAAAAGTTTTATTCCCATTTACATACATGCTTTGGACGACAGCAGACAGTCGTATAGTTCTCGAAAAACTTTGAATGCTGTGACGTAATCGACAAAATTTTACCCATTAATAATTGTTTGCAAGTTTATTCGTAACCGACTATCCAACGTAGAAACATTAATTGTAAGTTTTCAAAGTTTTGATCGACGCATGCGTCATCAATTTAATTTTGCAGCTATTGACATTTCAACTACTTTTTATTTTGTATTTTCGTAATTAGTGCGGAAAGAAAGAAAAACTTGCTAAGGTAGGTGCCAGATAAATGTGTCATAAAGTGCATTGACCTTTTCCTAATATCTCTGCGTAGGTATTAGAAAAACTAGCAACGAATAAAATTGTTTTTCATTACCACATATTGTATAGGATCTCGATAGAAGTTGATTCAAGACAGCTTTGTCTTTGTTTCTATTTTCGAAATTATGAATGTCAATAAATGTTGGGGCAGTGCCTCACTGGAACAACGTGGCGGCGTAGCCATAACGCCAAAAAAAATTATGGTTGGCTACTAGACCAACATTGGCCAGGTGAGATATACGCCGTAGAACTGCATGCATTTTCTTAGCTGCACAAACTGACAGTACTGCCATGACGCCTCAGTGAGGCTCAGGCCTTAGAGGGTCAATGACCGTTACAGCAAATTTATCTGGCTTCTACCATAGTGGACGCTAAACTTTACAAATGTATATCTTACTTGATAAGTTCAAAATCGATTAATGTTTTATGAAATAATTACTGCCTTTAGCCTTAATTTGTCGTGTTGTGCGTGGCGTCCTCATTCAAGGGCTAGCAAAGCAAATAACACAAAAAGCATGCTTAGAATGTTGTTGTAAATATTAGTTACTGTTTATTAAATAAGTTAAATTTGTTTTATTATAATTTAAGACTCGATGTGCCGCTGTTTCGTATAATTACAACTATTTTAAAATATGACTAAAAAAAAATCAACTCTTGCTATATCACTGTTTTTTTTCCCTACGAATTTCGCTTTAAGTGGAGCGAAAGGGAGAGACAGACTTTTGCTGACTAAAGTCTATCTGTGCTCCTTCAGATGCCCATTGCCTTCCAGAGTCGTGAGAGCTATATAGCTTGCCGTGTAACCTTTGAATAAATATATTTGCTGATTAACCTTGTCCATGATAACAGAATTGGACAACACCCCAATGATTTATTACAACATAATGGAATTATCTTGCCATTCGTCCTACAAATAAAACACATCCTGCTTGGTCATTATAATGTTATAAGGAGTAGCTTTGACAAACCTTATATATGACACAGGTTTGTCCATAGTATCGTATGCAAGAATGCAACAATGCAGTGCATTGGATGCAAAGTTTTTGAATGTGTTAAAAGAATTGGAATATTCAACGATATCTGACGCAATAAAGAGCTACGTGGATACGAAAATTATTATGTCGTTTCAGATGTAATCTATTATATTATATAGCTAGTCAATCTCACATCTTTTTCTAAAAAATAAAATATTTATTTGAGACTACGACGAAAAACTGAAGTACACTCTATTCGAAATATGATAGGTAATACATTTATACAAATCTTTTTTTTTACTATCCGTTTAACTGATTTTGACTTTAATAGACCTCGCAAACTGCAGACTTTTGCATAATTAGTATAGATACCGACACGGATCTTGAGCGCTGGCTTGAAGTTGCGCAGAAGTAAAATATCGGGTCTCTATAGTTTTGCGACGTGAGACGCGGGGGCGGGGAATGTCAGTGAGTGGCTCGCCGCGCATCGCGTCATAGATGTCACTCGTGATTCGTTCCCTGCCCTTGCTGCATGTATCTAATAACGACGACCATTGGCTCGCCAATGTATGGAATGCGCAAAGCGATCTCTACTCTGACGCCGAGCGCTCAAGATTCGTGCCGGTACCTATACTCACTGAACAGTCATATTGTGATGGCGTTGTTCAGTTCTACTCTCTCGCTACTTGTTGATACGTTGATCGTAAAGATAGAAAAAAGGTGTATAATCCTCCTTAAGCGTATGGAATAGAAGTCAAAATCGGTTGAACAGACAGTAAAAAAATGGTTGCCTGTAAAGTCGGTTTTACGGGCGAAGATTTTACGTGACAACGTCTTTTTCTCGGTAGAATATTTATTGATATGAATATAATTAAATTGCACAATAGGAACTCTCTAGTGCTGCGCGCGCGGCAGACCGATCATAGTTGAGTGGGAGAGAGACGCAAGGCATTCGGCGGGCCTCTCTCTCGTTCGGTGACTCATCGTAACGTTACCGAGCGTTACACTTTTTCATAAGTGACTCCCAGCCGCAACCTAATTTAAGACGTTGTCACGTCAAAAGGATTGTTTAAAACTTTAATCTAATTTCGGACCAGTCATGGACGGTTGATCAGTTCCGTACTATGCGAGAGACAGATCAGTGTTCTCATTTTAAGATCATCTTTTCGTATTTTAATTACTTATTCCAATCTGTTGGGTCATAATACCCCTTTCATAATCACGAAATCTTGACAGTGTGATGGATGATTACCTTAATAAACACGATCCTACTGTTACTTGGATAATTTAATTAATCACCATTTTCTCATTATTTTTATCTAAATATTTACTATTTATGTTCTTTATTCAGCTGGATTCTTTATGCCTGTAAATAGATGTAATACCTAAATCCAAAATAATTGTGCGAAACAGCGACACATGAATGTTATTTTTGCCATGAAAATTAAAATAAATTATTGGTACGTGAAAGTGCATTTTATTTTTTTTCCCCTAAAAATACTGTACAATTATGTTAGGGCCAGATAAATAGATCAAATCAATCGTAGGTACTGGCTGAACCCAGTAATACGAAGTGCTCTACGCTGACCAAGGATGGTGGCCCCAGATGGATGATCGTCGATACTAGAAATGTTATGGAAGTGGATACAGAACCGAAATCAGAGGCGGTTTTTTTTAAATTGGTTTATCAAGCAAAAGCGTCAAATTAATCTACTAAAAGTAAAAGAACCGAGTTATTCTTTTTTAATAAATTAATTTTACGACCGAAACTGGGGTTTTGTTTCCGAGTATGACATTTTATTTAGAGTAAAGTGGTTTACAAAAACAACTTCTCTAAAAAACCGCGACAACGCTGCGTTAAGCGGGAAAACGCACGTGCAACCGTCGCGTGACGTCGCGCGGTTGTCGTTTGCGGCGGTCCCCGTTGTGGATTATAAGGGTCAACTCACACCGAAAGAGCGGCGAAGGGCAGCGCAGTTTCAGTGTCATATGATTTTTAACTTTATTTTCTTTTCTATAATACTTATTATCGCGACCCGTTTACCGTTTATAGAATTCGCCGGAATTCCCGCGGCCCCGCGGGCATCCGCGCGACTCGTTCGAGTTTCTCTTGCGATAATAAGTATTATAGCAATGAAAATAAAGTTAAAATTCATATGACACTGAAACTGTGCTGCGCTTCCCTGCCCTTCGCCGCTC
Source organism: Mythimna albipuncta (assembly GCA_929112965.1). Classification (NCBI taxonomy): domain Eukaryota; kingdom Metazoa; phylum Arthropoda; class Insecta; order Lepidoptera; family Noctuidae; genus Mythimna; species Mythimna albipuncta. Next base: position 10,120,392 of record OV815974.1, on the reverse strand, counting down.
TTTCGGTGTGAGTTGACCCTTATAACCTGCGCAGTGCCGTGCCGCTAGTTCACGTTGTGCACGTAGTCGTGTCGATGGAAAACTTTAATGTGTTATTACGTAGCAAAACGGACACTCGGACGGAGCACTTGGGCGTCCGCTTAACGCAGCGTTCGCCTAATGGTTAGGTACAATGAACCCTTTCTGGCATAGCAACACAGCCTGCTTTAAATTATTTTCAACAGCTCATTCCAGAGTCATCGACATCATTACAGGGTGTGAATGAAACTCACCCGCTTAAACAACAAAATAGGCAACGTTGAAGCAATTTATGCAAATGAAGGCGCTACTGTGAAAGGTGCTTCTGTTAGATAAAGCGTAGGCTATGGTTAATGGGCAGAGAGATAAAAATATTCATTATGCGGCAATTCTTTACACTCATTAGGTGGAAAATGTTTAGAATCCCTTAAAATTAAACAGTGTAGAATGTGCAGACAAAACAGTTTGAAATAAAATTATAAAGCAATTGTTAAAAGTAACGAAATATCAGTTAATCTCCCTAATAATAAGTAAATTTATAGCTAAAATTATAGCAACACTGTTTTTCCGCATTGCCAACATTACGGCGAAAGAACTTCCCAAGTGAATTGCACTACTTTGGCCCAGAGAGGTATAACTTTGACACAAACTTAATAACCAATAGGAACACGGCGTGTTAATGTTATAGTAAAGTAAACCGACTTCACTACGGTACCTACTCGTTAAACGAATGTGTTTATTTTATTATCTGACTATAGAATGCCAGATAACCGTGGAATAAAGTACATTGACCTTTTCCTAATATCTCTGCGTAGGTACTACTTGAAAAACAAACAATGATTTGCTTTCATTGCTAGATCATGTAAAGGAGCACGATACATGTCGATATTTCCGTTTTTGAAATTAGAATGTCAACAAATGTAAAATTAGAAGGGTCAATGACCGTTACGCGACGGTTATCCAGCACCTACCTTAGTGACTCGTAATCGCAAGGCAACAGATACCGATGACATACCATGTCAAGGGGCATAAATTCACGCAGTTTAAATAACCATCACTCATCTTGCCAATCCTAGAGATGATCGATCAACCGTCGCGGCTGTCATTTTTCCATCGAGTAGGTTTGGTATACAGGGTGGAAAGTTGAAGAGGGTGAGCCAAGTATGTAAAATATTGATGTTAGGAACCAATTTTGGATTGAAAGACAAAAAATACCTAGGTCTCACATTCTTGACACTAGCCTGAACCCATTTATTCAGCACGGCACACATTTTTTTCTTATTGTGGGTAGTCATTAAATGACTTCTGCCGCTCTAGGCCACCCTAGAGCGGCGAAAACGAAACGAAAGGGCATAACAGACTTTTACTGAATAAAACCAACCTGTGTCCTTCAGTTGTCAAGGATATCTCTTTAAAAATGCGCCAGCGGGCATCGGCCCTACTGGGCCGTTACGGGTTTGTTGACATCTTTTTAAGGCACGCGTGGAATATTACGAGTCGTCGACCATTTTATTGGAGGTTGCTTTCGTCGCACATAGCGGTGCTCCCTCCCGAATGGGGCACAACTCAACCGTGTCTTCCGGGCGGACCGCATAAATTCCTGTTTCGGATTCGGGTGGGCTGCCTCCACCTGAATCCAAGACAGGAATCTCCCGATCTTGCCACCTTCGGTGAGGACATGCATCAGGCGGAAGGTGAGGACACCATAATAGTAAAAATCTACATTAGCTAGGTAACAATGAAACACAAATCTGAACAAATCTACACTAATAGGTATTATAAAGAGGTAGTCTGTGAGGTAAAGTTTGATTTTATGTTTTTTTTTTGTCTGAAGGACGATCTTTAAAAGTCCCGACCTAGTGGTCCGATTGCTAAAAAAATTTCACGGATAGAAAGCTGCTTTATTCCTGAGTGACATACGTTATATTTTATGAACGCGGGCAAAGTCGCGGGCAAAAGCTAGTCAAATATACGCTGAAATGGGAACAGACTTGATATTATGATGTTGGTCCCTGGTGTGGGACGCAACCTGTGTTGACACCATTGCGCCATTCACGGCAGCGCTAGCACAGCTATACTACAAATACTGTAGGTAACCTTATTGGTAATTACAGTTTTGAGCCGTTCGGGGTCGAAAGAAACACTTTGGTTATGGGATGGGGTCCTAGTGCGAGTTTCTTTTTAAGCTTTCACGCAGACGACTGATCAAGACGTTACGTGATCAGAGGATGATTGTTCTTCGCCCAAAAAATTAGCATTGCCATTCAAAGTTGCAAGTCTGTACTAACAGCTTACAGCTTGCTTACTTTGCAGCTTAGTTTGTACTTGCAGCTATTTGCTTTTTCAGATGAAATTGTTGGTAAGTATGTTAATATAGGTACACACAGCCAGAGCTGTGGGATTGTACGAAAAAAATACTGTGGGCCTGGAATGCAAAGGGTAACTAAAGGAACATAGGTAGATTTTAGTCAGCAATAGTCTGACACTCTCTCACTCCACCTAGGTATAGGGAGAAAAATTATTTGGTGTTGTATCACTAAAAAAAGTTGTGCGTTAAAGACCCAACTCACAACTAAGTACTTACCTACTTTCTGTTATAGTGTTCTACTGTTCTATTTTCCATCCATCCTGTATAAGTTCCTAAAGCATTTTTTGCAGCAGATCGTGACATTGACACAAGTCCAGTATCGCTAACATATGGTGTAATGGTGCATCGTGAACGTGATGCATGGGAAGCACAGCGTGTTCCGACGTCCCGCCTGTCGGAGTCACGTTGCATCGTCATCAAAGCGACTTCTCACGGTACACCGAGCCACCGACGGCAATTGATTGATGGAGCGGGACCGGCCGCGCGATGTCCGCTTCGGACCTATTAATCCTGTCGTGAACTGTTACACATTTTCTAACATATTGGCGCATAGCAGACAAATGTTTGTTCCAGGTTGACGGGTGTATGGACTGTTTGGTGTTTCCAGGTGCAAGGGACAGGTGATTCTTTAGTTTTGTTCTAGGTTATTGCCTTGTCGTCGTTGTGAACTTAAGCGGTATAACATAGAGAGCGGCCAAAGGATCCGAATTCTTCAGTGCTTCATGTGGCAACTAGACAGAACCTTTATACATAGAATGTAATGATTTATTAACTTAATCTGACCCTTCAAACGCTGCGGCTGCTAGTTCATCTCCAAGCTATATGCATAGACATTTTTTATTTTAGATCTATATATATAAAAATCAATGCCACTTTTCGTTGTAATTTTATAACTCAAGAACGGGCTCACCTATCCAAACCAAATGTTTAGGCTTGGTCCGGACTATTTAGTAGATGGTTTATGTGAAGTTTGGTAGGGTAGAGTAGGGTATAGTAGGGTAGAGTAAGGTAGAGTAGTGTAGAGTAGGGTAGAGTAGGGAAGAGCGGGAGCGAAGCCGCGCGGGCAAAAGCTAGTAATTTATAAGAAATTGTAGATACCCACAGTGTAAAAACAAACGTGGGAGATCGAGCAGTGACCTATTCAGGAAGTTTCTTATGTTAATAATATAATATGATATAATTTTTCACAACATCATAAGCGCTAAGTGCAAGGACTTTCCTGAGAATTCGCATACGAAAAGGTTCTTCAAAAATCATAACAGTATAAAGCAGTCTTAGATAACCTATAGTGGACCTAGAAGCTCTGTTATAACAATTACGAGTCAAACACCTAACAAATATGTAGGTAACACGTATCAAGGTAATGCTGTAACAACGCCTGGGAATTCAAGACACGGTCGGTCGGTAGTAATTGTAAAATCGAGTTTGAAGATGCTTTGCTGTGAAGCGATTCTGAGATAATTCGATTGTGTTCTTAGGTTCCCCCTTCTCAGGTTTGTGCCCCAGAATAGAAAGCCCCGCAATAGACGTAGGAGGTGATTAATTGTATTTTCATTAAGTCTTACTTATTTATTTATTTATTTATTTTTATAAGCACATACAATTGTTTTAACAGGTACACCTACCCAAGGTAACAAAAGTAGTCGCAAAATAGCCTAGCACTCAGAGATACCACCCACAAACTGTTCAAATATCCATTAGTGCATGCAACATACAAACATAATGAACAGTCGATATTCAGTCTCAAGCAGCACCCTGGAGAACTGGCACAAGTTACATAGAGGACAACACCCTTAGTGTCACCCTCTGGAATTCCGCCAATGTGCAAGAAAAAATGTCTACCCGTAATGAGACACTATTGAGTGTTTCTATCGCCCGAGTCACGGGTGCGAACTTTAACAAATTTGTGCGGGCTACCGGGACTTTAAACATCCTTTCCCTCGGTCCTGAGCGTAGCCTACTGTTATATAGATACTTAAGTTATTTTCAGCACAATCTATGTTTGTAGACATTGCGGAAATCCTGGATTTAAAGTAGGTCCTAAAATAAAGTGCAGTTCGGTAACATAGAGAATGGTTGTGTGCACTTTTACACTTCAAAATCAAGACGAAGCCGCACAAATGCCAAAAACTACTTTTTTAATACACTTACTCGAAAATTCGCTCTTATCTCTACCGCTTTTAGGCAGGCAATTTACCAACGGTTTTCCACACTAGTGCGCAAAGGTGCGCGAGTTCAATCCCGCAGTTTATTGTATTTATCGTAAGTTGAAGGAGTAGGTAGGTACTATATTGAGTTTTTTTTTACTTAATTGATCGATCGATCGATCCCACCTGATGGTAAATAGCGATGCAATCTTTGATGGTGAGGCGTACTAGTTTATTAAGAGCCTATTCACTCTAGCCTTGAAGACACCCAAATTATAAGTAATTATTAGTACTTATTATGAGTTAATTGGATCTTGACAGTTGTCAGGCTATGGCACGCTGAGACGATGTCTAATTTTGTTCCTTTATCTAAATCAAAGAAAACCATAGTTTTTATACAAAAAAAATATATCGTAATTGGCTGGGCGCTAATCGACTCTCTTTTTTATTATATAATTATTTCTTCTTATGTGTAATAAAAACGTCTTTGATATGTTACTATAGCACCCGGCTCCATAACAACCTCGCCAGCGGTTCGGGCGGACAAACATTCTCCACTTTTATCAAAACGTACTATTTCGTAACGAACTTAACTAGAACTATGCTACAAGAGAATCGTTGCACCTGGAACTAAAGTTCAACAACCCGGTTCAGTAAAAACAAAGAAGAAAATCCAATGAAACGGTTCTATTAGTTATCACGTGGGAATGAAAAAACCCCGTTCTACATTCCAGTCACGTGTGCGGCACAATCGCTCACTCTGGATCACTATCTCGGAGAGATTTGCCTGTAACGTGGAGATTACACGAGGTCCTATATATAGAGATATTGATTGGAACTTATATTATGTCGACACCAGCTTAGTTTAGATACGTTATCTGTTCAGTAAGGCCTGTATTGTACATGGACGCGTAGCTTCAAGCTAAAACTACATTAGATCGAATCAAGAGACGTTGTGCCTTAACAAGATCAGCCGTGGAGAAGCTCATGAAGGTATGGAAAGATCGCTGTCAAAAACACCAAGGCTCGCTTAATGTGATGTTTAATATCCCTATTTTCCAGTATGGGATTTTTTTTTATTGTGTGTAAATCATCACTGACAACCCTCGCTCTTGGGCGGAGCGGGAGATAGTGTCAGACTCTTACTGATTAAAAACCCATCCCGTTCCTTCAAGCCTTCATACCGGGTCTCGAGTTGTCTTTCGAAACTAACCCTGGCCTGTTGCTGACAACTCCTTGAGGCGCGCGGGAACAGTGCGTGCCGTCGACGACTTGGGCTTGGTCCGGATAGTTACCGGACGGTCGGACAGCGAGCTACCCATTGCTTACTGTCCGCAATCCTGCGCCTACGGTGGCTGGAAATCGGGATCGAAATCCCGGCGGCGGTGAGAGCGCCTTGCTTTTGCGGTCGGCCTCTTCCTTAGCGAGCATTACTGCTTCGCAGAAGTCGGCGACCGCCTGCCACTCCTCCTCGCTCCAGACCATGGCCTGAACATAGCCCGGCACGAGTTCCAGTATGGGGCTGAAATATCAGACAAGGTTGATCAATAGACGTGGTGCTAAAGGTGTCTACTGAGGATAAAATGGACTGCTCACTTCACTAACGTTTCCATTCTGAAAGAGCTTTGCATCAAACAAAGGCTTTGGCAACTGCGAATCTTTAAAATGTTTGGACATATCATCCGCAATGAGAGCTCTTTGGAGTTTTTAGTGGTACCTACAGGGTAGAGTGAGGGCCAACGTTCTCGTGGTCGATCACCTACTATATGGACAGACCTCATCAAATCAATCATCTACAAAATGTTCCCTCATTGATTGCACACGCAATGCTACGAATAGAGGGAGATGGAGAAGTCTCGCAAATATCGCAACCAAACTACCAGACGATCCACGACCATGACTACTGCGCCAGGAGTGTACGACTAAGAAGAAGACCGACGTAGACCACGCCTGATTTGTACGTAGAATGACGTCGCGTGGCGTCGTGTGACGTGATTCTAGTGTAGCTAGCTCTACATGGCTAGTTTCCATATAAAATGTATGGAGGCCGACTCCTCGGAGTTCAACTTTCATAGACGCATATTCGTCATTTACGCTTGGTCACAGATTACTGAATAGTTACTACGTAAACGTGGCTTGGTGTACTCCTGCTTAATCTGGCCTAGATTTTTCTTTACAATTTGATATTTTTATTTGCATATCAGTTTTCCCCGATCACTAAATGTATCAAACACTCAGTTGCACGCAGTGGCTTACGACACTACATACGAAAAATAGGCCAGATGAATGAGACATTCTCTCGGAATCAAAGAATCACCTGCCGCTTCATCGACAGAGTTTCATAGTTTTGTATGTAAGCTTCACGCAGATGTACACAAAGCGTATAATCTATACTAATATTATAAAGCTGAAGAGTTTGTTTGTTTGTTTGTTTGTTTGAACGCGCTAATCTCTGGAACTACTGGTCCGATTTGAATGATTCTTTCAGTGTTGGGTAGTCCATTTATCGAGGAAGGCTATAGGCTATGTTATTTATGTTTTAAAATTAGGGATCCGTAATAAAATTGCTATTTTGTAACACAAGGTGTAAAATCGAAAACCTATTTTTGCGTGTGCTGCAAAAACTATTGACAATAGAACAAAATGATGTACTACGGGTTTGTAGATCCTATTAAGACCTACAAAAAAGTCCGCGAGAACATATATCTAGCTATCATGGTTTAATCACAATAACCGATTTTGTGTTCAAAATAATTATTAAATCGTCTGAAGAAAAAAAAACTACGTTAAATATGTATCGTAATATTAATCTTTATTGAAATTAAGCATTATGTTATCAAGAGTATTTATGTAGAATTAAAATACTTTTTGTTTCATCTCAATCGGATATTTCGTTTAAAAGTTATCACGTGTGTAAGATGTTAAGAGTTGGTATCTATTAATGAGTTATGGGCGGCAATTATAGGCAATATTTTATCTGGGTATTTCCACGGAAACGAGAAAAACGCGGGTGAAACCGCGGGGCACAGCTAGTCATTATATATAGTACGCGTCTATGAAGCTATGCGTCCATGGACAGTAGGCATTACTCGGCGTAAGTTTAATAATATGTAATGTAGGTAGTTGTAAGATCGCGTAATAATTGTTCAAACAATAGACATTGGAAAATTAATTGAATACAATGATATTGAAAAATTCCACAGGAAAGTATTATTGTTAATCAGGTGGTGTTATTTCTAGCGATTTTAATAAAGCAGGTGTGTAATCAGCAAACCATATTGTATGGTATACAGTGCCGTATTTTTGGGTGTTGTCAGCGGTGCCCAGGCACGACGCAGACTCTGACGGGGTGTAGAAATGATCAAACTAAGGCCAAGATTTTTATCGGTTATTTTATCAGGAGGTTACTGTTTCTCATTCCTTCTTGCTCGCAACCATGGCCTGAACCAGGGCCAGACGCTCAGGTCACCATCGTCAATCGCCCCATGAGGACCTGCCCAAGCGAGGCAATCTTCCACCAAATGCTTTCACCATGTGCACCGGGCGTTCCGTACAATGATGACACCCGAGCGATTCTTCCCACCAGATCCGAAACAGGTTCCTCCCGTAACACTCATGTCCGGTGAGGACCTGCGTCAGGCGGATTAAACTTACTTTTAGATGATGATGAACTTGCATAAATATTTGCATGCCAAAATGGTAGAATTTACAAGGATACTTTAGTAATTATTTTTATTATCTTATTGTAAATACCTGCATTCTGAGCAAAAAAATAGTGTCGGCGCTCATAAAATTAGAATCAAGACTTCGCTTAAGGCGTATAGTTCAATCTGACCGACATTATGTGAACGCAACTCTCGCACTCGCCTAGGCGGCAGTACGCAAATCTGTGCATTTATTTGCGTCCAGCAGCGCCCAGAAAGCGCTTTAAATCCATTTTCTCTGCGAGATATATTTAATGTTCATTTTGAAGAATATTTAACCACCAATTATTATGCCTAAAAATGTTTCTAAAGGTCCAAGCCGTTTCGAAGGAGTAGGGAAAAGTTGCGAAATATTTTTTTTTTTCAAAAGTATTAATTGCACGAAAAAATCAAACGTTGATATTATTGTTCATGAATCTATAATAAACATATATTTTTTTTTAAACCAATTGACATAGCCGTTACGGAGGAGTAGGTCTCAAAAAATCACTGTTTTATGGCACTTTTCAGGCGCTTGGCCCTTAACAGGTAAGCTCGTTTGATTCCCAGTTCTATTCTATTGTACAGAAACTGGCACCTTTAGGGCGCGGTTACAGAAAATGGCACCAGGTGTAGAAAAGGCTAGTTACGGTATTGATAGTATACCGACTTGCACTCGATCTTACCCTCGACGACGGTAATATTTCTTTATCACTCACAGGTTTTCTGGGAAATTCAGTGTGCAATATTTAGAAGATTTGATTATTCTTTTAAACTAAAGAGGTATTTTTGTTTGTGAATGAATAAACACAAAAACTAGAGGGAGTGTGCAGGAATTACATGACTTAATTCCACCGTCACCTTTCTACCATCGGACAACCCCGACGTATGGCGAGTGTCTAAGTCCACCCTTATGTTGTTGACATCTCTACGGTTCAGACTAAGCGTTTGGTCTCGTTTTAAATACCACGTACATAAAAGGATTGGAACAATGCCTGCTGCGATCTTCCCATCCTTATAATTTAGAAGTCTTCAAGTCTAGAGTGAATAGGTTCTTAATAAACTATAGTGCGATTCACCGCCAATGATTGCATCACTGTTTATCTTCAGGCGAGATCGCAATCAAGTACTAGTTTACCTAATTCATATTAAAAAAAAAAACTGCTGGACCTATTTATCACTGAGTGACATAGACTATATATTTTCTACTTTAATTCAGGCGAGGCTGTATATCACTGAAATGGGGTGTTACTGATATAATGGGAACTGGGCCATAAGAGAACAGTTTTATTCATTTTGTTGGCACACGTTGGCCAGAACAACAGAAAAATAGAGCATAATCAGACTTTTAATGTTTCCACTGCTGGGACAATCCCGTGATCCACATGTCGTCAATTTTTTGTGGTTTTAGGATATGCCGGTAACCCCACGATGTTTTTTTGTTCACCGTTTTGAGAGCAGTAGTTCTCGTAATGAAATATGTATATTATATGGTGCCTGGCAGGGTTTGAACTCGCGACCTACAACTCGCAAGTCGGGGCCGTTATCACTTAACACTGGGCCACCACTGCACTCTACAACAACAAGCAAATACTTACTAGGATAGATAAAAAAGAACAGGGTCGCGGACATCCGATGGATGCGTGACGCACAGGACCGGTCGTTGTGGCGACGCTTGGGGAAGGCCTATGTCGAACAGTCGACGTCGACGACGTGATTGATTGATTGAGATAAAAAAGAAAAGATTTTAGCAAAACAGGTAGACGTCATGAACTCAGACGTAAGATGTAGATAACATTAACAGATTGCATTAGAATAAATATTTTTGTTTGGTGGGGAAAAACTTCCTTTGAAAGAATCATTCAATATTGATTTGGAATGCAAGACTGACATAGTAGTCGAAAACACGGAGAATGAATAAAATTCTATTTGAAGAATACACACTGGCACCAGCACAGATAAATCTTTAGTTTCACTCCAGATTTCAAGAGAAGTAATTGAATGTTGCTAAAATATTTATGATTTAATTTATAAAGTTATAAATAAAATACTACCTAGTAAGTAGGTAGCTATTATACTATCTAATCTGACTCTCAACATTACTGAAAACTGACTCTTTCAGTAAAAAAATCTTTTGAAATTGTCAAAATTTTAAGTTTTCTTCTTATTATCGTATTTAAATGCTCTTTTTTGAGATGATAAATCATTAACCTTTCAATCGTGTCAATTAGAGACACAATATAAAGACAATGACAGCGCGTTCGCTTGGAGTTTAATGAATTAAATAACTCTTTCAATAACTTTCGTATATCGGAACCAGGAACCCTGATGACATCGTAACTTAATTTTAATATAATGTGATTTTTTTGAGTTGTGGAATCATCCAATGACTTCTCCCACTCTAGAGTCCTCCCTGCTCCTGCAGGGCGAATTTGAGGTTTACTGACTAAAACCCACATTCTGCAGTTTCTCTTTACGTCTCTAGCCGCGGTCACTTTTTACAATAATCCTGCAACCCTGGAGATGTTTTGAATTTTATGTATACCACGTAAAAACAAATTAGAACTGACAGAATGCGCGATTTTGATCAATGTGCTCAATACAGTAGATGTTACTGGGAAGGATAATATTTTAACGCGACTTGCAGAAGATGAGATTCGGGAGTAAATATAACGTTACGTAAGATTGTTATATTATGGTTTCTCTTTTAAGCCCATTTCTTTCAGTTTATCTTTATATACGCACTAGGGAATGCAAAAACCGCCAAAATTACAAACCGGTTTTTTTTTCGGGTTTTCTAAAAAAAAAACCGGTTAACCGGGTAACCGGTTTTAAAGTTAGTTAATTTTGAAATTTGAAAAATTTAACTTTTTTTGCTTGTGAAATACTAAATAATTATTTTTAATAATTATTTTGAAACTTATCTATTGAAAAAATATACTGTATACTTAATATGGCCATGAATTCTGTCAAAGATAAAAAAAAAATAACTTCATAAAAACGAATGTCCCAGAATGATGTTATATATAGAGAATTTAAGCCAGAAGTTAATTTAACTTCTACTCAAAATATCCACCGTTACCCTTAACACAAGTTTTTAGGCGTTCAGGTCACGCGTCATCGGTTTACGCACGGTGATCATTGGAAAGTTGTCCACCGCTGATTGTAATGTATTTTTAATTATTGTTAGGTGAAGGCCATGCCTCTAATATAGTAGATCTCAATTTGTAGTTCAGGGGTTGAGGTCTGGGCTAGTCAAAGGTCAATCATCAGCCTTAATGAAGTCCGAAACACTCGTTGTAAGCATTCTGAAAAACCCTAGTATGTTATCAAAAAGAGAGAGGCTTTAAGAGGCTTTGCTATGGCGTTTGATGGCGATGGCTATGGCGCATGATGATCATTTAGGACTCTGATAACTGTTGAGGGTGTTCTTTGGAGTTACAAGCTTACACCCAATTGTTTTGCTTGTTGTAATTTTCCTTGATTGTGATAATTTTCTCATCGGTAGCAAGAATATCCTTTTTATGGTGGGAAAAATCATCCAATGACAACCCCCGCTCTTGGGCGGAGCAGGAGACGGTGTCAGACTCTTACTGACTAAAAGCCCACCCTGTTCCTTCTAGCCTTCATTCCGGGGCTCGAGTTCCTTTTAGGATAACCCTGTAGGCTTCGACCCGGCAGGGCCCCTGCTTTTGCTGACAACTCCTTGAGGCGCACGGGAACAGTGAGCGCCGTTGATGACTTGGGCTCGGTCCGGACAGTTACCGGAAGCCCGGACAGCGAACTACACATTGCTCACTGTCTGCAAGCCCGCGCCTACGGTGGCCGGAAATCGGGATTGGAATCCCAGCGGCGGCTGCGAGAGCGCCGTTGCTTGATGCGGTCAGCCTCCTCTATTGTGAGCATTACTGCTTCGTAGAAGTCGGCGAACGCCTGCCACTCATCCTCGCTCCGGACCATGGTCTGAACCAAGGCCCGGCACGAGAGGTCTCCGCCGCCGATTGTCCCCACGAGGGCACGGCGATGCTCCGCCCAAAGCAAGAATATCCCTGAGTTTTTCATCAGTGTAACGAACAAACAAAGATTTTGATCTTTTCACTCTCTTCTTTAAATGCGACTTGTTTAAGGAGATGATATTATGATGAGTAACAACGGTGGGTATTCCATCTGTGCATAAGAATTTCTGTGTCCTTACGAGATTTTAATTCTGGCCCTTCATTGCCTGTTCTCACAACACGTGGCTGGCCTGAATTTTTAATGATCGTAAACAGAAAAACTGTATAGTTGGTTTCGCTATCACTATGGCACGTATATATAAACAAACCTACGATTGATATCAAGCCTTAACAGAGTTTTAAAACAATATTTAATAAAAAAATAGTGTCATTTGAAAGTAATAAAAAAAACCGAAAAACCGGTTACTTGAAAAAATAAACCGGTTTTTTTAATCATTAAAAATATGCCGAAAAACCGGATTTTCGGTTTTCGAGTTAACCGGTTTGCATTCCCTAATACGCACACCTCGCTTTCTTTCTTAAAATGGGTGAGGGTTGAAATGAGGACCTTCATTTCTGTTCATTTCACTCGTATAAGCATTCCTTTGGTTGGCAAAGAGATAATTATTTCGCAGTAAACATCGTAACTACAAAAACAAAACCACAAAAATTACAGATCGTATCCCAATTAAATCTCCTCGCCAGAGTGGTGGATCCTATCATTCACATATCAAAGAAACCGCGTTGGGTCAGCTTTCAACACTATCGACTGTCCAATGCTCTACTAGGACTACTAGCTTGTATAAACAGTTTGTAGATGAGGGAGACTTGGCGTAGCTAGAGTTGTTTTTCAAGAGAGGTCTGGCTCCTGCCTGAGTTATCAGTAATTTTGGCGTCCATTAAAGAATTGGTTTTCGTCAATCAGTACTAAAAACCGTCATGCAACGCATTAGACGGTAGGTTTTTCGTCAATCAAGGTTTTGACTGTGGATAAACTGATAGCAAAACCTACCGTGTAATATTCGCCTATGGGAGAGGGGAGTGGATTTAAAAAAATCATCTGCATCCCTTTTAGTGAAAAAAGGGACATGAAACAGGAAAGCTAATTCTTTGGACGAAAAGAGGTCAGTTCTCTGGACACCTGAAGAGTCGCCTAACTCCTAACTCTAAAACTGGAACATAAACACCTAACTTAACGTGCCAGTTTATTGAAAATACTAAGTTGCTAAACTCTAAATTCAACACTAACTACAAAGTTTCGTTTAATCAACTAGAAAATGGCGAAACCGCGGCACAGGAACTGCATGCACTCGGAGCACGCAATACATCTCGCAACACATTTTAAGGAAAAGGGAATGTGGGGAGTTTTCTCTGCATGTTTACAAACGCTAAGTAGAAAAACTGCCCTACTGGATATATATCATCAACTTCTAGAATGGCTCCGAAAACTTAATGGGACGGGAAGGAACTGTCGTGAACTTTTCAGTATTCTGTAAAATTTATATATTTGTGAAAAGTTGTACGGTTTCTTCTACAGGCAATGCATTTTACAATGTGGCTTTTTTAATACTAATAGAAATAAACTATATGTATAACACAACTCTACAGAAAAAAAAATTGTCTTTGTCCTAAAGTTGATTTTGTGATTTTTCTATTCACTATGCTCTATTATAAAGAAAAAACACCAATATTCCTTAAAAAGTTTGCTTTAGTGGTGATTATGACAATAAATAATTTTTCTTGTGTTAGTATATCGAAAAAAAAAGTATTCAATAGCCATCATGACGTTTTTAGAAATACCGCGAATAAATTAGGATGGCGTAACTGTCACACAGCATCTACTGATGTTACTACTGATAAACAAGAATTAACTGTTTTTTAGAAGACTCAAAGAGGTTAAAATGACATCTAGAACGTGTTAATATGAAGCTGATGCAATGAGTTACATAAGTGGTACATTTCTTTAAAGTAAGACAGACAACATATTATTTAAATACGTGTTGAAAACTTTGTGAAGCCTACGAAGCTAATTTTAAATACCCTGTTCGTAATTTAGATGTACCGTGGGCTCCACATGTCGCTTGCAGTAATTGCAAATGATGTTTAGAAGGCAAGCAATGTTTTTTTTTTACTAAAAATTTCTTTACCAGAAATGTTTAGTAAAAAATAAACATTTCTTTAATATAAATAATTTTTTATTGTATCTTTATTTAATTTAGGTTGGTATCAAGATGAAAAACGGAGTATGAAATTCGCAGTAGGTACCAAGAATTTGGTGATAGCCAAAAGACCAAGTCGGTGACTGTTATTTTTGCGTAGTTAATCCTGCTGAAAAATGCAAAACCTATTGAATATCCTGATTTTGCTTAGTCTTCGGCTCCAATCTCTCATAACCCACAACTTCCAGCACCTGAACCTCCTACAAAATTGTCTCATTCAAGCTTATCTCAGAGTTCAAATAAAAATATTGAAGACGAAGAATTTGTACTCTCACAGACTATTACCGAGAGCTAGTTGAAAACATGTTAGAAGATTTTAAAACTATGGGCTGCAGAATGTCTTTAAGGTTACATATGCTACATGGTCATTTAAATACCTTTAAAAACAACATGACAGCGTATTCAAAAGCACAAGGAGAACGTTTTCATCTAGACATCATGAACTTCGAAAACTGTTATCAGAGCCAATACAACATACGAAAATATGATTTGGGACTACATTTGGAGTTTAGTGAGCCCAAATTCTTATAATTATGAAAGAAAATGTAACAGAGTTGACTTTTAAACCTTTTATACTATTTTGTAATTTGATATAATATAAAAAGCTGATAAATATTATACCTACAAAAATTAACATGTTCCTATTTTATTATAAAAAAAAATTAAACTTAATTTTCTAAAATATTGATCAACCATTCTCCTGGATACAAAAGCAAACTTTTTCAGGCTATATATATATTTTTTTGGTTAAATTATCGATAAATCTATCGATATTTCATACTCTCTTATCAAAGACAAAATTGTGTTGTCTTGTTGTAATTCATACGTATAAGTTGGCTGCTGGAATGTCCGAAAGAGTTTATCGTGGGTCTAGAACAAAAAGTTACAGAATGATACAAGAGGATTTTAGTAAGTAAGAGTCTGAGACACCCTTTTCCTTCACCCGAGAACCACCCAGAGGAAGAAGTCGTTTAATGATTTTCCAGCAAAAAAATATCTATGTCGTGAAAGTATTGCAAGGCTCAATGGGGTTGGGCGGGTTATGTCAGCCGCATGCACAGTGACTGTAGGCCTAGAGTCTCCACTCAGTGGGTCCTGCAGAAGGATAGTGCCGCCGACGCCGGCCCCGAAAGAAGTGGCGAGACGATCTAGACGCGTACTACGAGGATTGGAAGATCGAGGTCGATCGATTCGAGGTTGGGTTGGGATTGGATTGGAAGTCTATTCTATTCTATTCTATTGGTTCTGGATAGCTCCAGTGCATGAGACAAATGTTTGGAAGGATTTGGCAGTGGCTTTTCCACAGCAGTGCAATGGCTAGTAGCACTTAATAAGTTAACAATACATGCACAACATTACAGATTAGGGATTTCAATCCTTTTCTTTCCACTCTAGAGCGCGTGAAGTTATTTAATGTCTTGCTGCTGGCAACGGTTTCGCTCGTATGAAAGTAGAAAATGTATACTAAGAGAACATACAATCGAGATAAAAAGTATCCTATGTACTATTTCGTGCGTGGTGAGTGTTACCAGTGATGTTATATGACCTTGAAACTCACGAAATGACCATGAACCTCATAAAAAGGCTTAAAGTCACCCAAAGGGCAATGAAAATGGAGGGTCTCGGAGTTTCCTTGCGTGATCGAATCAGGAATGAAGGTCTCCGTAGGAGAAACATATTATTTACCGAATTACACGAAGAATCGCCAAGCTTAAGTGACACTGGGCAGGGCGCATTCAGCGCATTGCTGTCAGAGCAATGGCCGTTGTGGTCGAAAGATTTTAAAGTGGTGTCCGTGTTGCGGAAGGCGCAGCATTGGAAGGCCACTTACAAGGTGGTCCGGTAGCCCGATTCACGTTTAATTACGTAACGATATAGTAGCGATTTAGTCGTTTAGACCATTTCCATATTCACCATCCATCAATCGAGTTTGAACGACACGGATTTTAAAGTCTTTTGAAATTCGTCGATTTAAAAAAAAAAAACTGTATTACATTATCCTGGTAGAATACTTATTAATGTAACTGGAAATAAGTCGATAGATCGTGAATACCGCTTTTGGATAGGATTTCGATCGAACGACTATAAAACTTCAACGATGTTTGGTTTGTTTGATTTTACGTGAATCAGGCTACTGGTAAGGGTTGCGAGAATCCGATGGTTGCGAGACGCACAGGACCGTTCATTGTGGCGACACTTCGGGGAAGCTTATGTCTTACAGTGGCTGTCTTTGGTTTGAAATGATGATGCTGATGATGAACTATTTCAGGACATGGTCACGTTTCGTCCAAACCCGTTCTGTCAAATACACACACACACACATACTCACAAATTTTCGTTTTTATAATATTTGTGTGATTGGGTACCAACCCTTAAAAAAATAGGTATTAGTTTATGTAATAGTCATTTTGTATGACGTAAGTAGACTAGACCAATAAGTGTGCTCTCAGATTCCTTTGTGCCTTTTCATTTGATTTCGTCTATAACGAGAAACTTTTTGTCCTAAATGACGTAGAGAACATTCATAGAAAAGGTATAATTTTCTTTTGTATATAAAAACCATATCAGTAATATCTTGTTACTGTGACTCCCTTTAAGAAACCAGAGACAATGTGTTACTGAATCTACAAAGTAACTTTGCTACTCTATGATTCGGCGAAAACTTATTTATTTTTACTTAACTCTTGTCCGTGACTACGTCTGCGCCAAAATCGTAAAACTAAAAAAGTATGCGTTTTATTTTTTTTACAAAATTAACAGTTGCTTTAGTGACAATGCCAGTGTCAGTGACAGTCCTAATTTGAGAGAGAGAGAGAGAGAGAGAACTATTTTATTTGGCACACACACTCGTAGATACACACATTTGCTTAGACATTTGTTTGCCATCATTTTTTTATTTCGTGGAGTCTAGAAAAGATGGATGCATTGTGTGAAAAGTGATATGAAAGAAAAGGGTGGCAGTGACAGCGTGACGATTGACAGGACAGAATGGAAGAAAAAAATGTGTTGCGTCAACCCCAAATAAAACGGGACAAGGGCAGGAAGGTGATGATGGAGACAGAAACCCAGAGCTGTTTGGGGTTTTCGAGAGGTTTCGGATGGCAGCAAGAAAAGCCCTTATAAATATTATACTAATAGCATAGAGGACATAGTGAAGCATACGATGGAGGGCTACCTGACTTGGGCTACGCACCGCTTTAAATTTCCTCTCACCCCGTATCATGATTTAAACCAGGGCCGGATGTGAGTGGTCGCCGCCGTTGATCACCACCACGGGGATTCTGATCCTGACTTCACAAGAACACGGCGGTTCTCCGCCCTAGCGGAGTTGACTTCCACCGTGAGCTCCACTGTATTCTCCGGGCGATCCGAATAACTATGATACCAACCAGGACGCCTAATCCAAAATAGGTACCTCCCGAAACACTCATGTTCTGTGAGGACCGGGCCTCAGGCTCGCGAACGGCTTGCGAGCGGCGTATTAGCCGATCTGCACTTTTACATATTCCGTCTGCTTTGTTGACGTCTTTATTTTAATTGGTGTTCGGGTTTATAACTCTTACATGTGAAAGTAAAATAAATGAAATGTATTCTTTTGGTATTAATTGCAAGCACAGAATTATTAGGTACTTACTTTTGTGCTGTTTTACAAACTTGGCGCGGACGAAGTCGCGGACAATAGCTAGTACGTTAATATTCAGGCTATCCGGCCTGATTTATATGGCAGCCAATAATTAACTATTATATTTTAAATTGCATGAACATTGCTCACTAATTTTTTTTTGTTTAGTGGAAATAATTTTATTTTTCTGGAATAAATCGTAAGTCAGGTTGGAAAAAGACTCTTTCGATGTAATTATCTTATTCGTAATCTTTTTGAAGATTTTTTGTAGGTACATGAATTTTTTTTAGGTGTGAAAACATCCAATGACTTTCCGCTTTAGGCCGGAGCAAAGAAGAATTTTTTATGATTAGTGAACTTCTTATTTTTTTTTAATTATTTCTGCTTTTTGGTTATGTTGCTTGAAGAATGGTAGACATGTCACCTGAACTTCTTTCTGACTCTTCTTCTATGTTTTGATCATCAGATATTCTTCTATGTTTTCATCGTATCTTGCTGTTGCGATCGCATAACTAGTTTATCTCGGTTTGATTCATAATTATGGCTGAAATTATAAGGACTAACTTAGGCTACCTCTATTTTCCGGATTGGGACTTAACTCTTGCGGGGAGAGGGGCTGGGGGAGGAAATCTCCGACATGGGTAAAATGATTTTAACGAGACTTTCACAAAAGATGGCTTAGACGGCATCCAAGCCATCTTTTAGTGAAAGTCTCGTCAAAATATGTCATTAATTTAAATAAAAGGATTTTTATTTTTATTTATCATAAGCTCATACGTATTATTGTTACACGGCAAACAGTAAGTACTAAAGCTATTGTTAAGAACTTTCCTGTTTAAGAAGTAAGTATAGTAAGTAGCCAGTGGGTCCATGTTCGGATATTAAAGGCTTTAGCTTTTAACCGGCCGCTGCTGGCCCGAATGGAGGCAAACAATACTTCCCGTGAAAATGTTAACCCCCCTGGATTATTAAGGTATGATTCCGAACTACGCTGCACGCAGCAGTGCTGCCGCAGCAGTGCTGACTCTAAGGTGCTGCCCAGCAGTGCTGCCTGCCGCGCTGATTCCGAGCAACGCGGCAGTGTCGCTCTGTTCGTGGTGATGCGTTGTTGTGTATTCGTTAGTTTACTTTGAGTTGACAAGATGTCGATTGATGACCAACTTTTATTTATACTATCGTAAAGGGCTGGATATAAAGTCACATAGTTAATTAACTGTTCCTCTTCTGAGTCAGAGAAATTCATCCTTTTGTTGTCAATTTACGTGTCAACATTCAAGTAGGTACTCTTGCTGCGGCCGGCATACGCGTCACTACTGGTCTGTCGCGGCGGTAGGGCGACACTGACGCGCAGCAGTGCTGCCGCTACATTGTTGCCGCGACATTGCTGCCTAGCTCGGAATGTAATCTCATATAAGCCAATAGAAATTGTACGGGGACCAGTAGTGTCGCGGCAGCACTGCTGCGTGCAGCGTGGTTCGGAATCGTACCTTTAAGATCGATTGGCGCGCAGTACCCAACTATAAATATAACATAAAATCCGAGTTGCTGATGATTCGGACATAATGTCCGAATCGACGCATTTTTTTTTTTACTGATGAGTTGGACACCACTATAGTTATTGAAGCTGTGTAGTACGGTCAGAATTTTTTTTAAATATAATATAGGAAAAAAAAGCGTTGCCCGAACTATTTTGGGGTGAATTTAAGATAACTTTGGATAATATCTAAGATCCCATATACAGAATGTTTTTGACATCTTCAACTTTTTTAAAATTTAAACTGTGTAAATTCGTTATTCTAACCAACCCCAACGATATTTTCGGTAAACAAAACTTCTTTTTTTAAATTATGAATTAAAAAGTCACCGGAGTAGATAAAATTGTATTTTTTTTTATTCGATTCAACCCTGATGACATTTTTAATTTTAAAAATAATTCATTATTTTTTTTTCAATAAAAAGTTGGAGTAACGATTTTATAGTTTAAATTAAAAAGCGTAAAAAAAAAATAGGACAAAACCGCGACAGAAAATTCCATCACTGGGGGTCCATCAATCGTGTACTCGATCCATGGTATTCGTTTGTGTGTTAATGTAAAAGACACTCTGTTTTTTATTCTTACTGTAAGACTTTTTACCAGACTGTACTAGGTTGTGTCACCAATCGCCAATGAAAAAGTATTAAAATAAAAATGTGCCAATTAAAGACACTGTGTCCGAATCATGAGTAACTCATTTAACATCCATCCATTTTATTATTTATGAATGCCAAAATATATCTGAACTTAGCACACCGGTGAACCTGGATTACTCGATTATTGGATATTAAATTGGATGATAGACTGTTGGCGGATATTTTTTTATCCCAAAACTTTTGTTCGCTTAGGGTATTAAAACACTTTTCACGCGTGGGCAGAAGCTTTTATATTCATTAGAATCTTCTGATTATCTGTTCTTTACCTTCACCAAATTTCATTTAAAAAATTGGTGAAGGTTTTTTTTTTATGGTGTGAAAATCATCCAATAACATCCCCCGCTCTTGGGCGGAGCGGGAGATAGTGTCAGACTTTTACTGACTAAAAGCCCACCCCGTTCCTTCTAGCCTTCATACCAGGGCTCGAGTTCCCTTTCGGATAACCCTGGCCCCAGTAGTCTTCGACCCGGCTGGGCACCTGCTGTTGCTGTCAAATCCTTGAGGCGCGCGGGAACAGTGCGCGCCGTCGAAAACTGGGGCTTGGTCCTGACAGTGACCGGATGGCCGGACAGCGAGCTACCCATTGCTTACTGTCCGCAAGGCCGTGCCTACTGTGGCCGAAAATCGGATTCGGAATCCCGGTGGAGGCGGCGAGAGCGCCGTTGCCTGATGCGGTCAGCCTCCTCCTTTGCGAGCATTACTGCTTCGCAGAAGTCGGCGACTGCCTGCCGTTCCTCCTTGCTCCGGACCATGGCCTCAACCAAGGCCCGCCGCGAGAGGTCTCCGCCGATCACCCCCACGAGGGCACGGCGATGCTCAGCCCAAGCAGAACACACCTCGACTGTGTGCTTCCACCGTGTCCTCCAGGCATGCCGCACAGTGCCGACACCCGGGCGTCACTTCCGCACGAATCCGGTGCAGTAACCTCCGGACCGTGCCATGTGAGGTGTGACGTCCGGTGAGGACCTGTGTCATACGGAAGGTAAGGACGCCGTGAGGTCTTTCAAGAGGGGACTTACCGCCATAATTGTGGCGTACCCAGCACTGGGTTGCGATAGTCGCAACCCAGTGCTGGGCGGTTACATCATTTACCAATGAAGCGGCTGAAGATTTTTTTTACTGTTATCAATAACTTCATTGCAAATAAGAATAGCATTCATTCTAAGTTTAAGATTAGAGAGCACGGTAGTGATCCCACCAAGGCAAACAAAAAAGTACTTTCTTTTCTCGAAACAGTTCAGGCCATTTTCGATTCCCTTTAACTTCGTTGTGTAGAAAACTAGAAGCCTGGACTTTTACAATTTAGGAGGAATCAAAGCACTCCTAAAATACAGCTATTCCTTGCCTAGTTTGGGGTTCTAATCTACAAAAGGGGTTTAAATCTAGTATGGTCTCAACTACATTTAAAATAAAATATATTATAGGTACTCGCGGATTAAAATACACAACAATTTTGTGTACAAGATTTTGATCACATATTTAGGATTTTGTGTAGGTATATTTAATTTAATTCTAGCTTTTTAGTCCTGTGAGTAATTTGAAGTTATTGTATCAATAAATAAATGTTTTTATTTTATTATTATAATATTGGTAGCCCAAGGCTGTTATAACTTAAAGAATGTTAATTAATATTTAACAATATGGACAATCGAACCACGATTGTTAGTGAAAGGCTGATAATATAGTTTGTGATGAGGCCCAAAAATGTTTTTGACCAACAATCCAAAAAAAGGTAGAGAACCAATACCGAAATCGTAAAAAAAACTTAGGTGTATTTGTGTCTTTTATTGACTATAATGCTCCTGTGTTCCTTCAGTTGCTCTTAGCGTTGGGCAAGGGTAAAGAAAGAAAGAAATCTCGCTAGTTTAGTAATTGCACTGTTTTTTGGCGGGAAAATCATCCAATGACATCAACCGCTCTTGGGCCGAGCGGGAGATAGTGTCAGACCTTTACGGACTAAAAACCCACTCCTGTTCCTTCTTTGCCAATGTTCCAGGCCCCCGGGCATAGTAATTGCACTTAAGTTTATACAGTAAGGAAAATAGGCCGGCTGATCACTATTACGAGTAGAAGTAGGTAGGTACCTAACTACTTGACGTTTAGAGTAATGTTTACGTGGCTCGTATAAACTGTAGGTATTCCCTATCATGACGTAACCAGGAATAAAGGTCTTTGCCCTCTAGTTGGAAAACTAAAGTTTGATTCATAGTGTATCACGGTATCCTAATTCTGACAGACTGTACACTCACAAGCATAAATCTGTGAACCTAATATGTATTGATCGACATTAAGACTTCTTTCTTAAAGCAAATTTTGTTTTCAACACTAAAGTCTGCCCAGAGTACCGTATCATACCTTGACCGTGCTACGACACGCCATGACTACTTTGCCCGTTATAACTAATCATATGCGATTATAATATAACCCGTATACGCGCCGTCTCACCTGCTGTTTGACACCGGTTAGGCATGCATGCATATTTTGACAGTAATGATATGCGGGGTTACCATGACGTTCAAAGTAAGATTGTTTTAATCTTGTTTCCGTGTGGGTAAGAGATGGCGCTAGACAACCTGTATAGCTCTGTCTCTTACCCACACAGAAACAAGATTAAAACAATCTTACTTTGAACTTCATGGTCTAGGTCATGGTAAGTATGGCGCGAGATGGTGTTGGTCGGTGACAGGGCAGTCTAAAAGATATTTTATTGTAGGATAATTATAAAATATTGCCTCCTTCAGCGAAGAAGTAATAAGAAGGAACGGACATGCTCACACGTACATCAGCCACCGGGATCCCGACCCTGATTTGCTTGTGGACGGCGAGCAATAGGTGGCTCGCCGTCCAGCCGTCTGGTAATCGTCCGACCGAGCCCAAGTCAACGACGGCGCGTAGTATTCTATTCCACGCGTGCCTCAAGGTGATGTCGGCAAAACCGTAGGGGCGCAGCAGGGTCGAAGCCTACTGGGGCCATGGGTTGTGCTCCACCTAAAAGGAGAAGACATTGTATGATTTCCCCCCAAAAAAAACTGCCCCATACTCTATTTATGCTCATGACTGTACCTATATATTAACAATGAAATTGATTTGATGATAAAAGGAGGAAAATAAGAATCGAAAGAAAAAGGAAAGTTGCCATGTCGTGACGTATATTATACCCTCATTGTGTGTTAACTGAACTGAAAGAATCAACGTTTGATGAAACACGCCTATGGATTTATGTTTTGGTATTTATATCTTGCTAGCCGTTTACTACAAGTGTCCATCAAACATTGTTTTGATAGTAATGTAATAGATGGTTATAGAGTTTCGAAGTCCGAAAGAAAAACGGGATCCTTGTAGGATTACGTCTGTCTGTCTGTTTGTATTTTAACGGTCAAGCGTGAACCTATCAACAATAATAAAAAAAAACACAGTAAATTTAAATTTACTCAGAATCGGGTCACCTATACAGTTGAAATCTGAGTTAGAATATAAAATATTATTTATTATAATCTTTATTGTACACCACATAAATAAAAATACAGGACAAACATTTAAAACCATAAGTGTACAATGTTCTTATCTTATCTTACAGACAACCTTTGGATGGACTGAAAGAAAGGAGATAGATTTAGGGTTGTCAGTGAATAAACATCAGAAATGATACTAATAAGATATATTAACACAAATACATACATACAATACAAATAAATATCAAATATATATGACTGACCTGTTGGTTTAGTGGTTAGTGACCCTGACTGCTATGCCGTAGGTCGTGGGTTCGATTCCCACATTTGTTCTGTGTCTGGGTGTAATTTATCTATAATATGTAGGTATGTATTTAGAAATATATAAGTATGTTTATCAGTTGTCTAGTGCCCATAACACAAGCTCTGCTTAGCTTGGGACTAGAAGGCGCGGCGTTGTGTGATAATGGTGGAATATTATATTTTTATATTATATAGTTTTACCAGGAGAAGAAGAAAACAAAATGTATATACATATCAAAGAGAAAGGTAATGCCCCTTTACCATTTATAGTATCTAATGATATTGAATTTATACACGTTTTCGTAGATCTTTTAATTTCGGCTCGTTTATCTGTCTGTATTATACAAAAGGCAAAAACGTCCAGCTTAAACACTTGGACCTAGAACGCAAAAAAAAATTGTACAGAGGTACCTACTTTTATGAACGTTACTACTAAGTCGAACGTTAAGGAACGTTCGATGTGGCGACGCTAGGGGGAGGCCTATGTCCAACAGTGGACATGTATCGGCTGAAATGATGATGATGATGACCTACTTTTATGATGTATGCAATAATTAAAAAGATTAACCCCCTATGGGGATTAAATGGGGGTACAAAAGTTTGTATAGAGAACTCTACATTCACGCGGGCCTCTGCAACCTATACATTTGGATATTATTTTCATCTCTATCTATTGTGATGCTATAGGTATTTCTATTTTTCATGTAGGTAGTAGTGGTGTTACTTTTTTGGTGTACATTAAAGTTTATTCTATTCTGTTCCATTCCATTCCAATCTCGGGGTAGAATTCATTTCACCTGCCAGAGTTACGGATTGTTCGAGTAAAAGGGCAATTGAAGAAACATTGTGGGTCTTAGTCAGTACAAGTCTGACACTCCCTCTCGCTCCACCCAGAGAGCTCCAGGAGGAGTTATTTGATGTGATCACACTAAATAAAGTTATAAGTAAGACGTAGATGTCGAGCTCTCGTCATACCTACATCAGTCTGTCCAAATCTAATAAATAGATAAAGTTAACAGCAATATATACAAACTAGTAAGTAAATAAGTCAGTTATTATTTATTGTTGTACTTTTATTGTTGCTTTTATGCTCAACGGAAAAATAATATTCCAGTGTCTTGTATGGCGAGAAAACCCAGACGATTTGCGTAGCAGTTACATTAAATTCTAAGAACGTACTGGTAGTTCCGAGAACACGGATAAATGAGCTGTCTTGCGTCTGGTTTGCAATGAAGAATTGCTGCGAACTGTTTGTACCGTGAGCCAGGCATCTTCCAGGTAACTAGAAACAGAATATCTTGGTTATGCAACAAGGTGTTTGTTTGTATTTGTGTTTACAAACAAAAGAAGATCACTACTACGTCATCACGAAAGTTTGTGTGTGTGTGGATGTGCATGTTTGTTTGCTTCTTCTTGAAGCTTGAACGGCTGAACGGATGCCGATGAAACTTGGTACACGGGTAGACAATATCCTGGAATAGCACATAGGATATTTTTTATTCCGGGAGTATGTTCCCTTGGGGCAATTTTCTACATTCACGCGGACGAAGTCACTGGCAGTAGATAATATATAATATTAAAAAGTGGCCTGATGACCTGGTGAAGGTTGCGGGAATCCGATGGATGCGGGACGCACAGAATTGTTCATTGTGGCGACGTTTGGGGAAGGCCTATGTCCAACAGAGGACGTCTAGCGGCTGAAATAATGATGATGATTGAAAAGTAGACACTTTTCAGTATTATCGCATCTATATGAGTAACATCACTATCGTTATCAATAAAAATAGTACTCTATAGTTAATACATCTTAAAACAAATTAATCAATCGTCTGATTTGCAAAATAAAAAATACTTTGTGAAGAAATTCTGAGAAATATAAAACAGTATCTTTAGTTTTATTTTATTTGAAACAGCAAAGCATTTTTTTCTAGGAAAAAAAGCATCGTCTAGTAATTTCAAAACATAATAAAAATCTGATAAATGCACATTCCGATACTTCGACCGAGCTCAGATTAAATATCGGAATGCTTCCGATATTTCAACCAAGCTATTAAAACTTCAGATCGTAATAATTCGAGTAGCTGACGATTCGGACACAATATAATCGGACACAGTGTCCGAATTGACACTTTTTTATGTTAATGTTTTTTTCACTGACGATTCGGACATTTTTAAAGTCTACACTAACATAATAAAGAAGTCAAGTTTTCTTTTTGTTCGGAGGTAATCTCTGAAAACTTTTTTCACCCATAGAAAGCTGCTTTATTCCTGAGTAGCTTAGGTTATATTTTAAGTGAGCGGGCGAAGTCGCAGGCAAAAGCTAGTAGGTATAAAATATACCGTTATCAAAACTATTTTAGGCTGGATTTAAGGTGGTAGCTTCGGGTAATATTCTTTATATTATATTTTAAAACTTTTTTATCTAAATGTATATACACAATTTTATTGAAGCTGCTTAAGCTTCAATAAAAGTGGGGTCCTAATAGTCAGTGAAAATATAGGTAGTGAAAATTTACATGTATCGATTCAGACACTGTGTCCAAAAAAGTTGTGTCCAAATCGTCAACAATAATTTCGGGTTACTTATAAAAAGTATGATAATTTCTTAAATAGGTACTTACAGTTGCCATCACGGATCTTGAGCGGTTGCGCAGAAGTCAAATATTCGGTCTCTTTAGTGGTGCGAAGTGAGACGCGGGGGCGGGGAGTGATCGGCTCGCCGCGCCGTCGCGTTATAGACGTCACTCCTAATTCGTTCCTTGCGATGCTGCATGTATCTAACAACGAAGACGATTGGCTCGCCAATGTATGAATGCGCAAAGCGATCCCCACTCTGACGTCGAGCGCTCAAGATCCGTTTTGGCAACTGTACACAAGGTTTCCTGTACAAACGGTTTAATCAAAGGATTCATGTCTGCAAAATGATATTAATATATTCGTAAATCGACATGACATGTTGTGAGCACGTAGCCCATGGTTGTCTCGCAAGCTTTGATATAAATTGTGGCCGACAGCATTACCATCTAAATGTTCGGGAAAATTGATATAATCTCTCAATCGTATTTAGTATTTACCTAAGTGTATTTTGGGTTGTGGGAGTTAAGAGAGCTTATTTTCTTAGTAAATACTCTGTGTAGTTATTTATAATAGGTTATATGGGCTGGATATCGGGGTCGGAGTCCAGACGGGTTACCCTGGAGCATTCACTTAAACAAAGAATAACGTTCTAAGGAACGCGTTCTTTAAGCCGGGGCCGAGGTCCCGACCAAGGGGTCTTGAGTCGGTGTGGGTACCCTGGAGCAGGCTGAAGGAACGTTTTTTTTTGTTTAAGTGAATACAAAAAAGAACGTTCCCTATACAGTCTCTATTCGGAGTGGTTATATCCATGTTGCGACGCCCGAGTGGAAGTATTAAGTTAAAATTAGTCGTAATGGTCTATAAGGCTCATGTTCAGCACTTACATCCCTTTAGTAGCTAAATCTGTTACTTACGCTTTATTATTGACAACACGATTAAAATATTATAAGGAATGAGAAGTGCGAGCTATGTCTAAACTTATTTTATAAAGAACTAGCATTTTGCCGCGGCTTCGCTCGCGTGGAAGGCGGAAAACGAAATAATTTCGGAAAAAAAAAATTGTATCATAATGTGCGTCCAATCTAATTCGTGGTCTACCGGTATGTCAAGTTTCATCCAAATTTTTATGGCGCACAAGCGTCGTTATTTACTTGTAGAAAAAACCGGCCAAGTGCGAGTCGGACTCGCCCATGAAGGGTTCCGTAGCAGCAAGTAACATAATATATAAGTCTTTGTAATGTGTTGTAACTTTGATCGATGTTTTAATAATAGTGTATTTTTTTCGATTTATGACGCATTAAAAAAAAACTACTCACTAGATTTCGTTTAAACCAATTTTCGTTAGTAGTTTTTATAGTAATGTACATCATGTATTTTTTTTAGTTTTATCATTCTCTTATTTTAGAAGTTAGAGGGGGGGGACACACATTTTACCACTTTGGAAGTGTCTCTCGCTCAAACTATTCAGTTTAGAAAAAAATGATATTAGAAACCTCAGTATCATTTTTGAAGACCTATCCATAGATACCCCACACGTATGGGTTTGATGAAAAAAAATTTTTTGAGTTTCAGTTCTATGTATGGGGACCCCCAAAATTTATTGCTTTTTTTCTATTTTTGTATGAAAATCTTAATGCGGTTCACAGAATACATCAACTTACAAAGTTTCAACAGTATAGCTCTTATAGTTTCGGAAAAAAGTGGCTGTGACATACGGACGGACAGACAGACAGACAGACAGACAGACAGACAGACAGACAGACATGACGAATCTATAAGGGTTCCGTTTTTTGCCATTTGGCTACGGAACCCTAAAAAAGACTATTTCTTTTGGAGTCGTGTGACGAAGGCACATTTAGCTATTATAAAGGTGAAAGTTTGTTTGTCTGTTTGTTACTTCTTCACGCTCGAATGGCTGAACAGATTTGGATGAAATTTGGTACACGGATAGACCGTATTCGGGAAAAGCATTTAAGATTCTTTTTATCTCAGGAATATGTTGCGTTGGGTTAATTTTTACTTTCATGCAGGCGAAGCCGCTCTCAAGTATCTAGTAATATTATAAATACGTAAAGTTTTTATGTATGTATGTGTGAATGTATGTTTGTTACTCGTTGACGCTTAAATGGCTGAACGGATTTGAATAAAATGCACAAGGGTAGACTATGTCATATGATATTTTTTATCCCGGGAGTATGTTGCCTTAGGACAACTTTGTAATATACACATGGACGAAGCCGCCGGCAGAAGCTAGTAAATAATATATAAGAAATAATGCTACTTCTTATCTTAAAAAAAAAAGAAAACATTCTTGTGTGATGGGCGACGGAAGTGAAGCTGTGGGAAAAAGCGTGTGCGATAAAATTATCGTTCGGAATAAAAACGCTGAGCGGCCGCGTTAAGCGGTACATTTCATCGTTTGTTCTGATCCCTCCCACAAAGAGGTTGCCTCCCAAACTAATTGAACCCTACTCCAGAACCACTAGAGCGAATCACATACAAAAAGTTATTTAAGGGAGGGTGTACACCCACGAGCAACTTAGTTGCCAATTTTTTTGTCTCGGTCACAACAGCGACACGATTATTTTTTACATTTTTTTTCTGGTGGGTAAAAATTATCCTATGACATCTCCCGCACTTGGGCGGAGCGGGAGACAGTGTGAGACTTTTACTGAGTAAAAAAGCCCACCCCGTTCCCTTGCGTCTCCGGCCTGTCGTCGAACTCGCGGATAAAAAAGTCTTCCAGCTGTCAACTCGCTACATGTGCGCACTATAATATAATCCCGACTTGAAGTGAGAAAAAAGTAACTTGCGGAGACAAAGTATTGATATGTCGAGCAACTTTAGATTATATAAATGTGGGCAACTAAGTTGCTCGTGTGTGCCTTCCCTAAGGAAAAAGGCATTGCGGTCAATACGCATTACTTTCTTGTTTTTATACCAGTTACTTTTAACACATTGTGTAGCATAATAAAAATTGGGATTCAACGTATAATATATCAGTCGAAATAATATTAATTTATAAATATTGTTACGTACGTGGGTAATCAAATGCCGATTTACGAACAGACAACTTTATTCACCACAAACAATTACAAATTAGTCCAGTCAACAATAATCCGAATCGCAATTAACACTAGAGTACCGTTACACTATCGCTTAAGTCGTTAAGTAAAATCACTTCAAGTACTAGGGTAGTTCGCTCTTGATCGCAGTCGAAATCACAACTGACTCGCTTCCGACCGTGGGCTCGTATTTATATGCGGAGCCAAGAAAATTCTAGATACCGACGTCCCCGGATCTATCCAGAATTCCAGAACAATTGAATCGCTTCTCGAAGTCATAAATCATTTTTATTGCACGTGGTAATAAGAGTCACTTTCATGCGAATTTCGACTCTATTGTTAAAGACGGAAAGTACCATTTCCCTTATCCGTACATAAAATACCTATTACTACTTGTACCTTGGTAGGTAGGTACCTTGTGGATGTTTCGAGATTTTTTTATGTCTGTCTACGTCCAACCATTCTAGACCTTTCGAACAGCAATGCGTTTTAATTATTATGTGCTACTCGTTATTTTCTCTGAGATATGGCGTGTTCACGTTTGATGGCGTAACAATATTATACGAATAAAAAATAGTTAGGATAAATAGGAAAACATAATGATGAAACAAACATGTCTTAGTGTGCGAGAATTATGGGTATTCTGATGAAAATCAATGACTGGATGCTCAATGCAAATTAGTTTTTTAATAATTTTCGGTGTGAACAATATATTTTACAAAAAACAAGTGAAGACCAGTGACAAATAGAAGTGTCATATTTTTTCATATAATTTAGGAAGCTTGCAAGAAGGTTTTATCTCCAACATTTCCCCGGGCGTTGAAACCAATGGTTTCAACCAGATTCTGAAGACACAGGCAAAGGGCAGATTCGGTTGAATGCCCGTCGAACGACTCCAGTAGACGTCCGAATGTCAGCTACACGGGCGATACCATCCGTTCCTGGATGAACAGCCACGATCCGTCCAAGTCTCCACTTCAACGGAGGAAGATCGTCTTCCTTGATCACCACCAAGGAGTTCAGCATCAAGCCATCCTTGCAGGAACGCCATTTGGAGCGTTGTTGCAATTCTGCAACATACTCCTTGCTCCATCTGCTCCAGAAATGCTGGCGAAGCTGCTCGATCCTCTGGTAACGAGACAGATAATTGGCAGAGCTATCCTGGTAATCAGGTTGCGGCAAGGAAGTAAGTGGCCGTCCCACAAGAAAATGTCCTGGCGTGAGCGGAGTATAATCTGCAGGATCTGAAGACAACGGCGTCAATGGACGAGAGTTCAAGATGGCTTCAATCTTGGTTAGTGTGGTGTACAGCTCTTCAAAAGTCAAGTTACAATTTCCCAACACTCTCTGAAGGTGATACTTTGCTGACTTGACACCCGCCTCCCAGAGTCCACCGAAATGTGGGGTGTAGGCGGGAATAAAATGGAACCTTATTCCGTCGTTTGCTGCACTTTCACCCAAGGACAAACTATTTAATTTTAAAAATTTGGAAAGGTCGTTGTATGCACCGACAAATGAGGTACCGTTATCGGAAAAAATATCAGCAGGTTTACCTCTCCGAGAAATAAACCGATACAAAGCCAGTAAATAACTATTGCTAGTTAAATCACCAACGAGCTCCAAATGAATGGCCTTGGTTGTGAAACAAATAAAAATAGCGACATACACCTTTACTAACCTACATCCACGGCCCTGGCGACTAGCACACATAATAGGGCCAGCGTAATCAACGCCTGTGCTTTCAAAGGGATAACCTGGACGAAGGCGTTCTCGTGGTAAGTTACCCATTAAGGGAGCTACAACCTTACCCTTCATACGGTGACACAAAACACACTTATGATAACAGGCTTTCGCCAACTTGCGACCTCCTATTGGCCAATAAGTTTCCCTAATGGAAGCTAATAATAATTGTGGGCCAGCATGCATCAGCCTTTTATGCTCAAAATTAAATAATAGTTTAGTGAAATTATGAGTGGACTGTAATAAAATAGGGTGTTTCTTACTATAAGCAAAATTAGAGTTATCGAGACGTCCTCCTACTCGCATTACATTATTATCGTCTAAATAAACATTAAACTTTAGAAGGGCGCTCTTTTTAGGTAAACTCTTTTTGTTCAAAAATAATTGGTATTCAGAAAATGACTGAATCTGACTCTTAATAATGACAAGAGTTAGTGCATCTTGTACCTCATCATGTGACAAGTATTTGGTTTTAGGGTAATGCTTTCTACATGACTTAATAAATCGTAATACGTAGGCAACAGATCGTACGAGCCGTGTGTAATTGGAATAACGCCTAAAATCAATTAAAACTTCAGGTTTCGAATCGTTTACAACATGTAATATGATTTTAGGTCGAGTCTCCGGTAACGATTGTAGTCCTGGGCTCGTAATTTGAGAAGGCCATTCAGACGAATCTAGTTTTAAAAAATCTGGTCCTTTCCACCACAGATCTGACTCCTGCAGATCACTAATATCCATGCCACGAGATATTAGGTCTGCTGGATTTTGATCTGTTGGGACGTGCCTCCAAGTACAGTTACCCGACTTATCCAAAACCTCAGCAACGCGGTTGCGCACAAAGGGCTGAAGTCTGGTAGGCATCATCTGTAACCATCCCAAGACAATGGTTGAATCAGTCCAACAATAAACCCGACTGATCTTCACTCGAAGTGAGCTCATCACCTTCTCGTGAAGACGAGAACCGACTACCGCACCACATAACTCCAGTCGCGGAATTGTCGTAGGCTTGATGGGAGCAACTCGACTCTTTGCCATTAACAAGCGAGCCATGTACTCACCCTTAGCATTAACACTGCGAATGTAGACGCAAGCACCGTACGCGGACTCAGACGCGTCTGTGAAAATATGGAGTTCTAACTCCGTAAATGAATTGCAGACTACAAGTCGCGGAATGCGAACATGATTTAAAAGAGGTAAAGATTTAATAATAATCTCCCATTGTTTACAAATCTCATTAGGTAATGGTTGATCCCATGATAATTTATCTAACCACATTTTCTGTAGCAAGATCTTCATAGTAATAACAATAGGACCTAACAGACCTAAGGGATCAAAGATTCGCGCAATAACGGATAACAAGTCACGCTTTGTGTACCTAGTCGAAGATTTAGTCAGACCTATAGGAAACCCTATCTCATCAGTGCCGATATGCCAACAGAGACCAAGCAACTTTTCTGGCTCATTTTGTCCAATGTTCAAATCGTATGACGCAGGGACAGCATTCGACAATAATTGAGAATCATTTGACTTCCACTTTCTCAATGGTATACATGCCGACGCAAGCGCTTTGGTGACTTCAGTGCGAATGAACTTTACTTCATCTAAGTCATCCCCTCCGGTCAGCAAGTCGTCGACATAGAAGTCATGTTGGATGATTTCCGATATCTTAGGGTTCCTACAGTCGAGTCCTACTTGTTTAAGGCATCGTGTCGCAAGGAATGGCGCACTGGCCGTACCGTACGTGACGGTGTTTAATTGATAAACATTAATAGGATCACTAACATTATCACGCCAAACAATCTGTTGTAAATATCTGTCCGACGGGTGGACGACTATTTGTCTATACATCTTCTCCACATCCGCAGATAAAACATACTTGTGGACTCTAAAGCGAAGAAGTATAGACAATAGACCGTCCTGTACGGTTGGCCCAACCATCTGTAGGTCATTAGAGGACACTCCCGTCGAAGTAGAAGCACTAGCGTTGAAAACAACACGAAGTTTGGTCGTGGTACTCGACTCGCGTAAAACTCCCATATGTGGAATAAAATAACCCAAACATAAATTAGGTTTATTAATTTTTGTCATATGACCAAGTAACTCGTATTCTGACAAAAAGTCATGATACATTCTACTAAAGTTCGTCTTAACCTTTAATTTACGCTCTAAAGAATGTAAACAATGTGTGGCTTTATTAAAAGAATTTCCTAAAATTGAAGGATCTTTCTTAAGGGGGATGCGAACACAAAAACGACCATCAGACAATCGTGTCGTATTTGTAACGAAATTGTCTTCACACAATTTCTCTTCAGGCATATAAGAATTGGAAGACTTCGCATTCACCTCCTCTAATTGCCAAAACTTTGTCAATTCTGACTTGAGGTTTTCCCAGTCACCATCGCTGTCGGCAACCATTTTAGACATATTGCACTTTACGTCATTCGTCAGCAGTGAGATAGTATTCTGAGTAATTGGACCGGAAACTATCCATCCTAGACGGGTTTCACATAATATTGGTTTCCCGGTACCTAACTTTAGTCTTTGAGATCCTAACAAATCCCAAAAAAGATCAGCGCCGATTAAAATATCAACATCGGCAGGGTTATAAAAAGTAGGATCAGCTAAAGTAATATTCGAGGGTAAGTCGAAATCAGAAATATTTATCTGACGACACGGAACACTACTCGTAATGAACGGAAGAACAAAACAATTTAGTTCGAATACAAAGCTATCATCTAATGGCGTACCCTTAACCCGACATATTTTACCTACGTGCGAAGTGACGTTATTGATTCCAAGGATTGATCTATCTACCTGGCTAGTTTTTAAGTTAAGTTTATTGCACAACCTATCTGTTATGAGTGAAGACGTGCTACCACTATCGAGCACCGCGCGAGCGAGATGCACACACCCATTGTGGTCTCTTAATTTGATCAAAGCGGTTGATAACAACACATCTCGTTGCGTATGACCACACGGAGATGCAATGTTTGCGGATAAAGCTACGTTATTCGTTTCAGTCGTAGCAGACAAGTTATTCATCGAATTACCACTAGGTGTATTCGATACAGTGCCATTAGAATGTACGTGAACTAATGTGTTGTGCCTACGTTTGCATAGTTTGCAGCCTGGTTTTTTACATTTGTTAGCATAGTGTCCGGAACGAAAACAGTTAAAACATACCTTATAACTAGGTAATGATTTGAGACGGTCATCGTTACTCAATGCGAGAAACTGTGGACAATTATTTAATGTGTGATCGTTGTTATTACATTTAGGACAAGGTTTAGAAGCTGAGTCAGTGCTAGAATTGATAGGAGATTGTGCTACCATTGACTTGATCTTAGGACCTGATTTACCTGGTGATTGCGAATAATGATTGCGGGGGAGTTCCAGGGTCTCGATGAGGTCGGCTCGATTGCGTAAGAATTGCATAAATGCGTTAAACGTGATTAAGCCATCCTTGTCTATCCTACCTTTGCACTCCTCCCACTCACGATAGGTTTTTTGATCAAGTTTTCGTGTGACAATGTAGATTAAAAGTGTATCCCAGTGTTTCACAGGCTCCCCTAATGACTCTAAAGCTCGCAAGTCTTTATTTAACTGATCGATCAAATTCTTAATGGCAACAGAAGATTCTTTTGTAATTGATTCAATAGTAAATAATGAACTTATATGATTCTGAACCAGTAATCTTTTGTTGTCAAACCGATCACATAACAATGACCATGCCACAGAGTAATTACTTGAAGAAAACTCAATGGATTTGATAACTATAGCAGCTGTTCCCTCAAGTGATGCTCGCAAGTAGTGAAACTTATTGATTGCGTCTATGTCATCATTACAATGAATTAGGCTAGTAAAGGTGTCGCGGAATTCAAGCCAATTACAATATAATCCGCTAAACTTTGGTAACTGAATCGTTGGCAATTTAACCGGCTGCTTTATGCTAACACGAGTACTTTTACAACTTTCCATCGATTTATTATCTTTATTGTAGTCAGTCAGAATATTCTGGGCTCTAGATAAGGTTTTATAATAAATAGACTCAAACTCGGAACGCTGAGAATATTGTAAGTTGATGTCGTCAACAATGCATTCTAGACGTAACTGTACCTCATCATACTGCTCATACAACGCCTCTATCTTGCCCATGCGCAACTGCAACTCGGACACATCACAGCTAGATAGCTCCTTGTCCTTGAATGAGTCCAGAAAATTGAGGAAACTAGTCAAGCGACCTTTGAAGCTGCCTCGCTTCTTAATTAAATCCTTTTCCTCAGACATTCTGGGAGACGAGTGTTGTCAACCTGGCATTGATACAGGAATATAAAAATTAAAACAACAATATAATTTCAATAATTATACGCCTAGCTGTAGTCTATGCCCTTTCTGACTGCTAACTATAATTTATAACAATGACTTGTACTAATATCTAACACTCAAATATTTTTATTATGTCAAGATACTTGTTAAAAATTAATACCACTGTTAAGTAGTTATGTAATTAGTTACAGCTTAATATAATGTAAGTTTAATAATGTAGCAAAATAGCTAACTATACTGTTAAAAGTATGAGTTTAAACTTAACATTGCTGTTGAATAAAATACTAATCACAATGCAACAAAGTACCTAATGATTTTACTCAAACACAATATAATTGGTAATTTAATAAAATAGTACTGACCTTAGTATGACTACTTATATATACTACCTGAGTGTTGGGTGACGATATTAGCGTAATTATAACTGTACACCACTAACTAACTTGCTTGAAATCAATCCAGTTCTCCAGCAGTGAACTCATGAACCTCCATTCAGCGTGGAAGTCAGTCTCTATTCTTTTTCTTGAAAATAATCGCTGATCTTCTTAATTATATTTCATCCGGCTCGAAGGACCATGTGCGAGAATTATGGGTATTCTGATGAAAATCAATGACTGGATGCTCAATGCAAATTAGTTTTTTAATAATTTTCGGTGTGAACAATATATTTTACAAAAAACAAGTGAAGACCAGTGACAAATAGAAGTGTCATATTTTTTCATATAATTTAGGAAGCTTGCAAGAAGGTTTTATCTCCAACACTTAGAACCAAAAAGACATGTGAAATCCACCAACCAGCACTGGGCCTGCGTGGTGAATTACAGCCAATGGGCTGCCCTCTCCTAAAGAGGAGGCTAGATTCCCAGCAGTGGGAACATTATAAAGCTGATTATGCTAAAGTAGCTACGGAGGTACTAATATGTCTTTAAATGCAGATCGAGATCTGAAACCCCAAACCTGGAAAGTCTCATGAAGCGCAATGTTGAATAAAAAAAAAGCAACGCGTTTTGTGAAAATGACAATGCTTGAATAAAACGGGAAAAAGAAATGTAGCAGCGATTATCTTGACATAACTTCAATGCGGGGGGAACAGTTTCAAGATCTCTGCGCTTGTTTGCGGATAAAATATTATATTTTGCATTACACAATGGGATCTTTGTCCAAAGTAGCTTCTAGCTGGTTATATGTCGCAGACATCTGGTTAAATTAGCCATCCAATTGGACGTCTAGGGCGTTCGTAAAATGGCGGCATCCAATTGGATGCCTAAGCCGATAGTTGTTTGGATTAAAATCACTCAACGTTTAACAGCTTGGCGTATTGAAATGACTGATCAAGACTCAGCCAAGTGATTCAAATTTAGTTCCGCTATTTATTGATTTAATAATATTTCACTGTTACTTAGTGGACACTGTTACTAAAAAGTAGTTTTATATAATTTATAAACTCGTCACCTTACTAAACTAAATGATTACACAACATTCAGCCATCTGGTTAAACGTTGCGGTCAACGACATAACTAAATGTTCTTCAGAAATTTCATTAGATGCCGGCGTTTTACGAACGCCCTAGGCGTCCAATTGGATAGCTAATTTAACTAGACGGCTGCGACATATACATTGCAGTCACTTCTTTTATTTGGGAAAATCATCCAATGATGTCCCCCGCTCTTGGGCATAACGGGAGATAGTGTCAGACTTTTACTGACTGAAAACCCACTCCTGTTCCTTCTTTGCCATTGTTCTAGGGCCCCGGGGATCTCTTTCGCATCACCCATGGCCCCAGTAGGCTACGACCCTGCGCCCCTACGTTTGCTGACAACTCCTTGGCGACTCACTGTCTCTGATTTTAATTTTAGTCCACCATTTTTTACCCCTAGCGATACTGTGAAGTCCTTTTTTTTCGTTGGGAATCATCAAATAACTTCTCCCGCTCTGGGGGGAGCGAGAAGGAATGTCAGACTTTTACTGACCCAATCCAACAGTGTCCTACTTACCCTTTGCAAATATGAACTCTTTCGAACAATCAGCAGCCCTGTAAGGCATCGGCCTTAACTAGACCCGTCTATTTTGCTGACATCTCTTTGAGTCGACCCGGTTGACCCGGGGCTGGACGGTGAGCTACCCACTGTTCGCCGTCCGCAACGCTCGCGCCTGTGATGACTGGAAATCTCAACGTTCGAAAAATTTCCGGTTGGGAGCCATTATCATAACGGACTATCAATGGGTTGGAAGGCTTCCCACAAGGTGGACTGATGACCTAGTGAAGGTTTCGGGAATCCGATGGATGCGAGACCGGTTATTATGGCGACACTTGGGGGAGGCTTATGTCCAACAGAGGACGTCTTTCGTCTGAAATGATGATGATGATCATTACGGACACGAGGCCGACCGCATCAGGCAACGGCGCTCTCGACGCCGCCGGGATTCCGATCCCGATTTCCAGCCACCGTAGGCGCGGGCTTGCGGACAGTGAGCAATGGGTAGCCCGCTGTCCGGCCGTCCGGTAACTGTCCGGACCAAGCCCAAGTCGTCGACGGCGCGCGCTGTTCCCGCGCGCCTCAAGGAGTTGTCAGCAACAGCAGGGGCCCAGCCGAGTCGAAGCCTACTGGGGCCAGGGTTATCCGAAAGGGCGCTCGAGCCCCGGTATGAAGGCTTGAAGGAACGGGATGGGTTTTTTAGTCAGTAAGAGTCTGACACTATCTCCCGCTCCGCCCAAGAGCGGGGGTTGTCATAGGATGATATTTCACAACGAAAAAAAAAATCATTACGGACACAAGGGTTAAATATCTTCGCATACTTTCAATTGTATACCGGCAGCGGAAAACACTGATCAGTGAGTTTGCTTACTAAATGAGATCTAACGAAGGTCCTTGATACTCATAAAACATAAACACTACTAAAACAAAAGCATTTTTTACAAATTTGAGCGAACTTTTATAGCGAAAAGTAATGTTTTATGTCTAGCAGTTAAAGCTAGCTCGAGGCCATCCTGGAAGCAGTTTTTGCCGGTTATTACCTGTTTATTGCTTTAATATCACTTTAAGTTTATGACGCAAAGATTAAAGACATTACTGATCATAGTTTGCTCAAGCTCTTTACTAGATTAATAAAAGTCACTTTTCGGGCAAGTGTGTTGAAAATTT
The DNA here is from genome assembly GCA_929112965.1 of Mythimna albipuncta. NCBI lineage: Eukaryota > Metazoa > Arthropoda > Insecta > Lepidoptera > Noctuidae > Mythimna > Mythimna albipuncta. The sequence goes on along the minus strand of OV815974.1, from coordinate 10,081,541 downwards.
AACTTTTTCTGTTTATCAATTTAGGTAACTACAAGAGTTTATTAAATTTAGAGTTGGCAACTTATAATATATTTATTTTATTTTATTGGGATAACAAACAGCAGTATAGGATACAATAATATCGTTACTTAGTAAATAGGAGTAACATATACCTACACTACACTACTAACAACGTTATCCACAGTTATCCACATAATTATTATGCAAAATAGCTGGCTGTTATAAGACATTCTTCTTCTTCTTCTTCTTCCTGCCCTTGTCCCATCTTATTTGGGGTCGGCGCAACACGTTTTTTTCTTCCATTCTACCCTGTCAGTTGTCACCCGTCATGCTATCACTAACTTTCTTTTGTTTCATATCATTCTTTACACAATCCATCCATCTTTTCTTTGGCCTTTGGCTGTTATAAGACATTATCGATAAAATTTAATTGTTAGGAAAAAAAAAGTAAGCTATCTCCACATGGACTCCGTAAGGAGTTAAGCAACTTACAGAGTCAACATGCACATCCTTATTGACTACTGTTGGACTTTTAAGATGTTATAGATTTCCTTTAAAGACGATGACTTACTAAGGAACATTAAATGAATAAAATTGTCTGTTATAAGTGTCAACCATGCGTACTATGCAAATACTATTTATTAAGTACAAAATGAAATCTTTGTTTTAAACCTCTTTTTTTCTCTTGTCCCTATTATTTTTCAGTAAATTGTTGTTATCAATTGTTGGGATCGCAGTCAAGCACCAATTTATATCAAAAAAAAAAAATTAAGATCGCACAATTTTTTATTTTTAACTTTTTTTGGTTTTTAACAATGTAGTCCAATAGTTTGTATGAAGATTCATTGACTGGCCCTGATTCTGAGGTTTTACTAATTTTACGCCTTACGGCGCCCAATTATAAAGACTGATTCGAAACAAAAATACGTATTTAAATGATAACGATTATTAATGTCCTAATTAAAGTTATTTCCTAATTACTGTCAAGCACTAGTTTAACCTTTCAATCGTGGAAATCACAGACACAATAGAAAGATAATAGGTGCGTGAACCGGGCGTTCGCTTGGGGTTTAATGAATAAAAAAAATAAAAAACTTGAGTTCAATACCGTGATCACGTGATTGAACTATTCTAATATCAGTATTGATACCGGTATTGAAAAAATCCGGTATTTGAAAGCCCTACAAGCGATGCAGCGGTGAACGCGCTCCCGAGTTAGTACGACAGAAAGGGGCAGCAAATAATTGTTTTGTTCTACTTTTTTATTGTAAACTACCTGCGGCCAAGCTTAGATAGCCTCCCAAGAGGTGACCCGGTAAGCTGGTGATCATTGGGCGCCAGAGGCACAGGACCAATCCTTGTGGAGACACTTGGAGGTGACCTTTGGCCTATATCTTTCATCTGAAATGATACGGTGGTTGTGGCCACACTGAAGAGAGGTCCATGTATCGCAGTGGACGTCTTTATTTAATTTATTTATATACACACAAATACCTATTTTTTGTGTTTTGCTGAAATAATTATGTTAAGTACTGTCTCTCCTTTTCTCATTTAACTAGATCCAAAGGTTGCCTTTAAAAGATCGAGACCGACCAGCGTGTCAACCTATGTATGTTCTTTTATTTATCTTTCTCCTCTAATCTTCATTAACATCTCTATTTGAAGCTTATCTTAATAGTCACCTGCTTTCTAGAAAACGGGATGAGTGTGTGAATGATAATTGAAGGGTTAAGTGAACAAAATTGTTATCTGACAAAATAAAAAAATCCGACTCTTTTGCATGAACATGGATTTTAACTGATGGTAAATCGATCCATGGATTTAAAACACCCCAATTCTAATTCGTTACATTACAGATGCTTGCAAAGGTTTTAACTAGTTAACACCTTTGTCTACTTACCCCTTCAATTGCTAGCCATTATTATCTTCCATACACTTCATCAATCGTTTCTTTGATCTTCCTCTACCTCTTTAACCAATCTTATTCTTTTACAAAACTTTCGATATAACGTTCCGCATTCCACCGCAGTAATGAGCTATACCTCGGCAGCGGGAATATTTGAAAGAATTAGAGAGCAACTGAAGGAACATGGATGAGTTTTCAATAAAAGTCTGTCATGTCCTCTCGCCCCACCCAGAGTACCTATAAGTTATTTGATGATATTTCATCACGAAAAAAAAATTGTTCATTCCGTGCCTCGAACATTGAAACACTGAAACTTTTCACAGAATGAAATTAACCTTCGAATACCGTAATTAGAAACACAACGGAAAGACAATGATAGAGCGAACACCCACCGGTGTTCGCTTGGGGTTTAGATAGACAGATAGATAGATAGATAGATAGATAGATGATAGATAGATAGATATATGACAGGCCTGTTGGTCTAGTGGTTAGTGACCCTGACTGCTATGCCGGAGGTCGTGGGTTCGATTCCCACCCAGGACAAATCTTTGTGTGATGAGCATGATCATTTGTTCTGTCTGGGTGTAATTTATGTATTTAGAAATATATACTTAAGTATGTTTATCAGTTGTCTAGTACTCATAACACAAGCTTTGCTTAGCTTGGGACTAGACGGCGTTGTGTGATAGTTGTGTAATATTATTATTATTATAATTGTAGGTGAATAATACGGGTATCGACACTCTACACTACATCGATATCGCAACAGTATTAATATCTACGCGAGCGCACACAACACTAGTCTCAAGCCAAGCAGAGCTTGGCTTGAGACTAGATGGCGTTGTGTGATAGTTGTGGAATATTATTATTATGAATATTATTATATATTCTTTATTGTACACCAAAAATAAAAATTACATCAGGAACTTAAAATTAATAGGGTGTCACAATGGGCGTTTATTTTATACAGACAATCTTTTTGATGGATTTAACAGAGAAGTGGAAAAAAGATACAGGAGAAAAAAGATACTATAATGAATTAAGTATGAGTACCGGAGGTAACGTGTTTTCCAAACTCGTCGAGGGTAATGTCCTCTGTTTCAGAATGTAGTTATTCAAAACTACTTTATGTAAATTCGATAACAACATTATAATATTATTGTTGTGGTTTTCCTATAACGTGTGAATAAGCGTAATGAATGAATTCTGTTTCGAAACCGGGAAAATTACGTGACTGCGATGTTTTTAATTGTATTTCAATGAGATTTACCCTTATTTTAATAACATAAACGGAAGAACCATTGCTAACTAAATATTATGAATTTACATTCACGTGGAATATAAAATACTAGCGTTTGCCCGCAGCTTCTCCCGCTTATTTAAAATATAGCCTATGTCACTTAGAAATAAAGCAGCTTTCTATCGGTGAAAAAATGTTTGCAATCGGACCAGTACTTTCAGAGATTACATCCTACAAACAAAAAAACAAACTTAAACTCTTTATTATATTAGTGTAGATTTTGAGTGTTAGCTTTTGCCCTGCTTTATCAGTTATAATGGACGCGAAAAGAAGAAGAGAATGTCAGATAGAATGTAACTTGTTGCCCAGCAGGTTCGAAGCCTACTGAGGTCACAGAAACCGCGGTCCTGGTATGAACGACAACGAAGGAACTAGGAGTGGGATTTAGTCAGTAAAAGTCTGACACAGAAGGGCGGGAAATGTCATTGTATGATTTCCCACATAAAAAAAATTATAACATGTAACCTTCTCTGGGTTTCTAGCTTACTCCGTTACTTTTCAGTTTAACTGATGACCGATTATATTATATGTATATTATAGTCAATAATCAATATGGTAAAAACAATTATTAAGTTACTTTTCGAAAATAAATAGGTAGTTCCCCAAAAGATTTTTTTTTTAACTCCTGGGATAGATTTTTGAGCCCTTCAGTTTGCTGATTGGTGTTGCCCTAAGGAACAAAATGCACCATGTGTGCATTCTGGGCAGCACGTGGTCCAACTCCTATATAAAGATTGGCAATGTCCTTTGCTTCAATATCAGTTCATTAGTTAAACCGTGACAGCCTGTCCTGCCAAAGGCGGTAACTGAACTTAGTGAGTTTGGGGGAATATTCACAAGCGTGTCCTAACCAAAAAAGCATATTACAGGGTTAAAGACTACGTCGGAGATGCAATGATTATCTCTGCACATGTGGCCCCCTGGTAACTCATTGATATTGTGTCTAATAACTGCTCCAATCTGGTTTAATATATACATTTTATTTTTATTTAATTTGTTTGTTTTCTAACTCATTGCTTTTGCAATAATTTTTAAATTATTGAGACTTCAAATAAACCGTGCACTACCTAGCTTCTGACGTTTTATAAGTGCCCATGTAGACCTATGTGAAATAAAAATATTTTGAATTTTAAACAGCATAACTGACACACAGAATCACTTTCATTGTTATAATACTAGTACGGAATGCCCACTGATTGGATTCAAAACGAACATGTTTTAATGGTAATGTTTTAGACGTAAGTATTAATATTTATGAAGCCCATATACTTTAACATGTAGGCAGGATTTATCTTTTCGTAGGTTAAGAGCCGATTGTAGTCACTGAATGTTTTGTATGAACTGCGCCCGGGTCTGTGTCGATTTCGCGGCCACGTAACAACGGTTTTATAAAAAAAAAATCAGCTACTATTCAAGATTTTTGTTTTTGCGAGACCCTTTTAAAAAATAAGCTTTTTTATTTTTTGTAACTTTCAAATATTTCTGTGACGTAATTAATTCATCATATTTTTATTTTTGCCCGGGCGGCCGTTGATCATATAGTAAATTTTAATAAAATATATTTTCGTGGTGTTCTTTTTTATATTTATGGATTTCCAGAAGTTTAAAATGAGTAGAACCTGGCCTTACATTATGAAACGGTCGGTTCTAGGAAGCTATTATCGTGGTCGTTACTCCCAAATTTCCAAGTAAGATGGAGTAGAAAGATACTTTTAGCAGGACCCATGTTAGGACAGTCGGTAACTTTTGTTTTATTATCACGGAACCTTAAAGAATTCGTAACTTAGTTTATATCGTGGTAATCTCATGATAGTTTGACATTGACATTGAATAGTGATGTATCGAGATGGTGGCATAACGTCGCTGGAATCAGGGATATTATGGAGCGCCATAACCATATCTGAAACTACCGAATATCCGTTATAAAATCTATCGGTAACCGTAATGTGGCTTGTGAACAACGAGCAAGGGGTAACTTGCCGTCTGGCCTTCCGGTAATCGTTCGGACTGAGTCGACGGAGCGGTTTAGTCCACCCTCGGCCACTCGAGCCCTAAAAAAATATTTATATATTTGTGTCCTCTCAACCCTTACACATAATTCACAATCCCAGGGGGTGAGACTGAATTTTCATATAAGAGACATTCATTTAAAGGACCATTCATATACAGTTCGAAATTAACATTTTGGTATAGTCAAGACAAAAATAAAGACACAATTCAGGAATTGTTATAAAAAAAACTAAACTATGAATATTAGAGAACATTGTTTTTTCTTTTGAGGTTCTCCAGCAATGTACCACCACAAAACCCACCCCAATGCACCTGCCATGTTTTCTCTTCACCAGCCTAGGTTGACTGGTAGCGAATGCATAAGGCATTAAGTCCGCCTTCGTACCTTTGTGTTGCATGAAGTGTTAATAAATAAATAAATGCGAGGGCGTGTCAGACTGAGCAAAATCACATCTGCCTCTTTCTGTTGCCGTTTGCGTTCTAATGGAATCTAGGTTTCTTTTTGAGAAATTCTACATGGTCCTAGCGAGGATTGGCCCTGATGGGCCCCTATGATTTTGCTGACATCTCTTTTAGGCGCGTATGGAACCCTACGCGCTGTCGACGACGCGGGCTTAGCATGGACGGTTACCGGACGATCGCATCACATGAGCAACCAGCTCGTCGTGTACGATGCCCAGGGCGTCTTCTGTTGCGGTGGCTGGAGTGTGAGGCTGTCCTCTTCCTCATGCATGCGGCCTTCTCCTTCGTTAGCATTATAGATTTACAAGAGGGGACTGCATTGCATACCCTCTCACTCCAGGCCATGGTCTGAACCAGGGCCCGGCACAAGAGGTCGCGGCCGCCGATCGCCTCCACGAGAACAAATATATTATAACATGATGTAAAAATTATTGGAATCAATTCAGTTACTGTCTGATCAAGTATATTCAGGTTTCGCATAAACTAAAATACTAATATTATAAATGGGAAAGTTTGTGTGTGTGTCTGTTTGTCCGTCATTCACGGCAAAACGGAGCGACGAATTGAAGTGATTTTTTAAGTGGAGATAGTTGAAGGGATGGAGAGTGACGTAGGCTAATGTCATTAGATGATTTTCTCACCAAAAAAAAAAGAACGCGAGCGAAGCCGCGGGCAAAAGCTTGTAAAATGGCAAATGTTATATAAATAAAGTTGCAAACGTTTTAGTTTTACTAAAAGTTAAATAACAAATGAACGTTTTATTAATTTAGCATTGTTTTGCTTTAATAGCGAGTTCTCAAATTAAACAAACTTTGGGTATCTAGTTCATTTTGTCCTATCGTTGAAACTCAACTTTAAACTATTTGTATAATTCTTTGGCAACAGACTGTCTAACACATTATGGCTTGGTAAATAATATAATATAGTTCTACACCTAATATAATTTGGATATAAACTGTGATTTTAGAATAAAATATATTCGACTGCAAGAATGATTAAAAGAGTTACCTTCCGTGACACTGGAACGCAAAGGCCAGCTGAAAGAACACAGGTGAGTCTGAGTCAGTAAAAGTCTGACACGCCCTCTCACTCCACTAAGAGCGGGAGAAGAAGATTTGCAATTCAAGAAAAAAATGGACTATAATTATTAAAGATATTAAATTATGTGATATTGAAAGAAAGAAAAAACGTTTATTCGTACCTCACACATACAGTAGAATTCGATATAAAAAAAGTAACTTTATTGAAGATTAATTATGTTTTTAATGAGTGATATTACATTGGCGTACCTGGAAATGGACACATCGTATCTACTTGTAGTTTTAGGCTCACAAACGTTTGGAAACCCATTTATTGTGCGTACAGCTATGAAGTGGAATTTCTTGCTAAAGTCTGTGTTTCCTGATACCTACAACAAGGGGGTCTCTAAGTCAAGATTGAGTAGGTTAAGTAAAGGCAAGCATGATCCATCGTCGACCACTTCATCGCTTACCATCAGGTGAGATAGTGGTCTATCTATATATATAGACTAGCAGGGCATATATAAAAGGAGAAACTATATAACTGACTGATATAACTATCACAGAGTTGAAAGTGCTTGGATTTTTTTAGAAATACTAAAAAAATATAAAAGTTGAAAATAGAATAGGTACCGAAAAAAAAAATAGAGTTCTGAATAAAATGCCGCGAAGTGGGGCATCGAATTGGAATGCACTCTATATCTAGGCTTCCAAATTTGGCGTCGGGCCTGCATAGTTCATAGGTTTGCGTATGAAATTGTGGGTTGATAAAGGGGAAACTATACCCATTGTAACCATTCCGATGTCTATTTTTTTACAATCAACTTAAAAAAAAAGTGTTTTATTGGTATAAGAATTTAAATTAGGGTTGCCAGATCGAACCTTACCGAGTCTGGGACAATTCCATATCAGGCGCCATTGTTATACCTACCTATGAATATATAATATGAACTATGGGATATTTAATTTTCTATTTGTATCTATTTATTTTCAAAAGGAAATACATTTTAATTTTCAAATTTATACTTTTATTTTATATGAAAATTTTTTTACAAAATCACCATCTAAAAGATATAAAATAGAGAACTTTGCTTTTATAACAAGCACATTATGATGTAATATTTTATATCTAAATAAAATTAGCCTAAAAAATAAAACAAACAAAATAAACTTTTCCTTGTGGTTCGTTAATTGGATCCTTACTTCACTGACCGAGTCGTCTAATTTATTGTTCTTTTTTTTTTTAAATTAAGTATAAATTTTTTTGGGATCCGGGACAATAGATTGCTAAATTCCGAAACAATCCCTGAAATCCTGGTCATCTGGGAAATGCTATGCATTTTTCGAAAGAATTTCTAAGGCCTTGAAATCGAAAGAGCATCTGAAGAAACACTGGCCAGGTTTAAGTCAGTGGAAGTCTTGCTCCATCCAAAGTGGGAGAAGTTATTTGATAGTTATTCACTTAAAAAAAAAAATTGAATATATGTATTCGCTACATATAAGACCAAAAATCTAATTAAATATGCAAAATTGTAAAGGAGTGGTGACTACGTACCGAAATACGTAGCTCTGGAAGCCGTCCCAGAAGATGGACCAACGACTTGACCGCGAAAATCCGACGGACGCGAGACGCACATAACGGGTCATTGTGGCGACACTTGAGGGAGGCCTATGTCGAACAGGCAGGACGTCATTCGAGTAAAGTGATAAAGTACTCGTATACTTCGTCACGCTGTAAGTATCTTGACAGTTTTATTAATTGTAGATTTTAATGGAATTTTCTTACTCAAGCTAAGATAATAATTATATTGATAGATAACACTAGCTAATACCAGCGGTTTCACCCGAGTGAAATTAAGAAATCGTCCCAAAGGAACAAATTGCCAGTATAAAAAATTGATATCCTACGTGCTACATAGCCAGGACATAGTCTACCGGTGTGCCAAATTTCCTTCAAATCAGTTCAGTGGTTCGAGCGTGAAGAAGTAATAAACATACACACACTAACTTTTGCCTGTATAATAATAATGTGATTATTCTAATAGGTACAAAATGTAAGGATTATATAAATTAAACTTAATCTTTGGTTGATGAGCGGTGGCTGTCGACAGTTCTATCTCAGCACCCTACTCAAGCGATCCCGCCGGAAAATTAGATTAATTTGCGGACAATTCATTATATAACTTTGTCGCTTGTTTTTATTAGGTGTGTACTTGATTGTAAGATATATAGATAGATATATTCTTTATTGTACACCAAAAAATTAAAATTACATTAGGAAGGAACTTAAAATTAATAGGGTGTCACTATGAGCGGTCTTATCGCTAAAAGCGATTTAAACGCGCCGTTAACACTCGTTTTAGAAACGTGAGTCGACGATGCACTTTGATTCTATTTAAGGGCCAAGCGCCCGAAAAGTGCCATAAAACAGTGATTTTCTGAGGCCTACTCCTCCGTAACGGCTAGGTCAATTGGTTTGAAAAAATAAAAAAAAAATATGTTTATTATAGATTCATGAACAATAATATCAACATTTGATTTTTTCGTGCAATCAATACTTTTGTCAAAAAAATATATTTAGCAATTTCGCAACTTTTCGCAACTTTTCCCTACTCCTTCAAAACGGCTTGGACCTTTAGAAACATTTTTACACATAAAAATTGGTGGTTAAATATTCTTCAAAGTGAACATTGCATATGTAAACCAATCAATATCTCGCAGAGAAAATGGACTTAAAGCGCTTTCCGGGCGCTGCTGGCCGCAAATAAATGCACAGATTAGCGTACTGCCGCCTAGGCGAGTGCGAGAGTTGCGTTCACATAACTTCGGCTAGATGGTTCATGGAACTATACGCCTTAAGGTCCACAGGCTGCGTCTGACTGGCGTGCGTATCGCGTCTGTATCGCTACAAACGCGCGTCAACGGCGCGTTTAAATAAGTGGTGTGCTCAGGCCCTAAGACGTACTTAAGTTTAATTGAACTGTAAGTGACAGTGGTATTGGTGTGGTCATTACAAATAAATGAATACCTAAATTAGTGCTGTATACATTATAAATACGTTTTTTTAATGAGATTTGAAGTTATTACTGATATCTATTCCTTTTAAATATTTTTTTATTTCGATTCCCGATCCAAGCAAATTGGAAAAAACTGCGTATATATATATATATATATAATTGAGAAAAACAAGATTCTATTAAGTTAAAATTGGTAGCATAAATATTTATGGCAGTTTTGTAAAGGTTCCATCAAAAGTGCGCGTCATCTTTAAAAAATAAGATGTTTATTAAATTAAAAGTTTCCTATAACTACCAAAAAAAAAAAATTAATCTAAGTGACCTACTAAATATAATTAAAAGACGATACAGTTGGCGCAGTGGTTCAGTGATTGACAGCTGCGCTGCGTGTCGCGGGTTCGTTTCCCGCACGGAACAAATATTTGTATGGCCTATAGACAGTTTTTACGGGTCTGGGTGTCTTGTGTATAGAGTTTATATATATTTGTGAACGCACTAACGATACAGGAATATTTTTAGCCCATCATCATCATCATCATTTCAGCCGATATACATACGTCCACTGTTGGAGATAGGCATTTTTAGTCCACATATTTTTTTTTTAATGTGGTATTTAAGAGGCCGGCGACAGATGAATTTCCATACAAACGTAATACCACGCTCATTTGCAATTGGAGCATATTTCCAGCATATTATGATGATATTCGATTATAGACAACATTTATCTAGGTTCCTACGTCTTTCTTTTTTAAAAAAACAAAAAGAAATCGAAGCGAATTGTATTTCGTACTTTTTTACAGCGTAAATAGCAAAACATGCCATTTGGATTTTTCTTTATTAAAAATAACAATATTTCTAATATTCTCGACGTAGGAACCTAGATAAATATTGTCTATAACCGAATATCATCATAATATGTTGGAAATATGCTCGGTATTACGTTTGTATGGAAATTCATTGGTCGCCGGTCTCTTAATGCCCTGCAAATAAGTACTAGGTATTATTTATTATGACAGCAGGTTTAATACGACATGTCATCAAATTCAGAACTACGATTTATCGAGCCACGGCTGCTACGAGGCGAGAGGTTGCCTGGAAATGTATTTCTAAAAATAGTTGTGTCTGAAAGAGATGAGTTACGGTCCAGTCTTGTAGTTTATACCTTCGTCAGTTTTCAAATTTTATTATTTCTGGAGTCAGGAATATACAATTCCGAAGTCTAGACTGGGAATGGACGCAACGAAAATAAAATTACTTAAAAATAAAGGTCAAAACAGCTTAAACGTTTCACCAATGTCTACTTTACATCAAAATAGAGTTGAGTGTCCATTTAATGACATAAAATCTAATTTGAAAGTCTCATCTGAACGTAATGACATTCACAAAATGTCACACAATTATGTGACATTGACATTACGACAATTTATAAACATCATATCATTAACATCACATCTCATATTTATATAAACACACAATAGAATAAAAGGTATAAGAAGATACATAAACAGACTTTAAGATGACGAACCTATTTTTTTTGTGATTGTTAGTAGTAGACTTTCATGCCGACTGCAATATTATGGTTAAATTATAGAACCATCGGCGTTGTTATTGATGACTAGCTTTTGCCCGCAGCTTCACCCACGTACATAAAGTATAGCCTATGTCACTCAGGGATAAAGCAGTTTTTTATTGGTGAAAATATTTTAGCAATCAGACCAGTACTTCCAGAGATTACCTCATACAAAAAAAGAAATAAAAAAAAGACGTGTGGCACTCGGGGACTGCCGCGGTAAAGCTATTGCACACCCCCCACTCATTTGTTTTCTTATCGGTCACCGCGCTCAAAAAACAAATGAGTGGGGGGTGTTAGGTTATTTTCGTTACGGAATTTCTGGATTCGGTCTGCACGCTCAAGGCCCGCGATAGAAGCTATGCAATAGCTTAATAAAAAACAAACGTTTATATTAAAGTAGATAAAGGTATATGTAGGTTTTGGTAAACACGGTTGTACTAATGTTCTCAAGATCATCAAGATTTTCTTCACAATAATTGTCTACAAAGAAAATTACACCACATTGATGGGTTTACAGTTTATCGCCTACGCTAAAAACTTTTCACTTCGATTGCTCTCGAAATAGCAAGGTGAGGAGCGATTAATTCTTCTCTTCTGCATTCTAGTTCAGAGGAAACAAAATTGAGTTTGAAAATAAAAATAATTCATCAATTAACCCGCAAGACTAAACAAGACTAAATGAGTATGAGTATTGGTACGTTCACGGTAATGACGTGCACGGTGGTCATTGCCAGGGTGACTGTGCCGGTGTCATCACAAGTATGTCCTGTGCCGTATGCCGCGACCCGGTCCTTTACCGTCACGTCATAGATAGCTTTCAGTTGAGTTCGTATACGCGGCCGAGCGAGACGCCCCAGTCCCGTCCGCGTACCGAATACATCGACATCGATACAACGCTTTAACATCCCTTAAACTTCAGATTTATTTATTACGTTAACATTTATTAGTTTATTGACTGAATAAATTATTTATTCAATAAATAATTTGGTAAAAGTGGGCAGTGGTTTGTGAACAATTTGTTGGATAAGTTGCGAGAGTTTTTCTTAACTTTTTTCGCTGTGTTGTTCGTGATAATTTCTGGTCTAGGTAAGTGTTCAATGTTCTTTTCACCTTCAATTTTTCTTTTGCGATTATTTTAATGCTTTACGAGACTTTTTTAAAAGTTAAATAACAAATTTATATTTAGATTCTCTTTTATGTTTCATTGTTATCGGATTTTGGTTACAAAATGTGTAACGTATTTATTTTAAGAATTAGCATACTAGTGTTGGAAAAATGTCTCAGAATATTTAGCGTATCTTTAAATAAATGTAAGTTACGCGGTAGGTTTCTGAATTGAGTATTTTGAGTTAAGAACATCTCAAACCTTACTTTAGAGCCAAATTTTGACGGGTTTTAAGACTAAAGTAGAGATTGAGAAATACTCAACTTCAAATGCTTAAATCAGAAATCGGGGGATGGTAAACCAAGGACAAACCTGTCTTATTCATCTCAATTTAAGTTTATTGGGAACATAAATATTTCCCGATGAAATAACAATATTTTCACAGAAGATAAAAAATAAATAAAAATGTTTTGATCGCGTAATGACTGTTTAAATTTACTTGACTGTGAAAAAACATTAATAATGGTGTTGTGAAAGATTTAATCTACCTCAATAATATACGTACTTTATCACATTTATTAGCCAAAGAATCTAATTGATGGCTAAGGCAACTAAAAATAAAATTTCTACAGTCGCCTATCCGCAATTACGATTGGTAAATGATGTGCTAAAGTTTGTATTACAGTGTTTTTCATGCTACAAAAAAGACCTACCCAGCTTTTTTTTAAATCTTGGTTAAATATACAAAACTTAAATAGTAGCTAAGTATTTATACTAAACCTAACTATGTAGCGTATACATTTTACATCGGTACATACTTAGAATTTACACATGTAAAACACAAAATACACTTGGGCGTTTCTTCCATATCGCTGTCAACAGTTTCATCCGGAAATGTGCCCCAGGGCTGCGTTCAAAATTCAGTTTAAAGAAAGAAAGAAAAATAATTTATTTGGTACAGCACACGGCCTAAACACAATACTATACATATCAAAAATAAAAGACGCAAAAAAATAAAATAAAAATATCATTGATGTCTGCCTCATGGCTACACCAAAATAGGTCCAGTTCAGCATGAATGCCAGACAACTAGTGCCTGAGTCTAGAGTTAACTCTAATGACGTAATTGGGTAATTACTCTACCCTGGCATTTTTGAACGTGAACGGAGTTCAACTGTCAATTTCAAGCATATTGCTGCTTACTCCAACCTACCCTGCTCAAAGTTAGAGTAAGTTGGGTTAATTTTAGGGTAGCTACTCGAGTTATTTATGAACGAGCCTGGGTTGCAACTCTACTCGACTCTGGTTATTTTTGAACGCACTATTGGAGAAGACTGGCAGAATTACCACGTTCAATTGCAATGCTATTTTTTTTTTGGGAAAGGACGAGCCAGCCCTCTGGTCACGCAAAGTGACCATCAATCGGAGTGAAATTTCCTTGAAAAGGTGACGCGCACTCGAATCCCACGATCTAAGAGTTTCGACCCCAAATGGCTTTTTTTTTTTTTCGATAGGAAAATACATCTTATGACAACCCCCGCTCTTGGGCGGAGCGGCGTTAGATAGTGTCAGACTCTTACTGACTAAAAAACCCATCCCGTTCCTTCAAGCCTTTAAACCGGGGTTCGAGCGCCCTTTCGGATGGCTCAAAACTGTCAAATAAATTTACCAATAAAACAGTATTTTTAATTAATTGATTTTTGAGTTTAATTTACCTTATTTGCCTACTTAATTTTTAGTATTGCATTTTCTATAGTACCCATAAATAGGTACGTGTCTTATTATTTTATTACGTAGCGGTTCTGTTGGCAGAAATACAGCCCATACTTCTTTTAATGTTTTTTTATCTCTTACGCATTAAAATTTATTAATATAAAACTCATACCCCTAGGGTGAAAAAACGCTATAAAAATAATAATTTCAAACTCTCTTCACCAGCTTCAAATGAGGAAGTTATTTAAATATTCTAAATTTTCATCAAACAATTGATTTCCGAGATTTATTTCGGAAGTGAAGGTAATTTGAAATGTTTTAACGATTTATCAAAAGGTACTCAAGAAGTTTACTACATTCCTTTTCTGAAATCGTTTAATAGAAAATCTTTTTGAAATTAAAATGGCGCAGGTGTTTCTGGCTTTGGTTTCTTCGTTTTTCAGTTACTTTGTAATTTGTTTTGCATCCTTTTGGAAGTTGGTTGTATTTTTTTCCAAAAAAATATTTTTTCACTTTTGTAACACTTTCAACTTTTTACGTCTAGTAACCTTACTAGGTACCTACCTAGGTTATGATATATGTTCGTGGTATGCGTGCAAAGTTTGGTTAAACTCAGGTAATTATATCATATCAAGTCCTGTCAGTTCGTATGAAATACCCTGAGAGGTAAACGATTTTGAGCAGGTGCAGAAAACAATAAGCTTTCCACAATACACAACATGTAATATTATTTTATTTTATTTATTTATATATACGAGTTATTGCTTACCAAGATTACAAATAGAAACCTTATAATAAAAAAACCGGCCAAGTGCGAGTCGGACTCGCCCATGGAAGGGTCCGTAGCAGCAAGTAATATATAAAAGTTCTTGTAGTTCGTTGTAACTGTGATCTATGTTTTAATAATATTGTATTTTTTTGTTTTATGACGTATTCAAAAATAACTATTTACTAGATCTCGTTCAAACCAATTTTCGTTGGTAGTTTGCATGGTAATGTACATCATATATTTTTTTAGTCTTATCATTCTCTTATTTTAGAAGTTACAGGGGGAGGGGACACACACATTTTACCATTTTGGAAGTGTCTCTCGCGTAAACTATTCAAGTTAGAAAAAGATGATTTTAGAAACCTCAATATCATTTTTGAAGACCTATCCATAGATACCCCTAAAATTTATTGCCTTTTTTCTATTTTTGTGTGAAAATCTTAATGCGGTTCACAGAATACATCTACTTACTAAGTTTCAACAGCATAGCTCTTATAGTTTCGGAAAAAAGTGGCTGTGACATACGGACGGACAGACAGACAGACACACACAGACATGACGAATCTATAAGGGTTCCGTTTTTTGCCATTTGGCTACGGAACCCTAAAAAAGAACATACAATTGGTGGCTCTATCAGTGGAAAAAATCTTCCAATGACAACCCCCGCTCTTGGGCAGAGCGGGAGATAGTGTGAGACTCTTACTGACTAAAAGACCCACCCCGTTCCTTCTAGCCTTCATACCGAGACTCGAGCTCCCTTTTGGATAACCCTGGCCCTAGTAGGCTTCGACCCGGCTGGGCCCTTACTGTTACTGTCAACTTCTGGCGCGCGGGAACAGTGCGCGCCGTCGACGACTGGGGCTTGGTCCGGACAGTTACCGGACGGCCGGACAGCGAGCTACCCATTGGTCACTGTCCGCAAGCCCGCGCCTACGTGGCCGGAAATCGGGATCAGAATCCCGGCAGCGGCGGCGAGGACGCCGTTGCCTGATGCGTTCGGCCTCCTCCTTTGCGAGCATTCATTCCAGGCAACCTGGAATATATAGTATAAACAATCGCTACTGAAACGGATTAAGCTTTTTTTTTATTATTTGATAGGCTTGTGTAATAGTAATCGCTATTTTCAAAATAGGTTTTATTTGTCCTTAAACGAACAAGAATTATTTTAGGAAATCATCTGTTTCGATTATTCTTGATTGCGTGTTGGTGTGTGCTCGCGTAGATATTAATATCGTTGCGATATCGATGTAGTGTAGTGTGTCGATACCCGTATTATTTCCCTACAATTATAATAATAATAATATTCCACAAATAACACACAACGCCGTCTAGTCCCAAGCTAAGCAGAGCTTGTGTTATGGGTACTAGACAACTTATAAACATACTT
Organism: Mythimna albipuncta; assembly: GCA_929112965.1. NCBI lineage: Eukaryota > Metazoa > Arthropoda > Insecta > Lepidoptera > Noctuidae > Mythimna > Mythimna albipuncta. The sequence continues at coordinate 10,065,280 of OV815974.1, read as the reverse complement.
ATATATTTCTTAATACATACATATTATAGATAAATTACACCCAGACACAGAACAAATGATCGTGCTCATCACACAAACAATTGTCCTGGGTGGGAATCGAACCCAGGACCACCGGCATAGCAGTCAGGGTCACTAACCACTAGACCAACAGGCCTGTCATAACAAAACAATTAGGATTACTAATTTTAAATAGTGATTGTAATTAAATTTTCAATTTGGGGCATAGAAGGGTAGGCGTTACTCCAGTTACAGCATGGCTTTATGACTATTATATTGACTGGCCTGTTGGTTTAGTGGTTAGTGGTATTAACTGCTATGCCGGAGGTCGTGGGGTCGATTCTCACCCAGGAAAAATGTTTGTATGATGAGCACTATCATTTGTTCTGTGGCTGGGTGTAATTTATCTATAATATGTATGTATTTAGAAATATGTAAATATGTTTATCAGTTGTCTAGTACTCATTACACAAGCTCTGTTTAGCTTGGGACTGGACGGCGTTGTGTGATAGATGAGGAATATTATATTATGTAATATTCTTTATTCATTATTCGTTCATTCATTTAGCTTAACATATAAATAATATATTTAAATAAAAAAAACAACATTTAAAAATAAAAAAATAGTGTCCCACCGGTATCGGGAACAGGGTCCAAGATACCGGTGGTCAGGGCTCCAGAGAAAGGAACCTCCTAACTATACGAGCCTATATTTATTACTTTTATGGGATATGCAGTGCGGTGTTTTTTTTTTTATTTAAATATTTATCACCATACACAATTGTTTGTTGGCAAATAAAATAAATAAACCAAGCTGATTCGTTACCCTAAACAAGCTCCTGAAAATGATTCCGGTGTAACGCGTTTCCAATAAGGAAATTCAATGCTAAGCTTTCAGAAGGTATTAATTTCCGCTTAGCAGTAGGTACAATCTTACGATATAAATAATTCAAAAGGTATATAGTGTCAGGCTTAATTATTGTTGCCGGAATAAACAGGATTATATTGAAACAATGTAGACCCGCTTTAAGATTACCTGATGTAAAACATAAACCGATTTTTTTATAAGTTTTTATTCAACTTGCAATGTTTTTATGCAGTACATATGTACGTTTTAGAACCAATCTTCGAATGAATAGAATAGAATAAACTTAACTGTACTCTAAAATTCACTTTATATTTTTTCCTTTTTTTATAGTTAGCTAAGTTTTGTCATTTTAAATCCAATAATAATATGACTTTCTCCTGAAGATGACTAGTAGTTTTTGCGCCCTCTTAAGGTGCTCTCTCACCGGGAGCATTCGCGTGTAATGCTAACATAGATTCAACTTTGAGCATTACATTAAAATACTACCAACCTGGCTGGCGAGCATTCACGTGTAATGTAACATAATAGATTCGACTTCGAGCATTACATTACAATACTACCTCCTGACTGATGAGCACCCGTTTTGTATCATTACAAGGTGTGAATTGTAGGTAATACTCGGCTCTCCTGCTCAAATCTGTAACGTTACATTACACGCGAATGCTCCTGGTGAGAGAGCACCTTTATAATATGGGTATCAATCAAAAGGGTTTGCGGATAATAGAGTTGCCATCTGTCCGGGTTTCTCTGGATTTGTCCTAGATTAAAACCCTTTACCGGACCCGGACGCTCGTCCGGGTCCTTGGAGCGTCCGGGCGGAGTCTCTATATTTCTCGTTTTTACAGTTTTTATCTGAGTTTGTGTTGTTTTGAAAAATGTTTTTTTTGGAAAACTTAGGACGAATTGTTAAGCCGAAGAAACTATTTATTGTGGAGGTTTCGATTGTTAAAGCATTTAAAGTTCCAAAATATTAAATATGTTTTTGCGCATATTTTTTTATGCACTGTAGTCCAATTTAGATATTTTTTTTCATTGAATTTTAGGCTTGAATACCAAGTCCTTAGAACCATTTTTTCGTATGAATAAAGTTACTTCGTTCACTATTAGAATACGGATCTAATGTTTAATTGGTTTCCCTACTAACTTACACCACAGATTAAACTACGACTACCCTATATCTCAAAGTCGATCCGATTCCCCAGAGTAGGAATTGGGATGATTACTTGTTTCACGTTCCAAAATTAACAAAGGAGTAGCCTTTGTCCAGTGGGAAAAAATAGACTAGATTGAAAAGAATGCTACAATCAAAAAATCAACGAAGCATATTTTTCGCTAAATTAATTAGGTACGTAATTAAATTTCTTGTTTGTTCGGTGCAGACTAAAAATAAGTGACTTAATTATTTTTTTTAAGTTGAAACTCCCACTTTTTGTGGAGCGTGGGTGTCATATTTTTACTAGCTTCGTCATTTATACCGCGTAGATCAAAGGACTGGAACAGTTTGCCTGCTGCGGTCTTCCCGTCTGATCATAATTTGGGTATCTTCAAGGCTAGAGTGAATAGGCTCTTAATAAACTAGTGCGCCTCACCATCAACGATTGCATCACCATCAGGCGGGATCGCAGTCAAGTACTAGTTTTAACAGATAAAAAATAGCTAAAACCCACCTACGTTCTTATACGCCACGTTTCAGGGCCACGGTAACTTTTTCGAATATTCCCACAGCCTAAGTGACTTATCTCCAATTTTTGAATCATATATATTTCGTATCACCACGACTTACAAGTTGTAGGTCTGATGTTCGAACCCAACTAGGCGCATTACTTTGTGTAATTTATTTCATCATCACTGCTTTCAAAACGGTGAAGGAGGATTCCTCACGATGGTTGTGCGGCATGTTCTAGAACCAAAAATTCGAAGATAATATATTGTGACATTCACCAACCCGCACTGGGCCTGTGTGGTGGTTTTATGGCCCATTCACTCTCCTAGAGTGGAGGTCTAAGTCTTAGCAGTGGGAACATTAAAAGGCTGATTATGCTTTATTCTTTTACTAGCTTTTGCACGCGACTTCGTTCGCGTGGAATAGTGACTTCCGGCAGATTTTTGGTTTTACCCACATAGTTCCCGATCTCGCGGGATCTCTTCAAAAATGAAATGTGGAAGATATTCTAGGGAACTCTTCAAAAATCAACATAATGAGCCCTGCGTTTGAATCATACCTTTTTACTATTTATTTACGTTTTTCCGCTGAATTTTCAGTACTGAATTGATGCCGACTCTTGACCAATAGATGGCGCTGTATGTCCGGAATAAATTTTATTTATTGTAATAAAAACTATCCTATGTCCTTTCTCAAGTTCCAAACTATGTCTGTACCAAATTTCACACAAATTGGTTCAGTAGTTTAGGCGTGAAGCAAAGACCGACAGACAGACAGAGTTACTTTCGCATTTATAATATTAGTTTGGATTTCGTAGATATACGTTTAAAGAAGAAATTTATTTTCATAAAAGACTACAGGCACTTAAATGAGAAAAATGGCATACAAACAGTGCTTATTATTAGTAACTAGCTGTGCCCATATAAATAAAATTGAAGTGTCTGTTTGTAATATTGAAATAACTGCTTTTACTCTTTTTATGCATATGAATACATATACGGTACATTTACAAAAATAACGTTTTTTACAATTTTTGACTGTCTGTCTGTTCCGGCTAATCTCTGAAATGGCTGGACCGGTTTTGACGGGACTTTTTTGGCATATAGTTGATGTAATAAGGAGTAACTTAGGCTACTTTTACTTTAAAAAAAATAAATTCAAAATCCTGTAGTCCACGCGAATGAAGTCGCGGGTACAGCTAGTTTTAAATAAAAAGAAATATCAAGATTGTTTAACCGACGGAGTACTTTTTTCTATTATAAAACTTTTGCTGTCTTCAGTCATTTAAGTAAGGTTTGACACGTTTTTAACTCACAAAACTGAATCCAGAAATCTGTCCCTAGGTACATAAGTCTAAAAGCTTAGTAAATAAGACTACAAAAAGGTTTTTGTTACGCTTTTACCTACATCTTTGCTTTTGTTTTTATTTTGATAAAAGAGGTGGCTAGATGACCTAGACGCCTACTGCAAGGGCTGGTTCGAGGTAGTTCGAGAAAAGAATTACTACCTCGAAGAATTTGATGGAGGCCTTAGCCCAGCAGTGGGAAGTAAAAATAAAAAATAAAAACAAGTAGGCGTCTCGTTTAATTTTCATAGTATTCAAGGCGAGGCAGACGTAGTCGTAGGTATCGGCGTTATGAAACCGATAAATGCTCACGTATATCAAACGGCGGTTTTCAACACACTTGCAGAAAATAATGATTTGATTTCAAAATTTAAGTGGAAGTTACTTCAGATTCATAATAATTACTTTGACCCATTTGCCGCCCACGAAAAACTGTAAAACAATTTTTTTTTACTGATTCGCAAAAATGTTGAATCTTTTAATACCACAGTACTGAGAAGTTGGAATAACTTAGTATATACTACGAATTCTTTTTTAAAGTTATATTTTTAAAAGGTTATGTAGGCACAAAGTTTAATATTACAAATTAGGTACTTTTACTTTCGGTCTCTTAATTTATAAAAGATACGGTTTGCGTTTAACTGACACTCCCTGCCCCCGCGTCTCACTTCGTACCACTAAAGAGACCGAATATTTGACTTCTGCGCAACTTGAAGCCAGCGCTCAAGATCCGTGCCGGTATCTGCACCTTGTTGTGGATGCGTGTCCGCCAAATTATACAACGGTCGACGATGTAAACAGCTTGATAAAAACCGGATGGGTTGGACCCCGTCTAATTTACTTTTACATGCATTCATAAACCCTAACAGCGTCCAGTTTTATACGGACACCTGGTAACCCTTTAAAGCTGGTAACCCTTCTGCTAGCGCCGCTTTTTCAAATTAAGAACAAATCAAACCCGTTGATTCAAATGAAATTACTCCGTAATAAAGTACGTCTCAGTGACCTTGCCTGCTGTTGGATGGTAATGAAGTTAAGGTGACAAGGGGGCGCGACAAAAACTGCCGACAACAGGGCCGGGACTAACAACAATTTAGTGCTAAATGTTTTTACCCCGTTTGATACTTCAACAGAAAGTCGGAAACATCACTTAGAGGGAGAAATATGGAGCTTTGTTACCGAGTCCTTGTAATTGTTACCTTCGCCAGGGGAGGCATTTGTTTCAATCTTGTCTACTTATATCTGTGTCAGGGAATGTGGTCGATTTATCCTTTTAGCTGCTATGACAGACAATGGTGACCACCAGTGAATGTTCCATTCAAGTCGCATCGGACAACGCATTTATTTTTCACCTATTGAATTTATGTTATCGTCTATATAATGTACTAGCGGCCCGTTCCGGCTTCGCACGGGCAATAAATATAGCCTATTTTACTCAGGGTGAATGTAGCTTTCCAATGGTGTAAGAATTTTTGAAATCGGCACAGTAGTTTTTGAGTTTATGCGTTACATACAAAAATAGATTTTGACAATAAAATGAATCTATTTTGACATTGGCTACATTACTTACTAATTTTTGTACTATTATTTAATTTAATTTGTTGATTTGTATATCCAATTTATTTGACTTTTTCTTGATTTAAACTTCACTCACTTCTATGAAATTGCTGTACCCACCTGGGTTTATGAGTACTTGTTTAATTGTTTTCAAAATCTTGTGTAGAGTCGTGTAATAAGTTAAACGACTTGAATAATTTATAGCATTTAATGAAATCTGTTGTAGTCAAAACGGGTTCAATAATCAAGGTTGATTAAGAGGTAGAGATTATTGTTTACTAACAGAAGAACCTTATGAAAAGTTTCGAATAAAAGTATTTTTTAAATGATTAAATATTATACAAAATTCCCAAGTCGGTTGACTTATTAGACAGACACATATGACTGATAGACAATAGTGATTGTAATGACTTTTTGACCTACTAAGGTTGAGACACTGTGATCATTTTCTCTCTTATTTAAATATCTTCGAATTCAAAAGCTAACGTAGACATAAATACCTATAGAGTTTGATGTGATTTCACCGTCTGCTAAAGAATTTATTCCAGAAAATTAAAACGAATACCTAGTAAAACCGTGCAAAATTAAGCTATGCAATTTATGTTTACACGAAACAAGTGATTGGTTTGATGAATTCATTATTTACGTTATAACTACATTTAGATGATGTTTTATTGAATATTAAATCATAATGATAATACACTGCAAAGTACATAATTTAAGTTTGAATCACGTATTATTGCATTAGGTTTAAACAGAATTGTTTATGATGAGACTAATTAATTTGTCGATTTGCAGCTTAATGATTAATATCTGTGTGTGGGTTATGTGATTACGAACGAATCGCCGAACTGCTGAGCTGAGCGGTAATACAATTTCTAAAGCGATAATAATCCAAACTCAACAGTTAACCCCCTTAAAAAAAGGAGAAGGTTCTCAATTTGGTTGTATTTGTTTATGTTTGTTACCTCAGAACTCCGTTGTTAATGGACCGATTCGCAGAATTTTATTTTCCCCTAAAAGGATATGCTTCCAGATTTGATCCATTTTTTTTCAAAATTTTGTTCTGATGATAGGATCCATGAGGAATCAAGGGGACTCCTCAAATGTTACAGGCAGCCATATAGTGATTTTGGTATTTTCGTCAGTCCTCGATGACTTGGGCATTTACAGTAAAAAGTTTTGATTGATTTATAAAATTCTTTATTGATATAAAAATATAAACATAATTGTAAAACTTACACACCAAGTCACAATTCAGTCCTCAAATAATAACACTTTTGCAGACTATAGTCGCCTTTTTAAGTATTAATGCAATCAAGAATGTATACTTTAAAACATGATATAAAATAACTTAGATCCAAAATGCTTAAACATATGAAATCATTGTATTGATTCCATTAATATAATTAGGGGGTAGAACTAAATTAATACGCGCAAGCGTAAATGCTACGAGAAGCGGTCAGGTGATCGCGCGCACTCACCGACAACGAGCGACCCACCGCGCCCCACGCTCCCTCCTCCTACAGTAAAAAGTAACATTTAATGAAGTGGAACTGATGAAAAAGATCAGAAATGGCCAACGCAACTTCACAAGTATCCCATCCAATCCCGCAAGAGCGGATCATTGCTGCGGGATCAGAAATGTTGGATTACTCATGCGGGATCCCGCACGTGTGCGACGATCTGCCGCTGTTTTGATTATTTATTAGACCCAGCTCATCCAGATTAAAAAGTGATGAAACAACTTGTGACATTTTTTATAGAATTTGTGTGAAAAATAATTATTTTGTTTTCGATAAATAAGCAGCTGACAGCTAAATAATTTTTGAATTTCTATTTCATTTTGTTGAGTCCTGTATCGCACAAGATACTCGTAGTTAAGCAACTATGACAATTTGAGATATGCTTTGTGAAGTTAAGTAGTCTATTCATAGTTATCGTCCCCTATTCTACTTTCTGATACAGTTGTGAAAACTTCCAAGCATCACGGAGATACCCCAATAAAACAACATTTAGACACCGGTTCAATATTCCGATATTTTCCCTTTTTAAGTTAATAATAGTAAGAGGGACGAAACGAGTGTCTAAAGTTTGTACGGGGAAACGTATCTACTACTAGTTTTTGCCCGCAGCTTCGCCTGCGTACATAACATATATGTCTATGCCACTCAGGAATAAAGCAGCTCTCTATCGGTGAAAAAAATTTAGCAATCGGACCACTACTTCCAGAGATTACCTCCTAAAAATAAAAAAAACAAACTACCTCTTTATTATACTAGTGTAGAAATTCAGTATACTCCATTTAGTTTATTAGAACGTCATTACGTGCGATGTCTAAAATATTAGAGAGCTCAGAAGGAAACTTTGAATATTGAACTATGATGAAACTGAATAATTACCCGTTAGGGTGACCAAAACGGTGGCAAACCAACTGTAACGTCCCAAACAATCTTGGTTGGAACCGGGGATGTTACGGAGCTTCGACTCCGACTCCGTTAAGTTGGAACTTCCGATAATATTACACCGTCGGTTCCGACTTCGGGACCGATACTTTTAAATCGGAGGTCGAAGCATAACATATTACTCATTCGGTTCCGACTTCGGCTCCGATACTTTTATCGGAGGTTTTAACCTTTCAATTGTGATAATGACAGACACAATTGAAAGACAATAGGTGCGCGAACGCCGGCGTTCGCTTGGGCTTTAATGAATTAATCGGAGGTCGAAGCATAACATAGCGGCGGGCGGTCTGCGTCGACTCTTGTTTATTTGGAAACATGCCATTTTTTTGTGATTTATTTTATAATTAAAAAATTAAAATGATAGAATTTGACTGAATAATGTTTTATTTTGTCCTCAAATAATATATCTCTCTTCTCCTGCCACCACTTCTGACCGTATTCCGCCTCCGGTTCCGATTCCGTTTCCGACTCCGATAAATCAAATTTAAAAACTCTAACTCCGCCTTCGGTTCCGGTATAATTACCTCCGTTACATCACCGGTTGGAACGCTAGTTTGTAACGGTCTGGTCACCCCTTTATTCTACCTCGTTAAATCCTACACTCAACCTCCTACACATAAACACACTATCACATCACACACAATGAGGTTTACCTACACTCTACAATTCTAATTTATTAATTGAATACTGATCTGTCTTGTTTACATTGAAATGTAGGTATAACCTACGAGAGAAGAGCGCTGTCTGAAACAGAGATACCGATTATGTTAGAGTTAAGACGCAGATGTTCATTGAATTGTATTTATTATTAAGCTATATCTCAAAGTGATTGTATCTTAGAAATTAAGATATTTGTTGCATAAATAAATTATTATTAATCTACCATCACTAAGTAGTGAAATGCCGTTGCCTAGAACCAAATTGATACCTAGAACCAAAAATTCGAAGACATGTTACATTCAGCAACCCGCACTGGATCCGCGTTGTGGATTACGGCCCGTTCCCTCTCCTAGAGAGGGGAAGGCCTGAGTCCCATTGCTTTGGAAACATTCTAAAAAAAAGGCTGATTATCCTTATTTATACTGCTTAGTGCCTCTTTTGTAAGGTTAGGCGGCGCAAGAGGGCGTGTTAAATTTTTACTAAAACCACACCTTGGTGCTTGGTGGTTGACGCTTGGTTGGTAAACGTTGGTGGCGAGCTACTCGTTGCTCGCCGTCCCGTGCCTACGGCGGTTAGTGGTTATGGCGTGAAGATGTCTGTTCCCTCACGAGTGTGGCTGTCTCGTTCGCTAGTATTATTGGTTCGTAAAAGCAACTCTACGACCCATTTTGTCACTGATATTGGATATACTATGGGTTTACGTCAGTTCGACCGTCAGTGTCACCCGATACACCATAACCTCCCATTGTCCGTATCAAGTACTCGGAAAGCCTCCATTCTCTTATATCAAGGGTCATTTAAAGAACAAAGGTAAATAAGAACAGCTGTATAAAACCACTAATATTCGGTAACGAATGGCTCTCGGTCTCACGGCGGGTGTTTGGGCAACAAACACTGTAGTTGATAGCATGTGCCATATGGCGTGTTACGTATGGACTTATGCTTAGGGCAGGGAACTCTATGGTATCGAATTAGCAGTATTGAGACGTCCTTGACGAGTCTAGAGGAAAAACATTTTCGGCACTCCAGATACTTCTTCTTCTTCCTGCTCTTTTTCCATCTTATTTGGGGTCGGCGCAATACGTTTTTTTCTTCCATTCTACTCTGTCACTCGCCATTCCTTCTTTGCCAAGAGTTCAAGGATCCCGGGATTTCCTTTCGGAAATCAACCCATAGCTCTAGTGGGCTTCGGCCCAGCTGAGTCTACGGTTTTGGTGACATTTTTATGCTTACGTGGTATACTATGCGCCGACAATGACTAGAGCACGGTCCGGACTGCCGGTTAAGTACCACCCCGTACGCACCATCCATCTTGACGTATGAGTACGTCCGTGCTATACGTCCGTTGCTGGACGTCGCATACGCGCCATCATCGTGCACGCTTCCAGCTGCTGGATGACACAGATTATAAATAGATGTAATCGAACGAATATTCTGAGAGAACGTGTTTGAATTAAACGAATTTTTGTTCTTTTTAATAAAAACTTTGTACTTCTTGGTTGTGTGATCTTTTCATTCCAAAATTTCATTGGCATAAAATTTTTTTGTTGTTGTGTTGTACAATCACACCTCTTTTGCACCTGGTAATTTTGATTTGATTGCATTTTTTTTCTAACATTAAACGAATTTTTAACAAAAACTTTGTACTTCTTGATCTTTTTATCTCAAAATTTCTTTGGAATACATTTTGTTTTGTAAGTAATTGTATTGTCGTTCGGTCACACCTGACAGCCCTATCCTGCTGTACAGCAAGCCTACGCACGATCCATCTGCACGACGTCTGTAGTGAGGGAGGGGCTTGCTGGATCGAAAAGTCTTAGTGCACGTCCAGCAAGCAATTAATAATAATAATTAAACAGGACAGGAGGACAGGACACAGGACTTTTGCATCGTGCATCGTGTGTGACATTGGCGGGACGTACGTCAAGATTGATGGTGCGTACCGCGCTTTACTGGACAGCAAGCTACCTATTGCTCGTCATCCGCAAGAACACGCCTACGGTGGGTGGAAATCGGGTTCGGAACCTGGCGGCTAGGGTGCGAGGATGTCCGTGAGGGAGTGCGGTCGCATCCTTCATAAACGTTACTGCTTCGCAGAAACAGGCCCGGAATTTATGTCATACTCTGGCCTCATAGTTACCCCATTACGCAGTAATCTTATGAGGTATTGAAATAAGTGCAGAATGTTACTAGAAATTGCTTAATGCTACTGTAACTCATTTCAAGGTTTCGAAGAAAATAAGACTACTTAATAATGATTTTATAAGTTTTTTTAATAGCACTATTACATATTCATACTTGGTGTACCGTGTAATACTCCTTAATAGTGCACGTGTTCACTCTGGGACTGCTCAAGCTTGAATGCCGTGTTCACAAGTGAGTCTACCCACGCGCGCACATTGACATCTACGTAAGTACTTGCTGTCAACTGACAAAAGTCAGTTTAACAACCATTAATAGAATTTTACTTTGGAATACGATTACGGTTAAATCAATAATTTAATATAATGATTTAAGTACATATTCCAATAAATTGATGAAAGGCTAACATTAATTTTCTGGAAATAAATAAAAATTCTAGGAATATTTGTGTAAGAGAATTATGCAATACTGCTGTATACTCTGAAGGGTTTTTCATGAAAATTCAGAGAAATGATATTTTAATTTTTTTAGAACATAAGTACGGAATATCCGTTTGAGTTTCTTATGTTATACAATGCGACACGAATATGCGCGCAATAATGTAGCGAATATAGCCATAGCATAGCCACTGCTGTGGCTACATTATTGCGTGTAGGTATATTACGCCCGAGCGTAAGTCACTACGGCGCTGGAAAGCAAAGGGTGGGTTTAAGTGAGTAAAGGTAGAACTACACTGCTCACACGTGTGCCACACACGCCGATCTGGGCGCGTCGGTCTCCATACATTTTATATGGAAACTAGACTTGTAGAGCTACTCTTGATACACGTCACGCGACGTCGTTCTACGTACAAATGATGAGTGTTACACGTGTGCGTTACTAATGTAGTTATAGCTTAAAACTCAGACACTGCCTCTCGCTGTACCTAGAGCAGGAGAAGTAATTTGATTTTAAGACTTTAATAATAATTAATAGTAGGTAATAAGTAGTCCTCGCGGCCCCGACTTATGAGTTGTAGGTTGCGGGTTCAAAGCCAACCAGGTGCATTACTTTGTGTAATTTATTTCATCACCACTGCTCTCAAAACGGTGAAGGAAAACATAGTGAGGCATTTCCTAGAACCAAAATATTCGAAGACATGTGATACCCACCAACCCGCACTGGGCCCGCGCGGTGGATTACGGCCCATTCCCTCTCCTAGAGTGGAGGCCTGAGTCCCAACAGTGGGAACGTTATAAGGCCGACTATTCTTTGCTAGTAGGAGTGCGAAACAGTTTTGGAATTACAGTTATAAAATTTTAAAAAGTGTTCTTGAGTAAATATACTGAGTAGATGAGTAATATTTTATTTAATAGACCATAAAATTCTCAATGAAATGTCAACAATAAGATTTCATGATATTTTATTGATATTGCTTTTCAGGAAATTTGAAAGTTGATTTTAATGTTGCTATTAAAGTTTTAATGGCTTTAGGTACCTGGGTAACTGTTTGTCCATAATCGTTATGAATAATTTTAAGAGTTCGTTGAAAATGTTCCTTGGACTTATTGAAAGAAATATGTTGCTATATGCTAAAAATTACTCCTGTTTTGAGCGTGGATGCGTTCACAAATATGGAAACTCATAGAATAAGATCATATGCATGAAACCTTAGGTTACCTATATATTTTGTCCTTTAGTTCTCAGTAGCGTCACATGCACTTTTTTTTACCTGTGTGTTTGTAGAGCTCGCCCTTGTGATATCTGGGCAGGTACCAGGTGAGAAAGGGAACTTAAAATAAAATTGGTATATCTGATTTTTTTATTACATTTTGTAAAATATTATTTTAAAGTAGTATCATAAGTGTCAAACACTTTCCATGGACCATAACTTCTGTCAGATGCTTTAAAGCTCCACAAAAAATAAATGAAATTTACTTATTTTTACACGTCTGATTTTTAAATATGTTAATAAGGTACAATTTGTCTGACTAATGAAATACATCGCTAAATTTTGATCGTTTTAATCCCGTGGAGGGTCGATCCGGACATGAACTGCGCGAGTACAATGACCTGTAGGTAGTAGTCGACGTTGCGTACAAACTACCTACAAGTCATTGGACTCGCTTAGTTGAAATTTTTGTAAATAAATTAATTTCGTACATGCGTAAATTAATACGAGTTTTGAAAAAAGGTACTTACTTTATTTTTTTAATTTTATCTTTACAAATCGATAGTGTTTTATATTGCAAATTCCACGGGATTAAAACGATCAAAATTTGACGGTGCGTATTGTAATTAAATATATATTCCATTAGACAGACAAATTGTAGTGACCAAACATCGAGTCAGTGTATGAAAATCGTCTCACTAGCTCTGAAACTCATGCGTAGTGCTCTCACGCTCATACTCTCGGTTGAATAATTTATCCGTTTATTACATAGGTATGTGATGTTTCGTCTCTACAATTACTGTTTTAAGCTTTGTCGTACAAGCGTTAATATCGTACATCTGTTTCTCGAGCACATGCAGTACATTTGGTTAAAAGGTTAATAATAATGTTTTTACACCACACCTGCTCGATAATGTCGTTTTATACGTCATACAAACCTCACTTAAAGCAAGACATTCTATCCCTAGGGAGAATGCAGTATGGCTGATCCCTAGGGAATAATGAGATATGAATTTAGAACATTAAAAATCGTCAACATCGTGAATTAAATTGTACGTACATCGAACAAGTTGGCTCGAAATTAAAACTGGCCACTAACAAAAAAAAAAAAAAGAAAATAGAATAAAACGTGCTTACTTGACTCCCGAGCGTTATAGAAAATTGAAACTATAGAATGATGGAGTAGTGAATTTTATTTGTTTGATGAACTTGTAAATGTAATAGGTAGGTATACCTACTCGTATTTCTCAAATATATGATTTGGTCGACCAAATTGTATTTTAATTATCTCACAGATGGTGTAAAAAGTAGAGTATGCAACACGGGGATAAAGCTGTCGTTTATCTTGGGCGGCTTGAATTCCTCACTTCACTTATTCTTTATTACACTTCTTTATTAACTCCCTCGCAATGCTCGGGAGTTAATTATATAGATCCCTCACTGACGTTCGGGATTAAATTTAGCAACCTTCGTTTCATTCGGAATTCAACATACCGCCCGCGACTTAACGACACTGCTTTATCCCCTAGTCACATAATCTACTATTAATACCGCGCAAAAGTATGACCACAAAATAGGTACAGAAGACAATCTCATGTATACCTACGCTTGTTGGATGCACACTAGTGAGCGTTTGAGCCAGAATTGAGCGAGATGGCCGAGGCGCTCCGAGATATCGTGTCCGTGAGAGCGGTGTCTATGTGTGCGTTGTACGAGCGCGCTTTGTATGTAGATTAACTTCTGTACTTATATATTATGTGGTATGACGCCCAGCGAAGCGGGCACGTGTCATATAGCATAACATAAAACTGTTTGTGTCACGATGAAATGACCAAATGTTTGTTTTTTCTCATTTCCACGAAGAAATATTGACAGCATATAAATTACTATGTGCCTCTTGAGACGATTTTGTCGTATATAATGTACTGTGACACCTGGCAGCTAGGTTAGTTAGGAGGCCAGTAGTTCATATAAAAATAGGTTGGCATGAATATAGGTCGGACTTACACGAAGTTTCGTTGTTGGCAAGCAGTATAACTTTTTTATTTTAGTTACTAAAATAGGTGATGTTTTAACATAATAAAGTGCTTAAGTACTTTAAATTACTTAATACCTCCAAATTGTCGTATTGCTTTTTTAAATAATGAACTCTAGCTTTTGCCTGCGGCGTCACCCGTGTACTTAAAATATAGCCTATGCCTATGGAATAAAGCAGCGTTCCATCGGTGAAAAGTTTTTACCAATTGGACTAGTACCTACCTATTTTCAGAGATTACCTCCAAGAAAAAAAAAACAAAACTTTACTTCTTTATAATATTAGTATTGAACAACCCTGGATCGATCAGCAACTCCTATCATCAAAATGATTTTTCAAAAAATAATTATAAACATGAGGTATGCCCACTATCGATATCGGAATCCATAGAAGTATAAATATAGAAAATTGGAGATTCAGAACTTATAATTTAAGAGAGTGACAAGTTATCAACTTCGAATTCTAAATTCAGGAATAGGGGTTCACCTTTATTTGACACTTCACTTCCCTAAACATAATCTGGAAAGCGTTTTGAACGTGCAGTACCTATAAAGAAACGATGCAATAAACTTTATCTATACACCTCTAAATGAGGATGAACTTTATGACTGATATATCCAACACACGGCCAAAATTACAGGGAATAAGAATGTGAAATTTTGTAAAAGACTTGGGTTAGTTGAATTTCCAAAAACACCTTCTTAATGAAGGGGTTTTTGGAAATTCTGGTCACATGGATCACTGTAGAAGAAGAAATAGCGATTATGTGGCCAATATCTGTCTCGATAGGTCATAGTGAAGACGGCAACACTACAAAGCCGTGATATGATTTGAAGATAAACATAGGAAAAGACTTAACGCGATTGTACGGCAAGATTACTTTCTTCTTCTTTCTTACTTTTCATCTTCATCATTTTAGCCGACTGGTCTTGTACATCTCGCATCCATCGGATCCTCGACGATCTGAGCGGGAGCTATTCAACGCTACGGATAGCAGATACGTGGTCGCTACATCAGAACCTTTCAGCCCCGTCGACCGTCTATTCTGCGAGCAATGCCCCCACCAATTGCTATTTAAGTTTGGCGATTCTTCGACCTATATCGGTAAACTTGATTCTCCTGCGGATATTCACTTCTTTCCACTTCATATTGACTACAGAAAGCTCAGGGGTGCTATTCTCTAAGAAAACAGCCTTGAGCTCAGCGCTGGCACAGCAACGAGTCGTGAGCGCAGTACATTGAATTAACAACCCTATGCCTATATACATTGGATTGTTATTTCAATGTACTGCGCTCACGACTCGTCGCTGTGCCAGCGCTGAGCTCAAGGCTGTTTTCTTAGAGAATAGCACCCCAGTTCTTTCTCTATGTTACGGTCGCTGTGACGTCGACTCTGACAGTTCGTCATCCGCGCGGTTCACGGCACTTTATGTCATACTGTCCTCGTAAACTGCGCACAGACTAGGGAATGCAAAAACCGCCAAAATTACAAACCGGTTTTTTTTTCGGGTTTTCTAAAAAAAAAACCGGTTAACCGGGTAACCGGTTTTAAAATTAGTTAATTTTGAAATTTATTTTTAAGTGAAAAATTTAACTTTTTTTTCTTGTGAAATTCTAAATAATAATATTTAATAATTATTTTGAAACTTATCTATTGAAAAAATATACTGTATACAATATATATGGCCATTATTTCTGTCAAAGATAAAAAAAAATAACTTCATAAAAACGAATGTCTCAGAATGATGTTATATATAGAGAATCTAAGCCAGAAGTTAATTTAACTCTACTCAAAATATCCACAGTTACCCTTAACACAAGTTTTTAGGCGTTCAGGCCACGCGTCATCGTTTTACGCACGATGATCATTGGAAAGTTGTCCATCGCTGATTGTAAAGAATTTTTAATTATTGTTAGGTGAAGGCCATGCCCTCTAATATAGTAGATCTCAATTTGTAGTTCAGGGGTTGAGGTCTGGGCTAGTCAAAGGTCAATCATCAGCCTTAATGAAGTCCGAAACACTCGTTGTAAGCATGAAAAAACCTAGTATGTTATCAAAAAGAGAGAGGCTTTAAGAGGCTTTGCTATGGCGTTTAGGATAGTATCTTGATACTCTTTAGCTGAAGTTAGAGTAGCCCATTTTCACGAAAATGAACCATTACTGATGCCGCATGATGATCATTCAGGACTCTGATAACTGTTGAGAGTGTTCTTTGGAGTTACAAGCTTACACCCAATTGTTTTGCTTGTTGTAATTTTCCTTAATTGTGATAATTTTCTCATCGGTAGCAAGAATATCCTTTTTATGGTGGGAAAAATCATCCAATAACAACCCCCGCTCTTAGGCGGAGCAGGAGACGGTGTCAGACTCTTACTGACTAAAAGCCCACCCTGTTCCTTCTAGCCTTCATTCCTTCGGATAACCCTGGCCCCAGTAGGCTTGCCCCTAGCTTTGCTGACAACTCCTTGAGGCGCGCGGGAACAGTGAGCGCCGTTGACGACTTGGGCTCGGTTCGGACAGTTATCGGATGGCCGGACAGCGAACTACACATTGCTCACTGTCTGCAAGCCCGCGCCTACGGTGGCCGGAAATCGGGATTGGAATCCCGGCGGCGGCTGCGAGAGCGCCGTTGCTTGATGCGGTCAGCCTCCTCTTTTGCGAGCATTACTGCTTCGTAGAAGTCGGCGAACGCCTGCCACTCATCCTCGCTCCGGACCATGGTCTGAACCAAGGCCTGGCGCGAGAGGTCTCCGCCGCCGATTACCCCCAAGAGGGCACGGCGATGCTCCGCCCAAAGCAAGAATATCCCTGAGTTTTTCATCAGTGCAACGAACAAACAAAGATTTTGATCTTTTCACTCTCTTCTAAATGCGACTTGTTTAAGGAGATGATATTATGATGAGTAACAACGGTGGGTATTCCATCTGTGCATAAGAATTTCTGTGTCCTTACGAGATTTTAATTCTGGCCCTTCATTGCCTGTTCTCACAACACGTGGCCGGCCTGAATTTTTAATGATCGTAAACAGAAAAACTGTACAGTTGGTTTCGCTATCACTATGGCACGTATATATAAACAAACCTACGATTGATATCAAGCCTTAACAGAGTTTTAAAACAATATTTAATAAAAAAATAGTGTCATTTGAAAGTAATAAAAAAAAACCGAAAAACCGGTTACTTGCAAAATAAACCGGTTTTTTTAATCATTAAAAATATGCCGAAAAACCGGTTTTTCGGTTTTCGAGTTAACCGGTTTGCATTCCCTAGCACAGACACAACCGTTAACTGCGTAATGGAAGGAGTTTTACACAGACTGTTTGTTGTCTGATAACGTTTACTGGGAAAATATAAAACTGCTACTTGTAAAAGCAATATAGCCCAACAGTTAAAAGTTAAACGCGTGGACTTGCGAGGCTTTTGTAACAAATACGGGATAGATTTTGGAGAGTGTGCGCAAGAATTGCATGACTTGATTCCACCATCTCAATTCTACCATCGGACAACCCCACGAACGGCGAGTATCCACCCTTACGTTGTTGAAACCTCTACGGTCCCAACCTCGTCTTTTATACCGCGTACATCGAGGGACTGGTACAATTTGCCTACTGCGGTCTTCCCGTCAGATTATAATTTAGGTATCTTCAACACTAGAGTGCATTACCATCAACGATTGCATCACTACTTACCATCAGGTGGGATCGCGGTCAAGCACTAGTTTATATCAATTAAAAAAAAATACACTGCAATACCTAAATCTGTTCAAATTAAAATTTAAAGAGAATAATAATGTAATTTAGATTCATTAAAACTTTACAAATGTAATATTATATCAATTTTAATTACATTTGCCCTCAAATAAACCCTAAATAATATCTACGGATTAAAATTGCTGGAAACTGCTTTGAAAATGTTGTACAAAAATCATTTTAATTAAATACTTTCGGTAGGTACGATATATAAGTACCAAAATATAAAACCGAATAAAGCTTTATATACGCTTTGGATTTTCCGATTGTGGCCGAACGACGAATAGTGTTTGTTTGTTCGACAAAAGTTCCACACTTTGACTACAAAAACATGCCTCTGTCTAGTTTATTGTGGTTGATAAAACTTTTTGCTGTTATCAGTATTCGATGACGTCTTTGTAAATGAGAAGATGAGCATTATGTACCTAACTTTATTGTTCTTCTAACTCGGATTCACTCACGAAATTTAAGGCCAGGTTCTACTCGTTTTGAACTTTTTTAAACCTCTGAAAATCCACAAATATCAAAGAGAACACTATTAAAAATTATTTGATTAAAATTTACTATATGAACAACCACCGGGCAAAAATCAAAACATGATGTAAATTTGTAAGCTCGATAAAAAAAAAATCGCGAATCTGACCCTAACTTACGATTTCAAACGTGTATGTCTACGAGATTGCGTCACGGAATATTTAAAAGTTACAAAAAATAATTATTAAAAGTCTCGAATAGTTATTGTTTTTTTATATAAAAATAAAACCTCTTACGAGGCCGCGAAATCGATATAGACCCAGGCGGAGTTCATACAAAATATTCGGTGAATACAATCGGCTCTTAAGTAGGTAGGTAAGTTTAAATACTTCGATACTCAGGGATCAGAATACTTCTGAGAATGAAACTATGTAGGTACATAATTATATACTGTTTCTGGCACGATGAGCGCTTTCATAAATTCCAATCGTCTCTGCAATACCAATTCGGATGGATTGCATTCAGCATTCGATCCCAGTCATTTTAACCATGAACCAAACAATTTGGTGAATGCATTTTACACGAGCGTATTCGAATACCGATATTCAAAATTCATTTTACAACCGCGTGATGTTTACCTACCACTATCATGTGGTTTATTATATGTATTTGTATTCTTGTTTTCTTATTAACCAATTTTTTTTATGCACCCGCCATGCTTCTCTTCACCACCCTATGTTGCCTGGTAGAGAATGTCTAAAGCATTAAGTCCACCTTTGTACCTTTGTATTGCATGAAGAAAAAAAAAATATCATCACTACATAGTATAAAACAAAGTCGCTTCCCGCTGTTTTTTTTTTTTCGATGGGAAAAATCATCTTATGACAACCCCCGCTCTTGGGTGGAGCGGGAGATAGTGTCAGACTCTTACTGACTAAAAAACCCATCCCGTTCCTTCAAGCCTTCATACCGGGGCTCGAGCGCCCTTTAGGATAACCCTGGCCCCAGTAGGCTTCGACCCGGCTGGGCCCGTGCTGTTGCTGACAACTCTTTGAGGCGCGCGGGAGCAGCGCGCGCCGTCGACGACTTAGGCTTGGTCCGGACTGTTACCGGACGGCCGGACAGCGAGCTACCCATTACTCACTGTCCGCAAGCCTCGGAATCCCGGCGGCGGCGGCGAGAGCACCGTTGCCTGATGCGGTCGGCCTCCTCCTTAGCGAGCATTACTGCTTCGCAGAAGTCGGCGACCGCCTGCCACTCCTCCTCGCTCCGGACCGATTGTGTGCTCCACCGTGTCCTCCGGGCGTTCCACACAGTGGCGACACCCGGGCGTCACTTTCGCTTTGATTCGGAACAGGAACCTCCCGAACTTGCCATTTCCGGTGAGGACCTGTGTCATGCGGAAGGTAAGGACGCCGTGAGGTCTTTCCAGCCACGCCTCAAAGAGGGGACTTATCGCCATAATTGTGGCGTGCCCAATCGCTTCCCACTGTCTGTCTGTCCATATGTATGCTTAAAACAGCGCTACGGATTTTAATGCGTTTTTTTTAAAAGGCAGAGTGATTCAAGAGGAAGGTTTATATAATATGTATAATAGGTACATGCATGATATAGTACAGAAACACTGAAAATTCCAGAGGTTTCTAATGTGATGTCGTAAAAAAACACATTTTTTTGCGCTTACATTGCAAACGCTGGCTGAACCCTAAGACAAAGGTCAAAATAATGTACTACACAGTAATGTACACCTTACAAAGGTCTACAAAAAAGTCCACAATGACCCATCTCTTTGGGATAACCAACAGTAACTATTTTTTATCTTTTAATTTTTTCGCTTCTTAACGAAGCGATTATAAGCAATACAGCACTAATCTTTATCCAATTAAGTACCTTAAATACACTGTGCATTTAATATAGATCAATATGATCCTCAAAACATGTAATTTAAATGGATATTTTCTAAAATATTACAGATTTAAAATGTAGGGACATAGCGGTTGCGGTGGTATTAGTATTGCACCCGTCCGAAAACTTGGCGGGTCGCTAGTATTTTAATAAAACTTATACGGTCTCATTGACGTCCCAATATTGTGCGGATTTAAGCATAGGCAACATAGGCACATCACAAAAAATACAAGTGAAATCGATAAAGGCTCAGTAGATACAAAAAAATACTGAGTTTTGTTACAAATAGTTTGTCGAAAAACTTATTTTTTTCTTTGAGCGGAAAAAGTTAGTAAAATAAAAAAGTAGCTACTCGTACCATTTAAAATCTGCGAGTACAAGCAACGCGCATTCTACCGCGCCGCGCTAGACCAACAGCAACAACGGATAATGGCGTGTCTGTCACACGATGCGAGCATAATTTTTACCATAAAAAAAGGACTTGTGTTTGAGAAAGCGAGCGAGACGCGTTTATCAAATGATAAATGATCTTTTGCAAGTAGGTTTTTAAAAAAACACTTTTACACGACAATATTGTTTTCAGTCAGTTTAAACTAGATGAGGCAGGTATCACAAACCATATCACAAACGATTCGAGGGCCTCCATCACATGCCTTGCCTAAGGGCCGTCGCAGACTAAATCCAGCGCTGTCGTGTATTGAAACTCGTCAAGGTTACAAAGTTTCAAGTTTTCGCCTAATTGATAAGCTACGTTAACACCTGCACCCTTTATGTAGAACCCAGTTTAAGTTGAACAACTTGGCAAGTATAAGTAACTTGGAACGGCTCGATTTTATTCCCTATTGTCGAGTAACTTTATCTGAATTGAGAATTTCTGAAGTGTTCATAAAACTCCTTGTATGAACGCTCCACGATCTACGTGTATATTTATTCTCCAATAGAATTATAAATATGCTCGTAGGTATGTGTAGTGTAAAATCCATATTTTACATCAAATAATGGAGATCATCGAGTAATAGGCATCAAAGAACTTAAGAGCCGGTTGTAGTCACAGAGTAGTATGTGTGTCGACTTTCCGGCCACGGAGCGGATTTTATTTATATCTGTTTTTTTTAGAACAGTGATTTTATTTTTGTAAAAAAACTATTTAGTTTTTGCCTTTTAAAAACAAGCTTTATTATTTTAATTTTGTGTATCTTTCACATATTGCTGTAAGACGTAATCTCGTAGATACACGTTTGATATCGTAAGTTAAGGTCCGATTCGCGATATTTTTTGAGCCAACTGATTTATGTGTATTGTGTTTCGATTTTGCCCGGGGGTTGATCATATAATTGAGGTATATTTTTAATAAAATATTTTTTTATGGTATTTTCTTTTATATTTGTGAATTTTCAGATGTTCAAAAATTTACAAAATGAGTAAAACTTTACCAAGAAACATTTTAACGTGTTACTAAGTGGTTTGGTGTTACTCCTTACAACCTACAACTACTACTGGAGGATCGTCAACGCCGAAATACTCCAACACCTAGCCTTAAATGTAATTCGTTTATAGGGTTGCAAAATTGTTAGAAATGAAAGAAAAGAAAGAAAGAAGGAAAAAACTTTATTTATACCTCACACATACATTTAAATTTAAAAACAGTAGAATTAAGATACATTAAAAGATAACTTTAAAAAATCTTTGTAAGGTCAAAAAGGCGCCTAACTCAGCATATTATGCTGCGATATTTATAGAGATAAATAACGCAGCGCGAAATAGTAATATACTTAGAAGAAGTAGGACACTTTCTTTTGCTGCACTTTCACAAAATGAAAATAAAAAAAATACAACGGACAACAAAGTAAAAAAAAAAAATTGTAAAAAGTGCTTTTGTACTTATTTTTAACTTTAAAATTCGGAAGTCGGTGTTAAATAACGAAGAGACAAAACTAAAGAAACACTGACTTCCGAAATTAAAATTATTTTGCAATTTTTTCAATTAAAGTTAAATGTGGAAAAGGAATTTAAAACGAAAGACATTATAAGAGGAATATAGCCCACGATTCTTTTACAAGAACTGATATGAAAGGTTTTTCAACATGAAAATTATTCAGAATTCGAAGCTTACACGTGGGCAGTATTTTATATAATACCAGGTACCTATCATGTATTCCTTTTTACCTTCCGGAATTCATTTCGATTCATTTTTTGGGTTTAATAGAGCGGTTGGACTTTATTCTGAGTCTTTACATGTTTAAAGATTTATATAACTGAAAAGACTCCTAGTTTTTTAAGGTATAAAAATCTTTACATAGGTACTAAAGGTAGATAAATCTGTTGTAATGTAGCGATCTGTTGCATCACTAGTTTAAAGTTATGTTTTTCTTATGCTTCAAGCTCCAAAAGCGACCAAACTACTTTTCATGACTTATAAAGTTATGACTTACCGCTCTATGCACGCCT
Source organism: Mythimna albipuncta (assembly GCA_929112965.1). NCBI lineage: Eukaryota > Metazoa > Arthropoda > Insecta > Lepidoptera > Noctuidae > Mythimna > Mythimna albipuncta. The sequence goes on along the minus strand of OV815974.1, from coordinate 10,042,321 downwards.
ACGGCTTGATGACAGTCGTACAGACAGACAGACAGAGAGCAGAGCCATGGGAGAAGTGGGGATCGCTTTGCGCATTCTATACATTGGCGAGCCAATCGTCTTCGTTGCAACAATACATGCAGCAACGCAGGGAACGAATCACGAGTGACGTCTATGACATGATGGCGCGGCGAGCCAACCACTAACTATCCCCGCCCCACGCGTCTCACTTCGCACCACTAAAGAGACCTTATATTTGACTTCTGCGCAACTTGAAGCCAGCGCTCAAGTTCCGTGACGGCAATTGTACGAGCGTGAGTGCGTAAAAAACGCGCGTAGGTACGTTGACACGCAACATGCAGCGTGATGCGTGGCAGTATGATAATCGCCACGCTAACAACTCTCGAAAAATTTCTCATTACCTTCCATTATCTCCTTGCGCAGTCGGGCAAAAAAAGACATTTACGTCAGCACTGTCTAAAATAGTCCTCAGTAATTATTTGTCTCCGAAAGTAATTTGGAACCCGCTTGTAACAGAGCTTACTTAAGCGTATTTAAATCCTTGAAATGTTTCAATTTAAACGTTTTGTCCGTTCGTTGTTAAAACTTCACTATGTTAATCTTAATCTTTTATTAAACTCCTGAATTATGTAGAATTGAAAATGAATACATATAGGGTGACTGGTAATTAGTGACCGAAAATTATCCACGTGAATATACTCATCGTTTCAAACAACTTTCCCAAAGAAACTTTTTTATTATACTCATTAGTTTCATCATAATAACAAAACAACTGTTCGTGCAAAAGTTCGCGCCCACCGCGGTCATCCATCGGTTCCCGCCCGTTTATTTACGTTTCGTTTTTTCCCGCGTATTTACGTTCCGCGTACACTGATGGGTTCTCAAGCGACGGGGGTGCTCTATCACTATTGTAGGTAAGGTACATGAGACAACGGTGTTACGCAGCTTTTTATGGTGATAAAACTAATAAGTATAAAAAGAGTTTCTTTGGGAAAATTGTTCGTAATCATAAGTACAATCACGTGTATAAGTATCGGTCACTAATTACCAGTCACCCTATAAAACTAATATATTGATATGCTTAACTTAACCTAATTAAAATAAACTTCCATCACCATCAAAGATTGCATTCACCATCAACGATTGCATCACTGCTTACCATCAGGTGGGATCGCAGTCAAACATTGGTTTATATCATTAAAAAAAAACTTACAGAAAGCCCTAAAGAACTAAAAAAGCAATCTAAAGTTACACCTCCGCATCACTGTCGACTGGTAATGTAGGTACCTAAAAGACTGGCGGCATTGCCACGCTGAATGGCAATGCTTATCCGTTGTTCGAAGTAAAAGTCAGCCCGGTCTTGCGAAGTGTCAACGAGGCGTTTTGAAAGTTCTTTAATAATTGGTGAGCACTCGGATCCCACGATCCGAGAGTTTCTTAATCATATTTTCTTAATACGCTTAATTTTTAAAAAGGTATGTATTGATAAGTTGAATTGTGATACAAAGTAGTTTGCATCTAACTAGGTTATTGAAGCTAGTTTAATGCAGAATACTTAGAGACAGCCCGTTTAGTTTACTTTAGCTATTTTCATAGTGTCATGTCGTACGGTATTCTATTATGGGCAAATGCCGCCGTTATACAGACAATTTTCGTATTACAGAAAAGGGCTATTCGATCAAAGTATATTTACGAGAATATTTTGTATGCCCATAAAAATATAGACATGTTTAAAAAATACAGTGATATTCATAATTTTAATACAAGAAACAAACATAAATTTGTAGTTTCTGCAACCAGGCTCATAAAAATAGGGGGTTCATTTAGATGCCAATGTATACACTTCTATAATAAACTTACTAGTCATATTCAACAACTAAGCCTTAATAAGTTCAAATCATTTGTAAAACGTAAACTTTGTCAAAAGGCTTTTTACACTGTAAAGGACTATATTTAGGACGAAAAGGCTTGGGATTGACCTGCTCCAGTACCTACTACAACTGTTGTCATTTTTATTATTTTCAAATGTGCTTTTTCTTTTTATTTTATTTGTTTTTTTTTGACATTGGAGATTATTTTTATTTTACAAAATGACATGTACGTAAAATTAAATAAATATCAAACTTTACATTTAATTTTACTATAAATGTGTTTTGCAACAAAAAAAATAATAAATCAACTCTCACATCGATTTATTGTATTACATTTTCCTTGGAACATAATTATGTTGGGTGCTATATAGCAATTGCTGTCTAACTTCATTAATTTTGAAACAAAACTCCGTTCGAGTATACGAGTTTACGTTCATTTCGCTTCCGAACACGATTGTAGTCCCACAGATAGGCATGACGTGGTAATGCGACATGTTTGTTTTACAGAAATTGGAAAAGATCCAATTCTATAAACAGGGTACTTTTTACAGAAACTGGAGAAAACCCAGTTCTGTAAACAGGGTTCCCGTAAATAGAAACTGAAAAAAATCCAATTCTGTAAGAAGGGCTTCCGTTAATAGAAACTGAAGAAGATCCAATTCGGTAAACAGGGTAAATAGGATTGTACTCCCATAGATAGGCATGATGCGGCAACGCGACACGTTTGTTTTACAGAAATGGAGAAAATCCAGTTCTGTAAACAGGGTTCCCGTAAATAGAAACTGAAAAAAATACAATTTTGTAAATAGGGCTCCCGTTATTAGAAACTGTAGAAGATCCAATTCTGTAAACAGGGTAATTTTTACAGAAACTGGGGAAAACCTAATTTTACAAACAGGGTTCCTTCCTGTTAATAGAAACTGAAGGAAATCCATTTCTGTAATCAGGACTCCCGTTAATACAAACTGGAGAAAAGCCAATTCGGTAAAGAGGATTTCTTTTAATATGAACTGGAGAAAATTCAACTCTGTAAATACGATTGTACTTCCTCAGATAGGCATGATGCGGCAATTCGAAACGTTTGATTTACAGAAACTGGAGAAAAGCCAATTCGGTAAACAGGTTTTTTTTTTAATATAAAGTGGAGGAAAGCCAATTCGATAAACAGGATTTCTTTTAATATATACTGGAGAAAATCCAACTTTGTAAACCTAATTTCTTTTAATATAAACTGGAGAAAATCTAATTCTGTAAACCGGGTTAGGGTTGTAGCAGTTAAGGGTTTTTTTTGTATAGACTAAGAATAAAAAAAAAAACGAATTTGAGTAAAGAACGGATTATTCGTCACCTATAAGTTAACCTACCTATATTAAAGAGATAAAGACTTGCGTTATATTTCGAACCCATAGTTTTATATCTCTTATATTTGCGAACAACTGCGAAGGTAATCATGGAAACCACATATTGCCTGACGGCAAACTTTAATTAAGTTTCTCAAATACCGATATCAAACCAAAAGGGATGGTTAAGCAGTAGGTACTGATCCTGATCCTGATTCTGATTCTATCTTCAAAAGAGGCCATCAATGATATAATCAACTTTTAAAGAGGCTTTTTATAGGCCTTACCACGAGTTTTTAACGCTTTCCAGTTTACGACCTAAACTGAACTGTTAAGGGTATGAAACTATATCATAATAATATAGGGTGCACAGTTCCATCCTTCTTTCTGGCTCGCACGATTGACATTTCCGAGCAAATCCGTCGTTAGCTAATAGTTTGCAAATCCGGTTATAGATACCGGTACGAATCTTGAGCGCTCGGCGTCAGAGTGGGGATCGCTTTGCGCAGTCCATACATTGGCGAGCCAATCGTCGTCGTTGTTAGATACATGCAGCAAGCGCAGGGAACGAATCACGAGTGACGTCTATGACACGATGGCGCGACGAGCCAATCACTGACACTCCCAGCCCCCGCGTCTCATTTCGAATCACTAAATAGGCCCGATATTTGACTTCTGCGCAACTTGAAGCCAGCGCTCAAGATCCGTGCCAGTATCTGTACTGGAACGTAAAGGGCAACTGAAAGTCCACGGGTGGGATTTGGTTAGTAAAAGTCAGCGTTAGGCTTTATTTAATCATTTTTCTTTTAACCAAAAAAGAAATAAAAAAACACGTGAACATTACAAAACGAGTTTTCAAACTTGGCGTCAATTTGTTGAATCATTATTTTATTTGCCTTTCATAACTTCGGGCTTGTGCGATAGGTAAAAGAAAGTTTGAAAGATTTTATTTCATTTTTACATATTATGGATATCAAAAGAATAACTTTTTAGGGTTCCGTAGCCAAATGGCAAAAAACGGAACCCTTATAGATTCGTCATGTCTGTCTGTCTGTCTGTCTGTCTGTCTGTCCGTCCGTATGTCACAGCCACTTTTTTCCGAAACTATAAGAGCTATACTGTTAAAACTTAGTAAGTAGATGTATTCTGTGAACCGTATTAAGATTTTCAAACAAAAATAGAAAAAAAGCAATAAATTTTGGGGGTCCCCATACATAGAACTGAAACTCAAAAATTTTTTTTTCATCAAACCCATGCGTGTGGGGTATCTATGAATAGGTCTTCAAAAATGATACTGAGGTTTCTAATATCATTTTTTTCTAAACTGAATAGTTTGCGCGAGAGACACTTCCAAAGTGGTAAAATGTGTGTCCCCCCCCCTCTAACTTCTAAGATAAGAGAATGATAAAACTAAAAAAAATATATGATGTACATTACTATAAAAACTACCAACGAAAATTGGTTTGAACGAAATCTAGTGAGTAGTTTTTTTTTAATGCGTCATAAATCGAAAAAAAAAATACACTATTATTAAAACATCGATCAAAGTTACAACACATTACAAGAACTTTTATATTATGTTACTTGCTGCTACGGAACCCTTCATGGGCGAGTCCGACTCGCACTTGGCCGGTTTTTTATACAAACGTTCAGAATTCCAACAGTTATCTGTTACAGTTGTTTTGAATTATTTTTTTCTGTTTTGTTAGTAGGTACATATTTTACCACAAACTGTCAAAAAATGTTTTATTTAGACTCTTTCATTACTGGACCTGTGGGTCCACATGATCGCATAATTCATTTTACACTTTACGAACGTCGAAAAAGGCAGCACACCATTTGGTAAGGACTAGGCATGAGTGCCATCTCTTCTCTCTCTCTCTGATGAAAAAACCCAATAACACTGCTAGATCCGAAAATCGAACCCAGGACATCGTGGCCACTACATTAGGGAGGCAGTTAAGTCCTACTGCTATTAATTCACCGATCCATCGAAACTAAACATTTAGCGGACTGAATGTTGCTGGAGAACCAGAATTATTTTAAATTTCTGGGTAGAATTTCATTTTGAAATTCCAAAACCAATATGCAATAGACGTTTTAGTACTGTAAGCTGGATATTGCGATCAATAGAGACGAAGATTGGCTTGATACGGTTGTGTAAGAGTGGGTGAAACTGCCAATAACTTCAAACTGTTATAGCCTACCTGAATTTCGCGACATTTTTTTTGTGCATTTATTTTTACACTGGCTTTTAGTCCGCAATTACTCGTATATCCGCATTGATTTCGTATTTTATATTCAGTAGGGGAGCCAGTTGCTATTCTGCAATTGTTAACGCTAGTAGAAAACTTCTAATGTACGGGAATGACGTCATCTCAACGCTGAGTCACGTGGTCAGAATAAAAGAATTGGGGGCGTGGCCAACTCGAAGCGTCCGACGCAAGCGAAACGGTTGTAACTTGGCTGGGGCGGGAGATATAGTTCTTTCCACATTTGTACAGTAAAGTCGCTACTAAATTAACTGTTACGACTTGTTCACGACATCCGTCTTAGCGGCAAACGGTACGGCGAGCAGTAAGGCATCGGTAAGCGGCTGCGCGGCGCTGTGAGTGGCGTCACGTGACGTGCTTCAAACATTTTCATTCTTTTGTTTCACACCGCTCGCCGCTCCGCGCTAAGCTACCGCTCACAGCGGCAAGGTAGCGAACAGGCCGGCAGGTCTTTGAAGTAGGCCTTTTTTATGGTGGGAAAAATCATGCATTGACATCCCCCGCCCTTGGGCGGAGCGGGAGATAGTGTCAGACTCTTACTGACTAAAAGACCCACCCCGTTCCTTCTAGCCTTCATACAGGGGCTCGAGCGCCCTTTCGGATAACCCTGGCCCAGTAGGCTTCGACTCGGGTGGGTCCCTGCTGAGGTCTTTGAAGTAGGCCTCAAAAGACGCTTTACGATTAGCTACTTTCCCTTCTGTAAAATGCACGGTGCATTTAACATTATCAGAAATGATAACTGCGTATTTGTTACTTATAAACAACTTAATACGAGTTCCTAAGGAAAAAAGTTTTGACAGATACACAATAAAGTGATGTTATAAGGGTTCCGTTTATGTCGATGAAGTACGGAACATATGTCGCTTTTTTTTTTTAATGGCCTATACTGTCCCACTGCTGGGCAAAGGCCTCCCCCAACTTCTTCCAGGTATCCTTTTCTTGAGCTACCTCGAACCAGTCCCCGCGGTAGGCATCTAGATCGTCTCGCCACCTCTTCCTAGGTCGACCTCGGCGGCGTCGTCCATCTTCAGGTACTTAATTAACATATGTCGTATGAAGACTGTATTATTATTCAATTATCTTTAACATACCTACTACAAATATTCTTATTCAGTCTAAGTATTCAAGTTACGCATTCTTCGAAAACATACTTAGAAGCAAGTATTCGGTGTCGGAGCCAACGTAAGTTCAACTCAAACACGAAAGTGGAACAATTTGAATAATTGAACATAGTTTCAAGTAACAGCTTCATTTCGGTTCGATTCCCAATAGTTTAAAGTCGCCAGTATTAGTGTTAGTATGTTAGTCTAGAGCAGTGGTGGCCTTACGAGTTGTAAGGTCACGGGTTCAAACCCAGCGCATTACTTTGCGTAATTTATTTCATCACCACTGCTCTCAAATCGGTGAGGAAAAACATCGTGAGGAAACCGGCATGTCTTAGAGCCAATAAATTCGAAAACATGTGACATCCACAAACGCGCTCTGGGCCCGCGTGGTGGAGGCAGCCTGAGTCCCAACAATGGGAACATTATAAGGCCGACTATGCTGTGCTATGCTATGTTAGTCTAAAGAGCTGGGCCTGTATACACTTATTTTTAACCGACTTCAAAAAGGTTCTATGTTCGGCTGAATGTATGTTTTTTTTTATGTATGTTCACCGATATCTCGGTCAATTGTGGACTGATTTTGAAAATTATTTTTTTGATTGAAAAATTATGATTCCAAGTTGGGCCCATTTGAATATTGTTATGATCTGATCATTGACTTCGAAGATATGGCACAGAACTCCTCATAGGATCACAGCAGAACTGTCGTAACGAGTAAAATTGCTTTGTTTATACGTGTAGTCGATGAGTGGCTGAAGGAAAACGGGGAGGGGATGCATCGGACAGATCTGATGATGAATCCAGAAGGTAAATTAATGTAATCTAACCGTGTTTCGGATTATTAGAATCGTTATGAGATGCTTTCTGGCTATAAGGTATTTAAGTTTGGCTGAGAGATACTTTTTAGTGGTGGTACCATAACTAAAAAGTGAAAAATAAAAAACATTTTACAAAAAAAAAATACAACCGACTTCAATGTTAAAAAAAACACGGAAAAGTACAAAATAACTTTAATTTCGTAAATAATGTTAAATAACGAAGAGACAAAACTATTATAGAAACAACGACTTCCGAAATTAAAGTTATTTTGTACCTCTGTGTTTTTTTAACATTGAAGTCGGTTGTATTTTTTTTTTGTATAAAGTTCTTTTTTTATTTTTGTTTTTTTCTGGTCCGATTGCAAAAATTTTCACCGATAGAAAGTTGCTTTATTCCTGAGTGACATAGACTGTATTTTTTGTACGCGGACGAAGCTGCGAGCAAAAGCTAGTCAGTAATAAAAAGGAAAAAAAAAACTTTCTGGCTCGCTCATTGAGGGAGAAATACGCCATTTCATTTCATCCGATATTTAGGGTATCGTCGCATTATGCTTGGGGCCACGGCTTTATGCTGATCGTTCGGCTATTTTGCGCGGATGTGACGCATACTTTTCCTATATAATGATTATGATTGTAAGTTAGTCTTATGACTGTATCATTTTGCCTTTTGTCTCTGCACTACCCTAGGTTGACTGGTAGACAATGCCTAAGGCATTAAGTCCGCCTTTGTATCTTTTGTTGCACGAAGGTTAAATAAATAAATAAATTTTGCGCAAATAATTTTTATATCTTTACGAATTATTAAAAAAAAAAAAATCTACCGAAAAAAGGTATATCAGTCTAGTTCTAGTTGTAAGACGCTGTCTCATTTTAGCATCATAAGAATTTCCTATAGTTTTTCGGGATTGTTATTAGCTTAACAGTTGATTTCTCTATTTCCTAGCTACCACAAGCCCGACAATATTTTCAAATTCTCAAGATGTCTCGTTTTCTAGATTTGCAAAATTGTAACAGTGGGTGAATCTGAAACAATGAACCGTTTATTTTCTGACTAGCGTGTTAAATAATTAGATTTTTCTCCTCTTCAAGGCTAGGAAAAAAGGGAGACTGCCATCTTTCTTTAATTGGTTTTAAGTTGTCATGATAAGTAATTATTACCAACAGTATCTCATTGTAACATAGCGGTCCCGCTGCAAATCGATTTGATTACATTACGGGATACTATCAAGCCATTAATCACTTCATATCTTGGACCTTGTTAGCCAGCAATACATTACGGCATGAATGCAAGTTGCTTTCAGGTGGAAATGTGGTATAAGAAATCAGAAATCAGATACATTTGTTTCAAATAGATCAATTACAGGCACTTTTGAAACGTCAAAATGTTGGTTAGTAAAATTAAAAGTGGTTCTGAAGCGTAGATTTTTGTGGAGAAGAACGTGCAAGAAACTCCTTGGACATTCTTTTAAAATCATATTTTGAGTTACATAAATCTTGGTTACATTTTTCTTGTCGCTTCTAATTGTGAGCACAATGTAGATAAGTAATAAAAAAAACACTAATTACAAAATATACATATAAATTGAATTAGCTACTGGCAGCTAAAAGATGACCAGTCTCAAGAGTCATTCAAGTGACATAAGATCGTTGGTTGTAGAACTACATTTCGAAGTAAAATGTAACACGTGCCTATCTATATGCCACAGTGAGATAGCACGTACCTATCTATCTATATGTTGCAGTGAGATATTAACACTGTTATAAACCGTGATATATTACAGCAATTCTTATCTGTCTTACAAGAGGTATGATACCTACGGACCTAGGGATATATCACAGGTTTAACTGTCTTACTTGTCTATCTTCTATATAGTATATCTACAGATATTCATTAGGTACTCGGCTGTCATTACCAAACTTCCTATGTCTCTTGTCAACTTAAAGCCTCTATACCGTAATGACGGAACTTAGGTGACATCATCTGATCTTGGGCTTAATGTGATGTTTTGGTATTGAGGTTAAATACCACGATAACTTAATACCTCTTTGTCATTTGAACAGTGTTATCCTACTTCCTATGAATATTATCTATGTTGTAATGTTCGTTTCTAAAGTAATCACGCCTCAACGGCTCTTAGGAATTCGATAAAATTTTAAAACCGGGTAGACCATGGCCTAGGTAGGATATAGGAAGTAGCATAAAATAAAACCTTATCCCGTACATACCTACGATCACGTCGTGCGATAATTTTCGGCTATATTTTTTTTTTTCGGCATGTATCGACATCTAATGGTCAACTCACACCGAAAGAGCGGCGAAGGGCAGGGAAGCGCAGCGCAGTTTCAGTGTCATATGAATTTTAACTTTATTTTCATTGCTATAATACTTATTATCGCATGAGAAACTCGAACGAGTCGCGCGGAAGCCCGCGGGGCCGCGGGAATTCCGGCGAATTCTATAAACGGTAAACGGGTCGCGATAATAAGTATTATAGAAATGAAAATAAAGTTAAAATTCATATGACACTGAAACTGCGCTGCCCTTCGCCGCTCTTTCGGTGTGAGTTGACCCTAACCCGCCACATAAGATCTACGAAATCCTGAATCGCGCAAGTAAAGTTCTCCGCGCAATTTGAACATATACTACACACTGAAATCAACTTTTGGGCTGTTGCCCACCAGACATATAACACCTGTCTGGTCGGAGGATCCTCCCTTTTCTATGGAGGTTTGCGAGACTTCACACTCTTTTCCGCATACCTCAAAAGGCATAATCGAGGGTCACCAGTTTAGAGAGATATATGGAGGTTATATACATTGTTATATCTGGTTTAGACAATTGCCCGAGAGATGTACGTCCAAATCATGCGGAGAATTCTGACTATGCGGTACAGGATTTTGTAGTTTAGTTTATATGTGGTGCTATAGATGTCGCTACAGAAGCAATACAAAGGTGCAAAGGCGGAATTGATGCCTTAGGCTTTCTTTACCCATCAACCAAGGTAGTGGAGAAACGACTTAACAGATTCTTTTTCTCTCCCGTTTTCCTTTCTTTCAAAGCGTTTATCGTTTTTTTTTTTATGTGGCAACCTACTGGGTTAAAAAAGAAAATATATTTAGAAAACAAGGACAATCGTGAGGGCGAGTAGCTGATAAAAGACAGGAACTATAAAACGACGTAGGTAGGTATTCGAGGAAAAGACGTATTCTTTCAAGGTAATATCGTAGGTATCCAGTTAGTATCCAACCTTGCATTCTAACCTATATGTGAATTCATGATTGATGATAAAACTGAGTCGAGATAAGAATAGAATAGAAAAAACTTTATTGTACATCATCACGCAAGACATCACCGTGGCACCGTGGCATCACCGCGGGCCCTAACAGAATACCAGCGCTGCGTTATTTATCTTTTTTTAAATATCGCAGCATATGCTGAGTTAGGCGCCCTTTTGGCCTTGCACAGATTTTAAAGTGTTTCCTATTATTTATATTATCGAATTCTACTGTATGTGTGAGGTACGAATAAAAGTTTTTTCTTTCTTTCTTTCTTTCTTTCAAGACAATTAATACTTAAACTTGAGTTCCTTGCAAGTTTGTTTCAGTCAAGGCTCAGTCTTTTTAACACGCTTCTATTAGCTTCACATGTATGTTTGTAACCAACGCCTTTGAGCTCGATTTTGACCAACTTTTGACGATCAGATTTTCTTCAAACTTTGCACACACATCAAAGACTGATGACAATACAATAATCTGTTTTTTTTAGTGAAAAATAAAAATATAGTTTAAAAAAATTAATTTCATAGTATAACAAACTAAAAAGTGTAAAATTATTTTCAACATAGGTAGAAAATAATAATAATGAACGAAAAATATTAATATCATTGTGAAAAAAGCGTGGGGCGCTTTGTGCCATATTTTTCTTAAATCGAGCACCCTACGCTTTTTTTTTTCTTTGTTGGTATATTGAATGAGTTTTCAATTCCCCAATATGTCACAATTCAGAATTTCTTTTATTTTGTTCTTCTTATAGCAGCTTTATTTGATTTTGTTTTACCCTGATAGCATTTTTTGCGCTTTTTTTTTAAATACCATGAAGTGATCAGTTTTAAGATCTGGCCACGACACATATACCAAAACAAACACATTTATGCATCGAAGTGGTGTTTCACATCGCTGTCGATGTTTCTAGTACTTATACGCTTAGGGTACGTTGGAAATATGTCAAAAGATCGGTGTAAAATTGTTATGTTGAATGGTAATGTTTGAACAAACAACGAGCCAGTCCTCTGGTCATGCATAGTGTTAAACATTTGGCGGAGCTTTGAAAAGACAATGGACCAAATTACCGATAAAGTTACTACAGTATTTGCACCGCTTGACGATCGTATTTAGTACATGAGATGGCTAAAGAGTTTGGACACAGTTTGCACCCCACCTCAGAAGCCTAGCTATTTTCTATGGGCCCCACGTCATGCTATTTGTTCTCTTCCCATCCTATACTAATAATTCCTTATTTATTGTATGACAGTAACAATCTCAAATAGAGTCCTTTTCTAAAACTCAATTTTATTTATTGGACTTTAATCTGTGTACTAACTATAGTATGCTTGTTGGTCCTTTTAACGATAAAGCAATAACATCTAGTAGATAGCTCAGCGAATCGTTAGCAAGCTCACCGCAGACCCCGGCAGGGTTTAGTGCGCACATGTCAGCCGGGCTTAGAGCACACTCGACAACCGCACGGAATCCAACATACGCAGCTATAACTAACATTCTCGGTACTACACACAGAGATAATAATATTGTCTTGTCTTCCTGTGAAGTCTAAGGCTTGATATCAGACGGATTGCATCGCAGCGACCGCGCGCGGTTGATATATATAACTGCATGCAGTTGTACGTTCGACTTCGTGCAGTCATGATATCAACTGCACGCGGTCGACTGCAGTCGAGTGAAGTCAATATCAACTGCATGCAGTCGTGTCTTCAACTTTACGCGGTCGGCTACAGTCGTGTAGTGTCGACGCACGCTGTCCATAGCTAACCCCGCATACAGTCAGTTTGCAGAGCAAACGCACATTGAGATTGTCAACTTTATTTTGAGGCACTTAAAGATCAAATCATACACTAAGGCTAGATTTGTGGCGCCAACTGCCCAAAGTCAGATCAATCTGCATGCAGTTGAATATATAAACTGCTTGCGGTTGCTGCGATGCAGTAAGTGCTGATGGCAGCCTAAGGCCGCTAGCTTCTGACAACGGCTTCGCTCGCAAGAAAGTAGGTTTCTCCTAACAACTTTGGATACATTCTCTTCGGCGGTGAATTTTAGATAAAAGAAAACCTTTTTGTAAATTTCACCCTCCTATACCCCTAGCCAACTTGATAATCTACCATCGTTACCACTAGTAGCAAGCTTCAAGTGTACGAGAGTGAAGTCATCTCAACGCTCAGTCACGTGGTCAGAACAAAAGAATTGAGGGAGTGGCCAACTCGAGACGTTCGACGCAAGAGAAACGGTTGTAACTTGGCTAGAGGACAGGTCCCTGTAATTTTGGCTGTGCGTTAATATGTCAGTAAGTCTGTTTCTCCTTTTATTTAAATAAATAATGAATGTAACAGATATGATGTTGATTTAAGGAGAATCTTGATACATTTTGCCTTACGGCATGCAAAATTGCTTCATTCATTCAATACATTGCTTAAGTTGCTACATGTGAATTTAAGTGAGATTTATTTCTTGGATTTTTACTAATTTGACTTAATTTATGTGCAACAGAGAATAAAATAAAAGTTTATTATATTCTACGTAATAAACATATGACAAAAAACTCCTAAGCAAAATATCATCATCATCATTGCAGCCGATAGACGTCCACTGTTGGACATAGGCCTCCTTCAAGTGTCGGTGGAAGTAAAATATGGCATCGAAAAATTCCTCCGCATCGCTGTCGACTGGAAATGTGCCCAAAGGACTGGCGGCATTGTTACGTTGAATGCCAATGATTAATCTCTGACCGCGATACCTAAAATTCAAGACCCTTGGGTCACGCGAAGTGTCAACTGGGCAGTGATATATATTTCCGAAAATTAATGTGACATACGGTCGATGTGGCGACGCTTGGGGGAGGCTTATGTCCAACAGTGCCCGTCTTTTGGGTGATTTATTTATTTATTTAGGTTAACCAACAATTGTTTACACTACATACATATATATGATTTATGGGCTAGAGTAACATATACAAGTGTAACAATTAATTAAAGGTTAACACCACATGCACAAAAATAAACGGCTTTATATAACTTATTTCTGTCTAACTGAAATTAGAATTTATACAACTAAAAAATAAAAAAAAAATAAAAGCATTAATAAAAAAGAAAATTACCATAACATATAAATATAACACAAAGAAATATAAAAATTTAAATTCTTTGGCATGTCAAATTAATAATTAAAATTATAATACAATTGATTTAATCATGAATAACTATAATGATTATTAACAAATAAGACAATTAAATTAAAATAATAAACTGAATACATTAAAAAAATTAGAATATAATTATAAAATTAAAATCAAATCGCCATTGGCTTGTTTACAAAAGCTCGAAGGAATTTATTTACGTATATGAATTTATTTACGTTATCATGGTGTACATCTATTAAGTCACTGCGGCCATTGAGGATTTTAGATAATCTGGGTATCGGAGAATTCGCACCAAGCACAGACTTTCGAAGTGGTGGACACAGTGGTGTTATCTTATTTCTAGGATATCTAGAAGGCGCATGATGATGATGCATGTGACAAACTGCTATACGCGCGTTTACTTCACTGAAGTAAACGTGCGTATATCGGGCCGATTTTTCAATCCTCAGATAAATCGTCGAATAGTTATCTAGCCAGTAAAATTATCCGACTGTTTATCAGGCGAATAAACATTTTCAGTTTTTCAATCTCAAAAAAAAATTGTTGATTTAATTTAACTTTTCATGTAAATGTTAGAGATGCGCCGAATAAACAAATTATCAGGCCCCTCCCGTAAAACTCAGGTTTTCTCTCATGTTGTTTTATTCAATAATTTGTCATCAATTGTTTCAAACACGTCCATAATAATTACGAAAATTCCAGTAGGTACTAACTTATATAAATCGTAATACTAGAACGCACAAAATGAATGTAACTGTCAAACATAACCTAAAAAGTCATACATAACAGGGAGATAAAACCCTAAAAGTAGCAGATAACTGTATTCCTCCGTTAGGGACTTTATTCGACCGTCAACTACTATTTGACTTTTGAAAAACTCAAAATCTGGCTATCTATCGAATAAAGGCTATCTGGCTGTTTATCTGAGGATTAAAAATCGGCCCTTTTTTTTCTTCTTCTTCCTTTTTAGGGTTCCGTAGCCAAATGACAAAAAACGGAACCCGTATAGATTCGTCATGTCTGTCTGTCTGTCTGTCCGTCCGTCCGTATGTCACAGCCACTTTTTTCCGAAACTATACGAGCTATACTGTTGAAACTTTGTAAGTAGATGTATTCTGTGAACCGCATTAAGATTTTCACACAAAAATAGAAAAAAAGCAATAAATTTTCGGGGTCCCCATACATAGAACTGAAATTTTTTTTTCTTCAAACCCATGCGTGTGGGGTATCTATGGATAGGTCTTCAAAAATGATACTGAGGTTTCTAATATCATTTTTTTCTAAACTGAATAGTTTGCGCGGGAGACACTTCCAAAGTGGTAAAATGTGTGTCCCCACCCTCTAACTTCTAAGATAAGAGAATGATAAAACTAAAAAAAATATATGATGTACATTACTATAAAAACTACCAAAGAAAATTGGTTTGAACGAAATCCAGTAAGTAGTTTTTTTTAATGCGTCATAAACCGAAAAAAATACATTATTATTAAAACATCGATCAAAGTTACAACACATTACAAGAACTTTTATATTATGTTACTTGCTGCTACGGAACCCTTCATGGGCGAGTCCGACTCGCACTTGGCCGGTTTTTTTTTAACTTTTGACCGCGGCCTATCTAAGATTTTCTTTATCATACTTTAATTCAACAGAGCATGTTGCCAGTGATGATGTATGGCCGCAGCTGATTTTCACAGGTATATTTTTTGTGACGTATCGAATAATTTATTCCCAGAAACTATATTCTACTAATAAGCTCTCTCGACACGATCACAATTTGACACTCATATTTATTATACCCATGAAAAATGTACGACTTTGTATCCTGAATTCATAACTGCTGTGATAGTAATATGCTGCGATGGGACAAAACCATAAAGGCTATCCCTAATAAGGGAATGCAATAGCATTGAAAAAAAGTTTTAATAGTTTATACTATTGAGTATCCCCGAGTAAACTTCTCGACATGTGTATTCTGCCCATCCTTCCCAACGGTGCTCAGACCTAGTCACTCACCGAATTGCAAAAGTTTCGCCTTGGGGTTTGCCAAAGAGCTATGGAGCGCAGCATTTTGGGTGTAAAATGAACTGACCGAGTTCGGAATAACACGTTGCGCTCCAAAACGGGCGTAATAGACGTGGGCAAAAAGGCCCCCAGGGATTGGGCGCGTCACATCAGCCGAAAAAAAACTATTCAAAGTATTTTAAAATTTTGTATTAACATGTTTAAAAAAATCCAGTATCTGCGAATTTAACAGAAAACACTTCTAAATATTTACGCTTTCTTAATTCCAGTATTTCTCTTATCAAGAAAACAATATTTGTTTGACCCTTTATATCACGCTCTGTTAAATAAATGTGACCGTTTATTAACTGTTTGGTGTCTATCTGGAAAAGTCAGTGGAAGCGCGAAATCCAATTATAACGCATCACAATTTTACTCCAAATCCCTTTACTTTAAAGATATAGGCGCTCCGCAAATAGAGTAACTTTTATCTCTTAGTTGCGGCAACAGGCAACTAGCAAGTGACTTGTATATACTTGTATAGGTTGTGTGCCGTGCCCGGCAACTGCATCGCGTCGAGCTATTTCATGTCAAATGCGACAACTAAAAACTGATTCTTTAATTCTTTTTGTTGCTGCAACTGGACAACGTTACCTAAAAGGTAATTTTAAAAAGTTGGTGGTTGCATCAACAAAAGTGGCTCCGGCTAGAGTGTGCCTAATTCCTATATGAATGAGGCTATTTTTACATTCCCATTTTCACGGAAATGTCAAGCCGCTCGCTACAATGTTAATTTATTTTGACAAGATTCTGCGGCTGTGCGGAGTGTTAATTACTATTTAATCTCTTACAAACCGAGCTCGGTTCGGCAATACAGATAATAAATCCTCATTCAAGTGTCTGTGTTTTCAAATTAATGCAAAGCTTTAGGATGAATCCCGCGAATATCTCAACTTCAATTTCAATTCGTCGATCGTAAAACATTTTGAAAGGGCAGCACTTTACGTATTTGATGCTACGATATAAAGTGGTCCGCAAACTGCGAATACATTTAGGACCAGGATAGGGTGATGAGCTTGAGCGAATGCTCGAGAGGGCGCGAACTTTCAAAGATAAGTGCAGATGTTTGGGTCTATACCAGTGACTACGGCGGGCACCTGACACGATGTGACGTAGCGGTCCCACTAATGAACGATCGTCTGTTATTTTACCCTGATAAAACAAGTTTTGCCTCTACTGCCCGCTCCACTAACTCCCGATGCTATAGCTGTCAAATTGACAGGCCTGTTGGTCTAGTGGTTAGTGACCCTGACTGCTATGCCGGAGGTCGTGGGTTCGATTCCTACCCAGGACAAATGTTTGTGTGATGAGCACGATCATTTGTTCTGTCTGGGTGTAATTTATCTATAATATGTATGTATTTAGAAATGTATAAGTATGTTTATTAGTTGTCTAGTACCCATAACACAAGCTCTGCTTAGCGTGGGATTAGACGGTGCTGTGTGATAGTTTTGGATTATTATATTACACAGTTTACAAGGCCTTAGGGCCAAAGCTGCGTTAAGCGGAAAGCCACGCGGAAGTCGGCGCGGTCACCCGTCGTGTGACTATGCGCATCTGTCGTATGCGGCGGTCCCCTTATCGGAAACCGGATCATACCTGCGCAGTGTCGCTAGTTTAACTTTAACGGTGTGCATGTAATTGAGTCAATGATGAACTTTAATGTGTTATTATGTAGGAAAACGTGCGCGGGGCGCGGCTGCCCGCGACGGAGCACTATCGTATGCGACGGGGCGCGGGCGCCCGCGTAATGCAGCGTTCGGCCTTACGTTACTCGACGTTCGATACTTTAGAAGTTTTTTTATATACTAGTATGTGTTGCGGTGAGGCTGAGGTCCCCTGATACCGTGCACCGGTATGATATTGGATCCACATTTTATACTCTTTTCTTACGATATCGTAAAATACCTTTTTTGTAACAAGAAAGTTATCCCTTAAATTTTATTGTGACATGACATCGCGTCATGGCTGGTAGTAAATTGCCAAAAAAACTTGTGAAACTACCATGAGCGATGATATTGACGTTATAAATTTTTTAGGGACGTCAATTTCCGAAAAAAATAGACTTGGGAGCTGTTAGTACCTTGTAATGATGAAGATAACTAGGTTAGTGGGTCTGTTTTGATAGTACCTACCTCTGCTTTCAATGTTCAATTAAAAAATATGGCTAATTAGGACGAAGATGGATAATGTTTGCGTATCAATATTATGAGGTATCAGAGTACCTACCAATACCCCAATATTGGTAGGTACTCTGACGACTGTGAAGGTCACATATTAATTGGGGTTAAAACTGCATTGTAAAATTGTTTTGAATTTCATGATCAGAGGTCAAAGGAAAAAGGTATCTGGTACAACACCATCCAACCCGAACCACTAACAATTCCTTGGATAGACAATTATGCTCTCAATAGAAAAGACATTGTTACTGCCATGAGGCTTCGATCTGGTCATATTCCATCGAGGAAGTTTACGTTTCTCATGGGTATCACAGATTCACCTAATTGTGAAAAATACGGAATAATTGAGGACGTACAACATATTCTGGTGGAGTGTGAGCGGGGCGAACGCCTCAAAATAAACATGTTTAGCACTTTAAATTTGTTAGATATCGGTATTTGCAACAACATTTTAGCTAAGCCTACGTCAGACGAGGCAAGAGTTTTATACAAGATTGTAATAACAATCATCTAAAATAATTCAAAACACAAAATTTGGTTATGATGGAGCGATATGGTCAAAATTGTGACAAAGCTCCTAAATAATGATTGAAAAAAAAATGGACTTTTTAAGGTTTATGGTAATGAAAAAGAATGGTGATTTTTAAAATAATGATGGAAGTTGTCAACAGTGAAAAATATGAATATAATTTTATATACAAAAATATGTTTTAAGGCTTTTAAAAATACAATTAGTTAAAATTGAAGATAAAGCCTTTCATTGGCGTCTCCCCACCTCACAGTACTTATCTAATAGCTAACCAGTGCGTGTTGCCAGTGATGACATATGGCTCCGAAACGTGGTCGCTCACAATGGGCCTCATCAGAAGGCTTGAAGTCACCCAAAGAGCGATGGAAAGGGCTATGCTCGGGGTTTCCTTGCGTGATCGAATAAAAAATGAAGAGATCCGCAGGAAAACTAAGGTTGCCGACATAGCACAAAGAATTGCCAAACTTAAGTCCAATGGGCAGGGCACATTGCTTGCAGAACAGATGGCCGTTGGGGCCGAAAGGTTTTGGAGTGGCGACCGCGTACCGGAAGACGCAGTGTTGGAAGGCCTCCTACAAGGTGGACCGATGACCTGGTGAAGGTGGCAGGAAACCGATGGATGCGGGACGCACAGGAACGTTCGATGTGGCGACGCTTGGGGGAGGCCTATGTCCAGCAGTGGACGTGTATCGGCTGAAATGATGATGATGATGAGGCCCGTAGGCTTAGTGCATAATCAGGAATATTCTTCATCTATACAGGGTTATTAGTAAAAGACTAGCAACCACTCAGGACTATGTTACTGATGTCATAGATAAAACTTTTTTGTTCTGTGAGGTTTAAAAATGTAACATATTTTAGTCCATCAAAATTATTTAAATTGAATGTGGAGCGGGTATCGGGCGGCGGTGGTGCTTGATGCGCTTGCGTCGCGTCGTACTTACGTCGTTAGTTATAGAAAAATACAGAGTTGAAATGTGTTAGATAGAACAACGAAATCTTGAATATTCTTTTTTTGGTAAATGAATTATGTTTTGTAAAAAGTCATAGAACAAAAGTTGTTGTTTATGATGTTAGTAATACAGTGCTGCAAGGTTGTTAGTTTTATTTTATTATTTACTACTTAGCCCACACTGTCCCACTGCTGGGCAAAGGCCTTCCTCCACTCCTTCCAACGATCACGGTTCCTCGCTTTCTCATTCCAGTTCTTAAGGAAGCCATCCAGGTCATCCCGCCATCTCCTTCGTGGTCTGCCTCTGCTCCGCGTTGCTGTTTCCGGGCACCAATCCAGCGTTTGACGCGCTCACAGCTCGTTAGACATGCGGCAGACATGTCTTGCCCAGTCCCATTTAAGTTGAGCAGCCTTTTGAGGTTGTTAGTGTTTCACAAAAATTATCTTGTATTGTGTTAAGAATAAAAATAATTTATTATTTAAGAGATTAGGTTAACTGGGTTGAATAACTGGATTCTCTTTGTTGTGAGATTCAGCTTCTTTATATTACAGTCTAATTCTGGCGCGCCTTTGCCCATTTAAGTAATTTTTTATTAGTTTTGGTTTTTTTTTTTATAATGGATAGGCTCGCATAATTGCGTTTGATCACAATCTCACCTAATGGTAAGCGATGATGTGGCCGACATTGAAACACGCTTGCCTAGAAGCAATCTATTCACTTTTGACTTAAAGACGCTAGGTATAGCTATATAGCTATCAGAAAACACGGACTCCGGCAGGGAATTCCATTCCTTAGCTGTACGCATAATGAATGTGTTCCCAAAACGCTTTGTACGTATAGGTGGGATGTCCACCATGACATTTGACAGCAACACATCAACTTAGCCTTGCAGACAGTAGACATCTTTTAACCATTGTCATATGGTGGTTATAGTGTTAGCGTATTATTCAGAACTGCGAATATTAGCGGTACGGTTTAACTTTGATTCCGTTTTGAGAGAACTTTGATGTAGATTTATCTTGATTTGTTGTCAGTTTTGACCTGCCAGACCTTTTTCTATCTTCACACTTCTTCACCTTTACAAGGAATTCAGAACCTTTCTGCAATTTGACGTTCACTATATTCTTCATTCTCATGTAGAGTGAAAAGCGAAAACAAAAATGTACTTCGCTTTCAAGTGTAATTTGTACAAGCCAATCGAAATTTTTCGAATACAGATAAAATTAATACAACAACTTTGGTATATTAATGCTACATGTTTGGACCTTGACTGGGTCCAAAAATTTACCAAAAATGTTCAATAAAACCACACCATTCCATAAAATAAAGCTACTGACGGATTTTGTCAAAATTAACGAGTTTGTTAAAACATGATGAATGTTGAACGATAATCCTTTTGATTGTGTGTAAACAACCGTAAAAGGTCGTAAAATTTAAATTTTATTGCAAATTGTTGACGCATATGGTTGCTGATGTTTTGTTTTTTTTACAAACAGATGTGCGTCCAAACGTTTGGGCGGTAGTGTGACCATGGGTTTGCTTGCTTGCGGGCTTGCAGACAGTGAGCAATGGGTAGCTCGCTGTCCGACCGTCTGGTAACTGTCCGGACCAAGCCCATGTCGTCGACGGCGCGCAATGTTTCCGCGCGCCTCAAGGAGTTGTCAGCAACAGCAGGGGCCCAGCCGGGTCGAAGCCTACTGGGGCCAGGGTTATCCGAAAGGGAATTTGAGCCCCGGTAGGAAGGCTTGAAGGAACGGGATGGGTTTTTTAGTCAGTAAGAGTCTGACACTATCTCCCGCTTCGCCCAGTGAGGGGTTGTTATTAGATGATTTTCCCCACCAAAAAAAAAGGCCTGAGTCCCAATAGTGGGAACATTATAAGGCCGACTATGCTATGCTAATATTGGTACGAATATGTAATGTGCTCCCATGTAGTAGATTTGTTATCAAGTAAACAGCTCAAAGCGACTAAGTTAATTGGTAATTAGCATCGACGCATCGAGTTGTTTCCCTTTCCAAGCAAGCTGATTAGCAATCAGGTTAACAAAAGATTCATGTTATTGTTTCATCTCCTCAACTACCTAAAACAGGTCTCGGGAGTACTTACACTAAGATAAAATAATGTGTGGGTGGATGGAGAGGGAGAGGAAGGCCGAAGAAAAGATAGATGGATTGTGTGAGGAGTGATATGAAAGAAAAGTGAGTTTGCGACAGTTAGACGGGTGACAGGACAGAATAGAAGAAAAAAACATGTTACGCCGATCCCAAGTAATATGGGATAAGGGCAGGAAGAAAAAGTGTTTAACGTGATAGTAGAAACACTTGTTTTTTTTTTAAAGGTGGGTATTCATCCAATGACTTTTCACGCTCTTGGGCGGAGCGGGAGGGTATGTCAGACTTTTACTGACTAAAACCTACTTATATGTTCCTTCTTTGCTTTGCGTTCCTGGGCCCCGGGGTTCATTTTCACTTAACCCATTTACCTTGGTACAGAAGTCAATCTTATGTATGTACTTCATTTTTTATACCTACGCTAGGCGATTACACACGGTCAGCGTGTTGCGTCGAGCTATATGGGCGCAACCGGGCGATTGGGCCGAGATGTTGTGCCCGCGAGGGGTGTATATGTGTGCGTTGCTCGAGCGTGCTTTGTATGTAGATTGTCTTCTGTACCTATCTTTTTTGTGCCTATGGCCCCAGTAGGCTACGACCCTGCTGAGCCCCTACGATTGGCTGACATCTCCTTTTAGACGCGCGTGGAACAATACGCGCCGTCGAATAGTAAAAACACTTGAAATATTATTTAGTATAATTAATTTTCGGACCGGTATTTCCTTGAACCAAAATGAAGACATATGACATATGGATTACGGTCCATTCCTTTTCTAGAGAAGAGGTTTGAGTCCCAGCAGTGGGAACATTATAAGGTCGATTATGCTTATTATAATTATTTTAACGTAATACGGATGATGGCGTTCTACGGTTTTCTAGATTGCGTGTGTTGGAATATCTGTCAACACTACCTCTAAACCAAATGTAAGTATTTAGAAAAATCTCTTTCTGCTAAAATATACCGTTACTGCAGGGTAGAGCAGGGTTACTGTCTTTTATTCCTGGGCGGACCCTGGTGGGTCGTACCCGGGTCGTACAGTATGCTTCGATTGGAGTGTTCACTGTTATTATTAAGTCTAAGAAACCGAGAAAAATAATAAAAAAGTGTCGCAATTTATTGCTATTGGCGTTAGATTTTTATTACTAAGCAAATAGAGTCTTTGATCAAGACTGTGAGTAAATATTCCACGGTAAATTTATTTTTTAAACGTAGTTTTTTCAAATAGCTTACTGTTGCTAGTAGTTTTCCAAAGATGTTCTACTTTTCGTATTAGGGTCAGGTCAAACTGAAGCGCAAGGTGAAGCGATGAGGCGTGCAATTTATAAGAGAGCGATACAACAATAGGGCTGAATAGGGAACGTATTACCACACAAAAAGATACACATGTCAGTGAAACAGTTAAAAATCGTGTACCTCAATGCACTTCAAGGACTTACTTATAATTGTAAAGCAGCGTGACTTTTTATTCTGGATAAGCTTGCGATTGACCTAATATTCAATGGTGAGATAATCTCACCTGATGGTAAGCGATGATGTGGCACGCTTACCAAGAAGTAACCTATTCACTCTTGACTTAAATACCCCTAAGTTGTAGTTATCAGGAAATACAGACTCGGCAAGGAATTATACTCCTTAGTTGTATGCACAGCTGCGCTTCGTGAATTCGCGGCACCATTATTGTTGTTGATGTGGTGTATAATAAAGAATATAATAATAATAAAATAAAATTAAGTATATTGACTTGGCTCGTGAGGTTGTCGAAATGTGGGAAGTGGATTCAGCAATTATTGTACCGATAGTCGTTTCAGCCAATGGCTTAATAGCCAAGAGCCTCGACCAACATCTTAGGAGGCTCTCGTTAGGCGACTGGATCAAGGGCTTGATTCAGAGAGCGGTACTCCTGGAGGCGGCTTGTAGAGTCAGGAGGTTCCTTTCTGTGGAACCCTGACCGCCGGTAGCTTTGACCCTATTCCCGATACCGGTGGGACACTATTTTTTATATTTTTAAATGTTTTCTTTAGTTATTTTTTTTTAAGAAATATTTCAAAATGTATTTAATATGTTAAAATGGAAAATAAAGAGAATAATAATCTACAATCGTTACCGCTAGTCGAAAACTAATCAAATATACGGGAATGACATCATCTGAACGTTAAATCACGTGGTCAGAATAAACGAATAAAAAATTCGTAGCCAAGTTCACATCGAACGTTCAAAATGACAGAATGATTTGTTATCGTGTCTACAATGTTCAACGCTGCAACATTTGTTATACAAACGCTACATTGTAGAACGAGCGGCCGTGGCTACTAACTAATCATTTTCTACAATTGCTGACACCGAGGCGTTAACGATTGGAGAACGGAATTCGTCACGAAACAAAACGATTTTTTTTATTTTTCTATCTTTGTTAAGAGGGTGTATTACATATATCCTTACATATATTATTAGATTGGTTACTTGGTGAAGGTATAAGTAGAGTAAAATAGTACGTTGATATCCTCCGTTCCTGCGACAAGAGCAGGCACAGTATCACAGACACTTTTCCGTTACTGAGTACGGAACTCAGTAACGGAAAAGTGTCTGTCATGGGAGTTCTACATGCCATACGATTATGTTTAGACAAATAAGTTTTTCCTTTCGTAGTCAGCAATGTCCATTAAGTATATAAGTCACAAGTAAAAGAAGTTTAATTTGTAGTTAGTTTTGTTCACCTATAGAACCCGTAGATTATATATAGATTTAGTTAAAATTTTCGTCATCCGTATCACTAGGCATCTTATTAAAGTATGTTGACGGAATACTCTTGACATTTTGTTACAGATTAAAACAAAGTAATGATGTGAAAAAAAAAATTGTAACTGGGCTACGGCTGGCCTCTTTAAGTAACGTCGCGGTGTGAGCTGACCCTTACAGTTTGAGGCCCGCATTAATTAATTACTCTCATAATGAGAACTCCAAAGTTTAGTTCTTTCACTTAAAACTTTAACTCTTGAGCGGTGGCTTTTGTGGAGTCCGACAAGGCGCTAAGATCACGTGCTTTGGCGTAATGTTTTAATGAATATGGATTAAGTTAACATTAAGTTAGTTCTACAAAATCGGCTTTATGTCAGACTTCTTTGTTTATATAACTATTTATGATATTTCCATTTATAGGCCTGTCATCGCGTTAGTTTGCGAATAAATAATTTATTGCACTGCACTCATTTGTTTTCGAAATTATAATTCATAAAATGGAGCCCGCCATATTGCAGGGCTTATGTAAAGGATAATAATGACAACTCATTGTAAAATGTTTAACATCATGCGATAAAACTGAAAGCACATTTGCATAGAAGTAGCCTATTCATTCTTGATTCAAGACTACTCTTAATAAATCTTCTGTATATAATAATAGGCAAAGTCCTGACTCACTCAATGCCTCATCAACGCTCAGCCCTAACCCTTGAACCTAGAAGGCTGTAATTTTGTTCAGGGGTTGAACCCCGAACCTAGACTACTAAAATATCTAGACTTATATAATAAAGAGGTAGAGTTTGTTTTTTTGTTTGTAGGAGGTAATCTCTAGAAGTACTGATCGGATTGCTAAAATTCTTTCACCAATAGAAAGCTGCTTTATTCTTGAGTGACATAGGCTATACTTTATGTACCTACGCGGGCGAAGCTGCTTGCAAAAGCTAGTCTTTTATCCATTACTAACTTCTACCAGCGGCTTCATCCGCGTGACAGTAGATTTCTTAGGGGAAGAATTTCGGAAAATCCTTTCTTATTCTATATATATGACGTATATCTTAGAACTGATCGCTTCATGATATGGCTAACTAAAACTAGCCTGCCCCCCTAGCCAAGTTACAACCGTTTCTCTTGCGTCGAACGCCTCGAGTTGGCCACGCCCCCAATTCTTTTGTTCGGACCATGTGACTGAGCGGTGAAATGACGTTATTCCCGTACATTTGAAGTTTTCTACTAGCGTTAACGATTGCAGATTATTAATTTAGCTAGGGGTAGGTACTGATCGTTTAAACGTTACCATTGGATGATATGTCAATTCTCGCTTGGTTGGCCATATCAGGATTATGTAGGATTTTTTATTTAGGATTTTTTTTTTAAATATTATTTTATGTTGTTGTATATTGTGTTGCTTGCGCCGAATAAATGCTATTCTATTCTATTCTATTCTTTATTCTATTTCAATGATAATATAAAAGGTCTAAAGAAAGTTGGCCAAACGAAGATTGAAATATCATCAAACTTTAATGTTTATAATGATCTGGCCAGTTTTACTTGGCCATGTCCTGAAGTGATCAATTTCTAAAATTTTGGCCACGATATATACAAGGTGTAAGGGACAGCCCTCCACAAACTTGAAGTGCTTGCTCAGTAGACGAAACTGAACAACCTTCCACAATTTTTTTTTTTCAGGAAACGAAATAAAAATCAGCCTTACCATACAAAATGATAAACTTTATTGGACAATTTGTATGGTGAGGCTGATTTTTGTTTCATTTCCTGAAAAAAATTTTTGTTCAATGTCAATTGAATTTTGTTCAGTGTCAATTGAAGTTTGTACGCAACGCCGACTACTAACTACAGGTGTATATATACGGGGTTACTATTTTGGAAAACACTGACAATTTTTGCAGTTCACGGTTATATTTAAGAGGTTGCCAGTGTTGTTAGTAATGCTGAATCCTGCAAGGTTCTTAGTGTTTTTCAAATAACCCTGTATATATTAGTACGTACTCTTCAGCTTTATAAAATATAATAGTATAGATGAAACAGTTGAGTGATATCGTGACGTCACCTAATAAATCTCGCACCCTTGAAATAAAAAAAATCGGGTCAAGTCTATTAGCATCATAAAGTGAGAATTATTATTCCCTGAGACCATGTCATCACTTGTCCGGGACGACCATAGGTCGGAGCGGCAGATACGGCCCAGGCCCCTGAGTCTGGGGCCTCCAAATCTCGAAAATAATTGCGGTTTAATTTCTAAATCTGATCAAAATTAAAAGTCAATTGTTCAAAGAACTCTGAGAATTATCATTTTTTTGAACGTCATAATGAGCATAAAGACAATCCCCGAAAAATCCCCCTGATAGTCAGTTCCTAGTGTTTTAGTTGGGAATTTTAGCCAACGACAGAGCTGTCCAGGTGGCTAAATATTGCTTGGACGAAATTTGAGTCAAATCGACGCGAGAAGAAGTTGGGAACTAGAAAAGGGGTCTTACTATGACGTGTTAGAATGACAATAACGTGAGCAAGAAAGATGGATGAAGCTATACACCCTATACAGCTCCCTTCCTATAACAATTCTGATTAGGTCGTAAAATGGATTGCGTTAAGGGCTGGTAGTTACTCCGCTGTCACAGCAACAGACTCCTCAGCAACCCTTTTTTTAAGCTTTGATGAATCTGAGTTTATACAATATTATGAAAAAATATTTCAAGTGAGTAAGTCAGTTTGGAGTCAGTGTGCTTGGAGAATGCATGTGCAATGCAATATTTAAACGTAGAGTACAAAGATATTTGAGTTCGTTATTGCATGTACCGTTTCACTTTTTTACATACCGGAGCAGGGCCCCATTTATCTTTGCCGCCCGGGGCCCCTGACAGGCTTAGTCCGCCACTGTCCACTTGTTATGACCTACTCATAAAATGGAAGCTACACTAATTTGATGGTATCTAGTCAAATCTTTTGTTAGATCGCCCCTCGGTAAATCATAAACTGACCGATATTAAAGTTTTATATTTGCTTTTATATTGGTTTTATATTTGATTTTATTCGTTTCTATATCAAATAGCGTACGTTACTTAGGTACGTGCTTACCTATTCCACTCATCACTTCGAAGAAATTATGTATACACTGCTAAATCTTGATCGTTTTAATCCCGTGGAGGGTCAATCCGGTACATGAAACACTATCGATATAGTCGGCGTTGCGTACAAACTACCTATAGGTCATTGGACTCACTTAGCAGACGTTTTCCTAAAGAAATTAATTTCGTACATGCGTAAATTAACACGAGTTTTGAAAAAAGGTTCTTTATTTTTTAATTTTATCTTTACAAATCGATAGTGTTTCATGTACCGGATCGACCCTCCACGGGATTAAACGATCATAATTTAACGGTGTATATCGACATGGTATCTTTTATTCATCATCATCATTTCAGCCGAAAGACGTCCACTATGTACAGAAGCGGACAAATGTGTTTGGGAGAGCCCAAATGTCGCCAAAACGAACGGTTCTGTGCATCTCGCATCCATTGCTTTCCCGCGACAATCACCAGGTCATCAGGCCACCTTGTGGGAGGCCTTCCAACGTTACGACCTTTTTATGGTGGGAAAAATCATCCAATGACAACATCCCCGCTCTTGGGCGGAGCGGGAGACACTATCTCCCGCTCCGCCTAAGACTGCCACACTCTTACTGACCTTCGGATAATCCTGGCCCCAGTAGGCTTCGACCCGGCTGGGCCCCCCCTGCTGTTGCTGACAACTCCTTGAGGCGCGCGGAAACGGTGCGCGCCGTCAACGACTTGGCCTCGGTCAGGACAGTTACCGGACGGTCGGACAGCAAGCTACTCATTGCTCGCCGTCCGCAAGCCCGAACGTTACGTCCTGCCGTTTTATCTTCATAATATCGTATTGATTGGTTTATACCTAGTTTATGTTACCTATCCTAGAGAATTCCAGGCATTGCAACATGAATCACGTGTATTGCAAAGAAACCACTCATGTAGATAAATCAGATGACGCATTTTCTGAGTTATAGGTAAACTAGTAAAATTTTATAATTTTCCTTCGATAAGATGTTATGTTTGATCGGTGTTACCTATACGTTTATATTCGTATTTCTTTGTGACTTGCCTTTTTAAATGGATTTAACAAATAATGAGAGCATAGTGGTAATGGCCTTGATTTACGAGTTGTAGGTCCGTTCAAACCCCGTCAGGCGCATTACTTTGTGTAATTTATTTCATCAGGCTGCTCTCAAAATGGTTAAGATAAACATCGTGAGGAAACCGGTATAGATCAAGTGTAATTCTATAAGTCTAGTTTCCAAATAAAATGTATGGAGACCGACGCGCCCAGATCGTCGTACGTCCCTCGTTGGGGCGATCGACGCTGGCGGCAGAGAGCTCTCGCGCCGGGCCTTGGTTGTTGCCATGGTCCGGAGCGAGGAGGAGTTCGCTGTCCGGCCGTCCGGTAACTGTCCGGACCAAGCCCAACTCGTCGACGGCACGCACTGTTCCTGTGCGCCTCAAGGAGTTGTCAGCAACAGCAGGGACCCAGTCGGGTCAAAGCCTACAGGGGCCAGGGTTATCCGAAAGGGAACTCGAGCCCCGGTATGAAGGCTAGAAGGAACAGGGTGGGTCTTTTAGTCAGTAAGAGTCTGACACTATGTCACGCTCCGCCCAAGAGCGGGGGTTGCCATTGGATGATTTTTTCCCACCATAAAAAAAAACATCGTCGTACGTGTCACACGTGTGCGCAGGGTAGTTTTACCTTTATTCCCTCTATTCTTACTCAACAATGTAATAAATAAAACATTTACTACTGTCATACCTATTTATAAAAAGCCTTTTTCGTTTGGGATTACAATTAATCCTGAAAGGAGTACATCGGTATATATTCCTGCTTATTATTTATCTCTTGATCTAGATTTGACGTTCAGATAATTATTACGTTCATGACATGAGTAGATATTTCATCACAAATCCCTTACTAATTGGTATTGTTTAGGTATATGGATTAATTATTACTTATGTACTACCATCATCACGTCACATCACGTCAGTATGTATTCTCTGAATTGATATCTACATAAATGGCTGTGGTTCAAGTAAAGATACATGTCGCCACTTTTAGTATAAGCATAGCATAATCAGCCTTATATTGTTCCCACTGCTGGGACTCAGGCCTCCTCTCTAGGAGGGGGAATGGCCCGTAATCAGTGCGGATTGGTGGATGTCACATGTCTTCGCATTTTTGGTTCTAGCACATGCCTGTTTCTTCACGATGTATTCTTTCACAGTTTTGAGAGCAATGGTATTGAAATGAATTACATAACAACAACAACAAACAACTACAACATTATTTTTAGAATATGCGAAACCTGAATATAGTTTTTTTGTTTTATCTGATATAATCTAGTGCTTGACTGCGACCCCACCTGATATTAAGCAGTGATGCATTCGTTGATGGTGAGGCGCACTAGTTTATTACGAGCCTATTCACTCTAGAAGACAGAATAAACTGTAACTGAACATATTCCAATAGTTTTTACACAATGTTTTTTTTTTGTAGTTTTTTGGTTTGTAGGAGGTAATTTCTGGAAGTACTGGTCCGATTGCTAAAATTTTTTCATCGATAGAAAGCTGCTTTATTCCTGAGTGACATAGGCTTATTTTGTGTACGCGGGCGAAGGCGCGGGTAAAAGCTAGTGTTGTAGACACTCGTAAGTCACTATTGCTCTCAGTTTAGGTTTACGTTTGTTTTACTAGCACTTAATCGATAGTCTAGTGGTCGCAAGAACTCCTTACTGCTAAAGGTTTGATCTCTCGAGAGGCTTTTAGTTTAGGGTGGGTGGGGTATGTTATAACTTTTTTTTTTTAATCTGTTATAAACTAGTACTTGACTGCGATCCCGCCTGATGGTAAGCAGTGATGCAAACTTATCCCGTTCTGGGTGGAGCATGAGGGAGTATCAGACTTTTACTTTTAAACCTAGTTACAGGCACCGGCACGAATCTTGAGCGCTCGGCGTCAGACTGGGGATCGCTTTGCGCATTCCATATATTGGCGAGCCAATCGCCGTCGTTGTTAGATACATGCAGCAAGCGCAGGGAACGAATCACGAGTGACGTCTATGACATGATGGCGCGGCAAGCCAAACAGTGACACTCCCCGCCCCCGTGTCTCACTTCGTACCGCTAAAGAGACCGAATGTCACCTATGCAGATGACACGGCTCTACTTCTTCATGGGAACGACTGGCAGAATTTGCGGAACTTGCTCTAAACTCGGTGATGAAAATGGTTGTCAAATAACATCCTAACTTTAAATCTAAGCAAAACGGTTTATTTACCTTTTTCTATTAAATCGTCAAACCTCCCTCCGCCGGACTCAATAGTGCTCAGAGCACATACTTGCTCACTCGGCCTATCCTCTTCACAATGCTTCTGTATACAACTCTCCAGGTCTGAGTCCATCAAATATCTTGGGGTTCATATTGATACTTCCCTGAGTTGGAAACCCCAAATTAATAGTCTGTTGTCGCGAGTACGTAAATGTATTTTTATTTAAAAAAAATTAAGGCACTCCGCAGACAACAGAACTCTTAAAAACGTTTATTATGCTTTATGTCAAAGCATAATAAACTATTGCATCACCGCTTGGGGAGGGTGTCCCAAGACAACTCTGCTACCTCTGGAACGTGCACAGAGAGCTGTCCTCAAGGT
Organism: Mythimna albipuncta; assembly: GCA_929112965.1. Lineage (NCBI taxonomy): Eukaryota > Metazoa > Arthropoda > Insecta > Lepidoptera > Noctuidae > Mythimna > Mythimna albipuncta. Next base: position 10,011,183 of record OV815974.1, on the reverse strand, counting down.
TATGACCTCAAAGCCGTTTAGGTACCCGACCGCGGCTCTCTACGCCGAATGCCAGATCCTCACTGTGAGACAGCTCTTTGTTCTTGGAAGTATTCTGCGTAAGCATCCTTCTGTGATATACGAGCCGAGTGCACCTAAAAAATGCAGATTTTATGAGGTGTGCACAACTTTCGGTAGTCGAACGGCCCTTGCTCAGTGTCATTTCGGTGTTTTGTCGAACCATCTATATAATAGGTTAAACAAAGTCTGTACCATTGCTCCCCTGTGTCTCAATGAATGCAAAATTAAAGTTACCAAGTGGCTCCTTACTCTCAATTACACTAAGACCGAACACCTAATACAGATATCGCTCGCATAACCTTATTAAGTACCTTTTTTGAGTGCGGAAATATGTTAGTCTGTAGCGCAGATTTAGCATCATGGTTTTGTTCACTCTCATTCACACACGACACACACACACCCATACACACCTAAACATACTCAATCTCATGAATTTTCACACATAACACACAAAATGGTAAATAAGTAAATGAACCTTTCAATCATAATTGTAAATGTCCATTGATAGGCGAGGACGCTGGCACCCTAAACACAAGTTAAATCTTATATTGGGTGCCAGAGTTCATCGAGAACGTTTCCTTTGTGTAATCAAATAGATTGTAAATTGTAATGTTGGTTCTAAACGGTTTCTAACTTGAAGTCAGTGCTCAAGATCCGTGCTGGTATCTGTATCCCCTTCGAACTTTATGATAAGTAAACGATTGATAAAATATTTTTTAGTTTACTAACATGAGCTTGGTACCTACTGTATGGGCTCTATTTCAATGGGACACCATGGCGGTGCGACCAGTTGCGCTGCCATGGTATCTCGGTGAAATATAGCTCAGACACCGTACAGCTTTATAGTAATTAGTGATGGCGCGACCAACCGCGCTAGTCGCGCGACCACTATTGGTTGCGCAATCAAACGGACACCAGGTGAGTAACTCTCTATAGAGCTGTATACATTTTGTTGTTAGCGGCCGCCATTTGCGACTAGGCGTTTTATGCAATGACTGCTTTTAATTCATTGCCGGCCACATATTATGTACAACTAACCCACTGCCTTATGTTTCTATACGTTGTTTCTACAATTTTACACTTTAACCACAATTGTTCCTTCAATTGCCTTTTGCGTGCCAGGGCCATGATGAAAATCCCGCCACCTTGGCAGGGGGGGGGGGGTTATTTCTGTAGGAACTTTCGTATTCTAATTTAATTCATAAACCCCAAGCGAACGCAAGCGTCCGCGCACCTATTGTCTTTCTATTGTGTCTGTAATTTCCACGATTGAAAGGTTAAGACTGAAACGTGAAAAACACTTATAATTTTTCAATAGAGTGACGTGTTTTCCACATTGTCGCCGAGATGAGATTATGAGGTCAATTTGAATTTTCATTTTGAAGTCTTAATAGGTATAGTTAGGGGGCACGTAGTGTGGGTTGCGGAATTGTTCGAAAAAGTTACCGTTGTCCTGGGCCTCAAGTCTGCTATTACAATAGTGTCAGAATGGTCTATCATTGATTTCATAATTGTCGATTAATAAAAATATAATAATAATAAAGTTTATTTTGAAACAACATAAGTTTACAGGTTACTGAAAAAAACGGAGATAGCGTAAAATACTGTAGCGCAGCTATCAATAATTTTGACAAGTTTGGTAATCTATACTATGATATTATAAAGCGGAAGAGTTTGTTTGTTTGCTTGAACGCGCTAATCTCAGGAACTACTATCCGATTAAAAAATTTCTTTCACTGTTAGATAGCCCATTTAATAAAAATAAAAAAAAATAAAAAATAATCTTTAATTCGGATTAGTGACATCCATATGGGTTAGTAAACAATTGAAGAGAAAACTTATAACCTATGTTAGTAACCTTAATGATTTATTATTTTAAAACAAGGTGGTTGTTCCTAAAGCAACGGTGAACAACATCACCTAACAAAGGATAATCGTATCTATCCGCTATGGTCTTCAGGATGGAGTTGGAGCTAGCCCGCACTCTGTAGAGCAGAGAGGCTGATTTCTGCCTAACGATGGCGTGGAAGCCATCGACGCGCGCCTCTGCAAACATACCTGATGCACTGCAGAAGCGAGCATTTAATGAGGAAGGTTATAGGCTATATAAGAGCACGCTACAACTAATAGGAGCGGAGCAGTAACCAAAGATGCGGGTGAAACCACAGGGTACAGCTAGTCTACTAATATTATGGCGTCATTATGACTTTCCAATGGTCAACCACTGACACTCCATTGAAAGAAGTGGCATAGAATAGTAATCTCGTACATATTGATAAATGAATATTTGACATGTGGTAGGTAATCAGCTAAAACTTTGATAGTTTATTTGATCAGTGTTCTGCCATTAGAAAGTTATTGTGCAGTTATTGGCTATATAATATGCTCGATATCATTCTACCACAACTCTATTACGATACCAATGATCGATCATTATGAATTAGCAGATTACGAACTTTTAGCAAAATAACAATGTGATCGTGTTGGAATGATGAATTTATAAAAATAGCAGACTTGGGCCCCTGGTAGGCAAAAAGCAACTTAAGGAACACAGATGGGTTGTAGTCAATGATAAATCCTCTCTTGCTCAGCCCAGAGCGTAAATTTCTCACAAAAAAAGGAGTCACTTCTTTTTAGACATATTCATAACTAGCTGACCCGGGGAACTTTGTACTGCTTATGGGTCTGCGCAGGCAGAGGAGCGCAGCGGAGAGGATTTAATAAATCCTCTCCGCTGCCGGCACTCGAAAATAAATTTTTAAAATAAAGTGCTATGCTTGAACCTGACAAAAAATGCTCGCGCGTCCTGGTAGATAGACGGGAAGCCCTGCGAGCGTGTATACGTGTGTCAGCGCCTGCGGCGTACGCACTGTGTTGTCGCTAACTTCAAAGAGAGAGACTGATTTTTTAAGATTTTTAATTCTAAGTACCTAACGATAAACTGGCATGTTACGGTAGAATGGTAACCCAGAACGGTTAACTCGCGCAGGCTCGCGAGGTCGAGCGCATGCTCGAGCATACGCGATCCGTCAGAAAATGTCCAAGTCTGTGCGAGAATTATTTCTCTCTGTCTACGCTGACACTAACAGTCGATGAATATATGTATATCTTTTGATATAGTCAACCGATTGCAGCGAAACAAAACCTAATTAATATATCAAGTTACGTTAAAGTTATCCATGTCGATTTCGTATATTTTACGTGATGCGCTCGCAACTAAAAACTTTTACAGATTTATTGTATATATAGATACATTTTTATTTACCAGTGTCAATGATATTTAATAAATGTCAGCAAAAAAACCGCTTGACAGATTTTCTTTCTTTGCAGTCGTGCTAACAAATGAAATGATTGAAAAAGCCGATTTTCTCATAGGCTGGTTTATTTACGGCGAAAAGGAAATCGCGTAGTATTTTTTTCATAAGCTTATTACTTTTCACATTACGTGGATGAACATCTGGCTCCATTTTGATGTACTGAGATATGTGTGGTAATAAGCTCCCGTAAGATGTCAATAACACAAGTTTTCTGAACACTTTATTTCGAGAAATTGTGGGGAATATTGTTTAAGCAGTGAAGGTTGAATTTTGTCAATGGAGGTAAATGTTGTCTATGACCCGAGAATTTTTAAGTCAAGATTGAAAAGGTTGTTTCTAGGTAAGTGTGTTCTCATCGTCGACCATATTTTTTTTTTGGTGGGGAAATCATCCATTGCCAACCCCCCGAATCTTGGGCGGAGCGGGAGATAGTGTCAGACTCTCACTGACTGAAAAACCCACCCCGTTCCTTCAACATATTGCCGCTTTCCATCAGGTGAGATAACGGTTAAGCGCGAACCTATCAACATTAAAAAAAAGTATTTCATATGAGAGTCGCAGGGCATTGTGGACGGCGCGTGCTTGCGGATAACGAGCAATAGGTAGCTCGCTGTCTGGCCGTCCGGTAAGGACCGAGCCCGAGTCGATGGCGGGTAGTGTTTTTATGTAGTAAGCAAAACCGAAGGAGGTCAGTAAGCCGATACCCGCTAGGTCTACGAACGTTTGAAAGAGTTACCGTGGGACTTGAAGGAAGAAAAAGAAAATTTTAGTCAGTAAAAGTCTGTAAGCTCTCGCTCGCTTCATCCTAGTGTGGGAGAAGTCTATATATGACTTCCCGCCGCAAAAAAAGGGTTTCATTGGAACGGGCACCTGCTGAGTTCTTAGTGTATCGACTTATCCAGTCAGCCTTCTTGTCTTATGCATTAGCCAAACTGATGTGGCAGTGGACTGAGCACATTGTACGTAAAACAAAATTTAAATGGTCGTTGAGGCTGATAGATTCTGGATGGCGAACACGTAACGGAAAACGCAGCGTTTGAAGGTCTCCCACAACATGGTTGGGTGACCTGGTGCAGGTCGCGGGAATTCGATGGATGTAAGACGTACAATACCGTTCGTTGTGGCGACACTTGAGAGAGGTCTATATCCAACAGTGTATGTCTTTTGTCTGAAATGATGACGATGGTGATCCACTAAGAACTGATTTATACAGCCACTAAAGTTCCATCGGAAAATACTTGCTAAAATTCCAACTTTCACAGAAATATAAAAGGCATTTAAAATAAGGCAACTATTATTACTTTAGTTGATTTACATTCATCCTAATCCGTTGCAAACTGACAGACCAGGTACGTGGGTTTAATCAGATAACCCAAACTATATTTAAATCGAGGTTTCTGCTCCAAATTGTGGTGGAGTTACAATGAATTTAAATCAGATGCAGCACATGCTAATTAGGCTAGTGTGCTGCGGAATTTAATGAAGGCGAATTACAATAGTTGCAGCGGCAACACACGCATTCATTATGAGGTCCCTTCATCAGTTGACGTAACCAAGGTACATAAAGGTTCCTGAGCATCCTTTTCATACAACGGCTCCTAACATGATTATGATGCCATCTTGTTCGTGTGGATATTATCTATTATCTAGGCTTCTATCAAAAAGCTTAAAGTCACCCAAAGAGCAATGGAAAGGGCTATGCTCGGAGTTTCCTTGCGTGATCGAATCAGAAATGAAAATATCCGCAGGAGAACCAAGGTTGCCGACATAGCACGAAGAATCGCCAAACTTAAGTGGCAATGGGCAGGGCACATTGCTCGCAGAACAGATGGCCGTTGGGGCCGAAAGGTTCTGGAGTGGCGAGCGTACCGGAAAACGCAGCGTTGGAAGGCCTCCTACAAGGTGGACTGACGACCTGGTGAAAGTAGCGGGAATCCGATGGATGCGGGACGCACATGATCGTTCGTTGTGGCGACGCTTGGGGAGGCATATGTCCAGCAGTGGACGTCTGTCGGCTGAAATGATGATGATGATGGTGATGAGGCTTCTATAGAAATCGAACATTTTGTGTTAAACTAATCTAGTAAAGTCCTTTGAAAATCTGCTATTAATTTTATGTGAATTTTGGCCCTCATGTATTAAAAATATAAAAAAGTACATCAATAGAAGCCCTGCACACTTAATCGAGATTCTGAATGACGACAATATTTCTGAAAAAAATAGTGTTGGAGATAAAACCTTCTTGCAAGCTTCCTAAATTATATGAAAAAATATGACACTTCTATTTGTCACTTGTCTTCACTTGTTTCTTGTAAAATATGTTGTTCACACCGAAAATTATTAAAACTAATTTCCATTGAGCATCCAGTCATTGATTTTCATCAGAATACCCATAATTCTCGCACATGGTCCATAACGAGCCGGATGAAATATAATTAAGAAGATCAGCGATTATTTTCAAGAAAAAGAATAGAGACTGACTTCCACGCTGAATGGAGGTTCATGAGTTCACTGCTGGAGAACTGGATTGATTTCAAGCAAGTTAGTTAGTGGTGTACAGTTATAATTACGCTAATATCGTCACCCAACACTCAGGTAGTATATATAAGTAGTCATACTAAGGTCAGTACTATTTTATTAAATTACCAATTATATTGTGTTTGAGTAAAATCATTAGGTACTTTGTTGCATTGTGATTAGTATTTTATTCAACAGCAATGTTAAGTTTAAACTCATACTTTTAACAGTATAGTTAGCTATTTTGCTACATTATTAAACTTACATTATATTAAGCTGTAACTAATTACATAACTACTTAACAGTGGTATTAATTTTAACAAGTATCTTGACATAATAAAAATATTTGAGTGTTAGATATTAGTACAAGTCATTGTTATAAATTATAGTTAGCAGTCAGAAAGGGCATAGACTACAGCTAGGCGTATAATTATTGAAATTATATTGTTGTTTTTAATTTTTATATTCCTGTATCAATGCCAGGTTGACAACACTCGTCTCCCAGAATGTCTGAGGAAAAGGATTTAATTAAGAAGCGAGGCAGCTTTAAAGGTCGCTTGACTAGTTTCCTCAATTTTCTGGACTCATTCAAGGACAAGGAGCTATCTAGCTGTGATGTGTCCGAGTTGCAGTTGCGCATGGGCAAGATAGAGGCGTTGTATGAGCAGTATGATGAGGTACAGTTACGTCTAGAATGCATTGTTGACGACATCAACTTACAATATTCTCAGCGTTCCGAGTTTGAGTCTATTTATTATAAAACCTTATCTAGAGCCCAGAATATTCTGACTGACTACAATAAAGATAATAAATCGATGGAAAGTTGTAAAAGTACTCGTGTTAGCATAAAGCAGCCGGTTAAATTGCCAACGATTCAGTTACCAAAGTTTAGCGGATTATATTGTAATTGGCTTGAATTCCGCGACACCTTTACTAGCCTAATTCATTGTAATGATGACATAGACGCAATCAATAAGTTTCACTACTTGCGAGCATCACTTGAGGGAACAGCTGCTATAGTTATCAAATCCATTGAGTTTTCTTCAAGTAATTACTCTGTGGCATGGTCATTGTTATGTGATCGGTTTGACAACAAAAGATTACTGGTTCAGAATCATATAAGTTCATTATTTACTATTGAATCAATTACAAAAGAATCTTCTGTTGCCATTAAGAATTTGATCGATCAGTTAAATAAAGACTTGCGAGCTTTAGAGTCATTAGGGGAGCCTGTGAAACACTGGGATACACTTTTAATCTACATTGTCACACGAAAACTTGATCAAAAAACCTATCGTGAGTGGGAGGAGTGCAAAGGTAGGATAGACAAGGATGGCTTAATCACGTTTAACGCATTTATGCAATTCTTACGCAATCGAGCCGACCTCATCGAGACCCTGGAACTCCCCCGCAATCATTATTCGCAATCACCAGGTAAATCAGGTCCTAAGATCAAGTCAATGGTAGCACAATCTCCTATCAATTCTAGCACTGACTCAGCTTCTAAACCTTGTCCTAAATGTAATAACAACGATCACACATTAAATAATTGTCCACAGTTTCTCGCATTGAGTAACGATGACCGTCTCAAATCATTACCTAGTTATAAGGTATGTTTTAACTGTTTTCGTTCCGGACACTATGCTAACAAATGTAAAAAACCAGGCTGCAAACTATGCAAACGTAGGCACAACACATTAGTTCACGTACATTCTAATGGCACTGTATCGAATACACCTAGTGGTAATTCGATGAATAACTTGTCTGCTACGACTGAAACGAATAACGTAGCTTTATCCGCAAACATTGCATCTCCGTGTGGTCATACGCAACGAGATGTGTTGTTATCAACCGCTTTGATCAAATTAAGAGACCACAATGGGTGTGTGCATCTCGCTCGCGCGGTGCTCGATAGTGGCAGCACGTCTTCACTCATAACAGATAGGTTGTGCAATAAACTTAACTTAAAAACTAGCCAGGTAGATAGATCAATCCTTGGAATCAATAACGTCACTTCGCACGTAGGTAAAATATGTCGGGTTAAGGGTACGCCATTAGATGATAGCTTTGTATTCGAACTAAATTGTTTTGTTCTTCCGTTCATTACGAGTAGTGTTCCGTGTCGTCAGATAAATATTTCTGATTTCGACTTACCCTCGAATATTACTTTAGCTGATCCTACTTTTTATAACCCTGCCGATGTTGATATTTTAATCGGCGCTGATCTTTTTTGGGATTTGTTAGGATCTCAAAGACTAAAGTTAGGTACCGGGAAACCAATATTATGTGAAACCCGTCTAGGATGGATAGTTTCCGGTCCAACTACTCAGAATACTATCTCACTGCTGACGAATGACATAAAGTGCAATATGTCTAAAATGGTTGCCGACAGCGATGGTGACTGGGAAAACCTCAAGTCAGAATTGACAAAGTTTTGGCAATTAGAGGAGGTGAATGCGAAGTCTTCCAATTCTTATATGCCTGAAGAGAAATTGTGTGAAGACAATTTCGTTACAAATACGACACGATTGTCTGATGGTCGTTTTTGTGTTCGCATCCCCCTTAAGAAAGATCCTTCAATTTTAGGAAATTCTTTTAATAAAGCCACACATTGTTTACATTCTTTAGAGCGTAAATTAAAGGTTAAGACGAACTTTAGTAGAATGTATCATGACTTTTTGTCAGAATACGAGTTACTTGGTCATATGACAAAAATTAATAAACCTAATTTATGTTTGGGTTATTTTATTCCACATATGGGAGTTTTACGCGAGTCGAGTACCACGACCAAACTTCGTGTTGTTTTCAACGCTAGTGCTTCTACTTCGACGGGAGTGTCCTCTAATGACCTACAGATGGTTGGGCCAACCGTACAGGACGGTCTATTGTCTATACTTCTTCGCTTTAGAGTCCACAAGTATGTTTTATCTGCGGATGTGGAGAAGATGTATAGACAAATAGTCGTCCACCCGTCGGACAGATATTTACAACAGATTGTTTGGCGTGATAATGTTAGTGATCCTATTAATGTTTATCAATTAAACACCGTCACGTACGGTACGGCCAGTGCGCCATTCCTTGCGACACGATGCCTTAAACAAGTAGGACTCGACTGTAGGAACCCTAAGATATCGGAAATCATCCAACATGACTTCTATGTCGACGACTTGCTGACCGGAGGGGATGACTTAGATGAAGTAAAGTTCATTCGCACTGAAGTCACCAAAGCGCTTGCGTCGGCATGTATGCCATTGAGAAAGTGGAAGTCAAATGATTCTCAATTATTGTCGAATGCTGTCCCTGCGTCATACGATTTGAACATTGGACAAAATGAGCCAGAAAAGTTGCTTGGTCTCTGTTGGCATATCGGCACTGATGAGATAGGGTTTCCTATAGGTCTGACTAAATCTTCGACTAGGTACACAAAGCGTGACTTGTTATCCGTTATTGCGCGAATCTTTGATCCCTTAGGTCTGTTAGGTCCTATTGTTATTACTATGAAGATCTTGCTACAGAAAATGTGGTTAGATAAATTATCATGGGATCAACCATTACCTAATGAGATTTGTAAACAATGGGAGATTATTATTAAATCTTTACCTCTTTTAAATCATGTTCGCATTCCGCGACTTGTAGTCTGCAATTCATTTACGGAGTTAGAACTCCATATTTTCACAGACGCGTCTGAGTCCGCGTACGGTGCTTGCGTCTACATTCGCAGTGTTAATGCTAAGGGTGAGTACATGGCTCGCTTGTTAATGGCAAAGAGTCGAGTTGCTCCCATCAAGCCTACGACAATTCCGCGACTGGAGTTATGTGGTGCGGTAGTCGGTTCTCGTCTTCACGAGAAGGTGATGAGCTCACTTCGAGTGAAGATCAGTCGGGTTTATTGTTGGACTGATTCAACCATTGTCTTGGGATGGTTACAGATGATGCCTACCAGACTTCAGCCCTTTGTGCGCAACCGCGTTGCTGAGGTTTTGGATAAGTCGGGTAACTGTACTTGGAGGCACGTCCCAACAGATCAAAATCCAGCAGACCTAATATCTCGTGGCATGGATATTAGTGATCTGCAGGAGTCAGATCTGTGGTGGAAAGGACCAGATTTCTTAAAACTAGATTCGTCTGAATGGCCTTCTCAAATTACGAGCCCAGGACTACAATCGTTACCGGAGACTCGACCTAAAATCATATTACATGTTGTAAACGATTCGAAACCTGAAGTTTTAATTGATTTTAGGCGTTATTCCAATTACACACGGCTCGTACGATCTGTTGCCTACGTATTACGATTTATTAAGTCATGTAGAAAGCATTACCCTAAAACCAAATACTTGTCACATGATGAGGTACAAGATGCACTAACTCTTGTCATTATTAAGAGTCAGATTCAGTCATTTTCTGAATACCAATTATTTTTGAACAAAAAGAGTTTACCTAAAAAGAGCGCCCTTCTAAAGTTTAATGTTTATTTAGACGATAATAATGTAATGCGAGTAGGAGGACGTCTCGATAACTCTAATTTTGCTTATAGTAAGAAACACCCTATTTTATTACAGTCCACTCATGATTTCACTAAACTATTATTTAATTTTGAGCATAAAAGGCTGATGCATGCTGGCCCACAATTATTATTAGCTTCCATTAGGGAAACTTATTGGCCAATAGGAGGTCGCAAGTTGGCGAAAGCCTGTTATCATAAGTGTGTTTTGTGTCACCGTATGAAGGGTAAGGTTGTAGCTCCCTTAATGGGTAACTTACCACGAGAACGCCTTCGTCCAGGTTATCCCTTTGAAAGCACAGGCGTTGATTACGCTGGCCCTATTATGTGTGCTAGTCGCCAGGGCCGTGGATGTAGGTTAGTAAAGGTGTATGTCGCTATTTTTATTTGTTTCACAACCAAGGCCATTCATTTGGAGCTCGTTGGTGATTTAACTAGCAATAGTTATTTACTGGCTTTGTATCGGTTTATTTCTCGGAGAGGTAAACCTGCTGATATTTTTTCCGATAACGGTACCTCATTTGTCGGTGCATACAACGACCTTTCCAAATTTTTAAAATTAAATAGTTTGTCCTTGGGTGAAAGTGCAGCAAACGACGGAATAAGGTTCCATTTTATTCCCGCCTACACCCCACATTTCGGTGGACTCTGGGAGGCGGGTGTCAAGTCAGCAAAGTATCACCTTCAGAGAGTGTTGGGAAATTGTAACTTGACTTTTGAGGAGCTGTACACCACACTAACCAAGATTGAAGCCATCTTGAACTCTCGTCCATTGACGCCGTTGTCTTCAGATCCTGCAGATTATACTCCGCTCACGCCAGGACATTTTCTTGTGGGACGGCCACTTACTTCTTTGCCGCAACCTGATTACCAGGATAGCTCTGCCAATTATCTGTCTCGTTACCAGAGGATCGAGCAGCTTCGCCAGCATTTCTGGAGCAGATGGAGCAAGGAGTATGTTGCAGAATTGCAACAACGCTCCAAATGGCGTTCCTGCAAGGATGGCTTGATGCTGAACTCCTTGGTGGTGATCAAGGAAGACGATCTTCCTCCGTTGAAGTGGAGACTTGGACGGATCGTGGCTGTTCATCCAGGAACGGATGGTATCGCCCGTGTAGCTGACATTCGGACGTCTACTGGAGTCGTTCGACGGGCATTCAACCGAATCTGCCCTTTGCCTGTGTCTTCAGAATCTGGTTGAAACCATTGGTTTCAACGCCCGGGGAAATGTTGGAGATAAAACCTTCTTGCAAGCTTCCTAAATTATATGAAAAAATATGACACTTCTATTTGTCACTTGTCTTCACTTGTTTCTTGTAAAATATGTTGTTCACACCGAAAATTATTAAAACTAATTTGCATTGAGCATCCAGTCATTGATTTTCATCAGAATACCCATAATTCTCGCACAAATAGTGTTTACAAAAAACACGTAGGTACTTCCTGGAATTAATTTTGTTAAATATTCAATAGGAATTACTGAATGCCAACAGAGTTTTCAGACGTTATCTCTCTTTCCTCTTCCGATTTGTACTACACCTTTTAACTCCACTACAGGTAATAAACCAATACGAACGCGCATTACTCAACTTACAGTTGCTATCACGGATCTTGAGCGGTTGCGCAGAAGTCAAATATACGGTTTTTTTAGTGGTGTGTGTGAGACGCGAGGGCGGGGAGTGTCAGTGATTGGTTCGCCGCCCCATCGCGTCATAGACGTCACTCCTAATTCGTTCCCTGCGTTGCTGCATGTATCTAAGAACGAAGACGATCGGCTCGCCAATGTATGGAATGCACAAAGTAATCCCCACTCTGACGCCGAGCGGTCAAGATCTGTGATGGCAACTGTACAGACCACGCACACTTAGATCGCAAGTTACCTATTGGTAGTTGAACTATGAGCATTACCCTACTTTATGGCACACTTGCCCCGCCCACAAAGCCATTCTAACCTCTTTCAGCTGTTCTATAGCTACCACCTTATCAACTATTATATATTATCAATGACATGTTGACCCCGGGCTACAGGGCCCCAACGTATGCATAAATTTGTAATAATAATATTGTTGATTGTATTGACTTAGTAAAACAAATAATTTGAGAACTGGCGAAGATATAAACGACTCGACTGTACCTGTAGGTATGTATTTAAAGGGCCTATTGCACTATTCGATATTCAGACACGTTTAGTCTATGGTTCGACGTATCGCGTAGTGTAAGTGTCGTAGGCTAGAGTGAATAGGCTCTTAATAAACTAGTGCGCCTCACCATCAACGATTGCATCACAGCTTACCATCAGATGGGATCGCAGTCAAGCACTAGTATATATCAGGCAAAAAAAGTGTAATAAGGATCAGACTGTTTTACTCGGAAAGCAAAATAAGACGAGTCTGAATATCGTGTGCTGAATAACGCGTAGTGTAGTAGGCCCTTTACTTTAGGCACGTAGGCGCATTGAATTCATGATGTGTCTCTACATTTGAAACAAAGCATAAATCCAATTATTTGCCAGCTTTTGTTAGTAAACGTATTATTCGACACGTCTTCAGTTCCGAGAAGTACCTCCTCATGTATGCTCTCCATCTTGGAGATACACAAGTACGAGGTAAATCCTGGTTTAAGTACCTACTTCATTTTGAATTGTATAGATAACTTAAGCGTTTGATCGAATACAAAAGCTTCACGTTCTGTGTAGGGATTGCAAATATTCGAAGTTTTGATTTTCGAATATTCGAATAATATGCGAACATTTTTGCAGAGCTATTCGAATATTCGAAAATCAACACTTGGATTATTTGCAATCTCTAGTTCTGTGTGAGGTTTTTGAATTTGACTTAAGTATTTATAACCAGATCTAGTAAAATATAACGGCAAAAACTAACTTTTTATTGCCAAAAAGTAAATGATCAAGAGCAGTGGTGGCCTAGTGGTAATGGCCACGACTTACGAGTTGTAGGTCGCGGGTTCCAACCCTGCTCGGCGCATTACTTTATGTCGTGTCTAAACAAAAGGCGCAATTTTTAAATTCTTTGTTTTGAGGACCTATGAAGGTCAAAGCACACTTAAACGACTCTGCTCCAACACCGCTCCCACCCAACACCGCCCTAAACTAAGACGACTGCTCGCAGTTAACGCGGTGACAGCTAGCAGGCACCCAGCAGTCCACGCGGCGACAGCCAGCAGACGGCCAGCTGTCCACCCGCCGACGGCTCTCGCTTTTGTGTAGATACTGACCGAATGAGCGGCGACGGCGCGGCGACTGCTAGCAGTGAGCGGCAAGCGCGTGGACACCGCGCCGACCACTCGTCTACAACGTGCAGCCGGCGAGGCGTCAACTACCGAGCAGACTGACGGCGGTAAGCTCGCTGACAGCGAGCTGTCTGCTAATTTATGATGCCAATGTAAAATATATCCTAAGAGCAATATTTAAAGCCCATATTTGAATAATATTCTTTTTGCCGGGTGGGAGCAGAGTCGTGTAAGTGAGCTATATGACCTTGATACTACTGTAAAGTAAATATTGAATGTCTATAGTTTTATATCGTTTATCAATAGGTAATTCGAACACAGCTGAATGAATTTCGATTACATTTTGGATCACGGGTAGCTCGGATTAGGATAGATATTATTTTTCAAGGTATTTTGATTCTATTGGATTATTTTCTACTTTCGAACAGGTAAAGCCGCTGGCAAAATCGAAACATTTAATAGTAATTACATTTAATACTGAAACAAAACAAGATTTTAATGAAAATTATTTTTTAAGCTTTTGTAGCTACCTATACAATTGATGCTCGTCAAGACAAATCATACGAGCCCAAACTCGATGGGTTGTGTCAATTAACTACCAAGTTCCTATAGCCACCTTCCTGTTCCATCATCAGATCAGCTCCATGTCATAATGATTTTGCATTGTCATCTGATTTACACATGCATGCAAAATTTCAGCTCAATCGGTAACCGGGAAGTGGGTCTTTAATTTGCAAGATTTGATGACAGGCAAACATCGGGACAGGTGAAACTAAAAAAATATAAAAGCTTGTAAAATAGATGATATAGAAAAAACAAAAAACGTTTTGGGAACCCGTGTAAGTACAGCTAAAGAGTGGATTGTGAAAAGGTTATTCTTCCAAGTTGGTCCCATAGAAATATTGTTATGATCAGATCATGAACTTCGAAGATAAGGAACAGAACTCCTCATAGGAACACAGCAGAACCGTCGTTATAAGTAAAATTGCTTTGTTTATAGGTGTAGTCGATGACTGACTGAAAGAAAAGGGGGAGAGAATGTATCGAACTGATCTGATGATGAAGCCAGAAAGTAAATTGTGTACTCAGGCTTTAAGGTATTTAAGTTTTGCTGAGAGGTACTTTTTAGTGGAGGTACCATAACTAAAAAGTGTAAAATAAAAAACTTTTTACAAAAAAAATATATATAACCGACTTCAATGTAAAAAGGACACTGAAAAGTACAAAATAACTTTAATTTCGGAAGTCAGTGTTAAATAACGAAGACACAAAACTATTATTGAAACACCGACTTCCGAAATTAAAGTTATTTTGTACTTTTCAGTGTCCTTTTTACATTGAAGTCGGTTATATATATTTTGTAGAAAGTTTTTTTATGTAGCAATAGTACGTAAGTAAATAACAATAAAAATGTTGACTTTAAGATCGTTATCTAACCCCGCAAAGCTGGAATACTGCCAGCGCGGAAGCAATCATAAAATTAATATTTGCCAGTGTGGTTTTCATTAATATAATATCATACTAGCTACTGCCAACGGCTTTACCCGCGCGATAGTAGAAAATTATCCCAAGATAATTATACTCCTTTTTTTGTATGGTGGGATAAAATCATCCAATGGCAAACCCCCGCTCTTGGGCGGAGCGGGAGATAGTGTCAGACTCTTACTGACTAAAAGACCCACCCCGTTCCTTCTAGCCTTCATACCGGGGCTCGAGCGCCCTTTCGGATAACCCTGGCCCCAGTAGGCTTTGACCCGGTTGGGTCCCTGCTGTTGCTGACAACTCTTTGAGGCGCGCGGGAACAGTGCGCGCCGTCGACGACTTGGGCTTGGTCCGGACAGTTACCGGACGACCGGACAGCGAGCTACCCATTGCTCATTGTCCGCAAGCAGGAGCCGCTTGAGCGCGGCCCCAGCCCGGTTGAGTTTAGAAGCCAGACGTCAGAAATGCTCCACAAAATTCCGCCGGCTGTCGAGGACGAGTCCCAGGTACTTCATCTTCGACCCGACACCGATGTGGACTCCTCCTACCGTTAGTTGGGAACTCAATGGCGGCGCGTTCCGAGGGCGGCGACCGTGGAAACACATCGCCTCGGATTTGTGAAGCGCCACCTCGAGTCCCAACTCCTGGATCCTTTCAACGACCATCGCAACCCCGCGCGTCGCTTGAGCGACCGCCGCCTGGTACGACTCTCCCTGCGCTAGGACCAGCGTGTCGTCTGCATAGCAAACCACGCTGACCCCGTCAGGGAAGTCGCCGCGCAGCACGTAGTCGTAGCCGATGTTCCACAAGGGTGGCCCTAGTACCGACCCCTGCGGAACACCGCACGACATCTCTCGACGTTTCCAGTCTCCCTGGTGACCGGGGTATACTATAAATCTCTCCGACAGATAGGCCTCGACCACTCGACAGAGGATAATTATACTCCTGGAATAAAATTATTGTCTCACTTTTGATTGCATCACTATTTATCTTCGGATGAGATTGCAATCAAGCACTAGTTTATATCAATTAAAAAAATCTTCACCGTTTTGAGAGCAGTGGTGACTAAATAAATTACACAAAGTAATGCGCCTGGCTGGGTTCGAATTCGCGACCACAAAATAGATAGGTAAGTACAGAAGACAATTACATGTATGTACTTCACTTTTTAGGGTTCCGTAGCCAAATGGCAAAAAACGGAACCCTTATAGATTCGTCATGTCTGTCTGTCTGTCTGTCTGTCTGTCTGTCCGTCCGTCCGTCCGTATGTCACAGCCACTTTTTTCCGAAACTATAAGAGCTATACATTTGAAACTTTGTAAGTAGATGTATTCTGTGAACCGCATTAAGATTTTCATACAAAAATAGTAAAAAAGCATTAAATTTTGGGGGTTCCCATACATAGAACTGAAACTCAAAAATTTTTTTTTCATCAAACCCATGCGTGTGGGGTATTATGGATAGGTCTTCAAAAATATACTGAGGTTTCTAATATATTTTTTTTCTAAACTGAATAGTTTGCGCGAGAGACACTTCCAAAGTGGTAAAATGTGTGTCCCCCCCCTCGAACTTCTAAAATAAGAGAATGATAAAACTAAAAAAAATATATGATGTACATTACTATAAAAACTACCAACGAAAATTGGTTTGAATGAAATCTAGTAAGTAGTTTTTTTTTAATGCGTCATAAATCGAAAAAAATACACTATTATTAAAACATCGATCAAAGTTACAACACATTACAAGAACTTTTATATTATGTTACTTGCTGCTACGGAACCCTTCATGGGCGAGTCCGACTCGCACTTGGCCGGTTTTTTATACCTACGCTCGGTGGACGGACGCACAATAATGAGCGTTTGTGCCGGAATTGTTCGACGAGTGATCCGAGACGCGACCGAGATATCGTGTCTGTGAGCGGTGTCTTTGTGTGCGTTGCTCGAGCGCGCTTTGTATGTAGATTGACTTCTGTACCTATATATTTTGTGCCGCGATCTACAACTCGTAAGTCGGGGCCATTAGCACTCGGCTACCAGTGTTCAAAAAAATAAATATCCTATATGCACGTATACACACACACAAACTTTCACCTTTTTAATATTAGTGTGATTCATAGCGTCTGCCAGCAACTTCGTCCATGAAAAACGAAAATTAATAGAAGAAACAAGCTGACTTGGCAAACTTCGTACCGCCTAACAGTCAATGATTGTAGTACATCTTTCGATAAAGTCAACCGATTGTTACATACAAGTTACATACAATTTTATTTTTTTTATGTATAAAAGTTATCTACATAAATTTCGCACAACTAAAAACTACAGATTTATTATATGTATAGTAAAATCTTCTTCTTCCTGGCCTTATCCCATATTACTTATAGTCGGCGCAACACGTTTTTTTTCCATTCTCTCCTGTCACCCGTTACAATATCACTAACTCCCTTTTCTTTCATATCACTGATTCACTCCTCACACAATCCATGTATTCTTTCTTTGGCCTCCCTCTCTTTCGCTCTCCATCCATCCACATGTAAACTCATAGCTCTTTTAGCAACATGCGTTTCATCCCTCCTCTTTACATGACCATACCAAGACAACCGATTCCCTTTCAACTTTTCAGTCACTGGCGCCACTATCAAACTGACCCTAATATACTCGAAAATCTAAAATCAATAAGTATTTCAATTAAAAGTTAAAATTTAGCAATACCTACTGCTTTAAAGCGATGACATTAGGGCTTCAGAGGGCAGTTCATGTATGTTACTTAACTACTTATGTTCTGACTTATATAAGCTGTTGAATGTTTAGTACGAAATAAATTAGTTGTGTTAAACTTGACACAGTTATCTTCAGGGTAAATCACGTAGGTAATTTATTTGCTAGTCGCTGGGGCTGTTTTTTATGGTTTTGGAGTTTGTATAGGAAAACTATACTCTGTTCAAAATGACATTAGAAAGTGAAAACTTTTGACCAAGCCCAAGTTGTCGATGGCGCGCATTGTTCCCGCGCGCTTCAAGGAGTTGTCAGCAACAGCAGGGACCCAGCCGGATCGAGGCCAACTGGGGCCAGGGTTATCCGAAAGGGAGCTCGAGCCCCGGTATGAAGGCTAAAAGGAACGGGGTGGGTCTTTTAGTCAGTAAGAGTCTGACACTATCTCCCGGTCCGCCCAAGAGCGGGGGTTGTCATTGGATGACTTTTGCTTTACAGCTAGTGAATGTAGTATATCTTACGATATAGTCAACCGATTGCGATGAAACAAAGCCTTTAAATAAATATATATATCAAGTTACATTATACAATTTTAATTTATAAAAGTTATCTACACCGATATTGTAGGTACTTTTCACGTGATGTGCGCACAACATAGAACTTCTATAGGTTTATTATATGAATAGATTTTATTAGAAACTCCTATTATCAAATAAAAAAGATAACTAGAACTCAAACCTCCGTCTCCGCCCATTGTAAGCAAATCCGTAATAAGTATCCCTCGGGCGGTTGTTGCGATAAAATATGACAATGTTCAAGAAAAATGATTTACTTTAATCCCGGAGAAAATAAAATTGCTCTAACGCGAACATTTATCTTGTTTCAGGTTGCAAATCGGGGAGAAAGAGGAGAAGTATGATTGAAGAGTTGGCAGCACTGAAAGAGTTGTAAAGAAAAGATAAGCTGTAAAGATGTCTAACAAATCGCAGACGCTTTTGGAGATTTTCCAAGGGATTTTGGCCGGCAATGTGTCGGATATCAATGAGACACAGATTGTGTCTGTGATGCGGGAGCAGGCGAGCCGCGGGGGCAGGGGGGACGAGATGGAGTCGCTGCTGGTGCGCATGATGAAGGATGCCAAAAACCGCCTGAACCTTACGCTGAAGCCTGATACGTGCGGCTACTGCGAGGGCGACTTCAGAGACGTTATTATGGCATACAACGGAATACATGGCTACGTTAGTTTACTGGTATGTTTATATTTTTTCTTCATAAATTATACAAGGTAATCTAGACGTTGTTGGGTTCATTTTTTTTTCAGTTTTATTCGAACAATCATAAATCTTAAAAAAAAATCTAACCTAAGCGGTCTAGTCGTACACTCTGTTCTTAATAATTATATTTCTTCTTCCTGCTCTTATCCTATATTATTTGGGGTCGGAGCAACACGTATTTTTTTTCCATTGTGTCCATTGTCACATTATCACTAACTCTTTATAATTTACTACTGATTTAGGTAATTATCATGATATAATAATATATTATTCCACAACTTTCACACAATGCTATCTATTCCCAAACCAAGCAGAGTTTTTACAATTAGTAGGTACTAGACAACAGATAAACATACGTCTAATTTTCTAAATACATACATATACGTATTATTGATAAATTACACCCAGACACAGACAGCATGGTTACTGATTTAATTTAATTTAACTATCATGGTTTGATGGATTTCTGCCAGTTTAAAATAACCATTTCTTTTTTGGGAACATTTAAAAAATAAAAACACGTGTAATGAAACCATTTAAAATTCTACTGTGTTTGGTTACCTGTGCCATATTGAGCACATCAAACAATTTATATTTCAACCCTTTTTTGGTATAGTAAGATGTAAATCTGCTGGTTAGTCATAAAACTCTTGTGTTGCCATTTTTCTTTGATCTACAAATTCTTTGCTTTATACTTGTGCGAAAAATATTTTACCACTTAGATGAAAATATTTCAATTCTGATAATAAAACTGATGTTAAAGATTTTGGGCTGTTTTGTTTTTTTTTTTTATGTTTTATACTAAGTTCTAAGTAGTTCTGTGGTGAAAGTTTATCTTTATTATTTTTATTTAAGCTCTAAAAAGAGTCCTTTGATTTAGGATCACTTGATTCTAGAACACTTTTGAGATTTTAAATATAAAAGTAAGATCGCAAAAGAGAAATAAAAAGTACTCGTTACATTGTATTATTTAGTTTTGCGAATTGATTTTATAAACGAATACCAATTTCGATGTTTCTAAAAATTCATAAATTGTTCAAAATTTCTTTACTCCAATACCACAAAATAAGTAGGTACAGAAGACAATATCATGTATGTACTTCACTTTTTATACCTACGCTCGGTAGACGCACACTTATGAGCGTTTGAGCCGGAATTGTTCCACGAGTGAGCCGAGACGCGACCTAGATATCGTGTCCGTGAGCGGTGTCTATGTGTGCGTTGCTCGAGCTCGCTTTGTATGTAGATTGACTTCTGTACCTATATATTTTGTGTCAATACACCGTAATAGTAGTATTTATTATTAGATCCTCGTCCGGCCGTCCGGTTACCGTCCGGACCGAGCCCAAGTCGTCGAAACCGTGAGGGCTCAGCAGGGCATATGCCCGCTGGGGCCGCGGAGATTTTCTGAAAAAGAAACTCGTGGTCCTAGAATGTAAAGGGTACCTGAAGGATACGGGTGCAGTTTTCGTCAGTAAAAGTCTGACACGCCCTCCCGCTTCTCTTTAGAGCAGGAGAAGTAATTGGATGATTTTCCACCTTAAAAAAATAGTAATATCACAGGTATCACAGAGAGAAATGTAAGACATAGCATTGGTAGTTCCTGTAATTATTAATGTTCTCGAAATTCAAATTTATATAATAGGTGTAAGTGAGAAGTCATCTTTGAATTACTGTTACTTGCAGACTCACTGTTTGTACAAGTATACCTGAAGTTGAAACAGGTACACCTGCCCGTCCCAGAAACTTGTAGCTACGCCCACGACAGAAGATGAATGCTAAACATGACACACAAACTTGCATAATAATTCGCCAGGAATAGCACAGCTAACTTTGTTAAAGGTTCTAACTCGGGTTTTCTTATTAAGAACCTGAAAGATCTACGTGGCCGGAATCTGAAGATTAAAAAATAAAGAAATAAATATCTATATAAATTAAAAATAAAATAAATAAATAATATTCTCTACTAGTTACTGCCAGTGATTTCGCCCGCATGAGAGTAGAAATTTGGCCCAAGGTAACATACTCCCGGGATAAAAAGTAGACTATGTGCTATTCCAAAATTTCATCAACATCCTTTCAGCCGTTCTACCGTGAAGAAGTAACAAACATGCACACTCATAAACATCCGTCTATATAATATTTATTTTCTCTATGAATTTCTATTTTCGATAAACACAATAAATCGTTCGTTAATTTTCAATATACAACATATACATATATAATATATATATATATATACAATATAAAAAAATATTGCGGGAACATTAGCATGAGTTACCGTGATCCTAAAACGCAAAGGAAAATGAAGGAACATATGTGGGTTTCAGTTAATAATAATAATAATAATAATAATATGTTTATTCAGAATAACATTTGGTAGAATGGTTACATAATATCTTAAGAGTAATTACAAAGGTAAATGCTATGTTAGTAGTTAGTAAAAGTCTGACACGCTCTCTCGCTCTTCTCTCGAGTGGGAAAAGGTATTGGATGATTTACCGCCTCAAAAAAAGTTGTTTTCTTTCTGTAACGAAATAGAGTAAGAATCCTTGTGTTTTATTTAAATTGCTAACACACTTTTGTTACCTATTTACCTATAAAAGTTGCCAAAACTGAAAATTCATATTTGGGCTTCATATAAAATAACGAAAGTCTGGTAGACACGTATAAAAATAATTATTTTATTTGAGTAGCATTTTGGGACCATAAATAAAACAAACAATAGAGCTGTACAGGTTGCCAAATATTGGTCAAAAGAAGTATAGTTTGTAGTACACGAACTCATTGAGTCGACGTCAAAAATTCGCACATACGTCGGTCGACTTATTGAGTCTGACGTGAGTAGGATCGGATTTAATACGTAATTTCTCAGTCTACATTATACCTTTCCTTGTCAAACTTACACAAATTGTAGGAAATGGAATAGCACAGCAATATACAACTAACAATAATTCGTTATAGAATACATTATTTATTTTACTGTCATTTTAAATTTTTGACTAAATTATGAAGTGTCAAAGTTCAAGCAAAATAGCAGATTTTCAGAAGTCGTTACTGGATTAGTTTAAAACGAATTTACAAAATGATTTTAATAGAAGCCTAGATAATATCCCCAAGATATTGTGTTTCCAAAATATCTAATGAAAAATGAGTAATAACGTAATAATCGCGTAAGAGCATTTGTATGAAAAACAGTGAAAATGTATGTCGAGTTGCATCCCCTTAACACATACTCATGACGATCAAAAAGTGTTCGGTGTCGGTAACTGACAACTAAAAGTGTCTACATTGGCGCAGCGTCTTAATCCCTTTTTCCTTGTGGTCCCTAAATACTACTCTAAAAGTGGAAGTTGGGGCCGCGTCCCTGTCCAAAGACCCCTCTTGGCTAAAAAGTTGGAATGTTGATATTTGAAAAACGATATCTAGGTACCTATTCAAACACTATGAGACAGATTCAGTTTAATGAGTTCTATGTAGAGAATTGTGTGCTTGGGCAACTATGTTTTGTGAGGGTTTATGAATTCATGGAAAAGAGGATATTTGAAATGGATCTATTGAAGCTTGGACAATATTGATGAAGCTGACCCGCCAAATGTTGTTATGTCATATAAATAACTAGCTTTTGTCCGCGGCTTCGCCCGCTTACATATTATAAGTAGGTTTATGTATAGTGACTATAATATATTTAATATAGCCTATATCACTCAGGAATAAAGCTTAAGTTCTATAGGTGAAAACATTTTCACAATCGGACTAGTACTTTCAGAGATTACCTTCTACAAACAAAATACAAATACAAATATGTTGATTGCTTCAAAAAGGTAAATACAGAAATTAACAGATCTCTGGACTCCACACTAGGATTCCCTGTGTCGTGGAGACCAGTCTCTTCCGTCTTATAAAAAATAAAAATAAAATTAAAATGATAACAAAGATACTACTTTTAAAACTAAAAAGATAGTAATAAAATAAAAGAATTAATTATACTTTATTATTATATTATAAATGTGTAGATTATCTTTTATAATATTAAGTGTAGGATATCAAATAATCAAGAGAATAATAGAATAAAGCAGCTTTTTACGCTGAATTACTCTAAAATTACATATACACGAGATTTTCATTCTTAGCCATCGACATGTGATTCATTCGCGAAACAAACATTCACTCATGTAACCTTCCAAATATTTATTCATGGTCTCATACATACGTTTGATCACTCGAAGTATTCCCAGGATAATTTACAATATTTGTTTGGGAGCAATCCATCTGTCCCACACAATTTTGTTAAGTTATTCCGTGTTTTTGGTGAAAGGAAAACATGAAAAACCGGCAAAGTGTGCATCGAGTTCAAAAGAAAGCAAAAATTTCATGCAAGATGACGAGTTTGACATAATATCTTAGACCTGCTGGGTCTAAGATCGCTTGGCTAATGAAGTTCTAGCATTACTGGCGCCTGACTACTTGTAATGATAGTCTAAGATCTACGAATGAAAACTGAGGTCGTCTCTATGTGATTTCCGTCGAGGCGAATACCCCGCATTAGTAACGTCGCAGACATACTTAGAAAAGTATAAATTCATTATATTATAATGAATTGTAAAATTCATACTGGTACTTGCTCTTATCTCCAAAAACGAAATATTATGACGAACTAGATTCATATTGTATTTCAGATCTCCAACGTTATGTCTCTATAGTAGATATAGAGTTCAAGTCATAAGTAACAGTACATTAACTTGGAACGGTTAAGTTGGGATTAAAGTTTAATCGTGTTGATGAAAATTGTTAGAGCTGACAGCGCTCACAGTACTTATCTAAACTTTTCCGGTATTAAGGAACGTAAGCGGGGAAACTAGATACATAGTGCCTCGGGCATGGTTGCCGCCGCTAGCTTCGTCTGCTTTTGTGCGACCATGCTTAAGCGGAGCGCATCTCGGGTGCGTAGGGTGCGCGGCAGCCCTAACTTGTGTAAATGTTAAATAAATGATAAATTATATTTATTTTGTAAATAGGTTTAAAAAATACTTTTACACGTCAATTTTTTTTTCGTCAGTTTATGCTAGATGAAGCCGGTGTGCTGATGATGATAAGGCTCGATTGTCCTTATATAAGGCACTGCACTGACTTGCATTGCATGTTGCCTGTAGTCATGAGTGATTTATTTATTTATTTAATACAACAAACTAGCTATTAACACTAAATTACAATAAAACCTTTCACTCTGTCTTCTCACAGAATCGCAAACTTTCTAATAATATCGTCTTCCATTCATGAGCATACAAATCCAATCCAGGGTTGGTCTCCACGAGCGCGTTGAGCACCGTTAGCATACGCGGTCTATGGGAGTTGGATCGAGCTATAGTGCAACAGAATGGGACATTAAATAGTTTATGTTTTCAAGAGCGATTGTAGTTATTTGGAATTTGTGATGATTGTAACTGTGTGTGAATTAGGGTGAGTTGCACCATTTAACTATAACGATAACCAAACCATAACCAGCCGTGAAACGGCCGCCTCTTGGTCAATTCGACAATTTGACAACTGTTCGGCTTTGTTACCGTTATAGTTAAATGGTGCAACTCACCCTTAGTTAAATGTTGTTTGTTTGATGGGGATACTCGTGTGTTTTGTGTTATATTTTTGTGTTAGGTGTGATGATGAGTCTTAGTTAGGTACTTGCTCAAAAAAAAAAATATTACTAAAAAAAAAAACAGGTTGCGGTGCCCTAGTAGGGTTCATGTACGAAACTTATATTATGTAATAAGACCTTGTAAACGACATGAATGCAATGAATAAATAAATAAATTTCTTACCACAGTCCTTCACTTCTGTTATTCATGTGTTAAGAAGAGCTGAACATTGAAGTGAAGACCTACATGTTAGTGCATCTAGTTTTAAGGATTTTTTCCGTATTTTCCCTAGCATGTTTTTTTTTTCTAATAAAAAAAAATAAAACAGAATTACAAAATAAGCAAGGGTTTTTAACGAGATCAATAACAAGATAAAAAAAGAAAGATTTTTTTTTTTATTCGTAACCCACACAATTGTATAAATTAAAAATATATAGGTGTGGAAAAAGAAAATTAAAATCTGCACGTGTCTAAAAAGACGCCTGAGACACTCTGCATAAATGTTGCGATATTTAAAGCGATAAATAAAGCAGCGCTGCGCGCTTAACGCTCGTAGAAAATTATTCAAATGTATGGGAATGACGTCATCTCAACGTAATGTCACGTGGTCAGAACAAATTACGTGACTTGATTCCACCATCTCACTTCTACTATTGGACAAGCCGACGAACGGCGAGTATCCACTCCAATGTTGTTGAAACCTCTACGGTCCGGACCAAGCGTGTCGCCTCATCGTTTATACCGCGTACATCGAAGGACTGGAACAATTTGCCTGCTGCGGTCTTCCCGTCTGATTATAATTTAGGTGTCTTTAAGGCAAGAGTGAATAGGCTCTTAAAAAACTAGTGCGCCTCTCCATCAACGATTGCATCACTGCTTACCATCAGGTGGGATCGCAGTCAAACACTAGTTTATACAAATTTAGAAAAAAATAATAATAGGAGGCTTTACCGAAACGAAACCATCGTAACTTGGCTAGGCATGCTGATATTCTGTTAGGGTCTATTGTGATGCAATGTGATTGAAACGACATTCAGAAGTGTCCGTTTCGACTACTCGGATACAGTGTCGTAAAAGAAAAAAAAGACAATGTGAACATTACGAAGGAATTTGTAAAACAACAATGAAAAATCGAATATTCAAAAATCGCGCGGTCGAGAACTGTATGAACAGCACGGTCACACAGTTCTCCTAAACAGGGCTTTTGTTTCAGTTTGGTTATTATAAGTACAGCCTCATAACGTACATTTCACACGGAATAATTAATTTTCATGTGCATATAAGGACTAATGTACTTAATAATTAAGGTGTACATAGCGTTCATGACAATAATCTTGCTGCCTTAAAAATTAATCATACATTTAAGTTATACTCACTGTAAAACCAGATTAACACTGTAAAACCAGATGTACACACAAAAAAAAAATCGGAGAAGTCAAATTACATTGATTTTTCATTCAAAACAATAAAATTTACTTAAAAGAATTGAAATTGAAATCGGATAAAAATATAAAAACTGGGCAAGTGCAAGTCGAACTCGCGCACTGAGGGTTCCGTGCGAACTACAATTCCCGGATGGAGTCACGAAGATTTTTCCGAATTGCAACTTTTTTTTGTGACTTAGGTAACAAATGTACTTTTTTCACATTTTTTTCCTATACCTGTGCTATAAGATCTTGCTTTGTGCCAAATTTCAAGATTCTGGGTCAACGGGAAGTACCCTATGAATTTCGATTTTTGAGAGTATCAAAATATACGTTTTTTGCGACATAAACGGCCGTATCTTTTTTTTTCGTTAACATAAGAAGTTTGATTTATTTTCACAGCTTGAAGGGACCGCAGACGTAAGTATATGGTTTTAATTTCAACTCGATGCCTCCACGCGTTCTCGAGATAAAGGTCTTGACAGACAGACAGACACGCGGACGGACAACAAAGTGATCCTATAAGGGTTAAGATTTTTCATTTTCGAAATGTAAGGAGTTTTAGAAGTCACAAAATCATAAAAACATTAGAAAGTATTTCGCAAGGATTAGTAATTTTTTTTTCCTAATCCTGCGCAGATAGCCGTCTAGTGTATATTTCAGGCATGCTTATTACGATATTGTTGTAATTATTGCTTATCCATATAATGGGAGACTGCAAGCCTAGATTAATTTTGACAATGGAAGTATCAATAAAAAACTTTTGTGTCGCACGTAACCTAATGGTGATGACATCACATTTCAGTTGGTTTATTCTTTTCCAATTACTCGACATTTTCTCCTAGAATGGACTACAAAAATTCATTCTATTTACGATTTTGAATGAAGTTACTTCTTCTTCTTCTTCTTCCTGCCCTTAAGTATACCATATTACTTGGAGTCGGCGCAACACGTTTTCTTCTTCCATTCTGTCCTGTCACCCGTCAAACTATCACCAACTTCCTTTTCTTTCATATAACTTCTCACACAATCCATCCATCTTTTCTTCGGCCTTCCTCTCCCTCTCCATCCATCTACATGTATACTCAGAACTCTTTTAGTAATATGCGCTTCATCCTCTTCACATGACCATTTGGATGAAGATACTTATTGAAAAAAAAAAAATAGGAAAAGAAATAGTCCACGGCTCAATTGTAACTTCCTTACTACACCAACATCGTTTAAACACTCATCCTCTGTGTTGATGTGAATTTAGTGAGATCAAAAGATCGGGACGACAGTTTAGTGACCCGATGTTTATCGATATTATTTAACGGGCCTCTATTCTTCATTCACCTAACAACCTACCAAGGTTGTTCTCCTCACGATTTCGGATAGAGGTGCTAAAATGTATCACTCACGAAATAGGATATTGATAAAAATTATCATTGCGAGTGGTATAAGATGAATTAAGTTAATATGTCTGGCAATTTGAGTATTTTCTGCGGCCTACCCAAATGTCCTTTCCTTGGTATTGTTCGTTAAATCGTTGAACTTCTTAGCCGTTCCTGTTGTTGTAGTCTGTACGGTTCTTTCTTCAAAAGACCATCTCAGACAAATCTGCGTGTGATTTTGACTATTCCATATTTACTGTATGAATTTTAAGTGACTTTGACCCCTGAGTTTCAGTGTTTCTTCTCAGGGTAGTCAGCTAGGAATCACCGGCTTTATCTAGTTTAAACTGACGAAAAAAAAAAGACGTGTAATAGTAGGTACATTATGATACAAGTGTATAATGTTGGTGATTACATCTGAGGCGGTATTTAGATCCTCGCCTTCGGCTCGGATCTTAAGAGAGCCGAGGATGGTAATCGCTAATATTCACGTGTATCATACGACGTTTTTCGTCACGCTTGAGAAGAAAATTAATTAGTTATTGGTTTATCAGCAAAACTGTTTTTTTTTTGTAGTATGGCGGCAAAAAATTGTTCTTTCTTCTTATGCGCGCGCATCCTAAATGGCGGCCATAGACTAGCTAGGCTGATTGAATAAAAATAAGAATGAGTTTGCTTATGTTTATAAACAGAAAAAATAATTTTATTTTATGAAAGGTTTTATTTATTAAACATGTAAAAGTTAAAATAGTTTATTTAAACACAAATTAGCATAAAATAAGCAAGCAAGACACTAATTTGTACAATTGAAAGCAATACCTAATGTATTTTTTTTCAAATTCAATGTTTGATTTGAGAAGAGGTTTAACAAAAAAGGTTATCACTACATTATCACACTTGTGCTTAATGGTAATCAAAAAGTCATAGTTTGGTTACAACCTACATTATATACCTAAGTGTAGTGTAATTATAGTCACTTTCTGAGCAAGTGTGTCGAAAAAGTATTTTTTCAAAACCTATTTGCAAAATAAATATAATGTCTATGGTATACTCGCTTGCCAAATTTCAATTAAATCCGTTTAGGCATTTGGAAGTGTGTTACCGCGTGCGACGCGGCGTTGTCATCCGTGGGCACCACCTATATTTCAAGCAAACGCGTGTAAAAACGCTTTCCTGTAAACATTCTCATACAACGTCATAAATGTATGTTTGAAATTAGCGTGGGCCGCACCGCCCAACGTACCGCACGACGCCCCGTGATACTTAAACAAGGTGTCTTAGAGTTCTCCGCGCGATTAGAACATAATACATACAATAGCTGCTCTCAAACGGTGAAGGAAAACATCGTGAGGAAACCGGCATGTCCTAGAACCAAAAATTTGAAGACATGTGACATTCACCAACCCGCACTGGGCCCGCGTGGTGGATTACGGCCCATTCCCTCTCCTAGAGAGGAGGACTGAATCCCAGCAGTAGGAACATTAAAAAAAAAGGCTGATGATGGTGGTGGTGACATACAATAGCCCGAAATCAACTAGCGAGCAGTTAAAAAACCCTGGTCAGGTCAGAGGATCTCAGGATCCTCCATTTTCAATGGATTCGTTGTATCCTGGTGGAGGCGATCGGTAGCGGCAACCTCTCGAGTCCGGCTCTTGTGCTGGCTACGGTTTACAGCAAGAGGGAACAGGAAACTGTCGCCTCCTTCTGCGAAGTAGTAATACGAGCGAAGGATATGGCTGCAACCGTGAAGGAACGGTCATCCTCACGCCCCAGCCGCCGCCGATGGAGATGCCCCGGGCGACATAAGACGTAAGGCGATTATTGGCCACTGCAGCCGCGAATGTGCGGACGACGAGCAATAGCATTGCTGCTTCTGCCACTCCTCCTTACTCCGAACTATGGTCTATACTAAGGCCCAGCGCTAGAGATTGCTGCCCTCGATGGCCCCCACGAGGACACGGCGGTGCACTGTCCAGACGGGGCATACCTCTACCGTATGCTTCACCGTATTCTCCGGGCGGTCCACACAATGGTGACATCCGGACGTGTCTTCCGTACGAATCCGGTGCAGGAACCTCCCGAACTTACCATGTCTGGTTAGGACCTGTGTTATGTGGACGGTAAGGAGGCCTTGAGGTTTTTTCAGCCACTTCTCAAGGAGCGGACTTACCGCCTTCATTGTGGCGTGCCGAATTTATGTTGGGACTACAGGAACGTTTGAAAGAGTGACCACGGTCCTAAAACGCAAAAGGTTACTGTTGGTCACAGGTGTGTTTTAGTCAGTAAAAGTCTGACATGTTAATCCATCCAAGAGCGGGAGAATACGTACCACTCCAAAAAAAAACCTTAATATTTTACTTACTTCGGGCATTTCAGAATGAAAACCACAACATTAATATTTGTCAAGCTTCACGCCTACAAGCAACAGAATATATTTCACTTAATATTACCACAAAAATGTATTTCATTTTACTTTTATTTTCACGACGAACTAACAAGATAAATGTCTTAAACTGTTATGTGGGGGTGACAACGGCTTTTTTATTGAATTTAAACAAACCAGACCCTCGTTCAATTAATGACAGGCTCCTGAAACTTATTTAGTAGCCTTAAACACAATTAATGGCCCTGACGCCAGTGGAAGTATATTTTATCTGAGGTATTTAATGTGAAATAGAAAGAAAGAAAGAAAAGTATTTATTTTGGCGCAAAAAACATTGTAGACAACAAAAACTTAAGACAGACATAAAACAAAAAAAACGTAAATAAATAAAAACAAAAAAGACAAAAAAAAAAACAAAAAAAAAACAAGAAAAAAAAATACAGGAAAATATAATTTAGGAACTACAGTAGGTGCCAGATAAACGTGGAATAACGGTCATTGACCCTCTTTCGATTGTTGACATTATTAATTTCAAAAACGGAAATAAAGACAAAGCTGTCTTGAATCGACATCTATTGTGATTTTTTATATGATCTAGTAATGAAAATCAATGTAAAGTCGGTTTTTCGGGTAGTTACGCAGACGTCCTTACCTTCCGCATGACACAGGTACTCACCGGACATGGTTCGTTCGGGAGTTTCCTGCACTCGATTCATGCGGAAGTGACGCTCGGGTGTCGCCACTGTGCGGAACGCCCGGAGGACACGGTGGAGCACACAGTCGAGGTGTGCCCTGCTTGGGCGGAGCATCGCCGTGCCCTCGTGAGCGCGATCGGCGGCGGAGACCTCTCGCGCCAGGTGGGTTTTAGACAGTTTTCTTACTTCACCTTAAAGGGAGAAAAGTCATTAATTCCACCTCTAAAAAAAGGCTAAACAGATTAATTTACTCCAAAACATATTCTTAAAAGATTTCGTAAATATTCTCCGCAAAATTCTTTGCGTGACGCTTACGTAATCGACCTGTTGTTTATTTGCGTGTTGTCAGTTTGTTTACGTCGAAGTCAGTCGTTTGCTTCGCATTAGCGTGGGTTTGCATATTTCTTTATCAATTAAGGAAGAGGTGTTTCGATTATCTAAATATAACGTAGCGTAATCGAGATCTTCTTCTTCTTCGTGTCTATGACTCAAGTTATGTCCGGCCAATATTTAGCCACCTGGACAGTTCTGCCGTTGGCTTCGTTTAAGTCAAGGAGGGTCTAGGTAGTTGTGCATGCCGGGCAGAAAAGGAGGTGACGCATATCCTGTGAAGGAGCTCCACACTGGCACTGTATTTGCAAAGGGTCAAGGAAACCCCATTTGACCAGATTATCTTTGCAGCGGCCAACCTGAGTCCGCAGTCGATTCAGAAATTTCCAAATTGGCGAACTGCAGCGGTTCGAGTCCCGGTGGTAGGTGTTCTGCCGGAGGCATAAAGTTTGGTAATCGAGATGAAGAAGTGTTAAATAATAATATGGGAAAAGGATTCCTGTTCAATGGAAAACTTTCCTGGATCAGACTCTGCAAAATAACAAGGATCAGACAATTGAAATGAAGTTTTAAAATGAATGATACGTCTATACTTCTACACTAATATTATAAAGAGGTAAAGTTAGTTTTTTTGTTTGTAGGAGGTAACCACTGAAAGTACGGTCGATTGCTAAAAATTTTTCACCAATAGAAAGCTGCTTTATTCCTGAGTGACATAGGTTATATTTTATAATATACGCGGGTGATGCTGCGGGCACACAATGACAATTTATCTTTGGATACTGACTTAGATTAGACTATAGATATCCAAAAAAAAACCTTTATATTTTTTGCTTTTACCTGTCAACTAAACACCTCACTTAATAT
Source organism: Mythimna albipuncta (assembly GCA_929112965.1). Taxonomy (NCBI): domain Eukaryota; kingdom Metazoa; phylum Arthropoda; class Insecta; order Lepidoptera; family Noctuidae; genus Mythimna; species Mythimna albipuncta. The sequence goes on along the minus strand of OV815974.1, from coordinate 9,979,367 downwards.
TGTAATTTGTTGGATATAAATAAACAGTTTTATATGTATATTGTTTTATGTCAAGACCCTGGGGAACTGGTAGGCGTACGAGGTGCCGACACTTTTCGTGGGACGTGGTATTATACCAATCCGCCTTCGTCGGAATACTCATATTTTATCGTTGCTTTACAGTGTCCTGTTTATCCCTACAACCCCCTCTTATCTCAAAGAACGTTTTAAGTTCATTCGTGACACACATTCTAGACACTTGAGATCATCGGAGAATTTGACCCTCTTAATGCCTTCGCATTCTACAAAATTCTGTGATAAGTCGTTTGCGATCCAAGCGGTGCGTTTGTGAAATGCGTTGCCATTACCAATTAGGCAAGCCCAGTCACTAGTTTCTTTTAAAAATCTAGTTAAAAACCATTTCCTTTCTCTCTAATACTATACTGATTCTACGTAATTTAATTTCTTCCACTAACCCTACTTTACTCTTTTTTCTACCCTTTTTACTAATTAAATTGTGTAACTTATTATAATATGTATGTATATATGTATGTATTTATAATTGAGTATTGTGTTTTATATAGTTAGCAGTACACCACAGACTACTCCGTGTATTATTTTATGCTCTTATCGATCCTAAGGTTGTCTGGAAGATATCGCTTTCAGCGATAAGACCGCCATAATTGTACCCACAAATTGAAGTTTTTGTATAAGCTCTGTTACTTTTTGGTGTACAATAAAGTCTATTCTATTCTATTATAAATCTTCTTCTTCTTCCTGCCCTTGTCCCGTTTTATTTGGGGTCGGCGCAACACGTTTTTTTTTCCATTCTGTCCTGTCACTCGTTACGCTATCACTAACTCCCTTTTCTTTCATATCATTTCTCACTCAATCCATCCATCTTTTTTTTGGCCTCCCTCTCCCTCTCCATCCATCCACATGTAAATGCATTACTCTTTTAGCAACACGCTTTTCATTTCTCCTCTTTACGTGACCATACCAAGACAAACGATTTCCTTTCAACTTTCAGTCACTGGCGCCACTTTCAAACTTCCCCTAATATACTCATTTCTCACTTTATCCATTCTCGTCACACCACACATCCATCTTGACGTGGACGTGGTACTATAAATAAACATGTTTAATTATGCGGTCCAGATAAAATATGATAATGTAAAATTCAGCTACCGAGCGATTTGTGAAGCGTAAACGAAGCCCTTTCTTTAAATCGTTAGCAGCATTGATTGCAACTGTAAACAAGTTTCAACAACGTTTCTTAATACCGTAGAGATCATCTTTCATAGGGAACTCAATTGAGGGTTATACTACTGGCGCATTGTAAACATAAAATACATAAGTTAATAGTAATTGTATGATGATGATTGTAAAATAAGATGTTACGTATAGTGCGGTTCACTTATGAAGTTCCTTTGCCGTAATGTTGGCTCTCCTGTCTGTCTACAGAAAAAAGCAAATAAAAAGAAAAGAGTTGCCTACTCTAGCAAATTTTTTCGGTAGTTGGCCTGAAGTGTGAAACGAAATCGATTTTAACGGTAGTTGCAACAGTTTTTGAAGAATTAGGAGGAAATGAGATTTTATTAAAAAAAAAATAGGTCTAAATTGAAGTTGTCAATGGAAAGGCGCCTACAATATTGTGGCGTGGCGTTTTCGGTATTTCAAAGAATATTATAGCATATTAAAAATAGTTTTTTACAGTTTCCAAAAAAAAGAAACAAAATTATAAGACCATGTTAAAAGTAATGAAATATCAATTGATCTCCCTAATTTAAAGTAATCATTGCTAAAAATATAGCAACACTGTTTTTCCATATTGGCAACATAATGGCGAAGGAATTTCTGAAACTGAGAAGGAATTAGGACGACTTTCAGGCCTGTAGGCATAGGGATAGATAGTTATTTTTGATATTAATGTAAGAGAATAATATCGTAGAAATTAATCCTATCTATACTGATAAACGAAAAATCTACTTCGCTCGTGTTGTAATTGTTATCGCTAACATTTTGAACATATTCTTAGTATCTCCGAGAACACCAAGATTGCACTTGCATAGTCACTTCTAGTCATTCTTGATTAAGCTGATGCTATGTATTGTACCTTAACCTTGCTCATGAGCAATTTGAAAGGAGTTCTTTCTACCCAAAGTTCCAAATTCTGTAAGAGGCTTAAGTAGTTGCCAATTCACCTTCGCTGGAATGGTAAGAATAATAGAATAGAATAATTTATAGGATTAAATCCGACCTACTTGCGAATAAGCCTTATGTTATTCATAAATGTACCATGCCTAACAATGTCCCAGCAATTGGATCAACCAACTTGGTACGTTCATCTTTTTATTTGTTGCATTCAACAGAATAAAAAGTTTAAATAAAAAAAGAGGCTTATTTTGAGTAGTCTGTAACGCAAATTAAAAGAAAGTAAGATATTATCCACGTCACCCTTAATTGTTCGACGATAGAATAGCTATTCTATTCTATCGTCGAACAATACCTAATAAAGTTTATTTTACACCAAAAATTAACAAGACATAAACACGAACTTAAATCTATGGGTATAATGGCGGTCTTATCGCTAACCGCGATTTCTACCACACAACCTTAGGATGGATTGAAACGAATAAAACAATACAGGGGTAGTCTGCGGTAGACGATAGTAGTCATGGTTCATCGGAGATTTTACACTTGAAGTTATAGATGATTACTTTTACTTAAGTTTGTCCTAAACTCATCAATTCTTAATTGTTACAATTCAAAAATCCTATATCAAGAAAAGGAAATAACTTGAATTAATACAGTAAGAATTGAAAATATGTTTGACTTATGAAAATATATTGTGTGTAATAAATATTATTAATTGGTTCCACACATATACTTGTTATTCTTTGGAAGTTGTGGATATAAAAATCGTTTATAGAATAATTTCTTATCTTAGTTCACTTAAAACTTGGTACTTACACTTTCGAACTGATGTACGTATTTGTTCTTCTGCAGAATTACTCATAAATTCTACTTGATTTATCTGTTCTCTAATTTACTTAGGACATATTTAATCAAACTGAGATAAATTTTAAGTCCTGCCAAGAAATATGAATTCCATGCTTTACATAGTAAGCATATTTCATTTCGAAGAATGCCAATTTCAGATTTCCGAGTTTAAAATATTTTCATTTTACATTTGTTGAAGATGCCGAAAGTGCTTCTAGTTGTGGAGAACTTAAATATTATTGACATTGTCTAGACGGTCTTGTTATGAGAAATTCTAAATGTGAGGGTTTGTGTAGGAAAATATTGCTTATTGGTAAATGGGAGCTGTTACTTCAGATTTATGGAGTTGTTGGTAGTAGAAAAATACCTGCTATGGTTTTGAACGTGACTTTGTATCTAAACTGATTAAGTGCTGTTTGGTGACAGAACTAAAAAAAACTTCTTTTTCTTTTATGCATGTTTGTGAAAGTAGCATAAAATATGTATCTCTTTGTTCACAACCATATATACAAGATCCATAACACAGCATATATTTTTTTAAATCAACTTTTTTTTAAGATTTTTTCTAACCTTTACTGTCCCACTGGTGAGCAAAGGCTTCCCCCAAATCCCTTTAAACATTCTTCTCTCACGCCTTTTCAGACCAATCCAAACCAAGGTGGTGCATAATTGTGTACTAATAATTCTGCACCACCCTAAGGTCAACTGGTAGATAATGCCTATGGCATTAAGTCCGCCTTTGTACAGCGTAATGATAAATGATAAATGATCTTTATTTTGCAAGTAGGTTTTATAAAAACACTTTTACACGTCAATTTTTTTTTTTCGTCAATTAATGCTAGATGAGGCCGGTGTTTCCTACCTGACTACCCTGAGAAGAAACACCGAAACAAACTCAGGGGTCAAAGTCTCTTTTAAAGTCCATACAGCAAAACATGTAATGGTCAAATCATATGAGAACCGTGCAGATTGAGCCTGAGATGGTCTTTTGAGGAAAGAACCACACAGTTCTGAGTGGACCTGTCCAGTCAGTGCAAGCATTTGTCAGTATGCGTGTAGCTCAACTCTGGACTACTAAGGAGCTCAACGACTTGACGAACAATGCCAAAGAAAGGACATTTGGGTAGGCCACATCAAATACTCAAAACTGCCCGACATCATGTGAAAATAAAAGGAAAGAGTAATCCACATAGTTCTCACATTCACAATATTAAAATTTACAAAAGTAAGTATGTCAAATTGTAAAAAAAAAGTACCTATATCAAAAAATTCAGTCAAATAGTAAAAATAAACATATCATAATTGTAAAAAAAAATAATAAAATATATATATATACAATATCACAATTGTAAAACAACAACAATCGTCAATAAAAAAAGTCAGTTAAAACAAAAAAAAACATTCAAATGATAACAATTATAGTGAGTAGGTATTGGAGCAGGTCAATCCCAAGCCGTTTTATCCTCGAGATACTCTTTTACAGTATAAAAAGCCTTTTGGCAAAGTTTTCGCTTAACTAATTTTTTGAATTTATTAATGCTAAGTTTTTGAATAGGACTGGGAAGCTTATTATAAAAATGTATACTTTGGCATCTAAATGAGCGTCCTATTTTTTTGAGCCTGGTTGCAGGAACCACCAACTTGTGTTTGTTCCTAGTATTAACGTTATGACACTCAGAAATAAAGCAGCTTTCTATCAGAAAAAAATTTAGCAATCGGACCAGTACTTTCAGAGATTACCTCCTACAAACAAAAAATAAACAAACTTTATTTCTTTATAATATTCATAGATATCCATGATAATATTTGTGTAGATTTAATTAATTAATATTTAAGTGGATTTATTTCTTTACGGTGCTTCCATTTTTTTAACAATGATTTATGACGGGGTCTCGTGACGGAAATTTTTCGTAGGTTTGATAAATAAGTTCATGGATTGTGCTGATATGGGATTAAACCTGATTAATGAGGTGTCAATCTTTTCGGTATCATGGTCCAGATGTTATAGGCTATTTTATAAAGAACTAGCTGTGCCCGCGACTTCGTTTGCGTGGACCACAGGATTTTGATTTTTTTTCTGGTGTAAAAGTAGCCTATGTTACTCTTTATTACAACAACTACCTGCCAAAAAAATCCCGTCAAAATCGGTCCAGCCACTTCAGAGATTAGCCCGGATAAACAGACAGACAGACAGACAAAAATTCTAAAAAATGTAATGGTGTATTTACCGTATATACGAGTATATTCATATGCATGTTATTTTAATATTACAAACAGACACTCCAATTTTATTTATATGTATAGATGTATAGATACAATCAATATGGCGGATGAAATATCCAAAAAATGTGTGCGATTTAAAAAAAAAGTAGTTCTATCGAGTGTAATGTCAAAAGGAAGAGAAGGCAACTCTAAATTCAAATATATACTAACAAGAGGCAGAAAAAAAATCTAGATTTTTATCGCAATTTGACCGTAGCGTGTTTTAGTTATAACTTAAATTGTTTCATCTTGATGACAGGCAATGATAGCTTAGAATATCACTTTGTCTAGCTAGAGACCTTGGTCGTCTTTTTTTGGGTTCACACAGTTTGCGCATTTAGCCTGTGTCAAGTTTATTAAGTTTTCTTTTTATATGATACTAGCCCGCGACTTCGCCCACGTACATAAAGTATAGCCTATGTCACTCAGGAATAAGGCAGCTTTATATCAGTGAAAACATTTCAACAAAACAAGAAATTAGACCAGTGCTTCCCGGAAGTAAGATTACCTCCTACAAACAAAAAAAAAAAACATAAAACAAACTTTACCTCTTTATTATATTAAGTGTAGATAACCAAGTGCTTGACTGCGATCCCACCTGATGGTGAGCAGTGATGCAATCGTTGTTTATTAAGGGCCAAGCGCCCGAAAAGTGCCATAAAACAGTGTTTTCTGAGGCCTACTCCTCCGTAACGGCTAGGTCAATTGGTTAAAAAAAAAATATGTTTATTATAGATTCATGAACAATAATATCAACATTTGATTTTATCGTGCAATTCATAATTTTGTCAAAAAAAATATTTTGCAATTTCGGAACTTTTTGCTACTTTTCCCTACTCCTTCGAAACGGCTTGGACCTTTAGAAACATTTTTACACATACAATTGGTGGTTAAATATTCTTCAAAGTGAACATTGCATATGTAAATCAATCAATATATCGCAGAGAAAATGGATTTAAAGCGCTTTCCGGGCGCTGCTGGCCGCAAATAAATGCACAGATTTGCGTACTACCGCTTAGGCGAGTGTGAGAGTTGCGTTCACATAATTTTGGTCAGGACTATACGCCTTAAGAGCACAGAAAAGTCGAAACAGGAAAGGTTAGAATGGTCTTGGGGCAGGCGTGCTTCACAATATGATCACGATCATAATTGACGCAACCAATAGCAATCTGGCGATCTAAGTGTGCGTGGGCTGTTAATTGCGTAATGCGCGTTTGTATTGGTTTATTGCCTGTAGTGGAGTTAAAGGGTGGGAGACAAGCGGCAACACTCGTAGTACCTACAAATCGGAAATTATTTCCTGTCTAACCTTTTTCATCTTTTCTTTGATTAAGGGCCTATTAACTTTAGGCTTAAAGACACCAAATAATTAATCGGGTGGGAAGGCAACTGCAAGCAAATTGCTCTACACCTTCGACGAGGCAAAACGCTTAGTCAGGCCATTTTAGTTTTTGATACAAAATCACTTCGTTTTTCATTACAATGCAGTTGTAACACATTATAATATTTTAATAGTATTTGGCAGCAATAGTATAGAGTCAGCCTTCTCGGTAAACTTCGCTGAGGTAGACAATAAAGCTCTCAGCTCTATTTTATCGAGATCGCGTCTGTTTCAATGATTCCACATATCTCAAGTGTTTACAACACAGCTAGAGAGTTGTGTAAATACTCGAGATACAATACTACACCAATATTATATCACAACATATACTAGGAATCAATATGCGAATAAAAAAACAGACACTGAGCTTCAATCAAAAAATCTCGATTAATTCATTAAACCCCAAGCGAAGGCTGCCGTTCGCTCATATTATAATATAATAATAATAATAATAATATAATATTCCACAACTATCACACAGCGCCGTCTAGTCCCAAGCTAAGCAGAGCTTGTGTTATGGGTACTAGACAACTGATAAACATACTTATATATTTCTAAATACATACATATTATAGATAAATTACACCCAGACACAGAACAAATGATCGTGCTCATCACACAAACATTTGTCCTGGGTGGGAATCGAACCCACGATCTGCGGCATAGCAGTCAGGGTCACTAACCACTAGACCAACAGGCCTGTCAATCCTATTATCTTTCTATTGTGTCTTTAATTACGGTATTAGCCTTTTTTATGGTGGGAAATTATCCAATGACACTCTAGGTACAAAATTATACAGGTACAAAAGTAGTCTACATACAAAGCGCGCTCGAGCAACGTACACATAGACACCGCTCTAGGGAATGCAAAAACCGCCAAAATTACAAACCGGTTTTATTTTCGGCTTTTCTAAAAAAAAAACCGGTTAACTGGGTAACCGGTTTTAAAATCAGATTTTTTGAAATTTGTTTTTAAGTGAAAATTTTAATTTTTTTGCTTATAAAATTCTAAATAAATATTTTCTTATTTTGGAACTTATCTATTAAAAAATATAAGGTGACTGGTAATTAGTGTACGATACTTAAACACGTGATTGTGCTCATGATAACCAACAACTTTTACTATAGGAACAAACCTGAAATCGCTAAAAAAATTCAGCTGTTCAGTACATTTATGTTTGCCTAATGTACTGAAGAGCTGATATTTTTTTACCGATTTCGGCTTTGCTCCCATAATTAAAATTATTTGTTATCATGAGCACAATCACGTGTTTAAGTGTCGTACACTAATTGCCAGTCACCCTATTGTATACCTAATATGAATCCGGTTAAAAATTAAAAAAAATCTCATCTTTATAAAAACGAATGTCTCAGAATGATGTCATACATCTAAGCTAGAAGTTATAACTTCTTATATAATTCTGATTTACTCAGATAGCCAGGCAGCTCTTAACGCCCTGAACTCGAATATTTTAAATCGACTAAAAAAATCGACTACTCACAAAAACGAACTGCCGAGCTTCTTGAGCTTAGCAGGACAAACATCTGTGCGATAGCCCGCGCCTTTACCGGCCACTGTAAACTAAACAGGCACCAATTTCACATGAAACTGAGTGACACTGATGTTTGCCGGTACTGTAATCAGGAGAGGAAGACTCCTAATCACCTTTTGTGTGAATGCGGGACCCTTATCCACAAACGGAGTGTCCATCTGAGCCGACACATTATTCGCCCGGTGGAGATTAATTAAGATTTTTCAAGGATTTTGAATTATTGTTACATGCAGCCCATGCTCTCTAATATAGATTTCAATTTGTAGTTCACGGGTTGAGGTTTGGGCTAGCCAAAAGTCAATCTTAACGAAACCTTAATGAAGGCCGAAACACTCGCTGCAAAGCAAGCCTGGGTAGTGCGTGCCTTGTGACCGGAAGCTGAGTCTTGCTGAAAAACCCCAGTATTTAATCAAAAATAGAGAGGCTTTAAGAGGCTTTGCTATAGCGTTTAGGATAGTATCTTGATACTCTTTAGCTGAAATTAGAGTAGCCCATTTTCACGAAAATGAACCTTGGTCATTCCGTGATACCCTCACCAAACCATTACAGATGCCGTAACTATGATGATTATTCAGGACTCTGATAACCTGTTGAAAGTGTTCTTTGGAGTTAGAAGCTTACATCCGATAATTTTGCTTGTTGCAATATTCCTTGATTGTGAAAATTTTCTTATCGGTAGCAAGAATATCCCTGAGTTTTTCATCAGTGTAACGAAAAAGTAAAGATTTTGATATTTTCACTCTCTCTTCTATAAAAGCAACTCGTTTAAGTTGATGATGTTATGATGATTAACAACGGTGGGTATTCTGCGAATAAGAATTTTGGTGTCCTTGCCTTGACAGCATTCACTGCCTGTACTCGCAACACGCAGCAGTACATAAATATTTATAAATAAACCTACGACTCAATCCTCAATAGCGTTTTAAAACAATGTTTGCTAAAAAATAGTGTCATTTGAGAGTAATAAAAAAAACTCGAAAAAACCGGTTACTTGAAAAAAAAAACCGGTTTTTTTAATCATTAAAAATATGCCGAAAAAACGGTTTTTTGGTTTTCGGGTTAACCGGTTTGCATTCCCTACACCGCTCATAGACACTATGTCTCGGTCGCGTCTCGGATCACTCGTCGAATAGTTCCGGCTCAAAGGCTCATTAGTGTGCGTCCACCGAGCGTAGGTATAAAAAACCGGCCAAGTGCGAGTCGGACTCGCCCATAAAGGGTTCCGTAGCAGCAAGTAACATAATATAAAAGCTCTTGTAATATGTTGTAACTTTGATCGATGTTTTAATAATAGTGTATTTTTATCGATTTATGACGCATTAAAAAAAACTACTTACTAGATTTCGTTCAAACCAATTTTCGTTGGTAGTTTTTATAGTAATGTACATCATATATTTTTTTTAGTTTTATCATTCTCTTATCTTAGAAGTTAGAGGGGGGGGGGGACACACATTTTACCACTTTGGAAGTGTCTCTCGCGCAAACTATTCAGTTTAGAAAAAAATGATATTAGAAACCTCAGTATCATTTTTAAAGACCTATCCATAGATACCCCACACGCATGGGTTGGTAGAAAAAAAAATTTTTGAGTTTCAGTTCTATGTATGGGGACCCCCAAAATTTATTGCTTTTTTTCTATTTTTGTGTGAAAATCTTAATGCGGTTCACAGAATACATCTACTTACAAAGTTTCAACAGTATAGCTCTTATAGTTTCGGAAAAAAATGGCTGTGACATACGGACGGACAGACAGACAGACAGACAGACAGACAGACAGACAGACAGACATGACGAATCTATAAGGGTTCCGTTTTTTGCCATTTGGCTACGGAACCCTAAAAAGTGGCGTACATATATGAGATTGTCTTCTGTACCTATCTTTTTTGTGCTATAGGGGAGAGTCTAGTTTAGAGGGAGGTCATGTCATACTTTTACTGCCTAAAGCCTCCATTATTAAAAATAATGTCCTTTCTTTGCCTTTCGTACCAGACCCCTGGGTTTCTCTGTCGGAAGTAATCATGGCCCTAATAGGCTTCGGCCCTGCAAGCCTGCCTTTCTGCGATTTTGCTGATATCTCTTTAAGGTACGCTTGGAACACTATATGACGACATTTTGACGACTTGGGCTCGGTCCAGACGATAACCAGACGGCTGGACAGCGAGCTACCCATTGCTCGTCGTTTGCGAGCCTACACCAACGGTGGCAGGAAATCGGGGTCGGGATCCTGCTCAGAACCATGTCGATCAAACCCTTTGGTCGTCTTTTAAGATACCTAGATCTAAAATTGCCAAACAAAGAGATACAAAAAATTGTTCTTCATGTCATTGTTTCAATATGTTATACTCGTATCATGCCTACGTGTTTACATTTTGAATAAAGATTTATTTTCAGAATTTCAAACTTTTCTTATTGAATCTGAATTTACACGCAATCAGGATTAAGAACTTTTTGCGCTCAGGCATTTTACTCTTGCCAGAATTATGGGTCTCAATGGTACTAAAATGTTGTTTTGAAAAGGTTGCAAGTTAAGTACGAGTAGATACACCACAATTACTTATTTAAATTATACCTACTTCATTTAATTTGAAACATCTAGTCAATCTAGTACTAGCTTCTGCCAGCGGCTTCACTCGTATAAAAATACCTAGGTTTTGTTTTTAATTGATAGGTTCGCTCTTGACCGCAACTTCACCTGATGGAAAGTGACGATGCGGTCGACGATGGAGCGCGCTTACCTAGAAGTAACATATTCACTCTTGACTTGAAGATTCTCGGGTTGTAGCAGGGGTTGTGTTGTAGGTTGTTGGGAGTGTATTTTGAAAATTCGTCTCTTTATAGTCGTCTACGAGGTGTTATGAACACGAATACACTTTTCCGCACTAGTGAGGAAAACAGTGAAACGGTAGGGAAAAGAGCGGGTTTACAAGTAGGTGTATTGACTGTGTTGTTTTTAATATTTAAAATACTTTATTGTAAATGTGCCCTATGCTATAAATAAACGATTTTGTTATTATTATTTATTATTATTATTGAAAAATGTATTTGCATATCAAATTAACATTTACCTATTGTGCATACTTTACTCATGGAAAAGATAAGCTATTACTTAGACAGTGTTTCTTTTATAAAAAAAAAAAGAATCTCGATTTATAAGTCTCAAAGGAAAACACGGTGTATCTGAGAGTTTTACTTTAATCTGGCGAAAAATTTACTTACACGTGAAACATGTAACCTTGATGTAAAAAAACATTTGTTATGTGACGAGTGTGGGTAGCTTCAAATATATTTTTTTTGTAAATCCTTTAACACTTTGTACCTACATGTCGCAAGATCTTTTCTTAGTGAATATTCTTGAATTTATAAAGGATTGGATTGAGAAAGATTTTCGTAATATTACCTACGTGAAAAGGGATTTCTTTTTAGTGTAGGTTACCGAAATACGTAAATAGTGTGTTGGTAGGCACTATCTACCTACGTATGTTGGTACTTATATTCTAGCGATATACAAGCACGTTTATTGAAACTATTGTCAAAATACTGAAAAGTTGAAACAAAAGTTTACTGCAGCGCTAGTTTGGCAATTTGTCGTCTAATAAAAAAACTATTAAAACCGCGCTAGATTGTATACACCGTTAAATTTTAATCGTATTAATCCCGTGGAGGGTCGATCCGGTACATGAAACACTATCGCTGAGCGAGTTCAATGACCTGTAGTTATTAGTCGGCGTTGCGTACAAACTACCTACAGGTCATTGAACTCGCTCAGCTGACGTTATCTTAAAGAAATTAATTTCGTGTATGCGTAAATTAATACGAGTTTTGAAAAAAAGGTACCTTATTTTTTAATTTTATCTTTACAAATCGATAGTGATTCATGTACCGGATCGACCTTTCACGGGATTAAAACGATTAAAATTTAGCGGTATATAGAAGATACTTTTTTCGCGACCAAAACTTCTAAAGGTGCCATTCCAACCTCGGCGACAGGATGCGAATGCAGGTACCATACGCATGACACGCAGCCGAGAGTGATTTAGAGGCTAGCTGCACGTGCTGCCAGTCGCAAATCTATCAGCTACGTAGCGATTATTTTGGACTTGTCTAAAGTTGAAGTCTAAAGGTTGAAGTGACGTAACTACGTGCTCATCGAGCGGCCGTAGTACCTACGATGGTCTGCGATAGGCTGGCTGCGGCTGCAGGTCGCGGCAGTACTCGCAGCCGAAGTTCGGCAGCAAGTGCAGCCGCTGCTGTGTTCGGAATGGTTTTCACAAAAATCCATACTACTACATAGAAAACCAGTCGTGTAGCCGGCTTCGTAAAGCCGCTGCATGTGCTGCCTGCATCCGCAGCCTGCCGCCGAGGTTCGAATGAGGTGCCATTTGAAACTTAAGCGCCATGAATTTTATGGCACTTACGCGTTTCGTTCAACATAGTGTCATCCATATAGATTTTTGTACCGCAGAAGTGACACGGATTTTTGCCTATAATATTTCATTACAATAATACTCAATTTCAAAATGTAATAATAGTCTTCGTTAGTGTAAATTCGCTTCGCTGACCATTCTTGATGAGTTTTATCGTATATCGAAAAGCGTATGTCGACATTATTTCCGAACTTCGGTAAAAAAAATCGTCGATATATCGAACTGGTTATAAAACATCATGCGAAGTCTGTGTTCAGTAAACCAGTTATAGGTAAAAACCTGCAACTGGTTTTTGTAGGAACATCTGCATGTGTTAGTCTATGATTGTACAATGAAAACATTATCTTTCTATAGTACTTATTATTACGATATTCCTCCTCGTTCTCCTTCTCCTCGAGTCGTATTCCTCATTGCTGAGGGTCGTGAAGTTCCCGCTGGATTAGCTTCTTGCTGATGATATCACGCCATCTGTTTAGCGTCATGAAGTGCGACGTGTACTTGGGTGTCCAGTGTAGAGCGGACCTGATTTGCCCATCTTTTTGGGCTGAGGTCTCTTGGTCGTTTGCCATCAACCATGCCAGTTATGCTACGCTCAGTAGAGCGCGCGGATTGGTCCGCCAGATACGTGCCGGCAGGCTTCGATGCGTAGACAAAGACATCATTACGACGAGCTGTTCAAAGTGGTGGCATTAAATCGCTTAGATACCCATTAATTTTACCTATATGACAACTGAACTATTAGCGCTGCTCCCATACTGCATGAACGTCAAAACTGCACTAATGTCAGATGTGCTGATTGCAGTTCACCTGAGGCGAGCTAATGGCCTATTACACCAGTCGATATTCAGAGTCTTATAGTGTAATAAGGGTCAGACTGTCTTTTAAGGAAAAATAAGACTAATAACTAATAAGTCTGAATATCGAGCGATAATTCGTGATATTTACTTAATAATTCAAAATTTTAATTTATAGACCCTGTTGTCACGGTGTTGTGTTCCACTGTAGGGTAAATGCACAAAATAGATAGGTACAGAAGTCATTCTCATGTATGTACTTACTTCACTTTTCATGCCTACGTTCGCCGATCGCGTTAGGGTTGGCTCCGCTTTTTTTTTCATGGTGGGAAAAATCATGCATTGAAATCCCCCGCCCTTGGGCGGAGCGGGAGATAGTGTCAGACTATTACTGACTAAAAGACCCACCCCGTTCCTTCTAGCCTTCATACCGGGGCTCGAGCGCCTTTTCCAAGCGTATCCGTGCGCGGCGATAAATATCTACCTAAATTATTATTAAGTAATACTACTTAGGTACATAAATTGTAAAAATATTAGATGACCACAAAGTCCAGCCTTCTTTCATAAGTATACGTAGGTACCTAAAACCAAGTAATAAAATATATTAAATAAAGCGTCGAAAAACTTATCCTTGATTAAACAAGTTGTTTTAATGTCAGCTCCTAAATTAAAATGAGTAATTAGAGTTTTTATGCAAAATGAGAAACGAAAAGATGATATAATAACAAAACTGAAAATCTGAACCCGGGTACAGACTGCTGTAACGTAACATGCATTGTAACGTGAAAGGAGCATTTCATAAGTGTGGACTCGGCGCGCTCACGAACCAAGCATGCATGCGTGCTCACTTGAAATGCTCTATTCACGCGCATAGTGCGCACGATTCGCGCGTGGAAGGCGAAAGGAAGACTATGGGCATTATATTATACAGGGTTATTATATTATACATCTTAAACCACCACTTTTTTTCAAAGATCTTTTCTAGAACATAATTCATTTATCAAAAACATACCTTCAAAATGTCATTGTTCTGTCTAACAAATTTCAACTCTGTATTTTGCTATACATACTTACGTCTATGTGATGCAACGCAAGCGCATTAAGCACTCCCGCCGCCCAATCCCCGCAACTCTCCGCTATTGTACTATCGCTTGCTTCGTATAAACGTCGTTATATTTGGAACGTTCAATTTAAATATTTTTATTTTTGAATGAAAATCAGACGAACTAAAATATGATAAATTTTTAACCCTTTAATTCGTAACGTTAGTTATACTTAACATTCACAATTCGAAAAATCCACTGACAATATTATCGGTTCATCTTACGATTTTTTTCAATTAGTATGTACAGGGCATCACTATGCGTCCCTAGAAAAATAAAATACGTCATACTAATGTCAATTTTGACAGTATTGTGAAAAATGGCGTTTCGATCGCGAGCTGCTCCCGCGCAAAAGGTAAGAAATATTAATTTTTTCAATCAAATTTCTTATTTCATGTAAAAATAACATATTATTTATGTTTTTATGATTGCATTCTACGACATTACAAAAGCTATCTTATAAATACTGCATGAGGGTATGCGCTATAACATGTTAAAGTTGAATGTTAGCTATGTTTAACATTGCGAAGATACCAGTGATTGCCTTATTCTTATGAGTGTAAAAAATAGCTAACATTGCGAAATAGTGGAGGATGTACCTAATTGCTTTTATTGGTATTTGGGGGTATTTGCATGCTCAATTTTGCTTTATTTATTTTAGGGTAACCTGCGATTAGAGCGTGTGAGGAAAATACTAGCACTTGTCCCACCACAACATGCTTCTTCCAGCGATAGTAGCGAAAATGACAATGAGATCAATGTAACTGATGATACTGAATACAGTTCCGAACCCCACTCATTAGATTCCTCGTTTGAGCGACTTAATATTTTAGAGAATGATGAGTTTTTGCCGGAAGAAGTATTACCATCTACACCCGCTATAAGTGAAGTACTCGCCACACACAACCCACCACAACATTTGCCTGCACTACAATCTATTTCTTCAGTGTTATCCATGTCACCAAGCCCTGTTGCTTCTACAATAGTCAAAGAAACACGTTCAAAAAAAAAACCAGCAACTAATTTACCTCATTTACTTACAAAAAAAAAGAAAGCATTTTTAAGAAAGCCACTTGAATTTAAATGGGAAGGTGGTAAATTTAAACATGGTGCAACCTTGGAGGAAATAACCTTCACTCAATTTGGTTCGCAATCGAAGTCTCCGTCTGATTATTTTGCGGATTTTTTTAGTGAAGATGTAATCAACATAATCATTGAAAATACAAATTTGTACGCAGTGCAACGCAATCTCAAGTCTGTAAATCTTACTCATGACGAGTTGCTGGATTTTATTGCTATCAATCTGTTAATGGGTGTTGTTAAGATGCCGTCTTATCGCGACTACTGGAAGAAGGACCTTAGATATAATCTTATTGCCGATATTATGTCCTTAAAGCGTTATGAACAAATTCGCCAGTTTTTGCATTTCGTTGATAATTCTCAACAAAATGGAGATCGTTACTTCAAAGTCCGGCCGATTTTAGAAGCAGTACGTAGAAACTGCCTTAAAATAGAAGAGGAACATCGCTATAGTATCGACGAAATGATGGTGCCCTACAAGGGTACAAGAGCTGGTAACAGACGCCAATATTTGGCAAAGAAACCAAAGAAGTGGGGTTTTAAAATGTTTGTCAGGGCTGGGGTATCTGGCTGTGTCTACGATTTTGTTCCTTATGCAGGAGAAGATACATTCAGATACCATTCCTTCACGGAATATGAGAACTCTTTAGGAGTTGGTGCCAAAGTTGTAATAGCTCTCTGCCAGAGTATTAAACATAAACCGGCGATTGTGTATTTTGACAACTTCTTTTCATCTCTCGAACTGATTCATCTGTTACGTAGTGAGTATGGTATCTTTTCCTTGGGCA
Source organism: Mythimna albipuncta (assembly GCA_929112965.1). Taxonomy (NCBI): domain Eukaryota; kingdom Metazoa; phylum Arthropoda; class Insecta; order Lepidoptera; family Noctuidae; genus Mythimna; species Mythimna albipuncta. The sequence continues at coordinate 9,963,000 of OV815974.1, read as the reverse complement.
CAATCAGAGCAAATCGTTTAAGAGGGTGTCAGGAAAAACTGCCTAGTGATAAAGACTTGTTAAAAAAAGGTAGAGGTTCCAGTAAACAAGTAGTTTGCAATAAAAATAAATTGAGTGTCGTAAAATGGCATGATAACAAATCTGTTATATTAGCAAGCTCTTATGTGGATTCGTTTCCAATGGAGATTATAAGGCGATTTTCTAAAGAAACCAAGTCCAAGATTGATATACCATGCCCCCAAATAGTGAAACATTATAACTCCCATATGGGGGGCGTGGATTTGTGTGATATGCTGATCTCCCTTTACCGAACTAATTATAAAACGAAAAGGTGGTATATGGCGTTGTTCTCTCAAGTCTTAGATATTTGCGTAAATAATGCATGGATCATGTATAGAAAGGATTGTGCTCGGTATAATAAAGTTCCTACCACACTAAAAATATTTAGAATTATGGTTTACTACGAACTTCTCTCGAAACAACGAACGCCTGCTGGTACGAGTACGTCTTTAGAAAAAACTCAACAGGCTAAATTTGAAAAAATTCAAAAACCTTCTGGGCCAAGGCCTACTGATGCTATCCGCTGTGACAATATAGGTCATATGCCTGACTACACAACAGCACCGGGTAGGTGTAAGTTTTGTAAGAAAGGGATGACTAACGTTATCTGTTCCAAGTGTAATTTAAGATTATGTTTTGTAAAAAAACGTAATTGTTTTAAACAATTTCACGATCATTAATTGTTTTAATGTAATTTCATTAAACATTTGTTTTTATTTTAATAAATAATATTAAAAACAAACAGCATTAAGTTTTATTTCTAATTCCCTGAACATTACGCAATGTTAAAAATACATAACATGTTGTTTGTAGACTTGAACACTGTCTGCTTCGCAATGTTACGTATTTTTAACATACTATTCCTAAAAAACTGAGTGTTGCAGATTTTTTTTTCTATTTTTTTTAGGTAAACAACAATATTATTAGACAGAATTACATAAAAAAGTAGAACATTTTTATCACAACTTTTTCTGCGAAGTAGAGGGTTAAAAGTCAAAGAACAAAAATTATCGTTTATTATGTTAGTTACAAAATCCAAAAAGGTTGCCAGTGTTTTTGAAATAACCTTGTAGAGTCTAAAAGGTCTATATACAAGGGCTATACACTGTCTACAGTAGACAGTGTATAGCATGATACATTGCGACGTTGCAGACGTCAAAAAAATTCTTCCATTACGTGTTAAATCGCATGTTATGTTACAGCAATCTCTACCCGGATTAATATAAAGGTAATATTAAATAAGCGAAAACACAGCGTTTTCTTTCAAAACAGTCCCATTTCTCTAATAGTATCTAAGTAATGAAATTGCCGTGAAATTGCACGAACCCAGTTTTCAAGTTTCTAACAGAACAGCAAGTAATTAGAATCGAGCAACGTTTCAAGAATTCCTATCTTCTTCCTTTTAGTTTTCAGTGACGATATGTGATTGCTTGTTGTTGAGAGCAATGTCGATAGAGGAACTTTTTAAAGTGAAAATTTTGTTGTTTCGTATGGCAAGAAATGTAGTATTCAGCCTTTTAATGTTCCCACTGCAAGGAATCTGGCCTCCTCTCCAGGAGAGGGAATAAATACGATGTCTCGAAAAATACTTGATCTACGTCGCCGTCGTGGGGTCAGTCTGTAGAATACTATCTTATACAAAAAGTCCCCTCATCAACAACTCCTTTTAAGGGAGGGGCTGTCGTGTAAAAAGAGTACCGATTATAATTTAGGTGTCTTCAAGGCTAGAGTGAATAGGCTCATAATAAACTGGTGCGCCTCACCATCACCATCACTGCTTACCATCAGGTGGGATCGCGATCAAGTACTAGTTTATATCAGATAAAAAAAGCTGTCCTCACTGTGCTGGAGGAAGCACTTTACAAAACTATGACTAGAGATCACATCTAATTATAGTTAATGAGGACCGGTATGAACAGATCGCCAAAAAAGTATTTTGTAAGGAAAATACCAATAAATTAAACTGGCATTTTATAAACGACGTGTGGGTAACCATTGTAGCCATTTTCAGAGAAAAACCACTTCATTATTATGACAAAAAAAAAACATGAGAAGAATACTTATATAACACCCACGTTAACCGAATAAAAATAACTTCAAAAATATCTTTTGCTAAAAACGGTAATGGAAAATCCATAGGGACTCCTAAAACGATCATATTTTCTTGTAATCCTTCTTTCCTTTGATGTACAAATTGTTTCCCGATTCATCAAGGAACAAAATAACGTAGGCTGCATACAAAATAAAGTATGAATATAATGTTTTCATCGTTTCTCGGTTAGTTAAGAGCCGGTTGTAGTCACTGAGTATTTTGTATGAACTCCGCCTGGGTCTATGTTGATTTCACGGTCTCGTAACAGCGGTTTTATTTTCATAGAGAAAAAAAAAATAACTATTCGAGATTTTTGTTTTGCGAGGACCTTTTAAAAAACAAGCTTTATTATTTTTTGTAACTTTCAGATATTTCCGTGACGTAATCTCGTAGACATTTGAAATCGTAAATTAGGGTCATATCCGCGATTTTTTTTTTATCGAGGCGACTAATTTATATATTTTTTGTACTATTGTGTACTTTTTTATATTTTGATTTTTGGCTGGCGTGGAATATACATATATATATGTGGAATCCAGAGGTTTCCAGAGGTTTAATCAATCTGTCTGTCTGTGTGTCTGTGTCTGGACTGATAATAATTTAAAATGATAAACAGTTTAATGATATAAATAAGTATATATTTCAAGTGTTCGTTATAACATTGCCAAAGGCGCACCTGTAAAATATTATAATATAATTTAGTAAATAAATAAATAAACATTGATTTTTTCGTATGACTGATACTTTTGCCAAAGAAATTATTTTAACAATATGATCTTTTTAGGGTTCCGTAGTCAACTAGGAACCCTTACAGTTTCGCCATGTCTGTCTGTCTGTCCGTCCTCGCTTAATCTCCAGGACCGTTAGCACAAGAAAGCTGAAATTTGGTACGCCGACAAAGTGGTCAAATAAAAATTGGAAAAAAATGTTTTATTAGGGTAGCCCCCCTATATGTAAAGTAGGAAGTGATTTTTTTTTTAATTTTAATCCTAACGTGTGATATATTGTTGGATAGGTATTTAAAAATAAATAGGGGTTTACTTAAATAATTTTTTGATAATGTCAATAATTTCGGAAATAATCGCAAAAAAAAACAAAAAACAATGTCCCCCCCCTCTAACTTTTGAACCAAGAGTTTAGAAAATATGAAAAAATTCTGAAAAGTAGAACTTTATAAGGACTTTCTAGGAAACTTATTTTGAACTTGATGGAAAGAACAGTTTTTGTACAAAAAAGACAAAAGGGTTCTACAAAATAATTTCTGGACTAAGTTCGTAGTATAATCGTATAAGCAGGCATTTTTCTAACCTCATAAGTGGGTACACTTATTGTTAATTTGTGCCGGACGGGAAACTACGGAACCCTACACTGAGCGTGGCCCGACATGCTCTTGGCCGGTTTTTTTAAGATTGTGGAAAACAAGCTCTCTTTCAGATGGCTTTTATCTTTTGAAATAGGTTTATAAAAAAAATGGTGGTTAAATATTCTTCAAAATGTACATAGCTTATATAAATTAAGTAATATTTTGCAAAGAAAATGGTTCATGGTGATTTATGCGAGTGCAGGCGACAGTACGACTATGTATGCATTTAATTCCACCCAGCCCCCTTTTATATATTTTTTTTTACTATCACGCGGGCAAAGTCAAGGGCTGCAGCTAGATGTCAATAAAAAGGGTCAGCAAATATTGTGTATCAGATTTTTATTTACTGGACAAAGACATAGGAATACACTAGCTATAAATCTCAGTGGACGTGGATCGCTACAGAACAAACGTTTATATATATACGTTTATATGTATGCTTTTGATCTGACCACGTGTCTGAGCGTTGATGACGTCATTCCCGTATATTTGAAGATTTGTTCTAGCGTTAACGATTGCAGACTATCAACTTGGCTAGGGCTACAGATAGACTATACGCTTTAACTTTCTCTCTTTCTCTCTAAGCGTCTATTGATATAGGATTTATTGACTATAAATTAATTGTTCAAAATTTTCAGGTTGTTTCAAATTAAATTCAAAGAGCTTTATTTTACAATCTTGACAAAGACACTATTATTATTCCTATTACAATCAATATTGATTTTGGCAGCTTCTGATTTAATTAGCAGCCTCATCACTGTAGATGTAGAGGAGTCTTCGTTAGTTAGAGCCATTCTGTTAATAAGGTACAAATGACAGTTTCCCTTCTGTAGAATCGTGCCTGTCGACAGGAGTAGAGAGTGAATTGTTATCTCTATCTGTTTGTTAAGTCTATTTGAAGTTGACTTGAATGGTCCACAGTACGTTGTCAATTCATTTATTGTATTCGTTTATTCTTTTTTAAGTTGTGTTATTTGTTTTACACGCTTTTAACCTTTTGACCGCCAGAGCGTAAACCTACAAAAAAAAAAATAGGGATTCCAACATCTTATCGATAACCAACCATTGCTTTTCGACCCATATTTTTTCAATAAAATATTACTCGTAACATCATTCTTTTATTTATTTTGACCCTATTTCGAATTTATTATACTATCATTAAACAGTAGTTGCAAAGTTTTAAACAATGTAAAACTAGTCTTTAGAAATACAAATAAATAAATCAAACAATAATAAGGCGCATCACTAATCTCGTTCGTGACGTCGTCCGCTGTCGGGAAGAGCCGTCTCTGGCGTGGCTGGCACACCTTTTAACAACTGCCTCGCATGCGAGTAGGGATGGGAAATTGCGGAACATATACGGTGTACGTCTACACTACTCCTGAGTCAATTGAAGTGAGTGTTTGGCACGCGTAATCTAGTGCATAGTACCTACATATCGTCGCCCTCCCCGCTAATTGTCGTATCTCACAAACTGGCGTATCTGCACTGATATTACCAGCGTGTTCATAACATTATTTCGAATAAGTTCTCTCTAATCGTCATATCTGTATCGTTTACCGTTTAGATGATATTCAAGTATTTCGTTTTGCGGAAGTGTAAAAGAAGTGAAAGAATATCCTTACTACCTTCGTAATTTAGGGTTTTAGGACCACTACTAACTAAAAGAATATGACAAGATTAATATAAAAAACTTATTAATTCATTAATAAAGCTACAGCTAACGCAACTACAGGAATATGATTTTAACGCCCGACCGAAAAACAGTCGCCCTGGAAAAATATCAATTACTAGTTACGACAGTTAGCATCAGGGTACGATATATACAACGCTAAATTTTGATCGTTTTAATTCCGTGGAGGGTCGATCCGGTACATGAAACACTATCAATTTGTAAAGATAAAATTAAAAAATAAAGTAAGTTTTTTTCAAAACTCGTATTAATTTACGCATGTACTAAATTAATTTCTTTAAGAAAACTTCAGCTGAGCGAGTTCAATGACCTGTAGTTAGTAGTCGGCGATGCGTACAAACTACCCTACTGGTCATTGGACTCGCTCAGCTGACGTCACTGCTACAAGATCAAAACGATCAAAATTTAGCAGTGCACCCATAATATTCCACAACTATCACACAACGCAGTCTAGCCCCAAGCAAAGCAGAGCTTGCGTTATGAGTCCTAGACAACTGATAAACATACTTATATATCTCTAAATACATACATGTTATAGATAGATTACACCCAGACACAAACCAATTAATGATCGTGCTCAACAAACAAATATTTGTCCTGAGTGGGAATCAAATCCACGACCTCCGGCATAGCAGTCAGGGCCTGTTGGAGATAAAACCTTCTTGCAAGCTTCCTAAATTATATGAAAAAATATGACACTTCTATTTGTCACTTGTCTTCACTTGTTTCTTGTAAAATATATTGTTCACACCGAAAATTATTAAAACTAATTTGCATTGAGCATCCAGTCATTGATTTTCATCAGAATACCCATAATTCTCGCACATGGTCCATAACGAGCCGGATGAAATATAATTAAGAAGATCAGCGATTATTTTCAAGAAAAAGAATAGAGACTGACTTCCACGCTGAATGGAGGTTCATGAGTTCACTGCTGGAGAACTGGATTGATTTCAAGCAAGTTAGTTAGTGGTGTACAGTTATAATTACGCTAATATCGTCACCCAACACTCAGGTAGTATATATAAGTAGTCATACTAAGGTCAGTACTATTTTATTAAATTACCAATTATATTGTGTTTGAGTAAAATCATTAGGTACTTTGTTGCATTGTGATTAGTATTTTATTCAACAGCAATGTTAAGTTTAAACTCATACTTTTAACAGTATAGTTAGCTATTTTGCTACATTATTAAACTTACATTATATTAAGCTGTAACTAATTACATAACTACTTAACAGTGGTATTAATTTTTAACAAGTATCTTGACATAATAAAAATATTTGAGTGTTAGATATTAGTACAAGTCATTGTTATAAATTATAGTTAGCAGTCAGAAAGGGCATAGACTACAGCTAGGCGTATAATTATTGAAATTATATTGTTGTTTTAATTTTTATATTCCTGTATCAATGCCAGGTTGACAACACTCGTCTCCCAGAATGTCTGAGGAAAAGGATTTAATTAAGAAGCGAGGCAGCTTCAAAGGTCGCTTGACTAGTTTCCTCAATTTTCTGGACTCATTCAAGGACAAGGAGCTATCTAGCTGTGATGTGTCCGAGTTGCAGTTGCGCATGGGCAAGATAGAGGCGTTGTATGAGCAGTATGATGAGGTACAGTTACGTCTAGAATGCATTGTTGACGACATCAACTTACAATATTCTCAGCGTTCCGAGTTTGAGTCTATTTATTATAAAACCTTATCTAGAGCCCAGAATATTCTGACTGACTACAATAAAGATAATAAATCGATGGAAAGTTGTAAAAGTACTCGTGTTAGCATAAAGCAGCCGGTTAAATTGCCAACGATTCAGTTACCAAAGTTTAGCGGATTATATTGTAATTGGCTTGAATTCCGCGACACCTTTACTAGCCTAATTCATTGTAATGATGACATAGACGCAATCAATAAGTTTCACTACTTGCGAGCATCACTTGAGGGAACAGCTGCTATAGTTATCAAATCCATTGAGTTTTCTTCAAGTAATTACTCTGTGGCATGGTCATTGTTATGTGATCGGTTTGACAACAAAAGATTACTGGTTCAGAATCATATAAGTTCATTATTTACTATTGAATCAATTACAAAAGAATCTTCTGTTGCCATTAAGAATTTGATCGATCAGTTAAATAAAGACTTGCGAGCTTTAGAGTCATTAGGGGAGCCTGTGAAACACTGGGATACACTTTTAATCTACATTGTCACACGAAAACTTGATCAAAAAACCTATCGTGAGTGGGAGGAGTGCAAAGGTAGGATAGACAAGGATGGCTTAATCACGTTTAACGCATTTATGCAATTCTTACGCAATCGAGCCGACCTCATCGAGACCCTGGAACTCCCCCGCAATCATTATTCGCAATCACCAGGTAAATCAGGTCCTAAGATCAAGTCAATGGTAGCACAATCTCCTATCAATTCTAGCACTGACTCAGCTTCTAAACCTTGTCCTAAATGTAATAACAACGATCACACATTAAATAATTGTCCACAGTTTCTCGCATTGAGTAACGATGACCGTCTCAAATCATTACCTAGTTATAAGGTATGTTTTAACTGTTTTCGTTCCGGACACTATGCTAACAAATGTAAAAAACCAGGCTGCAAACTATGCAAACGTAGGCACAACACATTAGTTCACGTACATTCTAATGGCACTGTATCGAATACACCTAGTGGTAATTCGATGAATAACTTGTCTGCTACGACTGAAACGAATAACGTAGCTTTATCCGCAAACATTGCATCTCCGTGTGGTCATACGCAACGAGAAGTGTTGTTATCAACCGCTTTGATCAAATTAAGAGACCACAATGGGTGTGTGCATCTCGCTCGCGCGGTGCTCGATAGTGGTAGCACGTCTTCACTCATAACAGATAGGTTGTGCAATAAACTTAACTTAAAAACTAGCCAGGTAGATAGATCAATCCTTGGAATCAATAACGTCACTTCGCACGTAGGTAAAATATGTCGGGTTAAGGGTACGCCATTAGATGATAGCTTTGTATTCGAACTAAATTGTTTTGTTCTTCCGTTCATTACGAGTAGTGTTCCGTGTCGTCAGATAAATATTTCTGATTTCGACTTACCCTCGAATATTACTTTAGCTGATCCTACTTTTTATAACCCTGCCGATGTTGATATTTTAATCGGCGCTGATCTTTTTTGGGATTTGTTAGGATCTCAAAGACTAAAGTTAGGTACCGGGAAACCAATATTATGTGAAACCCGTCTAGGATGGATAGTTTCCGGTCCAATTACTCAGAATACTATCTCACTGCTGACGAATGACGTAAAGTGCAATATGTCTAAAATGGTTGCCGACAGCGATGGTGACTGGGAAAACCTCAAGTCAGAATTGACAAAGTTTTGGCAATTAGAGGAGGTGAATGCGAAGTCTTCCAATTCTTATATGCCTGAAGAGAAATTGTGTGAAGACAATTTCGTTACAAATACGACACGATTGTCTGATGGTCGTTTTTGTGTTCGCATCCCCCTTAAGAAAGATCCTTCAATTTTAGGAAATTCTTTTAATAAAGCCACACATTGTTTACATTCTTTAGAGCGTAAATTAAAGGTTAAGACGAACTTTAGTAGAATGTATCATGACTTTTTGTCAGAATACGAGTTACTTGGTCATATGACAAAAATTAATAAACCTAATTTATGTTTGGGTTATTTTATTCCACATATGGGAGTTTTACGCGAGTCGAGTACCACGACCAAACTTCGTGTTGTTTTCAACGCTAGTGCTTCTACTTCGACGGGAGTGTCCTCTAATGACCTACAGATGGTTGGGCCAACCGTACAGGACGGTCTATTGTCTATACTTCTTCGCTTTAGAGTCCACAAGTATGTTTTATCTGCGGATGTGGAGAAGATGTATAGACAAATAGTCGTCCACCCGTCGGACAGATATTTACAACAGATTGTTTGGCGTGATAATGTTAGTGATCCTATTAATGTTTATCAATTAAACACCGTCACGTACGGTACGGCCAGTGCGCCATTCCTTGCGACACGATGCCTTAAACAAGTAGGACTCGACTGTAGGAACCCTAAGATATCGGAAATCATCCAACATGACTTCTATGTCGACGACTTGCTGACCGGAGGGGATGACTTAGATGAAGTAAAGTTCATTCGCACTGAAGTCACCAAAGCGCTTGCGTCGGCATGTATGCCATTGAGAAAGTGGAAGTCAAATGATTCTCAATTATTGTCGAATGCTGTCCCTGCGTCATACGATTTGAACATTGGACAAAATGAGCCAGAAAAGTTGCTTGGTCTCTGTTGGCATATCGGCACTGATGAGATAGGGTTTCCTATAGGTCTGACTAAATCTTCGACTAGGTACACAAAGCGTGACTTGTTATCCGTTATTGCGCGAATCTTTGATCCCTTAGGTCTGTTAGGTCCTATTGTTATTACTATGAAGATCTTGCTACAGAAAATGTGGTTAGATAAATTATCATGGGATCAACCATTACCTAATGAGATTTGTAAACAATGGGAGATTATTATTAAATCTTTACCTCTTTTAAATCATGTTCGCATTCCGCGACTTGTAGTCTGCAATTCATTTACGGAGTTAGAACTCCATATTTTCACAGACGCGTCTGAGTCCGCGTACGGTGCTTGCGTCTACATTCGCAGTGTTAATGCTAAGGGTGAGTACATGGCTCGCTTGTTAATGGCAAAGAGTCGAGTTGCTCCCATCAAGCCTACGACAATTCCGCGACTGGAGTTATGTGGTGCGGTAGTCGGTTCTCGTCTTCACGAGAAGGTGATGAGCTCACTTCGAGTGAAGATCAGTCGGGTTTATTGTTGGACTGATTCAACCATTGTCTTGGGATGGTTACAGATGATGCCTACCAGACTTCAGCCTTTTGTGCGCAACCGCGTTGCTGAGGTTTTGGATAAGTCGGGTAACTGTACTTGGAGGCACGTCCCAACAGATCAAAATCCAGCAGACCTAATATCTCGTGGCATGGATATTAGTGATCTGCAGGAGTCAGATCTGTGGTGGAAAGGACCAGATTTCTTAAAACTAGATTCGTCTGAATGGCCTTCTCAAATTACGAGCCCAGGACTACAATCGTTACCGGAGACTCGACCTAAAATCATATTACATGTTGTAAACGATTCGAAACCTGAAGTTTTAATTGATTTTAGGCGTTATTCCAATTACACACGGCTCGTACGATCTGTTGCCTACGTATTACGATTTATTAAGTCATGTAGAAAGCATTACCCTAAAACCAAATACTTGTCACATGATGAGGTACAAGATGCACTAACTCTTGTCATTATTAAGAGTCAGATTCAGTCATTTTCTGAATACCAATTATTTTTGAACAAAAAGAGTTTACCTAAAAAGAGCGCCCTTCTAAAGTTTAATGTTTATTTAGACGATAATAATGTAATGCGAGTAGGAGGACGTCTCGATAACTCTAATTTTGCTTATAGTAAGAAACACCCTATTTTATTACAGTCCACTCATGATTTCACTAAACTATTATTTAATTTTGAGCATAAAAGGCTGATGCATGCTGGCCCACAATTATTATTAGCTTCCATTAGGGAAACTTATTGGCCAATAGGAGGTCGCAAGTTGGCGAAAGCCTGTTATCATAAGTGTGTTTTGTGTCACCGTATGAAGGGTAAGGTTGTAACTCCCTTAATGGGTAACTTACCACGAGAACGCCTTCGTCCAGGTTATCCCTTTGAAAGCACAGGCGTTGATTACGCTGGCCCTATTATGTGTGCTAGTCGCCAGGGCCGTGGATGTAGGTTAGTAAAGGTGTATGTCGCTATTTTTATTTGTTTCACAACCAAGGCCATTCATTTGGAGCTCGTTGGTGATTTAACTAGCAATAGTTATTTACTGGCTTTGTATCGGTTTATTTCTCGGAGAGGTAAACCTGCTGATATTTTTTCCGATAACGGTACCTCATTTGTCGGTGCATACAACGACCTTTCCAAATTTTTAAAATTAAATAGTTTGTCCTTGGGTGAAAGTGCAGCAAACGACGGAATAAGGTTCCATTTTATTCCCGCCTACACCCCACATTTCGGTGGACTCTGGGAGGCGGGTGTCAAGTCAGCAAAGTATCACCTTCAGAGAGTGTTGGGAAATTGTAACTTGACTTTTGAGGAGCTGTACACCACACTAACCAAGATTGAAGCCATCTTGAACTCTCGTCCATTGACGCCGTTGTCTTCAGATCCTGCAGATTATACTCCGCTCACGCCAGGACATTTTCTTGTGGGACGGCCACTTACTTCTTTGCCGCAACCTGATTACCAGGATAGCTCTGCCAATTATCTGTCTCGTTACCAGAGGATCGAGCAGCTTCGCCAGCATTTCTGGAGCAGATGGAGCAAGGAGTATGTTGCAGAATTGCAACAACGCTCCAAATGGCGTTCCTGCAAGGATGGCTTGATGCTGAACTCCTTGGTGGTGATCAAGGAAGACGATCTTCCTCCGTTGAAGTGGAGACTTGGACGGATCGTGGCTGTTCATCCAGGAACGGATGGTATCGCCCGTGTAGCTGACATTCGGACGTCTACTGGAGTCGTTCGACGGGCATTCAACCGAATCTGCCCTTTGCCTGTGTCTTCAGAATCTGGTTGAAACCATTGGTTTCAACGCCCGGGGAAATGTTGGAGATAAAACCTTCTTGCAAGCTTCCTAAATTATATGAAAAAATATGACACTTCTATTTGTCACTTGTCTTCACTTGTTTCTTGTAAAATATATTGTTCACACCGAAAATTATTAAAACTAATTTGCATTGAGCATCCAGTCATTGATTTTCATCAGAATACCCATAATTCTCGCACAGGGCCACTAACCACTAGACCAAGGCCAGCCAAGTTTTCCTCTCAATGTAGTCGTGTTTGAATAGGATAACTTTTGAATTCCTCGAAGCTGGCAAGTGGTTCAAGTGGTTTCTTCTTAAAATAGTTTGGACATTGAATAGTGAAACCTCAAACTTTCGTAATATCCAAAGTTATTTGACACCAAATTATTGATTTCTCGCTTATTTCAGCTCCTATTCATTTTCTATGTCTCGAATATGAAGATTGTTTTTGCATAAAGTATTTGCCATTTAAATCACGCATTTTTGTGAACTAAAAATAAATTCAGCTTTTTATTAATTTTTTTAAGTAATATTAAAAGACTTGCGTTTGACTTCTATTTCACTCATTGGTAAACGACGATATGGTCGACGTCGAAACCCGCTTACTTAGACCTCCCCCCCTAGCCAAGTTACAGCCATTTCGTTTCGATTTCGCTTGTGTCGAACGCCTCGAGTTGGCCACGCCCCCGATCCTTTTGTTCTGACCAAGTGACTGAGCGTTCAGATGACGTCATTCCCGGGCATTTGAAGTTTTCTACTAGCGTTAACGATTGTTATTTATGTATTTTATTTTAATAAAATTTTACACCCGTAAGTAAAGTAATGAATATTTATTTCAATGAGACATACGAGTATAATTATACATGCTTCACCCTAGTCCGTGCGTCACTGCGGGGTGTCAACTGAAAATCAGCGCTGGGTGTCTAACGCCCAGCAAATTCTGAGATGGTCACCCTTTCGGTGCGGGCACGCTCGGCGTACTTTGTACTTTTATTCTTGTTTACTTTGTGAATATAACCGTTGTGCTGTGTCTGTACCGAATAAAATTTTTATATTCTATTCTATTCAGATTATCAACTTGGCTAGGGGTACTGGAGTAATCTATTCACTCTTGACTTAAAGTCCCCCCGGTTCTAGTTATCAGGAAACACAGTGAGAATTCCACTCCTCAGTTGTATGCATCATAAATGTTTACCAAGAATTTTCAAAATCAGAGAGTTAACTTCCAACAAACAAAATATTTAACTATTTAAAGGCATTAATTTGCATTCAGAGTAAACATTTCTACTTGAGAAGTTCTACTAGTTCACTTTTAAGTACTAGTCGGCTACGCATTTAAGCCAAGTCATCCCTAGCAGGTTTTTTTTGTCGGTGGGTAAAAATCATGCAGATGACATCCCGCCCGTGGACGGAGCGGGAGATAGTGTCAGACTTTTACTGACTGAAAAACCCACCCCGTTCCTTCATTGCCTTTCACACCGGGACCGAGTCTTCCTTTCAGAAATATACCCTTGGCTCCAGTTGGCTTCGACCCTGCTGGGCCCCTACGGTTGCAGAACTCCTTGAGGCTCGATCCGGACGGTCGGACAGCGAGCTGCCCATTGTTCGCCGTCCGCAAGCCCACGCCTATGGTGGCCGTAAATCGGGATCGGAATCCAGGTGGCGGCAGGGGCCTGAGGGTTGCGAGATTGGTTAGAAAGAGTTAACGTGTCTATGGAACGCAAAGGGCAACTGAAGGATACAGGTGATAGTAAAAGTCTGCCATGTCCTCTTGCTAAGCTACATTCGCTGTATTTGATGATTTCTCACAGATCACAGATGAGAGCAATGGTAGCCGAGTGGTAACGGTCCCGACTTACGAGTTTGTAGGTCGCGAATTCGAACCCAGCCAGGCGCATTACTTTGTGTAATTTATTTCATCACCACTGCTCTTAAAACGGTGAAGGAAAACATCGTGAGGAAACCGGCATGTCCTGGAACCAAAAATTCGAAGATACGTTACATTCGCCAACACGCACTTGGCCCGCGTGGTGGATTACGGCCCATTCCCTCTCCTAGAGAGGAGGCTTGAGTCCCAACAGTGGGAACGTTAAAAAGGCTGGTGATGATGATGAAGATGACTTATAAATAACAAAAAAAAAAATACGGGCTGCGAATTGGGATCCGATTTAAACATTTTTACGGAAAATAAGTACCTAATTGTATTTATTAATGTCTCTGTGATACAATTCCGATATTGAGTTTACACAGAATACAGAGTTGCCTCGGTGGCTAAGGCGATTATCACACTGCCACGCACCACGCAGCGTAGCGCGTGAAAACGCACCTACGCACGTACTTGCGGGAGTGCAGATCTGCATCATTATGCGGGTTTTTTACGCACTCACGCGCGTAGGTGCGTCTTGTAAATTCACGCAGGCACGCACTCATTTTAAACCAAATCACGCGCGGTACTGCGAGACACAGTGTGGCATACCATGCGTGTCGCCCCGCACCCACGCGCGTGAGTGCGTGTTTCTCCGCATATAGGTGTGTGATCTGCATGAACGTGGTCGTGCGTGGATGCATTTTCAGTGTGTTGGACTGTGCGTGTTTTCTATACAAACGGAGATACTTACAAGCAACGTTAAGACACGCATTCACGCAGTACACTGCGGGGTGGTGGGAGTGTGATAACTGCATAACTACCCAATGCAAGCGATTTTTTTTTTTTATGGTGGGAAAAATCATGCATTGACATCCCCCGCCCTTGGGCGGAGCGGGAGATAGTGTCAGACTCTGACTGACTAAAAGACCCACCCCGTTCCTTCTAGCCTTCATACCGGGGCTCGAGCGCCTTTTCGGATAACCCTGGCCCCAGTAGGCTTCGACCCGGCTGGGTCCCTGCTGTTGCTGACAACTCCTTGAGGAGCGCGGGAATAGTGCGCGCCGTCGACGACTTGGGCTTGGTCCGGACAGTTACCGGACGGCCGGACAGCTAGCTACCCATTGCTAACTGTCCGCAAGCCCGCGTCTACGTTGGCCGGAAATCAGGATCAGAATCCCGGCGATGGCGGCGGTGATAACGCCGTTGCCTGATGCGTTCGGCCTTCTCCTTTGCGAGCATTACTGCTTCGCAGAAGTCGGTGACCGCCTGCCACTCCTCCTCGCTCCGGACTATGGCCTCAACCAAGGCCCGGCGCGAGAGGTCTCCGCCACCGATCGCCCCCACTAGGGCACGGCGATGCTCCGCCCAAGCAGGGCACACCTCGACTGTGTGCTCCACCGTGTCCTCCGGGCGTTCCGCACAGTGGCGACACCCGGGCGTCACTTCCGCTTGAATCGAGTGCAGGAATCTCCCGAACGAACTATGTCCGGTGAGTACCTGCGTCATGCGGAAGGTAAGGACGCCGTGAGGTCTTTCCAGCCACGCCTCAAAGAGGGGACTTACCGCCATGATTGTGGCGTGCCCAATGCAAGAGATTATCAAAACTTTCAATAAAAATCAAGCGCTACAATAGAAATATTATATCTTTATAGCTCATTTCAGACTACGCTATAATATAATGGTCTGGTTAATATTGTTTTTTTGTTTTGTTCGGTATTTACAAAATCAAGGCTAAAAGGGTTCGTTTACTTAAGGTGTGTTTTTGTTTGCTCCGTTCACGATAGAACTTGCTTTACCAAGTCAATGTTGTCATAATATCAATGTCACAGCACGACACTCAGGTGACAACGTCAATTAAAAATGGTAAAAGGCTAATTTCTGAATTACTGACTCATCAAAGCCCAGCCCAAGACCTTGGACCTAGAGTGTTGAAAATGTACACTGACTTTTGTTTTGACACTAGCATTTCACGTATCATTCAACTTTAACGTATAAAATGATCTGGCCAGTTTGACTTGGCCATATCATATGATCAATACCTTTGTATATAGGGTAGGTAGTAATTAGTGACCGATAATTATACACGAGATTTTACTCATGATTACAGACAACTTTCCCAAAGAAACTTTTTTTTATACTCATTTTTATTTAACCGGAACATGTCGGTACCTACATTGATTGCATACGCCGATGGGTTTGCAAGCGGCGCGGGTGCACTATCACTATTGTAGGTAAAGTACTTGAGAAAACAGCGTTACGCAGCCAACAGCTGAGAGGCCGCAATAGACGCGCGCTCGAATTTGCACGAACAGTTGTTTTGTTATTGTGATGAAACTAATGAGTATAAAAAAAAAGTTTCTTTAGGAAAGTTGTTTGTAATCAAGAGTACAACCACGTGTATAAGTATCGGTCACTAATTACCAGTCACCCTATATACCGTAGTCAAATCTTAGGGATTGATCAATAAGAAAGGATTTTTTTTTAAATGAACCGTCTAAAGTTTGTATGGAGGTACTTACTTTCTCCTGGGTGAAGCCTCTGGCAGATGGTAGTAAATATTTAATAAATTAACTACCTAGTTCATTGCAAACGGTTTTTAGTTTCAGTGATATTAATTAGATATTAGTTAGAGGACATTAACCAAATATGAGATGGGAATGAGCACGGGTGGAGCCATGGTAATAGCCGCGATTATGGTCGCGGGTTCAAACCCAGCCAGTAATGTAATTTATTTCATCATTACTGCTCTTAAAACTGTAAAAACAATGTGAGGAAATTGACATGTTTTACAACCAAAATTTCGAAAACATTTAACAATACCAATACGTACTAGACTCGCGAGGTAGATTACGGCCCATTCCCTCCCTTAGGACAAGGAATCTCTCTAGAGTGGAGGCCTGAGTACTAGCTTCAGAAATATTATAAAGCTGGTTAAAACTTTTAAAATATGGTTAATCGAGTGAGTGGTATACTATTCTAATAAAGTGTTGCCATTCGTTTCGATACGTTGGAACATGTCACCGTTATCAACAGTGGTGTCCCGACAAACACAGTCAATCGCAGGGCTTTTTTAGACTTTACTAAAATTCCTACCTTTAATTTTTGTAGTCTACACTAATACGAGTATTATTAAGAGGTAAAGTTTGTTTTTGTTTCTAAGAGGTAATCTCTGAAAGTCCTGAGCCAATTGTAAAATAAATGAACCAATAGAGAGCTGCTTTAGTCCTGAGTGACATAGGTTATATTTTATATATCGCGAGCAATAGCTAGTGTTCCAAATTTGGGTATCTACTTCGCAATCTGTTAATCTTGAAACATCGAATAACTAGCGGAGCAAGAGAGAATGTGTTCTGGGACGCTGTGTTCCTTCAGTCTCTCGCGATACAGGGCTACGATAACTATTTCAAACAAACCCCCAGCCCGACCTAATTTCGTCCCTACAGGTGTGCAATAACGAGGTGTGAACTTTATAATTTAATTAGTACTCGATTGTTCCAGGTGTGCACAATAGGGGTGCTGGCCAACACGATGAACATTGCCGTCCTGACGAGGAGAGACATGGCTGCCGCGCCGATCAACCGGCTCCTCAAGTGGCTGGCCGTTGCCGATGTCTTCGTCATGATAGAATACGTACCCTTCGTCATTTATAGACATTTGGTGAGTTCATCATCATCATCATTTCAGCCGAACGACGTCCACTGTTGGACATAGGCTTCCCCCAAGCGTCGCCACATCGAACGTTTCTGTGCGCCCCGCATCTATCGCTAGATCCGTGACGGCAATTGTAATGATGACGCTTGGGGAAAGCGTCATCATTACAACACCGTCACGGATCTTGAGCGCTGGTTTCAAGTTGCGCAGAAGTCAAATATTCGGTCTCTTTAGTAGAGTAAAGTGAGACGCGGGGGCGGGGAGTGTCAGTGATTGGCTCGCCGCGCCATCGCGTCATAGACGTCACTCCTGATTCGTTCCCTGCGTTGCTGCATGTATAAATCTGAACTGAATGAACCTGATCTGCGAGCAATGTGCCACAGCCGCTTCCACTTAAGTTTGGCGATTCTTTGGGCTATGTCTGTAACCTTGAGTCTTCTGCAGATATTATCTTAATTTCTGATGTAATCACACATAGGAACTCCGAGCATAGTAGCCCTTTTTATTGCCCTTTGGTGAGTTATTTATACTTTATTCGAAAAAAAAAAAAATATATACAAAAACTTTTATGGATGAAGGTGATTCGTTCCCTTATCAAGTTAGCATTAGGAAATAGTCCGCCTATGTACCACTACTGTACATGAAGTTTAAATAAATAATAACTGCTATATTTAAAAATGGTTCCCAAAGCACTTTCCCTGAGGTTTGCAGTATTTTGTTTGCTTCATTTCTACATCATGATTGCTTAAGGGTGAGTTCCTATAACACGAATTTCATCACGAGCGTCACCCACGTGCGTTTTTTCGCAGAGACTTTAATTTATACTTGATGTCTCTTGTCATAACGTAGGTACAATTGCCGAAACGGATTTTGAGCGCTCGGCGTCAGAGTGGGGATCGCTTTGCGCATTCCATACATTGGCGAGCCAATCGTCTTCGTTGTTAGATACAGCAACGCAGGGAACGAATCAGGAGTGACGTCTATGACGCGATGGCGCGGCGCGCTTACTCTACTAAAGAAACCGAATATTTGACTTCTGCGCAACTTGAAACCAGCGCTCAAGATCCGTGATAGCAATTGTATTATAGTTGTTGTGCTGCGCGACCGCAACGCTTGACCGAGACGCTTGCTATTCGTGCGCTGAGTGTGCTCGAACTTGATCATAGGTCGTTTTCGACCGACGGGTAAAATGAACAAACGCTCCCCCTCCCACCTGCACTTCCCAACATATTGTAGATAAAAAAAAAACACATTCTAAACTACACTCAATTATTTTAGTACCATTGACGTTCTTATGTCGGCATTAGCCGTTACTTTACAAAAAAAATATAGTTTAAAAAAAATAAAAAACACGCTTTCATAGCATATCAAACTAAAAAGTGTAAAATAATTCTCAATATAGGTAGAAAATAATAATAATGAACGAAAAATATTAATATCATTGTGAAAAAAGCGTGGGGCGCTTTGTGCCATATTTTTCGTAAATCGAGCACCCCACGCTTTTTTACCAAAGGCTAAAATCGAGCTCAAAGGCGTTGGTTACAAACATACAGGTGAAGCTAATTTAAGCGTGTTAATTAATTGCACTGTGTTAAAAAAATTAAAACTCTGAATCCATAATATTATTAACACCAATATATTAAGTAATGTGAATACTCTAGGGTAGCAGGTATTGGTAAAATTTGTAGTTCAGTATTGGATGGAACAACAATAAAAAAAATATTTTTTATTATTATACTCATTAAATCATCAACATAACACTCTAACAGAAGAGCTAAAATGTACCACTTTAATATAAACTTGTCGTTTTACCGCATCTAAGGCTGCCCGCCTATGTCCCACTTTTTGTAGGATAGATAATTGGGCCGATTTTGTATATTTGTAACTTTGTTCTGTATTTTTCTGACCAAATTTTTGTAGGACATGTGCGTTGCACTATTGCTAACAGTGTGTTCGATTTTTATCCTACAAAAAATCGGTCACCGATTATCGGACGTGGGCGGGCAGCCTTAGAGTTATGATGATGGTTTTTATATATCTTAGAAAGATAGTATAATGGATTTTTGATGATTTACTAGAGCGAGAGAGCCAGCGGGAATACGATTGCACCTAAATGGCGGTTCGAAGTAACAGAATAAGATAGAAACAAAGTTAAGATTCGCTGCGGCCAGATTTTTATTCAACCCTTACCTGCCAAAGATAATGTTAGAATAGATTAGAATTAACTGTATTAAACACCAAAAAAGTAACACACCACGCCCCCCCCCCTAAGCCAAGTTACAACTAGTTCGCCACGCCCCCAATTGGTTTTGACCACGTGACTGAGCGTTGAGATGATGTCGTTCTCGTACATTTGAAGTTTTCTACTAGCGTTGACTATTGCAGATTAGCAACTTGGCTAGGCTAACACACCACGCCCCCCCCCCTAAGCCAAGTTACAACTAGTTCGCCACGCCCCCAATTGGTTTTGACCACGTGACTGAGCGTTGAGATGATGTCATTCTCGTACATTTGAAGTTTTCTACTAGCGTTGACTATTGCAGATTAGCAACATGGCTAGGGGTTACTGATAAATAAACTTAAATCTATGAGAGGTCTTATCACTGACAAAAACATCTATCAGGCAACTTTAGAAAACTAAACTGTATATACTGTACGTACCTACACAGAGACTGAAAATATTTTTCCATTTTCCTTCGGTTAGAAGGTATACAATTTACTATAAATCTACTTCCGCCTCCAAGCAATATTGCCGTGTTCTGCAAACCATACCGTATGGTGAAATAACCGTCGTGCGTCGTCACATCTTTATTAACTTCACTTCATCCATGTGTGGTTTCTATTTACATAGAGGGATGGACTGAGCGTTCCCTATTTGGCTGTGAAATGGATACGGTCAGATGTGTGTTTGTGTGAAAAACAGTTATGTTTCCTAGAATTTCAGTTGGGCAATAACACTGCAAGTACTCACTCACTCGCGGTGTTCCTTTATCGGTGTTTTTGTTTTGTTTCTACAGAAAAGAGGCCTCTGTTCCAGGGTAGAGTTTAAATTTATTAAGGCGGGAAAATCTGGTTAAACTTACAAATGTAAAGGTTGCTGCGAGAGGCCAACAACAAAAAAAAAAACCGGCCAAGTGCGAGTCGGACTCGCCCATAAAGGGTTCCGTAGCAGCAAGTAACATAATATAAAAGTTCTTGTAATGTGTTGTAACTTTGATCGATGTTTTAATAATAGTGTATTTTTTTCGATTTATGACGCATTAAAAAAAAACTACTTACTAGATTTCGTTCAAACCAATTTTCGTTGGTAGTTTTTATAGTAATGTACATCATATATTTTTTTTAGTTTTATCATTCTCTTAATTTAGAAGTTAGAGGGGGGGGGGACACATTTTACCACTTTGGAAGTGTCTCTCGCTCAAACTATTCAGTTTAGAAAAAAATGATATTAGAAACCTCGGTATCATTTTTGAAGACCTATCCATAGATACCCCACACGTATAGGTTTGATGAAAAAAAATTTTTTGAGTTTCAGTTCTAAGTATGGGGACCCCCAAAATTTATTGCATTTTTTCTATTTTTGTGTGAAAATCTTAATGCGGTTCACAGAATACATCTACTTACAAAGTTTCAACAGTATAGCTCTTATAGATTCGGAAAAAAGTGGCTGTGACATACGGACGGACAGACAGACAGACAGACAGACAGACAGACAGACAGACAGACAGACAGACATGACGAATCTATAAGGGTTCCGTTTTTTGCCATTTGGCTACGGAACCCTAAAAAAGACGGTTATTGGAAAATACGTTACAAAAAGATTAAAAAAAATATTATGATGTGATATATTATTTGGGAAAAAGGTTTTTCGTAAATATGTTTCCGTTTTTACTTTTGTTTTTTGACTAGAAAATTCTGTGGCATTATTGCTCAATCCATTCTTCTATCACAATATATGTTATCTCTATGATGGTTGCCATAGGCGCCAGAATGAAGTTTCCATCAACTGGGCGGCTTGTGTAACGCAAAAGTAACTTTTCAAACAATATTGAATGCAACGAGGCTTCAAATTAAAATGCCTTTGACGCGCAGTCAAAGGCCTTAATTTCATGGTTTTTTTCACATTCTTTTTTATTGAAGTATTGCTTTGAATTCGGACTTTAATTGGATGTTTAGGTATATCGCAATTTCTGTAAAACAAAGATACAGTTGAAATAATTGCGATTGTACAGGACAACGAATTTATTATTATTATTTTTTTCATGAAGAATGGTCTTGCTCTGCATTACATTGCTCGTAAAGTTATCCTTTATATATATATATAAACTATTCACTAAAGTTATTTTAAACATGTTGTTTACAAATACTTTTTAGAGCATTCTTGCATACACACTTTTACCGTTAGGAGTTTGTGACTTTTTCAAATTCCCATATCGAATAGGTCCTATTATTAGGGGAATTCTTATATCGCATATCGAACACAGAGACACGTATTTGTGCTTAAATACTTATATAGTATTTAAGCACAAATATAGTTCTTCAATACGTATGAGTTGCTAATTTAGGTACTAGCGAACTGTACCTAATAATACCTTAAAGTCCGTGGATACAACCATTTAGCAATTATTGGGTATGTTAAAAAGTTAGCACGTTAGGTCGGTCGCCTTCGGTCAGATAGCTATTTTTTTTTGTTCCACATCTATCGAGGTTGGATAAAGTGAGAAATGAGTATATTAGAGGAAGTTTTAAAGTGGCACCAGTGACTGAAAAGTTGAAAGGTAATCGGTTGTCTTGGTATGGTCATGTGAAGAGGAGGGATGAAGCGCATAATACCTACTAAAAGAGTTTTGAGTATACATGTAGATGGATGGAGTGGGAGAGGAGGGCCGAAAAAAAGATGGATGGATTGTGTGAGAAGTGATATGAAAGAAAAGGGAGTTAGTGATAGTTTGACGGGTGACAGGACAGAATGGAAGAAAAAAACGTGTTGCACCGACCCCAAGTAATATGGGATAAGGGCAGGAAGAAGAAGAACTATTCCACAACGCTGTCTAGTCCCAAGCTAAACAAATATACTGATAAACATACTTAAGTTTGTAATAATACATATGATAGATAAATTACACCCAGACACAGAACAAATGATCGTGCTTATCACACAAACATTTGTCCTGGGTGGTAATAGAACCCACGACCTCCGGCATAGCAATCAGCGCCACTAACCATTAGACGAACCGGCTAGTCAGCCATCATATTGTACTGCTCAACTATATCAATGATAAGCTTAGCTATCGGAAAATTATGTTTTTCCTAGAAGTGGTTGTATGAATAGTACAGATAACGTGGCATAACTTATGTTAGTTTCATCATGCCATGCTATTGTGGAAAGTGGTGTTATCTTTCTAATTATTTTAGCAGGTACCTATGAGATTATGCATATAAATTTAGATGAACAGTATCCGATCGATCATAATTGGTACTGTCCCATACAGTATAGAGTAGTTACACAGTGTACACACACCGACCTTGAGTTGAAAACTATTGAAAGTATTTTCAGCGTTTACTGAAATTTTTCAATAGATGTTTCTATTTTTTATGGATTTTTATAAAAAATCACCAAATCAGTCCAACTGTACTAACAAATAGCATTTTATCATTGTATACTATTTACATCTACACCAATATAATAAATAGGGTAAAGTTTGTGTTTTTATTTTTTTTGTTTGTAGTGATTACCTGAAAGTATGTACTGATCAGATTGCTAAAATTTTTTCACGGATAGAAAGCTGCTTTATTCCTGTGTGACATAGGCTATATTTTATGTAAGCTGCGGACAAAAGCTAGTACTATACAAAGTGAAAGTAACTCTGCGTGTCTCTTACGTTTTCACGGTTAAACTATTGAGATGATTTTATGAAATTAGGTACGGAGTAAGCTCCATAGAAGGACATAGGTTATTTTTTATCTGGCTTCGACTATGTGTGTGTTCGCAATAAATCAATATTCATGCGAACGAAGCTGCTGGTAGAAGGTAGTTTTGTATAACAACTTTTAGTCCCGAGGTCCTACCATGAGCTCTTAAGCGATTCATTTGACGACCTAAATTGAACTGTCGAGCTCAAGGCGTCGACGGCGCGTAGTGTCTCAGCGCTTCAAGGAGTTGTTAGCAACCGTAGGGGCCAGCAGAGTCGAAGCCTATTGGGGCCATGGGTGATGCGAAAGATTCCCCCGGAGCCCTGGAAAAATGGCAAAGAAGGAACAGGACTGGGTTTTTAGTCAGTAAAAGTCTGACACACCCTCCCGCTCCGCCCAAGGGCGAGAGATGTCATCCAGATGATTTTCCCACCTAAAAAAATATACATTTAGTAAAAAATATTATTTTGATATTAGAGACAGACACTCCAATTTCCCTTTTATTTATATGTGTAGAGTTTAGATGTAGAATGTGTAGGTAAATTGTAAGGATGTTATTATGCTACATTATCATAAAAATGGAATGTAAGGAATCTACAATCACTATTGTCTTTTAAACTAATAAAAACCTAAGCGTTTAGATAGAAAATTCTTTCGGAAAACAACGATAGAGATCAGCTGCATCGCTTGAATTGAGCGAATTATATAATGCACTTCCGATAAATGCATCCGATTCTTCTATTGTGTTCGTTGATTTAATGGCACTACGGTGCACCTGTAACCTATTGTTAAGAGATGAGGTCAAATAAAACTGCGGAATAGATATTTCCCTTAGTAAACAGAAAAGAATTATGACGTTTTACTCTTTTCAAAATAAAACGCCACTGTTTATTTATTTATTAAGCTATTGCATAGCTTCTATCGCGGGCCTTGAGCGTGGAGACCGAATCCAGAAGTTCCGTAACAAAAATAACCTAACACCCCCCACTCATTTGTTTTTTGAGCGTGGTAACCGATAAGAAAACAAATGAGTGAACAATCAATCAAAATTCAATTTAATGTGTGAAAGTGTAACTTCAATTAATATCAAAGAAAAAAAAATACTGCATAAATAAAATAAATAAATAATTATAATTGCATAAGTTGATAAAAAATGCTATGCAATAGCTTTACCGCGGCAGTCCCCGAGTGCCACACGTCTTTTTTATGCTATTGCATAGCTTCTATCGCGGGCCTTGAGCGTGGAGACCGAATCCAGAAGTTCCGTAACGAAAATAACCTAACACCCCCCACTCATTTGTTTTTTGAGCGTGGTGACCGATAAGAAAACAAATGAGTGAACAATCAATCAAAATTCAATTCAATGTGTGAAAGTGTAACTTCAATTAATATCAAAGAAAAAAAAACAAAGGAAAAAAAATACTGCATAAATAAAATAAATAAATAATTATAATTGCATAAGTTGATCAAAAATGCTATGCAATAGCTTTACCGCGGCGTCCCCGGCAGTCCCACACGTCTTTTTTTTTATTTAAACTTCATGTACAGTAGTGGTACATAGGCGAACTTGGTGCAACAAGGCATTCTCTCCCAGTCTACCTCCGAGAACAACAACATATTATAACATGAGAGAAGTAGTGGTGGTAACTGACGCGACTAACGCGTTGCAGGTCACGGGTTCAAACCCAGGCGCATTATTTTTTGTAATTTATTTCATCACCACTGCTCTCAAAACGGTAAAGGAAAACATTGTTAGGAAACCGGCATGTCTTAGAACCAAAAATTCGAAGACAAGTGACATCTATCAATCCGCACTGGGCCAGCGTGGTGGATTATGGCCCATGCCCTCTCCTAGAGAGCAGGCCTGAGTCCCAACAGTGGGAACATTATAAGACCGACTTTGCTATGTTATAATATGATCGGCTACCGTAGGATTATTCTTTCTTAGCTCATTAAAGAAAATATGATGTTGCTGACCACCGTAGAGTTACTCTGTGCCTTAGGCACGCGTTTGCTAACGGCGAGCAATGGGTGGCTCACCGTCCAGTGTCGTCAAGGACCAAGCCTGAGTGGTGCGCCTAGTGCGGTTTGGGGGGATGTCACAATCATGTCATGTTTATCACCACAAGAAATTATAGGTCAAGTCACACTTTTCTTTGTTGGTGACGTGATCAAATTTCTCATTGCATAACTAAGTAACGGGAAAAGGAGATAACCTCTATTAATCCAATTCGTCTTCTTTAAAACGTCAATTAAATATTCTTAGTCCAAGAGCAAGCAAAGCGAACTCGAAATTGTAGGGCCCTCCGACACGGGCTGGCTAGGTTAGAAGGCTAAGGCAGGAGTAGAGCGGAGCTCCTGCCTTTGTTTTCCGGGTTATTTTTTTTATAATTACCCAGAAACTGGCTTACGAAGATAACTAGTGGCTAAGATAATATCATTCAAACGCGTGTTAATTGTGGCTGATTTAGTAATTAGAAGGCAATGTACATTTTTAGAGAAGAATAATGTCATTAATTCCCCAAGCGAACGCCGGCGTTCGCGCACCTATTGTCTTTCAATTGTGTCTGTCATTATCACGATTGACAGGTTAAATTAAAAAGAAGTCTGTTTAATTACCCTTTCGACACTGTTTAGAGAACAGTGGTGATTAAATAAATTACACACCGTTACCAATGTGCCTACTCGCCTAAATTTTATTACGATCTAGATCTTACTACTACAAAATAATACTGATAGGATAGCAAACAAAAATCATAAATAAGATTAAACAGCCAGCGTATTAAAACTACTAGACGGTATGACAGCAAATGAGGTTTTTATCAATTTATTTCAATGTAGCATTATGGATTATAGTCAAAACCAATCCATTCAGTAAGTTTTATTGAAAAATATATTAGTCAACGGATTTTTCTCAATCCAACCTACGTTTCGACCCAGATAAATATATCTGATGTCAGTTACACTCTCGTCTAGCTAGATGACATAAAGAAATGGTAAATAAACGATTCAATGTGTAACTTTTTTCTCAAACACTTTCGTTTCGGCAAAGATAAAATTAAACAAACATCAAAAATAAATTCTCAGTCAACCTACGTCAAGAACCGCAGAGCAATAGCGTAGGTGGAGGAGTGTGGACTTCCAAAAATGGGTAGCTCACTGTTCAGCTGTCCTGTAAGAACTAAGCCCGATTCGACGGCACCGAGTGCTTCTCGCGTGCCTCAAGGAAATGTGAGCTTTGGATGAGCCCAGTAGGGTCGAGGCCTGTGAGGGCTGCGGGAACTTTTGACAAAGTGACTGAGCCCTGGAACCCAAAGGGCAAATGAAGGAACTTGGGTAGACACGTCTTCTTGTTCCACCTTCAGTGGGAGAAGTCATTTGATGATTTCCCATATTAAAAAAACGGGTTGGGTAGTATGCCCAAAGGAATGGCAGCTGAATCTCTGGCCATGATAAAAGCTAGACTCGATAAAAAAATAAAAAGCCCGTGAGAAAGACCCCAGAATGTAACTTGGAACGTAACTGAAAGAAACAATAAAATAATAGTGGCCCGGTGTAATAGCAGATATTTTAGCTATTTCAGTAGTAGCTACACTACACCGGACAAGCCGCGAGATAGTCAAAGTCTTCTTCTCTGTCGGTATCACTCTTGACAGAGTGGTCGTGGTCATCACTTCAGGTGTTGGTGGCAAGCTTCACAACACGCCGTCACTCCTGTCTGATGGCCGCCTTCTTCGTGCATTCGTGTAGTGATGATGACCCATTCACTGCAGCTTTTATCTGGTCAGTCCACCTCATAGGCGATCTTCCACGTGGCCTGGTACCCTCAACCTTTCCCTGGACCACAAGTCGCTCAATAGCCACCTCCCCTCGGCGGCACACGTGACCAAAAAAGGTGAGGATACGAGACTGTACCAAAGATGATTATCGCTGCTTGATGCAGAGTTCTCGGAGTATATATTCGTTGGTACTGAATTCAGTCCACGATACTCCGAGCATTCTCCTCCAGCACCACATCTCTAGAGCGTCTATCTTTTTCTTCAAAATACAAATGTAAAAACCCTTTTATTTTTTGACAACTTTAACCCTTGTATCACGCGGAAGCCCAACTAGGCTTTTGGATTAATCTTTAAATCGAGCCAAAACACACGGGTCCCGGCCTAAGAGCCAACTCAAAACGTCTTGAAATCGAACTGCCGACGAGGTGGGGCCAGGGTTATCCGAAAGGGCGCTCGAGCCCCGGTATGAAGGCTTGAAGGAACGGGATGGGTTTTTTAGTCAGTAAGAGTCTGACACTATCTCCCGCTCCGCCCAAGAGCGGGGGTTGACATAAGATGATTTTTCCCATCGAAAAATAAAAAAACTGCCGACGAGGTTGATATACTTTCGCCGCTTGAAGTTCTTCGCACCCGATTGCTTCTGTTACACATAAATTCTTCTCGTCTGCTAAACATCTTAAATAACACATATAACTTCACATAAGTTCACCAAATCGAAATAAGCAACTTTTTTTGCCACTATTTCGTATTGAGGGTAACTTTTGCTGATGTGGCAGACTGTTACACAAAAGCTTTATTGAGTGTTACACAGTAATATTACTGAGTATTACCCAGCAGTATTATTGAGAAATACTTAGCACTATTTCTTAGCTGTACTTCGTGAGATCACCTTTACTTACAAAAAAATGTTAGATAGGTAGGTACTCGTAGTTAAGAAATATGAATGTACATTTTACTTATGAAGATATAGTTGTGTTGCATGGTATAAACACTTTCCATATAAAAGTAACAGAGGAGCAAGTATGAAAGTAGGTATGCACTCCAAAGACTAATAGTCGGGAGAGTCTGTCCTGTCAAGTGCTTTAATAAAACTTTTATTTCGCAGGTCCTGCCAGAGAAATTGGACTTCCCGTACTCGTGGGCGATGTACTTGCTGTTTCATATGCACTTTGCTCAAATACTGCACACGGCGTCTATCTGTCTCACTCTCTCGCTGGCCATTTGGAGATATTTGGCGATAAAGTAAGTGTATCTAAAATATTACATTTCATTGCGTCTAGATTCCTCACAGTGTTTGGACTGACTTGAGAACAGTGGTAGCCCAGTGGTAACCAGTGGCCTCGATTTGCGAGTTGTAGATCATGGGTTCGAACATAACCAGACATTACTTTGTGTAATTTATTTTATTAACACTGCTCTCAAAACGGTGAAGAAACATCGTGAGTAGGGAATGCAAACCGGTTAACTCGAAAACCGAAAAACCGGTTTTTCGGCATATTTTTAATGATTAAAAAAACCGGTTTATTTTTTCTAGTAACCGGTTTTTCGGTTTTTTTTTTATTACTTTCAAATGACAATATTTTTTTATTAAATATTGTTTTAAAACTCTGTTAGGGCTTGATAGCAATCGTAGGTTTGTTTATATATACGTGCCATAGTGATAGCGAAACCAACAGTACAGTTTTTCTGTTTACGATCATTAAAAATTCAGGCCGGCCACGTGTTGTGAGAACAGGCAATAAAGGGCCAGAATTAAAATCTCGTAAGGACACAGAAATTCTTATGCACAGATGGAATACCCACCGTTGTTACTCATCAGAATATCATATCCTTAAACAAGTCGCATTTAAAGAAGAGAGTGAAAAGATCAAAATCTTTGTTTGTTCGTAACACTGATGAAAAACTCAGGGATATTCTTGCTTTGGGCGGAGCATCGCCGTGCCCTCGTGGGGGCAATCGGCGGCGGAGACCTCTCGCGCCGGGCCTTGGTTCAGACCATGGTCCGGAGCGAGGATGAGTGGCAGGCGTTCGCCGACTTCTACGAAGCAGTAATGCTCGCAAAAGAGGAGGCTGACCGCATCAAGCAACGGCGCTCTCGCAACCGCCGCCGGGATTCCAATCCCGATTTCCGGTCACCGTAGGCGCGGGCTTGCAGATAGTGAGCAATGTGTAGTTCGCTGTCCGGCCATCCGGTAACTGTCCGGACCGAGCCCAAGTCGTCAACGGCGCTCACTGTTCCCGCGCGCCTCAAGGAGTTGTCAGCAAAAGCAGGGGCCCTGCCGGGTCGAAGCCTACTGGGGCCAGGGTTATCCGAAAAGGAACTCGAGCCCCGGAATGAAAGCTAGAAGGAACAGGGTGGGCTTTTAGTCAATAAGAGTCTGACACCGTCTCCTGCTCCGCCCAAGAGCGGGGGTTGTCATTGGATGATTTTTCCCACCATAAAAAGGATATTCTTGCTACCGATGAGAAAATTATCACAATCAAGGAAAATTACAACAAGCAAAACAATTGGGTGTAAGCTTGTAACTCCAAAGAACACTCTCAACAGTTATCAGAGTCCTGAATGATCATCATGCGGCATCAGTAATGGTTCATTTTCGTGAAAATGGGCTACTCTAACTTCAGCTAAAGAGTATCAAGATATTATCCTAAACGCCATAGCAAAGCCTCTTAAAGCCTCTCTCTTTTTGATAACATACTAGGTTTTTTCAGGATGCTTACAACGAGTGTTTCGGACTTCATTAAGGCTGATGATTGACCTTTGACTAGCCCAGACCTCAACCCTTGAACTACAAATTGAGATCTACTATATTAGAGGGCATGGCCTTCACCTAACAATAATTAAAAATTCTTTACAATCAGCGGTGGACAACTTTCCAATGATCACCGTGCGTAAACCGATGATGCGTGGCCTGAACGCCTAAAAACTTGTGTTAAGGGTAACGGTGGATATTTTGAGTAGAAGTTAAATTAACTTCTGGCTTAGATCTCTATATATAACATCATTCTGAGACATTCGTTTTTATGAAGTTATTTTTTTTTATCTTTGACAGAATTCAGGGCCATATTAAGTATACAGTATATTTTTTCAATAGATAAGTTTCAAAATAATTATTAAAAATAATTATTTAGAATTGCACAAGCAAAAAAAGTTAAAATTTTCACTCAAAAATAAATTTCAAAATTAACTAATTTTAAAACCGGTTACCCGGTTAACCGGTTTTTTTTTTTAGAAAACCCGAAAAAAAAACCGGTTTGTAATTTTGGCGGTTTTTGCATTCCCTAATCGTGAGGAAACCGGCATGTCCTAGAAACACAAATTCAAAGACATGTGACAGTCACCAACCCGGGCTCGCGTGGCGGATTGTAGCTCATTCCCCCTCCTAGAGAGGAGGCCTGAGTCCCAGCAGTGGGAACATTATAAGGGTGATTACTCCATGATTCGACTAATATGTATATTTTGTACTCTCACCGTGACCTGACTCAAAAATAGCAATTTGCGGGATATGAGGAATAAAGTATTCAAAATGTACAGTGATGACATGGGGAATCTAGGAATCTCAAATATTATAGGTATCACCGACTTCCGAAATTAAAGTTATTTGGATCGTCTTAGTGTTTTTTATCGGTAATTGGTTTTTGTAAAAAAAAAATTCTAATTTCACGCAGGCCAAGTCGCTGGCAGCAGCTAGTAATGCCTAAAACAAAGTTCGGATCTCCAGTTTGTTGATACATACATACATTATCTAATAAGATATCGCTAGGATATTCAAAACTTTGAGATTAGCTGTTTTGTATCACAGGTATTTACAGGTAAAGTTTTAAGGATTCGTTACTCGAATGAACTTAATCTTCTAAGTTGATTCAAATTAGAAACAAACTCAGTACATTAAAGTACCTGAATTAGACTTAAGTAAAGCTATTATGTAGGTAGAAAAGGGTTAAGTTACAAATATCTGTAACGTCTACACTTTTACATCTATACCTATATATCTACACTAATATAATAAAGAGGTAAAGTTTTTTTTTGTTTGTAGGAGGTAATTTCTGAAAGTACTGGTCCGATTGCTAAATTTTTTCCACTGACAGAAAACTGCTTTATTCCTGAGTGACATTGGCTATATTTTATGTAAGCGGGCGAAGTCGCGGGCAAAAGCTAGTAATATTATAAAGAGGTAAAGTTTGTTTTTTGTTTGTAGGAGGTAATCTCTGAAACTACTGGTCCGTTTGCTAAAATTTTTTCACCAATAGAAAGCTGCTTTATTTTTGAGTATCATAGGCTATACTTTATTTATGCAAAAGCTAGTCATATTATAATAAGAGGTTTAAAAACTGGTACCAGTAATTGGTAACTGGTATTGTACTTGCTATATTAATAAAAAAATATCTGCCAGTGGCTTTGCCTACGTGAAAGTATTTTCCCAAGAGAACGTACACCCACGTTGCGTTCTACGTGTGCCTCAAAGAAACGTCAGATGTCACGTGCGCTAAATTTTATCCAAAACCGACGTTTGAGCGTGACGAATTAACAATAATCTATTTCAGATATAGTTAATTTTAACTACTTTTAACAATAAAACATGTCATTATAACTTCAACTATTCAAAAAGTATAACACTGAAAAGGGCGCGTAATTTTCTGATCGACTGCCAAAGATGGTAGTGGAGGGCGATGATGCTCGACGACATTAGGGCTGCGCTCATTCATCGACC
Source organism: Mythimna albipuncta (assembly GCA_929112965.1). Classification (NCBI taxonomy): domain Eukaryota; kingdom Metazoa; phylum Arthropoda; class Insecta; order Lepidoptera; family Noctuidae; genus Mythimna; species Mythimna albipuncta. The sequence goes on along the minus strand of OV815974.1, from coordinate 9,931,221 downwards.
TTTTAGCCTAACAATGCACACAGGCACACAAACTTTCACCTTTTTTTTTATGGTGGGATTAATCATGCATTGACATCCCCCGCCCTTGGGCGGAGCGGGAGATAGTGTCAGACTCTTACTGACTAAAAGACCCACCCCGTTCCTTCTAGCCTAACTTTCACCTTCATAATATTAGTGTGATATGGCAGAACAATGTTGGCTGGGTCAGCCAGTAATCAATTATGTAAATCTATTCGCATGATGCCATACTTTGTATTTTCATGGTCAGTCCTACATTAGATTATGGCGTACGACTACTCTCACTTTACAGTAAGAGCAACTTAATAAAAAGCGCCAATTTTGAATGGCTCTTAAGATCAGTGGAGAATTATTCCCAAGATGCCTAGAAACGTCTTTACTTTGGTATATGTTTGATTGGGATCCATGACCCCTCCGTGCCCAAGACTTAAATGAGAACATGCTGCGCCGATTCTGCGAAAAGCACCCCTTACACCAGGTGACGCCTACCCTGGATATGGACAGCACAACCCTCTCCTAACTATTACTAGACTATACGTAATTTAATATTTAACCTACCAAAAAAGTCGTCTGCTCAGTCAGTTTACGACCGCTCCACGTCTCCATACATTGTACAAATAATTGTCTGTAAATAAATGGGGCAGTATCAAACAATATTATAAAATATTGATTTATTCTGTTCACACAAGCTCACCACACACACTACAGGCGACCGCCTGCCACTCCTCCTCGCTCCGGATCATGGCCTCAACCAAGGCCCGGAGCGAGAGGTCTCCGCTGCCGATCGCCCCCACAAGGGCACGGCGAAGCTCCGCCCAAGCGGGGCACCTCGACTGTGTGCTCCACCGTGTCCTCCGGGACGAACTAATAACCTTAAAGTACATTGCTTGTACACATCAGAGTCACTCAATTTTTTCAGAATGTTGTACATATTATCAATTTTCGTAGGCAAAATTTACTTATTTTTCTCGACTTTTGATGTGTCAAGCAAATATTGCGTGAAAAGAAATTGAGTACGTGTTGATACTTACAAACGTTAAACCCGTGTATTCATTGGCATCAACAGCTAAATATTGATGTATCTTCTTATTTGTAATGCGTACTGTTTGATAACGGCTTTATTTTGAGGGAATGCTCGATGAGAGATCGTGTAGGAACTGCCTGAAATAAAGGCGAATAAAATTCACGTATTGATGTTGGTATTATGGGCTTTTTTCGCAATATCTCTTTTTGTTCGAATGTTCAACTTCAATACCTATCCAACATTATTTCTTGTTCATGCGAGACTTGAATATAGTTTTTTCAGAATCAGTAACTGAATGGATTCCAGTAGTACACCATGTTACATATATTTTTTCCCAATAATATTTAAAAAGGTCACCAGTTGGACTCCACCGACACCGAGTACTACATAGGTCACGGCAGGTCATAGCGGGCATTAGGCGCCAGTAAACAGCTGGGTGCATGTTTCTTGTCTTCTTATACCTAACTTTATGATTTTTCATGATAAAGTTAGTTTCATACATAGAATCTTTACTTAAAAATACTAGACACGTGTTTCGGATTTCGAATATTAAGGTGCGGTGGGGCTATTACGTCGGAGGGGTTAATACGGCGTTTTGCTTTATCTCCCATTATTTTAAAGAAATGTTGCTAGTGACATCTATGAGTTATTAAGAAATTTCTAATGCTTATGTTAAAATATAGACGGCTGTGCTAGCTCTTAAAATGTTGTACCTACACCCATTTTTTGCTCAGGACGCCATTTATAAGTGTGTAGTGATAAAACACGTGCTTAGCATTTTTTTGTTTTTAGTGAAATAAGTGAGTTTTTCAAACTGTGTCAAAGGTAAGTGATGATTTAAAACAATTGAATTTATTTTTTTGTATTCAGCTTTACTGCACGTTTTGTTTTTTAGGAGTTATTGGGTGCGACAGAATAGCCCCGTCATATTTTAAGAGAGGGGCAAAGACGTCCAATATGAGGAGGCGTAATAGCCCCACGATTTAAGTAAGAATTTGCAAAAAGTTAGTGCTGTCATGATTCGATGAAACTACGATATATATTTTTAACATAACTGAAGTTCTAATCGCTACCTACTAAAATATGTAGCCAGTTTTGTTCATTTGCCTTAATTCCTATATTTTATTTTTAATACTAAAATTAAATTTATGATTGTAGATGGTCCGGCATTATAAGCGAAAAAAAGAAAAAACGTATTCAGAAAACCAAATTCAGAAGGCCCTATTTTGTTACTGCGAACATCATCTAATGATGATGTTCGCAATAACAAAATGAGCACTTATGCAGCGGTTGCATATTATCAAATTCCACGTTCTACATTAAATACCAGACTTACCTGTCGTCGAGATGTTCCTGGAAGCCCTACCTATTTTGATATGTTAAATAGGCTTATTTCCTACAAAATAAATGCTGAGCTATGAAAACTATTTGTTTTAAATTTTCATTATTTTTTATGTAATATTTTTACTACGTCACAAAGTTTCCCATTATTGACTAAAGTAAAACTATCGAACAAATGTGGCACATCACTAGCATGTATGGGAGCTCGGCGGAATTGCCCCACCTTCAATAAAAAAACGTTTTTACTCAAAATTCAGACCTATTAGCAATGTGCTTTCACGGTCGTCGCTCTCGGAACGCGCCGCCAATGAGTTCCCAACTAACGGTAGGAGGAGTTCACATCGGTGTCGGGTCGACGATGAAGTACCTGGGACTCGTCCTCGACAGCCGGTGGAATTTCGTGGAGCATTTCCGACGTCTGGCTCCCAAACTCAACCGGACTGGGGCCGCTCTCAAGCGGCTCCTGCCCAACCTTGGGGGTCCAGACGCCTCCTGCCGGAGGCTCTACGCGGACATCGTTCGGTCAATGGCCCTCTACGGGGCGCCGGTGTGGGCGCCGTCGCTGCAAAAGCGACCGGCGGCCATTCTGAACGCCTGCCAGAGGGTCATGGCAATTCGGATGGTACGGGGATACCGCACGATTTCCCGCGAAGCGGCGAGCCTTCTGGCTGGCCTACCACCGTGGGATCTGGAGGCAACAGTCCTTGCACACATGCACGACATGCGCGTGGAGATGCAACGCCGGGGTGAAAGTCCTCTGCCGCGACAGGTCGCGGCATGGCGGACAGAGCTTCGGCGGGATCTTATGGTGGAATGACGTCAGCGACTATCGCAACCCCGTCATGGGCACGCCACAATTATGGCGATAAGTCCCCTCTTTGAGGCGTGGCTGGAAAGACCTCACGGCGTCCTTACCTTCCGCATGACACAGGTCCTCACCGGAAATGGCAAGTTCGGGAGGTTCCTGTTCCGAATCAAAGCGGAAGTGACGCCCGGGTGTCGCCACTGTGCGGAACGCCCGGAGGACACGGTGGAGCACACAATAGCGGTGTGCCCTGCTTGGACGGAGCATCGCCGTGCCCTCGTGGGGGCGATCGGCGGCAGAGACCTCTCGCGCCGGACCTTGGTCGAGGCCATGGTCCGGAGCGAGGAGGAGTGGCAGGCGGTCGCCGACTTCTGCGAAGCAGTAATGCTCGCTAAGGAGGAGGCCGACCGCATCAGGCAACGGCGCTCTCGCCGCCGCCGCCGGGATTCCGATCCCGATTTCCAGCCACCGTAGGCGCGTGCTTGCGGACAGTGAGCAATGGGTAGCTCACTGTCCGGCCGTCCGGTAACAGTCCGGACCAAGCCCAAGTCGTCGACGGCGCGCGCTGTTCCCGCGCGCCTCAAGGAGTTGTCAGCAACAGCAGGGGCCCAGCCGGGTCGAAGCCTACTGGGGCCAGGGTTATCCGAAAGGGCGCTCGAGCCCCAGTATGAAGGCTTGAAGGAACGGGATGGGTTTTTTAGTCAATAAGAGTCTGACACTATCTCCCGCTCCGCCCAAGAGCGGGGGTTGTCATAAGATGATTTTTACCATCGAAAAAAAAAAAAAGACCTATTAGCAAGAAACAGAGTTGAAAATAGCATACACAATGTTTCAAACTGTATCTTGCACTGTGTTTCATATTTGTATCTTTTTCAATAAATAAGATATTAGGAAACGTCGTAAATACCCCGCGGTGGGGTAAAACCGCCGATTATCAGAATCTCGAATAAAATCTCTTTTTAAATATATATTTGTCCGTTATTTACCACCGAAATATATAAATACAATTCAGAAATCGACGTTTTCTTAAATGTATTCTTAGATTTGTTAGAATTGTTTTCTGGAACGACGTTGTAATGGTTCAAAGTGAAAGCACTGTTTTTTTTCGTCGGAATAGCCCCGCCGCACCTAAAACTAATAATACGTAAAAAAAAAAAATGTTTCCGGTAGCTATATACTAATACTAGTTTTTAAGTTGTGTGTATTATACACCGTTAAATTTTGATCGTTTTAATCCCGTGAAGGGTCGAACCGGTGCAAGAAACTATCGATTTGTAAAAATAAAATAAAAATCTTTTTTTTTATAACTCGAACCAATTCTCGTATGAGTGAATAAATAATGCAAACTATTAGTAGACACCATTCCACGATAATATTAATGATGCGTTCACCTAGTCAACGTGGACTTACAAAAAATAGCCAATCCTAGATCAAACTCCGCCCCCAAATCCTATTTGATTGGCAAAGCGAAAGGCGCGCGATCCGCGCACAAGTCAACACGTCATGGAATAAATTCAGTTTCTCCTATGGCCCGGCGCCCATTATCGGCATCGGCAAGGAAAATGATCCTTCGGCATCCCTACATGCATACATTTCCGACTGTGTGCGCTTGCATGTAGGGATGCCGAAAGATCCTTTTTATTGCTGATACCGAAAATGAGTGCTGGGCCTATGACGTCATCGGCATGTCTTCGCGCGAAAATAATGGCGTCTCGGAATTACGTGTACACCAACCTGGATTTTGTTGTCCAATCGCGGGTCTTGATGCGCCGGCGACTCGGCGTCTTTAAAGTGCCAAACCACTTGCAATCTTTGCGTTAGACGAGCAAAATTATGTATCCAAAGGAATGGTATGCTCTTGTGAAGTCTAACCAATGATGATTTAGAGATGATTAGTTATTAGGTTATTACCAGAACTCTTATTAATCATTGTAAACTATTTTGATGAGGTACCTACCTATCTACTTATAAACAATTTTAACGTGTCGTTATGTGTTAAATAACAAAGGCGATTTAGGTATGTAACAGAACTTTTTTTAAATCATTGTAGGTAAATAATTTTGATTCCACACTTTTAACCACGCCATAACTAGCAGGCCTGTAGAGATTTATTTTTACATGTATGTATGTGTTTTTATTTTTATTTTTACCTACCACTTTTAGCATAAGTAATTATTTTATTAGTATGTCTTAGGCACAAAGCAGTTAAGTCCGTCTTAAGTCTGTAAAAGTATGAAGGAAAATTTGGAATCATTTTTTTTATTTTACGTGCAAGTCAATGACATCTAACGACCGCCGACGACGCGCGACGTAGGTCAACACATAGACTTGTGAAACTATTTTTTTGATGCATTTTGCGAGTGTTACCGTATCGCTTGCTATTTTTATTTTATTTTAAAAGTTACATTGTTGTACAAGCTTTGGAGAAATAGTATTTTAGAAGTGAAACCACCGGTTTAAAGGATAAAAACGATCAAAAATTTAACGGTGTATAATATATTAACCAACTATGGAATTTGTCCGAAATATAAGATTTTTTAAATATATTCTTAACTACTGCCAGCCAGAGACTTCCTTCGCATGAAAGAAAGTTGTCCCAAGGGAACATACTCGAGATAAAAAGTAAGCGGCCATGGTCTTTCCATGTGCCAAATTCCAGACAATCCCATTCAGCCGTTTAGCGTGAAGAAGTAACAAACATACACACACACACACAATCTTTCGCCATTTTAATATTAGTGTGATGGGGCCGTTTCTTCTGAATCGTGAATTTGAATTAAATAACGTGTCAAAACTTAGTTAGAAGTGACAGTTTGACAGGTTTTCGTCCTAAATTAGATTTGGCAAATATTCAACTTCAAATACTTAATTGAGAGATTGAATGTAAGTCCTTTTCAAACAATGAATCCTGAGTCACAAGTATTTACGCCTTCGCCGCTGAGTAGTGCCAGATTCTATTCTACCGTTTTTTCTTGATATATTTTATTTTGTACGTCTATTTTCTTCTTATTTTCAGACTATTTACCTACAGATATCACTTATTTTATAAGCATTTATTTAGTTTCCCCTGTCCGATGTTTGTCTGTAATCAAATCTTGCAAATTAAATTAATGATCTATTTCTCGGTTACCGATTGAGCTAAAATTTTGGCTATAGAAACTTGATAGTTAAACGACACAACTCCATTGAGTTTGGGCTCGTATGATTCGTCTTGACGAGTATTAATTAAACAAGGTGTAAGGGACAGCCCTCCACAAACTTTAAGGGCTTGCTCAGTAGACGAAACTGAACAACCGACCACAAAATTTTTTTTCAGAAAACGAAAAAGAAATTCGGCCTCTCCATACAAACTGTCGAATCAAGTTAATAATTTTGTATGGTGAGGCGGATTTTTTTTTCGGTTCCTGAAAAAATTTAATCCATTAACGTTTGTGGAGAGCTGTCCCTTACACCTTGTATAAATTAACTGAGCTATAAAAGCTTGCTATGAAAAAAATATTTTCATTAAAAGCTTGTTTATAACTTTTTTTAATGATAAATTATATTTATTTTGCAAATAGGTTAAAAAAAAGACACATTTACTGGTCAATTTCTATTTCGCCATTTTAACTAATTAAACCCCAAGCGAACGCTCTCTCATCGACTTTCTATTGTGTCTTTAATTACGGCATTCGGAAGATTAAACTATATGAGATCGGTGCTTCCTAGCTGTTTATCCTGAGCAAAAACACCGAAAGAAACTCTGGTCAAAGTCAAAGTCTCTTTTAAAGTCCATACAGTTAATATGCAATGTCACAAAATAATTTGAGAACCATGCAGATTTGTCTGAGATAGTCTTTTGTTTTGTTTTATTTGAAGTAGGCATCACAATTATAAATTTTATTTTATTTTATTTTGATTTGCGTCCGTCATGTCACACAATTTGAAAACCAGCGCCAGGCACTGATTTCTTGGCATTTATTTTGGCGCAGTCGTGAGGCACAATATTTTATTGCGTGTCATATTTTTTTTTGTTTATACGCCTTGTGTGTGGTGTTCGTGCGCCTTGTGTTGTGCCAAATATATCTATTTTCTTTCTTTTTTTTCCTTGTTTTTACCAACCTACTTGTCAATCTGTCTACAAGATAAAGACGAGATTAAGGGGCGGTTCTCGGGCCTTACTATGCGTCTTAATACCATAATAATTCCGGTGTGGGAAAGAGACGGAGTTATACAGGACGACAAGTTTATTTTTTAATGGGAATTCATCAATGACCTCTCCTGCTCTTGGTTGGAGCGAGAGGAAGTGACAGACTTTTACTGACTAAAAGCGACTCCAGTTTCTTCTTTGCCTTCGAGATAACCACACGGTCCTAGAAGGCCCTGTGGTTCTCTTTCGCACAACCCATGGCCCCAGTAGGCTTCGACCCTGCTGGGCACCTACGGTGTGCTGACATCTCTTTGAGACGCACGTGGACACTACGCGCTCGAGCTTGAGCTCGGTCCGGGCGGCGAGTTACCCATTGCTCGCCTAGGGTGACTGGAAATCGGGGTCGGGATCCCGAAAGCTGGGGCCTGAGGGCCCTTCCCTCACGCACAGGACGAATAGTGCTATCCCTTTCTCACACACAACGAAATCAAGATGGAATTAGGGCTTCGTAGTACGGCCCCTACTCCTCCCTACTCTTTCTACGATAGTCGATAACGGAGGTGAGAAAAACATCGGCCGAGATTAATTAGATTAGCGTAGTTACTGGAGCAGTCCGTTAATTAATTAATCAAATACCTGCTTTTTCCTGAAAGAACAGGTTCCTCATTTCTATTTACTGAGGATTCTATTCATTTTCCATTCTACGTCAGTAAATAATCATCTTGTTAGACAGAAAACGTAGAATTCTCTCGAGGAAACTAGTACTTAATTTTGTTAGACATTACAAGATTATTAAAAAAAAAACCCTGAAACCATTTTTTTTTTTGGTTTAATGGAGAATTTATTATTAAAGAGGCTTGCTAGGTTGCTCGCAGAGCACATGGCCGTTGGGGCTGAAAGGTTCTGGAGTGGCGACCGCGTACTGGAAAATTTAGCGTTGAAAGGCCTTTTACAGGGTGGACCGATGACCTGGTGAAGGTTGCGGGAATCCGATGGATGCGGGACGCACAGGATCGTGCATTGTGGTGACACTTGGGGAGGCCTATGTCCAACAGTGGACGAATATCAGCTGAAATGATGATGATATCTACATTGGTCGTTTAAAGTAAGAGCGTCAGGGCAAGTTAGAGTAGCTCGCTGTCCGGCCGTCTGGTAACTGTCCGGACCAAGCCCAAGTCGTCGACGGCGCGCGCCTCAAGGAGTTGTCAGCAACAGCAGGAACCCAGCCGAGTCGAAGCCTACTGGGGCCAGGGTTATACGAAAGGGAGCTCGAGCCCCGGTATGAAGGCTAGAAGGAAAGGGTTTTAGTCAGTAAGTGTCTGACACTATCTCTCGCTCCGCCCAAGAAAGGGAGTTGGCATTGGATGATTTTTTCACACCTTAAAAAAAGGGCAAGTTAGAGTAGTTCAGGAATAAATGAAATAAGAGCGCCTTTTTCGAGGTACATTTTCATACAATCGCTCTTACGTGATTATAATGTTATCTAGATATTTTGGATACACAGCTATCTTGTATATTATCTACGCTTCTATAGAAATCAAAACATAAAGGAGAATGATCTTAAGTGTATGGAGTTTGGTCCAAATGTCCACCACTAACGAGACCTAAGTAATAAAATAGTCTACTAAATACTGAGTCATTATAACCAGACCGCAACCAAAACTATGCTGTCTGTCAAAAGTTGGGACTGAGTGAAAAGTCATATTTTTTACCTTTTTATGCAAAAAATATCGTAACTAATCTACGCATGTCGTGTCATGCCACTTGGTGTCCCATGTTAGGTTCTCGCTGAAATAGACTTTTAGACTTTTGTCAAATGCCCGGAAAAAAGAAAACATAAGAAACCTACACAATAGTAAAGAATCAGAAAAAGTCCAGTAAACGATAGCCAAAGTCGGAAGGAATTAAACATAAGAATTAGCACAGCACGTAATAGTCAAGTAAAACAAAATTTAAATATTAATATTTTTCATACAGTCGTAACTTTTTACTGACAGCTTATTTTTTTTTTAGTGTCATACTGAAAGTTACTCTCTACTTAGTGGACTATAAGTTAACATAGGTCGCGTTAGTGGTGGATATTTGGACCGCTTTTGTTCATTCTCTAAAACTCATCTAGAAAATCGGCTATTTTACGTGAACATTGACTCTCCGTAGTGTACTCATATATAAAAAAAAATAAAAAAAAGTACATCAATTACCTTGCACATTTAATCGAAATTCTGAATAACGACAGACCAGACCCGGGCAGTGACTTTCTGAAGCCTACTCCCCAGCAACGGCTAGGTCAATTTAGGTTCAAAAAAATTTGTTTATTATAGATTCACTTACAATATTAATAACATAATGATTTTTTCGTATGACTGATATTAAGGCCCAAAAATGTTTTTTCAACATGATATTTTTTCGCTTGTTTTTCTACTCCTTTCAAACAGCTTCGATCTTTAGAAATATGCTTACACAAAAAATAGCTGGTTGAGTGTTCATCAGAATGTACATAGCATATGTAAATCAACCAATATTACGTAAAGAAAGTGGTTTTAAAGGCCAGCGGTTATGTTGGCGCAGGCGGTTGAGTATGAAAATATGTGAATTTAACTCCGGTTAGATCTTCAAGGGACTATACGCCTTAATTCAATAAACCCCAAGAGAACGCCGGTTTGCGCCCCTATTGTCTTTCTTTTGTGTCTCTAATCGACACAAAAAGAGAAAACTATCGTAAAATCGAAACTAAATTTAATTTCGTTATGTGTTCGAATCATGAAATCATTCATAATTGATGTTACAAACAATCTTTTTTATGAATCCCTTACCTTTAGTTAAATACATAAATCGAGATTGACTTCTGTACTACGCGTTCCAAATGAAAATAGGACAGATTCCTATGTTTTGACGTCTCGTCGTACTGTCAAATCGAAGATATTTTGGCAAAATTGAAGAACTTAGAGATGAGTAAAATTTAAGAACTGGATTCTGATTAAACTTTTTTCGTTCACAGTTCATAAATAAATTAAATTTTTCATAAATTAATTAATATTTAAAAATTTATTTCCTCGATTTGACAGTAAATCACAACATGGCGGGCGATCCTATTCTCAATTGGAACGCATTGTACCATCTTATCTTTTGTGACAAAATTTTCGTACTCGAATACTCAGAACTTTATGTGTCAGAATCCAATAACGCGTCAAGTGCAGAACGAAAAGCATTCCTTTGTGTCCTTATTACTTGCATTACAAAGGAAAACGTACGTCCTCCATATACTCTGAAATTTGATAGTTGAATATAGGTACTGCAATTTCACATTGTGATACGATTTATTTCCACTCTTTTCCAGGTACTCGGATAAAAGCCACATACTCTGTACTGAGCGGAGATGCAGCATCGCGATACTGACAAGCTTTATATTACCGCCTATATTGTGTGCACCTACGTTTATGGTAAGTAAAAATAAATTAAAATAAAAAAGCCTTTATTTCATGCATATTAAAATACAATATAATATTAGTACAAATCTTATTTACTAGTATCAACTGTAGTTTGTTGTGTTAGTTCTATCTTAATATTAGTGTTAGTTTTCTACGTTTATGGTAAGTACCTATGAGTTTAAAAAAAATGGTTTATTTATCAAAACACTGTATGTATTTTTTCTGTCATCATCTTTTTATTCTGATGATGATAAGTGATGATAGCCATATTAGCCAAAGTCTTAGTCATAGTAGTCTATTGGTAAGAGATTCTTACAGTTCATATAGAATATTACATTGTACTTAGTCAACAAATGATAACATACAATGTCAAACAAATAAAATAAAATACAAAAAAAAACACAAGTAAATAGAAATCAAATCAGAAATTAAAATAAATCATAATAAAAAGTCAATAATATTCAGTCTAAATTATATTATTAAATCGTCAAAGTTAAATTACATCATAACCTAGAATACACTCATAGATTCCCAGACAGACGATATGCGCTTATATAGAATACAAATACCATACATGTATAATACAATTATACAGCCGACACCATCCTAGAAAATGACACACATAAACTTTATTATGACCGTGCCATTCTCACCGACAGGACAATTCACTATAATAGACCAGACATCATTCTACAAGATAAAGTAAATAAAATAATCTACCTATTAGATATTGCTGTTCCCAACACACATAAAACACAGAGAAAAATAATAGAAGAAAATAGTTAATAAGTCAAATTTAAGGATAAAGTAGAACCAGATAGTAAATCTTAAAGACACGTTACAAAAAGCTGGCATCCTAAATACATTTCGAATTGTCAGAAAGTTCTCGCAAATAGATGAACACGAAATATGTCTACTTCGTAATGAGTCCTCGACATAACTCACCACACGCTACGTTTACTTGACTTCGGCTCGTAAATGTAGCTACACGTCAGCCTAAGAACAGAGAATACAAAAGAAAAACAAACATATAAAAAATGGGCCACATTTACAAAAATAATGTTAGTTTAGCTTCGATGTTAGAGAGAACATAGCTCATTTAGCTACATTAGGGTGAACCTGTGCTTCAGGCTAAGTTCTTGGATACAAAATAATAAATTGACATTGAATATGACTTCACTATAACTTAATTGATGTGTAATGTGATGCAGTCTACAAGCAGTCTTTTTTTTAGGGTTCCGTACCTCAAAAGGAAAAAAAATGAACTCTTATAGTATCACTCGGTTGTCCGTCCGTCTGTCTGTTTGTCTGTCTGTCAAGTCCTTTTATCTCGAGAATGCATGAATTTATCGAGTTGAAATTAAAACGATATACCGAGGTCTGCGGTCCCTTTAAGCTGTAAAAAAATCAAACTTCTACGTTAACGATTAAGAAAGATACGGTCGTTTATGTTGCAAAAATACGTATATTTTGATACTCTCAAAGATCTAAATTCGCAAAGAGCAAGGTCTTATAGCACAGATATAGGAATAAATTTGAAAACAGTAAATTTCTTGTTACCAAGGCCACAAAAAAAAATTGCAATTCGGAAAATTATTCAAGACTCCATTTCGGAATTGTACTTTGCACGGAACCGAACCGTGCGCGAGTCCGACTCGCACTTGCCCAATTTTTTAAGTTTTGAGGCACTTAAGTTCTTTGTTAACAAACCAAAATAATGAACTAGAGCCAAAAATTCGAACCAAATGGAGTTGCCTAGCGCAAATCAAAATTTTATTTTCAACTTTTGTTAATTTCACTTTCGTGAGTTTCGATGAAAAAAAAAAAATAGTTTTTGAAGTAACAACAATTTTTCATAAAGCGAAGGTTTCTGAACTAATTTAAAGTTTGACTTCATATGTTTTTGTTCATATTGCTCAGCCTTTAGACAACACTCTTTTTTTAATTTCGTTTAAAAAATACTTTATTAAATGAAACATTTTGAAACTAGTAAATTTTATTTGTTTGTTAATATCGCGAATACAAATCCTTTGTAAATATATAGATAGATATATATCTAAAATAAAGGGTATACACCTTAAAAAAAACAAGTGCTTAAAATTAATACCACCATAATGCAATTGCTGGAGTGATACTACTACGATTTCTCGTCTCTCCATAAGATAAGTTTAGAAAATGTTGCAGTTATTTATAGTTATATTATAATAATTTAATTTGTAGTAACCTACTTTTTACCCGACTACAACAAAGCCAAAGGAGGATTATGATTTTTCACGCGATATTAAAGTGTTTTTTTTTTGGTTGGTACCTCGTGTGACTACGGCTTTTCTTTTTGTTCTGTTCTTGTTTTTCCAGCTACCTTGTTTATTTCAGGATCCTCAAAATCTTGATTCATACTTTTTCACTGTCATTTTTTTTGTCGTAGTCGGGTTTTAGTTTTTTACTTTTTTTCCGACTTAATCTATTCTTGACGATGTCTTTTTGTAAAGCACAAATTATGGATAGTAAGCGACCCTTTGAATAATGTGTATCTACAAAGTTTAATTTAAATAGATACAGCAGGCAATGGGCGTTTTGACATTATATGTTTCTTTTTATGGTGGGAAATCATCCAATGTCTTCTCCCGCCCAAGGGCTTTTACTGAAACCACACCTATGTTCTCTCTTTATCCCTGCGTTTCCGGACCATGGGTTTCTCTGCTGAACGTCAACTCATAGTCTCAGTAGGCTTCGGTTCTGGGGGCATAGGCGTAGGGCTCGCCTATGACCCCTACGGTTTTACTGACATCTCTTCGAGGTGCGTGTGGGACATTACCCGCTGTTGACGAATCGGGCTCGGCTCAGGACGGTTACGGTGGCGCTCCGCCCAAGCAGAGCACACTTTCACCGTCACATTATACGATAACGATACAATGTCGGAGGACTGGTTGTTGGTACAATCCGACAATATCGATAAATACATTTTTTTTTAAATGAAATGATGACGATGATGAAAATGTTTCAAATCGGCTGCACTGAGTGCTTGCCTATCAGCCGTCTGGCATTATGTTTTCGGCTTTAGGTCCTTCATTTGTTCGACAACATAATGAGGTCGTTTGCAGATATTAAATTTAAATTATATTGAAAACATTTTTTTTTCTCTTTTATTATGTTTTTTGTTTGAAGGCGTTAGAAAATGTATAATGTGATGTCATTTACTAGTGAAATATCATATTAACTTAAGTAAATGGGTTACATAAATCTATCTCTTTTCGTTCGTTTTATAAAATACTAGTGGTTGACACAATGAACTTGTGATATTATTATTTCTTTGTGTGTTGACATTGTTTTATAATTGTGAATATTATTTAATTTTATTGATTAATTGATTTTATTGGAAATGTTTTAGCTATTATTAATTTATTTTCTATTTTTTTTGTAAAACATTCAGACACATTAAAATGAATTAATAAATGAATGAATGAAAAATGAATGTTCAGGCCATTCAAAGCTTGTCTGTAAGAGATTTGAGATTTGTCCCGTGTTTTTGATAGGTAATATAAGTATTTAAGTGGAGATTGGTAGACTGAGCCTTAAAATTATAGTAATTTCAGTGTGAGAGAGATACAGAGATATAAGAGTAGTATAACACTATCCTTTTCACACACCAGACCCTTGATGATTTTAAGACTTCATACTAGAGCTTCGTCTGTGCGAACGTTTTAAAGAGTGAGCGTGGCGTAGTCTTTGAAAGCAAAGGGTGAAGGAAAAAACATAGGTGGGTTCTAGTCAGTAAGGCAGGGCGCAAACGTGTGTCTTGTGTGAGATACAAGTTAACTATGAATATTTGATTTCTATAGAACCAGTATGAAATCATCCACTCTGCGCATTTCTTAAACTTAACACATTCTCATGCATGACGGTGATGGTGTTCGGTTTCGGTAACTGAAAACTAAATGCGTCTACATTTGCGCAGCGCCTTAAAGTTTGACACACTCTCTCGTCAAACCCTAGAGCGGGAAAAGTAATTTGATGATTTGCATCCTCAAGAAAAAATCAAGAAAAATAAGATAGAGAATTCCTAAGGTCAAATTCGCTTTCGTACTTTTATGTCGCATTTAATAAAGTGAATAAATCAATAAATAAATTACCTAGCAACAGGAATATAATAGAAAGTAATTTCATAATACAAACGAATAAAAGGTAAAAGATTTCCTCTCCATAAGAAATAATTTCACTGATGTCGAAGTAATAAAATGTAAAGTGTTGGGTCAATGAAGCCCAAGCTTTGCAAATGAAGCCAATTCAATTTATATTCAAACTTCATCTTCGAAATGGAGTTCGATTTTATACACTTAGCGCCAATACATATGGCCCAGTCCAGTATCTTGTACTTGTATTTCCACAAGCAGTAAAAAATCATACACAAGACACTCAGACCTGAAACTACTATCATGTATGCCATACAAATACCTGTTTAGTGCGAGAATTGAACTTGCGACATGCAGCACCACTGTCAATCATTGAACCACTGCGCCATCAGTGAAACAACAATTTTATTTTTAATGAGAATCGGTCTTTTGCGGTACTTTGTTAGCTAGATTAGGGGAATCATTTAACATCAAAGTCAGTTTTCAGGGTTACGTATCCGAAGGGTGCCAACTGGAACCTATTACTAAGCCTCCGCTGTCCGTCCGTCTGTCAGCGGGCTATATCTTATAAAACGTAAGAGGCAGAGAATTGAAATTTTCACAGAATATTTATTTCTATTGCCGCTACAATAAGATATCATTATCATCATCATTTCGGTCAAATACATCGGCCTCTGAAGACTGTAGGACATAGGCTTCCCCAATATTTCAAAATATTCTTCTTTATTGCCATTTGAGTGACTTTAAGCCCTCTGATAAGGCTCATTGTGAGCAACCACGTTCCAGAGCCATATGTCGTCACTTGCAACCCGCACTAAGAGACCTTCGTCTTGAGACCTTTTGGTATGTTTGATGACAATAGGGGAGTAGCCGAGTCGGATTCGTTCGACGATTGACCTCTTGCTAGAAGTTAGACCTACCCAACTAGACCGTCTGTCGCAGGTTAACGTTTTTATCCTTAACTTTGACTGTAGAGTCAACAAGATATATTACAATTAAAATATAGTTCAAAAGTGATTCGTTAATAGTATCGAGCAAAAAAAAAACCGTATTTTGTCGGTATTTTTTTTTTGCTCGATTTAAATATACATAGTAGTAGGTACATACAGAACCCTTAGTGTGTAAGTCCGACTCACACTTGCACACACAGTTTTTTTTATATCGCCTAGCGCAGAAATTTATGCCAGACCAGATTTTACAGTTCCACAGAAATGTAAGTTGAGTCTATAGCTTACTATTCCTTAGGGCTTGGACCATATTTATTGTCGCCGAGTGTAATAATTATTTACAATGGACATTTAACGGGAATCGCAATTAAGCAGTCTACATTGCTTTTCTATTTGTTAATTGAATTGAATTTAATTGGAAGTGCTTTAAGAAATAATATGTATATTCAATTCACTATTTTTTTTTAGTGGTTAGCTCTCATTTGATTCGTCTCATTTGATGGTAAGCGATGATGTGGTGGGTGATTTACCAGGCTTACTCTTAACTTGAATTATTCACACTAAAAGGTCCCTATCTATGTTGTAGCTGTCAGGAAGCACAGACTTTGGCAGGGAATTCCACTACCATCCATCGTTATTTTACATACAATGTTCATTATCATCAATTCGGTTCATTGTTCAAGGAATTAGCATTGTCATTCGACATGGAATGTTGTCAATCAGATCGTCACGTTAGTAGAATTAGCTATAATTAGAAGCAGTGTGTGGATGCGTTATATTTTTGTGATAAGTTTAGGGTTCCGTACCCAAAGAATAAAAACGAAGACTCCATTGTCTGTCTGTCTGTTACCAGGCTGTATCTCATGAACCGTGATAGTATTTTTGTTGTCGTTTTAATAACAAATACAAAACAGGATAAAATAACTATTTAAGTACGGTTCTCATGTAACAAACGAAATTTCTTGTTGTATGAGGAGTTGTGTAGTATTGTTCTTCTTGCACGTTCTTCTCCATAGAGACCTACTCTTTGGAACGTGCAATTTAGCTTCACTTTTCTTGGACTGACCGACATTTGACTATTCGAAAGTGCCTGCAAATGGTCTATTTGAAATAAATGATTTTGATTTGATTTGTTCTTATATTTAAAATTTTTATTTTTTATTTTATTCAGGTAAACACTACTTTTATAACTTTTAATATTGTTTCAATCATTTGTGTAAATAAAACTGAATGGCTAAATATGTTGCTCTGCAAAACTCGAAAATTACTGGACCGGTTGTAATAATAAAAAAAAAAACTTTTTATTGACGGGTCAGGAAGGTTTTTGTGAAGATAAAAATGAGACAATTCCATTAAGTTCAATCGTCAAAATTAGGGTTAACTGTCAATCCTTAGGTACCATAAACTTCAAAGTATCGGTAGACAAGGTGTAAGGGATAGCCCTTTCCAAACCTTAAGGGCTTGCTCAGTACACAAAACTGAACAACCTCCCAAAAAAAAAAACAGGAAACGAAAAAAAAGTCCGCCTCACTCTCATTGGACAGTTCAGCATTAATACAAATATTTCTTCAACAGGTATTCGACATCCACACAAAAAATGTGACGGACAAGTATGGCAATCCAGACATAGCGTACCACGTTGACTCAGACTACGAAGGAACACTATACCAAGCCAACTTCTGGGTGCACGGCGTGGTCATCAAGCTGCTACCCTGCTCCATCCTCACCATTATCAGCGTGTGGCTCATCCGCGCGCTATACAACGCCAATCAACACCAGAAGAAACTCAGAAACTATAATGCTTGTCCTGCAGCTGAAAAAATGGTGAAGAGACAAAACAAAGCAGACAAGAGAACTGATAGAACAACGAAGATGCTTCTAGCAGTACTATTACTGTTCTTAGTAACAGAACTGCCGCAAGGAATCATGGGCCTCATGAGTGGCCTTTTAGGCTGGTGCTTCTTCAAGCGCTGCTACGATCTCTTTGGGGAGCTCATGGACTTTTTAGCGCTGCTAAACGGAGCCATCAACTTCGTACTGTACTGCACCATGTCTCGCCAGTTCCGCCAGACCTTCAGGCAGTTGCTGCTGCAGCCTCATCTTGCGCGGTTCCTGCCACCAACAGCTTCGCATTCCGATTCGCACAACCAGAACACGTAAGTGAATATGGCTACTTTAATATGGAATCCTGCATTTTGTATGCTTCAATTTTGTTTGTTCTAATTCAGTTTTTGCTAACTGCAGTGAAACAATTCAAAAACTATGTTCATGAGTCATGAAATTGTTTCCTCCCTGCAGGTGCACAGAAAAGATAAAAAGGTAACTACAGCCGAGCTTCAGTATAAATATGGAAATGTGAGTAACAATTGCCTTGCACATAATATGTATATAAACATTCTGCACATTCGCAGTGTTCTTCACACACAAGGAACATTGTTCCTTTTTGGTAAACTAATTATGCATGTATGCATTTGGCTCGGTGTCTGCATGATATACGTATATGTGATAGTTTGTATGCCTTCAACATTTGTTTGAGCTATTGCGAGGAGAGTTGTAAATAAAGTAACTACGAGGAATAAGAAATTCATGACGCGACAATGATATGAACTTTATTTATTTGACTGTTTTGCTATCTGCCTGAATTTTTTTCCGTGCCTAGCCCATATTGGATCATTATACAAGTACGTCGGTGGGCCTTCATTCCAACTAGCCCACCTCTCTCCAGAAGCAGATTATGCCTCCCAGTTTTTACTAGGAGTCTAGGCGTCTAAAGGTGATCTTAAGGGTAGTCTATATAATGTCCGTGACATTCGTGCACTCAAGCAACACGTGATCGAGCGACTTACCTAACGGGTCGTGCAGTGTCTAGTGATAGTCGTCGCTAACTGGCGCAGGCTGCTAAAAGGTTAATATGGCCTCCTGGAACTCCCTGCAACCTGGTGCCGAGGACCACCAGCTCTTCATTTGTATCTGGCAGTATTTTCGTAGCCAACCAGTTACTGGCTGATGGGGATTATCACATTGGGTTCGGGGTCGTAAATCACCGTGCCAGAAGAACTCATCAGCTGCGTCATTTCTCAGTAAACCACTCTGTTTTTTTACCCATTGCAGCATCACAGTATGCTATTGAGCATTACAATGCGGGCTAGGTAGGCCACATTCTTGTATGCATGTCGAGATAATGCATTAATTCCCGAGGGATTAACGGAGTAAGTCAGTATCGAAGATTATGTGAATCGGGGTATCCCTGATTCTCCTGGCTTCTATAGCGTGGGCTGCTAGAATGATGCCACATCCCGCCTGATAGAAGGTGTTGAGTTTTCCAGCGGTGTGAATATTATGGTCATTGGAGAAAACTTCGACTGCGGTTCCCGTCCAAAGACATCCATCAGTGTAAATTTTCCACTGAGTAGTTGCAAGATTCTTTTGTTAGCGGCATGTTGTAGTGTTTTTTTGTGTGTTTTTAGAACTTTGTCGCTGGGAGATTCCATCATGGGCGGTCGATAAACAGCATATTCCATTGAGCGTATATGTTTGATTCTAGAAGTTTTTCCTAGGGTACCAGATATGCTGAGCCTGATTGCCGCTAGGGAAGCATCTTCCCGCACTATGTAAATTAATAGTGTCAGCATTACTAGCAAGGTAGCAGTGGGTGCGGTTCTTATACTGCCAGTACACGTCACGCAAGTATTTGCAGTTTTTTAAGTTCATTGAAAGCTGTGCTTAGGTCGGTTCTGAACTTCTGAGTAGGGTTGCCTACCATAATGACGTATCTTACTTTATTTTGTATAAATATACTTTATACGAGTACTTATGTATGAAAATAAAGCAAATGGAAATACACATGAAAATTGTCTTCAAGAGAAGAAACAAATAAACTATATATAAATCAATTTTGAAAAATACTTTTTTCCTTCTTTTAAATACTATGCGTTCCAAATAGGAATAGAATAGATTGCCATGTTGTGACGTCACGTCATACTGTCTAATCGAAGAAGTTGGGTAGGGTGAACAAAACAAGAAATAAAAAATATTTATTAAAACAAACGAAAACAATAAAATATTTATCGGAATCCAGTTCTTCAATTTTGTTCATCTCTGCGTCACTGTGTGAAGTGTCTGAGTGGAAAAGAAGGCGAATATTCCAAACAATGAAAATAAGAAAGAAAATATAGGTAGTTTTTTTTTAACTAATTATGACTTAAAATAATATATTTATATCGATCGAGTTAATTGGCTTTCCTATTTTCATTTGGAATGCATTGTACTTTTTTCCCTTCAAAAATTTTGTGATAAGTTATTTTTTTTAAACAGTTAACAACCCAGTCCTGGACCACTAACTCATTTTGACTTCACATTCTGAAACGTAAATAGATTCTAGAATTTTTTATACAATGTATACTTTGCATTGCACAGACCCTAGAGATGGAAGCTAAGTCGTATTTTTTCTTTGCAAAAGAGCTTGACAACGGAAGGAAAATAACGGCTATTTGAAACTCCTGATTTATTCAAATATAGAAGCTATATAAACGAGGTCACACGTAGTCAAAATTGTGGAAAGTATTTGCCTGGCAGTATCTTGCGTCAATTGCTCGCACACAGGTAATTTCTCCCACGTGTTATCTTTTATATCATGTTAAGTTTTTTTTTTTTTTTTAATACATTATTGGATACAAATGGTAATACTACATGTTAGCTGTTGCCTCAAGGAGTTGTCAGCAACCGCAGGGGCCCACCAGGGTCGAAGCCTACTAAGGCCATCGGTGATGCGAAAGAGATCCCCGGGGCCCTGGAACAATGGTTAAGAAGGAACAGGAGTGGGTTTTAGTCAGTAAAAACCTGAAACTATCACCCGCTCTGCCCGAAAGCGAGGGGGATTCATTGTCTTCGACAAGGGTGGAAGATATCGTGGAGTACGTGCGCCAAAAGACGAAGTTCGCACTGAGGGTACAGCTGCTGGAGTCGCACCGTAACGTCAATTTCAAGGCGTTCGTGGTGCGAGTTCCGAACACTTTTCTGCCCCTCATGTTGAAGGAAGACTTTTGGCCGCAGGGCGTGGTGTTCCGTCGCTTCCGGGGACAGGTGCCACAGAACAGCACGAAGTGAACTAAGTGCAATGTGAAGCGTTACTAACATAGTCTTAAGTCTTATTTACTAACGACAAGTTGTATTTACTCTATATGTATGTTAGTCTGTAAGGTATATATCTATGGGCCAAGATGCCTGATAATAAATGATTTATTATTATTATTAAATGATTTTTCTTACTAAAAAAATATTTATTCCATTTTAATACCACTGGTATTTGTTTGAGCCCTTGTTAATGGTCTATCCCGAATGGATATCAGTGCTCCAACAAATACTAAAAAAAATCAAAGATCCAAAGTACAGTCAGCCAAAATGCTTTCTACAGGATCTTTAATTGAAATAAAATTCAGTTGAATCCAGAAAAAGTATTTATTTAACGAATATCTAGTTTAATAATAAATTGTGTACTGAAAACCTGCTCTAAATAACAACAAGCCACCATTTTTTTTTATGCAAGTCAAGCTTTCTGTTTTCCCCCAACATGTTGAGGGTTGATTATAGCTTCCTCAGACATATCTAAAAAAAGTGAAAGTTATGAAAGTTTTGGTATATTACGATCGTAAAGAAATGTTAGCAAACCAAAATTTTATTAGGTTTGACTTGAGCGGACTGTACTAAATTCAAGTTACTGGTATGGGTTCGTGCATTAAATTAAATTATTTAAAAAGTGGTCTCCGTTCAGAAAAGGTAATAAAATTTCGTTCAAACAAATACCAGTGGTATTTGATGAGTGGTATTAAAATGGAATAATAAAAAAATGGCTGTTACTTGTTTTTGCCAGCGGTTTCGCCCGTGTGAAAGTAGGAAATTATCCCAAGGGAACATAATCCCGGCAAAAAAATATCCTATGTACTATTCCAGGACAGGGTCAGTCAGTGCCTGCCAAATCAATCCTGTCGTATGAGTGTGAAATAAACACATACATACGAATATAAAACTTTCGCCTTTATTTTTTGTATTATTGCTATCCCAGGAGTTTGTTTACCCTTTTGCCAAATTTGATTTAAATCTGTTTAGCAGTTTCAGCGCGAAAGAGTAACAAATATACACACAAGCTCACAAACTTTCGCCTTTATAATATTAGTGTGATTTATTGCTTTCACATTTCATTAAGATACTTTTAAACTTTCGAAAACACTAATTAGAGACACAATAGAAAGACAATGAGAGCGAACCGCTTGGGATTTAAGGCTCATAGTGTCTTGAACCATCTGGCCGAAATTAAATGGACACAACCTTCGTAACCGCCTAGGCAGCAGCGCGCGTATGTATCTGTGCATTTAATTGCGGCCGACAGCGCCCGGAAAGTGCGCGGCTGATCTATAAATCCATTTTCTTTGCGAAATATTGATTAATTTACATATGCAATGTTTACTTTGAAGAATATTTAACCAACAATTTTTATGTGTAAAAATGTTTCTAAAGATCCAAGCTGTTTCGAAGGAGTAGGGAAAAGTTGCGAAATTGCTAAATATTTTTTTTAGACAAAAGTATTAATCGCACGAAAAAATCAAATGTTGATAATGTTGTTCATGAATCTATAATAAACATAATTTTTTTTCAAACCTATTAACCTGGCCGTTACCGAGGAGAAGGCTTCAGAAAGTCACTGTTTAATGGCACTTTTTGGGTGGTTGGGCCTTAATGAATTAAAATCATTTTCTAGAATCACTAAAACTTTATTATTTTTACTTTATAGTTACTTTTGCGTTTAACCCGTAGCTAGGTAAGACCAGAGGTATACAATAAACAGGGATTACATGGATTTGACTACCATGTAATTGTTTTGTGTGTCGTAAATCTGACCTAATTACTGTGGCTACTCCGACTTTACTGTTCGCAAAGAGCAAGAGACTAGAAAATAAGTTTCATTAGGTAGTTATTTTTAAGTAACCATTATTCCGGCCAGGCGCATTACTTTGTGGTCTCAAAATGGTGAAAGAAAACATCACGAGGAAACTGGAATGTTCTAGAACCAAAAATTGGAAGACATGTGACGTCCACAAATCCGTACTGCGCCTGCATGGTTTACAGCCCATTCCCT
Organism: Mythimna albipuncta; assembly: GCA_929112965.1. Classification (NCBI taxonomy): domain Eukaryota; kingdom Metazoa; phylum Arthropoda; class Insecta; order Lepidoptera; family Noctuidae; genus Mythimna; species Mythimna albipuncta. Next base: position 9,908,267 of record OV815974.1, on the reverse strand, counting down.
CTCATGGAGAGGAGGTCTAAGTCCTAGCAGTGGGAATATTATGAAGATTGTGCTTTGCTATGACTGTTGTACTCTACTCTAGTAGACCGTAGTATGATGTGGGGAATGAGGATCATGTTATGAAGAAAGATTTCTGTTACCTTTTTATTATTATTTATTGTCTCGCATTTGAGAGATAGAGCAAGTGAGATAGTGGTTATCTCACTTGATGCTAAGCGATAATGTGGTCGACGATGGAGCCTGTTTGCTTAAAAATAACTTATTCACTCTTGAATGAAAGACCCCTAGGTTGTAGTTATCAGAAAACTTAAACTCTGGCAGGTAATTCAGGTAGGCAAAAATTTCAGTCGTCATTACTATAGTCAGAATTATCTAGGCTTTCAATTTCAAATAGTACGGGCCTCGTACATTGTAGTCTATTCTTGTATTCGTCCTCTCGCTCGTTTATTGCACCTACCACTATTTTTCTCTGCATCACCCAAAGGTTGACTGGCAGAAAACGCCTAAGGCATTAAGCCGCCTCTATACTTTTGTGTGCATAGAGCATTTAATAAATAAATAAATAAACTCTAGTAGTGGTCACGTAGGCGCGTTTTAGACCTTGTAATCGGAAGTGCCTAGAAGTTTTGCCTGTAAAGATTATGAACATACTTAATTCTACAATCTTATATTCTGCAGTCTTCACGGTTTTGGCAAGCAAAGCATAGTCTTGTGAAAACTTCAGATAAGCCCGACTCTTTGAGGTCTAATGTTAAATTCATCTCGGGTTTTAACTTTGTCTGATGTTAAGCAAGAAAATTTTATGAAATGGACTTCATTTGCCTTAAGATGCCTTTACAGACGCGGATATAAAAAAACGTTAAGATAACTTTAAAAAGTTCTTAGGAAAATAATTATGGATACAATTCGGAGCTTCTTATTATGTCGAAGAATGTTAATTTAACCTTTAAAATGGGGATGGTGTCGTAATTCCGTTTATATGGAACATAACCGTTTGGCTTAATGGTGCCATCCACACGGTTTTGAGGTGAGGCAAATATTGGAGTGCGTCGTAAGAATTAGGCGGTGTGTCTGCTGAGACACACCGCCGCGAGAAAATAAATTATATTATAATTATAGCTGTATAATTATAATATAATTTATTTTCTCAGTACAATATTATGTAAGACTATGAACACAGACTTCATCGATATGTGAATGTTAAGGCGATCTAGCTGTTAGACAACACAGAACTAGTGCGTAGACTAAAAAGAACTAATATTTAGTTAGAAAAAAAAGAACTAATATTTGGTAGTGCTTAAAATTAGTGTATAATAGTGATTAGTGATCAATGCTGTGATATAACATATGAACAAAGTGTTTTTATCAATACCAGGCTCTAAAAAATTGCTATGGACTCGTATAAAAATACAAAATGACCCTATTATCCTACTAGTTAGGTTAGGTTAGGTTGTAATCAATTATTACATTGTTTGTTCTTCATAATAAATGGAAAAAAAAACTACAATATACAGTTTACAACCAACAGTTTAACAAGTAGACAAATAATTTATGTAAATAGGTATATATTGTAGGAGACGAGCGCCTAAGCTATAGAGCCTAGTTTATGGCTCGAGTTTAAGAACGCCGGGTTTTCAATTCTAGATTATGTACTAAACCGCTGACAAAGTAAGCAGTAAGATACCCAACAGATACTATGTTGTACATCCTGTTCTAGCCACTAATTTATCGATATTGACGTAGGTACGGTTGTGGAAGTTAGATTGACAGGCATTACCCCACTTTAAACAGAAATTATATGGCACGTTCTCTATCTTTTATCTTTTCTGTGCTCTCAACTGATGAGAGCACAGAAAAGCTAAAAGAGGTTAGAAAGGAGACACTTTCCGATGTGTACTACAACGAGTGTCGTCACTTGTCTCCCACCCTTCAACTCTACTACAGGCAATAAACCAATACGATCGCGCATTACGTAACTATGTAACAGACCACGCACACTTTGATCGCAAGTTTGTTATCGGTAGTTGAACTATGAGCATTACCCTACTTTGTGGCAGGCCTGCCCCACCCACAAGGCCATTCTAACCTCTTTCTATCTGTGGATGAGAGTGACAAGCACTAAACGTGTGGTATTTCTCGTTGCCTCTCAGTTTACACCATCACATGTACCCATATTTGGAAAATAAAATGTTATCTTATCTTATCTTATCTCCTAGAGAGGAGGCCTAAGTTCTAGCAGTGGGAACATTAGAAGGCCGACTATGCTATGCTATGCTTTCAGTATCTCAAGCGCGCTCATTCGCGCACGGTTACTGTTTTATTAAATACGCGAAAGAGTGACTGTAAAAAGTTCGCTAATATAATTTTCTTGCATATGTAAGCATACTCACAGTTAGCCTTGTTATGTTTTTCATGTATTTTACGCTTATAAGCCATTTAATTATATATCTCTGATCCCCACAATATTAACTGTCTTATAATTCAATTATTACCGTTAAAAAGAATTTAAATGTTTTCTAAGTTTCTACGGGAACACTAAGATTGCGCTCACACAATCATTTCTTCTACCCATTTTCGATTATGCTGATGCCAGCTACCTTGGCTTTAGGTAGGTACTCAAGAACAACTCGATGAACTTGAGCAGCTTCAAAATTTTCGACCCCGTTTCCGATCCCGTGTGAAGCTCAACTCAAGTGGTTGCTATTCCAGTGTCGACAGGTTTTTTTTTGTTCTTACCCTTTTATGTGTGATGTACTCTTTTCCTTTTTGACCCCTCATTACCCCTAGAAACGCTCCTTTGTTTTTCTCACTCGAAATTTCAAAGTTCATCTGATAATATACAACTTAAAATGTCACTGTATTCCATAACTTTCTCGGATAAATCCTTAACTGTCCAGGCTGTCCAGGCTACTCGTCTGTGGAATGCATTGCCGGATTCAACAAAGCCTGTCACTGTGATTGTTATGAATAGATTGGTATGACAACATGTTGGTCATACCAATCCACTCCCACACACAGTCAAATCTGTTTGATCCAATCGGTAACGACATACCGATTGGACGACAGGTTTGGCCGTGTATGGCCGGCATTAGTTCTTACATTAATGAGAATCCCTAATAAAGCGTTAGTACCTAATTCCAAGCTGACGACCTCGACATTTCAGTAATACCTGTTCCTTAATGTTTCCCTCGAGTTTACTCGGTTTTAAAAATTGCACCTTTATGTTATATAAATTAGCCACCCAGTAAAATTTTAATTAAAATATCAAGCGATAAATTTTATACGGTTCAAACTAACGGCGTTACCTATAGTTTAAGACTGAAACTTTTGCCTTGACTAAGGCTTTGTGTACTATGTACCTACTATTGTAGGTACATTGTTCAAACCACGTACCACCTAGACACTTTAATTTTAATTTTAACTGACATAAATTAGTGCTTGATGCTATTCCACCTGATGGTAAGCTGTGATGCAATCGTTGATGGTGAAACGCACTAATTTATTAAGAGCCTATTCACTCTAACCTTAATTAATTTAAAGACACTTAAATTTTAATAGAACTGGAAGAACGCAGTAAGCTTATTATTTCAGTCCTTCGATGTCCGCAGTATTTAATATGACGAGGCGAAACGCTTAGTCCGGACCAAAGAGGTGTCAAAAATGTAAGAGTGGATATTCGCCGTACTTACGTCGAGTAATCAGACAGTAGAAAGGAAAAAACCGGCCAAGAGCGTGTCGGGCCACGCTCAGTGTAAGGTTCCGTAGTTTCCCGTTCGTCACAATAAAGTGTACCCACTTATGAGTTTAAAAAAATGCTTGCTACGATTATACTACAAACTTAGTCCAGAAATTATTTTGTAGAACCCTTTTGTCTTTTTTGTACAAAAACTGTTCTTTCCATTAAGTTCAAAATAATTTTCCTAGAAAGTCCTTATAAAGTTCTACTTCTCAGATTTTTTTCATATTTTCTAAACTTATGGTTCAAAAGTTAGAGGGGGGGGGACACATTGTTTTTTACTTTTGGAGCGATTATTTCCGAAATTATTGACATTATCAAAAAATGATTTTAGTAAACCCCTATTCATTTTTAAATACCTATCCAACGATATATCACACGTTAGGGTTGAAATTAAAAAAAAAAATCACTTCCCACTTTACATATAGGGGGGCTACCCTAATAAAACATTTTTTTCCAATTTTTATTTTACCACTTTGTCGGCGTGATTGATATACATATTGATACCAAATTTCAGCTTTCTAGTGCTAACGGTCACAGAGATTAAGCGAGGACGGACAGACAGACAGACAGACATGGCGAAACTATAAGGGTTCCTAGTTGACTACGGAACCCTAAAAGGGTTACTGGACAATATTCAGGTGCAGTTACATCATACTGTTCAATAACTGGCTATTTTGTGGAAAACAGCATTGCTGTCGTATATTGAATAAGTCTTGCAATAGAGCGTCGACCTTTCTACAAAATAGGACTTGATAAAACTTGTTGCTTTTGTATTCTAAGACACGGCATTATTATTACTAAGAATACAATAAAACCTAACGTAAAAGCTCCTATTAACGACCCCCTAAAATGTGTACTCTATTAACGACCTAATTTTTAAATCACTCATATTAGACATAATATGGGGTTCCAGAAAAGTCATACCTTAAAAATTAGTTACGTATTTTAGTTAGACAACAATAAGAGTAAAGTTTGTGTTTTTAAATAGCCAGGGAAAGAAATAATTTGACTTTGAGTGGGACGCGCCCGAAGCGGACGCACTTTTCATAGTGTCACGTCTCTAGCCACGTAAGTACACCTAAATATTACTTAAGGAAAATAACACCCTAAAAATAGATTTGTCTTCTTGCAATCACATTACAACTGTAACGTATATATTCGTTTTCTAAACTAACTCTTGATATAATACTTTTTATTGGTTTTGACGTGACAACGTCTTAAATTAGGTTGCGGCTGGGAGTCACTTATGAAAAAGTGTAACGCTCGGTAACGTTACGATGAGTCACCGAACGAGAGAGAGGCCCGCCGAATGCCTTGCGTCTCTCTCCCACTCAACTATGATCGGTCTGCCGCGCGCGCAGCACTAGAGACGTTGTCACGTAAAATCTTCGCCCGTAAAACCGACTTTACAGGCAACCATTTTTTTTATGTTATAAAATCATGTTTTAATTTAAGGCGGTAATAGAGTCCAAATTTCAAAATTTGATTCTAATAACGACCCATGGCGTTGTTAAAATTTTGAGAACATTTAGTATTTTAAAATAATATCTATTATAAACTACCTCATTTGATTTTAATTTTTGCTTTTCAATTTTTAAAATTATTTTACTTTGTTAGATCTATTAACGACAAAGCTATTTCTTAAAGTTTCTGTGTAAAACTCGATTCAACGTTAGACAATATCTCTATTATTATAATGATATTATACTGTAAATTACCTGTATTATCTGAATTAAAGACTAACTGATATTGAAAGCAAAAATATAGCAATGAGATCGAATTTAACAGTACACCTTAAAGCGAATATTTTATCTGTTTATTATTAATTTTATTGGTCGCTAATAGAATATTGTAACCTTCATACTTGATTCTATTACCGACTCACAGCTGTGACGATATATTTGGTAAAATTAAAGTACACAAAAAAAATGTAGGTATATTTTTGAACAAATTGGCTCATTTCTTGCATACGTGACGTTTTGAGAGATTTTGTCACATGCCATATTATTAATGTAAAATAATATTTGCTATCCAGTTTCATTCATGGCTTCGTGGCATTGGCTATATTTTATATGATTTCAAATCAAATAAAAATGGCGGGGCGGAATAGGGGCCATGTAACTATTTAAAGCTTCTTTCGAAGAATTAAATTCTATATCTCTTTAAAGATGGTGTTCTTTTAAAGAATCATGGAGCCTCAGAAGCGCAAGCAGTACGCCTCTGCTCAACTAGAAAGCTATAAATGAAGGGACCAGCTTATATGAAGCTTCAAAAACCTATGTCATACCGAGGACAACTCTGCGTGACAAGAGAAATTATTTTGTGATTGTATTACGGATAAAAATATTTTTGTTACTGATTCATAATATCTTATTAGGTGTATTGTAATTAAAAAGTAAGCATTTAATTGTTTGAAGACTGTTTTCTGGGACTGATTATATTTTTTATTAATTAAAATAATTAAAAATAAGTGCTCTAAGCGTTGCAATAAATAATTATTTTCATATTGTAATAATGTTGATCTCATAACTAATTACTATTATATAATAAATACCTTAAAAACAATTTTTTATTTTATTTAATAGTATAGAAGAAGTGACAACTTCGTAGCGGGCGGTAAAAGAAGCAGAAAAATCGGTAATAGAATCTTGCCGCATTCTATGGGTCGGTAATAGAATCAACTACTCTTTTGGATTAAATAATTATTTAGTAATTATTGTGTTATTGAATATTGAATTTAAGTACTGAATTGCAAAGAATAATTCACTGAGATTAACTATAAATTATATCACCTTTCCTAACATTACAGCTTATATCTATTTTTTTAAAGTGAATCCTAAGACAGCTAAAACTGGCGGTAATAGGAGCTTTTACGTTACCATTGAATATGAGCTAAACGATTAAATTCAATGGCACGTTTTAATATGTAGATCGCAGAAGCGATTGTCAAAATGTCAATATTTGGGATTGTATATGTGAAATAGCGATAGCTCAAGCAAATCTCACATTTATTTATTTTTTTCGTAAATTAGTTAGGCTATGAATAATTCTCAAGGCACCACGAAGCATATCATGCTGATGCATGTGGGGTCACGTGCATCATAGAATGCGGGTAGAACTTAGGAACTACACCCCTAATTTTTAATTAGTACACAAAAAAATGGGGCTCTGTCTGTACCCGTCACTGATCATATTTTTGTAGTCAAAAGTAGAAAAAACCGAAATCCAAAAATTTACCACGAAAATGTAAATTCATCACATACAATCATACATAACAATTGCTATCAGAAAATACTGCAGGCAATGTTTTTCCTTAATAATTGTCACTTATTTATTCATTAATTAATAACCTGCACAATATTTCCATAAATTGAGTGACATTTTGGGACATAAACCAACGCTAATAACTTTGCTGTTTATGAATATTATTTAATGACATTTTACTTATAAAATAACAAGGGCTTTTCTAGTAACCCCTCTAAGTATGTGTACTAATTAAAAAATTGTGCTGTATAGGCCAGAGAAATCGCGGTCTCCGAAGTGGTCTTTTAAGAGGTCATGAGATACGGTGTGCTGATAATGATGACTATTCGGGGCAGTTTTAATGAGGCACGAATGCCCTCCTTTATCTCTTAACTCTCTTTAACTCCTTTATCTTTCCCCAAAAGCCCAGACTCTTTTTGAAAGTTCCCTACGAAATTAAGAAAAAATAAAGTTATATCTGCTATGCCAGCTGGAACTTATTGTCTAGCTGTACTATTTGCGCTGGCAAAAATATTATATGTAATAGCTATTCTATTCGCTGTCAGTATAAAGATTCTGTACTCTGTGTAGCCTCTTAAAATATATTTTTTTTTGTGTTTATCTTTTAATGTAATAATTTTATTTGTTGCAGTGCCAAGACGTCCGTGCCGTGAGGACGGGTGAAGCACGGAAACGTCCCATTGGTACGTGAACATTTCCTATAGTGAACTGTTACTGACGATGGTAATGCTTAGAAAGTAATCAGTGTTCAGTGTTACAGAATAAGATATCGTCCAAAGTCCTTGGACAAACATGAAATATTTTAGTGAAAATCCTTCAATGAAGCATGTGGAATTCATTATAGTTTTTTGCAAGAATCCGATTAGAATTATTGCAAACGTGATTGTTGATTGGCAATTCTAACTTTAACTCCTAGTCCAATGGTTACGCCCTGGACCTAGACCATGACGTTTAAAGTAAGATTGTTTTAATCTTGTTTCAGTGTGGATAAGAGACAGAGCTATACAGGTTGTCTAGCGCCATCTCTTTCTCACACAGAAACAAGATTAAAACAATCTTACTTTGAACATCATGGTAACCCCGCTGTTCACGACTTCAATTTTAGCGGCGAGCCATCAAACATTTTCACACTTTTGTTAGCCAGAACATGGGTCGAATGTACCTGCTACCCAATCTGCGGTTTCGTCAGTTCACAACGTTCATATCCGCCAATCAGCATTCATATTTATAGTAGTTATTTGTGATTAGCCCTACATAAGCTGTTTATAATTTTGAATTGCATTAGCGACGTTGAAGGATCCCCTAAAGAGTATATTGAGTGTTAGGTATGCTAATGTAATTTTGTCGTGTCAGACGCAGTTTGAAAGTGTTTGTGTTGAGATTGTAAATAGTGTTATACCAAAGAAATGTGTTGATTGTACCAAATACAAATGATAGAGTTCAAGAAATTTTCTTTCTTCGTATAGTTCAGTCATTCGTATTCCATGGTTTTTCTTGTGAAACTTTGATATTAAGAATGTTTTTGTTGACGCTCAAATTAAAGAAATCTATAACTTTGTTCTTTGTAATAAGATTACGAGGAGATATGTTTGTATTAAGCAAAACATAAATTAAAAAATAGATATAAGATTGGCCTGTTGTATAGAGTTTGTCCAAAGTGGAAAACAAATTTGCCATTTTTATGACTATTTGTAATAAAATTTAAGGATCTATTAATTTTAAATCATGTTCTTGAACATATGTTTTCAAGGACACAATTAACATGTAAAAATGTTGTAAAATTTTCTTAAAAAATTAAAAGCGCTACATTTGTACTATTATAATTTTTCATGAATTTATATCATTAGCAGTAAATAAAATATATGTAGATATCTGCTCATATAATGATTTGCTTTGAAAAGAATCTTGATATGAAGTAAATTGTATGAGTGATGAACACAGTCGAATGTCTGAATAAATGTTTTCTTCACCCCATTTAGGCAAGCTAAGATCTGAGACCATACTGCCTTGTCATCAGTAATAAATGTAATAAATATTTTGGATGCAAAACATCCAAATACTGCCAAATACTGTTTTTACAGTATTTGGCAGCAAATGTATCGAGTCTTCTTTCTCGGAAAGCTTTGCTGAGGTAATAAATACAAAAAAAAAATCACAGCTTTATTTGGCCAAAACCGCGCTTATTTCAATAACATAATATAACATACATCCCGTTTAAAATTCGGAAAAGTCAAAAACGTAAATTGACATGCACTACAGCAGACCTAGCCAAGTTACAAAAGTTTCGTTTCTTTCTACAGTCGGTAACATTTTCGATTCCTTTGTTCTGTACACGTGACTTAACGTTGAGATGACGTCATTCCCATACTTTTAAAGTTTACTACTAGTTAACCACTGTAGATTATCTATTCTATTCTATTTTTTATTAATGGCAAATAGAGCCGATGTCGACTATTCTGCCAATGTCAAAAGTAAATTGGATTGGCAAGAGTGTATGGTAAAAACAATTTAGAATTTTGAATTTTAGAACAATAGTAACTGTATGTATGCATAAAGATTTTCGATTGATACAGTTGGACTCGTTGAGTTAGTACTGGACTGAAACAAACAACTGTAGATTATCAACTTGGCTAAGCCTTCTGAAATATCAAGTTATCAATCTTCAATCATTTTGACATTTTGACAATCGCTAACATGTCATTAAGTAGGTATGTCATTTAGATATTTGGTTACAGAAAGTGGCATTGTTTCTAGATGTTGCGAGAGGTCACGAGTATAAAGATATATAATTATGTAAGATGTAAATGTATATTTATATTGTCATATTTTTTATCTATCTTAAGTAACTATTGCTAAAGCTATTCAAGAAATAAGTATACGACAATGTATTTTAAATTATCTGTTTGATTGTTATGGTGTGTCTAGACCTGGAAAATGCGCGGCTCGCAAGCCTCCTTTATTTAATCGAGAACAAATTGTCGCATTGATAGAAAATGTGACGATGTATGTATGTATGTATCTTATTGCTCGTGACTGTGCCACGGTATGCAATTGAGACGCTGCTATACCGACGCGTGGCTTGAATTTAAATCAAAGGGCTAATTGACATCTCTACACGTGCAGATGTTGAGGATCTTTGAAGTTTCAACTCTGCAGGAATCTAAAGGTTGTCATATACTTTAGGGTGTATCTGTTTGCCTGTACAGTTGAGTTTTATGGGTAAACGTAGGTACAGGCAACCGAAAAAGTTCGAATTTCAAAATTTTTTGCCCGTGGATATACATGTGCAGTTTAACTGTACAGGCAAAACTGACCGTGTGTGGCGGTCGATTGCACAAGCGTCAGTTGTGCAGTGACTGCGAGAGGTAAACCGATTAGTGCTACAGCGTCGAGATTTGCTGCCGGGTCCTTGCCTTCAACTGAGAGTTTGTACAGGTTTACCTTTACGTGTAAATCTACTCAGCTCAAGTTTCCCTGACAGATGTAACTGTACATGCAAACTTGTCAGGTACACCCTAACGGTTATGGTTACCTTAAGGATGATTCTTTAGAAAATCTTTGGAAACCATTGTTTAGAATCGTTGATATTATTGTCTTATTACTTAAGGTTATGAATGATATTTATAAGCCTAGCGTTGTTAATAATAATTTCTGAACTTTTCGGCACATTTTTAATTTAAATTATCTGTTAGAGCGTAGCTAATATGTTCAGTTATTTTTTCCTTTTATGAATACGACTGTTTTTGTTAAATTTCATAATATTTTTTTAAAGATTTTTGAGTTGAGTTTTTCTTTATTTATTCAAAGTGTACTGTGAATAACCGTGAATAAATATTTGGTTTCAATAACTCGTGTAGCAGAAGCTTTGAAGATTTCTAAGGAAATAAATTATTTAAGTATTTGTATTGAGTGTTTTACTTATGTTCCTCCTAATATAAGGTAATGTTCTTGGATAAAAACATATGAAAGCCAATTCTCGTATTTATAAAACGTTCAAATTCAAATCGCAATATCATTTCATCTTCAATCAATGTTAATTTGTCAAAATGGAGGGAAATTAGACGTGTTTTACAGACTGCGAATGCGAACATTCCTTAAAATTATGTGAGTTCTAACGCTGTTTGACATTTTCTTTATACATATTCAGAATGTGAGCTCTTTTGTACCGCCCACGTAATCGGATTGCCAAAAGTTCCAGAAAGAGGTTTATTTAAAAATATTCAGATAAATCTATAAGAAGCAGTATGTTCATAAACATTTCTTAGAAAACTATAATGTTAAAGGAGTAAAACGTCTTTAGCACTTTTTTTTTGGTGGGTAAAGTCATCCAATGACAACCCCCGCTCTTGGGCGGAGCGGGAGATAGTGTCAGACTCTTACTGACTAAAAAACCTACCCCGTTCATTCAAGCCATCTACTAGTAGTACAAGAACTTTCCCCGCGACCTCGTTCGCGGGACTGTTTTTATAAAAACTAGAACACCCCTTAACCATATATTATAATCGTGGTAATTGGAGACACAATAGAAAGACAATGGGTGCGCGAATGCGGCGTTCGCTTGGGGTTTAATGAATTAAACTATATTTTAAGTCTAGCTTTGAAAAAACTTAAAATGACAGTAATATTCATTTTGGTTAGATTTATGCCAAGTTCCAAACAATTGTTTGACCCCCAAAGTTTTATTCTACGAGGGTAGTTTAAAAAAAAATGACAACCTTTATTATTAATTGAAATCAACAAGTCCTTGACTGCGATCCCACCTGATGGTAAGTAGTGATGCAATCGTTGATGGTGAGGCGCACTATATTAAGAGCCTATTCACTCTAGTCTTGAAGACACCTAAATTATGGGTGTACTATGACGAATCTAATGCCAAATAATCGAACACTTTAAATCGAACGTTCATAATTTCGAATGTTTAATATATCGAACACTCAATACGTCGAGTGTTCAAAATATCGAATGACCTGTAGGTACTTTTTACGCAACGCCGACTATTAACTACAGGTCATTGAACTCGCTCAGCTGACGTTTTCTTAAAGATACTAATTTCGTACATGCGTGAATTAATACGAGTTTTGAAAAAGAGGTACTTAATTTTTTAATTTTATCTTTACAAGTCGGTAGTGTTTCATGTACCGGATCGACCCTCCACGGGATTAAAACGATTAAAATTTAGCGGTGTATATGTATTTTATTATTAAAAATAACTTATTTTATATTTTTCCATATCAAGTATCTGTTATTTGTTTATTGTGCAAACCTACCACAGTTTTCTCTTTTTTAACCCAAAGGTTGACTGGTAGAGAATGCTTTGTTGCATTAAGTCCGCCTATGTAGGTACCACTATTGTACATGAAGTTTAAATAAATAAATAAACCTTTTTCCGGAAACATCTCAGAGAAAATTACTTATTATTAGGGGAATTCGGAAGACAAATTACATGTCTCGTTCAATGATAGCCAGAGGAAAGTGAAATGTCTAAGTTATATCCTTCATGGATCCGCAATAGAAAGCTGTAATAAATCAGCAGTAATGGTCAGAAATGAGGGCATTAACATGAGCAGGGATGGGAGAAAAGATTACTGGAGGCGAAGGCGGGAATATAAATACGTATGAGTTCTTAATGCGATCCATTTTACGACCAAAACTGAACTATTCACAAGGGAACAAAATTCGACTTTTTGTTTGTTGCATAGAATTTTATATCTGCTGTTTATTAACTTCAAATCTACTTTACAGCTATAGTTTTTGAGATACACCTGGTGACCTTATAGGTATTTATTTTTGTTCTAGCAAAATTTTACTTTCCATAAAAATCTAACCTGTTCTCTTTAAAAAGCTCTTTTTAGGGTTCCGTAGTCAACTAGGAACCCTTATAGTTTCGCCATGTCTGTCTGTCCGTTTGTCCGTCCTCGCTTAATCTCTGTGATCGTTAGCACTAGAAAGCTGAAATTTGGTACCAATATGTATATCAATCACGCCGACAAAGCGGTAAAATAAAAAATGTTTTTTTTTTATTAGGGTAACGCCCCCTAACGTGTGATATATTGTGAAAAAAAATTTTTTTTTTGATAATGTCATTAAAATCGGAAATAATCGCTCCAAAAGTAAAAAACAATGTGTCCCCCTCCCTCTAACTTTTGAACCATAAGTTTAGAAAATATGAAAAAAATCTGAAAAGTATAACTTTATAAGGACTTTCTAGCAAAATCATTTTGAACTTGATGGAAAGAACAGTTTTTGTACAAAAAAGACAAAAAGTTCTACAAAATAATTTCTGAACTAAGTTTGTAGTATAATCGTATATGCAAGCATTTTTTTAAACTCATAAATAAGTAGGTACACTTATTGTGACGGACGGGAAACTACGGAACCCTACACTGAGCGTGGCCCGATACGCTCTGGGCCGGTTTTTTTTACATGTCCATGTTGAGAATTATCCGAAAAACAGTTCCAACGATTTCTGTGACTTATGTTGGTTAATATATATCCAAAAATTTTAGATTAAGTGCATTTAAGTATGTAAAACGAGTGTATTTTGATTGATGGATTTGTTTTAAACACCCGCGACCAATATATGAGATTAGTGTGATCTCTTCCTACAGCCACTCCTGTGAATCAATCTAGAGCTCATGAAACAAATTATCGCAGTTCAATAATAAGGATGGTGATTGTTGTACATCTCTAAATAGTTCCATATTTTGTGTTCAGATAAATTAAAAGCCAGAATTTTTAATGGTTTACAAACGAGAAAGATGATAAAGGACAAATACTTTAATAGTTTTATGTCTGTTATTGAAAATAATGCCTGGAATTAATTAAATTGGATTGTACAATACTTTCTGAGAAATACAATTGGTTAAAAGATATGTGGAAGTTTAAGAGATGTTGCCACATTTCTTTAGCTTGGTTGTTTACTTGTTGCATCAAGACACACTTTTTTCTCAGCTACTTGGACCATTTCCATGAAAGTTTTGCTAGTCTGAGTGAAGATTTAGGGGAATGGTTCGATCAATATCTAATATCTTATCTTATCTTATCTTAATATATTGGTGGCTAGATGCGATGTATAAAACTATTTGTTTTGCCTCATTTCGATTTGAAGTAAATATTTGCTGTGGTTCGATAAAGAAAAAGTATTATAAACCGACTCTACTGATCTTAAGTTCACCGGCAGTGACAAGTAGGGAAACACCTGGCAGGCGGTATGCAGAGTATTAAGTATATCATTGATTAATAATAGATTGCCAGGATATATATAGTGAAATACAGTGCTATTTTGTGATATTTAGTGGCTGTAACACAATATCGAGCCACCGCCTGAATAGTTCATTGATTTGATATAACCATGTTTAGAAACTCAAATGGTAGTATGAAAGCTTGGTTGATGAACGATTTCCAATATTTCGACGAATATTTCGACTGCAAACCAAATGTTGCCTCTCGCAAATATGTGTTTAAAGCAATATTCGGTATTAAACTACATGGAAATTGCGAATTCACTAGCACAAGTACTCAATAAGCTGAATTATTGAAACCATTTTCATTTGTTATTGACATTCTCCCTATCTTTTTCCAGTTCTCTACATCTTTTTCCTTCAAAAATCAATTAATCTTAATTGGTGTCGTTAAAACACAAAGTTGGTAGCCTAAAATCGCGCTACGTGGTCACAGCAGACCATGAAGGAGATTTTTTTTTTTATTTGGGAAATCATCCAATGTCATCTTCAGCCCTTGATGCCAATGTCGGCTTCGTACGGTTGCTAACATCTTCTTGATGCGTGCTTTTCAGGATTCCTGAAAACAGATGGGCTTGGACTGTCAAGCAGTGGGTACACAAAAACGGCTGTCTTAAAAGACTGAAGAAGAGAGATAGTCATAAAAGACTCGCGTACTTATTTGGACACCTTCCTGTTCAATTGATTACTTATATTCCACAAATCTACAGAAAAAAAAATGTCTTTGTAAGTTTATTTTATGATTTTTCTATTCACTATGCTCTATTATAAAGAAAAAACACCAATATTCCTTAAAAAGTTTGCTTTTGTGGTGATTATGACAATAAATAATTTTTCTTGAATTAGTATATTGAAAAAAAAAGTATTCAATAGCCATCATGACGTTTTTAGTAATACCGCGAAAAAATTAAGATGCCGTAACTGTCACACAGCATCACACAGCATCTACTGATGTTACTAAGTGATAAACAAGAATAAACTGTTTTTTAGAAGACTCAAAGAGGTTAAAATGACATCTAGAAAGTGTTAATATGAAGCTGATGCATTGAGTTATATATGTGGTACATTTATTTAAAGTTAGAGAAAAAACATTTAATTTAAATACGTGTGAAAACTTTGTGAAGCCTACGAAGCTTATTTTAAATGCCCTGTTCGTAATTTAGATATACCTACCGTGGGCTCCACATGTTGCTTGCAGTAATTGCAAATGATGTTTAGAAGGCAAGAAATGTTTTTTTTTTTTTACTAAACTTTTCTTTACCAGAAATGTTTAGTAAAAAAAAATATTTCTTTTATATAAACCATTTTTTATTGTTATCTTTATTTATTTATGTTGGTATCGAGATGAAAAACGGAGTATGAAATTCGCAGTACGAAGAATTTGGCGATAGCCAAAAGACCACGTCGGTGACTGTTATTTTTGCGTAGTTAATCCTGTTGAAAAATGCAAAACCCATTGAATATCCTGATCTTAGTAGCCGAAGGCTCCCATCTCTCCTAACCCACAACTTCCAGCACCTGAACCTCCTACAAAATTGTCTCATTCAAGCTTATCTCATAGTTCAAATAAAATATTGAAGACGAAGAATTTGTACTCTCACAGACTGTTACCGAGAGCTAGTTGAAAACATGTTAGAAGATTTTAAAACTATGGGCTGCAGAATGTCTTTAAGGGTACATATGCTACGTGGTAATTTAAATACCTTTAAAAACAACAAAAGAACAAGGAGAACGTTTTCATTTAGACATCATGGACTTGGCTTATGATTTCGAAAACTGTTATCAGAGCCAATACAACGAAAATATGATTTGGGATTACATTTGGAGTTTAGTGAGACCAAATTCTTATAAAAATATGAGAAAATGTAACAGAGTTGACTTTTAAACCTTTTCTACTATTTTGTAATTTGATATGATATAAAAAGCTGATAAATATTATACCTACAAAAATTAACATGTACCAATTTTTTTATAAAAAAAAATTAAATTGAATTTTCTAAAATATTGATCAACCATCCTCCTGGATGCAAAAGCAAACTTTTTCAGGCTATATTTATTTTTTTGGTCAAATTATCGATAAATCTATCGATATTTCATACTCTCTTGTCAAAGACAAAATTGTGTTGTCTTGTTGTTATCTATGTCTAACCTCCACGATCCCACTGCTGGCCAAAGGCATCCTTCTATTCCTTTCATTGTTCCAGACTCCGAGCCACTTTTACCAATTCCTTAGGAAAACATCTCCTTCTTGGTCTGCGAACGGCAAGCAATGGGTAGCTCTCCATCTAGCGGTTCGGTAACCGCCTGGACAGAGCCCGGGTCGTCAACTACACGTAGTGTTACGTGCGCCCCTCAAAGAGATGTGAGCAAAACCGTAGGGCTGAAACCTAATCCCCATTAGGTTTCCCATACTGGCCCATGGGTTGTCCAAGGGAAACCCATGATCCTGGAATGCAACGCAAAGAAGGAACAAAGTAGCGTTTTAGAAAGTGTAAGTAAAGGCCTATCATGCCCTCCCGCTTAATGATAGAGCGAGAGAAATCATTGGGTGATTTCCCACCTAAAAAAAGTAAGAGGTTTAAAGTATTTCTTCTACTTCTTCTTTCCTGCTCTTATCCCACATTACTTGAGGTCGCCGCAAAACGTTTTTAAGGTATTAATATAAATAAATTAATCAATAAAGTAAAAAATCAATAAAGTAAAAGTAAAATCAATAAGTAAATTATATTAATCAATAAAGTCATAATATAACCACTTGTAAAGGAACATCTAATCTAATAAATATTATAGCTTTTAAGCGTATACATCTTAGGTGTACATATAAAACTAATAGTTAATAATAATTGAGAAAAAGTCAAGCAAACAGAAAAAAAATATTTATAAAATCTCTCTAGAAAGACTCGCGTGTCAGGTGCAATGTCTGTTGAAAGATTTAACAGAATTCATCCTGGCACTATTCAGCTGTTCGTACAACTGCGAAGGAATATTGCTATACTCTGTTCAAAATAACATTAGACATTTATGAAAACATTTTATTTCTGTCCGTTCAATCGATTCTGACTTTTATTACGCTTGTGGCATGACAAATGGCGGCTGCAGTAAACAGTTGGTATTGTAACCATTGTTTTTGCTTTCAATGCCAGCCTTTTTCCTAAGAAGTAAAAGTTAAAATCGGTTGAACAGACAGTAAAAAAAGTTTCTTCAAATGTCTAATCTTAACGCGAATAGGGTATAGGAACATCTATTTATTTATATTAGTCCTTCGTCTGAAAAGACATAAATTGCAGGAAGTTTATAATAAAATTAATATCGCTGACAGGTGCTCTTATAACTCAATGAATCACTTTATTTTATTAGTTTACTTACTGCTATAAACGGCTATGCTCGTCTGAAAGTCTGGTATGTCTAATCTTAACGCGAATAGGTGTATGTAGTTTCCTTTTCCAATGAAAGTTATTTTTCCATAGCTGAATGCAAGAGAAAGACGACACGTAGGTACGACACGGTGCTAATCAGTTTTATTAATTAGTGGCACCTGTGCTAATAAGAACACTCAGTAAATTGAAGGTAGAAGAAGCGGTGTTTTATTACGGAGGCTACGTTTATCAAAGCGAATGCGGTAGAGGTTTTGTTTAATGATATAATCTAGAGCAGTTCGCAGTGATGCAATTGTTGATGGTAAAGTGCATTAGTTTATTATGAGGCTATAGCCTTCAAGACACTCCAGAGACCATACAGATATATAGAGAAGGCTGCCTACCCTACGACTGTGCTACAAGCTTCGGAGACATGTCAATTAGTCTTTACACACGCCTCCCCACTGAGTCCAAAGCTGACAGGTCTACTCGGAAGTGTAGATAGCTGACGTTGAAAATGAATAAAGGCGAGTTTATAGGCGTTACTTTTTCACGCTTCTATGGATGACCGTGAACTTAGCAGATCATTTTACAGCAGAGTATAAAGAAATAAGAGTTTTACTCGGATTCAGATTTTGGAGTTTATTTTACTTTTCAGAAAAAGTTCTGGAGTTTTGGAAAAAAATATCAAACGAAAAAAGCAAAATTTTAAAAGCGCTTTAAGTCCACAAAGGGGAGTTCAGCTATAGAACGAGCCCTAATTACTTACTTTTAGTAATAGTTCTGTCAATTAGAGCTTATATAAACAAAAAAAAACATGTCACGGTTGAACGAATTTGAATGAAGTTGGCAAAAGGGTAGGGCGTGTCGTGAAATAGCATATACGATACTTTTATCCCAGAAGTACAATTTATAATTTATTAGTTCCAAATCAATGGACAAAGCTGCGGATATAAGCTAGTACGTAATAGATTGAAAACGCTATAGTTTACCGATTTCTTCGTATAAAAGAAGTAGATATAATATCAAATTCTGGTCACATCCGACCTGCAGCGACAGGTGTCACCGACAATTGGGAACAATATTAGGCAAACGAAGATCCGTTCTGATTTCTGCTATCCTAGTACCTCGTTCTAGTCGTACTTACTGATTTATTCAGTGGTGAATGAAAAAGAACGAATGAATTGTTTTTGTACGAGGTACAATTGTATTTGTTACGTGTTTAATACGCAATATTGATTTTCTGTGAAATAGGTTATTTAGGTCGGAGAATAAACACCCAGGTTGAAGTGGGAGTAGGCTAGCCACGTCACACAAATGCACGTGGACAGATGTGTAAGGATTGTCACTCGCTGGAAGTCTGAGTGAGCCTTGATCGAAGCGCCGCCGTGAGGGTTGACCGCGGCAAAGGTGGTGGGACGACCATGTTCGCGTGGCAAACCTGGCCAGAGATCACCCTAGACAGAGAGATTTGGAAGGAGCAAGGGATGGCTTTTGCCACGCAATTGGCTATCTGTTACGTCCGTCCTACTGTAAGAGTATGGAACGGGTAATTAAATTCTGGATTGTAATTAATTAGTAATTAGCTTCTAGCATACCTGGAAGCTAACGACATACTCAGCGACCGGCAATACGGATTTAGTCGAAATCGGTCTACTGGGGACCTTCTAGCGTATGCCATTCACATCTGGAGAAGCATGGAGAAACGCTTGCCGTGTCCCTTAATATCTCGAAGGTCTTAGATAGGGTCCGACACGAAAGCTTTATTGCTAAGCTTCCTTCCTTCGGTCAACCCACTGGTCTGTGTGATTGGATCGCAGACTTCTTGAGGGATCGATCCATCCGAGTGGTAATTGATGGCTGCTCGTCGGGTCAAATGGATATTCATGCCGGAGTCCCTAAGGCGTCGGTACTCTCGGCAACACTGTTTTTGCTACTTAAACCCGAAACCTTTGGGTATGCAGACGACACCACTGATGCTGAGAGATATATGTCTGCCGCACGAGCTAGCGGGTCACAGATCCAGTCATTCCGAGAGGTTATGGTTGAACGCTTGAACTCGTCCTTAGAGACAGTCTCAGAATGGGGCGATGCCAATCTGGTAAGTTTCAATGCGACGAAAACCCATGCGTCTTTTCCCCGCTAAACGGAGCCAATTCCACCCGGCTCCATCTTTTCGAAGTGTAACCGTGCCAATTACCGACCATCTTGAGCTTCTTGGAGTAACGCTATCGTCTACCCTCAATTAAGGTTCCTACAACGAGGCAAAATCTCAACTAGCTGCCAAAAAATTGGGAATTTTATCAAAGGTGAGACGGTATTTTACGCCGGAACAGCTGCTCAACCTGTATCAAGCGCAAGTTCGATCGTGTATGGAGTACTGCTCTCATCTTTGGAATGGGTCAGCCAAATACCAGCTTGATGCACTACAGTCGATTGAAAAGCGTGGCAAGAAGATCATAGGCAATGATGCTCTTGTGAAGTTAAAACATGATGTCGAATTCCGCCAAGTTCGTTCCATCATCGGACAACAAGACGTATGGCATTGCGCCACCAGTACATGGTAGACATCCCACCCACACGTACAAAGCGTTTTGGGAACATATTCATTATAAGCACAGCTAAGGAGTGGAATTCCCTGCCAGAGTCTGAGTTTCCTGATAGCTTATAGCTAGGGGTCTTTAAGTCAAGAGTAAATAGATTGCTTCTGGCCAAGCGTGTTCCATCGTCGGCCACATCATCGCTTACCGTCAGGTGAAATAGTGGTCAAACGCAACCCATTATAAAGAAAAAGTGGGGCACAAAGAGGGGCACAAAAAAAGTGGAGCCTTAAAAAGGTTATTTTCAAAAAAGAACTAGTCTGTTGTTAGCTATAGGTAATTGGAAACTTGAATGCTGAGGACTATTGATGATTCGGCCTTTATCATTTTTTCAATAGTCATATTTTCTTCTTGTAGAATAAAATTGTTTGTTTGTAAAAAAAAAAACTTTTGCTTAAAAAAAGGTCATACAACCATTTTTTTTAATTTGTCTTTCTTTCCTTTTCTTTATTTTTATTATCGTTAAAAAATATCAGACTATTTAAAAGTCGACCCTAAGAGTCTATACATAATATTATTTTTCTTTTGTTCAGAAAATGACCCAAATACAGCAAAAATTGCAGTTGTCAGTTTTCACCTAATTAACTTCCAACGTTGTTTGCGAAAAACTCAAAAAATGAAAAAATGAAACTGATTTTCTTTTTCTTTCTCTTTGCAGTAGGACTTTTGCAAGAAACAAACTACAACGATTTTTCCAATAATCCTGCCTGTTGGCGGTATCCATTTTCTCGTTCAGGAATCTCGTCTGAGTACACAGTGATTACGTAGGTACAATAGACATGTACTAGTTAGATGGTCCCTATGTAGTATCGAACAAAATTTCTATCAATATAGTTCGGTTTTTAGTAGGCTAAAAGGATCGGAGATAATGAGATGGCTTTGCTCAAAGTAGAGTGGTAGAGTGTTCAAAACTACTTTCAAATTGCTATTTTACATCTATACATATAAATAAAAATGGTGAAATTAAATTGGTGTCTGTTTGTAATAATGAAATAACTGTTTTTTACTACATGCATAATTATATACGGTACATACACCGAAATATATATTTTTTTTTAATTTTTATCTGTCTGTCTGTTTGTCCGGGTTATCTCTGAAATGGCTGGACCCATTTTGACGTGACTTCTTTGGCAGGTAGCTGATGTAAGAAGGAGTATCTTAGGCTACTTTTATTTTAGAAAAAATAAAGTCAAAATCCTGTAGTCCACGCGAGCGAAGTTAAAACATGTTTTCAATGAAAATCATTTTTTCATAGCAAACTTTTACAGTGCGAAATATACCAATATAATTAATACTCACATCAAGAGCTCAAACACGATAAGGTTATCTGAGTTCCTATGACCACTTTCCGATTCCATTATCAGATCAGCTCCATATCATAATAATTTTGATATTCTGATTTTTTAAATTCTGATTTACAGATGCATGTAAAATTTTAGCTCAATTGGTAATCGGGAAGTGGATAAAATTGAATTTGCAAGAATTGTTTAGTTTTTTTAATTGAGATAAACTAGTGCTTGACTGCGATCCCACTTGATGGTAAGTAGCGATGCAGTCTTTGATGGTGAGGCGCACTAGTTTATTAAGAGCCTATTCTCTCTAGCCTTGAAGACACCCAAATTATAATCGGACGGCAAGACCGCAGGAGGCAAACTGTTCCAGTCCTTCGACGTACGCGGTATAAACGACGAGGCGAAACGCTTAGTCCGGACCGTAGAGGTTTCAACAACGAAAGAGTGAATATTCGCCGTACGTCGGGTTGTCCGATGGTAGAATTGCGATGGCGGAATCAAGTCATGCAATTCCTGCGCACACTCTCCAAAATGCATCCTGTAATTACAGACAAACAAACATCGGGACATGTGAAACTCAATAAAATCTTGTAAAATTGCTATTGGCCTGACAGTCGTTCTAATATCATCCAACAATATTCTTTCTCATTATAACTCAATAAGGGTACTCTTTGATTATCATTTGTCTGTTCTAAACTCTATAAAGATAATATAAGTACTGATGAAAGGCTCTACATGTTTTTTTTAAAGAGTACCTAAACTTAGAGCCTCGTGCCGATTCTTCTTTATAGAAAAACGACCAATTGGAACCGTGCTCTAGCTTTGGCATTTATATGTGCCCATGTAGGCCTACGTAAAATAAAAACATTTTAAATTTTATATTTCAAATTTATACATTTTGATATTTTGGATTTTTATGGACAGCAGGAGTTTCCCAATTTCTTAGACAGTAAGACGGGGTCGCGCCAGACCACGAAGGAAATTATCGAACATTATCGATTTCGGCAGAACTACAAAGACGAAAAAGATAGAAAGGGTGAAGGGGCCTTTGCCCAGGCGTGGGACAAAATAGGCTAAGAAAAAAAGTACTCTGACTTAAGTTATACATGCCTTCATGTACCACTTAATTATAAGCAGAAACTATAAATCTGAATCCCACTTATCTTGAGGAGTATATTCCTTTGGGATAACATTCTAGAATCACACGTGCGAAGCCGCTGGCTGCAGCTAGTAGACACATAAGACAGAAAATTGGTAAGTAATAACAGACTTCCGCATGATGTAGGTTTTCACCGAATACGGTTTGACGGTGAAGACAAGAAGTTCCTGCACCGTATTCGTACAGAAGTGACGCCCTGGTGTTACCATTTTGTGGACCGCCCGGAGGACCCAGTGGAGCGTACGTGGAGGCAACCGCACGCGTGAGGCAACGGTCCTCACGCCGCTGCCGGGATTCCGATCCCGATTTCCGGCCACCGTAGGCGTGGGCTTGAAGCCGACGAGCAATATCCTAGCGTCCGATAACCGTCCGGACCGAGCCCAAGACATAAACAGCCCGAACGAGGGAACAGGGGTGGGTTTTAGTCAGTAAATGTCTGACACTATGTCCCGCTTGACTCAAGAGTGGGGGATGTCATTGGATGATTTTCCCACTCAAAAAAAAAAACAACATCAGGAAATAAAACGCGTTTAGTCGTGGAGTTGCGGATAACATCCCGATATACAATACAATGTAACAGACAGACAAATTCCTTCGTAAATCGAATAAATTTCTGCTCGATGAATCCTACGACATATCTGTCTTTCTCCAGTACTTATGTGGTTAATTAGTGACGTAGATCCAACCTTAATGCTAATGGTCTAAAAGCTTATCCAACATCGGAGGGTACCAGCAAAAACTATCGGATTTTCACGGCTTATTAACTTTGCTCGGGAACATTTCCATCGGAATAGGGATCGATTCTGCGACAGATAAGTAAAAGTTAGCAAAAGATCGCATTTTTTCTGACAATGCTTTTTTTTCTATAAGAACCTACCGTCAGCATAAAAAATATCGCGTTACAGAAAAAAAAAAACTCCTTGTTAGCAGTTTTTAGAGTTCGGTAGTTCAAAAGCAAAAATCGGAATCCTTAGAGAGGATCACTTTGTTGTCAGTGAATAGTTGTGACAGGCACTGAAAAACAGGTTAAAAGGATGGTAAGAAAACAGAAGTCAGATACTCACTGGATGCAGGGAGCCTGGATGCACTTTCAGACGATATTTCACGACATTTTCAGAGATTGTTGACCGCGCGCGCGGAGAAGCAAGAAGAAGAAGAGGAAGCTAAGCCGGCTGCCTCTTGGATTCGAATCATAGCTTTTTTTTCTTTCACCGTCAAATGGTACGATGCGGGGTTTTGGATATGAGGTTTTTGAGGAAGTGAGGTTTTTGGAAGGAATGGAATTAGCGAATTTATCTTACAGTCTGTTCAGTCAGTCTGTCTGTTCGTCTGTCTACCTGTCAAGACCCTTTATCTCGGGAATGCGTGGAGATGACAAGTTGAAATCAAAACCATATAGGTACTTAGGTCTGCCGTTCCTTGAAGATGTAATAAAATTAAACTTTGAGTTAACAAAAAAAAAAAAAAAAAAGATACGGCCGTTTATGCCGCAAAAAATGTGTATTTCGACACTCTAAAGGGAATCAAAATTCATAGAGTAGGTACTTCCCGTTGACCTAGAATCCTGAAATTTGGCATGAAGCAAGGTCTCATAGCACAAGTACAGAAAACCATCTGAAAACGGTAAATTTTTAGTTCCGTCACTAATTTTTTTTTTGCTATACGGAAAATTTTCAGAGGTCATACAAATATATATTCCGTTAGACAAGCAAAGTCGATTGTAATCGTAGTTCATCAAAAACCATAAAAAAATAACAACCCCTGTGACAATCTAAGAACTAAAGAGGAGCGGAGGAAGGAACAAAAGTGCTTTTTAGGGCGTTTTCAATTTAGACGTTTCATGTCGGATCGCCGGTTGCAGTACGTTAGCAGTCCGACAACAAGCTCCTAAATTGTACTCGTAAAAATAACTAGCTGCGGTGCGTTTGTATGCCAGTGATGCGTTATTCAACACCGAATTGAATACGTTGTTCTTGTGATGTTGCCGTCCTGATGTCGACTGTTCGCCGCATAGTTGCCACACCGCGCGCTTTTTATGAAACTATGATCGTCCGACGAACGCACGGCATCCGTACCACAGCAGGCCGTCAAAAGACGCATAAATTGTAAGCAACTTTAACCAGTCGCCTGACACTCCCTTCCCTATCAGACTCTCCCCCCGGAGCGGTAGGAGTTATTTCATGATTCAAAAAAGCTCCTACGACAGGCAAATAAATTAACTATATAATGTACCTTTCCCGAAGATAAATAGGTACGACACGTTTTATATAGCAAATTTATTTCGTATTAAACATTCAACAGTCTATGAGAGTAGAAGTTAACTAGATGGCAGGTTTTGTAACAATTTTATATTTATTTATTACAGTCTGCGTCTAAAATATTGGCTCGCACCTCGCACCGCAAAATTCAGAACGCCTTACCGCCGGTGCTAGCAATGGTTAAAGACCATCACTAATCACATTTACGGCAACAGTTAGTCAGAATCCAAGTCTCGGCTGGCATAGTCTTAGTCAGAATTTTAACTTAGTAAACCGATTTTTAGAAGCGTCAACTCATTAATATGTGTATCCTGCCCATCCTAACCTACGGCGTTCAGACTTGCTGGGTTACCATGACGTTTAAAGTAAGATTATAATAATAATAAAGTTAATTGTGCTTCTCTCACATAGAATTTTACAAACAGTATAAAAAACAAACAAACCATTAGCGGTAATTGTTGTGATCTATATGAGAGACTGGTTTCTGTTCAGGGAGACTTGTATGACAGATTACCAGCCTCTCCAGACTCCGGGCAATAGGTGACAGCTGATTCAACATCAGTGAGAAGTAATAATTAAGTGGGATTAAACTAGGTGCAGTGTGATTGTTGCTGTTATGAGTGTACAAAGTGGGTGAGAGAAACTAATTTGAATGAGTGAGTAATTGAGTACGTGTGGCACTAGTCAACCTGTATAGCTCTGTCTCTTACCCACACTGATACAAGTTTAAAACAATCTTACTTTAAACGTCATGGTCTAGGTCCTGGTCTCTCACCGAACTACAAAAGTTTCGCTTTGGGGGTTGCCAGAGAACTATGGAGCGCGGCATTATGGGCGTAAAAAGAACAGACCGAATACGGAACGACACGCTGCGCTCCATAACGGTTATAATAGACTTGGGAAAAAAGGCTGCCAGGTTCAAATGGGACTGGGCGGGTCATGTCAGCTGTATGCACGGGGACCGCTGTGCAAGCGTCGCCACACGGTGAGTCCCTACTGAAGGAAAGCGTCGTCGAGGCCGGCCTAGAAAGTGGTGGTGAGATGATTTGGATACGTACCGTGAGGACTGGTTAGGGACGGCACAGGAAAAGAACGTTTGTAAGGACTTGGGGGAGGCATTTGCCTAGCAGTTACAGTAGGACAGTAATGGCAGTAGTAAAAAAACAGATTTTTAAATTAAAACTGTTTTTTTTTTAAACGTTGTTTCATACTAGGAGGTATTTTGGATTCAGTCCATTGCCTAACAATAGGAATTACTGTATCGCAGATTATTTTTTTGAAGTTTGAAAGTGGCGTCAGTGACTGAAAAGTTGAAAGGTAATCGGTTGTCTTGGTATAGTCAGTCATGAAAAGAGGAGAGATGAACTGCATATTACTAAAAGAGTTCTGAGTATACTAGTACTACTAGTACATGTACCTAGATGGATGGAGAGGGAGAGGAAGGCCGAAGAAAAGATGGATGGATTGTGTGAAGAGTGATATGAAAGAAAAGGGAATTAGTGATAGTTTGACGGATGACAGGACAGAATGGAAGAAAAAAACATCTTGCGCCGACCCCAAGTAATATGGGATAATGGCAGGAAGATTTTTTTTTAATTTAGAAATCATCCAATGACTTCTCCCGAACTGAATACAACCCACTCCAATGTTCTTTCTTTGCCTTGCGTTTCAAGGCCTCGGAATTCCCTTTCGGGCATTCCATGGACTGTATCGTGGTTGCGTTCATAAACATGGAAACTCGGATATATAAGACACCAGTACAAATATTTTTCGTCTTAGCCTATCGATGGCAAAACTAGTTAAATTCCTTGCCTGGCCTAGAATTCGGCCACGGCAATGCCGTCAGCTGATGCTGTCATTAGGTACGTGATGCAGGACGGAAGTTGGAACACGGTCTGCGGAAAGACGTCGCACAAATATTTTTTTTCCGTGCGAGAACCGTACACGCGTCATGGAGTGAGAGCTGATATTATTTCAACCATTGTGCCAGTATCAGTACCGCTGAATATTAGTTTAACTCGGAAATGGTAAACTAACAAACTCCTAGTAGTTAGTTGTAATAAATTAGATTTATGGTGGGTACGAATATTAGTTCTAGTCAGATATGAACGATAATCCTAGACATAGTTATGATTAAACTTTCTCAGTGAAATGGAGTTAGGATATTCTATTCTTGGGCTATGGGATTAATTAAAAGAGTTACCGTGATCTTGGAAGGCAAAGAATAAAGGAACGCAGGTGGGTTTTTGGTCAGTAAAAGTCTGACACACCTGGCTCTATCAGGAGTACGATAACTTTTTTGATGATTTCTCACTTAAAAACAAAAGAATGTGTTCAGAGGGTATAGCCAAGTTGATAATCTACAATCGTCAACGTTAGTAGAAAACTTCAAATGTGTGTGATCATCTCAACGCTGATTCACGTGGCGTTAACGACTGTAGAGGTCGTAACTTGGCTAGCCTAGGCCTGCTGAACTCAATATCTGTCTTGAAGGCAAATCGATGACAGATGTAGACCTCATCACAATTATATTAGGATCGTTTACCAGTCAAGCTGGTTGCGGTTGAGTACCAGAATTTGACATGGTATAGTTTGAGCAGGAAGAATCGCCAAACTTAAGTGACAATACGCAGGGCACATTGCTCGTAGAACAGATGGCCGTTGAGGTCGAAAGGTTCTCGAGTGGCGACCGCGTACTGGAAGACACAGTGTTGGAAGGCCTCCTACAAGGTGGACCAATGACCTGGTAAGGGTTGCGGGAATCGCACTGATTACCCGTAAGGAAAGTCCAAAATCTTCAAATAAAGCATTCGCCAGATCAGGACACCTGACCCGAGGACCACGAATTGCGACGCTCCAAGCGATTCGCCTTGTGCTGTAAACATCGTCAAGCGTCAAAAACAAATGTATGTCTATAATCTACAAAGCCAAAAAAATAACGCTGCAAGCAGCAGCGAAGTTTGCTACGAGTGAATTCGCACGCGTATTTCATGAGGGTCGAAAACAAGTTTTAGATTGTATGAGAAAATTCCACAGTGTGCACCAAACATTCGCTCCACCCACACGCAATCTGTAATATCGACGCGTACTCACTCTGTACTAAACTGATTCATCCCCCCACCGTAGACGCTACAGGCGAATATTTGAATTTCATGGTCTTGCTTTTGGCGCTCAAGAATGACGCTTGTAGCGAATTGACGGCTCAAGCGTGGCGTTATTTTTGCGGCCGAGCTTTTAAAGGTAGCTCGAGCCCCGGTATGAAGGCTTGAAGGAACGGGGTGGGTTTTTAGTCAGTAAGAGTCTGATATTATATCTCCCGCTCCGCCCAAGAGCGGGGGTTGTCATTGATGATTTTACCACCATAAAAAAGGCATAAAAGCTGACAGTGCTTTTCCAGGTATGAATATCGATATGAAATTGGTTGGTTTGTTTGCCTTAACATTATCAATACATCTGATGAATATCAATACATCGGCTGTAATTTTTTAAGAATGAGCGCCTCAAAAAACCTCTCTTACAACAACTTCTAAAAACAACTGGAAAACAATAAATTAATAAAAAATGCTATAACAGGAGGAACTCAAATAACTTTTAACATTTGTCTTCGGTCTTGAAGAAACTTTTTTATAAACGTTTTACTTTCGAAGTTGGTAGAATATTGTTGTTCTTGGAAAGATGATGTTGTATTTTTTTACCTTTAGGGTGTGTTTCCATTGAGCTGGGTAGAGTGGAGAGAAGAGAACCGTGAATTGGCCGATCACAGTGCTCGAAATCTTCTCTGCTTATCAACAATATACCTATTCTCTCTACTAATGGATTTGAGCGAACTTTCAAGTAAAACAAATGAAGACGCGGCCTCGAGCCGGACAGAGGTGCTATTCTCTAAGAAAGCGCAGCGCTGGCATAGCGACGAGTCGTGAGCGCAATACATTGAATTAACAATCCAATGTAAAGGGGCATTGGGTTGTTAATTCAATGTACTGCAGTCAGTTTTTCACTGTTCTTCTCCATTCTACTTCGCGAACTCCACTTCAGTGTATACGCATTCTTAAAGCTTATTATACAATATTCATTGTAAGACTCAACTCTAAAGCATAGCGCGCTCTGGTGACTTTTGTCACGGTGACTTTAAAGTGTTTGTCATTGTCGCGTCACCTTTTCAAAGAGGAGTGCGCACACGAAGACAGACAGTGACAAAACTTTTCTGAAATTGAAGCGTCATTTGCCGATATGGATTTCAAAGAGACGGTTGTTCTCTGTGAACTCATTAGATTTAGGAGAAAAAAACTGGGCAAGTGCGAGTCGGACTCGCGCCCTGCGGGCTTTGTATAAAGTTACCTATGTAAATAGTTCATTTCCGGAATGGAGTCTCGGAAGAATTTTACGAATCACTAAAAAAAGTTGTGATGTAACAACAGATTTATTGCTATACTTGTGCTATAACACCTTGCTTTATGCAAAATTTCAGGATTCTGGGTCAACGGGAATCAATAATGCATTTTGATTTCCTCGAGAAAACCATCTCTCAAAAGGAAAATCGGAACCATTTTAGGATCACTTGTGGTCCGTCTGTCTGTCTGTCTGTCTGTCAAGACCCTTTGTCTCGAGAACGTGTGGAGGTATCGAGTTGGAATTAAAAACCTAAAATACTCAGGTCTGCGGTCCCTTCAAGTTGTGAAAAAATCAAACTTCTAAATTAACGAAAAAAAAGGTACCGCCGTTTATGTCGCAAAAAAATGTATTTTTCATGCGTAACTTTCTGACGACACACATTTTCAGTGTTTTTCATACAACCGCTCTTACCCTATTATGACGTTATTACTTACACATTTTTCATTAGATAAATTAAAAAACACAGTATCTAGGCTTATCATCATCATCATCATCATCATTTCAGCCGATACACGTCCACTGTTGGATATAGGCCTCCCCAAGCGTCGCCAAATCGAACGTTCCTGTGCGTCTAGGCTTATATTGAAATCAATTTCAAAATTTGTGTAATACTAATCCAGTAAAAACCTCTGAAAATCTGCTATTTTGCATGAACTTTGACACTTCATGATTTACTTAAAAATAAAAAATTTGTATTAGTAAAACCAAGGCTTGTATGCCTTGTAAATTTCATTAAGATTCTAAATGACGGCAATTTTTTTAGCAAAAATTTTTAAGGGTTAAAAAAAAACAAAACACCTGGAACAAGTTTTGAAAAATATTCGTGTAAATCACGGAATTACCGAATACTAACAGAGTTTTCAGGCGTCATCTCTCTTTTTTTGCGTTGCTTTTTCGTCAAACATCACGTTGGATTGTGTTAGATGAAGCAACATGCTTTAAAACCATTCTCGATGTTGTCGATAAGCGAGTGGAAAAGCAGCCTCTTAAATACTTTAAAAAGAAAAAAGGGGTAACCAGTAAAATTAACTATTTGAGACATGTACATAGATACTAAGAAAGAAAAAAAAAACAAAGTATCAACTTTTTGTCACATTAGTGGCGTACAAAAGGGTTTAAGTCAAGTTTTCAGACGTTACTGAAACTGGCCAGAAACTGGCATTTTGGAGATTGTGTGCTGGAATTTCATGACTTGATTCACCATCTCATTTCTACCATCGGACAACCTGACAAACGGCAAGTATCCACCCTTACGTTGTTGAAACCTCTACGGTCCGGACCAAGCGTTTCGCGTCGTCGTTTATACGGTGTACATCGAAGGACAGGAACAATTTGCCTGCTGCGGTCTTCCCATCCGATTATAATATAGGTGTCTTCAAGGCTAGAGTGAAAAGGCTCTGAATAAACTACTGCACTTCACCATCAAGGTTTGCATTACTCATCACTACTTACCATCAGGTGGGGTCGCAGTCAAGCACTAATTTAAATACATAAAAAAGAATAATGAGTCAGCTCTTTGAAAATACCTTAAAACATACCTATAAATAAAGCATATATAGGTATTTCGATTCGCTTTAATCTCAGCTGTAGCAAATTTACTGTGATATGGCTCGATCCACAACAAGAGGATTCCTGGTAATGAAAATACGAAAGCGGTACAACTGACATGTCAAATGGAATCAAAGAGGATATTCCCAGAAGAAGTGATGCCAGTGGTTCATGATATAGCCACAAGAGAACAAGGCTTTGGACTTTAGCTACTTTTTTCAAGGAAAAAGTCACTATGAACCAGATCTAAATTGTAGGATGAGTGGTCAAAATTTTTATAGCCCGTAGATTTTAAAACATCCCTCGCAACTCGAGCTGTGTGAACGGGCGCATTGTCTTGCAGGAAAAGCACTCCGCGCGCCGACTTACCACGTCTTTTCTGTACGACTGCCTCACGTGCTTGACTCAGTAAAATAACGTAGTAAAGGCTCTTTAGTCCCTTTAGGAATATAATCAATAAATAAAATTCCCTCGCTGTCCCAGAACATAGTACTCATGATCTTCGATGCCGGCTTTTCCACTTTGAATTTCTTCGGACGCCTTTTCCACTTTTTATCCATTGCATCGACTCTTGTTTGGACTTAAGATGGTTTTATCCACGGTTACAATGCAATTACAAATTTCATCCAGATTAGGCTGGTATAACTCCAAAAAATCTTTACAGCTGTATAATAACTGCTACTGCTTGTCAAGCGGTGTGAGCATTCGCAGTAGGTCCCAACGTGCACTAATTTTTTTCATGTGCAATTTGTCTTTTACTAATCTATAACTCTTCTACTATCTGCCACAATTTAATTCTGCGATCAGCCAGTACAATTTTTTTCATATTTTTGACGTTTTCTTTGCTCAAGACCGTCACAGGGCGACCCGGGCAAGGGTCGTCTTCACATTTTTCTCTGCCTTGTTGAAATAGCCGAGTGAATTATTTAACCATAGTATATGAAGGAATGGAGTCTTGAAAAACTGATGACATCACTTCAAAACTTTTTTTGGACGTATTTCCTTTTTTAATAAGGAATTTAATCGCAGCGCGGTGTTCCAAATCGTGAGAATGTCCAGTTTCCGTTGACATGGTGTTGTTACTTGTTCCAAAAGTAATTTGTTTATGAACTAAATTATAAAAATACCTGCAATTTATAACAACAATGAGTCCCGCTATTAGTGGTATTAGTAGTGAGACTTTGAGTTATCGGTAAGTACCTTAGGCCACGGACTTATCAGCCGCCCTGGTATATAGGTAGTGTGGGTACACTTTATAAAGCGATCCATCGCGCCTGTGTGTTTGCATGTTCATCGCGTAAACTCAAAAAATCCTGAACAGATTTTTAAGCAATTTTCAATAATAGACAAGGTGATTCATGAGGAAGATTTAAGTAACAATACACGGCTGTTATAGTAAAAAAAAAATTGGTTTTCAACCATTTGTAACATCCGTGCGTAGCCGCATTGCGGCTTCCCGCATAGTGCGTATGGACCCTTAACGGCGACTTTCTGAAGTAACAAACATAAAAAAACACAATCGAATTAATAACCTCCTTCTTCGTCAGTCGGTAAAAAAAAATCACTTTATATACAGAAAAATAAAACCCAGAATTTTGCTCACCTAGCTTGTTCTGGATGAAACATTTTGTGTCGTGTTCAAATGACGACGAACGAGCGATAACAAATGGAAATTGCTGGTGGACAGCGCACGCTCGGCTTCTGCCAGGTACAGATTAAGCGAATGAATGATAGGAAACCAACTGGAATGAATTTGTGTTAAAATTTGCTCTCGAGTGTACGACAGGTGTGAACTAGTATTTGTAGGTGTTAATTTTTGTTTTGGCTTCGCAGTTTTTTTTTTCAGTGGGTAAAAATCATCGAGATGACATCCCCCGCCCTTGGGCGGAGCGGGAGGTAGTGTCAGACTTTTTTTTGTGTTAGCCTGTTCTGTCCCACTCCTGGGCAAAGGCCTCCTAGTGTCAGACTTTTACTGACTCAAAATCCTACCCTGTCCCTTCTTTACTTTTCATACCAGAGCCGAGCCTTTCTTGCAGAAGACCTTTGGCCCCTTTTTTTATGGTGGGAAAAAATCATGCATTGACATCCCCCACCCTTGGGCAGAGCGGGAGATAATGTCAGACTCTTACTGACTAAAAGACCCACCTCGTTCCTTCTAGCCTTTATACCGGGGCCCGAGCGCCCTTTCGGATCGGACCCTGGCCCCAGTAGGCTTCGACCCGGCTGGGTACGCTTCGACCCTGCTGGGCCTACGGTTGCTGACAACCCCTTGAGGCGCGCAGGAACAGTACGCGCCGTCGACGATTTGGGCTTGGTCCGGATGGTTACCGGACGGTCGAACTGCAAGCTACCCATTGCTCGCCTTCTGCAAGCAGGCGCTTACGGTGGCCGGAAATCGGGATCGCACAGTTAGTACATTTGTCAGGATTCAAGCATAGAAAGTGTTTTTTAATTGATACAGAAAACAGTCGCTTTGTTTTCCATTCGAATACGCGAGCAACATTTTAATAATGATTGCGAGATGGTTTGAAAGAGTTCATCATCAGCCCCTTTTTAATGTTCCCACTGCTCGGACTAAGGTCTCCTCTCAAGGGAATGGGCCAAAAGCCACAACGCGGGCCCAGTGCGGTGAAAGTCACATATCGTCGAATTTTTGGTTCTAGGACGTGCCTGTCTCCTCAAGATGTTTTC
Organism: Mythimna albipuncta; assembly: GCA_929112965.1. Taxonomy (NCBI): domain Eukaryota; kingdom Metazoa; phylum Arthropoda; class Insecta; order Lepidoptera; family Noctuidae; genus Mythimna; species Mythimna albipuncta. The sequence goes on along the minus strand of OV815974.1, from coordinate 9,874,727 downwards.
AAGAGCAGTGGTGATGAAATAAATTACACGAAGTAATGCACCTGGCTCTCAGGTTCGAAGCCGGGTAAGTAGGGGTTATTATCTCTCGGCCATCATAAAAATGAATGAAAGATTTGCCGCAGCTTTAAGCTGGAACAGAAATAGTCATTGAAGAACACACAGCTGGTGTGTTTTTGTCAGTAAAAATCTGACATTTCCTCTCGTTGCACTAGAAACGGGAGAAGTTATTTGATGATATCACAACTTAAAAAAAGCACTTTACATCATCAGTAACCGAAAGATTACGTTTAAATGATTTCACCGATAGCATAACCTCTTACTTTTTTGAAGGAGGGTAAAATTTGAAACATTTTCAAACTATGCAGTCTCCTTTTACTGCTTAGTTTATACATCTGTCTTTTGAGGAGTTTTATCCTTTTCAGGGTTACGTACCCAAAGGGTAAAAACGGAACCCTATTACTAAGACTTCAATGTCTGTCTATCCGTCTGTTTATCACTAGGCTGTATCTCAAGAACCGCAATAGCCAGACAGTTTAAATTTTCACCAATTATGTATTTTTGTTGCCGCTATAACAATAAGTAATAAATATTTAAGGAGCTACTATACAACAAAAACGATTTTTTGCCTAATTTTCCCTAAGGACAGTATGGAACCTTTCGTGCGCGAGTCCAACTCGCACTTGGCCAGTTTTTTTTATTGACCATCAACATGCATATTTTCATTAACTCTGCAGTCGTTTTTCCTAGTTTATACAGCGAATGTTATGAAAGTTTTAATTTAAATCTACAATCTAGTACGTACAGAGAGGAAATGATAAAAGTTTTCAGCTTTAAGTGGTTTCCAAATACCTACATAATTATATAGACCAGTGTTTTTCAATCTGTGTGTCGTGATGATGTGGGTCACAAAGCCTTGCTTAGGGGGTCGAGGTCGCGAGTCAGGTGAAATTGAAATGTGAGGAAGACTGACCCTACGCTACAAAAAAATATAACAATTTAGTAAAAAATGTGCCTGTTTATGTTTGATTGTGTTTTAGATATATTTTGTTTTATTTTTGACACGTAAATTGTGTGCGATTTGAAACATTTTCGCATTAAACGTCTAAATTAGTACAACTTTGCTTGGACTGAAAGAGTCCAGATTCCACATCAGCACAGGGAATCTTAGTGGTCTTTTAAGGGTACCTCAAAAGTAAAAAACGGGACCCTAATAGGATCATTTTGTTGTCCGTCCGTCTGTCTGTCAGTCTGTCTGTCTGTCAAGATCGTTTATCTCGAGAACGCGTGGAGGTATCGAGTTGAAATTATAACCATATATTCAGGTCTACAGTCCCTTCAAGCTGTAAAAAAAACAAATTTCTAAATTAACGAATGAAAAAAAAGATACGACGGTTTATGTCGCAAAAAACGTATATTTTGATACTGTCAAAGGTCGAAATTCATACTTCCCGTTGACTCAGAATTCTGAAATTTGGCACAAAGCAAGGTATTATAGCACAAGTATAGGAATAAATCTGAAAACAGTAAATTTGTTGTCACAAAATAAAAATATTTTAATGCAATTCAGAAAAATCTTCGAGACTTCATTTGGGAATTGTAGTTTGCACGGAACCCGCAGTGCGCGAGTCCGACTCACACTTGCCCATTTTTTTTAAGTGGGAAACCATTCAATGACTACTCTCGCTCTAGGGTGGAGAAGAAGGGCATGTTAGATTTTGAACCCACACCCTCAGTCATAGCAGTCAGGGTCACTAACCACTACACCAACAGGCCTGTCAAATTGTGTAAAAGTGTCAGATTCACTGATGGTATCTGTGGCTATCGAATTATTGGGTAGGTACTACCTTTCCGTGAACAGAAACCGATATCTATAGCAGTGTTAAACGAGGCAATGTAATTTGATTGCTCCATCTCCTTATACGCTAAATTAGGCATGTCAATCAACTGACTTAGTCGATCATAGATGCAACTGGACATAAGCTACTTCCAAGCTGCGTTACCACACTTGGTCGAATTTCGCATCTAGTCGGTTTTTAAATAACTTTTCAATGAAATTTTTTTTAAGCTATTGCATAGCTTCTATCGCGGGCCTTGAGCGTGGAGACCGAATCCAGAAATTCCGTAACGAAAATAACCTAACACCCCCCCACTCATTTGTTTTCTTATCGGTCACCACGCTCAAAAAGTGTAACTTCAATTAATATCAAAGAAAAAAAAAACAAAGGAAAAAACATACTGCATAAATAAAATAAATAAATAATTATAATTGCATAAGTTGATAAAAAATGCTATGCAATAGCTTTACCGCGGCAGTCCCCGAGTGCCACAAGTCTTTTTTAGGGTTCCGTAGTCAACTAGGAACCCTTAAAGTTTCGCCATGTCTGTCTGTCTGTCTGTCCGTCCTCGCTTAGTCTCTGTGACCGTTAGCACTAGAAAGCTGAAATTTGGTACCAATATGTATATCAATCTCGCCGACAAAGTGGTAAAATAAAAATTGGAAAAAAATGTTTTATTAGGGTAGCCCTAATAAAACATTTAGGTAGGTAGGTAGGTATATGTAAAGTGAGAAGTGTTTTTTTTTTTAATTTCAACCCTAACGTGTGATATATCGTTGGACAGGTATTTAAAAATGGATAGGGGTTTACTAAAGTCATTTTTTGATAATGTCAATAATTTCGGAAATAATCGCTCCAAAAGTAAAAAACAATGTCCCCCCCTCTAACTTTTGAACCATAAGTTTAGAAAATATGAAAAAAATCTGAAAAGTAGAACTTTATAAGAACTTTCTAGGAAAATTATTTTGAACTTGATGGAAAGAACAGTTTTTGTACAAAAAAGACAAAAGGGTTCTACAAAATGCTAACGGTCACAGAGATTAAGCGAGGACGGACAGACAGACAGACGGACAGGCAGACGGACAGACAGACATGGCGAAACTATAAGGGTTCCTAGTTGACTACGGAACCCTAAAAAGAGACGGTATTCAGCTGAATTGATTTCTGAATGTTACTGGTAGAAAATTCACATTTGTACAGTATTTTTTAAGTACTGTTTAGTTTAAATAATAAAAAATATTTTTTTTTACGATCGTTGATTCACTTAGCTGAGCGGCGTTCCACGCTACGCTTTTTAATACGCAGTCTCCACTCCAGGCCATCGGCTTTTCGATAAAATTCGGCACGTATCTACCATAATTAATTGAATAAAAGTTATTGTGTCTATTGGTAATATAAATTCGAATTTTATTACTTTTGCAACAATTTTTTTTGTTCTTAGCAATGCACTCTATAACTGTGCTCGAAAAAAAATTAAGCCTGTTTTTTTCTCGCTGAAAATACGTGCTACGCATAAGGTGTTACGACGTAGCAAGTCATATAAATATAAAAAAAAAACAGAAGTCTTCGCTACTGTGTCGGCAAGCTCCTAAGTTTCACAAGTGGCTTCGAAATCCAAGATGGACTGAATTCCATCATCAAACATGGTTTCATCCTGTTGTTTTAAAACGTTATAAACTGACGTTACGATTTTACATAAATCTTGTAGAACACAAAAAAAATCCATAGTATTGTATAATGAGCCTTTTTTTTTTTTTTTTTTTTTATGGTGGGAAAAATCATGCATTGACATCCCCCGCCCTTGGGCGGAGCGGGAGATGGTGTCAGACTCTTACTGACTAAAATACCCACCCCGTTCCTTCTAGCCTTCATACCGGGGCTCGAGCGCCCTTTCGGATAACCCTGGCCCCAGTAGGCTTCGACCCGGCTGGGTCCCTGCTGTTGCTGACAACTCTTTGAGGCGCGCGGGAACAGTGCGCGCCGTCGACGACTTGGGCTTGGTCCGGACAGTTACCGGACGGCCGGACAGCGAGCTACCCATTGCTCACTGTCCGCAAGCCCACGTCTACGTTGGCCGGAAATCGGGATCAGAATCCCGGCGACGGCGGCGGCGATAACGCCGTTGCCTGATGCGTTCGGCCTCCTCCTTTGCGAGCATTACTGCTTCGCAGAAGTCGGCGACCGCCTGCCACTCCTCCTCGCTCCGGACCATGGCCTCAACCAAGGCCCGGCGCGAGAGGTCTCCGCCGCCGATCGCCCCCACGAGGGCACGGCGATGCTCCGCCCAAGCAGGGCACACCTCGACTGTGTGCTCCACCGTGTCCTCCGGGCGTTCCGCACAGTGGCGACACCCGGGCGTCACTTCCGCATGAATCCGGTGCAGGAATCTCCCGAACGAACCATGTCCGGTGAGTACCTGCGTCATGCGGAAGGTAAGGACGCCGTGAGGTCTTTCCAGCCACGCCTCAAAGAGGGGACTTACCGCCATGATTGTGGCGTGCCCACCGCTGGGTTGCGATAGTCGTTGATGTATAATGAGCCTCATAATGTTCCCACAGCTGAGACAGAAGTTTCTTGCACGTTCTTCTCCATAAAGATCTACGTTTTGGAACGTGCAGTTTAGCTTCACTAGAAAAGTGCCTGTAATTGGTCTATTTGAAATAAACGTTTCTGATTTCAGAGTTCTGTCTCGGGACTCACTCGGGTTTACCGACCATCAGTTGGCTATCTGGCTTTTTGGCTGGTTTTTTCTAGGAGTGTCTAGAGAGGACTCAAGGAGTGGTCCATAATCCAACCCGCGGGCTCAATGCGGGTTGGTGTGTCACGTTTTCGTATTTTTATTTTGGTTCTAGAACTCGCCAGTTTCGTCATGTTTTCCTTTACTATTTTTGAGATCAATGGTAATATTACACACATGGCCTGATAGGGATACTGGTAATTATAGACTACTGTTATATTTTTTATAATATTGCGTTGTTTTGTGCGTGTATTTAGGCGGAATAAACTTGTTTTCTTTCTTCTTCTTTCTTTTAATAAATTTCTGAAAGCCTACGGGTTAAACTTACGACACATAATTCGCAAGTCGGGGTCGCAACACTGCTGGAAGAATATTTCCACTTTACACTTACTCCACTTTACTTTTATATTTTTTTTTATCTAATTTAATCTAGCATAGTTTTTCTGTGACTCAAGCCATCACTATAAAACCGAGCCGTAGGGAAATTGTCGTAACCTAGCAAAAGCTGTCGCGAAAAAATATGATCAACACTTTTAATTTACGAGTAGCAAAATACGGGCCGGGCCGGCGGGCGTCACACTATGCTAATTTTACGAGGCTATATTTTGTTTCGTAATTTTGACAGTCAACCCGTCCTGTAGCCGAAAAAAAAACTTAAATATTCATGTAATAAAATCCATGGTTTAAATCCGGAAAACGATGGTCGTTTAAACGAAAATATTAAGCTCATATCGCAATATGCGTGATCCAAAAGGTCGACCCGAAAGCTATACAGTGTCATTGTCATAATCTGTATTCAATATGATCGGGCAATTTGGAACACTAATTGATATTCCGACTGGGTTTCTTTGTTGCTACTGAAATTATTGTAATGAAGGTATTGAGGCCAACAAAATTTTCCAATATCTTAGTTAGTTCGTAATATAATATAGGTAATTGTTTCCGAAAATATTTGCTTTGAGTTGCATAATAAACTTTTTAATATTCTCACCGCTGAGTCTCACTCTCAGGCCTTCTCTCTAAGAGAGGGAACGAGCCGTAATCTACCACGCGAGCCCAGTGCGAGATAGAGGATATCACGTCTTTGAATTTTTAGGTCTTATACACGGTTTCCTTATGAAAAGTCAAAATCAAAGTCAAAGTACTTTATTTGCCAGAAACATGGTAATGAGGATGTTGAATTCAGTACATATGATGTTTTCTTTCACAGTTTTGAAATTGTATTATTTGGCTCAACTAGGCATCATTACTCTGTGATAACAAGCTGATAATATATCACCCTGGTTCGACCACAGACATATTGTAATGTCGTCTGTGGGTCACAGGCTGCCCGTACTCGTCGGCTCAGTGACGTACGCGTTCGAGACAAATAACAGTCTACCTAAATATACTACAAGTCCCTTTAAAACTTCTCAGACATCCCATCACTAGACTGCTCCATATTACGTTCAACAAAAGTAACCTTGGCCTCAATGCACCCTTACTTCGTATGTGTAGAACCAACAAAAGTTTTTGCAAATCACCAGACACCGATTTACGCGATGTCTCACTCAACAAGTTAAAAGGAGAGTAATCTCGGAGGTACGACCTTGTACAAAAGTGAATCGAAATTTTATATTCTCTTTTTTTTCTATTTTATACGTTTTATATTGTATATAATTTTTAACTTAGACATAATAATAATGTTGTTTATAGTACGGTCACGGTGTCAACCATGTATACCTGTAATACGTATACATACGAGTCGGTAACTACTAGAAACCATCATCTCCATTTCAGTCGAAAGACGTTCACTGTGTTGCCTTTATTTCGGGATTAAAGAACAAAAACAATTATTAATCATCGAAAATCACTTTATTGTTTTTCAAAATATTCCCAATTAAGATCTATACACTTTTGCATGCGTTTGAACCAATTGTCGAAGCACTTGATTGAGGTATCTCCAAAACATGCATTCTGAAGGCATCAACCGCTTTTTCAGGTGTCGAAAAACGTTGACATCTCATTTTATTTTTTACGTACGGGAATAAAAAGAAGTCATTCGGTGCCAAGTCAGAACTATACGGCGGATGACTCATCAAATTAATGTTTTGAGTGCTCAAAAATGCAGTTGTTCAAGCCGATGTGTGAGAGCTCGCCTTGTCGTGGTAAAGAGTGATCCGTCTTCGGCGGTTGGTTTTCCTGATTTCTTAGAAGACAACTGGCACACAAATGGTTGTATAGTATACCACTCAGAATTGACTATTCTGCATTGTTCTAGTGGTACGGTTGCGACATGTCTAGTTTTTCCGAAAAAACAGGCGACCATTTGCTTGGACACTTCCTTCTTTGTGTGCGAACAACTTTTGTTGGATTTGGATTATTTTGAAACACCCATACAGTCGACTGCTGTTTATTTTCGGGCTCATATGCGTAAATCCACGATTTATTACCTGCCACGATGTCATAGACGTGTTTCGAAGCACCACGATCGTATTTTTTGACCATTTCTTTCGACCAATCGACACGAATTTGTGTGGGATCCAACGCGAACAAATTTTTTTGACAATTAAATATTAATGCAATATTGAATGTATGCTGGTCCCTCTAATGCCTAAGGTTGGCTTCCAAAACAACAACTGATTTTAGACGACCTTCACGAAATTCGTCTTGGAGTGAACTACGACCTCGGTTGAATTACCATACCATCGATAAACGCTGGGCTTTAATGGAGCTTCATCGCCAAAAATTGAATTAAGTTCATCAATGCACTGTTGTTGAGTTTATCCACGTCGAAAGATGTAAAAAATAATCGCACGAAAATGGAACTCCGAGTATAGCCCTTTTAATAAATTACTGCTAATTTTTTTTTGTTCGAAACTAGTGCGAGTTAGACTCGCGCACTGAAGGTTCCGTATAAACTTACCTAAGTAATATATATAGTAAAAGTAATGGTTTAATTCCCAAATGGGAGTCTCGAAGATATTTCAAAATCAAATATATATATTTTTAAGTAAGTAGCAATATATTTACTGTTTTTAGATTTATTCCTATACAGGTCGCGCGGTGAATGAAGATCGCTCGGTGAAAATAGTGGGGGCAATCGGCGCATGTGTACAATTGCGCACAGAAATTCTTAGTACGTTAGGATTTTATTTTTAATTTCTTATGTTTGAACCTTAGTAACATAACTTATAATAACACTAGTTTATGCTTGTAATTTATCTTGTAAGTAGGTAAATTCAAAAAATTAAAAATTACAAAATAAAACATAAAATTAAAAAAAATAATTTCGTTAGTTTCTTTCTTTAACGTAATAATTCACGTCGTAAACCATTTTTCTGGCTAGCCGTTTTAAAACTTTATTTTTAACCATTTTTTTTACGACTAAGTTTTACTATTACGATAACACAAGCTGTACGCAACAGTACCCTAGTACAACAGTATCCAATGAGAGGCGAGAACGCAACGCGGGAATTGAAAAGCGACTCTATCTACCAATGACGTGTCGCCGACGGCGCACACCCGCCCGTACGTCGCCAAATAGACCGTAGAATTGAATACTGCGCATGCCCCTTCCACTTTTGCCGAGCGATCTTGATTCATCGCGCGACCTGTACCTATCTGAAACAGGATTCTGGGCCAACGGAAAGTAAGTACCCTATAAATGATTCCCTTGACAAATATACGATTTTTACGATATAAACGGCCGTAATTTTTTTTTTCGTAAATTTTGAAGTTTGATTTTTACACAACTTCAAAGAACCGCAGATCTATGGTTTTAATTTCAACTCGATACCTCTACGCGTTCCCGAGATAAAAGGTCTTGACAGCCAGATAGACAACAAAGTGATACTATAACGGTTCCGTTTGGTTTTTTAAGGTAGGGAACCCTAAAAAGACAAGAAAAGATATGTAGTTCACTCGCTCAGTACTTTTCCCTTACCTAAAATCTGCCACCCATGTTGAAACTAACCGCATTCTTTCTAAGAAACGCGTTATACGCGTTCAAACGCGTTCGCGTGTAGTATATTTTTAGAACTACCTAAGCATCTACAGTACCTATGTGCCACCGCAGCTACTAAATTGACCACACGTTTGTGGTGGAATTGATTAAGTGGAGCAATGTAAACGTCAGAGTGACTTCAACCACATACACTATATATCTATCTGTTTGATTGAGAAGTGGCTATAGCTACATCATCACTTCCAAGGCACCACGACATTTTAAGGCGTGTAATGCCTTAAACATCTGGCCATAATTAAAATGACACACTCGTACTGCCGTCCAGGCGGCCAACTGCGACTGGATAGAACCCCGCTGACCTCAAATCCATTTTCTTTGCGAAATATTGATTAATTTAAATATGTTATGTATATTCATAAGAACAATATTTTTTTGTGTAAACATATTATCCAACCAAAAACATTCCTGTTAAAAAAGGGGCCAAGTTCTCGTCTAATTGTTCGCCTAAAAAAGGGTTGAAATCCAATCCAATGCCAAGTTTAGATGCACTTTAAAATCGATCATAATCATCTTCATCAACAGCCTGATCATCGTTTTTTAAACCTGGCAGGTTTTCATGCTGTACGTAACACTTGATTAATTGTATAATTAAATTTATTATTTATATAATTAAATTAACCACAATTGACAGAGATATCGGTGACCATACACAAAAAAAAAATACACTTAGCCGAACATAGAACTTCCGGGTAAATATGTGAAACCTGGTGTCCATTTGGTTGCGCAACCAATTTGGTGGCGCGATCAGCTCGGACGTGTGGCGACTCTGGTCGTAATTATACCTAATATTAATTATTGCCTTGATTTACCTGATACATGATTTTTTTTTTTAATCTGTTATAGACTAGTACTTGACTGCGATCCCGCCTGATGGTAAGTAATGATGCAATCGTTGATGGTGAGGCGCACTAATTGGCCATCTAAGCAAGCTAGTAGATAGGCATGCGTTCTTAGTAGATACATACTAACAGTAGGTACTCAATCGTACACATTTCCTTCGTCAGAAAATACGTGACTTCTGGCGGCCCTGGGATCTTTCCCAAGTCACGTATTTTCCAACAGTCCAAGTCCAAGAGGACTATAACTATAATAATTATTATTTATTTCAGGAAATTATTCCCATATAAATTACACATTCCATACAAATATAAATCACATACACAAATAAAATTAAAATTAAAATTATACATTACATCAATCCTAACCCCACTATATAACTATACGAACCCCTGCACGATATTATATATTAAAATATAGATTGATTTGATCAAACTGATTTCTATTTTTCTTTTAATTTTGATTGAACATTTTCAACAGCTTTGACTTTCAAACAACTTTAAACTCAGCTGCGTAAAATCCAATTCTTATTTATTCCTCGAATTGACCTCATTTCCCTTTCCAATTGACACGAAAATACTCGTAGTGTCCCGACATAATAGTATTATCGAACTCCATTGGGGATTATACAGACAGATTCAAAATGGCGCTCAGATAGTATTTGGTAATTATTGAAGACATACATACGTGGTGTCTATTTACGTGGTGGCTACATATTCGGGTCGATAAATAACATTTATTTTGCAAATAAGTATAAAAAAACAGTTGTACACGTCAAAAAACACTTTTACACATTAAAAAACTCTTAGTACATACACATCAAAAACACAATTTTTTTTTTGTAGGGAAAGATCATCTAATGACAACCCCCGCTCTTGGGCGATAGATATTGTCTCTCTTACTGACTAAAAAACCCATCCCGTTCCTTCAAGCCTTCATACCGGGACTCGAGCGCTCTTTCGGATAACCCTGGCCCCAGTAGGCTTCGACCCGGCTGGGTCTCTGCTAAACACGTACACTTCAAACGTTGTGATAATAATTTTCTTTATTAAACTCATTCATGTATGTAGGTTGTTTACATTATACACTAGATCCTATCTTTGGACGGAATTTTTTCTATCACTCAAACGTTTGCTGGATAAAAACGCATTATTGAGTAAAACTTGCCTTTGTACATGAATGAAGGTTTTCAGGAAAATTCACACCACTAGTTTTTTTGAAGTTTGGAAAATCATCTAATAACATCCCCGCTCATAGGTAGAGCGGGAGCGCGTGTGACTTTTACTGACTAAAAACTCAATCCTGTTCCTTTTTTTCCTGCACTGGATTCGTGCGGAAGAGACGCCCTGGTGTCGCCACTGTGCGAAACGCCCGGAGGACACGGTGAAGCACACAATGGATGTGTGCCCCGCTTGGGCAGAGCATCGCCGTGCCCTCGTGGGGACGATCGGCGGCAGCGATCTCTCGTGCCGGGCCTTGGTACAGGCGATGGTCAGCAAGGAGTAGTGGCAGGCGGACGCCTCCTTCTGCGAAGAAGTAATGCTAGCAAAGGAGGAGGCCGCCCGCATCAGGCAACGGCGCTCAGCGCTTACAGCGCCCCAGCCGCCGCCGTGATTCCGATCCCAATAGCTACTACATGACTACAGTAGACGCGGGCTTGCGGACGGCCGGTAACTGTGTGTAGGGCGGGGGATATCATTTGGATGATTTTTACCCACCAAAAAAAAACTATTCCTTCTTTGCCTACGTTCCAGGGGGGCAACGTCAATGTCAACATTGACGGTGATGTCTAACCTAAGTAATAAACCAAGGATTTATTATACAACACTAGCACCATCCCTTACACTCAGATGGGTGTCATGCAAAATTTGAAATATCTCGTTGTTTTCACGTAGTACCTAATCATATTGTCTTTGACTGGAACAATCAATTTCTCTGTTTCTCCAACAGCTATGACGTCAAATCTTCGCAAAAATACTGATAATCTTCGGGTTTTTATGCGACTTTTTTGATTTTGCAGATTTAACTTTTTCAATCATCTCAGTATAGTTTACTAGCTTTTGTCCGCGCGGCTTCACTCCCGCTTTTTCCTACTCCACCCAACTATATCCTACTCTTTCCAACTGAAATAAGTACCAATAAGCTTACGGTTACTTCTTTAATGTGGTTTTAAATATGTTTTCAAATTATTACGTCATTTGATCCTACAATGCCAGATGTTTACTAATAAAATAACGATCAATTAGGCTAGTCTAGACAGTTCTCAAAATAGGTGTTTTGTTTGTAAAAGTATAGAAGTTACCATAAGTCACCATGGCAACGAACCCAACATAGTTTGTTTATTTGAAGGAAGATTACCCTAAAAGGATTAAATGCGTTAATGAATATAGTTATTGTAGTAAGTGAACATTTATAATTAAATACCATTTAGTGCCTATAGATTTTTGTATATTGATAGACGACATAGGATTAAAGGTGTTTTTTTTTAAATAAAATTAAATGTGTTATTGAATATAGTTATTGTAGTAAGTGAGCATTTATAATTAAATACCATTTAGTACCTATAGATCCTTGTTTATTGATAGACGACATAGGATTAAGTAGATACACAAGCCAGACTCCCATAGAAAAATAGAGACATGAAGGCACAATGCATTTTATGGTTTTGCTGATATTACATCCGTACCGGTCGTGTACTTAGAAACTACCAAGTTAGTTATATTGCACGTAGGTGTTCCTAACTCCATTAATTACCCAAATTTCAACATTAATGTTTAGATGCTCACCAGTTTAGAAGTCAGAATATTTATTTTATTGACATTTAAGCCTCAAGTTTATAGCCCAAAGGAATTTGTAAATACAGGCTTCGGGTGAAAAACCTCTTATTTTAAATGTAGATATATTTATTTAAAAATGAAAATGGTTTTTTAATGGTAGGTAGTCGATCAATTCAAGTCTATATCGTAAAAATGATTGCAGATACATCGTGTGTGTCTGAAGGATTCTGCCCACTACACCGTACCATACCACAACCGTGCTACGATCGTATCAAGCATGGAAAGAAACAAAACACACTATACCTACTATACTTCGTAGAACGCATCAATAGCCAACAAACATAAATGGTGTGGTTGTCAAGTTCACCGACATATTTTGTCTAAATGGATTTAGATCTAAATGGATGCTAAATTCTGCAGATAATCCTGAAAAATAATAAAAACTTATAACCTTAACATATAATCAGGCTTTGCCAGTTCGGCAGTGGCTTGACCACGAATTCTGTAATGATACAATTTACAGATCAGTAGAGGTCCCAGAATTATGACACAGAATTACATCTATGACCATTCTTTCATGATACCAAAATGATGATTAAGTAAAACATTTGAATTGAAATATGAGAACATCCCGTCGAGTAATGATTTTTTCTTAAATGTTTCTCACATCGTTACACAATACTGAAAGCTATTACTTATTGTACTAGTACTAAAGTAATTATAGGGATCACATTGTGATTTGAAAACTGGTACTATTTTGCCGTTTCATTAAACCTTTCAATCGTGGAAATTACAGACACAATAGAAAGACAATAGGTGCGCGAACCGGCGGCGTTCGCTTGGGGTTTAATGATTTAAACCAAAAACGTACCACTTTTTAAACATTGATTACATTAATTAGCGTGCTCGATCGTCAACCACATCATCGCTTACCATCAGGTGAGATGGTGGTCAAAAGCGAGCTTATCAATAATAATAAAAAAATGTGTGTAAGAATGGCAGCAATTGTGTCAATGGTATCTCTAAGAACCTTAACGGATATACCCCATAAGTCATCAAAGGTATATATTGTATGAGATGTTCTTCTAAAAGAGATTTTGCTAATTTAAATGAAGAAGGGAGCGATTTTGGAACCTCTATTTTGATGATGGTAAAGCGTGCATGAAGCGTATTGGCGTTGTCAAAATTAACACTACGATGTTGGTTAGCGACAGAACCCTCCAGTAGGCATAGTTTCGTACTGCCACGTTCTTAAAACGGTCGTGGTGTGATAATAAACTTTTTACAAAAAAAAAAACTTTTTCTCATGACAATTCCAATTAACCCAAACCCTGTTAAGATACATTGTTTTATTATGAAGTTCCCGTGTCCATCTTCCACCTTCCGGCTCCATCATCTGATCAGTTCAATAGTACCTTATAGCCAAAGTGCATCTCATGACAATTCTAATAAGCCTAAACTCGGCTAGGATATATTGATTAATTACGGAGTTCCGGTGCCTATCTTCTGGCTTCATCATCATCATCAGATCAGTTTGATAGTACCTTATAGCCAAAGTGCATCTCATGACAATTCTAATAAGGCACACGGCTAGGATACATCGATTAATTACGGAGTTCCGGTGCCTATTTTCCGGCTCCATCATCATCATCATCAGATCACTTCGATGTTACCATTTTCAACATAACCATTCAGAACTATTCATTTATTTATATTGTCATAGTCGCTAACTATGTTCATTGTGATATCTGTTTGAGTATGAAGTTCCGTTGGCCTTTTCTGGTCTTCTTCACCAGTTCCACTTCATCCAATGTCACTTTTTGATTGCAAATGCTTAAGTTCTCGATGAAAATACTATAATAGCTATATAATTGCCTATAATATTTGAGGAGTTCCCTCGATTTCTCATGGATCCCATCATCAAAACTGAATTTTGGAAAAAATGGGAGCAATCTGGAAGCATATCATTTAAGGGGAAAACAAAATTATGCAAATCGGTCCATAAACGACGGAGTTCTGAGGTAACAAACATAAAAAAAGAAATAAAAAAAAGAACATGCAACCGAATTGAAAACCTCCTTTTTTTGAAAGTCGGTAAATCATGGTATGGTGTAGTGGATGGATTCCTTAAATCTCAAGCACTAATGTTCTTGGGCACCTGCCAGTTGCCAGGTAATTGTACCTCGTTTATTATACCGAGGCAATACAATACTGCTTCAGAAACCTGCCAAGTAAAGCTTGATTTATGGAACAGTGAATTTCAAAGGGAAAAGGGATGACAATTAAATTGAAATGAAAATCTTTATCTTTCTTCTTTTAATTTAATTCTATATATGGTGACTTGTAATTAGTGCACGATACTTAAACACGTGATTAAAGTGAGAAATGAGTATGTTAGAGGAAGTTTGAAAGTGGCGCCAGTGACTGAAAAGTTGTAAGGTAATCGGTTGGCTTGGTATGGTCATGTGAAGAGGAGAGATGAAGCGCATATTACTAAAAGAGTTCTGAGTATACATGTAGGTGGATGGAGAGGGAGAGGAAGGCCAAAAAAAAAAAGGATGGATTGTGTGAGAAGTGATATGAAAGAAAAGGGAGATAGTGATAGTTTGACGGGTGACAGGACAGAATGGAAGAAAAAAACGTGTTGCGCCGACCCCAAGTAATATGGGATAAGGGCAGGAAGAAGAAGAAGAAGACTTAAACACGTGATTGTGCTCCACAATTTTACTATGGGAACAAACCTGAAATAGCGAAAAAAAATCAGTACTGTACTGTATGTTTGCCTAATGTACTGAACAGCTGATTTTTTTTTCGCGATTTCGGCTTTGCTTCCATAATAAAAATTGTTTGATAACACAATTACGTGTTTAAGTATCGTACACTAATTGCCAGTCACCTTATATATATTGCAATTATACATGGTTATTTTTGTAAAATACTGGCAACCTTTCAAGACTATGGTCCTAACACCATAAATAACAACGTTTGTTCTATGACTTTTAAAAATTTATCATATTTCAGTACATCAGATTTTCAAACCAAAAATAAAAATATTTAAATTGAACATTTTAAATATTGCGAAGTCTATGCAAAACAAGCGATAGTACTATTGTACTATCCTCCTCCTCCTTGCGTCGTATTCCTCAATGCTGAGGGTCGTGACCCCCCTGTTTCATCACTCTGTCTCTCATGATATCCTCCATCTGTTCCTGTCTCTGGCGGTGTGAAGGGCATCGTACATCGTGGAGTCAAGGGCGGTGCGGATCTGGTCGGACCAACGTACTGGGCTGCGCCCGCGAGGCCTTTTCCCGTCCACTTTTCCGGATTGTACTATAACTACTATTGTACTAAGCGGAAGGGAGTGGGGACTGGTCGGTGGGGGTGCTGATGCGCTTGCGAGATAATAAAGACCGAGGGAAAGGATGTTTAAAGTCCCGGTAGCCCGCACAAATTTGTTAAAGTTCGCACCCGTGACGCGGGCGATAGAAACACTCATTATGTATGTATGTTGCATGCACTAATGGATATCTGAACAGTTTGTGGGTGGTATCTCTGAGTGATAGGCTATTTTGCGACTACTTTTGTTACCTTGGGTAGGTATACCTGTTAAAACAATTGTATGTGCTTATAAAAATAAATAAATAAACAATAGGTGCGCGAATGCCCGCACTTTGATAGTGTTTCCTGATAGCTATAACCTAAAGGTCTTTAGGTCAAAAGTGAATAGATTGCTTTTAGGCAAGCGTGCTCCATCATCGGCCACATCATTGCTTAGCATCAGGTGAGATAGTGGTCAAACGCAAGCATATCCATAATAAAAATAAAGAAATAAACATGCATACCTACACATGATATTCATGGAGTTCTAACCAAAATGATCTATGTCATCATGGATGGATTACTTCAAACCCTCCTAGATTTAAAGGTATCTATCGCAGTACAAAAAAGTATAGAATTTCAGCGCATTTTCAACGCCAAGCAGGCCGCTAGTAGACTACAAAATAAACAGGAACATTTAAAGTTTGCTGCATCTCGGTTCGCAACAGACTTTTGCATAATTAGAACATCCTGACTGCATCTAGTGACTTGGTAATAGGTACATTTACCTAATGACGAGACTTAGGTACGTAATTTTACTTCACATTATGTTGTGAAAAATTTTAATAACAGACAAGCGTATCTTTAGGTATAGTTACATAGTTTATACTGTCTTATATACCAAGGCATGTTTCTGTCAGCAGCATCCCGCGTGTAAATAGGCTACTCCATACAAACTTTCCATGTGCAATGGCATCCATTTCACCTCTGTTAATAATACTAGAATAGAATAGATTAGCATTTATTTGGCGCAAGCAACACAATATACAACAACATAAAATAATAATAAAAAAGAGTACAGACACACAATACAGTTGCAGTGACTGTGCCTGAACCGAAAGGGTCACCAACTCAGCAATTGCTGGGCGTCAAACACCCAGCGCTGATTTTCAGCTGGCATCCCGCAGTGACGCACGGATATTAGTGTATAAATGTATTTCATTATTAATTTAATGATAATATATTTTAAATATATATGATACTATATTATTATATATATATATATATATGATACTATATTATTATTAATGATACTATATTATATTTGAAATAACTGTTTCCACTTTATTGTGCAAACTAACCACAGTGTTGTCATTTTTATTAACCCAAAGGTTGACTTGTGGAAAATGCCTTGTCCATCTGTATACCACTACTGTACATGAAAATTTAAATAAATAAAATCCGGTCACTGGTTTTTGAGTTTATTGCATTTATGCAGATAGAATATATGAAAACTACAGGAAATATGGCGTGCGGTGACCTTTAACCTTTTAATCGTGAGAATTACATACACAATAGAAAGACAATGAGTGCGTGAACGCCGGCGTTTGCTTGGGGTTTCATGAATTAATACCTTTCACAAACTTACAAGTATCTACGAAGCAAGACTCGTGTCGGATGCAAGAAGTTGTAGCGCCATGACTAAGGTGTTTATGTACTACCTGCGACACGACGGCGACGTGAGAGTGTGACAAATGGCGCGGAGATGCTAATGGAGCGAGACCCATGATGCCCGACGAGAATAAATGTAGCTGACACCGTTTTATTGTAAGGAGAGGGTTTTTTAGAGATGTTACGGAGCTCCGTTCCTATTCTGAAAGTTCGATTGATTTCGCACTTTTTATTTTGATTTGGTTCCGATAAATTTTAATTGGGACGTATTTCGAAGGTACAAATATGTTCATATTTCTCGTGCAGGGAAATTCTACTCCTCCGTGCCTTCTGTCGATGCATTATTCCCTAAGGATTCTGAATCTTGAAAGCCCTGTAACGGAGGAACCTGAATGCGATAAATATTTATATACTTTCTGTTGTTTTCAATTTGTACGGTCTACAATTACCTTTTAACTTTTTTTTAGGGTTCCGTACCTCAAAAGGAAAAAATGGAACCCTTATAGGATCACTTTGTTGTCCGTCCGTCTGTCTGTCTGTCAAGACCCTTTATGACAAGAAAGCGTGTAGGTTTCGAGTTGAAATTATACTCAAATCTGCGGTCCGTTCAAGCTGTGAAAAAATCAAATTTCTAAGTTAACGAATAAAAAAGATACGGCCGTTTATATCACAAAAAAACTAGAATCCTGAAAGGCACAAAAAAAGGTCTAACAGCACGAGTAAATATGCCACAAAAAAAAATGCAATTCGGAAAAATCTTCGAGACTCCATTCGGGAATTGTACTTTGCACGGAACCCTCAGTGCGCGAATCCGACTCGCACTTGCCAGTTTTTTGTTTCGTATTTGGACTATTGGGAGTTTGCTGGTCGTGCACTCCAACTCCAATATAGACTAGGAGGATGAGGGTAAAGAGAGTGCACCTGTGTTCGAGCAGACACTTGTCTTCTGAAATATTTTCCAGAATTGATTGCTTTTTATATATTTCTCTGAGAGTGACCACCATGAGCGACGATCTTTAACGATTTCCCCTTTGACAATGTGATTTAGCTTTTGTTCTCGGTCACACTGAAAGCGTGGGTGCTGAGCTAGGGTGACACGGCCATCTCAAACATAAGAACTTCATTTGAGTGTCCATAGTAGGCATGAGACGAGAGAGTAGCACGGGAAGCGGCTGGCTGCGTCGCTACCCGCACCACGCTGCCCTCGCTGTCCGGCCGTCCGGTAGCTGTCCGGACCAAGCCCAAGTCGTCGACGGCGCTCACTGCTCCCGCGTACCTAAAGGAGTTGTCAGCAACAGCAGGAACCCAGCCGGGTCGAAGCCTACTGGGGCCAGGGCCTAGAAGGAATAGGGTGGGTCATTTAGTCAGTAAGAGTCTGACACTATCTCCCGCTCCGCCTAAGAGCGGGGTTGTCATTAGATGATTTTTCCCACCGTAAAAAAAAGTGTGGCCAAGCATTTTGTGTCGAATAGTTTTCTATCTTCGAGAACTTTGACATATTATGACACTGTTCCATGTTTCTCTGTTCTTAGCCATACTTGGACTTAATCTGCTTAAAAGTAGAAGAAGAAGAGTAAGTAGAAGTCCAAATCGTTATCTTCATCTGAGCACACTGCGTCGCTGAATCTCTGTTGTTGGGGATTCAGTCAGTGGTTTTTTTTTTTTTTTTTTTTTCGATGGGAATAATCATCTTATGACAACCCCCGCTCTTGGGCGGAGCGGGAGATAGTGTCAGACTCTTACTGACTAAAAAACCCATCCCGTTCCTTCAAGCCTTCATACCGGGGCTCGAGCGCCTTTTCGGATAACCCTGGCCCCAGTAGGCTTCGACCCGGCTGGGTCCCTGCTGTTGCTGACAACTCCTTGAGGCGCGCGGGAACAGCGCGCGCCGTCGACGACTTGGGCTTGGTCCGGACAGGTACCGGACGGCCGGACAGTGAGCTACCCATTGCTCACTGTCCGCAAGCCCGCGCCTACGGTGGCTGGAAATCGGGATCGGAATCCCGGCGGCGGCGAGAGCGCCGTTGCCTGATGCGGTCGGCCTCCTCCTTAGCGAGCATTACTGCTTCGCAGAAGTCGGCGACCGCCTGCCACTCCTCCTCGCTCCGGACCATGGCCTCGACCAAGGCCCGGCGCGAGAGGTCTCCGCCGCCGATCACCCCCACGAGGGCACGGCGATGCTCCACCCAAGCAGGGCACACCGCGATTGTGTGCTCCACCGTGTCCTCCGGGCTTTCCGCACAGTGGCGACACCCGGGCGTCACTTCCGCTTTAATTCGGAACAGGAACCTCCTGAACTTGCCGTTTCCGGTGAGGACCTGTGTCATGCGGAAGGTAAGGACGCCGTGAGGTCTTTCCAGCCACGCCTCAAAGAGGGGACTTATCGCCATAACTGTGGCGTGCCCAGCACTGGGTTGCGATAGTCGCTGACGCCATTCCACCATGAGATCCCGCCGGAGCTCTGTCCGCCATGCCGCGACCTGTCGCGGCAGAGGACATCCAGTCAGTGGTTGACTTCACCCAATTTATTAGGAACTTGCAGTAGATATGGACTGCCCAATTTCATTTTAGTTTGGTGACTGAGTTGTCTACATTTCTGATTATTGTTTTGGAACGTATACTGTTCTTTATTCGGCCTGTGATTTTAAGTTCGAGAATACTTCGTTCTTCAATATAAACATTAAAAAAAAACTAGCTTTTGCCAGCTGCGTTGCTCGGGTGAAGGTTTCCCAATAAAAACTTTAAACTCTCGTTTCATACCACATCATAAAATGAAACCTCGTGCAAAATTTCACACTCTTAGTCGCAGTAACTTCAGCTGTGCGTTTCTCTTTTTAATACTCGTAAATGAGTATATAACTAATTACAATGTTTTTATCCGGAGGCCTATGTCCAACAGTGGACGTCTATCGGCTGCAATGATGATAATTTTATAAAGGACTAAACTTACTGCTACAAACCCAAGCTATTGTAAATAGTAGCAAATAGTTCGGTTCACCAACGGAGTCCATTTGCGGCTAGCTTGAAAATTCTATCAGTATTTGCGGTTGAAACTAAAATCGGTTTAGCGTATTTTACGTGTTTAACATCCGGGAAATAGACTTGTTTGTCATTGACAAGTACTTACCCAATGAATCTTCTAGGTACTTGAGTGATACTGTATTGTAATCTGTAATCTCTCTCTTGTATTTGTGTGCTGGATGTGGTGATGTCGATGGCAGTTCTTAAGATCCTAGCGCACAAATAGTGAACTGAACTGGAACTGAGGAGTGCCTACCTCAATAACGGCTGAGTTAATAGATTTAAATAATATATATGTTTACCGTAGATTCTTTTACAACATTACCAACATATACAAATAAAAAATAAAAAAAGCCTAGTCGTGTCGATCACATACAGTTTCATTGGAGTTATTCGCCCTTTTTGATGATGGGTACTAATAAAATAACTTTTCTCGCCCTGAGTGCAGCGAGGGAAGATTTTTACTGATTAAACCTAGTGTTTCTTCAGTTGCGTAGCATACCAGGGTAGCAGTAACTCTTTCGAATAATCCCGCAGCCCTATACATATAATCGCGGAATGATGGAGTGATTGACTGCGGTACTGAGTGGTGCGGGTTGGATTCCCACACGGAACAAATATTTGTATGAGCTACAACCCCCCTAGCCAAGTTACAACCGTTTCGCTTGCGCCGAACGCTTCGAGTTGACCTTGCCGCCAATTCTTTTGTTCTGACCACGTGACTGAGCGTTAAGACGACGTTATTCCCGTACATTTGAAGCTTTCTACAAGCGTTAACTATTGCAGATTAGCAACTTGGCTAGGGGTACAAATAGTTGTTTCGGTTCTGAGTGTCTTGGGCGTGTGAGTTATGTTTGTGAACACACCCATGATACAGGGAGTGATTCCAAGTGTGAGGCAACGTTTAAAAAAAACAGAGAGATTCGTCCTTAAGTTACAAGCAAAATGTATCGCTACTCCTTATATTCGTATCAAAACAAAGTTCCACAGGTTGTAATCAACAGGCCTGTAATAACTCGCCGTCAGAATACGCAAGTCTATTGCGTAAACCTACAAATAGTCGTTAATGTAATGAATAGCGTATTTATTCCCCAAAGTTATGGTCCATGATAAAACATGAAACAATTTTATTAGTGAATCAATATCGAAGAGCTTTATTCTTAGAGTAGGAATGTTATAGAGCGCCAGATATAAACGCTGAGCATCTAGGATTTTAGATTAAAACATTAGAAATGCATTGACCTTTTTTTAAAGTGGGAAATCATTGAATAACTTGTCCCCCTTCTAAGTGGAAGAGTATCACACACCTTAATTGACTTAAACCAGCTGGTGTTTCTTTTGAACGACGCGCTACTTATTACTTGCTGTCTGCAGGGCCGCGTCAACGACAGTTAGGAATTGATTTGCGGCTCCCAACGGTCAGGAAGTCAAGACGTCTTCTACGAGGCGTGTGGATTAAATGAAATGCAAGACTCTCCTGCACGATTTGTGACACCTCCATCGCTCGCATTACGGCTTTGAATAAAGAGGACTGCAATAAAATAGAACACTTATAGAATAAGCTGTATTTTACATCAAAATTGTATAATGCTTTTTTTACATAAACTTAAATCGGTTATAGGTCTGGTCGCTGACAGTCATGTCAGTATGACAGTCATGAATTTAAAAAACGATTCTAACGAATTCAGAAGCTCCTCTTTTTTTGAAGGTGGTTAAAGATAAAAAGGTTAGTTAGACCAACCTTTAGGCTTTGTCAGCGAACAATAGAGCAGACCTTTGTGTCTGATTAATGGATAGCGCGGGAAGGGTTGATAGAGCCGACAGATTTTGGAACAGTGACCGTGTACCGAAAGAAGCAGCCTTGAAAGGCTTTCCATAAGGCGAACCTAGGATCTGAGATGGATAAGAAAGAACCGTTCGTTTTGCGACACTTGGGGGAAGCCTATGTCCAACAGTGGACGTCTTTTGGCTGAATTAATGATGAAAATGTATAAAAATACAACGCTACGCTCTAAAATGAAAATATGTATTTAAAAAAAAAAGATAAGATTTTATAGGTTAGTAGGCTGTATTTTAGTTTCAAGAAGCAAGCAGTGTCTCTATAGCTATATATTCATACTCTGAGGTCTCGCAGTTCTGAACATAACTCAGTAATTACAAGGCTTTTAATTAATAAGCTTGTTGGGCTATTTTTGCCCCCCCAAGTTAAGTTTGGTTAAGACGAGAACTCGTAAACAGAATGTCTGTTTTCATTGCGATCTGTAGGAAGAATTTCTGGTGAGAAAGCTAAAACACGTGCCGAAAATGTTTTTTTTTAAGTGGAAAAATCATATAATGGTATCCCCCGCTCTTGGGCGGAGCGAGAGAGTGTGTCAGACTTTTACTGTCTAAAAACCCACTCCTGTTTCTTCGTTGCCTTTCATACCCGGACCGAATCTTCTTTTCAGAAGCAGACCCTTTGCCCCAGTAGGCTTCGACCCTTCTGGGCCCCTACGGATTGCTGACTCCTTGAGTCGCGCCCGTGGAATAATACGCACCCTCGACGTCTTGGGCACAAAATAGATAGGTATAGAAGACTCATTTATATAGGTACTTCACTTTTTATAGCTACGCTCGGTGGACGCACACTAATGAGCATTTTTGAGCCGGAGCTGTTCGACGAATGGTCCGAAACACGACCGAGATATCGTGTCCGTGAGCGGTGTCTATGTGTGCGTTGCTCGAGCGCGCTTTGTATGTAGATTGACTTCTGTACCTATCTATTTTGTGTCTTGGATGCCAAAGAGGTTAGTGTGTACTTGGAGTTTATGTTTGCACTAGCGGTTTGGACTAATGCATGGAGCTTAATGCATATGAAAACTTAGTAGGAACAAGCTCGGAGTTATACCACTCTAGCGCGGTTGTGCACTATTTTTCACTTTGCAAGCGAGATTGAAAGTCCCCTCTTTGAGGCCTGGCTGGACCTCACGGCGTCCTTACCTTCCGCATGACACAGGTCCTCATCGGACATGGCAAGTTCGGGAGGTTCCTGTTCCGGATTAAAGCGGAAGTGATGCTCGGGTGTCACCACTGTGCGAAACGTACGGAAGACACGGTGGAACACACAGTCGAGGTGAGCTCTGCTTGGGCGGAGCATCGCCCTGCGGGCGATCGGCGACGAAGACCTCTCGCCCCGGGCCTTGGTTGTGGCCACGGTCCGGAGCGAGGAGGAGTGGCAGGCGGTCGCCGACTTCTGCGAATCAGTAATGCTCACTAAGGAGGAGGCCGATCGCATCAGGCAACGGCGCTCTCGCCGCTGCCGGGATTCTGATCCCGATTCCCAGCCACCGTAGGCGTGGACTTGCGGACAGTGAGCAATGGGTAGCTCACTGTCCGACCGTCCGGTAACTGTCCGGACCAAGCACAAGTCGACAACAGCGCGCGCTGTTCCTGCGCGCCTCAAGGAGTTGTCAGCAACAGCAGGGACCCAGCCGGGTTGAAGCCTACTGGGGCCATGGTTATACGAAAGGGCGCTCGAGCCCCCGTGTGAAGGCTTGAAGGAACGGGATGGGTCTTTCAGTCAGTAAGATTCTGACACGGGTTGTCATTGGATGATTTTTCCCATAGAAAAAAAAACTTTGCAAGCGAGACTGTTTTTTAAGAATCATTATTTCACATTGAAAATGTTCCTCGCATCGCTACTAGCCGCTAAAATTTCCGTGTGAACCGTCTCTAATTGTTCACGCGCGTGCGAACAAGTACAAGACAGTCGCTCATCATTACAGCCAGCGATTTTATTTATGACGAAGCGTTTGTCTAGTGTTTTTATTTCTCAGAATCAAACAATTGGGCTAAACTTTATTTGTTTACATTAGGACATCATAAATCGGTCCCTGTTTGTGAAATCTTCCTACGCGCCAAGCCTTGTTCAACCCACGTTAGGTGTTACGTCTTTGATCAAACAACCTTTCTATACAGAATAATCTTATTTTGAAATATCACAATAATACCTGGGCTCGACCTCAGAGGTGAACGAAAATACAGCGTTTGTTTTGTAAGTAATCTGTTGCTAGCTATCTTGTAAATATTGTCTACTAGCATTTGCCCGCGACTTTGTCCCCATGGAATCTTCTTTTTATTTTAAAGATTCATTTCTTACTAGGTCACCCGGCAAAATTTGTGCCGCCTAATAGTCTATTAGTATTTGTAAGTATGCGGGATAGAGAGTAAAGTCCCACATGCCTCCATTGACAAGGGAGGATCCTCCAACCGAACGGGTGTTATCTCTGGTAGGTAACTGCCCGATAGATGATATATGTTCAAATCGCGTGGAGAACTTTGATTGCGCGATGCAGAATTAGTTCTTATATGACGCCACAGATGTCGCTACAAATATATCTTTCAATATAGTCGACCGATTGCGATGTATGAATATATCAAGTTACAGACAATTTTAATTTATAAAAGTTATCTACGTCGATTTTGTACATTTTACGTGATGCGCGCACAATTAAAAACTTTTACTTACAGATTTTTAATATTATATCATAGATTTAGATACATATTCAGTAAAACCAAGGCGAACAAGTTTGCTCTCTCATTGTCTTTCTATTGTGTCTTTAATTACGGTATTTGAAAGGTTAAGTGCCGAAAAGCCCCCCTAGCCAAGTTACAACCGTTTCGCTTGCGTCGAACAGTTCGAATTGGTCGCCGAATTTTTTTGTTCTGACCACGTGACTGTACGTTTAGATGACGTCATTCCCGTACATTTGAAGCAAGCTACCAGCGTTAACTATTGCAGATAAGCAACTTGGCTATGGGTATTGGTTTTATTTACAAGTAGTAACCCGCCCTAGCCTTGCAAGAGGGTATGAATTTCTTGGTTTTTCTCTACCGTATTAATGTGTGGATATAATAACTTAAACCCTCTGTTGCTGAAAATTGTATAAAGATTCGCTCAGATTTTTTTTTAATTTATCGTTGTCATACAAACATATACCTAGACGTAGTGCGTCCTTTGCTTTGTATAAAAAAGTTAGATGGTAACCTTGAAAATGTCAAAATTTTATAGGCGCAATTCTATAATGATTCTCGCTTGTCAGAGTCCTTTGAAATCTATAACAAAGGCAAAATTAGTCTGAATAATAACAAAACTACGGATTAGAAAGACAATGAATAATTCGCGTTAGTAATTATTTATCCAATGTAAATAAAACACTTTTTATAAAAAATATTAAACCGACTTCAGTGCAAAAAAAACACCAAAAAGTACAAAATAACTTTAATTTCGGAAGTCGGTGTTTCTATAACAAATTTAAATTGTTTTGTCGCTTCGTCATCTAACACTTTCTTCTTCTGAAATTAAAGTTATTTTTTACTTTTCAATGTTTTTTTTTACATCAACTCTTTGAATGCCGTAATTAGAGACACAAAAGAAAGACAATTGCTTATGTCGAACTGTGTAACATAAGACATTCAAAAGGTTAAAAAAAAGTTTATGAACAAATCATAACAATATTTCTATACGACCAACTTGGAAGCATAACTTTTTTAATCATAACAGTTTAATTGATCGAGATATCGGTGAACATACACACAAAAAACACATATTCATAACACATAAACATACATTCAGCCGAACATAGAACCTCCTCCGTTTCGAATGTCGGTTAAAATAGTATATTATGATGTAAGTATGTAGTGTTAGTGATTACAGTCGAGGCGGTATTTAGACCCGAGCCATGGCGACGGTCTTAAGAGAGCTGAGAGCGGTAATCATTTATTACTTACGTGTGTCATACAACATAAAGATGAACATAAATGGTTTAAAACAACAAAATTTTCTACTTACTTAATTGAACGATAGTTTTAATATTCATTATATTTTTTTGACCTGTAAATAATACTTTTATTTCGCATAAATACCTATATTATGTTTTAGTATACTGTATTTTAATTATCTCACATTAGGTATGAAAAGTAAAGTATACCACACGGAGATATGAATGAATTTAAGTTAAATTAAATAATTGAATTCTTCACTTCACGTAGGTTTCTATAGTAACCCCCTCGCAGTGCTCGGGAGTTACTTATTCCTCACTGTGTTCGAGATGAAAACTTAGCAAACTTTGTTTCGTTCGGTCAATTCAACATGCCACCCGCGACTTTAAAACACTGCTTTATCATTATATTTATTATTACTATTAAAGCAAGTGAAGCATGTCAAACCGCGTGGATAACTAGTTAATTATATTTTCTTTATATCTCATCAAAAATAATTTATAGTGTCTACGTTAATATTAAATCATACCACGTTTTCTATTGAAAGAAAAACTAATAAAAGAGAATTACAAATTGAAGCAATTAGTGCGCGTTTGTTTAGCATAATATCCAACAAAATGAAGTTATTTTAATATAATTTTATGATGTTTCTACAAAGCGTCTTATTAGAGTATAAAAATAAAAAGTAATAAAAAGAAACGAGTCCTCGTCAGGTAACCGTCCGGACCGTAGTGTGGCCTAAGACGTCAACAGCGCGTATTGTTCCGCGCGCGCCTCAAGGAGTGGTCATCAAACCGTAGGGGCCCAGCAGGGTCGAAGGCTACTGGGGTCAAGGGTCTGTTTCTGGTAGGAAGATTCGACCCCGGTGAAAGGCAACAAAGGAACAGGAGTGGGTTTTTAGTCCGTAAAATTCTGACACTATCGCCCGCTCCACTCAACGGCGCGGAGATGTAATTGGATGATTTTCCCACCTACAAAAAAAAAAAAACAACGAAATCTAAATCAGGCGACACTATTAGTGATCACGGTGTAATTAAATAAAAAACCGTCTCGGCACATCGTCTTGTAAAGCAGAGATCAATAAGTAATTCTAGCCGTTGTGCAGTAAATTGAAGAAAATGTAAATTGCTCCGTTGCGTCCGTGCCCGGGGTGCTGATACGATCCGTGATAAGAATGTTGTCAGTGTTGTTACCCTCGCCGTCACCACTACCACGTGTAACAAACAGATTTTAGTGTAATGAAAGATTTCATCATCATTTCAGCCGAAAGTTCTGCATAGTCCTCTGCATAGACATAGGCCTCATCCTAGCATCACCATAAAAACCAGTCTTGTTTGGCCTTCATTCCATCATAGATCTGCCTTGTGGCAGGCATTTCAATGTTGCTTCTTCTGGTGTACTGTCAGCCCTTTCATCCGTTTGTTCTTCGAGCCTGCTTGTACCTGCCCACTGCTATTTAAGTTTAGCGATTCTTCGGGCTATGTCGGTAACCTTGATTTCCCTGCGGATATCTTCTTTCCTAATATGATTTCGTAAGAAAACTCCGTGCATAGCCCTTTCCATTGACGTTTGGATGACTGTAAGCCTTCTGATGAGGCTTCTGATCTGATGATCACATCTACAGAATAGATTTAATAAAATGACTAGAATCTTGTGTTCTGCCTGCCTGCTTATGTTGTAACAGATTCGGCCAATCTCGCTGATAAAAACCCCTTTAGTGATCCAGTCAAATGTCGATACAATACACCACTTAAAATGAAAATTGTGTTTTATATCACATAACATAAAAGCAATTTATCGCTTCAGATAGTCACAGGTGAAGAATTACAACAGTCATACTTCAGCAGATTCAAGGCGTGATACCCCTCGAAGCATGTGACATTGTTCGAGATCACGGAGCAGAAGTGATAACAAATGATAAGGGACGTATTAACGGGGTCTCGTGGGCACATTTATTGACAACAATCTGTACTTGGAACGCGATTACTGACAGTTTATTAAATGCAGTGCGGTATTCAATTGTTATTACATGTTTGAAGTCGTCGTAATGTTCTCAAGTTTTAAATTATGGTTAAAAATCCAAATAAAAAAGACGTGTGGCGCTCGGGGACTGCCGCGGTAAAGCTATTGCATAGCATTTTTTATCAACTTATATTATATTTATTTTATTTATGCAGTATTTTTTTCCTTTGTTTTTTTTTTTCTTTGATATTAATTGAAGTTACACTTTTTGAGCGTGGTGACCGATAAGAAAACAAATGAGTGGGGGGTGTTAGGTTATTTTCGTTACGGAATTTCTGAATTGGGTCTCCACGCTCAAGGCCCGCGATAGAAGCTATGCAATAGCTTAAAAATATTTCATTTATTGAAATTTCATGTAGTGTACAGAGAGAGAGAGAGTAGTCAGTAGTGGTACAGAGGTGAATGTCACGCAATGAGGCATTCTTGCAAACAGTACGTGGGTTAAAAAAGACAACACTGTGGTAGGTGTGAAGTATAATTAAATACTGTTGCTACATTTTTTTTACTTTTTCTATGTTTAGCTGGAGTAATTAAATAGACAGTATGATGACTTTATGATAAGATAAGAATTAATCATTAGGTAAGGGCTAAAAATTGAAAAACACATCTTCAATTTTAGCCTGATGTAGGTCCTTACTCAACAATTTGGTGGAAAGTGAGGATGGCGAAGCATCTCTGTAGCCACTGGTTGAAGTGGAGCCTTATTGCCACGATAGTGGCGTGCTGAACACTGGGTTTTAGACTAAGATTTCTCGTGCTATTCTCTGCCTTGAACGCAGCGCTGGCCACAGTGAGGAAATCCAAATATGTACATTAGTTAGGTAATCCAACGCGCTTATACATTGGATTGTTAATTCAATGTGCTGCGCTTTCGACTCATCGCTGCGGCTAGCGCTGAGCTCAAAGCTGTTTTCTTAGAGAATAGCAGCGCTGGACGTAGTTCCGAGAAGTTGATATGATCAGCGATATGATATCTATATCTTAAAAGGAGAAATTGACCGACTTATCAACACACAATCGAAATTATTGGGCCTGTGAACGAGAAATTTTGCACAAGGCTTACTTTTATGATGTTGGCGAAAAAGGGTTTTTGAAAATTCAACTTTTAAGGAGGTAAATTCGTTTTCCCCCTATAATTCGCAAAAATTTTATTCATTTGAATATTCCTGGTAAAGTAGCTCAATAAAATAAAAAAAAATGTTAAACATAAATGGAAGAATTTGATTGGAAATGGAACTTGGTACAAATTTTAAAAAAAATGAATAATAAAGACTGTCATTATTAGTTTTTCAAAAATACCCTCAAAATAGGATTTATGGGGTACTATTTTTTTTTTGCGTTTAACTATTTTCTCGTGGAGGTGGGATAAAAAGTTACGTGTTGCACCTGATTACAAAGATTTTTCACCTCGTGCTCAATGCTATCAAAGGAGACGGCCGCACGCGCGAGGCAATGGCCCTCGCGCCTCAGTCGCCAGAATTCTGATCCCGATTTCCGGCCACCGTAGGCGCGGGGTTGCGGACGGCAAGTCGTCCACGGTGCGTAGTGTTCCACGCGCGTCTCGAAGATATGTCAGCAACTGTAGGGGCTCAGGAGGGTCGAAGGCTAATGGGTCAAGGGTTTGTTTCTAAAAGGAAAACTCGATCCTGGTATGAAAGGCAACGAAGGAACAGGAGTGGGTTTTAGTCAGTAAAAGTCTGACACGCCTCCCCGCTCCGCCCAACGACGAGAGATGTCATTGGATGATTCCCACCTTAAAAAAAGACGCTGAATGTAATAAGAAACAATAATATTAATTTTACATGTTTTATTTAAAATACAAGTTTATTAAAAAAATATGTTACGACTTGATGTGTTGGAGGTATCGTTTTCTATCTTTTGTACCAGATTCGTCGAACAAATAGCTTAGACTTTGACTACATAAACACATTCATTATTTAATTTATGCTGTTTTTTATTAATCCTTGTAATTAGTTTTTCCACTGCATAATTGAATAATTATCATTAATTTGATTTTATCAGTTGTAAGTCATTACTACTGGCTACATAAACGGATGGGTAGGATTAATTTATAGTAATGAACTAAGCATGGTAGGTACTTTTTTGTCTATCTTTTAATTTTAGCGGAATTGAAGTCGTTTCCTAAAACCAATAAAGTTTTTTGGATGGTTTTATTTGACTTGCAGTCAACTAATATATCGGCTTGTAACACAGACAAATCGCTGCCCTGTGGCAAATACATGTTACCGTGGAGATGAGAGACTTCGTAAACGCCATTTTGTTTAATCGAACAATAGTCTACATCGTCACAAAATAGATAGGTAAGTACAGAAATCAATCTACATATAAAAAGCGCTCGAGCAACGCACACATAGACACCGCTCACGGACACGATACCTCGGCTCAGTCACCCGTTTGCTTTTAAATAAGTGCCGTTGCTGGCAATATTGCCGTGAAGTGGGAATATTGCCCGATGTATGAATATTGGTGGTAATATTGCCATATTGCAACGTCACATCTCTATCGCACACATACAGTTCGGCGCAATGCGCTGACCCTAGCGCGACTGTAGAGCGTTGGTATAAAAAGAGAAGTACATACATGAGATTGACGTCTGTACTTGTCTATTTTGTGATATCGTCGTAACAATAACTTCATGAGGTCCTATCATTATAGGGAGCAGAGGTGATCCAGTGGTAACGGCCTCGACTTATAAACGAGTTCTAAATCGCGGATTCTAAGCCAGCCAGGCACATTACTTTGTGCAATTTATTTCATCACCACTGCTCTCGAAACGGTGAAAAAAATATCATGACGAAATCGACATGTCTTAAAATCATACCAATCTGCACTGGGCCCGCTTGATGGATTACGGCCCATTCCTTCTCTTAGAGAGGATGCGAGAGGAGGCCTGCGTCCCAATAGTGGGAAAGTTATAAGGCTGATTTTATTTACACTATTTTTTTTTCCACAACTATTACACAACGCTGTCTAGTCCCAAGCTAAGCAGAACTTGTGTTATGGGTGCTTGTGTTAGTTTATTCTATTCTCTTCTATAAATTACACCCAGACACAGAACAATTAATGATCAAGCTCATCACGTAATAACATTTAAACATTTGTCCTGGGGGGGAATCGAATCGAACCCACGACCTTCGGCATAGCAAGGCCACTAACCACTAGACCAACAGGCCAGTCAAAAAAACTAATCTACACTTTCTACACTAATATAATAATGAGGTAAAGTTTGTTTTTATGTTTTTTTTTTTTGTTTGTAGGAGGTAATCTCTGAAAGCATTGGTTCGATTGCTAAAAATTGTTTCACCGACTGAAAGCTGTTTTATTCCTGAGTGATATAGGCTATATTTTATGTACGCGGGTGATGTCGCGGGCAAAGCTAGTGCTTAATATTCACGGAATAGATACGCGTATTTTGATTTTTTCCGTTCAAATACTAACAACTAATACCAGTGGTATTGGTTTGAACTCATATTTAAGAACATATTCATAGATATATAAGGTACAGCCAGTAAAGATGTTTTGATGTTTGGTGTGTTATATTAAGACCTTTAATTGAAAAAAAAAGACATTTAAATCCGAAAATAACAATAATTTAATTAGTAATAAATTACGATCACGTAAAAAATTATTTTGAATAGGGTTGCCTGAGCTAGCTGTACCAAAGTCAAGTTGTTGGTATTCGTCCGGAATGAAAATGAAATGTGCTTTCAAACAAATACAAATGGTATTAGTTTTTGGAATTATAATGGAATAAATCCGTATTTTTGGCGGTGATTCTATACGACAATAAGAGTGTCTTTTCGACCATGTATCGTATTCGCTTATAGGAAGTTATAGCTTTGTTATGGGTACCGAAGTTTAACCTTTTCAGTTCCCCACTGGCCTTTCCTACACAATGAAATTATCAAGTACGTAAGTGCTGTCCCATGGGGGCCAGCTAAACTATTTTAGGAAGGTCCATCTTGAGAACATCGACTCAAATAGTTTCTATTTCCCTACAGAGTTATAGCTGACTTTGTCAGTTCATATATGTGATGTAATTATTATTATCGACCTTGACATAGTACTTGAATTTATTTATTTTTCAGAGATATGTGTTAATACTAACACTAGTTTTTAAATTGTGTGGGCAAATAAATTATTTTCTATAGGTTTTTATATGTTTTTATATGTGTGCGCATCACGTAAAATGTACGAAATCCATGTAGATAACTTTTATACATTAGAATTATGTGTAACTTGATATATAACTTCGGCTTTGTTTCATCGCAATCGGTTGACTATATCGAAAGATATACCTTATTCATTGACTGTTGGCGGTATGATATGAAGTTTCTTCGGGTCAACTAGTTGTTTAATACATAGAAAAATGATTAACGCATTAACGCGGTAAAGCAAACTGGTCCACGTTTGTTACCAAAGCAATGTAGTTTTGATGATTTTTTCAGGAAATTGAGTGTCTTTTTATGGTTTGTCTGAAGGGATAGAATTCGACAGAATAGATTAAAATAGAAAAAAATTAAGGTCCGTCTAAAGTATAAAATACAATAAAAAAATCTTTTATTCGACACAGACAAAATCCACTTCTATATTTCTTCATCGCATTCTAGGAATCCGGGTTTTATTTTCGGCAGTCAACCCATGGCCCCAGTAGGCTTCGGCCCCTCTGGGCCCCTACGGTTTTGCGGACAAAATTTTCACGCCTTTATTTGGTCTGGACGGTATCGAACGGCTACCCATTGATCGTCGTCCGCAAGGCCTAGCCTTCGGTGGCTGAAAATTGGGGTCGGCGACCTAATGGCTAGCATTACTCGCAGAAGGAAGCGACAGTCGGACATTCTTCTTCGTTTCGGACCATGCCTGTATCAGGACCCGACGCGAAAGGTCACTGCCACGACGTACGAGGGTAAAATAAATATGTAATTTAACTAAATATTAATAGCACTAGGCAAAGTTCATTCTTTTCAGACGATTAATGATCTTTGCGAGGTTTAATTTAATTAAAAATCCCGCTAATACTTGGAAACTTGGTGTTATTATATAGGTACAGCTTGAGGCTCGGACCGAAACAGACTGCGTTGTATCGCATTTCCAGCGATAGGTCAACCTGCCTGCGGATAATCTGACTGTGTAGAACACCGTACCACAAAATAGACAGGTACAGAAGTCAACTATAAGTATGTAGTCACTTTTTATACCTACGCTCGGCGATCGCGCTAGGGTCAGCGCGTGCACCGAACTGTACGAGTGCGACCGGGTGATTGAGCCGTGATATTGTGTCCGTGAGCGGTATCTATGTCGCGTTGCGGGATTATAGAGCACTGTAATCATAACTGAAACTATCGGTTATTCGAAATAAAAAAAATAGCCGTAACCAATATAAAAATAAAACACAAATGAAATCTTTGTGTTCGTACTTTACGTTTATAATTTTAAAATTTAGTTTTTCAGTAACCAAAATTGTCCGAAACTAGAAGATAATGTTAGCGATTCTTATGATAATGTTCATACACTATGATTATTTCCTGTATTAGCAACATTAAATGTATTTTTTGCTCTGACAACACGAACAGACTGCGACTTGACAGTGCGGTGCATTTGACAGTTACAAGAGTTTATAAAAAGGAACGGCGCGCTGTCATGTCTCTCTTTACGTTTTAGTTTTCGGAGCAAGCAACATCTCAGTAAGTGCTAGTATTTAATGCTAGTATTTTATTCCTACTGTTATTGTGTAATTTAATATGTGTGTGCTATCAAGGCAAAAGTACAAAGGCTGTGGTACCCGTTTTAGTCGTTTTATTTAAATAACCTGATAATAAACCCAGTAGGTACACTAAATAACTTTCTTATTCAATCTTTCTCTAAAGATAACACACATAGATAACAATAATATAAAAAAAAAACAGTTATAGATCCGTAACCGTATTCGAAGCCGATGTACCTCGTCGTTTATAACGCGTACATCGAGGGACTGGAACACATTGCCTGCAGGCTGCGGTCTTCCCGTCTGATTATAATAGGCTCTTAATAAACTAGTGCGATTCACCATCTTCGATTGCATCACTGTTTACCGTCTGGTGGGATCGCAGTCAAGCACTACATTATATATTTTTTTTAAATCGTTCGCGCGTGAAGAAGTATCAAACATACACACACATGCACCCACAAACTTTCGCCTGTATAACTTTAATGTGATTGTTTTAAGTAGGTATTGTGTCGACGTGAAAAACCTATTTTGAATAACTTAGTACTCTGTCTCCACGTTGTTATTTTGTATACCAGTGGGAGATTTAATACACAGTATAAAATTTCGCTTATGAAAATTAAGTACCAAGGTTTATGGTTTCCAATTTTGACTTACTGATGATTTGGACACAGTATGTTTGGACAGTGTCCAAATTAGCACATTTTTTAGTGACTATTTTGACACACTGTTTAGTACAGTCAGATAAAAAGTTTTAATACTTTTTAGGTACGGGCCTAATAAGTATTAAAACTTTTTATCTGACTGCACTATCAAAAGTGCATAGATAACAACGGTGCATACTTTGATTAATTAAATACATTTACAAAAAAAAAAAAACTTTATATTCCTACAATACGCTAATTACATATATAAGGACCTAATATATAATCTAAGGGGAAAAAGCCAAAACCATTTTAGGCTGGTTTTAAGGCGGTAACTTCGTGTAATAAATTTCTTTATATTTTAAGACTTTTTTATTCAACTGTACTAAATAGCTATAATAAATATTCAGTGAAAAAATATTGAAAACTAGATATTTTTGATTCGGACACTGTGTCCAAATTGTCAGTAACTCTCAATTTTAATATTTTCCTTTACAGCTCTACCTACAATTATTACTGCGGAGATTAAAAAAAACATGGCACCGGTTTTTTTGGGGAAAGATACGTAATAAATATTTTATGGCTGTCGCCATTAATAATAATTTCTTTTCATACGCAGTACTCATCAATCAAGCTATATCAGCCACATTTTCAGTGACATATAATCATTTTCAGGTTTTTTCCGTGATTACTGTTTTTGCAATAGCAATTTGGTCAGTTCGCTTATAGGCTTTTCATTTTTGTTCGGAAAAATAATTTGAAAAATCTCCTCTTCGTACCTGAGTTTATAGGCACAAAGCTTAGTTTTCAATATCTGTGCTTAGTTTATTTTTAATTAATTCACCTAAAATTACATTACATGTTATATTGTTTATAAGTTTTTTAAGTTTGTTAGTTTTATTTATTAGTCTACACTAATATAATAAAGAGTTGAAGTTTTTATTTTTTTGTTTGTAGGTTGTATTTTCTGAAAGTACTGGTCCGATTGCTAAATTTTTTCACCGATAGAGCTGCTTTATTCCTAAGTGGCATAGGTTAGCGCTAGTATTTAATAAGTCTGTTTATTAGTCCCTAAAATGTTAGAATATAAGTGTTTTGGTAAGTACAGGACTTACATTTTTAAATCAATATGTAAAGAACCGGTAATACAAAAATTAAGGGCAGTACATACCCACAACTTACTCTATATTACTTCTAGGTAACCTGCTCCATTGTCGATCACGTCGTCGCTTACCATCAGGGAAGGTGGAGTAAAAACTCTAGCCTAGTCGCTCTAAGGATTCCGTACAAACTTACATATGAAAACAGTTCAATTCCCGAATTGAGTTACGAAGATTTTTCCAAATCGCTAAGTTTTTTTTTTTGTGACGGAATTACAAATTTACAGTTTTCAGATTATTTCCTATGTTTGTGCTATAATTGCTTCATGCCAAATTTCAGAATTCTGGCATTCAAGCGAAAATACCCTATGAATTTTGATTTCCTCGAGAGTGTCGAAATGTACGTTTTTTGCGACATAAACGGCCGTATCTTTTATTTCCATAAACTAAGAAGTTTGATTTTTTCATAGTTTCCCGGGTCCGCAGCCCTGGACCTCAAGTCTGCTATTACAATAGTGTCAGAATGGTCTATATGATTTCACAATTGTTGATTTTGACATGTTTTGGTAATCAAATAATTAATGGCGTCATTATGACTTTCCGATGTCAACCACTGACACGAAACGTTGAAAGAAATGGCATAGAATAGTAATCTCGTACATAATGACAAATGAATATCTGTCTTATCCGGTAATCTGCAAAATTTTTGACAGTTCCTTTGATCAGTGATCGACCATTACGACGTCATTGCACAATTAGTGCTTCTAATAAGCTCGATATTGTCATTGTACCACAATTTTATAACATGATAATTGACAGATCAATGATTGATCATTATGAATTAGCAGATTACAAACATTTAGCAAAATGACAATTGAATCGTATTGGAATGACGAATTTATAAAAATAG
Source organism: Mythimna albipuncta (assembly GCA_929112965.1). Classification (NCBI taxonomy): domain Eukaryota; kingdom Metazoa; phylum Arthropoda; class Insecta; order Lepidoptera; family Noctuidae; genus Mythimna; species Mythimna albipuncta. Next base: position 9,838,364 of record OV815974.1, on the reverse strand, counting down.
CAGACTTAGGGCCCTGAGTATATGGTTTAATATCAACTCGATACCTTTACGCGTTTCAGAGGTAAAGGATCTTGATAGACGGGCAACAAAAATTAAATTATCCTGTAAGGGGTTCTGTTTTTTGAGGTACAGAACCCTTATGGGATTTATACTTATCTCACTTAAATAGGTACTTCTAATTACTTACTCCACAAGAATTAGATACTATCATTATTACACGTTACACCACTCTATCTCAGTTCAACTGGTCAGCAATAATGCAGATAACTCTAATCAGCCCCCGTCATCAGGAGAGGGCTATTGCTCGGCAAACTGCGATCACGCAATGCCCTCATATCTTAAGACCCATCGTGGCTTTCGTGACTACCTTAATTAAGCGATCCTTGGAGTAGTCAATGGCTTTGTGATTGCTGATGAGACCTTCGTAAGGACGCCCTTGAGTTCAGTTCTACTATTCGTAATATTGTAAATCTGAAATCTGTTGTTTGGATTTCTATCTAGTTTAGGTCTCAACGGCTGAACGTTCTATGGGCGGCGAAAGGTGGGTAAAATGAGATATGCTTGTATCTTCTTGGCTTTAATAGTAACAAAGAGCCAAAGAACCTAGCATAACCTAATATTTTTCAAATGTTTTCGTAACTGCGTAATTCAAAGTTTGATCTATGTATATCTGTATATATGAATAAGTTAGTCTTCAAGTCAGTCCCTGGTATATCCCTAGTTTGTCCTCAGGTTTTTACCTATTTTGTACCTAGTTTATGCCTAGTTTATGCCTAGTTCATCCCTACTTTGTCCCAAGTTTGTCTAGTTTGCCGCTTGTATATCCCAGTTGGTCCCTAGTTTGTCCCTAGTGTGTTCCTAGTTTGTCCTTAGTTAGTTCCTAGTTATTGTCCTCAAACCCCTAAAAATAATCCTGCTAGCGCTAATGATGAGTATGTTATTGAACACGGATATGCCATGGCCTGGAAAAATAAGAAATACCTAAAGTAATCTAATATTCTAAACCAAGCATTTTTCATCTGTGCCAGGGTCACCTTCTAGTCTACCCAGATGCAGCTAAATATTATTTTCACACTGATATTAGAAAGGTAAAAGTTTGTATGTATTAGTGTACGATTTTTATCCCTTTAAATTCCAACGGCTGAACGAGTTTTGGAATAGGATATACCAAGATGGCCTTTAATATTTTTTAGTTAACGAAAAAAAAGATACGGCCGTTTACGTCACAAAAAAAAACTTATTATCGACATTCTTATGGGAATCAAAATTTATTGGGTACCTACTTCCCGTTGAAACACAATTTTGAAATTTGGCATAAAACAAGGTTCTATACATACTTAGCCATAAATTTTTAGTTACGTCACAAATATTTTTTTTTTGTGATATGGAAAAATCTTAGAGATTCCGTTCGGGAAATGAACTTTATTTAAGTAAGTTTGTACGAAACCATCAGTGTGCGAGTCCAACTCGCACTTACCCAGTTTTTTTTCTTAATATCACCCGGGCGAAGGCATCAGTTAATGCTAATACAAAATAATCATCTTCAGCGACAAGTAATTTTAAGGAGTTGACACCTATGAAGTAAAGGAAAAGGGGTCGGTTAAGTGTTTTGAAATTGGGTCACGTCATATAAGTAACGTCACTGATGGCGAAAATGGGGTAAGTATTTGTAGATCAAAAAGACTAAATATAATTTATTATCGCTTGTTTTTTTTTTTGGTCCCCTGTGTAGACCGGCTTTCTTACTGTTTATAATTTGTAATGTTATGTAAATTAAATATATAATAATAATAATGTTTATTGAATTGTTTGATTTACATAAATATTTCTACAATAAGGGCTTAAACTAGAGCTAAAGTTGCAAAATTGCGTTCTACCTAAACTAGGTATATATAAACCTGTATCTCAGGTAACTTATTTATGTGCTTATATGTTAATAATATATAAACTAAAATTCATTAAACAAAAAGTAAATAACATATGAACAAAATTATTTAGTCTAAAACTGACGAATACTTCGCTTAATCATCAAAACTGCATCACTGCAAGATATTATTGTGACACAACATTTCATTATATATTTTTTTTTTGCGTAGTAGCAGTTACTCGTATATTAACTAAGTCGATTAGCACAATCAGTAAAATTATAAATAAATAGGTACAATATTGTTCATAAGTAAATTATTATGCTAAGAAGTTATAAAACTCGTATAAGTTATGTAAGAGAAAATATTTACGTGTCCTCATTATAATTAATCGAATTTATGAGTCTTGTTTCAGCAATTTTCTTAGCCGGGCAGTCTTGACCCAATAAAGAATATTATATGCGTATGTATTTTAAAGGTATATTACTTAGATATCGATGTGTGTAATAAATATAAATGTACGTTTTGACTACAATCTGTCTGCGGCTCAGCGTGCAACGGGTAAAGGTCAAAGAACACTTAAACGACTGCCCCAACACCGCTCCCACCCAACACCGCGACTGCTCGCAGTCCACGCGGCGACAGCTATCAGGCACCCAGAAGTCCACGCGGCGACAGCTAGCAGATACTAACCGAATGAGCGGCGACGCCACGGCAACTGCTAGCAGTGAACGCGCGGACACCGCGCCGACCGCTCGTCTACAACGTGCGGCCAGCGAGGCGTCAACTACATTTCCGGCCAACGTAGACGCGGGCTTGCGGACAGTGAGCAATGGGTAGCTCGCTGTCCGGCCGTCCGGTAACTGTCCGGACCAAGCCCAAGTCGTCGACGGCGCGCACTGTTCCCGCGCGCCTCAAGGAGTTGTCAGCAACAGCAGGGACCCAGCCGGGTCGAAGCTTACTGGGGCCAGGGTTATCCGAAAGGGCGCTCGAGCCCCGGTATGAAGGCTAGAAGGAACGGGGTGGATCTTTTAGTCAGTAAGAGTCTGACACTATCTCCCACTCCGCCCAAGGGCGGGGGATATCAATGCATGATTTTTTCCCACCATAAAAAAAAGGCGTCAACTACCGAACAGTCTGAAGGCGGTACTCTGACACGCTGACAGCGAGCTGTCTGCTAATTTATGATGCAAATATAAAATATATCTTTAGAGCAATACTTTAAGCCCATATTTGAATGATGTTCTTTTTTACAGGTGGAAGCAGAGTCGTGTAAGTGAGCTATGACCTTTACTCGCCGTCCGGCCGGGTTGACGACTGCCGCAATTTTGCATGAAATACAATGCGTCATACGTGCGATAAGGCCTACTAGGGCCGGTGTTTGCCAGGGCAACTCTTTCAAATAATGCCACACATTATTTGAAAAAGTCACCGTGGTCTTCCTAAAAGACAACTGAAGGACCACAGGTGGGTTTTAGTAAGTAAAAGTTTGATTTTCCTCTCACCCAACTCAGAGCAGTCAGTAATACCAGACAACATGTGTCGGGTCAGCTAGTTATAAAAAAAAAAAACAATTCCGCTACCGAACCGTCGTCCTAACTTATCTGAGTTAAAAACATTTTTTTTTTTCTATAAAATTCAAACACAATTAATATTAGGCATCATTGTCTTGCCAGCCTAGAAGTCAACAGGAGCAATAACAGATATAATCTCCTTCGATGTATGTGTTGTCACAGTACCAAATAAGGACAATAAAAAAATCCTAACCGTAAAGGTAGAACTACATTGGGCACACGCGGGCTACGTACGCCAATCTAAACGCGTCTATCTCAATACATTATAGATGGCAACTAGATTTGTAAAGCTACATTAGATCCACGTCACGCGATGCGACTGTACGTACAAATCAAGCATGACCCACGTGTGCATCGTTCTAATGTAGTTCTCACTTTAGCCTTAAGGCCCAAGCGCCCGAAAAGTACCATAAAATAGTGACTTTCTGAAGCCTACTCCTCGGTAACGGCCAAGTTAATAGGTTTGAAAAAATATATGTTTATTGTAGATTCATGTACAACATTATCAACATTTGATTTTTTCGTGCTATTAATACTTTCGTCTAAAAAAAAATATTGAGCAATTTCGCAACATTTCCCTACTCCTTCGAAACGGCTTGGATCTTTAGAAACATTTTTACACATAAAAATTTGGTGGTTAAATATTCTTCAAATTTTTTGCATGTGTAAATCAATTAATATTTCGCAAAGAAAATGGATTTAAAGGTCAGCCGCGCGCTTTCCGGGCGCTATTGGCCGCAAATAAATGCACAGATTTTCGTACTGCCGGCTAGGCGGGTGCGAGACATGCGTCCGCAAAATTTTGGCCAAATGGTTCAAGGGATTATAAGCCTTAATCAAAATCAGAGCCTACTCGTACGCCATTTAACCTTATTTCATTTTGGTAATACCAAGGTAACAGGAAAATATGAAAGAAAATTGTGTATCAGAGCCGTGGTCAGAAGCCGGCCAAATCAAAAAAATATTTTACACGTGCCATGGATTTCTTTTAAAACCATTTCAAAAACTTTTCCTTTAACCTTTATCCTGATAAGGTTATATATTTATTTTGGTAACACACAGGAGAATAAAGAGATATACTTATAGTATTTCTTAATCTTGACATTGTATATTTCCTTGAGATATAAAGATATCCGCAGGAGAACGAAGGTTACCGACATATCGTAAAACGGGGTGAATAGAGACTTAGGGGTAAATAGAGACAAAACTTTGGTTTGGTTTTTCACTTTGATACCATAATATCGGCTTCTAACAAATAATAGATTTTTTATAATAAAAATTCATTAATAAATTGACATAGTTAAATGCTGCAAAACATATTCAAATATCGAGAAAATACCCTTTAAAGTTTTCACCCCCAAGTCTCTATTCACCCCATTTTACGCCCGAAGAATCGTCCAACTTAAGTGGCGATTGGGTGAGCAAATGTGCTCAGCCAATCGCCACTTAAGTTGGACGCTCACAGAACAGATGGTCGATGGGGCTGAAAGGTTCTGGGGTGGTGATTATGTATAGAAAGACGCAGCATTGGAAGGCTTCCCGCAAGGTGGACCGATGACCTGGTGAGAGTCGCGGGAATCCGATGGATGCGAGACGCAGAGGACCGGTTGTTGTAACAGTAGGACCAGCGACCGGCCCACGCTGAAAACCAGCTCTGTGAGCGCAACGCATTATGAGTGAGGCCGCAGCTTTATGCTGAGCGTTCGGCCGTTTTGCGCGGAGGAAACGCATATCTTCCCTATCAATTGCTGAAAGTTATGTTTTGTTAGCTAGTTTTAAGATAGCGTCTTTTTCACGTAAATAAACTGTTTTCTCTTTCTTTTACTTGTCTTTCAAGACGTCAATGAAAAACAGTCGAAAGAAGTCTACGGTTAGACATACACCATGTCTAACCGTAGACGTCTTTCAACTGAAACGATGATGATATACTGAATATTAGCTTTATCAGTTTTGATAATGAAACTCTCAATCAAATTGATTTATTATAAAATAACTTCGCAAACTTGTTCTGATTGACAATTTCTTAAAGTTCCAAACAAATTCGTCTTAACTTAAACACTCTAAACTAACTAAATTTTAGTTAGGCCTTGAAGAATTGAGCGCCCTTTTTTAGTTTTGAATTCTATTAAGAAAAAAAAATCTACTTTTACTCATCTCTATCTAAGACTGATTTAGAAGAATAGGAACAATTTGATTATTTTTGTGTGACATAATCAAATGACGCCTCCCACTCTGGGTAAAGCAAGAGTATGTGTCAGACTTGTACTGAATAAAACCCACACGTGTGTGTTTCTTCATTTGCTCTTTGCGTATACATAAAAGTCGCTAACGATATGTTTAGTTTCAATTTCGATTAGTAGATTCTAAATTCAAATTTTCCAAAGAAAAAATTGAATTAAGAACTTGCTAGTCAGTGTTGCCCATCGCTATTCAATTATTTTTTTTGGGTTTTTGTTGACGAGATATTTTGAGTGAAGTTCAGTCACTGTTTTAATTATCCGCTAATTCATTATTTGAGGATATGGTGACGTTTTTATGTAGTATCTACACAACTCAATATTGTGTGGAATTATTATAACAGGCACAATCTCGGAGCTGAGAATTTGATTCGTTAGTACTGACTACCTTAATGAAGATTATCAAGAAGTTCAACTCGACACATTTGCTACTAATTACCACCAAAAACCTTTGAATGTGTCCTATTCGTATTGTTAAGGAAATCAAAGCGAATAATATTCACTAGGTAACTGGCTGTCTTAACCTGACTGGCGCCATGTAAAAATAAAACAATAGGTTAAGTTTTCCAGTAAGTTCTTGATGTTTAGTAAAACTTCAGAACTAGCAAGGTTTACATCGTTTAAATTTAACTTCAAAGTAAAATGAACTGCCATTTGCAATGATGTCTTCTTTCTGAAGTTTCACAAATTAAATTAATAGAACAATAATTTAGGTACTTACTAATTTAAAATGAAGAATACTAAGTTGAAATGCCGATTCAGAGCTAACCTAACTTAACGGAAAGTTTTGTCCATTTTCTTTCATTTCAGTTCAGTGCCCCTAGCCAAATCTGCAATAGTTAACGCTTGTAGCAAGCTTCAAATGTACGGGAATGACGTCATCTTAACGCTCAGTCATGTGCTCAGAACAAAGGAATTGGCGGCAAGGTTAATTCGAGTCGTTCGGCGCAAGCGAAACGTCTGTAACGTGGCTAGGGGGCTGTTCATTTTCTAACTAATCGTTTTTCTTATCTTTATATCCTTGTCAATGTACCTAAACTATATTTATTCACTATATGTATTCTCAATGTTTAACCGTTGAGATTTCAACCTAATGACGAATTGTTGAAGAAATAAATACGGGCGTGAACTAAAAATCAAAGGCTCTTTCTCAAACATAAAAGAAACAGGAAAATGATCAAAACGCTTGAATCTGATTTCGGATTTTATATCTTCTGAGGAAAAACCCGTAGGGGCCGATGCCTGATAGAGCCATGGGAAAACTTCTGAATAGGAAACAAGTGGTCTTAGAACACAAAAGGTAACTGGAAAAATACAAGTTAGTCAATAAAGTCTGACACGCCTTCTCACTTCATAGTCATAGTCATTTATTCAATAACAAGAAACTTGTATCTAAATTACAAAATTAATTAATTAATTATCCATTTTCAATTAAATAACAATAATTACAATACCGAAAGCCCTGACCGCGCTGCTAGCTTGGACCCTGTTCCCGATACCAGTGGGCAACTATATTTAATATTTTTAAAGGAGTTTTTTTTTATATTGAAATATTTAAAAATGTAATTTATATGAATGTTTATTAATAAATGAAAACAATATTACAATACTAATAATACAAATACTAACAATCACCGACCCTAATCTAATAATCGTCACCCTAGAATTGGAGAAATTATTAGATTGAAATGAGTTCCTTGCGTCATGAATCTTCCAGGAGTTACGCTGAAATGCACATGCTTCGTTGGTCAGTGGGAGTCACTCTAATAGATAAAATCAGTAATGAGTACAATAAAAAACAATTTTAAAGTTGCTCCGATATCCGGTAAAGTCAAAGAGAAGCGCTAACGTACGTGAACATACCACCGGGTATGTTCACGTACAAAGACGCCCAGATGATCATATGGTGAAGCTTGCCCTTGAAATGCCTACGACGAAGTGCACGCGTGGAAGACCACACTCCACTTGGTTGACGACGGTCCAAAGAGACCTAAAAGAAGCTCATTTCGACACCGACATGGCACAAAATCGTACACAATGGAAAAGCGAAGACAAGAAGGGCCGACCCTAAATAAATGGAATAGGTCTAGCCAGAAGAACAAGAAGGAAAAGATCTTCCAGTAAGCGGTCGCGACCCAGATCCATTCGGCCCTTGCGATTGTTTGGGCTTAGTCGGTAACCTTTTTTATGTCTATGCTTTAAGCGAGTTAGTAAGTTTAAGCGATTGTAACAAAATACTGCATTATACTTAAGCAAGAGCAATAACAGAAAATTTCATCGGTATTATTGACTTGTATCAAAAACGCGATTGAAAAAAATATCATCAATAAGTTGACAAATGCCGTTCAATCTTTGATCTGTATTTTCTCCTACGGTTTAGATAGTAGATAACATTTTTGGAATCGTCACTTCAGTTTTTTTTTTTTTTGAACCTCATATAACTATATCACAAAACAATACTTCACGTTCCTTCTACACAACTTTTATGTTGTGTAATTCGAAATCTAAAATAGAAACGTCTCTTATTTGATTGCGAAACGAATTCATTAAATCCCAAGCGAACGCCCGCCGGCGTTCGCGCTGTCGCATTGTCTTTTTATTGCGTCTTTAGAAATTGACGGTATTCGACAGGTTAAAAAAATTAAACATTATGATTGTCTCTTCAAATTAAATTAATTAAATCTATGCAGTCACTGTCAACAGTACTAATAGCGCTTTGAAATAGTACAGAATCTAGTTTCAAATGTTTCAATAGCACCTTGACACAAAACGCCAACTAATTAGCTAAACATCGGGTATTGGCTTTCCGCAAACCTCTAAAACAGAGAGTTCGATCCGAATGGTTTATTTATTTTAACTGTTCCTAAATAATTAGTGAAAAAATAATTTGTTTACACAAATCAGTAGCTGAGGGAATGTTTAGTAATAGATCGAACGCACATACATTCACACATTCAATTAATCATTATGTGACGAGAATGGATAAAGTGAGAAATGAATTTACAAATTAGAAGAAGCTTGAAAGTGGCATTAGTGTCTAAAAAGTGAAGAGGAGGGATAAAAAACATATTTTCAATACACTCACTCAAAAACCCGCTCTTATCACACCGCTTACAGGCAAGCAATAGGCTATTTACCGCACAAGTGCAAAAATGTGCGCGTGCTCTCCCCCGCCTTTATTTTAATACATTTATCGTATCAGTAAGGGCGCGCGTTGTCTCCCACGAGTCGCCAGTCAACCACCATTTATTCATTTCAGTGAGTGTATTGAAAAAAGTCGTTTGAAAAACGTGCATATTATTCACTGCAGCCCTCGGCTCCATAACACTTATTCATCACCACATACATAGAATTCCGCCTCGGCCGCAATGACAAACTTTCTGCACTTGTATCAAAATGTACTGTACTAAAACAGTTATGAGTATACATGTGGATGGATGGAGAGGGAGAGGGAGGTTTGAAAGAGATATGAAAGAAAAGGGAGTGAGCGTTACTGTTGACAAGATAGAATGGAAGGAAAAAACATGACTACAATAATTGAGACAAGGCTGGAAGATGATGATAAACGCAAATACCAACAATTCTAACTACTTCGATGTCGATGAATGAAATTTCATAACGAATGTTCGTTTTCTTTATAAGAATAAAAATCTAACCATGTTATCCAGCTATTAGGTTGCGGAGGTCAGATAGGCCTAGGTCAGATAGGTCGGATAGCCTCATGTAAAATACTGGTACCCAGCCACAACCAGTTTGACTGCAAGCCGACTCCAACTCGATAGGTAGATACTGTTGTAACGAAATATCCAAGGTAATATGAATGGAGCATTTTATAAGAGTGAACGCAGCACGAACCGAGCATGTATAGTCTGTGTAAAAAGTCAAACGACTCGGGGATTTTGTATAATATATAATAATATTAAATCATTTAAAAATACTTATATTCTTTACTTTTTATAAAGTTCTTCTATTAGTAAACAATGATTACGATCTCTTAATCAACCTTTATTAATGAACCAGTGTTATTTACATCAGATTTAATTTTATCGTTTGAGTTTTTAGACAGACTCTACCTACTTAAATAGTTGACATGCTCCGTTCGCACGATTCGTGCACGCAAGGCGTCCACACTGTCGGGGATCGTTCCGTTCATGGCCCTCTACGTGGCGCCGGTGTGGGCGCCGTCGCTGAAAACGCAACCGGCGGCCATGCTGAACGCCTGCCAGAGGGTCATGGCAATAAGGATGGTGCGGGGATACTGCACGGTCTCCCGCGACGCGGCGAGTCTTCTAGCTGGCCTACCACCGTGGGAGGCAACAGTCCTTGCACACATTCACGATATGCGCGTGGAGATGCAACGCCGTGGTGAAAGTCCGCTGCTGCGCCAGGTCACGACATGGCGGACAGAGCTCCGGCGAGATCTCATGGTGAAATGGCGTCAACGACTATCGCAACCCAGTGCTGGGCACGCCACAATCATGGCGGTAAGTCCCCTCTTTGAGGCGTGGCTGGAAAGACCTCACGGCGTCCTTACCTTCCGTATGACCCAGGTCCTCACCGGATATGGTTTGTTCGGGAGGTTCCCGCACCGGATTCGTGCGGAAGTGACGCCCGGGTGTCGCCACTGTGCGGAATGCCCGGAGGACACGGTGGAGCACACAGTCGAGGTGTGCCCTGCTTGGGCGGAGCATCGCCGTGCCCTCGTGGGGGCGATCGGCGGCGGAGACCTCTCGCGCCGGGCCTTGGTTGAGGCCATGGTCCGGAGCGAGGAGGAGTGGCAGGCGGTCGCCGACTTCTGCGAAGCAATAATGCTCGCAAAGGAGGAGGCCGAACGCATCATGCAACGGCGCCCTCGCCGCCGCCACCAGGATTCTGAACCCGAATTCCGGCCACCGTAAGCGCGGGCTTGCGGACAGTGAGCAATGGGTAGCTCACTGTCCGGCCGTCCGGTAACTGTCCGGATCAAGCCCATGTCGTCGACGGCCCGCACTGTTCCCGCGCGCCTCAAGGAGTTGTCAGCAACAGCAGGGACCCAGCCGGGTCGAAGCCTACTGGGGCCAGGGTTATCCGAAAGGGAGCTCGAGCCCCGGTAAGGAAGGCTAGAAGGAACGGGGTGGGTCTTTTAGTCAGTAAGAGTCTGACATTATCTCCCGCTCCACCTAAGAGCGGGGGTTTTCGTTGGATGATTTTTTCCCACCATAAAAAAAAGGCGTCCACACTGGGAATTCTGTTACATTGCATGATACATTGCGACTAAGTGGACGAAAAACTCTTGCATTGCATGTTACATTTTATTTATTTTACGTAACAGCGGTCTGTACCCGGCTTTTGAATTGTGCGGTCGAAAGTGTGAAGTTAATGAAGTGTAGAGTGGATAATGTCCAACAGTTTGAGTACTTTCTGTACTTGGCCTAGTCTAGAAAATACATAAACACATAATGACCCATTGGAGAAGAAATTGTAAGTAAAGTAACTTAGCTTTCTACTTACGCAATTGTAAGTGCGTTAGCGTCAAACAGGTTATCGGGGTATTTATATTTTGAACTTTTATGTTACTGGTATTTATTTAAAACCCACAATTTGTAGAATACTGTACCCATAAGACGGCGCCAGATAACCCTGGAATTAAGTAGATTGTTCTTTTCCTAATATTTCTGCGTACAGAAAAATTAATAATAATAATAAATTTAATTTAGATAATTTAGTAAATTCTTAATTTTCTGATTCGTTTGTATACACTGTGTCTACATCTCTCTTCCAACTCTCCTGTCGCAGGTCTGCTGGAAGAAATTTCATTTGAAATAAGCAGCACCTTTGTACTCTTTTTTTCTGTCATTTGTCTATTTCATTTTTAAGTGTTTGTGTGTGTACATAAATGAATAAATAAATAAAAACAAACAATGAACAGCTTTTCATTACTAGATCAAGTAAAGGATCACGATACATGTCGATTCAAGACAGCTTTATGTCTTTATTTCCGTTTTTGAAATTAAGAATGTCAACATATGTAGGAGGGTCGATGACCGTTATTCCACTTTTATTTGGCACATACCTTTGTTTTTTTTTTTTTAATTTAATATGCGTTATATTTGTGCGGGAATCGAAATCATCTTTTAACTTGTAAATAATATCAGAGTAAGTTTTAACTAGATTTATTTCAAATATCTACCTCGTAGGTATCCGTTTACAAAATCAGATATGTTAAAGGGAACACAATGTAATATCAAAGGAAATTTTAGCAAGGACCTACCTAACATAACCTAACTGTTGGTTTTTTACGTTCCAGGGATGCTGCTGCCGGATGTTTATTATCATCATTACAACCGAAAGACGTCTACTGTTGTACATTGGCCTCCCTCAAGTGTCGCCACAACGGACGGTCCTATGCGTCTCGCCTCCGTCGGGGTCGGGTTTCCGCGATTCCCCACAACAGATCATTGGTCCAATCTGTGGGAGGCCTTCCAACCCAGCAACCTCCCGTATGCGGTTGATAATTACCAGAATATTTTTTTTAAAGTTATAGAACAAAAGTTGTTGTTTATGATGTTAGTAATACAGTGCTGCAAGGTTGTTAGTGTTTTGCAAATAACCCTGTATAACCCCCCCCGCCCCCCGTATAGGAAACCATGTAAAGCCGTTGGATCTACGCTCCATCTCTCTCCGGTAGTGTAGGATTGCCATCCTCTGGGAGTTTAAGAGTAAATGAACACACAAGTACACCACACACGAGTTTGCGCGCTTGTCCGCTGTATATTTGCGTACCTTAGCCAGGTACGAACCACCTTTGAGATTGGACACGATGATCGGTGTACGATCGAGAGGGTTTGTGTGCATGAACTTGGCAGATCATTTCCCAGAGGAGCATAATAATTGTGACATACGAATGTGTGTCACAATATTTACGTACGGAACATAATTCTATGTCATTTCTGTTATACCACTATACAAGGTGTAAGGGACAGCCCTCCACAAAACTTAAGGACTTAAAGAGCAAAGGCTCAGAAGACGAAACCGAACAACCTTTCACAAGATTTTTTTCAGGAAACGAAAACAAAAATCAGCCTCCCTTTTTAATTTTCTAGGAGGCTGATTTTATTTTTCGTTCCCTAAAAAAAAGTCTCGTGGCAGGTTGTTCAGTTTCGTTTACTGAGCAAGCCCTTATAGTTTGTGGAGGGCTGTATCTTGCTTTAGCTCAATCGGTAACCGGGAACTAGATCTTTAATTTGCAAGATTTGATTACAGACAAACATCGGGACAAGTGAAACTAAAAAAAAGCTTGTAAAAGAAGTGGTTTATATAACGTATGGCAACGATCCGATATGAAACGTCTAAATTAATAAAAATAATACCAGACCTCACCAACAGCTGCTTAACCTCTTCCATCCAAAACCAGACCTCGCCAACAACTGCCTAACCCCACCCATCCAAAACCAGACCTCGCTAACAGCTGCTTAACCCCACCCATCCAAAACCAGACCTCACCAACAGCTGTTTAACCCCACCCATCCAAAATGAGACCTCGCCAACAGCTGCTTAACCCCACTCATCCAAACTCATTACCTTGCTATCATCATGAGGCGCAGCTATTGCATAGCTTCTATCGCGGGCCTTGAGCGTGGAGACCGAATCGAGAAAGAAATTAATAGAAGTTACACTTTTTGAGCGTGGTGACCGATAAGAAAACAAATGAGCGGGGGGTGTTAGGTTATTTTCGTTACGGAATTTCTGGATTCGGTCTCCACGCTCAAGGCCCGCGATAGAAGCTATGCAATAGCTTAAAAAAGCTGTTTAAGTCTGTAATTACTTTATTATATCTACAGCAAAATAAAAGTGAGTCAGAAGTTTTATTTTGAATTTTAATTCGACGTCATGAACCCTATACCAGAAAACCTTATTGATGACAGATGTACCGCTGTACCGCCGTGTCGTAGCCGGCGGGTTGCAGTACTTTAGTAGTCCGACAACAAGCACCTAAATTGAAAACGTATCTGGCTGCCGTGCGTTTGTATGTCAGTCATGCGCTATTCAACACCGCACTATTCAACACCGAATTGAACACGCGGTGCTTATGACTTTGCCGTCACGTTGTCGACCGATCGCGGTACTGATGCCCGCCGAACGGATGCCGCACCGCGCGCATTGTATGAAAAATACGATCGTCAGTGCGCAGTAGGTACGACTAACGCACTTCATCGGCATTGCAGCAGGCCGTCAAAAACCGCATAAATTGAAAGCGCCCTTAGGTATATCGTAATCCTATACATTGAATTGTTAATCCAATGTACCTACCTATTTAGATTTCGTCGCTGCGGCCAGCGCTGCGGTCAAGGCAATTATCCTAAGAGAATAGCACAGCTGATATAGTTAAGAGCGTCGGAAGTCGGAACTACTCGACGGATTATCCAAGACGTTTGTAAACGTCAGATTCCGTTTACGTGACGTCTACAAAGTCACAGTTTTTCAATCCACTCCGGTATTAAGAAATCAAATGAGTGACTGACTATCGCTAAATTGTCATAATTACCGACATATTATATCCTCGTGTGATATACCTACGTACTTACGAATTATCATCATTATCATAGTTTCTACTGTTGGACCTCCTAAGGATTGCCACGACTGATCCAGTGTTTCTCGCATCAGGTCTTCGGTCCATCTTGTATGTATTATAACAATTGTACATTTTTTTGTAAAACACTAACCAAACTACAAACAACAACCTAGCAGGACTGTATAACTAACATCATAAACAATAACTTTTGTTCTGCGACTTTTTACAAAACATAATTCATTTACCAAAAACAAACCTTCAAGATTTCGTTGTTCTATCTAACACATTTCAACTCTGTATGTTGGCTATACCTACCCACGACTGTATGATGCGACACAGGTGTATCCTCGTTCCTCTCCGCTATTGTACTATCACTTGCTTTTCATAGACTTCGTAATATTTAGAACTCTCAATTAAATATATTTATATTTAAGTATGAAAATCTGATGAGCTAAAATATGAAAAAAAAATTAAAAGTCATAGAACAAAAGTTGTTGTTTGTGATGTTCGTAACGTAATCCTGAGAAGTTGCCAGTGCTTTACAAATAACCGCGTATAGATGCCAACAAAGAGACTCCATTAGTGACCATGTTGAATTGGATACTTCCTAGTGGACCAGTAACTCAATAAGTCCTGAAGCAAACGAAATTGGAAACGGATAATTTAGATTAAAGGGGTTTCGGAATATCCGCTTTCGTAATCATGGCCCATGTAATTGAACATCCAGTACACGAGTACATGTAACTCATTATTCTGATAGAATACTTAACTATTATATATACAAATTATTTTACTACATAAAAAACTTAAATACTAAATAAACTTATACTAAAACCTAACTATGTACATAAATATAATACAAAATGACAAAGTACGCTCAGGCGTCAAAGTACTCCTCCACTTCGCTGTCATCCGGAAATGTGCCCAGAAGACTGGCAGCATTGCCACGTTGAATGGCAATGCCAATTCTTTGGGCGAAGAACGAGCCAGCCCTCTGGTCACGTGAAGTGTCGATCAGTCGGCGTGAAATTTTCTTGAAAAGGAGGCGCGCACTCGGACCCCATGAACCAAGCGTTTCGACCCCAAACGGCTCAAAACTGTAATTACCAATAAGGTTACAGTGTTTGCGCCGTTTAAGGGTCTCAGCAGCAGCAGCAGCGGCAGCGCCAGCCAGCCTGCCGTACGGCCAGCCTGCCGTACTTGGAATATGGGATGACGTAAGGGTGTCGACAGTACATGTAACTAAGTATCTTATCTTTATGTACTTTATGTACGCTCGAACCTAGCCAGGAGTATTACTTTGCGCAATTTATTTCAGCACCCTGCGACTCCCAACGCTCGGAGCATCTCCTGCAGTGGCGATTGTGATGTGAGGATATTTTCCTTAATCCTTTGCTCATTTAGTACAATCAAAAACCTAAGGTGGATAGATATAATTCACACAGTTTGATTTAGTCTGTTTATTATTTTTAGTAAACGATCGATAATAGAATGTTACTTCTCATCATCTTCGTACTAATTCCGTTGATACTGTCTGCAGTAACCAATATTCTCTCACTGAATATAGTAGTATTCAGACGATCCATGCCCACGACTACTCCGGAAGCGGATTATTCCTTATAAATTGGGCTTTGATGAGACTAACCTAATCTGGAGCAATTTAAAATGCCACAGTAGTGCCTGTTAAGTAATTGGTTCAAAAGGATTTATGAAGAACTTTATTAATGAGTTCCTATTTTGCACCCGCCTTTTTTCCGCAAAATGGTTCATACCTTGCTTTTGTTAATATATTAATCCTTCATGCAATTGGAATTAAGTACAAATCTTTTTGGCAAATTTAGAATAGAATAGGAGTCCGCCTCTATACAGTGTTATTTACTAGCGACAAAAGTTTTAATAAATAAATAAAATAGAATAAAAATAGTAAGTAATGCATATTAACGAAATAAAAATACTATTTGCTACCCTAACCTACCTTGGGACGGACCTACCAAAATATTCGTAGATCAGACAATAGTCTAAATAATGTTTTCAAGGAGAGAAACCCTGGGAATGTTGGCCCGTAAATGGGAAAATTCGTTTTTTTTTTATAGCTAATACTAATGTTCTCCCATCTCATTTAATTACATGCGTGAAACGCGACGCCAATCTAACACGACCGGGATACAACAGGCGCAAGGCTGTCGACTTTTTGACCTCTCGAAAGTACGGGGAGTGTCAGTTGTCATGGTAATTTTCTAATTTATCAATAGAGTTCGTTATATAGGGTGACTGGTAATTAGTGACCTATACTTAAACTCGTTATTGATCTCGTGATTACAAAAACAACTTTCCCAAAGAAACTTGTTTTTCATACTAATTATTTAACTTATATTATTTAACTGGAACATGTAGGTATCTAAACTGATTACACACATTGATGCGTTTGCAAGCGACGCGGATGCACACTATTGTAAGTAAGGTTCATGAGAAAACGGCCTTACGCAGCTAACAACTGAGAGGTCGCAAGCGCACGCGCGCGAATTTGCGCGAACAGCTATTTTGTTCTTGTGATAAAACTAATGAGTATAAAAGTTGTTTGTAATCATGAGTACAATAACGTTTTTAAGTATCAGTCACCAATTACCAGTCACCCTTTATACTACCAGCTTGATAATGCCCTTTTACAAACGTAGCAACTCAAAAACTTTGAAGGAAAAGAAAACCATCGATTCGAGAAGATACCCTTTAACGTATGTCATAAAACCTTCACCTAAAGGAAATCATTTTGACTCTAGGAATTTATTAATATTAATCTATTAAGGGTGTTCCTGAAATAATGTGAATTGAATTTGGAACGTCAAAATGTACGTGTATCCGCAGGGGAATCAAGGTTACCGACACAGCTCGAAGAATCGCAAAATTTAAATGGCAATGGGCAAGGTACCACGCAGAACAGATGGTCGATAAGGACGAAAGGTTCTAGACTAACGACCGCGTACCGGAAGATGCAGCATTGAAAGGCCTCCAGCAAGGTAAACCGATGACCTGGTCAGAGTTGTAAGAATCTGTTGGAAGCGAGACACACTGGACTGATCTTTGTGGCGACGCTTGGATAGGCCTATGTTCAACATTGGACATTTTTCAATTTGTTCCCTAATTACTTAATCTATTATTATTTAGTTTAAATCGCTATTTCAATAAATGCGTGCAGCGTTATATAACGTCTGTGCGACCACACCATTATTGTCCAATCTAGTGAATCAACCAATCTAGTGGCAATTGTGGAGAATTAGCATGAAGATGATAGGTTGGAAGTGTATTGAGTATGTTGGATAAATGTTCCGCTACGGTCCAGTTAGAGTTGATTGGAACTGAATACAATTATCAGGATCCATTTTGATGGGTACAACTAGAAATGTATGATGATACTCGTAAGGAAGAGGGAGGTCTTCGCCCAGCATTGGGACGTAGAAGGCTAACTACGACGCATATTCCGCACTTGTCACGTTGGTAAGTGTATCAAGATGTAAAGCCGTTTTAAGGGCTTACTCATGAAATGAAATTCAAGAAGATCTTTTTTCCGGTACCTACCGAAAAAATTAATCGTCTAATCAAGTTCATAAAAAATTATGAACTTGATTAGACAGTTTGTATGGAAAGGCAATTTTTTATTTTTATTTTTCAGACAAAAAACTTGTTCAGTTTCATTTACTGAGTAAGCCCTCACAGTTTGCGGAGACCAGCCCCTCTAGCCAAGTTACAACCGTTTCGCTTGCGTCGAACGCCACGAGTTAGCCACGCCTCCGATTCTTTTGTTCTGACCACGTCACTGAGCGTTGAGATGACGTCATTTCCAATTTGATGTTTTCTACTAGCATTAACGATTGCTGATTATTATCAACTTGGCTAGGGGCGTGGCAACTATCCCTTACACCTTGTATAAGTATTGCCTGTGCCCACCCAACTATGGGTAATAACAAACAAAAGACCAGACTACGGGCTTTTATTGCACTAAATTTTAGATATAGCTCAGTAGTATAACGGATATGGGGGAGGGGGGAAGGCGGAATGAAACTAAAAGCAAATAAAAATATTGTTTCAGATGGTGATTGACCATTACAATAATTATAAGCCAGAAATAAAATTGGCTTAATAATCAAAATTATCATTTTGCATGGCAAAACCAGGCAGGCACTTTACTTCGTTCGTGTATTTTCGTCACCACTGTTCTCAAAACGGAAAAGAAAACATTGTGAAAAAACTGACATATGACTGATCCAGAACAAAAGAAAATCGAAAATAAGTGACATACACCAACCCACAGTGAGCCCGCGTGGTAGATTACGATCCAGTTTGGATCTACTTTTGAGCACTTTTTCCGTAAACCGAAATGCGAATTTTTTATAAGCTTAACTGGTCTTATCTTTTTTATACTTCACTTTCTATGAGTTTACATTATTACTACTTTAAAATTTAATACACAGCAATAAAGAAAATTGTAATAGCAACATACACTGGTATAAATATCTACATCATTATCATCTTGCTACCCTTGTCCCGTTATAATTGGGGTCAGCGCAACACGTTTTTTTCTTCCATTCTGTCCTGTCACCCGTCACGCTATCACTAACTCCCTTTTCGTTCATATCACTTCTCATACAATCCATCCATATTTTCTTTGGCCACTCGCTCACTCTCCATCCATCCACATGTACACTCATAAGTAACTGTTTTAGCATGAGTTTCATCCCTTCTCTTCACATGACCATACCAAGACAAAATACATAATATCAAGCATATCTAACTACAATCAATCGTTCGATATTGCAAATTAGATCTCTTTATACACATAGGTATTCCAATATAGTTATAAAAGCTTTGCCAACAGTCAACTTATAAGTTTCAAAGGAATCTTGCAGATTTGATCTTTCGCTGAACCGTGAAATAAATTTCAACGTACGTAAGTTAAAGTTCGTCTTTGAATATAACGAGTTAGACAACTTGAAGACAGCAAAATAGTGGTAACGTATGTGTGTAGATAATAAAGGTTGAAGACTTTAATTAAAGACGTAGATCTGAGGAGGAATTAACCTAGATATAGAAGCATCAAGTGTAATAGAGTTGAGCTAGATAAAGGAATAAGTGGCACATTAACATTTCATTCTTCAATGTAGTAAAGTTTCCTTTACTGTAAAAAACTGGGCTTGTATGACTCGGACTCGCGCACTGAAGGTTCCTTAAAAACGTACCTATCTATGAAAGCGGTTCAATACCCGAATTGAGTTACGAAGATTTTTCCGAATTTTGACGTACTTGACAGTATTTATGTTTTTTATGCTTCATGCCAAATTTTAGGATACTAGGTCAATGGGAAGTACTCTTTGAATTTTAATTCCTTTTGGAATGACGAAATATAAGTTTTTTGCAACATAAACGGCCTTAACTTATTTTTTCGTAAATCTCAAAAGTTTGAGTTTTTACAGCTTCAAGGGACCGCAGTCCTAAGTATGTGGTATTAATTTCAACTCGATACATCTGCGCGTTCCCGAGTCTATCTCGATCTTGACAGACAGACAGACAACCAAGTGATCCTATAAGGGTTCCGTTTTTCCTTTTTGTGATACGGAACCCTAAAAATGAAGTGTCGCACTTTTATATATGCATCCAGGCGGTTAAATTAATAGTGAATTACACTAATATTAAAAAAGGAGTTAGTTTGTGAGTCTGTGTGTAAGTTTGTTACTTGTCAAAAGGCTCGGATTTGGATCAAACTTTAAATTGGCAAATCGGTAGACTACATAAGGTACTTTTCTTTTTCGCCTGGAATACTACATAAGGTACTTTTTATCCTGGAAGTATGTTCTCTTGGGATAATTTTCTACTTTCACGCGCCTGGCAGCAGTAATTGTGCATAATAAAATTCACAGACGCGTGTCTTAAGCGTAGCACTCACGCTCATACTGATCCAAACCATCCGAGATATCGTGTCTATGAGCGGTGTTTATCAGTGCTTTGCTCGGGCGCACTTTATACGTAGATTGACCTTGTGGACGGCGAGCAATGGGTAGCTCGATGTCTCAATGAGCCCAAATCGTCGACGGCGCGCCTCAAGGGGTTGTCAGCAACCGCAGGGGCCTAGTATGGTCGAAGCCTACTGGGGCCATGCGAAAGAGATCCCCGGGGCCCTGGAACAATGACAAAGAAGGAACAGGAGTGAGTTTTTAGTTAGTCTGATACTGTCATTCGTCATTGGATGATTATCCCACTTAAAAAAATATTTACGTAAATTAACTTCTGTACCTACCTGTCTCTTTTTTGGTACGGTTGAGTATTTTTTATTATTATGCAGTGAGGGAAAATGTGGTATTTTTTTCTATATGTACTTAAAGATTGATCCTTAGTATTTTGAATTTATACTTAAGCAAAGCCACCGGTACAAGCTATTTTAGTTTGGGGTTTTAGTTAGAATATGGAAACCAAGTTTAGATTAGAGTGTCAACATTTTCTTGCACAAATATAAATGAACTCGAGCACTGGAAATTTCTGCACCATGAATTTTATTATTTTAGTCACAATTGCGTACTCCGTGGAAAAATATTCTTAAGGGTCAGTTCACACCGAGTCGCAACGCAACGCGACGCTACACGAAGGGCGACTCAAAATATAATTTCATTTACTACATGAAAAGATACACATTTCAGTATCTCTACCATGATTTAAACTAATGAGTTTAAAGCAATAGTATTCGTCGCTACTCGGTATCGATGCTATAAACATTTGTACGGCAAATTCTGCAACGCCTCTAGCGGTCATTTGCGGAACCGAAATCTGTAGTATGAGTCATCCAGTTCAAAACCTATCGAATAAGAAGGCGCTAGCGACTATAAATGGTTTCAGATAGAAAATCGGTACCATGAGTAACAAATCTATCGAAGCAAACCATTACTATAGTAATAAAGTAACATTGAAGGGTGAAAGTATTGTGAAGCATGCGATGGTGTAGTTTTTCAATAGTAATTCATGGTAAGGGGGGGTGGGGATCGAGATGCCTCGCGGTGGCTCATTACTGCCTGGCGTGGTGCAACGTATTCTGAATTTTCTTCGCGCGACATCGCGTTGCGTCGCCGCTGTGAACTAACCCTAATTATAGCAAAAAGGTTACACTGCTTACTAACAAAGTGAACTAAAAATAACATGCTTATGAAACATCAGTAATTGTTTCTTGGTTCATAAAAACAAAAGCCATTATTATCAAGTTTTTATTCGTTTCTTTGTTCAAAATACAACAGAAAAAACATAGACTAGCCGAAAATTATTTTCGAGAAAAATGTTTTGATTCATTGCAAAGAGTTTTAACTATAAATAGCTTAATGTATGAATGGCTTTTCGTGGAATATCCTCTTACTGTGTTTGCGTCAGAAGTGTTGAAGCGCCTTACGTGCCTTTACCAAGATAAATTGGTAGTCAATGTAAAATAACAGGACATTTGCATGCTTGGAGGAAGAGGAGACAATTGCGCAGGTGCTCTTTTACTGCAGAAGTATCACTGATACATGCAGACGAACCCTAAGATTCCCGAATTCCCTCACAAACGGCCTGAAAAACCTGAGAGGCCTTATCAGTTTTTCGTTGGAATGAGCCCACCAAATGTTTTGGCCATTTGGCCCACGTACAATGATCCGTGTAGGACTAAATGTGGAAACCATACTTGAACATAACAGGATATTTTTAATTGTGCATCAAACATAATGTGATAATCCCCATAATGTGGTGCAATTCACTGCCTGTTGTATTTACCATTGATACAGAAAAATGATAGCTGCAAGAATAAGCATTGTATTTAGCATAATTTCGTATATATATTTTGTGGAAGTAATAATTATCATGTACCTATTGTGTAATAATTAATTGTTAAAATTTAGTTTTGTTATAATGTTTGTAGTGTTGTTCTTTAATTAATAATAATGTATAATAATGTATGTATGATGACAGAAATCGAAATGTTCAAGTAAAAGTAGGTATGTGTATATGTACTAACCTGCTTTAAGTTTAGTGTTTGTTCTCGGAAGGGACGCCAAATTGTCACTCGAACGGTGGTTGCTGAAAACCAGCACCGTAGATGCCTGGATTATCCCAGCGTCACGGTATATGCTGAGCAACGGCCTATTTTTGCTTAGATGCGACGCACAACTTAGAATCTTAGATTGTGTTAATATGATTATAATAGTATTTCATTTATTTTTAGGTTATTTTTGTTTATGTTGTTCTCTGTTATGGCCGGCGTCAAAATCACAGAGCATCTAAACAGACAGTCAAATTGCCACAGATAAAATAACTGTTTATATGCTCTGTGCAGGTTACAAGGGCAATAGTGTTATGCCCGTTACACACATGGCCTGATAGGGATACTGGCTGTTATATTTTTTATAATATTGCGTTGATTTGTGCGTGTATTTAGGCGGAATAAACTTGTTTTCTTTCTTTCTTTCTTTCTAAATATGTTATTCTTCACTAAAATAAGAATTGTACACCAATTATAAATATAATTTTTTACAAGTATTAAGGGACTCGGGGCACCCAAACTTACACTGCAGCCAAATTACGGCCGTTTCGTGTCGAATCTCTTTAATCGTTTCGCAATCAATATCGCTCGGCGTGGGCACGCCACAATTATGGCGGTAAGTCCCCTCTTTGAGGCGTGACTGGAAAGACTTCACGGCGTCCTTACCTTCCGTTCCGCATGACGTAGGTCCTCACCGGACATGGCAAGTTCGGGAAGTTCCTGTACCGGATTAAAGTAGAAGTGACGCCCGGGTGTCGCCACTGTGCGGAACGCCCGAAGGACGACGGTGGAGCACACAGTCGAGGTGTGCTCTGCTTGGGCGGAGCATCGCCGTGCCCTCGTGGGGGCGATCGGCGGCGGAGACCTCTCGCACCGGGCCGTAGGTAGTAGACGCCGTCTACTACCTACAGGTCATTAGACTCGCTCAGCTGACGTTTTCTTAAAGAAATTAATTTCGTACATGCGTAAATTAATACGAGTTTTGAAAAAAAGGTACTTTATTTTTTAATTTTATCTTTACAAATGGATAGTGTTTCATGTACCGGATCGACCCTCCACGGGATTAAAACGATTAAAATTTAGCGGTGTATCTAATTAAAATTCCCTAATATTAAGTAATTTTATTGTTAAAAATATAGCAACACTGTTTCCCGTATTGCTAATATACATAACAACGCACTTCAAAGCTGATGGTAAACGAGATTTTGTCACTTTGTCACACTTGCCTAGAAGTAACTTATTCACTCTTGACTTAAAGACTTCTTGTTTATAGCCATCAGGAAACAGACTTCGACACGGAATTCCACTCCATAACAATTTAAATTTTCTCGCACCGATGAAGTAGCTCCTTCATCGGTGCGAGAAAATTTAAATTCTTATGTTTTTACTCTTTTTTTCGTACGTGAAAAATCATCACATAACTTTTCCTGCTCTGGCATCACATAACAATACGTGCCGTTGGTTATCAATCTCTTTTGCCTTTTAATATAATAAAGAATTAAAAAAAAGAAAGGAAACATTTATTATATTTCTCAGCTTCTTATTTTTATTTTATTATATGTTTCTAATAAGTATAATCGGCCTAGTAATGTTCCTGCTGCTGGAATTAAGGCCGTGTCTAGGAATGGGTCCACTACGCGGGCTCAGTTTGGATTGGTAGACGTCACACCTCTCATGCCTTCGAGTTTTTAGTTCTAAGACACGCCGGTTTCCGCACGATGTTTTCCTTCACTGTTTTGAGAGCAGTGCTGATGAAATAAGTTACACAAAGTAATGCTCCTGGCTGGGTTTGAACTGCTGTATACTGCACTGCAATATTTTATCTAATGTCTTTTATGACGTCTGACTTTATATGGGGTCCCTCAGTTACCATTGTTCTGTGTTGGCCTATTCTTGAATGTTAATGGCCGTAAAACCGTTAACTCAATTAATGTGTTCATGGTAACGAAGATTAAATCCTCTTCTAAGACCGCATGCCGTAAAGGAATCCTCTATGGAACCCGCACATGGCTAGTTCATTTATTTTATATCTCACTTTTAATATAACAATTAAATAAATAAAATTGTTTATTCGGTCTCAAACGGTTACATTACAAATGTGAATGAAACAGTCCCAGTAAGTTATTAATAATAGTTGTGTTGGGGTCGTTTCGCTCCTTCCCATAATTGGTACTTAACAATATTGAGACATAATAACAAATAAAATTAAATTAAAAACAAAGTTTTAAACAAACAGAAACAACAACTAAAAATAAAAAAAATTTAACATACAATAAATATTGGTAGAACAACGCAGATTCTTAGCGTGTGAGGAATGTAGCTTCTTTCTTCTTTTCGAGTCTGCATTCTTCTTCTCTTACTTCTGATTTTGTTCGTTCTGCATTTTAGTTCATACTTCCGTAGAATACACTGTCTCTCGAAATTATGAAGCCGCGTACGGACATCACGAGGCGTGCGTCGCGAATGGTTCGTCTCGCATGCCTCGTGCTGAGTGGATGTGTGTGCTCACAGTGAGCATTCGCGTCATACGATCGTTGCGAACGCCGCCTCAGTACGAGCCCTGCTCTCCATGTAGACGGACAGGTGTTGTTTGCGTTTTTTATTGACAAACACCGTGCGTGGTGGTTTGCGTGCTCAGCTTGAACATGTGTCGTTCGGGACGCACGTATAAATGTACCGTCATATGCCTTAGGTTGAGGCATGCGTGACGAACCATTCGCGACGCACGCCTCGCGATGTCTGCACGCGGCGTGACAGCAATCAGTGGCCTCAGTCTACTATTTTTATAAATTCGTCATTCCAACACGATCCCATTGTCATTTTGCTAAAAGTTTGTAATCTGCTAATTCATAATGATCAATAATTGATCGGTAAATGGTCTTGTAATAGAATTGTAGCAGAATGACAATATCGAGCTTATTAAAAGCACTAATTGCACAATGACGTCGTAATGATAGGTCACTGATCAAAGGAACTGTCAAAATTTTTGCAGATTACCGCATACGTCAGATATTCATTTGTCATTATGTACGAGATTACCATTTTATGCCATTTCTTTCAATGGAGTGTCAGTGGTTAACCATCGGAAAGTCAGAAATAATGACGCCATTATATTAGTAGATTACCAAAACTTGTCAAAATCAATAATTATGAAATCATGATAGACTATTCTGACACTATTGTAATAGCAGACTTGAGGCCCTGGATACGGAATTATTGTCTTACACAAAAAAAAGGTCGTCTTAAAAATCAAACGGGTTTTTAAAAAACGGGCCTTCACTTTTTATAAATAATATCAGAGTTATCTGTAAAACACTATCAACCTTGCAGAACTGTACTACTAACATAACAAACAACAACTTTTGATCTGTGACTTTTTACAAAACATAATTCATTTACCAAAAACCAACCTTCAAGATTGCGTTGTTCTATCTCAAAAGAAGAGAAGAAAGAAGCGATGTGGAGGGGTGCCTTTGCCCAGGAGTGGGACTCAACATAGACTAGCTCTTGGACGGAGCATCGCCGTGCCCTCGTGGGGCGATCGGCGGCGGAGACCTCTCCGCACTGTTCCCGCGCGCCTCAAGGAGTTGTCAGCAACAGAAGGGACCCAGCTGGGTCGAAGCCTACTGGGACCAGGGTTATCCGAAAGAGCGCTCGAGCCCCGGTATGAAGGCTAGAAGGAACGGGGTGGGTCTTTTAGTCAGTAAGAGTCTGACACTATCTCCCGCTCCGCCCAAGAGCGGGGGATGTCATTGCATGATTTTTTCCCACCATAAAAAAAAATAGCTAAAATGAATCTTTCATGATATCTCTCCACCATCCTTCCATCAGGTCCACTTTTGTTTTGCTTGAAGGTTTAAGAATTAGTAGTATAAATATGTAACGACCAAGAGGCCGCAGTCCAATAAGGTGGGCAGATCAGGTCCGCTCCACACTGGACACCCAATCGCACGTCGCACTTCATGACGCTAAGAACCATCACAGATGGCGAGATATCATCAATGAGAAGCTAATCCAGCAAGAACTTCACGACACTCAGTAATGAGGAATATGACTCGAGGTGGAGCAGAACTACCGTAGGCGAAGGCTTGCGGACAGTGAGCAATGGGTAGCTCGCTGTCCGGCCGTCCAAGCCCAAGTCACCGAAGGCGCGCACTGTTCCCGCGCGCCTCAAGGAGTTGTCAGCAACAGCAGGGGCCCAGCCGGATCGTAGCCTACTGGGGCCAGGGTACACTATTTCCCGCTTCGCCCAAGAGCGGGGGTTGTCATTGGATGATTTCCCCACCAAAAAAAAGGAGGATTAGGAGTATAACTATGTACCTTGTTCGAAACGATGCTCAATTTTGTTTTATGACGTACATAAATACACGATACTCAATTATTTCCAACACTAGTAGTGGAGTCAGCTCACTTGTATAGGTATTAGTGTGTTTTACCTACCATGACAATTTCCGGTGCTGAAAAAATGAACGTTCTCATAGGAGGCTGTGTATAGGTTGGCAGTAACAAATAGAGCCAAGAAGCGTTCTATACTAGGCAAGAGGCTATTAGACTATGTTCAATCTTCAATATCCGAAGGGGTAAGAAGATCTTCGATATCGTATCATTCCACCCACACGTATAGTTATCGGCACGGATATTGAGCTTTGGCTTCAAGTTGTGCAGAAGTCAAATATTCGGTCTCTTAAATAGTGGTGCGACGTGATACGCGAGGGCGGGGAATGTCAGTGATTGGCTCGTCGCGCTATCGTGTCATAGACGTCATTCGTGATTCGTTCCCTGCACTTGCTGCATGTATCTAACAACGACGGCGATTGGCTCGCCAATGTATGGAATGCGCAAAGCGATCCCCAAGCGTACAGTCTGCTGGTAGGATTATTTCTTGACAAGTATATTCCATCGTCAACCACATCATCTGTGGAGCATACTGTAGAAGTGTATCCCTGGTTGGGCAGAGCCCCGCCGTGTTCTTGTGGGGGCGATCGGTGCCAGCGATCCCTCGCGATGGGCCTTGAGGAATGGCAGGCGGTCACTTCCTTCTGCGAAGCAGTAAAGCTAGCAAAGGAAGCAGAAGCACGAGCACGCGCGAGGGAACTGCCCTCACGCCCCCGTGAGGTGTGTCTAACGTAGGCGTGGACGTGGAGATGGCAAGTATTGAGTAGCTCGCCGTCCGACCATCCGGTTACCGTCCGGACCGAGCCCAAGTCGTCGACGACGCGTATTGTTCCACGAGTCAGATGTAAAGATGTCATTAAACAATAGGGGGCCAGCAGGGTCGATGCCTACTGGGGCCATGGGTGATGCGAAAGAGATCCCTGGAACAATGGCAAAGAAGGAACAGGAGTGGGTTTTTAGTCAGTAAAAGTCTGACATGCCCCAGGGCAGGAAATGTCATTTAGATAATTTTAATACCAAAAAAAAACGTCAACCACACCATCGCTTACCATCACATGAGATAATGGTCAAATGGAACTAGGCAGGACACAATCATGGTAAGATGATAACATAAATATGGAGTTATGCAAATGTAAGCTTTGTGTACAATGAAGTACAGCTGCCACCACGAATATTGGACGCTCGGCGTCAGAGTGGGGATGACTTTGCGCATTCCATACATTGGCGAGCCAATCGTCGTCGTTGTTAGATACATGCTGCAAGCGCAATGAACGAATCACGAGTGTCGTCTAGGACGCGATGCGCAGCGAGCCAATCACTGACGCTACCCGCCCCCGCGTCTCAGGTCGCACCACCTAAAGGGAACCGATTTTTGACTTCTGCGCAACTTGAAGCCAGCGTTCAATATCCGTGGTGGCAGCTGTATAAATAAATGACCGAGTGGAGTCCAAAAACAATTAGTAGAAGTAATGTTGGACGTCTAGCAGTGAGATGAGCGAATGATATTGAGTCATCGTAGATATAACATAAAAAAAGATTTAATTAGTTTTGGAACATAAACCAGTTGTAAATAATTAGGTACCTGCCCGGAAAACAATGATAAGACTATCAACACCCGTCTTAATATTAAAAAACAACGTCTCACGCATAACAATAAAAATCCGTTTCAGATAATGTTGATGATTCATTTAACTTCATAATTATTTAAAAACATAGAGCCCTTTTTTAAGTAGATGGACTCGCGCCTATATATAGGCGCTTTACTCCAATCCGACTAACATTCCACTACAACTAACATTGTTTTGACATTGACAATAATTAGATATGGCCAATACACAATACAGCTCCTATTCTTAGGCTCTAAAATATTTATTCAACTTTGGAGTATAGGTATATACTTTAGATTAAATAAGTTACTACTATATTACAAATTTCCCTCTCATAGAGAGGAGGCCTGAGTCCCAGCAGTGGGAACATTAAAAAGGCTGATGATGATGATATTTAAAATATACTATTATAGTAGTGCTGGCGCTGCCGCTGCTGCTGCTGAGACCCTTAAACGGCGCAAATACTGTAACCTTATTGGTAATTACAGTTTTGAGCCGTTTGGGGTCGAAACACTTGGTTCATGGGGTCCGAGCGCGCGTCTCATTTTCAAGGAAATTTCACGCCGACTGATCGACACTTCATATGACCAGAGGGCTGGCTCGTTCTTTGCCCAAAAAATTAGCATTGCCATTCAACGTAGCAATGCTGCCAGTCTTCTGGGCACATTTCCGGATGACAGCGATGTGGAGGAGTACTTTGACGCCTGAGCGTACTTTGTCATTTTGTATTATATTTAAGTACATAGTTAGGTTTTAGTATAATAGTTTATTTAATATTTAAGTTTGTTATGTAGTAGTAATAGTATATTTGTAAAAAAATGCAAAATTATCAAATTAAATAAGTAGTGTGACTTGTCAACCTGTAGTGTATTTGTGGATATTATTGTTCGAGACAAAGCATTTCGGCATAGTGTGCTGTCGCCCGGCTACTGTACGTCGGGATAGCATTCAGTCGGCTAACAGATAGTCGGTCTAATGTTTTGTCGACCAAATGACTGTCGGGATAGCGTTCAGTCGAGATAAACTCCATCGAATTAGTGTTCTGCCGATCTACTGCAGGTCGAGATAGTGATCTATCGGAATTCCATTTGTCGGAATAGTGTGGTACAATCTATACCCTAAGTGTTCAATAGAGGAAAGTATCCAAATATGGAATACCATTTTGTTTTTGTAAATACAATCTACTATCAATCTATTTGCGGGTACCGGAAGATGCAACGTCGAAGGCCTCCTACAAGGTGGACCGAACCTGGTGAAGGTTGCGGGAATATAATGGATGCGAGACGCACAGGATCGTACATTGTGGAGACACTTGGGGGAGGCCCAGGCGTCTATCGGCTGAAATGATGATGATGATGATAACCATAGGTACATTTGCGCTAAATTTACTCTTTGAATGCCGTAATTAGAGACACAATAGTAAGACAATTGCTTATGTCTAACTGTGTAACATAAGACATTCAAAAGTTTAAATGAACTTGATACTTTTAACGGATATTGTTTCTGGAACGCAAGAACCCACCCACTGAAGGGACACACGTGGGTTAGTCACAAAAATTTTTACACTCTCTCTCACTCACACCATCCAAAGTAGAAGTTTTTGATGATATCCCACATAAAAAAAAACCGGCCAAGTGCGAGTAGGACTCGCGCACGAAGGGTTTCGTACTGTACGTAGCAAAAAACGTCAAAAAATCACTTTTTTTGTATGGGAGCTCCACTTAAATATTTATTTTATTCTGTTTTTAGTATTTGTTGTTATACCGGCAACAGGACATTGCTCTGTGTCCATACATTGTTGGCCCTGGAGCCAAGAGTATTAGAAAATTATGTATTGTTTTTTCTATCATTAGAAAACTCCTTTAAGATCTTATTTTTATAGCGAACTAGCTGCAGAATCAATATATTTTAAAAAGAGTATCAGATTTTGAGGTTATCATCGAACCATAACAACGAAGACTAACTCCAAATCATTTTTAAAAAACTGAAAACAACATCATATTACATTAAGCTATTTTTACCGATAGTGTATTCTGGTAGTTTTTATTGCCCAGGCCCATTTTAGACATTTTTTTTCAACTACCTAGCTATCACAGTTCATGAGATACATCTTGGTGACATTTGGACAGACAAACGGACGGACAGCGGAATCTTAGTAATAGGGTCCCATTTTACCCTTTTACCCAAAAAGTAAAACGGACCCTAAAAATGACACTAATAATATTTCACACAATATATAATATATTCACAACTATCACACAACGCCGTCTAATCTCAAGCTAAGCTGAGCTTGTTTTATGAGTATTAGACAACTGATAAACATACGTATATATTTCTAAATATATACATATTATAGATAAGTTACACCCAGACACAGAACAAATGATCATGCTCATCTCACAAACATTTGTCGAATCGAACCCACGACCTCCGGCATAGCAATCACGGCCACTAACCACTAGATCAACAGGCCAGATACTGTTCCATGTTTGGTAACTTTCCCCATAATTATGTTGCTATACTAAACCTGTATCAGATTAATGAGGTAGATATATCAATTTACAAACAACGAAAATAAAAGTTATTTTATAAAACAAACAACAATGTTAGCGGATAAGCGAAAACAATGTACTATAACAAAGTTATGGGAAGTTAAAAATGAACAATAACAATACCAATTATAATACCTTCGTTATTGTTGTAAAAATATACCCGTATAATAATACCTTTATCTCTATCTACAGTATTAAAAGTTATAAACTGAATTAAGGAAATAATTATCGTTCATAAATATTATTATGATTTCTTAATGTTTCTTGATGTTGCGATTCATATATTTTTATTTTTATAAGTCTTTTACACGTGTTATAATTAATTATCCATAATTTGTTCAATTAGTGTAATTGCTATTCTGTTGTTCTGGATAAATTAAATAATAATATAAATACAATTACATATCATAGTTAAGTTTTTATTTTGTTGACATGCATGAAGTTTATTTGGGAAAAAAATCATTGAAAATGCATACCGTACTTATTATGTATTTACAAGCTTTTATTTAGTTTCAAATATCCCGATGTTTTGCTTGTCTGTAATCAAATTAACCAACTTTCCGGTTACCGATTGAGCTGAAATTTTGCGTGCTGTGTAATTCAGATGACGACGCAAAATTAATTTGACATGGAGCTCACCTGATGAAGGAACAGGAAAGTGACCAGAGGAACTCAGATAACCCTATTGTGTTTGAGCTTTTTAAAATGGTCTTGACGAGTTAAAGCTTGCTATAAAAATTTTCATTGGAAACTTGTTTGTTTGAAAGTCGTCGGATGTATTTTTATGTAAAAGTTTCCCATTTGTGGATTCTCATAACTAAGCCTAAAAAGTTCTTTAGATGTTCCTACAGAATATAACCATTAAGCACAGCTGTTATTGTATTTATTATAAGATTATAAAAAAAATATTACGGAGAATACGTGCTATGTATAGGCACTTTGGTTCTCCCGTGGATATCTTCATTCGTGATTCGATCACGCAAGGAAACTTCGAGCATAGCCCAGCGACCACATTTCTGAGCCATATGTCAGCACTAGTAATAGACTTTCGTCTTGAGACACTGTGGTATGTTAGTCACTGTACGGTGTGTGTAATCTGAAAGTGTTGCTATCCTGGTAAAAATAAAAAAAACGTGTGGCACTCGGGGACTGCCGCGGTAAAGCTATTGCATAGCATTTTTATCAGCTTATGCAATTATAATTATTTATTTATTTTATTTATGCAGTATTTTTTTTTCATTTGTTTTTTTTTTCTTGATATTAATTTAAGCTACACTTTCACACATTGAATTAAATTTTGATTGATTGTTCACTCATTTGTTTTCTTATCAGTCACCACGCTCAAAAAACAAATGAGTGGGGGTGTTAGGTTATTTTCGTTACGGAATTTCTGGATTCGGTCTCCACGCTCAAGGCCCGCGATAGAAGCTATGCAATAGCTTAAAAATAAAAAAAATAAACATTTTTTCAGGTTGCTTTTGTAAATGATGGAGGTTACAAACATTTCTTTGCATGTGTATTGATGGCACGGTTGGTGCCACAGAATTTATGTTCCGTGGTAGGCGCCGAGATTCAGTTATTGGCTGCTGTGCTGCGCGTCGCGGGTGCGATTCTTGCACGTAGTGAAATAGCCAGGACACGAGCTGCTAGAGAGGTGCTGATGAATACTTTCAAAATGAATTTGATTGATATTAGTTTTATTCAGAGATTGATTTTTTGTTTACTATTCGACAGTAGACGTCTTTTAGCTATAATAATAATATAATATTCCACAACTATCACACAACGCCGTCTAGTCTCAAGCTAAGCAGAGCTTGTGTTATGAGTACTAGACAACTGATAAACATACTTATATATTTCTAAATACATACTTATTATAGATAAATTACTCCCACACACAGAACAAATGATCATGCTCATCACACAAACATTTGTCCTGGGTGGGAATCGAACCCACAACCTCCGGCATAGCAGTCAGGGTCACTAACCACTAGACCAACAGGCCTGTCAGCTGAAATGATGATGATGATAATGTTGATGATACTGTCTGAATCCCCCTCTAACGCAGCTAACGCTGTTTATAAATTATTGAGTAAGGTTTTAGAGCCATAATAGTTGATAAGTTGTTTAGCTTCACTTACGGTTACGATGTTATGGTTACGATGGGGTTGGCATGGTCTTAGGCCAAAAGTTCCTAAATTCATCTATACATATAAATAAAATTGGAATGTTTGTTTGTAATATTGAAATAACTGCTTTTTACTACGCGCAAATGAATATATATACGGTACATACACCAAAATAACATTTTTTCAAATTTTTGTCTGTCTGTCTGTTTGTCCGTACTAAGCTCTGAAATGGCTAGACAGATTTTGACGGGACTTTTTTTGGCAGATAGCTGATGTAATAAGGAGTAACCTAGGCTACTTTTATTTTAGAAAAAATAAGTTCAAAATCCTGTTGTCCACGCGAAC
This sequence comes from Mythimna albipuncta, assembly GCA_929112965.1. Classification (NCBI taxonomy): domain Eukaryota; kingdom Metazoa; phylum Arthropoda; class Insecta; order Lepidoptera; family Noctuidae; genus Mythimna; species Mythimna albipuncta. Next base: position 9,805,065 of record OV815974.1, on the reverse strand, counting down.
GAAGTCGCGGGCACAGCTAGTACAATATAATAAAAAAAATGTTTGTACTAGATATTTAAGATTATCTACACAATTATTAGAGAGGAGGCTTGAGTCCCAACAGTGGGAACATTAAAAAGGCTGGTGATGATGATGACACAATTATAATAAAGAGGTAAATTTAGTTTTTTGTTTTTAGGAGGTAATCTGGAAGTACCGTCCGATCGCGATCGATTTTTTTTTTCGCAGGTAGAAAGTTGCTTTATTCCTGAGTGACATAGGCATTTTATGTACGCGGGTGAAGCCGCTGGCAAAAGCTAGTTAGTTATACATCCAGTCATTCCGGATGTGGGTTTTATGTAGGTATTTAAGTTACCATGTAAAAGAACGTAACCATTTTATAGGAATAGGTGAGTAGGTAGTTCTTGCGTGAAGCTATGTTTTTTTTTAATTACCCTCTGTTTTAAAACTTGAATTTTTTGTTTCTTCAAATTAGACGATTGAGGAAACAAAAAAATCAAGAGTGAACCGAATTTACGCACCATAGGGTTCTGTACTGCCATAGGTACATGTGAGAAACTTGATTTTAATTGAAATAAAAAAAAAAATTTTGAAGTGTAATTGATATAATATTATAATCAAAGTGTTTTGGTAACATATTTATTGCGCATGCAGCCAAGGAGTGGAATTTCCCTGCAGGAGTCTATGTTTCCTGATAGTCTTTAAGTCAAGAGTGAATAGTTTACTTCGAGGTAAGCGTGCTCCATCGTCGACCACATCATTGCTTACCATCAGGTGGTCAAACGCAAGCCTATCAGTAATAAAAATTCATGTATTATTAAGGCCCTGCAAGACCGACGAGAAGAAAGAAAGACGGAACTCGTCTGCCATTAGCCATGACGGACTGATGGTCTAAAATCTAGAAAAGCTTCCAGTTAGTCTATTTTCCAATGCCAGGATAGGTTATTCTGGCACCGATTAGCGAAGAGTCCTGAATGAGAACAGAGGAGGACAAAGACATATCTTTTTTTTTTATACTAGGTATTGATAGGCTTTTTTTTCGGTGGGAAAAATCATCCTATGACAACCCCCGCTCTTGGGCGGAGTGGGAGATAGTGTCAGACTCTTACTGACTAAAAAACCCATCCCGTTTCTTCAAGCCTTCATACCGGGGCTCGAGTGCCCTTTCGGATAACCCTGGCCCCAGTAGGCTTCGTGTGTGACTCCAGATTTGGATAGAATGTGACATGTGTGTGTGTATCATAGATACAACATAAAAATATCACATTGAGTCAATGCACATGTCATAATGTCAAAAAACCTTACCGACATCATTGTAAAAAGACGAGCCTTCGACATCCGTAGTCCTGATTGACCACTAGACAAAACTATACTAAGCGAGGTACCTTACTTCGAGGTGGCTTGCTTCCCAATCTATTTATTGATTTATGTATATGTTGTGGATAGATCATAGAAATTATAATAACTTCATGATCTGGCCAAGTTGAATTGGCCAGATCCATTTAATAAACGTTTAACTTTCATGATATGTCAAACCTCGTTTTGCCTACTTTCTTTAAACGTTTCATTATCATAGAAATCCTACATCAAGTGTATAGGAAAGTGGCGCCAGTGACTGAAAAGTCGTCGAAAAAATCGTTTGTTTTGGTATGGTCATGTAAAGAGGAGAGATGAAAAGCATGTTGCTAAAAGAGTTATGGATTTACATGTGGATGGATGGAGAGGGAGAGGGAGGCCAAAGAAATTGTGTGATGGATGGATTGTGTGAGAAGTGATATGAAAGAAAAGGGAGTTGTAGTGGCAGGACAGAATGGAAGAAAAAACGTGTTGCGCCGACCCCAAATAAAACGGGACAAGGACAGGAAGAAGAAGAAGAAGAAATGCTACATCAAATATATGGCCAAACGATGATCCTCATTTGGCCATATTATCAAAATATGTTTGTACACTTAAAAACGAAAATAATAAATACAGCTAGAAGAGCATAAAGGTGCTCCTTATTTCAACAGAAATTTCTTCCGACAGACCTGCGACAGAAGAATTGGGCGAAAGATGTAGACACAGTATGTATAAAAAGATTAGAAAAATAAAAATAGAATATAATAACTTAATTAAATCGTTAAACGCATAATTAAATGTTGATGTTATATAATATGCTCTTCCAATAAAGCGGGATCAAAAATGTGAATTTATTTAATGTTTACGTTGCTTTTTTACATGTACGGAGTTTTAAAAGGCATTTATGGCAGTGACAGTACCTATAAAAGTTGCATCTAGAATATTACAAGTGGCTGGTGACTGGGTTTTAAAGATTATGAAGTCAAATCTAAAACAATTCATTTTTTTGCACGGAGACGTCATAATAAATGTTTACGTACGTAGTAATTCAAGGATAAATTTTAAATAGCAGTATATAAAGCCTGGGCTAATGAAATATAATGTATTATTCTCTCAAGAATTCACTGTAAGTACTTACCTACTACCAAATATTAATTTTAATTATTCTATCTTCTCACTACTGTCAGTGTCCTTATGTCGAGTGGTCAGTTTTACTTTTGTGTTTCGTAAACTTTTAATAATTCAATTTTGAAGTTCTTAAATTTCGTACAATAATAAAAAAAAAACAGAACTCAAAGAAACGATGTAAGTAGTTTGAAAACGGGAAAATTTATTTCCACTTTAAATATAAAGTTTATTGGAACTAATCCCAAGTTAATCTAAAGATATTTCATTACAATCCAAAGTGTGTTGTTTTATAAAAAGACCAACAAAAAGTCAAGCGTAAACTTTTTAAACTATTTATCAATTATATAAAGACTCGATAACGAAACTTGGCGGAAACATTGAATTCTAATTCCAAAACTTACAATGTGGAGTGCAAATAAATCAGAAACGTTTTGTTCAAATAAACCATTTACAGGCAGGCACTTTTGAATTGCCAAAACTTTGGTCAGTCACAAAAAAAGTGAAACTAAATACTATAATATTGGTATAAAAGCTGCTGGACTAAAGCTTTACTCAATTTCTATCAACCTTAATTTCCTAAATTACTTCTTACCAGCCTTCTCTGCACTTCTCGATTGCTTTACCATTTTTTCCTGAGTCAGCCTCAAGGAAGTCTTCTTCCTCAGGCAACCATCTCGAACGCCCATATCTGGGCCAAATTATCCAATTTTGCCCAGTGTCTTGACACACTTGATCTTATTCGTGCCTGGCAGCCGTTTTGCCTACGTCTTTGAAGTGTGGTATTTAGTATATCTCGGTTACAGAAACTACATCTAATATCTTAAAACTATTGTGCCCAACTGTACCTACCTGTAACTCAGTAATAAGCTTTTTTGAAAAATAAATTATTATTATTATTGATCAATTTTTTTTCAACAGTATCACCATGAAACTGTTGATCGTATTCGCGCTGGTAGTGGCGGCAATTGCTCGCCCTGACGATTCACACTACGATGAGAAGTACGACAACTTCAACATTGACGAGCTCGTAGCGAACGACCGTCTGCTGAAGACCTACGCGCATTGTTTGATCGGAGACGGCAAGTGCACTGCTGAAGGAAATGAGTTTAAAAGTGAGTCATTTTTTTCTAGACTATTTTGTGCTCCAGTGCTGAGAAAATACCCCCTCATTTTTCTTCCAAACCTATCTCTCTAGGGCGATGTTAGTCAAGTTTGAATATGATCAGCCCCCCAGCCAAGTTACAACCATTTCACTTGCGTTGAACGCATCGAGTTGGCCACGCCCCGATTCTTTTGTTCTTACCACGTGAAGCGATACCGTCGAGTCAATTATTTTAATTTATTCCAGCTGCTTTAGTCTAGGGTTAAGTTCAAACCATTGACCCTATTGTCAAACCTGTGATGTTATTAGTCCAAGAGCGAGCGAAGCGACCTCGGAATTTTAGGACATTTTTAGGCTTCCTGCTTTTTTTTTTATAACCACCTAGAAATAGGAGCTTAGTCTAGTGGGACTCCGCGCGTGTACGGAGAACTGGTTTAGCCTAGGCGAAATTAGTTCATCCTAAATACGGGTTTGACCTGTAACAGATAGGTACAATATAGGTTCCCATATTGATATATGTAGGGTACTCATCTTGGGTGGATTACGTATAGGATGTATTAAATGAAAAGGGAAAAAATAACTAACGAGTAACCAAACGCAGGGGAAGAATTTAAATAATGAATTTATTTTTTGTACCTATCTACAAAGTTTTATGATTAAAAGAGAACTTTTAATTTAATATTACGTGGGCGTACTTGACTAACCAAAATCTTTTTGTTGAAAGTTTTTAGATTTTATTAAATATTCAACTTGAAGTCAGACTTGAGCTTACGACATTTATTCCAATTAGAACCTTTTAAAGCATTTTTATTTGTCTAAAAGTTTGTTTGATCCATTCCAGAGCGTAGGTTTCTCTGTGTAAGAAAATTATTGCTAAAAAAGAGAATCTAAAAAGAATCTCGATAACTTATGAATACGTTAACTGGGGTTTCAGAGTATGTATGTATGTTTGTTAGTTCTTCACGCTCGAACGACTCAACAGATTTGGATGTAATTTGGCACGCGGGTAGACCTTGTCTTGGATTAGATCCTAGGATACTTTTACCCCGGGAGAATGTTCTCTTGGGATTTTTTTCTACTTTCGCGGCACTTACGTTGGCAGCTAATTGGGAATACAAATCTCTATTAGGATCTATATCTCACGAAATCTGAGCATTCTTAAAATTCTTAATAAAAGTTCTTCGTAGATGTAATGTAAATATCTGGTGTATGGGATTTTTTACGACCTCTAGATATCAGAAAGTTTTTCTTTCCAAAATATTAGATAACTTCCCGAAACGCTATGGTTTTATACGTTTTATGACGTAAGCGTTTCCTGCTCGGTCAGCATTCTCAGATGTTATAGCATTTTTCCAATCAGCATATCAATAAATATGATTCCTATTAATCTCTATATATACAGTGATATGAATAAAAGGTTGAGGTCAATATTGACATCAACTTTCGGAGATAAAATAACAATTCACAACTTTTACAAATGCCATCTAGTCTACTAGCTAAGCAGAGCTTGTGCTATGAAAACTAAAAGATAAATTATGTTTATTTTGCAAATAGGTTTTAAAAAACACTAACAAGTAAATTTTTCGTTAATTTAAACTAGATGAGGCCGGTGTTTCCAAGCTGACTACTCTGAGAGGAAACACCGAAATAAACTCAGGGATCAGAGTCTATTTTAAAGTATATACCTACGGCAAACATATATCTAATGGTCAAATCATTTGAGAACATGCAGATAAGTGTCTGAGATGTTATTTTAAGGAAAAAACCTTACAGATTTGAGTGGATAGAACACAAGATTTAAAGGAGCTTAACTACTAGTCAACTGATACTAAACACATAAATTACAGATAAATTACACCCACATACAAAATAAATGTTCATGCTCATCACACAACATATTTTTTGGGTGGGAATCGAACTCATGTCCTAACATTCAGGGCCACTAACTACTAGGCCAGTCTAGTCAGAGATTTAGAACCTGATTTCATAAAATTTAGTAACTTACTTTTGATCACACGAAAATAGATTAGGTAGGTACATACTAGGTAAAAAAAAACACACTTGATAGGACAACGATTTTGTGCTTTCGTGAAATGGAACGACTATCTGGTAGTAGAGTCTGATACATCTTAACGACTAAAAACGATACAACTTTGATCAGTTTAAGTACCTCTGAGAATATCGCTGAAAGTAAACATTATTTACTCACAAAATGAATATTTATACAAAACTTGCTAATCAACGAAATCCCAAAGGAAATCATTACAAAATCCCCAGATTTGATAATTCTGGCAATATTTTTACATTAAAACAAGCACCTTTCAGTGGCACCAAGTTACGATGAAGATAAACAAACCACAATAGTGACAAATAACATCGTTTGAAAAGGCAAACAGTCGTAAAAGACATTAAAGTCCGGTGGTAGCAAGTATCACAATCTAATTGCTGTATAAAAAGTTAGTATAGGGACCAAAGGACGGCAATTATTTCAAAGCTATTGCCATTTTAAAAAACAAAGCCAATCGAGTTTTTGGTGACATTTTAGCTTCTGCGTCGGTACACTTTTGCTAGAGTCGGCGTCGAGAATCTTTGTAATGCGGTGCCATTCATCGCTATCGCGGACTGCAGCTTACCGGGTGCATTCATAAACCGAGCACTTAGTTGCGGCCTTGATCTGCAGGCTTACTCTCCAAATTAATTTCAATTTAAATCTAAAGTCAATCCGATTGCAATGTCAATTTTGACGTTACGTGATTTGGTATTCTTGAAAACAACATTGTCAACATATACGATTTCACTTAGTTCTCAAAATGGTCACGCAATTTTGAACCAATTTGGCGCTAGCATTGAATTCAAGGGTACGAAACGTCACAATCTCAACGTCGACCGATCGGAATTGAATTCAAGAGTAAGCCGGCTGGTCTGTCTATTTCATTGGTGATCTATCACGTAGCCTAGTGCCCTCAATTTTGAACAAGCTGTTTTAATATTCGCAAATTGATTCCTAGTCGATATTTTGATACAAAATTGGTGTAGTTTTGTATTCAAAGTGTGTACAAAACTGGGAAATACATATGTGGATTCATTGAAATAGGTCTCGGTAAAATGGAAGCTGTGAATTTTACTGTAATAACGTCAGAGAACTTTGTTGAAAGGCTGACTCGATATATTTACTGCTAAATCTTTAGAATGTGCATTTTAATGGAAAACAAAGTAGATAATATATATTCTGTGTTATAAACAAAATACTTACTAAACTCGACACTGGCTAAATGTAACAAACCTTGCGAACTCAATAGTAATATAAAGAAATAAACAATGTAACTGGAAAAACATTTCAGCATCCTGAAAATCTTGTTTCGTACTTTTTCAGCGTCGTTTTTTTTTTGTCGTTGGCGGGTCTTAATTTTTTTTTTATTCAAACTAATTTGGAGTTCAATCACTGTGCTTCTATACTATTTACTTGTAAAAGCTAATTGTCAACAGAAGTTTTATATTCATTACCTAGTTCTTAAAACTAGGTAATTAAGATAAAACTTGTGTTCATTAGTGAAGCAGTGAAGCCCTTAAAAAAACACGAACACACGAAACACGACGTATTTATTCTTTTAACACAAATCTTTTATGTCTACTAGAGGGTCGCACTGAATTTTGATGATATTTTTTGATAAGTACCAGTGAAGCCCTTTCAAATTAGGTATATCAAACACGGTGTATTTATCTTTAAGTAATTTTTTTTTTACCACATGACTTTGTCCGCTAGAGGGCGTCACTTGACATTTCAGTAATATTTTAGAAATATACAAGTGAAAACCTTTGAAATGATACCAAACATGGCGTATTTATCTCCATTTTTATTTTTTAACACCTTACCTACTTTTTGTCCGCTAGAGGGCGCCATTTCGAGTTTTGTGACACGTCACGCAGCTTATGTTCGGCAGACAATTAAAACGATTATAACAAGATCTCATATTATGTCGAGTTCCGATAAGTAGACTAGGAGCTATGAGGGAACCGTTGCACTCGTACATAGCCTGTCCAAATCTCTCGCTCTTACCTTTGCTAGCCAAGTTATACTAAATACCTTTGCACTTTTTTCACAGAATTGATGCCAGAAGCCACTAAGTCATCGTGCGGAAAATGCACAGACAAACAAAAGGTACATGTAGCCAAGGCTATCAAAGCTATCCAGGCGAAGCTGCCTACTGAATACGAGATCCTGAGGAAGCAGATCGATCCTGAAAATCAGCACACTGAGGACATCAAGAAGTACATCGAGAAATACGCCCCTTAAGATGACTAATAGGCTAACTATGATACAACAACTACACATAACATAAAAAAAACAACAAAAAGTTTTGCGACAAAAATGGCGCGCGGCCGAAATCATAACTGATTCGCCGCCATCTTGTTTTTTGAACATAAGCTTCTATTTTTTTTTAATGTGTACCAACGCGCCCTCTGACGGATCCTTGTAGCACTGTGAACACTTTTTCAATACATTTACTCGAAAGCTCGCTTTTATACCTACAGCATTTAGGCACACAATTTACTGTCTTAGCTCTAGTGCGGAAAAGTGCGCGTGCTCACCCCCACCTCAATTTTATTGCATTTATCAGGCTGGGCGCTAACCTCAATAAAAGTGAATGGGTGTTTTTTTTGTTTTTTAAGTTGTTGTTTTAAATTCGAATCAAGCTAACAAAGTGGATTTTTTTAGGAAAATGTTACTGACTTAATAAATTTTGTGGCTGTTAATAATATTTTAATATAGTTTGTGCTTACTTACATGTTTTGTTTTATTTTTGCCTGGTGATATAAATACAACACTAGCGGTCCGTCCCGGCTTCGCATGGGCAATAAATATAGCTTATGTTACTCAGAGTGAATGTAGCTTTCTAATGGTAAAAGATTTTTTGAAATAGGCACAGAAGTTTTTGAGTTTATTAACTACAAACATAAACACAAAAATACAAATCTTCCCTCTTTGTAATATTAGTGTAGATTACAATTGTCCAGAATCAGTAATATATTTTTTCCCAAAAATATTTAAAATGGTCACAAGTTGGACACCACCGTCACTAAGTACAACACAGGTCATGGCAGGTCACAGCGGGCATTAGGCGCCAGCAAACAAATGGGTGTAGTGCAAAACACCCCCCCAGTCTTCTGGATGGCCCAGTGACTATGTATTTTTGCTGACATAACAAGCTTATAATTTTGTGATTTTTCATGATACAGTTATGAAATTTTGTACATAGGTTCTTTATATAAAAATACTGGACACGTGCTTCAGGTTTCCTACGTACTAAAAATACTGTTGTATTTATTATTTTGTTAAAAAATAGTGTTACCCCGAACTAGGAACTATTCCCGCACCGTGGGTGCGCTCACTACCAAAATTATTAATGACTAGCTTCTGCCCATTACTTTGTCCGTGTAGAAAAATTGCTTTGGGTGGCCTTTTTATTTTTAAAATATATTTCTCATTAGGTGCCTAAATACAAAGCTTCCTGGTTTTATCACACTGTGTGTGCGTGTATGGCACACATGTGCGCAGACCTTTAATTTTCACACAGGATAATTTTGTTAGTCCAAACATAAATCAACATACATAAATAATTGCCTATCATAAATAAACCTACAATCAAGTGAATGGATTCTACGACGCATTCACCGTCGTCGGTCACCTTCACGCCCATTCAGCAAAAATCATTAATATGTCAAGATAGTCACTATCATATATTCTAAGCTCACTAAATTGCAAAAGTATTCATGGAATATTCCAAATCAACGACAATATTTATTACCTGTATTGTTTCGACTAGCCGCTATGATGGCAATATAAACGACTTATTGATATATCTTTCATTTATTTTTTATTATGTTAGATGTATGCTTATTGGTTTTTTGTAACCAAAACCTCATTAATGAATCTTGGCATCATTAATAATTACCGAATGGGAGGTAAAGTGCAATAGGTCTGTGTGGAGGATAACGGCCTGATCCTTCTTATATCGAGGTAACCGAGGTAAGTACTAAGTCTATACTGTAGTGTTGATGCTTAATATTACTACCTACTGTTAGTTTTCCCAAAAATTGTTTATGTTGTTATCAAATAAAAAAGCTTCTGGTTTTACGAAAAATATAATAAAAATTGTGTGAGTTACGTACAAAGCTATTTTAATAGAAAAGTGTGGAACAACAAACGGTAATTCTTAGATTTATTGTGCTTTAATAATAAATCAATATCCTATGATCCAGCGGCAGTTAAGGCGTATAGTCCCTTGAACCATCTGACCGAAATTATGTGAACGCAACTCTCGCACTCGCCTAAGCGGCAGTACACAAATCTGTGCATTTATTTGCGGCCAGCAGCGCCCGGAAAGCGCTTTAAATGCATTTTCTCTGCGAGATATTGATTGATTTACATATGCAATGTTCACTTTGAAGAATATTTAACCACCAATTTTTATGTGTAAAAATGTTTTTAAAGGTTGGACCTTTTCGAAGGAGTCGGGAAAAGTTGCGAAAAATTGCGAAATTGCTAAATGTTTTTTTTTGACAAAAGTATTAATTGCACGAAAAAATCAAATGTTGAAATTATTATTCATGAATCTATAATAAACATATATTTTTTTCAAACCAATTGACCTAGCCGTTACGGAGGAGTAGACCTCAGAAAATCACTGTTTTATGGCACTTTGCGGGCGCTTGGCCCTTAAATTGTATTTAAGCTATAAATTTTATTCTTAGGTATACAAACACTGTTCGATTAGAAAATACTACAAGGAAGTTTTTGGCTCTGTAATGCATTGTTCAATTTGTACACTCCCAGCCTTATTTGTCCCTTTTCATTCAGTCAATTCAAAGGTTATCTGTCTGATCGTTCTGTATGCATTGACGTATAAAACCTCTTGTACGACACGAATTGTAGGTACACTTGTGTTTTGTGTTGTGTTCTAAATGTTTATGAGGAGTATGTGCAATAAAAAATATAATAAACTAGCTTTTGACCGCAGCTTCGCTCGCGTACATAAAATATAACCTATGTCTTTCAGGAATAAGCAGCTTTCTAAAAAAATTTAGCAATTGGACCCGAACTTAGATTACCTCTTACAAACAAACAAAAAAAAAACTTTACCTCTTTATTATATTAGTGTAATTAAGTAGTAGAAAATCATATCAAATACATCGCTCAATTGCGTTAGTGGTAACTTGGGTAACTCAAAAATTATGATCTCATAGGAGAACATTTTTACGTATGAATAATTATTTCATCATCAATGTCTTTTGAGCCATAAAATATGACGCAATTTAGAACACATTCGAAATTTATATTTTGTAATTACAAGTATATTTTATGATATCAATCTCTTATAAGAGTTAGGTTTGTCATTCTTGTCGCAAATGAGCGACATATTTCTCCAAAGTTGTAATATATTTTATCATGATTCTGATAATGTAGAACACTTTATTAGAGAGTTGGGTTTCAATCAGGAAATCCCAAAAGTTTACACGTCAGCAGTTATTACACGTTCGAGTTCGCTATAACTTCTGTCACTGACGCCATTTTGTTTCATTCGGTCCTTTGTAATTAATATTTAACTTTATAAGTAATATATAGGGTTATTAGTAAAACCCCTGGCAACCTCTCAGCACTATATTACTAATATCATAAACAACAACTTTTGTTCTATGAGTTTTAAAAATTAATATATTTTAGTTCCTCAGATTTTCATACAAAAATAAAAACGTGTAAATTGAACGTTCTAAATATTATGAAGTCTATGCTCAGCAAGCAATAATACAGTAGCGGAATTGTGTGGTGTGGGTGCTCGATGCGAATACGTCGCATCATACAGACGTAGGTTGGTATAGCAGAATACAGAGTTGAAATGTGTTAGATAGAACGACGAAATCTTGGAAGTTTGTTTTTGGAAAATAATTATGTTTTGTAAAAAGTCATAGAACAAAAGTGGTTGGTTATGATATTAATAAAACAGTCTTGCAAGGTTGTTAGTATTTTACAAAAAACCCAGTAAACTTACTAAAATAATAAATGCGAAAGTCTAAAGAATGTATGTTAATATACTTTAGATGTTTGGAAGATGGTAGATCATCTAATTTTTGTATTTCATGCGGTCGGAACCGTCGACTAGAGATGGTATTAAATTATCCGTTTCCTCACTTGGTCACGAAGAGGCAAAGTTTTGGGTTCAATCTGTCTGTTTGTTTTTGACGATACTGTTTGGATAGCTTGATTTGCGTTTAGGCATTAGTTAGTGAAACTTTATACTTATGTAGCGTTTTAATTCAAATAAAATCCTTAATTATTTCGCCTAACGCTGTTAATTTAGAGACGATATAAGAAAAAAAAATCTAACCGAGGCAACATACTCGCAGCTTCTAAATGAAAATAGAACGGTAGCCAATTTTTTTTTTGTTATTATCTTGCGCTGAGCTATTATTTCACCTAGTGGTGGATAAATGATTACTGATTAACAATAAGTACGCTAAATACATTATAATTTGTACATTGGCTGACATTGGTTGTCTGTACGAGATCGCCATGTGCGATAAGACCGCCCATTGTACACTTATTTTGAACAATGTTTGTTCTGTATTTTTTTGTTAATGTGGTCTACAATAAAGAATATGATAAATAATAATAAATTACCAACTAACTTACGCATCATCACATGCAGAAAAGCACGGCATGTACGATGGGCCCAGCCGGGTCGAAACCTACTGGGGGCAGGGTTATCCGAAAGGGAACTCGAGCCCCGGTATGAAGGCTAGAAGAAACGAGGTGGGCTTTTAGTCAGTAAGAATTTGACACTATCTCCCGCTCCGCCCAAGAGCGGGGGTTGTCATAGGGTGATTTTTCCCACCATAAAATAAAAATGCACGATGATTTTTATACACTGATAGACTCAAATCCATGTCCTTTCGTTTAGTCTATGATATTGTTGTTCGTAAGAGATTGCCCTGTGCGTTAAGATCGCCATTTGTACACTTATTTCTGCAAATGTTTATCTTTTTCACTTTATTGAAATATGTAATACATAATAATAATGATATATTAGTAATAGTAAAGTACCAATGTAAAATAGCGTCACAGTTGTGCTAGGATTCCCGACGTTTTACTCAGACATATGTCCCAAAATTGATAATAAAACTGGATAGAAATTGGCTCCTTTTAGCGAATAAAAGACACGCTTGTGTTATAAAAGAATTGAACTTGACCAAAATGGCTTAGCCCTATTCAGAGACTGCCAACCATAGCCTCTCAGAGAGATTAGATCTGTGTCACTAGTTCGTGCACTACAACCGTGTCTCTCAGCAATAGTGCTGTCGTCTGCATACCCACAAGGCTTGAAAGAGATAATTTTAGTGCAGAAAAACAAAATTGCTGAAAGTGCTAACTTCTGAGGGACCTTGGCATTAACATCCAACTAATCGAGCGTTTATCAATATGGAGAAAGTAACCACAGGTTGTGTATTAAACATCAAGAACAGGCGATACATGTTGGACCTCTAGGAAAATGAATGAAAGAAGAAGGCCTCCTTTCATTCTTTTTATCGATCTTTCTGTCTACTAACCATTTGTCCTCCTGTAGTGTACAGTCTCATAATAAACAAAAGAATATGTCTTGTGACCAAATATTCCATCGTGATAATTTACTTGTTGTTAACTGAAGCAAACAAATCTAGGGTCGTCACACACAGGCCACTGGCCACTACAACAAAACGATGCCAACGGCATATTTCCTGTGGTTTTTATTATTTTATAATTATGAAATCATCGCACACGGTTGACTCCGGTAGTCGCCACGCACTACAAATCATCTCTGCTAGCGGTTCACTCGGATCAATAAATGCAAAGCCCTCTCGCCCCGGACCCTGGTGGCCTGGTCCGGAGCAAGGAGGAATGGCAGGCGGTCGTCTCCTTTTGTGAAGCAGTAATGCTAACGAAAGAGACGCATGCACGCGTGGGGGAACATACTTCTTCATGCCCTAGACATCGGGATTTCGAACCCGATATTCAGCTAACGTAAGGGTAGTCTTGCGGAAGGCGTGAAATGGGTTGCTCGCCGTCCGGACCGAGCCCGTGTCGTCGACATCACGTAGCGTTTCATGGGTGCTTCAGCCGAAGTCAGCAAAACTGTAGGAGGCCAGCAGGGTCGAAGTCTAGAAACGAAGGCTAAGAAGAAACATAGGAGTGGGTTTTAGTCAGTAAAAGTCTGACACGCATTCCTTCAAACCTTCTTCGTCAGAGTCCATTATTGGATTAAAAGAGTACCTAGCAGCCATCGGTCATGTGTCTGTCACGTCACAAAATACACGTACGTACAGAAGACAATCTCATGCACATACTTCACTTTTTATACCTACGCTCGGTGGACGCACACTAATGAGCGTTTGAGCCGGAACTGTTCGACGAGTGATCCGAGACGGAATCGAGACATCGTGTCCGTGAGCGGTGTCTATGTGCGCGCTTTGTATGTTGATTGACTTCTGTACCTATCTATTTTGTGGTCACGTGCTCAGCTACCTTTGTTAGCTTCTCGAAGCGGCGTTTGTGGTTGTCGCTTGCGATCCGTGTGTGACCACCTTAATTAATATTCCAATACCCTTTGGACAGCTCTTGACCTCTCTTTTGACGCGTATTCATCTCCAGGGTAACGATAATATCTATTGACACTGAAACTGGCAACTTGTTTCGATCAATAATGTTTCATCATTATGTATTTGTTTCTAGTTTTTGCGAGATACGAGACGCACATGACCGTTTGTTGCGGCAACCCTCCTCCTTGGGTCGTATTCCTCAATGCTGAGGGTCGTGACCTTCTTGCTTCATCACTTTAGCCTATATAATATTCCTCCATTTGTTTCTGCCTCTGGCGGTGTGAAGGGCATTGTACATCGTAGAGTCAAGAGCGGTGCGGATCAGGTCGGACCAACGTATTGGGCTGCGCCCGCGATTTCTTCCGCCTTTTCCCATTCACTTTATCGGTCACAATGAGCCTTTCGAGGTTGCCACCGTCTTTCCTTGCAATGTGACCGAAGCAACACTTAGGGCTATATTTTACCGAGACACCATGGCGACGCAACCATATATCAACAAAATGTATATAGCTTTACAGAGAGTTACTAATCTGGTGCCCGTTTAGTTACCCAACCAATTTGGTGGCGCGACCAGCTCGGATGTGTTGCGACTCTGGTGTATGTATGGTGTCTAGTTTGATAGCTTGTGGCTATTTTACCGGGACACCATGGTGGCGTGATCAGTTGCGCCACCATGACACCATGTCGCCATTGTTTTTGGGGAGGCCTATGCCCAACAATGGAAGTCTTTCAGCTGAAACAATGAAATAACATTGAGACTCAATTTAAATTGTTTCTCTTTAGTTGCTGTAATTTGTTGTCTAACGTAGTAATAAATAAAAAATAATTAAATAAATAAATTTGACTGAAAGTAGACAATAACTTAGTTGGGAAAAAGCTAGACAGATTGATAAATTGTCGATGGGCTTCGCGCTTTTTATGTTCACTTTTCAGAATAAAAAAGAACCATAAATAATGTCTAGGTACAAAATGAGAACACAAAATTCGAACAAAGAAAACTGTAATATAGAGTCATAATTTCCTCTCAAGTTACTTCACTCTGAAAGGAATTTCATGCTTGACTTTGCCTACATCAAAAATAAGTACGTAGGTGTGCTACTTACATCACACCTAGGTACTATACTCGAGTTTTTTGGAGTGCTTTTTTCTTCTGAACGTGAAAACCTTACTTGACGGTAAAGTAGGTCAAAAAACTTTTAGCATACAGTTAGGTTGGTACAACAATATTTGTATGGTACAAGCTCGGAACTCAGAAGTATAATCAATCAATAAAAATAAAAAAATTCAATATCGGTCCACAATTGACCGAAAAATAGGTGAAAAATCATCAGCCAAACTTTGAACTCGGTTAAAAATAAACGAATGAATTGAATGTATGTTGTTTTTTTTTTAATTCTAAGTCAATCCAAAGCTATATCAAAAGTCAAAACGACTCATTTTATGAAAAAAAAAAGACTTGTGGCACTCGGGGACTGCCGCGGTAAAGCAATTACATAGCATTTTTATCAACTTATGCAATTATAATTATTTATTTATTTTATTTATGCAGTACTTTTTTTCCTTTGTTTTTTTTCTTTGATATTAATTGAAGTTACACTTTCACACATTGAATTGAATTTTGATTGATTGTTCACTCATTTGTTTTCTTTTCGGTCACCACGCTCAAAAGACAAATGAGTGGGGGGTGTTAGGTTATTTTCGTTACGGAATTTCTGGATTCGGTCTCCACGCTCAAGGCCCGCGATAAAAGCTATGTAATAGCTTAAAAAAAACTTCATAAGTAAAAACCTAATACCTCAGAATGACTACATCAAATACTAAAATAATTTTCGATGATAATTTTCTTGTGACGTAACTACCAATTTAATGTTGTGACGGCTTTTTTAAAATATTATATTGTTTTTCTTTACGACTTGATAATCGTGGGATAATCACATATTATCATTGTGAATAAACAAGTGGTAATTTACTTTTTTTTTATTCATGTAATTTTGTTTCTAAGTAGGTAGATAACAAAAATTGTGAGTAATATTTTGTGTGATGGTAACTCTGAGACCAATTTGACATAGTAAAATAACTTAACATTTACAAGGTTCCAAAACTTGTAAAATATATTTTTTGTTTGCGCTTGTACAATTACCGAAACGAATTTTGAGCGCTCGGCGTCAGAGTGGGGATCGCTTTGCGCATTCCATACATTTTCGAGCCAATCGTCGTCGTTGTTAGATACATGCAGCAACGCAGGGAGCGAATCACGAGTGACGTCTATGACACGATGGCGCGGCGAGCCAATCACTGACACTCCCCCCCCGCGACTCACTTCACACTACTAAAGGGACCGAATATTTGGCTTTTGCGCAACTTGAAGCCAGCGCTCAAAATCCGTGTCGGTAATTGTACCACCATCTCACCTCATCAAAGGCCCTTTTTTTAGGTGGGAAATCATCTAATGACTGCACTTGGGTGGGGCAGGTGTGAGACTTTTACTGGCTAAAACTCATTCCTATCCCTTCTTTGGCTTCGTTCCAGGGCCCCAGGGATTTCTTTCACATTACCCGTGGCTCCAGTAGGCTTTGATCCTGCTAGGCCCCTACGGTTGCTGACATCTCCTTGAGGCGCGCATGGAACACTACGCTCCGTCGACGACTTAGGCTCGGTCCGGACGGTTACCGAACAGTCGGACGGCAAGCTACCCATCGCCCGCGGTTCGCAAGCCCAATCAGAGGCCCGATTTATTAACGCGATCCATTTTACGACCTAAACTAAACTGTTAAAGGGTTGGAGCTATATATAGGATGTATAGCTCTACATCACTCTTTCCTGCTAGCACTATTTTCACACATCATGAAAGGCCCCTTCGTGACATCACGTAATCGCTTACCATCACTACAAACGGGCGAGACAGTGCTCTCGGCCGAGTACTCGGTACGTGTAAACACAGCGCCGACTGCTCGGCCTACCACTTACCTCTAAAACTCGCTTACATCACTGTCTCGGCCGAGCACGCCGAGCAACATTTTACTGTCTCGCCCTTTTACTCGGTACGTGTAAACACAGCGCCGAGTTCTCGGCCTACCACTTACCTCTACAACTGGCTTACATCAATGTCTCGGCCGAGCAATATTTTACTGTCTCGCTCTTCTACTCGGTACGTGATCAAGGCATAAGCGATGATGTGATCGACGACGGAGCACGTTTGCCTAGAAGTAACCTATTCACTCTTGACTTGAAGACCACTATACCCACAATAAATATGTTTGAATTAATTCCCACTTTTACCCCTCCCCCCATAACTTGTAAATAGCTAAACCGATTCAGATAAAACTGTGTTTAAATACCATCGCTAAGCCCTGTACCTGTTTTCAAATAAAAAAAAAACCGTCTCCAAATCGATTTACTCGTTTTAAAGCTACGATACCACAGACAGACATATTGACTTGACTGGCCTGTTGGTCTAATGGTTAGTGGCCCTAACTGCTATGGCGGAAGTCGTGGTTTCGATTCCCACCCAGTACAATTTTTTTTGTGATGTGCATGATCATTGTTATGTGTCTGGGCACAAAATAGATAGGTACAGAAGTCGATCTACTTATAAAGCGCGCTCGAGCAACGCACACATAGACACCGCTCACGGACACGACGTCTCGGTCGCGTCTCGGATCACTCGTCGAACAGTTCCGGCTCAAACGCTCATTAGTGTGCGTCCACCGAGCGTAGGTATAAGAAGTATCTAAAGTACATAGGTACATGAGATTGTTTTCTGTACCTATCTATTTTGTGGTCTGGGTGTAATTTATGTACGAGTTAGTATAGAAATATATTTAAAATATTGTTACGTACTTGGGTAATCAAATGCCGATTTACTAACAGACAACTTTATTCACTACAAACAATAACAAATTAGTCCAGTCAACAGTAATCCGAATCGCAATTAACACTACAGTACCGTTACACTATCGCTTAGGTCGTTAAGTAAAATCACTTCAAGTACTAGGGTAGTTCGCTCTTGATCGTAGTCGAAATCACAACTGACTCGCTTCCGGCCGGGGGCTCGTATTTATATGCGGAGCCAAGAAAATTCTAGATACCGACATCCAGAACAATTGAATCGCTTCTCGAAGTCATAAATCATTATTATTGCTCGTGGTAATAAGAGTCACTTTCATGCGAATTTCGACTCTATTGTTAAAGTCGGAAAGTACCATTTCCCTTATCGGTACATAAATACCTAACTACTAGTGGTACTTGCTTTGTGGATGTTTCGAGATTTTTCTAAGCCTGGTTACGCACAACCATTCTAGATCTTTCGAACAGCAATGCGTTTTAATTATTACGTGCTACTCGTTATTTTCTCGGAGATATGGCGTAACAATATGCTTATCAGTTGTCTAGTACTCATAACACAAGCTCTGTTTAGCTTGAGACTAGACGTTGTGCTAGACGGCGTTGTGTGATAGTTCTGGAATATTATTATTACAATATAATGATACACATAAGAAGTATACCGATCAAACTTATATCAGCTCTTTTTGCGTTAGAATGATTTATGAGTATTTTTTAGGCGTTATCTTTGTTTTTTGCCAAGTTATTTTATTTCTTCTTTCCTCAAGGCGGAACTCGCCTCATAACAGGAAAATGCGGGGTGGATTTTTTTAGCAAATCACTTTGATTGAGGGCGATTGAATTTGGCGTCTCGAAATAAGTTGGGTACCTAAACATTCCACTTTTAATATTTTGCATTGTCAAGGTGCCTTTAGAGAAAACAAAAAAAAAGAACATTATTTTTAGTTTGTGTAAAACCTGAATATAATTTGTTAAGAATTTGTAACTGAATTTATTGTAATAATTTTTACACCATGTTTTTTTTTTTATTTTGGGTAGCAAAATCATCTAATGACATCCCCCGCTCTTGGGCGGAGTGGGCGATAATATCAGACTTTTACTGACTAAAAACCCACTCCTGTTCCTTCGTTGCCTTTCGTACCGTGGCTGAGGTATCTTTCGAAACTAACCCCTACGGTACTATTAATATTGTTTCGATATTTTTTATGACTTTTATTTTAATCCCACTAATATTATAAAAGGCGAAAGTTTGTAATTGCGTGTGTATATTTGTTAGTTCTTCACGCTCGAACAGTTTGGATGACATTTGACACACTAGTAGACCATGTCCTAGAATAGCACACAATACTTTTTATCTTGGGAGTATCTTGGAGATTTTTCTACTTTCACACAGCCGAAGTCGCTGGCTGTAACTAGTTGTTATAAAAAATTTAAAAAAATATTTTGTTTAGCAGTCCAGAAATCATTATATTGTTTCAAAGAGAAAGGCACAATTTCCATAACAAATTGGACAAAGGTTTAAACAAAGACAACAAAAATTACCTAAACTTCAAAATAAAAATACAATATCTAATATTATATTCAAGAATATATTAAGTATCAAATTACTCTCTATCTCTGTACTTAACAGGTATAAAAGCGAACAAACAAAAAAACCTTAATTATGTTATACTGCATTAATTATAAAAAGTTAGCTAATGTATTCAATTGCCTGGCGCATTGTTCTGTTCCACGATTATACAAAAATCACTAATTACTCTGCATAGTGATAAACAAACACTGTGGGTCAATTCACACTAAAACGCGACGCAATGCAATGCTACGCGAAGAGAAACTTTACAACTTTACTTACGATTATTTTTTTCGGTGGGTAAAAATCATGTAAATGACATTCCCTGCCCTTGGGCAGAGCGGTAGATAGTGTCAGACTCTTACTGACTAAAAAACCCACCCCGTTCCCTCTTGCCTTTCAAACCGGGGCCGAGCTTCCCTTTCGAAAACAGACCTTCGCCCCAGTAGGCGTCGACCCAGCTGGGCCTCTACGGTTTCTGACAACTCCTTGAGGCGCGCGTAGAACAATACGTGCGGTTGATATCTTAGGCTCAGTCCGGACAGTTACCGGACTGTCAGACGGCGAACTACCCATTACTCGCAGGCCTAAAAATAAAAATATGAATGAAAAAGTTTTTTCTTTAAACTTATTATGACTTAAACGACATATTTAACTAATTTAGATTAAACAATAACGTTTTTACTTCACCTTGATTTAACTAAGATTCAGTAATACAAAGCAAGAAAAAAAAAAACTGTAATTGATAAGTACGCAAATAAGTTTTCTTTGCAAACCGTACTTTTCTGTCAACGTTTGACAGATCGGGGTTATGGAATTTCCTATTTTTATTTGGAACGCTTAGTACTAATTTACTATACGAAAAGATTAACATTTCAGATCAAGACTCCCCCGCTGCGTGATGCAATGTATTCTGAATTTTTACAACGAAATGTGTATCTAAAAAGTTGTATTATGAGCCGTTCTTCGCACAGCGTCGCGTCGCGTCGCTTTTCGGTGTGAAATGAGATTTAATCATCATTTAAATACATTTTGATTAATGGTATTTAGACTTTGCATTTAAATTAAAGTAGTAAACATTAAAGGATTTTTTTTTATTCAAAGCTACATTGGAACTTAAACTTTTATTGTTGTAATTTAATAAAATAACAAAGAGTGTTATGATGAACTAGTAGTAAAGTAGATGCCTTTCATGCATTAGGTTGCGGGTTCAAAACCGAGCAAGTCAACATCATCATCATTTCAGCCGAAAGACGTCCACTATTGGACGTACATAGGCCTTCCCCTAAGTGTCGCTGCAATGAACGGTCCTGTGCGTCTCGCATCCATCTGATTCCCACGACCCTCACCAGGTCATCGGTTCACCTTATGAGAGACCTTCCAATGCTGCGTCTTCCAGTACGCGATCGCCACCCCAGAACCTTTCAGCCCCAACGACCAACCAACCGTGCAAGTAATATGAATTTTCTAAATGCACGCGCGAGGGAACGGTCCTCATGCTCCAGCCGCCGAGATCCCGATTCTTATTTCTAGCCACAGCCATAGGCGTGGGCTTGCAGACGGCGATCAATGGTTAGTTTGCCGTCCGACCGTCTGGTAACCATCCGAACCAAGCCAAGTCGTCAACGGCGCGTAGTGTTCCACGCGCGCCTCAAGGAGTGATGTCAGCAAAACTGCCAGTAGGATCGAAGCCCATTGGGGCTTTGGGTACGCTTCTGTAAGGAAAACCCTAGGCCCTAGAATGCCATATGACTGGGTTTAGCCAGTAAAAGTCGACACGCCCTCGTTCTCCGCCCAAGAGTGGGATGTCATGGGATGATTTCCCACGTAAAAAGTAATATGTACTTTTCTAAGCTTATTTAGGCCATTACTGAAAGCACGTGAAGCTTTTGGCACAAAATAGATAGGTAAGTACGGAAGTCAGAGCTTGGCCGTACGATGCGTTGCGGCGCCGCACCGCAAATATTTAAACGAATCGGTGGGCACACGAGTGACGCCATCCCGCTCGTTCGGTCCGCTGATTCGTCGAAATATTTGCGGAGCGGCGGCGCAACGCATCGTGTGGCCCGGCCCTCAATCTACATAAAAAGCGCGCTCGAGCATCTCACACATAGACACCGCTCACGGACACGATGTCTCGGTTGCATCTCGGATCACTCGTCGAACAG
Organism: Mythimna albipuncta; assembly: GCA_929112965.1. Lineage (NCBI taxonomy): Eukaryota > Metazoa > Arthropoda > Insecta > Lepidoptera > Noctuidae > Mythimna > Mythimna albipuncta. The sequence continues at coordinate 9,783,287 of OV815974.1, read as the reverse complement.
TTCCGGCTCAAACGCTCATTAGTGTGCGTCTACCAAGCGTAGGTATAAAAAGTGAAGTACATACATGAGATTGTCTTCTGTACCTATCTATTGTGTGCTTTTGGTCCCAGTTATTATCCGTAGACCTTCGATGGTCGTTACAGGTAGCCAGACGCCAGAATGTCTGACTATCAGTCTATCCAAGCAGTATCGTGTTGCCTAGTAACTGGATTATGGGCAATCGCTCTATTTAAAACACGGGTATTCAGTCTGTTATGCCTCGATCACACGTACCGAGTAAACGGGCGAGACAGAGCTCTCGGCCGAATACTCGGTACATATAAACAAAGCGCCGAGTGCTAGGCCGAGCGCTTATCTCTACAACTCGCTTACATCACTGTCTTGACCGAGCAACATTTGAGACAGTCTCGCCCTTTTACTCGGTACGTGTGATCAAGGTATTAGACCGGAAGCCGATCCCAAGACAGATGAGAAAAGGTTAGGGAGCTGATAAAGTAATAAACACTATCAGATTTTTGCAGAATAAAACTTACCTGGGTTTCTTTAGTTGCCCTTTCCATTCCAGAGCAACGGTAAATCTTTCGAACAAGCAGTATCTGCTAATTGTTTTTTTTTTAAGGTCTAAAATAATCAAATGACTTCTTCCTCTGTCTCTGGCTATCAGAGTTTAACTAAGAAAAACCCAATTGTGTTTATTTGCCTTTTACGGTCCAGGGTTGTGGTAACTTTTCCTTACATTTTCGCAGCCCTAGCAGACATCGGACCAATCAGTAAGATCCTTAAATTATAAAGTAAGTATTCATATCGACTCTTAAAAGGCAAAAATTACTAAGCGTCATTAAGTAAACTTTATACGATTTAAATTGTTACTAAAAAAAGTCGGATTTTACCATGATTTTAATAATACCTAAATCCGACTATTTCGTTATTTTCCACATTTTATTTTTGTTTCTGAAAATTTATCTTTAAATCACTGGAACTCTACAGGAGTAATCAATATCGCTAAGTAATTTTTGCCTTTCAAGCTATCAATAAACGTTGTCGATATAAGTACCTATTTATGTTTTACAAATAAGATCTGGATAAAAATTTGTTGATTCTTAGGGATAGGTTCTAGACTAATTGACTTAAGGGAGGTCTTTGGCTCTCATTAGGTATTCAGTTACCTAAATATACTTCATGAATACCTAAAGAAAACATAAAATATGAATTCGCATGGAACGAATGGGCGAAATTGCCAGGAGTTAGCTTGGGGCTATCTTCGAGGTTAAACAAACGTTTGCTTTAGTCTGTCCGTGAATGTTTGATTGCCTAGTTCATGCCGACGCTCTACCGTGATTCGGAACGCAGATTACAAAAAAAATCGGCCTCTCTGTACGAAATTATAAACTTGACCGGAACAGTTCGTATAGAGAGGCCAATTTTTTTTTTTCGTTTTCTGAAAAAAAGGCTTGTGGAAGGTTGTTCTGTTTCGTTTACTGAGCAAGCCCTTAAGGTTTGTTGACCTGTTCCTTACACCCTGTATACACAGTAATATATTTTTTTCTTCGCACTTCGCCCGGCAATAAATATAGCCTTTGTTACTAAGGGTGAATGTAGCTTTCCAAAGGTGAAAGAATTTTTGAAACCGGCACAGCAGTTTTTGAGTTTATTCGTTACAAACATACACACAAAAATACAAATTTTCCTTCTTTATAATATTAGTGTAGATATCAAACTGACTGACACGAACGTGAATTTGTTTTTTTGATGTAAGCGAACACTAATTTCCCCCTTCTGACCCCCTTTAAAGTTGAATTTTTGTTTGTCATGTGAAATTCGTTTGTATTCAAAATTAAACAAAATAAACTTCAAACTTGGCTCAAATTCCAATCAAAAGGAATAAAAGACTATCATTATTAGTTTATCAAACCCATCTTAAAATACGGCTTAAGGCCCAAGCGCCTGACAAGTGCCATAAAACAGTGACTTTCTGAAGCCTACTCCTCGGTAACGGCCAGGTTAATAGGTTTGAAAAAATATATGTTTATTATAGATTCATGAACAACATTAACAACATTTGATTTGTTCTTGCGATTTTGCCAAAAAAAAAAAAAATATTTAGCAATTTCGCAACTTTTTCCTACTCCTTCGAAATGGCTTGGATCTTTAGAAACGTTTTTACACATAATTGGTTAAATATTCTTCTAAGTGAACATAGCATTTGTAAATCAATCAATATTTCGCGAAGAAAATGGATTTAAAGGTCAGCCGCGCACTATCCGGGCGGAGCTAGCCGCAATTAAATGCACAGATATGCGTACTGCTGCCCGCCCAGGCGTACGCATATCTGTGCATTAACGCACTGCATTTAGGCACGAGAGTTGTGTCCATATAATTTCGGCCAGATGGTTCAAAGGACTTAAGGGGCCTTAAGGGGTTTAGCACCGTGTTAAAACCGTCCTCATGTTCCCTTTGCGTTTTAGAAACACGGGCTTAATAAGCTTCGGCTCTGCTGACTGTTACTACGATCTTACTGACATCGCTTTGAGGCGCGCGTGGGACACACGCCGTTGACGATTCGGGTTCGGTCCGGACGCTTACCGGACGGCCGGACAGCCGCTGGCCACCCTGGAGCATTCGCATACCGTAATTTAGAGACACAATAGAAAGATAATGAGAGAGCGAACGCTAGTGTTCGCTTGGGGTTTAATGAATTAATTACGAGACGCTTTTTTTAATACGTAAAGTACAAACACTTTCAAACATAGCAGCGATTTAATTCGGTGGGTAAATATAAAAGTCACAAAAATCAATGTACTAAGTTCTAAGTAGGTTCATAAAATACTCGTAAGTTATACTTAACGAAAATTATGTACCTAATTTGAAACAAGTTCCCAGAATTTAAGTTTGAATGTAGGTAAGGCGTGTTTATAGAACCGAATTTCCGGGAATCAGATTACTTTCAACAACTAATCAATTTGATATTATTAAGTCTTCCCAGTGAAACTTATCCTTGGAAGTTATTAACATTGTACATTTATTTTTAATAGCATTTGTCCAGTATTTTTTGTATAAGCGGTGTAAAATAAAAATATAATCAAAAATAATACCATTATTACAATTTGCATTGCATTATTAACAGGGTGTAAAGTCCCATATACCGCCGTTGAAAAGACTAGACGAGTGTTTTGTCTGGTCCAGGAAACTGCCCAATAGTTGATTTTGGGCTATCGTATATCAAGTTCTGATCTAGCCGTCTAGTCAACCCTTAAGGGGCCGGCGACCGATGAATTTCCATACAAACGTAATACCACGCTCATTTGCAGTTGGAGCATATTTCCAACATAATATATTATGATAATATTCGGTTATAGACATGGAGAGGTACGATATTATGGCGTGGCGTTTTCGTTATTTGAAAGAATTGCAGGACAATCGAAATGGAGCCCAGAGTCCTATATTTTATTCGAATATAGTTTTAACAATTTCCAAAAGAAAAAAAAAATTTAAGGCAATTGTTAAAGGTAACGAATTAACAGTTAATCTCCTCGTCCATTTAAGTACTAGAAAACTGATAAATATACTTATATATTTCTAAATATATACATATTATTGAATAATTACACCAAGGCACAGAACAAATGATCGTGCTCATCACACGAACATTAGTCTTAGGCGGGAATCGAACTCACGACCTCCGGTATAGCAACCAGAGCCACTGACCATTAGATCAACAGACCTATCTAACTTTATTATTTCTTCGGTTTAAGTAGGTACGTAACTACAAAAACTGGGCAAGTGCGAGTCGGACTTGCGCAGTGTGGGTTCCGTGCAAACTACAATCAATCTTGGTCGCTTGGTAGGTTACTCAAGTCTGTGGTCCCTTCAAGCTGTGAAAAAATCGAACTTGTAAGTTATCGAAAAAAAATATACGGCCGTTTATGTTCAATTTCCGAATCTAGTCTCAAAGATTTTTACAAATCGTTAAAAAGATTTTTCCTTTTGTGATGTAGCAAATTTACAATTTTAAGATTTTGTACTGTATTTATGCTATAAGACCCTGCTTTGTGCTAGATTTCAGGATTCTGGGTCAACGGGAAGTACCCTATGAATTTCGATCTTTGAGAGTATCAAATATACGTTTTTTTGCGACATAAACGGCGGTATCTTTTTTATTCGTTAATTTAGATGTTTGATTTTTTCACAGCTTGAAGGGACTATAGACTTGAGTACCTAGGTATATAGTTCTAATTTCAACTCGATACCTCCACGCGTTCTTTAGATAAAGGGTCTTGACGACAGACAGACAGACGGACGGACAACAAAGTAATACTAAAGGGTTCCATTTTTTCCTTTTGAGGTACTTACGGAACCCTAAAACTGATATTTTTCGTTTTCCTTATTTTGAAGATAAACTTTAAAAACATTGTCTGATTAAAAAGAATAAACAAACAAAATGGTATCGTTAACGACAGTACCGTATTCAAAATTCAAGTGATACGGAATTGGTTTCACTCTGTAAGTACTTATGAACTGGGCGTTCCAACTGAATTTGGTGGATTTAAATTTGAAGTACCCTCTCTACGTTCTCTCCCAGAATAAATAAAATTGGAACAAAAGTTGGAATAAGGCAATAGACTTCAGGATAGGAATATTGTTGAATAAAAAAATGAGTGGTAACGAGAATTACGAGTTGTAGTTCGCGGGTTCAAACCCAGCCAGGCACATTACTTGGGCTAATTTATTTCATCACCATAGCTCTCAAAACAGTGAAGAAAAACATCGTGAGTACTTGAGTAGGTAAACATCCTAGAACCAAAAATTCAAAAACATGAGATCCACCAATCGGCACAGCGCCCGTGTGGTGGATTACGACCCATTTCCTTTCTTTGAGTGGAGCTCTGAGTCCCAGTAGTGGGAACAGACTGATTGAGTAATTATGCTATAGGTGTAACAATAATTAAAATTTGGAAGTGCAGATTTGCATAAATTATCATAACATTTTACAACTTAACAATTATTTAGCGAAAATAATTTTTTAACCTTTCTTAAATATTCGTCTGAATAAAGAAATTAAAAAACTTGCCCGTTATTTGTTCAATTTTAGTGAGTCTGAGTCAGTGTTTGCTCAACCTCCAATATCTGGCTGAAGTTGGCCATATAGCTATTTTGTAAGACCCTTATTTCGCCTGAACGAAAAACTCATTATTACGAACACAAAAGAGATTCAGTTGTATTTTATCTTTAACATTTCCTGGAGAAAGTTGATTGGATTGAAAATTATTTCGATCTATTGAACACTTTAATTAATAAGCGTAATCTTGTTTTCTTAGGGTTCCGTACCTCAAAAGGAAAAAAATGGAACCCTTATAGGATCACTTTGTTGTCAGTCTATCTATCAAGACCCTTCATCTCAGGAACGAAGAGGCAATACTCCCAAAGGAGGAGGCCAAACGCATCAGGAAACGGCGTTCACACCACCGCCGCCGCCGCCGGGATTCTGATCCCGATTTCCGGCCACCGTAGGCGCGGGCTTGCGGACAGTGAGCAATGGGTAGCTCGCTGTCCGGCCGTCCGGTATCTGTTCGGACCAAGTCCAAGTCGTCGACGGTGCGCACTGTTCCCGCGCGCCTCAAGGAGTTGTCAGCAACAGCAGGGACCCATCTGGGTCGAAGCCTACTGGGGCCAGGGTTAGTTTCGAAAGACTGCTCGAGCCCCGGTATGAAGGCTAGAAGGAACGGGGTGGGTCTTTTAGTCAGTAAAAGTCTGACACTATCTCCCGCTCCGCCCAAGAGCGGGGGTTGTCATTGGATGATTTTTTCCCACCATAAAAAAGGTATCCAGTTAAAATTAAAACCATATGCTCAGGTCTACGGTTTCTTGAGGCTAAGAAACAATCAAACTTCTTAAATGACTAAAAAGAAGACGTCCATTTATGTTGCAAAAAACTTATATTGCACTTTTAAGGGAATCAAAATTCATAGGGTCCTGTTGACCTAGAATCCTAAAATTTGGCATGAAATAAGGTCTCATAGCACAGGTATATGAGGAGCCCCGGTACGAAGGCTGAGCCCCGGTACGGAGGCTAGCAGGAACGGAGTGGGTCTTTTAGTCAGTAAGAGTCTGACACTATCTCCAGCTCCGCCCAAAAGCGGGGGTTGTAAATTGGATGATTTTTTCCTACCATAAAAAAAAACAGGTATATGAGAAAATCTGAAATCTATTTTGTAGTCATGTCACAAAAAAAAAACTTTTTGCGATTCGGAAAAATCTTCGCAACATAGTTCGGGAATTGAATCACTTTTCTAAGTAAGTTTGTACGGAGTCCTCTATGCGCAAGTCCGACTCACACTTCCCGTTTTTTCTTTTTTGTGTAAATGTATCCTCACTTGTATTATTAAAAAAAACATAAAAGTTAGTTAATAACAGACAATACAATAAAAGATACTTCGTAATGAACAGCTTTGTGATATTAAAAACGAGGAAGATCGTTCCTTACTGGATACTAAAGTCTGCTAGAGCGGCTTCGCCCGCGTAAAAAGTAGAAATTGTAATCTATGTCACTCAAGGATCAAGTGTGCAGTCTGCGGGAGAAAAAAATTGTTCCAGTAGTTTTTGAGTTTATTTGGCTCCAGTTTATAAAACAAAATAAAATAAGAAAAAAGCTATCAATAAATGAGACGTTACCAAAATAAATTACCAACGAAGTGAAAAGTGTTCCAAGTCTAATAATATAAAGAAAACTGCAAAAGTAAAGTGTTAGAAGAATAAAAGAGATGGAGCAGTTAAATATAGACACATTTACGTAATATTATGAGTTACCTGTTACTGCTTCCCCTTACCTCTTGTGCAGAAGCAGTCATTGCCAAACAAGCTTGTCTTCTACATAGTCTTTAACCGTACGCTTTTCAATTTTTAAGCAATTCAATTCATTCCGATCTCGCTGGTTTGTCTTTCTAGTTTTCTTGTTTATCACTTTCCAGACAGCTTTTATTTTATTGTTTTAGTTACCAGAAGTACTCCCCAGGAAAATGTGAACCCCATGCTCCCAGTTACTTCAATATTTACCCCATCATACCACAACAAACCAAAGAATCGACATTGAATCGGCATTGTCATTCAATGTAATACTTCTGTGGTGAATCCCACTTAGATCTTTTTTTTTGTGGTTTAGAATTATTCCAGAAGTAATTAATTATTATAATTACTACATGTGAAAATGGAGTACGTTTTTATTTAGGTATGAGTCACACTATCATAGCATAAAATTAATATTTAAAATCAAAAGTAATTTGCATAAACTTAACTAGAGATGAATAATTAAGACGATTATGATGTTATTACTTAGTTACATAATCTCAAGGTTGTGTAGTAAGTTATTTTAAACAAGTTTATAGTGCTAGCTTACGTGGCAGTTCCTGAAACGTCTGAGACTAACTTACGGAAGGTTAAGCTGGAACTACAGTAGACCGAAGCACACGTGTAACACGCCTGATTTGTACGTAGAACGACGTCGCGTGGCGTGGATCAAGTGTAGCTCTACAAGTCTAGTTTCCGTATAAAATGTATGGAGACCGACGCACCCAGACTAGCGTTTGTGGCACACATGTGCGCAGTGTAGTTCTAGCTTACAGCGAGGATAAGGTGGAAAATACGGCAAGGTGTGCCTCCACTTGGGCGGAGCACCGCCGTATCCTCGTGGGGAGCGATCGGCAGCAACGTCCTTTCGCGCTGGGCCATGGTACAGGCCATGGACTGGCGCGAGGAAGAATGGCAGGCGGTGGCCTCCTTTTGTGAAGTAGTAATGCTAGTAAAGAAGACGGCCGCACATGTGAGGGAACGAACGTCCTTACACCCCAGCTCCATCCGCTGGGATCCCAACCCCTACTTTCAGCGACGGTAGCCGAGCAATACGAGCAACCGTCTGGACTAAGCCTGAGTCCTCGATGTCAGCAAAACTGTAGGGGCCCAGCAAGGCTGAAGCTCAAAATCGATAGGTACAGAAGACAATCTCATGTATGAACTTCACTTTTTATACCTACGCTTGGTGGACGCACACTAATGAGCGTTTGAGTCGGAACTGTTCGACGAGTGATCCAAGACGCTACTGAGACATCGTGTCAGTGAGCGGTGTCTATGTGTGCGTTACTTCAGCGCGCTTTGTATGTAGATTGACTTCTGTACCTATTTATTTTGTGGCTGAAGCCTACAGGGGCCATGGGTTGACTTCCGATAGGGAAGCCTAGTGTACTGGAGCGCAAGGCAGAGAAGGAACATAAGTGTGGTTTTAGTTAGTAGTGGTCAAAAGTTTCCTTAGAACGAAAGATCATTGGATTGGATTGGTCATTGGATGGTTTCCACCTTAAAGAAGAAAAATACAATGTTACACTAAGCTATTGTTTTCAGGGAATTATGAACAGTATTAACTGAGTGTCACTACGTTGTCCGGCCTCCCATAAGGTAGACTAAAGACCTGATGAGGGTCGGATTCCTACTGTTGGATGCAAGTTGTTTGTACAAGACTGGACGTTGCGTTGTTACAAAAATTGGAGGAGGCATATATTGGAATTGCATGACTTGCTTCCACCATGTCATTTCTACCATCGGACAACCCGACATACGGCGATTATCTAGTCTTTCGTTGTTGAGACCTCTATGGTCTGGACTAAGTGTTTCGCCTCGTCATTGATACCGCGTACATTGAAGGGACGGAACGTACTGGCAAAATTTGCCTGCTGCGGTCTTCCCGTCCGATTAATTACTTTGTTTGATAGGTAGCGGGCAGCCCCATCTAGGTTAATTTGAACCTGTATTCCCTGAGAGATTATGGCTATATTCCCTGTGGAATTTGGCAAAGGTTTACTTACCGATCCACACCGAGGTTTCATGAGTTTTTACTTTATTTATTTGGGTACCTAAGTATACAGTTGTATTTAACATTTACAATTTGGCACCGAAAACGAGACAAATATGTATACAACCTACGATAAATTCCACATATAGGGTAAAATTTACATATGTACAAATTATGTTTTTTCCACATATTGTAACAAAAAAGAAAATTTAATTTCATAAGCTATGGATAAAATTAGATCGCTGTCCGACCGTCCGGTAACTGTCCGGACCGAGTCCAAGTCGTCGACGGCGCGCACTGTTCCCGCGCGCCTCAAGGAGTTGTCAGCAACAGCAGGGACTCAGCTGGGTCAAAGCCCACTGGGGCCAGGGTTAGCTCCAAAAGGGAAGCTCGACCCCGGTATGAAAGGCAAGAAGGAATGGGATGGGTTTTTTAGTCAGTAAGAGTCTGACACTATCTCCCACTTCGCCCAAGGGCGGGCGATGTCAATGCATGATTTTTTCCCACCATAAAAAAAAGCAAACAACACCATATTAAGTTTATTTTGCAACAATAGTTATTTATTTTGATACAATTGTGGAAGCAAAACCTATAACCATTTGCCTGACCCAAAACCTTTAACTCAACATTGGACCAAGGAGACAGACACGTTACATAATAGGTAGGTCACAAAACTAACTCTACATGAGAGCTCAAGATCAAGTCTCGGATAAAACCGATGTCGAATCTCATGAAGCTCCTGAGATTGGATGACCGAGTAACAACAATCAAGTTGACATGTGTTTTGTAATCGAATTAAATTGTATTGGTTCGAAGATTACAAGACCTCTAGTTTACTTAAGGGCGGGCTCCTACACACAAATTGCGATACGATGCAAAACGACGCCGCATCGCAGAAACCGAAATGCGAATTGCTGTGGTGCGATATCGTGTAGCAATGGCAAAGCATCCTAACGGTTCATGGGATCATAGGGTGAGGGCGCAACACTGAGAGGGCGTTACGGCATGGCATCGACAAAACGACGCCGCACCGTTGTATATATCGGCACGAATATTGAGCGCTGGCTTCAAGTTGTGCAGAAGTCAAATATTCGGTCTCTTTAGTGGTGTGACGTGAGACGCGGGGGTGAGGAATGTTAGTGATTGGCTCGCCATGCCGTCGTGTCATATACGTCACTCGTGATTCGTTCCCTGCGCTTGTTGTGTGTATCTAACAACGACGACGATTGGCTCGCCAATGTATGGAATGCGCAAAGCGATCTCCACTCTGACGCCGAGCGTTCAATATTCGTGTCGATAACTATACGTTGACAACGCATTTCTGCTCGCACGCAGAAAGAAAAAACATCTTTATTAAATGGGCACAGCCCATTCAAAGTATGAACACTAACTAGAAAGCGCGTCATCGCATCGCAGATTTGTATGTTGCGGCAACGCACCGGAAATTTCCGCAATGCCATGTGCGACGTCGCAGATTTTTACGATGCGACATCGCAACGCAGAGTTATAGTCTGATCATTCTCGTACAAAGTGCGATGCAAATCAATTTGCAAATTCTTACGATGCGAATCAATTCGTTAATTACGACGGTAGAAGCGGTGCGTCGTATCGCTTATCACAGTTTTGTGATTGGGCCCTGAATTCGACACATTTATTTGTTTACTTATTATTATGTGAGGGAGTCACATCATAATTTCAGGTAAATACCTAATGCGATAGACCAGTTTTAAAATAAGTTAATACTTATATCTACTTATGATTAATTAAAAAAAAGAATCACTCGAAAAGAACGTTCAAACCTCTAATATATTCATTTCTCACTTTATCCACTTTCGTCACACCACACATCCATCTCAACATTTTCATCTCCGTTACATGCAAACTTTTTTCGTCCTTCTTTTTCACAGCCCAACTTTCTGATCCATACAGTATGACAATCAAAAAGAACGTATTTGCTACAATAAAAAATAGATGCTTTATTTTTTTTTCATGATTCTTTTTACATTTCCTCTGCCGTAGCAATTAAAGTACCTTTTTATTTATTTACGACAAAAGAATTCTCTCTTCATCTAACGACTTCTTTCGCTCTGTTAAATTCACAATGCTCCTTCAGTTACCCTTTAGGGGCCACTGTAACTCTTACGAACGAGTTGTAAAGAATAAACTGGCTGGATGATAATATCACCGTAAGACATTCATTCTTGGAGATGGCATTTCACTCCGGTCAAAAAACATCATCTGACCCTCAAAAGTTACGTAAACTTATAATTACATAGAGTTTTTAATATAAAATTTATCAATTAAAACTTATTTAAATAACTAAATTTATATAATAATAATAAGATCACATAGTCATATTTCCGAAGGTAGACGACGATTCTCGAAGCACATACTTCTCTTTTTACATTTAAAAGTATTTTTTGTAATATTTTATTTTATCTCACTTCGGGCAGTCTCCAAGTGGGGTGAAGCCAATCTAGTGGGATTCAACGCCGCCAAAACACAAGCGTGTCTTTTCACTGCCAAAAGGAGCCCATGCACCTTAGTTCTTACTTTTCGGAATTTATCCCTGGAGTACACCGACCGCCTTCAGCTCTTGGGGGTTGAAATTCCCTCAGACCTTAACTTTGGGCGGTTCATTGAGTCCAAGGCCAAGGTAGCTGCTAGGAAGCTGGGCGTTCTTGCAAAGGTCCGGCGGTACTTCACACCGGGGCAGCTTTTGATGTAATACAAAGCACAGGTCCGTTCGTGTGTGGAGTACTGCAGTCACATATGGGCTGGTGCTGCAAAATGCCATCTGGCAGCTTTGGACTCGGTGGAAAGGCGTGCAAAGAGACTAATTGGTGATCCAGATTTGATTAAGTCCAACCTTCAAAGCCTTGAGCATAGGCGTAGAGTAGCCAGCCGTTCGGTGTTTTACAGGATGCATTTTGGAGAGTGTGCGCAGGAATTGCATGACTTGATTCCGCCATCGCAATTCTACCATCGGACAACCCGACGTACGGCGAATATTCACCCTTACGTTGTTGAAACCTCTACGGTCCGGACTAAGCGTTTCGCCTCGTCGTTTATACCGCGTACGTCGAAGGACTGTAACAGTTTGCCTGCTGCGGTCTTCCCGTCCGATTATAATTTGGGTGTCTTCAAGGCTAGAGTGAATAGGCTCTTAATAAACAGTGCGCCTCACCATCAAAGGTTGCATCGCTACTTACCATCAGGTGGGATCGCAGTCAAGCACTAGTTTATTTGAATTAAAAAAAAAAATGGTAACAAACTACATTATATTGGTTTTATATTGTATGTACATAGTTGACTTTAAAAGTATTTTTCGTTTAATTAATATTTAAGTATCCTGCGCACAATGTTAAACCAAAAAATAATTCCAATAAAGATAATGTCTATCTATTCATATTTTAGGCTCAAAATTTCTAACTTTTAAATCCTACGTCGAAATAAGCTAAAATGAAGTGGTTACAATTCTGGCAGGAGCTGGGCACTTATCCAAATGCAACCCCGCAAAAGTTAAATGTAGTGTTAGCTGAATTTCAACTATTTTAATTGTTAAGCTATTTTGGCGCTTTGTGTTTCGTAAACAATTTTTTTTTTTTGAGGTTTTAAATCATCTAATATCTTCCCTGCTCTAGGCGAAGTGGGAAACGTGTCAGACTTTTACTGACTAAAACCACACCTATACTCCTTCAGTTGCCTTTTGCATTTCTGGGCCACGCGTTTCCTTTTCGGAAGTCAACCTATGACCCTAATAGGCCTCAGCCCTCTCTGCTTTTTTACTGAAACCCCTCTGAAGCGCATGTGAGACGACACTACGCGCCGTAGACGACTTGGACTCGGTGCAGATGGATTCGTATACCAAGTGAAGCTGTTTTTTTCTATCCTTTTTTTCACACTGCTGAGAAATGGCCACCCCATTTCTTCCAGGTATTCTTTCCTCGAGCCATTTCGAACGAACCTATGCAGTAGGCATCTAAGTCATTTCGTCACCTCTTTCGAGTTGCCGGTAGCGGCGTCCATCCTTACACTTTGTGGAGACTCTAGCCCAGAGGTCAGTGTGCATGCGGCTGACGTGACCCACCCAATCCCGTTTTAGCAGTCATTCTTTTTTCCTACGTCTTTGAGCACAGCTTTGTGTCCCTCATTTTGTCGGCTCTTTTAAGATCCAGTATATTGCGCTGTATTGACAAACCCCGAGAGAATGGAACATTCTTACACATCAGCTGACGTGACCCTGATCCCTACAACACTCTAGAGTGGGAAAAGTCATAGGATGATTTTTCACCTCAAAAAAATCAGGCAACACATCTCAAACAAAATGGATTAAAGATTATGACAAGTTAAACTTGATGAGGCCAAATATAAGCAAATTATCTTGTCTTATTGAGATGAGTCCATAGAGACCTTTAAGATGAGTCTGGACGATGCTCGTGAGTACTTGTCTATAGATTTTAAAGATAAAATCAATGAACACAAATGCAAAAATGCTACTTTAACTAGCCCAGGGGACTTATCACGATGTATTAAAATGTCAGTTGTAAAAACGAGAAAAACAATGGAGCTAAAAATGAACTGTTAAAGAGATGGAGCTACATAGGGTTTTTTTTTCATCTATGACATCCCACGCTCTTGGACGGAGCGGAAGATAGTGTCAGACTTTTACTGACTAAAAACCCAATCCTGATCATCCGTTTCCTTTCGTACCGGGGCTCAATCTTCCTATCAGGAACAAATTTTTGGCCCACATAAGGTTCAGTTTACGTCCTAAATTTCATTGTGTTACTCATGGTAGCTGCTAGAAGTGTTTAAAAATGGGTAAGGGAATAATATTGTTACCGGACACAGACGATGAGAGCAGATCCGTGAAGGTTTAGCTTGTAAAAACTATAGAACATTATTATAGCTTAGACGCTGAAATTCCAGTTGAGTATTTTAGTTGAGTGTCACTTTACTGCTCATTTTAAACCGTAAATATCAACTTTCGTTTTAATGCTGCACGTGTATTCCAGACTAGAGATGGAACAGAAATGATTACGTATTCGAACCGAATTCGGAACTGAAGTTTTTAAATTTTTGTTCATCGGAACAGAAACCGGAGGTGAAAGTACAGGCAGAAACGTCAAATAGGACATTACCGTAAAACAAGGTGAATAGATATAGTACGATAAAATGGGGTGAATATAAACACAGGGGTGATTAGAAACAAAACTGGTTTGGTTTTTCACTGTGATTTCATATTATGGGCGAAGCATCGAATTTTTAAAATATCAATTAGTTAAATGGTATAATAAATGGTGGTGGTGGTGGTGGTATAATTAAATGGTAGATACAAAAATATTCAAATATTGTGAAAATAACCTTTGAAGTTTTGTTTCTATTCACCCGTGAGTTTATATTCACCCCATTTTACCGTACTAAAACTAATACAAAACTCGGAAAGTATAAATGAAAAGCCAATTAATAATATTTCAAATACAGAACTAAATAACAAGTAAAAGAGTGATTGACAGAAGGCACGGCAAGAGGGAGGTTCCCCTCGCGACAAACTTTTTAATTCTGATATAAGTTCCGATATTTTATCTAGATACATATAAATAAAAAAAGACGTGTGGCACTCGGGGACTGCCGCGGTAAAGCATTGCATAGCATTTTTATCAACTTTATGCAATTATAATTATTTATTTATTTTATTTATGCAGTATTTTTTTTTCTTTGTTTTTTTTTTCTTTGATATTATTTTAAGTTACACTTTCACACATTGAATTGAATTTCGATTGATTGTTCACTCATTTGTTTTCTTATCGATCACCACGCTCAAAAAACAAATGAGTGGGGGCTGTTAGGTTATTTTCGTTACGGAATTTCTTTTTAAGATGAGTCTGAACGATGCTCGAGAGTACTTGTCTATAGATTTTAAAGATAAAATCAACGAGCCCAAATTGCAACGGTGCTACTTTGTCTAGGCAAGGGGACTTACCATGATGTATTAAAACGTCAATCGTACAAACGAGAAAGAAGGATGGAGCTAAAAATGAACTGTTAAAGAAATGGAGCCACATAGGGTTTTTTGCAGTCGGAATCGGAGGTGCATAACCCGTCGGAAGTTTCCTGTACTTTCGGAACCTTTCGTAATCGGAACCGACCCTCCGTAACATCTCTATTCCAGACTTTAGTCTTGCTCGTTATGCTCGCTCGTGTGCCCCTGTCCTGTTTGAGTTGAGTATATAAAGAACTTTGATCTATGACAGTTTAGACATAAGAGTTATTTTTGAACAAAGTCAATGACTGTAAATGGGTAACGAATTCAAGAAATGAATGCAATTATACAGGACAATCCGTATACTGTGTAATTGCATAGCACTATGCTAGAATAGCCATAGGTGTATTAAAATGTGTTAGGTTTCAATAAAAAGCCTAGTATTTAATTTAATTTTATGTGGCAACATTTAAATTGATTTGAGTACTAGACCAGAAGTCGTTCAAATAACGGGTTTTAAAATAAATATGACAGTGAAAAGGTCCAGGCTAATTTTATAGATAAAAGAAGTTACGTTTGTCAAATTATCCAATATATCCCACGTCATGTGAATGCTTTGTAAAATAGGGTTAATTCACAGGACACTGGGCAACGGCGCAGTGTCACGTAGATTAAAAAAAACAAATAGGTTAGGTGACAAAATGTCTCCCAATATGATTAGGAGACATTTTGTGTACGCTGTAGAATTGTCCAAAAACATGTCTCGCGTCACGTAAATGCGTTGGAAATATTTGAGGGGCAAGTTACAGGACACTGAGGAACGTTGCAGCGTCATGTAAATTAAAACCATGAATAGCTTAGGTGACAAATTTGCCCCCGCTATAGAATTGTTATGACGCTGTAGAATTATTAACCTTTCAATCGTGGAAATCACAGACACAATAGAAAAACAATAGGTGCGCGAACGCTTGGGGTTTAGTGAATTAAACAACAGTACCCCTAGCCAAGTTGCTAATCTGCAATAGTTAACGCTTGTAGAAAGCTTCAAATGTACGGGAATGACGTCGTCTTATCGCTCAGTCACGTGGTCAGAACAAAAGAATTGGCGGCAAGGTCAACTCGAAGCGTTCGGCGCAAGCGAAATGGTTGTAACTTGGCTACTTGGCTGGTCTTACGTCACGTAAATATTGTGTTGGAAAATTTTGAGTTACAGAACATTATGCAAAGTTGTAGCACCATATAGATTGAGCGTTGCGCTTCATGTTGGGCATTTTGTCCCCTAAAGTATCTGAGGCTTAATTGTAAATTATCCTAAGAAAACATTCTCTGGAGATTAAAGCGCCTATCATATTACGTCCTATTCCAAGATGTGGTCTGGTCACGTGTTAAGTTTAATTCAAATCTGTAAGGACATGAAGAGATAACATACTGACAGTTACTTTTACTTTTATAAAGAAAGTATTGATTAGATTAAATAGGTATAATCTATCCTAATATACCTAGTTGTTGCGTTTTAGTATGCCAACAGTGGTCATTGACCCTCTTTTATTAACACTCTTTATTTTCAAATGGAACATGTAGCTGTCTTCAAGGCCAGCTGTACGGGAGAGAAAGTCGGCAAAATGCTCAGATCGAAGAGGAAGGTTGGCGACTATGTACCAGAAAATAAATTTAAAGATAGTGAATGCATAAAAATAAACCGGCCAAGTGCTTCCGCATGACGCAAGTTCTCACTGAACATGGTAAGTTCAGGAAGTACCTGCACCAGATTCGTGCAGAAGTGACAACGGGGTGTCGCCGCCGTGTAGACCGCCCGGAGGACACGGTGGAGCATACGGTAGAGGTGTGCCCCGCTTGGAAAGAGCTTCGCCGTATCCTTGTGGGGGCGTTTGGCGGCAGCGATCTCTCGTACCAGGCCTAAGTCCAGGCCATGGTCCCGAGCCAGGAGGAGTGGCAGGTGGTCGCCTCTTTCTGCGAAGCAGTAATGCTAGCAAAGGAGGAGGCCGACCGCATGAGGCAACGGTGCTCACGCCCCAGACTCCGCCGGGATTTCGATCCTGATACCATTAGATACACCGTAGGCGCGGGATTGCAGACGGCGAGCAATGGGTATCTCGCTGTCCGACCGTCCGGTAAATGTTCAGACCAAACCTAAGTCGTCGACTGCGCACAATATAAAATCGTCATAGTTTCACAATGGATCATGTTTAAATGCGCAGCTGATGTCAGATGTGTGACGTGCGTTTTGTATCGGTGTTTAGTGGCTCGTGCGGGCCACAAGAAGCCAGCAACGGTGATTATTAGCATGTGGCAGCCACCGGCTCAACCGTGTGAGGTGAGTATAAAATGTAGGTATGTCAGTGGTTGCGGTCTATGGTAGTGGGCTGTGGCCCATGTGTGGCGACTATTATTGTCTCCGCACACGACCACAAAAAAAGCTAGAAGCGGCCACAAAAGCCAGCTGAAGCGCGCGACACCTCTTATGTCTGGAGAAGCTTGAAGCCGCTTCAAGCGTTTTTTTGTGGCGGCCCCGCCACATACGAGCCACAAAAAAGGCTGCCTCAAAAAGAAGCTAGAAGCGGCGTTTTTTTGTGGTCCGTGTTTGGGGAGAGTTAGTTGCTCTTGCTCTATCGCTACGCTAACCATACTGTCTGTCTGTTTGTCAGATTACCTACTCTTAGAAATTTTATATCAAGGGCAGGTGTCAGAAAAACATTCATCGATAAGTATAAGCATTCTAAGAAACTGCTCGAATAGTGATTTAATAGCAAAAACTGCTTTTTTTTCGTATTTTGTATAAGAATTTCCAAAGAAAGTCAAGGTAAATACGAATAAGCTCACATTTATTTTCTGCAAAGGTCACATTTTGTTGGTTTCGCATTGAATTTTATCCCTAGAGACTGGTGGAAATAGCTACTAAAAGGTTGCTTAGAAACATGGAGGTAACGCCAATAATATTTTTAATTGGTTGGTGACTAATTGGTTATCGGGTGCGTGATTCCCGGCCACCTTAGGCGCGAACTAGCGGACGGTGAGGTGAATGGGGAAGGTCGCCGCCGGGTAAAGACCAAGCTCGGGTCGAAGGAGCACTGTGTTTCACGTGCACCTCAAAGTGATGTCAGCAAGATTGACTGGGCCAGTTAGGGCGCCTTCAAATTAGTTGCATGGTGCAGCGCTGCCGTCGCGCTGTTTTGTTAATTCTTATAAAAATAAAACGCGCGGGCGCAGCGCGGGTGCAGCGCGGATGTAGTTCGGCAGTCGCGGGGGACCTTGTCAGTTTTATTTGTATATAATAACAAAGCAGTGCTGCAGCCGTTCTACCGTCGCGCGGCACTGTGGGCCTTGTTTGAAGGCGCCCTTAGGTCCTAGCAAGCTTGTGCTACCGGTTTCGCCCACGTGCAAAGAGTGTTATTATCCTAAATGAAATATCGAGATAAAAAGTATCTCATGTCTTATTCCATGTCATGGCCCACCCTAGTTCCAAGTTTCATATGAATCCGAAAACGAACAGACTAATAGATGAAACTAATTATACATTTATAATTTACTAGTATCTGCCAGTGTCTTCGCCTGAAAGCAGAAAATCATCTCTAGAGAATTTTCATCCGTTCGGCACATACATAAATACAAAACTTTCATCATCATCATTTCGGTTTAATGAAGACCACTGCTGGACATAGACCTAACCCAAGTGTCGCCACAATGATTTGTCCTGTGTCACATGTGATTCCCAGCTTGTAGGTTCACCTTGTGAGAGGCTTATCAATATTGCGTCATCAGGTACATGGTCGGAAGCCTACTGGGGCCAGGGTTATCCGAAAGGGCGCTCGAGCCTCGGTATGAAGGCTTGAAGGAACGGGATGGTTTTTTTAGTCAGTAAGAGTCTGACACTATCTCCCGCTCCGCCCAAGAGCGGGGGTTGTCATAAGATGATTTTTCCCATCGAAAAAAAAAAAAAAAAAAAGTTACATGGTCGGTTACCACTCCAGAATCCCACTCCATCAGTTCTGCGAGCAATGTGCCCTGTTCACTGCCACTTGTTGCCAAATTTGGCGATTGTGAGCAGCCATAACCTTGGTTCTCTTTAACCCCTAAAATAAGGGTCGAATTTGGGTTTCCACTTACTATCCCAGTAAAATTCAACTCTAGCTACTGTCTTTAACTTATTTTATTTAAAGTAATTTAAATATCAGTATTTCAAATAAATTAAAGTGATACCAGTGTCAAGTTAAGTGTAACTCAATTAATTAAAGTAATATTTCACAAAATTTACATCGTTTAGTTAAACTAACTTTAAATTAAATGTCTACAAGTAGTAATTAAAATAGTTTGAATCGATTTGCTAAGAGTATTTACATTCGAAAGTATTCATTCAGTCTAATTAGATTATGAATTTTAATTTAATTATTACACCTGCGGTAATATAATATTTGTAATATTTTTATTAGAAGTATTTTAAATCCAACATTCATTCATTTTAAAATCACAGTCCAAAGTAATAATTCCGTTAAAAAACAAAGTAATCACAAAAAACCATAAAGGGTCTACGACTCAAAAAACATCCATTATTCATTAGTATATTTCTTACAAAATAACAATTGTAAAAACGAAGATATTCTTAGTAATGATAAATCTGGTTAATTAGAATTAGGTGTATTTACAAAAACCGTCAGAAGTACCCAAAAAAAGGAAACTGAACTGTATTAATTAAAACCTGCTGAATTATATCTACCTGCCTCATTATTTTTTTCTGACGCTTGTTACGCGGACGATGATATCTTTAAATATGTACCGCAGTAAGTAAACATTTAATATTTTTGTCTGCTTCTAAAAAATGTTTTTTTTTAACGTTTAAATTTGGTATTCTATAGTTGTAATGTAATGCAAGACATAACACTATTATTATAAAGCAGAAATTGGGTGTGTTTATATGTTTGTAACTTGTTTACGTTCAAATAGCTGAAGAGGAAACGGATTGTGCAACTAGTGCGCCGAACCATCAAATACTATTGAATTTACAAGACGCGCCTACGCGCGTGAGTGCACAAAAAACCCGCACGATGATGCAGATCTGCACTCCCGCAAGTACGTGCGTATATGCGTTTTAACGCGCTACGCTGCGTGGTGCGTGGCAGTGTGATAACTACCTTACACATCTGTCCACACACAAGAGCGACACACGAGAACGTGATAATTAATATCTGTGTAAATTACGTTGACCTCGTAGAAATTGGAATCGTGTGGATGATTAGGTGAATGACGTGGAAGATGAGAAATAGGTAAGTATTATACGACTGGCCAGTTGGACTAGTGGTTCGTGGCCCTGACAAACTAGAGATCATTTTGATTCCTACCAAAGACAAATGTTTGTGTGTTCAGCACGATCATTTGTTCTGCGTCTGGGTGTAATTTATCTATATATGTGTGTATTTAGGCTTATATAAAAGTATGTAACTTATCACTTATCTAGTACCATCTAGTTACATAAGCTTTGCTCCGTTTGAGACTAGATGGTGTTGTGTGAAAGTTGTGGAATATTTTTTTATTAAATATTCTTTTAAGCATCGAACTCTCAGTTTCTATAATTAAAAGAATAAAGCTAGAACTGGATCAGGTGTAGCTCTATAAGGCTAGTTTAATCCTTAATACCTAGGGACATTACAATGATTGAAATGAATTATGATCGATGATCTGTCGTCAGAAGTCACTAATCTAACTTCTTCTGATCCACTTTTGTTAGATCAGTAATACAGTTATAATAATAATAATAATATGACATTTATTTCAGACAAAAGTCCATATATTGTTAGTAACACAAGAAACCTTATAAAGCTATTGTTAGTATTGTTGTGTTGTGTTGTATATACTACAGAAGTCTAAATTCATACAACAAAGATAAAAATCGGCCAAGTGCGAGTTGGACTCTTACGACTTTTTTTTTTTTTCGATTAGTGTTACGGTAGGTACGTATATAACGTGTGACTATGGCTTTTCTTTTTGTTCCTTCTTTGGCTTTGCCGTAGTCCGGTAAAAATTATAAGCTGTTGTCGTGTCTGTCTATATATTTTAATAGCCTATACTGTCCCTGAGCAAAGGGCAAAGGCCTCCAACAACTTCATCCAGACATTTTTTTCTTGAGCCACCTCGAACCAGTCGCCATGGTAGACATCATGGTCGTTTCGCCACGTCTTCCCAGGTCGACATCGGCGGCGTCGTCCATCTTTAGGTACCCACTTTGACGATGCTCTTGCCCAACGTGCAATTTATCTATGTCTGTCTATGTACCTACTTAGGGTGAGTTGCACCATTTAACTATAACGATAACAAAGCTGTTAAAACAGTTGTCAAATCGTCGAATTAACCAATAGGCGGCCGTTTCACGGCTGGTTATGGTTTGGTTATCGTTATACAAATGGTGCAACTCACCCTTAGTTAATTCCAAAACATCAAAACAACTGCGTGTTTAACTTCCAAGGGCATATCAAAACTGAAACAAAATTATTAGGTAGTTTCTGTTATTTAACCATCGCAGGATCTCTGTAAACTTAATTTGAACTTCAGCTATTCTGTTTGTAATATTGTTTACTGATAATTTCAGCAGAATATAGTTGTTATCAATTGAACTGTCTAGTTTTTTTTTTGTTATTAATTATTGACTATACTCAATCTATTTAGGTACTTAACTAAATCGTAAACAATCTTGATATAGTGTGTCTAATAAGTCAACCGACTTGGGAATTTTGTATGATATGTTATCATCTAAAAAATACTAATTTTCGGTACTTTTTATAGGATTCTTCTGTTAGTAAACAATGATCTCTATCTCAATTATTGAAACCGTGTTGACTACATCAGTTTTCGTTAAATCGTAATAATTACCCAAGTCGTTTAACTTATTATACATGTCTTTTTATTTAATATAAAAGACATACAAAGGTTATTTAAATTTAGTTAATTACCTAACATCGTTTTAGGTAAATTCCTGAATGTAAACATTTTGAGACAATTTTTAGATAAAAGACGTGTTTAAATTTAGTTAACTACTTATACAAATGGAGTATAGTGCTTGAGTGCAATCCCACCTGATGGTAAGCAGTGATGCAATCGTTGATGGTGAGGCGCACTAATTTATAAGAGCCAGTTCACTCTAGCCTTGAAAACAAAAATTATCGGTCTGGATTAAGCGTTTCGCCTCGTCGTTTATGGAAAGAGTGAATAGGCTCAAAAACTAGTGCGCTTCACCATCAGGGATTGCATCACTGCTTACCATAAGGTGGGATCGCAGCCAAGCACTAGTCTGTAGAACTCAATTAAAAAATATATATTATAAATATAATCGGACGAGAAAATCGCAGCAAACAAATAGTTCTAGTCCTACGATTTACGCGGTATAAACATAAGTTATACCGAAGCCAAATGACAACCACAGTTGGACATAGGTCTCCTCAAGCCTCAAGACATCGACCATTTCCAAGCTTTTCGCAACCAATTAATTCCTGCGGCTTTAACCAGGTCGCAAAATAGATATCGCTTCGTTACGTTGCAAAATAGATAGGTAAAGAAGTCAATCTCATGTATCTACTTCACTTTTTATCCCTACGCTAGGCGATCACGCTGGGGTCAGCGCGTTGTCAAATCAAAATCATTTTCATTTTTTCAATATTTTCGTTTCAAATAGACCATTTGCAGGCACTTTTGAATAGTCAAACGTTCACGTTCCAAAACGTAGGTCTCTATGGAGAAGAACGTGCGAGAAACTCCATGGACACTCTTTTTAAAACATATTATGAGTTACATAGATCTTGGTTACATATTTCTTGTCGCTTCTAATATGTAGATAGATAGATAGATAAATCATTTATTGACTACAGCACAAAACATGCACCAAAATACTACTAAATAATATGTGAGCACAATGAAAGTTGCGCCGAACTGTACAAGTGCGACCGGGCTATTGAGCCGAGATATCGTGTCCGTGAACGGTGTATATGTGTGCGTTGCTCGAGCGCGCTTTGTATGTAGATTGTCTTCTGTGCCTATCTATTTGGTGGTTACGTTCCCGTAGGAGTTGATTGGTAATCCGATCTACGAGCAATATGCACTGCCAATAAAATTGTCGATTCTCCAGGGGGGTTAATCGGTAAACTTGGTTATCATGGATCTGTGCCTATAATCAATGGAGATGTTTCCATTTTTAAATAAAATATTTAAGTAAAATTTAATAAAAATATGAAAAGTTGACTAAATATTTCCAAAAATCTAAAAGTTATAAAACTTTAAAGTTTCATAAGTGGCCCTTTAACAATTGTACATTTTACTTTTGACACAAGTGCAGAAAGTTTATCACGTTCGAGGCGGAATTTGCACGAGCTGTAGTTTGGAGCCGAGGGCTGCAATGACAAACTTGCACGTGTATCAAACGACATTTTTCAATACTTACGAAGAAATTAATAAACGAGGTATGATTGGCGACTCCTGGGAGTCGACGCGCGCCCAGCCAGATACGATATATGTAATAAAATCGAGGCGCGGCAGAGTAACTAAAAGTACAAAATAACTTTAATTTCGGAAGTCGGTGTTTCTATAATAATTTTTTTCTCTTCGTTATTTAACACCGACTTCTGAAATTTAAGTTATTTCGTACTTTTCAGTGTTTTTTTTAACATTGAAGTCGGTTGTATTCTCAGCCAAACTTAAATACTTACCTTATAGCCAGAGAGCATCTCATAACGATATTAATAATCCCAAACACGGTTACATTACATTAGAAGTTCATGATAAGATCATAACAACAATATTTCAATGGGACCAAGAGTGACCAACTTGGAAGCATAACCTTTCAATCAAAAAAAGAATTTTCAAAATCGGTCTACAGTGACCGAGATATCGGTGAACATACATAAAAAAAACCATTCATTCAGCCAAACATAGAACTTCCTCCTTTTCGAAATCGGTTAAAAACACAATGGCATAAAAGAATCACTTATAGCATTAACCAATAAATGGTTTGTTTTGGCTTCAACTAATTATAATACAGCTCCTGGAAATAATTCACGTGCCTTATAAGTACATAAAGACCGATTTTATTAATGGTTTATTTTTAAGCCACAATGGGTTTTCGATCAATAGATCGGATTTTCAATCGAAATACCTACCGCATTAAAAACCACGGTTCACGAGGCTGTCCAAGGATCGTTTTTATCACGTCTACATAATTCTGTTGTTATTCAAGGCAGGTGGTTAGACATGGCACGTTCGGGAGGTTCCTGTACCCGATTCGTGCGGAAGTGACGCCCGGGTGTCGCCACTGTGCGGAATGCCCGGAGGACACGGTGGAGCTCACAGTCGAGGTCTTGGGCGGAGAATCGCCATGCCCTCGTGGGGGTGATCAGCGACGAAGACCTCTCGCGCCGGGCCTTGGTTCAGGCCATGGTCCGGAGCGAGACGGCGCGTACTGTTCCCGCGCCTGTTTGCGCCTCAAGGAGTTGTCAGCAATAGCAGGGACCCAGCCGGGTCGAAGCCTACTGGGGCCAGGGTTATCCGAAAGGGCGCTCGAGCCCCGGTATGAAGGCTAGAAGGAACGGGGTGGGTCTTTTAGTCAGTAAGAGTCTGACACTATCTCCCGCTCGCCCAAGGGCGGGGGTGACATCCCCCGCCCTTGGGCGAGCATGATTTTTCCCACCATAAAAAAAATGGTTCGGAGCGAGGAGGGGTGGCAGGCGGTCGCCGACTTCTCCACGCAAGAGCGGGGGTGGTCATTGGATGATTTTCCCCACCATCAAAAAAAGGACTGAAGGTTGATTCTGAAATAGGAATGCACTTGCGACGTTCATGGCATTTGAAATTTCAATTACTCTCCACTTGCTTGGCCCTATAATAGGCTTGAAATAAGAAAATTGACACC
Source organism: Mythimna albipuncta (assembly GCA_929112965.1). Classification (NCBI taxonomy): domain Eukaryota; kingdom Metazoa; phylum Arthropoda; class Insecta; order Lepidoptera; family Noctuidae; genus Mythimna; species Mythimna albipuncta. Next base: position 9,758,561 of record OV815974.1, on the reverse strand, counting down.
CAGCAATTGCTGAGTTGGTGACCCTTTCGGTTCAGGCACAGTCACTGCAACTTGTATTGTATTATTTTATGTTGTTGTAAATTGTGTTGCTTGCACCGAATAAATGCTATTCTATTCTATTCTATAAAAAATCGATTCTAATACTTCATAGCAGCGCTGGCCGCAGCGACGATATCCAAATAGTCGAAATGTCGCTTAGTAATTTAGGCCATTTAAGCCTCGATATAAAAAAGTAATTTAATATATATTATTCCCAGATTTCACTACAATAAATAATTATATTTCAATCAACACTTACTTATCTCGTTATTTTGATTGCCACTCCATCTTTCTTCTGTAAGATCATTACAATGTGTATTACAAAAGGGTATTATCATGTTATGATGATAATCCATCAAACCGTTCATCCATTATAGTTAGAAAAGCCTACTCGTCTAATACTCGACTTCTTCTAAAGGCATTTAATGTGCTCTAGCGTCCGACAGATGGCGGGACAAGCATCAGTTGTAGATATTACAGGATAGGTACCTGGATAAAAACCCACACTAGTTTCTTTGTTGCCTTTCGTACCGGGGCCGAATCTTCCTTTTGGGCCCCTACAAAGGATACCTGGATGGGAACCTTTTTTAATGGAATTAAATAACTTCTGCCACTTTGGGTGGGCCGAGAGGAAGTGTCAGACTTTTGCTGACTAAAACTCACCTGTGTCCTTGAGTTAACTTTTGCAGACTAAAGTCACGGCTTTTTTAATATTCCCGCAGCCCTATGTGACTAATCCCTTGCATTTCGAATTTCCGACAATCGTTATTACTAGTAGAATTCTCCTCCTCCTTGCTACGTTTATCCTCAATGCTGACGGTTGTGACCTCGGCGAATAACTTTCTTGTAGACCATATTTTGCCATGTTGTCCTATCTTTAGGTCATAAGTCATTGTTTTAAATAATATTTTCTTTATTTTTTATGCACCTGCCATTTTGTCTCTGCACTACCCTAGGTTGACTGGTAGAGAATGCCTAAGGCATTAAGTCCGCCTTTGTATCTTTTGTTGCATAAAGGTTAAATAAATAAATAAATAAGTCATAAGTCATTTATTTCATAACAATGTAACATTGTGTTGAAAAAAATAAAAAAATAAAACAATTTCGCCAACTATTTTGAAGGTATAGATGGCGATGGCGATGTAGATGGCGTCGCAGACTATGGTATCCTGTATAGCGTGGATTTGGACAGACCAACGTATCACATTTCTGTCTCTGAATACTTTTTTTATCTTATCTTATCACTAGATTTTGCCCGCAACTTCGCCCGCGTACATAATATATAGCCTATGTTACTCAAAAATGAAGCAACTTTCTATCGGTGAAAGAATTTTAGCAATCGGGCCAGTACTTCCAGAGTTATATCCTACAAACATAAAAACAAAAAAAAAAACTTTACCTCTTTATAGTATTAAGGTGTAATAGTGTAGATTAGTAGAACTCAGAGACTTTTTTACTTAATGAGTTTTTTTTTAGTTACTTACCATTCTATTATTTTTAATCAGAACTTGGTGAACGTTCCATTATAGAATTCATTTAAGTGCTAGCTACTGCCAGCATCTTTTCCAGCATGAATGTAGAACATTTTCTCAAGAAGACTTACCCGAAGTAAAAAGTATCATTATCTACCTACTATTCCAGAAAATATTCTTTTCTTTCTCTTGATGTACTTGTTGAGTAAAAACTCCAAAGTTTTGGGCATCGACCCTGAGCTGCTAACCTCTCAGTTTTCTATTGTTTACATTTCGGGGAATGTGTATTGAAATTACAAAATTTAATTCCGCTAAGTCTATTCCATCATCGGACCAATAGACGCCACCGGTACATAGTGGACATCGTCAAGAAACACAGACTCCGACAGAGCCACTCCTTAGTCTAGCCCTGCCGGAGTCTGTGTTTCATGATAGCTACAACGGACCTCATAAAATCATCTTCAAAGTGTTACCTCATTAAATGCACACGCACTGCCACGAATAGAGAGAGATGGAGAAGTCTCGCAAAAGCTGCAACAAAACTACCCGACGATCCATGACCACGACCACTCCTCCAGGAGTGTACGACCAAGAAGAAGAAGACAACAAGGAATTAGGTAGGTTACTTCTAGGCAAGTGTGCTCCATCGTTGATCACATCATCGCTTACCATCAGGTGTTAGGTCAAACGCGAGCATAGTAGAAAAACCCTCGTGACAAACATTCAAATCCGTTCTACCGTTTCAGCATGAAAGAGTAACAAATTTACAGACACACATACAAATATATGTCTTTAATACGTACCTAGAGGTCATAAAAAATCAATACTCACATTAAAACTTTATTTATAAAAAGATATGTACAAACTTTTCTTTATGAGCATAACTAGTGGCGAATGCTTGAATAGCGTAATTTAGACATTATATAATATTTATTAGACAAGTTGTGTTTGCATGTACAAGAGAAACGCATATATATCTTTTACTTATAGGAATATATAATTATTGATTTATACTATGGTATTTCTTATATAATACAGTGACTAGAATACTTCATAGTTTATTTTTTATGCATAATTTTATGTTGACTGCAGTTTTTACAGTACGTTTTATACAGCTCACGCCATTTTGTACGAACGTTTAACACTTCTTTTATACAAATATTCAATGATTGAACACATTATATACTTATTAAAGTAGTTATAGAAAATTACGCTATAACAATAACAATGATAAGTATACTGTATATGAAGAAAACAATTTTATTTTATTTTACATACAAAAATACCCGTTTAATATACGTTTGTTTTACCATCAGTCTAAAATAAGGTTACTAAAGTTAAAATGAAGAACTCTTTTAATAACGCCATCTCGGATATGAGGACGGAACTAATAAGCAACACGCAAGTCTCTTACTCCTTGCTCAAAGGTTAGAGTATATAGTGGCGCCCAGCATGGGTCATAATAGTCCCAACTGGGCGCCAACATGGAAAGGTATTTTTTATGCGTTATTTAAAAAAAAAAAACAGAGATAATTTTTGCCAAGTTTAAAAGTACACTTTACAATATTTAAAATATGAGTCACGTCCCTGCAAAATATTCAAAACTCTATAGATCTAATAATAATCTTTTTTAACTTTTCGATTGTTGTTGATTGTGTAAGTTTTAAAGTCGTTATGACTTTGAAACTTAAACAAGAATATTTCACATCTAACACAAATGGAAAAATAATTTACTTGTCTCTAAAGTTTTTATCTCAACAGTCCATAATATTAATGGTATCAATACATCAATCTATAATATTAATGGGATAATACATTGTAAGTCATATGCTATGAATACCATTTAGGTGTTTACTAGTTTAATATGAATGTTTAATGTACTCATAGTAGCTTTGAATACTGTCGATAACATAGATTAACGTATCTAGCGTAGCGTAGTTAGCGATTTAGAGATGAAAGGTTAGTTACTTAGATATGGCATATCTACTTATTTAGTTAGTTGTAAAATTAAGAGTTGGTGATTTTTAAAATGGTCAACGCAGCCCTGGTACGAAAAAACGTAACTAAAGAAACACTGGTGGGTTAAAAAAAAAGGGTGGAGTTGTAAAAAATATATCAAATTGAAACTTTGAGAGCCTCTATGTATTGAAAAGTGGTCAATTTGCACATTGGTCCTTATACATAGAACCCATCGAGATGTCCTTTAAAATACAAATTCACAGAATTGGCATATACTACCAAATGTTACGTCATCAACACGTTTGGCATTTTGACCATCGCTATTAATGATAGAGTAAAACATTGTATAGGTTCCGTTGGCAATAAAAAAAAATGCATTAACCCGATACCGTTAACTCACAAAGAAAACACACAGTTACAAGCTTGTAAAAAATATATCAAAATTTCAATTTGATTATAATAATATATCAAATTGAAACTGAACTGATAGAGGCTCCTATTGAAAAGTTGTCAATTTGCACATTGGCTCTTATACGAGTAAATTGAACCCATCGATATGTATTTTAAAATACAAATTCATAGATTGTGCTATACGTATTGTAAAACTCGAAAGAAATGAGTAAAACCAACAAAACATGTCATACGGGGTTCTTTAATCTTTGGTTTTATTTGTGCAAGTTCAAGTATTGAAGTTTCGTGCCAAATGACTAGTCTTTAGGATTTGGTCAACGTCTTTGTTGTCCGACATGTCTATACTCGAGACGTTTGGAGGCAATCCGGTATTAGAAAAGCTATCACGTATTTGATAGATAGAAAGAAAGTCTGATTGTAATAACGTAATGTATAAGTCTGGTTAAAAAGCAAACAGAATTTATTTATGGTACAATTTGCTTAAATTATCATGAAAGGCGTTGTTCAATGAGTTACACTGAAGCAAAGAAAATTTATCAAAGTTTCTAGGGTTATTTATTATTTATCTTTTAACTTTGATGTTTAGGTCATACTAAGTGTAATTGAATTATTGAACTCATACATGTTAAGTTAAAGACAAATAATCATCTCTTTTAAGCGTTTACTGGCTTACAAAAACTTTTGAAGCTGGATCCGTTGGCAACCGTTTTTAATTTCGACTTTTTTTAACTTTATTGCTCATCACAGATATATTTATTTTGGGTTGTAATGTCACCTCCGGCATAACTGTTAGGGTTACTAATATCTAGACCAACAAGGTTTCTCCAGTAAGAATTCCTTAGTAGCAGCTCAGAGTTCGGAGGTTGATAGCGTGCGTCGGAAGACACGTAAAACGTTTGGATCTTGCGCCTGATTTCTCTCCAGTCGTGTTTGATTGGCATCGAATTAGGTTGTTAATTCAATGTACTGCACTCTCAACTCATCGCTGCGGTCAACGCTGCGATCTAGGCTGTTTTCTTAGAGAATAGCACCGCTGATCCTTACCGACCAAGCGGACGGCGAGTTACAGTTACCCATTGCTTGTAGTCCTCAAACCCGCACCCGACGGAGCCCAGAAATCGCGCTGCTATTCCCATTACGCTCGGGGCGTCTCCTTCGGTCTGGTTTTTATCTTACTGGACGCATGACCAGATTATCTCCATTTTCTGCTAGTATATTTCAAATAACTTCTCTCGCTTTGGCCGCCATAGGGCGCGGTATACTTTTACATACTAAAACCTACCTGTGATCCTTCAGTTACCTTTTGTGTCCAGAGCCACAGTAATACCTTGATCACACGTACCGAGCAAAAGGGCAAGACAATAAAATTTTGCTCGGCCGAGACAGTAATGTAAGCGAGTTGTAGAGATAAGCACTCGGCCGAGCACTCGGCGCTTTGTTTATACGTGCCGAGTATATACTCAGTACGTGTAATCAAGACTCTACTCTACTCCTTCGAACAAACCCGCCAACTCGTTTCTGCTAGTATCTTGATAGCAATTTATGGTTTGACCTAAGTTTATAGATTCAAATTCACGTTTTAAGTAGGTACTAACATTGTATTATATTAACATAAATGCTGACAGTGGGAACAGGACTAGAATCGTTTTTTAAAACTACCTATGATTAAATAAATAATTTATATCTAAAGTTACATTATGCCTTAAATAATAGGTACATATAAAATTATATTCCGTTATCTTTACAACAACGATTTATTTTTATACCTATATACAATAAATATAGTTACGCCTATTTGCATAGCATTAACATTATTCAACGTAGATTCGAATAAGTTACAAAATAATTCTTGTTTAAATTTGAACAATGTAAATACCTAACTAAATTACAAAATTATTCGCTGTAGCAAATCAGTCGGAATAGCGGAACTTAATTAAATAAAAAGTACTTTCATACTTAGTTTTTATTCCCTAAATCAAATCAAACAAAAGGTTTTTATATTTGAAATGAAAATACGAGATAATTTTAATCCGAAGCCATCAACTCAAGTTACGACTTTAACACTGTTTATTTTAAGGTAGCCACTGACGATACGTCCATCAATCCAAATGGATCGGACGTCTTTCAAAATCGTCTTATGAATGTGATAAATGTATGCGAATCAAATGGGCATCATCCAGTTTTGGATTTCCAAATGGATTAAAATCCACGTATCCAATCCAGATGGACGTCATCCGCGGCCGACTATCTACGTCGATAACGAGCGCCACGCAATTTGGAAGCAGTTCAAATCGTCTGAATGGGCAAAACCGCGTCCATTATTTTGTGATTTTTGTCTCAGTTTATGCTCTGTGTTGACGGGGGCTACATGTGCTGGAATACTAGAGAGAGCTGAGTCTATGAAATTAGCCCCCCTAGCCAAGTTACAATCGAATTCCGTTCTCTAATCGGTAACGCCTCGGTGACAGCAATTGTAGAAAACGATAAGTTGGTAGCCATGTTGACGCGCCTGAGTCGGCCGCTCGTTCTACAATGTAGCGTTTGTATAACAAAGGATGTAGCGTTTTAAATATTGTAGAAACGATTTTGAACGATGTGAACTTGGCTACGAATTGTCTATTCGTTTGTTCCGACCACGCGACTTTACGTTGAGATGACGTCATTCCCATACGTTTCATCACTTTTTGACGGCGTTAACAATTGCAGAATAACAGCTTGGCTAAGAGTGCAGGACTGTTTTATTCATAATTATGTGCACGTCTGCGCGTGACTTTGTATTGGAAGTAATTGTCAAATATAAATCGCACCCATATTTATGTCAATTGAAACACCCTGATCACGACAGGGAAAAAAGAAATGCAGCCTTTTATCCATCTCCTCCTACGCCTTTTTATCGAAATACAAGTTGCTATTGCCACAATTAAAAAATGCATTGTGTTAATTCTTCCGTATGACTTGATAGCGCGCAATCTTCGAAGTGGCAGCGCGTACGTCCAAATGGAAGTAAGTCAATGTGCCTTCAAACTGAAGTACCTCCATAAGGAAGTAATCCATTTAGAAGCATTCCAAACAGACGTATCGTCAGTGGCTACCTTTAGGCTGAGTTTTAATGAACCATTTGTACTCACCGCTATACCTATCTCTGCGAATTGCTGACGATTCGGACATAATATATTCGGACCCCACTAAAATTTAAGCTGTTTAGTACAGTTAGCTAAAAAATGTTTTACTTGTGCCAATTCGGATACTGGGTCCGTATATTTTGTATCCGAATCATCAGTCAGTCATCTCTACACTTGTTGACGTTGGGGTGAGGCTTGCACGCCCCCAATAAACCTTAGGTCTGTGTTGTTAGACTTTCCCGCAACATGCCTCCTAAGGGTTATAAGGTGGCCAGACAAATGACATCCCCCACATTTGGGCGGAGCGGGAGATAGTGTCTTACTGACTAAAAAACCCACCCCGGCTACTTCTTGCCTTTCATACCGGGGTCGAGCCTCCCTTTCGGAACCCTTGGCCGCAGTAGGCTTCGATCTAGCTGGGTCCCTACGGTTGTTGACAACTGTGGAGAACAAGCATTATCGACCCCACGTACCCGATCTCCCGGGAGAATTCTTGTTCCTCAATTTGGCTTGCCTTTATTGGCCGTAAGAAAATAAGTTGCAATGGAATATGAATGTCGGGGCCAGATCTTAGAAATTGATCACTTCATCATATATTATGGCCCAGTCAAACTGGTTAGATTGTTTTAATGGTTTTAAATGTTAAAGTTTGATTATATTTCAATCATCTTTTGTCCTACTTTCTTTAGACCTTTATTGAAATCGTACATAAATGATATGGCCAAACGAGGATGGCTATATTTATTTATTTATTAAAACTTTATGCACTAGTAGACACTGTACAAAAATGGACTTAATGCCTTAAGCATTTTCTGCCAGTCGACCATACCATAGCACCTATATCATGAAGTAATCAATTCTAAGGTCTGGCCCCATATCACACGTGATAATAATATCTAAGGTAGATAATTATCACGCGTGAACGATAATATGGGGTTTAAAAATTGGATAATTTTCTCGAATTCTGAATTCAAATATAGATATTGTATTACCGATTACGATCGTCAACTAGACAAAATTTTATGAAATTGACATGCGCTACTAAATCCAAATGCACGAGATCAACAACACCTTTGGTATTTTGACAATCGTTATTAATGATAGAGTATCACATTATACAGGTTCATTTGGCAAAAAAAAAAACTATGCATAAACTCGATACAATTACCTCACATATAGAACAATCAGAATTTAAAAATATTCGATGCCTTCCACATAAGCGGTTGTAACCTACAAAATGGCGATTTTGTGTTTTTCACTCAAAAGTGTCTAATTATATATGTAAACTATTACTAAAATTTAAAAAATCCAAAAATTCTTATCATTATAGAAACTATATTTGCGTACTGTTCATAAAGATTCATTGAAAAATTTGGTTAATCTCGCAAAAAAAGTATCTTTAAAATGGTCTCCAGTAAAATTGCAGTTTTGGGGTTACGACAACTTATATGGTCCCCCATCGATGTGTAAAAAATATATTTTTTGCTACCTTATTATAATATTATGTCAAAATTCGTTAATTAAGGATCATAGCCGTATCCTAGAACTTGTATTTACAGGAAATGCTGCAAAACATTGGCATGTTTCTCTTGTACAAACCTTCCTCAGGGTACCGACGACTTCGCTCTGAAAAGTAGAAAAAATAAAAATAAGTGCCTGGTTAAATAATTTTTATGTAAACATTGAAAATATGATTCTACCTCGCGAAATATTTCTTCGTAATATAGCTAAGTCTTTTTGTTTTGAGTGGTAATCTAAGACAGAAAGAAAAAAAATATGTTTATTTAGGATATAGACACACATAATGAAGCAATAAAAATAATAGTTGATAGTTTTTTTTTTTGTTAACGTCTCATTTATTGACAGTTGTAATTATTACTTTTTTTCAAGCTTTTTGTTTTAAATAGCCTCTTTTTTAAAGTAAATGGAAGAACGCTGTAGAATCCACGAATTCTTAGATTACTTCATATTTAGACTCACTTTTTTTAAAAATGATTATTTTTACTGTGCTTTTGAGCACAATATCCGGTCTACACTGTTCTTAAATAATATCTATTAATAGGTACTGTAATATGGAAATATTGTAAGAACAACCAGTTTTTTAAAAGAGTAACCATAGATATTCTTGCCGGTTCTTTTTCATAGGAAACGACCAATTTGGAACCGTGCACTAGCTTCTTACGTTTTATAAGTGCCCATGTAAGCCTATGTGTAGTAAAAAACTTTTATTTTTGAATTTTGTATATATGAAAAAAATAGCAGCGGAATTGTGTGTTCTATGGCTGTGCCAAACAAGTCCAGTCAAACAATTACAAAGCAGTTGCCTAACGATGGTTTTCAACTGAACCTACAGAAAATAAATTACCTATTTTTTTTTTTTTCGCAAACTAACATCAATGGGTTTAATGGCGGCTTTAACGCTGACGAGCAATATCTACCAGTCTACCTTTGTATGGAAAAAAAGAACTTAAAAAAATCATAATAAAAATGTAAAAAGGTTATCTATTTTGATAGGAAAGAATAAAGAGTATCCATACGTTGTCTTTCGCTTACATAAAAAAAAAAACACTATTTTCACGGTTGAACTCTTTTTTTTGGTCTACCACTCTTTTCTATCAATGTACATGTAAAGTCATAACTCTTTTAATAACATGCGTTTCATCTCTCCACTTCACATGACCATACCAAGACAAACGATGCCCTTTCAACCTTTCAGTCACTGGCACCACTTTCGATTTTTTCTTATTATACTTATTTCTCACTTTAATCATTCTCGATAGTACTCCACACATCTGTATCAGCACTTGATCTTTGCTATATGTAATTTAGCATCCACCTTTTTCACAGCTCAACATTCTTATCCGTACAGTATTACAAACCACGAACTTATAGATTTTACCATTTAACTTAACCTTTTACCATCTAATAGACACCCAGATCCGGAACCTTACAACCTTACATGGTCCCGGATCTGGATGTCTTGTGTATATGGATTTATAGGCTTTTAAACGTATCCACGATATTGAGGATACTCCTAGTGTATGCCAACCTTAAAAAAATGTATTCAGCATTAATAAGTCTTGAAAGAATGAAGAAAAAATTAAATATGATTCGTTTATACAATAAATTCCGTAATTTCATTAGCTTTGATCACTTTAGCGATCATCAATTACCTCCATGAACCTAATAGCATCGTTATTCAGGTGGTGACATGAAAGTTATTCACCAGTAACATTATTATTAATACTTATAACATCACATCACTCATTCCCAGTAAAATAATATTGAGTAAATTAAACAATACTGCGAATGAAATAATAGACAACAGACAGAATGTTTGTTAGAGAAACCATTTTGACTAAATCGAACGTAAAGTTTCGCACCTCTCTAAATAATCAGGCTGTCTAGTCGGTATTTTTCTTTCTATAAACACTCTACTCAATGTTTATTAAACAGAACATTTCTGTGTTACTTACGTATTTTGTCCATCGGATTGCGAGCCGGTTGGTGGGGGCCATCGGTGCAAGTGCGCGCGCCACATCATTTGTCCGAACGTCATACGGAACTGTCTCGACATCGAGCAATATAGCACGAAGTTGATCGCTCCGTTCAATAATGCTAACGCGTCCATCAATTCTCCAAAAAGATCGTAGCAGCGTTTGAAGAAGCATCTTCCTAATAAACCACTCAGCAATCCTAATATTCCTTGTGGTAGTTCTGTTACGAGAAAGAGAAGTAGGACTGCTACTAACATCTTCGTCGTTCTATTCATTCTTCTATCAGCTTTATACTGTCGTTTGACTGCTTTGTTGTTCGTTGGACATTTGTTATACACTCGTATCTTCTTTTGGTGCTCGTTCGCGCTGTATACTTCTCGGATAAGCCACAAACTGATGACCGTCAGGATGAGGCACGGTAGCAGCTTGATGACGACGGCGTGCACCCAGAAGTTGATCTGATATAACTGGCCCTCTTCATCGGAGTCCACGTGATAGAGTATCATAGGTCCTGATGGTTCCAGGACTACTGCTGTGTGGATGTCGAATACCTGCAGGACAAACAAAATTTAAATGTTAATACTATACCCATATCGGTAATTGCAGTTTTGAACCGTTTGGGGTCGTGAGGTTAGAGGGCTGTCCAGGTATTATCATTATGCGGATATCCTGGAGAACACGGTGGAGCATAGGTTTACACAACTTGGGACACGTATGTATCATCGTTTACATCTCGCGTCTAGTCCTGGTTCAATCGTTAGTCTGAGTAAAAGAAATGGGAAGAAGGAGGTAAATCCTCCTTCTGTGAAATAGTAATGCGAGCGAAGGAGATGGTGAAAACCGTGAGCAACGTGTCATTCTTATTCTAGCCACCGTAGCCACCGTAGGCTTAAGGCGTTGAGAGTCGCATGACGCTTCCCGGCCACCCCATTCGTGGGCAAAAATGGTCGGAAAGGAATGCGTAGCTCACAATCCGACAAAAACCTGACCAGACTCAATGGCGATTTGAGTGTGTTTCGAGAGTTGTCAGCGTGACGGGGCTTTTAGAGCCGTTCAAACAAAAATTATCGGGACCATGGAACGCAAAGACAACTGAAGGTCTTTCTCGCTCTATCCAGAGCGGGAAAAGTTATTTGAAAATGAAAAAATGAGGTTCGACGGCATGTCATCTTGACTAATTACCTCTTTACGTTACTAGAGAGATGGTTCGTTATTTGCCCAAATAATCTGCACTGCCGTTTAACGTGGCTATGCTGCCAATCTTCTGGGCTCATGTTTAGATGACAGAGATATGGAGAAATTCTTCGATACCTAAGTGCACTTGTTTCTCATATACATATGTACGTTAGGTTATACATATTCGTAGTTACTTAATATTCAAGTAATTTATGTACATATATATTTTGTTGTCAACAGTTTTAATTAGTTTCTGCAAACACATTTCGAAAAATATTGAAATTGAGTTGCAAAAGTGGAAAACTGTAGTGAGCTAAAACTGTAGAGAGTAACCCAGTGAGAATAAAAAGCGAAACATTCAGGGGGTACCCAGAATGTTTCGCCTTTTATTCTCAGGGGTAGTCGTTCAAAAATGGCAAATCCATGTTGGTTCTATTGAAACGAAAAAACGTGTAAAAGTGATGGATGAGCGAGAAAGAGGAATAGAGTTATACACCTCACATCACTCTATTTCTTTTTAACAGTTTAGACATTCTACACATTCATTATACGTACATTTACGTAGTGGAATTCCCTGCCGGAGTCTGTGTTTCCTGATAGCTAAAACCTAGAGATCTTTAAGTCAAGAGTGATTGCTTCTAGGCAAGCGTGTTCCATCGTCGGCCACATCATCGCTTACCATAAGTGAGATTGTGCCGCAAACGCGAGCCTATGTATTATAAAAAAATAAACATCAAATGACGGTAAGAGCTCGTGGTAGGCCTCTGGTACTTACTGTGATCTTTTGATGACTTAATTTTGTTTTTCGCCAATATTGAATTTCTTTGTAAGGTAAAATAAGCTGAACGCCTGTAGGCGTATAGTCACGCCTACAGGCATTCAGCAGTAGATACGTAATTCGAGAGCAAAGTGTCTAAAATATTGAATTGATCTAAAAATAGCTGTGAAACCCAATAAATAATTTCGATAGCATTATCATCTATCTTAGGTAATTCTATAGCCTCCAATTAATTATACATTTCTTCTGTAAAGTGAAAACCAAAGTAATCTGTTTCTTTTTATATCTATTAGGTAAATTCAGGTTACGTTTCTAAATCTTCGATTAGATGATCTAATCTGAAATTGGATGTCAACTATAAATAGACTAAGCTAAACATTTTCTTATTTTGCTTCTAATGACAATTCTAGAAAAATGTTTACTTATTTTTTTGTATCCTTACTTTATACATATCTTTTATTTATCTCAGGATCAAAGAGTATGTAAAGCTAACTGCTGAAGACGAGGATAATATAAATGAAATTCCGACTGACAAAATTAATCTACACAATAAATAACTCTTACGATTTCGTAATTTCTTGAGTACTGTAACGTACGAAGACATGAATAAATCTCATTTGCAAACATCCGGCTTGTCATAAATATTAGTAGATTCGTTTGTAGGTACTCTTATACAGCTACTTGCAATTTCATACATTTCTAGAATTTAATATTAAGGGCCAAGCGCCCGAAAAGTGCCATAAAACAGTGATTTTCTGAGGCCTACTCCTCTGTAACGGCTAGGTCAATTGGTTTGAAAAAAATATATGTTTATTATAGATTCATGAGCAATAATATCAACATTTGATTTTTTCGTGCAACGAATACTTTTGTCAAAAAAAAACATTTTGCAATTTCGCAACTTTTCCCTACTACTTCGAAACGGCTTGGACCTTTAGAAACATTTTTACACATAAAAATTGGTGGTTAAATATTCTTCAATGTGAATATTGCATATGTAAATCAATCAATATCTCGCAGAGAAAATGGATTTAAAGCGTTTTCCGGGCGCTGCTGGCCGCAAATAAATGCACAGATTTGCGTACTGCCGCCTAGGCGAGTGCGACAGTTGCGTTCACATAATTTCGGCCAGATGGTTCAAGGGACTATACGCCTTAACACAGCTTCTCACTAATTCAATCTACAAATTTTGAAGTCGTTTGTATGTTTGTTGATTGATGTGCGAGATGTTAAATTTATGAAAATTTACTAAAAATTACTTGATCGCTGTATGTTTTATTAAAGTTATTTTTAGTTTAAGCGAATGAATGAATGAAAGATTTATTTGCTAGAATACAGGTACATTTTGGTGGTAACAATTTCAGATGGTTTCATGTAGGTAAGTTCTTAACGAGTAATAAATTCGGTAGAATAGTTAAACCTAGATGTAATAATTGTCTAGTTGGACGCGTGATGGTAAGTAAAGTTGTTAACCGTGAGATTTTGAATATGATTCCTTGGTCGAGCATAAAGTGCACTCAACCCATTTCCTCTACCAACCCGCAATGGGCCAGCGTGATGCATTACGGCCCATTCCTTCTCCTAGAGTGAAGGCTAGGGTCCCAGCCAGCAGTAGAAACATTTTAAAGTTGATTCATTATGATGTATACTATCTACTATTAGGAATTACTCTGTAGCAGCCCGGAGTTTGAAAGTAGATGGAGTGACACCATCGCTAATATGCGCTATTCAATATACTCGGTGGTGTAGTCGTAGGTACCTGGCTAATCTGCGAAGAAGAAAAGAAGCAAGAATGTACCTGTATTCTTGCAAATAAATCATTAATTCTTTAATTCCGTTGGGCATCAAGATCGAAAGGCAACCAAGGTGGACCTTTATAACGATCAATAAGCTTTTTATCCTTATGGTCGTATTACACAGGCGAAAAAATACTTCGCGGTCAATAGCCTATTATAATGTAAGCCTGACTGAGTCAAAAGTGGTTGTCACCGTCATTAGTTCTTGGAACATGAACATTTTCCGAGTGTGCTCAAGATGGGTGTAAACTAGAAAATGTCTAATAAAACTGGAACTATGCCAAAGATATGAGATAAATTGGTCAAGTGCGAGTCGGACTCGCGCAGTGGCGACTTTTGTACAAACTTAACTACATATGTAAATCGTTCAATTCCCGAATAGAGTCTCGATTATATAGATATAGATATATAGTTATTTGTCCGAATTAATATTTTTTATTTGTCACGCATCTTGTTTTCAGATTTAGTCCTAGCTGACCTTGCTTTACGTTTTTTTTTTTTTTTAATCATCTTATGACCACCCCCGCTCTTGGGCGGAGCGGGAGATAGTGTCAGACTCTTACTGACTAAAAAACCCATCCCGTTCCTTCTAGCCTTCGTACCGGGGCTCGAGCGCCCTTTCGGATAACCCTGGCCCCAGTAGGCTTCGACCCGGCTGGGCCCCTGCTGTTGCTGACAACTCCTTGAGGCGCGCGCGAACAGCGCGCGCCGTCGACGACTTGGGCTTGGTCCGGACGGTTACCGGACAGCCGGACAGCGAGCTACCCATTGCTCACTGTCCACAAGCCCGCGCCTACGGTGGCTGGAAATCGGGATCGGAATCCCGGCGGCGGCGGCGAGAACGCCGTTGTCTGATGCGGTCAGCCTCCTCCTTAGCGAGCATTACTGCTTTGCAGAAGTCGGCGACCGCCTGCCACTCCTCCTCGCTCCGGACCATGGCCTCGACCAGGGCCCGGCGCGAGAGGTCTCCGCCGCCGACCTTGCTTTATGTCAAATTTCAGGATTCAGTATCAACTAGAAGTACCTACTTTATGAATTTTGATTCCCTTGAGTGTGTTGAAATGTACGTTTTTGCGATATAAATGACCATATCTTTTTTTTTTCCTTAACTTAGAAGCTTAATTTTTTCACAGCTTCAAAAAACTGCAGATTTGAGTATGTGGTTTTAATTTTAACTCGATACCTTCATGCGTTCTCGCGATAAAGGGTCTTGACACACAGACAGACAGACGGAAGGATAACAAAGCGATTCTGTAAGGGTTGCGTTTTACCACGCGTTCTCGCGATAAAGGGTCTTGACACACAGACAGACAGACGAAGTGACAACAAAGTGATTCTGTAAGGGTTTCGTTTTACCGTTTTGAATTTACGAAAATGAAAAATTAACATTTCAACTTTAGATAAACAGATTTTAAAAATCATCCAGTATTTTTAAGCACTTCCTTGTTATATAAATGCTTTACTATATTGAAAAACGGTTAAAAAACGGTCTGACTCTTTTAGGAGATAAAACAAAGCCAGTTCATGACAACAAAACCTAAAAACATTTAATGGTTTTGAAATCGAAACGTTATCGAACCACTTTAAATACGAGTACGTTTGACGGTATATATTGCCAAATCACGACACAATAAAACTGACAAAACCATCGTTTTGGATACATTTATTTTATTGCTATTCTGACTGTACTTTTGCACGTGTATATTGTGTTGGCACGTGCCTCTGTAAATGTTGAAATAAAATTCGCAATATATTTTGCATAGAGTACCACAATTGGTTCATTCAAATTGATCCACTCGTTGAAATGAAAACGTGGAAATTGTAGAGAAAATGCAACCTTATTTGCAAACAACAGTTTGTTGAAGTATTTAGTTTACTATATCTTTTACACACTAGATTCCATCTTTGAATATGATCTCTTAGATACAACATTATTTTTAGTAGGTATATGCGAATCCTGAACATATTTTTTTTAGAATCGGTCACAGAATCGTTTCCAATAATTTTTACACCATATTATATTTATTCCCAAAAATATTTATAAAAGGTTGGACACCACCGATACTAAGAACTACACAGGTCAAGGAAGGTCATAGCGGCCATTAGGCACCAGAGCAGTGCTGGGTGCGTGAGTACAACAATCCCTCAGTCCCTCAGATGGTCCAGTGGTCATGTATTTTTGCAGACAACTAAATAGTAGGTAGCAAAACAAGCTTATAATTTTGTGATTTTTCCAGATAGTTATCAAATTTTGTACATAGATTCTTTACATAAAAAAGAGTTTCACATTTCGTATTAGTAAAAATAAATGTTGTGTTGTACGAGTATATAACTCAAAGCTTTGCTGTGAAAACATAAATTGTTGAGAGTATCATCTTTGTACATGAACCAAATCACTTTGTAACTACTATGTTTAGTTTTCGTGTACTAGTTAGAGATATAAATAGTCAGAATTAGGGTGTTTTGAAAGTAATAATTTGACTAAATTCGAAAAAGTGGAATTACCGAGCTTGGAGTTCGATGACCAACTTGGTGTCTGCCAAGCCAGCGGAAGATTAGTTCCAGTGTGTCGGAACCGAAAGTCGCATAGTTCAAGGTGAGTCGGAACTATCTGCGGTGAACTTTCCAGTGAGTTGGGTTGGTACTGCCTAAGTGAGTCAGGATGATGCTCCAGTCAGTCGGGATGTTGACATCGCCGTGAGTCGAGATAATGCCTGTATGAGTCAGGGTGATGATGTCCTAGTGAGTCGGAATGTAGCTCCGGTGGGTTGTAGCAATGACGTGCGAATGCTGGTATCGGCCGGAGAGGTTCTTCATGGGTCTCCATGTAACTGGCCGAAGATGCAGTGTGCTTAGCTAAGATCGCTGATGAGGCTGATGGTGAAGTCTAGGTAGGCACGCTGGTGGTCTGGATACTCTTTAAAGACGTGGGTGCTGGCTGTGCGGCTCACTGCTCGAAGGCTTGAGGAAATGACGATGACATCACTATGTGGTAGCTGGCACAAAGACTGAGTTGACGGTCATAGTCGAAGGTCACCAGCTTAGAGGTATGAGTTCAGGACTTCAGGTGTATGGCCCCGTAATTAAGAATAATTTTACTTAGCTACGATGCAGAAAATTGTCCAAACTGTACATGTTTGCAAAATTTCAATTCAGCCAGTTATAAAGGAGTAAATGTTTTGAAATAATTAACAAAATCGGGCCCAAACAAACATACCTATTTATTTCTAACAAACACAGCAAGCTAAATAAAAGCTTGTAAAAAAAGCTAGCGAATCTGTTTTGAAATACTAAATTGGTCTTGTTTATGTTCTAGCTTTTTAAAATCACGCAACATACAAAAATCAACGAGTTCGTGTTTTTTTGTTTATTTTTGGATGAGTTGGGTTTTTAGTACCTAGGTACTATGATCATCATTTTTTTTATTTTATTTTTTTTAATATTAATTTACATAATAATAATATTCCACAACTATCACACAATGCCGTCTAGTCTCAAGCTAAGCAGAGCTTGTGTTATGAGTACTAGACAACTGATAAACTTACTTATATATTTCTAAATACATACATATTATGGATAAATTACACCCAGACACAGAACAAATGCTTATGCTCATCACACAAACATTTGTCCTGGGTGGGAATCGAACCCACGACCTCCGGCATAGCAGTCAGGTCTACTAACATAGCCCGAAGCGTTGCGCAGCGTTGGAAGGTCTCCTAAAAAGTGGACCGATGACCTAGTGAGGGTCGTGGGATTTTGATGGATGCGAGACACACAGAAGTGGTTGTTGAGGTGACATTTTTTTTTAAGTAGGAATTCATCTCATGTTTGACTGGCCTGTTGGTCTAATTAGTGACTCTGGCTGCTATGCCGGAGGTCGAGGGTTCGATTCCCACCCAGGACAAATGTTTGTGTGTTGAGCATGATCATTTGTTCTGTGTCTGGGTGTAATTTATCTATAATATGTATGTATTTAGAATTATATTAGTATGTTTATCAGTTGTTTAGTGCCCATAACACAAGCTCTGCTTAGCTTGGGACTAGACGGCGTTGTGTGATAATTGTGGAATATTATAAAAATAAAATAAAAAACTAATGACATCTGCCTCCCTTGAGCGAGAGGGCGCGTCAGTCTTTTACTGATTAAAAGCCACTCCTGTTCCTTCTTTGACTTTGTTCCGGGGCCCCGGGGTTCACGTTCGCACAACCCGAGGTGACATTTGTGGGAGGATTTTGTCGAGCAGTAGACATCTTTCAGCTGAAAATGATGATGATAATTTTTTTAATAGGCTCTCGCTTGACCGCTATCTCACCTGATGGAAAGCGTCGATGGGGTTGATTAATCAACTAGCTGTGCCCGCGACTTCGTTCGCGTGGACTACAGGATTTCAAATTATTATTATCTATACTATCTATACTAATATTATAATCTATACTATAATATTATAAAGCTGCAGAGTTTGTTTGTTTGTTTGTTTGTTTGAACGCGCTAATCTCTGGAACTACTGGTCCGATTTGAATGATTCTTTCAGTGTTGGGTAGTCCATTTATCGAGAAAGGCTATAGGTTATGTTTTATTTTTTTCAAAATTAGGGATCCGTAATAAAATTGCTATTTTGTAACACAAGGTGTAAAATCGAAAACCTATTTTTGCGTGCGCTGCAAAAACTATTGACAATAGAACAAAATGATGTACTACGGGTTTGTAGATCCCATTAAGACCTACAAAAAAGTCCGCGAGAACATATATCTAGCTATCATGGTTTAATCACAATAACCGATTTTGTGTTAAAAATAATTATTAAATCGTCTGAAGAAAAAAAAACTACGTTAAATAAGTATCGTAATATTAATCTTTATCGAAATTAAGCATTATGTTATCAAGAGTATTTATGTAGAAATAAAATACTTTTTGTTTCATCTCAATCGGATATTTCGTTTAAAAGTTATCACGTGTGTAAGATGTTAAGAGTTGGTACCTATTAATGAGTTATGGGCCATAGAGTTTTTTATCAACATAAAATCCTGTAATAATCTTTTTCGAAATATATTTGTTGATGATTGTAAGTATAAGATCTTTGAAGAGTATAATAAATACATTTATGAACGCGGTAATCTTGGGAAATACTGATCTGATATGAAAACTGTTTAAATATTCAATAGTCCATTTATTGAGGGAGGCAATTATAGGCAATATTTTATCTCGGTATTTCCACGGAAACGAGAAAAACGCGGGTGAAACCGCGGGGCACAGCTAGTTTTAAATAAAAGTAGCGTATGTCACTCCTTATTACATCAGCTACCTGCCAAAAAAAGTCCCGTCAGAATCGCTCCAGCCATTGACAGACAGACAGACAAAAATTGTAAATAGGTTATTTTGGTGTATGTACCGTATTTACAAACCGTATATTTCAATATTACAAACCGTCACTCCAATTTTATTTATATGTACAAGTGTGTAAAAGATGTATAGATGTATAAATTAGTTGACACGAGGCAAAGCCTGCTTCTATTGAGGCACTTTTTGTGTTTCCTTGAAAAATAAATTCCGAAAACTTTCCTAGGTATTACGTTACTTTACAGGGCAGCTTAAAGCTAAAATAATCTCTGGTTTCTAGGTATTTTAAATTTTCAGCGTAGATACCAAAAAAAAACTTTTTTCCAGCATCATTCACAATAATTTAGTCATTTGGAAGGATTCTAGTGAAATATTTTCCATGAAACGTGCACACTTCATTGGGTTTTCTCAATGCTAAACGGATTTCTGGTCTGTAAAAGGCTCTGCTAGGTCCATATTTTATCCGTAAATAGTCATGAAGGCCGGTACATTTTTTCTATCTCACAATATTCACACGGGACCTTCTGGTTAGTATATAGGGATTTCTTTTATGCATAAAAAACGGGTGCGAAAAATATTGTGAAGATGACTTATGTATGAATTACAGATGAGTGTCGTTGAGAAAATCCTTGACGGAGAATTGAAGAAGGGCTGTAAGTAATCATGATGGAATGGACTCACTTATTCAGTACCCAGTTGCTTAATTCTCAAATGTTTACATGAATAGGGCAGTGTCCAGGGTCAAAATAATTACATTTTATTTAGTCCGTATTTTAGATAATAAAAAAATATTTGACACATATTTTTTTCTTTTTTCGATTAAACAAATATATAGCTCATTAAATTTACGTGTGACGACACCCCGTGCAAAAAAAAATGCAGCACGGCGGGACGTCCTTATTTTTACATAATCCAAAAAAATAAAAAATAATTGCATTGCAAATTGCAAAAAATAATAATAATTGCATTTTTAACGGCAACTAGCCTATTGTACCCGTATATCAGTGGTGAGTGATTCAGTAGGTATAACTGACCTATTTTTATTGAAACCTAAGCTTCTCACAAAATAGATATATTTCTTGTGTTTTACTTGAATTGACATGACCTACGCAAGTGAGTAGGTTAAAGTTTTAACAAACTAGATTCTGCTAGAAACTTCGCACACGTGAGAGCAGAAAATTATTCCAAGGAAAAACTTCCCCGGGATAAAAAGTCCTATTTTATGTTATTCCAGGACAGGATATACTTGTGTCCCAAAATTCATTCAAATCCGTTTAACCAGTTGAACTTGATAAAGTAATAAACATTAAAATTATAGTCTTTATAATATACACCCCTATTTTTTAATTACTACGAAAAAAACGGTCTCTATCCGTACCCGTAACTGATCATATTTTTGTACTTAAAAGTAAAATACGAAATCTCAAAATTGTCCACGAAAAGTCATAATTAGTAAATTCATACCTGAATCAAATATTCTTAACAATTGCTATCAGAAAATAATACTACATAATACTTTATAATTCCATAAATTGACTGACATTTTGGAATATGAACAAACGCTCATAACTTTGTTGTTTAGGAATATTATTTATTAAGACTTTACTTATTAAGACTTTAATAACAAGACCTTTTTTAATAAGCCCTTTACGTATTTGTATAAATTAAAAATTTGTATATGTATACTCTCATTATAAGTATGAATGTGATTTTTCCAATCATATAATTGAAATTGCAAACGAAATGATAAATATTATGTTCATGCCTAAAAATACATTGGTCATTTTATCGGTAAGTACTATTACACACTAGAGCACAAATGGCTGCAATTACCTCTATCGAAACGAGTCCCAATTGGCTGAAAATTACGCTCGCAAATATCGTTATTAAAGTGTCGTGTGTTTACCACGAAATCAAAATTTTAGGGAACTAATTTCGAATTGTTGTCTGTGGCTTAAAATTATTTGGTGTGACCTAGCAAAAATTTATTTGAAATTTTATTATTTGTGTTTGACGCACATTTATTTTAAGAATATGAGTATTGTGTAGTTGTAAATTAGATTTTTGCATTTATGAAAAACGTAAGGGTGAGTTGTTTGCCGTCTTTCGTTACGACAAAATCAAAATTTTAGGGACCCAATTTTGAATTGAATATCGTTCGTGGCTTAAATTATTAATTCGTATTTTATTGGTCTGTATTTGTATGATGTATTTTAATAATGATATGTAATGGTATATATTTATTGCACCTACCACAATTTGTCTCTGCGTCACCCAAAGGTTGACTAGTAGAAAATGCCTAATGGTATTAAGTCCGCCTTTGTACTCTTTTGTGCATAAATAATAAATTAAATAAATAAATAATTTGGCGTGACCTAATAAAGCCTGTCTTCTGTTAAAATTATATTCGTAGACGCTCATTTGCTCTTAATACAAGTTTCTGCTGCGATAATCACAGTTAGATTTAACAATAGCCATTAAGATGGCTCTCCTAATATTTTAAATTGTCAATGTTATCATATTCAAAAGCTTGTTCTTTCATCCAAAGCAATCCAATGCAATGTTTGATACCTTAATAAGCAACGTGAAATAAGAATAACAGTAAATTTGTAGATAAATGAGAAAAAAAAATCTGTCTTTGCCATTGGGAAAAATCATTCGGGTATTGAACTACTTACATAGGTAAGTTTGTACGGAATACTTAGTGCGTGAGTCAGTTTTTTATAATTTTATTTACCCAGTGTTCCACTCATAACTAAGACAAATCCTTCGACACCTCAAACTAAAATGCTACAAGCAGTATAGGCTCCAGGGCTTGCAAAAGGCCGCGCATTCTACACTTAATTTTTATGTTTGTCCTGTAATTTTTGTATATGTGGTGTACAATAAAGAATATATAATAATAATAATAATACACATATGAACATACTCAAAAAACATAAATCCTCTTTCTGGCGCAGAAGCTTATTTAATACTCTTTTTGGAGCCACTCGATGTCACGTAAAACTTTTTCGGCTTAACAGACGTTAACTCACTTTACGCGGTTCACTTTCACCCACGCCAGACGGCAAACAACTCACCCTTACGTTATTCATAAATGCAAAAATCTAATTTACAAACCTACTAGCTTTTACCAGTGTCTACGTCCGCGTGAAATTCGAAAATTAACATATGAAAATGGTATTATATAGAGATAAAAAGTCTCATGTCTTAGTTCAGGTCAAGGTCGAGTCGTATTCCAAATTGCTTCTTAATCTATTCAGCCGTCGAGGCGTGATTGATAAACAAACATACAAATTCACAAACATTCAGGCGCTAGCTTATGGTAGCAGCTTTGCAGAAGTTGAAAATAATCCTTTATACACGTATGTCTACTACAAAAACAACAAGTATATTATAATCCTAAACATTGTCTATCTGTGTGTCAAATGAAACGTGGAGGCGTAATTCTTATTCTTGACCGCCGCCCGCTTTGTCTGCGTCAATTTTTCGATGGGTAAAAATGATCCAAGTGACATCCCCCGCCCTTAGACGGAGTGGGAGATAGTGTCGGACTCTAACTGACTACAAAACCCAACCCGTTCCTTTTTGCCTTTCATACTCTCTACCTTATTCTACCTTACTCTATCCTACACTACCCTACTCTACTCTACCCTACACTACCCTGATTTTCATTTTTTTTTGATAAGAACTTTCTCATTATAACAAACACAACAAAAAAGAATCAGCGATATCAGTCCAGCCGTTCACGCGTGATGGCGTAACCAAGCGAAATAGGGATTAATCTACACTAATATAAGAAGTAAAGTTTTTTTATGTTTGTAGGAGGTAATCATTGGAAGTACTGGTTCGATTTCTTAAATTATTTTACCGATAGAAAGCTACTTCATTACTGAGTGACATAGGCTATATTTAATGTACGCGAACGAAGTCACGGGCAAAAGCTAGTTTTTATACCTATATATAGATTACCTAATAGGAGGTCGGATAATAGAATTACATAAACTTACATAAATATAATTCTTATCCCACAGCGTAATATCTTCTTCTCAAGTTCTTAGTAGATCCCTTCCGTTAACATTAAACTATATAGAGCACTCTCTTTTAGTATCGCCTCTAGTACCACATAGGCCTATGATTCGCAATGGGACTAATGGTAATTTATTTTATTTCCCACTACCCTAACTTTTTTGGCATGATTCTTTGCAAAGTTGACCAATCTTTACTGATAAGTTTGTACAATTCTTGTAGAAGATAGTTTTGGCAATGTTTTTACTAAGGCCCGTTTAAACTGCATATACAACAACAACATAAAAATAATTAGTACCTAGTTTAATCATTATGATCTTCCTGCCATTTCCCGTGTTATTTGAGGTTGGCGCAACGTGATTATTTTCTTCCATTCCGTCCTGTCACCCGTCACCATCGCTAAAGCGCCGTACGCACCATCCATCTTGACGTACGTCAAGCGAAAGCCATACAGACTATATCAACTGATATCAACGATAAATCAGGGCAAAAAAAAAACCGGCCAAGAGCGTGTCGGGCCACGCTCAGTGTAGGGTTCCGTCGTTTCCTGTTCGTCAAAATAAGTGTAATGAGTTTAAAATAATGCTTGCATATACGATTATACTACAAACTTAGTCCAGAAATTATTTTGTACAACCTTTTTGTCTTTTTTGTACAAAAACTGTTCTTTCCATCAAGTTCAAAATAATTTTCCTAAGAAAGTCCTTATAAAGTTCTACTTTTCAGATTTTTTTCATATTTTCTAAACTTATGGTTCAAAAGTTAGAGGGGGACACGCATTGTTTTTTACTTTTGGAGCGATTATTTCCGAAATTATTGACATTATCAAAAAATGACAGACGGCGAAACTGTAAGGGTTCCTACGGAAACCTAAAAAGGGGTGATCATACGATAATACGATTACTAAAAATCGAAATTTTGAAACGAAAAGATCGTACAACGAAGAAGTACATAGTTTTTATTAAAAATAACTAAAATTCTTTTCTATTTTTCCAGTTTTAATTAAAATTTTATACCTGGCAACCCTGATGTATCGTTATTTTATCTGTATGGCCTTGGCGGGACGTATACCCTTTTCTTTTATATCACTCCTCACATGATCTATTCATCTTTTAGTACCTAATATACCTAATTTATATTTTTTTTAAACATAATTCCTGTCTCTATTAACTTGAAACCTTTGACAGTGTTTTTCTATTCCACTGACCTTTACTATTTACCGCTGTCTGGCAGCCGTTAAAGTGCTTTTAGGCTCGTTTGATATTCACCGTTTTGGCGCTGTCAGCCGTAGGGAGTGTCAGAAATAATAAGGAATTCGAACGAAACTTATTCAAAATGCAATAATAGCAACTTTATTTATTTATTTATTTATTAAAACTTCATGCAACACAAAGGTATAAAGGCGGACTTAATGCCTTAGGCATTCTCTACCAGTCAACCAGAGTCTACTTCAGAGTACTGTACACTTACATTACCTACCTATACGTCAAAATTAGTTCTCTGGACGCTCGCGAGTGGCGCTTCAAATAGGCACAAAATATTAGCTGTCAAACATATGGAACAGCTTGTCCAGTGGTAAATAGTAGAGGTGAGTGTTCTATTCCATATTAATTTAGCTCTAAACTTGTTTAGTAATTTAAAGTTGAAGAAGACCTTTTTTTGACTCATGATTTGGAAGAATGATAAAAACTGGCGCAGAGAGTGTCGAACTCGCACGCAAAGGTTTCAGTGCTACAATATACAAATATAAAAATTATTACGATATAAGAAACTATTAAATCGCTTGAACAGCCAGTAATTTTACTTAAATGACCACTGAATTACTTGTATTATTTATGTCCACGGTCACTTTGACTCGAATTTATTAGGGCAGCTCCCACACTGCATGAATGTCAAACTACTGCACTAATGTCAGGTGTGTAGACTGCAGTTCACCTAAAGCGAGCTAAGTGAGTGTACCTACGGGACGTGTAATCTAGTGCGTAGTACGTAATGTATATCGATGGTTTCTTGTATGGGAAGACCCTTTAGTTTTACTGATGTAGCGACAATAGAAATACATATTCTGTGAAAATTTCAACTCTCCGTCTCTAAGAGTTTATGAGAAAGGCAGAACCCGCTGAAAGACAGAATGATGGACGGATAGGTAGACTGACGGACAGACAGCAATGGCTTAGTAATAACATCCCGTTGGCACCCTTCGAGTACGGAACCCTAAAAATGTCAGTGGAAATTTTATAATACGTCACAGTTTTTGTCTTCGGATTTTCATTTTTTTCTTACGTTGTGGCTTTACTTTGATCTTAAATAGGTCCATTAAAGTTATGTCGACTAGAAGATAGTTAGCAGTTTAAGTAAAGTTTTGATCATCTTTGCTACTCTTGTAGAAAGTTTAATTTTTCAAAGCTAAAGGAGAATTTCCACACTATGGTTTAATTACTTTTGATAATCGGAATCAAAGATTTTGGGATGAACACATGTTGCGAGATTATTGTTCATCCATTTAAGATAACACGTTACATAAGAGGAAGATGACGAGGTTTATTACATAAAGTACCATTTTTTATTTAGATACTGTGATATCGAAAGGAGATCGTATGAGTTGCTTTTTTTATATAACCAACGAACTGGCTTGTAAAATATAATTCGAAGGATTATGCTGTTCTAGAATAGTTTTGAAAGTTAGTAGAAAAAAAGTGTGTCGGTTGTTTTTTTCAGTGCTGAAGAGACTTTTAAGATAACATGTATTCGTGAAATAAGTTACAAAAATATAAGAGTGCGCTGCCCGAAGAGTTTCATTCCAAGAGTATCCCAATACGTGCCTACCGACGAGCTGAGCTGCGCTACAATACCTACATAATTATATAACTATAAAGTATTAGAAAAAGGCAAACCCAAAACAAGTGTCTAGTATTTGTATGTAAGTTTAATAACTGTAGCATGAAAAATCACAAAGTGCTTGTTATGTTCCCTGGTTTTCCACACAAATACAGGGTCAAGGGTCAAGGCGAATGAGGAGTGGTTTTTCTCTCGCTCCCTGATGTGAGCTGGCGCCTAATGCCCGCTATGGCTTGCCGTGATCTGAGTTGCACTTAGTGTCGGTGGTGTTCAACTTATGTCTTTTTTTAAATATTTTAGGAAAAAATATAACATGGTAAAAAATAATAGAATCGAGTCAGTTTACTGATTCTGAACAAACTATATTCAGGTTTCGCATATACTAAAAATCATGTTGTAGGAATATGTCGCAGGAAATTGAGGATATCAGGGATTTCACGAAACCCCTAGGGATATCACGAAATCCCGGTAGAGGTCGAATACCCTTGTTTATTACGTCTTCTTACTAAAAGTATCTAATTATATGATAAAACACCAATTCTGTAGCCACCTGTACTGTATTTTTTTTTTGATGCGTTTTACTATAAAGAATATAATAGAATAGAATAGAATAGAATAGAATAGAATAGAATAGAATAGAATAGAATAGAATAGAATAGAAAAACTTTTATTCGGTACAGACACAGCACAACGGTTACATTTATACACAAACTAAATAAAAGTACAAAGCACGCCGAGCGTGCCCGCACCGAAAGGGTGACCACCTCAGCATTTGCTGGACGTAAGACACCCAGCGATAATAAATACTAAAGAAATCTAGTAAAATAAAGAATACTGTTAAATGTAAACCAGATGGTACCAAATAAGTACCAAAAAAATATTGGATCAAAACGGAAAACCATATACGAGTCTGTCAGTATAAATAATTCCAAAGTAATAATGACTCTGAGGGTTCTTGAACACGGTTATATTGTGTTGATCGAGTTCCGTTTCATTGGCGATATTTGCCCCAAGGCAAAGAGGGAGGTATGAGGTACATAAGGAGTTATGAAGTTACTTATGAATATGAAGTAAACAACTCAACATGTCGAACGTAATAAGCATAACTCGGTTTATAGATTTGTGTACATGTACATAAAGCCTTTTCTTTATTTCCACATATTACTTTCGACGCACTTTGCGTGAATTATTTTCTTTGCAGTCTAGTTATACATAGAACTGTTACAGGTATATTACAATTATTTCAAGTTTTGGAAATCCTCATGTGGAGGTCTTCCGCCCTGGGGCGGGTGCAGAGGTCTGTCAGACTATTATGGTCCAAATCTGGCGAATGCTTCGCTGGCGAACTGCTTGCGGGCTGTGCGTGTGTTACTCACGTGCGGTTACAGCCAAGGTTTGGTGCGTCTGCCATATGCAGCTCCGATGATGTCATGGCGCTTTTTTTTTTATGGTGGGAAAAATCATGCAATGACATCCACCGCTCTTGGGCGGAGCGGGAGATAGTGTCAGACCTTTACTGACTAAAAGACCCACCCCGTTCCTTCTAGGCTTCATACCGGGGCTCGAGCGCCCTTTCCGATAACCCTGGCCCCAGTAGGCTTCGACCCGGCTGGGTCCCTGCTGTTGCTGACAACTCCTTAAGGCGCGCGGGAACAGTGCGCGCCGTCGACGACTTAGGCTTGATCCGGACAGTTACCGGACGGCCGGACAGCGAGCTATCCATTGCTCACTATCCGCAAGCCCGCTTCTACAGTGGATGATGTCATGGCCCTAGCGAGCATCAACCCTGCTGGGCCTCGGGAATGTCTTTTTATCACGTATGGAACTCTACACGACGTAACAGAGACGGCTGAAGTTCATGTAAACGGTCTGGGATTTATTATCTAAATGTTTCTCTAACTTGTTTATTGGACTGACGACCGTATAAAATAAAATAATATATTAATCATAAAATAATTGTATTAATCATGTAGAAAATAAAATTAAGCCTTACCATATAAGTGGGTATGCAGAGTATAGGTGGTAATATAAAGCTGCTGAGTATTGCAGTACTGCATCGCCTTTCTGTGCACAGGATGTGATTCTTATCAGAGTATCTGAAACAATATAGGTA
Organism: Mythimna albipuncta; assembly: GCA_929112965.1. Taxonomy (NCBI): domain Eukaryota; kingdom Metazoa; phylum Arthropoda; class Insecta; order Lepidoptera; family Noctuidae; genus Mythimna; species Mythimna albipuncta. The sequence goes on along the minus strand of OV815974.1, from coordinate 9,729,990 downwards.
CGTAAATTAATAATTTATACACCTACTATCTTTACAGAGGTTTGTTTATAGGAGGTAATCTCTGGAAGTACTGGTCCGATTGCTAAAATTTTTCCAGCATCCATAGAAATTTACTTTATTCCTGAGTGACATATGCTATATTTTATGTACGCGGGTGAAGCCACAGGCAAAAGCTAGTAACGGATAAACTGCTTCTATTGCTTTGCTGATGTAGAAACCAAACTGTCAATAAAAAAAGAAGTAAGAACGCAAAAATATGTTAGAATTTTTTGTGTTAGATAAATTAATTGATTTGATTACGAACAAAAATGCGTTGTGCTGAATACTTTTAATTAATGTTTGTTTGCCATATTTCAGATACCTAAGTAACAAATTAGTGAAAGCTCAGTGGCATTTCATTTTCATGAAAATTTTCTTCCTTTGATCATTTTCTAACTTTTTCCACAGTGAATAAACAACCAATCAGAGCTACCGTTAAATGTTTTTTTTTGTTCGTCACAAGCCCGCATTTTCATGTTGTGTTACCCTTATTTTATGTTGCTTTTCATTGTGTTTTGGAGGAAGAGAGATGGAGAGAGGTAGATAATAGTGTTGTCCCTGTCTGTAGCACCGGAATGATGAATGCATTCTCTGTGGTTATCACCTTCCTTTGTCTGCCTTCCGTGTAGTGCACAAAACCCGTAACTCATTCGAACTGCCTTTTGTTGTGTTGGAATAATCTACATTAAAATATTATAAAGAGGTAAAATTTGTTTTTTATTTTTTTATTTATATAAGGTAATTTCTGAAAGTATTGATCCGATTGCTGAATTTTTTTCACCGATAGAAAGCCGCTTTATTTCTGAGAGACATCTACACTTAATGTTATAAAGCGGTAAAGTTTGTTTTTTTTTTAAGGTATTTCATAGCTTCTATCGCGGGCCTTTAGCGTGGAGACCGAATCCAGAAATTCCGTAACGAAAATAACTTAACACCCCACTCATTTGTTTTCTTATCGGTCACCACGCTCAAAAAGTGTAACTTCAATTAATATCAAAGAAATAGAAGCTATGCAATAGCTTATAAAAAACAAAGGAAAAAAATACTGCATAAATAAAATAAATAAATAATTATAATTGCGTAAGTTGATAAAAATGCTATGCAATAGCTCTACCGCGGCAGTCCCCGAGTGCCACACGTCTTTTTTTTGTTTTGTTCGTAGGAAGGACGTAATCTCTAAAAGTAAGTACTGGTCCGATTGCTAAAATTTTTTCAGCGATAGAAAGCTGCTTTATTCCTAAGTAACAGGCTCTATATTATGCGCGGGTGAAGCCGCAAACCAAAGCTAGTAATTAATAATTTCCGATTCGCCCGCTTGCAGTGAAATGAAAATAGTTCTTGAAACATTTTCAAGTTTCGATTAGCTTTTGCGCTTTTGTACTTCAAAGTTTCTCAGCGTTTAAATGATGACAATTGAATTCTTGCAGTAAATTGATAGCTTATGAGAATACTTTATCGATATAGGTTTGCTAATATTTGAAAATTTGTCTTCTAAATTCTAAATCTGTCTCCACATTTTTCTAAAGGGCATTGCGAAACACTGTCCCCACCCACCAACAGATTTAAAACAGGTGTCATTCGAAGCGTCTAGTTGCATAGAGTTTTTTTTTATTATGGCGACATACATAAAAAGTAAGGGTTTAGGTATAATAAAATATTTTTATTTTAATCTAACCTAACCTAAATCGTTCGCGCACATGACATTAATTGTATGTTACAAGGTTTTTTTTAATATTCTAGCTACCTCCAACGTCATTGGAGACTTTATTGAAACTATACCCTTTCATACCAGTTCTCGCAATTATTTCTCTGTTACGTGCGGTTACGGAGACACATTGATTGTAATGCACCAGTACAAATGCTTGATCATATTGTATGACTAAAAAATTGGGTAAATGTGTTGGGTAATGTGTGTGGTTTTTGTACGTAAATGTCTTTGTATGGAAAAATAAGTACATTACTTTAAACAAGTTGTTTTTAAATTAAATTAAAAACCCATATATTATAGCAACTATCAACTGTTTATCTTTTTGGTTTAAGAATAAACAAACTGAAATATATTCCGATGTCTGTTGGAGGATGGAGACGGTGGCCATACAAAATCCGGCATCCTCCTTTTGTTCATACTAATTCATAATGATAAAATCTCAAATCGAGGAAGGCTATATAATCACCCTACCACTTACAGCAGTGGAGCTATACAGGAGCGGAACGGTAAAACCTCAGGGAAAAGCTAGTGACTACATAAAATAATTTTCGTTAAATCGAGGAAAAACATTTAAACATTATTTAATTAACTAAAAATTCAATTTATTTATGAACGGTGAACAAAAAAAGTTTAATCAGAATCCAGTTCTTCAATTTTACTCATCTCTAAGTTCTTCAATTTTGTCAAAATTTCTTTGATTTGACAGTACGACGAGACGTCACGACAGTACGACGAGAATAAAACCGATTCCTACGTTTAGGAATCGGTCTTATTCTCATTTGGAACGCGTAGTATTTACTATAAGCATAAATTAAAAACTTCTAACAGAAAATCAAATAAACTATAAACGAAGAAAATTACTTTACCATCAAAGGATTTGCAAATAAAGTTTTAAAATTAAACCTAGATGTAACAACTCGAGGGAAAAAAAAAACGTTCCCAAAAGTTTGTACGTTAAACGAAAATACTCTTTTAAAAATATTCAAATAGTTCTTGTATTGGGTAATTTATTTTGCTCACATAACAGCCTGTATATGTTTACTAGTTCCCTCACATCTTAGGGTCGGGGATCGCGTAAACATTTCTACTTAACTTTCAAATTTTCTGGTTCAGTGAGAAACTTATTCTAAGCCTAGTTTGATTATGTTATTTTTTGAACTGTGGTTTCTCAATGTATGTGTGTTTTGATGTAGCCTGTGTCATTGATATTTTTTTTTTTATGTTGTTACTAACAGTACCTAATTTATGAATAATGATTTACACAGTCGGAGAACAGTTAGCCGTTGGGGCCGAAAGGTTCTGGTGTGGCGACCGCGCACCGGAAGACGTAGCGTTGGAAGGCCTCCTACAAGGTGCATCGATGACCTGGTGAAAAATGCGGGCATCTGATGGATGCGAGACGAGGATCGTTAATTGTGGCGACACTTGGGGGAGGTCTATGTCCAACTGTGGACATATTTCGGCTGAAATAATGGTGATGCTTTACATTTTGACTGTAGACCATATTGTAATGTTTGTAATTTTTTATATTATCTATTTATTATCATTCAATGAATCATGAAATACCTACTAAATAATTTGAGTTTACTTCTCGCTTGATTTGTGTACTTTTTTTTTGCATACATTAAACAACCATATTGTCACGCCTCTAAGCAAACCTGGAAGCGATATATGAACTTAAGATCTGTATTCACTATCCATATTACACAAATAAATAAATGATTATTGATTAATATAATTATCGGACCACCGGTACATAGTGGACAACTGGACATGGGAACCCGTGCGCACAAAACGTTTTGAGAAAACATTCATTGTGCGTACAGCTAAGGATTAGAATTTCATGCTGTAGTCTCTATTTGTTGATAGCTACAACCTGGGGATCCTTAGGGCGCGTTCACACGATACGCGCACGCTCAGCGCACGCCACCCGCGTCCAACTCGCATTGAAATTTGTTAAATAAGAATTTGAGTCTTATTTTCCATCAATAGATCTCAAATTGCATTTAACGAGGTCTACACGCTTACGCCCCGGGCCCGCCTCGCGCCAACCCTGCGTACGCCTTGCGCTCGCGCTATGGCTAAATGCCTATTGAACGAAGTAGTCCAGTCACTAGTAGTTTAAGTGGGCGCGAGGCGTGTGCAAGGCGCGTGTGCGGGTATAAGGCGGGCACAACGCGTGCGCGGGTGCTGTGCGTGATCGGCGCTTGTCGTCTGAATACGCCCTCTTAAGTATAGAGTGGGTTAGGTGACATCTAGTAAAGTGATTTTTTTTTGGTGGGTAAAAATCATCCAAATAACATCCCCCGCCCTTGGGCGGAGCGGGAGTGCTCAGAATCGTCGCTTTCTATCGTGACGTTGGGGGTGGTGGTTGTTTTTTCGTAGGCTAGAGTAAATAGGCTCTTAAACTAGTGCGGCTCACCATTAACGATTGCATCACTATTTACCATCAGGTGGGATTGCAGTCAAGCACTGGTTTAAATCATTAAAAAAAAAAAAAGATATATAAAGCGCGCGTATAATACTCGTAGTAAAAACAAGGATAATTTTTAATAAAGTCGCTGGCAGAAACTAGTTCAGCTTATTAAGAAACTACCCTTCTAACAGGCTAAAGAAGATGTTAACGATTGAAGGTATGATGGAAAAAAGTATGATGAAAAATGTAGCGAAAAGGACTTCTCTCGCAACATTTTCAACTCATAAATTGATAAACTGAGATAAAACACAAACATGAACAGAACGTACTGTGTTCTGAGAATTTAATGTACGAATTTTGACAGCGCCAGCGACATAAATAAGCTTAGTGCGCTTCCAGGAATCTTAATATACCTTTATAAACACATTTGTTTGCATATATTTAAGCTCCATGGGAAATGTCCACATGTTTTCATGTGGTGCTCAAAATACCTTATTATTCCACATTCTATTATTACAAAAATAGGTCAGTGTTACAAAAACATGAATAAGTGGAATTTAATAACATTAATGCTAATTATTTATCAACAGTCTCCCCGTCCGATTATAATTTAGGCGTCTTCAAGGCTACAGTGAATAGCTCCTAATCTAGTGAGAACGCAGTCAAGCATCAGTTTAGTTATTTAAAAAAAAGTCTCGAGAATGCTCGCTTATTCATAACAGAAGACTCATGTTATATGTTCTGACAGTTTATAACAACTGACAATAAAGCTAAACATTGGACGCCGATTTGTAGAACGTGCTGTCACTACAATCCGGCTGAATGTGAGGTAGCCGCATTCAATTACAGTAACGTTTTCCAATCCGGCGCGCCTATTTGTAATACTGCGTGTCATATGTTGCAGCCAACATACTACAACGTAGATTTGTATACATGACTGTATTGACACTGCATCACTACTAATGTAAGACTGTATTGACACTGCATTTCTACTAATGCACGACTGTATTGACACTGCATGTCTACTAACGCACGACTGTATTGATACTGCATCGCTACTAATGCACGACTATATTAATACTGCATCGCTACTAATGCAATACTGTATTGACACTGCATCGCTACTAATGCACGACTTTATTGATACTGCATCGCAACTAATGCACGACTATATTGATACTACATCGCTACCAACGCGCGAGTGTCACGAGTAGACATTACAGCGCACGACTTCATCGATGCTGCGTTGAGTCTGTTTGGGCTCGTATTGCGATACCAACAGTATCGTGACTGTATCACGATCTTTTTGCAATTATATCGCTATTGAATCGCTGCAAAATGAAGAAATACCTACTTACGATCTCAAACAAATTAATAGCACCGTCCGTCTTTTGTTTTCGGCCTCATTTATTAGTATGGACTGAGTTTCGGGTCTGTTGTAGACATGTCTTTGTTTTTACTTGAAAAGGCTTCACTGAAAACATCTCAAAACCAGCATTGTAAGCTGTATTTTATTCAAAAAAATTTTTGCCCATTGAAACATGTTCCTTACCATAATAATAAAAATATTGTCAGAATTTACGAAATCATCAGGTAAAATATCTGCGAAGTTTCAATGGGAAAACTGAATACAGGTACAGGCTAAGCGAACGATCTAACGGACCGGTAGCAATCACCGTGTGATTGATAGTCTTTATTTACACATTCCGTTTCATTTTTTAGCATGCATTCATCTTCATTCACGCGGTCAGTACCAAGGCTAGCGAGTGTGCAGTGACCTTCGGCGATTCCCATTCGTTAGCGCCACCTCAAAGAGCGAGTGTTGCATGAGTTCTCCTTTCCTTTATTTTATAACATCTCTATGAAGCGTATCTTCGTACAACGCTACGATGAGTGAAATTGATCAGCGAAGAGCGAATTGTTAGCAACTTGCCTACTAGTAAGAACTTTTTTTTTTTATTATTGATAGGCTCGCGTTTGACCACTATATGGAGCACGCTTGCCTAGAAGTAACCTATTCACTCTCGACTTAAAGACAGAACAAATGTGCCAGGATTTTTTGAGAGACTTGCAACGCATTTGGTTCACGCGGCGATACAGTGACAGCGACGACTATATAAAACTAATCGTCTGATGAAGAGGATTCGTATCGATCGATTTACTCATGAAAGTAGTTCGATCGTTTGGTCTGTATAATAAAATTTTTATCATTCCCTTCATATTTTCTAAAAACTCATCTTTCTCAATTTGTTTACCAACTTTGCGTGTGTACTAAGTAGAAATTATTACGCTCCGTTACTTGCTTAGAAGTAAAATCATGAAGCTATTATTTTACTCAAGTACAACAAAGTAACTTAGTAACTTGAATTTAGAGGAATATAATAACGGCCTTCAGCTGCTTGAAAGATGTTTATTATTCTCAAGGGAACGAACTCAATCAACCACTCTGCTTAGACACCAGTCAACATAACTCGGAAAATTTTGAGGTCGGCTTCAAGTCTAATCGAATGTTGCGAGCAAATATTCTATATAGAACGAGTACCTATCTAAACTCCTGAGTTACATATTCCAAGCCCGAAAAAAGTCAAACGTTCGTACGTTTGTAAAGGTAGATCTTACAATGCGTGGAAACATTGGAACAGGCGCGATTTAGGTAAAATGGAGTTGAGAATGATTGTAGTATCTATTGACAACCACAGAGAAGCTTACCGAGAATAGTGACCCGATACATTTGCCGCCAAATACTGACTTTCGGATTTCAGACTAACATAAAGTGACAGAAAACTTGACAGTTTCTAAACTTGACTGGTGAAATGCACAAACTGTGCAAACATAAAATTAAAAAAAAAGAGGTGCACGACGAGCACGAGAAACACCAAACGAATTTGAACTCAGCTGGTGCTCCGCTCGTGCTTGGCTTCTCAAGCGTAGACTCACCATTTACTGATTAACCTTTATTTACACTCATTATAATTAACCGATACCAAAAAATGATTTGTTCCTTTTTAATACCACTCATCTAATACCACTGGTATTTGTTTGAACGCAATTTTTATTACCTATTCTGAACGGACACCACTCTTTAAATAATTTAATTTAATGTACGAACTCATACCAGTGACTTGAATTTAGTACAGTCAGCTCAAGTCAAACCTAATAAAATTTTGGTTTACTACTATTTTTAAACGATCATAATATACAAAAACTTTCACTAACTAATCACTTTTTTTTTAGATATGTCTGAGGAAGCTATAATCAACCCTCAACATCCTGGAAAACAGAAACCTTGACTTGCATACAAAAAATGGTGGCTTGTTGTTATTTTGAGGAGGTTTTTTTTTGTTATTAAACTAGAAATTTGTTATATAAGAAGATTTTTTATTTATTTTATTTCAATTATAGATCCTATACAAAGGATTTTGGCTGACTATACTTTAGATCCTTGAATTTCTTTTAGTATTAAATGGAGCAATGCTATTCATTCGGAATAGACAATTAACACGGGTTCAAACAAATACCAGTGGTATTAGATGAGTGGTATTAAAACGGAACAAATCCATAACAATAGTTTCAATAGTAGAGGCTAAGCGAACAACAAGACGAACGAATTGAAATTAACGTGTGCTCGCTGAACATAGAATAATATGTCTGAAACCGTTGGCTGTATTACTCGTTACTTAAGGTTATATTATATCAGCGTCATACAACATATGGTAACATTGCTGACATATCACTTTTATTTCTGTGGTACGTAGGTACTTGATGATTATCCATATTTAAAAATGTTTTTCTTTAGTTCCCAGACTACGACTTATCCAATGAACAAAATATTTCCAAATCACGATAAATAAAATCAATCATTTTGTCCGCAATATACCCAGAGAGTACAATAATATAATTCAGTCTAATCACAAAGTTGACAACAAAGTTTACCTAAGAAGTTAAACCTCAATTCCCTCGTGATATGTAAGCAAACCTACCCATAAGGTTGAAGAACCTTCACCGCAGAGGTGTAGCGTGGACTAATTTAGACGAGGGTGAATGCATATCAGTGAGAACTTTTTCTTTCATAAAGAAAACCAGAACCGGCAAGAAGAAGCCCAGGCGCGCGAAAGATGGAAGCAGTGGAGGCAGGTCTTTGCTCAGGAGTAGGATAGAACAGGTTAACAAAAAATGAAAACGAGACAGTGTTCAACCACATCGTCACTTACTATAAGGTGAAATAGTAGGCAAATGCGAGTTTATTATTTACTAGCTTTTGCCCGCAGCTTCGCCCGCGAACATAAAACATAGCCAATGTCACTCAAGAATAAAACAGCTTCCTATCGGTGAAAAAGTTTTAGCAATCAGACTAGAACTTTCAGAGATTACCTCCTACAAACAAAACACAAAAGAACAAACTTTACTTCTTTTTAATATTAGTCTAGATAAAAAAGAAGCTTGAAGGAGGCCCAGTTTGTAACGAGCCTCTTCGCCCACGCCTAACTATGCCCCTGCACCAACGTAATCTATAACCCCCAGAGGACGTGATTGATTACTAAACAAACAGATCTTACCACTAATCCTAGGATTACTAGAGTCTATCTTATGAAACATGGTTCGGGACATTTTGGAAAATCTGTTTTATCTTAGGCCAGAAGATCGAGAAGACCGATGACATTAAAAATCTTATCGCAATTTAATCTCAGTGACAAACAGTGTCTAGACCTTCTCAATAATGTGGATTCACAGAGTTTTTACAGATTTATCTGTAAAAACTCTGTGAATCTGTGTCAGTTGTGACTTAGACTTAGAAGACTATGCTTGCCGGGACTGCTGGATTGGTTAAAAGACTGCCTGCCGGGACTGCTGGATTTTTTAAAAGACTAGCCTTGCCGGGACTGCTATATTGGTTAAAAGACTAGCCTTGCCGGGACTGCTAGATTGGTTAAAGAGCCACCGTGGCCCTGGTACCCAAAGGGCAACTCCATTAACACGGGTAGGTTAGACAGGGTGCCAACGCTTGTTCACTCATAGTAGAGAATTCGATTAAGAACGACCTTCACGACGTTTATTTTTTCTTTAGTGGTTGTTGGTTTTTTTTTGCTACTTTATATTATCATATGCGCAATTAACAGCGCTTATTTTGATATAAAATGTATTTATTATTTTTATCAGTTTCACTTCATTAAAAGTTACTTATTGACTGTAGATGCTCCTTTCTCGTTGAAAATACCAAAATCACCATAGTTGTTTAAAATATTTGAAAAGTTCCCTTGATTCCTCATGGATCCCGTCACCAGAACAGGATTTCGAAAAAATGAGACTAATCTGAAAGACATGCTTTTAGATACCCTTAAGAAGAAAAAGAAAAAAAATCAATTCGATCCATAAACGACGGAGTTCTGAGGTAACAAACTTAAAAAAATATATATACACTATCGGACCCGACAGACGTTGTCCTGTCTACGTCTTTAATTTGAAAATTTCGCAAAATATATAGTTTTTTAGGCACACTTCAAAACTCTTCTCAAAACACTCAGTACCTTTTAAGTCTTTTAATTTAATATTTGATCCAGCACATGGTCTACAATAACACAATGATAACAAAACTTTTTTTAATTTGATCGCAGCGCTAACTGTCGGGACAGACTAAAATTAAAATTCGAATATTATTTAAAATTTGACACTGCGATGGTAGCGCCGTCTGTCGGATCCAATGTAAAACATTTCAAAATCAACAACTACTAATAAATTAAAAATTAATTAAAAAAACATTGTCCAGCGGACAAAATTGTGAATCTAAACCATTCCCAGATCCCCTTGAACACACACAAAAAATTTCATCAAAATCTGTCCAGTCGTTTGAGAGAAGTTCAGTGACATACACACACTAACAAAAGAATTATATATATAAAGATACAACCGGATTGAGAACCCCCTCCTTTTTTTTTAAATTCGATTGAAAAATACAAACGCACGGGATATTTGGCTCGGACGTTTTGTCGCAAGTTTCCATTCGCATCAAAACACTTTTCAAAACTCGACAACCGTTATGCAGGCTAGATTTTTTGCAGACAACCCTATATCATCGTATTTGTAATGAAACAGCGTTTATTTTGATATACAATTTATTGGTTAAACAAAATGGTGAAGATAACTAGTACTAAAATACCTGTTTACACCTGGCAACCCATAGTTAAGCCAGGAAACAAATAGGCAACCCAACGTTTTTATTTTCTATACTTCATACTTTCGGTTAAAATTAAATTTAATCGTTAAACACATCGGTGCATTTTTCCAAAAAAAAGTCAATTTTCAATTTTTAATCAATCATAATTTGGCCAGGAATTTCTTGGCAACCCACCCGCGTTTAATATAGGTATATAGGCTAGATTTCTCATAAAATACGTTTAATTCATTAAACAGACCGGTGAAGGTCGCTCTTAAGCGGATCTTAGACTATCAGATACAAGCTACTGATGAATATTTGATTTCTATAGAACCAGTATGAAATCATCCGCTCCCTACGCATACGTAAATACTTTTTGTGTCCAGTTTCTTCCATTTAACGTGTTCGGTGTCGGTAACTGAAAACTAAAAGTGTCTACATTTTCATAGCGCCTTAGTCAGTCTTGCATTCTTTTTTCTCTCCACCCAGAGGTGAGGAAAATAATTGATAATTTCTCATACCGAAAGGATCTTTATCTAAAGGATTGGAACAAACCTTCAGATTTCTCGGTTCAAAGACTGTTCGGTTTTTTGGTGTACTAACTCTAGAGTGGATCGAGAGATCTTAATACACTTTTACTATCAAAAGCTCGTCTGTGTCCTTCAGTTGCGCTTTACGTACAAGAGTCACAGTAACTCTTTCAAAAAATCCCGTGGTGCCAGCGTTCAGTAAACCATAATTTAAACTAGCAGGCACCTTGTTTGATAATAACATTGCTGGCTGCATAGTTGGTAATATCCATCTTCGTATGTGGTTTGTATGGTAGACCGCACATCTACATGCTAACAAAACCAGTATAAGCTTGCCTCGTCTTCTATTGAAACTTCGTACTACGCTAGGCTAGCGTACCACAGACTTCCAACCTGGTACATCGAAGCAACTGTTATATAGCTTTATTGAACATTATGTAAATAAATCTGGAGCTATTTGTTCAACAGAATACCTAAGCATTTACGAGTATTATTGCCGACTGAAAATGTAATTTATTTCGGTTTGATGAAATTTATTTTAATATATTTTATGAACTGTCTGACCGAGAATGTAATTATAATCTTCGCAATCCAATTAATAAAATTAATAATTTGACTTTTATGTAATAAATCTTTTGCCCGCGGCTTCGTCTGCGTACATAAAATATAGCTTATTAGGAATAAAGCAGCTTTCTATTAGTGTAAACATTTTAGCAATCGGAACAGTACTTTGAAAGATTACCTACTACAAAAAAGAAAAAAAGAAAAACAATTAAATAAACTTTACCATAATGTAACATACGGCAAGTGTCTAATTTTACGTTGTTACCGCCTCCAAGGTCCGGGATAAGCATTTCATCTCGAGTTCTCGACATTTATTCTGCGAAGTCGTCGAAGGATTGGATCAATTTGTCTGCAGCCGGTCAACTTATCCCGATTATAATTTAGATATCTTCAAGGCTAGACGGAATAGGTACTTAATAAACTAGTGTAATACACCATTAACGATTGTATTGCTGCTTACCATCGGGTGAAATCACAGTCAGTTTATAATATCAACTAAAAAAAATATTCGTGATATAATTTATATGACACAATGTAATGGTATTTGGAAAACTGTTTGTGATGTAGGTGAGTAATCAAAATGAGTGTATAATTTCATTTTTTGTTTTTATAATTTTTATCTGTATTAGCTTCCTTTGGTGGGGGCACTGTCGAGACCCCACCAAGGCAAGCAAAAAAGTGACACGGCCGTACTATCCTTTTCTCCCATCCTTTTCTCGAAACAGATCAGGTCATTTTCGACCCCCTATAACTTCATTGTGTATAAAAATAGAAGCCTGAATTTTCAGTAAAGCAGGTATTGTCTAGACACGGTATATTAAAAAAAATTAAAGAAATAATAATTAAAATAATAATTAGTATATATTTATTATATATACATATATATATACAATGTGTAAAGGACAGCCCTCCACAAACTTTAAGGGCTTGCTCAGTAGAAGAAACTGAACAACCTTCCACAAAAATTTTATCCAGGAAACGAAAAAAAAAAATCAGCTTCACCATAGAAAATTATAAACTTGATTGGACAGTTTGTATGGAGAGGCCGAATTTTTTTTATAATAATAATTAATATATATTATTTAAATTGAATCAGTTAAATTAACTGATTCAAATTGGTAAAAAAAAATGATGGTATTACATGGATCTCACAACTTTTTACGGTAGAAGTTGCAAAACTTGTTTTTTTTACTAGTTATGTTTTTGAAGTTGCACTCATGGCTTCTCCTCTCAACACATAACCTCCATTAATGTCAGTACCTAGTCCGTAAGTTAAATTATAATTGTAATTTTGAAAGTGTGAACCTTGAGTTCTGTCACACAGGTCTTGTATAGACTCAAGCTCTCACAAAGGATAGACTATTTAATAATTATCAACCTTTGTACTTTTGTGAGAGAACAAACAAATCTACACTAATATAATAAAGAGGTAAAGTTTGTTTTTATTTTTTTGTTTGTAGGAGGTTATCTTTGGAGGTACTGGTCCGATTGCTAAAATTTTTTCACCGATAGAAAGCTGCTTTATTCCTGAGTGAAATAGTCTATATTTTATAAAAGCTAGTATATTACTATTTTTTCTTGAAAATAAATGAATTTGAATTAGTTATCTGCTCCAAAAACTTCTAAAGAAATACTTAAACAATCTTGTTTGATGTATTTTCACGCTTCTACAGTTCAATGGATCTTTAACGATTTTGGTATACGAGTATATTTTTAAAACGAAACTAACATTGGCCTATTTTCTATCTTACCGAGAGTAAAAATATGGGCAAAGTTGTTATTGAACTCTTTGTAGTTTGCCCACCCGCATGAAGGCTTTTATTTGTGTGGCACATAAATGATGTTTTTATTTCTACATATACACATATACCACTATTAGAATGGTACATTTTGATACTAATGGAGAAAGTTTGTCATTGCGACTGAGGAGGCATTCGCCCGAGCCGTAGGCGATGGTGTTATGGAGCCGAGTGCTGTAGTGACAAACCACGTGAACCAAACAACGTTTTTCAATACATTTACGAAGATATAAATAAACGGGAGTTGATGCGCGCCTCGTGGGAGTCGCTTAGCATCCAACCTGATACGATAAATGTTATAGAATTGCGTCAGGCACTTTTCCATACTAGTGCGAAAAATAGTCAATTATGTGGCTAAAAGCGGTAGGGATAAGAGTGCGTTTTCGAGTAGGTAAGTGTATTAAAAAAGATATTACTGTAAGGTTCCACTCGCATATTAAAAACAAAACGTGTTTTCAAATATCGGTTTGAAGACAAATCGACGAACAATCGTAAAGTTTTGTTACACGTGATATTTTTACAGTAGTTACCTACATGATTCTGGATCCACCAGTGTCGGAAGTTTTCGTTGTTTTTTATTCAATAAAACACTTATCATAGACATAGTGAATGGACTGAGTGTTCCCTATCTAAGAATAAAGTGAATACGGACTTAAAATTGTGAGAAAGATAAAAAGACCGTGCGGCCAGTTCGGCCCAGTTTCTTTCTGCCTCCGTGTTGGTTTTGATTCCTGCACGGACCAAATAACTATATGGCCTTATGGCCTATAGTGTACGCGAGTTTTAAAAATGTTTGTGCACGCACCTACGGTACAGGAGTGGATTTCTAGTATATAGAGAAATTTTAGTGCGGAGTAAAAACTAAAAAATGCTAATCTTTTTTTATAAATTCTGATTGAGTCATACGACGTTTTTGTTTAGAACATTTAAACTTTTTGACGTTTTTGTGTGAGAAAAAAAGAGTAAGAGCCCTAAAAAGAGTAAGTCATCCTATAGAGCATATGATGCACAGTTGCAGTGACTTTTTCTGCAAGTTGGTCAGTTTATGAAAGTATTGCTCAGTCCATTCTCTACGTCTGTGACTTATACCAACTAATGACAAAGTTTTTTTTTAACCCTCTGCGCTCACTTGAGACATGACAGTCTTAGACAGATTTGTTTCACATAGACCAGCCGGTCTTGCACTTGCGAAACAAGTCTGTCTTGTCTCAGGAGTGCGCAGGTCCTAAAGGTTTGTTCAAGAAAATGTAAGAACTTACTTGATAGCCACATATCTCCACACAGCTAGCGACAACGTGAGACATATTGACGCCGTGTGGAAGATCTGCGCGAAGTGCATGTGGAACAGCAGGTAGGCTGCCCACTTGTACGGCATCTCGCGTTGGCCCGGTAATATCTGGTAAAAAAGAAAAACAAGATTTATATAAATAAAGAAACCTTTTTCCAAGAGTAGGTACATATTCATGGGATAAAAAAGTGTGTGTCTTGTTTGTCTGTGGGAGGACCGCTGCGGTCCCCTGAGTCTCTTTCTCTGTTGAAGTCATACGTCAAGAGAGAGAGAGAAGGTCCTGGCCTACTCATGTACTTCATCGAAATTCATTCAGTAGTTTTTGTGTGAAACGCAAACTCTCTTCAATGAGTAACAAACATCCCTACATACAAACTGTCACGTTTATAATACTCTCTTCTTCTCTTCACTCAATACTTTCTTCTACTCTTCTTTCCCAGCTCAAATGAAAAAAAACTGGGCAAGTGCAAGTCGGACTCGCGCACTGAGGGTTCCGTGCAAACTACAATTCTCGAATAAAGTCGAAGGTTTTTCCGAATTGCAATAATATTTTTTTTTTATCTATGATGTAGGTAACAAAAAATTTCCTTTTTTTTAGATTTTTTCCTATAACTGTGTTATAAGAACTTGGTTTGAGCCAAATTTCAGGATTCTGGGTCAACAAATTTCGATCTTTGTGTGTGTTTGTTAGAAGTTTTATTTTTTCACAGCTTGAAGGAACCGCAAACCTGAGTATATGGATACCTCTACGCGTTCTTGAGATAAAGGGTCTTGACAGACAGACAGACATACAGACCGACCGACAATAAGGTGATCCTATGAGGGTTCCGTTTTTTCCTTTTGAGGTACGGAACCCTTGGGCACACCACAATCATGGCGGTAAGTCTCCTCTTTGAGGCGTGGCTGGAAAGCCCTCGCGGCGTCCTTACCTTCCGTATGACGCAGGTCCTCACCGGACATAGGACGTTCGGGAGCTACCCGGAGGACACGGTGGAGCACACAGTCGTGGTGTGCCCTGCTTGGGCGGTGCATCGCCGTGCCCTCGTGGGGGCGATCGGCGGTGGAGACCTCGAGCACCGGGTCTGGTTAAGGCCATGGTCCGGAGCGAGGAGGAGTGGCAGGCGGTCGCCGACTTCTGCGAAGCAGTAATGCTCGCCAAGGAGGAGGCCGACCGCATCAGGCAATGGCGTTCTCGTCGCCGCCGCCGCCGCCGGGATTCTGATCCCGATTTCCGGCTACCATAGGCGCGGGCTTGCGGACAGCGAGCAATGGGAAGCTCGCTGTCCGGTCGTCCGGTAACTGTCCAGACCAAGCCCAAGTCGTCACGGCGCGCACTGTTCCCGCGCGCCTCAAGGAGTTGTCAGCAACAGCAGGGACCCAGCCGGGTCGAAGCCTACTGGGGCCAGGGTTATCCGAAAGGGAGCTCGAGCCCCGGTATGAGGGCTAGAAGGAACGGGGTGGGTCTTTTAGTCAGTAAGAGTCTGACACTATCCACCATAATAAAAAAAAAGTTACGGAACCCTAAAAATAGTGTAAATATACTTTTGCTTATAAAGCCTGTTGACATTTTTCTCATTTCTAAATTTACTTGCTCTTTTATCTAGTTTGTTTAGTTCATATAATATTCATATTCCACATATTGAACTAAGATCAAAGCTCAACATATAGTGAAAGCTGTTCAAGCGAGGAAAATAATATCATTCCTCTATATGAGAATTTTTTTTATTTTGTATTACTGGTGATGTTTTTTATACTTATACCAGTAACAGTAATGAAGAAGAGGGTATAGTGGAGTCGAGTCAAACTATATATACGAGTAGTACGCAGTATATATATAGAGGATTTCAAACAAAATGGACTCCGACCAACGCCAGCCATGCGGAGGATCCCTCGACTGTTACGCTTTATTTTTCTTTTCACACTAGAGCTATAAAATAAAAAACTTTTTACAAAAAAAATATATAACCGACAACAATGTTAAAAAACACTGAAAAGTATAAAATAACTTTAATTTCAGAAGTCGGTGTTTCTATTATAGTTTTCTCTTTTCGTTATTTAACACCGACTTCAGAAATTAAAGTTATTTTATATTTTTCAGTGTTTTTTAACACTGAAGTCAGTTATATTTTTTTTTTTGTAAAAAGTTTTTTATTTTACACTTTTTAGTTATGATACCACCACTAAAAAGCACTCTTCAGACAAACTTAAATAACTTATAGCCACAGCGCATCTCATAACGATTCTAATAATACCAAACATGGTTAGATTACATTAATTTGATTTTTTTCCTTCTGGCTTCATCATCAGATCAGTTGAATACACCCCCCCCTTTTCTGACAGTCAGTCATCGATTACACGTATAGAGTATATAGAGCATAACAATATTTCTATGGGATCAACTTGAAAGCATAACCTTTCAATCAAAAAAATAATTTTCAAAATGGTCCACAATTGACTGAGATATCAGTGAACATACTTAAAAAAAAAACATACATTCAGCTGAACATAGAACCTCCTCCTTTTCGAAATCGGTTAAAAACAAGAAGTACGAATGCATGACGTTCAGGACCGAGGAGGAGGTAGTTGTAGTGAGACTAGTAGGCTTATGTCCAGCAGTGAAAGGCTTTCGGCTGTAATGATGTTGGTAACGAATAAAGCTATGCTTGCATTCAGTAAATGCTGATAATTACTAAGTAGATAGTGTCTATAAAGAGAATGCAAATTCTGTTTACCTAACTGCGATGAAGCCAATACTAGAGTAAAAAAAAAATAAGCATCTTCTAGTTTCACTCTGAAGGTAAGCGCTACACTGCGTACACGTGAGCACACACTCGGATCTGGGCGCGTCGGTCTCCATACATTTTACATGGAAATTATACTTGTAGAGCTACGCTTGGTGGTTACATGTGTGCGTCGGTCTAATGTAGTTCTAGCTTTAGTTCATCGATCACCACGTCCATTGCTTATCATCAGGTAAAATCGAGGAAAAAACACGGACTTCAGGAAAAAAATAAAGTTTAAAACCCGGGTAATGTTTCATCAAAGCAACATTAAAATGCCACCAATGTCCTTAAAAGCTTTAATTTTTTGTCTTTTGGTAAGGCATAAATTCAAAAACATCTGAAATAAAATAAGTGACTGACAAACAGCGCTTTATTAAATTCGGCGTCATCTGGTTCGTGTTAAGTTAGGAAAAAAGACATGACTTTGAAAATGTCGTGAAAGTTAATACTTTACAGACATCGCTGTCTGGAGGGACTAACTTCTTAAATATGTTAAGAGAAAGTCTTCTTCAGTTACGATACTCCCACTTGCAACAGTTTCTCGTTGACAGTACATACGAGCAGACGTGTCACCTGTGTGTTTGATTTTAATAAATGCGAGCTAAGTGCGTGAATGATTTGGAGTATACTCATTGGATTGATAGTTTAAATAAAGAACTATAATGCCGAAAGTACAACGAACTCCCACTAAAACTGTGGAAGTAGAGGAACCTCATTCCTCAGACAGAATGGCTTCGGATACAAAAGAGAAACAAAAGCCGAAACTGAACTGGGTAGGAAGCCGAAAAGGTAAGACAAAACCCAATGAAGATTCAGACAGCGATTCTTCTATTTCCCAAGAATCAAAACGGCAGAAAACCACAAGCTGTTCTCCTAAGAGCCTGTATGTAACACTCACATCTGTCCAGAAGGAAATTAAAGCCATGAGTTCTCTCCTAAATTCGATGAAGGAGGACCAAGACTCACGCTTTTTGCTGCTACAAAAGGAGGTATCAGCTATTAAATCTGAGATAGGAGACTTAAAAAAATACAACGTCGAGTTTGAGAAAACACTACAGTTTTTGAGCGCCAAACATGATGAAATGGAAACATTTAAAAAAGAAACAATGGAAAAAAACAAGACAATGGAAAATAGATATAAGGATTTAATACAGCGAAACATCAATTTGGATAAGTGTAACAGGGCGCTAGAAGAACGTATTGGCTACATTGAGCAGAAGGAACTGGTTAGAAATATTGAAATAATGAATTTAAAGATGCTAGAAGGAGAAAAAACTATTGACATTGTAAAAAAATGTGCAGAAATTTTGAATCTAGATAAAACAGAAATTGAAAATGCCTGGAGGGTAGGATCCGAAAAGAAAGAGGTCCGGCCTATAGTTGTGACGATGCGTACAAAAGCAGCGAGAGCGGAATGGCTTAAAAGTCGAAAATCACCACTCACAAATCATATGTTATATCACAACAATGACTCATCACGTATCTTCATAAATGAGCATATAACTAGGCAAAACCGGCAACTATTTTGGGCAGCGAAAACAAAACTCAAAGAAAACTATAAATATATATGGATCCAGGATGCCAAAATACTTATAAAAAAGAATGATAATGAAAAAAAGATATACCATATTCGCAATGAAGGTGATATTGAAGTGCATCGCATTTTTCAAGTGTTTTATATAATTGATCACATTATGGCGGTTAATTTCGATTTGCAACCACAACTACAAGATACCGAATATATCAGATTCACAGATATTAAAGAATGGACTAATTACGTAACAACTGGCGAAACTAAAATACAAATTATACACATCAATATCTGTTCTATTAGAAAACATTTCAATCAGTTGACGGTACTCCTACAAAATGTTTTGAATAAACTAGATGTATTGTGTCTCACAGAGGTCAACATAAAACAGGACGAAGTAGCTATGTACGCAATTGATGGCTACAATATATATTCGCAAACCAGGGAAAAAAAGCGAGGAGGAGGTATACTTGTATATGTGAAGAATAATCTTCAGTTTAATCCACAACAATCCTGTAACACCCCGACATTTGAGTTAGTACACGGTCACCTAGCTAAGAATGCTTATAACACTCATCTATTAGTGATATATAGGCCGCCGCACACAAACAAACGCACTTTTACTAAAGTCCAAAATGTTATTCGAGAGTTACCAATTAACACGAACATTATACTGGTAGGTGATTGCAACATTAACTTGTTAGAAAATGAACTGGATTCATCGGCAAATCTATATTTAAATACGTTATCAAACTTGGGGCTTCACTGTGGGATTCAAGACATAACACGGGAGGCGGTCGTCGGTCAGAGGCGAGTGGCGTCCTGCATCGACCACGTCTTCATGCGAAATGTAAGTAGAGGGGCGAGCGACGTACATGCCTACACACTTACTAGTCAGGTAGCCGACCACTATCTAACGGGAATCTCAGCTGTTATTGATAAAGCCACAGACCAAACGTGTGTCAGTAAAACAAGGTACGACAACAAATCTATTAGGGATAAACTTAAAAATATTGATTGGTCATCGCTGTTACAGATACAAGAACCAAATGAGTTATACGCAAAAATGTCAGCGATTTTTGGCGATGTTTATAACAGTTCCAAATTAGACAACATAGTGTGCTCTAAACGCAAAAATCAGCCGTGGGTTACTGACAAATTACGCATGCTTATAGAAAATAAGGATTATCTATTTAAACAGTGGAAAAGCGATCCCAAAAACAATAATAAAAGATTACAGTATACTAGGTGCCGAAATAAAACTCAGAAACTTATTAATATAGCCAAAAATAAAAGTAGGCGTCAAATTATAATTAGCTGTAAAGGAGACATGAGAAAGATTTGGAATAATGTAAACAACTGGCTTGGTAGGTCTAAAATTGGAGTGGATGCTATAATAGAGAAACATTTGCTTAAAAGTGAATCATTGCAAAATATTTGTAATAACTTTTGTGAAACTTTTACAAAAGAAATAGATATTATTAAACATAAGTGTCAACACAATTTTTTAGACAGAAAAAACTATGTAAATGACTGTAATATAAGTTTTAGGTTCCAAAAAGTGCTACCAAAAGACGTAAAACGTGTTATAGATACATTGGACTGCAGTAAGTCGCCGGGGTCGGATGGTATTAGAGTTACGGATCTTAAACAAATTAAAGAGCAAATAAGTCCCGTAATAGCACATTTTATTAACATTAGTGTTAAAAAATCTCAGTATCCGAATGAACTTAAAAAATCAATTGTCAGGCCAATATATAAGCAGGGATCCCATCAGGATTATGGCAACTATAGACCTATAGCAATTTTAAATACAGTAAACAAAATAGTCGAAAAAATTATTGTCAAACAGCTCTCAACTTTCTTGGAAAATAATAATATCTTAAATGATGTTCAACATGGTTTTAGACCAAATAGAAGTACCGCTACTGCACTGGAGAAATTCACAGATGAAGTCAATAATCGTCTAGAAGAGAAAAAGATAGTTATGGTTATATATATAGACTTCAAAAAAGCCTTCGATACTCTGGACCACGACGGCTTGCTGCAGGCCATGACTGAGTGCGGCATAAGGGGCCCCATGAATGCATGGTTTGGCAAGTACCTAGAAAATCGATCACTTAACGTACGTGTAAATGGAACTGAAAGTGTACCGGGCGACATCAAATTCGGTGTTCCGACCGGTTCAGTATATGGGCCGCTGGGATACATAATGCATGTCAATAGCATGTCTAATGTATTGAAAAAATGTAAAGCGTTTATGTATGCTGATGATACATGTTTAGTTTATAGTCATAAGAATATTGATGTAATACAGCAGGCAATGCAAAATGACTTCGATAGTATTGTTCAGTGGGCGCATGATAATGGCATAATAATAAATATAAGTAAAACTAAGTGCATGCTGATTCACTCGCCATATCATAAAAATAAAAACAATCTAATAATAAAAGTAAAAGGTCATACGTACGAATGTCTTCATAACAACAAGCAACAATGTCAATGCATGTGCTTAGAAACTGTTACCTCATATAAGTACCTAGGATTAGTCATAGATAACACATTCACATGGAATCTGCATGTTAACAATGTGTGTAATAAGTTACGCTCCATATTGGGTAAATTAAGAAATTTAAAATATGTTGTCAACAGAAAAGTTATGTATACACTGTATTATGCACTGGCGGACTCAGTTATTGATTACGGTTTGGGTGGATATGGTCTTGCGTTCCCTACACATTTAAATAAAATTAAAATCTTGCAGATTAGATTACTAAAACTACTCGTGGACAAAAAAACTAAAGAAAGTATAAATAAAAACTATGACAAACTATTTAAAATTTGTAAAACACTCCCGATTCATAAAAAAATTAAGTTAACCGTATTGTCTGAACAATTCAATAATAATGACTACAAAGAGGAACGTAGGCGTATGTACCCAACTCGTCTATCTAAACAAAAGATACTTACGGTTCCTAAAGTAACGAACTATTTTGGTAAACGCACGAGAAAATATGTTACACCGATGTTTATGAATGAGCTACCCCCAAACTTGTTATCATGTGCTAAATTGAAACACCACCTTAAAAAAATACTAAAAAAACATTATCTGTCACTGTGTCCGTAGTCATGTAGATTGTGCCCTGCATGTTGCTTCCATGAACAATAAAAATTGTTCATGGATGTAGTATGTGGGATTGTTTGATATCTATTATATATATCGGTTATTTTTATTTTTGGATTAGCATAAATTTATTGTCACGTCTTACAATTAAAAAAAAAAATGTGAAACGAGAACTACTGCCGACAAACTGTTTTACAGTTTGGCAGAATTTTGTAGAATGTATATTGTAAGCAAATTTTGAATAAACTAAATAAAAAAAAAAAAAAAAAAAAAAAAAAAAAAAAAAAAAACAGGTAGATTGGTTTGTAAATGTTGGAAGACTGCTTTAAGGGCTATATATTTTTTTTTTTTTTGGCGCATGATGGGTAGAGTGATGGTTAACTCTCTTCCTCCAGTTGTTTTTAACGGTCCCGTCATCCCCATCAATCCTAGCGTAAAGGATCTCGGTTTGCATCTTGACTCGACGCTTGGCTGGCAAAGTCAAGTTTCAAGTGTCTGCCAAAGAGTCAACGGGACTTTGCGGTATCTGTATCGTCTGAGGAACTTTCTGCCTGCGAAGACAAAGACAATGCTTGTGCAGACTTTAATTTTCCCTATAATCGACTATGGTGACGTGTGCTACTTTGACCTGAATGCGGTGTTGCTAGACAAGCTTGACAGACTCCTCAACAACTGCATCCGGTTTATATTTAATTTGAGGAAATATGACCATATTTCAAGTTACAGAACTGAACTTAAATGGATGCCTATACGCCAGAGAAGAAGTTTGCACGCATTGACTACACTTTTCTCTCTGCTGAATTCTCCCACCCCTCCTTCTTATCTTATATCAAACTTTCAATTTCTATGTTCTTCCCATGCCAAGAATCTGCGTTCTTCCAACAACCTTACAATTCCTTTCAAACCTTCTTCTGCTTTGTCCTTCTCATTCTTCTGATTTTGTCCATTCTTCCTTTCATATACAGTCCATTCTTCTGTGGAATGCGCTTCCTCTTGACATCAGGACGACCACCAGTCGGTATGCAGTAAAGCGGAGGTTGCGGCTTCATTTTCAACACAAAAAGCGGAGTAGTCTCAAATATCCTTTCGTTACCTTATATAAATTATATATATTTGTATATATGTAGGTTTATATTAGATATATTGAATATTTAAGTATGTTTATTATATAAATATTTGTACACTCGTTTTCTTATCAAACTATTCTTTTTTTTTATGCACCTGCCATGTTTTCTCTTCACCACCCTAGGTTGACTGGTAGAGAATGCCTAAGGCATTAAGTCCGCCTTTGTACCTTTGTGTTGCATGAAGTTGTAATAAATAAAAATAAATATATTTCACCGGGACACTATGGCGACGCGACCAGTTGCAAGAAAATAGCCTTAAACTACAAAACTAGACACCGTACAGACACCAGAGTCACCACACGTCCGAACTGGCTGCGCCACCAAGTTGGTTGCGCAACCAAACGGATACCAGGCGAGTAACTCTATAAAGAGCTGTACACATTTTGTTGGTAGCGGCGACTGGTCGCGCGAAATATGGCCTTAACTTCGTAGTTCTTGATTGATTTTTACCCGACTACACGACGCAAAGAAGGGTTATGTGTTTATCAAGTCTATGTATGTTTGTTCTTTTGTGGCGTTATTGAGACCGAACTATCCAATTGTACCGTTTTTGTTGATTTTTAAGGTTTATAGTCCCTTAAACATCTGGCCAGATTTAAAGCCGGAGTCTCGCTGACCTTTAAATCCATTTTCTTTGCGAAATTTTGATTGAATTAACCAGCATTTTTTTTTGTGTAAACATATTTCTAAAGATGAAATCCGTTTGAAAGGAGTAAGGAAAACAAGCGAAAAAATATCATGATGTTATTTTTTTTTTTTGCAAAAGAATTTTTTACGGAAGATTAACAGTCTTTAAAGTTAAATTTTGTACATGAATCTATCATAAACATATTTTTTTTCTCAAACCAATTGGTCTCACCGATAACGAGGAATAGGCTTCAGAAAAATACTGTTTTATAGCACTGCTTGGGAGTTATGGCCTTAAGGCCAAAATATACAAGCATGTAGCGTGCACAAATATATGCAAGTAGCCTTGCATGCCAGTAAGCCATATCAAGTTTTGATTGGCGGATGTCATTAAGGAATGCATGCTACTTGCATACGATCGCATTGTCTTCGTTGCACAAGTGTCATAGTAATTACAATTCAATATGATGGTAATAAATATTCCGTACTCTGTATAAGCCGCTAAATATTGATCGTTTTAATGTGAAAATGTGTAGGTACTTCGTACGCAACGCCGACTATTAACTACAGGTCATTGAACTCGCTCAGCTGACGTTTTCTTAAAGAAATTAATTTCGTACATGCGTAAATTAATACGAGTTTTGAAAAAAAGGTACTTTGTTTTTTAATTTTATCTTTACAAATCGATAGTGTTTCATGTACCAAATCGACCCTCCACGGGATTAAAACGATCAAAATTTAGCGGTGTATAAATATTCCTAGAACTCCTCCTTAGTCGTTCACTCTTGACAGAGTGGTCGTGGTTGATAATATTGCATTTTCATTTAGCGAGTGAGGCCCTCGCGATGCGTCTCCATTTGTCCCGGTTAACGGCGTCTCGAGAACTCTGAACTAAGGAGGTTTGTGTTGCAGCTTTGTTGAGGTCTGTCCAACGCGAACCTAGAACTACTGTCACGATAAATCCACCAGCATCTTTGTAGCTATACAAAGTATTAAAAGCGAACCTTTGAACGCCTACGCAGACCTACATCTTCTTAGTAAAAGGACACACCTACTGATTATAATACCTATGCATACAAAGATGTCCTCAGAGAGCAGCAGATGCTGCGCCTAACGATATAGTGTAGGGTTATGTGTTCGTGTATTACAAGTTACTTCAGATGCTGCAACTTGATAAGCCGCGCTAATTAAAAGAGCCGTGTTTATTTTCAAAGAAAACTTACATTAAACCTATTTCTATTCATTATGATAGTCATAGATGCACTGGAAAATAGTAATACTGTTCAAATGCTGAAATACATAAAGATTATCACAATATTTGACTGGCCTGTTGATCTAGTGCTCAATGGCCCTGACTGCTATGCCGGAACCCGGAGGTCGAGGGTTCGATTATCTATAATATGTATACCTATATTTAGAAATATATAAGTATGTTTATCAGTTGTCTATTACTCATATCACAAGCTCGGCTTAGTTTGGGACTAGACGGCGTTGTGTGATGGTTGTAGAATATTATTATTATTTGGTGATTTACTCTAACCACTGCTCTATCATGTATAGAGCAGAGGTGGCTGAGTGGTAACGGCCGCGATTTACAAGTTTTAGGTCACGGGTTCAAACCCAGCCAAGTGCATTACTTTGTGTAATTTATTCCATAACCATTGCTCTCGAAGCGATGAAGGAAAACGTCGTGAGGAAACTGACATGTCCTAGAAGCAAAAATTCGAAGACAATGACATCCACCAACTCGCACGTGGTGGATTATGGCCCATTCCCTCTCCTAAAGAGGAGGCCTAAGTCCCAGCAGTATAATAATAAATATTTTTTCACTATTGATAGCGTCGCGCTTGATCAATACTTCAGCTCATGGAAAGCAAAGACGTATGCGACGATAGAGCACGCATTGTCCAAACGTAACCTAATTACTCTTGACTTAAAGAACCTCAAGTTGTAGCTAGCTGATTGTATACATAACTCTTGTTTACGTACTTTACGTTATCAAAAAAATGATAATTCTTTATTCTTTCTATCAGGAAACTTTGGCAGGGAATTGCACTCCTCGGCTGTACGACCAGTGAATGTTCGTAAAACGTGCCTATAGGTGAGCAATAATAGATACATATATAACGAGAAACAGGGGGCCTAGACAACGTTACATTTACATCAACGATAACGAAATTTGATATCTCCGAAATGTATGGAATTGACATAAGCTTTCGAAGTGTCACGTGATCGTTCGCTAATTGCTAGACAACGTCACACTGCGTTACGAAACGACAGCGAACTTCGATCAACATAAACGATATTCTCATACAAATGCTTAGACAAGTGGCACTTTCGACATTCGAATTCGCTGAGATTTCGAAATTCTCTTTCGACAGCTAAGCGAACTCTTGGACCCTGTAGAAAAGCAAATCAACATGGCTGCTTTTAGTCAGCTGGTGGTGTTATTTGTATCAAGTGTGCTTGTTTCTTGTCTTTTGTTAGCGTGGCGGCACATAATAAAAGTGTTGTAGTTGAGGCATCAGAAAAGATACAATTACCGGCAAAAAATGGAAAGAGTGGAAAACATGGCAGAGTTATTTATTATTCATGGAGAATTTTCGATTGAACAAGAGTCTTTTCCGGGAGCCTTGTAACTATTTGCGTGATCACACTTCAACGCAACATACAACAAAAGTTTTCAAAGTACAATCGATTTGATTTTACCTATTAAAAATGGAAATTTTGAAAATTAAGCAGTAGTCGGAAAGTTAAGGAATAATAATGATTAACATACATGGCTGTTCAATTGCTACCTTTTCCATTTTTATGGCGTTTTATTAACCAATCCAGTTTAATATTGTTACGAACTCACACTACTGACGCAGGACACTCAAATTTCAATCGTTCTTGAGGTCCGCTAGACGCAAGGATCACGTCATTGTTTACATTGAGCATATTCAAGTGATATGAATTGTATCAAGCTCACGGTCACGTTGTGTTTTTTCGAATCAACACTTCGTTCCGACTTCGACTTAGCGATATGTTGGCCGATGTGACGTTGTCTACCATTTTTTAGTCGACATCGCTAAGGCGAAATCGAACTTCGAAGCGACTTCGACACGGATCGAATGCCTCTTGTCTAGGCCCCCAGGAACGTGTGGCGACGCTTGGGGGAGGCCCATGTCCAACAGTGGACGTGTACCGGCTGAAATGATGATGATGATGATGATAACGAGAAACAATCAATAAAATAAAAGTAAGAAAAAAATAAATAATATTACAAAAAATACATTAATTGATTGTCTAATTGAATTAATTTGCGTAGTTTGTTGTTTAATTTGTGTTCTGTTTAGTTTCGTAGTTTGGTAATTTGATTATATATTGTAAAAATGTCTTATCCATATATGTATACGGTTTATTAGTACTTACGTCTATTCTTGTATTCGTCTTCTCTCTCTCATTCATTGCTCCTAACACTATTTTTCTCTGCCTCACCCAAAGGTTGACTGGCAGAAAACGCCTAAGGCGTCCGCCTCGCCACGTTTGTGTGCATAAAGCATTAAATAAATAAATAAATTAAAAAATAAATTGTTATTTTTAAATTACTTACCACTTTTTTTGTTGCATTTTATCAATTGTTTTCTTCTTTTTTATTTGTATCACGCTCAAATGGCATGTAGGAATTAAAACCTTACTTAAACTATTAATTAAAACTCCGACTTATTTTATTTCTGTAATATTGATCTATTGACTAGGTTCATTATAATTCAGCGTTTTTCCTTCCCCAACAGTTCACAATTTACTTTATTTGATCAAGTTTTTTATGAAATTGATTCTTACATTACTTCCTTCCAGGTTCTTAGGTACCTAATAAAGCTAATAATATTCAAATAAAGTCAATCTGTATTAGCGATGGTCTGATAAGCTTGCTCATTCCGTTGAGAAAAATCTATTATTGTTTCTCTTTATCAAATACCTGAACCGATTTCTGGGAACTTATGAAACGCGATAAAAGTGTTTTCAAGCCAGTATTTCAATTTTAAGATTAATATTTAATAGAAGCCTAGGCTGCGGTAAAGCTATTGCATAGCATTTTATCAACTTATGCAATTATAATTATTTATTTATTTTATTTATGCAGTCCTTTTTTTCCTTTGTTTTTTTTTTCTTTGATATTAATTGAAGTTACACTTTCACACATTGAATTGAATTTTGATTGATTGTTCACTCATTTGTTTTCTTATCGGTCACCACGCTCAAAAAACAAATGAGTGGGGGGTGTTAGGTCATTTTCGTTACGGAATTTCTGGATTCGGTCTCCACGCTCAAGGCTCGCGATAGAAGCTATGCAATAGCTTAAAAAGAGTACATTATTGAATTTTTAATAACCTTGTTACAAACTTTTTTTTCTAACTTCTTATCATAAAATAACATGCACCTCGTTAAAATACCATTATTACCTTATCATTGTAACAAGGTAAACCAACAAATGAGGTATTCCTCGAAGCGCTACCATTTTGAGGCGCACCTAATGAGGCGCTCCTTTTTTATTCCTCGGAGCGCACCTTTTAGTAGCACTCCCGATAGCAATTAAAAATATTAAAATTTTATTCCTTGAAGCCCACCCACGTTTAAAAATAGGGAAGAGCATGAAGTAAACGTAATAAATTATATCGATGCTTTTTAAAAACTCATTTGTGCATCATCATCATCGAAGTTTCTTAACCAAAAGCAAATACGAAAGTGAAGAAAAATATGTTTTTGAATACACATTAACATCGGTCTTTTAATACACATAATAGTGCCGAAAGGACATTTTTCTGTCAATTCCGTACTTATAGTTAAGCAACTTCGATGATGATGAAGATGCACAAATGAGTTTTTAAAAACCATCGATATAATTTATTTCATTTACTTCATGCTCTTCCCTATTTTTAAACGTGGGTGCGCTTCAAGGAATATTTTTTTTAATTTAACTGCTACTATAACGTGCGTTCCGAGGAATAAAAAAGGAGCGCCTCATTAGGCGCGCCTCAAAACGGTAGCGCCTCAAGGAATACCTCCAACAAATGTATTCCGATTAATGCATCACTAGGTACCTATACAGGTACACACGGCAAAACCGAAATTTGTACACTGATCATAATATGTATTTATTGTACAACAAAAATGTTAAATAGACATCATCTGAATATGAATCAACTTTACCCCGAGCCAGTGCTCGGGGTAAAGTTGATTCTGCGGGGTACTAATTTGTAGAGCAAATTAAAATGTTAATTATGAATTTGAACTCTATCAAAGTTCTTTTTTATACAACTATCACACAACACCTTGTGCTTTGTCTTGCGCTTGTTGTATGGGTTCTGGTACTCATATCACAAGCTCGGCTTAGTTTGAGACAACTGATAAATATACTTATATATTTCTAGATACATACATATACATACGTTAAATAAATTACACCCAGACACAGAACAAATGATCGTGCTCATCATAAAAACATTTGTCATGGGTGGGAATCGAACCCACAATCTCCGGTATAGCAGTTAAGGCCTCTAACCACTAGATCAACAGCGCTAGTCCAGAGTGCAAATTCCGTGTACCTATTTTCCCGCGGGGTCCAATAAACTCGGCGTAAGATAATATCTTACGCCGAGTTTGTATACATGGTTTAAGGGACAGCCCTCCACAAACTTTAAGGGCTTGCTCAGTAGACGAAACTGAAAAAGAAACGAAAAAAAATTCGGTCTCTCCATACAAACTGTCCAATCAAGTTTATAATTTTCTATGGTGACGCGGATTTTTTTTTTGGTTTCCAGAAAAAAAAATTGTTGAAGGTTGTTCAGTTTCGTCTACTGAGCAATCCCTTAAAGTTTGTGAAGGGAGCCCTTACACCTTGTATTAGACCCAAATACATGCCAAACCAAACCCAAACCCAAATAAATGAAAATTAGCTGTTAAATAATGCTCTCCAATTACTAAACTTATTTGCTGAAGAAGCAATTGTTAGCCAGGTAAAAAAAACATTAACAGACTTCATTATCGTCATCATTATTTCTGCAAAAAGATGTCCACCGTTGGACAAGTGTCGGACAAACGGTCCTATGCGTCTCCCATTTATTGCATTCCCATGACCCTCACCAGGTCATCGGTCCACCTTGTGGGATACTTTCCAGTCACTCCAGAACCTTTCGGCCTTAAATTTGGCGATTCTTCAGGTTGTGTCAGGTTCTCCCGCGGATATCTTCAATCGACTTCAATATAACAAAACAAAAACAAAACTAATAAAAATCTATAACTGTATTTTTGAAAGTCACGAAACCGAAAACGTTTTTTGGGTTTGTTTCTTTGGTATTTTATTTACACCTGTATTGACTGATGGATTTTAATAAAAAAATTTCCAAGTCAGTTCCGAAATGACAGAGTTAAGAGGTATTTATTTATTTATTTATTATATACTTTATTGTACATACAAAACATAACAAAGAAAAACTTATATCTAAAACACGTACAATGGGCGGCCTTATCGCATTCCGCGATCTCTTCCAGGCAACCTAGAATAGACAGTAATTTTCAGAACATGATATGGGGCTGTCATAAGTTCAACAATTAGTACTATTTTAAAATTAATTACATCTAAAATAATTATAATTGATAGATAAACAGATACATACATATGCAATATAATACATACATAAATACATACATACCAAATAATAATATATGAGCAATCATAAGAAAGGATGACTTTCGAAAAATCACAGCGACAAGTAGTGATCCTTAACAAGTCTCTTGAAGGCAGGCGGTAATGCATTCCACAGACGGGTAGCCTGGACAGTAAATGATTTATCTAAGAAAGTTGTGGAATGCACCGGCACCGGCCGGGGGGTTGTAGTACCTATGCGTAAAAAGCCTATTCAAGAACCCTCCATTTTTACTCAGTCAAAAAGAGCTAGTTACATACATATATGTTTGGCTTACTGTACCTAAATATAGCTTCAAAGCTGGTAATGTTTGCATTCGGCACAATCTATCTGATAGCAGATAATATCCGTTATTATGCCTGTTATTTTTAGCATTATCGGCACCTATCATACGAATGCAGCGATATTTACGTCAGGTGCTCGATAAGCTTAACAATATGCTTTCAAATGCACTTCAGTAAACATTTCTAGGTATTCAAGCTTCATTTTAATACTAGTTGTGACCGCGGTTCTGTTCGTTGCTTTCTCTATACCAACCATATCGAACTACTTAGAGTTGCCACAACGGATCTTGAGCGCTCGACGTCAGAGTGGAGATCGCTTTGCGCATTGCATACATTGGCGAGCCAATCGTCTTCGTTGTTAGATACATGCTGCAACGCAGGGAACGAATCAGGAGTGACGTCTATGACGCGATGACGTGGCGAGCCAATCGCAACATAAAGAGACCGAATATTTGACTTCTGCGCAACCGCTAAAGGTCCGTTGTGGCAACTGTAGGCGATTATCACACTACCACGCACCACGCAGCGTAACGCGTGAATGCGTGTTTTAATTTGCTCGTAAGTACCTCCGTTTGTATAGAAAACACGCACAGTCCAACACACGCAAGGTGGCTCACTGAGTCTTGTAGTGCCTTCCGTGATTTTGTATGAAATGAGTCAAAGCCTGCGTAAATTTACAAAACGCAACTACGCGCGTATGTGCGTAAAAAACCCTCACGATGATGCAGATCTGCACTCCTGTAAGTACGCGCGTAGGTGCGTTGACACGCTACATACAGCGTGTTGTGTGGCAGTGTGATAATTGCTTTAGCTGTTTCCGGGTCGACAAAAAGTTGCTGCAAAATTGACGGGGTTTATTACGGCAGATGCCTGCTGGGGCTTTTTTTTCAGAGGGTAAATCATTAAGTTACTTCTCTTGCTCTGAGGCGGAGAAAGAAGACAAATCAGACTTTCACTGACTAAAACCTACCGGTGTATTTCAGTTGCCAGGGCATCGGTAACTCTTTCAAAAACTATGACTGCGGGGTTTTTCGAAATAGTTACTGTGACCCTGGAACGTAAAGGCAACTGAAGAAGCTTCAGGGGTACGTTTCAGTTAGTGAAGAAAATTTCAAAGATTTTGACACGTATGTGTGAAGTTGGGCCGAGTAGCTAGTAAAAATAACTTTATCATTAGTGTACTAATTGCACTGTCAACTTATCAAGTCATTAAATACTTGTAAAAACGTGTTACATTTTATAATAATCTAGTGTAACGACTAACTAGTTTATCTGTTCTAATGCCGGCCATACACGGTCAAACCTATCGTCCAATCGCTATGACGCTAGACGCTATAAGTTTGACGGTGTGTGGGAGTGGATTGGTATGATCAATCATGTAGACATATCAATCCACTCCCACACACGGTCAAATCTGTTTGATCCAATCGGTAGCGTCATAGCGATTGGACGATAGGTTTGACCGTGTTTGGCTGGCATAATACTAAGATTAAATATTATTTGAGCCCGTTCCAAAATCGGACCACTAGACGTATAAGGAGTTGCGCCATTGATACATGGTGGAAATTCAACCAATAGCTACGTATAAAGCGTTCTGGGAACACATTCATTATGCATACAGCCAAGGAGTGGAATTTCCTGCCGGAGTTTGTGTTTCCTGATAGCCTAGGGGTCTTTAAGTCAAGTTTAAATGGGTTACTTCTAGGCAAGCGTGCTCCATCCTCGTTTACATCATCGTTTACCATCAGGTGAGATAATGGTCAAACGTGAACACAGAAAAAAACCATTATTAAAAAAAAAATCTAATTTTTCATTAATGAGGCTGAATAGCTAGCCGGCCACAGAAAAAAAAAAAACAAAATGGTGGGAAAGTGGCAATCAATTGTTGGTTTTTTCAAGTTTTGTTTAGATACATTTTTGTACAACAGAGATTTTTATTATAACACGTTATGTTTATCAGATTAAAATAGTGATGTAACGCCTAATTTCATAAGAGAAGAGGCTAAAGCAGTAGTGGAAAACCTTTTACCGCCTAAATCAGAAGAAAAATACCTACATAAAATCATAGATATGACGACTTAGGTTTTTACAAACTTTTTATTTTATTTTTACTTTCCTTGTAGGTATTCGTAATGAAAAGCACAGTGCTTACCTCGGGGTGAAAGTAACTAATTTAGTCCCTCGAATTAGCCAACTCCTTCTCGGGACGAAATGAGTTACTTTTACCCCTAGTGTAACAATGTAGGTACTATTTCGTTAGCAACTAAACAAACTTTTATAGCCATCAAAACATCCTTGGGCATGTTTTGTTTGTATTTATTGTTTTTCATCATCATCATCATTTCAGTCGAAATACTGTTGGACATAGGTCTCCCCCAAGCGTTGCCACAATGAACGCTTCTGATCGTCTCGCATCCATCGGTTTCCCGCAACCTTCACCAGGTCATCAGTCCACCTTGTAGGAGGCCTTCAAACCCTACATCTTCCGGTACACGGTCGCCATTCCAGAAACTTTCGGCCCCAACGGCCTTCTGTTCTGCAAGCAATGTGTCCTGCCTATTGCCACTTAATTTTTTTTGTTTTTATTACATTGAATACCTGATTTAACTTTGTAATTTATTTTGTTCGGTACTGTGAAGGAGATCATTAGGTAAGGTTTCATCTCATTACATCTCTCACAAAAAGATATTATATTCGAACCGAAAATCGTCCTTGGCGTCTAATTTTCCTTCTAAATCTTCCTCATCCCGTTAAAATATCCAAGTCTTAAAAGAAAAAAGTTCAACTGAATTGTAAAAACATTTTCAGGGAAATATTTTTTTGTTGTCGACTTCTCAATACTTGGAAGAAGCATTAAACAACAGTCATTATACAAACATTGTTGAAGCAAAATTTCATTGGGATTCCATTAAACAGGATAACTGTAAAGTTATTCAGTAATCGTGGCACTAAAATATTATGTTGAACAAGAGATAAAATTTTCGGAGTATGAGCACTTCCGGGAAATTTCGATACTCGATAGCTTGGGTTCTAATACCTAAAGTTATTATTAGCCTGGAGTATCGCGAATAACTTTGTGAAAATGGAGTGCCAAGCAACTTTCGTTGGCCTTGCGGATGACAAGCAATAAGTAGCATACTGTCCAGCTGTCCGGTAAGTGTCCGAATCGAGCCTGGGTCGTCGACGGTGCGTAGTGTTCCATGCGCGCCTCAAAGAGATGCCTTGGATTCGTTTCCGAAAGGAAAACCGGTGTTCTGGAACGCAAGGCAATGAAAGAACATAGGAGTAGGTTTTTAACCTAATTCAAAAAGGAGGAGGTTCTATGTTAGTCAGCAAAAGTCTGACACGCCCTCTCGCTCAACTCTACAGCGGGAGAAGTCAATGAATGATTTTCCACCTAAAACAAAAGCAACTTAATTTGGGCTTTTTTTTTACCATACTGAAATATAACCCATGACACGAATCACAGCAACCAATCGTCCACTAATGCGACAACCAAACCTTGAATGTTCTAATAAATCACAATAATTTTATGTTAATAGAATGACATTGTCACAACACTGTCAACGTTCCTACGCACATGTAGACTCCATTTCCTACTTACTCCGTAAACGTACGGAACCGCACATAACCGGTATTATATAGTGAATTGACATTGTTCTCACTTAGGTAAAGTTCAGCGAACGGTATGTGTCTCCAAGAAATGTCTCTTGTTTGGATATCCTGTTTGTGTGCACTAAAGAGTTTAGTACCTTTGAAGTGTAGGAGGAATTGAGTGAGATATTTCCGTATCTATAACATAGAGATTAAGTTCGTCGAAGTAGTGGGTAAATAGTTCTGTGGTCTTTGATGTCGTATTTCGATATAATCTTAACATTTATATAATATAGGGCTTGTGAACTGCGAACAATGGGTAACTTGCCGTCCAAGCTCAAGTCGTCAACGCCGTAGTGTTTCACGCGCGCTTCAAGGAGATGTCAGCAAAACCGTAGGAATCTAGCAGGATCGAAGCCTATTATGGCATGGCAAGGAACATAGAAATGGGTTTTAGTCAGTAAAAGTCTGATACGCTCTCCAGCTCCCCCCAAAAGCGGGAGAAGTCATTGTATATCCCACCTAAAATCAAAAAACTTCAATAAATAAAGCCTAATTTATAGAAACTTTTCAATTCATCGTTATAATCATTTCGGCCGAAAAACGTCCACCGCTGGACTTAGGCCTCCCCTAAGTGTCACCACAATGACCGGTCTTGTCCGTCTCGCATCCACCAAATTACCTCGACCAGTAAATCGCCGGTTCAATTTGTGTTTAGCTTTCCAATGCTATGTCTTCCGGTACGTGGTCGCCACTCCAAAACCTTTCAGCCCCATTGACCATCTGTTCTACGAGCAATGTGTCCTGTCTACTGTCACTTAAGTTCGGTGAATTTTTGGGCTAGGTCTGTAACTTTGGTTCTATTACGAATATATCTTCATCTCTGATCTGATCACGCAGGGATACTGCAAGCATAGCTCTCTAAATTGCCCTTTTGGTGGCTTTAAGCCTTCTAATGGGGTCCATTGTAAACGACCACGTTTCAGAGACAGTTTTCTTAATTAAGTACCAGATTCTAAATTAAAATTAATTCTCTATAGAAAAATTCAATCAAGAACCTGTTCATCATTGTTTAACCTAATGTAATTTTTAACGAGTTTTCGTAAATATGGGTCAGAATATTTTGTGTACGATGGAGTGTATAGCGGGAACTAAATTAGACCAACGCATAGGTACGTGGGCCACGTCGTATGGCGTGGATGTAATATAGCTCTACAAGTCTAGTTGTCATCGGAGCATCGCCGTGCCCTCGTGGGAGCGATCGGCGGCGGAGACTTATCGCACTTGGGCCTTGGTTGAGGCCATGGTCCGGAGCGAGTAGGAGTGGCAGGCGGTTGCCGACTTCTGCGAAGCAGTAATGCTCGCAAAGGAGGAGGCCGAACGCATCAGGCAACGGCGTTATCGCCGCCGCCTCCGCCGGGATTCTGATCCCGATTTCTGGCCAACGTAGACGCGGGCTTGCGGACAGTGAACAATGGGTACCTCACTGTCCGGCCGTCCGGTAACTGTCCGGACCAAGCCCAAATCGTCGACGGCGCGCACTGTTCCCGCGCGCCTCAAGGAGTTGTCAGCAACAGCAGGGACCCAGCCGGGTCGAAGCCTACTGGGGCCAGGGTTATCTGAAAGGGCGCTCGAGCCCCGGTATGAAGGCTAGTGGGTCTTTTAGTCAGTAAGAGTCTGACACTATCTCCCGCTCCGCCCAAGGGCGGGGGATGACAATGCATGATTTTTCCCACCAAAAAAAAAGTCTAGTTGTCATGGAGACTGACGCGCCCAGATCGGCTGCGTTATTTATGTTAGGCGCCCTTTTGGCCTTGCACAGATTTTAAAGTTTTCTTTTTTTATTATTATTATTTCTACTGTATGTGTGGGGTACGAATAAAAGTTTTTTCTTTCTTTCTTTCTCACATGGCCCACGTGTGCCTAGTGTAGTTCTTACTTATTTCTGGCAATCATTGCACATATATTATAACATTATTTTTAGTTTTGCGAAACATACGAAACCTGAATATAAGTAGTCAAATCAATCAAATCAAATCAAATCAAAGCATTTATTTCAAATAGACCATTAACAGGCACTTTTGAATAGTCAAATGTCGGTCAGTCCAAGAAAAGTGAAGCTAAATAAACTAGTTAGTTCAGAATCAGTAAATGATTGGATTCCAATAGTTTTTACACCATGTTATATTTTTTCCCAAAAATATTTATGCTCACAAGTTGGATAATACCGACACTAAGTAAAACACGAGTCACGGAAGGTCATAACGGGTATTAGGTCAGTAAACAGCTGGATGCAAGTGCAAAATAAACCATCAGTTGCTTGGATAGCCCGGTGACTATGTATTTTTGCTGACATAACAAGCTTATAACTATGTGATTTCTCAAAAACAGTTATTTTGCACATAGATTTTTTACACAAAAATACTAGACTCATGTTTTGGGTTTCGTATAATTATTATTATACTAAAACTAATGTTGTAAATCTAACAGGAAACATACTTTACGGAATTCCCGATTAATTATTTTATGTCTATTGTATGCCAAAAAAATTACCTACACAACTTTTATATACATAATAAACTTAAATTAAAATATTTAAGAATGCTTAACCTAACTATACACACTAAGGGCAAATTCCTACTAAAATATGGCGTCATAAAACTCCTCCGCATCGCTGTCGACTGGGAGTGTGCCCAAGAGGCTGGCGGCATTGCCACGTTGAATGGCAATGCTTAATCTCTGACCGAGATAAAAACCAGCCCTTGGGTCACGCGAAGTGTCAACTAAGCGTCTTGACAGCTCTTTAAAAAGTATGTGAGCACTCGGAGCCCACGGCCCAAGAGTTTCAACCCCAAACGGCTCAAAAATATAACTGCCGACAAGGTTGTTATATTTCCGCCGCTTGAGGTTCTTCGCAGCCGCAGCGGCAGCACCAGCACAGCACGATGAACTAGGAAGATGGGATGTCTGTCTTGATGTTTGATCTCCACAATATGTCTAGCTGAGATAAAGTTCCGGTATATCGAAATTCCGTTGTTGTGATAAATTTAAGGCACTTATAACAAAAGTTCACAAGAAAATTGCCGGATAAACCATTATTCAAATACGCTAAATGAGGCGTAAAATATTCCATTTTCAAATAACTAGTTCCATAAATCATTGAAAAGCTGTATTCTGAGTGGCTGCGAACAATTCTCGGTGCGACCGGATCCTGGCTGAACTCGTGACACAATGCCGTGCCCGGAACCGGAACGACCGCAAAGCCGAAAACCGTTTACGGAATTTCACTATTTGAATTTTCAGAGAAGGTATTTTATCTTGCTGATAAAATTTTACCTACAGAGTTATCTGTGTACCTTTGCTGTTTTTAAATTATAATATTAATTTTTTTTGAGTGTAAGTAAATCGTGTTACCGTGGCTTTATCTCAGGGTGTCAGTAACACCGGTTCTCATTAAAAGTCAAGCCAAAGGCGCACAGGAATGTCCAAAAGTGTAATGTCATATTTGCAAGGATTGCAATATCTCGCCAAGACTGAAGAAGTCAAATCTCTAGCCTTCTTCATATTCAGCTACGAAGCTGAGACTTGGACTATGAAAAAGGTGCACCGCAACTGTAGTTATACACCGTAAAATTTTAATCGTTTTAATCCCGTGGAGGGTCGATCCGGTACATGAAACACTATCGATTTGTAAAGATAAAATTAAAAAATAAAGTACCTCTTTTTCAAAACTCGTATTAATTCACGGATGTACGAAATTAGTATCTTTAAGAAAACGTCAGCTGAGCGAGTTCAATGACCTGTAGTTAATAGTCGGCGTTGCGTACAAAGTAACTACAGGTACTTTTTATTTTATCTTTACAAATCGATAGTGTTTCATGTAGGTACCGGATCGACCCTCCACCGGGTTAAAGCGATTAAAATTTAGCGGTGTATATAGGGTTATTTGTAAAACACTAGCAACCTATTAAGACTATGTTAAGAACATCATAAACAACAACTTTTGTTCTATGACTTTTAAAAAATTATCATATTTTAGTTCATCAGATTTTCACACAAAAATAAAAATATTTAAATTGAACGTTCTAAATATAACGAAGTCTATGCGAAGCAAGCGATAGTATAACAGTGGAGGGTAGCTGAACATAAACTTGACCTATTTACGGGTGACCCTCACTAGTCGGTCGGTCGATGCACTTGCGTCGTGTCATTCGTGTTCTTGTATCGAAATTAGGCAGTGATGGTGTATCAATATTCTAATGTC
This sequence comes from Mythimna albipuncta, assembly GCA_929112965.1. Lineage (NCBI taxonomy): Eukaryota > Metazoa > Arthropoda > Insecta > Lepidoptera > Noctuidae > Mythimna > Mythimna albipuncta. The sequence continues at coordinate 9,691,472 of OV815974.1, read as the reverse complement.
GAGTACACAGAAACGGTGCGAATGCTTGCTAGGTGTAATGAAAATGTTTCGGAAGCCTGCTTACTCTTACTACGAGAGCAATGCGCGGGAGCCGTAAGTAGATACAAAATACAGAGTTGAATTGTGTTAGATAGAACAACGAAATATTGAATGTTTGTTTTTAGTAAATGTGTTATGTTTTGTAAAAAGTCATAGATCAAAAGCTTTGTTTATTATGTTAGTAATACAGTCCTGCAAGGTTGTTAGTGTTTAACAAATAACCCTTTATATGCCTCCAAGATTTAATGTTGGAGGAAAATGTTTCAAATTCCCTGGACTACTTTATGTACAAACATCTCAACCTTACGCGAATTAAACATCAAGATTAGACTATAAATTACTTGTACGCGCGATAATTTTCTCACCTAAAAAAAAAAGACGTGTGGCACTCGGGGACTGCCGCGGTAAAGCTATTGCATAGCATTTTTATCAACTGTCTATGCCATTACATCATTGATATACAAAAAACCGGTTTATTATATTGTTTATTTATATGCAAAAAAAGGTTGTACATTTATTTATTTGTTTTATTTATGCAGTAATTTTTTTCCTTTGTCTTTTTTCTTTGATATTAATTGAAGTTACACTTTCACACATTGAATTGAATTTTGATTGATTTTTCTCTCATTTGTTTTCTTATCGGTCACCACGCTCAAAAAACAAATGAGTGGAGGGTGTTAGGTTATTTTCGTTACGGAATTTCTGGATTTGGTCTCCACGCTCAAGGCCCGCGATTGAAGCTATGCAATAACTTAAAAGAGTACTACAGTTTTTAGACCACATAGCTAGGAAAAAGGGCTACAACCACATGAGCAGTATCGTAACTGGCTTGTCCAATGACTAATCTCCAAGAGGCCACTATACTACTCAAAAAAATGGACAGATCAGTAGCCAGATTCACGTAAAATCAAACAAGCCCAATATCGTTGAAGTTTTATAGTCGTTCGATCGAAGTCCTACCCAAAAGCGGTATTCACGTGCTCCTTAATCGGGATTGGATACAACGACAACTCAACTGACTCGAAACTAAACGATCTATCGACGACTTATTTCCAGTTACATTAACAAGTATTGTACCAGGATACAGTATATAGGTATAGATTCTTTTTTTTTAAATTGACTCTTCGAGTAAACGACACTAAAATCGGTGTCTTTCAAATTCGATTGATTCGGAAATGGTCTAAACGATTAAATCGTGAATCGGGCTACTGGTCCGGTCCACACTGGACGCCCGATTGCACGTCGCACTTCATGACACCAAGAACTGACACAAATAATAAAACACCAAGAGAAAGAAACTAATGGAATACGAATTTCATGACTTCCGATATTGACGCGAATGGAATACGGCGCGAGGAGGAGGTCCGTGGCCCTGGAACGCAAAGAGCAACTGAAAGACACAGGTGGGTTTTAATCAGTAAAAGCGTTACACGCCACCGGTACATGGTGGACATCCCACCCATACGTACAAAGCGTTTTGGGAACACATTCATTAGGTATGCGTACAGCTAAGGAGTGGAATTCCCTGCTGAAGTCTGTGTTTCCTGATAACTATAATCTAGGGGTCTTTAAGTCAAGAGTGAATAGAATGCTTCTAGGCAAGCGTGTTCCATCGTTGGCCACATCATCGCTTACCATCAGGTGAGATAGTGGCCAAACGCGAGCCTATCTATTAAAAAATAAAAACGCCCTCCATCACATACGTTATTTGATGATTTTCCATCTCAAATAAAGGATATAAAATAGGTCACCGTCAAATAAAGATCAAGTCAGAGTCGATGGTGCGTTGTGTTTTACGCACCCCTCAGAGAGTTGTCAGCATGAGTAGCCATAGCGACAATAGCCATCCGACCACGGCTGCCAGATTGTTCGAAAGAGTTAGCGCAGCCCTGGAAAGGGGCAACGGGCTACTGAAAGAACACGGGTGGGTTTACGTCAGTAAACGAGTAGTTATTTCATGATAGTTGTTATTAATTTTAATGCGTTTCCAATTTTATAATGACAATAAACGGAATGTTCTTTTTTTCTTTTTCTTTAATTTTTATGATTTCTCAAAAAAAAAAAATGTAAATCTAAGTCAATAGGTTTTTCAATGCTATCCGTAAAAGATTGCATTACCGATGAGCCAAAAAGGGCGCTAAAATGTCCGGCATTTTAGCACCCTATAAATTTTCTAGAAACAAATAGTATCCAGTCAATAATGGGGTATTTATTCGTAACATTGTCTGGTACAGATCGGTGAAACGTAAAAGTTTTTTTTAGTTATCTGTAACTGCCAAAACAGTATAAAAAAGACACCCTAGCCGGGTAAAGGGTTAAAATTGCCAGACATTAATCTAGAACTTGTCAGTTGCGCAAGTCCCGAAAGAATTGGAAGGCGTCACTGACAGGTTATTAACTTTTATGAGATTTTTACATCAACTTTACAAATCTAATATCGTCCATCCAAATGCAAAACGACGTGTTAACAGTGTCTAAAGGCAGATTCTGATGTGCAGAATAATGTATTATATGTAATATTTTTTAACAAAAGAAAGTTTGTATGTATGTACTTATACATAGATGTTATAATTATATTATGTGTATCAACATCTATTCTAACATAATAAAGAGGTAAAGTTTGTTATCTTTTGTTTGTTTGTAGGAGGTAATCTCTGGAAGTAGGTACTGGTCCAATTGTAAAAAAAAATTGTCACCAATAGAAAGCTGCTTTATTTCTGAGTGACATAGGCTATATTTTATGTACGCGGGCGAAACTATGGGCAAAAGCTAGTTATTTATTTGTGTGTAGACTAAGCTCCCGCTCTACCCTTACCTGCAAATAAATCGGTGTGCTTTTACCCATCAATACTGTCACTTGTGTCCGTACGTTACATATATTCCTAAATAATAGTAGCAGCAACACTCGTAAATGTGATGCAAACGAACCTCCCAACTCATCAAAGACAAGTTTACAGAGTATTTCGCGCCATTCGAAAATACTCTTCGAAAGGAAACCAGACAAGATAAAAGATTGAATCACTTTAAAAAATGGTTTTCTACACATGGAGTACCAGAAGAACTACAAACCGACAATGGAACACAGTATATATCTAGAGAATTCAACAGGCCACAGACTATGGTGGTTAACACTCTGCTACGCACCACGCAGCGTAGCGCGTGATTGCGTGTTTTAACGTTGCTTGTAAGTATCTCCGTTTGTATAGAAAACACACAGTCCAACACACCGAAAATACATCCACGTGCGTTTATGCAGATCACGCGTTTACATGTGGAGGAAAATGCACTCAAGTGCGTGAGTGCGGGACGACACGCAAGGAATGGCACACTAAGTCTCGTAGTGCCGTGCGTGATTTTATAAAACGCACTTACGCGCGTGAGTGCGTAAAAGAACCGCTCGATGATGCAGATCTGCAATTCAGCAAGTACGCGCGGAGGTGCGTTGACATGCAACATGTAGCGTGATGCGTGACAGTGTGATAATCGCCTATAATATAGATTTAAATTTACACGGCGACTAGTTTACAAGTTAAACAGCTGAAAGAGCTGAAAACATTGGTTAGCAATTATTTAAACTATTTTCTCTAATTCACATTGAAGAATTGTCATAATATAATAGGGTTCTAAGCAGATTCAAGGATTCTATCTAAAATTATTATTAATTAATCAGAGACAATCTGTCTGTTTCCACCAGTTTGAGCAACATGTTACCAGTGACGTGACGATCTACACAGATATTTCCGTGACAGCCGTAACTGACATCTAAACACGTTCTCTCTGACTCGTCCTTAATATCTAACTTGTCTATTTACTTAAAGGAGGGGGTCTTAACACATATTAAAATCGCGGAAATCGGAAACAGCGCTTAAAAAATGTTTTGATGTTTGGATTATTTGTTGACAAGTGTATCGTTTCTAAAGGGGCATACTTTGAAGGTGATAAAATAAATTTGGATGAATAACAAAAATTTTGTGTATTATTATTGATCTTTTCCCGTTACTTTCCGGACAGAATAGTATATACGGTACATACACCTTAATAACATTTTTTACAATTTTTGTTTGTCTGTCTGTTTGTCCGGACTAATCTCTGAAATGGCTGGACCGATTTTGACGGGCCTTTTTTGGCAGGTAGCTGATGTAATAAGGAGTAACATAGGCTACTTTTATTTTAAAAAAAATAAATTGAAAATCCTGTAGTCCACGCGAACGAAGTCACAGCACAGCAAAGCGAAGGCACAGCTAGTCTATTTATATAAAAGGAAAAACTGACTGACTGACATATCAAAGCAGAGCCGAAACGAAACAAAGTATAAAATAAATTTTCCCCAAGGTTGCTTTTTATAGCGTAGGTGAGCACTAAGAGAGAATTAAAAAAAAATCACCACCTAAGGGGATGAATCGGGGATCCAAAGTTTGTATAGTGAAAACTACTTTCACATGAGCAAAGCCGCTGGCAAGAGCTAGTCGACGTATAATTTAAAACGAGAAAAACTGGGCAAACATACTTTTTGAAATCGTTTTATATTTCTCGATTTCTCGTTACAGTAAGCTTAACATTTTATTTGTAAAACTGGGCCGTTCGATTTTTTATCTACTTTATGAAAAACCAAAAAAAAAGATCTTTCTAGAGTATTACGGGCCTGCCCCACACACAAAAAGTACAAAATAGTTTTGCCTGCGTAGGCCGGTTTTTATATGGAACACTGTGTAAAACTGAAATGAGTTTTGGCGACCTTTACATTTTGAGTCGTCTATCCCTTAAAAGGAATAGTTGCCTAATCCGTATAAATTAAGTTTGAGATAGATTATTTGGGGTCGTTGGAGAGTTTCTCTATAGAACAATAAAATAGCATAAAAATCCACAAAACTAGAGCAATTACAATCGAAGGGCTTACATGATTCTGAAGCCCCAGTGATAGAATTTTTCGTCAGCTTTTTTCAAATAAAAAAAACTACTTTCTTTTAAATTTAAACTGTATAAAATCGTTATTCTAATTAGGAAAAATCTGACGGAAAATTTCACCACTGGAGGTCCAGAACTTAGTACTGGATCCTTGGTATTCGTTTGTGCGTCAATGTCAAAGACAACCTGTATACTCCGGGAGCATTTATCCCGGGTTTACTCACACTACATTAATGTGTGCTAAACAAATTACATTAACGACACGTGTCTATTATCAATATTATTATCTATGTATTCCTAATTAGCTGTCAGACGCATCACTGATTTAGTTGAAGAGGTAATCAGGTAGGTACTACATATAGTGGATGTTTCGGATTGAGAGACGAGCCAAGAAGATCGTTGACAATTATGTAGGTATCTTTCAAGTCAATAGTATAAATCATACAACGATACGAACAAATAAAACAGATGAGAATTCGGACCGTAGAGACGCGGGGCTCTTTTCTCCGTCGGAAGCCTACCAGCTAGCTTTGCAATACCTAAAGCCTACATCATCACAGCGCCTAACCGCCGCCGGGATTCCGATCCCGATTTCCGGCCACCGTAGACGCGGGCTTGCGGACGGTGAACTATGGGTAGCTCGCTGTCTGACCGTCCGGTAACTGTCCGGACTGAACCCAAGTCGTCGACGGCGCGCACTATTAAGGCGCGTCTCAAGGAGCGGTCAGCAACAGCAGGGGCCTAACTGGGTCGAACCATACTGGGGCCAGGGTTAGTTTCGAAAGATAGCTCGAGTCCCAGTATAAAAGGCTTGAAGGAACGGGGTGGGTTTTTAGTCACTATCTCCCGCTCCGCCCAAGAGCAGGGGTTGTCATTCGATGATTTTCCTACCATCAAAAAAAAGGACCGCAGACGCGGGTCTCTTTTCTATGTCGGTAGCCGTGTCAACAACAACTCGTCTAGAAACTGTCTCATGGCTTCGAAATACCTATAGCCTACATCATATTAAATCAGTTGCGTGATCTGAATAGTTTGTTTATTGCTCGTCACCCATTCATCGCACACAAAATAGGGTCTCGGGAAAGAACTTCGACTGTGAGCGGCATTCTGATATATTATAAACTAGCTATTGCCAGCAGCTTCGCCCGCATACATAAAATGTAGCCTATGTCACTCAACAATAAAACAGCTTGCAATCGGACCAGTACCACCCAGTACTTTTACAGATTACCTCCTACAAACAAAAAAATAAACTTCACCTCTTTATATATAAAAAATGTTTCTAAATATTAACTGAGAACAGTTTATCTATTAAGAAAAGCAGACAGCATATAAAAACTAAATAATGAAAACAAATCTCGTTGCTGGGAGTATTAATTATAAAAATCTTAAGATAAAAGTCTGAAAGTGTTTAAATTTCTTTGTCACCTACACATTTTCGTAAGCACTTGTTGTTTTGTATTGAATATCTGTAAGTATCTCATTACAAAACATATCAAATTGATTTGAGTCTGTTTTGTAAGTATTATATTGGTTTGCATTTTACCTGATTTTATATCAGACTAGCTTCTGCTAGCGACTTTGTCTGCGTTAATGTAGAAAATATAATTCTAGCCTATGTCACTCTGAGACAAATTAGTATTGTAGTAGTGAAAGATTTTTTTAGAATCATTTCTGTATTTTCAGAGATTACCAAACAGGAGTAGTAGCAAAGAACATAGGTACATCATTATTACAATACTGGAGGACACAATATTTGTAACTAATTTGCAGGGGATCTGAACCTTTGGGCAGAAGTAAGGAAAAACCATCAGGAAAAAACGCGAGTAGAAAACTCTTTTTCTAAAGCCTGAGAGGTAGATTTCTGTAAGTACAGGTTAAAAATTTGTGACATTTTTATGATTGTAACTGAGTGTTAGTTTGAGCTGTTGATTGTTGTTTTTTTTTAAACTCGAGAGTACACGTTGAGACCACACCCACGATACAGGGGTACTTGTTAAGTACCTATTCTTGTATCATGGGTGTGGTCACCCGAAACAATCATCTGCCGGTTTTGCAAATGTTATTTCCATGAGGAAATCAACTCCTAGATACGTAGTGCAGCACCCATTCGGTTAGTCTCTCTGCCAGCCACCGCCACCGTGTTGTCAAATATAATGATGATCGAAAATTTGTGTGAGCACTGAATAATAGTCTTTCCCTGGCCTTTTACTCAGAATTACTTATGTTTTTTTTTATTATATTGCTAGTTTGGCGCTCGACTACTATTTGATGGTAAGCGATGATGTGGTGGAAGGTGGAGCACGCTTGCCAAAATGACCTATTGATTTAAAAACAGGCAGGAAATTCCCAAAAAGTTTTAGGTTGGGATACCCACAATACACTGGTAGCGCATCATCGTACGAGTACGTCTGGTGGTTCGATGATATCCGGTAGAAAACCGACAGGCCGGCAACTCGGCGTCGATATTCAAGATTTTGAAGCTTCGACTCGACAAGTGCATACATTACAATGATCTGAAGATCTCAATGATACTAGTACTGGCAAAGATTACCACCTACTCACAGAAACATAAAATGTATCATGCAAATAAACACTTAACTCCTTATAAGTATTATTTCAGCTAAATCCAATTAATTTTCAATTAGTGGAATATTTTAATTAAAAATGTTTTCGACAATGTCAAAAATGAACAAAGCAGTTAATTAAGTATTCTCTTAATGGACTAATTTAATTAAGACCAATGTTTATAATACAAAAAAATATTATGGAACATTTCACTCAAAAGAATTTTCTTAAAAAGAGCCATCAAAATGTATTTCAGTTTTTCATACTTTTCAAAAGAAAATTAGTTTATTGTATCTATTAGTTTGAACAAAATTGAATCTGTATTTTAATAAAATCAATTTTTGTACATAAAAACTCAATTTGAATCGTTTCAGTCTCAATCAATGTCGGTCTTGTCAAAATAGGGAAATTAAACGTGTTTTTGACAAATTGCGTCTCAGATGCAAATGTCACTTATAAAAGAAAATTACCCCGGAAAAGAGGCTCTACCCAAAGTAACATTATATCAGTGGTAATGATTCATCATCATCATCGTCATATCAGCCGAAAGACATCCACTGTTGGACATAGGCCTCCCCCAAGCGTCACCGCAATGACCAGTCCTGTGCGTCACGCATCCATCGGATTCCCGCAATGATGGTAATGATTGTCGGAAGTAAAATTGTAAGGTATGCTGCGGACACGCCACAATTATGGCGGCAAGTCCCCTCTTTGAGGCGTGTCTGGAAAGAACTCACGGCTTCCTCACATTCCGTATTTAATGCTAGCAAAGCAAGGAGGCCGACCACATCAAGCAATGGCGCTCCCGCCGCCACCGGGATTCCAATCCTGATTTATGGCCACCGTGGGCGCCGGCTTGCGGACGGCGAGCAATGGGTAGCAAAAGTCGTCAAAGGCGCGTACTGTTCCCGAGCGCCTCAAGGAATTGTCAGTAACAGCAGGAGCCCAGCTGGGTAGAAGCCTACTCAATACAGGGTTAGCTCTAAAAGGTAGCTCGGCCCCAGTATGAAAGGCAAGAGAGAACGGTGTGGGTTTTTTAGTCAGTAAAAGTCTGACACTATTTCCCGCTCGGCCCAATGCCCGATGCCATCTGGATGATTTATACCCACAAAAAAAAGCCCTCTGGCCACGCGAAAAGTATAATAATAATAATCAATGAATACTCGGAAGTCCTCAAACTTTCAACCCAAGGGCGGGGGATGTCATTTACATGATTTTTACCAACCAAAAAAAAAGTACGCTGCGGACGGCGAATGATGAGTAGCTCTCCGTTTGATAAGGACCAGGCTGGAAGAGGGTTTAGTTCGATTGACAAGGCCCGCAAGGATCGATGCCTGCCACAATTGGCGGAGAAATTGCTGGACATACATACAAAATATAGGAACCTACATCGACAGTGACGGACATTTTGGTCGAACATTTGTTTCATAACTTATTTTATGGAAAATAATTTATTTTCGATCAAATTAAGTGGCAGTTAAGCGATTTTACCTTTCCACTGTTGATATAAGGCGTTAAAAATTACTATAAATGATAATGATGATATATATTAAAGGATATTTATTTTGTAAATACGTTTAAAAAACACTTTTACTCGTCAATTTTTTTTCGTCAGTTTATGCTAGATGGGGCCGGTGTTTCCTATCTGACTACCCTGAGAAGAAACACCGAAACAAACTCAGGGGTCAAAGTCTTTTTTAAAGTCCATGCAGTAAATATGTAATGGTCAAATCACATGAGAACCATGCAGATTTGTCTGGGATGGTCTTTTGAAGAAAGAACCATACAGATTTGAGTGGACCTGTCCAATCAGTGTAAGCATTTGTCAGTATTCGAAAAGCTCAACTTAGGACTACTAAGGAGCTCCACGACTTGACGAACAATACCAAAGAAAGGACATTTGGGTAGGCCGCAGAAAATGCTCAAATTGCCATACATACGTTAAAATTACTGAATAGAAAAGAAAAAGCAATCAACATAGTCCTCACATTTACAATAATCTAATTAGCAAAGTAAATATTTATGTCAAAGAAAAAAAAATACTTTAAGTACTTAAAATGTATACATGTCAATTTGTAATCTATGTTCCCACTTTCTGTGTACCGACTTCAAAGAGGTTCTCCTCCTCCTTTATTTGATGTCGATCAACGAAAACCAGTCATCTTAAAAGAGTCTGCCTTCAAACATTCAACTGTACAAAACAAACATCAACAAACAAACATTAACTAAGTGTCTAAAATAAATATAATATCCAATATTCTCCGAATATGACACGGGGATGATACCCGAACAAAATGCTTAGCAAACTAACGTCACAATACCCGTTACACACGGATATGAACCGTGCTATATAGCAGTCCGTGTCCTATTTGTTTTCGTGCTTGAACCGTTGTTAGCACGGTCATAGTACGATACGATTTTCGCAAAGTTTTAAAAGCAAACTGTATTTGTTCAGTTTATTTTTAGCGTTGGTATTCGAAGGCTACTGAAAATTCATTAGGCGTAGCTCGTGTAGTCATTTAATTACTAGTCAGTCACTGTCTTACTAAAATACCTCAGGAAATGGAGTAGGTAGCTAACAAAGTGCAATTTCTACGAGACCTGATATGTTTCCAATATTTTAATTTGCACCCTGGTACATAAGAAATAACGACCTCGACCGTGACTTTTAAATGGAACTCGTCAGTCACCACCATGATTCGCTAAAATCCACAATCACAGACTTCATCGACATGAGAACGTTGATGCCACAGAAAAGATGAAGAAGGCTGGAAAAGAAATACTTTCCGACATGTACCACAACGAGTGTCGCTACTTGTCTCCCACCCTTTAACTCCACTACAGGCAACAAACTATTTCACCTGATGGCAAGCGACAATATTAAGGTCGAACACTGGGTTGCGACAGTCGCGGTCTAGTTTTCGAATTTATGAAAGAAAATGGCCTAGCTGATGTACCTTCGCCCTTGTTTAAATTGACCCACGTTACGCCTCTGTAATCTATTATTAAGAAAGATTGTGATAATAAAATACAAAAATATCAAGATAGCTATCTTATATTTTGTTATCGCTTACTATTTATAGATTTAATAAACTTAGCTTAACCCACGTACGTAATTAACGTGATTTCAATCTAATTCCAACTTAAATAGAACGTCAACTATTTTATTGACTATTTAGTTGAAATTTTGCGCGTCTCATCATCCTACGCTAACAGTTTTGAGATTTAATTAATCTGTATCAATACGGTATTGAAATACCGGGTATATATTTATAAATAACATTTTGACAAAATACACAAGTCGAACTTTAAGCACCTTTAAGTCTTTATAAATCATATAAGTATATTTCGGTCTGTACTCATCAATTAATCAAATATTTAATGTTCTAATCTGAGCCTAGCATGTAGTGTATCGGCCACGGGACGATGCAAGAAAAAATTATATAAACTTATTGTTCGTGACCGTGTGTGTATGAGTGTATATTTGTTGTTTCGTTACTCTCGAATAGCTAATCGGATTTGGATGAAATTTGGCGCACGAGTAGACCATGTCTTGGAATAATATAGGATATTTTTTATCTTAACGACTATGTTCCCTTGAAATAATGTTCTATTAGCTCGTGGGCGAAACGGCTGGCACCAACTAGTATATTAATATTAATATAAAGCTGATGACTTTGTTTGAATGCGCTGATCTTATGAACTACAAGTTTGAATTGAAAAATTGTTTTATTGTTGGGTAACCTATTTATATAAAATGGTTGTAGGCTATATAACATCACATAATTGACCTTGTAATAGTCCCACTGCTGGGACTCAGGCCTCCTCTCTAGGTGAGGGAATGAGCCAAAATCTGCCACACAAGCCCAATGCAGATTGGTGGGATGTTTTCGAATTTTTGTTTCTAGGTCAGACTGGTATCCTCACATTTTCTTCCACCGTTTTAAGAGTAGTGGTGATAAAGTAAATAACAAAAAGTAATGTTGACTAGGTTTGAACCCGCGACCTATACAACTAGTAAGTCAGGGTAGTTACCACTGGGCCACCATTGCTCTATAATATCCCGCTACGGCCAAAAGGACCGATAACTTGCTGAAGGATGCGGGAAACCGATGGATGCGAGACGCACAGGATAGTTCATTGTGGCGACACTTGGAGGAGGCCTATGTCCAAAAGTGGACGTATATCGGTTGAAATGTTGATGATGATGACGGCCAAAAAGAATGGAGCACTAACCAAGGACGCGGGTGAACCCGCAGGGGACAACTAGTCATTAATAAACATGAAATACATAGCAAAGGTTTCGTAGCAGATGTGGCAAAGGAATATTGATGAAAATAAACAGACTTTGAGACATGACTTGCCCTGAATAAATTCAGAACACGGACAAACAACGAGTGACCTTCACAGGAATTGGTTCTTGTTATGAAATTGCTGTTTGAAGTTAGTAGGTTCTAGTTTTTTTTTTTTTTTCAGACAGGCTCGCGTTTGACCACTATCTCACCTGATGGTAAGCGATGCTGTAGTTGACGGTGGAGCACGTTTGCTTGGGAGTAACCTATTCACGCTTGATTTAAAGACTACTAGTTTGTAGCTATCAGGAAACACAGACTCCGGCAGAGGATTCCACTCCTTAGCTGCACGTATAATGAATGTGTTCCCAAAACGCTTTGTACATATGGGTGGGATATCCTCCATGTGCTGGTGGCGCAACGGCGTACTACTAGTGGTCCGGTGATGGAACGAACTTGGTGGAAATAAATTGCGCAATTCCAAACCATACTTCTTGTGTAAAATGGAAAACCGACAGGTCAGCAACTCGGCGTCAATACTCAATACTTGGTGTGTTTATTTTAGAAACGAAGCTATTGTTACAGTAGCTTTGTTTCTAAACCCACAAGAGTTGTAGGTTTTTCTTTGAGGTCCAAAGGCTTAGAGTGAAAGGCCGTTTCAGAGGAAACTTACTGATTAAAACAGCTGTGTCCTTCAGTTGAGTTGCTGTTTTTATCGTACTTATAGCGACAAAGTTCCAGTAGATAGAGCACAATGCGAAAATATATTGTACCTAGTTCGTTTGTAAATAATCCCTAATTGAAAATCATCATCATTTCAGCCAAAAAACGTCCACTGTTGGACATAGACCTCCTCCAAGTGTCACCATAAAAGCAGTGCGTCTCGCATCCCACTCCAAATCCATGTCGTAATATAACGTATTTTGTTTAAAATAATTTGTGTTATGTCATTATATCGAATACTGAAGATATTCGAGCAACATTATTACTAAAAGAATGCCAATAAGATAATAAGAATACCTAACCTTTATCGAAACATAAACAACGCAAATTCCATGAAAAAATTTGCAAATCCCATCTTTATTCAGTCTTTTTTGGCAGTAAACAATTCCCTTTAAATATATACAACCTTCATTTTCAGAAGGTAACTGTACTGTTTATGAAAGGAGTTTAACAAACACAATCTGTTTTGTTATCTTAGAAGGTAATCCTGATTCATTCAATGTTGTAAACAAATACAAAGCAAGTAACATTAGCATAACGAATTAGTGAGCATTATGGCTCTAACTCCCAAGCAGTGCTATAAATCAGTAACTTTCTGAAGCCTACTCCTTAGTAACGGCTAGGTCAATAGGTCTGAAAAAAATATAGGTATGTTTACTATAGATTCATATACAACATGATCGATTGTGATTTTTCGAAAGACTAATAATAATTTTACCAAAAAAAAAGTTTAACAACATGATATTTTTTGCTGGTTTTTCCTGATGATTCCTTTCAAAAGGCTTTGATCTATAGAAATATGCTTAACACAAAAAATGCTACTTAGTTGCAAAGAAAATACAATATTTCTCAAAGAAAATGGATTTAAAGGTCATCGGGGCTCTATAACGGCGCAGCTGACCGGAATGAATAGCACAGAATACCTACTCCTATGTCGCCTAGGTAGCAGTACCAGTATAAGTGCATTTAATTCCGGCCAGATATTAAAGGGGCTATACGCCTTGAGACAGAGATTGAAAGGTATTATGGCGAGGACTCTGACCTGTTAAAGCCATGAGGTCTATGATCCGTTCCTGTTTGTAAAGGATCATCCCATTTCCATAACGGAAACATAATGAAATTAACACGTCATAAGTATAAGCATAACAAGCCTTTTTAATGTTCTTGGAGCCCTGATGTGGAGGCCTGAGTGCCTCCTCTCTATGAGAGGGAATGGGCTGTAATCCACCACGCGGCCGGGCCCAGTGTGGGTTGGTGAAAGTCACAAGTCTTCGAATTCTTGGTTCAAGGCCATGCCGTTGTCCTCACGATGTCGTGTCCGTTGTCTTCACCGTTTTGAGAGCAGTGGTGATGAAATCAATTGCACAAAGTATTGCGCCTGGCAGGTGGGTTTGGATTTGTTGCTACGTCATTAAAACATTTAGTTTTTTCAATTCGAAAAATCTTCGAGACTCAATTCGAGAATCGATCTATTTACATAGGTAAGTTTTTTCAGTGCTCGAGTCCGACTCGCACTTGACCGGTTTTTTATGCCATATTACGTTTTCTGGATTTTTTAAATAGAGAACAAACAGTCTAATCTTCGTTTCACTCACCAAATATCTATAGATAGCGAAGGGCACGTACTCCAACATGACGAAGACATCCGCCACAGCCAGCCATTTTAGCAGCCGGTTGATGGGTGCCGCTGCTAGGTCGCGCCGGGTTAGTACCGCCACGTTCAGCGCATTTGCTAGGCTTCCGAAGAAACACACCTGGAACAAAAATGTTTATGTAGCTATGATATCTCATTAATTGAATACTTATACTTAGTTGATGAAATAATTGCTCTATAATTAGATCCACTTTGTCTATAACAGCACGGCCTGCATGATGCTGGGCGGCAGGACACCTGACTGTCTCTCACTCCACCAGGAGACTTTGACTTAAGATCCTATGTGTCCCCTAGCTGGGTATGCCGAGGATGGCCACGCTTTCTTTTCCTTAGGGGATTCCAGTCTAACGCCTGTTTAGGTATGTGATCGGAATCTCTTCTAAGCATGTGACCAATCCATCTCCACTTACGACGCTTGATCTGGCGGTCGGTAGAGCTTTCGTGGCATTTCTCCACCAGAAGAGGTAGAAGCTATTTGATGATTTCCCAACCCAAAAAAAAGGAAAACCAATCTCAAATTAATATATTCGAATGTTTTTAATCTACATAATATTAAACCGATCTAATGACCGAGTAATAGAAACTTCTCATTGCCAGCGATGAAATGATGAGGGTAGAAAAAAGAGATTTTACTTATTTTAAAGCAAACTATAAAAACATTTTAATGCCATCATCCCGAATATATCCTTTCTCTTCATGTACCCAAATAGGTATAGTAAAATGGCTATATGCTGTCAGAGACAGAAAACTAGAGGGAGATTGCCATTTTCTATAAGACTGTAATAGTCCAGAAGAAGGTCGCCAAACATGATCGTGGTGAGGGTCGATCTCACTCGAAAAGCGTCGGGAAGCCCTGAAACACCATCAGTACCTTTAAGAGTGCCCCGTGCACGAACTCTGTGCCGATTGACCCCAGTAAAAATAATGGGGACCCAACCGGGTCGAAGCCTACTGAGGCTAGGGTTATCCGAAAGGGAACTCAAGCCCCGGTACCCTGTTCCTTCTAGCCTTCATAGAAGGAACAGGGTGGGTCGTTTAGTCAGTAAGAGTCTGACACTATTTCTCGCTCCACCCAAGAGCGGGGGTTGTCATTGGATGAGATTTCCTACCGTAAAAAAAAAGATCAAGTGCTGACGTAAAGCCACAGAGGAATAGTATTCAACAAACTTCAATGCAATAAAAGTCAAGAAACAAGAGCTCGTTCTTTAAAAAAATGGTAGGACAATGGCCATTCTGGACAGAAACTACAGTCGCGTTCAAAAACTTATGGCTCAATTAGATAACGAAACTTGGCGCCTAAAACTCTTTCCAGTCGAATGTACTTTTGGCACTCTAAATTGCGTTTTCACCATATTTGAGAGATAAGCCAGCCATTTATCTGGATGAAAAAGTAATAAGAAGTTGGAGAACGCCCATTGGTCAGGCATACAAATCATACCGATTCATTTCTCCCTTTGCTTTGTACGTATGTGTGTTTTGCGATATAATGCTATGGAAAAGGAGATATGACAGAAAAGTCAGTAATAGAATGACGATTGACATAATCTGTCAATCGAAAGGAAGAAATACCTAAATGTGTTTCACCGACCACAAGTAATTTCATTTATTTACGCTATACATCCATCTTTGGGGCACAGACCAATATGTAACAAATTTCTAATCAATCGGTCTAGTAGATACAGAGCCAAATGGCTTTGATTGATAGCCATACCTATATATAAACACGAATGATCCTATAAAGGTTCTGTTTTTTTTTATTCGTTCGGAGTCCTAGAAAAAAGATGGCGGTATTTGTTCTAATTTTGAATTAAAATATCCTTGTATTTCTAATAGGAAGTTTAGTAGACTTAGGTACTTGTGGCACAAAATTGATTGGTACAGAAGCCAATCTCATGTCTGAACTTCACTTTTTATACCTACGCTAGGCGATTGCGCTAGGGTCAGCGCGTTGCGCCGAACTGTACGAGTGCGACCGGGAAAAGGCGCCGAGAATCGTGTCCGTGAGCGGTGTCTATGTGTGCATTGCTCGAGCGCGCTTTGTATGTAGGTTGTCTTCTGTATGTGCTTGTGGCGACATGTGTTTTTTTGACAAAGGAATAAAATTGAAGTACCAACTCAGCATGGTACCTAACTGCTTAAGGAAAAACGAATAATTTCCATGACACATTACATAATGGCCCACATCTGTCAATTTATTGTGATGTTTGTGTACCAGGGCCTCATAAATATAAAGGTAATTAAAATCAATCGGCTTTAGAATACTTTGGAGTGAAGCCAATTATGATTTTTACGACTGTTTACAGGAAACATCAATGGTAAAGCTTTTTATGAAATAACAGTAATATAGTGGAAAATATATCTTTATTATTATTAGAAGAAAAATGAGATTTGTTGGTAAGGTAAATTCTATTGAGCATTAATTATATTTTAAATTAAAGTTTAATAAAAATAATAATTTCACAACTTTCACACAACGCCATCTAGTCACAAACTAAGCAGAGCTTGTGTTACGAGTACTAGACAACTAATAAACTTACCTATATATTTCGTACCTACATATTATAGATTTATTAACCCTAAACAAAGAACAAAAGAACGTGCTCATTGCACAAACATTTGTCTTGAGTGGGAATCAAACCTATGACCTCCGGCATAACAGTCAGGGCCACTAACAAATAGTCCAACAGGCCAGTTACAATCAGATTTTGAATAGGTTCCCCCAAAAAATTCGATAAATGCAGGTACGATCCGTGATAGCACTTGTTACCTACTCAAGATCTGTCGCGACCGTATTAACATTACGCACGCGCGTTTTTACGTAAAATCACACAAAAAAAACCGGCCAAGTGCGAGTCGGACTCGCCTATGAAGGGTTCCATAGCAGCAAGTAACATAATATAAAAGTTCTTGTAATGTGTTGTAACTTTGATCGATGTTTTAATAATAGTGTATTTTTTTTCGATTTATGACGCATTAAAAAAAAAACTACTTACAAGATTTCGTTCAAACCAATTTTCGTTGGTAGTTTTTATAGTAATGTACATCATATATTTTTTTTAGTTTTATCATTCTTTTATTTTAGAAGTTAGAGGGGGGGGGGACACACATTTTACCACTTTGGAAGTGTCTCTCGCGCAAACTATTCAGTTTAGAAAAAAATGATGTTAGAAACCTCAGTATCATTTTTAAGACCTATCCATAGATACCCCACACGCATGGATTTGATGAAAAAAAAATTTTTGAGTTTCAGTTCTAAGTATGGGGACCCCCAAAATTTCTTACTCTTTTTCTATTTTTGTGTGAAAATCTTAATGCGGTTCACAGAATACATCTCCTTACAAAGTTTCAACTGTATAGCTCTTATAGTTTCGGAAAAAAGTGGCTGTGACATACGGACGGACAGACAGATAGACAGACAGACAGACATGACGAATCTATAAGGGTTCCGTTTTTTGCCATTTGGCTACGGAACCCTAAAAAGGAACTTTTTCAGGTTTTTTTCAGGGAAAACGAAAATATAGAGACCTAATTTTTCGGTCAAATAAACGCACATTCGTGTGTACAATACGACAATTAAGCGTTTTTCAATGTCATTCAAGTTGTAAAATCGACGCTATACTCACTTGATATTCATAAACAGTGATTTTGACTTGTTGTAATCTGCGGGAACGTTTGAAACAATGACCATAGTAATGGGTCGCAAAAGGCAACACACATGACACACACACACACAGGTTGTGTGAAGGACACAGGTGGGTTTTAGCCAGCAAAAAGTTTTAGTTTCTCATTCCTCACTAGGCCTTATTATAAGTGACCACATTTCGGAATTATAATGTTGTTTACTAGCAACACGCACTGGTCATAGACTTTTGTCTTGAGACACTGTGGTATAGTCTGTCTATTAAGTCAACCGATTTGGGAATTTGGTAAAATATGTAATTATTTAAAAAATACATAAATTCGATTCTTTTCTTATGGTTCTTCTATTAGTAAACAATTATCTCTATCTCTTATTCAACTTTGATTATTGAACCCGTGTTGACTACATCAGATTTCATTAAATCCTAATAATTACCCAAGTCGTTAACTCATTAGACAGACTTTATATTTTATACAAGAACATACCACACTACCGTCTATCCCTTTCCATCATCGGATTACCAAACGAACGGCGATGCGTTATTAATAATTATATAACGTTATTGATAATTACATTTGTAAAAGTTTTTAAATTATTTCTGAGAATTAAAGAATCACATCCATCGGATTCCCGCAACCCTACGCACAGGACCGTTCATTGTGGCTACACTTGGGGGAGGCCTGTGTCCAACAGTAGACGTCTTTCGGCTGAAATGATGATGATTATGATGATGAGTAAATACTCTTGTTATTTTTTTGTTTTATATAAATATAACAAAACAAACAAACACTCGCCAAAATCCGTAAAAACAAAAACCTCGACTTCATCTATCAAAATCCAATCAATTCAATGTAAGTAGCCCTTAATTCATTCATGCGACCTTAATTACGGTATATTTGATACCCTAGGTTGTGTTTGCAAATCATTACTGACCGATGATCAAGCCAAATGGGCCAATAATGTCCGTTAATGGACAGATTTACGGTTTTTTACAACGGTTTTATATTTATACTTGTTTATGGAAATGTTGACAGGGTTATAATGTGGTGGAGGAAAACGATTATGTATAATAGTTTATAGTCTTTTGAATTTTGTTGGCCTGTTTGGCCGAACTTCGTCACATTAATAGTTAACACTACGAGTATACGTACGACGCAGTTTTAATAATAAAATTGACGGCACGTTTAGCGCAGTGGTTGAGAAATGGGTTGCTGCGCTGTGTCTCGCGGGTTCTATTCCCACACCGAACAAATATTTGAAAACCTTACTAATACACATTATATGATATTATGTCATACGATATTTATCATGATGTTAGCCTTATGTCTGAAAAGGTTCAATAGACACTGAGTACTCTTTCTTTATCTTCCTTTCAGAAGCAGATCCTTGGCCCCAGCAGGCTACGACCCTGTTGGGCCCCTACGGTTTGTTGACAACTTCTTGAAGTGTGAGGCGGCTGGGGCGTGTGCACCGTTGCCTCACGCGTATGGCCTCCTCATTTGCTAGCATTACAACTTCGCAGAAGGAGGCGACCGTCTGCCACTCCTCCTAGCTCGCTACGTACCATGGCCTGTACTACCTGAGAGATCACTGCCACCGAGAGACACGGTGGCGGTGCTCTGCCTAAGCGGAACACACCTCTACCATATGCTCCACAGTGTCCTTGGGGCGGTCTACACAATGGTGATACCCGGGCATGAATCCAGTGCAGAAACCTCCCGAATTGACCGTCTCTGGTGAGAACCTGAATCATGCGGAAGGTGAAAACGCTGTAAGGTCTTCCCAGCCATGCCACAAAGAGCGGACTTACCACTATAATTATGGCATGCCCAAGATATTGAGTACTGGCAACAAAATTCGCATTAATACAATTTCAAACTTTGCATAACTGTGAAGACGCTAATTAATAGCGTCTTGAGTTTAAACTAATTTTCATTAAACTCTGAAACATTGACAACTTTAACGATAACTTCAGCAGTGCAGTCAAAACTAATATAGAACCAATAAATGTGTTAATTAATCATGTTAAGAAGTTGTACACAAGTGACCTTTTCGACCTAGTTCCCAAGAATAGTACAGAAAAGTACAAAAGGTTAGTTCAATAGAATGAACAAAAAACCTGCAGCTCACCTATACTACATTCGCTATAACATTAGATATTTATACAAACTTTTTTTACTGTCCGTTCATATGATTTTGACTTTTATTGCGTTGATGGCATGTCAAATGGCGGCTGCTGTAAAAAGTTGGTATTGTAACCACACTTCTGCTTTTAATGCTATCCTTTTTTCTACGGAATAGAAATCAAAATTGATAGAACGGACAGTAAAATAAAGTTTGTTTAAATGTCTGTCATAATTGTGAATGGAGAATCTGGACTTACATATAGTAAAATCTTAAAAGCGATAGAAAAACCGTTCAAAATAGGTATAGTATTGACAAACGCTTGCGCAATGCCATGTGGGTGAATCCGTAAAAGCCCGCTACAGAAAAATCTATTGGCAATCATCAAAATCCAAATCAATCGATCAATATATCTTTAATTTCAGACTAGTATCCATTTCGTATTAGTAAAATACATAAATGAAGAAACTTAACCTTTCGAATGTCTTAAGTTACACAGTTTGACATAAGCAATTGTCTTTCTATTGTGTCTCTAATTACGGCATTCGATGACTTAATTATAAATGTCTAATACCTACTGTATTAAACGCAGAAAATTATTTGCTATGGATATGTATTAAGAAGTTAGTTTGTTGTTAATTTTTCGCAGGCTCGATAGAAAAATTGATGGGTAAACTTAAACAGATACAATTTGGAATTAACCCAAACATTTTGAACATAATGACAATAATTATGTTTTTTTTAATTGATTTATGCTAGTGCCTCCTACCTGAAGCACGCGCTCTTGCGGACAGTAGCTCGCTGTCCGGCCGTCCGGTAACTGTCCGGACCAAGCCCAAGTCGTCGAAGGCACGACCACTCCTTGAGGCGCGCGGGAATACCGCGCGCCTCAAGGAGTGGTCGAACCCCACTGAGGCCAGGGTTATCCGAAAGAGAACTCGAGCCCTGATATGAAGGCTTGAAGGAACGGGGTGGGTTTTTTTAGTCAGGAAGAGTCTGACATTATCTCCCGCTCCGTCCAAGAGCGGGGGTTGTCATTGGATGATTTTCCCCACCGAAAAAAAAAAACCCTGAAGGTAAGCAGTGATGCAATCGTTGATGGTGAGAAGCACTAGTTTATTAAGAGACTGCAGTAGCCATATTGTTCCCGTCTTTCAATTTACCTACGTGGTATAAACGAAGAGGCAAAACGTTTATAATTCGTCACTTTGTATAGAGCTTCTCTTCTCTTATCTACATTGCGACAATAGTATCGATCTGGCCACCTAATAGCAACTATCAACTTATAAATCAATCACGTGACCTAGACTGTCTGCAAATAGAATATTGACGGTTTTACTTTGTAGCTT
The DNA here is from genome assembly GCA_929112965.1 of Mythimna albipuncta. NCBI lineage: Eukaryota > Metazoa > Arthropoda > Insecta > Lepidoptera > Noctuidae > Mythimna > Mythimna albipuncta. Next base: position 9,670,178 of record OV815974.1, on the reverse strand, counting down.
TACCTAGTATTTAGGGGTTTTCTTTAGTTTAATTGAAACATGCCCGCACTTTGTTTGATTTAGTCTCATCATGGCACTAATTTATTTATTTATCAAGGTCACTGAAAATTCTTATCTCGTCACCAAGTCTAAAATTAATGCTAGCTACATATTTAAATTTGAAAATACAGTAGGTGTCTAGTCAGTAAATCAACTTGATCATCGGTTTTGGAAGAAGACTCGTGAAATTGGGAACAGGGCCATAGAATAAAAAAAAATGGTTTGGGCACTTCCCCTACTCAGAACTTCATTTAACAGGCCTGTTGGTCTAGTGGTTAGTGACGCTGACTGCTATGCCGAAGGTCGTGGGTTCGAATCCCACCCAGGACAAATGTTTGTGTGATGAGCATAATCATTTTTTCTGTGTCTGGGTGCAATTTATCTATAATATGTTTGTATTTAGAATTATATAAGTATGTTTATCAGTTGTGTACCCATAACACAAGCTCTGCTTAGCTCGGGACTAGACGGCGCTGTGTGATAGTTGTGGAATATTATTATTTATTATTAGGTAGGTAAGCGACCCACTCTAGCCGCACATAGGTATACACATGGATATTGTTAGTTCTAATATATCACTGTGCACTGTCGTTTTCTCAAATTGCCTGTTTTTAAGACACTAGCGGCCCGACCCGGCTTCGCACGGGCAATAAGTATAGCCTATGTTACTCAGGGTGAATGTAGCTTTCCAAATAATGGTGTAAGAATTTTTGAAATCGGCACAGCAGTTTTTGAGTTTATTCATAACAAAGATACACACAAATTTTCCCTCTTTATAATATTAGTGTGGATGTAAATTCCGATTAATTTTAGTTATTAAAAATTTAAAACATTAGACCAGCAACGTTATATGACGTCTTCGTACAATTTGTTGTAAACACAAGTCTAATCACGTTCAATAAAAGTATATAATTATTTGCACTACGTCTCATAAAGTCAAGCATAGCAAATTCTATTAGATAAACTTTTTGCCGCAACTCTTGCAAATATCAAATTTCAAGTTGGACCTCGCGATAGTTAGGCCGAACATGTCAACAAAATTATCACCGCCCCTAGACTCTTAGGACGCTTTTTTTTCACTCACAATTTGAACAGATCTTTTTTGTAGAACCTACGATGTTGAAAAGGGTCGCAGTTCGGATAGCCGTGCTAATGCGACTAAGTAAATAAAACGGCTTTCTCCAACTACTTTGTGGGAAACAATAATATTACCGACATTATGTTGGGATCCCTTTCACACTTGACGGCACAATCGGGACCATGTTTAAGGACCGAACAATAAAAAATTAATTGTACACAACCAAAGCTTGTGTATTAAGGCATAGCATAGCATAGTCGGCCTTATAATGTTCCCACTGTTGGGACTCAGGCCTCCTCTCTAGGAGAGGAAATGGGCCGTAATCCACCACGCGGGCCCAGTGCAGGTTGGTGGATGTCACATGTCTTCGAATTTTTGGTTCTAGGACATACCGGTTTCCTGTCGATGTTTTCCTTCACCGTATTGAGAGCATGAGAATTCCGTATTAATAATACTATTTTCCTTCGGGAAAAACTAAGTAATTATTTTCCTGACCCCCTGACTTTGACCCCTTGGACGATCAAATAATGAAAATAATAATCATGCAAAATATTAGCTTCCTTACACTCATTAGGATTCATACTGGGGCCATACATTGATTTTTGTATGGGAATCCCGTGGTCCTGAAACGCAAAAGGCAATTAAGAAACATAGTTGTGCGTTTAGTCAGTTAAAGTCTGATACATCTTCTTGCTCTCAAAACAGTGAAGGAAAATATCGTGAGGAAACCGGCATGTCCTAGAACCAAAAAATTCGAAGACATGTGACATTCACCAAATCGCACTGGGCCCGCGTGGTGGATTACGGTCCATTCCCTCTCCTAGAGAGGAGGCCTGAGTCCCAACAGTGGGAACATTATAAGGCCGACAATGCAATGCAATACAAACGTCTTCTCGCTTCGCCATAGAGCGGGAATAGTCAATACATTATTTCCCTCCTCTAAAAACAATTTGTACACAATCTAATATCTCGTTATTATTTACTTACTATGAGGCTGAGGTATCCATGAATGCTGTTGTAGGCAAGGATAATATCTCTGAAGTTTCCTTCACAGTAAGTGCAGGCTGGTTCACTGAGTCTGGTCAGGTTCCTCAATTGCTTCACTAGTGCATCGAAATCGAAAGAATCATGTGAACTGTTCTTGGTCGTTTGTTCTTGTAGAGCAGCAAGGAACCGGGCGAGATTCAAGTTCGTCCTATTCTCACCAGACATTTCAGTTTCTAGTAACATTTCTTCAAATAGATTTGTCAGTGTCTGTGTTATGTTCGAAGTATCATCTCCGCTCATTTTTCTATGATCATCCCAATTAAAATCATTATTTTCTACCTGTCTTTTGTTCACTCTTCAATTTCCTGTAACAAATATTGCCATTTTATTATTTTAATCGATATAAATTTTATCACTATTTGTATTAAGATTATAAGCCACTAGTATCAGTCGAACAAGTGCTGGCTTGCGTGTCCCTCTTCATTGCTTTACGAGCAATTTTAATAAAAATTTCAGCGATCTATATTTTTTTTTCTGAACCTAAAAGGAAATTTAAAATCTCGCTCAACTTGTTAAAAAATCAACATAATTAATAATAAGCCAGCTCTATTGTTTATGAACCACAATGGCATTTACAAAATTTTTCGCATTTCTTTAAAAAAAAAAATACAGCTTTTGTCCAACCAAATGTCTCATGATTATATGGGGAAAACGTTGTTGATATCACATGTGTAAAACTATTGATAAGCCTTTTTATTTAATTTCCTGTGTTACATTGTTTGTTTTCCATAAAAAAAATAAGATGCCTCTATATAATTATGTATTTATGAACATACATTCGTCTTTCATAGAAGCAATACATATCAAACGGTATTAGATGTACGTGCGCCTAATGTAATTTTCTCTTTCACATTTGAGTTGAATTTCAACCTTATTTCTTTTTATCTGACATAGCGACAGTAGTAATATGACTTGTAATGCAAGTTGATATCTCAGTATCTTAGTAGATTTATAAATTTAAAAACCGGCCAAGAGCGTGTCGGGCCACGCTCAGTGTAGGGTTGCGTAATTTTTCCGTCCGTCACAATAAGTGTACCCACTTTTGAGTTTAAAAAAATGCTTGCATATACGACTATACTACAAACTTAGTCCATAAATTATTTTATAGAACCCTTTTGTCTTTTTTGTACAAAAACTGTTCTTTCCATCAAGTTCAAAATAATTTTCCTAGAAAGTCCTTATAAAGTTCTACTTTTCAGATTTTTTTCATATTTTCTAAACTTGTGGTTCAAAAGTTAGAGGGGGGGGGGGGGCACATTGATTTTTACTTTTGGAGCGATTATTTCCGAAGTTATTGACATTATCAAAAAATGATTTCAGTAAACCCCTATTCATTTTTAAATACCTATCCAATAATATATCACACGTTAGGGATGAAATTAAAAATTAAAATCACTTTCCACTTTACATATAGGGGGGCTACCCTATTAAAACATTTTTTTCCAATTTTTATTTTACCACTTTGTCGGCGTGATTGATATACATATTGGTACCAAATTTCAGCTTTCTAGTGCTAACGGTCACAGAGATTAAGCGAGGACGGACAGACGGACAGACAGACATGGCGGAACTATAAGGGTTCCTAGTTGACTACGGAACCCTAAAAAAGGGGTAACTTCAAAATTACTATTTATATTTTATTTATTTATTGGGGAAAATAAAAAATTATGAATTAAAATCTTCTACAAAAGTTATAAATATATAGAAGTTATAAATGTATATGTGTGTGTGTCTGTGTGTGTGCATTGTTTCTGACCATTAAAATGGTAGAAACATTATACTCGTATCATATAATAAAAATAGATTAATTTGGTATTGGAATATCACAATTAGATAGGATTTCTGTGTACTGAAATATACAAACTTTTTTATATTTCCATGATACGAACCTACTAAAAAAAGCATGTACTGTTTTTCAAGTCTCAAAAATTCTACAGTGGCAAATTCAAATAAGGAATATGTAGGTATATTATATTAATTATATATGTATGTCTATTTTAGTTATATATATACATTTGCACCCTTATTCTTCTTAATAATCCATTTTTTTGTTTTTTTTTGTGCACCTGCCATGTTTTTCTCTAGGTTGACTGGTAGAGAATGCCTAAGACATTAAGTCCGCCTTTGTACCTGTGCGTTGCATAAAGTTTTAATATATAAATAAATAAATAAGAAAGAGAAGTCAAGTCCTAGTTCTTGGGAGCAAAAATAGCCGCTAAGAGAAAAAAACATTATTACATAAGCCATAAAACTGAGTGGTTCTTCAGATAAAATAGACGCACGGGAAAAGATTCTGCCAAAAATACATGGCGTAGACCACGAAAATAGGAAAAACGATGTACACGAATTAAGTTTTACGCTCAATCGCCTTTCTTTTGTGTTGTGATAAAATATATTCCCCAAAAATACGTAACAGGAATTGTGAAATATTTGTCGTGATAAAACTGAGAACAAGTATTTCTGATCTTGTAAAATTTTAGAAAATATATGCATACATGTCGGAGAGAGGCGTTAAGTTTCATTCAAATGAACAACATAGATTGCTACGTGTATCTTTTATATACATAAATGATTGTATACACAGGAAAACAATAAACAATATTTATAATAAACAATAATTATGACCTACTTATTTCTACAGAAATTTATTCTAGCAGAAGGAAAAGTTATAACAAATATGTTGACGTTAGTGTTTAAAAACCAGTGAAGAAGAATGTATGAAGTTTGAAACCAAATTATCAAATAAACCTACTCATAAATTTTTAATATTACTAGATATTTATAAAACTATAGACTATATAAATAATGTTTTTTAACACTAATTTTAAGATTTTTTACTAACAAATTGCACCATATTGTTATCTTATTATTATAATAATTATATAAATGATTATAATATTATTATAAGTAATTAATACCATACATAGAGATATAATAATTATATACATGATAGATAACAATATAAATATCACACTCTAGAGAAAAGCTGAGACTTATTGAAGAGACAGGTTATCGAACCGGTTGCCTTCATAGTTATTGGTTATTTATAACGACCACATAAACATTACCTTATGATGCATTAAGCTAAACTATGAACAAGGAAAAACGTATGGCTCCAAATATAATTTAACTGTATATAGGTACAGTTATATCAAAATCTTTCATCAATATTTCAGCAGTTAGATATACATATTATCGTCTATAGGAAACCGCCTGTAGTGGCCACCTGTAGCTAACGGCTGCCTCATAAATATCTCGTTGGCTTGTGATAAATCTAAACCCAGTTCATACTTTCGCTAAAATTTTGACTTAGCACGTGTATGTACAATTTTAGCACAGAGAATTTAATTATGTCTATAATTATATACAATTTTGATTTTATGATAATATATTTTTATCTTTTAAAAGTAAAAGAGTTCACATTTTCTTCAACTTGCCAAAAAATCAAGTAAAAATTCTGTCACTTTAAATCCTGCTGGAAGACCAGACAAACTTAGCAGATTTTAAGTACTAAGTATTTATTTTCTACTAATTTGACCATTCTATATGAACCTTTTTTTTTCTATCAGTTATTTTCAAAGACTTCTATTTTTAGGCACCATTATGTAGGCAAAAACAGCGTGGTGGGTTTCTAGTTCGTTCGTTTTCATAAACTCCCGATCGAAGTCGTAAACAAGAATACAGTTTGGTCTCTGTATTTACCATAGTGTGCTTCAATACTGCTGCGTACACAACCAACTCAATTTAACCGTTGTTTTGTGTACAAATAGCAGTTTGCCAACTAAACAGTCGTTTGTTTCATTACCACGAATAACAGTTAGGTATAGTACAATTCACGAATGATGGCGGCCGTGAAGTTTTAGGAACCAAATGACGTCGTGCGTGTGCAAGAAGAGTGTGGTATGCGCGAAAGTTCGCAAAGGCTAACTTCACGCCCGCCATCATTCGTGAATTGTACTGTACTGCAATATCAAATTATTTTTCGCTAACGCTCTGTTTGTTGACTGCAGGACGTTATTCTCCTCCTGTTTTGTATCACACTCCGTTAGATCTTTCTCTACTCAAGTCTACTCACTACGATCTCGAATTCACACGAGTCCCTACCACGATCTTTGCTGAGCTAGCCACTTTACGACTTAAACTGAATGGTTAGAGGTGAAGCTATTATACGGTATATAGCTGGTAATTATTTTGAACCCTTGTTTTTTTGTGTTAATCTTTTGTTTGTTTTTACTTTTTTTATGCATCTGCTATGTTTTCTCTTCGCCACCCTAGGTTGACTGATAGAGGATGCCTAAGGCATTAAGTTCGCCTATGTTGTATGAAGTCTTAATAAATAAATAGCTCCATCACTCTTTCTCACTTGTACGGTTTTTTTTTATGGTGGGAAAAAATCATGCATTGACATCCCCCGCCCTTGGGCGGAGCGGGAGATAGTGTCAGACTCTTACTGACTAAAACACTTGTACGCCTAACATTTTAACACATCATGGTAAGGCCCCACACATCATGGTAAGGCCCCGAGATAGTCACTGAAAACGGGTCGCCCTCTTCATACTAGTACTTATTAATATAAGCTATTTTTACATCTTCCACTTCCATTTAATATCTTTTTTTTTTTTCCAATATATATCGTGCAATCAGTCCTTCCAACTATGAGCAGATGCGTTAACCGAATAATTCCGGTGGAGTGATATTTCTCATTAGAAGTACCATACTAATATAATGGCTCATATATTGCCGAGTTCTATTGTTCTGTGTCTCTTTAATCTGTGCACACAGTCTGGTAATGTGAGCTGGACAGCTAGCTGGTTCGGATGTTTCTCCAGTCTGGTTTTGTATTTCCCCGAACATGCTCTTATTTCTTCCTTTACTGTAGGCATGTTGGTATACTCGTGAACTTCCGAGTTTCGTATGAACCAGGGTGCATTACTGATTTGTTTCAGGATGTAGTTCTGGGTTCTTTGGATTTTGTTTTTGTTAGAGTCACAGGTTGCTCCCCACAACTGGATTCCATAGGTCCAAACTGGTTTTATAGCGCACTTGTATAAGAGGAGTTTGTTATCCAGGGAGAGTTTGGAGTTCCTTCCCAGTAGCCAGTACAGCCCTTTGTATTTGAAGTTTATCTCATTACGTTTTGACTCAATGTGTTTTTGCCATGTCAATCGGCAGTCCAAATGCATTCCCAGATACTTGACTGAATCGCTGTGGGGCAGTTGTCTTCCACCCAGGTACACTGGGGGACAGGTTTCTCTTCTCAAAGTAAATGTGACCTGAACAGACTTGTTGACATTTGCTTTGATTCTCCACTTGACATCCATTTAATATAAGAAAAAGTACTGTCTTCAGATACAAAGTAAAGTATTAGGACCTAAATTATTTATCTTAAAAATATTTAAGATAGACTACACTGCGCACACATGTGCCACACACGCCGATCTGGACGCGCCTTGGTCTCCATATATTTTATATGGAAACTTGACTTGTGGGGTTACACTAAATCCACGCCACGTGACGTCGTTCCACGAACAAATCAAGTGTGTTACACGTGTGCGTCGGTCTAATGTAGTTCTAGCTTCAGTTTATTTTGTACTAGCTTTTGCCCGCGCAGCTTCGCTCCCGCTCTTCCTTGCTCCACCCTAGACCTTAATCTACTCTACTCTACCCTACTATACCCTACTCTACCCTTCCCTACCCTACTCTACCCTTCTCTAACCTTTTCTACCCTACTCCACCCTTGTCTACCCTACTCCACCCTACTCTACTCTATTCTTCCCTACTCTACCTTACTCTACCCTACACTACCCTACCCTACACTACCCTAATTTTGATTTTTTTTCGCATAAAAACCTTCTCCTCACAATAACGAACATAAAAAAGGAATTAGCGAAATCGGTCCAGCCGTTCACGCGTGATGGCGTGACCAAGGAAATAGGGATTCATTTTTATTAATATAGATATTTTGCGTGTGTATTGGAGACTGTGAAGGACAAGTTAATCGGCTGCCTATTATTGCGAACCACTTCAGATTGCGTCGTAAATTCATGTTGAACGAGAGAGTGAAACCACTTGTCAAGTTGGCCCTGACCACAGTATTGTACGTATATACCTATAAACACTTTTAACGAAAAGGCGGATTTTTTGCTGTTTTTCTTAGCTACTAGAGAACAATTGGAGGAATAGTATATCTGTTGTAAGCATTTTTTGTTGGAGTATTACAAAAACAAATCTATCCTACTTCAACATTATGGTCTTTCTCTTTTTGCAAATAGTATTTAATTGGTTTGAGTCTCTTGTCAGCACTAGACTGAAATCCGTAGTAATTTTTATAGTTACTGTATTCCTTAAACATTGCTTAGGAGCACACGTCTCACGTAATAATACTGAAACACACCTTCCAATATAAAGAAAAGTTATAGTTATAATTGAAATAATTTAGTATACATATACAGTCTTTCCTTTGGTGTCCATCTATTAACCCTAAGAGCAGTGGTTGCCGAGTAGTAACAGCCCCGACTTGCGAGTTGTAGATCGCGGATTCAAACCCAGCCAGGTGCATTACTTTGTGTAATTTATTTCATTACCACTGCTCTCAAAACTGTAAAGGAAATCATAGTGAGAAAACCGGCATGTCCTAAAAACAAAAATTCGAAGACATGTGACATCCACTAACCCGCACTGGGCCAGCGTGGTGGATTACGGCCCATTCCCTCTCCTAGAGAGGCCTGAGTCCCAACAGTGGGAATATTATAAGACCGGCTATGCTATAACCCTAACATTTTTCTATACTAATTAACCCCAATTTAATTTCAAGTTCTAACAGAAATCTTATTAAGAAATACAGGTGTATATATAATTATAATTAACCATTCTTGTATAATATTTCACGTAAAATATTATTGCCAAAAGTGCTATTTGTGGGTAATTAACAAGGGCTCTGTTATTGCCTTAAATTAAAATAGTGAGTTCACTAAACTCATACCTACATAATTATAATTACTTGACGTATGTTTCGTGTTATACGTACGTGTTTCATACTCATCGTTTGTAGCAAGTATGGGAAGCTTTCACATAACGCTATTACATAGTCGGACTAATGACTCAAAGATAATAATGTCAGACACTCCCTTAAACGGGAGGTACTCGCTGCCCACTATAAACGAATGAAACTAAAAATAGACCAGGAAAATATTCATTATAAGAGCTAGAGCTCTGCTAGATAAGTGTGTCGTATGACGTTTGAAACTGCTCAAATCATGCTCATAATGAAATATACGCATCGTTTAACAAAAGCACACCTGCGCGCATGATAGCTCGTCAAATGGTAGCGTCTGAACAATTACGTGTAGTTTAGTTCATTGCTACATCAACATCACATTCACCTTCAAAAACATTAATGCATGCATATTTTGAATATATAAATTAGGTCCCAACTGGGCGCCATTAGTTACTTGTTGGCGCCCAGTTGGGAATTGAAAAGAGGTTATAAAACGTGAATTCATTTTGACGTAGTATCTCACTTCTACGAATGATGGACACTAAAAATGTTCTCAATGAAGGATTTTTCTTATTTTCTCAACAAAGTTTTGTAGTCACTGGTAAATTCCATGACTAGATCACGCTAATTAAAAGTAATAAACTTAAAAAAAAAAAATTACTTCTCAAATCAGCAAAGTTCTGATGTTTAAGAAACTATGTTATAATTTTAGTAATATTATACATTTACAGAGAAACACGTCTCTAAAATGCTCGCTTGAAACAGTTATGAATATGGTTTTTCGTTTTGTCAACCTGTTTGTTAAATATCATCTGAATCCGTAAAGCCGTTTAAGTGTGGACTAGCTAACACACACAAACTTTTGTTTTTATAATATTGAAGTGATCTGATATTAGTTTCAATAAATCGTGGACACTGTTATATTTCTGTCAGTTCATTTAAACTAATCTAAAAACTAACTAAACACTGTAGACTCCACGAATTCTATTACTTCATATTTTGACTCACTTTTTTTAAATGATTATTTTTATTGTGCTTTTGAGTACAATATAGACTGGTTTACACTGTTTTTAAATAATACCTATTAATACTGTAATATGGAAATATTGTAAGAACAATTTTTTTTTTTAAAGAGTTAATTTGGATTTTCTTGCCGGTTCTTCTCCATAGGAAACGACCAATTTCGAATCATGCACTAGCTTCTGACGTTTTATAAGTGCCCATGTAGGCCTATGTGAAATAAAAAACTTTTGACTTTTTTTGACTTTAATACCATTCCACATTATTTTGTCTGTGTTTCCAACTTTATATTCATGAAGGAGGTTGAACAGCGGTGTTTAGCAGTTCCTGCTCAACGACGTTGCAAGTGTAATTTTCAGACAGTAAACACATGCTATACAGTACTACACATCTACTAGTTGCCCGTGACCCGGTCCACGTGGAAATAGTATCTGTCCTTGTTCTTTGCCTCGTCTGATGGTTCTCATATGATTTGACCATTACATGTTTTGCTGTATGGACTTTAAAAGAGACTTTGACCCCTGAGTTTATTTCGGTGTTTCTTCTCAGGGTAGTCAGCTAGGAAACACCGGCCTCATCTAGCATTAATTGACGAAAAAAAAAATTGACGTGTAAAAGTGTTTTTATAAAACAAATGTGAATAGAAATTCAAAATGTTTTTATTTCACATTGGTTAACACCTTGTAAAATGCCAGAAGCAAATGGATCTTCAAAAGTATGCTAATAATATGCCACGATTTGTAATAGATTGCTTTCTTTACATGCACCAAACTTAAATATTTCCTTTCTAATTTATCGTTTTGGAGTTGTTGTAGTTCTGGATGTTTGTGCTGGATGCACTAAAGTCGATTGAAAAGCGTGCCAAGAAGATCATAGACAATGATGCACTTCTGAAGTCAAAATTCCAAAGTCTTGAGCATCGACGCCGAGTTGCTAGCCTGTCTGTTTTCTATCGTTTACACTTCGGGGAGTGTGCAATAGAGTTACACAAATTAATTCCGCCAAGTCCGTTCCATCATCGGACCACAAGACGTACGGCGTTGCGCCACCGTACATGCTGGACATCCCACCCATATTCGCACACATTCATTATTCGCACAGGTATGGAGTGAAATTCTCTGCTGTGTTTCCTGATAGCTATAGCCTTAGGGGTCTTTAAGTCAAGAGTGAATAGATTGCTTCTAGGCAAGCGTGCTCCATCGTCGGCCACATCATCGCTTACCATCAGGTGAGATAGTAGTCAAACGCGAGCCCATCCATTATAAAAAAAAGTTCCAGCACGTTGCTTGAGAAACGTACTACAATATTGATATTCCCTACAATAATAGCCGTCGGGTAGGTTGAGATTCGTTGGAATATTTTTTTAAGAAAGGGTTTTATTATATATAAAGGTCACGTTCTAATAAGTGGTTTTTAAGTAATTTTGAAAACTGTATTTTATCTAGATACTTCGATTATGATTTTCTAAGTAGGTTCAACTTTTGCTATGTAACATAGGCTAGAATTTTAGTGAAACTAAATCAATTAAATATTCTGCTTAACCGGCTTTATTAGTCTGACTTTATGATTAAAATGAACTATTCGATTATTTAACCTAACAAATTCCGTGAAGTTGTTAAAAAGTTACTAATGAATAGAGCTAAACTTCAGAACACTGACTTATTTTAATGCTCACTTAGGTATAATAGAGGATAGGTAGAAAAAGCAAAACCTAATAAAAAATATGTTTTAGGTTCAGTAAACAAAATAACCAACGATTATATTATTGACTGACCTGTTGGTTTAGTGGTTAGTGGCCCTGACTGCTATGCTGAAGGTCGTGGGCTCGATTCCCACCCAAGACAAATGTTTATGTGATGAGCATGATCATTTGTTCTATGTCTGGGTGTAATTTATCTATAATATGTATGTAATTAGAAATATATAAGTACATATATCAGTTGTGTAGTACCCATAACACAAGCTCTGCTTAGCTTGGGACTAGACGGCGTTGTGTGATAGTTTAAGTACTACACCGTGTCTCAGACATAAACGCACAAACGTCTACCATACATAATCATAGAATCCATACATAATTTTGGACACCAGTCTTTATTCTTTACTTTATAAGTACACTAGATTCTGCCAGCGGGTTCGCCCGCGAGAAAATAGGTTTCTCCATATATAGTTTTGCCCCCGATTCATCCCCTCATCGGGTAAATTTTCTCGCGCTGGGCCTTGGTTCTCGCGCCGGGCCTTGGTTAAGGCCATGGTCCGGAGCGAGGAGGAGTGGCAGGCGGTCGCCGACTTCTGCGAAGCAGTAATGCTCGCTAAGGAGGAGGCCGAACGCATCAGGTAACGGCGTTATCGCCGCCGCCGCCGCCGGGATTCTGATGCCGAATTTCGGCCAACGTAGGCGCGGGCTTGCGGACAGTGAGCAATGGGTAGCTCACTGTCCGGCCGTCCGGTAACTACCCGGACCAAGCTCAAGTCATCGACGGCGCGCACTGTTCCCGCGCGCCTCAAGGAGTTGTCAGCAACAGCAGGGACCCAGCCGGGTCGAAGCCTACTGGGGCCAGGGTTATCCGAAAGGGCGCTCGAGCCCCGGTATGAAGGCTAGAAGGAACGGGGTGGGTCTTTTAGTCAGTAAGAGTCTGACACTATCTCCCGCTCCGCCCAAGGGCGGGGGATGTCAATGCATGATTTTACAAACCATAAAAAAAAAATTGGTTAAATTTTGATAAATCTTCTCATAATGCTTTCCTACGTCATGAAAGGAAACTTAGTGCAAAATTTACAATAATTCTTTATTTTCAGGCAACTAAGGTCCATAGATAAAATACACAAATAGTTTCCCAAAATAATAAACTAATACATAAAATAATAATAATAATAGGTTAAGATGGTCGGTCACCCATCCGTAGGCCAACCTCAGCAAGCGTAGCTTAACCTGGACGATCGTTTCTCTTAATCTTGAACATGTGTGGCGGCTATTAAGTAGCTTAGCCACAAGCTCCTCTAGTCAAAACTGATTTTCATCCGTACCGACGCTTAAAGGTTCAGTTGAAAACCAGCGTCAGGCAACTGCTACGTAGTTGTCTGGTTTATGCTGAACTTGGCGTAAAAACTTGTGTGACAACTTGTAAATGTTGTTTTTATTGTATTTTCAATCTAAGTTTTCAATACTTGTTTGTTCATCATCCAAATAAACATGTTTTCTTACTTTCTTTTGTTGTTTTTTTTTATTTTATTCTTTATTTCCTTCTTTTTATCTTTCTTTCTTTTCCTCTCTTTCTTTCCTTCTTACTTTCTGTCTTTTCTTCTTTCTACCTTACTATTTTTTATCTCTGTTTCTTCTTTCTTTCTAAATAAGTTCTAACTATGTTAATAATTCTGAATGATCATCTCAGACAGCATTATTACGTCTACCAAAGTATTTCAGATACTCAGCAAAAATGTTTGGTTAAGCACCGCAGTTAGGCCATTAAATACTGATCGTTGGCAAGTTTATTGTCTATTAACTGAAACATCTGTTCACATCGATTCTCTGCGAGCCGCCACTCCTACGCGTTAGACGAAAATTCTCGTAAGATTTTTATTCATCGATATTTTCATTCAACAATTATGATAATGAATTAATTAAATCCGATTCTTATGTACTTTGATTGTTTTTAATTTTCTATCCAGGGCCGATCTTTTTTTTTTATTTACTTTTGAAAACAATTAATTTAATAAATAGATGGAGACTTATAAAAGAAGAAGGGAAGAAGCTAGCGCACAGTTCCAATTGGTCTTTTCCTGTGAAAAAGATTCGGCGAACTTTACGGACATTCTTTTAATTCATTAAACCCCAAATTAAACCCCAAGCGAATGCCGGCGTTCATCCTCTCATTGTCTTTTGTGTCTCTAATTACGGTATTCGAAAGGTTAATTAAAATTATTGATTTTATAATACTTCCATATTACTATGGGGTTTATGGATAAGTATTAATATGAGAGTGTATGAAAATAACCCAGTTGTCAATTGGACTCCGTAGTACTTTTCATTCGCTACTCCTTTTATTTTATAGGGTGACTGGTAATTAGTGTACGATACTTAAACACGTGATTGTGCTCATGATAACATTGAGTCTCGTAGTTTCGTGCCTAATTTTGGATGCAATGGGTCAAAGCCTGCGTGAATCTACAAAAACAAAACGCAACTACGCGCGTGAGTACGTAAAAAACCCGCACGATGATGCAGAACTGCTCTCCGGCAAGTACGCGCATAGATGCGTTGACACGCAACATGCAGCGTGATGCGTGATAGTGAGAATCACCTAAATGGAATAACAACAGTTACAAGTGTCAACGTTGATGACATTGATGGGAGCAGCAACCTACAACTTGATGTGTGATTTTTGTGCACCTAACCATCCCGAAAACAAAACTTTCCGTGACTTAGCTAAAATTTTGAGTCTCCTTGAACCAAAACGTTCCTTAATCCTGGAGCGCCATGTTTTTAGACAAAGACGTCAGACAGAATACATGTGAATCTCTCAGAGAAAATCTACAAACACTCAAGCATTTGGCTAGTACGTGTAATTTCAATGCTGCGCTGGAGGTAAATACACGCGAACAGTTTGGCCAGTGATGAAATGGAGATGTGGGGTATGTGGATAAATGTAATACGAGAGTGTGTGAAAATAAATAGACCAATCGGACACCGTAGTTTCATTCGCCGCTCCCATTATTATCTACAATATAATATAATAAAGAGGTAAAGTTTTTTTTTGTTTCTCTGGAAGCCCTGGTCCGATTGCTAAAATATTTTCACCGATAGAAAGCTGCTTTATTCCTAAGTGACATAGACTATACTTCATGTAAGCGGGCGAAGCTGTGGGCAAAAGTATTTCATAAGTATTTCATATAATACAACTATTATTATATTAAAAGTTAAGTGAGTGAGGACAGTGTAGACCAGAATTCTCTTGTGCCAAAGACTTTACTGACTAAAACCGTGTTCCACTGCCCTTTGCGTCTCAGAGCTTCGGTAACTCTTTCAAACAATGTTGCAATATGTGTTTGAAGTGATTTGTGAAAATGTATTGGAAAAAGGAGGTCGTATTATTATCAATTTTGGCCACGCGCCAAAATATCAGCGCCCAGCCTCATATGTTTACTGATCAAGGAGCTTTAAGGCTTATAGTCCCTTGAACCATCTGAAATCTACCCGTCTAGGCGACAGTACGACTATCTGTGCATTTATATGCGGCCAGCTGCGCCCGAACAGAGCCCCTGACTTTTAAATCCATTTTCTTTGCGAAATATTGATTGATTTACTTAAGCTATGTTCACTTTGAAGAATATTTAACTACCAATTTTTTATGTGTAAAAACGTTTCTAAAGATCCAAGCCGTTTCAAAGGAGTAGATAAAAGTCGAATGAAAATTGTTGAATGTAATATTTTTTTTAGACAAAAGTATTAATCGCACGAAAAAATCAAACGTTGATAATGTTCTTCATGAATCTATAATAAACATATATTTTTTTCAAACCTATTAACGAGCCATTACCGAGGAGTAGGCTACAGAAAGTCACTGTTCTAAGGCATATTTCGGGCGCTTGGGCCTTAAGAGGTGACTGTTACTAGGTGAAAACTGTGTAGGTAGGTATAATATTGCAGTCTAGTCTAAATAGATAAAAATAGTCAGACAAAGGAGTGTTTATTCCAGGTAAAGACATTTTCTTCACGACCGAGAAAAATGCTGTTGTAAAATCTAAATTGTATGGAGTCTGACGTGAAATGCGGGCGCCTCCTTTGTTTGTCGACAACGTTAATACGAAGTATTAACTACATTGATATGATTGCCATTAGGATATTGACAAGTTACGAGGAATTCATAGATACTTTCCCACATTATAGTGTGTTTGACACAATATACTTTGGCACACGAGTACCAAGTTCAGGGTTCATGATATTTTGTTAATCTCAGGGTAATTTCACACGGGCGACGCCGCTGATCTAGGCTAGTTCTCAGAAAGCACTTTATTAGACTAGCTTTGCGGAAACTATAGCCGACTAAAAAGTTAAGTCATATGTCTTTGTAGGCATAGTTAATTTGTTAGCCATTAGTATATATGGATGTTACATTCTAATGTTTTGCTAGTACTTGGGACCAAATATAACAAGTCAGCCAACTTGGCAAGCTTCGCTTAGGTAGTCAGCACTGCATTCAAATTCTCAGCTCCATTTTACCGGGATCGAGCCGGTTTCAATGATTCCACATATTGTCCAGTTGCACATATTATAATTGAGGTAAAAATTAAATCAATTACACACCACAATATCCCCTAAGAATAATTTGCGAATAATTAAAACAAGAACAGAGGTTCACTCGAAAAAATTCTGCCAAAAAAAGACATAATATTATAGCGCAACTCCCCATCAACGATTGCATCCACCATCAGGTGGGATCGCAGTTAAGCACTAGTTTATACAAATTAAAAAAAAAACTTTATAAATCTTGACATACTAAGGCTGAGTTGCACCATTTAACTATAACGTTAACAAAGCCGTTAACATTTGTCAAATCGTCGAATTGAACAATAGGCGGCCGTTTCACGGCTGGTCATGGTTTGGTTATCGTTATAGTTAAATGGTACAACTCACCCTAAGTAAACTAACATAGGTACGTGACACACCTTTTCAAATATCGCGCATGATTTACAGAATTTCAAATTACGAATACGCACCTTTGCGGAGGAATGTAGTTTTAAAACTGTTGAACAACGCAAAATGAACATTAGGCTTTTAGGACGCTACAATAATGACAGGTTGTCACGGTGGCCTTGTAAAATTTTGTGAAACCCAATTTAAAACGATGTACAGCAGTCATTAAAATATTTGAATAATTATATCACCGCGTGACAAACACAAATCTTTAAACCTTTGAAATGTTTTTTTCATATTGATTACAGTCGTATAGTCCTATAAAAGTAATGATTACTTATTTTATTCCCTTTATTATATCTTTCTTTAAGAATGTACCAAATAATGGCAAAAATTTAAAATATAATAAATATTGAATAATGAAATATTTATTAAAATATTTATATCCATTTAATTAAAATCATTACAAAGTTACTACATTAAAATAAATTATATACTATTTGATAAATTAGTTATTATCACCATTTTTTTATTAGTTTATTTTTATTATATTGGTCTTTAAATCAACAGTCTAGAGAATATAATCTAATTATGAGAATAGGTTACTTCTAGTCAAGCTTGTTCCATCGTCGATCACATCATTGCTTACCATCGAACTAGGTAGTGGTCAAGCGTGCGCGAGTCTATCAAATAACAATCATAAAAAAATACTACAACATATTTCTATAAGTACGTCAAGAAAGTAAAGTCTTCATGTAAGGGCACAGGTGCACAGGCGTGCACGCCACGTTTTTTAAACGCACCGTTAACGCGTGTTGGAGGCCCGTATTAATAAACGATGCTCAACTCCGTCCTCAAGTGTGATATCATTTGATCCCCGATTATACGATGACAGAAGCTCAAGATCTTTGCTAATTAATAAACACATGAGTACAGGATCTCAATTACCAAGATCAGCTCCTCAATGCGTACTCAAGCTTTGCTTACGTGAACGATTACCTACGTCATATTGGCCGAAGTTTAAAATAAAATGCCTTCTATTGGGAATATAAAATATCGAATCTTGATCAAATCTGTTTTTTTTTTTATTTACTTGGCAATCCAAAAGGATTTGAAGCATTTCTTACATAAATTTTTGATAAACGATATCGCAAAGGCCATAAAATAGCATAATAGTACTCTCTATTTAGTCGTAATACCTAATTAAGTCGACTCAAAATATTTACAAACTCCATGTTTCGCGCTACGATAATCACGACCTCAAGTCCCGGTCGGTCTACACTCATGATCTGACAGCTCAAGTACAGAGATTGTTGTAAACTTAAGTTTCGAGTTTCGTTTATTAATCAGACAACACTCGGCTGATGCCGTATACCTAAGCTGAGCTTGAGCTCGAACTTGAGCTTGAGCTTAAGCTTGTGAATCTCGTTTATTAATAAGAGCAAGACCTCAAGCTTGGTATTAAGTACGTGATCTTGGGCTGAGGACCGTTTATTAATACGGGCCTTAGAAACGTATCGACGGCGCGCTCGCGTGCGTATCGTGTATATCGCTAAAAACGCGCGTCCACGGCGCGTTTACAAAACGTGGTTTGCCCAGGATCTAACTGGGCCTTTTCACTTTTATCTAATGTAAGGTGAAGAGGTCTATTTACTTTCTTGATTTTAGTTTCACGATATCACAAATTTAAAACAGAAAAAATACAGTTTCTAAGCACCTTATTTCGTAATACTTACTAACCCCAAGAGATATGTGATCCGATAGCATTAAGGTATTGGGTGTAAATGTTCATCCTTTACAACCCGTCAGGCACCATTAGGTAACCCTTCTCTTATTTTTCGATCTTGTTTACTTAGCAAGTTATTTTTAGCAGCTCTTTTTCATGTCATTACCTCTACACATTTTTTTTTTCAGGGTGCCATTCTGTAAAAGTACTACGATTACGACAATATGATGGATGCATTTTAAGTGATTTCGTTTCTTTTTTGCATCATCATTTCAGCCGATACACGTCCACTGTTGGACATAGGCCTCCCCCAAGCGTCGCCACATCGAACGCTCCTGTGCGTCCCGCAAACTTAGTATTAATTTATTAGAACTTTGCAACACAAAGGCGGACTTAATGCCTTAGGCATTCTTTACCAGTTAGCTAAAGCTGGTGAAGAGAAAACATGGCAGGTGCGTAAAAATCAAAATAATCTCTCCAAAGTTTGTATAAAGAAACCGATTTTTACACGGGCGAAGCCGTTGGTAGAAGGTATGGTACGGTACTATCTTCATCAATTTTCAATAACATCACTGGCTGGCTACAAAATAGAGGTGAGATATACTATGTAGAATCCGTACAGAGTCTTAGAAGTACGCGTCTGAACACATACCTGTTCCAGATACTAGGTCCACGAGTATTTGGGCGTCTTGAGTTTATTGACATTTCGACGTCTTAAGGAGTACGGACGTCTTCGTACGTTTATGGAATATCGAGACGATCAAGTAATGGCGTTTTTCGGTTTTATGGATTATTAGACTACGCAAGTACGCAGTTATTCATATATATTTTCCACATTTTAGAACGTTTAAAATTAAATTTTATTGAAAACTTTCTTTCTTTAACTTTCCCTGTCAGCTTATTTTAAATAAAATATAGAAACTTATATAAAAAATGCTAGCGTATTTAGAAGATTTCAATTCGTTTTATCTACAAAATAAATTTTTAAAAATCAATGTTCACATTTATATAAGTAATGTTTTTTTTTTGTTTATATTATTATCTATATAGTTCATAAATATATATTAAACCTGAATCGATATTAATCTATAATCAAATTCAAATTAAGTTACTTAAATTAAACTAAAGTCAAATAAATAAATAAATAATCAATTGAATTAATATTTAAAACTAAGATAAAACATTTTAAACAAATAAAATTATTAATATTACTTATGTGACTTGCAGTGCACATTGCACAAATAAACGCGATTCCGCAAATGAATATAAGTATGGTATGTAGTCCGTCAACTGTCAAGTATCTACGAGTACGTACTCGTAAGTACGCGTAAAACTCGTTTAGATGCGATAAGCCTAAATACTCGAGACGCGTTTATGTAGTGCATACGGAATAAATACCTGTTCCAGTACCTGTTCCAGTACATACGTTTCATCTCTACTACAAAAAGAAATAAACAAACTATAAAAATAAAAGCACCGAATCTTTTTAAAAAGGTACTTATCTTAAAGCGTTCCATTTCTGAATTAAAAAAATATCTATTCAACGGTGAGTGACGTAGATGAGATCTTATTTAATTCTCGTTACATTTTTCAAGATTTTTCCGTGATAAAAGTACCTACGGTGGTATTGTTCTTTTGTATTTTTTGTGTAAAGGTATCGCGTATCGTATCTATTCTCTATTCGCAATAACAAACCTTTTTTACTGTTTGTTCAACCGATTTTGGCTTTTATTGCGTAGGTGGCATGACAAATGATGGCTGCAATAAATTGTAGTTGGTATTGTAAACCCGTTTTCAATACACTTGCTCAGAAAGTGAGCCTTATTGCACTGCACTTAGGTACATAATGGCCCTTGTTACCAAACTGAGACATTTTGATTACCATTACGCACTAGTGCTATAATGTAGTTAAAACCTTAGGCTGAGTTGCACCATTTAACTTTAACGATAACCAAACCATAACCAGCCGTGAAACGGCCTCCAATTGGTAAATTCGGCGATTTCATAACTGTTAACGGCTTTGTTATCGTTATAGTTAAATGGTGCAACTCACCCTTATTGTCCAACCTCTGCCCTACTATAATTTTATTACATTTACCGTATCAGGATGGGCGCAGGTCGTCCCCTATGAATCGCCGGTCAACCCCCGTTTATTCATTACAGTGAGTGTAGATATTGAAAGGTAAATAAAAAAAAATATGGGCGCGCATATGAAAACAGATTTTTACTGCCACAAAAGTTTATTAGTTTTACAGTTATTTTCTTCACAAGTGTATTGAAAAACGTTCGTATGATACACGTGAGTTATTAATGATTACCGTTCTCGACTAAACACCGCTTCGACGGTAATCACTGACATTACCCACTTATATCATAATGTACTATTATGCTTTTAATGACATCCTCACAATGGCATTAAGTCTAGGGAATAGAAGACAAAATCTGTTGAACGGAAAGTAAAAAAGTGGATTTTGTGGAAATCATTTAATGACATCTCCCGCTCTAAATGAAGCGCGAGGGCGCGTCAAACTTTTACTGACTAAAACTACGCTGTTGACGATTGGGCTCGAGTCGAGTCGGGCTTTAGTCAATTACCGGACGGCCGGAAGGTGAGCTACCCATTGCTCAACGTCGATAAGCCCGCATTACTGATTCGCAGAAGGAGACCACAAAGCTTTTTTTAATGTGTCTGTCTTATTGCAAAAGGAGTATCATTTTAGCAAAGCGGAACAAAAGTCAATATATCGCTATGCTCCTAATTATATTGACTGGTCGTTTTTTTGTTTTCGTGTGTGAAAGCGTGTCTGCGTTCACGCTGTTAGCCAGGGAAATTCAAAGAACAGATGATCTTGTATTATTTTTAGCGAAGCATTTTATATTGTAGCTCAATTTCCAAGAATATTTCAATATTTTTTTTAACAGTAACGTTATTTAAACTCACATACATAGACACACCCAGGCCTGGAACAAAATAATAAATAATCTGTACCCAAGCTATGCAAATTTTAATATTTTCGCGGAATTCTGTGCTCGAATTAAGACAACCAAGTCATAACACAATATTTCGAAAAAAAATATTTATAAAGACGTGTGGCACTCGGGGACTGCCGCGGTAAAGCTATTGCATAGCATTTTTTATCGACTTATGCAATTATAATTATTTATTTATTTTGTTTTATGCAGTATTTTTTCCTTTGTTTTTTTTCTTTGATATTAATTGAAGTTACACTTTCACACATTGAATTGAATTTTGATTGATTGTTCACTCATTTGTTTTCTTATCGGTCACCACACTCAAAAAACAAATGAGTGCCGTGTCAGGTTATTTTCATTACGGAATTTCTGGATTCGGTCTCCACGCGATAGAAGCTATGCAATAGCTTAAAAATTAAAAAGCATTTATTGTCTCATTCAATTTACAAACGTAGATGAAGCCCTGAGCCCCAGTTCCATGCGTTGTGGGGTCCAGTCTCTTTCAATCCATATTCAGAAGGTATGTACAGTAACAAAGACAAGTTTTAGGTAGCTAAACTATATGTTTAAACAGTAGTTTGAGTAGAGTGTAGTGAATGTAGTGTAAGAGGAGAGTGAAGTAATGTAGGTGTGGGTGTGTGAGTGCATGTGAGAAAGGTAAGAGTAGATGCAAGTGTTAGTGTGATACTAACTCGTATATCTATGCGTTTGTTGATATTATTTGTTTATTATGTGACCTCTAAACTGACTGAAACTTTGACAATTCAAGGAGTAGGTCAGTCAAAAACAAGCTTTTAATGAAAATCTTTTTTTCATAACAAGCTTTTATAGCTCGGTATACCTATATCATTAATACTCGTCAAAACGAATCATACGAGCCCAAACTCGATGAGTTTGTGTCGTTTAACTACCAAGTTCCTATAGCCACCTTCCGTTTCCATCATCAGATCACCTCCTTGTCACAATAATTTTGCATTGTCATCTGATTTAGACATGCATGCAAAATTTCAGCTCAGCCGTTAAATTGGAAGTGGGTCAAATTTAATTTACAAGATTTGATGACAGACAAACATCGGGACAGGTGAAACTAAATAAAAGCTTTTAAAAAAGTTAATATCACATTCCAAAGCGAAGATATTTATGGAGAAGAATGTTCAAAAAACTGACAAAACAATGTAGGAAGGTGAGCACATTAAAAGCGTTCAAAATAAACGAACATTAATAATGCAGCTGACAGCTTCTGATTACGAACATGACTCATGGGTTTTGAAGGGAATTAAATGATTCAACACGTCATTAGGTCATTTTAGTATCGGACGGAATATTAAAATACAGTGTGCACATAGCTTTGGAGCTACGAGCTTTGAAGGTTTTTTTTTCGGTGGATAAAAATCATCCAAATGAAATCCCCCGCCCTTGGGCGGAGCGGGAGATAGTTTCAGACTCTTACCGACTAAAAAATCCACCCCATCCGAAAGGGGCCGAGCCTCCCTGTCGGAACTAGTACTAGAACCCTGGCCCCAGCAAGCTTCAACCCAGCTGGACCCCTGCTGTTGCTGACAACTCCTTGAGTCGCACGGGGACAGTGCGCACCGTCAACGACTTGGGTTCGGTCCGGACAGTTACCGGACAGCGAGCTGCCCATTGCTCGCCGTCCGCAAGCCCGCGCCTTTGATGGCGGATAATCGGAATGGGAATCCCGGCAGCGGTTAGGGCGTGAACGCCGTTGCCTGGTGCAATCGGCCTCCTCCTTTGTTAGCATTACTGCTTCGCAGAAGGAGGTGACCGTCTGCCACTCCTCCGCCGTAATCCGTGAAATATGTAGGTATAATTCTAACGCAGACCATACATAAATACATGGTCACCGGGCCACCAGGGCGACTATGGGGTAGTTTGGCTTCCACAACTAGCTGTGTGCTGGCGCCTCATGCCCTCTATGATCTGCCGTGACCAGTTTTGTACTTAGCGTCAGTGATGTCAAACTTGTGAATTATTTTTTCAAATATTTTTGGGAAAAAACATAACATGGTGTAAAAATTATTGGAAACGATTCAGTTACTAATTGTGAATAAACTATATTCCGGTTTCGACCATAATAAAAATAATTTTGTATGTATAAATCCTAACGCGGAATATTGTTGGCCTGTTATGTAATCTAATATGCAGGATCAATCAAAACCTTATAATGGCATCGATATGCAAACGACTATAGGACATTATCGTTAACAATATTGGTTTTCTCGTCAAACGTACGTAATGTTAACAATTCAGTGATGTATTACGATACGATACATCACCATATATACGTTTTAAGGGATTTCATCAGTGAATATCAATCTCCGGCCATCAATTATGTACCTCGTCGTTATGTTAGGATTCATTTTACTCAGCTCAGTATCCCCTTTATTATGTCGAGGAAAATCATCTAATAACTTGTCCCGTTCGAGGTGGATCTAAAAGAAATTCCAGTTCTTCCAGTTGCCCTTTTCGATCCTAGACCGTGGTAGGCTTTTGTGAACAACCCAAAAGTCTGATAAACTCTCTCGAACTGGAAGAACACCTTGGGGTCACTACTGTGCGGACCGCCCGGAGAACACGGTGGAAAATACGGTAGAGGCTACGGTAGCGTGGACTTGCGATGAGTTCTAAGTAACTCGCAGTCCGGACCCCGCCCGATAACCATCCAGACCGAGCTCAAGTCGTCGAAGGCGCGCAGTTTTCCACGTGTGCTAAAAAAAAAACTTTATTTTTTTAATTATATTATTATTGTATAAAGATGAAAAATATAATAATACAGCACGCGCACAAAATAACATTGTGAAAACGTAAATTACAGATAGTTTTAAATAGTGCTGTACAGTATTTTCATTTCGTTCGAGTTGCGCCGTCCGGTATTTTAATGGAGATATACAAATTATTCCAGTACTCGGATGATTAAATTGCACAGACTTTTGCGCTACAGATTGAGTAATTTATTTTTAATTTGAAATGCAGAGTCCATATTTTTGCAAAGACATTTTAAGGCATCTGTCATATTTTTTTATACGTACTGCAGTTATCCGTTATATGACAACGTTGTGTCTGCCATTTTGAATGGCAGAAAACAAATTACTTGAAATCCTAGTTCATATATGACGCAATAGATGTCGCTACATTCATATATGTAATTATAGGTAATTTATTAGTTTAAGGGAGTCTGGCAGGGGTAGTAACCCTCATAAGTGTCTGACAATGGATGACAAGACTTCTAAGGCTATCCCAAAGAAAATATAAAAAATTAAGCTTTATACTTTACTTTCTACTTACGAAAGTAAGGTACAATTTTATGCACCTTTACTGCTTGATATCTGCCCAAGTAACCACAAGCCAAACTCCATAGTCGCTGGTCGTCCTTACCTGTGCAGGGGACATGTATAGAAAAACTTTCAGGTTTTATAAAATAACGAAGGTCTGGCCGTCGTGGGCTCTTGGGCTATAAAGCACGTTATTGCTCTTTCTCTCGGAAACAATATTTAAAAAAATCTTTTCTGTACCTTTGACAACTTAGAAAGCAAAATATGCTGCTAAATTTCATGATCATCATTTCAGTGGATTAAGCTTGAAAAGGTAACAAACAAACAAGCTTAATTTCGCATTTATTTTCGTAATATTACCTCATGATATTATACAGGATTGTTCAACGGTTCTATAAAAAATCGTCGTCGCAGATTGTTCCTATTGTTCTGTCACGCCCTACTGTTGAAGCATCTCGTTTTAAACTTTTATTTAGCAACATTTTTCTTATAGTCATGCTTGGATGTAGATATATTTTGGTCTCTTCTTGCAGTACTTTTAAATGGTATACAAATTAAATAAAGAAAGGAGAAAGAAAATGAATTTAAGGTTTATAGGTCTAACACCTCATTCTCAAAGAATGAGGTCAATCGTCGAATGCGACTCGGCTGGGTAGCGTTCGGGAAGCTGCGTGGTATCTTCTCGTCCAATATACCACAGTATCTCAAGACGAAAGTCTATGATCAGAAAGCTTTAAGTCATCCAAAGGGCAATGGAAAGGTCTATGTTCGGAGTTTTATAAGATATCCGCAGGAGAACTAAGGTCGCCGACATAGTCCAAAGAATTGCCAAAATAAAGTGGCAGTGGGCAGGATACATTGCTCGCCTACTAGGGCCAGGGTAATCAGAAAGGGAACTCGAGCCCCGGTATGAAGGCTAGAAGGAACGGGGTGGGCTTTTAGTCAGTAAGAGTCTGACACTATCTCCCGCCCGCCCAAGAGCGGGGGTTATCATTGGATGATTTTTCCCACCAAAAAAAAGTGCACATAGCTCGTAGAACGGATGGTCGATGGAGCCGAAAGGTTCTAGAGTGGAGACCGCGCACTGGAAAATGCAGCGTTGGAAGGCCTCCTACAATGTGGACCGACGACCTTGTGAAAGTCACGGTAATGCGGTGGATACGAGATGCACAGGATCAGTCGTTGTAGCGACATTTGGGGGAGGCCTATGTCCAACAGAGGACCTCTTTCGAAAGAAAGAAAATTTAATTAGTAAATATTTTTTTATTATTTTTTTTTTCTTTATTTACAAGCCTGCTAGCATAATTAACTCATCAAATGCGCCGTAATTATAGACACAACAGAAAGACAATTGCTTATGTCGAACTGTGTAACTTAAGACATTCAAAAGGTCAGATCATTCAATGTTCAACAGG
This sequence comes from Mythimna albipuncta, assembly GCA_929112965.1. Taxonomy (NCBI): domain Eukaryota; kingdom Metazoa; phylum Arthropoda; class Insecta; order Lepidoptera; family Noctuidae; genus Mythimna; species Mythimna albipuncta. The sequence continues at coordinate 9,643,959 of OV815974.1, read as the reverse complement.
TCTGACATTTAATTATGTCTTTCATTAGTTCTTAGTTCCTCACGATTCAAGCATTCAAAAAAACATTAAGTACAAAGAGTAACAGAAAACTCCTTAACCGTGTTCAATCAGAGCATTAATTGTTCTTCACATTAAAATACCATTAGGTACAATGGTATTAACAAAAGCTCTGTTTTGACTTCTCAGTTGAAAGTATTTAGATACTTAAATTATTTTAAAGCTCTCAGCGAAGTTAATTGCTTGGAAAATTTCCGAGAGTTAGTTCAATAAAATACGAAAGCCAATGAAACTAAGACGCTCGCTGTCAGATGACAGTTTTGAAGTTTGATTTTTTTTTTGTTACCTCTAAAGGAAGGCCTTTCATCTATATTGCCCAGTTTAACGTCCGAGTTTTCTGGCGTGATAAGTTTTCAACAAATAATATAAAAAAGAGGAAGGAGAAAGAAAGATTCTGGAATGGTGACCACGTACCGGAAGACCTAGCATTGGAAGGCCTCCTACAAGGTGGACCGATGACCTGGTGAGGGTCGCGGGAATCCGATAGATGCGAGACGCATAGGACCGGTCATTTGGCGACACTTGGGGGAGGCCTATGTCCAACAGTGGACGTCTTTCGGCTTAAATAATGATGATGACATAGGTTAATTATAGCAATCGGACCAGTACTTTCAGAGTTTACCTCCTACAAACAAAAAAATAAAAAAACTAACTTTACCTCTTTATAATTTCAGTGTAAATTGATAGATACATACACTATCACATTTCCCGCGACTTTGTTCGCAAGAATATTTTCATAGAAAAATTAAGGTTAAGATTGTGGTAACCTTAAACCGCATTTTGTGAGTAGTTTTGAAAAACTAATAATGATAAGTCTTTATTATTCATTTTGATTACCATTTGTGCCAACTTTCAAGTTGACAACCTAAGGAATAAGATTCTCTCATACAACCTTTACTCGTAATATCTACAAAATCGTTATAAAGGGGTAGTTTTGAAAATCGAATATAATGAAAATCTTTTTTATTTACTTCAAATAGTATTATGGGTAAAAATTTTATCTTCAAACTTAGGTAGGTACCTACCTAAGTTTGAAGATAAAATTTTTCATACAAATGAATTGTCACCCTCCTAAAAGTTAGACTTTCACAAACCCCTTCTTAATCTTCATCTACATCACAAAAGCGAACCATGTGCAATATTTTATGCTATTGTTTCAAGTCTCAGAAATATCGGCTGCGCGTTGATATATCAGTCAGTTAGTTTAACAAAACTATGCAACATTATTATGTCTGTCAGTCAGTTTAACTTTTTGTACCACATTGTTTTTAGTATTTTTTTTTTTAATTTATATAAACTAGTGCTTGACTTGAAACCTGAACATAGCCTGTTCTGAATCAGTAAATGAATGGATTCTAATAGTTTTTATGCTAATTTTTTTCCAAAATTATTTGAAAAGGTCGGATACCACTGACACTAAGTACAACACAGGTTACTGTAAGTCATAGAGGGCATTAGAGGCCAGCGCACAGCTGTGTGCGGTAGCAATACAACCCCTCAGTTGCTCAGATAGCCGGCGACCATGTATTTGTGTGGACAGGTAGTATAACAAGCTTATAACTTCGTGATTTTTATGATACAATCATGAAGTTTTGTTCATAGATTCTTCACATAAAAATACTAGACACGTGTTTGGGTTTTCGCTTATTAAATAATATCTACTAAATCTAATGCTGTATATAGATTATGTAAAAGCTTGTCACTAAACGTACGCCTGTTGATCAATAGATATTGGAGATGACAACTAACTACACTCTGACACAACATAACGCCATTGTTTTCGACAAGTTTCAATTACCACATGATATTGTGTCCTTGGCTCACCTAATATCGTCTGAGCTTTTAGATCCCGTTCAAGATTATAGTGTATTGTTTCCAATTCTGCGTCAACATGTAATTTGTTAAGTACATAGGCCAGTGGTTCTCAAAGTTTGGTTTGCGACCCGCTGACCAGTAGCCATATAGCCAATATGTGTGGCCTTGAAATATAGGACGACAGGTCGATCAAAGAGCCAACTTTCGGGCGACCACTGACGGTGACAGGCGTCAATCGGACGGAAACTCGCAGCTATGAAAGTCCTTCTCTCTCAGTACCTCATATTATTGTGAGGGGTGGGATTTGTCAAAAATATATCTTTCTCGTTAAAAAAAAAAACTATGGATCGGAACTGATATTTTTTCCATATTGTGCAGTCCTGCCTTTCATAAATACCATATTTCCCCTTTTTGCCTCGAAAAGAGATGAGTTTCGAATTCGATACTTACTTTTTGTTAAGCCAGTCGCGGTCCAGGAAACTTTGGAAACCGCTGACATAAACCATAATTAAAAGGACAAGTTAAGACAGTGAATGGTGATACACGATGTCCAAGATGAATATGTATGTACTGGCTTACTGAACCAAAATAGGAAAACAAAATAATTCTTCTTGACTTTCGTACTACCCACATACGTAGTCAATCTTATAATGTTCCAACTAGGTACTCATGCCTTCTCTCTAAGAGAGGGAATGAACCATAATCTACCCTGCAGGTACAGGTTGGTGGATGTAACATGCCTTTTATTTATTTTTGTTCAAAGACATAATGGTTTCCTCACGACGCCTTTCTTTACCGTTTTGAGAACTGACACAGTAATAATAATAATAATATTCCACAACTATCACACAACATCGTCTAGTCCCAAGCTAAGCAGAGCTTGTGTTATGGGTACTAGACAACTGATAAACATACTTATATATTTCTAAATACATACATATTATAGATAAATACACACAACACAACACACCAACAACAGTCGTGATTAAAATTTTATTGGTCTTAAACTTCGCCATTTCTATAGCAAAGTGAATTATTATACTTTATTGTCGGAAGTCGGTGTTTTTATTAGTCTCATTTTATCAAAAAAATCTACTGCCATCCGAAAATAATAACATTTCATTACCTTTTTATAAGTCTTTTTTTTGTACTAACCTTTTTTTTGTTGCCAGTTCATTGTGGTTTATTAGAGAAATCTTATTATTGTGATACTATTTTATTTTTATGTAGGAAGCCATTAAATAATTTCACTAGCTGTGGTGCGAGAGGCAGTTTCAGACTTTTACAAACTAAACCCCACCTGTGTCTTCAGTTACCCTTTGCCTTCTAGAACCACGGTTTTGCTTTCAGAATTCCCCGTGGATTATCGAAGCTAAATCACAAACTTCTCATCAAAAGTTAATCTAATTTATGTGAGATCATTGCGAGAATTTCCTTTTCTGAAAAAAAAATCCCTATTCCGCCTTCCAAGAATATCTTGTTTAAGAAAATAATCGTAAAAATATTTCCTTCCTACGCAATTCTAGGTGTATTGTTGTCACTATGTCATAACTTAAGTGACTGCTCCGAAGTTTATTGCTATAAGACGATACAAACGGCCGCGTAGATCATGATTTTACACGCTACATTAAGCATTAATATTATTTTTGGTATTATTTGTAGACTAGCTAGACAAAAAATGTTTCCATTGAATAGTGTGGTGTATGAGGCACGTAGGCACGTATTACCTCAAATACCCAATCATCACGTCAGATGCAATAGATAAGTAAAGATAGATAAGATAATTATGTACATAGAACATAAGTAGCACGTAAACCAGGTATATAAATATACTAATGAATGGAGGGTCATGAGAATTGTCTTCAGTTGTTCAGTCGACATCAGTAACCCTTGGAGTAGCTCACTCCATGTCGTTTACTTAACCCTCACCCACCCACATCGCAATAGAAGATATTATTGCACTATGGAATTTAGTATGATAGCTAAGTGCAACGCTATCTGCGCCATCGATATGTATTTATGTATATAAATAATGGCAATCCCGCATGCGTATTGAAATCGGCATGTTATTAAAAATAATCGTGACGAAAACGACAAGTCCTAGGATCAAAAATTGGTCCCTCGTGGTGGATTACGGTCCACTCTTTCTTCTAGATTTGAGGTCTGATAGAGATGTATGATTGTGTACACTTTTTAAGTTGGTAGTGGCTCTGTCTACCATGCTGAAAGTCGTAGATAGATAGATTTACTTAGTAGTTTATGTGACTAGGGGATAAAGCAGTGTCTTTAAGTCGCGGGCGGCATGTTGAATTCCGAACGAAACGAAGGTTGCTATATAATTAACTTCCGAGCATCGCGAGGGAGTTAATAAATAAACCTGAGTTAAGTGAGGAATTCAAGCCGCCCAAGACAAAAACAGGTTTATTCCCCGTGTTGCATACTCTACTTTTTACACCATCTGTGAGATAATTAAAAAACAATTTGGTCGACCAAATCACATATTAGAGAAATACAAGTATTATATTTACAAGTTCATCAAACAAACAAAATTCACTACTCCAAGATTATATAGTTTCAATTTTCTATAATGCTCCCGTCATCATGCACGTTTTATTATATTTTCTATTTTTGTTAGTGGCCAGTTTGAATTTCGAGTACACATATTACACACATGCACCAATACACAAATTACACACAAGTTATAAAAACTAAGCACTATTCTAATATAACAACAAAGAAAAACAATAATATCATTCGTGGGTTCCATTCTCAGTTGGGTGACAAATGTTTGAGTGATGAGCATGATCATTTGTTCTGTGTCTGGCTGTAATTTATCTATACATATAATGTTATTTCATTCATGAATTCGAAAACAAGGCAGCGGCTGTCGTAACCCACTGTTCGGTCACGTCGTCACTTACCGTCAGGTGAAATATTGTTCAAACGCGACCTTGCCAACTATAAAAAAAACCCTCATTCTTAAAGTACCCTCTCTTGTGCGAGACCCCTTTGGGTTGGTGAAGCCGTGGACGAGGAGCAACTTCGTCCATGCCTAGCGACACTACTGGCACAAAATAGATAGGTACAGAAGTCAATCTACCTACAAAGCGCGCTCGAGCAATGCACACATAGACACCGCTCACGGACACGACATCTCGGAGCGCCTCAGTCCGCTCGTCGAACAATACCGGCTCAAACGCTCATTAGTGTGCGTCCAACGAGCGTAGGTATAAAAATTTAAGGACATACATGAGATTGTCTTCTGTACCTATCTATTTTGTGCTACTGGGAACATTATATTATTATTGTTACTGTATCGGAACGCTATTGATGTGGTGAAGTTCAGAAAACCCAGCCAACAAAAGTCAAAAGGCATAATACCACAAACAAAATTGCCACAAGTTCTCATTCATTCGTTATGCTTCCCAATCCAAACTTTTCAGACACAATTCCAATTCCGGTTTGTTATTTTAATTCCCCGGCCATAAAGCAAAATGATTTATTTTAGGGAGATAAAAGTTTTTAACATCAACGTAATCGGATTACAAACAATACTCTACTCTCACTCACTACACCTACCACACTACACTTCCAACAATAGGCCTGCAATACACGTTGGACTAGCTTAGACCAATGCGAGCCTAGGCAAATTGACTTAAGGCAAGTGCTTCTCTCTACACTTTCGGCAAGCTTGTAGGAAAACAAAGTAAATGGCCAACATAGACGAGTTTTGAGGAGACATGTGGGCCATGTTGGGCGAGCGCGCACGAGCGCCTTTGATTCGTGCAGAAAAACCGACACCGCTCAGATTTAAGGCAAGTGATCGCGAGCGGCTGCGAATCGTGACAAGCTACGCCAAATGAGGTCTATACATGTTGGCGATTATCTTTACTCAACCAACTAGGCGAGCGACATCGGGCGATAGCAAGACAAGGCAAATATACTGTTTAGATGTTGGTATTGGTCTTCACTCGGCAACGCTCGGCCAACATGTATTGCAGGCTGGTTAAATGTTTAGTTACCTAAAACTATTGGTATTACTGTTAACTGTATCTTCTGAATATGGATTGAAAGAGACTGGACCCCACAATATAGGGGAATCCTAGTGTGGGGTTCTGGATTTCATTTGCGTTTGTAAATTGTGACAATTTTTTTTGTATTATTATACATATGTAGGTATGTACGGTAAATTAATGCCCTATCTACATTGATTACTAAATACACCACTTTTTTTAAATTAGTATACATACTTAAAGGGCTTATTAGAAAAGCCCTTATTATTTTATAAGTAAAATCTCAATAAATAATATTCATAAACAGCAAAGCTATTAGCGTTGGTTTATGTCCCAAAATGTCACTTAATCTATGGAAATATTGTGCAGGCTATTGATTAATGAATGAATAAGTGACAATTATTAAGGAAAAACACAATTGTTATGTTTGACTGATTATAAGACGAATTACCTTTTCGTGGTCAATTTAAGGATTTCGTTTTTTTCTACTTTTTACTACAATAATTTGATCAGTGACGGGTACAGATAGAACCCCCATTTTTTTGTTTACTAATTAAAAAATAGGGGTTTATAATCAAATTTATCCTAGTATCTTATGTGATATACTAGAAAATAAACCCGTGTGCCAAATTTTGTCCGAATCCGTTCAGTCGTTCGCCCGTGAAGAGGCAACAAACATACATACATACAACCATTCGCTTTATAATATTAGTGTGATAGGAAACTTATAAGATTCGTCTGTTATTGAACAGGCGAACTTTTAAATAAACAAACGCCCAAATTAAACGTTACTAACGCAATGGATGTTGTTTTAGTGTGAAAATGAAAACCATTGATTGTGCCTAATGACGCAACGCAATTAGGGTTGTAGGTAAATTAACGTCATGCTGAGTGCCGGATGTAAACAATGCCCGTAATATCCTCAAAATAGTTGGCATAACGACAGCCAAGTTCTGAGGAAAAAAATATTAAAATATGCGCTACACTAGCGGTTTTGACAGAAATTGTCTGAAAACTGACTTTTCCTCAAAAAGAAATTGAACACCCGATTGCAGCGCCACTTACCGAGGATATTGTATTTTTAAACCATCTAGGGTAAGTCGCTGTCAAATATATGAAGAAAATTTTATCCGATTTGGTCGAGCGGTTTGAAAGGAGTCAAGTGACAAACACAGCCACACACCTTGACTACCCTGTTCTCTTTTCTGGATAATCCTTCTTCCCCTTCTTATCTGACTTCAGAACTTCAATTTCTTTGCTCTGGGCACAATAAAAATCTTCGGTCTACTAATAATCGTCTTCTACGATGCTCCTCACACCGCTCTGGGCTTATCCACTCTTCCTTTTTCGTCCAGGCGATATCTCTTTGGAATGCGCTCCCTCTGAATATCAGGATGGAAACAAGCCGATTTTCTTTTAAGGTGAAGGCACGTGAGCATATTCGCAAGATGTTGGTAGAATCATCACCGCGCTAATGTGTTGGATTTGTTTTTTCACTACAGTATTGTTTATTTATATGTATGTATCTAAGTATGTATTTAATAATGTATATATTTGTATCTCTTCTGTTTTGCCTATATATTCAGTTGCACCTGCCATGTTATGTTTCTGCTATATCTGCATTATCTGCCAGTCGACCTTAGCGTGGTCCTAAGGTCGACTGGCAGATAATGCCTAAGGCATTAAGTCCGCCTTTGTACATTTATTTTTTGTACATAAAGCTTTAAATAAATAAATAAATAAACACAGATACAGAAGCATTATATAAAAAACATGGACCCTGATAAACATTTAACATAATAAAGGCACTCTATATAATAATAATTTTTTTTTTAGTTTAAAATAATCAAGAATTTTTTTAGGAGAAAAATAGTGTGTGCGAGTGTACTACGCCAATACCGATGCGCTACAAATTTTGTAGCATGTCGTTTTACATTATTTTTTTTGCCTACAATTAGAACAACTAAAACTCTCACGCGCGGGGTACCTTTTACTATTACGTAATTGCGTGCTTTCTTAGTGAAATCGCACAATTACGGTTTTCTGTTTTTTTTCCAGGAAAAACAAACATATCAAATTTCCGGTGAATGAATTTCGTATAACCGTTTTTATTTTTTTGGTAGGTAAAAATCATTCAAAGGAAAACCCCCGCTCTTGGGCGGAGCGGGAGATAGTATCAGACACTTACTGATTAAAAACCCACCCCGTTCCTTGAAGCCTTCATACCGGAGCTCGAGCTATCTTTCAAAACTAACTTTGGCCCCGATAGGGTTCGACCCAGCTGGGTCCCTGCTGTTGCTGTCAACTCCTTGAGGCGCGCGGGAACAGTGCGTGCCATCGACAACTTGGGCTCGGCCCGGACAGCTAGCTACCCAATGCTCGCCGTCCGCATGCTCGGCTTACTAGGGCCAAGGGTCTGCTTCTGAAAGGAAGACTCGGCCCTGATATGAAAGACAACAAAGGAACAGAAGTAGGTATTTAGACAGTAAAATACTGACAGAACCTATCGCTTCACCCATGAGCGAGAGGTGTCATTAAATGATTTTCCCACCTACAAAAAAAATATATCGTTACAAATTAAACTTGAAATAATGTCAAGCGTTGTGATTGGTCGTTGATAATAAATTCAACCAATTCAATTAATGCAATTAACGCACGATTGTCAATTTCACACGTGATTTTGCGATAATTAATTATCGCTCAGGCAAACGTGTTTATATGTAACCTTGGCCCAGTAAAACATTTTTCAATTTTAAATCAGAAGTCTTATTTCAACCCTTTAATCAGACACACTAGAAAGACAATGGGAATGCAAACGCCGGCGTTCGCTTGGGGTTTAATGAATTAATCACCCGCGTCGGATTAGTCCGACGAAAGCTTTCACCGAGTGTTCATTTCGCCAGGGATGTATATATATTCCACACACACACACAATATATATATATATATTCCACAACTATCACACAACGCCGTCTAGTCTCAAGCTAAGCAGAGCTTGTGTTATGAGTACTAGACAACTGATAAACTTACTTATATATTTCTAAATACATAATTATTATAGATAAATTACACCCAGACACAGAACAAATGATCGTGCTCATCACACAAACATTTGTCCTGGGTGGGAATCGAACCCACGACCTCCGGCAAAGCAGTCAGAGCTACTAACCACTAGACCGACAGGCCAGTCAAGTATATTTGCGTCTGGATAGAAACTCCATCTCGTTTACACAAACAGAAGAGCTGACGAGATGGAGTATTTAGTCTTGGATGTGTGACTTTATGCCGGCCATACACCATCCCAACTATCGTCCAATCGATTTGATGCTAAAGGTTTGATCGTGTGTGAAACACACACACGGAACTGCAGATAGGATGGTGTATGGCCTAAATGCGAGAGTGTTTGTCGGATATATTCGAAGTTGGCAGCTAAAGGGTTAAACTATGATCCTAATTTAATCTGTTCAGATTAATATATTTCGATTGTATTCATGATATGCTGAAACACGCGTCATTTAACCTTTCGAATATCTTAAGTTACACAGTTCGACATAAGCAATTGTCTTTCTATTGTGTCTCTAATTATTCAGCATTCAATGAGTTAATGCAGACGGGACTTTGAAATCACGATCGCTCAGAGCGGACTCTGAATGCTCACTGAGTAATTCCAGGAGATACTGTGGCTCTGTGATCACGAGCTGTCGTGCATAGCATAGCATATCATAGTCGGCCTTATAATATTCCAACTGTTGAGTCTCAGGCATCTTCTCGAGGGGAGGACCGTGCATATGAAAAGCTCAATAGAAAAGTTTTTAATCTTTCGCATACCGTAATCAAAAGACACAATAGAAAACCAATGAAAGAGCCGCTTTGGGTTTAATGAATTCAATTCTTAAGGCTTATAATCCTTTGAACATCTGGCTGGAATTAAATAGACTCAACACTCGTACCCGACTAGGCGGCAGTGCGCGTATCTGTGCATGTAATTGCGGCCAGCTGCGCCCGGATAGAGCCCCTCTGATGTTTAAATCTGTTTTCTTTGCGAAATATTGAATGATTTACATGTACTATGTTTGCTTTAAAGAAAGTTTAACCACCAATTTTTACGTGTAAAAATATTTCTAAAGGTTCAAGCCGTTATGAAGGAGAAGGGAAAAGTTGCGAAATTGATAAATATTTTTTTTAGACAAAAGTATTAACCGCACGAATAAAATCAAGAGTTGATAATGATGTTCATGAATCTATAATAAATATATATGTTTTCAAACCTATTAACCTGGCTTTTACCGAGAATTAGGCCTTTCTAATGCCTCTGTCACTGTTTTTTGGCACTTTTCAAGCGCTTGGGCCTTAACAAGGATGTATGTGTTCAAACAAGCATTGTCTTATATCTATACATTGTACAAAAGGGGTTCCAGAATGGTATTATAAGAATTAACACTGTCCCTTCCAGTGATTTTAGTGGGGTATAAATATCACACTCTCATACCTTTCTCCTTATGTCAAGGCATTTTTTAAAGTTTCTCCCCAATAAAAAAAGGTGATTGACCCATTCATGAGGGTGCTTAAATAACTAGTTCACCATTTTAACAGTCCGCCGTGGACTTAGGATGACGTCACTTAGCTAACCATTTCTCATTAGGCGACTAATAAAGAAATATGAAAACGATATGTCACGGTGATGCCAAACAAATTAGGAAAAGGGTAATTTCGAAACATGACAGAGATAAATCATTAGCAGGAAATAAGTAGAACGTGAAGCTACAGAAATTGAAACTTGTTGATACGTGCCTGCAAAATAAAGGTCTCTGCTTCAAACTTAATTTGCAAGATTTGTCCTAAACAAACAGAAACATTGCATGTTAAATAAAAGCTTGTAAAATGGGCCCAGTAATTGGCACAGGCAGTAATCTGAATGAAGAAAAAAGTAAAAGCCACAAGCCGCTTCAAGCAAATTGTAATAATGAGTATTCACCCCGGAGACGGATCAGACTTGTTTAATTTAAAAGTGGACGCTGTGAACTCAAGAGGCTGCTTTTCCACTCATCAACATCGAGCATGGTTTAAGCTTTTTACTTCATTTAACGCAATCCAACGCGATGTTTGAAAAAAGTCGACGCGAAAAAAGAGACGTAACGCCTAAAAACTCTGTTTGTATTCGGTAATTCGAATATTTTACAGAAATTGTTCCAGGAAATACGGGTACTTTTTTAAACCTTTAATTTTTTTTGAAAATAATTGTCATTGTAGGACCTCTGTCCACTGTAATGTTCTCGTACAAACACTGGCTCGCTCGCAAGCGCACGCGCCGCAACAACACGTGTACTCTCGCTCACAGCGCAGTCGTAACTCCGTGGCTGACATAAGCGCCGCTTGCCCGAGATAGCGTATATCTATATTTAAGTATAGATACTCCTAATACAAACACTACATCCCTTTCATGTTCAAAAATATTTATTTGAGATTAAAAAGAAACTATAAAAAATTCGAAGCAAAGGTACAGTAAAGAAATTTCCTTCCACATCGATTTAAACTTTTGATTAACAGCTGATCCTTAATTCTCATCTCCGTTATTTTAAACAAATCTTTAAATGGATCTAGCTTAGTTTACTTGCTCTGCCCGTTTATAATCATTAGGAAGTCTCAGATTGAAGAAAAAAAAAAATTTTTTTCATATCCTGATTAAACCTACACTTTTTTTTTTAAGTTACTACGTACTCTATATTGCGTAACGCATCATTTATCATGGCACTTAAATTAACCTCGGGGTTCTACATCCTCCTTTGACATCAACGGCAGAGAAAACGAAGTCTTGCCTATCGAGAGTTCCAAAGGAGCACCAGTGTTCGTCGTTTGGTTAAGTGTCTGTAACTGTACAGCCAATCGTGAGTTGGACTTCGCCTAATGGACCCACAAATGGTCCCTGGTCTCTACAGTCGTTATTAGCATTGGTTCTAACACGAACATCTCATATTAGTCTTCCTCATTCACACGGGTTTGTCCCGACGCGATGAAAGTGTTAGACAATGTTACTTGAATCACAGAACTCTAAATTATTTAGATGAGACTACCAGTAATTTTAATCAAAACCTTCAATGTTTCAGTGTCGTTACCAATTACCAGAGAGTTATTTTTAGCTTTACCTTCTGACCAACTTCCAACTGACGGTAAATTAACTTTACGATCACGCAATGAGATACAGTTTCGCGATAAGAAGTTACGTATGGCACTACTACAGGACGTACGCTTAGGGTCCAGTCATATCTTATGGTTTCACCCGTTTGAGGTAGCCCGCTAACTGGTATCAGTATGAAATTCTACGACTAGGTGCTTGCGAGTCTCAATTCATTAAATCCCAAGCAAACGCCGGCGCCCGCGCACTCACCGTCCCTCCACTGTGCCCCCAATTGACACGATCGAAAGGTTAAATCATAAAACTCGACTCTTTCATAAAAATTAAATTATTTCTTATTCAATTTTTTGTGGCGCAGTTGCCAAAAAATAAACTTTACCACACGTCAAATCGTCTTTAGAACGGCCCCATACTCGAGAAAACTTAGGTAAAAACCACCAGGAGTAAGCTACTAGACCTATAAACTGTTCTAACTGAGCTACGATAAAAAGTAGGGGCAGAGTCGAATGTACGTTATCTGTTTTCTGCTAATAGGTCCTATTTCTTCTAACTTCACCACTTGACTTTATTTCATATCCTAGCAACACGAGTTGCATTATCAAACAACCCTTTTTTTTCACTTTTCCAAATCTAACGAAAATCCGGCTGTAGACAACGATTTTTTAAAACTACATTAAGTCTCCCGACGTCTCTCTTAATAGTTTATCAGCGAATCATTAAGCCAAATGCCTAGTCACGCCAACTATATTCACCTGTACTCTGTTCGAACATAATCATTTTGACTTAGTGGCATCAATTTGTTTTCAAAATAAACGGCTAATCAATAATTTAATATTATTCCAGTTGGCTATAAACTCTAGCCTGTTTTAGTAAGATTTCCAACATAATACATCGCTCGGTCAACCTGACAATATTATTGCAAATTGCTCTGAACGTTGAATCTTCTATTTACTCTTTTACAGATCATAGTTTAAGTCAGTGATATCAGTTATTTACTACGGACCACAACATTAAATCCTATTTGATATCAGTAACAATCACAGCTTGTAACTAAAACTGAGGGTACATTTAATTTACTCCTTCAACTTTTTTAGTTACTATTTTAAATTCTAAAAAAACATTTTAGTAAAACAATTTTTTAGTTTGTTTTCCGACATATCAATATCTAAAAATCATGACAATTTGAAATAGATTGTTTACTTAGTTTCGTATCAACTTTTAATTTCATTTAAAACGAGCAACTTTGAACTACCAGCACACTAATTTTATTCCCTTTATAATTTTACCAAAAAGACACCCAAAGAAACCGTAGTCCAAAGACTAGTTTCTTCTGAACGCGAGAATAGTATAGAAAACCAGCTGATTCGGCAAATATTGTTTTGTCGTATAAATGTTTCTAATGAATATTATGGTAGTCCAATAAAATATAAATATTATGATTTCCTACCTAGCCGACTACTCCTGCCTAACTAACAACTACCTTAAGCTACCTAAATAACACTGAACTACTCGGTCAAATAATATTTACACGCAACAATTCATCTACCCTAGAACGTGGTATGTTCATTTCGAATATGTCCTTCATATAGCTGGTCTGCGTGTTCCTTGTTTCCGGGACAGTCTGCTGGGCGTACCCACATATTCCGCTTGGTAGCTTGCGTTTGATAGGTACACATGTTGAAAATGCTGTCTATACCTCACCTTTTTTACTCCATTACACACACATACTCGTACATTACCATGGATATCGATATCTATGTACATTACATTATTTTTTAATTATTCACTTTGCTTATTATTTTATGCCTATTAACTTTATGTATTTATCTACATTTCACTCAAAACCATCTGAGCGTCCGAATATCACCACAAGCATCCAGCATAATATCAGCGTCAGGTACTTCTGCCTGACACATGCTGAGCTAGACTCCCATTGGTGCAGCGCGACATGCACACCGCACTACGGGTCTATATTGCTATTTCTCTTTTTTTTTTCTTGGTACCTACATGTGTTATTATTTTATTTTTTTTTCTTTCTTTTGTTGTTGTCTATGTGCTTAGTTTTTTATAATCTGTATGCTTTATGTATTTTGGTGCATGTTTTGTGCTGTAGCCAATAAAGGATTTATCTATCAAAGGATTTATCTATCTATCTACCCGCTCACGCATTATTTTTATTGTTCCGCGCTAGACCGCTATGGTCGTCTTTTACAAAGATGAGTTAATTAAACGGATAAGGGCACTTTATGTGACACGCGTTTGTAGCATGCCGATAATAAAATAGTTCAATTTCGATTTAACGCAGAAATAATCGCAGATTAATATTCCAGGGATACGTCAATGTCAACAATGTCAAAATTTCTACGGAGAAATAAGCACTGTCATAAAAGAAATCGTAACAGTATCTATTAGATCTGCCAACGCGCGACGATAGTTGAAATTACAATTGCTTACGTCGTGAAAATTGGCAATTTTTTAAAATGTATCGCGATCATACTAACTGAACTGAGTCCTTACAACAATACCTCACGGTCAAACTTATTGCCCAAATGGAGTATTTCGGGCGTTAGCAAATTGATGATAAATCGACTTCAGGAGGTCTATTGTGGCAACTTGAAAAGTCATTTCTAAACTGTACCCTGCTGTCAATGACAAGTGTATAGTATACAGGAGAACATGAACATTTAATTCTCGCGAGCAAAATATTTCCAATTGAATGGAGATCTTTAAATCACAAAAGTTCCAATTTAATGGATGGTTTTAGATCGCAGTATTTCCAATTTAATGGAGATCTTAAACCCACGAAAGTTCCAATTTAATGGATATTTAAAGATCACAGTAATTTCCAATTTAATGGAGATCTTTAAATCACAAAAGTTCCAATTTAATGGATGTTTTAAGATCGCAAGTATTTCCAATTTAATGGAGATCTTAAAACCACAAAAAATCCAATTTAATGGATGTTTTAAGATCGCAAATGTTTCCAATTTAATGGAGATCTTAAAACCACAAAGGACTTTTTTTTTTCACACAACGCCATCCAGTCCCAAGCCAAGCAGAGCTCGTGTCATGGGCACCAGACGATCGACAAACACACCCATTCACTTTGGAGGTGAATCACACACACTTCGCGTCCATCACACAAACATTCGCCAACGAGGCGGGGATCGAACCCACGACCAACAGGCCCGTCCATTACAAGTACAAATATCAGAATTCAAATTATATCAGTTAATTATTCAAGCAGTGAAGAATATGTTTCCTTGTTCTAAGTGCTCCACAACGCAACCACTATTGCAACTTTGTACACCATATTTATTTTGCCATCACGTTGTTTTATATTTCCAAGCCCAGAAACGGACCATACGTACAGTGTACATCCGCTACAATGTAGCTACATATCTCAAACAACATAACGTCTTCACGAAGGTATACAAAACAAAACGTTGTGGATTATAGAAAAATAACCGTAGGTATGTACTCGTACCTACAAAGTTGAAAGGCGTATATTATGTAGGTTGATATCTAAGAAGCTGCTTTTCCACTCACCCATCGCAAACATCGAGCCTGGTTTAAAAGCCTGTTGCTTCATCTAACGCAATCCAGCGCGATGCTTGACGAAAAGGCAACGTGATAATACCTGAATACTCTGTAATAGTAATTCCGTGATTTACTCGAAAATTCCACAAAACTTGTTCCAGCAAATGCGTGTTTTTTTTTTCCTTAAAAGTTTTGAAAAACATTGTCACCATTTAGAATCTTGATAAAATTTGCTAGGCCTTTATGTTGTATTTCTTTTTTTACTTTTCACTTGTGAGCAAATTATGAAGTGTCAAAGCCCATGCAAAATAGCAGATTTTCAGAGGTCTTAACTGGATTTGATTTGAATTTGTTTTTATTAGATTTGACCGCTCTTAAGCGGTTGTACGAAAAACAGTGAAAATGCATGGGATGCATCCCCTGAAGAAAACGTTACGAGTATTGTTGCTACCAGTCATAAAATGTAGGTACTTTCCTTTCCTTCTTTTGATTTATATAATTATAAAATACTGAACATACCTTTTTACTCGTCGCCAAATGTAGGACCTCTGTCCACTGTAATGTTCTCGTACAAACACTGGCTCGCTCGCAAGCGCACGCGCCGCAACAACACGTGTACTCTCGCTCACAGCGCAGTCGTAACTCCGTGGCTGACATAAGCGCCGCTTGCCCGAGATAGCGTATATCTATATTTAAGTATAGATACTCCTAATACAAACACTACAGTCATCATTTAAAATCTCTATAAAATTTGCAAGGCTTCTATTATTATACTTTTTTGACTTTTTAATTTTTTTGGTAAATTATGAAGTGTCAAAGTTCATGTGAAATAGCAGATTTTCAGAGGTCTTAACTAGATTACTTATAAACAAATTTATAAACTGATTTTAATAGAAGCCTAGATAATATCCACAAGATACTGTGTTTCCAAAATATCTAATGAAAAATGTGTAATAACGTCAAAATCGCATGAGAGCGGTTGTGTGAAAAACAGTGAAAATGTATGACGAATTGCATCTCTATAAGCAAGAATTGTTTCAAATTCAAGGTGTATGGTCAGTTCTTTTAATTATAATTGTTATGTATCGCCGTGACATACCCACGGAGTATGTTACAGTGGGAGTGGGAAATTTTTGATATACCTACAAATATTGTACATATTTATGTGTTGGATTTTTTTTTTGATTGCCTGTTCTGTCCCACTCCTGGGAATAGGCCTTCCTCCACTCCTTCTATCTTTCGCGCGCCTGGTTTGCTTCTTGCCAGTTCTGGTGGCATCTATCTAGTTCGTTGCGCCATCTCCTTCGTGGCCTGCCGCGACCCCGTCTCGCTGTTTCAAGGCCCTAACTTTGCGCTACTTTTGGCCCACAGTTTGTCGGGCACGCGGCAGACGTGTCCTGCCCAGTCCCATTTCAGTTTGGCAGCCTTATAGGCCAGATCAACTATTTTTGTTTTGGAGCGCAGCATAGTGTTTCGAATTCGATCCGTTAATTTAACACCTAGTATATTGCGCTCCATTGCTCGTTGGCAAACCTTATGTTTGGACTTCTGGATGTTAGTCAAAGACCAAGTCTGTGCGCCATAGGTTAAGACGGGGAGAATGCACATGTCCATGAGCTTTTGTTTTAGTGCCATGGGCAATACACCTTTGAATAGGTCTTTCATGGACCAAAATGGTTAGAAATTACAATTAAAATAAGGTATACTACATATTGGTCACAATTACACTGAATACAATATTCATAAGTCATTTGCAATTAAAACAAAATAAATTACTGGTCACAATAATAATTACACATGTTTATATATTTTAAATTAAAATACACTCGATGAGCGGTCGGAACCCATGGCCCCAAATGGCTCAAACATTTAACTTCCGATAAGGAGATTTTTCATTAATTGATTTCATTACATTAATTAATGAATTACCAAGAAGTAGTTCAGATTTTGGTAAGTCTTAACATAGGCTATATTCTACGTAAATACGCCGACAAAGCCGCAGGCAAAAGCTAGTCAATAATAAAAAGAAGACAAAGAATTGTTTTATCCTAAAATAATCAAGAATTATTTCAGGATAAGAATACCTGTTTTAAGATAAATCTTGATTACGTCACTAGCGTGCTTGAGAATGCGTGCTTAGATAGGTAGATGCGCTACTGAACTGCATCGATTTCCATATTATATTATTTGCCTAATTAGTATTACTAATTACATTAGTATAATCAGCCTTTTAATGTTCCCACTGCTGGGACTGAAGCCTCCTCTCTATGACAGGGAATGGGCCATAATCCACCACGCGGGACCAATGTGGATTGGTGAATGTCACATATCTTCTAATTTTTGATTCTCGGACATGCCGGTTTCCTCAAGATGTTTTCCTTCACCGTTTCAAGCTGTGGTGATGAAATAAATTACACAAAGTAATGCGCCTGGCTGGGTTTGAACCCGCAACCTACAATTCGTAATTCGGGACCGTTACTACTAGGCCAAAACAGCTCTCGCAAAAAAAAAAATACTCAAGTGCATTTAAGTAAAACAATAAGTACTTGAATTAATTTTCTTATTGAGGTGTACCTATAAGCGAGTGCATTATTCCAGTTACACGTTGCATATATGAGAAACAGTTGCTATCAAGCGATTTATTAGTTTCAGTATGAATATTTTTTATAATATCAATTTATTAACACAATATATTATCGTAAATGTTTTTAATATAGCAGATAACATGATAGTTAACATTGTATTACAACAGATTGGAAAGCTTTATCTCATCTACGAGTATGTTGATGTCAGCTCCAGCTTAGGCTGCCATCAGACGGACTGCATCGCAGCAACCGCACGCAGTCCATATATTCAACTGCATGCAGTTAAATATATCGACCGCACGCGGTCGCTGCCATGCAGTCCGTCTGATGTCAGCCTAAAAAAATGGGTGAGTGCAAGTCGGACTCGCGCTCTGAGGGTTCCGTACAAAATTACCTATGATAACAGTTCAATTCCCAAATTGAGTTAAGAAGATTTTTCCGAATCGCAAAAAAGGTTTTTTTATGTGACGTAACAGTTGTCTGATTTTTTCCTATAAGTACTTGTGCTATGAGACCTTGCTCAATGCCAAATTTCAGGATTCTAGGTCAACGGGAAGTACCCTATGAATTTTAATTACCTTGAATGTTTCGAATAAGTACGTTTTTTCCGGCATAAACGACCGTATCTTTTTTTTTGGTTAATTAGATTTTTGCACTTGAGTATATTTTTTTTTTTTTTTTATGGTGGGAAAAATCATGCATTGACATCCCCCGCCCTTGGGCGGAGCGGGAGATAGTGTCAGACTCTTACTGACTAAAAGACCCACCCCGTTCCTTCTAGCCTTCATACCGGGGCTCGAGCGCCCTTTCGGATAACCCTGGCCCCAGTAGGCTTCGACCCGGCTGGGTCCCTGCTGTTGCTGACAACTCCTTGAGGCGCGCGGGAACAGTGCGCGCCGTCGACGACTTGGGCTTGGTCCGGATGGTTACAGGACGGCCGGACAGCGAGCTACCTATTGCTCACTGTCCGCAAGCCCGCCACTTGAGTATATGGTTGCAGACTTGAGTATATGGTTTTAATTTCAACTTGATACCTTCACGCGTTCTCGAGATGTAAATCCACTCCCTCAGTGAAACTCTGTGCGCCTTCCCGGCCCACCTTAGAGCGGGAGATGTCATTAGATAATTTCTTACATGTAGAAAGGCATTAAGTGCACTTTTTAGGAAAGTTCGAGATAAGTAATTCGTGAAACATTTTTAGCCAATGTTTTTTCATAATATAAGCAATAATCAGTTTAAGATCACAGTACCAGATGCTGGCTGTAATAAGCAGTAATATTTTTTTTTTGTAATATAAAATTGTATTACAAAAAAAAAAAAAATGTTTCGACTCGACTTTATGTGTAGAAAGTATCGATTTGTCAAAATGATTAGACGCATTTTGACTGATTGTGCCCGTGATTCGCATACGAATATTTTTTTTTATTGACAGGCTCGCGTTCTTCTTTGAAAATGTGAGAATTATTCCTCAGATTTCCACAACCCAATTACAGTGTTAGTAACTCTATAGGCCTGACCGGCGTACGCCTCGGCAAGACTCATATGTCAAAATTTCGTGACTAGGTACCCATAGCAACAGTTAAAGATGACACCAAAAGTTTCTCGGCATGTAATGGAACTTATTACCTAATATTGGTCACGACAAGGATGTTGTCCATTTCAAAAGCCCAAAAGCTGCCATTATGTCAGAAAAAAAAAAATCGAGTGCGATTGTGTTTTCAAACCATTCAAGGACTTACTCAAACACACAAAATTATTTTCGAATGAGTCCAGCTCTTTAGGAGGAGTTAGGTGCCAAACACACGTACAGAAGAATTATATATATGTCGCAGGGAAATGACGATATCAGGGATTTTACGAATCCCTATCTCGTGATATCCCTAGGGATTATCACGAAACCCCGGCAGATGCCGAATAGTCTTGTCTATTACGTCTTCATAATAAAAATATCTAGTGATATGACGAAACACCAATTTATCATCAGTGATATGTCGTTCCTCGAAACTAAATGTAGTGAAATAAAGAATACCACTTTAGGTATATAAAGAAGATCACTTTAGGCAAAAAACTGCAAAAGTGAATGCCCTTAAAACACATAACAATAATTATGTATCTACTTAATAAAATGAATGACGTAATATCTACATTGTTATTGTAGCATTATTTACTATTAGTTTGCATTTTTTATGAACCTACACAAAAGTAAGTAAAAACAAATTCAACAGGTACCTGAATTGTTTCTTTTCTCTAATATTTCTGATTAAAACTTCAGGAAGCACAGGATCAATTAGCCTACAGCTCATTACTATCTAATTTTCATTACCTAACATTACTATTTACTTATAATAGGTACATAATATAAGGACTTAATGCAACAAAGCATTCTCTACCAAAACTAAACTTTTGGTTTAAAAAGGACTACACTATAGTAAGCACAATAAATAAATACATTAAAGATATTTGAAATAGAATAATGAATGAATTTATCATCATCAAAAATCAAAAATATGTATCATTATCAACAATAATTTCACAATCTCCAAATTCAAATTCAAAAACTTTTCGTCGACGTTCCAAATTTAAAACTATTAAAAAACAACATCCACTTACCTTCACGAAAAAAAAACGCACTAAAAAAAACACAGCTTTCAAAAATGGATTTACGTTATACCATAAACAAATTCACTTGAGTTTTTTATTGACACCATTGTTTATAAGTTGCGTTCATATAAAGCCAAGCGTCCGTTGACGGCTTGGATACAGTCGTTGTGTTCGCGCGCCGACAACCAACTGAGATTCCTTCTACATTCTCCCCGATTCTATGGTGATATTATTGATAACTGGGATATTTTGTGGAGTGTCTTTATTATGCATTACCTTGTTATGAACTACTTACATAATGTGTGCAGTGAGAGTGGAAGATCTATTTATGGAAGTACTTTTGGAATTAAATTATGATAAAGAGCGTCTTCGGTTTGTTTTTGAGTTTAGTTTGCCATTCACATTTACCAGAGTTTTCTAGACTTTTATATAGGTATGTTTAGGTACAAATAATATTTCAGACATACGAGTAGAATCCTCTGCTCTGAAAATGCTGGTTGTAAACATCGATTTTATTGATGAAAAAATAAATTGGTATCTAGGTAATATCTGTTCAGGTATGTATGTGTAACAGGTGTTGTACAGAGAGGGTTCCGGGGTGGTCTTTTGAGAGGTCACGGAGCCCTCTTACATGTACTGATGGTGATCACCGAGGTGGTTTTGGTGAGGTAAGAATCCCACACTTCCTGGACTTTCTCCCCAATAAGTCCAGAAGCCTTTCGAATGTTTCCCCCCGGAAAAAAAAGGTAAGACTTGATGGTCAAACTATTTCCTTTTTTTTCTGGAAAAAAAGTTTTTTATTAAAACCTGTTTCTAGTATTTTTGTATAAATACTCGTAGATAGAGTTGTAATAGATTGAAATGGGTAGTGGTTAAATAGTTTTCAAATAAAATATTGGTCGTTATCTGCTACATTAACAACAACGAAAAAACTATGATACTAAACAGGAAAAAACAGCAGTTGACTCATGGTGCGTCCACACGGTACAGACTTGGAACAAACTTTGTCAAACAATCGACAAAATGTTTGTGCGGACTTTACAACAATCTAACATCTACTGGGGCCAGGGTTATCCACTGGGGCCAGGGTTATCTACTGGGGCCAAGGTTATCCGAAAGGGCGCTCGAGCCCCGGTATGAAGGCTTGAAGGAACGGGATGGGTTTTTTAGTCAGTAAGAGTCTGACACTATCTCCCGCTCCGCCCAAGAGCGGGGGTTGTCATAAGATGATTTTTCCCATCGAAAAAAAAAACATCAATCTGACATTTATTTTTGAAGATGAACATATATTAACATTGTTGTTACCAGAATCGTGGTGAACAACAAAGGGTACAATTAAAAATTTCAGGGGGTAAAGTAGCATTAGCTCGCTGTCCGGCAATCCGGTAACTGTCCGGACCAAGCCCAAGTCGTCGACGGCACGCACTGTTCCCGCGCGACTCAAGGAGTTGTCAGGTATCGGTATCCAGCCGGGTCGAAGCCTACTGGGGCCAGGGTTATCCGAAGCGAACTCGAGCCCCGGTATGAAAACTAGAAGGAACGGGGTGGGTCTTTTTGTTAGTAAGAGTCTGACACTATCTCCCGCTCCGCCAAAAGCGGGGGTTGTCATTGGATGATTTTTCCCACCATAAAAAAGGTGGGGTAAAGCAGCATAATAATAGTTTGTCTGAAAAAGCCTCAGGTAATCTAATCATATAATAATAATATTTCACAACTATCACACAAAGCCATCTAGTCCCAAACTAAGCAGGGCTTATTCTATGTACCTATTAATTACAAGCTTTTGCTTATGACTTCGCCCGCGTACATAAAATATAACCTATGCCACTCAGGAATAAAGCAGCTTTCTGTCAGCGAAAAACTTTTAGCAATCGGACCAGTACTTTCAGAGATAACTTCCGAAAAAAAAAAACCTCTATTCTATTCTATTAATTGTTATGTAATATTATAAATAGACCTAGCCTTTGACTATCCTCCTATATCACTCTGAGATTAATGTGTTATAAAAAACGAACACATTTTTCAAATTAACCTTTCAATCGTGGAAATTACAGACACAATAGAAAGACAATAGGTGCACGAACGCCGGCGTTCACTAAGGGCTTAATTAATTAATAATATTAGCAGGTATAGATTTTTTATTAAGAATAATTAAATATTGTTTTTTTTTTTGTTTTTATTTATTAATACATACAAGTAATAAAATAATAATAAAAAAACAATATTTCATTAATACTGCCACAATTTTGCAAATCTGTACCTAGTACCTACCGTCTAACCGCGCCATTAGTTTAGGGACGTAAAGCATTCCGAATGATATTCATATATTTTTAACATGTTATTTATTTTATGACGATAGATTTCTAATGGGGTTTCTAGTAATTAATAAATATAAAAATATTTTCGGTTTTTTGTTTAAAGCCTACATCTTCTATAGATTATAAACATAAATCCCTATTTCCTTGGTCACGCTATCACGCGTCACTGGCTAGACCGTTTTCGCTAATTCTTTTTTTGTTGTGTTTATTATTGTAAGGAGAAGGTTCTTATGAAAAAAATTTGAAAATTAGTGTAGTGTAGGGAAGAGTAGAGTAGGTTAGTGTAGGGTAGAGTAAGGTAGAGTAGGGTAGTGTAGGTTAGTGTAGGGTAGAGTAGGGTAGAGCAGGGTAGAGCAGGATAGAGTAGGGTACAGTAGGGTGGAGCAGCGAAGAGCGCGAGCGAAGCCGCGCGGGCAAAAGCACCTAATATGTGAAAGGAACAAGGTCATTATTTAGTTTCTAATTGTCAAAGAGTAAATCAACAGTCATGAGCTTCAATATAAAGCTTTATCCTTAACCAGGAAGCTAAAACTCTTCTCTCTTTGTGCAAGAAAACTCTTTCTTTCTTAATAAACATGTGACCGGTTTTGTATTAAATCAAAAGAAATATTTTTTTAATATGCTATCAAAGTGGGTTTTTGGTAATAATTTATATTTGATAATGGAAAACGATTTCGATTCGTTCTGACGTAATAATTTTGTAAAGAGAGATTCAGCGAATAATTTAATAACTCATAAAATTCACAAGAAGATACGAACCAGTTTTTCATTTGTGTTCGGTAATGTACTTTTTAATTTAATTTATATGGAATCGATAATTAATTTTATTTACATTGGAAGAGGATATATTACCAATAAAACCGAAAACTCGAAAATAATTAAAATATGCGTTTTTAAAGCTTTTATCATTTGAGTTAGCTTCTATTGAAAGATTTATGGTTGCAAATAGATGTCTGTATAAATTAATATTATTATTGGTTATCTCTGAAACTACTGGACTGATTTAAAACACTATTTCACTTGTGGAATAATAATAACAATAATAATATTTTTTGTTCTCTTCTTATCTTCTCTTTATTGACAGAAATCCTTACAACATGTTAAATATCAGTTAAGGTAAAATAAATAATGGCGCACAAAAGTTGACACCCTGACTAAACTAGGAATTTCTGCGTCTTATGGGTCGGTGTTCTACTGGTACTTGGACAATATAAACCCGTTTAAAAAGATTTTTTAGAGTTGGCAAGCTGATATTGTACTAAAGAAGATATTATTGGGAATGCTACTTTATTCAGTTTTATTATTTGACTGGCCTGTTGGTCTAGTGGTTAGTGACCATGACTGCTATGCCGGAGGTCGTGGGTTCGATTCCCACCCAGGACAAATGTTTGTGTAATGAGCATGATCATTTGTTCTGTGTCAGGGTGTAATTTATCTATAATATGTATGTATAAATATATAAGTATGTTTATCAGTTGTCTAGTACCCATAAAACAAGCTCTGCTTAGCTTGGGACTAGACGGCGTTGTGTGATAGTTGTGTGGAATATTATTTTTACCTTATTATTAATATCCATTTTCATCATCATAGCTTAATGCCCTTGTCTTGTGTTAAGCAGGATCAGTGAAACACGGTTTTTCTCTATTCTGTCACCTGTTACTCTATCCCTATCACTATTACTACCTTTTCTCTCGCATCCTCACACAAATCATTATCTCCTGCTCATTCATCCAAATGTATATGTTGCAGCCATTTGGTCGAATTAGCCATACAATTGGACGCCTAGGGCGTTCAATAAGCGGCATCCAATGAAATGGTTGCAGAACCACTAGCCATGTCGTTGATCGCAACGTTTAACCAGATGGCTGAAAGTTGTGTAGTCATTTAGTTTAGTTTAGTATAAAATTTATAAATTCATGGTTACCCTCTGATGGGGTATGAGGGAAATCATACGAATTAATTGTAATATATATTTTATATTCAGACAACCATATTATTCGTTACCGGGGCGACATGACAAGGTGATGACCAACGACTAAAATATACAGCCTTATAAGAAGGCACTACTCACAAAGTTCGTATATATTATAACACCTCCCCTCGAAGTAGTGAGTAGACAACAGGAGATGAGGTCTCATTAAAATCCTCCCCTGGCCGTTGTGAACGTCCTTTTGGAATCATTTTTTTAAAGTAGATTTCCACAAATTCTTGTCGCTTTCTTTTCTCTATATCTTTCCACGTCACTGGTTCCATCATCGCTATACCTGCACTCATCTGTTCATTTTGTTCATCATCTGATTCATCATCAGCCTCATTCACTATATTATATTCCTTGCGTGGTCTACCCACCTGACCAGTACGGATTAAACGTGGTCTTCCTCTCCCTCTTTTAGAAGGATCTATTAAATTTTCCCACGAAATAGTAGAGTTCCTTATGCCATGTAATTGCCCTCTATTTCTGGATTCAACTGGTTCATTAACTAGTTCAGATCTCTTTGATCTACTATCGTCTCTCTCGAATATCTCTCGGTTATCTTCCTTTCTTTCATTGTTCGCATTTGACGCATTTAATTCTACTCTTATTTGTTCCTCATCATTGTCTTCTTCATCAAGTATCTCCTTATACTCATGTCTAAATGCAGTTTCATTCATAAATTTTACGTCACGAGTGACAATGATTTTTCTAGTCGTAGAATCATGTATTCTATATGCCTTTGATTGAACATCATAGCCCACAAATATTCCCAACTGCGAACGTGACTCAAATTTCCCTTTCGGTTTTCCCTTTTCTTTATAATAAGCTTTTGAGCCAAACACTTGCATATATATTACTGTAGGTTTCTTTCCTTTCCATAGTGTAAATGGTATTTGACCATTTAGTGCTTTAGTTGGGCATCGGTTTCTTATATAATTAGCAGTATTAACAGCCTCTGCCCAAAACGCAGGAGGACTTCCTGCTTGACGCATCATACAGCGTGCCATCTCGACTAATGTCCTATTCTTTCTCTCAGAAACTCCGTTTTGCTGAGGTGTATATGGCGCTGTCAATCTTCTTCTGATTCCAGCTTTCCTCAAAAAATCATCAAACTCATTGTTCACGTATTCTCGTCCGTTATCAGACTGAAGATTCTTTATCTTCTTCCCGGTTAAATTCTCTGCATACGCTTTGTAGGTTTTAAATACATTTAGTACGTTTACTTGCTATGAAATAAACTTCGCACCATCTAGACTTATCGTCGATGAATGTTACAAAATATTTTTTGCCGCCATAAGACTGATGATTCATGGGGCCACAAACATCGCTGTGCACTATTTCTAGTAATTCGCTAGTACGATCTTCCTTTATCTTTGGAAAAGGGGTGCAAGTCTGCTTTTCACTTATACAAATCTCACATTCTGACAACTTTTCGTCATCTTTAAATGTTAGCCCGTGTACTAAACCACTCTTCGCCATAGTTTTCAGGTCGCGTTCGTTAAGATGACCGAGACGTTGGTGCCACATATCTAGTGAATTCTTTACAGATTCAACATTATTGACAGAGTTTTGACTCATCCGAACGTGGTATAGATTACCAACTCTATCTGCACGCATATGAACTTTGTCATTTTTATCAATTACAATCGCATCATTCTTCTTGAAGCGAACCTCGAACCCGCGATCTGTCATCTTGGCCACTGACAATAAATTGGTTCGTAAATCAGATACGTAGAACACTTTTTCTATATCAATCTGGCGTTCTTCACTGCCCGTGTCTACTGAAATCGTCACTTTACCAGTGCCAGTAATTTTTGTCCTGTCGCTATTAGCTAAACTTAATTCAGAGTCTACTTGCTTAAAATCTTTGATCATTTGCTTTTTATTGCACATATGACCCGTGCATCCACTGTCAATGCACCAAATAGGATTTACTTTCTCTCCTAACATAACCTCTTCGGCTGTACTCAGTAACATTGTTGTCCTTTGCTTATTGTTGTCACTATTTTCCAAAATCTGTGCGCTTTCTTTATGCTTGCTGATATACTTAGTTTTGCACTCTCTCGCCAAATGCCCACGACGACCACAACGATAACATTCAATATTGTTTTTATAACCGTGGTTGTCATTATTCTTCTTCAGATCGGCATTTCTATTTTTATTGACACGTTTGACAAACATAGCCCCCTGGTCAGTCGTTTTTGACTTACGACCTTCGTAGTCCTCGATAATCTTGACCTTTAACGTTTCCGTTGATGGCAAATCATCACGAGATTCCATTGCCGTTCTAAACATGGCGAATGAATCTGGCAAACTGTACAACAACAAAATGGCTAATAGTTCGTCAATAACTGTCAAACCGATTTCTTTCAGTTTTTTAACTGCGTCAAAGAAATCCGCGACGTGCTTCTTCAAGTTATCATCTTCTTGCATACGAGTCAGTACAAGCTTTTTCAATAAAGACGCTTTTCTGGCTGGCCCGCTCGACTGATACATAGATTTCAGTTTATTCCAAATAGCCTCGGAACTTTCCAAACCATCCAATGCAGCCAACTCACTTGGACTCACCGCTAACAATATGTCAGACTCGGCTTTTCTATCCATTCTTATCCAAGCAGCATATTTCGGATCACTTAACTGAGGTTTTGGAAATGCTCCGGATACATATTCCCATAGATCATTTTTAATCAAAGTTGCTCGCATATGTATCTTCCATGTATCATAGTTATCGCCAGTAAGTGGATCAATCTTAATAGATGTAGCCATATCGAAGTTTCTTCAACTCCAAAAACAATAGCAATGAATAAAAAAATAGTCTTCGTAACAAACTACAAACGTAACTTGCGAGTCTTCTTCGCAAAATGTTGACGTGCGTAGACACGTTTTTCACTTTTATTACGACGAACTGTTTTAGTTCAAATCAATGCAATTCTTCATTTTTCGCGCACTAATAGTCCCTGGGCCCATAACCTGATGGGGTATGAGGGAAATCATACGAATTTATTGTAATATATATTTTATATTCAGACAACCATATTATTCGTTACCGGGGCGACATGACAAGGTGATGACCAACGACTAAAATATACAGCCTTATAAGAAGGCACTACTCACAAAGTTCGTATATATTATAACACCCTCCATGAATTTATAAATTTTATAAAACTACTTTCTAGTAATAGTGTCTACCAAGTAATAGATAAATATTATTAAATCAATAAATAGTGGAACTTAATTTGAATCACAAGGCTGAGTTTTGATCAGTCATTTCGAAAGGGCTAACTTTCAAT
This sequence comes from Mythimna albipuncta, assembly GCA_929112965.1. Classification (NCBI taxonomy): domain Eukaryota; kingdom Metazoa; phylum Arthropoda; class Insecta; order Lepidoptera; family Noctuidae; genus Mythimna; species Mythimna albipuncta. The sequence goes on along the minus strand of OV815974.1, from coordinate 9,615,632 downwards.
ACGCCAAGCTGTTAAACGTTGAGTGCTTCAAGTTCAAACAACTATCGGCCTAGGCATCCAATTGGATGCCGGCGTTTAACGAACGGCGTCCAATTAATAATAATATAAAATATATATAATAATATAATATATTGCACAATTCGATAGCTAATTTAACCAGATAGCTACGACATTTATACTCATAATTCTTTTAGTACCTTACCTTCCATGCGTTTCATCCCTTCTCTACACATTACCATTAAGTTTCTACATACTTGTTTTTTTCATTATGCGCTTAATAAACATGTTTTATATTTTTTTGTTTTGTCCTCCAGGCGGTTCGGTTCACACATACTTTTTTTCTTTATGGTTAGATGCCCATTTTTTTATAGCGTTTATCTGGCGTATCGCCAAAAAATGCACGATGCTTGGAAGAATATGAGGAATAAGTTTGTCTTAAGTTGGTATTTTTCAGTAAATAAACAGTGTACCTACTCAACTTGGGTCAAGAATTTTTAACATAAAAACTTGAACTTGCTTCTTAAGATACTTAACATGTTACGGGCAAACTATGCTTGTACATATAACATCTAGCCATTTTCCCAAAACTTTGAACAACGTACTTGCAAAGTTTGGTAAATTATCCGAATATTTTACATACCTTGTCAAGGGTGAATAGGTTACTTCCAGGCTAGCGTGCTCTATCGTCGAACACATCATCGCTTACCATTAGATGAGATAGCGGTCAAGCGCGAGCCTATTAATAATAATAAAAATCCTTTCTATAACTGGTGGACCACCGAAGTCTACTAGTGCCGTGGCCCCGTGGGTCGACTTCTGAAAGGGAAATCCATGGTCCTAGAACGCAAAGGGCATGGCTCACAACAGCTGTCTTAATGGATTGAAACCAGCAAGGTCACCTTAGTTGGGGCGTTGGTTTCAAACCATCCTTAGGGCTATATAGGTATTACACCGGGATACCTTGGTGGCGCGACCAGTTGCGCAACCATGGTGTCCCCCTAAGCTACCAAACATAGAATACAGACACCAGAGTCACCACACGTCTGAGCTGGTCGCGTAAATCTATTAATATAAGTGCGTCATTATGACTTTCCAATGGTCAACCACTGACGCTCCATTGAAAGAAGTGGCATAGAATAGTAATAAAATATTTGACGTAAGCGGTAATTAGCTAAAACTTTGACAGTTTATTTGATCAGTGTTCTACCATTAGAACGATATTGTGCAGTTATTGGTTTTAAATATGCTCAATATTATCATTCTACCACCACTCTCTTACGATACCACTGACCGATCAATGATCGATCATTATGAATTAGCAGATTACAAACTTTTAGCAAGCGAATTTATAAAAATAGCAGACCTGGGCCCCAGGTGAGTAACTCTCTATAGAGCTGCATGCATCTTATTGGTAGCGGCGACTGATCGCGCCGCCATGGCGTCTCGCTGAAATATAGCCCTTAAGTAGGGCAGTTCACTCGCAAACGTGTACATATTAATGAATATAAAGCTTTATCTCCACCGTCTCCATTAGTCAGTGCTTTCAATTAGTCTCTCGTTTATTAATCATAATAGCTAAGATAAGGAAGTTGCCTGCGTTGTAAATCATGGACGACTTAGGGGTCCTTAGGAGCGACGTGGGATTTCAAGTATTTCAGAAGTGCTGTTGTGTTACAAACTGAACAGAGTTTTGTTGATTCACGTTAATTGGAACAAAGTTGTGTGATTGTGAGGCAGATGGTTTCTAATTTGCGTTTTAGGTAAGCATAAGCGTAGTTCGGACAGGTTATTTTGGTGTTAAATCATCCCGCTCTGAGTGGAGCAGAAAGGAGTATCAGACTTTTCTATCTAAATTTAACTTTTTTTAAGGTAAGAATATGATTTCGTACCTTTTTGAATGTACCGTCGTATGCCTCAGGTAGAGGCATGCGAGACGAACCATTCTCGACACACGCCTCGCGATGTCTGTACGCGGCTAAAGACCTGTCCTGCTCTAAGGCGGAGCGGGACAGCGCGTCAGATTTTAACTGACTAAAACCACACAGATGTTCGTTCTTTGCTCTTTGCGTTCCAAGACGACGGGTTTTCCTGTCGGAAGTCAACCAATGGCCCAGGTCTTAAACTCCGCTGTGGTATCGAACTATTTCGAAGAACACGCAGTCCAGCTAGGCATCAGCTCTGAATGGGCTCGGCAATTATGCTGATATCTCACTTAGAGGGAGCTTTCATTTACCATCAACCATGTGTCAATGCGGGGTATCAGCTGAAAACCGGCGCTGAGTATCTGACGCTTAGCAATAACTGAGTTTTCGGCCCTTTTGGTTCGGGAACGCTCGGCGTCACTTTGTTGTAAACACACTGTATATTTTTTTTATTATTTTGGGTTTTTAGGGTTTCGTACCTCAAAAGGAAAAAAATGGAACCCTTATAATTCTATAACTTTGTTGTCCATATATCCGTCCATCTGTCTGTCTGACAAGACCCTAAAACCATATTTTCAAGTCTGCGGTTCCTTCAAGCTGTGAAAAAATCAAACTTCTACGTTAACGAATAAAAAAGATACGGCCGTTTATGTCGCAAAAAAACGAATATTTTGATACTCCCAAACATCGAAATTCAAAGGGTTGTCCCGTTGACCCAGAATCCTGAAACTTGGCAGAAAGCAATTTCATATAGCATTGGTATAGGAATAAATCTGAAAACAGTAAATTTGTTGTTACCTAAGTCACAACTTTTTTTTTTTTTCAATTCGGAAAAATTTACGAGACTTTTTTTAAGTCGGGAATTGCAGTTTGCACGGAACCCTCAGTGAATAGAATAGAATAGTATTTATTCGGCGCAAGCAACACATTATACAAAAACATACAATACAGTTGCAGTGACTGTGCCTGAACCGACAGGGTCACCAACTCAGTAATTGCTGGGCGTCAAACACCCAGCGCTGTCCGAGAGCTGTGTGTGCGCGAGTCCGAATCGCACTTGCCCAGTTATTTCCATTGTATTTGCTTGTGTCGAATTTTTACATTAATATACATGCTGCCTTCCTTTAACTAAAAACCGGCCAAGTGCGAGTCGGACTCGCCCATGAAGGGTTCCGTAGCAGCAAGTAACATAATATTAAAGTTCTTGTGATGTGTTGTAACTTTGATCGATGTTTTAATAATAGTGTATTTTTTTCGATTTATGACTCATTAAAAAAAAACTACTAACTAGATTTCGTTCAAACCAATTTTCGTTGGTAGTTTTTATAGTAATGTACATCATAATTTTTTTTAGTTTTATCATTCTCTTATTTTAGAAGTTAGAGGGGGGAGGACACACATTTTACCACTTTGGAAGTGTCTCTCGCGCAAACTATTCAGTTTAGAAAAAAATGATATTAGAAACTTCAGCATCATTTTTAAAGACCTATCCATAGATATCCCACACGTATGGGTTTGATGAAAAAAAAATTTTCAAGTTTCAGTTTTAAGTATGGGGACCCCCAAAATTTATTGCTTTTTTTCTATTTTTATGTAATAATCTTAATGCGGTTCACAGAATACATCTACTTACAAAGTTTCAACAGTATAGCTCTTATACTTTCAGAAAAAAGTGGCTGTGACATACGGACGGACAGACAGACAGACAGACAGACAGACAGACAGACAGACAGACAGACAGACAGACAGACAGACCGACAGACAGACAGACAGACATGACGAATCTATAAGGGTTCCGTTTTTTGCCATTTGGCTACGGAACCCTAAAAAGCAGCTAAGTTACTTAGAAAATAAAGTACTTAGCTGCTTTTTAGTTAGAGGACGGCAGCATGGCGGTATGTTCCAATATCTCTACGAAATATGTAGGTACCTATAGCCAATCACACATCTCAGTCGAAACGAAAGATTGTGATCCACTGGTGACCTTGGACTAAAATCCGATTGATAATTCCAGCACGAGACGGTTACTTTAATAACATCGTTAAGAAGCCCATTTCCTAAATGACAGGCCAAATAAAAGCATTTCCATTAGTAGCAGTGTTTTTGACATATCTGAGGAAAATAAATTTCATGGAATTAGGAAACTCGATCAGGCGAAAATTTGCTATGAACAAATGTTTCGCCGCTCCAAGATGTAGGTCGTCAATAACTTGGTATTTGACGTCTTATCTTAGAACTAGAAAACACAATTGGTACGTGTTGTGTTTAAATATAGTACATTTTGATACAAGTGCAAAAAGTTTTTCATTGCGATCGAGGCGGAATTTGTACGAGTTGTAGAACAGGTGTGTGATGGAGCCGAAGGCTGTGGAAAATTTTCACATGTATTAAACGACTTTTTACAACACACTTACGAAGAAATGAATAAACGGGGGTTGACTGGCGACTCGTGGGGGTCGACACGCGCCCAGCCTGATACGATAAATGTCATAAAATTGTGACGGGAGAGTGCACGCGCACTTTTCTGCACTAGTGTAGAAAACAGTGTATTGCATGCCTAAGAGCGGGTTTTCAAGTAAGTGTATTGAAAATAGTTTTCTCATAAAAGACCACATTACACACTACATTTTTTTTTTCATATCACTTTTCACACATTCTTTTCTTTGGCCTCCTTCTTCCTCTTCGTCTGTCCATATTAGTCTTTTAGTACCGTTTCATCCCTCCTTACACATGGCCATACTAAGATAAACGATTCCCTTTCAACTTTTCAATCACCGGCGCCTGGCAACTTACTCAAATTGGATACCTATACAAAATAGATATCTCCTGTTTATCCACTCGAAACAAATAGGTAAACAACGTAAAACTTCCCAGTTACTGTAAAAAACCTCAGAAAAGAAACGGGCCCAAAAGCTGTTAATCCAACATTTTATCGTTTAGATCTTTATTAAGTTTAAGTTTGAATCGAGTTTCCTAAGTATTTTGGTGGCGACGGACAGGGGTGGCGAATCTTTACTGGTGACTAAGCCGTTTTTAGAAGCTTTTATTTAGTTTCACCTGTCCCGATGTTTGTCTGTCATCAAATCTTACAAATTAACCTTTCAATCGTGGAAATTACAGACACAATAGAAAGACAATAGGTGCGCGAACGCGTTCGCTTGGGGTTTAATGAATTAAATTTGACCCATTTCCTGGTTACCGATTGACCTGAAATTTTGAGTGCATGTGTAAATCAGATGACTATGCAAAATCATTATTACGTGGAGCTGATCTGATGATGCAACTGTAAAGTGGCTATAGGTAAGTACTTGGTAGTTAAACGACACAACCCCATCGAGTTTGGGCTCGTATGATTCGTCTTGACGAGCATTAATTATATAGGTATACCGAGCTATAAAAGCTTGATATGAAAAAAACATTTTAATTTAAATCTTGTTATAATTAATAGTTATTTTTATGTAATGATAATTAATATTTATTTTTCTAACAGGTTTAAAAAAAAAGACGTGTGGCACTCGGGGACGGCCGCGGTAAAGCTATTGCATAGCATTTTAATCAACTTGTGCAATAATAATTATTTATTTATTTTATTTATGCAGTATTTTTTTTCCTTTGTTTTTTTTTTTCTTTGATATTAATTGAAGTTACATTTTCACACATTGAATTGAATTTTGATTGATTGTTCACTCATTTGTTTTCTTATCGGTCACCACGCTCAAAAAACAAATGAGTGGGGGGTGCTAGGTTATTTACGTTACGGAATTTCTGAATTCGGTCTCCACGCTCAAGGCCCGCGATAGAAGCTATGCAATAGCTTAAAATTCTTTTATACGTCAATTTTTTTCGTCAGTTTATACTTGTTGGGGCTGGTATATAGCTCACTACCCTGAGAAGAAATATCGAAACAAACGCAGAGGTCAAAGTCTCAAGTCTGTACATTAAACATGTAATCATATGATCAGTGAGAGAGAGATGCGGTGTCTCAGATGGTCTTTTGTGGCAAGAACAACACAATATTGAGTGAACCTGTCCAGACAGTGCAAGTATTTGTCAGTAAATAATACAGTACCACTAGCCCAGTTGATAATCTGCAATCGTTAACGCTAGTAGAAAACTTCAAATGTACGGGAATGACGTTATCTCAATGCTCAGTCACGTGGTCAGACTAAAAGGATTGGGGGCGTGGCCAACTCGAGGCATTTGACGCAAGTGAAACAGTTGTAACTTGGCTAGGGGACTGGTAGAGTAGTGATGGCCAAGTGGGAACTGCTCCGACTTACGATTTTTGCTTGTGAGTTCAAACCTAGGCAGGCGCGTTACTTTGTGTAAGTAATTTTATATATTTCATCACCACAGCTCTCAAACCGATGAAAAATATTAACGTAATTAAACCATCATGTCCTAGTCTAATATGCTTCGTATATGTCGTCCTTGCAGTGCGGCTAAGAAAAACATAGTATTTTCTGGCGTGCGGAGGCCATAACTTCAATTTGGTTTAGTGTTTAGGAAAGAGAGGAATATATATCTAAGGTGCTCTATTAAAACAGAATACAGTGGTGTATCTACTTTAATACGGGGTCACTGTGACCTCGTATAGCAGTTCATTAAACCATACGGGGTCTAAAAAGCCCTGTACCACCATATTGATAATTTTCAAACGAGGTCTTAAAAGCCCCGTATCGTAGGAATAAAATAAAATGTTTTTCTTTCTGAATAATGCAAAAATTAGTGACGCTGTCAACGTGCTAGAAACGAAAATTCGATGACATGTGACATCCACCAAACGATTTTTCCCATCGAGAAAAAAAAAAAAAAAAACCTGCTACCTACATATTTGCTAAATATCTTTGTTATGATGTGCACGAACAATTCTGCTACGTTTCATAACTATGCCAACCCTTACGTAAGAGAATGATCCACGTTTACAAGAGAGATCCCAAAGACTTTGAAAGGTAACTTAGTAGACTTGAAATGTCTTTGGGAGACAGGTATTGTTTTGATGAAAGGTAAGTGTTCTTCTTTGTAATTTGTAAACAGTATCGTACACTATTCTGACATTAATTCACGGAAAGTTTTGTCGGATTTGGTAAGCAATCTATTAAGGCCCAAGCGCCCGAGTAGTACCATAAAACAGTGACGTTCTAAAGCCTAAGCCTAAGACTAGATTAATAGGTTTGAAAAAAATAGTCATGTTTATTATAAATTCATATATAACATTGTGCACATATAATTTTTTCGTGCGATTAATACTTTGGTCTAAAAAAAATATTTAATAGCATGATATTTTTTCGCTTGTTTTTCCTACTCCATTCAAACGCTTTGCTCTTAACCATTCAATCGTGATAATGACAGACACAATTGAAAGACAATAGGTGCGCGAACGCCGGCGTTCGCTTGGGGTTTAATGAATTAAGAAATATGTTTACACAAAAAAAAAATAGCTGGTTAAGCGTTCTTCAGAATGTACATAGCTTATGTAAATTAATCAATATTTCGCAAAGAAAATGGTTTTAAAGGTCTGCGGGACTTTATGCGGGCGCACACGGCTGTACAAGTTTGTATAGTACGCCTGACGGATCTCTCTCTCTCTCATGTCGTTCATGGCAAACGCCGTGAGAGAGAGAGAGAGAGATGCGAAGAGCCTCTAGTCGGGCTCGCCAAGTTACGTTGGCCGTATTGTATGCATTTAACTCCCAGGCCGGATGTTCAAGGGACTATACGCCTTAAACAAACATCTTGCAGATGATATACTGTCTGCCTATAGTATGGTCGTTACTTTAGCCTCGTTCGAAGTAAGATGTATACATGCTTAGACATACTCTTTATTGTCACTCTAATATTATAAAGGAGAAAGTTTGTATGTTTGTGTGTGTATGTTACTCCTTCGTTCTAGATTGGGGTGAAATGTTGGCACAGGTAACCCATGTCCTGAAATTTGACGTAAGTATTTTTTATTTTGGATGTTTTTTAGAGTTCCGTACCCCAAAAGGACAAACGGAACCCTTATAAGATCACTTCGTTATCCGTCTGTCTGTCTGTAAAGCAAGACTTAATCTCGGAACGTGTCGAGGTATCGAGTTGAAATTTAAACCTTATACCCAAGTCTGCGGTTCCTTGAAGCTCCGAAAACATCAAAATGTATATTTCGACGCTCTCAGGGAAATCAAAATTCATAGGCCAAATTTTAGGATTCTAGGTCAACGGAAAACGGTTCGTATTCCGTTGACCTAGAATCCTAAAATTTGGCACAAAGCAAGGTCTTATAGCACAGACATAGTAATAAGTCTGAAAACAATAAATTTGTTGCAGCATCACAAAAAAAAAAATGTGTTTCGGAAAAATCTTCTAGACTCCATTCAGCCTCCGTAGGCGCGGGCTTGCGGACAGTGAGCAATGGGTAGTTCGCTGTCCGGCCGTCCGGTAACTGTCGGGACCAAGCCCAAGTCGTCAACGGCGCGCGCTGTTCCCGCGCGTCTCAAGGAGTTGTCAGCAACAGCAGGGGCCCAGCCGGGTCGAAGCCTACTGGGGCCAGGGTTATCCGAAAGGGCGCTCGAGCCCCGGTATGAAGGTTTGAAGGAACGGGATGGGTTTTTTAGTCAATAAGAGTCTGACACTATCTCCCACTCCGCCCAAGAGCGGGGATTGTCATAGGATGATTTTTCCCATGGAAAAAAAAGACTCCATCCGGGAATTGAACTATTTAGGTACATAGGAAAGTTTGTACGGAACCCTCAGTGCACGAGTCTGACTCGCACTTGCCCAGTTTTTTTGAGTTAGTAGCCAGTTTGGTTTTTTGATGGACGTACATTTTAATTTACTTTTTTTTTCAATTGGTTTTGACGTTCCAAATTCAAATCTCATTATTCCCTAGGGAGCGCCTATTCTACATTAGAGCCCTAGGGACAGAATGACTTGCTTAAGGTTACGGTTTTATGACATAAAGGCCATTATCGAGCAGGTGGAGTTAATAATACGTAAATAACAAAATTCCCTACACGCAACTATTATGAAGATTACCCTTTCAATCTTCCTCTCGAAAGTTCGCAGTTGGAGAGTGAATATTGAAGGTTCCCTATTCAATACTGAGAGGGTTGCTAATAGTCGCAAGTAAAGTAAGGGTTAAACCGTTTAACTCCTTTTAACCTGATTTGCTTTGGCGCCTTTATTACTGGTCCACTAATAAATCCTGAGATATTCCGACTTTCTGTTTTTTTTTTTTTTTATACTGTAGGTTCAGAAGAAAAAATGTTATTTCAGTACCTAGGCCTTATTTTTTACGTGAGATATCATCAAATGAGTTCACCCGTTCTGGGTGAAGCGAGAAGGAGTGTTAGATCTACCTACTGTCAACAGACGCGGCAATGTACCATCAACGACACTTTCGCCTAACCACGGCTAAGTTCATTTTTCTTGCACTCGAAACGAAAACTTCAAAGGGTTTGGTATGGCGCCGCGCCGCAGGATTCCAGCCATATTTTTTTTGAGTGATCAGGCAGAAATGACTGCGATGGTACTGTCGTGTTTTTGCCGCATCGTCGTCAGAGTTTCATAGTACTCGTATGTAAGCTGTAAGCAGACGTACACCAAGCGTATAATTACGAATACGCGTCTATGAAGCTACGCTTCCGTGGCACTATACACCACTAAATTTTAATCGTTTTAATCCCTTGGAGGGTCGATCCAGTACATGAAACATTATCGATTTGTACCTAAATATAAAATTAAAAAATAAAGTACCTTTTTTTCATAACTCAAAAAAAAATAAAAAAAAGATACAAACTGAATTAAGCCACTGGCAGCTAAGAAAAGTAAACAAACACAAATGGTTGTTGTCAAATTAAAATTTTCTCATATGTAGGATAATACTCGTAACAGTTCTTATTTCAATGCAGATACGTATTTTAAACAAACTATAACAGCCCATAAAACCTTTACATTTTTTGTACGATTTTGTTTTTCTCTCAGAATTAGGTCAATTGAATTAAAAATCATTTGGGAAGCCGGACGTTTTGCGCATTTAACGTTACACATTGTATTAAAGGTTGCCCACCGCGGCGCATTTTAGCGGCGTGTATTAATTTGTTTGACAACGTGAGTCTACGAGGTACACGAAGATCCACGACTATGTAGAGCGTGGCACCGCGCACGGAGAGGCTATGCACGTGCCACTGCAACCCACGGACACGGGCTTCATTGCGGGAGGTGTATGACTGAAAATTGCTCTGCGATAAGCGAGCTTGTACATATTCGTATAATCGCGTACTTCAGTGGAAACGTAGCTTTGAGCTATGTAACCACCTATTCAAGCAAGCCACGCATGTATCATTGACTTCAATTCATGCGTAGCCTCTCCGTGGGTTGCAGTGGACACAAACACATACATTTTCTTACAAAGCGAAGCTTAATACACGTGCGTAGTCTCTCCGTACGCCGTGGGGGGCCCGCGCCTTTATTGTTGTTCGTGTACAGATTTCGTTGAAAAGCATACTGACCTTGTCCTGGATGAGTATGGATAGTGCATATATATTTATGTCAGAAGTAGATATATTCCTCAGAAATAATTTATTACTTTCACACGGGTGAAGCCAATAGCAGAATCTAATTTTTACTAAGGATTAATCTCACTCTACTTGCCATCCTTTGTTTAAAACATGCAATCAGGTCAAACCGAATCTGAGGCGAATTATTTCGAAATATATTTAATTAACAGATTGTTTAAAGCTCCTGTTTGATGAGATAATGGGTCATCGGTTTTGGCTTCTGACCTAATTTACGCCACAAAGAAAGTAAAACTTGAGGTAATTAAAATAATTACCTCAAGTTGTAATTAAGCTAAAAAAAAGACGTGTGGCACTCGGGGACTGCCGCGGTAAAGCTATTGCATAGCATTTTTATCAACTTATGCAATTATAATTATTTATTTATTTTATTTATGCAGTATTTTTTTTCCTTTGGTTTTTTTTCTTTGATATTAATTGAAGTTACACTTTCACACATTGAATTGAATTTTGATTGATTGTTCACTCATTTGTTTTCTTATCGGTCCCCACGCTCAAAAAACAAATGAGTGGGGGGTGTTAGGTTATTTTCGTTACGAAATTTCTGGATTCGGTCTCCACGCTCAAGGCCCGCGATAGAAGCTATGCAATAGCTTAAAAAACTTTTTTTATTTTTATACTTTAAAGCAAGTGAAGCCGCTTGGAAAAGCTAGTCTGCAATAAAATGCTTACCAAAGAGAAATATAAAAACAAGAAACAAACGCAAGTCTAGACTGAATCACCAAAAGAACTCCTACAAGTTAGTAGCTGTTTTCTAAAACAAAACTATTTTAAAACGACACCCATCAGTTTTGACATTCACAAAAGTTCAAAGTAATCATGCTACTACCACGAAATACCACAAACTGACCTTGATACGTGTTACGGGAAAACTGTTTTGCTATTCACTTATAAACACAGAAACATGTTGGTAGTCTGTGGTGTAAGTAAACAGTCGCGTGTGTAAACACAGACAAACTTACGAGACGACGCCTGGAGTATAAAGACGAGTTATAGAGTAAATTAATAATCATATACCTTTTTAATGTTAAGCGAGAACGCCCGTCTTAGACTTCTCCTGACTCCTTCATCCGCTCTTTGAGTTCTATATTATTCCATTCAGAAATTCTATGAGACCCTAGCAGGTATCGACCATACTGGGATCTTACGGTTTTGTTGACATGTCTTTGATTCGCGCGTGGAACATAACGCGCCGTCGTCCTGGACTCTGTCCTTACCAGACGACAAGCTAAAAGCTACTCATAGCTCGCCATCTGCAAGCCAAAGATCGTTCTGCAACTTTTTACGCCTAAGGCATCACCTGTGGTGGTAACTGAGGTACGAGGATGCCTGTCCCCTCACGATTGCGTCCATCTTCTTCGCTAGCATTAGGTATTACTTTTGCAGAAGGAGGCAACCGCATCCCATTCCCCTCTTGGTCCGGACGTCCGGAACTTAATAAGGACACAGCGGTGCTCAGCCCAAACGAGCGGACCGCGGTCCACGCAATGAAGACACCAAGGCGTTTCTTCCCTTTGAATCCAAATTGCTTTGGTAGGACCCGCTTGAAGACAGCCCAAGCCCGCTCCGCTGGAAGCTAATTGTCAAAAGTGGTTCACGAAGTTCCACCGACTGTCGTGGATCAATCCCAAGTAGTTCATCGTCGGAATAACTCGATATCTAAACAGTAAATAATCTAAAGAGTAAAACGATTTACATAGTACCAATATTGACAAATTGGAACAGGGTGCGTTGAATATTAGAAATTTCACGGCTGAAAGATTTTTGTATCGGAGTGTGTTTAAGAAAAATATATAAGATGAGTAAATTTTAGTTTTTAATTTTAGTTATTGACTATTAATACTATTTCTTACAGAATTTGAATAGAATAATAGTCAAATAAGTTTTTCTTTTTCATTCGTTTTCAAGACGAGACGATAAAACGAAAAATCAAATCAAAAGTAGTTCTGAAAAAGAAAAGTAAGAAATGAAATATGATGCTCAAGCAAAAAAATACAATCCTGCCATGACAATAATATCATATTCATAGCATTCGTGGTGCGCTGTTCGCGGCGCATGCCTCCTGAAGTCTGTACATCCATCTTAACAATGGTGGACCATCCCTGTCTTCTTCTCTCTGGCCTTCTACTTTACCTCTCTCTTTGGCAAAAATCAAATATATGCTCTCAGTGGAACGAGAGGGAAAAATGATATCAATAGGAACAGTGGTGGCCGAGTGGTAACGGCCTCAACTTGTAGGTCGCATGTACAAACCTAGTCTACCTACTTTGTGTTATTTATTTCATCACCACTGCTCTCAAAACGGTGAAGAAAAACATTGTGAGGAAATCGACATGTTCTAGGACCAGTAAAATTCGAAAACATGTGACATACACTAACCTGCACCGGTCCCGCTTGGTGTATTACAACCCATCTTCTCACCTAGGAGGCCTGAGTCCCAGCAGTGGGAACATTAAAAGGCTGATTATGGTTATGCTTTACTTACTAAAACCCACCTGTGCTCCTTGAGTTTCCCTTTACGTTCCAGGGCCGCAATAACTCTTTAAAACAATCCCACAATGATCACATTGTGTTATGTTCAATATAAGCAGATAAAAGAGCGCTCTACTTTCTCTCTATTTATAACTACTCCAAGCAGAAAACATAGTAGTATAGCTAATACATTGTGGATCGTAAATAAAGCCAGTTGGCTCAAAGAAGCTGGTTCCTAGCGAAGAAAAGCTCTTGAGTACCGCACGGATATTTATCGTGACAACAAAAGAAGGGTATCACACCTTTATAAATAATTTCGACGCTGAGTAGAAAATATGATTAAATCTCATCTGGTCCAACCTGGAGGAAAATAGGGGTACAAACTTATCTATATACAGGATTATTCGTAAAATACTGGCAACCTCCAGGACTATGTTACTATCATCATAAACAACTTTTGTCCTATGACTTTTAAAAATGAACGTTCTAAATATTACGAAGTCTATGCAAAGCAAGCAATAGTACAATAGCGGAGGGAAGCGGGGATCGGGTAGCGGGGGTGCTTGATACGCTTGCGTCGCGTCATACATCCGTAGGTATAGGAAAATACAGTGTTCTGTTAAATAGAATAATGAAATCTTTATGGTTTATTTTTGGTAAATTAATTATGTTTTGTATAAGTAGTCACACAATGTAATGTCCACAAGATAAAGTTAAAAAAAAAAAACTTAAAAATTGAGGTTTTATAAAAGTGGTCCGCCATTATATTTATATTATACCGACATAGTTTTTTTGCGTATTCTTAATTTTTTCATTTTGATACCCAATCATGAGGGTGCATAAAAAATATCTAACCCACTATCTTCAGGAGTCCGCCATTTCGGATTTAGAATGATGTCACTTAGCTAAGCATGCATTGTTATTTATTTATTTATTTATTTATTCATTGCATTCATGTCGTTTACAAGGTGTTATTAACATAATATAAGTTTCGTACATGAACCCTGCTAGGGCACCGCAACATATGTATTTATTATTTATTTTAATTGCATGCAATACTTGGTATATAAAATTATTTTAAGATATTATTACATTGTCAATATACTATTATCATTATCATGTCAATTTTTAATTAATTTATTATTGGATGTCTTTATTACATTATATCATTGCGTCAATTTTCAAATAATTTGCAACATTGATTAATTTGTCATTGTAATCTAAACTGAATAAGTCTGCAAGAAATTTCAGCTCAATTTCGAAATTCATCACTAACATTTGATCATTTGTAAAGTACCGTGATCATGGAATGCAAAGCGCAACTGAAGGACACGGTGGGTTTCAGTCAGTAAAAGTCTGACGCGCCCGCTTGCTACACCCTAAAGTGAGTCTGGTGCCGCTAAGTCAATTGATGTTTTCACACCTAAAATAAATGTGTAGAACGACAGTATGTTATAGATGGTCGGCTTTTACGTCTGTCGCTCATAGTTTTTTTTTTTTGCACAGTTTAGTTATATACCTATCTTTTTTAAAGGATGCTGCTTCTAACTGAAGGTGCTCTTTAAGTACTTTCTACCCCTACCTATTAGGGAGCACGGCAGTGCGGGGGTACTGGGCACATGTATGCTGCCCCTGATAATTAAAAAGACGTATCTAACAAAAAGTAAAAACGGAGAAAAAAAATGTTTTAATGAATGAAACGGAAAATCGTTTGCTGTCTTTTAATAAATTTAAATATTTACATATTAAAAGTTGAAAATAAAGCCGAATAAATGAGCTTTAACGTGGTTTAATAATAGTATGAAACTCAAATCAAATCTGGAAAAAATGTTAGATGCGTCTTTTTTACTAACGGGAGCAGTATGTATATCACAAGTAATACGTATTATATTAATTTGATTGTTTAGTCCGATTGTCAAATCAATGTAGGTCGTCAAGAGCTCTTAAGTACGGATTGAATAAATTAACCGACTTTGTATTTACATGGATCCCACAATTTACGATAGAAGAACTGAGTTGGAAGTTTTTTTACAAATTATGTTTTTGATGGCATTTCATATTTCATATACCGGCCGGGATCAAACAAGACGAAACTACCATTCAAAAACTTCCGAACAAATTGCAACTTTGAGAACAAATTGATCAGTTGATCCAATCATCTTTTAGTTTTATCAGATCCGATGGAAATTTAAACCAAAACAAAGTTTTAAGCTAACTCAATGTCTGTACAGATTAAAATTACATTTTGTTTATGTTAAGTAAAGTTTAAGTTATTAAGCGATACAAGGTTCAACAATTCGCAAATTTTCGAACATGAATTTATTTATACCAGTCCGTCAAACTTCCTATTTTGATTTGAACATATGTAATTTTAAAAGACAGTTTTGTTATGATTGTTTTTAGTTAGTTTTAATGATTATAGCTTAGGCCTTACGACGCTGCATCTTTTGGTAGGTACTCGGCCTCAACTCCAGAATTAGCCTCTTCGACAATTTGGGTATTAGAATTTGTGTAGATGTTTTAACATCATCATCAACCACAACCTGAGTTCATCCGCTCTCTACTCCATACTTCACTTGTGTTGCGCCAATCTCCACGTCTCATCCAAGTTTTACCTACCATCACGATTAATGCCGTTGGACGCTATTCGGTCACCGCCTGACTCCACCTCCCAGTACCGCGCTTTCCTTGATAGCCGATCAACGTTTTACTGTTGACGACGGCTGGTGCTGAAAATCAGCGCTGTGGCTCTGTCTTATACACGACTTCCAGCATTTTTCCGGGATATAAAGTACCCAGTGTGATGCCCAGGATATTAAAGAATAATTATACCAAGTTTCATCGTAATCGAACCGGTAGTTTTTGCGTGATGCCTGAATAAACAGACAGACAGACAAAATTTTTTTTAATCACATTTTTGGATTCGGTGTCGGTCTAGAAAATAAATGTAAAAAAAAATCACAGGGGGGTGTGATTTTTTTTTTGATATTTTCAATGTACAGAATTTTCACTTCTACAGATTTATTATAAGTTTAGATTTTCCTATAGATCTATTTCATATTTACTGCGTGTGTTAACTATCGAAAGACTCAAATAACTCAATCCAGATGGAAAATTGACACTATTGGAATTCTGAGGGTTTCTTTTTTTAGATTTTTGGAGATATTTTCGTGTTTCCATGTCTATTAATGCCTCACTGAATAAATAGGGCGAACTTATACATATATTCGAACTTCTGACGTCATGTAAAGTAATACGTAAACGTACTTTTTATTTTTCTTCTTAAGATCATGAAATTGTGTTCGGCCGGAGGATATGGTAGAGATGTGGCCCGCTTGGGCAGAGCACCACCGTTTCCTCATGGGGGCGATCGGTGTCAACAATCAGCGGCAGCAATGGGTAGCTCGCCGTCCGACCGGTGACCGTTTTTTTTTATGGTGGGAATATCATCTAATGACACCCCCCCCCCCTCTTGGGCAGAGCGGGAGATAGTGTCAGACTCTTACTGACTAAAAACCCACCCTGTTCCTTCGTGCCTGCATACCGGAGCTCGAGCTACTCTTTCGAAACTAACCCTGGCCTCATTAGGCTTCGACCCAGCTGGGCCTCTGCTGTTGCTGAAAACTCCTTGAGGCGCGCGGGAACAGTGCGCGCCGTTGACGACTTGGGCTTGGTCTGGACAGTTACCGGACGGTCAGACAGCGAGCTACCCATAGCTCGCCGTCCGCAAGCCCGCGTCCGGTGACCGTCCAGACCGAGCCCAATTTTGTGGGAAATACCATGATTACATAATATCATGGCTTCATTTTCCAAAGGATTATGTACACAGGAAATACTCGATACCTGATATTCTAACTGAAGAGAATTTACCAAGAATATACCTATTGACTATTGAGTTAAGCTCCCTAAAACGGTCGGTTTCAACGTTCATCCGCTCAAAAGTATTACCTACCTTCACAATAGTCGACTGATTTCTGAATTCTCGTAAATTCTATCTCTAACAATAGAATATGTAGGTAAGTATTATTTCTGAGAAAATAAAAGCATTTGTGCTAGTAAAGTATTCTTGGGTATTTCTGAGTATATTTTTTTTCTGAGTAGTTTAAAAAATAACCACGTAGGAGATGGCGGGGTCTATTCAATCGATTCGTTCACTCACTAGACTCTGTCATTCCTTTCTAACCTAAGCGTGGCACACGGGCCTCAAAAGAACGCTGATATAAAAAAACGCTAGAAGCGGCCACAAAAAAAAAAAAACAAAAACAGCTGAAGCGCGTGACACTTTGTGTCCGGGAAAGCATGATGCTGCTTCAAGCGTTTTTTTGTGGCGGCACCGTCGCACACGAGCCACAAAAAAAAGCCGCCTCGAAAAGAAGCTTGAAGCTGCGTTTTTTTGTGGCCCGTGTGCGGAGACAGTGCCCTAAATCTAAGCGGTATCTTTCCACGCTCATGGAAGGATGCTCAAATTATTCCCTTACTAAAAAAGACCAATCCTACTTCCTTCTCTGAATACCGTCCAATATCTGTCTTACCACTCCTCTCTAAAGTCCTTGAACGCCTAATCCACAACCAAATAAGCACCTTCCTCTCCAAAAATAATCTCCTTAACCCCTTCCAATCCGGCTTCCGTTCAGGTCATAGCACCAATACAGCGCTTCTTAACATTACTGAAGATATAAGATCAGCCATGGAAATGGGAAATCTAACGGTTTTGGCTCTACTAGATTTCAGTAACGCGTTTAATACTGTGGATTTCGATATTTTGCTTGGCATTCTTTGCTCTCTTAACATATCTCCATCGGTAATTGACTGGTTTCGTAGTTATCTGTTCGGTCGCCGGCAACGTATTTGCATCGGCGAGACCATGTCTTCCTGGTGTAGTACTTCTGCCGGGGTACCACAGGGTGGCGTTTTATCTCCTTTACTCTTCGCAGTTTTTATTAACTCCATCTCCAATGAATTAATTTCTTCCTACCACCTTTATGCTGATGACCTGCAAATTTACTCACGAGCTTCTCTCGGAAATTTATCGGAGGCCATCATGACCTTAAACCGTGACCTGGCCCGTATATGTGACTGGAGTAAGAAGTATGGACTCACGGTGAATCCCCTAAAGACGCAGGTTATTGTGGTGGGCAGTTCTAGGACGGTCTCAAAGATTGATTGGACGACTCTTCCCCAAGTTTCTTTTGACAATTCCATAATTCCCATCAGTGAGAAAGTTAAGAACTTGGGGATATTTATCGACACGAATTTCTCGTGGACTGCCCAGCTACAGGAAGTTAGTCGTAAATTATTCGCATCTGCTTCATCTTTGCGAAGACTGCGTAATTTTCTACCAACTGCCACCAAGATTGCGCTTGCTCAATCTCTTCTTCTTCCCATCCTTGATTATGCTGATGCCAGCTATCTTGACCTCACTGAAGTACAACTGGATAAACTTGAGCGACTTCAAAATTTTTGCATAAGGTTCATATTTGGTTTACGCAAATATGATCATGTTTCCGAATTCCGTGTTAAGCTTAAGTGGTTGCCAATTTGCCTTCGCCGGAATGCTCATATTCTCTCTCTCTTGTATAATGTGCTATTTTCCCCTTTCACCCCTCTTTATCTTAAGAAACGGTTTGAATTTCTTAGTGATTTGCATACGAAATCTCTTAGGTCATCAGATAACTTGAGACTCAAAATGCCGATGCATTCCACTACGTTTTTTGACAAGTCGTTTACTGTCCAGGCCACACGTCTCTGGAATGCTCAGCCAGATACAATAAAACGCGCGCAGTCACTACATACATTAAAAAACACTTGTGAAGGAATATTACTTGTCCTTGTAATCTTGTTTCGTTTTTAGCTGTATAAATTGTAGTTGTTACTTGTTTTCTTGCCTATATAATTATTATTTAGTTTTTTTTCTGTTTTTCACCAGTAATTGTTTAGCTTGTTTTGTAATGCACCATGTGCAACCCCATTTTATGTCCAGTCAATCTCTTTCCATACCAGGTTGCCTGGAAGAGATCGCGGAATACGATAAGGCCGCCAATTGTATATTCTAAATATAAGGCTCAATGTGTAATTTATTATCTTGGTGTACAATAAAGGATACATAAATAAATAAATAAATAAATCCCAGTATAATTATAAAAAGTGCGTTGATGTTTGTTTTGTTTATTGTTATACTATATTTTTTTTGTGAAAAATTATATTTTTGATATGCAGTTAAAGATTTCTAACATTTATCGCTTTTTTTTCGTAGGAAACGCACATAGCCTATTTAATAAAAAAATCACGGTTATTCTAATCTAATAATCATGATGTTTTTTGCAGATTCATCTCCTTAGGTAACAATCAATTGAAACTGTGCACTAGTTTTTTTCGTTTTATAAGTGCCCATGTAGGCCTATATGTATGTAATAAAAAAAAAATGTTGAATCGAATGGAATGCATTCGGAAAACTTTTCTAATTTTCTCTTTTCGCTGGTTCTAACTGTAGATTACAGTTAAGAGTTTGATCCCTCGGTAAGCTTTAAGATAAATGTGAAATTCACAGTGTATAACCACTTCAGTTTCAGTATAAGTACGAACAATAACAAGCACGTCACGCTAAGAAGTGCAGCAGGGTTAATTGAATCCAAGAGACGCCAGACATACCTACCTACATTTACCTAGAAATAAAGTGAGAGTCAAAATGGCGAGTGTACCTCAGCAAATAAAATTATACTCATTACCGATAAAATGTACAATGTACTATTCAGTACATTGCTCTAAAATATCTGTACATCCTTCAGAATGAAATTATTTCAAAATTAAGGTACACCCGTCATAATGACGTCAAGATGGCGGGTGTATTTAACCATTACTTATAAAATATAAGGGTGTATCGTTCTTCAGAACATCTGGTAAAACTACATCTATAATATCTAGAAGACCGCAACTTAGCTCAATAACAATTTCGTATAGTTCTTGGTACGTAATACAAACTAGGGCTCGCTACAATCAATTAACTTCAGAGATCAAAGTATTAACTCCAAATTTACTACCTACAGAGACAGCTAAAGCACTCAGTCTTTAGGCCAATAACCATAGTAAACAACAAAATGAGACAGTTAAACGAAATAAGTGCTTTTTGATGTGAAAGTTTTATATTTACTTTTTGGACGATGAGAAATCATGAAATACCAGACTTCTCCCGCTCTGGGTAGAGCAAGACGGAGTGTCAGACTTTCAGTAACAAATCTACCCATGTACCTTTTTTTTTTGGTGGCAAAATCATCCAATGACATCCCCCGCTCTTGAGCGGAGAGCGGGAGATGGTGTCAGACTCTTACTGACTAAAAACCAACCCCATTCCTTCGTGCCTTCATACCGGGGCTGAGCTATCTTTCAAAACCAACCCTGGCCCCAGTAGGCTTCGACCCAACTGGGCCCCTGCTGTAGCTGACAACTCCTTGAGGCGCGTGGGAAAAGTGCGCGTCCTCGACGACTTGGGCTCGGTCCGGACAGTTACCGGACGGTCGGACAGCGAGCTACCCATTGCTCGCCGTCTGCAAGCCCACCCACGTACCTTCTGTTGCCCTTTGCGTTCCAGGGCTAGCTCTTTCGAACAATCCGTTGCTTCATCATAGTGATATAATTTTGAGGAGCGTGTAAACCATAACATGCCATCGACCTAGTCCTTATTGGACAGTGAGTTACCCATTACTCATTAGCATTCGTCCGGCGATCCGGTAAGGACCAAGCCAGATTTAACGGTGCATTGTGTTTCAAAAAAAAAATACAACTCTTATGACGTGTTCAGACATGACGAACGCGCCGCTTGCGCATAATGTGGACTAAAAGAGCCACTTATTGGGTCCTATCAAACGCAAGGCGATATCCCGGTAGACCAAAGCGAAGCCAAGCTGGAGATAAAGTTCTCTCTACTAAGTTACACCTGCCAATGTTATGTTTCTGCACCACTCTAACTCGACGATCGACCGGCAGAAAATGCCCAAGTTCGCCTTTATTCAGTGTTTTATTAGTGCACAAAGTTTTAATAAACAAAATTTCTTATCTTGAAAAGTGAGCTCAGCGTCGCGTCGCATAGAGTATCAGCATAAACTGACCCTGAAACTCAAAATGAATGTTGCAAGTTTTATCGTTCATCAGCTTCTGAAGTACCTTAGCGGTCACTACACTCATAATTCGTTACTTTTTTTTATCGTAAATCTATACTGATTTATGATGTTATTGTTATAAGTGATACTAGAGGACAAAATTTGTTATTGGAAATAAATCTTCAATACAATGAGTCTTTGTCCAGCGACACTTTGATGGAATTATTGGTCCGTGTTTTGGAATATTTTTATGGGACAACAGCCTTGCTAGAAAAATAGAGTTTTCGTCATGACCTTTTAAAATAGCATTTTCCTAAACGTGATCTCGACATCTCTTTGAGGCGCGTGGACGACCTGACGGCGTACTACCTATTGCTCATCGTCCACAAATCTTCTACCTGCCAGAGCTAGGTTCCTAGTCTTAAAACTAAAATATTTATTGTTTATGAAACGATCTCCATTTTAATAAATATCATTCGAACTCACAATAGTTACCCTTCGAATCCTCCTACTCCAACCATTGAATTCATCGTGAATGTTGAAATAATTTAATTACGGAGCCAATAACAATTTAAATAATTTAATTACGGAACAAATAACAATTTAAAACCATGTTAAAGAGCTTAATCGGTTTGTGGAAATACTCGGGTGGTTAAAGCAAGTTAACCTTTCCCATTTCAGTAGGTAATAAAATAAATAACAATGTCTGACGGTTAAGGAACCTGGCATGAACTCTTTGGAACGTAAGGTATGTCTTCAAGTACCTTCGACTCGTCTTCGACAGCTGGTCAAATTTCATGGAGCACTTCCGACTGCTCCCAAACGGAAGTGGACCGGGGCTGCCCTCAAGTGATTCTTGCCCATCGTGGAGAAATCCAGACCTCTCCTGCCGAAGTTTATATGTAGGGATCATACGGTCCTATATGACCCTTTACAGAGCGCTGGTGCTGCGGAAGCGACCAGCGGCCAAGCTGAACGCGTCCCGATCAGAGGATTGCTATCCGGATGGTATGAGGCAAACCTGCGAGCTACCTTGCCAGCCTGCCGCTATGCGAACTGTAGGCAACAGTCCATGCACATACACACGTTACGCAATTTTTTTATTTAGGTGGGAAAATCATCTTATGTCATCCAACGCTCTTGGGCGGAGCGGGAGATAGTGTCAGACTTTTACTGCCTAAATACCCACTCCTGTTCCTTCTTTGCCATTGTTCCAGGGCTCCGACACACCTTCCACATGGAGAACCAACGCCGATGTAAAACTCCGCCGTTGTCATGGCGGACAGAGTTTCGTTCAAACTTCAAAATCTTAATTCAGAAACTGAGCGTAAGTACCTTAATCCGTTCACAGTTCCGAAGAAAAGATTAAAATTTCATGACAAACTCAAAAAATAATATTTACTTTGTAAATCTTAATTTTAAATTTAAGATTAAGTAGCTGTCGCACAAAATAAAGTCTGGTGAAATATTTAGGGACTCAACGAATGTATTAACACCCAAAGTTCAACGTAATATCAAGGACATTTTTTAAATAAATTGATCAGTTTAAAAGTTAGTTTTCTTAATTGTGTTGAAAGTAGCGATAAAGATGAGAAACGGGTCGACTATTATTTATTAAAGCAGTTGAAGACAACACCTTTTTTAACCGACTTCAAAAAGAAGAAGGTTCTAAGTTCGGCAGAACATAGTTTTTTACGATTTCTCGGTCAATTGTGGACCGATTTTGATTTTTTTTTTATTGAATGGTTATGCTGCCACGTTTTTGATCTGATCATGAACATCGAAGATAAGGAACAGAACTCAGGATCACAGCATAAACATAACAAGTAAAATTGCTTTGTCTATACATGTAGTCGATGACTGATTTAAAGAAGAGAGGGTTATATCGAACTGATCAGTACCGTATGGTTCCGTCAGTGACCGCTAGAGACGCTGTAAAATTTGCCATTCAAAATATTTACGTAGTCGGTATCGAGTATCGACAAACACTATTGCTTTAAAGTCATGGTAGAGGTACTGATGATGAAGCCTGCAGTTGGGCACCGGAACTCGGTAATAAATTAATGTAATCTAACCGTGTTTAGGATTATTAGAATCGTCATGAGATGCACTCTGGCTATAAGGTAATTAAATTTGGCTAAAGGGTACTTTTTAGTGGTAGTACCATAGGTAACTAAAAAGTGTAAAATAAAAAACTTTTTCCAAAACAAAAAATAAGACCGACTTCAATGTTAAAAAAAATGTGAAAAAAAGTCTAGTAAGTACTCATTTAGTTGTTAAAAACAGATTTAGATAATAGAAGATATCCCAACGAAACATACCTACTATCGGAATAAAAAGTATCCTTTTCACTACTTTAGGACATGATCTACCTACCCGTGTGCCGAACATTCAAATCCGTTCAAGTGTGAAAAAGTGACAAATATACACATTCACTTCAACTCACTCCCACAAACTTTCATCTTTATACCTAATGTTATTGTGATAATTAGTAACATGAACCATTTACTGGTACTTCAAATATTCAGGATCAGTCAGTAAAGAGAAGCTAGTTAATTAGGTACAAGTTCCAAAGGGTTCCCTATGGAGCAGAAACTACCTGAAACTTCACGGATATTCTTTTAAAAACAGCATATCGTCAATGGACATTGATGAAGCTGTTAAACCTAGTAGTCAACCAGTAAATTACCAAAATGTGACAGGTGCGCCTAGGCGGCAACCCAGTTTATGGTCTACAATAAAATCAATTTTATTAAGGCCACCGGCGAATTCAGTGGCAACATTACCCCACACTTAGAAGCTTTAGGAGCCCATAAACTTCCTATAGACATTAATTAAGTAAAAATTGCATAACGAACCATTTTATATCGACGTAATTAAATGCGAATCATTTGACTATTGGACCGTGACGTTCCGTGGTTTTAATGATTAATTGAACACTTTTTTTGTGTATGTTCCCTTGTTGTAGATTTAGTGCGTGAAAGTATGGGAAGTAATTTTCACTTGGGTAAAGCTGTGGGTAAAAATAAGTTTAATAATATAATTAATTTAAAAACAATCTCAAAATGAGATTGTTTTATTAGGCTGTATTGTCAAAAGCCTCCCCTTTCTCCTTCACAGCCTCTCCGTCTAGGGCGATCTCTGGTCAAGTTTGACCCGTGGTTGTGATCAGATCGTCACACCACCTTTGCTACGGTCGACCTCGTATGAATGCATTCGGCCAGATAGGCGAGGATTGTTAATCACTGGATGCCGGAAGGAGGTCGACAAAAATGAACATCAAGATTATGAAACTAAAAGTTTGTGAAAATTAAATATCATTGTGAACCATTTAGCCACAGCAGATCGCTCATTGATCTGCTTGCTGTGTACGGAGAAAGAAATGCATGAACAAATAATTCTGATTTACAAAAAAATGTTCGATCGCTCTAATATATTTTATGCATAAGGAAATGATGGATGGCTTGGTTCGGGCCATGATACGAAGCGAAGCAGTCAGCATGAAGCAGCAGACATCTTCACTCCCCAGCTCGCTTTGATGGTTTACCACCAAAAATAAAGGAATACATTCCATGCCACAGTTTGTATTTACATTTTGATCATTAGGTACATACTTACTGTATGGACTTTAAAAGTGACTTTGACCTCTGAATTTGTTTCGGTGTTTCTTCTCAGGGTAGTCAGCTAGGAAACACCGGCCCCATCTACGAGTAGTTTAAACTGACGTAAAAAAATGTCGTGTTAAAGTGTTTTACCTGTTTGCAAAATAAATATCATTTATCATTTACTGATAGCTATAGCTTCTTCAAGTCAAAAGTGAACGGGTTACTTTTTAGTAAGTATAACGAATAATTTACCATCGTAGACCATATCATAGTTACTTAAACGGTTAAACGCGAGCTTACCAGTATTCAAAAATTACTGGAAAAAAATTCACGTCCTTTGAGATGTCTATATAGTATTACTGCATGTTTTTCTAAGGTTGAAGAAACAAAATAACTGTTTTGACACAAAAAAAACCTTTTTATTTGTATAAACACGATTGTTTTATTTACGAGGAAGCTCATTTTCCTAAGAAAAAGAAAACACGAAAACACACTTAGGGACCACTTGAACTTGCCCTTTACTTATGAATCATACATAAACAAACAATAAAAGCGAGGATTTTGATCAAAATCAAATGCTCCGATATCTTACAAACGTAAACAATAATCCATTTGCTCCTAACATTGACGAACATAAAACGAATCCTGTTCGAGGACTGGCTACAGGTTTGCTGAGAAGTGGCTACACTTTTAGGTACCTAATATTCTCTTTTTTAGGGTTTCGTAACACGAAAGGAATCACTTTGTTGTCCGTCCGTCTGTCCGTCTGTCAATACACTTTATCTCAAGAACGCGTGGAAGTACTGAGTTGAAATTAACGACTGGCCTGTTGGACTAGTGGTTAGTGAACCTGACTGCTATGCCGGAGGTCGTGGGTTCGATTCCCACCCAGGACAAATGTTTGTGTGATGAGCATAATCATTTGTTCTGTGTCTGGGTGTAATTTATCTATTATATGTATGTATTTAGAAATATATAAGTATGTTTATCAGTTGTCTAGTACTCATAACACAAGCTCTGCTTAGCTTGGGACTAGACGGCGTTGTGTGGTAGTTGTGGAATATTATTATTATTAATTAATACCATATACCTAGGTAGGGGTCTGCGGTGCCTTTATGTTGTGGAAAATCAAAATCAAATTTCTAAGATAACGAATAAAAAAGATACGGCCGCAAAAAACGTATATTTCCATGCTCACAAAGATCGAAATTCAAAGGGTACTTCCGTTGACTCAGAATCTTGAAATTTGGCACAATGTAAGGTCTTATAGCACAGATATGGGAATAAATCTGAAAACAGTAAATTTGTGGTTACCTACGTCACAAAAAAAAGAACTTTTTTGCGTTTCGGAGAAATGTTCGAGACTCCATTCGGGAATAGTAGTTTGCACGGAACCCTCAGTGCGCGAGTCCGACTCGCACTTGCCCTATTTTTTTTTTCTTTTCGTAGTTCTGCATCTCCGTCTCTGCCTTCACCAAAGAAACCTATACAGCCCTACTACAGTACACATAAACGATTTTATGATCGTTCAAGAGGTCGTAAGATTAATCTTTAATTAATATGTCGTAAACGGAAATCTCTGAGGGTTGAGTAATGTCCTGAGGAACTATAACTACTGAGATTAGTAGTAGTGACGAGAATGCTGATCGTAGTGACTGAAAACCTCAACAGATATCTTACAATGCAAAAACGATTCTATGCAGCGGAGTTATGGTTTATTATGCGCTGCGGGATTGTTCGATAGAGTTACCGTAGCCCTGGAACGCAAAGGATAACAATAGGAACACCGGTTTGGTTTAGTCAGTTCTTCTTCTTCTCAATCAAGAAGAAGGGTCGTGATCATCACTGTGAATCACAATAAGTGATCATCCTTTTAATGCGGCGCCATTCATCGCTGACTGCAGCTTTCTTTCATTCATAAACCGAGCACTTAGTTGCGGCCTTGATCTGGTCTGTCCATCTCATTGGTGATCTACCACGTGGCCGGATGCCCTCAACTTTACCTTGCACTATGAGACGCTCTAAGCATTAAAGTTTAGTCAGTAATAAAAGAAAAAACAAAACTATTTAACCCTTTTACCGCTTGCGTCGAATTATAGGTCCGACGAGTGTTTTTGAGGTTTTTCCAAAGTCGTTTGTGACTGGGTACTTCATCTTGTTTAGCTCTTCAATCCCCAGGTAACAGAAGAGCTGACGAGTCGTGGATGCGCGACCCAGGAGAGGATATTTGGTTACCGTTGGTCAGGATACCCTGAACAACAGTATTGATGGCTTAGAGTGAATACCTCGTAACTGTGAAATACGTAACTTTTCAGGTGGCGCAAAAAAACAAATTAGACCCCTATTATTATGCAATTTTAATGTGAATACATGTTTCATTCAAATATTGAACACTATTGGTTTATTTCAAACGCTTGTTTCTCTTGTTTTTCCGCTTGTTTTGCCGCGCCGTCGCCGCGAGGTAATCACACCAAACTGACTTGAACAAGATATGCATGCAACATCGTAGATGGCGCTACAAATATCGATTAAAAATTTTGCGTGATACAAGATTGTGCGTTCCTACCTTTTTATTTCAGAAATATAATGAAATAAAATTACCTAAAATTGCATATCCGAGGTTTTTACTCTATGCCATCGGTATGCATGCATGTTTGCGGCTGTATGGTTCGCTGTAAGGTTCAGGAATGTCTGAGTTACCAGTTTGGACATATGCGGAACAGTGTAAAGTCTCATCATTCAATTTCTAGCTGTCTGCTGCGCGCTGTGCGAATTATGTCAACCTATATTTTGGGCTAATTTCAGTCAATAGTAAACAGACATGCGTGCTTAATGAGACCCAAACGTAAATTAAATACAATTTGCAATACTAATTTATAGATGATTTATTTGTGGTTAGAATGTGTAAACATTGGTGTAAATAAAATTAAGGGAACGCCATTGCCAAAATATAAATAAACAAGTGTGCCTGTGTATTATTCTGGTAATTTGGGTGTCTTCAAGGCTAGAGTGAATAGGCTCTTAATAAACTAGTACGCTTTACCATCAACGATTGCATCACTGCTTGCCATCAGGTGGGATCGCAGTCAAATAATAAGTTTATAACAGATAAAAAAAGTCTGTCACTTTCTCTCTCTCCACCTAGAGTGAAAGAAGTTATTTTATGACTGTCCAACTAAAAAAAAGTTATATAGGATCATAACCATCTTGCTTCACTGCTTGTTTGTATTTTTATTTTCACTTTTTTGTTTACTAACACTAATTTTAAGATTGTTACTAACAAAGTGGACCACATTGTTGTCTTGCCTTAAATAAATTATTATTATACACCGCTAAATTTTGATCGTAGATAAAATTAAAAAATAAAGTACCTTTTTTTCAAAACTCGTATTAATTTACGCATGCACGAAATTAATTTCGTTAAGAAAACGTCAGCTGAGCGAGTCCAATGACCTCTAGGTAGTTTGTACTCCCTACAGGTCTACCTACAGGATTGTGTTTCATGTACCGGATCGACCCTCCCCGAGATTAAATCGATCAAAATTTAAGGGTGTATAACCATACCTAACTGCATGACATAGTACATAATTATTGTGCCAGGTCTTCACTCCTCACCGTACCATTTAGGGCCAACGAACTTGAATGTTGATGTTAGTAATATGGTAGATATGCCCCGAGATTCCCGGTGTCACCGTGAATATTTTCCCTTATTTCGATCATAAATGAAGTTACTTATTTCTGATGTAATCTGATCTCGATTTAATAATAAAGTTAAAACAGAGCACAATTAATTAAACAATGTTTAATTTAATTCTCATGACGCGTAAAATCCACTTGTAAATTAAAAATGATCTTTCGGCCAAATAAAACAGTTCAATGAAATAAATAATTCAAATACTTCCTGGGATTCAGAAGGTACAATGTCCATGTTATGATAACAGTCTATAAATCTCGGGAACAGTGATTCCTACGCCAGCCACTAGTTATGACACTCTACCTTCTGCATGGCTGGGCAATAGAGTACTTTCTCGAGAACACTCTTTTCCGCTCGCCTGGGGCTACTAGCACGTAGGAAGTAATCCGATTAGGTTCTGAAATGATTTTTATTGAAACTATTTTTTTCTTTTTACAAGTTTTTATTTAGTTTCACCTGTCCCGATGTTTGTATATCTGTAATCAAATCTTGCAAATTACATTTAATCCACTTCCCGGTTATCGATTAAGCTGAAATTTTGCTTGCATGTATAAATCAGAAAACAATGTAAAATTATTATGATTTGGAGCTGGTCTGATGATGGAACCGGAAGGTGGTCAAAGGAACTCAGATTATATATATATACTATTTTGTTTAAGCTTTTTGGAATGGTCTTGATGGGTATTAGGTAATTATATGTAGGTATATACTTACCACGCTATAAAAGCTTGCTATGAAAAGATAATTTTCATCAAATACTTTTATGGAGATAAAAACATTCACTTTCAAAATTAACTTTATTATAACCGATTTCAAAAACAGGTGAAGTTCTTAGTTCTATTGGATATTTCATTTTGATATTATTTATTTAGCCTATACTTTCCCACTGCTCGGCAAGAGCCTTTCTTCCAGGTTTTCTTTTGTCAGGCTTCCTTGGAAGCGGCCGCACGCGTGATGGAACGACCCTCAGGCCCAGCCGCCGGGATCCCGATCCAGATTTCCAGCCAACGTGGGTGTGACTTACGGATGGCGAGTAATGGGTAGCTCGCCGTCCGGTCGTCCGGTAACCGTCCGAACCAAGTCTGAATCTTCGACGGCGCGTAGTGTTCCACGCGCGCCTCGAGGAGATGTCAGCAAAAATATATGTAAAGTCTGACCCACCCGTCATTAGATGATTTCCCATCTAAAAAAATAATTAGTTCACATTTGCTGTAAGAAAAATTGCCAATACACTAATATTATGAAGTTAAAAGTGTTTGTGAGTTTATTTCTCCTTCACGCTTACCTGTATGAAATAAAAAGATTTTTCATGTAAAAATATTTTATTTCTTACAGGCTTATCTATATGGGCACAACGTCAGAAGCTAGTGCAGGTTTCCAAATTGATCATTTCGTATGAAGAAGAATTGGCAAGAAACCCCATGATTTTTCTTTAAATAAATTACTACTGATTTTACAATTTTTCTATATTACAATGTGTTAACCCAAAACACTTAAAAAAGTGTAACCGTAACATATCTGTAACAGATATAAAAGTGTTAACAGTATTAATAAGTGTAATAGGTAAACGCAGCGTTGCCAAAGTCACAATTTACTTATTTATGGTACTGTGCAATTATTTCTGTTACACATATTAACACTTATAACAGGTTACAGTTTGATTCGGTAGCACTTCTTAACACACATGTACACGTTACAGTTTCATTCGGTAACATTATTGTATCTGTTACATTTAAAAGGGTTTTTCTGTTATAAATGTTTTAAAAAACAGTGTTAAAAGACATTATTACGGTTACAGTTTGAGTCCCTGGTAAACCCGTCTTTGTACAGTACTTACTGCAGAACAAACATATCTTTAAAACAGACCTGTTTATTTTACTACCAACTTTACGTAATAATTTGAAACAGCAAATTAGGGAACCAGTGACCTCCACCACAGATCAGTGCGGTGACGATAAACAAACGTTACAATCTGTTTTTCTTCATTTTCCACATTTACATAGAAATTGGGGACTGGGACACTTCAAACGAAATAATATTAGGTTCACTCCACCCTTGATTATATTATCTGCTCATGTCATGGATTCATGCCGTAATTTTTGTTAGAATCATGAAATAAATGTGTGTTTTTAAATGGTTAAATAGAATCTTTTATAAACATATATTATATAGGGTGACTGGCAATTAGTGTACGATACTTAAACACGTGATTGTGCTCATGAAACCAAACAATTTTTATTATAGCAGCAAAGCCGAAATCGCGAAAAAAATATCAGCTGTTCAGTACATTAGGCAAACATAAATGTACTGAACAGCTGATTTTTTTTCGCGATTTCAGGTTAGTTCCCATAGTAAAAGTTGTTGGTTATCATGAGCACAATCACGTGTTTAAGTATCGTACACTAATTGCCAGTCACCCTATATACCTCACCAGTTAAAATACGAGTTGTTTTTAGATGCTTCTTATTTTTAGGGTTCCCTATCCAAAGGGTAAAAACGGGACCCTATTAATAAGACTTCGCTGTCTCTCTATCCGTCTGTCTGTCACCAGGCTGTATCTCAAGAACCACGATAGCTAGACAGTGGAGATTTTCACAAATTATGTATTTCTGTTGCCGCTATAATATCAAATACTAAAGTAAAAACCAAATAAAATAAATATTTAAAGGTGCTCCTTACATATTTATTTTATTAATACCGTACAACAAACTGAACCCTTCGTGCGCGAGTCCAACTCGCAATTGGCCAGTTTTTCACTTTTGTTTACGTTATTGATAGCATAAAGAAAAAAGACCGAAGTGTATACTCACATATCGTCAATTCAATAAACTGTGCACTGATCCAGTAGCTACTGAAGTGGGCTTGGACGACGAGCAATGAGTAGTTTGTCGTCAGATAAGGGCAAGACGACGCGACAAGTGCACCTTAGACAAAAACATGTTTTCTAGGTAAGCTGCCAAATCATAGCTTACCATCAGGCAAGATAGTGGTCAAACGCGAGCCTCTACATCTACACTAATAATAAAAAGAGGTAAAGCTTGATTTTTTTGTTTTTATGTTTTTTTGTTTGAGGAGGTAATCTCTGAAAATACTGGTCCGATTGCTAACTTTTTCTCACAGATAGAAATATACTTTATTCCTGAGTGACATAGGCTATATTTTTATGTATGCAGGCGAAGTCGCGGACAAAAGCTATTATCTAATTTAAAAAAAAGTCAGTTAGTATATGAAAGTGACGGGGCCTGCTAGTGAAGATGCCTGAAGACGCGAGAAGTTGCCGCTGCCGATCACCTCCACGAAGACATGGCGGTGCTCCGCCCAAGCGGGGCAGATATCCTCCGTATGCGCCAACCAACCCAGGTATATTTTTTATGCGGAATCCAAAACAGGAACCTCCTGAAACCACAGTTTCCGATGAGGAGTCCTCGTGCTGATGATATTTTTTCATTTTTAACTTCCTAACAATGGTTTTCGCTAAAATCATGTTCTAAGATTTCAGGGCATGGCGTAAGGGTTATATTACACCGGGACACGATGGCGACGCGACCAGTTACCGGCCGCTACCAAAGAAATGTATACAGCTCTATAGAGAGTTACTCACCTGGTGTCTGTTTGGTTGCGCAACCAATTTGATGGCGCGACCAGTAGCCTGATTCACGTAAAATCAAACAAGCCAAATGTCGTTGAAGTTTTATAGTCGTTCGATCGAACTCATATCCAAAAGCGGTATTCACGATCTATCGACTTATTTCCAGTTACATTACTAAGTATTCTACCAGGATAATGTAATACAGTTTTTTTTTTAAAATCGACGAATTTCAAACGACTTTAAAATCGGTGTCGTTCAAATTCGATTGATGGATGTGAATACGGAAATGGTCTAAACGACTAAATCGCTACGATATCGTTACGGTTTTCATTACGTGAATCGGGCTACAGCTTAGACGTGTGGCGACTCTGGTGTCTGTTTAGTGTCTAGTTTGACATTGAACACCATGGCGGTGGAACTGGTCGCGCCGCCGCGGTGTCCCGTTGAAATATAATAATAATAATATTCCACAACTGTCACACAACGCCGTCTAGTCCCAAGCTAAGGAAAGCTTGTGTTATGGCTACTAGACAACTGATAAACATACTTATATATTTCTAAATACATATATATTATAGATAAATTACATCCAGACAAACATTTGTCCTGAATGGGAATCGAACCCACGACCTCTGGCATAGCAGTCAGGGCCACTAACCACTAGACCAACAGGCCAGTCATTCCCCGCGCGCCTCAAAGAGTTGTCAGCAACAGCAGGGGCCCAGCCGGGTCGAAGCCTACTGGGGCCAGGGTTATCCGAAAGGGCGCTCGAGCCCTGGTATGAAGGCTAGAAGGAACGGGGTGGGTCTTTTAGTCAGTAAGAGTCTGACACTATCTCCCGCTCCGCCCAAGGGCGGGGGATGTCAATGCATGATTTTTTCCCACCATAAAAAAGGCTAGTCATTCAAATATAGCCCTTACACTAACAACAGCAGCACATTTCATCACATAATAGATTCAAAAGCGAAATTTTATTTCCCTCATCCTGGAAAAATCCGTCTCTATCGGTGGAAACTGCCAAACTAAAATCACTATTGGAGACGTAGACGGAAACTGTGATATATTTATGGCTAGGTTCGTACTACTAGTTAGTGTCAAACTTACTCCATCGGGATTTATGGCAAATAAAAATTACAATTTGGGATTTTGTAGTTGAACAATTTTCTGTGATTTTACGTAGCTTACTGACCTAAATTAGATATTACTCGTATACCATATTATCTCTATATCATATTATATCTTCCGAATAAAAACTGGGCAAGTGCGAGTCGGACTCGCGCACTGAAGGTTCCGTTCAAACTACTGTTCCCGAATGGAGTCTCGAAGATTTTTCCGAATTGCAAATTTTCGTGACGTAGGTAACAACAAATTTACCGTTAAGTTAGTTTTTTCTGGTCCGATTGCTAACATTTTTTCACCAATAGAAAGCTGTTTTATTCCTGAGTGACATATGCTATATACGCGGATGAATCCGCTGGCAAAAGCTAGTCACAAAATATATAGAACAACGAATATACATTTCTGACCACTTCTCCGTTTTTTAAACCAAAGGACGTCATTAGCGCAATTGTTTTAAGCGAGTATGAAATGTTTTTGATATTATTTTTTGAATTGCTAATAACATTTAGCCAGACTAAGTTATTAAATTATCAAAGTAATAATAATAATTCTTTATTGACATATTTTACAATTTGTATGACAGGATTCCCTAACCTAACCTAAAGTGTGGTGGATGATCGCTCGGCCTTATGTAAATGTGTTTTCCAATACACTTACTCGAAAACAAGATCTTATCGCACTACGAATAGGTTCGACATGCCATGTTTATCACCCTCGTGTTTTTTTTTAAATTTATCATAACAAGGGCTGCTTTTTTCATTCCTATTTCGTCACGGTCAACCGTGATTATTATTTTTTTTATTCCGCTCGTGCTCCACTCGTGCTCCGCTCATGCTACGCTCTTACTCCTCTCGCTCTCCACACGTGACCTCTTTACATGGTTTTCCTTTACTGTTTTAAGTGATGAAATAAGTTATACAAAGTAAAGCGTCACACAACATTTGTTCAACTCGTAATATGAGCTATTACCACTGGACCACTTCTTAGGTACACCGTACACAATTGGTCTTAAACATTAAAATTCATTATTACTAGGTACAAAATCTCAACGTTCTCTGGGATTGTTTCATAAACAAGGCAGGCGCCATGAAACTAGAATTTATGGAAGAGATTACCGTCGTTTTAACGACCCATTAATCTTAAACAACAATGTGCATTCCCAGCCCAGTGCATCACACTTGAGAACTGTCGCCAAGTGAATTGTCTCAAGTTTATACCTAGTTAACATATTAAGTCACTTTGCAAAAGTTTCGGAATTACTGCTTGAAGTCCTCGCAACCTTAGTTTAGTCGCTGTCTTAATTATTATATTTTAAAATCTCTTAATTATAATGATTTGATATTTATCACAGTAGTTATTAGTGTATAATGTACAATATACATTTTTTATGTGTTTATCTACACTAATATAATAAAGAAGTAAAGTTTTTTTGTTTGTAGGAGGTAATCTCGGGAAGTACTGTACCCCTAGCCAAGTTGCTAATCTGCAATCGTTAACGCTAGCAGAAAGCTTCAAATGTATGGGAATGACGTCATCTCAACGCTCTGTCACGTGGTCAGAACAAAAGAATTGGCGGCGCGGCCAACTCGAAGCGTTCGGCGCAAGCGAAACGGTTGTAACTTGGCTAGGGGGGCTGGTCCGATTGCTAAAATTTTTTCACCGATAGAAAGCTGCTTTATTCCTGTGTGACATAGGCTATATTTTATGTACACGGACGAAGTCGCGAGAAAAAGTAATTAAAGTAAATTAATATGTATTTTAAGCAATTTTATTTAATGATACCTACTATGTATACATTCTGTTGAAAATATCGGAAATATGTTATTTATTTATTGTGCACACCTATCACAGTGCTGTCTTTTTTAACACAATGGTTGACTGGTAGAGAAAGCCTTGTTGGATTCAGTCTGCCTATGTTCCACTACTGTCCATGAGTATAAAATTATTACTTTAGTTTTTTATAATTATACAGCAAACATATGCAATCATTAAAAAAAAAAAAACAGAAACTTAATTTGCACTTTTATTTAAGTTATTTGTACTTTGCTATAGTAAAAAGGGTTCCAGTTTATAAAACTTCATCTCAAGCGTGAACAGCAAATTGCACATTACACTAACACGACAGAAAACGACATAAATGCTAACATTTTGCTAACAAAACAAAAATATCAAAGAATTTCTCTTTGTTGTCTGAAAGTAAGGGAAATTGTTGTGATATTTTTGACATAATATTAGTGATATTTCGTGTTACTCATTTTACATGAGCCAGCATAAACACTATACGTATTAGGATTGTATTAAAGAGAGGTAAATATGACGGCTATTGTTAGCGTTCTTGCGTAGGCGTGAGCTAAGTCATAATCCAACGTAAGTAATATAATAGCTGGTTGGTGTTAATCTTGGCAACAAGTTAATCTGATTCATGATTAACAAGTGAATAATAATTTCCGATTACGATAAATTAATCGTAATGTTTTTTTTATGATTGTGATAATCTAATTCAGATTAGGACATACAGATACTACTGAAATACAGATTTTGGGAGGTATTTTTTTAAATTAGTTTTTGAGATTACTCTTTTCTCAAATAAACCGGCCAAAGTTTTGTGCGACCTAAGAATTATCATACTTACAAAGGAAAACACATGGGTTTTAACATGTTCAATTAAACTAATGAGCAGTTATATTTTTTTATTTATTTAATGTTCATTATGAAAGTTAACTACATATAAAATAAATAAGTAATTTTAAAATATTAAAAATTATATAATAATAATTTATTAGTTTTTTATTTATTACACCTTTTTTTTTTATACCTCTGAACCCTTGGGTTCTGGACCTTTGGTATACGAGAAGTCGAAACCAACTCGCAGAAGCGTCTTTGACGCTTTTAATATTATTTATTATATTATCATTATAATTTATCAATTTCTCATTTTTTATTTGGAATACGATACAATCTCAGTTTTGTTACTATTTTGGTGTACAATAAAGTTATCTATTCCAAGTGTATTCTATTCTACGATTTTAACATTATTTTATTTTTAATATAATATCATCCAATGACGGCTCCCGCTCTAGGGCGAAGCGCGAGTAGTGTAAGTACAGGCACTTCTTTTTTTCCTGTTAAAATCCATTAGGATTTCTATCAATATAGGTACCGGTAGAATATCAGCCATGACATTTTTAACGCGCTTACCGGTCCCTGCATTTGCATCGTATGTGTTCGCGGCATGATATAAATCAAAGCTTTGTTATGCTAATGCAGTTCAGTGTATACCTTGTTTCAGATGTAGTCACTCTTCAAACAAGCTTTGATCCTATTTTGCACTACCACTTTGCTTTCACAATCAATCACATTTGTGTTTTTTTTTGTACTATAAAAACGTTTGGCAAAAAAAAGAAAATAACAAAAACTGACTTCACTAAAACAACACTAAAACGATCAAAACCAGTTCCACTTCATCAAATGTCATTTTTTCTATGTAAATGATGATGAAAATACCAAAATAACTATATGATTGCCTATACATTTGAAGAGTCTCCTAGATTTCGCCAAGATTCTATCATCAGATCCCGTTTGAGATTTTGCGCATTTAATATTACACGTTGTATAATTATATATTTTATTTTATTATTATATATATATACTAGCTTTTTCCCGCGACTTCGTTCGCGTGGAATAGTGACTTCCGGAAATTTCAGTACTGAATTGATGCCGACTCTTGACCAATAGATGGCGCTGTATGTCCGGAATAAATTTTATTTTTTTATTTTATTTTTTGCAATAAAAACTATCCTATGTCCTTTCTCAAGTTCCAAACTATGTCTGTACCAAATTTCACACAAATCGGTTCAGTAGTTTAGGCGTGAAGCAAAGACAGACAGACAGACAGACAGAGTTACTTTCGCATTTATAATATTAGTTTGGATATATAAATAAATGGTAGTTGGTGGTTTTATGTGCATATATCACGTGACAAACTTAGTTAAGTTATGTATGTATTTAGAAATACATAAGTATATATAAAGTAATGTTTCATTAATTTGTTAGCAGAAGGTACACCGCAGATTACCCCGTGAATTATTTTAAGTTCTTACGCTTGTGTTATGAGAACTAGACAACTGATAAACATACTGTATTTCTAAATACATACATAATTATAGATAAATTACACCCAGACACAGAACAAGTGATCATGCTCGTCATACAAACATTTGCCCTGGGTGGGAATCGAATCCACGACCTCCGGCAAAGCAGTCAGGGCCACTAACTACTATACCAACAGGCCAGTCAAATTTATCTAGCCAGTCCGCAAGCTAATAATAAAAGAAAAATTCGTGCGATCTTCTTTCGATATCGCAATACTTAAGAACAACAGTTTGTCCAAAAGGTACTCGTGGGTAAAGAAAAAAAAACATAACATTAAAAAACTTATTTCACGGATCATAAAAATACTCTACTACGTGATTCTATTACGAACTGGAAGATTCGCAACAGTTGACGCAAATAAATTGTATGAGTAATACTTGTACAGTCAACAAAACCAATAGGTATAGTGGTATACAGGCAGCTGGTGGTTGGTAGTTTTATGTGCATATATCAACTTAGTGAAGTTTAAAATAGTTAGTCAGCTTTCTCGGTAGATAAGATAGTCGTTACAATAAAAATCTCCTCTCCATTTTACCAAGATCGCGTCTGTCACATATTGATAAGTCGCGTAGGCTTATAGGATACCTACATCAATTTCAAAACACAATTTTATTAGGAATCAATTGCCAAATAACTAAAACAGCCACTAACTGAACTCAAAAAAAATCTACCAAAACAGCAGACTTAAAGACACAAACCAAAAATAAGAAATAACACTGTAATAAAAAGAGAGAATAGAATAAACTTTATTATCCACCAAAAAGTAACATAACTAATATATGTAAAAACTTAAATCTATGTTTACAATGGCGGTCTTATCGCTAACAGCAATATCTACCAGAGAACCTTAGGATGGATCCACTTGAGCTCAATATGGAATTAAGGAATATGATCATATTTGCGCAATCCAAATATGAATCTAATACAGAAGTTTTGAAATCGCTCAATCTAAAAAAAAAAACCGGCCAAGTGCGAGTCGGACTCGCCCATGGAGGGTTCCGTAGCAGCAAGTAACATAATATAAAACTTCTTGTAGTTTGTTGTAATTTTGATCGATGTTTTAATAATAGTGTATTTTTTTAGATTTATGACGTATTAAAAAAAAACTACTTATCAGATTTCGTTCAAACTAATTTTCGTTGGTAGTTTACATGGTAATGTATTATTATTACTACTTATTTTAGAAGTTACAGGGGGACACACACATTTTGCCACTTTGGAAGTGTCTCTCGCGTAAACTATTCAATTTAAAAAAAAATGACATTAGAAACCTCAATGTCATTTTTGAAGACCTATCCATAGATACCCCACACATATGGGTTTGATGAAAAAAAATTTGAGCTTCAGTTCTAAATATGGGGACCCCCAAAATTTATTGCTCTTTTTCTATTTTTGTATGAAAATCTTAAAGCGGTTCACAGAATACATCTACTTAATAAGTTTCAACAGTATAGCTCTAATAGTTTCGAAAAAAGTGGCTGTGACATACGGACGGACAGACAGACATGACGAATCTATAAGGGTTCCGTTTTTTGCCATTTGGCAACGGAACCCTAAAAATGATAATGAAGATGTTTATTTTGCTATTCAGAGTGTTCACCAAACTCTTTTGTGGACTGTACCCTCAGTGTTATCCACAAGGAATATGTTTTACTTAAATAAAATGAAGACAATAACTTTGAAGAGCATCCTGCCCTAACACTTATACACACAGGCTGTGTTTAAAATGTCCAATTTATTCTACATCTTCTCAAGTATAAACGAATTTTTCTTTTTCGCTGCTTTAAGTCATTAAACAAAAGCCAGCCAGTCAGTGAACAATATTTAAATTTAATTAATTTTACTTGTTTCGTGACTTTTATGTTCTTTTTTTGGATTCTTAGCGTTGTCATGTTTAATTTGGTTTTTAAATTTTTGAAGTAGAGCATTTTTCTATTCTTAACTGTACTGCTGAAGGTGTAGAAACACGTGAAGAATTAGTTTTATCACTAATTCAAAAACATTCAAACATTTTATATGGATGCTCATCATTATCATCATCATATCAGCCGAAAGACGTCCACTGTTGGACATAGGCCTCCCCCCCAAGCGTCGCCACAACGACTGGTCCTATGCGTCACGCGTCCATCGGATTCCGCGACCCTGACCAAGTCATCGGTCCCCCTAACATATTTGGATGAAATTTGACACACGGATAGACCATGTCCAAGAAAGAATAGCACATAGGATACTTTTTATCCTGGGAATATGTCCTTAGGGATATTTTTTTACAATAATGCGAGCAAAGAGGAAATATAAAAAAGTATTAAAGGAAAGTTCTAAAGCCATCATAGTAACGACGACGCCTACATAAGGACGTGCGCAATAAACACGGATTGAATAGCGATTGCCTTCATGAAAAATATTGAAATAGACGAGTATTTTTATTTGAATGAAGTTACCAATTTCAGAATTTTATCTGTAGAAAGCTTTCTTCTTTGGGACATGTCACAATTTCTGATAAAATAAAATAAAATTAACGTTTTGAATGTCTTATGTTACACAGTTCGACATAAGCAATTGTCTTTCTATTGTGTCTCTAATTATGGCATTCAAAGAGTTAATAATACCTTTTAATATAAAACTAAACTAATTATATAAAGAGGTAAAGTTTGTTTTATTCTAGGAGGCAATCTCTGGAAGTACTCGTCCGATTGCTAAAATTTTTTCACGGCCAGAAATTGATCAAAGTACAGAAAACTGCTTTATTTCTGAGTGACATAGGCTATATTTTGAGTACGTGGGCGAAGCCACAGGTAAAAGCTAGTATATTATAATAGTATCAACACCCTTACAATTTTCCCGTAACTATTTACACCCAGTGACGACAGTGACGTTTTTTTTTCAGTGGGTAAATATCATCAAAATGACATTCTCCGCCCTTGGTAGGAGCAAAAGATAGTGTCAGACTTTCTGACTAAAAATCCCACCCCATTCCTTCTTGCCTTTCATACCGGGGCCGAGCCTCCTTTTCGTAAGTAGACCTTTGACCCCAGTAGGCTTCGACCCAGGTGGACCCCTACGTACGGTTGCTGACAACTTGTTGTATGATAATAATAGTAGGTACATGTTTCTCTAGGCAACATTTCTTTGTTATTCCTTCGGCTCAGTTTTACAACAAGGTTATTAAAAATAAACATTAGTTTTACGACTTAGCTAAAAATAAGCGCCAAATTAGCGGTTTCATTTTGAAGAATAAACAACAGTTTAATGGCTATAAATCTAAAAATATACACTTTAATTTCAGAGTTTAATGTTTTAATGATTTTTGAGAATTCTCGTGCATTCTTGTGCTTGTTATACATCCTGTATATACTGGCCACAAAGTTCGTGTGAGAATGCAGACATCCGCTTCCAAATTTATAGTTATTCGCATCAACTGGTTGTAAACATACTAATGAATTATTATGTTTACTCTGTCTGCTAGGAATCGTATGAATACGTACAAAGAAGTACATTAGGAATTCTGGTATTTAAAGATGGAAGAATGTCAATAGACACATGAAATAACAATCACACAGAAAATAAATCAAAGTTTTTGGCAAACTTTGCTGAGGTAGTCAATACTACAATAAAATTTTAAGCTCCATTTTACCAAGATCGTGGCTGTTTCCACATAATATCCACTAGTAATCATTTTACAAATAATTAAAACGGCTACTGAACTTCACTCGAATAAGCCCCGCCAAAAACTCCACTTTTAAGTGTATTAAAATAGTGCTATCATTCGCTATCGAATTATACAGTTAATAGACTTGTAGCGACATCTATGGCGTCACGTAAGTACTAATCCTGCATCGCGCAATTAAAGTTCTCCGCATGATTTGAGCAATATACGACAGCCCGAAATATCTATCGGACAGCCCACCAGACTTAACACTCGTCTGGTCCTTCCATTTCAACGAAAGTACGTGGGACTTTACTCTCTGTCCCGCACACCTCCAAAGACTTTACTATAGCAAATCTGATCGCACCATTGTTTGAATATTTTCATTTGTCATCATAACAATATATTCCAGTTATTTATATTTGTAACCTTTTTATTGTTCTGATTTTCAGAAACATGATATTTTTCCTACATTCATATTTTTACTTTTTATTGTGCTATAAAAAAGCTCTCAATCCATTTGTATTGAGAGTGTAACGCTAGTATATTTTTATTAATCACGACAACGAATTTTACTACCTCCATAAATCATTTCAATGTCAAAGACTATATCTACATAATGTAATTGCAATATTTTCCATGGCAAATAGTTTCAGCAGAAAATCAGCGTCAGGTACAGTTGCTTGACACATGCTGAGCTGGACTCCCATTTGTTGCAGCACTGAGATAAACACCGCACTATGATAAATAATAATAATATATTATAATAAATAATATAATATAATAATAATATAATAATATATTATATTATTATTATAATATATTATATTATAATATATTTATTTTGCGATGTTTTTTTAAAAACACTCACGTCAATTTTTTCGACAATTTAAACTAGATGAGGCCGGTGTTTCCTAGCTGACTACCCTGAGAAAAAACACTAAAACCAACTCAGGTGTCAAATTCTCTTATA
The DNA here is from genome assembly GCA_929112965.1 of Mythimna albipuncta. NCBI lineage: Eukaryota > Metazoa > Arthropoda > Insecta > Lepidoptera > Noctuidae > Mythimna > Mythimna albipuncta. The sequence goes on along the minus strand of OV815974.1, from coordinate 9,573,809 downwards.
AAGTCCATATAGTAAACATGTAATGATCAAATCCTTTGACAACCATGCAGATTAAAGCCTAAGATGGTCTTTTGAAGAAGAACCACGCAGTTCTAAGTTGACCTATACAGTCAGTGCAAGCACTTGTCAGTATGTGTGCAGCTCAACTTAGGATTATTAAGGAGCTCAAAGACTTGACTAACAATACTAAAGAAGGGACATTTGGTTAAGCCGCATCAAATACTCAAAATTGCCATACGTCATGTGAAAACAAAAATATGGCTCTCATCTTTGTGTTTTTGTCTTTTTTTCTCTAAGTACCATCATGTTTATATTTTTTCTTTGTTAATGTTGTTTGTTATTTAGACGGGTAGGTGCTTAGTTTATATAATTTAATTGTACTTTCCTGTTGTGTGCATGTTTTGTGGTGTAACAAATAAATGGCTTATCTATCTATCTTTCAAGTCATTGAATGATGAAAGCAGTAGTGGTCTAGTCGGCAGCGTCTCGCACTGCGTTGTGTTACAGGCCATACAGAAGGAATGGCAGGTAGCTGCCTCCTTCTGCAATGCAGTAACGGCCTGGTCACGACTTCGGTCTTAGAGGCAAGCGGCTTGGCGAGCGAGGTGGCATCCGTAATCGGGCACGGCGCTACAAAATAGATAGGTACAGAAGTCAATCTACATAAAAAGCGAGCTCGAGTAATGCACACATAGACACCGCTCACAGACACGATGTCTCGGTCGCGTCTCGGATCACTCGTCGAACAGTTCCGGCTCAAACGCTCATTAGTGTGCGTCCACCGAGTGTAGGCATAAAAAGTGTAGTACATACATGAGATTGTCTTACCTATCTATTTTGTGAAGGGGTGCTATGAGCGGCGTCTTGCAGGGTGCTTCAAACATTTTCATACTTTTGATCTAGGTACGGAACCCTGAAAACAGATGAAGTGTTAAACATATTTGGTTCGGTGAAAATAGACGTTTCTCCACTAGTGAATCCAGCATAGAAGCCGGCGGGAATATTTGAAAGAGTAACCGTGGCTCTAGAACGCAAAGAGCAACTGAAGGACACAGGTGGGTTTTAGTTAGTAAAAGTCTTACATCATTATCATTTCACCTGACAGCAGGAGAGGTTAATTGATGATTTTCCACCTCTAAAAAATGCATAGAAGCTGGCGGAGACATATTACTAGAATAGCTTTTTTACTTTTTTAGTGTTTTACAAATGACACTCATTTGTAAAACACTGCCAACCTCTCAGAACTGCAGCCAGCCGCCTTCACTCCGTTCGTGCATATTTGTAATTGTTTATGTTTATAACAGTAATGGATGGAAATTTTTACGACATTGGCATCTTCAACTAACTCGTCCAACATGGCTACAACAAATAATCCAACTTATGGGCATCTCATGATTCCATAGTGTTGGAAGACGAGCCAATGACCAATGACGAATACAGTTCTAACTCTGTGATCGAAATAGCGCTAGAAAGCTTTCTTATAGAGCCAAAACTGCAAAGAAATACTAATATTTTTGAGTATTGGTTTTCGGCAACTTATAAGGTGCTTAGAGCCGCAGCAAATAAGTTTTTATTTGCGCTGCCTTAGTAGGCTACGCTACGCAAATGTTTAGCAAAGCTGGACAATTGTATGACGAGAGGCGACACTCTTTGAAGGGCGAAAATGCCGAAAAATTGCTTTTTTTATTTATATTTATTTATTATAATCTTTATTGTACACCAAATAAACAAAAATATAGGACAAACATTTAAAATAATAAGTGCACAATGGGCGGTCTTATCGCACGGGGCGATCTCTTACAGACAACCTTTTTTAATATAATGTTATTTAATTTTGTTAAACAGTAAGTACTGTATTAAAAAGTTAATAGCATTTAAAAAAAAATTCCACGCTTTGTCTATTCTCGGTCTCGGCCAAGATATTATTTTATTCTCGGTCTCGATCTCGGTCTCGACCGAGAAACAAAAATCCATCTCGGTCGAGCCTTACCGGGAGGCGTAGGTGGGTACCTACAGTAAAATACAGAGTTGAAGTGTATTAGATAGAACAACGAAATCTTGAAGGCTTGTTTTTGGTAAATGAGTTTTGTTTTGTAAAAAGTCTTAGAACAAAAGTTGTTGTTTATGATGTTATCAATACAATCCTGCTAGGTTGTTGGTGTTTCACAAATAACCCTGTATATTCAGTTGAATGAATCAGTTTTGCCTGAAGGGTCAGGTGCGCCCACTTTACTTCTGACGACAGTACATGAAACCTTTGCCCTTTCATCGTAAACAAAATCCTTTTGGAAGAACGCGTGGGTGGTTGTGTTGCAAAACAAATAGTGGTTTATTCCATCATTACTTTGACATTTTGTGACCGGGAACAAGTACTTATTCCCGGGGGTGCATGACCACACTTTTTTTTTGTCACTTCTTTTACTTGATCTACCCACGCTTATTCTTTCTAGTATTTTTTATACCTAATAAGCTATTTTTATATAATGTTTTATATAATATATAATATAAATGTTTGTTGTGTACAAGAGCAGGTGGTAACGATAACGACCCCAACTTACGAGTTGTAGGTCGCGTGTTCAAACCCAGCCAGGTGGCATTACTTTGTGTAATTATTTCATCATCACTGCTCTCAAATCGGTGAAGGAAAACACCGTGAAGAAACCGGCATGTCCTAGAACCAGAAATTCGAAGACATTCACCAACCCGCACTGGGCCTGCATGATGGGTTACGGCCCATTCCCTCTCCTAGAAAGGCGGCCTGTGTCACGCACGTGTGAACGTTTTAACGGACAACTAGCTGTGCCCGCGACTTCGTTCGCGTGGACTACAGGATTTTGTTTTTTTTTCTAAAATAAAAGTAGCCTATGTTACTCCTTATTACATCAGCTACCTGCCAAAAAAAGTCACGTCAGTATCGGTCCAGCCATTTCAGAGATAAACCCGGACAAACAGACAGACAGACAAAAAATGTAAAAAATGTTATTTTGGTATATGACCGTATATATATTCATATGCATGTGGTAAAAAGCAGTTATTTTAATATTACAAACAGACACTCCAATTTTATTTATATGTATGTATAGAAGATATATAGATGTATACGCCACTATTTATTCGTTAAGACGTATGACTGCAAAAAAAAACGTGCAATGTACATTGTCGTGTAAACCTAGCCTAAGATGTTAAATTTAGTTTCCCAATCAGTTTATTTGTATTAACATTTAAATATGAACACTGAAGCGTGCGAGCTCAAAATTTATTTTTCAACACGAACAATGAGCGGAATTCGAAATAAATCGTTATTATTATTTATATTTTAACGAATGTTTTTTGTAGAATAAAATGTTTAGAAAAGTATAATTGTGACTATTCGGTGAGTTTTATTTATTTAAAGTGTTTAAGCAAGGGTTTTTTTGTTCATGTTATAAAAGTTGCATTTCTGCATAATAAATGATCAAATAAATTTTTGAACTTATTATTTGATGGTCATTTTATCAATCCTTGCATTGTTTTTGCCTTTTTGGCCTCACACAGATCATTTGTATTTTTAATTTATAATACGATCGTGTGAGGCATGAATAAATGTCATATCTTTTTTCTTTCTTTCTTTTTAATGTTCCAATTTTTTGGGTGCCAATGAGACTTACTAAGCCTCCACTGTCTGCCCGTCTATTATATCTCTCTATCTGTATTTCAGCGGAAACAGTCCTATGAGTATACAAAAAACTTGTTTTGTCGGTATTTTGTTTGATTTTAATATTTTAGTACGGAACCGTTTATATGCAAATCCGACTCGCACTTGACCCATTCTTTTTTATCTTTATAAAAAAAAAACACGTTTTACAACAATACTTCCGACTTCTGGAAAATATGGTATCTTTTGTTTATTATTTCCGTCTATAAAGTCTGAAATGCAATATCCGCCTTTCCACCTGTAACGTTCAAAGTATGCCATTATGAAATATTATGAAATTTACAGCAGTCATAAACATAGGTAATACTGAGTTTTCTTTCACCAGTTAATTTAAATGATTAAATTCATGGCTCATAAAGCTACGAGAGAAGGTCGTACGTTTTGATTGACTTCACGACTTTCAAAGCCTGAAAATTAATTTGTGGAGCAATAACTGATATTTTATAAAGATTTGATAATAAAAAAAAAATTGATTGGCCGACTTTTTAGTTAGGGTTTTTAAAGACTTGCCACTTTTAACAATCATTTAATTTCAATTAGGTATTTAACTACACGAACCATATGTTCTTAAGTATCAATGGGCAGGGAACATTGCTCGCAGAACAGATAGAGCCATTGGGGTCGAAAGGTTCTGGAGTGGCGACTGCGTACTGGAAGACGCAGCGTTAGTAGGCCTCCTATAAGGTGGACCGATGACTTGGTGAAGGTTGCGGGAATCCGATGGATGCGGGACGCGCAGGATCTTTCATTGTGGCGACACTTTGGGGAGGCCTATGACCAACAGTGGACGTCTATCGGCTGAAATGATGATGATGATGAGGTCTAAAGTAATTAAGAGAGGCGATCTGCTGCGACCTCTTGGTCGTTTTCAACCATGCCAGTTACGTTGAGCTGTTCAAGGTTGTGACCATTGGCCACATTGTCAGAAAAACCTGGCAATGTGGCCAAAGAACTCCAGTACTCTGCGCACGCAGGTAATCGTCAGTCTGACCCATTTACAACTATTTTTTTACTATACACATTTTTTTTTTGTGGTGGGAAAAATCATGCATTGACATCCCCCGCCCTTGGGCGGAGCGGGAGATAGTGTCAGACTCATACTGACTAAAAGACCCACCCCATTCCTTCTAGCCTTCATACCGGGGCTCGAGCGCCCTTTCGGATAACCCTGGCCCCAGTAGGCTTCGACCCGGCTGGGTCCCTGCTGTTGCTGACAACTCCTTGAGGCGCGCGGGAACAGTGCGCGCCGTCGACGACTTGGGCTTGGTCCGGACAGTTACCGGACGGCCGGACAGCGAGCTACCCATTGCTCACTGTCCGCAAGCCCGCGTCTACGTTGGCCGGAAATCGGGATCAGGATTCCGGCGACGGCGGCGGCGATAACGCCGTTGCCTGATGAGTTCGGCCTCCTCCTTTGCGAGCATTACTGCTTTGCAGAAGTCGGCGACCGCCTGCCACTCCTCCTCGCTCCGGACCATGGCCTCAACCAAGGCCCGGCGTTTACTATATACATGAAAACGCTTCGATGCATAGTTGTCTTTCTGCAAGAACCTTATAATGCAGTCGACAAACTTAACTAATTTCTAAACATACAACAAGGCACTTTAACTAGAACTGGGAACATTTCTCCACTGCACCCAATTTATTTGAATGCACTTAAGTACCAAAAGTTTCAACCGTTACGTTGGCATCTGTGAATGTTCAACATGCAACTTAAATCCGTGAACTTGTGTGCAGTTTGCGCAAGTTAAAAGTTAGACAACTTTATAACATGCATGTCTCTGGCAGTTATTTCGGGCTGCTTGGCAATTTAAGGACCGAATTGTGGAGCTTATACATCTGCTTAGTGCTGCTAGAAACACATGTGTCTCTTCGAAGGCGAGTGGAAGATGTCACTTGTAAGTAAAAGGCCGTGTATATTAAACAGGACTACACCATAGGCTTGTCTACTACCAATGTAACACTACAACAGATAAATAAAAACATTTTACAAAAAAAAAACCGACTTCACTAAAACGATCAAAATAACTTTAATTTCGGAAGTCGCTGTTTCTCGGTGTGGTTGGTTTCGTACTTAACACAAACTTCTAAAATTAAAGTTTTTTGATCGTTTTAGCGTTTTTGTAGTGAAGTCGGATATTTTCTTTGTAAAAAGATTTTTATTTCACACTTTTTTGTTGCGATATACTTTTAGCCAGAGTATCTTTTTATCCTAACAATTTCAACTAACCCAAACTCTGCTAGAATAAGTTGCTATTATGAAGTTCCTGTGTCCATCTTCCACCTTTCGACTCCATCATCAGATCAGTTCGATAGTACCTTGTAGCTAAAGTGTATCTCATCTCAAGCCGTGTTTGGGCTTATTAGAATTGTCATGAGATTGAAAGAAAGAATTGTCAGGATAAATTACTGAGTTCCAGTGCCTATCTTCTGGCTCCATCATCATCACCAGATCACTTCGATGATATCATTTTCAATAAAACTATTAATTTATTTGTATTGTCATAGTCGCTTAACTATGTACATTGTGATATCTGTGTGAGTATCAAGTTCCGTTGGCCATTTCTGGTCTTTTTCACTTTTTGACTGTAAGTGCTTAAGTTCTCGATGAAAATAACAAAATAACTATATAATATTTGAGGAGTTCTCTCAATTTCTCATGGATTCCATCATCTGAACTGGATTTTGAAAAAAAAAAGGTACCAATCTGGAAGCATATCGCATAGGGGAAAGAAATTGCATTTCGGCCCATAAACGACGGAGATCTGAGGTAACAAAAAAAAATACAATCCTTTTTTTAGAAGTCGGTTAAAAACAGCATAGAAGCCCAGTTGTCTACGTAAAAAAAATGCTTTGAGAACACGTGTACAGTTAAGGAGCTCCTTAGTCGATTTTGTGGTTTTCTGAAAGCTACAAACTGGAAGTCTTAAAGCCAAGAGTGAATAAGTTACTCCTAGGCCGACGATGAAGCACGCTAGCTCTATCATCGTAAACAAATTCAAATGTATGGGAATAACAGCATCTCAACGTTAAGTCACGTGGTCAGAACAAAGGAATGGGAGGCGTTACGATATAGAGGCGGAGGCGGAAAGAGATTCGAAACGAAACGTAACTTGACTAGTCCTGCAGGTGACATAGTAGAAAAAATGAGAGAAATCAAGTTGTATCCCCTCCATTAGAGCCATCTAGGTTTTGCCGGCTCTTGAGTGTCCAAGCAAGATTCAATTAAATAAAAATATGTACATTATTATCAGGGCCCGATCTAAGGGGGGGCAAGACGGGCATTTAAATGAGGGGCGGCAAAATTGACTTATTCATATCTTTTAACCTAGCCCAAGATGGCAGGTTGAGAATTTTATGTGCTACCTTCTAACCTACTCCTGGTTGGATAGTGGGAATATTTAAGACTTAAAACTCATGACTTATATGGTTTTGTGTATGTCAAGGGTGGCGAAAATTATCTTTGCCCGGAGCACTAAAAAATATAATAATAATAAAAAATAGCCGCTAGCTATTTATTTATATGTATATAAAATTTGAATTTGGAAACCGAATACAAATTGAGACTCGAGTGTTTGACGGGATTTTTACGAGTGGAAATCAGCTGCTGTTTTTTTTTTATTTGGAAAATTGTTTCCCAGTAGATGTGATGATGTAATTGGTGTGAGTTTCGTGTATCACATGTCTATGCAATTGAACAATAATATAAATAGTTTTCATTGAATTCATTTTTATTTTTGATTTTCGTTGTTATTTATGAATTTATTATGTTAGTAATTTAAGTTACCTATAGTGAATTGAGTTGTATTGTGTAGTTGTAGTGTTTGTATTAGGAGTATCTATACTTAAATATAGATATACGCTATCTCGGGCGAGCGACGCTTATGTCAGCCACGCAGTTACTAGAGCGCTGTGAGCGAGAGTACACGTGTTGCTGCGGCGCGTGCGCTTGTGAACGAGCCAGTGTTTGTACGAGAACATTACAGTGGACAGAGGTCCTACATTTGGCGACGAGTAAAAAGGTATGTTCAGTATTTTATATATAAATCAAAAGAAGGAAAGGAAAGTACCTACATTTTATGACTGGTAGCAACAATACTCGTAACGTTCTCTTAAGGGGATGCATCGCATGCATTTTCACTGTTTTTCGTACAACCGCTTAAGAGCGGTCAAATCTAATAAAAACAAATTCAAATCAAATCCAGATAAGACCTCTGAAAATCTGCTATTTTGCATGGGCTTTGACACTTCATAATTTGCTCACAAGTGAAAAGTAAAAAAAGAAATACAACATAAAGGCCTAGCAAATTTTATCAAGATTCTAAATGGTGACAATGTTTTTCAAAACTTTTAAGGAATAAAAAAAAAAACACGCGTTTGCTGGAACAAGTTTTGTGGAATTTTCGAGTAAATCACGGAATTACTATTACAGAGTATTCAGGTGTTATCACGTTGCCTTTTCGTCAAGCATCGCGCTGGATTGCGTTAGATGAAGCAACAGGCTTTTAAACCATGCTCGATGTTTGCGATGGGTGAGTGGAAAAGCAGCTTCTTAGATATCAACCTACATAATATACGCCTTTCAACTTTGTAGGTACGAGTACATACCTACGGTTATTTTTCTATAATCCACAACGTTTTGTTTTGTATACCTTCGTGAAGACGTTATGTTGTTTGAGATATGTAGCTACATTGTAGCGGATGTACACTGTACGTATGGTCCGTTTCTGGGCTTGGAAATATAAAACAACGTGATGGCAAAATAAATATGGTGTACAAAGTTGCAATAGTGGTTGCGTTGTGGAGCACTTAGAACAAGGAAACATATTCTTCACTGCTTGAATAATTAACTGATATAATTTGAATTCTGATATTTGTACTTGTAATGGACGGGCCTGTTGGTCGTGGGTTCGATCCCCGCCTCGTTGGCGAATGTTTGTGTGATGGACGCGAAGTGTGTGTGATTCACCTCCAAAGTGAATGGGTGTGTTTGTCGATCGTCTGGTGCCCATGACGCGAGCTCTGCTTGGCTTGGGACTGGATGGCGTTGTGTGAAAAAAAAAAAGTCCTTTGTGGTTTTAAGATCTCCATTAAATTGGAAACATTTGCGATCATAAAACATCCATTAAATTGGATTTTTGTGGTTTTAAGATCTCCATTAAATTGGAAATACTTGCGATCTTAAAACATCCATTAAATTGGAACTTTTGTGATTTAAAGATCTCCATTAAATTGTAAATTACTGTGATCTTTAAATATCCATTAAATTGGAACTTTCGTGGGTTTAAGATCTCCATTAAATTGGAAATACCTACTGCGATCTAAAACCATCCATTAAATTGGAACTTTTGTGATTTAAAGATCTCCATTAAATTGGAAATTACTGTGATCTTTAAATATCCATTAAATTGGAACTTTCGTGGGTTTAAGATCTCCATTAAATTGGAAATACTGCGATCTAAAACCATCCATTAAATTGGAACTTTTGTGATTTAAAGATCTCCATTAAATTGGAAATTACTGTGATCTTTAAATATCCATTAAATTGGAACTTTCGTGGGTTTAAGATCTCCATTAAATTGGAAATACTGCGATCTAAAGCCATCCATTAAATTGGAACTTTTGTGATTTAAAGATCTCCATTCAATTGGAAATATTTTGCTCGCGAGAATTAAATGTTCATGTTCTCCTGTATACTATACACTTGTCATTGACAGCAGGGTACAGTTTAGAAATGACTTTTCAAGTTGCCACAATAGACCTCCTGAAGTCGATTTATCATCAATTTGCTAACGCCCGAAATACTCCATTTGGGCAATAAGTTAGACCGTGAGGTATTGTTGTAAGGACTCAGTTCAGTTAGTACGATCGCGATACATTTTAAAAAATTGCCAATTTTCACGACGTAAGCAATTGTAATTTCAACTATCGTCGCGCGTTGGCAGATCTAATAGATACTGTTACGATTTCTTTTATGACAGTGCTTATTTCTCCGTAGATAATTTTGACATTGTTGACATTGACGTATCCCTGGAATATTAATCTGCGATTATTTCTGCGTTAAATCGAAATTGAACTATTTTATTATCGGTATGCTACAAACGCGTGTCACATAAAGTGACCTTATCCGTTTAATTAACTCATCTTTGTAAAAGACGACCATAGCGGTCTAGCGCGGAACAATAAAAATAATGCGTGAGCGGGTAGATAGATAGATAAATCCTTTGATAGATAGATCCTTTATTGGCTACAGCACAAAACATGCACCAAAATACATAAAGCACACAGATTATAAAAAACTAAGCACATAAACAACAACAAAAGAAAGAAAAAAAAAAATAATAACACATGTAGGTACCAAGAAAAAAAAAAAGAGAAATAGCAATATAGACCCATAGTGCGGTGTGCATGTCGCGCTGCACCAATGGGAGTCTAGCTCAGCATGTGTCAGGCAAAAGTACCTGACGCTGATATTATGCTGGATCCTTGTGGTGATATTCGGACGCTCAGATGGTTTTGAGTGAAATGTAGATAAATACATAAAGTTAATAGGCATAAAATAATAAGCAAAGTGAATAATTAAAAAATAATGTAATGTACATAGATATCGATATCCATGGTAATGTACGAGTATGTGTGTGTAATGGAGCAAAAAAAGGTGAGGTATAGACAGCATTTTCAACATGTGTACCTATCAAACGCAAACTACCAAGCGGAATATGTGGGTACGCCCAGCAGACTGTCCCGTAAACAAGGAACACGCAGACCAGCTATATGAAGGACGTATTCGAAATGAACATGCCACGTTCTAGGGTAGATGAATTGTTGCGTGTAAATATTATTTGACCGAGTAGTTCAGTGTTATTTAGGTAGCTTAAGGTAGTTGTTAGTTAGGCAGGAGTAGTCGGCTAGGTAGGAAATCATAATATTTATATTTTATTGGACTACCATAATATTCATTAGAAACATTTATACGACAAAACAATATTTGCCGAATCAGCTGGTTTTCTATACTATTCTCGCGTTCAGAAGAAACTAGTCTTTGGGCTACGGTTTCTTTGGGTGTCTTTTTGGTAAAATTATAAAGGGAATAAAATTAGTGTGCTGGTAGTTCAAAGTTGCTCGTTTTAAATAAAAAAGTTGATACGAAACTAAGTAAACAATCTATTTCAAATTGTCATGATTTTTAGATATTGATATGTCGGAAAACCAACTAAAAAATTGTTTTACTAAAATATTTTTTTTTAGAATTTAAAATAGTAACTAAAAAGTTGAAGGAGTAAATTAAATGCACCCTCAGTTTTAGTTACAAGCTGTGATTGTTACTGATATCAAATAAAATTTAATGTTGTGGTCCGTAGTAAATAACTGATATCACTGACTTAAACTATGATCTGTAAAAGAGTAAATAGAAGATTCAACGTTCAGAGCAATTTGCAATAATATTGTCAGGTTGACCGAGCGATGTATTATGTTGGTAATCTTACTAAAACAGGCTAGAGTTTATAGCCAACTGGAATAATATTAAATTATTGATTAGCCGCTTATTTTGAAAACAAATTGATGCCACTGCGTCAAAATGATTATGTTCGAACAGAGTACAGGTGAATATAGTTGGCGTGACTAGGCATTTGGCTTAATGATTCGCTGATAAACTATTAAGAGAGACGTCGGGAGACTTAATGTAGTTTTAAAAAATCGTTGTCTACAGCCGGATTTTCGTTAGATTTGGAAAAGTGAAAAAAAAGGGTTGTTTTGATAATGCAACTCGTGTTGCTAGGATATGAAATAAAGTCAAGTGGTGAAGTTAGAAGAAATAGGACCTATTAGCAGAAAACAGATAACGTACATTCGACTCTGCCCCTACTTTTTATCGTAGCTCAGTTAGAACAGTTTATAGGTCTAGTAGCTTACTCCTGGTGGTTTTTACCTAAGTTTTCTCGAGTATGGGGCCGTTCTAAAGACGATTTGACGTGTGGTAAAGTTTATTTTTTGGCAACTGCGCCACAAAAAATTGAATAAGAAATAATTTAATTTTTATGAAAGAGTCGGGTTTTATGATTTAACCTTTCGATCGTGTCAATTGGAGGCACAGTGGAGGGACGGTGAGTGCGCGAGCGCCGGCGTTTGCTTGGGATTTAATGAATTGAGACTCGCAAGTACCTAGTCGTAGAATTTTATACTGATACCAGTTAGCGGGCTACCTCAAACGGGTGAAACCATAAGATATGACTGGACCCTAAGCGTACGTCCTGTAGTAGTGCCATACGTGACTTCTTATCGCGGAACTGTATCTCATTGCGTGATCGTAAAGTTAATTTACCGTCAGTTGGAAGTTGGTCAGAAGGTAAAGCTAAAAATAACTCTCTGGTAATTGGTAACGACACTGAAACATTGAAGGTTTTGATTAAAATTACTGGTAGTCTCATCTAAATAATTTAGAGTTCTGTGATTCAAGTAACATTGTCTAACACTTTCATCGCGACGGGACAAACCCGTGTGAATGAGGAGGACAAATATGAGATGTTCGTGCTAGAACCAATGCTAATAGCGACTGTAGAGACCAGGGACCATTTGTGGTAGGGTCCATTAGGCGAAGTCCAACTCACGATTGGCTGTACAGTTACAGACACTTAACCAAACGACGAACACTGGTGCTCCTTTGGAACTCTCGATAGGCAAGACTTCGTTTTCTCTGCCGTTGATGTCAAAAGAGGATGTAGAACCCCGAGGTTAATTTAAGTGCCATGATAAATGATGCGTTACGCAATATAGAGTACGTAGTAACCTAAAAAAAAAAAAGTGTAGGTTTAATCAGGACAAGAAAAAAAAAATTTTTTTTTTTCTTCGATCTGAGACTTCCTAATGATTATAAACGGGCAGAGCAAGTAAACTAAGCTAGATCCATTTAAAGATTTGTTTAAAATAACGGAGATGAGAATTAAGGATCAGCTGTTAATCAAAAGTTTAAATCGATGTGGAAGGATATTTCTTTACTGTACCTTTGCTTCGAATTTTTTATAGTTTCCTTTTAATCTCAAATAAATATTTTTGAACATGAAAGGGATGTAGTGTTTGTATTAGGAGTATCTATACTTAAATATAGATATACGCTATCTCGGGCGAGCGACGCTTATGTCAGCCACGCAGTTACTAGAGCGCTGTGAGCGAGAGTACACGTGTTGCTGCGGCGCGTGCGCTTGTGAACGAGCCAGTGTTTGTACGAGAACATTACAGTGGACAGAGGTCCTACAGTAGTGATATGGGTGTAACTTACCTGATTAAAGATTATTGTTATTTATTATTATTGATAAAGTCAGATGAAGATAAATGCAGATATCTGCATTCTAAAAGCACTGTTTCCAAATTTGAAGACTTTTTAAACTTGATTTTTAAACTGGCTAAATACACAAAAACTGCGAAACCAAAAGAAAACAAAATGAGGCTCCAGTTACATAGCATAGCATAATCAGCCTTTTAATGTTCCCACTGCTGGGACTCAGACCTCTCTAGGAGAGGAAATGGGCCGTAATCCACCACGCGGGCCCAGTGCGGATTGGTGAATGTCACATGTCTTCGAATTTTTGGTTCTAGGACATGCCGGTTTCCTCACAATGTTTTCCTTCACCGTTTTGAAAGCAGTGGTGATGAAATAAATTACACAAAGTAATGCGCCTGGCTGAGTTTGAACCCGGGACCTACAACTCGTAAGTCGGAGCTGTTACCATTCGGCCCCCACTGCTCTCTCCAGTAAACATATGTAAATAGTTTCCAATAAAGGAATAAACCTTTTCAGCAGGCAATATAGTAACGAGTAAATAAAGTTCCTATTATTATATTTGAGTAAACATCTGTATTTTAATATAAGGCTTTAAGCCATTTTAAATATAAAGGCGCTTAATTTGGAAAGTAGGTAGTCTGAACTGTTTCCAGAGTTAATATGACAAAATGTTTACAGAGGAAATGATTAATGATTTTAATTCGGGAACTGGGAAACAGAAACCTGACTGTCAACAAAAGATTTGTGTTAAATGTGGATGAAAATGAGATTTATTGCTGATTATTATTACCCTTATTTGGGGGTTGAGTACTCAGCCCTGCTGTGGGTGGAGCAAGAGGGTGTCATACGACTAAAACACACTCGTGTACCTTTTTTATGTAGATGGGAAAATCATCCAATGACATCTCCGCGCCCTTAGGTGGAGCGGGAGATAATGTAAGACTTTTAGTGACTAAAAACCCACTCCTGTTCCTTCGTTGCCTTTCTTACCGGGGCTGAATCTTTCTTTCAGAAGCAGACCCTTAGCCTCAGTAGACTTCGACCCTGCTGGGCCCTAACGGTTCGCTGACACTCCTTGAGGAGCGCGTGGAACAAGGCACCTCTTGGGCTCGGTCTGGACGGTTACTGGACGGTCGGATTGCGAGCTACCCATTACTCGAAGTCCACACCCATGTAGCTTAGCGGCTACATAATATCCGACTTGTAAACATCGGACACATTGCATCTAACGGTTTAATTTTTCATAACACAGTAGAGCCTTGCTAAACCGGACCCCCGTTGCACGCTGTAATCCGGACAGACGAAAGGATCGCGCGGGGGTACGCAGAGTAAACGGTAGGTGCAGGCCGCAACGTGTCAATATTTCATCATTTTATTAGTTTTTCCGCCAACTTAGAAACCGTGCTTTTGAAATGAAGTGTAAAAATTATAAGCAGTACCTACAGACTTTTTCAAAAATTAACTTCTAGATTTTTAGTCCACGCGAACGAAGTCGCGGGCACAGCTAGTAGTAAAATAAGATTTAATTCAAGTCTTCGATATTTTGTTTCTAGGCAGTGGCGGTTAAGTCACAAAGATTTCTTGCTAAATGGATTTTGCTGCAAAGAAATTGAAATCACGTTCCATTCATTAAAATATTTCTATTCACATAATACTGAAAGCTACTAACACAAATTGAAAGGGAACTTTAAATTAACGTTAGATTTGTTTGTTTTCGTTTGAAGGTAAACAAGCTCCTTTAAAGTCAAAGTCAAAGTATTTATTAGTGTGCTTTTAGGTGATACAACAGGTCTTACAGTTAATTTATGGTAACTCAAAAAGGTGTCCATTGGGCAGACACTATTTAACAATATGAAAATTTAAAATTGATATAATATTCAAAACAATTAATGTCAAGATTTAAGTTACAATACAATTAATCATTATTACAAACATTAAAAATACAATCAATTAGTCAAGTTTTCAATTTACAAACCATATAGTCAAATATTATTAATTAGTCAATAAATATATAATTGTCAGTTTAT
Source organism: Mythimna albipuncta (assembly GCA_929112965.1). Classification (NCBI taxonomy): domain Eukaryota; kingdom Metazoa; phylum Arthropoda; class Insecta; order Lepidoptera; family Noctuidae; genus Mythimna; species Mythimna albipuncta. The sequence goes on along the minus strand of OV815974.1, from coordinate 9,558,808 downwards.
AACATTTTATCAAGAAGGAATTCGTCAATGGTATAGTAAATACGATGTTATTGTCTGTAAGTATATAAGTACTCTACTATACGTACTACACCCCGCAGCGTAGTGCGTGAATGCGTGTCTTAACGTTGCTTATAAGTATCTCCGTTTGTATAGAAAACACGCACAGTCCAACACACTGAAAATGCATCCACGCGAGTTAATGCATAAATGCAGATCACTTACCTACATGCGGAGAAACATGCACTCACACGCGTGGGTGCGGGGCGACACGCAAGGTATGGCACACTGAGTCTCGTAGTAACGTGCGTGATTTTGTATGAAATGAGTGCGTGCCTGCGTGAATGTACAAAACGTACCTACACGCGTGAGTGCGTAAAAAATCCGCACGAGATGATGCAGATCTGCACTCCCGCAACGTACGTGCATGGGTGCGTTTTCACGCGCTACGCTGCGTGGTGCGTGGCAGTGTGGTAACCGCCTAACTCGCAGGCGTGATGGTGAGTGCGGTAACGAAATTTTAACATATGGCGTGTAGTGTTTGTATTAGGAGTATCTATACTTAAATATAGATATACGCTATCTCGGTCAAGCGACGCTTATGTCAGCCACGGAGTTACGACTGCGCTGTGAGCGAGAGTACACGTGCGCGTGCGCTTGCGAGCGAGCCAGTGTTTGTACGAGAACATTACAGTGGACAGAGGTCCTACATTTGGCGACGAGTAAAAAGGTATGTTCAGTATTTTATAATTATATAAATCAAAAGAAGGAAAGGAAAGTACCTACATTTTATGACTGGTAGCAACAATACTCGTAACGTTTTCTTAAGGGGATGCATCCCATGCATTTTCACTGTTTTTCGTACAACCGCTTAAGAGCGGTCAAATCTAATAAAAACAAATTCAAATCAAATCCAGTTAAGACCTCTGAAAATCTGCTATTTTGCATGGGCTTTGACACTTCATAATTTGCTCACAAGTGAAAAGTAAAATAAGAAATACAACATAAAGGCCTAGCAAATTTTATCAAGATTCTAAATGGTGACAATGTTTTTCAAAACTTTTAAGGAAAAAGGGAACACGCATTTGCTGGAACAAGTTTTGTGGAATTTTCGAGTGAATCACGGAATTACTATTACAGAGTATTCAGGTATTATCACGTTGCCTTTTCGTCAAGCATCGCGCTGGATTGCGTTTGATGAAGCAACTGGCTTTTAAACCATGCTCGATGTTTGCGATGGGTGAGTGGAAAAGCAGCTTCTTAGATATCAACCTACATAATATACGCCTTTCAACTTTGTAGGTACGAGTACATACCTACGGTTATTTTTCTATAATCCACAACGTTTTGTTTTGTATACCTTTGTGAAGACGTTATGTTGTTTGAGATATGTAGCTACATTGTAGCGGATGTACACTGTACGTATGGTCCGTTTCTGGGCTTGGAAATATAAAACAACGTGATGGCAAAATAAATATGGTGTACAAAGTTGCAAAAGTGGTTGCGTTGTGGAGCACATAGAACAAGGAAACATATTCTTCACTGCTTGAATAATTAACTGATATAATTTGAATTCTAATATTTGTACTTGTAATGGACGGGCCTGTTGGTCGTGGGTTCGATCCCCGCCTCGTTGGCGAGTGTTTGTGTGATGGACGCGAGGTGTGTGTGATTCACCTCCAAGGTGAATGGGTGTGTTTGTCGATCGTCTGGTGCCCATGACACGAGCTCTGCTTGGCTTGGGACTGGATGGCGTTGTGTGAAAAAAAAGTCCTTTGTGGTTTTAAGATCTCCATTAAATTGGAAACATTTGCGATCTTAAAACATCCATTAAATTGGATTTTTTTGTGGTTTTAAGATCTCCATTAAATTGGAAATACTTGCGATCTTAAAACATCCATTAAATTGGGACTTTTGTGATTTAAAGATCTCCATTAAATTGGAAATGACTGTGATCTTTAAATATCCATTAAATTGGAACTTTCGTGGGTTTAAGATCTCCATTAAATTGGAAATACTGCGATCTAAAACCATCCATTAAATTGGAACTTTTGTGATTTAAAGATCTCCATTAAATTGGAAATTACCGTGATCTTTAAATATCCATTAAATTGGAACTTTTGTGGGTTTAAGATCTCCATTAAATTGGAAATACTGCGATCTAAAACCATCCATTAAATTGGAACTTTTGTGATTTAAAGATCTCCATTAAATTGGAAATTACTGTGATCTTTAAATATCCATTAAATTGGAACTTTCGTGGGTTTAAGATCTCCATTAAATTGGAAATACTGCGATCTAAAACCATCCATTAAATTGGAACTTTTGTGATTTAAAGATCTCCATTCAATTGGAAATATTTTGCTCGCGAGAATTAAATGTTCATGTTCTCCTGTATACTATACACTTGTCATTGACAGCAGGGTACAGTTTAGAAATGACTTTTCAAGTTGCCACAATAGAAAGAAAAAGAAAGAAAGAAAGAAAGAAAAAACTTTTGTTCGTGCCTCACACATGCAGTGGAGTCCGATAATATGGATAATGGGAAGCACTTTGGAAGCTGTGCGGGGCCAAAGGGGCGCCTGGCTCGGCATATGCTGCGATATTTGGAGGGATGAGTGGCGCAGCGCTGGTATTCCGTTAGGGCCCGCGGTGATGCCACGGTCACATTCACGGAGGTTCAATATAAAAATAAAATAATAAATAATTAAATACGAACATTGTAAAACACCCATTGGACAAATAATAAGTAAATAACAATAGACCTCCTGAAGTCGATTTATCATCAATTTGCTAACGCCCGAAATACTCCATTTGGGCAATAAGTTAGACCGGAGGTATTGTTGTAAGGACTCAGTTCAGTTAGTATGATCGCGATACATTTTAAAAAATTGCCAATTTTCACGACGTAAGCAATTGTAATTTCAACTATCGTCGCGCGTTGGCAGATCTAATAGATACTGTTACGATTTCTTTTATGACAGTGCTTATTTCTCCGTAGATAATTTTGACATTGTTGACATTGACGTATCCCTGGAATATTAATCTGCGATTATTTCTGCGTTAAATCGAAATTGAACTATTTTATTATCGGTATGCTACAAACGCGTGTCACATAAAGTGACCTTATCCGTTTAATTAACTCATCTTTGTAAAAGACGACCATAGCGGTCTAGCGCGGAACAATAAAAATAATGCTTGAGCGGGTAGATAGATAGATAAATCCTTTGATAGATAAATCCTTTATTGGCTACAGCACAAAACATGCACCAAAATACATAAAGCACACAGATTATAAAAAACTAAGCAAATAGACAACAACAAAAGAAAGAAAAAAAAATAACACATGTAGGTACCAAGAAAAAAAAAAAAAGAGAAATAGCAATATAGACCCATAGTGCGGTGTGCATGTCGCGCTGCACCAATGGGAGTCTAGCTCAGCATGTGTCAGGCAAAAGTATCTGACGCTGATATTATGCTGGATCCTTGTGGTGATATTCGGACGCTCAGATGGTTTTGAGTGAAATGTAGATAAATACATAAAGTTAATAGGCATAAAATAATAAGCAAAGTGAATAATTAAAAAATAATGTAATGTACATAGATATCGATATCCATGGTAATGTACGAGTATGTGTGTGTAATGGAGCAAAAAAGGTGAGGTATAGACAGCATTTTCAACATGTGTACCTATCAAACGCAAGCTACCAAGCGGAATATGTGGGTACGCCCAGCAGACTGTCCCGGAAACAAGGAACACGCAGACCAGCTATATGAAGGACGTATTCGAAATGAAGATACCACGTTCTAGGGTAGATGAATTGTTGCGTGTAAATATTATTTGACCGAGTAGTTCAGTGTTATTTAGGTAGCTTAAGGTAGTTGTTAGTTAGGCAGGCTGGAGTAGTCGGCTAGGTAGGAAATCATAATATTTATATTTTATTGGACTACCATAATATTCATTAGAAACATTTATACGACAAAACAATATTTGCCAAATCAGCTGGTTTTCTATACTATTCTCGCGTTCAGAAGAAACTAGTCTTTGGGCTACGGTTTCTTTGGGTGTCTTTTTGGTAAAATTATAAAGGGAATAAAATTAGTGTGCTGGTAGTTCAAAGTTGCTCGTTTTAAATGAAATTAAAAGTTGATACAAAACTAAGTAAACAATCTATTTCAAATTGTCATGATTTTTAGATATTGATATGTCGGAAAACAAACTAAAAAATTGTTTTACTAAAATGATTTTTTTTAGAATTTAAAATAGTAACTAAAAAAGTTGAAGGAGTAAATTAAATGTACCCTCAGTTTTAGTTACAAGCTGTGATTGTTACTGATATCAAATAAAATTTAATGTTGTGGTCCGTAGTAAATAACTGATATCACTGACTTAAACTATGATCTGTAAAAGAGTAAATAGAAGATTCAACGTTCAGAGCAATTTGCAATAATATTGTCAGGTTGACCGAGCGATGTATTATGTTGGTAATCTTACTAAAACAGGCTAGAGTTTATAGCCAACTGGAATAATATTAAATTATTGATTAGCCGTTTATTTTGAAAACAAATTGATGCCACTGAGTCAAAATGATTATGTTCGAACAGAGTACAGGTGAATATAGTTGGCGTGACTAGGCATTTGGCTTAATGATTCGCTGATAAACTATTAAGAGAGACGTCGGGAGACTTAATGTAGTTTTAAAAAATCGTTGTCTACAACCGGATTTTCGTTAGATTTGGAAAAGTAAAAAAAAAAGGGTTGTTTTGATAATGCAACTCGTGTTGCTAGGATATGAAATAAAGTCAAGTGGTGAAGTTAGAAGAAATAGGACCTATTAGCAGAAAACAGATAACGTACATTCGACTCTGCCCCTACTTTTTATCGTAGCTCAGTTAGAACAGTTTATAGGTCTAGTAGCTTACTCCTGGTGGTTTTTACCTAAGTTTTCTCGAGTATGGGGCCGTTCTAAAGACGATTTGACGTGTGGTAAAGTTTATTTTTTGGCAACTGCGCCACAAAAAATTGAATAAGAAATAACTTAATTTTTATGAAAGAGTCGGGTTTTATGATTTAACCTTTCGATCGTGTCAATTGGGGGCACAGTGGAGGGACGGTGAGTGCGCGGGCGCCGGCGTTTGCTTGGGATTTAATGATTTGAGACTCGCAAGTACCTAGTCGTAGAATTTCATACTGATACCAGTTAGCGGGCTACCTCAAACGGGTGAAACCATAAGATATGACTGGACCCTAAGCGTACGTCCTGTAGTAGTGCCATACGTGACTTCTTATCGCGAAACTGTATCTCATTGCGTGATCGTAAAGTTAATTTACCGTCAGTTGGAAGTTGGTCAGAAGGTAAAGCTAAAAATAACTCTCTGGTAATTGGTAACGACACTGAAACATTGAAGGTTTTGATTAAAATTACTGGTAGTCTCATCTAAATAATTTAGAGTTCTGTGATTCAAGTAACATTGTCTAACACTTTCATCGCGACGGGACAAACCCGTGTGAATGAGGAGGACAAATATGAGATGTTCGTGCTAGAACCAATGCTAATAGCGACTGTAGAGACCAGGGACCATTTGTGGTAGGGTCCATTAGGCGAAGTCCAACTCACGATTGGCTGTACAGTTACAGAGGATGTAGAACCCCGAGGTTAATTTAAGTGCCATGATAAATGATGCGTTACGCAATATAGAGTACGTAGTAACCTAAAAAAAAAAAAAAAAAAAAAGTGTAGGTTTAATCAGGATAAGAAAAAAAAATTTTTTTTCTTCAATCTGAGACTTCCTAATGATTATAAACGGGCAGAGCAAGTAAACTAAGCTAGATCCATTTAAAGATTTGTTTAAAATAACGGAGATGAGAATTAAGGATCAGCTGTTAATCAAAAGTTTAAATCGATGTGGAAGGATATTTCTTTACTGTACCTTTGCTTCGAATTTTTTATAGTTTCCTTTTAATCTCAAATAAATATTTTTGAACATGAAAGGGATGTAGTGTTTGTATTAGGAGTATCTATACTTAAATATAGATATACGCTATCTCGGTCAAGCGACGCTTATGTCAGCCACGGAGTTACGACTGCGCTGTGAGCGAGAGTACACGTGCGCGTGCGCTTGCGAGCGAGCCAGTGTTTGTACGAGAACATTACAGTGGACAGAGGTCCTACATGGCGTAATATCGAAAAACAGCGCAGCAGCCAGTCGTTAAACCACTGCACCAACCGCACCCACGATACAGGAGTTAAAAAGACAAATAAACAATTTTACTATTATATAACATTAGTTTAGTCATTATCATCATGATTTCAGCCGATAGACGTCCTCTATTGGTTATAGGCCTCCCCCAAGTGTCGCCTCAATGAACGATCCTATGCGTCCCACATCATCATTCACCAGGTCATCGATCCACCTTGTAGGAGGCCTTCCAACGCTGCGTCTTGCGGTACACGGATTAGTTTTATACATATATTGAAAACACAGTAAAGTGAAAACTTACCAAAACATAGACTACTAACGCCATCTATCATCGCGAACACGTATTACTGTGTCTGAAGTTTTCCTAACGCTACCGCCACCAGTTGCTGAAACAATGTTCCCATCAAGATACTAGATACCGTTAGCCGCCTTTCATTTTATTTATTGCTTGAGAATTAGTACAAGCCTCTACAGAATTAATTAGTTTTACAAATTACGAGTACGCGAGTTGGTACGTTGGTTTATCAGATTTTCATAACTGACTGATAAAAATCGCAAAGCTTTACTTTTTTTTTATTTTTTCATTGATAGGTTCGCGTTTGGCCACCATCTCACCTAATGGTAAGCGATGATGTGGGCGACGATGGAGCACGCCTGGCTAGAAGTAACCTATTCATTAATTTTAATTATGTGTATTTTATATATAATTATGTATAATTTTTACTCTTGTTTTAATACCAAAATTGTCTCTTCACCACCCTAGGTTGACTGATAGAGAATGCCTAAGGCATTAAGTCCGCCTATGTACTTTGTGTGAAATCTGTCTGACAGGATTTCTTAGTGCAGGTGGCAGAAAAAGGAATAATTTGTAACCACTTAACTAATGTTAGATTCCCAGGAAAATTGTGGAGAAGAAAAAAAATAGGATTTTTTTTTCTTTTATGAAACTAAGGAAACCCCACGTTCCTGGGTTCTACCCTTACCTACGTTCTACCCGCAATGTTAACAATATTGTTACCAATAAATTGCTAAGTCAATGTTACTTGACCAGTGACCGTTTGGTTGCGCAACCAATTTGGTGGCGCGACCAGAGCCTCAAGTCTGCTATTAAAATAGTGTCAGAATGGTCTATCATTGATTTCATAATTGTTGATTTTGTCAAGTTTTGGTAATCTACTAATATAATGGCGTCACTATGACTTTCCAATGGTCAACCACTGACACTCCATTAAAATAAATGGCATAGAATAGTAATCTTGTACATAATGACAAATGAATATCTGACATAAATGCGGTAATCTGCAAAAATTTTGACAGTTCCTTTGATCAGTGACCTACTATTACGACGTCATTGCGCATAATTAGTACTTTTAATAAGCTAAAATGACAATGGGATCGTGTTGGAATGACGAATTTATAAAAATAGCAGACTTAGGCCCCAGTTCGGACGTGTGGCGACTATGTTGTCTGTATGGTGTCTAGTTTTACCAAACTAGACACCACACAGACAATATAGCTAACGCAATATAGCTATCGCTAGCGCTAAAGCTATATTTCGCGCCGCCATGGTGTCCCGGTGAAATATAGCCCTTAATATTCACTTCTCATAAAAATATAACTATCTAATAAAAGTCTCAAATTCTCTGCCAACGCATAACATAAACGGCTTGATCTAGGCGCTTGAAACTTTGCTTAGTACTTAAAGTCAGGTGGGATAAGTGCGTTGATAGGGCAGGCAAGTTCGCCTATGAAGCAAGTTAGTAGAGCATTAATATTTCAGTTGAGAAAAGCAATATGTAGTGATGAGAAACGTTTATGAAATAGTTTCGAAATAAATTTATTGACCGCATAATAATATCTACACTTATTAAAGTGTGGGTTGCCATTTTGCTTACACTGATATTTCGTCACGGAATACAAGTTCGTGAGATAAATAGTGAAATTGAATCAATTGCAGATTTAAAGCAACAAATACTTTGCGAAAATGGCTTGCTATTTGATCATTGTTCAAAGTGCTTTGTTTTAAGTTTTTCATAGAGAATTAATTAAGAATTCATAGTTTTCAAACTTTTGAAAATCGTAATTTAAAAATATTAGTAGTAGTAGTAGTAAATAGTGGTAGTGTAGTTAGTGTGTGTAGTTTCTTGAAATAAAATGCTCCTAATCAATTTGGGGTAACCACGATTGCAGACGCAAGTTATCTACACTAATATAATAAAGTTATTATTTATTTATTTAAAGTTTTATGACGTGACAACGTCTTATAAATTGGTTTGCCGGGTGACACTTCAAGAACTCCGCTCACGTTATGCGCTCACAATGAGAGCGAGTGAGAGGCACGCGTCCCTTCCACTCGGGCATGGTTAGCCCGCCTAAGAGCGAGAGAGACAGACATAAAAAGTGAAAGGCACGCGTCCCTTCCACTCGAGCACAGTATTTTAACACTCAAAGTCGTTGTCACGTAAAACTTTCGCCCGTATACCGACTTTACAGGCAACCAATTTTTTTTTTTGTGTAATATCTAAACTCTGTAAGTACTGGTCCGATTACTAAAATTTTTCCACCGATAGAAAGCTGTTTTATTCCTGAATGACATATTTTAGGTACACGGACAAAGTCGCGGGCAAAAGCTGGTCAATAATAAATCACTAATCTTGTCGTTTAAAGTTGATTTAATTCTTATTTATTTTCTTTTATCTTTGTATAAGTTTATTTCTAATAAAATTTACACAAAAACTACTAAAAACATAACAAATAAATAAAATACTAAAACACAAAGTACACTCAGGCGTATTTTAAGTTATATTCCGGGAAAATGCTGATTTGTTTCAGAATTAACAATTTACATACTGGTTTACAAAGAAGAGAAACCTTCGTGGAATCATGAAACTTCAACCAGCAGTTGATTCGGTTAGCGGCTAACCGTTAGCACAAAGTGATATTCCAGTTACCAAGCAGCGACGATATCTAATATACACAAACTATAATTTTGGATCATTTACATGGCTGAAAGGGTCGTAAGATCATTTCATTTAAAATTGAGCCTTTGTACCTTTTTGTAAATAACTATCTATTTCGGTGTAGATGTGAATGAAAGTAAAAACAATAATTTCGAAGCTCATCTGCATTTAGACATTTTAAAACCTTAATCTTTTTTTATTAGTCTTTTTTATTGAAAAACAAATACAAAGCGCATACTTTTATACAATAAAATAACATGAAATATTCATACAAGCCAATCATATGTCTATTTGATGGATATATTGTATTTTCCGTTGCACTTGTGTTGGTAATCAACCTGTCAGTTATATGAAAGAGATACTCAAACAAAATATATTTGTCTGTATGTTTACTTCTCCATTAGTCCGTCTCTCAATATGCCTAAACATACCTAAACGATTGAATCAAACTTTTACGAGAGCGACACTGGTGGTTTTTAGAACTGGCCACTTTAAAAGAATATAAAAAAAATAGTTTAAATTTTGAAAATAGAACTCTGCTAATATTATTGAGTACTAATTTCATTCATTTGTCATTTGTTTTACGATTTGGCGGCAAATTGAAATTAGTCTGTGTCACGCCAGTATGAATTTAACGCCGAAAAAATTTTCGTACTATGATTTTTTATGACTTTCGGTGTCACCCTCTTACGCTATCATAATATGTTTATCTGTACATATTATATAGGCGTGAATTAGGACATCAAAAAAAAATAACATTATTTTTATTTCACATAGGCCTACTACATGGACACTTATAAAACATCAGAAGCTGAACAGCAGAAGGGCACGGATCCAAATTGATCGTTTCCTATGACCGGCAAGTAATTCCATGATTACTCTGTTAAAAATAGTGGTTGATGTTACAATATTTCCATTACTGTAATAATAGATATTATGTAAGAACGGTGTAGAACAATTAATGTTGAAATATCAGTTCAGTAGCATGACATATGAGGCTTGTTTTTAATTTCTATATTTTGATTTTTTTTATTTCTTATGTTGTTCTCAAATAATAGTAAGTAGCGACAAGAAATATGTGACCGAGATATTTGTTACAATTAACATGATATAAAAAAGTGTCCACGGAATCTCCTGTACATTCTTCGCCATAGAGATGTACACAGCAGAATGTTCAATTAGGATAATTACTCTCTTTTTTTACTGACTGTTTATTTCACCTCAAAAGTGTCCGTAAATTTGCTTTGATTTATTGATTGGTGTTCCACTAGGGTCGATGCTTACCATAACTGCAGAGATGTTTGAAAGAGAAGGGACACAGGTTTAATCAGTGAAAGTCACTCCCTTTCACCTCACTTAAAGAGGAACAAGTTTTTTGGTGATGTCCTGTCTAAAAAAAGGAAATCATTCTAATAGTTTTATTGAGGATACATATTTCTCGCAAGTGAAACCGCTGGCAAAAGCTAGTGTTCCATAAATTGAAACGAATATTTTATTACATGCTTACAATTTCTGTAGTGTCTGCATGAAAATGTAATCACATTTACGATTTTCATAAAATTCGATATTGTACATGAAATTGAAAAAAAAAGTGATATGAATAATATAATCTGTTTTCACTGAAAACCAAAAGCTCATAATAATAATAAAAAACATGTTCTTTGATTACCATTCTTGTTGTGTGAGTATATGTTACTTACTGATTTTTACGGTTATAATAAAATATCAAACTATGAAGATGTGGTTTTTTATTACTACTGACATCGACTGACCTATTACTACCACAGATGGACGCGCTGCACCTACACCTGCTCACAGCTTACATACTAAACTTTGAAACTGTCGACGAAGCTTGTGTGTGGGAGGACTATCTACTCTGCGTATTACGATACGTGGTCATCACTCCAAAACCTGTGCCCAGCGATGTCTGATAGCCATTTTTCTGGCTATGTCGATAACCAGAAGGTTGGTAAGGTAACATAGCCCAAAGAATCGCCAAACTTATGTGACAGTGGGCAGGGCACACTGCTCGCAGAACAGATGGCCGTTGGGACCGAAAGGTTCTGGATTGGCGACTGCGTACCGGTCCACGCAGCGTTAGAAAGTCTCCTTCAAGATGAGCCGATGACTTGGTGAGCGTCGCGGGAATCCGATGGATGCTAGACTTGGGGAGGCTATGTCCAGCAATGGACGTCTTTCGGCTGAAATAATGATGATGAATTAAATGTAGAATATAAAGGCGCCTACAAATTAGCCGCAAAGAGCCGCGCGACTGCAGCGCGGCTACAGCGCTGCTACCGCACTGCTTTGTTATTCCATACAAATAAAAACGCGCGACTGTCGCGATACATCCGCACTGCAGTCGCGCGGCTTTTTACGGCTAATTTGAAGGCGCCCTTAGTAATTATTCATAAACAAGGTAAAATGATATTGTCTTTTACGAAATCATATAAATTTAATAAACAGTCCAATCTACTATCAATGGAAATTTCCGTTACAGTGAAAAATAATAAATAAAAATGGAAAAATACCTTTTTTTCTGATAAACAATCGCACCTCGCTGTCTTCTATTAACGACTCATTTAGAATCTGTTCACAAAGACAGATTCGATTTAATATCATTTCGTTTCGTGCCTATTCTAAATCAAATTAAGTCCCTGTGTTTGAGAATAGCACTTATCTCGTTAAATATTCTTAGCTTAATTTGTGAAGATTTAATTATTTTGTCTGAAGACACTCAAATCACGATTTTCATGGTTGGCACAGTGATTGAGCGATTGGCTAGTGCGCTGTGTGTTGCGGGTTCGATTCCTGGGCGCAGGACGCACGGGCCCGCAAACCATGGAAAGAGCGGAAAGCAGCCTTTGCCCATGAGAGGGAAAGATTGGACTAACAAAAAAGAATGTAAAAGACAAGACATAAGCTTACAAATATACGGGGTTATTTGTAAAACAATAACAACCTTGCAAGACTGTATTAACATCACAAACTACAACTTTTGTTCTATGACTTTTTACAAAACACATTTTGTTGGGGATTTATATGTGATTTCAGTAAAAGACTTAAAATAATATAAAGGAAATTCCGAGTAAATAAGTAATTTTTACATAATATTTTTAAAAAATAAGAACAGAAACAAAAAATATGTGTCACCACGACAGTCACCAAAAAAAAAAAAAAAAAATACTTGTCAACGGCCAGGCCAGCTATGAAACCTCTTTGAGGCTGCACCATCAAATGAAATATTAAACATATTTTATGTATCAAAAACAATCCTTCAAGATTTCAAAGAAATGTGTTAGTTGTTCTATCTAACACATTTTAACTCTGTACTCTGCTAGACCTACCTACGTCTGTATGACGAGACGCAAGCGCAACAAGCACCCTTGCCGCCCGATATCCGCTCCCACTCCACCTACACACATATTAAAACTCAAACCTTTATGTGTTTAGTCTATTTTCCGTCTATATATCGGCGTGGCATCACATCGAGCCCTTTCAGACTACTAGCGCTATTTTATTTATTTATTTAAATTATCTTAGCATAATTATGCTGAGGCGCATTCTGTTTTTTTTTTGGCCAAGAACAAATTTTGAAAAATAAGAAATAAAATACATTTAGTATTTCAGACTAAAGTAATGTCCATAAAACGATTAAAAAATAAAAAATAAATTGCAAATAGGTTTTATAAAAATACTTTTACACGTCAATTTTTTCGTCAATTTAAACTGGATGAGGCCGGTGTTTCCTAGCTGTCTACCCTGAGAAGAAGCACCGAAACAAACTCAGGGGTCAAAGTCTCTTTTAAAGTCCATACAGCAAACATGTAATGGTCAAATCTTATGAGAACCATGCAATGCTAATGAAAGTGCATGCAATGTTAATCATAAGGTAATTAAAACTATTAGTATTGTAATATTCATAATGACACTATATTCAATAATAATAACCACAATGTCATAAATTAAAATAAAAATTGTTTTTTTTTTCTGTATTGTAGTCGTACTCGTACTGACACTAAACACTGGCTCTTTACATCACCAGCAGCTAAGGGTTCTTGCTCGCGGCGACTTTTTGTAGCAATGCTATCGCGCGTTTCGTAAGCGCGCGACAGCATCGCCAGTAACGCGCGTTAGTTGAATTTGCAAATGGTATAGAAAAGAAGCCAATGCGCTACAACATCGCGACTGTATCGATGCGAACGTGCGACGGCATCACGACTGCATCGCTACAAAAAGTCACAGTGGGCGAAGGTCCTAAAGTCAGGAGTGGCAGGTAGTCGCCTCCTTTTGCGAAGCAATAATGCTAGCAAAGGAGGAGGCCGACGGCATCAGCCAACGGCGCTCTCGCCGCTGCCGGGATTCCGATCCCGATTTCCGGCCACCGCAGACGCGGGTTTGCGGACGACGAGCTATGGGTAACTCACTGTCCGGCCGTCCGATAACTGTCTGGACCGAACCCGAGTCGAAGCCTACCGGGGCCAGGGTTAGTTTCGAAAGACAACTCGAGCCCCGGTATGAAGGCTTGAAGGAACGGGCGGGTTTTTAGTCAGTAAGAGTCTGACACTATCCCCCGCTCCGCCCGAGAGCAGGGGTTCTCATTGATGATTTTCCCACCATGAAAAAGGGTCCTAAAGTCAACATGTGTGTTTCAGTGAAAGTCTCGCACGCAACTATCAAGTCCCACCACCAGTGCACCCAAGTCAAGTTAATAAACACTGCAAATGTTACTACTTATTATTTGGTTTTAATAAACTGTGTATGTGAGGTACAAATAAACGGTATTTTCTTTCTTTCTTTACCTTTAACATAGGTATAAAAATATGTTACACAATTTCATGGAAGTAAGCGAAAAAAAGAAAAGAATAAAGCCTTCTAACTCCCAGAGGATTACAACAGAAAAAGGTTTGTTTACTTGTACGCCTGATAGACTTCTAATCAATCACTCAGTCTTTTTCAATCAACGTTCAGATTTAGGCCTTTGACTCTGACACATAGACTATTGGCACCATTGGCACCTAAATATTACATTATATTTTTATTACAATTTAAGAGCCGGTTGCTATCACAGAGTATTTTGTGAGTACTGGCCCAGTAGTCCAGGTCTATGCCGACTTTGCGGCCCCGTAACAGCAACTACACTTGGGGGAGGCCTATGTCCAACAGTGGACGTCTATCGGCTGAAATGATGATGATGTAATAATAAACAGCAATTATATTTTTATTTAAAAAATTGTAACTATTCAAGATTGTTATTTTTGGAAACATCTTAAAAAAAAAATTATTACTTTTATATACATAACTTTCAAATATTTCCGTAATCTCGTAGAAATACACGTTTGAAATCAGTAGTTGGGATCAATACGTGATTTTTTTTTAACGAATCAACTTTATATCGAAATTTAATTTTACCCAGCGCTTGGTAATAAGGTCAATTTTAACTAAATTATTTTTCATGGTGTTCGGTGTTCTCTTTACATTCGTGTTTTCTCAGAGGTTCAAAAAAGCTCAAAATTAGTGCAACCTCGCCTTAAGATCAGCACATGAATATTTTCCATAAATATGTAAAGCGTTCTACGGATTACTCTATGCACTTGGGCGTAGACTTCTATGCATAAGAAACATAAGAAAATAAGCTCTTTTAAAGTTTAATATCCGTCGTTGACTTGCATATTTTCTTGATATTTTTGATAAAATGTATAGGTAAACATTTAATCATCCTCGCCTTCTCTTTGCGTCGTATACCTCAATGTTAAGGGTCGTATCCCTCCATCTGGTTCTGTCTCTGAGTACACAAAGTACAACGTACTGGGCTGCCCCCACGAAGGTTAAGGAGAAAATTCAATACATCAAGGTAATTACAAAGCATAATCAGCCTTTTTAATGTCCCCACTGATGGGACTCAGGCCTCTTCTCTAGAAGAGGGAATGGGCCGTTATCCACCACGCGGGCACAGTGCGGGTTGGTGAATGTCACATGTCTTCGAATTTTTAATTCTAGAATATTTATTTATTAGAATAGTTTCTTCACGACGGTTTCTTTCACCGTTTTGAGAGTGATGAAATAAAGTATACAAATTAATGCGCCTGACTAGGTATGAACCCGCGACCTAAAACTTGTACGTCGGAGCCGTTACTACTCGTCCACCAGTGCTCACTAAACTAAGTTAACTACTTTTATACCTAGTAGTGTCTATGTATTTTTATAAATAACTTGTTTTTATCTATGGATTCGCCTCAGTGGCTTTTCCATTGGAACCGTAAATTTTTCCGGTTGAATAAGTAAACTGTATTACATCGCAACAATGTAACTTTCTATTTGTGATACATTTTCGAATCTAGAATCGCAGACGTAGGCAACTCAACCTTCGAACTAAATGACATTATCTCTACAATCGACATGACATCTCTACTGCTCAGAAGCACTCGACATGAACTCTAACGTTATCCTTTGACAAATCCCCAGAATAGCAACTTTTAAAATTTGTCGAAAAAATTACGTCATTAGAACTTTTTGTCGAATTCGACACCATCTCTAAAATCGAGAATTGGCCCCCTGGACGGACACATCTATCGCATGTCACAACGAAATTAATAATAATAATAGTCTACAACTATCACACAACGCCGTCTAGTCTCAAGCTAAGCCGAGCTTGTATTATAAGTACAGACAACTGATAGATACACTTATATTTTTCTAAATGCATACATTATAATAGGTAAATTATACCCAGAAACAGAACAAATGATCATGCTCATCACACAAACATTTGTCATTGAATTGAACTCATGACCTCCGGCATAGCAGTTAGGGCTACTACCAAATCAACAGGCCAGACAAAAAAAATGGAGGAATGTAACCACTCACTCGATCCAGAACAACAGGAACCGGCGCGGCGACGACCCTGAAGGAGATGACGTGACAAGTTGAATTCCTACCTAAAAGATTGGTTAGAAGTAACAAAGAAGGGTGGAAGAATGGAAAAGAGGCCTTTACCCAAATGCCCTTTCCTTGGTATTGTTCGTCTAGAATTCAGAAATCAGAAACGTTTATTTCAAATAGACCAATTACAGGCACTATTGAATTGTCAAAATATCGGTCAGTCAAACAGGTGAAGCTAAATTGCACGTTCCAAAGCGTAGATCTCTATGGAGAAGAACGTGCAAGAAACTCCATGGACACTCTTTTAAATCATAATGAGTTACATGAATCTTCGTTACATATTTCTGGTTTCTTCTATTATGTGAGCACAATGAAGATAAGTAATAATAATTTAAAAATAATAACAATAACAAAAATATAAATTGAATTATGTCACTGGCAGCTAAGAGATGACCAGTCTCAACTGACGGCGTCCGTTCACGAGCATGACGCATGTATCAGCCCCACTCAGCTCAACCATTTTGAAGGGAGCCGAATGACTCAACAACACGTGCCACCATCAGTGAGACATTTGAGTGAGCATGACAATCTTTCAACTGCCATGCTTGTAATATCAAACAAGTTGTAGCTTAATAAAAATGCTCCATGAATGTATTCACATTCACAAAATTGGAAAAAAACTGCTTTTACATTATACAATGCTATTATTTCCAAATATAACATGTAATAAATCATAAGTCCTATTTAAATAAACTAAAAAAGTCCGAAAACAACAATACGAAAAGGCCAGCAGCATCTCTTCCTATTTTTTTCAAATGCGACTAATTAGTAACTACAAATGATTGTTACTGTGGAGCAGGACCGGCATTTAGCCAAGCATTTTTATCAAGAAGATAATCTTCCAATTTATAATATGCTTGTCTACATAGTGTGCGTTTAATGCACGTTTTAAATTTTGACTCGTTTAATTGGAGAATTTCTAGTAGAATTTTATTATAAAATTTTACACAGTAGCCCATAAAAGAGCTAGCTACTTTAGCTAATCTGAATCGAGGTTGATCTAACTGGTCCTTATTTCTGGTATTAAAATTGTGCCTGTCAAATCGTTGAGTTCCTTAGCAGTCCTGAGTTGAGCTTTGAATACTGACAAATGTTTGCACTGACTGGACAGGTCCACTCAAATCTGTATGGAAGAACCATACAGATTTGAGTGGACCTGTCCAGTCAGTGCAAATTAAGTTGTCTGAGACAGTCTTCAAAAGACCGTCTCAGACAAATTACATGGTTCTCATGTGATTTTGACCATTACGTAATATTTACTGTATAAACTTTAAAAGAGACTTTGACCCCTGAGTTTGTTTCGGTGTTTCTTTTCAGGGTAATCAGCTAGGAAACACCGGCCTCACTTAGTTTAGACTGACGGAAAAAAAGTTGACGTGTAAAAGTATTTTTTAAAACCTATTTTTAAAATAAATTTCACTTATCATTTACCCTGCAGTAGGACACACTAGGCTCATAATAATAATTATAACTCGAGTAAAGGTTCCAGAGCTTACCTTTTATAAATTTAGATATTTCTGTAAATTCTTCTTCAAGTACGCTACCGTTCCTGCAAAAGTAACAATAATTTTACCCTTATCATGAAAGGTAAGTAAGGTATTAGGGTTGTGGTGAAATAACACAAATTTTGGGATATCTTCCATTTTAAGCGGTATATTAATTAATTATGATGTCCCGGTTTTATCTATCCACTGGGAGAGATTAAGAAAATGTCTGAAAATGTAATCGTAAAGTACCAAAACAGACTCCAATAACTGAATAATATTACTTTAGTATTACCGCAGATAATAGAAATTATAACTAGTAATAAAATAGTTTTACAACCTGTCTAAAACAGAGCCTGAAAAAGGAAGATAAAATGTTCATTTTCTCAAACAATATTGTTTTTCGAGGATAAATATAAAAAATACAAAAAGAGTTCTGAGTATGGGTAAATGCAGATGGAAGAAGAGGGAGTAATGGCCAAAGAAAAGATGAACGGATTGTGTGAGCAGTGAAATGAAAGAAAAGGGAATCAATGATAACTTGACAGTTGACATGACAAAATTAAAGGAAAAAACGTGTTATGCTGATCCCAAATTAAACAAGACAAGTGCAAGCAGATGACGGTGAACTTCTTCCGCACCACTTAATTTCAACACATCTTTGAGAAGCCTACAAGGCTGATAAGATGGAAGGTGTGTATCGCCTGCTGAAGGCACCGGGAAACCGCTGAATGCAAGAAGTTCAGGACCTATCGATTGATGGCCATGATTAGTGGTCACTTAGGCCACAACTAAGCCTTAGCTCAATGTTGTACCTCACTATAAACGATTGCATCACTGCCGCATCAGATTAAAAGAGACACATAGTGTGTCTGTGTTCTTTTTTAATCATAAGTTTCTAAATGTTGTATCTACTATATACAGAGTGTTTTTCTAAGTGTGCCAAATAAAATATTATTTTATCTTTCTGTTTACATTGTGATTAAAAACTTTGAATATTTTTGACGAGTAAAAGGGTGCCCAGATGGTTGCAAACCAACGTCCCAACCAAGGTGACCTTCCTAGTTTCAATCCGTGCAGACAGCTTTTGTAATTCATAACCTTCAACGCCCTTGGTTGGGAGGCGCGTTTTCCCAACCACCGAACGAGTTGTCGCGTGGTTTACATCCATGAAGCCGCAATACAAACCAAGCACCAACCAAGGTGACCTTGGTAGGAACGCTAGTTTACAACCGTCTGGTCCACTCTTAAATAATCAGAGAAGTTGTTACTTAGGCATGAAGTTAATTGATCCCACATAATCTAAGACTTTATAGCCAAAAGTTGTCTTACTTCAAAAATCTCTTACTATAGAACACTAAATTATAATATTACTTACCGACTTTAGTTCAGGCAAGTGGTTAGCAACTTAATCGCCACTTAGATTAGGGGGATCATGTAGGATTCATGTTTTTGATGGCGGATTAAACTTGAAGACATTAAAACAAGCTTAGTTCAAGGAATTTTCGTTAATACTACATATTGGTTATTTGTATGTATCTACACCGTTAAATTTTAATAGTTTTAATCCCGTGGAGGGTCGATCCGGTACATGGAACACTATCGATTTGTAAAGGTAAAAATAAAGTACCTTTTTTCAAAACTCGTATTAATTTACACACACACGAAATTAATTTCTCCATAAAAACGTCAATGACCTATAGGTAGTTTGTACGCAACGCCGACTATTACCTACGGGTCATTGGACTCGCACAGCTGACGTTCCTGATTAAAATTTAACGGTGTATAAGTATGTATTTATCAAGCTAGAACTACCTACATTAGACCGACACACACGTGTAACACGCCTGATTTGTACGTAGAACGACGTCGCGTGGCGTGGATCAAGTGTAGATCTACAAGTCTAGTTTCCATATAAAATGTATGGAGACTAACGCGCCCAGATTTTATTTTTCTGTTTTTATGTGCACACTAGCTTTTGCCCGCGCGGCTTCGCTCCCGCTCTTCCCTACTCCACCCTACTATACCTTAGTCTATTCTACTCTACCCTACTCTACTCTACCCTACCCTACTCTACCCTATACGACCCTACTCTACTCTACCCTATACTACCCTACTCTACTCTGCCCTACACTACCTTAAGAACATTCTCATCACAATAACATACACAGCAAAAAAAAAATTGCGAAATCGGTCCAGCCATTAATGCCTGATGGCGTGACCAAGGAAATTATGGATTCATAGTTATATAATATATATAGATAAATAGTACAATAAATAAATTTATTTATTTCTGTTTAAATAATTCGGAAAAATGTAACAGATGTTTTTTTTCACATACTCGTACCTAATGAAGTTGTCCTCATATTGAACGTTGTTTTTTCACAAAGGCCTTTTATATTTTAACGTTTTTCAGTTACAATTGATAGGTAAAAATAGATTTGTCTTACTTTGGAATCGAATTCTAAAATACTCGTACTTCCAACAATTGAAATTCGTTCATATAAGCCTTTCAAATTCCACCATACTTTTTTTAGGTGGAAAATCATCCAATGACTTCTCCCGCCCTTGGGCGGTGCGAGAGTCAGACTTTTACTGACTAAAACCTGCTCCTAATTCCTTCGTTGCCTTTCATTCCAGGGCCCAGGATTCCTTTCGGAAGCGAGCCCATAGCCCCAGAAGGCTCTGGGCCCCTACGGAAATTCCACTACACTGAAGATCAATATTCAACTAATAGTAAAATTATTTCCTCATATTGTAGTCGCGAAGTTAGTACCTAACGAAGTTTAAAGTTCTGCAATCAACTTGATTGACTCCCATTCTAGAATAAATGGGTATCAATTAGTAAAGGAACTGAAATTCATATTACTGCCGTAAAATCGAACCAAGTTGGCTAGAGTTGACGATATTCGTTTTAGTCTTCAAATTAGTCGTAAAGTGCCGAGCGACGGCAACAAGGCTGCAGCGCTGCCATCGCGCATTTAATTAATTTGTGCGGCCGCAGCGCGTATGTAGCGCAGCAGTCGCCTGCCGTCGCCTTGCCGTCGCCTTGCCGTCGCCTTGCCGTCGCCTTGCCGTCGCCTTGCCATCGCCTTGCCGTCGCCTTGCCGTCGCCTTGCCGTCGCCTTGCCGTCGCCTTGCCGTCGCCTTGCCGTCGCCTTGCCGTCGCCTTGCCGTCGCCTTGCCGTCGCCTTGCCGTCGCCTTGCCGTCGCCTTGCCGTCGCCTTGCCGTCGCCTTGCCGTCGCCTTGCCGTCGCCTTGCCGTCGCCTTGCCATCGCCTTGCCATCGCTTTGCCGTAGGCACTTTGCGGCTAATTTAAAGGCGTCTTTAGTATACATTGCTCGCAGAACAACTTACAAGACCGGTCGAAGGCACCGAAAGGTTCTGGATTGTATCACGTACCGGAAGAAACAGCATTGGAAGTCCGCCCACAAGTTGAATCTTTGTTCCGGTAAGGGTCGTGTGATCGGCAAGGCTTTCAGGACATTTTCCAAAAGCTATGTAAGAAATGGTTTCGGGCCAGTATTTTTTTTATATAATATAACCTAGCAATAGTTGTTCATAATGTTCCCACTGTTGCGACTGAGGCCTGCTTTCTACGACAGGGATTTTATAAAGGGCGCATATATTCTAGCTGAAAAACTGTGTCATCGTGCCGGCTTAAAGATACCTCTAAGGTTCCATAGCCAGAGCCCAGAGCCCATGTGGTCAACCCTTAGCACGTTTCATTTTGATATTAATTTTGTAACGCAATCAAATTATCCATTTTAATTCTGCCCAACAATTTCACACCATAAGTGGCTACCATTGTAAGCTGATATCTTTGAGATAAACTAAAGTGAATTGCTGCAATTAAGATAATGTGGTAATTAAGGTAATCACGGTAAGATAAGGTTCCCTAATTGGAATGAAAGGACTCGATGAAACGCTGTCCCTTGATACTTAAGAAGCAACTTTGTGATGTTCGCTCCATTCGGATCAGCTATAGTTGATGTGTGGTTTTCTGGGATATCATTTTGTGGGCGGGACAGAGAGTAAAATCCTAACGATATCTGTTGAAACGGAAGAATTCTCTGACCAGACGGGTGTTATGTCTGGTGGGCAACTGCCCGGCAGATGATTTTGGGTTGCTCTTTATGTTCCATCGCGCGAAGAACTTTAATTGCCCGATGCAGGATTAGTTCTTATGTGACGCCTTAGATGTCACTACATCATCTAATGACATCTTTCGCTCTAGGATGGAGTGGGAAGGCGTGTAAAAATTTTACTGACTAAAAAAACTACAATAATTTTCCTTCAATATCTCGTTGCGTTTTAGGACCACGATTTTCTTTTAAAAGTTTTCTTAAGGAATTAGCAGTCATTGGCCCTCCTAGGCCCTTGCCGTTTTTCTAACACCTGTTGAAGGCAACCGCTCTGGGTCGAACAAAAGAGAATGTTAGCCTTTTACTGGCTAAAACCCACCTGTGCTCCTTGAGTTGCCCTTTATCGTCCAGAGTCAGGGTAACTTTTTCGTACCATCCCGCAGGTATTGCAGGTGTGTTTGGATATACTTGGTAAAATTAATATTAAAAAAAAAAGAGTACCTGAGCATCCGATTAATATAAGCTCAATTTCGAAAAGTATTTCTTCATGAGACCTTAAATGATGGACAAACTATCTTCTACGCACCCTCCCCCACTTATGTATTCAAACTTCTTCTCACAGTTCAATCTTTATTAGCCTAGTTCCTTGCCCGAAATTGAAGGAACACGTCTCAGTTCTATATACCTAGGTGTATTTTCTCAAAGGACAGACCAAGGTGTATGTATGCACACTTAGGCCCGACGGGACGTCACATAATTAGACCATTTCTGTGAGCATGTAAGATGAATATCAAGGCTTTGTGAGTTTTGCGGGTGTTTCACGCTGTTTAGAATCTTAAATGCTAACAAGATTTTATATTGTGTTGCGCAAAGGTGGTTTGGTTAAGAAACAATAGTCTAAATTAAGAGTCTAAATGCGACGTAATACTACCACAATATTAGAACAACGATTTTTCATTGATTTTTTATTACAACGCCAGCGCATTGTCATATAAATTCTTTTTTATTATTATTATTATTGATAGGCTCGCGTTTGACCACCATCTCACCTGATGGTAAGCAATGATGTGGTCGACGATGGAGCACGCTTACCTAGAAGTAACCTATTCACTCTTGACTTAAAGACCCCTAAGTTGTAGCTATCAGAAAACACAGACTCCGGCAGGGAGTTCCACTCTTTGGCTATACGCACAATAAATGTGTTTCCAAAACGCTTTGTTCGTATGGGTGGGATGTCCACCATGTACCGGTGGCGCAACGCCGTACGTCGTGTAGAAAAGAAAAATTCCATGAAGAATTAATGAAATGACAATTCATCAACATGAATTATCTCGTATCCTTTCCCAAGATTTGGCCAAGTTACGCAAGCAAAAATGTCTCGGAGGCGTAGTAATGACAAATGACTAAGCCAAACGATACGTACAAAATGTATGCTGAACTGTTGTTTTAGGAATTGAGGAAGAGGATCATTGGCAACGATGCACTTGTCGAATTAAAACTTTAAATTCTTGAGTGTCGACACCAATACGGTTGCTAGCCTGTCGATTTTGTATCGGTTGCTTTTCAGGGAGTTTTTGTTTAAGGTGGAAAATAATGAAATAAACACTCCGGGAGGAGCGGAAGGTGTATCAGACTGTATTAATGTATAATTAATGTCTCTGATTAATACCTATTATAAATAATTCCTGAAAAAAAATACTGGTCATACAGTAATAAAAATATTTATTTAACTTATAGTCTGTCTAAAAAGTCAACCGACTTGGGAATTTTGTATTATATTTATTTGTTTAAAAAATAGTTACATACGATACTTTTTATAAGGTTCTTCTAGTAGTAAACAATGATCAATATCTCTTAATCAACCTTGATTATTGAACCGGCTTTGACTACATCATATTTCATTTTACTCTGATAATTACACAAGTCGGTTGACTTATTAGGCAGACTCTACATACACAACTAAATAACTATAATTACAGTAAATTAAAAAAAAACCTACGCTAATTACAACTATCTAAAATCAAACTAAAACATGGCGTCAAAAAACTCTTCCACACCGCTGTCGACTGGTAATATGTTTTTCATTGGAAAATAACCCTTCACTTTCTAGAAATTAATTCAATATCGAATTAAATGATTTCATAAATCACTAGCTTTTGCCAGCGGCTTTGCCCGCGTACATAAAATACAGCCTATGTCACTCAGGAATAAAGCAGCTTGCAAAAGATGAAAAAAATTTAGCAATCGGACCAGAACTTACAGAGATTACCTCTGTAACTATAAACAAAAAAACATACTTAAAACCAAAAAAACAACTTTACGTATTTATTATATTAATGTAGATAACCTATGTCACTAAGGAATAAAGCAGCTTCCTATCAATAAAAAAAATTTGCAATCGGACCAGTACTTTTAGAGATTACCTCCAACAAACAAAAAAACAAACTTTACCTCTTTATAATATTATATATTATATGTAGAAGTGTATATGTAAATATGTACGGACAATAGTCAGCTTTATAATGTTCCAACAGCTGCTCCCCTTTATGAAAGGAAAGGGCCGTATTTTACCCTCGGACCCCCTGCAGGTTGATGGATGTCGCATGTCCTTAAATTTGTTTCAAGGATATGCCGGTTTCCTCACGATGTTTTCCTTAGCCGTTTTAAGAGCAATGGTGATGACATCTCACCAATATTATAAAGGCGAATGTTTGTGAGTGATGTTTGTTATTTCTTCACGCTCGAACGGCTGAACAAATTGAGATGAAGTTTGGCACAGGGGTAGACCGTATCCTGGAATAGCATCCACCGCCTTGCATCATATTCCTCAATGCTGAGGGTCGTGACCCGGGATGCTTCATCACTTCACTTTTTATGGTGTTTTTCCATTTATTCCTGTCTCTGGCGGTGTGAAGGGCCTTGTGTACTGTGGAGTCAAGAGCGGTGCGGATCTGGTCAGACGAATGTATTGGGCTGCGCCGGAAAGGCCTTTTTCCATCTACCTTACCAGTCACTATTAGCCTTTCGAGGTTTCCATCGTCTTTCCTTGCAATGTGACCGAAGTATTGCAGAATTTTGCTCAGATACTCGGATGACAACCGCGAGGAGATTTTTAGTTCACGCATAATGTATACGTTGGTCCGAGATGTTGTCCAAGGGATACGAATCATTTTTCTCCAGCACCACATCTCAAAGGTGTCAATGCGTTTGCGATCTGCTGCCTCCATCGTCCAAGTCTCAGCGCCATAAGAAAAGCTCGAGAAGACCTGAAGCTGTGACATGGCGCTCTTAGCCATGCCAATTCTTCTACGGACTTTTTTCTCGCACGAGCTATCTTTGCTGACATTGGAGCCCGGGTAAATAAAGTTGTTCACTATTTCCAAGTCCAAAGCGACAGTGAGCTCCAATTTCCCAGACCTATCCACCACCATAACTTTGGTTTTAGACCTGTTCACGGAAAGCCTCATCTCCCCTCTAATCCGCTCCATTCGGTCCAATTCCGGTCGAAATAGCATTTAGAATACTTTTTATTCCTAGAGTATGTTTCCTTGGGACGCTTTTCGACTTTGAAGCGAGTAAAACCTCAGGTAGCATTTAGCAAATTACATAAAGAAAAGTGCCTACCTGGATTTGAACTTATTGACCAACAAAGTTGGAGTCGTTGCCTCTGAGCAGACTACTCTGCTCTCGTAGGGGCCTTTACCATCTCACTGGACCAACACATCTCTGCGATTTTATAATTATACAGATATCCAAACAGAAAAGGAAATCGTGTGTCTCTTCCTCTTCTATCTTTTCAAACTTATAATATAATACCACTTTAAATGCCTAGCAACGCCCTCCTTACGTATTCTCATGAAGAGTGATCTTTATAAATTGTCCTAATTTCAGTGTCTCTGGCGGGTCCTTAAAAATATGGAGCCATCAACTCGAGCGTAAAAATGACATTAAAAGATGTTGAGACTCATTCAAACTTATTCTAACATTTAATAAAAACTGACAAAAGGGATGAAAAGGCTTTTGAACAATTTAATTTGGTTCAACAGTTTGTTTATTTTTTAATTTAGGATCTCCAACAAAAGATCAGTCAGCCCAGTCTTTTCAGTCTCTTCGTCTTCTATTCTAACCGAATACAGCTGAGTGCCAGTATTTTAGGTAGGTACATGGAAAGATGTGCTCTATGGCTCACGTTTGACCATTGTCTCATCTGCGAGCATAAGCAACGCTGGAGTGTGGTCTACGATGGAGCACACTTACCTAGAAGTAACGTGGTAGAAGCACTCTTGACCTAAAGGCTCCTCGATTGCAGATAACAAAAAACAGACTACAGCAGGGAATTCCTCGCCGTAGTTGTACGTACAGTGGATGTGTTTCCAAAATATTTTTGTACATGTGGGATATCCACCACGGATTGCTAAGTCTTCAAATGGGTCGTGGGGCTTTTTGAACCGGGACCGCCATCTCAACTTCCACTCATAAAATATATTTTTTTTACTAGTATTTTGGGACCACAAGGAAAAAAGCATTAAAGAACAGTAACCAAAAAAAACTGTATTTATTTGTGGTCCCAAAACACTACTCAAAAAATAGGTAGAAGTACCGCGGTCCCGGTTCAAAAGGCTCCACGACCCTTTTGTTTATGGTGGGAAAAATCATGCATTGACATCCCCCGCCCTTGGGCGGAGCGGGAGATAGTGTCAGACTCTTACTGACTAAAAGACCCACCCTGTTCCTTCTAGCCTTCATACCGGTGCTCGAGCGCCCTTTCGGATAACCCTGGCCCCAGTAGGCTTCGACCCGGCTGGGTCCCTGCTGTTGCTGACAACTCCTTGAGGCGCGCGGGAACAGTGCGCGCCGTCGACGACTTGGGCTTGGTCCGGACAGTTACCGGACGGCCGGACTGCGAGCTACCCATTGCTCACTGTCCGCAAGCCCGCTACTACGTTGGCCGGAAATCGGGATCAGAATCCCGGCGACGGCGGCGGCGATAACGCCGTTGCCTGATGCGTTCGGCCTCCTCCTTTGCAAGCATTACTGCTTCGCAGAAGTCGGCGACCGCCTGCCACTCCTCCTCGCTCCGGACCATGGCCTCAACCAAGGCCCGGCGCGGGAGGACTCTGCCGGCGATCACCCCCACGAGGGCACGGCGATGCTCCGCCCAAGCAGGGCACACCTCGACTGTGTGCTCCACCGTGTCCTCCGGGCGTTCCGCACAGTGGTGACACCCGGGCGTCACTTCCGCATGAATTCCACGACCCCTCAGGTCGGGTAAAGTAATTTTGGATTTCCTATTAGGATATTGATTTAGTACGTGTATTAGCACGGGATTACTGTTGGTATCTAAATTTAGATACATAAATGTAATTCACTTTACTTTACGCTCTGCGTTAAAAGAACAAACTTGTCGTTCTATTTTTAACCGACAGCAAAAAAGAAGCTCTCAATTCGATTGTATTTTTTTTTGTTTTTACTTCAGAACTCTGATATTTTATAAAACAAATATTAAACTATTACTAATACGTTTTTGCTGATATGGTGATGATGATATTTTTTAAGGGATTGAAACCATCAAACATCTACTCCCACTCTGGGTGGAGAAAGAGGGAGTGACAGATTTTAACTGACTGAAATCAAATCAAAGCATTTTATTTCAAAACAAACCATTTACAGGCAGTTTTGAAGAAAAAAATAAATTCAGAAAAGGAAAGTCAGAAAAATTATGGTAATTGCACTTTCCAAAAGATATCTATGGAGAAGAATGTGTAAAACACTCCATAATTGTTATAGTTAATATTTCAGTCCGACTCTTTTAAATACTATTTACAAGCATTTGCCAACGGCTTTGCCAGCTTAAAAGCAAAAAAATGCCATCCTATGTTCCAGGACATAATCTACACTACTGCAAAAGTTCATTCAAATTTTGTTCAGCCATTTAAGCGTAATGGGACATAATAATATTAATATGATAAAACTATATTTTTTTCACACTGCAGTTTCCAGACACGAAAAATTAAACTTGCAAAGAAGCTCAGATTTTAATGAGAGTGATTTATTGCTTCAGTACCAAGACTAACGATCTAGGCCTTGTAGTTACGACCATCCTAATATTAAGTCATACCCACCCCTCAAACCCCAAGCGAACGCCGGCTTTCGCGCGTGATTTCGCGCCATTCGGTTGAACACTAAGATTTTTAAAAGTCGCGT
The DNA here is from genome assembly GCA_929112965.1 of Mythimna albipuncta. NCBI lineage: Eukaryota > Metazoa > Arthropoda > Insecta > Lepidoptera > Noctuidae > Mythimna > Mythimna albipuncta. The sequence continues at coordinate 9,530,934 of OV815974.1, read as the reverse complement.
AGATTATCAAAAATTTTTGCGTTTTATTTGTTAGTTAAGTATCTAAGAATGTAAATAACAAATTCTTCATAGTCTGTAAATTTCGAAAATAAGCAACCTTTCCATTTTTCCCGTATTTATAACTATTTAAATGCTTGGAGTCTCAGGGGTTAAAGTTCTTTGAAACAAAATAGTACATTTTGATAAGGGCCACCGAGGCGGAATTCGTCCAAACCGTAGGCGAGGACGTTAACACCCGCCGCGGGATACCTATCTCGATTTCCAGTCACCGTAGACGCAGGCTTGCGGACGGCGAGCAATGGGTAGCTCGCCGTCCTACCGCCCGATAAGGACCGAGCCCAATTCGTTAATGCTAATTGTTGCTTCATTCAAATCCATTATTGATACTGTTCTCAGAATAAAACGTTGTAAAAAAATAAACTCGGTATCACCATCTTCCTGCCTTTGTCCCGTATTATTTGAGGTCAGCACAACATGTTTTTTTCTTCCATGCTGTCCTGTCACCTGTCCCACTATCACTGACTTCCTTTTCTTTCACTTCCTCACACAATCCATCCATCTTTTCTTCGAACTTCGTCTGTCTTCATTCATGCACAGTATACTCATACTCTTAACTCTTTTAGTAACTTGCGTTTCATCCTTCCTCTTCACATGACCATACCAAGACAAACGATTCCCTTTCAACTTTTCTTTTTAGAGTTTCGTACCAAAAGTGTCAACACGGGACCCTATTGCTATCAATCCGCTGTCCGTCTGTCTTTAAAAAAAAAAAAACATCAAACTGTATCTCACGAACCTTGATAGCTAGATTGTTAAAATGTTCACAGATGATGTATTTCTGTGTCCGCTAAAAACAGAATAAAATTAATATTTAGGTGGGGCTCCCATACAGCAAACAGGATTTTTTGCCGTTTTTTGCTATCTTACCTTTGCACCCTTCGACCGCAAGTCCGACTCGCACTTGACCGGTTTTTTTTAATTCAATTTAATACCCAATTATAGAACTATTCCATTCTGTTTCATTGTCTGTAAATACTTCTTACTTAATAATTTTTCAAAGTACCACAAATTGATTTCTTGGTCTTTCCTGTCGATAGAATTAATGAATTAAGCTGACGAAGATTAATGGCGCAAGTAATCAAGTAATTAATTTAATGGATGTCTGTTGGTTGACGGCGACTTGGCTCGTGTGAACTAATACAAACAAAATATATAGATATACCTGTATAGTACGTATGGTAAATTTTACCTGCTTGGACATTTCTCAAGGTATGGCAGTAATGCGTAGAAAATGAGGTTTGTACTTCAGCACCCCTAGCCAAGTTGATAATCTGCAATCGTTAACGCTATACTAGTCGAAACTAATCAAATGTATGGAAATGACATCAACTCGAGTAGACGCATAGAAACGAATAGAAAATTCGTAACCAAGTTCACATCGTTCAAAATAATAGAATGAATTTCTAAAATGTTCAACGCTACATTCTTTGATATACAAACGCTACATTGTAGAACGAGCGGCCGGCTCAGGTGCGTCAACATGGCTGACCCACTTATCGTTTTCTACAACTGACACCGAAGCGTTACCGATTGGAGAACAGAATTCGACACGAAACGGTTGTAACTTGGCTAGGGTTGCAGGTGAAAGGGTAGCCCGCTAAAGTCGCTCTCTAAGGTGTTACGGAAGGGTTTGTCAAAATTTTTACTGACTAAAACCGCATCTTTCTTAAGGTAGGAAATCATCCAATGACTTCTCCCGCCTTTGGGTGACCCGGGAGGGCATGTCAGACTTTTATTGTCTAAAACCCACTCCTGGCCCTTCTTTGCCTTTGTTCCAAGGCCCCAGGGTACATTTTAACTTAACCCATGACCCCAATAGGCTTTGACCTGCGTGGAACGCACCGTCGACGACTTGGGCTCGGTCCGGACGGTTACTAGACGTTTGGACGGCGTGCTATCCATTGCTCGCCGTCCGCAAGCCTACGCCTATGGTGGCTAGAAATAGGTATAGGGATCCCGGCGGCTGAGGATTGAGGGCCGTTCCTTCACGCATGCGTCCGCATTCTTCGTTAGCGATACTGCTTCGCAGAAGAAGGCGACCGCCTGATATCCCTTCTCCGTTACCGTCAATCGCCCTCACGAGAATACGAGAGGCGGTACTCTGGCCAAGTGGGGTTCACCTCTATCGTGAACTCAACCATATCCTCCGGACGGTCCAAACAGTGGTGACACTAATAAACAGTACCCTCTCAGTTTGTCTAACCCTATTGAATTACTCTTTCCTGACAAAGTTATCCAATACCTACATAACTAACCTGCAAAATGCAAAAACCTAAAGAAAATTTACCTTGGCGCTTTCACCTCAAAGCACTATCCCAGACAAAAAATAAGACTGATTTATCGGTCAAAAGCCCAGCTCTAGATGGAATTTTTCATCGGCAAAAATAACGAACTCCAATATTTTCGTCATTCACTTTTGTAAATAGGATTTAACCCAGTTATGGAATGGATTTCCAATAATTTAAAAATTTTGCAAACACCTACAATTTTTAGAAAAAGTTGACCAATTTTTTTGGAACATACTTAAATCCTAACGGTAGCCTTAGACGACCGATCATAGCAACAAACAAAAACATACACTTACCAATCATCTGGATATTCTCGTGCCAAAACAAGTAAGTAACTATAAGTTTACTGCTGTCATCTGTCTGGTTTACAGTAGGTACTGAAATATAGCTAAAAACATTTTATCACTTATAGATTTTGAAATACCGCGTATGACCGACACATTGGATGGAAAATGACTTGTCTCAAAAAAAGTTTGCTCGAAAACCTGCCCCTTCTCCCAGAGACGGTGAGATGTGCCGCTCTGCAGTATTATACGTATCGGCTCATGGGGATGGTTCGAGCTCTGGTAAGCTACCAGGTGGGCCTATATGGGAATCGTGCAATGAATAAAAATGGTTAGGAACATTTAGTTCCTAACAGTTTACATCTTCTCGGCGGTTTGCAAAGGCTCACGAACGGTTCGCGAGCGGTGCATTCGCTCGCGAACCGTTCCTGAGCCTTTGTCAAAACATTAAAGGTTAACCCTCTATATATCGTACAAAATTAATGAATTAACTTTTTATGTTAAGAACCTATATAATATAGAAAAATTTTACCAAATGATTCATTCAATGTTGTTACATAAATGAAAGCCAAAACGAAACATCATAAAGTTGATAAGCCTAAAAGCTTAGGAAATAAAATACAAAAGACATTCTTTGTGAAAATTTCATTCTGTATTCGTTTTTCTTTACATGAAAGCCACAAATCCTCTTAGGAACCCAACATTTTTGGTAAACAAGAAGCGACACTTTCTGACTTGACATAAAAACACAAGTATTTCGTTAACAATGGCTCATATATATATGATCAAACATACTATCTTTTTTGGGCTATTTTTGTTGCCATTTACCATCATGAAATAAGGCCTATATTCCATTTTTTTAGGTACTCAAATAAAAACTATTTTGACATGTCTTTCATCTAAAAGTGGTCTATTATATATGAAAAAGTTTACAATTAGTTATTTACCTAAACCGATGTTAGGTAGAGTCTGTCTAATAAGTCAACCGATTTGAGTAAATATTAGAGAAAATGAAATCTGATGTAGTCAACGCTGGTTCAATAACAAATTAAGAGAGAGGTTGATTAGAAAGAAAGAAAACATATTTATTTGGCACACAATGAACAAATCAAGTATTGAAACATTAATAAAATATAAAACTTAAAACAAAATAAAAAAAGTAACCAAAAACACACAGCAAGAATGTGATTAAGAGATTATTGATCATTTTTTACTACTAGAAGAACCTTGTTAAAAGTATCGAATATAAGTATTTTTTAAATAATTAAATAATATACAAAATTCCCAAGTCGACTTTTTAGACAGACTATAATTAACTAAATTTAAATGATCTTTGTATGTCCTTTATACTATTTTTTTTAAATAAAAAGGCAAACAATGTTTACGTTTAAGTACCGAAACAAATGGAGCATAGACCTGATATACTCGTAGAGATGAAAGTGATATTTTACAGGTGGAAGCAACTGTCAAAAAGTTCAAAATGTTTAAGAATTGTCAGGTTCATATAAATGTCACTAGGTCAGACAACCATTTTGGACTTAATTCATTATGAATTTTTGTACCCTGGTATAAATAGTACAGCAGGCCTATTAAGTATACTTCTACAGGTCTTTTTTACTGAGAAAGAGGTAAATTATATAATCAAACCTTTTTTACCGACTAAAACCCACAATGTTAGATCAGTTGCTCTTTTTGCAAGGGCTCCAGCAGTTCCTCCAACAATGCGTAACCCTGAAAGTCATCGGCTCTAACCGGCCTCGGTAATTTTATTGACGTCATCGTAAAGCACACGTGGAATAGAATGAGTCCTCGACCTGGATTTAGTCCTTACTAGACGGCCAAACCCAATGAGCGCCATCCTTAAGCCCGAGCCTACGGTGGGCAAAAATCGCCCTACGAAATCGGACTCGACTGGGCAGAGTTCAGGACGCTGCGCGGTATCTTCAGATGCCACATGCCACAGTAAGACTGTGATCTAGTCTATGACCAGTGCGTATCATCAGTGATATAATGGTACTGAAACGAACAATAAGCCTTACTTACAAAAACATGGTCACCACAAAAGGCTTCAGAAAGCTTAGAGTCACTCAAAGGGCAATGGAGAGAGCGATGCTCATTGTCGAATCAGAAATAGAGATGAAGAAGAAACAGAAGAACCAAGGTTACAGACTTAGTCGAAAAAATCGCCAAACTTAGTTGCAGTGGGTAGGGTTGTGTGCCTTCAATTTGCTTACAGAACAGATGGTCCATGGGGATGAAAGCTTCTGGAGTGGCAAACTTGTAACGGAAAACTATGACCTGGTCAGGGTAGCGGCACAGAATATATAAAGTACAGAAGTCCATTTACGTACAAAGCGCGCTCGAGCAACGCACACATAGACACTGCTCACGGACACGATATCTCGGAGCGCCTCGGCCCGCTCGTCGAACAGTTCCGGCTCAAACGCTCATTAGTGTGCGTCCACCGATCGTAGGTATAAAAAGTGAAGTACCTACATACATAAGATTGTCTTCTGTACCTATCTATTTTGTGGTAGCGGGAACTTGATGGATGCGAGACGCACAGGACCGGTTGTTATAGCGACACTTGGCGCGAGGCCTATGTCCAACAGTGGACGTCTTTCCACTGAAACGAAGATGATTTTTTTTTTTCGTGTTGAGAAAATCATCTATTGACATCCCCCGCTCATGGGCGGAGCGGGAGATAGTGTCAGGCTCTTACTGACTAAAAACCCACTCCTGTTCCTTCGTTGCCTTTGTACCGGGGCTTGAGCTATCTTTCAAATTAACCCTGGCCCCAATAGGTTTCGACCCAGCTGGACCCCTGCTGAAATGATGATGATGAGTTCAGAACTAAGGCGCATTGTAGTTACCTACAATACGTGCAATTCTAAATGGCTAATAATGCAGATAGAACTACACATTAATCATTTAAATTCATTACAATATATCATTGCTCGACGAATCAATGTAATGCACTCCTTTCAATCGTGGAATTTACAGACCCAATAGAAAGACAATAGGTGCGCGAACGCCGGCGTTCGCTTGGGGTTTCGCACAGCTCACATGAGTGGATTAATATCGAGTATCAACTCCAAACCTATTATTGTAAGTAATTAGTAGCAGATTGTTTGGAAACTATATTGCCTGCGCCAAACACTGTAATTATAACTTATAAGTTCACGTGTCTATGAACTAGTTCAGTTGGCAACTAAATCAGGTAGTTATAATAGTTCCTTATATTATCTAGAACTTGTTTGTTTGTTTGATTTTTTAATGTTGCCTTATGCTAGGAACTACAGGTAACTCTGGGCTGATATTCCTACGAGTTTCACCAAGGCCTTAACCAGGTGTATGCACTATCAAGTTTTTGAACCCGCTCAGCTGACGTTTTCATAAAGAAATTAATTTAACCCCTCGAGCGCCGATTGTACATACGTCTGGACAACTTGGATGTCCTTGAAAAATGTGTTTTCCCCAAGTTTGTACGAAAGTTATTTGGTCGAAAATTTTGATTTCTTTACATATTCTTCTATATATATTATATTATTGGTTTTTCCTAGAAAAATCCGAAAAAAGTTGTTTTTTTTTTTGGTGATTGTCGTAACCAGTGCAATTTTCCGGGTCAATGAACCTCTGGCGCTCGATGGGTTAAGAAAATAACTTTATAATAAATAGAGTATTGTTTTATATGGTAAATTGGGAAGAAATCACGCAGAAACTACTGCCATTTTCTTATGAATATGTCATGCGAGATATTCGTATTAAACTTTAAGGGTCAATATATTGTTACGTACGTGGGTAATCAAATGCCGATTTACTGACGAGAGAACTTTATTTACCACAAACAATAACAAATTAGTCCAGTCAACAATAATCCGAATCGCAATTAACACTAGAGTACCGTTACACTATCGCTTTAGTCGTTGATAAAAATCACTTCGAGTACTAGGGTAGTTCGCTCTTGATCGCAGTCGAAATCACAACTGACTCGCTTCCGGCCGGGGGCCCGTATTTATATGCGGAGCCAAGAAAATTCTAGATACCGACGTCCCCGGGTCTATCCAGAATTCCAGAACAATTGAATCGCTTCTCGAAGTCATAAATCATTTTTATTTCTCGTAATAATAAGAGTCACGTTCATGCGAATTTCGACTCTATTGTTAACGTCAGAGAGTACAATTTCCCTCATCAGTTAGATATGTGCCTAATACTGTTTGTAGGTATGTTGTGGATGTTTCGAGATTTTCCCAAGTCTGTCTAAGCACAACTACTCTAGACCTTTCGAACAGCAATGCGTTTTAATTATTACGTGCCACTCGTTATTTTCTCGGAGATATGGCGTGTTCACGTTTAGTGGCGTAACAGTGCCCCCCTCTTAGTCATGCTCGTCCCGAGCATTATTAGATCCGTGATACGGCGCCAATCTATCCACATGAACAACCTTGGGTTTCCCTCTTAGCCCTTTCTTGATGCGGTAGGTCACGTCATTAATCCTTTTTAACACGGTGTAAGGTCCCTCCCATCGAGCTTGGAGTTTCGGCGACTTCCCTTTCCGTCGAAGCGGGTTGTGGAGCCAGACCAGTGTACCTTCCTCAAATCCCTTGGCATTGGCATTACGGTCGTAACTAGTTTTCATTTTTACGCTGGTGTTCATGCTATTCTCACGAACTCGTTTATGCACTTCGTCCAATTGATCTTGAAGGTCACTTACGTAATCTGTAACTGGCTTAGTCTTGTCAGGTGGCACGCCAGTTATGGCATCGAGCGGGAGTCTCATCTCCCTGCCGAAATTCACTCTTGCTGGGGTATGTCCCGTGCTATCATGCACTGCCGATCGGTAAGACATCAGAAATAGTGGAATATACCGGTCCCAGTCCTTCTGATGGTCGTCGACAACCTTAGCCAGGTGATTCTCCAGGGTTTGGTTAAACCTTTCCACCATTCCGTCCGACTGAGGGTGCGCAGGTGTTGTGCGTGTCTTATAAATTCCCAGAAAAGTACACATTTCCTGGAACAGCGCAGATTCGAAGTTACGGCCTTGATCGGAATGGATTTCCAAAGGTGCGCCATACCGACACACTACTTCTTCGACCACCTTCTTCGCCACTGTCGCCGCTTCCTGATTGGGTATGGCGAAGACTTCGGGCCACTTTGTGAAATAATCCTGGATCACCACTATGTACTTGTTTCCGTCATTTGTAACTGGAAAAGGTCCAGCGACGTCGATAGCGATGCGTTCCCATGGGGCTCCCACATTGTACAGCTGAAGCCTGCCCCTGCTCCTAGTCTGTGGTCCTTTCACAGATGCGCACGCTGTACATTTCCGACACCATTGCTCTATGTCATCTCTACAATTGAGCCAGTAATACCGCTGTCTCACTTTCAGTAGAGTTTTCTTGATTTCCAGGTGTCCTCCAGAAGCACCATCGTGTATTTCCTGTAGCAGGGGGACTACTTCGCATCGTGGTACTATCACTTGTGTGGTCACCTCCTTGCCATCGTTCGATTCCCATTTTCTACAAAGCACATCATTTTCTAGGACTAAACTGTCCCACTGTGCCCAGTAGCTCTTAGTAACGGGACTATGTGACGATACTTCACTCCACTGTGGCCTAGTTCCACTACGCTTCCAGTCCAGTATAGGTCGAATATCGTCATCTTCTTCCTGGGACTTCTTGAAGTTGCTTTCAGCCCTAATTAAATTAACGCGTTCTCGGGCTTCATTCTGCTGGCAGTGTCTGCAGTCATCATTACATGGACGTCGCGACAGGGCGTCAGCATTGTTATGCCCTTTTCCACTACGATGTTCCGTCACAAAGTTAAACTCCTGCAGCTGCTCGAGCCATCTTGCAACTTGGCCCTCAGGGTTTTTAAATTGTAGAAGCCATTTCAATGCAGCGTGATCCGTCCTCAAAGTAAATTGTCTTCCTATGAGGTACTTGTAGAAATGCTGCAAGGTTTTAACCACAGCCAGCAGTTCTCGTCGAGTCACGCAGTAGTTCCTTTCCGGCTTTGAAAGTGCCTTACTGAAGTAAGCGATTACGACCTGTCTGTCGCCCTGCACTTGTGACAACACTCCACCAATTCCCGTGTTGCTGGCATCGGTATCAACGACAAATCTTCCGTCTCTGCTCGGATACCCCAGTATAGGCGCTTCACATAGCCGTTGCTTTAGCTCGTCGAATGCTGACTCACAGTTCTTGTCCCAAATAAAATCTCGTTTATCCTCAGTCAGCTGATGTAAAGGTTTTGCAATGTCCGAAAAATTCTTGACAAACCGCCTGTAGTATGTGCACAACCCTAGAAATGCACGTACTTCCGTTTTGTTCTTTGGAACCGGCCACTGTTGGACTGCCTTTATCTTCTCAGGGTCGGTTCTCACCCCGTCGGCGGAAATAACATGTCCTAGGTAGCTGACCTCCTTCTTGAACAGGGCACACTTCTTTGGGCTTAGTTTTAAGTTAGCCCCTCGTATCCTGGTAAACACTTTCTCCATATTCCTCAGGTTTTCCTTAAAAGTGCGACCCATTATAATGACGTCATCTAAATATACCAGGCAGACGTCACCAAGAAGACCCACCATGACTCTCTCCATGAGGCGTTCAAACGTCGCTGGAGCGTTGCATAACCCAAAAGGCATGACGTTAAATTGCCACAGGCCGCTGCCAATACCCGTACTGAACGCTGTCTTTTCTTTATCTTTCTCGCTGATTTCCACTTGCCAGTAGCCACTTTTCAAATCAATGGTCGAAAACCACTTCATGCCACTGAGCATATCCAGCGTATCGTCTATCCTTGGTAAGGGATAACTGTCCTTCTTCGTCACATTATTCAGCATTCTGTAGTCCACGCAGAATCTGGTGCTGCCGTCCTTCTTCTTCACCAGAACGACTGGAGAAGACCATGGACTCGTAGAAGGCTCAATTATTCCATTATCAGCCATGTCCTTTACCATTTCTGCTACCTCAGATTCCTTAGCCCAGGGTATGCGGCGCGGTCTCTGTTTAATTGGTCTCGCATCACCTGTATCTATCTCATGCTTGACGAGACCTGTTCTCCCGCAGTCTTTTCCCGTTGCAAAGATATCTCGAAACCGTAGCAGAAATTCCCTTGCTTGCTGTAGTTCCGAAGTCGATAAGTTGCTCTTAGAATTTTCCAGAAGTTGCTGGATGTGATCAGTTTCGACTTTGTTCGTGTCTTGCTTTGCTGGAGATTTATTGATTTGACGGAGATCCTGAACTTCTTCACATCTCCCAACAACACTGTTTTTCTTCAGTTGGACCTCTTCTTTCCCAAGGTTCACAATCCTGACCTTGGATTTCCCTGTCGTCATAACTAATGTTCTGGCAGTGATGAGCTCCGGGTGCCGGCCAATATCTTCAACCATTACACATCTTCGTTGCCCGATTTTCTTGGGGAATTTTACTTCAACTAAGGTTTCTGTTCTCGGAGCCAGTGTGGTATTCTTTAAACAATAGAGGTTGCATGACTTAATTCCTCGCAGGAAGACTTCTTGATCTGGGAATTTCAATACTCCCCTGTCGATATCTAAAATACATCGGTTATTCCGCAAGAAGTCGAGACCCAGTATGCAATCGTCGGTAATATTCGCAATTAACGCAGGATGGATATACACTTGATCACCGATTTTGAATTCAATTTCTGTATCACCGAGGACGGAGACTGGCTGGCCGGTTGCTATCTGAAGTCGGCAGGATGGAGACTCTTTTTGCCACAAGATGGTGCGTTTCAGCAACTCAGGTCTTATAACAGTCCGTGACGCCCCCGTGTCAACGGTAAAATTGCAAGCACGATTATTCAGCGTCCCTTCGATGATCAAACTATTTCCGTTCTGAACTTGATTGATGGTGATGGTTGGGGCCTTCAGTTGACCAGCCAGCACCCGCCCCGCGGCCCTGGCGACATTTAGTTTAACGACTCCTCGTTAACTTGAGTTCCGGAGTCCACACTTCCCCTCTTCCTCTTGGGGCAATCGGTACGAATGTGCCCTTTTTCTCCGCAACCGTAACACGTCGGAATATAGCGGGACTTTGCCGAAGAAGAAGCCACCACTTCTCGGTGACGTGGTTGCGCTGAAGGCGAGACCACCAATTCCCTAACTCTATGCGTACGTGAGTCTTGTCGTACGGCTTCTACTTCCAGAGCGTGAGCCATCGCACTCTTCAGAGTTTGGTGGTGTCCGAGTCGCACCGTAGCTCTGACTTCAGTATCCCGTAGGCCGTCGATGAATGCTTGCACCAGATTTATTTCCACCATCTCTGGTGTCATTGACATGTACGCACGCCGGACCAGCCGTTCAACCTCAACTCCCCATTGCTGGAGGCTCTCGTTAGACCTCTGCGTTCTCTCGCGTAACTGAGCGCGGAAACGTGCTCGAGGTGCTTGTCTCCATAACGAGTGTCCAGTCCCTCCATGAGACGCTCCAATGTTCTGCCGTCCGCAGGGAGGTTTTCTAGGACCAGCAGAGCGTCCCCTCGTAGAGCCAAAGTTAATGCCGCGAAAGACTGTTCATCATCCCAGCGGTTAGTCTTAACCAATGTTTCGAATTGGTATCTGAATGCCGTCCAGGAAGACGTGCCATCAAAACGCGGCACATCAAATTTTGCGGCTGAAGCACAGTGGGTGTGCGATGGTGAGCCAACAGCAACGGGTTCGCGTGCTTCGAGCTTGACAATTTTTTTGTTGATGTCCAGCAGGCGATCTTCGTGGCCATCAATCCTTATTTCGAGGCTATCAGCTCGGGCGAAAACCTCCTTGACCTCCAAGGTGAGATTCTTTACCTTCTCGCCCAACGTGACGAGGCCGTGGTCGATTTGATTTCAATTTTTGCCTTGCCAATTTTTGCCATGCAAGCTAGTATGGTTGGCCTCCATACTAGCTTGCATGGCGGCCAACACCGTAGCGAGGCTCATTTCCGAGGATGGTCCTGTTGGCGCCTCAGCAGCTTCTGTTGCTCCCATACCAGCCTGATCTTCCTCCTCCATACGATGACGCGCAACATCCATCTCCATTTGCCTTCTTGTTCGTGGTCGCTGTTCGTCGTCTCTCGGTGTTAATGGCATTTCACTTCTGACACCAGTTGTTACGTACGTGGGTAATCAAATGCCGATTTACTGACGAGAGAACTTTATTTACCACAAACAATAACAAATTAGTCCAGTCAACAATAATCCGAATCGCAATTAACACTAGAGTACCGTTACACTATCGCTTTAGTCGTTGATAAAAATCACTTCGAGTACTAGGGTAGTTCGCTCTTGATCGCAGTCGAAATCACAACTGACTCGCTTCCGGCCGGGGGCCCGTATTTATATGCGGAGCCAAGAAAATTCTAGATACCGACGTCCCCGGATCTATCCAGAATTCCAGAACAATTGAATCGCTTCTCGAAGTCATAAATCATTTTTATTTCTCGTAATAATAAGAGTCACGTTCATGCGAATTTCGACTCTATTGTTAACGTCAGAGAGTACAATTTCCCTCATCAGTTAGATATGTGCCTAATACTGTTTGTAGGTATGTTGTGGATGTTTCGAGATTTTCCCAAGTCTGTCTAAGCACAACTACTCTAGACCTTTCGAACAGCAATGCGTTTTAATTATTACGTGCCACTCGTTATTTTCTCGGAGATATGGCGTGTTCACGTTTAGTGGCGTAACAATATCATCGTTATTTTATTGTAAACTAGCTTTTTCCCGCGACTTCGTCCGCGTACATAAAATATAAATTTAGATTTAGATTAATATGATCTATGTCACTCAGAAATAAAGCAGCTTTCTGCTGGTGAAAAAATTTTAGCAATCGGACCAGAACTTCCAGAGATTACCTCATACAAACATAAAAACAAAAAAAAACTTTCCCGTTTTATTAGTGTAGATAAAGTATTGTTGGCAACCCTAGTGATACACCCCATAAACAAAGAGTGATGGTTGTCAGCCCTCACCGTCTATTGATGGATTGGAAACTTCCTTTAGACAACGGCCAATGGTGGACACAATGTTGCCACACTCCGTTTATTGATGGATCGGTTCCTTGACATATTGTTTCGTGGCACTCTGACAAAACTTGAACAAACAAGAGGTCAAGATGACACTGGTATTTTCTGAATATTTAAGCTGAAGTACTTTTATTTATTTAATACTTTATTCACACAGAAGTAGTTATAGAGGTGGACTTAGCCCTTGGCATTTTTTTAAGTCAATCCTTGGGTGATGCAGCGGTGAATACAAAAAAGTGTATTAAATAAATCATAAATACAATACTCAAATGATTAACCTAACCAAGGTAGCCCGAAGAATCGACAATCTTGGGTGGTGGAAGGCAAGGCAGACACATTGCTCGTAGAACACATGGTCAAAAGATTCTTGAGTGGCGACCACGGGTTACTGGAAGACGCAGCGTTAAAAGGACTCGAAAAAGGTAGCCCGATCTACTTTAATCCTAAATCAGTACAGAATAAAACTGTAACCACCAAAAGTAGGTTACTATTTGGTTTTATGTGGCAGGACCGTTTGAACCAGCGGCGACTGATTCAAAACTACCAAAATGTATACAGCTCTATAGAGAGTTACCCACCTGGTGTCCGATTGTTTGCGCAACCAATTTGGTGGCGCGATCAGCTCGGACGTGTGGCGACACGGGTGTCTGTATGGTGACTAGTTTGGTAGCCCTAAAGGCTATATTTCACCGGGACACCATGGCGGTGCTAGTGGTCGCGCCGCCATGGTCTCCCGGTACACTTAGGTGCGCGCCCCAAGAAGTTGCCATCAACCAGCAGAGGCCCAGATGGGTCGAAGCCTACTGGGGCCAATGTTAGCTCCGATAGGTAGCTCAGTCCCGGTATGAAAGACAAGAAGGAATGGGGTGGGTTTTTTAGTCAGTAAGAGTCACACACAGAGTCAGACACTGTCACGGGGAATGTCATTTGGATAATTTTTTCCTACCAAAAAAGGCTCTATAGGTCTTAATCACCATTCCCAACATTCAAGTCAAAATAACTTTAACAAAAGTCTTTCACCTATTCATTTTCGTTCTCATATATTTCGCTCGTGTCCTATTTTAGGCAAAAGTCCCTAATATATCATGACGATGCTTCTATCCTGTGATCTGCATAACAATTGGTGGCAAAAAGCGCAATATTCTACTAACAATAGTATGCTAATTCTATTGTGGGTACCAATTTTACGTAAAAATACTTTCGCTCGAGAAATTTACATGATGGTTATATGTGTGAGCTTTAAGCTAGAACTACATTAGAACGACGTCGCGTGGCGTGGATCAAGAGTAGCTCTACAAATCTAGTTTCCATGTAAAATGTATAGGGAGAAGATCGGCGTGTGCGCAGTGTAGTTCTAGCATTAATAGGCAAGATTAGTAAACTTAAGGGTCCAGACTGATTCTGCTTACGAGTGGCTTCGATTTACGAGTTGTAGGTCGCGGGTTCAAACTCTGCCAGGCGCATTACTTTGTGTAATTTAAAATGGTGAAGGAAAACATCGTGAGGAAACCGGCATGTCCTAGAACCAAATATTCGAAGACATGTGACATTCACCAACCCGCACTGGGCCCGCTTGGTGGATTACGGCCCATTCCCTCTCTTAGAGGCCTGAGTCCTAGCAGTAGGAACATTAAAAAGGCTGATGATGATTTTGATGCAGGATCGAGAAACTACAAGAACACACACACGCGCGAGTCCGATGGGATGCCAATCCTATACGACCGGGGAAAGATGAAGAGGACTAAAGGTCATAGCACACTTAAACGACTCTACTCCAACACCGCTCCCACCCAAAACCGCCCTAAACTAAGACGAGTGCTCGCAGTCCACGAGGCGACAGCTAGCAAGCACCCAGCAGTCCACGCGGCGACAGCTAGCAGACGGCCAGCTGTCCACCCGCCAACCGCTCTCGCTTTTCGCGATAGACACAGTTCGCGATTGATTTCCATTAAAGCAACTTCTATTTTTTACTATGTCTCGATTCATAACGCACAAACTAGCAATTATTGCTATGGCACTTGAGGATGAAAAGAGAAGCGCAAGAAATAACAGACAATGATTTTGAGTGCATAAAAAGCGGCGACAGCGCGGCGACTGCTAGCAGTGAGCGCGCGGCCACCGCTCGGACACCGCGCCGACCGCTCGTCTACAACGTGCGGCCAGCGAGGCTTCAACTACCGAGCAGTTTGACGGCGGTAAACTCGCTCAAAGCGAGCTGTCTGCTAATTTATGATGCTAATGTAAAATATATCCTATAAGCAAAATTTAAAGCCCATATTTGAATGATATTCTTTTTACCGGGTGGGAGCTGAGTCGTGTAAGTGAGCCTGACCTTTACCATGACGTGATAAAATGTCAGTCGTGCGAGCGAGAAAGAGGAATGGAGCTACACACCCTATATAGCTCCATCCCTCTAACAGTTCAGTTTAGGTTGTCAAATGAATCGCGAGAGTGCTAGCGTAGAACTTCAAATGGATCTGTGTGGACTGGATCAATGACTTAACGTGCCGCTATTAATTTCTACATATTTATGTAGATATAATGGCGCCATTAATATCTACATGTTTATATCGTTTATGTAGATATTAATGGCGGCACGTAAAGTCATTGATGTGTCGAGAACAATGATGTGTCAAGACCGTTTTTTTTTTTTGAGAGTTGGTAATCATCAAAAGTTCTCCGCTCTGGTTACAGCAAGAGATTGTCCGAATTTCACTATCAAAAACCCACCTGTGTTCCTTCAGTAGCTCTTTACGTTCCAAGGACGTGGTGACTCTTCGAAAGAAACCCGCAGATGTTTCGAAACCTTTATTAGTAAGTCATATCGGGCCTGGACGAAAATATCATACAAACTTTGTCTTATTTAATCGAATGTGTATCTCAGTTGGACAGCTGACGACGAAAATCCGGCTTGATCTCTTGAACTTGTGGAAATAAGTTTGGTGAGAGTGTTGGTTTTCCTTAATTTCATATAGGTACCTATTGAGCCTGAAATAAAAGTAGTAGTTCAAATCTACACATTAAAGAAAAATTGCTATAAAAACGCGTTATCACATCGTTGCTTTGTGACTCTATACAGGAGTCTGACAGTCAAATAGTAGATTATGTGACTAGGGGATAAAGCAGTGTTGAATTCCGAACGAAATGAAGGTTACTAATTTTAATCCCGAGCGTCAGTAAGGAATTTAAACATATAATTAACTACCGAGCATCGCCAATTCAAACCACCCAAGACAAAGATTGCTTTGTCCCCGTGTTGGATACTTTACTTTTTACACTATCTGTGAGATAATTAAAAGGCGTACAAGTTAATAACTATCACTCAACATGTTTTGAGATTTGATACACACAAAATTCAGTACTCTTTTCAAATTCAGTATTCTACAGTTTTAATTTATTTTTTAATTTCATTCGCGTCAACCCCCTTTTATTTACTTCTTAAAAGTGTATTGATGAACATCGTTTGATACACATAGCACTGCAGTACTCGACACTCTCACCTACGGCTCGGATGAATTACACCTCAGTCACTGTGACAAATTTTCTTCACTAGTATCGAAAAAAAAATTAAAATGAAAAATGTTGTTTACTAAAACTTAGATATCCAATACAGATTTACTTAGAAACATTATTTTAAGGATAAGTTGTACCTACATTAAGAATCATTTTCACGTTGGTAAAAAATCCGGTGTCGCATCATTCACGTTCTAAATTCAAACGTTTAAAAAGTTTCCATGTTTCCAATATCGCTGGAGCCAAATGGTCCTATTGGTCGTTAAAGACCAATAAAAACCTCATATCTAGTATTTAAAGCCCGGCTATTCTCGCCTATTTTATGGCCTAGTTTAATACGCATTCTTGTTGGGTTGTAATAAAGGTAACTTCCTCATAATGAGGGAACAAGATACCCTGGTTTTTAGAGGTAGGATCTGTTTTAAAAGAGATTTGGAATGAAATAAAGTGAAGTTGGTTTTCATATTAGTTATTCACGTTTAGTTACGAGTTTATGTTTGTTTTATCTGTCCTTTTGCTGATTTTGTTTCTGTACTATTTTATATACAACAGTGGACGTCTTTCGACTGAAATTATAATAATGATGATGTATTGCGTAAGTGAAAAGAGTGCAACTAAAATTTTTTTTTCGATTTCGAAATCAGAACCAGGCCTCAACAAAATAATGTAAAATTTCCCGCCATTTTGTTTTTTTTTTCTACGGCCGGCCAGCTATTCAGCCTCATTAATGAAAAATTAGAAATTAATTGTAACCTTTTAAAAATAAATTATTTTAAAGAAATAGTTGACCAAATAAATCGCTTAAAATATAACATTATTTAATTAATACTTGTGTTTTACTTATTTAAATTTTATATCGCGCTGTGATTGACTGGCTGTATGGAAAATTGGAACATTTTTTTTTTTATGGTGGGAAAAATCATGCATTGACATCCCCCGCCCTTGGGCGGAGCGGGAGATAGTGTCAGACTCTTACTGACTAAAAGACCCACCCCGTTCCTTCTAGCCTTCATACCGGGGCTCGAGCGCCCTTTCGGATAACCCTGGCCCCAGTAGGCTTCGACCCGGCTGGGTCCCTGCTGTTGCTGACAACTCCTTGAGGCGCGCGGGAACAGTGCGCGCCGTCGACGACTTGAGCTTGGTCCGGACAGTTACCGGACGGCCGGACAGTGAGCTACCCATTGCTCACTGTCGGGACATAGTTCAATAGAAATGTGAAGATAGAACTAGTTTTTTTTTTAAATAATTTGACAGCTGACAGTGGTAAAGTAAAACTCCCTAGGGATGAAAAGTATCACTTTAAGCCCGCTCCTCAGGCAACTTCAGACGTACTTTCAGAGGATAAGTACCTAATGAAAAAGAAATTTAAAATCCTAATCCCGCAAATCCCACGGGATCCGCGGGACTGCTGACATCAATCCCGCAGGCGTGCGGGATAGCGATTTTCATGCGTGGTTGAATACCCTATAAGTATGGGAGTCTCACTCACCTAAATGTTTATTTTATTGTGTTTTAGTATCTAGTTGTTGTTATAGCGGGAACAGAAATACGAGTTTGAAATGTCAACTGTTAGCTACACAGTTAAAATTTTCACATTTCACGATTAATGTGATACAGCCTGGTGACAGAAAGACGGACAGTGGAGTCTTTGTATTAACCCCGTTTTTATCTTTTGGACACGGAACTCTAAAAAATATGCTTCTGGTTTTGTTTCTTAGTTATTAAGAAAATATAAATTACTAGTTTATTTGGACACTGACTAACCATTGTTCCGAAAACTGTTACCTAGGAAATCGGAAAATTTTGAAGGTACACCATATAATTCAGAAAAGGTATTTAATGCAAAACTAGAGGTTGTTTAATTGAGCATACTGGGTGATCCAAATTTGGAGTCAATGGTGACAGGGTTGCTCGCTCCACCCCAGAGCGATGTTTTTTTATTGTTGATAGGTTCACGCTTGACAGCTATCTCACCTGAAAGAAAGCAGTTGCCAAAAAAGTCATGTAGATGAGATTCTGAATAATTTTAATGAGCAATTAGTTTTAATTTCGAACAGCCAAAATTAAATGCCCTCAGAAAATTAATTTCATATCCAGTCCATAGATTGATCTACATTTTTTTACGTTGTCTATTAAGTTTGAGAGTTAGAGTCTGTCTAATAAGTCAACCGACTTGTGTAATGATTAGGGTAAATGAATCTGATGTATGCAACGCTGGTTCAATATTATAGGTTGATTAAGAGATATTATTATTGTTTACTATTAGAAGAACCGTATAAAAAGTATCGAATTTAAGAATTTTTTAAATATGAAATATTATACAAAATTCCCAAGTCGGTTAACTTTTTAGACAGACTATAACCAAATTTTTTCCGAGGCACACTAACTCATCACCACGCTACACCAGTGTGCCGCGGCACACCCTTGGCGTGCGAACACTGGACTGACTAGCGAACACTGGCATCAAGTTTTGATAACACAAGGTCAAGTAGAGATGGGCCAAGTTTATTTTTCTCATATTTTACAATTTTTATGTTACCCCAACGTAAATACGCCTGGTATAAAAGTTTGCCGACGACCGCTAATATAAACGTTTGAAATATACACAACGTCTTCTTTGCATCTATAATTTAATACAAGATACATATAACATACTAACATACCTTCACCTTTGATCAGATACGTTTGTAAACAAATGTTTAGCTACGAATAAATGTCTGTTAATTGTGTAACAATATTTGTATTTTATTCTCGAATTACTTACTTATATGTTTTTTTTTAATTGATATAAACTAGTGCTTGACTGCGATCCCACCGGATGGTAAGTAGCGATGCAATCTTTGACGGTGAGGCGCACTAGTTTATTAATCTCTAGTATGTAACAGAAATGGTTATAACAAAATTGAATTGAGAAGCGTAGTTTTTATAGGATTTTCGGATTAGGAACTAGAATCGGATGAGGAGGCAGAAGAATGAAATTAAACACTACTAGAAGTAATCAAAAACTCGGATCAGGCCTACTACACGTCCGCGGACGCGTAGCTTCATAGACGCGTATTCGACATTATGCGCTTGGTGACGCCTGCGTGAAGCTTACATACAAAACTTTTATCTCGACCTTTCTGACAACAGTCCTTAATTATGACCTGTCAAAAGCGTGAAGATTACTAAAATAGTCACAGTTTTCTGAAATTTTCCAATTTCCTACGCAATTTTTTTATTATTTCTTTCCTTAAGAACCTTACAAAAAGAAAATAAAAAAATAAGATTTATGAAACCGGCAAAGTCAGCCTATAGTAATGGTGTGACCAAGGAAAATAAGGGAGTCATTTAGTAAAAATCTTTATTTTCCTGTACAGATAAACTAGTCTAACCTGACGTTTACCTCTCGATAGTAGAAATTGATGAAAAAACTTCGCTCTCGTTCCAAGAATTTGCTTGGGTTCTTTCTTAATAATAATAAAGCACCTCGGTCTGATAAAAGTCTGTTTTGCGGATCCCGAGATTTTTTTATTTATTTGCCTCGAAGCTACCGCAATAAAATGAAAACCCACCGAAGCTCTGAGCGTGAGACGTTTTATTACATCAAAAAGAGTCACGACAGCTTTCACTCGACAACGACACGCTACTTAAGCAGCCCTAAAGCTATTCCATACTGAATGAAATGTATTATTATCCTTCACAAATACAATTTTCATTCACACAAGTACAGATACATACAAAGTGCCCATATTGTTACGGAAAAACTCGTATCATTGTGTGTCGCAGCAGCATCGCCTTGTCGCAACGCCCTATCTATGGGAGCTTTAAGGTCAAGTTCTATTCATTTTGAACTTCTTTAAACCTCTGGAAATCCACAAATATAAATGGAAATATCATAAAAAAACATATTAATAAAATTGACTATAAGGCTAAAATTAAAACATGATATTGTTGACTTGATAAAAAAAAAAAATTGCGAAACTGACCCTAACTTACGATTTCAAACGTACCGTACGTATCTACGAGATTACGGCACGGAAATATTTGTAAGTTACAAAAAATGATAAACTTTGTTTTTTAAAAGGGCCTCTCAAAAACAAAAATCTTGAATAGTTATGGTTTTTTTTTTTATATAAATATAAAACCATTGTTACGGGGCGGGGGCCGCGAAATCGATATAGAACCAGACAGAGTTCATTCAAAATACTCAGTGACTGCAACCGACTCTTAATATAAAAATGTTAACCCCACTATCTAGCACGATCTGCATTAATTCCGCACGAACGCAGAATTTGTCGCAAACGTGCAAAATGTATGAGAATATTATTCTATATTTGGGATCTATGCAAATAACAGGAGACCGTAAAACAGTTGCCCTGAATTCTGACTTATGAAGGTAAGAATTTACATTTAGTATTTTTTGCTGAGTAATCGAATAGTCCCTTGTATGTAAATCTGTTCAGAGACACTCCCCTTCGTTTAAAAGAAGAGTGTCGTTTAAAAAGGCCTCTAATTATTTTTAAACTGTGCCTATAAACAAAACAAAATTTACCCATGGACGCTTTAATGAATGGTCCCTAAACAGGGTGTCCGTTGCGTTCCGCGTTTGAGTTTATTTCTTTATTTTATTAGGGCAAGTAGTAGCTACAATTCATCAAGGTTGAACCGTAAAGAAGAGAACGGAGGATGATAGTTTTGTACCGCGAATGAGATTCGTAAAACATTTAAATATTTTTGAAACAGATTGTGTGACTGTATTGAGGAAGATAAATTGGTTTTTGATTTATTATCTGTCAATTTGTATTGAATTAGCACCTCTATTTAATTTAGCAAAACTGAAAGTCTTCTGAGCACGTTTGGAGTGGAAGAGTACTTACTTCCCGTACTTCGACGCGACACCTCGGTGTATTTTAATCAGTGTGGTTTTGTAGTATTTTTGGTAGACTTGTAGGTCATATACTCGTAACTAGTAAACTAAGTTAGGCGCGCGAGGGTTAAGTCATTTTTGTACATAGATTTTTATATTTCATAATTATTAACAAGTCAATAAAACATAAAAATATATCAGAGGTCAAATTATTTGTTTTTACAAACAATATAATTTATCTATATAGTAGGTTAGGTTTAAAGAAACTTTATTCTCAATAAAAAACATAACACGTCACATACTTAAGAACATAACTAAATCTTAAATACTAGTTTGTGTTCGACAACATTCGTCACAAAACAGTCATAACTACCCGAAAACTCCGAGGTTAAAGTTACGAGTATCATTGAAAGTTGCCCCTTATGAAAAATCTTTCAGAAATCATAACCTACTCTTTACATATGTTGGAAAAAACACACATATTTGTATATGACCCGGAAACATGGCCCTAGGGAAAAGTTTGTTGAAATCATTTTTTTTTTATTGTTGATAGGTTCGCGCTTGACCGCTATCTCACCTGATAGAGAGCGACGATGCGGTCGACGATGGAACGCGCTTACCTTAAACTTATTCACTCTCGACTTAAAGATTCCCGGGTTGTAGATATCAGCTAGGTATATTAAAAGAAATGCTCACATTTTAGTTTCTGTAATAAGTAGGTAGTTTAACAAATTACGTAGCGGTCTATGAGAAACGGAATACGGTTTCAATCACTGTCTCGAATATTTACGATTCAATTTGTCTCTGTCGCGGTCAGTTCATGGCCAAAATAAATGACAGCAGGTCACCCTTTTTTAAGAGAAAGGAAAAATTTCTTCATAAAATTACTAGGTACCTACTTCTTTTTGTAACGATGTTTTTTTATTAGGTACTGTATTAGACTAAAATTTGCATTTTTATACTTGGTTTACAATTTATACGTGTTATAGAGATTTTCAGTTTACAAGCTATACATGTACATACATATAATAAAACTAGAAGTTTTTAGTTGTGCACGCAACACGTAAAATGTACGGAATCGATGTTGATTTTAATCTATAAAAGTTTTAAACATTAAAATGGTGTATAACTAGATTTATTACTTAGGCATTGTTTCATTGCAATCGGTTAACTATATAGAAAGATATATTACATACTATTATTGACTGTTAGGTGGTACGTAGTTTGCCGGGTCAGCTAGATAAATAATAAAAAGAAAAGTGTATCTATATATGCGAAAATGACGTGACGTTTTTATTTTAATTATTTTTCGGCTTAGTTCGGTTTTCTTCTGCGACGTAGTTCGCGATCTAGAACTTAGTTCGCAACTCCTCAGTGAATTAGTTCGCTCTTTTACGCAATTTCAAACTAGAGAAAGGCAGGTCATTCACTCGCTCTGGTAGTTCCACAGATCATGCAACTGAACGAACGATGAAGAAGCGCAGCGAGTAAGGCGTACTGTCCACGGACGTGTAGCTTCCTAGACGCGCAGTCATCATTATAGGTACACATTGGTGTACGCCTACTCGTAGCATACGTACAAAACTATGAAATTCTGTCAATAGGGCGGCAACATCGCTCGTGTCGTTGCCGCTTCGTTAACAGAATCGTGGAATAGATCTAATGTAGCTCCACAAATCTGTATATATAAAATGTAAGGAGACCAACGCTTTTTTTACCCAGATCGGCTGGAAATTCTCCAATGATTTCTCTCGCTCTGGGTGAAGAAGGAAGGCCGTATCAGACTGACTAAAACCACACCCGTGTCTTTCAGTTGCACTTTGTATTCTAGAACTACGGGTTCCCTTTTCAGAAATTACCCGTGTCCACCGTGTCCTCCAGGCGGTCCACACAGTGATGTAACCTTGGCGTTTTTTCTGTCTGAATCCGATGCAGGAACCTCCCGAATTTGCCATGTCCGGTGAGGATCTGCGTCATGCGGAAGGTGAGGATGCAGTGTTGGTTGGACGGCGACACTGCATCATCACCTTTCGCATGACGCCCTCAAAAAGGGGACGTACCGCCATGATATGGCGTGCCCAGCCCAAATCAACGTACAATGCGTTTCACTTAAGAAGTTCCTTCGCCGTAATGTTGGCAATATGGAAAAATAGTGTTGCAATTATTTTTACCAATTAAATTATTATATTTTTTTGAATTCATATTATGAAATTATTAGGCAGATTAACTGATATTTCGTTACTTTTAACAATTGACTTATATATATCTTATAGTCATTTTTATTGAATGAACTAACGAACTCAAAAGTGACGGATCTGAGATCTAGTTCGCTCGAGGGAGCACTCTAATTATCGACTTCGTTCACGAATTACACAAGACTAATCCGTAGAGCAAATTCTAACGAAAAATATTCGTAGCATAATTAACGCATCGTCGCACCGAACTAATAACTACCCAGGTAATTTAATTTCGCCAAAAATCGTGTAAATAATATTAATAGTTATATTTATATACACGTGTTTCGTATTACTTCACAATAAAGGAATATTTAAAAAATAAAACTTGACATATTTCTTTCTTTCTATTGTGTATCAGATTGAAGTTTGCAAAGTTTTTAACAAAAGAAAAACTTCTTCTGTTTGTGGGGTTATTTCTTTTATTTAACACTGTCTTCAGAAGTTAAAGTTGTTTTAGATTTTTTTGCAATTTTATTTGAAGATTCAGACAGGGCAGGGGACTACCAAAATGTCCCACAATAGGCCGCACGACAACATGTCCCGCGTCAGGTGAATACGCCGTAAAATGTCGGGTGGCAAGTTGCGGGACACTGAGCAACATTGCAGCGACACATAGACTAAGCGGTGCGCGTTATTTATTGACAATTTACTTATACAACATTACAGTCTAAACTAATGCGTTGTACAGGAACAAGAAATAAAAGAAGAAAGTAAAACCGGCCAAGAGCGTGTCGGGCCACGCTCAGTGTAGGGTTCCGTAGTTTCCCGTCCGTCACAATAAGTGTACCCACTTATGAATTTAAAAAAATGCTTGCATATACGATTATACTACAAACTTAGTCCAGAAATTATTTTGTAGAACCTTACCTAATGAGTCTTTTTGTACAAAAACTGTTCTTTCCATCAAGTTCAAAATGATTTTTCTTGGGTGGAGCATCGCCGTGCCCTCGTGGGGGTGATCGGCGGCGGAGACCTCTCGCGCCGGGCCTTGGTCGAGGCCATGGTCCGGAGCGAGGAGGAGTGGCAGGCGGTCGCCGACTTCTGCGAAGCAGTAATGCTCGCTAAGGAGAAGGCCGACCGCATCAGGCAACGGCGCTCTCGCCGCCGCCGGGATTCCGATCCCGATTTCCAGCCACCGTAGGCGCGGGCTTGCGGACAATGAGCAATGGGTAGCTCGCTGTCCGGCCGTCCGGTAACTGTCCGGACCAAGCCCAAGTCGTCGACGGCGCGCGCTGTTCCCGCGCGCCTCAAGGAGTTGTCAGCAACAGCAGGGAACCAGCCGGGTCGAAGCCTACTGGGGCCAGGGTTATCCGAAAGGGCGCTCGAGCCCCAGTATGAAGGCTTGAAGGAACGGGATGGGTTTTTTAGTCAGTAAGAGTCTGACACTATCTCCCGCTTCGCCCAAGAGCGGGGGTTGTCATAAGATGATTTTTCCCATCGAAAAAAAAAAAAAAAAAGTTCAAAATGATTTTCCTAGAAAGTGCTAATAAAGTTCTACTTTTTTTTCATATTTTCTAAACTTATGGTTCAAAAGTTAGAGGGGGGGCACATTGTTTTTTTACTTTTGGAGCGATTCTTTCCCAAATTATTGACATTATCAAAAAATGATTTTAGTAAACCCCTACTCATTTTTAAATACCTATCCAATCCAACAATATATGACACGTTAGGGCTGAAATTAAAAAAAAAAATCACTTCCCACTTTACATATAGGGGGGCTACCCTAATAAAACATTTTTTTCCAATTTTTATTTTACCAATTTGTCGGCGTGATTGACATATACATATTGGTACCAAATTTCAGCTTTCTAATGCTAACGGTCACAGAGATTAAGCGAGGACGGACAGACAGACATGGCGAAACTATAAGGGTTCCTAGTTGACTACGGAACCCTAAAAAAAAAGAAGAAAACATATACATTACCACTAATAAAAATAAAATATCCCACAAAACCAAATAAGACAACGTTTACTTATTTTTCATCCATCCTCTCACAAAACCCCAGACATTCAAGACACAAATCATGTTATGTTGGGGAACTTTTGTTTCCTAATATCTTCTTCTCTGTCAGACAGAGAGAGACGGTTGACAGAGTGGTCGTAGTTACCACTCCAGGTGATGGTGGCAAGCTTCACAACACACCGCAGCTTCTCTGTGATGGCCGCCTTCCTCATGCATTCGCGCAGTGATGATGAACCATTTACTGTCGCTTTTATTTGGTCAGCCATCTTACTCGTGGCCTGGTACCCTCAACCTTTCCCTGAACCACAAGTCGCACAAAGCCATTTCCCCTCGGCAGTGCATACGTGACCAATAAAGTTGAGAATACGAGACTGTCCCAAAAATTATAAACCGTTCCCTAATATATCCAAGGCTTAAATTAAAAGTGTTTTGTATTTTTTTTTTTTTGTAAAATTGTTTTTTATTTTTATGTTATTTACTTATTTATTTATTTAAGGATCACCAACGAGTGTTACAAAATAAAAAACTTTAGAAATAGAAATTGGTACAAGTAACCTGTACCTCTAGCCAAGTTGCTAATCTGCAATAGTTAACGCTTGTAGAAAACTTCAAATGTACGGGAATGACATCGTCTTAACGCTCAGTCACGTGGTCAGAACAAAAGAATTGCCGGCAATGTCAACTCGAAGCGTTCGGCGCAAGCGAAACGGTTGTAACTTGGCTAGGGGGGCTGGTCCTATAGTGAACCCTCAATTATAGGCAACCACAGTTTAAGCTATGTTTTCCAAAAACGGAGTCTACAGAGTTCCAATCCCTACGTTCCAGCTTCAAAATCAGATCATTTATTTTAATTTGCTCCAATATTGTCGAGTAACTATCTTAATTAAGACATCTTATTGCTAACCTTGAAATACTTAATACTGAGGAATCACTTTAGCCTCTAGTGAAAAGTACCATTTTGTGAAGTAGAACTTATGAAGAAGACTTTTTAAATGTTATAATTGATTTGTTAATAAAAATACCGAAATCGCTATATGTATGTATTTAATATTTGAGAATACCATTCAATTCCTGAACAAAGCTTTTAAGAAAAGATTTTGATGAACATGGTACCAATATAGATTTATCATCTTAATAAAATACAGTGTTATTTGTAAAACACTCGTTACAGTCTGTATTATTATTTACAAATTAATCCATTTATCAAAAACAAACCTTCAAGATTTCGTTGTTCTATCTAACACATTTCAACTCTGTATTTTGCTATGCCTACCTACGTCTTTATAATGCGACGTAAGCGTATCAAGCACCCCGCCGCCCGATCCGCACTCTCCTCTGCTATTGTACTATCGCTTGCTTCGCATAGACTTCGTAATATTTAGAACGTACAATTTAAGTATTTTTATTTTTGTATGAAAATCTGATGAACTAAAATATGATAAATTTTTAAAAGTCATAGAACAAAAGTTGTTGTTTATGATGTTCTTAACATAGTCCTGAGAAGTTACCAGTGTTTTATAAATAACCATGTATAAAAATAAAAAATAAAAAGAATTTTCTAAATAAGTATATTATAAACTAGCTTTTACCCGCGGGTTCGCCTGCGTACTATGTACATAAAAAATAGACTGTGAAAAAATTTTAGCGATCGGACCAGTACTTTCAAAGATTACCTCCTACAAATAAAAACAAACTTTACCTCTTTATTTTATTATTATTATATTATTATAAATGACGGAGTTCTAAGGTAAAAAACATATAAAAAGGTTTAAAAAAAAACAGTTGAATTTCTTTTCCTCCTTTTTTTGAAGCCGTAAACAAATAGAGGATTCAAACTGTAATTTATTTTGAACACATTTTCAACATATCTTAACTAATGAACATACAGAATTTGTAATAACATCTTGCAAATATTAATTTCCTTTGAGAAGCACGTCGGAATTTCATTAATTATATTATAAATTTTCATTATTACACATAGACAAATAGGCTTGTTGTCACACTTTGGTACACGACTTACATACTATGTACTAAATAACGTACTCTAACTCTCATAATTAACCAACAACATACATTTCTCCAAAGCTCTAAAAATTTGTAGACATTTTTCAACACTTCAACAATCTATATTTTTTTTTACAATTAAAAAGATTTTTTTTTAATAAGAAAACATAGCGGAGCTCTAAATATCTTATACGTCGAATTTACACTTTACATTATTTAAAAAAAAAAAGTACTTTGGAAAGTAGACTACAAATAAATCCTGCTTTCTATCTGTATACAATTTATTAAAGAAGACATTTGTAAAATTAAGTTAAATCCAAAAAAGCATTTATTTAATACTTTTTTTGGATTTAACTGAATTTTATTTCAATTAAAGGTCCTATACAAAGCATTTTGGCTGGTTGTCAAAAACTAAGACTACTTTAGATCTTTGAATTTCTTTTAGTATTAGTTGTAGTAATGGTATCCATTCGGAATAGAGATACCAGTGGTATTAGATGAGTGGCATCAAAACGGAATAAATCGCTCTAAATAGTACCAAATTGCCTAGTGCAAATTTATTTAACGTTAATGCGATCGCCACGTTTATGACGTCCGGCGCTCCGATTGGTCCGCTCGAAGCTCTTAGCCAATCAGAGAGACAAGCGCGGTAAACGTTTCGATCGCAAAGACGTTAGAACAACTCGCACTCAGTGCACTCAAATATTCTCTTTGATGTTTAGATGATGGCCGTTTTTTTATAGTAATTGTAGTTTTTAAACTATTTTTTTTATTATTAATTTGGGAATGTTGTAATAACTATTAGTATTTTTTAAATGTGCGAAACATTTTTTTTTTTTGTCCATGACTGTTTTCTACAGGACGCCATATTTAATTTAGTACGCACGATTCCAACGATAGGTCATTTATTAGATTATGATTAGATTTAGAAGTTTAGAAGTTATGAAGGAACAGATGAGCATATATACATACGTAGAGATTAAATCATAACCCACCTTCGACTTCACCGCATTTAGATAAATACTACACCATAATGGTATTACTTTAAATTTTAGTTTAACACTAAAAATAATCAGGAGCATTCTACGCTATCTTTTTTTTTTTCATACACAAGAAGCATTTTCATGCGTAAAAACAGCGGAACTCTAGATATCTTAATTGTCCATATAACACTTTAAATCACTTAAAACTACACCATAGTCTTTAGTTTAGTTCGCATTTAAGTCCAACACTAAAATCACTGCGTTTATTGAGGAGCACGCCATTGAGATTATGGGCTCAACAACTATTACAGCAGTCCTGAAATAACCCATATGGGTTTCGAATCATCACTCGCGAATATCAAATACGATTAACAATATTTCTTTATTTCTTTATTAACGAACACCGAGCCTAAACATACGTAGTCTGTAATTCGGTGTGAGAGTTCGCTCTCTGCGCTGGCGCACATCGATTCCTGATCATCTGTCCAAAGGTTGTCCGGAATTGGCGTGACATGGAGCAGTACAGCACGAAGTTGATGGCCCCGTTCAGAAGGGCCAGCGCATCCATCAGCTCCCCGAAGAGGTCGTAACACTGCTTGAAGAAGCATCTGCCTAGTACTCCGCTTAGAAGACCTGAGAAGAAACGGATTAGTTGAATATTTTTCTAACACAAAAATTGGTACCAAGTTATAGTATTTTTGTTTTAAATGATAAAAGATAGTGTTAAATGCGACCCCACCTGATGGGAAGGTAAGTAGTGGTACAATCTTTGATGGTGTCGCACTAGTTTATTAACAGCCTATTCACTCTAGCCTTGAAAACACCTAAATTATAATCAGACGGGAAGGCCGTAGCGGATTTTTTTCATTAATAATATTTAGGTACCAACTAATATTATTCTTTTAACAATTCCGGTAAAGTGGATGGCAAAAAGCCTCGCGGGCGCAATCCAATACGTTGGTCTGACCAGATCCACACCGCTCTTGACTCTACGATGTACAATGTCCTTGACACCGCCAGAGACAGAAACAGATGGAAGAATATCATAAAGTGATGAAGCAGGGAAGGTCACGAAAGAATATCATAAAGCTTAAAGTGATGAGGCAGGGAGGTCACGACCCTCAGCATTGAGGAATACGACGCAAGGAGGAGGAATAATATTCTTTTAAGTTTCATCAATTAACGACGTAATAATTGCAAAACATCTATAAAAACCTAAAATTAAAAAAAATTATTTAAAGGATTGCTTCTGAACGATTTGACGCCTCATATTGAATCCTTGATATAATTGCTAAAATATTTTTGAATATTAATTAGTAGAAGAAGGTATGTATTTTGTTTACTTATTAATTTGCTCACAAAATTTTGCCAATAATAATGCGAAAAGCACCATCTTATGTTTCATATACCTACATGTTTGTTTTGTTTTGGTACCAAAATAAAATGCTCGTTAATTAGGACCACGATGAAGCTGAAGAAGTAAACAAAGTTATTATTTTACAAAAACACGGCCTACGTAAGACATTTATAAATAGAACTGCTATGTCCTTAATTTAGAAGACCACTCAAGCCATATAGCTATCAGGCTCCGACAGACGGACTTATGTAGATACAGTCATGATCGGACAGCCGTTTGTTTTCAATGATTTAAATCAATACTAATATAAAAGTTGAAGAGTTTGTTTATTTGTTTGAACGCACTAATGTCAAATACTATGGGTTCAAGTTGAAAATTTTTTTACACCACCTGCTTAATAATGCCTTTTAATTTTGATAATGACATACAACTGTCGCCGAAAGCAAGTCAATCTGTCCTTAGGGATAGAGATACCTGTATACATTAGAATATACACAGGTGGTCTCAAATTCCGACCTCAGTGTGAAGGTCAAGCATTCCTCAATAAAAGCTAGTATTACAAACTAAATCTTCATCATCATTTCAGCCGAAATACGTCCACCGTTGGACATAGGCCTCCCCCAAGTGTCGCCATAATGATCAGTCCTATACGCCTCGCATCCATCGGCCAAAGCTGACTGATCTCAAACATAACGTCATTGTGGAGCCGCTTCACAGGACTTGCGTCACCTGCTTTGCTGCTGGTCCTAGACAACGACCTGCCCTTTCCAAGATTTGTAGGACCCCAATTATTATCATCATCAGTAATGGTCCGACAGAGTTTTCATCACCGCGATAACAAAAAGAAAACCTCGGAATAAATTCCTTTAATCAAAATGATTAGTTAGAAGCCAAAAGAAAAGATGATATGATTTATTACCCAACCATAAAAACAAGTAACTGATGATGTTTATAATGTGTGTTCAACATTATAAAGCACAGATTTATTAACTACCATAATTATGTTTACTAAACAAAGCTATAAATACCGTTGTAAAGGCCACCACAGAGCCGTGCAGTGCGATAATACGATGTTTTTTTTATGAAAAAATGTTATTTGTTTTTTTTTGAAAATTTCTGTTTTAGTACTTTCGCATAGCACGTGCCTGCGGCGACGATTTTTCTTGTAAAATTGTTCTATTTGTAGAGTTTTAGGGCATTTTTTCTAAAAAGGTGTCGTCTTATTATCACTACACACACATCTGTCTACGCAAAATTCCAATTTTCATAAGTTTTTTTTTTGCTTTTTGCAGACCAGCGTCTGGTTATAAATGTGTTGATTCAATATGATTGACGGTCGCGACATGTTTTTATTTACGGAATTATAATCATCAATATCTTCAATACAACCCTCTCAGTTCGTCCAAACTTTTGAATGGTAATTTTATAATAACCTGACAATTTCACTTTTTTTTTATGGTGGGAAAAAATCATGCATTGACATCCCCGGCCCTTGGGCGGAGCGGGAGATAGTGTCAGACTCTTACTGACTAAAAGACCCACCCCGTTCCTTCTAGCCTTCATACCGGGGCTCGAGCGCCCTTTCGGATAACTCTGGCCCCAGTAGGCTTCGACCCGGCTGGGCCCCTGCTGTTGCTGACAACTCCTTGAGGCGCGCGGGTTTTATAATAATTCACTTTAAAAGCAATAAAATGTAATACTGACCTAGTATTCCCTGGGGGAACTCCGTGAGTAGAAACAGTAGTAACACAGCGACCAACATCTTCGTCGTCCGGTCGGTCCGTCGTTCGGCTTTCGATCGCTTCGTCGACTTCCTTGTAAACACATTTCCGTTGCCATTGACAACAGTATTCGCTGGACAAGCACTATACCCTTTCAAAGCTTTCTTCCTACTGTTTGCTCTGTATAAAGCTCTAATCAACCATGCGCTGATCACTGTCAGGATAACGCATGGTAACAGCTTTATAAGTACTGCGTGCACCCAGAAATTAATCTGGTATAAACTGCCGTCATAGTTCGAATCCACGAAGTAGACCTTTGTCAGCATGTTCCCACTTTTATCAAACGCGAAGTCTTTGTGTATGGTAAACACCTGAAATAGAAATTGATTTTGTTATTTCTTGAAATACTTCTTTTGATGTCCAAAAACGTGACTGAATTGTAATATGTTAGCTAGTTTTCCCTTTTATATACTTTTTAATAGACCTGTCGAGTATTGGGCAACAATTTTGGTTTGTGTTCGTAACATTGCTTCTCACACAAGATTTCAAAGGGCGATTTTAAAAGCAATTTCTTGTTCGATAATATTTAGCGTTTTGCCGGCTTAAAATTAGATCACACTATTATTTTAAAGGTGTATTTCTAACCGTGCATCAAAAAATACATTTAATAAGACTTTTTATACATCTTGTACTAAATCAGTTGAATTTAAAAATGCTCATATAGCTTACATTATTATGGTTACGCTATAAAACTTTAACAAGTCATAATCTTCGCCGAAATCAACAATAGCGTTTTTTTTTTTGGCGGGGAAAATCGTACAATGACAACCGCCCTCTTGGGCGGAGCGGGAGATAGTCAAATACAATATGCGGCACGGATCTTGAGCGCTGGCTTCAAGTTGCGCAGAAGTCAAATATTCGGTCTCTTTAATGGTGCGAAGTGAGACGCGGAGGCGGGGAGTGTCAGTGATTGGCTCGCCGCGGCATCGCGTCATAGACGCCACTCATGATTCGTTCTCTGGTCTTGCTGCATGTATCTAACAACGAGGATGATTGGCTCGCCAATATATGGAATGCGCAAAGCGATCCCCACTCTGATGACGAGCGCTCAAGATCCGTGACGGTAATTGTATTAGAACGCATTAATGAACGAAAGTTCCAGAATCGAAGTATGTATCAAGGTCTAGCGATTTTCAAGGTACTTCTATTGAGTTGCTTGACAATATCTTTCATAATAATATTAATTAATTTATAAAGGCTCTTTTATAACGACCTCTTGACATCCTTTAGAATTCATGGAATATTTTAATATCTATAAATAAAATGTATTGCCTTAATGTAGCTAAGCGCAAAATCTATACATATAATAAATCTGTAGTAGTTTTAAGTTCGTGCGCGCATCACGTAAAGTGTACGAAATCGCTGTAGATAACTTTTATACAATAAAATTGTGCTTGACTTGATATATTATTTCAGCTTTGTTTCATCGCAATGGGTTGATTTTATCTAAAGATATAAATACTATACTCATTGGCTGTTAGACGGTAGTACGGTACCAAGTTTACCGGGTCAGTACCCCTAGCCAAGTCGCTAAACTCCAATCGTTAACGCTAGTAGAAAGCTGCAAATGTACGGGAATGACATCATCTCAACGTTCAGTCACGTGGTCAGAACAAAAGAATCGGCGACGCGCCCAACTCGAAGCGTTGGACGCAAGCGAAACGGTTGTAACTTGGCTAGGGGGGCAGGTAGTACTTCACTAAAAATAATAATTGCACACCAAATATTATTAGACTTCTTCTTCTTCTTTGCCTCTTCCCACGTTAGGTGGGGTCGGCTCTCCTTATCCTTCTGCGCCAGGACAATCTGTCCTGGGTTGTCAGGTCAGGCAGTTGGGACTTCCTAATTAGATTGGCCATACTAGTCCACCAGGTCAAGGCCGGCCGTCCTCTTCAAATATTATTAGACGTTTACAATTATTAAGGGACTTGAGGCACACCAACTCATACAGGTTAGGTTAGAAGAACATTAGACAATAAATCAATAACATTCCTACTCATTTTTTAAGGCCCGAATTTATGAGAGATAGCTTAGAAGAGTGCCAGAGCCACGAAGAACAATAAGTAAATAATTTTATTTTCAAAAAGTAATTTTCCAATTTTTTCAATTCCCGATTTTGTAATTTAACGCTTTGTTTTATTATTATTGATAGGCTCGCGTTTGACCACCATCTCACTTGATGACAAGCGATGATGTGGTCGACGATGGAGCACACTTGCCTAGAAGTAACCTATTCACTCTTGACTTAAAGAACCCTAAGTTGTAGCTATCAGGAAACACAGACTCCGGCAGCTTAAAATTATAAAGTTTTTTTCTAAGATATCCTAGTGTGTGTATGTTCGTTCTTCACGATCTTCTTGAGGATTATCAGCAAAAAAAAACACGCACATACACACACACGAATAGATCCTGAGCATGGTCTACGCGTGTGCCTTTCACCAATCCGTTTGCTAGGGATAGAATATATACTTGTCATCACGTCACGTCTAGTACCTATGTTCCTTTTGGATAATTTTCGACATATTTTATTGATTCGCGATGGCAACATCAATCATGTCCTATAACAATTTAGCAGAAAACGTTGATATTGATAAGATAATTCTGTGTTATCTCGCTTTTTGCCTGACCGAACGCATAATTACAGAAAAGATTAGAAAAAATACTTATAGTGTAAAAAATTCCGACCCTCCACTTGAACTACTATCAACAGATATTAGCCCATCTAAAGCTGCAGACAAAGTAAATGAATTTTTTGTCAATATTGGTAAAAATTTGGCTGAGAAAACACCTGGATCTAGAGCTCTCCCGTGCCAAAACCAGTCAAATGTATCAATAAATCCAGTTAATTCATTTGTTTTGTTAAATACTGACGTAAATGAAGTTTTAGGAATAATTTCAGGGTTGAAAGATGACTGTGCTGTCGGGTGGGACGAAATACCAAATAGGATCCTTAAGAAATTTAAATACCATATTGTTCAACCTTTGACACATATCTTTCAGTTATGTCTGTCAAATGGAGTTTTTCCTAGCCTACTTAAAAAAGCATTGGTCACTCCTGTATTTAAATCTGGAGACAAGAACTGCGTAAATAACTACAGACCCATCGCAGTCTTAACAGGCCTCTCAAAAGTTTTGGAACGAATTATAAATAATAGGTTAATAAAATATCTGGAGGACAATCAGTTACTTTCAGATTGTCAATTTGGTTTCAGACCAAAAAGATCAACTTGCCAAGCTGTACACAGACTGACTAATTATGTTACTACTAATCTGGATAAGGGCTTGCATTGTATGGGAATTTTCCTGGATATTGCCAAGGCGTTCGATACTATTTCTTGTTTTAAACTATTGCACAAGCTTGAGACACTCGGGATTAGAGGAACCCAACTCCAACTTTTTTCAGATTATCTTAACAATCGTTATCAGTGTGTAAAACTCGGTCAGTATAAAAGCTCAGAGCTTAAAAATAGCTGTTTTGGCATTCCTCAAGGAAGTATTTTGGGGCCAACGTTGTTTTTAATATACATTAATGAACTGTGCAACCTGAAATTACCAGATGCTGTCATAATGTCTTACGCAGATGACACAGCCCTATTGTTCTCAGCTAAATCCCGAGAGGAGGTCTATAAATATGCTCAGAAAGGTTTTGATATTGTATCTAATTGGCTTGGTTTAAATTCACTAACATTAAATGCAGATAAAACCAAATATATTTTATTTAGAATGAGAAGCATTAATATACCTCTTATTAACCTTAACATTTACGCTCATAATTGCACGACAGACGCTAACGCTGCATGTTCGTGTCCTACTTTAGCTAAAACCGATCATATGAAGTATTTAGGAATCACGATTGACGCAAATCTGAATTTCCGTAAACATATTGATTTGCTATGCACACGAGTACGTAAATTAATATATATCTTTAAGAATTTACGCTACATTGCAGACTTTAAATTAATTAAACAGGTATATTTAGCTTTGTGCCAATCTGTTCTTACCTACTGCATAACCGCATGGGGTGGTGCTGCAAAAACAATTCTGCTTCCTTTAGAACGCGCTCAAAGAGCAATTCTAAAGGTAGCCACTTCTAGACCATTTAGATTTCCTACACATCAGCTTTATATTGCGTGTGAGGTACTAACAGTGCGCCAGTTATTTATACTGCACATCGTATTACATCAGCATGTTGAAGTCGCTTACGAGCCCATACCCTCGGACAAGAGAAGGAAAGATTTGGTTTTCATAAAACCTCGTACTAGACATGCTTTTGTAAGCCGTTTTTATGTCTATTTAGGACCTGTCTTATATAATAAGCTCAATAGGATACTTGATATTTATAGTGTTAGTTATAAACATTGTAGTCATAAGTTACGCGAATATTTGGGAAAACTTGACTACACAGACACAGAAAAACTTCTTGAATTAATTCAATAATTTTATAGATATGTAATTGGTAACTATTGTTTTTTTTTTTTTTTTTTAAATCTGTACTTTTTTTTTTATTTATTTTTTTATTATCATGATATTCATTAGTATTAATGTGAACCATAAAATACTGATCGCTTAGTCTGGTGATGGCCTGAAACACAGGTTTTTATTAACCTAGTTCAGGCAAGTCGCTACAAGTTTTAATAGCAGTACTAACATATTATAACAATAGGTAATTATTAACATGAGTGAATTAAACTAGTTTTGTATAATTAGGTAACTAAGCTAATCTTCTTAGAACTTATATAGTACTACTAAGTATTCTTAAGTTTATTTTATGTATTTTCTTTGTACAAGTACTGAAATAAATTATTATTATTATTATTATTATTATTATTATTATTATAATTAGCAATCCCACTGGACCACCGTGTGATGCAAACTTGCAATTCATTAGTCAATGTTACATTTGGTATACGTTGAGGATACAAAAATATACCCATTCTAAGGTGCAGTGAGAGCGCGTGTCATTCTTGTACTGACTCAAACCCACCACGTTTCATTTGCCCTTAGCATTGTATGGCCACGGCAATTCTTCCAAAAGTTCCCTGGGTCCGAGGTCCTGGGTCCTCGTGGGCATTGGGCCTACTAAGGCCATAAGGCACTTACGAATAATACAGTAAAGTACTTACGATTTTTTTTAATAAATAAATAATCCTAATAATAATGGTCTCTGGCCTAATGGTAATGGTCCCAACTTACGAGTTGTAAGTCGTAGGTCCAAACCCTGCCACGCTCATTACTTTTGGTAATTTATTTCATCACCACTCCTCTCAAAGAAAAAATCGTAAGAAAATCGAAATGTCCAAGAACTAAAAATTTGTAGACATATTGTGACGCCCACCGACAGCCAGGCCCAATACCCACGTATTGGATTGGATTACGGTCCGGTCCCTGTCTTGGAGAGATGGCCTGAGTCCCTACAGTGGGAACATTAAAAGGCTGATTATGTTTACGCTATTCTTAAGGGAATCGACATATTACATTGGTAGTGCATTAGTATTGGTAACTACGCACACACAAACAAACAGCATAAACTAATGAAGCAATCGAATTATCAAAAATTTGAACTTAGTTTTTTTTTAATAATAAAGAATTAGAATAATAAATGACTTATTTTCAAAATAGCTCAATTCGATTCGAATTCCGAACATACTACTGAAAATAATATGTTGATTTATTATATTATACATGTTGTATATGGGTGCAATTTTCTCAATCTAAAACTAAATTTGAAGCATTTAGACCACTTTTGTCTTTCTTCTCCTTTCTAAGTTGTTATTATATTTTATTATTATATTGTTAATTTTTGTATTTTAAATTATACGTATAATTATGTATAATTTAAATAATTATTGCCAAATATAATATAACTTAAATAATTGTGATAATTCCTAAAGTAAAAATTTGATGATCCAATAATTGAAATTGAAAAATGACTACTTATTGCATGAATTAAAAGGCTTTCTTTTTTAATTTTTGTATTATATTTTTTTGTTATTTCGTTTTATTTTATTTTTAAATTGTTCTATAAGTTTTTGTACACTGTCAGCCCTGTATCTTTTCCTTTCGTTCAGTCCATCCAAAGGTAGTCTGGTAGAAATTGCCCTGTGCAGTAAGACCGGCTATTGTAAACTTATTTTTGTTTGTCCTTTATAAAGTTAAGGTGTGCAAGAAAGTTATATATACAGCTAAATTTTGATCGTTTAAATCCCGAGGAGGGTCGATCCGGTACATGAAACACTATCGATTTACAGTACCTTTTTTCAAACTCGTAAAAAAAAGTACTTTATTTTTTAATTTTATCTTTTCAAATCGATAGTGTTTCATGTACCAGATCGACCATCTACGGGATTAAAACGATCAAAATTTAACGGTGCATAATACCTAATAATAAATTTCATAAGACATCACCAAACCCTGAAGCTTAAACATTGTATCAAACAAACCCAGACGTAACAGAAATCAATTAATAAAGGCGAGAATTACTAAACTCGATTCCGATACTGGCATAGTTACTAGCGCTATTTGAGGTAACATCAATCGTGGTAGAAAAACAGACGAAGATCGCAAATCATTGTCAAGGAAATAATACTTCAATCAAGCGGAAACTGTAGGCAATACTTGCATCTGCCAGCGACTTTGCCTGCATGGAAAGATTTAGTCTAGGAATGAAAGATTCGCAAAACGACCACATAACTATAATTGACAGATTCTCGCAATGTACAATTCTACAAATGACAGATAGATATAACCGATTCTCAAATTTACTGATTATTTATAAGGCTGATTTTATAAATGACTGATTCTACAATTCACTGATTCTACAAATGACAGATTTTGAAGCTGTCAATTTAAATTCGTACTTTCCCCCCTTTTTAGGTGAGAAAATCATCCAATGACGTGTCTCGTCCTTGGGCAGGACGAGATGGTCAGATTTTACTGACTAAAAACATATACCTCAACAGTGGGCGCGTACTCGCTCCGGGTCTGTGTACCAAACGTCAACCAATGTCTGTCTCTAGAGAGGATCTTCTCTCTTCTCTGTCTCTCTTATATTTCTATCGTTTGAACCGTTTGGGGTTGAAACATTGCCAATGGATCGGTACTAAGGCTGTGTGAATGTCTGAAAGAGTTACCATGGGCCTGAAACACAGGAACACAGTGGCACGGCATGGCAGACAATAGGTTTGTCAGCAAAATTCCGCCACGCCTTCCAACTCAACCCAGAACAGTTCTAAAAAAATAGTTTTGGAATACTAGAGGCCAAGTTTAAGGGATCGAGTCACATCGACTTTTTTGGATTTTCAGCAAATAACTCGACGACTTTTCGCGAGGCCAGGGCTTTTCTGTATCCAACGAATCAGTATTACTATTCAACGTGGTAATTCTGCCACCGTTCTGGATTCTTTTCCATTGACAGCGACCAAAATTTTAATACATTTTTACATAATATTATTACCATCAATCTGTTTATTGTAGTTAAATAAAATTCAAGTGTCCCAGTTCGCAGGGGAGCTGGGTCCGAAATGAATAACATAAAACACAATTGTCCCAAAAAAGGAGCCTAATGTTCCTCAACTCCATGCGAACGAAATGGAACAGCAAGTTTAAACCCAATATAACATTATACCTAGTAAATGATTTATTTGTTTATAAGTACGAGAATATTGAAATTTTATTCTGGTATTTTAAAAACAATAAAATTACAGGTTTTAAAGCAACGAAGCAGTCAAATTATAAAGTATTCAACCAGGTGCGCGCTCGCAATTTGTTTTAATCCAAACACAGACAGGTTAAGCCCCCATCGAAATTTAGGTCAGGCGAATTATTTACCTCAATCTAGATTTAAAAAAAGAAATTTAGCAAACTAGCTTTCATGAGCTTAAACTAGTATTTAAAAAATAGAATAGAATGAAATAAAACTTTATTTTACATTAACAAAAAACACTCTCTTTATAATCTTGCTTCGTTTAAATTCATTTTACCGCTGAGGTACTTACTGAGAGACACATTTATAGCACTTGCTTCTGCCAGCGGCTTCGACTGTTTAAGAGTTGAACATTATCTTGACAGAGACGCCCAAAGTGTTCTAACACACACATTCCCTGTTCATATGAACCTGATTGACATTAGGTCAAGCAGGTTCAGGTTCAATTCCCTAGCCAAGATGGTAATATGCAATCGGTAACGCTAGTAGAAAACTTCAAATGTACGGGAATGACGTCATCTCAATGCTCAGTCACGTGGTCAGAACAAAAGAATTCAGGGCGTGGCTAACTCGAGGCGTTTCACACA
The DNA here is from genome assembly GCA_929112965.1 of Mythimna albipuncta. Classification (NCBI taxonomy): domain Eukaryota; kingdom Metazoa; phylum Arthropoda; class Insecta; order Lepidoptera; family Noctuidae; genus Mythimna; species Mythimna albipuncta. Next base: position 9,491,305 of record OV815974.1, on the reverse strand, counting down.
AGCGATACGGCTGTAACTTGGCTAGGGGGGCTGGTCTGCGAGTTTGTTTTACGTTTAGTAAAACGAAACGTTTACCACGTTTGGCTCTCTGATTGGTTAAGAGATTGGAGCCGGCCAATTAGACTGCTGAACGTAATAAACATGTCGAAACCCGAACTATGCACTCTGTGCGATTTTTTTTTTATGTTAACGCGATCGATACGTTTGCTGCATTTGACTTACTGATTGGTTAAGAGCTTGGAGCGGGCCAATCGGAGCGTCGAACGTCATACACGTATCGATCGCTGTAAAACAAACTCACACTAGGCACTCTGAACACTTATTGGAAAACGCGTAAACAAAAGTTTCCGCATGCTCTAAATGTGGCCGTCCGGTAACTGTCCGGACCAAGCCCAAGTCGTCGACGGCGCGTACTGTTCCTGTTATCGTTAAGTCAAGAGCTAATAAGTTACTTTTATGTAAGCGTGCTCTATTGTCAACCACATCGCCGCATACCGTGAGGTAAGGTGTCTGGGTATAGTGAGCAATGGGTAGCTCACTGTCCGGCCGTCCGGTAACTTTCCGGACTAAGCCCAAGTCGTCGACGGCGCGTACTGTTCCCGCGCGCCTCAAGGAATTGTCAGCAACAGCAGGGACCCAGCCGGGTCGAAGCCTACTGGGGCCAGGGTTATCCGAAAGGGCGCTCGAGCCCCGGGATGAAGGCTAGAAGGAACGGGGTGGGTCTTTTAGTCAGTAAGAGTCTGACACTATCTCCCGCTCCACCCAAGAGCGGGGGATGTCAATGCATGATTTTTTCCCACCATAAAAAAAAATGCTCTAAATGTCATTCAGCCAGCTGTGATTGATTTTCGCATCCAAACATACAGACACATACCTTACAATATAAGTAAAACACTAAATGTGAGCCATTCAGTCTAGACGGTGTCTCCACACCCCATCAGTTTTCATGGCAGTCGTAAAGGGGCGCTTTACCATGAGATTATATCAAGAGTACGCAATGAAGATCACTTATACGCAAAAATCAACTTAGGATAAGTAGCACATTGATACTACATTACTTATATACTTGTTTTATATACAACTAGCTTTAGCCCGCGCAGCTTCGCTCCCGCTCTTCCCTACTTCAGCCTACTCTACCCTACTCTACTCTACTCTACCCTACTCTACCCTACGCTACCCTACTCTACCCTACTCTACCCTACCCTACCCTACTCTACCCGACTCTACCCTACTCTACCCTACTCTACCCTACTCTACCCTACTCTACTCTACCCTATTCTACCCTACGCTACCCTACTCTACCCTACCCTACTCTACTCTACCCTACTCTACCCTACTCTACCCTACTCTACCCTACTCCACCCTACTCTACCCTACTCTACCCTACTCTACCCTACTCTACCCTACTCTACCCTACTCTACCCTACTATACCCTACTCTACCCTACTCTACCCTACTCTACCCTACTCTACCCCTGACGTTTCATGTCAAGTCACACGGGAACGCTGTCGAACGGGATAAAAAGTATCTTATGTCCGTCTCCTGGCTCTAAGCTACCTCCCTACCAATTTTCACCCAAATCTGTTCTGCCGTTCTTGAGTTATAAGTGGTGTAACTAACACGACTTTCTTTTATATATATAGAAATACATAATCATAGAGAATGGACTGACCATCACCTTTACATAAATTACTTCTCTTTATAGAGAGATCAGCTAACTGAGGAAAACATCAAAAACCAGAAAAACGGACATCTGCAAGAAAACCAAAAGTTACATCAGCATTCCGGTTTTTTGGCATTTTGCCTTTTTTTTCGATGGGAAAATCATCCTATGACAACCCCCGCTCTTGGGCGGAGCGGGAGATAGTGTCAGACTCTTACTGACTAAAAAACCCATCCCGTTCCTTCAAGCCTTCATACCGTGGCATTTTTGCCTCAAACAATGATGATAATGTTTGTCCTGTATCTTTTTTGTTCATACGGTGTACAATAAAGAATATAATAATAATAATAATAATAATGGATTATTGTCTTAGGTAAAAATGGAAATTAATAAGACTCATTACCAGATAGAGGACAAAAGATAAGTGAACACGAAATCTAGAAACAAAACATAGCAATAAATACATGGATGAGAGTTGCCTTTATGGCAACCAGCCGTGACGGGATATGGCCGTGAAGGTTGGTTCAAGTTGGAAGAGGCTTTTACCCAAAGGAGTTTACACTCCATTACGGCCCGTTCACGACCTTGCCTTTGTGAGCGGTAGTTAAGCCCGAGGCGACGAGCGGTAAAAAAGTATGAAAATGTTTGAAACACGCCGCGAGATGACGCTCATAGCGCCGCGCGCCCTCTTACCGACGCCGCCCCGCTCACCGCCCCGGTCGCCGCGCCGCTCGCCACTGAAGCGGTTATCACACTCCTACGCACCACACAGCGTAACGCATGAAAACACACCTACGCACTTGCGCGAGTACAGTCTTAAAAATAATGTCATAAAATAATTATAATAATAATAAATAAATAATCAATCTTCAATCATTTAATAATAATCACACTTACACTTCCATCCACTCCCTTACCCTTCTCACATGTACTCACACACCCACACCTACCGCACTAAACTTCCTACACTACATTCAATACACTCTACCCAAACTTGTGTTTATATGTATAGTTTAGTTACCTAAAACTATTGTTGTACTGTACCTTCCTAATATGGATTGAAAGAGACTGGACCCCACAACACATGGAATCCTAGTGTGGGATTCAGGGCTCCATCCAAGTTTGTAAAGTGAATGAGTGAGTGATAAAAAAGTGCATATGCTTAATGAAGTTCAAGAGGAGAGGTAGTGATTCATGACCATATATTATTTAAAAAAAATAATTTAAAGTTTAACTTGGTCTTACTAACTCAGTACGCCATTCCATAACCGTACTACTTAAACTGTGGACGATTTATCAAAAAAATTGGTGGAATGACTTTGGCGCTATATTATAACCAAACTTTAGGCTGGGTTGCTTGAATTTCACTTCGCTCCAGGTAAAACAAGCCTTTGACCAGCTTTTAACTGCTATTATTTTTTTGTTAGCCGTAAGGACTGTGCGATTGAATTTACGAATAGTTTTGATGATGACTTATTTATTCTTAGTATGTGTTTTTCCCTGTTTCGTATATATTTATCACTAAACACCTATTGTTTATCATTCATATCACACTAACTTATACCTACATATAAGGTGACTGGTAATTTATTTACTTCAAACCTAACAAACTGACTAACATCCGTAGACTCATAGCAAGGTTCAGTTGAAAACCAGCGTCAGACCACTGTCTTTAAGTGATTTTCGAGATGAGTGACTGATTTGTATAAATATTTTGTAGTTGTGTAGGTAATTTTATTTTTAAGTGATTTACATAATTTGTGTCTAATCAGTGTAACTATTTTGTCATTCATGTTAAATATAACATTCATTTAACCGAACATATAACCTCCTCCTTTTCGAAGTCGGTTAAAAATACTTTGCAGCCCCAATTCACTTGTTGCCTGAAAAGACAAAGCTCACTCCATTCTCTACGTCTATGGAAAACTAAATCAAACATAAACTGAAATCAACCTTCAAGCTTTTTTTAGCGTACGACATAAACGCTGTCGCACACCGAATCGACTCGACACCAACGTAACTCAAAGAAAAAGGATTGAAAGTTTGCACTACTAGCTATTCTTGTGACTTTTCTCAAGTTGGCTCTTTGTGACGGTGAATTTCATTTTTGAAAAAAAAACAATCGAATATAAAAGTGTTGCCTTCTGTTTACATTATTTTACCTTGGGGTATACCTGACAGGCTTACCTGAACAGTTATACCTTTTTTTTTTATGGTGGGAAAAAATCATGCATTGACATCCCCCGCCCTTGGGCGGAGCGGGAGATAGTGTCAGACTCTTACTGACTAAAAGACCCACCCCGTTCCTTCTAGCCTTCATACCGGGGCTCGAGCGCCCTTTCGGATGACCCTGGCCCCAGTAGGCTTCGACCCGGCTGGGCCCCTGCTGATGCTGACAACTCCTTGAGGCGCGCGGGAACAGTGCGCGCCGTCGACGACTTGGGCTTGGTCCGGACAGTTACCGGACGGCCGGACAGTGAGCTACCCATTGCTCACTGTCCGCAAGCCCGCGTCTACGTTGGCCGGAAATCGGGATCAGAATCCCAGCGACGGCGGCGGCGATAACGCCGTTGCCTGATGCGTTCGGCCTCCTCCTTTGCAAGCATTACTGCTTCGCAGAAGTCGGTGACCGCCTGCCACTCCTCCTCGCTCCGGACCATGGCCTCAACCAAGGCCCGGCGCGAGAGGTCTCCGCCGCCGATCGCCCTCACGAACAGTTATACCTGTCAGGTACGCTTGTATGGAAAACAGCACAGTTGTGCAATATCCACGCTCCAGTTTACCTGTATAACTCAACTGTACAGAAAAACTTGTCAGGTATACCTTAGCAAGTATGGCTATCTTTAAATTTATATAAGACGCGGTGGCGGTCATAAAGCGAAACACACATCTATGATTTATTATTTATGATGTTTGTACACTGACAGCCCTAAATCTATTTCCTCTCGTTCAATATCTAACCAAAGGTTGTCTGTAAGATTACCCTATTCGGTAAGACAACCTATTGTACACTTATTTATATTTATATACACAATAAAGTTTAAATACTTTGTGAATTACACACGATGTCTAAATCGTTGTTTTTCAACTCTCCTTTCTTTGTCTCTTCTCCTTTTATTTCTTTAGAAATAAGCATCACCTTTGTACCTATTTTCTTTCTCTTTCTTTCTTCTTTTCTTTTATTATCAAATGTGTGTACCTACACGAATTGTTAAATAAATTTTATATTAATTCTTTCGAATAATTGAAATATTTTCAAAAACTCAGCCGGTGTCATATCAATCATTATGGACACAATAAAGTACGGTATTCAGAAGCATAACTTTACATATTAACTATTATTTGAAAATATCGCCAAAAACGAAGGCATGACAGGGTGTGGCCTTTTTGAGGTTATTAGACCAAAACGAGACGAAGGTTTGACAGTACATAAATAATTTAATATTTAAAATCATCCTGTATCACTGGCCTATGTTTTGTTGTAGAAAATCTTCGTTGTCTTTATATTATCGTGTTTTAAGTCTGCGAAGCTCTGATACTTAATTTGATTTAACCATGAATTAAATAATGCAAAAATTTGAACCTTCATTTTCAAGAGAAGAAAATTGAGACGAGATTGACGGTTCGTTTACACAGGAAAATGTCACGACAAACTTTTAAATAATATATTATAAATTGTATAATATAATAAATTGATCAATTTGATTTAATTCGAAGTTAATTTACTTGTCGTTAGAGCATTTGAATGTTTTTTTTTTACCTTTTTATTTCATAATCTAAGGGTGAGTTGCACCATTTAACTATAACGATGACCAAACCATAACCAGCCGTGAAACAGCCGCCTATTGGTCAATTCGACGATTTGACAACTGTTAACGGCTTTGTTATCGTTATAGTTAAATGGTGCAACTCATCCTTAAGATGTGTAAATAACTAGTCCACCATCTTGAAGAGTCCGCCACATATTGAATTTAGAATGACGTCACTTAAGTAATCGTGCATTCGTGATCTGAGTGAGTGTGAGACTTTCATTAACTAAAATTCACTCGTTTTCTTTCAGTTTCCCTTTCCGTTCCAGGATAGCGGTTAATCTTCCTAACGATTCCGCAGCCCTGATAAGCATATTCTCTCCTTTGCGTCGCGCAGTCGTTTAAAAACTAATCAAATCACGTAGTACAATTTCCTAGTCCCGACCCTTAACATCGTAGACGCTGGAAACGAATACCACCAACACTACATTCACAATAACATTAGACAAACCTACGTTACTGTCCGTTCAACCGATTTTGACTTCTATTGCGTTGATGGTATGATAAATGGTGACTGCAGTAAATAGTTGGTATTGTAACCAATTTTAGTTTTCAATGCCGTCCTTATGTTTACGGAATAGAAGTCAAAATGGTTGAACAGAAATTAAAAAACGTTTTTTTAGTGGCTAGTCTTTTTGCGAATGGGCATGTAGCGACATCTATGGCGCCACATAAGAACTACGAACAAAATACGAAATCCTGCATGATTTGAACATATACGACAGCCCGAAATCATTTATCGGGCAGTAGCCCACCAGACTATAACACCTGTCTGGTCGGAAGATCCTCCCTTTTCAATGGAGGTGTGTGGGACTTTACTCTTTGTTCCGCATACCTCCAAAGGCATATAAGGTAGGTTTTCTTCCATACCTTTTTTTTTTCAAAAAACACTCTTTAAGAGGCTTCTTTTGAGGAGTAATATGAAAGAAAAGGGAGTTATTGATAGTTTGACTGGTGACAGGACAGAATGGAAGAAGAAAACGTGTTGCGCCGACCCCAAGTAATATGGGATAAGGGCAGGAAGAAGAAGAAAGAGGCTTCTTTTCCACTCGCCTATCATCAACATCGGGCATGGTTCAAAAGCTTGTTGCTTCATCTAACGCAATTCAATGCCATGTTTGATGAAGAGGCAACGCAAAAAAGAGAGATAACGCCTAAAAACTCTGTTAGCATTCGGTAATTCCGTGATTTACTCAAATATTTTATAAAACTTGTTCCAGGAAATACGTGTTTTTTTTAAACCCTTAAAAGTTTTTAAAAAACATTGTCATTATTTAGAATCTTGATAAAATTTTCTAGGCTTGTATAGTTATACTTTTTTGACTTTTAAAATTTTTGAGTAAATTATGAAATGTCAAAGTTAATGCAAAATAGCAGATCTTCAGAGGTCTTAACTTGATTAGTTTTACACAAATTTATAAATTGTTTTCTATAAAAGCCTAGATAATATACACAAGATTATGTTTCCAAAATATCTAATGTAAAATGTGTAATAACGACAAAAACGTAAGAACGGTTGTATGTAAAACAGTGAAAGTGTATAGAATTGCATACCCCTAAGTAAAAAGGTAGTTTATTACTTGCAGAACTAAAAGAAGAAATAAAAGAAATAAATAAATCTGTACGAGACTTTTCTACAGAAATTTTTCCACATGTTTCCTACACGAGATGTTCTCGGAAAAATTGAGCGCATGTTCTCTTAGTACTTCAATGGTCGACTTTCGCAGAAATCGCCGTACTGTATATTATAGTAACTATATCCGTTATTTATTGTTTTTTTTTTTTTCTTTAAACCTTTTCTCAAGAACAAACATTTTTTCAAAGCAAGCTGTTATAGCTCGGTATACCTATATAATTAATACTCGTCAAGACAAATCATACGAGCCCAAACTCGATGGGGCCGTGTCGTTTAACTACCAAGTTTCTATAGCTACCTTCCGGTTCCATCATCAGATCAGTTCCTTGTCATAATAATTTTGCATTGTCATCTGATTTACACATGCATGCAAAAATTTCAGCCCAATCGGTAACCGGGAAGTGGGTCAAATTTAATTTACAAGATTTGATGACAGACAAACATCGGGACCGGTGAAACTAAGGCTCAGTCCAAATGATTTGAAATTAATCCAGTGTTATATCAAAAAATCTACTCTAATTTATAATAAAGAACTTTTTTTTTGTAGGATAATTTTGTCACCGACAGCAAGCTACTTTATTCCGGAGTGACATATGCAATATTTTATGTACGCGGGTGAAACCGCGGGTAAAAGCTAGTAATGAATAAAAACACAACAACACAGATACAGAATATTGTATGAATTGCTGTGGTCATGAATTGTAAAGAAAATTAATTACCCTAATATTATAAAGGTGAAAGTTTGTGAGGATGTAAGTTTGTTACGTCTTCACGCTCAAATACTGGAACGAATTGCAATGAAAAAACACACGAGTAGACCATGTTCTAGAATCCTTCTCTTCCTCTTCTTCCTGCCCTTATCCCATATTACCTGGGGTCGGCGCAACACGTTTTCTTCTTCCATTCTGTCCTGTCACCCGTCAAACTATCACTAACTTCCTTTTCATTCATATCACTTCTCACACAATCCATCCATCTTTTTTTCGGCCTTCCTCTCCCTCTCCATCCATCTACATGTATACTCAGAACACTTTTAGTAATATGCGAATCATTCATCATTATCATTCAGCCGAAAGACGTCCACTGTTGGACATAGGCCTCCCCCAAGTGTCCTGTACGTCTCGCATCCATCGGATTACCCCAACCCTCACGAGGTCCACTTTGTGGGAGGCCTTACAACGCTACATCTTCCGGTATGTGGCTGCCATTCCAGAACCTTTTGTTTCCATCGACCATCTGTTCTGCGAGCAAAGTGCCCTGCCAAACTGCCACTCGATTCTTTGGGCTATGTCTGTACCCTTGGTTCTCCTGCGGTTATCTTCATTTCTGACGTGATCACGCTAGGAAACTCCGAACATGACCCTTTCCATTGTCCGAATATTTCTGATGTGATCACGCAAGGAAACTCCGAACATGACCCTATCCATTGTCCGAATTAATTGCATTTATGATACTACACGGATATTTAATTTTGTCATCAATACAATGAATTTGTAATCTCATCATGCAAATATTCGATTTGGATTAAACGCGCTGATGGAGTTTGGCATCAATAACCATATTAGATGATGTTTCATGTTTTAGAACAGTATACGGAGAATAATTAATTTTAGAGCGGTGGTTACTACAAACTACAACGTAATTATTGTGTACCTGCAGTAAATAACCTTCAACACTATTGTTATTTTAGAGGTACATTTATGTGGAACAGAATGTAAATATAATAAAAATAATAATATAATAATAATTATATTCCACAACTATCATACAACGCCGTCTAGTCCCAAGCTAAGCCGAGCTTGTGTTATGGGTACTAGACAACTGATAAACATACTTATATATTTCTAAATACATACATATTATAGATAAATTACACCCAGACACAGAACAAATGATTATGGTCATCACACAAACATTTGAAATAGAACCCACGACCTCCGGCATAGCAGTCAGGATCACTAACTACTAGACCAACAGACCAGTCAAACAACAATTCCCATACTACTCGTAGCTGATCCGGGAACTTTGTGCCGCCTTTTTTTGGCGGAGCGAAGTTCGTCAGTTAGTATAGACAATGAATATAGTCAACCGATTGCAATGAAACAAAGCCTATACCAAGTTACACACAATTTTAATATGTAAGAGTTATCTACATCGGTCTCGTACAATTTTACGTGATGCGCGCACCACTATTTAAATAAATATAAATAATAATTGAATTTGTAATTTTTAAGTAACTAACTTTTGCTCGCAGCTTCGCCCGCGTACATAAAAAAAGCCTTTGTCACTCAAGAATAAAGCAGCTTTCTGTCGGTGAAAAAATTTTAGCAATCGGATCAGTACTTTCAGAGATTACCTCCTACAAACAAAAAAACGTAAAACAAAAAAATTAAAGCTTTACCTCTTTATTATATTTAGTGTAGATAATAATTATAATTTATAAAGATGCTATAAAAAGTCCCACAAACCTCGGTTGAAAAAAAAGTATCCCCTGACCAGAAGGGTGTTAAATCAGGTTTGGGTTTGGTTTTGCCCGAGAGATTATTTCGAGCTGGGACCCGTTTTATATATATATGCCTGTAGTCTGCTATTTTTATAAATTCGTCATTCCAACACGATCCCATTGTCATTTTGCTAAAAGTTTGTAATCTGCTAATTCATAACGATCGATCATTGATCGGTAATAGAATTGTGGTAGAATGACAATGCACCAATTGCGCAATGACGTCGTAATGGTAGGTCACTGATCAAAGGAACTGTCAAAATTTTTGCAGATTACCGCATAGGTACCTACGTCATATTCATTTGTCATTATGTACGAGACTACCATTCTATTAGTATTCTTTCAGTGGAGTGCCAGTGTTTGACCATCGGAAAGTCATAGACGCCATTACATTAGTAGACTACCAAAACTTGTCAAAATCAACAATTATGAAATCAATGATAAACTATTCTGACACTATTGTAATAGCAGACTTGAGGCCCTGGACTGTTGTAAATCTAATTGCGCGATATATGATTTTGTAGTTTAGTTCACAAGTGGCACTATAGACGGCTACATTACTACTTATATGTTTTTAACAAAACCAGAAAATGGTTTCTTGATATATCTTGCATAATATATGATAAGTATGCAAGGCATGGCATGTGCATGGGCACGTTATTTGTATCACAAATTAACTTTTTTATTACTAATTATTGAAACTAACTAAAAAAAGAAACATAACCTTTCTTTCAGTCGGGTAAAAAAAAATATCCATTACCTAATTATGTGCCCCGATTTAACCTAGCGTTCTAAATGACCACCATTATCTAACTCCATTACACACGTGATAGACTTGACCGGACCAATCCTATTTAGGTAAGCTAAGCAGCTTTCGATGTAGCCGATGTGGTTCACTGCTCAACATAAAGTACCACCCAAGGCTTAATTATCGGTAATGAAGTTACCGAATAATCTCTACTTTGCTCGACCAGATTGGATTTCGTAGATAATGAAAATCTTCATTCTGTTGTATTCTCTAGTCGCCTTCAACGGTAAAACGAATAGAAACAAATTTTCAATGAAAATCACTTTTTCATAACAAGCTTTTATAGCACAGTATCATCATTATATCAGTCAAAAGACCTCCACGTTTGAACATAGGCCTTCTCCAAGTGTCGCCATAATGATCAGTCTTGTGCGTCTCGCATCATCGGATTCCCGCGACCATGTGATCGGTCCACCCTGGGAGAGGTCGAAAGAACTATGGCAGCGTTAGCGCGGTATATACTCATATAATTAATACTCATAAATAACGACCATTCTAAAAAATTAAAACACGACAGGGCTTATCCTATCGCACATATTACCAAATTCTTATTTCCATCTTCGAGTTCCATTATCAGATCCTGGATATTATCTAGTACGGAAATTCTCTACAAGAAGAATCATACGAACTCAAACTCGATGGGGTTGTGTCGTTTAACTATCGAGTTCCTATTGCCATCAAATCTATTCCATGTCATAATAAATATGCATTGTTATCTGATTTACACATGCATCAAAATTACAGCTCCATCGGTAACCCGGAAGTGAATCAATTTGTAAGATTTTATTACAGACAAACATCGGGACAGGTGAAATCAAATAAAAGCTTGTAAACTAAAGTTCATAAACAAGACATGACATGTTTCTGTTTGTTAATTCTTACAACAAGAAAGTGTTAACTTGATATCTCGAGAAGTATTTCTCACGTGTAGCCGTCGAGTAGTAACATCACATTTTTATGATGATAAAGCATTATGAAACATGATGACGAAGTAATTTAGTTTGTCTTTTATTACGTATAAAGTTAACTAACTTGGTTTATTCTTACGTTTGTTCGTTGGAGGGGGTGCAAGGAGGTGCACTTCTACCGCCCCCCCCCCCCCCTCCCAGTTTTCAGTGTATAAAAACCGGCCAAGTGCGAGTCGGACTCGCCCATAAAGGGTTCCGTAGCAGCAAGTAACATAATATAAAAGTTCTTGTAGTTCTTTGTAACTTTGATCGATGTTATAAATAATGATGATGTGTTTGGTCGATGTTGTGAATAATAGTGTATTTTTTTTTTTTAGATTTATGACGTATTAAAAAAAACTACTAACTACGATCTCGTTCAAACCAATTTTCATTGGCGGTTTGCATATATTTTTTTTTAAATTTTATCATTCTTATAGTTTAGAAGTAACGGGGGGGGGGTTACATTTTACCACTTTGGAAGTGGTAAAATGTAACCCGCGACAGACGCAAACTATTCAGTTTAAAAAAAAATGATATTAGAAACCTCAATATCATTTTTGGAAGACCTATCCATAGATACCTTAGAAGTTTGAAGAAAAAAAAAATTTGAGTTTCAGTTCTATGTATACCCCCGAAATTTATTGTTTTTTTTTTTTTCTATTTTTGTATGAAAATCTTTATGCGGTTTACAGAATACATCTACTCACTAAGTTTCATCAGTATAGCTCTTATAGTTTCGGAAAAAAAGTGGCTTTGACATACGGACGGACAGACAGACAGACAGACAGGTTCCGTTTTTTGCCATTTGGCTACGGAACCCTAAAAACACCTCATATTTAAGAACCTGATACATCCAACGCGAGGTACGAGATACTCGTTTGTTCTTTTGACATAATTATATATGACGTTTGTTTTTTTTTTATCTTATTCATACAACATCTGTTGTAATGTTATTTTAATTTAAGTAATGTCTGCCGCATGCCGATCGAGAAGTGGGTTCATAATTTTTACACAAAATTGGTGCTCTTGAAATCGTGAGACGATATCGCGGCAGATCACGAAGAAAGTGGCTTGACGACTTATGGGTCTTTTTTGGCCAGAGACAAGTTGGCAAGAGGTAGCCCAGTTTGGCTATGATGTAGCGACATGGTCAAAATTGCGACAAAGCTCCGTAATAAAGATTAAAAAAAAACCATGGAATGCATGGATGGCCTTTGCCCAGCAGTGGAACTACACAGGTTAGATTATAGCCATACTATTATTATAGTCATAATCCTATAACCGCGTACCGGAAGACGCAGCGTTGGAAGGCCTCCTACAAGGTGGACCGATGACCTGACGAAGGTTGCGGAAAACGGATGAATGCGAGACGCACAGGGACGTTCGTTGTGGCGACACTTGGGGGAGTCCTATGTCCAACATTGAAACAATACAAGCTATATTATAGTCATACTAATCTTGTAAAGGTGAAAGTTCGTGTGTATCCATGTATGTTTGTTACTGCTCCAGGCTCAAACTGCTGAACGGATTTTGATGAAATTTTGTTTACAGATAGACAGTGTCCTGGAAATCTGGAATAGCATACATATAGTATACTTCTTATCCCAGGAATATTGATGCTTAGGACAAATTTAGAAGTAAGTTTAATAAAAAAAATTACAGGATGTCTTATAAGATGTGAAAATACTTTTTTATTAGGGAGTGTGCACTGGAATTGCACAATCTAATTCCGGCAAGTTCGTTTCATCATCGGACCACACGACGTACAGCGTTGCGCCACCGGTACATGGTGTACATCCCACCCATACGCACAAAACGTTTTAGGAACACATTTATTGTGCGTACAGGAGTGGAATTCCCTGCCGGATTCTGTGTTTCCTGATAGCTACAACTTAGGGGTCTTTAAGTCAAGAGTGAATAGGTTACTTCTAGGCAAGCGTGCTTCGACCACATCATCGCTTACCATCAGGAGAGATGGTGGTCAAACGCAAGCCTATCAATACTAATAAAAAAAACCTAATAAAAAAAACCTAATAAAAAAGTATTTTCTCATCTTTCTAAAAAAAATCATAAAATTTCATATTGTCATAAAACCTTTTTTAATAAGGAAAGTAAAACGCAAATTGTCACTTATTTAACTTTTCGTCTTAAAAAGGCACAATTATGTTTCCTTGAGATAATTTTCTACTCGAAGGCGCTGACAGAAGCAAGAATAACAATAAGAAAAAAACTGGGCAAGTGTGAATCGGACTAGCGTACTGAAGGTTCCGAAAACTTACCTATGAAAACAGTTCAATTGAGTTACGAAGGTTTTTCCGAATTGCAAAAAGATTTTTTTTTTTTGTGGCGTAACTACAATTTTACCGTTTTCAGTTCAAATTTCTATAATTGTATTATGAGACCTTGTTTCACGCATTTGGCGTGGAACCTAGGTCACAGAAAATGATTTTTGGTTAACTTGAGATTGTCAAAATACACAATTTTTGCGATATACATGGCCGTATCTTTTAAGCTATTGCATAGCTTCTATCGCGGGCCTTGAGCGTGGAGACCGAATCCAGAAATTCCGTAACTAAAATAACCTAACACTGGACTCATTTGTTTTTTAGCGTGGTGACCGATAAGAAAACAAATGAGTGAACAATCAATCAAAATTCAATTCAATGTGTGAAAGTGTAACTTCAATTGATATCAAAGAAAAAAAAATACTGCATAAATAAAATAAATAAATAATTATAATTACATAAGTTGATAAAAATGCTATGCAATAGCTTTACCGCGGCAGTCCCCGAGTGCCACACGTCTTTTTTTTTTTCGTTAACTCAGAAGTTTTATTTTTCACAGCTTCAGGGGACGGCAGACTTGAGTATATGGTTTCAATTTTTACTCGGTACCTCTACGCATTCTCGAGATAAAGGATCTTGACAGCTGTACACAGATTTTTTCTTTTGAGTTCCGAAACCCAAAAAATAAGGTTCCTTGCGATATTCAAACAAAAAGTAATTTATCAAAGAAATGATGAGTTATTTTTTCGAAATAAAAATGTTTTAACACAAAGAATGCTGGTTTGACAGACTGATTTGTTTACCGGTCGTAATCAGTGTTACGTCAAAAAGCGCGGTGACGTAATTCAAAATGGCGCCGGAGTATCGAGACCAGGGTAAAAAGGTTTACATAGAGACCCACGAGACGTGAGACGCTGCAAATTGTTTTATTTTAGTATTCGCAATTTGTCATTAAACATTCGTTTTGACTCTCTAAATCAAGAAAGCTTACGACTTTGTGCTTTTTAATTACGTTGATTAAACTTCTTAAGTAACGTAACACATACATAATGGTTTTTAAGGTTCCGTATCTGGAAAGGAAAAAGCGGAACCCTTATAGGATCACTTTGTTGTCCATCTGTCTGATGGTCTGTCTGTCTGACTGTCAAGACCCTTTAACTCGGGAACGCGTCGAGGTATCGAGTTGTAATTAAAATCATAATCTTAATAGATCTGCGGGTCCTTGAAACTTCTAAGTTAACGAAAAACAAAAGATATGGCTGTTTATATCGCAAAAAACGTATATTAAATATTTCGATTCTATCAAAGGAATCAAAATTCATAGGGTTACTTCCCGTTGAACAAGAATCCTGAAAATTGGCATAAAGCAAAGTCTAATAGCGCAAGTATGAGAATAAATCTGAAAATAGTAAATTTATTACAAAAAATAAAACTTTTTCGCTATTCGGGAAAATCTTCAAGACTGGATTCGAGAATTGTAGTTTTTACGGATCCCTCAGTGCGCAAGTCCGACTCACACTTGCCCAGTTATTTTTAATGGTATATAATTATAAACTAGTGCTCACTGATATCCCACCTGATAGGTAAGCAGTGATGCATTCGTTGATGATGGTAATTTGTTTTGAGTCGAGTTTTTTTATAATTTCGGAAAATAAGCTGTTTGACAGTTTTTGTTTAGAAAACCAAGAGAGTAGAGTATAGGCAACTCGGGTTACGGGATTATTCGAGAAAGTTACCGTGGTTCTGGAACGCAAAAGGCAACTCAAGGAACATAAATGGGTTTAATTCAGGGATGTTATGGATATGAAATTTCGGATACGGATTGGTAACCGGTATAATAATTTCTATATCCGTATGATATAGAAATGATTATTATACCGGTTACGGATACGGATATTTGGGATTATCCGTTACTTTCGGATAATTTCGGATACGTATATTAGATTTTTAAGGAATTTCAGAAGTCAAATACAAATACATACTATTTACTACTATAACTATTTATATTTTACGTCACCACACGTTATGACAGACTGTGTCGCAATTAAGCTCCTCCCCTATCCGATATTATCCAAATTTTTATTTCGGATTCGGTTACGGTTATGGATATTATTTTGTATCGGATATCCGATAGTTTCGGTTACGGTTATGGAGCTCCCTAACATCCCAGGTTTAATTAGTAAAAGTCTAAGAGTCGCGCTTGCTCCACCCAGAGCGAAAGAAGTTATTTGATAATTAACCACGTCAAGAAAGGTGGCTAGCTCGTATGAAAACTTTTTAATTAGTATGATATTTTTTTATAAAATGAAGTTACTTTTTACTTTCAAAGCTTCGCAATTGTTTGCTGGCTAAAGATGCACTTTTGGACGACGTGTTTTTTCATAAAATTTGCTCATAATTTATTAAGTACTAGCTTTTCCTGCGGCTTCACCCGCGTTCTTAAAATATAGCCTATCACTCAAGAATAAAACAGGTTTCTAGCGGTGAAAAAAATTTCACAATCGGACCAGTACTTTTAAAAATTACCTCCTTCAAATAAAAAAACAAACTTTACCTC
Organism: Mythimna albipuncta; assembly: GCA_929112965.1. Classification (NCBI taxonomy): domain Eukaryota; kingdom Metazoa; phylum Arthropoda; class Insecta; order Lepidoptera; family Noctuidae; genus Mythimna; species Mythimna albipuncta. The sequence goes on along the minus strand of OV815974.1, from coordinate 9,475,094 downwards.
TTAATAATATTAAGTATATAAAATATAGATACTACTAAAGTAACCAATATTTTAGTGTTCAAAACTAACCTTGACCCTTTAGTTTACCCAACAGAAAAGGTTAGAATTGTTACGAATCTTTTGAGTTTGAGTTTCAATTGATTCGTTACCCAAAACAAATGTTATTAAAAGTTTGGTTGTTGTACAAAACTTTAAAAGATATAATTAATGAAGTTTTCAAGATCCAAGAAAGACAATCCCTCCATACAATCTTCAAAGTAAATAGCTTAGAAATACTTTTATTCGGTACAGACGCCTTGGTTCTCCAGCGGATATCTTCATTTCTAATGTGATCACGCAAGGAAATTCCGAGCATAGCCCTTTCTATCGCCTTTAAGGTGGGCCGATGACCTAGTCAGGGTCGCGGGAATCCGATGGATGCGTGACGCATAGGACCAGTCGTTGTGGCGACGCTTGGGGGAGGCCTGTGTCCAGCAGTAGACGTCTTTTGACTGATATGATAATGATGATGATAGTACAGACACAGCACAATGGTATGTTTCTAAAAACCAATCAACCTTTATAATTAGTTACTTTTTGTGTATACGGAATGAGATTTTGCATACAAACGTTCTAATTGTTATTCTCCTTTCTTCTTCTTCTTGCCCTTATCCCGTATTATTTGGGGTCAGCGCAACACTTTTTGTTCTTCCATTCTGTCCTATCGCTCGTCAAACTATCACTAACTCCCTTTTCTCTTATATCACTCCTCATACAATCCATCCATCTTTTCTTCGGCTTTACTCTCCCTCTCCATCCATACATCTTATTTATTTATTTATTATTTATTTATTTATAACTTTATTACACACCTTAATACAGGATAAACATTTACAAAAGATTATACTTATTCTCCTCTAAAGGTTGAATTTTCAAAAAAACCCCTGCAAATGCTCGCCTGAGTCATAAAAGGAAGCCTTGTGCAAAATTTCACTTTCGCAGTCCTAGTAATTTCGGCTGTGCGTGGATGTGTTACTAAGTTAATTTAGTTTCTCCTTTTATATACATAGATGTAATGATAATTAATCTATTAAAATGTGAAACTGCAAAGTCTGAAAGTAGACTAATTAACAAGTTGCTAAGTTAGCAACTCAATTTTATAAACTACCTATCATCATCTCTCCGGCCGGGTCGAAGCCTACTGGGGCCAGGGTTATCCGAAAGGGCGCTCGAGCCCCGGTATGAAGGCTAGAAGGAACGGGGTGGGTCTTTTAGTCAGTAAGAGTCTGACACTATCCCCGCTCCGCCTAAAAGCGGGGGATGTCATTGCATGATTTTTTTCCAACCATAAAAAAAAGGCGGATATTGAAACTGCAGCTGTGGTGACTGGCCTGTTGGTCTAGTGGTTAGTGGCCCTGACTGCTATGCCGGAGGTCGTGGATTCGATTCCTGCCCGGGACAAATGTTTATGTGATGAGCATGATCATTTTGTTCTGTGTCTGGGTGTAATTTATCTATAATATGTATCTATTTAGAAATATATAAGTATGTTTATCAGTTGTCTAGTACCCATAACACAAGCTCTGCTTAGCTTGGGACTAGATGGCGCTGTGTGTTAGTTGTGGAATATTATTATTATTATTATTAGCTGTGGGTAATGTATGAAAGAAAATTTTAAAAGTGGAAATGTGAGGTTTTGTTCCACTTCGTCATTTATTACAAGAACATTGGAATTTAATTCCAAAAATTCAAGCGCTTTTCCTTTTTATCACTCCATGTCTGTCGATACGTGTGTCGTCATTGAGCTCATGTTGCACACTGGACAAACGGTAGTGTGGCCATAAACGCATTAATTACTGCGGTAATCTTCTATAATGTGCGAAAAAAGACCGCCGCCGGAGCTATCGTCTACCGCCATTTGCCATATTGATTAGCATTGTAAAATTATGGCCATAAATCGTGGTTACACCTAGGCGTTATCGAAGTTATGGCAATAACAACATGAGGCGCGCGTGGAACGGATACCGTCAACGACTCGGGCTCGGTCCGTACGGTTATCGGACGACCGGACGGCGAATTCTCCATTGCTCGCTGTCCGCAAGCCCACGCATGGGTTGATGATTGATGATGATAAGAGTAGAGGAAAACCAAAGCAATGGATGGAGTGATTAAAAATTATATAGCTATAATTAATGCATCCATACTTTTGCAATCCTCACTAACAAAGGAGGAACAAAGCCTGTGGATGAAGCTAAAACAAATTCACACGCAACAGCTGTTTGGTATCCAGTATCAGGGGTCAGAAAACATGTGAAATTATCAGCCACAGCCCGTTAGGCTGAAAACCGACCGCAACTCGTTAGATATAATGGCTCCTATGTACATATGTATATCTATACTAATATTACGTACATAAAAAGCATATTCAGCATTATAATGTTCCCACTGCTGGGAATTACGCCTTCTCTCTAGGAGAGGGAATGGGCTATAATCACCGCCCGAGCCCAATGCGGCATGCAGTCCTCGAATTTTTGGTTCTTAGACATGCCGGTTTCCTCACGATGTTTTCACGATGTGTTTGATTAGTGAATCAGAGATTATTCAAATTTTCTTCGGAATGACTGGTAAATTCAAAATACTTACAAAGTACGAAGGTATGCAGAGAATAGGCGGTAACACGAAGCTGAGCAATATCGCGATCGTGCATCTTCGGTCCGTGCAGAGCGTTGGACTATATGTAGGATACCTGCGGACAAAATAACTGTTAGTTCATAATAATTAATATTTTGAGGCAGGCAGAACCAAGACTATAAAAAAGACGTGTGGCACTCGGGGACTGCCGCGGTAAATTATAATTATTTATTTATTTTATTTAGGCAGTATTTTTTTTCCTTTGTTTTTTTTTCTTTGATATTAATTGAAGTTACACTTTCACACATTGAATTGAATTTTGATTGATTGTTCACTCATTTGTTTTCTTATCGGTCACCACGCTCAAAAAACAAATGAGGGGGGGGGGTGTTAGGTTATTTTCGTTACGGAAATTTCTGGATTCGGTCTCCACGCTCAAGGCCCGCGATAGAAGCTATACAATAGCTTAATAATATTGCCAATTTCAAAGCGCATATTACTTTTATCACTTAACAGAAGTTGCAACTTGGAGGCAAAATTCACTTTTCTCTTAAACGAATTACTCAATCAGATGTACTTATACTAAGTCGTCTTGTTCGGAAAAGTTTAAGAGTATACTGCATCTAAAATGCAAGACTGAACGAAGGCAATTGTAGCTCATTATCATCATCATCATCATCATCATATTAGCCGAAAGACGTCCACTGTTGGACATAGGCCTCCCCCAAGCGTCGCCACAACGACCGGTCCTGTGCATCACACATCCATCGGATTTCCGCGACCCTGACCAGGTCATCGGTACACCTTGTTGGAGGCCGTCCAACGCTGCGTCTTCTGGAACGTGAACGCAGTGGCGTTCACGATGGGACGAAAGGTTCTGGAGTGCAGAACCTTTCGTCCCCATCGACCATTGTAGCTCAATATCTTGGATATTGAGATGCCGATTTGATTTTTTCCGTAATATAATGTCAAAACATCTACGCACTCGATTATTTGCCTCCGTCTTTCAAATCTCTGTCAAATATCAATCGATCGTTCTCTAATCTAGGTGGCACCATACCGGGGACGAAAGAGGTTTTGCGATTGTAATTCAAAATGGGATTAAATATAATGACCACCATAAAACGCTTTGGTACCCTTAGTTCTTTTGTCAAAAATATATTACTTGACACCAAAAAAATGAAATCCTAAAGTTACAATAGTATTTTAGTTACGACTACTTTAAATTGTATTCGAACACCAAATGTAGTAAATGATAACCAAATCTTAGCGAGCAAATTAATGCGCTCTTTTTAGCCCCGTAGAGCAAGATGATACTTTGTCTAATCAACAATCTATCTTAGTGGAATTTTAGGGTACCCCGGGTTGGATAGATTTAGGTTAGAAGAAGGTGGCGGGGTTGTAGTGAGCGAGCGAAGCGAGCGAACACAGACCCCGTCACCTTCTTCGAGGGTATTTTTTTTTAAACCACCCAGAAGTAGGAGCCCTGCATAGCGGGGCTCCGTCGAGCTGCTGCTTGGCAGGTAGTTAACCTAACCTCAAAATTTTAACTACTGATATCTCCGTAACCATGGGGTTCTGCCGATGCTTTATTTGGATTCATTTTGCTTAAATAGGATAGCGAGATGTTAAAACTGGTTATAATTTTACATTAAAATGTAGGTTTAATTTTGGTGATCATTTACTATTTTTGTCTTTTATATGTTACTATATCTGGTGGTAAGTTAAACATAAGCCATTCAAAATTAAAGGAAATCGCGTTTCAAGAGGCGCCTTACGTGCACAGTCCATTACTGTGCCTTCGAAGTGCAATAATAAAATTAAGAATCTGAATCGCAGGTGCTACAAAAATATAAAACACATTGGTTCAAATTTTTACTTGTTACTTTCAATTAGTGAACAGTTTTGCGGGCCCCCTCTGCCCCCACCACGCTACGCCACTGCTTATATCTCATTCACATTTCACCCGTTAAACTCATATTCTCTAGGGGAAGAATGTCGCGAGATATTTCGACTCCAAAGAAATCGTCAAGCGGTGTCGTACGTAATTTAACTTACTCACAATTTTGCAGTCGAGAAATATCTTCCAACATTTATTTGTTCCCTAGGGCAATGTCTATTTGATCATATTTTTTACAGCTTTTATTATTTTGAAGTACAAAACAAGTTGTCTAGATACAATAAAAAATATATTTTCTGTAAGAAATTATTAATCATTGATTTGTTGGAATATAACAAAAATAAATCCATCCTGCTTCAACACTTTGTCTTTCTCTTTCTAAACCATAAATATTGTATTTAATTGGTCTGAGCCCCTCGTCAGCATTTGACTGAAATCTCTAGTCGGTTACTGTTACCGTATTCCTTTAGCCTTGCTTAGGAGCACAAATACGATGTTTCTCTTTGGTGACTTATTAACCCCAACATGATCAACATGGTCGTCATCATTTCAGCCAAAAGAGTATATTGTCTCTGTTGTACATAAGCCTCCTCCAAGTGTTGCAACAACGAACTGACCTGCGTGGCCCGCATCCGTCACATTCCCACGACTCTCACCATGTCATCAGCTCACCTCATGGAAGACCTTCTAACACCGCGTCTTCCGGTGTGCGGTCGCCATTCCAAAACCTTTCAGCTCCATCGACCATCTGTTCTGTGAACTATGAGCTTTGCCCACTTCGACTTATGTTTGGCGATTTTTCGGGCTATGTCGGCAACCTATGGTTCTCCTGCGGACATCTTCATTTCTCATATGATCACGCAAGAAAACTCTGAGTATAGCACTTTCCATCGCCCTTTGATGAGGCGCAAGCCTTTTGATGAGGTCCGTTATAACCAAAGATATACTGCTGTATTTCTTATAGAAATTCACTTTTTAAAATAATCTCTAGATAGTAATTGTATCGTACTGACAGTAACTGAATCTGTACTAATATTATTAAGCTGAAGAGTTTATTTGCGGGTGAAAAATTTATTTATATTTATTTCTTTAATAAAACTAATAAAAAAAATGTACAAAAGCGGACTTAATGCCTTAGGAATTATCTGCCAGTCGACCTTAGGGTAGTGCAGAAATATAAAAACAATCAATCAATCCCATGTTTTTTTTTTTTCAATCAGTATCTATAATTTTGAAAACATTATTTAAGTGCTGGATAGCCCATTTGTTGAGGAACACTACAGGACTATAAAATCACGCTGCGACCAATAAGAGCGAAGCAGTAACCAATTTAAAGATGCGAGTAAACCAACAGCCAACAGCTAGTCTAAAATAGCTATTATTTTAGATTCAGTTGATAGTTCTAGGTCTACCTTATCGTCACCTCGAGGAGTTGTAAGAAAACCGTAGGGGCCCAGCAGGGTCGTGGCCTACTGGAGCCAAGGATCTGTTTCTGAAAGGAAGATTCGGCCCTGGTACAAAACGCAACGAAGGAACAGGAGTGGGTGTTTAGTCAGTAAAAGTCTGTCACTATCACTATCATAGTCACTATCTCCGCCCCTAGAGCGGAGGTTGTCATTGGATGATTTTCCGACCTAAAACAAAAGCTCTACAATGTCTACATTTAAGTAAATACGTAAAAAAAATAAATTCAAATGAGTCCATTAATTGACATTGCTTGAAAGCACAAAAAATAAATTATACTTTTCACAGAAAGCGCTCGTAATTTACAACTTTAAATTAAACAAAATCAGAATTCAGCTTTCAGAGGTTTTTTACGTAAAACCCTGTTGGAATATTTCCACTTATTTATTTTAAACTTGGTATTCGTTTTGGTGGACAATAAATATTGTACATTTTGATAAAAGTGGAGAAAGTTTGTCATTTTGTCATTGCGACCGAGGTGGAATTCGCCCGAGTCGCATATAAGAAGCCGAAAGCTGCAGTGACAAGTTTTCACGTGTATCAAATCGTCATTTTCTAAGACACGATTAGATAAATAAGCGGGGTTTGACAAGCTACACGTGGGGGTCGCTTAGCGTCCAACCTGATACGACTTTTCCGCATTAGTGCTGAAACCAGTAAATTGCATGCGTAAAAGCGACCCTAAGAACAAATTTTCGAGTATTAAAAATAATTTTCCATAATTATCAGTTAGTAAACGACAAAGTCCTGAGACATGAAATAACTTTAAGTACATTCGAATTCAGAACTTCCTCCTTTATGACGTCGGTTAAAAATTGGTGCTGCGACTAAAATTTCTCCACCTCCATATTCCTCACTACTGAGGGTCGTGAAGATCTCGTTGGATGAACCTCTTACTTTACTGATGGAGTCTCGCCATCTGTAGCGGTTTTTGGCGCCATGTACTGCAACGTGCAACCAAATTGCACTACATTCATATAGGTATACAGCGGACCAGATCTGACTATCTTTTTGGACCGCGGCCTCTTGGTCGTCTTGGCTGTGAACCATGTCAGTTACTTCGTTACTTCGTAACTGACATGGTTACTTTGTTACTGACGTGGTTCCTGTTCAAGGTTTAGGCCATTTTTGCAGATTATATGTTGCCAAAAAACTTAAACAGTGCGTTTATAAGTAATTGACAGTCTAGTCTTGATGTTTAGTTAACATACGATTTGATATACAGGGTCATTTGTGAAACACTAAAAACTTTGTAGGACTGTAATACTAATATCATAAACAACAACTTTTGTTCTATGACATTTACCAAAAACAAACCTACAAACTTTGTTCTAACTAACACATTTCAACTCTGTATTTTGTTGAACCCACCTACACCTCCCGTGCACGATCCCCGCTTCCCGCTGCTATTGTACTATCGCTTGCTTCGCATAGACTTCGTAACATTCAGAACGTTTAGTTTAAATATTTAATTTTTTTGTATGAAAATCTGATGAACCAATGTATGATAATTTTTTTAAAGATAGATAGATTCTTTATTGTACACCAAAAATAAAAATTAAATGAGAAACTTAAAATTAATAGGGCGTCACAATGGGCGGTCTTATCGCTAAAAGCGATTTTTTACAGACAACCTTTGGATTTGACAGAGAAGGAGATAAAGATACGCAGGTAGTTCGTATAAAAGTCATAGAACAAAAGTTGTTGTTAATGATGTTCTTAACATACTCAGCCAGTTGCCAGTGTTTTAAAAATAACCCTGTGTTTTTGTGTGGATAGCAGCCCAGGAAATTTATTTAAAGCATATTTCATTAACACCATATCTCGAAGACATCAATGCGGACTAAAAATAGTAGCTACAGTAAAGTGAATAGGGACCACTGAGGATTCAGAAATGTAGGTCAGTATGACTTGACCCTAGGGATTCTAGTGAGGGTTGCGGAATGGTTCGAAAGAGGCTGTGGCCCTGGAACTCAAAGCGCAACTGAAGGAACACAGCGTGAGGATTTATTGATAATTTCCCATGAATAAGAAAAGAAACAGCTAATAAAAAAAAAAGAGGGGAAAAAGAAAAAAAAACAATGTTATTAGCATTCCTCGAAAGCGTTACCGTGGCCTTGGAACGCAAAGGGCAAGGTGGGCTTTTGTAAAAGTCTGATACTCCTTCTCGATCCACCTAGAGCCGCATAAGTTAAATAACTTATTTCGCTGCTTACCATAAGGTGGGATCGCAGTCAAGCACTGGTTAATACCCTAAAAAAAAAATTTTTACTACTTTTTTTTGACCTCAAAAAATTGGTATGTACACTTACTCAAGAACCATGACAGGTCCAATAATGTCTTATTGACCTAATTTTACTAATTGAGGCCTTGGGGTCAAGTTCATGAGTCAGCTTAGTTGCGTGTCTGGTGATGAGCAATTTGATCTAAATACTTAAGTTATCGCGGTTAAAGCATCGGCCTGGTCGCACACGAGCTACCGACTACAACCACCAAACGCTGCCACCGATCTATTCCCTTCAATTGTCATACATTTTGCAGACTCGCCGCACACGATGACAGTGGTCGCCACACGCTACAAATAGTCGCTGCTCGCTTCTTTTGGCACCGACCACTTTACACCATGACACACTACTCGCGCTAAACCCTACCCCTCTCCTTTCTCATCAGTAAACTAATTCAGATCGAAGGCAATACGTTCCATCTTTTTTAACGTTAATTAGTACAATGGATATGAATATAGATATAATTATTTATATCAAATGTTTAATCGCGTCAAGCAAGATTAAAAACCGGCCAAGTACGAGTCGGACTCGCCCATGAAGGGTTCCGTAGCAGCAAGTAACATAATATAAAAGTTCTTGTAATGTGTTGTGACTTTGATCGATGTTTTAATAATAGTGTATTTTTTTCGGTTTATGACGTATTAAAAAAAAACTACTTACTGGATTTCGTTCAAACCAATTTTCGTTGGTAGTTTTTATAGTAATGTACATCATATATTTTTTTTAGTTTTATCATTCTCTTATCTTAGAAGTTAGAGGGGGGGGGACACACATTTTACCAATTTGGAAGTGTCTCTCGCGCAAACTGTTCAGTTTAGAAAAAAATGATATTAGAAACCTCAGTATCATTTTTGAAGACCTATCTATAGATACCCCACACGCATGGGTTTGATGAAAAAAAAAAATTTGAGTTTCAGTTCTATGTATGGGGACCCCCAAAATTTATTGCTTTTTTTCTATTTTTGTGTGAAAATCTTAATGTGGTTCACAGAATACATCTACTTACAAAGTTTCAACAGTATAGCTCTTATAGTTTCGGAAAAAAGTGGCTGTGACATACGGACGGACAGACAGACAGACAGACAGACAGACAGACAGACAGACAGACAGACAGACAGACATGACGAATCTATAAGGGCTCCGTTTTTTGCCATTTGGCTACGGAACCCTAAACTTTTTAGGGTTTTCCACCGACTCCGAGTGGCTGTCACCCGCAACAGCTAGCGTTACAATCACTTATAGCTTCAAGTGCGATCTATTTGTGGCTGTGGCATGTTGCCCGTGTGCAGCCAAACTTAGCCTGCAATAACCACTTTAAATAGAATGTTTTAACTTGATTACTTTAGTTTCTATGAAAGATAAATGTGGCTATCTCACTGAATATTTATCACCTACTAGCTGTCTCCCGCGGCTTCACACGCATCTATTGTTATTGCTCCGAACAATAAGATTATGGAGCCTTAATCAATAAATAAGCTATCCAACACTAAAATATTTTTTTCATTTCGAACCAGTAGTTCCAGAGAATAGCGCGTTCAACCAAACAAACTCTTCAGCTTTATAAGTTCAATGGAAAAAAACGGAACTAATAAGTGCCTTGTTAATTATGATTTTTATTTTTTTGTACTTTAAATGAATTTAACAGAGTAGTAATTTATATTCTAGGTTCACTAATTAATTTAGTCTTAATAGGTAGTTATTTTGGCTGAACTGTTGCATTAGGTTTAGTTTCTATTGTATTATAAACAATTAATTATCGTTTATTACAATTTATGTAACTGTATTGTTATCTATATACATATATAAAAACGAAATACCAGTCCCTGATTAATCACGAAATCTCAGAAACTATAACACCTACAAACTTATTCGGCAAGTAGGTTTCTTATAAGATGTAGACATCCGCTAAGAGCGGATTTATGAAACTCCAACGCTGAGGGGATTTGCGGACAGTGAGCAATGGGTAGCTCGCTGTCCGGCCGTCCGGTAACTGTCCGGACCAAGCCTAAGTCGTCGACGGCGCGCATTGTTCCCGCGCGCCTAAAGGAGTTGTCAGCAACAGTAGGGACTGGGAAGCCTACTGGGGCCAGGGTTATCCGAAAGGGAGCTCGAGCCCCGGTATGAAGGCTAGAAGGTGGGTCGTTTAGTCAGTAAGAGTCTGACACTATCTCCTGCTCCGCCTAAGAGCGGGAGTTGTCATTGGAGGATTTTTACCACCATAAAAAAAAACCCTGAGGGGATGAAAAGGAGTCCAAGGTTTTTTTTTTTATGGAGAAACCTACAATCACGCCAGCAAAGCCGCTGGCAGAAACTAATCTAATAAATAATATAAATGACTAATTAGTACCTATTACCTCAATACAATATGTGTGCGCGTATCTACCTAATATAGTTCAGCAGATATTACTGACTTACTAAAATATTTATATGCCACTTTGACAGAATACAGCGACATTTATAATACTGTGTACAGAAATAGATACAGTTATAAAATTTCTTTTGACAAAATCAATATTTCCGCAAAAAAATGCGGGATAATATTCACAATATTTTTCAATTTAGATATTTCAAAATACCGTATTGGAAACCATTCAAACAAGTAACATCGACGAAACCAACTCCAGGAATATTTTTACAAAAAACACATGTTCCTAAACTAATTGGGCAAACAAAACTTTTTACATGACTGTACCCGGTCACAGAAAACAGTTTATATTTTTGTTACATTATTTGTTTTAGCTGAACCCTTGCCTACAGTTTTAGGCCGTTCAAACAACGTATCTACGCAAATTGATTTACTGAACTGAATACGTAATACGCTTTAAAAATAAATAAAGACAGTGTAAATCTAACGTAACATCGGCGAAAAGTTGTATGTCTGAATGTGTGCCTGTGTGTTTCTTCTGCTTTACTCTCTAAGGACGAGTTGCACCATTTAACTATAACGATAACAAAGTCAACAGTTGTCCGTTAACAGTTGTCAAATCGTCGAATTGACCATAGGCGGCCGTTTCACGGCTGGTTATGGTTTGGTTATCGTTATAGTTAAATGGTGCAACTCACCATAAAGGCTGAACAGATAAAATTTTACACACGGTAGACCATACTATACCTACTTTAGTATACACACATACAGCGATAATTTTTATCCCGTGAGTGTGTTCTCTTGGAATCGTTTTCGACTTTCTCGCGAGCGAAACCGCTAGCATAAGCTGGTTTTTAGGGTTCTTCACTGGTTTTATCGGCCAAAACGGAACCCTTACAGGATTACTATGTTGTTCGTCTGTCTGTCCGTCTGTCCGTTTATCCATCCCTCCGTCTGTCAAGACCCTTTTTCATAGTAACGCGTAGTAGCATAAAGTTGAAATTATTATCAAACACTCAGGTTTAGTACCTAGCTACCTGAAGATGAAACCATTTATGCACCATTTAGGCGCATGTTTTGACACTCGCTAGGAATTTAAAATCTATAGGGTAGGTACTTTTCGGCGACCTTAAATTCTGAAATTTGACATGAAGTGCGGTCTAACACAAGTATCTAATGGAAAAGTCGAATACTGTTTTGTAATTACAAACTTTTTTCGCGATTCGGAAAAATCGAGTCTCGATTCTGGATTTGAACTACTCAAATATATTCTCCACCAATCTACCTAGATTTTTTATAATATGTCGGGATCAACTTTTAGTTGAACTGTTGTCTACTCTATCAATTTCTACCAAAATCAATCTAATAGATGTATAATCACTTAAAACTTATCGTAATGTTAGTTATGCTAAAGAATCGACATGCCGATAACTTAAAAAAAAAAACCAAAGCATAGCATAATAATGCGAAAATAATAATGTTAATAATGCTGTTTATAGCCAAATAATGTTCCCACTGCTGGGACTCACGCCTCCGCTCAATGAGTAGAAATGGGCCGTAATCCACCATGCGGGCCCAGTGCGAGTTAGTGGATGTCATATATGTCTTCGATTTTTCGATTCCAAGACATGTCGGTTTTCTCATGATGTTTTCCTTCACAATTGTGAGTAGTGATGTAATAAATTACACAAAGTAATGCGTCTAGTTGGGTTTGAACCCGCGTCCTACGACTCTTAAGTACTCGTAAGCCACTGGGCCACCACTGCGGGATTCTTAGTAATTAAATAATAATAGTTAGTAAAGAAAGAAAAACAGACGTACTAAATAAAAAGCGTCGTGTATCGTTAAATTAAAAGGAAACAGCTATAGGCGCATTTAAGGGAGGGGGGTCGACTGGGCCGCACCCACCTCAGTATGTTCTAGCGCCCACCCTAGGATGTTTTGCTACCGATACGAAATCCTATGATGGACGCCTAGATACTGATAACTTCACACAAATATCAAGCATGTGAAGGGCACGGCCTGCTCTGAAAAATGGACCTAGATATGCCAATAAAAACCCTTAGAAACAAAACGATTTATTCCTATCTCGGCACCCATGAATTTATTTACCATGCCAACGGAAAATTCCCATCTCGGCACCGTTTCATACATCATTCTCATCGAAAATTTATACACAGTATCTAGTCAGTGGCCGAGTGGTAACAGCCCCGACTTACGAGTTGTAGGTCGCAGATTCAAACCCAGCCAGGCGCATTACTTTGGATAATTTATTTCATCACCACTGCTGTCAAAACGGTGAAGGAAAACATCGTGAGGATGTTCTAGAAACAAAAATTAGAAGACATGTGACATCCACCAACCCGCACCGGGCCCGCATGATAGATTACGGCCCATTCCCTCTCCTAGAGAGGAGGCCTGAGTCCCAACAGTGGGAACATTATAAGGCCGACTATGCTATCTAGTCAGTAAAAGGCCTACAAGGGCACTTATACATAAAACGTCTGAAGCTAGTGCATGGTCCAATTGGTCGTTTTATAATGGAAAGAACCAGAATTACTTAATCGAAATAGGTATATTTTCCAGAGGTTACTGTTTATAAAATATTTAAGATCTTTAAGTCAAGAGCTAATAAGTTACTTTTATGTAAGCGTGCTCTATTGTCAACCACATCGCCGCATACCGTGAGGTAAGGTGTCTGGGTATAGTGAGCAATGGGTAGCTCACTGTCCGGCCGTCCGGTAACTTTCCGGACCAAGCCCAAGTCGTCGACGGCGCGCACTGCTCCCGCGCGCCTCAAGGAGTTGACAGCAACAGCAGGGACCCAGCCGGGTCGAAGCCTACTGGGGCCAGGGTTATCCGAAAGGGCGCTCAAGCCTAGCGGTATGAAGGCTAGAAGGAACGGGGTGGGTCTTTTAGTCAGTAAGAGTCTGACACTATCTCCCGCTCCGCCCAAGAGCGGGGGGGATGTCAATGCATGATTTTTTCCCACCATAAAAAAAGAGGTGTCTGGGTATCTTGTTCATGTGAGCTTACTTTGTGAACGCACCCACAGTAGGTACATCAGTGATTACTCGTATTTATTGACGATAATATACACACTAGTATAGATTTATAAATACAAATGAAACCAAACACTTACTTGATAGCGATATATCGCCAGACCGCTAGCGATAGCGTGAGCAGTATGGATGCAGTGTGCAGTATCTGCGTGAAGTGACTGTGGAACAGCATGTAGACCGCCCAGGAGTAGGGTCGCTCTTCTTGGTCCGGGAACAGCTGAGGAAAGAAGAGAAGTTTAGTTGGAAGTCTTTTGAGGTACGCCTGATGAAAAATGTAAGCGTCTTTTTAGCCTCCACGGCAGATAAGAAAAATAATAGTTTTGACTCCTACAAGGCAAACATAAAACAAAAAAAAACAAATGCTGCACAAGCTGTGATATTTAAAAAAAAACTGGGTAAATGCGAATCGGAGTCGCGCACTGAGGATTCCATGCAAACTACAACTCCCGAATGGTCTCGACGATTTTTCCGAATTGCAAATGATTACTTTTTTGTTACGTATGTAACAACAAAACTGTTTTCAGATTTTTTCCTATACTTGCTTTGTGCCAAATTTCAAGATTCTGGGTCAACGGGAAATACCCTATGAATTTCGATCTTTGAGAGTACCAAAATATACGTTTTTTGCGACATAAACGGCCGTATCATTTTTATTCGTAAACTTAGAAGTTGAATTTTTTTCACAGCTTAAACGGACCGCAGATCTGAGTATATGGTTTTAATTTCAACTCAATACCTCTACGCGTTCTTGAGATAAAGGGTCTTGACAGACAGACAGACGGACGGACAACAAAGTGATTTTATAAGGGTTCCATTTTTATCTTTTTGAGCTACGGAAGCCTAAAAAAACGCAGTGCTAAAAAAATATTTTTTCAGAACCAAATATTTTCTAACAATAGATAGTGATTGGAGACTCAGTTTAGGCAAATAATGATTGTAATAAGAGCCTCCGAAACCAAACCAAACCAAATTATTTAGGTTTCTGTGCATCACGTCTCTTTCTTCCGCACTTTTCTATAAGCGGTCATCGCAATAGCCCTTTCTGTACATTTCGTCTTTCACACAGTCGTTTCTCCACCATCTTTCACACATTCATTATGTGAATTCCCTGACAAAGTCTGTATTTTCTAATAACTACAACCGTTAACCTAGGGTTTTTTTTAAAGTCAAGAGTGAATATGTTACTTCAAGGCAAATGCAATCCATCGTCGGTTTCATTGAGGTGAGATAGCGGTCAAGCGCGAGCCTATAAACAATAAAAAAAACACAGAGCACATCCATCGTGTCTTCTGTCTTCATATCTTAACTAAAGGAACATATGCAAGACCTCCACGCCTTCCCGAGATAAAGGGCCTCGATAGACAGACAGACAACAAAGTGATCATAAAAGGGTTCCAATTTTTCTTTTTGAAGTACGGAACCCTCTAAAAACAGAGCAGCGCTAGAAACGCACGGTTCTTCCTTTTTTTTAAAGCATCCAAGGCAACTTAAAAAAAAAGTGGTTCCTTGACTACAGAACTAATTGAATACTCTAGAAGTTATTAAATTAAAGAGCATCGCAGTATTCGCAGTAGACGACAGACACCGCGGTAATGCAATAAAAAACGTAGCATTAAATTATAGACTACCCTTTTTTAGCCGATCTTTAAAAGCCTGATCAAGTCTTTTCAAAGACTCAGCCTAACGTGACCAAAATGTGAAGTAGTCTAACCTAATAATACCAGGTATGATTAGATACGAATTTTATTGAATAGTGGGATCTTCGAGATACTGTAAAGCACAGCAATATTATAAAGATGAAAGCTTGTGAGTACGTGTTTGTTTTTATTAATAACGGCTGAATGGGTTTGGAAGAAATGTCACACATAGATAGACCATGCTCTAGATCCTATGGGCTAAGGGTCTAAACTAAGCAGTTTAAGTGCAGTTTGAAAGCAATTGATACGACTGCAATAGAACTGCAAACACGACTGCAATAGAACTGCAAACCAAACGTGCGGTCTGATTGCACTCGTGTGAACTGCACACCGCCTGCATCCGAACTGAACCATGCGCGGGGGAGGGCGGAGCATGCAAGCACCCACCCGGGTATGGTGCAGTTCGGATGCAGTCGGTGTGCAGTTGGATTGCAGTTGAAATGCAGTCTGTCTGTTTAGACCCTAACATAGGATACTTTTTATACAGGGAGTATGTTCCCTTGGTACGATTTTCTAATGGCAAAGTCGCTGCCAGCAACAGCTAGTAGCGAATAAACTTTTGTACGTAATGTTTGTGTGTACATCTGTTTGTTGCTCCTTCACGCTCTAACAGCTGAACGGATTTGGATGTAATTTAGCACAGAGGTGTCCAGCTTTTTTTCTATTTAAGGTGGGAAATCATCCAATGACTTCCTCCGCTCTACGGTGGAGCAGAAGTTCTTTTTCAGAAAATCCACGAGGCTAGAGGGCATCGGCCCTACTAGGCGAATGGAAAACTAAGCGCTGTCGATGACTTGGGCTTGGTCCGGACCATTACCGGACTGCCGGACCGAGCCACCCATTGCTCGTCGTCCGCAAGACCGCGCCTATCGTGGTTGGTAGTCGAGGTCGAGGTGAAAATGTCCGTTTCCTCACATGTGCGGCCGCTTCTTTCGCTAGCATTACTGCTTCGCAGAAGGAGGCGGCCGCCTACGACCATATCCATGGAGAGTCACATAGATACTGCTGCACATTTTATACAGAAGTCACGTTTCCTAGGAACAATTTTCTACATTCGGCAACAGCTAGATCCTCGTAAATGAGTTTAATTCAAATCGGAATTTAATTTAAGTTGAATTACTAAAGCGAAGTAAGCAACAATTAACGTGAAATTAATCTAAGTAATGATTTTGTAATTATACTGCTCCGTGTAGTACATGATTTGAATTAGCCAAAGCTGCTCTATGTGACATTACTTGAAATTAGTTGACTGGCCTGATAGTCTAGTGGTTAGTGGCCTTAAGGGCCAAGCGCCCGAAAAGTGCCATAAAACAGTGATTTTCTGAGGCCTACTCCTCCGTAACGGCTAGGTCAATTGGTTTGAAAAAAATATATGTTTATTATAGATTCATAAACAATAATATCAACATTTGATTTTTTCGTGCAATTAATACTTTTGTCAAAAAAAAATTTTTAGCAATTTCGCAACTTTTCCCTACTCCTTCGAAACGGCTTGGACCTTTAGAAACATTTTTACACATGAAAATTGGTGGTTAAATATTCTTCAAAGTGAACATTGCATATGTAAATCAATCAATATCTCGCAGAGAAAATAGATTTAAAGCGCTTTCCGGGCGCTGCTGGCCGCAGATAAATGCACAGATTTGCGTACTGCCGCCTAGGCGAGTGCGAGAGTTGCGTTCACATAATCAGATGGTTCAAGGGACTATACGCCTTAACTGCTATGCCAAAAGCCGTGCAGCGGCTGCAGAGCGGCTGTCGCGCTGCTGTCGCGCGGCACTTGGCGACTAATTTGAAGGCGCCTAGGATAACTTTCTACTACTATGTAGGAGAAGCCGCAGCCAGTAGCAAGCCAATAATAATCTATTTTCGTCCTTTCATAAAACAGTAACCAAAGTACATAATCAAGTTTTTATTACTTCTACAGTGTTCTAACAAATATATTTGTAGAGATCGTTATTGAAACTTTAGAAATAACAGGCACTCGAAAAGCAGACACAATATTAGGTACTTGATTTTTTTATAAAAAAAAAAAAGCTTTGTAATGTGCGAGCAAATAAAAATATGTTTCTTTAATACAAATAAACTCAATATTTTTAATTCAAGTTCTTTAAGCCATCGCCCTTGTTAAAGGCATGCTTAATGTTGCCACTTTCTACTGTTTGTAGATAATTTGTGTTTCCTTTTTATTTATTTATTATTATTATTTCCATGTTTTTGTCCTAAAATTATTATTTATTTACTCAAATCTATTGGCGCCGCCATTGCCGACGTCTGTTAGTCGACACCGTCTCCGGCCTATGCTGAAAACCAGCGCTGTGGACTCGTCACATTTTGCGTGTAGACACAGCATTATGCTGAGCGTATGGCCGTTTTGCTTGGACGTGGCGTGGCGCATAAATTTTGTTTTCATTTTGCTATGGAAAATATTTGCAATATGCTAGTCTAAGTTTGCGCATTTTATGGCAAATATTTTTTTTTTCTGTATTTCTAATCAGTCGTAACTACATCTCCGTTATGCGGTAATCATGTCAGTAATAAATATGTGCGGCTCAGATAACCAGATAAACATAACTATATTAACAAATAAACATTTAAACGTGTTACCTAGTGATTTTGTGTAAATCTAATATTTGGTCCTTCGAGCCGGATTTATTTGTTACTAAAACATTCAAAATTTTACTATGTTATTTTTTATTATAAAACAACAACAATCAAAGTAGGTTTCCTACATCACACTAGCACTATGCCGTACATAAATATTGATGCACTATGCAGTGTTAGTTTGGCAGGTACAAACACGACATTGTATCATGTCAACAACAAAGTTCGGAAATCTCCAACCATATGGTAATCCACATTTGAATATTAACAACTGTATTAGCTTCTGTTAGTGACTTTTCCTACGTGGAAGTAGCAAATCATCTCAAAGAAAGCTCCCTTAGGATATAATCTGAATCCGAATTCCATCCAAATTAATTCTGCCGTTTGAGTGTAAAACATACACAAATCTTCTCACATCCCTACCACATAACTTTCGCCTTAAAAATTTTGATTGTTATATATCCTAAAATTAAAGGATATTATCAGTTTATTCTCAAAGGCAACATAATTCATTCACGTTAGTAATTAAACTGTTGAAACCTTGGAATCACGAATGCCCTTCACCATAAAAATAGTAATCACAAACTTCCGACCATTTAAATCACCCTAATAGCTTTTATTAGCACTTATACAAGGTTCCCAAAGCTTTTAAATAAACACAAACAAGATCTAGTAATATTCGATCCAGCTATGACTCACTTTATACCCGAATATCGTGAAGAGGGCACTCTTTGACATCATAATGACATCACCGAAATCCAATATTTCAGACACTGTGTTATAGAAATATTACGATAGAAACTATCTTCACAGGAGACCCCTGGAACGTCAGGATTCACAGGGCGTTCTTTGGAACTGCGGACGACATGCAATGGGTAGCTTGCCGTCCTACCGATCGGTAAGGATCGAGGCCGATTCGTCGACGGCCCTTAGTGTTCCGCGCCTCAAAGATATGCCAATAAAACCATAGAGGCCCAGTATGTTTGATGCACACTAGGGCCACGGGAATTTGAAAGGAATACCGTGGCCCAAGAACGTAAGAGACAACTGAAAGTACACTGGTGGGTCTTAGTTAGTAAAAGTCTGATACGCCTTCAGGCTGTATTCCTTTTTCTTCGTCCTCTATCCTTCTCATCACCATTCACACAAAAGATCACAGATCTTTCACAAGCACCACAATATCTACCACTACTATGCTCCACACCTTAAAGGAAAAACTCTTGAAAAGGAAAGCAACTGAAGGAACATAGGTGTGCTTTTAGTTGGTAATAGTTTGACATGCCCTCGCGCCGCATCTTGGTGCGAGAGAAGTCATTAGATGATTTCCTACTTTAAAACATTCTGGCAAAATCACTGCGGCTTTATAGTTACACGGATCTTGAGCGCTTGCTTCAAGTTGCGCAGAAGTAAAATATCGGGTCTCTATAGTGGGGTGACGTGCGACGCAGAGGCGGGGAATGTCAGTGATTGGCTCGCCGCACATCGCGTCATAGACGTCACTCGTGATTCGTTCCCTGCGCTTGCTGCATGTATCTAACAACGACAACGTTTGGCTCGCCAATGTAAAAAAAGCAATGGGCAAAGCGATCCCCACTCTGACGCCGAGCGCTCAAGATTCGTGCCGGTACCTATACAATCGAATGGTTTTCGTATCGAAAGGATTCTTGTATCATCACCATAACCAGATTCTTATCACAAAGATCTACTAGGCATCCACATTCATCCATAACTTTTCTAGAATATATTTTTTTATAATATAGCACAATTATCACACAACGCCGTCCCAAGCTAAGAAAAGGTAGTGATAGGAGTACTCGACAACTGATAAACGAACACATATTTCTATAAACATAAATCTTCTTCTTCTTCTTCTTCTTCCTGCCCTTGTCCCATCTTATTTGGGGTCGGCGCAACACGTTTTTTTCTTCCATTCTGTCCTGTTACTCGTCACGCTATCACTAACTCCCTTTTCTTTCATATCACTTCTCACACAATCCATCCATCTTTTCTTTGGCCTCCCTCTCCCTCTCCATCCATCCACATGTAAATTCATAACTCTTTTAGCAACATGCTTTTCATCTCTCCTCTTTACATAACCATACCAAGACAAACGATTTCCTTTCAACCTTTCAGACACTGGTGCCACTTTCAAACTTCCCGTAATATACTCATTTCTCACTCTATCCATTCTCGTCACACCACACATCCATCTTAACATTCTCATCTCAATGATCGTGGTTATCACACAAACATTTGTTCTGTGTGGGAATCTAACTCACGACCATAGCATAGCAGGGCATAGCAGTCAGGGCAACTAACCACTTTACCAACAGGCCTGATTGTAGCATAATAATATTAATAATTCATTTATTTCAAGCACTATCGACTCAAATAAAATAATAAATTAAATTTTAAAAATATAATCACAATTAAAACAAAAGTAAAATAAATTAAATAACAAAAACAATAATCAACACAATAAATTAAAAATTATAAGCATACCATTACAAAACACTTTGGGCCCGAATAAATAAAAATAATGCAAAGACAACTTATAAATGATATAACTTACATATGACGTAGCTTAGACTTACCAGGTACCTGTAGATGGCGAAGGGCACATACTCCAGCATGACGAAGACATCAGCCACAGCCAACCACTTCAGCAGCCGGTTGATTGGGGTCACTGCTAGATCCCGACGGGTCAAAACAGCTACGTTTAGCGCATTAGCTAGACTGCCGAAGAGGCAGACCTGGAGAAGGTTAAAAATATGTTATTTAAGAAAAATAGTAATGAAGTTTTTTTTGGAACAACATAAGTTTACAGATTACAGTAAAAACGAAGAGAGTGAACAAATACACTCACGCATTATTAAAGATTATCGTAAATTCGTAACAGAAGTGAAAAGTTCCTGAAAAAAATTTTATGGAAGGCTGTTCAGTTTCGTCTACTGAGGAAGCCCTTAAAGTTTGTGAAGGGCTGTCCTTTACACCTTGTATAGGGTGAATGGTAATAAGGAAAGAAACTTTTTTTTATACTCGCAAATTCGCGCCCACCTCGGTCACTCATCGGTTCACGCCCATCTGTGTTCGTGTTTCTCAAACACCGATGGGTTTGCAAGCGGTGCGGGTTCTCTATTACTATTGTAGGTAAGGTACGTGAGACAACGGCGTTGCGCGACTAACAGCGGAACTTTGTTATTGTGATAAAACCAATGATTATAAAAAAAAGTCTATTTGGAAAAGTTGGTTGTAATCATGAGTACAATCACGTTAAGGATCGGTCACTAATTACCAGTCACCCTATAGAGTGGAGGTAGGGATGAGGATAGAAAGAAAGAATGAACTCACGTTAATACGACAAAAGTTAACTATAGCATTATATACAGAATATTGTATAATAACTTCAAACTATTTATATTTAGTCTTAATTATTTTTTCCTAGCTGTCATGATTCTATAAGTATCTAGGCAAAGGTCTCAACCAAGTCCTTCTGGATATTCGTTTCCAGCGCCATTTCAAACCAGTCCTCGTGCTACGCTTCCAAATCATCTCGCAACCTCTTTATAGATTGGTCTCAGCCTTGAACTCCCTGCTTGGAAACTCTTGCCTAGCAGAGAGTGGCTGACGTGCCCCGCCCAATCTAATCTGAGCCTGGCAGCCACGTCTATTATGCCCTTTTTGGAGCGACAAAATTATAACTTCTTAATATTATTAATAGGTAATTAACAGCAATCGAAACATGAAAGGAAACACGTCAATCATCGTTGATTAAATTCGTGACAATACTTGTAGAGTAGGATATTTAGAATTCCCAAAATTGTCAAACAAAGTAACAAGCTCATTATTTCAACGGTATTATTTTAATTAACTGAGCTGAGGTAATTGGATGTTCTGATCAGAGACAAATATTCACCGATTTAACAAATCAATCTCAAAATTCACTTGCTAAGTAAATACTGTGGAGACTCTTTCTTCAGGACCTCTTTAGATAGTTTAGAACTGGCACATTATAAAAAATATATATAAAAACAATAATTCCAAATTTAAATCATTAGATAGACTTTAAGATGGCGGTCACTCCCGAAAGGCGATATTTGAGGAATAGACATTTTATAATCAAAGTATAAAATAGAACAAATAGTAATTTCATGCAAACATAAATAAAAGAGTACGTATTTTTTATTAGTTCCGATCCTCGCAGTATCAAAATATTATTTCCATCATAGAAACAAGTAAACTACACTTTATTACACTGTAGCTAATTTGAACAGTGTAATAATATTCGTAAACAAACAATTTTCCAAAACAATGAGCTTGTCTACGTGATCAGAATGTAAGTAATAAAATGAAATTTTGCAATGTATATTATGTAAAATATACATCATTTTCATACAAACTAACTTAAAACTCACTACGTATTGTAGCTAACAATAAAATCGTACATTGAAAGGCTGGAATAATTTGCCAGCTGCGGCCTTCCCCTCCGATATAATTTAAATATCTTCAAGTCTAGAGTGGCTCTTAATAAACTAGTGCACTTCACCATTAACGGCTTTATAACTGATTACCATTATATGAACCCCCAAGCACTAGTTTAGGTCGTGAAAAAAAATTACATGAACTCCCAATTCAGGAAGTATAGAAAAAAAATCTACGAAAATACAGAAAGGTTAAAAAAATAATCTTACCAATAGACTAACGTATCCATGTATACTGTTGTATGCCAGAATCAAGTCTCGAAATTCACCGGAACAATACTCGGACTTCTCACATTCCTTCACTACCGAAATGTTGTATTTACTCGATTCTTTTAGCACTCTGATAACATCGGTTAAATTGTTTGTATGGCTAAACCCTCTGTGTTTGAGTATAGCTGATATAAAGCGTGGGTCTTGGAAAAAGTTGTACGAGCCATTCAATCCAGTGGCGTAGCCCTGGGTGTCATTGTCCGCAAGCATTGTGCCGCTCCTTTGTTCATCACTTAAGGTAACACGTACTATTGCTATTTCTCTGGTCATTGACCAATTTTCTTGTTGATAACTTCCTCAAACGACTCAACGGTTTTCTCATGTCGTACAGTTTTCTTTCTGGAACAAACAAAATTTATTGCTACAGTTTTTGAGCAAGTCTTTATGTTATCAGATCATAAATTTTATTTTGTTATCATTTTAAGTGGAAAAGATTCCTAGATAATTAGCAGTCGAAAAATCTTTAATTAAATAATAGCCAGACGCTGCATAAGACTTTTCCAATGAAGTTAAATTTTAAACAAATAGCAGAGTACTTATGGTAATACTTTGGCATCTGATAATTTGTCGACAATTACGTAAAGGAATTCTACCAATTTGGTAGCAGTAATACTTCATTAAACCCCAAGCGAACGCCGGCGTTCGCGCACCTATTGTCTTTCAATTGTGTCTGTCATTATCACGATTGAAAGGATACTGATTGCTTTGTCAAACAAAGTGTCAAACTCAAAGCCTCAGATATATTAGGGGACGGAATGTCCCCCAACATGACACGCAATGCTGTCAAAACGTCATAATTTTCCCGCGTCACGTGCGTTGTAAAATGATGGAGGAAGAAGTTGCGGGACACTAGACAACGTTGCAGCGACACGAAGACAGAGCGGTAAGCGTCATGTTGGGGGACATTATGTCCCTCCTAAAGTATCAGAGGTTTTACTTTTAACCATTTCAGATTTGTGCTACAGCTAGAATTTAGTTAGAATTTTTAAACGAAAACAGATAATATTTTACGTCAGAGCTTATCCCGAAATATATTGCAAAGGCCCAAGTTTCAGTGGCTGTACATTAAGATTATACGTAAACGAATCATCTGCAGTTAACTCAAAGATAGCGGTATCTGTAAAGTGCAGCAAATTTGAGCTAATTCAAGGAGATTTTTAACTTGTCCATGGATTTATTAAACAACTATTTAATTTTGAGTAATACAATATTCCCCAACTAACACACAACGCCCCGTCTAGTCCCAAGCTAAGCACAGCCTGTGTTATGAGTACTAGACCACTGACAAACATACTTATCTATTTCTAAATACATACCTATCTATATAGATAAATTACACTCATATACTCAACAAATGATCATGCTCACCACGTAAACATTTGTCCCGGGCGGGAATCGAACCCACGATCTCCGGCATAGTAGTCAGGGCCCTAACCACTAGACTAACAGGCCTGGCCAGTCGTGAATGAATACTTTTATTGTACCCTAAGATCACTCACGACAAGATGACAAACACTTCAACATAGCCTTTGTTCACTTAAATATCAACCTAATTTCGCTCAGAATTTAAAATGTCAAGTATTAGACGAATTCCAGTTACGTAAACCACTTTCTAAAGGTTTTTTCCATATATTTCATAGAACAACACTCAAAGAACAAAGAACAATGGTAATATAAAACAAAATAAAGTACTGAACGATACTATTTTTACCTAGGTATTCGCTCACGGTACGTCTTCACTATCTGATACATTCCCTTTTGTGTTCTCTTTGTATATTTCTTCAATAGAAAATGTTATAGCCTTGTGCGTGTTTACTACTGAAATGACTGAAATAGTACTGAACACATAGATTTAAAACCGATCCTATTTTTATTTCCTTGAGACGGACGGCGTTGCGCCACTGGTATTTTTTTTATGGTGGGAAAAAGTCATGCATTGACATCCCTAGTAGAGAGTGATAGTGTCAGACTCTTACTGACTAAAAGACCCACCCCGTTCCTTCTAGCCTTCATACCGGAGCTCGAGCGCCCTTTGGGATAACCCTGGCCCCAGTAGGATGGATATCCCACTGATACACAGAAAACGCTTTGGTAACACATTCAGTGAGCATACCGCTAAGGAGTGGAATTCCCGTAGTTTGTGTTTCTTAATTGTTACAATTTAAGGGATTTTGTTAAAGCAAGAGTGAATAGCTTAGATACTTATTAGCAAACGTGGTCCATCGTCGACTACATCAGATAGCTAAGGTAGCAAAGTGCAAACCTATCAATAATAAAAAAAGTACACTCAATCACGTACTATAGTAGTTATTGGATTATGGTTCACATAATCCAATAACTGTTACAAAACCTTAAGGCGTATAGTCCCTTGAACCATCTGGCCGAAATTATGTGAACGCAACTCTCGCACTCGCCTAGTACGCAAATCTGTGTATTTATTTGCGGCCAGCAGCGCCCGGAAAGCGCTTTAAATCCATTTTCGCTGCGAGATATTGATTGATTTACATATGCAATGTTCATTTTGAAGAATATTTAACCACCAATTTTTATGTGTAAAAATGTTTCTAAAGGTCCAAGCCGTTTCGAAGGAGTACGGAAAAGTTGCGAAAAAATATTTAGCAATTGCTAATTTTTTTTTTTTTTGACAAAAGTATTAATTGCACGAAAAAATCAAATATTGATATTATTGTTCATGGATTTATAATAAACATATATTTTTTTCAAACCAATTGACCTAGCCGTTACGGATATATATGTATATGGCACTTTTCGGGCGCTTGGCCCTTAACACATTTTTATAAATGTGAATGTGAATTTGTTTGATTGTTAAACTTTAATACTCGATTAAACAACATGAAATTTCGCATATACGTTATCAAAGGTGAATAGAAAAAGACAAAGTACCTTACGTCTAGAAAAAATGTACCGTTTCAGAGAAATCTACATTAATGCAAGCGAAGCTGCGGTCAAAGTAGAAACTTAATTTTCACCCAATGTTATCTCTCTCTACTTATTTAAACCAAAAACACAGAAAATGATGATGCAAAAATACCACAGAATATTTGGCATTCTCGTATAATACTACAAAAGCATAATATTAAAACCACTTGGGGAACACAAAGAATCTCGTAACATTTTACAAAATATCAAAAGACTACTTTAGCGTAAACACTTAAGGCCGCAATAACATCGTCGCTCGTTTACAAAATACTGGCTTCAAATTCAAAGTCAAATCGTTTTTCAGCGCGTGCTCATAATAAAATTAATAATTATGCCGAGAGTTTGTAAGCAGTGGCTTACTCTGTGCTAGGGTTGATGTCCGTATTCTGATAAAGAGTACAAGCTTCTATCAGCGGCATCACCTGTGTGAATTTAAAAACTATCTCAAGGAATCATGCTAGTGAGATAAAAAGTATCAAATGTATTCTAGGACATGGTCGATCCGTGTGTTAACTTTCATCCAAATGCGTTCTGTTGTTTGGCCATGAAGGAGTGAGAAACACACATTATCATGATCATTTTAACCGGAACACATTTATTATGCTTACAGCCAAGGAGTGGAATTCCCTGCCGAAGTCTGTGTTTCCTGATAGCTACAACTTAGGGGTCTTTATGTCAAGAGTGAATAGGTTACTTCTAGGCAAGCGTGCTCCATCATCGATCATATCATCAGGTGAGATGGTGATGAAACGCAAGCCTATCAATAATAATTAAAAAAAAAAAGATATCCACTGCTGGACATAGGCATATAGGCTTCCTCCAAAATGTCGCCACAAGGACTGCTCCTGTGCTTCAAACATACACATCTTTTGCTTTTAAAATATGAGTGTGGTGCGATAATGTGATTGTACTGAAAACTACGTTACTTTGTCTTTGTTTATAATCTACGAGTAGAAAAGCAATAGAATACGCCATAATAGGTACTATATTAAAAATGAATTACAGTACAGGAATTCCTGTTGATTCAGCATTTTCTTATCATTATTAGGTGAAAGAGAAGAAAATTGCTTCAATTTAAGCCTAAGCCAATTGCCGTATTAGCGGTAGTAAAAAAATAATGTCTTATTTTCTTTTTAAGTAAATTGTAAACTTTTTACTTTTATTTCCAGCATTCTTACTTTTTATCAGTTAATGGCTACGTTAGGGCTCAAACACATAAACACGTTACGACGACGCATCGTGCCACGGCACGGCAACGCGACGTGAATAATAACGTCACGACAACGCAACGTGCCACGTCGAACGATGTCGTATTGACGGTGACGCATTTATAGAATTGCCGAAGTTATTTTTGAGAAATGGACCACAGTAGACGTGTTCTCCTCCTACTAATATTAAGAAGACGGATAAAAAAGAAACAGATACAAAGAAAATTCTGGATCCACCCATAGCTTTCAGTCATAAATAACGGGAGTCACTTCGAGAAGAAATATAGTGAACCATGTAATTTCACGTCACGACGACATGCCGTGCCACACGTTGCGTTGTCGTAACGTGATTATTTACGTTGCTCAAAGTCGATATCCACGTCACGGTACCGTAACGTGGACTTCCACGTCACGGCACCGTAACATTGACTTCCACATCACAGCACCGTGACGTGGCACGTTGCGTCGTCAAAACGTGTTTATGTGGGTGAGCTCTTAGTCGCAGCATCGACATTAGTGATATAATTATATTAAATCTTCCAAAAAGCTGGTATATGCACAATAAAAATATCTTAAAATGTCTAAAATAACATAAAATTTCATATATTTCATTTCGGAATTCTATTATATCGCATCCAAACATAAAATATCAATAAATAGTATTCTTTTATAAGAGAGAGAAAATAATATATTCTCTCTCTCATTTTGTGTCAGTTCTATTCTAGGTACACTATTTCTTGTGAATAAAGTTGGTAACCCTATTCTGCAGCGTGCTAGCTAAATTGTAAATCTCTCAACGTCAGTCTTCGATGGCGTCGTATAATTCCCGATTTGTAGTCTGCCTGGGTTTATTACGTACATCTGAAGACGGGTATTGCTTTTCTAGATATCTGATTCAGCATTAATATTATCTAAGTTTGCAATTTTTATGATTCAAGCAGATTTATGATTCGTGCCCGAGCTGCGGGCGAGTCCGAAAGAGTTACCGTGGACCTCGCAAAGTGAAGTTGAAGGAACGCTAGTGAGTTTCAGTCAGGAAAAGTCTGACACTCAGTGAAAGTGAAGTTTAACTTAAAAAAAGGAGACCATAACTTATTTCTTATTATTACATACTTTATTGTGCACCTTGACACAGGACAAACATTTATTAAAATATATGTACAATAAGCGATCTTAATCTTGACAGATTCCACCAGAACTGGCACGAAGAAGCCCGGGCGCGCGAAAAATGGAAGGAGTGGAGGGAGGCCTTTGCCCAGGAGTGGGACAGAACAGGCTAACAAATAATAATAATAATAATAAGCGATCTTATCACACAGGGCGGTCTTATATAATGTGTGTCTTATGTACATTCGTTTCATGTATTCTTGGCGATGGTATAAAACTAAACAGGAAAAATCTAGCCACAAGACCTAGTAAAATAATATGGGTATGTAAAGTTTTGGATCCATTCTTTAAAACCTTAGAGATTGTTCGAAAAAATCATCGCAGCCCAGGAACGCCAAAAAAAAAAACGCAAAGCATACAATTTAAGTACACAAATGGATTTTAGTCAATGAAATTTTACACTCCCTCTAGCAGAGAGCGGGAGAAATCATTTGAAGATTAACCAGCCCGACAACAAAAAGTAGATAGCAATAAAATTTTTAATTTAAACACAACCATAACTATAAACAAATTGTCCTCATGAATAGATACAACTTACATGAGCATTATATTCTTTCCAACATTTACAAAACTTATACACGATATAAACACAAATAATACACTAATAAATAGTACGAATTCCACCGCCCCACAACGTGGCACACCACTTGATTCACGGTTCAACACTACTTAATAAAGCAAATAACTTTAAGTCACGTAATTTAAACAAATTACGACTAGCTGTTCATTTGTTCCAGAATCGGTATTTGTCACGAATGGGTTTTTCACTTTTATTAGTGCCCCGAATTTACCCATGGCATCAATTATTTCGCACGATTTTGACCCAATAATAATACCGTCATTGCTTTTCTGCCTGAAATATGACTAACTTATTTCTAGCTTAAAAGTCAATTTTTTTATTCCATGATCGTCTAGTGTAAATCATCGTAATGTCTTCACTCAATATGTCAATTTATCATCATTCCCTTTTGTTTCAACTTTCTTTTTTTTTTCTTTTTTTACTGTCTCGTGTCCTTGTCAGACTATACCATTGATAGTTTTTTTCCATCGTTTACCTACATAACGATCTAATATCTAAACTTAAAAGCAAACACTTTTATCTATATATACAGGTTGTCTTTGACATCGACGCACAAACGAATACCATGGTTCAGGTACATGATTCTCGACCGAGTGTTAGAATTTTCCAAATTTTTTTTGATGTTTTTTTTTTAATATAAATCGTATAAAAAAGTTATTCTACCATTTTTTGAAAAAATGGATGAATTACTATACAAATCTATCATGTCATCGGGTTTGATTAGAATAACGACTTTTTAGTATTTTTTTTTACAAAAGTATCATCGGGGTTGTAACGATTTTAAAAAATTTAAAAAAGGACAGATCCGTGGTATTCGTTTGTGCATCGATGTATCAAAGACATCCTTTATTTAAAAGGAGAAACTGACTGACTGACATACGAAGCGCAACTGAAAGTACTGGAACTGGGAATGTGAAATTTTGTTTTTGTTGGTTTTATAACGTAGGCGAGCATTAAGGGAGTGTGTTTTTTAAATTCACCCCATAAGTGGCTGAAACGGGGTTCTAAAGTTTGTATGAAAAAACCTATTTTCACGCGGATGAAACCGTTGGCTAGTCATTCATAAAATAAGAGATAATAAAATCTCTGATACGGCAGTACCGGTTAATTTTGGTCAACAGTTGTAACAATTGTGCAAGTTTCATTGATATAGTTATTTGTAGAAAGATCGTTCACCTTATAATTCAGGTAAACAACATTACTAATTCTGCGAAAAGTTTTCTAAAAAGAACACATTGTACGTCAAGATAAGGCTGTTTAATATTTATGAGGTCCTTAATTAAAGTGGCCTATGGGATATCCCCTTGTTAGGCAGCGGTCGGCTATGTGACGTCATGTGGTGTGACGTTGGTAAACAGGAGAAGGGATTAAGGCCCCTCGCCCACTTCGACTTTTTGTAGCGATGAGGTAGCGCGGCACGGCGCGTTCGCATCGAAACAGTCGCGGTGCTGTAGCGCGTTCGTACCGCGTTGGCATTTTTATTATCGCGCTCACAAATGCGACTAACGCGCGTTAGTAGCGATGCTGTCGCGCACACAAAATTTTGTCATGGGTGAGGGCCCTAAAACCTTCCTCAGGCGCGTTTGATAAAATTTCACCGTTTTATTAGAAACCATGGCACCGTAAATTCCCTTATTTGAAACAGGAAACCCTTTACCTGGAGAGTCAGTCAACAAAGGAGATAAATAACCCTTTTCATGGATGGATATGAATAAAACATAATTAAATTCATAGTGATTAATCAACTCAATAATAAAATTACAACACATTAATTTAGAAACTGATCGAGGAAATTAATGTGTATACACATATATTTCTATGTGGTTGTTTGTTGTGCTATATATTTTTTATGTATTTTTTTTGTTTGATTAATTATTGCTAGCAGTACACCGCATACTACCCTCTTTTTAGTTTAAGTTCTTGTAGTCCATCCTAAGGTTGTCTGGTAGATATCGTTGTCAGCGATAAGACTGCCTCTGTACCCATAGATTTAGGTTTCTGTGAAACTCTACACTAATATTCTAAAGAGGTAAAGTGAACTTTGAAAGTACTGGTCCTATGGCAAACATTTTTTCACCGGTAGAATGCTGCTTTATTCCTGAGTGACATAGGCTATATTTTATATACGCGGGCGAAGCTGCAGACAAAAGCTAGTTGTTACTATTTTGGTGTAGGCACAAAAAAAAAATTCTATTCTTCAACTATATCTAAAGACTGGTTACTTATTTCCTTTCTTTACTAAACATTGACAACACGAAAAACATTGAAATGCGATTCATTGTAATTTAGCGGTTTCTACTACATGTTTTCCTGTTTATAAGGAAACAAAATAAATACTTATTGATTCCCTGTGTTCGTTCCTTGGTTTGATCCTTGTTATTTAGCTATTCTAATGTTACATCATTGCATATGAGTCACGACATTGTTCAATTACCTACTTTCAGTTTTGAAATGTATGAAATTACCTACTTTCAGTTTTGATATGTATGAAATTACCTACTGATACCCTTTTTTATGTGTGAGAAATCATCAAACAACTTCTCCCGCTCTAAGTGGGCATTAAGAGCTATGTACTTTATTCGTAGTCAATTTGTAACTCTAGACTGTTGAAGTAAGTACTAAAATAATATAAAATCATTCCTTTTTTTTAAGTTTTCCGACAATTTAAAAAGTAGCCATTATTTATTTGCAGATGAAGGAAAATCATATCGAAGCCATAATAAAATAAAATACTTGGTTAACAGAATCTATTTGTATTTGTCCATTTTTCATTTTTAAGTGTGTATAGGTACATAAATAAATAAATTAAATTAAATGATCTTCATAATGGAAAAAACTTTTAAACATAAACTTAAATCTGAGGGTATAATGGCGGTCTTATCGCTGACAGCGATACAAAAAACAACCTTTGGATCGACAAAATAACACCAATCATTTTGTTCAAAGTTAAAAAAATGAAAACAAAATTATAAATTGGTTAATCAATTAATTTATAGTAAACAATAAATAATGATAGGTATACATGTAAATAATGCGTGACGATATAATATCACAAATTCACAACTGATTGCGGTTCGGCTGGCCGGCGCCCGTCCTCATTGAATATTCATATAATAACATTTCACTGATAATTTCCGTTCGGTTTAATACCAGAATTTAAACCTTCCATTCCACAATGAAAATTTTCCCACTCATGGGTACAAAACGTTTTGGGAACACACTCATTGTGTGTACACCTGGAGTTCAATTTCCGGCCGGAGTTAGTGTTACTTCTAAGGAAACGTACTCCAGCGTCACCCACATCATCGCTTACAATCAGGTGAGATAATCTATGCATCTATACATATCTTTACATCTATGTATACATCTATACATATGAATCTTTGACTGGCCTGTTGGTCTAGTGGTTAGTGACCCTGACTGCTATGCCGGAGGTCGTGGGTTCGATTCCCACCCAGGACAAATGTTTGTGTGATGAGCATAATCATTTGTTCTGTGTCTGGGTGTAATTTATCTATAATATGTATGTATTTAGAAATATATAAGTATGTTTATCAGTTGTCTAGTACCCATAACACAAGCTCTGCTTAGCTTGGGACTAGACGGCGTTGTGTGATAGTTGTGGAATATTATTATTATTATTATTTCCTTTATTCATTTTTTTAACATGTTACATATATATTTTTAAATATTTCTTAAAAAACATTTAAAAATATAAAAAACAGTATCCCACCGGTATCGGGAACTGGGTCCAAGCTACCGGTGGTTAGGGCTCCAAAGAAAGGAACCTCCTAACGATACGAGCCGTGTCCAGTAGAACTGCTTTCTGAATCAAGCCCTTGATCCAGTCGCCTAACGAGAGCCTCCTAAGGTGTTGGTCGAGGCTCTTGGCTATTAAGCCATTGGCTGACACAACTATCGGTACAATGACCGCTGAGTCCACTTCCCACATGTCGACAACCTCGCGAGCCAAGTCAATATACTTGATTTGTTTATCTTTCTCGGCTTTCACGAGGTTCTCGTCATGCGGAACGGATATGTCAACAATCATTGCACGCCTCTCGCTTCGGTCCACCACCACTATATCAGGCTTATTGGCCACAATAGTCCTGTCAGTGATGATGGACCGATCCCATTATTATTATTATCTAACTATTGTGATTATTTTGGTTTTGTAATTGCTGTGTTATTGTGGTGAGAAAAATAAACGAATTATTATTATTATTATTCCATTTATTTATTATTATATACATATTTAAATATTTCTTCAAAAAATAACATTAAAAATCAAATTAAGTACATCGACTTGGCTCGCGAGGTCGTCGACATGTGGGAAGTGGATTCAGCAGTCATTGTACCGATAGTTGTTTCAGCCAATGGCTTAATAGCCAAGAGCCTCGACCAACATCTTAGGAGGCTCTCGTTAGGCGACTGGATCAAGGGCTTGATTCAGAGAGCAGTATTGCTGGACACGGCTCGTATAGTCAGGAGGTTCCTTTCTCTGGAGCCCTGACCGCCGGTAGCTTGGACCCTGTTCCCGATACCGGTGGGCTACTATTTTTTAAATTTTTAAATGTTTTTTTTTATTGAATATTTAATAATATAATTTATTTGTTATTATTATTATATACATAAAATTGGAGTGTCGTTTGTTTTTTTTGTTAAAATAACTTTTACTTCATGCATACGAATATATATACGGTACTTACACCAAAATAACATTTTTTACAATTGTTATCTGTCTGTCTGTTTGTCCCGGCTAATCTCTGAAATGGCTGGACCGATTTTGACGGGACTTTTTTTGCCAGGTAGCTGATGTAATAAGGAGTAAAATAGGCTACTTTTATTTTAGAAAAAAAAATCCAAATCCTGTAGTCCACGCGAACGATGTCGCGGGCAAAGCTAGTATAATATATAACATTCCACAACTTTCACACAAAAAGTCGCAAACTAAGCCGGGCTGGTGGTATGAGTACTAGACAACGAATAAAGATACTTATGCATTTTTAAATACACATATATTAGATATAGATAAATTATACCCAGACACAGAACAAATGATCGTGCTCATCACACAAACATTTGTCCTGGATGGAAATCCAACCCACGAGCTTATATCAGTCAGCTGTCACGATGGCCTTGATTCGACCTATGAGTCTCGAAGCCTAGGTCCTTTCCAACTGGTTTCCGCTCCCTCCTCCACTTGCATTACTGCTTCTCAGAAAGAGGTGTGTTCTGCTCTGTACCATGGCTTGTACCACGGTGTTCCATCCATGTGGGGCAAACCCCCCCCCCCTATCCTCCGAGCGATCCATACACTCATGACACCCGGGTGGGAGGTAGAGGTAATAATAATAATGATTTATAAGTGCCAAAAACAATCATGCTCCTTATTATACATAAACCCTAGACCCCACACCAGGATTCCCTGTGTTGTGAGGTCAGGTAATCTCCTTCAGGCCAAGAACAAAATTGCACAAACTTAAAAACTAAGGCTCAATTTATACCGCCGCGGAATGGAATGAAAGCGTCAATTTCGTAGCGATGGGAATTCTCGAGAATGCGCGAGGATTCCCTGGAAGACGCGAGACGTTTTTTTTTGGCTCGTATTTAATTTGTATATTATATATGCAATTGACATAAAATTCATTATGCTATGTATAATTTCGTTGCAAAAAGTTGCTTCCATTCCATTCCGCGGCGGTTGAAATTGAGCCTGAAAATACTACGTAGTTTTTATTTAACCACTCCTTGAAGACAGACAGGCACTCGGGGACTGCCGCGGTAAAGCTATTGCATAGCATTTTTTCAACTATGCAATTATAACTATTTATTTAGGTATTTTATTTGTGCAGAATTTTTTTATCTTTGTTTTTTTTTTCTTTGATATTAATTGAAGTTACACTTTCACACATTGAGTTGAATTTTGATTGATTGTTCACTCATTTGTTTTCTTATCGGTCACTACGGTCATAAAACAAATGAGTGGGGGTGTTAGGTTATTTTCGTTACGGAATTTCTGGATTCGGTCTCCACGCTCAAGGCCCGCGATAGAAGCTATGCAATAGCTTAAAAAACTTTATCTCTTTATTACGAGTATATAGTGTAGATAAACTGAAAAGTTTGTAAAAATAACTTCATAACTCCAGAAACCTAAAGATAGCTGAATATGCAATATTTTTTTATGTTTAAATTAATCCTTTTTGACAGCGAAAAATAAATGATAAAATACTTTTTACAACATCATTTTCGATACAAACTTTCATTTATTTTCTCTGAGTAAAATAGAGTATATAAAATGGTAGACTACTCTAAAAATAAAACTTCATATGTATAGAATTCTCCCATACGTTGGGTCTGTTAGCATTCTGCTAGGGGTTTTCTCAAATCTCGGCTTCGACTATAAATCTGCAAACATTTCTGTAATATAACCTCTCTTTGCCAAGCAAACACATTCTTCGACGTTATTAAAGTTCCTTTACAAACAACATCGAGGAATTTACATTTTATATACCTATAACAGTATGTAGCTACTGCTATTGTAACCCTATGTACATTGTAAGCGCACGCGAAGCTAGCGTTATATGTCCTTTGCTCCATTACTTACGTCTTTGATGGGCCCATTGTATACATGGACCGCAATGGATGTAATCCTAGATGTTGTCACACGTGATCTGGCCATTGTGATAAAAGAGACCGGTTTTATAGTGTGCAGAACAGTTTTGTACCTAACTGGCCAACACAGAAAGTTAAGAAGCCATAAAAAAAAAAGAAAAATATCGTGTATTTGACAGAACTTCAAACATGGAGCGAATGTTGTTCTTATTTTGAAATTTTACTACCAGACACGATTTTGTTTTCACAATTTTGTAGATCAATTACCAAAAATAGCGGAACACTTTGAACAGAAGTTTTTTTCACAAACAAGTGACCTACATATGATTTTTTTGGAATACCTTACCTTGTTTTTGAAGGTAAACGAACTGCAAATGGTATCAACAAGATGTCTGTACTGTGCTATTTTGTTGTTATAAATAAACAAAGTCATAAAGAAATTTATGACTTAAATATAAAAATAAAAATAGAAAAGCTCTCTAAGAAAAAGGGTTTTAAATGGAATCTTGTACGTTTGTTTGTATTTTAAATATGGGATCTAAAAGGGTTGTTTACGGACAACAAAACACTCCTTCAAGGGTGAAATATTTTGTTAAATGTTGAACCCACATGATGTCAAAGGTCACCCATGATTATATTCATAATCTGATTGAAAAGACTTTGTTTTAATCGAATAACCTATTTTAGGTTATTGCCGCGTAAAGTTAACAAACATACTTTCATCAATATTATATTATATACTGAAGCTTATGTGCGAATATGTGAGTAGGTTTAAGTAGGTAATACAAAGCTGATAAAATGTTTACCGTGCCAGTGAAATTATTTTATTTTTATAGTGTTCGTGGAATTTTTTTTTGATATTTCGTTGTCGAAATATGAATAATATTGATAGTGATATTACCTGAAAGCTCTGCTAGCACTAGGTAAAGGTATTCATTTACTCGAATGTGAACCGTACTGGTTCAATACTCAGAAGACTTACTTGGAATATAAACACTCGTTTATAGACTTTGAAGACAACTTTTATTACTAAAGTTACAAACAGCTACAATATAGTATAAAAATCGAGAGACTAACACAGCACAGATGTCCCGATACCACACACATCTCAAGATTCCCGCGTATATCCCCCGAAAAATATCTGCACACTTCCCGCCATTTTACTTGCTTGTGATTGGTCGAAAACTGTCAAAGTCTCGACCAATCACATGAAGTCAATACAACTACATTTAATCATAAAAGTTTATAGATACCTACGATTATAAATATCAACAAACATAAATAATTATAGGTATAACTAGCTGACCCGGCAAACGTTGTTTTGCCATATAATTTTTTTTTTTTTTTCGCTAAGGGGTATGAAAAATAGATGTCGGCTGATTCTCAGACCTACTCAATATGCTCACAAAATTTCAAGAGAATCGGTCAAGCCGTTTCGCAGGAGTACGGGAACGAACATTGTGACACGAGAATTTTATATATAAGATTTATAACACGAATATTTCACAAAACTTGTTACAGGAAAAACGTGTTTTTCCAAAAACTGTACAAGTTTTAGGAAAAAAGTTTCGTTTTTCAGAATCTTGTTTAAAGCAAGGATTCTATTATTATATTTTTTTTACCTTTTTTTAATTTTTGAGTACAAAAAGGTCAAAGTTCAAGCCAAATAGCATTGTATATCCAAAATATCTAATAAAAAATGTGTAAATAACGCCATAATCATGTAAGAGCGGTTGTATAAAAAACATAAAAATCTGTCGGTTTGGCTGCTCTTAAACTTCAGCCGCTACATTACTTGACATACTAATTTTGACGCTAGCAACTTGGCAACATGTTGCTAAACTGTAAAATAAATAGCTGTAAGTAATTTGTGGAGCTACGAAAAGATTATTATCTTTGCAACTGTTAGTTTCACAGTGTTATGGTCCATTGAAACTACTGTTTAACAACATAATATTGAACCACGCCTAAATTCCCAAAGGGTTGGGTAAACGTATAATGCTGCCGCCCTAAGCAAAAAGGGTATAACTGACCTCTTAGGCTTAATTAAGTTATTTGCATATTCTATTTATAAATCATGAAGATAAGACTAGTAATATTTATATACTTTTCATAGAGATTCCATGCTCTGGCTACATTAGTGAAAAGCCAAGTTAAGCTGAATATACATAGATATATGTACGAGTATATTCAACCACTGAGAACTTTTTAATTGCTGTCCCGGTTAAGTATTTTATTGATGCGCCTTTTCGGTATGGTGGTAGAATAAATAACCAACATTTCGCTAGTACTGTTTAAGTCTTATGTACGAGTAAGAAGTGAGCCTGTTCCCATTACCCAGACACAGACACTGACTTCGAAGTACTGAACCGCAAAAGACAACTGTAAAAACTTAGGTAGGTTTAGTCAGTAAAAGACTGACATTCCCTCTCGCTCCACCCAGTGGAAGAAGAAACATTTAATGATCTCGGGAACGTAAAAAAGACGGCTATTAAGATATATCAGTCAGAAAATCCTAATGACACCCTCACCTGACTGGGGAATCAAATCTAGATACCATACTGTAGCGGTTCTAGATTAATTAATTAAACCCCAAGCAAATGCCGGCCGGCGTTCGCTCTCTCATTGTCTTTCTATTGTGTCTCTAGATACGATATTCGAAAGGATAATGCGACAACGAGAATATTTCCGCAAAAATAAACAATGTAGTATTATAAAATAACAATACATTTTTAGGGTTCCGTACCTCAAAAGGAAAACACGGAACCCTTATAGGATCACTTTATTGTCCTTCCGTCTGTCTTTCAAGACCCTTTATCTCAAAGACGCGTGGAGGTATCGAGTTGAAATTATACTCAGGTCTGCGGTTCCTTCAAGCTGTAAAAAAATCAAACTTCTAAGTTAACGACTAAAAAAGATACGGCCGTTTCCTGAAATGTGACACAAAGCAAGGTCTTGTAGCACAGCTATAGGAATAAATCTGGAAACAGTAATTTTGTTGTTACCTATCTACGTCACCAAAAAAAATACTTTTTTTTACAATTTAGGACAATCTTCGAGACTCCATTCGGGAATTGTAGTATGCAAGCCCAAGCCAGTGCGCGAGTCCGATTCGCATTTGTCCAGTTTTTTTTTTTATTGTCTATCCAAATCTACCAGCGGATTTATTTCCGTACAATGTTTTGATTTAAATATAAATCAATGAGACACAACACCAAACGCCATTAGAACAATTATGGCTGTCAATATCGGGCCTGTAATCAATCATGTAACCGTTAGAATATTCCGAATATTGGTGGCGCCAACATTTATTAATATTCATTAGGCCTGTGTTTAATTTTTTATTTGCCGGGTTGTTAGGAAAACATTATTTACATAAAACGGAACAAAATAATCAGAGATGTTGAGAAAATTTCCAATTTAATCAGATCTGATGGAAGGCGACTTATGGGATAAAGTAGTAGGACGGTAAAATGGCAGTAAGAAGTCTTAAACCGACCGAAGAATATGAACTAATTTTACAATTGCATCAACTAATGAAACTGTAAAATTATCTATAAGGATAAGTTCATTTGCGTTCACAAAACTTAATATAATATACGGAACTGCTGCTTATTTTTTGCAATTTCAAAATTGTTCCCATATTAAAAGTTATTCAATGAACATTCGTGAATTCACGTGACATAAAATTAAAGATTACCTATGTGTTATCGGCCGTCCTTAAATTCAACATAATATTGTCAGTTTTATTTTAGCACAATTTTGAATGTGAAATTTAGCCGTAGGCTCTGATAACAATAAGCCTAATTTTAATCCGCAACCTTGTCAGTGAAATATCAGAATTTAATATTTCGCTGAAAACAAACAAAACATTCGAATTTCTCAGTTTGCTTCACTAAATTCATAAGATATGTATTTTAATTGTCAATTTCGGTAACGCTTGTGAAAATCTGGTCATTTTATACACAGGTAGGTAGGTACACCACAAAATAACAATGGAGTATAACAATGACGGTGTATCAGAACACAATGAGGAACAATTAAGGTTCTTCCGTAACAATAACAAACAGTGTAAGGTACTTACTTCACTGAAGAAAGTATTGTTGCACAATAGTACTGTACAATATTTATCAATCTTTAAAAAATCTTCTAGGAACAAGTACTTCTAGAAGTGTAAATGCTATAACTACAAGTGTGAAGCTGAAGATAGATAGGATATTTGCTGAAGTTGTAACAAACACCGCAAAGTTTCTCAAAGCAGACGACCTTGGGTAAATGGAACAACACCCGGTTTTCGCTAACTGAGAATTCGAAGTTATTACGTGGCAAACTTTGCTTAACGCTGATATTTTCGATCTGAAATGAAGTTTGTAAACTTCAAATTCTTAATTCAGTAACTGAAGGCATGTATATCATGGTTAAGACAAGTAGTGGATTTCCAATTACAATGAGAATTTTTATTACAATATAAGATAAACGCTACGCTGCACTAGTTGTATATTGTCCTCCAAAAAAAGCAAAATGTATTTAACGTCATGAATAAAATATAAAACCGCGTAATTATTATAATCAGGACTTGACTGTGGCAGGTAAACCAATAATTGAAATTTTAATTGCATATTACCGTTCTTCGAAGCGTTAATCAATTTGTAACTTGCTACTTTACCAGTAAAGTATTTTCATAAAAGTGTACGAGTATTTATGCATAACTTTTTTATTAAATAGATAATTACTTCATACAGAAATGATGCCATATATTCATAGCACAAAAAATAGATAAAAAAAAAAAAATACTTACAAAAATAGATAATTACTTTATACAGAAATGATGCTATATTCATAGCACAAAAAAATATTGCTTAAATGGTAAGTATACTTACATTAAGTGATAGCTGGTGTTAAAATAGGGAAGAGGTCAGGTTAGGATTAGGTACCTATTGTCAATTTAGGACGATTTTCATTGACAAAAGCGGTTTAAGAGATTAAATACTGACCCAGATAATTCATTAAAGGTACAAAGAAGGTGTACTTTACAATTTAAGGAAAGGCATGATATTTACAGTCGAATAATATGTATTAAATCAATTGTTTGCTGTTGAGAGATACATGAATCGAAACTAAGAAAAATTAATTTTATTTAATCTTAAAAAAATATTCTATCAAACTTTCTTGAACATGAAATTGTTCAGGGGTTCCTCAGGGTCTTTATTTCTGACCACAAATACCTCACACTTAGCATTTTTTTAAATTGTTAAATGATCCGTTGGTTTTAGTATTAAAATCTACATCGTGAGTTTAATACTAAAACTAACGTAAACGTAAAGTCATAAAATAAATCGATTGTTTTTTCAAGTCTACAAGACTAATAATGTTTAATGTTGTAAACAAAACCTGATATGGAGACATAAAAGTAGTTCAACATACAAACCTATTACATAACAAGTACCAGTTTGTAACTACAGATTAGGTTGTTGAGTTTTTATCTATGTTCCATTATTCATAAAACACTTTACATGTAAAAACCATTATTATAATAAATATGATATGTTTGCTAATATACAATTAAACATACCTACTGATTGTTTAAATGTAGATAGCGCGTGCTGCCCTATCGGCCGTCAGTAAATAGCGTGTACCCTTTATTCTGTAGTTCAAATGATTTTTCTTGCTCTGAATGTCAGACTTTCACTGACTAAAATATTCATCCGCAATCCTTCTGTCATCCATTCCGGTCCAAAGCCACGGTAACTTTTTATAATATTCCACAACTATCATACAACGCCATCTAGTCTCAAGCTAAGCAGAGTTTGTGTTATGAGTACTAGACAACTGATAAACATACTTATATTATATTTCTAAATACATACATACATACTATAGATAAATAACACCCAGACCCAGAACAAATGATCGTGCTCATCACACAAACATTTGTCCAGGGTGGGAATCGAACCCACTACCTCTGGCATAGCAGTCAGGGTCACTAACCACTAGACCAACAGGCCTGTCAAAATTCTAAAAGTCTTTCAAACAAATCCACAGTCCTTTTTATTTTTAGCCCGGGGTTCCATCAGGAAATCAATATTTTGAAAGGTTAGCTGGAAATATATCAGCTGTGGGGATTATGTTGCGTGTGAAAACAAGAATAGACTCAACCACTTCAACGGACTTTGGTAACTCTATCTTTGAAACCAGTTTATACAAATGACATTTAGAAATATTCAAACCCGGATACGGGAACCGGGAACCGTAAACCCGTGCCATAAGCCGAACGTTATCCTGTTACATACACCCTGGTAAAATTCGAAATCTTGTATGTGAAGGTATTTTACCTAACTGTGCCAGAAGGAAAACATAACCCTCG
This sequence comes from Mythimna albipuncta, assembly GCA_929112965.1. Taxonomy (NCBI): domain Eukaryota; kingdom Metazoa; phylum Arthropoda; class Insecta; order Lepidoptera; family Noctuidae; genus Mythimna; species Mythimna albipuncta. Next base: position 9,433,482 of record OV815974.1, on the reverse strand, counting down.
CCGAATTTGTTTTTTGATTGTATATTTGTTTATATATTTTTTTTTAGCACGCCCTCTCTAGAGCCTAAACATTTTGTTGCATTTCAGCTAGAAAGGTGTCATTCGATTCTTCTATGGTGAGAGGGACACTGGGTATAAAATGGCGGATGTTTTGGCGCCAAATTATGTACCTACTCAAAAATTATTATTCGCGTAGTGTATCAAAATAAAGAACTCAAAGAGTCGATTTCAAAAGTAACTAAAAATGATGATAACTAACTAAAAAATGTACGAAATAAAAGAAGTTCATAGTATTAAAAAACCCGATCGCAAAAAACGACAAAAATTCGAAACTAGTCACGTTAAAGAGTCTGATGCAGCTGAAGGCGTTAAAATGAAGTGTTATTTCGAAGTTTTTGGCAGCCGGGTTTTTTTAATATTGGTTTATCATTAGCATAAGCATAGCATGGCATAGTCGGCCTTATAATGTTCCCACTGCTAGGACTCAGGCCTTTGGTCTCTAGGAGAGGAAATTGGCCGTAATCCACCACGCGGGCCCAGTGCATGTTGGTGAATGTCACATGTCGTATATATGGCTGTAGGTATATGGATATGCCGGTTTCCTCACGATGTTTTCCTTCACCGTTTTGAGAGCTTCATTATCACTGCGATGAAATAAATTACAGAAAGTAATGACCCTGTGTTTATTTATCATTTCTTTCTAATAAATTACAATCGTATGTTTCAAACACGAGTAATCATGATAAAATACAAGACACCGTAAAATCTCGTTGTGACGTTTACGTAGGATTATTTTCAGCATTAACGCAAGCAAAACCGCTGAAAAAAGTCAGTAACAGATAATTGAAGAACACACTTCAATTTGTAACACTAACAATAGTAGAACAAAATATTTCAAGAACTGATGATCCATTATCTTCAGCGCACTAACAAAAACGTTTTTAGAACTCAATCGTAACTTTTGTTGTTGAAAACTTGTGGGTGATTTCAGCTAGATTTTATCCAAGAAATACGCGAGTGCGTAGTTTCATTCAACTCCGATCATTTACTTATTTAGGTATTCATTCTAATAGACGCTAATGATGTGAGTGCGATATTAAAACAGATGCTGCTAATTGGCTTGAAGCGTTTTAATAAAGTTTTATTTATTTAAACTTCATAAACAAAAGTGGCACCTAAGTGAACTTATTGCTACAAAAACTATTTACTAGTCAACCTCCGGGTCAAAAACTACGCTACGGTAAGTGCAAGATGTAATACTAAAGAGTAATTATTAAAAAAAAAAACTTAAATTATGTACGAGTACACACCTATACTAATGAAATGTATATGTTCTAAAATAATGAATATTATGATAAACTAACTGCTGCCAGCGCAGCTTCAAGCCCATGATAGTAGCTTGGGCGGAGCATCGCCGTCCCCTCGTCGGGGTGATCGGCGGCGGTGATCTCTCGCGCCGGGCCTTGGTACAGGCCATGGTCATGGGCAGGCGGTCGCCGACTTCTGCGAAGCAGTAATGCTAGCAAAGGAGGAGGGCGACCGCCTCAGGCAACGGCGCTCGCAGCGCCCCAGCCGCCGCCGGGATTCCGATCCCGATTTCCGGCCACCGTAGGCGCGGGCTTGCGGACGGCAAGCAATGGGTAGCCCGCTGTCCGACCATCCGGTAACTGTCCGGACCGAGCCCAAATCGACGACGGTGCGCACTGTTCCAAGTTCCACTTTGCGCCTCAAGGAGTTGTCAGCAACCACAGGCGCCTAGCTGGGTCAAAGCCTACTAACCCCGGGTTGGTTTCAAAAGATAGCTCAGCCCCGGTATGAAAGGCAACGAAGGAACAGGTTTTCCCACTGGAAAAAAAAACCTCATGATAGTAGAAAATTATCCGAAACGAACATACTCACAGGAAAAATATACTATGTACTATTCTCAAACATGGTCTAGCCGGTTACCAAATTCTATCGAAATCCTTTCAACTGTTCGAGCGTAAAGAACTAAGAAATATAATACTCACAAACTTTCGCTTTAATGATATTAAAGTGATACTAAACATACTTACAAATTGCGAGAACTGTAAATATAAAACTTACGACGACCCTAATTTTGAGAGGACTACATACTACTTAAGAGCGTCCTTCCCGAGGTACCTTTTCATCCAACCGTTCTTACGTGATTATGGCGTTATTACACATCACTATCACCAAATATCTTTTGAATATTAACTAGCTTTGTATTGAAATAAAATCATAAATTCGTGTAAAACTAATTCAGTAAAGACCTCTGAAAATCAGCTATTTAGCGTGAACTTTGGCCCTTCATAATGAAAACATAAATTTAAAAAATAAAGAAAATTTAACTATGAGAAAATATATATAAAAAAAAAAACATAAGAAAGTATAACATTGCACAGTTAATAAAGATTCTAAATAAAATTATTTTTTTCAAAAACTTAAAAAAAGGTATTTAAAAAAAACATGTATTTTCTGGAACAATTTCCGTGAAATATTCGAGTACCTAAACGACGGAATTACCGAATGCCAACAAGGTTTTCATATATCTCTTTTTTCGCGTTGACTCTTCATCAAACATTGCGTTGGATGAAATAACAAGCTTATAAACTTACTTTTACGATAGACAAGTGGAGAAGGGCTCTCTTAAATAATATACTTACTACTTAAATAGCAGTCAAGGAGGAGGGAGGGGGGGTCCTTAAAGGAAAATTCCAAATTGGCAATGTTACTGTTTTGTTATTCGAATAATGTAGAATATTGTAGAGGCTTTTTCATCAGTGCCTCTCCAGAGGATCTGGTTCTGAGACATGATAAACAAAAGAAACTAATAGATACTTATTGACTGGCCGGTTAGTCTAGTGGTTAGTGGCCCTGACTGCTATGCCGGAGATCGTGGGTTTGATTCCTTTTTTTTTTTACTAGTGTTTGACTGCGATCCCTCCTCATGGTAAGCAGTGATGCAATCTTTGATGGTAAGGCGCACTAGTTTATGAGCCTATTCACTCTTGCCTTGAAGAAACTGAAATTATAATAGGACGGGAAGACCGCAGCAGAATTTATCTAATAATTCAGGAATATGACGACGACGATTTGTATTCGGACGGGACGTCTCGTGTCTCGAAGTCCCGGGACTTTTTGTAATTTTGGTTGGCCCGAGTCCCGAAAATTAAGTGTTTAAGATTTAAACTGATTAAGATTTAATTTTCTGTTGAATGCATATTTAATAAATGTAGATTATTATTTTAAAAAATGCCCTTTTTAATACGTTTTACAGAAATCAACCCAATTTTTTTTTTCACAAAATCTTACCCCTCTTTTAAGAAACATAAAAAAAGATTTTTCTCAAAAGTCTCGTTGTCCTGTGAATTCGTGGGACTTTGATTGTAGGTTGTTTCGTGTCCCGGGACTTAGAAATTGTCGGGAATTCCCAAACCCTAATTTGTATGTAGTATAAATAAATAAAATGGGTCAATGCGCTTAAAGCTTGATGAATATCTACTGAAATTAAAAGCATAATCATCAGCAATTAACCAAAAAATTATTGTTTGAGTTGTGACTTCAAATGACATTAAAATTGCAAGCTGATTAAATTATCGATGGTAAAGATTACCGTGTGTTCCGCTAACGGTTTTTTTAGTTCACACATTTGATAACACAATCACAGATCTGCTAATAAAGCCTCTAAACCGTAAATTTTCCGCTATTCATCATCATGAAACCCGCCATAATGCTAATTTAACACAAATCTGTTTTCTCGGTGGCAACAAATTACGTTAAAGGGGAACGAACGTGTGGGTTCATTGGTTGAATATGCGTAGAGGTTATTGACCTAAACCGAAAATAATTTCAATACACTTATTTACTCGAAAACCCACTCTTATCCCACCGCTTTTAGGCACGCAATAGACTGTTTTCCGCACGAGTGCTGAAAAGTGCGCGTGGTGTCGCTGCCATAATTTTATTACATTTAGGTATCGTATCAGGCTGGGCGCGCGTAGACCCCCGCTAGTCACCGGTCAACCTCTGTTTATTAATTTCTTCGTAAGTGTATTGAAAAAAGCTGTCTGATACACGTGCAAAGTCACTGCAGCCCTCGGCTCCATAACACACTCGCCAATTGCTCGTGTAAATTTCGCCTCAGTCGTAATGACAAGCTTTCTGCATTAGACTGAAATAATATATCTGTAGGTACTTTGTACGCGACGCCGACTATTAACTACAGGTGATTGAACTCGCTTAGCTGACTTTTTCTTAAATAAATTAATTTCGTACATGCGTAAATTAATACGAGTTTTGAAAAAAGGTAGATACTTTATTTTTTAATTTTATCTTTACAAATCGATAGTGTTTCATGTACCGGATCGACCGTCCACGGGATTAAAACGATTAAAATTTAACGGTGTATAAAATTACAATACTAAATATTCTTCATAGCTTCTGCTAGCGGCTTGAAAATAAAATAAAAATATCCCAAAGGACCATATTCCCGGGATACTTTTTGTATGCTACGTAATTGGACATTGTCTATTCTATCTAAATCCGCTCCGCCGTTTGAGCGTGATGGAAATGCAATAAAACAGAGAAATGGTAACATCATCATTTCTCCGTCTAGTATAAATCGCTTTTCGTGTCTGCCAATGTCAGTATAGAATATATTTTCTGCGTAAAATATGATACATAAAAGTCATAGGCATTTTGTTCTACAAATGCTTGTTTTTATTGTGGGAAAAATCATCCAATGGCATCCCCCGCTCTTGGGCGGAGCGGGAGATAGTGTCATACTCTTACTGACTAAAACTCCCACCCCGTTCCTTCTGGCCTGCATACCGGGGCTCGAGCTGTCTTTCGAAACTAACCCTGGCCCCAGTAGGCTTCGAGTTCGATCCAGCTGGGTCCCTGCTGTTGCTGAAAACTCCTTGAGGCGCGCGGGAACAGTGCGCGCCGTCGACGACTTCGGCTTGGTCCGGACAGTTACAGAACAACCGGACAGCGAGCTACCCATTGCTCACTGTCCGCAAGCCAGAGCTCTACAAATGCTTAGTTATTATAATAAAATAATAATAATTATGTTTACGAAAAATATCTACAATAATATAATAAAGAGGTAAAGTTTTTTTTTTGTATATATAGAAAGCTGCTTTATTCCTGAGTGACATAGACTATATTTTATGTACGCGGGCGAAGCTGCGGACAAAAGCTAGTTATATTATTTATGGTAAACCAAGCCTACGTGCCCCAGTTGCTAATATGCTCCACTAGCAAAACTAACACATTTATTTAAAAGGTGCTTATTTGAACCGATCTGCGGGGTTACCATGACGTTCAAAGTAAGATTGTTTTATTCTTATTTCATTGTGGGTAAGAGACAGAGCTATACTGTTTGTCTAGCGCCATCTCTTACCCATACTAAAACAATATTAAAACAATCTTACTTTAAACGTAATGGTCTAGGTCCTGATTAGCTTATAAGTATGACGGCGATGTAAACTATACCTTGTAGATATAGTTTACTTTGCCGCAAGTTTAACTTGCGTCGTATAGTTTATGTAATTTTAAATGCGTGTCTTAGGCCCGTATTACAGAACAACGCTCAAGAGTAGATTCAAGCCATTTGATTGGTTGAAACCAGTTTTAAGTAACGCTTGAGTTTTGAGTGACGTTCTGTAATACGGGACTTAATGTGTCATGTGGGACATATGGCTAATTTACCTTAAATAAATAAAATATTATATTAGGTATATTAAAGATATTATCTAGCCTGTGTTGTCCCACTATTGGGCAAAAGTCTTTCAATCTTTTCACTGTTCCTGGCTCTGACCCATTTCTTGCCAATTCCTAAGGAAGACATCAGTTGTTCAGATAGCTCCTTCTTGGTCTGCCGCGAACTGTCTCAACTCCATGCCAAAGTATCTTAAAATTTGAATACAATCTGAATAAAATTTCTAAGTTCCGACACGTTACCTTACAAGAAAATTTCAGCTATGCGAAACAAGGGCGGATCTCTAGCGATCTATTTATAAACATATCGTAACATCTAGCATTCGAGATTTACAATCAATTTTACTTCTCAAAAAATCTAATAAAAGAGCACTATCTTTGCTCTCAACTGTGTTAGATATATATGAATATAATGTATCTATGTATAGTACATATTAGATATATATTATAAGTACCTACATAAAAAACTTAAATACTATCTAAACTGTTAATACTTAAACCATATTCATAAACATAATACAAAAACACAAAAGTACAGTCAGGCGTCGAAGTATCTCCAAGTCGCTGTCATCCGGAAATGTACCCAGAAGACAGGTAGTTATTCGTATTAAATTAATTAATATTTACATTATATGTGCAAGTTTGATACTTTAAATAGATTATTTTATATAGATTGCATATACGCATTTTTCTTGTTTTTACACACTCTATATTATTCCTTTTAGTGTCACCTTTCGCAAGTCCACCTGAAGAAAATATAGAAATAAGCCGTTTCTTTGTACTCATATTTATAATATACACTAGCTGCTGTCAGCGGCTTCGCCCACTATATACTATTGCAGGACATAGTCTAACCATGTACCATTGTACCATGTATCATCAAAATCGTGTACCAAATGTCATCGAAGTACACACTCACTCAGGGAATTTCATTCCTTAGCTGCACGCCAACAATGATTGTGTTTCCAAAACGTTTTGAGCGTATAGGTGGGATGTCCATTCACAATGTATAAGTAGCACATCGCCCTACGCCTGGCGATCCTGTGATGGACGCCTTCCGAAATGCGAACGGTTCAAAACCGACAGGCTAGCAACTTGGCATCGAAGCTCAAGCCTTTGAAGTTTTGACTCGACTTTGACTCGACCTCATTGCCAATGATCCTCTCAATGACTATAGATAAAAAATAAAATAAATATCGCACTTGTAAGTATTGATATATTTTATACTACAAAAGTGTGTTACATTATTACGAGCATTCGAGTTTATCTTTGATGGAGGTTTCATTCCGTAATCTCTTACATATCGTGTAGTTTGAAGTTAACTTGCTGCAAATTATTATTCTGATACAGCAAGCTTCATATCAGCAGGATAAAACTGTTTGTAAAGCTCTCGTGAGCACATAGTGACTCTTTAATCTTTTTAATATAAATAGTTCATGTTTTATTTAGGTAACCTTCGAAAAAGATAATTTTATCTTTGGGAGAAAAAGAAATATTAATTTACATATAACATAATCACTAATTAGCCAATGTTCCAACCGGTGGGATTCAGAACTCCTCTCTAGGAAAGGAGTCCTGATTGAAGAGACTGAATGTGCCACACGCGTCCAGTGCGGATTTTAATGGGTGTCGCATGTCTTCGAATTTTGGGTTCTTGGACATACCAGTTTTGTCTCGATGTTTTCCTCTACGTTTTGAGGGCAGTGGCATTGACAAATTACACAAAATAATACACCAGGCTAGGTATAAACCAGCGATCTAACAACTGAAAGTCTATTACCAGAGGACCACCACTGCTACTGGTATTCATTTACGTGTACCTAAAAATCTATATCCCATGTGACCGCTTGTCGTTACGGTTTTGCATTTAATCGAAGGGTTATTATTCTAGGTGGGTTCTTTCTGTTTATATAACGGCGATCATGATTAGTAAATACTTAACTAATGTTTTACCACACCCACAAAGGGATAAAGGCAGGGACCGCCGGACATATCATAATGCGCCAATATATACGTAGCATCCCATCCATACCGTGTACTAAACTATTTGGGAACATATTCATTATGCATACAGCTAAGGCGTGAAATTCTCTGCCGTAATTTGTGTTTCCTATAAAAATCTACAAAACCTGAAACGCAGACGAAGGATAGCCAACTTTTCGGTTCGTCTTTTACAGGATGCGTTTGGAGATTGAGCGCGGGAATTGCATGACTTGATTCCGCCGTCATCTTCTACCTGTTGGACATGCCGACATACAGCGTGTTTGTTGTTGAAACCTCTACGGTCCGAATCCGAACTAAGCGTTTCGCCTGGTCGTCTTTTATATTACATTGAGAGCCCGCTACAATTTGACTGCTGCGGTCTTCCCGTCTGATTTATAATTTAGGTGTCTTCAAGGCTAGAGTGAATAGGCTAGTGCGCCTCACCATCAACGACTGCATCACTGCTTACCATCAGGTGGAATAGCAGTCAAGCGATAGTCTATATTATTAAACAAAATGTAGCTACTGTGTAAGGTCACAATAAGTTTAAACGAATAAATGAATAGTTTTTACTTTTAGGTATGCTTCACATCATTACACATGCACACTGAATTTAAAAATGGCGTCGTTACGCTGGCTCGTAGTTTAGAGTCGGACTATTGTCCTCAGCTCCGTTAAATGGACCGACTCGCTTCACTTCCTACATTCGCATGAAAAGATAAACACCTGATGCACTTGCAGTTATTTTCCTCTTTATTGTACTCGATAATAAACATGTATGTAGTCATACAGTTAATAAAAATTCATTAATTTCGACATTTCAACAACATTCATTGCGTATGCAATGAGTGTTGTTGAAATGTCGAAATTTACAATTTGAAGCAGATATTTTTTGTTTTATTATTGAAAGGCTCGCGTTTGAGTACTATCTCACCTGATAGTAAGCGATGATACAATTCTAAAAAGATCAAGATTCTAGGTCAACGAAAAGTTCCCTATAGGTCTGATTTCCTAGCGAGTATCAAAATATGCGCCTAAAAGTAGCAGAAATGGCTTTGTCTCTAGATTACTATTTTTTTTTAGTTGGGAAATCATCTATTGACCTCTCCCGCCCTTGGGCGGAGCAAGAGGGCGTGTCAGTAATTTACTGACTGAAACGCACTTCTGTTCCTTCTTTGCTTTCATTCCAGGGCCCCGGGATACACTTTAGCACAAGCCATGAGATTTCGTTGACTTGGAAGTTTTTTCACTGCTGCTTACCTGCTTAGGAGGCATAACTTGAAAATACTTGTGATGCCACGAAAATATTTTAAATTAGAAGACCTGGATACTGTTAGAATTGATATTGCCCTAGGCCACTAACAAAACATAGGAACATGTCAGCTAGATAGTAATCCGACATTCCGACATAACAATAAAAAAAAAAAAACAAAAAAAAATAGAGTCTGTCCGTTGGCGATTGTTGTGTGTGTCTGTCTATGCGTTGTTTTCATTGATATCGTTTTTTTTTTAATTGCTTTTTTTTTTTGCTTGACTACGATGGGTTATGTGAGGGATGATATGATATATATGATGATAGGTGATATGAAAGAAAACGGAGTTAGTGATAGTGTGACAGGACAGAATGGAAAAAAAATCGTGCTGAGCCGACCCCAAGTAATATGGGATAAGGGCAGGAAGAAGAAGAAGAAAACTGCAATTCCACCTGATGGTAAGCAGCGAAGCAATCGTTGATGGCGAGGCGTACTAGTTTATTAAGAGTCTATTCACTATAGCCATGAGGACACCTAAATTATAATCGGACCGGAAGACCGCAGCAGGCAAATAGCTGAAAACTCGTGACAAAGTCGAAGAACCTGTAAGTCGACACGTTGAATACATCGAAGCAGTTAAAAACACAATTGTAATAGAAATTACATTGAATCGTGATCCACCGACCACGCTCTTAGGCGTGACTCGGAAAAAGTCAACCGTTCGCGCATCAATCATAATAAACGATGAGTAAACTGACGAGAGACGTCTTGAATACCTAATTCAATACTTGTAACTAGTGTTGCCAGGACCGATTGGAATAAAATCGGGACAGATGGTAAAACTAATCGGAATTTAGGGATTTAAATCCGAACAAATAGCGACGTACGAAGACGACGCGGCTCTGAGCGAGAGCGAGACAAGTGATGTGCCGTGTGTCATTTTGAATGCATTTTACATCTGTGATAATGATGCGAATGCGACTGATATTTATGTTACTTTATAGTATGTAATTATAATGGCTTTTAAACTTTCAATCGTTTCAATTAGAGACACAATAGAGAGACAATGGGAGTGCGTTCGCTTGGAGTTTAATGAATTAATTTATAGATTTATCGGAACATTTACCGTCCCGATCAGGCGTAAATCGGGACGCGTCCCCAGACCCCTCAAAATCTGGATGTCCCGCGCAAATCGGAACACCTGGAAACACTACTTGCAACATAAATAGGCGTTTGTAGTGCGAGTACCGAACTGTTTTCTGCACCTTGTTATGTAAGAACACTTTTAGCCATAGCGCGTGGTGTTACGTTGCTTCCGTAGACAAGTACCTACATACCACTGGACAGCACCAAGACAATACTATAGTGCGAAATGAAGTGTTAGATCCTAACATAGTTTTAAATCATATTTACTACAAAATAATTTAGTATAGCTATTTGAATAATGATATTAATTCAATATGTTAGTGATATGACAGGCCTGTTAGTCTAGTGGTTAGTGACCCTGACTGCTATGCCGGAGGTCGTGGGTTCGATTCCCACCCAGGACAAATGTTTGTGTGATGAGCACGATCATTTGTTCTGTGTCTGGATGTAATTTATCTATAATATATATGTATTTAGAAATGTAAAAGTATGTTTATCAGTTTTCTAGTACATATAACACAAGCTCTGCTTAGCTTGGAACTAGACGGCGTTGTGTGATAGTTGTGGAATATTATATTAAATATTATTATATTATATTATATGGGTACTGTTAACATGAAATATTTTTTTTATTATTATTTATTAAAACTACTACATAGAACAATCAACGGGTGTCCTAATAAATTTTCACTGGCTTTTATTTGAACACGTGTTCAAATATTAATTAACCATACTGTTTTATTTTTAGTTTTGGTATTTGCATAATTAATTAAAGGTCATCGTCCACTTACGTCGTTTTAATTTCTAGCTGTGTAATAACTGTATGGCAAAGATCGATTGTAAACTAATTTTCTGTATTATAAAAGGCAAAGTCCTTATTCACTGACCGACTCATCAACGTCCAGTCCAAGACTTTGGACCTAGGACGCTGAAATTTTGCATTATGGTTCCTTTTATAATTTACACAAAGAATAAAAAACGATTTCCCAAAATTCATCCCCCCCCCCCTTTATTAAGCGTGAAATTCATCAAATACGGATTTTCTTTACAGAAATTCACCGCAGTCTTAGCTAGCGGGCATCAGCTCTGCTGGGCCACTAAGGTTTATTGACACCTCTTTGAGGAGCGCGTGGGTGACTACGCGCTGTTGACGACTGGGTTCGGTCCAGTACCATTGCTCGACGTCCGCCCGAAGCCACGGCCTACGCCCGCGTCTGCCGTGGCTGATAGTTGGAGTCAGAATCTCGGCGGCTGGGGCGTGAGGACATTCGTTCCCTCACGCGTACGGCCTCGTCCTTCGCTAGCATTACTGCCTCGCTTAAAGAGGCCCCCGCCTGCCATTTCTCCTCGCTTCTTATTCTTTACATATAAAGGCAAAGTTCTGACTCAATTACTGACACATCAAAAGCCAGCACAAACCCTTGGATCTTGGATGCTGTAATTTCGCACTAATGTTCCTTTTACAATTTACAGAAATAATATAAAATGATTTCCCAAATTCACCCCCTACATGGCAAAAATGGACGTCTAAATTTTTTATGGAAAAAAGTTACTTTAACACGGGCGGGGCCGCTGGCAGAAGCTATAGTTGCGTATAAAGATTTCAGATGATAGGGAATTTATTAATTTTATTAAATGCTTTATGCACACAAAAGTACAGAGGCGGACTTAATGCCTTAGGCGTTTTCTGCCAGTCAACCTTTGGGCGATGCAGAGAAAAATAGTGGTAGGTGCAATAAATGAGAAAGAGAAGATGAATACAATAATAGATATAAGTACTAATAAATCATATATATATAAGAATAAATACACAAATTAATCTAGGTTCCATAAAGATGTTTCCGTTCTCTGTAAATCAAATATCTATGCAATTGAATCCCCGTGGATCAGAGCGTCTATCCACCAAAATTAGATTTCAGAATATTTGCATAGCGCAACAACAATGTATACCTATATAATATCAGAGATGACGGAAAATGGTCTCTATTCTGTAAGATGAACATCTGAAAGCTCAATCAGAAGAGACTGTTGACGTGTTAGGCAGTGAACTCACGAAGAGGTTTTCTCCCGCTGCCGCCACGGCTGAGTAAATGGCTATTTTTAACCACCGACTGAAAAGAGAGGTGTAATAAGTTTGAGGTGTCTGTGTGTCTGTCCGTAGCATCGTAACTCTTCAGCGAATGGATCGATTTTGATACAATTTTTTTTTTCAAACCAATCTAGTTTCAGGTTATTTAGATTTGTCTTAAAAATAATTCTGTTCGTTTCTCATTACGATGAGAACCCGATGACGAAAACCAGATGCTATAACTTGGGCGGAGCATCGCCGTGCCCTCGTGGCGATCGGCGGCGGGCCTTGGTTGAGGCCATGGTCCGGAGCGAGGAGGAGTGGCAGGCGGTCGCCGACTTCTACGAAGCAGTAATGCTCGCAAAGGAGGAGGTCGAACGCATCAGGCAACGGCGTTATCGCCGCCGCCGTCGCCGGGATTCTGATCCCGATTTCCGGCCAACGTAGACGCGGGCTTGCGGACAGTGAGCAATGGGTAGCTCACTGTCCGGCCGTCCGGTAACTGTCCGGACCAAGCCCAAGTCGTCGACGACGCGCACTGTTCCCGCGCGCCTCAAGGAGTTGTCAGCAAAAACAGGGACCCAGCCGGGTCGAAGCCTACTAGGGCCAGGGTTATACGAAAGGGCACTCGAGCCCCGGTACGAAGGCTAGAAGGAACGGGGTGGGTCTTTTAGTCAGTAAGAGTCTGACACTATCTCCCGCTCCGCCCAAGAGCGGGGGATGTCAGTGCATGATTTTTCCCACCATAAAAAAAAGATGCTATAACTAGGAAGTGGCTGATGGAACCCTGAAATACCTTCTAGTAAACACATCCAGTTTGGGCTCATTAGATTTGTTTTAGTTCTTTTACTTTTTATAGGTTTTATGCGTCGGGGGTTTTATTAAAATTTTTAATTTTGCTATTATATTTCAAAACTCACGAGACGGTAGATTCGCCGTCGCCGCCTGTGATTTCCGACCGCAGAGTGTGCGGACGCAAACCGCCGAGGCAGCGGCAGGCGACCGCGTCGCCGGTGCAGCGGGAGCCGCGAACAACCGCGCACACCGCGGCCGTAAAACCGCTTCATGAGTTCTTAGCCTTAGAGCGACTAAAAATGTGGGTTGCACTTCATTTCTTGGTTCTTGTTCAACATGCATATGTACAAACAGCATAACTCAGTGAAGGTTTTATGGATGTAAATTGACTGTATTGTCTCGTATAGCTTGTGAAACGTGAAGGACGCAGAGAAAATGTATACACACATAGTCGATATATAGTCGGATTCCCGCACGGATCCAATATTTGTCTGGTCTACAGTTAGGTGTTTTTGGTGTAGGTGTATTGTGTATAGGGCTTTCAATACCGGTATTACGGGATCCCGTAATACCGTGATCACGGATATATTTTGGTATTTTTTCAATCACGGTATTGACTCGTCAATACCGTGATTACGGTATTACAATCCTTAATGTAAATTATTGCGTTTTGTTGTAATAAATAGCAAGAAATTGTATTATTAATATAAATTACGATGTAATATTATTCTGACACTTGTATTAAGCGCCAACTCTTATCTCCAGCCCTCCCGCCCGCACCTCGCCTAGACCTGTTTCTGAGTCGAGCGAGCCTAAAGGGCCTATTACACTGCGCGTTATTCAGCACAAGACAGTCTGACCCCTGTTACGCTATGCGATACTTTTTTCTTACAATTTGCAGTATTTACACTTTTGTAAATTGTAAATATTATTGTGAATGTAAGAACTATGTGGATTACTCTTTTCTTTTATTTTCACATGATGTCTGGCAGTCTTGAGTATTTGATGCAGTCTACCCAAATGTTATCACTTTCTTTGGCATTTTTCGTCAAATCGTTGAGCTCCTTAGTAGTCCTGAGTTGAGCTACACGCATATTGACAAATGCTTGCACTGACTGGACAGGTCCACTTAGAACTGTGTGGTTCTTTCTACAAAAGACCATCTCAGGCTTAATCTACATGTTTTGCTGTATGGACTTTAAAAGAGACTTTGACCCCTGAGTTTGTTTCGGTGTTTCTTTTCAGAATAGTCAGCTAGGAAACACCGGCTTCATCAAGTTTTAATAACGAGAAAAAAAATTGACGTGTAAAAGTGTTTTCATAAAACCTACTTGCAAAATAAAGATCATTTTATCATTTATCAGAACCATAGACTAAAACGGTCTGAATAACGCGTAGTGTAATAGGCTCTTTACGATGTTATTGTTTTGTTAGTCAGTATTTCAAAAGCGCCCGGGTACCATGTGCATGTGAACTTGGTCATTGTGTATTTTTGATAAGTTTGTGATCTTGACGAGCAACATGGTACACCTATAGTTTGTCTCAATTCTCAACGGATCTCGCAATCGTATTTTTAGTCATGAATTCACAACAGATAGAAGCATCTAAACTTGTGACATTTTCCACTTTGATTAATGTCTTTTTTACTTTAACGAATCACGTTATCCGTTAGATCTACAATTAAATAGTAAAAATTTAATATTTCAGCGGTTTGAATGTGGCTTTGTTTTCTAACTTCAATTATTATTAATTTTGCCTAATTAGTACTTATTAACTACCACGTGTACAAAGTAACAATTCAAAATTATACATTTAATTGGTAGTTTGGTACAATAAATACATGGGAAATATTCTTATATTAATAAGAAAGACACGAGTCTTGATGCTTGCTGACTTTTAAGGGCAGTATAGGTACGTATTGAATGTATCAGCCAGTAAACAATAGGTACGGCAGCGCTATGCTTACTTGAACCTTATTAAAACTGCGTTTTAACCTTATTAGAATTGTCGTAAATAAGTTACAGCGTCAAATAAGCCTAAACCTTACGCAGCTTGATGGTTTTAAGTTACCATATTTTCTAATCGCTAGCTTCCGATGGCAGTGCATACGTTCGATACGTATCAAACGTATGCACTCAAGCGTCAAGTAAGCCAACACCTTAGGGAGATCTATGGTTTTAACCTACTTTATTTGCTAATCGCCGGTAAACAATAGGTACGGCAGCGCCATGCTTACTTATTAGAACGGTTAAGAGAGAATAAAGACTGATTCGAAAACAAAAATACGTATTTAAATGGCTTTATTAATGTCCTAATTAAAGTTCTTATGAGAAGGTATTACAGTCAAACACTAATATAAAAAATTAAAAAAAAACTCGAGTTCAATACCGTGATCACGTAATCACGGTATTGAATATTCTAATACCGGTATTGATACCGGTATTGAAAATATCCGGTATTTGAAAGCCCTAATTGTGTATATGAGTTTACCTATATGTTCGAAAACGCACTCTTAGTGAGAGGAAATTAAAATAGTGTCTTCATTTTGATACAAGTGCAGCAAGTTTGTCATTGCGACCCAAGCGGAATCCGCACGAGCTGTAGGCGAGTGTATTATGAAGCCAAGGGCTGCAGTGCAAAACGACGTTTTTCAATACACTTACGGAGAAATGAATAAACGGGGGTTAACTGGTGACTCGTGGGGGTCAACGCATAATAACATTGTAGCGGGGAGAGCATGCTCACCTTTCTGCACTAGTGCAGAAAACAGTCTATTGCGTGCCTAAAAACGGTAGGATCAAGACGAGTTTTCGAGTAAGTATACTTATTAAAAAAAAAATAGATACCATTGAAACGCGTGTAGGTGCGTAGGTATCCAACAGTCACCGAATAACTTACTAAAATATTACAGAACCCATTAAATGCCCAATGCTAGTAGGCTAGCCAATGGCCGCTACTAAACATTCACAGGCTTGGCATACGGATTGATGATCGCACACGACTCTCAATAGGTGTATTATTAGAAACACATAAATAACACCATGCCATCGATCGGCACGACGCTCTCTTAAGCCGGGTACTCACTTAAAAGCCGTAACTGTAACTGTTGCAGATACAGTAATATAGTTCACGTGTTGACGTTACCTTGTTGTGGTTACAGAGCTCACTGCAAGCTCCTTTGTGTTCGCGGAAAAAACCGAAAAGTTTCGGCTCACTGCGACTGGCTCGCATCGAACCACAACGGGCTCGCGAACTGCTAAGTACTCACTTATGAAGGTAGGCTATTATCACACTGCCACGTACCACTAAGAGTAGCGCGTGTATGTGCGTTTTAACGTTGCTTGTATCTCCGTTTCTATAGAAATTACGCACAGTCCAACACACAGAAAATGCATCCACGCACGTTCATGCAGATCTCGCGTCTAAAAGCGGAGAAACATGCACAGGCACACACTTGCGTGGACGCGGGGCGAGAGGCAAAGTATGGCACACTGAGGCTCGTAGAGCCATGCGTGATTTTGTATGATATGAGTCAGATTTTGCGTGAATCTACAAAACGCAACTACGCGCGTGAGTGCATAAAACCGCACGATTATACAGATCTGCACTCCCGCAAGTACGGGCGTAGGTGCATTGACACGGAACTTGCAGCGTGATTATCACACTGCCACGCATCACGCCGCCTTGCAGTTACCGCTCGTAGGTGAGTACCCAGCTTTACAAAAGAGGACGCCACCCGGAACGGAACAGGATAGACGAAAACAAAATGAATGGAGATTTTCCTTTCCCTTTCTCTAACCCCATCATTAATTCAGGCTCACGCAAACAAATATGTTTTAGAAATACAAGGTTTTCATTAAGAGCGCTCGAACTTTGGAACTATGTAAAACCAACAGTTTAAGTAATATTACCACAATGGGCAATTATTTCAGTCTGATCGAGAGTAAAACTGACAATGGCCTTAAAAGTTAGCAACTTGTCTAAAACAATGCGTAATTTGACGAGACCTAGCAGCGCTACATAGCATGTTAAAATAAAAAGATACAAAAAATAAAATGAGGAATCAAACATTTGGGTAAAAAGGGATAATGAAAACAGTAAAGGTGAATAGGTATGAAGTGTAAAGCGAGAACTAGACTAGACTGCACACGTAGACCACGCCTGATTGGTTCGTAGCGGCGCGTCGCGTGGCGTGGATCTAATGTAGTTCTGCAAGTCTAGTTGCCATATAAAATGTATGAAGACCGACGCGCCCAGATCGGCGTACGTGGCACACATTTGCGCAGTGTAGTTCGACCTTAAGTACCGATGTTTTTTATTCGGGTGTGTGTTTTATTAGATTAGGCATCTCCACTGTAATCCAGCCTCCTGAGGGAAACAATTTGGATGACATATTCGCAAAAATTGGTTCAATTTCTTGAAGAATACACAGGTTACAATAATTGTCTATGTTTTGTCGGAATAGACCAGAGATTTCACGTAGCCGCACGTAATAATTGAGCGAGGTTAAATCCCACAATCTCGATAGACAGTGAACGTAGGTATAGAGGAGCTGAGCGCAGCGCACGAAATGGTTTGCGAACAGTTGGAGCAGAATACTGATTTTAAAACTACGTTTTAACAATATCAATGCGATATTTAATCGTTCTTGGTTAAATGTTCAATATCGTTCCTTGGTCAAATGTGAAAACAAAATAAGTGTTAACCCAACCCACCAAACTTCACTAACCTATCTAAGAGCGAATATTGAAACTCGAGCGTAACTAATGAAAATCCTAATGCAAAAATTCAATTTAGCCGGCCCCATCGCTGACGGAGACATGTGAGGAAATCCACACGTTTCAAATTATTATGGAACTTCACCTATCGAAGAACGATCGCTTTTCATATGTTTCTACCCCTCAATTTATTGCCGGTGGCAACTTGACATGGATCGTAGGAAAAATCTTGACAATCCAATTCGCATTCGCAAAATTGACATATCAGATGCATGTACTTTTAATATCGAAACGAATCTTATTTATGGCAAATTCTGAAATATTTGCGACGCATTACGACGAAGCAGAGTGTTCGAGATCCCCAGTATTCGTGATCCCCAGCATTCAAGATCCCCAATGTTCGATTTCGTGAAGGAGAAAAGTTTAATTGGTTTATTGTCAGAGATAATCCGTCTGTATCACGAAGTATAAGCTGCGTTCGACACGTGAAGATAGGTTGTCCAAGAGGAAATTCACTCTATGGTCGATATATTGCGGATATACTCTGCGAATGTAGGTCAGGATCTAATAGACTGCCTACGCCCTCAGAATATAAATACGTAGTGTTAATTTCTGTCAGCTAAACCTACGCCGTGTCTTCTGAAAAATTATGCGAGTCTACTTTTTACAAAAATGGAAAGGTGTTTTTATTTATACCCTACCCTATGATAGTCTAGCTAGATCAAGAATATAATGTTAGTTTGATTCCATCATCATCATTTCAGATATAGTCCCCAAGTGTCACTACATTGATCAGTCAGCGACCCTCACTAAATCATCAGCTCACCTTGCGAGAGGCCTTTCAACGCGGCCTTTCAAATTGATTCCTAGAGGATAAAGAGGATATTGTGATGTAAAACGGGTGTAAGTTTTTCCTCTCAAGTATTTATTTATTTTACTATTTATGTACACGTGTACACAAAAATAACAGAAAAAGATAATACATAAGA
Source organism: Mythimna albipuncta (assembly GCA_929112965.1). Classification (NCBI taxonomy): domain Eukaryota; kingdom Metazoa; phylum Arthropoda; class Insecta; order Lepidoptera; family Noctuidae; genus Mythimna; species Mythimna albipuncta. The sequence continues at coordinate 9,414,806 of OV815974.1, read as the reverse complement.
GACGTACAAAGGTACTGCTTGTTTCCAAAGAAATTTCTTCCAGCAGACCTGCGAGAGAAGAAATCAAAAGGAAATGTAGACCATAGTGTGTAGGAAGCAAAAGAATAATGTATGAAGTCTTAATCCAAAGTCATATATAATTATATATACCTAAAAATAATATATACCTAAGTATATACACAACTGGATAATATGTGAAATCATTGAAACATGCTCATGTAGTTTTCAATCTCAAGTAGGTACAAATAAACACAACTGAATAATATATGAAATCATTGAAATAAGCGCAAAAAACATGTTGCGCCGACCCCAAGTAATATGGGATAAGGGCAGGAAGAAAAAGAATAATTGAAATAAGCGCAATTTTGTCAAAATGGAGCTCAAAATGTTATCGTAATATAGAGAAACTTGTCGAGATGGCTGAATCGATACATTTTCTGCCAAATCATCTGATGATGATTTGAAATGAAGTGATGATTCTCTTCGTTTTCATAACGATCAATCCAATGCGTCTTGTATCCATTGCGACATCGGCCCACCATGTGCGAGGCCTTCCAACGCTGTGTCTTTAGTTATGTGATCGATGCTCTAGAAATTTTCGGCCCTATAGAGTGGAATGCCTGTACAGATCGTTGTATTAATGCTCACATGAGTATTGATACCTCGATTCATGGGTCAGGCAGGGGGCGAGTAGTTTAAGCAATAAATGAATAAATTAATACTAACACTAGTTTTAAGTTTTTTATACTACTAACATATTGGATCCTGGTTATCTTAAATAAACGTATTATTATTATTATAGCTCGTCTGCTCTACGAGCAATGTGCCCTGTCCAATGTGTCAATGTGTACTGCCACCTAAATTACTGTCATTTCCGATTAAATTATCTACATCCACACTATTATAAATTTTTGTTTTTTTTTTTTTGTGTTAGGTAATCTCTGGAAGTTGGTACTGGTCCGATTGCTAAAATTTTTTCACCGATAGAACCCTACTATAATCCTGAGCGACATAGGCTATATTTTATGTACGCGGGTGAACCCGCAGGCAAAAGCTAGTTAAGTATAAGTGGAAACATGTTATATGATCTTTGCAAGACAGATATGAATAGGCGAACTTCATTTTAAATGGCGGACGATTAGGAAATTCTCTGTCCAGCCTTCAACTGCTTTAATCTGATTGTGATTGAGTGGCATCATAGTCACATTTATCAGTTCATATACGTAGCAACATGAGAATGAAAACCTATTCGTTGTCCAGTGGACGATGAACTTTATAATGCTAATACTAATAGCCACATTACATTTATTTTAATAGCTCTAATAGATAAATAAATTTACATAATATATTTTTTAATATTGACCAACGTATTCATACACCTGGCGCTTGGTCAATAAATAAAATGTTCGACGACAGAGGTCAATATGACTGACATGACGTCAAAACTGGCTAAATTGCCGAACATATAAATCGACACCACATATAAAAACTTTTTTTTTCTGGACAAGCTTATTTATAATTTTTTATTGTGTAAATAATTGGTGACCGATATAGCTATTTGCATTATCAGCCCCCTTAGCCAAGTTACAACCGTTTCACTTGCGTCGAACGCTTCGAGTTGGCCACGTCGCCGAATCTTTTGTTCTCACCACGTGACTGAGCGTTGAGATGACGTCATTCCCGTACATTTAAAGCTTTCTACAAGCGTTAACGCTTGTAGAAAGCTTTAAATGTACGGGAATGATTGCAGATTTGCAACATGGCTAGGGGTACAGGTCACAATAATATACAGCACCCAGCCGGGTCGAAGCTTACTGGGGCCAGAGTTATCCGAAAGGGCGCTCGAGCCCCGGTATGAAGGCTAGAAGGAACAGGGTGGGTCTTTTAGTCAGTAAGAGTCTGACACTATCTCCTGCTCCGCCCAAGAGCGGTGGATGTCATTGCATGATTTTTCCCACCATTAAAAAAAAAAGTCACAATAATATTTTTTTTTAGTTTTATGATAAAAGTTTACTCAAAAAAAATTAACGACTCATGCATTGGAGTTATCGAAATAATAAATACATTTTCGGGGTCAATATTTTGTTATTAAAATTTTTGAAAACCCATTTTTTTCGCAAACAAATGGTAGCTCATGTTTCACAAATTAATCGGCTTTTTTTTTTTTTTTTTTTTTTCGATGGGAAAAATCATCTTATGACAACCCCCACTCTTGGGCGGAGCGGGAGATAGTGTCAGACTCTTACTGACTAAAAAACCCATCCCGTTCCTTAAAGCCTTCATACCGGGGCTCGAGCGCCCTTTCGGATAACCCTGGCCCCAGTAGGCTTCGACCCGGCTGGGTCCCTGCTGTTGCTGACAACTCCTTGAGGCGCGCGGGAACAGCGCGCGCCGTCGACGACTTGGGCTTGGTCCGGACAGTTACCGGACGGCCGGACAGCGAGCTACCCATTGCACACTGTCCGCAAGCCCGCGCCTACGGTGGCTGGAAATCGGGATCGGAATCCCGGCGGCGGCGAGAGCGCCGTTGCCTGATGCGGTCAGCCTCCTCCTTAGCGAGCATTACTGCTTCGCAGAAGTCGGCGACCGCCTGCCACTCCTCCTCGCTCCGGACCATGGCCTCGACCAAGGCCCGGCGCGAGAGGTCTCCGCCGCCGATCACCCCCACGAGGGCACGGCGATGCTCCACCCAAGCAGGGCACACCGCGATTGTGTGCTCCACCGTGTCCTCCGGGTGTTCCGCACAGTGGCGACACCCGGGCGTAAATTAATCGGCTTCAAAACCAGAATTTATTTCAAAATAACGACCATAATATAAGAAGATATTGCTGCATCGTAAATATCTGTGATGAAGATGAGCCACCGTGGCCAAATACATTGTAAAAAGCCAAGTGCGAATTGGACTTTTACACGAAGGGTTCTGCACCACCAAAATTTCAACTGGCACGTATTACGGCTCATTAACTACAGTTAAGTAACTCCCATTAAATACAGTTCGCTGACATAAAGACGGACGGACGTACATCAGAGGCTTAGTACCTACCTAATGTATTTCCGTTGGTTCTCTTCGGATACGGAAACCTAAAGAGACGTTTATTACTTTAATGTCAAAACAGCAAGACAACAAGAATAGTTTTTTTTATACAATAAGTATATACGAGTATCTATATATATAGTTTTGTAACTGAACATCAAGCCAAATAAACAAAACACGAAACGAAAAAAAAATCAGCCGCACCATACAAAATTAAAAACTTGATTAAACAGTTTGTAAGGAGAGGCCGATTTTTTTTTGGTTTCCTAAAAAAAAATCTTGTGAAAGGTCGTTCAGTTTTGCCTACTGAGCAAGCCCTTAAAGATTGTGGAGGGCTGTACCTTACACTCTTTAGATGCCTGAAAGCAATTATGCAAGATCTTGTAATTATTACAGCTTGCAATACACCAGCGCGCGCCTGCATCCTTTGATGAGGACCTAAAGCACTAATTGCTTTAAATACGACCACTTACTACAAACACAATGTATTTTTATTCAATTTATATTGATTAGCATCATTATACCTAAATAGACTAGCTTCTGCCATCTGATTCGCTCGCGTGAAAATACAAAATTACTCCAAGGGAACATACACCTGAGATAAAAAACCGGGCAAGTTAACGTCATGAGTGTCGAAGTATATGTACATACGTTTTTTACAACATTAAAGATCTTATTTTTTTCATTAATTCGGAGGATTTTTCGCAGCAGAAATCAGAAACGTTTATTTCAAATAGACCAGTTACAGGCACTTTTGAATTGTCAAAATGTCGGTCAGTCAAACAAGTGAAGCTAAGTTGCAGCCTCAGCTAGGGGACCGCAGACCTGAGTAAATGATTTTAATTTCAACTCGATACCTCTACACGTTTCCGAGTTAACCTTTCAATCGTGGAAATCACAGACACAATAGAAAGACAATAGGTGCACGTTCGCTTGGGGTTTAATGAATTAAAGCGTCTTAACCGACAGTTAGGACAGACAAACGGCCAACAAAGTGAACCTATAAGGGTTCCGTTTTTTCCATTTGAGATACGGTACCCTAAAAATATTCCAGAACATGGTCTAACCAGGATAAGAAGTGCTGTTCCAGAATATTCTGGTTTACGAACGTGTACCAAATACCGTCTAAATCCGTAAGGCCGATTGCATCTGACGCTCTAAGTCGGGAATAGGAGATCTCCCGTTACCGTAAAAGGGTGATCTCCGGTTACCGTAGTGGGCTTTCGGATGGCGAAATACCCGTCAGGTAAATTGTTGTCCGGCCGTCCAGTGACGACCGAGTCCGAGTCGTCGACGACGTGTAGAGTATACACACCTCAAAGAGATGTCAGTTAAACCGTAGTGGTCCAGTGGAGCAGATACCGGCTAGGGCCACAGGAATTTTCCGAAAAGAAAGAAAGAAAGAAAGAAAAATAATTAATTTGCACGCATGGAACACACACACTGTAAAAACTAAATTTTAGACAAAAAAAAAAAGAAAAAATACTGACACAATGTGTGTCTCACGGCTGCACCAAATGGGTCCAGTTCAGCAAAAATGCCTGGCAACTACATGGTAGTCAGTGGTAGTTGCATTACAGTTTCGAGGTCATGGAATACAAAGGGCAACTGAAGAACACAGATTTTAGTCAGTAAAAGTCTAGAACGAGAGAACTCATTGAATGTTTTCCCACCTCCAAAAAAGAATCGAAAAATGACAGCTGAAGCGAATAACAAAAGAAAAACATAATTTATTTTAACATTTTATACAACTATTATTCGTGAATACAAAGACATTCTCATTAGATATTTCCCACAGATTACAGAATCCTCTTTATAGTAATTTTCTTCAAAGGATCGTTGCTAAAAGTTACAAGGATACTCTTTCCTTGTTGTTGTAAAGTTACAAGGGTAGTTTCGGCTGTGCGTTGATATGTAAGTCCGTAAGTTAATACTCCTTTTTTTATACTCGTATATAGATTAAATCTACACTAAAAAAAATAAAAAATATATTATTACTATTATTATTTATATTTTTTTTTTTTTTTTTATTATTACATTTTTTTAAGAATGCGTAACTTAATTTTTAAAAATGTAACATTGTATTATATTAATCTTAAGTTTCCGCCTTTTCGGGCAATTTTTTTTTTCTTTCTTTCTTTTTTTTCTTTACTAATATTATAAAGAGGAAAAAATATTTTTTTTTTGTTTGTACGAGATAAGTCTCTGGAAGTATGTACTGGTCCGATTGCTAAAATTTTTTTACCGATAGAAAGCTGCTTCATTCCTGAGTGGCATAGGCTTAATTTTATATGTACCTACGTAGGCGCAGCCGCGGGTAAAAACTACTAAGTTATAGTTACCTAATAGATAGCCCCTGTACACTTGAGAGGCACTAAGAAAAATGCCTGCACACGATGTAATAGCGAAGGTTTTTAATCGAACAAAATACAAAGGATTCATTAATCATCTCCCCAACATCTCAGGATCCACAGATGGTACGTGTTATTAAAACAAAGCTGTTAGTACGATTGTCTAGGCAAGGAGCTGTCTTGCTGAAACAACGGACGTTCACAAAACAGAGCACTTGGTTATGGCATGATTTATTAGAAGCATAGAAGGCAAATTGAATTATCTTAAATGAAGAATAATATCGTTAAATTATTCTTCATTTCGTTTTAGGGTTACTTGCCCCAAAAGGAAAAAAACGGAACCCTTATAGAATCACTTTGTTGTCGGTCCGTCTGTCTATCTGTCCATTTGTGTCTGTCTGTCTGTCTGTCAAGACCCTTTATTTCGAGAACGCGTAAACGTATCGAGTTGAAATTAAAACCATATACTCATGTCTGCGGTCCCTTCAAGCTGTGAATAAATCAAACTTCTAAGTTAACGAATAAAAAGTTACGGCCGCTTATGTCGCAAGAAAACGTATATTTTGATACTCTCAAAGATCGAAATTCATATACTTCCTGTTGGCCCAGAATCCTGAAGATTGCCACAAAGCAATGTCTTATAGCACAGGTATGGGAATAAATCAGAAAACAGTAAGTTGTTACCTATGTCACAAAAGAAAAATTGCAATTTATTCGGAAAAATCTTCGAGACTCCATTCGGGAATTGTAGTTTGCACGGAACCCTCAGTGCGCGAGTCCGACTCGCACTTGCCCAGTTTTTAGGGTTCCGTAGTCAACTAGGAACCCTTATAGTTTCGACATGTCTGTCTGTCCGTCTGTCCGTCCTCGCTTAATCTCTGTGACCATTAGCACTAGAAAGCTGATGAATGATGAATTTGGTACCAATATGTATATCAATCACGCCGACAAAGTGGTAAAATAAAAATTGGAAAAAAATGTTTTATTAGGGTAGCCCCCCTATATGTAAAGTGGGAAGTGATTTTTTTTTTATTTCAACCCTAACGTGTGATATATTGTTGGATAGGTATTTAAAAATGAATACGGGTTTACTTACATAATTTTTTGATAATGTCAATAATTTCGGAAATAATCGCTCCAAAAACAAAAAACAATGTTTCCCCCCCCCCCCTCTAACTTTTGAACCATAAGTTTAGAAAATATGAAAAAAATCTGAAAAGTAGAACTTTATAAGGACTTTCTAGGAAAATTATTTTGAACTTGATGGAAAGAACAGTTTTTGTACAAAAAAGACGAAAGGGTTCTACAAAATAATTTCTGCACTAAGTTTGTATTTGTATATTTATGCAAGCATTTTTTTAAACTCATAAATGGGTACACTTATTGTGATGGACGGGAAACTACAGAACCCTACACTGAGCGTGGCCCGACACGCTCTTGGCCGGTTTTTTTTTATTTTTGTTTATCAGGTACGGAAGCTTAGTAGCTTCTCAACGCACAACGGTTACGCCCGCGTGTTCTTTTTTCAAAAAATTTTCGCGTCCCATCTGGCATCGTCCTGCAGGACCTCTACAGTTTGCCGGCATATCTTTGAGGAGCGCGTGGTAAAACGGGCTGTCGAGGTGGTATTATTGTCTATCAAGCTTATGTTCTCCGAGTTGTTGATCTTCTTCAAGGAAAGGGATTATTACTCGTATACGAAATCGTCGCTCAGCAATAAAAGCCTCGTAAGATTGTTGAATAATTTAACAGGAAAAAGAAAAACTGCCTCCTTAACAAAAAATGGTCTATTTAACAAAAAAATACGAGATCGTTCAGTTCAATCAGTCTTAGAATATTCCCACTGCTGGGATTCAGGCGTCCTCTCCAGGAAAGGTAATGGGCCGTAATTTATCACGCGAACCCAGGGATAGTGGATGTCACATGTCTTCGAATTTTTGGTTCTAAGCCATGTTGGTTTCTTCACCGGTTTTAAGAGTTTTTATCATGAAATAAATGACACAAAGTAATGCGCTTGGCTGGGAGACGGTAAATCGGTATACTGCATGTTTACACATTTATTCCAAGAAAATGGGCTTTACGGGTATTTGACTGCAGATCACCAATATTAAGGTCACTCTCAGTTACGATACGCCTACTAAAATTTTGCTATATAATAATGAGTCCACTCGATGTATCATATGCTATATATTATATACGCGGGCAAAGCTACGGGCAAAAGCTAGTAATATAATAAAGAGGTAAAGTTTGTTTTTTTTTTTTATAAAAGATGATCTCTGGAAGTACTGGTCCGATTGCTAATTTTTTTTCACAGATAGAAAGCTGCTTTCCTGAGTGACAGGCTATATTTTATGTACGGACGAAGCCGCGGCCAAAAGCTTGTTTATTATAAAGGCGGAAGTTAAGTCTGCGTGTGTGCGTATGGCTGTTACTTCTTCAGGCGCGAACGGTTGAAAGCATTTCTATGAAACTTGGTCTACGGGTAGCCCATGTTAGCTTATGAGCGATTATAAGCTTGCTTTCCCGGCAGTATGCTCCTTTCGGATAAACTCATATCACGCAAGCGAAGCCGCTGACAGCAGCTGCTACAAATATACGAGTAGGTGCTTTCCCGATAATTATACTATAACATTTTTTTCACAGCCGATAGACGTCCACTGTTGGACTCTGGCCTCCCCCACATGTCGGGAAAATATCAGCTAAAATGATGATGATGATGAAGATTTTATTGACAACATTTGTTGAATTAAAATGACAATATAATATGTCAAATCATGTTCATTTCAGGAACGACCTACATTTTCCTAAATCATGTTGATGTCCCGAAGTCTTTTGTCATCCGTTAGGAACAATTTCACAGCTGGGATTTTTCTGTTGAATAAATGGTTTCATCATAAATAAAAGTGCCTTTAATATTATTTTATTTGTTTATGAATGGTGGAATGGAAACAGTCACATTGCTACAGATATCTAGCCTTGAATATATTTATTTTCATAGCTCGATTTATTTATAGTTCGATCGTAATTATTATGAATACAAATATCTTTTGAAATATAGGTACATAAATTAATGGATTTTTTTTAGGATTCCGTACCTCAAAAAGTAAAAACTGAACTCTTATAGGATCACTTTGTGTCCGTCTGTCTGTTTGTCTATCAAGACCCTTTATCTCGAGAACGGGTAGAGGCATCGTTGTTGAAATTAAAACCATATTCTCATGTCTGGGGTCCCTTCAAGCTGTGAAAAAATAAACTTCTAAGTTAACGAATAAAAAAGATACGGGCGTTTATGTCGCAAAAAATGTATATTTCTCTACTCTCAAAGATCGAAATCCATTCATTCCCGTTGACCCTGAATCCTAAAATTTAGCACAAAGTAAGGTCTACTGGTCTAGGTCCGACTCGCACTGGCCCAGTTTTTCTATCATCATCATCATCATCAGTTTTTTAATGTTCCCACTGCTGGGACTCAGGCCTCCTCTGTAGGAGAGGGAACGGGCCGTTATCCACCACGCGGGCCCAGTGCGGGTTGGTGAATGTCACATGTCTTCGAATTTTCGGTTCTAGGACATGCCGGTTTCCTCACGATGTATTCCTCCACCGTTTTGAGAGCAGTGGTAATGAAATAAATTACACAAAATAATGCGCTTGGCAGGGTTTGAGTTTTTCTATAAATAGCGGTATTTCCAAAGTGCGAAGTGCGAAAAAAATTACAAACCGAATATCTTCTAAAATTAAAGGCAACATTTACAAAGTTTTGACAGCTTCCTGAAGTCACGACTTTAATATTGACTTATACTGCTTTAAAGTTCTAAACCGCTGAAATCCGAAGTTGTTTTGATTAATTTTATTGTAGAATAAATAAACTTATTATCATTACGCCTGTTTTCGATGTAGATTACATCGAAGGACTGTAACAACTGGCGTGTTAGCATTTAATTATAATTTAGATGTTTTCAAAGCTAGAGTGAACCCCTCCTACTTGCGTCGCATTCCTTAATGCTGAGGGCGATTTCATGACCTCCCTGCTTCATCACTTTCATTTTATGATATTCCTCCATCTATTTCTGTCTCTGGCGGTATGTAGGGCCTATAAACTGTGGAGTCAAGAGCGGTACAGTTCTGGTCCAACTGGACCAACGATAATCTTTGACGGTCTAGAGTGAATATGATAGCATCACTGCTTACCATCAGGTGAAATCGCTGTCAAGCACTAGTATATTTTATTAAAAAGAAAAAATACATGATTGCATAGAACTTGTAGTCTTTTACATTTTATGATTAACTAAAAAATTCACGACGTCCCTTTTCAGACACAAACAGCAGAATTCCATGTGGTCACAATTTTAAGAAGCTTTTTTTTGCGCGGATCCCTAATTCATTTTCTAAAAAAAAAAAAATAGCTTGTTACTGCTTATAACATGAGACCAGTGGAAGTCCAGTCAAAATCGTTCACACCGCTTTGGAGATTAACCGGAACTAACATGCAGACAGAGAGATAGAAACACTGAAATACAGAGAGACAAAATATGAAAAAAAAAAGACGTGTGGCACTCGGGGACTGCCGCGGTAAAGCTATTGCATAGCATTTTTATCAACTTATGCAATTATAATTATTTATTTATTTTATTTATGCAGTATTTTTTTTTCCTTTTTTTTTCTTTGATATTAATTGAAGTTACACTTTCACACATTGAATTGAAGTTTGATTGATTGTTCACTAATTTGTTTTCTTATCGGTCACCACGCTCAAAAAACAAATGAGTGGGGGGTGTTAGGTTATTTTCGTTACGGAATTTCTGGATTCGGTCTCCACGCTCAAGGCCCGCGATAGAAGCTATGCAAATAGCTTAAAAAATGCTATTTTGTTAAAGGTTTCTTTTAATGGTTTCATTTGAATTTAATAAAAAAAAATATAAACAAAACACTTCAATTTTATTTATAGTGTACTTATATAGATGATATTCAAGCTAAGACAAATCCATTAGATACAATCACAAAGGATAAACAAACATACAACATGTTTTATACACTAACGGAGGGCCTGCTTAACATGCAAAGCATTCAAGTGTAACATCAGCAGAGAAGTTAGCGTCCATGTTAATTTTACTAATTGTTAGAAAAACAGACACGCCTGCTGGATTTTCCTCTTAAAACACTGGAGTCGAGTTCCTTGTCTTCTTCGTAAATCTATCCGCTTGGTTAACTTCAATATATCAGTATATTTAGATTTTATTTTATACTAGCTGACGGCGATCTTCGTAACGCATAGCTGTCAATGAATGTAGTTATATCTTTCGATATAGTCAACCAATTGTGATGAAACTAAGCCTAAGTAACACAATTTTAATGTATAAAAGTTATCTGCATCAATTTCATACATTTTTACAACTAAAACCTTGTACAGATATCTAAGATAGATTTTGCTTTTAATTTACTCCAGTTACTTACGTATTTTAATAAGATTGTTACCTTAGTAAACAAACATCCATATTTCTTTGGGTTATGTCGCTGACCATGGTTCTCCTGTAAATATCTTCATATCATGCAATCACGCAAGGAAACTCAAAACAAAGCCCTTTCCATTGCCCTTTAGGTGACTTAAAGCCTTCTGATGAGGCTCTTTGTTTGCTACTACGTTTCAGAACCATATGTCACTACTGGTAACACGCACTGGTCATAGCCGAGTCAAATTCTACGATTGACCTCTTTCTTGAAGTTACACCTACCTAACTGAACTGTTTGTCTTAAGTAAACGTAATCGTCCACAAACTCTAGTGTACAGTCTGCAAATTAAATGTTTATCACTCATTCATTCACTTTCACTAATATTATAACTATAACTACTTATGTTTTTTTGTTTGTAGGAGATAATCTCTGAAAGTACTGGCCCGATTGCTAAAATTTTTTCACCGATAGAAAGCTTCATTAATACTGAGTGACATAGGCTATTTTATGTATGCGGGCGAAGCTGCGGACAAAAGCTAGTAGGATATATTGTGTTTACCCTTGTTCGTGCGTCACTGGGGCTGAAAACCAAGGCTAGGTATTTGCCAGCAAATGCTGAAATGGTGACCTTTAGGTATAGGCAGGTTCCGCACAATTTGTTTTACAACTAGCTGCTGCAAGCGGCTTCGCCCGCGTGATAGTATAAAATTGTCCTAAAGGAACATACTCCTAGGATAAAAAGTATCCTATGTGCTAATCCAGGATATAGTCTACTCGTGTACCAATTATCATCCAAATCCGTTCAACCGTTCTAGCGTGAAGAAGTGACAAACATACACAGTCGAACAAACATCAACTTTCGCCTCTATAATATTAATGTTGATTCTGTTCTTTTCTTTTATTTTACTTTGTGTTTTATACAATTGTGCTGCGTCAGTGTCGAATAAATAATTTTAATTTTATTATAATTTATTTGTCTATCTATTGGATTTCATGTAAAATATTACTAACAAAGGTACCATCACGGTCGTTTCTTCCTGATCACTTAAAAAAAATTTCGCTTGTATCAAGCTAAAATGAACTTAGCGGTGGTCAGGCGGAAGCGTCTTTGATAGTACCTACCCACTCCATGTTCTTGGTAACGACTCACAGCACCTAGATTGGAAGAGCATGTTACGTAGATCAATTTGGTCGGACTACGGGTGTACCAATCTATAACAGCACACGTAGTATAACGAGTTCAAAAACAAGAAATAGATGGCAACATCACAAATCGTGGAAAGATTTTTACAGCGCAGTGTCAAAACAAAAAATGAAGAAAAACGACATATCAACGGTGAAGTGCCTCGCAACTGAAATTTTTCGAGAAAATCATTTTTTACTGCTTTCAGTTTAAAGGTGTTTCCGTGTTTTCTGAAGTGCATTTTTGCACATAGTTTCAACTGAATTCAATTAAAATGTGGAAATACAAGGGCTCTTTGGACCGGAACCGTGGTCCCAACCAGCGTGGTGTGATTTACTGTAATATCAACTACTTCAGTATTTCCGCGAAGCTTGTCGAGAAAACTGGCTTGAAACTTTTGTTGTTTTAAATATACTGCAAAAATATTACAATGTATTACCTCTATGTGTTGTCTCCATATATTTTACAAGGAAACTAGACTTGTAGAGCTATCCTTGGACCACGGCACGCGACAGCGTTTTACGTACAAATCAGACTTGTTACGCGTGTGTCGATCCAATGTAGTTCTTGCTTAAATAAACTTAGTAAACTTAACACTTACTACATCCGTACGGTTACAAATAAATGCACAAATCGTACGATGCGAAAAGAAAAGAAAAAATTTTTAGGGTTCCGTACCTCAGAAGAAAAAACGGAACCCTTATAGGATCACTTTGTTGTCCATCCGTCTGACTGTCTGTCAAGACCCTTTATCTCGAGAACGCGTGGAGGTATTGAGTTAAAATTAAAACTATATACTCAGGTCTGCGGTCCTTTATGGCTGTGAAAAAAATAAACATCTAAGTTAACGAATAAAAAAAATACGGGCGTTTATGTCGCAAAAAAAAACGTATATTTTGATACTCACAAAGATCGAAATTCATAGGGTACTTCCCGTTGACCCAGAATCCTGAAATTTGGCACAAAGCAAGGTCTTATAGCACAAGTATAGGAATAAATCTGAAAAAAGTAAATTTGTTACCTACGTCACAAAAAAGAATCTCCTTTTTCCGAATTGCAAAATTTCGAGAGACTCCATGCGGGAATTGTACTATGCGGGAATTCTCGCACTTGCCCAGTTTTTTCAATGCATTGGAACGTATAAAAGTGTTCAGTGGGGACAAAAGGTTTTGGAGTCGACCACGTATCGAAAGACGTAGCGTTGGAAAGCCTACCACAAGGTGGTTGATGATGACATGGATTATACCATAATATATCTGAAATAATGAATTTCAACAAAAGTTCCACTAACAATAACTGGGAAAAACACAAACAATACTCAAAGGCGGTGTTGTTTATTACATTCGAGATGCACTTATATAATGTACTAATACAGGCAGACTGTAATCAAACGGTGATTTGTCGGGAAATAAGTTGTTTTTGCAAAGTAATAAAATTTGTTCATAGTTTCTTTTTGAATGTTTTTCTTCACAGTAACTGCACTTGTAGGTCTTGGAATATTAAAAAGGTAAACGGAACCGAGTAGAAAACACTTCTCATTAAATAACTATAGCTGTAGTTGCCTACTTTATAAAACTTATTTCTATTAGTTGTCTCATTGATTACAACATACAACAAAGATATTATTATATTAACTTCCTTCTAATCCGGCGTATTATTTGTTTCGATAACCTATCGTATCAAGATGGCTCTAAACTCTAACCTATTTGAAGTATCAATATGTGTCAAGAGGCAGAATGACATCAGCATCATCATCATACCTGGTTCCATTTTAATTGGAGTCAATCCCAGAAGTGTTCGTCTTCCATCCAAAACTCTGCAGAAGTTCCCTAAAAGTAACTTACTCAGCAAGTGAACATTGTGGCAATCCAGCATCATCAATCAATCTTCAAGAAAAATAGAGGTGGTCGGATAAAAGTGCGAGTCGAACTCGCGCCCTAGGGTTTCGTACAAAGTTACCTGTGAAAATAGTTCGTATTTTAGATTATAAAAAATTTTGGACGTTTTCTTTTTCTTTTTTCGATTAAACAAAAAATAACAAAGATATAGCCCATTTAAGTTACGTGTGACGTCACCCCGTGCGAAAAAAATGCAGCACGGCGTGACGTCACACGTTTTGTACAAACGTTAATGTACAAATAAAAAAATACGTGTCCCTTATTTCTGAATAATCTAAAAGATGGATTAATTACATTTTTACGGCAACTAGCCTATTCCGGAGTCTCGGAAGTTTTGTCCGAATCGCAAAAAAAAAATTGTGACGTAACAACAAATTTACAGTTTTCTAATTTATTCCTATAGTTGTGCCATAAGACATTGATTTATGCCAAACAGGATTCTGGGCCAACGGGAAGTACCCTATGAATTGTGATTTCCTCAAGATTGTCGAAATGTACGTTTATTGTCACATAAACCGAACTATCTTTTTTTTCTCGTTACCTTATAGGTTGGTTTTTTTTACAGCTTCAAGAATCCGTAAACCTGAGAATATGGTTTTAATGTTAACTCGATACCTGCATGCGTTCCCGAGACAAAGGGTCTTGACAAACGGACAGAAAGACCGACAGACAGACGGATGGACCGGCGGAGAACAAAGTGATCCTATAAGGGTTCCATTTTTTCTTTTTAAGATACGGATCCCTAAAAAACCCTCGTTGAAGTCGCTAGGACAGGTAGTTTCCAATATATCGTACCAGAATCCAATTAAACTTCAAATAAACGCTTACAGCTTGACGTTGCTATTTTTATTTCCTACCATGCACTAGTGCGGTCATAAGCGCCGATACTTAAGTACGTCCGGCACTCCCTTGGCAGTACGCCCAACTACCATTTTTACTGGAGAAAGCTATTCTTGTATACTTCGTGCCGACTATTTATTTATTTGGACTTTATTTAAAAATAAATAGGTACCGAATCAGTCAAGGTTGTCTAAGACAGAACTGCACTGTTTCTTTCTATAAAAATAAATTGTTTTTAGGGTTATTACTAAGACTCCGCTGTCCATCTGTCTGTCATCAGCACGGAGTCACCAGACTGCATCTCATGTAACGATGGCTTTACAGTTTAACAGATGTATGTATTTCTGTTACCGGTATAACAACAAATACCACAACAAACGTGATTTTTTTTGCTGTTTTTAGGTTCGGAGAGTACGGAACTCTTCATGCTCGAGTCCAACTCGCACTTGACTATTTTTTTTGTTATATTAGCAATAACATTTTTTCGGTAACTTCGTTCGCGTGTTTTTGGAACTTCTCTTATATGTATACAGGAAGGCGTATCATCTAAGGGGCCGAAGGAGTGGCGACCGTGCAGCGGAAGACGCAGTGTTGAAAAGCCTCTCACATAGTGGACCGATGACTTGATGAGTGGAGAAAATGCGATAGAAATAAGCCGCACGCGGCTGTTAGTTGAGGAGACACGATGACGTCTTTCGGCTGGTGATTTTATTTAGACTATTGAAGAGTCTTCTTCTATTCTACAATCTAACTTGGTTACCTACTCCCTCGACCAGTTGATTCCAACAATAGGTACAGTTAAGCTATTTGAATAATCAGGTGTGAAACTGGACAGCCCTAGGGGAAACCAAATGGCTGGCACGTCACAGATAACGAATTCGGTCGAACCGACATCACGACACCGCAACTTTCCACGTCTCCAGAGTACAACATAGTACGAGTAGGTATCTGTTAACCTTTCCATTGTGATAATTGCAGACACAATTGAAAGACAATAGGTTGCGCGAACGCCGGCGTTCGCTTGGGGTTTAATGAATTTAAACACGATTAATGACCAGTTGTTTCTATAAAAGTCCTTAATTGGGGTGTGCTAATTAATTAAACATCAAGCTAAAACAACGGCAAGTGGAACCTGCATTATTTCATTACTAGCGTCTACCTGCGTCAAAATATAAAATTATCCCAAGAAGACATCATCATATTCCTGCCTTCCTGTCCTTAATTCCTGCTTGAGTTAACTCTCTCGCTAAAGCTATACCAAAAGCTAGTGTGTAATAAGACCTGATTATGTAAAGACAATCTGGATTACAAAATCATATTTCCTGCTAATCCTACTAGTATATCTGGATGTTTATTAATTAATCACGTTGTAACCGCTAAACGGAAATTGCTTTAGCGGTTTAGGCGTCCAAATGGATGGGAATTGTATCAAACGTTTACCTACGATTAGTGCTTGAAACTTTTTCAATATTACGTTTCCGTGTTTTATGTAAGTGAAACCACTGGCCAAAGATTACACAGAATAGTTGATAATATTAGAAAAAAATTTTTTTTTTTGTGGATTAGCTGGTGGCTGGGCCCGTGACTACCAGCCTTCTGGGTATTTCCATGACAAAGATGTTGAGGAGATAAAAGTAGCCTAAGTTACTCCTTATAGCATGAGCATATCTACCATTTAAAATCCTGTCCCGTTTGAAATTAGCTGAAACAGATAGACCGACAGGAAGATAAATTGCTTTTTTGGTATAGATATCCAATATAAGTTCATAATTGCATTATTAAAATAAAATATTTTTATTTTGTTATTATTATTCTTATTTATTATTATCCATATTTAGAAAAAAAAATGATATTATTAAAAAAATACATTTAAGTTTCACTGCCTTTATAAAAAGCCGCGCCTAGTAAAATTATTCTTCGCTGGATGAAATTTGGTCTACCATGTCCTAACATAGCACATGGGATATTTTATCCCGGGAGTGTGTTCTCCAGGGGCAATTTTATACTATCACGCAGACAAACCTCCTGGCAACAGTTATCTGATTAATATATCTAAACATACAGACTTTTAATTAATCATCATCATCAGCCTTTTTAATGTTCCCACTGCTGGGACTCAGGCCTCCTCTCTAGGAGAGGGAATGGGCCGTAATCCACCACGCAGGCCCAGTGCGGGTTGGTGAATGTCACATGTTTTCGAATTTTTGGTTCTAGGACATGCCGGTTTTCTCGCGATGTTTTCCTTCACCATTTCGACAGCACTGGTAGTGAAATAAATTACACAAAGTAATGCGCCTGACAAGATTTGACCCCGCGACCTACAACACTCGGCCATCACTGCTATTTTAATTAATACGTGGTCAATTTCCTTCGACTAACCTTCGCGTTTAGTACGCTGAACAGATGATTCAATCTCTAAACTAATCGAAAGAAACACACCTTCATTAAAATAAACTCATTTCGAGCCAAAATTAACAAGAACTCTTCGAGAGCATCGGCAATTTCCAATTTGTCAACTTTTATTACAATGGAAAGCTTCCGTATTTATTTAAGGCATGACATTTCAAAACGTTAAATTAAAGATAAATAAGAGGGAGGGAAAAACCCTCTTTGATGGGATCTGACGAGGACTGTGGGATTGTTCCACGGAATCACCGCGTCCCGGGAACAGGAGAACTAGAGACATCGGCAGCGGCAATATTGCCCGAAGTAGAAATTTTGCTGGCAATATTGCAAGCAATATTCCCACTTCTCGGCAATATTGCCGCAAAAACATATCTCTAAGGACAACTAAATGAACACGGTTAGGTTTCTAGCCGCATAGAACAAAGAATAATCAGCCTTATAATGTTCCCACTGTTTTTTTCCGTGGGAAAATCAACCAATGATATTCCCCTCGTTGCTCTCGCTCTTGGGTGGAGTGAGAGATAGTGTCAGACTTTTACTGACTACAAACCCACTCTTGTCTCTTCGTTGATTTTCATACCGGGGCCGAATCTCTCTTTCAGAAAGAGATTCTTAGTCCCAGTAGGCTTCGACCTATTGCTTTATTCTTGTGTGGCATAGACTATATTTTACTAGCTTTTGCCAGCCTACGTACATAAAATATAGCCTATGTCACTCAGGTATAAAGCAGCTTTCTATCGGTGAAAAAATGTTAGCAATCGCACCAGTACTTTCAGAGATTACCTCCTACAAACAAACAAAACAAACTTTACCTCTTTATAATATTAATGTAGATATTATAGATGATATAAAAAGATGTACTGTAAAAGGTATATCTGATATAGAACTTTAGAAATAAACAATAGAACTATTCAATAAATGATAGCAAATTGTCCACAGTTTGCCTACTCCAAAAAAAGATAAATGAATGGGGTTTGTGCGTGTGGTAGGGCCATAAGAGGTTTTGTTGCACATAATTTATAACATAAACATTATTGATGTATTTTTAACTATACCTACATATTATCTGTATACACAGTATAGGACAGTGAGCAATGGGTAGCTTACTGTCCGGCCGTCCGGTAACTGTCCGGACCAAGTCCAAGTCGTCGACGGCGCGCACTGTTCCCGCGCGCCTCAAGGAGTTGTCAGCAACAGCAGGGACCCAGCCGGGTCGAAGCCTACTGGGGCCAGGGTTATCCGAAAGGGCGCTCGAGCTCCGGAAAAAAGACCGCCCATTGTGACACCCTATTTATTTTAAGTTCCTGATGTAACTTTTATTTTTGGTGTACAATAAAGAATACATCTATCTATCTATCTATCGATGTGTTGTGTGTTTATAGTCATGTAACAAGCCTCGTATTTGGCATCCACGAACAGTGAAAATTGTTTCATGGATAAAAAGAATCTAACTATCTCACATTCTTCATAAATGATAGTTAGATTTCATATAGTTGTTGTTTTATGTTGTTTGCTTCGTAAAAGTTTATTGGCATGTTTTAACCACATTTATCAGGTAATCTGAAACCAGAAAAATTGCTGACAAACTGACTAAAAAGCTTTACAATTTGGTAAAATTTATAAATGAAAGTAAATCTCTACTCTATAGGTAAGTACTATAACAATCATATCATACTTACGTAAAAACCAACTATCTGATTTTTTTTCCAAATTAAGTTGAATATAGCTAGCGATGCGTCTTATCAAGACGAATCTATACGTAAAACTGGTTATTAACTACGACACTTATTTACAAAGATAGTTTCAGCAAAAAGTAACTACTATAAAAATCTACTAAACCGATTTAAAAAATTCTTTCACCAATAGAATGCTATTTGAACATTGAGTGATATAGAGACGGGTGATGTCGTTGGGGAAAGCTAGCTTTAAACAAACAAATAAAAAAATCTTTCAAAACCTACTCGACCGATTTTATAAATTCTTTCACGGATGCTGCTTTATCACATAGTGACATAGGGACGCAGGCGAAGCCGCTGGGAGATACTAGTTTTGAATAAAAAAATAAAAAAAAATCTACTCGGCTAAATCGTTATGCCAATAAAAAAAAAACCCTCGATAGATGCCCATAAATAAAATAGCCTGCTATCAATCTTAAGGTAGCTACACACATATACATGCTAGGGTATATACCTGGCAGGTTTACTTGCTCAGTTATACCTGTCAGGTAAGCTTGTATAGAGACCTGCACAGTTGTGAACACACACGCTCCGGTTTACCTTGCAACTCATCTGGGGTGCTATTCTCTAAGAAAGCGCAGCGTTGGCACAGCGACGAATCGTGAGCGCAATACATTGAATTTACAATCCAATGTAAAGGAGCATTGGGTTGTTAATTCAATGTACTGCGCTGTATAGGCAAACCTGTCAGGTATACCCTAGCCCAGGTGGCATCGAGTAGAAAAAATAACTTAAAATGTGATCAATATGGATAAGCAAACCAACCAATACATGTATGTACAATCAATTTTCTAAGAGAAAATGGTAAACGATAGGAAAATTTTGTAAATCCTTATCAATTCTGCTTTATTCGAGACTTAATTAAAATTACTCGTAAAACTCTCTCTCGAGGGAAATCTGAGGAATGCGATCTAAGGACGTAAAGGTATTCGTTATACATATACCTAAGTATGCTTAAATAAAAATGTAGACGTGTGTGTGTTTTTTGTATAAACCTCTTTATGTTTACGTCCGTCCTTAGGGACATTCGAAATTCGAACTGACTACAATAGGCAAAATGCTGGCTGATTATATCCCGAGATTGTGAGTAAAAACTATTTGAACTGAAAATAGGTTTTCCAATATTCCTGTGTAATAAACAAACTACACTGGTACCTGACAATGAAATTCTAGATGAAATGGACACTATATTATGTATTTACATCTTTTTATAGCTTAAAACAAAGTAAAGTTGCTTTGTAGGTACGTTTATCTGTTTATGCTTTTAAACCACGCAACGGATTTTAATATGGGACTAAACGAGAAAAGTCTATAATAATGATATTTTGAATAGAGTATAGAGTCTCAAACTCCCTCTCGCCCCACTCAAAAAAAAACAGTAAGAAAGTGCATTTAAAAAACGAACTTAAAAAGTTAACAGAATTCAAACAATGACATTACTAGTCAACTTGAAAATCAAAGAGAAAACTCGAAAGGAAGTCGAACATTTCCCCACGCGAAGAAACTCCGGAATTCTTTGAAACAATATTATGGAATGTAGGAAACTCGTGACATGATTTTTGAACAGGAAAATTGTTTAAAGGTATTGGAATATTGTAAATATCTGTTGTAAATGGAGATACACGGACGTGGAATTTACGTATTTTATGTTTGATAAAATTTTTGGGTAAACTACCGAAGTAACACCGAGACATGAAACAGTCTTATTTGAACGTTAATAAAAATTAGTCTTTTATTTTTTACAATGTCTTCATTTTTACTAATGTGTGTTAAAAGTTCTTAATTTTTGAGAATATTTGAAAGAAAGCAAAAAAAAGAAAAATACACACACTGTAGAAACGAAACAACATTTAGAAACTTAAGATTAACCCGTCGTGTGCCTAAACGTGGATCCACGCGAGACACAATGACTTTTTAATTGTGTCTCTAATTACACTCGAGAGGTTAAAAAAGAAAACTGACACACTGTGTTTCATGACTGTATCAAAACCTGACGCTGGTTTTCAACTGAACCTTCGTTTAAAAACTTATACTACAATAATGTAGGGGTCTATAAGTCAAACGTGAATAGGTTACTTCTAGGCTAGCCTGCCCCATTGTCGACCACGTAGGTAATTACTTACCATCAGCTGAAATAGTGGTCAAGTGCGAGCCTGTCAACAAAATCTATGACATCAACTTGTGTGATGCAATTTTAAAATATATTATTAAAACCTGCATGCCTGCGTGTATGACCGAATATTTGAAGTTATAAAGATCATAGCAGTATGATCATGCAGTCCCTTTGAGAAAAGCCACGGGTTTGTGTAGGTTTGTTTATGTGTTTTTTTAGGGTTCACTATGTTTTCCGTCTGTCTGTGTGTCTGTCGAGACTCTTTATCTTGGGAACGCGTGGCGGTATCGCGGTCTGCGGTCTGTAAAAAATCAAACTACTGAGTTTACGAAAAAAAGATACGGCTAACAGATATATTTTGACCGGCCTGTTGGTCTAGTGGTTAGTGATCCTTACTGCTATGCCGGAGGTCGTGGGTTCGATTCCCACCCAGGACAAATGTTTGTGTGTTGAGCATAATCATTTGTTTTGTGTCTGGGTGTAATTTATCTATAATATGTTTGTATTTAGAAATATATAAGTATGTTTATCAGTTGTTTATTACCCATAACACAAGCTCTGCTTAGCTTGGGACTAGACGGCGTTGTGTGGTAGTTAAATATATATATATAAAAGAGTAACAAAGACAAAATTTTATTTATTTATAAACTGTGAACGAAAAAAATTTAATCAGAATCCAGTTCTTCAATTTTACTCATCTCTGAGTTCTTCAATTTTGCCAAAATTTCTTCGATTTGACAGTACGACGAGACGTCAAAACATAGGAATCGGTCCTATTCTCATTTGGAACGCGTAGTACTTTAATTTTCGTTTAGACCTTATTTAATGAAATGGTCAAAAGATGATTGACACATCATCAAATGTTAACGTTCAAACAATCTGGCTAGTTTTACTTGGTTATTTCATGAAGTGATCAGTTTTAAGATCTGGCCGCGACATAGACACACCTACTGCAGGCTCAAGGCTGTGGCACAAAATAGATAGGAACAGAAGACAATCTCATGTATGTACTTCACTTTTTGTACCTACGCTCGGTGGACGCACACTAATGAGCGTTTGAGCCGGAACTGTTCGACGAGTGGTCCAAGACGCGACCGAGACATCGTGTCCGTGAGAGGTGTCTTTGTGTGCGTTGCTCGAGCGCGCTTTGTATGTAGATTGACTTCTGTACCTATCTATTCTGTGGCTATGGTCAGTAATGGTTTGTTTGTAATATTGATCGTTGGAAATAGACCATTTCAAGTGTGGTTTACCAACAGTCACGCTTGGACTAGTCTATTTCTGTTGTTGGTATTACAAATTACAAACGTCTCGAGGGATGTGACAAACGCTTTGTCCCTTCGAATTATAATGTAAATATCGTCTTTATTTACACATTAATTGTTTTCTTAATATTCTCTCAGTCTTTTTACCCGACTGTAAGAAGGGTTATGTTTTTCACGCGTATCTTGTATGTATGCATGTTATAATAATAATAATAAACAATAAGGGCTTGAACCAGAAGGCTGTACTCTTAGACACGGCGAGTATTGTATGGAGGTTCCTCTCTCAGGAGCCCTGACCACCGGTAGCTTAGACCCAGTTCCCGATGCAGGTGGGATACAATTTTTATATTTTTAGATGTTTTTTTTTTTACAGAAATATTTTAAAATGTTATAAATATGTATAAATAATAAATAAATGGAATAATATAATATTCCACAATATAATATCCCCCCCATAGAAACCCATACCCATAGACTGCCTTGTTGCATTAAGTCCGCTTATGTATTACCTACTACTATACATGAAGTCTAAATAAATAAATAAAAGGCAGTACTCCTCGATACGGCTCGTGTTGTGAGGAGTTTCCTGTCTCTGGACCTCTAACCACCGTTAGACACCGACCTGTTCCCGACACCGGCGGATAACAATTTTTTTTTTATTTTTAACCGACTTCTAAATTAAGAGGAAGTTCTCAATTCGGATGTTTGTATTTTTTTTTTTTTCAATTCATTAATCCCTAAGCTAACGCCATACACACAAAAATACAAATTTTCCCGTTAGCGCTGTCGTTGTCTTTCTATTGTGTCTCTAATTGAAACAACAAATACAATAACAGAATAAACTAAATTGTGTAAAAAAAGTTTTATCGGTAATGGTACGGAACCCTAGGTGCGTGTCGGCTCGCACTTGACCGAGTTTTATAGATTTGCGTGAGACACAAATACGCTGCGGTTACAAATTTTTGTGCTGATCGATTGTCGATAAAAACAAGAAGAATCTCTCTCATATCATTAGCTTGCACTTTTGAAACTTTATGGTCTTCAAAGCTTTGTTTATGAGGCTGTCATCAACGCTTTATGGCGTTTAAACGGTGCATTATTTTTCTCGCACCATTGTCGGTGTTTTGCACTTTAAACTCGATTAGATCCTATCCCATGCTACTTCATATTCCTACTATTTGTATCGCAGTGAATCTGCGATACAAATAGTAAATTGAAGGATAGTAAGATATGAAGTTTATTAAAACTTCATGCTATAAACACAAAGGTATAAAGGTTCACTTAATGCCTTAGGCATTCTCTGACAGTCAACAAAGGGTGCATAAAAAAAATTAAACATTATTAAGAAAATAACTGCACAAAAAATATCTGTATGTTTGATACGCAATCCCGCCTGAACAACTAAATGGAATTGGAGAAAAAGAAAATTTGGTTTCATGTTAGCGGAAAAGCTGGTGGGAGCTGGTATGAGTATAATCTGTTTGACAGGCCTGTTGGTCTAGTGGTTAGTGACCCTGACTGCTATGCCGGAGGTCATGGGTTCGATTCCCACCCAGGACAAATGTTTGTGTGATGAGCTTGATCATTTGTTCTGTGTGTGGGAGTAATTTATCTAAGTATGTATGTAATTAGAAAAATAAAAGTATGCTTATCAGTTGTCTAGTACTCATAACACAAGCTCTGCTTAGCTTGAGACTAGACAGCGTTGTGTGATAATTGTGAAATATTATATTACATTACATATATTATTATTTTTAAACTAATTAGAGATATAGAAACACAATGAGAGAGCGGGCTTTTCGCTTGGGGTTTAATGAATTAAACGGTTTTCTTTTGTTGATGTGAGAAATCAGTATGAGTCCTGCATTCTGTGTAGGAAATCATCAAATGACTTCTTCCGCTTTAGATGAAGCAAGAGGGAGTGTTAGACATTTACTGACTCTCACACGTGTTTCTTCAGATGCCCTTTGTGTTCCAGAGCCTCGCTGCCGTGGGCAAACTTGCAACCATGGTAGACTCTTTAAATCTTGTAAAACATTATGTTAAGCTGGAACTACAATAGACCGAAGCACACGTGTAACACGCCTGATTTGTACGTAGACCGACGTCGCGTGGCGTCGATTAAAATGTAGCTCTACAAGTCTAGTTTCCATATAAAATGTATGGAGACCGACGCGCCCAGTAGCCCGATTCACGTAATCAAACCCGTAACGATATCGTAGCGATTTAGTCGTTTAGACCATTTCCGTATTCACATCCATCAATCGAGTTGGAATGACACTGATTTTAAAGTCGTTTGGTCGCAGAACCGATTTAAAAAAATATCTGTAGGTATTTAATTATCATATAGGTAGAATACTTATTAATGTAACTGGAAATAAGTCATCGATAGATCGTTTAGTTTCGAGCCAGTTTAGTTGTCGTTTTATCCAATCCCGATTATGGAACACGTTAATATCGATTTTGGATAGGACTTCGATCGAACGACTATAAAACTTCAACGATATTTGGCTTGTTTGATTTTACGTGGATCAGGCTACAGGTCGGTGTGTGTGGCACACGTGTGAGCAGTGTAGTTCTACCTTAAAGTTCATGCCACTGTAGCTAGGTAGGAACTACTTTCATTACGACCGACTTCGCGAGTTCTAAATAAAACTTTATTTTTATTTTTTCATTCAAAGCAGGTTTATTTTGAGCGGCGGATTTTACTTCGGTTTGTTTATTCTTCAAAATGTTTATCATTACATTTCCTTTATATTCGCAATCAGTTAGTAGGTACTTGTCGAATTATTTGTGTCAGTTTTAAATAAAACAAGAACTATTATATGCAAATGTTATGTAGACATTACGTGCAGAAAGAATTTTAGTACCTAGGTATAATATAGCAAATTGTTTGAAAAAAGAATACTTTGTCTAACAAAAAAAATAATTGAGACAAGGGTCAGGTTTCTGGATTGAGTAATTTGAATTAAGAACGTCTCAAATCTTACATAAATGTAAAATTTAACAGTCTGGTTTTCAGACTAAAGTAGAGATTGAGAAATACTCAAAAGCATAAATTATTATTATATTATTTTTAAACCTATTACCTATACCTACTTCTGGCAATTCGTTACTTTTTAAATAAGTACTTTTATCAAAATATTTTACGCTAACACAACTATTTCGTTTACTGAAAAATTCAACAACTGTTCAAAAACAAAAAAAAACACAACTTTTTCAGCGTTTTTCACTTACAAACGCTTCATTAGTGCCGACGTTTCATAAAAAAAGAAAAAAAACATTAGTTTAGCGCAACGTGAACCGCGAAATTCAATGTTTACAAAACAAACAATAGCACAAGATAAAAAAAAATAGTACTTACAATGTGTTCACAAACAGTGGTTATCAGAGTAAACTGTCAGATTATATTATTTGCGAACGGATTTGGTACGCGAAAATGAAATAATTCCGACTTATTTCTTGTTTCGCTAGCGCGCGCACGGCACACTCGCGGACTCGACTCACGGTCGGTCGCCACGACGCGTCACTGTATACTGAGTTAAGTTACTAACTCTATAGTCTAGTCCTGTCGACCAGTCACACTCACACCATAGCTCTTGTAACTTGAAACTATGTTTATCGTACTTTATCTTCGATAGCTTTGTAACAACCTCCAATGAAAGCCTATCAACTGATAACATTGACAACATAATCTAGATATAGCTTTTACTCAGAAACTGTATCAGACGGTGTGTGCGTTCGATTGTACAATGTTGATTGCACTTTGTCGAGCTAATTAGTTATGTACTGCTGGCTATTGGTTTATGTTACCGATTTTGGTGAAGGTGAATGCATTATTAAAATAATCTTTTTTTTTTTTCAGGAAATTATTTACATATTAAACCGTACACATTACAAATTTACATTTCAAAAACACGAATCAGTACACAATGCATAATAAATAGCATTCAATTGAAATACAATTTGGGTCAAAGCAAAATTATTAAATAGGAATTGGTAATGTGCTGTAACATTATCGTGTTCAATTTGGAATATTAGGGGGACCAAAAACAAAACACTACTAATGGGTTTAAATTAAATTTGCTTAAAATTAAATGTATATATTATATTTTTTTACTAATTTATAATTTGTTTTATTTTATTTCGATTCTCGCATGAAACAAATCGACGGTTGAAAGGCAAAATGGTGTAAGTGACATTGAGTCAACTTTACAAAAAAGTGATTTAAAGTTAAAATTTGGAGTTCGCTTTTGTAAAGTTTACTTTATGTCGCTAAGATCATTTTGCCTTTCAACCGTCGAAATGATTATATTGCCTACGGATATTTCCGTAGGTGTCTTGTATATGAGAGATATTTAACATGTTTGCAGTGAGTGGGTACAGAAGTAATCCTAGTGTGGGGCCACGTTTATATTTTTCTGCGAAAATGCATAGCGTAACCAGACTAAAGAAAAGCTATAGATTTTTACATACTACACAGGTAAACAAATACATAACATTCGGTTTAAAATAAAAAATCCCGCACACCGCAAGTGTGGCCTACATTCTCTTCACACTCAACGAGAAACGGCAGCAATCTACTTTTCAGATTTGATTGAGAGTATTCTGTTTATTCAAGCCAAAGAAACAGGGAAGTGAATTTTGATTGAAAATGATTAATTAGTGTACGTAAACAAACAGCAAAACCGACCGGTACATAGTTTACGAGCGCAGGAATTGAGCGGAGCGGAGCTGTGTGACCGAGGAAAATGGTATAATGGAAAGATTAACCTGTGTTTATTTTCAGCGCGTGTTGTTTGATCTGCTAGCAACAATACTTTGTTTTGATGATGGAGTGGAATTTCCTGCCGGAGTGTGTTTCCTGATGCCCGGAAATCTTTAAGTCAAGGGTGAGGTTACTGCTAGGTAAGCGCGCTTCATATCGTCGACCGCATCGTCGCTTTCCACCAGAAGAGATAGCGGTCAAGCGCAAACATATCAACAATACAAAAAAATACATTGTTTGAGATACTTTTTTGCACAAGTGCAACATAACCAAATCTTCTTCGTCTATCGCTCTCTCTCTCTCTCTCTCTCTCTCTCTCTCTCTCTCTAGAGACGTGGAGGCACAAGGCACAGCTAACTTGTGGAAACATCATCAACACTCTCTGGTCTACATGTATCATAATAACCTATCATTATAGATAAACGCTGTTTTAACACATAAAACATTTTTAAAACTTCAAAACTATTCGAAAGTTTATCAATATGAAAAGGGCACGTATTTCTCTATTCGACTGTCAAAGACGCTAGTGCGGAGTCGATAATCTGCGGCGACTTTTTAGTCTAACACTATGCATATTTGTTTCAAATTCATTTAGTGCTTGTTACAGGTGGTCAGTTCTTCGCGGGCTTGCGGACAGTGAGCAATGGGTAGCTCGCTGTCCGGCCGTCCGTTAACTGTCCGGACCAAGCCCAAGTCGTCGACGGCGCGCACTGTTCCCGCGCGCCTCAAGGAGTTGTCAGCAACAGCAGGGACCCAGCCGGGTCGCAGCCTACTGGGGCTAGGGTTATTCGAAAGGGCGCTCGAGCCCCGGTATGAAGGCTAGAAGGAACGGGGTGGGTCTTTTAGTCAGTAAGGGTCTGACACTATCTCCCGCTCCGCCCAACAGCGGGGCATGTCATTAAATGATTTTTTTCCTACCATAAAAAAAGGTGGTCAGTTCTTACAATTATTAGATATATGTACAACATTATATTTAGTAGATATATGCAAACACACGAGTCTAGTATTTTTATAAAAATAATCTATGTATTTCGTAACTGTATCATGAAAAATCACCAAGTTATAAGCTGTTATCTGGTTTGGGTCCGCACAAATACATGATCACCGGGCCATCCGGGCGACTGAGGGGTTGTTTTGCTCCCCCATCCAGCTGTGCGCGGGTACCTAATGCCCGCTATGACCTGCCGTGACCTGTGTTGTACTAAATGTCGGTGGTGTCCAACTTGTGACCATTTTAAAATATTTTTGGGAATAATAACGTGGTGTAAAAATAAAACCTATCTTACCTTACCGTACTTTAGTTCCAACGACATATTCGTCAAACCCCAAGCGAACGCCGGCGTTCGCGCTCCTATTGTCTTTCTATTGTGTCTGTAATTTCCACGATTGAAATACTTACAAACTACTATTGAAACAATTCAAAACAAACTCATAGACAGTTTTATCACAATAAATTTGAAACACGACGGAGAACCAACTAAGTGAAAACGTTTTCAGTGTCGCGTGATAACTATTACGTTGACGGAGTAAATACGTACAAAGAATTATTGTAGACAAATGATAGTGACACCTAAAGTGTATTATTGTGATGACGTCACTCGTTTATTTTGGACGATAAGCGGCTGCGAGTTTCTTTTGATAGTATTAGTGGAGAAGCTGGATGTTACTGCCTCCACAGCGCGCATCTTTCGTCCTCAGCACTGTAATTTATGTGCATATAATACAAAGAAGTGTCTGACCGAATGTTCGCTTTCGATTTCGGCCGAGTTTCGGT
The DNA here is from genome assembly GCA_929112965.1 of Mythimna albipuncta. Lineage (NCBI taxonomy): Eukaryota > Metazoa > Arthropoda > Insecta > Lepidoptera > Noctuidae > Mythimna > Mythimna albipuncta. The sequence continues at coordinate 9,385,990 of OV815974.1, read as the reverse complement.
TTAATTTCGGTTTCGGTGGCAAACCTGCCGAAACTATGTTCGAAAACGAAACTGCACTCGGGAGTTTTTGCGCTGTGATTGGTCATATTTAGCTCGTTAAATTCCTTCCACATTTTGCCGTATCCACGTGCCTAATCATGTCATGACTGGCTTGCATGCCTACTGGGGCCAGGGTTATCCGAAAGGGAACTCGAGCCCCGGTATGAAGGCTAGAAGGAACGGGGTGGGCTTTTAGTCAGTAAGAGTCTGACACTGTCTCCCGCTCCGCCCAAGAGCGGGGGTTGTCATTAGATGATTTATCCACTATAAAAAAAAAATTACCGGCTTGCATTTTACCTTCACCCAAACTACGAGTTTAGTCAAATTCATGATAGTCAATGAATATAAATCCTAAATTTAAAATGCATTACTTAAAAAAAAAAAACATGATCCTTGTAAAGCAGTTTCGGTTTCAGTTCCAGCTGAAACTGAGACAGATGCCGAAATTCGGTTTCGGTTTTGGTTGAAAAGCCAGTGTCGGTTGGACACAAAATGGAGTGGAATTCCCTGCCGGAGTCTGTGTTTCCTGATAGCTACAAATTAGGGATCTTTAAGTCAAGAGTGAATAGGTTGCTTCTTGGCAAGCGTGCTCCATCGTCGTCTATATCATCACTTACCATCAGGCGAGATAGTGGTCAAACGCGAGCCTATCAATAATAATAATAAAAAACAAATACACTCAGGCGTCGAAGTACTCCTCCACATCGCTATCATCCGGTAATGTTCCATTTGCAATTTGCGAATGATTAAAACAACTACTAAACTTTCCTTATACAGTAGGTTCGTTGTGTTTTATTCAGTGAAGACTAGTTTGTCTTGTACCGAAAAGATAAAGGGCATGAATGATCGGATTGGACATTTGCTGTAGGCACGTTACAAATTACAATACTGACCTTGTCTTTTTCTAGATTGCGCCGTCTCCTTTATTTATATCGATGTTATCGCGACTATCAATCAACATGGAGTCCACTACTGGACATATGGCCTGTGCTGTTTGCTAGAATCACTAATTAAGGAGTCTGGTTTATAACAAAACAATCAAAGAGTCAGTAAGAAGCCACAGCTCAAATGCTAGTCGTTTCTTGGAACCGATCGGGATTACTAACGACACCACTTTTTGAGCTGTGATACTTTACACCACAGGTCCTTTCGTAGTTTTGCTTCAAAGGCGTGTTTACCACAATATCGAAAGCAGTAGGTACCTAGCTACAGTGAAGGTTTTGATCGGGTAGTATGTTTGATTTTTTTTTTTTAATTTGTTTTTTGTATGTTTTTTTAAGCTATTGCATAGCTTCTATCGCGGGCCTTGAGCGTGGAGACCGAATCCAGAAATTCCGTAACGAAAATAACCTAACAGCCCCCACTCATTTGTTTTTTGAGCGTGGTGAGCGATAATAAAACAAATGAGTGAACAATCAATCAAAATTCAATTCAATGCGTAAAAGTGTAACTTCAATTAATATCAAAGAAAAAAAAAACAAAGAAAAAAAAATACTGCATAAATAAAATAAATAAATAATTATAATTGCATAAGTTGATAAAAATGCTATGCAATAGCTTTACCGACGCAGTCCCCGAGTGCCACACGTCTTTTTTTATTATGGATTGGCTCGCGTTTGACCACTATCTCACCTGATGGTAAGCGATGATGTGGTCGACGAAGGGGAAGGCTAAAAAATAGTTTGCAACCTAAAAAAACATAAAAATTGTGCAAACCGTTTCGGAGGAGCTCGATAACACTCTGTGACTCAAGATTTTTGTGTTAGATTGTCGCATGATTGTAACATTGCCAGGACCGCGGGGTCGTTCAAATGAGTTACTGCGGCCCTGGAACGCAAAAGGCGACTGAACCAGGGAGTTAAGTTCAGGAACCCAGGTGAGTAACATATTTGTTACTGGCTATTGCCAGTAAAAGTCTAAGACTCCCACTCTCACTCGGAGAGAGAGCGGTAGACATTATTTGACGATTTCCAACCTCAAAAAAATATTTTTTGTGACTTTGTCTCATTTAATTTTTTTTATACTTACTTAATTTTATAGTACATAAAAAACACGAACACGAAAGCCATTTAGGCACTTTCACAAAAAATAACCTTATTCAAACTGTCTCCTCAATTAAGCTCATCAAAAAGCAATAAAACAAATTTATTGAAATATTCTAATTTATTGGAAGCCCTAGGTACGAAATTGTTATTCAAGTTATGCTAATCAATTTATTCAATAACTATATTTTAAACAGTCACGGTATCTATGTATTGTATGCTAGTCGGTAACTTCGGCAATTAAAATCCATTTTTTTTAAAAGTCGACTTCCAATCAGACCTAGTAATAATAGTAATACGATTGTATCTACACTAATTAAAATAAAGATGTAAAGTTTGTTTGTTTGTAGGAGGTAGTCTCTGAGGGTACTGGTCCGATTGCCAAAAAAATTTTAGCACCAATAAAAGCTGCTTTATTCCTGAGTGACACAGACTATATTTTATGAAAGCGGGCGAAGCCGCGGGCAACAGCTAGTTATTTGTAAAATGATTCCAAAAAATATCTTCTTATTTTTAGTCACTCATGAAAGATATCGTGGCCATGTCTCGGTCGATTCTTGCACTACCGCTGCACTTCTAAATTTCTATAAACATACATGTTATAGATAAATTACACCCAGATACAGAACAAATGATCATGCTCATCACATAAACATTTGTCGTAGGTGGAGATCGAACCCACGACCTCTGGCATAGCAGTCCGGGCCACTAACCACTAGACCAACAAGCCTGTCAAACACCAGCTGATATTTGATGAGGTTCAATGTCCAACATCAATGATATTGGAACCTCATCAAATCTGTGACACACTCTCAAATTTTATGAGGGTCGGCCACCGTGTTGGAGACCGTCCGTCACCATGTCACCATACTGGAGAGCACCCACGGAGTCTTTTACCCTAGTCTTTCCCTTGTACCACCAATCGTTCCATCAAATCCAAAAAATTATACTTCAGCGATGAAAAGTATTGTAACAGTATTTTAAAAAGAAAATGTATAATTTACTCAGTAGAATTAGTCTCCCGTGACTAGAAGAAGACACTAAATAAACAAAGGGAAAGATAATTAATATTTAAAGAAGAGAAAAAAAATATAGAGGACGTAACGAAGCGACAGAGAATACAATTTGTAAAGACCTTAAAAACGAAGACATAATACCTATCTACAGTGACGAAATAAAAATTCCATCCAATGTACGAACCTAAGTGTAAACTTTCTGATTCAACAGAAATTTAATTTGCAGTGCCCTAACAGGGTTTATTTAGGCACAAAAAACCTCAAGTCTTACTCGCGCAACGAGGCTTCCGTACAAACTTACTTTGTCAATAGTTTGATTCCAGAATCGAGCCTCGACGATATTTTTTTCAAATCACAATAAAGTAATTATTTCCTGACGTAGAGATCATTGATTGGCTTCAGAAAGATAAAGAAGAATCATAGGTGTGGTTTTAGTCAGTAAAAGTGTGACACACACTAGGCTGGTTGCCGTAAAAATTAATAATAATATATTCACAACTACCACACAACGCCATCTAGTCTCAAGCTAAGCAGAGCTTGTGTTATGAGTACTAGACAACTGATAAACACACCTATATAATATTTCTAAATACATACATACTATAGATAAACGTAATTAGTCCGTCTTTTAAATTATTCAAAAATAAAGGACACGTATTTTTTTATTTGTAAAATAAAACTAAAAATGACAAAGATATAGCCCATTAAAGTTACGTGTAACGTCACGCCCGCACCGTGCTGCATTTTTTCGCACGAAGTGACGTCACACGTAACTTTAATGGACTATATCTTTGTTATTTTTTGTTTAATCAAAAAAGGAAAAAATACGTGTCCAATATTTTTTTATCATCTAAAATACGGACTAAATAAAATGTAATTACTTTGACCCTGGAAACTACTCTAGTCCACCCTGCCCTAGACCGGGATAAATCGTTGGATGATTTCCCACCTTAAAAAAGAGCCTAAAATATATGGGCAGCGCCACACAGCCATCCGTCTACCAAATATGGTGATTATGATATTATCAACACCTATAATACATAGCCAGAAATAGTGATATGAGCATTATAAATAGCCATCATATCTACTGATCGACACACAATCATTTATTGTAGACATCAGGCCAGTTAGGATACCCGAAACAATAGTAATGAGCATTTGTATTCAACTATTCATTGATTAAATCCTGTTGAAAAACCTTTTATGATGTACCACAAGAATAAACAATACATAATTATGATAGTTCTACAATTACATTGAATGAATTCAATACTTCAAAATGAATTGAGGTACACACTTATATTTGATTTCAAGATAATTTTCAAATTTGGGAACAACAACCACTATTTTGATAAACACAAAGTTCAAATTCCATCGAAGTCCTTATTGTTCTAGGGCGTTTTGATACAAATGGTCGTTTAAAAATCAACGCAGAATACACAAAAATATTTTCGATACTGGAGTTACTGCTGATTCTTATATTATCTACTTTCTATTTCCATTCACTGTTTTATAATAATGATTTTTATTGTGCTTTTGGGTACAATGTTGACTATTAAATAAAATATGGAAATAATGTAAAATGGAAATCAATCATTTTTTTGCCGTTTCTTTGCCATAGAGAACGATCAACAAGAACCGTGCACAGGTGTTGTAGTGTAGTACCTACGGTTCTAATCAACTAATCACTAGAGGGGAGGACTGAGTCCCAGCAGTGGGATCATATTATAATAAAGCTGATTATGCTATGCTACTGTATGGGGACGAAAGGTTCTGGAGTGGTGACCACGTACCGGAAGACGCAGCATTGGAAGGCCTCCAACAAGGTGGACCAATGACCTGATCAGGGTCGCGGGAATCCGATGGATGGATGACGCACAGGACCGGTCTGGAGGAGGCCTATGTCCAAGAGTGAACGTCTTTCGGCTGATATGATGATGATGATACTACATCTTCTGACGTTTTATAGGCCTATGTGAAATAAAATATTTTGAATTCAACTGATGTATTGACATTATCTCGAATTATTAATTCGAGTAACGATAGTGTAAGAACTATAGGTTCTAGATGGGATGGTACTGGTAAACTTACCTATTAAGATTATACTCGCCCTTCGCCTTTTTTTTAAGGTGGGAAAATCATCCAATGACATCTCCCGCTCTTGAGTGGAGCGAAAGGGTGTGTCAGACTTTTACAGACTAAAAACCCACTATAGTTCCTTCGTTGCCTTTCGTACTAAGTCCAAGTTTTCCTTTCAGAAGCAAACTCTTGGGCCTAGTAGCTATCCTCGCCCTCCATGGGAAAGACTCCCGTTTATCTAAGGTGCTCTGACAGCAGGATGAAAATATACATCAATAAAATGAAAGAAAGAAATAAGTAGCTACATTGCATTATAGGAATCCGACAGCTCACCCGCACCATCCTATAGCAATACGGTAGTTTCCAGGATCAAAATAATTACATTTTATTTAATCCGTATTTTAAATTATAAAAAAATATTAGACACGTATTTTTTCTTTTTTCGATTTAACAAAAAATAACAATGATATAGCCAATTAAAGTTACGTGTGACGTCACCCCGTGCGAAAAAATGCACCACGGCATAACGTTACACGTACCTTTAATGGGCTATATCTTCGTCATTTTTGGTTTAATTTACAAATAAAAAAAAACACGAGTCCCTTATTTTTGAATAATCTAAAAGACGGACTAATTACATTTTTTACGGAAACTAGTCTATTGTACTAGTGTACAGGTGTGCCAAGTTATGCCAACCGCACAATCCAGATTACGGTCTAGATTTTTTTTTTGTTTTCTAATGATCATCATCATCAGCCTTTTTAATGTTCCCACTGCTGGGACTCGGGCCTCCTCTCAAGGCGAGGGAATGGGCCGTAATCCACCACGCGACCCAGTGCGGGTTGGTGAATGTCACATGTCTTCGAATTTTTAGTTCTGGAACATGCCGGTTTCCCTACGATGTTTTCCTTCACCGTTTTGAGAGCAGTGGTGATGAAATAAAATAGAGGTTTTCTAATACTTTGCCCCGTACTAGGAATTACACCTGTATCGTGGATGCGTTCACAAACATCAACAACTCTGTTCATGCGTGATTGATTGTCAACATCAATATCCTCACATTACACCTCACACTAATCACATAGACACGGCAGCTAGTTTATGATATTAGTAGGATAGGATTTATCACACTAGTACCTAAAATAATGGCGAAAGTTTGTAAGTATTTGTATATTTGCTACTTTTTCACTTTCGTACGGTTTTCGGTGAAACTTGGTACACGGGCGGGATGTCAATGCATGATTTTTCCCACCATAAAAAAAGACCATGTCTTGAATAACACATAGTACCTATCTCATGTTCTTTTTACCCGACTACGGCAAATCCAAAGGAGGGTTATGATTTTGACAGGCTATGTATGTATGTATGTGAGTATGTTCATCTGTTCCCTCCTAGCTCCTAATCTATTTATCGGAACTCATAATATGAGGTATCATTAGAACCGTTCGCTGAACATAGGCTATGTGATGTGTCACAAAACTCGATATGGCGCCCTCTAGCGGCCAAAAAAGTAATGAATTAAAAATAAAAATACTCCGTGTTTGGTATCATTTGAAAGGGCTTCACTGGTACATTTCCAAAATAATGCATAAATTTAAAGTGACGGCCTGTAGCGGCCAAAAAGTAATATGTTAAAAATGTTAAGATAAATACGTCGTGTTTGGTATCATTTGAATGGGCTTAGCGTAAATAGAATAATAATTCTAATAATAATAAATCATTTATTATCAGGCATCTTGGCCCAAATTAAATAAAATAAATAATAGAATAGAAGCACAATGATTGAACACCAAAATTGATTAAACATAAAAAAAGTAACCTGTCAATCGTGATAATGACAGACACAATTGAAAGACAATAGGTGCGCGAACGCCGGCGTTCGCTTGGGGTTTAATGCCAATGATGAATCAGTTGTGGTTGGTGACACAGCAACGGAACCTCTAAATGATGTGAACTGTGAATTTAAAACCACTGGTGTATGTCTGGTGAATTTTAAAGAGCATGGGTCATAATTTTCTAAGTACCGTAAATATTGTGGATCAGTCATTCCTACCTGTATAACAATATCAAAACAAAATTCAATGAAGGAAAAGTTTGTTATTGTATGTCATAGGGCATGAGATTAAGGGTCTAAACAGACGGACTGCATTTCAACTGCAATCCAACTGCAAATTGCAGTTTAAGTGCAGTTTGAATGCAGTTGACATGACTGCAATAGAACTGCAAACCAAACGTGCGGCCCGATTGCAGTCGTGTGAACTGCACACCGACTGCATCCGAACTGCATGCACTGCAACTGCGGGTGGGTATGATTTGATTGACTTTGATTGATGATTTTCCCATCGAAAAAAAAAACCGAACTGCATCATACCCACCCGCCCGCACGCCCCGCCCTCCCGCGCATGGTGCAGTTGGGATGTAGTCGGTGTGCAGTTCACACGACTGCAATTTGCAGTTGGATTGCAGTTAAAATGCGGTCCGTCTGTTTAGACCTTTAGGGTTCCGTACCTCAAAAGGAAAAACGGATCCCTTATAGGGTCACTTTGTTGTCTGTATGTTTGTCAAGACTCTTTATCTTGGAAATGCATGGAGGTATCGAGTTGAAATTAAAACCATATAATCTGTTCTGCGGTCCCTTGAACATGTGAAAAAGATAATTCTAAGTTGACGAAACAATAAGATACGGCCGTTTATGTCGCAAAAAAACATATAATATTTTCCCGTTGACTCAGAATCCTGATATTTGGCATAAAGCGAGGTCTTATGGCAGTATGTATACAGGCAATGGAATAAATCTGAAAACAGTCTTATTGTTACGCCACAAAAAAAAACTTTTCGGGAATTGAATTCCTGATTCCCACTTGCCTAGTTGTATAGATAAAATATCGTAAGCGACAATTTGCTTTTTTGCAGAAATACTTTCACAGGGTTTACTCTTCCATAATTAAAACATATTTAGAAAAAAAAATATACAATTAATTTATTATATAGACCCATTTTATAGACCCATAGGTCTAACTGGTATATCTCTTCTACTAGCAGCTTCGCCCGTGTGATTGTTGAAAATACAAGGTGTAAGGGACAGCCTTCCACAAATTTTAAGGGCTTGCTCAGTAGACGAAACTGAACCACCTTCCATAACCTTTTTTTTAGGAAACGAAAAAAATCGGCCAAAACCTATAAAATTATGAGTAGATATACGTGTAGATGGATGCAGAGGGAGAGGGAGGCCAAAGAAAAGATGGATTGTGTTATGAAAGAAATGGAAGTTTGTAATAGCGTGACGGGGGAACAGGACAAAGTGGAAGAAAAAAATATGTTATGTCGTCTCCAAATAATATGAGACAAGTTCAGGAAAATGACGTCGTCACTCAGTGATAGAATAGCAATAGAAAGATTTTTTTAAATCAGTTCAGTAATTTTTTTAAATAAGTTTATTCGTTACAAATAAAAATATAAATAATTCTTCTTTACAATATTATTATACACCGTTAAATGTTGATCGTTTTAATCCCAGGTCATTCTCTCAGGTCATTGGACTCGCTCAGTTGACGTTTTCTTAAAGATACTAATTTCGTACATGCGTGAATTAACACGAGTTTTGTAAAAGAGGTACTTTATTTTTTAATTTTATCCTTACAAATCGATAGTGTTTCATGTCAGATCGATCCTCCACGGGATTAAAACGATTAAAATTTAGCGGTGTATATAAATATAGATAAGTTTTTTTTAGAATGATATTATCATAAATACTTTTTAATGATGGAAAAGATCACCCAATCCTGCAATAAAATGCAAAGCTCTTACAATGTTCTACCTAAAAAGGGTCGACATTTCCCGGAAAAAGGGCGGTAGTAATCCAATTTCTTTGATCATACTTTATCATACCAAATTGCATGACATTGTTAGATAGGTATACCTACCTATAAAGTACAAATAGGGTTTAAATGTCGCGTTATTTATGACAAGTCCTAATGTGATCATCATTTCAGCTGAAAGACGCCCACTGTTGGACATAGGCCTCGTAACCCACGAGGAAAAAAAAATTGGGCGCGCAAATGAAAACAGATTTTTACCGTCACAAAAGTTTACTAGTTTTACAGTTATTTTCTTCACAAGTGTATTGAAAAACGTCGTATAATACACGTGAGTAATTAACGATTACTGTTCTCGACTCTCTTAAGACGCTCGCCATGGCTCGGGTCTAAATACCGCCTCGACGGTAATCACTAACATTACATACTTATACCATAATGTACTATTATCACACACATAAATTAGTGCTTTACCAAAATAATTGGTTCAGATGATCGATGATTGGTTGGACCGATGACCTGGCCAGGGCTCACAGGACCGGTCGTTGTGGAGACGCTTGGGGGAGGTCCAACAGTGTATCGTCTTTCGGCTGAAATGATGATGATGAAGAACCTTTAACAATTGGTCCAGTCCTTCTCCAGTTTTATGTTTAGCAACACATTTAACCGTTCATTTTATTTCTATAGATTTTCCTAAATGACTAGTGGTTTCGTTTATTGTCTAGATTTCGTGGTGAAACTGCTATGACACACACATGTAAATGATCCCCAATTACAGTTTAATGTATCAACAAATGTGTCTACAGTCTAGACACCGGTTACCATGTTAATCTGGGGATAAACGCTAAATATAAAATACTAGCTTTTGCCAGCGGCTTCGCCCGCGTACATAAAATATAGCCTATGTCACTCAGGAATACAGCAGCTTTCTATCGGTGAAAAAATTTTAGCAATCGGACCAGTACTTCCAGAGATTACCTCCTACAAACTTAAAAACAAACTTTATCTCTTAATTATATTAGTGTAGATAGATAGGTAAAGCCAGCGAAAATGGCTTACCCTTTAAACAAAATTATGTACGGCGATGCGCCACCGGTACATGGTGGACATCCCACCTACACGCACAAAACGTTTTGGGAACATTCATTGTGCAAGCAGGTTACTTCTTAGTAAGCGCGTTCCATCATCGACCTCATCGTCGCTTTCCATCGGGTGAAAAAAAAAATATTGATAAGTTCGCGCTTGACCACTATCCCACTTGATGTTAAGCGCTCAGCGAAATTTATTGGTTACCCTTTAAGCGAAAATTTGTTCTTAATTCATTAAACCCCAAGCGAACGCCGGCGTTCGCGCACCTATTGTCTTTCAATTGTGTCTGTCATTATCACAATTGAAAGGTTAATAGGTTCGTGCTTGATCACTATCCCAACTGATGGTAAGCGATGATCTGGTTGACGATACCTAGAAGTAATTTATTCACTATTGATAAAAAACCTCCAGTTATCGGGAACCACAGACTTAGGCAGGGAATTCCACTCCTTAGCTGTACGCGTAATGAATGCGTTCCGAAATATTTCACGCATATGGGTGGGAGGTCCACAAAGTACCGTAGCCGCTTCGCCGTATATGGAAAAACAGTGCGCGTCTAAATTCATATCATTTCAATTATGAATTTACCAATTATGACAAACTAGCTTTTGCCCGCGGCTTCGCCCGCGTGGCATAAGGTACAAGGATAAAAGGTAGCATAATGTTCTTATCCATGTCAAAGGCTATATGCATGCCAAATTTCATCCAAATCCGTTCAGCCGTTTTTACGTGATTGAGTAACAAACATCCACACTTTCACATTTATAATATTAGTTAGAATTTTGGTGGTGGTGGACAATTTTGGGAAATCGTTTTTTTTTTTTTTACTTTTGACTACACAAATATAAGAATAATAGTACCTAACGGGTATGGACAGAGTCCCATTTTTTTGTAGTAATTAAAAAATATGGGTGTATAGGGAAAATATACGTCACATTCACGCAAAACGGCCGAACGCTTAGTATAAAGCCATGCTCTCATGCATAATGCGACGAGTTGACATCTGCTACCAATTTTTTTTATTCTTTAAATTTTTTCCATATATGTCGCGTATTTTAATACAATCGTACGCACAATAGTTTTTTTTTTACTTTGTTTTTTTATTAATTTTTTTTTAGATGGCCATTCAGCCAATATTGCAACTAGTGTTGAAATATCGGATATCTAAATTATTTCTACTGTCGCTATCGCTGTTTGAATGTTAGTCTCTCGGTTTATGACAGTCTAGCTGCTGCCAGCGGCTTTGCCCGCGTGATAATAGAAAGTTATCCCTAGAAAATATATCCCCGGGATAAAAAGTACCTATTATATGTGCAGTGTGTTACAGCTCATGGCCTACCCGAATTCCAAGTTCAATCAAAATCCGTTCGGCCGTTCGAGCGTGAAAAAATAACAAACGTATACAACACATACGTCATCAATCTTTCGTCTTTATTAATATTAATATGACAAATGACATTCATTTTCCTGACTAAATGTTTAAATCCGGTATTTATATTCGTGTGATTGTTATGAAAATAAACTCCGAAGAGAATGGTTTATGACGGTGCAATGAGCTTCAATGTGTTTCATATAATTAATTGGGAACAGCCGTTACACAAATATCTTATTTAATGTTGTTTAAATGTCTCCTACGTTACTGTTATTAGATTTATTGCTAAATCTGTGTCTCAAAAGAGATAAAACGAGAGAGGGTAGTCACGAAGAAATGTATCTGCCAAAATCACAGTAATATTTTTATTGGATATTTAGCGCAACGGTAGATTTTTCTTAAGGTGAGTTGCACCATTTAACTATAACAATCACAAAGCCGTTTACAGTTGTCAAATTGTCGAATTGACCAATAGGCGACCGATTCACGGCTGGTTAGGGTTTGGTTATCGTTATAGTTAATTGGTGCAACTCACCCTTAAAATATTACGATAATTTTTACCGCGGAGGTACATGTTCATATAAATACTTAAACATGTTTTACACTTCGCTTTAAATCAAACATGACACATGATTTTGATGGTCGATCATATCTACAGACAATAAAATTTTGGTGGAATTTCAAAAGAGCTATAAAAAATTTGAAGCTTTTTTTTATTTAAGTTAAAATCGTTTCCACTCCACTATCCTTTTTTTGACGGATGGTTTATTGGATGTCATATATCTTCGAAGTTTGGGATCTATGACTTTCTGTTTTCTTCACGGGCCAAAAAAAAGCCTCTTCTAGCTTTTTTTTCTGGCGGCCTTTTTTTGTGGACAGCGTGCGGTGGTGCCACCAAACAAAAAAAGTAGAAGCCGCTTCTAGCTTCTCCGGCCACCAGCTGTCGCGCGCTTCAGCTTTTTTGTGGCCACTTCTAGCTTTTTTTTGTGGCCGCTTTTAGTTTTTTTGTGGTCCGTGTGCACACACTTAGACAAACTAGAACCACCACGTTACACGTCGTAAATAGTGGCCGTTACCACTGGGTTGCACTACTGCTCTCAGCAAACAGCTACTAAAAGCAAAATGTTTACTAGGTACCTCGCAAACTGATATTTAACTTAGCAGCCATTTCCGTAGTATTTTAGTTTTGCGTGTTGTGAAATACTAACACAAAGTTTGTTTGTTGTTGAAGCTAACGTAAACCGTAACATAAAACCTATGTGTAATGTGTAGGCTGGTACCCAGGAGCGTAGCGAGGCGTGGGCCACAGAACAAATGAAAGAGGTTAGAATGGCCTAGTGGGCGGGGCAGGCGAGCCAAAAAGTAGGGCAATACTCATAGTTCAACTACCAATAGCAAACTAGCGATCTACGTGTGCGTGGTCTGTTAGTTGCGTAATGCGCATTGGTATTGGTTTATTGCCTGTAGTAGAGTTAAAGGATGTGAGACAAGCAGCGACACTAGTTATAGTACAAATCGAAAAGTGTTTCCTGTCTAACCTCTTTCATATTTTCTGCGGAGTGGGCGAAGCGGCCCCTTGCCAACTTCCTCGTATCCAAAGGGGCCTCGCGCAAGCAAGGGCTCTTTAAGACAGAGGGTTGTTATTATAATTGATGCTTGCGTTTGGCCATCACTTCACCCGTAAGCGACGATGTGGTCTAATAGTAGTTTGCGACAGTTGCTGTCTCGTTTTCGAATTCATGAAATAAAAAGGCCTCGCTGATGCACCTTCGCCCACTTCCAAATTAGGCCACGCTACGCCTCTGCAGGTAGTTATGACCGTTACGTACTATAAAGGTTTGTATCATAGTAGTCATAACCTCGCCTGCGTAGTTTTATTAGTCCCTTGAGGATACTAATGTATGTAATACATTCGACTTTCGAGATTTCTGTAGGACTTGCTCCTTGAACCGAAAGTTACTATTATTGATAGTCATAAACATAAAAGCAGATAGATCATACATTATTTGTTCAGTCTTAGGTAATTTATCAATGTGGACGCCGAGCAAAAGGTAGCTCACCGTATTATAAAGACCAGGCGCGCCTCATAGTGATGTCAGCAAAACTGAAGGGATCCAATAAGGCTAATGCCGGCTAGGGTTGCGAAAAAGTTACCGTGGCCCTAGAAGAGATCACATTCGGGGGTATGATCCAGTGTACAATATAAGCCCCAGCCGCCACTGGGATTCTAGGGCTTTCTAGGGCTTGCGGACGGCGAGCAATAGGTAGCTCGCCGTCCGACTGTCCCTTAACCGTCCGGACCGAGCCCAAGACATCGACGGTGCGTATTGTTCCACGCGCACTTCAAGGAGTTGTCAGCAAACTGTAGTGGCCCAGCAGGGTCGAAGCCTACTGGGGCCAAAGATTTGTTCCTGAAAGGAATATTCGGCCCCGGTACAGCGGCAACGAAAAAACAGGAGTGGGTTTTTAGTCAGTAAATGTCTAACACTATCTCCCGCTCCGCCCAAAAGCGGGGAATGTCATTAGATGATTTTCCCACACAAAAAAAAGTGTACAATATAAACCTTATTTGTTTATATGTATATGAAAATAATGTAAACACTGATAAATACCAGTATATACGAACATTATATCAATTATGAGAGAACGAGCCCTGTAATACTCCTCATGAAGACATCCAGAAAATGGCGCTCGCAAAAGGAGTGTGGGAGAGAGTTCCAGAGACGCGAATCTTCTGTTACTAGTACAAATACTTAGTATCCTCTCAGTGTTCCTGCTCAACACTACTCCGCGTTCATTTGATGCAGTAAGTATGTCAAATACCGACTCACTATTTATATCACGCACCAATTCCTTCAAACGCGTACCGAGGTAATAAAATGCAATATATCCATGCACGTGAATATTCTATGCGACGCAGGCGAGCTAGCGACAGCGTGCTACTTCTTTGGGAAATGGATGTTTTCATCTGTATACTGGCCTGTTGGTCTAGTGGTTAGTGACCCTGACTGCTATGCCGGAGGCCGTGGGTTCGATTCCCACCCAGGACAAATGTTTGTGTGATGAGCATGATCATTTGTTCTGTGTCTGGGTGTAATTTATCTATATTATGTATGTATTTAGAAATATATAAGAATGTTAATCAGTTGTCTAGTACCCACAACACAAGCTCTGCTTAGCTTGGGACTAGACGGCGTTGTGTGATAGTTGTGGAATATTATATTATTTATTATTATATTATATTATATGGGTACTGTTAACATGAATTTTTTTTTTTATTATTATGTTTGTGGAATATTATATTATTATATATATCTCATCACGATCCTAAATATTAGGGATGTAGAGTCTGTCTAGTAAATTAAACGACTTGGGTAATTATTAGGATTTAATTAAATCTGATGTAGTCAACACGAGTTCAATCAAGGTTGATTAAGAGATAGAGATCATTGTTTACTAACAGACGAACCTAATAAGAAGCATCGAATATAAGTATTTTTTAAATGGTTAAATATTATACAAAATTCGTAAGTCGGTTGACTTTTTGACGCATTTGC
This sequence comes from Mythimna albipuncta, assembly GCA_929112965.1. Taxonomy (NCBI): domain Eukaryota; kingdom Metazoa; phylum Arthropoda; class Insecta; order Lepidoptera; family Noctuidae; genus Mythimna; species Mythimna albipuncta. The sequence continues at coordinate 9,370,981 of OV815974.1, read as the reverse complement.
ATGAATTTAGAACTAGAGTGTTTAAAAATGGTATATCAGAATCGGAAGCAGAATCGAAATTGGAGACGGAGTCGAGGGTAGAGCATCAAATTACAGTATGATTAAAAACTCAGATAGTTAAGTCAAAATGAAGAGTAAAGTCACAACATTTCAATTAAGAAACAAAATAACACAAGTGAAAGAGTAATCGACAAAAGGTACAGCATGACGGAAGTTCCTCGAGCGGTATTAAGTATTTTATAAACTTATTCCTCCAACGTAATTTCCGATTAATATTTATCTGAACCGAAATCGGAATCGAAGGTACAAAAATCAATCGAAAGTTTCCACCTTTCGGAATCGGAACCAAATCTCTATAAAAAAAAAAAAAAAAATTCGTCCAACAAGCTTTCCCGATTACAATGAAATGTCTAAACAAACTTCATTCCCAGATACTTAAAATCAGCCCATAAACCCATCAAAATAATCCCACCACGGTTCAAAGTAGACACCACTTGGTTACAATTTTAATAAACTTGTCATCTCATTTCCACGAAAACGACCCACTCGTTTAATGAACTGGTAATACTAATTAATAAACTTGATAAAATATTATAATAATATACATACATGTAGCTACCTGATGATACACGCACGTGCGCTTCGCGTGTTCACTAACGTGCTCGCTCAGCGTGAAACTTACTCTAATTACTGATTAAGTAACATTAAATACATGTTATAAGTTATGTCATTAAGTTACTAATTTTGTTTCTTGGAATATGTTTGCCGGTGGGTACGTATTTATGGTGCGTTCGACTCTGTCTGTAACTGGCGTCGCTCGCCGCGTAAACGCTGTGCTAGCGTCGCACGCGGCGTGAACATAGCGCTAACGTCACGTCCACGCTGAACGCGATGTATGCATCGTGAATCATGTAGACGTGTGATACCTATGTCGAAATCGTACGAATCTAAGTAACGATTACGTACGAACGACAAATTCCTAAAATGTGAAAGATTCGGTTTTGTTCCAGAGCAGTGGGGATCGCTTGAAAAAGTCACTGCGGCCTTTTTTTAGATGGGAAAAATCGGGATGTCGGCGGCTGGGGCGGGAAAGCCGTTCCTTGTTAGCATGCTTCGCAGAGGGAGGCGACCGCCTGCTACTCCGTCTCGCTCCGGACCATGTACCAAGCCAGTACCAAGGCCCGACACTTGGGATCGCCGCCGCCGATCGCACCCTTGAGGAGATGACGGTGCTCTGCGAAGGCGGGGTACACCTCTACCGTATGCTCCACCGTGTCCTCCGGTCGGTCCACACAATGATGACACCCTACCGTTTCTTCCGCACGAATCCGGTGCAGGAACCTCCCGAACTGACCATGTCCGGTGAGGACCAGCCGCTCCACAAAGAGAGGACTTACCGCCATAATTGTGGCATGCCCAACTGCGGCCTTGAAACGCAAATGGCAACAGGAAAAACACGGGTGAGTTTTAATCAATAAAAGTCTGGCACTCCCTCTAACTCAACCACGAGCAGGAGAAGACATTTCATGGGATTTCCCCTCCACCCCTCAAAGTGATAATGGAATGGTAATCAGTTATTACGATTGATTGATGACTCCCCATTAAAAAAAAATCGTAGAAACTTTAGTAAAGTCATAAGTCAATCCGCAAACATTCATACTCATATGTTTCTCCGTAGCAGAATGTCTGTTAATCTCTTAATCGTTCGAATTTAAGCCAATAGAAGTAAGTCTAATTGATTTAGTTTCGAACAATACTGAATAACTAATGTGGAGTACTTCTATCGAGAAAGTAACTAAAGTTAATATTTAACAACTTGCTCTAACACAGTTTACCCAATATTCCTAAGGGTCAACTCACACCGAAAGAGCGGCGAAGGGCAGCGAAGCGGAGCGCAGTTTCAGTTTCATATGAATTTTAACTTTATTATCATTACCATAATACTTATTATCGCATGAGAAACTCGAACGAGTCGCGCGGATGCCCGCGGCGCCGCAGGAATTCCGGAGAATTCTCTCGTTCGTGTTTCTCATGCGATAATAAGTATTATAGTAATGAAAATAAAGATAAAATTCATATGACACTGAAACTGCGCTGCCCTTCGCTGCTCTTTCGGTGTGAGTTGACCCTTAGCAGTAACAAAACAAATAACTAGGTACGATATAAAAGAACTCGCAAGCCAATAAAGCTCGTTTATTTGATTTATTTCTAAACTCTATGTTGCAAGAAACTGTGTAAGTATCTCTTCCATTCGTAGATAAGCTGGCTTTCCAAGAAAAGTAAAGACCACATGATATATCTTACATGGCTGTTGTAAAAGATGATCTATCGTCAATGAAGTATAAAAATACCTAACTATTATTTAAAACAAAGCACAATAACAGTAATACATTTTGCAAATTAATAATAGAACATACATTTTTGGTAAAAAAAAAACTATTTATAGATAGTGTATACACGTTATGAAAACAGTGATTCATCGTAGTCACACGCACACCCCGTCTTGAGCAATTAAATAAGAAACTTGTGTTCACGATGACCTGATAAAATAAGCCCTATAAGCAGCACGAGCGCGTCTTTTGTTAATTTAAAAAATGAATAAACCTATATAATTGTGAAAATACGATTACTCGTTTAATATTTTTTTAAATAATAACTCGTTTCGACGTTTGAAAATGCTATGTTTAAAAAAAAATTGCTTTTATAATAATAGTTTAATTTTTACGTAAGAATGAAAACGCCTTTACTTTACAGTTGTACTGTTGAGTTACATTTTCTTAACGCAAAAAGGCTGTAGTTGTATCTTATATATCTTATAAACAACGCCTAAAATAACTAAAGCCAACTACTTATACTACGACTCTGTTGACAAAGCGGCAACAACGTGCCGTCTTCGTCTCGTGCCCACAGAAAAGATAAAAGAAGTTAGCAAAGAAATACTTTTCGATTTGACTACAACGAGTGTCGCCGCTTGTCTTGAATCCACTACAAGCAATAAACCAATTCGAACGCGCATTACGCAACTAACAGACTACTCACACTTAGATCGCTTTGCTATTGGTAGTTGAACTATGAGCATTGCCCTACTTTGTGGCACGCCTGCCCTGCCTGCATAGCCTGGTGCTATTCTAACTTCTTTCATCTGCCTCTGTCAAGGGCTCTGTGGTCGTGCCGTCGTGCCGTTGCCGCTTCATCAACAGAGTTTCATAGATTTTTATGTAAGCAGTGAGTGAGTAACACCAAGCGAACTGTAGGCACAACGGATCTTGAGCGGTTGTGCAAAAGTCAAATATTCGGTCTCTTTAGTGGTGCGAAGTGAGACGCGGGGGCGGGGAGTGTCAGTGATTGGCTTGCCGCGCCATCGCGTCATAGACGTCATTCCTCATTCGTTCCCTGCGTTGCTGCATGTATCTAACAACGAAGACGATTGGCTCGCCAATGTACAGAATGCGCACGATCCCCACTCTGACGCCGAGCGCTCAAGATCCGTTGTGCCTACTGTATAAGGTACGCGTCCGTGGACAGTAGGTTTTACGTAATGTTAAATGTTCACTGACACTTTAATTGTGTGTAGAGAGGTTCAAAAAATTAACCCACATTTATGATAACCGATTACCAAAATAGTTGTTTAAAATAAAATCTAAATCATGTTTAATTCAAATGTTGGGTTAGGTTGGCAGAATGCGCACATTCTTCGATAATACGGGAATCATTCCCAAGCTTGGTATCATAGGTATTTAAATTACTATTAGTGCAATTCAGCTTCACTTTTCTTGGACTGACCGACATTTGACTATTCAAAAGTGCCTGCAAATGGTCTATTTGAAATAAATGATTTTGACTTTGACTTTGACTAATTTTTATTATTATAGATCCCCTTCATTATTGACATGATCATTTCAAATGATCACGGTATATAAAGTGTCTTCAAAGTAACAACATGCTGTACCACTGCAACCATTTGAAGATTTTCAATTAAAATTCCTCTAAAAATAAATAATCAACGCTTCTAATCTAAAATTACCTGTGACATACAGACAAACGGAAGACATTGGCCAGTGATATATTACCGTAAACATATCTGACGTGACTCCAATGGTATGGATCCTTCATAATTTATGGCTAACTAACTTTTGCCAGCGGCTTCACCCGCATATTCAACTCAACCCTTCAGGGATTACAGGCGTGAATTTATGTTAAGGTAAAGAAGGAACAAAAGCGTGGGTTTTAGTCAGTAAAAGTCTGACACGCTCTCTCGTTCCACCAAAGAGCGGGAGATGTCATTGAATAATTTTCCAACTAAAAAAACCGGCCAAGTGCGAGTCGGACTCGCCCATGAAGGGTTCCGTAGCAGCAAGTAACATAATATAAAAGTTCTTGTAATGTGTTGTAACTTTGATCGATGTTTTAATAATAGTGTATTTTTTTCGATTTATGACGCATTAAAAAAAAAACTACTTACTAGATTTCGTTCAAACCAATTTTCGTTGGTAGTTTTTATAGTTATGTACATCATATATTTTTTTTAGTTTTATCATTCTCTTATCTTAGAAGTTAGAGGGGGGGGACACACATTTTACTACTTTGGAAGTGTCTCTCGCGCAAACTATTCAGTTTAGAAAAAAATGATATTAGAAACCTCAGTATCATTTTTGAAGACCTATCCATAGATACCCCACACGCATGGGTTTGATGAAAAAAAAATTTTTGAGTTTCAGTTCTATGTATGGGGACCCCCAAAATTTATTGCTTTTTTTCTATTTTTGTGTGAAAATCCTAATGCGGTACACAGAATACATCTACTTACAAAGTTTCAACAGTATAGCTCTTATAGTTTCGGAAAAAAGTGGCTGTGACATACGGACGGACGGACAGACAGACAGACAGACAGACAGACAGACAGACAGACAGACAGACAGACATGACGAATCTATAAGGGTTCCGTTTTTTGCCATTTGGCTACGGAACCCTAAAAAGGCGTGATATTATGTAGCTACAGCTTAGAGCAGCCAGCTAAGAAAACCTGGCATTAATTAAAAAATTAAGTTAATTTTTGCTACCTATTTTCATAATAAATATCATTTCACATTTTGTCTGTCGGTCGCCAGTTCAGTTTTGCAACAAACGACATCATTTTAAAAAGAAAAATCAACAGTAGTGCTTTGTACGTACATTGATCAATACCAATCAATGTACCTATTTGGATTTCATGGCTGCGGCCAGGCAGCGTGCGCTCAAGGCTGTTTTCTTATGGAATAGCACTGCTGAACTGAAACGATCAGAAATATAATTTCAAATTCTACAACCTACGTAGGAAACATTATTATTTTGCATCTGACCATGCAATTATAAAACATCATGATATCAGAGTAATTGCAGTCGTAAAATGCGGATAATAACTACTCAAGATTATGATAAAAACTACTACTAAAGGATTCCCACGTTTGTTAGTGCTCAGGCAATTATAACCATTACTAAGCGTCACCGCACATTAAAAGTCATTTAAATTTTACATGTCTTTAAATTGTATGCAATTTAAAAATCAATTAATCAAAATCAATGCATGATTAAACACACAACAAAGCCAATACCGGACCATTTTTCAAAAACTTGATGTGAAAAATGTTTTTAAGTATATTATAGCTTGGCATAAATCAACCTTTTAATATTTCCACTCCTGAAACTCAGGTCTCCTCGCTAGGAGAGGTAATAGGCCGTAATCTAACACGCAGGCCAAATGGGGGTTACTGAATGTAACATGTCTTGGAATTTTTAGTTCTAGGACATGCCGGTTTCCTCACAATGTTTTCCTTCACCATTTTGAGAGCAGCGGTGATGAAATAAATTACACAAAGTAATGCGCCTAACTTGGTTTTAAACACACAACCTATAACTCGTAAGTCGAGGCCATTATCACTCGACCACCACTGTACATTAAAGTACATTATTGTGTTATCAACTATACCGACCTCTGTTATATCGCAGACAGTTATGACACTAAAAATAAACTACTAAAATCTCACTAATCACGTCTTTACGACTTTGCACCTGTATGCTAATTAAATTATGTAAATATGTTTTAAACGGTTGAACTCTTAGCGCCAAACTAGATATACTATTTTAATGTGAGCTTGACTGTACACAAAATACAACTAGAACATATGATTTCGCATTCGATTTCGCGAAGTTTCGCATAAATTAAAAATTATGTTGTACAGTTTTGCTGACGACTCTTTGAAGCGTGCGAAAACGCGGTTTCGTGACTCAAGCACTTCTTTCAACCAGGGATGTTAGGGAGCTCCATAACCGTAACTGAAACTATCGGATATCCGATATAAAATAATATCCATAACCGCAACCGAATCCGAAATAAAAGTTTCGGATAATATCGGATAGGGGCGGAGCCTAATTTCAACACGTTATGACAGCCTGTCATAACATGTCGCGTCGTAAAATAAAAATAGTATTTATATTTTAAATAGTATTTATATTTTAAATAGAATTTATATTTTAAATAGAATTTATATTTTAAATAGTATTTATATTTTAAATAGAATTTATATTTTAAATAGTATTTATATTTTAAATAGTATTTATATTTTACTTCTGAAATTCCTTAAAAATCTAATATTCGTAACCGAAATTATCCGGAACTTACGGATAATCCGAAATAATTTCATATCCATAACATCCTTGATTTCAACATCTTCTAATACTGTATTTGGCCTACCTTATTCACCTACTAGTATGATGTATAAAAGTAATAATTGCAGATGCAAATATTAAGGAATACCTGCGTTGTGCCAATTGTGTCGTTCACACGTAAGTGCCGACATTAGCTTTACAGTCAAAAAAGTGTTAGAGACATTAGCGTTAACGCCACTTAAGACCTTCTTTCTCAACCGTACTATAATGCAATCTATGCATGTATGCATGACACACGATATTCTTTACGGCTATATAAAGATTATTTGGCTCAAGCTCTGCATTCTATGTAAATGTGGAGCTGTAGAGGTGCTCAGATATTATGATAATAGTTGCTTGCTTACGCGGTGTAGAGCATAAATTAATACCGCATAACCGTGTTATATCGATGTTAGTATTTGGAATAATTTTAGCTTCTTAGGGTCGCCGCACATATGCCACTGGCCACAAACACAAAACGCCGCCACTGGCATATTTTATTTATTTATTTAACAATTTTATGTACACACATTAACAAAAGAAAGAACTCAAAAAGACTCTTACTGATTAAAAGACCTACCCCGTTACTTCTAGCCTTCATACCGGGGCTCGAGCGCCCTTTCGGATAACCCTGGCCCCAGTAGGCTTCGACCCGGCTGGGCCCCTGCTGTTGCTGACAACTCCTTGAGGCGCGCGGGAACAGTGCGCGCCGTCGACGACTTGGGCTTGGTCCGGACAGTTACCGGACGGCCGGACAGTGAGCTACCCATTACTCACTGTCCGCAGGCCTGCGTCTACGTTGGCCGGAAATCGGGATCAGAATCCCGGTGACGGCGGCGGCGATAAGGCCGTTGCCTAATGCGTGTTCCTCCTTTGCGCCTGCCACTCCTTCTCGCTTCGGACCATGGCCTCAACCAAGGCCCGGCGCGAGAGGTCTCCCCCGCCGATCGCCCCCACGAGGGCACGGCGATGCTCCGCCCAAGCATACCTCGACTGTGTGCTCCACCGTGTCCTCCGGGCGTTCCGCACAGTGGCGACACCCGGGCGTCACTTCCGCATGAATCGAGTGCAGGAAACTCCCGAACGAACCATGTCCGGTGAGTACCTGCTTCATGCGTAAGGTAAGGACGCCGTGATTTTATATGGCCTCGCCGCACACAGATGACGCCGGTAGCTGCCACACGCTACAAATCGCAGCTACTCGCTTTTTGCGGCCCGTGCTGACCACTAAACGCCGTCATACGCCGCTCACGCATTTAAACCTTCTTGATCAGAGTCTATTATGATACTGCGCGTATGGGTTAAAAAAATAGCATCTACTGGCCACAAGTGGCTTTTAGCCGCTTCTAGCTTCTCGTGGCGGCAACTGTGGCTGTGGCTTATGGTCCATGTGAGGCGACACTCAATCGTTAAATGCTTATATTGCTTCCGATTGATAAATGAGTAGTTAAGATTTATACCTCTCTTGTTTTATGAATCAAACGTGTTTGGATTTCAGGAAACACTCACACGTAAATGCTTCTTCCTCTTATTAATTCTATCGATAAGAAATACGGTTTTAAGCGAATAAACCGATACAATAAATTATATATTTATCTAGTACGAAATTACGTGGCAAAATTTGCTGTTTGGTAGAATTCTTCAATCCGCACTGCTCTTGCCTCTACGGTATTTCATCAAGCATATAGCCTCTGTGTCTCGCCAGAGACAGAAACAGGATGGAAGAATATCATACAAATGATGAAGCAAGAAGGTAACCCTATTTGTTTTGTGGTGGGAAAATCATCTAATGACAACCCCCGCTCTTGGGCGGAGCGGAAGATAGTGTCAAACTCTTACTGACTAAAAACCCACCCTGTTCCTTCTTGCCTTCATACCGGGCCTCGAGCTACTCTTTCAAAAGTAACTCTGGCCCCAGTAGGCTTCGATCCAGCTGGGCTCCTGCTATTGCTGACAACTCCTTGAGACGCGTGGGAACAGTGTGTGCCGTCGACGACTTGGGCTCGGTCCGGACAGTTACCGGACGGTCGGACAGCTAGCTACAAGGTTTCGACCCTCAACATTAAGGACTACGACGCAAGAAGGAAGAGAATGATTCGAAGAAAAACGGATACCACGTAAAACCTCAAAAAATACGACAAAACCGTAGAAATAGCGTGCTGTTATTTAATTAAGTCTTACTAGGAATTTGCACCTAAAATTAATATTATACACAACACTCAAAAGAACGATCAAATATAAAAAGCTCTTTTTATCAAAGGGAAAGTACGAAAGAAAAGAAAGAAAAAGCGTACGAGTACTTTAATATTAATTTTGTCAGTTTGCAAAAATCCAGCAGTGTCTAGAACGATATTACCTTCTTAAATAGGAAGAAACGTGTCCCTTGAGTGAGTGGAATTCTGCGAACTCAACATTGAGAATTTGCTGTCAAAATTCCTCAAGTCTCTAAGCGAATAAGATTGCTTTACAACTGATGATCTTCGAAGCAGTGAGGGTTGGCACGCCACAATCGAGGCGATAAGTCTTTACGGTATCCTCACTTTCCCCCCGATGCAGCCTCGCGGTACACCCAAACTTTGTGCATTGTGCAGTTTACCCAGAGGAAACAGTGAAGCATACAGTTGAGGTGTGCCAAATTTGGGCGGCACACCGCCATGTCGTCTTGGAAGCGACCGTCGACGACGACCTCTCACCTACGCTCCAGACGCAGGCCATGTTACGGAGCGAGAGGTCTTGGAAAGCTGTTGTCTCCTTCTGCAAAGGCGATCGAAGGAGCTGGCAAAAAGCGTAAGCGGAAATTCAAATCAATCTGATACTCTCTCTCACCGGACGCTACAGCTCTGAGTATCTAGAGCGACACATAAACCAAGCGGTTTATGTTAACGCGATCGACACGTCTATGATGTTCGGAACTCCAATTGGCCTGCTTCAAAATTCTTAACCAATCAGAGAGACAAGCGCGGTAAACGTTGCAATCGCGTAAACGTTAAAACAACTCGCACTCAGTGCACAGAGTGTCTAGTGCGAGTTTCGACACGTTTATTTTGTTCGGTACTCTATTTGGCTCGCTCAAAGTCTTAACCAATCCGAGAGCCAAACACGGTAAACGTTTTGATCGCGGAAACGTAAAAATAACTCGCACACAGGACCACGGTAACTCCTTCGGACATTCCCGCAGCCCTAACACCCTTTTCTAACAAAATATATATTAGTAAATAAACGTTCTTTAAGGCTACCGTTAGATATAATTTACTTTAAGACTATTTATTATTAATTATGAACGGCACTCAAATTATTTTCATATTTGAGCAACAACAAATGAAAATAATTAATGATAAATCTTCGAAAATGCGAGGCTTAATAACGCTAGACAGATGATTTTCGTAAACCTGTCTCGTCTCGGAGAATAACGTCAAAAGATTATAATAGTTCTACTATTTTATTCATCACTATCGAACGACTTCAGTTTCGCACGGGTGTTACAACTGTTTGCAATTCTCTACTTTAAGGGTTGTAACTTGGCTAGGGCGGCAACAACCGTTTCGCTTGCGCCGAACGCTTCGAGTTGACCTTGCCGCCAATTCTTTTATTCTGACCACGTGACTGAGCGTTAAGAGGATGTCATTCCCGTACATTTTCTACAAGCATTAACTATTGCAGATTAGCAACTTGGCTTGGGGTACAGGTATAGAATATATGTACAGCTAAACCTTTTTATGAATCACTGTATCTATTGGTTTATGTTTGTAAGTATAAGGGCTTCTTCCCACGTACCACAACTACACCACAACGCAACGACAAAATGCTGTCAAGCAGTGGTTACGTGTGAATAGTGTCGCTGCTGGATTAGGGTTGGGAAACTCCGGACACATCTATATCTTCGGATATATATCCATAAGCGGATACATATCAACTCCTTCCGTTTCTTAGAATTCTATATCCCCAAGTAATTCCGACCCATTCCGAGTTGCGAACGAGACCGAACTGAATAAATGTCTATCCGAACCGAACGCAGCGATGAACGACACTGACACTTGGGTATGTTTTGTCTGGAAAATATACTTATTGGACACACCCAATAAACATCGGAGTATGCTTTTGATAGAGGAGCTGGACAAAAATGATAAAATGTTACTGATTTTTAAATATGCCTATGAAATGTTTAAATTTTATAGTCAATCTTAAGCCTGCTAAGTATGAAGGGAAATCAATTATTACGATTTACCATTTCGCGGATATTTCAATCTTGAGTTACATTGGAATTATTTAGAGTGCCTCATTCCGTGGATCTATTTATAAGTCGCAATTATCTGTCTATTCTAGACCCTAACATAATTCTCGCTCCCTAAAGTTACTTTACTCCCGGATAAATTTAAGCGGATATGGATATATTAATCGGATATATGTCTTTACTTGAGTGATACAGACACAGTTCGACTCTCCGGTCTTCATCGCGGAAACACGTGTTGACTGACCAAACTAATGGAATTCGAAGAAGAAACTTTGTTATGATCGATGACTAGTTCGCAGTCTCGCTGGTGGTTGCGTTGTGGTTGCGATGTGGTCAGCATCACATACACGGTCGATAACGACTGCAAAATGTGGTACGTGTGAATAGTCGTATTCATTTTCAATACGAAATATACGCCCGGCCACGTGATGTGGTCGTTGTATGTGTGAAGAAGCCCTTATACTTTTTTTAAATTTATGCACAAAATTTCATAACTGTATCATGAAAAATCTTAAGCTTACGTCAGCAAAAATACATAGTCACCGAGCCATCCAGGTGACTGAGGGGTTGTTTTGCACTTCCAAGCAGCTGTTTGCTGGCACCTAACGCCCGCTATGGCCAGCCGTGACCGTGACATGACCTGTGTTGTACTTAATATCGGTGATGTCCACTTTGTGATTTTTTTAAATATTTTTGGGAAAAATTATAACATGATGTAAAAATTATTGGAATCGGTTCAGTTATTGATTATGAACAAATTAGGTTTCGCATAAACTAAAAAATAATTTTCTTTATTGTACCTACACATAATTTAAACATACAGTTACAAAATTTACAGTTGTTATTTGTTTTATAATGCTATCGAAACTCGCACCGGGTGTATGAAAGGCTGGTTATAGCACTGGTTCCCAAGACATTTTGTGCGCATTGGTGGGATGTCCACCATGTTCTGATTAGGGGCTAGATATTGTAAAATACAAAAACCCCAAAGGAATCAACTTTGGGTTTTTGTATTTTACAATATCTAGCCCTAGACCAAATATTTACCTACATCTTGTCATATCTAGACACCTAGACAAACAAAATTCCAAATTACCTGTCCACATAATGGGTTAAAACCAATGTCAAACATAACAAAACAGATTATTAAAAGTAAAACTAATTTGTTTGTATCAGAGACTAAAAAAAAAACAGTTACATTTTCTTTTACATTTGATCTGGCTGTCAACAGTCCCTTTATAGTGAACTATGTTTATTTATACTTCAGTCAAGATTAGGTTTTCAACATCTTAAATATTACGAGATGATTCATGACTTTTAACTAAAAGTAAAGCACATAATGTACTACCGGGTTGCGGGTTTGTTTCAAAGAGTTCGCGGCCCTGGAACGCAAAAGGTGACTGAAGGAACACGGGTGGGTTTTAGTAAGGACAAATCTGACACTCCCTCTCACTGCACGCGGTGTGGGAGGAGTTATGTGACGATTTCCAACCTCAAGAAAAGGTTTACTTTCGCGCAGTTAATAAGGATATAGTGGATATGAGAGTTCTAATAGGAATATTAATATTATACCCGTTTCGGATACGGTTACAGGTATGAAATTATTTCGGATTCGAATATGAAATTATAATTGCGGTTAAGATTACGGAACTCCAAAATAAGCCTTCAACAATATTTATTTACCAATTAAAATATTGAGCTCCTAAACCAATCCCTCGTAATTAATAATGTCCTAGATTAATTAAAATAAACACCTAAATCTACTTGGCTTTGGTATTTAGAAATTTTGTTTCAGTAACTATTCAAATTAACACTTCCAAAAGCTTTTAGTTTTTGTTAATGTACAGGGTAACTTTTAATTCATTGGAAAAGTTTCAAGAGGAACTCATGAATATAAAAATATAGACAGCCGCTGTTGTTCTTTGCTGTTTCAGGGTTATAAAAACCCTAAGTTGTTGAATATATTAATAATAATATAATATTCCACAACATTCACACAACACCATCTAGTCCCAAACTAAGCAGAGCTTGTGGTATGAGTACTAGATAACTGATAAACATACTTCAATATTTCTAAACAAATATAGATAAATTAGACTAACACAGAACAAATGACCATTCTCATCATTTGTTTTGGGTGGAAATCGAACCCACGACCTCCGCCATAGCAGTAAGGGCGACTAACCGCTAGACCAACCTACCTGTCAATGCGTGTGTAATTAAACAATCAACAACGAAATAAGATACCCGGGTCCTCAGATATACCTAGTTGAAGTTTCTAAGAAACCTATGGATGGAAATGATCTAAATATAATTAAGATTTTAGTATCAACTCATTAATTAAATTAAAATTCATTCATATCCAGCCATTGTTTCCGTGAAAAATTCTACTATATCTGACGACCCTAGTTGTTTATCTGCTTTGTTGACTGTACTTTTAAATATTGAAAATTATTGTCAATCATACCTACTAAATTGTAAACGAGAATGTCGAGAATTTTTTTTTTTTGTTTCGATCACGTCTCAAGGACTGAACGAATTTGGATGAAACTTAACGCAAGTTTAGACCCTGTCTTTTTAGATGATTTTTTGGCTAGAGGAAGTGTCAGACTTTTACTGACTAAAACCCACTTGTTTTTTAAGTTGCCCTTTGCGTTCCAGAGACGCTGTAGAGTAAGGGTAAATCGTGTTCTGTAAAATCGATTAGGATGTTAATAGTAGTAATTACCGTCGAAGCGGTATTTAGACCCGAGCCGTGGCGAGTCATTTTCTGAGCAAGTATATTGAAAAATACCCTCGCCACGGCTCGGGTCTAAATACCGCCTCGAAGGTAATCACTAACATTACACACTTATATCTTAATGTACTATTATCATGTTGCTATGAGGATTGAAATATCATCAAACTTTAACGGTTAAAATGATCTGGCCAATTTTACTTGGCCATATCATAATAGAGGTAACTCACACTCAAACTTGGTGCAAGGGATTTGATCCAACCGTACCAAGGTCAAGCGCGACCCATAAAAAAACAAAAAAAAATATCTACATGTTAATATGTGTGTCTATATTCTAGCAAATAAATAAATTTCATTCATTTATTCATTTCATCCTAATTTTGATCCTTCACCTTTCGAACAATACACCACAACCTTTCCGAAAGCGGTATTATTTCAAGGTCAAGCGCGACCCATAAAAAACAAAAAAATATCTACATGTTAATATGTGTGTCTATATTCTAGCAAATAAATAAATTTCATTCATTTCATCCTAATTTTGATCCTTCACCTTTCGAACAATACACCACAACCTTTCCGAAAGCGGTATTATTTTGGAAAGGTATTTCACTTAATACAGGTATGTTTTCTGGGAAACACGTACGCTAATCGCCCCTCCTACCATTGTAGTGACCATTTGATACAAAATACATCCCTTTTGTGTCGGATCTCCTGTTTGAAGTTTGAAGAGCTATCGGTATTTCTATCGCTGATTATTTTGTTGGTTTTTATTAGCGTATGGCTTTTCACTAGAAAGGACTACTAAGGTTAAAGGTACATCTACATTGTGGTATTAGAATGAAAAGCTGAAAACTAATTTTTAATACTAAAGCTAGAACCGACACACACGTGACCCACCCTTGATTTGTACGCAGAACGAAGTCGCGTAGCATCGCGTGGCGTGGATCTAGTGTAGCTCTACAAGTCTAGTTTCCATATAAAATGTATGGAGATGGAGACTGACGAGTCGAGATCGGCGTAGCATAAGCATAATCAGTCTTATAATGTTCCCACTGCTGGGACTCGAGCCTCCTCTCAACGGGAGGGAATAAGCCGTAATTTACCACGCAGGCCAAGTGCGGATTTTTGGATGTCACATTTTTGGTTCTAATACTTTGAATTGGACACAAATAAATATAATTTTTGAAACCTGTAACACTTAAGTAGCATATTTTTTTGAAGTTACGCCATTCACATTTATGATATTTTCACTATATGGAAATGATAGGTAGGTACCTATGTAATAAGTATAATTAAAAGTTAAATAAATAAATAAAAAAGAAGTTCTGCTGCATGCATCCGTAATTAGTTCGACAACAAATACGAACGAAGTTTGAGAAAAGATATACCTACCTACTTTAATACTTAATTAATTATCTACGGCAGCAATTTAAATGACTCATTTTAATCAGGTGGTCAACATAACTACCGGATGAAACTACCAATTATTAGTCCACATTATAATTTATTACAAAAATTACTAAAACAAACACATAGAGTATCTAATTAACTCACAACTCGTTGTATAAGCGCCGGCGCCGGCGCGGTGTGGAAATAGTTAAATAATTCAACGTACGGTGGCGCCACTATCTATCTAAATATTGGCACCAAGCCTAAAAAACTATTATGTTATGCCTTTGACTCCAAATGCGCTCAGATTCGATGTCATTATGCTAATAATAAAGAATAGGAATTGGTGTCAGTATTTAACATAGTAGCATAATGAGCTTATAATTTTCCCACAGTTGGGATACCGGCTTGCCTATAAACCAAAGCATCACAGCGGACTCTAACAGAATAAGTACTAGGGCAACTTTTTTCCTTTTTTTTTAAATATCGCTAGCGACCTTACACCTATAATTTCAAGTTTACTTTTCCTGCTCTAGGGTGGAGCGAAAGGATTTGTTCTTTTATCGACTACATTCTACCTATGTTCTTTCATTTGTGTAAGCGTTCTAGGGCCACGGTACCTCTTTCAAGCGTTTCCGCAGTCCAAACCGTTCACCGCTGTACTTACGTTCTACAAAATTTTTTGAAGCTCGTCAACCCTTTAGTTGGTCAGACTTGAGGCTAATAATATTTTTATTTATACTGTTAAATGCAGTTGAAAGCCCTCTCTAAAAGCAAAATCCAGACATATTGCTATCAAGATCCATTAACTTGTCTTTTGTGGAAGACTGAACACCGTAGGAAAATAAAAAGGGAACGATATCAAACAGAAATGCGATATCGTGCGATCGTCAAATGCAGTCTGGGAGACGTCAAAGCAAAAAAATCTTCTTTCATGATGCAATAATATTTTATAAATAGAATTATTTTATGGATCTGTTATCCTTTAACAGGTAGGTGTATGAAACGTACATACTACATGGTGTAACGTTTTTAAAAAAATTGGGAGAGTATTATTAACACCTGGAATCTGGGCAAAAATGTGAAAATCTGAAAAATGTGTGTAAAATATGAGCGTGATATAGTCTGTCTAATAAGTCAACCGACTTGGGAATTTTGTATAATATTTAATCATTTAAAAAATACTTATATTCGGTACTTTTTATAAGGTTCTTGTGTTAGTAAACAATGATCTCTATCTCTTAATCAACCTTGATTATTGAACCCGTGTTGACTACATCGGATTTCATTAAATCCTAATAATTACCCAAGTCGTTTAACTTATTAGACAGACTCTACTAATTTTGAATCTCACCGAGAGACGATGTCCAAACTAGTTTAAAAGTTGCCAAGCATCAAAATGTTAGTTCTAAGTCGAGATTCATATAATTAACTATTGTAAGAAATCGTAAGAACATCCTATTTTGCTTTCAACATTAACACAGTGTCTGATTTCCTAAAATAGAAAATAGCCGTGAGTTATTAAAACAAGCGAGGTGTCGCGGTCGTCCGGACAGGAAATGTTTCCTGCTTGTTAGAACAATGGACACTGGTATTTTTATTCCTGTATTTTATTTTTAGATTCACAATAAAAGTATTTAAACGCCGCGTAACAGGGAAACTGGTACTTAAGTAATTTATTTTTGAACTCGAAGGTAATCCATGCTTGCACTGACTGGACAGTCCACTCAAATCTGTGTGGTTCTTTCCTCAAAAGACCATCTGAGATACTAATCTGCATGGTTCTCATATGATTTGACCGCTACATGTTCTTTACTGTATGGACTTTAAAAGAGACTTTGCCCCTAAGTTTATGAAGGCTAGAAGGAACGGGGGTGGGTTATTTAGTCAATAAGAGTCTGACACTATTTCCCGCTCCGCCCAAGAGCGGGGGTTGTCATTGGATGATTTTTCCCAAGGTATAAAAAAACCCTAAGTTTGTTTCAGTGTTTCTTCTCAGGGTAGTCAGCTAGGAAACACCGGCTTCATCTAATTTGAATTGACTGAAAACAAAATTGACGTTTTACATGTCAGTGTTTTTTTAAAAACCTATTTGTTAAATAAAGATCATTTCTCATTTAATAATATTATGGGATGTGATGCGGTGCGGTGGAATTTTTCTACGCCATATTTTTGATTACTTTGTTTTACTTAGTTCTTAAAGGTTTTTTTTTGTTATTAAGTGTATATTATATAATAATATAGTCAGTTAACTGACTTAAGTGCTTTTTTAATTAATATTTGCTAGCTTTAGAAATAAAAGGGAGGCGCAGCGCATTTAATAAATCAATTACAAAAAATGTTAAAATCCTAAGTATATAGATTTTAACCATAATTTATCCAATCAACTGGACCCAGAACATCAATTACCTAGACCCCAAGAATTCCCCTTGTGTAACTCCGTATATTGGCTATTGCATTCAGGTATCAATCTCATCCATAATGCCAGACTATTACATTAGACTGCTCATTGAAGCGGGCCATTCAGGAATGCGAGATCAATATACGAACATTATTGGATTCATATATGATGAATGCAGGATATCTATCAGTGGCTTCAGTTGTAGGATGAAGGAAAAATCGGTTTGTATCTTTAAAAAAATAAAATAATCTTTCCTTTACGGCTAATACAAAGATTGTAGGTCCCCTCCATGAGCCATAGATTTGTTCCACCCTGTATATCTGTCGGTAAGGTCAGCAAATTACTTACTAATTCAACAACATTTTTAAAAATTTAGAGTAAATTGATTTTTCCCATCGAAAAAAAAAAAAAACCTAATCGTATACAACATTAGTTTTAGTTTATCCGAAACCTAGTATTTTCTAGTGGTAGTGTCTAATATTTTTATGTAAAGAATCTATGTACAAAATTTCATACCTGTATGATGAAAAATCACAAAGTTAAAAAGCTTGTTATGCCAGCAAAAATGGTCACCAGGCTATCCAGGCGACTGAGAGGTTATTTTAGATTTGCACCCAGCTGTTTGTTGGCTCCTAATGCCCGCTATGGCATGCCGTGACTTGTGTTGTACTTAATGTCTGTGGTGTCTAAAATGCTTCGATCAATAATGTACATTATTGATCGAAGCTAAAATGTGATCTTTTAAATATTTTTGGGAAAAAATATAACATGGTGTAAAAACTATTAGAATCCATTTAGTTATTGATTCTGAACAAGCTACATATATTCGGGTTCCGCATTTACTCGTGCTAAAAATAATGTTGTATAAAGTTGAAACTTTTTTTAAGCAATATAAACTAGTGCTTGACAGCGATCCCATCTGATGGTAAACAGTGATGCAATCGCTGATGGTGAAGCACACTAGTTTATTAAGAGCCTATTCACTCTAGCCTTGAAGACACCAAAATAATAATTGGATGGGAGAAGAAGGTATTTTTTTTTAATCATTCGATATACGTGGTGTAAACGACGAGGCAATACGCTTAATCTAGACCGTAGAGGTGTCAATAATGTAAGGAGACACTCGCCGTACGTCGGGTATATTTTGTAAATGTATTTTTCTATTTTTTATTTGTGTAGATATAGTTTTATTACATTCGTCATTCAACCGAAATAAAATTTTAGGGTAACCAGTGAAATCCAACATTTCGAGCGCCAAAACAGGATGAAAATCATTCTCCTTCTAGAAACCACCTTACATCAGCTCTACCATGGTCAAAGTTTACTACCTATAAACCTTAATAGTAAATCGTCGGGAGCGCTTGTTCATCGTAATCTATTGCTTTTCATCAGACGAAATCGAGGTCAAGACCAGATCAATTAATTAAAGACCAGCCAAGTGTGATTCGTGCACGATGGGTTCCGGTTATCTATACAATAACAACATCATCATCATCGGTCTTTTTAATGTTCCCACTGCTGGGACTCAGGCCTCCTCTCTAGAAGAGGGAATGGGCCGTAATCCACCACGCGGGCCCAGTGCGGAATGGTGAATGTCGCGTAGCTTCGAAATTTTGGTTCTAGGACTTGCCGGTTTCCTCACGATGTTTTCCTTTACCGTTTTGAGAACATGGTATGTGTATGTGCCATACCACATGAGACACTATATTATTAATAACGAGAAAAAGCGGCAAAAACGATACGTTTGTTGTCTGAGTGCCCCACTTAATTATTATTTTATTCTGTTTTTAGTATTTCTTTTTATAGCGGCAACAGAAATACATAATACATGTGTGAAAATTTCAACTGTCTAGCTCACAGTTTATGACAAATGCCTTGATCACACGTACCGAGTAAAAGGGCGAGACAGTAAAATGTTGCTCGGCCGAGACATGATGTAAGCGAGTTGTAGAGGTAAGCGCTCGGCGCTTTGTTTACACGTACCGAGTATTCGGCCGAGAGCACTATCTTGCCCGTTTACTCGGTTCGTGTGATCAAAATAATACAGCCTGGTGTAGACAGTGGAGTCTTAGTAATAGGGTATTGTTTGGGTGCGGAACCCTAAAAAGCACTCAATAAAATCAAGGAATTTAGTTTCCCGTATCCCACAGTAAACTTTACTGTTTGTAAGACCTTCAAATCTTAATTAAAGAAACCGACTGAAGAACTAAAGACAATGTGTAGATTGGCGAATCGGCTCTTAGATAACGACGCTTTGCAAGTCGGTCAAATAAGCAGGAGCGTAGATAGGCGTGGGTGAAGTGGCCCCTCGCCCACGGCCCCGCACCTTGAGGAGCTCGCGCTGAAAAGGGATATTTAACAAGGGTAGGTTATAGTTAAAAAAGTAAGTACAGTACAGTAGTTAAATAGTAGTAGTGTACTTTGAAACATATGATATTATTTATTAAAAACAAGTTAATACTTTAATAAATTCCGAAAAATACCGAAATATCTATTGTTCAATACCTTGACAACATATTACTCATAATAGTAAAATAATAGACATGCTAAGAAAGTCCCAATTTAGTAATTTTTTTTTTGTAATCTAGTATATACATATGTTTATTTAAGTGTACTACTAATACATGCATGTATTTAAAATAAAGATTTTCGACTACTATAAACCATAAATTACTATTTTTTAATTATCCTCCGTCTCCGCCTCCGTTTCGCCTCCGCTAAGATATCCTCCGATCAATACCTCCGTTACAACCCAGTTGTGACAGTCGCTGTCTCGTTTTCGAATGAATTAAAAAAAAAACTTGCTGAAGCGCCTTCGCCCACATTAAGTTCGCCCATGCTACGCCTCTGCAAACGACATCGCAAGTCGGAAAATTCTCTGATAATCCCCTGCTGCTGACTTAAACTAATCCAATCTAGATTTTCCGAATCGCTTTTTGCGCTGCATTCTTATGTAAGATATTTGCTGAGTTTTCGTCTTTGTCCTACTGTATTTAAGTGTGTGTCTGGTCTTCCATTTTCTTTCATAAATTTTTTATTTTATTTTTGTTTTGAGTTGGGAAGTCATCAAATGACTACTCCCACTCTAGGGTAGAAAGAGAGGGAGGGTCAAACTTCTACTGACTAAAACCCACCTTCACCCTTCAGTTGCTTCACGTGTTCCTAAATGGAACGCAAAGATTCCAGGATCATGACAACTCTTCGAATAAAGTTGCTTTTATAAGCGTCAGATTTTTAATATCAACCTAAAGATATTTGGCGGATTTTTTGGATACCTTTTCTGTTAATATGCTTAAGTTACCTTAACCTAATTAAAACTAATGAAGTAAAAGCCCTAAAGCACTAAAAAAAACACAATATAAAGAACGGTGTCGAAAAAATCCTCCGCATCGCTGTCGACTGGTAATTTACCCAAAAAACGGACGGCATTGCCACGCTGAATTGCAATGTACAAAGGATAACCTTTGTCCGAAGTAAAAGCCAGCCTTTAGGTCACGCGATTTGTCAACAAGGCGTTTCGAAAGTTCTTTCAATAATTTGTGAGCACTCGGACCCCACAAGATTAAGGCATCAAGATTATTTATTATATTTTCGCCGCTTGAGGTTCTCTGCAGCCGCTGCAGCAGCACCAGCAGAGCACGACGAGCTAGGACGATGAGATGGCGCAAGAGTATCGACACAAGTAGCATCCCACACTAAATGCCTACCCATCTTCCATGGAAATAAAGACATACTGTCCGGTCTTTTGCCTTTGTCACGTGCCAGGCCATGAGGTTCCAATACAGCCGGAACGCCGACGGTGACCAGAGCGCGTCGGATGATGTCGTTGATATTCGCGTGCCGCGCTATGCGACCCGCACTTCGGCTGCATGACAGACCGTGGTCTCTGAGGCTGTTGACAACTTCGCCACAGTAACAGCGATATCCGAGCAACAAGGAGCGCCAAGATGCAGCGAGGCGGAAGGTAGTATTGTCGAACAAAATGCCTATGTTCGACGAGGGTAGTGCATGAAGCCGTAGACCCGACTCGTACTCTGCAGTAGTCACAGGTGTTACCAACAGGTTTTCTTGAACTACTTTGCAAAGCAGCTCATCCCACCGTCTTTGGGAAGAAAGGTCGCCGGGCTGTTTGGAATTCGGGCAGGCGAGTCTCCAAGCGTCTACGGCCGCGGTGAAACCTTTTCTTTATTATATAAGTACCTAAACAGTTACTTAATTTATTTTTAATTACTTTATATTTGCACCACAGAATAGTTTTTTTTTACGCAAAGGTAGGTTAACTGGTTAGAAAATGCTTTGTTGCATAACTCCGCCTCTGAATCACTACAATGTTAGTAACCTTGGTTCTCCTACGGATATTTTTATTTCTGATTCGATCACGTAAGAAAGCTCTCAGACTTATGGCAATGGAAAGTAATTGCTATAATTTTATGAAGCCCATGTTATAACTCAATAAGCATACTTTTTTTAGTGTGGGTTGTCATCAAATATCTTCTCCCGCTTTCGGTCTTCTACTGACTAAAAGCCACCCGTGTCCTTCAACCTTCCAGGGCCAGAGTGATACTTACAAAAAATCCCATATCCAAAATATTATGCCTCACCTTGACAACGTGTGCACTAACTTTAAAATAGCTAAAACTTCTAGACATACAATTATGCACCCGAACATTTCATTAAAATAAAACGGGTGGAGTTTGAACAATAATGGAGAATGAAAACATTATTCAAGTTTCAAAACAACTGCGAACAAACAAAAGAACGTTGTTAACTGTTAGCTCTATGCTACAACCATTTTGAACTACAACACAAGTAACTAAAGTTTATTATTCCTTTACAGAAAGCAACCGCTCATCATGTAACACATTCTATTTTATTTTAACGCTGGCTGTTGCCCGCTGCTTCGTTCGAAACTGCACAAAA
This sequence comes from Mythimna albipuncta, assembly GCA_929112965.1. Classification (NCBI taxonomy): domain Eukaryota; kingdom Metazoa; phylum Arthropoda; class Insecta; order Lepidoptera; family Noctuidae; genus Mythimna; species Mythimna albipuncta. The sequence continues at coordinate 9,348,619 of OV815974.1, read as the reverse complement.
TGTGTGTGTTGTATGCGTATGTGTGCTGTGTTTCCTGATAGCTACTAGGGATCTCAGAATGCTTTTCCACGTTGCTATGGATGCGTTTGATATCCACCAATCATATTCATTGGTTCACATAGCTTAGCACTGGTGAAAACCGAATCAACTAAGATAAGTTTTTTATATTGAAAGATGCGGGCTATGGATGCGTGCAATGAATGTGTGCTATGGATGCGTGATATGGATGGTCGCGAGTGGTGCCGCTCGGATAGCGCGAGCAGCGCATCTTCCTCGCGCAGCTACTTTACAGCTAAAAAGACAGCTCATCTTCATAGCACATCTTACTCGCACCGCTACATAGCTTAGAATCAGTGGAAACGGTCACATAGTTTCACAGCTTAGCTATTACATCCTCGCAGCATAGCTGCATAGCACATCTCTGGTGGAAAAGCTGCCTTAAGTCAATGGGAGGCGGTCACCTCAGGAATTACCGCAGCTCCCGCAAAAAAGGCAACTGAAGTAACACTGAGGGTTTTAGACAGTAAAACTCTGACACTCCCTCCCGTATACGATTTTACTTTCACCAAAACGCCAGTTTCCGCCCCGTCGGTCCAGCTAATAAAAAAGACAGACAAAAATTTGAAAAATTACATTTTCATTAGAAGTATCAAATATAAGGTACGTTCATATGCACTCAGTAAAAAAAAAATGATATGAACAGACAGTCACTTTAATTTTATTTATATGTATAGATAGATCTCGCTACAAAGCGTTCACTATTTACAACAAAAAATAAATGTAAACTTAACAAAGGAGTTTCATAAGCAAAGTTAACAAACTTTTTCAACGAAAATTCCTATTTTTTATTAGGTAGGTAAGTTTTAGAACTTTAAACAATTTTTTTTTAATATATTATATTTAATAATGCAACAATTTTTCATTTGCAGAAAATTAAGAAGAATGCGCAAGACAGGAGCTGCTTTAAGGAACATCCCAAATAGTTCTTACTTCTTTTATAATCGAAGAGAACTTGGCATTTTTTCACATTTATGTGGGTATTTAGTTAGATCTCAATGTCTGCTAACACATTTTCACTTTGAACATCGATCTTGGAAACCCTTCCAATTACATCGTTGAGATTCAAAATTAAAATCACGCTTATTACGAGTATTGTTAATCTATTTTCTTTTGGCGGGATTTTCCGAGTGAGGTTTAAAGTGGCTGTTTTTACTATTCACAAATTGATTCTGATCGACGGTTGTATAGAATAAAATCGTTCAATAACAACAATCCAAAGTTATCTTACGAAAATAACCTCATTAATAATGTCTTCTATATTAACTGTTAATATGATGATTGATCCAATACATACATAAGTCGTACATAATTATATGTAATAGGTAGTTAGTTATAATTGGTGAAGACCAATTTCTAACTTCTTATGTTACCTGAAAGTAGCCCAAAATTATGAACTATCTCGTGAATAATAAGAGATAGAGAGAGATATTTCGTAGTTTGTGATATGGTAACGAAATGAGAGTCTTGCTAGATATAAAAAGCGCAAGTTCGTTCAAACAGATTCTAAGTCATGGGAAGTCAAAAATGGGCCGAAAAGTTCTTATTATTATTATTTGCTTCGCAAACTTGGCTGATACACTGCCGTGTGTCTAAATTTCTTAGAGAATTTCGATGAACCTACTTTAATATTATTATTTTTTATTTCTATTTTTACTCTAGCGTCTTATGGCTATAATTGGTATCTATATGAAGCACGTCTTCTGCAAAATAATAATTGTATTTTTCACAATGAAATGAAAATAGAAACCTAAAGCTATTTATAGATCTCATATTCTTTTCTTGGAATAGCTATTAATTTATATTTTTGCTTATGTTTCAATTTCCTTCTACAAATAGAATTTCTGTATACAACAGGGGAAGTGGATTGCTAATGGTATCCGCTCGTCGGAGTCGTTGAAGGGCTGGCAATATGTCACGACACGACGACACACATCCTTCATACATAGGCATAGATTTTAACTACGCATTACCGTCGTAAAATTAACTTATCTATCTGTAGAAAAAGATAAAGTAACCCTGCGGATAATACCGTTTGTTTTCTGTACTCGTGATCCTAAAACTCTAAAGGCAACTATAGGAACATAGGTGTGGTTTTATCTATAATATATAATGTAAATGTATAATATAATTTATATAACCAATCAAATAACCACCTACTCAAAAGTCCCCTCACTGTAAAAATAGTATCGAAGTTATCACATTGTAGCGTCAACTCGCCAGAAGGGTCCCAAGGGCACCCAATTCCGTACAGCCTTGAAGGAGTAACAAACATGCAAACACTCACCATACAAACTAACTTTCACCTTTCTATTAATTAGTGTGATTCCTTATCGTAGTCTAGATGTAGTATTTTTTTAAGAGCGATCCAATACAACCGCTCATACGTCATTATGATGTTTACACATCTTTCTCTAGATATTTTGGTTACACAACTATCTTGTGAATATTATCTAGGTTTCTATAGAAGCCAAAATATAAATTTGTGTAAAACTAATCTAGTAAAGACCTCTGAAAATCTGCTATTTTACGTGAACTTTCGCCCTTCATAGTGTACTCAATATAAAAAAATTACATCCATTGAAGCCTTGCACATTTAATTTAGATTCTGAATGATGACTGAAATACTTTTAAGCGTTTAAAAATTCACGTATTAAATATTCGAGTAAATCACGGAATTAGCGAATGCCATCGGAGTTTTCAGGCATTAAATCTCTTTTTTCGCATTGCCTCTTCATCAACATTACGTTGGATTGCGTTAGATGAAGCAAGAAGCTTTTAAACCAACCTCAACGTTGACGATAGGCGAGTGGAATCCACCCATGGCCCCAGTAGGCTGTGTTTTAAACATAGCTTCGAGTAACGAAGCCCGTTGATACTTAGAGAGCTCATTTTTTAGAAATGAGAAACGTATGATCGATAAATAAATTCATTCAAGCATGAAAGGCACCCATTGTGACGAAAAAAGGTTCACACAACGATTCTATGACCTTCATGATCTTTTACAAAATGGATACTTTCTAAATCCCTACTTACATACTGAAAGGTAAAATGGCGGGTGTAGGTTCTATAGCGAATTATACATACATTATCTGCCTTATAATATTCCCACGTCTTATCATAGACTTGTAAATACCCTTCAACTTGAAAGCCATCCGTGAGTCACAAGTCTTTCGTTTGCTTTCCAACCAATTTTTTTATTATTGGTAGAATAGAATAGATTAGAACTTTATTGTACACCAAAAAGGCATCATCACCATCATCATCAGCCTTTTAGGGTTCCCACTGCTGGGACTCAGGCCTCCAGTCTAGGAGAGGGAATGGAGCGCGGGCCCAGTGCGGGTTGGTGAATGTAACATGTTTTCGAATTTTAAAAAGTAACATAACTTATACATAAACTATCTATGGGTACAATGGCGGACTTATCCCTCCAGTCTAGGAGAGGGAATGGACCGCGGGCCCAGTGCGGGTTGGTGGATGTAACATGTTTTCGAATTTTAAAAAGTAACATAACTTATACATGAACTTAAATCTATGGGTACAATGGCGGACTTTTCGCTGACAGCGATATCTACCAAACAACCTTAGGACGGATAAAAATAGGTAATACAGGGGTGGTCTGTGGTGTACTGCTAACAAATTAATCAAACACTAGATATGTAAGATCTAAGGAATAATTACATACATATACACCACAATTTTTTAATTAGTACACATACTTAAAGGGCTTACTAGAAAAGCCCTTGTTATTTTATAAGTAAAATCTCAATAAATAATATTCATAAACAGCAAAGTTATTAGCGTTGGTTTATGTCCCAAAACGTCATTCAATTTATGAAAATATTGTGCAGGCTATTGATTAATGAATGAATAAGTGACAATTATTAAGGAAAAACACTGCCCGCAGTATTTTCTACTAGCAATTGTTATGTATAATTAATTCTGTGATGAATTTACCTTTTCGTGGTCAATTTTAGGATTTCGGTTTTTTCTACTTTTGACTACAAAAATATGATCAGGGACGGGTACAGATAGAGCCCCATTTTTTTGTGTACTAATTAAAAAGTAGGGGTGTATAAAATACGACATAACTTTGAAATCATTTATATATTCTGTTTTAGTATATCTATACTAATATTATAAAGAGGTAAGGTTTGTTTTTTGTTTGTAGGAGGTAATGTCTTTCTGCAGTACTGGTCCGATTGCTAAAATTTTTTCACCGATAGAAATCTGCTTTATTCCTAAGTGACATAGGCCATATTATATGTACGCGGGCAAAGGCGCGGGCAAAAGCTAGTTTTTTGATAAACTTGTTAGCCTACTGTAACAAAACAATATAGAAGTTATTTGTACTAACGTGTTGTACTTGCTTATACAAATTATTGTGTTGTATGTACATGTTATAAACACTGCCAGCTTATTTTATCAGCATATTTTTCTTTTTATTTGCACCAAGTTCCTGAAGTATTTAAAAAACTCAATAACACAAAGAATTTTTAATCCGGCTCGAAGTGTCTCTCCAAAACAACTTCTGAAATTAATTACACAACTTTCACAGAAGTTGATCTCATTGATTAAAATATACTTTGTTAACGACAGTTTTCCTTGTTTTCATTATGTTGGAGTAAAGCTTGAGTCTTGGGAAATCAAATCGGTATTGCTGGCTTGCTTAGTTCATAATATATCTAGAAAGAAAGAAAAGAAAGAAAGAAAAACAGTTTATTTACGCGTTAAAGACGCAAACTTAAAAATAGGTGAACAGAGCATACATCAAGATAGGGAAGATATGCGTCTCCTCCGCGCAAAACGGCCGAACGCTCAGCATAAAGCTGCAGTCTCACGCATAATGCGTTGAGCTCACAGCGCTGGTTTTCAGCGTGGGCCGGTTACTGTGTCGACATAAGGACGCTGGAACGGTGCAGTAAACTAAAAATAAGTATAGATAAGTTATTATCTATTCCATTCGTTATTAAAAGATCGTGGTAGTTACTCTGTGTGTCTAGTTCCGAATCTCATGTGTGTGAACACTTGAACAGTGATGTTATGACGCTCAAATACCGTAACCGGATAAACGATTCTATCGAATATCCGAAATTAAAAACGGTAACCGTACTCGGTATAAAAGTTCCGAATAATTTCGGTTACGAGCAGTGTTTAAAATTAATAATACCACTCTGTGAGTGTATGTTTGTTACTTTTTCTTGCTCAAAAGTTGGTACATGAGTAGACTTTGTCCTGGAATGGTAGGTACATAGGATATTTTATATCCCGGGAGTATATTGTTTCGTTGGGATAATTTTCTACTATAATGCGGGCGTAGCCGCTGACAGAAACTCGTATACATATACACGAAAGTTTATGAGTCTGTATGTTTGTTTGTTACTTGTTTACGCTCGAATGGCTGAATGGAGTTCGATGAAAATTTATACTCGGGTAGGTGGGACCATTGTCTATTTTTAGACGGGCCAAGCAGCTAGCAGCAACTAGTTACTTATACAACTGATTCCAGTCACTACAATATAATAAGTATGTACCAATTTCATTAGAAATCAAGAAATAAAGACAAATCAATTCTTATTTTATTTTACGACTACTTGTAAGATTTCTAAAAAAATCCAATATCTTTGACCAAAACTAAACGAAACTAATGAATAATCTGAAATTGAAATAATTTCATATCTGTAACCATATCTGGAAATGGAACCGATATTATATTACCTACTCCTTTATTCGTATCCAGATCCGATATTACATATCTATAACATCCCTGTTACAGAAGGGCAATGAGGTTGTTGGTTTAGTAAGTCTGCATTATAAATGAATTCTCAGGGAACTAGATTTACATTAGGTACACTAAGATAATATAGCTGTAACAGTGTGAACGAATAGGATAAATAGGAGCGAATATATAAATAGAGTGAATAGATTCTTAATAACCTAGTGCGCCTCACCATCAACAATTGCATCACTACTTACCATCAGGTGGGATTGCAGTCAAGCACTGGTTTATGTCAAAAAAAAAATGATATTTTATCACTAGTACCTGTATATTTACCCGTAACTATGTACTGATTGCTCGGATGGATTATAGCGAAATCTAAGTAGGTTGAGAGTTGGTTTCTAACGAAAGATCTGGAGACGGCAAAGTTGGGGCACGACTGGAAAAGTTTGGAAATTAAGAGAGCCTGGAGCCGTACTTCTGAGTGAACCCCGCCTGAGATAGTTTACATTTCAAAACCTTGTATAAATATTTTGCACGAGTTGAAGAAAATCGCAAGCAACAGAAGGTTCCAAATTGCAAAAAACTAGGAAGAGTTAGCGTTCAAATACAAAATCGTAAAAACGCAAGAACTTGCGAATTAATTCGTATCGTACATTCACATGGTCCTCACCTGAACCACTTTGCCGTACGAAATCGCATCGCATCGCAGTTTTATGTCGCTGTAGATCTGTTAGAGACACCATTTTCTTTTTTAATTTATTTTAATTAACGGTATGACTTTTCATTTATGAATTATAATTAAATTAAGTTTTAAGATTTGATCGGTTTTGATCTTAGACATTTGACAATATATATTGTCAACTGCATTTGATTCGATTCGATTGACTGTAGATTGCAGTACTATCGAAAAAAGTCGAGAAAGTGTGGTACACTAGCCAAAAGGAAGATACTACCGAAATTTTTAATTACCTATGTCAAAAAGTGTGAGGTCCCGCAGACTAGATAGGGATGCAGGTACAATAAGTAAATATGGATACAAAATGTTTTCAAGTAAGAGATTTAATTACTAGTTCAAATCAGGCCAATTTTATTCTTATAGTAAACACGTTAAAGGTTGAAAAAAGCCTAAACAAATAATCTCTCACCGGTACTGCTCACTTATTACTAACTTGTACCTATATTTGCAAGATATCTACGGTACAGCAAAAATAAAAATTTACTTAGACCAGCCTGTTCCAACTTCAGCCAATATTAAGTACATTACTTAAATTGGTTGAAGTGAGAGTAGGCTGGCCATGTCACACAAAAGCTTCCGGACACATGGGCAAAGATCATCACTCATTAGACGCCGGAGGGAGGATACGTACCACCGTCGAAATCAACTGCGGCAAAGATGGTGTAATGACCATCACCGATTACATCACTGATGGTAAGCCATCAGGTGGGATCGCAGTCAAGCACTAGTTTATAGCAATTTAAAAAAAAAGTGATTTGATCATGTTCACAGCGCTTGACCATAGAATGCTCATAACAGAGGGGTTTAAATAGAAAAAGAGGAGGTATTTGCCAACAATGGATAGTAAGCAAAAAACCGGGCAAGTGCGAGTCGGACTCGCGCACTGAGGGTTCCGAATAAAATTACCTATGAAAACAGTTCAATTTCCAAAACGAGTCTCAAAGATTTTTACGAATCGCAAAAAAGTTTTTTTTTGTGAAGTAACTAAAAATTTACAGTTTACAATCTTTTTCCTATAGTTGTGCTATGAGACATTGCTTCATGCCAAATTTCAAGATTCTAGGACAAATGAACTCTAACCACTTCCGCATTTCCATCAAGACAATGCAGGCCCTACCTAATCGCTACCTAAGGGCCCCCGGGCCTATTTGAAAAATAAATTATGGCAATTTTAACTCATTTATCTATAAAAGGTGTAAGGAACAGCCTCCACAAACTTGGACTTACTCAGTAGACGAAAGTAAACAACCTTCCACAACTTTTTTTCGTTTCCTGAAAAAAAAAATGTGGTTGGTTGTTCAGTTTCGTCTACTGAGTAAGCCCTTAAAGTTTGTGGAGGGCTGTCCCTTACACCCTGTATACCTATGTACATATAACCACCACACCACCCTAGGTTGACTGGTAGATAATGCCCAAGGCATTAAGTCCGCCTATGTAGTTACTTTGTGTTGCATGAAACTAAATAAATAAATAAATATAAAGGAAAAAACTGCCTGACTGAATCAACGCATAACTGGAACTACTGGGACTAGGAACATGACATTTTGCATAAGGCCTTCTTATAAGATGTAGGCGAGCACTAAGAAGTTTCTGGAAAGTTAAGGAATTTCCTTTACATGCAATATCTCTCATCCCATGTAGTGATATAGGTACTTGAAAGTTAGCACAAATAGTAACCCACGTAAATAATAAAGGTTGTCATTATTCGTTTTCAGAACTACCCGCAATGAAGATTGTAAAAAAAAATCTTATTTTTTGAGTTAATAAGCTTGATACTTGGCATATCAAAGTGAATAATACCTATAGACTATCATTATTAATTATTCAAAACTACTTTTAGGGGTGGTAAAGTCTTTACCATCCCTTAAATCTTTCGGCCTTAATCTATCTTCTTTCGTTCAGTCCATCCAAAGATAGTAAAAAATTGATAAGACCGCCCATTGTACATTTATTTTTAATAATGTAAATTAAAGAATATAATAAATAAATAAAGTCTTGAAGAAAACCATCTCACAAACGAAGTCGCTAGTAAAGAGCTAGTCATTTATAAAGATTTGGGGGTCCTTTGGTAAAATTTGCTACAGACCCCACGCTGGTTTAATCCGACACTGCGGGGGAGTATCCGTATCTCAGTATCCTTGAGTCAAAAGGTAATTAAGAGTATTTACCTGCTATTCAAGGTTGGAACGGTATAACTTTCATCCGCATTAAGTAGGTAATGATTCGAATTCTCCTAGGAAAACAAATTAAAATCGCATCTCCATTGGTGCTCATTTATTTAAGGTCAGTTCTACTCAGTTAACCGATTTCGAAAAGGAGGAGGTTCTATGTTCGGCTGAATGTTGTTCTCTTTTATTTATAAACTAATATAAATAAAAGAGATCAACATGAAAAATGATTTTAAAATTGATTATATTGTTAAATTGATTATTTGACAGACCTGTTGGTCTAGTCTCTAGTGGTTAGTGGCCCTGACTGCTATGCTCCACCCAGAACAAATGTTTATGTGATGAGCATGATCATTTGTTCTGTGTCTGGGTATAGGTAATTTATCTATAATATGTATGTATTTAGAAGTATATAAGTATGATTATCAGTTGTCTAGTACTCATAACACCAGCTCTGCTTAGCTTGGGACTAGACGACGTTTGTGTGATAGTTTTGAAATATTATATTAAATATGACCAACCGCCGGGTGAAAAATGATATAAATTAATCGGCTCCATAAAAAAAATCGCGAATCTGAACCTAACTTACGATTTCAAACGTGTATGCCTACGAGATGACGTCATGGAAATATTTGAAAGTTACAAAAAATAATAATGCTGACTTTTTATTTATTAAACCCCAAGCGAAAGCGTTCGCTCTATCATAGTCTATCTATTGTGCCTGTAATTACTTGTTATTATTGGTTTTAACCTTTTGAATACCGGGCCTCGAAAAACAAAAATCATGATTAGTTATTATTTTTATTTTTTTTGGGTTTTTATCCTCAAGGATATGTCAATCCCATCGTATCTTAAACAATATATGTAAAAATACATTTAACAGTATCATACGCATTTAACCGCTGTTACGAAACCACGAAATCGACATAGACCCGATGATGCTGTGTCGATTTAGCGTGAGCGTGAGTATTTCTAACAAAATACTCACTGACTACAACCGGCTCTTAACAAGTTTATCTCCTCAAGGGATACAGAAAAACACAAATGCTTTTCAACAAACTCCTTGGTGACATGAATCTATAATGCGCTAAGTTTCAAAACTGCATTACTGAATTAATCAGATTAAAGTGTTATCTAGAAACTTCAACTAATTCTCTTCGCCGTGTTTCAATTTGCGGTAATTTTGTTAAGACTCTTTAATACATTCTTCGAGACAGTTTATTAAGTACCGTAGAGGGAAATACTTAAGATGAAAAATAACACTGAGATGCACGCTGCACTATGGCTCTCATCTAGGTACCATCATACTCTTCTTTATTCGTATTTCTTTTTTTTTCTAAGTATGTAGGTACTTAGGAATGCTTAGTTTTTATAATTTAATTGTGCTTTTGAGAGTGTTTTGTGTTGTAGTAAATACATGGTTATCTAACTATATCTTAAAAAATAAAAATGAATGTTGCTAAACACAAAACTCAATAAAGAGTCAACCGATTCGATTTTTTTTTTGTATATTTCTTAAAGCCTTAATAAAAATTATAGAAATATTGTCCATTAAATCCATTATACTTATCAGTTTTTTTTTTGTAGTGTGTAGGTAACAAAAAAAACTTATACCTAAGTAGGTATAACGGATTAATGGATATAAGGGAGTATGTTATTAAAGAGTTTTCACAAGTGGAAAGACAGATGACATGTAAAAACTTTTAAAAACATTAACACATTGTGGAAACTCGGTTATTATACCTTACGTTCATTCATATTAAGATCGACCAAAAGGGTTATTGTAAATTCGTCACAGCTAATGTGCCAGTAAATTCCATTAAAAAAAAAAATCACACTGTAACGAGCACATGAGTAAATAAGTGACGAGTTTACATTAAACTGCAGAGTAAACAATTTTTTTTCTTTCTACGACTAAAATTGAGTGGTTCAGTTCTCACACCATTTTTTATCTCGATGTTACGACTAGGGCTTTCAAATACCGGATTTTTTCAATACCGGTATCAATACCGGTATTAGAATTTTTAATACCGTGATCACGTGATCACGGTATTGAACTCAAGGTTTCTATTTTAAACTAGTGCTTGACCAAAACCATGTCTCATAGGAACTTTAATTAGGAAATTTATAAAATAATATAAATATTTTTGTTTTCGAATCAGTGTTTATTCTCTCATAACCGTTCTAATAAGGTTTTAGTACGCATGGCGATGATTGTTTACCGGCAATTAGCAAATAAAGAAGATTAAAATCATAGATATGCGTAAGGTATAGGCTTATTTGACGCTGTAATTATTTTACGACATTTCTAAGGTTAAGACGCAGTTCTAAGGTTCAAGTAAGCATGGCGCTGCCGTATCTCTAGTTTACTGACTGATACATTCGATGCGAGTACCTATACTGCTCTTAGAGGTCAGCGAGCGTCAAGACTCGTGTCTTTCTTATTACTATATTAATATCTCACATGTAATTGTTGTACCAAACTACCAATTAAATGTATAATTTTGAATTGTTTCTTTGAACACGAAAGTAGTTAATAAGTACTAATTAGGCTAAATTAATAATATTTGAAGTTAAAAAGAATGCAACATCCAAACCGCAAAAATATTCAATTTTTACTGTCTAATTGTAGATCTAACGGATAACGTGATTCGTTAAAGTAAAAATGATATTAAACAAAGTGGAAAATGACAAAATTTTAGATGCTTCAATTTGTTGTGAATTTGTAATTCGTCATTAGTTTTTACAAAAAAAAAAAAAAAAACGATCGCGTGATTCGTTGAGAATTGTGTTAAACCCCATAAAATACAAGTATTAATATTATGTACCATGTTGTTCGTCAAGATTACAAACTTATCAAAAATACACAATGAACAAGTTCACATGCACGTGTTACCCGGGCGCCTTTGCGATACTGATTAACAAAACAATAACGTCGTATAAGGCCTATTACACTACGTGTTATTTAGACCATTTTAGTCTATGGTTCGACGTATCGCGAGAGTTGGCGCTTAATACAAGTGTGAGAATAATAATACATCGTAATTTATATTATATAATACAACTTCTTACTACTTATTACAACAAAACACAATAATATATATTAAAGATTGTAATACCGTAATCACGGTATTGGCTCGTCAATACCGTGATTAAAAAAGACCAAAATATATCCGTGATCACGGTATTACGGGATCCCGTAATACCGGTATTGAAAGCCCTAGTTACGACGTAAAATGCTATATACGTTAAAATGCTATAGTTCCATCTGAAAAGTTTAAAGAGAGCCGTGCCGTTTAGGGCGCTCTAAATATTAAGGGCGAAAATAATCCGTCAGTCTCAACTTTAGTCCATAAAATTAAAGAAATATTTAGAGGAAATATACACCACCAACAACAAAATATCAGAGTTCATACTTGGTTCCCATTAATTGTGGTTGAAGGGCTTCTTGCCAATTAATTAAAATTCTATGCTGCTATTAAAAAACTTCTTAATGAAACACCTAGAATGGTACTTCGTAAGGGCCTAACCTAAAAGCCTAATAAAGTAGATGGAGGAGAGTCTCTAGTACCTCACATAGTTTGCAATGCACGTGACCCCTTTTCCTTTTCCGGACGATAGGTATTTCTGTGTACTCTGGAGTTTCCATCACAGTACATAGGTACTTAGAAGTAAATTCAAGTTATTGTGGAATTTTGCCCGTCCGCACCTCATGCCCCCAGAAAAAAACCTGGATCCGCCCTTGTACCTATACATATAGAGGACGAGTAAAAACGTGCCGCTGGCTTTGACACAAGAGATGTGTCCTTCGGAATGTAGTTCATACTGTAGGGAAGATACTGAGTAGCTTACTCATAATTGTAGTTGGGGCGGCGAGATGAAGATTTTGCAGGATACTCGAGCGCGTTAGAAAATCATATGGAGAAAAGCCATACATCTTGTAATATACCCCTACCACATATGGACCCTTAATATGGTAGGGTTCATTGAAGGCAGCCCGTCAGATTAGTAAAAAAAAAGTGATCCTCAGAAAAACTTGAGCACGTCAGATTAAGACATGGTAACTTAAGTAAAAGCAGGAAAGTGTTTATTTCAATAATCTGATAATTTTAGCGAAGCATAAGCAAATGGGCGAGTCATGAAGTTAGATTTTAAGGTTCCTGTTAATATTTTGTTGCAACGAGTAATTGTTTTACCACAGCTTGGTAAGATAATTTTGTTAGGAACGTGGAAAATTTTAATCGATGTTTTTAGCTATTTCGCCCTATGATAACCGTCAGATTATAGGTTTTTCGTAATCCCGATTAGGTTACGTTCAAAATAAAATCGCTCGAGTATAGGTATTTCGTGGTTACGATTTTTAGACTTAGGTACTTACATTTTTTTAAATTCTTACGCGGTCTTCCCCCCACTAAAATGGAAACTAGTCATAGACTTTTTACAAGCTTTTATTTAGTTTGACCTGTCCCGATTTTTGTCTGTCATCAAATCTTGCAATGTCTATTGGAGGCCTATGTCCAACAGTGGACCTGTATCGGCTGAAATGATGATGATGATGAAATCTTGCAAATTAAATTTGACCCACTTCCTGGTTACCGATTGAGCTGACATTTTGCATGCATGTGTAAATCAGATGACAATGCAAAATCATTATGACGTGGAGCTGATCTGATTATGCAACTGGAAGGTGGCTATAGGAACTTGGTAGTTAAACGACATAACCCCATCGAGTTTGGGCTCGTATGGTTCTTCTTGACGAGCATTAATTTAGATATACCGAGCTATAAAAGCGTTTTAGAACCTAATCTTTACAATGCAATATGTCCCCATGGCGCTTTAGTAGGTAACTGCAAATTTAGCATCCGTCCCTCCCTTACAATAAGGTACCTATTTCTTTCAACCTACATGTGTAAACAACTGTAACAAATCCATAGCGCTTACAATAGGGACTGTAGCAGCAATCCAGTTAGATCCTTCTTTAATTGAAGTCGTTGTGATAAGCATGGCTTACACGATGAAGCAATCCTTACGACGGATTACTGCCCAGGGATTACAATACGAAGATGCGTTGTTAGCTATGTGCAAAGGGCATACCTAAATATCTATGCGTAAATGGATAAGTAAAGATAATTTGGAGTTAATAAATAGAGTAAGTAAGTATCACACACCTCGCGTGGTGCGTGACAGTGTGACAACCGCCTTAAAGTTTTACGCACGATTTGAACATGTACACCAGCCCGATATCATCTGTCGGGCAGTTGCCCACCAGACTTAACACCCGTCTGGTCGAAGGATCCTCCCTTTTCAACAGGGTTTGTAGGACTTTATTCTCTATTCTGCATACCACTACTACATATTAAATATTAAAACCTAACAGTATCAACAATGTCACTTTAGATTTTTCATTTATCTACTTACATCCTAAAGATCAGTAGGTAGGTAGGTACTTACCAAAACCGACATATTTCTTGAAATGTCCAAAAGGGGCACGCGGCCGCCAGCGGTACCGCGAGGCTGCTCGCGACACCCCAAGTGGTCAAATGGCCACGCGTCTTGCCAGCGTTTCTGCCAGCGGCCAACCTTCTTCTTTCGAATCTTTAATCTCTACCTATCTTTATTAGTGTGCGACCAACTTTTTCGCGTCGCTGCTGGTCGCTGCCATTCCGGCGTGAATCTGCCCTAAGATATAGAGTAAGAGAAACATTTTCATGAAGCTTTTGATTTTTCAGGTCCCGTTTCATTTGGTCAAAAACGAGTAAAGTAGTTACATCTAGTGACGAAAATAAATTACTAATGAAATCTAGTTTTACATCGTTTCGGCAGATGGCGACACCTTAACTCTTAATTATAGTTTATAAACTGCTCAACAGATGTCGCTATTGTTATAACAATGAAAAATAATTTCCTGCATTTAGCATTACAGAGTAGCACTGTGAAATTTATTTTTGCATTATCTTCTATTATTATCACGTGTATTGCCCTTAACAATTAATTAACTAACTAATCGCTCTCGTGAAGTCTATTGATACCATACATTATCTGTGTTTATTTTATGAATTGTCTATGGCGCATCAAAATGGCCGTCTGTGGTGATGTCCGATCGGAGTTTTATGTTCTTTGTTTACGATAAAAACATATTATTCGTTTCAAATTTCTGACTTTAATGTGACAAAATAAAATGTTTATAGGTATAGAAACTTTGGACAATAGTTTGGGTTCATACAAGTGTGTGATTTGACATAAAACGAGTGGTACCAGACTCACCTTGTAAAGAGAAAATGGGGAACTGTTTTAGTAGCACAGGAGAAAAGGATTCTAAAAGCAAAAATGAAAGGGCTAACCCGCATGAAGAAGACCCTAGACAGTTTCAGACTCCAGTGCCGACCCCTCCGCCTGATCCAATTAGATCCTCGGTAAATCAAGGTACAGATACGAGCGAGGTCCCTCCCACCCGAATATTCGTAGCACTGTACGATTATGATGCCCGTACCGATGAGGATCTTAGTTTTAGAAAAGGGGAACATCTAGAAATCTTAAATGACACACAAGGTGACTGGTGGCTAGCAAGAAGCAAGAAGACCAAACTAGAAGGCTACATTCCATCGAATTATGTCGCTCGCCTGCAGTCCATAGAGGCCGAACCGTGAGTAATCATATCTGTTTTTTATGCAATCATTTCAATAGTGAGCGGTTCCTGCGCGATTTCTTTTCCTTTACGTGTATTAACCAGTCATACATGTTAACTGTTGTACATGAATTCGGCCTGTAAATACTGGGGCAACCACTTTAACTTACAAATGTATTTTTTTTAAATACACAATCATTACTGATTACTTGTGTGCTAAAATCTATGTTCTTAATTGAATTACCACAACAACTATCAAAAATATAAATAGCAGTTTAGTTATCAGTGAATATTACTGAACAATATGAATTGTTTTAGTGATAGGTATAGTTATTTCAGTAAAATATTATAAGTGTTTTTATTTTCCTCACTGAACAGAAGCTAAATATAAACAGTAATATTATGTTATTGTCCAGTTAAAAACATAAATAACTAAGAGCCATTCTATCCTGTTTAGTAATATTTTAACAGAATTCAGGCTTTGCTTTTCATTCCTCGGTACATATTATCAGTACGTCAAAAAGTATTGACCTAATTTTTTTATATGTGATAGACATGCATTTGTAAAGCATGTTATAAAAAACTAGCGGCCCGTCCCAGCTTTGCATGGGCAATAAATATAGTCTGTTTCACTCAGGGTGAATGTAGCTTTCCAATGATGAAAGATTTTTTTAAATCGTCACAGTAGTTTTTGAGTTTATTCATTACAAACATACACACACCAAAATACAAATTTTCCCTCTATAATATTAGTGTAGATAAAATGTGAAACATATCGTAAGTAACTTGTTTTGGTGTGGAGCGTGTTTCATCAGATCTAAAGTGAAAGCATTACTGGTATGCTCACATTATCACAAGCACTTACACTGCTAATAGGCTGTGAACATGACATAGAAAGGTTATTGTTTCAGCTAAAATCACATGTATTCTCTTTTCCTACACACTACCTATTCAATTTTATGGTCTTCATGCATGCAAATGTACTAGGAATTCATAGACTACTGAAGCCAAGTGACAACACTTCCACATACTTAGTGACTAATACTAGAACCAGACTAATTTAATGATTGGTGATATTAGAAATCTGGTTTTCTGCCATTACTGTGGAATTTCCAAAGCAATGTCTTGTTCAGCTTTTACTTTCACATGGTATTACCATTATCATGTAACTATTTTTTTTTACATGTAGATTTTTGCCTACTGTTACAGGAAATACATACCATACTTTTTATTTTGAATCTTTTTCCAATGTATTCTGTTTTGTTGGCTAACTATCAAATGTTTTGAAGTAAAAGTGGTATGTAATGGTTCTAAATGGTGCAACCAGACGTGATTAAAAGTCAATTGTGGTGGGTAACTCTTGGCACTGGACATATCCTTGTTGGGACATGATAGTAGATTGTAGGCCGGTGACACCCGTCACTGCCCTCATTTGAAACTATTACACCTAGTATCTGTCACTAAATTGTTTGTTTTGTTTCAAAGTTTATGTGCTTACATTTAATAGATTAGGAAAGTTTGTTTCACTTGAACCATCCAGTATTATCTCATTCAATATGACTCATATGGCTATGAGAGTTGTACCATGATCTTAACCTTTCAATTGTGATAATTACAGACACAATTGAAAGACAATAGGTGCGCGAACGCCGGCGTTCGCTTGGGGTTTAATGAATTAATACAGATACAAGTTAATATATTTATTTATTTTTGTATTTTCTAGTTTTTTCTTATGAAACAAGCTATTAGTCTCTTAACAAGAATGAAAGAAACAAAGTATTTAAAGTACAATAGTAAATAAACAACATTCACTTTTTATTTACTCTATAAGTACTTTGTAGAATAGATAAACCACTCTATCTTTATTAGTTTTAGACAAAACAACACTGTGTGAGCATTCTATTAACACAATTTGTTATTGTAAAAGTAGGTCACATTTCAGTGTTCACACATGCACAACACTTTCATAGTTGAATATGCAAGGGCAGTGACCTCTTGCTGTACACTAGTGCACTATGGTAATTACTTCACCCCTTTATTCATGTGTCCTACTAAAGCTGAATGTTTTAACATGGGGTGTGTCCCTAATTCAGTCTAATGTATCTATCTAAATAAATGAAATTCAATGTTGTAGTCCATTAATTCATTAAACCCCAAGCGAATGCCCGATTGCTCACTCATTGTCTTTCTATTCTGTATTTAACTACAGTATACAAAAGGTTAAGTACCTAATTTAAGTAGACTTAATAAATATAAAGGAAAAAATTGTTTCATGGATAGAATAAACTTTATTGGATTTTTTGTGGATGTTATCCAGAAGCTGATAAGTTTGTGGCTAAAATAACTGCCATGTGGATCTTTCATGTTCTGGTAGATTGATAATCTAGTGTAGGCTACAGGAATAGTTTGTGATTGTTTGATGTTACACTTGACTTTACCTAATATCCAACTGTGTACGTCTTTTATCCGAATGATGATAATATGTCATGCATAGTTAAATGCTAGGAAATGCAAATGAGCAATTAATGTAGAAGGGAGAGGAAAAGGGCAAGGTAGGAAAGGATGGTTTATGTCCTGCAGTGCCAAAATAATTATCAAAATACTACTGCCTAGATCAAACTAATAAGATCAAAGAAAAAAAAAGGGTTGAAGTTCCGAAACAAAAAATATCTAATGTTTGTGGCAAACACTATGTGGCTTCGGCTTCACCAATTTTAGAGACGGATTAGGTATATAATAGACATTTGTGTATATGCTTACACGAAATACCAACGAATCCAGCCTCGATTGAGAGCAGTGGTAGCCCAGTGGTACCCAGCTCTGCCTTAGGGGTGTAGATTGCGGGTTCAAGGTCATACTCAACCAGGCACATTACTTTTGAAATTTATATTTCATCAACAATGCTCTCGAAACTTTGAAGGAAAACGTAGTGACGGAACCGGTATGTCCTAGAACCAAAAATTTGAAGACATGACATTCTCCAACCTGCACTGAGCCCGCGTAAGCGATTGCAGCCTATTCTCCCTCCTAGAGAGGAAGCCTGAGTCCTAGCAGTGCAAACATTATGAGGCTGTTTATGCAGCCTAGATTCGTGTTCGTACATCTAGATTATCCTGGCATTCCTCCTACAGGCTTGGACCTTTTTACCTGACTGCCAAGTAGGGTTACGTTTTGAATAAATTTATTATAGATACTTTTTAACTTGACGCCTACAATACTTCTCAGGGCAAACAAAACATGTTAGGCGACTGATAGGAGCTGTGGTGATAGTAGTGTTCTCGTTTTACTTTGTAATCAGTCATTAATAGTTATTATAAAGGCGAAAGTTTGTATGTATAATAATGTGTGTTTGTTAGTCCTTCGCGCTTTTCCGGCTGAACGGATTTGGATGAAATTTTGCACAGCATGGTTTTTTTTTTCGAGGTGAGGAATCATCTATTAAGTTCTCCCAGTCTCAAAACTAAAACCACACCTGTGTCCATCAGTTGCCCTTGGCGTTCTAGGGCTACTGGTTTCTTTCTACACCAGGGCAGTGTATGTGAAATAGGACATCGAATACTTTTCATCTTGAGAGTCTATGTACCCTTGGTGCAATTTCACTTTTTTCACACGAGCGGTTGGCGCAGTCAGAGCCCGATCTGAGGGGCGGGGCCCAGAGCTGCAAGAAATGAGGGGCGGCAAAATTGACTTATTCCTATCCTCTAACCTGGCCATCAATGGCAGGTTGAGAATTTTACATGCCACCTTCCAACCTACTTCAGGTTGGATAATGGAAATATTTAAGACTCATGACTTACATGGTTTTGTGTATGTACCGGAACGGCTAAATAGCTAGATTGGGCCCTGGGCGCAGTGGTTGAGAGGTCGGCTGCCGCGCTGCGTATCGCGGTTTCGACTCCAGCGCGGAACAAGTATTTGTATGGCTTACACTATACTTGTCCCAGGTCTGGGTGGATTGTGTACATGTGAGTTTATATGTTTGTGTACGTACTTATAATAGAGGAGTGATTCTTAGACCAGACAACTTAAAAAAAAAAAAGAAGGGCTGGTCTCATATAAAATTACAAGCGCCGGATGCGGGTATATTTTGACCTGCCACCTTTATTTCAAGGATTTCCGTAACAATTTGATACTTAGCTTTGTTTATTTAGATTTTTACTCGACTCTCCAATGTCTAGCGTCGACCGGAAATATTAAAAGATCGCACATATTTTCTGTAACATACCAATTTTGAACTAGTTTTTTTTCGAGTTAATTTAATTAGAATAATGATTGAATTAATCAAGCATTTATCTGTTTACACTTTCTAGTAATAATATTACACGTTAGCGCCTCCCGTATTGATAGGAAATATAAATTGACCTTAATTATGTAGATCAACTTGTTAGACGTGATAAATTGTCTGTGGTTAAGCATCATCCGTAGTCATTCATAAAATCTTTCTATCATTATTTATAGTTTATGCGTCACCTGAATATAGTTTTTTTTTTCCTTGTCCTCGAATACATCCAAAGGATGAACCCTAGTTTATATTACAATCTAGCCTTATATATAGACTAATAAGTAATTTAATTATATCCTAAACTAATAAATTGTCTTTACTAAGTATGTGTCCAATAGCACTTTTCTTATTGTCTCTATTAAGGCGAATACACTTCGATCTTGTATTTATTATGTGGCAATTATGCTACATTACACTATCACTAAACACTAACTCGAACGGTTTTGTTCTTTTTAGTCTTCTCACTATAATCGTGTGGTCGAGAATAATATAGTTAATTCAGTATCAGTTTATGAATGGATTCAATAGTTTTTACACCGTATTATATTTTTTTTTTCCTAAAAATATTTAAAAAGGTCACAAGTTGGTCACCGGCACTAAGTACAACACAGGTCATAGCGGGTATTAGGCGCAAACAGTTGAGTGCAAGTGCAAAACAACCCCTCAGTCGCCTGAATGGTCCGGTGACTATGTATTTTTGCTGAAATAACAAGCCTAGAACTTTGTGATTTTTCATGATACAGTTATGAAATTATGTATATAAATTCTTTACATAATAATACTAGACATGTGTTTGGTTTCGCATTATAAATACTAAAACTAATGTTGTAAGAGCGAAATACCACTCACTGATTAATTACGAAATCTCAGAAACTACCTTTACAACTTACAAATTTAAAATTTGGCAGGTAGGTTTCTTATAGGGTGTCGACATTCCCTAAGAACGGATTTTACGAAACTCCACCCCAAAGGGGTTAAAACAGGGCTCCAAAGTTTGTATAGAAAAATCTACTTTTACGCGGGCGGAGCCGCTGGCAGAAGCTAATCCTAATGAATTAAGCAAATTATTTTGAATGAACGTGTAACATACCACTAGTTGTTTTTTTTTTTTTAACACATGTCATATCATAATATCTCTGCATAATCGGTATTCCCCAAGAGATTAGTCAATGGTTATATTATGTAATACAACCAAATTTCACCAGATATGTCCGCGTAATAAGAGGTAAAACACAACCTTAAATCCCGACAGCGGGGTTTGAATAAGAACCTGGCTGAAAAATTCCCTTGGCCCAGCTAATAAATTGTACCAAGGATCTTAAACTGGACAGAACATAACTCTCTCGAAACGGCTTGGACCTTTAGAAACATTTTTACACTTAAAAATTGGTGGTTAAAATGAACATTGCATATGTAAATCAATCAATATCTCGCAGAGAAAATGGATTTAAAGCGCTTTCCGGGCGCTGCCGGCCGCAAATAAATGCACAGATTTGCGTACTGCCGCCCAGGCGAGTGAGAGAGTTGCGTTCACATAATTTCAGTCAGATGGTTCAAGGGACTATACGCCTTAACCTAAATTGTCCCTAATCCGTCCGGGCACTAGTTATTTTGAATTGAATCCTGGACTCTTCCTGAATGTCGCCGTCTCTGGACATTCTTCCCATCTTTTTTTATATCGAATTCTACTATTATGTGTGAGGTACGTATAAACGTTTTTCATTTTGCTCCCACTTCATGAATTAAAAAAAAAAAAAAAAAAAAAAAAAAAAAACCCATGTGCAATCAATGCATTCTATGTACCTATACCTAAGTCGTATTCTATCTATAAAAAGATGACGAATTTATTTATTTATTAAAACTTTATGTAAGCGGATTTAAAAGCTAGAAACAAAATATTGCAAGTGCAACTTAATAGAAAAGAAATAATTACAAAAGTAATAAATATGTATAATAGTTTATTGTGAAAAGACTAACCCAATCAATCAAAGGAGACTGTGACGATTCTACCAGCTACTTGCCAATGTGTTTACGTGCACCTGAACCCTACGAATACCATAATAAGACATACGATACAAAAACAATGAGATAGCGAACGCCGGTGTTCGCTTAGGGTTTAATGAATGAAAGAGAACCGACTGGTTGCCGTCTGGATATCCAGGAAGTGCATTCCAAAGAGAAATCGCCTGAACAAAAAAGGAGGAGGAATAATATAAGTTACTAGGTAACCTATGCCCACTTTGCTGGGCGTCGAACATTTTTAGCGTAATAAGTAAATATTATTAATTATCAAATTAATAAATATGAAAGAATTTTCAAAATTGGAACAGTAGTTCCAGAGAATCCAGAGATTACTTTCTAGAAACAAACTCACAACGAACACTTTTAACGGATAGGTGCACTACCCCTGATATATTCGTAAAAATATAAATCTATCAGTATCTTACGAGTTAATTATTTTTCCAAAATGCAATGGAATGTCATTGACATGGGATTTTCGTTAACTGCAATTGACGGTCGCCTCTTATGGCGATTGAGGTTTGCAATTCTGTTCGTAAAAAGTAATTATTTCCGTCCGTCGAACTTTGGGTGGGGTTTCATTATCCCCTAGACCCCCACTAAACGGTGTCGCATGTCGCAACTCCACTTTATTCCCACAAGCCCAACCCACTGAATGACTAATCAAAGGCAAATCAGAACGTATGACGTGTCTGCTTTCTGGAATTACTCCTTGTATACTTTTTTGTTTCACTCATTAGTAGTTTAATACAAACTCCAATCTATAGGTATCCTACTTATCCCTGTTTTAGTATTGCGGAACCAGACCAATTGAACGAAATTGCCGTAACCGTGAACACAAAAGAATTTAGGTGTAGGTACCTATTAACAGACATTACACCTGTACCCCTAGCCAAGTTGCTAAACTGCAATAGTTAACGCTAGTAGAAAGCTTCAAATGTACGGGAATGACGTCATCTTAACGCTCAGTCATATGATCAGAACAATAGAATTTTCGGCAAGGTCAACTCGAAGCGTTCTACGCAAGCGAAACGGTTGTAACTTGGCTAGGGGGGCTGATTATGTTCCCCAATGATTCCAATTATGACGTCATTGCTTCAGAACATTACATCTCTTGATTCGTTTTGTCCGAAGCCTCACAATATCACTTAAAACGCAACCGATCCCGTCATCCTCTTTGTACCACCGGACGTCCTGTCCTGGCGAAGGTCGTTCCGTTCCTTATTTAAAAAGAATCACTTCTGTAATAAAAAGGCTCATTTAGCTAGTCACCGTCACAGTGCCTGTGAACAATGTCACCCTGAAGAACCTAGAGACTTTTAATGCAGACAATAGAACACGGTAAACAAATTTATACGCCCTCGCCTTGTAGGTGCAATAAAAATGAGTAAGGACTTCGGCAGAAGGCTGGGAAGTAGCATTTTCCTAAACACTAATAAAAACGTACTACGAATTACTATTCTAGGTACAGTCTATTCTGAGATAAGTTTAGTAGATAAATACCAATTAGAGATCCTGAAAATTCCGTTTTTTTTAGTAATATAAACCAGTGCTTTACTGCGATCCTACCTGATGGTAGGCAGTGATGCAATCATTGATGGTGAGGCGCTCTAGTTTATTAGAAGCCTATTCACTATAGCTTTGAAGACACATGAATTATAATCGGATGGGAAAACCGCAGTAGCTAAATTGTTCCAGTTCTTCTATGAACGCGATATACCGCTTAGTCCGGACCATAGAGGTTTCAACAACGTAAAAGTGGATACTCGCAGAAACAGAAAGGAGATCGCGGAATCAAGCTATGCAATTCCCGCGCACACTCCAAAATGCCTTACGCCTGTGCTCCAAACTTTGCAGCTTGGTTTCAACCAAATCTGGATCACGAATTAGCGATTATTTTAGTCTTACCGATCGCGGTCTAGACTGGTCAGAAATCGCAATGTAATCCTATCAACTGATATATAATCTTTTGATACCACAGGAACTCACTTCCTCCGGTTGTGGTTATCGTCATTCATTCGAAACCACACCATGAGACAAGAAGCGAGACGCCAAGGTACAGCCACCAACAAAAATGGAATTATTATGCACCATATTTTTTTTTATTCATTTATGTACACACACAAATACTTTAAAATTAAATGAACAGATACAGATAGAAAATTACAAAGGTACTGCTTATTTCAAATGAAATTTCTTCCAGCAGACCTGCGACATGAGATTTGGATGAGATGACACAGACAGTGACAGTGACAGACACAGTGTATACAAATGAGTCCGAAAATTAAAAATATACTATGTTATCTAAATTAAATCATATATCAAAACTAGTAAATGAAACAAAAATAGATATAAGTATACATAATATATCTAATAATAATAATTCTTTAATAGATATATACTAGTGCTTGACTGCATTTCCACCTGATTCTAGTTCAAAATTGTGAATTTAAAGTTAATTTTGAAGTTACCGTCATATTTATCTATTTTATATTCTAATTTTATACATGCAACAATGACCGGATAACCCATCCTGTGTAAGAGCTGATGATTTATTTTTCTTAGTCACTAAAACTGTGGGAAGAAAACTCCTTTAATTCTAATTTCTAACAGCATATTATTTTCCAAGTTTATATTGTCAGCCGACAACAGCTTACTCAATACAGTGACATTATATTAAGGCCCAAGCGCCCGAAAAGTGCCATAAAACAGTGACTTTCTGAAGCCTACTCCTCGGTAACGGCCAGGTTAATAGGTTTGAAAAAAATATATGTTTATTATAGATTCATGAACAACATTATCAATATTAGATTTTTTCGTGCTATTAATACTTTTGTCTAAAAAAAATATTTAGCAGTTTCGCACTTTTCCCAACTCCTCCGAAACGCCTTGGATCTTTAGAAACATTTTTACACATAAAAATTGGTGGTTAAATATTCTTCAAAGTGAACATTGCATATGTAAATCAATCAATATTTCGCAAAGAAAATGGATTTAAAGGTCAGCCGCGCACCACCAAGCAAATAAATGATTTATTATTATTCTTATAAAAGCACTAGCTGATTGCAGCTCTGGTTAAAATGTGGTATAATAACAGAAACCTGCAACAGAATGCCAGAATTTGCATAGAGAGCATATCACGATGAATGAAAACTACCACAAAATTCTGCTAATATTTGTCCGATTTACAATGTATCTTTTTTTTTCATAAATATAAATAAGCTTTTTTTTTAAATTTTGTTGTTTTTATTATCTCAATCAATAAAGTCTATAAATAAAAAATACCAGCCGGACCTACAACCAACCATTTAAAGTAGATAATATAAAAATTTTGGTGCTGTCCCTAATAATATGGCCACCACTGTAGGTGTTTATGGTATTCTGATCGGTACAAATGAGGATTTAGGATATTGTACCAATAATTTCGCAAGGTTAGATTTATTACCCGACTGCGCCAAAGGTGTTTTTGAGTGTAGGTACAGCATGTATGTATATTATATATTTGTATATATTTTGACACTCCCCTAGAGTCTAAACGGCTTGTTGCATTTCAGCTTGGGAGGTGTCGTAAGATTTGACGTTAGTTGTGAAAATGAATGAAAATAAATAAAAAGGCGGATGCCAAATTATGTTTTCAGTTTATTTTTTAACCTAAACATGTATCAAAATAATAGGCTATAACAAAATAATTTCAAAAGTATTATTCAGTAAAATCTAGGAAATAAAAAAGTCACTTTGAGCAGTCTGACGCAGTAGGGTAAGGCTCAAAATTTTTGCACAATGGAAATTACAACGGAATATATCATAGAGGAAAATACGTTGCACAACGAAATTTTTAAGACATAGGTAGTAGGTACACGTGGATTGTAAAATCGATATACTTAAATGCCTATTTAATAAAAATAAAATAATGTAAAGAGATTGTATTTTTTATGGTTCTTTTTGCTTGTAACGAAAAAACTCAAAAACTACTGGACCGAATTTAAAAATTCTTTCAGCGGTTTCATGGCCGCGAAACTTTTTTTTTTAACTCTCTTAAGCGCAGATGAAACCAATGGCAGAAGCTAGTATTTTAATACATTAATAGTTTGTTGATTAAGTAGGATAGATACAATTAAATATCATAAATCATGAAAAGCATTCAAATTTCAAAAAAATATAATTAATTTTTAACGACACACAACACGTTTCGTCATCGTCTTCAATCTGATACAAAAATAAACAAAATGGCAGAAGCACGCTGAAGTTAGTCTACTAAAGACTTTATCATTCGCAAATCGACTGATCATTACAGTCTTTATCATATAACTGCTTATTTTGGAAGTACGGTACAAGGGTAGATAACATAAATCGATTAATTTTCTTGTAGGCTTCTTTAATATCTCGACTTGGATATTTCTTAAGGTCTGATGTCCGTCTATTTTTTGACTGCTTTGACGGTTTTTATTCCGGATTCGGAATCCAGTAGGCACCTTTTTTTTTTTTGCTGGTTGTTCAGTTTCATCTACTGAGCAAGCCCTTAAAGTTTGTGGAGGGCTGTCCCTTATACCTTGTATTAATAGTCCAGTCAAATTAGACCAAGAGTTACAATAATTCGCACCCAGCTGAAAATTGGTAGGATTGTTTAATCATAAATGGAATCTGAAAAGTCATCATCGATCCGCCTCCTGTAAAATAAATACTCAATCGATAAGGACTTGACATGATGGTGTTTTGAACAATCCTATCAATTTTCAGCTGGGTGCGAATACTGTAACCTCGGATGTCTAAATTGAACGGACTTTAATTTTTAAGTAACTTAATTTCAATTATGAAAATCTGCAACTTATTTAGATTTTGAAGAAGAAATCCTATTGCTGATCTCGATATTGAATATAAAAATAGATATATATAACAGCCTGGAGCTGTAAGTATTCTACTCAATTACGTTATTTTTATCTCATAACAGCTGACCCGAAAGACGTTGTCACTAACTTTATAGATCGTAAAAAGAAAAGAGTCAAATCTACGGATAAATTGAAGTAGTGAGGGTTGACAGATAGGAACATTTTGAATGCAATAGAGCAAAATGAGTTTTTTTACGATTTTCCGTACATTATTTTTCCAATTTAGTTTTCTTCAGTACTTTCCCTGACACGACAACCAATCTACACTTCTACACTAATATTATAAGGAGGTAGTTATTTTTTTTGTTTGTAGGAATATAGGTAATCTCTGAAAGTACCGGTCGAATTACGAAAAATTTTTTCACCAATAGAAAGCTGCTTTATTCCTGAGTGACAAAGGCTATATTTTATGGACGCGGGTAAAGCTGCGGGCTAGTACTTTATAAAAAAGATGTTCATTCAAATTGTCCAGTCATTCTAAAGTTATAGATTGAGACATCACTGATTCCCGCAATCCATAAAATACAAATGGACGACCTATTTTCATTAAATAAATTCTCGGTATTATTTAGGCCAAGTAGCGTTTATTAAGTGTTTTAATACTGATCACCACATTAGACAATTATTACAAAATTTATGTTTCTTTGCCATTAGTTTCTAGGTATTGAGAAATGGGAACGAATAATTAATTCCACGGCCTTAGCGATTAGTCACTATTCGCGTGCTGTTCACTGTGAAAACGTCGCAGAAATAATTTGAATAAGAACTATGATTTATAAATATTTTACCCTGAGGCAAAATATCCATAGCACTACATCCGCAACAGAATTTGTTGAATTACACAAACTACCAAGTGACTTATAAACAAACAAAGAATTTTCTACCCGGCTACAAAACGTTAAAATAGGTTTATCCGGAATTTCTATGTCCCATAACACTTGTTTTTAAGTGTCCATTCTAATGTCAAGCACCCAGTTGTGCTACAGAGATGGGTCGTTAAGGCGCTTTCTCGCCACGCCCAGGCCCCTTGCACCTCGTTTAGATTAGAACGCTATTACAATAATAATTACAAGCGTTTACCACGCTTCTGACTATTACGCAACTAGTCAGTGGACTCGACGTTGTACTAGAAAATTTGCAAGCGAAAGTAGGCACCTCCCTGACGTACAACACTGTGTCAGATCTTACTTGATTCACGTTACCGTTATGATTAATTGTCGCTCATATAAATATTTGTTTTTATTTTTTACGTCACGTACATGTTATGTCCGTCGATATTTATTAGCCACATTCGTCATATAATGCACTTCTTAGCTAATTTATTAATATTATAACTCAAAGCGAACGCTTGACTACGTGTACTAACTCGGCAATAATTTAACTATCTCTTATTTATCATCTCTCAATTACATAACAAGCGATGTGTCTGAAAAAAATACGAACTACGAATGAATTTAATAGTCGATATGATATGCTAACAAGACAAGACATCACACAATTAATTATATTGACAAGAAGAGAGGAATTTTAATTATATGCAAAATATTTTAACTTGGCCAGCTGTACGACTCGTTTCACAGCATTTGTTGGATAAATATCGAGTTGTTTTTTTACGATTTTTCATTGAAGAAAATTTTAATTAGATTCAGTGATTTTTTGCGTGAACAATTTGACATAACGCTCCAGACAGTCGATCTCACGTTTATCACGATATTGCTAAACCACAGCAGATATTGACGTCAGGACAATTGTGTCTTGTCATTATTTGTTTGCTAGCTCCATCCGATACCCCTTCAGCTGAGGTAGTGACTCGTGAAGGACAAACATCAATCACCGTGGAGCACTATAATATTGCTAGTGACAGATGGCTTCCATAAAATCAAACTCAGTCTTTATTCCAACTAAATCCTTTACAGGCACCTTTGAATTGCCAAGAAGTCGAGGAAAAACGAGAAAGAGGAGGCTTTTTGCATGTTCCAAAACGCTATTGCCATACAGAAGAACGTCCAAAACACTTCATGGCACTATCAGAAAATATATCGGTTACGAATCTTAAATCATTTTAAAATATGTAGTGCAACGTAACTATTGCTGT
Organism: Mythimna albipuncta; assembly: GCA_929112965.1. Lineage (NCBI taxonomy): Eukaryota > Metazoa > Arthropoda > Insecta > Lepidoptera > Noctuidae > Mythimna > Mythimna albipuncta. Next base: position 9,320,029 of record OV815974.1, on the reverse strand, counting down.
ATCACGAATTCTCAGATAATTTACTTACGTCAGCAGTTAACAACTATTTCATATGTATATAAAAAAAAAACTGGCCATTCAGCGAAACCAACGTCAACATGCATCTTGGAAATTCTGTCGGTTCGTCTTATGAAACGCAATTGCTAGGCAGTTAAATTATATGGGGACTGAAAGTCACCTTCAGACGGTACGACAATCAAAGTTGCAAGAAAGACGGACGGCCTCGGTAATTAAAACTGCATCGCGTTCCGCACGAGCTGAACACTAGCTGCACAAACGAGGTCAGCTGCAACAAGCAGCACTAGGACTGTTAATTACTCCTGAATTTTAAACGGTCCTTGAGTACCCTTGAGACTTGAGATAATACGAGATGCGTTACTTGGATTGCTTGTTTGCACTGAAGTCCGCTGAATCGTTGTTACGTACACAAAAATAAACAATAGTTAATGCGGTCCGAGTAAACGCGGGGGGCTTACCGGAAAACGTTTCCTAGTCAAACATGCAAATTGTATGGCAAATATTAAAATGGCGAGGTTCCTACGCTTTGTATGTGGCTGTCGTACCGCTAACACACGGACGACCAACTAATAGCTATTCCCTAGCTGCAGCTTACTTAACGGTATGCTTGATGACTTGAATAAAACCATTGGAGCCAACAAAACAAACATTTTGTCGCTCCTAAGTATTTGAGAACACCGAGACTTCCGACGTGCAGTCGACGTTTATGTACGCGATTATTGTTTTGTGAGAGTGAACTTGGAAAATATCACTTATCAAAACAGTCATTCTCGCAATCAAAGAGTCAAACTAATATGAATATTGGTGACGGGCGTATTGGAAGATGTGTTTATTCATGGCACATGCCTGTGCTGCAGGAAGTTAGCCGGTTCGGTGAATCGAGCGCCTGCGCGACGGCAACCGACATACGACACTGCGCCAGCGCATTCTGATCGACCATTATCAATAAACATTTTACATTTATGCGGACAATAACCACTATCGACACATATTTCTGTGTAAATTATTCTATTTATTGATCCTGCAATTTCTAGTTTTGCATATTATTGCGAATTTAGGTCCTTTTGAGATGGAAGATGATTGTAGATTCAGTGTCCTCGTAATACAGTACAAATGTCATGTGGGTATATGTAAGGTTTATTAGTTATTACCCGTATATTATGTTAATTTAATGAATGCTTATCGCCTATACTTAATGTAAACATTGCTGCAAAATTTTGAAATAGCTATGTAAAATATTATCCGTTCATACAGAATGACGAGGTATGTAATTATTTTTAGAACAAGGCTCACTTTAGTTGACGTGTAGGCAATAGAATGAAGATATGGAACTGTAGAAAGACACAAAGCGACCAATTAACCTACCACGAAGATGTGTGAGCCGGGGTGTGCTACTAACACTGGCTTCTAAAAACCCACATTTCCTAGTAAAGATAGTGAGCTGGCCGACATCACCGACTTCGGATACAGGATGCATTTGAGTTCACCGCCCTGCTCCCGTCCCTCAAGCGATGCTTACAACGTTGTAAACCTACACTAGGTGAACATTAATGTGGTTTTAAATGGATACTCGGGGCGCGTCTCTCTGGCACGCCTAAATACTTAAGTTGAATGGACGTTTTTCTCGTTTAAATTTATAAATATTATCTTTCGCACATCCTCTTCAATTAAATAATTTGGAGTCGTTGAAATCTTACATCATGACATGCGCGTAGTCAAAACATCGCTGCCTTTCAGAAAGCATACGATCACTGGTGTAACAGTACAAGAAATTAGCGTGTCCCCTCATCACGAAATGCTATCATTGAATGAAATACAACACAAACAAGATGAACAGGTCAGTGACTGGTTGCATAAGGTACGCGAGTAACGTTCACGTGCAGGATCCGATGCTGATAAGTGGGGTTCTAGGGCTCTCAAGTTTGATTTAAGAGAGAGCAGTGGCCCAGATCATACGTGCAATTAAGGTCGGTGCAGACGATGTGTCGCGTGTACCTTGCCCTTCATTCTCACGTTGTATTAGACACACCACATCTTAAACCATGGACTTGTACACTGTAAAGAAAGCTTCAATTTTGAAGTGGACCATATTATGTGATAAAGTTAAACTAATGTAATGAAATTAAAATGCAATTTACACGTGAGAATTAAAATGTCAAGTTGTAACGGGTGATCAGCCCTGTTGCCGCGGTAATGATAGCTCTCCTAATGGTACGAGTACTGGGGAAAATTCGCATCGTACCGTCGTCGCACGCGCAGACGAACGATTAACCGGCGCCACTGATGTATTAGTCCACGTCACGGATATACTTAAGTACTGTAAAGTATTAGTGTCACCTCCCTACAAAATATTATGTCTACAGTTTGCTGTATGAAAAACCCAGCAATTATCATTAGTGTTGCACATTCTGGATAGATGATGCAGTTTTTAACTTGTTTTTTTTTTTATTTTCCGCTCTCGCCAGTTTTGTACGAAACCATGGAGTTTCTTGCCGGTTCTTCTCCATAGGAAAACGACCAATTTGGACTGTGCACTAGCGTCTGATGTTTTATGTTTTTAAATTATTTTTAACTTGACTTTTGACTTTGAAACCTCACAATCATTTTAGTTTCTTTGTAATTCTTTGGTATAGCTGAGTATTTCCTATCTGCATAGTTAAATAGGGTATTGTTTTGAGTGGGTGTTAAGCAGCTGTTTGTGGTTTGACTAGAGTAAACAAAACTATTCAAGAATTACAAATGCTTGTCATATCCAACTTTGTGGTCCGTATGATATGAGAAATAATTGTCTTTACTTTCTCGTACGATCCCAGTGGCGCCGATGTCTGCAAAGCCTACGATTATTTTTAGATTAGAAATGGCTCAACCGCTTTACGTAATTGCACTAGTCGCATGCGCAGCTAGTTCCAGAGCGTTTGCTGCTAAATATAGTCACAGAGGTGGTGTGCAATTACACCTTATTATCGCATGTTTCCACTGGAACCTAGGCTGCGTCTTGTCTGCCACAGTTATTACTTACATGTTGCAGTTTCTTTAGAAAGTGTCCAGATATGACGAAATTGAAATGACCATGTTGGGCAGATTACAGAATGGTCGCAAAGTAGTTTCCCTTGCTTTCAAGTTCTGCGTAATGCTGCGTGCGTGCCTTAGGTACCTCCCCATACTGCTCCTACACTCCACAACGTAAATTACCACAAATTAGGGCAAAACACCGTTTGAAATACGTATACAGTGTTTACCAGTAAGTTCGTAGTACTCTTGCTGCTTCCGTGTTTTGCGTGTGTAGCATTTTTCTTGAAAATCCTATATATTTAAGACCAGGTTCTATTAAAATCATCCCACGAGTGATAACAATTACAAATTAAAACACTGATCATATTGGTGCGGATGAATTTTGAGCGGATGTTGTTCGAAGACAGCCACGCAAGCGCGACATGCGCCCATCCCAAGTCATGGTCAATTTCGTGTAGAACATCGGCAAGACCGTGAAAACGACTTGACACAGATTCTATCTAGTACAGAGTGACTGCAAGAGATGGCACTTTCAATTATCACTGCACTGATGTACGCCCACACTTGATTATTGATCATTTCTGATGCAGTGTTTCACTGTCTTATTTTACAAATACTTTCTCTTGTTCCCAGATTTTTTTTCTCTTGCATACCTATCTAATGATCTCGAATGCGCCTGTCATTCATTACATTTTCACTGTCTCCTAATAAGTCTCGATGTCGTCGTTGTAAATCTTAATTAATAATTTAAATCAAATAGAATGTGACGTTGCATTACAAATTAATATTTAAATGATCTTCAATCGGTAATTTGATTTTAGTTAGCGAACCGTCCATCAAAAAAACAATCCACCAATTAGCGTGCGTGCTACGCCTCATGCAGATCGGATCCTGGTACTACCAGGTGCCCGTCGTCGAGATGTGATGTAAAAGGCTTTCAGTGAATCGTTCGCGTCGTAAATTTCCGTTGACCCAGATATGATGTGATTAGAAACGTATGTACGTCAACGTACAGCGAAAATGATATTTTTTGCTAGTGCCAATTTATCGGTAATGGAGCGTCGTGCACACGAGATGCGACGCGACATCCGCAAGTGAGAGTTCTGCGACTTGTCACCGAAACTGGTATGTGTACCGTGGACCACTCTAACGCGAATGTAATTATTATTGCCTAGAGAGTATTGATATGTCCGGTACGGCATGTCAGCAAAAGTGTAAGTGAGGTCGTTCATTAAACCCTCAGATATAAACATTAAACAGCTTACGCCATAAACTAAATAAAGCTTATTACGTAGACATCAATATGCTAAGTATCTAATAATTAAATGCGATAAAACTTGTAACAATGTTATAATCTTGACATCGACGAAACTAACGTAATAAGATGACTCTTACACTACAACATTCTTCTTGGTTTCTTTAACATTGACCAAACAGAATTTCAGTTTAGTTCTGTTCTGAAGCGTTTCAAAATGCAAATTGCGTTTACTTTGGTAGCAGTAAGTTGGCTCTAACTACAAATCCTTAGGCGTGAAAATATTAATGAAGACTCAGACCATGCTGTATAAAATTAATTCGTGAATCCCACATAAATTCACACGCTGTGTGAAAAAAAGAGTTGGCGTTAGTTAAATGTTTTAATATTTTAGCTGTTTATTGTGGTGTGGCAGACGGATCGGGGGCGGGTCCGCGCCGTGCCGAGGAAACAGCCTCACACTGAGCTAGGTCGTTCATCGACCCGCCCGCCGCCCGCCGCCCGAGCCGCGCCGCGCACACCGACCGCAGATGCGATTGTTTATACACCACCATTATCTAAACACTGTTTTGCTGCTCACTTCGTGACATTCCATTGTAATCATTTTGAAATCTAGTTTAAGGCTTCTCTTTCAAGAAATCGAGAGACTTTTCACTTCACTATTGTCCTTTGTCAAAGTTGTACAATACCTGGCCTTTGTTACATTTTCCATAAATCCGTTAAATCGACAGCCGATCGATGGGATTACATAATTTTCAGAGGTTTGACCGGAACGACTTCACAGTTATGCATTCATAAGGAAAAAAAACCGGCCAAGTGCGAGTCGGACTCGCCCATGAAGGGTTCCGTAGCAGCAAGTAACATAATATTAAAGTTCTTGTAATGTGTTGTAACTTTGATCGATGTTTTAATAATAGTGTATTTTTTTCGATTTATGACGCATTAAAAAAAAACTACTTACTAGATTTCGTTCAAACCAATTTTCGTTGGTAGTTTTTATAGTAATGTACATCATATATTTTTTTTAGTTTTATCATTCTCTTATCTTAGAAGTTAGAGGGGGGGGGGACACACATTTTACCACTTTGGAACTGTCTCTCGCGCAAACTATTCAGTTTAGAAAAAAATGATTTTAGAAACCTCCGTATCATTTTTGAAGACCTATCCATAGATACCCCACACGTATGGATTTGATGAAAAAAAAATTTTTGAGTTTCAGTTCTATGTATGGGGACCCCCAAAATTTATTGCTTTTTTTCTATTTTTGTGTGAAAATCTTAATGCGGTTTACAGAATACATCTACTTACAAAGTTTCAACAGTATAGCTCTTATAGTTTCGGAAAAAAGTGGCTGTGACATACGGACGGACAGACAGACAGACAGACAGACAGACAGACAGACAGACATGACGAATCTATAAGGGTTCCGTTTTTTGCCATTTGGCTACGGAACCCTAAAAATGATACGTAATTCCCTTTACAAAGAAAGATTGGATCCTCGACAGGAGGATCGCAAGATTAATGACACAAGATGAGTGTGCAGTTAGCTTATAAATAAAATGTTCTGATACGGTATCGAAAATGATTAAAGAAATCGAATATTTATTCATTCATAATCATAACCTTCGGATTGTGGTTGCTTTAGTGTTGCCTGAATAATGACTTGGCCTACTCAACTCGAAGACAAAGGTTTTATATGAGTGCTACCCAGGTACAGTAGCTAATACTGCCATATAGTAACTACGTTCTGTTTAGAAATACAATGCCTTTGTGAGCAAAAATATTTTGGTATGGTATAAGAGCCGTATCTAACTAAACGCTGTGAGGTTTTACTCGTAATGTCCTCAAGCGTTGCGAAGTAGTCTTCTGAAACTTGTTTTATTTTAGTAGAGCCACGGCCTTCTCTATTCCCTTTTTAATCTTCTAAAGTCATTACTCCACGATACACTGTATTTTACGATGTTGCTTTTATTTTTTTAGTTTTATTTTAAAGCTTGGTAGGGAGAATGCGGATCGCAGGACATGCGCGGGCGCCGCGGAGTCGCGCCGCGAGCAACTTTCTACAGCCGCGTCTAGAACGCTTTAAACCGTAATCTGCAGATTGACGTACCTTCGAGATGGTTACGACAGGCAAATTAAATTGCACATTAGTGCTAAAAATGTGCAATTATCTTTGAAAATCTTCCTCCCCATTGGTCGACTTGACCGTGAATTTCTCTCCGTAATATGAAAAGATTTAAACGAATCGTAACTGAGTTGTAAATCTGCTGCAATAAATAAATTGTCTAGTAATAGGTAATCTTAAAATAACTACATTTGCGTTTATATATTCCAAATTAGTAGACATAAGTAGATGATTCAGTTGATTGTAACAGTTTTCTTCAAACAGGGTTAGTTAGTTTGGTAGAGACAAAAGAAAAATAAAATCTTTAAAGCGTGCTCTACTCAAAACCCTTTCAGAACAAAGTGAGGTGCGTAAGCGAACTTTAGCACATAATAATCAATTCTGACAAGGTACTGTCGGTTTTCCGGAAATATCTAAATGAACGCGAAAATCTTGTATTTTCCTTGTTTATTATTCATTATGCATATCAGCTACTTTGTTCATCTTATTATCACTGACTTTAAAGTAACGATGTCTGCTCACTAATTGTAATATTATTCTTTGACAAGGTTGGAAAAACAACTCACTCATATATATATATAATAATAAAGGTAGATAACAACAACAACATTCGTAAATACGAGCAGAACGTTTGTGAAATCTTCACAATTCGTTGCGGTCAAGTCATTGTCGGTTTTTGTTGTTTGCATATACTTAGCATTAACTACCTAAGGCAGCGTTACGTTTCATTGAACGCTGAATTGTTCAGCTACACTAATCTAACTTGAATAGGAATTTCAATGATATTACGACCGACTAGCTAAAACAAAGCTGAGGCCCTATCACGAGCTCTGCGATCCATTTTACGACCTAAACTGAACTGTTAAAAGGATGGAGCTATGTAAGGTGTATATAGAGATGTGCAGTTGCTGGTAATATTGCCGAAAAGTGGGAATATTAGAGGCGATATTGCTCAAAGTATGAATATTTGTAGCAATAATGCCACCAAATTTCCCACTTGGGGCAATATTGCCGACAACGGCACATCTCTAGGTGTATAATTCCTTCCCTCTATTTCGCTCACACGCCTGACATTTTGACACGTCGTGGTAAGGCACCAGGACAAAATAAACTACTCTTTATTGCCTGATAGATAGATATCAAGTAATAAAATTAAATATAATTCTTTGATCATTAACTAGGTAAAGAATAGAAATAGGTACTTAGTGTAATAGCTAAGTATCTCTATTCTCACGTGTACAGACACATGTTAACTTGGCTACTGTTGAAAATATATTACTTACCTATTAAATCTCCTACGTACCGATTTAATAATCACACGCATGTGTCCGGACACGAGTCGATCAGTCCTCATGTGTAATTAAGTTGCGTTTCATTGGATAATAAACAATAGTCTCGAATTACCCACTGGCTTGCCTGATTAGCTGCTGCGTGCAAACGACATTTTATAATTTTTGCTCTCATTTATCAATGCTATTGGTACTTAAACGGTAGCATATAAGTTAACACCGGGATGCGGTTAATAATTTTATGATGTCGAGAAAAAATCGCGCGACGCGAATTGGTCGGGCGGGCGCCATGTCGTGGCGCCAGAGCAGCGCGGGCCGCGACGGCGACGCCGCTGACCGCTTGCTTCCTCGAACCGTGCTATCACTGGCCGACATTATACAATAACTAACAAATTCGACAACCTTCACGTCATTAAACATCTCATTAACACACACATCAACAGAGAAATCTTCATTTGTATGTCATCCTGGTTTATAGTCGCCGTGCACATTTTATAAGATGATTTATCTTACACATCATAAATTTTGTATATTTCTGCAGATCAAAGCTTCATAATGAGCGATAATGAAGCGTTTGTAATTAAATAAGAATCTAATATTTATATTGGAATTTTGCCAATGACTATTTATTTAATTAACGTGTCATTTGGTTTCTATAAGGATTATGCAAATATTCACTTTCAAGGAATTCGCATTAACTTGGAAGTTTGCGTAGCAACCGAGTTACTTAACAAGCTGGGGTGAATGAATTTTCATTTAGCATTAAAATACAAATAGTGTTTCGGATTCTGCACGGCGTGGTACGTGAGACCTAGATTTCAGATGTAATAAATACGCATCTGTATCTTCTACGTATATGAATGACCCAATGATACTGCATGCTCTAGTTGCAATTAATTGCAATCTTTCTTCTGAGCTTTTTCCTTCTTGGTTCTTTCTTTCAGCCCCTTTGCAAATCACTCGTGTGGGTACGTACATTCAAATAACGCTTCACGCCTCAGTTTTGAAATGCAACGAAAATATGCAAATTAATTTAATTCTCTTGCAAAAAACCCAACCGAAAAAGTGAATTAAATGTGACACACAAGCGCTTGCGTCCTTGCCCTCGATAAAAACTCAAGTTAAAAACGAATTTTATTTGTTTTCCTGGGGTCCTACAGATCAATATTTCCATTTAAATGTGTAAACTACCAATGCCATGTATTAATATAGTATGCACTTTCAGTTGATAACTTTGTTCAAGTAGGAAGTGTTTACGAATTGCAACATAGAAATGAGATGTTTGTCTGCAAATAGGTAAGGCCAATAGAGTTAGTTATAAAAAAAATCAGACAAGCATTTGCTTATAAAACAATGTGAAGGAACACCGGATCTAAAAAGCCACCGGCCAGTACCGGCAATAACCTTTGACCACAAAATCTGCCGTCACGTCTGATGTGATATATCGAAACGAAAAACCCTATTGCAATCGAATCGTACGTCGTAAACAAGAAGACTGATCGATACTTCCGTTTATATAACGCCTACTTATAAAACAGCTTCATTTAAAATGTTCTGCGGTAGTAATAAATAAAGTTCTTCCCTTTTAGTCAATTCTAATTCATAGAAGCGGGCAGTAGCTGCAACGTCGTACGCGGCACCAAGGTCTGTTGTTTGTCTCTTGTTCGGTGCATCCGATCGATGTTCTTTAACTGAATGAATAAATAATACTTTTTTCCTGTAGCGGATCGTTGGACTTCCCCAAATCGATCGTTCCATTGAACGGAAAGCGATTCGTCGAAACTGAACGCGAGAGTTTGTTTGCTATCAGCATCTGAGAAGTCGTACATAATCATTCGTGCATACACCTACGCACAAAAACGTTACAAGCTTAGAATGTGGTTATGGTTTATAATATTTCTAGTTGCACTCTCTCAAATCTTTTTGAAATTTGCATTTTTAACTTTTCAGACTTGTTCCTTCATTGCTTTTGCCGAGTCTTCCTTTCAGAAGGAAACCCTTGGCCCCAGTAGTCTTCGACCCTCCTGGGCCCCTATGGTATGCTGACAACTTGAGGCGCGCGTGGAACAACACGCGCCGTCGACGTCTTGGGCTTGTTCCGGACGGTTACAGGACTGCCGAACGGCGAGCCATCCTTTGCTCGCCGTCCGCAAGCTCGCGCCTATGGTGGCCGGAAATCGGGATCGGAATCCCGGCGGCGTCTAGAGCGTGAGCGCCGTTGCGTCACGCGTGTGGTCTCCTCCTTTGCTAGCGTTACTGCTTCGCAGAAGGAGGCGTCCGCCTGCCTCTTCTACTCGCTTCGAACCATGGCCTGTACCAAGACCCGGCACGACAGATCGTTGTCGACGATCGCCCCCACGAGGACACGGCGTTGCTCTGCTGAAGCGGAGCACATCTCTACCGTGTGTCCTCCGGGTAATCCGCACAGTGGTGACACCTGGGCATCACTTCCGCACGAATCCGGTACAGGAACTTCCCGAACTGGCGGGGTTCGGTGAAAACCTGCGTCATTCTAAAGGTCAGGATGCCGTGAGTTTTTTCCAGCCACTTCCCGTATTTTTGCTTACAAAGTTAACCATATTTCTTTATGAGTAATCTATCTTAGTCGACGAAGGGTCCGTAAAACTTTTATTTCGATTCCGCTCTTTTAGACTTAACATATATTCTCACTAGCTTTTTCCCGCGTCTTCCTCCGCGTACATAAAATATAGCCTATGTCAATCAGGAATAAAGCAGCTTTCTATCGGTGAAAAAAAATTAGCAATCGGACCAGTACTTCCAGAGATTACCTCCCACAAACAAAAAAACAAACTTTACCTCTTTATTAAATTAGTGTAGATTTCTTAGGCTTTTCTGTATAACTTCAGAAAGAGTCTCCAATTGCTATTTCTGTAGTGAAGACTAAATAAAAACCTTACCTATCCGAGTTAAACTTTTTTCCTTTTCTTTACTTGCTCTTGTATCCTGCAACTTCAGTTTCCAGTAAAGAAAGTTACTCCTATTTTTGCATAAATTACCAAAGTAATAATATTATTATGTACCTGTGTTTGGATACTAAGAGTGAAGTCTAAGTATCCAAACTGGGGCTCGCTTGAACAACCCACATTTTTTGATTTCTCATTTAACTAATTAGGGCTTACTACTTAATCGTTTTTTCAAAAATTCAACATAGCACCTACATATTTTTTGACGTGCTCACGTACATTCATTTTAAAGGAATGTTTAATTGTCTTCCACGTTTAACTATAAGGGGTTCATTAAGCGTCGTATGGGTAATTAATACTTGATTTGCCCGTCCCAGATACGGGTGGCGCATCGCAAGCTGCGTTGGCGCCGAGCCTAACTGTCCACTGGCATTTGCGCATGACGGCGTTACATGTGTACACTCGTAGCCACTATCTATGCGCATTTACTTTATTTATCTAGCAACTATTAATTACCTTATTACTTTCTTAATGCCTTAAGAAGACAGCCACAGTTTACTAAGGCCTCGGGCAGCAATAACGCGTTTTAAAATAAAATTCTGTAGCTGTTTTCAATAATGCACCAGAATAGTAATCACTGTATGTCGTGACTAAAATCTAGGAAGACAATGCCGAATGTAATTACCGAAGGTCTGCTGACACTCGGAGAATATAACAAACAAGAAGGTTAGGCTTGCATAAAGCTTGCGGTATTGCATTGGCCGGCGACGACTGAGTGATGGACCGTCCTGACACGAATAGGGCCAACACAAAGCGGCCTAACTGTACGCGACAGGATGACCCCACATCAGATAAGGTGACTTACGACTTTCTGCTCTCGATTGCCTACTTAACTTGCAACACTGAAAACCGATTCCATTTACAATATTGAAAACAGTGTAAGTTATTAATCACCAAGAATCTAAATTGTTGATAATGACTATGAACGACGTCCGTGGTCGACGAATGTTTTACTAATTTTGGTACGTATTCGTTACGTCACCGCAGCAAACCTACTTGAATTCCAGTCCTTGCATATTTTATGCAAATAAAATAAAGATTGCAAGACAAGAAACAATTGGCATCGGTTTTGGTCTAGACTTGAAAAAAAAATATGTTTACTCAGCATGTTATAACAGCGTTCTGATCTAGTTGACCCGGCACGAACACCTTATTTTGGAGAGACTTCAAAAAAACGAGATTCTCAAATCGGTTGTATTTTTTTTTAATGTTTTGTACTCTAGAACAGCGTTGTTTATGAACCGATTTGTATTTTTTTAGGCTCGTAGGACATACTTCTAGGATTGGTCCTATTATTATCCCAGTTCTAAAACATGAGGGATCCATTCCGAAGTGAGGGAATTCCCCAAATATTTCAGGCATACAAATATAGTGATTTGATTTGATTTTTATTTACATTTAAAAAGTATCACTTGATTTTTATAATAAATTATCCTTCATTAGTTCCACTTGGACTACTGCAGAATAATGACAAGTGGTCAACAGAACAAATATCTCGATTAATATGGTTCTGATAAATCCAGAAAGTAGTCACCAGACTTCCATAAGATATCAATGTATCCCAGCCGTGTTTGTGCTTATTAGATTTGTCAAGATACCGTCGAACTGATCTGATGATGAAGCCGGAAGGTAGGCACGGAAACTCTGTAATAAAACAATGTGTCCTAGCCGTATTTGGGCTTCTTAGAATTGTCATGAGATGCACTCGGGCTAAAAGGTGCCATCGATCTAATTTGATGATAAAGTCCGAAGGTAGACAAAGGAACACTGTAATAAAAAAAATATCCTAACCGTGTTTGGGCTTATTAGACTGTCATGAGATGCTCTCTAGCTAAATCTGTGTAAAATAACGAAAACAAATAGAAAATTATAAACACTAAACTTCTAATTTTGTAAAATGTTTTTGAACTACGACATCAATTGTAAGGGCAAATAACCGTCTCCAAAAACACCAAATATTCATAACCGACTAATCACGGTTTGACTAGATTGGTTAACGGTTAAAATGGGTTATCCATACCGTTACATAATTCCCTCGAGGAGTGCATCGGATGAAAATTGATGTATGATCGAAGGTGATGGTGCGGTGGCGTGGCGGGGCGTGCGGCGGGCGGCAGTGGTGCGCGTGCGACTCTCACCGCCTTATCTCTCGCGACCTCCGCCGGACGCGCACGCACGCCGCGCTCCACCACCCGTTACCGCGCCGCGTTCGCGCTATGCCGTCTCTTCGACAACAAATCTATGTGCACACTTACTTGTACTTTTTTCAATTTCAAAGTGTAGGACGTAGCCCGGAAATGAGCCAGTGAATCAAAACAAACTTTAACTCAAGTGTCAAATTGTTGGATTTTTTAAATTATATTTATTTCAAAACTATAGTAGGGTGTAGAGACAATATCGAAACGAACTCTTGACCGTAACGACGATGGTGTCTGAAGGGGCTTTGCCCGTAGTATGGTGTATACGCGATAATCAACTTGTGCCTCACCAAGTATCCGGTGTTAAGTTACAAGGAGCTGTAACAGGAGCACATATTGCCGCTGTTACGGATTTTTTGCGTATGGTAGCAGGGACACCCATTGTCCTTCCGCATACTGCGGTTCCTGAAGATGTTGACAATGACATTAATCAAGAAAAAGAAAACTCAACCAGAAGACGAAAAATGTCCATGCAAGTGGAAGTGCCTTGCGTTTTCCTCACTGAAAGCGCCTTACAAAAAGCTAAGAGCCGCAGTAATTCTAGAGAAGAAAAGGTAACAATTGAAAGATGTAATATAACAACAACTCAAATGATAGATAGTCAATCATCTTTTCTAAGTTCTTCTGATATTTTAGAAATGAAAGAATTCGAAGATAGCCATAAAGAAATGATAAAAGATCATTGCAAGTCAAATACTTCAGACTCGTCAATATCAATGACTGAAAACAATTATCCGCAAAGAATAACGAGGATTATAGAATTAGATGACTTAAGTCCAACCTCAATTAATATAGAATCTGAAAGAGAAGTTCCTCAAAGGATAACACGAATTATAGAATTTCAAAATGACAAGGCACCTTCACCAGTATGTACTGATGGAGAAAATGAGACATTACAAAGAATTACCAGAATAATAGAATTAAATGAGGACAATTCATTTTCGACCATTACGAATAGTACAGAATCATTGGACAAAGAATGTCCTCAACGATTAACTAGAATAATGGAAGTTGAAAAAGAGAACAACTTTCCCAGCATGACTAAAATAATTGAAATGGAAAACGACATATCAAATGAACGAAGAATTTCATTGACAAATGAACGCGAAACAGGTGGCGGAAATATTGATATTTGCAATGAGGAAGTGACTGTTAGGTCTAAGTTTGTGCACCGAAGTACCCCTAGGTTTAGTCTTGACTCTTCGTGCTCCGAAAACTCTTATGTTAATATCGAGTGTATAAAGAGTTTGCAGGATGTTAGAAAAGAGGAAAACACTGAAAGCTGTGTCAATCCTGAAATATTTCCCGCTGGTAGATCTATCCGTTCTCGATTTCCGAGGAAAAAGACGTCGGTATGTTCGATAGGTTCTTCGGACTGCGACGATGAGGTAGATGTAATTTTCAAATCCAAGCCTAAATCTAGTCATTGGGTCAGTTTGGATTGGATACCGCCGCCTCCCAAAGAAGAGCCAATGACTATGCAAGTCTGTGATAAAAATGATTTCATAACAAAGTGGATAGCTGAACAAAATTCGCAAGACGTAATAATTGCTGACGAGAGGCGAAAGAGCCTTCCGCCAAAATCGAATGAAATATATCTTCAAAACATGAGAAGATTTAGTGACAGTTTACAAATATGCAAGGAAGATGCTGCTAGTGATTCTCCAGCTACAGTGAAATGGAAATGGCATGATATAGTTAAACGCCACCTCCAGTTATTGAAAAACGAAAAAGGCTCTAGAAGACAAAAAGGCAGTTGGATGCGCACAGCAAGACGTCTTTCAGGAACCAATGTAAATCACAAAGACTTGGAGTCATTGCCGTTGGATACATATATGAAACTTCAGACTATGCCGTAAGTGTTCATTCTTTGTTCATCTTTTGTTGCTGCTGGTTCAGGTCGACCTTTTTTAAGAAGGACATTCAAAGCGACAGTTTGCATTTTGTTTTTGCAGGAATAGGTTATCCCTTCCACAATTTACGAACATATTGTTAAATGTAATTTATATGACTATTTAACTGTAGTAGTAGTTACCCTGTCATGTTCCACAGCTGGGCGAATACTCCCTCTCCCTTTTCTATACATGTTCGTGCTTGGCCATTGCGAGCCAGCCCCTCCGTTAATTGACAAGATTTCATCTCTACCTTCGCCTTGGTCTGCCGCAATGGCGCCTTGCGTTTAATGGGACCAAATCTAACACAATAGTTGTTACTAAAATATTTTCTTAAATACTTTTTAATTATGAAATAGAAATCTCATTCTTACAAAAAACGCAAATTATCGCCTACGATGTTCATCCTAAAAAGGTTCTAAATGTTATTTTATTAATTCATTAACCCCAAACGAACGCCGGCGCCCTCTCATTGTCTTTCCTTTGTGTCTCTACGGTATTCGAAAGGTTAAACCTGCATTCACTCTAACCATTTGCAACAAATGCAACAGATGATGTGTTGCATTTGATGCAATTTAATTCATAAGTACTTATTTTCGAAAGCAGTACATCTGACATTTTGCATTTAATATTCCATGTTGTCATACAATGTTGATGTTCATTCAGTCTACATCCCATTACGATACAAATCTATACACCGCATTCCAATGTTACTCAACTAATCGATTATATTAGGAAATGCCAAAAGCAAAGCCATATTTTTTAATACAGCGCTAGTTTAAACATAAATAATAAAACATTTTATTTTCCGGCATTTTTTTAGAAGATTGTGTTTTTTTTTTTTTGAGCAAAAAAATAATTAATGAATGCAATTTGATGCAGTATAAGAAAACAAGTTATCTTGGATTTGTCCACCAGGAATAAACCGCAGTGTTACAAAAATAAACTTATCATGTTTCAGGGTTTTATGTCTTCGTTTTTTGACAAGGACTTCCGAAACTAAAGTTTTTTGCAATTTGAAATCGGTTGTAGGCATTTCTTGTAACTTTTTTTTTAAATTTCTACTAGAGGAACCCCACTATTAAAACTAAATAATAAGCAACTTCTCTGGTATGGTATCTATAGGAATGACAAAATATCCGTAATGACTCAATCTACACAAATTGCATTGTGATTGGCAAACCAAGTATATATTTATATATTTGTGATAAGTAAACGGACAATCAAGGAGTTACATACATACGTAACTTACATCCCAACACAAAAAGAATCATCAGGTCATCATCTAGGCCCACCTGGGGAAAGACTTTTCCAAACAAAAAACTAAAATCATAAAAATCCGTGATCATTTGATGAAGATATCATTGAACAAGTCACACAATGAAGTCGGTTAAAAAACAGTCGAATTTAGAACTCTTCCTTTTTTTAAGTCGGATTAACAAAAACTTATTAGCCATGACTGTCTCCAAGGCTATCTTCTGAAACATGCACTACTTTCTTTGATTTGAGGTGTCCACTCTATTATCAGCCTTACTACTCATTAAAGCGTACCGTATGATCTTTCTCACACTTTGGTCACGGCCATCCGTGCCAGCCACGTCGGTCTACTTACCAAAGTCAACCCGTTCAGCGGGTGGAACTGGTTACCACCTCGCGAACGGCCCGCGATCGTGCACAGCTCTGTGCTAATCATTTATGATGACTTATGCAGACTTCGCTGTAACTCTTTCTTTTGACCACACAACCATACGTAGGTACTAAGGGGTTAACGTGCGGTCCGATACCAAGAATCGTGGCTATAAATTGATCGTTCTCTTTAAAATTAACTCGCGGTTTTCCTTTTATTCCAACACGTTGTGATAAAGATAAGACGGTATCTGTCAATGTAGTGATTTGTCGAGTCTGTTGATAAGGGACCGTGTTACGAGAGCGGGTTCGAGGCACGCGCTTCCGCAAGGCCGCTCGATTAGAATGCAGGGAGCTCGCGTCCAAGGCTACGGTTGCACGGCCGGTCGGTGCACCGGTGGCCGCTGTCTTCCTCCCCGTAGTTCGGCAATTGGAAGGAGCCTCAGGAAGTGAGCTCTGAAGGTGACGCTCACAAAACTTAACTGCCTGTTCATCGGAAGCGGCTGTGCTTTGAATTTTTGACGTACCTACCTTTTGTTGTTCGGAAATATATACGCTTCCTCAATCATCTTGAATAATTAGGACACACGAATTATTCATACTCGTACAATTGGTTTGAACTCGGAATGAATACATGTTTTGCCTGAATATTAAAATGGTTTAAAGCTTAGTCATCTTATCATCTAATAGGAAGGTTTCGATTTAGCAATAAATCAAGACGGGTTGATACAAACAAATTCGTAAGTAGGTACAATTAGGGAAGCAACAATACTTGTGCTGAAGCGAGGTAAGCGGATGTACCGACGTCAGTTTCACTGACGAGCCTTGAGTATTACTCCACTTGCTCAACAGCAAACCTATAATTGAAAATTACACAAATCGCTATGAAATTACTATGAATATGATGCATGAAAATTGTTATAGACAGTAGAACTCCCACAGCATATATTTATCGCCAAAACTGTAACATGTCAAAATCAACGTAATGCGTTAGGATTTTCGTTTTACAGCGCTCAACATCGGTAAACTTTTGTTTGTGTGGCTACCGTTCTGAAAACATGAATGTTGTTCTCAAAGTACATCAACATAGCTATTGTACCAAATGGGCATTCGCGTTCTTTGACGGAAACAAACGCATTCACATCGAAATATTTGCTTGTTTTTCAGTTTCTCACAGTTTCTTGTTACTTTTCAGGAAAGCCATGATTAATTTGATACACGCACATACCTACTAAAGTTTTTATTAAAATTTTACTCATAAATTCTCGTTTTCATTTACTGCGTTTAATCGGCAATTTTTTTTAAGTAGTATACCTTGTAGGTGTATTTTTTATCTCTTATCAATCTTTAGGAAATCATATTATCTTATTATGTAGTAATACTCTGATTGAAAATTGATATGGAATTGTAAATGATTTCTTATCGTCATTAGTGTTTGTTTTGCAGACGCACATGACGTCGGAAATTGTCTTTGACATATTTATTTCTAATTACGTGTTAAAAAGTGTTCCGTTGTACTAGTGATACTCAGATAGGCTAGTTTGATACGTTGGTGCAGTTTCAAATGGAACTGAGTTTACCAAATTGTGTCACAATATCTTCTATAATATCTCTCGGGAGTGGCTGTGAATCGTGATGCCGCCTCGCCAGCTAACATTTGTGCAACAAATCATGCAAGCTGATTTGACCTTCGAAGACGAACAAGAACACATTTGGAATCAAAAGTAACTAACTGTATTTTCCTCATGAAGTATTAAAACATTTCTCCTGCCTCTGTCGGACTCTATCGCTACGGCAACAATACAAAGTATTGCGTATTTCCAAACATCTCGTAATATATTGATAAAAAATTAAAACAGACTAAAATTTGTTTTGTAACATGAATTGCTTCTTACTCACTTTCACTATGCCGAACATTTAGGTTCCGTTTCGTGACGTCTCACTTAGTAGACATTGTAGCGTCAAAAATTAACTTGCTTCTTTTTTTCAATATCTTACATCTCGCTTTCTATTCAAATCGTGAATGATTTCGTTTATTATATTTTGTCAATGACACTCATACTGAATGCTCCGCAGTAATCGTTTAAGTCTGTCTGCGTCCCAGCAACAAACGCTCTGTTTATCGAACAATAACTTTGCATTGCAAATGTTTCTTTGTTATACAAACTAAACACGTGTTAGAAAATCGATGAAAATGACTCGTTTCTTATCAAGAGGCCTGAGGTCGTCTCCTGCGAAAGAACAATACAACTGGTTTTTATGATTTGTTTTTACTTTTTACGGGCGCTGTTCGCACCGCCTGCGCCGGCGCACACCGACCTCCGCCGATAATTGTTGCTCTTGCGGATGTTTTCGTGCAAGCCATTTTCGAATGCGAGTAATCTATAACAGCAATCCAATCGTATAACATAATTGTACTGTTAGCTTGTTGTTAAATCCGTGCGCTAATCGCATATACAATGAACTTTATCGAACTGTGCCAACAGAACTTAGGAGCAACTTAGCTGTACGTTCGGCAAATACTTCCTCAGAAGTTATATATAATAAAATATTTAAATACAATAGTTTGTAGAACTTAAACAGAGCCGCGTCATCACCAACTGAATCCAATGAGTGTTGTCTATCGACAAAGACATTAGTTCTATTAGCAATTCGCAGTACTTATCACTGCTTGTTTGACGTTTCGCATCATGCCCTTACCTGATTAACAGAAGGCAGTAATATTTAACGACTCATTGTAAAGTTTGCTAATAGTTCTCGCTACGCCACCAGATTTCTAAATGTTTTATATCTTAAATAACAGTGCCATTTTTATTGTTTTGACGTCGCGTCGTTCAAAATACTTGTTTACTCTAGCAGTCGTACCCGCTATGACGATTTCTAGCGTGCATGGAAACTTGTCAGGATATCGTGATTAGGTTTTGTGTACCGTTTTATCTGTGTCACAATTCGCAATAAACAAGCAAGGTATCTGAGGATTCTTATTGTCAATTCAATCGTTGTCGCCATTGGTATGACTGATATCCTTATCTGTCACTTGCTTGAACAAGTAACGGACAAACCCATATTGCCCGCGAAATATACCGTTCAAAATACAATTATCCCAAATGGGGTTTGTAGTTCATGCATCTCAACTTTTTCCTCCGTTAATTTTGTTTTTCACAATTTTGACGTCTGTATTGTCATTTCTTCGCTGTCATAACAATGCAAGGTTAGGAGTAAAAAAAAAAAGAGATTTCCTGACTGTTTTATCAACACACAGCATTTACCAACTTATTTAAGCAGAAAACATGTACAGTGGATTCCGGATATTCCGACCTTCAAAGGTCCGGCAACATTTGGACGTGCTAACCGGACGAGACGCACAAAATGACCGGATATTTTTTTTTTAATGAGTAATTTTTATCGACCATGACACTTAAGTCTCCTAAGAACCGTATATATAATAATTTTAAGCGATTTTTTTTTCTATAAAGTACCACTTGCCTCAAACTTATTTTGGAGCATCGTATCCTTGATCTTGTTAAAACAGATTAAAAACACTGACTGATTACACTGCAGTTTTTATAAAGTCTAACTAGTTACGTTGTGTAATAGTCAGATTATACCTATTATAATTTAAAACATTTGACAATAACTAGCCTATTATTATTAAGCTAGGCTTTAGTCATCCATTTAGATTTTCGCTAAAAATTAATTTCGGTAAAAATTATGGAATGTCGGTTTCAAGATTTTCTAATTTCTTCCCATTAAGGTGATGCAAGTTCTTATAGGAAAGTCCGAAGTCTAGGTGGACGAAGCCGTTGACAAAGTGCTTGTCAATAATAAAAGAGTTCTTGGTACATCCTTCTCTAACAAAGAAAGCTCCCACGGTATTAAAGCCTTTCTTCACAATGGAAGTCGATGCTGATGCGGGATAATATCCAATTTACTCGGTTCTTGAGTCTTGGATGCACACGCACTAGCAATTATAGGCCACTTCAACTAAATGTTTTGTCACACGTGTACATATTTTCTTCATCCCATCTATCTGTAATTTACTCATCAACCTGTCAACATGACATTGCCTACTTGTCTATGACTAATCAATGCCCATCGTAATAGGTAGTCTTTTTTTTTTTGTTCAAACAGGATTTAGCTTATCTATATCTACACCTAAATAAAATTGAAGTGTCTGTTTGTAATATATTTTTATTATTATTAAATGCACATGAAAGAATATTTGATACCTATAACATAATTGCATTTTTTTTACTGTGTTTGTTCCGGTTAATCCTCGAATCGGTTGGACCGATTCCAGCGGATCTTTTACTGATAGATATCTAATGTTAAAGGGTTGTAACGTTGGCTATTTATGTTTAAGAAAAGAGTTAGGGATCTTCTTAAAAAAGAACTTGAAATCGTGACCAAATGGCATTGTGCTGTTTTACGAGTTTCACCAGTTAATCATAAAAAAGACCCACTAATAAAAGAGTGTTGGAAAATTGAATCATAAATCATTGTTTTATGATTCCATTTTCTAATTCTTTTTAGAGTTAGTCCGCTTTATGATAAGCATGCGTAATATCCTGACACCTATAAGTTGTTAGACATCGCATAAAAAGATCTCGATAAAACGGTACCGCTCTATCCCCATGAAAATAGCAACCAGCACAGAGGTTTAAGGCAAACTGACTTGTCCATCCAGAGAGGGAGACCCTATAATTAGATTACCCATCTAGCGAGCCACCCAGAGCCAGGCGAGACAGGCTTAGCAAAAAAGTTGTGGCTACATCGGCACGCGAAGGTCGATGACCGGCGCCTCTGCTAAACTCGCTGTATTATAAAACTGAGCGAAAGTCACATAATTAATTCCCCCTTGATTGCGCCACTTTACGACTTCATGTCAAAGGGTTTAGGCCAAAAATTCTTAATAACTGACACCCAAATCCACTGGCACTTACATAACCAATAGGCTGCTTACTGATAACAGCGATAGTAAAAAAAATATTTTTTTCTTATCACAACAAAAGTATTATGATGCTATGTTTATGTTATCGAATAATACATCAGTTTTGGCACGTGGTTCTCCATAATATTATAGTCGGTCGATCAACATGAAGGCAATCATCGTAAAATTAAATTAGCATTTCAAGTTTTAGTAATTTATCTTCGAGTTATCAATACTATAGGATTATTCTAATTGAGATGTTTGCAAACCGGAAACTCTGTTATATAACAAACCCAATAATGATATTTATTAGGAATTTCCGTCCCCCACCTTGACTGCTGCCGCTGCCAACCTGCGCATGACATTCTATTTCGTGGTATTCACTGCTTTGATAGATTCATTACATAATCGATTCTTGTTACTTATCTTCGTGACAAACAATAATGATAACCTGAAATATGCAAAATTTTCGGCACGGTTTGCGCAGTGGCAAAAATATTCGAGCGATTGGAAAAAAATATTCACGTGTGGCCTACAAATAGTTGCTCCGGGTCTGTGTATCTTATCTATTTTTTGATATTTAACCTACGATAAACCTAGAGGTAGCATTTTTTCTTTAAATGAGTGAAGATATTGACACGTATACAAAATTACACTTTATATTGACAAAGTAACACTTTTACTAAACTTTTTCCGAAGTCTAGACAAAGAAGCTAGTCAAATTTGCACAATGCTATTTGCACTTTCGAAAATCTGCAATTGAAACGTATCTACTAGAATAAATATAGCGGCAAAGTGGCTTGTTTAAATAAGCTTTATTCAAATCGGGAACACGCATATGTAGCATCGCCCGACATTTTGTACAAATATTATCTGTTTGTTCAACCATTTAGAATCTATCAATGATCGCAAACACTGCTAATCTTCTAATTTAAACTAAACTTCCTCTTCTAAAGAACTTTTTTTTAGGTAGAAAATCATCAAAAGATTCTCCCGCTCCAAGGTCAAAACTAGAGCGAGAGGACATGTCAGGCTTTTACCGACTAAGAGTGTTTTAATATCGTGCAGATTTCATCACGCGTGCTGAATTGCTCCGCATGCGGCTGTTGCCCGATATCACGCCCCTCATCCCGAGTGCGTATTCCGCTCATTACAATAAATACTTGTATGAAAAGGAAATTTGTGGGAGCTACGCGTGCGGAATAATCCCGCACGATATTAAAAACACCCTAAAACCCACGTATGTATGTTACTTCACCAACCTTTACCCGGGGCCACGGTAGCTCTTTCTTCTAGCAATCTTCAAGGGTGTTTAAATGTTTTAAATTCTCGTAAACGTTACGCAAGTTATCTTACCCAAAATCGATAAATGATATCATCCACACATAATTCTCTGTAGAGAGAAGGTCTAATAAATAATGTGTGGGCATGATTCATGATACAGATGACGATTTCTCTTCGCCTATAGGGGGTCAAGGTCGCCGTATCTGTCTGGCATGTTGGTATACTTGTGTTGTTGATAGAGTTAACAGTTCAAGTTCTTAGCTTCGGAGCTCTCGAATGGTTCAAAGACTCCTGGCATCACCGATTCGAAAATTATGATAGGGCAATTCATTGTGCGTACATCTAAGGAGTAGAAATCCCTTCCGGAGTCTGATATCCGATAGCTACCAACCTAAGGGTTTTATTTAGAGGTCTGCAAAATCGTAGGTACCCACGAGAGCCGAAGCCTACTGAGGCAATGGGCTTACTCCCGAAAGGGAAATCCGTAGTCCTGGAATGCAAACTACAAAGAAGGAACACAGGTGGAGAAGTCAATGGATGATTTCCCACCTTAAGAAAATTTAAATCTAGAGTTAATAAGTTACTTCTAGGCAAGCGTGCTCCTATTTCGACATCAGGTTAGATAGTGCTCAAACGTGAGCCTATAAATAATAACAAAAAATGTTCTGTTGATGTATGCGTGATCCTTAATTACATAGACTTTTATGAATTGACTTTCTAGATCTTGTACGCTAAGATAAATTTCTTCTTGTATGAGCGCAGTTCAGTTGGTTACACCTCTTCTCAATGAAGCATGCTTTCTGTCTAGTCATGATTACATCGTTTTGAACACTTTCTATTTCTCATTATTGAGGAAATTAATTAGCTTAATAAACATGTGCATTATTTATCTATTCTGCGTGCGTTTTCCACGTTAAGGCCTTCGACAGTATCTGTTAGTTACCGATCTATGACCCTAAGTATGCCCTTAGTGCGTGCCGAGGTCTCGCCGAAGGCACTCTTAGTTACAGCCCGTGGCGCCCTTTTCATGTCTCATTTTTATAGCGCATGCGACATTGTTCATAATAATTTTCCTCCATAATATCATCTGAAATTGTTATTGGCTTGATAGCCTGTTTGACTATTATAGAATTTTAACTAGGTCCAGATGCAGCTGGGCTGTTGAAATAGCTTTGAAGCTGCGAGTTATTTGCCGGGTGCAAGGCTTCAGATGCCTTATTGACTTGCAGGATAAAAATAAACTGACGTTTTTAACATACAATTTGATCGTTTTGTAACGCTACGTGATTTTAATGTATGTTTTTTTTCTTCGTGTAAAGTAGGTCACAGGTCGACCTCTGAGATGTGCATTTCAGAATTGCAAAAATTCACATTATTCTGCGATTGCTCTTAGATATTACCACGTAAGTTTATTCGTGTAAAACGGTTAGCGAGTTGTTGTGTAAAAGATATACTTGAAAGTGCAAGTTTATTTAAGTTTCTATGCTCAACAGCGAGATAAAACTAACAAAATTTTTTTGTAAGTATGATATAATAGCATCGGGGTATTTTAAATTACTAAAAAAAGAACGTTAACTTACCTGTTTTGAATATCGTTACGAAACTAGCTTTTGTGAAGTACGCTAGGCATTTTGTCTTTAGTATGCTAAATGTACCTAGAGAGATAAGTATCGGGCTTCTGGTAACTATCGTGCTCTGAGTCGTCCATTTAATTACAGTGCAAGGGTCCATCCGTGATCCTCAGGCGGAACAATCTTTTGAACAATAGTAATCATCATAGATCAATCAGTTTTCCCAGTCACGAACAAGATGAAATTATCGTTCAGACGTAGACGATGCTATCTGTGCTGCAGCTTCTGAAAAGCAAGTCATCAACAAAATGATCTTGCCATTGAACACCTACCCAAGGTCCGCTCTAGGAAAACTAACAATATCTTTTCAGTTAATTGAATAGTACTTTATCAATCAGCTTTCCGCTGCGAATGGTCTCCGGTTAACCATTGAGACAAAATATAACGTAATAAAAATAACCCAAATCTAATTCCGTGTGTCGATTTCACGTTAATAGATTAGTCATTGACGTAGGTAATTGTTTCTAAACTTTTAGCTTACTACACACAAGGTTGCAGTACCAAGTTGCAGCAGTTCTAAAAATATGACCGTTGAGAGTAATCGTGCCTTTTTACTGCTCACAGTTTACCGTTCTGCAGCTGTACTACTTAGATACTATTTTTATATCAAGAGCCCGATGACCTCGCCCATCTGTCGCGCAGGATTTGATGCAACACTGACAATAGGCAGACCCCTACAGCTCTATGTTGCAATTATACAATGAGAAATGAACTTGATTTATGTTCTTATTAGTATGACCATCATAATTGCAATCGCCTCTAGACATCGTTTGTTCAAAATTCGTCGCGGTGTTGAAGTACAAGTTCTGTTATTTCTATAAAGGCGTCAAGTTATGATTCATTGTTAGCAGCGGGGCTCATGTTAAAAGCGGTTACTACAATAAGTTTGTCTCCGGCGCGGACGCAGTGAGCGTACGTCAATTGAATGCAGAATACTATTCATTCGTGCTCGTTGAGTCACCGACAAGTCGCTTTCTGAACACCCTACGAGAGCGATACCGGTCCTTTATACACTCATATTGTCATTACAATGATAATCACAATGTACAACATAATGACAACAATCCTCAGATGGACAATTCATTAGCTTGTCAGCAACTAGATGTGCAATATTAATTACATTGTATCAATTTGTGTTCAGAGTTTTGTTGCTACTTGAATTCAATTTAATGGCGACTTAATAGACTGTTTAAATGCGTTTAAGTTTTATGCGTTTTCTTATAATATATGATTCATACTTTTTACCTTCAATTTTATTTAAACTTATGTTAACACGTAATTTAACACAGTTGTGATTATCAACCTTCAGTTATATTGATCGTTACTTCGGACAGCTGGCATATTTCTAAGCTTTTCAATGTTGTTACAGATGGTACTTCCGCAAAATAAAACGAATCGAAGCGGAGAAGAAATTGCTCCTGCCCGAGAATGAACATGGCGCTTTCCTCATCCGAGACTCCGAGAGCCGCCATAATGACTTCTCGCTATCAGGTAACATTCATAAAATAAGTCATATTCTATTGACAATTTCCTAATAGGAAATCGTTTAGTTAATATACACGGCAATATACAGCATTTATAATCATTTTGTTAGCTCGGAAAATAGAAGAATATTTATTTTATGTGATACTGGCTTGCGATGATTCATCGTAGGTACGTCCTGTGGCACGCAGCATAGTGCTAAGTGCTATCCTGTTACAAACGCATCCAGTGGTTCTTGGCGATTCGATCACGACGCCAAACCGGTTGAAAGTTTTTCTAAGGCCCCTAGCGCAGGCGCCGTGGGAACAAGCGCCGAACAACTGAATGACTGCCTCGATATCTACTAATTAGTATTGTTTATAAATGCAACGCTTCAGCTATACTTTTTAACTATATTTGAATTGCTAGAAGCCATCTTATTGCATTCCGAACAAAATGTTGAGACGTGACAGCGGTCATCTATAAGAGCGTATGAACACAGACTCATGCGATGCAACCCAGATATTAAATTATATTTATTTAGCATTTGCATAAAATACGGTTTACTGTTTGAATAGTTAATTTCATTCTAAATCGTACTGCTGTGCATGAAATATGCTTGGCTTTTTTATAAAACTATGAACGTACATCAATATGCAAATAGCGATATTGTATTAACGTTAATTTAATGCGGAGATATATGTTGGAATTCGCTTACATCTTTCCTGTTAGTGCAGTAAGTACAGAAAATATTGAAGTAAAAAAAAACGACTCGTTCATGTTGAAGATTCATCTCAACAAATAGTAATGTTTTGAGTAATAAAAAATGTTTTTTTTAAGTTATTGTTGCTTTAAGATTAGCCGTGAAGGTAACGAGCAGCAAACGTACCGAAACTTCAATGCACTTTGGGTTTTCCACATAGTGATTGTTCGAGTTATTGAATTTTCCATTAGAACTTGTGGAGAGACAATTGTATTGTGAAAAAACAGCATTCGTCATGCCAAAAAAACATTTATAAAAATTCAGACAGAACAATTACAAAATTATGTTTAATCATGTTGTTTTAGATGTTTCTTTTTATCTGTCAAAAAATTAAGGATGTAGCGTGCTCCATAGTCTCCCACATTATGGCTTACTATTAGATAGGTATAGGTGGGCAAATGCTGAGCCTATCTATATACTCAGCCTTGTAATGTTTCCATTACTGGGATTAGGCCTCCGCTTTAGTGCGGATTGGTGGATGTCACGTACCTTTGAATTTCTGATTCGAAAATTCCACTTCTTAAAGATTCTAAGTGTCCTCACGATGTTTTTCATATTAATCTTTTAGAGAAGAATGAATGGTATTTTTTATATTTCCGTTTGTAATAAATAAACTCAAAACCTGCTGGACCAATTTTAAAAATTCTTTCGCTTGTAGAATGCTACTTTATCACTAAGTGACTTAGGCTGTTTATATTTACTACTTTCACGCAGACTAAACCGCTGGCAGATCTAGTCAATAATAATAAAAAAGGACAAATCTGTAGGGAAAAATCACTGATCGCGTGATCAGTTTATAAACGAAACTATTTACTTAATTGGCGCAGGAAAAAAAGGAACACGAGCAAGAATAAATCAAAATATTCCTAAGGTATCTAGGAAAAAAAGGAACTCGAGCAAGAATAAATCAAAATATTCCTAAGGTATCTAGGAAAAAAAGGAACTCGAGCAAGAATAAATCAAAATATTCCTAAGGTATCTACGTCTGCGCTAAAGGAATCTTTTAATCTATAATTTAATTTTCCAATAGGTGTTATTGCGCGTTGATGACTACTGCTCTACATTATGTAGAGCAGTAGTCGCGCGACAAATGTTACATCACATTGTTGTAACATCAAGGACGTTTAGCTGCTTTTTATTATTCTAGCTGTTTCTTAGAACATAATTTATGTAATAACTGTCAAATACCTCTGTTGGATGCCAACATAGTCAACTAATCGTTGTAAATAACAATAACTATTTCTAAAGAAGTGTTCGCTATGTCCTTTTTTAGAACGCAGATTTTAACCGCAGCATCGTTAAAGTGAAGTCCATAAATAAGAGCTCTCTTATTTCTGCAGTCAATCTTCATTAGGTCCGGTTTATGCCTGTTAGCCCGTGTATACTTGAATAAGTAATTCAGGCAATGTTTAATTATAACCAACTAGCCACCGCGCCACATGACACGGGTGTTAGAAATCTTTAAAATTCTCGGCTTTTAGAATAGAATAAAATTTATTGTACACCGAAAAACAACTTATAAATAAACTTCCTCCTCCTCTTCCTTCCTCTTTTTCTTTTTAGGGTTCCGTACCTCAAAAGAAAACGAACCCTTATAGGATCACTTTGTTGTTCGTCCGTCTGTCTGTTCCTTTATCTCGGCAACGCGTGGAAGTTTCGAGTTGAAATTAAAACCATATACTTAGGTCAGCGGTTCTTTGAAGCTGTGAAAAAATCAAACTTCTATGTTAACGAAAGAAAGATACGGCCGTTTATGTCGCAAAAAACGTATATTTCGACACTCTCAAGGGAATCAAAACTCGTATAGTACTTTCAGTTGACCCAGAATCCTGAAATTCGATATAGAGCTAGGTCTACACAAGTATAAAAATAAATCTGAAAACAGTAAATTTGTTGTTACGCCACAAAAAAAAGTACGTTTTTTATGATTCGGATAAATCTTTGAGACTCTATTCGGGATTTGAACTATTTGTTCAGTGGGTTGTCTAAGGAGCGGTCATATATTCTGTAATTAAAATATAAAAACCCTAATAGCCACTTTGTTGCTGACTGTAGATAAGCGAATTATGCATACACATAAACCAACCTCATGAATCACTTTGTGTATTAGAAGACACACTGGCATGTAAATCCATTCAGTAGTTTATGAGTTTATCGTGAACAGATATTCGTGTTGGGGGAATTTGTTTTATAGTATGTAAGGATAATGATAACATAAGGATGTGATACAATATATACTAAATACGATCTAGATCTTAACGATAAAGGTCGATAAGAATATTTTTTACATGCCTAATCCGTTTAAAATATTTGTAAGCCTTGTGTCGACGATTTTCCGGAAAAATGTTTTATCTCTACTTAATGCGTAGCTCATTATGATTTGAAGGTGAAAGCTGGTTTTAGATTTACATATGTATTTGTTGAATTTAAATAATTACTATTTTCTTAACATAATACGTAGTTTTAAACGAAACTAGGTGTAGATTTACCATTACCGACCCATTTAGGTGTCTTCAAGTCTAGATTGAATAGGCTCTTAATAAACTAGTGCGCCTCACCATCACCGATTGCATCACTGCTTACCATCAGCTGAGTCAAGAACTAGTTTGTATCATTAAAATAAAACCTACTTCCTCACAAATAACTATGTTTACATAGATATTCTCGTTTAATCCATTGTTTCTTGAAGCAGAATCTTTCCACTTGAATTCCTGCTCATATTTGGGACGCAAAACGGGTATGGCCCACATTCCGAATCTGTTCTATATTTAACTTGAATCGATACCCTTACCTGGCTAACACAGGGAAGTGAGTGTGCTAATATTATCTCTAATATTTACAGCGAATGGCCGTGAACATGCGTATAATAATTATGTAGGACGGAAAATAGAATGAGGTCAAGCTATGTAAATACGAAAAAAGAAACAATTTTCATTTTATATTTCAAACAAAGAATTCTGTGTGTTGTTTTGGTATCACTTTCCTATGAGCGTGCCGTTCGAATAAACTTTCACAATCAAACGTCGGGAGATGCATTTACATTCAAGTTTTACGAAGAGCTATTTCCTATCATTAGGATATATCACTGATCATTTATATCTGTATATTGAATTAGCTTGAAGAGAGCCTCCTAAATTGCTCCCTCATAAAAACCTGTTGTTAGTATGCCTAACCTATAATAAAATAATATTTCTATGTTACAATGGGTGCCGCATAAATTTTCCAACTGCTTTCTCGATCAATGAAAGCGAAGTTTCGATTCTTTCACTTCAGCAGAATAAAATTTCACGTTGAACGACGTTGTGAGTACTTGCTAACGTGCGAATTCGGATATTGTTGACCGTGCTTAGTTTGTCTACTAATCTTCGCAGAACTGTGCAGTATAGTTTTCTATATTTCTCACTTAAAGTGCTAGGACTCGTTTATTTGAACATGACTCAGATTCACTGTTAGCACTGTACCGTCGCTATTGGCAAAACTAAAATAGAACTATTTAATGGTCTGTTTAGATCGGCCGATATGAATCGTAGTGCAAACCTCTTGAGAGCAATGTGGCCCGACTGCGTATACAGTCACCGGTACCTACTTGATATTATAAGGAACGTTTGCGCGTATGATCTTCACCATGAACCCGCTCTGCGTAGCTTGGCAGGGACTGTCAGACTTTTACTGACCAAAACCCACTCGTGTTCTTTCAGATCAGGTTCTACTCGTTGTGAACTTTTTTAAACCTCTGGAAATCTACAAATATAAAAGAGAACACCATGAAAATATTGAATATTGTTTTTTTTTTATAAAAATAAAACCGTTTACGAGGCCCTGAAATCGACATAGACCCGGGCGGAATTCATACAAAATACTCAGTGACCACAACCTTCTTCTTCGATCTTCAGTTGCCCTTTGCGTTCCCTGATGACTTCACCAAGAATCCCACAGCCTTGTTTTCCATGACCATTGCATGTCATTATTTTGTGCCAGTTCTTTGAAATATTGACACGGCCCGCATTCGAAGCCCTCGCACGTGATGTTTAAATCTATATTTACAATTCGTCATTCACTGTAGGTTGAGTAGGTACCCGGGATTAATGCGATTCTTCACGTTCTAAAGCATAATGCGAGTTATCGGCTTACGCAAATAAGCCATCAGTTTCATCACAAATCTTTAAACTATTTTTTTGGGGTCCTGCACCCAAAGGGTAAAACGGGACTCTATTACTAAGCCTGTCCGCCTATCTGTATGTTTGTCTATCTGCATCACATGAACTGTAATAGCTAGACAGTTGAAATTTTCAGAGATGATGTAGGTATTTCTGTTACCGCTATAACAACAAATACTAAAAACAAAATAAATATTTAAGTGAATCTCCCGTACAACAAACGTGATTTTGTTGCTACGATCGGTACGAAAATCTTCGTACGCGAGTCCGACTCGCACTTGACCGGTTTATTTTTTTTCAATGCAGTAATAACTGGATTTTTAAAGCGTAAAAATATTTGGTGTGCTTAACATAATACCACTAATATTAATGCGAGTTTTTATAGATAAAATGTCACGTATTCATTAATAAAATTTAAAGAATGTACTAATAGAACGTGTTATGTAAATATGCTCTCATTTTCATAGTTCCAACTTTTTCTCCTGGCTTCATAATCGTAGGATAATTAATTATTAGTTGTACAGTAGCACGCTAGTTGTCATTATTTTTATCGTCAGTTCGACGATACTGAACATCTTATGGATATAAATATTGGAGCTTACTCATTGCATTTAAGGCCCAAGCGTAACGGCCAGGTTAATAGGTTTGAAAAAAATATAATTATGTTTATTATAGATTCATGAACAACATTGGCAACTGTTGATTTTTTCGTGAGATTAGTATTTTATCTAAAAAAAATTGAGCAATTTCGCAATTTTTCCCTACTCCTTCAAAACGACTTGGATCTTTAGAAACATTATCACGCATAAAAATTGGTGGTTAAATATTCTTTAAAGTGAACAGCGTTACCTATGTAAATCAATCAATATTTCTCAAAGAAAATGGATTTAAAGGTCAGCTGGGCTCTAAACGGGAGCAGCTGGGGTGGCAGCAATTAAATGCACAGATACTCGTACTGCCGCCTAGGCGGATACGTGTGTTGTGTCCATTTAATTCAGGCCAGATGTTCAAGGGACTATAAGTATAGTATAAGTAGAAAATAAGTCTTAAGAGAATCAAGTACAACAACTTGAAGCGAGAATTACCGACGACATATAAATAAACCAACGCACACATGGGCCACGCCTGATTTGTACGGCGCGGCGCGTTGCGTGGCGTGGATCTAATGTAGCCCTGCCATATAAAATGTATGGAGACTGACATACCCAGATCGGCGTACGTAGTACTTATTCGTGTGTGCAATGTAGTTCTACCTTGATTCTGCACAACACGTAAACATGCACTTGCAAATCACAGCCTGTATAAGAACCGGGAAAACTAATGAAAACTGGGTGCGTTTCCAAGGTACGTTTTTTTTTAAGTTAGGAAATCATCCAATGACTTCTCTTGCTCTAGAGTAGAGCGGGAGTGGGTGTCAGACTTTTACTGCCTAAAACCACACCTGTGTCCTTCACTTGCCCTTTGCGTTCTGGGATCACGGGTTTACTTTTCAGAATATCCCTGCGGCCCTAGCGGCCATCGGTCCTGCTGGGCCCCTACGGTTTGCTGACTTTCCAATATGCGTAGATCACCAAATTCGTTTAAGGAGCTATTTTCGATTAATTTATCCTCATAAGCTCCAGTTTTACAAATCGGCTCTACACTATAGAAACAGAACAACCTACTAAAATAAATTCCCCGATGTTAAACTATAGTATGTAAACACTCAAACATTGACATTGCAAATTCCATTCTTGATCTTTGTCATTTATTTTGCGATAATGTAGGCAAAAAAAATGTTATACAAAATTGAGCCCTAAATTAGAGATTATAAGGTTCATCAAGCAAATTGATCTTGCACATACGCAATGAGTACAGAAAAGCTTGTAATATATCTGATTAAAACTCAATTAACTCACGTTAAGATGCGGACGTTACACGGCTTTCTATTTCTCTTCGCTGATTCATCACGTACTTATCGTAACATTACAATTACTTCAGCAAAACCGATAAAACTGTTGTAACACCTATTCGCGTTTTCTATTTCTTTTTTTTTTTTTGTTGAATACCTACAATATTTTCTGCAGCGATATAAATTTTTATTTACATTTTCTAACGTAATTTTTGCATAACAACCTTAGGAATTACAACAATATATTACATATATGTCGTGGCCATATCTTAGAAATTGATCACTTCATAAAATGACTAACTAAAACTGGACATGATATGTCAATCCTAGTTTGACCATATCATTGATGTAGGATATCTATCATAATAAAAGACATAAGGAAAGTAGGCCAAACGAAGATCTTTCGTACAAACATTAACGTTTAAAAAGATCTGGCAAGTTTTGGACCATATTATGAAATGAACAATTTCTAAGATCTGGCCACGACATAGGTATACACACATATAAATAAAATGGAAATATCTGTTTGTAATAAATTTAATATATATATATATATATATGTATATTCGATGCTAATAACAAAAATGCAATTTTTAAAATTTACGTCTCTTTATTCCGGCTAATCTCCTAAACAACTGGTTCGATTTTAACGGGACCTTCAGTGATAGATAGCTGATATTATAAGAAGTAACCTAGGCTACTTTTATATAAGAAATAGAATTAGGATTCGGTACAAAAAATAAAAATTGAAATTGTGATCAAATAATGGTTTTGTGCGGTTTTTGGCCGAAGTACGAACTCACGGGCACCAGCTATTCAAAAATAAAATAGAGAACCATCCCAGCGGATTCTAAGCTTGGAGATTTGAATGAAATTATGATTAAACGTCAGATAAAGATTACCTTCATCAACTGAATCGAACTGTCAAAATCTGACACGATAATTCTGAGAAGTTCTCCCATTAATTATACGGCGTCTGTATTCTTGCGGTATTAGCAAGGTCGAGATGCAAGTCGTACGACCTAAGATTAAGCTTAGTGTGACAGACCCAAATACCAGCGATCTGTGTCCCGATAAAGAATATCTCAGTCTCTCTTTGCTTCCTAGAATTAAAACTTTCTTTTTGAGACATTTTGATGGATATACTGCTCTTATTTCGGTTGAACTCGTTGGCTCGCCACTGTGGCGCTGCGTTGACTGGCTCTATATTTCATCCACACAGTTTTTTGAGCGTTTTAATTGTATCTGTATTTTTAGCTTTGGTATACCCCGCTGTAGAACTTAATTTGCTGCTACGCGGCTGCCTCTAATCTCGTTATAAAAGCGGTTTTAATAAGGTACGGTAGATTAACATAATCAGCCTGTTAATATTCCCACTGCTGGGACTAAGGCCTCCTTTCTAGAAGAGGGAATGGGCCGCCACCACGCAATCCTAGTGTGGGTTGAGATGTGTGATGACATATCTTCGAATTTTTAGTTCTAGAATATGCCGGTTTCCTTATGATAATTTCCTTCAATGTTTTAAGAGTAGTGGTGATGGCATAAATTTCACAAAGTAATGCGCCTGCCAGGGTTTGAAGTCACGACCTACAACTCGTAAATCGGGGCCATCACCACTGGCCCGTTACCAATCATCAAAAATATTGATCTTTGTAGTCGTAATTAATTCTAGACATTAAGACATTACAACAAACTTACAAAACATTTAATTTACTATAAGCATTCGTACTCCAGTTTTACGCAATTTGTATTGCAATAAAATGCAAATTAATGAATAATTGTTGTTCACAGTGCGAGACGGAGATACGGTGAAGCATTACCGCATCAGGCAGTTGGACGAGGGCGGTTTCTTCATCGCGCGGCGCACCACCTTCCGCACGCTGCAGGAGCTGGTGGAGCACTACAGCAAGGACGCTGACGGGCTCTGCGTGTCGCTCAACAAACCCTGCGTACAGGTACGTCATACTATCCGACCACCTCCAGGGTCTGCATCCTAAAACACTGCCTTTCAGTATTTCACAGGATGCATTTTAAAGAGTGTGCACGAGAATTACATGAATTATCACGCCATCATCCTTTCTACCATCGGACAACCCGATGTACGGCGACTATCCTCCCTCACGTTGTTGAAACCTCTACGGTACGCTTAGTCCGGACTAAGCGTTTCGCCTCGTTGTGTATACCGCGTACATCGAAGGACTGGAACAATTTGCCTGGTCTTCCCTTCCGATTATAATTTAGCTGTCTTCAAGACTAGTATAAATAGGCTTTTATATAGTGGTTTGGCAATCAAGCACTGCTTTTACACCATCTAAACTAGTGCGTCTCACCATCAACGATTGCATTACTGCTTATTATTAGGTGGGATCACACTGGTTACCATGATTAACATAAGCGTAGGATGTTCAGGTATCCGGTAATGTCATTCCCATTTCGTCCGCTTCCATTCCCTGGTAATAGAACATTGAATGCACATCGTAAATTCAAATCTAATTCAATTCCCGTTTCCTATCCATAGTCAACAGTTATTACTAGAAGCCTTATTAAAATTTTAAAACAGTTATTCTACTAAATGTGATCTGACATTCTTTCCGAATGCATAATGCCACATACGTAACAGTTGAGCTTGACCCGACCTTCCACTATGGTGCGGTAATAATAATGATTGAACTCACTTTTGACAGTAACGCACCATGATGTACTCATAGTGTTGTCCAGTCAAGGTCATGTGACTGAAATAAATAACAAATCGTATGAAGAATTTTTATTTATTATAACGGAGCCGCATAAATTGCAAAATTCAATATCGGGACGACTATAAAATTTATGGTTTTCGCCGGGTCAACCTTTGTGCGCCGCGTGAGAAATATTGAGGCATTGAACGAACTCGAGGATACTTTAAATTCAGCGAAGGACTCTACTTTTCTCGGACAAAGAACATCGTCATATTTAAGTTATTTAAGCCAAGTATGTGCTCCGAACGGCCATTAACATTTTCGAACTTATATTTATTATATTTTCCGGCATACACGAGCATTTCACAATGAAATAAGGAAAGGATTTTTATTTCGCAAGTGCTATTTTCTTAAGCTATCTACTTACGTCTCGTATTTTAATGGGTCGTGTCGAAGCGAATTATAATTTAGCTTTGCGTCAGTCGCGTATTTAAAATTAACAATGCTTGGCTCGTTGCGACACGTGTAAATTCCATTTTGATTATAATTGTATAGATATAGCGCACCATCACGTAATTAAATGCGAGCTTTATGCATTCTTTTTTAATGAATGTTTGCGAGACGTGATCGTGTGTCACTGTTTCGTTGTTTGTTTATCCCTATGATCTTGGTTATGGTACAAGAAGTTTGCAAATAAGATTTAAAATGCTAGGATTATATTACTGTGCTATGTCGTGTCGTGTCGTGTCTTATTGCCTTCTGACGTCGTTGATTGGCTACAAAACTTGTTATGATGTCACGTAGCCTTAAATAGATTCATTTGATTGGTATATCACACACAATATTGTAACCCTAGCTTTACTAACTAACATAACAGACGTTACCCTGTCATAACAATAAACTATCAAACGCTCAAAGGTTAAAATAGTCGTAGTTTAGTGCATAATTTTCTTTTTTTTTTCCATGAGAACCTGACTATAAAAAACATGAAAAGATAAAATAAAATGTATCTGTCCAGCCGTGATGACGTGACCAAGGGAAATAGGGAATCATTTTTTGTTATTATTGTGATGGCAGAATTAGATTACGTTGTTAATTAGCATTGGAAGCGTCAAAACCTCAAATTTTGCTGTTCTAGTTTCGCGATCGACCTACCACCAAGGCCGTGAAGGCACTTTCGTTATGGATGTTGCGTACACAACACAAGACATCACACTTGACGACAATTCTTTGCCTTCGGTGTTTTCCTCCGTTACAATTGATTTTTTCCTGTTATGATGTACCTTGACGCGATATCTCTTAATCCAAAACGTAAATAAAAATGATAAGTCACTAGATTAATGTCCTTAGATCTGTAGTCGCAAATCATTAAAAACTATTATAGCGATCACGAGTTATCTCATCGGCAACTGTGTGGGAACGTCACTAGGATTTACAAATATTTTGTTACAAAATTGAATGAAACTTGATGTGTTACTTCACTGTTTACTGTTTATTAGTTTGCAAATATACATAAGAGGTCATCTAGATTTCATTGATTGTTAAATACGTTGCCAACGTTTCCAATGGGGATTAATTTTCGTTGAAACTGCAGTTGTTGAGAAATTAATAATTACTTGGATATTTAATATTATTATAACAGTTTTTAGACCGAAAACGTGAAGTAACTATTACCTACTTATTACTGAAAACTTCAAATGATCTTTTTATCATTATGTCACATACTAGCTTGTGCCAGCGGCTGTGCCTGCGTGAAAATAGAAAATATAGGCTTATTTTACTCAGTGATATACAAACCTTCTACTGGTGAAAGAATTTTTGAAACCAGTCAAGTAGTTTTTGAGTTAAATCGTAACATACACACATTAGTTTAGAAAACTAAAACAATTGCTAAAAAGAATTAAAAAAGTGAATTTAATATTGTCATTTCTAAATCAGAAACGAGTTTATAATCGACATTATCAACTAAGGAATAATAAATAAATAAAAAAGATGGTAATTTCGACCTTTCGAGGTCGGTATAACCTAAACTCGATTACGGGAACCTTCAATGATGAATTATTTGAAATGAAATGAATCTACTATTATCATTTCTAACTCAGAAACGAGTTTATAATCGACATTATCAACAACGGATTAATAAATAAAAAAAGATGACAATTTCGACCTTCCGAGGTCGGTATAACCTAAAGTCGATTACAGGAACCTTCAATGATGAATTGTTTTACACACACATTTATTTAATGGAGGTTAGTTGTAGCATTCATATCCAAAAAATGGCACTGGAAATGCACGCTTCACGGTGTATGAATGGTCATGCAATTATCAAAAAGTCGTATAAATTAAAGCAACGTGACGTCAGACCAATTATAAAGAGGGCTATTGTTCGTTTTGTCTCGTTTCAACAATTGTGTTCGATTTCTCTAATGAGCAATTTGTTCCTTATCGTTATATTGAGTTCACGTTGTGCGGATTAAAGTCTGACTTATTTATTTTACCATACGGCAGGTAAAGACAAATAATATTATAATATTTATTTATAAGACAACTTTGATGCAATGGTAAGTAACAACTTAAGAACTAGAGTGAATAGGTTACTTCTAGGCAAGCGTGCTCGATCGTCAACCACATCATCGCTTACCATCAGGTGAGATGATGGTCAAACGCGAGCCCTAATAATAAAAAAATAAAGGGTTAATAATAGGGTCATTCTATGTAACAGGTCCGATCGTAAACTTTTAACTAGAGTCTGTCTAAAAAGACAAACGACCTGGGTAATTATTAGGGTCAAATGAAATCTGACGTAGTCAATGCTGGTTCAATAATCAAGATTGATTAAGAGATCTTGTTTACTAATAGTAGTAGTAAGTATTTTTAAATCATTAAATATTATAAAAAAAATCCTAAGTCGATTGACTTTTTAGACAGACTTAACCCAACCTACTGCCCCACCAGCAACCGCAACTAGTGATTGATCACTGGCGCATCATGCTTATCGGCTAAGGTTCAAAGACTGGAGCTAGCTCTAAATCTGATTAGCAGCCTTACTCTTTATAGCGTGATAATAATTTACAAATGATAGAGAGAACATGCCCGATGCACTGCAGTATCTAGGTAGCTCCAACAGCACCCTGAACCCATGACTTTTTTTGACATCATCTACGGAGAAGTCACGTGAAAGGTAATGGAATTGCCATACATTTTGTACTGAACGTTTTGTGGGAAACGTTAACAGAAAAGTCATTTGTCTAAACCTGCAGTACGGTCAAAATATTTTGTCAACTCTGAACTTAGGCGTTCCGAACTATGTTCATACTTGAACTAACACACAACGCACCATAGGACTCTTATAAAGAAATACTGCTGAGCCAATTGTTCGAAGTTCGGGTCGGTCAAGATAATTCGGTCGTACTGTATGAATATTGACACTTTATTAGACATGCACTTTTAATGAACTAGTCAAATCAATCAATTCACTCGCTTTGTTAGCCGTTACAAAAGGTCATTAAAATAGAAAGTTATGTAAAGTACAGTAGCGTACACGGTTTCAAATTATTTTGTAACTTTATTACTTTCGTAACAACAGTTGTTGTTGTATTGTACTGAAGTTGTATGAAAATAAAGCTGCCTTGTGCATCGAGACAGTCGCTGCCGCAAGCTTAAAGTTCAAGGTCGTACTCATGAACTTTAATTCTACAAAGACAAACTAAACGACTAGATAATACAAGTACAACCATTTATTATATTGTAAATTAGCCTCATTTTGTCGAGCCTTTGTTAAGCTGATACCTGTCACAGGTGTGTTAAAACACCTTCGACGATTAAATGAGTCTTAATATTGAACTCAAGTACGTTAACTAGCCATTCGTGTAATAATATGTAATGTTTGACCTACGCAAGTGACGTAACGAAAATTGCTCGCGTATGTAGCAGTGCCCCCTTCACTCTCTACCTTATCGGTGTACTGTTAGCATTTGCGGAATTTCATTGTTTCCATACGCTTATTTATACTCACCATTTCTCGGCGAGCATGCGTTTTAGTACCTCGTTTTAGACCCTAAGTATATGCAAGACCTCAATACTTTAATCTCTCAATTCTAAGTCTAACTTACAGTTGATTTTATGCTAAAATAGTCATGATGCGCATACGCATGATTAAGTTAAGTATTAATTTTGGTTTCAGCTCACGATTATCCTCTTAAATGTGAGAAAATATCCGCAATTGACTCGAACCAATGCCTAACATAATTACATTTAGTCCTTCTCAGAAAAACCAATCACTTCTATACCTAAGTTTTAAACGAACTAATAATTTTGAATCATTCATACTTTTTGCTTAAAAAATAATGAATGGTATTAATTTATTATAACTTGTTTTGACGTTTACTCCTTGTTACGAGAGCCATCATTCAGTTTTGATTTCTCTTCTAACTTTGTTCAAAATGATTGATTGTGTAATAAACATATAGCACTTTCTGCGATCACCTTATCTTCGTACATATTACATCAAATTCATATACATACTTGTATTTGATTGAATACTTCAAATCCGGCTGTTTCAGTTTTCGCAGTGGTTTCCCTATCATGACAAAGCGGAAGAGGTCTCAAATTAGCAATTGAATTTGCATTTATATTACAGGATGGATTACTTCAAACAAGGCATCGTGTCTTACTAACTAACCTTTAATGGAATGTGTAATCGGGGTTTTTGTCAAGCCTTATAGGTACTACTATAACATTGTAATAGATCTGTGACGTGTTTCAGCGTATGTTAATATGCTTGTAATGACGTCGGTGTAGTATTTCACACCTTCCGACTGTCAACAACGAGCACGCGAATTGAAATGTCCTGCTGATCTATTTTTCCAAATCTTTAACCGCTTAAGTCGGAGTAATTCAACATTTTTGTGTCCATTTCGCAAGGATTGTGTATTACTAAATACTCCATTATTCTGTCATCTATGGTAATGGAAGAGTTAAAAACTTTGCATTAGGGATGAGAATACCCATTCTTGCAAAAAACGCTAACTGCCACTTACGATTTTCTTCCTTTTAAGGGTCGATATGCAAACATTTGAATGTTTTTCAAAACCATTTTAATTTTCATGACAATCATTAGAATTTATTTTAAATAGCTAGTTATAAGAGAGAGATTTTATCTTAAGCAGGGTGTAATAACCAATAATATTCGTAGCTAATTATCGAATCGGTTTTGCAATTAGTTCACAATAAGAATGGTTTCATACGCACGATCGTAAAATATAATTCATTTTAAGATATTGGTTCTACACTGACGCCATCATTGGCCGTTAAAATATCGTCATTATAATTTGCAATTAACTATTTTAATGAACGTAACGATTTTAATTTACGGATGACATAAACTTGCAAGACTACATTAATGTCATCAATAGGTAATGAAACGTAAAATACGTAAGGATTTCAATTTACGAGGAAACCAACGTAGTGTTCGTAATTAAAAGTTTTATGATTTTTTTTATAGACGAAACTATAGTTCCCCCTTTCTTGTACGCTCGATTAGGTATTTAGCATCGGTCTTATCCGCGGCATGGCTTAACAATGCATTGCTACATCAGGTATTCTTTTCGACATTGTCAATGAGGTTGCCAGCGTAGCATGCGGTAATACCCCTCAACCTTGAAGTGGTGCTAACGCAACACCACTTAGCTCTGTCACCCCTTAATAAAAACGGTGGTTTGAAGTACATACGCATATAGATCTCAAGTATATATTGTATAAGGGTCGTATTTACCGAGCATGTATTGTATAAGCGATGGAGTGGAGCGTGACAGGCACACCAGACCGACGGTCGCACTCGCTGAACAGCACCAGTCTCATGTTACAAACGCACAACGCGGTGTGAATTAAAAATCACAACACTACATAATAACGCACGGATTTAATGCCTTTTGGAACTGAGCGGCACATTGTCTTCGCTGTAGAGTCCACAAAATATTGCGAGATTAAAAGTCAAATTAATTTAAGCAAATTCGTCTTCAGTTTTCATGAATGAAAGGTCGGTAAATTAATTATAATCACTCCCTTGCCACATGACCTGCTCTGTAGTTTTTCAATCTTATCTAGAATAACCGAAATATCTAAAAATATCCCGTAAACAAAAAAAAAATAAGTAGGTATATGCTACGGAGTTCAGTAAATTGCACGTAGTTTTCAGCCGTTAACCGTTGTGAAGGTAATTTTCCAATGGGTTGTCACTGTCAATAATAGCATACTAATAACCCTGAGAAACTCTGTTATTTTCTGTAACTCTATACGACGGTGTACCATTATTAATGTACTTATAGTGGCTGGGTACCCCACTGTGCATAAAACCTTGAAGCCTCGTGTCGCCTCACAGTCTGACTGACTGACTCTTGTCAGTCTGTAAACAATGTTACATATTGAATATATATGTTACATAACGTTACAGCACCCATTACTACAAAACATTCTTCACCAATAAACAATATTATGCATTGACAAGACAATTACTAATCACACCCAGCCTCGTTTCTTGCATATGTTATTAGTTACAATTTCTACCTGACAATAAATAACGCGATAAATGAAGCTTTTCTATTGTATTTGAAAATCAAAACTGTTACAATAATATACCCGTTTAGGACAAAGATCAAGTCTGTAAATGTCAAGTTACAAAATTAGTTGCATGGTGTCGGAATGATATAACATTCTATTTCCAGCTACTTGTCTCATGATCAGCGTTTGATAGATTAGCATAAGGATTTTTTTTTATTTTAAACCTAAAGTTCTGAACGTTTTATCTACTGTACTTTTGCCTCCTTTTAACGGCAGTCCTTGTCCTCTAAGGCTCCTGTAAACTAGCGTTCAAGATGTATCGACCGAAGTACAGGACAATGACTCTCTGAATGCTTCAAGGGAGCATTCTGTTGCCTGTCTAGACTGGGGTTATTGAACAAAAGTAAAAACATATAAGGGGTACTTCAGTCTGCAGTTAATTTTTAAAGTAGTTTGAAGAAGTTTTAGATTATATAACAAACTTTTTTTGCTGCCAGTACGGATTACTCATTCATGTCAATATTGTATTCTGATCTTGATCGGACGCGAATAATCTATGTGTGACTTCTGTCTAATTTGCTTCGGGTATCCTGACACTTTGAATTCTTGTTTGTTTTATTTGAATGAGGCTTCACTTTATAGTTTCCTTTTCACGAAAACCGTTAAAACAATATTTACAGTTTACACAAGTAATAGTCTCTGATAGTACATAAGTAAAACGCGTGTTCGCCAAGACCTGAAGAGTTATATAAATCGTAATAGGATCTAAACGCTAGTAAGAAACGAACTAACAACTAAACCGACCGATCAGAATAATTACATGAAACTACTTTAATTGGATGACAATCGACATTGTTACGTTTACGATCCATTGTTTGAGACAAAAAAAAAAACTTATTAATAAGCGGTATAATCACATGATTCATCTTCGTTGTAAAAATTCCATTATTTTAAATTAAATAAAAATTGAGAAAAAGCCCTGATAACTGAATGATCGCAATTATATAATTGTCAAAGATTAATTTTTATTTTAAGTACATTCTCTTTTTGACGCATTTACTGACAGGTCCGTTATTACAATGCAATACAAAGAAATATCTCTTAATTAATACCGCGTACATCGAAGGACTGGAACACTGCCTGCTGCGGTCTTCTCATCCGATTATAATTTGGGTGTCTTCAAAGCTAGATTGAATAGGCTTTTAATAAACTAGTGCGCCTCGCTATCAAT
Organism: Mythimna albipuncta; assembly: GCA_929112965.1. Lineage (NCBI taxonomy): Eukaryota > Metazoa > Arthropoda > Insecta > Lepidoptera > Noctuidae > Mythimna > Mythimna albipuncta. The sequence goes on along the minus strand of OV815974.1, from coordinate 9,277,049 downwards.
GATTGCATCATATTGTGAAGCTTCTTATCCCAAAGGGCCATACTCCCGAGTTAGAAAGTATCCTATTTGTAATTCCAGGACATGGTATACCCTTGTGCGTATTGCCTTGTGAAGGAGCAACTCGTCTTAATAATATTAATGTTACGAATGCTTTGGAACCGGATGAAGTCCTTTATAAGTACCGAACACCTGAAGAGAATGGAAATTACAATCTCTTAATCATTATCACACATATTATGTATTACAGATAACGTATTTACATCAATATGAAAAGTTCATTACGAACAGATTTTATAATTTTTATTTTGTTCACAGATCGAGAAGCCAGTTACGGAAGGTCTGTCGCACAGAACGCGCGACCAATGGGAAATCGACCGTTCATCGCTCAAGTTCGTTAGAAAACTGGGACACGGCCAGTTCGGTGAGGTATGGGAAGGTCTATGGAACAACACCACTCCAGTAGCCGTAAAGACACTTAAATCCGGCACTATGGATCCCAAAGACTTCCTTGCCGAAGCTCAAATCATGAAGAAACTGAGACACAACAAACTCATCCAGTTGTATGCTGTGTGTACGCTTGAAGAACCAATCTACATCATCACAGAACTGATGAAAAACGGATCTCTATTGGATTACCTACAAGGTAAAACTAAAATTACATTGGATATAATCATCAACAAAAATATAAACATAAATTGTTAAAACCAATCAGTAACAAGTGTTATGTTAATTACGTATTCAGATGTAATTTAAAATTATTACGTTTTGACAACATCCGAGGCAGTAAAATTAAATTATTTTTGGTTTGGATACTAAGTTTTTTTAAATGTCTTCGTATGAATAGGTAATTTTTGGTTGCCATTAGAATATCGATGTACAAATTCTAATGTTTTATATTATTTGGCAGCAAATGTATCAAGTCAACCAAATCTGCAAACTTCGCAGAGGTAGTCAAACGCTACAATAAAATTCTCAGTTCCATTTTTACCAAGGTTGCGCCTGTTTCAGTGATTCCACATATTTTACAGTTGCGCAGACACTTGAGATACAAGACTGCACCAATTTTACATGATACAATATTCACTAAAAATAAAAAATGATGAACAGAAAATGAACTTCACTTGAAGAAATTCTGCTGAAAAAAAACAATTCTTTAATTCATAAAACCAAAGCGAACGCTGGCGTTAGCGCTGTCATTGTCTTTCTATTGTATCTATAAGTGACGGTATTCGAATGATTTATATTCATCGATTTGTTCTTTTTTTAACAGGCAAAGGTCGATGTCTGAAGCTACAGCAGCTTATCGACATGGCTGCGCAGATCGCCGCCGGTATGGCGTATCTCGAATCACAGAATTACATACATCGCGATTTGGCCGCGAGAAATGTTCTCGTCGCCGATGCTAACATCGTGAAAATTGCTGACTTCGGCCTCGCTAGGCTTATCAAAGTAAGTTTTAGCATTATTTATAGTTAGTACTTGCTTTTGCTCGCGGCTTTACTCCCGCTCTACCTTACTCTATCCTATTTTACCCTACTCTAGCCTAGTCTACCCTACTCTAGCCTAGTCTACCCTCCTCCACCCTAGTCTACCCTACACTACCCTAATTTTCATTTTATTTTTCCATAAAAACCTCTTCACATTAACAAACACACAAAAAGAATTAGCGAATTCGGTTCAGCTGTTCTCGAGATTTGCGCTTAGCAACACATTTAGCGATTCATTTTTGTATTATGGATGACAACTACAGTTCAATTACCTGGTCGATTTTCCTCCATATAAAAAAATAATAATAATATATAGACAGAGGAAAACATATCTATACTTTTTTTTTAATTTTCATCCTCTTTAGCTAAAAACTTTACCTTATACCACAGGTTATGGAGTTGTGGTTTTTGATGAGTCATATTCTGCTAACTTTTCCCTCTTTAGAACAATCGTAAATTAATTAAATTCATTTGATTAGAACAATGAGTAATAAATAATGTTAAAGTGCTTGCGGTTGACAAAAACAATTTCACATCACTCAAGTCTCGCGAATACTTTTACTTGTGTCGGTTTTTAAACGATTATTTTTGTTACTTTCTTTTTTTAATATTTTTTCATAAATTAATATAAACTTCTTAGAAGAGGCCAATAGTAAGATACAATATTATAGTCTATATATTAAAATCCCTAATTTTGTTTTCAAGTGTTCAATTCTATTGACATACCCTAAGATACCACAAACAAATCTGGACAATGTCTGTCTCCAATAGTTATTCTAGTGTCTACCTCAGTACATTGTTTCAAATAGTATGTTATGCCGTTAAAACTAAATGGCATGTGTTCCGTTAACAGGAAGACGAATACGAGGCCCGCGTGGGCGCGCGGTTCCCCATTAAATGGACAGCGCCCGAGGCAGCCAACTACAGTAAATTCTCCATAAAGTCCGACGTGTGGTCGTTCGGTATCCTCTTGACTGAGCTCGTCACCTACGGCCGAATACCTTATCCAGGTGAGTGCTTCGACTTTCGAATAACACCAGTTTTTGCAACGTGTTATGAACTTGCATTTTTCATGTTTACTTATTTTAATTGCCACTTCTTTCAAGTTGGAGTTTTAGGAACCCTTTTGGAAGGTGAAATTGCGATTGAAGGATTTGTTTTTTTGCACGTTTTTTAAACTTTCATTATCGAGTCATCCTTCAGAAATGCCGTTATACCAAAAGTTTTCTTCCATTTCTGCAAATTTAAAAGACAGATGTTTTGTTGGCGAGTTTATTGCGCCACTTCTTCCCGGCTAAATTACCAACTATTCGGGCGTTTTCTAGCGTCTTTATGTAAATAGGAATTCAAAAAGTGCTGATTCTCAAAGTAATTTATACGATCGATTTTAATTTTTTTATTTTCCCTCAACAGGAATGACAAACGCCGAAGTGCTACATCAAGTGGAGCACGGCTACCGCATGCCATGCCCACAGAACTGCCCGGCCGCGCTCTACGAGATCATGCTGGAGTGCTGGCACAAGGACCCGCTCAAGCGGCCCACGTTCGAGACCCTGCAGTGGAAGCTGGAGGACTTCTTCACCATGGACAACTCCGAGTACAAGGAGGCGTCCGCCTACTGAGCCCGGCCCTCCCTGCCGCCCCACCGACACGCACACTCGCATCATGTACGTAAACAATAACTGAATGATTCCTTCATTTTGAATAACTCATTATAATGAATAACTTTGGACATAGGACCCTTACGTCTTGCTTAAGTTAACAAGACGTAATTTTTTTTTTTATTTAATGTTGATCACATGTCGTAATTTCGAGATTTTCTGTTGTTTCATTACATATTGTATAACATTGTATACTCGCTTGTCCACAGACTCCAGGCCTGTATCACATGCCGCCGGAACTGCAGATGCTGCACAACAGTACGTCGATGCAGTATCTACAGATGCACCCCATGGCGCAAACGAGCATCGGACAGATGCAGGCGGCGCACCAAGCGAGTATTCAGCTGCAGGCCGCGCACCAGGCCAGCTTGCAAGCCGCGCACCAGGCTAGTCTGCAGGCTGCGCACCAGGCCAGCCTGCAGGCCGCGCACCAGGCCAGCCTGCAGGCGCACCAGGCCAGCTTGCAGGCGGCGCAGCTAGCGGCGCGGCCACTATGTGCCGTGCACGCGCGCCACGCGCCGCCCGCCGCCTACCGCGCGCCCTAGGCCCCGCACGCTACTCACACCACGCGCCGCAGGACACGAGCAGCAGGGATCCCTCCAACTCCATTTGGAGTCGTGAGCGAGTGATGACGACTACGATTTCAAGTTTGATGATATGACCAGCGATGTGCAGGACACACGCCTTCCGTTACATTCCCTTTTATAATTACCGGAGCACGAGGCTCCCGTTCATAAACCTTCCTAAGAAAGTCGGTCCGCTGACAAATGATTACTTTGAACCCCTCACGGGAGAGGTCATGATTTTATTATTGCAAGACGAAGCGAGTACGAGATATTGCGAATTTGAAATGGCGACGTAGACGTAATTTTATTACTCCTCGATCGGTAATAAGTTTAGTTAGACTGCCTACGATTTCTAAATGTATTTAGCCATAGGTTAACATTTACGATTCTTCAAGTATTAAATAAGCCTCTTTAGGGTGATCACTTACGATATTATTCGAAATGATGAAGTAAGCTATTAGGAGAGTGTATACTGAGTACGACATCTTAATCATTTCTCAATACGGCAATAATATGAGTGACATATCAGCGCTTTATTCATTTTCACGACGCTTCAGAACATCGATATAACATTGAGCTATTTATTGGCGCCGCGTGGATCGCTTCTTACGTCATTTCTCTTGCAATCAAATAAAATGTGTTCTCTGCTTCGCTGCATTTTTGATTCGATTTATAAATATAATATAAATGTATCCTTACATTTCGGTCTCTCAGAAAATCCAACGTAGTTACCTAATAATGTTCAAGTTCGAGGTAGGAGGCTTATATCGTGCTAACTAGCTACGACAATTGGTTTCGTCTTCATAATCACATTGGAATGCTTGTGGCGCTGGTGTAGCCGTGTGGCTTGTGGCAGCTGCGACGAAGGCGTTAGGCGGCACTGCGAGTGTGTCGACAGGAGGAACTCTAGGCTCGGCAGGGAATTAAATTATCGAGCGTCATGAACGCGTTTTGTAAGGATTTATGTTATGAAGAGGCGCATTAACAGATTAGGTATTTTCACCTTCGTATACCATGTTTAGTAGAATAACGATGTTGGTGATAGATGCCAAATAATCCTAATAAAGAACTGAATTTTATATACATAATTAATTGTTCTGAGGGTATTTAGACGTTAGGATTTTATTTAATTTAAGCTGTTCTAAAACATAATTAATGGAACGCTATTCTTAACTATTTATATAATTGTAACAATGACATTTATACACTTCTTATCTCGTAAACTTTACTTTCTCGTAATCATTTTAATATTTATCATGCTCAAGAACTTATTAATTTTATTTGATTTTATCAAAATGTTCATTCGAAACTGATATTTTATTTGTGCCAAGACTTTTAGTTTAAGTTGAAAGTGGCCACATTGTAATCTAAATTGTATCGACACAAACTAATTACGTATTTAACCATTTACTTTAAAGCTAAGATATAATTGGCCTAAGTAAATAAGTATTTTTGAATGTGTAAGTTTTGTATCCTAACTTATTAGACTAACTTAGTATATATTAGATATTTTCAATTATATTACTGTATGTCGGACGTAAATATTCTCATTCGTTAAAACTGCACATTTTTAATGAAAATGTCACAGTTATGTGCAATATTTATTATTTCAAACCCGGTGCTTAGTGTGTTTGTATGCTACGAAAGATTATATGGTGAACTTACATCCTCAGAACATTTAAAGCAACTGTTGATGTAAGCTTGAAACGTTAGTTATTTAATTTGATGATAAATTACTAATACCATTAACAGTACAACAATGAATTTGTTGTCGTGTACATTGAACTTTCCACAATTTTTAACTTGTAAATAGTTCCAAGATTTAGTATTGGTTATAATGGTAATAAGTGATATTAGAATGTTGGTATTACGATGTAACAGTGTGCTGCTTACTCAGGTCCACTGACTCGATCATTCCAATTGGATCAAGGCAATATACTAAAATCGGCAAAATAAACAAAGGTAGGCACTACCAAGATGATATTCTTTCTATCACGATAAAATATTAAATACAACTATATCGCACAAAAATACATTCGTAACCTACTTGTAAGGTGCCTGAAATAATTACATTTGTACGTCACAAAATATTGTATAGTCTGTGACGAGTGGCTGTCTCATGAACGTGCGGGACTGACCTCATTTATTGTTGGCATTTTTCGCTTTTATCATTTTCTAGTGGTCAGTTTCCTACCCTCATCAAACGCGCGTCATTCGCTGCCAGACTGTATTTTATAACTGCACTGTGGATAGAGCACGATTATCTAGGATCAAAAAACTTTATTCAATTTTTGACTTTAATGTAAAAACGCAATCGGTGTTCACGATCAATGCTACGGAAATGTGTCCGCCAAGTATTAATATTAACAAGTCGTACGATCTTATTTCACATAATTATAATTCCAACGTTATTTTCGTTTATTCTCTCATGTATTATTTCTATAATTTATTTCTTCGTACTGTTAAGTTTTAGCTGTATGATATGCTTTAGGCTTTGTGCTTTATTGAATGGCTACGACCGTTACGTCTATCCCTGTATGTACATGTACGGCAATATTATCAATGTATTCAATAACTTTAATTATTAGTTAGCCAATTTTAAGTATTTTCTTAAAAGTTTCGCCATCACAATTATGAAGAGATCAATAGAACGAATAGGGTTAAGCTATGTGAATGATGTATGTTAGATATAAATATTTAACTAGAATTTATTTAGTAACTGTTGCTGTGTTACACGACGTTTATACTTCGGTCTACGGTATTGTACAACTGTACCAAGTGTAAATGTATCGGCGATTTAGGGTGAAGTCATAAATTTCAAGTGCGACTGATGATAGTTGATACTATTTGACATGTGAACTAAGGTCTTATTACCTCCGAGTATCAATTAAATCTATTTTAGTTTATTCTCGTGTACCAGTATTGTTACACTGCCATAACTATAAATTGCAAGGTCGTTATACTCTCGGCCGCTGTTAAATGTTATCCCCTTTAGATGTTTGATGTCCGAACCTTTATAGTGAAGATCTTATATGACAGTGTAATCATAATACTGGTTATAAGTACGGTTATTATAATGATTACTATATTTCACTTATTTGTAAAGATTTTTTTTAACACAACAATAAATATAAATGTGAAATACTTTTTGTTTTATTTCTACATAAATGAAACAAAGCATAGACTCAATCAAGTATATTGTTCAACTTATTGCAAACAATTTTAATTCTATTCAAGTATTCAGTTGTAAAAATGTTTTCTTTTATTTGACAAAGCGAAGATGCATCGGTTTCGAGTCTGCTTATAATTTGTTCTACTTCATTAGTGTTCAGTTTTGCTTTTTTGCACGCAGGCTCTGCATCGCTCTCGGCGTCAAAGAGTGAATCGATATCAACAAAATCGAAATTATTACTCAACGACTTCTGCATCTTCACGGAGCCTGAGTCCACGAACTCGTCGACATCTTGTAGACATTTGTGGCAATGCTTGAAATCTGTGGTGCATTGTAAATGTTGCTTTAAATTAATATCTTCCTTTTTCAATCGTCCATGTCTTTTAAAACAATTCCACGTTTCTCTCAAGGAGTCGTCTTCATTGACTATCTTGGAAACTATTCCATCCATTGTATTAGTTCCATACTTTCTCAACATATTAAATAATTTATTTTTAACAGTCAAATCTGTCTCTTGAAATAATTCACTAAATGCTCGCGTGCGTATGGAGTCCACGAGATGTTTATTCATATCATAGGCCTCAACATTCGCTAATTTACATAGAATATTAATCAAGAGTAATTTCAATTCCTTACACCCGGACTGGACAATTTGTGAAATTATGTGTAGAACCTGAAAGAGAATTTTTACATAAAAAGAGGTGTTAAATGTTTCAAAGGGCCTTTACTAATATGGCACTGCTGATACGAATCTAGTACAAGGTTCTTGGGAATAAAACCATGGGCCTTTAAGTTTTAACTGCTCAAGATAGCAGCAGCAGTAAGAAAATGAATAACGCCCAACTCCAAAAAAGTGACCTAATAACACTTTGAAGTTTTTGATGTATATGATACACACTCAGCTAAGGTAGTTCTTGCTTTATCGATAAACGACGGTTCTTGCGAGACCAGCTTCACTAAATTAGTAAGTGAAACCAACATGAAAAATTCATTATTTTTCCACTCTTGTGGGGACACGAGTAATTCCTAATTACTCCTTTGTGAGTGCGTTCACAAACATGTAAACTGACATGCACAAGACACCCAGACCCAGAACAACTATCTGCAGACCATACAAATATTTGTTCTGTGCGGGAATCGAAGCCGTAACATGTAAAGTTTGCCAATTGTTAAACTACTGCGCCAAACGTTCCGTCACGTTTGTAGTGATGTTTTATTTTTTAACAATCTTCTATGAACACGACGATGGGCAAATAATGTAAGTTCATACAAACGTAGTTGTCCTTCACGCCAACATTCGCAATGTTTGCCATTGACGTTATACGCACAATAGTACTCATATTATTATTCTATTTTAACTTTTCTCTAGAGTACTCGTAAAACGCACGACTTAGTAATTAAATAGTCAATATACTATTTTAAATATTCCAACGTGACTATTAAAAGCTAGAACTAATTGGGTACCTATGTGACTCATTGTTTTTATAACCAAACAAACAAATGTTTCAAAATATCAAAAATTACAAGATTTTTTCTAAGCGGTTCATAATTGAGGAAGTTGGAAAACGTTCAAATCTGTTGTAAGGAGAAACTGTAAAATAACAACAAAAGTAGCGGTTACATACGCACAAAAGGAGACAGCGTCTCACACGATGCTGGTGCAAAGGGAAGGTCGCACCAGACAGAAGCCGGAGTAGCAACACGCGGGGTTGCGAAAATCGACAAAAGGATCCGTCTGTCGAGAAATCTGAGGCCATTTGCTTTCATGGCCGTCGGTACGCTCCACCACTGGTTTCCCAATTAGTGGTAGTGCATAAATAACGGTATAGTACCTAGGACTTTTCCTCGACAGCGAGTGGAACTTCAAGGAACATTTCCGAAGTGTGACTCCTGCCAACGGCTCTACGGGCCTAGATGCCTCCTGCCAGAGGCTCTAAGCGGGAATCGTGTGATCCATGGCCATTTACGGGGCGCCAGTATGGACGTGGAAGCGACTCGTAAGCTGAAAGTGTCCCTGAAGATATGGCTACCTGAACAGAACACGGTCACCCGCGAAGCGGCGAGACACCTTGTCGGCTTGCTATCGTGGTATTAAGAGGCCACAGTCCTTGTAAACATGCACGATTTACGCATGGTGGTTCCGGCGGGATCTCTTGGCAGTATGGACACAGTGTCATTTGCGACCCAGCGCTAGGCACACCACAATCGCAATCGTCCTCACATTCCGTCAGACGCAGGTCTTCACCGTCTAGTTATATATAGGAGTCGAGGTATGCACCGCTCGGGCGGAGCAACGTCCTCGTGGAGGCGATCGTTGGCGGCGACCTGTCACGCCAGTTCCTGGTTAAAACCATGATCCAGAGCGAGGGGAAATGGAAAGCGGCCGCCTCCTTTTGCGAAGCAATAATTCAAATGAAGGAGATGTCCACAATCGTGAGAGAACTGACATCCTCACGTCCTAGTCGTAGCTAAGGAGACGCCCCAAACGTCGGGAGTCACAGGCCTATCCCCGGACTTGTGGACGTCCTACTACGCAAAGGGCAATTTAAGAATACAGGTGGATATCAGTCAGTAAAACTCTGATACGCAAAAATATTGTAAGTCTAGAAATAAATACAGAAAAATACCAAATTACCTTCACTAGATTAACGCTGCTACGATGAAATATATGTTCCATTGAGGTAGTTAGCGCTACTAGTCGTTCAATATACCTGTAGTACCACAGTGTGCCCTTATTTATTTCCTTGGCTATGTCAGGAATGTTTTTAGGACAAGCCTTCGTCCAAGCCTGTATTAATAAAGTTTCCATCTCGTCCTCTGTATCTATTATTGAACAGGTACTTGCTAGATTCATTACTTTTATCTGAAAACAAAAAAAATATGGTGATCTTTAAGTCAAGAGTTAATGAATAGGTTAATTTGAGGCAAACGCGCTCCATCGTCAACCACACCGTCGCTGTGTATCAGGTGAGAACAATCAAGCGTGAGTTTATCAACAATTAAAAAATAATTGTCAAATAAACGTAGTGCATGGATGCGTGACGCACAGGACCGGTCGTTGTGAGGACGCTTGGGGGAGGCCTATGTCCAACACTGAACGTCTTTCGGCTGATATAATGATGAAGTGACGTAGTGCAGGGGTGTGACTTTTTACCAAAGATATTGTGAGGACGCGTAGCGGAGCTCTTTCCTGACTTCTCTTCTACTCTTCCCACCAAATCTTTACAAGGAAGAGTTGTTTAGGTCGCACACGCGTAGAAAGCGAAAGACACCCACAGCTGGACCACTGCAACGTCGTGACCTCCAAACATCACCCACACCCCCATATTTGTCAAGTCTATGCTCCTTGCGGGTCAAGCGGATTCCCGGGATTTTTATTAAATGTATGCATTCAATTTTACCATTCTTTTAAATTGTCACATTGTTACTTCGAATGGGAATACCCGTCATTATTAACTAAATCATTTTTATAATGATTATGTAAACAAATGATTTAGTATCCATTGTCGTTTGACTATAAAGTATAAGATCTCTCTCTTGCGTAATATTGATGTAGGTACAATAAAAACATATTAGGTATTCTATGTATCTCATTCATAAATAAAAGTTCATAACTATGGTTTGATTGACCTTTTCTTTCTATCTATATATTTCATAATTAATGCCACTTTTCGTTGTAATTTTATAACTCAAGAACGGGCTCACCTATCCAAACCGTTTTGGCTTTGTTCGGACTATTCAGTAGATGGTTTTTGTGAAGTTTGCACAAAATCGGTCGAGCGGTTCTTCGTTTATCACATTTTTTGTAACAAATGAAGTAGGGTAGAGTAGGTTAAAGTAGGGTAGAGAAGGGTAGAGTAGAGTAGGGTAGGGTAGGGTAAAGTAGGGTGGAATAGGAAAGAGCGGGAGCGAAGCCGCGCGGGCAAAAGCTAGTTAATAATATTTGTCTTAATTTATAAAACCCTACACCCGGCCGACATATAGAAAAAAAAAGTATTGTAACAGAACTCTGCTTCCGCTTCTGCAGAAGTTCCGCAAACTTTTTCACTTTCGTTTCACACAGTCAAGACCTAGATTGACCAAAAACCTACCGTGTAATGCGTCGCGTGACGTTTTTTAGTACTGATTGACGAAAACCATTATTCATGATTGATGGAATTGATTGACGCTTGTATGACCGTGTAATGGTCGCCATAAAGTTGGGATTTAATAAATAGATAGACAGATGCGGACAGCGTATGCTATAGTACGAGTATGTTGAGAAGTCAAAACTGTTGATAAAGAAAGGCAAGTCAGCCAGAAGGTCATAGTCATCAAAACTTACCAACTCATCTATATTCACGGTATTTTCATGACACATAAAGCCTCGCATTTCAAACTTAAATTTCTCCATTACAACCGTTTCGCCGTCAATCTGTATTTCATTAGGTAAGTTGTACAGTTTTAGACAACACCATAAATTCATATTTCTATCTTCATTAATAGGAAACATATTGTAGACTTTTATTTTGTCTTCGTCATGCATAACTTCAAATAATCCATTAAGTGTATATGTAAAGTGCACTTTTTGCGGAGAATCGGCGAATAAGTAATTATTTTCCAGTCCTTGGTACATTTTACTTAATGATATGACTTGGGTTAGTAGGAGCTGTCTGCTTGATGTTCTGAAACAAGAAATAGTTGTTCAAGAAAATCAGCTAGGCAAGCAAGCTCTGTCGTCAGCCACATCATCGCTTACCATTAGGTGAGATGGTGATCAAACGCGAGACTATCAATAATAAAAAAAAAAAGGTTTAATTTGTGGGCAGAAATTAGGCGACATAACCAAATGTACCAGTAGTTTTGTCAATGGAGCAAGATGATGATTTTATATTTAACTAATAATTATATACTTCTACTCAAAATATCCACCACTAGCTTTTGCCCGCGGCTTCAAAAATACAAAATACAAAACGTTTATTTGTGCACGCAGGTATCAAGAATAAAGCAGCTTTCTATCGGTGAAAACAATTTTCGCAGTCGGACCAATACTTTCAGAGATTACCTTCTATAAACAAAAAAAACATAAATACAAAAAAAAAAAAAATTTCTTTATAATATTAGTGTAAACTAGCTGCTGCCAGCGATTTTGCACGCATGACCGTAGAAAATTATCCTAAGGCAACAGCCGGGTCGAAGCCTACTGGGGCCAGGGTTATCCGAAAGGGAACTCGAACCCCGGTATGAAGGCTAGACTGAACGGGGTGGGCTTTTAGTCAGTAAGAGTCTGTCACTATCTCCCGCTCCACCCAAGAGCGGGGGTTGTCATTGGATGATTTTTCCCACCATAAAAAAAAATATACTCCCGGGACAAAAAGTATCTTCTGTGTTATTGCAAGACATAGTCTACCCGTGTGTCAAGTTTAATCCATGCCCGTTCGAACGTGAAGAAGTAAAAAAAATACACACGTAAACTAATAATATTAGTATGTTATTATTTTCATACCTGGCCAACAGCCCCCACAAGTTAGCAGAGAACAGAGCACTCCAGGAATCAGTACTGAGCACAGCCTCCACCATCCTCTTCTCCAAAACATTCATCTCTTCATTACTCAACGTAGCTGATAACGTGAACATTTGCAGTAGGAAGTATTCGTACAATCCGTATGTTTGAATCTCGCGACTTAACTTCTCACATTTGAATTTTAAGCCCATATTGAACCAGACGTGACCTGAAATAGAGTAGACAATAGTAGTATGAGAAATTAGTGACCCTCCCCAGTTTGGCGTAAGTGATAGTGTCCCCGCACACGGGCCACAAAAAGCCACTTCTAGCTTCTTTTTGTGCCCCGTTTACTGCGGTGCCGCCACAAATAAAAGCTAGAAGCCGATTCTAGCTTCTCCAGCCACAAGCTGTCGCGCGCTTCAACTTTTTTTGTGGTCGCTTCTACCTTTTTTTTTGTGGCCACTTTTAGCTTTTTTTTGTGGTCGCTTCTGGCTTTTTTTTGTGGCCACTTCTAGCTTTTTTTGTGGTCGCTTCTGGCTTTTTTGTGGCCACTTCTAGCTTTTTTGTGGTCGCTTCTGGCTTTTTTTGTGGCCACTTCTAGCTTTTTTTGTGGTCGCTTCTGGCTTTTTTTGTGGCCACTTCTAGCTTTTTTGTGGTCGCTTCTGGCTTTTTTTTTGTGGCCACTTCTAGCTTTTTTTGTGGTCACTTCTGGCTTTTTTGTGGCGCGTGTGCGGGGACACTTAGATATTTTTAAAATTCTTATCATCATCATTTCAGCCGAAAAAATGACGATGACCATAAAAGTTGCAACTACACAGATGCAGTTCCCTTTTCTCTAGATACTGACTTACAGCTCTTAGCTCAGCCTCTAAAGCCTTCATCATAATAAATCAGTTGCGTGGTCTGCAATGGTCTGTTTATTGCTTGTTACCGACTCTTCACCCAACAAGATATTCCCAATCAATATACATGATTATTGTAAATACCCTAAGGTGGTCGATTAAGGCACTGAGACGCAAAAGGCAACTGAAGGAATATAGGTGTGGCTTAAGTCAGTAAAAGTCTGATAGGCCCTTCCGCTGCATTCTAGAGCGCGAGAAGTCATAAGATGATTTCCCACTTCACAAATTTTCCGCCCGTTTGGGCGGAGGACATCCATAAAAAATGAAATAAAAAAAAGTAATGCTTCATTTTCTTACAATGCGGTAATAAGTTGTACACAACATCTATTAATTTATTCTTTGATACTTGAAATGACTGGTCACCACTTTTCAGTACTAATGTCTTGATTATTGATATTACTAGAAGTATCATGCCAAGTAACTTGTCATCTTTACTTATGTCATTTATGTCGTAGTTGCAGAAGAACTGAAATTAAAATTACAAAACATTAATACTATATAATCGTAAGTTAGTGTCAAGTCTCTAAATGTGACTCTTATGTCATTGTTACACGGTTTATATTGCAATGATTGCTCATGTTCAATGTAGTACTTTTAATACAAGTCAAACCCTAATGAAATATTTTATGTCCAAGAGGAATATTTGTCAAAACCGTAATCACTTGGCTTTTGTTCAACAATTTTACTTTTTTATAATATACTACCGGCCCGTCACGGCTTCGCACAGGCAATAAATATAGCCTATGTTACTCAGGGTGAATGTAGCTTTCCAATGGTGTACGATTTTTTGAAATCGGCACAGTAGTCTTTGAGTTTATTCGTTACATACAAAAATACAAATCTTTCCTCATTATAATATTATAGTATATAGATACAGGGTTATTTTTAAAACACTGGCAACCTCTCAGGACTATGTCTACACTAATATTGTTACGTACGTGGGTAATCAAATGCCGATTTACTGACGAGAGAACTTTATTTACCACAAACAATAACAAATTAGTCCAGTCAACAATAATCCGAATCGCAATGAACACTAGAGTACCGTTACACTATCGCTTAGGTCACTTTAAGTACTAGGGTAGTTCGCTCTTGATCGCAGTCGAAATCACAACTGACTCGCTTCCGGCCGGGGGCCCGTATTTATGCGGAGCCAAGAAAATTCTAGATACCGACGTCCCCGGATCTATCCAGAATTCCAGAACAATTGAATCGCTTCTCGAAGTCATAAATCATTTTTATTTCTCGTAATAATAAGAGTCACGTTCATGCGAATTTCGACTCTATTGTTAACGTCGGAGAGTACAATTTCCCTTATCGGTTAGATATATGCCTACTACTATTTGTAGGTATGTTGTGGATGTTTCGAGATTTTTCCAAGTCTGTCTAAGCACAACTACTCTAGACCTTTCGAACAGCAATGCGTTTTAATTATTACGTGCCACTCGTTATTTTCTCGGAGATATGGCGTGTTCACGTTTAGTGGCGTAACAATATTATAAAGAGGAAAACTTTGTTTGTTTGGTTGTAATGAATAGGCTCAAAAACTACTGGACCGTTATTAAAAAATTTTTCACCATTCGAAAGCTACATTATCCACGAGTAACATAGGCTAAACTTTATTTTGGAAAAAAGTAGGGTTCCGTAAGATATTTGGTTTTTTCGGACACAAGGTGTAAAAAATCAACCAGAAAAGTTACTTATTTTGCGTACGCTGCCTAAACTATAAAAGATAGAACCATAAAATGTTCTAATTAATTGTAGATGTTATAAATATCTACAAAAAAGTCCGCGACACGCTATCCTTATCTATGTCGAGTGAGGCACAACAACCATTTTTTTATTTAAAAATCTTGATTTTTTTTTGACTACATTTAAACGCATTTATTTTACTCATGCTATTAATCCTTATCAAAATAAATTATTTCATCACTAAGTACAGTTGTGTATGTAGATAATATTTGGTCTTTGAATGACTAAAATTGGACGTTTGGTTTTGAAGTTAAGGCGAAATTAAAATATTACGATTTCTGCTGCACGGCCCGTTGCGAAGTGAGCGTCACCAAGGCGGGGGTGCGCGTGCGGGAGGGGGAGTTTAGATCTATGAGTAAGGTACCAGGTAGTAGTGCCAAGCACTTTAAGCGCTACATTTGGCACTATTTTCCCAAGGCCAGCACTGAAATCGAACATACAGCACCTAGCACTCAATTTAGCACAAATTTTCAGATTCTAATAAAACGCACACACGCACAGCATGCGTGCAGTGTAACAAACACATTCGTATTATTTCGTATTACTGACACATAAATTTATTATCTATGGAATTACACATTCTAACTAATATTAAAAATGTGAAAGTGTGGATGTTTGGATGTTTGTTACTTAATCACGCAAAAACGGCTGAACGGATTTGAATGAAATTTGGCATGCACATAGCACATGGAAAAGAACATAGGCTACCTTTTATCCCGATTCCTTAAGTACCTAATGCCAAGCGGGCGAAGCCGCGGGCAAAAGCTAGTTACTAATATCATAAACAACAACTTTTGTTCTGTCATCATCATCAGCATCATATCAGCCGAAAGACGTCCACTGTTGAACATAGGCCTCCCCCAAGCGTCGCCTCAACGACCGGTCCTGTGCATCACGCATCCATCGGGGTGCCAGCACCTGGTCATTGGGTACACAAAATACAGAGTTGAAATGTATTAGATAGAACATCGAAATCTTGAAGGTTTGTTTTTGGTAAATGTATTAAAATTTGTAAAAAGTCATAGAAAAAAAAGGTGTTGTTTATGATGTTAATAATGCATTCCTGTGAGGTTGTTAGTGTATTACAAATAAGCTTGTATACGTATTATGCACATTGCAGATGTAGCATATAATCACATTTATTTTTGCAGAAATATTATTTCCAGAAAACAATTATAATGAAGAAAAACAAGTACATAATTTCAAATGCTAAACGTAAATAGTTGTATAATAATTGTTATTACAAAACAAAAACGTTGATTATATGTGTAATACTAATTCTTATGATCACTCATTTATAATAGGAGGAAACTAAATTCGCCCCGCCTTTAAGTTACGCCCCTGTGATTAATAAAAATTACTGACATAAATCTAAATATAAAAACAAAAAAAAAATAATTGTTTTTATTATATTTGTTCCAAAAAAAAATCATGTAATGAGTACTTGTATTTAATGTTTATTTTAAGAAAATGCAAAGATGGAGAAGAGGAGGACAATTATTTTGAAATTGACTTTTTGACTGTTCAAGAGGACTTTTATTGTTATGAATTACATCTATACTTAATATATATAATATTATAAAGCTGAAGAGTTTGTTTGTTTGTTTGTTTGTTTGAACGCGCTAATCTCTGGAACTACTGGTCCGATTTGATGTTTTATTTTTTCAAAATTAGGGATCCGTAATAAAATTGCTATTTTGTAACACAAGGTGTAAAATCGAAAACCTATTTTTGCGTGCGCTGCAAAAACTATTAACAATAGAACAAAATGATGTACTACGGGTTTGTAGATCCCATTAAGACCTACAAAAAAGTCCGCGAGAACATATATCTAGCTATCATGGTTTAATCACAATAACCGATTTTGTGTTCAAAATAATTATTAAATCGTCTGAAGAAAAAAAAACTACGTTACATATGTATCGTAATATTAATCTTTATCGAAATTAAGCATTATGTTATCAAGAGTATTTATGTAAAAGTAAAATACTTTTTGTTTCATCTCAATCGGATATTTCGTTTAAAAGTTATCACGTGTGTAAGATGTTAAGAGTTGGTACCTGGTATTAATGAGTTATGGGCCATAGAGTTTTTTATCAACATAAAATCCTGTAATAATCTTTTTGAAATATATTTGTTGATGATTGTATAAGATCTTTGAAGAGTATAATAAATACATTTATGAACGCGGTAATTTTGGGAAATACTGATCTGATATGAAAACTGTTTAAATATTCACTGGGACTCAGGCCTGCTTTCTAGGAGAGGGAATGGGCCGTAATCCACCATGTGGGCCCAGTGCGGGTTGGTGAATGTCACATGTCTTCGGATTTTTTGGTTCTAGGACATGCCGGTTTCCTCACGATGTTTTCCTTCACCGTTTTGAGAGCAGTGATGAAATAAATTACACAAAGTAATAGGCCTGGCTAGGTTTGAACTTGTGACCTACAACTCGTAAGTCGGAGCCATTACCACTCGGCCACCACTGCTCATCATAAAGATTTACATAAGTGGTAATTGTAGGTATCCCCGTAAAAATTTAATCGTGAATCTTTCGGAAGATCGTAGACCTGCAAAATGTATAGTCGACAATATTTTGATTCGAAGAACAAAATAGCGAAAACTGGTCGACTGAAGATTGACGCTGTACCTCCTAATAATTACTAAACGCGGTCAATAATGCGCAGTCAACTTTGCCACTCAAGGACTACTGACAGGCTCAGTCTGCCGCTGCCTAGAATACTTACAGCTAATAGTCTGTCATCCATCATCAGTTCATTAAGTAGTATCTGCACTGGACCAGTAACATTGTTGTCGACAAGATTTATAATCTGTGGCGATTTCCCACGCATTGTGTGTAGATAAGCTTCATTATTTCTGAAACCAATTAAATGGTAATATTAATAAACGTGTTTATGTTATGTTAACGTGCATTTTTCAAGATTTGCCGACTTGTTTACTACTGTCAATAGTTCTGCCTTAAAGTGTCGGATTATTTGTCGACAGACGCGTAGTTTCATAGAGGATTCAAAATACGCTAGGCAGCTTGAGTTCTCGAACTCTATCCACGAGGCGTATGCCACGTACGCTTTTAATCATTTGTGACAATAGCGTCGGACAACGATAACGTTCTGGCCATTTTTTACAAAATTAAAAACGTGCTTTAGCTCGATGCCCGACGATGACTTCTGACACAGCAAGCGTCATCTTTTACTTCTCGAATCGATGGTTTTCTCTTTCCTCAAAGTTTTTGGGCCCAGTATGTTCCCTTCCCACATTTATAGCAGCATCAGCGTCGTTTTTAGGTCCTCCAAATTACAGATGTTGGGACACTTTGGGAACTCTAATAAGTGGGCCATCGTCTGATCAGGAGCACCACACTCGCACTGGGTATCGGAAGGGTCTATGATCCTCCATTTTGCCAGGTTATGTGAAACGTCATGAAGCCTGCATGCAATGACGCAAGCACGACGTTGTCGCTTCATCGACATAATTTCATGGTTTTGTATGTAAGCTTCACTTATGCGTATAATGAAGAATACGCGTCCGTGGACACTAGGCCTAAGGGTCAACTCACACCAAAAGAGCGTCGAAGCGCAGCGAAGCGGATCGCAGTTTCAGTGTCATATGAGTTTTAACTTTATTTTCATTGCTATAATACTTATTATCCCATGAGAAACTCGAACGAGTCGCGCGGATGCCCGCGGCGCCGCTGGAATTCCAGCGAATTCTATGAACGGTAAACGGGTCGCTGCCCTTCGCCGCTCTTTCGGTGTGAGTTGACCCTAAGTGATTGGCTGCTGCACTGCGTGTAGTATGCATACTGAACAAATATTTATACGGCCTACAGACAGTGTAAACGCACCTAGGATACAGGATAAGTTCTTAGAATGGAGCACAGAAATTTAAAGAAGAAAAAGAAAATTCCAAGAAAAATTAACTTTCTCTGAATAAAAATTAGTACCTATTGAAGACAAAAAAAAAACAAAGGGATAGATAACTTGAACCATTGGGTACTTGTCTGTTTATTCTTGTACAGTATTTTGAATGAATAACAAGATTATAAAATTAAGCAGAAATTTGTATTTCTCGTATGAGGAAGACTAGGTGCGTGGTGGGAACATCTCGCTATCTCTTTTCTACGCGCGTAACCCAATGGCGGTGACGTTACATTTCAGTTTGTGCATCCTTTTTTGTTATATGGCCGGCTCTTCCACCACATATAAAAAGTTTGTAACTTACTCAATTTTGAACAGATAATAAAAATGCTTTCTATTTGCATGTTTGGATAAAATTATTTTTTGATTTATATAATGAATGATAAAAAAAGAGTAGTACAAAATTAGAAAACTTACAAATGAATATAGAGTA
Source organism: Mythimna albipuncta (assembly GCA_929112965.1). Classification (NCBI taxonomy): domain Eukaryota; kingdom Metazoa; phylum Arthropoda; class Insecta; order Lepidoptera; family Noctuidae; genus Mythimna; species Mythimna albipuncta. The sequence goes on along the minus strand of OV815974.1, from coordinate 9,257,653 downwards.
GTAGTTCCACTATAGATGTATGATCTACTGTCACTGCATGCTTGAAAGTGTGACAGACTCTCAATAATATTTTTAGAGCGAAACTGCTAATCTTTAGTGACCTCAACACTATTTTCTCTTCTTGATTTTCCTGTGAATAAAAACCTTGCTTTTATTTTTCCATTATTTGAAACAGTATCTATGACTATAAATCTCCATTAGGTAAAGGCGGTGAGACTAACAGGTAACAAAATTATAGACTGATAAGTAAGTCTACATCAACACTAATATTGTAAAAAGGGGAAAATTTGCATTTGTGTGTGTGTCTGTGTATGTTTGTAATGAATAAACTGAAAAACTACTATGCCGATTTCAAAAAATCTTTCACCATTGGAAAGCTACATTCACCCTGAGTGAGTAACACTAGTCTTATTATAAACGGTGAAGATAGAAACTGCTCGGCGAGCCGCCACCCGCGCATCCGCCACGGCCGCCGACCGGAAGCGCGCGAGTGGTGACAGAACGGCGCCGATCCTAGCGCGACCGCCGAGCGTAAGTATGACTTCTGTACCTATTTGTTTTGTGACTTTGTGTTAGTGTTACCAGTACTTCCACGAACTTTAGATAAGTATCCTATGCAGATGGAAAAAAACAATCATTTTTTAAATAATTAGAAAAAACGATTATCATTAAAAGGAGAAAAATCGATTAATAATCGTTTTTTTTATCTCTTAGCTATTATAGACTAGTCCAGTACTTTTACTTCTAGCATCCGAAGAATTACTGTGGCTAGATTAGTGCCATAGCTGTTATTACTATTATTAAATCTAAGTTTGGAATGTGTTAGGAACAAATATGAAAGGGAAGCTCTGGCTCGAGAATTTAATTTTAACATGTGGGATGTTGGACTTATCCAAAATATATTGGAATGCGCCATACCCCAAGTTAGAAAAAACTAAATGCATAATTTGTGGGTTAACCCACAAATTATGCATTTAGTTTTGTATTATAGTTTATTTATTTATTTTTTACAGATGTCAAGGCAGTAGTAGTATTTTTCTTATTTTATAATATAATAATATGTTTATGTGTCTAAATAGAGTATAAGCTTACAATGGGGTTGACGTATCCATGTGGATAAAATATATAATAAAAATAATCTAAGTTACCTCCAATGCTGTTCTAATATTATCAGTGGCCATAGAACACAGGATCTTAGTACAATCGCTGTATATCTTCTTATCCATGAGACAGTTGGCGAATTTCTCACATATTATAGTGTAGGCCTTCCATTGTTCTGCCATAGTTTTTACATCCAGGCTCTGAACTATTTCAGCTATCTTTAAGTTGATGTCTAGAACTGGAAAGTGAAATAGATTTTTTGCTAAGCTGAGCGAGTTCAATGACTTGTAGGTAATTAGTACGTAACGCCGCTGACGTTTTCTTAAAGAAATTAATTTCGTACATGCGTAAATAATTAAGAGTTAAAAAAAAAAACTTTATTTTTTAATTTTATTTTTACAAATCGATAGTCTTTCGAGTCCTGGATTGACCCTCCATGGGATTAAAACAATAAAAAATTTACGGTTTATATATACATTCACAAATAATAGATCATTTAAAGTATTGCTACTTTTCAACTCACCTTCATTGAGAACATCCTGTTCTTCTATTTCAGTTAAATCAAAAATGAAATGTTTTTCTAAAACCATTAAGTATGTCAACTGAAGTTCATGGCAGGTCCTGAATAGATCTTTTAATTGTTGAGCTATACAGTTTAAACGGCTTCCATAGAGAGATTCACTGGGAAAGTCACATTTAATTTTAAGTTTTTTTTTAATGCAAAAAGAATGATAAAATATTGGCTGATAGTTGTTACCACCACTTAAGAATATCTGCGATGAGTAAACAAAGATAAGTAAGATCTTTTGTTATTTTTTTTTCACGTGGGAAAATCATCTAAATGACATTGCCCGCCCTAGGGCAAAGTTGGAGGATGTGTCAGACTTTTACTGACTAAAAACCCACTCCTGTTCCTTCTTTGCCATTGTTCCAGGGCCCCGCGGTCTTTCTGCATCGCCCATGGCCCCAATAGGCTTCGACCCTGCTGGGCCCCTACGGTTGCTGACTACTCCTTGAGACGCACGTGGAACACTACGCGCCATCAATGAATTGGGTTGTATGGTACCTTTTAGAAAGACTCTCTTCAATAAAATCCATTCAAACTATTGATGTTGTTACTCCAGTTAACATTAAGTTTAACTGCTTTCTAGCTGGTTGAAGGACTGCCAGCTTGAAATAGCACAGTTAAATATAAAGTAAAGTTCTGCAGATTATTTAAAAGAGTGCCATACTGTGGCTCTCGAAAAAAGCAACTGAAGGCTCACTGTGGGATTTAGTCAGCAAAGTCTGACAGCTCACACAGATTGGCAAAATTCATTTAAGACTTCCCAAGTAAAAAAATATATATGTATCTATGTTTACACATTCCTCCGGCTGTTAATTATTTTTTTGCCACTTTGCCCTTGAGACCAACTCCAAGTGAAAAGTGGCTACTGCTCACTCCCACTTCAGCCTAATTTAATATGAAGAAGTTTCATTATTTACTTTCTTTTATGAATTTTCTACAACTTGTATGCATATTTTATATCTAAAGCTCCATCTTTTGTTTTTGAGTTTTGTATTTATTGTGCAATCATTGGTGCGCACGGAAGTCACACAATCATTACACTCGCTAATGATTAATATCGAATAATAATATTCCACAACTATCACACAACGCCGTCTAGTCCTAGAGCTTGTGTTATGGGTACTAGACAACTGATAAACATACTTATATATTTCTAAATAAATACATATTATTGATAAATTACACCCAGACACAGAACATGATCATGCTCATCACACAAACATATGTCCTGGGTCACATACCGATAGGAATCGAACCCACGACCTGCGGTATAGCAGTCAGGGCCACTAACCATTAGACCAACAGGCCAGTCAAAGTCTAAATAAGCTATTATTAGTAAAAGCAAAGGAAAAATAACGTTTTGAAATGAACAAGTCCACACGTACCTATCTTTACAGTGTATAAACACTAACATAATAATGCGGCCAGTTACAGTTGGAAACATTTTCATAGTACAACATGCCATTGCCACTGTTTCTACCACATTTTTGATTAAATCTGATAATAGCTGTAGAAGGCATACTGCGTCATTCATATATTCCTTTAGTTTATTCTGCTTTAGACTTGTTTCAGCCAGTAGGTCTGCTATAAGATCTAAACTCTGGAATGTGAAACATTTATGTTTTTAAGAACAGTTTTAAAATGTTTAATGAAAATACTAACACAACAAACACTTGAAAATTAAAAAAAAGAACAACTTTTACCAGTTGTAAATAATGTATTTACCTGAGAAATACAAGTACTGCAGTCATTTAGGAGAGTTGAGAAGTAAATAGAAAATGTTGACTTTTTAATTTCGTTTTTTATACCTGAAAATGCTGACTTCGTGTTCAATACCAAAGACTCGTATGTTACAGTATCCATCTAATAGCTTGTTTAAGAAAATCAATTGAGTGAGTAATTGATGTGAATGGTAAAAGTTTAAAAAAAATAAATAAAAAGGATACAGTCACCGGATCCGTAGGGCTATTGCAAAACATATCGGTACTTTCCGACAAAAAATCGGAACTCTGCGAATCGTCCATATTGAATCAAGCAAGTGTTTTTAAACAGAACATTTATATCATTCAAACAGCAAAGAAGAAAAACTGAAAAGAACCAACCAAAACCAACAATAAACAAGCATCAACACCGTCCCCGCTCCCGCTAAAAAAAACGTCACTGTCAGTGTCAGGGTCAGCTGACATGACAGTTCAAACTGTTTTTTTTTACGTTTTTTGGCTTGGATGGTAAGTCTTTCAAGGAGCTTTGAAGCGATATGAATGCATCACAGTATCCATATCCGGAGTCTTACAATAAGAGATTTTTATTGGTGAAATAAACACGATCTTCTGCATCCCTTTAATTTACATAGCTGTTTACTTAGGTAACCAAAGTAAAAATATAAACGATATCCTCCACTGACTTTACAGTACTAAGTGATACTCACTTGGTACTGTAAAGTCAGTAGGAAGTAGGCATCGGCAGTTAGCCAGTTTAAACAGCCGCGGGCCACCTAGGGCTTTGGTTAGAAATTAATTATACCTCTACGCTAATTACAACTAACTAAAATCAAACTATAATTTATGGCGTCAAAAAACTTATAAGATTAAATTCCCATATTTTCGGATCGCTGACCTTAATTGTTTCGTCCAATATGTGCAAATACATTTTGAAGTTAATGTGTTTGTTTATTGGCTACAATTTGAGCGAAACTTGAACAAAATTTGTCCATTGGTCCGCAGTGCTCGGAAAACAACACTTGTTTCAGTGTGTTACAAGCCTACTGCACTTAGTATGTCAACGTAGCAAATAGCCTTTTTTAAACTCATAAGTGGGAACACTTATTGTGACGGACGGGAAACTACGGAACACTGCAGGGACGGCAATGGTCTAGCGTATAATGTTTATGGTAAACAAATCTGATAAAGCGAAAGATTATTAACTTTGTTCGAACTATAGTCTGTCTAATAAGTCAACCGACTTGGGAATTTTGTATAATATTTAATTATTTAAAAAATACTTATATTCGGTACTTTTTATAAGGTTCTTCTGTTAGTAAACAATGATCTCTATCTCTTAATCAACCTTGATTATTGAACTTGTGTTGACTACATCAGATTTCATGAAATCCTAATAATTACTCAAGTCGTTTAACTTATTAGACAGACTATACCGTCGTTTGACTTTTTAGACATACTATAATAAATATCAATGGTATTTCATGTACTTATAAAAGGATTTAATAAAATCTTTACTTTTTTTTTTATTTGTTAACTAGTGCTTGACTGCGATCCCACCTGATGGTAAGCAATGATGCAATCGTTGATGCTGAGGCGCACTAGTTTATTAAGAGCCTATTCACTCTTGCCTTAAAGACACCTAAATTATAATCAGACGGAAAGACCGCAGCAGGCAAATTGTTCCAGTCCCTCGATGTACGCGGTATACCTATACGACGAGGCGAAACGCTTGGTCCAGACCGTAGAGGTTTCAACAACATTAGGGTGGATACTCTCCATTCGTCGGCTTGTCCGATGGTATAATATCACCAATGGTAACGAATGCATTATAAAATTTGAATTTTACCGCGCCACCCGTTTCATCTGAAGTCTAGGGCTTTCAAATACCGGACTTTTTCAATACCGGTATCAATACCGGTATTAGAATATTCAATACCGTGATCACGGTATTGAACTCATTTTTTTTTTTTTTTTTTACTAGTGCAGTCACTAGTGCTAGTGATTTATTTGACGCTGTAACTTTGTTTACGACATTTCTAATAAGGTTAAAACGCAGTTCTCAGGTTCAAGTAAGCATGGCGCTGCCGTACCTATAGTTTACGGCCTGATACATTCGATGCGTACCTATACTGCCCTTAGAGGTCAACAAGCGTCAAGACTCGTATCTTACTTATTATTATATGAATATTTCATATGTACTTGTTGTACCAAACTACGAATAAGTACTAATTAGGCAAAATTACTAATTTTTGAAGTTAGAAAAGAAAGCCACATCCAAAGCGCTCAAATATTCAATTCTTACTTTTTAATTGTATATCTAACGGATAACGTGATTCGTTAAAGTCAAAATGATATTAAACAAAGTGGAAAATGACACAATTCTAGATGCTTCAATTTGTTGTTAATTCGTAATTCGTCATTAAATCACAAAAAAAAAATACGATCGCGTGATTCGTTGAGAATTGAGACAAACCCCATAAAATACAAGTATTAATATTATGTACCATGTTGCTCGTCAAGATTACAAACTTATCAAAAATACACAATGACCAAGTTCACATGCACATATTACCCGGGCGCCATTGCGATACCGACTAACAAAACAATAACGTCGTATAGGGCCTATTACACTACGCGTTTTCAGACCATTTTAGTCTATGGTTCGACGTATCGCGAAGAGTTGGCGCTTAATATAAGTGTGAGAATAATATTACATCGTAATTTGTATTATATAATACAACTTCTTGCTACTTATTACAACAAAAAACCAAAAATATATATTAAAGATTATAATACCGTAATCACGGTATTGGCTCGTCAATACCGTGATTGAAAAATGACCAAAATATATCCATGATCACGGTATTACGGGATCCCGTAATACCGGTATTGAAAGCCCTACTGAAGTCGCATTTCGTGTGACACATTGCGCGTGCTTTGTTTCGACTAAAGCCTTGATCACACGTAACGAGTAAAAAGGCGAGACACTAAAATGTTGCTGGCCGAGACAGTGAATTAAGCGAGTGGTATGCCTTGATCACATGTGTACCGAGTAAACGTGCGAGACAGTGCTCTCGGCCGTGCTCTTATCTCTACAGCTCGCGTACATCACTGTCTCGACTCTCGGCCGAGCAACATTTTACTGTCTCGCCCTTTTACTCGGTACACGTGTGATCAAGGCGGTAAAGATAAGCGCTCGGCGCTTTGTTTATACGTTCCGAGCATTCGGCCGAGAGCACTATCTCACACATTTACTCAGTACCTGTGAATCGTGTGATCAAAGGCATAATGTCTACGATTTAAAAAATTGCTAGTAGTAAGTGACCTACAGGACCGTCTGTCTCCTGAAGTACTTAATTTATTTCAGCTTAGCGTTTTCATGCCAAAAAGTGAACAGTTATCAAAACATAGAAACTGAGAAATAACTTACCTAACCAATCGATTACACAATGTTACTAGATAATACTCCAATTTCTGCAATCGTAAACAAATATCGGCCGTGGATGGATGGTGAAGTGGTAACGGAGTCAGGACAGGACTTGCACTCCCGCAAGTACCTATGTGCGTAGGAGTTTTTACGCGCTACGCTGAGTGGTGCGTGGCAGTGTGATAACCACCTTATTCTTCTATATTTACTCTCTTTGGTCTAATTTAAGATTAGTATTTAAGCCTGTGTGCATGCACTTATTTGGTACGTAAATAAAATTCCAAATAAGTGACTGGGATTTAGAGTATGTGTGTAAGTAGGTATGTAATAATAATAAAATAATAGGCAATAGGTATATCATATAAGCAATAATTAACTGGGTATTAAAATAACAATCTATATTGAGTATATCTTGAAGAATATCACATAACAATGAAAATAATGATTATTACAGCATCAGAAACATCTGATTTGAAACTTATATTACTGACAAGGGTTTCTCTGCATCCCAATCAACGAGCTTGCTGTTAGACCATACGAATTTGCCTTTAATAGTGTCCGGGGCATCCATTGCTAAGAATAGAGGTGCCCGTGCCCCCTCATCGATTGTAAGCGGTCCTTTGTGAGATGTCATGTCGGTATCTACATAGCCAGGGTGTACAGCATTCACTATTATATCTGAAAAATAATGTGTTGAACTGTTTTAGTAAAAGGTTTATTGTTATATTTGGATAAGCAGTAAAAACAAGAATGATAATATCATCAAAACAATAAGAACACTTAAGTCAACTTGTGTGGCCACTGTTACTGTGGAAAACTACCAAACAAGTACATTGCTTTTTTTGTAGTACCTATTTCATAATATTTTTTAAGAGTGGTGCAATATTACTAAAACTTACTTCTGTCGTTCAGCTCTCTCTGTTGAATTATACTTAGAGCAGACACACCCACTTTTGAGACCACGTATGAGGAATCACCCCAGTCTGGAACATGAGTCCCTTGTTTTGCAGCATCTACATATTGTTGCATCAGCTTTGAAAGCTCCGGAACAGTCAACTTCTCATCTTTAATTCATTAAACCCCAAGCGAACGCCGGCGTTCGCGCATCTATTGTCTTTCAATTGTGTCTGTAATTATCACAATTGAAAGGTTAAGTCGTTCTCTCAAACCTTGACTGGGAATAAGACCCAATTGACCACAGGAACTGGACATGTTGATTACACGAGCCCCATTATTGAGAATCGGGAATAGTGTCTCACATGTAGATACCAAAGAAAAATAGTTTACGAATAACGTTTCCTCCGCTTGCACTGATGCCGGTTCTGTCGCATTGTGTTTAAAAGCAATCGCTGCATTGTTAACCAAGATATCGATACCACCGTATGTGTTCTTGATGTAATCTCTAAAAACTTCAAGGCTCTGCTTATTCGTTATATCCAGTTGATGATACTTAGGATTTAAACCTTCTTTCTCAAGGTCGGCGACAGCTTTTTTGCCGCGTTCTTTATCTCGAGAAGTCAAGTAGACTACGCCATCATATCGCTTGCAAAGGCCGCGCACTATCGCGAAACCTATGCCTTTGTTTGCTCCAGTTACTACGGCGACTTTGGAAACCATAATTAATTGAAAAATTAATTTTATTAAATAAACAACACTGTTTCTTTCTATCGACACTCCCAAACAAACTGCTTCCAACGTGAACGTTGAGTTTGACATTGACATTAATAGACATTGACATTGGCGGCAGGCGCATGACAGATTGCCTTTTTTTTAACTTGGCATGGTACCTATGTGCATTTATCCCTCTGATCTAAGAAATAGTGTCAAGTTCAGAGAGATTTTGTGGACTACGTTCAAGGTAGGTTGAATGAGACAGACAAACGCCGAAACTCATACATCACTCATAAATAACTCCGGAAATGTGAGAAGAAGGCTGGCTGCAGCAACCAGTGGCGGATTAGCCATGTAGCAAGAGTAGTAAATGTTATAGGCCCCGCTCATTCGGGGGCACCGCGCGTTCAGAAGTCCTGCTCCAGGTACGTACCGGCGGGTCCGGTGGCTTCGGTGTGTAGACACCGTCAAGCGGTCACGCGTCTGTCTACTCTTGCGAAGGAATCATGCAAAATATTGGAAGTTCTTGGAACTTAGTCTATCTACCCTTGCGAAGGAATCATGCAAAATATTAAAAGTTCTTGGGACTTATTTCCACTTTATTAACCTAATTTACTTAAAGCGGTATTTTGCAATTCCAAACTGTGTTTTAAATAAAACAAGACGTGTGGCACTCGGGGACTGCCGCGATAAAGCTATTGCATAGCATTTTTATCAACTTATGCAATTATAATTATTTATTTTTTTTATTTATGCCGTATTTTTTCCTTTTTTTTTTGTTTGTTATTAATTGAAGATACATTTTTTGAGCGTGGTGACCGATAAGAAAACGAATGATAGGGGGTTTGTTAGGTTATTTTCGTTACGGAATTTCAGGCCCGCGATAGAAGCTATGCAATAGCTTAAAATCTAAATAAGATTAAACTCTCGTGTGCCTTAATTAGAGACACAATTTAAAAGCCATTGTGTCTCGCGTGAATCCACGTTTAGACACACAACGGGTCAAAAACTTGATTCGCGTGCCAAAATCTAAGTATTTGAAGACATTTTTAAAATCATAAAAAATCAATAAATCAAAATCAATGAAAATAATGTCACTGTCATCGTGACAGCAAAATGAACATTAATTTCACGTGTTGCTGTGTTCTGTAAAAGCACAACACGCGGCCGGCTATCGGTTTTATTTCATTTTAAGTCAGTATTTGTCTTAAACCTTTTAGTTTTTGTTTGACGGAATGATACAATGTCGGTGTGCAATATGTTGATGGCACTCAAAGCAGTGGGCGTCGAAACTAAGACCACTGAACTATCTAAAACATGTGAAGAACTTCAGGTTAGTATTTATTTAATGGTTTTAACTGTAAATAAGTGATATAAGGTTAATAGAAATTATATAAAAGTTCTTCAGTTTTTATAGGAAACTTCGGTCCCCGAAATTCAGGTACCTACCATCCATTTTGGGGACCACAATATACGTATAAAAATAGTTATAGTTACAGATACAGATACAGTTAGGCTAGCAAATAATAAGGTAATGATCCTAGTAATAGGTACAAAAAATTATTTGTGATTTATTATTTTTTATATCACTGAGTTTTTTATATTTTAAATAAATACAATGTTATATTTCCACTTCTGTCTTCCGGCCATAAAAATGGTTAGATTTGTGTTTCAGAATGGACCATTTGAATTGCCGAATTGTTCATTCCTGGCATGGCATACCTTGTTGAATCTGTACATTGCCTATTACTTTCAATTTTAATTTTTAAATATCAATAAGTTATGATTTCTAATGCACTTGGTTTAGCGATTGCTACTACTTAACAGATATTATATTTCTTTTTTGCTACTTGTTGTACAATATTGTCCTCAAATAAAATCCTTACCAATATTTGATTCAACAATCTGAGAGACATTTTAGCTAATTTGTTTAATTCATTAAACCCCAAGCGAACGCTGGTGTTCGCGCACCTATTGTCTTTCAATTGTGTCTGTGATTTCCACAATTGAGAGGTTAACCTTTCAATTGTGAGAATTAGAGACTCAATTGAAAGACAATGGATCCGTGAACACCGGCGTTCGCTTGGGGTTTAATGAAATTGCCATTGTCATGAATTTACTGCAATATTCAATACTTTAAATCTTTCGAATACCATAATTTGAAACATAATAGAAAGACAATAAAAGAGGGAACACCTGCATTTACTATGGGTTTAATGAATTAAAACACTTTGTTTTGTGGCTTCTAAATTCCTGCTGCAGTATAAAAAAATATAGTTTGTTTTTTATTATGCAACATCTAGGTAACTGCTTAATTTTTCAAGCTCCATATTTGTACTATCTATGTTAAGAGCTATGCATCAGAATTCTTTACAAACACTGACGTAATAATGTGGCCTTGATATAATTAAGTGTGAATTTATTATTTGGCTAAAGTGTTACAATCAATGCAAGATAGATAGTTTTATGTTACCAGTGACAAATTTTCTTATTTATTTTACAACTAAGTAGTATTTAGTAATACTTTTTAATTTTTTTTTAAACCTTTTACAATGTTTGCTAGTAAATTGTAATTTAAATGAGGTTGAAACTATTTGGTTGACACACAAAACACCTTGGTGTTTATTGATATTCATCTCTAATTTACCAAAACATTGCGCGAAATTGTGAGAGAATTCAAATACACACCGAAAATTAATTTAAAATTCATGTTTATTACTATCTGGAATGTGTGCCCTTTTGTATGGTAAATCATCATCTTCCAGCCCTTGTCCCTTTTTATTTACGGTTGGTGTAATGCGTTTTTCCTTCCAGTCTGTTTTGTCACACATCATACTCCCTTTTCTTTCTTCACTTCAGACAATACTGTCATCTTTTCTTTAGTCTCCCTCTTTCTCTCCATCCATTCGCATATATACTCATGCTTTTTTTAATAACATGAATTTTATCCCTCTTCACATGACCAACCAAGACAAACAATTCATAAAAAATGCTGTGTAATGTTACGCAAACAGTAAATAAAGTATCAAATAGTGTGGATATTTTGAAAAGTGCGCACTCTCTCATTCCGTCTTGTGTTAGTGTGAGCTAAACCTAAAGTGATAAACACTTTCTGGTGTAATTTTGTCAGTGCACTGATTTTTCACAGCTGCTTTTAATTTTTATTTTGCAGGGTTCAATAAACGCCAACACTTTTGACATACAAAATGCTGTTAAGCAGTTATCAGAATTTATACTTAAAATCGAAGATGCAAAGCTATTCAAGAAATATCTATCAAATATACTTCTTGCTTTGGTATCAGCTAAAATACCCTTACAAAAAGTATTTTCGAATACAAACTATGACACATGCAGTGATGCTGAAAAGACATGCCACTTGGAGTATTCAATAATATTGGCGGCATTGAGTGATCATCCAGATGTATTACAGTAAGTGTGTTTTTACCTGATAATAATAATAATGAAACTCAGTTAAATGTAATGGTTTTTTACATTCTGTACTTAGCTCAAAAAATCTCAATAGAAATATCGAGCAAGTAATTTTTTCATCTTCCAAATTTTTTTTGAGGATTCATTCATAATATATTATATATATGTTTCATTCAAACATTTCATTTTTGAAATAAAAAGGTAAGCAAAATTTAAGAAAAAAAGATAGACTTTCCGTAATTTCAAATTTGCGTGGTAATCTAGCAATTGAGCGAGTGAGCGAGGTGGTGCAGAAAGAGATAGCGCCGCACGCGCGCTTGAATCTGATTCGCTCTTTAGTTTATAATACGCCATCGCTTGCGGCGGACGTGCGTGTTCCTGCGATCGGCGCGGGCCGGCATCGATACCATGCACTCAAACCGCAAGTATTGTGAAAAGACGCGTAGTTAAGTTCATGGAGGTCCTGTTCCTTTGCCACTGCGGTCAGCCGAACTCGTGACCTCGACCTTGTGATGACTTTTATCCTTGGGAGCAAAATTAATTGACTCCTGATGTGGCAGAGACTCATACTATCGTGGATTTGAAACTTTGAATTGAATCAAAAGTGAAAGTAAAAGAGAAAAAAGTAAAAAAAACACTAGTGGTCAATAAATTTAAAAAAAAAACAATGTGCAAAACCACTTAGAGGTAGGAGTACCTTAAAACACTTAAAGTTAAGTTGGTGGACGTTATTGACAGACTCTTAAAGTTGTGCTTGTGATTCGATTTACGATATTTGATCTTATGTAAATTTTTTTAACCTTTCAATCGTCAATTTAATATTAGTTGATTCCAATTTCTTAGGTCATTACGGCCATGAAGTTCTTATTAACTATTTTTTAGGCGCCAGATAAACTTGGATCAACGGTCATTGACCTCCTACATTTGTTGACATTCTTAATTTCAAAAACAGAAACAAAGGCATAAAGCTTTCTTGTATCACATCTATCGTGATTCTTTACACTTTCTAGTAACGAAAAACAGATAATTACATGTTTTTCGGGTATCTACGCAGAGATATTAAGAAAAGGTCAATGAACTTTATTCCACGTTTATGTGGCAACTACGGTCCTGCCAGTGAAAGTATGAAGAATAAATTGCAATTTATGTTTTGATAACATATCGATAACACGATGTTTGGAAGCGGGGCTAGACGCGTGCGCCTTGACTGAGGCGGTGTTTGTGCATACAGTACAATTCACGAATGATGGCGGGCGTGAAGTTAGCCTTTGCGAACTTTCGCGCATACCACACTCTTCTCGCACACGCGCGACGTCATTTGGTTCCTAAAACACGTTACTGCGCAGCCTTCTGCGCAAACTTCACGGCCGCCATCATTCGTGAATTGTACTATAGGTGTTTGAGTGTGTGTGTACGCATCGCGCAGTGCATAGTATGTCTACAAGCATAGTCTTCTTTTGGATAAGGTTCTGATGCCTTATCTCTTTTTTTTTTGTATTAAGTGACTAAAAGAAAAAGTACATATTTCTTTACTTTTCCTAAAGATTATGTTTCAATTTGGAAGGTGATAAAAATTACTTGCTGTATGTATAACATTATAAAGTTGTATGAAAGATCAGATTTTAATTGCGAATTAGAGTGAGCGGAATTATATCACGCTTGAAAGGCAAAAAGGCTAAGTGGTGTTGAGCGACTAAGAATCTCCTGTAAAGTCTACTCAATGTTGCTTATTAATTTTAGCCTTTCAAGCTTCTATGTGTTAGGTATATTATGTTTTATTTTGCAAGATGTGTAGTTTTTTTTTTAACAACTCCTTATCATTCTGATACTCATTCTAAGCTATTCTTCAATTTTAGATACGCATTAAAATATTTTGAAGTTAATCCTGTGGCTCCATTTGAAGTATTTTCGCATCATGAAGATTCCTACAATGTTGCTCCTAAAAAGCGCAGGCTGCTTGACTGTGGACAGAAAATTCCAGAGAAACAGGTGGTGTCATGTTGCTATACACTGCTCAGCAAGCTACCCAATGAAATGTCTGCTAAATGGGACTGGACCAAGTTTATTGGGACTTATGGTAACCATGGGATGGCAGATGTGAGATGGTATGATGTTCTTAATATTATAAAGGTGGTTCTACACTATAGGCGCCGAGGATGAGATCAGCTCAAATTCGTGTATTGTGTATCGACTCTACAAGAGCCGAGACCAGTCCACTCGTGCTCGAATCCTGTAACGTAAACCCACCTTAATGTTTTTCAATGCTTAAGATAGACTAGATTAAAAGGCCAGAGTAAATTAGACTAAAAGTGCCAGATCATAAGCTGTGTATTATGTCTATTGTGCTCCTCCATCAAAAATAAAAAAAAATCTAGATATGTATTTATTTTACATTATGGGCTCTTATAAAACGTCAGAAGCTAGTGCTCCTGAATAGAGACGTGACGTTGCCGGCAATATTGTCACCAATATTCCCATTTCACGGATATATTGCTGGCAATGGCACTTCTCTACTCCTGAAATTTCATGTTTCATCAAAAAAGTGTATTGACTTTTTATACTAATTAATTTTACTTTCAACAGGATGGTAAAAGAATGCATGGTCCTTCTCTCAAATATGAATGATACTCAATCAATGATAATATCAATCAGAATGCTCTTACAAGAACAGGACACCCGTGAGCTTTTGGAGCGAAGTATAACTGAACCAGTTCACACCATGAGTGATGTAATAAAAGATGATCTTAGCTCTAATGTCGTCAATATTGACGGCATACTGCTTCCTATATATAAGAAGGAAAATGTTCAGAATGGTAACTTAGTACCAGTGAAATCTACCGTCAATAACCTCAGAAGTTTGGCGTTAGCTGTTGCTTCCGGTGAGAAGATTTTTATCTAAATATATTTTTCAATTTGCAAGTACCACTTGTGCTAATAATTTTAATAACTTTAGTTAGGATTAGCAGTTATAATTTTTTTATTTTGTAAAATGTAAGTTGGCTGTCCATCGGATTCCCGCAACCCTTACCAGGTCATCGGTCCACCTTGTAGGAGGCCTTCCAACGCTACGTCTTCCGGTACGTGGTCGCCATTCCAAAACCTTTCGGCCTCAACGGCCATCTGTTCTGCGAGCAATGTTCTCTGCCCATTGCCACATAAGTTTGGCAATTCTTCGTGCTATGTCAAATCCGATGGATGCGAGACGCACAGGACTGTTCACTGTAGCGAAACTTGGGGGAGGCCTATGTCCAACATTGGACGTCTTTCGGCTGAAATGATGATGATGATGAAGTTAACAATACTTAATAAAAGATTTTATAAAAAGCGTATTTAAAACTTTTAGAAAATCTAAAATGTCTGTCCTTGTAACAAAATAAAATGATATCCTTTTGGTTATGGTGAAAGGATTGTACTTGTCAATAAGAAATGTTTGTCGAAAATTCGCATCTTATTTTATGTACGGTTGGCACAAAACTTTTGTTATGCTATTGTTACGTACGTGGGTAATTAAATGCCGATTTACTAACAGAGAACTTTATTCAGCACAAACAATAACAAATTAGTCCAGTCAACAATAATCCGAATCACAATTAACACTAGAGTTCCGTTACACTATCGCTTAGGTCGTTAGATAAAATCACACACTTAGGTAGTTCGCTCTTGTTCGCAGTCAAAATTAAAACTGACTCACTTCCGGTCGGGGGCTCGTATTTATATGCGGAAAATAGAAAATTCTAGATACCGACGTCTCAAGATCACTCTCGAACAATGGAGTCACGTCGTGGGGCCATAAATATTTTTTATTGCACAATGTAACAAGAGTCACTTTCAAGCGAATTTCGACTTTATTGTTAAGGGCGGAAAGTACCATTTATCTTATCTACCTACATACCTACGTACTATTATTATTTGAATAATAATAGTGGTTTGTACTTATGGTGGATGTTTCGATATTTTGCTAGGTACCTCCATTCTAGATCTTTCGAACAGCAATGCATTTTAATTATTGGATGCTACTCATTATTTCCTCGGAGATATGGCGTGTTCAAGTTTACTGGCGTAACACTATTATCCTTTCTCACTTTGTCTGTCCCCTTTCATCCCCTTCTTCCATCTTCTTCTATTTCCATCACACAAGTAAACCCAACTCTTTTACAGGTCAAGCTCTCAGCCTTATGGGCCCAGTAGGTTCCGGAAAGACTTCCCTAGTAGAACATTTGGCTGCTATCACTGGCCGCAAAGGTGTGGCTTTCAAAAAAGTGCAGTTAGGAGACCAGACGGATTCCCGCATGTTGCTTGGTTCACACACATGTACTGACATCCCTGGAGAATTCGTGTGGAGACCTGGTGTTTTGACTGAGGTATGTCTTCTGAAATTACTTGACGTTTATATCCTTTTGCTGCTTGAATTTATAGTTCAGATAATCGAGGCTTTGGGGGTGAGTGAAAATATTGTGGGGATTGGGATCACGGAATGTCGCATACATTATATAATTTATTTACAAAAGACATAGGAACAGTATTGTTGACTTCCTAAAAATATATAAAGTAATTTATTTAAACAGATGTTGGTTTACTTATCTCGTGCAAATGCAAATAATTGGTATGTTTGTAATGTACTCGTACAATGTACTCAAAAAATTTTAAAGTGTCATTGAAAAAATATATGTATGCATAATTTGTTTCCTGCATTGAATCAACAAAGCAAAGAAGGATATGAAATTTTGATGTAAAGAGATTTTCTTTCTTCTTTATGTCTGTCAGTTATGGACTATAGAAAATTAACCTTTTGAATGTCTTATGTTACACAGTTCGACATAAGCAATTGTCTTTCTATTGTCTCTAATTACGGCATTCAAAGAGTTAAGCCTTGTGAATAATAATAATCCTTCCGATCGAACATTGATCACGTCAGTCGATTACAGCGAAGTTTCATTTTGTTAAGTGGCCTTTGTACATAAATTATCAAATCATTGTTAAGAATTAAGAAAAAAAGAACACCTTTCCGTAATAGCTCTAATAGTTTAAACGCAGTCTATATTGACATCATACTTCTAGGCCGTACAAAATGGACATTGGCTGCTATTAGAGGACATAGACTGTGCAGCCCTGGATGTGGCATCAACCCTCAGCTCCCTACTAGAAAGGAACTCACTATGCGTGCCAGGCTATCGAGATTCCCTGCCGGTCACACCCGGCTTCCAGCTATTCGTCACACAACGGTAAGTGAAGAATCTATATACGTAGATAAAGAGCTGATTTTCCTTAGATTTTTGAACTAATAAATTTTGTTGTTTTAGCACTTTAACAACCAACTACGGCTTTCAAAAGAAAATGTCTAGCAGCAGTACGTTACTTCAAAAACATTTAACACAAATAAACGTAGAACCTTTGTCAAGGTCCGAACTTGCAGAGATCATACAAACTCTATACCCGCCCCTTTTAACTATCTGCTCAAAAATGATCGAAGTCTTCATGATGTTCTCAGTAGGGAGTCACGACACATCCCTACAAACTACCGAAGCTGTGGACAGCGATAAAGAAAAAAATCTAATTCTTATGCGAGGATCAAGACTAATTTCAACTAGAGATTTATTGAAATGGTGCTCTAGATCAGTAGTTGGGTTTGACGTGACAAGTCCTGAGTCCGCACTAAAAGTCCTACAAGACGCTCTGGATATATTTACTTGTTCAGTGTCCTCCCCAGAACATAGACTAGAATTGGCTAAAAAAGTTGGCCTCTGTCTCGGAATAGTAGAAACAAAATCAGAGTTCTATTGCAAACATTACAAGCCAAATGTGTCATTAACAGCCACCTTCCTAGAAGTTGGTAGGTCTAAGGTTCCTAGGATTGAAAAAAGTTTAGAAACGATTGATTTTGATAATAAACAGGCGGTGTTTTCATTTACGCGGCAATCCGCATGTTTACTTGAGAGGATTGCTTGTTGCGTCACTTCTAATGAGCCTGTATTACTTGTTGGTGAAACTGGTACTGGCAAGACTTCGTCAGTGCAATACATAGCTAAGCAAACGGGTCACAAGCTAATCGTGATCAACATGAACCAGCAGTCCGACTCGGCCGACCTACTCGGCGGGTACAAACCCGTGGACCTAAAATACGTAATCCGACCCATAAGACTTCAGTTTGAGGAACTCTTCCGAAACTTTTATAACACAGATAAAAATCAGAAGTTTTTGGGCCACATTGAGACGTGTTACGAGACGGAAAATTGGACTGCTTTACTGGCTTTGATGAAACAGAGTCACAAGGCAGCTATGACAAGGCTACTTGTAGAAAGGTCTACTATTAAACTAAAGGAATGGGTAGCTTTTGGTTTTAAACTTGCTAGATTGGAACAGCAAGTTAAGGCAGCTTCGAAATTGACCTTCGCGTTTATCGAGGGATCTCTAGTCAAAGCGATGCAAGAAGGCCATTGGGTGTTGCTGGATGAAATAAACTTGGCATCAGCTGAAATTTTAGAGTGTTTGGCTGGGTTGCTAGAAGACAAAAGTGAGACCATAGATCTACTGGAAAAAGGCGATAAGGTTCCTATAAAAAGACATCCAGATTTTACTTTATTTGCGTGTATGAATCCTGCTACAGACGTTGGCAAAAAAGACTTGCCGGCTGGTCTTAGGAATCGCTTCACGGAATTCTTCATTGATGAGTTAACTGAACGTAATGACTTGATGTTGCTCATTGGAGACTATTTGTACCACATGAATCTTGGCGGTGCCGTTTTGGAGGCCATCTATAGTTTCTATGCCAGTATAAAGAAAGAAGCGAAGTTGAATCTTGTGGATGGATCAGGTAATACGATACATTTATTTTGCTTTTTAGGGTATTGCACCACCCATCACACACAAATCAGGATTTTTTTGGCTTATCTCTTTTTTCACATGGCCATTAGCTTTGGTGGCTAGAAAAAGGACTCTATTAGTCATAAAGCTTCTGAGTGAAAAGTGTTCCGTACGTGTAGTTTCACCCTTAAACATGCTCTTTATATAAATATAAACAATTTTCAGGAAACGCACCACATTATTCTCTCCGAACTCTATGCAGAGCGCTTACAGCTGCTGCCAAAGCTAAATGTGGAACAGTGTCAAGATCCTTATACGAAGCGTTTTGCTTATCCTTCCTTACACAATTGGACAGTTCTTCACATCCTAAAGTTGAGGCCATGATTGCCAAGTAAGTATGCCTTTGAATAAACTAAAGTTAAGATATAAAATACATGTTTTATAACGTCTCTTACGTTCTTTCTTAGGGCAGTCATCGGCAAGAAGAATATAAAGTCAGTTACAAACCAACTGATTCCAGAACCACAGGTTTTAGGCCAAACATACTTATTATTCGAAGGCCACTGGATTCCTCAAGGCAAACTAGAAATAGCCATTCCAGAAGGTTATATTCTAACTCCTACAGTGAAAAAGAATCTTCGTGATATCGCACGTATCATATCTTTAGGAAGATTGCCTATATTGCTACAAGGAGACACCTCTGTCGGCAAAACGTCTCTCATAACATACATAGCCAAAGCTTCGGGTAATTATTGCGTCAGGATAAATAACCATGAACATACAGACCTCCAAGAGTACATAGGGTCTTACGCAGCTGACTCCAGTGGTAAACTTGTCTTCAAAGAAGGTGTTCTAGTCGAAGCTATGAGGAAAGGATACTGGATTATACTCGACGAGCTTAATTTAGCACCGAGTGACGTTTTAGAAGCTCTAAACCGTGTATTAGATGACAACCGAGAACTTTTCATACCAGAAACTCAACAAGTCGTCAAAGCGGATCCCAATTTCATGTTATTCGCAACGCAAAACCCTCCTGGCTTGTATGGTGGTCGAAAAATGCTGTCCAGAGCGTTTAGAAACAGATTCGTTGAGTTACATTTTGATAAGATACCAAAGAACGAACTTGAGACTATATTGCACCAAAGATGTCATGTTCCGCCGGCCTACAGTAAGAAAATGATAGCGGTTATGGCTGATCTACAGATAAGGCGACGTGGTTCCGCAGCCGTTCAAGGCAAAGACGGTTTTATAACCTTACGAGACTTATTCAGATGGGGTCAGAGGTACAAGTGTACTTCAAAAGATTCCTTGACAGACGACAAGTTCTACGATTGGGATCAGCATATAGCTGATGAAGGATATCTCATACTTGCTGGAAAAGTACGTCAAACTGACGAGAGATCTATAATAGAGGAGGTTATAGAAAAACACATAAAAAGAAAGGTTAATCCTGACAACCTCTTCAGTCTACATGCAACTACATCTCCCGTTACTAAGTCTATATTGGAGACAATCCTGAACAACCAACTTGAAGAGTTCAACCACGTTGTCTGGACATACAACATGAGAAGACTTGCAGTATTAATAGCTAAGTCTTTTACTTTTGATGAACCAGTCTTGCTAGTTGGAGAAACTGGTTGCGGAAAGACAACCATCTGTCAAGTACTGGCAGCTTTGAAGAAACGTCAGCTCCTGTCAGTCAACTGCCACATGCACACTGAAAGTTCGGACTTCCTTGGAGGTCTTCGTCCAGTGCGCCAGTACAAAAATGATGGTAGGCTCTTTGAATGGGTCGATGGACCGTTGATCAAGGCTATGGAGACAGGAAATATGTTCCTAGCTGATGAAATATCTTTGGCTGATGATAGTGTTTTGGAGCGAATGAACTCGTTACTGGAACCTGAAAGGCAGTTGGTGCTAGCCGAAAGAGGAAGCGATGAAAATTCCGATGTTGTTGTTATAACAGCAAATAAAGATTTTCATTTTATCGGAACCATGAACCCAGGTGGAGATTTCGGAAAGAAGGAACTTTCACCCGCTCTGCGTAACAGATTCACAGAAATATGGTGTGACAGCGTCACATCTAGAGAAGACCTACTAAAAGTTCTCGAGAAAAGCGTCAATAAAGGAGTGTCGCTAGGCAATCAAGAAGACGGTAGTTCAGGAATTGGAACCTCCATCTTGAACTTCACAGATTGGCTCAAAAATTCAGAAGTGACGAATAAATTCCCTTTCAGCATACGTGACCTACTTTCATGGGTTCACTTTATAAATATCACAGTGGCAAAAGGTCTTTTGGATACCCCTGAAGCATACGTACACGGTGCTTGTATGACTTTCCTAGACTGCTTTGGTACGGCACTAACCGGCCATGTCGATACTGAAACTTTAGTTCTGCTACGAAAAAATGCAATCAACTTTTTGTTGAATCAAATTAAATCCATTGGCAGCGAGTATGTGGAGCCTTTACAAAAAATGTTGAGTAGTAAGCAGACTCAATTTGTGGCCGAAAGTGGTTCAGAAAAGTTTGGCATAAAACCTTTTTATATTGAGGTTGGACAGAAAAATGGCAACATCAATGATGATCAAAAGTTCACATTTACAGCACCAACAACTGGTGCCAACACTTTGAGACTGTTACGCGGATTGCAGCTAAATAAGGCAATCCTTTTGGAAGGAAATCCTGGCGTTGGAAAGACGAGCTTAGTAACAGCACTCGCCAAATCTTCTGGACATAAAGTTGTTCGCATCAATTTGAGTGACCAAACGGTAAGTTTTTTAAAATATTCCTTATCTGTCTCCTGCGCTTTTATGATTAAACTACTGAACCGATTTTGATGAAATTCGCGGGGTAAGCTTAATTCTTAAGTAAGGTCGTAGACTACTTTATAACTGGTTTTGACTTCGACCTCGCGTCCGTAATATCCAACATTCATGCAAACGAAGTAGCGGGCAAAAGTAATTACAATATAGTCCAATCAAAAGTAGTTTTCATCTAAAACTCATTGGATGATGTCACACCCAAAAAAAAAAAAACTGCTGAAACTGAAACTTCTATTAAGGTCATATTGTGGGGGAAAAAATATTCTTGATCATATGAATTATTTTGAAATTACATATTGTATTAATCATTCAAGTTTCGCCTGGATGGTAACTGTAATCGAAACTAAACAAGTTTCGCATATTGTATTAATCATTCAAGTTTCGCCTGGATGGTAACCGTAATCGAAACTAAACAAGTTTCGGTTTTGCCGAAACTAGGCCGAACCGAACTACAATACCTATTATTTGGAAATATTTTGTTGTTATTGGATTCTTATTTGCATTTCTCATTTATAGGATATAACAGATTTATTCGGAACGGACTTGCCAACAGAAGATGGATCGTTCACTTTCAAAGAAGGTGCGTTCTTGAGTGCTCTTCAAAATGGCGACTGGATACTATTAGACGAATTGAACTTGGCACCTCAGCCAGTCTTAGAAGGACTTAACGCATGTTTAGATCACAGAGGAGAAGTGTTCATTCCTGAACTTGGAAGAAGTTTTAAAGTTAAAGAGCAAACCAGATTATTTGCTTGCCAAAATCCTTTGAAACAAGGAGGTGCCCGAAGAGGTCTACCTATATCCTTCCTGAATAGATTCACCCAAGTTTACATTGACACACTTACTAAAGAAGACTTGATATACATTGTAGAGGCCCAGTACCCTACAGTACCAAAAGAAATTTTGCACAAAATTGTCGAATTCAATTGCAAAGTAGCGCATGAAGTAACTGAGATACAATCCTGGGGTCATAAAGGCTCGCCTTGGGAAATGAATCTAAGGGACATACAGAGATGGTGCGAGGCCCTTATTCAAGATCAGAATGAAGATAATCCTCTGTGCCCTGGAAAGTACGTCGATATGCTCTACGTGAACCGTATGAGGACAGAGGAAGATAAGCAGAGGATGATCGAAACGTACGACAAAATATTCCTTCCTAGATACCCGAGGAGCGACAGCAACCCTCAATTCCATTTGACACACACACATGTCATAGTAGGAGACGTTCAACTACCCCGCAATGAACAAAAAGAATTTAAAAATCGTAGAGCTGCAGAGACTAACTTACTGGTATTGAGAAACCAACTACCGACTTTAAAAGCCGTGGCTCAAAGTATCAAGATGAATTGGTTGACTATACTAGTCGGCCCTACAGCAACTGGCAAAAGTTCTGTAGTTCAAGTACTGGCAGACTTGATCGGCAACGAATTGCAAGTCATACCTGTGACGTCAGCAATGGACGTCTCCGACTTACTCGGCGGTTTTGAACAAGTCGATTTTAACAGAAATCTTGAAAGCTTGTATGATAAAATTGAGACATTGACAATACAAACTGTTAGAACCATGTGGTTTATGACCAGACCTTATGAATGGAAGACAAATTTGCTGTTAAGTGAGTTGTACAAATACGAATCTCTGCAGAAAACTTCTGGTACTGATATTTCAGATGATAACATGGATAAATTCAAACAAAAAATTGAATTTCTGAACACTCACTGCGAAAAACTGATTAAAAATAACGAGTACCAACCCGATGTCGTAACGAAAGTAGAAGAAATTGTGAAACTTCTGAACAAGCTACAGAACAAGGTTTCGCAAGTGTCTTCAGTGAATGCCGGAGGAAAGTTCGAATTTCTGGACTCTTTGCTTGTGAAGACTATGATTGAAGGCTCGTGGTTACTTCTCGACAATGTGAACCTTACTTCTGCTGCTGTTCTTGATAGGCTGAACGGTTTGTTGGAACCAAATGGCGTGTTAAGCGTTCCCGAAAGGGGTGACGTGAGTGACATAAAACCACATCCCAACTTCAGAGTTTTCTTCACAATGGACCCTAAGTACGGGGAAATTTCCAGGGCAATGAGGAACAGAGGAGTCGAAATATCTTTACTCAGACCAGATGATTGGCAAATATCGTATGTGTCAGAAACTGAGAATTTGTTCGATTTGACGGCTTTGTTGTCCTCATGTGGCTTGCCATGTAAATATCATGACTTGTGTATCAAATGTCATGAGTTGATGCAGTCTTTTGTAGAAGGTATGTGTTTAGATTTGTTTCCACATTGAATAAATAATATTTGCATTTATTTCCATCAGAATATGGTCGTAAAATGTTTATCGAGACATTAATCTTTTTTCTTTCTCCAGGTCTCGATCGGCCAACTATCTCACATTTACTACAAGCTGCTCACTTGACTTGGCAACAGCTACTCCGTGGTATATCCACCCCTACGGCCTTCGTCAGCAGCTTCTCTGACGTTTACATCAAGCCAAGGTGCGGTGCAGACTTCGCATCAAGCGTAAATTCCTCACTCGCTGAAATGAAAAACTCCATGTTAAAAGCTCTCGAAGAACTGATACAAGGAGACGAACAACATGAAAATAGTATCCTTCCCGCAAACACTAATCACACACTCACAGTAAAAGGTTTGTGCTTTAACTCCACAATGGAAATAGCCAAACAACTCGCGTATACAGCCGTACAAGAAACTAAAGATGGCACGATAGAATCATACCTACACGTTATCTTTAGCTTATTCTCTGTCTACCAAAGATCTCACCCGGCAGTGTTAACAACCGTTTATTCTGTAATCAATTACATCATGAGGAAGCAATGTCGCGCGTCAAATATACAGTATGCTGAGATCCTCAACGATACTGCTTACGAAACCTACAAATATCACAGTGGCGATATGCAGTCATACAAAAAGTACTACCCAGAATTATACAGTTTAGATGAAAGAGAAACACATTTGGGTAACAAGGAAGGACTAATAATGTTCGATAATCTAGTCAGGTACTATTTGTCGAACCTCGCCCCTGAGACAACCTTTACAGTAGCTAATTATTCAAGAGCAGTCTTGTCAGGCAAATTGACGGATGACTTCGCCGAATATCCGATACTGAAATATTGTCTGAGATACATGGCCGTTATTGAAGAGTTTATTCAAAAGAGTATTGAGCGATGTACTAATAATTTAGATAACAGAACAGTTTGTAACATGTTCCAACTCCTGAGCTGGCGAGATAGGTTCCTAAAGTTGGCTAACGAATCAATATTTGTTGGCAATGAAGCCAGTAGGCGCAAAATTTTAAGGGAAGACATCGTGCCCCTTCTTTATACACACAGTAAATGGTTACAGAAACATTTGATGATACCGATAATGAGACTTGCAAGGGACAGCGATGCTCTCATAAGTAATTTCAATAAAGCCGCGGAAAATATAGTGATGCCTGCGGACAATGATAACTCGACAGTTACGAAACTGAGCAAGAAGATCCGCAAGATGTATGGCCAGCCAAAATTGTTACTTGATAAAGAAGAATATGAGAAATGTAGTGAAAAGTCTAAGGTTTACAATAAAATTACTTTGGACCTCAACCAACCAATATCCAAGCAACTCGACCGCTTGTCCGTTGATAACTACGCTATTACTGACGTGTGTTTAGCGCTGGATGTACCAAGTAACGATAAATTGGAACAAATCCAGCAAAATATCACCAAACTGGTTGACAGTCAAGTAGTTGTCAAACCAGGTTCCGAAGTAAAACTTCTTCCAATAGTCTCTTACATAGTACAAAGAATATTGACAATCCTACAAAGAGATTTCTTTGATGTAGTATCCCAATTAACAAAGAACGAAGTCGTTATGATGGTGGAGTCTACACAAGTTTTGATGTCTTTGGTACACTTGGGCAAAGTGACGAAAGGGTTCTCGCCAGCTTTGTTAAATTTACTGGAAGTTATGCTCAAGTTGCAGGAAAATAATCAGGACATGATAAGTGACAGGTAAGATTTTCGTTACTTTTTGAGCAATCAGTTTCACAGACAATGAGAAAATACTGCAACAGTATAGTTTTTACTACAATAACACTTTACTACAACAACACACTCTCTACTACTGTAACACACTCTTAACTACAACAACACACTTTTTACTACAATAACATATTTTTTATCACAATAACACACTTTTTGAGCAATCAGTTTCAAACAATGAGAAAATACTGCAACAGAATAACTATTACAAAAACAACACACTCTTACTGTAACACACTCTTTTCTACAACAACACATTTTTACTACAAGTTTATCACAACAAAACACTTTTTATGCCAATTACACACTTTTGTTACAATAACACTCTACATACTACAACAACACACTTTTGTTTCAGAATATCATCTTTTCCTGTCAAATTCTGGGATGAATTTTACAAAGCGGTGGTGTACTCACCAGCTTTCTATCCTTCACCATTTTTGAATCCGCACAGCGGTGACAGTTCAGAAGAATTCATTGAAGAAATACCGATTAACAGCAAGAGATTGTCCAAGAATATTCCTTTACTGCCATATTATCTGCAGAAGTTTACTGTATCTACTAATAATCCAGGTATGTTAATCTGCTTATTAGTTTTAGTTAAAAAAAAATGCAGTATTTAGGGTCTGCATGACTTAACTAAATCAACTTCAACTAAGTAATGGCCTTTGTGGAAGAGACACCACAATTTTTCCAATAACACGTGCGGACTGTTAATAAACCATCAAACGTTGAAGAGTATTTACCGTGAATAAACAGTAAAAAATTATCTTTCTTTTTAATGAAGGTAGAAAATAAAAGAATTTCTTCAATAACTAGTTTACGACATTCTCAGTGACTGTCAATACGGCTTCCGCCAAATCGGCTAACTGGGAATCTAGCGTATGCAATTCACATATGGAGCGACACAGATCAGGTCATCATATTTCATGTTTGATGTTTGTGTTTGCTATGTTCGTGTTTGAACGTACGTGGATGGTCTACGAGCTCCTGAATAAGGGTGGATAGCTCCTGAGAGTTCCACTGATCTAAGGATCCATATTATGGTGAATGGTTATTATAATTACTTGTTGATATTTCAGAGTTACGTCATTTACTAGCATATGAAGCTGTGTCGATGGAAGACAGGACTGATTATTCTGTGCAGCTCGGAACTATCTTAAATATTCTATGGAAGAATATTGCTACATTGGATTCTGCAGTTTCTTTGAAGATGTGAGTTTGCTTTCTATATTTCACTAGCTTTTTCCTGCGGTATAACATGGTTACGTCAGGAACTGTGCAATATTTCGGGATTAATAAATTAATGTTTAAAAAAACGTAACAAAACGTTTGTCGAGAAGATACGAATCGTTGTTTCGTATTCTTCTCAACTAACCCTTTTAGTTGAAACCCATTCCATGGAGGTCCGGCTTTAAGATTTATTTTTTACTTGTATCTGTTCAGATATTATTACTACAACTTTAAAATGTATCTATACAAGTTATTCTAAATTCGAGGGTGCAAACGTAATTCTTTTTTTTTTCTAGAATATCCGACGCCAAATTCGAAATGAAGAAATATGAGCAACTCATAAACTATTTATACTCTGCTCTTGAACTCAAGAACGACAAGACATTTGACGAATTTTGCACACATACAATAGAGATGTTCCGGATTTGCTACAAAGGCACTTCGTTCGACGACATTTTAGCCGAAGCGAATGATGCTTACCAAAAATTAAGAACTTCATTAGAAACAAAAGAAGATGATATGAAAACGAAGATTTTCACAGCTCAGCTATCATTACAAACGAGTATTCTAATTACTAAAGTCTTGTCTGAAATTAATCCAATGGACCATGTAGCGAAGTATCGTCTCAAAGTGCAGTATATCGAAGAGGATGTCAAAATGTTTGACGCTCTACTCGGTACTTACTACTTCCATGGCCTAGTATATGGCAATATTCCCCATTACGGAAGTATTGAAAAACCATCGCAAGTAACTTTTAGTAAGTTGGAAAAGGATAGTGGCTTGCTGAGAGTACATCCCCATTGTAGTGTGCTGATGGAGTTGAGAAGAAGTACTTCTGAAAGAGTCAGCAAGTACAAGCTGGGAAATACTTTCAGACCTGAAGAACCGACTTATAATAGCTTTGCTAATGTAAGTACAATCAAAATAGTACATTATGATATAAGTGTGTAATAGTAGTGATTACCGTCGAGGCGGTATTAGACCCGAGTCGTGGCGAGGGTCTTAGGAGAGCCAAAAACGGTAATCATTAATTACTCACGTGTATCATACGACATTTTTCAAATACACTTTGAAGAAAATAACTGTAAAAGTAGTAAACTTTTGTGGCGGTAAAAATCCGTTTTCATATGCGCGCCCATTATGTATTTTTTAAATTTACCTTTCAATACACTCACTCGAATGAATAAACGGGGATTGACCGGCGACTCGCGGGACACGATCTGCGCCCAGCCTGATACGATACATGTAATATAATTATGGCGGGGGAGAGGTTGAACAATAAGGTTTTAACTACATTATAGCACTAGTGCGTAATGGTAATCAAAATGTCACAATTTGGTAACAAGGGCCATTATGTAGCTAAGTGCAGGACAATAAGAGTCACTTTCTGAGCAAGTGTATTGAAAATAAGATTTACGAACTCTTTCACTTATTTTGAAACTAGCTTCTGCCAGCGGCTTTGCCCGCGTGAAGGTAGGTTTTTTCATACAGACTGGAACCTCGTTTTAATCCCATATAGGGTGAATTTTGAAAAATCCTTTCTTAATTCTCGCCTACACCACAAAAGGAAGCCTTGTGCAAAATTTCACGCACCTAGTCCCAGTAGTTTAGACTGTTCGTTGATATTTCAGCCAGTCAGTTTCTCGTTTTTAATATTGGTTGATAGATATTATTTACCGTCCTGTTATTGTCTATTTTAAGATACCTAATGTATTTACAGATACTGTCCACATCTCATCTAAGTCTCTTGTTGCATGTCTCCCAAAAAAAAAAAAAATTGAGACAAGCAGTACTTTTGTGCTCGTTTCTTTATCACATATTTTTATTTTTATATACATAAATTAATAGATGATTAAATAAATAATCTCTTTTTCAGGACTGCAAACACTTCACAAAATCAGTACTATCAGCAAAAACGACACACGATATTACTACTAATTTAATAACAGCTTGCAAAAATTTGTATAAGAACCTACTTACTAACACTGTAAACAAAACAACCCTCCTAACTGGTCACACTGTGGTCAAAGAAACGTCATCTTGGTTGTATTCAGTTAACGCCTTTTATAAAAAAATCGACACATATTCAGAGGCATTACCCGATTTAGCAAAACCTCTACAGAGCTCTATATCCCAACTTGTCTATAGCGTAACCTCTTTGAATGACTTGACAAAAGAGATCATAGTCAAGATAGAACAAGGTTCGGTCCTAAAAGAGGTTGTGACCGATTTGATGGTGTTCCCCAATGGTATACCTAATAGAAAGACCAAGGAGGATTACTTGAATCGATTTGTGTCGTCGAAGTTTGTGCAGTTGCTGAACAGAAATGTGGTCGCTGGGAACAACGACTTGTTTGTGGCTGAGTTGGAAGGTATTCAGTAAGTATTATTTCTTTTTATTATTGATAAATGATTTTTATTTTACTTTTTTTTTTAATCTTTAACACGTTAGTTTTGTTTTCAGTCAGTTTAAACGAGATAAGGCAGATGTTTCCTAGCTAACTACCCTGAGAAGAAACACCGAAACAAACTCAGGGGTCAAAGTTTCTTTTGAAGTCCATACATTTTCTGTAGGATAGCGTTAGTGCCTGTTGGGACTATAATTCGCTGCCTGAAATCATTTAATTCTTCTGCTGTCGTGCTAAAGCGAACAATTATGCGAGTAATCATTACTACTCTAGTACTGCGTTCTGATTGGTCGAGACTATTTGAGAATTATTCTGTGTCGACCTACATCAGATCTATAAGTCATATGTGTTGACAGACATGCGTCGCCTGGCTGGTCGCCCCGTCTAGCGGCTGTAAGGCCGTTGATTGAAAGTCTCTTAACCGAGTTATATTTTTTTCAGGGTTCTAAAGATGAATCTATCAGAGCTTCGCATGTACAGCACAGCGCTGGACAAACTGGACAAAGGCACAATGGATTCCGTGCTAACGACGCTGGATTCTCTTGTGAAGGCGTGGGAGCAACAGCAGAGAGATATCGAGAAGAAGAAACAGGATGATGAAGCGTTATATGTCACTAAGTAAGTTTTTTGCGAGATCGAACCGTGTTATAAAATTTTATAAGGGAATTTAGTCCGTAAACTGTTACTTTAGAGCTTAAAACTAATGTTGGGGGTTTCAGGGGGGGGGGGGGGTACAGTCGCGATAATGGGGATTTACGTAAAACAAATTTTGCCATTAATTTGAGGCAGCCGTGTATTGTTATGGGTAAACTGTGCAACTTCTAGGTATCTTTTGCGAGACCCGGAAGAGTAATAATTAGGACCACGAAAAAATTTTCTTCGACATATGAAAATTGTTTCGAACTTAATGTTTATTTTTTTTTATATTATTAAAAAAGAAATGTCTCCAACTCTCAGAAGCCCTGATTATTGAAAACTTAAAAAAAATAAATAATTTGATTTAAATTTGGTTGACCAAGAGTTTCGTTACAACATAAAGTTGACAGAGTATTCATTCAAATACAGTTCGTCAGTCCTCTATAGGACTTCAATCATATGAAACCCAAAAGGTAATTGTAATTTTCTTCTACTTCCAGATCAAAATGCGAAGATGAAGACGAAGACGCCATAGCTCTCGAAGAAATGCTGGAAATGTTCCCATCATACTCCGATCAAGACTTTGCTGAGTTCAAACCCCCAACTTTAGAACAAGTTCCAATTAAAACACAGAATAACTCTGAAAAGCCTAAACAAAGACACCTAATATCACCTGAAGACGTTTCTCTAGTATACAAATGGCATTCAAACATCGTTCGAAACATGACGTCAGCGGAATGGTTACCCGCCCGAAAGAAGTTGGTCGGCAATGATGTGACCAGTGCGTTCTTGCAGAGGTATCCCACATTTAGTCGGGTTATAAACAACGTTTGGGAGGCCTTGGACGCGGACTTCGAAGGGACTATTTCGCCGAGTTTGATGGTCCTTATTTCGCAGATTAAGGCGAAAGTTGATGGAGAAGGTAATTTGTAGGAACATTGAACATTACAGAAACAGATTTATGTATAAAAGAGTTTAAATATTTTTATCTATTCTGATCTTCTTCTTTTTAATATTTCAGAGTCTTCAAGCAAAGTAGATTTCTATAGATCCGCTTGGGTCTCAGAAACGAAGCAGTGCGTACCGTTACTTCACAGAGTAAAAGACAACACTAATGAATTACTTGACCAATGGCCTGACTTCCCTACTTTGAAGGAGGTAAGTGAATCATTTCTATACTAAATTAACTGATCAGCGGTCCTAAAACTTTTCTTCATAATTTGCACTAGGCGTTTTGTACAAAAAACTGTAAACTTTGTTTAGTATTAGAATAAGGTTCATATTCATATGAAACGCGAACGAAGCTTAGCTTGAGAAAGGACTAAGTTCGCTCTGCAGTACTCAGTTATCAATAATGGTTTTCTCTAATATGACAGCAACCAGAATTAGTAACTTTTTAATCATTTATGTTGGATATATCTGACAAACAATCTCGCGTTTCCACGTAATCCACGATCAAATACGCCATCTCGTTAGCTCTTCTTTCACCTATGGGGATTGAAGAGCTAAACGAAATGGAGTACAAATACTGGCACGGATCTTGAGCGCTCGGCGTCAGAGTGGCGATCGCTTTGCGCATTCCATACATTGGCGAGCCAATCGTCGTCGTTGTTAGATACATGCAGCAGCGCAGGGAACGAATCGCGAATGACGTCTACGACATGATGGCGCTGCGAGCCAATCACTGACATTCACCGCTCCTGCGTCTCACTTCGCACCACTAAAGAGACCGAATATTTGACTTCTGCGCAACTTGAAGCCAACGCTGAAGATCCGTTCCCGGTAATTGTACCCAGTCACAAATAGACGACCTTGGCGTACAGGACACGGAAACACTCGTCGCAAGCGGTTAAAGGGTTAATGATTGTAAACCAAATTAAGAGTTAAAACAAAACATTTCTTTACACTTAATGTTCATATTCCATTTCAGATAATAGTAATAGTGAACAGAATCCTAAGCTTCCCGGTAACAAGCCCGGTGAGTCGTTTCCTTACTGGTTTAGAGTTACTCAGAGACAAGATAGAGGAGTGGAACAAAAACGCGCATAAAGGCAACAATATGATAGACGTGTCTCTGGCTGTGGGACAACAGATTATAAACTGGAGGAAGCTGGAGATGGCACACTGGAAGGAGTGTCTTAATAATTTGTATCATAGGCAAGTATTTAGAATTAAATATATACACCGTTAAATTTTAATCGTTTTAATCCCGTGGAGGGTCGATCCGGTACATGAAACACTATCGGTTTGTAAAGATAAAATTAAAAAATAAAGTATGTCTTTTCCAAAACTCGTATTAATACACGTATGTACGAAATTAGTATCTTTAAGAAAACGTCAGCTGACCGACTTCAATGACCTGTAGTTAATAGTCGGCGTTACGTACAAAGTACCTACAGGTCATTGAATTCGCTCAGCTGACTTATATATATATATATATACCGTTAAATTTTACGCTACATATAATGCGTTTCAAATGAGAATAGGAACGTCAATGACCAATGTTACTTACAAAGTATGATTTGCAAAAAGCATTAGTTTAAAAAGCTTCGATTTTCTTAAATCTATACAAACCATTTAACTTACTGAGGTCTGCGTTCTGGACCTAGTGTATTATAATAATAAATGTTTACAGGAAACAATCGGAAGCTCATAAGTACTGGTTTTACTTATACTCCGTCATCAATTCATACCTGGAGTCGACTTCAGAGCCGGTCACATCCGACAGGGTCATATCTGTGCTCAAAGAGTTCATGGAAAAGTCGAACTTAGCTGAGTATGAAATAAGGTTGGATATCATATTTGTCTACCACTGCCATTTGGTGCATTTGGAACCTTCCGAGAGAAGAGGTAAGATTTATTTCTCCTTGTTATTTTAATCCAAATCCAAACTAATATTATAAATGCGAAAGTAACTCTGTCTGTCTGTCTTTGCTTCACGCCTAAACTACTGAACCGATTTGTGTGAAATTTGGTACAGACATAGTTTGGAACTTGAGAAAGGACATAGCATAGTTTTTATTGCAAAAAATAAAATAAAAAATATTATTTATTCCGGACATACAGCGCCATCTATTGGTCAAGAGTCGGCATCAATTCAGTACTGAAATTTCCGGAAGCCACTATTCCATGCGAACGAAGTCGCGGGCAAAAGCTAGTAAGCAATAAGCATGCAAGGCGCATGCTTATTGCTTATTAAAATAACAAGGAACTTTTGTTTTTGTTAGTCAAAGAATTTTTTTTATGGTGGAAATATCATCCAATGACAACCCCCGCTCTTGGGCGGAGTGAGAGATAGTGTCAGACTCTTACTGACTAAAAGCCCTACCAGTTCCTTTGTGCCTTTCGTACCGGGACCGAGCTTCCCCTTCGGATAACCCTGGCCCCAGTAGGCTTCGAACCGGCTGGGCCCCCGGTGTAGCTGACAGCTCCTTGAGGCGCGCGGGAACAGTGCGCGCCGTCGACGACTTGGGCTCGGTCCGGACAGTTACCGGACGGTTGTACAGCGAGCTACCCATTGCTCGCCGTCAGCCATGCCGTGACCTGTCGCGGCAGTGGACTTTCACCCTGGCGTTGCATCTCTACGCACATATCGTGCATGTGTGCAAGGACTGTTGCCTCCAGATCCCACGGTGGTAGGCCAGCCAGAGCCATAACTTGATTGTATTATTTGAGGCCCTGACGACCAAAACGAATTCGTGAAGCTATATAGGGTGTATAGCGCCATCCCTTTTTAGGGTTCCGTAGTCAACTAGGAACCCTTATAGTTTCGCCATGTCTGTCTGTCTGTCCGTCCTCGCTTAATCTCTGTGACCGTTAGCACTAGAAAGCTGAAATTTGGTACCAATATGTATATCAATCACGCCGACTAAGTGGTCAAATAAAAATTGGAAAAAAATGTTTTATTAGGGTAGTCCCCCTATATGTAAAGTAGGAAGTGATTTTTTTTCGGAAATTATCGCAAAAAAAAAACAAAAAACAATGTGTGTCCCCCTCTAACTTTTAAACCAAGAGTTTAGAAAATATGAAAAAATTCTGAAAAGTAGAACTTTATAAGGACTTTCTAGGAAAATTATTTTGAACTTGATGGAAAGAACAGTTTTTGTACAAAAAAGACAAAAGGGTTCTACAAAATAATTTCTGGACTAAGTTTGTAGTATAATCGTATATATGCAGGCATTTTTCTAACCTCATAAGTGGGTACACTTATTGTGAATTTGTGACGGACGGGAAACTACGGTACCCTACACTGAGCGTGGCCCGACATGCTCTTGGCCGGTTTTCTCGCTCGCACAACTGACATTTTAACATGTTATGGTAAGGCCTCTGATCTGGTAGATGTTTTACTTTAACTTACCTATGATCGTAAACTCGAGACAAAAAATAATTTCACTCGATGTAGCTCTATGCGCTTTCTCGTATAAAATTAAGCAAATGGGAGCGAGATAGTACATAGTTTTGTTTTCAATTTCAAGGACATAAAGTACAATTGGAATGGGCCAGACACAGTGAAGTGTAGTCATTTTTCAATAACCTATGGTATTTTGACAATATGTCGACAATGCAAGAAAGCATCACTTGTCAGACTCATCTAAGTAAGCGACCAATCACTCAAATCAGCGACGAAGCAAAACACTTAGCGTCATTTTGCGAAGTCGCGAATTAGTTTTCGGCAAGGAATTTTATGCAATTTGTTTTGGAATAAACATGACAAACAATTCTTCTTAGTCGGTATACTTTTGCTAGAGTGGTCGTGGTCATAAATTGAGAGTCACGATGACTGATGATTTGGGTAATACGGCGCCATTCATCGCGGACTATAGCTTTCCGGGTACATTAGTAAACCGAGCACTTAGTTGCGGCCTTAATCTGGTCTGTCCATCTTATTGATGATCTACCACGTGGCCTGGTGCATTCATCTTGACTGCACTATGAGACGCTCTATGGAGTCAAGCGAACAAACAATTTACGGTGCTAATTTAACAGTAGGGTCCACATATCCTTAGAGGTTTTTAGAAGTCTGGAAACACTAATGTTTGGGTTACCTTCGATTATATAACGACACGCGACCAAATTTTTCATCTTTCTTTCAGACGAGCTTCTCTCAATCCTATGGAACACGTATAACTACTATGCTCAGTTCAGCGCTCAAGTAGCCTCTCACATCAAAGAGAAACGCGCGCCCATAGAGAAGAAACTGCGAGACTTCGTCAAGATATGCACATGGGACAGGGACCTTAGCTACTGGAGCGTTAAGGATACCGTCGAGAAGGCGCATAAGGCGCTGCATAAACATACTAAGGAGTTTGAGGTTTGTATTATAGATTTTTAAAACAGTTGTATATTGTCTTTGTTCAAATAAAGCTGGTTTTCAACTCAAAATTGTACATGTAACTAGAATAAAGGGGCGGTCAGATGGATGTAAACTAACGTCCCAACCAAGGTGACCTTGGTTTGTGTTGCAGCTAAATGAATGTAAAACACGCTCCAACACGTTCGGTGATTGGGAAAACGCGCCTCCCAACCAAGGACGTTGAAGGTCATGGTTTACAACTGCTGTCTATACGGATTGAAACTAGCAAGGTTACCTTGGTTGGGACGTTGGTTTACATCCATTTGGCCGTCCCTTAATGCACACTCATAAATAATGGTGAGGACTATTAATGTTTGCATCATTGCTTACCATCAGGTAGGATCGCAGTCAAGCACTAATTTATATTATTGAAAAAAAAAAAACTTATTTGATAGCGAGTTCATCGTTCGGATTGTTTATTATATATTTTTTTTTAATATTCTAGATGGTTCTAAAAGAAAGCGTAACAAGCTGCCTTGTGGACAACTCGTCCGAGGTGGTCGGCGATCACGTGGGTATATGGGACCGGCCCAAGCGCACCACCACCGCGAACGCGCCCACAGGAGGAGCCTATATGATCGATGTGCAGAACCATATCGTTCTAGCAAGAAATATCAAGGTGTGTATTAGTGCGTTTTAGTGGGAAGATTGTCGTATTGTTATGATGTACATTCCTTATAATAAAAGTTTGTAGTACCGCTTTCTTTCCACATATGTAGTGGGTTTTATAAAGATCTACTGTCCATGGACGTGTAGCTTCATAGACGCGTATTTGTAATTATAATGCATGGTGTACGCCTGCGTGAAGCTTGTATACAAAACTCTGTCGGCGAAGCGGCAACCTGATCCCGTCGTGTCGTTTCCGCTTCGCGCAGACGCAACACTTTTTTCGAAAGAGTTTACACAGGCGTACAGCAAACGTATAATGACAAATACGCGTCTTTGAAGCTACGCGTCCGTGGACATTAAGCCTAAGACTAACATCGAGGTTGGAGCTTGAACCGAAGTAGATTAAAGTAAATATTAGAATATGAATTCCATCAACCTTGTTTTAATATTATTTCATTAATTGGAAAGTAGGTATTTGTGCAGTTTATTATTTTCCTATAGTTTCCAATTTCATTTTTGCCTCTTTTTCCCGCATATTTATTTTCTTACTCTTCTTTTTGCCTCTACTTTCGGCATTCTTATCAGAGATGATTGTGTTGAAATCTGAAGATAATGGAAGGCTTTGTGCATTGAACTATAATACTATTATTTTGTATTAATTGTATAAAAATTAAACCAGTCTATCAGTTTGACAGCCATTCTAATATCATCTGACAATCGTCTTATTTCAAAACTAGATTTAGTATTTATTTCTTTTATCCCCCAGACCCTCTAAAAAGGTACTGATAAAGAAGGTTTTATTATTGCATGGTATCAATTTGCTGCCACTAAACTCCAGTTCGGAATCTTTGATAATTTAGAATTGAGTAGTATTGAGATAACAAATTTAACTTATATACATGAAATCGTTCAAATAACATTTTTACAAAAAACAAAATTTAGGGCCTTTTTACAAATTGGGTACTTAATCATTAACTTAGAGGATACCACAATAAAAGAGATATCTGAGATTCCGAATTCAAATTACATGCTCTTAACAAAATCCACACTTGGCAGCTTCTTTTTGAAGTGAAAACTTCTTTAGCGGCGTTGAGCACTTTTTCTGTAATGGGTATAAAATCTTAAACTCGCGTCAGGACACGTGACCTGATCGAAAAAGCGTAAGACGGATGGTAAACTTTTTAATGTAAAATAATTGTAATAGTTTTAAAGTGTTAAATTTTTAATGTAATATAAATTGTCATGTTTGTGTACGATAGCGCAATAAATGAATATTGTATTCTACCACATAAATGATAGTACTTTTATACTGATAAAGCAATTGGTGCAAAATTATTCCCTAACCATTCCAAAATATCAAACATGCTCAATGTTAATAATCAAGTTTTCACTTCTGCCGGCACTCCCGGAGTGCAATTTTTTTTTTTTCACCATTACACTGTATTATACACATACTAATTTTCCTTTTTCGTTTTAATTCGCAGCCGATTCAGGTAGTACTGATTGATTATTACATTATTATTGTTATTACATTTTTGAAAGTTCTGTACACAATAAATTTTCCACCTCTTTTGTTAATAACATACAATCTGTTTAATTCTTATGAAAATAAAATGATCATGTTTCACACTATCTAAAAAACTGGTTTTGAGTAATCATTTAAAAATCGAATAATACAAATGGAACGCATAGTTAATTGTTTTACTGCATTTTATAGAAACTGCCCCAGCTTTGCAAGGGTCTTAAAAATCTTTAAAATTCTCGACTTTTCTATACATTCTGTCTTTTGGTGAAAGTTGCATGAAAATCCGTTCAGCAGTTTTTGAGTTTATCGCACATGATACAGATAGATTGTCGTGGTGGTGGAGTTCATTTTATGTGTAGGACATGTTTCGTGACGAAAAATAAAAAAAATCATTAGATTCGTGTGACGTATTTTTAACATCTTCTTATAGATATCTAGCTTTTAATGCAACCGGATACAAATCAACGGTACAATTTTAGAAAAAAAATATGTATAATATTGAACTAACAAAAGATTATTGTGTACAGAAGTAATTAGATTGATTGGTGTTTGTTCAGTAGTTAATTATAATTAGCGGTTGCGGGGTAGATTCTTTGTAGAGTAACCATAGATTTGTTTGTTTTGCACACAGCTAACACTACCACTAATCTTCTTCTTCACCAAACTTATTTCCCCATTCTTCTTCCTTCTTCTAGAAATACTTGGATGAATTGGACCAGCCGTGTAAGATGATATCGGACGGTAGTCTTCTGTCCAAAGTGCCTAGTTTGCTAAACAAGGCTAAGACGCTGTGCAAGGATACCATCACTAATACCCAATACCCGTCGTTGGTGCAAGCGTTGGATGATTTCGTGACGGTGGTCATCGAGACAAGCACGCATTTGGGATCTTTAGAGGTAAGTTCTTTTTGTTTGTTATAGTGTTTATTATATTTTCACTAGCATAGAACCTGAGGTTGCCTGCAAAATACAAAAAACTTAAGAAAATGTGTATTTTGTGGCCTACCCTGGCGCTTTCACCTTCATTAAAATACGATTCTCACTGCAGAGTTATTTTAATATATGCGGTATGTATTTATTGATTCAGTTGATTGTACAATCGCATTAAAATTTTAAGCACATTTTAATCAAATAAATTATACGTTACTAGATCACGATAAGTCATAGTCATTAAGAATCCAGAAAATACAAAAAAAAAAAAACCGGCCAAGTGCGAGTCGGACTCGCCCATGAAGGGTTCCGTAGCAGCAAGTAACATATTATAAAAGTTCTTGTAATGTGTTGTAACTTTGATCGATGTTTTAATAATAGTGTATTTTTTTCGGTTTATGACGCATTAAAAAAAACTACTTACTGGATTTCGTTCAAACCAATTTTCGTTGGTAGTTTTTATAGTAATGTACATCATATATTTTTTTTAGTTTTATCATTCTCTTATCTTAGAAGTTAGAGGGGGGGGACACACATTTTACCACTTTGGAAGTGTCTCTCGCGCAAACTATTCAGTTTAGAAAAAAATGATATTAGAAACCTCAGTATCATTTTTGAAGACCTATCCATAGATACCCCACACGCATGGGTTTGATGAAAAAAAAATTTTTGAGTTTCAGTTCTATGTATGGGGACCCCCAAAATTTATTGCTTTTTTTCTATTTTTGTGTGAAAATCTTAATGCGGTTCACAGAATACATCTACTTACAAAGTTTCAACAGTATAGCTCTTATAGTTTCGGAAAAAAGTGGCTGTGACATACGGACGGACAGACAGACAGACAGACAGACAGACAGACAGACATGACGAATCTATAAGGGTTCCGTTTTTTGCCATTTGGCTACGGAACCCTAAAAACTATTACTTTACTGCCTTTGTTTATTCAATTGACGGCCGATGAGAGCACTATGCGATTTTCAGATATGACAGATAGGCACTAAACCCCAAAATATCTCTTCTAGGTTGATGGCTCCCTTCCAAAAGAGAAACAGACCTCTCAAGCGAAGAACTTCGTACAACAAAAGCGCAAAGCCCTAGCGGACCTGTTCAAGTACTTGACTAAGCTAGGTCTGAACTACCGCACCGGCCTGGTCATACTGAGCGCCACCGACCAGGAACTTTATGATTTCACCATACCGCCCGTTGATTTGGAAGCGGCCGTCAGTTATTTGAAGAGCAGGTGAGTTATACTGGTGTCTGCAAAAATTCAGGATTGTTGTTTAGAAATTATTTGCAAGTATTTAATAAATACTTGTAAAAAAGATTATGTATATCGATCTAGCGGGGCCATTCGAGCTAGAGTTATATCCATACATTTAACCGAAGGATTTTTTTTTTTCGATGGGAAACATCATCTTATGACAACCCCCGCTCTTGGGCGGAGCGGGAGATAGTGTCAGACTCTTACTGACTAAAAAACCCACCGGGGCTCGAGCGCCCTTTCGGATAACCCTGGCCCCAGTAGGCTTCAACCCGGCTGGGCCCCTGCTGTTGAAATTGATGATGATGCTACAAGACAGCATCCTTAGTTTGTGCAAGCTAGAATGGAAGATAATTTATAAAGATTACACAATCTGTGTAGACTAGGTTAGGTTAGGTACAACGGGCTGTTGTCCGCAACTCCTCGACTAAAGCGCGTATTTTGCATACGGGTGGGACGAATAAGTCACTCGATCCACCCCAGCTCCTCAAGAAAAGCCAGCAGCGCCTTGGTATCGGTAACCATTTCACGAAGGTTACCTGGGTTTCCGAATTACTTTACCCTGTATCCAGCGACCACAGGCAGCTTAGAAGCAGGCGAGCTGCTGTCTCGTCCTCCTCCGTGCAGGCTCTGCAAAGCGGACTGTCTGTAACTCCTAAGACAGAAAGGTGCTTGTTAAAGGTCCCGTGGCCAGTAATGGCCGCCTGTGTAGACTATTTAATTAAATAATCCTCGACATACTATAACTATTTCATTGTTTTCAGACGTTGCGACGCGTCTCTCTCCCTGTTGTGGTCTGGTTGTGAGAAATACTTCCAGAAGAATATAGCCCGTCATAGGATCCTTACTTTGGCGTTACAATCACCACATCAGGATCTGGGCATGCAGAACATTGAACGATGCAAAGGATTTGCGGCGCAGTTACTGGTAAGATCATAGATGTAATTGTTAGTTTCCATTATGTTCTATTATCTGGTATTATTATTTAGTTAATTTTGCTCTTGGTTTAGATCCAAAAATGATAAAAGCAATCAACCTTTTCGCTGAGTTATAAAAAGGTCAAGGTCAAACCATACAATTATGTAATAAAAAAACAGTATATAAATTACATTTTCGACGCTTTTGTAAAGCGGGCGGACCATAAACAACTCTCCTCAAGTCATTCTTTATCGCACAATAGTATAAAGGCGAAAGTTTGTGTGTGTGTGTTTATTACTCCTTCACGCTCAAAAGGCTGAACTGATATAGATGAAATTTGGGACATGGGAACACCATGTCCTGGAATAGGACATAGGTTATATTAAATTCCGGGTGTATGTTTCCTTTGGATTATTTTCTACTCACATTCGATTGAAGCCTTTAGCAGGATACAATTTATACGTAAGAGTATTAATGCAAAGTCTCAATATTTTTTTCCAGAAAATAACGAACACTCAGAAAAAATCAATATCAAAATATTCGCGATACCTCTGTGACCTTCGTACTCTAATCTCAAACTTGATGAACGCTCTAGACGTTGACAATACTGACACAAACATTTCTACTTTAAAAACAAAGATAGATCTCCTCACAGAATGCTATGCTAACACTAGCATAGTTCTAGAACAATTCAAAGTAGTACTCAAGTCATGCCCTGAAATGGGACTAAACGCAGAAGCTGAACCAGACTTCGATAACGTTCTATCAGACTCTAAAATTGTACGCTGTTACCAAAATAGCGATGAATGGAAAGATCTTTATAAGAGAGTAAACGCTTTAATAACTCAAGTTAATAAACAAAAGAACGCCTTACACAAAGTTTCAAGTAACATGCCCAAAGAAATAGGCCAAGATATAGTTACTAAAATACATGTGGTATCTCAAGCTCATATCGATATAGCAAACGATTGTAAGACTCATTTAAATAATATGCTTAACGATATTGACGGTTTGCTGCAAGACTATCAATTCAAATTCAAGTTGTCTAACTTTGAGCTTGTACCAAACCACCCATTACTAAAGAGCATTGTAAATCTATCTAAATATTTGAAAGAAACAGTCAATGAGCTCATCAAATTAGATGAAAATCCCGATGTCTCCATGGATGGTGTAACTAGTGATCAACTTATAAACGAAACTGAGGATTTGATAGCCACAATGCTACTCATAATTCAGTCTGTGTATAAGAAACATCTTCCACGCGATAATTCAGAAAACGCAGAAGTAATAAATGCCATAGACGAAATCATACAAAACGATAAAGAAGAATCCAAAGACATAGTTGAAGATAAACATTTGAAAGAACATTTGCAGGATAAATTGACAAACGATTCTAGACTGCTCCAACTAGAAACTCTGATACATAAAACGCAAACATTGTTTGGCAACTATGTCGAATATTTGGCCAATGGTAATGTTGTAAATGAAGTTAAGAGCGTAGTGATGAGACTGGTGCCAATATTGGAACAAACGGTGTTGTTTGTACAATACTTTGTAACGCAGAAAGTGTCTGTGCATAGAGTATCTTGTAAGATGCTGTCGGTGTTGCTGAAGATATTCTCGGATCTGGCTTCTAAGGGGTAAGTTCATATGAGTCTCCAAATCTATCTGTCCCATTTATTTGAATTTTGTATTTGCATATCAGTGGTACGATTTCTTTACTTGCACTTGCTTTAGCTCACTGACCTCAATCTTGTACTGTTTAAGTTTATAAGAGTCTAATCTGGCATCAAAAATACTTGTTATATGTTATTAAATGCAAGTTATATTGTCTTCTAGACTTCTTTTAGTAGACTTAGTAAATGTCTTTTGATATTTCCAACATCTTTTATATCATCAAACTTGTTTCTACGATATCTTGTATTTTTTCTATAGCTTCTGCAAGCCATCAGACCTGGATATGGAAGAGGGTGAGGGCGAAGGCGGACCTGGCAAGCTAACGGGAGGAACTGGGCTTGGTGAAGGCGAGGGACAGAAAGATGTGTCGGATAGAATTGAGAACCAGGTCAGGACGGTCTTCTTTATTTAACACTTATAATAAACCAAGTCAGCACATCGCCAATTGTTTTTTTTTAGCTAGACTGTCAAATTCTGAGAAAATATTCTGAGAAAGTCTGGAACCAAACATGTTTATTTTCAATTCAATTCAATTCAATTCAATTCAAAGCATTTATTTCAAATAGACCATTTACAGGCACTTTTGAATAGTCAAATGTCGGTCAGTCCAAGAAAAGTGAAGCTAAATTGCACGTTCCAAAGAGTAGGTCTCTATGGAGAAGAACGTGCAAGAAACTCCATGGACACTCTTTTAAATCATATTATGTGTTACATATAATGCTTGGTTACATATTACTTGTTGCTTCTATCATGTGAGCACAATGTCGATAGTGAAATAAAAATGTAAAATACTTAAAAGATAGAAACTGAATTAAGCCACTGGCAGCTAAGAGATGACCAGTCCCATCTGACGGCACCCGTTCACGAGCATGACGCGTGCATCAGCCCCACTCAGCTCAACCATTTTGAAGGGAACTGAACGACCCAATAACACGTGCCACCAACAGCGAGACATTTGAGTGAGCATGACAAACTCCCAACTGCCATGCTCGTAATGTCAAAAAAAAAAAAAAAAAAGTTGTAACCTAATAAAAATGCTCCATGGTGCTTCACATTCACAAACTTGGAAAAAGTGCTTCTACATTATACAATGCAATTGTGTCTTTCAAATTAAAAAATAATAATATTAGTTTCCAACTAATCAACTAATTAGTACGCCCTAGTGGTAGTGGAGCTGGACCAGCATTGAGCCAAGCATTTTTATCTTGAATATAATCCTCCAACTTATAATATGCTTGCCTGCATAGTGTGCGTTTAATACAAGATTTAAATTTCGTTTCATTGAGTTCTAATATGTGGGGAGGTATTTTATTATAACATTTCAAACAGTACCCCATGAAAGAAGAGGCCACTTTAGCCAGTCTGAAACCTGGTTGAACTAATTGATCCCTATTTCTTGTAACATAATTATGTCTATCGCCTCTTTTGCTAAAAAGATGAAGATTTTTTCTAACATACATTATGTTTTCATAGATATATTGACAAGGTACTGTCATTATGTTAATATCTTTAAACAGTTCCCTTAAAGAATCGCACCGGCGGAGATTGTAAATCGCTCTGATGGCTCTTTTCTGTAATATAAAGATTGACTCGATGTCAGCAGCCCGTCCCCATAGTAAGATACCGTACGACATGACACTATGAAAATAACTAAAATAGACTAGTCTAGCGGTATCAACATCCGTAAATTGGCGGATTTTTCTAACAGCATATGCAGCTGAGCTAAGCCGACCTGCAAGAGAAGTTAAGTGAGGACCCCATTGTAGCCTTGAATCAAGCGTAATCCCCAGGAAAATCGTTTTATCAACAAATTCTAGTTTTTCATTATTCAATACAATGTCACAATCACTACTTTTGACATTCGGTAAGGAAAATCGTATGCATTTAGTTTTTTTCCCATTTAGAACCAGATTATTAGCAGTGAACCAGTTTTGAACCTGCAATAGGGCGCTATTTTCGTTGTCAAGATTGTTAGTTTTTCTATTTATCTTAAAAATCAAAGAAGTGTCGTCAGCAAACAACACCATATTAAGTTTATTTTGCAACAAATTGGGTAAATCATTAATATAAACTAAAAACAAAAAAGGACCTAAAATTGAACCTTGGGGCACCCCCATTTCAACATTCAATCCAGACGAATTGACACCGTTTATTTGCACTAATTGCTGTCTATTATTCAAATAAGATTTTAAT
Source organism: Mythimna albipuncta (assembly GCA_929112965.1). Lineage (NCBI taxonomy): Eukaryota > Metazoa > Arthropoda > Insecta > Lepidoptera > Noctuidae > Mythimna > Mythimna albipuncta. Next base: position 9,213,394 of record OV815974.1, on the reverse strand, counting down.
AAGCTTAACGCTGCATTGCCTAGTCCGTAATGCTTGAGTTTCCGAAGCAATGTTTCATGAACTACACAATCAAACGCCTTAGATAGGTCACAGAAGATGCCTATAGCATCTTGTGCCTCTTCCCACGCATTAAAAATGTGTTTTAGTAAGGAAACACCCGCGTCAGTTGTACAACGTCCTTTGGTGAAGCCATACTGTTTATCATGTAGGATGTTATTGGAGTTAAAATGACTAAGCATTTGATTTAACATTACCTTTTCAAATATCTTGCTAAGAACCGGCAAAACGGACACCGGCCTATAATTATTAGTGTCTTTACTATTCCCGGATTTAAAGAGCGGTATCACTTTACTATATTTCATTAGATCTGGAAAGACTCCTTGATCTATACACAAATTAAATATTAAAGCCAAGTACGGCGCTATAGTCTCAATAATTGAGGTACAAACTTTTATAGACATACCCCACAGATCTTCTGTCAATTTAATCTTGATTTCTTTAAAAGCTTTAATTACTGTTATGGGGTTTATATGTTTAAAGTTAAATTCAGTTGAACAGGCTGCAACGTTCGCCTGTAATAAATCAAAAGCATGCGATGGCGACGAATTTAGGGCTTCAGTAGTTTTAATTGGTATACTGGTAAAGAAATTTACAAATTCTTCTGCAACTAGTTTGTTATCGCTAATGAGACCATGATGAGTCTCCAATGTGTAATCATTATTATTTCTTTTGTTTCTGTTGGTTTCATTATTTATAATATTCCAAACTGTTTTTATTTTATTATCTGCTGTTTTAACTTTGTTGCTAATGTATAAGGCCTTAGCTGCCTTACAAGTATTTTTAAACATTTTAGAATAAGTAGCAACATATTTATTAAAAGTTTCAGTGTTAATAATAGGCTTAAGGCCATACAACTCGAAAAGTCTTTCCCTACTTATTCTGATTCCTTTAGTTGCCCAGTCACTAAATCTAAACTTAGGGCAGATAGTTTTAGTTTTTTTCTCAAACGTCTGATTAAACTCCTTTTGAACTACTGAAAAAAAATTTTTATACAAAATATTACCATTGTTTTCTGCAAGGTTCCAATCACCCAACCTGCTAGTTATAGTGCTATTAAATTTATTTAATTTACCGGATGTTATTGGTCTGAATTGTATCTGCACTTGTTGTATTGGTAAGTTGGATTCAAATGTTACCATTAGGCCGCTATGATCAGAAGGCAGATAATTTACAATGGCTTTTTCTAAATACTTGCAGCAACAAAAAACATTATCGATACATGTAGCAGTAGTTGTCGTTGTTCGAGTTGGTTCAATAAACACATTTGATAAATTAAATGATTTGAAAAGATTTAATAATCTACTGCTATCTGAATTATTTTCTAAAATATTAACATTAAAGTCTCCGCAGATAATTACTGGTTTATTACCAGTTGAAAGTTTAGCCATAACATCTTCCATGACTGACTCAAAAATAGAGTAGTTTTGATAATTAGGGGGCCTGTAAACGCACACTATGATATGCCTATCCAGCTCAACACACGACACTTCAATGCTATGTTCAACGGACAGTGCAACTATATCTTTACGAGTTTTAAATTTAATACTATTTTTAATAAGGATTAGTGAACCCCCACGTAACATTGACTTGCGGTTAAAACAACTGCCCACATTATAATTATCATAATTATCAAGTATTTGCTTAGTTTTGCGATTCTAATGTTCAGTGGTTTTTTATACTAGGTACTCTTTTTACAACAGCTGTTATTAGTATATTTAATAATTTAGAAATGACACCTTTTATAAAATAATTTTCGTTCTTGTTTGGTTTATAATTATAAGTAACTATAATCTTGTGACTGCAAATGACTAATATTAGTTTATTTATACAGGATCAACTGGACGATGCACGTCGTCCTGGAGAAGAGAAGAACGAAGAAGATAGAGATTGCAAAGAAGAAGAGAAGGGGGTCAACATGACTGATGACTTCGATTCGCATCTGCAAGATGTTGAGAAAAAAGGTAGGGCGTCGGGGTCACGGGAAACATAAGCGAGTGACAAAGACAAAAACAAGTTACTTGGCAAATAAGTTGTGCTCTCCCTTATGGTATCTTTTGATTTAGCCAAATGAAAGCCTCGTCATAATATTTTTTATATTTTAGAAGGTGAACAATCAGATCAGGAAGACGATGAAGACGATGCTGATAAACAAATGGGTGATATTGATAATGCAGCCGAAAAGTTAGTACCAATCCTTCTTTATTCAAAGTCAAAGACAAATATATATATACATATATATATTTTATTTATTAATTTGGAATAACAAACAATTACATAATAGAAAATAGAACAATAAATCTTAAAATTACCAATTGTGCAATCTACAGCGTTTTTTTTTCGTAATTTGTTTCAATATACAACATTAATTTTAGTAAAAAAGAATCTGTACAAAATTTCATAACTATTTCATGAAAAGTACCAGTTGTAAGCTTGTTATGTTACTTGGTTGTCCGCACAAATACATAGTCACCGGGCCATCCGAACGACTGATGGCTTGTGGAGGAGATCTACGCTTTGGAATGTGCAATTGAGCTTCACTTTTTTCGAATTACTGACATATTAACAATTCAAAAGTGCCTGTAAATTGTCTATTTAAAATAAAAGTTCCTGACACTCCTCCTACACAGGCTAGACCAACAAATCTGGGGTTCAGAAGACGAAGAAGAGCAAGAAGAACAAGGCCAGAAGAAAGATAAAGAAGAGAAAGGTCAGGGTGAGAGTACAGGGGAGAAGGAAATGGCCGCAAAAGATAAAGACCAGGAACAAGGTGCCGACGATGGCGCCGAGGGCAAAGATAAGAAAAAGAAGAAAGATATCAACGAGATGGAGGAGCCTGAAGTTGATGATGATCATGTAAGTGGTTATTTTATAAAAATACGGGGTTATTAGTAAAACACTAATAACCTTGCTGGACTGTATTACTTACATCAAAAACAACAACTTTTGATCTGTGACTTTTAAAAATTTATCAGATTTTAAGTAGTGAAGTAACATAGTCCTGGGGGCTTACCATGACCTCTTTGGGAAACTTGCAATTCCCAGTGAGTCAAACTGCTTTCAAAAGCAGGCCTGCTTCTGAATCGCTAAAAGTCGTACCATGACAGTTCTAAAGTTGAACGATTTTCGTACAGAGAGGTGAACAGTTACGCTTGAAGATCGCTTGATTTGACATTACAGACGCTCAAAAGACGGTCATCTGCTGTCATATACACATCAAATAGCATGCCATATTACAAAAATTCTATACAAAAAAAGGTGAACGAATCTTGAGCGGATTTCGTAAACGTCACTTAGCAGGCCAGTTACAGGCCTGCTATAACGAAGTGATAATACAAAAATGCCGGGCATTTCAACTTCAGCCCTGCTATAAGAGGTCATGGTAAGCCCCCTGAAAGGTTGCTAGTGTTACAAATGGATGATGGTGTTTTGTTAATAATATGAAAGAGCACTGTAAATCCGATTTGGTTCATAAAGCTTATGATTTTGTTTTTCTCGTAGACGGATCCCTACCACGGCAACCAGCAACCTCTTCCGGAACCCGAAGATTTCGAACTGCCTGACAATATGGACGTGGATGGTGAAGAACCTGGTGATGAAAATGTAAGTATATAGTTTTTTTTATATAGTTTTTTTTTGCCCCTACAACGTTTTGTATATGTAGTCACATTTTGTATGAAGTAATAGCACAGGAAACAAAAAATATAGTGCAAAAAGTTTTCGAAAACTACCGAGTTTCGGTAGAACAATTGGTGGCTTAATTTGTTGTATTTTAGTCCTACTATGACGAGCAGGAGCAAGAATTACGTCGAGTTACCAGTAACAGTACAGTATCTTTGACTTTTTAATTTATGAGAACATTATGAAAAGTCAAAGTAGGTACGTCAAATAACAGATTTCAGACGTATTTACTTAAGATTAGTATAACACAAATCTATGATTTGATTTCAACAGAAACCTCGCTAATATCCACAAGATATCCATAAGATAGGAGTATTTTGAGTTACCAAAATATCTAAAGAAACATTTGTAATAACGTCATAATCACGTAAGATTGGTTGTATGAAAAATAGCGAAAACGTTTTGGGTTAGACGCTCTTAAAAGGAACTGTAACTAAAGCGAAACTTAAATTGATTTAAACAGGAAGGCGAAACTGAAACAGAGAATCCCTTCGACATCGACGTGATGAAGGAAAATATACCTGAAGAGCCGGAGAAGGAAGGCGATGACAAAGGAGAGGAAGGGAAGGACACGAACAACGGACTTGAAGTGTCCAGTGATGAGGAAGATGGAGATAAGGAGGGGGAAGAACAAGAGGACAAGGAAGGAGGGGATGAAGATAAGGTACGTATTGGGGGTGTAGAGATGTCTTGATATAGATAGATAGAGAGATATATTCTTTGTTGTACATCATGAAATAGAAGATAATTATTTTGGGTGGTTATGTCGCTATGAGCGATCTTTTACGAAGTAGTTTTTTTTTTATCTGATATAAACTAGTCCCCGACAGCGATCCCACCTGATGCAATCGTTGATGGTGAGGCGCACTAGTTTATTAAGAGACTATTCACTCTAGCCTTGAGACTTTTGGGATATTCTTTTTTGTTGACAAGCAGCAGCAGTTTATTTTTCTTCTATACTTAATAATATTTATTTCATTTAACAAGGTTTAATAATCAAACAAAAATGCGTTTGTGTATACAAAAGACTAAAAATGCTAGTTTTTTTACAATTTTTTTTTTTTTTTTTATCTGTTATAAACTAGTACTTGACTGCGATCCCGCCTGATTACCTGGTATGTAAGTATGGGATCATACTAGTTATGCCTTTGTCGATAATAGTTCGGTATAGATACACAGGTAGTCTTTGGTGTACTATTTGTATATAGATCCTTTCCGCTACAAAGGGCGTTACTCCAATTCTCATACTTAAGGCAAATAACAAAACTAAAATTTCGACTAAGTGGTTAAATTTTAGTAGAGCTGAAGTACTAAAACGCTTGTTTCCGATCTATTCAAATACACTTTTGTTTACCAATGGATTCTGAACAGAATGCATTTTTTTGCATTTAATGTTTAGGTGTGATTAACGTAGCATATTATGGCGATTCCCTCAAAATATATCAAATTAATAAAAACAAAACAACTTCAAAAAAACTATAAGCACCATTACAAGTTTAATTCTTCTATAGCAGGATAAAGAAGATGATCCAGAAAAACCAGGCCCCGAAGACGCACAAGAAGAAGAAAAAGATGGCGGCCAAGAAATAGACACCGAGGAACCAGCTCCCGAGCAACCTGAAACTGAGGCACCTGAAATACCCGAAAAAGAAGACAAGGAAGATCTTCCGAAGAACCCAGAGGACATAAACGACGAAGATGAAGTAGAACAGAAGAATCAAGAAGCTAACCCTCAAGCGAATCCGTCGAACAATGATCCTACGGCAGAGGATAAGGTGGAGAATGCTGAGATGGAACGGGGCACGGATGATAATGTGGAAACTAATGCTGAGCAAGAGAAAGATGAGGAAGCTGCTCCTTTTGTAAGTCATCTAATTTTTTATGTTATAGTTGAAAAGATATTATAAGTTACAAAATTAACAACATTTCAAAGTCTATCCTGTTAGCATAAGCGGAATACAGCTTTTTAAAAGACTAAGGGTCTGTTTCACAATGTACGGATAAAGTGCCAAATAGCTATGTTACACATAAATTATTCGGATGATAAAAGTTCTGAATAAGAAACTTTGCGTTTCACAAACTTATTTTATCTGACACATAACTATCTGGGACCTATACGGAAGCGCGGTGGCAACACCATAAACATACGTTCCGTTTCTTGATGTCATTTCATTAAATACAGACAAAGTTAACACAAACTACTTATACATTTATTTTATTGTACACTAAAAGTATCGTTTTACTTTAATATTTTGATATAATTAGTTATTATTCATATATTCTATAAAAAAACTTATAACAAACGATTTGATGGTTATTGAATATTGCTTGTAACGAAACGAGATGTAGTTTGACAATGACAATTGAGAGTCACTAATACCGTGGTATTTTTTAAATACTCTTTCGTTTATTTGTTGTGTGTTTCTGTTTGTTCTGCTATTCTTGCGATCTAAGTGTACTTGCTAAATACATTTTGTGCACAGTGATTTCTCTAAATACTCATAAGGTTTAAAATGACGACACCAAAACGTGAACGAAGTGTTAACTTCAGCCGGGAAGAAGTTGAGCTTCTAACCTCACTTGTTGCTCAACATAAAAATATTTTAGAAAATAAAAAGAGTGACGCAGTTACATGGCACGAAAAAGAGCAGTGCTGGAAGACACTTGAGGCATTGTTTAATAGCACAAGTGGTACGAACTTTCGGAGTGCTAAAACTTTAAAAGCAAAATACGAAGGTATTAAACGGACAACTAGAAAAAAGGCTGGTTTAATACGTGCTGAAACATATCGCACAGGAGGGGGGCCTAGTGCTGCTCCCCCTCTGACGCCTATAGAGGAAAAGGTTAAAGATATGATATTGTTGTCTGTGGATGGAATCGAGAGTGAATTTGATTCCGATCATGTTGGTAAGATCTCTAATTTTAAATTGTTGTTAGTTGTGTACTAGTGTATCAATTTAACTAGCCAATCTGTGTTTTATATAGAAGTGAATTAACTTATTCAGCCTTATGGCGAACAGAATACATTTGTCCCACCCCTTTTCTTCCTTATATAATTTTCTTTATGTTGCAGATTCTATACAAACACAACCTAGCCAAGACATATTTTTAACAGAAAATATTCAAATAACCGAGATTGTCGCAGAAAATAAATGTGTTGAACCAGTGGATGCAGATGAGCATCACATGAGTAAGTTATTGTAAAGTAAAGCCCAAGTCTACTACAACCAACTAACTTTTCACCCATTTTAAACTTCCCTACTTTTTGGTTTTCAGTTGAAGATCAACCTACACAAAATGACGACTCTGATGAGGAACGATCATCAAGAAAAAAGATAAGTAAGTAGTGTTCCTGTTGTGATTTAGTATTGTTGATAAGAATCCCTTCACCATGATCTCACCTTTTTTTATTTTTTTTATCAGGTCAATATACTACACCCAAAAGAGTTGCCATTGAAGAGAAGTGGACTAATTGGAAGCCAAAATCTCTGCGTTCCAAAAAACATCCTGCTTTATGTAAGTTCCTTTAATATTAGCAGTAGGATAAACAAAGTGCTTACATTATGTTATTATTTAGATAATTTATATTGATGCACAACATAACTTGATTTAACAGAGTTGGTGATGTAATGGTAGAACCACTGACAGCTATTAAAACCCAGTTTGATTAGTCTTAGCATGTAGCAACGTGGACATAAACTCTTAAAGGACGTCTACGTATGTCCTGCACTGAGACATGTATGGGTCAAAATAATGATATTGATACCAGCTTGTGTAATTTTTACCAATATTCAAAATAAATAAAAATCTTGTTTCAGCTGCTGAGAAGATGAAAAGGCCATTTGAAAGAGTAGCAGAATCAAAGTTAGAGATTGCAGAGTTGCAAAAGCAGATTTTGGAGGAAGAAATATTAAATAAAAGAAGGCAACGGGCCTTGGAAGAGGAAGAATTACTAAACAAAAGAAAGAAATGGGACTTCGAGGAGGAAGAAAGGGAGCACAAAAGAGAAATGTGGGCGTTAGAAAAAAAATACTTTTTAAATAAATTTGAAAATTAATCCTTTTTTTTATTTTTATAACAACACAGAATACATATACAATATCATAAACCTGCCATATTTTTTAAACTTATGCTAAATCTGAAATAAATGACTATTTTTATTATAGTAACGAAGCATAATAATCATTAATTAAATTACTTCGCACTGTTGCATCTCCCATATTTTCTAGTCTACTTTGATTCACAACATCATGTTCATCTGGCTCATCTACTGGGTGGATGACTTCAAAATGATCATCTCGCATATCTATTGCAATGTTGTGCAATACTGCACATGCCACTATTACGGCCTGTACACGAGATACAGACAACAAAATTTTTTTTGACAAAATGGGGAATCTATTTTTCCAAACACCATAGCTTCTTTCCACTACATTTCTGCTTCTTATTTGGGACTCATTATACAGATGTTCTGCTGGAGTCATGGGAACTTGTAGTGGTGTAAGTAGGTATGAAGTATTTTCATATCCTTTATCACCGACAACCAAACAGTTTCCAAATTCTCCATTTAGAAGTCGTTGCTTTATAAAAGAATTATTAAATATTGTTTGATCATGTGCTGCTCCTGGCCATCTAGCCACTATGTCCAAGATCTTTAACTTTGCACTCACTACAGTTTGTACATTAAAAGAAAATTGTGACTTCCTGTTTCTCCAGTCTTCTGCACTGTCTCCACCTGAAAATAATGAAAACAGAATTTATAAAACACAGGAGTTTTATTTAATCATATAATACAGATACATAGTTTGATAAATAGGTACTGGGTACAAAAGTATTTTAAATTTAGTAGGTTTATTCATAGTAGGTACATAATTATATAATTTATTTTTTACCTGGAGATTTTATAGGAACATGGGTACAATCAATAGCACCAATAAGTCTTGGGAATTTAGCTATATTATAAAACTCTTGCTGGATTTCTTGAGTGTTGGTTGGAAATTTGATAAACTCCGGACGCAATCGTGCAATAGCTTGTGAAACCAGGTAGACAATGCGACTGGCAGAAGCTTTGCTGACACCAGAGAAATCACCTACTACTGTGAGAAAGCTTCCCGTCGCGTAAAACCTCAATGTTAAAAGTAGGCGAGTAATCGGCCTTATGGCCCGATTCCTGAAAAAAAAAAAAACATATTTTGAGTTAGATCAGGTATACCTATCTAAAGCTAGACGGAGGCGTGCCATTATAAAAAAATGCAAATTGTGGGTTAGGTATGTGCTTACTTACCTTTCTGTAGTGACACATATTGCTCTCTCAATCATTGAAAACACAAACAGCACAGCTTTCTTAGTAAGTCTGAAGCGCGCCCTAAAGTCCGTTTCGTCTAATGTTTCCATATAGTTTATTCTTTCCCGATACACAGGATTCCTGCGTGGTATTGTGAGGCTATCAAAATATTCATCAAACTCATCTTCAAGAGTCTCAAAAATGTCCATTGTCGTTATAAGTAGTCTACCTAGGTTATTAAAATAAAACACCACGCTGATTCCGTTCTGGTAATAAAGATGTAACTTATGCTTGTAGGTAAAACTTACGCGAAATGTGTTTTACGTAAATAGATAATATAAATACAACACGAACGATAGAAATGCAATGTTATTTAATTTTAACTGTCAAACACACTATTATATGTTTAAGATAAATGCGTTATTTGCCACTTCGTCTGACCTATAACTTATGTTGGACTTTATGTCACACATAACGCTACTTGACAGTCGTGAAACGCAACAATTGTGTTTATCCTACGAATAAGTAACAAATAGCTTATTCGAAACTTGTGCAGAACTTATCGGTACATTGTGAAACAGACCCTAAGTGCGAGTCGGACTCACGCATACAGGGTTCCGTACAATTATCTATACTTACAACTTTTATTCTGTTTTTAGTATTTTTTGTTATGGCGGCAACCGAAAGTGAAAATTTCAACTGTCTAGCTATTATTGATGAAATACAATCTAGGGATGGACAGTGGAGTTTTAGTAATAGTGTCCCTTTTTTACCCTTTGGGTTACGGAACCCTGAATAAAAATGGAATGAAAAATATCAATGTTTAAAATTGTCATTGCTAAATATCGTATTCTATAAAGAAGACTTACACCCGTCTTTAGATCCGCAGTTATTATTACAAGCTTGGCATTCATTCAAAACTCGAAACTCAGATTGGTGCAATGATGATATCAGTGAATTAATAGCTCACTTAGCCTCAACAAAAGCTGATCTCGTACGCTTATTTTAATAGGAACAAGCGCAAGAACAAGTCGGCGAAGAGAAACAATCTACAGGTCGTTCTGAACTAGATAAGAGTGATAAGGGACATCGCGGCGAGAAGCAAGCCGCGAGCCGTGCTGATCGGTCGCAGGAACAACGGAAGAAACACGAGAACAAACCCGGCAAAACTGATCAGGAGCGAACACTTGGTGAGTTTTGTAATGTTGGCAAACACAGCATGAATTAAGTTCGACACAGAGTTACCGAATTCAGATCTCCAACAAAAGATAGGCAGTAACCACATATATAGTGGTCGCGGGCTTGCGGACGGTGAGTAATAGGTAAGTCGCCGTCCAACCGTCCGGAATGTGAGCAACGTCAACGGCGCGTAGTTTTCCACGCGCGCCTCAAGGAGATATAGCAACCGTAGGAACCCAGCAGGGTCGAAGCCTAGTGGCGCTATGGTTGCAGCGAAAGAGACCGCCCTGCCCTGGCAAGGCAAAGAAGGAACAGGAGTGGGTTTTTAGTCAGTAAAAGTCTGGCGCAATTTGAACGGAAAGTAAACAACATTTGTTTAAATGTGTAATATTATTTCGAATGGAATATAAAGACGTATTGATAAAAAACGCTCTACGCTGTTATTCTCTCTCCCACTTGGGATAAATTTAACTAGAAATAAACTAGGACCTAGGTAGCGCTCACCATCAACGATTTCATCACTGCTTACCATCAGTTGGGATCGTAGTCAAGCATCAGTTTATATCAATTAAAAAAGGGCTCATCTTTAAAAAAACCAACAGCTTTTTACAAGTAATAATAACATTCACAGGTGACGTAAACGAGAAGAAACACAAACAGTCTAAAACCCTGAATGTAGAGCGTGAGGATGATGCTGAAGATGGCGCCGATAACGACGATGATGCTGAAAAAGAGGCCGACGCCTACCAACATGTGAAGCAGGCGAAGAAGGATGACTTGCAGGTAAAGTGGCTTTAGGAATCTGTGTTACTGTTGCTGACTTGTCTCACATAAAATAACAGACAAAATATTGTTATATTGAGCGAATTACATAATACTTTGGTTTAAAAATATTTATTGCTCAAAAAAGACACAATGTCACTTATTCGATAACAATTTTTCCTTATACTAAATTAATATTATATAACAAGGGTTAATCACCGCGTACGTAAGTTGTTAAACTCATCAAATGCATTCAGTCTAGTAGAAGAGAAGTAGAAATTTTATAATTGTTTTTTACATATTATGCTAGTTGGTATAACTGTGCTCCTTCAAATGTTAACATTTTTTTGTTGAACTTAGTTCACATATAGTACAATTCACGAATGATGACGGCCGTGAAATTTGCGCAGAAGGCTGCGCAGTAACGTGTTTTAGGAACCAAATGACGTCGTCGTGCGTGTGCGATAAGAGTGTGGTATGCGCGAAAGTTCGCAAAGGCTAACTTCACGCCTGCCATCATTCGTGAATTTTACTGTACATAATCAATAGCCACATAGTGTTCCCACTGTTGAGACTCAGCGCTCCTGTCTAGAAGAGGAAATGGGCCCAACTCCACCACGCGGGCCCAGTGCGGGTTAGTGAATGTCACAAGTCTTAGAATTGTTTATTCTTGGACATGCTGGTTTTTCTCACGATGTCTTCCTTTACCATTTTGAGAGCAGTAGTGTTGACATAAATAAAGTAATGCGCCTGGCTAGGTTTGAATCAGCGGCCTACCAAAATTCTCTTGGCCGAAAAGTCCGGAGAAAGCTCTTTACACTTGCAGAAGAGTTCAATAATAAATTATCCTCTATTCAAGCCAATCTTCTAATGTCGTAGGCAATAGATGCAGCCACAAAAGAGCAAGCAGAGGAACAACCAACCTTACAGCAAGAAGAAGATGAGGACGCCGAGAAACTCAAAGAAGATGAGGAGATACCCATGGATGTAGATGAAGATGAATTACAGGTTGGTTCAAATATTTTGTATGAAAATTGTAATGAATATTCCCGAAATACAGTAAAAAACAGTTCATATCATACAAAAAAACTTACCTAAAATGTAAGCCCAGCTTCCCTCCGATCTAAGAACCATAAACATTACAGGTGGATAAATCAGAAGAGTTAAAACCGGAGAAGATGAAAGACGGCAAAGAGAAAGAGAACGAGAAATCTGGCAACAAGAAAGAAGGTGGCGAGGAGCCCACAGGAGAGACGGGGATCGAAGTGGAAGGGGACGCCGTCGTCACTGCGCATGTGCCCAGGGGGGCTGATACTACGTATCATACACGGTAAGTGGTCAAATCCAACAGCGCGACAGAAAAGAAGAGGGCTGCCGCTTGGGAAGTATGGGAAGAATCTTCTAACGACAACCTACAACTCATTCTTTTTAATGTGAAAGTTGATCTCATGAATAAAATTCAAAAGCTTGTCGATAAAAATATAAATCCAATTTGTAATCCGTGGTCTAATCCACAGAAAAAAATGCATTTTTTCGCAGTAAAAAGTAACCTACAACATTCGAGGAGAACATACTCTTTTATCAGTTCTCAAAACAATACACTTTTACAGCTAACTAATGAATGTAAGTCTGTAGCCTAATGGTCCAAACCTTCGTGTAATTATGAAAATAGAAAGTGACAGATTTATCTAAGTAGACTTCAATATTCTATGTTTATATGTGTGAGTGATACATTTTGGTTCACTAAAGGTAGATGCTTTCTTTAAATTTCTTTCAATTTTCGCAGGCTTAACGAAAACCAAGCTCACTCCGACGACTTATCAATAGACCAGTACATGGGTATCCGTCAGTGGTTGAACAGCGGGCCCTCACAAAGTCAGGGAGGGATCACGGTGTCCGTGTGGAGGTCACTATGGAGGGACTCCTCCGCGAGTGCGCGGGCGCTATGCGAGAGACTGCGGCTTGTGTTGGAACCTACCGGCCGCTCCAGGAGAGCTGGTGAGTTTGACCCATAGGATCCTTCATAATCCACAGCATGGTTTCACCAAAACAAGTTGTACTACTGATTGACGCACACATCTTATTAAAACCACATATTTATAGCATAGGAAGAAGGAGAAGGATAGAAGTGAGGTCACTCTAAGGCGTTTGGTTGCGTTATTCACGCAACCTTACTCTTAAAACTAAAACAACTGATTAGGTTAACTTGCACTTAGTTTAATTAAACCTTATTTAAATGGCAGACAGTAGAAATTACAAACAAATTGTACCAATTCATAGGATTCAAAAGTCAAGATGGGGATACCACAAGGCTTAATATTGGGCCCTTTCCTTTTTTTAGTATTTAATATTAATGATTTACCATCTATTAAAGAAATACCAACCGAAATTGGTGTTATTTGCTAACGATATTGATCGTAAGTAAAACAAAATTAATTAGCTGAATATTGTTCTCTAATTCGTGTTACGTTTATACCAAAACATTAGTTGATAACGACCAATGTTTTGGAATTTTGGTCATAAATATACATTGCCGTAAAACGGGGTGAATAGAGACTTAGGGGTGAATAGAGACAAAACTTTGGTTTGGTTTTTCACTTTGATACTTTATTATCGGCTTCTAACAAAGCATCGACTTTTTAGAATAACAATTCATTAAAAAATTGAAATAGTTAAGTGCTGCAAAAAATATTTAAATGTCGAGAAAATACCCTTTAAAGTTTTGTCTCTATTCACCCCATTTTACTGTAGTTGGTTGGTTGGTTAGTTGGCATTAGTTGATTGGTTGTTGGTTTTTGTATACACTTATCTTTGTAGAACTTGTAGCAAAGATCTGCTTAGCTACAAAGCTATGCAGCACTTTATTACGATCTCTCTTTTAATATATTTCCTGTTTTCTAGGTGACTTCCGAACGGGTCGCGCTATCAACATGCGGCGCGTGATCCCGTACATCGCGTCGCACTTCCGCAAGGACCGCATCTGGCTGCGCCGCACCAAGCCCGCCAAGCGCGAGTACAAGATCGCGATCGCCGTGGACGACTCCAGCTCCATGTCCGACAACAGGAGCAAGGAGTTGGCGTTCGAGAGTCTGGCGCTCGTGTCGCAGGTTAGTGTGCTTTGTTTGTCACTAGCTATGTTCCGCGGATTTGTTATTTATAAAAACAATAACCACAAGATATCTGTGTTTCCAAAATAACTAGAGAAAGTTGTGTAATAACGCCATAAACACGAAAAAGTTCGGTTGTATGGTTGTATAGAAATATGTCTCGGGTTGTACGATCTTAAGGGAGCTCAAAGGTAAACCGCGACATTAAAATATTATTAAGTTTTTTGCATTTTGCAGGTTAGTGGCAATTTGTATGTTGGTTAAAATATGATTGGCGACTTTATAAAAAATAAACATTAAATAATAATAATAACAATAGCCATTATTATTTATTTAATAATAATAGCCATTTAATAGGTCAGACGGTATAGTTGCCTATAATTTGATGTCGTAACGTTCTGTTTCAGGCATTGAACCTACTCGAATCCGGCGACCTAGCCGTGCTGAGCTTCGGCGAGAAACCAAACCTTCTCCACCCGTTCACCGAACAGTTCTCCGAACATTCCGGCTCAAAGATACTTGAACAACTTCGCTTTGAACAAACGAAGACGAAGATAGCACAACTCCTTGATTTCTGTACCGTTTTGTTTGAAGAACAGACGATGAGAAGCGATGCCGTTAACGCGAAGTTGTTGGTGATAGTAAGTGATGGCAGAGGGATCTTCTCGGAGGGAGAAACCAAGGTGTTGCAAGCGGTGAGGCGGGCGAGGCAACAGGGAATATTCTTGGTTTATGTAATCATCGATAATCCTGATAATAAGGTGAGTTACTTTATCTGACATCTTATCTCTAGTATGTCTGATTATCACAATAAGTGATGTAAACTGTTGTTGATCTCTAATAGTGAAGAAAAATGCCCATTTAGAAATATAGTTATCATTTCAAGCTGATCATATCTTTTACTCAGAGTGACTAGTAGTTATCTCATCGCGGTAGGAGCGTTTGCATATCAGCATTGTACACGAGCAGATTACTCAAAATTAATACTATTTTTTATTATAGTCCTTAGTAGAGTTAAAATTCCAAATGACATTTCTATTTTCAATTTCCATTTGTTGTTTTATTTCAGGACTCCATCATGGACATCAGGCGGCCCATACTGGACCCAACAACAAACGCTCTCACAGGCTTCGTATCGTATTTGGATACATTCCCGTTCCCCTTCTACCTGATACTGCGAGATATGTCGGCGCTACCTACAGTACTGGGCGACGCGCTTAGGCAGTGGTTTGAACTGGCTGCTAATACGGCTAACTAAGGAAGAACGCAGACAATCCTCTAATTCGTGATGTAAGCTCGCTCTAAAGTTTGCAGGTCAAGCGCTGTAGAGCGGCAAACTTATGTAACGCAAACTGTAAGGCTGCGGTTCCACAGGTGTGCTTAGATTGTCTGATTTTCACCAATACGATTGTTCGATTTCCAAAGCAGGTCGAGTGGAAAAAGATTCAACGAAGCTACATACAAGGTGTAAGGGACAGCCCTCCAAAAACTTTAAGGGCTTGCTCAGTAGACAAAACTGAACGACCTAGCACAAATTTTTTTTTTCAGGAAACGAAAAAAAATTCCGCCTCACCATAGAAAATTATAAACTTGATTGGACAGTTTGTATGGAGAGGCCGATTTTTTTTTCGTTTCCTGAAAAAATTTTTTGTGGAAGGTTGTTCAGTTTCGTCTACTGAGAAAGCCCTTAAAGTTTGTGGAGGGCTGTCCCTTACACCTTGTATATTCCAAACTGATTAAATAGACGGATGTCAGCTAGGGAATCGCAAGCTAACTTTGCATTATCCTCGCGCCGGTCTAGTTATGCATCGTGCATAGCTCGCGTCTCACATCTTCATTCGCACAGTTTCGTAGTTTAGCTTCACCACTTTGCACTCTAGAGGAACCGCAACCTAAAAAGTTACTGAGAAAAGTCGGTCGCCTGCATTTTCGAATTTCGGTAAACGTGTAATAGTCATTTAGATGTAAGAATATACGTATACAATTAACCCCTACATCCCTTTGGATAGGTGGTATAAGAAATAGGTGTCTATTTAATCAATGGCAGAAATTGCTCAATGTTAGTATTGATTAATCTCTCCATATCATGTTTTTAATGTGTCAACATCAGTGTCATATTTAAGTATATAAAAGATACATTTCTCTAAAAAATGTTCCAATTTTGTGTCTATTAGTTTAATCGATACATGTTTGGTAATTCTTTAATCAAATCAGTAATCTATGTCGTAATTATAATATAGGATAAGTTTAAATTATATTATGATTGTAAGTCAAAGAAGACTTGGAAAAATTCAAAATTGAGTGCTAGTTGGTATTGGACTGTGATTGGGATAGGACTGGAAATTGACTGCTGTAAGCGAAAAATACTTAACATACGTGTTGTATGTCTTTTTGGATGAATAAAGGTTTGTCTGACACCTATCGTTTTTATTTCACTCCCTAGGACAGCGACCCTTATATCTGGATAATTATTTTTTTTCAGCAATTAAAAATATGTAATGGACAGTAATCGATACGAATACTATCTACATATTATCCAATACAAATTAATGGAGTATACGTACTAGCACGTGTACGTATCCATAACCGTTTATTTAGGTAGTTAACCACTTAGTTAACGGAATGTAAACAATGTTAACATGTCTTTTATCTAAAAAAAATTCTAAAAATTTTATCCAAAAAATATTTACAATTAATAAAAAATAATTTAACTAAATTTCAAGTACCTTTGTATGTCTTTAATACGAATTATTTTAAATAAAAAGACGTATCAAGATTGTTTACGTCTAGTTAACTACCCAAACAGATGGAGATAGTCTCCACAGTATAGCTAACCTATACGGCGTGTTTACACATGGTCGTTAGTGCGAGCCGTAGTAGAAATTCGTAGATGAAAATATGTACAAGTGAAAAGGCAGTTTGTTCGATCAACTCTAGTATTTCTCAATGTTGTGTAGTAATGAGCTTTATAGCCTAAGAGTCCGTGGATGCCAGACTCAGAGATAACCACAGATACCGGGGCATCAGCAGAGTTGCAGAAAGAACAGACCCCTGAGGAACTCCATCGACTACAACTCTGAGAGACCGTTCACTCAAGTTTTACTCTGTTAGACCAGGGGAAATACCGTGCGCTGGAAGCTTACTCAAAAGGTTAGCGTGCCATACCCTGTCGAAGGCCTTCGAGAAGTGTTCGAGTCGAGACGTCGGATATGGCAATCGCTTCCACATTCTTGACAAAATTTCCTGCGGTACCAAGTGACTTTTCTCGTTACCGCTAGTGGTAGTGAATACCGTGAAAGCAATGCTGATTGTTCGTATCGATAAATTGAATTTTTGGTCTATCCATTTTATAAAATTTTGGGAATTGACGTAAATAAAAGACGATCTTTTTAAAAAATATTATATTTGTCAACTGAAAATTAAACAATATCTTATTAACATATTTCTTCACTTACCAGTATTACGGGAATTAACACAACTTGTGTAAATCTTTAACATTTAGGCCTATGTTAAATTAATAAATAATTTCTTTACGAACTTTCTACATTACAGATGGTGTTGCAAGCTTCGTATTAAATACCTAAACTTAAAAACCGCGTTTCAAACTGAAACAAACTTAATGCACCTCTTATTATCTAAAAACTCTAATATACATACAAATCTAAAATTAGTTTGAATTGTATATCAGCGGATAATAGCAAAAACCGTAAGATTGTAATAAATCTAGGGACAGTATAAACTCTAGTTATATTATGAATTTTCATTTCAAATAAAATAAATTTCATCCTTATGTAATCATCTACAATGAGTCTTTTTGAAAATAGACAGTTTATAATTTTACGAGACGTATCATAAACTAACGATGTATACAATTATCCGGTGACATATACAATCCAATAAAGAAATGTGATGCTACTTAGAAATGTAATAGCAGCAAATATGTAATTGAACATTTTGCTTAGTATAGGTGGACATCACACGAGAGTTGATTTCGAGTATAAATGTATGTCTTTTAATCTGTACGCACTCGTACAATATTTGCATACAGTAAAACAGACGTAAGTTAAAAATATTTTCAATAAACAACATATACATACGAAAATAATTACTTCCCAATACCCATTAGTTAAATATAATTTTAGGCCTTTTTGTTTCTGTCTCATATAAACCGTAACACCATGGAATGTGGACCGCACAACACACATGCGAGCACATTGTAAACTAAGTTTGTGTACCGGAGGAAATGCAGATGTTACGAAGTGGTTTTATGGAGACAACAGCTAAATATTTTTGTACCATATTACATTTCCAAGGTGCGGCTAAGTATTACAACAATTGATATAACTCATTCAACTTTGCCGTCAATGTAAAAGGAAGCAAGTCTGTGGAAAATTTAAAGTTTTAATGTTATTGCAACTGCTTACATGTCTCCAGCGACCCGCACTGGGTGTGGGTAATTATAGCCCATTCCCTCTCCTAGAGAGGAGGCCTGAGAACCTAGTAGTGGGAGCATTAATTATGATATTACATTATATTATGTCGTGAGGTAGACTCACGACACAATATAATGTTTTTCATCAGGTTTTTTATAAAAATCTAAGTTTTTGATCAAAATCTGTAAGATCAAAATTATTACTATGATTTGATCATAAACCTGCGACAGATATTGAGATATGGTTCTAAAGTGCTATATTTAACTCTTATTAGTACGCAAATCAAGGACGGTACATTTTAAGAAAAAATGTGCTATTTGCATTACATACTAAAATGTGGTGGCCAACAATTAATCTAGCAAGACTAATAATGTTATTACTATGTAAAAACATCACTGTAAAGAGATTTACAAAGTAAGCACCAAAGTTCTTATGTTAAAATAATTATACATATTTAACGAAGTAGAGAATTAAATTTCTTCGACTTGCTTCCTTTTCTGTAAAGACGGCGACATTCAAAAAAGCAAAATATAGACCTTATTAAAGTTTACAATAAAATAAGCTTAACATAACATAATTATGTAAAATATTAATATGTTGACATAACATGACTAAGCCTAAAATATTGTTAAAACGTCTTATAACCATGATGTCTTACTATCAAATAATAAATATGATTTAATCCTAAACAAAACTCCATCTCAGTTCACTTTTGAGCGGTTTAAAGCTGTTAAAAGTCCAGCGAAACATCTAGCAATTTTTATTCGTTATCAAAATCATATTCCACTGACCACGAGTCAGTTTTTGTTGTATAAAACTTCACGATTTTCTAAAATAATCCACTATAAAGGATTTTTATCTAGCAAATTCTTCCTAGTGTAAAAAAATTTCGAAGGCCATCGTGGTAAACTCGGAGACCGTCCATTTTAAACAAACGTTGGGTTTTATATTGCGTGAATGTCTGAACTGTGACATCTTTACGCGAATGGGATAATTGGTTTTACTGCCCAGATCACACAGCGGTTCATAGCGTTTGAAATTGACTGGTTTTTTATTTAATATATTTACACTATATTATATATCATGTCCCAAGTTGCAGTAAGGCAACTTGGGACACAAGCCCCACCTCTTTTTCCCAATGACCGACTGTATGAAGTTAAATAGGCAGATTTAAGACACGGGCTGCATGAATACAGAAGAAATTCTAAAAAGATCACAGTATTCACAAGTCTAAGAAAAATTGATCCCGTTAACAAAGTGACAGAAATGGATACTTATAAGGACGTTTATGCGAATCTGAATGCAGTCCAGTCTTTGAATTCGGCGTTTAAGGTCTATTGTTTACACTGGGTTAGAAAACATTCGAGGTCAATCAGGGTCCTGTCAGGGTGTTACAAGACTGATTGCATACATATTGCAGGAAATCGTTCTCTGACGTAAACAAATAGAGATCCCGAAAGGTCCCATCCCAGTAGCTAAACTAGATCCTCATATTATTTACGCTTCTATTATTTAAATATTGTATAATTATAAAGTTTATTGTTAAACCTGTGATGGACAGTGGTCTCTTGAATAAGATTTTCACTTAGCGGAATCCTTGGACGAATGATTGTTGGTCTCTTCAGTCTTATCACTGTCACCATAGAACTTTGGCTGGAAATTATAAAAAAATAAATTAAATCACAACATTAATTATATCTGTTATATGTGAATAATACAGAGTGGGTAACTTTAAAATCATGATCACCTTGATAAATTAGAGTTTTGGTGCTGGCGATTAAGAAATATGGTCATGACAATGTGTTATTAAACATTTCAAAACAGTAAATGGAGTAAAAGTATGGTGCACCAGTGCTGTTAAAATCTTGTATGGCAAAATCTTATCTCTCATAGCAAATTTTTTACTTAATAGTAAATATACTTTAGCTGGCAAAAAATAAAAAACGAAGATGACAAACACTATGGATGAGTAAAAAAAACCAACACGACAAACGAATTAGTTGAACTCTTGGACAAAGACAAAAAAAAACAAACAAACTCTAACAGCGAAGAAACACACAGACAGAACATAAATAAAGTAAATATTATGAAAGGATATTGAAGTGTGATTTTAAAATGAAGAAAATAATAAGCTAATTAATTTGTTATTGAGATATCTGTTAAACAGAACTATTTTAAATATTTCTCGTGTGTTTCTTTACATTTACTTGATCAATTTAAAATTGCCAAGTCATCTTGGAAAACGTTTTCATTGACCAAGCAAAAATCTAATTTATATTTCACAAAAATATCACAGGACTTATATTCTGCTGCGTTTACTAAATAATCTATTGGTTAAGGTTACTAGCAAATCTCTAAAGTAACTTCAAAATGGATGACGAGTACAAAAGTGAATGCGGGAACAAACACATCAGAAATCAACCAGTATGTTTTGTAAAAGCATGATGGAATGCCTATAACACTTGTACTACACTTACACAATTTTCATTTTGTACTATACTGTGGTGACCTTATTTCCATATCCGTTTTTGACACCGTTATAACTTGTAAAACCCTAGAAATAAACAATATCTGTTTGTACTGTGTTTCTAGAACTGTCACAGACATCTTCCTGACCTTGTCTCATATTACTTGGGGTCAGTGCAATACATTTTTTCTTTCATTCTGTCTTCTAAGCAATCATGCTATCATTGACTCTTTTTTCTTTCATTTCACTTCTCACACAATCCATCCATCTTCTCTTTGGCTTTCCTCTCCCTCTCCATCCATCTACGTGTATATTCATAACTTTTTTAGTAACATGCGTTTCGTCCAACCTCTTCACATGACCTTGACCATATTAAGATAAAGATTCCCTTTCAACTTTTCAGTCACTAGCACCAGTTTCAAACTTCCTCCTGCTTTGCTCTTCATGTGCTATCACTCCTGACAGACATCCAAAAACTAAAGTTATTTCAGTCTTATATTAATACCATTCTTGCAGGCCGCATTAACTTTCTAAGCTTTATGGCCTTATTGTTCATAGCCAAATAATTAATAGATCAATATAAATAGCCATATTTCAACAGGCCTCATTAGAGCTCATTAGGCTACATTGAATATCTCGAGAGGTTGCTCAGATCCGCTCACTGTATTTAGCAGATTTTTCAGCATCCATTCCCTATTCAGAATTTTATGTCTAAAAGTAAGCATGTAACCAGAGATTTAGATATAAGATTTTTTTTTAGATTATTTAAATTCCCGCGCCGACTCATAGACTGTGCTTTGATTGTCACAAGACGTCAAGTTGTAAAAGTCCGTACTGCATCCAAACCGAATTTGAGTTACGAGTTTGGCTGAGAAAAAGATGGATTCCATCCATTTTCAAAGATTGCACATAGCAGAGATGGATGTATGGTTTGACGAGAATGGATAAAGTGAGAAATGAGTATATTAGAGTAAGTTTGAAAGTAAATGTAAAGAGAAACGCATGTTACTAAAAGAGTTCTGAGTATGTATAAAGAAAAGATGGATAGATTGTGTGAAAAGTGAAATGAAAGTAAAGGGAGTTAGTGATAGTTATGACGGGTGACAGAAAAGAATGAAAAAAAAAAACGAGTTGCGCCGACCTTAAGTAATATGGGAAAAAGGCTGGAAGAAGAAGAGTTAGATTGGATTAATGTTAAAGTTATATGATGTTGTTAATATCATTTTTAACGAAAATGGATTCAAATATAGAGAAAACTAACATACCAGTGAAACATAATTTGAAATCCATTAATAAAAGGCCTCTCATGAGGTGGCGCGATGACCTACTGAGGGTCCCGGGAATCCGATGGATGCGGGACGCTCAAGACTAGCACTTGGGGGAGACTTATGTCCCGTTGGATGTCTTTCGTTTGAAATGATTGCAATCTCTCACTGGATGGTGTCTGCATTAGACCGAGAAATGATCGTTACACCATTAGACACTCAATGCATGAGTTTCTAAGTGGCAGGCGAGCTTTCACGCTGTTCTTAGTTCTTTACAACAGGCTTGTTTTTGATTTATTGATTTTAGATTTTAGGTTACCTATATTTTTTTTTATAAAGAGTCGTATGACGTCACACACTGGAGGGTCACGTGAAACGAAATTCTTCTTGCAAGCACAACTTTAAAGTTACGTAAATATTTGATGATTTGTTTTATATTTTGTTAGGTTTAAATAATAATTTCCTTTCCTACAAGTCGGTTCTTACGGTTAATTCGGATCGATATAGGTATCTCGGAATCAGATTGGGTGCAGTGCGGACCTTTGTAAATGTTGACACTCTCAGATTGGATATAAAGTTATCTAGTATACGGCGCCTTACGATTTGGAGTTCTGCCCATATAATAATGTCTCACCTCATCGTGTTTCTCCTCAGCGGTGACGCGGTCGTCATCGTCGTCGCTGTCTTCGTCAGCAGATGAGTCCCCTCCGGATCCAGCCGTGTCTTTCACTGGAATAAAATTCATTTACTTCAGTAAATTGCTTTAAATCAAAACTTTTACCACCAACAAGATTTTAATGAAAATCATTTTTTCATAGCAAGCTTTTATAGCTCGGTATACCTATATAATTAATGCTCGTCAAGACGAATCATACGAGCCCTAATTCGATAGGGCTGTGTCGGGTAAAGGTCTCCAATGGCAAACGCGAAATAGGCTGCTGCGGTTTTCCCGTCCGATTATAATTTCTAGGTGTAATAAAAGCTGACTGCATAGCTTAGCGTTTGCTAGGCTTTTAATAAACTAGTGACTAAACACACTTCACCATCAACGGTCGCATCACTGCTTACTATCAGGTAGGATCGCATTCAAGCTCCACTTTATATCATAAAACAGCAGTCACAATATCTTAACTTTATATTTTCAGCGGGTTTGTTTTTGTATTCTGTTGTACAGCAAAAACCAACCAATATCGTAATACTGGCGACCTGCCCCAGCTTCGAAAGGGTGTTACGAATCCTTGACATTCTCGGCTTTTCTCTACTGATATGTTTGTATTATACACTTTACCCTTTCTCATAAATCACTCTGTGGTGGTGTGTGTGGTGAAAAAACAGTAGTTTTCGAGTTAATTGCGGTCATACAAACAGACAGACGCGGCGGAGCACTTTGTTTTATAACATGTGAGGATATACAGGGTGTTAGGGACTGGCTGGAAAAAATCATCGTCCTTTCAATACGAACTATACAATCAAGGTTATCATTTTGTATGGAGAAGCCGATTTGTCCGTTTCCTACAAGTTTTTTTTTGTGACGAAAATCATCCATTTACATCAACCCAACCATCAATAAAAACCCCCGCTTTTGGGCAGAGTGGGAGATAGTGTCAGACTCTTACTGACTAAAAAACCCACCCCGTTCCTTCTAGCCTTCATACCGGGGCTCGAATTCCCTTTCAGCTAACCCTGGCCTCAGTAGGCTTTGACCCGGCTGGGACTACTGTTGCTGACAACTTCTTGAGGCGCGCGGGAACAGTGCGCGCCGTCGACGACTTGGGCTTGGTCCGGACAGTTACCACTTGTGGAAAGTTCAGTTTACAACTGAGCAAGCCCTTAAAGTTTGCGGAGACCTGTCCCTTACAATCTGTATATTGTTATATTTATAATACTTTTGCAGTGCTAATTATGTATTTTTAACAGGCATTCAAGTCTGTACTTTAAACTTTTCCTGTAACCTAAATACATACACTATCTAGTAATAACTGCCGATCTACCCCTGGCTCATAATGACTCATAAAATAAAAAGGATAATCCATTTTTTTATAATGTTTAAAACCACACATTTCCTACGAACAGTTAAAGCGAGTATGATAACAGTAGCGTTAGTTAGTATACTACTATTATTACTTTACAACAAATCATGACGTGGTTGAATTGATAACAAATTGGTGCAATTTCATATCTCAGTGAATTTTGACGTTAATGTTCTAAATGGTTATGAGGTAAATTTCTGATTAAATTACTGTACATCTAAATAAAATTGGAGTGTCTGTTTGTAATGTTGAAATAACCGCTTTTTACTACATGCATATGAATATATATACGGTATATACACCAAAATATCATTTTTTACAATTTTTGTCTGTGTTTGTCCCGGCTAATCTCTGAAATGGCTGAACCGATTTTGACGGGATTTTTTTTTGGCAGGTAGCTGATGTAATAAATAGTAACATAGGCTACTTTTATTTTAGAAAATATAAATTCAAAATCCTGTAGTCCACGCGAACGAAGTCACGGGCACAGCTAGTTATAAATATAATTTGTCGTTTAGGATAAGGTAGGTTTTTATTTTTAGGTGAGAAATCATCTAATGATGAAAACATCTCCCGCTTTTGGAGGGCGTGTCAGACTTTTACTGACTAACACCCACTCCTGTTTCTTCTTTGCCTTCGCTCCAGGGTGCCGGAGTTCTCTTTCGCACAACCCAGGGGACTTGGTGCGTTTACCATGTACCATCCACTAGATAGATAGATTTAGTGTGAAGTATTTTTAGATGTTTTTCAAATGAGTTTTCATCCAAACATCAAAAATATCCACCATGATTTACATAATGGTGTACTTGTTTATCGATACGTTATCACTAAATTTATCTAATCGACAGCTATATTAAAGTAAATAAAGCTTTAAATTCAATATAGATAACTATTTTGGTTGATAAAGGCATTAGTTTATGTGGTTATTAACCTTGTAAAAGCGAGTGTAGGTGTCAGGTCGAGTCTAATACCCTGTACTCTCTCTAGTGCAGGTAGGTTTACCATATGTAAATAGAGGGATGCCTGTCTATGGTACCTAAAATGCCTGAATTTTCAGAAAAATGCCTGTCTAAAGCAAAACGCTGTAGGTAATAAGTAAAAGCCAACAGATAATAATGAAGAAGGATATTTACTACTGATATTTGTCAGAGGACATTATTTTTTTTTAATATTTCTTACATAAACGTAAAAATTTTCACAAGATACAGTTTCACGTCATCATAAGATGCACGCGCGGTTGCCAAGTTTAAAAATGCATGTTTCAGACCAATGCCGGGCGCACGCCTGTCTAAACCTTAAAATGCCTGTCAAATGCGGCAAACGGCGGTCATATGGTAACCCTAAGTGCAGGGAGCTCCCAACCTTTTTGATTGGGGAGCACCATTTGTTTGTTGTTTTTCACAAAGGACCACATAAGAAAACTTAAAGGACCTTTTCCACTCCCCCTATCGTCAACATCGAGCATGGTTTAAAAGCTTGTTACTTAACGCAATCCAACGCGATGTTTAATGAAGAGGAAACGCAAAAAAACAGAGATAACGCCTGAAAACACTGTTGGCATTCGGTACTCGAATATTTCACAAAACTTGTTCCCGGAAATACGTGTTTTTTTAAACCCCTATGAAGATTTTCGGAAAAATTGTCGTGATTCAGAATATCGATTAAATGTGCAAGGCTTCTATTGATGTACAGAGTACATTATGGAGAGCTAAAGTTCACGTAAAATAGCATATTTTCAGAGGAAAATTGAATTGAATGAATTGATTGACGGGAATTGGGATTTTCAGGGAGGCTAGATTAGTTTTAAACAATTTTTTTTTAAAGTTCTATAGAAGTCTAGATATTATCCACTAGATATCTAGAGAAAGATATGTAATGACATCATAATCACGTAAGAGCGGTGTATGAAATATGCCTCGAAAAGGACGCTCTTGGAACATTTGGATTTTTTTGGAATCTCAAGGTAGAAGCCCAGGCCTTACCATGATGTGTTAAAATGTCAAGCGTGCGACCGAGAAAGAGGGATAGAGCTTGACACCCTGTATAGCTCCTATCCCTTTGATAGATCAGTTTAGGTCGTCAAACAAATTACGTTAAGAGCTCGTGGTACAGTTTCTATAGTATATGTAGAAACCTAATATGCATCATACACTTAGGCGTGAAGAGAAGGACAGGTCGCCCTAACAGTTGCAGGCAAACTATATACGTTTGTGTCAATTTCCGCACTTTGGCTAAAGCTTCGGAAACTGAAGTGCTACAACAACTGTCAGTCGTATTTGTATCACCACGCAGAAACGCGATGGACTCGTGGCATTATGCATAGAGTCAGCGTTCACATTCAGCGTTCGGCTGTTTTGTGTGATCGTGTGTTCCTTCGTTATAATTGTGAATTCTTCAAGATAGCGTCATTTCTCGCAAGTACATTGTTTTTCTTTCTTTCTTTTCTCAGTCGTGTCCGCGTCCTTTTATCGTCAGGTCATATACAACATAGGTGAGTTGAACTAACCGGGCGTCATGTTAGCGGCCTGCGCCTGCGTGGGCGGGCGCGCGCGCTCCCGGTTGAGCTCGTCGAAGCACTGCAGGCACACGCGCAGCGGCTTGTCGCTCTGTCCGCGCAGGATGTAGCGCTTGGACGAGCACGGACCGCACACTACTGAGCCGCATTTACGGCAGTGATGCTGGAAACAAATGACAAAATTAGCTAAAAGTAATGGTAATTTTTTTTTTAATAGCCATTACTGTCCCACTGCTGGGCAAAGGCCTCCCTTAAGTCCTTCCAGACATTCTTCTCTCGCGCCGTCTCTAACCAGTTCTCGTGATAAATGGTAAAATAATAAAAATAAAAACCTTTTCTTCGATCCTTACGTAACCTTTCAACCCATCCAAAAGCATAAAAAATACAAAGTCAAGCCCTGGTTAAAATAATAAAAGAAAAGACCAAAGAAAGAAAATTATTTCAAAAAATAATAAAACAAACAATAAACTAAACAGTGCTAGATTCCATCTATTGAAGCATAGTTTCCGCACTTAATCCTATGCAGTCCAGAGTGCGTGGGCCATGACAACCATCGTTTGGCGGGTTTATTTCATCTAGCCTACATCTTTCCAAAACAGATTAGGCCTCTCTGGTTTTTCAGGGATCCTAGAGTTATCTGTGGAGGTGTTTTTTCAGTGTGCGTCCAGTGATGGTTCCTGACACCGAGCGCAGACTGCCTCTGTCCAGACTCATAAAGCTTTTGGTGAGGGCTTTACTAACATTTTATTGGGAAAAAAAAATCAAAATCAAAATCAAAGCATTTATTTCAAATAGACCATTTACAGGCACTTTTGAATAGTCAAATGTCGGTCAGTCCAAGAAAAGTGAAGCTAAATTGCACGTTCCAAAGAGTAGGTCTCTATGGAGAAGAACGTGCAAGAAACTCCATGGACACTCTTTTAAATCATATTATGTGTTACATATAATGCTTGGTTACATATTACTTGTTGCTTCTATCATGTAAATACTTATGATACTTGTGATCTTAAGCGGAGACCATAAATCGGTAAAAAAGTAACATTCAGACAAGGTGTAGCGACGATTTCGACTATGTAGCTAGTAGTGGCACGATGAAAGTTGCCGAGCATCGAAATGAAACACATGAGATTGGAAAGACTTATGCAAAATAATGGAGTGCTGTGGGCTGATTCATGAGGATGGCTAGAAGCAAATCTTATTGGCAAGTTGTTGTAGAAACCCAGTAAATAATTGATTTCTGGGAGGTTTAAGTGGGACTGTAAGGACTGATAGAAAAAGGGGATCTTAAATAAAAAAAAAAAACTGATGAAGTGCAGACAGGCAAGTCCCGTGTCAGTACTATCGGGTATTTCCAAGAAATCGATTACAAGCCTGTGTCAAATATTTTTATGATATGTAATGATTATATTAATAATAATCAGTTATGATGAAATATTTCTGTTAGAGGATATGACAGGAAAGGGCGGAATTATAACACGACATGACGTCAATGAAACGCGCACAAGTGTATATTAAAATATGAAGTTATTCTTCGTAATTTACTAATGAGTATGCAGAGGTAGTTACAGCGTAGGTGTCAACAATGAGTATGATTGTGCAATTGTCTAATTCGTATGGACATGCGGTTAATTTGTCAAGTATTCTTAGGGCTGAAACTGCGTTACGCGGTCGCCCGCGAGGTCTCATACGCGCCCCGCACTTATGCCGCTACGTAATAATATTATTAAAGTTATCCATCGACATGACTACATGCACACCATTGAACTAGAGACACTGCGCAGGTAATAATTCGGTTTTCTTGACGGGGACCCGAGCACACCACACACACGCTAGGTCACGCTATACATGCCCGTCGCGGGTGCACAAGCAGACGCAGACGACGCCCTTATAAATATTCAGTTCTGTGTGTTTTAATATTTTCTTTTATCAATCACATCCGTGGTGTTGTGACGATCTGATCACGTTCGCGTAGCAAACATGGCTATAGATCGCCCATGTTGATAGGTTTACTTCCGACCTTTATGCAAGTGCAGTCACTGGTAAAAGTTAGTATTTAATAACAACTTACCCTCCTATTAAGGACAGTGAACTGTGTCTTTTTGCAGTGCATACAGATTGATGCTTCATTGTCTGGGACCCATACAGCAGCGTGCTCTGATGGCGGTTGTTTGCCACCTGAAAATAAAAAGACAAGATTAAATATACTAACACCAAGCCTGGGTTTGGGTAGCCCGCCGTCCGGCCGTCCGGCAACCGTCCGGACCGAGCTCGAGTCGAAAACGGCGCGTAATGTTCCACGCGCGCCTCAAAGAGATGTCACCAAACCGTAAGGGCCCAGCAGGACCGATGCCCACTTGGGTTCTAAAAAGATTAACCATGGTCCTAGAACGCAAACATAGGCGTTTTAAAAAAGGTACCTAGGCTGCGGATTCGAAAATATCACAGCGGCCACTGAAGGAACACGGTTGGGTTTTAGTCACTACATCTCGCTCTACCGCGCTCCGTACAGTGCCAAAAGGTTTTCGATGTTTTTCCAACCTCGAAAAAAAGGGGGCACGTACCTATAGAACACCCACATTTCGGTAGTAAAGCCCAATATAATTACTTACTTTTACCCTATGTATGTATTAATTAATTAGTCCATAACATATTTAAATATATGAAAGCAGAGAAATTCCTATGTACATGTAGTTAATGACGATCAAGGAGAATGGTAGTGATTATCGACTATATTTTTTTAAAGATGGTAAAGTTCACGGGCAAAACATTCGAAAGCCGCACTGCTTGAACCGAGTGCGACTTATCTCAGAAATTGATGGAATGGCAATTGCATTTTGTTTTTATTCCAGCTGTCAATAAAATGATAAATATGTATGACTTACTTTTCCTTAGCAAATCTTCTATACATTTTTCTATGTGCGCCATCCATTCCTCTTTCTCGGTGGCTGTCGCAGCGTAAACGGCGAATGATTTGGAGGCAGTGCGGATTAGCCAGCCATTGCGATATTCTGAAACAAGGAAATTATAATTTAATTAGTAATATTACTATAGGAACTGTGTATTATTCGCCCACTACAATACCCTTTTATATTCAACAACAGTTAGCTTAGTTAGCTTTAGTTCAGGCCATGGTGAAGATTATGTGCAAGAGAATGGAAAGTGGTCACTTTCAATTATGACATGGTAATGAAAGCAATAGAAATGGCTGTAATCGTAAGGAAGTGGACACGTTCGAAAGAGTTTACCGTAACCCTACAACTCAAAGAGCAACTGAAGGACACAGGTGGGTTTTAGTAAGTAAAAGTCTGACACGCCCTCCCGTACCATCCTAGAGCAGGAGAGGTCTTTTGCTGCTTGACTTGCACGCTCACCACCTCTGGCCTCGTCGCTCAGCTCCGCCTCGCCGCCGCCTGAATCCAGCTTTTTTTCATTCATTCACTATGAGTTCTGTGACACCGGTCGTGGCAGCTGCGTCGAGCTCGAGCGACGAGTACTACTCGCCGCCGACGACACCACTACCTGTGCGTCGTCGGGGAGAACGCCGGCCACTGGCATGTTTAGGACCTCTAGGCCCACCGGCTTATGATAGGGTCCCAGCTACCGGCGAAAGTGTGTCGCACATGCTATGGACGCAACCGACCAATAAAAACGTCACGGCGTTTACTATGGGGCTACAGAGGGAGGGAATAACCTGACCGCGTACCGTGTTCGGATGCTTGATGCTTGAGCCAGCCGTCAACGTTTCGGCCCAAAGACTGTCGGATTATTCCAAATGCACCTAAATTGGAATATCCAAAAATGAAATGACGTTTTTTTTTTAGTCATTTGTATCACCGTTTACGTATTTTGAAGCGGTTTTGTGGTAATAAGCTGTCAACTTGTATAATCCTCAAATAATCTAATTTAAAATGCTTCATTAAAATCAGTGGCATATAGTGAAAACGTTGTGATGTCATAAAAAGCGTGAATCATTGTTTCTCCTTATAACATTTTATGCATTTGATATGATGTTTGCAGGTAGGTACCTAACTTAAGCATGAAATCAACCTGCTTTTTCTGATCTATGTTAGTCAGCGTCCCGTCTAAGCGAATACAGCTGAGTGGCAGTGTTTTAGGCACTCTGCTGTATCTCGCTATGCAATTTATGGTCACCCATCGATGAACCAACCTCGGCCAGCATAGCTTACCTTCGCAGTTTGACCCCTGTAGCTATTATCACTTGAAACAGACTGTTGAACTCACATGTGGGTCTCATCTTTGTTTCAACACAAATCTCTTCAAGGAAAATAACAATCATGGTTTATAATTTTTTCTGAACTTTAAGGACTGTAAGGTGTAATCATTAATAATAATATAGTCTATCTATACATATATATAAAAAGAGAAACTGTCTTACTGACATAGCAATGCATGGCCAAAAATACTGGGAGCAACAGTGAAGATTCGCTCAAGGTTTTATTTTATGATGCAGGTAGGTTTTTCTAAAACTTGTTCCCTAAAGGAATGAAACAGGGTCTTAAGTTTGTATGGAGAAACCTATCTTCTTGCGGGCGAAGCCGCTGGCCGAAGCTAGTAATATGATATAATACTATGCATATATAGGATTGAGTCACACAAGCTTTCAAAGATCAATGTCAACATACATCTAGTACATAATCATAATGATGATTCACTGGCCATTCACATTAATGACTCATTTCTGATAAATAAATAATATGCGTAAAATTTAAAAAAAGTATAAGGTACATTAATTACTTAAACATTATGCATAAAATTAAAAATGCGGACATAAATGCCTTAAGCATTCTATTATGTCAATCATGGGCAGTAAAGATACATAACAGGTGCACTGATAGTGGAAGTAAAAATCTGGCCAAGTGCATGAAGAGTTCCATACAAAAATGGCAAAAAGGCACGTTTGTTAATGGGAGTGAAACTTAGATATTTATTTTATTCTGTTTTTAGTATTTGTTGTTATAATAAATCATCTGTTAAAAATTTCAACTGTCCAGCTATCATGATCATGGTTCATGAGATACAGTCTGCTGACAGACAGATGGACAGTGGAGTCTTAGCAATAGGGTCTCTTTTTTACTCTTTGGTTTAAAATATTATGTAACACAAGATTATTATTTTTTATTTTTTTTAATTAGGTGTAGTTTTAGAAAATTATGGCTTTTGTTGTTGCACAGTATATGCAAGTAATTGTTCAAGCATGAAAGTAGTTTTAAACTAAATGCTAACTTTAATATTGACAGATTTATTGCACAAAAAAATTTATTGCTTTATTTAATTATTTTATTTTTGTAATTTGGTCAGCTAACATCTGTTTATGTAATACATTGACATTAAATATTACTTTGGAACTTCATTGATTAGTGTAGTAATTAATTATAGGCTAACGCCACATGCACTTTATTTTTCTTTATTAGTTTACTATATTACTTCCATCAAAATTTTCATAGGATAGCATAATCAGTTTTACAATGTCCCCACTACTTGGACTCATGCCTCTTCTCTAGAAGAAGGAATCGGCTGTATTTCACCATGCGGGGCCAGTGTAGATTGTTAGATGTCACATCTCTTTGAATTTTTGGTTCTAGGACAAACAGATGTCCTCACGTTTTCTTCCCCGAGCAGTGGTGATTACACAAAGTTAGGTGTTTGCTAAGACATAAATACAACCTACAATTTGTAACTCAGAGCTATTACCACTGGTCATCAGTACTTTGTTTCTTGTAGTTGACGTAAGCGTCTTTCTCTCTAGGATATAAATTTTGGATTTCTAGGAGAAATAAAAAATAAAGACAATGATAAACAGACAGCAGAGAAATCAGTAAACAGATAAACGTTATTGACTATTTGCAATCTACCACAAGACAATAAGTGAATTTGTTTTATAAGGCAATTTAACCTTTCAGATACCGTCAATTTAAGACACATTAGTGAGACAATAGATGCGCGAACTGATGTTTGCTTGGGGTTTAGCGAATTAACAATATTTCTTGTACTGCCTCTCACTTTGGAAACAAGATTATGGTAACAAAAACAATAAAAAAATGCATAACTAAATAAATAAATAACATGCTATTTTTTAACCTTTCGATTACCTAAATAGACAATAAGGGAGTGAAAACCGGCGTCTGCTTAGGGTTTAATGAATGGCCTAAAAATTAAGCGAGACTTACGTCCTTCATCCTTTAAGGACTCCAGCTTGACTTCTTCTAGCGGTATGACATGTTGTTTGTTATATTTCTTCTTGTTTATAACAATATTTCCATAAACAAGAATGTCGTTGAACAAAAAGAACTGTCTGGCTTTCGGTTTCTTGCGGCACATTTTTGTCAGGACACCCTCTCCCACAAGGACCCTGCCTTGCTCTGCCAGAGGCTAAAAAAAAAGTTTATTTTTCAATATGCATAGGATGTGTTTGTGTTGGCTATCTGACTGATAAGAAATATTTTATTTTTTATTACAATGTCAATATCATTTTTGTGTTTACACAGTTTGAGGCTGACAGATAAGTAAAGCTAAGATATCAGTTACAAAAGTAACAAACACAAAAGTAGAAATTATTATAAAAATATTAGACTAGTCTTGGACTGGTTCCTAATCACATTTAATTTGAAATTAGAAACCTTTCAATAATGCTAATGAGATAATAACATGTTTCTCTAATTAGTATTTGTAACAGGTATTATTTTTATGTTAATCATAAGCTGGTCAATAAATGAATTTGAAAATGTAAACAATGCAAATTGTGAAATGATCAAAACCATTCTTTCAATGAGTAAAAATGATAAAACCTTGGTGGATCATTGATAAGAAAGTCCTGACTTTGTGACTCATTTATTTTATAAAATTTAAGATACAGTTTGGTACATAAAACTTGTACCATTATAGATTTGGAAGTAAGTTGATAATATTCATGGCATATCAATACTTTAATCATAGAATGGCAATATATAATCTCACTGATAATGAATGGGCTAATCAATCTCTAATCTGTTTAATTCAATTATAGCTCATGATGTGCTTTAATTACAAGTTGAATAAAAGTCAACACAAGAAAGTTAATAACATTATCAATGAATTTTTATAGTAATGAAACAATGTGGTGTTAAATACTTGGTAACTTTAATTTCAGTCAGAACAATCCCACTCAAGCGATGCACAAGATTTTATCTTGCCCGAGTTTGTCGGTTGATAATACGACGGCATTCGACAACTTCTAAACTTAGAAAAAAGTTATATTTTGCAAACACAGAAGCTTACCTGTCCAGAACTGCCGAAGCAGCTCTCAACCATGGCAATTCTTCTAGCATTGGCCTCACTGTTCACTGAAAAAAAGAAAATTACCTACTTAAAATTGCAGTACGGTATAAAAGTTTGACGTCAAAGGAAAGTGAGCGACAAGCAAACAATGACAGTGATCTCCCACGTAACTATTTTACATGATTGCACACAATTAACACCACAGTTTTTTTACGAGTTAGTCTCTCTTAGACGGATTTGAATAAATATTTGCCTACCTAAACGGTCCACCATTATCGAAATTTATTTTCTCGTAGATACGACCGAGAAAAATGTGTCATTCATTGAATA
Source organism: Mythimna albipuncta (assembly GCA_929112965.1). Classification (NCBI taxonomy): domain Eukaryota; kingdom Metazoa; phylum Arthropoda; class Insecta; order Lepidoptera; family Noctuidae; genus Mythimna; species Mythimna albipuncta. Next base: position 9,179,009 of record OV815974.1, on the reverse strand, counting down.
TGTTACCAGCCACAGAAAATAAATTTCTTCTATCTAATCTATAAAAATAATTATTTTGTCAACGTAGATTTTCAATAATTATTGCTTAAAAAAATAAATTACAAAGAAATTATTTACAAAGTTTAGAAAGACGATTTTTTTTTAAATAACTGCTTTATACAACAGAACAATGTCGATGCTAATTATTGGAAAATGATTTTATATTATTCCTCGATAGTAAGTTTTATCAGTTGTTGGCAATACTTCAATAACGTTCCGATTTACGAAAGTCGGACTTCATCATCAAAAATAATATTTTTTGAAACAATATACTTAGTAATTAGGATCTTGTAAACCAACTTTATACTATTCAAAATAATAAATCTTTCTCAAATGATCCAAAAATCATACCTAGGTCTATTAAAAAAAAATTAAAACATTTTAAAAAACATAGTTACACAACATCCATAGACAATCGTAAAGCAAAGATCATGTGAGCATCCATTTTTTGACACCAGCTGACAGCTAGTGGTCGATACCGTCTGATTTTGTGTTCTTAATTCTGATAAATAATCCAGCAAAATGGCCTTCAAACTCTGTGGCCCTAAGCTGTCGTTGTGCGGGCTCGTGCTGAGCGTCTGGGGAATCATACAATTGGTGAGTAGAAACTCTGTAAATTGCAATTTATGCCATGGTTCTTTAATGCCGTGCTAAACTCGTGAACTCTTTCAGACTTTGATGGGCATCTTCTACTATATCAGAGCTGTAGCTTTGTTGGAAGATCTTCCTTTAGAATCAGAATCTGGCCACCACACTCTTGAAGGTTTTATCGCTACCGTTGAAGCTGGATACACTCAGGTGAGTCACTTTATATCTTGCAAATTGATGTGACAACACGTCCAAGGATAATGAAGAACTGGTGCGTGATTATTTTCCTTGTTAAAATACTTTTTTTATGGTTTTCCCTTTTCTAATATTTAGTGTAGTGGAAATACCATTTTGAGCTGCAGTTAAAATTACATACATTGGTGCATATTTTGATTTACAAAGTCAAGGCAATCTGTCAATTTATGTTACATTTCGATCATAGTTCTGGCTTTTCTTTGACTATCTTTTGAGCAAGCATTACCTCAAAAGAAGGTCAATAATTTTGTTAAATCTCCTTTTCTATGCATTAAAGCATCATACTTATATTAACAGTACTTACCACAGCAAAAATTTAACCTGATTTTTAAAAGCACTTGGTATATTAAAATTCTTCAGTGAACTACTTAATTTAAAATACATTAAGTGTAAAATAAGAATTATGTGTCAATGTCTTTTATAAAGTTTAATTTAAAATCTTTCTGTAATTTTTATTCCCATTACTATCATGCTGATTAACAAAGATGATAAAAAAAGTAGATTCTTATCAGTTTAGTTAATGTAATCTTGATTTTAAGATATTTTATGGTTAACTTCATAAAAGTTTTTGTTTGTATTCATTCTCCATAAAGTCCCATTAAATAACCGAGATACGGTATTCTTGTTTTTATTTTGTGAACATAGACTGTTTTAATTCACACATAAACTCTATTTTTTTTTTCACATGGTGTAACGTGATTATTTATTAGTTTTTATAAATTTTCAGAATGCCTACAACTGCTGGATTGCTGCGCTGTTATACGTCATCACTCTGGTTGTATCCGCCCACCAATTCTGGATGAACAACCGTTCATCAGTTAGTATGTAAAGTGGTATTATCAATATAATGATGGGTACTGATGCTGGGGTACAAGTTATGTTAATATTGAATAACTCCATTCCATTAATATTTTATTTATAAGCTCCTGAGTCAGAGTTCTATAACATACTTTTGATGTTGTTCCTCTAGTTCCAACTCCTTTCATTATACCATTTCAAAAGTTTAAATATGCGGCATTGTTTTGTGAATTCTTAACTTTTAATCCTGGTTTCGAAAAGACTGGTCAAGTCAGCAAGCTGTTTAATCGGATGTTAAAGCTGTAATGATCAAGTGATTGGAATGTCAACAACCAATCAAATTGCTTCACATGATTCTTGACCCCAAACACCATGGTAAAAATTGTAAACGAAGTATACAAAAGTTAAGAACACATGAAGGTTAACATAAATTAGCATTTACTTATCAACAAAAAAAAGTTATATATGAAGGTCATTTACTAAATTTCATGAATTATTCGACTCGTATATCAATATTATAAATGAAGCTGTTTTAAGTATTTATAAAAAAAAAAACAACCCACTGTATGTTTTTCAATGTTCTATACCTGTTATGCTCTAAAATTGTTAAGATTTAACTTATTGTAATTAAATCCTGCATTGCTTGTAGATGTGAATGGTTTACAATATTTAAGTTTCAAGTGATTCAGACTTGAAAACCATTATGTATCAAATTGAGTTACAGATATTATTGTGAATAAGTATTACTTACATAAATATGAATGAATGCTATAGATTGTACATAATATATCTATTATTGTAGGTACTACATTGTAAAATGCTTAGTTTTTCTTGAAGTAAAGGTATTGATGTTAAATATTGTTTTATTATCACAAGACTCAAATCACTTTCGAAATAATTTTTTTCTGTAAACTCTTTATAAAGCATGGCTTACACGAGAGTGCAAATTTCAAAAACTGAAGTTGGGATACTGGGAATGAGACTGCTCGAAACCGAAATAAGAAACCTAAAGTAATTTATTTGCAGGATTTTATTGCTGTGTAATATATTACGTCACCTTTTGTAGTATTTTACTAGGGAACAGAGAAAATCCGGGAGCTGTTAACAAACTTTTGTGAAATTGTAAATGGAAATTGAAGGATAAACTAGATGGCGGAATTATTTTGCATTTTTACTATAAACTAAAAGATTTTTCCAAAAAAGTCGATTGCTTACATCAATCTCACAGGTGTGCGGGATTGCGATTCTGATGCGGGATTGGATTCCCTAGTTGCAACACTAGTTATGGCAACCCGTTTTAGCCACTAAAAGTCTGACGCTTTCTCCTGCTCCGTCCCGAGCAAAGGAATGATTTGGTTTTTTTTTGAGCACAAGGCCATCACTTAGCTACGCCAATCAATAAAAAAAATGATAGGTATTTATATAGGTACCTAGCTGGTACCAGCGCGGTTTCGTCCGCGTGATAGTTGAAAATTTTCCCAAGAATAATAAATATAAAATGTACCTTTCAGCCGATAGACATCCACTGTTGGATATAGGCCTCCCCCAAGTATCGCCACAATGATCGATCCTGTGCGTCCCGCATCCATCGGATTCCCGCAACCTTCAGCAGTAGGTCATCGGTCCTACTTGTGAGAGGCCTTCCAACGCTGCGTCTTTCGGTACGCGGTCGCCACTCCAGGCGTTCTAATTTCTAAGAAAACAGCCTTGAGCGCAGCGCTGGCCGCAAATAGGAACATTGGATTAACAATAATCCAATGGACCTATACATTGTTACATGTACATACATTGATTGTTGATTCAATGTACTGTGCTCTCGACTCGTCGCTGCAGCCAGCGCTGCGCTCGAAGCTGTTTGTGCTATTCCAGGGTCTATCCGTGTACCAAGTTTCAACTAATACTGTTCAGCCGTTCGAGCGTGAAATGTAACAAACAGACACACAAACTTTAGCTTTTATGATAGGTATGAGATGATTGTACCTATGTATATGTATGTATTTATGCCGCCATCTTTGTATTAAAAATATGACGTCACACAAATCCTACGTCGCCGTCGAGGTAAAAAAAAACCTACAGTGTGAGGTGTAAAAGATCTTATATAGGTATGAGTATGTAGTCAAAACGGGTTCAATAATCAAGGTTGATTAAGAGATAGAGATTATTGTTAACTAACAGAAGAACCTTAAGGGTGAGTTGCACCATTTAACTGAAACGATAACAAAGCCGTTAACAGTTGTCAAATCGTCGAATTGACCAATAGGCGGTCGTTTCACGGCCGGTTATGGTTTGGTTATCGTTATAGTTAAATGGTGCAACTCACCCTAAAAAAAGTATCGAATATAAGTATTATTTAATCATTATTAAATATTATACAAAATTCCTAAGTCTGTTGACTTATTAGACAGACTTATATTCTACCTATACAAGATCTTTTACACCTCACACTGACCTCTACTATTTATCATAGAGGTCAGTGAACTTAGGTTTCTTTCTGGCCACAACAAACCATAAGAAATATCATTAAGAATTATTTATCATTGGTTTTTTTTATTGTGAAAGTTGTGACGTTTGCAATTGAATGTTGAGTTGACTGAATTTATGAATAAGGCTGGAAATAAATCGTTTTCACAATGGGCAAATTATTTGGCTGCGGAATGTGTTGGTTGCTTATAAGTATATGGGCCACTCTACAGCTGGTAAGATTCTGGATTTTACTCCATCTCACCGAGAGAAGTCCTATACAGTCCCAGAAGAAAGGTTGACTACCTATTTGTCTAAATGTCGCACTTTATAGTTAGCTATAGGTATCTACCTTTAACGTTCATCTATGCTATCAATGCCTGGTTCCTGTTTGATTAGCAGTTTTGACTATGGTATTTCAAAAATCTTTTTACATTTATATAAAAAACAGATGTAAGTGGAATATTCAACAAATCCATTAGAGATAGGTAGAGATATTTTGTTCCAGAGAAATAAACAGGATGACGACTCTTAGAGATAATCAAACCTATTCAGGAGATGTGGAAACCTAAGCCTACAATGTGGAATGCAATAAAGAATTGAGTAGGTATTAAACTGACAAACGGGTTTGTCCATAAATTCAAGATCTGTAAGTGCGCCAAGGACTGGTTAAAGGATCCGGAATAACCTACGAAGATCATGAGCTATTGATATAGCAAGTTACAGCAAGTGTTCCGTTCAATGCTGGTCATGTATGACGAAAGAAGGGACTGGATGCTGTTACAGCTAAGGAGCAAATGTACGGGCCGCGTCAACACCAATCGACACTTATTGTATAGAACAACCACAGCAAAAAGTAGGCTCCTGGGCTCCTGGCTGGGACTAGGGTACCTGTTAGGGTAACTTGCTTATAGGAGATAATTTGAGTAACGCTTTAATCGCTTGCTTCTTTGTGTTTTTGGTCGTGCTTTTGCGACTGGGTACTCCATCTCGTTTAGTACTTTAATCCGGTGACAGAAGAGCTGACGTAAAGGAGTAGTTGGTCGTGCAACCCTGGTGGAATAATTATGAAAGTGTTTGTCAGATATATCCGATGTAGTCCGTTAAAGCGTTAATTAGCGAAACCCTAATGAACCGTAAAAAAAAAAAATCATTTTTACCTTGTCTGCTGTAAGCAGGCAGATAAGATTAAAAATTCGACATTGATTCCAGACTATCATGGGCATATGTTACCGCTATGAAGCAGTTACTCTTATAGAGGATGTTGAAGAAGAGGAGTATGAAGATTATGAAGATTTTATTTCTAAGACTAAAAAAAATTATAGTTCAGTAAGTTAAAAATAAATAATATATGACTTATAGTAGTAAGGATGGGGCCAACCGCACGTTTTTCTGACGCGACGTTTTCGCCAAACATGGTCATTCTTGACCAAAGCGATCTCACTCCGCGGCGCGGCTGTTTTAGATAGACACGGAGCGTTCGTATGTCGACCTTACCTTTACTATTAAAATCTATGTAAGTAATATATATATGTGGTTGATACCTACTCCACAGTCAACCAATTTGGACAATTTGGAACCGGAACTTCTGACGTTTTAAAAGTGCTTTGAATTTGAATAGCTTCTTCCTCTACCATGAGTTTATACAAAATTCCCAGATTTAGCAAAATTCACACGCACCCCTGATTCGTATCGGCCTGGCATTGCTAGTGGAACGCAGTCACCACCATTTAATGTGGCCGATCCAATGACCACACATATTCCTATAAAAGTGCACATGAAAAACTGCGCACTGGTTCTTTAGGTCTGTATTTTTCTTCCACTCGCTGCTCGCAGGCCCTTCTTCGAAGCCAGAGATCGAGAAGCGTTTTGTGACGCCCCTTTGCTCTTCTAGTGTGGGTGGGTGAGAGGTATGCTCTCTCTCTCTCCGTCGCCTCCTTTGCACGTGTCACGTCACCAAAAAGTGGTAGTGACAAAGGTGTCACTAGCGTGGGGACACGTTGTCGTTTCTATCCATGGACTGAAACATGGATTGAAGCGACAACCTAAGCTTTGGTAAGTATCTAGCTAACAATGATACGCTAGATAAGCGTATCTTCCTCTACCAGATAAAAAATACGTAGGATTCTTATTTCGACCTAGTACTTATAAGGCTTCGGCCATGCTGGGCCCCTACGGTTTTGCTGACATTTCTTTGAGGCACGTGGAAGACTACGCGCCGTCGACGACTCTGCCTCGGTCCATCCGATAACCGACTGGACCGAGGCGAGCTATCCATTGCTTGTCGTCCGCAAGCCCACGCCTATAGTGGCTGATAGGTTCCTTCAATTACCCTTTGCATTCCAAGACCTGACGGGGGACGCGGTGTCCCAGGGTAGGTGTGTCGTGGCAGTGTCCTTGGACATTGCCAACGCCTTTAATTCCCTGCCCTGGAGTACGATTCGGAAGGCACTCCGGTACCACCGGGTGCCCGAATACCTCTGTCGAGTGGTCGAGCCCTATCTGTCGGAGAGATTTGTAGTCTACCCGGGTCACCAAGGAGACTGGAAACGTCGAGAGATGTCGTGCGGTGTTCCGCAGGGGTCGGTACTAGGGCCACCCTTGTGGAACATCGGGTTCGACTACGTGCAACGAGGCGACTTGCCTGACGGGGTCAGCGTGGTTTGCTACGAAGACGACACGCTGGTCCTAGCGCAGGGAGAGTCGTACCAGGCAGCGGTCGCTCTAGCGACACGCGGGGTTGCGATGGTCGTTGATAGGATCCAGGAGTTGGGACTCGAGGTGGCGCTTCATAAATCCGAGGCTATGTGTTTTCACGGTCGCCGCCCTCGGAACGTACCCCCATTGAGTTCCCAACTAACGGTAGGAGGAGTATACATCGGTGTCGGGTCGACGATGAAGTCCCTGGGACTCGTCCTCGACAGCCAGTGGAATTTCGTGGAGCATTTCCGACGTTTGGCTCCCAAATTCAACCGGGCTAGGGCTGCGCTCAAGCGGCTCCTGCCCAACCTCGGGGGTCCAGATGCCTCCTGCCGGAGGCTCTACGCGGGGATCGTTCGGTCCATGGCCGGGGTGAAAGTCCGCTGCCGCGACAGGTCACGGCATGGCGGACAGAGCTCCGGCAGGATCTCATGGTGAAATGGCGTCAACGACTATCGCAATTTAGTGCTGGGCACGCCACAATCATGGCGGTAAGTCCCCTCTTTGAGGCGTGGCTGGAAAGACCTCACGGCGTCCTTACCTTCCGTATGACGCAGGTCCTCACCAGACATGGTTCGTTCGGGAGTTTCCTGCACCGGATTCGTGCGGAAGTGACGCCCGAGTGTCGCCACTGTGCGCAATGCCCGGAGGATACGTGGAGCTCACAGTCGAAGTGTGCCCTGCTTGGACGGAGCATCGCCGTGCCCTCGTGGGGGCGATCGGCGGCGGACACCTCTCGCGCCGGGCCTTGGTTGAGGCCATGGTCCGGAGCGAGGAGGAGTGGCAGGCGGTAGCCGACTTCTGCGAAGCAGTAATGCTCGCAAAGGAGAAGGCCGAACGCATCAGGCAACGGCGTTATCGCCGCCGCCGCCTCCGGGATTCTGATCCCGATTTCCGGCCACCGCAGGCGCGGGCTTGCGGACAGTGAGCAATGGGTAGCTCGCTGTCCGGCCGTCCGGTAACTGTCCGGACCAAGCCTAAGTCGTCGACAGCGCGCACTGTTCCCGCGCGCCTCAAGGAGTTGTCAGCAACAGCAGGGACCCAGCCTGGTCGAAGCCTACTAGGGCCAGGGTTATCCGAAAGGGCGCTCGAGCCTCGGTATGAAGGCTAGAAGGAACGGGGGTCTTTTAGTCAGTAAGAGTCTGACACTATCTCCCGCTCCACCCAAGAGCGGGGAATGTCATTAGATGATATTTTCCCACCATAAAAAAAGGCCTGGCTGGTATAGACCCTGGCCACCACGTCAAAGACGTATGTAGGCTACTTCTGCTATGTATTTTTCAAATCTAAACCTATCTATATATGTTTTTTTTAGGTATCGCGTAACTGCTTCATTGCTGCAGTAATTTATTTTGTCTTGATCTTCGTTTCCTATGGGTGTATTGTCAAAGCAAGAAGTCAAAAGAAACAAGAGGAAAAGGACTTGGAAGATGATGATATCTTCTGTGCGCCCAAGAAAGTTCCGCCGAGAAATGAGAAAAAAATAACATAAACCGTGATTAGGTTAGAACTGTTTCAAATTGCGCGTCTCTTCGCAAGATTGTCTATGGTAGCGGCGACATAAAAATATCCATATTATCAATGTGAATAAATGTGTGGAAATGCCACAGAATACGATGACGTTTGGGAGACTACTGCTAGACATTTTGCATTGTAGTAGGGGCGGCCAGATGGGGATTTTGCGCGATACCCAAGCGCGTCAGAAATTTATATGGGGAGAAACCAGTACTACCACACATATATATAATAATATAAAATATATATAATATTCCACAACTATCACACAACGCCATCTAGTCTCAAGCTAAGCAGAGCTTGTGTTATGAGTACTAGACAACTGATAAACGTACTTATATATTTCTAAATATAAATATGAACTCTTAATATAGTGGGGTGCGTTGAGGGCAGCCCGTCAGATTAGTAAAAAAAATGATCCTCGAAAAAACTCGAGCGCGTTAAATTAAGACAAGGAGAAAAGTGTATATTTCAATAAACAGACAATTTGAGCGTGACTTATGCACATGGGCTAGTCATAAAGTTAGGTTGTAAGGTTCTTGTTAATATTTTGTTGATTAGTGCAGTTTTTAACCGTAGTTTGCTATGATTTTTTGTTAGGAACGTCGATATAATTTTACACTTATTTTTATTTTACACTAGCTTTTGCCCGCGCGGCTTCGCTCCCGCTCTTCTCTACTTCAGCCTACTATACCCTACTCTACCCTACTCTTCCCTACTCTTCCCTACTCTTCCCTACTCTACCCTACTCTACCCTACTCTACCCTACTCTACCCTACTCTACCCTACCCTACTCTACTCTACCCTACTCTACCCTCCTCTACCTTACTCTACCCTACACTACCCTACTCTTCCCTACTCTACCCTACTCTACCCTACTCTACCCTACTCTACCCTACTCTACCCTACCCTACTCTACCCTCCTCTACCTTACTCTACCCTACACTACCCTACTCTACCCTACACTACCCTAATTTTCATTTTTTTTTCCATAAGAACCTTCTCCTCATAATAACGAACACAACAAAAAAAAAAAAATAGCGAAATCGGTCCAGGCGTTGTTGAGTTATGCGCTTACCAACATATTTTGCGATTCATTTTTATATTATAGATTTGGTTTTGGCTACATGGGGCTATCATGAAAACGGTCAGATTATATGTTTTTCCTAATCCTGATAGGATTTCAGTTTTCAAAATGTAAACAAAAAATATATGTCGCACTCGAATAATTCGAGATGAAGTTTTTTTTTACATTTTTTTAAATTTTTACACGCTAATCCCCCACTAAAATGGAAACTTGTTATGACTTTTGTTCGTTTTAGAACTCAATCTTCACAATCCAATAGGTCCCCATGACGCTTTTGGTAACTGCAAATTTAGCATCTCGGCCTCCCCTACTAGGTAATGTCAATACTTTCCAAACAAGTGTTCTACCGGTTTATTAGACACTTATTGGGTTTCAACATTTTTTATTATTTGTACGAAAAAGTAAGTACCTACTTACTTAACTGCAACTTATTTTTCGTTTTTTTTTACTTTCTTTATCTAAAATCGAAAAAAAAAATCCGATTAGAAACCTTTCAAACCTGCTGGAAGGGGAAACTACAAAGTAATAGAATAAGGCTGCAAAAACTGAAATGTTACGTCATCGTCATAGTAATGAGCGAGATATTCTACTTCCATATATTTGAAATACCAATTTCTACTTAAATTTTTAACCAATTTTGATGGTGTTTTTAGAAAAATATTTAGTGTTATTTGCGGTGCGGTGCGGTGTACCTTACCATAAGTTTAGAGCAATAGTATTCGTCGCTACTCGATATCGACGCCGTAACTTTATTATATGGCAAAATTTGCAGCGCCTCTAGCGGTCACTTGCAGAACTCGGTTGTATGAGTCATCAAGTACAAAACGTCAAGTAGGAACTCGCTAGCGACTAAAGTTTTGACTGAGTATCGAAACTGATCGACGCGACGTTGTCATAGCGAAGGTAACAGATTGTAATAAAAACACAACTTTTTCGTCACGGGTTTACAGTACTATTATTTACTAAGCGTCTGTGAACGATGTGATGCTGTCACTCTATGCTTACGCCTTGATCACACGTACCGAGTAAACGGGCGAGACAGTAAAATGTTGCTCGGCGGAGACAGTGATGTAAAGAGTTGTAGAGGTAAGTGGTAGGCCGAGCACTCGGCGCTGTTTACACGTACCGAGTACTCGGCCGAGAGCACTGTCTTGCCTGTTTACTCAGTACGTGTGATCAATGCGTAAGCATAGAGTGACTAAGACATTTTAACACGTCATGGTAACGTCAGAGTTTATGTCCAAAAATTTTTGCATGATATTGGAATAGATTTTTTTAGTGGGTAAAAATCATCCAAATGACATCCCCCGCCCTTGTGCAGAGCAGGAGATAGTGTTAGACTTTTACTGACTAAAAAACCCACCCCGTTCCTTCGTGCCTTTCATACCGGGGCTGAGCTACCTTTCGGAGCTAACCCTGGCCCCAGCAGAATAGAATAGACTTCATACTATTTAGATCTAAGGATACGGTCTTATTAGATACTGATAGCCATTAGTGTACCTATATAATAAGTAGATATATATATAGATATCTATAATAAGAAGGGGCGCGCAATAGATAACGCACTTTATACATTTATACTTCTTTTTAAGAATTTTGTAAATTATGTTCAATAAAATATTAGGATTATAATTTTGTGTATAATTTTATTTTTTTATTTATACTGTGATACATAGCTGGACTTGTGTCGGCGGCGGTGTCGTAAAATATTTGTTTTTCGGTTTATATCCTTAATTGAATTCTTCTCTTCTTCAAAAGTCAGAACTGCAATACCAAAAAACACATAAGCGGTTAAGTCTCTTGTGGGATAATACATCTTAGTAAAAACGAGCAGTGACCTTTCCAAGATTCGAGTTCGTCTCTAACATAAAGTGTTTAGCACATATGTAGAAGCACCGGCTTTTTCAATGTTCCATAGGTGCTCAGCATATGATGTAGAGTCTGTCTAATACGTTAAACGACTTGGGTAATTATTAGGATTTAATGAAATTTGATGTAGTCAACACGGGTTCAATAGGTAATCAAGGTTGATTAAGAGATAGAGATCATTGTTTACTAACAGAAAAACCTTATAAAAAGTACCGAATATAAGCATTTTTTAAATGGTTAAATATTAAATTATACAAAATTCCCCAGTCGGTTGACTTGTTAGACAGACTATAGGTACTAATACATTTGACAACTTTTTTGTTTGTAATAATTGGCAAAGTGCGAGAGGTAAAACAAATGCACATCGACTGACGGGTTAAAGGATATATAAAATCTTTGTTTCATATTAGTGTCGTATTTAATGATTTGGAGACCTGAAGGTGTCAGACGGAATTGCGCCATTCTGTCTCAGACACCACAGGCGAAGAACCACGTGATGGCTTCATTTTTGGTGAGAAAGCCATTCGCCATTTTCGAATAGAGATTGCGGTGTTCAGAACTTATAATTGAGCTTGTTGCTATGCCAGTCCCATGTCCGTTGGTTTCTGGTCGCAATTTATTCTCTAATACACTGCTAGATCTCTTAAATAGCCATTCACCATTCTCCAAAGTGGTGGCCAGAGCATAGATATTTGAGCTCAATTTTATGTTGGTATGCCAGGTCCATGTCTGTTGGATTCTGATCGCAGCTTATTCCACTACACTGCTGGATCTTCCAATATGGGGGTAAAAACAGGTGAAAACCAATCACGAACAGTTTTTAGTCTGTATTCAAGTTACCCAATGAGATGGTAAAGCTCTAGAAATTATGCAGTAGGTAGGATCTAAATAATAATAAAAAAAAAAGTAAATCATAATTTGTTTATTTAAATTATTCCGTTTCTTCTTTTTGTTGATTCATTTCACTTCCTCTAATTTTCTGTCGAAAGTTACAGTGCCAATGTTCACGCTTTTTATTTCTTCTTTGCTGACTTGCGCGTTTTCCTGAAAAATGATTCCCTTTTTAACGTAAAGAGCGTGTAAGAGCCGTTATCCGTGCAGCTCTAATTAAAGGAACTTGGACAGAAACCCATTCTGGTTAAGACCACGCGAGATAAGCGGTCAAGAACAAATAGCGTTGCTTAATACGTTCCAACTTAAATTGGTTTAATTGTCACCGCCTAGGGTTGCCACCTTTTAGAGTCCATTTTCCGGGTCCTGTTGAAAAATTTTTATTTATGGTTAAGATCAAAATGCATCTTAATATTACCGAAAGGGGAGCTAAGGCAACTAAAACACCCCACTTCGTTTGTCTGGAATTTGGTTAGGTACCTACTCTGGATCCATGAATATTTATAATTCGTTAATGTCCTGATTTTATAATGCTTCTTTAGGAATTAGGCGAAGACGTAAAGAAGTAAGAAATATTCGTTTTGGTGGGTTTTCGTTAATTCAAAAAGCAAACAAATGTCCATGAGACAGTTCTGAAGCTTCTGAATGGAGTCCAATTTTGATATTAAAATGTGTTTTGAAATATTGCAATCAGAGACAACGATGGTGACTGAAACTAGTAGGTGTGGGAACTCTTCAATTCTGTCGTACTTTGTGTCAAAAACAGCGCTCTAAAAATAAATAAACCAATGAAAAAAAAAATCAGTAACTGCTAACCCTAAAAAGTGTAAGAAACTTCCATGGGCCTAATATTTCCTCGTGGAGGCGATCTGGTCCAAAACATGGTCCGTGAGAGCCTTGTTCTGTGAAGCAGTAATGTAAGTGAAGGAGATGGCCGGAACCGTGAAGGAAAGGACATCCTCGCGCCCCAACCACCGCCGCAGGAGACTCCCCAGCCGTCAGGAGTTGCAAGGCGATTTCGGTTCACAATGCAGCGTAAGTTTTACTGTATGTGTTATTTGTTTCACATTTTCCTCGTGCGGAAATGCAAAGTACGGACACGTGTTTAATGAAACCACAAATGGGTGCAATAAGAGCCACTTTCCAATGGGATAAAATATAATGACCACCAAAAATAATTTTGCAGTCACAAAAATTTTAAAACCTTAACAAAAAAAAATGAACACCTAAAATTACAATGGTACAGCTTATTTAGTTATAAATCTTTAAATTGAACTATGAACCCTTTTAGTAAATGATCACTAAATTTTTATGAGCAAATTATAGCGCTATTTCTGTCTAAAAACACAGTTTCGTTTGCCATAAAATCTTACTAACTACCAAATCGCTTCGACAACTAATATATTGTACATCAATCCTCACAATTTCATAACTTCGAGACATAAGGCACCCTGACTTGGACAGGATGCCTTATGTCTCTCTCTTCTATTAGGTTAGAAGGGGATTGCGGGGTCTAGTGAGCGAGCGAAGCGAGTCAACACAGACCCTGCCATCCCCTTCGTAGTTATTTTTTATTAAAAAAAAAACTTGACGTAGAAACCCCGCTAAGCGGAGCTCAGTCGACCGGTTCTCCGGTAACATCAGGGTTTATTGAGGTATATAGTGATTTATCAATAAATGTTGTTGTTGGAAATAAATATTAAATAAATTAAATTTACACTTATATAGGATAAAAAGTGGTTACATATCAGGTGAGATAGTGGCGTGTTCTATTCAATTTTTGTTGGTTATTAACTATTTTTGGATTATACAAACATAATTTGAAGTTTGTTGCTTGAATAGGATCACGAATTGTAAAATTTTTTGTAAAAATTTCACGCTAAAATGGGGATTTAATTTTAGTGATCATTTACTATTTTTTTGCTGTTACATTTTACAAATCTGTTAAGTAGTTAAACATTAAGTGGGTTACAAAATCCATAGTTACACTCAGAAAAGATGAAAGAGATTAGAATGCCCTTGTTAGAAGGGGCGGGCCTTAAAACATGATCATGCTCATAATTGACACAACCAATAGCAAATTTGCGATCTACGTGTGCGTGGTCTGTTAGTTGCATAATGCGCGTTCGTATTGGTTTGTTGCCTAGTCGAGTTAAAGGGTGGGAGACAAGCGGCGACACTCACCAGATGTTGTCTCACTTTAATTCAAATAGGATTTTGCATAGTCATCAGTTTGGCTTCACGAAAAGAAGGTCAACGACGGATGCAGGAGTGAAACTCATCAGTCACATTTTAGAATCCTGGGAGAAATCCCAGGATGCTATTGGCATATTCTGTGACCTCTCAAAAGCATTTGACTGTGTTGACCATAATACTCTGATCTGTAAATTACATCATTACGGAATTCGTGGAAGAGCTGCTGATCTTGTTTTTTCCTATTTATCTTACAGGCAGCAAAAAGTATCCATAAATGGGGCGACGTCCTCGGGGTCTTTAGTAAGGATGGGCGTGCCCCAGGGTTCAATTCTTGGCCCTTTCCTTTTTCTAGTTTATATTAATGACCTTCCTTACATGATGGCTAATTTATCAGATATAATTCTATTTGCTGACGACACTTCTCTTATTTTTAAAGTGGATAGAAAAGATGCGGATGTCTTGTGTGTTAACGAAAGTCTGGCTGTTCTTTCGAAATGGTTCGCAGCCAATAATCTTTTACTAAATGCAAATAAAACTAAATGTATAGTTTTCATTACCGAATGTTCCTCAAGTTGGCGTCAATCTAATTCTTGATGGCAAAAAACTTGATTTAATTACAGAAACTGTGTTCTTAGGTATAACTGTAGATTCCAAACTGCAGTGGGGTGCTCATATTAGAACTCTCTCAGGTAGATTAAGCTCAGCGGCATATGCAGTAAGAAAAATAAGGCAGTTGACAGATGTCGCCACAGCTAGGTTAGTTTACTATGCCTATTTCCACAGTATTATGTCTTATGGCATTTTACTGTGGGGATCTGCAGCTGATGTAGACTCGATTTTCGTATTGCAAAAGAGAGCAATCAGGGCTATTTATAAAATGGGTCCTCGCGAGTCCCTCAGAAATAAATTCAAAGAAATCGATATATTGACACTGCCTTCTCTTTATATCTTAGAAAGTATTCTGTATGTCCGTAAAAACCTAGGACTTTTCAAAATTAGAAGCGATTTCCATAACATAAATACTCGTAGTAAACACGAAATTATATTACCCAAATGGAGATTAGTCAAGACCAGTAAGTCATTTTTAATAAATAGCATACGCTTTTATAACAAGCTACCAAAAGCGGTGACTGAACTTAGCGAAGGAAAGTTCAAAACCCATATTAAGCGTGTCTTAACCAAAAAAGCTTATTACAAGGTTAAAGACTATGTCGAAGACACGCTTGTTTGGCAATGACTACCTCTGTACTTGTGGCCCCCTGGTAACTCATAATATTGAGTGAATGTATCTATTAACTGCTCCATCTTTGTTGTAACATTTTTTTTTTTCTCCTAACACATTGCTTTTGCAATATTTTTATTTAATTTTATATTATCTGACTCCAACCACATTAAATTCGTTAGTTTTTCTTTTTTGGTTGTTAACGTCTCATTTATTGACATCTTTTTTTTATATAGCCTCTTTTTACAATGTAAATGGAAGAACACTGTAGACTCCACGAATTCTTAGATTACTTCATATTTTGACTCACTTTTTTTAAATGATTATTTTGATGATTTTATTGTTCTTTTGAGTACACTATAGACCGGTTTACACTGTTCTTAAATAATACCTATTAATACTGTAATATGGAAATATTGTAACTACAACCACTTTTTTAAAAGAGTAACCATGGAGTTTCTTGCCGGTTCTTCTCCATAGGAAACGACCAATTTCGAACCGTGCACTAGCTTCTGACGTTTTATAAGTGCCCATGTAGGCCTATGTGAAATAAAAAACTTTCGACTTTGACTCGTTTTGGTACAAATTAGAAAATATTTCCTTTCTAATCTCTTTCATATTTTCTGTGGATACACAAGTGGATCATGGAGGCCATAAATATCCATGAATCTCGGGAGTCTTGTTGGAACCTATATGGTAGTATACCATTGTTTTATATAGGGTGACTTTAATTTATTGGCAATCCTTCAGGGAATGAAAGTACTTATGAATGAATAATCGTGATATGCTTACCCAACAACGTTTACTAGATCAAGTCTAATATGATAAAAATCATAATTTCAGCCGAAAGACGTCCACTGCTGGACATAGACGTCCCACAAGAGTCACCATAAAGACTGGTCTTATTCGTCTCATATATATCGGATTCCCGCGACCCTCACCAGGTCGTCAGTCCCCCTTGTGCAAGGCCTCTCAACGCTGCGTGTTCCGGTACACAGCGAGCAATGTGCCCTGCCCTCTGCTACTGAAGTTGACAGACGACGTACGGCTTCAACCCATGGTTGTTCACAATGGACTTCATCAGAAGTCTTTAAGTCACCCAAAGGGCAAATGGGGAGGGCTATGCTCGGAGTTACCTTACATGATCGGACCAGAAATGGAGATATCTGTATCAGCGTAGCAGAATCAAGGTAGCGGACATAGCCAGAAGAATCGTCGAAAAAAAAGTTAGGTTGTTCCCATAGTAAAAGTGGTTCAAAGTGCTTTGATCACCTGAAAGATTGGCAATATACTAAGAGCCACCAGATATAACACGCTTTATAAAAAAAAAAGACAACTCAAAAAAGACGGCCTATTTGAAAATTGGACCTTATTATTTGTAATGAATGTTAAGATTCAGATATCCTCTGTTTTGAGTGAGGCCTCTTAGGCTAAGGACTCACGAAGCGGTTTTCGCCTACTCCTGCTACGGTGGAGAAATAGCTGTTTTATTCTAAGACCGGAGTTTTGCGGGGTTACGCAACCGTTGCGGTTGTGATTATCGCAAGACGGGAGGTTAATTTATCAGTTGAGGTCTAGATCCCCATATGTGTCCATGGTGGTCACCAGAAACGAGCTGTTGCGTTATACTTTATTTCACAGAAGAGTTAAAAAAGGCCTAATAATTTTTGGATACATCTACTAATTGAGGATGAAGATTGGTAACACCGCCGGTCACTGCTATCCGATTGCAGAGCGTGCGGGCGCAACCCGCCGAGACTGCGGGTGACTGCAGCCCGCGCGGTTCAACTAGTTGCCTACCGGTGTAGCGGGATCCGCAAACAATCGCGCACAACGCGGGCGTAAAACGCGTCGTGAAATGTACTTTCAATTTTTTACTTAGGTATATTTATTTATCAAAACCTTATGTAACATAAAAGTACAAAGGCGGTCTTAAATTTTTTTTTGTATTTTTTTCTTATTGATGCTGCGGGCCCACAACCGCGGCGGACGTGGGTAAAAACCGCTTCGTGAGTTCTTGCCTTAATGATTAAGCGTGAATGTGTTCACCTGTGTTGTGTCTACCTCTTCGTCTTTAGGTGTTTGGTTTGGATTGATCCACGGGTCTGCCAGGATCTGGGGTATTTTGACGCGCACCTTGAGTGGGGCGAGGATTTTAGTGATCAGCTTGCGACAGTCGGTTGACACCTTCGGCTCTCGGGGAAACGACACTTTGTTTTGCACTTGCTGTAGACAAATCTAAAGTTAAAACCGCAGAGCACGAGGTAAGAACAGTGACTGGAGACACCATCGCGCTAATATTAAAGAGCGAATGTTTGTTTGTTACTCCGTTAAGATCAAACAGCTGAAGAGATTGGGAGGAAATTTGGCACATGGTCCTTGAATACCACATAAGATTTTTATCCAAGCTATTAAGTAGTTCTAACATTCACAGTCGCGTAGAGGGATGAGTATAACTTTGCACCTTATAATAATATTACCCTTTGTTTGATTGCACCTACCATCTTAAAATAACTATAATCAGAAATGATGTTGACAATTTGTAGTTTTTTTTAAAACCTTTCCTCCTCACTAGTAATTACTCCTGTATCTTGAGCGTATTTACAAACATAATTGTAAAGTCGCATTATATACAAGACTAAGGAACTCGGAACAACAGTTTGTAGGCCATGCCATGGTATGGTAAACAATTAATTTGTCAGATCATAAAGTATACCTTTAGCAACTGAGTGTAGTTCGTATCGTCGAAAGGCAGCCTTCCATACACAATAGCGTATAGCACCACTCCCATACTCCATATGTCGGAGTCCTGTGGCTTATAGGGCACCCCCTTCAGGATCTCAGGTGAAGCATATGCGTAACTTCCGCAGAAAGTCTCACTTAGCGCAAAGACACCGTTCTTCGGCTTCATGTGACCTCGTGCAAATCCAAAATCAGACAGTTTTATATTTAAGCCGTGGTCCATGAGCAAGTTCTCACATTTAATGTCCCTGAAAAAAAAAAAACACTTTTTTTTTTAATTCTTGGCTAAAATATTCTTGTTATTTTTTTTAAATAATTGCCATTTATTTTTTCTTGACAAAGCTGACTTAAAGTTAAGTTTTAAGAAAAAAAGACGTATGTCTCAGCTGTATTTCACCTTTGTGAGAGATTGGTGCCTGTTATAGGTTTTTGGAAAAAAAATATTGTTAAATAAGTCACCTGTGAATGGTTTATGAGATAATAAAAAGGGCTTATTCGCATAAGAGTGTTAGATTTATTCTTATAAAAATACATTTATTTATAAAAAAATCACTTGCGCCTTCTAACTATTTTAACCATTTAAAGAGATCCTGGTGATGTGTCAACAGTATTAAGTGGCAGCAAGTACTCATATGACATGCTGCGGGACGTTTGAAAGAGTTACCGTGGCCCTAGAATGCAAAAGGCAAATGAAGGACGCCCTCTCGCCCAACTCTAAAGCGAGTCGTTTGATGATTCCCCATTGAAAAAATTACTTTGCATCATGTAAATGGAAAAAGCATTGCTTCGATCGGCAGCATTTTTCACGGCGATGTATTGAAGTTCAGAGAAGGACCATTTTTTCAAACATTTGTAAAGTTCTACATGTATTTAGAATAGAATAGAATAAAGTAGATTTTGTGAAAGACTAGCTATTGCCCGCAGCTTCGCCCGCGTATGCACATGAAATATAGATCATGTCACACAGGAATAAAGCATCTTTCGATCCATGAAAAAAATTTAGCAATCGGACCAGTATTTTCGGAGATTGCCTCCTAGAAAAAAAAAAACAAACTTTACCTCTATATAATATTAGTGAAGATTTCTCGAATCAAAAACATGCGGAAAACATAACGAAGATATTAATTATGTACTAAATCCACACTTGCATTTAGTACTTAATTCATTCATCAGTTCAATTGTGTCATTTGATACTCCTAAGTTTACCTATGAACAACTCCTCGCTCATGGCAGTAGTCGACGGCTTCCACAAGTTGGCGGAACCAGCGCCGGCCTCGAATCTCATCGATATGTTGATCCTTCCGTATTATGTCTAGGAGACTGCCGTTTTCGGCATATTCCATCACAATATAGACCCTGAAAAGTGAAAAATAAATGTCAAAAACAGCATCGACTTATATTTTAGTGATAGATAGACAAGCATATTCACTAAAAGTTCAAACAAAAGTTCGCTGTAGCGCTACATTGGCGTTATGTTGTCTAACAGAACTATTAAAACATACAGCGCTAAAATAGCTTTTTTTCGCAACCAAAATGTTTTAAGCGCCATGAATTTCGTGGCACTTACGCGTTTCATTCAACAAAGTGAAAGTAATGTTCAAGGCGTACGGGCATTTTTTTTTTTTTTTTTTATGATGGATAGGCTCGCGTTTGAGCACAATCTCACCTGATGGTAAGCGTAAGTACATTGCACCTGAGTCTACTGAAGTGAGTGTACGGAACACCTGATCTAGTGCGTAGTGCATAAATATCGATAGAAAAAAGCGTTATTCTGTACAACATGTTTTTTCTTTGTAGATCTGATATTTATCTAACTGGAAAAATGTCGTGAGAAAAGTTATGAGTGAAAGTTATGACTGCGGATGTCTTTATAGTCAATAAAGATGGCTAGACTGTGTGATAAATGATATGGTTAGAAAAACGCCTAAGTAGGTAAATAATCGTCCTGAACTAATTTCGAACATGGTGAGCAGTCTCAAGGGAGATCAGCGAAGTACGCAGGAGATGTTATAATGCTCAAGTGTGTGCGCAAACGCAGGTATACTATCTGTTCCTTTATAAGCTAGTAGTAGCTAGTAGACAGTCCGATGACTCGGCAATTCGACACGACTGGAGGGAGTTAAAGCGCAGGACCAACGGGTTTTACGTGCTTTTCCAGGCACCACAACCAACTACCAAACTCGTGGCAGCTACAGAGTAATTCTCAATAGAAAAACCCAACCCTCTCAGCACTCTTTGCCCGAAAAGTTTAGAATGCGTATATAGCAGCACATTCTTGTGTTTTTGTAGTATTTTCCAGAATGTCAGCCTTCTCGGCAAGTTCGTTGAGGTAGTCAATATTATAGTCTGTCTAACAAGTCAACCGAATTGGGAATTTTGTATAAAATTTAATCATTTAAAAAATACTTATATTCGGTACTTTGTTAGTAAACAATAATCTCTACCTCTTAATCAACCTTGATTATTGAACCCGTGTTGACTACATCAGATTTCATTAAATTCTAATAATTACCCAAGTCGTTTAACTTATTAGACAGACTGTACGATAATATTTTCAGGTACATTTTAACGAAATCACGCACGTTATAATCAACATCAATAATTCAGTTGAAAGAAGTCCATTGTTGGACATAGGTCTCCCCTAGTGTCGCCATAACGACCGGTCCTGTACGCCTCGCTTTCGTTGGATGCCCACGATCCTCACCAGGTCATCCATGGCCTTCCGAAGCTGCTTCTTCCGCTTCTTCAGAACCTTTCGGCCCATCGACCATCTGTTCTGCGAGCAATGTGTCCTACCCACTGCCACTTAAGTATGGCGATTCTTCAGGCTAAGTCGGTAACCTGTTTCAACGATTCCACATATTGTCCAGTAGCCCGATTCACGTAATGAAAACCGTAACGATATCGTAACGATTTAGTCGTTTAGTATTTCCGTATTCACATCCATCAATCGAGTTTGAACGACACCGATTTTATAGTCATTTGAAATTCGTCGATTAAAAAAGAACTCTGTAATACATTATCCTGGTAGAATACTTATTAATGTAACTGGAAATAAGTCGATAGATCGGGAATACCGCTTTTGGATAGGACTTCGATCGAACGACTATAAAACTTCAACGATATTTGGCTTGTTTGATTTTACGTGAATCAGACTACAGGTCCAAATTGTGGAAGGCCTTCCTAAGCTGCGTCTTCCGGTACATGATCGCTTTTTCAGAACCTTTTGGCCCCTTCGACCATCTGTTCTGCGAGCAATGTATCCTACCCACTACCACTTAAGTTTGGCGATTCTTCAGGCTAAGTCGGTAACCTGTTTCAATGATTTCATGACTGGGACGTTTTACTAGTAAAATTAACGAGTTGCATACCTGTGAGTAGTTTCTAT
Source organism: Mythimna albipuncta (assembly GCA_929112965.1). Taxonomy (NCBI): domain Eukaryota; kingdom Metazoa; phylum Arthropoda; class Insecta; order Lepidoptera; family Noctuidae; genus Mythimna; species Mythimna albipuncta. The sequence continues at coordinate 9,157,259 of OV815974.1, read as the reverse complement.
TGCTTGTAGAAACCGTATCAAATTCTCATGTTTGAGACCTTTTACGACTTCGATTTCCCTAGGTAGAAACTTCTTCAAATAATCGCCAGGTGCTTGGAACTTGCTTATAATTTTGATTGCCACTTGACAATTATGTCTGTCACTGGTTGCAACCTGCAATGGAATCACACTAATATTATAAAGGTCATAGTATGTACATATATATTTGTAGGTATGTGAGTGTAAGATGGATGGTGTGACGAGAATGGATAAAGTGAGAAATGAGGATATTAGAAGAAGTATGAAAGTGGCGGCAGTGACTGAAAAGTTGAGAGGTAGAGTCTGTCTAATAAGTTAAAAGACTTGGGTAATTATTAGGATTTAATGAAATCTGATGTAGTCAACACGGGTTCAATAATCAAGGTTGATTAAGAGATAGAGACCATTGTTTACTAACAGAAGAACCTTATGAAAAGTATCGAATATAAGTATTTTTTAAATGATTAAATATTATACAAAATTCCCAAGTCGGTTGACTTATTAGACAGACTATAATCGGTTGTTTTGGTATGGTCATGTGAACAGGAAGGATGAAGAGCATATTAAAAGAGTTCTGAGTATACATCTGGATTGTGTGAGGAGTGATATGAAAGAAATTGAGTTAGTGATGGTTTGACGGGTGACAGGACAGAATGAAAGAAAAAAACGGGTTGCGCCGACCCCAAGTAATATGGGATAAGGGCAGGAAGAAGAAGTAGTGTGAGTGTACGCTTTAACGGCTGAACGGATATGAATGTAATCTGGCACACGGGTAGACTATATTCTGAAATGGCCCATAAGACATATACTTTCTACTTCCAGCGAGAGAAGCTGTTGGCAGAAGCTAGTTTGAAAATATTGTAAGACGATTAATGTTTTTCTTTAGAGTTCCGCACCCGAAGCCTATTACTAAGCTTTCGCTGTTTTGTCTGTCCGTCTGTCTGACAGCGAGCTGTATATCCTAAACCTTAGCTGTATAGCCGTAATTGGCATGTATATTAGAACAGTACCATGATTTGTTTTTATGTGTGTGTATATATGTATGTGCTGTAGGTGTACCTAAATAGATACAAAAAAACCTTAATAGGAAGGTAGATGCCGCTACATCAATAAATAATAAAAATAGACAAAGGAGGCTGGGCACGACATAATTATGGCGGTAAGTCCCCTCTTTGAGGCGTGGCTGCAAAGACCTCACGGCGTCCTCACCTTCCGCATGATGCAGGTTCTCACCGGACATGGTCACTTCGGGAGATTCCTGCACCGGATTCGTGCGGAAGTGACTCCCGGGTGCCACCATTGTGTGGACCGCCCGGAGGACACAGTGGAGCAAACGGTTGAGGTGTGCCCGCTTGGGCAAAGCACCGCCGTGTCCTCGCGGGAGCTATCGGTGGCCATAGTCCGGAGCGAGGAGGAGTGACAGACGATCTCCTTTTTCTGCGAAGCAGTATTGCTAGCAAAGGAGGAGGCCGCACGCGTGAGGCAACGGCGCTCACGCCCCAGCCGCCGCTGGGATTCCGATCCCGATTTCCGACCACAGTAGGCGCGGGCTTACGGACGGCGAGCAATGGGTAGCTCACCGTCCGATCGTCCGGTAAACGTCCGGACCGAACCCAAGATGTCAATATCGTACCACGCGCGCCTCAAGGAGCTGTCAGCATTATCTCAGAACCCTAAGGTCCTGGAACTTTGGTTGGCATACAAGGACACGAAATCAACTCGCAGAAGCCCTTTTAAACGCTTTTAATGGAACGTGGTACCAAACGGTGATTATCCCTTTTACGTGCTATGTTAGTGCCTCCAAGGACAACCCCCCCTTGGTGGGAAACTATTTCGACATATGGAAAACTAAGTTATAAGGCTATGGTTTTTGGTGTCCTAAGTGGACTATTTATTAGGTATTTATTATTTTGTTATTAATATTTGCAGTAAGTTGAAAACTTAAGTCTGGAATACAGTGATACTTTTATAAGGCACGACGCGATGATTGACCTGATTCCATTGATTGAAGCTCACTTGCTTTAAAGTAATCTTGAAAATATCTTCAAAAGAATGCGGAATTAGCAAACATTTTTCTTATGGAATTAAATGCATTAAATTTCAAAACTTTGCATGCTTTTTTTTACTCTGCACCAGCTGAAATCGTCACAATAATAATGTTCTGGAAAAAACGATTACCTTGACTGTGGCATAAGAACCAGACCCTATGGTACGTCCAAGTACATAGCCGTGTGATTCGAGGACAGTTAGTTTTCTCTCAGCTTTCGCTTCTACACCACTATGCACAGTCGCTGTGGGCTCATGCGACATCTCGCCGCGGACATTTTCATTGGCTCTAACATCAGGTCCAGGCATATCACAGTAATGAACGTATATATAAAATTGAAGTTTAGTAATAGTCACATTATATTGAATTTTGCCTCATTTTATTTTTCGCATGGTGATTTTTATTATATTGTAAATGCTGTCATTTTTGTCAAAACCGATGATTTTTAGTGACACGAGAACGTTTTTTCAAAAACAAGTCTCACCATAGATTATTTTTACATTGCCAGTACGATGTTGATATAAAGCACAGGTGTGCGTATCCAAACGTCAATTTGCTGTCACAAAACAATAAAGTAAATTATAAAATGTCATTTGATTATTTCCCACCCCAAAAAAAGTGAGTGGCTTTGTATGCTTTATTATTATTTGTAAAAAAAAGATTAAAGAAATTAGGTATAAATATATCGGTGTTATCTTACTGTAAATATTTGATTAAAAATGTAAAACCTTATATATCATGGTGTTTTATTAAAATAATCTATAACATTTTGAGTTACTTATGATGACTGCCTTTAACAAATTAGAGTTTTGAAATTAACTTTATGACTATTTCTTATAAATTGGTCCTACCTAACCTTTTTTTTTATGGTGGGAAAAAATCATGCATTGACATCCCCCGCCCTTGGGCGGAGCGGGAGATAGTGTCAGACTCTTACTGACTAAAAGACCCATCCCGTTCCTTCTTGCCTTCATACCGGAGCTCGAGCGCCCTTTCGGATAACCCTGGCCCCAGTAGGCTTCGACCCGGCTGGGTCCCTGCTGTTGCTGACAACTCCTTGAGGCGCGCGGGAACAGTGCGCGCCTTCGACGACTTGGGCTTGGTCCGGACAGTTACCGGACGGCCGGACAGTGAGCTACCCATTGCTCGCTGTCCGTCCTACCTAACCTAACCTAACCCATTTGGCTGAATTACCCTGAGATATTTAAGCCAAATGGGTTAGGTTAGGTAACAACTATAAACAAGCGCGAGGTGAGTGAGCGAAGCGAGCAGTATCTGGGCTGTTACTGGCGAGCGCTACATCTCATATCCTGGTCGAAGTCAGAGAAGGTACATAAATGTGACAAGACTTAAAACTAACAGTCACTTTTCATTTTCAGGATTACTACGAACTAGCTAATCTTGACATGTTATTAAGGCGTATAGTCCCTAGTCATCTGGCCGAAATTATGTGAACGCAACGCTCGCACTCGCCTAGGCGGCAGTACGCAAATCTGTGCATTTATTTGCGGCCAGCAGCGCCCGGAAAGCGCTTTAAATCCATTTTCGCTGCGAGATATTGATTGATTTACATATGCAATGTTCACTTTGAAGAATATTTAACCACCAATTTTTATGTGTAAAAATGTTTCTAAAGGTCCAAGCCGTTTCGAAGGAGTAGGGAAAAGTAGCGAAAAGTTGCGAAATTGCAAATTTTTTTTTTTTTTGACTAAAGTATTAACTGCACGAAAAAATCAAATGTTGATATTATTGTTCATGAATCTATAATAAACATATATTTTTTTCAAACCAATTGACCTAGCCGTTACGGAAGAGTAGGCCTCAGAAAATCACTGTTTTATGGCACTTTTCGGGCGCTTGGCCCTTAAATCAATTTAAAGAAATGTATCTCAATTAAACGAACGACCTGAGCAGTGACTGGTTCTAGGCTCTGAAGGGTATGGTGATGCATATCGGTGACAATAAAATGAATTTTCGTGACACGAATACCCACAGTAACAGAATTCCCTAGTTAAAACACTGTCGGTCCATCAGCGTCCATACAAAGAAAACAATCGCCGCGATTGGAACGTTGGCACTGGTTGGTTGAGCGAATTGTGTCGTGTGCGTTCAATTCTACCCACCTTTACACCACCACCAACCACCTTGGAGCCCCATACTCCATTCAAAACCTCTTTTACAAGGCAAACTCACTGAAATCTCGAGTATCTACATAAAGTGGTCGGTTGAAATATTTCATTCGATGACCCATTTTCGTACATCCACGTTTTTTGTTTATTTTCATTCATAAAGCTTTTTTCAGTAGATATTCGTCTGTCCTCCGTCTTTTGTTACCTTAATTGCGTATTCTGTTTGCTTGCGTATTGTTGTCTGAATAAACCATTGTTACTTATTGACCTAAGAAGGACGAAAATGCTACTTTTGTAATAGTGGCTCTGAGTTATAATATTGCGGACTAAACCTTATGTAAGAATTCTCAAGTCTTGTGGAAAGATGAGAAGTTGTTTGTGAAAGAAATAATAAAATTGTATCATAATATTCTTATAGCTCGTAGCAAATTCTTTAAAAAGTTGAAATTTGTTCGCAAACAAGATAAAAGGTAAGAGACGGCTTCCCCGCGTCTCCGCGAAGCGTCACATCAAACAATTAAGAGTTATCTCGCGAGTTAGAGAAGCGACACGATATATCGCAGACTTGATTACTTTTTCTACTCTGCGAACTAATAAAAGTTGACCAGCAGACCGGGAACTAACAAGTCTCGTTTTTAATTGAAACACTGCAGTTTAATGGAGAATTGATGAATGGTCCGAACAGAGTATCTATTTTCAAAGACTGAAAAAAGAAATTTAAATCAGTTACAAAATAAATACCAAGGCGTTTACTAAGAAAATCATGTAATAGGTGCTGTAGGCTGTAAATAACAAAAAAAAAAACTCGAAAATCGGTCTCAACTTTCTCGGTCAGTAATTAAAAACCCATTAAATTAGCTGGAAAAGGCGAAAATATCCGCAGAATGAAAGATCTCTTCGATCTTAGACGTCAATAATGGACTGGGTAGCAAAAAGTTTAGCTCGGGGCAAGTTATCAATTGTATCTACCAAGTTGGAGCAGAGTTTTTCATTCATTTATTGCACGCAGAGCCAAGGAAATGCTTAATGGTTATTCTCTTGGTCGCATTTGATATAAAAGCTGAACTTTGTCGCTATCAGAGAATCTTTATGGCTTTTTATTTGTTCTGTAAAGTGCAATTTTTGCTAAGTTTCAAGTCTGGGCCGATGTAAATGGATTTGTAGAGTAATTCAAATGAGAATATCTTTTTTCTGTTACTAAATTGATCGCATTCTGTTTATTGCAGACTCACTTATTGTATTCTAAAATGCACAAAGATAAGTGCTTTCTTGCGTTATTGAACATCTGTTATATTATTCTCATTAATCGTCTGCATTATGGATGCTTTATTAAACTTTGTTGCGTCTTCATTTAAGCAAAAGCATTCCATTTATATCAACGTACACTTATAATTTCAGAGCTAGATTTATCTTAATTACGTCAGTTTGCGCTGACGTCGCAAAATGAACAATTAAATCCATTGTTATTTAAGTTGAGCTGCATTCGTGCTGGGTGCAGGCGAGAGACAGGGCCGTCCCGGAACTCAGTTGTGCCATTGTTTCTCTAAACGGTCCTCCACTAGCGTCCGTCGCAACTCGCCCAGTTAGTTTTACGAGTTTTCACCTGTTGGGGGTCGGTCAGTGAAACTCTTGTTTGCTTTCGACTGTTATTATGGTTTTCGCAGAGTTATAGTTTGGGGAAAACATGGAACTTGTACAATAAAAGCTTACGTTGGTTGAATTTAAATGCGGTATATGAAATGCTTTTGATTTGGCGAGCTTCTAATATGGAGTACTTTTAACCAGACATTAGGAGAAAATTCCTGAAATAACCAAGGCAACATCGTTTGTGAACAGAATTCCAAATACTTCACCGCGTACGTTTGGGTTACGTGAAAAAAATATTTTGAGATTTCGCAGCGAGCGACATGAACTCGAAACGGTGATGTAAATGTGAATAATGAAAATAACTGGGGTTGTATTACATTCCTTTTAAAACATGGGGCAGGTAAACAGACAGGGCCGGTAACACCTCTCGTCCTTTTTGTTATTTGTAGAATTTTAATAGAAAGGTCTACGTATGGAACCCGAGACCAGAATGCATTTGTTTTGTTTTGTCGAAATAATAGAACATAGAACCGCCGAACTAGAGAAATCAATAGATTTCGGCGGTTCTGTGTTCTGTAATTACACTAATATTGTAAAGATTCATTAAACCCCAAGCGAACGCCGGCGTTCGCGCACCTATTGTCTTTCAATTGTGTCTGTCATTATCACGATTGACAGGTTAAAGTTGGTATCTATGTGTGTATGTGTGCCATGTTCTGGAATAGCGCATAGAATTTTAATGTTCCCTCCTAATTAGAATTTGCCTTAGGCATTAAGTCCGCGTCTGTACATTTATGTGTATAATAAAGTATCTGATAAATAAATAAACAATACTTAAAATAACTCCTCCTGCTCTGAGTGGAGTGGGGTGAAGTGTCAGACTTTTACTGACTACGACCCACCCGTATTCCTTTAGCTACCTCTAGACGTATGGCGTTGCGCCACCGGTACATGGTAGACTCAAAGAGCTGTCAGCAACAGGCCAAGGTTATCCGAAAGGGAAGCTCGGTCCCGGTACGAAAAGCAAGAAGGAACAGGAGTGGGTTTTTAGTCAGTAAAAGTCTGACACTATCTCCCGCTCCGCCTAAGAGCGGGGGATGTCATTAGAAGATTTTTCCACCGCGAAAAAAAAAGACATTCCACCCATACGTACTAAGCGTTTCGGGAACACAGTTATTGTGCGTACAGATAAGGAGTGGAATTCCCTGCCGGTCTCTGTGTTTCCTGATAGCTACAACTTAGGGGTTTTCAAGTCAAGAGTGAATAGGTTACTTCCAGAAAAGCGTCTTTAATCGTCGGCCACATCATCGCTTACCATGAGGTGAGATAGTGGTCAAACGCGAGCTTATCCATAATCTACATTTACACTAATATAAATCTACACTAATCTACTACACTAATATAATAATCTACACTAATCTACACTAATATGATAATCTACACTAATATAATAAAGATAAAAGGTAATGTTTGTTTTTTGTTTTTATGTCTTTCTATTTACCGATAAAAAACTGCTTTATTCCTGATTGACATAGGCTATATTTTATGTATGCAGGCGAAGCGAAGAAGTGTTACCTATTTTGAACTATCGCAAGCAAGGCATCTTATGGCGCTGTGGTCAAAATCATCTACATAACAAAGATTCACAATAATGTTTGTTAAAACCGACAAAATCTGGGATCCGTATGACACGTTTTGTTACAATTACCGTGTAAATGTTCGATTTTAATGTTCTCTTGGCATAATATTTATTTTCTTACTCCACTCAGAACGGCAAGTGAGAGGGAGTGTTATACTTTTACTGACTACAACCCACTAGTATTCCTCTATTTGCCCTTTACGAATCAGCCCCCCTAGCCAAGTTACAACCGTTTCGCTTGCGCCGAACGCTTCGAGTTGGCCGCGCCGCCAATTCTTTTGTTCTGACCACGTGACTGAGCGTTGAGATGACGTCATTCCCGAACATTTGAAGCTTTCTGCTAGCGTTACCGATTGCAGATTAGTAACTTGGTTAGGGGTACAGGACAGCGGTAACTATTTCGAACAAAGCATCTTTTTGCTCTGTGGTCAATATCATTTACATAGAATAACAAAGGTTCACAATAAAGTCTGTTGAAACCGACAAAATCTGGGTTCCGTATGACACATTTTGCCACAATTACCGTGTAAATGTGCGTTATTACAGAATTGACGGCTTATCTGGATTACTGGGTTCATAAATTAAAGTTATTGCGTTTCTGTTGAAGTTATGGCGGATAGTTTAGGGACGTCCAATTTATTTTGTGACCGAAAATTTTCGAGTGAATGGTATTTTCGTGCTTGACCTCGATTCGGTACATCAGTTGGGTTAATAGCCAACATTGAACCCTCGTAGATCATTCACTGAAGTGAGGTTGCGATGTCGTGTTGGACCAATCACCATGATTCGTGAAGGTATTGGTGATAGTGATCGCCACTAGTAAATCACATTATTTGAAAAGGTATTGCTGCCCATTCTTTGGGCTTGTATTTGCGATTTTTGCTACAGCAAAATCAAGAGTCAGACCAATAAGGAAAAAAAAGTGGTCAAGTACAAATAGGACTCGCGCAAATTGTTCGAATCTCGAATTCAGGCTCAATAAAGATTTTGTCAAATCGTGAAATGTAGTTTTTTGTGACGTAACTACAAAATGGTTATTAGACTTTTTCTTACTTGTACAGTACAATTCACGAATGATGGCGGGTGTGAAGTTAGCCTTTGCGAACTTTCGCGCATACCACACTCTTCTCGCACACGCACGACGTCATTTGGTTCCTAAAAGATGTTACTGCGCAGCCTTCTGCGCAAACTTCACGGCCGCCATAATTCGTGAATTGTACTATACTATGAGACCTTTGCTTGAAATAGAAGTTCCCTATGAGTTTTGATTTCCTTGCGAGCATCAAAATACGAATAAATAATATATAAATATATACGAAAATAATAATCAGCGGAGTTGCTGGCCTGGCAGTTTTCTATCGATTACACTTCGGTGAGTGTGCGTTGGAATTGCACAATTTAATTCCTCCAAGTCCGTTCCATCATCGGACCACTAGACGTACGGCGTTGCGCCATCGGTACATGGTGGATATCCCACCCATTCGTACAACGCGTTTTGGAAACACATTCATTATGCGTACAGCTAAAGAGTGGAATTCCCTGCCGGAGTCTGTATTTCCTGATAGCTACAACCTAGGGGTCTTTAAGTCAAGAGTGAATAGGTTACTTCTAGGCAAGCGTGCTCTATCGTCGGACACATCATCACTTACCATCAGGTGAGATAGTGGTCAAGCGCGAGCCTATAAATAATAAAAAAAAAACATAAAATATAGTCTATGTCACTCAGGAATAAAGCAGTTTTCTATTGGTCAAAAAAAATATATAAAAAAAACAAACTTTACCTCTTTATAATATTAGTATAGATTTTTTCCGTTTCGTATAATTACAATAATTACAATACAATACATCTTAAAATTCGTAGCGATGGGCTACGAATTTTAAGATGTTCGTAGCGCTTGCTACGGTGGCTTCGTAGCGGTTACGTCAAAGTGCTACGCTCGAAAGCTCACTGAGTATGCTATGAACTTTTTTCGGCTACGGGTTATTGCCTGAACTAGTGTTGAACGCGAGATGTCGCCACTGCCTATCGCCGTCGGACTTCGGGAGTTGCGTGTGGAAAAATAAAATGCATAAAATTCGTTACAACATTACATCAGTTCTTAACGCAACAAATCCGGCAACACTAAAGTTACAATCTATCTCCATTTATTATCGGAACGTAATATTTCTGTTTAAATTAGTGGCTCGCTTCCGGCAATATTGCAACGTAGCTAATTGTCTGTGACCATTTTAATTAGTTTCTGTCGGACATATAAATGGTAATGACCGAACGTATGAAGCGCCGGCTCACCTGCTAATGTTTCAATGTTTGTTAACGTTATGCTATTTGTTTGTGAAATGTGCTGTTGAAATTCGTCCATCTACACTAATATTATAAAGAGGGAAAATTTGTATTTTTGTTCTAGTTTTTGCCCGCGCGGCTTCGCTCCCGCTCTTCCCTACTTCAGCCTACTATACCCTACTCTACCCTACTCTACCCTACCCTACCCTACTCTACTCTACTCTACCCTACTCTATCCTACTCTACCCTACTCTACTCTACCCTACTCTACCATCTTATGTCCGTCTCCTGGCTCTAAGCTACCTCCCTACCAATTTTCACCCAAATCTGTTCTGCCGTTCTTGAGTTATAAGTGGTGTAACTAACACGACTTTCTTTTATATGTATATAGATGTATGTTTGTAATGAATAAACTTAAAAACTACTGTGCCGATTTAAAAAATTCTTTTACCATTGGAAAGCTATATTCACCTTGAGTAACATAGGCTATATTTATTGCCCATGCGAAGCCGGGACGGGCCGCTAGTACTATATAATATTATAAAAGGTAAAGTTTGTTTTTTTGTTTGTAGGAGGTAATTTCAGGTCCGATTGCAAACATTTTTTCACCAGTAGAAAGCTACTTTATTTCTAAGTGATATAGTTTATATTTTATGTTCGCGGGCGAAGCCACGGGCATAAGCTAGTGTTTTATAAGCATGGAATAGGTTTTTAATTTTATTTGTTTCACTGCGCATAGAGGACTCTTTTTTTTTAAAGTCGGTTGTGCCACCACGTGTGTATCTAAGATGCCCTATTATAACAGAATGCAGTGGTGTATCTACTTTAGTACGGGGTCACTTTGACCTCGTATCGTGCTTAGCCAAAAATATGTTAGTTTTTAAACGTTACGGGTCTAAAAGGCCCCGTATCACCATAATGATAGTTTAAAAACGAGGTCTAAAACGACCCGTACCTCAGGGATGAAATTATACAAAATTGAGTGCCGCTGTATGCGTGTTAAAGGATTTTTTTGCGCTTCGATATAAAATCTTCTACTGTTTACATTCTAAAACAACTTGCCTACAGTATGAATTTTATTGCAATTAAAGATTGCATCAATGTTTCGAGAGGCGAGAGTGCTCGCGAGAGGGTTCTGCCCTCCCCGCTGTAACAGAGTTAAGTAGCGTGAAGTTTGTTTGTTGATCTCTTCATATCAATTTAAGTCGCGTTCTCAAGTACTTTGTAAATTTTCACTTTGATTTCTTTTATGAATGTTTTAGTCGATATTTTCTCGTGTCATCTGCGAATAGTGGGGCTTTTTTCGAAGTAGAAAATTATCTAATAATTCAACAAGAGGGCGCGCGCGTGTCAGACTGTCACCGTGGGTTTCTTCAATTGCTCTATGCGTTTCAGGGCCTCAGTAACTCTTTTTTAGGCTTCCGTACCTAAATGCTGTCAAAGGGACCTTATGATATGAAAATCTCTCCTTAAGTGGCAAGGGGCAGGGCTCACTGCAGAACTGACGACCATTGGGCCGAAAGGTTCTGGAATGGCGACCACATACCGGAAGACGTAGCGATGGAAGGTCTCTTACAAGGTGGACTGATGACCTGGTAAGAGTTGCGTTAATCCGATGGATGTGAGAAGCACAGGTTCGTTCATTGTGGTGACACTTGGGGGAGGCTTATGTCCAACAGTGGACGCCTTTTGGCTGAAATGATGATGATGATGATCTCTCTTTACGGTTTGGTGACGTCTCCTTGAAGCGCGCGTGGAACAGTACGCACCGTCGACGTCTTGGGCTTGTCTGGAAGGTTACCGGACGTTCGGAAGGCGAGCTACCCATTGCTCGCCGTCTGGCTAAGACCCCTGCAATTACCTTTGCCGTTGGTGACATACCGCTCGTGTATAGGAGCCCTTAGTTGCATTAGCTATCAAGTATTGTTTACAGCGGACTGTTTCTAGAATCAAAACGTTTTGCATGATTTAATTAATTAGCTCATTAATTACGTTGTTAGCAACATTCGTGGCAAACACGTCTATGTATCAAACTGACTATTGATTTATAAACGACTATATTTTGTAGTTATGGTCAGATTTTGTGACTTATGACGTTATCACTCATGGTTAGGACATCAGGTACATAACTATCTGTGGGAACATTTAAAAGAGTTACCGTACTTTTTTTTAAGTTGGAAAATTCAATGACTTCTCCTGTTCTAAGGAAGAGCGGAAGCGCGTGTTAGACTTTTACTTACTAAGGGTGAGTTGCACCATTTAACTATAAAGATAACCAAACCTTAACCAGCCGTAAAACGGCCGCCTATTGGTCAATTCGACGATATGACAACTGCTAACGGCTTTGTTATCGTTATAGTTAAATGGTGCAACTCACCCTAAATCCAACCGTTGTTCTTCAGTTGTCCTTTGAATTAAAGGACCACGGGTTACTTTTTCAGAAATTCCCTGTGGCCTTAGTGGGCATAGGCTGCCATCTTTTTGAGGCGCGCGTGAAACATTACGTGCTGTCAACGACTCGGGCTCGGTTCGGATAACCGCACGGTGAGCTACTCATTGCTCTTCGTCTGCAAGACCGCACCTATGGTAGCGGGGATCTAAAACTAAAAGTGTCTACATTTGTGCAGCGCCTTATGGAACGCAAAAGGCAACCGAAGGGCTCATGTGTGGTTTTTTTTTTCAGTAATAATCTCTCTTCTTTTCTCGCTCCAGCCAGAGCGAGGGAAATTATTAGATGATTTTTTTAAGGTTGGCCTACCTAGATAATACAAGATGCAGTTTAATTACAAGTATATTTGATATGAAACCATCAAAATAACAACCTGAAATGTTTTCCTAATTTCAGAACAGAAACAGGCAAATACGTTCCGTAGCTACCACATTCATTTTTAATTTTCTATCTTTATCCAAAATTCAGCAGTCGTAACTCCTGAGTTAGGGATCAAGCGCGCGGTTACAAAGTGATCAGTTATTAAGACAATAGTCCGACTTCTGAAGTTGAAGTCGATCGCACTTAGAATTAGTTGAATTGATGTGATGAATCTACTGCTAGTGTAAGCACATTTAGCGAGGATCTGAGTTAGAATAGTTTGTCGTTCTTGTAGATTAGTGACTTGTTAAGCTAACTGCATTAGTGGGAATATTAGATCTTACAGGTACTTTGGGAAGCTATATTTACATCACTAGGTTGGTATTTATATCATGATATATAGTAAACTCACATCCTAAAAATAGTATGTTCAGTATTGGCTGTTGAATCGATTTCAGCTATTTTTAGTCTAGGTAATTTTGTTATCCTAACTCCTTGATGATCTCCGAAATTATATATCTAATTTGACAAATTATATCACTGACTAGTTTTTGCCCGCGGTTTAGTCCGTGTAGATATACTATAGCCAATGTCACTCAGACATAAAGCAGCTCTCTGTCGGTTTTTCACCACTTTTAGGAGTCGGACCAGTACTTTCAGAGATTAATTACCTCCTAAAAAAACAAACCTTACTTCTTTATTATATTAGTATAGATACGTGTTTTTTTTTGCGTCACTAGCGCGTTATACAAGCAAGGTTGTGACGCAATCGTGCGTAGATACCAATACCGATACAATTTAGCTTCATTAGGGTTCCGTAGCCAAATGGCAAAAAACGGAACCCTTATAGATTCGTCATGTCTGTCTGTCTGTCTGTCTGTCCGTCCGTATGTCACAGCCACTTTTTTCCGAAACTATAAGAGCTATACAGTTGAAACTTTGTAAGTAGATGTATTCTGTGAACCGCATTAAGATTTTTACACAAAAATAGAAAAAAAGCAATAAATTTTGGGGTCCCCATACTTAGAACTGAAACTCAAAAATTTTTTTTTCATCAAACCCATGCGTGTGGGGTATCTATGGATAGGTCTTCAAAAATGATACTGAGGTTTCTAATTTCATTTTTTTCTAAACTGAATAGTTTGCGCGAGAGACACTTCCAAAGTGGTAAAATGTGTGTCCCCCCCTCTAACTTCTAAAATAAGAGAATGATAAAACTAAAAAAAATATATGATGTACATTACTATAAAAACTACCAACGAAAATTGGTTTGAACGAAATCTAGTATGTAGTTTTTTTTTTAATGCGTCATAAATTGAAAAAAATACACTATTATTAAAACATCGATCAAAGTTACAATAGATTACAAGAACTTTTATATTATGTTACTTGCTGCTACGGAACCCTTCATGGGCGAGTCCGACTCGCACTTGGCCGGTTTTTTTTTTACTGACCGACATTACGACCATGCAAAAGTGCCCACCTCCTGAGTACCTGGGTTTGATTTTGGGGTCAGGCTCTTTAGTTTTCCACAAGAATTTACTCTGCTTACTACTTACTAGCTCGGAGTTTACAAGGTGGTGGGGAAACGTGCCTCGGAAAGTGCGTAAAGTCCTTGGCGCTGGACTTGATCTCTCCCCGGTCGTATCAAAATCAGAAACGTTTATTTCAAAGAGACCAATTACAGGCACTTTTGAATTATCCAAATTTCGATCAGTCAAAAAAAAAAGTGAAATTAAATTGCTAATTGTCGGATAGCCTTTCCATCGGACAACTAAAGAAATAGAAAATGCACAGGCTGCGTTTCCGCTCATGTACTTGGCTATTCTCTGTTGAGTTTGGCTACCGTGACTGAAATTCGGTCGGGAGGATTATTACGATTTTTATTACATCATTATAAGCTCTTTGAATAAAAGACGGCTTTCAAGATCAAAAAACTTCCTACCTTCGAAAATTGGCTAAGCGTGGATATGGCTGATGGCGTAAAACATTTGACAGATGGGTCGCCGTGGTGAAGTTAAAGGAACAGCAGTGTCGGGCTGACGTTACGTTGCGGAATAAGAATATATTTTACAACATTTGTTTTAATATATGCGAATATGTGTGAATTTTTTTACATAGATTCTTTACATAAAAATAATAGATTTTTATGTAAAGAATCTATGTAAAAAAATTCATAACTGTATTGAAAAATATTTAACATCAAAATATTCGATCCTGTATCTTGCAACACATCTACTATTTAACTGTAGTAATACTTTAAAAGAAACAATTAATAAAATGAAAAGCTAATCAAGAACTATTAAAGTGCGCTCAGCGGCACACCTGTACAAATTTGTGTTTCACATTAGCGACGTATGGCGGCCATTAGTAAGCGAATATAAAATGGCTTTTAACTTTTTAGGATTCTGTACTAAGAAAGGAAAAATGAAACCCTTATAGGATCACTTTGTTGTCAGTTCGTCAATCCTTTTGTCTGTCTGTCTGTCAAAACCCTTTATCTCAGGAACGCGTAGAGTTATCGAGTTGAACTTAAAACCATATACTCAAGTCTGCGGTCCTTTCAAGCTGTGAAAAAATAAAACTTCTAAGTTAACGAATAAAAAAGATATGGCCGTTTATGTCGCAAAAAATGTATATTTTGATACTCTTAAATATCGAAATTCATAGGGTACTTACTGTTGACCCAGAATTCTATATTTATAGCACTTATATTTGGCACAAAGCAAAGTATAGCACAGGTATAGGAATAAATCTGAAAATAGTAATAAAACTTTTTTGCTGTTTAGAAAAATCTTCGAGACTCTATCGCAGTTTGCACGGAACCCTCAATACGCGAGTCCGACTCGAACTTGCCCAGTTTTTATTACTGTTAACTTTTTTCTCTGGTCATATTCGCCCTGTGCTATCTTAGCATACATAACCTGTTAATCGTTACTGAAATGTATTTTTTTGTATAATAGGCATCATATTACAAAATTTGAGACTATATTGAAGACAAGCTTGTTTGGCAATGACTCTTCTTGCTCATATGGCTTCCCTGGTATTACACCTTGTTTATTCAAGAAGTTGTTTTTATAGACAATTACTGCATGATATTATTATCGAACTAAATGAAATGACACATAAAAAGTTAAGAAACTCCGCTGTTCTTTTACTTTCCGATACTAAAGCCAAATAGAGCCATAATGTATTAAGTTGGAAAGTTTCTCCACTACTTAAGTTAGTGACAAGGTGTTAATCCGGTTCTTACGAGTATTATTTTGACCTACTTCCTTCACTTAACTGTTCAAAGTTGCTCGGGTGTAACTCCAATACGCTGTGTTTTTCTTTCAGTCTGTTACAGACTACGTCAGCTTAGCTGGTAGAAAACATACTATCTTAAATAGGTCTTGATTAAAGTGTTTGCAAAATGTTTACCTTCTAAAGTTATTATAAGACATCTGCCTGAGTGATTTGTTGATCGTTAGGAGGTTTGTAGTCTTCCATTAAAACTGTTCCATTAAAACATCTACCTATATCTATGCTTGTGAATAGTCATCATCATCTTCCTACTCTTGTCTCTTGTTTTCTACTCGACCCAACACGTTCTTTTCTTCCATTTTCTTCTATTTATTATCACGCTATCATTCACTAGCTTTTACATCTTTACTATAACTATAATACTGCTATATTACAAAAAATACAATACTCAAATAAAACAAAAAATAAATAATTTCGAAAAGAAAAAAACGTACTTTTAATACAAAGTTTATTTCATCTTCTTATTTCAAGTAAAGTTAAAGATGTTACAGTTCAAAGTAACCCATGTTAAATAACGGCAATTTATGAACACTTAATAATTAGAAAAGCAACAAAAGTAATCACTCCCTCTGTAAACAGAGTACAGCGTTTAAAAATACCTAAGTGAAAGCAAAAAATATAAATAAGCTAGCGTTAGCAGAAAAACTATAAGCTATTAAAAGTCGTCTAGCTTTTAAAAATATAAAACACGGCACTTTGGACACCGTACCGAAACTAATTTTTGAACACGTAGGAGCTCGGCCCCTCACTATTATTAAGTACGTAGAAAACTCATTACATGGTGCGTGGGCAAAAAATCTTTTAATTAAATTGCTTTCAAAGGGATACAACTGAATTTATTATCAGGATTTAAATCACACTAGCAAATATTTACCGTACGGAAGGATTTTATTTAAGGAATTTAACAATCAAGTAATCTAGATATGGCACAAAGTAAAAGATGTATTTCAGCATAATCGTGCCATAAGCTTTTATATAAATAAAATTTAAACGTACGTTGCCTGCTAAAAATAAATTTATAATGCACGTATGAGCAGTGCCAAGAATAGCTAGCAATTTACAGGATAAAACAAAACTGAGAATGTTTTAAAAATTACAATTTCTCGATCCAGACAGTAACTTGCAATTTATTTACAATTCTCTGTAAGATTGTGTTGTGTAAGTGAACGTTAATTTTTAAGAGGAATTGTGTCCACGTCCATCGCCCAGTCGAGTTATGATGATTGTAGTGGTTTTTTATGACTCCTACTTTATTAGGGAAAGTGGTGGGGGTATGACGTCTCCGCCATTTTGTCGTGATGCGAGCTGTATCTTTTATAAGAACGCGGACATTTGCGGACAGGTTTATTACTTGTCCTTTTGTGAAACAAGGGTTATGTCCGAGCTTGGGTTAAACAAAAAAGTTTTTACAGTTATGTCGTTAGGAGATGGCTTTTCTTGCTGTCTAGACGTTTCGTATAGTGAAGGGTATGACACAATTTTAATGGCTGTAGCCGTAAAGGCTGTTGACATCAACACAATGTGTTCTGATGTATCATTGAATCCTAAAGCTGGACATATTGACCAAGATCTCAAATATAGAAGAAAAGCTTGTTCAAACAGGTTCTCAAAGAAGGTACAGAGACGAGCAAAATATCAACAGCGATCCTATTAGTGAGAGGTTTGTCAAACACAGATAACAGTGTGAATGCGGTGCGGCTCACCAGTCGAATGTAAAAGGGGATGTTTGGACAGTATAATAGTAGTGAGAGTTCAAGGACGAGCGGCGGGCGCCAATTTCAATATAAATATTATTGCAGTAGCAGGCTAAACGCAGGATAATATTTGCATATTTATAAGAGAGCAGCCCTCAGCAAACATGGAGGGAATTGGTTACGAGGTTGGGTTTGTTTTTGACATAATGGGGCCTTTGTCGATGTAGGCTGTTCCTTACAGTCATTACTCAGGGTCGTGTATGAGTTAGCATATTGAGGGTACGCTCGGTACATAAGGCGTAAGATATTGAAATTAATTGAAATCGAATGTAGCGGTGGATGGTTCGTGATTGTGTTGAGCTTCTATACAATTATAATGTAGAACACTAATGAAGGAGCCAATTTTAGCAGGCTTGTATTTTTTTTTCAGGCTTGAATCCATATTTACCTTTTTTTTTGGAAAACTAATTAAATCAGGAGAAAACATGATCATTCCATAATGTCTAACTTTCACAAAAGGTGAAAAACCGGTAAAACTACTTTGCTATAGTATCTGCAATCAGAAAAATGTCAGGATTTGTTTCAAATCTTCAACTTCGATTTACTGCGTGAATAAGCATAATTTGAACCACACCAGCATAACTGGCGATATTATTTATGGCATTTCTGTCTGACATCATCGTTTACTTTTTTTTTTTACAAAAAATGCAATTATCATGATTTGTTCTGTCACTACTCAAATAAATCATCTTACTCTGGATGGAGTGAGAGGAAGTATCAGATTTTTACTGACGAAAACTCTACCTATATTCTTTCAGTTGCCCATTGCGTTTAAGGACTGCGATAACTCTTTCGAACTTCCCTGCAGCCCTGGCAGACATCGGCCCTGTTCGTTTTCTGTTATCTCTTTGAGTCGTCCGTGGAACAGGCGACGGACGAAGGACGACGAGCTAGCCATTGCTTGACGTCTACAGGACCGCGGCTATGGAGTCTGGGTGTCACCCTGCGACTCCCGACGCCCGGGGTGACTCCGGCGGGTTTATTGAATTCAGCTCCTTAATCTACGTGAAGGCTAAAGTAACTACGGGCCTCTACGGTCCAGACCAAGCGTTTTATCTCGTCGTTTATACGACGTACATCGAGGGAGTGGAACAATTTGCCTGCTGCGGTCTTCCCGTCTGGTGAGAATTTAGGTGTGTTCGAATCAAGAGTGAATACTATAGATATATAATAATCCGATAGATGCGTGACGCACAGGACCGGTCGTTGTGGCGATGCTTGGGGGAGGCCTATGTCCAACAGTGGAGATCTTTCGGCTGATATGACGATGATGATGATGAAACTAGTGCGCCTCACCATCAATTGCATCGCTACTTACCATCAGGTGGGATCGCAGTCAAGCACAGTTTATATCAATAAAAAAAAAAAACTATACTTTAATGAAATTTTCTATTAAAGTTTTTCAACATAAATAACTTTCAAAAAATACATTGTTTATAATCGCTCGTAAAAATATAAATTAGAAAAATTATTTGCATTACGTGACCGAAGTAACTTTTTATAAATTTATTTTGGGCTTTGAATCACAAACTAGTTTTGCTAGAAGTTTCGGGTCACCGATACATTAACCATCCTTGGAAAGGCACTTTCATGATAAATTAAACTTATTCGCATATGATTAAGTAATTAGAAATTTACAGGGAATCCCACACTCAATTTAGTTTTGCTTAGTTTTAACCACGAGATTGAGTCAAATAAACTTTTCCCTCAATCAAAGTTTTACTCGTAGTTCCAATGTCTGTGAAATTTTAAATTGTTGTCTGTTTTTACAACCCATCATTTATTATAATATTAACCTAGGTAATATGGGCTGCATTATAACCGAAACTTGAGAAAATACCTACTCAAAGTAATTTCGTGTTCGATTTTAATGAAAATCAAAACTACATCGCCAGATTTTTGAAAAGTGTATATGCCTAATTGTGGCTAGTAATAGTAACTTTTCAAAAATCCATTGATGGCGTTTTAGTTCATAGCTATCAATTTGGCTATGCATACCAGGTTGAAAAAAATTCCTTGTATACTAAGGGCAGCAACTACGGCTGTGATTTTGGACTGTGTAAACTAAAGACGATTAATTTATAACATTGATCTTTTTAGCTGTGTCGTGGTCGAAAAAGTAATAAACTACAGAAATTAAAATCCAAGCTGTACTTGTCACCTTAGGCATGGGCTTGCGGTCGACGAGCAATGGGTAGCTCGCTGTCCGGCCGTCTGGAAACCATCCGAACAAAGCCTGAGTCGTAGACAGCGCGTAGTGTTCCACGTACACCTCAAAGAGATATCAGCAAAACTGTAGGGGCCCAGCAGGGCCGACTGGGGCCATGAGTTAACTGCCGAAAGGGAAACCCGGGGTCCTAGAACACAAGGCAAAAAGGGATTTATTTTTATGGGTGGAAGTTAATATTCCACAACTATCACATGACGTCGTCTAGTCCATCGCTAAGTAGAGCTTCTCTTATGGGTACTAGATAGCTGATAAACATGCTTATATATATCTAAATACATAGATACTATAGATAAATTACATCCAGACACAGAACAAATGATCATGCTCATCACACAGTAAACATTAGTCCTGGGTGGAAATCGACCTCCGGCATAGTAGTCAGGGTCACTAACCACTAGACCAACAGCCCAGTCAAACAGTTGTTCCACCAGTCAAACGGCCAGTCAGTTGGGGCCGCAGTACCGGTCCATAGGGCCCCACGACCCCCTTTTGCGTTCCAGGGCAACGGCAACTCTTTCGAACAACCCCTCATATACTGCATAAAATATATCTTTTGACATATATAGAATAGCATGGTACAATATGTCTGTATGTACGTGATACGCCGCGACGCTGCGTCAGTCAGGTCATTTATCTTAACGTTTTTATTAAATGAATTATTCAAGCTGTTTCTGCGTATGCGAATTTATTATTCCATACTTTTGTTTGCACACAATTAGGGGTAATGTGAAAGTCTTGTTAGGATCGTCGGAATTTATTTTATTTTTATATTAATAACTGAAGTGTATTAGGGATTTCCTGGTAAAAATAAGTTCAAAATAAATATACAAATGGCTTTTATATTATCTCTTGACCGGACCTAGACCGTGACGTTTAAAGTAAGATGGTTTTAATCTTGTTTCAGTGTGGGTAAGAGACAGAGCTATACAGGTTGACTAGCGCCATCTCTTACCCACAGGGAAACAAGATGAAAACAATCTTACTTTGAACGTCATGGTAACCCTGCAGATCTTAGAATTGACCAGTTCATGATATGGCCAACTAAAACTTGCCAGATCATTAACTAAGTTTGATGATTTGTCAATTTTCGTTTGGCCTACTTTCTTTAGACCTTTAGATTTTTTCTACTTTCTTTAGGTTTTTATATGGTCAAACGAGGATGGACATATCATCTAATGTTAAAGTTTAATCGATCTGGCCAGTCTTACTTGGTCATATCACGAAGTGACCAATTTCTCAGATCTGGCTACGACATATACATTAGGCTTCCTTGGGAATGTTCACAAAATTATCGTTGAAGGAAAATGTGGGATTAAGTAAGTTAATAAGCTCATTCTTGTAACGATTTATTTTTCAAAACAATATGCCTATTTAGATATTAGAATTTGAAATTAGTCCAATTAAGATGCACTGGCTCTCGCGAATGCATTTTTCACGTATCTATATTTCCATATCCATAATTATTAACGTGATAGAAACTTTATCTGTCTGTTACCTCTTAACTTCTTAACGGCTGAACGGATTTAGATGAAACTTAACACACGGGCAGACCATGTCTTAGAATAGGACATAGAATACTTTTTGTCCCAGGAATTTGTATCTTTGTGATAATTTTCATATTCACGCGAGCGAAGCCGCTGACAGAAGCTAGTACATTATAATTAATGTATGATAATGACAATTTAATACGAAAGCATCGTACGAAACTGACTGCACTCTCATCATTCATCCTTTATTAAAACAAATGGCGACAATTTATCATAATTTATGTTAAAAAGCGTGAATTTAAAACAACACGGCGATACCAACACTAAGATACATTGCGACCAATTTGAAAAAGAATGAACCATGACATTTGTTGAGTGTAAAATTCATGTTTTGCATTCTTGAAATAAATTCTGTCGCTCCCGCCAAACGTTGGAGTGTCACAAGTGGAATTATTCGTGAAATTCAACACTACATTTACACCTGGCGTGGCTGTTTATATTTGGTCTCCTTCCCCTCCCCTCGTATATAAGTCTCAGTACTAAAGTGCGGTGATGTTATGTGATGTGAGGGGTCTTGGGGTGCTGGTCGTGTTGTTCAGTTAACGCTGGTGGCTAAGGACGTGGCATTCGGTGACGTCACCCAGAGGTGGCTCAGCTCGAATTCTAGAGACGTTCGTTGCGTTCTCAACGTCTATTCATGTGATTACTGTCTAATACATATTAGAGAACCCTTTAATAACATTACTGTTCTGTCATTGTTGTATAACTTGTTGAACTTTGGAGGTTAATTTTAATGTTATCGAAGAAAAACTTTGTAACACAGTCTAATACTTAGGTTTTGTTCTACAAGAATTCTTTTTATTTAAGTATGTACTTAATCAGCTTTTTTGGAACCAGACTTATAGCATTATAATGACACAATTTCATTTACAAAGTTACTATCTCCTAGTTATACATATTAAGTTTAACCAGCCATACTATTACGTATGTATGTATAGGCGCAGGTTTGTGTACGACGGGCAATGGGTGGCTCACCACTCGACCATGGCGTAAAAACTGAGCTTGAGTCAATGATGCCTGTGATCCACATGCGCCTCAAAGAGATGTCAGCAGGGGCTCAGTAAGGCCATTGTCCGCTAGGGCTGAGGAAACGTTAAAAGATTTACCGTAGCTCTGAAAAACCAAGAGCAATTGAAGGATACAGGTGGGTTTTAGTCAATAAAATTCATCTCGCTCCTCTCTGGAGTGGGAGAAGTCATTTGACGATTTACCACCTCCTAATAGAAAATTATATATATCGGAAAAGTGTCCGTAAGTCCAGCTTTAAATCGCGTATTTTGCGTACAGTTGAGACAGTATTCGATCCACCGCAACTCTTCAAGAAAGCCCAGTAGAACCTTAGTATTGCAGACCATTTCACGCAGGGAAGGGCAAAGGAAACCCTACCTGAGTATCCAGTGTTCATTTAGCTGCTTAGTAGAAGATGAGGTGATGTCTCATGGTTCACTTTGCATACTCAGCAGAAAGACCAGTCTATAACTCTTAATCCAATTGTCTTGATTATCTCTTAATACCAATTTTTTTTTCGCGTTTGACCTCCATCTCACCATATGGTAAGCGGTGATGAGATCGTCGATGGAGCACGCTTGCCTAGAAGTAACCTATTCATTCTTGACTTAGCTATCAAGAAACACAGACTCCAGCAGGGAATCCCACTCCTTGGCTGTACTAACAACAAATGTGTTCCCAAAACATAGCAAAGCATAACCAGCCTTTTTAATCTTCCCACTGGTGGGACACGGTGGAAGAGGGAATGGGCCGTAACCCACTACGCGGGCCCAGTGCAGGTTGGTGAATAGGGTAGGTTCCCAAAACAACAAACAACAAAACAAATTGACAAGGATCTAAGCAATTATTACAACATCAGCTACACATTTTAGCTTTTAAATATATTACTAGTTATAGTTACCATTAGCATCGCCAGTCGTTATATTTCCACTAATAAAAAGTAACAGCACACCGGAACAAATCGTCGAATCCCCTGCGACTTAGGGCGTGCAAAATTTAACATAATAATTTATTTTTATGTCCCTGCCAGTCGATCCCTTGGCTGCACCTCGTCTCGGGAATCGGGGATTAAATAATCACATCACTGGCAACACTGTTTATCTCTGTTGGTACAGATATTGTTTAAATCGTGGTTGAAAATGTGCACCGTTTTTATATTTTTTGCTAGGTTTTGCCTGCAGCTTTGCCCGCGTACATAAAATGTAACCTATGTCACTCAGGAATAAAGATGCTTTCTACCGGGGGGAAATTTTTAGTAATCGGACCAGGGCCCCAAGTCTGCTATTATAATAGTATCAGAATGGTCTATCATTGATTTCATAATTGTTGATTTTGACAAGTTTTGGTAATCTACTAATATAATGGCGTCATTATGACTTTCCGATGATCAACCACTGACATTCCATTGAAAGAAATGGCATAGAATGGTAATCTCGTACATAATGACAAATGAATATTTGATGTATGCGGTAATCTGCAAAAATTTTGACAGTTCCTTTGATCAGTGACCTACCATTACGACGTCATTGCGCAATTGTGCTTTTAATAAGGTCGATATTGTCATTCTATTACAATTCTTTTACAAGACCATTGACCGATCAATGATCGATCATTATGAATTAGCAGATTACTAACTTTTAGCAAAATGACGATGGGATTGTGTTGGAATGACGGATTTATAAAAATAGCAGACTTAAGGCCCCAGTACTTCCAGAGATTACCTCCTACAAACAAAAAAAATAAACTTTACCTCTTTATAATAATAGTACAGACGCCTCGCCCGCGTGATAGTTAAAAATTATCTCAACCAAACTTTCTACCAGGATGAAAATATCCTATACGCTATCTCAGGATATAGTCTACCTGTGTACCAGGTTTCATTCAAATCCGTTCGGCCGTTTGAGCGTGAAAGTGTAACAAAGACACATACAGTACATACAATAATTAGATACATATATGTGTTTGTTAACTTCTAAGCGGCTTGACCGATTTGATATGAATCTTGTGTGTGTATTTGAGTAGAGCCCTGGATGGTTTGAAAATACAATTGAACCCGGAAGGTGGCGCTGCAATCAGGTTTTTTAATTATTAATTTTTTTACAAAATGTCAGCAGCGGACAGGACAGGAGGTTTGCTGGGACCGCCAGTGTATATATATAAGATTAGGTTAAACGTTAAAAACCGGCCAAGTGCGAGTCGGAATCGCCCATGAAGGGTTCCGTAGCAGCAAGTAACATAATATAAAAGTTCTTGTTATGTGTTGTAACTTTGATCGATGTTTTAATAATAGTGTATTTTTTTCGGTTTATGACGCATTAAAAAAAAACTACTTACTGGATTTCGTTCAAACCAATTTTCGTTGGTAGTTTTTATAGTAATGTATATCATATATTTTTTTTAGTTTAATCATTCTCTTATCTTAGAAGTTAGAGGGGGGGGGACACACATTTTTCCACTTTGGAAGTGTCTCTCGCGCAAACTATCCAGTTTAGAAAAAAATGATATTAGAAACCTCAGTATCATTTTTGAAGACCTATCCATAGATACCCCACACGCATGGATTTGATGAAAAAAAAAATTTTGAGTTTCAGTTCTATGTATGGGGACCCCCAAAATGTATTGCTGTTTTTCTATTTTTGTGTGAAAATCTTAATGCGGTTGTGACATACGGACGGACAGACAGACAGACAGACAGACAGACAGACAGACATGACGAATCTATAAGGGTTCCGTTTTTTGCCATTTGGCTACGGATCCCTAAAAAGCGCCTTTGAATTAGGAATCTGCTATTCAGTTCTGAGCTTTTATTTTGTGGATTAATTTTGTTGTGTGTATCTGTAATCTATAGATATATCTTGCTGTTTGGCTCAATTAGTTAACATAAAGCATTTTTTTTCTCTCCCGTTTGGGATTCCTGAGTCCAAATTAATCCCCAAAGAAAACTCAATGCAATTTTCCAACAAATAAACAAATGTATTCTTTTTAGTGTAACGTAAGTAACACACGCACACAGTTCATAAAATTATTATTCGATACGTATTTTCTAGTCAAACTCTTACCTGAAGTTCACCGTCTAGTCGTGGAGATTTTTCAGCCCATAATGATACAGAATCTCCCATACTTTATGATAATCTTTAACATTTATCGCTATCTACAAGAGGCCCAAAAATGTAGTCACCTACGCATAATAATTCATCTCCAGATAGCCTTATTTGTTACCCTAATAATTCCTTTCTTTTCAGCGAGGTTTAAAAAGTTATCACAAAAAAGGTCTATTGAATATCGCTTAGAGGTCAGCACATTTTATAGGACTAAAGCGATAACTTTTTCTCATTTTCACAAAAGGAGAGGGACTTAAGAAAATATTTTATGCTTTCAAGGTGTCACTATTACAGAGTCTTATCGAAGATAACAGATTAAAACTATTTAAGTGGCGGGAAGCGGATCCGGACTTCTCGATATTATGGTATCAATTTCTTCAGCAACTTATGATAATATTTGAAGGAGCCCTCCAGGAACCACTAGACGAAGGAAGGTTCATTCGATAATAAAGTTTTGACACTCGAAGCCTCCTGGGAAATTATTGTGCGTTAAAATGTTTTTAGTGTCTTAAATTCATTTGGAAAGGATAACCCGTTTAGTGAACGCTTTATTGGGTGTTTTTGTTGGTATTTTAGGATTATTGTGTCAGTATTTTTTTTTGCTTTGAATGTATAGTTTTTTTCTAATTTATTATTTTTATTACAGACAATAAAGTGGCGTTCAGTCCTTATTATAGAAGTAATGATTTAAATGTAACCAACCGGAATATGATTCTTCTTCTCAGTCAGTATACTCTTGGCAGAGTGGTCGTGGTAATCACTGTGAACCACGATGAGTGAGCATCTTGGTAATTCGGTGCTATTAATCGCCGATTGCAGTTTTCCGGGTACATTCATAAACCGAACACTTAGTTGCAGCCTTGATCTGGTCTGTCCATCACATTGGTGACCTACCACGTAGCCTGGTGCTCTTAACTTTGCTCTGTATTACGAGATACTCTATGGAGTCAATGCCACAACGAGATACATGACCGAAGAAGACCAAAATGCGCGACTGCACTGTGGATGATTGGCAAAAATTTGTAAACAATATTTGTTACCCCCGAGATTTATTGCATTAAAACAATGCAATATTCCAGTGCAATCAACGTCCATTTTTACTTCATGGCGTTAAATTTTTGACCATTCCTTTATGTTTGCAGAATATAAATTAACCCGTATAATATTTCTGTAAAACGTTAACTGCCAACATTTATTATTTACGGTTGAATTTTATCATCAATCGAGTCCATGGTAGGGTTATCAAGGCTGCCATGTGCAGATATAGCACCTATCTATATCTTCAGGACTCATATTTTAAATATGGCTGCGATTTGATTTACAGTTCATGTGGATATCAATGTTCGGGAATTATGGTTCGTGTACAATAAATGACGGCTATCGGGTTTTATCTGTTTCGGTTACATACTGGTTATCCCATTTCTAGATAAGGTTAATCTCTTTTTGATTTCATGTTACTTCTTTGACAATAGAAAACTATTTCGATTTTCCTTTTTAATATTTCCACTGCTGGGACTCAGGCGTCCTCTCTAGGAAAGGAAGTAGGCCGTAATCCACCACGCGGGCCCAGTGCGGGTTGGTGAATGTCACATATTTTAGAATTTTTGGTTCCAGGACATGCCGGTTTATTCACGACGTTTTCCTTCGCCGATTTGAGAGCAGTGGTGATGGAATAAATTACACAAAGTAATGCGCTTGGTTGGGTTTGAACCTGCAACCTACAACTCGTAAGTCGGGGCCGTTATCATTCGGCCACCACTGCTCGCAGCTGGAGTAGCGTTTAATGAAAATCTAGTAACTGTGGAAAATAAAGCGCACATTCGAACTCACAGCCCTATCCGAGCCGAATACACATTTTAAAATCAATGTGTTCAGGCCTTTTGTGCCAGTGAATGCTCCTGAATTTCTATTCTATTAACGTCCAAGTGAACAACCAGCCTTATTACTTTTTATTTACTCATACTCACACCTAACTCGATTTATTGTTTTCAAATCCACTCACATAGCCTCTATATTTAGTTATGGTTAACCAATACAGTCTAATTGTGTTCATCGTTTAGTTTAAAATGAAGCTTCGCATTCGAAATAAAATTAAATTTAGACAATGGACGCAGAATAATGTAGTTTTAGTCTTCGTGTAAATATTTAGTAGGTATAATTTGTTTACTAAATACCTAGTAGGATTAATTTGTTTTTGCATGGAGACTGTCTGGGTTGTAGGCGTTTTGGCAGTTATAAGTTGTGTTTTGACCTTGTTGGGCTGCTGGTTATAAGCGCTACTATTTAATACACTGAATGTCAAGAATTCTAAGGTATGAATCTGTTTTCATCCTATGAACTTATAAGTCTTACGAGAAATCTCTTATCTATTGTCTTCACAGTCAAACTTAAGGCGTTCGCATAGATTATAAAATACTAGCATTTGCCCGCGGTTTCACCCGCGTTCAGAAAATATACCATAAGTAAATCAGGAATAAAGCAGCTTTCTGTCGGTGAAAACATTTTAGCAATCGGACCAGTCACTTTCAGACATTACCTCCTACAAACTAAAAACCAACTTTACCGCTTTATTATGTTAGTGTATAGTGTAAGTGTAGATACTATAATAGACTAGCTTCGGCCAGCGGCTTCGCCCGCGTGAAAGTCGGTTTCTTCATTCAAACTTTAGACCCACGTTTCATCTACTTAGCGGGTGAATTTTGAAAAATGTGTTCTTAGCGGATGTCTACACTCTATAAAGAATCTTCCTGCCAAATTTTAAGTTTGTAGGTGTTATAGTTTCTGAGATTTCGTGATTAATCAGTGTGTGGTAATTCGCTAGATTGTTTGTTCTATTTGTAAGATATTTATCCAAGAACGTAAATAAGAAGTTCTTCATAAAGTAGTCTGTGTTTATCGAAAATAAGGTCTACAATGAAGTGGCAGAGAGCGAAACGCTAGGCGGTCAAAAGGTTAATCTAGTTAAGTAACAGTGCTCGTATACGAGATATTTCGTACTTAGGCACCAGCCAAATTAATAAATTCGTCAGAGATAAATCCTTTTTTAAGGTAGGAAATCATCCAAAGACCCCTGTCGTTTCAAAGTATTGACTAAAACTCATTTCTAGTTCCTTCGTTGCCTTTCATACCAGGGCCGAGTTTTCCTTTCAGAAGCAAACCTTTGGCCCCAGTAAGCTTCGACCCTGCTGGGCCCCTACGGATCCCAAGTCGTCGACGGCGCGCGCTGTTCCCGCGCTCCTCAAGAAGTTGTCTGCAACAGCAGGGGCCCAGCCAGGTCGAAGCTTACTGGGGCCAGGGTTATCCGAAAGGGCGCTCGAGCCCCGGTATGAAGGCTTGAAGGAACGGGATGGGTTTTTTAGTCAGTAAGAGTCTGACACTATCTCCCGCTCCACCCAAGAGGATGGTTTTTCCCATCGAAAAAAAAAGGCTCTTACGGATTGCTGACCTCTCTTTGAGGCGTGCATGGAACAATACGCTCCGTAGAGGTCATCTATGGCTATACCTAGACCTTATACGTGATGGCTATGACTTATATTATGTGAGAAGAAATCATCTACGAGATATCTCGTACCTAGAACTAAATGTGCCCGAGTCAGGCATAGTGTTATAGACTTACTTCCATCTAGAATTTCTCAGTAGCAGCCCCGAGCGTGAGTTTGTTCTCTTTTGATTACAAAAGGCTCGCTCATTAATATTGCAAGGACTTGGCGTAACTAGAGATTTTCAATGAACGTGCTGGTATACTAGGTATACTTCTGATTAATCTAAAAAAGTACTGGCATGATGTTATGTTCTTTAAGGCGATTACGACACTGTTACGCACCACGCAGCGTAGCGCGTGAATGCTTGATTTAACGCTGCTTGTAACCTGTATCTCCGTTCGTATAGAAAACACGCACAGTCTAACACACTGAAAATGCATCCACACGCGTTCATGCAGATCACGAGCCTACATGCGGAGAAACATGCACACACGCGCGTGGGTGCGGGGCGACACGCAGGGTATGCCACACTGAGTCTCGTAGTACCGTGCGTGATTTTGTATGAAATGAGTTAGAGCTTGCGTGAACTTAAAAAACGCACCTATGCGCGTGAGTGCGTAAAAAACCCGCACGATGCAGATCTGCCCTCCCGCAAGTACGCGCGTAGGTGCGTTGACACGCAACATGCAGCGTGGTGCGTGGCAGTGTAATGATCGTCTAAAAATGTGCCTTGATAGCCACGTGGTATTTTATGCCACTGCTTACCATTAGATACGATCGCAGTTAAGTACTAGTTTATATCTTTAAAAAAATGGCAGAATAATGTTTTTCGGGTCAGCTAGTGTTAATATAATAAACCAATAAACTTACCATAAAAGTGTAAATAAATACAGTTATTATTTTCGCAGTTTCAGCGTTATAATTTGTAGGTGTGTAATGGGGGTTAATAAACTAATTAAGTCCACTTAGTTTATAAATTGGCTATAACATTGAAATAACGGTTTGGCTTAAAATAACTTTTTCTTAATTACCAATTTGTTTCAAGAATGTTTAAGCTAATTTTATCGCAGGATAGGTAACTTGAACTTGGCTATTATGTCGAGGTCGATTGTTATTGGAGATTAAAGTATTAAAAAGTATATAAAACGTATTTTTGGCCCTTTTAGACACACACACATACAAGAAGAAAAAGTATATCGAAGGACTGGAACGATTTGTCTGCTGCGGTCTTCCTGTCCTATTATAATTTAGGTGTCTTCAAGGCCAGAGTGTATAAGCTCTTAATAAACTAGTGCACCTCACCATGAACGATTGCATCATTGCTTACCATCAGGTGGGATCACAGTCAAGCACGGGTTTATATTATTAAAAAAAAGTTACAAACATACACACATACACACACTTGCACATTGCTTATTTGATGTATGTATAATTAATTATTATACTCATTTCTTTTTTTTTGTCTTTTTATTAAGCTGCACCTGCCATGTTATGTTTCTGCATCACTCTAAGGTTGTGGTAGAAAATGCCTAAGACATTAAGCCCGTCTCTTTATAGTGTTTTTTTTACTAGTGCATAAGCATAGCATAGCCTGGCCTATTTGACTGGCCTGTTAGTCTAGTGGTTAGTGACCCTGACTACAATGCCGGAGGTCGTGGGTTCGATTCCCACCCAGGCCAAATGTTTGTGTGATGAGCATAATCATTTGTTCTGTGTCTGGGTGTATTTTATCTATAATATAATTATATGTATTTAGAAATATACAAGTATGTTTATCAGTTGTCTAGTACCCATAACACAAGCTCTGCTTAGCTTGGGACTAGACGGCGTTGTGTGATAGTTGTGGAATATTATAAAATAAAAAAAATAGCATAGTCGGCCTTATAATGTTCCTTCTGTTTGGACTAAGGCCTCTTTCTAGGAGAGGGAATGGGCCGTAATCCACCACGCGGGCCCAGTGCGGGTTGGATGTCACATGTCTTCGAATTTTTGGTTCTAGGACATGCCGGTTTCCTCACGATGTTTTCCTTCACAGTTTTGAGAGCAGTGGTGATGAAATAAATTACACAAAGTAATGCGCTTGACTGGGTTCGAACCATCGACCTACAACTCGTAAGCCGGGCCATTACTACTCGGCCACCACTGCTTTCATAAATACTTTTATTTCTATTTTAATAAATATTTTTACTGGAACTTATTCCCTTATACTCGAATCACTTACTTCCAACCGTACTTCGTAATAAATAACTTAGCATCAACTCATCGTAGGACCAAGTAGATAGTTTCCGATAAAATTTATAGGTATGAAATTGAATTGATGGCTAGGAAGCCTCCGTCGCTGCTGTCGGCTGGCGTGAAATTATCAAGTGCAACATCACAGATTAAGTGTCGACGATCCTGAGTAACCTAGCCGAGATCGATCGACCCACTTCACAAAGAAAATATACTTACCCGGTGCACCGGATCGTGGCAGTTCTGGGTGACTCACACGGGCGGGTGATCTGTTTTACGTTTTGGTTATAGAATTGAGTGGTGGCTAGTGAGAAAAATAAAACATTTATTGATGCAAATAGGTCTAAAAAAACCTCTTACACGTCAATTTTTTTTTTAATCAGTTTATACTAGATGCTTATCTGACTACCCTGAAAAGAAACAGCGAAACAAACTCAAGGTCAAAGTTCTTTTAAAGTCTATATAAATAGCAAATATGTAAAATCATGAGAACCATGCAGATTAGTCTGGTCTTTGAAGAAATAACCATAAAGATTTGAGTGGACCTGTCTAGTCAGTGCTAGCATTTGTCAGTATTCGCAAAGCTTGACTCAGGGCTTCTAAGGAGCTCCACAACTTAAAGAACCAAGGAAAGGTCATTAGGGTAGGCTGCAGAAAACAATTGCCAGACATAAGTTTATGAGAAAAAAAAATCTCATTTATTCATTATATCGTAATGTACCTAATAACACAGGACCAACATTTATAAAAATAAATGTACAATAGGCACACATATATAACCTTTGGACGACTGAACGAGAGGAAATAGATTTAGGGCTTCCATTTTACAATACCAAAAAATTGAAAAAAAAAAACAACAGAATACATAAACAAAATACTAGATAATGTACTTATAAATATCAAATATACAATTGAGTAAGGTGATATAGGTAATACATTTTGTTACAAGCGGAGAAAGTGTGTCATTTCGACCGAGGCGAAATTCCCCCGAACCGCAAGCGAGGGTGTTATGGAGTCGAGTGCTACAGTGACAAATTCCATGTCTATCGTTTTTCAATATACTTAAGAAGAAATAAATAAACGCAGGGGTTTGACTGGTGTCCACTGGGGTCACTTACCATCCAGTCCGATATGATAAATACAGTACATTGCAGCGGGGATGAGTTTGCGCACTTATCCGCATTAGTGCGGAAAACAATAAATTACGTACCTAAAAGCGGTAGAGAAAACGGTAAAATCATATGAGAACTATACAGATTAGTGTTCGAGATGGTCTCTTCAAGAAAGAAACACTCGGATTTGAGTGAACTTGTCCCGTCAGGGCAAACATTTGTCAGTATTCGTGTAGTTCAACTTAGGAGTATTAAGGAGCTCACGAATAACCTCCACGACCCAGTAGTTAGGTAACACCATAAAACTTAAGCCCCTTATAAATGTAAAAAGTTACTTCCATGCACTTCATAGTTGAAGCGCAACTTTAAAATTGTAATGTGGTAGAAAGTGCAACCTCATGAGTAGCAAATTGTGTGAAAATGCAAGTCAGTGCCAGTCCGCTAGCTGTTATGATAAGGGTATATACCTAATACATACAAGATGTAAGGGACAGCCCTCTACAAACTTTAAGGGCTTGCTCAGTAGACGAAACTGAACAACCTACCATAAAAATTTTGAAAAAGCCGAATACTGTTTTGTAATTACGGCACAAGAAAAAACCAAGAGTAATCGATCTTGATTGGAGTGAGTGGACCATGGGTGTTTAACATATCCTGGGTTTGATCCATGATCATTTTAAGACACACTTTCGACATCTTAGTTTATCTTAACCGAACAACTTTCTGCATAAAATATTTTTTATTGGGCCGCCTTCATAAATCATGTATTGGGCTTAACAGAACTAGGTACTAAGGTAAGTATTGTTTATTGACCTTCTTCATAATTTATGCAATAAGGAATAAATTTATTTACCTCTTTAGACTATCCAAATAACTTTTCAAGTTTATTTTGTACCATAAAACCAGAAATGGTCCGATCTAAAGTATTGTACTCGATCGTCAGCCATTCTTTGAGATCCATTAGCGAAGCGTTAGCCTCATTGAAGTATAATTAGTATTGTAAATCAGTAAACCTGAGAGTAAGGGTTATCGTGACTTTAGTATATATTTATAGTTTTACTCTCCTTATAAATTGATTGTCTATGGCCGTCGTAAAGTCAAACCACCACTCGTAATCTTTATATCTATCTTTAATTATTTAAAACTACCCGTATTATAAATTTCTTTGCCGCAGTTTTAGTGTTATTATAAAAACAATAAAACTTTCAAAATAACTGTCATTTCGGAAGTTCGTGTTTCTGGTTTTGTTTCAAGCAAGGTCCTGCAAGGTGGACCGATGACGGTTTTTGAGTCATGGGATTCCGATGGATGCGAGACGCAGAGGACCGATAGTTATAGTGACGTTTGGCCTTAGCCGATCCCTAGGTCCAACAGTAGACATCTTTCGGCTGAATGATGATGATGATAACATCATTGTAAAGATTTAGAGGGCATTTCAGACTTTTAATAGTAATAATAATAATTCATTTTTCAGATAATACAATCCATTATTATTAGTAAAGACATACACAACTTATAAACTAGTGTTAGTAGATGTAGACAGCTGTCAATTAATAAATAAACTCAATAAGTATGTCAATAATAAAAATTAAATTACGTACATAATCAAATAAAATTACCAAACACATATTACACTACGTCTGGGGAACAGTTTTGGTTTGACGATAACACTTGCGTCCTCGTTTTTGCATATTTGTCTGACATTCATGCTGAACTGGACCTATATTGGTGCAGCCATGAGGCACATCGGCGGCGGAGACCTCTCGCGCCGGGCCTTGGTTGAGGCCATGGTCCGGAGCGAGAAGGAGTGGTAGGCGGTCGCCAACTTCTGCGAAGCAGTAATGCTCGCAAAGGAGGAGGCCGAACGCATCAGGCAACGGCGTTATCGCCGCCGCCGCCGCCGCAACCGAGATTCTGATCCAGATTTCCGGCCACCGTAGGCGCGGGCTTGCTGACAGTGAGCAATGGGTAGCTCACTGTCCGGCCGTCCGGTAACTGTCCGGACCAAGTCCAAATCGTCGACGGCGCGCACTGTTTCCGCGATCCTCAAGGAGTTGTCAGCAACAGCAGTGACCCAGCCGGGTCGAAGCCTACTGGGGCCAGGGTTATCCGATAGGGCGCTCGAGCCCCGGTATGAAGGGTAGAAGGAACGGGGTGGGTCTTTTAGTCAGTAAGAGTCTGATACTATCTCCCGCTCCGCCCAAGAGCGGGGGATGTCATTTGGATGATTTTTTCCCCCCAAAAAAAAGGTGTCTGTCCCCTTGGGATAATTTACCGGGCACAAGCGTAGCCGCCTTCAGAAGCTAACTGTAAATATAATCATTGCAGGTGTATTTTTGTATTTCTTCTCGTTAAATCTCCTAATTACAGTAAACCCACAAATCCCCGATTCATTGAATACACGAACTAAGTACCAGCTGTTCCAACAGCGATGTTTGCGGCGAAGTACTCCCAACATTACTTAATAGTATCCCAATTGCGTCTTAACATTCTTCCCACGATCCCCACACAACCATCCGTAATTCTGAGAATCAAATTAACGCGTTATTTCGCTCGTTTTTCTTCACAAACTTGTGTTTTAGCTCTAAGATAACTTTGTTAATTAAATTTTGCATTTTTTTCTCCTTAGACGACTTGGCCAGCTGATTGGGTTTATACTTTCTTGTGAAGTGTATCTTTTGAAAATGAAAGATCTGAGCAGGATTTAGTTCTTTTAGTGTTCATTATTTAGTTTTTATTCATATTATTAGCTTCCCACCCCTACTTCGCACAATGTTAGATATCTTTTAAAGACTCGGTTTTTTTTCTACTATAATAAGCATGTAATAGATACCTAAAATTAAGTGGGTCTTAAAATTAACAAGGATAAAACCAAAATCATGACTATGTAGCGCCCACTCCTATCGAGACTCTACACTCGAAGTTGTGGACGATTACGTCTACTTTGGACAGACAGTCCAGTTGGGTTGGTTTAACTTCGAAATAGAGGTCAATCGTCGAATCTTACTCAGCTGGGCAGCGTTCACGTACCAACATACCACAGTGTATCAAGACGAAAGTTTATGACCCGTGGGAGTTGCCAGTGATGACATATGGCATACATCCGCAGGAGAAAAAAATCGCCAAACTTAAGTAGAATCGCCAAACGTGGTAATGAGAGAGAGAAAGAGAGGGAGGCCAAAGAAAAGATGAATGGTGCTAAGAAAGAAACTGACGGTTGACAGAATAGAATAGAAGAAATAGTGCATTATGATAAGTGTAATATTAGTGATTACCGTCGAGGCAGTATTTTACCATGGCCATGGCGAGGGTTTAATTACTCACGTGTATCATACGACGTTTTTTAATACACTTGTGAAGAAAATAACTGTAAAACTAGTAAACATTTGTGGCGGTAAAAATATGTTTTCATATGGGCGCCCATTTTTTTTTTTTTATCTCGTGGTGGACCTCATACGCCCATCCTGATAGCATAAATGTAATAAAATTATGGCGGGGGAGAGGTTGAACATAAAGGTTTTAACTACATAATAGCACTAGTGCGAAATGGTAATCAAAATGTCACAGTTTGGTAACAAGTGCCATTATATATTTAAGTGCAGTGCAATGAGAGTCACTTTATGAGTAAGTGTATTAAAAAAAATGTTATTCCGGCCCCAAGTAACAGGGGCAAGGAGATTATGCATTTGTTAACATTGATTTCTCTTATTTTTGCTAAAAAAATAGACGCACGTAAATCTTGATAAACCCTGATCTTTAATATAATGTAATGACAGACGAAACGATTGATGATGTTATTGTACATAATGTAAATAGGTAAAAAAATGCAAAATAAGTGTATCACAGGCGGCCTTGTCACATGGAAATCGCTTACAGATAACCTTTGGATGAACTGAACGATAAGAGATAGATTCATCACCATTCTCATCGCCATCATTTTTTAGTTTTCTAATACCCATAACACAAGATCTGCTTAGCATGGGACTAGACAGCGTTGTGTGATAGTTGTGGAATATTATATTCTTCTTCTTCTTCCTGCCCTTATCGTATATTACTTGGGGTCGGCGCAACACGTTTTTTTTCTTCCATTCTGTCCTGCCAACCGTAAAATTATCACTAACTCTTTCATATCACTTCTCTCACAATCCATCTATCTTTTCTTCGGCCTTCCTCTCCCTCTCCATCCAAATATTATATTATATTTCAGGCGAAAGACGTTCACTGCTGGACATAGGCCTTCCCCAAGTGTCGCCACAGCAAACGGTCCTGTGCGTCTCGCATCTATAGGATTCTCGCGACGTTCTCCAGGTCATCGGTCCAACTTGTGGGAGGCCTTTCAAAGCTGCGTCTTCTGGTGAGTGGTCATCACTCCTGAACCTTTCGGCCCTATCGACTATCTGTTCAGCGACCAACGTGTCCTGCCCACCTGCCACTTAAGTTTGACGATTCTACGTGCTATGTAGGCGACTTTAGTTTTGCTGAGGCTAGCTTCATTTCTGATGCAAATACGCAAGGAAACTCCGAGTCCATTGCCCTTTTTAGTTATCTGATGAGGGCGAAATGTAAACGTCTTCGTTTCAGAGCCATATCGCAGAGATATCTATCTCTGCGATATGGAAAGAAAGAAAGAAAGAAAGAAAGAAAAGTATTTATTTTGGCGCAAAAATGTGGCTCGTCATAATCTTATTATCACATTATTTCGTATGCTTTTTAGGGTTACGTACCCAAAGGGTAATAATGGGACCCTATTACTAAGACTTCGCTGTCTCTCCGTCTGTCTATCACCAGGCTGTATCTCAAGAACCGCGATAGCAGGACAGTTGAAATTTTTAAAAATTATATATCTTTTGCCGCTATAACAACAATTACTATCCCATACAGCAAACGCGATATTTTGCCGTTTTTTTCTACGGACAGTACGGAAACTTGCGTGTGCGAGTCCAACTCATACTTGCCTAGTTTTTTTCAATCCGAAGTTACAACCTATTGAAACCTATGCTGTGTGCTAAGATAAATTTTTACTAGAACGAAAAAAATATTTTCACCTTTATTTATAATATTCCACATTACTACCTAAACAACCGAAATAGCTCATCTACGAGTAATTATAAACAATATCTCAACCTCGGAGAGTAATAAAGATAGCTTTATCGCGAGCGCCACTTTCTTGGGACAATAACTAACAATCAACGCACCTTTGACCGACCTCTATCGAATGAGCCCGAAGATACACGAAGCCACAGAATAGATCGGTACAGAAGCCTCACTCTACACAAAGTAAGAAAACAAGCGCACGCACGCACTAATAGGTGCGTTCAGCGATTACAAACAAATGCTAGTCGCAACAGACACGTTAAGGCCCAAGCGCCCGAAAAGTGCCATAAAACAGTGACTTTCTGAACCCTTCTGAAGCCTACTCCTCGGTAACGGCCAGGTTAATAGGTTTTTCTCATGTTAAAAAAAAATATGTTTATTATAGATTCATGAACAACATTACCAACATTTGATTTTTTCGTGCTATTAATGCTTTTGTCTAAAAAAAATATTTAGTAATTTCGCAACTTTTCCTTACTCCTTCGAATCGGCAAATTTTTACACATAAAAATTGGTGGTTAAATATTCTTCAAAGTGAACATTACATATGTAAATCAATCATTATTTCGCAAAGAAAATGGAATCAAAGGTCAGACGCGCGCTTTCCGGGCGCTGTTGGCCGCAAATAAATGCACAGATTTGCGTACTGCCGCCTAGGCGGGTGTGAGAGGTGCGTCCACATAAATTTGGCCAGATGGTTCAAGGGACTATAAGCCTTAAGCCTGTCTACATGTGCATGCGTTTCAACTCATTATATCGATTCGACCTTCTGTATTTATCTTTTCCGTAACGACGCTGAGTCTTAAATAAGTAAATTCTTGAAAAGGTGCCCTACTTTGCTTATTTAATCCACCGGTTGATACTAAACTTTACATTTTAGGAAGCTGCAGATGTTAGAATTAACCACTGGAGTGTAATCGTTGAGGAATATTTCGTAGGACTAGAATCCGACTTCAAAATAGCTGAGAACACGGCAAAGGTAGGTGGATTAAGATTCCAGCTTTTGAAATGGAAAGTCCCGAGAGAATGTAATACTGGTTTAAGAAGGATTCTTTGGTCATGGTCTATCTGGATGGGATTTTAGTATCATTTTCCCAACAATTCCGGTTGCGATGTAAAGATAAAAATCAGATAATTATCTGCCTTTAATAGCAGCGTAGTAATGATCATGCTGGCTGATGGATTGTTTGAAAGAGTTACCGTGGTCCTGGAACGCTAAGGGCAAATGAAGTAACACAAGACGTTTTCGTCAGTAAAAGTATGAAACTCTCTCTCGCTCCACCCAGAGTGAGAAAAGTCATTTAATGATTATCGACCAAAAAATAACAGTACTGATCATACTCTTCGTTCTTTATCACTCACCGAAAAACTGTTTAGTAAACGATAATAGTTTCTTTAAGACAAGGCAAGTCTCCACTCTTATAAAATCACAATATCATTAAAACTGTGAAACGATTATGCAAACGTAGTTCAAAGCACGGAAGGGTTAACGGAGGGTGGTAATAAGCGCTTCCAAGTCTTCCCTGCAATACCGCGTCGAATTACTGAAACCTCACTGAATTAACCTGCGTTAAATAACGCCACCGAGTAGAAAGTCAATGGAGACTCAGGTTATTTTTCGGATTTGTGTTCGGAGTAGATAATTTGGTAAGATTTTAGTGTGTTTTAGTTTAAAAATGTCAAACAGTCCTAAATAATTTTAATTTATTTTATAATTAATTTTGTAAGATGTTTTTAAAATCAAATTAGCGATAATTACTCTGTAAGCATAATGGATATCAATATCTATTTTTTAACCTATACTATACCACTATTAGGCAAAGGTTTTTGAAATAAGTTTTCATTTTTCTCTAAGTACTTCAATTTTACCAAAAAAGGTTATAGTAGTATACCTATGTATTTAGAAATGGTACATTCCGCTTACTATATCACAAATTAAAAAGTTACCTTCTAATGGTGTTCACGAAAGCAACTGTAGTCGTGATATGTATAGCGATAACACTCCATTCCTTTATTCTAGGTTGAAAAAAAGTTTTTTGAAGCCATTCCTGTCAAACCGTTTTGTAATAGCATAAAACCGGCTTCCCTATACAAGCTGTAAGAGACAGCCGTCCACAAACTTTAAGGGCTTGCTCAGTAGACGATACTGAACGACAATCCACAAATTTTTTTTCAGGAAACGAAAATAAAATCCGCTTCACCATACAAAATTATAAACTGATTGGACAGTTTGTATGGAGAGGCCGAATTTCTTTTACGTTTCCTGAAAAAAAATTTGTGGATTGTCGTTAAGTATCGTCGACTGAGCAAGCCCTTAAAGTTTGTGGACGGCTGTCCCTTACACCTTGTATAATTATTATGTTCTATTTGACGAAATTCGAATTATTCTGATATTAACCCCTCGAGCGCCGATTGTACATACGTCTGTACAACTTGAAGACCTTGAAAAATGCTTAATTTTCATTTTGTACACACGTCTGTACGAAACTTATTTGGCCGAAAATTTTGGTTTCTATATTATATTATTAGTTTTTCCAAGAAAAAATCCAAAAAAATATTTTATTTATTTATTTATATATTTTATTAGTGATTTACGTAAACACGGCAATTTTCCGGGTCATTAAACCCTGGCGCTCGAGGGGTTAAATTATAAACTGCATAGAAATCTTAGTACAAAAAAAAAAAACAACTAAAAACCTACGATTTATCCAAATTATTTGAAACACTCACATCAGCTAAATAGCTGCTAGTTAGTCTTACCAAATAATAGTAAAAAACATCATCATCGACGACCATCCGTTGAAGGCCTTAATATAGCTAGTATTCTCAGGATGTTCCTATCTCTAGAACTCAAACTCATCTGTAGCTTGGACCGAACTCTTGTTTTTTTTTTCGTATTAAGTTTATTTTTAACACATAATTTTAAATTAGCTTCTATCAGCGGTTTTACTCGCGAAATAGTATAAAATTTTCTATTTGAAGATGTAGTCTACAAACACACACAAACTTTCGCCTTTATCATATTAGTGTGTTGTCAGAAATATGTATATCAGAAAAATGTATTGATTTATATTTCGATTATTTAGAAATAAAAATCGGTTTGTGAAATGTAATATCGGCACAATTATATCTAGCGCGAAGATCCGTCCACTCATTAACACTCCATTTTACTTACTCCTCTGTGAACTGGAGCCAACTACTTAACCTAATTAACAGCAAAAACCAAAACAAAGTGCGACCGTATTTTCGATATTTCATTGTATTATCTTGTTGCTTTCTAATAAGCTTTTCTCTAGAATTTCGGTTTTATTCTCTTTATGTAGCTTGTAGAGATATTATCTATTTGGGGCATTGCTTTTACAAGATTGTGAGAAAAGTAATTCTTAATGTTAAATATTTTTTAAAAGCCGTAGTGATCAAATTTATTAGGTACTAGCTTTTGTCCGCAGCTTCACCCGCAAAAAACATAGCCTATGTCACTCAAGAATAAAGCAGCTTTCTATCGGTGAATAAAATTTAGCAATCGGATCGGTACTTCCAGAGATTACATCCTACAAAAAAAAAACATAAAAACAAAATCAAACTTTAACTCTTTGTACTATTATTAATGCGACGCAAGCGCATCAAGCATCTCCGCTAGCTAATACCCGCTCCCGTCCGGTATTGTACTATCGCTTGCTTCGCACAGACTTCATAATAATTAGAACGTTCAATTTAAATATTTTTATATTTGTATGAAAATCTAATGAACTAAAATATGATAAAAATAAAGTAAAAAACTAAAACCCGACTACGACAAAAACGATGCTGTAAAAGAATGAAACAAGATTTTCAGGATGGTGAAAAAAAAGAACAAAACAAAAAGAAAAGCCGCCATCACACGATATGGGTACTAACAGAAACATTGAAATAACGTGTGAGAAAATGGAGATAACCTTTTTATTTTTATCACATTACTTTTTGTCCGCTAGAGGGCGCCATATCGCGTTTTGTAACTCGTCACCGTAGCCTATGTTCAGCGGCCAATTAAGACGGTTCTAGGGATATCTCACATGTTGAGTTCCAATAAGTAGATTATGAGCTATGAGGGAACAGATGAACATATACATACATACATAGCCTGTCAAAATCATATACCTGCTTTGGCTTTGCCGTAGTCGGGTAAAAATAACAAAAGTTGTTGTTTATGATGTTAGTAACATAGTCCTGAGAAGTTGCCAGTGTTTTACGAATAATCCTGTATTAATAATACAATTATAAATAAATAATATCTCCTGCGTACCTACTTGACTAACGTCTCTTAAGGCGTATAGTCCCTTGAACCATCTGACCGAAAATATGTGGACGCAACTCTCGCACTCGCCTAGGCGACAGTACGCAAATCTGTGCATTTATTTGCGGCCAGTAGCGCCCGGAAAGCGCTTTAAATCCATTTTCTCTGCGAGATATTGATTAATTTACATATGCAATGTTCACTTTGAAGAATATTTAACCACCAATTTTTATGTGTAAAAATGTTTCTAAAGGTCCAAGCCGTTTCGAAGGAGTAGGGAAAAGTTGCGAAATTGCTAAATATTTTTTTTTGACAAAAGTTTTAATTGCACGAA
Source organism: Mythimna albipuncta (assembly GCA_929112965.1). Classification (NCBI taxonomy): domain Eukaryota; kingdom Metazoa; phylum Arthropoda; class Insecta; order Lepidoptera; family Noctuidae; genus Mythimna; species Mythimna albipuncta. Next base: position 9,115,279 of record OV815974.1, on the reverse strand, counting down.
AAAATCAAATGTTGATATTATTGTTCATGAATCTATAATATATTTTTTTCAAACCAATTGACCTAGCCGTTATGGAGGAGTAGGCCTCAGAAAATCACTGTTTTATGGCACTTTTCGGGCGCTTGGCCCTTATGATTGACCACCATGATCGGAATTCGGTCAAGAGGATTATTTTATTTACATGATATCTCAAAACCAAACTAAATATTTGACAAAGATATTCTTCTCCACATAACAACAGGTCACTGAACACAAATTCCAAGTATGAACGACGCAGCCTCCTCGTCTGAGACTTCAAAGTGACTTATTAAGCGGCAAACTGTATCTAAGGACGGCCGCCATAATGGTTACTCATTAGCTTGCTTCAATTAAACGAGGCTTGGCTGGAACGAGAGCTGGCTCGGATTACTGCAGCTGTACACTGGAGGAACGAAAAAACAAGCCGTTTTGAAAAAAAAAAATCTGTTTAGGATTTTGTTTACTATGTTACAAAGTTGACATTATTTCGTTGAAATGTCAGCAATAAAAGGCTTGTTCTGGCATTTGTGTTCTGACTACATAGCGGCTTGTCGGGTGTACTAAAATAGCTGCTACTACACCGAAGCCCTAATTATTAGCCGACCGCATCAGACAATGGCGGTCACGCCCGAGCCGCCACTGGGATTCCGATAACGATTTCCGGCCACCGTTGGCGCAGGCTTGCGGACGTCGAGCAATGGGTAGCTCGCTGTCCGACCGTCTGCTAACTAGTAGGTAACTGTCCGGACCGAGCCCAAGTCGTCGACGGCGCGCACTATTCCCGCGCGCCTCAAGGTGTTATCAGCAACAGCAGGGGCCCAGCCGGGTCGAAGCCTACTGGGGCAAAGGGTCTGCTTCTGAAAAGAAGGCTCGGCACCGGTATGAAAGGCGAGATGGAACGGGGTGGGTATTTTTGTCAGTAAGAGTCTGATACTATCTCCCGCTCTGTCCAAGGGCGGGGGATGTCATTTGGTTGGTCACCAAAAAAACCTAATTATTATTTTATTGTATCTTTCAGTTTCGTTCCAAGGAGCATTCTAGGGTTTTTCTCAAATGACAATAATGTTTAACGAGTTTATCATATATTTATTTGTTTACCTGTGCATATGGAGCGGTGGTATCCCAGTGGTAACAGCTCCGACTTCCGAGTTCAGACTTGCGGGTTCAAATTCAAACCCAGCCAAGAGTATTATTTTGTGAAATTTACATATTTCATTACCACTGCTCCCAAAACTGCCACTTAAGTTTTGCCGATTCTTCGCGCTTTGTGAGTATTGGGTAACCTTGGTTCTCCGGCAGATGTTTTTACTCCTGATGCGGTCACACAAGGAAACTCCGAGCATAACCCTTTCCATTGATGAAATTATGAAGGTGGACTGGAGCCTAAACTAAGGAACCTTCAGTTTTCAGGTTTCCAGGACACTCACCCGCGATTAAAGTTACAGGTGTGTGTTATTTATGTTGTTAAGTATTCATCATTTGTAACTGATACCGTCTACCGATAGTTTTTTTTTTAAGTGGGAAATCATCTGACTAAAAAACTTTTTCCGCTCTGAGTGGAGGGCGAGACTCTGTCAGAGTTTTACTGACTAATACCCATTTGTGTTCCTTCAGATTTTTTTTTTTGAAGCTTTCTGGTCTGGCCCCCGGTTATCCGGATGGGCGCTCGAGCCCCGGTATGAAGGCTTGAAGGAACGGGATGAGTTTTTAGTCAGTAAGAGTCTGACACTATCTCCCGCTCCGCCCAAGAGCGGGGGTTGTCATAGGATGATTTTTCCCATCGGAATAAAAGGCTGGGCACGCGTCGTCCCCCACGGGTCGCCGGTCAACCCCCGTTTATTCATTTCAGTGAGTGTATTGAAAAATGTCGTTTGATACACGTGCAAATTAGTCACTGCAGCCCTCGGCTCCATATCACACTCGCCTATGGTTTGTGTGTATTCCGCCTCAGTCGCAATGACAAACTTTCTGCACTTGGATCAAAATGCATAGCATAGCATAGTCGGCCTTGAATGATCCCACTGCTGGGTCTAGGACAGGAAAAGGGCCGTAATCGACCACGTGGGCCCAGTGTAGGTCATGGATGTCACACGTCTTCAAATTTTTGGTTCTTGGACGTGCCGGTGTCCTCACGATGTATTTCTTTACCGTTTTGAGAGCAGTGGTTATGAAATAAATTACACAACGTAATGCGCCTGGCTGAGTTCGAACCCGCGACCTACAATTCGTAAGTCGGGGTCGTTACCACTCGGCCACCACTGCTCTCCTCTGTGAGAGGGAAATTTGAAAAAAATCAATAAGGTACCTAATATTTTTGTCTTTGCCTAATATCGATAGATATGGTACATACAAGCTCCCACATCACTACGTATTGTTCCCGCACAATACTGATAACGCGTCGTCGCATGAACCGTGCGCTGCGCCGGCGCTCCCCCGCTCTCGCCGCTAACATGCGAGGGAGCGCGGGGCGCGGTGGGTCGCTTGTTGTCGGTGAGTGCGCGCGATCACCTGACCGCTTCTCGTAGCATTTACGCTTGCGCGTATTAATTTAGTTCTACCCCCTAATTATATTAATGGAATCAATGCAATGATTTCATATGTTTAAGCATTTTGGATCTAAGTTATTTTATATCATGTTTTAAACTATACATTCTTGATTGCATTAATACTTAAAAAGGCGACTATAGTCTGGAAAAGTGTTATTATTTGAAGACTGAATTGTGACTTGGTGTGTAAGTTTTACAATTATGTTTATATTTTATATCAATAAAGAATTTTATAAATCAAAAATCAATAAGGTACCGATTTCCGCGAATACCACTTATTTAATAATGCTCCTATTACACTAAAAATATTGTCTTCAGCGAGAAAATGGCCACGCTCGAGCTGGTATATTTCACTTTAATGAAGCTTCTGATCTTCACACAGTTGAAATCATGTTGAAAAGCATAAATTCTTGCACGCTAACCATTAACATCTGATACTCTGGCAAATGTCAGCAGCAAATATTAGTACGTAAGCACACAATTTATAAGACAAACGATTCAGTGCTCAACATTTGGAAGACGAGTTATACTAGTCACAATATAAGGTCACATGGTGTTGGAGTGCAATGTAACACATCACTGACACTTGTCTATGGTTACTAACTTACTAGAGTCTGTCTAAAATATCAAACGACTTGGGTAATGTAATCAAATAAGCAAATTCTTGATGTAGTCAACACTGATTGAACAATCAAGGTTGCAAAGAGATGATCATTATTTTTTTTACTAATAGAATCTTATAAAAAGTATTGTATGTAATACTTAAATATAACAGATTTTTTGATTCGTTTAAAAATTTCCAAGACTTTTGACTTTTTAGACAGGCTATACTCATTGATGATGCTCTTTTTCTTCCCTTACAAAATGACATCTGCTGAATAAATGTGTGTAACGTTTGTTTGCTTAATATAATGCTTCTCATGTAGAAACGCTGTCTTTCTCTGCCCCCCTAACCAAGTTACTACCGTTCGCTTCCGCCAAACGCTTCGAGTTAGCCACGCCGCAAATTATTTTGTTCTGACCACGTGACTGAGCGTTGAGATGACGTTATTCCCGTACTTTTTAAGCTTTCTACAAGCGCTAACGATTGCAGATTAGCAACTTGGCTAGGGGGGAAGTATCCCATATTACCTAACCAATTTATGGCTGTAACGATTAGGTATAACAAATGAACAAGATTTTAGACACAAAAGAGATTGACGAAGGAACCACAAAACGTTACTAAGGAAAATCTAAAAATAGCTTTTACCTAAAGGCTGGCACCACATGAGATATTATTAGGCTGGCACCACATGAGAGATTATTAAATTTCTATTTAAAGGTATATCAAAAACCCAATATTTTTTTGTATTCTGAAGGCGTTCTTCGAATTGAAGTGTATGAATAAATCTGGGTCGATGAAATGTACTAGTAGATTCCACGTGGCGAATCTCTTTGAATTTGTCCACGAGGCCTTCCATAGATATCGATATCGTAAAAAGTGTATATTTTCCTTTGTGTACTACAACTGAGGAACTTTTTTTGGGAAGGATTCCGTTTTCTGCTACTTTAATCGTAGGTAGTTGGTAAATTGTTCATGAATAGTTCAAAATTCACCTGCGTGTTTGTAGAAAATTTTCGCAAGGGAACATGTTACCGGGAAAAAAAGACCTACTTATGTTCATTTAACAAGAAAGTATTTATTTGCCAAATTTCATCCAATTTCTTTCAGACGTTTGAGCGTAACATACATACAGATATATTAGATTTGTTTAATTGCACAAATTAAATTACAAATGCAACATAGTCAAGTCACATGGGATACTTACTCAAATGAGCCACAGTGTGTTTGTTGCACTTTCACTCGTGGCAACACTTTGAAAGAGCTTTGCGAGGCAAACACTAGCGTTGTTGACGCGACTGGGTTAAAACACATCTTACATTTTGATATTTTAATCACTGAATAGACCAAAAAAAATCATAAGAAGGCAAATCGAGCAGCATTATCAAACAGCGTCTACCAAGATTTACTAAAACAAAGAATGACAAGAACCTTTTCTTGTTATATTTTACAGCCGGGCAGTCGTTATACACATATTTATTACTCTTTATACATACAAAAGTACACAGGTGGACTTAGCGATTCAGGCAGTTTCTACCAGTCAACCTTTGGGTGAACAGGAAAAAAAAGACGAAGCCAAAGAAAATACAAACAAATAAACTAAATCGTATAAAAGTAAACTATAGAAACTTCATCTCTTTTCACTTCGAAAAATATTTATTGCCGCTATCAATTTTCTAGTGCCGTCTGTGGTACGTTTTAAATTGAATCGAATCACTTTTATATCAAGGATTTATTGAATTACATTATTTAGAAAATAACTAGATAAAAACGTCAATAAATTTATTTATATCAATAGGGTTGTTCGCTACGAATTCATTTTCGTTCTATTGGATATTGAAGTTACCCTCTGCATACATCAAATGAAGTCTTTTCTAAACTATTCGTCAGAGCAACGATTCGATTGACGAACGGTATACGCCGACTGATATATCTCGATCGGTGAAAGTTCCTCATGTTTGCTTTATATTTGACTTTTGTACGTAAAATTAGTCTAAAGGCACGTCAGGAAGACGTATCTTTTAACAAATTTTACATACATTTTAATTTAATAACTTTCTAAATAAAAAAATAAAATGACTTATATAATTTTATTTTTTCTTAATTTTAGTATTAATTTTGTATAAATAATTTCGTAAAATGCTTATCATAAAAAGCTTAAATTGTAAAGTAAAATTAAAAAAATCATTGCCATACATCAGGAATTACTCCTGTATCGTAGGTTCGTTCACAAATATGTTAGCTCACATAAAATACTCGTATAAGACAACCAGACCGGAAACACAGATAGGTGTTTCCGGTCCTTACTATTATTTGTCCCGTGCGGGAATCGAACCCACAACACGAAGTGTAGCAGTTAATAGCTTAACAACTGCGCCAATAGTATCAACGACTATACTAATTCTCTTTGGCTAGTATAGTATAAAATAAACTCGTTTGTTTGTTAATCCGCTAACTCCTAAAGCATGCAACGAATGTTGATGCAACTTCCTCTAATAGAACGGTTAGGACGTATGCTCCCGTGCGAAGTCAAGGTGGGTCAATAGTAGTCAGTAAAAATTATTATTTATTTTCTAATTTCAGTCAAAAACTATATTAACCATCGCCGTATTTTTCGCTATGTAGCATCAAGTACCAAGACCTCTCGGCAGCCCTACATTCCGGATCGATACTCATATGATTGTAAATGTAGATTGATTGGCTGCATCTCGCGTTTCTTTTTCACGTCGAGTCCCTGGCCGGTCCATTACGACACTATTCTGTGAGATTTAGCGGAGCCAACGAAGCTTTTCAACCCGTTCTGATTGTTCAACTATTGCTGTAATAGGGTTAAAGGTACTGTTGCTGGATTTGTATTGGGACCATATTTTTGTATTTTAAATTAATGCTTTTTTTTTGTAAGAAACCATCAAATGACTCTTTCTGCTTGCGGTGGAGCAAGAGCGAGTTTAGAAATATGCGAAACAGGGTGTAAAGTCCCATTGAAAAGGGAGGATCGTCAGACCAAACAAGTGCCGTGTCTGATCCGTGCAACTGCCCGATAGTCGATTTCAGAGTGTGGTCGTTGTTGTTGTAAACGTGCGAAAACTTTAAATACCGCAAAGCGGGATTTTGAGTGTTTAATTTCTATGTGGTGACCTTGATGTCGCTACAGACTTACTGATAGCCTAATAAAAAAATAAAACCCGACTACGACAAAAAAACGACTTTATTAAAGTGTTACGGTTGGTACCTATATAACTTGTGACTATGTCATTTCTTTTTGGTCTGTTCTTGTTTCTCCAGTAACCTTGTTTATTTCAGCATCCTGAAAATCTTGTTTCATATTTGGAAATGTACAAGTGAAGCCCTTTTATATGATACTAAACACGGCGTATTTATATATTTTTTTTGCCTTTTTAAAACAATACCTTTTGTCTGCTAGATGGCGCCACATTGAGTTTTGTGACAGTTCACCTATGTTCAGCGGAAGATTAAGGCGGTTCTACCTTATTATTATATTATACCTTTTTTTATGGTGGGAAAAAATCATCCAATGACATCCCCCGCTCTTGGGCGGAGCGGGAGATAGTGTCAGACTCTTACTGACTAAAAGACCCACCCCGTTCCTTCTAGCCTTCATACCGGGCCTCGAGGTCCCTTTCGACTAACCCTGTCCCCAGTAGGCTTCGACCCGGCTGGGTCCTTGCTGTTGCTGACAACTCCTTGAGGCGCGCGGGAACAGTGCGCGCCGTCGACGACTTGGGCTTGGTCTGGAAAGTTACCGGACGGCCGGACAGCGAGCTACCCATAGTTCACTGTCCGTAAGCCCGCGCCTACGGTATTATTATATTATACCTCATTTTTAGAGTTCGCATAAGTAGTTTAGAAGCTATCAGGGAATAGATGAACATACACATACAGATGAAGACGTACGCACATAGCCTGTCAAAATCAAACCCTCCTTTGGCTTTGTCGTAGTCGGGTAAAAATCAGCTGAGTTCTTTCGATATTGTTTTTTGCATTGGCCCTGGAGGCCGCAGTAATTATTTCGAACAATCATGTTAAATTTTAATGCTGTATAAAAAACAAATAAATAAGTTTGTTACTTCGCTGTTTTTGCATATTATTAAAACACTAAGTTTTCTCTGTTACATTTTACTTACTTTGAGTCTATAAGAGATAATTTAAATTTTAAAAACTTTTCCATAATATTTAACACACGTAAGAAAGCACTCAAACCGAGTGTAATATTTTTATTTCTTCTGTTAAAAAATATACAGAACTAGACGCTATATTTTCAACTCTTTCTGTGAATGTAAGCGAGCGAGTTTTTTTTTATTCAATTTGAAACTTACAGAACTTAGGACTACAACAAATTTTTAATACACTTTTTGTAACAGTAAACAGAAAATTCAATTTTGTTCTCAGATCCTAAATCTTAATTTATGAAATAATTTTTCATTTTCAAATTATTAGTGGGTTCTATTTTTATTATCTGGGAGATTTCTTAGGCTAGTTATTTATTGAAAACTTGTTTAAATGTTTTAGAACAGATTTATTTAAATCTCTAATAAGATATTTTATATTGCCTGTAAGTGTATCATCATCATCATTTCAGCCGATAGACGTCGGCTGTTTAATATAGGCCTCCCTCATGTGTCACCACAACGAACGATCCTACGCGTCTCACATTCATCGGATTCCCGCAACTTTTACCAGCTCACCTCCTTGTAGCAGGCCTTTTTAGGGTTCCGTAGCCAAATGGCAAAAACGGAACCCTTATAGATTCGTCATGTCTGTCTGTCTGTCTGTCTGTCCGTCCGTATGTCACAGCCACTTTTTTTCAAAACTACGAGAGCTATACTGTTGAAACTTTGTAAGTAGATGTATTCTGTGAACCGCATTAAGACTTTCACACAAAAATAGAAAAAAAGCAATAAATTTTGGGCGTCCCCATACTTAGAACTGAAACTTAAAATGTTTTTTTTTTATCAAACCCATGCGTGTGGGGTATCTATGGATAGGTCTTCAAAAATGATACAGAGGTTTCTAATATCATTTTTTTTCTAAACTGAATAGTTTACGCGAGAGACACTTCCAAAGTGGTAAAATGTGTGTCCTCCCCCCTTCTAACTTCTAAAATAAGAAAATGATAAAACTAAAAAAAAAAATATGATGTACATTACTATAAAAACTACCAACGAAAATTGGTTTGAACGAAATCTAGTAAGTAGTTTTTTTTTTAGTTTTGTTTTTTTTTTCCGTCATAAACGCATTTAAGAAAAAAAAATCGTAAAAAATACACTATTATTAAAACATCGATCAAAGTTACAACACATTACAAGAACTTTTATATTATGTTACTTGCTGCTACGGAACCCTTCATGGGCGAGTCCGACTCGCACTTGGCCGGTTTTTTATAATGGATAGGCTCGCGTTTACCACAATCTCACCTGATGGTAAGCGATGATGTGGCCGACGATGGAACACGCTTGCTTAGAAGCAATCTATTCACTCTTGACTTAAAGTCCCCTAGGTTATAGCTATCAGAAAACACAGACTCCGGCAGGGAATTCCATTCCTTAGCTGCACACATAATGAATGTACTCCCAAAACGCTTGTACGTATAGGTCCACCATGTACCGTTGGCGCAACGCTGCGTCTTCCGGTACGCGATCACCACCCATATATAATAACCTTTAGGCCCCAACGGCCATCTGTTCTGCGAGCAATGTGCCCTGCCCATTGCCACTTAAAAGCATAGCATAGTCGGCCTTATAATGTTCCCACTGCTGGGACTCAGGCCTCCTCTCTGGGAGAGGGAATGGGCCGTAATCCACCACGCGGGCCCAGTGCGGGTTGGTGGATGTCAAATGTCTTCGAATTTTTGGTTCTAAGACAAGGCACAGTTTTCTCATGATATTTTTCTTCACCGTTTTGAGAGCAATGGTGATGAAATAAATAACACTAAGTAATGCGCCTGGCTGGGTTTGAACCCGCGACCTACCATTCGTAAGATGGGAAGTTACCAATCACAAAATCGTACAGTAATTCTCACCCGGTCATGCAACCTGAAGCTATAATAACGCATTCAAGGTTATAACCATCATGCAGACCCTAGCGGGTACCTCGAGTCTACGCTCGTTAGGTTAGTCTATGTTGTATTCAACGCAAACCAGCCATGTGTTAGATTTGACGAGTATCCGCTGAGGCGTGAAAGCAGAGCTAACTCGCAAACATACTCAAATGGACCATAATAATAAAGGCAGAGGTGATTGACGGCAAATTAACAGCTTATAACCAAGCATACTCAGCAATCATAGATAGATAGATTCTTTATTGTACAACAAAAATACAAATTACATGATGAACTTAAAATTAATAGGTTGTCACAATGAGCGGTCGTATCACTAAAAGTTGTCTGTACAAAATACAGACAACTATTGGGTGGATTTGACAGAGAAGGAGAAAAAGATACGCAGGTATATATACAATAAATAAACTTATAAATTACATATATTACAAACAATATATCATGTAAAGTGAGAAATGAGTGAGAGAAATCGTCATTTCAGCTGATATACGTCCATTATTGGACATAGGCCTCCTTCAAGTGTCGCCACAATGAACGATCATGTGCGTCTCGCATCCATTGGTTTCCCGCAACCTTCACCAGGTCATCGGTCAATATTAGCATGGATGGATTTTATTTTGTTTGTCTTTGAAAAAAAAAAAAACAAACAAAATAAGACAGCTAATGTACACAGGCGAGCTTAACCCATATTGGACCTCCTTTCTATGAGACGGAATGGGCCGTAATCTACCACGCAGTTTCCATGATGTTTTTTTTACCGTTTTGAAAGTTATTAGTAAAGCATTTGCCTGAGTTTGAATCTCCGACGTACGACTCGGCAAGACGGGACCGTGACCATTGGGCCACCACTGCTTAATGATGCCTATGCCTAAGAATAATAATAATGAATTATGACGTTGTACAGTCTCGCATAGCTTTTTAATTATTAATTATTATCAAAGAAGAGATCCAGGTATTTTGCTTGAGTTGCTATTTCGGGTAATCTAGTGTTAAAAAAAACTAGGCAAGTGCGAGTCGGACTAGCTCCCTGTGGGTTCCGTGCAAACTTACCTATGTAAATATTTAAATTCCGGTCTTGACAGACAGACAGTCAGACGGACGGACGGCTCCGTTTTTTCTTTTTTAGGACCCCTAAAAAGACCAGAAGATAAACTGAATCAAAGCTAATCTTTTTTTGTGTGAATGAGGAGGCGTATCACTCTTTTTCTGACTAAAACCCACTAAAACTTTTTTAAACGTTCTCGCAGCCTAATAACATAGCCACCCACACATTTAAGAGCAGCCAACTCGAGGTACATTTTTTACAACAGATTTTACGTGATTATGATGTTGTTACACATATTTCTTCAGATATTTTGGTTATAGAGTACTATATTTGTTGATATTATTTAGGCGTCCAGTAAAGATATCTAAAAATCTGCCATTTTACGTGAACTTCGGGCCTCCATAATGAAATGAGAAATGCAAGATTCTGAATGATGACAATTTTTTTCAATAACTTTTATACTTAGCTTTAAAAAACAAATGTGCCCATGAACAAGTTTAGAAATATTCGAGTAAATCACGGATTTACCAAATGCTAACAGAGTTTTCAGGTCTCTTTTTTCGCGTTGTGTCTTCCTCAAAAATCGCATTGGATTGGGTGGATTGCATTAGATGAAGCAACTGGCTTTTAAACCATGCTCAATGTTGACGATGGATGAGTGGAAATGAACCCTTTTAACGAAACACGCCAGCAAAACGCATACTCATCGACGTTTAAAAAATAAACGCAGGACCTCAATACGAGTGTCGAACGGAATTAATCCGACATCAAAAGTTCCCGTCCTCCATTCGAGTTGAGCGCATATTTGCGTTTAGGTCTACTGGAGTCATAAACGTGTCTTTTTGTGGTCGCAGCAAACTCTCATCCTAGGGTATTTGTAAACAGCAACGTGAAATAATGTTTGGTTCTTGTTGTTCTCTTAAATTACATTTCTGTGGAACTGTTTTGTTGTACTATTTGGTCATGGAAGCTTATTTCAAACCGTTTTAGAGGTGATGACTCTTAATAATGCGGCTCACCATTAACGATTGCATCACTGCTTACCATCAGGTGGGATTGCAGTCAAGCACTAGTTTATACAATAAAAAAAATAATTAAGAGTTAGTAAAAAGTTCCTGGTAATAGCGATCAAGGATAAACATCAAAACCGATCAAGTGTAGCTTAGTTAAACTTAGAAACATCCAAAGTTAGTCTTTAGAAAGATTTAGTTCCGATTACATTTCCCAATTCGAAAATTGGCAAAAAAAACTCAAGAAACTAAAGCCTAACTAGATTACGACATAACTATCTGACTATCTAAATAACGTTCCGAGGCTCTTGTAGAAGGTCACATCACTTTTTGGTAGACATTTCCATAAAAATGACAGATGAGTCTTGAGATCCATATTACTCCGGCGCGTAGAAATGACCCTTTTAAGCTTATCAGAGGAACTTGAACGTTTCCATCGATCGTCCATTCCTCACAACAAACAGTTGACCGTAACCTGTGAGTAAATCCGAAAATGTTTTTCTTTGACCCAAAATGAACAAAGGGACTCCAATCTGCAATCAGAATTGGTGGCTCTGTTAAAAAAAGAATCTTGTCGCTTGGGACCGAAGGCGGTATAGATATTCATCAACAATTCATCCGGTCCAAGCTAAAATATGTCAAGGGTCCTCGTATTTTTGTGCGAAGAATGAGTTCTACATCTAGATGTTTGCTTTGCCACAAATCAAGAAGACTGACGTAACACGATGGTACGTAAACGGCTGTGCCTTTGTCCTGTCACACTAACTCTTTGTATTATTCCTGGTGAATAGGATTTTTGTCCGTACACCGGGATTTATTCTGGATCTTAAAACAAATATTTTTGAGAATGGCCAGCTACTTGAGCAGCTTTTGTTTGCCTTAGCGCCTGCCATTTAATATCTGCGTGCAGTTTCAAGGCCTTTTTAAGTAGGTAATCATAAAAATATTAATACCTTTTTTTATGAGGAGCGAGAGGTAATGTCAAGCTTGTACTGATTAAAACTCAACTTTGTTCCTTTGGTCGCCCACGGTAACTCTTTCGAATATTCCCGCAAACTAGGGTTTGCATGCTGGTTATAATATTATAACTGAATAGACTGGGCTGTTGCTCTAGCAGTTAGTGATCTTTACTGCTAAGCCAGAGATCGTGGGTTCGATTCTACAGAAGACATATTAATGTTTATGCGATGAATACAATAATTTGTTCTGCGTCTGAGTGTGATTTATATATGTATGAATGTATGTTTTAGAAATATAAAAGTATGTTTATCAGTTGTCTAATACTCATAGCTCAAACTGCTTAGTTTGTGACTAGATGGCGTTGTGTGAAAGTAGTCCTACATGCTAGCCCCTAACAATTCTGCAGCTCTTAAGTTTGTAGGTTTTTATTAAGGCGGGTAATCATAAAATGACATCTTCCGCCCCTAGGCGGGGTGGGAGCCATGGCCCCAGTAGGCTTCGACTCTGCTGGGCCCCTACAGTTGTTGACATCTCCTTGAGGCACGCGTGGTGCACTACGCGCCGTCGACGACTTGGGTTCGGTTCGGGCGGTTACGGGACAGTAGGACGGCGAGCTATGTTTGTAGGCTTGGGAGCCATTATATTTAACTGTACCGAGTCATAGACATGAATTGTTAGATTATATCTTGCGTCTTTGTGTAGCCATCTGATAGGCATATTTAGGTAAGCACGTTTTGTGTTCAGTCGCTCGAACAAGTATTGTAGCCTAATTCTTTGTTTATAATTACGTAGTTTGGAACGGAAGCTGTGTTTTTATGTGGGTTAGAATTATAATTATCAATTTTTGCTCTGTCTACTTTGTTACGTGATAATAGCACACCACCAGGTTTTTAATTAGGCGATTGGCTGCAGCGTTGCGTGTTGTGGGTTCGACTCCCATACTAGGTGTACCTGTTTGTGAACGCACACATTTTTTTTTTTTATATATATAATAAACACATGATGCTTAAGTAACTTCTAGTGTGAGACAAAGTATTTTTTAGGATTCCCTGCTTCAAAAGGAAAAAACGGAACGCGTTTAGGATCACTTTGTTGTTCGTCTGTCTGTCAAGACCCTTTATCTCATGAACGCTTGGAGGTATTGAGTTGATAATATGAAATCATATACTCGAGCCTGCGGTCTCTTCAGTTAACGAAAAAAAAAGATACGGCCTTTTATGTCGCAAAAAAGTATATTTCGACACTTGATGAAGGTTAATTCTCGTTGAACCAGACTCCTGCATAAACCAATTACTTACAGCACCGGTTTAGGAACAAAACTGAAAAAAGTAATTTTTTTATTGGCATACGCTACAGCAGCCTCGCTGGGCCCTCAACTCCTTCTATGTATTCTTCTCTTGAGCCATCTCGAACCAGGTTAATTTGTTGTTAAGTCACAAAAAAAAAATGCGATTCGGAAATATCTTCATATGTATTTACATAGGTAATTTAAGTTTGTACGGAACCCTCAATGCGTGTGTCCGATTCGCATTTGCCGAGTTTTTTTGAATGATCTATCTTCTCAAATTTCAAATATTTCCTTCGCTTACTATGACCCTAAGACAACATAATATATAGTCCATACTACGAAACACAAGACACAAATTGACACCCCACTCACAACCCTTGTTTAGCATATACGCTAAAACAAAACAGATATACAAAACGGCCTTGTTTTCGAAACCAACAGCACAATAACCCAATAAACCCGTCGAACATACAAATACGTACTCCGATATGACAGTTACAGAAAAAACATAAAGTGTATCAGCTGGTTATCGTTCGATAGGGTTGCCAGGTTTTCGAATCGAACAGCCGGACAGACCAGCCAATTTAGCCGATTTAAGTATAATTACCGACCATTTTTTTTAAAGTCATACTCGACTTTTTTGATATTTACCATATGTATAAAGTGTAACGTTAAATGCACAAGACCTCAGACATCTCAAATGATTTTTAATTCAATTGAACTATTTCTGAGAGAGAAAAATCATTTAAAAAAATTAAAGGTTTTATGTGCTGTTTCAGTTTGTTTAAGTTTTGTATCTACATTGAAATAAGAACTATTATTATCCCGTGTATGAGAAAATTTAAATAAACGACCACCATTTTTTTTTGTTTACCTATTTTGGCGGGTTTGCGCAAGTGATGGCTTGACGCATTAATAAATCTAAACAAAAAAAAAAAAGATTAAAAAGATTATGGATTTTTTTTTTAAATGTGACCTATATTAAAAAGTTGAACAATTGATTCTGTTCGTTACTTTGAACAAACTATTTTCAGGTTTTGCGCTATTAACGTGTTACGTTATATTTTTTCATTTCTGTAGAAACGACAATAAAATTGAGTGCTCTAATTACTTGTCTGCTCCACTTACGCTAGTGATACAAGATAAAGTAGAAACCATGACAAATCTAAAAATAAATCTAATTTAAAAAGCCTAACAATAGCCGGACCGGCCTGACTCCGCCTAATTTGCCCGGACACGCAACTAAAAATCTTGACCCTGTCCGGCTTTACCCGGACGCCTGGCAACGCTAGTTCCGGACGAGTTGTGGAGTCAATTGGGGGAATTGGGTCAGAATGGCCCAGTCACCCAGTCCATAGTGGCGCAGTGGTGGTCAGTGGTCGGTGTGGGCGAGGGATGAGCATTCGTTTTGTAGCTTTTAAGAGCTTTGCTTTGTTTTGCAATGAAGAGCATGAGCTGTGGATACTAGATAGATGGTTTTCTGTTGTAGATAATGTGGATAAGTAGGTTTAAAGTTGGAAATAGAGAAAATTAATGACGATAGATTAGATACATACATACTTACATAATCAGCCTTAATATTCCCATTGTTGGGACTCAGGCCTGCTCTCTGGGAGAGGGAATAGGCTGTAGTCCACAACACGGGCCCAGTAAGAATTGGTGGATGTCTCATGTCTTCGAATTTTTATCACTATGTGAAGCATCTGAGTAGTTTTTTTTTACTAATTATGACTTAATTAATATATTTGGCTACATAATTTAGATTAAACAATAACGTTTTTTTCTTCTCTTAGATTTAACTTAGAAGTACAAACAAGTTTTATCTAATGACTGCACGCAAACGAACTAATAACGGCAAAAAAAAAGAACAATACTGTTTGAAGGAGCTCGGGTGTTTAATGATTTACCGGAAGAATTCAAGAAGTGTGAAAATATTAATATGTTTAAATAAAAGAGTGCCCGTGTATTCTGGCGAATATGCGCGCATTCGTGCGTTGTAAAGAATTTGGCGCTTCGATGCGCTCACAATTATCACACAACGCCGTCTAGTCCCAAGCTAAGCAGAGCTTGTGTTATGAGTACTAGACAACTGATAAACATACTTATATATTTCTAAATAAATATATATAGATAAATTACACCCAGGCACAGACCAAATCATGCTCATCACACAAACATTTGTCCTGGGTGGGAATCGAACCCACGACCTCCGGTATAGCGGTTGTAAATCTAAATAAAAAAAAATATATATGGACGTCACCAACACACCAGATGCGAATATTACAATACATAAAATATAAGCTCTTTGTTACTCATTTTAAATGAACAGTAATTGTTCTTGTTCATTTTAAATGAATAGTAAAATTCTTTAAACCTAAATATTTTTTTTACAAACTACTTTTCAAAAAGACTTGACAGATAGTCACTGATTTACATATAATAAACTAGCTTTTACCCGCGGCTTCACCCGAGTACTTAAATTATCACTCAGGGATAAAGTAGCCATCTATCGGTGAAAAAATTTCAGCAATCGAACCAGGACTTCCAGAAATTACCTCCTACAAACATAAAAAACAAACTTTACCTCTTTATTATATTAGTGTAGATGTAGCTAATGCACACGTGGGAAGCTGGGCAGATTACTAACTTTAACACCATTTAGTTAAGAGATCTTGATATTCTTCCTTGAATCCGCAATCTGACACAAAAACGTCTTTCCCAGAACGAAACCCGACAAAACTGAAATTCCTGTCTTCCTTATTCCGGTCCAAACGAAGCAGATATATTTAAACGGCCATTCAATGCTTTTTAACTGTAATTAAGAAAATAATTCGTCAACCAACCTATTAAATTCTTAATTAAAGTGATGTCGCACCATCTCTTTGGAGGTTGAAAGACGAAAAAACAGCAAAAGTTAATTGCTTGGCATCAATAAAAATATGAATTATGTGCAAGTTCAGGAATTGTTGGGTGGAATGGAGAGGGGACGACCCTTTGCCCCAAGACAGCCCAAGACTTGGGTCCGAGTCGCGTGCGATTGTCGAGGGAGCGACAGTGGCCAATAACGCACTAATTACTTTGAACGTGACGTTGTTAATCGCAAAACGATGCGAGTTTTCGTCACGGTTTTTAAAAGCACGCTGTGCAGAGTAATTGAAAATTGAATATACTGTTAATTCTTAATTAGGGTATCTTTAAAGCTTTTAAAAGTACCGTGAATTTCAAAAATTTACGTACTATTAACATTTAAGAAGTAATAATCATATTAAATTATTAAAAATCGTAGCTTATCGGTATCGGTGGCAGAGTCCAACTACCGGCAGTCAGGGTTCCAAATAAAGTCCCCTCCTAGTAATATGAACCGCTGATGAGCTTGGAATATGAACATGAGTTTGGACACTGTTCCCTATACCGGTGCAAAAGAAATACTATTTTTAATATTATTCTTTTTAATGAAATATAAGAATGTGATTTTTTGTTGAAACTCAATTAACAATATTCAGAGGAATTTTGATTATTGAAAATAATCAATAATAATAATAATTTTGAGTAAGGAAGTAAGCATCTCTTGAAAAGAAAAGTAGGCGCTTACCTACTCCGTAGGCGCAGGCTTGCGGACAGTGAGCAATGGGTAGATCGCTGTCCGGCCATCCGGTAACTGTCTGGACCAAGCCCAAGCCGTCGACGGCGCGCACTGTTCCCGCGCAGCTCAAGGAGCTGTCAGCAACAGTAGGGGCCCAGCCGGGTCAAAGCCTACTGGGGCCAGGGTTATCCAAAAGGGAACTCGAGCCCCGGTATGAAGGCTAGAAGGAACGTGGTGGGCTTTTAGTCAGTAAGAGTCTGACACTATCTCCCGCTCCGCCCAAGAGCGGGGGTTTTTATTAAATGATTTTTCCCACCACAAAAAAAAAGATGCTTACCTACAAATGCCTATTTATCAAAGTACAATAAAGTGCATCTTGGCAGAGTCAACAGGAGGCACACTATAAACTAAACCGGAATACCAAGACTTCGAGGAAATACGCTAATAAAATGTTGCGTCATTCCGGCGTAGTGCGTCCAAAACAAGCGCATCGCATCGAGGGGAAACCGTCTCGTTATTTATAATTTATTTCCTTAATTAATATAACCATCCAGTTCCTATATCCACTGTCTACACTACCATCGGTAAGAGTTTAAAGGAACAGATGGTAAAATTCGTTAGTTCGCTGATTCCTTTTTGATTTCCGTGCGAATGTAGGATTGGAACACAGAGCAGAGAGATCGCTACGCGGCTGTTGCTAGAGACGACACCGTTATATTTATCCAACACTCTTATTCGAAAACCTACCGCTTTTATACATAATTGATGGTTTTCCAAACTAGTGCAGAAAAGTGTTTGAGCATCACAATTTATTGTATTTGTCGTATCAGGCTAGGCGCTAAGCGATCCCCCACGAAGCGCGTGTTAATCGCTGTTTTATTACTGCTTCGGAAGTGTTTTGAAAAACGTCGTTTGATATACATGGAAATTTTTCATTGCATTTATTGGCTCTTTATGACCTTCGCTTGCGGTTCGGGCAAATTCCGCTTCGGATGAAATGACAAACTTTCTCCATTTGTATCAATTTATAGCTAGCGTGTCGTCCTTTACGCATGATACTATTGTTTTTTTAGGTGGGTAAATCATCTAAATGACATCTCCTGCCCTTGGGCAGAGCGGGAGGACGTGTCAGACTTGTACTGGCTAAAAACTTACTCCTGTTACTTCTTTGCCATTTATCCAGGGCCCCGGGGCTCTCTTTCGCATCACCCATGGCCCTAGTAGATCTATAAGTTTGAAAGTTGTGCACTCAACGTACTTTTTTTTAAATTCTATACATAATTTGAGACTGTAGACAGACATCTAGGCCGGAAGGTTTTCTATTTGTTAGCGCAACTTCTTCTACCATTTCTATTACTAGTACTAACCCGTAATCTTTTTAATTTATTTCTTCCAATCGTCACATTTCGCATATATTCATTCCAATTCTTAAGAAAGACATTCTGAGGCCTAAGTCTGCTATTTTTATAAATTCGTCATTCCAACACGATCCCATTGTCATTTTGCTAAAAGTTTGTAAACTGCTAATTCATAATGATCGATCATTGATCGGTCACTGGTCTTGTAATAGAATTGCGGTAGAATGACAATATCGAACTTATTAAAAGCACTAATTGCGCAATGACGTCGTAATAAATAGTAGGTCACTGATCAAAGGAACTGTCAAAATTTTTGCAGATTAACGCATACGTCACATATTCATTTGTCATTATGTACGAGATTACTATTCTATGCCATTTCTTTCAATGGAGTGTCATTGGAAAGTCATAATGACGCTATTATAATTATTATTAGCAGATTACTAATACTTGTCAAAATCAACCATTGTGAATCAATGATAGACCAGTCTGACACTATTGTACCTAATAGCAGACTTGCGGCCCAGGTCATTTGCCGGTTCTAGTCGGTGCAACGTAATCCTTGCTCTGTGATTTCGAATGATTCCATTGTTTGAAAGCTTTTGTAGCACCTGCTTTAATAAAAACTCTATTGAATTAGTTTGTAGATAGCTATACTCGTAGATCAAGAAAGAGATAATGAAGAGAGAAACATCATAAAAATTAAAGTAATGAAGCAGGGAGGTCATGACCCTCAGCTTTGAGGAATATGATGCAAGCAGGAGGAGGATACTCGTAGATCAACGTGCAAATACAAACGGTTTATATCTTGTGTTACAATCTGGCTAGTAAAATTATAAGTTAGTGATGACTTTTATCTTTTAAATCATAAATACAAACTATGACACATATTTTATGATAAGACTATCTATTATCCGCGGCCTCGCTCTCGTATGTAAAATATAGCCTATGTCACTCAGGAATAAAGCAGCTTTTGATCGGTGAAAAGATTTTAGCAATCGGACCAAAAAACCACTTTTAGAGATTAGCACCTAAAAACATAAAAACAAACTTTATTTCTTTATAATATTAGTGTAGGTTTCTTACTATCTTTATTATTAGGAAGATTTTTTACATTATTATATAAAGTATAAAGTGTGATCTTTTAACAACTTTCTATTTTCCATCGTCGGCTGTTCCATTTCCAAAATACCTATTTGTTTTTTTTTCTTTTGTCTTCACACGATTTGTGCTCTCAAGTTAGTCTCAAGTTTATAAAGTATTTTTTTAATTATGATATGGTATTCAGTTAGGTTGTACATTGTTTTCAGTTCTAATGTGGATGTTACACATTCAGTATTTGGTAGCAAAATAACAATACAACGGCTGAGGCTGAGGTTAATACTATAATCAAATTCTCAGCTCTATTTTAGCCAGATCGCACCCGTTTCAATGATTCCACATATTGTCTAGTGTAAAGACTCTTGACGTACAAAACTTCATTAGTTTTGTATTACAATATCCACTACGAATCAAATAAAACTAGTGCCTGACTGCGATCGTACCTAATGGTAAGCAGTGATGCAATATCTGATGGTGAGACGCACTAATTTATGAGCCTATTCACTCTTTGCTTGCAGACACTCAAATTTTAAGCACCACTTTATATCAATTTAAAAAATAACTGTTACTGAGTTTGTCACAATCCCGCCAAAATTATAGTTCGTTTTTTTTTTGTGTTCTAAATTCAAATTGTTGACACGATTAGACAACAATCGATCTCACAACTCTAACATTAGCCAGAATTAGTGAGATACATACCGCGAGATTCGCCGCAGCCATAAGGGGGCTACAAACCTTTGGTTATCACATTATCCCCCGACGCCTTCGAGGAAGCTTTAAATTCCATACTAATTGGATTATTATACAGAAACGATGGCTTCGTGTGTCTAACCGGTGCAAGCTGTATCGAATAGTCTCCAGAACTCCGAGATGGCTAACTTTCCTTACTTTAAAAGTCTTACTTTAATGCAGTTTAGGGTTGGAGTTAGGAAGTTAGTGTCTTAACAATTTTATTAAATTTCTATGGCTCTGCTGCGGTGCGGGATGCGATGAGAATTTTCTGTTTAATTCTTACGAGCTTGTTCTACACTGCAGATATTACTGTGGTGGCGTTCATTGAGAGAAAGGTGCTGTTGACTGTGTAATAGAATGAAGTTATAAATGCACATGATATTGAGATTATGCGGATGAATAAAGATTAGTTGATTAATCAGCTTCTAATTTGAATATTTCTTCATTCATAATTTTGGTACTGGTATAAAACAAACAGGCTTGAAGCTAAGTATGTTAAATTAAATATCAACGTTCTATGTTCGTATGAACGCATACAGTCGGTTCCGGCGCAGGAGTCCCGACAATAAATGTTTATTTTATCGATTTTCACACGGGCCTACTACAATGCATCCCGCTGGTACTAACGCCGTACTTGTATTACTTCGACAGAGTTCTAAACTGTTCGAATAAAATTACTGGGGAACAACTTTGTCCAATTAATAATAATGAATGCGCCAGGGAGCCCTACTGTTGTACAAAAAGTTTTTATTTCGATAAAGTTGCACCGCTCTCATGTGATACGGATATTAGGACCTTGTGGAACTAAGTTGCTTTCTAAAGCCACGGTTTTACTTGTTATTTGAGTCGGTTTAGTAACAATTCATTAATTTTACGATGCGTGTAATTAAAATATATGATTTTATAGTTGTAACAAAGTTTTATTTACTTTTATAAGGGAATTAAACGTAATTATTGTTGGAGCTTTAACAGAGCTTTCGTCTGTTGAGGAAAGGACCCTGAAAGTTTAACAAGACAAATAATGGATTTAAGTACAGGTTGTCGACTCCGTCATTAGGAATGTTCTTACGTACCTCAATTAGAGGAAAAAGCACGAGTTGAGATTTTTTCCCGGAAGGGGAAAGTAATAGGAGCTTTCGCTCCGCATTAGACCCCACATCTTCGTTGTTAACCATCAAAGTTGTAATTGCGACCTTACGACTCGCTGAACTGTCACGCCCTCGACGTACCCCTAACGAATTTTTAATACAGCTAAAAACGCTTATAAACAAAAGCTGCGAGCCTCTGGCGGCGCCCTGTCGGGTTTAATTGCAGGTTTAGTGCCGGCGTTCATTAGGATATGCAGGCGCTTTTTTAACGCGATTATGACGTCGCAGGGTCGGCTATCGCCGGCGAGCGCACCCTCGCGCTGGGGCGAGGAGGGCTGCGTCACGTGCGAGGTCCGCACTCCGCAGCCCCACGCATGCGAGACCGCGGGGCGCCGTGCGCGCAGGCGCGCCCCCTGCCGGCGCCCCGCGCCCCCGGGCCAGTCGTCCGCCGGCCGTCGCGCGCCCCGCCCGCCTGTACCGCTGAGCCGCGCGCCGCGAGTGTTCCAAGTGATGTCGACTTGTGACTAGTGCCATGCTCGTGCTGCGCTGTACCCTGCTGGCGGCCCTCGTCGCCGCTGCCGCCGCCGCCTGGCAGGAGAACGTCAGGCCCAAGGTCTTCGCGCAATTAGGTGAGTCCACCGACAATCGGCATAGAAACATGTCGGTGTTAGTGAACTCGTACAACAATAGACTTAATAGCCCTCGAAGCCGATCACGACAGGGACCCCACAAAGTTCGGCATCGCGCCGCGCCGAGCATCCAATGTTTATGTTGTTTTGTTTGACGACAGCGCGCGAACAAACACTCCATTCAAAAGTTGTCGTGTTTGTGTCAAAAGTGTCACGAGTGACTGCCGCGAGAATCATAATACCTGTTAGATGAAGATCATTACAGAAGTGAAGGAACTGTTCAAATAACCGGAAGAAGTTCAGTTAAACACAAGAAACATAAACTTGAAAGTTTTGTTCCAATTGGAATTAACGGAAATATAAAACTAAATCAAGTAGAAGTCGATAATTATGAATGTAAACAAGTAAACGATGAAGTAACCAACGTAGCTGAATCAAATACGGACACTAATGTTTTGAACATAACCAATCTAGTAAAGTGCAGTGTAGTAAGCGTCATATGAATGAATGAAGCAGTTTTCTGTTAAGCTTTAACAGATAAGAGTGACCACAAGACGAATTAAACAAAGTGAAGCTTTCAAAGCTTAAATATAAACATAATCTAGCCAGTTTTTTAACATTCAAATGCACAAAAGTCATAAAGGGACAATTGTGCTACTAAACTAACAAAAAGTGATATCAGCAACAATGTTGGTAACATTTGCCGGCACTCACATTCAAAATAGAATAAATAGAAATGCCTGTAGGAGCGCGCCTTGCGGTACACATAACGAGTCGCAGTCACGCGACAGTTAGTCCTGCAGGAATAAAGCCAGTATGCACAACTGTAGCGGCATTGTTTTATTGTGCAGTCTGCATTGCGGGGGACGGCCACGTGGCTCTCATTAGTGCAACACAAAGCGAAGCAGTTTGTTCTGCGTTTTGCAATGTTACGCTCGGATTAGCGATCCACGCGATGTTTAACGTAGCGGACGGAACTTTGTCTGCGCTATTGTATGCCTTTAGTAAAATATCTCTTCATTTGAACCTGAATGCTCCTCTATGAATAGTAGGATCGATTAATGATGAGCCTTGAATTAGAATAGCTGCCGTCGAAAGTCGAGACGCGAATGTGTCGGGCACATATCCTGCCACTGTCGCATATCCGGCGATTGTTTTAGTCGCATCAGGCTTAATGCATCGCAATGTTAATGAACTTGACTGAACGGTAATGCAAAGGGAAGTGAGATCATTCTGAAGTGAATCAGGTCAAGTGTGTGAGTACTGCAACATGAGATATCGATAGAATGTAATAGAGTAAACAAGTCTCAGATCGTGGAGAAGACGGGTTCATTAGAATCCTATAGTTACTGTGTTTGATGTGGGGACACTCATAGTGAGAGTGTCAACACCTCTCTGTAATATGATCCACCAATCGAAATTAGAAGGGTCAAACTGACCGCATCGTGCGGTTTAATATACGATCTTCTGTCAATATGCTTTGGGTGTACGGAATGACGCTCAATGTTATAAGGTTTTTATGGGATTCCCTCGCGTTATATTTCGGTCGTTATTAGTGTCACATTTAAGATGATCTCAGAAATATGATATTTTATCGATATTGAGTTTCATGTGTAGCTATTATTTTTTTCATAAGTACTCGGCTGGGAGTATTTTGACTTTCTTGTGTATCAATACTAACTCATATAGTCTTAAGTAGTCAAAAGTAGGCTACAAACAAGTACTTCCGTGTAGAATGGTATACTTTTATGTACCTATATGAAGGAAATATTTTACCAAATAGTTTGGAGATCTGATACTAATTTACATATATTCAGTAATATAACGTAGACATAACAAATCATAAGGACTACGTATAAGATGGTGAATGTAGTAGTAGTGGATGACATGCGTATATTATTTAGTACGGTATCTGATTGTTCCACAATGTTCAGATAATATCCTCTTCTGAGAAATCTGCCATCAATCAATCTAAATTCTCGAAATGCATCAAACGAATCTGATTCATCTGATGAAACCACAGTATTATCACACTTATAAAGTCGAAAGTATGCAACGTACTTTCACTTTAGATACTCCTTAACGGTCAAAAAAATCAAGGGATGGTCGGATTTGCACTAAATTTGGTGCACTGTAAGATCATGTCCTAGAATATCTTACCTTGGGATAATTTTCTACTTTCACACGGGCAAATCCGCTGGCTGAAGCTAGATTGTTAATAAAAGTTAATGCGGTTTCAGCAGATATGGTAGTTACTAACGTTCTAGTGAGTTAATGAAACAAGTAAGCAACGCTATCACCGAGTACAAGAGAGCATAGTAAAACATATCTTGTAAAATAAGTAGTGGCAATCTCACTAACCTAATTTGTGGGTAATGTTACTGCACTCACGTCCGCTAGCAACCGATATCGTTATTATTTCCAAAGTATGCCAGTAGAATACTGGGTAGATGCACTTTAAATTGTAACGGGTACTCCCATATGTATTCGTAAGTCTAATGTAAAATTCTGCTTGCAAACGGATGTTGCGAAAACTAAATACAGGGCTTAGACCAGCTCTGGTGAGTCAATGTTTTAGTATTGTAAAATACATAATATTCATAGATGAGGAACCATTGAAGGATGTTACAATGTGAATATATGTACACATGGTATGCCTTTCTGAATGGTCAGTAATGCTGAATAATGCATTAAAGAATTGCATTGTGCCCTAAACGATGAATTGAATTACTGTTATGGCTTAACCTTGCCCGAAGTTAGTTCTAATACGTCATTGGTCTCTGACAAGTAGTCGAACCAGAATCGTTAAAAAAAATTTGAAGCGGGTAGATCAAGTGCCGTTATAAACAGGAATGTCCGCGGTTAACAATAAAATCAAGTATAGAAATCTGTGTGTATAAAAGAAGGTTTCCAGTTTAAGTTCATCTAGACCGGTTCCTTAAGAGTGGGCAGTCGGTGAACCGTACGGGGAACTGGCTGGGATGAAATCTCTCTGACTCACAACACGGTGACTCAGTAAGTACTAAGATTAACGCAGGTCAGGTTTGAAAGCTTTCCACCTTTTAATAAACCGATCATAAAAGCGAAGGAAATTAAATTTCGCAATACGACGGCTTCTTTTATAAATTACGAGATAAAAAAAAAATACCAAAAGAAATATAATAATGGAGATAATAAATTCTTAATTGAATATTAAAACGCGATACTCTACATCAAAGACCCCAAAAAGAGAGGAAAAGTAAATAAAACAATTTTATTTACTTACGATATTAAACCAGTGTATAATATGGGTCCGTAAAATGTATAGACATCGTACTTTGCGTTGGTCCCCTTAAAAAAGTAGGAGATTTATGGTCTAAGGTTGGAACAGGTGACGTAAGTCTTTAGTTCAATTCTTTACCGTTTATGGTGTTGCGTTATAGGTTCCGACACCCTCCTTTATGCTTTAACTGCTAGGATTATAGAACGTTTAAGTGGTCCCATAAAATAACCGTTCAGTTACAACCTGGAGAAGAAATAAATTACTTAACAGGATAATGCTTTTATGTCCCAAGAATATTTTGTGCGTGTCGCGTGGTGCCTTATGGGTATTTATTGGGTTATTCGTCAAGAACCAATACTTTGGGGAGCTGTTATTGTGGTTGGGGTGCATAATACTGCTATGACGGAGCGTTGTTTATGATTCTAGTGTATGGCTTACAATTTATTAAGTCTCTGTGAGGTCTCCCGAGTTGGAGTGCAGCTATTAATTTTTTCTCAATGGGTTTCTGTTTTAGAGCTTTGGAGGGTCTTTTTGTATTGACGAATTTCATATCTGCGCCTTTGTCATTTGCAAATGGTATTGCGTAATTAAGGGATGGATGAAGTATAGCAGCAGATTCTGTTTCTCAAAGAAAACCTCTAAATTAAACTACATTTTTTTCAATCACAGCTCTCAAAGCTGGAATTTCACAGATTGTACTTAATTGTCTTTCTTGTTTAGTGTGAAATCCAATTAGACATTTCTGAGTACTCTATCATATACGTTAAAACATGTCTTTTTATCAATAGGTAGTGTATAAGTTAAGATGTCACTCGAAATAAATCGACTTTTGATAAGAGTTCCGGTCAGAGAACCAATCAATTTCCGTTGCTCCCGTTACGTACGTTCAAATAATTTAAAATGTCAATATTAATAAAAATCGTACCGCCGCCGATAAAAGTCAATCAAAAAAAGGACAAAAGTTCAAACATGCTGCAGCACAATTGGTTTTAGAACAGTGGAATGCGGCTGTGGAAGGAAAACAAAAATGTGTTTAATGGTAACGTGATACGGTGACTAATAGACTGTGCAGCGTCTTCTGCGGTTCCATAATATGCGTGAAGGAAAATGTGATTTAGGATAAGGGATTAGGGTTTGTTTTGGTTGCGAGGGGTTGTGAATGGTGGAGACAAGTAGCACGCACGTGCGTACGGCGGCGTCGCGGCAAGGCGAGGCACGACAGGGGGGCGGGGGGAGCCGCCATGGCGCCGCCTGGCGGGAGAGACACAACTTTATGACGATGCGATGTATTGTCTTCCCAGTGTGGGATTTACCGTTCCTTTTGTTTTTATTTTTTCGGACACGCCGATTAATTTCTTTTAGTGGGCTGTTTGGGGTCGCCGGTTCTGCTTGTACAATCAAATTTTCCTCTTTTGTATTTGAGGCTTTACTTAAGTGCTTTCGCATTTGCGACTCTTCACTTCGCTATTCAGTATACAACTGCGAATACGCTTTATATGTACATACATAGTGCTATAAATAAGGCTAACCGCATGTGCATGGCATTTGTTTCAGTGTGTGTTTCCTTTGCGGGAGTTTGAAAGTGCTTTTCTAACTTTGTGAATGCGTTTTGAAGATCGTCTATAAGTTGGATTGGCGATTAGAAAACACTCGCACGTTTTGCTATCAGACGGTTGCTTTGAAAGACCATATTTGAAAACTATATAATAGTTTCATTTCGACATCTGAATTCGATTTATTATTCATATCGTTGAGTTTTGACGTGACAACGTCTTAAATTAGGTTGCGGCTGGGAGTCACTTATGAAAAAGTGTAACGCTCGGTAACGTTACGATGAGTCACCGAACGAGAGAGAGGCCCGCCGAATGCCTTGCGTCTCTCTCCCACTCAACTATGATCGATGACGTTGTCACGTAAAATCTTCGCCCGTAAAACCGACTTTACAGGCAACCATTTTTTTTACTTTCATTATTTTCTTTTCTAACTATCACAGATTTTCTATTATTAAAAATTCATACCGAACAGGGCAAGAAAAGTGCCAGCAACCGATCGTACCAGCTGTTCTATTCATATTCGCATGAAAAATGGGTTAGAAACGGAATCAAAGAAAGATGGCGGATTGAATGGTGTTTTTATCCCAACCCTTGCTGACGAGGGCTGCGCAAACATTGGTTTTGTAATAAAAATATTTGTCGAAATCCTCAACGGGAAAGGAAACTGTATAAACGGTAGACGATTCTTTGCAAAATACAGAGAGTGCGCCTATTCTATTGTCATGCAGTTTTTAAACCGGGATTAAAATGAGCTAATCATGAGCACGGGAGGGGACGACAATCAACGCTGGCTTGTATCTACTATTGAACAATTTTTTTTTAACTTTTTGGTTCCAAACATAATTAAAAACATTTATTCAAGGGGTCTCCTGAATAAATGTTTTATGTCAAATTGGTAGTATATGTTAAATGTCTTTGGTCAAAATTAAACGTGAAGTGTTTTCTTGTGTTATGCATTTAATACTGTACCTACCATTTCATTGACTCAAACGTTACAGCTTCCCATTAATTCAATACCGTCATCTAAAGTTCCGATATCTCTTTAATTACGTTGCCGTATTAAACACGTGATTAATTCAACTTGATAAATCTTGTTTATATGTAAATCACCTTATTTGTAGCAATTAGTATTCTATACGAGAATGGTAATTATGAGTTCTGGCATATTTTCACGTTTGTTTTGTTCTTCGTATTCAACTTGTTTGCTGGTCTTCATTCGAAATTTCGGGGAAATTATCTCATGAATCTTATTAGCTTCTTGATTTCTTGGATATTCTTGGTCTGATTCTTATTAAGGTTAGTGTATGTCGCCGTTTTCATTACGTGAACTATCCATCACTCCATAACAATATTGTATATGTGCGATAAATCTTCATATACGTTCTCATTTGCAGTGAGTCGCATTTAAAACCCTTCTCATTTGAAAAGGCACCGATGAATGGCTCAGAGTCAATGGATCGTAAGAAATGGGCCAGTGACGTGGAGTAAGGCAAGTGAAACGTGTTCCGCGACCATTTTATAAGGGTCTCTCGGAGCTTAGTGGATTCCTCTTGTGTGTACGCGTGCGATAAGTCGTGGCAATGTGCGATTTTTTTCTCTGATAATATGATTTAGTAGTCGTGTTATGATGAGATATGAATGTGCTCGTTATTGGGTTATACGAGTAGTAAGGGTATCTGACTCGTTTTGTTCGAGTTGTTGACATTAAATGATTTTATTTATGATTTGCTAAAAATCTTATGATCATTTTATGCGCTTGTCGAGCATGTGTTCAAATCAAGTTTTCTTTTATAATACATATTATGTATCTAAATTCTTTTATTAGAACAATTTAAGAAATAACGTCTCTATAATTTACTCAAATATTTTCCATAGTAAAAAATATTAACATAAATATACGCAAAATACATCAGGTGTTATCGCGTCTGCGTAGACCTGAGAGGTCTGGGAAAGCTGGTGGTGCTTCCAGCCCCGTTAATGAGCCAGGTGGTTCCTGCACAATGTGGACCGTAACAATAGGAATGTAGCCGCTAAGGGTGGCTCGCACCCCCTGTGTACACTGTATGAATTTTCAAATGGCGATATTATTTCGATTTTAGTTTTGTAAACCAAAATGCATAAGTTTTTAGTGACAAATAACGATTTATTTAATGGAAATCATAAAATGGTTCTGACTGTTAACTAGTTCAGTATAGACAATTTTTACGTCAAAGCGAAAATATTGATGAAGATTGAACTTGACATAAAAGTAAGGATTAAGGATCTTGTGAAACTAGAACTTGAAACTCCGTTCCTTTCTAAGAGTTCTCTAAAGATTCTTTTAGCGCGTGATAAGGTTTAAAATGGTGCTGCTTTCGTGAAAGGAAATGTTGAATCGGATTTGCTATGAATGATAAAAATAAAGTTTAGCTTTTCAGGTTTTAAAACTAGGGCAAATCGGTAGAAATTGTTTGGAAAAGTAGTAGGTATACAACAGGAATTTCAAAAATGTATGATGTGGACGTAGACAAGATATAAATTATATAAACGACTTAATAGAATTACGATTTGCGGTGATATTTCATTAGTCAGTTATACTAAATTTTGGCGATGTCTTTCCTAAAGCTTATCTGGTGATTCACCTTTGATGCCAACAGAGTGTACTTACCAAGTTACCTTGTTAGTTACATGACCTACATCACAGAAAAGAAATAAAATATCATCGACCTACATAACAATCGTAAAAAATGTATCACATTCTAGAGTGGAATTCTCTCGTAAACCCGATAAAATTACTCAATGCTCGCCTTTGTCTTTCTATATAGTCCCTTATGCTAGATTGGAAGTGGGTGTATATATTTGATTATTTATTGGATCTTAAAGTGGATGACATCAATTCTAACTGCACGACTTCACATGAGACTAAGTGCTTCGCTCATTTCGAGATCCATTTCAGTTACTTGATATGACACAAATAAGTTTAAATTAGAATTTAAAGTTTCTATTTGGTAGAAGTAATGGCCGACTACATTGAATTGCTTAATTTGGTACTTGTGTCAGACAGCAGCCCTGTTTTACTGTGTAGTGGAAAGATATTAGATATCGTCTTCTTATTGAGTAGAAGCAACAGTTTCTCAACTTCGATCGATCACTTTCAAAGCAATATTTTATGAGAAATTAATGTTGCTGTTCCTTTAAACTATAGCACTAATGGCCCAACTTAAACTCATAAGCTACTTTAGCATCATAATTCAAACTTACGACAGCGTCACTTTATCTTTGATCTTAGCGAACATTTTCGCAAGTGTTTAGGAGACGTTAGCCAATCACCGAGCGCAGGAAACATAACTTGAAACTGTGAACGGGTTCAGTATATTTAGAGCCCTAAAAATAAACGGATCGTGCGGCCCTTCTACACTTGAACTTGAGTCGAGTTCATTGACCGAACTGAATGATAACTGTGCACTACTGTTCCGCTTCTTTTATTTTTTGAAGCATTTGAGAGATCATTCATCATGTTATATGAAGCACTTTGATTTATTTACGTTAGCTTATTTTTGAATGGGAGCTTTAGCTAACAATGGCAGGCACTGTACTGTGTACTGCGCAAGGCTACAAAAGGGAAAGTTTTTAGTTCAAATATTAATATTCGATTTTGTATTGTGCTTAAGTGATGGCAGCTTCCTCTAAGGGACCATATTTCGCTTAAGATGTTATATAATAAATTTTAGTTAGTACGCAATAGAGTTCAGAATGCAATAAACAGTTTATCACAATTGGTGTCGAGCGTTAAATCCCAGTGCTGTCTATTCAAATTATCGAAGATCGAGCCGGAAGAGCCAGAGTCTAGCGATTGTCGAGTTTCATCATACCAGTCTATAACACTAATGCGTATAATAGGAGTGATTGGAGACGATCTACCTACTTTAAAGTAATCCCTTTTGACTTTTGCAGTTTATGTAGCACAGTCATCTTATGATTAGCTCTCATAAAATGTGTAATTCGAATATTCAAATCGATTATTGTTTTGCACAGAACCGTTCGTTGCGGCGAAAGTTGGTGGAGGCCTATGTCTAACAGTGGACGTCTTTCGGTTGACACGATGATGATGATGATAATTTTGCTCATCTACAAAATTACTGTATGCTATTCAGTGGGTTACGGATTAAAAATTAAGCAAGTCATGCGGAAAATGTACCCCAATTCTGATGTCCACGCAGATGGACTTACGGACTAGTATGTCAATAAATACTAATGTCACAATAGAAAACATTGCCTTTTAGACCATAATTCTACGAAGAATGGATAAATAAACCTCATTTGTAGTAGGCAGTGTTGTGCATAATATAGTCTCACAGAATATCGTGTTGAATATCGATTACTCTATATTCGGAAACATGTCTGCGAAGGCTCGTTGCCGACCGGAATTATGTCGTCCGTGGCTTTCATTTATATTTTATTCTACTCCTTTAATATTCTGCTTCTATGAAGCTAAATTGTTAGTTGGTGTTATAATGTTTGGATTAAATTGTTTCTCGTTTATTGTACGTTGTAAACTTCTCTTGTTATTTCTTCTTGTGTTATTTTTAACCTTTTGTCTGCTATTGTCATGTAAAAGCTGTGTGTCTTTTATATTCTTATTATGCACAGTTTATGTTTTGTTACTTTACGCGCCTTTAGCTTTGTTAACATTTTTATCTTGTTGTACATTACTTTTGTTTATTTGGCTTACTTGATTAACAGTAACCTTTTATGCATGGTGTTTGAGAAGAATTTCATAAGATTTTTTCGTGGTTTAACGGTTATGTATATTTTTACTAAAGCTTCCTCGTGCACAAGCTTTTCTAAAGGTATATTATACTGGTTATTACAAACTATCAAATCAGTTTTTTAATATTCTCTAATATACAGTTAACTCGTTCAATGCGCAGCCCAAATTAAAGCAATTCGATCTGTTTCGAAATGCCGTGTTCTAGAAAAGTGCATCAGTCGTTTATTTTCATTGAAACGTGAGAGCTTTCGTAGCCAGAATTTGGATAGCAATTGATTATAACGTTTCAACGTAAATAGTTGTTCCTAAACGATCTTACGAAATGCATGTCGAAACTTTTAGAAAGATGGATATAACATGAAAGTATCGCTATGATTTAGACAAAATTGAATTTGTTGATGATGTCAAATTCGTACACTTATTTATTGATTCGTGATTGGGCGGGTGTCGATCCGTTTTAAATATCTACATTAGTTTCGTAAATTCTCATCCAATTCGTTTCACTCTTCCACAGGCTACCAACATAACTAAAACAGAAATCAAAAACGCTTATTTCAATAGATCAATTACAGGCACTTTAGAATAGTCATTTCGGTTAGCCAAAAAAAGTAAAGCTGAATTGCACGTTACAAAGCGTAGATCTCTATGGAGCAGAACGTGCAAGAAACTCCATGGACACTCTATAAAATCATATTATGAGTTCTGAGTAACCAAGTTTACAACGAGACTACCAAGTTCACCACATAATTTATTATGAAACGAAGACGACTTATAAAATGCCACAGCCCTCAATGCAAAAGTCAATAGGCATAAAACTAGGCAAGCGTGCTTCATGGAAATAAATCCATTTCTGCCGACTATTACGCGGTTAAACTCTTACCATGAACACTGAAGTGCTCCAGACGTCTGGAACTGTTAAAAGTTAAATAAACTGCGAATTTATTTGTAAAAGGGTTTAATATTAGGTTTTGCGATGCCGTTGTTGGCTGAAGTTCCTGTTTTTTAGGGTTCCGTAGCCAAATGGCAAAAAACGGAACCCTTATAGATTCGTCATGTCTGTCTGTCTGTCTGTCTGTCTGTCTGTCTGTCTGTCTGTCTGTATGTCTGTCCGTCCGTATGTCACAGCCACTTTTTTCCGAAACTATAAGAGCTATACAGTTGAAACTTTGTAAGTAGATGTATTCTGTGAACCGCATTAAGATTTTCACACAAAAATAGAAAAAGAGTAATAAATTTTGGGGGTGCCCATACTTAGAACTAAAACTCAAAAATTTTTTTTTCAGCATACCCATGCGTGTGGGGTATCTATGGATAGATCTTCAAAAATGATACTGAGGTTTCTAATATATTTTTTTTCTAAACTGAATAGTTTGCGCGAGAGACACTTCCAAAGTGGTAAAATGTGTGTCCCCCCCCCTCTAACTTCTAAAATAAGAGAATGATAAAACTAAAAAAAATATATGGTGTACATTACTATAAAAACTACCAACGAAAATTGGTTTGAACGAAATCAAGTAAGTAGTTTTTTTTTTTTTAATGCGTCATAAATCGAAAAAAATATACTATTATTAAAACATCGATCAAAGTTACAACACATTACAAGAACTTTTATATTATGTTATTTGCTGCTACGGAACCCTTCATGGGCGAGTCCGACTCGCACTTGGCCGGTTTTTTTTTTTGTGTTTCCTGAGAAGAACTTTTGAAAAAATTCTATTGTGACTGTAACAAAGCATTTATTTTGCCTAATGATGTTATGGTTCATGTAGTGTGGGCTGGAATGGAGACGAATTTGTCTATGACTTATGCTATCTAAATACCCTACACCTAAATCGTTCCATATCGTTATCTAAACGGCATATTAAGTGCTCTAAGTACTTTCATGAGAACAGCTATTAAATTATCTATAGCCAACAATTTAGAGTCATCGAGATTTCACTCTGCGTCAATACTCTTTTATTTTAAATGCATAATTGTATCCGGAGCCATATAAACTGAACAACCGTTCCAGTAATTCATTCCTTTACTCATTGAAGTGGAAAGAACTAGTGAGGGCCAGTAAGGTGGCATGAAGCGTGAATGAAAGAGGGCTGTGTGTAGGATGTAAAGGATCTGTCGGGCTCGGAACTAGGGATTACGCACGATGACGGTTGTTTCCCTTCCAATGCTACATGTGGGTAGCTAGGTAATGTGTTTTGGATGGATGGACTTGTGTGTTCAATCGGTAGTTTACTTTTGCTTAACAGATTTTTTACCGGCTTCATCTAGTTTAAGTTCGAAAAAATTGACTTGAGACATTTATTATCTTTGTCATACATTCATACATTCTTTCAAGTCTTTAATCGCGTCTTTGGAGTTCAGTAGATAAATGTTCTCTTATTTAACTCAGGTTTTCTTTACAACTTTCTTTGTTCTTAAGATGCATATTATTAATATTTATAAGACAGCCAGTGCCATCGGGATAAACTTACACATTTTGTTTTCTTTCGTAAAGTCTACATATAATTTAAATGCAATACATTACCTTCGTTCCTTTAACTTCATATTTCTATGGTACATTCAAAGGGATATCAAATTGCATATCTCGCAGTGCCTCAATGACTAATAAATTCGAATCGCCCGTGGCGCCCCCTCGTGTGATATTTATGCATGATAATAATTAATGAACTTATGCACAGAACTTGGTTCAAGTTCCCTTCGTATTTACTTTTGAAGTTGTCGTAAGCTTCCGTTATTAGGAACATTAGATTAGTTTTTATTAGGAAGGAAGTTAGAGTATGTCAAAATTGGTAAAGGTGACTTGAAGGAAATTTGATTCTACGATCCATTTGTATATATTTTTTGTACTTATTCACCTTTTTACTCTCTTTTATTGCACCTACTACAATTTTCTCTGCATCACCTAAAGATTGACTGGTAGAAAATGTCTAAAGCCTCTGTAACTAAATAAATAAAAGATTTGAAATATAATTTATGGTTTCTTTTAACTTTGCATGTCTAGTCCATTTGGCTAATGTCAAGTTTGTAAATTATTTAGTTTTTTCTACAGAACACAGTAAATTAGATGCCCATTGCGTATGTCGCCTTTGCAGAATTTGGCAAAAAGATTACCTAGTCAGTCTTCGCAGCAAGTTTCGCTGAGGTAGTGAATGCTATAATAAAGTCCATCTCAGCTTCATTTTACTGACATCGAACGATCCTAGATATTGTTGAATTGTGTGAAGATTTGAGAAACAAAATAACACCAAGTTTACTTCACATTATCTACTAGAATTCAATTGGCAAATAATTAAAATGGCCAACGAATTTCGCTTGAAAAACTCCCAAACAAAAAATCTGACCGTGGTCCATTAAATGTTAGTAATCACACCCTCTAAAAACTATGTTAGTAAAAAATACAATAACAAAGAGATCTTAATTAAAAAAAAGAAAAAAAGAAGTCTTATTCCATTATTTTTGCTACGTAGTGTTGTACCAGCCAGTACCAGTGATCTTATTTAGGTAAAAGTTTAGCCAGTATCTAGTAACTGTTCATTATTTCTGTGATTATACCCTTTCTTTCGGTACGGCTTCTTTTTATTTAACTAACAATCCATGGAACGATTCGATAATAATGCCATAAAAAGCTTAGTAAGTTTATAAATGCTAATTTTTAATATAAACCGCGGATTTTATGCGTAAGATGCGTATCTGAATCTTCTACCATAAATTGTGAACTGTGGGATACTACTTGTACCGAATGTACTAATGTATTCTGTTCTCGGGCTACCGAATAAATTTCTTGTCATATTTATTTACTATTAATATTTGTATATTAAATATATTATTAGCATCTGCCAGCGGCTTCGCCCACAGGAAAGTAGATTTCAACATATAAACTTTAGACACTCGTTTCGTCAGTTTGGGGGTTTTTTTATGGTGGGAAAAATCATCCAATGACAACCCCCGCTCTTGGGCGGAGCGGGAGATAGTGTCAAACTCTTACTGACTAAAAGCCCACCCCGTTTCTTCTAGCCTTCATACCGGGGCTCGAGTTCCCTTTCGGATAACCCTGGCTCCAGTAGGCTTCGACCCGGCTGGGCCCTTGCGGTTGCTGACAACTCCTTGAGGCGCGCGGGAACAGTGCGCGCCGTCGACGACTTGGGCTTGGTCCGGGTCCCTTTGGGGGGTGAATTTTGAAAAACCTTTAGTGGCGAGTCATAGTGTTCGCCTACGTCATAAGAGGAAGTTATGTGCATAATTTCAAGTTTGTAGACCCTATAGTTTTAAATGTCAGTCAGTTTTTCCTTTTATGTATACGTAGATGATTAGATAAAGAAGTCTACCATTCTTGTTTTTTTTTTGGGGTATCGTCAAATGGTTTCACCCACTCTAAGGTGGAGCAAAAGGAGGTGTCAGATTTTGCTGACTAAAACCCACCTGTGTTCCTTTAGTTGCCCTTTGCGATCCAGGATCATAGTAACTGTTTCGAATAATCCCGCAGCCCAGGTCTATCTCCCTACTACATTTTCGTATTGCTTGAAGGGTTGGTCTGTGGTTTATGGTTTCATATTGTAATAATCAATTGTATAGTGGTTGCTTAAAGACATCTGCTTAACCTTTCAATCGTGGAAATTACAGACACAATAGAAAGACAATAGGTGCGCGAACGCCGGCGTTTGCTTGGGGTTTAATGAATGGCAGATGTTTTAATATTAAGGGTGCTTTTGCAGAGATGTGCTATGCTACGTTGCTCTGGATCCGATTGATATCATATTCATTGGTGCGCATAGGATGCGTGCTATGGATTCCTTTTATCGATACATCGCATATCTCGAGGTGTGCATCTTTCTAACACATCTTACTCGCACCGGTACATAGCTTAGTATCAGTGGATATGGTAATTAAACTATAATAGCTATTACATCCTCGCAGCATAGTTGCCTAGCACATCTCTGGTGAAAAAGCAGCATTAGACCGGTACTAACATAAAGCTTTACGCTTTGGCAATCACGTACATATCTATTAGGCCAGTCTATGTCATAGGTCTATTTATAATGCCTCGAAAGCGAGGATGACTTAAATCCTTGTCATAAGAAAATATTTTCGGATAGCCTTTTAGGATCCTTTATCATCATCATTGTCATTTCAGCCAAAAGACGTCCACTGTTGAACATAGGCCTCTCTCAAGCGATACCACAACAATCGGTTTTGTGTGTTACATCCATGGTATACCCGTGACCCTCACCAGGTTATCAGTCCGTCTTGTAGGAGACCTTTCAATGCTACGTTTTCTGGCCCCATCGACCATCTGTTTTGCGAGCGATGTGCCCAATCCACTGCGAATTACGTTTGATAATTCTTCGGGCTATATCTGTGGCCATAATTGCCTTGCAGATATCTTTATTCCTAGTATAAACATAGCATAATCAGCATTATGTTCCCACTGCTGGGACTCAGGCCTCTTCTCTAGGACAGGAAATGGGCCTTAATCCATCACACCGGCCCTGTGCAGGTTGGTGAATGTCATATGTCTTCGAATTTTTGGTTCTAAGATATGCTGGTTTCTTCACGATGTTTTCCTTCACCTTTTTGAGAGCAGTGGTGATGAAATAAATTACACAAAGTAATGCGCCTGGCTGGGTTTGAACCTCCGATCTAAACCTCGTAAGTCGGGGCCTTTACACTCGGCCACCACTGCTCATTGCTGTAACGATTTCCAATTACGTTTTCGAGTACAAAATACCACAGGAAAAACCGCTTATATTGTCTTTATTAAAGTTTTTGTGTGCCCCCGCTGTCATTCCGCTACTTATATGACATTTACGACACATGTCATACGTAATTGCCGAGGCACTGCTGAATCCCCCCGGGGTCCTTACGAAAATATCCGCCAAGCGATTATGACCTCTGTGGGTGGTATACACAACCCTATAGGTATAAATAATATTGTTTATAAGTGCCTATAGTAGTACAGCAGTAAACCTGACTTTCATAAGATCCTGTTTGGCGTCTGCATTATGGTCTGAAGATGAAACAAGTTTTGAATATGAATGTTATCGTGTGCCGTGTGATTATTCTTTTGTTTTGATATATGTGCATAGATAATTCAAGAGATATGTTTGTACTTGTCGTACTACGAGATATAGACCTAAACCATGACGTTTAAAGTAAGATAGTTTTAATCTTGTTTGTGTGTGGGTAAGAGACAGAGCTATACAGGTTGTCTAGCGCCATCTCTTACCCTCACTGAAACAAGATTAAAACAATCTTACTTTGAACGTCATGGTAACCACGATAGTCTGTCCAAAAAGTTAACCGACTTGGGAATTTTGTATAATGTTTAATCATTTTAAAAATACGTATATTCGATACTTTTTATGAGGTTCTTCTGTTAGTAAACAATGATCAATATCTCTTAATCAACCTTGATTTTTGAACCAGTGTTGACTAAATCAGATTTAATTAAATTCTTATAATTACCCAAGTCATTTGACTTTTTAGACAGACTACTTGTCTTGTAGATTAAATTGTGAAATATTGAGTTATGGTGGGATTTTTTCGAGTAAAGTTAAGTGGCATTTTTAAATATTCGCAAATTGATACATATTGGATAATCATCATCATTTCAGCCCAAAGACATTAAATATATTTCAGCCGAAGGACATCCACTGTTGGACAATGGCCTCCCCAAGTGTCACCATAATGAACGGTCCTGGACGACTCGCATCCATCGCATTCTTAGTGGATATTTGATGTATAAAAAACTTTTTACAAAAAAAAAAAAAAACAAATTACATATATAATTGTTAAATAACGAAGAGACGAAACTATTTTAGAAACACCGACTTCCGAAATTAAAGTTATTTTGTACTTTTCAGTGTTTTTTTTAACATTGAAGCCGGTTGTATTTTTTTTTTGTAAAAAGTTTTTTATTTTACACATTTTAGTTATGGTACCACCACTAATAAGTACACCTCAGCCAAACTTAAATACCTTATAGCCATAGAGCATCTCATAACGATTCTAATAATCCCAAACACGGTTAGAATACATTAATTTATCTTCAAAATCAGAGTGTTTTTTTTTACTAAAAACTAAATACGTTTTTTACCTTGACACTGCCTAATTGGCTAAATAGTAAATCCTTAATTGGCTGTAATATTAGTTTATCTTTAAGTAAAATGTATGTAAAAGAGCTGTGGATTTTGTGAATAAATAAATAAAATAAATGCGTTTGCAAAACAAAAAAAACTAGGCAAGTGAGTCGAACTCCTGCGTTAAGGGTTCCGTACAAACTTACTTATTAAAAAAGTTAAATTTCCGAATCGAGTTACGAAGATTTTTTTTTTAATTGATATAATCTAGTGCTTGACTGAGATTTATATGAATCATAAAAAAAAATTGCGAATTATTTTGCCATACTTGTGCTGTCAGACCTTGCTTCATGCCAAATTTCAGGATTGTAGGTCAACGGGAAGTACCCTTTAAAATAGTATTTGGAAACTAAACTAAGTGGATATAAAAACCTTGAAACACGCATAAACAAAGATCATTATTAACATGTGTGCGAAATTGTGTTCATTTTGCCATTCATATCACGCAAAATGTGTCTCTGGTATTGTTCGGCTTTTCTTACAATTGTGTTAATGGTTTAGAAGATTTATATCAGTCCTTTTATTGTGGGGAGGGTGACTTGATATAATTCTTATAATCAATTTTATTAAGTGAAGAAGGGACGTGACAGATAGGCATATTAACAGATAATATTGACCAGAGGCGAAGATAGAGCTTTTGGATTAGTGAAAATTAGATCTTTAGGAAAAATATAGCTAAGAACGAATGAAGGTATTGAAATTAGCTGTCACACTATTATTAATTCATTAAACACTGAGCGAACACCGGCGTTCGCTCTGTCATTGTCTTTCTATTGTGTCTTTAATTACGGAATTCGAAAGGTGGTGCTGGCAAAAGCTCGTTATATTATGCATAATTATAGTACAAGATACAATAAAAAGAGAGTTCGTTTAAATATCTTTTCACACCTGACATACCGGTTATTATTTTAGCAACAATATAATCATCATTGTCAAAGGAGGGTTGTCCTCTATAAAAAGACTTGATAGAAATATCATCTGTCAAATAGTTTCAATTACCCTGAACATTTACACTTCACATTCAATTGACTTCAATTAAGAATTACTTTCTCACTATTTGCGACTAAGGACTAATGAAGCAAGTGTGAAACTTGTGTTAAGAATTTTTTTGCAGTTGGAAGTGATAAAATATAAACTGTACCCCTAGCCAAGTTGCTAATCTAGATAGTAACGCTTGTAGAAAGCTTCAAATGTACGGGAATGACGACGCTCAGTCACGTGGTCAGAACAAAAGAATTGGCGGCAAGGTCAACTCGAAACGTTCGGCGCAAGCGAAACGAAATGTTATCTTTTACATATATAAAAGCGAAATACCACTCACTGATTAATCACAAAATCCCAGAAACTATAACAAATACAAATATTTAGTGGACACTTGTAACTGGCCTTCTTCTTCATATCATGTTTTTCACTGTAATATATTAGCTGTAAGTTTTCTTAAAATTAATAAAATAAACATCAACGGGACAGTAGCCAAAGACGTAAGTTTAACCGCAGGGGACAGTTAGGCGGTTATCATACTGCCACGCACCACGCAGCGTAGCGCGTGAAAACGCACCTACGCACGTACTTGCGAGAGTCATCATCGTGCGGGGTTTTTACGCTCTCACGCGCTTAGGTGCGTTGTATAAATTCACGCAGGCACGCACTCATTTCATACAAGATAAAGCATGGTACTACGAGACTAAGTGTGCCATACCTACCGTGTCGCCCCGCACCCACGCGCGTGACTGCATGTTTCTCCGCAAGTAGGTGCGTGATCTGCATGAACGCGCGTGGATGCATTTTCAGTGTGTTGGACAGCGCGTGTTTGCTATACAACGGAGATACTTACAAGCAACGTTAAGACACGCATTCATGCACAACGCTGCGGGGTGTGTGGCAGTGTGATTACCGCCTTAGTCCAAGATACGTCAAAAAGTTATGAATGTTTCACTTTCCATAGCATATTACAAGTTCAGCAGGCAGCGTTATATCAGTTATATCCTACGATTGATGACTGTCATTTGGCGCGACACTTGTTTGCTTATATCCAGCCCTATGACGTCACACTATGAATGTACGACAAGGTGATTCATGCGTGCTTACTTTCATGCTGAGAGATTTTTTCATGTCTTTGCAAGTTATCTGTTGTGGGGATTGGGGATTAGTTAAAGAGGGAGTGTTACAATTTAGGGGAATGTAAGTATAGGTTAGTGATTGTGGTGTAGCAAGGTGACTAATGGTCCTGGGCCAAAAAATATGGGGCTCCTTTTTTAAGTGGGATATTATCACGTAACTTTTGCTCTGGGTTGAGTGGCAGAGAGTGTCAGACTTTTACTGACTCAAATAAATTATTATGGTTAAAGAAGTGTTGCTACCTATTTTATTTATATTTTGTAGGTGGGAGAATTTTTCGCTCGTTCAAAAAGGATTGTTTAGCAGGTTTTGGCCCCCCCTGCCCCGCTGGGCCCTTCAATAGCTACGCCAGTGGCAGTGACTGCAGTGTGAATACCGCCTTGGGGTAGGTTGCAACCCTGTTGAAATGTTAGGAGATGTGTCTGTTCGAGCAAAGTTTTGTAGGGGTATGTTAGAGAGATGATACTTTTTCTTTATGTGAGAAATCATGGGTGGCGCGAGAGGTAGTGTAATGTCAGTCTTTTACTGACTAAAGCTCAGTGATACTTCAGTTGCCGCATGGTAACTTTATCGAACAATCCACAGCCCTGATGAAGGACAGTACCCTGCTTGCATCATTAAGGCCCTGGGGTCCAAAGGGCAACTAAAGGAACATGAGCGACACTATGATTTCCCACCCGTTTAACCTTTGTTCGAGTTTTGTGACTGATCTTATTTTCAATTTTTTTTATAGATATTATATGGGACACCCTCATCTATCAAGTAATGATGTCTATCAAGTGTTCTCACTGACCTACTCAGTAACTGAGCGCTTCAGGAAAAATATCGGACAGAAAAGAAATGAGACTACCGACTTTTTCCTTTTATTAAACGGTATTCCATAGCTGCCAGCCGCCATGTGCCAAACATCTGCGCCAACCGATTTTTTACCAACTCTAACTTTTGACCCCACTTCGCTACGATCATTCATGTGGGAATAGG
Source organism: Mythimna albipuncta (assembly GCA_929112965.1). NCBI lineage: Eukaryota > Metazoa > Arthropoda > Insecta > Lepidoptera > Noctuidae > Mythimna > Mythimna albipuncta. Next base: position 9,073,444 of record OV815974.1, on the reverse strand, counting down.
ATTTTTCACGAAGCAATTTATAACTCATTCGTTTACCCATACGGTTTCTTTTTGCTTGTACCTCGTTTCAAGTGGGTGTTATTCTTGTTACAGTTTTAATTGCTTTGAATTATTAACGAAATTAAATTGTACATTCCGAAAATAAAGTTTTGAGTTGAGTTCATAAATTCGGCTTATGACTACAGTCGTAAAGTATGTTTTATATTTGATGTATTTGTCATTTAAGATGAATTGGATTGCTACATAAGCTTTACGACTTAGAAACACAGCACTAAAACGCGAATAAAAATGAACTTTTAGTATCTAAGTTGCAACTTGCATGTCTATGAAAGGTAAGCAAAGTCGTTCTATAAAGTTATGGCATTGACTTTTGTTTATAATTAATTACCTTTCGTGATTGAAATTATTTAAAGACCTAAAGAAATGCTTACAAAAATGCTCTTAAACATTCCATAAAATTACGTAATTGGGCAAAAAGTATTTTATCTCTGGTACGGCCTTATTACGAAAGCTATTATCAAGTCGATTTGGCGACATATTCTCTTTTATTGCGTGACACGAAACGCTAATGTTTCTTGTTAACAAATATGGCGACAGATGCCAGTGACACGTTGCTGTCATTTCCGATTTTTTTCTCACGAACGAAGTGCTCTACTACCCAAGCTTGTTTAGTTAAAAAAATATTCTATTCATCTGCGCTAACTTGTTATGTTTTTTTTTGCTAACTGAGATAAACAATCATCTTTTCTCATCTTCGTACTTAAATTTCAACTGTGGAACCCTTGGGATGTATACAGAATCATTAATTCATTTTGCGCAGAATCGCAAGCTTGACAAATTAAGGTCATTGCCTTGAGGTGGGAAGCGTCGAAAAAGTTCAGGAATCGTTTTAGAACCGTCCCTTTTATAATTTGAATATCGTGTTTCGGCGCTTTAACGCTTTAGCCTCAATTCTAAAAATATGGCCTAGATAATTTTAGAAGTTCACGAAAAAAGTTTTTCATAAACAAGTTTGTGAACTCGCGGAAAGGTTTCCGAACGGAATCGGTAATTAGGTACACAAGTTCAGTTAAACTTTTGTTTGCTCTCACGGGGGAAATTTTACAACTTTTATCGAGTAGTTTACCAATTACTCCGGCTCTTATTTAGTTTTTCCAATATTTTCAGAATATTCTGTTGGAAGTTTTCGTCATATTTATTGGGGGCGTACGGAATTTTCGATCGTTAAGTAATATTGTTAGGTCGAGAATTTGGTTTAAATGCCTATGAATTTTGATCGTACCCTTTAACCTTATTACCGAATATCGTTGTCCTCGGCCGGTCGGGGTTCACAAATTGGTTCACAATTGAACAAGATCCACAAACAGAATCTCGTGGACTCGTCACCAGGCAATGGGTTGGTATAATGGAGGTTTGCACGTTTGCTTGCACTGTTTGTCTCACTCTAATTACTTGAGAGCAGATCTTAATTACGGGCATCCGGGCCGTTTGATTGGCTCCCGCATTGTTTGTGTTCTCGGCTAACAGAACAATTGCAACTGCACTTGGTGGCTGAAGTCACGGGGTTAATAATACCTACCTACCTACCCCGCCAGTCGGCAGCGGACGGCAGGCCGTTGAACTGGGACACGTGGCTGTCGAACTCAATACGGCGCTGTTTGGAGAAGGCTGCATAAAGTAATTTGGTTTTGTTTCACATTTTTGAGAATTAAGTGGAACAGAATGTTTTCCCTTTTCTAGAGTGGAGGCCTGAGTCCCAGCGGGACGGACATTGTAAGGCTCATAATGGTACTTATGGTTTTAGTTTTTCAAGAGCTCAAAGTTAAACAACTAATTCATTTTACTCAGTTACAAATTTAAAAATAGTTTTGCATTTTCTGTTGTTAAAAAAAACAATTGCTGATCGTTAGTTTTCCTGAAAATCAAAAATGGCTTTACCGATTTTAATATTTTTTACCTTGTTGTGTTTGCTTTAATATAATTAAAAAAAAAAAAAAAAAAACACTAAAAAGCTGTTGAAAATTTTAAAATGGGTTGAAAGGTTGGAAGTGATTTCAAAGAAAAGCCGCGCACTCCAGCTGGAATGCAATATATTTTTGAGGTAGCAACGAATTTGTTATCTGAACAGTAAGTCCGATGATACGGCTTTACGTTTGATTTAACAATTTTTCCCAATAGTCCTCACTGTTGAGTTTTTTAACAAGATTTCACATTTAAATCCCAACAGAATTGCGGTTACATTTATATCTTCTTTTATATACATTTTGACTGGCCTGTTGGTCTAGTGGTTTGTGGTCCTGACTGCTATGCCAGAGGTCGTGGGTTCGATTCCCACCCAGGACAAATGTTTATGTGATGAGCATGATCATTTGTTCTGTGTCTGGGTGTAATTTATCTATAATATGTATGTATTTAGAAATACATAAGTATGTTTATCAGTTGTCTAGTACCCATAACACAAGCTCTGCTTAGCTTGGGACTAGACGGCGTTGTGTGGTAGTTGTAGAATATTATTATTACATATAACAAAGCCGTGCCAGTTACACCATTTACAACTCAAGAACGGCTGGACCGCTTTTAATGATTTTTGCTTTAGCCCCTAATAAATATCGAACTCCTTCGATATGCAAAAATGACAGCAACTTTCAGATACTGTTGTCTTAATCATTCCAACATTTGGTCAATAACTTTAGCTAAAACTTATTATTTACACTACATTCATTAACTGTTAGGCGGTACCAAGTTTACAGGGTCAGTATATCATAGTATATCATATAGGTGTAACGATATATAAGGCGTCACATAAGAACTAATCCTGCTTCGCGCATTTATAGTTCTCAGCGCGATTTGAACGTATAGAACAGCCCGAAATCATCTGCCGGGCAGTTGCCCTCCTGACATAACACTTGTCTGGTTGGAGGATCATCTTTTTTCAAAAGACGTATATGGGTCTTTACTCTCTGTTCCACATACCTTCAAATAGGAATATACAGATTTAATGCACTATTAAGTCTGTACGTTCCAATAAATGTCATATAGGTATAAAAGAGGTTACGGCACTGCATAAAATGGCTGTGTAGAGAAAGTGCGGGTTGGTTTCTAATTTCACTCGTTATCCGCCATCGACCACTGTTCGACTTATTGCACTTGCGAGTCGAGCGTGGAGGCTAATAGCCCCATATTACACTACCAGTACGATTATGACTAGGGAATCCAATCCCGCAAGCGCGGGATCCCGCAACTGCGGGAACCTGCACCTTTTCTGCGGGATCGGAAATGGATTGAAGTTTTTGAGCCCGCGCTTATGGTGGCCGGAAATCAGGATCGGAATCCCGGCGGCTAGGGTGCGAGGGCCATTGCCTCGCGCGTGCGGCCCATCCTTTGCTAGCATTACTGCTTTGCAGAAGGAGGCGCTTGCCACTCTTCGCTGCGGACCATGGCCTCTGTACCAAGGCCCGACGCGAGAGATCGCTGCCGCCGAGCGCCCCCACGAGAACACGGCGGTGCTCTGCAGAGGTGGGGCACACCTTTACCGTATGCTCCACCGTGTCCTCCGGGCGGTTCACACTGGGAAAAGTGACACTTGTACTAGTACGAAAAAAAAACTTCCAAATTCAAATGTAATTCCAAATTCCAAATGTAACAAAATCAGAGGTGTTTATAATAGATTTCGTCAGCCAAGCTCCATTGAACTTCTGAAGTATAAATCAATTCATTTCAAATCGATTGTTGCAATTAAATCGATTAAAAATATCGATAAGTAAAATGCATTTTATATCGATTAATGTTTGATTGGTTAGAGAAGTTCACGTCGTTTTCGTTTTGTTAATTGAATAAAAGCTTTGAGAAAAGTTGGATCGAGTTTGTATCTATTTTGAAACTCAGTGATGTTTGTTGTTGAGAATTTTATTGGTTTCTGTATTTGGTCGTACCAATACGGAAGGTATTCGTTGGAGTCTGTTACGCAGTGTTATAAATCTCTGGACTAAAATAATAGTCCCGAGATTTTCTATGATATCTGATAAAGTCATAATAAAAGAATAAGATTACCTAGTGCTATGTAAGCAGCCATTAACGATTAATTGAGAATAATAATTAATATAATTACTTAAAAAATATGATGATAATATTTTTTAAATAAGGTAAGGTAATAATAATTTAATAATGGAAGGAAAAATAAATAGTATAATAATTAATTAATTAATCCTGATAGTAAATAATAAAAACAATACCCCGATGAATGGGAGACGCACAGGACCCATCGTTATGGTGTCACTTTGACCAACAATGCAACCACTGTTGGACAAAGTGGCTGTAATGATAATGAATTTTAATTATTATAAGTTCAGACTTTGGAAAGGCAACTGCATCTATACCTCATGGTACCTCAAGGTCGAGCCCCTGTCAAACTTTGACTTTCTGATGTAATTTAAAATATGTCATCTTTCATTAATGTAATTTTTGCCTGTAATGTATATCATCATCATCATTTCAGTCGAAAGACGTCCACTGTTGGACATAGGCCTCCCCCTAGTGTCACCATAACCACACTATAAGTAATACCATAACGATTGATCCTGTGCGGCTCGCACACAGAAATGTCTCGCGTACGATATGCGAGACGTCTTTTCTGTGTTTTAAATAAATTATCAATTAATCACACGTGCAGGACCGGTCATTGCGGCGACGCTTGGGGGAGGCCTATGTCCAACAGTGGAGGTCTTACGTCGGATATGATGATGATGGTGATTGATTTGTTTTTTTTTTCGATGGGAAAAATCATCCAATGACAACCCCCGCTCTTGGGCGGAGCGGGAGATAGTGTCAGACTCTTACTGACTAAAAAACCCTTCAAGTCTTCATACCGGGGCTCGAGCGCCCTCTCGGATAACCCTGGCCCCAGTAGGCTTCGACCCGGCTGGGCTCCTGCTGCTGCTGACAACTCCTAGAGGCACGCGGGAACAGCGCGCGCCGGCGACGATTTGGGCTTGGTCCGGACAGTTACGGGACGGCTGGACGGCGAGCTACCCATTGCTCACTGTCCGCCAACCCATAATGATGATGATCATCAATTAATTCATTAAACCCTAAGCGAACGTCGGTCTTTGCTCTCTCATTGTCTTTCTATTGTGTCTCTAATTACGGTATCCGAAAGGTTAAATTACAAACTTACTCTTGTAATAGCACAGTCAACGCAGCCTATATTATTTCTAGATATTCTCAGTATCGAAACAAGATCCAGACTGCAAGATAAACGTCTGTTTCTGAAGTCTAGGTCACGGGTCAATAGCTGCACAACTTTCGAACTGAGCAAGAGATCACTTATTTGAAAATAGAACTGATATTTGAAATGGAAAATAAAAGGTTTATAGGAACGTCTTTACTTCGTTTTTCTCAGTATTTTGCATTCATTTTTTATTTTATTTTAAAATTCAGTTATCTCGAAATTTGATGGCCAGATTTGAACTTGCCAGACATAATATTATTGCATTATGGGTGAAATAAAGGGTAAGTTTTTTGGTTAAGGCCTGATTTTTCAATAGTCAAATAACTGGAATCAAAAAATTAAATGCCTGGCGATTGAAAAATCGTTCTTATAGTATTTTATTAAATTTTCTCATGGTTTAAATCCATGAAAAAGTTTCTTAAAAGGTATCAATAATGTGGGCTGCGGAATGTCTATTTTTTTTTTAATTTTCCGCTTTGAGTTAAGCAAGAGAGCATGTCAATCTTTGACAGACTAAAAGCCACCTTTGTTCCTTCAATTGCCTTATGAGTTCCAGGGCCGCATTACAGTGACTCTTTCGAACAATCCCGCATCCTTTAGTCATAAATCTCAGTCTATCTACAGGCTATGTTCATCTGAATGTACATACATATATGCCGTAGTATAAAGAAAACATAGAGTATAGCTCACTATCACATATAAAATGCATGATTACCGGTACTATCTGATACGTTTCCGTCGCCTCACGTTCGTTCAATACGTGAGACATGCGGCCCTAAATATATTTATATTTTTTGTTCTGTGTACGAAATGATCAATACTTTTGTCTACTACATGGTACAAGCATGGTAAGTATAGATGTGGTCTTTTTCGAACGCAGACCGCAACTCAAGGAGTACTGTGGGTTTTAGTCAGATATAACGACCATCTCCCCCAAGTGTCGCCATAATGACCGTTCCTGTGGGTCTCGCATCCATCGGCTTACTATGGGAGGCCTATATCCAACAGTAGAGGTCTCTACTGGGGCCAGGGTCTAGTTTTTAGTCAGTAAGAGTCCGACACTATTTCCGTGGATGACTTTTACCCAGCAAAAAAAAGTAGTGGACGTCTTTCGGCTAGAATGATGATGATTCTTCCTTTTCTACGGAGTATGTGGAACTTTACTCCCTGTTTCATATATCTCTAAACATACGAGTACCTAAGTAAAAACATACTACAATATCTTACTTACCGTCTCCCAAAATCTACAAAAGTAACTTTATCTTTCATAACATTTCCACAAACAAAAGTATGCTCACGACAGCCAACAAATTAAAAAGTAACAATACGAACATCGTACATATTTAATATACACGCGTATACATTTCATTCGAACCCAATATCCCCCAGGATGCCGCAGTACAAAGGCCTTAGAAACGGTTTTTCGTGGAAAAGTGCTGACTCACCATGAAAAAAATCACAATGGCCGCGGGCTCACAATACATCCCTAGGAAACTGATCATTGCGGTCCCGAAATAACAAATGAATTGAGAAAATCCAGCCATACATTGATATACCAGAGTAATAAGATCTCGGTTGTAGTCTGCGAGTGTCCTGTCAATATCATGATGCATTATGATCGAAATAGTCGTGTGCAGTCACTGGAACTTGCTCGGTTATGTACCAAGTTCAATATGGCGATTTCATTTTGTGTGGTTAGCCTTGAATCGGAATTGATTTTCATGTTCTGTTGCAAGGCAGAGAGATTCTTTTGAGAGAAGATTTGAGATGAATAAATCTGTTTATACTTACAATAAATATTAATTAACTAGATTTTGCTTCAAATATAGCCTATGTCAATTTTTTTTTGGTGTATATTTGGTAGGACTAAGAATAGGCAGCCCTCGTCAGCTATCTCGACAGTTTATAATCAACTACCTGCAGCTATTTCTGGTGCCCCGACTATAGGCAGCTTCAAAGTTCGTTTGAAAAAATGGCTTATCGAGCAAGCTTTTTATTCTTTTGATGAATTTATGATTTAATGTAATTTAATTTTGACATAAATATTAATTTGGACTAAAAATTGTTGTGACTGTTAATTTTATAATTTACTAGCTTTTGCCCGCGACTTCGTTCGCATGGAATAGTGACTTCCGGAAATTTCAGTACTGAATTGATGCCGACTCTTGACCAATAGATGGCGCTGTATGTCCGGAATAAATTTTATTTTTTATTTTATTTTTTGCAATAAAAACTATCCTATGTCCTTTCTCAAGTTCCAAACTATGTCTGTACCAAATTTCACACTAATCGGTTCAGTAGTTTAGGCGTGAAGCAAATACAGACAGACAGACAGACAGAGTTACTTTCGCATTTATAATATTAGTTTGGATTTTAATCTGTGATTTGACTTCTATTGACTTGTTTTCTTGTATTTTATTTTGTTTGACATTTTAATGTAATTATTTGTATCATTTGTTAACTATTGTGTAATCTGAAATATCCGTTTATGACTTGTAAGAATCCCTTACCAATAAACTACTACGACTATGACTAGTATTAGGTATAATAATTTAATCAGATAAAATTTGTATTTTTGTAATGAATGAATTTAAAAATTACGTGATAGAATGCTACTTTATCACTGAGTGACATAGGCTATATACTTTCTACATTCACCTGACAAAACCTAATACCTACTCTCAAATACAGTCGAATCAATCTTCAATTCAAAGGATGTGTCAAGACTTCAATTAAAATTGCTCAAAAATAGATTCGTAAACAAAATCTAATTTAAAGATTATTCGGAAAACTATTTTCTTTCAACGAAACATCGGCCAAAATTGCTCAGCTGGGCGAGAGGGGTCCCGTCCAACTGGTCACACTTTGCTTTCTCTATCGACGCACGGGGTATTCAGAAAATTTAATTTCCGTAGACAGATCGAACAATTTCGCTTCAATGTGGTGTTCACGGGTTGTAATTGGGTCAACCCGACGGACAATAGACTCTGACAATGTTATTATTAGTAAGTAGATTTCTTATTCACTCATTACATTATTATCCGACGATCCATCCCGTCGGTAAGTTGGAAAAAAATCGTTTTGTGATCGTGGAAAATGAGTTTTCGAATTGAATTCGCAATTCGACAAATCTGATTCACAATTCCGTTTCCATAATATCGGTGTTTCACGTTCGTTTAATTGCTGGTATATTTAAGGAACTTAAACTTTGCCAAGATGATAATAATAGAAAAATGATGATATATAACTATGTATTTCTGTAGATTTTGTGTAACCAAAACAATAGAACAACAACTCAATTCTTAAACAGAACGAAACTGATAACATCGTAATTGTTACTATTGTCAATTGTTTTTTTTTTAATTGATTTAAACTAGTGCTTGACAGCGATCCCACCTGATCATAAGCAGTGATGCAATCTCTGATGGTGAGGCAATTATTCCGAAGTTTTATGAGCTGTATTTAAAAACCACCGAACGATTTTCAAATCGTCCTAAACTTACCGATCACGATCCGACTCTAAATCCTTGATCGTAGCCAGACAAAACAAGACAATTAATCACGAATACATCTCACTTTTAGCGAGTAATGAATCGAAAAGATTAAGACGCTCGAGCTTCGAGGGAGGAATCTAATCAGCACTCCAATTTACACAAATCGTTCCCACCACTCAAATGTGTGAAGTAAGAATGTCTTCGTTAATCTAAACCAATCGATTATTCTGGCGGGTTAATAAAGACTGGCAGACCTCTCGACCAGTAGACACAGAGGCACACGGTATCCTCACAGTGAAACGAATTATTTACCCTCAATAGAAATCTTTGCGCTGTGTTTGTAGTTGGAAAACAAGTCCTTTGAGATTTGTTAGAGCCGTACTAAATTCGATTACAGAGGTGACATGGACGTCAATTCTGGATGGAATGTTGGTCAACCGCAGGACAGGTTTCAAACCTCGTTTCGAATTTCAATTAGGTCAAACCCAACTGAGGGTATTTTCATAGTGACACTTTGTAGTGTATTATCAAAATTAAGTACCTGGTGGGAATCGAAACGAATGAATTAACATAGGAAATCACATAGAAAATGATGAGTAATGGTGGTAAGAAGTGATGCAATCTCTGATGGTGAGGCGCACTAGTTTATTAAGAGCATATTCACTCTAGCCTTGAAGACACTCAAATTATAATCGGACGGGAAGACCGCAGCAGGCAAATTGAAACTCTCAAAAATGTGTGATAAAATAAGACTTAACTAAATATAAGTTCTGTTAATATAGCTATTATCTATCGATAAACAATTTGACACAAGCCTATCACGATCAATTCACAGTTTTATAAAGTTTAATATTGTTAAAGCTGAGTTAAGAGCCAATAAATCGTCGGAGATTAAAGGATTCAATCCGTTACAAGGTTCGCAGCAGATTACGGGACAGACTGAGGTGAACTATCATAGGTTATGTTGGAGCTGTAAGCTTGTGTATGCCTTGTATGGCTTGGCTAATGAATTGTACGGATTCTTCATTTGATATGTCGTGAATTACAATTCGATACGTTGTGTTTTGAATTTAGTGTTAAGCTTTTTTAACCGACTTCTAAAAAAGGAGGAGGTTCTCAATTCGGATGTTTGTATTTTTTTTTTTATTAGAGTTTTTAGGGAGTATAAGGGTGTTTTTAATATCGTGCGGATTTCATCACGCATGCGGGATTTCCCCGCATGTAAAAAAAATCAAAATGCAAGAAAAACGCGTCCCGCATGCGTATTTCACGCATTACTATATATAATATTCCACAACTATGACACAACGCCGTCTAGTCTCAAGCTAAGCAGAGCTTGTGTTATGAGTACTAGACAACTGATAAACTTACTTACATATTTCTAAATATATACATATTATTATGGATAAATTACACCCAGACACAGAACAAATGATCGTGCTCATCACACAAACATTTGTCCTGGGTGGGAATCGAACCCACGACCTCCGGCATAGCAGTCAGGGCCACTAACCACTAGACCAACAGGCCTGTCAAAAATGTACATTGGAGGGGGTTAAGTGTGCGGAGCAATCTCGCATGCGTGAACAAAACCGCACGGTATTAAAAACACCCTAAATAGACACATGAGGACATATTGTGCGGTGTAAACTTTGTAGCTTTTGGATTGCCCTTTTTTTGAAGCGGAAAATCATCAAATGACTTCTCTTGCTCTAGGGTAGAGCTAGAGGGCGCGTCAGTATAAGTAGGCGAGTGAGCGTGTGGGCCTAGCGTGTCACTCTCCTGCTTAAAAATACAGTTGCTATCACGGATCTTGAGCGGTTGCGCAGAAGTCAAATATTCGGTCTCTTTAGTGGTGCGAAGTGAGACGCGGGGGCGGGGAGTGTCAGTGATTGGCTCGCAGCGCCATCGCGTCATAGATATCACTCCTCATTCGTTCCCTGCGTTGCTGAATGTTTCTAACAACGAAGACCAGGCCTAGGGCCAAGGTAACTGCTTCGGACATTCTCGCGGCCCAAGCTGGATTCCGGCAGCCCTAGTAAAGTGTAGGCGTAGCTCTTGAATTATCCTAATTGGTTTAGTACCTATTAAGATTCTTAAAAAGCTTAACAGGGATTTTACTAATTGAGATAAGTAATTGTAAATATAAAAAATAGAATGATTATTTTTAGACTAGAGAGAAATCTTTATCTACACTAATATTATAAAGAGATAAAGATTTTTTTCGGTTTTTAGGAAAAATATTAGCAATCTAATTTTTTTTTCACCAATAGAAAGCTGCTATATAATATTCCTGAGCGACATAGACTATTTTTTATGTAAGTGGGGGAAGCCACGGCAAAAGCTAGTGGTAAATAAATGGAAAATTTATTTCTTTTTTTCACAAAAAACCCATTTTCTGTCATAAACAATAACGCTCAAATACTCGACGTTATTTCTCAGTTTCCTAGCAATAACCCCTTACAATGTGAAAAGTTAGTCATACAATAGAGTTATTGTGGATCTGGTAAACACAGGGCCGTCGGGCCGGTCTGTAGACGGGCGCTGCACGGTTGGCCGGCTCCCCTCCGGTCCCCCCCGGCTTGAATGGTGACACACGGACCAGGGACCGGCGCGCGCCCGCGAATCTTTTTGTCGATTTTCTTCCTATTATTATTTTTGTTAGTTTTTTTTTTTCGTGGATTGTCTGGGCCTTCGTTTTGATTGGGTCGGATGAGATATGATCAGTGTGGAGTGAAATGAACAGTTAGAGCGTAGTACGTTAATGTTGGAAGTAAATTGAAAAGTACAGTCAATGTAACTTAAACAATTTTGTTGAAATACGTGAGTTTGTAGAATCTCGCATAGAAAGAAAAAGATACGTAAAACCAGTACAGTCTAGAAAACTTAGTAAATATCGCTTCTTTTACGTAAGATATTGAGGAAAATTGCGAAAATATGTCAGGCCAATTTCTAGATTGTATTTCTTTTTTTTATCTTAATAACGTTTGTTTCAAACTTCTATCTCCATATTCTCTTAAAAAGTTACCAAGAAAACAGCCAGAAAAATTACTTTCGTGTTGTCATCAGTCGATTTGCGCCGGCGGCGTATGTAGCAATTTTAAGTTGTGTCTCCCAACCCTTGTTTGGTATAAACGCTGCTTTAGCAAATATCCACAACAGAACGGCGGTTTTGCTTTTTAAAAAATTGTGCCAGACTTGCAGAATAGACATAATCGGATCATGAGATTGTGTGTAGGGAAATGAAGGCTTGATCTGCTTACGTAAATATATCTTATCTGTTCCCGAGCTTAATTCATAGCAGATACACTGATCTAAAATAGAAACGATTACTTTAGCGGTGTTTGGCAAAATGGCGCTTGCGGTACACGATATCTTTGGCAAATTGATCGCAGATACAAAGGAGTTCCTTTACGAAACCTTTTTTCGTCGGATGACCTGTCAAGTCCTGCCACACAATACCGACTGAGGCGCTTGCGAGCCCTTTCAATTGTTCCTTCACTGACGTATTTGAAGCCCAGTAACAAATGGTAGCGATCACCGATACTCCCCCGAAAAGTAAAGAAATAAAAAGAGTTTACGCAAAGTTTAATTTCCGCTTCGTTGCCGACTGCACGAAGAAAAAAAAATTTGGGAAATGTTTTTTTCATACAAAGACGGAACTTTTTAATTGAGTCTCAAGAAATGAAGACTTACAGATCCGTTATTGAAAAGCCTACACTTTTGGGGTATCTCGTTTTGATTCAGTGCCTTTGTGTTTACGGCGTGGTGTGAGTGAGTTCAGACAAAGAAGTGTAAATATGTCGGGAGTGTGGGGTGAGCCGGGCAGGTCGGGAGGTCACGTCCGGCGACAGAGGACTGGCTTCATGCCTCGGTGGCTCCGCCGCTGACGTTGGCAGCCTTCTCCACTGAAGAATATTCAGACGCGCTAATCCTGTTTACTTGTTCTTAGTCGAACCAACTTCGAATATATTACTAACACATCGCATGCTTAGTCATAAAAGACCTAACTCAAAAAGAGTGTTTTATTTGAAATTGAACACATATTTTTCAAAAATAAGGTTCAATTTTCAAATACCCCACGGGCAAAACGGACTTCGCTGACCGTCTGTCTGTTACTAGGCTGTACCTTACGAATTGTATTAGTTAAAGAGTTGATATTTTCACATACGATGTATTTCTGTTCCCGCTATAACAATAAAAAATAAAAAAACAGAATAAAATAAATATTCAAGGGGGCTCTCATAAAACAAAAGTGTTTTTTTTTTGCCGTTTTTGCTACTGACGATACGGAACCTTTTGTGCACGGCCGGATTTTTGGGTAACGTTTCTTTTTGAGTATTTGCATAGACGAATCTGTCTTGCACTTGAAAAATAAATCTGTCTAAGACTGTTTTGTCTCAAGTATGCGCAGGCCCTAAGCGTGTCTCTTCATATTTTTTCATGGAATCAATCAATTCTTCCTCCGTCATAAACAGTTTTAATCTTGAAAAGATAAATTATTCTTCTAGATTTAAAGGTCGGAATGACACGATACCCTTTTGAACATTCTAGAACGTCTTTGATCTGAATTTAATCAAAAATAAATCCCTTACTCTAAAGTAGTTAAGTCAGGCTTTTGCACTGTACCTAGAAATCTAGAGGTGTGGAGGACAAATTGTATACAATAAACTAGTTAAAAACGAAAAGGCCAAAAGTTTTGACATTTGAGAAAGATAAAGACTCTAAAATGTAACCCCTAGCCAAGTTGATAATCTGCAATCGTTAACGCTAGTAGTCAAATGTACGGGAATGACGTCATCTCAACTCTCAGTCACGTGGTCAGAACAAAAGAATCGAGGCGTTCGACGCAAGAGAAATGGTTGTAACTTGGCTTCTGGAACGAAACTGAAAGCAACAATAAAATAATAACAAATTACATAAAGTTTTTTAATGTAATTACATAATGGTTATGTAATATAGACGGTTACCAAAATGTCAAAAGATACCTTTTATTTTTTGTCAACTTTACGGGAACAACTAGCTGCTGATAGCGGCTTCGTCGCGTGATAGTACATTTGTACCCTTGTTTTCTTAATAATATTTTTTTTTATGCAACTGCCGTGTTTTCTCTTAACCACTCTTGGTTGAATAGAAGTATCAAACACACACACAAACTTTTGTATTTATAATATTGGTATGATAAAATATTTGACCCCTGAGTTGGTTTCGGTGTTTCGTCTCAGGGTAGTCAGCTAGAAACACTAGCCTCATCTAGTTTAAACTGACAAAAAAATTGACGTGTAAAAGTTTTTTAAAAAACCTATTCACAACATAAATATCATTTGTCATTTGATCGTCATTAACTTGATGATGTGTAAAGTTAAAAAAAAAGCATATTTGCGAAATAACTTCAACTCTTAATTAATGGCCTTTGTGGAACAGACACCACAATTTTGCCAATAACACGTGTGAACTGTTAATAAACCATCAAACGCTGGAGAGTATTTAGCGTAAATTAACCGTAACAAGTTTTCAATGAAAATCATTTATCCATAGACAGCTTTTATTAAATTAATACTCATCAAGACCATTCCAAAAATCTCAAACATGATAGGTCTTTCTGAGTTCCAATGACTACCTTCCGATTCCATCATCAGATCAGCTCCATATCATAATAATTTTGTATTGTCATCTGATTTACACATGCATGCAAAATTTCAGCTCAATCGGTAACCGGGAAGTGGATCAAAATTCATTTGCAAGATTTGATTACAGACAAACGTCAGGACAGGGGCCCAAGTCTGCTATTTTTATAAATTCATCATTCCAACACGATCAAATTGTCATTTTGCTAAAAGTTCGTAATCTGCTAATTCATAATGATCGATCATTGATCGGCCAGTAGTATCGTAATAGAGTTGTGGTAGAAAGATAATATCGAGCATATTAAAAGCAATAACTCCACAATAACGTTCTAATGGTAGAACACTGATCAAATAAACTGTCAAAGTTTTAGCCGATTACCGCATACGTCAAATATTCATTTGTAGATATGTACGAGATCACTATTCTATGCCACTTCTTTCAGAGTGTCAGTGGTTGACCATTGGAAAGTCATAATGACGCCATTATACAAGTAGATTACCAAACTTGTCAAAATCGACAATTATGACTATCAATGATAGACCATTCTGACACTACTGTAATAGCAGACTTGAGGCCCTGGTGGAACTAAATAAAAGCTTGTAAAAATATATCTTTCTTTATAAATTACAAAATAAATATCATTTATCATTTCATCGACATTAGTACTTTAAAAAGTCAAATAAAACTATGTCAATAATATAAAAGAAAGAAGATCGTTTAAACTCAGTTTAGATAAATGAACGGTGAATATAAAACAATCAAACTGTTTTTATTTGTATACCGAAGCGTAAAATTACTTTTTTGTATCGCGTCCGTATATCACGAAGGGAATTCACAAAGTTTCAAGGTCTGTGGTTTTCTCTGTTCACGAAATTCTAACTTCCATTTTTTATTTTGTATAGAGGTTTACATATTTTGTGTGGATCTTTATGTATTACATGTATTGGATTGAATATTCGATACTGGCAACCTTCTGTTGCGTTCGACGAAAAGATGACCTGTTTTTATTTTGCATTTTACATTCATTTTGGCGAGTAGAATCAGCTTTTAAAATATTTCACGTACAAACGTTAGGTTAGGTTAGCGGTCGTCTCCTTTTGCGAAGCAGTAATGCTAGCAAAGGAGCCGGCCGCAAGGCATCAGCCCACACGCCCCAGCCGCCGGGATCCCGATCCCGATTTCCAGCTACACTAGGCGCGGGTTTATGGACGGTAAGCAATGGGTAGCTCGCTGTCCGATCGTCTGGTAACCGTCCAAATCAAGCCCAAGTTGTTAATGACCAACGATACAGGAGTTATTGCTAGCGAGGGGCAAAGTTTTTTAAAACAAAAAATCTCGATCACCTAGATTTTCTTCTACAAAAAACATTAAGTTTAAATCTAGTTTATTATCCAAATGGACGTAACATACATTAGTAGGACCGCTCATTACCTGTTTTAACTAACTGTTCTTACTGGGTTCCTCGGGGATTACTAACATGATACTAACATTAAACACAAAACAAAACGAGGCATGGACAGTTTGTTGCCCTGTTTACGAGTACGTAGTGAAGCTACTTGCCCATCAGCCGACTTTTACTAATTAGATAGTATGAGTATCAGCTGATGGCTTCTTTACATTCATTTCGGAACTATATGCAAAAAGGTTTAGTTTGGTTTCTATTCTATTTTATTCTATTCTTTTATTATAGATTACATTTTGCCCGCGGCTTCGCCCGCGTACCATAAAATATAACCTATGACACTGAGGAATATAGCAGCTTTCTATCGGTCAAAAATTTAGCAATTGGACCAATAGTTCCAGAGATTACCTCCAACAAACAAAAATAAAACTTAACCTGCTTATAATATCAGAATAGACTAGCTTTTGCCCGCGGCTTCGCTCATATACTCAAAATATAGCCTATGTCACTCAAGAATAAAGCAGCTTTCTATCGGTGAAAAAATGTTACCAAACAAACCAGTACTTCCAAAGTATACCGCCACAAACAAAAAAAAAAAAACAAAGTTTCTCTTTATTAGTAGTTCTTTCTAATATTAGTAGATATAAATAATGATCTGCTATAGGTTATATAATAAGGTTGATCGTTACACTAATTGATCACTAGTTAATTGGCGAATCGGAATCATACATCTTCTGTTCTGTGGTCGTATCGTAAACGAAAAACGGAACGGTTAGAGGTTTGTTTGCTGGATTTTTTAGAAGAAGTGCAATGGCGGTTTTAATTATTAGATTCATTCTTAATGGACATTGTGATGCAAAATTGGTGCAGCATTGTAACTCAAGTGTCTACACAGCCGAATGATATGTGGAATCACTGAAATAGCGATCTCGATAAAATAGTGCTATGAATTGTATTGTAGTATTGGCTACTTCAGCGATGGTTGCTGAAAAGACTGACTCAATACATTTGCTGCTAAATACTACAATAACATTAGAATGCGGTACTTATATCAGCATTTTAATAGAAAACAAAGTAATTGTAATCTGTATTAAAAAACGTAATACTTTCACATCGATAAACTGTCACTGACTACCAAAGCTCACGTAAGTTACATAATATGTTATCTTAATTATTGCTAATGGTTGTATTGATTCTGTCTGTGTCATGCTGTGGCTTTTGTTTCTAATTATGTTATTGTGACGAACTATATGTAGGTAATTATTGATATTGTAAAATATGAGGATACTATAATTGAGCTACCATGCCTGCTGCGGTCTTCCCGACCGATTACAATTTAGGTGTCTTCAAAGTTAGAGTGAATAGGTTCTTAATAAACTAGTGAGCCTCACCATCAACACTAAGTGGTATCGCAGTCAAGCACTAGATTGATTTGACACTGACAAACCCCCGATTTCTGATTTAGGCATCTGAAGTGGAGTATTTCTTAAACTTTATTGAACACCTGTCAAAATTTGGCTTCTACACATTCTTAATTCAATACACTCAATTGAGACATTGGCCAGAAAGAATAAAACGTGTGTGGTGAAAACAAAAATAAAAACTAACCTAACTATTATACGATCATTTTTTGTACATCTGTCACGGTGTTGTTTTTTTTTTTTTGGAGCAACACCCTTCTACTTTAGCCGCTCAAGGGATCATAAGTGAGATAATAATGTTTTAAATATCGAATAACGCGCTGCGGTTTCTTGAAGGCGAAAGATAAAATTTAAATAATATCTATTCGTTGTAAGGACCGGAAACCGCTGGTCGTATCCGGAATATCTCTGTCGGTTATTGTATGAATACTGATGAAACCGTAATCAGAGATACGTACCTTTGTTTTTGTGACGAGTCCCAACGTGCGTGATTTGGAAAATCATCTATGAATCGCACGTTACTAATAGTATTGTTATTACTATGTGTGATGAGAATATTCAATTACATTCACATAAAAACTGTTTCGATTTTATTTAAAGTAAATACGTTTATATTTTTGCGTCTACATTTCTTTGCTCATCTCGTGTACTTCAATATTAATGCCTAACTTTTCTGACAAGACGAATGGCAACACGCAATTCTTAACAGTGAAATATGGCGATAATAACATTTCGTTTCCATCAAAACAAAAATGTTACACACGTTTCATATTGCATTTTTGTTTAGACGGACCTATATCAAACGTTTTTAGGGACTGAAAAGTTATCCATAATTTATAAATCCGTACGTCAAAAAAGTATCAAATCCCTCTATCAATTTTGAAGTAAAGTGCGAGGATACGGAACCAGCATATTTATTCAAAGTCCATTCGGTGTGGGATGCAAATCTGCCGGGTTCGCAGCTGTTAAGCAAAAAAGTCACGCTCCGCTAGTAAAAACTATGGAGACGGAGATGTCACCAGTGAGTCGCGTTGCATCTGAACGCCTTTTTGTGTGACCAGCTTTATTTTCTGTTTGCTTAGTTCTTTGAGAATATTATTGTGTGTTTGTTTTTTGAACGAATAGTATAAATAGTATTTTTTTTTTTAGAAAGACTCTTATAACTATTGTTTTCTTAGTTAAATGTTTTTTTTTTACTGCGTGCTCAATGTTTCTTTCAAAAGCTTGATTCGTGATATTCGATCTTACTGCGCTAGGTTTACGTTCGGCATTACTAGGTATATAAAGTCCTCCCAATCTTAGTGTGATCTTCGTAATAAATAATATATTGTGACTTCTCTTAATTTTAATGATTTGATATTTATCACAGTATTTAAAACTTCATTATTTAAGCATTCTCTATTCTAACCTTATTGATACTTTATTCTATTTTCATTTGTCTATTATTTATTTTTTGTGTATATCTACCACAGTGTAGTCTTTTTTAACCTAAAAAATAACTGGTAGAGAATTCCTTGTTTCTTTAAGTTCGCTTACTGTATAAAGTTTCAATAAAACATTGATAGTTTTTGGAATTACAGTTTGACAAATGTGAGTAGACAGGCTTTGTGGTGGATTATATCATGTAATGCATAAACTAAATTTCAGTCTACGTAATATCTTCTATAAGCATAGCTTGATACAGTTTATCAAGTAGAAATATATGTTAGTAGACATAAAAAAGAAATTAAAGACGGACACGTTTCCTGTAAAAGAACGAATACGATTGTCCGACTTCATAGCTTGTCGTCGCCATCGATTTAATTTTTTCGCATCGTCCAAGTTATCTGGAGAACGGCTCGATGGCAACTGGGACGAGAATTACGTGACTCTTTGTAAGGGAATGTCTTATAAATCTCGCTTCGCAGCATTCGGAGCAATTGAAAAAATCAGTGAAGTAATAAATCCCGACGGTCCTTTCTACGTTACATAGGAAACGATCCGAGTGATAAGGATGCAGTGACGTTTTACGCCTCTCAATAGAACTGTGAGCGAATAACTTTTATAGATGTGCTCCAAGTTTACGTCTCCAACGAATTGTATTTATAGTTTTTGTTCTTCTTCCAGACTTGAGCGTTTGAAGTTCTCACTCCACAGGTTAGTGACTCGCAGACCTGAATATCTGTTGATGAAGTTTGTGCGGTTCACGGAAATAATTAGTGAAGGATATAGGGAACTTGGCTTCCCAAGAAAGTTCGTCAGTACTAGCGAAGGAAATGAGCTTCCTATATAGACGTTTACGAGTTTATTTATGCATATCATTGGAGTTAAGATAAGGAGCGTGCTTCAAACAAAGATTCTGAGAAAATAAACAATATTCTTAAGTGAATAATGTAAAAGCATGTTGTTTCTTCCATTTTCCAGATCGGGACAGCAAGCCTATCAAAAAAGGAAACTTTCGATTAAAAATACGAATTGATATCGTTAACGATAAAATTCTGCGCGATACGAAGACGTCTTTCGCTATCGGCAACTTGACAGTGACTGATCGCCGGCTGGCCTCGACACCCCCACCACCCACTTACACCTCCCCACCCCCACACTCTTGATCCGCCGTCACTTCGATATTCACTTTGTTAAAAGAACATACGTATTCTTCGGGAATATTTTATATTCTAACTTGAATATTTTGATGTCTATAAACGTTTTCGCTTGGTTTACACTTAATCTAGGTATGAATTCGACTTTAACTAGAACTATAATATTGCCACGTACATTAAATGGGTTCGGCTTTGTGTCTACCTTTTTCGACTTTGCGAATTTTCAATATCTATCATATTGTTATATATCTTTTATATATCTTTATATAACAATATCTTGTCATATTGGTATATATCTTTCATATTGTTTGTATCGAAGATTTTTAACTTGAAGTGATTTTCAACTAGTCACGTGTAATAAACTCGTGACGTGATTAAGGGTGCTATAAAAAACGAATAAGCCCTTTCAGACACTTTTTCGCGTTTTTTGTTTGACGCTTCGGTTCGCCTTTGGATTTCTCGTCGTGGATTATAAGGATTAAAGCAGCTGAAGATCTAGACAGCTAGACTGGAAAGACTGATTTCACTGTATATTTTGTAGGTTAATAGTCGAACTATATCTTTTGTTATACTAGCGTTTTATATTTGATTTAGTACTTGCAAAAAAGGTAGCTAACGTCACACTAATATTATAAGGGTACTAAAATTATATATATGATTCTTCAAGCTATGTCGGTAACCTTGGTACATATAACGCGCCACGAGAATGCATCTTGAAATATAAAAATACTAGCTGTGCCCGCGACTTCGTTCTCGTGGACTACAGGCTTTTTTTTATCCTAAAATAAAAATAGCCTATGTTACTTATTATTACATCAGATACCTGCGAAAAAAACTCCCGTCAAAATCTTTATGATTAGCCCGGACAAAAAGACAGACAGACAAAGTTATAAAAAATATTATTTTGGTGTATGTACCGCATTATATATTTATATGCATGTAGTAAAAAGCAGTTATTTCATTATTACAAACAGACACTCCAATTTTATTAATATGTGTGTATAGATGTATAGATTGGAGCAAGTTACGGGACAATAGGAAATATTGCAGCTTCACGTAGATTAAGCGTTGTGTGTCATGTTGGGGTACATTTGGTCCCCTAAACACAAGCCTAAACTTATACTATAAGACACTCAGATTTGATCTAGCCGGAACTTTCTCGAACCACTAACTAGGGAACTATCATATCGTTCGAAGCATCGCTTATTGACGCACGCAAGTACTAAGTGCTGCACACCAATCGCTACAAGTTTACGTTAAGTTCTCATGTTGGTACTACGGGCTTTACTTAATTGTTAGTGAGTGTAAGCTAAAGTTATTGCGTCATAACAGTGTTTGTTTCAAGCCGAGTGGGGTGGAATATGTTGTGGGATGTGTTTAGGTTTTCATACTTCAGGCAAATACGAAACTCATATCGGATTATTTTGATTGTTGTCCGTCTGTTAGGACGCTTTTTATCGGGAACGAGTGCAGATATCAAGATGAGGTTAAAAATGTAAAATGGGCCTGCTATTCTTTGGAGTAATGTCAAAATCTTCTCAGTCAATGCAATTTAAAGGCTGTTTATGCTCTCAGTGGCCAAATTAAAATCGAACTGAGCAGGTCACATCTGCCGCATGTCCCAACAAAACAGCAGGAGCCGGCGACGCGGTAGGTCCAGAAGGAGTTGGCGTGACGATTTGGACTTCTACCTTAAGGATTGGCCAGAGGTGGCAAAGAACAGAAAAGAGTGGAATAACGGAAGGGAGGCCTTTGCCCTGCAGTGGGACACACAATGAGCTCATAATAATAAATAATAATAATAATTATGCTCATTGCGTCATAAAAATATATGTTTAAAGTCTTTTATAGGGGAAAGTCTAAGTCAAATGAATATTCTGACAATTACACATAAATATATACAATAAAATATTTACTTGTTTCATCATTATCATTTCAGCTGATAGACGTCCACTGTTGGACATAGGCCTCCCCCAAGTCCCTATTACATGTTTGCTATTCGAAAAAAGTTTCGAGACTCGAGGAATCAAACTATTTACAAATGTACTTTTTACAGAACCCTCGATGCCCGAATTTGACTTGCACTTACCCGTTTTTCTTTAAGGCAGACAAGAAAAAGTGTGAGGGACCGGATTTTATTTAAATATATTTTTTTTAATTGTCGAACTTGTATGAAATTGTGATGATTTTCGAAGATTTGTAATTTATAAAGCACTGTATTGAAAGTCTTGTGATCTGTTATTAATGAAAGATCCATTGTTCCAGGTAACGTGCAAATAATTAACCCAGTACCGGCCCTCATTAAGAAGTAAGCGTTTGTTGATTTTATTATTCAACGACTTTAATTGGTTAAGTTGATGGGGTGAAAATAAAATTACCAGTTGAACCTGGAGTTTTGTGCGTTCGTAAGTATCTTAAATAATTATTAGCCTTTAAGAATTGAGGATGGACTTTTTATTGTGAGATTTGAGGATTCAAATTGGTGGAAGTTTAATGAATTTTTTCTTTCTTCTTTTTAATTCTCATCATCATTTTAGCGTAAAGACGTTCACTGTTGGCCATAGGCCTCCCCCAAGTGTCGCTATAACGGTCTGTCCTATGCGTCTCATATCCATCGGTTTCTTGCGACACTTGCTAGGTCATCGGTCTGGTGGGAGATCTTCCAACGCTGCGTCTTGCCATTCCAGAATCTTATCATCTGTTCTGCGAGTAATGTCCACTGCCACTTAAGTTTGGCGATTCTTCGGCTCATGTCGGCAACCTTGGTTCTTTTGCGGTTACCTTGATTCCTAATGTCATCGCGCAAACAAATTCCGAGCATTGTTTTTTTCCATTACCCTTTGGGTGACTTTAAGCCTTCTGATGAGGCCTATTCAAATTTTATTTGCTATCATTTTGCTATCATTGGGTCTCATCAGTCACACCAACGGCAGAGGCAAGGGCTATGCTTAGAGTTTACTTCGTGATCGATACAAGAATGAACATATCAGCAGGAGTATCAAGGTAACCACAGGTTAGCCTTAAGAATCGCTAGGCTTAAATGGCAATGGCAGAGCAATTTGCTCGAAGAACAATCAAAAGAGACAAAAGGCAACCGTGTATTGGAGTTCACGGTTGCCACTACAGAACATATAGAACGCTATGTCTGTCAAGACAGCGTTCGAAGTCATCCCTTATGGTGCACCGATGACATGGTGTAGGTCGCTGGTGTACGATAGATTTGAGACGTAAAAGACCGATAAATTTGTGGCGATATATCGGGGAGAACTGTGTTAAGCGGTAGACGTTTTTCGTTTAAAACAAGGATGATTTTGACAATTTCAGATTTACAATACTAGAGGTATTATTACAAAGAAAGATTTTTTTTTAATATTTTCTCATCATTCTCATATCAATGACATGATGGGTTTAAAACAATCTCCCTATATTAATCTATAATAAACAAAATCCAGGTACGTAAAAAATGTCAATAATTTCTATTCAACCCAGAGATCCATTAAAATACTTAATAATTCAACACTCATTCACATTTTAAGATTTCAAGCCAAGACATTTCTTAAAACCCTCTTAAAATTTACAGCCAGCTTCAAAAATCGAAATAAAGAGACATAAAGCATAGATCTAGATACTTATGTAAATACGTAGGCGGTATTATTTCTGGCCCAGGCCACTAAACCGCAGCGAATGTCTGGCAGACAAAGGCTTCTCGAGGGCTTACACCGAGAGCACACCGACTCCTTGCATAATGTCAATAGCCTGGGCCCTAAGGACGAAGCTGAAGGTAGGAATGCCACAAGTTCGGCTTTTGTAGGACATGTATTTATAGGACAAAGAATGTAGGGTCATGGGTCGTAGACGAGTGCCTTAAAATATGGGTCCGTTAGAAGTGAACCTTAGATGTTTAAGCAAAAATGTTTTTTGTAGTAGGGTTTCGTGGAATCTGTTTTTGTCATATGACTAAGTTAGCATAAATTATGTGGTATTAATACTATTACTAGCCTCTACCAGTGACTTCACTTGTGTGAATATATATCGTAAATAGTGTCAAGACTATTATAGCATTCAGAGATTAGTGTACTTACATGTATATTAATTTTAAAAAAATCCGAATCGGTTCAGTAGTTTCAGAGATTACCTTCTACATTTGAACTTACACATGTTGTCTCTTCATCTATACCAATATTATAAGGTGTATACGTATTTCTTTGTGATAAGTAAACTCGAAAACTATTTGGACTGATTTTAAAAATTCTTTAACTACTATTACATTGCTATTTTATCACTGTGTGACATAACTGGCTATATATTTTCTACTTTCGCGCGTGCGAAGCTGCTGGCGGCTTCTAGTATTAGTTTAGACTAGTAATGAAATGGTAAACAAAATCGGGATCCACTATTACATTAGTTATTGTTGTAGTTTAGGGTTGTGTAGGGTTGTTGTGTTTTAGCTAGTTTACAGTACAACGTGTTATAATTACCGGCACGCATCTTGAGCGCTGGCTTCGTTGCGCAGAAGTCAAATATTCGGTCTCTTTAGTGGTGCGAAGTAAGACGCGGGGGCGGGGAGTGTCACTGATTGGCTCGCCGCGTAATCGCGTCATAGACGTCACTCATGTTTCGTTCCTTGCGCTTGCTGCATGTATCTAACAACGACGACGATTGGCTCGCCAATGTATGGCGCAAAGTGATCCCCACTCTGATGCCGAGCGCTCAAGTTCCGCGACGGTAATTGTACATTATTTACCAAAATAACAACAAAATCCGTATTGCCGCAGGTATTTGAGATTTATTTCTCTGTTATCCTGCTTTACTAGCATCCCAAGATGGCCGCCCGAGGTTGAAGTCCTCTGAGGCGGGACGTCTTTCTCTGGTAGCGTCTAATTTGACGCCTAATGTTCGCTTAGTTAATTATTTAGGTGTTTGCCTGTGAACGGAATTAAGGTCTCTTCTTCGTGTGAATCTGCCGAAATTAGGACCGTGTTAAGTAATTTTCTCGGTGTTTATAAGTGATGAGAGAGTTTAAGTGAAATTGTTTTAGGATTTAGTTGATAAAAGATAAAGATAAAAGATATTTTATTGGTAAAACATAAGCGTAAAATAGTAATGTTTTGCTATAAAGTAGAAATTGCATGTGTACTGTTTGATGGGGCCGAAAAGTTCTGGAGTGGCGATTACAGACCGGTAGATGTAGTTTTGAAAGGACTTCCATCAGAAGGACCGATGACTTAGCGAGGGTCATGGGAATCCGGTGGATGAGAGACCTAGATGACGAAGTTGAGGGCAAAAACTAGTTGTTAAATAAATTCTAAACAGTAAATAGTTTTCTTCGAGTTGTTGTGATAAAAGCCATTTTGTTATCCAAACGGTTTAGACGGCACTTTAATTTCAAAGCAAAGTTAATCCTTTAGCCTATATGCGAAACAATAATTGTTGTAATAAAAAAGTTAGAAGTTTTAAACAAAAACATTCAGCAATTTTATATAAGAAAAACTAATAAAAAATTGTTTAGGCTAATCAAGCTTCTTTATTGTTTTTCTAGCTTTTACCCGCGGCTTTGCCCGCCTCTTTCTCCCCCTTTTCTCACTTTTTTTTTTAATTAGACACGTATACATATATATACAAACTCTCACCCTCCCGTGTGTGTATGTTTGTAACTCCTGCACGCTCAAACGGCTGAACGTATTTAGACAATTTGACAAACGGGTAGACCATGTCCTGGACAGAGATGTGCCGTTGCCGGCAATGTGGGAATATTGTTGGCAATATTGCCACCAATGTTATTTTTCGGGCATTATTTCCATCAATATTCCCATTTCATGGCAATATTGCCGGTAATGGCATATCTCTAGTCCTGGAACTGGATGATTTTTCCCACCATAAAAAAGCACATAGGAGACTTTTAATACCGGTAGTATATTCCATTGTGTATAATTTTCTCCTTTCACGGGGACAAAACCGCTGACAAATTCCTAGTGATCTCAAAAAATTAATAACTTGAAGTTCATTTCAGCCGATATTGAACTTTTCTAAATTGTCACTAATGGCGCCCAAATGGGCCTAAATTTAAACCTACGCCAAAATTGCATTTACATTTAGAACTAAATATAAAAGTAATAAATTAGCGTCCAAAAACTAAAAACATAAATTTTTCGGTCTGAAACAATTATTTAAATGAAAAACGTAGTTTAATCTCGCAGTTAGAAATATTCAGCGATCATGATTAAAGTACCCTCTACTTGTAATGAAAGAGCCGTAAATTATTCAGTTTTATGAATAAAATAGTCGTTTTAAAGTGAGTACTTACTACAGTAGACGAAGCGTCTTGTGCTAGACGAAAAATCTTGGATTAAAACTTCAGTGCAATATCTTAAAGCTATTGCATAGTACCTATAAGAAGTATATCTATGATTGCTCTGGTGGTCTAGTGGTCAGTGGACCTTACTGCAAAGCCGGTTCGATTTCCACCCAAGACAAATGTTTGTGTGATGGGCACGATCATTTGTTTTGCCTGGGTGTAATTTATCTCTAATATGTATGTACTATTTAGAAATATACACCGTAAAATTTTGATCGTTTAAATCTCGTGGAGGGTTTTTTTTTCGATGGGAAAAATCATCTTATGACAACCCCCGCTCTTGGGCGGAGCGGGAGATAGTGTCAGACTCTTACTGACTAAAAAACCCATCCCGTTCCTTCAAGCCTTCATACCGGGGCTCGAGCGCCCTTTCGGATAACCCTGGCCCCAGTAGGCTTCGACCCGGCTGGGCCCCTGCTGTTGCTGACAACTCCTTGAGGCGCGCGGGAACAGCGCGCGCCGTCGACGACTTGGGCTTGGTCCGGACTGTTACCGGACGGCCGGACAGCGAGCTACCCATTGCTCACTGTCCGCAAGCCCGCGCCTACGGTGGCTGGAAATCGGGATCGGAATCCCGGCGGCGGCGGCGAGAGCGCCGTTGCCTGATGCGGTCGGCCTCCTCCTTAGCGAGCATTACTGCTTCGCAGAAGTCGGCGACCGCCTGCCACTCCTCCTCGCTCCGGACCATGGCCTCGACCAAGGCCCGGCGCGAGAGGTCTCCGCCGCCGATCTCGTGGAGGGTGGATTCGGTACATGAAACATAATCGATTTGTAAAGATAAAATTAAAAAATAAAGTACCTTATTTAAAAAAAAACTCGTATTAATTTACGCATGTACGAAATTAATTTCTTTAAGAAAACGTCAGCTGAGCGAGTCCAATTACCTGTAGGTAGTACTCGGCGTTGCGTACTAAATACCTACAGGTCATTGGACTTGCTCAGCTGACAAATAATACGAATTTAAAAAAAAGGTACTTGATTTTTTAATTTTATCTTTACAAAGCGTGTGTTTTATGTGCCGGATCGACCCTACACGGGATTAAAACGATCAAAATTTAGTTGTGTATAAGGGGACATGAACTACAGTGACCAATCTGGAAATCTCTGAACCGCCTACGGACTCAGGTTGGCCACTGCAGAGATAATTTGGCCAAATGGTGTTGTGTCAGTGTGGAGCCGACGTACGGCGGAGTGGGTTACTGCGTTTTGATTTTGGTGTAGATTATTTAGAAATTATTGTGTAGCGTCCTACATCCGATCTATAAGTCATATGTGTTGACAGACATGCGTCGCCCGTTATTTGATGTCAAATGCCTGTAAGGTCTTTGCTGTGGACGAACCGACAATAGAACAAAAACATTTATCTTTTCTTTGGCCTCCCTCTCCTTCTCCATCAATCTATGTATATGTATAGTTACTAAAACAGTTGTTTTACTAACATGCATTTCAACTGTTTCATCATTTAGATATTTCTAACATTATTATATGTAGGTAACACGCCTATTCATACTAAAAAAAATAAAAGCTAGTTTAGTTTATGAACCTTTACCGACTGCCAATTTATACCTGTCGAATAACATTTACCTTAATACCAAGTATAGGGGCGAATTACATATGTTTCAACCCCAATTTATAATTGGATTAACGCCACACTAGGCGCCGCGATCACATCTGTACCTAGCCTACATTACTAAAATCCTGTTCTACACATCCAAACTAATTAATATTATTAGTGTGGCAACACTTCACTATAGTGTTGTACCCAAGTCACGCTATAGCGTGCCGAGCTAAAACTTTACTGTATTTTTAGCGAAAATAATCGCAAACATGGAACGCGTGTAAATTTAAGTTGGAAATGTTTTTTTTTTTCAGCTCATTCTTGGACCTATTAGCTATTCTTCTTTAAGTAAAACAGGACAAGAAAATTAGTTGGCAAAGGTTTTCGCAATAACGTGTAAAATATTGGAATACTTTTAAGTTTTTGGAACAAGATTACATAGTTATGTATATTATATTTTTTATATTTCTTAGAGTTTATTTACCATTATATGTACTCACCAAAGAGAAATTTAAGTTATAATCATAATTAAAGAACTAAAAATATACTTATGGTAGTGTTTTTTAAACAAGTTAGTTCACTTGATTGTAGGCAAAAAATGTGAGAATCTACGCACTATGTTGGGAATGAATAGGTTTTGATAGCTATACACACAACAACGCTAGACACGTGATCAAGAATTCAACAAGAATTGGTCCTAAAATAATAACTTGGTAGTTATGAATACCAATTTTTTTATTGTCATAATTATAAGGATGATACAATCCATGAAGCCTCAATTTCCCTTATAATACAAAATATCCATTTAAAAAAATTGCTGAAATCGTTTTAGTTTTGAACATACCTACCATTTTCAGGATATAATTCGTTTATATATACTAGCTTTTGCCCTCAGTTTCGCCCGCGTACATAAAATGTAACCTATACCTATCAATCAGGAATAAAACAGTTTTCTACCAGTGAAAGAATTTTAGCAATCGGACCAGTACTTCGAGTGATTACACCCCTTACAAAAAATAAAAAACAAACTTTACCTCTTTATTATATTAGTGTAAATAATAAAAAAATATTTTATTGTCATAATTATAAGGTTGATATAATCCATGAAGCCTCAATTGCTTTAATAATACAAGATATCCATTTCAAAAATAACTGAAATCGATTCAGTAGTTTTTTTTTGAAGATATCTACTATTTTCAGGATATTATGCGTTTATTATGTTACAATATGTTGTATGTAAATCTGCTATAGGTACTCATAATAATACTGATAGAAATTGCATTGTGACGTCAGATATTATCGCGACGGATACGGCCCATTAAAGAACAGTACAACTTGCATACAACAGCGCTCTCCATTTCCACTGACACATTTATGTGTTGTCTTAGTATGGAAAATACAAACATAACGCCTGTAGTATTTACTGAATGTTATTTTAACATGCTTGTGTATGCTCCATAAGTGGTGGCTAGCTAAAAGCGACTGTACTACTAAAATTTCCAATTTTATTTTTTTGAGTTGAGTTATCATCTGATGACTTCTTCCGCTCTACGGCGGAACAGGAGTCAGACTTTTGTTGCCTAAAAACACACTTATGTTCCTTTAGTTGACCTTTGCGTTCCAGGAACACTTGTTTTCCTTTCAGAAGTCAATCCATTTGGGGTTAGTCTGTAGCGAAATTTGGGGTTAGTCTGTAGCGAAAAAATAGCGAAATTGTTGAACTAAAAAAAATCGAACCATATTCCTGCATCGCGGCATAAAAGTAGAACTACACTGCGCACACGTGTGCTTTGTTCTCCGTACTTTTTATGTGGAAACTAGACTTGTGGAGCTACACTAGATCCACGCCACGCGACGCCATACGACGTCGGTCTACGTACGTAACGTAGGTACGTAAATCAGCCCCCCTAGCCAAGTTACAACCGTATCGTGTCGAATTCCGTTCTCCAATCGACGCTTCCGACGCTTCGGTGACACACACACACAAATGACAAGTGGGTAGCCATGATGTTAACGCGCCTGAGTCGGCGGTCAGTTCTACAAAGGATGTAGCGTTAAACGTTGTAGAAATTCATTCTATCATTTTGAAAGATGTGAACGTGGCTACGAATTTTCTATTAGTTTGTTCCGACCACGTGAATTAACGTTGAGATGACGTCATTCCCATACATCGATTACTTTTCGACTAGCGTTAACGATTGCAGATTATCAACTTGGCTAGGGGTGCTGGGGTGGTCCACGAGCGCGTCATTTTATACATAAAATATTATAAGAACGTTTCTAAGTCATATCCTTACAAAGTAAAATAACGATATACTATTTGCCTTCAAAATAGCAATAATACATAATTTAATTTATCTTCATCTGTCATACTCAACACTCAAACGCCTTATTAAATCAATTATAGTAAATATAGTGTGATAGTGGTGCAATCATATATGTCAAACAAGTCATATGTCAACTGTATAATTGTTGAGATATTGTTGGTATCACTTCACAACTAATATAAAGTTTGTATGTGTGTTTTTTGAGGCGGTACATCATTCCAATGACTTCCTCGCTTTAGACTGGAGCGGAAGTTTATGTCAGTCATTTATTGACTAAAACCAAACCTGTGCCCTTTGCGTTTTAGGTCAGCAGGTTTCCTTTTCAGAAGTTCCCTGTTGGACCCTTACGGTTTTGCTGACATGTCATGGCGGCGCGCGAAACACTACGCGCTATCAACGACTTAGGGCCTGTGCACACCACGTTTTTTTAAACACGCCGTTGACGGGCGTTTTAGAAACGTGCATCGATGGCGCGCTTTTTCTTAGACACCCCTACTTTTTAATTAGTACACAAAAAATAGGGCTCTATCTGTACCCGTCACTGATCATACTTTTGTAGTCAAAAGTAGAAAAAACCGAAATCCTAAAATTGACCACGAAAAGGTAAATTCATCATAGAATCAATCAAACGTAACAATTACTAGTATAAAATACTGCGAGCAGTGTTTTTCCTTAATAATTGTCACTTATTCATTCATTAATCAATAGCCTGCACAATATTTCCATAAATTTAGTGACATTTTGGGACATAAACCAACGCAGCAAACTTTGCTGTTTATGAGTATTGTTTATTGAGATTTTACTTATAAAATAACAAGGGCTTTTCTAATAAGCCCTTTAAGTATTTGTACTAATCAAAAAATAGTGGTGTATAAAGTCTCTATCGCAACGTAAAGGCGTCAACGGCGCGTTTAAAAAATGAGGTGTGCTCAGACTCTAAAATTGGATAAAAAGCACCGTCGACGCACGTTACTAAAAACGCGCGTCAATGGCGCGTTTAAAAAAGATGGTGTGCACAGGCCCTTTGGCTCGGTTTGGACGGTTACTGTTACTGAATGATTTTGAATATTATTTGGCATAACAGTAGATCTTGGTCTTGAATAACACATAGGATACTTTTTTATCGAGAGTATTGTTCCCGTGAGATTATTTTCTAAATTCACGCGAGTGAAGCCGCTAACAGAAGCTAGTCAGTAATAAATCTAATACAAGAAATGAGAATTTACACACTATCTTTATGTGGCCTTGTGCTTATTACAATTATGAATATAATTTATGAATTCTTGGTATTATTTCAACGGATCTTCGTTATTATTCAATATTTACTTACTTCATTTGTAAAAATAGAATTGAATGTTCAGCTATTCTTGACAGTACCTACTATATGAATGGATTGCATTTGGATAATTATTTATTTGAGATTAATTTTAAAATTAACAATTCTCACTAAATCGACAATAACTTAATAGAGATTGTTATATTTCATACAAGACGTATTACTTAGGCCCGTATTAATATACGTTCCTCAGCTCAAGATCTCGTACTTGATATCAAGCTTGAGGTTCCTGATTGTATTAATAAACAAGATTTACAAGCCCAAGGGTAACTGGTGACTGAGATTTAGAGAATCTCATGTGTTTATTAATTAGCAATGATCTTGAGCTTCTGACAACGTATAATCGGGGATCAAATGATATCGCACTTGAGGACGGAGTTGAGCTTCGTTTATTAATACGGGTCTTTTTTTATGGTGGGGATAAATCGTCCAATGACAACGCCTGCTCTTGGGTGGAGCAGGAGATAGTGTCTGACTCTTACTGACTAAAATACCCACCCCATTCCTACTAGCCTTCATACCGGGGCTCGAGCTGTCTTTCGAAACTAACCCTGGCCTCAGTAGGCTTCGACCCAGCTGGGTCCTTGCTGTTCCTTGAGGCGCGCGGGAACAGTGCGCGCCGTCGACGACTTGGGCTTGGTCTGGACAGTTACCGGACGGCCGGACAGCGAGCTAAAACCTAAAACCCACTCCTATGGTACTTCTTTGCCTAAAGTTGCAGAATTTCGGGTTTTCCTTTCAGAAGAGAGCTCATGACCCCAGTAGACTTCGACTTTGCTGGACCTTTATGGTTTTGCTGACATCTCCTTAAGGCACACTTGGAACACTATGCGTATGCGCCATATTTCATATTAGCTTTTGCCCGTGGCACTGCCCGCGTACCTACATACGCCTATGTCACTCAGGAATAAAGCAGCTTTCTATCGTTAAAAAACTTTTAGCAATCAGACCAGTAGGTACTTACAGACATTCTCCTACAAATTAAGAAACATTAAAACAAATACACCTCTTTATAAATAGATTTATATTAGTGTAGATACGTACACAAAATACATTTTCAAAACCATTCCGCCATTAATTTTATTTCCCACCTACTTATTCATTTTGCCCCCTAATCACGTTCAAATCTTGTCTCATAAACATCAATCATTTTCACTGACTGTCCCTAAAACGTGCACGCAAAATGAAGTGTAACAGTACGTAGGTATTGTGTGCAAAATACACGTTTGGCTCAGTAAACCCATACTTCAGTTGCGGCGCCATTTCCCCGTATCAATTAACATGATCATTCGCAGGTATGGGCTCGGATATCGATAAACAGTGTTTGTTACTCTGTACATTAATAAAGGCGGGTCGCCACACTAATTAAGGCCCGCTTAGGATGTATGAGTATTTTAGTTAAAATTTATTTTATTTTTTTACCTACTTAGTGTAAATCTTACCATCGGGTGAGATAGTAGTTAAATGCAAAACTATCAATAATGGATAACACTTTTTATTTTGAAAAATGTAAAAATATGTGAGTGAGCTTTAGATCGCCTAATTTTCACATAAACAGAAATACTCATTAGTTTGTAAGGCTTAGACTTATTATTCTAAGTTTCAAGGTTACTTAGGTAAAAGAAACTTGGTAAAAGAGGTATCCTAACTCAAGGTTTATAATGCATCTAAATATAAAGTGCCTAAACATTATCCCTAAAAGCTACAGTAAAATGGGGTGAATAGAGACTTAGGGGTGAATAGAGACAAAACTTTAAAGGGTATTTTCTCGATATTTGAATATTTTTTGCAGCATTTAACTATATAATTTTTTTAATGAATTGTTATTCTAAAAAATTGATGCTTTGGTAGAGGCCGATATTATAGTATCAAAGTGAAAAACCAAACCAAAGTTTTGTCTTTATTCACCCCTAAGTCTCTATTTACTCCGTTTTACGGTATCTTACCGTTCTAACATTTTAAGAAACATAGCCACTAACCTAACTTTATTTTTTTGATGTGGTAGGTAAACCATCAAATAACTTCTCTCGTTCTTGGTGGAGCGATTCCTCTCTCTCTACTCGGAGCGGGAGACGATACATCAGTGTTGCTGATTGTCTGAAATGACGAGTCTACGAGACAGAAAAGGATAGAAACATAAGGACAAGGCGATTTTGTGTTGACAGGTGTAACTCAACCCTAAAACCCACCTGCCTTCTTTCAGTTGCCCTTGCGTTCCAAGGTTACGGTCCCAAGTCGTCAACAGCGCCTAGTGTTTTACGCGCTCCTCAAAGATATGTCAGCAAACCGTAGGGGCCCAGCAGGGTCGAAGCGCTCTAGGCCTACGAGGATTTTCTAAAAACGCAACCTGTGGTCTTAGAACGCAAAGGACAACTGAAGGATACAGCCCCTCTAGCCAAGTTACAACCGTTTCGCTTGCGTCGAACGCTCCGAGTCAGCCGCGTTGCCGAATCTTTTGTTTTGTAGCCTGATTGACGTAATGAAAACCGTAACGATATCGTACCGATTTAGTCGTATAGACCATTTCCGTATTCACATCCATCAATCGACACCGATTTTAAAGGCATTTGAAAATCGTCGATTTAAAAAAAAAACTGTATGACATTATCCCAGTAGAATTTTTATTAATGTAACTGGAAATAAGTCGATAGATCGTAAATACCGCTTTTGGGATAGGACTTCGATCGAACGACTATAAAACTTCAACGATATTTGGCTTGTTTGATTTTACGTGAATCAGGCTACTGACCACGTGACTGAGCGTTGAGGTGACATCGTTCCCGTACATTTGAAGCTTTCTACTAGCGTTAACTATTGCAGATTAATAACTTGGCTAGGGGCACAGGTGTGGTTTTAGTTAGTAAAAGTTAGACATTTTCACCCTTTCGCTCTGCTCTAGAGCAGGAGAAGACCCTAGATGATTTCCCACCTTTAAAAAAAGGGCTGTGGTAACTTTTGCGAGTAACGTCACAGCTTAACCTATGTTTCAGTAAGAAAAAGACTGATATTAAGAATCTCGTAATATTTTTTTTTTCAGTAATGAAAAATCTATGTCCAAAGGTCAGACATTAACGCCTGTGTTACCCAATACTTTAATGTTCTGAGGAAAAAACAGTCTAGACCTCTGTCGCAGTCTACTCAGTGTTAATCGAAGACTGAGTTATTGGTAATTAAGGTTCTCTTAATGATTGGTATATGTTACATTTCGATTGCTGCAAAAAGAAAATCGGCTTAAAGTTTGCGTTTTTTTTTTGTGCTGGCAATTTTTTAGAATGATTTTTCTGGCGCAGTGGGTGGGTGATAAAAACGAAGACTTTAGGGTATTCTGAAATTTTATTATAATCGTCACACGATACGGGAGTAAATCATAGAGCAGAATATTTTTTTTTTTAAAGAAAAGAAGTTGATGGAAATATTTTTGACAAATCTCTTTTGGATGCGATTTGTTATTAGTAGATAGAAAGAAAAGAAAGAGAAAGAAAAAGAAAGAAAGAGAAAAGAGTTGAAGTTGTCAGTTCTCTATTATTTGGAACCGCGATTACGCAATGATAACAACTTCGATTTACGAGCTGTAGATTCGCTGTAGGTTCAAACCCAGGTAGGCATTTTACTGAGCGTAATTTTTAGGTTTAAATTAAATACTTTTAATAGCTGACAACTGCTCTATTCTAGATACTTCATTACTGAGGCAGCAAAAACAATGAGGCGAAAAAAAAAACAGCTTTTTATAGGTATTATGGTAATTCAAATCTGGTTCTCTCCATACAGTCGCGGTACAAAAGTGTACCGAAATAACAATAATAATGTTATTATTAAAGTTTTGATTGTTCAGCATATGCTGATGGGGTTCGATGACCGGGTAGCGTCGCGCCCATGCCAGGCCGCCCCTATCTCGCACTATACAATAAATATTAAACTTGCATGCTTTGTGCACTTCAGGACGCACCTTTGTTTGAATAACTATGTGTATTTGGACGAAGGACGGTGTTTGGACGGTCCTAATGGCTGATGATGCTCGTAATGAAAGGTTTATAGTTTGTTTACTTATGTTTTTAACGTGTAAGTAGATATTAAGTTTCTGATATGATGAGATCTTTTGATTATTTTTTTAAAGGTTTTTTTTCGGTGGGAAAATCATCTAATGATATCCCCCGCTTCAGGGCGGAGCGGGAGATAGTGTCAGACTTTAACTGACTAAAAACCCACTCCAGTTCCTTCGTTGCCTTTCGTACTTCGGCTGAGCTATCTTTCGAAACTAACCCTGGCCCTAGTAGTCTTCGACCCAGTTGGGCCCCTGCGGTTGCTGACAACACCTTATTTTTTTAAGGGTCAAAGATATCCATGGACCTGAAACAAAAAAATCAACTGAAGGAACCAGGTGGGTTTTAGTCAGTAATAGTACGCTTAAGTAATAGTAGATTACTGACTAAAACCAACTAATTCTTGCTAGAGAGAGTGTGACTCTATCGGGAAACAGCGGGAAACGTCAATTGGTGATTTAAATTAAAAAAAAAATATTACTATATATTTTATTTATAATCTTCATGTGATACAAAGGTACCATCGCGGTCATTTCTGCATGATCACTTAAAAAAAAAATCGATTAAATCCCGCGCGGCGCGGCGCCAAACCGTTTGAGTTTTCGTATCCAGTGCAAGCAAAACTTGAACTTAGCGGTGGTCAGGCGGAAGTGCCTTTTAAGGTACAAAGGCATACCTACTTAATTCTTAAAGATAGTCATTAATTATCACTTATTTTTATTTCGTGTATCACTAAAAAGTACAATAAATCAGTGTCTTTATAAAAATATTGTCCCAATTATATTTATCATAAGTTTCTAAATCCTTTTAATGTTATTAAAACATAATAGTGTAGGAGTGCGTGTTATTAAGGGCAAGTCATAAAATTAAACATCATGTGTCATGGCTGACGAGTTCACTGGTGACCATGTGTGAAATTAAAATATGATAATGTTTCATAGCAAAAAATGCGTGTGAATATTAAAGATTGATACAACATGTTTAAAATGAGAAATGAGTATATTAGAAGAAGTTTGAAAATGGCGCCAGTGACTAAAAAGGAATCGTTTTTTATTATTATTATTGAGTAGCTTTTACCCGTGGCTTCGCCTGCGTGAAAAAAATAGCCTATGTCCGTCTCCAGGGTCCCAACTATCCCTGTACCAAAATTCATCAAAATCGGGTTTGCTTAGGCGTGAAGACGTAACAAACAAACAAACTCACTTTCGCTTTTATAATATTAGTAAGGATAGACTCGCGTTTGACCATAATCTTATTTTAAGGTTAGCGATGATGTGGCCGACAATGGCGCGCGCTGGTGTAGAAGTATGCCTATTCAGTCTTGATTTAAAGATCCCTAAGTTTTAGCTATCAGGAAAAATAGACTCCAGTACCCATTCCATTCTTAAGCTGTACGCACAATAAATCGTTCGTCTAAGTATGGTCATATGAAAAGGAGAGATGAATCATATCTTACTAAAAGAGTTATGAGTTTACATGCGGATGGATGGAGAGGGAGAGAGCAAGGTCAAAGATAAGATGGGTGGATTGTGTGTGGAATGATATGAAAGAAAAGGGAGTTAGTGATGTGATGGGTGTCAGGACAGAATTTAAGAAAAAAACGTGTTGTGCTGGCTCCAAATAACACGGGACAAGGCCAGGAAGATGATGATGATGACATGTTTGACAGACCTGTTGGTCTAGTGGTTAGTGGCCCTGACTGCTAAGCCTAAGACTGTGGGTTCGATTTTCCACCCAAGATAGTTTGTGTGACGAGCACGATCATTTGTTCCGTGTCTGGGTGTAATTTGTCTATAATGTAATGTACATATGTATTTAGAAATATATCAGTATGTTTATCGGTTGTCTAGTAGTCAAAGCACAAGCTTTGTTTAGTTTGGGACTAAATGGCGTTGTGTGAAAATTAATAATATTATTGATCTAGTTATGTGAAACAGTACCTATTTGTTTGATTATTAAACTTATTCTATTACTATGTAGACAGTTTCATAATTAAGGTATTTGCTTACTTACATAGAAATCTTGTGACGACCGCTGTTTATTCTTCTAGATAAATATCAAATAGACTTACGTTCTAGTACTCATACAAACAAAGTGAAATCTTCCAAAACCACTAAAATATAGATATACCTAGGTGTAAGAGTCGAAAGTGTTTAAAAAGTCAATTTTTTTTTTTTTTAAGCACATATCTTATATTTTTAGATCTAAAATAAAAAAAATAATTTATTTCAGTACTTGCACAAAGAAAATACATAAAATAAACTTAAGAATACTTAGTAGTACTATATAAGTTCTAAGAAGATTGACTTAGTTACCTAATTATACAAAACTAGTTTAATTCACTCATGTTAATAATGACCTAATGTTATAATATGTTAGTACTGCCATTTAAGGCGTATAGTTCCATGAACCATCTGGCCGAAGTTATGTGAACGCAACTCTCGCACTCGCCTAGGCGGCAGTACGCTAATCTGTGCATTTATTTGCGGTCAGCAGCGCCCGGAAAGCGCTTTAAGTCCATTTTCTCTGCGAGATATTGATTGATTTACATATGAAATGTTCACTTTGAAGAATATTTAACCACCAATTTGTATGTGTAAAAATTGGTGGTTAAATATTCTAAATAAATGTTTCTAAAGGTCCAAGCCGTTTCGAAGGAGTAGGGAAAAGTAGCGAAAAGTTGCGAAATTGCTAAATATTTTTTTTGACAAAAGTATTGATTGCACGAAAAAATCAAATGTTGATATTATTGTTCATGAATCTATAATAAACATATATTTTTTTCAAACCAATTGACCTAGCCGTTACGGAGGAGTAGGCCTCAGAAAATCACTCTTTTATGGCACTTTTCGGGCGCTTGGCCCTTAAACTTGTAGCGACTTGCCTGAACTAGGTTAATAAAAACCTGTGTATCAGGCCATCATCAGACCAAGCGATAAAAAATGGTTCTTGAACAGGCTTTTCACATAAAACCACCTTCTCCCACTACCACATCATCTCACCTCGTCTCGTCACCTCGTCTTTTTAATAAGTACAAAATGAGTGCGCCAGGAAACAGTGCTACAGTAACAGAAACTAGGCCAAACAAAAAATTGTGTAAAACTATATACCAACACGCCAAGAACAAGAAATAACGTCATAAAAAAGTAGACAAAGCTAATTTCTCTGAAGCCACATAAAAACTTTTTTGTTATTGGGAAATCAATAAATGACTTCTTCTGCTCTGGAGTGGAGCGAGAGGGCGTATCAGACTTTGGCTGTCTAAAAGCCACCTACGTTAATTCATTTGCTCTTTGCGTTCTAGGACTACGGTAACTCTTAGAAACATCCCTCAGAACTGAGTATGAACCATAGAAATATAATATACAGGTACGGTATGAACCCAGAAAGTAACGTTATATACCTGATTAAGTACTTAACCGTAGTTATCTTTGCCTCGTTTTCAAATACATATAGTAACTCATAAGTATGAAATAACTTTCCCGTTACTAATATTGATACACACGACTGTACTATCAACAACTTGGGCTCGGACGATTACCAGACGATTACTGGAACTGGACTGGCCGGACGGCGAACTACCTATTGCTAGCCGTCTGCAAGCCCGCGCGTACCGTGACTGGTAATCGGGGGCAGCTGGGGCGTGAAGACGTCCGTTCCTTCACGGGTGCTGCCATCTCCTTCACTAGCATTACTGCTTCACAAAAAGAGGCGACCACCTGCCATTCTCCCTCGCCCCGGGCCATGGCCTGAACCAAGGCCAGGTGCGAGAGGTAACCACCGTGAATAAAAAAACCCATTCAACTTTCCACAATCTGAAGGAAGCCTCGTCATAATTGATGATCGCCCTATCTCATCCAGAATGCTAATTTCGTATCTTTTCTTTTTTAAACAACAAATTATCAGTTAAGAAAAATCGCGTGCAATTTCGTCAGGCTAATAACTCTTGGGAGACGCTATCTTGTACTAGATGGCTGTAAAATAAGCCAAATTGGACCATCCCTTCAACGAATGCCCGTTTTTATGGCGTCTTATATCTTTTAGGCTTTTTACTTGGCCACAGATAACATCGATTTCGTGATTATGCAGTTTTGGAAAGTGAATATTGTTTTTATGTACTTACTCGTATTTTGTAAGTTTATCTAGGACATTAGGTAATAAAGGGGTCCTGAGTCCCAGCAGTGGGAACATTAAAAAGGCTGATGATGATGATGACTAAAGGGGTGACCAGATGGTTGCAAACCAACGTCCCATTAAGGTGACTTTGCTAGTTTCAACCCGTGTAGACAGCAGTTGTAATACATGACCTTCAACGCCCTTGGTTAGGAAACGTGTTTTCCCAATCACCTTTATTAAGCTATTGCATAGCTTCTATCGCGGGAAAAAAACCTAACACCCCCACTCATTTGTTTTTTGAGCGTGGTGACCGATAAGAAAACAAATGAGTGAACAATCAATCAAAATTCAATTCAATGTGTGAAAGTGTAACTTCAATTAATATAAAAAAAGAAAAAAAATACTGCATAAATAAAAAAAAAAAATAATTAGAATTGCATAAGTTGATAAAAATGCTATGCAATAGCTTTACTGCGGCAGTCCCCGAGTGCCCTCACACACACGTCTTTTTTTTAATTTGTTTCTTAAAACTTCACGCAACACATAGCTACAAAGGCGGACTTAATAGCACGGATTTTTTTAGAGATAACATGGCAGGTCATAAAAAAAGAAAACCCAAAAAAAAGGAAAAAAAAGAAAAAAAAAGAAGAAAAAGAGAAAAAGAGGACCGTTCACTTTCTTGTACCTACTACAATTATAATTTACCCGTAAAGTCAAACGGCTACAGCGGGCATTGAAACAGGACGACTTCTCACCTCAAAAAACAAAATGTGACCAATACTTGGGATTCCAGCAGAATATTTCTACCGCAGTTAAAATACAGTATGTAATCTTTAAAATATGGACCGGTTGCATACTTTATAGTGGTTGTGCATTGTCATATTAAAGTCTCCTTATCCAAATAAAGTACGTACTAAGTTCTCAATCACGGTTCTATACCTTATAAGGCTCAGTACTGATTACATTGTGGTACCTCTACATACGTGTGGGCGGCAGATTGTGGCGATTTGAATACATACTAAGCTCCTTATGTACGTTTTTTATTTTATTTGATATTATAAACTAGTGCTTGACTGCAATCCCATCTGATGGTAAGCAGTGATGCAACCGTTGATGGTGGGGCCAAGCTATTCAATCTAGCCTTGAAGAAACCCCAATTATAATCGGATAGGAAGATCGCAGCAGGCAAAATGTTGGAATATTTTGCTTGCTGCGATCTTTCTTTGGCCTTGATAGATTTTTGCCTTCGATGTAGGTACGCGGTAGAAACGACGAGGCGAAACGCTTAGTCCGGACCGTAGATGTTGTATATTCTTGCGCTTTAAAGATAGAACACTTAAGAGAGCCCTTTCCCACTCGTCTATCGTCAACGTCGAGCATGGTTTGAAAGTTTGTTGCTTCTCTCTAACGCAATCCAACGCGATGTTTGACGAAGAGGCAACGCGACAAAGGGCAACTCAAGGAACACGGATGGGCTTTAGTCAGTAAAAATCTGAC
This sequence comes from Mythimna albipuncta, assembly GCA_929112965.1. Classification (NCBI taxonomy): domain Eukaryota; kingdom Metazoa; phylum Arthropoda; class Insecta; order Lepidoptera; family Noctuidae; genus Mythimna; species Mythimna albipuncta. The sequence goes on along the minus strand of OV815974.1, from coordinate 9,032,464 downwards.
ACACAGTCTCACTTCACCCAGGTTAGGAGAAGTTTGATTTGATAATTTCCCACTCTATAAATTAAAACAAGTTTTTAATGAAATCAATATATAATTAATGAATATACTTATATAATTAATACTCGTCAAGACGAATCATACGAGCCCAAACTCGATGGGGTTGTGTCGTTTAATTATCAAGTTCCTATAGCCACCTTCCGATTCCATCATCAGATCAGCTCCATGTCATAATAATTTTGCATTGTCATCTGATTTACACATGCATGCAAAACTGCTCAATCGGTAACCGGAAAGTGAGTTAAATTTAATTTGCGAGATTTGATTACAGACAAACATCGGGACAGGTGAAACTAAATAAAAGCTTGTAAAAAGAGATAATAACCAATTGGTTAAGGTGGTAGGTCTAATTAGACCTTTTACTACAAAACATTATGTTCAGTCTAGTTCAATTCAATCTAGTAAATCCAAGTAGTGTGAGTAATTACTCGGTGGGTTTTAGGGTCTAGACCAAATCCTTGATTTTAATTTAATGCGTGGAATTTCAATCCCTTTTTTGTAATTTACTAGCTTCACCTGTATAAAAGTAGAAAATTATCTTTAGTTAACAATCTCTTAGAATAAAAAATCCTAATAGGACATGGTCTATTCTTGAGCCGAATTCCATCCAAATCTGTTCAACCGTTTGAAAGTGAAGGAGTAACAAACATACCCACACAAAAATATACCTCATCACCTTTGCTGCCAGCGGCTTCGCCAGCGTGACTGTAGAAAATTATCCCAAGGGAACATTTTCCTGGCATAAAAAGTATCCTATGAGCTATTCCAGAACATATTCTAGTCGTGTGCCAAATTTCAACCAAATCTATTCAGCCATTTGATCGTGATACCTTGGTTACTAAACGCTAGTTTGCAACCGTATGGTTACTCCTTTAAAGACCTTTGTAAGAAATATATGTTTTAAGTACAATTTTAACTTTCCACTTGACTGGATCTTAATTGGCCCTTAAGTAACACTTATTTAAACTAGATTTCATTAATTAGCATTTATTTTGAAGCGTACCATAACTTTTAATTAGCGATTTCTAGACAGAAGGTCTACAGGCCATTGTTAATTAAAAATTAGCGGCAATTTGTTAATTCTTACTCGAAGTAGGTAAGCATGTATGAACATACATAGTATAGCATAATCAACCTTTTATTGTCCCACTGCTGGGACTCAGTCCTCTCCTCTAGGAGAAGGAATGGGCTGTAATCCATAGTACGGGTTGGTGAATGTCACATGTTTTGAATTTTTTGTTCTAGGACTGTATGCCGGTTTCCTCACGATGTTTTTCTTCACCATTTTTTTTGAGAGCAGTGGTGATAAAATAAATTACACAAAGTAATGCGCCTCGCTTGCATTGTGACGTTTTGACGTTTGTTCTGATCAGACTAACGTCTTTATATTACGAATAAAAAATAAAAATACAAGTTTAAAGTTTTTAATAAGTATTTATTACGGTGTGTAGCAACATAATAAACAACATAAAGTGTGGTGAATACACGTAATTGCCCATAAAGTGTTTCTAACTGGTGCAAATAAACAGCTGATCATCCGGAAAAATATTTACATACCCTCAAATATATAAAAAAAAAAACAACTTTGGCAGAGTCAGTACTGATTGTTTTGATCCCAAGATTCTCTAAACCCAGCAATGCCGGCAAAGTGTGGTGGATGCGGCAAGTTTGTGTCGGCAAGCGACTCCACAAAGTGCACGAAATGTTCCAGTGTTTATCACCGTACGTGTGTCGGCCTTCCTGCGAAAGGTCCCGCAGCCACCATAGGGCAGTGCCCTGAGTGCAGGAAAAATGTCCGCCGGGACAATAAGGCCGAGACACCAGTTCGAGGGTTGGTAGCTGAGCTGCACAGTGAGGAGTCGGCGGATGTACATGTGTCAACGCCACAACCGATACCAACGTCGAACCCGGTGACTCCTGTGGGTACAACGCAACTTGGTCATCCGGTGTCGCCTCCGTCAGCGGCAGCGTCGTTTCAGGAGTTCCCGCAGGATGTGAGCTCTGCTTTGAAATTGGTGGTGGAGGAGCTACGCACCTTGAGGGTGGAGGTCTTGGAGCTTCGTAGAGATGTGGCTGACTTGAAGGCCTCCAATGACTCGTGCCACATTCGAATGGACGGGATCGAGTCCAGGTTGGAGCTCCTCGAGAGCCGGCAGTCTGAAGGTTGCATTCCATCAGCAGATTCAGGAGTGGTGGAGGGCATCGTGGAGCAGCTGAAGCGAGACCTAAATGACAGAGATCAGGAGCTTATGGCTAATGACGTAGTCATCGCGAACGTGCCGGAGGCTCAAGTAGAAAATCCCACCCATCTCCTCCAGCTTATTGCCACGAAACTGGGAGTCACTTTGGAGGATCGAGACATTGTGTGTGCAGAGCGAGCAGGTAGCCGACACATCAAAGCGACCAGCCCTTCAGCGTCAACGGAGCCCCGTCCTCGACCTATCATAGTGCGCCTGGCTCGGCGTGACCAACGTGACGCCCTATTAAATGCAGCTCGCGTACGACGAGGCGCCACAACGGAGAATCTCGGTCTCACGGGAAAGCCGGTTCGCTTCTACGTGAACGAGCGGCTGACCAAGCTGAACCAACATTTATTTCGGCAAACAAGGGCTGCTGCAGGAGTGTACGGCTGGCGCTTTGTTTGGTCGAAGCGTGGTCGCATCTTGGCTCGTAGCAAGCCCGGTGACCCCACTCACAGGATTGCGTCTGAAGATGACATCACAAAGTTTATTGGACCGTTCTCAGTCCTCAATAAATAATCGGTTTTTTAGTACTGTTCACTTTGTTTTAGTATTTTATTTTGGCTCTATTAGTTTAAGTTTCCGGTTTTATGAGTTTGTGCGTCGTATCTGTTATGATATGGGGAAGAATATGAAAAAGAGTATTTGGCTAAAACAAAAAAAAATATACACATATTTATATAAATTTACTAACATGGAGAATATATACAGGACATATTTATATAAATTTACACACATGGAGAATATATACAGGACATATATTTTATATAAATTTAAAACATGCATATTATTGGGATTTAAACAATATAATTACATTTATTTACTATACATGCATTATAATATTTTTGAACAATTATTAAGATGACTAAGTCAAAATTATTGAAGTTAGGTTTGTTTAATGCTGGCTCACTGGCAACTAATCAGGATGAGTTTCTCATTACCATGTCACAATACTCAGTAGATGTCATGGCTATAAACGAATCATGGCTGAAACCTGGGCAAGAAGGCCGCGCGCCTAAGGTCCCGGGATATAGGCTGAAACATGTGCCACGCCCTAAGTCTATACGCGGGGGCCGAGGGGGGGGTGTAGCTTTTTATATTAAAACGGGAGTAAGGGCTCGCGTACGTCCGCACCCTGAAAATTCTGATGTGGAACAGATGTGGTTAAGCCTAACTATTAATGGTAAAAAGTTATTGATAGGGACAGCATATAGGCCACCATGGTTTGAACTATCTAGATTTTTGGATGGGATAACTGACAGTATTAACGCTTTGGCACCATACGATAACTTAGTAGTGTTGGGGGATTTCAATGTTAACCTATTGGACACAAGTAGTGGGAAAACTAAGCAGGTTATGGAATTCCTTAATTACTCCAGTTTAAATCAGGTGGTTCAGTCGCCAACCCACTTTGTAGGAGATAGTAGTACCCTGATAGATGTCATCTGTACTGATATAGGAGTACGTAATGTACAGGTCAACCATATCAGCGAGCTTGGCCATCACTCGTTTATTGTGTGCGATACTGTGGTGAAGAAACTAAAGAGCAAGCCTAGGCTGGTAACATATCGCCCTTTAAAGGATATTTTAGAAAACTACTTCGCAGCAGATTTGGAATCTATACCATGGAGGGATATAAGCTCCCTGCCAGATGTGGATAGCATGGTAGATTTTCTCAACTACCATCTAAACCAATTATTTAATTTACATGCACCCATAAAAAGTAAAATAGTACGAGATCGTCCCACACCTTGGATAACGGAAAATATTAAATTAATGATTAAATTAAGAAATGACGCAAAACATAAATATAAAAAGAACAAACTTGACTCTTCCAAACAATATTATTTGGACTTGAAAAAACTAGCCTGTGCTGCACTAAAGCAGGAAAAGAAGGTGTACTTTGACGGGCACATTAATAACCAATTGAAAAATCCAAAAAAACTTTGGAAAAATCTTAAGTCTGATGTGCTCGCAGATCATAGTGATGGCATGCTGCCCGAACAATTTAACGACCCAGATGAATTAAACAGAGCATTTCTCGACGTACCTGGTCAGAACATATTATCACCTTCACAAATATCATATTTTGACTCAAACCGGTATGGGGACACTCAGTTTAAGCTGAAAAATGTTAAAGAGGCGGAAATTTTTAAAATTATAAAGAGTTTGGGGTCAAATGCCAAGGGAATAGATGGATTGAGTCTCGACATGATAATGCTCACATTACCAACCACCCTCCATGCCATCACAACAATAGTAAATAAGTCTATTGAAACAAACTCTTTCCCTGACTCATGGAAATGTGCTATAGTGCGTCCTTTACCTAAAACCAGCAACCCAGGTACTGTTAAAGACCTGCGCCCAGTGAGCATTCTCCCATGTTTATCCAAAGTTTTGGAGAGGGTAGTCTACAACCAAATGCTGCAGTACTTAGAAACTAACAACATGCTACCTGACCTGCAGTCTGGTTTTAGGAAAGGTCGTGGCACGGCCACAGCCCTTTCAGATGTAGTTGGTAATATCTTGGAAGCACGTGACCAGGGGGAGGGAACCATACTTGCTCTACTAGATTTTTCACGTGCCTTCGATGCAATTAACACCTCTCTATTACTTTCCAAGTTAGCATACTATGGTTTTACTACGGAAACAATAGAGTGGTTCAGAAGCTACCTACAGAACAGGTCACAGCTTGTGGAGGTACAGACGGAGGATGGATCAACCAGCTCATCCCCTCCTCGGTACATGTCACGTGGTGTGCCCCAGGGATCAATTTTGGGGCCCCTTTTGTATATTCTCTACAGTGCAGATATTGTGAATTCATTCCAGCATTGCAGGTATCATATGTATGCCGATGACATACAGTTATATACTTCTTTTAAGCCAGTGGATTTAAAAGAAGCAGTTGACAAAATTAACGCAGATCTCAATAGAGTGGTAGAATGGTCGGATGCTAACTCGCTGGTTTTAAATCCACTGAAGTCCAAGTTCATGGTTTTGGGAAGTAGGAAAATGATCAGTGCAATACTGTCAGCCAATCCAGAACTTTTTATCAAGGGGAATAGAATAGACAGGGTAGAATTAGCATGCAATCTGGGTTTGACTATAGACCCTGAACTAAGATTTGAAAAGCACATCAGTAATGCCATGCGAAACTGTTTTTATAGGTTAAAACTTCTTTATAAAATTAGAGACCATCTGAGTGTTGATCTTCGCAAACAACTGGTAGATAGCCTGATTTTATCGCGACTGAACTATTGTGACACGGTGTATGGACCATGCCTGTTAGCCAGAACAGAAAAGCTAATTCAACGTATTCAGAATGCATGTGTCAGGTTTTGTGTAAATGTACCATATAGGAGTCATGTAACTCCCTACATCAATGACAATAATATCATGAAAATGGCAGCAAGGAGAAGGTTGCATTTAGCTGGCTTACTGTTTGGAATTGTTACAACACAGAGACCGAAATATCTATTCGATAAACTAAGTTGGAGACACAGCAAATATGAACCTCGTTCCTCTACGTTCCCTCTTTGTACCCCACATCACAGAACCGCAGCATTCAGGGGTAGTTTCAGATATATGGCCAGTCACTGTTGGAACAACATTCCTCCGCCAGTTAGAGTCCTGAAGACAAAGAAAAATTTCATTGACATTTTAAAAAAATACTACATGCAAATACAAAAATCGACATAATTTGAGTCATTACAATGTTTTAACTATGTTAATATGTTTAGCTTTTACCTCTTCGGTTATGGACTTCAGGCAATGGTTACGATGTTCCATAGTGGTGATGGTCACCATTCTGAATCTGCCCTCTTGGGTTGCGGTCACGGTCTTCTTGGCGATATACGTGTTTTAGCGGTGATGACACACTAGACACACTGGACACACTGAATGCATCTTTTGGACTCATTATTTCAAGCATCTCACAGCCCTTTCGGCATAGCTTCGATGCAAATATTGTACACCTACACACCTCTCATATTGTGAACGCATTGTCTTCCTAATTTATTAACACTTCTTAAGTTATTTCACTGTATGAAGATATTTCTTGTGTTCAGGAGAGATTTGCTGTTGGCAGGTCGCCATTATGTGAGGCAGCATGTCACTTTCCCTATGATTCAATTCACGATTTGTTATCTTCCATCAATACAAAAATGATAGCTGTAAGGTTAAGAATTGTGTTTCGTGTTAATATATTTATGTGATGAAAAATTGAATTACTAATTACTTAAAAGGTATTTGTATGTGTACTAACCTGTTTAGTGTTTGCTCTCGGAGAGGACGCCAAAATTGTCACTCGAACGGTGGTTGCTGAAAACCAGCACCGTAGATGTCTGGATTAGCCCAGAGTCACGGAATATGCTGAGCAACGGCCCATTCCTGCTTAGATGCGACGCACAACTTATAATTTTAGATTGTATTAGTATATAATTATGATTTTCTTTTAGTTTAGTTACTCTTAGGTTAATTTTGTTTATGTTTGTCCCTGTTATGGCCGGCGTCAAAATGAAACAGATAATATAGACAACTCCGTTGTCTATGGTACTGGGTACAAGAAATATTGTTAAGCTTGTTACACACGTGGCCTAACAAGGGACTGGCTTTTTATATTTTGTACTTTTTTTTTTTATGTTTTTGTATTTTGTTATTTGTGCGTCTATTTAAAGGCGGAATAAACGTATTTTCTTTCTTCTTTCTTTTTCTTTTTCGCTGGGTTTGAACCCGCGACCTACTACTCGCAAGTCGGGGCCGTTAACACTCGACTACCACTGTTCACAGTGTACATACTTAAGCTTATATAAATATATCAATAAATTGAGATTGGATTGAGCCAAAAGCTCACAAACCTGCTCTACTTTAATGAACTGTTTTGTGAACACATTTTTGAACAAAGTCAAGAGTGTGGCTTTAAGTAGAGATTAGGTTGAAAACCTTTTTTTGTATGAAAAAGTATTCAAATCACACTGATATTATAAAGCCGAATGTTTTTTTGTAAGTTTGTATGTATGTTCAAACGAGTAGATCTTCTCCCTGAATTATAGGGTACTTTTTATCCCTGGAAGTGCAGGATGATTCCCTTGGAACGATGTTATGTCTTATTACAGGATATGGTCCATTTATGCTTTTCATCCAACTTCGCTCAGCTACGCAACGACCTATTCTTACTAAGATGCAACGCACAACTTAGATCCTTAGATTATATTGTTATAATTGTGTGTTTTTTTTTTATTTTTGTTTATTTTGTTTAGATATGTTTATGTCTGTTGAAGCCAGTGTCAAAATTCCACGGACAACAGAGAGTACTTGCGACAGATAACCTAGACAACTGTGTTTTCTAAGGTCCTATGGTGCAATGTAGTTAAGCCCGATACACACATGGCCTGGCGGGCAAACTGTTTTATTTTTTGTATCGAATTTTGCGTATATTTAGGCAGAAATATGTTTTCTTTCTTCTTGTTTCTTTCTGAAAAAGTAACAAACACACCCACATAAACTCGAACCCACGTGAACTCATGATTTTAAAAAAGATATTGAGGATAAACATTCTTTCTCGTGATCTTCCAGTCGATACTTGGAAGAATAAACACATAATCCAATACATAAGATAGTGTAGGTGTTTCATATGAAATACAGAAAAGAAAACACTAGCTGATCCTGTCAAAACTTTTTGGAGTAAATGTTATTTCAAAGTATAACATCGTAATCCAATAAAGTCTTTGAATTTACACGTGCCGTCTGAAGTCATGGATATATTATGTACTTACGTATTAAGGCTAGGCCCTGTTTAGATATTCACCTACCAGCTACCACAGAGTAGGTCCTACAATTGCGGTGGCACGATAGTGCCGCGGTCGGCAGTATACACCGCTGGTTATACAGCTAGTTACGTATCTATGAGGCCAACATTCCTAGCTATGTACTGCGCAGGCCACAATTGAGTCGCTTTCAAACGAAATTCTGCCTCGAGCTTCGTAAGGGCCGAGACCAAGAGACGAGGCGGAATGTGTACACAATTCTAGGTAGACTTGTAATAATTTTATTTCATTAGTTTAAATGTAATTTGCTTCTTCACCTTTGGGTAAATATTGAGCTTTTGATATTTATTACTTACTTCAATTTTAATAGCCTTGTACTATAAGTTATCACAATTGCCACTACTGAGTACGGGACTGTATACCTATCCTATGTGATCCCTGGGTCGTGCAAATGACTATTGGGTTTACTAGTGCAAACTTTTGCAACAGTACGGAGACTTGGTTTGTTTGAATTCATGAGGCATCAGGTCCACAGAGGTCTGTAGTACATTCCCTGAATTGAGGAGTACAAGCGCGAGCTACATTAGACCGATGCACTCGTGGGTTACGCCTGATTTACGTAGAGTCGCGTCGAGTGTCGTTGCGTGGCGTGGATCTAATGTAGCTCTACAAGTCTAGTTGTCATTTAAAATGTATGGAGATCGACGTGCCCAGATCGGAGAACATGACCCACGTGGGCAACCATGTAGTTCTACCTTAATTTTAAGTCTACCTCCAAAATAATAAAGCAGCTAATCAGAAACTCTTAGACTTCGGTGTACTGTCACCAATTTTATAGTTACACAAATTACAAGGCGGTTTTAAAACCAAGTCCCGAAGCTCATCCTATCAGCGAAGTAATGTAGTCGCGTAAAATCGTCTCCGGAGTTAACAAGCCGCCTATCGGCCGCAGGCGGATCGCGAATGAAGATATTGTGCGTTTTCGTCACCTTACCCCCTCTACACCCTACTCCTCACCCCCCTCCCCAGACCCCGTCGTTTGCTCGCAATGACGTAATCTTTAAAGGCGATAACTAATCTTCTTAATTGATCTTTTCCTTGATGAGTTAAACAAATGAGAGAGTACGCGAAAATGGGTAGGTACGAATTTCGCTCGTGTTCGATGTCGATTTTTGGGTGTTAATTTCTATGGAGTATTTTATCGAGTTTTATTAAGTTTGGATTATAGTAATTTGGGGTAAACGACTGTTAACTACGCCAAAATATCTTCCAATTCTCTTTAGGGTGTTCGAAATCTTTGCAGTAGGTATGAACCACGTTTAACTAAGTTTACCACCACCTTGCAAAACCGAACAACATTAACTGAATCGAAAGCCATAACAGGTAATCGGTACGGCGAGTTCAAAGCTACAGCCACGTCAATATTGAAGCTGGCTATTGTTAAACAAACATATCCAAACTACCATTGGATTATAAGCAAGAGCGGCCAAGTGCAGACCTCGGGCCAGCCTAAGATGCCTTCAAAAGCTATGGAACTTCGGACTTAGAACTTCGTCGTCTCCGAAACAAGCAAGCAACTCCGAAATGGCAAGTAACTATAAACTTTCACTACGTAAATTTCGTGAAGCTGGGCTCACTGAATAGATTCATTCTAGATTTTATAGCGTACGACGTGCCGCCAGGAGACTATGCATGAAATAAACATATCTTTGATCAAATGTAGTGCTCCGTTTAGAATATTATGTGGGGGAACGGCGCTGTTACCGGGGAATGTCGGATTTTATTGTTCTCTTTTTTATTACTGTACTTTTTCGGCTGAGTCGGCAGTAAAGTGGGAGCTAAATAACAAATTTTTGTGTTGTCTTTGAGATTAGACGGTATGATAAATAAATTACTAGAGGAGCCAGTTGTAATTAATGCCGAAAATCCCATTCAGCTTTTGCATTTGTTTGGGCAAACGATCCTACATACGATCTATTAGTTTCCCGGCCGAAATGCTTTGAGCACAACAAAGTACTGCCAAAAACAAAAAGTTTCGAAATCAGTTCACTGCTTACGAAAGAAATCGCGTACAAACGTGCCAATACGAAGCCAGAACAGTTTATAAAGCATCAGTTTATTCGATTGTGTAGTTTCCAACAAATTTTACCGTTTCGGATAGAGAAATAACTGACCCGCATAATTGGCTATCGTGTTGTATAATTTAAAAATTTTCGCTGGAGTAATAATTTGGAGGAAGTCGAGCGGTGTTTCATATCGCATGATTTCTCTTCATTTATAATGGGTGGCTTTTTGCTTTTTCGTGCAGCCGTCTGTCCGCACAACTTATAAATAAACTAGCTTGTGCCCTGACTTTGTTTGCGTGGTTTACGTGATTTACAAAGGTTTTCCGTGATGAAAAGTGTGTTGAGCTTTAACGGGAAAGTTTATTTAGAGAATAAATTCTATAAGTGCATTTTTGTGTAGATTTTCTGGTATTTTGAATGTGTTTAGGCGTAATAAGTGATGGCCACTTTGTACGCTCACCATTCGACCTGCATACCATAGTCCGATAAGAGAAAAAAACATTTCTGTGGCATTTTAACTGGGTGTTAAGTTGCAACTGCAATCATATCCTAAGCTAAGCTACTTGGAGCACGCCATAATCACAGCAGCAAGTCCCTTCTTTGAGGTACTCCTCACAGGTAGCTACTGCTAAAAAGCTGACAGGGCAGACTTACCTCCCGCCTGAGGCGACTGATGATGCCTGACGTGCTGATGCCTGCTAAAGCTGCAGGAGTGTTTGCCAAACTGTCAGGCAAATGAAAGAACATACGTAGGTTTTAGTCAGTGAAAGTCTGACCGGTTCACTCTACTCTAGAGCGGGAGAAGCTTTTTGATGATTTTCCACAACACTTAAATTATTTTGATATTACTGTTTCACTCTCTCGGGACAATAATTCTGTCCAACTTTGAACTTATTTATCTCTGAAATTAAACTATAAAAATCGGCATATCTTCATCGTCTTCGAGCTTTCCGATCCCGAGGCACAGGGTATCAGCAATTTCCTAGATAAACTTTATAATAGGAACGTACTATAGAAGTAATTTCTGCCTGATCACTTAAAAAAAATCGCTTGAATGCTGCGGCGCGACGCCAAACCAAACCCTTTGAAGTTTTTGTTTCGAGTGCGAGCAAAAATGAACTTAGCGGTAGTCGAGCGGAAGTGTCTTTGATAGTACATATGAATTAAAAAATAAACCTGGTTTCGGTCCACTAATTCACATACTATTTAATCTAACTATGGTCTAACCACTCGGATACCGCGATCGGTTAACTCGCCAATAATATTATGATCCAATCAAAATAATTTAAGCGTGTTTTAATTAAGCTTATTTATTACTTCGTTGCTGTAAGCTCGTTAATGTGGTCGTTGAAATAAATCGCCATTATTTGCATTGTCGGTATTTTAATCGACCATTGAGGTGTATTTATTTACTGATTGATACGGCTCAGTTGATTTTATGATGCCGTCCCTCTGCAATCAAAAACATCACAACACCATAATTTCAGCTGAAACACATCCATCATTGGTCATAGGCTTTTGCAAGCTTCATAACAATTTCCAGTCTTTTGGGTTTCACATCCATCGGATTCCTGCCACTTTCACCAGGACATCAGACCACCTAGTCCACCTTCCAACTTTAAAGCAGCTTTGTAGTACGCGAACTCCACTCCAAAACCTTTCGGCCCTATCGACCATCTTTTCTGCGAGCAATATGCCGTGCCTACTGCCACTTAAGTTTGGCATTTTTTCTGGCTATGTCAGTAAACCTGATTCTCGTGCAGGTATCTGCATTTCTGATTCGATCAAGTTAACACTGCCTTTTTCCTCTTTTCGTTTTATAAATGAAAGTTTTTTTTAAGCTATTGCATAGCTTCTATCGCGGGCTTTGAGCGTGGAGACCGAATCCAGAAATTCCGTAACGAAAATAACCTAACACCGGACTCATTTGTTTTTTGAGCGTGGTTACCGATAAGAAAACAAATGAGTGAACAATCAATCAAAATTCAATTCAATGTGTGAAAGTGTAACTTCAATTAATATCAAAGGAAAAAAATACTGCATAAATAAAATAAATAAATAATTATAATTGCATTGATAAAAATGCTATGCAATAGCTTTACCGCGGCAGTCCCCGAGTGCCACACGTCTTTTTTTATTTAAGTACGTGTTTATTTGATATAATCATCATCATCTTCTTGTTTTTTTTCCTTTTTTTACGTTTTTGCCCTGTCAACCGTCACGCTATCACTAACTGTACCTTCTCTTACATTTCACTCCTCAATTTCTCAGAAAAGATCAAGATTTCTCCTATAAGTGTTTCATGACAATATAATCGGTTATTGCTCTTTCCCTTATATCATTTCGTAAAAACAATAAACTGTGTACCTATCCTTTTTTCCGTTAGGAAATATGATCTGAGGAGAAAAAAGCTTTTAAATTGTACTATTTACCTATTGGTTTACGGCAAGTAATATAAGTATGTTTATCAGTTGTCTAGTACCCATAACACAAAATCTGCTTAGCTTGGGACTAGACGGCGTTGTGTGATAGTCGTGGAATATTATTATTAAAAAATAAATAAAGTTAATATAAATAAATATACATCTTTAATAATATTACACAACTACCACACAACTTTGTTTGCTTAATTTATATTACGAAAGAAAAATTTTCATTTTTTTTTACGAAAACGGTAGGTCTTATTGGTTGATGTGAAAGTAATAAAAATATGTCAAGACTATTTTGGCAACTGTTTAGTTTTAAAACAAAAAAAGACTACCTCAATCAGAAAATCTTAATAAAAAGACATTAAATGCCGTTCCACTTAACATTGCATCATACCTAAAACAAAATATCAATCATAACAAAATGATGACGTCCCATCACACCTAAAACTCCAATTAAATAATTTATCAACCACCAGAACACACGACACCAATCTTGCCAATCACAAAAAAAGAAACAACGCATTATATTTAAAAAAATCTCATTAACTGGCAATATTAACGCCATTGTTCTGCGAATTGCCATTTAAATAAAATTGGCATCTCAATTTGAGCTGTCAAGTTATCACTGTAGTCAAGGGCTGTGTACATGAGCGACATAATTATCAGTAACAAGTACATGAGTTCGCGAAAAGAATTAAATTGGCGTGAAACAATAAGTGGGTGTGTTAATGCAGTGTGTAGCAGGCTTTACAGTTCTGTATTTTTTTAATTGAAACGATTTGGTTTAAGCTTTCCATGGGATGTTAACGTGTTTCATAGTGTTGGCTGTTTGAAAGGTTTTGAGCGTGAAATACTTTTTACTAATGCTGTGAATGCGTCGATTTAAGGACAAAAAATGTGTTCAATTTCAAATATCTTACACCTGAAATCTGGTCGATGCATCGCCAAATCTAGCATTTTTAGTAGTCTGAAATAATAATAATATTCCACAACTATCACACAACGCCGTCTAGTCTCAAGCTAAGCAGAGCTGGTGTTATGAGTACTAGACAACTGATAAACATACTCACATATATATTTCTAATTACATATTATAGATAAATTACACCCAGACACAGAATAAATGATCGTGATTATCACACAAACTTTTGTCCTGGGTGGGAATCGAACCCACGACCTCCGGCATAGCAGTCACGGTCACTAACCACTAAACCAACAGGCCTCTCAAATGAAATGAAATCGCTGACAAACCATGATTAGTAATTAGGAACTTATCTAGATTTTGCTTAAAAAAGATTCCTTGATCTTGTCTCTTTATTTTTGTTTTTGAGGTAGTAGTTCATCGAATGACTTCTATCGTGTTAGGGTGATGCGAGAGGGCGTGCCAGACTAAGTATTGCCTTTGTCTTCTTCCATGGAAAATTTCTGGGAAGAAAACCCTGGTCTTTCACGTGGCGTCATAATGTCGTTTTAGTCAGTAAGTATGACACGCCTTCTCGCTCCACCTTAAAGCGAGAAAAGTGAATGGATGATTTCACACCTCAAAAAAAAAGCTTTTCTCTCCTTGCCTGTATTTATATTTAACATTGCAATCTGTAATCCAATTTTAAGTGTAACATTTCACCACGTCCTAACCGAATAATTTTCAAAACATTTGCAATAAGTCCAGTTAATATATAGCTGTAAAATCTACTATCATTGGCGCAGCTGACCACAAACACAGCACTTACTCTAATACACTAATCGCTACATAATCAACTGCTAACTAAGTCAGTAACCCCTAACTAAACCAGTAAAGTTAACTGTTCTGACTATTTGCGAGTATTTGCCAAGCATTTATTGTCAATGCTATATACAAGGGCTAATTACGGCTCAAGTTACAAATTTGTAAACTGTTGTTGTGTTTATTTATTCTTTCTTAAATGGAAAATTGTCTAATAACTTCTCCCGATCTAGGGCAGAGCGAGTATCTCAGACCTTAACTGATTAAAAACACATTTATGTTCCTTCAGTTGCCTTGTGCATTTTAAGACCACACGTTTCTCTTTCAGAATGTAAGCCATGGCCCCAGTATGCCCTGTTAGGCCTCTACGGTTTTGCTGACATCTCTTTGACGAGCACGTGGAACACTCCATCGACGACTCGGGTTCTTTCAGGTCGGCTACCAGAAGGCCAGACGGCGAGCTACTACCCATTGCTTGTCGTCTGTAAGTCCACACATTTATTATGCGTACAGCCAAGGAGTGGAATTCCTTGGCGGAGTCTGTGTTTCCTGATAGCTACAACTTAGGGGTCTTTAAGTCAAGAGTGAATAGGTTACTTCTAGACAAGCGTGCTTCATCGTCGACCACATCATCGCTTACCATCAGGTGATATGGTGGTCAAACGCAAGCATATCAATAATAAAAAAAAAATCCACGAAAATTTTTTTTCGCTACACGAGTGTGAACGTCAGACCTTTACTGACTAAAACCTATCTGTGTTCCTTCAGTAGTTATCTGCGTTCTAGGGCCCCGGTAACTCTTTTGAACAATCCCGCAGCCCCGTACCTTGAAATTGGTTTCATTTGTCTTGTTATCGGGTCGCTAATAGCTGCTACAGAATTTGAGACTTTCGACAGCTGGTAATAAGCGTTAATTTACAGTGAACAAAAATAGCCGGTACTACGAAATACTGCTTAACAGATTTATACTACTTCCTACTATATTACGTTGTCTATGAGTCGTGTAAATAAAATTGTAAGGGTTTACTCGCACAAAGTCCAAATAATAAAGATGTCTAAAGAGCAAAACGTCAAAAGTTCCAAAGTCACGTCTAAATAAGCTGCCAGATATTGTAAAATTGATTAAGTCAGAAATGTGAAAAAGAAATATAAAACTTAGTTTTTAGGGTTCCGTAGTCAACTAGGAACCCTTATAGTTTCGCCATGTCTGTCTGTCCGTCTGTCTGTCTGTCTGTCTGTCCGTCCTCGCTTAATCTCTGTGACCGTTAGCACTAGAAAGCTGAAATTTGGTACCAATATGTATATCAATCACGCCGACAAAGTGGTAAAATAAAAATTGGAAAAAAATGTTTATTAGGGTAGCCCCCCTATATGTAAAGTGGGAAGTGATTTTTTTTTTAATTTCAACCCTAACGTGTGATATATCGTTGAATAGGTATTTAAAAATGAATAGGGGTTTACTACAATCATTTTTTGATAATGTCAATAATTTCGGAAATAATCGCTCCAAAAGTAAAAAACAATGCGTCCCCCCCCCTCTAACTTTTGAACCATAAGACCATCAAATTTAGAAAATATGAAAAAAATCTGAAAAGTAGAACTTTATAAGGACTTTCTAGGAAAATTATTTTAAACTTGATGGAAAGAACAGTTTTTGTGCAAAAAGACAAAAAGGTTCTACAAAATAATTTCTGGACTAAGTTTGTTGTATAGTCGTATAGGCAAGCATTTTTTTAAACTCATAAGTGGGTACACTTATTGTGACGGATGGAAAACTACGGAACCCTACACTGAGCGTGGCCCGACACGCTCTTGGCCGGTTTTTTTAATTGTTTTGAGATTTTGACATAGTTCGGCTAAATAAGTCCTGTTTAGGCGTATTGTTTCTAAAGTTCAAAGGATGGAAGCGAGGCTGACATCCCAAAGTACGGTGACGTAGGTACATTCAAAAATCGTCACTCGTGGAGGCTCATATGCAGCCTTCAAGGCATTAATCAGCACTCACTCTATCACACAGGCAGGTATTTGTTAATGACCTTTTTAGTAGTCTACTATTACCTATAGTCAAGCAAGTTAATAGTAGAAACAAGAACGCCACTCCCACGCCTCTGTGCCGTAATCTCCGAATATTCAAAATTCGACAAAAGCTGACACATGTCTTGTCAGATAGTGCGCAGTAGGCTCTAGTCTGACAACGACTGACAACACCACAATAGGCCGACATGCCGATAGTCTGCGAGCCGCGATAACGCGTTTAAACAATGAGCCTTACATGCCATGGAGTAGTGAATAATCTGGAGTTCTCACCCGATGATAATTAAATTATGAGAATATAAAAAAAAGAATTGAAAGTTATGAATAATTGTGTGATACTGACAGTTGTCTTAGTGACGTAGGTGCTCTTATTTCAGAGATGATATTCCCACCAATCCCTAAAATGATCACTCCATTTGCTTATGCCTCCATAACGTAAACCAACACTCGTATACAACATGTATCATAATAGACACACATCCTGAAAGTAGAATGTTAAGAATCGGCTACTCAGTATCCAGTAGTCGATTACTGATAACATTAGTTTTCTGTCGTAAAATAATTTGATTATTTTAGCATTAAAAAAACCTATTTTGATAAATCTTGTTTCCGTTAACGTTGTGTTCGTTCATGCGCTATCAGTGTAGTGCTTCGATTCCCATATGATTTGCCTATAATTAGGATAATTAATTTCTTAAATGTTTTAATGCTTGAATTATGATAGTAATTTGATTTTCTAATTGGGGTGTTCAAGGGTGTGCATTATTCAAGTAATACCATTCTCATTCTATTAAAAATTGACCGAAATATATAACTATCGATATATTTAGTCACGATCTGGAAAAATCTTTTCCAATGCACGGGAAGATAAATATCACCGTAAGTCATAAGACAGTCGCAAAAATGACGACCTCAGATAGTTATCTCAGCGACATAGACGCGCAATATTCACAGAATGATGATACTCCAACCCTTTCCCAGATGATGACTCCATTCGCGTATACCTCCGTAATGTAAACAAACACTCGTATATATTTATGCGAGCTCGCAGTTAAGCTTGAACTCATCCTGTGGGACTGCAATGACTTTTTGTGTTTGTTCTTTTGCTGTTTTGCGATTAAAATTTGTTTTAACGTGTAATAATGGTAACTGAAGTTGTGTTGTTTTTCGAGCCTTTCTGTAAGTGTGTTTTACAGGTATCTGTGTTTAATGATAGATTAGTGTAGTATGTCTGCTTGTCTTAAATCCAAAGATATGTGACGTTCGGCAACCTGCACTGAGACTTCATGGCGGATTGTGGTTGATGCCCATTTCCTCTTAAAGAGATTATAATGCTGAATATACATATGGATAAAGGCAACGGTTGATACAGTTGAAAAAGTAGATTGTAACTGGCTGAGTTTCAATGATAAGTCATAAATTATCTATTTGCCGACTTAAGTATATAAAATTTTAAGTGACTTTTATTTAAGTGGAACGAAGATTTGAACTTATCAACGATCATGATATTTCAATATTTTTCAGTAACACAATTAAAGTACCACAATATTATTTAGCATATTACTTGCCGTAATAAAGATCTAAAAGGATTTGTTTGTTCTTTAAAAGGAACACCGTTTGGTTATATATACCTAATAAAAGACATTCACAAAGCTTTACACTGTATTAACATATCACAGAAGAACGGTATATCATCTCATTGTGTGATAAACAAGAGTTTACGAGTATTTACAACGAACTTACAAGTAACAGGTTGGATTTAATATTTAAAACAGTTGTAGAAATAATGGCGATAATCTCTATTCAATTTAAAAGAACTAATGCACAAAAACAATGCTTTGTCAAAATATTGATAGTGTTAAAAGTATTATTAATCTAGCAGTGTCTATTACGACACTGTCTTAAATACATATCATAGACACGCCTATCATAGACAAGCATACCATAAACACCGTCCTAATTATAGACGACACCCTCTTTAATTTACAACGACTAGACACAGACGTAATAAGTCATGTAAGTAACAATAATTATAAGTAACATTAATAAGTTTCCAAAATAAGGATGTGCACTGACCACAACAAAATCAAAAGTAGGTATTCGTAATTCACAACAAATAATTGGAATAATCGAACAAACAATCGAATAATGACTAATGCTTGAATTATTTACGTTTGTAATAATTCTGATATAATTCATTCGTTCGTACATTCGTTCAATTAAAATGGTGGTTTACCGTTGCAAGTTACGCAGCCAGTTAATTAAGCTCATTTGTTATCCGACATTTTTAATGCTGTTATACACTAGTGCTCTTCGTTAACAGCTCTTATTTTAGTTTATTATATCATGAGTTACATTTTAACGGGAATACGTTTTGATATATTTGCTAGCGTTATTGATAGCAAATTTCAAAAGTGACTGTGTTTAGTTAATTTTATTTGGCTTTAAAATCAAATAGGTTTGCCATTTGTAACATGAATAGAAGGGTCCTAACTCAAAAATTGCATTTTATATATGAGCGTCATAGTCAAAATGCATAGTTTTTAAATGTATTGCTTTTTCTCGTAGGTTGGGATCTTTTTCACTGCAAGGTATAAAAAATCTGAAGTTAGGTCACTTTCACTCTAAGAATACCCTTAAAGTGAAAGTGACCTAACTTCAGATTTTTTTTTTCGAATTTTTGTTTACACTGTTTAAAAAGTAAAAAAAAACTATCATATCAACAAGTACTTAAAGTTTTTTTATACAACTAAAGCAATCTTACATAATTACGGTAACTAGAACATGACTATACGGTTTAAAACCTGAAAATATTACTCCCGAGGCCACGGATATTCAAAACAAAGGTCAACGAAACAAAACTGTTACTACTCTTATCATAATGAATGTTACATGACAGCTATTTTGAATGTCTGTTTTGTCCAGAACTTCTAACAAGAGAGGTATATAGTGTTATATTAGTTTGAGGGTTTTCTAGAAAATTCACACCACCAGTTGTCGCCACTTCGCCTTGCGGTTTTCTATTTTTGAAAACGTATATGTGACTTTAATGTCAAATTAACTAATGTCATTGACTTAGATGTCAATTTAACTAATGTCATTAAAGAATTTTGACAGATGCCTGCACTTGACGGCTCAGTGTTGCCACTTGGTAAACGTCATTTTAGAAAACCATAATTACAAAATTTCATTAACTTTTAATAGCCAAGACATAGTGCTGATTGTTGACAGTCGAGAATTTATTTCCATTATTTCTACAACCAAAGAATTAAATTATTCAAATATCAATCAATGCCAAGAAGAGAAGGAGTAGTGTTCTTTAATAGGGACAAAGACAGGCTTCTCCACATGTACAGTATGGTGCACAGGTACATGTACGGTCTGTACCACCGGCAAGGTTTTGATGATCGGGACCTCTTTGATGATGGGTACCGTCTTGATAATGGGGACCTCTTTTATCACAGGAACTGTTTGCACATGATGGTGGTTTATGGTGTGTACTTCATACGGCACGTGAATTCTCACGCTGAAAAAAAAAACATATATTAACGTTTTTATTTCACAACTTTCACTCAACCTTAACCATTGGACCATCACAACACCTTCAATCCTATATCATATAATATAATGTTATGAAGTTACCTATAGAGATTTGTGTTATTGTTGCTATCCAAACACACAAATCTTTCACACAACGCCATCTAGTCCCAAACTAAGCAGAGCTGAGTTCTAGACAACTGATAAACATACTTTGTATATTTCTAAATATATATCTACTCGTAATTATTATAGATAAATTAAGCCCATACACAGAACAAAATGATCGTTCTCATCACACAAACTCTTGAATGGGACTCGAACCCAAAGAAGATACTACAGGAATCTAACCCGCAACACGCGTAGCGCAATTACCAATAGTCCCAGTAATACTTGTGCTGGCAATCACATACTGTCACCATTTACTTGCCAAGTATTTCAATAATTCTTTATAGAACACTGGCTTTTGCCCACGGCTGCGCCCGCTTGCATAAAATATAGCCTATGTCACTAAGGAATAAGGCAGCTTTATAGCAGTGAAAAAAATTTAGGAATCGGACCAGTACTTTCAGAGATTACCTATTACAAACAAAAAAAAAAACTTTACCTCTTTATAATATTATAAGTGTAGACTACACGTGTGTAATGATCGTGTTTAAACAAGAAAGAAAGTTAGAACGAAATATTACACTCATATTAGAAAGTTTCTTATTGTTTTACTTATGAGTTTAATTAAGACATTTAAACGAGTCTGACTACTTTGAAGTGGAAATGTTTATAATTACATTGAAATGTTTTCAGTATCATAATTTTCTACTGCTTACTAAAATTGTAACTATTTTTTTTACGTGGGAAATAATTTAATGACTTCTTCTGCTCTGGTTGGAGAGGGAAGGAGTGTCAGAATTTTGTCGACTAAAACCCGCAGTGTTTCTTCAATTACTCATAATGAGGGCTATGGTTAGAGATGCGCTGTTGCCGGCAATATGGGAATATGGCTGGCAATATTGCCACCATTTTTCATACTTTGGGCAATATTGCCACCAATATTCATACTTTGGGCAATATTGCCACCAATATTCATACTTTGGGTAATATTGCCACCAATATTCATACTTTAAGCAATTTTTTTTTTTTTTAAAGGAATATGATTTTACTAAATCCTAACTTTTTAAAATACATAAGAGTATATTTTTAAATGGGATTTCATCAAATGACCTCTTCCACTCTGGGTGGAGAGGTAGTATCAATCTTTTACTGATTAAAATTCAGTGTTCGTTTATTTGCCTTATGCAAGGGCCATGGCCCAGCAGACATCGCTGCTAGGGTCATGTGAAGAAATGTGAGTGGGATACTCATGGTCCTAGAATGCAAAAGGCAACTTAGATGTGATTTTAGTCAGTCAAAGTCTAACACGCTCTCTCACTCCATCTTAGAACGGGAGAAGTAATTAGATGATTACTCAATAAAAAAAACAACTGTATATCTTTTCAATAATTCGCAGCGCTTTAGCATAAGAATACCTACTACCTAAATTATACACTTCATCATGACGTCACCACTTAGGCTGTACATATTAGGTATACATGCTATACATTAGCGAGACCACCAGTACATAACTCATGTCGCAGCTGCCATTAACAGTTATGTTAGCGATAAATCTGATGGATAGACAGCGTAAGATATTATCTGCACTATCAGGAAGATCCCGAATCTGTGCCGAGAGAATAATGACAGGGAAATGAGAAATGTATAGGAAACGAGGCAAATTGTGGAGTTTTTGTTGTTAAAGGTTATCAACAAAGTTGTATGAATCCAGAAAGCAATTAAATTTAATTACTTTCATATATTATATACTAGCTCCTGCTATAGGCTTCGCCCGCGTGATATTAGGTTTCTTCCCTTTAGGGGGTGAAAAAAAAGGAAATTTAGAAAATTTTGTCGTAGTGCTTACCTACGTCATAAAAGGAAACCTTGTGCCAACTTTCACGCTCCTGGTCCCAGTGGTTTCGGCTCTGCGTTGATATGTCAGTCAGTCAGTTTCTCCTTTTATAGGTTGCAGGGAAATGATGATATCAGGGATTTCACGAAATCCCTAGGGATTTCACGAAATCCCTAGGGATATCACGAAATCCCGGTAGATGTCGAATATTATTGTTTATTACGTCTTCTTACTAAAAGTATCATGTGTTATGACGTTTCACTAAACTAAATCTAGTAAAATGTTAGAAAAGCGGATACTGCCAAATAAAAATCGAGCCATGCGTTTCTCTCGCTCGCTCTAGTACCCACGAGGGCACTAGTGGGAGCGAAACAAATGCGTGGTAACATTTTCCATCAGGAGAGAAATGCATCAGCAAGGACCCAGCCGGGTCGAAGCCTACTGGGGCCAGGGTTAATTTCGAAAGACAGCTCGAGCCCCGGTATGAAGGCTAGACGGAACCGGGTGGGCTTTTAGTCAGTAAGATTCTGACGCTATCTCCCGCTCCGCCCAAGAGCGGGGGTTGTCATTGGATGAATTTTCCCACCTCAAAAAAAAGGAGAGAAATGCATAATTGCGATTTTTTTCGGCAGTATCAACTTTTCTGACATTTTACTAGGTTTAGTTTAGTGAAGCGACACATTACTGATGATAAATTGGTGTTTTGACATCGCATTTGACCACTATCTCACCAGATGGTAAGCGTGTGGCTGACGGTGGAGTACGCTTGCCTAGAAGTTGCCTAGATTCACTTTTCACTTAAAAACCCCTAGGTTATACTAACAACTACCAAACTATATCACAACAAATCTATTCACACTTTTCTATAAAAATAGCTTTGTATAGGCGTAGGTAACTCAGACACATTTTCTACTATATTTTCTGTAAAACCATAGAGTTATGTAGATATTTTTATTTTATCGCAACATATACAATTTTTAATCAACAAATTAAAATGTACTACGTGTAAAACTATCAAACGGTATTTCTTAGATTTGCCGGCTTTTTAGTACTTTATTAATACTTACTGAGTTTTGTGGGGGTCTGGGTTTGCTACAGGGTTCGCTAAGCACATATGGCTTGCAACCACTACGGCCAGGGTCAACTGGAAACAAGAAATATTGTTAAATTGTAGCTCTTTGGTAAGGTGCACACAAATTAGTGCGTACAATTGCCAAAACGGATCTTGAGCACTCGGCGTCAGAGTGGGGATCGCTTTGCGCATTCCATACATTAGCGAGCCAATCGTCATCGTTGTTAGATACATACAGCAACGCAGGGAACGAATTAGGAGTGACGTCTATGACGCGATATCGAAAGCGAAAAGCGCGCAATAAGGTGACACACTATTCGTTTCATGTTTCTGAGAACTACAGACAACCTATTATGGCAGATTCTAAAACATATTCATTAAAAATTTTAAACAGAACAAATCACTGTCCCTTTTTGATTTTGTAGGAAACTTATTAGTTTTAATAGAAATGAAACTCCATTTCTAGATAAGCTTGTAGATTTTTTGGGATTATTGGTTGGTGGATGACTAATAATAGTCATAGTTACTTATATTAAATACGAGAATATGCAGAACTGGTTTAGTGGGTACAGGGATTTGTGGTGAAAATAAAAATGGCAATTCCGATTTTCATTGATTTCTCCCTCTTTAGGTTGGAACAAGATGGCGTGTCAGTTTTTAACTGATTAAACCCCACCTCTTCACTCTTTCAATGATTCGCGGCCCTCCAAGATACAGCCTAATGTTTTAAAGGTCTCCTGTCGACGTTCATATATTTTTTTAAATATCTGGTTTTAAGTTGGTTTTTCGCACTTTTTCAATATAATTTTTAACAAAAGTTAATTTGAACCAAAGACTTCGTTTTCTGGGTATAAGCTGTAGAAAAATGTTCAAATATTTGCCATACATCATTCTGTTATTATTTATTTTATTGTACATAACATTATAAGCACAGGATAGATATTTAGAAACTCGTGTACATCTTTTTCTGTCAATGTTTTGATAAACCATACTAACCTTTTTAAACTGCTTACAATTTTTTCAACAGTTTTTTTATGAGTGAGTGCCACCGATGTTGCAATTAACGCAACCACTAATATAACGAGTTAACCATCAAATCGAAAAGAAGAAGAAGAACATTATATGTTTTCATTAAATAATTAATAATAAAGTAATAAATACTCACAGCAATGTTGCGAATCATGTTGGTTTAGCGTGTGGCTTGTCACTGTGTCGGATGCGCGTGCGCAGGCGTTAATATGCAGTGC
The DNA here is from genome assembly GCA_929112965.1 of Mythimna albipuncta. Classification (NCBI taxonomy): domain Eukaryota; kingdom Metazoa; phylum Arthropoda; class Insecta; order Lepidoptera; family Noctuidae; genus Mythimna; species Mythimna albipuncta. Next base: position 9,008,352 of record OV815974.1, on the reverse strand, counting down.
GGTTGTGCAAGCTCCTGCCACCGTTACGGTTCCTGATTCACTGGTCTATGTAACGTGTGTGGATTGACAAGATTGCCTCAAGATATTGCCTAATGGGAGTTTCCATTAAGATTTTTGGGGGTGGTTTTTGTGAGACGCACTTATTACATAGTACATTTTGATGCAAATGACAAGTGCCCACGTGGCGAAAGTCTGTATGTTATGTATGCATGTCTGTCTATGTTTGTGACTCGTTCAGGTTTAAACGGCTGAACGGATTTGGTTGAAATTTGGAACAAATATACTATGCCTTGACTGGTGCAATGAGCAATGGTAACGGCTTCGATTTACGAGTTGTAGGTCGCGGGTTCAAACCAAGCCTGCATTACTTTGTGTAATTTATTTCATCACCACTACTCTCAAAACGGTGAAGGAAAACATCGTGAGTAAATCGGCATGTCCTAGATCAAAAATTCGAAGACGTGTCATTCATCAAACCGCACTGGGCCCACGTGGTGCATTACGGCCCATTCCCTTTCCTAGAGAGGAGGCCTGAGTCTCAGCAGTGGGAACATTAAAAAGCAGATGATGATGGCCTGGGACATAGGATGCTCTTAATACCAGCGGCCGTATTATGACATCTTAAAACCATCATGTTTTCTGTGTGAGAAAAGGATAGTGCTATTCGTCCTGTATAGCTCCGTCTCTTTTTCACACCGAAAACATGATGGTTTTAAGATGTCATAATACGGCCCCTGGTGTAAGTTGTTTAAGGATTTTCTTCTACATAAACGTGGGTGAGGCCGCTGGTAGTAACTAGTAAATAATAAAACATGCAATTATGAAAAGGATATACAACTGCCGAAACGGATCTTGAGCGCTTGGCGTCAGAGTGGGGATCGCTTTGCGCATTCTATACATTGGCGAGCCAATCGTCTTTGTTGTCAGATACATGCAGCAACGCAGGGAACGAATCAGGAGTGACGTCTCACCGTCACTCCCCGCCCCCACGTCTCACTCTGCACCACTAAAGAGACCGGATATTTGACTTCTGCGCAACTTGAAGCCAGCACTCAAGATCCGTTTCGGCAATTGTACATTAGATTTTACTATTGATGGCAATTCCACGTTTTGTGAAATGTTATTCTCAGTAATTTCATATTTTTTTGTGTGGTAGTAAATGATAATAAAGCCTTAATAATAATTTATACAAATTTTCAATTGAACTCTGAAAATGTTGTTAAATAAAATCTCTTAATTCGGTGTGTCTAATGACAAAAACCTCCTCCAATATTTTCACTGTAGCCTGTCATGAGCAATTCTTCTCCAATTTCGTTCTGCTGTCAATTTTATTTCATTTCTCCATCTCGTGTCTTGTCTTCTTTTACCATCTCTAGGGTGTCATTCAGTGACCCGGTTGCTCTATTTTCCCATTTTATCATGCATCACATGGCCTGCCCACTTCCTCTTCTGTTGGTCGATTCGCAAAAGTACGTCAGTAGATATAGAAGCCGCCAAACCGTTATTGACATATTATGACGTCGAAGGGTTCACGGGGTTCTACTACTCTGTGTTTTTGTAGAACCCTGTTTTAAATGTTGAATAATTTACCTCCTCCATAGCGTGTAACGCTTGCGTATCAACAAAATATACTGCAAGTACTAGCTCCGAAAATTACGCTGAATTTTTGACGATTTTCCACTCGAGAAAACTTTGCAAAGTTACCATGATGTACTTTGTTTTAGATTTATATGGTAACAGATCACCGCTAGCATTTTGTGACGCAATCATAATATCTGGCGATGTAACATCTCAAAGTACTCTATGCCACCGAAATAGTTTTTTGTAAAAACTAAATTGGTGAACCTATGGTTTACAATGGTAAAGGTAAGCAGCAAAACAGCTAAATATATTCAAAATTTAAAAATTAATGTTAATTTGTTGATTAAAGCCAATTATTTTAAAAATAATGGTGTATTTTTATGATCCAGATTATATATATTTTTATTGTTGATAGGTTCGCGCTTATAAGTTGAATTTTAATATTCGTAAATGAAAAAAAAAAATGTTCAGGTTATTAACATAAAGACCAAACTGGTACGACTACAAACAAAACATTATAGTAACGAAAAGTGAAAATCACCTTACGTAGTAGAGAAAACACTACAACTTTAAAATGGCTAAAAAAATTATTGAATATTATCTTTTGAAATTAATTGACTAATAAATGATAACGATAAATACGACGAACAACAATAATGACTAATAAGTGGTGGTTAACTAACATTTACATAAGACAAAAACCCTTGAAAATTAATAATGCATCGCACGTAAACTCACACGCACGCGGTTTTTATGAAACATTTATCATTGACGTTCACTAAACCCGTTAATGCCTTATTTGTCATAAAACTCGTACAACTGCATTTGTTACTTCAAATTTGTAAATTGAACTCGTGTAACTGCGGCGGCCATTTGTTACTTCAATTTAAATCTTCTTCTTCCTGCCCTTATTCCATATTACTTGGGGTCGGCGCAACACGTTCTTTTTCTTCCATTCTGTCCTGTCACCCGTCAAACTATCACTAAGTCCCTTTTCTTTCATATCGCTCCTCACACAATCCATCCATCTTTTCTTCGGCCTTCCCCTCCCTCTCCATCCATCTACATGTATACTCAGAACTCTTTTAGTAATATACGCTCCATCTCTCCTCTTCACATGACCATACCAAGACAACCGATTACCTTTCAACTTTTCAGTCACTGGCGCCACTCTCAAACTTCCTCTAATATATTTATTTCTCACTTTATCCATTCTCGTCACACCATACATCCATCTCAACATTCTCATCTCCGCTACATGCAATCTTTTTTCATTCTTCTTTTTCACAGCCCAATATTCTGATCCATACAGTATAACAGGTCTTAGGTATGATGGACTTGTAAATTTTACCCTTCAACTAGAGGGGCATGCGTGGGTCGCAAGTTGTTCTCGTGACCTGTCGCCATTTCATCTATCCTGCGTTGATCCGACGTGTTTTGTCTCGGTCTACCTCACCATCCCTTTGGACAAACGACTCGAGGTACCGAAAGTCGGAACAGATTGGTATGGGCGTTCCGGCGAGGGCAAAGGGCTGGAGAGACCGCCGAAATCGCAGAACAAATACTCCGTCTTGGTTCTACTCAACCAGTGTTGGTATTTCAGGCCAACACTCTCCAGTCTGTACCACCACACCTCCAATCTGTTTTGGACCTCTTGGCCACTCTCGGCAACCAGCACAATGTCGTAGGCATACAGCATACATCAAGGAGCCTCCTCCTGAATTCGACGTCAGAGCATCCATTATCATCAGGAAGAGGTTAGGGCTGAGAGCCGATCCCTGATGTAAGCCGTCTGCCACATTAAAGTTTCCAGTGGTGCCCACTGTGTGTGTTACTTCAATTTAAATATCGAATAGTAATAACATTCCACAACTATGACACAATGCCGTCTATACCCAACCTAAGCAGAGCTTGTGTTAAGAGTACTAGTCAACTGATAAACATACTTACATGTTTCTAAATACATACTTATTATAGATAAATTACACCCAGACATGGAACAACATGTGCTCATCACACAAACATTTGTCCTGAGTGGGAATCGAACCTGCAACCTCCTGCATAGCAGCCAGGGCCACTAACCGCTAGACCAACAGGCCAGTCAGCATTGCAATCGTTTAATTAATTGTAAAGTCGTTATGAAATCCCCTGGTGTATTGACGTACCCTGGTATTCGCGCTCGACCGGCCATACATGCGTAATTCTTATTTACTATTGATGAGTTTCACTAGTGTGTAAATATACAAGATGTCAAGGACTCATGTGTAATTAGTAAGAAAGTTTTTCACTATCTGTAACGATTGTTTCAAACGCAATGTCTTGGTTGATCGACGAGCGCGAGTGTTGAAAATTGTGGTCAGAACGATTATAATTGTGTGTTGTGTAGATAATTATTGTATAATTGTGTTACAACTGTTATTTAGTGTTTATTATGTGAGTACACAAGTAATTATGAAATAAATTTAAATTGCAGCAGTTTTTCGGAAAAAAAAATATAATTTTTAAAATTTTGACCTTACAGTTTTACGTATGACGTTTTAGTCATATTCAAAACCATCCAAAACAAAATTGCTCGTTTTTTCCCCAATTTTTTTTTATTATTATTATTGATAGGCTCGCGTTTGACCACCATCTCACCTGATAGTAAGCGATGATGTGGTCGACGATGGAGCGCGCTTGCCTAGAAGTAACTTACGTAACCACTTTTCCAAAAATTGAGCTACATAATAATAGTGTACCTCCGCAAAGCATTTTGCCTGTCATAGCAGTTAAGAAAAAAAAAAACAGTTAAGTGCGAGTCAAACTACAACATCGAGGGTTTAGGAAAAAGAGGAAAAAAGTGATTGTATAAGGGTTTTTTTCCCGATTGAATTATGGGACCCTTAAACCAACATCCTGTGTTCAATCTTCAATGTGACAGTCATCCAATATCTTTCAAAATACGGGTGAAGTACATCTTTATTGTGAGCAGTAGTGGCCGAGTGGTAATGGCCCCGACTTACGAGTTGTAGGTTGCGGGTTCGAACCCAGCCAGGCGCATTACTTTGTGTAATTTATTTCATCGCCACTGCTCTCAAAACAGTGAAGGAAAACATCGTGAGGAAACCGGCATGTCCTAGAACTAAAAATTCGAAGACATGTGACATTCACCAACCCGCAACGGGCCCGCGTGGTGGACTACGGCCCATTTCCTCTACTAGAGAGGAAGCCGGAGTCTCAGCAGTGGAAACATTAAATAGGGATGATGATGATGGCATCTTTATTTTTAAAATCACATAAACCATACTTGCCAACCAACTAAAAAGAAAACATCACTGGCTATAGTGAGTTCCTACACATAAGAAGTGGGTTGAAATCAAAATGCATCGTGTGTGGAACGCGAACGGGTGCAATCAAGTGTATTTCCCCTGGCGCCTCACCTCGCCTGCACAGGGAAACTGCACTCTACAGTTTTGACTTCGTTGTTTTTCAAAGAGACTCGCTTTGTGTTACGATAGGGTTTAAGGCGCGTTCCCGTGCAAAACGCAGCGGTAGCCCTTTTTTATGCAGTTTTTAGGAGCCAACTTCTCTTTATCCAATAGAAATACCAACTAATAAAAAATACATTAAAATTCTACGTAATCTTGACTCCAGAATGGTAGTTTTTTTTTATATATATATGTGACATAATAATTAATTAAAGGGTCACAACGAAACTACAGAAATGAGAAGTAATGATTTTTAACACGCATCTCCTCGTAAAGTAACCATTATTTTGATTTAATACTTAAACTAATGGATAGGTAATTTAATAAAGAACATAATGCTAATTTTATATTTTTCAAAACACGAAAATTTGATTTTATATCGATTTTATTCTAAAATCTGAGCGTATTCTCTACGTATTTCATGCGCTGGCTTAGTGTGCCGCGAGCTCTCGAAGGTGACACCCGTGTCGTTTGTTGCCGCGTCGACGCGCTCGCGCACTTACTCGCTCACGCAGAATATTATAATATTAGTTTTATAGTGTGTTTTTGTTATTGACGTTTGTTTTAGTTATAGATTTTTTTGTATTAGTTATTTATTGTTTTATTTATCGCGAAAGGACGCTTTGTGTTTGTATTTTCATACTATTGAGTTTTGCGAAAAGGACGCTATTGTTGTGTAAACAGCCAAAATGCCTAAGTACAAGAAAGTTGTGCGACAAGGACGTGCAAAAGTAGCAATGATGATCGAAGCTCGGTAAGTAGTCTCGAATTTATTTATGTTCTAACCCAAGTTCGAACGAATTTAAAAATATTAGGACGGGATTTTATTGCGCAAGGGGTTTTCAACTCTCGGTGGTTAGTCGAGCGTTCAAAATCCAACAAAAGCAGCCTAACGCGTAGTAAAAACATACTCTTGGAATCTCGACTCTACGTACTTTGTTGTGCGTTGAAAATCCAGTGCACCAATATTGCACATACGATCGTGGGCTAATGAATGAGAAATATTTTTTTTCCTATTTCCTATATTGACACAATATACCTAAGTATATAAATAAATATACATGTTTTTAATTATTACAAAAAATCAATGCAATTCGTTTATTAATCTTTTTTTTTTTGTAGCCGGGCTAAAAGAACAGGACAAAATCGCCAAGAAGAAACACCAACAACATCTAAAGATTCTCAACAAAATTACGTTGATAGCGCGTATGTATCTCTGTCAAAAATAGAATAAACCCAATAAGTACTGGTCTAACATGTGAGTAGGTAGTTAGCGAAGTGAATAACATCTCATCTTTATAATTTTATCGACAAATAAAAATGAATCTTTGCACTAAATGTTCGTTATCGTACACGTGCCATAGAGCTATGAAACTACAGACAGAAACATTCACATTGATTCAGTACTTACGTGGTTCAGTGTTTGTCATGTATTAATTTTTGAGTGTAAATTTGAGATATAACATATTTTAAAATAATTATTTTTTTACAGTTCAAAGGACCACCAAACTGATATACAGCTACCTCTAATCGAGATTTCTAATATACAATCGAAAGAAAAAAGCAATAATGAGTAAGTATTAGATGATTATAATCCTTTTCTCGATCATCTACAGTCACCTAAACTTAAAAAAAATTATATCAATCATATTTATGCAATATATTTCTTTTGTAGTACGGAAGACGAATTTGTACCAGACTTGACGGAGTCAGAAAATACAGAAAAAACCGATAAAAACATTGAAGAGGTAAGTTTCTTAAACTTTCCGCTCCAACTTTTGCACTTGGCAAAAAGTTGAAAAAAAAAAATTAAACCGTAAATTACTCTAATTTGACTTATTTGAATACATAATAATTTTTTTTTTAGTTTCAAATTTCATATGAAGAAGAAGCAAAAAGTTGGGAAAAAGTTATAAACAGAAGAATTATTGATGTCAGCCACTTTCTTTCCGAATTAAAACGTATTTCAAACCATGGACCACTTGGATGCAGTTTCACAGAACTTGACCTCATAGCTGAAACCCGAATTGGTCTACAATCAAAATTTACGTTTAGGTGTAAGCTTTGCAATCAAAAGTTTGTCATAAATGGAGACAATTGCAGTGATAACTACTTAAATATTAATACATGCGCTGTTGCTGGTACTATTGCAATAGGTGGGGGGCATTCACAGCTGGATGAATTTTTGTCAGCAATCAACCTCCCTTTGTTATCTGAGAAGACATATTCAGAGAACCATGATCTAATCAGTAGGAAATGGGAAGAAGTTTTAATAGAATCCATGAATCAGGCCGCAGAAAAAGAAAAACAATTCGCAATTTCTATTGGCAGGGTAAACAAAGACGGAATTCCCATAATAGATGTCATTGCTGATGGCTGCTGGTCCAAACGAAGTTATAAAAAGAATTATAATGCTCTTTCAGGTGCAGCTGCCATAATTGGCAAACATACAGGGGAAATAATTTTTTTAGGCGTTAAGAATAAGTACTGTTTCATCTGTGCTCGTGCAGAAAAGCAAAATGTTGTTCCATCAGAACATAAATGTTTCAAAAATTACAGTGGTCCATCCACAAACATGGAGAGTGAAATTATTGTGGAAGGATTTAAAGAATCCATAAAAATGTACAATTTAATTTACGGAAAACTCATATCTGACGGTGATGCTAGCACATACTCCAAAATATTACAGGCTCGCCCGTATTCTGATGTGACCGTTGAAAAAATAGAATGTCGGAACCACATTCTAAGGAATTTTTGCAACAAATTACAAGCGCTCGCCACAGACACTAAATATAACATAAAATATCGAAAACTCATAACTAAACAAGCTATACTACGAACAAGGTCTACAATTTGCAAGCTAATTAAAAAACATAAAACCAATTCAGATGTTCAACTTTTGTTTGACGACTTATTAATTAGCCATCTTCATGGCTTCGGAGACCATACTAAGTGCCGATCATACATGTGTGACAGTATTGGCAAAACGGACCTGCCAAATGATTTTGTTTTAAGCACTTTGTGGCAAAGAATATGTTTTATTATTCAAAATGTTGCAGGCCATGCTCGAAGTCTATTGTATGACGTTGATAGTAACGTGGTGGAAAGATTTCATAGCGTGGTGGCTAAGTTGGTCGGTGGCAAAAGAATAAATTTTTCATTAAAAAACTCTTATCAAACTAGATGTCATGCCGCTGCCGTAGCTTTTAATGAAAAGAAAACTATTTCTCGGCTATACAAATTAATTAACAAAGGCGACAGCCCTCAAGGCAAAATAAAACGGCTAGAAAGCAAAAGAGTAAATAAAAATGTAAAAAACAAACAAAATAGGAAACCAAAAAACCGAGGCTTGCACCTAGAAAGGTCAAAACCGGACCACAATTATGGTCAAGACTGCACTAAACCAGACATACCAATAGATGTATTTAATAAGCTCAAAGAAAATTTTATAGAAAATTTAAAAAAAACTGAAGAAGAAAGAAATATAATCGAACGAACAACCATTTTACAAAGTGAATGCAGCGAGTGGCTAGAGTTACGTAGGTCATTATTAACCGCTTCGAACTTTGGAAAAGTTGTCACGCGGCGGAATGACACAAGTTGTCATAATTTAGTTCGAGACTTGTTGTACAAAACCAACATTGACCATGTATCGTCAATAAAACATGGCAAGGAAAATGAAAAAATTGCCATCAAGCAATTAGAAAGACAACAAAATATTAAAATTGAACCTTGTGGTTTATTTATTGACGAAGAATTGCCATTTTTAGGAGCCACTCCGGATGGTTTATGTAGTGATGAAACAATCGTAGAAATAAAATGCCCAATAACGGCATACAAGTTGGGGTTAGAAGAAGCTATAAAAAAAAGAAAAGTAACTTTTTGGAAAATAACAAAAAACGGGCTGGAAATCAATAAAAACCATCATTGGTACTACCAAGTGCAGGGGCAACTACACGTTACGAAAAGATCAAAGTGCTTATTTGCAGTTTGGTCAAATGAAAACTCTCCGCTAAAAACAGAATACATCGATAGAGATGATGCATTCTGGAAAGAGAAAATGAAAGAAAAGCTTACATCATTTTATGTAGATTGTTTGTTGCCAGAATTAATAGACCCCCGCTATCCTCGAGGTATGACAATAAGAAATCCTTCATACGTTGAAGAGGCACTGACAAACAAAAAAAAGAGTAAAGAAAATATAGAACCATTAGTTGAAGAGATTGAGTTATCAACCGATATAGAAAGGAAAAGTGAAGGTGATGAACTACCTGACGTTAATACGCCTACATGTACTCGATATTTAGATTTTTGTGATATGTAAACTGAAAACAGTACACATTAATATTAATATAGAAGTATACATTTGGTCGAGTAAGTATTGGAATTTTGTATGGGGCAGTTGATTATCTTTTCGATATTACGATGGTGGTCACATGGAGGAAGTTCTTTTGTTTGATAGTCTGTAGCTCACTTTTCCATATACTACTACTACACCTTTTCTGTTACACGTCGTATAAAAAACAACATAGTAAGATTTTTTTTTTGTGAAGTCATCGACAGTTAGTGAAATATCAAATTAAAACATAAAATTATTGTTTGTATAAACTGATAGGTATCTAAGAACGATGAAACATAAAAAAACAGGGTTTTCCAGTAGTTTCGCTAGGTAATTTTATTTGACCTACTGAAATCTAATAAATGATGATAAAATTGACTTTGTTATTTAATTTTTCTACTTTTATCAATCACCCACCGTCTGAACTAATCTTAAATCTAAAAAATATAGTTTAAAAAAACACGCTTTCATAGCATAATTATCAAACTAAAAAGTGTAAAATAATTTTTAACATAGGTAGAAAATAATAATAATGAACGAAAAATATTAATATCATTGTGAAAAAAGCGCCCCACGCGCTTTGTTCACAATGATATTAATATTTTCAGTGTTTGTTTCAGTGTTCTTTTTAGTTGTTTTAAACTATATTTTTATTATTGACAAAAAAAAAACGGATTATGGTATTGTCATCACTCTTTGATGGGTGTGCAAAGTTTGAAGAAAATCTGATCGCTCAAAGTAGGCCAAAATCGAGCTCAAAGGCGTTGGTTACAAGCATACAGGTGAAGCTAATATAAGCGTGTTAAAAAATAAACACGGCACAATGTTTGTTATGGAGTACCATAGTATACTCGATCGAATGGTTTCGTTCGGATCCAGTACATTATTCTTGACGTCCCAGTGGTGGAATTTTTCATCGGCTTTTTCCAATTAAAAAAAAGTCCTTTTTTAAATTTAAACTGTTTAAATTTAATCGTTATTCTAATCAACTCCGATGATATTTTTGGTAAAAAAAAAACATATTTTTGTAAATTAATTAATTAATTAAAAAGTCAAGACATTTTTAATTTTAAAAGTAATTCATTATCTTTTTTCACAAAAAATACTAGAATAACGATTTTATACACTTTAAATTTAAAAAAGTAAATATTGAAAAAAGAAAAACAATAGGAAAAAGCCGACAAAAAATTTCCAGAATACTGGATCCATGGTAATCGTTTGTGCTTCGATATCAGAGACACCCTGTATACTTGTATTAGAATAAAAGTTGTAAGTATTCATAAACGTAGGTAAGTTGTATAGTCAATTAGTCACAGAATTCATCATGACCAAAATTATTATGGCGAACCATTAAGCGTTTAATAAAAAAGATTTTTTTTATTGGATGCCATGTCTATGAATTCTTAGGTCTGCGATTTTTACTTGTATTTGTAAGATGCTCGCTAGATGGCGCCAGTACTGCTTGACGAAATATTATAGAGGCGGGGTGCGGCGAAGAGGGAACGAATGCTCAAGGTTATTTGGTGAGGGTACCGCCTTAAAATATCAGAACCTACAATGGTTCCAAATGAGAATTGGATCGCCCGCCATGTTATGACGTCACGATATACTGTCAAATCGAGGAAAGAAATTTTTAAATATTAATTAATTTACGAAAAATTTAATTTATTTATGAACTGTTAACGAAAAAGTTTAATCAGAACCCAGTTTTTCAATTTTACTCATTTCTAAGTTCTTCAATTTTGCCAAAATTTCTTCGATTTGACAGTACGACGAGACGTCAAAGCATAGGAATCGGTCCTATTCTCATTTGGAATGCGTAGTACCTAAATGATAAAAAGTAACTGTGATATTTATGACATTCCATTTTTTCCTCTATTTTTGAGGTGGGGAAATGAGAAACCATTTAGCCACCTAGGGACTTACGTATTTAATTAAGGATTTTTACTGACTAAAACCCAGATAACCGACATGTGTCAGTTTCCTTTTGCGTTTAATTAATGAATGAAATACTAGTAATTTTATTTGTAAACCTGGGTACAGATTTAAGTGTTACCAGTGTTATTATATACATATAATAGGGTAATATATAAAATACCAAATTTAGCCTATAATGCTGCCTTAAAAGACACAAAACAATAATTTTGAACATTTATCATCATCATCTTTTTTTTGTGTTGATTCAATCTGTATAGCTTTTTCCCTACTATAAATGTGGTAATTAGTTTTTTTTTTAAATTGATAACCACGTGCAAATGTGACAGTAATTTTTTTTATGAATATTGACAAAAAAAAAGTGTTTTTGCGCAACCAAGGACGAGACACCACTTAACATCCTGTAAACACAAACCCAACCTTTGAATAACACATCTTAATCTTCCACACGAGTCAGTTTCTCCTTAAAATAATGCTACAAGTATACTAATTATACGGACTATCTGTAGAGCTCATAAAACCTCCACAGAGGTCCATAAGTCCTTGCTTTGAAGCCGCGATACTTGAGAGGCTTACAGGTGTAATCCCCTCACGGGTCAGTCACTACGTCACCTCACGGATTTTCTTTTTTTTATACAATGTCATATGTTGCGTTTGTACAGGGGAGAACCATTTCATGGGTAAAGCGAAAAGGAAAATGTCTGATCTTTTTGCTGTCAGCTTTTAGGAATGAGGTTAAACTGTATCGTTTCCTTGTTTTTAATGCTGGTAATCTAATGTTTTTTTTTTTGTAGTGTCAAATTAAAATGTTGTCTCATATGTTTCTTGTTCGAAGTTTAATTATTTCTGTCTTAGTATCTCCATAAGCTGTCTTGTTTAAGGTAACAAGTTCAGTCATATTGAAGAAACATTTTCATCTAGAGGTCTTTCTTACTTTATTATTTTATGATATTAAGATAGCAAATAGTGTGGGTAACGTGTAGGTGTGTCTTACCTGATTTAACTTACAAACTTGTATAAACCAAAACTTTTCCGCATTTTCCGCTTCATTCACGATATGAATGACGTCGAGCACTGGATTTTATTTTTTATATAAAAATGTTGAATAGGCTGAAAATAAATCAATATTTATAACACGGCCGAGCTTATATTTGGCGAGTACGCCACAAATCATTCCCGGCACATGCCATGTATCGGCTGGTTTTCATCTCGCGCGCTTTTTGACAGTTCACTGCAGCTGCCATATTGTTGTGACAGGAGAGCGAATTTCAAAATTCTGTGTTGCAATATATAAGAATTGGAATGGTTTTTATTCCTTACGGGATTAAATTGTGACTGTACAATGTTGATTACTGTGTTAATAACATTGTATTTATTATTTAAATATTATATTGGTTTATTACATTGTATTAAAAAGAAAACTAGGCAAAAGAACAGTGTATCTTGGCCCGTCCAACTTTTCTTAGGCATGTGGTCAGATAGAGAGGGAGAGGGAAGCTAAAGAGAAGATGGTAGGATTGTGTGAGAAGTGAAGATAGCGTGACAACTGACAGTGACAGAGAAGATTGAAAAAAAAAGTGTTGCAACGACCCCAAATTAAATGAGACAAGGCAGCAAGATGATGGTGATGACCCTTTGCATTTAAATTATCGAAACTAAACTAATAATATTATTTATTTCCAAAAGTAGAATTTTACACAAATTAAGAAAATACGGCACCTTTTCTATTAAAATTGCATAATCACAGATTATCGAAACTCTGGCACCCGAGTTAAGAGTAAACTTGTGTTATGGGTGCCAGGGCTTACTCTATTTATTAGATACATTTTGATTTTCAGCAAACAAAAGAAAGAAAGAAAACTATTTTATTTGGCATACACACTCGAAGATACACACAATGCAGTAACAACATGTAGATACTAATGATTATATAAAAAAAATAGGCAACTGACAATGTGTGTCTGACGGCGGTGCCAAATAGATCCAGTTCAGCAAAAATAATGTAGTAATGTAAAAACATGGTAGTTGCCTGACGCTGGTTTTCAACTGAACCTTATTTCAAACTGGGACTAGTAATCATTTGTGCAATCATTAAATTTTAGAATCATCAATCATCATGTTAATAAAAAAAAAAGTAAGTTATTAGATCAAAACCAATTCAATTATTCAATCAAGAAATCATTCAATTAATGTTAATAAGGCTAGAGTGAATAGGCTCTAAATAAACTAGTGCGCCTTACCATCAACGATTGCATCACTGCTTACTATCAGGAGGGATCGCAGTCAAGCACTAGTTTATATCATTTAAAAAAAAAATATTATCTGTTGTGTCTAAATTATCGTATGCTAGAAAGCGACTTGTTTTTTATTCATATACCATATCGTTACCGCAGTTTTTAAGGGAAAATATTTGTGAAAATACAACATTTACTCAAGTTAGTTCCCCGTATTATACTACTGTCAATCAACTTGATGAACACTTGACATTCTGAATACATATTTTTATTATGTTTATCCTCGAACCTCGAAATAAAGGCTTTGCAAGGAAAATGTAACATTTTACAGTTCAGACAGTGAAGTTGTGTGGTTTTATTTTAGAATGGCGTGTTATTTGGGATATAATTTCCGTTCTGCCGTCCAACTTTAATAACCTTTGCTTTATTATACTGTTTATATTTATTCCGAAAGTTAATAATAATGTTTCAGACAAACTCGCTTTTTATAAGCATCGGTTTGGCATGGGTAAATTGCTACAATCATTTTCTTCAAAATGCCACTATCATCATGGCAACACGCACTGGTCATAGACTTTCGTCTTCGTCTTTCGTTTCGTTTTCGTCGAGACACTGTGGTATGTATCAAAATAGAGTAAGTCTTAGGTAATTATTTAAGCAAAATGAAATCTGATGTAATCAACACTGGTTCAATAATCAAGGTTGATTAAGATATCGTAATCATTGTTTACTAATAGAAGGCTTAAACTTTACAAAAAATATCGAATATAATTATTTTTAAATTAGGAAATATAATACAAAAATCCCAAGTCGTTTGACTTTTTAGACAGACTATACCAATGAGTAGTAAACCATAGACACGCCTGTACTTTTTTCTCTTTCTAATTATTATCTATTACATTAGCCATGTTATTAGTTAATTTCTTTTTAAACAAGGCTAACCGACTTAACTTGTTGAAACTACCATCTGATGGATTCTCACCGCCCATAATGGGTTGTGCACAGATAATAATAGACTTAGGTTTAGTTTTAAACACTTTTATTTGTTTAACTGCCTACCTAGTTCGTCAAAAAGTAGTGTAGGAATTAGGGAGAATCTAACAAGATTGATGGGTTATTTTTGAGATAGTTTTATTGATTTTGGGTTTATAGATTTATGTAGGATTTTAAATTATACCGGTGTCGCATATGGTTACTTATATGATTTTTTTTCGGATTATCTGCGTGTTTTGTTAGTTTCGGGTATAAGAATAAATTACAATTACAAAAATTTCATTTTTGATTTTTAGTCTATCGTTTTACGTATTACTTGTGATATATACATGCGACTATTATTGCGAGAAGAGGAGTTTGTTTTAATAATACGAGTATGTTAGGCTCCCAATACGATCGAAATTACCTTATAAACATTAAATCCCCTAAAAAAGGTCCTTTGCTGGAAATAGACCTGGCTAAAACCGGTGCGACGAAACGGACTATGCGAAGCCCGCATTCAGCGAATTCTCGTGACCTTTAGTTTTAGCACATTGTCCGCCTACCTTTGGGGAACATCCCACATTGTAACATCCGGTATACGTTAGCCACACAAGAAGATAATCGACATTGGCACAGCTCAAACTAATGGGACCAGAAGCGTGAAATTTTGCACGAAGTTTCCTTTTATGGATAGAAAACATGATGACCCCGTCAGGCCATGTGTGGGTCTAGCGTGACCGTGTTGCAACTTATAACTATAGACAACACACTTGTCTAGATTGTCATTTATGTCTCCGTATTTATGACGCCGCCGAATATAATGAGAGAATTTTTCAAAAATAACACCCTAAGGGGAATTTGTGCTCAGCTCTACTCTGCTTCATTTACACTGATTCCATTCTTGAGGAGATTTCGAGCATTGTGATTTGCCAATTCACGGTCCGCTTCTCTCCACTCTGAAAATACCGTTTTTTTTGGGTAGTAAATCACCAAATAATTTCTCGGAGTAGTAGAACGAGAGGAAATGACCGAGTTTTATCGACTAAACCCCCAGTGTTCCTTCAGTTGCCCTTATAGCCTGGTCACGACGTCGTTCTTATCACCGAGTGGCGCGACGAGCGGGGCGTGAATATTTTCATACACTTGATATATCCGCACACCACCCCGCGCTTAGCTCCCGCTCCCACCAAAATCGATGTTGGGCCGTTTGCGTTACAATAGTGACTCATTCGAACAATTCTTCAGTCACTCTTAACAATAGATACCATAGTTCCACAACTATCTATGTACCTATAATATCTTGTACACAATATAACTAACTACTGCAATTAATTCCCAGTATCGCGGCATAGTTTCCGACTACCTCTTGCTAAACGTGACATCCACGGACTCAATATAGAGTTATTGCTTTCAAGCATGTGTTGAATCCTATTGAAATTGAAAACTATACTTTATTGAGAAGGAACAGGGTTTATTTTACAATGGTATGTAGCTTGCAAATCACTAAATTGCTTAGTGACATTCTTGAGTCAATGAACGAATGATACGGTTGAGAGTTTAATATGTCATTTATGTGATTGAAGTCGTTTAGATTCGTTAATTTGAGTCTGTGGTTATATCCGATACATAATTGCCGTTTCTCTAGTGAAAAATGTATGGGATTTCTTCTTCTTCTTCTCTACCCTTATAACATAGATATTACTTGGGGTCGGTGCAACTCGATTTTTTCTTCCAATCTGTCGTGTCACCCGTCACGCTATCACTAACTTCCTTTTCTTTCAGATCACTCCTCACATAATCCATCCATCTCCTCGTCATCATCCTCCCTCTTCATCCATCTACATTTGTATACTCAGAACTCTTAGTAGTAACATGTGTTTCATACCTCCTTCAGAGTGACTGAACGATTTATGAGAGGTTTAATTATTTTTTTTATCTGTTATAAACTAGTACTTGACTGCGATCCCGCCTGATGGTAAGCAGTGATGCAATCGTTAATGGTGAGGCGCACTAGTTTATTAAGAGCCTTAATAAACTAGTGCGGTTAGGTTTAATTCTTGTAATTCTATTTTGCGAAACGAAAAAAAAAGGCCTCTCCATACAAACTGTCCAATCAAGTTTATAATTTTCTATGTATGCCGATTTTTATATCGTTTCCTGAAAATAAATCTTGTAGTAGGTTGTTCAGTATCGTCTACTGAGCAAGCCCTTAAAGTTTTTGGAGGGCTGTCCCTTACACCTTGTATAGATTGAACATCATCATCATTTCAGCCGAAATACGTCCAAATGTTGGACATAGGCCTCCCCCAAGTATCGCCATAATGACCGGTCCTCCCCCAAGTGTCGCCATAATGACCGATCCCGTACGTTTCGCATTCATCGGATTCCTGTGACCCTCACCAGGTCATCAGTCCACCTTGTGGGAGGCCTTTCAACGCTGCGTCTTCCGGCACGTATAGATTGCACATTACTTAACAATTATTTTTCAATACTAATTCTGTTTTAAAATGTATTTACGCAGTGGTATCGTAAACACCAGATATACGACCAATAGTTGGATTAAGGATAGTGATATATTGGAACGGGCGATTGTCGATGCCAAATGTCAGGCAGTAGATAGCACAAACAAGGCTTTACGGCTTTGTATTGTACTATCCAATAATCAATAGGTAAAATTAAAACAGAAAACATGGTTAGACACTTACAAAATACTTATAAAAATGGTTTTTTTACGGGTTAATAAATGATAATCTATTATATAAAAATCAATGCCACTTTTCGTTGTAATTATATAACTCAAAAAAGGGCTCACCTATCCAAACCAAGGCTTTGTTCGGACTATTTAGTAGATGGACAACGATCGCATCACTGCATACCATCAGGTGGGATTGCAGTCAAGCACTAGTTTTAAATGTTTTTATAAAAAAAAAAAGTGGTTCAAGGAATTTTTCTAAAGAGTCAAAGGGGCCTTGGAACGTAAAAGGCAACTAAAGGAATACAAGAGGGTTTTAGTCAATAAAAGGCAGACACTCTCTTGCTCCGCCCAGAGCGGCAGAAGTTATTTGATAATTTCTGTGTAATTTCCCAACTCAAAACAAAGAATGAAAAGTAAAGAGAAAACTTGAAAAAGAATTTTTAAAAAGGCCAGTCTATCGCATAAAAGCTTAATTTACAGTGAAAAGGCTAAGCCGACATCCCGTTTCATAAACGAGTTTACTGCACCAAACATCACTGCAACTATAACCCGAAGAAATATGAGAGCCACCTCTTTATTTGACCAACCTTCAAAATGGTAACATTTTTCACACGGTAGGGTTATAGGATGGTTCTTAAAGTATCGAGTAACAGGCGATAAATGGAATTTTCCCTGTAACTCGGTCCGAGTGTTAGTATTCGATTACTTCCATCACCTTGTTTGTTAGGTGAAATGCGACAATACCTTTATTTGGTAATACATGTCTATGGCCAGCCATCTGGCTTTCCTCTGCCTTTGAATTTGAACTTTAATCCCTTATGATAAGATTTATTTTTGGCTGTGTAGCAAAAATACAGTGAACAAAGTTGGTCGACTGTGTACTAGGATTGCATAAGCGCCTGGTACCTTAAAAAGATACGCATCAACAACTGTCTTTAGTATTAAGTACAACTGTTACGGAATAGTTACATGTTAATGTACTAGGGCAACAAGGGTGTGGAGATATGCCAACTAACAACTAATTGAATCGCAAATTTTCTTGTTTTCACTTTTATTAGCCATTTGTAGATATGTAGACCATGTTGTCACTCGGTTTCTTTGATTTATTATTGGTTCTTTATCAGTTGACTAGCATTTGCCTGCGGCTTCGCCCGCGTACATAAAATATAGTCTATGTCCCTCAGGAATAAAGCAGCTTTCTATCGGTGGAAACATTTTAGCAATCGAATCAGTACTTTCAGAGATTACCTCCAACAAATAAAAAAAAAAAACTTTACCTCTTTTTTATATTACTAGGTTTTACCCGTGGCTTCGACTGCGTGAAAAAATTAGCCTATGTCCGTCTCCAGGGTCCAAACTATCTCTGTACCAAAATTCATCAAAATCGGGTTTGCCATTTAGGCGTGAAGACGACAAACAAACAAACTCACTTTCGCTTTTAAAATATTGGTAAGGATATATAGTGTAGGTATAGTAAAGAAGTATATCTTTTTAATGTTCCCACTGCTGGGATTCAGGCCTACTCTTTATGAGAGCAAATGGGCCGTAAATCCCCGTGGGTGACATATATCTTCGATTTTTTAGCTCTAGGATATGCCGGTTTCCTCACGATGTTTTCCTTTACCGTTTTGAGAGCAGGGGTGATGAAGTAAATTAAACAAAGTAGTGCTTGGTTGGATTTGAACCTACGACCTACTAACTCGTAAATGGGGGTAATTACCACTGGGCCATCACTGTTTTCTGCTGGTTCTTCATTATGTAACGTTAATTTGCTTATTACAGCGGGAGTTTTACAATTTTTTTTTGCATGTTTTTTAAAGGTTTGCTATTCCCTAGACGGATAAATAAATAAACATACATTTTTTGGAATATGTATCTTCCAATTTGAATTATTTTTAATTTAGATGTTATGAGAAAATTATAATGAGCCCGCGTGGTAGATTACGGCCCATTCTCCAAGAGAAAGGAGGCCCGAGTTCCAGCAGTGGGAACATTAAAAGGCTGATTATGTGTGAGCTTTATGTAAGTAGAAAACAAATACCTGCTACATTTGACTTCTTCATAGCAACACAAATCAATATTTACCCAAATCAAACGCCAATTCAATATGAATCGCTTCCTCCACAATTCCTACAGCCTCCTTGCCTTACTATCTCAAAGTAGTTTCCAAGAAGATCCAAGTTGGTTGAACAATCAGTACTTGACTTATATCTGCGCAGAACATTTGAATCGAATAGTATAACTGGTCTTTGAGATTCCTTTGACCGAAATAGTGTAGCTTTAGGAAATAGAATTTTTCATAGATACGTCTACTATATATTTTTTATTGATATACACTAGCACTTGACTGCGATCCCACCTGATGGTAAGCAGTGATGCAATCGTTGATGGTGAGTCGCACTAATTTATTAAGAGCCTTGACTGACTGTGGGCCACTCTAGCTTCGACAAGACACACAGTGCTTCGATCTGTAGCGGTTTCAACATAAAGGTGGATACTTGCTGTACGTCGGGTTGTTCGATGGTAAAAAGGAAATGGCAGAATCAACTATTGCCACATTATTATATTGGTATTCCCACGCACACTCTCCAAAATGCATCCTGTAAAATACCGAAAAGCTGGCTCAAAGTCAAAGAATTTGTTTCAAATAGGCCATTTGCAGGCACTTTTGTATAGTCAAATGTCGGTCAGTCCAAGAAAAGTGAAGCTAAAGTGCACGTTCCAAAGCGTAGATCTCTATGGAGAAGAATGTGCAAGAAACTCCATGGACACTCTTTACCCTACCCTCAAGCTACACTCAAGCTCAAGGAGTTGTAAATCGTTCTTAACCAAATCTGAAGAATTAATAATATGAGCCGCATTGAGTCCGCGTGGTGGTTTACTTTGTAACTTAAAGTTGCGTGAAGCGTAAATAAATAAATAAATTTTATTGATGGATTTCCAAAAGTATGAGGTTCTATGTTCGGCTGAATGTATATTTACACCACACGCTCTGTTATTCAGTTGCATACGTTTGTGCTTAAAGTTAGCTATAAAAGGCTATAACTGGTAAAAAGCTCAAATAGATGATATCCATAAGATTTAAATGCAAGCACGACTGTAACAACCAGTAGTATACACAGATCCAATTGCTCATTCATTATGCCAGTTCCAGTCAAATACTACACTATAATTAAAAGCATTCAAGCACTGTTGTACCAAGTTGAATTAGCAAGGCGTAATGAACAATTATTGTGACTAAAATTCTGTTCTATTTTGTGCTTTTCGGCTTTGGCATTCGCTTAGGCAGTCGCTCAGGCAGTCGCTTCGGCAGTCGCTTCGGCAGTCGCTCAAACAGTCGCTCAGACATCGCTCAGGCAGTCGCTCGGGCAGTCGCTCCGGCAGCCGCTCAAGCAATGGCTTAAGCAGTCGCCCAGGCAGTCGTTTAGACAGTCGCTCAGGCAGACATTCAGGCAGTCATTTAAGTAGTCACTCGTCAAGCACGCGCATGCGCTTTGCATCCGGTTATGCTGAAGGCTAAGCTTTAACTGGTAATTGGTCAGGTAGTTGATATCCATAAGATTTAAATGCAAGCATGACTGTAACAACCAGTAGTATACACAGATCAAATTGCTCATTCATTACGCCAGTTCCAGACAAATATTACACTATAATTAAAAGCATTCAAGCACTGTTGTACCAAGTTGAATTAGCAAGGCGTAATGAACAATTATTGTGACTAAAATTCTGTCCCATTTTGTGCTTTTCGGCTTTGGCATTCGCTTAGGCAGTCGCTCAGGCAGTCGCTCCGGCAGTCGCTCAGACAGTCGCTCAGACATCGCTCAGGCAGTCGCTCGGGCAGTCGCTCCGGCAGCCGCTCAAGCAATGGCTTAGGCAGTCGTTCAGACAGTCGCTCAGACAGTCGCTCAGGCAGACATTCGGGCAGTCATTTAAGTAGTCACTCGTCAAGCACGCGCATGCGCTTTGCATCCGGTTATGCTGAAGGCTAAGCTTTAACTGGTAATAGGTCAGGTAGTTGATATCCATAAGATTTAAATGCAAGAACGACTGTAACAACCAGTAGTACACAGATCCGATTGCTCATTCATTACGCCAGTTCCAGACAAATATTACACTATAATTAAAAGCATTCAAGCACTGTTGTACCAAGTTGAATTAGCAAGGCGTAATGAACAATAATGGTGACTAAAATTCTGTCCCATTTTGTGCTTTTCGGCTTTGGCAGTCGCTCAGTCAGTCGCTCGGGCAGCAGCTCAAGCAATCGCTTAGGCAGTCGCTCAGGCAGTCGCTCTGGCAGTCGCTCATACATCGCTCAGATATCGCTCAGGCAGTCGCTCAGGCAGCCGCTCAAGCAATGGCTTAGGCAGTTACTCAGGCAGTCGCTCAGGCAGTCGCTTAGACAGTCGGTCAGGCAGTCGCTCAGGCATTCGCTCAGGCAGATATTTAAGTAGTCATTCGTCAAACACGCGCATGCGCTTTGCATCCAGTTATGCTGAAGGCTAAGCTTTAACTGGTAATAGGTCAGGTAGTTGACATCCATAAGATTTAAATGCAAGCACGACTGTAACAACCAGTAGTACACAGATCCAATTGCTCATTCATTACGCCAGTTCCAGACAAATATTACACTATAATTAAAAGCATTCAAGTACTGTTGTACCAAGTTGAATTAACAAGCCATAATGAACAATTATTGTGACAAAAATTCAGTCCCATTTTGTGCTTTTTGGCTGTAATCCAAAGTCGCTTCTTAGTGTAAGTGCAGGATAATAATGGTTGTAGAAACTACGTTATTACCATAATATTCGTGTTATAACTGCGTATGGTATTTGTTTAGCGCACTATAACTGTTTATCTAGGCTAGTTTTTCCTGCGACTTTGCTTCCGTGTCCCTTCCCATACGAACTGAGCATAAATTCGTCTCTTTTGTTATCAATTCTACTGTGGAGCCGTAACCCGCTGTATCCGTAGTCTGTGGAAGGACCTTCTCTCTCTCTCTTCCTCTTGCCGTTATGATGTTAGACTCAGCGTACGACTATTACGTATGAAATTACACCTCCCGTTCTAGATGGAGCGAGAAGGAGTGTCAAACTTTTACTGACTAAATCCGACCGGTGCAGCGGTGTTCTGTCAGCTACCTTTTGCGCTTCAAAGCCACGTTGACTCTTTCGAAAAATTCTGCATTCCTAACCTAACCTTGGAAATTTGATAACTTTGATCAATGCTGTTTCTATATTTAGTTCAGTATAAGGTTTTTTTGAAACTACAATCTAGTTTCTAACATATAAGCAAACATTTGGCAACACTATACTTTCGAGACAAGGTACATTGGTTCAAATCAGACTTTGATCAATGTTGTTTCTTTATTTAGTTTAATATCACATTTTTTTTTAAACCACAGTCTCCTTTATAACATACAAATTTACAAGCCAACATTTAGCACTACCATATTTTCGGTACAAACTCCATTGGTTCAAACCACGAACACATCTTTTTCAAACCATTTTTGCGCCAACAAATTTCCCCTCATCCAACAATTGCACCAACCTAACCCATTAGCCAGAGCTTTATCCAAAAGTTAAGCCAGTTTCGGCATGCATTATACCGAAGTACCGAAGCACCGAAGCACCGATCTCGGTACCTCCCCATTATCATATTATAATTTGGTGGGAGCTAGCAGGCGCAGGTAATATGATATTAAACACGCTCCTGACATGACGTGACTGCATCGCACGTTCATTAAAGTTATTAAGGGTGAGCAACTTACTGATGTCACTTGGTCTTCATAATCAAGGGTATCGAATAACTGATGTCATTTGACGTGTGAGTGCGATTTGACGCAGATACCTGCGACATTTATGGTTTGACCTTGAAAAAAACTTTATTTAGGTACAACCGGGGGTGGCCTAATATTTTCACTAGCCCCCGTTAGCTCTATCGAACTTAGGTAAGATTCGAAGAGGATGATGTGGGCTAGTGATCCTTATATCAGTGCTCTAAAAATCCTGATATTGAAGATGTAACGTCATTGTGATAGGGGCGTGTTTGATTTTAGTGGAAGTTCTGTGGGATGCTTTTTAAATTATTTTTTAGGACTATTACTTGGAAACTCTGCAGAACACATGTCATGATTAATTCACTCAGGGACATGTATACTGAAAAGTGTAAGTGGTAATAGGAGACCATAATTTTTATGTCTATGGCAGTTACCTACTGTCATTATAAAATATATGTGATAGCATGAATAAATTTATTATACAAATAATGTACTAGCAAAGTAAGTGAATATTGGTGAATATCCAGGTGCATTCGTAGTAAAATCATAATTTAATATTAAGGCCTCAGCCCAAGATCTCGTACTTGATATCAAGTTTGAAGTCCTGATTGTATTAATAAACGAGATTCACAAGCCCAAGGTACTTGGAAACTGAGATTCTGTACTCATGTGTTTATTAATTAGCAATGATCTTGAGCTTCTGCCATCGTATAATCGGGGATCAAATGATATCGCACTTGAGGACGGAGTTGAGCATCGTTTGTTAATAAGAAGGGCTTTAGAGATGTAGCGAACGCGTACTAGAAATAAAATATTTTTCATTATCCTTTGCTGAAGGAAATTAATATTCTAATAACCTGGATTACCTATATAGTTGTTTAAAGAAAAAGTCATAACAAAAGAAAGTATAAATTCCTACTTTCCATAGAAAGCTTTAGCTTTTAAAACTGCGTTTTTCTTTGTAGATTTTTTAAAGAAAGAAAGATACACAATTCGTACGTTTTTTTACTTCTAATTAAGTATTCTCTTCGAAATGCATTGGATCGTCAACTTTTGTTCAAAGATAATAAAACTTTTAGGATCAAACATCGTAATTATGGTTTATCCTGTTTTAATGAGTTTTTGTTAGGTGACAGTTTTTCTTCGTGGGGGAAGGGGGGGAGCAACGACGTAAATGAGTCACGTCTGTTTTAGATGAAATCCTGTTCATGCGGACTCGATATTTAATAAGTAATGAATTTTATGCATGAGATTGATTTATTTTCTTTGTAAAAGTTTAATAAGTACGAGTAGTTGCTTTGCCACTCCCGCCCATAAGTACGAAGCGTTTTGGGTATACATTCATTGTACATACAACTAAGAAGTGGAATTCTCTGGTAGAGTCTGTGTTTTCTGATAGCTACAACCTAAAGAGTGAACAGGTTACTTATAGGCAAGCATGCTCCAACGCTTACCACCAAGTGAGATAGTGGTCAAACGCGAGCCTATTAATAATAAAAAAGTACGAGTGTACCAAGCTTACCAAAATATTCGAGCCCAAAATTGTCTGTACAAAGTTACATAAAAACCTGTCCCGCATAAAAAACCTTTTTAGTTAATATAAACAATTTACTCACTAAAACCCACTAAAAGTTTACCAAGAAAGAAAATATAAACGGCGCGCCGTAATTTAACAGAATTATCTAGTACATTATTTAGGCTTTACACAGAGGCAGGCGTCGGGTAATTCGATATTAAACACGCGGTTGACAGTGACGTGACTGGAGGCTTTGTCACGCGACTAGTGTGGATCGAGCCTTAGGGTAGGTTTACATGAAGCCAGTGCGCTGACTTTAGTCCTACTGACATGCCATTCCTGGTCTTGCCCTTATTGTTTACACGAGTCCAGTAATTTCTGTTTTTTGGGTTTTGTACTTTAGCCAGCAAAAATGGAACCGTTATAAGATGACTCTGTTGTTCGTCTGTAAGAGTCGTTTTTCTTATGAACGCATAGAGGAACTAAGCTGAAATTAATATCAAATATCCAGGTCTGCTATCCCTTGGAGCAGTGAAATAATTGAACTTTTAAATCAACGCAATCTCACAATCAGGCCGTTTATGCTTCGTTTAGATACATATTTTAACAGTCGCAAGGAAATCAAAACCTATAGTGTACCTACTTCCCGTTGATCTTGAACCATGAAATTTTAGTATCAAGGTCTCATAGCACTAAGGTGAATGTTTGAAAACCATACATTTTTAATCGCATCATAAAATAATACTTTTTTGAAATTCGGAAAAATCTTGGAGACTCGACTCGCACTCTCCTTGACCTATTTTTTTTCCGTAGAGAACGGGCATTGGTACTGGACTGCAAAAGTATGCATGAGCTTTGGTCTTAAAGCGTTAGCTGGCAGTGTTGGCTTGTATTGCTTTTTAATGGCTCGTTAGTTTAGGGCTATGATTTTAGGTTAGGGTCAATACTAAGCCAGCAGCAGCTGCAAGTCTAACTGGCGGCCAGCATTAGCTTCGTGTAAACCTGCCTTTAGCTCTGCCATTGTCTAGTGTGGACAAAGAATGGAGCTGATGTTCCTAATGATAATGGTTTTGCGTCAGGAATGGCACGGCATTGTGGTCGAATTGGTTTTCATATTTCTGATAGATGGATCAAATATATTATGATTATGAACGAGCTAAAATTATGTGGTCGCGTTTTGAAGGACCAAATATATTGTTCATTTACAGAACCGTATCGGCCTCATAAAGTATTGTTGTTATTAACCGAAATTTAGGAATATCTATTTCAATTTTTTTTTTTATAGTTTCGCATTTGATCATTATCACACCTGATGGTAAGCGATGATGTAGTCGACGATGGAGCACGCTTGCATAGAAGTAACTTACTCACTCTTGTCTCTTCATTCCTCAGCTGTACGTACGAATAATAAATGTATTCTCAAAACGTTTTGTACGTACGGGAGCGATGTCCACCATGTACCGGTGGCCCAACGCCGCACGCCTCGTGGTCGGATAATAAATGGGCTTGGCGGATTCAAATTGTGCTTTTCTAATGCACATTCCCCGAAATGTAGATGATAGAAAACCGACAGGTCAGCAACTCGGCGTCGATGCTCAAAACTTTAGAGTTTTGACTCGACGAGTTCGTCATTGCCGATAATCTACTTGGCATGCTTTTCAATCGACTATATGGCCCGTATTAATAAACGTTCCTCAGCCCAAGATCTGGTACTTGATATCAAGTTTGAAGTCCTGATTGTATTGATAAACGATATTCACAAGCCCGAGTACCTAGACTTGGAAACTGAGATTCTGTACTCATGTGTTTATTAATTAGCAATGATCTTGAGCTTCTGACAACGT
Source organism: Mythimna albipuncta (assembly GCA_929112965.1). Lineage (NCBI taxonomy): Eukaryota > Metazoa > Arthropoda > Insecta > Lepidoptera > Noctuidae > Mythimna > Mythimna albipuncta. Next base: position 8,981,990 of record OV815974.1, on the reverse strand, counting down.
ATAATCGGGGATCAAATGATATCGCACTTGAGGACCGAGTTGAGTATCGTTTATTTTGATGAGAACAGAGGATTTACCATGAAGTGTTAAAATGTCAGTCGTCAGAATGAGAAAGAGGGATGGAGCTATACACCCTCATCATTATCATTTCAGCCGATACAGTGCGTCTCGCATCTATCGGATTCCCGCAACCCTCACCAGCCAAGTTACACAGTTTCGCTTGCGCTGAACGCTTTGAGTTGATCTTGCCGCCAATTCTTTTGTTCTGACCACGTGACTGAGCGTCGAGACGACGTCATTCCCGTACATTTGAAGCTTTCTACAAGCGTTAACTATTGCAGATTAGAAACTTGGCTAGGGGTACAGGTCATCGATCCACCTTGTAGGAGACCTTCCAACGCTACGTTTTCCGGTACGCGGTAGCCACTTCAGTACCTTTCGGCCCCAACAGCCATCTGTTCTGCGAGCAGCTATACACCCTATATCCCTATGACAGTTCAGTTAAATACAAACATTTAGGTTTGTTTTATTGATATAAACTAGTGATTGACTGCAATCCCACCTGATGGTAAGCAGTGATGCAATCGTTGATGGTGAGGCGGACTAGTATATTAAGAGAAAATTAACTCTAACCTTGAAGATATAGGTGTCTTCAAGACTCCTGCGATCTTCCCATCTGATTATAATTTAGGAATTATAATCAGACAGGAAGACCGCAGCAGGCAAACTATCGAACAACGCGATGTACGGCGAGTATCCACCTTTACGTAGATGAAACCGCAACGGTTCGGACTCAGCGTTTCATCTCGTCGTTCATACCACGCGCGGTATAAACGACGAAGCGAAACGCTTAGTCCAGACTGTAGATAGTTTCGTAAAATGGATTGCGTTTAGAGCTCGAAGTAGCACTGTAGTAAGTATACTTCACACAGGAAAAATAAGAAAGAATATTTCAACGTTAGAAGTTCCTCATCAGAATTCTTCTCAGAGGATTTGATTCAAGGAATAACAAAGAAGGAATGATATTGAAAGACGGAGGGATAAAAACATTAATAAAATACACAAATACAACAGTTTATATTGACAGCCTTGTAGGCGGTTGTATGAGATCATCTCAGGAACGTATTTCCCTAAGGCGACCCTTTAAACCTCTTCTGAATGCTAAGTAGCCGATACAATTTCTATTTTTAATACCAATATCAAATAAAGTCGGAAATAATCGACTGTTTCGATTCTTCTTTGCGTAGGTTTATGTTTTACATTCAAATATGCTTATTATTATTTTTTTAATGTTCAAGTTTATTATGTAGGTATATATTTTGTTGCTTTATGTTGTAAATATGCTTTATTCTACAAATAATTTTAATGTAGAAACAAAAAAAAAAAGAGGTTCGTGAATACATACGGCTTTTTTATATCAAATAACTTTGTATTGATGGAAGGAGAGAGAGTGTCACTTTAATTAACGAAAATGCGATCGTATTTCTTCAGTGTTCCTGGGCTATCATAACTCTTTCAAACAATCCATCGTCTTTCAATTAAATCATTATCCACATGAGTTCATAGAACAACAGACATATGGTACCTACGCATACATAAACATTCACCTATATCTATATACAGTTGCCAAATATTCGGTCTCTTTAGTGGTGTGAAGTGCGACGCGGAGGCGGGGAGTGTCAGTGATTGGCTGTCCGCGCCATCGCGAAATGAAGATATCCGTAGGAGAACCAAGATTGCCGATATAGCACGAAGAATCGCCAAACTCAAGTGGCAATGGGCAGGGCACATTGCTCGCAGAAAACTAATATACATTTAAATAAAAGAAAAGACTTTTCAAACAAAGATATGTTAAAAGATATTCACTTTATTTCGGTTGACGTTGCAAATCTAGGCTATCTAGATAGTGATGACCCTGTGCATCGCGTGCGCCCACCGATGTTTAGTACTGATTTGCGACTCGCAAACTGGTATCTATTTGCATTTTAGTGCTAGAAAAATCCAAGTTACATTGGTGTACAGGAAAAGAGGATTAAATTGGTTAATTTTACCATCTATATGAAAGTTTATATATATCACGCTATCATTATAAAAGCAACAGTTTGTATATGTCGCAGGGAAATGAGGAAATCAGGGATTTCGCGAAATCCCTAGGGATTTCTTTGTCATATTACTAGATACTTGATGTTTTGTCATTCCATTAGATACTTTTAGTAAGAAGACGTAATAAACAAGAATATTCGACATCTGCCGGAATTTCGTGATATCCTAAGGGATTTTGCGAAATTCCTGATATCCTCATTTGCCTGCGAATTGTTTGTATATATGTGTATGTTTGCGATTCTTTCATGCTCATATTTTCGAACAGATTGATATGAAATTTGGCACACGGATAGACCCTGTCTGTATAGAACATGAGCTAATTTTCATCCCAGAAGTATGTTCTTTTGGTATAATTCTCTATTTTCATAAAGGCGAAGCCACTGGTACAAGCTAACTTCATACAAAATTGTAATATTCATATTTTATTTTGAATAATGTTATCATTAATTGTATTCTGTTGAAGTTAAATTGCTAATGTTTTATATATATATTAGGACTGATTTATCTTTATGTATTTGCTTTGATTTACTCATCAAATCATTTGGCAGCAAATGGCGCCTGTTAGTTTCACGGGATTAATAATTGAAATCTATTCTTCGTTTACCTTACTTAGTGTACCTAACCGTTTAAAAATGCCGTGATTTTTTTGCTGTTAAATAATGTTGCTTTTGCAGTAATATCTGCATTTTAAACACAGCTGTTCTTTCAATACCGTGCGATATATATCAAACGGTAGCAACAAATAAAGAGTTCACACGCAACATCGGCTGTACTAGGGCTTTATAAAGTGTCAGGTTATAACGTTGTTGGTTGGTTATTAAGTAATAGTGGTTTGGAACCTGGATTTGTCACGTGAAATAGTGGGACTAGTAGTAACACCCCTTGTAGTAACTCTTTGGGCTTATATGATCCTGGTAGTTCTAAAGATTTGAAAAAAAATCGTATATGTGTAATTTTGTATGTCTAATGTGAGTGCTGATCACTGAAAACGATTATGGATGATACAAGTACATATAATTGAATTAAAAAAATAATAAAAATACTTTACGTCGTACTTCGTCTTTAGTGTATTTGTAAATTATTGTAATTTTGAAAACTCAATCGTACTTATTAGTTTGGAAACAGGGTACCTATCCTAATGCTTAGCCTAGGTCCTTTTGCCTAGGTCTTCTTTCTTTAAAAAAACTTGTCCCACACTAGGAATTTTCATATTTGCGTTCCCAAACATGTAAACTCACGCACACAAAACACACAGAACCGGGAAAACTATCTGTAGGCCATACAAATATTGGTTTTGTGTGCAGCAGCCATTTGCTCAACCATAAGGCCGACATCACAAAATAGACAGGTACAGAAGTCAATCTAAATACAAAGTTCGCTCGAACAACGCACACATAGACAACGCTCACGGACAAGATATCTCGGCTCAATCCCCGGTTGCACTCGAACAGTTGGGCGCAATGCGCTGACCCTAGCGCGACCGTAGAGCGTAGGTATAAAGATTGACTTTTGTACCTATCAATTTTGTACCAACAGTGTTGTTCAACTAATATTATAATACTTTATGAAAGCAAATAAAAAAAAAAACTACAGCAGGGAGAGACAAAACAAAGTAGCACAAAAGAAAAAGCATGAATTTAAAAAAAAAAACTTTATTCGAATTTTAAACGAAGGCACATAATCTAATCAAGTCAACGACTCTACTCAACAATCCCATGAACCCTTCCACTTATAATATAATATTCAAATAACAAACCAGAGCGGTCTAGTGCATCCTCGTTCCATAATGACCTCAATTAACGTTCTCGTTCGTTCACTGGCTCATTCACTAGTTCGTTCACTTGAATTTTTCTTCGCCATCTTAATTTGTACGTGACGCCGGCAGTTAATTAGTGCAATTAAAAGATCCAGGCGTTTTTGTTTTAGTACTCACACTGCGAAGCCATTGTTGGAAATTAAATTAGTCTTGAAATTGTTTTACGTCATTAGGATAATATGTGATGTTTGGGTGTCGACTTGCCGAGTAATTTGTGCAGGCGAATGGCGCGTAACGTTCGTGACACGTTCATTCATATGCTTTTGAATTTAGAACGCGTGTGTAGCTTTCAGTTAGAGGTACGTTGACCGACTTTAGAAAAGCTAAAGTTTTCTTTACGCGTAGATTTATGAAAACGACATTACTGGCACTTTTATTGTGCTGATGATGAACCAATGGGGTGATTTAAGGGTCGACAGGAGCTAATCGCGAGTTTAATAATGCGCAAAAGTATATGATCCACTGTAGCAAACAGAATCAAAAATATAGTGTTATTCTTCGGGATAACGGCTAGATAGTGTTCAATGATGATAGCTAGTGTTCAAAACATAATACAGCTAATTTAGTAGGCATGATAGAAAAGAATAACTCACCAAAAAGACTCTCCCTCCTCTTTGCGTCGTATTCCTCAATGTTGAGGGTCGTGACCTCTCTGCTTCATCACTTTAACCTTTATGATACTCTTCCTTACTACTACTACTTTTAGTGATTAAAAACCGCTGAACTGCTTCATATTTGCTAGCATTGTGTCTTTGTGCATCTCTTTTTTTTGTATGCAGTCCGAGAGAGACCCTGCTTTAGGTTTTATAGTCCTCTTAAATGGGGAAAGAATCCTAGAACCCCTTTAATGTCTTCAAAAGTTCGTATATTTTTTTGATGAATACTCCCTGTTGTTGTCAACCGAAATGTTGGTAGAATAAAAAGTAATTTCCTATAAGTTTCCATCAGTTCGGTCTGAATTATAATTTTCCAATATTAACGGATACATACTATAGCTACAAACATATGGCCGTTCAAAATTACCTAATGATTGAGATTGATTAGGCAATTGATCACAATCAATCTAATAGATTAATGATGAAAATATTACCCATGTAATGACATATACAGGGTATGGATTAGACTTTAATGTAAACCGCTAATGTATCATATTAGATACCTAGCTAGTAAACGCCATGTGGTATCACAAATGGAGCAGTTTGTGTTACTTTAAGAGAGAGGATTGACTTGCGCACGCTTAATCATAAAGAGTCCTAATTAAAAAAAAAGGATAAGTATTCGAATTTTAAAATATTATGTTTCTATAATGAGGTCTAATTTTCAAATACCCTCTCATTTGAGTTCGGTTTCTTTTTTAGAGTTCCATACCGGCCATTGGGACCCTTTTATAAAGCCTTCACCGTCCATCTGTCTGTTCTTCAGTCTGTCTGACCGTTCGTTTGTCAGCGGGCTGTATCTCATGAATATAACGTAAGTGGTAGAGAGTTGAAATTTTCCCTGCGAAAATTTGTATGTGACTCAATTATAGTGGATGCAACATGTCATAGATTTTTTTGGTTCTAAGACATGCCTCACGATGTTTTCCTTGACCGCCTTGAGAGTGATGGTGATGAAATAAATTACACAAAGAAATTCGTCTGTCTAAGTTTAAAGTCTCGACCTACAACTCGCAGTTGTAGTACTCGCAGTTAAGGCCGTTATATATATAAGTAAAAACTAAAATAGGTATAAACTTTAAAAAAAAAACACTGCTCTAACATCAACCTGTATATAAGTATGTACGTAATTACAGAAAATGTGTTCATACATTTAAGTAATTTCAATTAACATTAGTGATAGCTTATTTGATTGACATGTTTGGTGTGATGTCTTCATTTGCTAATGGAAAAGTAATTAATAGTTTTAGACTCGGGGTTTAACATTTATTTTAAGACCGTTTTGCCCTTAACTATGTCTAGTTAACAGTAAGTAAAGGGCTATGATTATTATTTTTCTGCTTCACAATTCTCTCTTTCTTGATCCTGTTTGGACAAATGACCTGCCTCTTAGCAAAGTTACAACAGTTTCATTTCGATTCTCTTTCGTCGATCGCTTCAAGTCGGCCACGCCTCTGATTCTATTGTTCTGACCACGTGACTGACCGTTGAGATCACGTCGGAATAAAGGAACCGGAGGCATGGCCGACTCAAGGGGATCGACGAAAGAGAATCCGAACGAAATGGTTGTAACTTGGCTAGGCCTGTTCATCTTCCAATAGGTGACGGTTCGAGTTTCCTTTTCAGAAAATCCCCTTGGGTCTACTCAGAGGCGTAGTGTGAACTTTAAACGTGGGCGAAGGCACAACAGCAAGGCTTTTTTCTTTCATGAATTCGACGAGAAAGCAGGCCAGTGTTTGGTCACATCGTCGCTTACCATTAGGTGAAATAGAGGTCAAACGGGAGCCTTTCAATTATAAAAAAAAACGTCTTTCTTAAAGAGCTTGCTTATGTGAGGCCCTTTTGGGTGCGAGGCCGTTGTAGAGAGCCTACTTAACCTACGTCTATACTTCGGTGCTGCTCAGTCCCTAAGGTTTACTAACTCTATACTATTGTGGCGGCCTAGTAACTGCGATTCGATGAGTTGCAATTTTGATGAAATACGGGAGCGCGAGCGCAAGGCTCGCCAGTCGCTTACGTTACACCGCCCTGCCTCGACACTTGCATTTGCATAGTACGTAGTTAGTAATAACGAACTATTGTGGAAACAGAATTAAAGACATTTATTTCATTGAAGTCATATTTACTTTGAACATCTCTCCGTACACTGAACACGGACAACACTCTCTACAAAAATTAAATTCCTGGCATATTGTTAGTGGCCCTGACTGCTCTGCTGGAGGTCACGGGTTCGATTTACACCCAAGACAAATATTTTTGTGATGAGCACGGTCATTTGTTCTGTGTCTGGGTGTAATTTATCTATAATATGTATGTATGTAATCAGAAATATATAAGTACGTTTATCAGTTGTCTAGTACTCATAACACAAGCTCTGCTTAGCTTGATACTAGACGGCGTTGTATGATAGTTTAGGATTGTTATATTAATTCCGACGCACATCCTCTGAAATGTGAAGTATGCATGTCCATTCTGACATTATTTTCTTATCACCGTATTAACTTTTTTTTTCTTTTAACCGTTCTTGACTTACCACGAAAGTAGTTACCTCCATAATTTCCCTTTCCACATATTCTCGAAAGAAAGAAAAGTTTTCCAGCTCGCGTGCAATAAGTGATTATAATGCAACACTTGGCCACTTGGAGTTATTCAGGTTAATTTCCATCTTTCTGAAGTTAACGCTTTTCTGCTACGGCAGGTGTCTTGATTGAATTTCCTTGTGAAGAAGGCCTTACCTGCATGGAAGTGTCTCATAAATGCTTTAAGTGTACTAGTGTGTCATATAAGGGTTAGGTTGGTGTTGTATTAACTTTATTTTTACACTCTAAGCTTTAAGATGGTGGTGGAGCTTTATAACGTTTTATAATGTGAACCGTCTGTCTAGATTTTATAAGGAAAATCTAGCTTTACTTACTCTTTTTTAAAACAAGGCCTTATGTTGGTTAAAATTCAATTTATTTACAACTAGCTTCTGCCAGTGGCTTTACCTGCGTGAACGTCATTCAGTGATCAAGTAGCGTTCTATTGGTGAAAGAGCTTTTAAAATTAGTTCATTCGTTTTTGAGTTTATTCATAACAAACAAAAATACAAAAATTCAAGTTTTTTTTTCTCTAATATAAGTATAGATAAGCGAAATACTCGTAAATGTGATTAAAGGTCCTGCAGAATAATTTTATGAAAAATGCAAGTCACATTGCATTGTGCATTGTCGCGTCTCAGAATTTCGTAGATGATCTTCTTTTTCGCCATTGTATCAATGATTAGATTTAGAGCCACATTTCACCGGGACACCCTGGTAGCGCCACTGGTTGCGCCACCATGGTGTCCTAGTGAAATATAGCAAGACACCAAACAAGACACCAAACAGACACCAGAGCAAAGATTTTATGTATCCTATGGATAATCTAGATTGCCTACGCAGCAAACACACTCTATAGTGTGCTTTATTCTCATTGCCATTACGTTCATATTGACAAGCAAACTGGGAAAAATGTACTGAAAAAGACAACGAGTAAGGGTCGTTGTGTCCCTTTCTTACCCCCATTTTAACTAGGGTAACCATGATTTTACTAAATTAATTGTTATTATTTTTGGCACTGCAGCATGTGATATTAATTGATGGTGTATTTTTTATATCGACAGCAAAGTCATAATATCTCCAAACTGTCTGTGAAACCTGAAAACAAAAAAATCACTTCGAATTTTACTAAGGCGATTATCACATTGCCACGTTCCACGCAGCGCAGCGCGTAAATGCGTGTACCTAATAGGTACATTGCTTGTAAGTATCTCTATTTGTATAGAAAATAAGCACAGTCCAACATACCGAAAATGCATCCACGCGCGTTCATGCAGATCACACGCCTACATGAGGAGAAACATGCACACACGTGGGTGCGGGGCGGCACGCAAGGTATGACACACTGAGTCTCGTAGTGTCATATGACTTGAATGAAATAAGTCAGAGCCTGCGTCAATTTACAAAATGCTCCTACGCGCGTAAGTGCGTAAAAAAACCCGCACGATGATGCAGATCTGCATTTCCACAAGTACGCGCGTTGGTGCGTTGACACGCACCATGCAGCGTAATGCGCGGCAGTGAGATAATCGCCTGAAACAGGCGGAAAACCCTTTTTAAATTCATAGCGGTAAATTATGATTTTTGGTACTTCACGGTCGACAAATATAATATACTAGCATTTGCTCGCGGATTCGCCCGCGCACTTAAAATATAGCCTATGTCACTTAAAAATAAAGCAGCTTTCTATCGGTGAAAAACTTTTTGCGATCGGACCAGTACTTCCAGAGATTACCTAATATGGCTTGTTCGTCAACTCGCTTAAGCAATTCGCGCGAGTCCGCGCGAGTAGGGACCTTCCGATTTCACCTACTTTTTCTGTCGTCATCTCACATAAACGTATAAAATACAGTCAAATAATAACAATTACTATAAATAACTAGCTATTGCCCGCGGATTTTTTCACGCAGGCTATACCGGTTATCTACTAAGATTTCGGGATATTATGTTAAAGGTGAGGAATGAGGCGAGTAGGATGTGGCCAATGGTACACGATAGTCACGATACCCAAGTTACTTTAAAAACATTTTACGTTAGGTTGTGGTAGAGTTGTGCCCCGCTCGGGCAGAGCACCGCTGTTTCCTCGTGGAGGCAATTGTTGGCAACAACCTTTCACGCAGGGCCCTAGTTCAGACTATGGTCCGGAGCGAGGAGGAATGGCAGGCGGTCGCTTCTTTCTGCGATGCAGTAATGTTACCGAAGAAAGAGGCCAAAGGAACATCGGCCGCCGAAATTCCGACCCCGACGACGGACCACGGTAGACGCGGGCTTGCGGACGCCGAGCAATGGGTAGTCCGCTATCCGGCCGTCCGGTAAGTAACCGAACCGACCTCAGTCGTCAACAGCGCGTAGTGATCGTCGTGCTCCTCCTAAACCGTAGGAGTCCAGAAGGGCCGATGCCCGCAAGCTAGGACCCCGGCGAATTCCTGAAAAGGAAACCCGTAGTCCTAGAATGCAAAGGGCAACTGAAGGTCACAGGTTAATCGTGAAATGGAACGCATCCAAGAAAGATTTTGTTCATCGTGTGGGCGCTCTTGACTTTTTTGACACATACATGACGTATCGATACTGCATATTCACTCACTTACGTGTATTTCTAAGTCTTATTAACTAATATTTGTACGTCAACTTTGGTTGCTTATTGTTGATAATGTTGTGATTTGTTGGTAATTAATATTATATATTATTGTAATGTTGATTAATATCTTTCTCATTAACGATAAGTGTTTTGTTTTAAAGTCAAGTCGAATACAATTTCTAATACATTTTTAGTGGGTAGGCACCTATGTTATAAATTTTTTTTTTAGTTAATAATAATAATAATATTTATTCAGAGTTAAAGTTTGGTAAAATAGTAACATAAAATCTTAGGAATAATTTATAAGGTATGACTATGTTATATGCCTAGTTGACTGTACATAAATACGTCAGATTTTCAAGTCTGAGCAAGTTGACGTCAGAAAAAGTAGGTGAAATCGGAAGTTGCCAGCTCGCTTGGACTCGCGCGTATCGCTTAAGGCCCAAGCGCCCGAAAAGTGCCATAAAACAGTGATTTTCTGAAGCCGACTCCTCGCTAACGGCGTTTGAAAAAAGGTTGCTTGTAGGTCCGGCTGGTATTTTTTATTTACAGTTTTTTTTATTGAGATAATAAAAACAACGAAAATTAAAAGCAAAATTATTTACACATTTCTGAAAAAAAAAAAATTTTTTTTTTTACATGTTTTCAATAGCGTTCATGTCTGGTGTATTGATTGACTAGGGTAAAACATTAATGTTTTTTAGCCAAGTATGCAGTAACACCCCTGGTTTTGTAACACAATGCAGATTCGGGCATAAAAATTGACTCTTCGTCAATAAGGAACAATTCTTCGAGATGCGGCAGTAGTCCAGTTTCTAGTTCTTGCTTGTACTGGTCATGCCTCATGGTCCCTTTCACGATATGTAGACCCTTGCTTGAGATTAAAGACCACATTATAATAGTAATTGGGAATTTAGCTGTCTTCTGTTCTCTTAACACCAGTTTTTATGGAGCTATTCGCCAGAGCGTCGTCGAAAAGGAGCATTTTTTGAACGGACAAAAGAGCTTTTGTCAACCAAAACCTGAAACGTCAATTCATCGGAGAAACATGTCCGAAAAATTATATTATTTCATCAGATAATGATCATCAGGTAGTTTACAATGTACTGGACTATTTAAAGTCTTATTTTTAACCGACTTCAGTCTGAAACAGTCATATTTTGATGTTATTTGGCCCTGTGCAATAGTCTCTTCTTATTCACCTCGGTGAGGCGTGGTTTTTTGGTAGGCTGATGACCTATCAACTTCTCTTTTGCTTACTCTCAAAGAATTGTCTTATCGAAAACTTCTAGGCTCTCGTAGTTTGTAATCGTGGTAAGGTCTTACCTGTCAATATACATATTAGTTTTTGATTAGTTGTCTCAAATATAATGTATTAGTAACATCTTGAACTTCTTTAGAACACAATGGCTCGTAGTACAAACTAATCTATGGACACACTAGTAGAAAGGGATAGAGAGTGTTCTTGAGTCGCCAAGCCCAAGAATCTTTTATACTATCTGGATTGATTACGTCAACCTCAAAAATGTACTGAAGAGTACGATACAAGAACGCCCTTTTTTAAATTCTTTTTTATTTTGTTTTTTAGACTATTCCATAATGTGGGATGTCGTTAGATAGGTCTTTCAAAAATATTGCGAGTGTGTGAAAACTATTTATCAATTTAGGGATCCTATTGTGAATTATAAATATAGTTTTTACCTAATGCTAGTTTTCAATTGAACCTTATTGAGTTAACAGATGAAAACTAGTTTATTTATTTATTTCCACACTGATAAGGTTGGGCTGACAGTTTTGTACCAACTTTATGGTTATATATTTTGTATATTTAATTGGCTATTATTGGTCTTATGAACTGATGAGTTCAACTTCGTCAAATTATACTTTTTGACTGTAGTAGAATGTAGATGAGTATATAAGACTATGAATATGAATACAGAGACTTCTTGATAAAAACACTAAAATCCCTATAGATATACGCACATACATAATCAGCCTTTTTAATGTTCCCACTGCTGGAACTCAGGCCTCCTCTTTAGGAGAGGGAAACGAGCGAAACGGCCCGTGCTTCTCAGAACGCGGACGCGTTCAGCGCGGACTGAGGCTTGGAAGTGGTGGGTTCAATGAAAAATGTATGAAGATTTTTTTTGAGTGGTTTTATTTTGGTCATAAATCATAAAGTTATTTATGTAAGTTCAAAATAATTAGCTATAGGTGTAGAAGACTATATAAGCTGTGGTATTTTATGATTTTTAAGCTGAAAATGTGCACACAAGGGTTTGAATAGGTCGCGTAAGCTAAATCCAGCTTACGCGACCCACTCAAACCCTTGTGTTTTGTAATTTTCTTGATTAGTGCGTTGGTAAAGTTGTATTTAACTATATAAAAATTTGATACAAAACCATAATATTTTTTTATGCCATCCTAGAGATGAATATGTATATTGTCTTTTATTTGATGCCGTGACATTCTCATAGTTATGATTCTTAGTGCATTATAATGGTACCCGAAAAACCGAGATATTTGTCTAAAACGGTCAAAGCGTCCTTAATAACATCTTGAACTTCTTTAGAACAGAATGTCTCGTAGTACGAACTAGTCATACACACTAGTAGAAAGGGATAAAGATTCATGTATGGTACTTCTATATTAAATCTTTGAGTTTGTCGTAATCAATCCAGATTGTATTGTACAAGATTCTTGGTTCACTGTGACTGACGTTTGACAGTTGGTTAATTATGGTTTTCAAAGTTTAGATTTCCATCATAATACATACTCTTTGGTGGGGGGCGTGACTGGCGGCCGGACTGGTGTCCGCACTGGTTGCGCCACCAAATTGGTTGCGCTACCGAACAGACACCAGGTGAGTAACGCTCTATAGAGCTCTATACATTTTACTGGTGGCGCAACCAGTTGCGCTACCAGTGGTGTCCCGGTGAAATATGGCCCTTATGATATATGTGTTGTATTTATACTAAAGATCTACCGAAACGTCTCGTTGACACTTCGCATGATCCAAGAACTGGCTTTTACCGTGGACAGAGGGTAAGCATTGGCATACAGAGTGGCACTGCCATCAGTCTTTTGGGCATGTAACCAGTCGAAAGAGATGTGTAGGAGCCATATTTTAGTTTGTTTTAAAGGGTTTTTATTATATTTTTTGGTTTTAATGTAATATGTAAATTATATATTATATAGCTAAATGTGATTGGACCAATGATTCAGCCACGACTGTCATGTTTTTGCCTAAAGAACACGAGAAAGTAACCTAGATAGATTACTTTCTAATGTCCATTAGGTCAAATTAAGTTTCTATACATCTAGCAACTCGATTAGCGGAGTCCCGCTTCCAGTCATTCATCAACTTAGTAACACGACTTTAATTCACTGCCCTCATTTCCATCAAAATGAAAAAAAAAAACAATTCGTCAGAGTACAACCTAACGTATCTTTTCTCTGTTTCAGGTACGTACAGTTTCTAACTTCCATGTGGATCTCAGACGAAACAAAGGAGAAACGAGTCTTGCTTTTGTGAAATTCTTCCGCGCCCCGCTTTCTCACACACTATTGTGTGAGCCTGGAGTTTTAGGCAGAGTTTCAACGTGCCCTATAATCTTGCCTTTGCGTTTTCTTTTGAGGTAAGTAACGCGTTTATTGATGTGGAAAATTGTACCTTATTGAATATAGGAATACGGTTTTGTATAAAAAAGTAGGATAACTTTTTATCACAATATTTTGCCAAGGACTATCTCAATAATTTTAGAACACGTTAAGAATAGTAAGACTACTAATCTGACGAATATTCTTAGGAAAATACAGCCAAGATATTAATCAGTAAAATCTATATACAACTTTTTCTACAGTAACTATTAGCGATACTAGTTTTTTATTTGAGACGCGCGTAGAATACAACGCGCCGCCTTGGATCCGGGTTTGGCCCCCCTTGGACGGCAAGCTACGCATTGCTCGCCATCCTTATGCCAGAGCCCATGGGGACTGGGATGACTTCCAACAACCGGGACTCCTGCACCGGATGGGGCATAAGAATTGACTTCAGCTTCACGCTTTTTGCCACTTTGCTCGTATTACTGCTTCGCAGAAAAAGTTGTCGCTGATGAGCTCCACGAGGACACAGTGATGCTCCACCTAAGCGAGGCAGACCTCCACAGAGTCCTCCGGGCAATCTACACATTCTGGTGTTTCTACCCGCCGAATCGAAAACAGGAATTCAGGAAACAATCGTGTCCGGTGAGGAACTGCGTCATGTGGAAATTTAGGATACTGTGGCGCCTTTGTAACCATCACTCTTCAAAAAAGCGACTTCGCTGCGATATCTCCTAGTGACCTATTGAACTGAATTGGTTCATCAGCATGAGTAAGCAATTCATCGTATTATTGTTGACTAATGTCTCCTAATAGGTGTCGTGAATCGAAACTAGTTCATTTCATTCATTACATTTATTGTGAATATAGTTAAGGAGTGGAATTCCCTGCCGAAGTTGGTTTTCTGATAGCTACAACCTACGGGTCAATAGTCCTATTCCCTTGAAAAAAATTCCGAGACCTTTTTAATTGATTTAAAAAAAAATGGAGTCTCATTTTCTAAAGTTGTTTAAAAAGTTTTTTTTATATTAGTTATTTTATATGACTGCTTGAAACATATACCAGGTTCTGATGATAACATCTTTTTGCTGTATCGTTTTTTTTGTAATGTTTAATAATTTTGAAATTGTTGTTGATTGTTGTTTTTAATTTTAATTGTTTTACTAAGGATGGGTTCAATGACAAAGTAGATACGTAGATTTTGATAAAAAATATTTAACTTCAATTGCTTACTTCAGAAATCGGAAGTTGGGAAACAGCTGTATTATTAGATTTTCCATAAAATTATGAGTCCACAAGTTGACTACGGGAACTAAGCATAACTATATAAAAAGTCCTCATAATAATAAATCGCAAGACATCTTAAACAAAAACATGTGCATGGCAACACAGCACAACGCTTAAGATAAGACTATAAAGTTTATTGGCTTTATTTCGCCTAAGGTTTCTCTAAAAAACGCGAGCTAACCCCTTACAAAACAACCTTCATCAAAACGACACACATTCCACTAAACGTGTCAAAGAAATTTGTATCATATCGGCACAGAGGTAAAGTTTAAATTTGTTTGTTGGAAGTTAACCCTACACCGGCGACGACATCTTTGATGTGCACCCTCTCGCCTCAAGCATTCAAAGTCTTTCATAGATAAAGTGCATTTCGATATTAGAAGTTTGAAGCATAGTTTTAAAGTGAAATTTACGGTATGAAATTGTTTTCTTCGTTCAAAGAGAGACGTGTTGTAACTTCTGTGAAATGGGTGCACGTTGTATAATAATGCTACTAGTTTTTATTTGATATTAGAATGGAATTTCTTTTATTGGGATCTTGTTATTGGGGTTAATTAAAAGACATTCCCTTTTAATGTAGATGAAGCAATTCCTGCCAGCCAAAGGGTTGGTTAGATTGGGGGGAAATAAAATTAATACGACTTTCTTAAAACTGTTTTAGAGAGTGCTTAACGGTAACTCTGATGTTTTTATGAAGGTCTCTTGTGAAGATCATCCTTTATCATTTTTATGTTAAATCATCAATAATACTTCTCCCGCTTTGGATGGGTCGAGAACAGGGTTGGCATGATTCCCTATGACGTCCTTTTAAAAAAATACATTAGTTTGAACATATAGGGTAAATGTAAAGCTTTCAGTATGGATTAGATATACGGGACCAGTATTTATACACGATCTTTGTTGTAAATATTTTATTTACTATAAGGAATTTCAAAATTTTCTAGCAAAATTTTCTCAAATTAAACAATATAAGTCAAATTAATCTACACTAATATACTCGTAATAAAGAGGTAACGTTTGTTTTTATGTTTTTTTGTTTGTAGGAGGTAATCTCTAGAAGTACTGGTCCGATTACTAAAATATTTTCACCGATAGAAAGCTGCTTTATTCCTGAGTGACATAGGCTATATTTTATGTACGCGGACGATGTCACGGGCAAAAACTAGTTTAAAATAATGCCCTATGCTAAAAAGAACAAAAAATTCAAACATCACTTGTTTAAAACAATTTGAACTGTTTGTTTTATAAAATAAAATGTTTTTTTTTTCAATCCTGGTCGAGAGGCAGTGTCAGACTTTTACTAACTAAACCTGCCTGTGTTCCTTTAGTTGCCCTATGCGTGCAAAAGCCACGGTAACTTTTCCGAACAATTTTGCAGCCCGATTTGTCGATTGCTTGTATGCCTGTGATGTATTATTATAATACATATTTAAAACGTTTCCCCATATCAGGAATTACTTCTGTATCGTTGTTGCGCTCACAAACATGTAAACTCACATGCACAAAACACCCAGTCGCGGAACACCTATTTAGGCTGTACAAATATCTGTTCCGTATGGGGATCGAACCCGCTACCCGTAGCGCGGCAGCCAATCTTTCAACTACTGTACCAACCGTGCGGCCAAATTTTCTAAGTTACCCTTTCTAATATACCTAGGTATGTATTATATTCAAACACAATACACACCCTCAATATTAACAAGCCGATACATTTCAACAATCACAATTTACATTACAGAATTAGTTTAACTTTACACAATGCCATATAAACTTACCAAGATGGCCGCCAAATTATACAGCACTTGGAAACTGATTTGAACAATAGGATAGCCACTTAGAAATTACTATAGGAATGTTTTAACAAGAAAATTGACCTGTAAACTATGTAGAGGACCCCTGTAAGGGTTTGGTCACAAACTACACAACTAGTTTACCATATTGTGATTACCCCTGGGACTAAGTTCGGCCGTACGAATGTTCAAATGGATTCCAGCATAACATTGGAAAGTTATTGATTTGTTGCGCTAGAGATTATGACTTATTGCTGTTTCTGTACTCTCGTATGATTTTTGTTTTATTTTGGTTTGAGAGTTAAGATGAATGCTCTAGGGTTTTTTTATAGCTGTGAAATCATCCAATGACCTGCTGTAGGGTACAGTAGAAGAGCGCGTCTGACTTTTACTGACTAAAACACACTCCTAAGTTCTTTCCTTGCTTTGCGTTCCAGGACCCCAGGTTCTTTCATGGCTTCGATATTCAAATTTTCGTTTTTTTTTTTTAATTATCGGATAGAATCATCCAATGACCTGCTGTAGAGTACAGTAGAAGAGCGCGTCAGACTTTTACTGACTAAAACACACTCCTTAGTTTTTTCCTTGCTTTTCGTTCCGGGACCCCAGGTTCTTTCATGGCTTCAATTTACATCTTACTATCGGATCGTATGTTAACAAAAAATATATCTGCGGTATTGATATATAAACAACTACATGCACTTATATACTCATTAAAATCAACATCATAACTCAAAAATCAAGTTTTTATTAAAATTTTAGACCATCTCTAAGTCAGAGAGTAATGTTAATGGTTTTAATCAGTATAATTATGTAAATACAATAATGTCATTACCGAAAATATTTTTTTTTTACCTTACTATCCATAATTGTATAATGCAAAAGAAACGTAATTTTGAACTTTGCCAGTTACCTTGGAACAGCAACATACCCAAGAAGTTTCAAAATGGTGAACTGATGAAGGACAAAGATACACCGGATAAGAAATATCGGGTGCCAAAAACTTGTCAACAATACAACGAGAAAGCGAAAAACCTCTTTTGGTTTTAACTAACTTTTCTTATTCCGTCTGTATATCAGTAATCAGAAGTTTCTGTACTCGATTAAGTAACATTGTTTCTTTTATCCAAAGTCTTTGATAGTTTTTCATCATTCTAGTGTTAATTATTGACTTAAACTTGAAAAATTGTTTTGTACGAAAATAGATTTTCTTTTTTTTTTAAACAGCGTTGTTCCACTTTATTCCTGTATCTTGATCCGTATTTTTCTTCAGGTGGAAAATAATTTAATATCAACTCCCGCTCTAGGGTGAACCGAGAGGGCGTGTCAGACTTTTACTGACTAAATCCACCTATGTTCCTTCTTTGCCCTTGCGTTCCAGAAACACGGGTTTCCCATTCGGAAGTCCACCCCAGTAGGTTTCGGCCTTGAGGTTTCGCTGACATCTCTCTGTTTCGTGGGTGCGTTCACAAGGATGTAAAATCACATAAACAAGACATCCAGACCCAGAATACTTAAACAAGTATTTCGGGTCCGTCGGGTACGATTATCGTACCCACAACATGCAGTGCAGCAACCAATCGCTCAAAAACTAAAGCCGCTATGCCGCTGCGCAAATATACACACTTTTAGTTTTCAGTTAAACTTTTTGATCGTCAAGAGTATGTGTTAAGTGGAAGAAACTGGACATGAAAAATGTTAACGTATTAGCAGGGAATAGATAATAATAAAATAATAATAATAATATTCCACAACTATCACACAACGCCGTCAAGTCCCAAACTAAGCAGAGCTTGTGTTATGGGTACTAGACAACTGATAAAAACACTTATATATTTCTAAATACATACATATTATAGATAAATTACACCCAGACACAGAACAAATGATCGTGCTCATCACACAAACATTTGTCCTGGGTGGGAATCGAACCACGATCTCCGGCGTAGCAGTCAGGGTCACTAACCACTAGACCAACAGGCCTGTCAGATGAATTGACACCGGTTCTATAGAAATCAAATATTCATCGGTAGCTTGTATCTGACACAAGACACGTGTTTGTGCCCTGACTAAATAACGACTGTTGTAACTAACTCCGGAAAATCAAAAGCATCAGCTGAATACTTTCCCTGGTAAATTAATGTCAATTTCAAGCAATGACGCCCATAACAGTCGTAATGGCTCATAAGTAATGACATGGCCAATTATCGCATTTGAATTTGTAAGTAACAAGCTCAACCAAGTTTTAGCTATTCAGGTCAATTAAGCTACCTATATCTAAAATTGGTATGGCTTTTAATTAAATTTTATTTTTAAATGGTTTTCCTAATTAATTTTATTGCTAAAAGAAATCGGGATTAGATTGAAAATGCAGTTGGTTAATAGGATGTTCTTAATAGAATATCATAGAAATCTTCTTATATTCTTTATTGTATATAATTTTACAGATTATAAATAGTGAGAAAGCCGATGTACACAGGCGAGCTTAACCCAAAATTGGGGTTTCTTACAGCAAACCTTATTATCTCTACAAGAAATTTTAAACTAAGAGGATAAATATACATATGCACAACAAAAACCAAATTATCATAGATGAATTAAAACTTGCAAACTTAGTCTTGTTCAGAATACAAATGAATTAATAAATAAATTAATATTAATAAATTTAATAAGTTTAAATCAAGGATAAGAAATATTCCTTCACAAGTCTTTTGAATATAGGAAGTGACTGCGAACCTCTGTTCGTGAATTTTAAAAAAGCATAGGAAGTGTAAATTGTCAACCGTTGAGAGCAAAGCCACGTGTGTATTTATCACATTAAGGAGTTCCATCTGATCCTATCACAGTCGCTCCTAAGCAATGCACAATATCCTTATTCCATTGTGTATATTAAATGTAGCGAGCATTGAGAACTCGATTCCTTACGGGAATCGGATTATCCGATTATTTGTAAACGCGGATTCGAGAATGAATCCGATCCGTTGAGCTTACTCGTTACCTTTCCTTGTTACACGACATATTTTATATTTGCATAATAAAGGATTTGATAAGTAAATATTTGAGAATAAGGACGTGTGTTTTGTTTGTGTTGTTCAGTTATTTCTTGTTTGATCTCTGTTCTGTTGTTAGTTTCTTGGATTATATACAAGTATGTATGTTGCTAAAGCAAAGATCTTCTTGATATTTTGTTTTAGATTCACTGACTACGCATACCCTAAACATTTGAATCTATAAACTTCACATTTTGCAAAACATAACGAAAGTTAGCAATATGGAAAAACTTTGGAAAGTTCATCCCCTAAGGGGGTTATAGGTCATGACAGTTTGTGTGATATTTTGTTTTTTTTTTTACCGACGGAAAATCCGCTGGCAAACTGGAAAACTATTGGCCTTACAACTTTTAAGATAGTGTTGTTAACAAAAAAAAAACATTTCTATTAATAACCAAGGACAAACAAACTACTCAAACAACTATTTTCACGTCATTAACCAAATCATGCACATATTTCGTTCCAATAATGCGGAAAAACAAATAAATATCTCTCGCCTGTAGTCGTAAAAATTTAATAATACCAACTTTAGTAACATTTTTCCGAACGGGAATCGTAGTCAGCCAGTTTTCGTGAAAAACCTTCGCTTTACAAAATGTATATATGTGAATATATAAGCATAGAGAAACAATTTTTATTTTCGAGCTATTCCCGATGAAACTCTAACTCGCTTAATGTATGGAGTTGTAACGAGTTGTGGGCTTACTCGCTTGAAATCGAAATTGGTTCCGTATTCGATTGAATCGATTTGCGCACAGCTCTTCTCGTGCTTTATTTTTATGACTTTTTATTATATTACTGTATTTTTATGTTGATTTCGTTTTAAAGAAGAATTCTCTGTTAAAATTGATGTGGAATATAAAAAACGTATTAGCTATTAAATGTTTTACGCTCTTTATCAATTTTATCACAAAGTTTACGTTTCTCAGTTTGCTCACTGCTAAAGTTGTCAATATTGTACTACAATTTGTAAATGTTACCTAAGATTTTATTCATTTATTATTGCGTTTCGCCTCGTCGTTTATACCGCGTATATCGAAGGACTGGAATATTTTGCCTGCGGTGGTCTTCCCGTCTGATTATAATTTAGGGTCTTCAAGGCTCTTAATCAACTAGCACGTTTCAGCATCACCGATAACGTCACTGATTAGCAATAGGAAAGATTGCAGTCAAGCACTAGTATAAATAATAGAAGCCTGTTGTGTCCTAAAGGCTTCTCTTCCAGTCATCCTACTTTCTATTTCTTCTTACATATATTAATTTGTTGAAATCTGTTTCCCTAAACAAATAATCCCTTAATATATTATTTACTAAGATCCATATTTGCACCCCACCGTGAGCCGCTTATCTTTTAATTTCCCCGAGCTTTTAGTAACAAATCACACACAAACCCACACTACTATCTGTTTTATGCAAACGTATAAACAGATTACACAGTTTTCTTCTGATGGGCTTACTTTAATGGTTTCGCCTGTTTGCCGAACAACTTTCGTACGAATCACTTAATCTACCACTCTAGGATATATTTTTATGTGATTTATGAACGAGTGACGCCGTCTTGGCTAGACGAAAACATTTATTTTGGATTTTCTCAAGTATTTTATGGGAAGTAGGGCTGGCTTGTACTATGTTGTCGGTCTTAACATGAGTTTTCCTCAGTCGTGATCTCATATCTCTACATTTACGTGTACTGATGGTGGTACTTTTGTGTTGTCATATTGTTACACGGGATTGTTGTGTACCTTTGTTATTTGTTGTTCCTTCCTTTCGTCAGAATTGTTGCGGAGGTCAATGAACTATTTCATGGGGCTTATGTTTGCGATAAACATATTTGCGTAGTACAATTCTGTTTTAAAGCAAAACATTTTCTAACTTAGGTAGTAGTTTTTGTACTACAGCAAACGAAGTCAAGTTTGCTTTAAGTAAAGTAAGCAAACTAAGTCAAGTTAGCTTTAGTGCAAAAACTACCTTTTATTTATATATAAAAGACAGACTGATTTATGAGAAACATTTAGGGGTATACAAGGTGTAGGGGACAGCCCTCCACAAACTTTAAGGGCTTGCTTAGTAGACGAAAAAAAATCGGCCTCGCTATACAAATTTTCCAATCAAGTTTATCATTTTGTATAGTGAAACTTATTTTTTTTTTCGTTTCCTGAAAAAAAATTTTGTGGAATGTTGTTCAGTTTCGTCTACTGAGCAAGGCCTTAAAGTTTGTGCAGAGCTGTCCCTTACACCTTTTATATGCATATTATTATAGTAAGAAAAGTAAAGTTTTTGGTGTACAATAAAGTCTATTCTATTCTATTCTAAAAGTAGAAAATGAGAGACTTTTAAAGATATTAGAGAAGCTGAAACGAACGCTACTGAATACAACTCCTCTCCTATAAATATAAACTCATTTAAGACCGCGACAGACAGTTTCGGTACAGTCGAACGATCTGAATCCTATTCTAATGCAGCTGTCGCGTGATGCTGCCGTATTGGCTTAACGCTTCTTCGGTTTGACAGCCCAGAAATTAGGGAACTGAGCAGTTTGAGACAGCTGAATAGCATTACTGTACCATATTGTATTTTGTTGTGTACCTGGGTTAATATTCGACGGTGTATCGGGTTGGTGATATATTTTGGTACGTAGTGGTCTCGTTGATTCATATAGTACGATTATTTGATTTATTTTTTTGAAAGGAAAATGACTGTATGCTATAAATCGGTTTATCCATTCTTAGATAAAAACCCATTCTCCAAAAAAATTATTTGGTCTTGATCGTCCCAATATCTTCTGCGTGGTATGTCGCGACTTTTGGCTGTAAAGCTGTAAAGTAAGTAACCAATGATTGCGCAAGAGATTAGCCTATAAGTAACGTGAGTCTCGAAACTCCAAAAGTGAGAACTGTCTTTTGAAATAAAAATCAATCAATAAGGGCTGTTCTTCTTCTTCTTCGGGGGTTTTTCGGGTTCTGGTCTCTATCTAATCTTTATAGGTATATTTTATTAGTTTTTTTTTTTATATTCACAAACATGGATGGAGCCGAAAGCTGCAGTGACAAACTTCCTCGTGTATCAAACAACATTTTTCAACACACTTAAGAAGATATGATTAAAAGAGGAATGACGCGTGACTCGCGGGGTTGCTTAGCGACCAGACTGGTGCGATATATACAGGAAAAGTTTTTAACCACTGCGTAAATTTTTTTTGGTGGCTCAGTGTAAGTAATAGAACACATTTCCATTTTTAGTTTATAACTTTTTTTTTCACATTTTTCCACCTTGTCCCATTTTGAAATAAGCATAACATGGACATAATTTAATCGTAATACTATTAAATACTATGAATGAAAACGCGCTGGCCGCCGCGCCGCCCGTTGTACGAGACGGGGGTGCGGGGGGAAGGGGGCGGGGGTATGCGGCGCCGGCGGCGGCCTTTGATGTGCGGATCTTGGCAGTACGTCACTTGCGGAAGCGGGGTTCGGACGTTCGCTCATATTCATCCCTGCGCGCGTGTGTGCCGCGTACTCGTGTCGTCACGATGTCGAACTTTACTCACCGCGAATACTACGAAATGGTGCGAGTGTATCTACTTAGCCACGAAAATTTACGAGCAGCACGAAGAAGATATGAGAGGGAGAGCGTACCTCGTATGCGAGCCCAAGGGATCCGTAATCCTACGGTACCTAATGAAAGGACAATTCTTGCAGCAAATCAAAGGCTGCTTGATCACGGCCAGTTCAGAACCCCGAGCCATGCACTAGGGTCTGGCAGACCTCGACTGGCAAACAAAAAATAAATAACGCTTTCAATGAAGTGAAAAGTGATACTAGTGACCTAAACAAACTAAATGCAAACTTATTTTAAACGTGCACGTTTATGCCTGGAAAAAGGAGGAGGTCACTTCGAACAATACCTTAAATACTGTGATTAACGAAATGTAGAGGTAAGAAATTATAAACAATCTTAGTGTGTTAGGTTCTTTTTGATTGGACATTGTTGTAAATAGGTAGTTGATTCCAATTTTTTAAATACGCCAGAATGCAATTTTTTCAATTCAAATTTTATCATGAGTAATTATCATACATAAATGTTTTAATTTGAATGTAAAAATTATTACTTGATTTATTTTCTGCATTTTGATGGTCCTAAGCCCATGAAAGTATGAAGGAAAAATTGGAATTACCTAAACTTAAAAAGTAGCACGAAATTGCGGTCAGTAACCGCACCGCGTAGGTACTTACGTCGGCGCCGTCGCATCGAGCGATCGCACATAAGTACTTACCTACAACTCAGCTGATACAGCTTGCCGGTCGGGCGACCAGTCGACGCGTGAGTCGGTCAACCGGGCGCCAGACTGGCAAGCGACCATAAAATAAATTTCTATGTAAATAAGTCTCGTAAGCGATAACTTTATTTTTTACTATTAACACATATCAAAATAAAAAATACGTGTTTATTAAAATATATTCAAGTTTATCATGACAAAATTTGCGCACTGGTTAAAAACTTTTCCTGTATAAGTTATGGTAGAGGAGTTCGCGCACTTTTCCGCACTAGAGTAAAAACCAGTAAATAGCGTGCTTAAAAGCGGTAGGGATAAGAACGGGTTTTCGAGTGAATGTCTTGAAAAATATTCTACAAACAATGAGTTGTTGGTTTTGTAAGCTATACCAACATACCTACGTTTACCCTGACGGCTAACGATAGATACAAGACACGCTGAACTGTTGTTAACTTAACACACTTCTGTACAAGCATGTTTGTGTTAGTTGTCGGAGTTAACAGCAACAATATTGATGTTATGCACTCGTGCTTGCTCATGAGTGCTGTTTTACGTATTTTCGATATATGTTTTGGTAGAGCATTTTGATGTAGGGAACAAAGGTGTCAATAGATTTTCTCAAAATTCTTGATTTTTATTTTTCTTATACACTTTTTATGTACTTGTCTAATGGCTTTGTCATACGTAAAATCATGAAGTTTCTGGATAAAATGCTATGAGTGAGTCACGGTGTTATTAGCATACCTATAAATTAGATTAAATTTTTTTATTTCCAAGTTTTAAATCTATACGTACCTAAGTATATATGCTAATATTAAATATGATCTGTATTTGTATTATGTAGGTTATTTTTATAGATTTTGTTTGTAATGAATAAACTCAAAAATGCCTGGACTGATTTAAAAAATTCTTCGCTTATCTAGTAGAATGCTACTTCATCACTGAGTGACTTAGGTTAATAGGTAGTCTACTTTTACAAGAGCGAAGCTGCTGGCACAAGCTAGTTGATAATAAAAAAAGTTGTATTAACATTCCTTTTGATTTTTTGTTATTAGTTAGAAAATCATTAAACTCATTCACCACGGGCGGAATAAGTATTTCCTTCCCCTCGTGGTAAAAAGAGAGGTTGTGTCAGAATTTTACTTACAAAACCCACCATATTCTTTCAGTGCCATTTGCGTTTTAGGGCCACGGTAATTCTCTCGAACATTCCCAAAGCCATTCCTTATAGGTCAGCTCGTGTTACGAAATGGACATTTCCTATTTCAAGTTCCTTCTTTACAGACATAGTTGTTAGAAATAAATGATTGCACCACCAAACTATTAACGAGGTAAGACAGCAATAAGTCCAGATAGAAACGCGTCCATCTGAGCAGGCATGGCTTCGGCTAATTTGGCCTAATGCCTACCCTCGTCTGCATTACCCATTAAACATTAACTTGTGACATGCTTAATTCGCTAAGTGCCGTGGTCAGTCCTTGGGCGGCGGTCGCACTGGGCACTGAGCGCGGAAAATATATTACTGTTAAATGTCTTGTAAATTACGCTGTTTTAAAGGCCTCTAGAAGTTTAATAGCTGGGGTAAACTTTGACTAAATACTCAGTTCTTGTGTTTTTTATAATTTTATGTTTTTACGGTGAATAGTTACTAGAAATCGGTTATGTGTGATTTTTTTTGCATAATTAAATTCGAAGAATAAACAAATTTACGACACGTTAGGTTTTTCTATGTTACAGTAAAAAAAACTTTAGTGTAGGTCAGTACCTACACTAAAGTTTTTTTAAAGAGGTCATAAGCAAGTGCTGACCTCTTTTACCAAGGAAAATATAACTGCAGTGCAGTGTTACGCACGTATAAAAACTACCCTGAACCTGGTTTTAGGTGGACAAGAGTGTCTGAAAGCCTGATATGCCTTCTTGCTCCGTCTTAGGCTGGAGAAGTTTTTTAATGATTTATCACCTCAAAAAAAAAGCCAGTCTAGAAGAGAACGGACTATGAATTGACTACCTAAATACAATTGAATTTTTTTTTTTGCAATTCATTGCAGATCAGTACCAGCAAAACTACTTACTACGTCCATAACAGTACGTCAACCACAAGAAAGTTTCAACATCAATTTAAACACACTCAATTAGTTTACCCGCTCCCAAAGTAGCCTCGTCCTCTAACGGATTGTAGAAATGACCAAAATGTATTACCCTATTAACTGGACCACCTTTGTTTAACTAAATCTGGGGGCTTGAGTCGAGTTTAAATTATTTATTCAGCCGTAAAGGTCAGCAACAAATGGAAGTCTTTGGAAGTCTGGCAGGCTTCGTGGTCCGTTGTGGTTAGCAATGACAATGTCGGAATTTTAAATGTGATGAGACGCCGATGGGGTCCTGATTGAATTTAGTGATTTGTGTGGAAGTAGATGTTGTTTTTGTATTAGAATTAGGGAAAGAAAAGTTTATCACACTTTTTCTCTCATTTTTTTTGTGCGCATTAGTTTTATCACAATAATCTTATAAAAAAGGTTGTGAGAGTATGCGTTTTTTACTTCTGTACGCTCGAACGGCTGAACAGATTTGCATGAAATTTGGCTCATGGGTAGACCATGTCCTGGAATAGCACATAGGATTTTTAGATTTTTTATTCCGGGAGTAAGTTCCCTTGAAACAATTTTCTATTTTCATGCGGGCGAAGCCTAGCAGCTACCTACAATATTGTTACGTGCATAATTGATAGGTATGTACCTACGTGCTCCTGGCGACATCGATGGTTAAGTACCAGTTCTGACACCAAATGGACGGTAAAATGTTTATCATCAGGCGAGCCGTATACTTGTTTACCACACACAATTGGAATAATTTTCTACTTTGCCGCTAGTAGTAGCTAGTTTACACTGTTGCTTTTGATAAATAATTCTGTGGTTCATCCCACGAATATCGTCAAAGTGCCTTGGGATTAATCTCCGGAAGACCGACTGCAACCTCCGTTGATGCACTCATGATGCTCATGATATGCTAAGTAATTATTGCTCGACAAGTTTGTTGAAATGAAACCACACTTTACAGGAACTAAAACCATAGAGTCTGTTAGGACTTATGAGGTTTCCAGAAGTACTATAGTCATTTCCGCTTCTTAGGTTAGATATGACCAAAGTAGTAGGTAGATTGGACTATAGGATTGTCGAAAGAGTCACTACGGTCCTAGAATGCAAAAGGCAAAAATACGGATGATTGATACCAAGACTAAGTACCAGTCATTAAGGGGTGGGCCCCACTTATGAGGTACATGATAGCCTTTGTTCGGTGCCATGCACATCACTATTTTTTGGCAGGAGTACCTTTAAGGGCCGTCGATAACTCTCAGGCCGCTCTGTAAGGGGGAAGCCGTGTGACAATATATGTATAAGTACGTAACGAAGGAAGGGGCATAATAATTGCTGATGGTAGGAAAAGAGTGTAAACTACATGAGTCCACTTAAATATGTGCGTTCTTTCTTTAAAAGAGCATCTCAGACTCTGAATGTGTATTCCAAGTAGATTTATTGAGTTACAGTTTAAATATTTTATGCAGACTACCCAAATGACATTAATTTGTTATATTTTTGAGCCTCATGAAGCTGTAAGTTACTACACACAGCTGTAAGTCATACTATATCTGACAAAATATGCTTGCTTGGTAGTTAATAGGTTCACAAATCGGTGTGGTTCTTTTCACTAAAGAATACCTCAGACTACCTAGATATTTTAATTTATGGTTAAAAGCATTAGCTATATTTTTCAGTATTTTAAGAAACATTGCTGCGTAACCAGCTTTAGTGTTTATGTAATCAGTATCTGACTGACTGGCTCCTTGTTAGCGTGTCAAAGTTTCAGTATGTTTTGTGTTTAATACGTTCTTTTTTAATTTATTAAAGTCGAGTCATTTAGTTTTAAAAATGTTTAATAAAGTCGCAAAAAAATTAAATGCTATGCTGTAAACATTTTTTTACTTTGAATATGATAAGGTATCTTACCAAAGTCTGCCATAGTCTGCGCCGTGTTCTAGTTTATGATACTTTTAATTAATTACCCTGTCTGAAAACGTCATTAACAATTTTTGTATTAAAGTTGGCTTGCCTTGTCCTAATTGAAAAAGTTTACAAGGTCAAAAAACAGTATTGATGAACGTTGTTAAAAAGTTACGTTAAAGTAATTTGCTGGAAAAATTATGATGTTGCGCTACTGAGCTGGCAGAATTACTTACAAGACTAGCCTAGGTAGTGTTTTTTTTTGTTCTGGTTTTGCACAATTTTTGTATTTAGCCTGTATTTAGTTTAGTATTAGTACTTACTTAGTTTTTACAATAGGTAGGTTTTTGAGTTTAAATTAGAATGCAGCTGTAACATTATAGTATTTTAATGTTGTTATAAATGTAAATATTGAGTTAGCTTTCGGTAAACTTCACCGAGGTACACAGTTATGATTACAATAAAATATCCAGTTCCATTAAAAAAAAAACCGCCAATTTTCAATTCTAAATTTAAAAAATAAATTCAAGAAATTGACCATAAATTATAGACAGCTTTTAAACAAAAAAAAAACGAATTTCGAACTAAGAATGGCTTTACGGGTTGCCAGTGTTTATTAAGGAAACATACACACGGTAACCTTAACACACTGCCACGGCTTTTCTTGTCTATTATTCACGGCAGCTACAGAAGAGGCGGCAACCGCAAACTAGATAAGTTTTAAAAGGACTAAGTTAGATGAATCTTGACTGCATAATGACCGAGATTAAAAGTTGTTGATTGTGAAAATTCAAAGAGTTTTGGTTCGGACTACGTTGGCTATTAATATAATCTCTGTTACAAAGTTAAGGTACACTTCATAAATAAGGATTACGTTGATATAAGCCATTTTAAGTGTTCGATAAGCTAAGCTTGTAAGAAGGAACGGTTATTATTAAAATTTGGACACGATTTCGGAAATGGCACTAAAAGTGCCGTCGACACTGAATAATATAGAGTTTTATACAATAGCGTTTATTTAGAAAAGTCGTAGTGTTTAGTTGTTTTCTTTATTTACTTTGCGTTTTTGTACAGCGTCCACATCAGACAAAACAATAGTCTGGTCTATGTAAATACATTTCCAACCTTGATTTTAGACTGTTTTGTTATGTTCATTGAATGATAATACCTTATCCCATCAGTGAATCCATATTCCATAACTTTTTACAAGTATTTGTAAATAATTTTTTTTTAAGGTTCTCGTTGTGTGTTTTGTTTGTACAGGACATATTTCTATGCTTTTTGAGTGTCTTTGTGCTCAGCCTAAATGCTACCGGACTCAAATGTCAGTTACAATTTGAATTCAAATATTTTGTTCCTTTTTCATAATAATTTGTATTTAAAAAAATCTCAAATGGCCCAATTTTTAAACACACAGTAACAAAATTGGGCCACTTGCAACTTGCAAAATAATAGCCTCGAAATTGGGTCAGGAATACTTTTAGTGTCACGAGTGCCACACACACCCCAACAGGCCGAACCAGGGGACGTAATTAACATGGCCCTCTATCAATAACAGATTAGCATGTAAAAGCGAATGGCCTAATGGTTGGTGTGTGCCGGTAATTGGCCCATAAATTCAGTCTGAACAAGCCTTTATATATTTGTCTTTGGATATTGTTTACAATAGATGGTTAGTGTTTGTGATTTTTGATGTTAAAGTGGTGTGACTTAGTTTGATTGGATTGGCTAGGCCAGTACATTAGTAATCTTTTTATTGGAATTTGTTTGTCAAAAAAATTACATAATTATCGGTTTTCGCGTCCGATTATAATTTAGGTGTCTTCAAGATTAGAGTGAATAAGCTTTTCATAAACTAGTGCGATTCATCATCAAAGATTACATCACTGCTTGCCATGAGGTGGGATCGCAGTCAAACACTGGTTTTGACCCATGTCTTCTAATTTTTGTTGAGTGTCAAGTCTGTGCGCAGCCTTAAGGTTACCGGCCTCAAACGTCCATTTCAATTTGAAAACAAACATAGGTACAAATCTGTTAGGTTTCCTTACGATGTCTCAGCTCTTAGAATATGAATTAATAATTTTAATCTAAAAGCTTATTTTGATATTTCAAAGTTTGTTCTGTTTAAATATTGACACAATTTTAACTTTAAGTACTCAGTTAGATAAATAAATTATCTCAAATTCGACAATTTAGTACTAAGCAAACTTACATAACCGGAATAAAATTAATGTACCAACGTAAGGGGCAACGCTGCGTTAAGCGGGCGCTCGCGCGTTTACCCGTCGCGTGACTATGCGCATGTGTTTTGTGCGGCAGTTTCCATAGCAAAAACCAGGTATTACTTGCGGAGTGTCACCAGTTTATCTTTTACAGAGTGTAGTGCATGTAGTCGTATCAATGGAGAACTCAAAAGTTTTATTACGTAGCAAAACGCGGGCGGGGTGCGGCTGCTCGCGTCGTGTGCCCGCGTGGCAAGCAGCGATGGAGCACTTTTGTTTAGGACCGCGCGGGCGCCCGCTTAACGCATCGTCGGCCCTAATAATATTATTCGAACTAAGTATTATCTAGTCGTAGGTAGTTTACTGACTAATATATTAACAAGGCATAATAATTTAAATTTGCTTACTTTAGTAATGAGTATGCTTTAATATTCTTGTTTGAATGCGTAAACCATTAGGTATTTATATATTAAATAAATCTTATAATTCATAATTTTAAAACGGCATAGCTTTATAGGTGTGCCTAGTTGCTTAGTTATGTGATAGGCCAAATGTTCTATTAGTGTGGACTACAGTTATCTAATTTTGATTTTTATGCAATATTTGAAATTCTTAGCTTTTTCTACTTGTGCATGTATATAGTACACCTCAACCCACCAAAGTTCTAACTTTTCTCATTTTTTTCATCTAGCATGCTACTATATGTAGATATACTGCATGTAGCATCCGCCGAGTAGTTTTTGAGTTTATCCCGATCATGTAGTCAGATACACGATGAGGGCATGTATTTTATTTTATAATATGTAATGGTGTTATTGCGTGCTGGAACTCCTGACTCTAGCTTCGGTCTCATAAAAGTAGAAAGTTATTCCAAAGAAACATACTCCTGGGATTAAAAGCATATCTTTTGTGCTACTTTAGGATATGGTCTACCCGTATGCTAAAGTTTATCAAAATCCGTTGAGCCGTTTGTTTGGGCGTGAAGGAGTAACAAAATATACACAAACATTAAGCGAGAACCACACTAGACCACGCGACACACACGTCTGAATGTACGTAGCGGCACGATGCGTGGCGTCACGTGGCGTGGATCTAATGTAGCTCTGCAAGTCTAGTAGCCATATAAAATGTAAGGAGACCGACGCGACCAGATCGGTGTACTTGGGCAACGTGTGCGCTATGTAGTTCTACCTTTTTTATTGTTGATAGGTTCGCGTTTGACCGCTATCTCACCTGATGGAAAGCGACGATGTGGTCGACGATGGAACGCGCTTACCTAGAAGAAACCTATTCACTCTCGACTTAAAGATTCCCGGATTGTAGTTATGAAGAGTGAATAGTTCATATAGATGGAGTCACTAAATACCTAGCACTATAGTCAATAATATTAACATTAGATTATGTACAAGCATGACGGTTCCATACAAATGATTTATATATCGCTACTCTAAGCAAGCTAAATCATGGCAACTTCTCCATTAGTACCCCTGCATGCAGCCAGTGTATTAGCCACGTGTTCTCAAAGGAGTTTCCAAGTCGAATGCAACTTCATTGGACTAGTCAATGGACTAAATTGCGGAGTAATGTAAGCAGGGCACGTCCAAGACAGCCACTGATTAAGCTGGTATACTTGTTGATAAATTATAAGTTGACATTGATTAAGATTTAATCAATATGTACGTATCTTTATTCAAACTGTTTTATGCTTTTGTAATCTTTGTTTTCTAAATTATATTTTCTTTTTTTATGTACTATCAAAGACTCTTCCGCCTGAACACCTCTAAGTTCATTTTAGCTTGCACTCGAAACGAAAACTTCAAATAAGGTTTGGCGCCGCGTCGCAGGATTCAAGCGAAATTTTTTTAAGTGATCAGGCAGAAATGACCGCCATGGTATCTGCCGTATTGTCTCTCCACCACTCCAGGTTGCCTAGTAGAGAATGCAAGTAAAAAAAATCGAATGGAATGTGGAATGTAAGTGAATGAAAGTTCACCTTTGTAACTTTGGTTGTAGATTAATAAATAAATATTATCTTATTTGGTAACCCCTTTTTTTAGGGTAGGAAATCATCGAATAACTTTTCTCGAGACGACGCGTCGAACTTACCGACTAAACTCCGCCCTTTAAATTTACATAAGTAGGTACTGCGGCATTACAGAAAATACAAAACACAAAGAAACCAATAAGTACCTAAATTCGAAAAAAAAATAACGTATCTTTAATATAAAGTTCACCACCCGTTTTGAAAAACGGTAATTTCATGGGTAAAGAACTATTATTCTATTTACACTATCTATATCTACACTAATATACAAATAATATTGTAAAGTTTGTTTTTATGTTTTTTTTTTTTTTGTGTACCTAGTAGGTAATTTCTGGAAGTACTGGGCCGATTACTACACTGATAGAAAGCTGTTTTATTCCTGAGTGACATAGGTAACATTTTACGTAACAAAAGCTTGTAACACATAGCACAAAAACTAAGTATATCATGGAAACATTAAGAAAAATAAACAAAAAAAACTAAGTACTGTGAAAATGGTCACCTTTCTTTTGTCAGTCAACATAGGAAAGCCACCAAGACACTCCAAGGTCACTTTCTATTGATACTCACTACCCAAACTCGATATCGATTCAGTTTGGTAACTAGGACCTACTTTATACCCAAAATGTATTTGATTACCGTTCAACGAACACGGTTCTCGTATCCTTTGTAAACGTTATTTACTCAATAAACCGAGCTTCAATGTTTAATAAGTTTGTTAGAAAATTCGGCTACAAAATATATACTTGAATATTTTTTTCCCTAGTTGAAGAATTGGTTGTTTTGTTTTTTAAAGTCTTCTTTCAATTCAGTATCTGTGATTTCAGGCTATGTAAAATCAATAACATTCATTAATTCATTGTTTGAAATTATAACAGATTTTTATTAATTATTTTATCTACACTTCTACACTAATATAATAAAGAGGTAAAGTTTGTTTTTTTCTTTTTATGTTTTTTGTTTGTAGGAAGTAATCTCTGGAAGTACTGAACCGATTGTTAAAATTTTGTTACCGATAGATAGCTGCTTTATTTCTGAGTGACATAGGCTATATTTTATGTACGCGGGCGAAGCTGTGGGAAAAAGCTAGTTTTTTATATAACAACTAAATTATTGTACAAATACCAACCACAACCTATATGTATAGATATCTAAGGTCCCTAACCTTAGATATCTATACAACATGTGACTAGCATACTTCTAGAACTACATTAGATATCTATACAACATGTGACTAGCATACTTCTAGAAGTACATTAGATATCTATACAACATGTGACTAGCATACTTCTAGAACTACATTAGACCGAGCGACTCACACGTGTAACACGCCTGATTTGTACGTAGAACGGCGTCGCGTGGCGTGGATCTAGTGTAGCTCTACAAGTCTTTTGGTCTAATGCAGTTCTAGCTTTTTGCGTACCTACCCTTAAACAATGCCTGCATAGAACCTTGCTGACCTTTAAAACCATTTTCTTAGCGAAATATAGATTGATTTACTTATGCCATGTATATTCTGAAGAACACTTGACCAGCAATTATTTTTGTGTACGAAATTATTTCTAAAGATCAAAGCCGTTTGAAAAGCAGGAAATAAGCAAAAAAATATCATGTGATTTTTTTTTTCAAAATTATACGTTGATAATGTTGTACATGTATCTATAATAAACATATATTTTTTTCAAACCTATTGACCTAGCCATTACCGAGAAGTAGGCTTTAGAAAGTTACTTTTTATAACCCTGCTCGGGAACTTGGGCCTTAACCGTGCTATCACTCTATTTATAATCTCGAAGGACAAATTAACATTATAACCTTAATTAGTAGTTAATATATTACTTACACGCAATATCAGATAGTCACAATAGATACATAAGGTGAGTATATTGTTACCAGGGAAACAATGAAGAAAGGTAGACTTTAATTATGAAATTAGTTAACAAGCTTCGCATGTTAGAAGGGGTCGGGCGATAATGCTAGTATAATAATACGGTTGGATGAATAAGTATTGTCTTACCAGTTTGAGCTAGGTAGCTATCCTGACCTTGTTAAGTCTAGATTTAGAATAGGTTTATATATTAACCTTTGTTTGGGTTGCGAGATTGCGTGGAACGTAAAAGGCAAAATGGTGATTCTTTTGAAACCGAAAGAATGTTTCATTCATCTGGTTTAGTTTTCATACACTATCTATTTTGTCACTGGGTGCAAATGAGTGCCTTTGATACATTTAGTGATCGGGGAAAACTAATATGCAAATAAAAATATTAAATTGTAAAGAAAAGCTACGCCAGATAAATGAGACATTCTCTCGGTTTCAAAGAATCACCCAAAAGTACACTGGTCACTTGCGCTTTTGGTCAGTAAAGTCTGATACGCTTTCTCAATGTACCCATAGCAGAAGAAATTGTTTGATGACATGTCACCACGACTATCAGTCAAGGTAGACGCGGGCTTGTGGACGATGAGCAATGGAATGTACCTACGTCATCCGGCCATTCAGTAATCGCCCGGACCGAAGTGTCCAGTGGTCAAGTCGTCGACCACGCGCCCCTCAAAAAGATGTCAGAAAACCGTAGGGGCTCTGCTGGCCCTGGGTTTTTAAATAAATTTTACGATATTTTTAAAGTCTCAAAAGTTAAAGACTCATTCTCAATTACAATATCATGCCGTGTAAATCAGCAGTGAGATTGTCGAAAAATCAGTAGGTACGATTTCCACATAAACCGTTCCTAAAAAGGCTAAAATGAAAAAACGGCTAAATGGCTCCTTACACGGCGATAACACGGCAAATAATTTAACCAAGGACATAAATAAAGTGAGGAAAAGAAATTATGAACCCGACAAAATTCGAAGAAAATAAAAACAAATAAGGGGTTCCTTAGGCGGCCATTTAATTTCATGAAAGCAGACGCGTATTCTAATAAGCTGGGTAGCATTACTTGGTTTTATTGCGCATTTTCACTTAACTTCGAGTCGGTATTTCTCTTTGGTAGTCATTTCGAGCTATAGTGAGGGCAGTGTGAATTATTTACAATACGCTTTCCGAAGATACCGGTATTAAAGATTCAGAGGAAGAACTTGCGCTTTTCTGTGTACGTTCGACGAAACTAACATGGTGCGGGCACAACTACACGTCATCGAGTTCTGGGGAAGCAATCGATAAGGTCTGTTGTTTGATTGAATTTAAATAAATAAACTTGTACTGTTGCTTTGTGTTGGTCCTTGTTGGATACATGGTCGTTTGTTTTTCTACTGAGAAGTTACACATACTCGTATTAGTAGATAAATAGGTAGGTGCACATATTCAATTTGCTCAAAATGAAAAAAGCTCATTATTTTATATCACGTTATATTCGACAGCTGATTTTTTGAGGTGCATAGTGACAAAGTTATAAAACTTTTTTTTATAATTTCGAAAATTTAATAAACTTATGGCAAATCTTTCACATTTAAAAAAGGCAAAAAATAAGGTGATATCTGTCATTTTCTTTGTCAGTACATTCAAATTTTTAGTTTTAGTAAGTATGTTACTACAGTTATAAGAAAATTACAAATAAACTTTTGCTTCACACCCCTCTATACTTACCTACCCGTTAATAGTAATTCAATCAACATACGTACGTAATTTATGTTTTCTGTCATTGACTCTCAAAACGAAGTCATAACTGCTTTTACGTAGTCAGAGTATATTGTTCGCTGTACAGTGAACAATTCAAAAACCAATAACGTACATATTCTAAGTAAGAACAATACCAACCCTCCGACACACAAAGATAACTTAACAATACAAACACTGAAACCAGTTGAAATTCAATTCTACTATTCGCTTCACACATAATGCCTAAAACCAATTTGTAATACCTATTCCAGCTTTTGTCCCAAGTCTGTTTCAATACGTGATAGACTTATTTAGGACGCTAGTTTTCCACTCGCCCATCGTCAATATCGAGTATGGTTTAATAGTACATTATGTTATAAGTGTGTAATGTTAGTGATTACCGTCGAGGCGGTATTTAGACCCGAGCCGTGGCGAGGGTCTTAAGAGAGCCGAGAATGGTAATCATTAATTATTCACGTGTATCATACGACGTCTTTCAATACACTTGTGAAGAAAATAACTAATATAGTAAAATTGTATGGCGGTCAAAATCTGTTTTCATATGCGCACTCATAATTTTTTAAATTTATTTTTCAGTACATTCACTGAAATGAATAAGCGGGGGTTGACCGGCGACTCGTGGGACAACCTGCACCCATCCTGATACAATAATGTAAAAAAATCATGGCGGGGGAGAAGTTGAACAAAAGGTTTTAACTGCATTATAGCACTAATGCGTAATGGTAATCAAAATGTCACAGTTTGGTAACAAGAGCCATTATGTACCTAAGTGCAATGCAATAATAGTCACTTTCTGAGAAAGTGTATTAAAAAAGCTTGTTGCTTCATCTAACGCAATCCAACGCGATTTTTGATGAAGAGGCAACGCGAAAAAAGAGAGATAACGCCTGAAAACTCTGTTAGCATTCGGTAATTCTGTGATTTACTCGAATATTTCACAAATTGTTCCAGGAAATACGTGTTTTTTTAAACCCTTAAAAGGTTTTGAAAAAAAATCATCAGTCAGAATCTTGATTAAACTTGCAACATGGCTTCTATTATTATATATTTTTGATTTTTTAATTTTTGAGTGCAGATTTTCAGAGGTCTCTACTGGATTAGTTTTACACAAAATAAATTGATTCCAATAAAAACCTAGATAGTTAATATCCACAAGACATCTATGTTTCCAAAATAACTAAAAATGTGTAATAACGTCATAATCGCGTAAGAACGGTTGTATGAAAAACTGTGAAAATGTATGTCGAATCGCATGCCCTTAACTTTATATCTGGGATTAACGTCGGTCATTATTCCCCTGATAATTTTAAGGCACTGTGAACCTTTATAATTAAATTAACTTTATTGGATCGTTCGCGTTAAATAAAAGTGGATTATTAATTAATTGTCGTATAATAGATATTAATCGTATGAGACAATTTTCGAGAAATAAAAATGAAGGTAATTTTCTTTTGAAGCTGTTTGTATTGCTTTTCAAACATTCAAAGCACTTTATAGCAAATAAACCATTTACAGGCACTTTTGAAATGTCAATAAGTTAGTCAGAAAAATTATGCGTTAGTTAAACTTTAATGAAAAGTTTACGGTTTTTCTATTTCAAGTGGCTGTTATTACACAAGACCATTGGATAATTGCTTTGAGCTAATTATGACGGTTAATTTTGTAACAAAGTACCTTACTGTAGAATTATTTTCTGTTGGTATAACTCTGTAAGAAAACTGAAGACTGGAAAACTGACGTGCTCTGTTCAATGATGACTGAATCAAGACATCGTTTGGTAAAACGAAACTGCTTTCTCAGTTCTGTATTGAATCGAATCGTAACCAATAACTATGGAATCAGATAAATATACAGATACGGTTATAGGTAGTATTCAAAATCCACAAGACGTCCAACTCAACTCCCAATTCCTCGAATTGTCAACATAACTTACAAAAAAGGAAGGGTTAGTGCATAGAACTGGTGCATGGAAATATTTTGTGCTTTTTCTATAAATATGGCAAAGTTGCCGTTTCGAAATAATTGTGACATTCAGAAACGCCAAAACCCCATGAATATAAGCTTTTATTTAGTTTCACCTGTCCCGATATTTGTTTGTCATCAAATCTTGTAAATTAAGACCCACTTCCCGGTTACCGATTGAGCTGAAATTTTGCATGCATGTGTAAATCAGATGACAATACAAAATTATTGACAAGCAGCTGATCTGATAATGGAACCGGAAGGTAGCTATAAGAACTTAGTAAGGTAGTTAAACGACACAACCTCGTCGAGTTTGGGCTCGTATCATTCGTCTTGACGAGTATTGATTATATAGGTATACCGAGCTATAAAAGCTAGCAATGAAAATATGATTTTCATTAAAAGCTTGTTGTCTTGTTACTATTTGTTAGGTTTACCAATGTTGGAATTTAGTTGAAACAAATTGATTTTTTTTCTCTGGGTGGAGCGAGAGGAAGTGACAGACTTCTATTGACTAAAACTAACCTGTGTTCCTTAAGAAACCTTTTTTGACCTAGGGCTACGGTAATTCTTTCTAACAATTCTTTAACCCTAGAAATAACGTGTAGTATGACGTTAGATGAAGTATTTTATCCTAGTACAAAAACAAGACTCGTATAGTTACAATACAACTCGTATATTTATATAATAAACGGTTATCCGTTGTCCAATTGGCAGTCTAAGGAAAGTGACCCTGTTTAACCTCTGTCACGGCAGCGTGACAGCGCGATACAAGAGATACCGATACATTACCTAAACGATTACCGGGAGCTTGTTTCTAGCATCGATTCTATTTTTGGTGAGGTAGCCATTTTTTTTATGTTAATTGATAAGTAAGGAGCTTTGGTTACAGCCGTGTTGCAGTCCCGATTTAAGATTTTATGTAATTATATCATCACTACTGCTCTCAGAAAGGTGAAGGAAAACATTGTGAGGAAACCGGCATGTCCTAGAAACCAAAACTCGAGGACATGTAACATCCATCGAAGCGCTTTGGACCCACAATCCCAGAGAGAAGGCCTGATACCCAGTTGTGGAAACATTACAGGATATAGTTAGATATAAGTAGGTACAGTAGTTTTGACAAGTACCTGAGTTGTACAGACTAAAACCTGCCAGTGTCCTTCAGTTGTCCTCTGCGTTTCAGAAGAAGGGAACTTTCAAAAATTTCCGGGGTTCGTGGGTATCGGCCATAGTGCGCTCCTACAGTTTTGCTGATATCTCTTTGAGGCGTTAATGTGTATTTTTTAGTGTAAGGAGTTGGGAGACGAGGAATTTGAGGAGTTTGAGGTTGAGGGGAAATGACAACCACACCATGACCACTCAAAATTAAATTTGTTTTACTTTTTAAAATATTTACAAAACAAAAAAGTTCATAAAAAAGGTTCCATTGGGAACACATTTGTTTATAACTTTAACGGCTATTTGCAGTATAGTTTTATACTTTTTGTAAATAGTTTCACCGTATTGTTCATAACATACTTTTGCAAAAAACTACGGAAATAACAAATTTTTTCGATGGTAGTTTTTGTGGTTTTATTTGGTTGTGTGTTGCAACACAACTGGCACACGTTGCCAGTTATGACATTGACTTGGCAACACCATCATGTATGAATTCATTGTGTTATGTTGTTATACATAGCTTGTTTGGGTGAGAAGTTTTCTTGGCGTTGAAATAAATTATGAGTAGTTTTTGATGAGACTTCGTAAGTGTCTTTTAATAACATGTGTTTCATGACCATACCAAGACAAACGATTTCCTTTCAACTTTTCAGTCACTGGCTTATATATAAATGAAAAATGTTCTTTAAACTCTGCGACTTATATTTTGGGTTCTAGAGCAAATTGTGTTGAAGAAATACTTTATTTTATTTTCCACCAAATACATTTCAAACCAGTATCAGCAATCTTCGTCATTACCAAAAATAAACAAGCAAATTCCGCCAAGCAAAACAACATCTTAAGGAATCCTTATTCTATTTGGCTTGAAATCGAAAGCGCAGGCGTAACCCGGACGCGAATCGAGATTATCCATTTCCTTTCGATAAGTGAGAAGTTTTCCTCTACAAGATTAAATATTGCAGCCCCTTGGTGCCCCTGCGGCGTGAGTAATGTACTGTCAGAATCTAGACGTGTATGGAAAAAAGCCGAGGAAACTTACTCGGATCCGTTTTTAAGTAGAACTAGAGAGACCAATTTGTAATGTAAGTTGTGATTTATGTTGAGTACGGTTTGTTTGTTTAAATTGTGCTGCACTTGCTGGGAGATTGGTTTTGTAGTTTCTTTGCTAGTTGTTTAGTTTTTGCTCTTTGTAATGGTCGGAAGAAAGTATTGCGAGATTTATTGGAAAGTTACTTCTGCTAGCGACTTCGCGGGAATTAGTGCTCCCACCGGTATAAATTTGTTCCTTTGTATTATTTACTAGTTTTTGCCCACAGCTTCGCCCGCGTAGGTACATAAAATATAGCGTATGTTACTCAGGAATGACGCAAGTTTCTATCGGTGAAATTTTTTTAGCGAGATTGCCACCTACAAAAAAAAAAAAACTTTACTTCTTTATTATATTAGTGTAGATTTATTAAGCAATTGCTTGCTATACCCTCAGTATATGCACCAAAGCGCATGGCAAGCCAAAAAATTAAAAATTAAAAAGATAGAGAATACAAACATTGAGCATAGCTGTTAGCTATGCTCAATATAAATATTTGTCTATTTTCGATAATTTCTGAGCAATCACGGTTTTTTCTATCATTATATTCTTTATTAAACACCTCATAAAAGCTACAGGGCCAACATTTATAAAAACAAGTGTACAAATAGGCGCTCTTATCGTACAGGGCAATCTGGAAAGATGGACTGAACGAGAGGAGATAGATTTAGGGCTATCAGTGAACAAACAGAAATGTTACTAATAAGACATAATAATAAAAAGTTTCCTTATAAATTCGTTTAGTCGTACGAGAGTTAAGAAGTAACACACTCACACTCACCAGCTTTTGCCTTTACATTTAAACTATATCTTGCCTGCGGCGTCACCCGCGTACATAAAATATAGCCCATATCACTCAGGAATAAAGCAGCTTTCTATCGGTGAAAAAATTTTAGCAATCGGACCAGTACCTTCCAGAGATTACCTCTAAACATAAAAACCAACTTTACCTCTTTATAATATTATAAGTGTAGATTAGTTGTTGATTTCTGCCTTCAATATTATACTTCTAAGGCTTCAGTTTTAGTTTCCACAACATCTATACTAAAAAATATAACCCGAAACTGCATATCCAAGTAGGAAAGCATTCAATATATCCAACGCCCCTCGCAGATCAATTTTCACGGTGGAGAAGCAACTGCTCGATGATCGCGCTCCATTACTCTCTCCAATGTGTCGACATCCCGCGATTTGTACCACAATATTCAATTATTTTTACATTTCGTTTCGATTCGGTTAGCATTCTAAGTTTTGGTTGATCGAGCAGAACATGGCATTGTTGGCGTTCAAGTACCAAGAAATGGAACGACGGATGGATTGTGTGGAAAATTATATGTGGCTGTAAAAGGTAACTATTGAAATGATATATTTGGAAGCAGCTGCGGTGATCCCGATTGGGATAGGATATTGAAGTAAAATAAATGATAAAATTAAACTTGGTTTCAGTTTTTAAATATACCATTCATGCAGTTATTCTCTGAAAAGTTGGGTTCAGGTTAATAGAATTAAATTGAAAAATGCAATTGAATAAATGATAAATAATATTTAAAAAACACTTTCACGTGTAAATTTTTTCGTCAATGTAAACGCCAGTGTCCAGGCCAGTGTTTCCTTACCCTGAGAAGAAATACCGAAACCAACTAGGGATCAAAGTCTCTTTTAAAATCCATACATCAAACATATAATGGTCAAATCATATGAAAACCATGCAGATTAGTATCTGATGGTCTTTTGAGGAAAGAAACTCACAGATTTGAGTGTACCTTTCAGTCAGTGCAAGCATTTGACATTTTTCGTATAGCTCAACTTGGGACTACTAGCTCAACTCTGTACTCAGAATGAGTCAATGTAATATTGTATAAATAAGAAATGTTTCAAATAGTTGCCACGGGCCTGGAACGCAAAGGCTAACTGAAACAATATGGTAACGTTTTAGTCAAAAGTCTCATACTCCCTCTCATTCCACGCTCGCACGAAAGGGATGTCATACTGAGAGAAAAATAATGGTATGTTTTTTTCAGTACAGCATAGCAAATCTGTTTTTCTATGGCTGTTTATTGATCATAAATTAAGATTAGCTTCATTGGCAAACGATTCAGGCTTTCAAAACCTATAAACACTAACATTATACGACAGTACATTCATAAACCTGTAAACATCTTGTACTCCGAGCACCGAGCATAACAAAATTCATAAGACAAGGCCCAGGACTGATGCCATTTGTTACCAAAATGCCAGAGGCCAATATATGGCACGGCCGTAGACGATATTATGGATGCTTGGCTGGCAGCACCCGGCTGGCAGGCCAGGCAGCCTGGCAGCTTGCCACGTGGCTGTTACACCATACTCGGGGCTATAAACCGTTTCCAAGTTTGGATTAAGAAAGATTAATTGAAGCATGTGAGGAATTTTACTTTAGCAGTTTCGGGTTGCGATTTCTAGAATAGCTTTAGTGTTTGTTGCGAGTAATGAGAGAGCTAAAAGATTACAGAGGGTTATATTATTTGCGTACTAGCTTTTGCTAGTGGTTTGCTCACGTAATAGATATAATTAACCCACTTATTACCAGAACATAAGGTATTCCATGTCCTAATGGCTGTAAGTACCTACGTATGTTACTAATATCATCTAAATCCACCGAGGTGTGACTTATAAACAATTATCATATCCGAACGTGTATGTACATTTCTATTGGTTTGATAGGATTTTTCAAGATTTAATAAGTATTGAACTCTTTCAAAATATAGAAAATACTCGTAAATAATGAAATAAAAATTCATTTATTTTATATAGCCAAAACGTCAATCACTGAAACATAGAAACGCAATTTGAAAAAAAAAACCGAACGTTCGAAATTCGAATTTCAACCAAAAACGAATCCACCCGTTTCGAACACCGAATAATGTTTAAAACGTACTTTTCACAAAGCACAACGCAAGACTGGCACAAAACAAAATGAAAAGAAAAATATATGCCGTTCGTACTGCCATTGGATTCCACGTAAGTTGGGTATACGGGCCTTTAATCCAAATAGTTGGCCTAGTCCAAATAGTTTTACAGGCAAATCTTTATTGCACCCGCTTAATTTCGCTCAAGTATGCCGGACGGCGCTAAATGAATTTATTATGCTGCACTCAGTAAACGAAGCTGGATTTTGGTGCCTTACGTTTCTTGTCAGAGTTCAAAGGGAATATTCTGGAAATATCTCTGTTTGTTATTGAATTACGCCTTGAAGTTGTGTATCTTGTAAAGTTTGAATGTACTTGTTGGTATTGGATGTACTCTGTTGTTCGTGTTATTTTCCTTTTTGAGTTAATTTGAATTTTGAATGCCAACAGATGTTTCTCGCAGTACTTCCTTAATTTGAAGGTTTCGGTCATGGTTACATTCGGCGAATTTCTTCAAACCTAAACAGCACATCTAAACTGCGCATCGGAATATTGACACTAACAGTTCACATAGTTCATATGTGACGCTCGCATTCTTAGTTAGAGTTCGCCCTAAGTTTTGGTAACATTGTTGTTTTTACACTTTTAAAAACTATAATATAATAGAACACCCTGTATTAACCCATAAATATTTTTTTATACCTACCTATGGGCAAAATAAATATCATTTATCTCGCTCTAACTTTTGTGAGTCAGACTTTAACTGATTAAAACCCACATGTATTCGTCTGTTGCCCTTTATTTCGCGTTCTAGGGCTGTGAAAACTCTTTCGAAGTATCTCAAAACTTATATTTAGAAGTCTTTTCGCATCACATCCTAAACATAGTATTAATCTTATAAATACCGTTGATTGACTTCTCGATTAAAATTAACATGTAAGCCTCGTATAGTTTATAATTGCAGGATATAAATCGTAAATTATACGCAGTAATTAAAACCTACTTATTAAAACGATTCGTTGAAAAAGTTACATGTTGCTTACCAATATCCTGTGGCAAGGCCGAGCAAAGTTATTTTATTTATAGTCCGGCCGTAATCGACCTCGTTTCTGTACCATAAATAATTTATGTCAATTAAGTAAAATGTGCGGTGAATTAAAAGGTCTG
This sequence comes from Mythimna albipuncta, assembly GCA_929112965.1. NCBI lineage: Eukaryota > Metazoa > Arthropoda > Insecta > Lepidoptera > Noctuidae > Mythimna > Mythimna albipuncta. The sequence goes on along the minus strand of OV815974.1, from coordinate 8,938,107 downwards.
GTCCAAATATAGTACACAGAGTTTTTTTTAAACGCAGACTTGAGAATGAGGTTCTGGAGAAAGGATGGAGGACTCTAATGGATAATACCTAAGGTTCATCATTAACATCACCGTTACAGCCGAAAGACGTCCACTGTTGGACTTAGACCTCCCCGAAGTGTCGGCTATGGTTTGCTGTAAGAAAATTCGATTGTAGGTTAATCTCGCCTTTATACATCAGCTGTCCTATTTTTTATTATTTGCAAAAGTTGTGTACCATAGTAACTATGTAAAAATATCCATAAGATCTTTGACTGTTCAGTAATGCGTAACATTTAGTCCAAATATTAATAGTAACGTAATACCTTTTTTGTGTTTATTTTAACTAGCTACTGCCAGCGACTTCACCCGTGTGGTGGTAGAAGGCTATCCCAAGGGTAACCTACTTTTGAAATAAAAAGTTTTTCCTCTGTGCAATACCAGGACATGATATACCCGAGTACCAAATTTCAACCAAAACCGTACAACCGTTTTTGCTTGAAGAAGTACGAGTAATATTCACACACATACACTCCCAAACTTTCTTTTTAATATGATAGACATGGTGCGAACTTAAATAGTGTATTTTCATAGTAACAAGAAATATATGTTTCTATCTCTCTAAATACAAGCAAATATGTATTAGTAAAAGCCCACCAATATTTTGATTCTTGACCAAACATTGACCAATACGCTATACTCCGTGATAACGCTCAAATGTGCTTTACTATTTGAACCCGATCATGCATAAGGTATCATATATCCGTACCAACATATTCCAAGACAAACATACCAAGTGCATTTGCCACATGGAACTGTAGCGTTCGATATTGTACGTCGTCACAGTCTCTGGCTATGAAATATTCACACTGCCATACATATGCTGCTACCCTAGTACCTATAAATATCGAAGAGGTCTTGTACCTATATGCTCTTTGTTAAAACCATAAATCAAACCCAAAATGTCTAGTACCCAGATTTCATAAGCTCAATTTCCTTTATACAAACTATTTTTACGTATCGTTTGAGTTTGCTTACGTTATCAACAATTCGTCCGTATACTCCCACAAAGCAAATATATTTCTAACACCATTTGTTTTCGCCAATCGCTCGATTCGCTCACAAAGCGAATCAATTCAAAACTGAAAGCCGTTACACACGCATGAGTAACGCTATAGTTCTCGATTTTGACGCGTACCGAGCTGTCCTAAGACCTAACACGTCTGACAGAGCTCAGATACTGACTAGTCACGGCACCGAGTGGACGTGTAGACATCCATTCAATAAAGTCGTGCACAATGCACTGGGTTTATCCAATACAGATAAGCTCGAATGAGATTGTATGGGTGTAATCTTGTATGGACTAGAAACATCTTCGTTTGAAATTCTGAATGGATTTGATGCGAGTGTGTTTATACTGGTTTCTCGGATTTCTGTTCCGTTTCTATTTTGTTTTTATGTTGGAACTAGGGCAGACATTAGCATAGGTGCTAGGTATATACAGGTGTAACCTATTTGTTGTTTGTGGAATTAGAATTTCGTGTTGTTTTAAATAGAGCTTTCGCAAAATATTCTCAAGGATTTTTATTCCGTTTTGTAGAAATACAGACACAGATTTTCGAAATCCTTGGCTACATAGCAAGCGTTATACAAAAAATTTGGTACAGTAAAATAAAGAGAATTCCTTGGCGAAGACACAAACAAACATCGTAATAGTAACAAAATTAATTAAGGACTTCCAGTTAATATAAAAATATTTGTCGTAGTCTTGTTCCCTTTGTAACATTTTAATCAAATCTAGTGTAGTGTGGAAACGTAAATGTATTACAGTAATTACTTGTGTGCCAGTGGTTGGCAAGCTGGCGTGGCCAGATGCCAGTAACGGCCTTTCTAACAGCGTATCTTAGCTCTCGTAGTTCATGTAGGCCTTGCTTTGTTCTAGCTAACTTTATTTTTACGAGTATGTGCGTCGTTGACGCAAGCTGTGGACTTTACTTACCTACTGTCTTGTGTTATCAAGAACGGTTATGGTGGATAGTTTTCGTTGAGGAATGGTTGCTAAATGTAGTTGGCTTAAAATAGCTTTGTACTGATTTACTTTGGTATCAAAATCTGTCGAACGAACGAAAAAAATTTTACTCATTTTCACTTACGTTTATTAGTTAATTGCACTAATGTTATAAAGGTTTGTATATATATGGATGTTTGTTATTCCTTCACGCTCAAAGTTCTAAAGGGATTTTGTTAAATTTGGTACACTAGTACCTATTCCATATTCTACAATGGCACATGCCATATAATATATTATCTTGAGAAATTGCTTCTTTCGGATAATTTTCTATGAAGAAGAAGAACTTAATAAACAGTAACTATTCTAGGTGTTACTTAGATTCTTTTCACAAAAATGATAGAAGTAAAAAGTATAAGGATTTTTCTACATATACTAGAAAAGACGGAACGCTAATATCGTTAAATAAATAACTGTTACTAGTAAAAAAACTACTAGTATATGTAGTACTGTTACAAAAAGAAACCTAGTACAAGTACGGAGTACCGCAACAAAACCAAAACCCAACAAAAAGTGGAGGAAAGCTGCAGTAAAGTGCGACATGTCTTAGCGAACTTCAAGGTTTGCTAAATTATTCACACACAAGTAGGTGTAGCAAAAACGGAGACAAAGTGAGTCTCCCGGCGTTCATTACGACAGTGCTGCCGACACGCCCTCTGTGGACGACTGAGGAACTTGTCTGAATTTTGACTAGGATATACCGTGTGGAAGCATAGATTGATGAAATATGTAGCACGATTTTTGAGGTTATATTTTATTTTTTGTTTTGGCTTCGCACGATTTTTAAAAGTCAGTATTAAGTTTAGGAAGTATATATATAGTTTTTACTGAGTCTTTGAGTTCCATTAGAATTTCATCATCATCTTTTCAGCCGAAAGACGTCCACTGTTGGACATAGGCCTCCCCCAAGCGTCGCCACAACGACCGATCCTGTGCGTCTCGCAGACACTCTTCACCACGCCACACGTCTCGCGCTTATTAGAACATGGATATAACAAAATCTAATGTTTTTGCAGAATTTGCCATCAAATATATCAAGTTAAACTTCTCGACAAACTTCACTAAGGTAGTCAACACTGCAATAAAATTCTCATCTCCATTTTACCGAGATAGCGCATGTTTTGTCCAGTTGTGTAGACACTTGAGATACACAAACCTACACAAACTTTTTACATCACAATATCTATCAGAAATGAATTTACGAATAATTAAATATGCTACGAACATCGAATTTATTTTTTTGTTTATAAGGTTTTGTTATGAATAAGGATAGGTTTTTAAAAGTAGGTCATGATATCGATAAATCTTGTTACTAGTGTGAGAACTGAAGAACTTGGTTGGATTCGACTAGAAGATATAGGTATGTAGTATTGGGGCGGAAATTGATGAATGAAATATGTAGCACGATTTTTTAAGCTATTTTAATAACTTTTTGGTAAGTAATGGTTTTTTTTTAGTTTGGAAATCATCTAATCACTTAATCTGCTTTATGGTGGAGAGAGAGGATCAGACTTTTACTGACTAAAAACACACTTGTGTCCTTTTGTTTCCATTTGCGTTCTAGGATCGCGGATTTTCTTTTCGGAAATTCCTGGCTAAGGATTTTGTTTTAAAAAAAAGGGAGGATAAATTTAGTCACTATTATTGTCCTATTTTTAGAACAAAGTTAGCTGAAATACGAATTAGATTTTGCTACAAGCTATTAGCTAAGATTATTTTGACTGTAATTCTTTAAATTCCTGTCAAAGTAAACAGACGGAACACTTGCATTTTAAAAGTGTTGTAAATAAACTGTAATTTGTAAGTAAACTTGAAAAATATGGTAATGAATACCAATCCGGTTGCCAAACCTGGTGATTACGGTATTATCACCCCACGATCGTTGGGTGCAGTGTTTTTTGGGGGAGGCCCAAATAACGTCATTTACAGGCTGGTAATGTTCTATCAAATCAAATCGGTATATGCATACATATACCTGTATATCAAATTGTTTCAGCAGGGTATTTAGCGGTCATTGACCCATTGATTGAAACTCATTTAAAAACAGTTATACATAGGTAGGTAACTATTTTATTAATCCATAATATTTTTTATCCACCGTTGCAAAAAGAGGAGAGTTTGATTGCTACGTGTGTGTCTATCTGTGGCACCATAGGTCTTAAACAATTGAACCGATTTAAATGCACTTTTTTTAAATCTGAATTTAGCTTGTTACTAATGAATACTTTCCTGTTTTTGTTTCGATAACAGAGACATATATTAAGGAATTAGTATCTAATAATAAAATAACCATGAAAAGAAAACCCGATGAAATAAGAAAATAGAAAAGTAAAGCTAAATAAAAAAGAATGTCGCATCACTATTCATATTACTACTTAATAAGCTTAAGCATTTAAAATGAATTCGAAATTAAGTATTAATATTGAGCGGAAATATTTTGCATGAAATATGGAAAAAAGTGGTTTGCATTGCCCGGAAATGTGGGACGTTGTGGAGGGTCGGCAAAACAATCCCGTAGAGTACTCACCGTAGGTTGTGAACTCGTTATTCTTCCTTTGACGAAAATATGCAGTGTTGCCATATATTAAAATAGTTTTTTAATAAAATATGAAGGTAATATAAAAATTGATTTAAGAATTTTTAAACTTTGTAATTTACTTTTACTGAGGTCTTTTTTATATAGCCTGGTAGAATGATAACAAGACGAAAATATGCATCTTTGAGATGATAGAAAAGGATAGGTAGCTATAGTGTAGAATCTGACAGCTGTCACTCGCAAAATCCTGTAGCAGTTGTAGTGTAATTCAAAAATATTATACTTTTTAATAATGATAAATTTTTATATCGGACAATCAGAGACCATAAAACATTGCACATACAGAAACAAAATTACACACATAGAAACAAACAGTACATTTATGAACTTACTAACTTTTAATAAAACATATTAATATCTTATCGTATTTTCGTTGTTATCAAATCGTATAAATTCGCATATTTTGTACCGTAAAAAAATACTGTCCTTAATTCTGAAATTCAGAGAAATATCTCTATTTTCGATCCAGTTAACATTTACTTGTGATATCCTTTAATCCCGGATTCCTCGTCTTTTACACCCTAAAGATCCGGAAGGTTGTTATCTCAAAATCTTTTGTTCTTGTCACGGACACCCGCATACATATTCCGACTCCCCGCCGTCGCCCATTTCCATATCCCTCAAATATATCATTGCTCTGGGAATATTTTATGCTGTCGGTATCTAACCGGCGTTTTGTGGTAATGTCTTCGTTTGATGTATAGCAGTCAAGAACACTCGCGGTCTAAATATCTTGCCATTATGTATATTGTGGCCACATTAAGATGTAACGTCGCAGAAGGGAGCCTCTTAGCGTTTTTTCCCGCGTAATCACGACCCAGATTGCCCTGTCGCAAAACATAATGCCGCATCGGGCAGCAAATTTGTTAAAATTATAGACGAACATTTGTTTCTACAGTCGAAATATCGAATATGCTCCTTCCTTCCTTTTACTAAAAGTCCACTGGAATTACTGGGTAAATGGCACCTCGTCTGTACTTAATTCGTACATTTGTTTGTTCAATCTTTTTTTCGACGAGATACGAGGACAAAAAATAATTGAAACAACCATTTTTCTCGGTACGGGAAATTAGCTCCGAGATTATTCTTTGTTGAATTTAATTGGATCAGATTATAGACAATGAGTGACGTTTTGCGAGGCACGTATGAACGTAATAACAGGATGACGGGGGAAAAGTGAAATATAAAAGCGTAATAAAGTAGGGGAACGAAGTGCAAAGAATTTTGTATGAATTACAAATGAATTTTCTGGAGTCGTTCAAAAACTCGCACAGCGAAATCTCCTTCCGCGGCTACTTTGTTAAATAATGTAAGGAACTGTGGAGGTGCACGAATTGCGGAGCCGACTGAACAAAACGCGCTGGTGCCGCTTGAATTTGCAATTTCAAGGCGTTTCGTTCTCTCACAATTTGCTTATACCGAGCCCGCGTTGGGCGCCATTCCATGTAATTCGGTCCGCGGCCGCACTAAACTTAAGTAATCGCACACCGTCGCGCGCCCAGGACCTCCTTATTTTTTTGGCATCGTTTCAAATTAAAAGCGATAAGAGTGAGCTTGTTCCTCTTACAGACCCTCTGGCAGCACTGGCACGTCGAAACAAAGCCATCTACTTACAGCATACACAATTTATCACCCTTTGTTAGGAAAGCGTCAGAACTGTCGACAGTAACTATACAATGAAATTAACAACTAACGACGTCTGCCGCTTTCCCGTCTTTTTATACCATTCCAATATAATTTCGGTTGACTTCACAAGCGAATTTGAACTCGTCCGCGCATAATGCGACATGAGAGTTGAAACTAAATTAATATACAAAATTTTATGAGCAATAATACGAACTAAACTGGGATCCTCGATGGAGGATGGAGGTCGGGCTCGCCTTTCATTTTCTCTTCAATAATGAACAAGTGCTGACCCCGCAAGCTGCGCGAAATTTAATTTTAATACGGGACTGGGCACTATCTCGGCGACGGTGCCTAACACAACACGCCTGGCTCGCGGAGATTAGAACTCGCTTACAACATGTTTGTTCACGGCTAATGTTTTTGACGCCATTATACGTGTTAGGATACATTCATCTTAATTGTATACATTACTAACTTCAAATTGTCTGATAAAGGGTCGGATGGCGAGCCATTACTAACGAAATTATAATGGATCATCCGCTATTCTTCGGTGTGTACAATTGGGGTAAAATTCGCTGCAATTTCATGAATTGTCGTCGGCAGTTATTATTCGGCGTGTAAGCGGGAATTTGTCTTCAGAACATGGCTGGTTTTGTCCTGGAGTTTCCCGTAAATTCGCATGGTTCGCTGGTCCCTTTGAAAAGTCGCAGTTGGTTTTACGCTTTTGGCGGTATTGTTCGTGGCGTTTTGACTTTGAATTTTAACCATCCCAGTTCAGAAATTGTGGCGAGATGAATAATGTTTTGCTGTGCAGTTTGCGCTTGAGTAGTAATTGTGCATTTTGGTTGGAGTTAGTTTCGATTTGCCTGTGATCTTATCTGTCTTGAGCAGAACTTGGGTCAAAGAGGGTAACTAGCTTGACTTTTCATTCTCATATTAAGTTGTGAGATAATTTACAATGTGAGCAAAATAAAGTTTAATTTTAAAAATCGCTTTTATATCACATATTTTTTTATCAATCATCAAATAACTTATCCCGTTCTGGATGAAGCCAGAGAGAGGCAAATCGACCAGGGCCAGTATAAGTTGGACACTCCCTCTCAAAGTGCCATGGTAGTGGTGTCAGTTCATGCAAGAAAATGAATGCAGCTCTATGGTGTCTACGTGAGTTACTCTGTCGGTCACGTCAGTCAACCATTTTTATTTTATGACATTATGACCTGGCTACGCAGACATGGCATCCTAGTAAGGCCCGACCTTTAATGAAATGTAGTGGACATCCCACCCATACGTGTAAAGCGCTTTGGGAACACGTTCATTATGCGTCCAGCTAAGGAGTGGACTTCCCTGCCGGAATCTGTGTTTCCTGATAGCCACCACCTAGGAGTCTTTAAGTCAAGAGTGAATAGGTTATTTTTACGCAAGCGTGCTCCTTCGTTGGGTACATCATCGCTTACCTTCAGGTGAGATAGTAGTCAAACGCGAAAAATAATAATAAAAAAAGTTGGTAAAACGAGGCAATAAATTAAACTTGCTTGCGGAAACGCCAGCGACCCACATCCATGCTACTACATATAGGGCTGTCTGTCTGCAACAGTCACACATTAAATATACACAGGACAGGGCCTATAACAGCGAGTTTTTTTTTTTCTCGGGAAAATATCAAATGATACCTTCTGCTCTGGGTAGAGCGAAAGACAATGTCAGACTTTTACTGACTAAAACCCAACCGTGTTCCGTCAAATGCTTTTTGCGTTTCAGAGTTGCAGTGACTCTTATAAACAATTCAACAGTCAATCTATCATTATATCAATTCATTCGCCTGCATGAAATCAAGTTGTATACAAATACAAACTAAAATAAAAAAAGATCCAAGGCATTCGCCCCACTTTTTTGCCGACAGCAGATCTTGAGTGGAAATAACTGTGTACAGATGCATTCGACGTGCTTAATCTGTTAAATCCTTTGGAGATCTCTTCCCCATTGCTCGCTCAGAACACTGGAATGCACGGCGCCATTTTGAAACCAAAATATGGGAAGAATCTTCCTTCGATTGATTGGGAAATATTGACGTTTATATTTTTGAAACTCCAGTTTTATTTTCTACTTGCTTTTGCTCGCAGCTTCGCACGCGTACATAAAATTAGCCTATATCACTCAAGAATAAAGCAGCTTTCTATCGGTGAAATAATTTTAGCAATCAGATCAGTACTTCCAGAGATTACTTCCTACAAACAAAAAAATAAAAAAATAAACTTTACCTCTTTATTATATTAGTGTAGATTTAACCTTTCATTTATAATATCAGGCAATAAATCTTAACTAACATTTTTTCAATACTTATTACATTGATATTATAAAAGTGAAAGTTTGTATGTATGCATGTATGTCTGTATGCATTTCTATGCTTGTTACTCTTTTAAGTTCGAACGGCAGAACGATTACCTACGAATAGACCAAATACTGAAATAGTATGTAAGATACTTTTAATGCTTTTGAATCATTTTTATTATTTATCAATTTATTTAGGAAGTTCTAGCATGCCTTTTATGAATTTAGCCTTTCAATCGTGAAAATCATAGACACAATAGAAAGACAATAGGTGCGCGAACGCCGGCGTTCGCTTGGGGTTTAATGAATTAGATTGCATTTCTCAACATTTTCATATATTGTACACTCAAAAAAGTGAAATCCTGTGTCATGGACGTACACTGACTATAATAGCTCCATGTACAGCTACATTGCTTCTCAGCATATTTCTCTCTCCATATAACCTAGTAAAAAGGAAAGAGACGACATCAAAATGTATCAGTAGATATGTTATAAAACTGTGTAAAGGAATCGGGTTACAGCCCTCAGACGCTGAGCTAACTACCTCAGAATGATATTAAACTACACAATTTATTTCTCTACGTGTCAAGTACTCTCGACATCATATTGGTGCTTTAGGACGCCTGTGCTCAACTTAAATTAGTATCTAGGTGCTATAACTTGAATATTTATTATCCTTTCAAAGATTTTATGAAGAAAAAAAATATAATATTTCTTTTCTGAGAGTGGTGGAGTGGATTTAATTTGGTAGTGGTTTATGTTCTACAGCGAAGATCATGAGTTTAATTGCAAAAAGATACAGTATCTTAAACTGTGAATGAAAAAACCTCTAATCCTAATTCAGGTTATGGTATGCAAAACAAAACTTTTTTTTTAATGATATACACCAGGGCTTGATTGCGCACTAGTTTATTAGGAGTCTATTCACTCCAGGCTTGAAGACACCTAAATTATAATTGGACGGGAAAACCGCAGCAGGTAAACTGTGGTATCTGTTTTATTATTATAACACCCGTGTGAATGTATAACATGATCTCAATTGAACATACTATCACGATAAAAAGTATCATAAATCTTATTTCAGGACTATAGTCTATCAGTGTGCCATATTTCATCTAAATCCGTTCAGCAGGTTTCGTTTCGAATCTCTTGCTACAGTCGGTAACGCCTTCTATTCCTTTGTTCGGACCACGTAGCTTAACGTTAAGATGACGTCATTCCCATACATTTGAAATATTCTACTAGCGTTAACAATTGCAATATAAACTTGGCCAAGCCCTCAGAGTTTTGACACCAGCTCCTACCGGCGGCTCGTCTGCATGAAAGTAGAAAATTGCCCTAAGCAACCACACACAATCAACCCCAAATAACACGAGACAAATGCAGGAACAAGATCATGATAATTTGAATACAAAAATCTATACTTATCTAAATCAATTCTTAAATTCTCGCAGGCATTTGACAAACCCGAAATTCCTTTAGTGTTATGTACCTACCGAAATTCGACGTCAATCAAAAGCCAACCCATGCGCATTAAATTCCAAGTATTAGAAGAGAGAACTATTTTCATTTGACATCAAGAAATCTGATTGTTTCGTCTTTGTGCTGTAGCCTGTCTTGTCGAGTGTAACAAATTGTAGGTACTTAATCAAAGAGCTGGGAATTCAGTCTAGTCCTCTAGATAGTGTAATAATTGCTTTGTTTGAGAATTTTATCTGAGTTTTCCATCAGTATTGACCGATAAAGTTCTTAAGCAAATGAGGTCAGTTTTATTGTGTCAAAGTAGTTTTTTGTTTGATTATTTTGTTTTCTATGAGACGGAAGAGACTGGTCTCCGCGACACAGGGAATCCTAGTGTGGAGGCCAGAGATCTGTTAATCTCTGTATTTACCTTTTTGGAGCAATAAAAATATTTGTATTTGTATTTGTATTTGTCAGTTAACTAAAATGTTATAAAAATACTTAGTTACGGAAAAGCCACTATAATATTTAACAGGATTCATTGCATGAGAATAATTAATTTCGTTTTACATTTGAGTATTAGTAGTATTCGAGATAATCTTTGACAAGGTTACGTTATTAAAGAAATAAGTAAAATGCGTGACTCTGGTTGGATTGTAGTTAGCAGAGGTACAAATTTCAATTTCATTTTGCGGTTATTAATGATAACTGGACCGGTGTTGTATCATTTTTGATTAGAAGTTTTAATATTTTAGTTTTCAATATTCTTTGAGTCTATATTACTACGATCTGATTATTTGAATGCAATTTTGAATCGTTACTTGGAAAATTTGACTGAAGTAAAATTTTGATCAGTAGTTGTGTGGCCATGAAAAGATACACGTCATCACCTTGTAATTTTTCTAATTAATTTTGAGTTACCTCAAAATAGATACTTCTCAATCGAATATCGATTTGGGATTGGGACTTTCATCTTTCACATAACTCTTGTTGCGTTTTTTTTAAACAAAGAATACTTATTTCAAAAATCATCCCATTGGTTTCGAGTTAGCCACCTATTTTTTATTTTATTTTAATAAGTTTACAGAGAGCCTAAAACACTTAGGACAGTCTCAATAAGTTAGTTTATTTTGTAAATAATCAAAAAAAAAGTTTTTAGTTCAATTACACTAAATAGTTTTGAATGAACGTTGATCAGTCACTTACAAAAAAAAGATAAAGCTAATGCAGAAATAATTATGTGAGAATAATATAGAATAATATACACTTGAAAATCGTCCAAAGGAAAAAAAAACAAATCATTAAAACAAATTATGTAAAAAGTTATTTCTCGATTCAAGCTCGTACATTTATACAAATATATAACAAACTGACCTGCCCTGGTTTTGCCTGTGTACAAGCAGGTTCATTACGCTGTGAGGTCGAAAAAGCCAAATGCGTAACTTGTCGCAGGTGTGGCAATCAAAATCGCTTTCATTCACTCTGTGCGGGGGACAACTATGTTTTATTTCTATGGGTATAACAGAGACAAATATATAAAATTGATTCTCTCAATAAGTTGTGACAAAATTTTGTGAGGCCGGAAAGGTCTCATAAGCACTGCAAAAAGTTCAACTTTGTCTCTAAAAGACCTCATACGCACGTGCTGAAATACCATGAAAAAAGGGCCCCGTAGCGAGCGTGTGATACATGTTAGTGAAACGAACACACAGACGCAGAAAGCGACTTTTGTTTTACACTAAGTGGAAAAGATAGTCACCTCTATTTCGTTCTAACTAGGACGTTCGAGTCCGTTATACAAATATAAACAACAAACTGTCTTCATTTCCTGTGTAATATGGAAAATTCTATTCAAAACGTTCGTATTGTGTTCTCGAGTTATATTAAAATTGCATTTTATTGTGGTTGGTAACACATACATTGGGATTTAATGTGAAGAATTCATTTATTTCGTAAATATTCGTTGTTGATCACTGTCGTATTATTTAAATTCATAAAAGTGAATTTGTTTTGATTTGCTTTATTTAATATACTCGACTTTTTCTACGTATTATTCCTAATAATTTGCTCTATTCATCTTTAAATTTATCCGTTTGTAAATATTATTATTTTTAGTTTGTATATATACATTGTAAGTTAGAGGATAATAATATTGGAAATCTATTCTCAAATATTTTTTTTACTTTTTGTTTTAAATCAATTAATAGTTTAACTACCATGAGGGCATTATCGTTGGCTTGCCCTAATTCTAATTTATTTATGGTGCACAGATTCATATATTATTTCATATGTTTTTCAGCTTTAATAAGTTAGGTCAAATAAATATTAGTACGTGGTACAAATATTTTTTTTTCTTATTTTGTTTTTTTTTATTTTCATCGTTCATATTTTTTTAATGGTCGTCAGCTTAGTACTGTGCCCTATTCATACCCTGCAGTAGATCTTTATACCAATTATGGTAACTAATGTAGTGTATTTAATATTCGATACTAAATATTATATACTGTCTACTGATTTATATGAGTTGAGTTGTTGTTTTTCATAAGTTCAAACAGGTTTTAAAAAGCGGTAAATTAAACCCAAAAAAATTCACCAACAAAGACGATAAAAGCTCACGTAAAATTCGATTATGGAACGACAATATTTTTTAAATATTCTGTAAAGCGAAAGCAGGCAATGGAAGCACATTTAAAATGCCACTTGGACTCAGAATCCCTGATACTGCTTCGTTGACGTAATTAATTTTTTATTAACGTCAGGCGACATCTGTTGTCCTTTAAAGGAAGTTTTTGATGTGGTGTTTTTTTGAAAACATCTAAAGTGTGTTTTGCAAAGCTACGCTGCTAATATTGTTAACCAACATTCTAAGAATCACACTTATATTATAAGGGTGAAAGTTTGTGCGTATTTGTTTGTTTGGTATGATTTGGTTGTTTGTCACACGTGTAGAACATATGCTGGAATAGGACGTAGGATAGTTTTTTAATCCACTTTCACGGCGGAAAAGCCGCTGGCAGAAGCTAAATTACAAAAAGTATTATCACAAATGTGTAGATTAGAATTACACACCTGTTATTATATATTTTTTGTATCAACTAAAACTGCTCGAGGAGACGATTTCAAAAGTATTATACACTAAAATGTACATAAAAAAGTTGAAAATTTAAAAAAACAAAAATCTTCTAAAAGGTTCAAGACAAGATGGCTTCGAATCTATGATTGAACTAAAATAAATTCCATATATCTTAACACAAAATAGATAGGTACAGAAGTCAATTTACATACGAAGCGCGCTCTTACAACGCACACATAGACACCGCTCACGGACACGATGTTTCGGTCGCGTCTCGGACCACTCGTCGAACAGTTCCAGCTCAAACGCTCATTAGTGTGCGTCCACCGAGCGTAGGTATAAAAAGTGAAGTACATACATGAGATGGTCTTCTGTACCTATCTACATATTTTGTGAGCGTAATCTGTAACTTCAATAGAAATCTCTATTGAAGCACTAGTATATTTAATTGGTCTGTATAAACCCTCTCGTACCCCAAAGAATCTCGTTACTGAAAATTGCATGACACACTGAAATATTCCTCAAAATACCTGCCAGACTGAGTACAGAGTTAAATGAAGTGTCCACAGAGACTGTTTGAAGAGGCAGCCATAAAAAAGGTTTCAGACGAGAGTAAATAATGTCTCTGTAATTAATGAACAATAAAATTAACTTTTTTGGATCATTTCACGTGTACATTTCTCTGCTTTTAATATTTGACGTAGCTTTTGTTTTTTGTTAAAGCAAATTTACCCAAAAAAATCATACCTAGTATTCTTCCATATTTTATTTATTTACCCGAAGCTCTCTGGTAGCCTGTTACGTAGTCGTAAAAGCCACCTGTAAAATAGGCTTTCAGGCTTTCTTCAGTGCAAACACTTAGGTACTACGTTTCAGAAAATTAGTGACGATAATAAAATTTAATAAAAGAAAATCTTTTACGCAGTAACCTCTATTATTCATGTGTGCAAAATTTCGTTCGGTCACCATCCTCAAATAAATTAAACCTTTTAAGCTTATAAATAATCACGTTTTCATTACTTTTCATCTCTTTTCGAGTGACATTGTGCCGACTTTTTGACTGCCAATGACATTGTCAGGTATTCAATTTGGGCATTTTGGTTTGCCCACAATCTGCCCGACCGATCTCTTATTTCCGTTGTACCTATTATAATTCGATTACTGAAAAGGACGTGGGCATAATTTATGTACTGGTAAAATTATGTATTATTGAAATGTAGATCAACGTTTTCATGTATATAAATCATTCATATACATAGGCCTGGGTGTAGCCACAAGCTTATGTAGGAGAAAATGTTTAAGATTAGTTTTGTGATGTTTTGTAAGTTAAAAGGTCTTGTGTTACCTAGTACTGTTGTTTCGAGTAAATTGCTTTTCTCAGCTTTGACAACAATATGTTCTGTTGCCAGTCTCGAAACAAAAAATTGTTTTATACCATCACAAAAGTAAACCAAAACACATATTTTTATACAATAGACCCGAACGAGAAATATATTAGACCTACTTCTACGTAGTGTGTGTAAGGTTCAACATAACTCCGTTGAAAAGAGGATCTTCTCCTCCGACCTGTTGAAAAACAGGCGACGGCCAGTTGCCCGGACCAAAAACAACAGTATCAGGTCTGGGTTACTGCCCGATAGTTGATTTTGTACAGTATTACATACATTCTAATCGCAGCGAGAACCCGTCTTGCAGGATTTTGGATTTAATTTCTATGCTCTTAGTAACAGTTTGATATTTTCTTACCAAGCCACGGTATTGCTGACCGTTATCGCTGTTAATAGATTCTTACATGAACCTATAACAGGGCATGCTAAGCAAGATGGAAGATAGAACATGATGACCTCAAGATTTTTTTTAATTGATTTAAACTAGTGTTTGTCAGCGATCCTACCTGATGGCAAGCAGTGATGCAATCGTTGATGGTGAGGCGCACTAGTCTATTTTAAGAGCCGATTAACCCTAGCTTTGAAGACACCCAAATTATAATCGGATGGGAAGACCGCAACAGGCAAATGCCAGTCTTTCGGCGTACCCGGTATAAACGACGAGGCGAAACGCTTAGTCCGGACCTCTACTTCCAGCAACACATAGATATGCTCGCCGTACATTGGGTTATCGAATGGCAGAAATGAGATGGCGTGATCAACTGATTGGGCCCCTCGAGAGAGAGACCTGCAGAGATTATTTTTACTGCAGTCGACTTGAGTGTGGAGTCGGTTTAAAACCTCCTAAGTAGGCCAGGTCAATGCGTGCCCAGGAGGGACTCTCTGACTGCTTGAGTACCTACTTTATGACATGGAATCGTCGACTACTAGAGCCAACCAGTATGCGTCCCGCGTAATTTTCACTGGAAAAGTTGGCTGTCGCTAGGCTTCAGACCGTACGTTGAATATTAACCAGGTGTTTGTAATTTGCCGACGCAACTAATACATCAAATTCTGCTTACCTTATATGTGTAACCAGATGCTAACGAGAATGAAAGTAAAGAGAACAATAGAGCATTGAAAACCGTTAGCTAGTTCTATATATAGGGTGATAGGTAATTAGTGACCGATAATTATAAACATGATTGTACTCATGATTACAGACATCTTTCCCTAAGAAACTTTTTTTTATAGTTATTATTTAACTTACATTTTTTAACCGGAACATGTATTTACGTACACGGATTACATACACCGACGGGTTTCCAAGCGGTGCGGGTGCACTATCACTTGACTCACAACTGACTTTTTTTATTGACAAATGCTTGCACTGACTGGACAGGTCCACTCAGAATTGTGTGGTTCTTTCCTCAAAAGACCATCTCAGGCTCAATCTGCACGGTTCTCATATGATTTGACCATTACATGTTTTGCTGTATGGACTTTAAAAGAGACTTTGACCCCTGAGTTTGTTTCGGTGTTTCTTCTCAGGGTAGTCAGGTAGGAAACACCGGCCTCATCTAGCATCAATTGACGAAATAAAAAAATTGACGTGTAAAAGTGTTTTATAAAACCTTCTTGCAAAATAAAGATCATTTACTATTGTAGGTAAAGCTACATGAGACAACGGCTAAGAACAGAGAGGCTACAAGCACGCGTGAGCGAGTTTGCGCGAACAGCTGTATTGTTAATATTATGATAACATTAATCAGTGTAAAAAAATGTTTCTTTGGGAAAGTTGTTTGTAATCATTAGTACAATTACGTGTTTAAGTATCGGTCACTAATTACCAGTCACCCTATAGGTATAGATATTATAACCAGTCTCCGGTTGGGAAGGTAATACTAGGGTTCAGTTCCTTAGTCGGCAAAAACAGAACTCTTAAAGCATCATTTTGTTGTCCGTCTGTTTGTCATCGAAATGGATAACATAAATGTCGTAGGAAAGCAATTAGAGAACATTTTCCAAAATTCATGGAGGTCCAAAGTTTGTATGGAGATACCTACACACAGGCATAATTGCTGTCAGAGCCAGTAGCTAATATTAAAAAGAGTGATACTTTAAAACTCTATGCGAACGAAGTCACAGGTAACAACCAGTATATATAAATATAGTAATTAACCTGAAATGTCTCATTCTTGTTAGTTCAACTCAAGAAGTAAGTGACACTAAATACCTATTTATCTCCAGGCATTCCTTTACTGGGTGATGTTTTGAAACCGAGAGTATGTCTCATTATTTTCGCCTAGTTTTTTTATTACAATTTGATATTTTTATTTATTCATTTTTAAACACACACAAACACTTAAAAAATGAAATTAACAAATACAGATAGAAGAACACAATGGCACTGCTTATTTTAAAATTTTTATTTGCGTATTAATTTTCTCCGGTCACTAAATGTACACTCATTTGCACCCAGTAGCTTACGATATAAAATACGAAAAGTAGACCAGATGAATGAGATATTCTTTCAGTTTCAAAGAATCACCCTACTAATACTACATACCTATATGTGGATCATGAACCAAATCGCCGAAGACTTTTTACGTACAACTGCTAATGACTAACAATCAGTCACTGTTGAATAAATACTAACACAGTTCCAATTCAAGCATCAATTTATGGGCTGTGGAAGTGTATGTTACTGGCAAGAATAATTAATTACCATCGACTCAGCAGATGGGTGTCACTTGCGAGACTTCGCGATTATAAACGGTTCGCTTAATTTTGTATATGTATCTATCTCTATATATGTTATGTACGCCTGGTACTATAGCAATGCTTGATGAACTGTGAATGCCAAAACCAGGGTGCTGTCGTGAAGTTAGAATGTATTAGAGCATGTTTTGATTGCGAAATTCATTAGTATTTATGTAGTAGGTATTGTACCGAGGCTCATGGTTCAGTATCTACCGACACATAGTCAATCTTCACCGCTAACATGTACTGGAAGACATAGCGTTAGGAAGCCTCCCACAAGATGGACCCATACCCTGGTGAAGGGACACGGAAATCGGATGGATACGAGATGAACAGGACTGGTCGTTGTGATGATACTTGGGGGAGGCCTATGTCCAACAGTGAAGCTCTTTCAGCTGAAATGATGATGATTATGAATACACATGAATCTATACACACATCCAAAACTTACCGACTGACTTTATTGAGATAAAACAACTTCACACGGCCACCACCATTCCCGGAGCATCTTATTACAACAGCTTCAAACTGGCTTTACCTTTAAATGCAACAAAATGTGTGTTAGTAAAAGTGGTTTAGCTCACAGCATTCTAGATATCCGCATTGCAATGGTAATCTGTGCTTTTCATTTTATTTCTTTACCTCTTTGGAGGTACGAGTTAACTTAGATAAGTTAACTCCAAAGAAATAATAAATATGTTTTTTTTTTAATAATATTCTTATAATTTATTTAAACTTTATATACCTACATTAATGCGGACTTAATGCTACAAGATATTCTCTACTTGTCAACTTTTTGTTAAAAAAATGCTACACTGTTTTAGATGTTACAATCAATCAATAAAATTTGAAATCGAGTTAACATCGTCACAATTACAACTGACACACATCTGCACACACCAATTAATTGACACAACTGTGACATACATTTAGAATCCAATTTGAATACCTTTAGATCATACATAGGTTACCATTTGGACTTGACATGAGGCGGGAGTCACTTAACTACATATTAATAGTTTTAATCTATTGCTTAAACCCGGATTCATACAAACCTCGAGAATTAAACTTCCTTCAACTGAAAACACGTGTAAATCATTAAAGAGGAATTAAAACATTAACGATTTAAACTATTCCGTGGACCCAATTTTATTATGATCAAAAACGTAACACATGTAGAAAGTTCTATTTTAACGATCATAGGACGTTCGCTCGGCTTACAAACAACACAAAGTAATCTCAGCGAGCCTCCATATATCACTACTTGTGACATTCCTAGCCAATAATTCAACTCAGACGATGTTGCCGAAATAGTGTAATTAGTAACAACCGCCCAAAGTAAACCCCACACACTCTACAAACTAAACTAACCGAGAGACCAACATAAAATGGACATAACTCCATAATTGGTCAGATTACAATGATTTAAATGAACTTTTGTTTCGCACTTCCCTTTTGATTCCGTTTAAATTCTGTAACATATTGCTAAATGTGCCTCTTTATCTTTTTCCTTAAACCTTAATAATATGCTAACCGCGTTTCTCGTTTCTATTAAAATTTATATTTATGTGGGTATATTTTACTTGGAGCACTTAGGAAAATTTCGCCTCTCTTGTGAACTCACTAAGGCGGAACAGTATATGTAAACTGTACTTTTCAGCCCAAATTAAGTCTTGAAATGTACCTACAAATATAAATACGAAGGAAGTCGGTGGAACGACAGATGGTTATGTATTTAAATGCTAAAGCGTCTTAAATGTACCGTCAAGAGTATCAACGATTTCTTGATTCAATTTTGTTTACTTATTCTTGTAAATGAAGATATTTTGTTGACGTGTTCGTTTACACAAGATACGGATCTGGCTTCGGGTGAAAGTTTGGAAGAAAGTCGCAAATATATACATCCATGTCTATACAGTGAAACCTGGATAACTGAAGTCTCAAGGGGTCTAGTCTATCAAATACAGCAGCTTGTCATGTATCTGATTCCTGTATGGTCAAGTAAAGTTGTTTTTTCAACAGAGCGAAAAAATCAAACTTCTAAGTTAACGAATAAAAAAGATACGGCGGTTTATGTCGCCAAAAAACGTATATTGTGATACTCTCAAAGATCGAAATTCACAGGGTACTTCCCGTTGACCCGGAATCCCGAAATTTTACACAAAGCAAGGTCTATATATAAATCTGAAAACTGAAGATTTGGTGATAACTACTTCACAAAAAAAAAAAATTGCAATTTGTAAAAATGTTCGAGACTCCATTCGGGAATTGTAGTTTGCACGGGACCCACAGTGCGAGAGTCCGACTCGGACTTTTTGTGTACGGGTAAAGTCGCGGGCGCAAGCGAGTTATAAATAAGATGGCGAACTTTCCTCAAAAAAAATAAAATAAAATAAAATACATTGAAAAGTTTACGACAAGCCCTAAAAGTTACAAAGTAACAAAGCATTTTTTCCTGAACATAACCAGAAATTACTTCAACCCAAACAATGCATTTCAAAAACGCAAGCAACAATAGGGTTTTTAAACAATAAACAATGAATACGAGATTTTATTCTACCATAACAATAAAAACGCACCAATTTCCTTTACTTTTTTCTTTAAAAATTCAAGCATTAATCCGTACTGCCTGGCCCCTTAGACTGAAAGGCTCCGTAATGGTTGCATGCCTAATGACTCCCGAAGGCGAATTAGATTTAATTTTTGATTCTGTTTGTTTGACGGTAGTTGTGAAATATTCAAGAGTAATAAGAAGTAGCTATGTAACGGCTGTGGGAATGTCTGAAAGAGTTATCGTGGCCAACTCGAGTGATCAAGGGTAACTGAAAGGGGCAGCCCTGGCAAGCATCGGCCCTAACGGCCTCTTCACTACCTACTTTGACGATAGCAATAGCTTGCGATAGCCTTGCGGTAGCTAAGCACGTGGCCGCTTGCCGCCCCGCGTATATTTAAGATCAATAGGATGAAAATATTCGAGACGCCGCTCATAGACACACACGGTTATCGATGCCCCACTGTCCCGCTCGCCACGCCGCGTCGCGATGACCAAAGCCGTGACCAGGTCGTAACTGGCCCCGTCAATCTTGCTGACATCTCTTCGAAGCACGCGTGGAATACAATGCGCCGTCGACCCTGCCGAGCAGACGGCGAGTTACCAATTGCTTGTCGTTCGCAAGCCTACGTCTACGGTGGTCATCCTGATAGTCATTTCATTTTCAGAGGGGGCCAGAGCGTGACGTTTATCTACCTTACGGTTGTGACCGCCTGCTCCTTTACTCATATCAGCTACTTTGGTTTTGGATTGTAGCCGCGCAGTATAGTGTTCCAGCATGGTGTATCAGACTTTTGCTGACTAAAACCCACCCTTCCTTCAATTGCACTTGAAGAACACTGTACTTGAATATTGTACTTGAAGAATAGTTTTGTTTTAAGAGAAAGCCACTTATGTGTGAACAATGGTTCACTTCGTACGTGTTGAAGAAATAGGCTGCTCTGAGTTCAAATTTAGTTTGATTTATATCACCAAATATGTTTATTTATGGGCTAAAGTTAACATGTTAATTCGCATGTAGCTTTTGCTTCGACAAATGTTTGGATAGAGTATGCCTGATGATAACATTAGTAACTTGTTTGTGCCAGCGGTTTCGTCTGCGTGAAAGTCGGGCTACGTACGCGAAGAAGAAGTTGAAACCAGATAAAAATAGCACATGTTCTTCCTCGGAGTTCAAGCTTACTCCGTACCAAATTTCATAAGAATCAGTACAACAGTGTTTAGTAATATTACAGACAATACAAAACAAAAAAAAAAACAACGTAACTTATAATTCAAAATCAAACCAAAGATAGAAGTAATCAATTTAGCAAAACAGCTATTTCATAAGTAAGGACCAATTATTACATTTATATGTAATAATGTCTAATTCGTTGTATGTAAATAAAATTTTAATTTTAAATATAGAAAACTCCAAAGCATGGCCGCCTCTAAATTTATGTGGGTACAAATAAAGAAAAGAAAAAACTGTTTCCTTGAATATTCTGTTTGCTAGATAGCTTTGATCAAGTATTAAAAGCCAGGCTTTTCATTAATCGCCTTATACCCACTTAGTGCACACGGAATCCAGCCACTATTCTTGGAATTCTTGGAAAATTGAAGCAAAACTGTTTTGTATATACATCTTTAGTCTAACAATTCCTGCTACGATTCCCTTTGATATGTTGTAAATTATAGTACTTATCAAGTACTTAATAATAATTATTCCGACAATATTATTTCATTGAAATGTTGATATTGTAAGAGCTGTGTTAACATTTTGGTGTATAATATGGTATATACCTATTATCTGTCTAGTTTTCATTTCCATGGCACGCAGAAATACAGGAAACCTCATCACTGGCTCCTTAAATAAGTTTGATTTTGAGTAGGAAATCATTTAAATACTTCTACCGTTCTACTTGCCTCTGACTCGCTACAGAGTCAGAAGCAGTAAAAAGCCGACACCCCTTTCGAACGTCAGACTTTTACTGACTTAAACAAGGCAAAGAAGGATCATAAGAGTGGGTGTTAGTCATTAAAAATCTAACATGCCTTGAAATCATCAAAACGAGAAGTCACTGGTTGATTGCCCCCTAAAATAAAGACCCATAGACTCTTTTGAACACTCCTGCAGTCTTCTGGCTTTATGTAACAGTGTGTAGGCTTATGCCTCTACACTTTTACTTCGTTATGTGTTAACTAAACTTGTATTTTATGCGCACAAAACCTAAACATCCTCTCGCTAAAACTACATCGTAAAGCAAGTCCCTACAACTTTGTTGACACACTTCCTTCAATGTCCGTACTAAAATTATCGAGCACTTTACTCGGTAAACGTACTTAAAATATCGTGTGTTTCAGGAATAGGTACGTTACATAGAGCATGGAATCGCTGCGCTGACAGAGATTAAAGGCTCTAGAGAAGAGACATTTATCAGCGATAGTGTGGTCAAAAAGCTTAGTCTATTTTGTTAAATGGTTTTCTTGAAAATAAACGCCGGTAACTAGCATCAGTTCGGCGAGGATCTTCCTAAGATGTGAATATGATGCTGACGCTAATTTAAACAATGTCAGAAAATATATTTTGTTTATTGCAGCCACCTAGATCACTTAATTCCAGCAAAATTTTATTGACATGTGCTAGTAAAATGTCACTTTGAGAGCCGTACTATTTGCCTTTCGATACTTTTTATAGCTGTTTGAATGTCACTTTAGAGAGGCCTTTACCAATAACACTATATTATGTATATGCTTAATATACGCTGAGCACAAGTATCAAAGCCATCATTATCATCATCATTTCAGCGTCCAACCAGAAAGACGTATTCTGTGCATTTTGCGTCCAACGGATTCCCGTAGGCTTGTCTAGGTCAACGGTTGCGAAAATCCAGAACCTTTTGGCACAAAATATATAAGTACAAAAGTCAATCTCATGTATGTACTTCACTTTTTATACTTACGCTAATCTCATGTACGTACTTCACTTTTTATACTTACGCTAGAAGATCGCACACACGGACGCGCGTTCCTCCGAACTGTATGAGCGCGACCAGATGATTGAGCCGAGATATCGTGTCCGTGAGCGGTGTCTATATGTGCGTTGCTCGAGCATACTTAGAATGTAGATTGTTTTCTGGACCTATCTATTTTGTGCTTTTGGTCATAGATATAGAATCAATAGTCGTCAGAATCAATGGTTCGTCAATTTCTATAAGTAAACGGTGATTCTTATTGATATATTTGTTTTTTGAAGAAACAACTTCTTTAAGCGCTCTGAGCGCTATTTTATGAGTAGGTACTGAAGGAGACTGAGCCGTCACGCTCGACTATGTAACGCTCGTTCGGTTAACGTCTGCTGGAGTCTACCGACCTTATCTGAACGATTGCGATGTTGTATTATTAACATCACCTTTTTTTTAATTGATATAAACTAGTCCTTGACTGCGATCCCACCTGATGGTAAGCAGTGATGCAATCTCTAATGTTGAGGTTGATGAAGTGTTTACTTAAGTGGACATCTTTTTTTCAACCGACTTCAAAAAAGGAGGTACTCAATTCGGTTGTAATTTTTATGTTACCTCAGAAGTCCGTCATTTATTATTATAATTAATTAGACATAGATATAGACAGAATTTTTTAATGGAGTTTTTTGACAATTTCCGTTCTATCAGTGTCCAGTGATGTGACTCTTGGTTCTATGGCACGTAAGTTCTTACAGTGAACTGTTTTCATTACTGGAACACGCGACGTCCGAAGGCAATTTCCTTTAATTCGCTTTATCCATCATTGATTCACTGCTGACGTTTGACGGCTGAAGAAATTACTTTGGGCTCGTTTAATTTTAGGTATGCGAGTAGTATACCTGTATTGTTTGTGTTCTTAGGTAAATAGAGGCGTGCCTTGTTTGAGTTTTGTGTTTGGTACAAGTGGAAATTTCAGTTTTTTTTTTTTTGTGGTATGTCGGTTTTTGCGTTATTCTTAGAAAATCGAAGTTAGTTTGTCTATCATATTTTACATTATTGAATTGTAAAACTGTTAGTAAGCGTTTCGAAAAAGCAATTTGATAGTTGATTTCTCCTTCTATAAGTGGAGCGAAAGAGAGGGACAGAATTTTATTGATTAAAACCTATCTATTCGTTCAGCTGTTGTAACTCTTTAAACAGTTCTGTAGCTCTGGCAAGTATCAACCCTATTAGCATGGACGCATTTTAATGTTGCCACTTCATATAAATGTAATTATTTCCTGTTTATTTTTTTATGATTTTATCTATTTTTTTTTGTATTCTATTCAAATCTATTTGATACTACACCGTTCCTATATCTTTGTGCTCACACCTTCACCAGCCCACGCTGAAAACCAGCGCTGTAGACTCGTCACATTATGCATGGGGCCACAGCATTATGCTAAGCGTTCGGCTGTCTTGCACGGATCTGACGCATATTTTCTTTATAGAATGATTATAATTGCAAGTTAGTCTTGCGGCTGTTCGATTTCGATATTAGCGGCGAGCGGCGCGCCAAGCGGGCCGGCGCGTCGGTAAGCGGACGCACAGCGCTTTAAGCGGCGTCTTCTGACGTGCTCAAACATTTTCTTACTTTTTTTTATTACCGCTCGCCGCCTCGTTCTTAGCTACGCTCACAGCGCAAGGTCGTGAACGGGCGTTTAAGATTGCATAATTTCTTTCTTTTCGTAGTAAATGAAAATAATAATGTATTGTACCTAAAAAAACAACTGAAACTTGTTCTAGCTGATATTATAACAATGCAATAATATAACAATGCTCTATAACTTACAAAACATAGAGGGCAGCACCAATTGTCCTTACTAAGTTATTTATTCAAACCGTATTTCCTAGCACATTAATCGCTATAAACGCCGGATATGCTGAAAATTATAACGCCCACCTTCCGGCAATGTTCCCTGCCTATACGCAATATATAAAGGTGGCATATAATATACTATAGTATAAGACTCATTGTGTTAAGTCGGACGGTGAGATTTATATGTAGACTTGGGTCTATGAAATGGATGTATGAAAATGTTTTATTTGAAATATATGTTTCGTACATGAATTTTACCTTTGCAAAGAACTTCGTATGTTACACGTTTCATCTTTGATTCATTAATTTCAAAAGGAAAAGTTTTGATGTATTCAAAGTTAGATAGACTAGACATTTTCTTAATGGGCTTCAGTTTTTAAGGTTGCGTACCTAAAGAGTTAAAGCGAAACCCTATTACTAAGGCTACCCTGTCCGTCTCTTTGTCACGATGTCTCATGAACCGTGACAAATAGACAGTTGAAATTTTTACAGATGATATATTTCCGTTTCTTAAATAACAGCAAATACTGAAAAGTGATTAAACAAATCGTGTAAAAAAAGTTGTAAGAATAGATATTGTACGGAACCATTTGTACGTGAGTCCGAAGCCTACTTGGCCGGTTTTTTGTTACACATTTAAGTTCCTAAATATTTAATGCCATGTATATTTAAAATTTTAAATAATTTCAGCACAGTGAAAAGAAAAATATCTTGCAAATAATCGTAAAAACAAGATTTGAATAAAAGCCTCGAAACAGAAACAGCTTTTGAGGAAAACTAAAAAAATATGGATATAGCCATTATAAATTTATTAGTAGTGTAGATAAAAAGTTAGATAAGGCTGTATTCGCGTGAACTGGCCTTATTAAAGATTCATTTTGTGCGGATCAAGGTGAACCAACGGCCAAAGCTCATCCCACTCGCAAATGAAGTGCAAAATGTATTTTTCCATTAAGAATCTATTTTAGTTTCATTGCTTTTAGGATTTAAATGAATTAATAGTTTATCTTCTTCTCTATTCTTTCCTGTCCTTTCTACGTCATAATATGACATGTTTCTGTCTGAGCTTCAAATTGAAACTTTTAATAATCATTTGTAGAAACTAATTTTTGTCTGTGGTTTCGGCAGCACGAAAGTAGATTTTTTTATTATGGATAGGCTCGCGTTTGACCACTATCTTACCTGATAGGAAGCGAGCGAGCGTAATGTGGCCGAAAATGGAGCACGCTTACCTAGAAGCGACCTATTCTTAACTTAGAGACCCTTAGGTTATAGCTATCAGGAAACATAGACCCCGGCAGGGAATTCCACTCCTTAGCTGTACGCATAATGAATGTGTTCCCAAAACACTTTGTACGTATGTATGTCCACCATCTTGTGGTTCGATGATGGAATGAACTTGGCGGAATTCAATTGTGTGACTCCAACGTTTCTTCATACAAACCGTTTCATTCTCTTAGGCAATGAATTTTGGAAAATCCTTTTTTTAATACGCGCCTATGCTACAGAAGGAACCTTTGGAAAATTGTACGCTCCTTATCCCAGTCGTTTCAGCTACAGAAAATATGATTGGTAGTTCAATATAATATCGAGAACTGATGTTCCCAGCAAAAACATCACACTGAAACCACATTGCTCCTACAAAAATAAAGATCGCCAAACAGCAAATATCGAAAGCGCCAGAATACATATTAAAGTTCGACAAAAAGCAATATCTTCGTCGATATTTGCAGGCGCTCTCGTGTGGCTTCTATTCATCGGGCCTGCAATGGAGGCCTAGATCACAATAGGAATTGCAATTAGGCCTCAATTTACGCATAGTTTGGAGTGGAATTTCATTCGTGGGGCCACCTCGGTCTTCTTGAGGAATTCCTCTACTTTCCTTTACGGGTTCACCGAGATGTTGGGATGCCCGTTACCGCGACGAGGCATCTCACGACACTTGTATTTGTATTACCATTGCTCAGGAATGACTATTGTTTGAGGAATATGCTTGGTGTTGTTCTGTGGGGATCTGTTTGGCATTTAGAATATTGATTTAGTGGGTAGGTGGGGTGGGTTGTGAAGCTATTTGTTAATAGTGCGAGAATATTCCCTCTGCATTGCTAAATGTTGCATTTATCTGGGGACGATAACAATTAGTTTGAGTGGTAACGTGAAAAAGTGGAGACCAGTTGGTTTTAATGTTAAAATAAAACCTCTCTGCAAGCATATTATTTGTACACATTTAGTCAAAAAGGTGCAACAGCACACGGTATTTCATGTATTTCAAAAAGGACAAAGGCGAGCGCGTAAATTCTGGATTTCAATCGCCGCAAAAAGTTTGAAACAAAAATGTTCCATTCATGTTTTATAAAACAAAAAAAAACTGCACCATTATTTATGCACAGAAAAGTAAGAAACAAAACGGTAACCGCTTTCCTATACATAATACAAGTAGGCTTGAAAAACTTTCGGTGTCTGATAGAACTCATAAATTTTAATAAAGAAGTTTGTATCTTGTTTGCGTCATGTCCCACGCGCGTTGTTTATGTAAAAGTTGTAACACACAGCAATACAAGCTGGCAATAAATGTCTTGGCCAAGTAATAAGTTGATTTTTCTATTTAGGTCATCGAACACACCAAGTTTTGGAGCTCGTAACGTGTTCGATATATTCGAGTCAATTGTACCTAAGTTTTCTTTTTTATATTTAGATATTTATTTAATCTTCATGCACGACATATGTGACTGAAACATGTTCGCTTACAATGGACCTCATCAGGAGGCTTATAGTCACTCAAAGAGTAATGCAAAGTATGTTCGGAGTTTCCTTGCGTGATCGTATCAGGAATGAAGACATCCATCCAATGGGTAGGGCACATTGCTAGTAGAACGGATGGTCGATGAAGCCGTAAGGTTCTAGAGTGGTGACCGCTCACCGGAAACCGCAGCGTTGGAAGGCCTCCTACAAGATGGATCGTTCCATCTGGTGATAGTCGCGGAAATGTGGTGGATGCGAGACGTACAGGATCGGTCGCTGTGGCGACGCGAGGGAGGCGCTATGTCCAGCAGTGGTGGTCTTTCGGCTGAAATGACGAATCTTCATGCAACACAAAGTATAAAAGTGGATTTTAGCCCGTCAGGCATTCTCTACCAGTCAACCTACGGTAGTGAAGAGACAGTATCAGTATATAATATGTTATAAACTAGTGCATGAAGTCAGAGGAAACTGTCGCGCACGTGGTCCTCGAGTGCACAGTCGTCAGCGAAATAAGAACACGAACCCTGGGAGCACCGAATTCACTCACAAACGCTCTGAACAGACTGAAAAGACTTATCTACTTCTGGAGTGAGGTGGGCTGGTTAGAGTGAAGGCCACCATGGCTCACGCACCATGGTTCACCCAGAATTAAGTGCAAAAACCAGACCACAATAGATAGATATAAATGAGTGCTTGACTGCGATACGCTGCAATGTGGTTCTGGTAAGCAGTGATGCAATCGTAGTTCTAGCGTTATGCGTCATCAACATCGGAGCAAAGCTGCGATAGGTATATCGATATCCTTTATTTAATGAAGGGCGAGTGAGTTTTTCTCCAAATTGAATGGTCCCGTGACAATCAGAGTTCCATCCGCAGATCATATTTCAGCGAACGAGATAAACTCGGACAAAAGAAAGGAATCCCCGTTTACCCAATTGGGTAATGGCCCAGCTCTGTCGTTATCTCTTCCCATTATTTCTGTTTGAAGGAGGCTGTGGTGTTCTACTTAATACTGAGGGTGAAATCTTTACAAAGATCTTTGATAAAGTTCCCCGGTACTTGATCTTGTTGTGTAGAGTAACGCTCGGATAAATTGCTTTTGCGGTCGCTCAATAGGTTTATGTTACATGCAAGCTACCTTCTTGTAAAAGAGGGAAAAATATATTTTATAGAAAAATTTGCACCGGCTATTTTAAAGTTTTATTATTTGATCCTTATTTTTATAATTTAAAGGCTCGCGTTGTAAGTTTAATATTAAAAAACTTTCATAGTTAATTATCAAGATCTGTTTTTAAGTATTGATCAAAGTAATGTATAATACACTAGCTTTTGCCCGTGGCTTCACCCGCGTGCATAAAATACGGCCTACGTCACTTTGGTACACAATATAGCAGCTTTCTATCGGTGTAAAAATTTTCGCATTCGGACCAGTATTTTCAGAGATTACTTCCAACAAACAAAAAAAAACAAACTACTACTTTATAATATTAGTATTAAGTATTATTTATAATACATTGACTAATTATTTACACAGGTATTAAGCCCATCAACAAACATCAATGTGGCAGAATTTCTGAACAAGAATTTAGATAGACGGTCAGACTGGTTTTTTATTGTGTATAGGGTCGCGTTTGACTACTTGATGGTAAGCGATGATATGGCCGACGATGGAGCACACTTGACTAGAAGTAACCTATTCACTCTTGACTTTATTAGATCAACAATCTCCGTGTAAGTACTTCCAGATTTAAGTTTCTCCTCTTTACGTAGGTCCATAATTAGTTTAATTTTCGTCCGCTTGAACATAAAAGACGCAAAGTCAGCGTACAAATCGAAAACAAGAAAATGTTGAGAGAAAATATTTATTTGTTTTTCCAGTTAAGTTGTAAAAGTCTGTAGCCGAAGTCGAAATTCTGTCCTCACTTGTGAACTTGCTAGACTCGAGTGGTCGAGAGTCCACCGTACACGTATCGACAGAAACTTAGTCACCAACTATTCCAGATTATAACCGTAATTCAGGCCAGCTATAGATACTTAGAAATGTAGGTCGGATTACATCAGATCTGGCGGCTGAAGACGAAAAGCCGCCGTCAAAGGGAGGCAAACTTCGCAAACAACTTGAGCTTGATAACCGATGGCGTTTGGCGAGACTCGCGTTTTGATGTTAATGACTTTTTGGAACATTCGCCAGATGTTAGCCTGTTAATATTGTATAGGAGGTTTCAAGGTCTTAGGATTTTAGAATAGAATAGAATAACTTTATTACTCGCCAAAATAGTAATATAAGTTTTACACAAAATTAAATCTTTGGGTACAATAAAACGGTCTTATCGAGAACAACAGCATCTAACAGACAACCTTTAGATGAAGTGTAAAAACTTATAGTACTTAGGCTTTTTGTACAATATTGTATACAAAAAAGCTTTTTCCCACGCGGCTTCGCTCCCGCTCTTCCCTACTCCACGCTACTATACCCTACTCTACTCTACTCTACCCTACTCTACCCTACTCCACGCTACTATACCCTACTCTACCCTACTCTACCCTACTCTACCCTACTCTACCATACTCTACCCTACTCTTCCCTACTCCACCCTACTAGACCCTACTCTACCCTACTATACCCTACTCTACCCTACCAAACTTCACATAAACCATCTACTAAATAGTCCGAACAAAGCCTAAACATTTGGTTTGGATAGGTGATTCCGTTCTTGAGTTATAAAATTACAACGAAAAGTGGCATTGATTTTTATATATTTATAGATATCGTCCTAATGTTATAAAGACAAAAGTTTGTGAATGTGTGTATTTTTGTCATTACTTCTCGCTCGAATGACTGAACGGATGTATCGGATCGGTCATGTCTTGGAATAGACTTTTTCCGGGAGTAAAGGGGGGCTTACTCCCGGTAAGATAATTTTCTACTATCAGATAGCATCTTGATATTTCACACTTACTTTGTATGTAGGTTTATACTGTGAACCACGTGAACTTGAAATCGTTTCGGATGTTACGAAGAGACGAGAATGTGATGGCAGTTTTCTACAAGAAAATTGTAACGACATTTTACTTCTATAAAGAGAATACTTAAGACATTTTCCTATCTAGACAACTACCGCCAAAAAAAAAAACAAGTTATCTCTCTATAATAATATGAAAGTGGTATAGAATATAATGTTCTACCATTTTAGTAGAAAAGCTGAAAACACTTGTTTGTTTTTAGAACACTTTAAACTGCTCAAGAGCATCCTCGAAAGTTTTTCGCTCCCATATTTCCTGGCGACGCTTGTATTTTAAAATGTCCGTTACCCAACTTTCCTCTTATTTGTTTCCTCGTGCATTCGGCTATAATTCACTTCTATTTAGCGCGGTAACTCGAAGACATTTTTAAAAACTGCAGTTAACGGTGATTTACCTTTTTAGCTAATTATTTTGGTAATATTTTTTTGAAGCAGTTTTATTTAATTAAGTTAATCTGTGAGTTTGCCTTTTGCTTTGCTACTTTGTGCGTCGTTTAAAGTCTAAATATTACGAGGCAAAATGTCACCTAACATGACACGCAACGCTCAATCTTTGTGACACTGCAACGTTGCCCAATGTCCTGCAACTTGCCTCCACCATTTTACAACGCATTCACGTGACGTAGGACATCATTATCATCATCATCATTTCAGCCGATATATCCACTGTTAGACATAGGCTTTCCCAAGCGTCGCCACATCGAACGTTCCTGTGCGTCTCGCATCCATCGGTTTCCCGCAACCTTCACTAGGTCATCGGTCCACCTTGTAGGAGGCCTTCCAACGTTGAGTACGTAGGACATGTTATTGGATAATTTGACAACGTTTTGCATCAAATCAAATCAAAAGCATATATTTCAAATAGACCATATTAACAGGCACTTAAATAGTCAAATGTTGGTCAGTCCGAAAAAAAAGAAGCTAAATTGCACGTCATGTTTCGTCATTTGTCCCCACAGACCAAGCACTGTTTTTTAGTTGTGAAGTCATTGAATGACTTCTCCCTCTCTAGGGTGGAGCGAGACTACGACTACGACTTTTACTGACTAAAACTGACTTCTTTCTTCCTTCTTTGCCTTGCGAACCCCGAGTTTCCCTTTAGAAGCGAATCACGCAACATGACATGGGAATAAATACACGCTAGGGTGTACCTGACAGGTTGCTTGCACAGTTATACCTATCAGGTAAGTGTGTATGGAAACCTACACAGTTGTGTCCCTGTAAAACTCATCTGCACTGGCAAACCTGTCATATATACTCTAGCGTGTATACCAACCTTTAGATATCGAAAAAAAAAAAAACGTTGCTCCAACCCTAAAATGACGGATGCCATTTTGCCGTTGAGTTCAAACTTCGAAGCGCCATATCGAACAGCCGAGTGTTATGAAGCGTATTCATATGAAACGCTAAGTTTTCGCGAAAACATCCGCCTTTGCAATTGACGAAAGCCACATTACTTTTTAATTTGAAACGTTGGCTCTTGGCAAACGAGAGACTTTATTACACTCCGAGGTATCTCTCTTTTGACCCGTACGGCCTTTGTGCGAGCTATTTTTTATTCATTTCAACGGATTCATACGGGGGTTAGAGCCCCTCAACCGGCTTCACTTTTCGAAGGTATGTGTTCTGTTTTGTAAAAAAAAACGCGATTTTTTTTTCATCACACGATTATTTAGTTTCAAGTATGGCAACATTTTGGGTTTTTGTCAGTGCTTCGGTGGTTTTGCTAAAGCAACATTCTCCATGTTTGCACTTTTAGGCATTTTTTAAAATTGTTTTTTTTTTATGCCTCTTAACTCTATATGTCCACCATTAATTCCACGTAAGTTTATTTTTAACCGACTTCAATAAAGGAGACGCTGTATTGGACCCGTATATATGTATGGTTATACGTCCGCGATTTTTTCAAATCCTTGATCTGATTTTGATGGGATTTTCATTATTTAAATGCACTGTTTCTAAAGGTCTCAGTGACTCGATTCTACTCGTATTTTATGACAAAAAATATTTTTAATTTATGTTCGCAATCTATTTTTTTCTGTTACAAAACAGTAACAAAATCTATTATTACTACTACTCCTACTATTACTACTACACTACTACCACTCTATTACTATTAATAGTACCGACTTCTATTAATAGTACTACTGTTACCATTTGAATTAAATATTAATTCCATTCCTTTTTGTTTCAGGTATGCAACGTTACTCAGAGGAGCAACTCCAGAAATACAAGTATTCCTATTAGGTACTAAGTGAAGAAAGAAACTGGTTATCATTACCATTAATATGCATGTAAAAACTTTTTGTTTGTCTGTTGCGAAGTGCTTCTGAGAATCCTTTATTAAATATAGATACTGCATACTATAAGATATGAAAATGAGCATTGAGAGACATTAGGTGTCTCTAAGGCTTAATATACATTTAGAATAACATTATTAGTGTTTATTTATTTATTTTAATAATGAGTACCTACTTGTTACTTAAACAAAATTAATTTAGTTTATGTAAAACCTGAATATAGTTTGTTCAGAATCAGTAACTGAATGGATTCCGATAGTTTTCTCACCATGTTATATTTTTTTCCAAAAGTATTTAAAAAAGTCACAAGTTGGACACCACCAACACTAAGTACAGCACAAGTCACAGCAGGTCACAGCGGGCATTAGGTGCCAGCAAACAGCTGGGTGGAAGTGCAATACAAACCCTCAATCACCTAGCTGTTCCGCTGACTATTTTTTTTTTTGCTGACATAACAAGCTTATAACTTTGTGATTTTTCATGATACAGTTATGAAATTTTGTACACAGAGTCTTTATATAAAAAAACTGTACACATATTTCAGGTTCTCCTTAAACTAAAACAAATGTTGTATATGAAAACATTTCATATTTTAAGTCTTAGTGCCTTATATCATATACGCCTTAACTAGTTGTTTTTAAAGAAAAAAAAACATAGTGAACATAACAGAAAATTTTAGAATACATGCTGCATTTGATGTGATAAATTAGGACAATCCGAATTAAACATATTTACGTTAATTATAATGCTTTTTGATTTTATTGATAATTTTCTTTACAATAGGCACAGACGTAAATAATATGACTTATAACATAGTTAATTTTCATAATAAGGTTTTTATTGTGTTTTCATTCTCTTAATATTTTTTTAAAGCAAACACTCCAGTTGATAACGAATTCGACATAATCATAAAAATTTTGGCAAAAAAAACTATGCTACTCATGTCTTTCAGATTAATTTTTATCTTTTTTTGGAAGATAATTGAATTGAAAATTTGAATTAACAAAACTGTACAAAAAGTATTACAGTACGTCCAGTTATTGGACACTTAAAAATAAATCTAAAATGTAAAACTTCAGTCTATTTTTGCCTTATTGAATCATAATAATTCAATCCAGGTCTTGACACTAGTTCTTGAATTAAATTATGATTCAATAGCGCCTTTCAAAACCCTTGACGTTCTTGACAATACATCAATGGCATAATAGATTCAACTAGTAACTGTTGTATCAACTAAATAGTAGCGAGGTACTTAATACATAATATATAATTATTTCGACTATTAGATAGAGAGTAACTAAACATATTGTACCTACACCATATTTTTTTTACGCGTTTATTAATTTGCATTGGTTACGGCACTAAAGTATGTTTCTGCGGGCTTGCAGATGAAGAGCAATGGGTAGTTTGCCATCCATCCTGCCGGTAAAGGTCAGGTTAGAATCAAAGACGCGTAGTAATCTGAAAAACGGGCAGAGATAGAGCCCAGTAGGGCCAATATATGTTAGGGCTGCGGGGATGTTTGGAAAAGTGACCGCGGCTAGAACGGAGAACAACTGAGCTACCAATTGTCCGTCGTCTGCTAATCTGCATCTACGGTAGCTGGGAATTGCCTTACAACTCCTAATTCCCGGAGCGTCTCCTGTGACGGCAGCTAGAGAGTGAGAATGTCCGTTTCATTACGATGATCTTCTTCGCTACCATTACTGCAGCAAAGGAACATCTCCTAGCGAGAGGCCACCGTCGCCTATCGCCCTCACAAAGACACGGTGGTGCTCCGCCCAAGCGTGACAAGACACTAACAATGCATATGAGAAACAAAACACGTTCACAAGCATATCGGTCTCAATATATTACTATTATATGTACATAAACTGGGACACAATAATTAGATAATCGCGTATGGATTGTCCAATGCATACTTAATGACTTCTTCGCTTGACTGGTTTCATTTGAATTTCCAATTTTCTATGATTAGGTCCTGTACTATAAAGATAGCCATACACATTGAGGTATACCTGACAAGTTGAGTTGTACAGATAAATCGGAGCCTGTATGTTGAACATCTATGCGGGTTTCCACATCTGTACAGGCAACCGAAAAACAATATGAATTTCGATATTTTTTGACCGTGGGTATACCTGTGCAGGGAAACCGATTGGGTACAACCTAACGTGTGTGTGTGTGTGTGTAAGTTTTCTGTTAGGTTTTTACAAAATAACAGTTACCTTTTTATCGTAGTATATTTACTCCTTGAATATTTTATTTAAATTTATAATAAGATATGCAAATAAAATACTAATACTGGCATCTCTCTACCGTAGGGGCCCAGCAGGGTCGAAACGGGTATGAAAGGCAGCGAAGGAACGGCGTGGGTTTTTTAGTCCGTAAAAGTCTAACACTATCTTCCGCTCCACCCAAGGGGATCTGGCTGATTTTTACCCACCGTAAAAAAGAAAACACTGGCATATTTTAGAATCAAAAATTCGAAGACATGAAATCTACCATTCTTCATAAGTGGATTACAGTCCATTTGCCTTCTTATAGAGGAAGCCTGAAACCCTGCAGTGGGTAGGTACATTATAAGGCTAATATGATATTATGCTTATACTATATTAAATACCCGAATAACCCAATGATGTGGAATTTTGTATAATCTCTTGGGTATTCATGATTGGCTAGTAGTGTGGTACATTTTAACATTGTTATTAACTAATCCAGTTAATGTTTATTTGATTGTGAATAGTAAGCGATTATCGGGATATCGCTTTGTGAATTGGTAATATGTGTTGAGTTGTTAATATTATTTGTCTGTGTACTATATTTTTTTTTTTTTAGTTATATTTTGATTTGTGACTGATTTTTCTTACTCTCTCTCTTCTTACTTTGCCTAGCCTTGTCCCATTTCACTTGAGGTCGGCTCTCCTCGTCATTTTTCGCCAGACATTTCGGTTCCGGGTCATCGAGTCACTTCGCCTTTCTTTAGGTCATTGCTACAGACATCCAAGTTAGAAGGGGTGCGGGGGTGCTTTGTTGTTACTAATAAAAAAAATATTTTGTACTACAATATAGTACTTAATAGTCCTTTTTTCCGATGGAAAAATTTATCCTATGATAACCCTCGCTCTTGGGCGGAGCGGGAGATAGTATCAGACTCCTACTGACTAAAAAATCCATCCCGTTCCTTCATGTCTTCATACCGGGGCTCAAGCGCCCTTTCGGATAACCCTGGCCCCAGTAGGCTTCGACCCGGCTGGGCCCCTGCTGTTGCTGACAACTCCTTGAGGCGCGCGGGAACAGCGCGAGTCGTCGACGACTTGGCCTTGGTCCGGACAGTTACCGGACGGCCGGACAGCGAGCTTGGTTTGCTTGTTATTTATTAAGAATTTCTTATCAATGACAGAAGAAGATAGTTAGGTTACTTCTAGAATAGCGTGCATCGTTGACCACATTGTCGCTTTCTATCAGGAGAGATATTGAGAGGTTTTTGCATTCCGGGATCACGGGTTTCCCTTTCAGAAGTAAATCCATGGTCCTAGTAGGCTTCAGATCAATGGGCCCCAAAGTCTGGATGGATACCGGACAAACAGACGGCGAGCTAACCATTGCTGGTCGTCCGCACACCTACGCCTACGGTGGCTGGAAATTGGTCAAGATCCCAGCGGTTGAGGCGTGAAGACGTCCGTTCTCTCACGCATGAGTAAAAACTGTCCTGTATATCAATTTTAGAATGAGTTCTTAGTAAATATCCCTAAGAAAAAGATGTCGTAAATAAAAGTTTACATCTTTTAAGAACGTTGATTAATAAATCTAAATAAGAAACTCTCCAAAGTTCTGTACAAAAAGTCTTACCTTAATAAATCTCATTTGTTCAATAATTGAATGAAGTTACGTGTTTACTTTGTTCCTTTATGAAAAGTAAGTAATATAATTTGTACTATAAATACCTACGAGTAACAGAAGGGATTAAAAACAATTTTATATTAAGAATGTTTGTTGACTTTTTTCATAGCAAATGTTTTTACGAGTTCAAAAATTTTTAATTTTTTTTTGATTTAGAAATTCGTCAGATCATCAAATAAATATGTCTTCTCGCTCTGTTAGATAGATTGATATATTCTTTATTGTACACCAAAAATAAAAAATAGATAAGGAACTTAAACTTAATAGGGTGTCACAATGGGTGGAGAGCAGTGGTGGCCGAGTGGTAATGGACTTACGAGTTGTAGGTCGCGGGTTCAAACCCAGCCAAGCTCAACTTTGTGTAATTTATTTCATCACCACTGCTCTCAAAACTGTGAAGGAAAACATCGTGAGGAAACTAGAATGTCCTAGAACCAAACAATTCGAAGACAAGTGACATTCACCAACCCGCACTGGGCCCGCGTGTTGGATTACGGCCTATTCCCTCTCCTAGGGAGGAGGCCTGAGTCCCAACAGCGGGAACATTATAAGGCCGACTATGCTATGATATGCGCAATGAGTGGATCGAGAAGAAATGTAAGACTTTTACTGACTAAAATCCACCTGTGTTTCTGCGATTGCCTTTTCCATTCCAGGACTGCGGCAACTCTTTCATTCTCGGCTCAGTTAGATGAAACTTAACACACAGGTAGACCATGTGTTGGTATAGCACAATCTTTTTTTTATTTTAAATCATCCAAAGACATCTCCCGCTCTTGGGCGGAGCGGGAGATAGTGTCAGACTTTTACTGACTAAAAATCCACTCCTGTTCCTTCGTTGCCTTTCGTACCGGGGTAAAACCAATGGTATAGCACAATACTTTTTACCACGATAGTAAGTTGTTTTAGGAAGATTTTGTTAATGCGGGCGTAGCCACTAGCAAGGGCTAGTATAGAACTTTGAACAGAATAAACACAGTCTACTACCCAATCGGCAAGTAAGGCAGGCAAAAAAGGGGTTGTAAGGGTACCATCCTCACTTACCAGTTACCATAGGTACGTAAGCCTTTACAAAACCCTTTGAGAAGTAAGTACAGGTATTATATGTCTTATTATTTGATATTTTCTTCGTTCAAGTATCCCTGTTGGTTGCCAGGTGCCGTTTTTCGTCGCTTGCTCATTAACGACGGCATGACCTAGTTTAAACGTCCCTGACATTGTGGTATTTTGGTTTGTTTATAATTATGTGAAAGAGTATACAACTATGCATTGGCTGGGCTTCTTCAGTCAACGAATCAGCATTGCCATCCAGCGTGGCAATGCTGCCAGCGTTCTGGGCACTTTCCCATTGACAACGATGTGGACGAATTTTTGGATGCCCTATGAGTTTTTCCAGATTTTCTGCCTTTTTTAATCGTTTGTACATATTGTTATTTTAAGTTTGTATATATGTACGTATCAATTTATAGATAATATTTAATAGTTAAGATACATCTTAACTATTACTATTATATTTATTAAAGTTTTTGGTGACCGATAAATAAAATATACTATACATTATTTTCGAAATTATCAGATTGTAAGAGGTTGAGAGAAAAGTAAAAGTATATTTTCAACTCGGAACTGAGAAGTACTACATACAATAGAATTGAAAACTATCGCTCATTTTTTTGAGGTGGGACTCCATCAAATAACTTCTTCTGATACGGAGACGGTCGAGAGTCAGACTTTTACTGTAATTCATTTGTGTTCCTTCAGTTACCCTTTGCGTAAAGCCACGGTTACTCTTACAAACATCGCCGCAGCCCTAGCAAGCATCGGCCCGACTGGACTAAAATGGGCAGGAATCGAACCCACGACACGCTGCATAATTGCTCAAGGCCTACCGTGCTGGGCCAAAAATAAAAAATTAAAATCGAATTGTTTTCGTTCCTGTATGGCGCTATTATGTTGCTACAAGTCATTTTGGTGTACGAAAAATACCCTAAAGACACAGAAGAATAATGTAAGGACCAATTATTTCTATCTACTTGTATTAAGTACATAGATTGAATTTCCAACTTCACTTTTCGGTAGATCAATGTCCTGTCCTAGTTTGAACAAGTCATGACATGCCTTTATTCAAAGTCTTCTGCGTTCAACTAACTAGCACAAATGCATTGATTAATTAAAACCAGCTAAATAGATTACTCCAATTACCATATCGCTGGGGTATTAAATAATGTATGGAATTAAGTGCACTACTTTCTATTGGACTTGATTAACCCAGTTCTAATTAAAACTTTGTTTATGTTCTTGTTTAAAGATATAAATATCCGCAGGAGAACTAAGGTTGCCGACATAGCACGAAGAATTGCCAAACTTAAGTGGTAATGGACAGGGCACATTGCTCGCAGAACAGATGGCCGTTGGGGCCGAAAGGTTCTGGATTGCAGACCGCATACCGGAAGACGCAACGTTGGAAGTTGTTGATGATCACTTAAAACACAACACAACCAATTTCACAAGTAATCAGATTTACAATATTCCCACTGCTGGGTCTCAGGCCTCCTCTCTACGATTGCATTAGGCCGTATCGCATGTTGGCGACTGTCATATGTCTTTAATTTTTTTAGTTCTAGATCATGGATGTTTTCCTTCACCTTTTTGAAAACTATAGTGATGAATAAATTACACAAAATAAGCGTCTACCTGGGTTTAAACCTCTAACGTTCGATTCGTAAGTCGAGGACATTATTACTAGGCCACCGTTCTACTACACCATTTTCATGTGCAAAAACTTCTCTCTTAGAACTCAAAACATTATTACCGCAAGAAAATCGTATCTGAACCGCATTATTCCGCAAGGAATCGCTATCAATCCGGTTACAATGCAAGAAAGTCGTGTCGCATGCGGGTCAGTGCCGAGCGTCTGGCTTCTGGCATGCTTCTGGCTTTAATTTTCCGCTTCTGTAGACACGGACGCAAGTCAGCTTCGGTCTCGTTATACTAGTGATCTTGTTCTTGGGGTGCGTTTGGATTTGGAGGTGCTAGTGTAGTGGGGGTGTACTGGGATGATTGCTGACGTGATTAGAACGATTTATTTCTAGTGTTTTCTATTCTATTCTAGTTATAAAAAGTATTGTATACACATTTTTTTTTTATTCTTTATTTAACAACTTATGTACACACAATAATAAAAGAACTGAAGAATAGTACAAAGGTGTTACTTATTTCTGAAGAAATCTCTTCCTGCATACCTGCGAAAGGAAAATTGGAGATAATAGAGATGTAGACACTGTGTGTAAAAAAAAAAGGAAAATGAGTACACACAAAGACATAGCTAACAATGAAATCATATAACATGCAAAAAACAAATATAATTATATACATAGATACATATAATAAAATAAAATATATAAATCTCGTGTCACAATGTTTGTCCTCAATGGACTCCTAAACCACTTAACCGATTATAATAAAATTCGCACACCATGTGCAGTTCGATCCAACTTGAGAGATAGGATAGTTTAAATGGTAGAGTAGGGTAGAGTAGGGTAGAGTAGGGTAGAGTAAGGTAGAGTAGGGTAGAGTAGGGTAGAGTAGGGTAGAGTAGTGGTGAGTAGGGTAGAGTAGGGTAGAGTAGGGTAGAGTAGGGTAGACTAGGGTAGAGTAGGATAGAGTAGAGTAGAGTAGGGTAGAGTAGGGTAGAGTAGGGTAGAGTAGGGTAGAGTAGGGTAGAGTAGGGTAGAGTAGGGTAGAGTAGGGTAGAGTAGGGTAGAGTAGGGTAGAGTAGGGTAGAGTAGGGTAGAGTAGGGTAGAGTATGGTAGAGTAGGGTAGAGTAAGGTAGAGTTGGGTAGAGAAGACAGCTTAGCTAAAAGATATAACATAACTATTAGGCGGTACGAAGTTCGCCGGGTCAGCTAGTAATAAAATAAAATACTCGTACATACTAAATAATACATAAAACTAATATGCAATATGACGAAATGGATAGATAGTGTTCTTTCACTCTTCTTTTAAAAACTGCAAGAGTTGTATAATAACAGGTTTCTAGTATTTTTGTGGTGAGGAGAATAATGGAACTTTCGTAGTATTGTCACTGTCCATTTTAAGATTGGCTAGCACTATAAACATGACCTTCGCTAGTCAAAAAAATCGAATAACCAAATTTCTCATTCACAATAAATAAATTAGTTTTATGTTTATACATTGTGAATACTAAATCTAATTAAGTGAAAACGAGTACTGCATTATTAGTCACAAAGAGAATTATTTATTACAGAGACTGGGATGGAAAAATCACGTAATTATTATGGAACATTTCTTCCTTAGGTTATTAGCCTTATTTCCAAATCAAAGCTATTAGGATTAAGGTCAAATATACGAATACTTAACATTCGAAGAATTTTGTATCAATGAAAAAAATACCTTATAAATAATCCCGTGTGCTAAGCTTAAAATAAAAACTCATGAATACAAAATAGCTAGTGGTGACCCCCAGTTTCACCCGTCTCCGCTTTTATTTCCGTTCTTTATTTTTGCTCGGCTCCTAAGGGTCGTAGCATGATGACAAATAGCCTTTAACCTTCCTCAATAATCGGGCTATCAAATGCAAAAAAATATTTTTAAACCGACTTTTACTTTCAAAGGTTTTGTGCGTACAAACAGAACTATTCAGCATTATTATATTTGTAACTAGCTGTCCCCCGCGGTTTGACCCACGTCTTTGGTTACTGCTCCGCTACCTTGGGTTAAAGCATAATGATATATAGTTTATACTATTTGTCATAAACTTCTTTATGAGATGCAGAAAGACATTTTCCAATCCGGCTGGTTGTTTTAGAGATTAGCGCGTTTAAGCAAACAAATGAAATTCTTCGGCTTTTATATGTAGGTTTTATATCTTGACTCAAAAACGATTTCATCAGTTTTAATTTAAATTTTGTTTTGTCGAAGTAGGGAATAATATTATTTCATCACACAACACCATCTAGTCCTAAACTAAGCAGAACTGGTGTTATGAGTACTAGAGAACTGATAAACATACGTATTTATTTCTAAATACATACAAAATATCGACACTAATATTACAAATAGATAGTTTGTTTTTTTGTTTGTAGGAGGTAATCTCTGAAAGTACTAGTCCGACAATTAAATTTTTTTCACTGATAGAAAGCTGCTTTATGTACGCGGGCGGAGCCGTGGGCAAAACATATATTTTGGGTGGGAATCAAATCCACCACCTCTGGCATAGCAGTCACGCGCACCAGCCACTAAACTAATAGGCTAAACATACGTAGCAATAAATAGTTGGAAAAAAAAATTGATTGAATGGTGGAAAGTATTTTCAATGGCCAGCTCCCAGCTGTGGGTGGCAGTTAATTATTAAATACTAGCTTTTGCACGCGACTTCACCCGCATAGATAATAGCCTCTATCACTCAGCAATAAAGCAGCTTTCTATCGGTAAAAAAATTTCAGCAATCGGATCAGTACTTTTAGATATAACCTATTTTTTTTTTAATAGCCATTACTGTCCCACTGCTAGCAAAGGCCTCCCCCAAGTCCTTCCAGACATTCTTCTCTCGCGCCGTCTCTAACCAGTTCTCGTGATACGCGTCTAGATCATCTCGCCACCTCTTTCTAGGGCGACCTCGATGGCGCTTACCGTTTACAGGATAACCTATAAACAAAAAAAAAAAAAACTATTGATTGAAATTAGTTTCAAGTTTTTTTTTTTAAATACAATATAATTTGCCACAATATTTTGTAGAGAACATAAATCACAATGCAGATAAATATCGATATAGGCCTGGGTATTAATATCGACAAAACATTATATCGATACATTAACCGATGTCCATAACCGTAAACAAAGGTGTAAAATCGGCCGTAAAATGTTAGGTATGTTTATCTATAGTCAAATGGTTCAATGTTGCTTTGTAGGCCGTTTAGTTGAGTTTACGAGTTAACTGTAGTACGGACTGGCCAGATTGTCAGTGTATTACCTAGGAGCACTACAAAATCTGGTTTATATTACTGGCTAGACTTTGAATGGCGATTCCGTGTATATCTGTGCTGGCACTTCATGTTCGCCTCGTTGTTTACTGCAGAGAGTGCAGGCTGAGGCAATATTTTATGCATTTTATAACTTC
The DNA here is from genome assembly GCA_929112965.1 of Mythimna albipuncta. Lineage (NCBI taxonomy): Eukaryota > Metazoa > Arthropoda > Insecta > Lepidoptera > Noctuidae > Mythimna > Mythimna albipuncta. The sequence continues at coordinate 8,895,345 of OV815974.1, read as the reverse complement.
CGTAGTTTAATCAGAAGTTGGTAATATATTCTAAGCTCACTTCATTAATCATTAATTACAATTTTCAAATTTTGTGTTTTAATTTGGGATGTTATCACATGATTTCTCCTGCTGTAATGTAAGGGAGTATCAGACTTTTTCTGACTATAACCCACTTGTGTCCTTCAGTTGCCTCTTGAGTTTTAAAGCTACGTTGACTTTTTCACACGTTCCCAGCCATATTCTTTGTTTTTTTTTTTATTGTGATTTTGCTTATTTTGTTAAATTGTAATTGTGTTTCATTAATATTTGGCATAAATACTAGTTTTAAACCATTTCCTCCGTCACTCGTCATTCAAGGGAAGACCAGTTGGACAACATCTATCTGGCAACTTTGCTGAAATTAACCTTATTTACACACCCGTCTTTTGTGTGAATCAGGACCGGCGCCTAATAAATATTTTTCTTGCTTTCTTATTTCCTAAGAACTCATAAAATCTAATAGGTCAATATCTGTGTTTGTGATGTGAATGTGCCATAAATAGATTAATAATTATGTAGAGAAACTTTCAAATTCTACAACTGCATTAAATAAATTACCATTCTGAGAAAATATACCAACTAATTCAGAAGTCCAGTCTAATGAAAATTGAGTCGAAAACTAGGTTGTTTCACATCACTACTAAAGTTTGGACGTGGCTATTTATGGTAACAAATATTCCACGTATACTACCACTAATTAGTATGGTAATTGTGGCACAGAAATAAAGTAATGAATAATTCTAATTAAATTATTTAACTGGAACGGTACCAGTATTGTACGTTACCTTCATTTTCAATGCTTATCAAATAACCTGTAGTTTTATACTAAAAATAATTATGTACCTAATTACTTCATACAGCTGATTATATTATTTCCATGGTAATGTAGAACATATTTAGATTAACGGCCACGTTTCATAATAACTAGCCATCAGAGTCCAACCCAATACGCTTCGGAAAATTGGGTTCATTAGAGCCATAACAAAATGGGGGAATAAAACACATTAACGTAGGTAATTACGGTATTATCAAGGACTACAGTAATTTCTATATTACTCGGGTTTCGATAACGTCTACAACAATTACCGAAGACATGAATATTATACTTTCAATTCATTTGTCCGACATAATATCACGTTGCACTTACGCGGAAAACATGAATTTTCGGCATTATTTATTTAGTGTTGGAGTGAGATGTGTATATGTAGTGGTGGTATGTGTGAGAGGGATGACTGGAAGAATTTCTAATGAACGTAACATGAGTAGGAGCCGGGTGAAGGGTCAACGACCTTTTCTTTAGGGTGGATCCCCTCGGACTAGGCTCGGGACTCGCGACGGGCGGTTTATTTTGATGCATTTTCTAATTGAAACGTTCATTTTGCTATTTTACTAGTGTAAGCAAAGTTTGTGCTTTGTGTTTTTGTTGCTGAATACACCCTTCTAAGTAGCTATGTGATGTCTCAGTTAACGATTGTAAATATTTTCATAGATATGAGTGTATTTGAAGTCTGAATAGCGCTGTGGATATAAAATGTAAATGTTTAGGATTATTTGAAATGGTCGGTTCATCCCACTTCCTAATAGCTTTCTTTGATCTTATAGAAATGCATACTACTTGTGCAAATATGGATGTTAAGCATACAAATATTTTGCAGATGTTGCTCGTATATAAAGAACCATTTATATTGAAAAGATTATTTAGAAATGAGATTAGATTTATGACTTAGACGCGTCTGGAATATTAAATCACATCATACGGTTTTCTTTAATATATTTATTGAACTTGAATACACGTGTAGACATAAAGGTTATACGTTCAGAACTATACTTAGATCTTAAAAACACGTGTTAAAAAAATATATTATCTACTCAATTCTTCCAGCGACTTTGACCTTGCTTTTAATAAAAAATATCATGTCGAAATGAAAAAAAAAAATGAAAATGAAATGTCATGTCTGAGAGCACTGGTGGCCGAGTGGTAATGGCTCCAACTTACGAGTTGTAGGTCGCGGGTTCAAACCCAGCCAGGCACATTACTTTGTGTAATTAATTTCATTACCACTGCTCTCAAAACGGTAAAGAAAAACATCGTAAGGAAACCGGCATATCCTAAAACCAAAAATTCGAAGACATGTGACATTCACCAACACGCACTGGGCCCGCGTGGTGGATTAAGGCCCATTCTCTCTCCTAGAGAGGAGGCCTGAGTCCCAGCAGTGGGAACATTAAAAGGCTGATAATGATGATGATGATCTTGAGTCTTAATTTAGATTATCATATACTCTAATGCTAAGTTACATCTAAATCCGTGCAGCTGCTAAAGCAACTATGTGTAGGTACATATATATTGTAAGTTTGTGTATTTATCTTTTGTATACCTATATATTTTACCTATGTATCACTCGTATTTTAAATATTAGTTAGCAGTAGGTACACACTTTAGTTTAAAATTCTTATAGTAGGTACATCCTAAAATTGTCTGATAGATATGGCTATCAGGGTTGTCAGTGATAAGACCGCCATTGTACCCATAGATTTAAGTGTCTCTAAAATTGTTACTGGACTATTTTGATGTATGTAGCGACATCTATGTTGTCACATAACAACTAATCCTGCATAGCGCAATCAAAGTTTTCCAAGTAATTTGATCATTTAAGAAAGCCTGAAATCATTTATCGGGCAGACATAACACCCGTCTGGTCGGAGGATCTTCTCTTTTTGTGGGACTTTACTCTCTGTTCCGCATACCTCCAAATGTACATTAAAGTCTACTTTATTCTATTATATTCTAAAGCATAATTAATAAACTAACATCTAGAAATATTCATATTTAGGTATAATATTATTCACCAGTCCACTTCTACACGCGTAAAACACGCCTTTGAATGCGCCACCATTTTTATTCTCATCCAGTGTAAACAAGTTACCGTGGCAAACATTGCTTGTTTATCCAATTGGTTTGGACGCAGGGCCTTTATGTGGCGGGCTCCAGTCCAGTCCAGTCCGAACTGGGGCCCATTGGGGCGTGAAAAACGCGCCAATCGCCACTGACATGCCGCATGCGGGCCCAGGGATTCTTTTTTTTCACATTTAAAATACTGGACGAAAATAAAGTTTGGTGTCCAATTAGAGTTTATTTGTTTTTTTTTTATTTGAGAGCTGTTTGGTAATGGAATTGAAGTTTTGTGTTCGTATTAGCTTTTAATTATTGTTTTGACGGTTGCTTTTGTGTGATTTGATCATGTTTTTACAGCTTAATGGTGATTTCTGTATCGTGGACAAGTTAAGAAACATGTAAACTCGCATAAACAATACCCAGAACAAATTACGTAAAGTCCTTCCAAAAATTCCAAATATTTTTTTTTTCTTCCAAATATTTGTACTGTGCGGAAAGCAAACCTGAGACACGAAGTGCAGCAGCCAATCGCTTAGCCACTACACCGACCTTGCTGTAAAATAATGCCGCTCAGATGCAGTTATATAAACTTTTAAACAAGATAGTAAATTCATATCTGGCGATTACAATGCACTAGAAAAGCAAGTTCCGAAAACTAAGTAACCAGACATTGTGGCTAACTAAAATACTATCATGAGTTCTATCGCTAAAACTATGCACAACATAACTTAGTTACAAAACTGTGCACGCATAAATAAACTACATTCACTTAACAATAAAACTGCCAACATTGTTTAAACAACACAGAATATATATTATATTCTACAGAAATTCCAATTTTAAATGCTACACTCGAATATTTTAGCAATAACGCAATTTCCTTTAAAATATTGAAATAAAATTTAAAGCTGGCAACGTGGTCAGTGGATCGCGATCCGAGCAATCAGCGCTAATCAAAAGAGTGAATGGAATGAATGAGTGAATGTGACCGGTTTCTTTCTGTCGTGTGAACGAGCTATTGGTGAAAAGCTTATTTGCTTTGATGAAATGAAGGACTTCGAAGGCTTACTGTCCACGGAGGTTCGTAGCTTAGACGCGTATTCGTCATTATACGCTAGGTGTACGCCTAAGTGAAGTTTACATACAAATCTATGGCCTACTGCCCACGGATATATATATATATATATATATAATGACGAATATGCGTCTATGGAGCTATCCGTTTGTGGACAGTAGGCCATAGTTTTGTATGTAAGCTTCACGCAGGCGTACACCAATTGTGTAATGACACCGTAGGCGCGGGTTTGCTGACAGTGAGCAATGGGTAGCTTGCTGTCCGGCCGTCCGGTAACTGTCAGGACCAAGTCCAAGCCGTCGACTGCCGTTCGTGCCGTTTCATTTTACAATAGGAAAACTAAAGCTACACTAACACTTACTTAACCAACGAAATTACCAATACCGAAATTGTCAAGGTTCCACTGTTCGTCCGTATCAACTTGCTTACTTACAAGTTACATATTTAATACAAGCCACGTGATTTTTCAGTCCAATTTACACTTGGCATATTATATTGAATGATTCATTACGGAATTAAAGTCCGTACGATTACTACGCCGTAGCTGACGCGATGACGTCAATGTTACGCTGCCTACGCCGTAGCAGCGACTACGCGTGGAAGCTGTGCGTGAGAATCAATTGTATTTTTTTTTAGCTTGGCTGTTTAAGGAGATATTTATAAAAATATAATTAATCTTTGAATAAAGTAATCTAACTTTAAAAAATAAAAATTAAATAATCTTATGTTATTTATTTATTTATTTATTTATGTATCCTTTATTGTACACCAAAATAAGAATAATAATAATAACAAATTAAGTATATCGACTTGGCCCGCGAGGTTGTCGACATGTGGGAAGTGGATTCAGCGGTCATTGTACCGATAGTTGTTTCAGCCAATGGCTTAATAGCCAAGAGCCTCGACCAACATCTTAGGAGGCTCTCGTTAGGCGACTGGATCAAGGGCTTGATTCAGAAAGCAGTATTGCTGGACACGGCTCGCATAGTCAGGAGGTTCCTTTCTCTGGAGCCCTGACCGCCGGTAGCTTGGACCCTGTTCCCGATACCGGTGGGCTACTATTTTTTATATTTTTAAATGTTTTTTTTTTATTATTGAATATTTAAAAATATAATTTATATGTTAATATTTAAATAAACGAAATAATAATAATATGTTATTTCTTTACAAACATACAACTACAGAGACCACATACACAAATTAATTAGTATAATATTCTACCTAGTTGTCTAGTCCCAAGCTAAGCAGAGCTTGTGTTATGAGTCCTAGACAACTGACAAACATACTTATATATTTCTAAATACATACGTACATAATAGATTTTTTTTTTTTCAGTCACTGGCGCTAGCTAATTTTGTGTTTTTTACCATACTAGCTTTTGTCCACAGCTTCGCCCGCGTACATAAAATATAGAATATGTCACTCAGGAATAAAGCAGTTCTCTATCGGTGAAAAAAATTTAGCAATCGGACCAGTACTTCCAGAGATTACCTCCTACAAACAAAAAAAACAAACTTTACCTCTTCATTATATTACTGTAGATGTAAATAATAAGGTTTACAATGAGAAGAATTTTTAGTTATATTATAAAATATTATTTAAGTTTGGCCCTTAGTTTGCCACGTAGTTTTCCACATAGTTTGCTACGTAGTTTGCCACATAGTTTGTTGGTTAACATTGGAATCATTTTGGTTCTCTACATGTTTTTACTGTGTTATTGTGTCCTGACTTACAGGTTATAGTAGTGGGTGTTTGAGGGCCGAGAAATAGATGGCCCGCGAAAGTAGGCTAGCGAATATTTTTAGATAGCGGTCCACGTAAAAAATGTGGCTCATAAACAAGGTTATAATGAAGGCTACATAATGGCCTATGTTATAGACTTTATCCTTGTTTTTTTTTGTGTGGGCAATCTTTTATACGCGTTTAGACGTGTCTCGTTGTGAGCTAACCATTTTAGTTTTTTTTTTCTTAAATGTCTACAAACATTTTAGTTTCCGACAAGAGATTGGAAAATAGTTTACTGGGTTTTACCAGTGGTTTCGTCCACGGGAAAATAGTTTTTTTTTTATTATAGTAGAAGGTACGCGCTTGGCCGCTGTCTCACCGAAAGCGGCGATGCGGTCAACGATAAAGGTAGATTTTTTGCATACAAATTTTAAATTTTTTTTTCCTTCCCTTAGTGGGGTACATTTCGGAAAATTCTGTCTTAGTGCTCACCGATGCCTAAAAAAAAAACACCTTGTGCAAAATTTCACGCTGTTAGGTCCTTTGGTTTTGGTTGTACGTTGTTATGTCAGTCAATCAGCTTTTCCTTTTATATTAAACAGATAAGTAAGTAAATAAAAATGAAATATTATGAGGTCCTCTATTCAAGTTGCTTGCTTTGCTTGTGTTTTCTTATTACTCGTATTATTCTGAGAAATCATTAAATAAACTCTCCTAGTTTTTGAAGAGCTGGAGAAAATGTCAAGTCTACTGGACACTTTTCACTGCTATAACTATCTATTTAAATCTAACTGTTGCAACTGACTTAAACCTACCCATGTTTCTTCAGCTGACCTTTGGGTCCCAGGATTGCGGTGACTCTCGAACAATTCCGGAGCTGTGGTGTATTTTACCCCCTCCTTATTAGCCCTTATTTTAGGCACCAGATTGTAATTATTAATATTATAATCTTTATTAAGTACAGGACAAGCATTGTTGTACTTGTTATATTTATGAGAATATTAATTTAGTATCTAAATTTTTACCAACACTATTATATGGATTCATTGTAGCCTTCAGTAGGATAATTATAGAAAATCTTTGCCTGATATAACATTCTAATAATATCCCGGAATTCTCAAAGTATATTCTACTGCTAACATTCTCAATTTAGTAGATATTTCGGTCGCTATCAAAAAGCTTCTATCGTTATTAGTAACAATAAGAGCACAAGACTTAAAATTGAATAGCATTTGGTAATTCAACCGTTTATTTAACTCATCACATTTCACTTGCGACCCTCCACCGAGTGACACAGTTGCTTTTGCTCCCCAAAACCGAACAAACTCATCATGACGACATGACCTAATTCAGCCTATTCACCGAAAAAGAGGTTTCATATATCCGAAACCGTAGTTCGATAACATTGAAGAGTCCGCTTCAAACTCGATATCGTTAAAGGGCGCTTCACACGGGCTGAGGCCGCTGCGAAGTAATTTTGTTAGATCAATTGCAAAACTTTGCGGCCGTTTACACAACACGGCGGCCGTACTTTGAGGATATCGGGCCGTAAGCTCGCGTCCACGAAGACCTTAAATTGTATGACATGGGTTTCTGTGTTATACATAATGTCAAAATTTGTTTTAAGAGATTATATGTTCACGTGTCTTCAAGGCTGCTTACTCCATGTAAATAGGCTCTTAATATACTAGTGCGCTTCACCATCACCGATTGAATTACTGCTTACCATCAGGTCTCAATGTCTCTATGAGGAAGAGTTCTTAAATAGCGGTTTCTTAAATGCGGTTATTTATTTATTTAGTCTTTATGCAACAAAAAGTACATAGGCGGACTTAATGCCTTAGGCATTCTCTACCAGTCAACCTAGGTTATCCAGATTTTGAGGTGTTAAATTAAAAGATTGGATTAAATTAACTATCGGAGTCGGAGCATTAAGTCAAATAAGTACTCCAGGGTAGTCCCAAAATTATTATTTTCTCAAATAATTTTACAATTGGCACCTTTTTTATGGTGGGAAAAGCATCAATGACAACTCCCGACTCTCTTGGGCGGAGCGAGAGATAGTGTTAGACTCTTACTGACTAAAAACCCACCCCATTCCTTCAAGCCTTTATACCGGGGCTCGAGCTACAATTTGCACCTCAATATCGGAAAGTATACCTATGGTAACAAAAATTATATTTCTGGTGATGGCATGTATGTTTTTGCACAATTATACTTATTAAAACCATTCTCTATAAATATGAGATTACACTCTATAAATAGATAGGAAAGCACCCATACTCGAAAACCGAGTCCAGCCTACCCACATCCTTACCGGACGCAAACAACACACAAACATGGCCTAACTCAGCCCACACGTAATTTGCCGTAAACTTTATTACCGTTATAAGTTCCTAAATATTATTATCTCCCCTTGAACATCAGCAAGTCACCAGCCCACCTGAAGGGATTTCGGTAATAACTCACTAAAGGTGGTTACACACTTAGCCGCAAGCTTGTCAAGCCTGCGTGAACAATACTGAAGTCTAATAGTAGATTATGTGACTGGGAGATAAAGCAGTGTCTTTAAGTCGAGGGCGGCATGTTGATTCCGAACGAAACGAAGGTTGCTGATTTTAATCCCGAACGTCTGCGAGGGACTTATATAATTAACTCTCAAGCATCGCGAGAGAGTTAAAAAAGAAACCTTAGTGAAGTGAGGAATTCAAGCCGCCCAAGACAAAGACAGCTTTATCCCCGTGTTGCATACTCTACTTTTTACACTATCTGTGAGATAATTAAAAAACAATTTGGTCGATCAAATCATTTAATGGAGAAATTTAAGTATTATATTTACAAGTTCGTCAAACAAACAAAATTCACTACTCCAAGATTCTATAACGTCGCCAACACACCAATATAAGCTCTTTGTAGATCACTACCTTTAGCCCGCGACTTCGTTTGCGTACATAAATTATAATCTATGTCACTCAGGAATAAACCAGGTTTTTATCGGTGAAAAAATTTTAGCAATCGGACCAGTACTTTCAGGGATTACCTCCTACAAAAAAAAAAAAACAAACTTACCTCTTCATTCATTATAGATTTAATGTGAATTGTAATAAATTGTTCCTATTAGAAATAGAAAAAATTAAACCTATCTTTCCTGTAAAGTGAACCATAGTTTTAGTAATAGCATTGCACAGTCACATAAAAAGAAATGTATATCTTCACTTCATGTAAATTTATGTCAATTGGTTGCGCCCTAACAAGATCATGTAGGTGATCACCTATTAAGTCAAAACTAATCTGTAACCTCATTATGTGTACATTGTGTGCAATAAAATAAAAAGGAAAGAAAATAAATAATGTACATAATTTTATTGTTTATTCTCTAGAACGACCAATTGAACCGTGTACCAGCTTCTGACGTTTTGCGGGGACATGCAAAACATATGTAAGCCTTTGTGAAATAAATAATAAAAAATACTTTGTTATTTTTTTTTACAAACATAACGGACATTGTAGTTTTTAATGACTTATTGACAGTCAAAACGAAAATTAGAGACATAAAATTTACCATATTATTATTTTTTGTAACCCAATATTAATTCTAATTTCGATTGTTACAGGTAAATAACGGTACTCAAACGGAAACGAATAAATGTAATCAACTCCTTCTGCGTGCTCCTCGATTGAAATAAAAACTCGAACCTTGGAAGCATCGAATCATTTATACACGCCTTGAGCAAACTGAAAGGGCTCCTCTGCTTCTGGAAAGAGGTGGGCTAGTTGGAGTGATGGCCGTCTTGATCCATGCACAATCCAGTCCACCGAGGACTAATTCATAAATATTCAAAATTCAAGACAAGTATTCAGCTCAAATAAACTCTAATCAAATAAGGTTTTTTTGTGCATGCACAGTTTATTACCAATAGCTTGAATATGCAAGATGCTTGGACAAAACTGAATTAAAAAATGCTCAAATAGGCTTGCAAAAAATCATTGCTCATGCCGACTTATCAAACAATGTGTCTTGCTTAACAAAACTTAATACACACAATGACGCTATGTTTGTCGAACATTTATTGTGCGTAAGGAGTAGAATATACCGGAGTATTTTTTTTTTCGCCCCTATAACCTCTAAGTTAGCTATAACCCCTAGGTTATAGCTATAAGTCAAGAAAATGTAGGTCACTCCTAGGCAAAAAGCACTATCATCGACCGTATATTCGCTTATGCCATCAAGATTAAAAAATAATTATATTATTAACGTGGAGTTAGAGAAAGATTTATAAAATTCAAATAATTTTGGCGGTTATGGTGTTAAAATGTCCAAGTTGATGTTTGTTGATTTGGTTTTCTGAAAGTTTCCGACAGAAAAACGACTTGAAAGAAGCAGTTACGGGTATTTAGTAAGGTTGGTTCAAGGTTAGTAGGTAAGGTTGGTTCAAGGGATTTTTTTCTGTAAATAATATTTAAGCGGATAGGTTTTGTTGTTCAACGTAAACAAGGCAAATCTGGCAAAAAAATATATTACCTATAAGTAGAGGAAATCATGTTAGAAACACCACTCTGTACTCTTTAATTCAAATAGCAGATGTTGAGGAAAAAACAACAGGTTAAAAGTGAGAGTGGGCTGGCAAGTTGCACGACGAATGCATCCGGGCACGTGGGTGAAGATCGTCATTCACTGACACCTGAGCAAGGACAACGCCATCAAAGTGGACCGTGGCGAACTTAGTTGACGATCTGATCCTGTTTGCGGGGCATACTCGGTTAGAAATCGTTTTAGGTAGAGAGATATGGAAGAAAAAGGGCGAAATAAAAAAAAGGAAAGGGAAGTCACCTGAAAAAAGCTTACTTTATCTAAATATTGAAACCTCATACGAGCTAACATACAATAAACCACAATAACTCGCTAAAACCACTCCATTTACAACACAAAAAGCGACACAAAAAGACAATCACGACCCGTTAAAAGTTCGCCCCGTACACCGAACAAATTGTACCACTTATGGGCCCGTGTGTATCATTATAACACCTCTGATCATGTTTTGTAAACAAAGTTGAAAGAGCTACATATTAAATAGCGTTACACTAAAAGCATAGCCGTGTTCGCCAAATTGATTCAATTTGCAAATAATCCGCCAATATTGTTGGCGCCTATCGGATCCGTTCGGAACGCTACCGGGCGGTAATTGATGCGTGAATCAGCGTTACCGAACGTTTTCTTGATTTGTATTGAGTGCGAATCGGTGATCATTGAGGTGATTTATTGTTCATTACAATGAAATATTCTATTGAGTTAAGAGTGATTCGGTGTCATTCAGACGAAAAATTCGACAAATAATGGCTGGGTTAGCTGATGCTTAATATAGGGAATCGTTCAGCAGGTGTCAGAAGCAAAATTCTTTTTTGTTTTTTCCATCCAGTACCTAAAAAATTCATTTTCATTCAAAGTAAAAATCGTGTCCCAGTTTTCTCTACCTTTCTTTGCTTAATTAAAGTTTCGACAATTTTCTTTATTTTTACCCTTTATTCTCTGTTAATAATACCTTCTCCGACTAGTCATAGACTAATTGAATATGTATTTTCAATTAGGCCGACTCTATTTCTCAAGGCCTTCTTTTCAGTTTCAGCAATTCTTTAAAAAGAAACTAGCCGACTCACTTGTCACTACGTAAAGTATCGCAATTAATTCTAAATAACCTCGACGCTGTGAACTTATTAAAAAAGTGATGAGTCAAACGGTTCCTTCGCTTGATATTATAATAAACGCCGTAAGACGGTAGGCCGGTGAATTTCGCATGACAAAGGACCTGTCAGTCATCCTGTTTTAGGCTATATTTGCTGAGCCATTGTACACGTAAGTCTTGGCTTTGCTGGTGCGATCATCAGCCTTGTTCTGGGTTAGTTATTTAGTTACAACAATATACACCGTTCGTTATTATAACTTTGTTAAATTAACTGCGAAACTCATAAAAACCTTCATATTAAAAGTTGTCACAAAGTTAAATTTTCCACAAAATAGCTTTGTCGACAATACAAATCTACACAAAGAATGCTACAAAATATGAAAACTCAGGAGACAAAGAAATAAATGTGTTTGCTTGTACAAACACGTGTGTTCATTCGCTGTAAGACTTTCGTTTGTCACAATATAAAGACGTGTTCACGGAAAAATCTTTATAAAAATGACAATCTGTTGGAAGCCGGCGAACGCTCCGCATACAAAACTGAGCAAATCGCTATTGGAAAATACCGAAATATGATAGAAATGCAGCACAATGCAGGACGTTGTCACTATTCCGAGTATCTCCCTCGCTGGCCAAAGCCGATTATAATCGCGATAAAAACGCCGAGAGCGCCCCCTCGTGGACCACCCCAGCCTTATCCGATCTGCTGTCAAAAGTCTTTCCAATTTATGTATTGCAGCCGACACCCCGCGGTATTATTTATGGCTACGTAGACTTCGTACAAACTTTTCTTTTTACTCACGATCGCCACTCGAATCAAGATGTATGGCTTTCGATTCGATACGCTATCGAGGCAGAATAACGATGGATAGTTTAAAAATTTTCGGTCGCACAAAGAGCACTCACATTTGTCCAATGTTTTAGGATGGAAACCGCTAAGCTTTTAGCGGTAACTCGGTCTAACAAACAAAAAATTCCGCGGCCGTGTCATTTAGACGCGACAGGTCGCAATCAAAAAAACAATTTACTTTTTACGTGGAAACTAAAACCGCCCGTACATAGAGGAGATAAATGAATAACACCGGTTTTTATTTCTGTTGAATACGTCTATCGCTCTTATGTCTACCAAAGATTATTAAAGTATTTCACATTGGTTACCTTCTTCTCGTCGTACTATCAGTTGATTATAAATTATAAAATATCTATATTTGCTGTAAAAATTGACTGGTTGATTGATTTGGAGAAATACAATTTTTTCAAACAAAATCTATAAAATATTACGGTTCCTAAGTTGGCAACAACGGAACCCTTTTACTATCACTTTGTTGTCCGGAATTGAACTAGTTACATAGGTAAGTTTGTACGGAACACTCGGTACGCAAGTCGGATTTGCACTTGACCGGTTTTTTATAATGATAGACTCGTGCTGGGCACCATCTCATCAGGTAATGATTAAAGAGGCCCAAGTACTTAAGGTTTGCCAACGAGCAATGGAGCGTAGTTTACTAGGTGATCAATTAACGGATCGAGTTTGACAGTGAGACGGCGTCGTGGCAGACCACAAAGAAGATGGCGCGACGAACTAGACAGATTCTACCAGAACTGGCAAGAAGAAGCATGGGCATGCGAAAAATGAAAGGAGTGGAGGGAGGCCTTTGCCCAGGAGTGGGACAGAACAGGCTAACAAAATAAAAAGTATCAGTTTTTGACAGTGTTTCGATCGGTATATGTAAAATAAAACATTAAAAAAAAAATAGTAGCCAACATTTTCTTAAAGCTCGAGAACACTTGTTCACAAAACTATTTAGCTTTTTGCTCATTGCCAAAAGTATGAGATTTGGAATTACGCCCCTTATAGCGGCAAGGGTCGATACCCACCTAGGGAATACAATACTTTTGCTAAATTCATGTTCATGTTCTAGAACTAATCGGGAAACTTGTTTCATAAGCACACGGCAACCTTTTTTCCTTACAACATTGTAGAAACGAACTCCAGCGGCAACCCTAACTATTCTCCAACTTCTCACATTTTCATAGTTTTCTCCATGCTCATAGCACTTAATAGCTAGAGATTATGAAACTACGCTCTGGATATTTATAACTAACATTATCAAACTTTAGTATACGGACTAAGTTCTTTGACTAAATTTAATCCTCCGGAGACAAGTGGCGTTGACATCGCAAATAAACTGAACGAAACAATGGAATCAACTTTTAATTACTTATAAGGATTCTCTGTGATGTTGGATTATAATTTATTGGAGATGTTTTTGCTGTTTTCTGTATCATCGACGTTTTTGTTTGCAACGAGAATTTAAAATATAATAACAATATTCCACAACTATCACACTACGCTGTCTAGTCTCAAACTAAGCAGAGTTTGTGTTATAAGTACTAGACAACTGATAAAAATACGTATATTTCTTAATACATACATATATATATTATAAATAAATTACATCCAGACAGAGAACAGATGATCGTGCTCATCGCACAAACATTTGTTCCGGGTGGGAACCGAACCCACGATCTCCAGCATAGCAGTCGGGGCCACTAACCACTTGACCAACAGGCCAGCTAAAAAAAAAGTATGTTAACAAACTCCGCAATGGATGGCGTTTGATGCAATTTTCGTTTTATAACTGATGTAGAGAGATTCCCTGAAGACCTAGCTTAGATAGAATAGTAACATTAGGTTCTAAACTATATTATTAACGTCAGTTCTCTAGCTCAGAGAGTACTCTATAAGGTGGACACGCGCTTTACGGCTAACATCCTAATAATCGTAACATTTTACGCTTACTTCATAGACATGAAACCAGTGTCGTCTTTATATCATCCAGGACTATAAAACAACTTCGATATCTCGGAAAATAATTGAGTACTAGCTTTTGGTAGCGGCGTCATCCACGTAAGTGTCAAATTATCCAATCATTATTTTATACGAAAGATGTCCTTTGCTGGACATCGGCCTCCCCTACGTGTCACCACAACGACTGGTCCTGTGCGTGGCACATTTATCGGATTTTCGCGAACCTTACCAGGTCATCACCACGTATCACTCCAGAACATATAAGACATATATTCTGTGAGAAATATGTTCTATTCAATGACGCGATTATCTATACATATAATAAAATCGTAGGAAAGTCGAAACTGTACATATGTATAGATTGTTCATCATTCTATGATTGGTTTTTCGTTTTCCGAATTACACACAAGTTCGTTCATTTGTTGAAGCAAGACTGATAAACACACTCATTCACACACACATATAGGCACACTTGTTTATAACATCGACTGGCCTGTAAGGTGGTCTGGTGGTTAGTAGCCTTGACTGCTATGCAGGAGGTTTTGGGTTCGATTTCAGCCCGAGGCAAATATTTGTATGATAAGCACGATCCTTTTTTCTGTGTCTGGGTTTAATATAGATACGTATTTAAAAATTATACAAGTACGTTTATCAGTTGTCTAGCGCAAGCTCTGCTTAGTTTAGAACTAGATGGAATTATATGAAAGACGTATTACATTTAAAAAAATATTAATAAACAGCAGTATATTCCTGTACACGAAAAGAAAATTGCACCACAGAAACACAACTTCTGTACGTAAAAGCGTTGTAAAACAAGTACTTATAGGGAAAGAAATAAATATAAATTGGAAAAACGCATTTTATGAAGTGCTCCCCGTTGCGGCCATCATGGCTCATGGCTCATAAGTACCCTCCCACAGAGACAAGGGTAGCTGATATTTATTATGAAGATTAATGATGTAGACGTAAGAAGTACATAAACAGATTTATGTAGCTCGTTTTGTGTTGCATGTGTTCAATCAGGATTGCCATTGTGAATTTATGGATTTTTTTAGTGTCTGCGTACACGGTGTTTTGTTTATGTAAATGTTGCATGCTTAACTAAAGCCACATACATACATGAAACGATCATAGCTTATGCCAATGCTTCAATATACGACGTGTAACATAAAATGCGCAAAACTTGAAAATAGTTAGATTAGAATAACAAGCAGAATCAGTTGAATTTTTAATATAGGTCGCATCTGTATTTTTTTTTTTATTAATTTAAAATTTGGTCCCGTCTATTTATTAATGGGTCAAGCCAACACGTGCGCAAACCCACCCAAATAGGTAAACAAAAACAAATGGTAATCAGTATAATTTATTTAGTTCATATTTTAATGCAATTTTAAACAAACTAAAATTGCACATAACCTTAAAAAATTTGTTAATGATTTTTTTCTCCCAAAAACAGGTCAGTTGAGTTAAAAATCGTTTGGGGTGTCTGAGGTTTTGCATTTAACGTTACACGTTGTATGTATAAAGGGCATGGCCATGCCCCTAATGACCTATATTGACTTGGCAGTCGCATGTATATCACAAATAATTAAATTAGATTGTTTAGGACAGTCCAATTGCCAAGTCAATCTAGGTCATTAAGGTCCCCTAAGTGTGGACTGAATAAATTAACCGACTTGTTATATGGTACATGATCTCACCACTTTTTTACAGAAATCAAAAATCAGGAACGTTTATTTCAAACATACCAATTACAGGCACGTTTGAATGGACAAAATGTCGGGCAGTCAAAAAAAAAAAGTGAAGCTAAATTGCACGTTCCAAAACATTGATCTCTATGGAGAAGAATGTGCAAGAAACTCCATGGGCGTATTTACGGTAGAAGAACTGAGTTACAAGCCTTGGTTTTTTTACAAGTTATATTTTTGATGGCACCTTTTTTATATAGTTTCTTTCTTATAATGAGTTAGCACTGTAGATTCAGACGCACGCATCGAATGCAGTTTCGTCTATATAGGTATGTAATTCCATATGCACATCGCAATATCTTGGAATTTTGAATTTGCGTCTTCTGCCAGAAATTCTGTATTTTATCAAATGCAAAATTGTCACATGACGTCTCCGAAACTAATGTTATAGCCATACATTTTGCACTTAGCGTATTTAAGCCGGGAGATGTCATTTTCCACCTAAAAAAAAGCCTGCTGGTTTCTTAAAAAATTACAACACTAAGATAAAAACAAAACAACGTTTGAAGTGTTTCAGGTCAGGAGGTTAACTGTCGTTTCATTTTCCATTATATTTTTTCTTTTTTTCTAAAAGGAATCTTATCTCTAAGGGCGTGGTCAGCCGGTAATTCCACAAGATTGACACCGCAGCAACGTCGTGGCGAATCCGTGACAGGTAGAGCAATCGGGGCTTCGAGGTTTATTTTCGGTCTGTTTCCTTACCTCTAATTGTAATTGAAGACTCTCGTTATTTTTTGTTTTTACTTTTGTGTGATGTCTTTTTTCGTCGACGTCGTTTATCTCCAAGTTTTGGCATTGTTTAGCATAAGCTTAAAATCTGCCTATAATGTTCGGAATTAGGAATTCACTCTATCAGAGGGAACAGGACATGCCGATATCCTCGTCTTGTTTTCAATTAACGTTTTAATAGCAGTGGGAATCTTCTTTAAATGAATAGCAAAGCCTTGACTCATTCACTGAATTTTAGATGATTTACAAGACATCTAAAATTCATCCACGTCGATGCCAACAGGAACAGGCCACTGTTGTGTGAACGCCACAAAAATGCCCAGCCCTATGGTCCCGTGAAGCGTCAACTAGCTGTTTACTAATTGTCTTGAATAACTCGATAAGCAGTTGGATCCCACGGCCCTAGTGACCCCTAACGGCTCAAACATATAACTCCCGATGAGATTGTTAAATGTGCCCCACTTGAGGTTTTCTGCACCTGCAGCAGCCGCTCCAGCATAGCCAGCCGAACTCAGAAGATTGGATGGACCAAGTATGTCGACATTCTCTAGGTTATTTATAATTTAGTACAAATTGCTTCTCTGCCTTCAGGGGTTAGTGTAAGTTTTGTTCCAAATACCTGCCCAAGTTACGCCCCATTTCCCAGGAGAGGCAGAAAGGTCTTCCTGTCGACCTGAATTCGTATTTGAAATATGAGAGATGATGCTGATAAATTATCCGTGTCAATTCGTACCGGTTGTTATGAGTTGACATACCAAGATCTTAAGTGATTGTTATGATATTTTTAGTCTTTTTATGATGGAGCAAGATACCAATCTTGCTCCATCATATAGCAGTGGTTGATCGATTGGCTACGGCACTGCGTGTCACAGGTTTGATTCTCGCACAGATTAAACATTTTTATGGTCTACAGGTAGTTTTTCCGGCTTTGGGTACCTATCTGGTGTATCTGGGTTTACCTAAGATCGGGAGAAGTAATTGGTGATTATCCACCTCAAAAAGAAAAATCTACCCACATTAAACTTCCTCCAAATAAGTTGAACTAAAAACCAAATACTGAAAAATGTACGATACATTTTATCAGTTGCTTACCATCTAAAAGTTGTAAACCCAAGTTCCTCTCGGTTAAATTTTACTTGCAACAGTAACGTTTAAGCGTTCGGTTACTGCCGACTAACTGTGAGTTCAACCGTTGCGCTAACTACTTATCTCCTTGCCCCATTGATCTTTAAGCTACTAGTTAAAGGTTTATACGCATCGTTTCGAATGCTATAAATAAACAGAGTAATTTATTGCATGCTTCCTTGTTTGGGAAAAGGAAAAATTGCCATATATCTTGTTCCTTATGGTAGTAGTAAAATTGAAGGGGTACAGTAAACCTTGAATCTGTTTTCTCTTTGTTTTGACAGACAGTTCAGTGGCTTCTTCAGCCATGTACAAGTTATTATTACAACCACAAAGGAAATTTACTTGCGTACCAAGTCATTTATGTAGCTTCAACGATGTGTATTCGCCGTTTAGTTAGGTTAATCTGTAGATATCTATAACTTAATATTTGTTTAAAGGGAAACAAATATTTTTTAACACGTACACGCTGAAATACGGGTCTGAAGATATTGAACTGGCTTACATTTAAGATTTACAATCTTTTAGTTAATTTTAATAGTTTACTTACCAAACACTCCTTTTTTTTGGTCAAAGTCGTCGACGGCGCGCCTTAAGGAGTTGTCACCGTAGGAGCCCAGCAGAGTCGACGCCTACTGGGGCCACGGGTAGTGCAAAAGTGAAACCTGGGATCTTGGGACGGAAGCAAAGAAGGAAAAGGAGTAGGTTTTAGTCAGTAAAAGTCTGACACACCCTATCGCTCCGCCCAAGGGTGAAAGATGTCATTGAATGATTTTTCCACCTAAAAAAGACCTGTCCTCCTAGGAACTCTCCAACTCTTTTATCGATAGTCCCAAAATATGGCCCCTATACTCCGAAACAAAATGGTCATCGCAGATCACAACGAATCTAAGCTTCACAAAATATGTCAAATCGAATCCGACGCAGCGGCGACGTGAGGTGCGCTGTGAAACACAAATATTCCGTCGAGAAGGGAAGCTTCCACGGAATTTGTTCGCAGAATGAAGTCGATCGGAAAATATAGCTATTTATGGAATTTCGCCCGCCTTTTTTTCTATATCGACAGATTTGCCGTCGCGATGTCGTTCGACGGCGGAAAAGTCGGTTTAGTCGCAATAAATTAGGGTTGTTGCGTTACTATCGTAATGTATAGTGTCAACAACACTTGCCCTAGGGACGTTCCGCCAATATTTATTCTGCTCGATAGTACCTAACTATTCTGAGTTTATGTTACACGGTGGCTGTTCTTTTTTTGGCTTTGATGGGGTGGGCTGGCTTTTTGTGTTTGCCGCTCAAATAGTTGTCTTGTCAGATATCGGTTAGATGATTTTACAAGCACCTTTCAATGTTTTAGGAATTTTGCGAGTGGTACTTTTAAGGTATTGCAATAAACATTTTTTATTTTGTTTTATTCATTTTGCATTTGGATAACGCTTTTCGTAATTTACAAATTAAGAATTAAAAAGTTCCAGACTGGGCATAGTAGCCTGTTAAGACTACAATAATGTTTGAAAGAGTGACAGTAGCCTTAGAACGTAAACGGTAACTGAAGAATACAGGTGGGTTTAAGTCTGACACGCCGTCTCGTTTCAGAGTGAAAGAAGTTATTCATTGAAAACCAACCTCAAACAAAAAAGTAAATGTTACGTGTTTTTATGCAATGGCTTCACATTTTCTTCTGAATACCAATCCAATGCGGTTGTCAACTGTTTCTGTCACTTAAAAATTCAAAAATCAATCAACAAATCGTCGAGTCGCAATCTAATGACCCGCACCAATAACTGCAGGGCCATTTCCAAACAAATCGAGCTACCCACGGCAGTATTTGCGCGATTCTGTTGCGGTGGAGGTCGGGGTAATGAATAGCCCAATTTTCCGCATTTTCCCCCATTAACAACATCCGGCCGCCACGGGTGACGCGGCCGCAAATAATGGACGCCCGTATAACCGTTCGTTTGTTTGATATGAGAGCCTTTTTATGAAATAGCGGGCTGTAGGCTTCGACCACGTGGCCCTTTTGTTTCCCATTTTTATGGCATGAAGTGCTTGGAGCTGGAGTTGGGCATACGATTTTTGAATTTGTTTGCGGTTCTTTTTTGAGTTGTTTGAATATTTTTGTGCGGTTCTAATTGAGTAACGCATGTAGATTTTTAAGTGTGCTATTTGAGAAGCGTGCTGTGATCAAACTATTCATAAGTTACCTTATATAGCTAAAAGTTAAGTCATCAAAATTCTTTAAGTCACCAGTTAATCTACGTACCTACGGCACGATTGGCGCAGTGTTTGAGCGATTGGCTGCGGCGGCGTTGCGTGTCGTGGGTTCGATTTCCGCACGGAACAAGTATGATAGTTGTTCCGGATCTAGATAACTGGTGTATGTGTTTACACGTTTGTGAACGCACCTAGATAGGTAACTTACCTTTTTGATCCGTCACAAAGGACGACTAGACGTCATTAATGAGCTGTCCCTGCTTACTGATCATTTGATTGTACAATTTTTAAACCCAAATCCCTAACTAGTGATTTAAGAGAACGCCACATTGGACTGTTGGTCTGTTTTTTTATGTACTCAAAGTCTTTTATAAAATAGAGGCTTTGGACGGCCACGTAGCCTTTTGTTTCCCATTTTTCATGGTATGAAGTGCATGGAGTGGTTTTGTGTCCGAAATACGATTTTCGTGTTAGTGTGCGCTTTTATGAATATTTTTGTAAGGCTTTAATTGGGTGACGTGTGTAGATTTTATCGTGCCACTAACTCAATAACCATGCTTTTGGGAACCGCTATGAAAATATTTACCGCAATATTGTCCAGAAGAATCACTCTTGAAACAGTTTACCGGCCTATTCAGTACTAAATATCATTTTATCAATATAAATATTTTTCTTTTGTCATATTATTCACTGGCTGCTGCCGAGGAAACATCCTTCCGAGATGCATAGTAACATATTGTTTGTGCTATTCCAGGACACGGTCTACCCGTGTAACAAATTTCATCTTAATCTGTTCAACCGTTCGAGCGTGAAGAAGTAACAAATGTACTCATACACACACACACATTCTCACTCTTATAATATTAGTGTTTATTCACTTTTTCAGCATGCATCAGGGATTAGCTGGGTATTAAACATTTTTGAAGTAAAAACTAATTCACCATTCAATAGTTACTCAATAGCCTAGTGCGATTCACCATCGATGATTACATCATCAGGTGGGCTCGCAGTCAAAAAAATCAATGTATACCTACGCTAAAAACATACAAAAACGCTTCTAAATTTCCAATTACCACAAAAGTATCAACAACTCTGCTATATTTACCGTATTTATTTAGCTTTATAGTCTCTTTAAGCTCACTTAATATCTGCAATAAAAGCTTAACCGCTAACTTGAATAAAATAGAGCACATTGTCTCGGGGTCATAAACTGCGCGGTTCTTAGGGTGGGGTTACACTGAGCTCGCCAAATCCCCGCATGTACTAATAACCCGTAAACTCGAATTAGTAGTGTGGAATTGTTGTATGTTCTAGACTTCGTGTATTCTCTGCTTAAGGCTGTGCATAAATATTCGAATTGTCTGTTTATAATATTTTTTTTTTTTTACTAAATGCATTTGAGATACCTATATTATATTCGATAGCTGTAAGAATATTTTTTTAAATTTCTATTTGTTCCAGTTAATCTCCGAAATGACAAGACTGATTTTAACGGAATTTTTACTAGCGGATAGCTGATATTTATTACAAGTAGTAATTTAGGTTACTTTTATTTTTTTTAAAGAAACAGGGTTCCACAAAAACTCAAAAGAACTTCAAATTCTGGTCAAAAGACGGACGAAATTGCGGGTTCTAGCAAGTTGTGAATAAATTGATGTGGTTTGTAAAGTATGTAAGTTTATAAACCACATTCCTCGAAATAGTGATAAAATTCGTTTTGTTGCAATTTAATTACAGTACATTCTGTTGACACGTAAAAAAAACAAACCGATATCTAGTTGTCCTACATAAGAAATTATCACAAAGAAAAACAAAAATGACCTCAAAATCTCATCAAGCACTCTGATAACATCATCCATCACAACACAACATCCTACCAATATCTTCACTTTTATCTCCCGACCTTAAAGCTGGCGAACCACCAATCATAGCGAGGCGAGGCTAACGATTTCCGATATAAACGGTAACCGTTAACGACAGCAGTTACCGCGAAAACGGGTCGCGATACACAGGCGACGCCGCGGTATCGCCACAGTAATGAATTTCCTCTTTTCATTTAGTATCGTCCGGGCTTACCTTCGCCTCGTTTGGCAGAACTTTTGTCAGACTTTGTTGGGGAAATCAGTGAGAGAGGGCATAAAAGTAGATACGGGTGAATTAAACGGCTTTCGTTGATACGAGTGGCCTTGTGTAGCTGTTGAGTTTTATTGAGATCAGATGTTAAGTTACCTTTTTAGGTAGAGTGACCAGAACGGAAAAGTAAGAAATGCGTACATTAAACAATGTTTGAAAATAGCATCAGGGGCTGAAAAGTTGAAAGAGAATCGTTTATCTTGGTATTTTCATGTAAAAGAAGAAAAGAAAAAGAGAGAGTTGTAGAAGAGTAGGGTTGAAATGTGTGTTACTAAAAGAGGTATGAGTTAACTTGTGTATGGATGGAGAGGGAGAGAGAGGCTAAAAAAAAAGATGGATCTATCATTTACTTTCTAATAGGTGAAGAATGATATGAAAGAAAAGGGAGTCAATGATAGCGTGACAGTTTGAAACCCCCCCCCCCTTCCCTCCTTAAAAGAGGTTTTTGTTTGCACTTGTCTGTTTTGTTTTTTCTTTTATAACGTTGATCCACACAAGCAGTTACTCCTGTATTATCGCAGAAGAAAATATTAAAAGGTTTCAAGTCGCCAAAATTGTAATCTAAAGGTGTGTTCCAATCTTTATTTTGTTTGTCAGAGCCTGTGTTTTAAGGAGTCATAAAGATTTGATTGTCTTTTAGTGGTGCCTTATTTGATCGTCCCTAAGTACTCATTGATAGCCAGTGATTAAGACGTTATGGCAAAAGTTACAAACTTAAACCCGAAACGATAAAAAGTAATCGGAGTTTTTGTAGAGTTATATAGATAATGCTATATCTTTTCTAAACTTCAACCTAGTTTATTTTTTTAGCTTCGCGCGATTTGTGCAGTGTCAAACTTAAAAAGTTTTTTTTTTATGGTGGGAAAAAAAAATCCAATGGCAACCCCCGCTCTTTGGCGGAGCGGAAGATAGTGTCAGACTCTTACTGACTAAAAGTCCACCCCGTTCCTACGTGCCTTTCGTACCGGAACCGAGCTTCCCTTTCGGATAACCCTGGCCCCAGTAGGCTTCGACCCGGCTGGGCCCCTGCTGTTGCTGACAGCTCCATGAGGAGCGCGGGAACTCAAAAAAAAAGTAGTAATGGGTAGATGAGTTATTCTTTTAAATCAAGAGAATGTCTCAATCATCTGAGCTTGTCTTTTCTTTACAATTTGATATTTTTATTTACATATTAGTTTTCCCAGATCACTAAATGTATTAAAGGCACTCATTGGTACCCAGTGACTTACGACACAAAATAGCGAAATCTAGCCAGATGAATATGACTTTCTCTCGATTTCAAAGAATCACGCTGATATTATTTAGTTTTTTGATACAGAATACTGAATGTACTCTTGTTTGTTTTTCATTACAATGCGGATGTAAGATATTTTCTTCCTTCCTCTGTTCTTCGTTTCGCTACTCTCAAGCTTCAGTAAGGTAATCAATACTACAGTAAAATTCTCATCTTCACTTTTACAAAGATCGCATCTCTTTCAATGATTGAACTTACTTTCCAGTTGTAACTACTTGATGTTCAAAACTACGTCAATTATAGATCACAATATTTATTAGGAATTCAAATCAAATCAAAAATATTTTATTTCACATAGGCCTACATGGGCACTTATAAAACGTCAGAAGCTAGTGCACGGTTCCAAATTGGTCGTTTCCTATGGAGAAGAACTGGCAAGAAACTCCATGGTTACTCTTAAAGAACTTAGCTCGAAAAAAGCTTGGAATTAAAGAACTTAGTTCGAAAAAATCCAGCCAAAAACTCTAAATGATTTGTTTCATTGATAGGTTCTTTATCGCGAGCCTATCAATATGTATGACAAGCCTGTTGGTTTAGTGATTAGTGACCCTGACTGCTATGCCGGAGGTCGTGGGTTCGATTCCCACCCATGTCAAATGTTTATGTGATGAGCACGATCATTTGTTCTGTGTCTGGGTGTAATTTATCTATAATATGTATGTATTTAGAAATATATAAGTGTGTTTATCAGTTGTCTAGTACCCATAACACAAGTTCTGCTTAGCTTGGGACTAGACGGCGTTGTGTGATAGTTGTGGAATATTATTATTATTTTTTAGAGTTTTTGGCATATATCTCATTGGATGGAGCAAATTCTTATCGACGATGGAGCACACTTCCTCAGAAGTAACAAAGGATTGGTTACTTTTAGGAAATTGGTTGGATAGATTGGTTGCTTCTTATTCTCTTGCCATCAAGACCTTATCATCATTCCAGCCGATAGACGTCCACTGTTGGACATAAGCCTCCCCCAAGTGACGCCACAATGAACGATCCTGCGCGTTCCGCATCCATCGGATTCCCGCAACCTTCACCAGGTCGTCGGACCACCTTGTAAGAGGCCTTCCAACGCTGCGTTTTCCGGTAAGCGGTCGCCACTCCAGAACCTTTCGGCCCAACGGCCATCTGTCAACGTGACATCAAGACCTAACTCGGGAAAAAACCAAAATATCCTTACTTCCTGTGCATATAAATATCTACTTATGATTTTATTTTTTCTTACTATGTATGTATGTATTATATTAATAGAATAATTATATGCTTGTAGATTATTATATGCTGTTACATCATTAGTTAGTTACGAGAATGTTAATCAAAAATATATTAACCACTGTTCATAAAATTAAATGCCAATCAGCTGTCAATATTTGATGCGTTATTAAAAACTGTTGTTATATTTCAACACATCGTTGTGTATAGTACTTATCATAACCCATCTTTTGTTTATTAATACATTCCAAGAATGATATTTTGATTAAATGCAATTAATCCATGCTAATCCACACTAATATAATAAAGAGCTACTACTGGTCCGATTGCTATTTTTTTTTCTCCGCTAGAAAGCTGATTTATTCTTAAGTGACATAGGTTATATTTTATGTACGCAGACGAAGTCGCGGGCACAAGCTAGTATGCTATAAAGGGTAATAGAAATGTTCTGCGGGTGATCGCTTTAGAAATGGAGATCCGCAAGAAAACCAAGGTTACCGAAATAGCCCTAAGAATCGTAGAAATTACGGCTTTGAAGCAAAAAGGGTAACTGAAAGAACACAGGTGGGTTTTAGTCAGTAATAGTCTGACACTCCCTCTTGCTCCACCCAGAGCGGGAGAAGCTATTTAATGACTTCCCTACTTAAAAAAAACATATACCCTAACTCTAGCAGACATCGTTCCTATTGAGTCTCGTGCATTTGCTGATATGTTTTTGAGGCAAAAATGAAAAAACTTAACAAAAGAACAATAAAGAATATCAAAAATTTTAATACTCAACCAAAATAAGGCATACAAATAAGATAGTTGTTTCTCAAACGAAAAAAATAACCCAAATGGGGTAATATTTGTACCAACAATTCAACCCGCCACTGCTCGCTTTGATTTTCCAGTGGTCCGGCCATGGGGTATTGATTCGCATTGATTTTGGGGGACGCTGCTCTTTCCGTTTTAATCGGGAGGGTTATGATTTTGGAAGGGGGACGAAGGTCAAAGTATGCATTGAAATGTGGAATTATTATGTATTACTAGAGCCGAAAATAAATGGAGATGAATTAAAGTAAAGCACTCGTAGTGTAATTTAAAACTGTACGTCCGTCTTTTATTTTTCTGATACTCGAATACAGTATTTTTTTTTTTAACTCTAGTTTTTTTTTAAATTTAAAAATTGACAAAATTGCATTAATTTGCTCATTTTCTGTCCTGTTTTCTTATTATAAAACTGGATTACTCTAGGTTATCCGACAGTCTTCGTCTTCTTAAGAGTACCCAAGAACGTACTAACTGTCCAAGTCAAATAATATAATTATCGTAAAATTATAGTGTTGGTTGTGTGTGTGTGTGTTGTTAATTGTAGTGTCTGTGTGTGTGAGTGTTGTGTATATCTTTGTTAATGGTAAGTAAAGCTGATGTCGACTATTTTGCTAATATCAAAAGTAAATTAGAAAAGCAAGTGTACCGAAATTAATAGCGAAAACGAAAAGGGTCAGCAACTGCAGATATTTTCTTCGATTGATATCTACAGTTTAACTTGATGGATTAGTATTGGACTAAAATAAACAAAATTAAATAAATATTATAATTTGAATCTTTTTTACGAATAATTAAAATTTTTATTAACACTTAGCCCTAATGTTGACAGCTAAAAACAGTGTGAGTGTCACAAAAAAAATGTGTTTTATGGTTAACTCTGCAATTTTTCGAATTTACTCTAATGAAGGACTGTCCTGAAACTTCAACAAATGTTATAGAAAACATGTTCGTCCGCTCCGGTCATTCCCAAGTTTTGAACTTAGGAACACATTTAGTCATTTACTTTTATCTATATAGCTTAAAATATCAGTAGAATATTTATACAAATTATCTAAATATTCATAAGGGGCACCAACCTAATAAAAATAAATGCAGCCGTTATTTTGATTGGCTAGATGAGCAAACTGCATAGTGCTCATTTGATATTATTTGAATGGCGACTAATAATGAAAACCACAGTAATTATGTTAACAACTGTTTTGAATTGGACTGTTTTGGGTCCGTTTGGGCTTGTCTATGGATGCAGCATGTTATTTAGATTGCGTGATGTGTTTGTATGATTGAGTACCTAATTGACTTAAAGAAAAAAATGAAAAAGAAAATACTCCGCAAACAGCACAAAAATATTTTTTGCTCTTTCTCATTTTAATATTTGAAATACTACTTAGGTTCTGCTTCATTTAGTAACCAATTTAGATTCTGTTTTGAGAAAAAGATTTCTTTTCAGTGCCATTGTAGTTAAGTATTAAAAAACTTACAAAATCTTATACAGGCAAATAGGTACTCAATTGCGGAGAGATAATTAATACTAAATGAATACTAATGTCTAAAAGCCTTGATAAAATTTAAAAGGCGATCATTCTAATAACTAACAAAAAATATAAGTAATTTATTCATACTTCTTTTTTTAAGGCTTCCTACCTACCTTCTAGGCTTTTAAGGCTTCTCCCTCTCTGGAGCGGACGGAAGCGCGTGCCAGACTTTTAGTGACTAAAACCACACCTATGTTCTTTCAATTACTCTTTGCGTTCCAGGACCACTGTTTTCCTTTCACAATTCAACTCATTGCCCCAGTAGGCTTCGGGCCTGCTGGACTCCTACGCTTTTGCTGCTTTATAACCTTGAACACCGACATGTGCAGCTGTTCTTACTTTGACCTTCTTTCTTTTCTTTTTTTAAGACTATAAAGCAAGAACTACATTAGACTGACGCACACGTGGGCCCACTTCTGATATGACACGTAGTGTGTCTACGTAGAGTCGCGTCGTGTGACGTGGATCTAATGTGGCTCTACAAACCTAGTTGCCATATAAAATACATGGACACCGACGCGCCCAGATTGGCATACGTAGTCTACGTGTGTCCGATGTAGTTCTACCTCAAGTAGGATATTAAAATGTCAAGAGCTATTATTATTTATCCTCAAGCTTCTAACCCAAGTCTAGAAGCCATAAAAAACAAGATAACATTTCCTATATTTCCAATTTTAGCTAGAAGTGTCCCAATAAACAGAACCACTCAATGAAAAGCGATCCCTCACTTTACATGGCCACTAAATATTTCAAGATACATTTTTCAGCATTAGAGTCCATAACATTTTTATGAGATGTTCTTTTGACTAGCCTCTTTATGATACCACTTTACCTTTTAATGTGCTCTGAATATAAATTGGATCGAAAGCCTCGATTCTAAAGCTGGCAAAGGGTTTTTGGGTTTTTAACACCAGTTCAAAATTTGGATGAGCCTCGTTGATACCTAGAAATACTTTTGCATTATCACTGAATATAAAATTGAGAGGTAATGCCCCAATTGGCATACAATTTTAAAGCATAATATAGTTTGGCATAACGTTTTCGCATAACTTTAATTAACTTGCTGCATAATAATACTTTGGCATAATGCAATTTTTTTTTCCAAACCCAAATTACGACGGGAAGAGGCACGCGGTATAAATGACGAGGTAAAACGCTTAGTCTGGACCGTAGAGAGATTTATAACAAAAGATTTAAAAATATATGCAGAGCACTTTAAAGCTACAACAAAGACGTTCTAACCTAACATAAAATAAATTTAAAAAGAATTAGGTTTATTTCTCACCACTAAAATGTTTCCAATATTATTTAATTTTATTTTAAAGTACTCAATACAAAGCAATAGTACTAATATTGTAGTGTTTTCTGTGTAATATTACATAGAAACACTCCTATAATACCGTCGTATCCAAAAGCTTCATACAAATATAATCCCCCCCTTCAAGAGCGGGCGTCACAAAGTATCATGATCGACTTAGTCCGCCTTAGTTGCAAATAAATCCTCTTTGCAATGAACACAGGCGTAATAAAACTATTTGCATAATAACTCATGTCGTAACAGCACCAAGTGTTTCAGAAAAACGTCGTCGGTAAAATTCATTTTTCCTCCGGACTTCGCTTTTTAAACTTTTTAAAGTGTCGTCGCTACCCTAGCGGTGTCTGACGGTATACATTTTTATTTTGTTTCTTTTTTTTTGTGCAAATGGTTTTTTTTTTTTGTTTACAAGAAGATGTTGCCAGTTAGCTTTAGTAATTTTATGCAGAAGGGTGCTTTTTCTTTTAATTCTGTTAAGAAACAAGATGTTCTTTTTTCCGGATTTTTGAGTGCAAGATAGCGATTTTAGTCGCATCTAAAATATTGCAATAATTATCTTATTTAGACCCATTTATATTATGGTAAACCAGGTATATATACACCAGTAGGTAACGTGCCCCACTTGCAAAATAAACACGTGCATTTAAATTTGGTGCTTATTTGAGCTGATCTGGTTAGTTTCCTAGTAGCGTAGTTTTGAAAGTGGGGCACATTACCGCCTCGGGCACGTAGCCTGGCTTACTATACTTAAAAAAAAAATAACTGGGCAAGTGCAAGCAAGACTCGCGCACTGAGGGTTCCGTGCAAACTACAATTCCCGAATGGAGTCTCGAAGATTTTTCCGAATTGTAATTTTTTTTTTTTTTGACCCATGTAACAACTTTACTGTTTTCAGATGTTTTCCTATACTTGAACTATAAGACCTTGCTTTGTGCCAAATTTCAGGATTCTGGGTTAACAGTAAGTACCCTATGAATTTCGATCTTTGAGAGTATCAATATATACGTTTTTTGCGACATAAACAGCCGTATCCTTTGTATTCATTAACTTAGAAGTTTTATTTTTTCACAGCTTAACGCAGAGCTCAGTATATGGTTTTAATTTTAACTCGATACCTCCACGCGTTCTCGAGATAAAGCGTCTTGACAGACAGACAGACAGACAGACGGACGGACGGACAACAAAAAGATTCTATAAGGCTTCCGTTTTATCCTTTTGAAGTACGAAACCCTAAAAACATTAATACAAAATAATAGACACAGCCCAAAAAAAAAAAAAAAACTGGCTGCTCAAACACTTAAAATCATTTTCCCTAGCTTGAAACTACAAAAGTAACTAAATACCTTATTCATTAATCAAAATAATCCTTAAAACAAGTTACGTCGTAATTAAAGTAATCGGAGAGCGGTCCTTTGTGATAACTTTCGAACAATTTCTACAAAATGAAATCGTCATTTTGGATCGTGGACGTTTTTTGCTCCTTGAATACAAGATGAAGGGTAGACTGGGGAGATAGGGAACATCGTATCACCCGTATCTATAAAGATCTATACGAATAACTAGAAAAACTTAATTGTTCGTATCATAATACGCCTTTATTAAAATTTTTTTACGCAGCAAAACTTTGTGTTATCTTTTACCGTTTCTCCTCTTTTATAAATTAAGTTATTGAATTATATTAACTACTATTCTTTGGCATAATGATTTTTATAGAAGAAACTTTTGAATTCCGACATAATTTATACTTGTAAAACTATTACGCTTGTATTTTTAATGCGGTGGGTCGAAGTGTATAATTAAAGGGGTAAGTCAGATTGTACTTCCCTATAATTATGCTCACGCATTGATTATACAGCAATTACGTTGTTCGATTTTATGCAAGACAAGCCTAGTTTTAAAACCTGGCAAAAGAACTAAATTACACTCCTAAAATTATTTAACATTAAATAAGTTTGCAGTTTGAAATTACTTTGAGCGTCGATCCGAAAATTCAATCGAGCTCAACCAATGAAATAACTATTCTACAGCTAAACGAATCTAATGCCGAATTTTAAATTTTCGGCGTAAAAAAGGTCTTAATTTAAAGTTCGGCTCCCGGGCTGTAAATCCATCACTCTAACCCTCTGTGTCGAAGTCGCCTAGCTAATTGGATTGGATCAAAGCAGTTGCACTTTCCGTTTTTCCCTGGCTAGTGTACGGTAAAAACTGCATTTTTACTCCGAAAAGTTTCCCGACGAAATTTTTCAGCGATCAATCGTAAATGCACTTTTAAATAAATGAGTGTCGTAGTGGAAAAATGTTCAAATGCTGCGATTACTTAATGAATTAGTTTTCTTTTTTTTATTAATCAAAATAATGTTACTTCAAATCAAACCTATCATTAACAACAAAACAATTACTTTCAAAACCATTTCGTCGAAAATGAAACGAAAATAAAAAATCACCACCTTATACTTGTTTTTAAAACAAAAAACAATCCGACACGCGATGCAGAAAAATAAGGGCGAAACTACATCAATCTTCGTCGGCCATCGGCGACTCATCGGCTACGTACGAAAAAAAAAAGCGAAAAGCTAACCGGTCGACGACCGACGAATACAGATGCCTTTTTTAAGATTCCCGCCGAAAAGACGCGCCATTATCGACTCATCCTTAGAAGGAAAGGGAGGGGCAAACACCCGCAAACTCGCAATAGTGCAAAATTCTGACGTCACAGTCGAGTGGCATTTGAGTGTTGAATTCGTAAATATTGACTCGTTTTTGAGGGACGATAGTGAAACGATTCTTCTAAATAGAGTCATTTGTATTGTAAGGGGAGGGTTGAGTTACATAGTTGTAAGTGTGGCGTTTATTGACCACTTTGTGAGCAACGTGTGGGTTACCGATTGCTTTGTCAGCGCAATGTGCTCCGAATACAAATTCGTTATTTCTCCGTGTTATGGCTCGCTCCTGGTCAAAGTGTAAAGGTTTAACCGTTCTTTTACAATTATTGTCATCTTCTATTTTATTTGTACGCTTGAACGGAGGTACAGACGTTTTTCGCTTATTTTGATAATATTTTTTTCGTCTCTAGTTGATTGTAAATTGTATTTTTTTCTGTAGACATTATATTTTAGTCTAGAAGTATTGTAGACACTGACTAATCAACGTCCTCAACAAGAAACATATTTCTTAATCCAAAACATAGCATTAATCATGTCTACGCCACATCTCAACTAGTTGATGTAGGGAACTCCCAAGATACATCAAAAATTCTATCCGTCGGTTGTTTTCAGGTCTTTTCTATACACATAAATGTAATATTATATCTAGCAACATAATTTCCTTTTTGATATAAAAAGAAAAAGAAGAAAAAATGTCGTAGGATTTTTTTTTTATTTA
Organism: Mythimna albipuncta; assembly: GCA_929112965.1. Classification (NCBI taxonomy): domain Eukaryota; kingdom Metazoa; phylum Arthropoda; class Insecta; order Lepidoptera; family Noctuidae; genus Mythimna; species Mythimna albipuncta. The sequence goes on along the minus strand of OV815974.1, from coordinate 8,863,645 downwards.
CTACTGTTGGGCTCGCCCTTGACTACTATGATTTCGTTTTCATTGAATTATTCTATTATAATTTTTTACAATGAATGTGAACGTTTTACGAAACAAAAAATAAAACAAAACTTTTAAGTAATAATTAAAAAAAAATGTAGTTTACTATCAAAATTAATAAGAAAAATCAAGGTCTCATTACATCATTTTAAGGAAAAGTGAAACTGAAAACTGCTTAGTTACATCATAAAATCATTACTTTTTTGCAATACGGAAAAATCTTCAGGCAAGTTTGTACGGAACTCCCGCTGCTCGAGTCCGACTCGTCTTGCCCGTTTTTTTTTGTTTCCCGACTTTCTTTTCACTCAAAACATCTGTAGTGCTAAATCACGTCACGCACAAAGAAATCTAATGAATAGTGTACCTACATTCGTCTTATTTTGTATGTAGGTCAAATCGTAATTTATATCGCTTTATTCTCGTGTCGTTTGCATTAATACTTGAGGTCGACATCTGCAAATAATGGCTTCTCAAGTCGTATATTATTATCATATTATTGAATTTATCAGATTACAAAGTAGTCCCGTGAAAAATAGACTCCCATTGCAGATAAGTGCTGAGTTCTTGTATGAAATAAAAACGGCCAGTTAATCCTTACATTGTTAATACCTGTACGGTCCGGATTAAGCGTTTTGACTCGTCTTTTATACCGCGTCCAGCGAAGGGGTGGAACAACTAGCTTGCCAGCTGCGTCTCCCTGCCCGATTATAATTTAGGTATTAACAAGGGTAGAGTGAATAGGCTCTTAATATTTAATAATTGTACTACTCTAGTTTTTTTATATTTATAGGTGCAAATTACCTATCTAAAGGTTATCACTATATAATGGATGGATGACCCCTATAACATAGGTTTACCTAGCACAGGGGTCAGATCTAAATTACGAGTAACTCTCAGCTGTAATTGTATACGTGTACCTACTTTTGCAAAATAAAATATTATTATTTGGAAAAACGCTATTTTTAGAACAGCACAACAAAGGACGTCGTATTTCACAACGTAAAAACAAAACGTATAATTAATGTTGTCTCTCTTCACTTATTAAAACAATGGTACGTACTAAGGAAATATTTCGCTGATAAAATTCCCCGAACGACGTGGAAGCATCCCCACATAATTATTTTTAATTGGAAATTGCACCGACCGACAAGAACCATATTCAGAACAAAAACTAAAATAATGTTACTTTCGAAATTACATTTATATTCCGGTGACCACCATTCTCTACAGGCCGCCGCCGGAAAAGATCATTTTGCAGGAAGCAATTAAACTTTAACTTCATTAATGAAAACACCTTATTTTCTTTCGTTCAAATAATAGGTCGGCCATATTGTTCGAGGCCAAGTCGGGGCCCATTGTGTCTTGAACAATAAAAGGCGTATTTCACTCTTCGGGGCAATTGTATGGGGGTCGTGTCACAGTTTTTTTTTTTTACTTTTAATTGGAGCACGTCACAAATATTAAGTGCCTGTGGGGCTATGAACACAGCGAGAAAGATTTTGTTCTTCGGTCTCTTTACTTCATTGAAGTGTAATTGGATGGACTATTGTGGGTATTTAACCAGCTTGACTTAATGTGCATAGACTTAGTCTTTTACTAACATCCGAAAGTGAAAACTTAAGGTTTGCCCAAGTGTTATGATCACGATCGAAATAAATACATTGCGCTAAAAAATACAACATTGATGTGGCTGTACTTTAATGGGGCTGGGTATGTCTACCGCAAGCCTAACGACCTGAGGGCCTGTTCATACAGGATTGATGACCTAGCGTAGCAATATTGGAGCTGATCAAGAAAGAGATGGCGGGACGTATGGGATGTGTTCGTGAAGAATTGCAAAGATCGTGGCCATTGAAAGGAATGGGAGAAGGCCTTTGCACAGCAGTGGGATTATACAAGCTAGTGATATAAATATACAGAGTGTAAGAGACAGCCCTCCACAAACGGGCTTGCTCAGTAGACGAAACTGAACAACCTTCCACGAGACTTTTTTTTCAGGAAACGAAAAAAGAAATCAGCATCACCATACAAAATTAAAAACTTGATTGACAGTTTGTATGGAGAGGCCGATTTTTTTTTAAGTTTGTGGAGGGCTGTCCCTTACACCCTATACTCGTATATTAAGTTACTTCGCTTGCGTGATAGTAAAAAAATATCCCATTATTCGCTGGATAGAAAATGTATTGTGTCCTATTCCAGCGCATGTCTACCCGTATGCTAAATTCCATCCAAATCCGTTCAACCGTTTAAGCGTGATGACTACCAAAAAAATGGTAACACAGTTAGTTAATAAAAAGTAGTCAAAAAGGAAACCTTTACACAACAAACGTCAGAGTGTTACTCGTAAAACCCTAACATATCACGGTTTTCGAACCTGGTATTTTTTCGCCTGTAACACTGATTCGGTTACTTCGAAAAGGGGGTTGTCCGCACCCTTTTTTCATTTAGAGTACCTAGTCATTGAACTGAAAGAACCGAACAACTCAATTCTCTTTTTGCGTGGAAAAACGGACTTTCCGTCCAACAGAGCTGTGAGGTTTTGACACATGCAATATTTTTGGAGATTTTTTGAAACACTGCATCACGAAATTATTATTCAAAATCAAAAATCAAAATGGTTTATTTTGATTTTTTATTGCGTTAGATATATTTGTCAGTAGCTGTCGCCCGCGGTTTTACTCGTGCCTTTAGTTACTGCTCCACTTCTGTGAATCATGGCGTGATGTTATATGAGCATAATCAGCCTCTGCTCTCACTGCTGGCAATCACGCCTTCTCACTAAGAGGGGGAACAGTAGCCAACGTAAAATCAAACAAGCCAAATATCGTTGAAGTTTTATAGTCGTTCGATCAAAGTCCTATCCAAAAACGGTATTCACGATCTATCGACTTATTTCCAGTTACATTAATAAGTATTCTACCAGGATAATTTAATACAGTTTTTTATAATTGACGACTTTCATACGACTTTAAATTCGGTGTCGTTCAAACTCGATTGATGGATGTGAATACGGAAATGGTCTAAACGACTAAATCGCTACGATATCGTTAAGGTTTTCCTTACGTTAATCAGACTACAGGTCGTAGTCCACCACGCGAATCCAGTGCGTGTCGGAAAATGTCTTCGAATTTTTGGTTCTAGAATGGGCCGTGCAGTGGTGATAAAATAAATTACCTACACAAAGTAATCTTTTTTTATATATACAAATGTGCAGTAGCTCCTGGCTGAGTTTGAACCCACGACTTACAACTTGTAATTCGCTGCAATTACCACTGGGCCACCACTGATCACCTTGACAATTTTCTTTCCTTTTGAATTCTTAATTTTAATTATGTTTTTCGGTAAATACATATTAATTGTTTCAGTCCAATCCAACAAAGAGTTCCAACATAAAAAAAAAACGGATAAAAAATTCGCGAGCAACCATGGCTTTGGCGTTTTAAATGACACACACACGACCCTCCAACACATTTTTATTTTAAACATCCCCGCTGTTTTCAAGTCCCCCCACATCCCATTACATTTTATAGCATACAGTTGTAAGACGAATAAGATCTTAGTTTTTCCATTACTTTTATTGCTTTTCAGCGTGCCTCCCTAATCACTTGAGACTGTAATTAGAATCAGGGTTAACAGTTTAAACTAGCGTCATTAACCGGTTAGTGAGTGGAAACTAAATTAGATTTAATAGTCAGGTGCGTCTTTTGTTTCGCTAGTTGAGTATTATGGAGTTTACTTTGCTTTTTGTGTGAATTTATGTTGTTGTTTTTTTGTATGTTAAAGACTAGTTGTTAGTGTAGTGTAGGAGCGAGACGACGTGTCATACTATGTCATACTAACACTGCATATTATGTGAATTTCACTTACCTATTGTGTTCTAGGACCACAAGTTTTCTTTTCAATTTCTCTTAGCTCTAGTAGGCTTCGACCCTGCCGGGCCCTACGGTTTTACTGACATGTCTTTGAGGCGGGCATGGTATATATAATACGCCGCCGGACGATTGCTCGTCGCTTCTGCCAATCGTCTCCACTGCGTCCTGGGGGCGATGGATAATTTCTGCCCAATCTTTGTTATTCTGTGTGTACTGATCTTAAACTATTAAAATCATTTGTACTATCTTATTAGTTGTAGGAATTCCTCTACTTAACGCTCAGATAGTACCACGTATGTACTTTAATTGAACTGCTGAACCAACACGTGTGCTTCCATAAAGGCTCGCACACTACTGTTAACTCCTATCCGTGCACCTGAGACAAGTATACAAATACTACAACCATAAATTAAGGTAGAATCATAGACTGCTAAAGATTATAGTATACTGGCTAGAACTACACTGCGTATACATGTGCCATACCCGACGATCTGAACGCGTCAGTCTCCATACAGCTCATATGGAAACTAGATTTGTAGAGCTACACTTGACCCACGCCACGCGCGGCCACGCGACGCCACGTAACGTCGTTCTACGTACAAATCAGACATGTTACGTATAGTCCCTTGAACCATCTGGCCGAAATTACGTGAACGCAACTCTCGCACTCGCTTAGGCGGCAGTACGCAAATCTGTGTACGTGCATTTATTTGCGGCCAGCAGCTCCCGGAAAGCGCTTTAAATCCATTTTCTCTGCGAGATATTGATTGATTTACATATGCAATGTTCACTTTGAAGAATATTTAACCACCAATTTTTATGTGTAAAAATGTTTCTAAAGGTCCAAGCCGTTTCGAAGGAGTAGGGAAAAGTTGAGAAATTGCTAAATATTTTTTTTGACAAAAGTATTAATTGCACGAAAAAAAAACAAATGTTTATATTATTGTTCATGAATCTATAATAAACATATATTTTTTTTCAAACCAATTGACCTAGCCGTTACGGAGGAGTATGCCTTAGAAAATCACTGTTTTATGGCACTTTTCGGGCGCTTGGCCCTTAATTTAAATCTAGCTTTAAGGTAGAACTACACTGTGCACACGTGTGGCATACACGCCGATCTGGGCGCGTCGGTCTCCAAGCATCTAATACGGAAACTAGACTTGTAGAGCTACACTTGATCCACGCCATGCGACGTTCTACGTACAAATCAGGCGTGTCACATGTGTGCGTCGGTCTAGTAGCTTTAACATTCTCAACCATTCACAAAAAAAAAAAAAAACACAACCCGACGACATATAAACGTTATTTCATACCCAACGTAGACAACCAGGTGCAACCACAGAATATTTACTCGCACAACATGCCAGCAGTCGCCAGATGTATTGCTTGTATGAATTCAAATATACCTGCAAGACTTGCTATCATATTTTGACGTGAAGTAACTGCGGCCGTATTCTGGAGGGAGGCGTAAACGTCGGCCATGCTGGAGTTATGGCCTTGAGGCCGTGTATACAGTGGGAGGTGATGGCTGTAGTGGTTTTGTTACTGTGGAACTGCGGGTCCGTGATTTTGACAGTGATGGTTGTTGCTTAGATGGTTGGGGGTGTTTGATTTGGGTTTTAGTTATTTATTTTATCATTCATGAACACATATAGTAATAGAAAAAGGTCATGCGTTATAAATATTTGCACAAAGACTGAGATAAAAATAGATAACATTTTGCTTGAAGGTCGTCTGTTTTGTAGGTTTTTGAGTATTGTTGGTGCTTGTATAAATGTTTTCAAATCAGTCAGGATTTCAAGATTGATGCTCGCTAGAGCCAAGGGATTTTTGAAAGAGTTACCGGCGCCATGGAGCGCAAAGGGCGACTGAAGGAAACAGGTGGGTTTTAGTCAGTAAAAGTCTAACGCACCCTCTCGCCCCATACTAGAGTGGAAAGTCATATGATGATTTCCCACATTTAAAAAAAAGCTGTCCTGATTTATTTTGTTTTTCTATCGTCTCGATCTAAAAATATAGTCGCCTAGTAATCATTTAAATTGCCTATGATCTCCTTAACGGGCAACAGTAATTGAACAATACTACAAAAATATCTTTGTTTTTCTGTTTGTCAACAAAATATATTTTACCACAAAACAAGCTGAATATATGACTCCATATTTTATTAAGACACACGGCATTTCTGATTTCCTTTTTTTTCAGCAACGTAATTTATCTAAAAGCCGTAAAACTAGACGGCTGCAGGCAGACACGTCCGTCTCCGTATAAGTACCCTGGCGAAATGCCAAGGGTGAGGGAATGGCCTTCAGGTCATTGTCGTAAGCACCCATCAAACTATAAATAGAAATCTACCTTAGTACCTCCCAATAACGCTCAATTCCTTTCGACACGATGTTACTTTTAAAACCATTTAGAATCACCTAAAGTCACCTCAGGCTATCGTCCCATCTGGATTGAAATGGGGGTTTGGGATTAGACTTTATTTTAGGGTAAATAAGGTCCAGATTTGATTGTTCTCTACCTGATATTGCATCAAACTGGTAGTCTGCTGTGTTCCCATTTTTGACGTTATTATAGGTAGATGGCGTTTGCATCAATTTTAGCACTCTTTTACCCCATTGCGGTATTTTACTTTGTTATAAACAGTGATTTTTGTTGGGGTCGGAGTCATTTTCGTTTTGTTTATGCTAACGATCCTGAGTGCTGGGCTATTTTAATATACGAACCGTAGCGAAAATATTGTTTACGGATTTAGTCAATGTAAATAAAAGTAAGAATATTCGGCAGAAATATATTTTATTTATTTAAATTCTGGAGTAGATAACCAACTAGTATTTGAGAACTAGCAACCCACCCCAGATTCATCATTCACACGGAAAATCACATGTTAAAAATCTTTGGAATTCCGGCTTTTCTCGAACTACTATAAAATTTACACGTATTATCTTTTTAAGATTAAGTCCGTATAGTCAGTCCATCCTAAGGTGGTCTGATAAATATAGCTGTCAGCGATGAGACTGCTATTGTACCCATAAATTTAAGTTTCTGCGAATTGTTTATTCTATTATATTCTATACATTTAAACCTTCATCAAGAATCACTCTATCTATTTATAAAAATGCATGTAAATTCGTTATGTACTTTTTGAGTTAATCGTGAGCAGACAGATAGACGCAATAGGTAATTTTATGAAAGAAAGTTTTGTGTCAAAATTATATATGTAATGAGGATATATGTAAGTGTCCCGTGTTTTTGAGTTACCCTGAACGTAGCAAAACTAGCGCAACACTATATCCTTTGGCATAGACAACACTATAATTACATGCATCCTCATTAAAATTAGAACACATCACGTATTTAAAAACCCTTACCTAACACAGAGAAAAAAAAAAACAGCACACGATCATAACCAGCCAGTCACTAACATTAAAAAAAAAAACTTTACCACAGTAATGACTACAAGACTTTCTCGGCACACACAACTATTTCGCGCTTAAAAACTCGCCTAGGATAGTTAAAAGTCTAGTAATTTCGCACCAAGCAACCATGCCTTTGAGCACAAACTCTTTGTGAGGCTAGCGGTAATTAGAACGAGGGGACCAAAGACTTTCGTTTCGAAAGGTCTTTTCTTAAAACCGGACACCCTTGATTTGCACCCTTTATGTCGTATTGTTTGGGGTCAACGGACGGGACTTGTGGAAGTCAGCCGTTTTAAAAGTTGTGATTTGATTTTGTGGAAAATTGGCTTTAGTTTTTTGTGAAGCGTGAGAGTGTAAGAGGGTGTAGAAAAACAGGACACTGCATTATTTAACAAGAAAGAAATTCAGTAAAGTTTCTGGAATATACCGGGTTATTTGTAAAACACTAGTAACCTCTCAGGACAATGTTACCAAAATCATAAACAACAACTTTTGTTCTATAACTTTCAATAATTTACCATATTTTAGTTCATCAAATTTTAATACAAAAATAAAAGTATTTAAATTGAACGTTCTAAATATTAAGAAGTCTATGCCAAGCAATGGATAGTACAATAGCGGAGGGTAGCGGGGATCTACGGTGGGGGAGCTTGATGCACTTGCATCGCGTCATACAGACGTAGCTAAGTATAGCAAAATAAGGAGTTCAAATGTGGCAGGCATCGGTCTTATTAACAAAATTGTCATCAGAAAACATCAGATTACCCCCTGTATTATTTTAAATTCTTACGATCCATCTTAAGGTTGTCTGGTAGATATCGCTGTCAGCGATAAGACCGCCATTGTACACATAGATTTAAGTTTATGTTTAAGTTTGTTTACTGTTTTGGTGTACAATAAAGTTTATTCTATTCTATTCAATTGTTAAGTTTTGCATATTGATTTTGCGATCGTTATTTTCCGTAAACGGGGTCAAAATATCCATGAAAACTGGATTACTAATAATGGTTTATTGGTCCATTATAAAATGCATCTTAACCCTTTGTGTGTCCGGAATGTGGATCCACGCGAGACACAATAACTTTTTAATTGTGTCTCTAATTACGGCATACGAAAGGTTAATACCAAACTTTTAATATGCAGCGCGTAGTGCTCCACGCGCGCCTCAGGTAGTTGTCAGCAACTGTAGTAGCCCAGCAGGGTCGAAGCCTACCGAGCCATGGGTGATGTGAAAAAGGGGGATCTTTTTCGCATCACCCATGGCCCGGTATCCAGGGCCCTGGATCAATGACAGAGCATTAACAGGAGTGGGTTTTTAGTTACAACAGTTAGATTCAAGATTCAGTTGATACTACCTACAATACCGAACATTTGAGAACCAAACGCTTGAGAGTAACACAGATTTCATGACCTACATAATAAAATACATTCCAAAGCGAATTTTACACCAGAAAGCCGTCAAGTCCCTACCTCCAATAACGCTGACTTCATGAATTCCACATGTAATGACGTCACACAATCTCTCCTGAACTGCAAACGACTTTTCAATATTAAAATGTTTTCCCTTCAAACAGTTTACTGGCCCTCATTGAATCTAAATTGTTATTATAGGTTAATGGAAACAATCTAAAACTCTCGTGTGTCCTAACCAAATATGTTGAGGGAGCTTATGTAAAAACATTGTCCTGGTACACCTGCAGGGTCATCATACACCGGTATGCTGGAAAATCGGGCTTATTTCGTTCAGACCATTCCACTTTATTGATATAGAATATTGGAAACACAGCGGCATCAGCGGCACATTTGAATTCGAAATGTTTTCTGTTACAAGATGCTGGGTGAATAAATTTGAACTCTATTGCTTTTGTGTTGGGTTTAAATTCATGTGGGCTGTTTGGTTGGAGGGCGAGAGAACAGACGTCGATTTGTGAGGTTGGTCTGGTAGTTGGAGCTGTGCCAAGGGGCAGGCTGGTGCACTGTGGGCCCGGCCGGTGCTTCGCCCACAACGTTTTATCTATTCAGAATTGAAAGCGTTGATAATAAAATTGTCTGGACACGTTTACAACGCCTGCAGACCGTAACTACATAACGCTAATTGTTTTTCTAACTGTTTAGTTTGTTTCTCTTTGTTGGCCGCTAATAAAGAAAATGTTGAATGGATTTGTTGCCTGATAGAACTGAGTTTGTGCTTGTTTTTGAACTTTGTTGGCAAGCAAAGTTAGTATTTAATGCTATTAGCTTGGTAACTACGACGGCAAACTCGAAACTAAAAGATTCAAATTAAGTGTGTTTTTGCGTGAGAAATAATAATTAAATTACTTCTCCCGCACTGGGTGGTGCGAGAGAGAGAGAGTGTAATATTTTTACTGATTAAAACTCACTTATGTTCATTCAGTTGCCCTTCGCGTTCCAGGACCATAGCCAACCGCCAAAAATACAGCCCTGTCAGGGAAGTAATTTTAAATACAATAAAAGAGTACTTACCAAAGTAAGTACTTAAGTAAGTACTTTTACTTAATAAATTAAGCCTTTTACGGTACAAACCATACTACTCTTTAGAGGCAATCTGTTAAAACAATATTACCGCTAACTATTGGCCCTTTCCACTGTAAAGAGCGAAAAGACCATTTTCGGAAATTTACTTTTTGATGCACTCTTGTGTGCTGAAGTGCTTTTTTCGAATAAACGTTATAATAATTTTATTTAGTATCCATATTCTTTAATTTAAATAAAAATACCCTACAAAATATAATGAAAAAACACAAAGTACACTCAGGCGTCAAAGTCAATTACAACAAATTAAAGGTCATTATTTATAACAATCATCTAAAATAAATCTAAATACAATGTTTGGCTATGATGGAGCGAACCGGTCAAAATTGTGACAAAGCTCCTTAATAAAGATTAAAAAAAAAACCCGATCCTATCAATAATAATAAAAAAAGTATTCCTCCACATCACTGTCATCCGGAAATGCGAAGAACGAGCCAGCCCTCTGGTCGTAACAACATAATTATAATAGATTTAGACATTATAATTATTTTAGAACACCCTGTAATAGAAGCGAACTACGAAACACCACCGACAGAAATGGCACATGAACAAAAAAAAAAGAAATCTAAGTGATACCTACAGCTTTTTCCTATTACGAAGCGCCATACACAGGCAGCTTTCATGGAAGTAGGGCCAAGTCCCGTTTGTAGCATAATCTAATCAGCTAAAAGGTTCTGTGAGAGTTCTGATTTATACTGTAATCAATCCTGATATCAGCAAACGGATGTGGACGCTTTTTTACATTTATGAGTCTAATACGTCTACTATATCTGTGCTTATTGGAAACATTAAGCAGCGTAAATAGTTCGTAACACATGATTTATATCATCACAGAATTTACGTGTTTTGTGGTAAACAAAATTAGGGTTAATTTTATAAAGTAGCTGTTCTTAGTTCTTGATTATTTATGTATACACAAACACTTTCCATCTTCCTAGCTCCTCATGTCGTGCTGGTGCTGCCGCTGCGGCTGCGGAGAACCTCAAGCGGCGAAAATATAACAACCTTGTTGGAAGTAATATTTTCGAACTGTTTGGGGTTGAAACTCTCTGATCGTGGGGTCTGAGTGCTCACAAGTTGTTTAAAGATCTGTCGAAACGTCTAGTTGACACTTCGCGTGATCGAAGGTCCGCCTTTTACCTCGGACAGAAGATAAGCATTGCCATACAGCGTGGCAATGTCGCCAAACTTTTGGGCACATTACCAGTCGACAGCGATGTGGATGAGTTTTTTGACGCCATATTTAAGTTTGATTTTAGTTAGTTGTAATATTAGTGTAGGATTTTTCAACCTGTGACTCTCGGAGCCTAAACCAGCGCTCAATATACTTGCCTACTTCCATGAAATGAAGCAAGAATTCAAGATTAATTTTTAGCAAAGAAATTCTTACTTGACTTCAATTAGAAATACGCAGCTAATTATTTTAATCCAATTCTCTGTACAAATTCAAGAAAATTGTAAGATTCAATTCAGTTTTAATCTTCTAAGGTGCATTGCTTAATATTTTATTTAAGCGAGCAGTATTCTGGAGGTATGGTTATATCTCAATGACCCGCATTGCACCTTCGAGAGTAACTGGGTCGACTTTGAATGTAAGGAATAATTTGGGTCTTACTAGTGTTTCAAAACTTGCTGGAACTTGCTGAAATATTCAACTTTTCTTCTAAATGTTGTAAAGATATTTTTTTAGTGTACAAAGATGTGCTTTTGTGTAAGTTTTAGTTTGAATGCTTTTGAAATGTATACGAAGTCGTCATTTTAACAGAAAGATGATCATATGTCTCTCCAAGTGTCGAAAAGCGACCAGTTCTGTGTTTCATCGGATACCAGCAATTCTCACTAAGTCATCAGTCAACTTTGTGTGAGGACATTTAGGGTTAGTGAGGACATGTAGTTGCACCATTTAACTATAACGATAACTAAACCATAACCAGCCGTAAAACGACCGCCTATTGGTCAAGTCGATGATTTGACAACTGTTAACGGCTTTGTTATCGTTATAGTTAAATGGTGCAACTCACCCTTAATACTGCATATTTTGGTACATGGCCGCCATTTCAGAACCTCAATCTCATTGCTCGCAAAACACGTAGGCGATTGTTTTAGAGATATTTACAAAAAAAAATACAGAACAATTTCGACCTTTTGCAATGCGCTAAACATTTCATTTAATATGAGCCCTCGATCACAAAGGATATATAAAAATAAGCAGTCCAAACATGCACTTACCAAATATATTTCAAACTCACCACAAAGCAATCCATTTGACGCCCACATTGTTTGACATAAATACCACTTTAGAATACCGAAAAAAAGGTTTAATATGAATGAGCTCATTACCACAGGCCACAAATTGCACCTCACATAATTTGTTGGAATGCACGTTTACCATTATTAATGCACCCCCGGGGACGAGGGTGCCCCCACTTATTACGTGTTCCGTATTTTAATTCGGACAAAACACGCACTGAAATTTAATTTCCGTCGTACAATTATTTTTGTGGTCACTCTATCGGTGGGCTGTCCACGATATTGGATTTCGTATTATGTATAGGATGAAAATTGGTGCTCTGCATACTTAATTTTTTTTTGTTGATAATAAATAATTTATAGGAGGTCGCTGAACGAGGCAAGCAACGCTTATTAAGATTAGTCTGTAGATGGAACCATTAATGACACACTGCCCCCCTAGCCAAGTTACCACCGTTTTGTTTCGATTCACTTGCGTCGAACGTCTCGAGTTGGCCACGCCTTCAACTCCTTTGTTCTGACGTCATCTCAACGCTCAGTCACGTGATTAGAACAAAGGAATCGGAGGCGTTGCTAACACGAGGCGTTCGACGCAAGAGAATCTAAACGTAACGGTCGTAACTTGGCTAGGGGGCTGATACTTTTCCGTTTCTCGGAAAACACGCTAAGTCCTTGGTCTAGACTGTCATTTGTAGTTCTTTGACAGTCCTTACAGGTAGTCTGATACCGGTCTTACCAAGGGTATTGTTCTACCCAATTAACTGGAGATTTTAGTGGTCAGATAGGCAGTAGCTCCATGTAGAGAACTGGTATGTCTATATCTGAGTATGGTTTCCGCACTTAATCCTATGCGGACCTTTTTACGTGAAGTAGAGAACTGCCCCCCTAGCCAAGTTACAACCGTTTCGCTTGCATCGAACGCTTCGAGTTGGCCGCGTCGCCAAGTCTTTTGTTCTGACCACGTAACTGAGCGTTCAGATGACGTCATTCCCGTACATTTGAAGCTTTCTACTAGCGTTAATTATTGCAGATTAGTAACTTGGCCAGGGGTACTGGTATGCAGAAACATTTGGTTAGACTGCTAGCCGACCCCAATATATGTATGCTGTTGGGAACAAATATGTGAATTATAGAGATTTTAAAACAGTTTTTGTTTTTCGAATCGCCGCATTATTCCTGTATTGTGAATGCGTTTACAAATATAATTACTTACAAACACGAGATATCCAGACCCAGAACAGGCCAGACAAATATTAGTTCCCTGCGCCAGCTGTGTCGACAAAAAGTTACATTACAGCTATACATATAAATATGTATATAATAATCTTATATAAATTACAGGCAACGCAGAATTATCCCCATAACTTACCATCAGGTGGGATCGCAGTTAAGCACTCGCTTATATTATTAAAAAAAAATTGCCCTTCAAAACATGCAAAAATTCCAACTTTTCTCAAATCATAAAAACAAAACTATAAACCAACACAAGCAACAAAATAAATATAATTTTAAAGCTACAATGTCAAGGGAAAACAATCAATGTGTATCGAATCAATTTGGCGTGGAGTCGGGTCTGGGCACTGGGCACTGTGCACCGAGCTGGGCAGCCCCGCCCGAGATAAACGGATTATGTCAGCCGCTGTCAAGTCCGATGGGTGACCCGCTGAGACTAAATAGATTAGGAATGGTAAGAGTTTGTTTTGTTGCAATGTTAAATGGTTATTACAATTTATATTGTAAACAAATAAGATTATTGTCTTATTTGTTTAATATTTTATTGTAATTAGCTATTACATGTTCGAATTCGATTTATTTATATATTTATTACATTAAGGGTGAGTTGCACCATTTAACTTTAACGATAACCAGACCATAAACAGGCGTGAAACGGCCTCCTATTGGTCAATTCGACGATTTGACAACTGTTAAAGGCTTTGCTATCGTTATAGTTATATGGTGCAACTCACCCTTACTTTAGTTGATAGTCAGTTGTCAATGTAATTTAGATAACTCGTGACCACTACCAGATGACTTTTCTTCCAGTGGTTAAATAATGCACTCGGACAGAAGGGTGAAGATTGTCATTCACTGGACGCTTGAGGCAAGACGTCACCGTTGAGGTCGACCACGGTTGAGCTAGTAACAGGGATAGAGCTCCATGTCCTGTATAACTTTAACAGTTCACTTTGGGTAATCAAATAGATGGCGTTAAGATCTTGTAATAGGGCCATTGATCAGCAAACTAGGTGAAAGATCGCTCAAGACAGAGAGGTTTGGAAAGAGAAGGTGGAAGTTTCTGCCCAGCTATGGGACACAATGTAAGCGAAAAAAAGTAATCTTGCTAAAAGACTCAATAGACTTTAAGATAACCGCTCATTAAAATACTTGGCTTTGAAGATTGACACTGCCAAAAGATTAGTTAAGGCAATTAAACACCAGTTATTTTTTATTTTGGCGTTAAAACTTATCTTTATTAATAATAAAAAGATTTGTATTTTTGTATGTAATGAATAATTCAATAATAAAAGGCGTTTATTTTCTAGTTTTATGCAGGCCGTTGGCCAATAAGAATTATTTATAATTCTAAAGTTTTTTTTAAATAATGAATTATAATATGCAGCATTATATTTCAAAACGTAACTAAACAAAATAACAATATAGTTTCATATTTCAATATAATGGATGGTACATGGTAACCATTTTATTTAAAACCACTAACGGATTTTCGTTCCATAAATAACGGATCAGTTGCTTGAATAAATTCACAACTACCCGCTAAGTATTTTAAAATATAAACAAAATTTTATTTGAAAACTTGATGTATGCTGAGCGTTAGAAATAGCTGCATGTTGCATAAAATGCTGGAAAATGCATTGTATTATGCTAAACTCTGTCTGAGGTGTTAAGAAGAATAAACAGAAGATCAGTTTAATGTCCAAAGATTTTGAAGAAGAATAGCTGTCAAGCTAGTTCAGACTAGAGTGCATTCTTTCAATCTTAGTAATTTAATTTACGAAATGGAAATACTAGAATGAAGGGGAGATGGGATATTCTACAAGAGTTGCCAGAGTATTTATCAAGATTTCCGTTTATAAAAGAATTGTTAGGAAGAAAGTACAATGTTGGGATTTTTAAGACGTACGCCCCGTTTTCTTGGAAACTAAACGAGTTATTGCTTTTGTTTATTTATATCATTTAGCTGTGCTAAACTTGAGATGTTTTGAGAATAGGATCCTAGTAAACAATGAAATCTCCGTTGGGAATTGAAAATAAAGTACCAGGGTATTGTTGTGATGAAAAATGTCAGTCCAAAGACTTGTGAATTTTATGATGTGATTTTTTGCACTGTTTTACTATCAGTAGATACTTGAAACTTGGTTAACTAAAACAACTTTTTTTTAAAAACCGTTAATAAAATAGATACATAGAACTACATAAAAAAAATGTTACAACATAAAACACACACCCAAAGAACATTCAAATTAAAAAAAGAACAATGACAAACATAAATATAATAATAAAGAAAAAAAAACAAGAAGAAAACATAACAAAAAGACAGTGGGTGCTTAGCAACAAAAATTTTACAATAGATATCCATTGATTTTTGTTTTTGTTTTTTAACCTAAATATAAATTTTAATAGAACTTAATATTAATTAAAATAAATCTTAAAAAATAGGAACAAAAACAAAACTAATTTAGTTGTAATATCGAATCGCGTAAAATTTAATTAAGTATATTACAATAAAAAAATGTCAAAAAGATTGTAATTTTGCACCATTAAAAAAAACCTTACAAAATAAGAAAAAATCCCATAGTGCGGTGTGCATCCCAATAAAGCCCACATTTACTTGGGACCTCAAGAACTTTAAGAAGCATCACCAAAGTCGTTTAATCCTACCCAGAGTAAAGTATGCACGGGACAAAAGAAAACAAAAAACCTGCAAAATACATTACCGAGCTCGGTCTTAAGTTCAATTCTCGGGTAGGCCGCAATAATGCAACGCCCATTTGTCAGGATAAACACTGAGGAAAGAAAAACTGGCTTCGTTACCCGCAAATATTTTGGCAAACTTGTTTGTTTGAGAAAAGTGTTTTCTTCGGGAATTTAATTTACGTAGTGGCGGAGTGACGCTCGGTTGGGTTTAAGTGTTGCCAGCACTTGCTGGTGGTCAAAATTCGGAATATAAAAAGGCCGTTTCTTGGTTCATTTGGATAAGTAGGACCATGGAATTTTAACGCAACTAAATGAAGAAAAATAAATCCAAATTATCTTCACTAAGATTTTAAAGACAATAGATTTGTGTTTTTGTTTGTAATGAATAAACTCAAAAACTAAAAGAACGATTTTCACAATTCTTTCATCACTGGAATGCTACTTTATCACTGAGACACAGACGAAGCCGCTAGCAAAAATGAGTTTGATATTAGAGAGCTGATGAATTTGTATCTTAGTTTAGTTGTACATGCTAATCTCAAGAACTACTGGTTTGAATTGGAGGATTATTTTAGTGATAGATACCGCATTTTTATGGAACGCTATAAGCTATAAAACATCACGCTGCTACCAATAAGAGCGGAGCAGTAACCAAAGATACAGTGTTGTCGTGCAGGTTCTTTACAATAATCTTTTTTTTTGTACTTACGAATGTTGGTAGGCATATAATAAAGTTTAGAAACTACCAAATATGAAGACATGCCTACATTTTTTTTGGCTTTAGGAAATGCAAAAGCTAGACGCTAATTGAAGGGGGAACCCTTCAAGAAGCGTCCGGGTTTTGGGTAAGTCCAGGGAGTGGCGGATTTTATCTTACTAAAAACACTTCGGTGATCTCTATCAGTATGTGTGATAGTGATGGTCGTACCAGGGCCTCTTCCAAGTGGAAGGGGTCCCATTACCTCATAAAATATCATTTTTACCACATGAGATTTAGTCAAATAAAATCCTCGACCGGGCCTTGGTCGAGGCCATGGTCCGGAGCGAGGAGGAGTGGCAGGCGGTCGCCGACTTCTGCGAAGCAGTAATGCTCGCTAAGGAGGAGGCCGACCGCATCAGGCAACGGCGCTCTCGCCGCCGCCGGGATTCCGATTCCGATTTCCAGCCACCGTAGGCGCGGGCTTGCGGACAGTGAGCAATGGGTAGCTCGCTGTCCGGCCGTCCGGTAACTGTCCGGACCAAGCCCAAGTCGTCGACGGCGCGCGCTGTTCCCGCGCGCCTCAAGGAGTTGTCAGCAACAGCAGGGACTCAGCCGGGTCGAAGCCTACTGGGGCCAGGGTTATCCGAAAGGGCGCTCGAGGCCCGGTATGAAGGCTTGAAGGAACGGGATGGGTTTTTTAGTCAGTAATAGTCTGACACTATCTCCCGCTCCGCCCAAGAGCGGGGGTTGTCATAAGATGATTTTTCCCATCGAAAAAAAAAAAAAGTCAAATAAAATACTTTGTGTAAGTATTTAGCCTAAATGTTTTTAAATGGTCTAGATTTCCTCAACTTAGAAATTCAAAACTTCAACATAGACGGACAATAAGGTAAACAATATTAAATACAAAAACTGAATAACATAACCATTTCTGAAAAGAAAATTAATGAAAATATCAAACATTCATTCTGTAATGAAGTCATTTAAAGTTAGCATTTACTTCACAAAGCAATGCACAAATTATACCATAATATATGCATAACAGCGCCGGCGAAATTCACTTTTTGCTTCCATTGCACACCAGTCAAAATGGCGGCAGACTTTTAAATTTCCCATTATTGCTGTAAAAGAACGAAGCCACGACTTTTTAGAAAACTGACACGGCCACTCGACGTAAATTACACGCTATAGTTCTAAAGTTGACCGAGCGGTGACGCCAAAATGCGAAAATTTTCGACCACTTTTGAACTGCGAATATTATTTTCAAAGTAAGCATTCATTACGGTGTTGTTTCATCAACTTGGAACGAATGAATATGGAATGATAATAAAGCCCATGTTATAAAATTCGGATTATTAATTAAGGAATAAATATTTTCATTAAAATTTTAATTCTTTAATTATGTTAAAACAGTGAGTGCGACTCGTAGGAAATCCATCCGTAATCCGATTATAGTAATAAGAATTTCACACCGCCAAAATATTTTCACACTTATCATTTAAGTATTAAGCCTTTTAATGCATAATATTCGTCGTATCTCGACCATTCAAGCCAATAACAGTTGAGATTACAATAAAATTCGAATTTCCTCTCGATATTTTTGGATGGAGAGGAAATTATTCATTGTGTATGGGAAAGCGAGGATTATTTCCTTTTAAGGGATGGGAAATATAGAATTACGATTTGATATATGTTGCCAAGCAACTGGGAAGTTTTTGCTTGATTAGATGTTGGGGGGTGTGAACGGAAATCACATTGATCAAGTTTTGTCGTGGAACGAACACGTGCCAATTAGGAAAGAAAAAAAATGTTTATTTGTACCTCACAGACATAACTTATTACAACAAAATGATAATTAGTAATGATAATAATAAACAAGCAGAAGAAAAAATTATCAAAAATGTGGAGTGGCCTAAAAAAGCTGGGCTTCCTAAGCATTTTTGAGGCCATGGGTGGACTTCCAAAAGGGAAGCCTTTGTGTTCTTAGAACACAAAGGCAAAGAAGGAACTTAGGCGTAGTCAGTAAAAGTCTGACCAGCCCTCTCACTTCGCCCTAGAGTGGGAGAAGATATCGGATGATTTCCCACCTTAAAAAAACGATATTTAAAACAATTTTTGTACCGCAGGATTTTTAATTCATACCTTTGAATGTAATTTGTGGCCGTGTCAAGTCTTTACTTCTAGAATAGGTGTACATCTAAACTAATATATGTAGGTATAGTAAAGAGGTAAAGTTTGTTTTTTTTATTTTTTTGTTTGTAGGAGATAATATCTGGAAGTACCTGGAAGTATCTGGTCCGATTGCTAAGACTTTTTCAATGGTCGAAAGCTGCTTTATTCCTGACTGACAGGCTATATTTTATGTACGCAGGCTAAGCTGCGGGCAAAAGCTAGTTGTACAATATATTACAATATTTGTTAGGTATTTAGGTGAAAATACGTGTGTCATTTGCCTAACAATGGCGACCCAATTTCAAGCTATTTGTACATATGAAAAGAGAACATTCTTTGTAAAAAAAATTGTATGAAAGAAAATTCATGAAATTTGAAGCTCACACGCTTACTTGGTCACGCAAGACGTGTGACGAATTAATGGTTCTATATGGCCCTATTTAAACCCTAGATTTAGGTCTCCTATCACATATCTTATCACATATCTTTATTTTTATTCTAATCTAAAGTATTCATTTTTCTGATCGTTAAACCATTTTGATTTACTGCCATTAGGACTAATTGTAGCACCAGAAGCACCTACGTCTTACTTAAATTAACTTACGTATATTACGTAGAATTAGTGATGTCTATGAATCTGTTTATCCAATAAACCAAGCAACTAGCGGTACTTCTTAATTTTTTGGGTTAGGTGGAGGGAGAAAGAGTTTTAGATTTTTTTGACCTTTGTGAGATTCTAGAGTCATGGTAGGTAACCCTTTTGAACAATCGCGTAACAAACTAGTCGTAACCGATTTAGTGAATATATGGATTAAAAGAAATATAAATATGAAAAATAAATACTACAATGCCTTAATGAAAATAAAGAGATTGTTTGTTGAGATTAAAAGATTACATTTTATAATAAGATTAAAATCATTTTAAAGTTTATATTTTTCTGCAATCTTATACGAGTAATAAAGGGATATTTTCAATAAAATTCATAATCTTTTTTTAAGCTTTTGAGTATTGAACTAGGTGTTTGAAAGAAGGATTCTCTTGATTTTTTCGTTGCTAAGAGTATTTGATTCTGTTTTCTTTTTTTAATACCTATTGACCTCTTTATGTACATTAGACGTACTAATTAGCACTAAGCTGACTAACGGCGGGTTTCTGAATTGAGTATTTTCAGTTAAGAACGTCTCAAACCTTACTTAAGAGCCAAATTTTGACAGGTTTTAAGGCTAAAGTAGAGTTTGAGAAATACTCTACTTCAAATGCTTAAATCAGAAATCAGGGGTAAGAGAAAATGATTTATTTGTTAACAAAAGCGTGTCAATAGCGTAAAAATCGAAAAGTGTCCTAAGTTCATTAGGATACTTGGGTATGTTCATTAGGATAATTTGACCATCTGAACCATCTGTCTTGGAATAGATCTTAAGATACTTTTTATCAGAGGAGTATGTTTCCTTAGTATAATTTTTGCAGTGTATGTTTTTCTCTTCTTCTTGCTCGAACGCCTAAATGGACTTGAATGAAATTAGGCACACCGATAGACCACGCTCAGGATTCCTTTTTCGGGATAAAAGTCCCCTATGCGTGGTTTTCAAATTGCACCAGCGGCAGCAGGAACTAAAGTATAATAATAATATGGTTACTTTCTTCACATTTACGAGGTTTTTACTTATTTATAATAAGCACACGAACAGCATTGTCACTTACAATTCAAATAAACTTACATCTAAAATCGACATTTTAGTAACCATGCATGACATTAAACAAAGTTTCAGAGACAAAATAGAAAAAAAATTAAAATGTGTCCAGTACACCAACATTCAGAACACAATAAAGACAAAACAAATCGAATAAACAAAACATACAGACGTATGTTAATTGTTTTATTCTTTTTAAATTGCAAATTTTATTGTTGATTTTGTTCATGTCTTGGTATTGATAATTTGATTACTTTTTGTTTCATTACAAATTTAATTTATCTATGTAATAACAACTTTTGTATTTCACTTCTTATTTTGTGAATGCTGGTTGACCTGTAATTGGCGACTATGTAAGACTTAGGCCAATAGGCTAGTTGCCGTAAAAATGTAATTAGTCCGTCTTTTAGATTATTCAAAAATAAGAGACATGTATTTTTTTATTTGTAAATTAAACCAAAAATGTCGAAGATACAGCCTATTAAAGTTACGTGTGACGTCACGCCATGCTGCATTTTTCGTAAGGGGTGACGCCACACGTAACTTTAATGTGTTATATCTTTGTAATTTTTTTTTTAATCGAAAAAATAAAAAATACACGACCAATATTTTTTAATAATCTAAAATACGGACTTAATAAAATTTAATTATTTTGACCCCGTAAACCATCCTATTGTTATCCATTGTAAAATGATGTATACAGCAGCTGTTGGTTTACCCATTTTACCTTAATAAATAAATAATAAATAGACGTACATTCGGTCGTCTTCGTGAAGTCCACCTAACGACTTTCTTCATCAACAAAGCCACATATCCATCTGAATTACAGTAACGTAGTCACACATGTTTCGGTCCACGGATTTGCCCGTTAATTGTGTTTGTTTTCCTTATTTACTTCACCTGTGTTTGCTTTTGTAATCATATTACCTACAGAGTGCTTTGCAATGTTATTATGGCATTTACTAAGTAATGTTAGTGTTAAGATTTTGATTTCGTGTCTAGGTTTTTATTAATATATTTTTTATATATCTTACTTTAAGAGGGTAAGAAAACCTAAATTCTTGAGCTCGCCTTTGTTCATCAATTTGTTTTTTGTTGTTTGTTTGTGTTGTTTCGTATTCAATAAAGTAAAGGAACTAGCTCGCTCGTTAAATTGCATAATTAATACGCTTGATAATACGTACCTACATTCAATAAGTTTGCAACTGATAAAAATTCATTGCCTATCACAATTTAAAACAAAATAAGCCACAGCAAAAATGCGAACCTATGAATAAAAAAAATATAAACAACAAATATGGACAACAAGATTTACCAATGACCTCGTGAGGGTACCGGGAAATCAATGGATGCTAGAGTCGAGACGCACAGTACCGTTTGTTGTGGCGACACTTGGGGGAGGACTATTTCCAACAGTGGATATCTTTCGGTTGAAATGACGCGTTGAGGCGACGTCATTCACGTACATTTGAAGCTTTCTGCAAGCGTTAACTATTGAAGATTAGCAACTTGTCTAGGGGTACTGGTCCGATTGCGATAAATATTTCACCGATAGAAAGCTGCTTTAATGAAAAAAGATTGCATGTAGCGGAGATGAGAATGTTAAGATGGATGTGTGGTGTGACGAGAAAGGATAAAGTGAGAAATGAGTATATTAGGGGAAGTTTGAAAGTGGCGCCAGTGACTGAAAGGTTGAAAGGAAATCGTTTGTCTTGGTATGGTCATGTAAAGAGGAGAGATGAAAAGCATGTTGCTAAAAGAGTTATGAATTTACATGTGGATGGATGGAGAGGGAGAGGGAGGCCAAAGAAAAGATGGATGGATTGTGTGAGAAGTGATATGAAAGAAAAGGGAGTTAGTGATAGCGTGACAAGTGACAGGACAGAATGGAAGAAAAAAACGTGTTGCGCCGACCCCAAATAAAATGGGACAAGGGCAGGAAGAAGAAGAAGAAGAAGAAGAAAGCTGCTTTAATCCTGAGTGACATACGCTACATTTTATGTACGCGGGCGAAGCTGTAGGCAAAAGCTAGTAGCATGATAAATAGTAAAGATATCATCTAACCTTCCCTACAACAACATCACAAACACACCACATAACCTCTACAGAACATGTCACAATTTCTAAACGAATTTCTACAATATAACACACGTGCTATTTAGATGAATCCGTGATAATTATGTTTGTTACTGAGACTCGCATTATTTATTCAAATCGTGTCGGAGCTACGCGCGTAAGAGATTTTAATGCCGCTAATTAATTTTGTTAACTGCTTCGAGAACGTGCGTGATGATAGCTATCGCGTCACGTCACTTTGTCACGTCAATTTGTGGCTGTGATTACATATGACTTATTGGAGAATTAGAGGTAAGGTGAGGGTGTAAATAAACATGAAATGTTTCTTTAAATTGTCTAGATTGAAGCAGGTTTTTGAGAGCAGTGTTAGCCTATTAATATTTCCCAACTTTCACACAATGTCAACTATTTATTTATTTTATTAAGCTATTGCATAGCTTCTATCGCGGGCCTTGAGCGTGTAGACTGAATCCAGAAATTCCGTAACGAAAATAACCTAACACCCTCCACTCCACACAATCAATCAAAATTCAATTCAATGTGTGAAAGTGTAACTTCAATTAATATCAAAGAAAGAAAAAAACAAAGGAAAAAATACTGCATAAATAAAATAAATAAATAATTATAATTGCACAAGTTGACAAAAATGCTATGCCGCGGCCCACACGTCTTTTTTTATTTATATAGGCACACCAACGACTTATTTACAAATTTTGACCACAATACATTTACGAGGGCATCCTGTATAAAAAAACCACATCATTTACAGTAGGTTTTATTATTTAATTAATGATTATAATTTGGTTGAAAACTGAAAATTGTCATTACAATGTAAAAACTAATATACTAAGAATAAACTAGTACCAAACCAAGCAGAGCTTGTGCTATGAGTACTAGACAATTGATAAACTTACTTATTATAATTATGTATTTCTACAATACATACCTAATACAGACAAAATTAAACCCAGACAAAAAATTGATCCTCCTCATCACATAAACATTTGTCTTGGATGGGAATCGAACCCTCAACCTCTGTTATAATAGCAGTCAATGCCATTTTTAATTGGCATAAAAATCAAAATGGGCGGGTTAGACACCAATAAAAAAGCTTTCTGATATAAACTTGAAAGTTCGTTTGTTTATATGTGTGTGTGAGTGCTATGTTTGTTTCTCCTTCATGTACAAACGGTAGAATGAATTTGAATAAAATTTGTCATACGGGTAGAACATGGTCTACCTAAATTTGTCACACGGGTGTGTGGCAAATTAATAGCAAATTAACTGGAATAGCACATAGTATACTTTGGGCGCTCGAGTTCCGGTATGAAGGCTTGTAGGAACGGGTTGGGTTTTTTAGTCAGTAAGAGTCTGACACTATCTCCCGCTCCGCCCAAGAGCGGGGGTTGTCATTGGATGATTTTTACCATCGAAAAAAAAAATTATCTCGGGAGTATGTTTTCTTGGTATAATTTTCTACTTTGCGCAAATGTAGCCACTGGCAGACGCAAATGTAGCCACTGGCAGACGTTAGTGTAAAATTAGCATCAGTTTCAACATTATCATAATTCTTACAAAAGAAAACGTTTGATATGAACAAAACCTACAGAACCCATTAATAAAGAGTCCCATTAAATATACTATCCCGTAACATACACGTTCAAATTTTCATCGAAAACACCCTATCCAATATCGAATTCGATTTTCGTACAAATTAAACGATTGGTTTACCAGAAAACAGGTTTACATTGATAGGAAGGCGCAGGCCGTTGTGTGAGAGCCTTTATAACCCAATTCCTATACTAATTCGGTGAGCCCGATGACCCAATTCGGGCACTACACGTGAAAAGCTATATGTTCTTGGAAATGTATCCTAACGTTTTCTTTTTATCTTTTTCAGGTAATATTTTTCATCTACTATGCTGTTAAAGATTACGAAGGAGTAATGAAGAGAATAATGACATCTTTGAGCGTGAGTTTTCTTTGCATTTTCAATTCATACCTTTACTTTTCTTTATTTTTTAATTCACTTGTGGAAGACTGGTGCCTGGACTAAGTTTTTTACAAAACCTGTTTGTCAGTTTACCAGGCTTCCTAGAAAAAAGTTTTAGATTATCGCTTTTAGAGATTGGCAAACATTTTAATATTACAATAATTACATTAATAATAATTAGATAATCAGCACAATCGGTTAGCGATACTTTATTCGAAATAATATTAGTCACTAAACCAAACCTTTTTTACTGTCTGTTCAATCGATTTTGAGTTTTATTGTTTTGGTGACAAGACAATGGCAACTTCAGTAAATTGTTGGTATAGTAACCATTTTTTTTTCCTATTAATCCTTATGCCAACAAAATAGAGGTTAAAATCGATTGAATGAGCTGGAAAATGAAAAGGTATGTTCAAATGTCTAATCTGATGTATAACTGTTTCAAGAATTAATTTGCAAGATTTGACCTAAGCAAGCATACAAACTTTGCAAGTTAAAAACAAAAGCTTGTATAAAACCTGCAACCACATATACTATGTAAAAGGGTTCTGATAGAAGATCCACTTCGTTGCCAAGAAACAAAAACGACCCGACTCCATCATCAAAGCTCGTAATCCCCCGTCAAAGAATAAATTAAACAGAGAGGTGACAAACCGGTCAAATGGATAACACAGCCAAAGGGCGATCACTGGCAGGCAAATTTAATGAAATGGAAAACTGAATAAAAGAAAAAAAGATCAGGGAAGACTCCTTGACCCACGATGAGGGAAAATTACTTAAGTTATTTTTCTTTAATTATTATAGACTTGAGTATTGAGTATCGCCAATTACAGTCTGGTCTTTAATTACGGTGAATGGAAATGGGTAGCAATTAGAAATTTCGTCGGTATTAATGTAGAGGCAGCTGTTTTGTAAATGGTTGAATGATGGGCGTTTGTTAACTGTGTACTTAGCTCTTAAGTTTGAGTTATTCATTGTTTTGTAGCAGGGTATTTCTTCAAGGTTTTTCGACGGATTCATATGGCCAAAATTTACTTTGACTTTTATCGTCATTATTATTAATTTATTAAAGAGAGACAGAGGGAACGCCGCCGTTCACGCTCTCGTTTTCTTTCTATTGTGTCTCTAATTAAGGTAATCGAAAGGTTAAGTCATGTTTTTGATTTAATTGAATTATGTATGTAATATAGTTATTATGTCTTCGAATTAGAAAGCATTGGTAAATTTTGATACCTATTTTCTTACGAACATGTGTAACATAGCTGAAAGTAAAATTAAAATTTTGAACATATGTTTATGAATCATTCGAATAACCTTGAAGAAATACTCAGCAATGAAATGTTTGCTTGAACTTATTCTCTTTTATAAGTATTCTTTGGCCATTTGAATACATCAGCTTTTCTCAGAAAATACTTGTTTGTAGTGACATCTATGCTGCCACATATGAACTAAAATAAAAAAAATCCTGCCTTGTAGTATCAGAGCTCGTTGCGCGATTAGAACATATACAATAGTTTAAAATAAACTACAATAGTTTGAAATAAACTATTGGGCAGTTGCTCGGATCAGACCCAACACCAGTCTAGTTAGAGGATCTTCCCTTTTCTAATAAATACATTTGGATCCGCGTCTTCTGTCTATCTGTTTACGCTAAACTCAAAAACTTTTGAACGGTTTTGAGAATAGTGTACACGTTTTTTCGACATAAATGGCCTTATGTTTTTTTTTGTTTACTAAGACGCTTGATTTTTTCACAACATCAAGGGGTCATAGGTTTGAGTATATGGTTATAATTTATAAAAAAAATAAAGGGTCTTGACAGACAGATGGACAACAAAGTGACCCTATAAAGGTTCCGTTTTTTTTCCTTTGTAGGTACAGAATCCTAAAAACTTGTAAAAATAATTAATGTTTTTGTTAGACCAAGTTATAAAAAACCTTTGTCAAACTCAACGGCAGATAAGACCAAAAAAATGTCACAGAAACTCCAAACAAACAGTCAGGTATCAAAACGCATGCTTCTCCACAATCTTAGGCACAAAACGTATTGCGTAACACCTTATCATGGCCGCCTACCACCTTTATCTTGACAAATGTGCTCGGTATTACACTCAGCCGCCACGAACAACAATAAGACATTTGTTTAGACAATACGTTACAGTTTTATTTGTGTCCTGGCACTAGAACTCGTTCTGGCGACGGTTGGAGATTTAGGGCTGGGTGAGAAATAGGTTATAGGTAAATTTTGCTGTTGGTTTTACAGGTATACCTTATGCCTCTAGCAAAATATATATTGACTTACTTGACTTAAGTTCCTGTATACCCTAGATGACAGAGGGCGTCCACAGTGCGCCGCCATCCCATTCGGTCTTGAGCTTCGCTTTTCATTTCGCTCCAGGTCTTCCCAATGTTCTTCGCCACTGCGATGACCGTTCGTCGCCAGGTCTGCCACGATCCTTGAGAGTTCCAATCTAGGGCTTGCCTGGGTATATGTTCAGGATCCCTTCGGAGCGTGTGGCTGATCCAGTTACATTTGCGGCGTTTGATTTTTTTTATGGTGGGAAAAAATCATCCAATGACATCCCCCGCTCTTGGGTGGAGCGGGAGATAGTGTCAGACTCTTACTGTACAGTAGGCTTCGACCCGGCTGGATCCCTGCTGTTGCTGACAACTCCTTGAGGGTGGCGTTTGATCTGCTGGTCGATCGAGATTTTACTGCAGCGCTCCCACAGCTCTACATTTGAGATTTTCTCGGGCCCGTAGATATCGAGAATACGGCGAAGACAGTCGATGACAACGACCTGGAGTTTATGCGAGATGTCTTTTGTGACCTTCCACGTCCCACGTCCAAGACCAATAATAATAATAATAACTATTTTATTTTCAGGCACGGAGGAGGCCCATAGATAAAATACATACGATCTTCTTCTTCTCTTCTTAATAAAAAAAACTTCTTCTTAGCGTGTCGATGGCAAAACAAAAAAAAAAGGACAAACACAAATCACTAACATTTTTCTGTAAAAGATATACAAAATACGAGCACAATATTATGCCTACAGGGCCCTCTGTTATAGGCACAATCATTTTGATAGACGTTGTACTGTTTTCGTCAGTCACGCGCGCATATTGCGTTTTTGTTGCTTCGGGAAAATGGAAAGTCGGATCGGTTCGACCTTGGTTATGATGGAAACTAAACCTTGCTTTGTTGTTGACGGAGTAAAACGTGTAAACGATTTTGTCGATGTTATCAGAGAATTCTTTAGAGATTACACAGTATTATAGCCAGTTATTTTGTTGGTAACAAGAGTAGTGATTTTTTTTATAGTGGGAGAAATCATCCAATGAGAACAGGAGATAGTGTCAGACTCTTACTGTCTGAAAGCCCACCCCGTTCCTTCTAGCCTTCACACCGGGGCTCAAGTTCCCTTTTAGATAACCCTGGCCCGAGTAGGCTTCGGCTGGGCACCTGTTGTTGCTGACAACTCCTTGAGGCGCGCGGGAACAGTGCGCACCGTCGACGACTTGGGCTTGGTCCGGAACCGGACGGCCGGACAGTGAGCTACCCATTGCTCACTGTCCGCAAGCCCGCGCCTACGGTGGCCTCCTCCTTTGCGAGCATTACTGCTTCGCAGAAGTTGGCGACCGCCTGCCCCGCCTCCTCGCTTCAGATCATGGCCTCAAGCAAGGCCTGGCGCGAGAGGTCTCCGCCGCCAATCGCCCCCAAGAGGGCACGGCGATGCTCCGCCCAAGCAGGGCACACCTCGACTGTGTGCTCCACCGTGTCCTCCAGGCATACTTTCCATATCCAATTACTAGTCGTTATTTGTAGGATATCCGTTTAGATATCCCACTACTCTATCAACAGCAATCAGCATCTCCCAATGATTCTCTAATGAAGATTCCTCCTGTAATTGCTTAACGTCAAACGCATATAGACTTAACAGCATATTCATATTTATGCACAGATGATTGGCTCGTCATTACTATGCATTTACATCTACAGTATACAGACACACATACTTGCTATATGTATATAAATTATGGGTGGCAGCGTTGCGTGTGTGGCCTGATAGCACAGAATTACTGTTGCCCATTGATTGATGCAGACAAATATCTTCGGATTAATTAGTGGTGCTGTGCTTAATATTGCCTAATTAACTTGGTAAATATAGTGCAGATAATATGTGTAGTTAGCTAGGTTTGTTTGGGCAATTAAGCTGCATTGTAAAGGTTTGTTCACGTCACCTATAGCAGAGAACTCTGATTTGGACTAAAAGATTTTTTATAAATAAAAAAAAAACTTAATTCTTTATTAGAAGCCTCTAATTAGTTTTTTTAATTGATTTAGACTAGTGCTTGACTGTAATCCTACCTGGTGGTAAGCAGTGATGCAATCTCTTATAGTTAAGCGCACTAGTTTATGAGCCTATTCACTCTTGCCTTGAAGACACTCAAATTATAATCGGACTAACTAATTATATTTAATTACGATTAGTTTCACCTGTCCCGATGTTTCTATGTATGTAAACAAATCTTGCAAATTATATTTGATACACTTCATGTATGCATGTGCTCAGATGAAAATGCAAAATTTTTATGACATGGAGCTCAACTGATGACAGAACCAGAAGCTGGCCATAGGAACTCAGACAACACTATTGTGTCTTGATGAGTATTAATTATATAGGTTATATACCTGGCTATAAAAGCTCGCTGTGAGAAAAATGATTTTCACTGAAAATTTGTTGTATACAAAAACTCAAACACAGTGATTTAACAATTCATGTACAAAGACGAGCTGAACTGAACAATACGTTTTCTCCCAGCAAACCTTTAAGCGACAGATAAAAAATAAAACTAAAATATATCGGATAAATATCTACTTTCAAAGAAGTAAATATTCCACAAACAGAAAACATACACAATTTCGCCTCTAGTTGATTTTAGTAAATAAACAAGCAAAATTAGGTTATATTAGGTAGCTACTGAGTTATATTTCTACTTACTAGCTCTCAGGTAGGAGTTTTATCAAAGAATAAAAATAATACTACCTTTATTACCTAAACTCAAGGACAAAAAGCTATGAAGGATCTGAAGCATTACTGGAGAGAGCTTCACCCAACAATGAGATTAAAAAAACACAAGGTATCGATAACAATAGGAACCAACATTTTCCAAGAATATAAACTCATTTTACCTAAGTCGGCAAAAACGAACCGAGACAGTAAAATGTTGCTCGGCCGAGACAGTGATGTAAGCGAGTTTTAGTGATAAGTGGTAGGCCGAGCACTCGGCGCTGTGTTTACACGTACCGAGTACTCGGCCGAGAGCACTTTCTCGGCCTTTTACTCGATACGTGTGATCAACATTACATTGACGGTGTCAACCTTCTTCAGGCGACCAGTGAGTGACAATCTTCGCCCACTAGTCCGGGTACAAAAATAACTCAAATAGCTGATGTCAGGCATAAAACAGCCAGGCAGAAGTGGGAGTGGGCTGGCGACGTACGTCGCACGAAGTGTTTAGTTATATCACAATTTATTTTTTCGCTATTCGGAAAAATCTTCAAGATTCGATTCTAAAATCGAACTATTGACATAATGTAAGTTTGTAGGAAACCCGCAGAGCGCGAGTTGGACTCGAACCTGACCGGTTTTGTATATAAAGGAACTGAATACTCAATACAATTAGACACACGTGGAAGAGCCCCTCCTACGCAGGTGGCTGCAGGGTATAAGGAAATTCTCAGAAGAATCTCAAGAGCAACTCAAGAGGTGTAGTGTTATTATAAGGGTTTGGCCAGGGTCGATAAGCGTTTACAAGAGCGGTAGTGGGTGTGATGGCGAGCGTGAGGTTTTAACTTGATTTATGAAAATTGATTAAAATTATCTGAAATATTGAACATACTTGCACTACCTTGTAGCCATTTAGCCAGGATTTTTTATCAGAGCAAGTTGCTCTGAAATTTTCTCTTGTAGAACCAAAAATTCTCGATAAAGGTCATATCAAATTGCACTGGAATCGGTCCATCATCAGGCCTATTGTAGCCAACACGCCTGTTAGGTGGACCCAATCGACAGACGTATCCAGATTGTTGATATAACTATCCCGTATGACGAGAACCTCGTGAAAGTCGAGAAAGATAAGCAAATCAAGTATTTTGTTTTGAAGGCTTAATAGTAAGGAGCTCTTGTTAAATGTTTGAGTTCTTTTTTTGGGCTTTTCAAGAAAAGCTCAGTATTATTATTATTATTATATATTCTTTATTGTACAGCACATATCCAAAAATTACAGGACAGACATTATAAAAATTAAGTGTACAATGGGCGGCCGTATTGCACAGGGCAATTTAGTATTATTAGAATCCATTCCTAGGCAACCAAAAAATGACGTCTCTGATTTTGGTTGGTGAAATAACTTTTTGCACTAAGTAGGCAAATGTTGTTTAGGATTAGGTACCATTCAAAGAGTTAGTGATAGTAATGTCGGACTGAAGTCCCGTGGAGTTATGTCACTTTAATATGAAAACAAACGGCGGTTTTATAATGCTTGATATTCCGCTACCGCTTCCGCACCCGCGCAGGCTCGACACCCTGGTCAGGGGTTTACTACTCGTAATAGGCATGGCTCCGGGCAACTATGTTACTGATACTAATCGTCTCTTATCACATTATGTATTAACTAGTACGGTTTTATCTTTCCTACATAAAACATTTTCTGCGTAATGGAGGTCATGATCTTTAGTAGGAGTTAGTTCAAATTATAGTCCTCCAAGGTTGTATTAAAATAATTACCTATATTACAGAAAACATTTCAGGCTTTAATAGAGAATATGTATGATTGAAAATTTATTTTATCAATAAATATGCAAAAGTATAATACTAACCGTGAAATCAAAAATGGTAGAAAATTAAATGAGATAGAACAATTTAATAAATGTATCTGTGACGATAGAGTGTCTTTGCCGTTAGAGTTCATGATAGACTTCTCTTTCTTTTAAGCAGTTATCAAGCTTTATAACTTTTACGTTGATGAATTTAAATAAAAAATGCTGTGGCCCTTGAATGCTCAAGCCACGAACGCAACTGAAAAACACAGATGGTTTTTGTAAATCTAACTCATCCTCTCGCCCCTTCTAGAGAGGGAAAAGTCTTTTAATGATTTCTTAACAAAAAAAATAAACCTCAAAAAAAGCTTTCTTAAAAATAAATCTTTCTCCTTTCTTTCAGTACATTCAAAGGATGGAGTAAGAAATAGCCCTGTGCGATAAGAAAGCCTATTGTCCATTTATTTTTAATAATGTTTATCCTGTAGTTTTTGTTCATGTGGTATACAATAAAGAATACAATAAATAAATATAAATAAAATAGAACGTTTCCAATTTCGTACCTAAATATTTTCCCTAACATTTACGATTTCCTGTAACAACATAATTAATACAAATATTAGAAATAATCCCGACTAGATATAAGTTCCGGGAACAAAATTACACACACCTAACATAATTTAGAAATTCACGGTTAACTCGTTTTAGGACAAAATGTGTTGTTTTGTCCTTGGTCACGATTTACGAGGGTCGAGCCTGAAGGCTTTGTAAAAACCGAACTGGAAAATTAATCTAAAAGTCCGGGCACAAGGTTGAATTTTGAATGTATTTCAACTTGAAGTTATTGTCACATTTTATAACTTAGTTTCAGTTATAATGTTTGGTCAATACAGATACGGATATGAACGAATTATAAAGGTGCCCGTATTTTGAATAGAAAGGTTTTATTAATACCAGTCAGAAAATGGATTTGCCTTGTATACAGCTAGCCAATTTTGTTTTGTGTTGAGTTATTTTTTAAATCTTTTCAAAATGAGATTACATGAGGAAACTGGAGTGGAAGATAAGCATTTGTGTTTCGAGATCATTTGTTTCCTTGTTTTTAGAGTTCCTTAAATGAGTCGGCAAAACGGAGCCCCTATAGCAGGAATGGCGAACCTTTATTGGAGAACGTGCACTAAATATATGAAAAAAAAAGTGTGGTCATAACGTGCCGCCAAAGAATCTTGACTTTGTAATTTAAAGGGCAAACATTGAAGCTGAAATAGTTGTTTGCTTATATAATTAATTTATTTATTTATACTTCATGCACATAAAAGTACATAGGCTTAATGCCTTACGCAATTTCTTCCAGTCATCTTTTGGGTGGTGAAGAGAAAAATAGTGGTTGGTGCAATAAAATAAAGAGATAAGGTGATTCCAGGAATTAATAATTCATTTAATTCATCGTCAACACTATCATTTCAGCCAAAAAACGTCCACCATTCCCGTAAATTGAAATACAAAACTGCACCAATTTTACATTGTTGCCACATTTCTAAAAGATTAGTGTGGTTACTGACGCATCAAATTCTCTGTTTATGTTGACACACATACCATAGGTTCGCCATCTCTGCCATAGGGCAAGGTCACTTGGTTTTCTGTCTGTCTGTCTAAGAAAATCCTTTTTCTTAGGAAAGCATGAAGGTAAAAAGCTGAAATTAATATCAAAATACTTAAGTCTGCTACCCCAAGCAACAGTGAAAAAATCAAACTTCTAAGTCACCGCTATCTAAAGATAAAGTCGTTCATGCTCCGTTTCGGCACATATTTTGACACTGGCTCGGAAATCATAAACTATAGGACACTTCTCGTTGACCTAGAGTTTTGAAATTCGGCAGGAAGCAAGATCTCATAACACAAATATACGAAAGACAGAAAATGTTTTGTAGTAACGTTAAAAAAAAAATTGCAATTCGAAAAATCTTGAGACTAGAATTGGGAATTGAACTATTTACTTAAATAAGTTTGTACGAAACCTTCAGTGCTTAAATCTGGCTCGATTTGACAGGTTTTTTTTCTTTGCAAAATATCTAAGTTTCAAACAAAGTCAATCTTATTTTATATGTCAAGGTTACACAAAAAAATCGAAGTCTCTAAAAAGCGAAATGTTTTCAACGTAAAATAAATTGATCACTTCAATCAGTTGGAACATTGGGTAGCTTGATGAATTACTATAGTCCCACGCGACTTCATTCACAAAAGAAAAATCTTCGCGAAACTTGAAAAATTCATGATTTATTTTCCTCACATAAATTCCTATGAGAATTTCGATACGAAAATCGGATTTGTTACCATTGTACATTCTGATTATTTGATTAAGAACTTGATATGATTCTAGTTTTTTTTTTATGGATTTTAATAAAATTTCACTTCTTGTGCTGACAAGAAGTGAAATTAAAATCACAAACTGGAGACATTTAGATTTAAAGATAATTAATCATAAAATTAAAGTAGGTAAATAATAGGCATAAAAATCTAGGTATTTACTTAAATAACTAAACTGTCTAGAACCATTTTACATTTGGATAGGCATACATTACTTACGTAAAAAGTACCGCCGAACACAAAAAGTCATTTTCTAATAAAACTCAGATAAACCCTTTTCAAAGATCCTCCACTTAGAATTTCTAACGAACTGTAACACAATTCTTCACACATCCAAGCAATAAATAGCGCTATTCCATCCCCTTTTAGGTACTTCTAAAAGTCTGAGAAGACAGACTACAAACTCCAGACATAAATAAACGACTGGAAGCCACAAGACCTTCGGCCTTGAGACCTAAGTGGGGAATTAAGTATCACTTTTGTCCAAATTATATATTTTTCACTCGTCGCCGCCCCGACAATGAGGGACTCTTAATGTTATAAATTACCTAATTAAGACGTAAAATGGAAATAGAAGAGAATTTGAGTACCTCACGGTAGTTCACGAAATATTTCCAGGGCTTCACTGTTTCTGGGTAAAATTTTCTTGAAAAGAAAAAAGTTTAATTATTAATTTCGTTGTGTAGGCTGTTGGTAGGGGATTTGATGGAATTTGAATAAATTAATTTGTATAAAAAGTCAGGTAGTGTAACGTTACATTATGGACATAATTATTTTAAGCTTATTTTTACAAATTCTACTACCCACTGAGGCTGTAAATAATTTGTCAAGCTTTCTTAGCCTATATTACAAAACCTAGCTCTCTTCAGTTTCTACCATAAACTTGTTCATTCATACAAATAGCAGCCACCATACTCAATAGCACAATTCTCCAATTTCCTTGCTGACTCCAACCCTGTTTCACCGTACCACCCTCTCGACTGAAACTCCCACAAATTACTGGAACATGCACAATCTAGCCCTGCGAATGTCTGCAGAAAACACTTGGGCCACATATCACTTGAAAAGTGGCGGTATTCGCCGTATCGGCGGTATCTAGCACTGCTCGGCACTGGGCATGCACCAGTTCTGTAGCAAGGCCGACTTTGAATAATTTTGGTGTAACCATGTCGCCGGTGCCAGGCAGGGACGACCACGGCTTGGCTGAGTCGCCCCTTGTAATAAATCTACATGTTTGGCCGAGATTGGCTGCAGACATGCTAGGGTTAATCTCATATGTCACATGTTCAGTTTTATTATGTTAGCGAAATGGGGTTTTGCGAAAAAATCTGGCGGCGAAATTATATTTGGTTTTGACACGCGATGTGTTTTATTTTTGTGTTTGTTTGTTTTTTGTCGTATATCAACAAAGAGGGCTAGCGTCTTATTATCTTGTAGTCCTGAGTGTAGTTTAACATGTTTCACAGACCAATTAGGTACAATCTTCCTGGATGTCAAGTGTGATCATCTACACTTGTACGAAGCGCGATGGTAATCGCTTACAAATGCTTGACTGAACTGCAGGATTATTTGGAAGTGTCACTATGACTCTAGAACGTAAAGAACACCTGGAAGAACTTGGCTAGGAGTTATATCTGGCGCCAGAATGAATTAAAGTACATTAACCTTTTCGTAATATCTCTGTGAAGATACCCGAAAAATAAACAAAGAACTGTTTTTCATTACTAGATAAAAGATCACGATAGATATTTATTTATCGATTCAAGACAGCTTTATGTCTTCTGCGTTTGAAATTAAGAATGTCAATAAATGTGTGATAATTATTCTTTTATTTGGTGTCTACTTTAGTTAGTAAAAACCAGACACTCCACTTAGAATGGGAGGCGTTTTTTTTCTCTTTAGTCTTTACTGTCCCGCTACTGGACAACACGGCGACTAGAAGTTATTTACGACTTAAAAAGGGAGAAGTAATTTGAAGAAAAATCAACGTTAAAAAAAAAAAAACAAAGTCCAATAATACTCGACCAATTAATGCAATTTAGCTTCACTTTTCTTGGACTGACCGACATTTGACTATTCAGAAGTGCCTGCATGGTCTATTTGAAATAAATGATTTTGAATTTGAATTGAACCATTGTTTATGCGAAAAGCAAGCCAATATCCTTACCACACGTGAAACTTAGCATAAAAATGTCTGTATATAGTATCAATGTTTCCGCTAGGTAGGGCAATAAATAAAACAGATAAGTTAGTGGTAATTACAACAATAAAAATCACTGAAACTGTGCCGCTATGGTTTACTTGCTTGCTTGTTTTGCAATATCTGACTTTTTTTGTTTCTAAATTAACTATTACACACAATAAAGCAAATTTTAATTGGACAATAATGTGCATCAACTTACCTTACTTTCTTCAAAATAGTCAGATTAGGTCAGCAAAATAGTCTTTTGCGGCGATGAGTCACTGGCTCCTGCCGGAGATGCCCCGAACATCGTTTCTTAGAACAATTTCCGACCGTGCTGTACTGTAGTCTGTTAGTGCAGGTTTATGGACGGTGAGCAATAGATAGCTTGACGTCCGGTAAGTACCAGGCCTGTGTCGACAGGGCATTCTGTTCAATGCGCGCCTCATAGAGATATCTGAGAGACCGACGGGACGCGTGCCTTCCAGGATTGCGAGATTGTGAGAAAGAATTACCGTGGCCCTCACAAAGGGCAAACTAAAGGAACACTATGGACGTTAGTCAGTAAAATTCTGACTCTCCCCCTCTCTCCACCCAAGGCGGGAGAAGGCTTTTGATGATTCTACGTACCAAAATCCACGTACCTACTAATCTCTTACTATTGCATTTTAAGGAAAAGAACACCGAAGGAAAATCGTCTGCAATGAACACTTTAACTTAAAACCTTAAAGCATATCAATTTTATTTACATAACCTATTTAGCCAAAAGACGTCCACTGTTGGACAAAGGCTTCCCCAAGTGTCGCCACAACGAAAGGTCCTGTGCGTTTCCTTCGCATACCCGCGACTCTCACCACGCCATCTGTCCACCTTGTGGGATCCAACGCTGCGTCTTCCGATGAGTGGTCGCTACTCCAGAAGGTTTAGCCAAGTTAATAATCTACAATCGTTAACGCTAGTAGAAAACTTCAAATGTATGGGAATCACATCATTTCAACGTTAAATCACGTGGTCAGAACAAAAGAATTGGAGGCGTTGCCGACTGTAGCAAGAGATTGGAAACGAAACGTTCGTAACTTGGCTAGGCATGCTTTGCCTCCACCAAGTGTCACCACAACGAACTGTCCTGTGTGTCTGTGTGCATTTCGCATCCATCGCATTCCCGCGACTCTCACTAAGTCATCGGTCCATTTTATGGAATCCAACGCTGCGTCTTTCGATGCATGGTTGCCACTCCAGAACCTTTCGGCTCCATCGACCATCGATTCTTCTTCACGAGCAATCCATTCCAAGCTCTAGTTAATACACAAAATCAAATAAAAAAATCCTAAATTAATCCCAAAATCGTTTTATCCGCATCATTTACGTATTGTAAGGGTCTTCGTTCATTAAAACGGTTGGGTATGCATGTAAGGGTGGGTGCACACGACGCCGAATCATGAATACAATTACACGGGCCGACCGTTCGAGTCGGATTAAATTCTCTCGACCGATGAATCTCAAATTCCTGACCTTCGGGTGTATAGCGCCCAATTTAATGATAATGAACTGTTTCTGCTGAGTCTGGATTGCTTGTTGTAGTAATAACGGTATCAGAAGGGATTAATAACGACAATTAAGTATCGTCGTCAATTTAAAGTAATTTTGATCTGACTTCATTCATGTTTATAGGCAATTTAACTTTTGTATTAACTTAAGAAATAATACAAACCGTTTTTCATTTCCAAACTTAGTAACAAAAAACTAGCTTCTGTAAACGACATCGCCTGCATGAAAGCAGAAAATAATAGTCTATTGGCAAAGCATTTCATTAGTAAAAGAATTTTTTAAATCGGTCTCGTAGTTTTTGAGTTAATTTGTTATAAACAAAAATACTTTTTTAATATTAGTTGAAATAGTATCGATTATGTGATTTAAAAAAATAAAAATCATGTCACCACAGCCACTGCTCCTGTCCCAAGACGTCGACGGCGTATAGTGTTCCACGCGCGCCTTAAGGAGTGATCAGCAAACCTTATGGGCTCAGCAGGTTCGAAGCCTACTGAGGCCAAGGGTCTGTTTTTAGTCAGTAAAAGTCTGACACTATCTTCCGATCCGCCCAAGGGCGCGGAGATGTCATTGGATGATTTTCCCACTTACAAAAAAAAAAAAAAACTACTGATCCTATGAGTCTCGCAATCATCTATCGGGTTCACACGACCTTCACTACTAAGTCATCGATCCATCTTGAGGACCTTCCAAAACTGGTTATACGACAAGTAAATTGTCTAATTACTTCGTTCCCCTCAGTTCTCCCTCAAACTTTAATGTTACCATTCCAGAAAATCAAGCCACCAATAAATATGATAAACGGTCCGTACAGTTGAACCACAAATCAGAAAAAAGTAAATGACTGTAAAACGTTTTTAACGATAGCAATCGGCTTCAAATGGGCAGCACTTTACCATCGGAGGCCACATTAGCCAAGTTATGCTTATTTATGGTGGCAGTCACCGCCAAGAGTTCACCACTGAAATGAATATTTGGCATGCTGGTTATTGGTGATTATTGCACAGAAATAAGCAGTTTATAAAGTTTAAACATCAACAAACATCGCGTCTGTTTTCTTCGAAGGAGTTTTTTTATTTTTTATAGTTGGGAAATCATCAAATGACTTCTCATACTATTGGGTGGTGCGAGAGATCATGTCCCTGTTCCTTCTTTACCTTCGTTCTAGAGCCGGGGATTCACTTTCACATAATCCCCGAAGGGTTAAGTATCTTCACTCAAAAATGAAATAATATGAAAGTTTTAATATATTGAAATTATGAGGAAATCCAAAACCTATTTTGTTTTAAAAAGAATACCCTTTCGGGTTGAAATTATAAAACCATTTCTTTCACTTTTTATTTCCACTCTGTGTCGAGCAAGACTTATATTTTCTGCTATATGGGCGAAACCATTGACAGAAACATTGACAGAAATTTATATGTTTATATATAAAATACTGTCGTTCATGAAGCTAACTTGACAAACTACCTTTTTGAAGTTTACCAGTATATACTACGTTTCTACATACACATAAAATAAACTATTCCAATCTACATATAGCTTCTGAGAATTTATTTACGTAAGAAGTTTCAAGTATGGGTTTCCTGTTTCAGACAAGACGTGAGATCAAACTTTTTGACCTTTCCTAGAACCAAGATGTTCCTCTTACCTTTCTTAACAATAATAACTCCGCATTTTCCTTAGAAATTCATCATAGTATAGAATTTCAGCAAGCAGGTGAAAACTACTAGAATAAATATATTTTCTCTAATGCTGCGGCTCCGTTATAGGAATTCGGCGAATATTCGCGTTGTCGCAACAAATGTGATCGAAAAATTCGTCTTTGTAATAACATTTGGGCGAACACGAATGCTTGTTGACACCTACACAGCCGCATCGAAATGTGTTTAACCACTAACGTAAACAACATTATCACGTATATCCGACAATACAAGATGTTTTATAACACGACAATATGACATGAATATACGGAATTTTAAAACAGTTACCTACCCCTAACTATATAAGCTGAAATTTTACTGATATGTTCAGTTTGGATACCTGACAAGGCAAGCTTAGCTAAGTGACGTCATTCTAAATCCAATATGGCGGACTCATGAAAATGGCGGACTTGTTATTTTTTATACACCTCCATAATATAAGGTTTTTTTGAGAAGCATACGAAAAAAAAAACTGTTTACATTTCATAAATTCAATATGGCAGATTTATTTAAAGCTTGTTCCTAAAAACGTTTTTCTTTTAACATTATTGTTAGTCCGACCAAAAAGAGTCTAATAAGAAAATATTCAAAAAATTACTTCACAAAAGCACCTGCACAATCAACGTAAAACGGTGGCCACAAGCATTTTCTAGAACCGCTAAGTCGCATGTCGCAGCTTCTATTGTGCCTTTGTTCTTCCCAAATCAAACATGGCCGCTTTTGTACACCACCAATAGGGTTGAACGAAAATAATGCTCTTTTTTTAAATTAATTAGAGACTTTATGACAAGTCTTGTGTCAGTTCCGGTGTATTAGGTGTAAACGAACAGTATTAATGAACAGTAGACGTATATATTACTGTGATGAGACTAATTTCTTACTTACTGGAATAATTATGTATAAAGTATTTCGAATTGTGTATAAAGTCTGTTATTTCAATATTTAATAGAATTTTAAATATGTAATTTATATGTATAGATGTATATAATTATATATGTATAAACATATTAGATACATCTATAAATATAAATGATTAATTATTATAGTAATGTCAAAATATTTTTTTTACTAAATGCTTTATAAAGTATATTCGATACCTATAAAAAAACAATTTTATACATTTTTTTACTGGTGTTACGGTTGCAAATTTATACTTAAAACCACTTGACCGGTAAAATGCAAAAATCTTAAGAAAATTTGAATTTGGCGGGCTATCTTGGAGTATTCATATTAACATAAATGATCTAAGATGGAGTAGTTATTATATAACGGTACACTTCCTCCAGAACGGTTTCCATGGAGGTCCGCTGCGGCTAAAGTCGTGTGCGACGGTGGCCAACCATTGTACCTTTGTTCTTCCAAAATCAAATACTACGGCCATTGTTACCCAACGGTTAGGGTTGAAAAGTTTCACAAAGAAACCGCTGTATTGTTTCATATTTTTGTAAGGTATCCCAATTTAGAAATGGAGTATTCAACATTTAATTTTGCCCTAAACATTTCGTCGTTATTGAATCATCATTTTCCTTTTAACGTGAACTCGTGGCTGATGTTACACGTGCCATTCAAATCCTTTTATATTTATTAACGTTTCATAGAAACCGACGTTTTTTATATACTTTTTTTTTTCAATATAACTGTATTAGTTTGTTTACGCAATTCACGCCACAGCTTTTTCTAAAATTTCATAAAATAAACGAAAACAATATCATTTTGTGTAGGTAAATCGTTATTATATGATATAAACAGCCTATCTGTTTAAAAATATTAAAATTATATGTGTTATTTTTTGGAAGAAATTTTTAAAATACTCGTAAGTAGCACCTTTGTACAAAATTTTATAATGTTGTATTTTTTTCCATGTATATGTGTGTAGTAAGTTAGCCCATCCACACACGCCTGTCTTCAGCCATTGCGGGCCAGTCCCTCCAATAGTTATCCAGCTCATCTTTCCACCTTCGCCTTGGTCTGCCGCGATGTCGCCTTGCATTCAATGGGATTGGGTCCCTTTAAACGCAAGGCGACATCGCGGTTCTTTTAGCCCATAGCTCATCCTACGTGCGACAAACATGTCCAGCCCAATCCCACAAACACACAAAATAAAAAATAGGTATGGTTGAGTGTGCCAGCCCTGGCACTAGCGGTTCTTAAAGTGAAACTTTACCGTTTCGGGTATGCCTCTTTGTGTTTTTCGTACTCAACGCTGGTATAAAATTACTCAGTAATTAACGCTGAAGTGTGCATTCCGCGGATAACCGCCTAACAAAGTATGTGTACATTTTTGTTCATGAATTATAATGATATATTCTTATAAACATTTTTAGTATAGTCTTTGAAATTTTATTTTAAAATTGCTTTTATTTTTAAATAGCTTTCGAATTAAATAATTTCTAAGTATTTTTCAATGATATAGGTCTTTCAACATAGGCATACAAAATGTAAGGGACAGGTCTCCACAATTTTTATAGGCTTGCTCAGTAGACGAAACTGAACTACCTTCCACAAGACTTTTTTTGAAACGAAAAATAAAATGGACCTACTCATAAAAAATATGAACTTGATTAGAAAGTTTGTATGGAGAGGCCGATTTTTTGTTTTTCGTTTCTGGGAAAAAAAATTTATAGAAGGTGGTTCAGTTTTGTCTACTAAGCAAGCCCTCAAAATTTGCGGAGGCCTGTCTTTAACACCTTGTATACAACGTTAGTAAATTCGGACAAATACAAACCACTACGAAATAAGTATCATAACTAAATATACAAAACAATTCTTTCCACAGCATCTCAATCCAATTAGACACATTACCGCAACGTACAGTTATCCAAAGAAATTCGCAAGAGTGCTGCAATCTCAGCTGAGATCGCACCAAGCTCATTTACACTACTGTACTAATTCACTAAGGATAGGTACGCAATTTTTCGCCCGTTAGACCTCCTCCCCCTCCCCCTTGCACCCTATTTACTCCTCCTAAGGCGCCCCAGCGG
Organism: Mythimna albipuncta; assembly: GCA_929112965.1. Lineage (NCBI taxonomy): Eukaryota > Metazoa > Arthropoda > Insecta > Lepidoptera > Noctuidae > Mythimna > Mythimna albipuncta. Next base: position 8,821,334 of record OV815974.1, on the reverse strand, counting down.
ACGTGATTTGAAAACAAATACGTACATTCGTAGAATACAACATTTGTTGGTGCTAACTTGCCCGTTGTTCCGTCTTGAATACTACGGACAACGTTATTTCCAATGGAATCTTGTTACATTATAATAAATGTGTAGGATCATTCTAGTATTAGTAATGCAATACTTGCTTCACATGTTATATCACAGTTAGTCATAGGAAAATATGATTTATCAGAGTTGTGTGTCTATACACCGCTAAATTTTGATCGTTTTAATCCCGTTTGCTTGGCCGTTTGTTCGTTTGCCGTTTGCGTGGGCTTCTGCCCACGATTTCGCCCGCGTACGCAAAATATAGCTAGCCTATGTCACTCAGAAAAAAAGCAGCTTTCTATCGGTGAAAAAAATTTTAGGAATCCGACCAGTACTTTCAGAGGTTACCTCCTACAAACAAAAAAACATAAAAACAAGCTTTACCTCTTTATTATATTAGTGTAGATGTAACTATACTCCGTTCAAAGTAACATTAGACATTTAAAATAACTTTTTTTACTGTCCGTTAAACATTGCTTGCATGATAAATGGCAACTGCAGTAAATAGTTGGTTTTATAACCACTTTTTTTGCTTTTCCTTATGCCTACGGAATAGGTGTTAAAATTGGTTAAACAGACAGTAATAAAAACAGGTTTCTTTAAATGTCTAATCTTAACTCGAATCAAGTATACAATAATGCACACCCAAAGAGTTGTCAGCAAAATTGTACAGGCCCAGCAGGGCTGAAGCATACTGGGGTCATAGTTTGTCTGAAAGGAAAACCCGAGTTGGAATAAAAGGGGCGACTGAAGAAACATAGGTGTGGTTTTAGTCATTAAAAGTCTGTCACACGCTGCGCTCTTATTTATTTATTTATTAAAACTTCATGAAACACAAAGGTACAAAGGCGGACTTAATGCCTTAGGCATTCTGTACCAGTCAACCAAGGGTAGTGAACAGAAAATATGGTATGGCTCTTAGGTGAAAAAAGCCTCTAATGAGTTGAAGAGATTGCCCGAATGTGGATTACGCAGCTATGGGACCACATAAACTATAGATATATTTTTCAGGAATATATGTGCAATCTGCCGCATGCCCGATAAACTGTAGGCCAAAGTAGCACAAAGTTGGTGCCCTGAAACAGCGCGTCGGGGTCGCGTTAAACCACGAAGGAGATGGCGCGACGACCTTGATAGATTCCACCAGAATTGGCAAGAAGAAGCCCGGGCGCGCGAAAGATGGAAGGAGTGGAGAGAGGCCTTTGCCCAGGAATGGGACAGAACAGGCTAACAAAAAAAATATATATATATGTGCAGTACTTGAAGGATGAGAGCAGAAGTGGCCGAGTGGTAAAGGCCCCGACTTAGGTACAAGTTTGTAGACCGCGGGTTCAAAAAATTCGAAGATAGGTGACATTAAACGATCCGCACTGGGACCGCGTGGTGGATTACGGCCCATTCCCCTCTCCTAGAGAGGAGGCCTGAGTCCCAGTAGTGGGAACATTAAAAGGCTGATTATATTATATATATACTTGTGGAATAAGCCAGGGGAGTGAAGTTGAGGGGAAAACTGGTGTGTAATATTTACGTACCAATATTTTAGTTACGGTCAAGGAATATTTAGCTGGCAGTGTACCACTTTGTTGTTTGCTTGCTTACTTTGTCACTATGTAATATTAATAAAGTTTTGCGGGAAAGGTCGGTCGAGTTTGTTCTTTCTTTTTAGCAACAAAAACTAGGAAGTTAAGCGATGGCGCTTTATTATTTCAAGTTTTAAAAAATTGAATACAGTTTGAGATACGTACCTTTATTTTGTGTTTAGAATTTTTAACCTACCCGCTAAATTTCCATTCTTAAATAAGTTTAGTCCGAACATTGCCGCATGCCAAATGAGTTGTAAGCTAAAAGAACCTCTTATTGGGTGCCATTAAATGCGAGGCGACGTCGCGTTAGACCAAGACGATGGTAGTGAGATGAGCTTGACTCTCATCTCATCGGAAAGACTGGCCCGCAATGGCAGACGTGTGCGGAAAAGAGAGAGGGAGGATAAGATTAGATTTTTTATATTTTAATCTAGGGAACTACGCAGTTATTATATGGCAGTAAAATGAAGGAGGCTGTATTTTATTCACGAAGTGTATTCACCTAGAATAGAAATTGATCTCCAAGGTCGCCCTCCGCTAGATACATGCAAAGCAGAACGATCAAATCACTCTGGCCCAAACATAAACCCTCCTACGTAATGGCCGCGCACTAGTTTATATCACGTCGTCTCACACAAAATCAAGCACATCCCATCCTAGTAATCCAATTACTAAGCAAGTTACTTGACGTTTTCGCCATTTTCCTACCGAGACCCCATTTCATATCTGTATGGAGTAATTATTATTACTATGGCCATTGTTTCGGTAGTAACAGTAAACAAGGGACCAAGTGAAATATGCGTTTACTGCCCACCTACCCAGATAATATCGAATTACAGTGCAATATCAACTATATGTTCCACGACATAAGGTCCTTAATCACTTGCCTTGTCGGCCGTGTTTCATATCTCTTGACTGTGTATGTCACCCTAAATTGAACTCTAATTTGTAAGTGATAAGGTCGGTAGTGTATTCGACTGTTTGATTCAAGATGTTAAGATCCCCTACTAAGATTTCGTGTCAAATCTTCATCTCGAAGACGTCTAGTACGGGAATAGATGACATATCCAATTTAGATGTCTGGCAGTAACTTATTCATTGAGATTCGAGATAATTATAATGTAATTAGACAGCCTATATTTGCATGAGACTTAATCATTGGGTAGCTATATTAATTTCTTCGTATTACTAAAGCTTTTTTCTATTCATTACTGATTGACCACTATCTTACCTAATAGTAAGTAACGATGAAGCACGCTTGCCTGGAAGTAACCCATTTCTAGATCCCCAGGTTGTAGCCGTTAGGATACATAGACTAACAATTCCATTCTTTAGCTGTATGTTTTAGACTGATAGTGTTAATACAGTGATACTAAATAACAGACCTGTTCACAGTTTAATAGGAATGTAACGTAGACAAAATAATAATAAAAAAGATAAAGAGACACAAACACACACAATATTTTGAAAGTGTATTTTGCATATGCATAATATGCATAACTAGGTTGGGATCGGCTTCCAGTCTAACTGGATGCCGTTGAATACCCATATTTTACATGGAACGTCTGCCAATGAGACCTCCACAACCCAATGACTGGGCAACACAATACTTCTAAGATAGATTTGGAAAACCAATCAAACTAAATGTTGGTTCACATTTCGCATACTCAATTTCCTATGCCTCAACTTCCAATTAATTCAATGACCTATAGTAAATAGTCGGCGTTGCGTACAAACTATTACAGGTCCTTGAACTCGATCAGCTGACGTTTTCTTAAAGAAATTAATTTCGTACATGCGTAAATTAATACGAGTTTTGAAAAAAAGGTACTTTTTTTTAATTTTATCTTTACAAATCGATAGTGTTTCATGTACCGGATCGACCTTCCACGGAATTAAAACGATTAAAATTTAACGGTGTATACAACTAGCGTCATTCCACGTGATATATACGTAATTTATTCCATCTATATAGTCTGGAACACTAATAAAACAACACCCTAAGCCTGATCAAAAATTTACACTTTCCTCTACCGTAGCAAATTGTGAGAACAAATAGTGAGGGTTCCGTACTCAAGATGTATAGTTAGGGGTCAGTAAAATAACGAACTGCCGAAACCCAATACTAGGTTGAGGATTTATTAGTTCTAATTCAAAATACAAAGGCGGAAACCATTTGTCAGGGGGCTCCTTATATGTTGTAATTATATGTACTTACGTGTATTGTGGAAACTAAATATATTAAGCTGGTTAAAACATAGTTTGTATCGAAAATATTATTTTAAGTGGTCTAAAGAATTTCTTCAGAATTTGGTTTTAGGGGTAAACCTAAATTCCAGAGCTTCTGTGAGATTGCACGAAAGAGTCACCGTGGCCTTCTAATGCAAAAGCAACTGAAGGAGCACGGTTGCGTTTTAATTAGTAAAACTTTGACACTCCCTCTCTGCTACACTCAGGGCGAAAAAATTTATTTAATCCCACCATCAATAACCTAGATTGGTTTAAAGTTTCCAACTCTCGCTCTTTTTAAGTAGAAATGCTTATTTCTACGGTTTTAGTCTTCACGCGTCCTTTCCCAAGTCTGGTGGAAGAAATTTCTAGAGAAATAAAATAAGCAAGATGTTAATTATTTACTATATTTTATTGTTTTCATGGATGTAACAAAATAAATAAAAATATAATGCAAAAAAAAAATAGTAAATAAATCAGTTTGAACAAGAAATCTCTCAACACATCTCACAAATACATAAACAAAACTAAATCTCACAAGACATACAAACATCCAGTAAATTCGGTGAATGTTTAACGCGTGATAAACCAACGGCAAATTAAAGTTTTCGGCAAGTTTACTGGAAGTGCCACAACCGTCTGCTAAGTTTATATGCTGACAGGACAGGTAAGACCGACATTAAGATTATATCAAAGAGCATTTGTGGTAGCAAACATGTTTGCTACCCGCCCAATGAGGTGGTGTGTGTACTTACTGGATGAGGCTTGAACGTACTGTTGTGAGGAGAGCTACGAGCTAATCTGATAGACGTTGTCTTGTCTTATTACCTACATAATTTTTAATTTCCAATAGTTTGATCCTAATAGTTTTTACACCATGTTATAGTTATTAACAAAAATATTTAAAAAGTTTACAAGTTGGACACCACAGACACTAAGTACAGCACAGGTCGAAATCTTCAAAGGTTTTCTTTTAATAAAATAATACATTTTCAGATACCCAACCATTTGTAATGTGCAAATTGTAATCTCTTCCAGTATTGGTTAGTTCTGGCGATCAGATTTCGGATATGCGTGGATGCGGTAGTCACTGTTTGGCTTGCATAACTTTCTTGTTGAACATTCTACATGTGAGAAATATTTCATCATAATCAACCTACAACGTGCCCACTGATGGGAAACAATCTATCTCATCTCTTTTTTTTCTTTTATTGAATTTGGGGTTTATATCTACATGGTTACGTCAACCGTCATCGTACCCTCTTAGATCTAGTTGCACTAACTAAATAATGAGTATGGTGGAAAACTTTGTGTGAGAGAGAATCATCAATTGGTTCATCATCATCATCAGCCTTTTTAATGTTCACACTGTTGGGACTTAGGCCTCATCTTTAGGAGAGGGAATGTGCCGTAATCGACCACGCGGGCCCAGTGCGGGTTGGTGAATGTCACATTTCTTCGAATTGCTGTTTCTAGGACATGCCGGTTACCTCACGATGTTTTCCTTCACCGTTTTGAGAGCAGTCGTGATGAAATAAATTACACAAAGTAATGCGCCTGGCTGTGTTCGAACCCGCGACCTCTAACTCGTAATTCGGGGCCATTACCACTCGGCCACCACTGCACTCCATCAATTGGTTATTCTTGCTAAACTAGTCAGTCTTTTTGACAACATCGATTTAGGATATTCCAAAATTGTGTGTACTAAGCAAACACCTAGATCTCTTCTTAATGAGAGTCGGGTCTCTTTGCGGGTTCGGTAGATCGTGTCTTTGATTTTTTTATTTGTTTTATTTTATTTTACTTTATTAGGTTACTTACACATTATAATTAAGGTATTCTAGAATAAAGATTACAACTAGGTGAATTAATGTCAACGAACTAATAGATTGCGATAGAGTGCGTAAGAAGTTTAAAAATAATATTTGGTGACTAAAATCAACGGCCATTTTTTTTAAAGTGTGAAAATATCCAAATCGAAAACGTATGTTAAATGACTCTACTTGTGCAATTTTAGTTATATGTTATTTTGCAGACTTAAAACTTCGTAAAATATTAGATACCTTAATTGCAAATAGGTATAATTACAAAGGTATTTAATTGCAGGCTATTTTATATGCCTGTTGAATAAATTTGTATCACACGCCAAACGCACTGATACTGAGCTGTGATTTGTTGATGACATATATTTTTGATCCAGTTGAATTAAAAGTGGATTAACGTCGAAGTTGTAGTGGTGCTAAGACATGTTAGTCTCCACAATATTTTCCTTTATCGTTTTTGAAATACTTTATAATATTTTTATTTTTATTTTGTTCCAGGTACGTAGCATCATTTCAATTACAGAAAAACCATTGAAGACTTGTAAGTTAAACATTTAATAAACGTAAGGTGCTGTTTGTAATTATGCAAATAATTTTTTAAACTATATTTTTTTTTACTATTATTTAAGATTAATCGTTTACTTATTTGAATTAGACTTATTGGCTTTTTAATAACCACAAAAAAGTATAAATTATAGCCAGCCGCAGACATCGCCTGCAATATTCTATAATGCACATTACCACGTAACAGTTAGGTTGTAATAAAATCGATAAGGTATCGCCATTTTGATTGTAATACTGTTAAGCATCGTAGCAGTACTACGAGTCTACGTGCTACGAGTATTGCTACAAATGCTACGAGCTTTTGTGTTCAATAAACAGTCATTTAAATACAGTTGAATGAATGGAAAAGAAGAAATCAGAGATGCAAAGAGAGGTTAAAATCTATGACATTGTAAACGTATCATGTTTTTGATTAATTCGTTGATTAACACATCCAGTGTGCCTCGTAAGTGTCTTCTTTGTGGAGTGGCTAAGAAAAACATAGTTTTTTCTATCATACGGAGGCTGTAACTTCAATTTAGTTTATTTTAGAACATAATGCAGTGGTTTATCTACTTTAATACGGTATAACTTTGAACGGCACTGAATAAATAAGCTTTTTTCTTACCAAAAAAAAAAAAAACTATAAGTTTCATAAACCTTACTGGGTATAAGCCCCTTACTGACATTCAATCGAAGTCTTAAACACGTACCGCAGCAATAGAAATACAAAAATGAGTGCCGCTTACTACCTATGCCACTAAGGACTACTCAACAATACGAAAAAGCTTAACAAACATAAACATTTTCAGCTCGAAATCAAGATAAATAATCAACAAAGACCAACCAATGGAGACACCAAGCAAATTCTCTCGACAAACACACGGGTGTGACACTCACACTGAGTGCGAGTGAGTCTCTGTGATCACTCACACTTCTGACCCGACACAAATTAACGAATGTCTGCAATTACGAGCCGACACTTGAAAATGGCTCAAGCTTTAATATTTAAGGACCTCATTTAATGAGATTTAATATTGTTGTACTCACACTTCTCACCCTAAATGTGATTTAAGCACGTTTCTTTAATTATTTGATCCGTGTTGTCTGCACCTTAATAATGTTTTGTGTGTCTATGTGTGTGTGTATGTATTTAAATACATTAGCGTTTCAGTTTGTAGAGTAAGCAAAACTTGGGTAATGCAAATATTGTAGTTGTTTGCGAGTAGTTTTATTAAACAGTGCTTCCTTAGTTTGGTATTCAGGAGTTTGTATAACTTTTTGGTAGTTATGTTTCGGCGTACGGCTTATTATTAAATAAGCCTACTGGAAAAGACACGACCACAGTTTTTCAACTTTCTTTTCTATTTTCTCTTGTAACTTAATACTTTGTAGAGTATCACAAAATTAAATGTCAGCAAGATTATGTACTATCTTTGTAGGCCATTGGGCATTTTGTACTCTGAATGTGTGTCTATTTTAATATATTATGATATTTTATAAATCTTTTGACAAAATACTGACAGCAGTGTCCAGTGATAACGGCCTTGACTTACGAGTTGTAGGTCGCGGGTTCAAATCCAGCCAAGAGGCATTTCTTTACGCAATACTAGCTTCTGCCAGCGGTTTTGCCCGCGCACATAAAGTATAGCCTATGTCACTCAGGAATAAAGCAGCTTTCTATCGGTGAAAAAATTTTAACAATCGGACCAGTACTTCCAGAGAGTACCTCCTACAAACAAAAAAACAAACTTTACCTCTTTATTATATTAATGTAGAAGATATATGTATAAATCATCACCACTTCTCTCAAAACTGGTGAAGGAAAACATAGTGAGGAAACCGGTATGCCCTAAAACCTATTTAAAGGCATGTGGAATCCACTAATCCGTGCTGGACACTTGCTAGACAGGAGGCCTGAGTCCCAGCCGTAGGATAAGGCTGATTATCATCATCATCATCATCATCATTTCAGCCGATACACGTCCACCTGTTGGACATAGGCCTCCCCCAAGCGTAGCCACATCGAACGTTCCTGTGCGTCCCGCATCCATCGGTTTCCTGCCACCTTCACCAGGTCATCGGTCTACCTTGTAGGAGGCCTTCCAACACTGCGCCTTCCGGTAAGCTGTCGCCACTCCAAAACCTTTCGGCCCCAACGGCCATCTGTTCTGCGAGCAATGTGCCTTGCCCATTGCCACTTAAGGTTGGCAATGGCAAGGCTGATTATACTTTATGCTAATGCTTTTAATACACTAAGCTGTCCATACATTTATCATTTTGATACATCCAGATTACCATAGATTTCAAATAAAACAGCCCGGATACGAGTCTTTATTTACTCGTTTATTTAATAAAATACAAAATCAACAGCCCGTTCGTTGTTGTAACAGTAAAGTAAATAACGTAATACATAAAATACTGAGGAAACAAAATTGCTGATCAAAATGTAATTTGTTGGTTTTGTACGATACCATTTACATCTAGTTTCTGCGTGGAATATATTAATTATACTGCTAGGTATTTTTATTATGTGTATGTATATTGGACTAGCAATTTAATGAACTCTGTAGTATACAGGGTGACTGGTAATTAGTGACCGATACTTATATACATGATTGTACTCATGATTACAATCAACTTTCCCAAAGAAATAAATAATGATAAATGATCTTTTTTTTGCAAGTAGGTTTTATAAAAACACTTTTAAACGTCAATATTTTTTTTCGTCAAATACCCTGAGAAGAAACACCGAAACAAACTGAGGGGTCAAAGTCTCTTTTAAAGTCCATACAGCAAAACATGTAATGGTCAAATCATATGAGAACCGTGTAGATTGAGCCTGAGATGGTCTTTTGAGGAAAGAACCACACAGTTCTAAGTGTGCAATAAACCCGAATATATGATATATGAAATGAATATTTGTGGACCCCACTGTTGCAACTTGATCAGCTATTTGTGAATGCCAGGTTTGTGTAAACAAACCAAAACTGTACAAGAGGAAACTGCATCTGTTTTGAACTATTCGGACTATCCGACGTACGGTGAGTATCCACCCTTATATTGTTAACAGGTCTACGGTCCAACACCAGACTAAGTGTTTAGCCTCGTTGTTTATTCCACGTACTTCGAAGAATTGGAACAATTTGCCTGCTACGGTCTTCCCGACCGATTATAATTTAGGTGTCTTCAAGGCAGAATAAGAAGGCTCTTAAAGTGCTTCGCTATCAACGATTGAATCACTGCTTGCTATTTTAAAAAGGGGACTATTTTTTTTTGTAATGATAATAATTAAACTAACAAAAAAATTAACCTTTAAAAATTACTAGTATATACTATGATATCGAAAGGAGATCGCATGAGTTGCTTTTTTATGTAACCCACGAACTGACTTGTAAAATATAATTTTTTTTTTTTTTATTTTTTTTTTATTAATGATAGGCTTGCGTTTGACCACTATCTCACCTGATGGTAAGCGATGATGTGGTCGACGATGAAGCACGCTTGCCTAGAAGAAACCTATTCACTCTCGACTTAAAGACTCCTAAGTTGTAGCTATCAGGAAACACAGATTCCGGCAGGGAATTCCACTCCTTGGCTGTACGCACAATAAATGTGTTCGCAAAACGTTTTGTGCGTATGGGTGGGATGTCTACCATGTACCGGTGGCGGTGGTGGTGGTGGTGGCTGTTCTAGAATAGGTTTGAAAGTTGGTAGAAAAAAGAATGTGTGTTGTTTTTTCAGTGTTGAAGTAATTTTCGTAAGGAAAGCATGAAGTCGTTCAAATAAGTAAAAATTTAAGAGTGCGCCTCCCAAAGTGTTTGATTTCATAGAAGAATCCCTATACGTGTCTACCGACGAGCTGAGCTGCGTTACAACACTATGTACAATTAAAAAGCTAACAGCAGCTAGATCTAAGTGCCACAAGTTGCATTACATATTTTAATCTATTCAGCATTTTAGTTTGAAAACTCACATTTACGTTCGCAACATAATTCTCATTTAATATCGCTACAACTATAGCCATTACAATTTAATCGCGCCCCGAAGAAGCATACTTAGAACATGTTGAGAACAACAATCTGTACTTTGAACTTGTTCAACTTTACAAACGGTATTAAATACAGACAAAGTACAGTCGTCAAAAAATATCGCCGGCCGAACAACACAACTTTATTTGGTCCCAGATAGACGCGATCTTACTTCAGCCATTTTTTTTTTCAGCCGCAAGGAAATCGTTTAAGTTAACTCGTTTACTCATGAAACTTGCCTTGTGGTGCGGATTACAGAGATAAAACTTAGTTCGGGTGCTTCTATTAAAATGGTTTCGAAAAGTATTTTAATAATTCGCTGACTGTACTTTATCTGTTTGCTGGAGTTTGATTGAGTCTTTAGGCGCGTTTGTACATTTTGATTCTGGAAAAAGATTATGTCGTTTGAGTAAGTTAATTGAATTTGAGACGTGTTCTGTAGTTTCTTATTAATTTAGGAGTATATTTGGCCTAAAATAGAGAGAGTATATCTAAAGAAATTGTTTTGCCAGGAACTTATGTAGTGACAAATTTCCCAGTAGGTACTGCAGTGACGAATTTCCACGTATATATATCAAACGACGTTTTTCAATACACTAGCGAAGATATAAATCGATGATGTACTCACGCATTTTTCTGTGCTAGTGCGGAAAACAGTAAATTGCGTACCAAAAATAGTGAGGAATGAAGCGGGTTTTCGATTAAATGTGAAAAATTACTTTACTATTGTAAAATTTTATTTATTATCTTACGAGAAAGGCATTCATTTAAATACGTGTTCCATTTACCTAATCGCACATAAGTACAAAAGCGTCTACCTTTCCTCATTTAACTTGAATCAAACCTCAAAGTATTACCAAATCAAACTCCACAACAAAGTAAAAGTTATAAATAAGCTTGGAAAGTAATAAACACATAACAAAATACATAAACATGGTGCGTTCCCGAACATATCGGCACGCGATCCAAACGAACTCGTGATTTATATTCATGCTTGTGCTTCGTCTTTTATATATGTCCGTTAACATACAGCTGTACTGAATGTTCTAGGTATATAAATTGTACTTCAAAGTAATAATAAAAATATTCCACAACTTTCACACAACGCCATCTAGTACCAAACTAAGCAGAGTTTGTATTATGAGTAATAATATTCCACAACTACCACACAACGCCGTCTAGTCCCAAGCTAAGCAGAGCTTGTGTTATGGGTACTAGATAACTGATAAACATACTTATATATTTCTAAATACATACATATTATAGATAAATTACACCCAGTCACAGAATAAATGATCGTGCTCATCACACAAACATTTGTCTTGGGTGGTAATCGATCCCACGACCTCCGGCGTAGCATTCAGTTTCACTAACCACTAGACCAACAGGCCTGTTCTATAGAACCAGTATGAAATCATCCGCTCCCAGTCCAGTTGCTTCCACTTAACACATGACGATAAAAAAGTGTGAGTACTAGAGAATATAAATAAACACTTTATTTACCTTTATTGACGGCTGAAATACAGTTTATAACTGGCTAACCTTCATTTTTGTGGACATCATATTATCCTTAAAAATCTTCGATATTGCTTAGCGTTAGCGTATGTCTCTGTAACAGCATCAGGCAATTATGCAGTTTTGTCAAACCCTCTTATCAATTGTCAATTTTTTCCCATATAGCTATAATATATTTTATAACTATTTATAGGCTTGCGTTTAACCACTATCTAGTCTGATGGTTAGCGATGATATGGTCGACGAAGGATCTCCCTTGCTTTGCTTGCAACGTGTATTTCATAACATTTTTTTCTGAATTGCACTCCTTGGCTGTATGGACAATAAATGTGTTACCAAAAGATGCCCACCATATACTGGTGGCGCAACGCTGTACATAATTTACGAGAATATCATAAAATGGAGAACGCATAAATAAAATAAAAAATCCCCTCTAACACATGATCCTTAAAGCTCACGCGGAAATAATCGTTCGATATTCAAAACGAAGGGCTTCGCTTTTCGCGCAATTAACCACCGAGTTTAGACCCTCTGCTTCCGGTCGGGTACTTCCGGTGCGCCCCCAGCCTGATGACTCGCAGTATATTGATTAATGAAAAAAATTCTAGTATGCGCGTTGAAAAGATGAAGAGTCATTTAAGTGACAAGTTTTTGAGATAAAGGTTTTAAAAAAGATGCAAGTGATCGCCACTATGAAATACTGAGAAAAATAAAATGATTAAAAATAAATCAATCAAAAATCCATCTGCTCAGTCTATTTCTTGTTGCTACTGCACTGTTGACTGCCTATCTGACCTCCAACAACCCAATAACTGGGCTATATGATAATTCTTGGCAAGTCTTGTTTTGGGTTGGGAAATCTAAACAACGAAAAAACTTCTCCTGCCCTTGGTGGACCGAGGTGTGAAAGATTTTGCATCGTGATCCTCAATGCTGAGGGTCGTGACCTCCCCTGCTTCATCACTTTAAAAAATTAAAAAATAAACAACTTAAATAATAAAATCCATTAAGGTAAGTATATATAAGTAATTAGATGATTTCCTACCTCAAAAAAAGCCACAAAATCCTGTCTATTAAAATTATGTTTAAATTATGTGAGTTTCGGCTCATTGTTCGCAGTACAGATGGTCGATGGCGTTAAATTAAATGAATTAGAGTGGCGACTGAGTTAGTCCTCACGCACGGAGAACCGATGACCTATACCCCTAGCCAAGTTGCTAATCTGCAATAGTTAACGCTTGTAGAAAGCTTCAAATGTATGGGAATGACGTCGTCTTATCGCTCAGTCACGTGGTCAGAACAAAAGAATTGGCGACATGTTCAACTCGAAGCGTTCGGCGCAAGCGAAACGGTTGTAACTTGGCTAGGGGTCTGGTTAGAGTCGTGGGGTTGCGAGAGATGTGAGACACACAAGACCGCTCGTTACGGCGACCCTTGGAGGAGACCTGTGTCCAGTATAGGACGCCTTTCGGCTGAAATGATGAGGATGACGTAGTTATTGTCTTATATTCTCTCGGAAATAAAAACCTATTTCAAGTATCAGTGACGTCATACTGTGACCTACAATAATCTCTATTTTTGCAATGACCTTTGACTTTAATTGACCTCGCCTCTTGTTTACAATAGAATTAACCTTTATCGATTAGTAGCTTAGCGATGCCTGAGGGGCCATGGGTGCGCTTCCGAATGGGTTAAACGGGGTCGCAAGGCAAAGAAAAGACATAGCAGTGCGTTTTAGTCAGTAAAAGTCTGTCACGCCCTAGAGCGGGGAAGTCATTGGATGATTTTCCACCTAAAAATATGTCTGTCGTTTGCTCGCATGAAACTTCACTTTACCCTTAGAAATTTAGGGTTGAATTTCGAAAAATCCATTCTATTTCTTAAAAACAATACTTGAGAAAAACAATATATATTTCTAAGTCCAGAAGTTTGTTTAGACTGAGCATTGATAAGACAATTAGTCTTTTCGTTTTATCAAATCACCCTAATATTATAAAGGCAAAAATTGTGTGTGTATATTTGTTACTTCTTCACACTCGAACACCCAGACTGAAATAGTACCTTTCTACTACTTTTTATCCCAGAAGTCTGTTCCCTTGGGATAATTTTCTAGTATCACGTGGGTGGAGCCAATGGGATCAGCCAGTAATCTCTAAAGATCTCGCCTAAAAGTCCTATTTAAAGAATAGATATTTTCTTAATACCTACGAATATTATCACGAACAAACTCGTCAGAAGTGGTCTCGCCCAAAATCCCATGGAAAATGCACTCCATTTTTTTGTTCCAATTTTCTATGACCTTTACCTTTTATTTGTGTGTCTTATCAACCTTATTCGGTCTATATTATCATTACCAAATCGATCCAGCCGTTCAAATGTGATGCATTTGATTTGTATTTATTTAGATAGCTACAACCTAGGGGTTTTTAAGTCAAGAGTGAATAGATTACTAGGCAAGCGTGCTCCATTATCGGCCACATTATCGCTTACCACCATGTAAGGTAGAGGCCAGCCTATTCATAATTACTTGTGTCATATGAATTCTCACCACTTCCAGAATTTCCATAAAGACAATGTTGGCCACTGTAAAAATAAATTAAACAAGTTTTAATCCGTATCATTTATAAAGATTTAGGGGGCCCCTTGTTAGAATTTGCTACAGGCAGCACGCTGGTTAAATCCGTCACTGATAAGGAGATGTTGGATATCTTCTGTTTTATTACAAACATTACAGTTAGGTAAAAAGGATTTCTTCTATTGACCGACCGAAACATTTATTTATTTAGATTTAGCTTTCTTGTGCAATAAAGTTAATGTACTATTTTTATTTTTATCTGATATAATATAATGCTTGCTTAATATAATGCCTGGTACTAAGAAGTGATGCAATTTCTGATGGTGAGGCGCACTAGTTTATGAGCCTGCCAGCCAGCCGAAATCAGTATTTTGGGCTTAAACTAACTGAAATCGAAACCGATCCTTCAATTTGTCTCTGATCTCTTCATTAATTCATTAAACCCCAAGCGAACGCCGGCGTTCGCGCACCTATTGTCTTTCAATTGTGTCTGTCATTATCAAGATTGATAGGTTAAAAGGTTCTAGGAAATATATAATAAGTTTCTACGGACTAATAGTGACTGGTAACGTACACACCACAAAAAAAATATACGTAAATAAAATATAAGGAATCAGGTGCAACGAGGCCAACGAATTACACACTCCAGCCCCCCACCACACTATGCGAAGGAAAAAAATAGAAAAAAAAAACTTTAAAATTTCTTGGAAAAATACCCAGGCATTGTATTGTTTTCCAACACCCTGGATACCGGCGCTACTGCGGAAAACGATAATGAGGGAAGCACTCTTTCCCTCTGCCCTCTCTCTCCTTGAAATGAGGTTGAATTACGAATTGTGTGCTCACTCATAAAAAAATTACTCCACCACGATTGTGCCCGCCGCGGGAAATTAACGATACAGGTATTTCTGCACAATAGAATGTGGATTGGTGGTTTTTTTTAATATTGTGCTTAAGGGTTTTTAATATGTGGGGTCTTAAATATTTATTTTAATACTAGTTTGGTGGGTTCATAATAAACTTAGCATAGAACTATTATTGTAAACTTATTGATTATGTGGTACAAAGATTTGCTCGCAGAACAGATGGTCGTTGGGACCGAAAGGTGGAGTGGCAACTGCGTACCGAAAGACGCAGCGTTGGAAAGCCTTCCACAATGTGGACCGATGACTTGGTGAAGGTTGCGGAATCCGATGGATGCAAGACGCACAGGATCGTTCATTGTGGCGATAATTGTGGGAGGTTTATCTCACTAGTTATAAACCGTGCGATTATTGCTTTAGCAATATCTCGAGTCGCATTTTACACCTCAAACCTCTCTTTATATATAAGTTCATAAGTTTAAACTTTACATCGCTCCTGAAAAAAAATCTCAAGAAATACAGAGACCAAAATAATCACCTGAATACAGTTCAAAGTACCCCTGATCCCAAGCGTTTTGTACCTTCCGATAGAAAAAAGGGCTCTGTCGGCAGACAAGCTTTATGTTCACATAAAAAAATGATGGCGGTCCCTGCAAACGCCAAATTGAATATGAAATCAGCACAATGAACTTTCTGTCTAAATTTAATGAAGAGAAGTGGGCACGTGTTCCGGGATGTCAGCCATTTTGAAAGCTCATTTGTTTAAATGTTGCTCTGAAAATATTTGCACTGTCTATCCATGACCAAGGTTCGGCTTCTGAAAAAAAGACTCGGTCCTGGTATGAAAGGCAACGAAGAAACAGGAGTGGGTTTTTAGTCAATAAAAGTCTGATACACCCTCCCGCTCCGCCCAAGAGCGGATGATGTTATTTAACTAAATAAAATTTTTTATCTATCTGTAAATATAAAAAAAAAATTAGAAGATTTTTGTCGTGCGCGTATCACGTAAAATGTACGATATAGATGTAGATAACTTTTATATATTGAAATTGTACTTGATACATTGAACTTGATGAATTACTTAAGCATTTTATCATCATAATCGGTTCACTATATCCAAAGAACAACAAACATATTACATTCATTGGCTGTTAGGCAGCACGAAGTTCGTCGGGTCAGCTAGTTTCTAAATATTAATCTAAGATTAACATTGCAAGGATATTAATTGCAACAACACACCAATTGGGGTATTCTTGCAGAAATATACTATTCACTGCGGCTTAACCCGCCCGCATACATAATAGCTTTTGTCACTCAGGAGCAAAGTAGCTTCCTATCAGTGAAAAAATTTCGTAAACGGATGAGTGCCTTCAGAAATTACCTCCTACAAACAAAGAAAAGGAACAATCTTTACCTCTTTATAATATTAGTGTAGATATAAAAGGTATGTACCATTAATGTACTTAAATATACCTTCAATTGAACTAGAACAATAATTATAATAAAGTGAGCCACAATCCTTATTAAAGTCAGAATGACGGGGCGGAATACGGGCCCATAATTAATATAATATGTATTTTATGGTTACCTAATATGTATTTAACAGAGAATTGTACCTTCAACTTTAACATAGATATCACAAAAATATAATATGAATACAGAATGTGTGTGTGTCTTTTCTGTCTTATTAGACGAAGTCAATTTCGATGCTTACCATTTTTTCACTTCAGTATGATCCTCTCATAATTACGTTTAATTCTTAGTCCGAGCAAATACAACTATACTCGTTTTGCTATAAATTGAATCTCATTAAAGGTACATTCAAGTACATTGCTGCTTTCATGAATGATAACTATATGATATAATGATAATATTCGTTTCAGCAACAACACACCCGTCATTCAGACCCTACACACCGATTGTTGTAACAGTAATAAGTTAAAGATTCAATAGCTTAACACTGTGTTACCTGATATTTCAAAAAGAAAATCAAGCCATCACCCTTAAGGGGTATAGGCTCTGCATTTACATGTGTTACATTGTCTTAATTTATGATTTTTGTTTTTCAGTAACAGTTCCATTGTTACATTAATATCTTGTAACATAAAGGCTACTTCTCTTCATTATCGTAACGAATGCAAATATGGCTGCAGTACAGTTAACTAAGACATTTTGTCTCAAACTTGCAATTCGCATTTTATTTCAATTAACCGAACACCTCGTCGCCTCACCGCTATCACTAAACCCAAGTTTAATTAATCTTAATATCTGTGAGGGATATATTTCAAGATGTTAGAGCTTTCGGACTTAATGTAGCATCATAAGATGAACGGCACGATTATAGCGCGCAGATCGCGAGATACTTTTTATTTATGATCGTTTAACCCATCAAAAATAATGTGAGGTTTTTTTGTAATATTTTTAAACTTAACTTCTTTAGTTAGTTCATTCGAACAGTCTGTACAATAGTTCTATTAACTGTTTAATTTGTCTTCTTTTTTGCACCAAGTACCTTCTCATTTAGCTTTCAGAAAATCTCTGTCCATTTCAGGCTACATGAAAGAGATAGCGGAAAGCAATAAGAGTACTAAATAAAACAATTCAACTAAACCATGAAAAAAGCTATCGGTAGTTGAAAAATCGTCTCAACTGGCGGCGAATTCTCAAACATAACGATTGTATCAGCTGATGAATGGTCATCGGCACAATTATTTGACGAGAACTGAATGATCCAACACAGGCGCCACCATCAGCGAGACATTTGATTTAAAATACTAGTAATTACCAAAGCGTAGTTCAACATAGGATATCAATTGTCTTGGTATTTTATTTTAATGATCTATTAAATTTAGACTATTAAACAAAATAATTACATGATTTAAAAATTTAAATTATGGGTGAAATGTTTTCTTTTCATTATATTCAGTTAATTAAGTCTCTCCGGTGTTTAGATATGAAAAATAATTGCGAAATATTTCATTTACCTTTTAACTGTGTGCTTTTGTTTGTAATTCATTTTCCGTGAAAGTAATATTTTTACTAAAGTTCCGTGTTTGTTTCCGTGTTCCGTTCCATTTTTGTGAAATAAATATTGGTTCTTCTTAATCTAAACATTAATTCATTAAACCCCAAGCGAACGCCGGCGTTCGCGCACCTATTGTCTTTCAATTGTGTCTGTCATTATCACAATTGAAAGGTTAATTCATTAAACCCCAAGCGAACGCCGGCGTTCGCGCACCTATTGTCTTTCAATTGTGTCTGTAATTATCACGCTTGTAATTATTACGCGCTAGTAGTCGCGTCCAAATAAATCGGCTCCGTATTCAAATAATATAAAATAATACTAAATACTAGTTTTAAAGTCTATGTGTTTATCTATCCGAACTATTTTCATGTAATGAACGTTGTCTAACGTTGGCAAAAGAATATAACAAGTGATGTGTACATAATATTGTGTTTATTGAGCCAGTTCAAAAGATAGTTTTACCAACAAACAGCGCAGTGAATCGCAACTTCTATACTAAAAACTGAACTATAACATAACAAAACAGTGAAACAAATGTGTAAAATAACAAGACTAAGTGAATTTATTATCTAAATTTATCTACACCGTTGTATTATTCAAAATAGAAGCGCGACACGACGCTATCGTTTCAACCAATAAAAATCGAGAGTAATAAACTGTTATTTTTAAATTCAAAGAATAAAATACAAAGCTTTATTTCGTACCTAACTGAAATACAGTCTTTAGCAGACTGTGTTGTACGACGACTTCTGTGAGAGGGGCCCCGAGTTCAAGCCTGACACAAAACTCTTTTTGTATTTTTCAAAATTTTGCTTATGAAGAATTTAATATGGACTTTATTTTTTTAATGAAAGACTATTCATTTTTCTTTGGTGAACCGCAAAGTTTTGGTGATTTGAATATCTGAATTTGAATTTTTGTCTATAAAACCAATAAAAATGCATAATAATTGCGGAGCTTGTGGCTCGCTCATAATGGATTGTTTCATGGAATGTGCCAATGATAAATGCCTAAAAAGGTATGATATAGCCTGTCTCGAAATACACAAAGATGTGTTTAAGACATACACCCAAATTTATAAAAAGAAATGGTTATGTCCAGAATGTATTTGTGCTCAGCCAAAAAGAGGCAATAGCGAAACCCCAGTCCGCATAAACATCCCTAACTTGAATGTCACCACTCCTATAAACAATGTAAGCAGTCAGCGCGGAAATCAGACTCAGTATTCACCTATAATTATGGATTCCGATTCCCTTCTACTCGATGAATTGAGAGAATTTAAAGCTGACATGATAACTCGCATGGATAACCAGGCAAGTGCAATATCGCTTCTACTAAATCAATTTTCTCAAACTAAAACCGAATTGAGCAACATAATTAAAATAATAGGAGTGCTCGAAGAAAAAGTAGAAGCTAAGCTAACTCAAAATAACCAATCTTACGAAATAGCAGCTGATATTCCCCAAAAACTTCCTTCTACATCGTCTTTTGCCGAGGTCGTAGGTCAACAGAATAAGGTCAACGTTTCCAAGAAAACGCTTCATACCTACATCAAAACGCAAAAGGTAAACAAAAATGGGGCCACGAAGTCTACCGAAATTTTACCGAAAGAAACTTTGTGTAGTACTAGCTCAATGGCGACTAGTGAACCATCTAACGAGGAAGTGGAGAAGGTTGAAGAAGGATGGACAACTGTTCAAACTAAAAAAAAAACCAGGCAACCTAAAGAGGTCAAAGTCGGAACAAACACGGAGTTGAAAGCAATACAAGTCACTGATCGGAAAAAGTATCTGCATGTTTGGCGACTGCATCCGGATACTACTCTTGAAACCATAACAGATCACGTGAAAAATGTTTGTGGATCAGATGTTCAAATTAAAATTGATAAACTCAAACACAAAATTGAAAGGGATTATTCGTCGTTTGTTATTGGAGTACCAGAAAAGTGTTTCGATAAGTTGAACCAAGTCGACATCTGGCCAATGAATGCCGAATTCAGTGAGTGGATTTGGTTTCGGAACTCAAATAGAACAAAAACAAACATATTATAACCATAACATCGACATATTCTATCAAAATGTACGAGGTCTACGAACTAAACTGGATGAATTTCGTACCAATATAGAGTCATGTAAATTTGATTTATGTGCAATAACTGAATCTGGTTGCAATAATTCCATTGAAGATTCTGAAATAATCCCTCCGGGATATCAAATACTCCGTTGCGATCGAGCGGATGGTCGGAAGCAGGGCGGAGCGTTTCTCGTGGCCACACACCGATACGAGCTGCGACAAGTACCTATCGCGGACGCGTCGATAGACACCTGCGTTTTTGAAATGGTTTGTGCAACGGTTTATTTAAAAAATAGATTTTTATTTTTATGTTGTGTTGTTTACATACCACCAGGGAGTTCCGAGAATGACTACTTGACTTTATTTAGATTAATTGAAAAATTATGTGATAGATATAGAGAAATAATTGTTATTGGTGATTTTAATTTATATTCGTGTCCTGTAAATGTTAAAAATTATTATGAATGTTTTATGTCTTATTGCGAATTTACACAAAATAACTCGGTACCGAACTTTCTAGGTCGTCAGTTGGATTTGGTTCTGAGCACAGGTTTGATCGGGGTTTCGGTAGTGGCGGCCGACGACGCGCTCGTGCCCGTCGACGCGCATCACCCGCCGCTCGCGATCGGCGCACCGTGCGCGCGCGCGCCCCCCGCACCCGCCGCGGCCTCCCCGCCCGCGCCCTCGCTCACGTCCAGCGACAGTTCCGCAGCGCGTAGTGTGCGGCCACAGTGGAACTTTTATAAAGCAGACTACGAGTTGTTGTACTCTATGCTGACTTCCACTGATTGGAGTATGATTTATGACATGCATGATTTGGAGGAGATGTTGGACATTTTTTATGATAAACTGTGTGATATTTTAGATAAATGTGTACCTCGGAAAAAGCTTAAACATGAAAATTCTCGATACGTTTATCCCGAATGGTACACCGCGGATATCATAAGAGATATAAAGAATAAAGCTAGACTTCATAAAACTTTTAAAAAAACAAAGTTGAATAGCGATTATTCAGAATTTTCTAAATGCAGAGCTCGTATTAAAAAATCAATAGATATTGCACACAAACAACACAAGCTTAAAATACAAAATCAATTTTCAAAAGATCCGAAATCATTCTGGCAGTACATTAGGTCCAAACGAAGTAGGCTAAACAGACAGGTTATCGTAAAGAATGGTCAGCATCTCTCAGATGAAGAGTGTGCTCGGGAATTCGCGTCTTTTTTTGAATCGGTGTACAACAAAGAGCAACCGCGGCTCGAGGCGCGGGTGGCGGGGGAGGAAGCGGAAGCGAACAGTGAGCGAGTCCACATCGAGACTCTTAGTCTTCAAGACGTAAGAGAAGCGCTCATAAAGCTTAAGCCAAAGCGCTCATCTGGTCCCGATGGCATTCCAGCTTTTCTGTTCCGAGACTGCGGCAGGGTCCTGGCTGAGCCACTGCATCATATTTTTAATACCTGTTTGAAACAGGCCACGTTTCCAGCTAGGTGGAAAATTACACGAGTAATTCCAGTTCCCAAGGGAAAGTCAGGTCCAGATGTCAGTGGCTACAGGCCAGTGGCAGTGTTGTCGACACCTGCAAAAGTGTTCGAGTCTGCTATCCAGCGCTGCGTGCAGGCTCAAGTGAGCGCACAACTATCGGACGCGCAGCACGGGTTCCGGCCGGCGCGCAGCACTGCCACTAATCTGCTTAACTTCGTGGCGCGGGTGGCGTCGGCCGTCGATGCTGGTGTGCAGGTTGACGCGGCATACTTTGATTTTAAAAAGGCGTTTGACACCGTTGACAATGACGTACTGCTAATGAAGCTAGCAAAAATAGGTTGCACGCCGCACCTTTTACAGTTCTTCGCTAGTTACTTAAAAGACCGACAGCAGTACGTTGACTACAACGGGGTCGAATCCGAGCCATACTACACCAGGTCAGGAGTGAGCCAGGGCAGCAATTTGGGTCCTCTTGAATTTATTTTAATGGTAAATGACTTACCAGATGTAGTCAAACATAGTTTATGTTTATTGTTTGCAGATGACCTCAAATTGCTGCTTGAGGTCAAAGGAGAGTCGGACTGTGAGCGTTTGCAGGAAGACATAGACAGAGTGGTTGAGTGGAGTCATAACAACAAACTATATTTCAACACAGCGAAATGCTCAATCATGACATTTACGCGCGCAAAGAGTGCCATAGCCTACGAATACCAAGTAGAGGAAGTGCCGATCCCGCGAGTGTCTCAAGTACGAGATCTAGGAGTAGTATTTACACCAGATCTAACGTTCCGGGATCACATACTTAAGGTTTGCAAGAAAGCGTACAGAAACCTCGGTTTCGTACTGAGACAGTCGCAGGGATTTACTAATATTACCACACTCAGGGTACTGTATGACGCCTTGGTAAGGAGTCATTTGGAACACAGTGCGGTGATTTGGGCTCCTCATGAAGCGAAATACAGTGTCATGCTGGAGCGAGTACAAAATAAATTCACAAGACACTTGTATTTCAAACTTTACGGGGTTTACCCATTTTACCCACTGATGTATCCCACACTGTTTGTACTGGGTATGGTGGGGTACAACGAGCTCAGAGTGCGCCGTGAGTTTGCACTCGCGGCGTATGCAGTTAAGCTCCTGCGTGGAGTAGCGCACAACCCGAGCGTGCTGCGGCACCTGAAGCTGTGCGTGCCAGACCGGTACGTGTGGAGGCGGCGGCGACCGCCATTGCTAGCCGTGCCTGCTGCCAGAACCAACCTGCTGTCGAAAGCACCCCTTACCCGCACAATACGCGTGCTAAATGAAGTGCATGAAAGAATGGACTTATTCTCGAGCCATGCGACGGAATTAGCAAGAGTTTTGTTAAAGATAATTTCTTATATTTAATTATTAGGTATAAAAAAAAAATGTTAGGTATTAGGATGTTATTTACTAGGTTAAGTTTATATTTTTATTATTATTATTATTATTTTGTATTTTCATAGTTGTATTATAGTTGATTTTAGATAAGTGTTAGTAATAAGATAATTGATTTGTTGCCATTTTTAAAACCACTATTGTATTGGGTAAAGGTACCTGTAAAGGTAGTGTGTGTTTTTAAGAAATAAATAAATAAATAAATAAATAAATAAATCACAATTGAAAGGTTAAAATATGTCAGCAGGAGCCTTATAAAGTTCCCACTGCTAGGACTAATGTCTTCTCTCTAGGAGAAGGAATGGGCCCGTAATCCACGACGCAAGTCAGGCATCATGCGGAACTGGATCTATCTAGGACAGCCATGAGACACATAGTGTTAATGTTTTTATTTAACTTTCTACATAAGTTGTTTCTTCATTGTGTGTGTCTGTGTACTATATATGTATTTTCTTTCTTCCTATGTATTCTAATGTTTGTTTCCAGGACATGCCAGTTTCATCACAGTGTTTACCAAAGCTGTAAATCACAACAATGTCATTTAAGATCATAATAAATATAGATTTACTTACAACTAGCAAAAACTACTAAAACCCAAATCCTTACATCATAAAACGAAATAAAAAAATAAATGTTTTATGATCTAATCCCACTTAGGTTTTACGGTCTTTTTCGGCACATATCCATCACATAAAATCTACTTAGACCTTAAGCACTTCGACAGTTCATTATAGTCACCACATAAACGTATAGAACATTACTCTTTAACTTAGTCATCAAACAATTAGTCATCAAACTTAACTTAGTCATCAAACAATTTTCAGCGTATATTCATTCTGAGTACGAACGTAGTCATTAACTCGACACGCATTAACATAGTACCCAGGGCATCATCGCAGGGTTAATTCTACTTCGAGGGAATCTGCTGAAATGTATGTAATAAAGCCAGCTTACGACCCAACACTGTGGCTGTATGAAGCACAATTCCAAAATAATATGAAATTATTATCATTTCTCCTCTAGTTTGCTACGCTTCTGTCTGGATTTTCACGAGACAGTAAACACGGTCACACAGATAATTTTTTGCTCTATTTCTTGAGGACTAAGGTTGGTTTTTGTTTGGTATGGAAAGAAGTGTTTCGATTATAAAAATGTAACGATTTGTCCTTTTGATCAACGATTGGTACGATTTTAACCAACCGTGGTATTGGAGTGATTGTTGGGATAGCTTTTGTTTATCACTTTGGAATGTTCTTGGTAGTTCCAAAAATGGGTTACGTAGGTGATAGAATTTTTATATGGGTTATTGGTTTCCCTGATTGATAAATTGGCCATTACAATGTATTTGCTGTATTGACTTTATGAGAGACTTTGAAAACTGAGAGTGTTCCGGTGTATAAAAAAAAACACCGGCCTCATATGTTTTAAATTGACATGTAAAAGCATTTTTTATAAACCTATTTGCAAAATAAATATCATTTACATGATATTTGTTTTAAAGATTTTAGGAATGAAATACTTGAACTCAGGGGTTGTTCGAAAGAGCTACTGCGGCCCTGGCAAAGGGAAACCGAAGAGAGACAGGTGGGTCTTAGTCAGTAAAAGACTGACCCTTCTTTTCGATTCGTCTAGAGCGTCTACCATGTAGTTGTCTGGGATTATTGCTGAACTGGACCTATTTGCCGCCGCCGTGAGACACACATTGTTAGTTGTCTCTTTTTTTATATATAATAATTTATTAGTGTCTACATGTTGTTAATACATTGTGTGTATCTACGAGTGTGTATGTAAAATAGTTTTCTTTCTTTCTTTTCTTTCTTAGAGCTGGAAATATGAATTGCTCATTTTCTACCTAAAATCAAAGAATAAAATACTGTTTTAAGTATTTTAAAATAACAGAGGACTCGATGGAAAATAGTCATTAGTCAGCTTAAAATCGCAATTCATTCATTGTTTTACTTTGGCTTAAGCATCACCTGGGTATAAGTTAAAATTTTACTCACATATGTCCATTAAAAAGGCAAACAGGTGATGCAACAAAAAAGTAAAAAAAAAAAAAACAGGAAAAGGCTGACCAAAACGATGACGGAGGGAACAATATTCATACATAAATAATATACATGGCCCATCAAAAATCTCATAAACCAGCAACAATACACTATTGATGCTACCTTCCATTAATTTAGCCCCTCTTTTATAGCCATAAATATTGTTAAAACCTCATTAATCTTTGAATATTCAAGCGAGCCACGCGGGTGGCTACCTAACTCGGTTACTATGCCAATCCGAACATGAATATACGACAAAATACACTGTTTAAACATACATAGATTACAAGTTAGAAAATTACTAGGAGTGCTCTTAAAAATCTAACAAAACTATAATGGTTTATTTTTATTATTATATACTTTATTGTACACATAATATGGTCAGAATTTGCAAAAAATAACTTTACAATTAGCGGTTTTATCGCACAGCGCAATCTCTTACAGACAACCTTTAGATAGATTGAACGAAAGAATACTAAGAGATACGAACTTAAAAAAGCAGCTTACAAATTGGTTATTTATACGAGTATTTTGGGGCTAGGAGTTTAAGACCAAAATAAATTCCCATATTTCATTAAAGTAAACTAGCCTCGAGCGATTCGGATTTACATCAAACAAAAACAACTACCTATGTTTTACGATTCTTTGATTCTATTCTCCTGCGAATATCTCCATTAATCGATAACCTCGTCAAGGTCGTAAGAATTTCATGGATGCAAGACGATCAGGACCGATCGTTGTCACGACTCTTGGCTAGCTTATTCAGAAGTGGACGTCTTTCGGCTGAAATATGATGATTACAATCATAACTGGTGAACTGAGTGTATGCTACACCTCTGTTTAGGCCCTGTATCATTTTACAGTACCAGAAAACTTAACAATACATTCCATGTCACATACTGACATAACCAATAGAATACATAACTATTCTTTGAACTTTGCAGTCATCAGGTTAAAGGTCTAGCTTTCAAAGTTACAGTTCACTTGTTAACTGAAAAGGCAACTTGTAACTGTGATAGATAAAAACGGCTATCGTAGCAATCCAAACAAAATGCAGCCAGACGAACACTGCACACTGTCAGTCGACGTCGCGTCGCCTCGCCGTCGCAACAAGAGCGCGTCATCGCAACACTCATGCTCATAGTACTTCTGTTGCCTGCCACTTGACCCACATCCTCACTGCATGTATCCTGTAAAAGGAAACTCACCCCTCCCCAGCAAACTCCACACAAATATCGACCTTACTGAACAAAACATAGAACTCAAACTCTTCCAACACACCACCAACTCAAAGGCGACTCCCCACGCAATTTAACACTTTGTTTTTCCTTCAAACATGGCAGAATATTCAATGTCGGCGGAAAATGAGCCGGATGTTCCTATTTAGCGATTTGCCACTCAAGAGCTCAAGTAATAAGTTTCATATTCAAACGGCAAGGAAGTGCGTTCTAATGAATTTTTTATTCAGTTTCGGCCTCCACTAGCTGCAATAATACATGTAATCCGAGCCTTACTGCCATCGCGATCTGTGTATTCACAAACGAATTATTTTAAAAATTCATAAAAGGGTTATGGCTATGCCTATTTTTTTATTTGAGAAACAGGATGAAAGTGAAAATTCGTTACAAATATTGTTTCGGAACACAGGACCTCTGTTATAACGTATACGTTTATGCTAACATAATATGAGATTCATTATTAGCTTTCGCTCGGGAAGGGGGGGAGGGAGAGAGGGAGAACAAGTTGTTTAATAAATAATCAATTTTATTTATCCAAAACAGGCACGTCACTTACTTTAATTTAAGTATTTTCCCTAAATAAATTATATTATTTCTAACGTGATTTGCCTTCCAAAGCAAATATTTAAAGGGAACATAAAAATCGTTTTCTACCTGTTCCAGTCCCTATTCTTTTTATTCGTAATCAAAACTTTACGGCAATTTTATACGTATCGAAAAGGGTCCATATCAAATAAAATCGGGGCTAAAGGCTGGCAACTTCTGTGCGAATTTGTTGTGCGTTGAATCAGTTAATGTTGCCAAGTTTTAATTGGTTTAATAATTCGCGTTTTCTGATCTCTGCGTAGGTATAAAGTTTTAACTTTTTCAATTACCGTTACTGAAGTTGCCTATGCCATGATTGACGCTAACTCCAGCTAAGCCGATGTTTCTATTAATTAACGTTCATCATTTCTATTATGATTCGAATGTTTGATTTCAATGTTTCTTTGAATGACGGATTAACAGTTGTTGGGGTGTGTCTATTAAAATTTTTGATATTTAGCTTCTAAATTGGCATAAAACAAAGCTTGAAAAACGAGCTTGAAGAAAAGAGAACTTCCTTCAGAAGTTCCATCAGAAGTTCTCTTCAAAATGAGTAACGCATTTTTGTTTGGTATTTAGTAGAACGCCTCACCATCAACTATTGCATCACTGTTTACCAACAGGTGGAATCCCAGTCAAGCACTAGTTTGAATTAACAAAACAATTAACTAGTAACTTCCCCCGCTCTGGGTGAGGGCGTGAGGGAATGTCAGACTATTAGTGACTGAAACCCACCCTTTGAGTTCCAGGAACTATTCGGCAGCCCATTAGGTACGCAGTTGCATTATGATCGACATTTAATTCCATTTCGCTTCTATCACACTAATATTATAAAGGTACTTTTATGTTTGTGTGTGTGTGTATGCTTATCACCCCTTTACACTAAAACGGCTGAAAGGATTTGGATAAAATTTATCACATTACCCGCGTGCCTAGAATACCACATACAATACTTTTTATCCAGGGAAACTAGGGAATATGTTTTTTTTTCTTTTACATTTACGTGGACGAAGCAGCTGGTAGAATGTAGTATATATTATTATATAAAATAGTACATAAATACACATTTAAAGAGAACACACAAACACTTGTAAACAACACAAATCCTCATTGAAAACGAGGAAAAAAACAACTAAAGTAAAAATAGTTGCTCTCCGACGCTGGCACTAAGGCGTATAATCCCCTGCTTATACCCAATTTATATGAAAAACGACATCGAAGGAAACAAAGGTTGTTCTGACCTAAGAAACCCGAAAACCAGCTACAAACTGCTCGATATAATACACTAGTGTTATATATTTTTGTTTGTTATTTGATATTAATGTGTGTGTATTGTGAATTTTGGAATTATGAACTTTGTCGTTCTGTACCTAGTGCTAGTTTGATTTACATTAACGCGATCGACACACTTATGACGTTCGGTTCTGTGATTGGCTCTCTCCAAGCTCTTGACCAATAAGAGAGCTAAACGTCGTAAACATATTGATCGCGTTAACATAATAACAACTCGCCTTAAGGATGTTACAGTACTTTCACTAATAAAATAACACAAAATGCCGCCAGCAGCTATTTCCTGTAGGTTTAATACATTTTATATGGATTCGCCGCACATGGTTGACGCCGGTGGCCTCCATACGTTACAAACCGCCTCTGCTCATTTCTTGTGGCCCGAACCAGTTACTGAACGCCGATGCAAAACACTGTCAAACGCCACTCGAGCATTTGAGCCTTCTTCGTCCGAGTCCGTTACGATACTGCGCGAATGGATTTAAAAAAATCAGCAGTCACCGGCCACAAATAGCTATATCGCGTTTCAGCTTTCTTTGTGGCCCATTCTAGCTTTCTTTGTGGCTAAGGCATGTGGCTCATGCATCACACTAACCGTATAAATTCGAAACAATATTGTTGCGGATTTATTTAAACGAATTATCTTATACTAACTTATTCATGCGGACGAAGCAGCTGACAGAATGTAGCAAATAATATAGAAGAGAAAAAAAAATCAATAGTCATTTCCTCCACATGAAGCCAGTAGTTTTCCGAATAACAAAAAAGAACTGTATCCCGCATATTGCTAAGTAAATGCGATAAACTCCCCAACCTATTATTCCAGTTTGGTCACTTCTCGTTAGGCAGCACACATGTTAGAGATTTATCAAGCAAGTTTGCTAGTGTGGCCCTTTGTTGGTCTAAATTAAACCGTAATTAGTCAGGGCTGGCGCGCTACTGATTTATACCGGTTTTTACGGAAAACCGGCAAACTAATGTTATCATCCACGCAACGGACCTTGTAATAACTGCGGCCAACGTTGGCCGAATGTTTGCCGTGATTTGTTGGCTGTTAGTTGTTCGTGTGTGTTTGATTTAGGAGCTGTGTTGTTGTTTGTTTTGTTGGCACTTTGAGAAGAATTGTTTTCCAATATGGTGAAATTTTGGAAATAATTGATTGGGGTTTTTTTCAAGTAGTCTATGCGGAAATACAATTTGTTAATATTCTGTTTGGAGGTTCTTCTTTTGGACCGCCAATCAATCACTACAAACAGTATAAAAGAAACGTATTTTGTCCACTTTGTGATGCAAATTCAAAAAAGGTTATTAATTATCACTCAATTTAAAGCCCTTGAGTAGGTAGGTACATTAAAAAAAGAAATTAAACATTAAACAAATAAAATTTATAACCTTTCTAATTTCTAGCGTAAATTAAATAGGAGTTTAAATAATTATTACAAAGGACAAGTGTTTAAAAGTTGGTAAATAAAAGATCCCAAATACGACAGCCTCGCATATTATAAAACAAAGTACCAAACCGCGTGTGTTTTTCTGTACGAACGAGATAACCTCAAAAACTACTAAACCGATTTTCATGCAGTTTTCACCTATAAACAGAATTACTTATAAGGAAGGTTTTAGACTATTCTTAATACATGCATTATAATAGCCAAAGAATTTTAAAGATTTATAACACTCATATGAAACTAAGGCGGGTCGCTATTTCTGTTTCTATATGAGACAAATATACCGTTTACAATAAGTAGACAGAATGCAAAAGAAACCAAAAATTCACCAAAACAGACGAACACAAAAACACATGTGTTTTCATTTTAATTGCCAACGATGAATTTGAAAATCGAACGCGACACTCTCCACTTTCAATCCAACCGCACCCTAAAAACGCTATTAAAAAAAAAGAAAAAAAAAACAAACAAATATAATACATTAGGGTGGCCCCTAACGTAATTTGACTAAACGTCAACAGGCTATTACCCCCAGTGACCGATCGGGGCTGACAGCGTTCAATACAGACAGTACGTTCCGTTCATATTGAACGATTCATTCGCGAAATTAAACTGTCAGCTGACTGGCTTGTTTATTTGTTATTAACTAATGCACACAAGGGAATTGTTTGACCTTTTATAGAACATTGATTTGAACCGACTGGTGTTATGGTTTGGAAATGTTTTATATTTACGTATGTGGAGTGATAAAACTTTTTCTGTTTTTTTTTTTAAGCTATTGCATAGCTTCTATCGCGGGCCTTGAGCGTGGAGACCCAATCCAGAAATTCCGTAACGAAAATAGCCTAACACCCCCACTCATTTGTTTTTTGGGCGTGGTGACCGATAAGAAAACAAATGAGTGAACAATCAATCAAAATTCAATTCAATGTGTGAAAGTGTAACTTCAATTAATATCAAAGAAAAAAAAAATGCTGCATAAATAAAATAAATAAATAATTATAATTGCATAAGTTGATAAATATGCTATGCAATAGCTTTACCGCGGCAGTCCGCGAGTGCCACACGTCTTTTTTTTGTCTGAATTAATTCATTATCATCATCATCATATCAGCCGAAAGACGTCCACTGTTGGACATAGGTCTCCCCCAAGCGTCGCCACAACGACCGGTCCTGTGCGTCACGCATCTATCGGATTACCGCGACCCTGACCAGGTCATCTGTCCACCTTGTTGGAGACCTTCCAACGCTGCATTTTCCGGTACGGGGTCGCCACTCCAGAACCTTTGATCCCCATCGAACATCGGTTCTGGGTGAATTAATTACTTTTTTGATATGCTATCGTCATAAAACAACACCTGTAAAAATATGAATTAACATTGATTTGAACCGACTGGTGTGATGGTTTGGAAATGTTTTAAGGGATATGTGGAGTAATAAAAACTTTTTCTGCTTTTTTATCAGTTTGAATTAATTCGTTTTTTTTGATATGCTTAGTTCACACTATCGTCATAAAACAACACTTGTAAAAAAATCGCCTTTCAAGGTCCAAAGGTTAACTAAGGTTAAGCGCTGATGAGACAGTGTGTTAGGCCTTCTATTATAAAGACGATTGTGTGTGTATTTTGTTACTTATTCACGCTAGAGCGACAGAACGGATTTCGATGAAACTTGGTAGGTTCATGGTAAACCAAGCCCTAGATCAAATAGGATACTTTTTATCCCAAGAGTATGTTTGCTTGGGATAATTTTCTACTATTATGTGTGTAAAGCCACTTTCAGTGACTAAATGCTTAAACAAAATCAGTTCAAGGAAACTTTACAGTAATGAACTAATTAATACATCAGAATAATATTATCATGACAAAATGCAGCAATATTATAGTTGTTTTTGAGAGATTGTGAACGCGATGTGTACATGGGCATTTATTTTTTTATTGTTAAAATGTATTCGTAGCATCGGCGTAGCACATCTCGTAGACATTCGTAGCACATCTCGTAGACGTTCGTAGCACGGCGTAGACATTTCGTAGAACTTCGCAGACAGCATGTTGATCGCGTTTTATTTATTCACAAGATATATTTTTCACTTTTGCACTAGTTGAAACTTGTCTTTATTTTAACACTGTCTGTTTTACATTATTTTAAATATATTCTGTAAATAATTTATGTAATAAGTAAGAATATTTGTAACAGGCGTATAGACCATTTTTTTTCTCTGTAAACTAAACAGTTTCAATTAATTATTCGTTTAACCTTTGCTTTTGACTTTGTTTATGTAACTGTAAGCTTTTAAAAAGTTAACGCAACGTGTTAAGTGCACACATTTTAATGTCAGGTCTATTACTATACTAGAGGACTTGTAATTTTTTTGCCTTGTGTTATAATTGTCTGGATTTGTAATAGTCTTTGATTATTTTTATTTAATAATAGATTTTTTATAGTAAGTCGTCCATGCTTTAATTAATAAATTGTGTCAAAGTTTAAAAATTCAAAATGGGGTAAGCGCCAACTTGCATTTTATCGAAGACTGTAAGCAGTTATCGTTAGCTTTACAACTCATAGAGAGACAAGAAAACTATCGCGGTCTGTTTTTAGCAAATAAAACCAGATCGGCGGGGGTAGATGGTGTGTTTAATTTATTTGCTGGATTTTTACTAATATTAGTAATAAGTTAAATTCTTGTTACTAACAACTTATGGACTATTTTGTCTGAATTAAAAGATTTTTATTTTTATTTATTTTTTTAACTACGATTCAAACATTAAGACAAAGAAATCAAGACAGTCTGGTACACTATCCTACATGCGTCCAGAGCTGAATTCTATTCGCATAAAATATCTAAACAGCCATATTTCACAAAATCCCTTCTCATTTCCAAACTAGCGGCCCAAACTAATTAACTCTCAAACAAACACAAATTAATCTACATTTGCAATTTCTATACAATGTCTACGTACATAAATCACATAGAACCAAAAGGTTCTAAGTGAAAATTAAAATTTCCTCCATTAATACTGTTCGGGTCATTAGGGGCACGTGAGCAGACTAGTATACAGGGTGTTTATTAAGCGATACAATCTCCGGTGCGCTATGAATATTCAGCGGGCGTTACGCCTCGCCCTAGTGTGTGTACTTTTTTAAATGTAGAACGCTATGTATTGTGTTGTGTAAAATTTTTAGAAGGTTTTTTTTATTTTAAAGTCTGTTTTTTTTTGTAATTGGATCATCCTGTATTTTAAGTTAATTTAGCTTATTACCGTTGTCTAGCTTCTATTTAGTTAGCCAGACATACGTGCTCCATTCGGTAATGTGCCTCACTTGCAAAACTAAAACTCATATTTAAAATTTATAGTCATAGCATAGTCGGCCTTATAATGTTCCCACTGTTAGGACTCAGGCCTCCTCTCTAGGAGAGGGAATGGGCCGTACTCAACCACGCGGACCCAGTGCGGATTGGTGGATGTCACATGTCTTCGAATGTTTTGGTTCTAGAACTTGCCGGTTTCCTCACGAAGTTTTCCTTCACCGTTTTGAGGGCAGTTGTGATGAAAGGATTACACAAAGTAATGTGCCTGGCTGGGTTTAAACCCGTGTTATACAACTCGGAAGTTGGGGCCGTTACCACTCTTCTACCACTACTCTTTTACTAGATAAGTATAATGGCGATGTAAACTATACAACGCAAGTTTAATTTGCGTTGTTTATCTTTTTTTTTTTTAATAGCCGTTACTGTCCCACTGCTGGGCAAAGGCCTCCCCCAAGTCCTTCCAGACATTCTTCTCTCGCGCCGTCTCTAACCAGTTGTTTATCTTAAGTGATTTTAAATGCGTGTCTCAGTTTGGCACGTGGCGCACGTTACCAACCGACTGGTTTACCCTTTTAATAGGTGTTATAATTTTTTTTTGTTTGTAATGTATACCCTCAAAAGCAACTGGAAAGGTTTTAAAAACATATTTCTACGCCAGAAGACTACTTAGTGACATAGGCTACATATTTTCTATTTTTATACAAGCAAAGTTGCCTTTATGATATTAATATATTGTAATGATCAAAATAGATATGTTATTGTTAAGTAAGTACCTACTACTCGTACAATTATCGTAAATAGCAATTCTGAACAGGATGGAACCCAGACAACGGCCACATCACTACATATTAGTTTCACTATGACACGCCCCAGGCTCCACTTAGCTAATAAAACCTTACACATTGTTCTAACTTCTAATATTTCCGAGAATTGTAAACCCGTTTGTATAGTGACATGCCAGAAAGGAAAAACTACAATTAAATTAATTTGAAATGTGACATTTTATTTTTGTAACTCTTTCTTATTAATTTATATAAGTACAGGATTTTCCGACAAACGTTGTTTTGTCATATGCCATTTTAGTCAGAAGTTTGCGCCTTCTCAGGCAAACATTTTTTTTTTATTTCTTTTCATATAAATGATTAAACAAAAAAATGGAGATAGAAAGATAAAAATAACCAATTCTCAGACCTACCCAATATACACAAAAAAATCATAAAAGTCGATCAAACCGTTTCAGAGTAGTTCGATAACAAGCAATCTCATGTCATAGAGATTTTTGTGTTTAGATAATTAATCTGATTAGTTTATGTGTTTGATTGAATGTGCAAATCTCAGAAACTTTTAAAAATTGCATGACTTGATTCCGCCATCTCAATTCTACCATCGGACAAACCGACGCACGGCAAGTATCCACCCTTTACTTAGTAACTATTCAGTAATCTGTGCCCTTACGTTGTTGAAACACCTACGGTCCGGACTAAGCGTTTCGCCTCGTCATTTATACCGCGTACATCAAAGAAACAGTTTGCCTGCTGCGTTCTTCCCGTCTGATTATAATTTGGGTGTCTTCAAGGCTAGAGTGAATAGGCTCTTAATAAACTAGTGCGCCTCACCATCAACGATTGCATCACTGCTTACCATCAGGCGGGATCGCAGTCAAGTACTAGTTTATAACAGATAAAAAAAAAACTACTAGTTCGAATTGATAAAAATATGTTAGTCTTGGATAAACCGTTTATAATAATAATTTAACTTTTATTTTAGACAAAGTCCATTATAGACAAAGGATACGACTAATAGGAGCAGTAACCATAGTTTTCTACAAAACAGACAATCAAAATAATGACCAGACAACAACAAGTTAGCTGCACTTTGATACAATGCAGGTCTTCCTAATGGCAACTATTTATTGTCCCTGAGGAGACTGAACAGAACTGTCATCAGAAGTTTGAACACATTGTAGGAACAAGCTTGAGACACTTAGTGTCTTGACGATGCGATCAGTGCAATTGCGGGTTCGATTCTCACACGACACAAATATTATGTATGGCTTACGGATAGTAGTTCTGTAGTTTTATTTAGTTATTTAACAATTTATGTACACAGTAATAAAAGAAATGAAGAAGAAAACAGAAGAATAGTACAAAGCTGATGCTTATTTCTAAAGAAATCTCTTCCAGCATACATGCGAAAGGAGAATTGGAGAAAATAGTGTTGTATAGAAGGGATGAAGCGCATATTACTAAAAGAGTTCTGAGTATACATGTAGATGGATGGAGAGGGAGAGGAAGGCCGAAAAAAAGATGGATGGATTGTGTAAGAAGTGATATGAAAGAAAAGGGAGTTAGTGATAGTTTGACGGGTGACAGGACAGAATGGAAGAAGAAAACGTGTTGCGCCAAACCCCAAGTAATATGGGATAAGGGCAGGAAGAAGAAGAAGAAGAAGAGATACTGTGTGCAAAAGTAAAATAAAAATTATAAAATACATGGTTAACAATTAAATAATATAACATGCAAAAAAAGACATACTATTAGAGTGTATTATGTATGTTAGTATACATATTTCTGAACTGATCCAGAAGGAATTCTTATTGAGAGACAATGTTTTAAAAACGTTTGTTTTGAAAATAATTAGTACTATTATATATAGGCTCGTGCTTGACCACTATCTCACTTAATGGTAAGCGATGATTATGGAATACGATTGCCTACAAAAGTAACTTGTTCACTTTTGACTTTAAGACCCCAGAAGCTTTTCCATAACGTGTAAAAATGTCAAGGATGCGAGCGAGAAAGAGAGATGGAGCTATACACCTTATATATGGCTTTCTCCCTTTAACAGTACTATTTAGGTCGTTAAATGGATCGAGTTAAGAGCTCGTGGTAGGACCTCTGGTAGTAAATTTGTTTTTTTATTTAAACGACATAAAGATAAACAAACCTTTGGGTAGTCAGGGCGCAAACGTGTCTTGTGTCAGATACAAGCTACCGATGAATATTTGATTTCTATAGAACCAGTATGAAATCATCCGCTTCCTGCGCATACTAAAAAAATAAAAAATTTCGTTACTAGAGAGTTTAAATAAATTATGTATGTGTGTTCCACCAAATAGAAAATAAATGAATAAAAAAATTAATAATTCGGGTTGAAACACGAAATTAATCGGGATAACTTGATCGGATAAGGGATTGGACTATAACATTTTTTGTGTCCAACTGAACACTTTTCGATAGTGGAAGCAACTGCACTATCGAAAATTGTTCGGTATCAGTAACTGGAACAAAAACTGTCTCCTTTTGCGCAGTGCCCTATTTTATACGTGATACACTTTTTCATCACCTTCTCCAACTCTGATTGTACCTAACCACCAATATAACTAGCAACATACAAACTATCATAATGTATCGTTGTTTCTGCAAAATACAAGAAACTAAAGTAATTAACAAAGTCGTCTGTTTCTTGCGAACGTCTGCACAATGTCATAGAAGCTGGTGCAATGAATAGTGCCTATTACTGAAGTGGGTCTGTGTAGTGTCATAGACAAGCTGAGTTGACACTACATTTTTTCTAGTTTCAAACTAGCAGAAAGAAAGAAATATGAAACATAGTATTTACCCAATCTACAGGGTTACCATTTTTTTTTTTATGGTGGGAAAAAATCATCCAATGACAAGCCCCCCGCCCCCTCTTGGGCGGACCAGGAGATAGTGTCAGACTCTTACTGACCTTCTAGCCTTCATACCGGAGCTCGAGTTCTCTTTCGGATAACCATGGCCCCAGTAGGTTTCGACCTGGCTGGATCCCTACTGTAGATGGCAAGGCCTTGTGTGAAAGTTATAGAACATTATTATTATACAGACTCCCAGCCCTATGCTTGTAAGATTTTAATTATCGATAACACTCAAGATTTTCACTGTTATTGTAGTTTGTGTTTTCTTTCATAAAATAACTATGATGAATGCTTTAGAGGGATGTTTTTAATTAAAAGTATGTTTTAATAACAATGAGTTATGAATAGTTATTTATTTGAGATTTAAATGAGTTTAATTTAGTTTTAAAACATTTTTTTTTTTTTGACAAAAGAAAAATTAATCATGTTTATAATTAACTTTTTAGTTTAACAACCCATATGCTATTTATCTTTTATAAAAAAATACATCGTCATCATTTCAGCCGAAAGACGTCCTCTGCTAGGCATATAGGCATAGGCATCCCCCAAATGTCGCCACAACAAACGGTCGTGTCCTGCGACTCTCACCAGGTTTTCGGTCCATCTTGTGGAAAACAAGTTCTACAAGATGTATTTTGGAGATTGTGCGCAGGAATTGCATGACTTGATTCCGCCATCGCAATTCTACCATCGGACAACCCGACATACGGCGAATATTCACCCTTACGTTGTTGAAACCTCTACGGTCCGGACTAAGCGTTTCGCGTCGTCGTTTATACCGCGTACGTCGAAGGACTGGAATAGTTTGCCTGCTGCGGTATTTCCGTTCGATTATAATTTGAGTGTCTTCAAGGCTAGAGTGAATAGGCTCTTAATAAACTAGTGCGCCTCACCATCAAAGATTGCATCGCTGCTTACCATCAAGTGGGATCGCAGTCAAGCACTAGTTGATATCCATTTAAAAAAAAAAACTTTTCAACGATGCGTCTCACTGTGCGTGGTCTCCACTCGAGAACCTTTCGGCCTCCTCAACCATCTGATCTGCGAACAATGTGCCCTGCCCACTGCTACTTAAGTTTGGCGGTTCTTCGAGCAGTAACCTTAGTTCTCCTGCGGATATCTTCATTTCTGATGTGATCTCCCAAGGAACATGTACCAATTAGTAATCTGAAGGAAAATGACCACAGAATTGTGTAGTTTCCAGGGTCAAAATAATTACATTTTATTTAGTCCGTATTTTAGATTATAAAAAAATATTCGACACGTATTTTTTTCTTTTTTCGATTAAACAAAAAATATCAAATATATACTCGTAGCTCATTAAAGTTACGTGTGACGTCACCCCGTGCGAAAAAATGCAGCACGGCGTAACGTTACACGTAACTTTGTCATTTTTGGTTTAATTTACAAATACAAAAATACGTGTCCCTTATTTTTGAATAATCTAAAAGACGGACCAATTACATTTTTTACGGCAACTAGCTTATTGTATTGAAACCGTATCTATTTTTATAACAACCAAAAAAAAAACGCAACCCATCTATTGTAGCTTCGACTTAGTTTACTTTGATGTGGCTTATTAATTTGCGCGAGCAATGTGCCCTGCCGTCCGCCAGTTAAGTTTGGCGAATCTTCTGGTAAGGGTTCCCCTGCAGATATCTTCATTCCTGGTGCGATCACGCAAGGAAACTCCGAGCATAGCCCTTATAAAAAATACGTTTAAATCTTTTTTATTATTATTATTGTTGTCAGGCTCGCGTTGGACCTGATGTTAAGCGATGATGTGGCCGACGGTGGAGCACGCTTGCCTAGAAGTAACCTATTCAATCTTGATTACCCATAACACAAGCTCTGCTTAGCTTGGGACTAGACGGCGTTGTGTGATAGTTGTGGAAATATTATTATTATTATTCCATTTATTATCTATTTAAGTACATATTATTTACATTTTTAAATATTTCTTAAAAAGTACCTACATAAAAAAAAACATTTAAAAATATAAAAAATAGTAGCCCACCGGCATCGGGAACAGGGTCCAAGCTGCCGGTGGTCAGGGCTCCTGAGAGAGGAATCTCCTAACTATGCGCGCCGTTTATTATTATTATTATTTATATTATAGACCCTTCATCATCATCATCATAATCATCACTTCAGCCGATAGACGTCCATTGTTGGACATAGGCCTTCCTCAAATGTCGCCACAACGAACTGATTTAAAGACCCTTAGGTTATTGCTATCAGGAAGCACAGACTCCTGCAGGAAATTCCACTCCTTCCACATAATGAATGTGTTCCCAAAACGCTTTGTACGTATGGGTGGGCTACTACACCGTAAGTCTAGTAACACGTATATATATACGTCTAGTTTTAAACAATATTATTTACAAATAAGTTCAATTTTATAACCAAAAAATACCAAATACATTAATATTTACCAAACCACTTAAGGTCAGAAAAAGGCTGTAAAGTTTACTCTGTGGTCAGTAAATAACCGATAGGCACTGTTATCAGAAGTAGGCAGCGACGGGCGGCTTTTAAAATATGACCCTCTAGCCCAGGGCGGGTCAAAATGACCCCGGTTTATGTACTGTAAAGATAAACACCTACATTGTTCGTGAAAACGTGAAATATGTGAAAATAACTTTTGTACCACATTTTTGGGTTTCTTTGTAACATTTTGTAGTTTGTTTTTGGTTACATGTTTGTATACTTACGTGGTGACACGGTTTCATGTTTAAGTACCTGATAATCCGTAAGTGTGGCCGTGGCATAATAGCGAGCCCTAACAGAATAACATAGCAGTGTTTTTTTTTTTTAATCGCAGAGTTAAGCGTCTTTTTGGTTTCTGTAATTTTTTTAAATGTTTTTTTTTTTTTGTACACACAATGTACATGTTACCTACAAGCAAATTGATCTCCCATGTTATTGACTAATAATAATAGAAATGTTTCATCCTACATCTTTTGCGACTTACCTCAACTTGGCTGAGGTAAAAATAGCCACGATTTTCTGTGACATAAGCCTCCTACGTCCGACTATTGGGTGTCCGATACCCGACATGTGATTGAACAAATACACTAATAAATAATGACGTATGTTTTGGTGCGAAAAGTGGCTTGACAGAGATAATATTAAAGTGTGGGATTATTTTATCTGTGGTATACGAATTCTTATAAAAAATAAATATAACGAAAATTTATCAGGATATGATGGAAATTATAAAAATGAAGAAGTGGCACAAAGGCCAAAAGGCCATGCCATATTTTTTTTTTTAAATAATGAGTTTTTGGGCCTTTTTTTGAGTGAAGTTCAGTGGTTGTTTTAATTATTTGTTAATTAGATTCCTAGTGGATAATGTAGTGTCAAATAGGTGTAGTTTTCAAGTGTCTCATCACCATCATCATCATTTCAGCCGAAATACGTCCACTGTTGGACATAGGCCTCCCCCAAGTGTCAAGTTTCTTCATTACTTGAAACAATATTGAATTATTGCAACTGACACGTAAAATGGCGCTGACAATTTATACAGTACTATTGATTACCTCAGCGACATTTTCCGAAAAGGCTAATTCACATTTGCAGCCAAATAATGCAAAAGCATTAGAATGAGTTACATCTACATGTTAATGGAAAGCAAAGTGACTGTGTTCTGTGAAGGTATGGCTTAAAGGACTCTTAGTATGACAGCGGCAATATTCATAAAAAAAAATAGGAAATAAAATACATATTTTAGATTAGATTAGTCTTACACGTATGAAAATCTAAGTTTAAAAGTTTTTCACATGAGAGATTAATTTGTTTATATAATACATTCGTGCACACAAAAAAATATGTCCAGAGAGTCATTAAGTCTGCCTGTGGACTTAAATGTAGACTGGCAGAAAACGTTTAAGGCATATTCTCCCAGTAAACCCTTGTATGATGCAGAAACAAACACAGTAAAATGGGGTGAATAGAGACTTAGGGGTGAATAGAGATAAAACTTTAAAAGGTATTTTCTCGATATTTGAATAATTTTTGCAGCATTTAACTATATAAATTTTTAATGAATTGTTATTCTAAAAAATCGATGCTTGTAAGAGGCCGATATTAAGGTATCAAAGTGAAAAACCAAACCAAAGTTTTGTCTCTATTCACCCCATTTTACCTAATAGTTTGGTGTAAGGTAAAGTGATGCAAGCGGTTTTTATTATAAAGAATTTTTTATAGATTAGAGTAATATGACTGCATATACGCGCTTTATATACCTTTAGACTAAAGCCAGTAGCGCGGTATCTGCAGATCCCCGCGTTGTCTCGCGACGCTGGTTAACAAGCGATAGTGTTAGTTGAATTTGAATGTTGGTATTGAAAATTGGGTATTAATATTCAACCTATATTGGTAATAATATTACGTCCGACTATTATAAAATTACAAAAAAAAAAAGAACGAGAGCAAAATTCGAATACAAGCTATACGGCAGAGGGCTGTCATTAAACATTGAAGTTTCTTTTCACAACAACTGTTATACCACACATGAAAAAATATTTAAAAGTACTTACTTTAAAAAAGCTATTTTAAAACGAATAAACTATATAGAAGAAACAGTTCCAGTAAAATCGGTACTTTTTCCAGTTTCGTTGGGAGAGTACCGGCTCAGTAATTGAATCTGCATCCGCAAGTACACCAGCTCCTTTAATTTGAGTAAGTGTTGCGGTACCGTCCGCAAACACCGCAACGAACCGCATCCAACCGGTTATAACTTGATGTAACTGCTGTAGGGAAGTTTGAAGTGGTTTCTGGGAATAAAATTAGGCTGTAGAGTAATATTGACTGGCACAGAAGGAATAAGGAAGTCATTTGTTGATTTTATTTGTGTGAAAGCAGATTATTTAAAGATCTGTACGACCGGATACAGATAAAATTGTCAAAAGATCAAACTACTGAGTGAAAAGATAAAATCACTTACAATATTTCAACAAAATAGAAAACCATTTGTAAAAAAAACGACAAGTTTATCATGCATCACTTCACGCAACATATTTGTCGAAAGACATCAATACAACAGA
The DNA here is from genome assembly GCA_929112965.1 of Mythimna albipuncta. Lineage (NCBI taxonomy): Eukaryota > Metazoa > Arthropoda > Insecta > Lepidoptera > Noctuidae > Mythimna > Mythimna albipuncta. Next base: position 8,779,467 of record OV815974.1, on the reverse strand, counting down.
ACGCCTACTAAACATCGCCAGACAAAAATAAGACACTTGACTTTCCTCAATCGAACGTCTTATTTTGCTGACCGTAAATAAATTTCGGAGGCCCAGCACGTTTCTTCGGACCGTACTTCAGATAGATTATGCTCCCTTTGTCGTAAATTTTACGACTTCAAAAATTAGTCGCCGTGAGCTGACTAGACCGGGCTGAACACGTAACACCAAATTGTTTTACGTTGGTTTTGTGGCCGCACCGGATAATTTTACTGGTCTTCTGACGATTTTCGATTACAGCGTTTTTGTGTGTCGTGAATTTTGTTGTAGATTCTAGAAAATATGTGAGGGAAATATTTCAGAGATTTGAGCGACGAATTTTCTGTGCGTAGTAGTAACTTGACTTGGCTATGAAATATAAGATTAATTTCATGAACACAATGTCGATGATAAAATAGAAATATCTGCAGTAAATGTATTTTGAGTTCAAACCTAGGCAGGTGTTTTAGTTTTTGCATTTTATTTCATTACCTCTGCTCTCAAAACGGTAAAGGAAACCATCGTGAGGAAACCGGTATGTCCTAGAACCAAAACATTTTATGGCATGTGGTGTGAGGTGGCTGAGAGGGGGAAGTCATAAGATGATTTTCCTATATTAAATGTGACTTTTATCAATTCGCACTGGTTCTACTTGGTGGATTGTAGCCCATTCCTTTTTCTATAGAGGAGGCCTGAGTCCCATCAGTGAGAACATTATAAGGCTTATATGTTAAGCTACAATGTAATGTACTTATTTTAAAAATTGCGTTTAAATAAAATTTACTAAAATATTTACTAAAAATACTGAAAAGTTGCTCAAACTGCCATATATCATAAAACTAGACTATCATTAAATTAAATTGCACAATTTTTACATACGGCACTAAATCACCCACATTTTCCACTGAGTAAAAACTGTAGGAAGCTAATCAACATTATTTACAGAAGGTACATATAGTTTGTAAATTCTTATTTATGACCAATTTTTGCCGTTACTTAATAATGCAGTAGTAAATTAAGGCTTTAATATAACACGAAGCCGACGCGGTGGACTGTTCGCTTAGCTTCAGTTCGGTACTATGCGCGCAAGTTATGAGCGGTGCGAGATTCTTATTTTAATTTTTATGGCTCGTTAGGGCTTATATGATCACCTTGTTATCGATCTGTCTATATGTCCAATACTCTTTTTCTCAGAAACGCGTGGAAGTATTAAAATGAAATTGAAAAGCTGCTGGGACTGGGCAGGACATATCTAACGAGTTATGGACCCGTACAGGAACCGGCACGAATCTTGAGCGCTCGGCGTCAGAGTGGGGATCGTTTTGTTCATTCCATACATTGGCGAGGCAATCGTCGTCGTTGTTAGATACAAGCAGCAAGTGCAGGGAACGAATCACGAGTGAAGTCTATGACACGATGGCGTGGTGAGCCACTCACTCCCCGACCCCGCGTCTAACTTCGTACCACTAAAGAGACCGAATATTTGACTTCTGCGCAACTTGAAGCCAGCATTCAAGATCCGTGCCGGTATCTGTAAAACACTGGATTAGATGTAGACTCGGGACTGCGGCAAACCACAAAGAAGATGGTGATGACCTGGATATCTTTCTTCGGAATTGGGAAGACGATGCGAGGAATCGTGTTCAATTTTATGTTGGCTTGGCATAGACGTGGTGTGGTGTTTCATATAAATAAATAAATATATTCCACAACTATCACACAACACCGTCTAGTATCAAGCTAAGCAGAGCTTGTGTTATGGGTACGAGACAACTGATAAACATACTTATATATTTCTAAATACATACATATTATAGATAAATTACACCTAGACACAGAACAAATGATCATGCTCATCACATAAACATTTGTCCTGGGTGAGAATCGAACCCACGACCTGCTGCGTAGCAGTTAGGGCCACTAACCACTAGACCAACGGGCCAGTCAAATAAATAAATATGTCTAGTTCTAGCAGTTTGGACTTTGCGCTGAGCTCGGTTCTTCAGTTTCTCATTTCATATATATTATAGATTTTTTATATTTAAGTACCTAATGTTCGCTGCATATCTACCTACTCTATTTAAAAACAGATAAATGCGAGGGTTAGTTCCATTACAAGTTTAATAGCAGCTTCGCACCGTCGCTCCCATGTTTTAAAACTAAACTATTACTCCATTGCGGGTCTTATTCTCATAATTACTTGTTATTATAACTTTTACTGCGCAATATTCCATTTATAAAGGTATATTATGGCTATTTTAATTGCTTATATGATGATGAGATGATATTAGTATTGCTAATGAAATACGAGTAGGTTAGTTAATTTTGTTATTTTGAGGTTTATAGCGTAGGACGCATTATACACCACTACTTTTTAATTACTACAAAAAAAAATGGGGCTCTATCTGTACCCGTCACTGATCATATTATTGTAGTCAAAAGTAGAAAACCGAAATCCTAACATTGACCACGAAAAGTACAATTCATCATAGAATCAATCAAACATAACAATTGCTAGTAGAAAATACTGCGGGCAGTGTTTTTCCTTAATAATTGTCACTTATTCATTCATTAATCAATAGCCTGCACAATATTTTCATAAATTGAGTGGCATTTTGGGACATAAACCAACGCCAATGACTTTGCTGTTTATAATATTATTGAGATTTTACTTATAAAATAACAAGGGCTTTTCTAATAAGCCCTTTAAGTATTTGTACTAATTAAAAAATAGTGGTGTAAATGTGTCTGAATACAATAAACTATTACACAATCGAAAACCCGCTCTTAAGATTACCGCTTTTAGGCACGCGATTTACTTGTTTTGCACTAGTGCGGAAAAGTGCACGAGTTTGCTTCCGCCAATTTATTGAATTTATTAATTTAGCTGAACCAAGCTGGTCTCGTTAACTCTTTCCCGCTGGCCTGGGTTGTACAGCGTAGGAGGCGTCCGCAAGAGAAAGGGACCGAACGTACATTTTCCCTCCCAGCAACCACGACAGGAGACGCCTCGGACGTCGGTCCAGCCACCGTAGTAGACGCAGACTTGCGAACAACAAGCAAAGGGGTAGCTTGCCGTCTTTTCATTTTATAAGGACCGAGACCGACGCGTCGATGGCACCTAATGTTCCACTCACACCTCAAAGAGGTATCAGCAAACCGTAGGGGCCCAGTAGGACCAATGTCTGCTAGAGCCATGGGATTGATTCTGAAAAGGAAATACTTATGTTATTGGAACTAAAAAGGCAACTGAAGGAACATGGATCATAGTCTGGGCTGGTGGTAGGAACATAGTCTGGCACGCCTGTCTAGATTGAGAGAAGTCATAAGATGGTTAAAGTTAGAACTACATTAGATCGACACACACGTGTAACACGTCAGTAGATTCACGTAAAATCAAACAAGCAAATATCGTTAAAGTTTAATAGTCGTTCGATCGAAGTCCTATCCAAAAGCGGTATTCACGTGTTCCTTAATCGGGATTGGATGGAACGACAACTCAACTGGCTCGAAGCTAAACGATCTATCAACGACTTATTTCCAGTTACATTAATAAGTATTCTACCAGGATAATGTAATACAGAATTAATCGTCTCTTTGACCAAACGACTTTAAAATCGGTGTCGTTCAAACTCGATTGATGAATGTGAATACGGAAATGGTCTAAACGACCAAATCGCTACGATATCGTTACGGTTTTGATTACGTGAATCGGGCTACTGATTTGCACATAGAACGACATCGTGTGGCGTATATCAAGTGTGGCTCTACAAGTCTAGTTTCCATATAAAATGTATGGAAACCGACGCGCCCAAATCGGCGTGTGTGGTAAACGTATGAGCAGTGCAATTCTACCTTAAAAAAACAAAACGAGCGAGTATCCACCCTTATGTTGTTGAAACCTCTACGGTCCGGAACAAGCGTTTCGCCTCGTCGTTTATACCACGTACTCCAAGGGACTGGAACAATTTGCCTGCTGCGGTTTTCACGTCTGATTATAATTTAGGTATCTGTGAATAGGCTCTTAATAAAATAGTGCGCCTCACCACCAACGATTGCATCACTGCTTACCATCAAGTGGGACCGCACTCAAGCCTACTTTCTATCAATTACAAAAAAAGACAAAGCCCTAAGTACCGAGGACTTCACTACCATTGTGATAAGAAAGAGACACTATCTATCTATAGATAAAAAAGAAGAAGAAGAAGAAGTGTAAGCGAAGAGCGAAATAGATCCCGCTCTTCGCTTACACTTGGGGCCACAAGTACAGTTACATCGCTACGTGATTTATCGTCCGCTACACCACGCTAACTTATTACCAACGTTTATGTTGAGCGAATATGTACGAGATCATGTGTTTTGTGTATATGTACAGAGTACATGACTTCACATATATAGACATATACGTGTGTGGCGGCCATTACTTTTATCGTGTCCCGTTAGCTGTGAAGATTTTTTCTTTGATTTTTCGATATAATTGGATAATTTAAAGTCATTGCCCAGTAGTTCAGGCTTCCACCTCTGAGATTACAGATTCGAAACCTGGCATGTACCAATACAAGTATGATTTTTTCAATTCATGTGAACTTTTCTAAGTTAAACTAGGACATTACTGACACCCTATGACTCGGAGAGCACGTTAAGCTGTTGTTCCCGGTTATCATTTTTAGATCTTAGATAGTCGTTACAGGTAGTCAGATGCCAGAAAAGTCTGACCATCAGTCTTTCCTGAGAGTTCATTTGATTGAACTCAGCCGTCATCTCAGGAACCACTGGTTCGAATTGATTTTTTCTTTTAGTTTTGAATAGCCCATTTATCGAAGCTATAAAGCTTTACAGGTGCAAGCCACAATCTACGGGTTTAAATTAGTAACCAGAACCGAAACCGCGGAAGACACCTAGTACTCAAATAAAACGCAGAACTGAAGTATTCGACATGTACACGTTACTAAATCGCAAGATCTATCTTCATAATACCAATAAACTCCTGAAATAAGCCTTACCATTTCCCACCCAGTAACCATTTCTTTTTATACCTAAAGGCACGTTCATATACCACGTCTAATCCACTGGTAAACGGGAACCAGGAAATAATAAACAGAAAAAATTCTGATTACTCAGAAAAAGGGCAAAGGTACGTATTTTTGGAGCCTCAAATAAAAAGATAAAGGTCAACATACACTTCTCCATTTCAATTTGTGTGCACAACGCCAATGATTAAAGGGCCTTTTCCGACGATTCCTTTCATCATAGTTTCTGAGGTTTTTAAAAAATACATTGAATAGGTCTAACCTGCAAAAGGCTATGTGTTTCTGTTTGTAGATTCAGTTATGTCAGAAGGATCCATGAGTTCGTGAGTCGAATCGATATAGTTACGCTTTGTTGTGTGCCATACTCTACTCGGGTATATCGTGCCTTTTTAGTAGATTACATTGTGGTTTACTTACTTCGTTTTGTCTGTTCATTGTTTTAAAAATTTCGTAGAGTTGCTATGATTTTATTGTGTTCCACATTTTTATGTAAAAACTAATTTTCTCTTTTCTTTTTTTCAGGTAAACTACGAAACTTACTTTTAGATTATGACAAATAGTAATGCAAGGACAAGACACAAGGTTAGGTAAGCCAAAATCTATTAATAATAATTTATCTGTTATTGTTTCGATTTATTAATCCGTACTTATCTAACAAATACAGTTAAAAAATAGTAACTACCTAATTGTTACATAGGTATTTTTTTATTTAATCCTTATCTAAATTGACTGAGCAATGCATTGTACCGAAATTTTACAATTACTTATTATTTTTTATACCAAAATATTCGCCTAAAGAAAAAACTGTAAACTACCTATTTAACCATTTGGTACTAAAACCAAATCTGTCAATAGTAAGTTAGAAGATTGCAAGTGTAACCGTGCCCTAAGGATCATATTTAATATTCATTTATGCTAACAACAGCGACATCTGTCGGAGAACAAAGAAGCTATTATCTTCAGTACAAATTGCTTCCTAGGAGTTATAATGTACCTTAGATTTAAATTATTACAGTACTTGAAAGTAAATCAACTAAACCCAACCGTAGATTGTTATAAATTGGAAATAGTAAACTAAGAAATGTTATTTATTTTTCCTTTATTTCTTTCTGTTAATGAATCCTTTTTACTTTACAAATAATCACACTAATATTATAAAAACGAAAGTTTGTATGTTTGTTACTTCTTTACGCTCGAAAGTCTGAACAGATTTGGACAAAATTTGACACCGATAGACCATGTCCTAGAATAGCAGACAGAATACTTTTTACCCCTAGAACATATATTTCCTTGGGTAAATTTTCTACTTTTACGCGGTTAAGTACTTAGTTCGTGATATTTTTTACTTAGAAATAATTTTATACATTTATTTTATCTCTTTGAATGTCGTAATTAGAAACACAATAGAAAGACAATTACCTTATGTCGGACAGTGTAACTTATGACATTCGAAAGGTGTATTTTTAAAATATCTGTTTTCTAAGTCCATATACCAATAAGGACATGATTATAAGCATAAAGCGTAATTAGGCCTCCTCTCTAGGAAAAGGAATGTGCCTAAGTCGTGGTGACCCATTCTGTATCTGAACATTTCCCCACCCCACGCCCAAAGGAGCGAGTTCCATCCAGCGAGCACTAATGTAACTTTTCTTTAGTCATACGTGCTTTTCTACGAGGAATTGTAGACACTACTGACTAACGATGAAGGTAAACATCGTGAGGACACATGGACTTCGGTCTGAAATCGCCAATCCACACTGAGCGAGCGTGGTGTTTAAGCTTATGGGAAGTACGTCTTGCATATGATCATAAGCAGAACGTACCAAAAAACTACCATCAGATAACTCGACGTTAGCGAGTATCCACCCTTACGTTGTTGAAACCTCTACGGTCTGGACTAAGCGTTTCGTCTCGTCATTTATACCGCGTATATCGAAGGACTGGAACAATTTACCTGCTGCGGTCTTCCCGTCCGATTATAATTTGGGTATCTTCAAAGCTAGAGTGAATAGACTCTTAATAAACTAGTGTGCCTCACCATCAACGATTGCATTACTGCTTGCCACCAGGAGTTCGCAGTCAAGCACTAGTTTATTTGTGTTTTGTACTAAACTCGAAGTCTACTCTAATTCCACTTTTTATATTACGTTCACACATCCTCCAACACATATAAATAGTCGTAATGTATTCTCTAAACTGAAAAGCATAACGAGTAAGCATTACTATAAGCAGTTATCCATAAAACCCCGGATGTATATACCGGCAGTTTGACGGGATCCACCCCTAAATAATGGGCGGAATTTCGCACCATAGACCAGAACATAAACTATTAAAGAGATGCCAACAACCGGCTATGTACGATTTTATGACCCGCTTTTGCATATTGAACGAAGCGAAGGCACTTCAGTTTGGCAAATAATCGCTTTTTTTTTTTGTTTTCGGATATAAACTTGTTTATGCTTCAAAATATTTGTCAAGAGTTTAGGATTCTGCTTCTTCATGATAACTAGCTTTTGTAATGTTTGTGACACACTGTATTTGAGTTCCACGGGCGGTTTTAGGACGATACCTAGTCTACACTTCTGCACAAATATTATAAACAGGTAGTTTTGTTTTGTTTTTTTGTAGGAGGTAATCTCTGAGAGTAGGTACTGATCCGATTGCGAAAATATTTTCACCGATAGAAAGCTGCTTTATTCACAATGACATAGGCTATATTTTATGTCCGTGGGCGAAGCCGCGGGTAAAAGCTAGTCTAATATATAAAAAAATCTTATCACAGTGTTTTTTATCGAACTCTTCTGAAATAGCTTGACTGATTATTTTGAAATTTTTGTGTATGTTTGGTAGGTCTGAGAATAAGTCGTAATTAATTTTTTATCCTCCTGCCCCCACCCCCGTATTTTTTTTTTTTGATTATTTAAATGGCAGAACAACGTTTGCAGAGTCAGCTACGTACATCATATGATCTTGAAGAGACAATATGGTAGGTGCACAAAAAGAAAATTGTGGTATTAAAACAAGAGTAAAAAGTATACTTATAGTTAAAATATTAATACTACACATACATATATATTTAATATAATATATTTACTACATATATATATATTTATATAAAGTAAGGACAGAACTTTTGAGACGATTCTGCTATTGGTGTAGAAAATGATTCCGCAACTTCCGCTTAAATACATACCGACTTTCGGCCGTCCTAATATCGAGAGGAAGCGCATTCCACAGAAGGATGGACTGTATATAGAAAGAAGAATGAACAAAATCAGAAGTATGAGAATGACAGAGCAGTAGGAGATTGTTTGAAGAACGCAGATTTCTTGCGTGTGAAGAACAAAGAAATTGAAAGTGAGTTATGAGATAGGATGGAGGCTTGGGAGAGTTGAGCAGAGAGAAAAGTGTAGTCAGTGCGAGCACAATTCTTCTCTGGCGAATTGGCATCCATTTAAGATCAGATCTATAAGTCGAAATATGGCCATATTTTCTAAGGTTAAATATGAACCGGATGCAGTTGTTGAGGAGCCTGCATAGTTTATCTAGTAACACCGCGTTCAGGTCAAGTTAGCACACGTCACCATAGTCGATAATAGGGAAAATTAAAGTTTGCACAAGCGTAGTCTTCGTCTTTGAATGTATAATAGTATGTTACCACATATGAACTAGAAATTCACAAAGATATCAGAGTTTTTGAATATATATACAACAATCCGAAACCAACTATCGGGCAGTTGATCGGACCAGACACTACACCCATCTGGTTGGAGAATCCTCCCCTTTTCAACAGGGGTTTGCGGAAGTGTACACCCTGTTCTGCACACCTCTAAACTATAAATTGGATTGAAATATTTCAGATACAAGAAGAAATAAATTTTTACCTAATTAAAATGTAATCGAATATAACAACATTATTAGCTATCGAAACAAATAAACATTATAGTAATAAACAAAATGAAAGTATTTATATACCTTCAACATGTCCATAAATAATAAACGAACATACACCAGTTCAAAATATTACTGCAACGTACTTCATCTTCCTTCCTTATTTATTGTGCTCCTTCCGCAGCCGGTTCTGCTTCGACAGGTGTGGCATCTTCTGCTACCGCTTCGCCCTCGATAGCACCTTTAGATGCAGTGGGCCCTGTGTTCTCAGCTAGTGTTTCACCCCCGCCTGGCGCTTCGCCCTCGCCTGGCGCTTTGCCCTCAGTTGGCGCTTGTTCCTCACCCGGTGTTCCACCCTCAGCTGGCGCTACGCCCTCGGCAGGCGCTCTGTCCTCGACAGGCGCTCCGTCCTCGGCAGGCGCTCCATCCTCGGCAGGAACTCCACCCTCGGCAGGCGTTTCGCCTTCAGTTGGTGCTTTACCTTCAGCATCAGGTGCTTCCGTTTCTCCAGGTGTTTGACCTTCTGTAGCCCCCTGGTCTTCGCCGGCCTCTGTAGTAGCTTCTTCAGTCTGAGCTGGTGGCGGTGCTTTTTCTCCAGCACCTTCTTTTGACTTTGTAGGTCCGGGTGGCGTTACAACACTTCTCTTTACTTTCTGTGCCCCGACTGGTGGCGTTAATACTGCTTCTGTTGGCGCAGTACCTTCGGATGGAGGTTGTACTTCTTTTTTTACTTTTTTCTGTTTTCGATCTAATGGCAAATACAGTTTGTAATCCTGTGGCAGCTCATCTTCAGTATATAGCTTTTCACTGAAGTAAATTCGTCTTAACCTCGCATTGGCATGTACTTGTACTCGTAAGGTTTCTATAAATTGTGTTCCGTATGCCCTTCTCGTGAAATCGGCAAGATTAAATTGTATCTGGTTCCAACCACCCGCTAAACCGATTGGCATACTTGTACAAAATGGTTTAATTTTTGTAGTAGATTGAAAATTAGAAATCCTGAAGCGTCTCCTTAAATTTTTGTCATCCAGTATAGTTATCTCAAAAGAGAAATAACGCTTCAAGTTCTTAACAATCATGACGAGAAAGGGTAGTTTTATGCCTAATACTTGATTGTTCTTTGGACATGTTATATACGTAGTTGCAACGTTAGTACTCACGATTTCGAGGACTATAGAATTGACTTCACTATCAGTGAGCCGTTTTATATGTCCATTTTTAACTTCCATGTCCCATATTGCCAGAGGGTTGGACCCACAACTGTAAAATATTGATAGCAATCCATTTTGATATGTATTTTTAAACATCCTTTGTTGTCTAGTTGATCAATAGAAATAACTTGTAGATAATTAATTAAAATGATCAGTAGACACGTTGCAGTTACTGTAAATACTGTGAATATTTATGTACACATACCCTTTTTGACATACTTGACAGACTTCAATTCATAAAAAGTGACCAATGGTTTTTTTTTACAATAGGGTTTTTAAAAGGAGTTTTTATTCTTATTTCATCATTTAACATTTAAAATACATAAAATATCAATATTTAATGCGAAAAATGCTTCAAGAACTGAAAAAAAGTTTTAAGTTGATAAAAACCAAAAAAATTACATCAGTCACTGCGGTCAAACATCCAAACGATGTTGTGAATTTATCGCAAGTTACTTTATCATCTCAGCAACGAAAATATAATCAGCATACTTACATGTTTTTACCACGCGTATTTCTCAATATGATGTCTTCAAATCTTTATTGATAAAACTAGCTTTTGCCCGCGACTTCGTTCGCATGGAATAGTGACTTCCGGAAATTTCAGTACTGAATTGATGCCGACTCTTGACCAATAGATGGCGCTGTATGTCCGGAATAAATTTTATTTTTTATTTTAATTTTTTGCAATAAAAACTATCCTATGTCCTTTCTCAAGTTCCAAACTATGTCTGTACCAAATTTCACACAAATCGGTTCAGTAGTTTAAGCGTGAAGCAAAGACAGACAGACAGACAGAGTTACTTTCGCATTTATAATATTAGTTTGGAAAATGGAATAGAATAGAATAAACTTTATTATACACCAAAAAGTAACACAACTAATATGTATAAAAAAAAAATTCTAGAACATTGAATTTTATGAATAGATTCTGTTGACGCTGAGTCCTGAAACTTGGACACAGCCGCAGCAGCCAACTAGGCCCCATGATTTAATGACTGACATGGTGACAAACAGACAACTAAACTTTTATTAATTTCTTAAGTCTTAAGTTCTTGCGACCACAGCCATGATCAGACATGATTTTGATCCCGTAGTGCGCAGAGGACCTAAATATCATGACCAGATTTTAAACACTAATAATTTAAACTCATATGGGGTTCCTATTAGCGAATAACCTTGAAATTTTGTTTACCCCTTTTTTCCTATATTACCCTTGAACTATTCATCTACGTAAATCCATATTTACGTAAATGAATAGTTCAAGGCCTTATGGCGAGAAAACTGACGTACGTTCACCCATCCTAGGCCTAGACGACCTGTTATTTGACATTTTGAGCTTATGATTTACAAAATTATCGAAAAAATGCTAATATCACATAAAAAATGTACTATTATATAAATATTGTGTTGGTAATCGCTTAGGTAAAAAAGTTTATGCATAAACAGTAAACGCGAATAGACATTTTTTTTTTATAATTTATTTTACAAACGTAAAACAATAAACGAAAAGAATATTTAACAGAATTGTAGTCCATGAATCAAAGTATTGCATTATACTTTTTTTCAGAATTTCATGATGCACTTTTAAGGTACTTTATACAAGTTGAAAATAGGCTTTCAAAAGGTCATCGGTTAATAGGAGCCCCTTAAATAATAGCAAAATTAAAAACTTTAAAATACTCTCGACGCATAAAATCTATAAAACGTAAAAGAATTGGTTAAGAAGTGTCTAATGATCTCAAACTCGACGTGTTTACTAGTAGGCATTCAAGGGTTCAATCAGCCACTTCCCAGTTCTAACATCAGATTCTCGTCATCATGGAAAATATTTAGAACTAGTCAAGACGAATCAAATGAGCCTAAACTCGATGTGTTTACTAGAAATCATTTCAGGGTTTCATCAGCCACTTCCCAGTTCTAACATCAAGTTTTCGTCATCAGGTTATCATTGTCATAAGAAACGAACAGGATAATTTTTAAGATAAATCTAAATAAGCTGAAACTGGGAAAAAACTCTTACCTCCAACCTCTGTTATCAGACCAGCTTGATAGCGTCGGCATGTAGGTACATGAGTATTTCAAACATTATTCCACATATACAAGGTGCAGTTTTAAAACTGCATAATATTTTAGGAGGTTGTAATAAAACTTATAAATAATCATGTGTAAAAACGATACCTGGTCAATAATCAGTAATACTTGTTATTTTATTTTTTAATTATACTAAACTAATTCGATTGATCGATGGCCGCGGGGGCGTGGCTAGGGTGTGGCGTGCGGGATGATGATTTTATGATACATTATTTATGAAACTGTCGTTGCGAGTTAGTGTGTGTGAAAACGCTCTTTATTGTTCCGTGTTTGTGTGTGTGAAAGAAAGCGCGGTTATAAGGCAGGTATCAGACTGGCTGCTTTTTAAGAAACGTAGTTCACACATACCGATTTACATAAATAAGAAAAAAAAAATTAAAAAATTACCTACTCATTTTATTATTAATTCGGGTCGAGAATCACTAACATAATTACGTCCTGAAATATTTTGCAGCTTCAAAACGACACCTTGTATGTGTTTGTGAGTAAAGTATAAGTTTAAGATCCTAGCCACAGCCAACAAATGAGCTGATGACTTTGAACACCTGAACAGATCTAATAAATTGTATCTAAGAACCATCTCGATAACTTCAGCTTTCAAATAAATAAAAAAACACATTAAAATCGGTCCATTCACTGAGGAGCTACGATGCCACACACATACATACAGACACCTCAAACTTATAACACACCTCTTTTCCGTCGGAGGTTATAAAAAGACTAAAACTTCATCGTATTCTGAAAATTCTAAAGCTGCATACCGTCACATTACGACCGAAGAAAAAAAATTAAGAACGCTAAGTGAAGACGAAGTAAAAGCACTGGAAACTTTGGGGCACAGCTATTTTATTAATAATAATAATTAATTAAGTCATTATTAAATAAAGTGCAACCATAACCGTAACTATAGCTAAAATCTATTCTGTAATTAATAATTTTGAATCGTAGGTACATATTAGTTTAACACTTAAGTTTCCATAAAAACGAATAAAATAATAAAAACTTCTACAACCAGATTATGTATTAAGCAAACATTTGTTATACTATTCAGCATTCGTTTTTTTACTCAGCAATCGGTTCTAAATTAGAGGCACTCTTAGATACTGCATCTTTTTGTGTTTCAGTGGTCTTATCCTCACCAGGCACCTCTTCTACTATTGTTACATCGTCCGTTTGTGTTTGCGCTTCTACCGATGCTGTTTTTTCTGGTAGAGTTTCCGTAGCAGCGTCTTCTGTAGCAACCGGAGTATTAGCTACCGCTTTATTTTCATCAGCACCACTTTCTACTTCAGCAGCCGTCTCTTGATTTTGTGTAACCGGTTCTTCAACTTGTGCAACCGATTCTTCAGCTTCAGTAACCGGCTCTTCAGCTTGACCCACCGGCTCTGCAGATTGAGCAACCGGCTCTTCAGATTGAGCAACCGGTTCTTCAGCCGCGATATTACCCTCTACTGGATGTTCAGATGCTGATTTAATGACATCCTCTTCTGTAACTGGAGATGATGTTTTTTCAAATTCTTTCACTTCAGACACTGCTTTAACAATCGAAGCAGACTTGGTTAATTTTGCTGCCGGCATTAATTTAGAATCTTTCTTTTTCAGTTCTACGTTATCTTTTTCTGGTTCTCCAACTTTTTCGTCTGTTTTCTGTTTATCTTGAGGTCTTTGTTTTAAAGGGATAAACAGTTTGTATTCTGCGGGCAGCTGCTCTTCTGGAAAGATTCGGTCTGCGAAATATATACGCCTTACTCTTATATTAGCATTGATTTTAAATTTTTGAACTTCTACAAATTGTTTTTTGTACGCCCTTCTACAAAAATCGGACATATTGAACTGGATTTGGTTCCAGCCCTCAGAAAGAGCAATTGGCATAACGGTACACAGCGGTAAGATTTGCGTAGTGCTCTGAAAATTCGATACGCGAAATCTTCTTCTAGTTGAAGTATCATCTAATATAGTAACTTCAAAAGAAAAATATTTCTTTAGGTTTTTGACAACCATAACCAAAAACGGCATCGTTATTCCCAGTACAGCTTTACCTTTAGGACATATCATGTATGTTGTACTTACATTAGTTCCTCCTATCTCTAAAACCGTGGACTTGATGTCCTCGTCCAAAAACTTCGTTATATACCCATCTTGGGTGTATGTATCCCAAATATTGAGAGGCTTCGAACCGCAGCTATAAAATATTGTAAGCAAACCGCGTTGATATGCATCTCGATACATATTTAAAATTGATTTTATTATTCTGTTACAGTAAATCGTATTCTAGTCATTCGTAAGATCTGTCATTCGTTTATTCTGTCATACATAACTATGTCAAAAAGAAGCAACTGATTCGTTTTTTTTTTTTTTCTGTAAAAAGGTTTTCATAGTATAAAATAACACGTTCCGTACTTTATTATCATTTGAAAAACTTGAAAGTTTTTCAAATTGCAAGACTTAAGGTTCAATTTTGCTCGAACTAGTAATTTATTTATACTTGTTTATAGCCAACGCTTCTATCTAAATTGTGAGACATTTCAGCATTGTTATGAAGAGGTGAAAACCCGAATTCAAAGTTTAAAGTACTTTAGAAGCGGCGCCGGCGGAAATTAGCGTTTTTGCCAACCCTAGGTACGTTGGCACCCTTATATCATGATTCGTCTATACGAGGATTTATCGTGAATTCGCCTCAAAGCTCCGTCGCATTGTCAAAACGTTTTGAAGGCTGATCTAGGTAGAAAAGGAATATTACCCTAACTATTCGTACATTGTGAATAAAAATATTTTTATACTCCCACGCAAATAACGCTCAATTGCAGCAAATAGGTTACCCTTTGCTGTGGGCGACGATTGACAATTTGTCGCCACTTATGCATTATACCAATCTTGACAACCAATACACAGCCAATCACGGAAGGAAGCCACCAAATCAGCTTGAATTGAGATCATTGCCAGCTTCGCTCATTCTTAGAAAAAAATCTTCACCCACTTGGTACTATCTTTTTTTTTTATCTTGAAATTTTTTTTTGCAACTCTGGGTAGATTGAGAGAGAGTGTCAGCTTTACTGACTAAAATCGGCCCATGCTTCTCAGTTGTCCTTTGGGATCTAAGGCCGCAGTAACTCTTTCGAACGTTTCGCAAGCATGGATGGAATTATGCCTAGTTGGCTCTGTCAATTATGCTGACATCTCTTTGAGGCACGCGTGGAACACTAAGGACCGTCCACCCAAGTCTGATTCTTATCGAAAGACAAGATACCCACTGCATGCCGTTCACTAAACCGCGTCCACGATGACATGAAATCACCCTGCGACTCCCTACGCCCAGAGCGTCACAATATGCTTTGGTCTCCTTCAAATAGTGTTAGATTTTCTAATATCTTTAATTAGGGTTTAACTAAAAGATTTATAACTGCAAATTTTTAACGTCTACCAAAAGTAAGAACATGTTATTAGCGTAACTTTCAACATCTGACAGATAGATCGTCATAATAAATGAGGCGTTCAGACGTAAACACAAAAACTTGTAACATACGAAGAAATAAAAGTTTTAAAAGAAAGCTCGCTCTCTGTGATTTATCTAGCCATTTGTCATCCTCGACACTAAGAAAATATGTCACACAAAGCCACAAGTAACGCACACAGGCACACTGTGTAACGAAATATAACATTTTTGTCGTATCTAAATCACATGACTTTTCCACTATGTCGGCTGCCCTTAGAGACAGCCAGCACACTAACAAAAAACACTGAGTAGCGGGAACAAAAGAAAAATGAAAAAGTGCCTTTCGACTGTCATGATAAGGAGTGCATGGGCGTGTTCCTGTTGTCATTGTGACTACACTGATGCTACAAGAGCTGCCTCGCTATTTGCCCCCGGATAACGCGCTCAGAACACTGTGCTTTATGTTAGGGGAACACAGTTAAGATATCATAACCGTTTTTTTTTTCTTTTTTCGAAATTAATGGCGCAGAATACGTGAAGCCGATAGCGTTAACGGATGTCGGAGAGAAATAAATGAATTAGATTTGTTTACGTATTTTCTTTGAGAGGAAACGATTTAATGTGGATCAGGACATGATAGATGGTGTTCTAATCGATATTTAACGTTCGCGATGTAATTCGATGCTTGATTCGGCTCCAATGAGGCCGGGAAGCTTGTGTGTATGTATATTATATTGTAATAATATTACTTATGTATTTCCATTTTTCTGTAACATAATTCTCGAATTAAGGAAAATGCGTAAGTTTGCTTTGACCTATATAAAATTATTAAACTATCGACACATCATCGTTACTTCAGCCAAAATACGTCCACTGTTGGACTTAAGCCTCCCCCAAGTGTCGCCATAACATCCGCTCCGGTGCATCTTGCATGCATGGAATTCTCACGTGCCACACCAGATCATTGGTTAATCTTGACATAACTAACAACTATCTACTCAATTATGAGTTTATCGAAATATTTTTTTCAATAAGAAAACAAATCGAAAACATGTCCAATTTGTTTATTTTTCTCACAAATATAGAACGAATTATTTTCTTATCAGGCAAACTGCGTAACGCAGCTCTCAAAATGGCGCACAATTAAAATAAAAACAGAAAAAAAAATATCCAATAGACGACTTTTTAACTGCACAATGCCGAGAAAATTCTAAATTAGAATATCGAAAACTGCAAAAAAGGAAATAGAAACAAAAAAAAGCAACGATTCAGATGTGCCTGGTATATTTACAGAGCTCATTGCTCGGCGCAACGAAGCGTGGTCTGCATAATGTATCGAACGGTGCGCGATTCCGGCAAAGCTTTGTCTGCGTTATTTACAACCGACCCGTGTATTCACGCGGAAATTGGATTTGTAAAATAAGACACTGTATAAATAATCTTTATCTAAAACATATCTCAGCGGAGCCGTTTGCCGTCCAAGTTTCGCACCGTGAGCTCTGATTTCCAGCGACCGTTTGTCAGATTACGGCACGCGAATATCTGTGACGCTAATAGAGCGAATAAACGCTTCTTTATGTGCGAACTTCTGCTATGCTAAATCCCACCCCGTACCATGAAAAATGCTGTGATTTTTTTGCCGTGTTGTCGACAGTACCGTAACTTCAGGCCAGCCTCTCGTTTGGAAATAATCGCCGTCGCTTCAGTGCCCTGGTAGGGACAATGTATCGAAATTAATATCCGGGGACGAAGCGGGCGAACAATTTGTCCACCCGGAATGCGGATAATTAAACCGGCCTGCAGCCGTTTCCCAGCTTACATGAAGCTGAAAATATATGATGTCGTCTACTCGGAATTTAGTTTGTCTGGAAGAGAGAACAGATATCAACCAAAAAAAAAAAGAAACAGATATAGTCCAATTCTCCATATAATATTCGTTTCGATGACAATTGCAGTCATTGTCATTGCATTTTACGAGGTACAATTTAACAAAACACATAATAGTAGATAAATTACGCTTTATATGACATCTGATATCCGCATTTAAAATTAAAATAATAGACCAGGTAACGTTATTAACCTCTGCCCTGAAATAAATACCACGCTAAATGTCAGTGAAAACCATTTATTTAAATGAGAGTAGTTAACTTTTATGCTGATAGCTGTAAGAGGTGCTTATATTCAGCATATATACAATACTCTGTTAAGAGTGGACCTAAACCCATCCTCTATAATAAGCTTATCTCTATTATGATAAATATAGCAATCACTTACTTGTTGTCAAATACAAAACAAATAAATCTCGTTGGCCTGAAAATCTTTTTAGCAGATTAGATTGGTCCAACAGTGGAAAAATACGAGCCAACAGTAATCTTTGTCTCAAACTGCACATTTATCACGATTCCTAATTTGCCAAACATACAAATACTTAGCTCTCTGCTTTGTAAAAGAGCGCATCACATACATTTTCCAAGCGGCCATTTTAATCCGTCGTCCGGAATCGCATCGTAAATCTGTAACGTCGATTAGGCCACTGTTTGTCCGAGCGAAGGCGAATAAATAGCAATAGACATCTTGACTGTACACCACTGTGTGCGACGATACAATAATGCGATATAAGCCGCGATTTGCGATCCGTAATAGGCTTAATTTTTTATTAGTGAAGCACTTTTGTTGGCGATAGTAACTGATGATCGATCGGAAAAGTCGACCAGCGCTTGGCTTTTGTTTTTTTTCCTCGATCGAGTTTGTCGTAACATCGAGAAGTTGGTCTTAGTTTCTGACTGAGACTGGATTTCTTTTATTTTTTGTTTGGCCATGCAAAGAAGTTTGCTGTAAATAAACTGTCAAAAATAGGTGTTATTTTGAGATTTTGTACATTGATGTAAGTAAAAGACTTTTATTTGTAATGTTACTAAATTGTGGGAATGTTTTATTTAACATGGTTTTCTTTCATAATTTTTACAGACATTAAAAAGTATTATATGACTAAAAAACAATTTTTATTTCCAACACTGAATTTAGTTCACGTATCAGATATTTTATGCAGTGTAAATAAAGATTCTGCCAAGAGGCGGTGCCAAGACTTGCCTGCTAGGCTCTATCGCGTGCCAATGCCAGATATAAACAAAGTACCTCAAAAATATTGCCAAGTTTTAAATTACATTTCAGAATTAAATAGCTTTGCATTTTTTTTTTCTTTTTATTTTACAAAAAGAACTTGTTTCGACTTCAATACATAAAGGATGGAGGATATTTTTTTTTTCAGTTATCCTTGACGTGACAGTCTAGTAATAACATAATAACTTACGAATTCTGAACGTATTTAGTGTCGTGATGACCCACTGGTTAAGGTAACCGCCTCTCACGCATGCATGAGATTGCGGGTTCAAGACCGGATAAGTAACAATGTAGTTTTTTTATTTCATATGTACTTTTCGGAAGACGTAGCGTTGGAAAGCCTCCTACAAGGTGGACCGATGACCAGGTAAGGGGTGCGGGAATCCGATGGATGCGAGATGTACAGGACAGCTCATTGTGGCGACACTTGGGGGAGGCCTATGTCCAACAGTGGACGTCTTTCGGCTGAAACGATGTTGATGATGATGATGATGTACTTTTCTAAGTTTATCTATAACATTACTGACCCCCTCAGAAAGCACGTACTTTTTAGGGTTCCGTAGCCAAATGGCAAAAAACGGAACCCTTATAGATTCGTCATGTCTGTCTGTCTGTCTGTCTGTCTGTCTGTCTGTCTGTCTGTCTGTCTGTCCGTCCGTCCGTATGTCACAGCCACTTTTTTCCGAAACTATGAAAGCTATACTGTTGAAACTTTGTAAGTAGATGTATTCTGTGAACCGCATTAAGATTTTCACACAAAAATAGAAAAAAAGCAATAAATTTTGGGGGTCCCCATACTTAGAACTGAAACTCAAAAATTTTTTTTTTGTCAAACTTATGCGTGTGGGGTATATATAGATAGGTCTTCAAAAATGATACTGAGGTTTCTAATATCATTTTTTTCTAAACTGAATAGTTTGCGCAAGAGACACTTCCAAAGTGGTAAAATGTGTGTCCCCCCCCCCCCCCTCTAACTTCTAAAATAAGGGAATGATAAAACTAAAAAAAATATATGATGTACATTACTATAAAAACTACCAACGAAAATTGGTTTGAACGAAATCTAGTAAGTAGTTTTTTTTTAATGTGTCATAAATCGAAAAAATTACACTATTATTAAAACATCAATTAAAGTTACAACACATTACAAGAACTTTTATATTATGTTACTTGCTGCTACGGAACCCTTCATGGGCGAGTCCGACTCGCACTTGGCCGGTTTTTTTAATATTGCTCTTACATTCTATTTGTAATACATAATTTAATGTGTTTGAAAAGATTGTCCATGGAGTTACTTGCACATTCTTCTACTTCATCTTTAGAAGGTGCATTTAGTATCATTTTCTGACTGACTGAGTTTTTGACAATTCAAAAGTGTCTGTAAATAGTTTATTTAAAATAAATGCTTTGATTCTTGAGTCTTACCGTTCCCAGATCTTTGACAGTCGTTACAGATAGCCAAACGCCAGTAAGTCTGGGCATTAGTCAATTCGAGGAGTATCATGTTGCCCAGTAACTGGGTAGTAGAGGTCTGATAGGCAGTAACTCTATGTTAAACAAAGGTATTCAGCTGCGTCCGGTTTTACTGGAAACCGATCCCTATTTAAATGAGAAAACGCTAGGGAAGTGATGATTGAACATATTGTCTTCTTTTCTAAACCAATTTGTCACCAAAGAATAATCCTTTAATTCTTCAAGTGTACAAAGGAGATCACTGACCAGTCCTTAATCTGGAGCGTCTATCATTCGCCAGTGTAAAACAAATTTGTTAGGCGCGTCGCAATGTAAAAAGTTAATGATATGTGAAGAACCCTAGGAAATCCTTCGTTTAATTGTAAGTAAATTAAATGGCTCGTGCAAGGGTCGGCTGTGAAATGAGATAGGACAAATTTTGTGTGATCCGCACCAGTACATCGCCGGGACGATATATCGAGGACTTTATCGTGGGTTGTGTTACTTCAGATATTAATTTTGGATTAGGATACAGTTGATTTTGAAGGTAAATGAATTGGAAAAGGGTTACTCATTTGTATCCTCATTTAAAACAAATAAAAACAAGCCTTTTAAAATTAAATTCTTCTTATACAAAATGGCGATTGTATACCGGAAGACGTATTGGATGGCCTCCCAGAGAAGTTCGACTGGTGAGACCAATGGTCGCAGAAATCCAATGGACGCGAGACAGAAATGGTTTTTGTGGGGTGGAAACTGTTCTAATTCTCCTGCTCTAGGATGGAGCGAGTAGACGTGTCAGACTTTTAGTAACTAAAACCACACCTATTTCACTTCAGTTGGTTTTTGCGCTCTGGGAGAGTATCCCTTCCATATTTTCCCCATAGCCCATTTTCATCATGACAACATCGTTTTGTGGCGTCGGTGCACTATGCACCGTTTACGACTCGGGCTCAGTCTTTATAGGACGAGTGGACGGCGAGTTACCCAATGCTCGTTGTCCGCAAGCTCGCGCCTGCGTTTGCAGGAGATTGCTTTGCAATTCCCAATGCCCGAGGCGTATTCTGTTGCGGCAGCTGGGGTATGAGGATGTGCGTTTCCTCACTCTTGCTGCCGACTCCTTCGCTAGCATTTCTGCTTCGCAGAAAGATGGCACTGCATCCCATTCCTTCTCGCTCTGATCCATGGACTCGACTAGAACAAGGTGGTGTTCCGCCCAAGCGGGGCACACCTCCACCGTATGCTCCTACGTGATTGTTGTGGGGTCTGTGAGACTGAATTAAAATGATTATGCATATGTCGTGGCCAGATCTTAGAATTAATCACTTCATGATATGACCAACTAATACTGGCCAGATCGTTTAAACGTTAACATTTGATGATATGTCAATCCTCGTTTGGCCATATAATTGAGGGTTTTTATGATAATAAAAGGTCTGAAGTTGGTCTTGAAGGTCTGGTCATCAAACTTTAACGTTTAAAACGATCAGCCCCCCTAGCCAAGTTACAACCAGTTTGTGTCGTATTCCGTTCTCTAATCGGTAACGCCTCGGTGAAATCAATTGTAGAAAACGATAAGTTGATAGCCATGTTGACGCGAAACGATTTTGAACGATGTGAACTTGGCTGCGAATTTTCTATTCGTTTGTTATGACCACGTGACTTAATATTGAGATGACGTTATTCCCATACATTTGATTAGTTTCGACTAGCGTTAACGATTGCAAATTATCAACTTGGCTAGGGGTACTGGCCAGTTTTAGTTGGCCATATCATGAAGTGATCAGCTTCTAAGATCCTGCCACGACACATACGAAGAGAAGACTCAAATATCTTCTAATGAAACACCTATTAAACTAAGAAGCATCTTTACAATCCCCATACGGCCTCACGCCACCGGCTCCACTTAAAACTGCAGTAAGCAGGCTTTCAATAAACTTAAGTGTGAATATAAAAGCGACTTTATAGTCTCTGGTAGTGTTTACAGCCACCACTTACTATCTCTAATGGGCCATGTGGACTTTATTGTCGAAAATTGCATTTTCCCGGCGAAAATTCCGACACCTATTTTGTCTTTAGTGCTTGCCTTTGTGACGGTAACTCGGTAGGTAGAAAAAGTTGCCCCCTAATGCCCATTCAGTGTCGTTATGCAGAAATGTGGGCATTAAAAGTGGACGATGCTTTGTCGTATTGTATTAGTAGATTGGTTTGTGAAGGAAACGTTTTGGTGCGTCCTGAAGTTTTATTAAAATACTAAGACTGCAAAATGATTTTTACATAAATCCGGGCGATAATTCCGACACCTATTTTGTCTTTAGTGCTTGCCTTTGTGACGGTAACTCGGTAGGTAGAAAAAGTTGCCCCCTAATGCCCATTCAGTGTCGTTATGCATAAATGTAGGCGTTAAAAGTGGACGATTTTGTGTCGTTTTGTATTAGTAGATTGGTTTGTGGAAGAAACGTTTTGGTGCGTGTAGTTTTATTAAAGCTGTGAGAGTGAATGGTTTTTCATAAATTCAAGATGCATTTATTGCAGTTTTTATTTTACACATTTAACATAAACACTAGACCCTCTCTTGCGTCGCGCAGCTAGGTAAAATTAAGAGTACTCTGTAACCAACACAAACAACATATTTTCGAAAGATTTTACATATAAAGCCTTTTTTTATTTTAATTAGTAAATCATCAAATAACTTTTCCCACTCTGAGCGAAGTGTCAGAATTGTGGTTGTCACTGACTATAACCCACCTGTGTTCCTTCAGTTGCCTTTTGTGTTCCAGGGCCACGGTAACCCTTTCGAAAAATCCTGTAATCTTGAAATACAAGTGAAGATTAAGACTAATGATGATGTAATGATAAAAACTGATAAGTAGATAAAATGCATCATTCAATACTGTAAAAACGGCTTTCAATAACGCAAAACATATCCTCAATACACTGGCACAAAAAAAAAGATGGCGTAATTTTTCCTTTAAACTCAAACGCCTACAGAACCCATCGGCAATGCTTTCTAAAAGCCTGTTATTGAATAATAAAAGAGAGTGTTTTTCATTCGCTCTAACGGTGATTAAGATATACAATCGGGCTTCGCAAAATGGAAATCTATCGGATTGCTTAGAGCCATCCCTTAGTTCGCGTCCCACTTATCTGCGGATTATCCCTGGTAATGACCATCTCATGTATTTTACTTAGAACTACCGTACCAAGCAATGAATGGTCCGGGTCACTGCCAAAATTAAAGGTTAGTAATACTAATTATACTTTTTATTAATCCCTCCCAAATACCCTTATTTAATCACGGATTGAGAGAATTCGCAAAATTCAGTAGCTTTTATTAATTTGCTCAGAAATTGAGAGAAAGAAAACAATTTTTCATTTAGTCGGCCATTTTGCTTTTTTAAGGGAATAAGAGGAGCCGGAAATTTGTTTAATATCCATTGGGTATCAAATTAAGGCAATCTTAAATTAAAAAATAAAATATATAGGGTAAACTAGGTGTACATAATAAAAGAAAACAAACAAAGAAAAAATACGGTGTATTTCTATATGATAATCAGTTTTATTTATTATATAGAAATACACCGTATTTTACACATAAATGGAAGTAAATAAATGCTTGCAAACTTCCTTTTGCTTTTATATAAAATTTTAGTTCAAATATTTATGTACATAACTCCCACGATTTTTTTGGTGTATATTTGGCAGCTCTGAGAATAGGGTAGTGTATTTTTACCCTCCTACCCTCACATCCTTTTGAAAAGGAAACCCGTAGTCCTAGAAAACAAAGGGCAACTGATGGACACTGATGTGGTCTAGTCAGTAAAAGTCTGACACGTCCTCTCGCTCCGCCCAGAGCAGGAAAAGCCATTGGATAATTTCCAACCTTAAAAAAAAATACCCCCAGCTCTATCTTTTTCTATGATAATTTATATGGCAAGACATCGTTTGCTAGATCAAGAACCTTACCATGACGTGTTAAACTGTAAAGCGTGCGCGCGAGAAAGAATGATAGAGCCTCGACCCTAACTCCAAACCTTTTACAGTTGCCATCACGGATCTTGAGCGGTTGCGCAGAAGTCAAATATTCGGTCCCTTTAGTGTCGCGAAATTAGACGCGGGGGCGGAGAATGTCAGTGATTGGCTCTGCGCGCCATCGCGTCGTAGACGTCACTCCTAATTCGTTCTCTGCGTTGCTGCATGTATCAAACCACGCAGACGATTGGCTCGCCAATGTATGGAATGCGCAAAGCGATCTCCACTCTGACACCGAGCGCTCAAGATCCGTTTTGGCAACTGTACAATTCAGTTTAAGTCGTCAAATGGATAGCGTTAAGAGTTAAGAATATTCCACAACTATCACACAACGCCATCTAGTCTCAAGCTAAGCAGAGCTTGTGTTATGAGTACTAGACAACTGATAAACATACTTATATATTTTGTAAATACACACATACTATAGATAAATTACACCCAGGCATAGAAAAAATGATCATGTTCATCACACAAACATTTGTCCTGGGTGAGAATCTAACCCACGACCTACAGCTTAGCAGTCAGGGTCACTAACCACTAGACCAACAGGCCTGTCAAAAAATATGTTCAAAGAAATAAAACAGGCGTAAGAAAAATTACGCAATGTCGACTCGCAGTCATCATTACAAAAAAAAATTGACGACGCTTCGAACACAAAAAATAATAAGTTTCTTCCATATAAAAAAGCCACTCCAATTCGAAATGAACACGAAAATTGCTAGATAAAAGAAATTCCATATATCTGGCGGACACGGAAACGAATATAATGATGTCTGAACCAAAAAAGGACGTCGGGGGCCCCTGTAAAAAGTCGTCTGTGCAAAATTCCTTTACGCTTTATCAACACTAATGGCTTGCAAATAGCTGAAGCAATCGTCTTACACTCTTATATCATTCGCAGTTCACCCGTTGCATTATTCAGTATTTTGCTTTTTAATATTCAGACGACATATTTGAGTCTCCTTTCAATTTTTTCCCGTGCCTCTCTCGTGTACCGGTGTGCGCAGAATTTTGAAAGCTACTTATTGATGTTCCATGCTTAATCCCAACATATCACGCCAAAGACGGGTGGCACAATTTTTTTTTTTTATCGATACTTCGGTACCCCTCTTGTTCTCCCACTCCGACTCATTTTTTATAACCTATAGATGTTAGATTTATCGTGGTTGATTTTCACCGATATCGATGAAGTCTCTATTGGGGCGGCGCTAGTAATTTATACCGGGAAGGAATGGATTCATAGCCGGACGGATTAAAAAGAAAATGAAAGCAAAATATATGGGTCTGTCGATCGAGCGCTGAAATAGCGAGCTGCAGGTAGGTTTAATTATCGACATTCCTGCAACGGCCGACAAATTGTTTTTGTCGGAAAGCGTACGTTGGACGATATTTCATTATTATAACCGCGATATCGAAGTGGCGTATGATACGACACGTATTCACGATACTATTTATAGCTGAACGATTAATATAGTCGTGGCGATTATAATATTAAATTGGTTTTAATATTACCGCTTATTTGTTATCGTTACGTGACGAATGCATTACTATGCCGCTAATATATTTATGACATTATATATGCAGGAAGCTCTGTAGGTAGCACGAACGTTTCGGTATGCGTCAATTATTATCCAGTGACGGGATATTATATGACTGGCGTGCTGGTCTAGTTGTTAGTGGCCCTGAATGCTATGCCGTAGGTCGTGAGTTCGATTCACATACAAAACAAATATTTGAGTGATGAGCACGATCATTTGTTCTATACCTATGTGGGTGTCATCATCATCACCAGCCTTTTTAATGTTCCCACTGTTGGGCCTCAAGCCTCCTCTTTAAGAGAGGGAATGGGCTGTAATCCACAACGCGGGTCCAGTGCGTGTTGGTAAATGTCACATGTCTTTTAATTTTTTGTTCTAGGACAGTTTTCTCACGATGTTTTCCTTCACCTTTTGAGAGCAGAGGTGCATCTGGGTGTAATTTATCTATAAAAAAAAATTATTTAGAAATATATAAGTATGTTTATCAGTTGTCTAGTACTCATACCACAAGCTCTACTTAGCTTGGGTCTAAAAGGCGTTGTGTGATAGTTCTAGAATATTATTATTATGAGCATGACCATTATGTTTGGTCACATAAAAATATATTACGAATCGATTACTAC
Source organism: Mythimna albipuncta (assembly GCA_929112965.1). NCBI lineage: Eukaryota > Metazoa > Arthropoda > Insecta > Lepidoptera > Noctuidae > Mythimna > Mythimna albipuncta. Next base: position 8,753,025 of record OV815974.1, on the reverse strand, counting down.
AGGTCCGACATCAAAAAGCGAACTTTTTCAATACTAAATCCACTTGACAGCAGTATTGGCCATCGACGAACCCATCGAACTCTTCAAAACTGTAATATCATCGAAACTTATAAAAGTGAAGCACTCAACTTTGCGGTCAGCCGACGCAGCGCTGATGGCCCATAGACAATCGTTGCGCTGGGGTATAGACAATAGAGCTGGGTGGCTGGAGTATAGACAATCGTCGGAGCTAATATATCCAGTTGCTGGTACTGCAACGCAAGCGCTTTTTTTAAGCTCCACTGTACTGTCTATGATGATATTCGTTTAGATTGTGGTTTCCATTTTTTAAAGAAAATTTTATTGAACCAGTATTAGTTAATTATAGTAATAATAATATTCATTTATTTAGGTAAATAACACCTCTGAGGTACATTACAACTATGTAATGTAAATTACCTAAACTGTATACTAAGCCAGTTCCGTATAAAATTTGATGATTTCAATAATAAAATAACACCGAATCAGTTAATATTATATGATTAATTTTAATTGAATGTACGAAGCATTCAATTAAAATTAATCAAATAGCTATATAAAATCAAATTAAAATCAAAACTTCTTTCTCATTCTAAACTCGTTTTATCAAAAGAATTTTTGTACTAAAATAAATATTTAGTTACAAACTTACAAATAATGAAAGATTGTCCATAAAATATTGTTATCAATTAGTTCAACGTATCTACCACAACGGGTTTTGTGAAAGTGAACCCCGGTGCTCTGGAACGAAGTCAAAGAAGGAACAAGTGAATTTATAATCAGTAAAAATCTAATACGCCTCCGCCCAGAGGCGAGAGAGATGTCATTGGATGATTTTCCCACCTAAAAAAGAAAAAATAAATCTACCAGTTACTCAGCTACTTTTTATGGTACCATCTACTACCTAGTAACATTTCTAAGTCAGAAAACTGTTATCAAACAAAAAGTGAGGGTTATCAATCAACATTGAAATCACCATCAATCATTTAGTATAGTTTCCGTGACAGAGCGTAAATAAATGACACGCTCACTAATTATTATACAGGTAACAGATGTGATCCAGGTGACATATCACGCAACTAATGATCAATATCACAATGCAGATATTTCTACCATTTTGGTAATATTATATCGAAATAGATTCTACCATTGTTGAAGGAGTCGTGGAGTTCATAAAAATGAACTACGAGTACGTCGTAGTTCTCATGGTCGCAAGGATGACTGCTGAGCGTATGGTCCTGGGTTCGATTCCCCGGTTGGGAAAAAGTGCTTTTAGGTTTTTCCATTAAGAATTACACTCCAAATGTTCTGTGTTATGCGTATCCATGAACGCAAAGGGCAACTCAAGGAACACAGTTGGGTTTTAATCAGAAAAAGTCTGTTCTTCTCTTTTGCTCCACTCAGAGCTTGAGTGAAGAACGAGATGGAAGATCATCAAAGATTCCACCTCGAAAAAAAGGGGTTTTAGTAACAAGTCACAAAAAAAAGATACAGGGTTATTACCATGACGTATTAAAATGTCAAGCGTGCGAGCGAGAAAGAGTTCTCATTTGTTTCCGTCAATATAAAAGTGGACATTTCCTAAACCTAAGATCACACAATATGTCCTCAAAATTCAAGCACCGCCCAGCAATAACTTACATATATATCCTAACAAAGGCGACCAGCATCCATTACCCGTTTATAAATCAGTGCTGAGTCCATTCCGGCGGATTGGCTGCAGTAACGGTTGCACTTATTGCCGATTCTCCTCTCGGCCCCCGACCTTTGAACACTTTGTCGTCCTGCGACCATGTGCCACAAAATAGATAAGTACAGAAGTCAATCTCATGTATGTACTTCTCTTTTTATACCTACGCAAGGCGATCGCACACACGTACGCACGTTGCGCCGAACTGTATGACGAACATTACACGGTAGGTTTTGCTGTCAGTTTTAGAGTCAAAGCTTTGATTGACAAAAAACCTACCGTCTAATGCGATGATTGACGGTTTTTAGTACTGACTGACGAAAACCATAATTCATGATTGATGGAATTGATTGACGCTTGCATGTCCGTGTAATGGTCGCCTAAGAGCGGGCGATTGAGCTGAGATATCATGTCCGTGAGCGGTGTCTATGTGTGTTGCTTGAGCGTGCTTTGTATGTAGATTGTCTTCTGTACCTATCTATTCTGTGACCATGTCCCCTACCTCCCTATTCTCCCTTACCTCATCGTTAACATGGCCACTTCATTTGTTCCAACTTGGCTACTAATAAAGTCCCTTGTAAATGGAATTTGAGATAGTATGAAAACAAAAGACGTTTTTCCTGGAACGTTGTTTATCGGTTTTTCTACCTGTGGAAAGTTTTCACCGATAATTTAATCGCATTTTAGCTTCTCTATATATATTTAAGATAAATGGAAAATTCTTTTAAATTCGATTATATACAACATTAATTGTAATTTTTATGTAAATAATCTATGTAATAAATTTCATAGTTTTAAGCTTGTTATGTCAGCAAAAATACATAGTCACCGCGCCATCCAGGCGACTGAGGGATTATTTTACACTTGAACCTAGCTGTTTGCTAGCACCTACCTGTGTTGTACTTAGTGTCAGTGGCATCCAACTTGCGACCTTTTTAAATGTTTTTGGGAAAAATATAACAGGGTCTAAACACTATTGGAATCATTTCAGCTACTGATTCTGAACAAATTGTATTCAAGTTTCGCATACACTAAAAAGTATGTTGTATAATTCCATAAAGTCGTGGAAAAAAACCATTATTATGTAGTTCCAGTTCAACGATGCGTCTCACTGTGCGTGGTCTCCACTCGAGAACCTTTCAGCCCCATCGACCATTTGATCTGCGGACAATGTGCCCTGCCCACTGCTACTTAAGTTTGGCGGTTCTTCGAGCTATATCAGTAACCTTGGTTCTCCTGCGAATATCTTCATTTCTGATGTGATCATCCAAGGAACATGTACCAATATGTAACCTGAAGGTAAATGACAACAGAATTGTATTTAAACGGAATCTATTTTTATAACAGACGAAAAAATATGAAAGCAACCGATCTTTAATGGCTCTGATTTAGTGTACTTTGATGTGCCTTATTAATTTGTGGCAAAACGAGCATCTTTCCCCTCACCACCCACTTACCCAATTAAACACCTACTGAGGTACCAACATAACATTTTCCCGTGTAATTGGCCAATTTTTCCATTCTAGCCACTCAAGTAAATATGACCAATTACGCGAAGCCACCCATTTCACGCTACTTAAGCTTAGATGACGGTTAATTTTAAGAAAATTCCTGTTAAATTGTTTAGTTGATCGATAAGTAATTACAGCGGAGAGTTTAGGGAAGCTTTACTGAAATGGCTAACACAAGATAATTTAGTTACTTAACCCCTCGGGTGCCAATCTCCTTTTATTAAAAAAACAAAAAAAAAATACAAGGTTTTGATATACTTTTTAAATTTATGTAAATAAACTAATGTTTGACTCCAACCCACCTGATGGTAAGCAGTGATGCAATCGTTGATGGTGCTTCAGCACTGTACTAGTTTATTATGAGTCTATTCACTCTAGCCTTGTTGTTCCGATTTATGAACCTACGGTGTTAAGCTGGTATTTTGAGCATTTTCTCTTACGAACCTATGTTGTATCGTGCGATATTTAAGACGTGGAAGGTAACATAAACTATCTAAAGAAAAAAAATCCTTTCAACATTCAGTTTTTGATGTCAACTGCAAGCTGGTGCAGTGGTTGAGCGATTGGCTGCTGCACTGCGTATCATGGTTTCGATTCCCTCGCAGATCAATATTTGTATAGTCTACATATACTTGTTTCTGGTTCGGGTACCTTGTGTATGTGAATTTACATGTTTATGAACGGACCCACGGTACTTACGGCAATATGGTAATTCCTAGAGTGAACTAATGTTTAAAAAAAAAAAACATTAAACATACACAGCAAACTACCAACACAAAAATATAAACAAATCCATTACAAAATCAGCGCTCGTAATTATCGAATTAGTCCTTAACATTTTGGCACCGACTCTAACTGAGACAAATAGCCTAACAGTTTTTATTCGCAGCCTTAACCCGTCGGATTCAGCCGTAGAACTAATTACATTATCATTAGATTCGGCACACTGGGCCGTTCAGTTATGGCAGCCCTTTTGGCCCGGGCGGAATGAAATATTCCGGCCCACGGTGATAGCTCTGGCTCGTTTTGTTAGGGTTGATCGTATTGAAATTGCGGGAGTTATTACAGGGTTAGAGATTAATAAACGAGATTGGATTTAGTGAATGAAGTTTTGAGAACCAGAATTTCAAATTTTGTGAACTGTAATGATTGTGAGACACGTGTATCAAAAGGATCATGGAAACTATAATAATTCTAACATAGTCGACGAACTATAATTTTGTTTCATTATTAAAGTAATTAATTAAGAGATAGAGTGCTAAGGCTGCTATTGTGTAGCCTACTGGTTTTACGATCCTTAAGTCAAACCAAAGCTACTAGCTTTTCACCCTGACTTCGCCCGCGTAGGTACATAGAATAAAGCCTATGTCACTCAGGAATAAAGCAGCTTTCCTTCGGTGAAAAAATTTTTAGCAATCTGACGGATACTTACAGAGATTACCTCAAAACAAAAAACAAACTTTACCTCTTTGTTATAATAGTAATAGAATATTAGTGTAGATAAGTATTTCATCATCACTGCTCTTAAAACGGTGAAAGAAAACATTGTGTCTAAACCAGCAAGTTTTAAACTCAAAAATGCAATGACATGTTACATCCACCAAACTTCACTGGTGGATTAAGGTCCATTCTCTCTCCTAGAGAGGAGGTTTGAATTCCAGCAGTAGGAATATCGTAAGACTAATTATAAATGGTAATATTTATTTCTATTTATAGTATTAATTAGTATATGCTGGTATGTAACCAGTAGTTTAGATACACATACTAACCAAACTTTATTTAGTACGTTTACGTAGTTCAACAAAACGGGTTTCTCAATATGTGAAAAGTTTGAACAATTCAATAAAATTTTACGTAAACTACAACTCATTACTATTCAAAAACAATTTACTTCTAAATTACATACCAAGTTTTATGCCCCCATCCCATTTATTGAACTCAGATCGGTATGCATCGACTTTTTTCATTACAACGAGATTAGAACGTAGTATTTTGTAACAGTAACGCGGTCTTGCTCAGTCGTACGTGTCTCGAATTACGATACAAGAAACAATTTCCTCCAATACAATTTAGAATCAAATCTGGACTGCTTTTTACTCGTAAATACAAAATTACATTGTACCCAGACCCATAAAATAGGAACGTAAGGAAAATATTGTCTAAGTTTTGGCGACCCTAGTACTGAAACGAATTGTAAATCTATTTACAGTATTCACTTGTGTCTTTCAGTTTTATAGATGTTATAACAATTTGTTTAAGTTTGCACTACAGCGGTTGTGTGTTCGAAGTGTAGATTTTTATTTTCTTATTTCAAAACACACAGCTGTTTGTATATAAATATTGAATTGAGTTCGTTATATTTTCATAATCAAATTCGCCCCTGGGTACAACTAGACAGTTCCTAAACTCGATTCACCAAAACTGGAATTGTTTTTACGAAAATTTCATCAGCTCCACCACGATTTAGACAATCACTTTTCTTCTACTTATTCAATTCACTGCAAAATCTTACACAAAGTTTGCACAAAATCGTCGGAACAAATTAACTTTTTTATTTCAATTGTTTGTAGCAAACGAGATTGTGCAGTCTGGACGCGCATGTAAACTCAACATCGACGGGTAGACGCAGCAATTTCCTTGCCAAATCGAGTGTGAACGAGAAACCACCAGTTTAAACCGGTTTCCCGGTGCTTTTTTTTCTAATACATGGACCGGTTGTTTACAACTGCCAGGGGAGAAAAACATTAAAAATACACAAGAGCAGCGTATTTTGGTTTTAGCTTGAAAATATGTGAATTCCAATTTTTGCCTGCACGTTTTTATTTTACCAGTAAATAGTGCATTTTATTTTATGTGTAAACACTCGCATAATCGTACGTATTGTGCAATGCGAGCGTTTTGTCAAGTTAGGCACCAATTAACTTTTATAGCATCAGATAAATTAAATGCAATAAAAATATTTTGCAACATAAATATTACTGAAATGTGACTGGAAAAGCGGAATGAGCATCGGCATACAAAGTCTCTAAAATAAAATCAAGCCTAAATTCAGTTCAAAATAAAAAGCGGGGTGAAACGCCCAAAATCCCCGCACATGACCGGAGGTTAAAAGACAAGTGGGTTGAAGACACGATAACGCCGACGGCGGGGGGTGTGGAAATCTAATTTGCAAATGCATTTCCTGCCTTTCAAGCTGCAGTGACGGGTTCCCGCTTTACATTTTTAAACAGAACAGACAGATTCGAGCGTTCCAACTGTTTTCGGGTTGATAAAACATTGTATTGGGGGATCTTTTGGACCGACACCGCTTTGGAGGGTTAGAGTTTATGGAGATGGAAATTATGCTGTATCGGTAGAAGCTCTTTTACATTTAGTAATATTGTTTACTTTGATGTTCGTGAAAAGGAATAACAAAAGACTCAATTTCGAAAGTGGACCTGTGATTTAGAAAAAAATTTTGATTTCCTTCATATTTTATGTAAATGAAATTGACCCCGACCATTCTCGCAAGCCCCGCGCAGCGAGTTACATACCCATATTGAACTTTACTTTAGTCAACACAAATATTATTATAGATAGTCAAAGCTACTATTTATTACGCCTTCTTCATGTCCTTCTGTTGAACATAATAACTCAAAACATCCTTCATCCACTTTTCGTAACCATACTAAGAGAAACTGATTAGTCCATCAGAATAGATCAATACCCTTAGTACAGACCACACTATACTCAGCCTGCAGCTCGCTTTCCAATGAAGATGTGCGACGGAGCTAAGCGATACGGGAAGAAGAAAAAATACTCCCGCCTGTATCTCGCTTTTCTAATAAAGATGTGCGACGGAGCTAAGCGATGCGGGAAGAAGAAAAGTAGGTACCAATAGGATCACTGCATTTTCCTAGCTTAAAGCAACTCAGGTGGAAAAGGCCTAAAGTAACTAGGTGTGTGTGAGAAATGCGAGCTAGGAATGTGTGCAAGGGATGAGTATAAGTCTGTACGATCATTAGCCCGCTACGTATCCTCGTAACACTGAGCAACACACGGTTACAATTGCCATCGTTGCTTCAAGTTGCGCAGAAGTCAAATATTCAGTTTCTTTAGTGGTGCGAAGTGAGACGCGGGGGCGGTGTCAGTGATTGGCTCACCGTGCCATAGCGTCATAGACGTCACTCCTGATTTCCTGCGTTGCTGCATGTATCTAACAACGAAGACGATTGGCTCGCCAATGTATGGAATGCGCAAAGCGATCCTCGCTCTGACGCCGAGCGCAAAAGATCCGTTTCGGCAATTGTATGCACCGCGCAAGGTCCTTGCACAGTTTTGGTAGAGATATTTACACATTTTTACAGCACGCCGCCACACATCCTCACACCAGGTAGCAGCCTATCACTTCTCTATTAAAAAAGTATCCTTAGTACCAACAGACAACTCCATACATCAAGCCGAGGCCCGCGCCCGCGATCCGCTTAATAACGCCGATTGGTGGAATTTCGCCAGAGCTCACGGTCCATTGCCGACGGAAATTACGTTGCGTAGAAAAACCCGACCTTTTAGCGGGCATGTATTGTGTGCGAATCAATGCCATCGCGTTGCTTTTTTAAAATTTGATTGCTTCGATTTTGCGGACGGGAAATTATGTTTTCGTATTACGTGTTGGTTTCAGATAATTCCAAGAAAAACATCACTAGCAGAATCTGCGCCAAACATATTAATTAATTTCAATATAAGACCGTTTTCACATTATGCGATAACAATAACAACGATATCGCTGAGCTAGTTTTTAGGGTTCCGTAGTCAACTAGGAACCCTTATAGTTTCGCCATGTCTGTCTGTCCGTTCTCGCTTAATCTCTGTGACCGTTAGCACTAGAAAGCTGAAATTTGGTACCAATATGTATATCAATCACGCCGACAAAGTGGTAAAATAAAAATTGGAAAAAAATGTTTTATTAGGGTAGCCCCCTATATGTAAAGTGGAAAGTGATTTTTTTTTTAATTTCAACCCTAACGTGTGATGTATTGTTGGATAGGTATTTAAAACTGAATAGGGGTTTACTAAAATCATTTTTTGATAATGTCAATAATTTCGGAAATAAGCTCCAAAAGTAAAAAACAATATGTCCCCCCCCCCCCCTCTAACTTTTGAACCATAAGTTTAGAAAATATGAAAAAAATCTGAAAAGTAGAACTTTATAAGGACTTTCTATGAAAATTATTTTGAACTTGATGGAAAGAACAGTTTTTGTACAAAAAATACAAAAGGGTTCTACAAAATAACTTCTGGACTAAGTTTGTAGTATAATCGTATATGCAAGCATTTTTTTAAACTCATAAGTTCGTATATGCAAGCATTTTTTTAAACTCACACTTATTGTGACGGACGGGAAACTACGGAACCCTACACTGAGCGTGGCCCGACACGCTCTTGGCCGGTTTTTTCATTTATCTGATGATGTTGAGTTGACTTTGGCCGACAGCGTAATGCCACCGGTAGTCTCAAATACCTAGTGTACCACTAACTTACATCTTTTATTATAGTCTAAGATCCGATTAAGAACGACCTTCATCGGTCTGTATACTGGATGAAACGTATTTTAAGATAAAATTAATGTATATAATTATATCTATAGTAGAGGATACTATTAGAAAATGTATGAAACCACCAGTCCGGCAATATCGTGTCTTTATCTTCTACTGTAAAAACGGCAGAAAATTAAATCTTGGTATACAATATTTCATATACAGAAATCTACGGCATCATAGATTATGTATAATATTAAATATTATATCTAGTCTATACTATCCCACAACTGGACAAAGGCCTCCCTCCATTCCTTAAGTCGTTCCCAGTACCTCTACCATGACTTTAAAGCAATAGTATTTGTCGATACTCGATACCGACCACGTAAATATTTTTTGTATGGCAAATTTGGTTCAGGAAGTGACCGCTAGAGGCGCTGTAAATTTTGCCATGCTCATGGTAGAGGTACAGCTCTGAGCCACTTCTTGCCGATTCCTAAGGAAGACATAATAATAATAATAATAAAGTTTATTTTGGAACAAACATAAGTTTACAGGTTACAGAAAAAACGAAGATAGCGACAAAAGTAAAATACTGTAGCGCAGCTACCAACGCCCAATTAGACATAATATATTCATAGACATTGTTCCAGATTATCATCAACAGAAGTGAAAATATAAATAAATAAGGCAAATTATGATACCAAATTAATAAACACTATGTGGTTACTGGGTCGTATATATGTAGAGTGGAGGTGGGAATGAGGATGGGGTGTGTATTTATGTGTATGTGTGTGTTTTCACCGCGTTTATGACACAATAAGTTGCTCAGTCTCGTCATAGGTCAAGCACTTAAGCCAGTCGACCAGTTTCCTCTTCAGCATATTTCTGGTCATTGGATAAATTTTAATTTTAAGATTTATGGCATTGTAGAGTTTTGAGCTGATGTGAGTGAAGTGACGGCTGACTAACGCTAACCTACAGCGTTCTGTCCTACAGACTTTGTCGGCACGACGCTTCTTGGTGAGGGATTGAGTGTCATAAGCAAGAAGTACGTGCTTCCTGAGGACTGTTTGCAGTACGAATAACTGTCTCACTGAGAGGACCTCACAAAGTGCATATAGGTCTGCAGTAGGGTAAGACATTTGTGTCGTCCCACCATCTCCTTCTTGGTCTGCCGTGACCCCGTTATACGATTTCAGGGCACCAACTTTGTATATTATTGGCCCATCGCTAGATCGGCATGCGGTATAATATTAAAGCATGCTAAAAAGGAAGGATTACGGAGCGAGAGAAAATGTGTTTGTCACTTCCCTTTTACTAAATAACGGCCCGTTTGTAATCTTGTCGCTGTGAGGTGAGCGGTAGCTAAGCGCGGGGCGGCGAGCGGTAAGAACAAAAGTACGAAGATGTTAGAAGCACGCCACGAGACGCCGCTCATAGCACCGTGCGTTCGCTTACCGGTACCGCCCCGCTCACCACGCCGCTCGCCGCTAAGACCGAAGTCGTGATCTAGTCTTACGACTCGAACCAACCCGTTACCGTTTTGAACTGCCCTTTACGTATCAGAGCCACGGTGAACTTTTTTGTTGGTGGGTAAAAATCATCCAAAGACATCCGCCTTGACTAAAAAACCCACCCCGTTCCTTCTTGCCTTTCATACTGGGGCTGAGCTACCTTTCGCAGCTAACCCTAGCCCCAGTGGGCTTCGACCCAGTTGCTGTTGCTGACAACTTCTTGAGGCGCGCGGGAACAGTGCGCGCCATCGACGACTTGGGCTCGGTCCGGACACTTACCGGACGGTCGATCGGCCCATTGCTCGCCGTCCGCAAGCCCGCGCCTACGGTGACCGGAAATCGTGATCGGAATCAGCGACTGGGGCGCTATGAGTGCCGTTTTCTGATGCGGTCGGCTGCTTTGCGGAAGAAGGCGACCGCCTGCCACTTCTCCTCACTCCGGACCATGGCCTGTACCAAGGCCCGGTGCGAGAGATCGCCGCCGCCAATCGCCCCTACGAGGGCACGGCGATGCTCCACTGTGTGCTCCACCGTGTCCTCCGGGCGTTCCACCAAAAAGTGTCGACACCCGGACACGGTGACCCTTTGGAAAATCCCCACAACCCTAGAAACTAAACACTTAAGAAAACTTCTTCACCATCTGTCATAACACCTTCAAACCGCGCCAATCCGTCAATCAATTACCCCCAACAAAACTAGTTCACTAATATATCAAGATATCAACACAACACTTAACTTTTCAATTACAGACGCGACAAAAGTCCATAAGTTGCTAGATCGGCGTGGTATGGTCGTTGCACGCATCAGAACGGCAACTTCTGACATACCCCGAGTCTCCGAAACTTTTACATTAGCGATGAAGTTGCTCGCGAAGTTGACTCACTACTTGGAGAGTGTTCACGCAACGAACAAATCTTAAGAAGAACTAAATATAGCGGAAACAGCATGTTATTTTTTATTTGAATGAAATATTTTTGATGGTGATTTAAATAGTGTGAAATATGTTTGTTGATATTTGGGTGGTAGTCATACCTACTGTCACACGGCAAAAATTTGTGAATACGGAGTTGTATTTGTTACTTTTCACGCTCGAAGGGCTAAACGGATTTGGATGAAATTTGGCACAACTGGAATAGCACAGTATCCTATGTAAGCACATACTCGTACTTCACTTTTCTTGGACTGACCGACATTTGACAATTCAAAAGTGCCTGCAAATGGTCTATTTGAAATAAATGATTTTGAATTTGAATTTGAGTTATTCTTTTATTCGAGGACCATATTCTCTTGGGAACATTTTTTTCTTTTTTTTTCTTTCTATTAGTTTTTTTAAGCTACCCATTTATTGGATATGACGTATACTTGAACATGCTGTGGCGGTTGAGTACATCATTCTCACTCAAATGTACCTTTTGAACTTAACCTATTTTGCTTTTGAACTAGAGTCATGTTCGTGAACGAGCGCCATCAGTTTGAACTGATCATGTCTTTACTGCCACGGGTATTTTATTTGTTTGTTCTTTCGAGTTGCTTCTTTTACACCTAACGCTTTTAAATCGTTAGTCTTTCTAAACCGTTCTCACAAAATAAGTATAAACTAGCTTCTGCCAGCGGCTTCGTTCGCGTGAAAGTAAGTTTTTCCATATAGACTTTGGAACCCCGTTTCATCTCTTCAGGGAGTGAATTTTATATAATCCTCTCTTAGTGCTCACCTAATTCATAAAAAGAATACTTGTGCAACATTTCATCAAGTCAAGTCAAGTCAAAAGTTTTTTATTTCACATAGGCCTACATGGGCACTTATGAAACGTCAGAAGCTAGTGCACGGCTATAGTCCTAATAGTTTGGGCTGTGCGTTCACATTTCAGTCATTTAATTTCTCCTTTTTTTATACATAGATTGCTCACGTACATAATATAATATACAATATAATATTCCACAACTATCACACAGCGCCGTCTAGTCCCAAGCTAAGCAGAGCTTGTGTTATGGGTACTAGACAACTGATAAACATACTTATATATTTCTAAATTCATACATCTTATATATAAAATTCTCGTGTCACAATGTTCGTTCCCGTACAACATCTATTTTTCATACCCCTTAGTGATAAGGGTTGTCCACCGTTAACATTTAATGGCAAAACAACGTTTGCCGGGTCAGCTAGTATTTATAGGTAAATTACACCCAGACAGAACAAATGATCGTGCTCATCACACAAACATTTGTCCTGAATGGGAATCGAACCCACGACCTCCGGCATAGCAGTCAGCGTCACTAACCACTAGACCAACAGGTCTGTCTGTACATGATGTACTTAACCATAATTATTATGTAACAGTTTATTGATTTGAAAGAATGTCCGTGGAGTTTCTTGCCCGTTCTTTTCCATAGATGTAATCTACACTTTGAAACCTGCAAAAAGCATGTTGAAAAAAATACTTTGAGGTTATTTGAATAGAAACACTCAAGTCAACATATATTTCAAAGCGCATTTTCATGTTCCTACAGTTTTCTTTAGGTCTGTACATTTTTTAGTTAGTCAGTCCGTTTGCAAATATCATTCTTAGACATTTGACTGACATTTCTATTACTGTACCTACTTATTCTAAATGTCATCTTGTTTTAAAGGTGATACGAGTATCTTTTGTCTATGTTGTTTCTGCGATTCCAGTATAATTATTTCTCGAGTTCGTAATCTACAGTCTTCAGAATAAGTAGTAGGCGTCTGGCGGAATTAGATATGAATAAAATATAACTTCAGTGCCCGCCGGGTATAAACTAAGTAACTTAATAAGTTGTTTTTTTGTTAAAACAATTAATTTTAAGTAGGTCGACTGCTTTAAGAATGTTTTTTGGAGAAAACTCGCAAAAAGTAGATAGGTATGGTTCATATATACATTGCTCGCGGAACAGATGGCCGTTGGGGCGAAAGGTTCTAGAGTGGCGACTTCGTACCGGAAGACGCAGCGTAGGAAGGCCTCCTACAAGGTGGAACGACCTGTTGAAGGTTTCGGGAAACCGATGTATGCGAGACGCACAAGGTCGTTCATTGTGGCGACGCTTGGGGGAGGCCTATGTCCAACAGAAATGATGATCAGTTGTGCGAGTGAGAAACAGGGATGGAGCTATACACCATCATCATCATCATCATTTCAGCCGATACACGTCCACTGTTGGACATAGGCCTCCCCCAAGCGTCGCCACATCGAACGTTCCTGTGTTCTATACACCATATATAGCTCTATTGGTTCAGTTTATGTCGGAAAACGGATCGCAATCTTAAGAGCTCGTGGTAGCAGTGCAGATATGATTTTTTTTTTGAGGTCATCAAATATCTTCTACCGCTCTAGGTAGAGAGAGAAGGAGTGTCGTGTTCCTTCAACTGCCCTTTGCGATCCAGGGCCACGGTAGCTCTTTTAAACGATCCCGGAGTCCTGGCATATGACCTGGCCCTGATAATTAGGGGGTAACCTTGTCGATATCTGGGCATGAATTCAAGACTCCCAGCTTAACAGTCCGTTTTTTTTTTTAATTATTATAAACTAGTGCTTGACTGCGAACCCACCTGATGGTAATCAGTGATGCAATCGTTAAAACGGTGTCCAGTTTCCCAAACTCCGGGCTCCTTTCCTTGCCTTTCATACAAGGCCGAGCCTTTCTTTTAGAAACCAACCCTTGGCCCCAGGAGGCTTCAACCCTGGTGGGCCCCTACGACCAGAAAAGGCGGTAACGGTAACATTTAATCATTTATTCCAAGTATATAGTTTTTTTTATGGTAAAAATCATCCAGATGGCCTTCCGTCGCCCTTGGGTGGAGCGAGAGATATTGACAGTCTTTTACTGACTAAAAACCCAGCCCGTTCCTTCGTTGCCTTTCGCATCGGGGCCGAGCTTTCTTTTTAGAAATAGACCCTTGGCTCCAATGGGCTTTGACCCTCCTAGGCCCCTACGATCAGAAAAGGTGGTAACGGTAATATCACTATCGGTATATCGGTGATTCACTCAAAGTCTTCTTCTTCTTCCTGTCCCTATTACTTGGGGTCGGCGCAACACCGCGTACACTCGTTTTCTTCTTCCATTCTGTCCTGTCAACCGTCAAACTATCACTCCCTTTTCTTTCATAACACTTCTCACACAATCTATCCATCTTTTTTTTCGGCCTTCATCTCTCTCTCCATCCATCTACATAATGATTTTACTCAAAGTACATAGTTAAAAAACCTATTAAACATTAACAAACTTTAATAAGAGATACTTAACTAGTTAATTATTTTTAATGACCGCCCAATTACGATCCGTCATCGCAAACGCGGTGTTTCATTGTGAAACGAAAATTAAACGCTACAAAAGGTTTATTATTGAGACGAGTTTAAAATTACTTGACTTGAAATGAGATTAACGTTGATATTTCTTATGTGTACGGTAGAGTATTACGTTCTGTTTTTTTTTTATTATAATTAAAAAAACAAACAAAGGACGTAATATTCGTACTATAAAAAACCTTCGCGAAATAATAATATAGCGAAATTAAAACTTCTCAGTAATATGACTCTTTTTTTTATTGATATATTCTAGTGCTTGACTGTGATCACACCTGTAGCCCGATTCACGCAATGAAAACCGTAACGATATCGTAGCGATTTAGTCGTTTAGACCATTTCCGTATTCACATCCATCAATCGAGTTTAAACGACACCGGTTTTAAAGTCGTTTGAAATTCGTCGATTAAAAAAAAAAACTGTAGGTATTACAATTATCCTGGTAGGTTACTTATTAATGTAACTGGAAATAAGTCGATAGATCGTGAATACCGCTTTTAGATAGGAATTCGATCGAACGACTCTAAAATTTTATCGATATTGGGCTTGTTTGATTTTACGTGAATTAGGCTACTGATGGTAAGCAGTGATGCATTTTTTTTTTTTATATAATATGATATAAAAATGATTGGATTCAGTTACCGATTCTGAAGAAACTTTATTCAGGTTTCGTATAAACTTTAAATAAGGTCGTATGACTGACTGGTCCAGTCTAATCAGGAAATAAAATCGTAATAATCCGTTATTAAACTCTCTACACATTGCGGAACATGCAAAAACTGCAGTTAATGCAACGGTCACACAAGAATAACATCATTGAGTGATTTTATGGAGAAAAGGTATTAGGTGGTGGTGATGGTAGGTATTTATTACATTATAATATTATATACGTATTTTATTATTAAATGTAACTTAATTTAACGACACTACAAAAATATCTGTTATACACACCTACCACAATGTTGTCCTTTTTAACCCAATGATTGACTAGTAGAAAATGCCTTGTTGCATTAATGCGTTAAGTTCGCCCAAGTACCACTATAAATAAATAAATAAGACTATCTTCGCAGACTTCCTCGTGCTTTATATCACGAAAATTTACTTATCTTAATCAATTGAAAGTCAGAATCTAGAGTATATTCTTAGAAAGCAATAATACAAAGTAAAGCTAATGTAAATCGCATGCAAAGGAAATGAGGATCAAATTGTTAACGGAACTCATAGCTACTGATAATTCAATGGTAAATAATTTAAGGGGAATTAGATTTTGTATTGGTGTGTTATATTTCCGGACACAAGTTTTATAATAATAATAATAATCATTTAATTTTCAGGCAATGATAAAAAAGGGGGGATAAAATACATAAAATAATCTAAAAATAATAAATAATAAAAAAAAAACAGGCAAGTTCGAGTCGGATTCATGCATTGAGGGTTTCGTACAAACTTACCTATGAAAACAATTCGATTCCCGAATTGAGTTACAAATTTTTTTCCGAACCGCAAAAAAAGTTTTGACGTAACTACAAATTTACAGTTGTTTCATGCCAAATTACAGGATTCTAGGTCAACGGGAACTACCCTATTAATTTTGATTCCCTTGAGAGTGCCAAAATATACGTTTTTTGCAACATAAAAAGCCTAGCTGTATCTAGTTTTTTCACAGCTTCAAAGGACCGCAGACCTGAGTATTAGTTTTAATTTCAACTCGATACCTCCATGCGCCGTTCGCGAGACGTTCGCGTGCATTTCATCTTCGTACGAAGCCCCTGCGCCGCTCGCGCGCTAGCTACGAGCCGTACTCAAGCGGCGCAGGGGGTGCGCGCTTAATAATATAATAGTTAAACGCGAGCGGCGCGCACTGCAAGCATGCCTCACTCGAGCCTTGCTGTAACTGCACGCGCGCACTGTTACGCGCGTTGCTCGCAAGCGGCAATTCACCACCTCTGGACGCGCCAACCCACGCACCTTTCATATAAACAAACCAACAATTTGGCCTCTTTCTAATATTACTTAAGTTAAATAATGGAGTCTTTATTCCAAATTAGGCTTCGTATTGATGGGTTCGAAACTTTGATCATAATAAAGGCGTCGGTGCCAAAAGTCGGATTGGCAATAACCTTAAAACAACGTGAGATAGGTTTCTTTGGCTCTCTTTGTAATATTTTTGCAAGTTTACGCCGATATTGACTTAAAGTTTTCGGTTTATCTAGATATTTGATTTGGATTGGAAGTTTGTAAAAGTGTTTTCGGTTCGTAATTGAGAATTTTCAACTCATTGTAACCGTTTGATACTTTGACGTGGCAATGGGCAGTCGATGGGGCCGAAAGGTTCTGTAGTGGTAACAGCGTTCTGGATGACGTAGTGTTGCAATGCTTCCAATTAGGTCGACCAATGACTCCTCACCAAGTCCATCTTATTCGAAGCATTGCAACATCGTGCTCTTTATTTACACAACTTATGAAAACTATTAAGTTGTGTGAGGCACAAACAAATACTTTTGTTTCTAACTTCTATTTATTTCTCTTTACTTTTCTTTCTTTTATGTTTTTTAGGTTTTACGACCTGCTCCCCTAGCCAAGTTACAACCAGTTTGTTTCGAATTCCGTTCTCTAATCGGTAACGCCTCGGTGACAGCAATTGTAGAAAACGATAAGTTGGTAGCCATGTCGATGCGCCTAAGTCGGCCGCTCGTTCTTTGTAGAACGCTACATTGTTGTAGCGTTTAGGTATATTACAAAGGATGTAGCATTAAACATTGTAGAAACGATTTTGAACGATGTGAACTACGAATTGTCCACGCGACTTTACGTTGAGATGAAGTCATTCCCATATGTTTCATCACTTTTCGACAGCGTTAACGATTGCAGAATAACAACTTGGCTAAGCATGCTGTTCACGACTTCGGTCTTAACGGTGAGCGGGGTGGCGCAATTATTTATTTATTTATTTCATGTACCAAAGACTCAGTTACAAAATCATACGTACACACAGGTATTATAAAATTACATAAAATTGAAAGGTCAATAACAAAATTAAATTAATTTATATTGTATTAGATTATTTTATCATTTAGATTGCATTATCATTATTTTGCATTGATCCGATGATTATCATTGAATTAAATAGTCAGGCAGTCAAATGTTAAAAGAATTGCATTAAAAATCAAAATTAAAGGAAATAATTGTATAAAATGAACCATATTATCCCCGAATTCCCTTATAGGTGTCCTGAAAAACCTGAGAGGCCTAATCTGCTTTTGGAGAGAGGTGGGCTGGTTGGAATAAGCCTACCCAAGGTTATGGCCGCTATGGCCCACGTACAATGGTCCGCATATGACTAAGTGCGGAAACTATACTCAGACATAAGACATAAGAAATAATTCTATAAAATTAAATTTCAATTAGCGGCGGCTATGAGCGGCGTCTCGTGGCGTGCTTCAAACATTTCATACATCTGATCTTACCGCTCGCCGCCCCGGGCTTAGCTACCGCTCACAGCGGCAAAACTATATTATCATATTATCAAGTTATGGACATTACACCTACTAACACCTGAACTACTTGTATCTTAACTTCCTCAATAACTTTCGAATACTAATGAATTTGTTTGCTCGTTCCAGGTAAGGCTCAGCTTGGCAGTTCCCCAGCACGTAAGTTAATCCGGCACGATAACGGACACAATGGAGACATTCTCGTTTGTCTAGACTACACTGTGTTGTCGTAAAATAAACGAGTTTAGTGTAGAACCTAAGTTGCTGACTACATTTCCTTGGGATTAAGAGAAATATAGCAGGCATTAAGAGCTCATACTGAGTTAATAGGACTGGAAGGTATATTATTTTACCTGGTAATACTTAAACAATATCATCATTGTCCTGCCCTTGTCTTTATATTGTCTTCTGCCACTTGTTTATATACTGCTAAATTTTTATCGTTTTAATCCCGTGGAGGGTCGTTCCGGTACATGAAGCACTATCGATTTGTAAAGATAAAATTAAAAAATGAACACTTCATTTTTTTTTAATTTTATCTTTACAAATCGATAGTAAAAAGATAAAATTAAAAAAAAAACCGGCCAAGTGCGAGTCGGACTCGCCCATGGAGGGTTCCGCAGCAGCAAGTAACATAATATAAAAGTTCTTGTAGTTCGTTGTAACTTTGATCGATGTTTTAATAATAGTGTTTTTTTTTAGATTTATGACGTATTAAAAAAAAACTACTTACTAGATCTCGTTCAAACCAATTTTTGTTGGTAGTTTACATGGTAATGTATTTATATCATATATTTTTTTTTTCTCTTATTTTAGAAGTTACAGGGGGGGGGACACACATTTTACCACTTTGGAAGTGTCTCTCGCGTAAACTATTCAATTTAGAAAAAAAATGATATTAGAAACCTCAATATCATTTTTGAAGACCTATCTATTGATACCCCACACGTATGGGTTTGATGAAAAAAAAAAATTCAGTTTCAGTTCTAAGTATGGGGACCCCCAAAATTTAGTGCATTTTTCTATTTTTGTGTGAAAATCTTAAAGCGGTTCACAGAATACATCTACTTACTAAGTTTCAATAGTATTGCTCTTATAGTTTCCGAAAAAAGTGGCTGTGACCTACGGACGGACAGACAGACAGACAGACAGACAGACAGACATGACGAATCTATAAGGGTTCCGTTTTTTGCCATTTGGCTACGGAATCCTAAAAATGAGTACTTCATTTTTTTTTTCATTTTAATTAGGTTTGTTAGAGCAGTTAATACTTAAAAAATGTCACTATCTTCTTTCATAAAATATTATACGAGTAGATTAGTAATCTTTACAATTCAATATTTTTATATGTATTTTAATGTCAAACTAAAGTGTCCAACAAAAAAGTCATTAAATAAATCAGTCAATAAAATATGTTGTGTTGTTGTTGTTTTTGTGAATTTGTATTTGTTTGTTATTGGTTGTCGCTTTTTATTTTATAATTTATATCGTTAAGTAGTGATAACTGTCCCCAAATAAATATTTTTTTCTTTAGTATCTACCTCTTACACGCCAGGGTGGGTATATCCTAGTGTCCTTAGTGTACCTAGTGACCCTAGTGTGTGTGTGTGTATTGGCAAACCAGTCGTGTCAAGTTTGCCTCTCAGTTATACCTGTCAGGTAAGTTTGTGTGAAAACCTACACAGTTTTGCAATATTTACGGTTTACTTGTAAAACTCAACTGTATAGGCAAACCAGTCAGGTATACCCCAGCGTGTACCTTTACAAATCCAACTCAATCTCTTGAAACAAGTACATACTACTTCTAATCGCCCAGAACTTACTTCTTTTGTCGCACCCCTAGTAGCGATCCTCAGCAATAAAGGCCCACGACTTTCATCTCACAAATACACAGACAGGTCATTATAGCCTTCTATGTTACGAAATCCGTTTTATCGATACAATAAAACATCCTTAGCGGTGAGGCGGGCACTCGACTTATATTAATGTACTGGGAATCGATACCGAGGCCTCTCATCTCGATACTCGATGGACCCTTGAATTCGTCAACAAGTTTCGAAGGCTGGATCCACGCGTGCGGACTGGCGAGCAGTGCAAGCTATTTGTGGATCTTGTGTACGTGTCTACCTCGTGTACTTGGCATTTACGTGTTAGTTTTGTATCGATATAATAGAAGGGCACTTAATGTTGACGTTGTACCACACTATAGATGCTCGTATATCACACTAATATCATATTGATATTATAAGGGTGAAAGTTTGCGAATGTGTATATTTGTATGTTTGTCACTTCTTCGCGCTCGAACAGCGAAAGGGATTTCGATGAGACTTGATACATGGGTTGACCATGTCCTAGAATAATCAAGCGCGTGGAATCACTAGTCGTTCTCTATTAATGGAGTTTCTTGCACTTTCTTCTTCAGAGAGATAATACGCTTTGGAATGGGCAAATAGTATATTTTTTGACTAATTTCTTGACAATTCAAAAGTGCCTGTAAATAATTTATTTCGTCATCGAAGGACTGGAACAATTTGCCGTTTTTCCATCGAATTATGCTTTAGGTGTCTTTAAAGGTAGATTGAATAAGCTGGCGGTAGTTGGGATAGCAGACAAGATTAAATTTATTTATTTAATTAATAATACCTGCTATGGCTTGCCGTGCTCTGTGTTGTTCTTAGTGTCGGTGGTGTCCATTATGTGAACATTTATAAAATTTTCGGAAAAATATAACAAGGTATAAAAACTATTGGAACCAATTCAGTTACTGATTTTTAACAAACTATTTATATTCAAGATTCGCGAAAAAAATGCATATATTTACTATTACTGTAAAACTATCCAAAAACTTCCACAGCTCCACTTATCTATCTTCTAAACATGTCTAGATAATCATCGCGTGTCACTTCCCTTAATGCCATTTGCAACGCTGTCATTGATCACGGGGCCCTCCAATAACCGTAATAGCATCCGTGCTGGCTCCTTATCGGTCAAGATTATACTTTATACCGTCCCCATGGGTCCCCCTAATGTGGTTTGATATATTACTTTATTTGTCAAATATCAATAACGTTGGATCTGGGCCCACTTTGTGGAACGATCCCGCTGAATATAAAATGTATGGCTATGGACGACTTAAGTCACTGTTTGTGTACTTATGTGTATTATTGTATTCCTGTTTTTTGGTCAGGTTTTATGAGGTTGTTTGGGTTGCGAGAAAAATAGTAGGTACAGATGTGATGATAATAAAATTTGCTAAAAGCAATTGAGTCATACACATCTTTCTATAACCTATTTGGTAATAACAAGTAGGAAATAAAAAACTGTTACTTTGACTCGCACTATAAACCTCTATCGAATGACCTAAAAACAAAAATACAATAATCAAAAAGAAAAAAAGATGTGTGCGCGGCTAAAAAGGCTCGTACATCAGCGAATACTGCGATATTTAAAAAATAACGCAGCGCTAGTATTCTAGCGGTGATGTCACAAGTAGGTAGATCGTCAAATTGTCAAAGTAACTTACAAAAATCAGTTTAAATTTAATAGGAGGCATTGTGCGTTGTTTTTTATGTGGAAAATCACTTGTGAGGTATCAGACTTTTACCAACTAAAACCCACCTTTGTTCCTTCCAGGGTCACGGTAATACATTCGGGAAAACCCGCAGCACTGGATAAATACCTTTGCTTAAATAAAGTAACTAAATATGATGTATACAGCACATAAACACTCTTATAACTTAAAATAAATAAACAAAAATATAAAATCTGTTTTTTTAGTAGAAAGCATTGTGCCTTTTTTAGGGTCAGCAAATGACTCCTCGCTCTGGGTGGAACGAAAGAGGAGTGTCAGACTATAACCACAAAATAGATAGGTACAGAAGTCAATCTACATACAAAGTGCGCTCGAGCAATGCACACATAGACACCGCTCACTGACACGATGTCTCGATCGCGTCTCGGACCACTCGTCGGACAGTTCCGGCTCAAACACTCATTAGTGTGCGTCCACCGAGCGCAGGTATAAAAAGTGAAGTTCATACATGAGATTGTCTTCTGTTCCTATCTATTTTATGCTTTATCTGACTAAAACTGACCTGTGTCCCTTTGTGGTCCCAGGCCACAGCAACTCTTTCGAATAATCTCGCAGCTTTATGCCTGAGATTAGTATATCAGACATCACAGTTAATCAACAAAATATACTCAAAATTAAACATCTTTGGCGACACATAATAACGCTACTGAAATTAGAAACAACTAGCTGCATTTGACTGCTTAATTTTAAGCACAATAGAACCAGAAATTACAATTTGTGGACATGAATATAACCAGCACTACTACAGCACTAGTTAACGAAATTGGATCAGCAGCCATTTATAATATTTATTCAGTGAATCGCCATTATAACGCTTAGTTTTATAAGGCTGTACTTTAAATCCAGCGAAGTTTAGAAACAAGCCTTAATCTTTGACTTTTTTGACAGTGCGATTAGCGCAGTAGCTGAAACATTGGCTGCTGCGCTGGATGTCGCGGGTCCAATTTCTGTATGGTTAAATATTTTTTGACCTACAAATGAACATCACTAGTGATGGTATTATAATTGTATGTAGGTATGAAAAATAACCGATTCAACTGATCTTGCCATTAATGGAATTATTATACTTACCAGCTGCAGGTATGTACGAAAGAGTTAACGCAGAAGGCAACAGATGGAACACTGGTGGGATTTATTCAATAAGAGTCTGAGACTCTCTCGCTCCCAGAGTGGGAGAAGTTATATGGAAGAACTTTTTATTTTGCTTTTAAAAGCTGTCAAAACCGCAATATACTTTATTGTGCAATATTTGTTGTAATCAACTGAATTTGTAATTAAAATAACGTTTTCAATAAACTTGCTCAGAAAGTGACTTATATTGCACTTCACTTAGATATATAAAGGCGCTTGTTACCAAACTGTGACATTATATATGAAAACAGATTTTAAGTTACTAGTTTTACTGTTATTTTCTTCACAAGTGTATTTAAAAACGTCGTATGATACACGTGAGTAATTAATGATTACCGTTCTCGGCTTCCTTAAGACCCTCGCCATGACTCGGGTCTAAATACCGCCTCGACTGTAATCAGTAACATTCACACTTACATTATAATGTACTAATATTTGGGCTTCTTTTTAAATTTCTATTTTTATATCTACGGGAACAATAAAAAGGCTGATGGATGGATGTGTCTACGCGTCTGTCTAGGCTAAAATAGCCTCCATAACATCCTTAGTTGAAACGATAGATAATCTAATATCAGAATTTCAAAGTTCTGCGTGAACTAGAAACTGGATCTGTTATCTTAATTTTCGTCTCATTATAACTAGCCGAGACAGTTTGACGTCTACATTTAGAAAAGTAGCTGTTCTAAGATAATTGCTATTTATTTTTTAAAATTTCTAGGCCGTGGTCAATGCTATGTTCTAAACCATTTAACTAGTCCTAAACCAATAAAGTTTCAAAGTGCTGCATCAGTACCAAAACTTTGATGAGTATTATTGTGAATTATAATAAAAAAATATTAAGTTTTTATTTTCGTACTTCAAATATATCTTGCAGCAATTGGACCAGTACTTTCAGAGATCACTTCATACAAACAAAAAAAAAAAACTTTACCTCTTTATTATATTAGTGTAGATTAAGGATCCGCTCCAGCTTCGTAGAGGTTTTTCATTATGTACTAGCGACCCGTCCAGGCTTCGCACGGGCAATAAATATAGCCTATATTACTCAGGGCGAATGTACCTTTCCAAAGGTGTAAGAATTTTTTAAATCGGCACAGTAGCTTTTGAGTTTATTCGTTACATATAAAAATACAAATCTTTTCTCTTTATAATATTGGTATAAATTGGTTCGCATTTGACCACTATCTCACCTCATGGTAAGCGATGATGTAGCTGGCCAATGATGGAGCATAGGTGTTACAAATCTTTGAAATTCTCAGCTTTCTCTACTATAATTTCCTGGTACTTAAACCTTACTTATGAATTAAACTGTTTATTGGTGAAAACCTCATGAAAATCTAATTAGAGTTTTTTAATTGATTGCGAACAAATCGATTAATGCGTAAAACGACTTTGCTTTGTGCTATGTAGAGATTTGTTCTCTGCCTTTTCAATATGTACCAAATAAAAACAATTTTATCATATTCTTTTCAAAATAATCGGCCCCAAACCATAATGAACTCTTTATGTCACTAAAACCCGACTACGACAAAAAAAAAACGACACTGAAAAAGTATGAAACAAGATTTTCAGGATGCTGAAATAACAAAGTTACTAGAGAAACAAGAATCGAACCAAAAGAAAAACCGTAGTCACACGTTATATAAGTACCAACCGTAACACTTTAATAGTAGTAGTATGAGGGAACTGTAGCCTGATTCACGTAAAATCAAACAAGCCAAATATTGTTGAAGTTTTAAAGTCGTTCGATCGAAGTCCTATCCAAAAGCGGTATTGATGATCTATTAACTTATTTCCAGTTACATTAATAAGTATTCTACCAGGATAATGTAATACAGTTTTTTTTTAATCGACGATGTTCAAACGGCTTTAAAATCAGTGTCGTTCAAACTCGATTGATGGATGTGAATACGGAAATGGTCTAAACGACTAAATCGCTACGATATCGTCACGGTTTTGATTACGTGAATCGGGCTACAGATGAACATGCACATACATACATAGCCTGTCAACATAACCCTCCTTTGGCTTTGCCGTAGTCGGTTAAAAATCAGGCCTTAATCACAGTCAACCCATTAAGTATTTAACTAAGCCCCAAACAGCTGCCTAATACAGAATACTTTGTCATACGGAACCCATTCCGCGGCTAATGCGGTTCCCCTAGATCAGTACCTACTCAGTAACCCAGTCCTCAGGGCTGCATTGTACTGGCAGCACTCGATTGACGGGTTAGCGTGGTAATTGCGACGTTGCGTGATGTTATCAATGTAATTGAATGCAGGACACTAGTGTCACGCTTTTTGGCGTAGGGTTGTCGGTAGTTAGATTTTTTTAGGTTTTAGGTAATGCGTGTGTGTGGTGGGAACAAATATTTATTTAACAAAAAAAACAGCTCTTTGTTTTTTTTTTTTTTAACAGCTTTTCCCTCTGCTTGGCTCTTTTGTCTTATGCCACGGGGATTGTGTATTTTCTAAAGATTTTTTTATGATTTGGTGTAGGGTTGTCGGTAGTTAGATTTTTTAATGTTTTTACTAATGTCATGTAAAGGAACAAGTTCTTTTTTATTTTTTCAGTTTTTCTAGCTCTATCTTTGTTTATTTTTTTTAATATAAATGATATCTTCCGCCCTTGGATGGAGCGGGAGGGCGTATCAGATTTGTACTGACTAAAAACCCTCCTGTTCCATCGTTGCTTTTCGTTCGGTTGCTCACAACCCTTTGAGGCGAGCGTGAAATACTACGCGCTATCGACGACTTGGGTTCGGTCTAGACGGTCACTGGACGGTCGGACGGTGAGCTACTCATTGCTCGTCGTCCGCAAGCCCGCTCCTACTGTGGCCGGCAATGGGGATCGGCGTCCCGGTGGCTGGGCCGCACGCGCGTAGTAATGACCCGCGACGCTCATTGCCTCGCGCCTTCCTTGCTAGCATTACTGTTTCGCAGAAAGTGGCGACCGCCTGCCACTTCTCCTCGCTCCTAACCTTAGAACAACTGTTTATCCTGACCTATTTTCTTTCTTTCTTTTTGGCGACAGTGCAGCTTATATCAGTAAAATTATTCTCGTAATCACATCAGTACCCACTTTCAAAGAACACCTTTCAAAAACAAACAAACAAGTATGACGTCTCAATTAAAAAAAATCAACTAAGACATCGTTACTTGAACTATGTTGTTTTTCGAGAAAAATCTGTGTCTACCGAACCGCGGCGACGAAACCCTTGCAACAAAAATACCATTTCCATTACAAAACATGATTGATAACACCGAAGCTCAATCAATATTATTTTTCCGTCTATAACTTATCAACAACCAATGACTTTATCCAACGTAACAATACCGAATCTTTCTGAATACCACCGACCTTCGCTGGAACTTGTCAGAAATTGTTTTGCGAAAAAATAAATTGCGTGTATTTTTCCCGTAACAATTTATCTGTACGCTTTTCCGTCTTCTAACGACTAACTTTATATGGCTAAATTATTATGTTTGCTAATGTTAGAATGATTTTTGTTAGAAACTTTCTTAGAAGTACCTAATATGTTTTATAATTTCATAACTTATCTTATAATAACTAATTTTTGAGATTCGTATCTTAATCTATTATGATTCATTTTATATTTTCGTAAAAACGGTTAAAAAATATTTTTTTTATTATATCAAGCCTGTACACTCCCACTGCTGGGCAAAAGCCTCCTTCCATTGCTTCTTTTGCTCTCGGCTCTGAGCAACTTCTTGCCAATCCTCAACGAAGACATAAATCGTTCTGCCATCTCCTTTTTCTGCCGCAATCCCATCGTACAATTTCAGAACAAAAATTAAAAATGTATATCTATATAATAAAATAAGACTCAAATATAACCTAGACATTAACTCGAAGACATGTGACATTCACCAACACGCACTGGGACCGCGTGGTTGTTTACGACCCATTCCCCCTGCTACAGAGGAGGTCCCAGTGGTGGGGAACATTAAAAAGGCGGATGATGATAACATAAATTATTGCCATCAATGAAAACACAATTTAATAATATTTTTAACATGCACGATATGCAAAATTGATTATAAACCCTCGCTTGAAATACCATAGAAACGCCCAAATAAAACGATAATTTAATACCATTACATTATACCAATATTTCCCGTACCTGTCACAAATGATTAATGGGTTTATTTAAAAACGGAACTGGCAACCCTGCCCAAGGTGGGCCACTTCGGTCCCTCTAATACCCGGGGCCATTGATTCATTATGACATTACATATGACGGGGCAAATGACAGAATTGTGGTATTAATTGCTCAATTCACAGAGGAAGAGCAAATAGCTAATGTCGTATTTGTGTTAGATCGATCATAACTGGATCGGTAATGACGTGATATTTGGCCGGAATTTAGCTGTGAATTTTCAAGTAGCTATCTTGTTATTTTAGAGTGTTTGTGGAATATGGTTGTTATTTGCGGCTGGCTTTGAGAACCAGAATGTTTATGAACTGTTTTCTACTGTTGTTACAGCATATAAGTTTAACAAAAACCTCTTCTTCTGGATTTAAGACAATATAGATTTTCATCGCCATGATAATTTCAACTAAAAAGCCGTTCACTGTTGGACAAAGGCCTCCCCCAAGTATCGCTAAGTATAACGACCAGTAGCCTGATTCACGTAAAATCAAACAAGCCAAATATCGTCGAAGTTTGGCTTGTATAGTCGTTCGATCGAAGTCCTGTCCAAAAGCGTTATTCACGATCTATCGACTTATTTCCAGTTACATTAATAAGTTTTCTACCCGGATAATTTAATACAGATTTTTTTTTAAACGACTTATTTCAAACGACTTTAAAATCGGTGTCGTTAAAACTCGATTGATGGATGTGAATATGGAAATGGTCTAAATGGCTAAATCGCTACGATATCGTTACGGTTTTTATTAAGTGAATCGGGCTACAGTCCTGTGCGTCTCGCATTCATCGGATTCCCGCAACGCAACCCTCACCTGCAGGTATTGTTTACTAGAACTTTATAAACCTTACCCGTGGCTACTGGATTGTGCGCAAGAGTTGCCGTGACCCTAAAATGTTAAGGCCAAATGAAAGAATAGAGGTGGGTTTTAGTCATTATTTCCTTTCGCTCCACTCGTCACATTTAGTAAGTTATGTTAAAGGATAGTGTAATAGAAACTTGTGACTATAATGAAGACAGCCGCAGGCATCGATAGTCAAGGTTGTTTAAATTAAAGTTTCAGTTATAACATGATACCCTACTACAAAAAAGGGGTATTACTTGAAACATCGTCGATATTTTACCATTTATAGATTCGAATAATCATCACACAATTTTTAACAATTTAACGCGCTGATTTTTACTTATATCGATAAGCCGCCCAATTAATTTTAAGCTCCCATTGTGTTTTTATAATCTACACTAATACAATAAAGAGGTAAAGTTTGTTTTTATGTTTTTATTTGTAGGAGGTAATTTCTGAAAGTACTGGTCCGATGGCAAAAATTTTTTCACCAATAGAAAGCTGCTTCATGCCTGAGTGACATAGACTACCTATACTACATAAGCGCAGGCGAAGCTGCGGGAAAAAGCTAGTCATCAATAAAGATTATATCTATACAACATTAGTTTTAGTATATGCGAAACCCGAAACACGAGTCTCGTTTATTTATGTAAAGAATCTATGTACAAAATTTCAAAACTGTATCATAAAAAATCACAAAGTTATAAGCGTGGTAAATTACCTGGTCGTCCGACCAAATACATGGTCACTTTGGTCACCGGGGCATCCGGCGACTGAGAGATTGTTTTGCTCTTCCAACCAGCGGTGCGCTAGCGCCTATAGCCCGCTATGACCTGCCGTGACCTGTGTTGTACTTATTATCGATGGTGACCAACTTATGATCTTTTTTAAATATTTTTGGAAAAATTATAACATAGTGTTAAAATAAAAATTGTTGGAATCGATTCAGTTCTGAACAAAGTATATACAGGTTTCGCATATAATTATATACTAAAAATAATGTTGTATCTATCAGTGCGTAATCAGACACGACCATTTAAATGACTAAATTCTAACCAAACTAATCACAGGCCAGACATTAATGCCATCGGACATAACGTTAAGAGAATTTTCACCTGACGCAGACTAGACAGGGGGGATGCGCGGATTTGCATAATTTCCTATGTGACATTAATTTAGCCAGACCCAATATCATGGCGTCACCTGTGACCAACAAAATTATATCACCTACGCTCATAGATACGAGTATGTGAGATTACATACACATGAATGTTTGGAATGTAAAATAGGCCAGTACAAGACTTTCATCGAGTCTATTAAAATGTTTACATGAGTTTTTTAAAAGCAGTTTTTAAATTAAGAATCTACTAATTAGAAGCCAATCGAATTAAGTTCAAAGATTTTCATATGCAAGGTACGTCACATATACACATAAATGTGCCTTGCGAGCCTTTTTAGGAAGAACGTCGTAAGCGACAGTGAGCGTTTTTGCAGGACTAAATTTTCTCTTCCTTATTTAAAAAGTATTCGTGATAACTACCCTTTATTAAAAAATATTTCTTCATATAACTACTGATCTAATAGAATTGTTGCTACTAAAATTGGTATTTCCGTAAATACTTTTTAATTATGGAAGTAGAGAAAACTCATTCTTGAAAAGACTCGATATGTACATTCCAGCTTCTGCCAAAAAGTATGTTTCTCCATACAATCTTTGGACCCCCGTTTCACCCCCTTAGGGGGTGAATTCAGAAAAATACTCTCTTAGTGCCTGACTATGCCGTAAAAGGAAACCTTGTACAAAATTTCACCATTCTAGCCCCAGAACTTTTGGATGTACCTTATTTTTTTGGTGGGAAAATCTTTTCCAATGATATTCTCGCTCTTGTGCGGACCGGGGGATAGTGTCAGACTTTTACTGACTACAAACCATGTTCCTTCGTTGCCTCTCGTACCGGGACCGAGTTTCGGCTGTACCTACGCTTCCATGTCAGTTAGTTTCTTCTTTTCTTTCTTTTCTTTTGGTGGATTCTTGACACATAAGAAACTCAGTAAAATAAATAGTCTGGTGTAGTTTAGGTTAAGAAAGTAAGTAAAACCTTGGACTGCGTGATTGTTGGAAAGAATCACCACAACGCAACAAGGGTAAGATTCAGTCTGTAAAAATCAAAAATATAATGTCTCACTCAGCCCTTATGCACTTAGAATTTTATGGTTAAACAAAAAAATAAATGTTTGTAAAACACAATAAAAGAGACACAAGAAATACACACCTTCACATAGTTTCTAAGTTCTCATACGCTAAGCTTCTAATTCAACTTATCTAAACCACACATTGTCTTTCTACACAGCTGGTTACGTCTCCACCATAAAATTTCCTCTACCAACGATCTTCCTCCAAATAATTATGCAATTATCTAAGCAAGCACTCGCAAACTGCCACTTAAAACAAGAAAAGCTAGCCTGAGCGTCGAACAGTTGCAACTTGTAAAAATAATCCAATCTTCGACCACGGTGTCATTGCGAACTAACAAACTAGAAATTTTCAAGTCGATATTGCCGACCTGATTCCCGCTGCGGGTAAAACGAACGGAGGAAAATTTTCAGACTTGTAACTCTCGTGGTCTTATTGTGCAAACTTGGAAGACTCGACTGTCGAGACCATGCCGCGTGACACTTACGACCGGTTTTTTTTTACACACTTTCTGTTTTGCAACTGCATTTGAGTATTTTATCGACTCTCGTTTACCGATGCGATTACTGTGCGTAATTGTGGACAGTTTATGTCATATTCTTATTTCGGAAAACGAGGTATGCTAACGACTGTTGAGTACCATTGGCTTACTTTAGAAAACCATTTATTTCAATGAAATATTGATAAAAAAGGTCTCACAATTTTAAGATTTTTTTTTTCGAAATTAATTAAGCAGTTGGAAGGTTAAGAAGCTGAATGACGATCTCTCATCAATAATTTATTTATTTCTAAATTTTAATTTACATATAAAAATGAATCTATTACTATACTGAACTATTTCCTTAATTGACGCCATTAACTTGACAACTACTTTACCGATTTTATTCGTATGTTATTTTTTTTTTAATTTCGCCACTAGGGTGACGGTATTTTTATTGAATGACTTGTCCCTTGGAATGCAAACAGCAATTGAAGGACACAGGTGGATCTTTAGTCAGTAAAAGTTTAACACACCCACTCAATTCACCCTAGAACGGAGACGTCGCGTCGGTCGTTTGATGATTTCTTACTTTAAAAAATTTTAACAATTTCAACAAAATTAAGCAACCTATAAAAGAAATCAGCAATACGCAAAATACACAAAAGTAAAAACTGTACAAATGTCCGTATCCTCACATCTGAGACGGCGGTACATTTGCTCATTATTCAGCAAATCGTCTCATTATTTCTGTGCCGCTTAATCCTTGGCTTACATTTCGCTTTTTAATTGTACCTCCATGTCTGACCCTCATCGGGGTCGCTTGTTTTTCAGAATTTGCCGTCTCGTTAAACCTCGGCTTGAGTTAGTTTGGATGGTACAAATTATAAGAGGTCGCGGTGAAGGAATGGTTGTGTCTCAGTCATGCCTTTTGTTTTGGTTTATGAGTTCCACATTTTTTTTGTGATTCAAGTTGAATAAGTATTTTTTTGTTTTTTAGTAATGAATTTACTGAGCTTTTTTATGGTTACCTAGTTTTAAACCCCAATATCTAATGCTGGATCAAGTAAGTAGTAAGTAGCAAATGCTACGGGCATCGCGCCTTGGGCGGCCCGTCTTGGACGTTTAAAAACAAGTCAAGATTTAAATTCTAACCATTTCCAGATTTTATATAAAAATAATGGAGGTAACTGCCTACAGGCCCATTACCTAAGGACCCGGTAGCCTTTATTTGAAAAATATTTTATAGAAGTTTTAAATGTTATCGTTTATAAAGTTGGTAGAATTTGCTACAGGTCACACGGTGGCTTCATCCGCCACTGACGATCTGACCTGGTTAAAAGCGATAAACGAGACCTAAAATAAAAGCATCCATTATATTTGCTTGACCTTCTTTGAAAGCTGACAGATTATAGGAAGTAACGAATACAAGCGCTGAGAAAGAGTTCTAGAGTTAATGAATAAACAGTTATAACTTATGTGTTACACGAAAGTCAAGAGCATGCCAAATCGTGATTATTGTAATATAGATAATCTAAATCCTATAATCAAGTAAAACTGTCAATCTTCAATAAATCTTCATTATTGTTTAAAAAAAAAGCGAAACTTTCAAGATCACAAAACTACCTATTTTCGCCCAAAACCAAACCCTAATTATCCCCACAAAAATAAAACCGCCACTCATTAGGATACCGATTTTTCTCCATCAACAACAGACCAAAGACCAATTAAGTGGGTCTCCTACAGTTTGCACCGTCACGGTGCCCCGCTATCAAGACTGCGCATCCCTGCCCCGACCCTTTCGCTACATAATATTGTGATTAATTAAATCCAGAGATGGTGGTATATTGCTACGATGGACACTCTAATTTGTTATGCTGCTTCTATCATAATTCTTTGGGGGTTAATATTTGCATAACATGTTTCACTCGCGGAAAACTTCAGATTTTTTTTAAACAAATTCATGAAATATCAAATAAGAAATCGTATAATTTTTGTCGGAATCTTTGAGTCTTTCAAAGCCTCAGGATACATTAGGGGACAAAATGTCATCTAACATGACGCGCAACGCTAAATATACTTATGTAGCGCTACAACGTGTCCCACAACAAGTAGCCAAACATTTTACAAGACATTCACGTGACGCGAAACATGTTGTTGGATAAATAAAACCAGAGACTGCTGTGCAATCAACATCATCTATGCATCCTTTTTTCAACAACAGTGATGTCGACTAATATCTTATTTACCAATTAAACCTAGTCTTACACATTCACAAACTATCAGACAAACTTCCAAACGACGCCAGTTTCGATCAAACGTCAGCACAAGTGAGTGACGTAATTATAGAAACATTGCTTTTACACCTTTCTCTCTTTCTCATTTCCACCATCTCAAATAAACGTGCCTACATTAAAATATCTAGTTACACAGAGAAACGCGGCCGCAGCGAGATATATCGTGTAATCCACATCAGGGTCAAAACGTCCGGTTGTGACAGGCCATAATCCCGCATTCAATTGTGGACGTGGGCCAGGCTGGCTGCCCTACGAGGCGGCGATATTACGCGTGTTAGGGAGCTCGGCCACTTCAGGCCACCTGATCAACGTCTTACTTTAAAATGGGGACCATTTTTCTAAATGTAAATGTAGGTGAACGAATAGATAGAGGATGTTGTGGGTCATTTTCATACGGGTGAAAATATTACAAGGAATATTGAGTTATTGACTGCTACACTGCGTGTGGAGATTCTCACACGGAACAGATATTTTATTGGTCTGCAAACAGTGGTTTTGGGTTTGGGTATCTTGTGTACGTGAGTTCGGATGTTTGTGAACGCATCTACGATACAGGAGTAACTTTTAGTATCGGGCAACGTCTAAAAGACGGACTAAGCGTTTCGCCTCGTCGTTTATACCGCGTACGTCGAAGGACTGGAACAGTTTGCCTGCTGCGGTTTTCCCGTCCGATTATAATTTGGGTTTCTTTAAGGCTAGAGTGAATAGGGTCTTAATAAACTAGTGTGCCTTACCATCAAAGGCACTTCCACAATAAAATCCTATAACTTATTCCAGGACATCGTTCACGCGTATACCTAATTTTATCGCAATACGCTCAGCCAGTTGAGCACGAAAAAATAAAAAACAACACAAAATTTCCCTTTTATAATATTAGTGTGATTTTTTTAAATGATCTGGATTTTTGTAGAAATTCTTTCATGCTGCAGCGCTTTTCTTTTTTCTCTAACTCTGTAAACAGACAAACTGTAAATCAACGCCTTTACCTATCAAATAAAAGAAAGAAAGAAAAAAATACAAATAAAGCAATATGATCTGAACTGCAATAAATATCAAAGTTTTATTAGAGAACCTTCAGCGAGTGTTGAGAGTTCTACAAACAATACAAGTAACATTTCAGTATTAACTTAGGATGGCAAACAGAAACTTACAACAAGTTCTATGGAATCAAGATTATACGGGCCAACTAATATAACATTTGAAGAATTGTTAGTCAGTTTGGTTGTGTACACGTGTATAAACTGGAAGTTATAAATAGGTGGGTATCTAGCTGGGTAGTTTTCGGGGTCAAAATAATTACATTTTATTTAGTCAGTATTTTAGATTAGAAAAAAAATATTGGACACGTATTTTTTCTTTTTTCGATTAAACAAAAAATAACAAAGATATAGCCCATTAGCGAAAAAATGCAGCACAGCGTGATGTTACACGTAACTTTAATGGGCTATATCTGTGTCATTTTTGGTTTAATTTACAAATAAAAAAATACTTGTCCCCTATTTTTGAATAATCTAAAAGACGGACTAATTACATTTTTTTACGGCAACTAGCCTATTGTAATAGGTACTGAGGCTTATAGAGTAATTAATAATAAGTAAATAATACCTTGTGTTTAAGGTAAAATATCTAAACTCATGAGGAAACGGTTCTAGAACCCAAAAATCTAAAACACGTTAAGGACACCATTCAGCACTGGACCCGCGTGGTGGATATGGTTCATGCTCTTTCCGAGAGGATAGACCTGACTGCCTGACTCCCAGTAGTGGGAACATTATAAGGGAGATTATGCTACGTTATGCTTGGTGGGCATGATCAAAAATCCAGGTTGAGTATTAGCTACCTTTTGTTTTTTTTAGAATCTTTTTCTTAAATTTTATTTCAATAAAGTTTTTTGCTGACATAGCACAAAGAATTGCCAAACTTAAGTAACAAAACCTTGAAAACGAAATATCAAAAATAAATACAAAACTAAAAAAATATGCAATAAAATTTCAATACCCATCAAAGTTTCGCCCACACTGTTCCAATCGAACAAAACGTAGACCTACTACCAGCCAAATGTGTTAGGAATCCACTTTCGAACATTTTGCGTAAAGCAATAAGAAGAACAGAGAAATCAAAGTTTCCAAAGCTAATATATATTGAATCGTAGTTGGATGGGCCATGCAGTCCGCGTACCGTCCCGATAGAGAAACTTTCCCCAATGTATTACTTTGTGACGCTTCGTCCGTACTTCTAGTTTGCAACAAATGCTGCTTACGGCGTGTGAATTGGATATTGCGGCCGTTTGATCAAACTTCATTCGGAAACTGTATAATAATAGCCTTTGTCGATCTATTCAGTGCGTCTGACATTTCCATTGTGTCATCATCGTCTTTCTGCCCTTGTCCCGTGTCATTTGGGGTCGTTGTAACATGTTTCTTTCTTCAAGTCTGTCCTATCACCCGTCATACTATCACTAACTTCCTTTTCTTTCAAATTATGTCTCACAATCCATCCATCTTTTCTTTAGCTTTCCCCTCTCTTTTCATGTATCCACATGTAGATATACTTATTAATACTCTTTAAGTAACATGCGTTTCGTCCCTTCTCTTCACATGACCATGCCAAGATAAACTTTCTCTAATGTACTCATTTCTCACTTTATCTCTTCACAATACGACACACACATCTCAACATTTCCATGTCCGGTACATGCAATGTTTTTTATCTGTCATTGACATTTCAATTGTTGTGTGGAAATATCTAAGACTAGCAGCTGTTCTCAGCGTCTATGGTTACTGCTCCACTTCCGTGGACCGTAGCGTACCTAATGTCGCCTTTACCATCATCATCGGAACCACTGGCTTTCCCATACAGAAAGATTTTTCCAATCCGACTAGGATTTTAGTGCAAAAAAAAAACCTCTGTCTGTCTGTTACGTTTTCACGGTTAAACTACAGAACCGCTTTGGATGAAGTTTTTTATAGAGTAAACTTGTATGTACCTTTTTTTATGGTGGGAAAATCATGCATTGACATCCCCCGCCCTTGGGCGCAGCGGGAGATAGTGTCAGACTCTTACTGATTAAAAAACCCACCCCGTTCCTTCTAACCTTCATACCGGGGCTCGAGCGCCCTTTCGGATAACCCAGGCCCCAGTAGGCTTCGACCCGGCTGGGTCCCTGCTGTTGCTGAAAACTCCTTGAGGCGCGCGGGAACAGTGCGCGCCGTCAACTTGTATGTACCCCAAGGAAGACACACAGGCGACGACATGCGCAAAAGCTAGTACTTATGTAAATTGTTGAAATCAGCTAGACAGAATGTAGGACTAAAGTCAGATTAAGAAAAGAAATACAGCAGAACAGCCATAGTGCGATGTGCATGTCAATGCTCACTAAATGGGAGTCTATCTATGAATGTCTAATGCAAATATACCTTTTTTGAGGTGGAAAATCATCAAGTTACTTCTTCCTCTCTAGGTTTGAGCAAGATAATGTGTCCGACTTTTGCTGACTAAAAAACCCACCCTTTTCCTTCGTTGTTTATACCAGGGCCGAGCCTTCCTTTCAGAAGCAGACCCTTGGTTGCTGACAATTCCTTGAGGCGCGCGAGAACAGCACGCGCCGTCGACGACTTGGGCTCGGTCCGGACAGTTACCGGACGGTCGGACATATTTAAGTTTTTATGAAAACAATCTCGAATTCTCTCAAAGTGCTAGTCTTAGATAAAGCTAGACACAAACTTTCCTCGCTACATTCCATTTTACAGGACAAGTAATACAGTGGATTCATTAACTGGACATAAGCTTTCAGGCAATGAAATGAGCCTAGGCCACTAACAACCCGATAATCTGACGTTTGTTGGACAATAAAGTTCCCCGTAATGTCTTGTAAGGGAGGTCTGATTACCTATTTGCTTGGAGAAAGCAGTTTTAGGGAATGATACGCACTATTCTGAATAGGTTTTCTTGATTCGACTTCTTAATTAAAGAGACAGACTGATATATACTCCGTTCGAAATAACATTAGAAATTTATAAAAACTTTTTATTACTGTCCGTTCAACCGATTTTGACTTTGATTACGTTGGTGGCATGACAAATGGCAGCTGCAGTAAATAGTTCAAACTGTAACCACTTTATTGCTTTTCATGCCATTCTTATGCCTACGACATAGAAGTTAAACTCTGTTGAACAGACAGTAAAATAGGTTTCTTTAAATTTCTATTCTTAACGCGGATAGGGTATAGGTATAAGTCATTTATTTGCTACAACACATAACCACAAAATAGATAGGTACAGAAGTCAATCTACATACATAGCGCGCTCGAGCAACGCACACATAAACACCGCTCACGGACACGATGTCTCGGTCGCAACTCAGCCAGTTCGTCGAACAGTTCCGGGTGGTTCCGGCTCAAACGCTCATTAGTGTGCGTCCACCGAACGTAGGTATAAAAAGTGAAGTACATACATGAGATTGTCTTCTGTACCTTACCTTACCTTACCTTAGATAGGTAGTTTTGTGACAAAACATACAATCACAATTAGATTATAAAAAAGTCAGCACTAAAACAAACCAAAAAAAACATTAAAATCATAAAAGGTGACACGTCATGTAGATCCTATACATAGGTAGTAAAAAAATATACAGTAGATAAGAGCCACAGTACGGTGTACATCTCAATGTTGCACCAAATGGGAGTCTATCTCAGTATGTGTCAGGCAAATATACCTTTTTTGAGGTGGGGAAATTATCAAATTATTTCTCCCTCTCTAGAGGTGAGCGAGAAAAAGTTTCAGACTTTTACTGACCAAAACCCAGTGTTACTACAGTTGCCCTTTGCAAAGACCACGGTAACTCCTTCGCCCTGTCACAACCCTGGCACGCATCGGCCCTAAGGGGGGTGTCAATATTGCTGTCATCTTATTAAGGCGCGCCGTCAACACGGGCTTGATCATTACCGGACGACCGGATGGTGAGCTACCCATTACTCGCCGTCCGCAAGCCCGCGCCCACAAAGACTAGAAATCGCTCTACAACTCCCGACGCCTCGAGCATGAACCTTGTAAAATGTAAACTAAACACAGCCCAATTCACCATTAATTCCACACAAATAGTTCGCACAAACCTAAGCACAAACGGCGTCTATAATCTGAGTTCCAGCATCCTTCACTGACGATACCAATACAGGATCATAACAAACCATTTAACAAAGACCCCTGATAATTCATATCATCTTTAGCTTGTATCGGCGTTTGGAGCACAAAGCCTTCAGGTGGAGGTGAGACGGGGGGGTGGAGGGATCATCTTGCTCCAGCCGCTCGTATCTTGTATCGTTCGTGGGAGCTTCGCAGCGTTTGAGATAAGGCAACAATGCAGCGTTCACTTCAGAACCATTTATTCGATAGAGTTACCTGTATACAAAGGTTCTAGGTTTACACAGGGTGCTGCGAATGTAGCGTAATGTAATGGTACGGCTTTCGAATGCCGCCTCTTTAGAAATGAAACGCGCAACTTAATCCTTTGCTCTCTGCGATAATAGGATACTTGCTTTATTTATCGCTATTGTAACACGTTACAGGATGTTCTGGAATTGTAAATAATGGTGGTTAGATACTTATTTATTTACACACACAGAGAGAAACTGTAACTTACTTATAATACCTACATCTATTATAATCTAATATCTACACTAACATATATGTAAAGAGTTAAAGTTTGTTTTTATTGTTTGCAATCTCTGCAAGTACTAGTAGTAGTAGTAGTATTTGTAAATAAGAAATTTCAATGTAAATACAAACTAACTAAAACAGTACATAAAATCTTTCTATTTTTTTAATGTTTTTTTCTCTCCCGGAAATACAAACCTATTTTATCTCAAGAATTAGATAACTCTAGAACTGCTAGACTGATGTCAGTGATCTTGACTTTGTTTAATTCGTATCTGCTCCGAAAAGTAATATAACTATTAAAATATCGAAAAAAATCTCGTGAAAAATAAATAAATATCCAAACACATCAAAAACAGCAGGAACAGTAATTATTGTCAATGTGACGGTACATTGACATTCAATCCTGTGACTTTGGTCTCAGTCATTCGGTCGAAAAGTTTACCTAAAAGGTAGTCACAAAATTCATTAACTTTGGCAATACGAAGTTCGTTGGGGTCAACTAGTATCATTTTATGAAACCAAATATGTATATTGAACCTATTATAAAGTTTATCGCAATAACTAAATCCCAAAAGCAACCGCTCTCAGATCAATTAAAAACTAATTAAAATATTTAGCTCTATTAGAAAAGTCACACAGTAATTCACATACCGTCAAATAAAAACAAAATAAATCGATTAAAGTAATTTGTACCTCATTGGTATTCATGAGAACCTTTTTAATCGGACATGGTAGCATCTTTCCGTTACACGCTATGGCTTCTAATATCGTGATTAGTTTCCATAACTAATACAAAACAATTTATAGTTCTTAATGAGTTTTAAACTATCATAAATAATATTAATGGCAGTAAATTAAGCGCTAATAGGCACATTTATAATATGAGCTGTTGAATTTTGACAAGCTATTACGATGTACCTACGTATTTATATGAATAGAATTTAATTTATAATCATCATCATCATTTCCGCCGATAGACGTCCACTGTTGGACATAGGCCTCCCCCAAGTGTCGCCACAATGCAGCGTCTCGCATCCATCGGATTCTTGCAACCTTCACCAGGTCATCGGTCCACCTTGTAGAAGGCCTTCCGACGTTGCGTCTTCTGGTACGCGGTCGCTACTCCAAAACCTTTCGGCCCCAACTGTCATCCGTTCTGGGAGCAATGTGCCCTGCCCATTGCCACTTAAGTTTGGCGATTCTTCGTGCTATGTCGGCAACCCTGGTTGTCCTGCGGATATCTTCATTTCTGATTCGATCACGAAATAAAACTCCGAGCATAGCCCTTTCCATTGCCCTTTGGGTGACTTTCAAGCCTTCTGATGAGGCCCATTGTGAGCGACCACGTTTCGGCACCTTATGTCATCACTGGCAACACGCACTGGTCAAATACTATGAACTACTAATTTATAATTATAAATCCTTTATTATAAGGCATTCTAAAACATAAATGTATTCCGTATACATCCCTATTTTTTAATTAGTACAAAAAAAATGGGTCTCTATCGATACTGATAAAAAACGAAATCCCAAAATTGTCAACGTGTCATAATTGGTAAAATCATAATAGATTCATAACATTTGCTACTGGAAAATACTACGCACATTTTTTTTCTATTTTAATCGTCATTTATATTCATTCATAATCAATAGCCTGTACAATATTTCCATAAATTCAGTGATATTTCCGTGAATTCAATTTTGGGATATAAACAATCGCTAATAACTTTGCTGTTTGTGAATAGGTATTTAAGAAACTTTACTTAGATAATAACGAGACCTTTTCTAATAAGCCTATTAAGTATTTGTACTAATTAAAAATTTGCGGTGTATAAAAGGCAAAGTCCTGACACACTCACTGACTTTTCAACGTCAAGTTCAATCACTTGGACCAAGAACGCTAAAATTTTTCACTGAGGTTCTTTTTTAATTCGAATAAATCACAATGTTACGTACCCAGTTTCGCACCCGTCAAATTGAGAAGTATTTATCGATCAAGATAAACTCTCCTTCAATACTCATAAGCAGCCCCATTAACAGAACTGTTGATTGACCAAAAATCAATCGTGTGTAAGAGAGGCTTAACAGACGTTACTGAGTAGTGGAAAAGGGGCATAAATCTCAATCATAATTTGTGTGCCGTCAAGCGTAGGCCGGCGAGGCCCAATGATTGATGGGGTACCGCGCGCTCATTCCGAATTCAAACGAACCAACCAGTACCCGCCACGTTGCAAAATGGCCGACACGATACTAAATTGATTAAAAATCTATTGGACTAGTTGATTTCCGGGTTATGTCTCTTTTGATACTGATGCACACTCACTGAGTTTGATATCAGACTGTCTAGACCTAGACCTAGTCTCAGAATAAACTTCTTAGTTATGGTACTTTTCCATACTACAAAAAAAAAAAAAACATTGCGCTACTCTAGGAATTTGTTCTGCATCGAGGGTGCATGTGAACTCACACACACAAGACAGCTAAACTCAGGACAACTATCTGTTAGCCATAAAAAATATAGTGTCCGTACGAAAATCAAACACGCATAGCAGCATCCATTCGCTCAATCACTGTGCCGAAAAATACATACTTATCCTATACTTGGAAAATACCATTAAAAATATAATTCACGATAATATACTCTTTTGACGATGATTACATTATTAATTTATCAATGTCGTTATGGTAGTATGAGGTTAAATAAAACAAGATGCAAAGATGCTTATATGCCTGCTAAGGCAATGATGCAAGGGTACCTATATGCCTGCTAGGGCAATGATGCAAGGGTACCTATATGCCCGCTAAGGCAATGATGCAAGGGTACCTATATGCCTGCTAAAGCAGTGATGCAAGGGTACCCATATGCCTGCTAGGGCAATCAGGGCAATGATGCAAGGGTATCTATACGCCTGCTAGGGCAATGATGCAAGGGTACCTATATGCCTGCTAGGGCAATGATGCAAGGGTACCTCTAAGCTTACTAAAGCAGTGGAATGTTCGCAAGAGTCACCGCGGCACTGGAACACAAAGGGACACTGAAGGAACACAGGTGAGTTTTAGTCAGTAAAAATTCACGCAAAAGAAAAGAGAGTTTCACATTGTCATTTGTGTAAATAAATTTGTTACAGGTTATGTCACAACAAATGCTCCATTCCATTTCCGATGTCTCACATTCTGAAGTGTACTTACAGTATCCCAATACACATACTCAGTATGTTGTACTGAGTATTTGGTTACTCACGAGTGGGTTATGTATGGGACACTGATTGAATTCCACACAAAGCACATTAGTTGTACTTGCAACTAACTGTGACATAATTTGGAAAGCAATCACAGTTTGTAAACTCTAGCATTACAATTAATGCAAATAGCTGACATGCATTCAAAGGTATACTAAAGGTATATGTACTCCACTCAAAATGATTAGACATTTAAACAAATGTGTTTTACTGCCCGTTCAACCGATTTTGACTTCTATTACGTAGGTTTAAGAATTGCATTAAAAGCAAAAAAGGTGGAGGTTTACTGCAGCAGCCAATTAACAAAATTATAGGAGTTAGCTATCATTTAACAAAAAAAATTTTTTTTAATACAACCGACTTAAGGTAGGAGTGACGATTTGGACTCCTACCTTAAGGATTGGCCAGAAGTGGCTACAGACAGAAAGGAGTGGAATAACAGAAGGGAGGCCTTTGCCCTGCAGTGGGACACAACGCGCTCATAATAATAAATAACAA
Organism: Mythimna albipuncta; assembly: GCA_929112965.1. NCBI lineage: Eukaryota > Metazoa > Arthropoda > Insecta > Lepidoptera > Noctuidae > Mythimna > Mythimna albipuncta. The sequence continues at coordinate 8,710,858 of OV815974.1, read as the reverse complement.
CCGACTACAAAGTCAAAAAAAAAAATACTAAAAAGTGCAAAATAACTTTCATTTATGAAATCGGTATCGCAGGCGGGATCGCATTCAAGTACTAGTTTATAACAGATAAAAAAAAAAGTTATGTTCCTTGTTACGTCAGTTCTGCTGTGATCCAATGAGGAGTTCTGTTCCATATCTTCGAAGTTCAGAACCAACTTGAAAGCATAACCTTTCAATAAAAATAATAATTTTCAAAATCGTACATACATAAAAATGAAAATAAAAACTGGGCAAGTGCGAGTCAGACTCGCGCACTGAGGGTTGCGTCTGTGCAAACTACAATTCCCGAATAGAGTCTCGAAGATTTTTCCAAATTGCTTCTTTTTTGTGGTGTAGGTAACAACAAATTTACTGTTTTCAGATTTTTTCCTATACTTGTGCTATAAGACCTTGCTTTATGCCTTTCAGGATTCTGGGTCAACGGGAAGTACCCTATGAATTCCGATCTTTAAGAACATCAAAATATACGTTTTTCGCGACATAAATGGCCGTCCCTTTTTTATTCGTTAACTCAGAAGTTTGATTTTTTCACAGCTTGAATAGATCGCAGACCTGAGTATATGATTTGAATTTCAACTCGATACCTCTACGCGTTCTTGAGATAAAGGGTCTTGACAGACAGACAGACGGACGGACAACAAAATGATCCTATAAGGATTCCGTTTTTCCCTTTTGAGGTACGGAACCCTAAAAATACATTCATCCAAACATAGAACCTCCATCTTTTTGAAGTCGTTTAAAAAACCTTTAAGCTGTCATATAAACATCTATAAATTGTATCATAACAAATTCTAAAGGGCGTGTTGACAGTTCGCGTGACCCAAGGGCTGGCTTTTACCTTGGACAGAGGATAAGTCTTTTGGGGACATACCAGTTGACAGCGATGCGGAGGAATTATTCGAGGCCATATTGTAGATTGTTTTCAGTTGGTTTTAATTACTTAAGGGTGTTTATGATTTCCTTTGTATTATTGTAAATATAATGCATGTAGTATTTGTTAAATGAACTGAATGTGAAAATCTTTACATCACAAAAAATATAGTAACTTCATACTCTATTTGCAACAAGATTAGACATTTAAACACTTTTTCACTCCCCGTTCAACCGATTTTGGGTTCTATTTCATAGGCATAAGTATGGCATTAAAAGCAAAAAAAAGGGTAACAATACGAACTTTTTTCTTTAAATGCCATCCTTATGCCTACGGAATACAAGTAAAAATTCGAATACAACCTTAACGAGCAACAAAACAAATCTATTCAGCGACACTAGAGACTTGACAACATAAAGGCTACGTTTGTCTCAGAACTTGATCCTATTACCGGCAAAGAAAGGGTCTGACCAATTTCGCCCACGATTTCAACCATCAATTTGCCTAAGAAAACTCCATAATATATTAACAGACCCTTCCTGCAACGAATAGTTTGGCTCTATAATATTTGTGGCACGTTCGCCGATCCCAGCGCGGGACGACCTTAATTTATTAATAGATTGTTTATAGCTTCGCCAGGGGTCGTCTAATAAATAGATCACCCTTAAAATAATAATGCTCTTTCGCTACACACTGTACAGACGCATAAATTTTATGAGATTAAAGGGTGAGTTGGCGACTGTCGTTATTTACGAGCTGTTGAAATTTTTGTTAGTTCTAGACGGGTGCCAATTTATTGGTTTCCGTTTTATGGCTGGTACACACGGTTGTCGTTAAGTGTACGGACAAACAGAGAACGGGCTATGCGCTAGGATTGCCATTGATATTGTTTGCGTAACTACTTAGCGTCCAAGACATGCTTAAACGAGGCAGACCACCCAGTGCACTGCACACACGCTACTTTTTTTTAAAGTGGGAAATTATCGAGTAACTTCTTGCGGTCTTTTTTTTGGTGGATAAATCATCCAATGACATCCTCCGGTTCCTTTGTTTCGTACCGGGGCCGAATCTTTCTTTCAGAAACATCCTTGGCCCCAGTAGGCTTCGACCCTGAACTTTTTCCAGTGTGAATGAAGGGAGAGGGCATGTCAGACTTTTACGGTCTAAAACGCACCTGAGTTTCTTCAGTTATCCTTTTTATTACGGTAACTCTTTTACACGTTCTTGCAGCTCGCACAAGCACTACCCAGTGACCAATTTGATGACATTACTTCATTCATTTTTCCATCATTGAAGCTTTTGTCATTTCTCGTAACCTAACGTTTATAAATATCTCCTTTAGGGTAAGCAGAAGTACGAGTCTATTTCTTTTTACATTGACATAATTTGCTGGATTATGTTTCTTTGTGAGGATGTAGACGTCTTCACAGTGATACCCAGCAATAAATTCAACCAACGCTGCATTTCTAAATCTGAAATATTATTTAATCTGTAGTATGCATAGGCAGAATATTCTCTGTTTACCTCTCACCCAATACATCCCAATCACTGTGCATGGAACAATCCCTTAAGATTAGCGGCCTGCATGAGTTTACACGTGAACCTGTGTGGAACATTTTAGCTGATAACTCCCTATGCCTTGCCAAATCCCGAGCGATCACGATTTATCCCGAATAGAGCCGAATGGCCGGAACCGCAGAGATCCGATCTTTTAGCATGTGTGCAGAACGATCTGTAAGGAAATACGAATGAATTAGACATAATGAATTTACAACATAATTTTTAGTTCATGCGAAACTGAATGAGTATTTTGTTCAGTATCAGTAACTGATTTCAATAGTTTTTACACCATGTTATATTTTTTCCCAAAAATATTTAAAACGGTCACCGCCGACACTAAGCAACACAGGTCACGGCAGGTATACACCACTAAATTTTTATCGTTTAAATCCCGTGGAGGGTCGATCCGGTACATGAAACACTATCGATTTGTAAAGATAAAATCAAAAAATAAAGTACCCCTTTTTCAAAACTCGTATTAATTTACGCACGTACGAAATTAATTTATTTAAGAAAACGTCAGCTGAGCGGGTTCAATGACCTGTAGTTAGTAGTCGGCGTTGCGTAAAAACTATCTACAGGTCATGAACTCGCTCAGCTGACGTTTTCTTAAAGAAATTAATTTCGTACATGCGTAAATTAATACCAGTTTTGAATAAAAAAAGTTCTTTATTTGTTAATTTTATCTTTACAAATCGATAGTGTTTCATGTACCGGATCGACCCTCCACGGGATTAAAACGATTAAAATTTAACGGTGTATAGATAGATGACAGCACTTGTATACAGCACAAGAAGTGCTTGATTGCACGTCCAAGAAGGCTGTAATAACACCCTGCGATCATCTGTCTCCCACAGCTTGTGCAAGTTAAAACCATTCATTATGCACACTGTAATTTTCTCCATCGCAGTGGAAAATAATTTCCTTGCATAATCAAAAGAAAAGCTAAGTAGTAGGATGAGGTGTACATTTTGTAAAGATCTGATACTGTTTGGTAAGGAATCTGGGAAATTGCTGTGAAACTTACCGTTATTGGAGTGGGCTATTGCATCACTGCTTACTATCAGGCGAGATAGCAGTAAAGGACTAGTTTATTATTTTAATAAAAAAATATATAACTAGCCCACGGCTTCGCTCGCGTATATTAATTATAGCTTATGTCACTCAGGAATAAAGCACCTATTTAACAGTGACAAAATTTAAGCAATCAAGATCTACAACAAAAAAAAAAACACTTTACCTCTTAGATAAAAAACAGTTTCAAAGACTTGTAACACTTGTGCGAAACCTCCGTTTTCAATTCATTCTAGAAACATTTTTGTTTAGGTGGGAAAATAAGCTACCCATTGCTCGCCGTCCGAGAGCCCGCGCCTACGTGGCCTGAAATCGGGATCGTAATCTCGGCGGCTGGGATGCCAGGGCCATTGCTGCGTACGGCTGCCTCCTTTGCTAGCATTAGGGCCTGCGCACACTTGATACAAGACAGTCTTAGACAGGCTTGTTTCGCATAGACGAGTCTGTATTGCACTTGCGAAACTAGACTGTCTTGTCTAAAGTGTGCGCAAGCCCTTACTACTTCGCAGAAGGAGGCGACCGCCTGCCACTCCACCTCGCTCCGGACCGTGGCCTGTACCAAGGCCAGGCATTCCAGAGACTTACAACAGACAAATACAAATACTGTTTTTGAGTGTTATTTCTCTAGTAGGAGATAATCTTGTAAATTATTTATCATCTTAAGCTTCAATAATCTCCATTAAATCAAATCAATAACATAGTTAGGCTTTAAATTAAATCAATTCGTCATTATCACCCACTCTAATATATTGCATTAGTTACCACGGAACGCTGTTTCAACTTGTACATAATCTCATTTGCCTACAGAGTAACTGTATTCCTTTACTAATGTTGTTATACTTGTGTACCATATGCAAATGTAGTGTTGAACACTACATATAAATATTATAGTTATCAGCGCGGATCTTGAGCGCTCGGCGTCAGAGTGGGGATCGCTTTGCGGATTCTATACATTGGCGAGCCAATCTTCGTCGTTGTTAGATACATGCAGCAAGAGCAGGGAACGAATTACGAGTGACGTCTATGACACGATGGCGCGGCGAGCCAATCACTGACATTCGCCGCCCCCGCGTCTCACGTCGCACCACTAAAGAGACCGAATATTTGACTTCTGCGCAACTTGAAGCCAGCGCAATGGCCACCCAATAAAAATGTTTGAAGACTGCAATTTTTTCCTACATACATTTCGAAATAAAATAGAATTATTCGCTTCCATTATTTCAATTACAAAAAGCCAATTGAATTCGACCACACCGACCACTGCACCATTGAAATAGTGAGATAAATCGCATATTGATTCAATATCTTGCTAGTACAGGAGCCAGCGTGCTACCATTACTGCCCCAAGCGTCAGACGTACGAATAAATATTCATGGGAATAATTCGACAGATTCCCTTAACGATGGCACGTCAAAAAGCGAGCAGGGCCGAGTATAGCCGAACGAAGCCGAATGGAACCGATTGCAGTCGAACAGCGACGAAGCTATCCGATTATGTATCGCTGAAATGTTTTTACACGATGTCGTTAAAGTTGCATTGACACGTTGTGGCGTTTTGTTTTCATATCAAAGGCGTGAAAGGCTTTTACTTTGTAATCAGGTTTTTTTTTGTTTGATACTCCTTAATGGAAGTAGTGTTTATAGGACACTTTAGTCTCACAAACATCACAAATCTCACAGACTTTTAACTGATATTACGAGTAAACATGAATCTTTGTTATTGAACGAAATAAACACTAATATTATAAAGAGGTTTGTTTTTTTGTTTGTAGGAGTTAATCACTGAAAGTACTGGTCCGATTGCAATTTTTTTTATCGATAGACGCTGCTTTATTCCTGAATTATATAGGTTATATATTTTGTGTAAGCGGGCAAAACCGCGGGCAAAAGCTAGTTTTTTATATTAGAGAATCTAAAATAAGTATCTACACGACGCAAAAAGTACTGAAGCTCTTAAAAAATCCGAACATTGATGTAAAAATTGTCGCAGAAAAAACGAAGCATCTTCATGAAACCCCGGCACTCGAACACTTGTAATCAAAGTGGTAGTGTCATTCCATCTGCGCAGACATTAATCACCCTTCCCACATTTATTGCGAATAAAACGTCGCGAAAAAACGCAAGGCATTACGCACACAGGCGCTTTCCGCGAATGAGGGAGAAAAGAAAAAAAATCGTTGATTGCCCCCGTGAAAAATTACACATCATCGTATGCGTCTAAAAGCCTCGACATTCTCGTATGTGTAATATAATGTCGCATATTAGGCTTGAAACAAATTGCTACAGTTGAGTGTATTCCTAGCTTTATTTTGTTTTTTTTTTTGAAGACGTATGGCAATTGTTTCGTCGCCAAAGGCTGCCAGTGTTCTCTCCATTTCGACATATCTGCCTTAGAAGCTTTGTAGATTTGGCATGGAAAGCATTTCAGTACCTTGGCTCCTTATCTTTATTTCCTTCCGTGTCTTATGAGCGTTCTAAATTAGCTTTTTTTAAGAGTGTATTACGAAGAGTTTACAAGATAATAAACCTTTATACGAGGTCCTTGTAGCTTCAGATAAGTGTTGGTACTTGATACCACAAACAAAGTACCTACTAAATCCATGCTAAAAATAACTTTCAGCGAACTTACATCAAGTTTAATATGATAAGTCTTATGAAACTGGATACTTATAAGTTTGGTACTTTAAGCTTTAAGTTATTTCATAAGTGTTTTTTTTTTCGTGTAACTTCTTGAGCTTGTATTTTTACTTTTCTGTTTCCAAATAGAATAATGAATTTAGGTTTTAGAGCTTAAAGATAAACCATTTAAAATGGTCTATCTATTATAAAATTTTCTTGAGAAGAAATAAATATCCTAAAATTTCTTAATCAATATATTTTATTTCCGTTCAACAAATCTTTTATCATTTATGGGCCAACTAGGCCCGATTTCCCCTAGGATCAAGGCAATTCTCAAATGAATATCTTGATTCAGGAACAGAAGGGCAACTGAAATATATAGATAGATGAATATTAATCAGTAAAAATCTGACACGACCTGTCCCTCCACCCTAGAGCGGAAGTAGTCATTGAATGATTTCCCGCCTCAAACACTGAACAGACTATAATTATTAACTAGCTAAAAATATTTATAACCTAACTACGAATATATTTAATTACATAATAATATGCTTGAGTGTATTTGCTTCTGCATATACCTACGTACATTTACCTATATGCAAACACAAATACACTCAGGCTTCGAAATACGAAAATCTTAATCCATTCACAGAAAGCAACATCCAAGCACAAAAAACACAAACAAAGAAAACATTCCTAGCCAGGAAAACCGCCGAAAAAGCTAGCATTATACAAATATACATGGCAAATAGTACATAACTTGGCCGTATATACTTGATCCGGCAGTAAATGGGGCATAACTAGGCATTAGACAAATTGGCACTGCGCCCGGGCCATGGCGGCGGGCCGTGTAGCAGTGTAGCCAAGCTTCATACAGTATGCCGCTGACTTATTATATTTATGGTACGGCTGAATGCGGTATCATTATGTGTGGGTTTCGTACGCCTTTTTGAGACTTCGGGAATACAGACTTCTTTTTGAATCGATGGTAAACGGTTTGAGCTCAGTGGCGTAGTTAGATACCAACGGCCTGGGCAAAAAAAAAACTGGGGCCCCTTTTTTGCACGGGAAGTCATCAAATGATAAAAATGATGCTTAATGTAATGATAAATGTTTGTATTAAATTTTTAGTTCGTAAATTGTTGGTTTGTTGGCTTGCTATACGCTTTAGTGCATTCTGTAAGTTTAGCAAGAAATTGATAAATAAATAATAATAATAAATAAATAACTTCTTTTGTTATTAGTGTCACAATTTTACTGACATTTATAGTTGCCATAATTAGTGTTTCAATCTATGTTATTTAGATTTTGAAGATAACAGTTTTTCGCTAGTTCAATAAGAGATTTGTTAATCAGGTCTGGGGCCCGAGCTTGGGGGCCCTGGACACCACCTAGTTCTTTGGTAGGTACGTTAGTTTTTGAGTCCAGTAAGCGGCCTTAGTGGCACTAACTGCAAGATCGGTGGCACTGTCAAAGTATACTGGACTATATAGTCTGCAGAAAAAAAAGTCTTAAAAAATTAGCAGGTCCTTCGTGCTCATATATTTAAGCTTAAGCTGTGTTACTTTTTGGTGTACAATAAAGTTTATTCTATTCTATTCTATTCTAATGCCATATGTATAATAATGTCGTTTTTCAGACGTACCATCTCATCTATTTCTGTTTCCGTATGTGTACGTACATCAATAATAAAATAAATAATAACACTTTAGATTTAGTCGCTTGTACTTTTTATGTTAGATTGTAAAATAAAAAGACAATAATTATGTATAAAGATATACATAAAAAAATTTTAGTTAGAGTAGTTAGAAGTCAAGATGTCTCAATTCGTAATATATGTAATTTATGTCGTAACAAAACAAAAATATCGAATAAATAACGTTTAACTAATATCGCAGAAAAAGTGCTCATTAACTTTTCATAACACTTAATTAATACAAAGTAATTACTGAAATCAAAAAACTAGCAACATTTCATTACCAAATTTTTCAAAATGGACTCCCATACCTGCTGATTAAGACTTAATAATATAATTAATTACTCAAAAGCATCGAAACGGATCATTAAACTACATTAAATAACTCGAAACGTGAACTGGGTCACACTAATAAAGTTACCATAATATCGTGATCGTTTACGCGATTAGCGACTGTATATTAATGAGTTTAGAGGTTGTATTTGGTTGTGGAGTTTCGACAAAGGCTTTGTACGCGCGCGTTGCACGATGCAGTCCCAAAAGCGGGGCTGAAGTCGTTAATCTTCATGCAAATTCGTGCCGAGCGTCCCTAATGGTCCCGTATTTACTATTTACATGTCTTATTCTTCACGCCGACTTCCACAGTTAGGTACGTGGTGCAAATCGCGTGGAATCTTCGTACTGCAGGTACCCTTGGATTTAAGCAGGAGTATTCACGCTCGTTGAATTTCCAAGAACACCTCTAAGGAGTACCGTTTTTCTGTAGGTCGTATTCAAGAGTCGAGACTGATTAAAATTCTTTATTAAAGATCTGTTCAGGATGCGGTAGAATTTTGTCTTGTTAGTAACTGCGAAGAAGATTTGGTTTGCTACAATATTTTTCAAAGCGTTGAAATTCTGTTATGGTTTCGTTTCACCATTTTTTTTTTTTGATGGTGACAAATCTTTAATCTTTTCACGTAGGGGCGATTGCCATAATAGTCACGCTTGGCAAGCGAGTTGGCGATCGCAATGTGGTTGTTGCGATCGCCAACTCTTTCAAACAATCGCCCAATAATCTGGCATGAGGAGGGGATAGATGGCATCGAAATTATAATTATTTAATTTATTAATTTCACACATTTTAGAAACAAATATCAGTGGTGCTCTGGCTCTTGTACTCGTGATCATTTTCCTGCCTTTTTTATGGTGGGAAAAAGTCATCCAATGACAACCCCCGCTCTTGGGCGGAGCGGGAGATAGTGTCAGATTCCTTCATACCTGGGCTCGAGCTCCCTTTCGGATAAACCTGGCATCATCTTTCTGCCTGTGTCCCGTGTGATTCGGGGTCGACGCAACACGTTTTTTCTCGTTCGTCCTGTCACCCATCATGCTATCACTAACTTCCTTTTCTTTCATATCACTCTACACAATCCATCCATCTTTTCATCTCAAAATAATTAAAGTGATTAATAAAAAGAAGCGTGATAGACAAACACTTTGAAATAATTGCTTCTCTTCAGAAACATTAGCTTAAAGCCTTTTACGCTTCAATAGCCAAGAGCCTTACAAAAACATTAGGCTCTGACAATGACAGTTAGAAATAACAGTTATCTCTTCTACATTCAAATAATAATAAGTATTTGTACAAGCGGCAGGCGATGTGCCAACTCTATTTAGCGTGCGTCTCTATTATATCTAACAATATAATCGTGTTATTCCAACCATTGCGTCCTCCTGATAATGCCCTCATTAGTTATTTGTGTTTTGCAATGGCTAACACGAAATGGATGTTATTTCGGCTCTCCGAAAATGGCTTTACTAAACTGAAATCTGAATCTGATGGTGGAAAGCAAAATATAATATATATTTATTTTATTATGCATTAGACTTGCGTTTGACCATATCATTTGAGGGTAAGCGATGATGTGGCCGACGATGGAGCACGCTTGCCTAGAAGTAACCTATTCACTCTTGACTCAAAGAGGCCTTGGTTATACCTATCAATGTCACGATAAAAAACGCTGCCACAAACGATTGCAGTTTTCAGTTTCCAAGAACTTTCTGAGTAGTCGATCTGAGATTGCCTTGAAGATCTGACTATAGTAAAAATCAAGAGTGTGCAGACGTGGTAATTTATGTGTCGTGGCCAGATCACAGAAATCTTGCTAAATAAAACTGGCCAGACCGTTTTAAACGTTGAACTTTGGTGATATGTCAATCCTTGTTTGGCCTACTTTCTTTAGACTTTTCATTATCATAGAAATCCTGCATCTGACCAAACGAGGATCGACATATCATCAAATGTTAACGTTTTAACGATCTGGCCAGTTTTAGTTGGCCATATCACGAAGTGACAATTCTAAGATCTGGCCACGACATATGCACATCTTGCTGCACACCTTGGCGATCATGTCTTCGTCATAGTAGTAACGCAGAGCTCGACTCAGTATCTCATCGTCCAAGATATTCTACTAAATTAAAAAATGAAAGCTAGTGCAAGGTTGCTGACATAGCACGACGAATCGCCAAACTTAAGTGGCAACGGGCCGGGCACATTGCTCGCAGAACAGATGGCCGTTGAGACCGAAAGCTTCTGGAGTGGCAACCACGTGCGGAAGACGCAGCGTCGGAAAGCCTCTTTCAAGGTGGACCGATGACCTGGTGGGGAATCCGATGGATGCGGGACACAGAGGATCTTTCATTGTGGCGACACTTGGGGGAGCCCAATGTCCAACAGTAGACGTCTTTCAGCTGAAATGATTATGATAGTGCTATACTAACGAACAGGACAAAGAATAACAAGAAAGATGCAACAAAGTCCTTTTTAATGAATAAATTGTACCAAAAATAGCCGAACCAATTTCAAAAGTCTCACCCAACAAATAAACCGCATTTTCCTCCTGACGTTATTAGTATGACACTCGCGCAGCCATATTGCTTTGGAAAACACACAAATACCGCGTACACACGGCCTTTTTCTGACGTGACGCGACGTGACGCAGCATGAACGCGTGACATTCCCCTCTTTTTGTAAAACAAAGGACACGCCACTCCGGGCGCATCCCATCTCCTAATTACAATACAAAGACTCAAAAAACTTTGACGCGTTTTTAAGACGCGATGCTAATATACGCCAGACTTTTTAGAGATGATACCAAAGTACGCCATCTTACTCTCCTATCCTACTAATATACAAATAACGTGTGTCTGTTTCAAATCAAACCTCAATGGCAAAACGGATTTGGGTGTAACTCAGCAAACGGGTAAACCGTGATGAGAACCACTTGGCTCTCGTGGACCTCTAGCGGTAGGTACGCAAAAGCCAAAATTAGACTATATTTTGGCTAAAGGTCTAAAATTCCAAAGACTCCGACTGAAAATTTTGCATTGACATACACTGATTTTAAGTTTCTATCAGAAATGTGTTTACTACGACCATGCTAGTTACTTTTGATTTTGAAGAATAGGTATATTACAAGTTTTTTTTTATAAGTTTTGTTTTTTTATTTATGCAGATGATCGGATCGGTAGTTCTAGTGACAGCTGGGAGAAGCCTATGTCTAACAGACCTCTTTGAATTAAACTCTGCTGAATTAAACATCATCAGCTTTTTTAATGCACCCACTGCTGGGACTCAGGCCTCCTTTCTAGGAGAGGGTATGGGCCGTAATCCACCACGCAGGCCCATGTCACATGTCTTTGAATTTTTGGTTCTAGGACATGCCGGTTTCCTCACGATGTTTTCCATCACTGTTTTGAGAGCAGTGTTGATGAGATCTATACAAAGTAATGCGTCTGGCTGAATTAAAGATAATAAAGTTTAATTTTTGTTTAACATAGTCAAGTTTTCTTCTGTTCCCTTCTAACAAAAAAAAAAACTAAAGTGATGTCCGTACAAAAGAAAAGTTTGGTAACCGCTGACATAGATTATAGCGACGTTTGAATAATTTCCGACTGTTATGCGGGCAAAGCCGCTAACAAAAGCTAGTAAACTAATAATTTACTCAAACACGAAGTTTATTCGGAGCACGTGATCAGTTAATTAGATCATACGGATATGAAAGCTGGTCTAAAAATCATGAAAACAGTGTTTTTAGAAGCGTGTAGAACATGGTTATTGAATTAGTCTTCGCTCGGCGCAATGCAGTCTTTTGACTCGCTGGAAAGAGTGGCTGCATTGAACAAATTTAATGTTTTCCTCTCTATGTGAATTAGTTTTTGAATTCTAACAAAAGGTTTTGAGTTCAGAGGTAGGTCAACATTTTAGTTAGGTTTCTTGTGTATGTTATTATATGTGTGTATATTATATATTACACTAATTAACTTGAGATCAATGTCTTTGACAATCGATTAATATGTATGCCAATCTAGAATCAAATCACAGTAATTAACACCACATTGAGTATTAAGATAACTTGTAAAAATACTCAAATTCATCAAATCTTTGTAGGATTATTCTAAAACGTCATAGCGGCCCTAAAACGCAAAAGGCATCTGAAGGAACAGGGTATTAATCAGTAAAAGTCTGATACTCCCTCTTACTCCACCCAGAGCGGGCGGAATCATTTGATTTGATTAAAAAAAAACATATTTTTCCTCGTTAGTAACAAATCGCTCTAGCAGATAGATGATTTGTCAATACGTTTTCATTACTTTACAGCAGCTTCTAAGACGTATGAAATACAATTGCCAAACTAAGTGGACTGCTACTTGGTAGGACACAATGTTCGTAGAACAGATAATCAATGGGGCCGAGAGGTTCCGAAGTGGTGACTCCATACCGGAAGACGCAGCGTTAGAAGGTGTCCCACAAGGTAGACCGATCACCTGGTGAAAGTCGCGGGGATGCGATGGATGCGAGACTTACAGCCCCCCTAGCCAAGTTACAACCGTTTCGCTTGCGCCGAACGCTTCGAGTTGACCGCGCCGCAAATTCTTTTGTTCTGGCCACGTGACAGAGCGTTGAGATGACTTTATTCCCGTACATTTGAAACTTTCTGCTAGCGTTAACGATTGCAGATTAGCAACTTGGCTAGGGGTACAGGACTGTTTGTTATAGCGACACATGGGGAAGTCAGCAGCTAGTAAATAATAAACTCTATTTTGTGTCACAGAATGATCAATTTCAAATACAATACCTACATACTGTAAATATCTTGCCACATGGCTTCATCCTCCATTTTAATACTACCTACTGCTGCTAACTCACGTAGAACAATTGCCAACAAAAGCTATAAATAATTAAAAAAGTCTATTCGACTTTCCACGGCTATTCAAACCATCCCCCAATGACCTTATTAGGGTGTAATAACCCCATTGTGCCCTAAAGCCGACAAGTGCGACAGATGTGAGAATTAAAAACACTGGCCTTTAAATTTATTTACATCACGACATTCGACTATTAATCCGGTACAGGGGCATAATCTGCTAATGTTCACTTTATTTGATCGCTGACTAAATGCAATATGCAAGCGAAAATCATTCTTAACACAATGCATTTCATATCACATTCCAATGGCATTGATACATCAGCTGTTTTCATAAAAAAGTTGACATAAATATTTTGATCCTTATTTCTTAAGCGTAAGGTTTAAGTTTGTATTTATGGTGGTCATATTTTTAACGAACATTTTTAACTAAATTACAGGGGAGGTCGAGGAACATTGTATGGGCGTAATTGTAATTTTTGAAGTAACTGCCATAAATGTCCGGTTTGTTAATGTTTATTTCAAATGTAGTGCCACAATGACGGTCGTTAGGTAGAACTGGTGTTTTGTTCGTTTTAATTATGTTATACTTGATTACTTTAGTCCCTACGCACATTTTGATATTAAATCATTTTTATTCCTCCCTGAATTAATTAAATCAAAAATTCGTGAAGTATTTAACATGATACCGGTCTGGTTTATTTTTATCAGACCCTTAATCAGTACAAAAATATGTTAGACCTAATTGTTTACAGTTACACACATTTTTTACCCTTATTTCTATACAAAAATTCATAACGCAACGTAACCAGAAGTTCTACATCAGATATGGGCTTGTGGACGACGAGCAATGGATAGTTTACAGTCCGGGCGTCCGGTAACCGAAGTTAAGTCATCGGCGGCACGTGGAGTACCACGCGCGCCTCAAAGAGATGTCAGCTAACTGTAGGGTCTAGCAGGGCGGAAGCTTACTAGAGCCATGGGTTGGCTTCCGAATGTTAAGCCAGGGGCCAAGAAATGCAAGGCTATGAAGGAACATTGGAATTGGTTTTAATCAGTAAAAATCTGATACGCCTTTCCACTACGCCCTAGAACGAGAGTATTAATTTATTGGATGACTCCCCACCTGAAAAAAAAAAGTAACCAGAAGATAAACATCAAAGTGTTCCATGAATGTCATAATACAAAGACTCAGAAGTCTATTCGCTTTAAAACATGATACATACTACATATACCTTCATAAGAAACCATAATAAAGAAAAATGTTCATCAAAATTTTCTTCATTACGACGTTTTACAAAGGGGAAGCGCGGCAAATTCCTTGCATATCGGGTTACCCGGCACTTAAGGCGAGCCCCACCCGTGTAAGTGACGTCTTGCTAAAAGGTGCTCGTTTTTACTACTTATAACTTCCGCAAGCTTTTTTTAAAGACATTTATTTTATACCCTGTCATTTTAATGGAACAAGGACTTTTGGATTTTTTGGTGTCGAATTTTTTGCGTGTTTTTTTTGGTACAGAATTAGAATGGCTGCCTAGTGTCTAGTTTTTTTTAATCATCATCATCATTAGCCTTTTTAATGTTCCCACTGCCGGGACTCAGGCCTCCTATCTAGAAGAGGGAATGGGCAGTGAGGGTTGGTGAATGTCACATGTTTTCGAATTATTGGTTCTAGGATATGCCGGTTTCCTCACGATGTTTTCCTTCACCGTTTTGAGAGCAGTGGTAATGAAATAAACTACACAAAGTAATGCGCCTGGCAGGGTTTGAACCCGCGACCTACAACTCGTAAGCAGAACCATTACCACTCGGCTACCATTGCTCTCATTTTTTTTTAAAATGTAAATGACGGATACTTTCATAGTACAGGCTATTTTTTTTAAGTACACACTCGGAATAATTCCTGTACCATAGGTGTGTTCTAAAACACGTAAACTAACATACACATGACATCCAGACCCCGGAACATTTATCTGTAGACCATACAAATATTTGTTCTGTACGGGAATCGAATCCGCAACACACAGCGTAGCAGTCAATCCCTCAACTACTGTGCCAATTCTGCGATCTAGTCATCGTTACAATGTACAAACGTAAAATTCTTTTCATATTGAGATGGGAAATCATATCGCACTACTCATGCTTAGTGAAGCAGGGTGTGTAAGGCTTTTACTAACTAAAACCACACCTGTGTCCTTCAGTTACCTTTTTCATTCTAAGACCACAATTTTCCTTACCGAAGTACTCTGTATCATTTCATCATATAAGCCGAAAGACGTCCACTGTTGGACATAGGCCTCCCCCAAGCGTCGCCACAACGACCGGTCTTGTGCATCACGCATCCATCGGATTCCCGCGACCCTGACCAGGTCATCACTTAGATATCATTAATAAATGATTACTTCAAATTCTCTTTTGTTCTTTTCAAATAACAGTCAGTTTAATATCGAAAACATTACGTAGGTACTTCAATAAAGACATCTCCAAAAAACCTCCCCAATCTAAAAACTCAATTCTCAATAAAAGAGTAAAATTGCTTTCTAAATACGCGACCACTTCATTTGGCATCATCCCAACAAATTAATATTTTTTTCCAAATATTCAGCGATAAAGTCAGCGAGGAAGTAGAGGGCCCGATTATTTTCAATCTGAGTTTTTCCATAGAACGAAATATTCCCGTTCAATCTCTCCCTCTTGCTCCGTCTTGTTCTCTCAGTTGTCGGTTACCGCATTGCAGCCCACGATGTTATGAGAAATATTTGGATCGGTTTGCAAAACAAAAAATGTGCTCGCCATATTTCCAAGGAGATGGGATTGCACGCGGACAGGTTATTTTAAAGAAGATAGAAATTTATTCGCACTTGCTTATCTCTGTATTATACCAACAAACAAGAATAAATGTTTTCCATTCCAAAAATAAATGCCCAAAATAATGTAATTTTTCTTTTGTTCCAGGTATTACATCGCTCCTCAAAAGATTTCTCTAAAGGATTTCAAGACTAAATCTTAATTTAGTTTTCGAATTTACATAACTCTCAAAGTTAAAACTTCGCAAATAGACAAGAAATTACAAGTGAAAGAGTTCTCGCTAAAGAATAAACCTAATTAGACGTTGTATTTGAGAATTTAAAGATGATTGTACAGTTTTTCTCTTTAAAGTCACGTTTGCGAGTCATTCATTTACAAACTTGGAGTTATTTTTCATTGTTTAATTAATGTACGGCAAGAGTTTTGTGTTATCTTATTCGCCAGTTGGTTTGTGTTTATTTTTTCGCAACTCCTTAATTTTTTCGCCGGCAATTTTTTCCGTCGCTAACGATGGAGAATTTGGAATTGCAAATGTCGTTAATTGCCCGATGGAAGTTAGCTCTCGCACTTAGACGAACGCGGCGCGACTGATTGTTGAAATATTTAACGCTCCCAAAAGCCAAATAATTCAACGAAATGCTTTTGCTGTCAAATAATCACGCCCTTATTGTCGGACTAATCTGAATTTCTTATTTTGTTTGTAAATCTTTTGACTTTAATTAAAGAACGGGGTACGTGTTTCGGAGTCATTATTTCGACGACATAAGAGTATGAATTCATCCCTCTTGGTGGACAATCGTGAATCTGAATAAACAACTGTACTTGTGAATTCGGAGTAAATCTAAATAATCTCAACTTTCCGTTAAGAGGTCTGCCGAAATCATTAGTATTATTTGTTCTGAAATATTGCCAAATTGGTGCCCTCTTACATTAAGAGCTTCGACTTTTGGGATAAAATCCATGTAAACGAGTTCTTACGAAATATTATGAAAGGTTTTGCTATATACACTCACGTTAAGTACCTACTCTAAATATTTGTTCATTATAAATATTAGGAATATATATTTTATAAAATTTATTGCAAATTAAAATCATATTCTGTTAGTAGTAAATCTTTATCTCAAAGTATCTACGTAAAACATAAAATAACGACGAATATCAAAGCAACTTCTCTTAAGAAAATAAAGTAATATTAGCTATGGATAAAAGATTTCTCTTCATACGGATACATAACTTTATTAGAATCACAATCAGAAGATATATTCTTTCTCTACTCGAACTCAATCCCATTATCCTTTCCGCAAATAGAAAACATTTCGATAAATCTGGATATTAAAATCACTGTTACTGTGTAATAGAACAAACAGAATTATGATGTGAACATATTTCAAAGTTCTTTATTTATTGAAATGGTTCAAACCATTTTTGTTGAATAATAAAATGTGTGCCAAAAAGCCCCGGCCTACTCAAACAAGACTGGACTAAATAAAGCATTTTTCCTAAATTCTTCAGTTACTCGCCGAAATTGTTCACAAAAATGTTAAACGACCGAGATCGGGTTCACGATTAGCCATTCACTCAGTCATAAATTATATTGTT
The DNA here is from genome assembly GCA_929112965.1 of Mythimna albipuncta. Taxonomy (NCBI): domain Eukaryota; kingdom Metazoa; phylum Arthropoda; class Insecta; order Lepidoptera; family Noctuidae; genus Mythimna; species Mythimna albipuncta. The sequence goes on along the minus strand of OV815974.1, from coordinate 8,693,404 downwards.
TTCATATTTATAACTTTTTTCTCTATTCACGCTAAATGTTCTTAATATTTTTTTAAAAGCCTGTGTCGTCCATAAAGCGTTATCTTGAACCCTCATCATCCGCGTTCCACTTACTGGGGGTAAGTTGGGGCTAAAAGTGTACGCCGCATGGTAATGCAGCGAAGTAGAGGATATAGGTAACGGAACCCGAGTGGAATGGGAATGTTTAGTAAATATTTAAGGAATGAATTGGAAACGTATAGCTTTACTAGGATAATGTGGAGTATCTTTTGAAAATAATGTATCGATTACTTAAATAACTAAATTTCTTTCGTATTCATATAAACATTTGCCTATAATTTTGTATTGCGAGTTCAAGAGTAGATAAAACCAAAGTAGTAAAAGTCACCAATAAATCTCAGAAACAGACAAAGTCTCTTTGATAACTGAAATGAATTAAAAATTTACTCTACCCTCTGAACTTCACAATTAAAACTACGCCTTAGTTTTAATTGTGAAGTTGACTTAGTTGAAATATCTGCAAATAACGACCAGGGAATAAATTAAAAAGACAATAACTCGCAGACACAAGTAATCTCTGAATAAGTGCACTTACATTTCAAAATTAACGGTCGCCCGTCGATAGTATTCTTACAATCATCGCCCTAAACCGGTTTAATCCAGTTTGATTTATATCTCGGCGGCCATGACGGCTTCGCAGACTGATTACTTCCTATGCATTAGCACTGATGAATGTATTTGCATTAGAAATCCGTGGATTAGCTACAGATCAGCTTGGATGTTTGATACAGATGTTGTATCGTGAGACGGAAACTATTGAGGGGTAACTTGTTGTTTACAATTGCAAGACTTTGTTCGTTAAAGCTGCACTCTCTTTGATTGAATTACTAATTGCATTCTTTTAACAATGGTTTCAAGCTTCATTATTTTTAAACTCATACAAAAATTCTAGAATCATCTCATCTACTCAAACTAACAGTTTCCTTCTCCTCACAATCATCAATCAAAATCGTTTTACGTAACAAGCTCTCAAACTGACAATAATTCACACCATGACGAATGTTCCGGCAATGATTTGCAGTTTGGTGCAACATTTGGCCACAATATCGTCAGACTTTCAAGTAACTTTCTATATTCAAAGCAAACTGTGACGTCATCGAAAACGACAATGGCGGCGACAGATGGCGACCCAGTATTGGCTAACTTAATCAATTGTTATTGACTATTGACACATATGAGCCAATCAAGTGGAATGGATCGAGTGTCAGCAGTCTAGTGGTTTCTGATAATGACATTCAATTTTGTAATCGGAATGTCCCCCTTCGGACCGATAGGGGTACTGAAGACCCCGATATGGTCGTGACAAGTGCATTTGGTAATTCAACGCAGTGTGTGATATCAACATTCATTATAAAATTTTATTATTTTCTTTGCAATTGTGACTATTCACAGGAAATTTAAAAAAATACAGTGCATTTGTATTGTAAGTTAGTTGGATATAATATTTCTTGCAACATTCGATCACAAAAACATGATAAACAAGCTAAGGAAGGCAAATTCCATTCAAAAAGTAATAACATACTTCGAGGCTTATATTCTGATCATACTTAGATAAAAATGTTAATCCAATAAAGCCGAAATGCTTATCTTTATATTTTGTGAACTCACTTAGCATAAAGCACTTTTACTTGTTAAAATATAATAAGATTTTCACCAAAGATATGCGGCGCGAGCAATTTAAGAATCTGGATTTTAACTATTATTTATTTGGAGGCCCTAGAGAAGACCAGTATTTTTGAATCTACATTTTTTCCCAAATTATATTTCTTGTTATACCAGCCTGACTTTGTTTTTTTTTTAACATAGTGATTAATAAATCCCTAAGGCCAACTAAGAATGTCGAAGCTGAAAACATAATTTCAACATTTAAAAAATTATTTTAAACTTGCAAGAGATAAGACAAAGGCGTGCTTCACTAAAATAACTGACCGAATCTAAACCGCAATTTAACAAAATTATAAACAAAACAAGAAATGCAAAATTAGAATCAATTAAGGCCCATTTCATCCCCCCGCAAACGTTAAAATCCTACCTATACTAAATACAGTAAAACAAATGGATAAATACAAACATAAGAAAGCAACTTCGTTTGCTATACAACCCGCCCTCTCCAGATTTGTAAGTAAAATTCGGAGTCAACCGACTAAAATAAATTGCTTGCGAAAACATGAGGCGGGAAAAAGTACTGTTATAGAATCAGCAGTCGCAATTAATGCAGACAGCCAAAAGAAAGATAACGAATGGCCTAACGTTTGTCCTGTGACGTCACTAAGTAAACTCGGCGATCTTCGCGTCTATTTTTAACGAACATCAAATGGTTTTCATTGATCCTTTTATTTTCTTCTTTGTCTTTCATTCAATTGCTTCCAGAAATTGTCGGAATGTGATGAATTTTTAAAGTGTGCGCGATGAAATTCTATTTGCTCTATCTTTCTGACACAAAACCGTCACTGTTTAAAATTAATGCGTTTAACACAAATCATAGTACAATTACAATGTTTAAATCATGACATTCAAATAACTCAATACTGAATTTCAAATACAGATTTGAAACCAAATTCATGGGATCCAAACCACATAAATTATTATCTGCAACTAATACACCTCGAATCTCATTTCGCTTAATGGAGATCTCCGGGGTCGAAATTGTACCAGTTAAATTAGTAATAACAGTACAATCCAGAGCCACGTGAAATAATAGTCTTAGTAATAACATCTAACTACGGTCTCCATATAAAGCAACTAAGAATGTAGGTAGTGAATGCTGTAAAACTTGTCTGGAAATGGAAAGAAAATATCAGTTAAGTTTTGAGAGCTTATTGGGGAAAATCAGACATTACCCAGAAAAAAATATAGGTAAGAAAGATTGCTGAAGTTTTTAACGTAAAGTTATAACTACAACCAAACAAAGAGAAAACAATCAAAACTATGTTAGCCTGAAAACCAATATCAAGCAAAAGCTAGGAAACGAAATAAAACAAAAAGATAAATCATGGCAATCCGACTCTTCGCACCAAATATTTAATTATTAAAGAACAGCAAGTTACAGTATATGCAGTGCAAACAAGCCAAAACAATGTCCCAACGAATTTAAGATCGCTACATACTGTGACAAATTCAAAGTACCATATGAAATCGATGCTAAAGCTATAATCTGGGAGTCTATAATCAAGAGTTAATATTTACTTCTATCAACAAAGATAAAAGATATTTTATAAAATAATTGCTAGCACACCATAAATCATCTAAAAGTTGCTAGTAAATTTTCCTTTAAGTTTAAAATTGGAGCCGTTCTTTCAGAATTAGTGTAGTCTATATTTTTAGTTGTCTTAATAGTAATGTTTTAATATTTAAATTATAAAGTTATTAGTTTACAATTTTAGCATATAATATGTAATTTTTTTATGTAACTACCTAATCTTAATGGTACTTAATTAGGTTTTAAATATTATTATTAGCCGTTATTTGGACTAGTAGAGAATACCTTGTTATAGTAAATCCCCTATTCAACCAATATTGTACATAACGTTCAAATAAATATATTGATCGATCCAAACAATACGTAAACTAGCAAGACTGACTTTTCCAACCACAGCAGATTGCAGAATCGCGTGCAGTGATTGCCAAGCCACAGTGATGCGCCAATTAATACCGAATCAATAATACCGATTAATCGGGACCGGTTGATTATACCACCGCTGACCAGGCTACACGCGTTGGTAATCCAATTCGGTACCACTCAGCGACCGAGACTCAACTTAGATTAAACGGGGCCCTACTGCATATATTTATTTTCTTTTTGTTCAAGAGAAAAGGTATCCTTTTACTAGCGTGTCTGATGGTAATAGATTTAATTGAATCAAGTGCCTACAAAATAGAGTTTCTCTGTCAAAAAATTCTTAGTTTTACGTAACAGTCCAAGTAACGTCTTTGCCAGAATCGTCCAACTCATATTCCAAATGTTATGTACAAGTTTCTTCTGATGAAATATGACTAGAATATCTCGTGGCAGCACCCGACGTAGAAAAAAAAACATTAATTTCGACACATCCGTAACCCGGGTTTGCGTCTCGCAATATCCATCAAGCGTCTATTTGCATAGAGGGTGATAAATCTAGGAAAGAAATCTTATATGGAGACGATATTGGCGACGGAGATGGCAATGTATCATCGCGGATTCATTTGTTGACTTATTGCCCTATATTCCAGTAGCGAGTTTGAATCTTCCGATTTGATATCAAGAGGGTGCTAGTGCTTCCCTGTTTTGAAAAATAAATTGCATTGCATATGCGAGACAGACTTGAGAAGCTATAATTCTGTTATAATTTCAATATCAGGTGAAACTATTAACTCCAAAATTGTGGCTCGTGATATTTTGTCAGTATACACAAATAATACATTAGTAAGTAAACTTGAGTGAAACATAAACAACTGTACTTCAATAAACCTATATTTGTTTCTTTTATTTATGTAACTAGATCAATATAAAATTTATCATCAAACCATATTTCATTTTGCACATTTCAGTTTATTTAAACTTCATATTTTGTTCCTTCATTTCTATATTATTATTTCTCTCAGTTGGGTTTCGTATGCTAATAAATGTTCCTGCATAGAAACTTAATAGTTTAATGCAGTTAAAGGTAACTCTAACTATCTGCTAACTTTATGTGCGAAAGCTGCTATTAGCTATACCACCGAAAACGTTTAAATTACCTTCCTGGTACAATTTACTGCTGCATTTGAATTTACAAAATGTAACAGAATTGATGGTCATATTTTAGATACTGCGTCTGCGTATGGAATTAAATCACTTTCTTCGAGGACCTATCAGTCAATTCCGGACTTTCCGTACAAAGTTATCATAAACTGATCAAATTTATTAGGTATCGGAGGTTTTTATTTTTTGGAGTTGATTATGGGTTCGTTGAAAAACTTGTCCATTTCTGTGAGCAGAATCATTATTTAAAATATGACCATCATTTTTGTTGCGCTGTGTTTAACTGCATTAGCAAAATCTAAAACATAAATTTGTTTAAAGTTACTGTATAAAGTAAATTTACTTCTATGTACTTATCCGGCTTGTCCGACTAATTTCGGACTTGAAGAACTATATCCTCAAGTACACAATAAAAGATTCTAGTCAAGTTCGAAACTAGTCGACACCCAAATCTTAACGGGAATTGTCTCCATAGCGGTCTCGCGTTCACTTCCATGAATATTGCTCGCAATAAACAATTATAATACGTTTCAGTATTATTGCCGTTTTCTTCAAGATTGCTTAATAATACATTTCTTTAGTTTCAGGTGAGTCTAGCCTCTAGTCGAGGGACTCGTAAGGTACACAAGTGTCACTATAGGAATGATTGTTGTATTAATTAATTTCCAAAGTTATTTTCAGTTCTCAATTGGCTGATAAATATTACTGCGTGTAAGGAAGGTTTGTTGGATTTCATTAAACCTTCAAATGATAAAAATAAAGATAATGAAATCACAGTTCAATTGACTTTGGACGATGCTTTCATCGGAAGTTAAAGTATATTTAAAAATAGCAAAACTTTTGGTATTTTAAAATGAAATCCAACTGTCGATAGCCTTAATTGAAACGATTCAGACGAAACGAGCTTAGCTCACTCCTCCGAAAGCAAAGATTAATCGAAATTAAATTCACTTTTGTTTCATTTCTGTCTTTTCATTTGCTGTTGTTGTTTTATTTTTAATAAAGATGCATTCACATTCGCACCGTCTCCTAAAACTTTGGATTTGGTTTAATTATTTTTATTTCTGCCTTTAATGTTTCACATTACATGTTAACTATCTGACTTCATTACTTTATCACTGTTAGCTCGTTCCTCTCTGTCTGCTTTATGTTTGTATGTCATTGTAGTAATTCTGTCATTGTCTGCAGTGTTTTAGTTGTTTTTACCCTTTTTGTTTCATTTTATATGAAATGCAGTTGTTTGCATCTAAGTGTTACAGTAGTTATTGGGTATTTAGATAAATGTGTAATAAAGTAGTATTTATTTTATCAATATTTAGTATGTAAACTTACAAAGTTGAAGATGGTAAGACACACTTAAACATACAACACAACTGCATAGACGTGCTTGATTCGTTCATTGTTACTCCCGCATCCTGAAACTTCTTCTTTAAATCACTTTTGCACTAAATCATAAAGTTCAAAGAATAATTATATACGGCTCTTGCATAATTGTCGAATCGTGACTCGAGTAGATTTAATTACACGACAAAACCGAAGCATCATGGAACTACTAAAAATTTCATAAGTTCCTGAGCTTGCAGACCTCAAAATATTGATCGTGGCTCTCTCTCATTCATGCTAACGTGTGACAAAGCCCGCTTTGGCTCACTGCTGGGTAAGCCACGCACACATACACACAATAGTCCAACACATACGTGCTATTAAAACCATTTCAGCGGGCGTCAGCTGACTGGGGGCGGCGAGAGGGGGAGGGGGACGTTATGAACAACGCATGCGCTGTGGCGGGTAAAGCGGCTGCAGCGCTTTATTTCCGAGCCAAGTGTTAGAGTAACAAGCTGCGGTTAAAGCTAGCCGCGCTTGCTGGAGTTAAATCGACACCCATTCAGAAAACAAACTGCGTATCAAGGCCGTTACGTCGTTTGACGTAATTAGTTCCATGGAATCCGCATGCTGTCTTCACGTATGAACACTTATTTCAACTTTGAGGTGACAGATACACGATACAGGGTTATTATAAACAGCTGTTCCTCATACTCTTTCTTAGAATTACGAGATAAGTGACACAAGCAGACTTAAATGTTTCTCAGTTTAAAGAAATAAAAACTCTAACCTAATTAAAAGCAGAAATGTTCTCAGAAAGTTTCGTAACACAGTCGAGTACTAGGTAAAGAACTTTCCGCCTCAGCCGAAACTTCTGGTCGTATCTTAAATCAGAGAAACATAAACAAAAAAAGACAATTAACGATCTGATTGTCGGAGAAATACGTGAACCTATAAATGAGGTGCAACGCCAGTAAAATATTTCGTAAAATACAGTCGTACGCAAAAATTCCGATGCAAAGCGTATTTCACGTTCGCAATTCCATCTGATTTTTAATTCGGCGCGCATATTCTCGTCACGTTCGGTAGCAATAAACAATTATTAATGCGTTGTTCGAGGCACATGTTCACAGTATTCGAGTGTGGCGGACTTTTTAAGTGTTCGTTAATTTCGAGTGGACTGGAAAAGTCCAGTCCGGGAATGAGGCAATCGCTTTAACGTTCCAACCACTTTCGTTTCTATCGAAAAATCGGGTCCGCACATGATAAATTTGGCCGACTGTATCTAGATAAAACGCAGCCATTTTCGCTCGATTTACTACGGGATTTTGGTTAGAAAGGCTAAAATAATTTGAACGTTTGTTAGACTCGGATTTATTGGAGCTACTAAGGTTCCTAAATGTTTGATTTATAGTCTTTTAAGATGCTTTTCTACCCTCAACATAAAAAATAGGGGATCTGACAAAGTGTGCAAATCAAATGTGAAGAAATGCGGGCTTCACTCTTTTTACTTCGTGATATAGAGAGAGACCTTTATTGTAATGATGCGCACTCGAAATTTCTCAATTTGTATCATTCTCCAATTAATTATTGGAATTCTTATCAAGGGCACTCAAGTGGTGTTTGATTAAGGGAAGGTCCTTCGCAAAGGCTTCAATACAGAAGTTATTCAAATCTTTTCCTTGTCTCGACCGACTGCCAGCCTATTTTGTCTATTGTGTTCTTCTTCACAAATTAAAACTTCTCCATTGGAGTTATTTAAACAGATTTTATCTTTAGAATCCATTATTCTGAAATCCTTGTGTTTGAAAATGTTGGATTAATAAATATTTTTTGTCGTTAGCGCTGTTGTAAAAATGTCAATCGGTATTAGGGCGAATAAGGGCGCGAAACATCGACTCGATGATCCGTGATAGGGTTTAAACATTCGTTTAATTAAAAAGGCCGGGATTTAATTGGAAAAGTATACATTTACATAGTCTTTTGTTTGTTCCCGTTGTGATTTATATTTGGTGACGTGAGGTGAGCTCAGTCGGTAGGAACGAGGAAGGCGCGACTTTTTTGCTCCATTACCCGGGATTTTATTTTGACACGTTGGTTTTTTGTTACGCAAAGATAATAGAATGTGTTATTGGAATAATTTGAATAAACAAACGGGTTCGCCGTAATATCGTTGTTGTTATGGCGCCATTTTCGACACCTATTCGCGAAGTTCTACAGCTGAATGAATTCCTTTATGTATTTATTTAGAACTAGCTTCTACCGGTGGCTTCGCTCGCGAGAAAATAGAACATTAACCCTACAGTATTCCTTTGAATTAACTTTCTATTTTCATTATAAAAAGTACCCTATATGTTATTCTAGGACATATTTTACCCATGGGCTAAAGTTCATTCAAATCCATTCAGCCGTTTGAGCGTCAAAGAGTAACAAACATACACACTCCTAGATACATATAAACTTTCGCCATTATATTACTGTGATTACAAAGTAACCTCTGATTCATTGTTATACATCAGTATACCTACAGCTTACACGCTATTGCTTGTTTGTTTATCTATATTTTGTACAGCCTTTTTAATTCCTATTGCCTTATTGCGAGTATAAATCCTTCTCGAGGCTCCCTCTCTGATGAGGATTAATCTTTCGAAAAATAAAAAAAAAAGACAAAGATACACCCACTACAGTTTGGAGCTTATATTGTAACTACGTATTTAAAAGACGTGCCGCTTTCAAATTAATTCCTTGGTACACGTAATCTTCTATTTCGCGTTATTAATTCCGGCCTCCCTCGGCCCATTCTATGAAGGTTTCACCGCCCTTATCCTTAGCAATAAAGTCAAAAATCTATTGATATCAGTTTCTGTCACCGACACTCCTGGCCGATCATAACATCCCATATTTTATCTCTAAGTTCGATTCTCTCCCACATTCTTTATTTTCTTTGTCAAAATTTTGCGATCGTGCTTGCTAGATACTTATTTTTCATGTTACACCTCAGTGCACTGTTACCCTATGATTCGGAAAATACTTTGCATATCTGCAAGCTATTTATTTATGACATGGTAAGCAGAAACGGTTTGTACATAAAACTTTAATAACCGCAATGGTTACTTTGTATTCTATGATATGCTTGTAGCTTTTGAAAAATATCCTTTCTTTCTTCAAAAACCGTTTATAGGATGCCAAGAAATTGTATCATTATATGATCCGTAAACTATCCTATTAGATTCCATCTTTGTCGAATCAAAGCACAATTTTTTCGTGTACTTACCGGTCGTCAAATATATAAATATTTTACGCCTACTAGCTTCTGACCGCGGCTTCAAAAGTGTGAAAGAAAAAATCATCCCAAGAAATATACTCCCGAGATAAAGTATGGTGTTTTAGGAGATCGGTACACGGGTAGACCACCCGTGTGCCGAATTTCATCCAAATCCATTCAGCCGTTTGAACGTGAAAGAGTAACAAACATATGTAGACACATACTAGTTACACAAAAACTTTTGTCCTTATATCATTAGTGTGATTCTTTTTCATCATCAACCTTCCGGCGCCATCGACCAACCGTTCTGCATTGTTTTTATGTCTATGTTTTTATTTAATTCCGGCCCCAATACTAAAATCAAAAAATAAAAATATTTTATTTCACATAGGCCTACATGGGCACTTATAAAACGGTGGAGCAGTTCATAGACACAATATTGATGATTTACCAGGAGGCCACATATGCAGAGGTAGTCATTGCCAAACAAGCGTATCTTCGTAAGTTCAGTGACTAAGTGGCTGTAGGTCACTATAAACGCCATTGAACTGGTGATACTAGCTAGCCCTCTTTTACTAACCTATAATGAAAAAATTAGTTCAATTTGCGAGCTTGCTGTCACCATCTTGTAATCCCCATTCGAAAACCAGCCACGTGCCATTGTGGTATTAAACAGAGAACTGCTGACACTAGGTCAACTTACACAAAAATCCGGGCAAGTGCCATTCGGGCTTAAGCACTGAGGGTTCCGTACAAACTTACCTATGTAAATAGTTCAATTCCTAGAAAAAAAAAACCGGAGCATAAGGTCTTGTCTTTAGATTATGTTGACTTAGAAGTTTGATTTTTTCACTGCTGCTTTGGATAACCGACCTGATTATTTAATATTAATTTCAGGTTCATACCTCTATACGTTTTTTAGATAAAGAGTCTTGAAAGACGGACAGACCAACAGATAGACGGACACTAAAGTGTTCTTAACAAACAGTGTCTTCAAGACAATGTAAAGGCTCTTAACAAACTAGTACGCCTCACCATCAACGATTGCATCACTGTTTACCATCATGTGGGATCGCATTCAAGCACTAGTTTATATCAATTTAAAAAAAAATAGTTACGGAACCCTAAAAATTACGAAAACACGCTCATCTATATTTACAGTGGCCTACTGGACCCTAGAAATAGATGCTCCAGGAGCTATAGTCGTAAACAACACGAAAGGCTTATGGAAAAATTTACCGTACCGTACTTACGTTACGTGGTGTGGGTAATATTTTTTGTACTAAACTATTGAAGACTGACAGTGTGGTGTTTTTGTAGGTAGGTGGTCCCAGGGTAACAGGATTGTTCAGTGCGATACTGGAACGCAAAAATATACGTGGCGAACTTCTCCAATGACTAAAACCCATTTATGTTCCTTCTTTACTTTTGTTGCCCGGGGTTCACTTCCACTTAACCCATGGTTCTTATTGATTCTATGCTTGGGATTAATTTCAAAAGCAAATAATTCATATGTCTTTCGTTCGCATAACAGCTAAAGGCACAAATCAACTTCAGTAAATATGTTATGTAGGAGGACATATTATTATGTCTAGATGTACGAACTTAATTCTATGTTAGACCAGTTACCAGGCACCTTAAGAATGACAACAATATTCCGTTGCTCTGATTAAGTGATTACCGCCACAGAGATTATAAACACAATCCAAAAACAGCGCTATCCTCACCACAAAGGACACCACAAAAAGTAATTGTTCAAGTGAAAATAAACAAAAACCATTGTACATTACAGCTAAGGATAGATTTAGCTGTAATTATGGGGGAAATAAAAGGAGGGATAAGATAAGGAAAACCCTTGTGGGACATTCCGAAAAACTTGTAATGATGCTCGCTTGTATCGGCTTCACGGAAAAAATGTCGGGGGATGTCCATTAGCGACGCAAATTGCGATATTTTCGGATACTGCAACACGGCCGTTTTAAATATGGAATTCATTTTACAAACTGATAAAACGGGAAAGGCGAAGCAGTAAGAGAATTGGATTAAATAAATAATCTATGAGATCCAGAAAAAATTGTGATTCTGGAAACTTTGCAAGTATAATAGTAATATAATAATAAATATTCCACAACTACCACACAACGCCGTCTAGTCTCAAGCTAAGCAGAGCTTGTGTTATGAGTACTAGACAACTGATAAACATACTTATATATTTCTAAATATTTGTCTTTGGTGGGAATCGAACCTACGACCTCCGGCATACCAGTCACGGCCACTAACTACTAAGACCAACAGGCCAGTTCTTAATACACACATAGAGCAGTGACGGCCGAGTGGTAACGGCCCCGACCTACAAGTTGTAGGTTGCGGGTTCAAACTCAGCCAAGCGCATTACTTGGTGTAATTTGTTACGTCACCACTGCTCTCAAAACGGTGAAGGAAAACCTCCTGAGGAAACCGGCATGTCCCAGATCCAAAAATTCAAAGACATGTGACATTCACCAATCCGCACTGGACCCACGTGGTGATCCAAGAGAGAAGGCCTGAGTCCCAGCAGTGGGAACATTAAAAGGCTGATTATTATTATGTACAATACACACTATTTATGTTATCAATCTAGTAAATAAAACACACCAGCTTCACTCCTCATCTGTTATAGATACTGGGCTGCCGAGTCCAAAGACATGAAGCGTTTATTCTGCATTTATTTGCATCATACATTTTCAAAGTCAGAAAACTCAGAAATCAAATAACAGCCCACATACGAATACATCACTACCTCAACATACATCACACCTCTAGCACTTACCATGTGACCCTGAAACCACAATTCACTATGTATGCAAACCGAACGCGGCCTAAAAGTAATAAATAAGACTTCAACCGCGCCGTATTTCAGAAGTCGCTTCCGACTTCCGACAGCGACAAAATATCTGCAAGTCTAATTCCGCAAGTTGCAGCGGAGAGGCCATGCATTACAAATGCAGGAGTGAGTACAAGTCGCAGACGCATGCCATTATCGCCCGTCTGGCTTATACCGCCCGGGCTAAAATTTTGCCTTTGTGCATAAACAGGGACAGTAATAACATGATTGGGACAGCATATGCTTGCAATTTTGTTGTATGTTGTTCCTTGTTTATGGATTTCAAAATAGAAATTGATGGGTGTGAAAATTATAACTGTATTGAGTACTCTTGGGTAAGGATGCTTAATTTTCTTGCCATCTTTTAAAAGATGAACGTACTGGAGGATTTGAAAAACTTTATCTTTTTTTTTATTATTGATAGGCTTGCGTTGGACCACCATCTCACCTGATGGTAAGCGATGATGTGGTCGACGATGAAGCACGCTTGCCTAGAAGAAACCTATTCACTCTCGACTTAAAGACTTCTAAGTTGTAGCTATCGGGAAACACAGATTCCGGAAGGGAATTCCACTCCTTGGCTGTACGCACAATAAATGTGTTCCCAAAACGCTCCGTGCGTATGTGTGGGATGTCTACCTTGTACCGGTGGCGCAATGCTGTACGTCGTGTGGTCCGATGATGGAACGGACTTGGCGGAATTAGATTGTGCAATTCCAGTGCACTATATCTGTGGACATAAGCCTCCCCAAGTGTTATCGTAACGACCGATATGGTAGCCATCAGTTCTCGCATATCGGTCTCGCTATGGTTCTCGTAGCCATCAGTTCTCGCGACCTTCACCAAGTCATCGGTCCGCCTTGTGGGAGGCCTTCCAACTCTGCGTCGTCTAGTATGCGGTTGCCACTTCAGAAACTTCTCTTGGCCTCATTGACCATCCGTTCTGCGAGCAATGCGCCCTACTCACTACCACTTAAGTTTGGCGATTTTTCTGGCTATGACTATAGTCGATAGTCCTTCCACAGTCATAATGCCAACTTAGCGTCGATGTCCATAAATTGAACATAACAAACAGAGATATTATGACTTTTTTACTACACAAGACAATATTAAGTTTTCAGTCAGCTAAGTACTAAAACTGTTGAACACAACAAAAGCATTATTAATGTCTGCGTTCACTATTAATCTTAATCTCTTAAGTACATAGTTATGGGGATCATAAAAACTGGTATAAAGCACTTTTCTTATACCCAGACTGATCCATATTGTAGTCTAGACATGTACAAAGTATTGTCCAATTAAACGCGAACTTAGAACTTCTACAAGGTTACACAATAACATGTACCTCTAAGCTCTTTAAAGACGATCACTAACGACCGTCCAATAATATTTTGGCAAAAAAACAGTAGGGCTATATACACCGTTAAATTTTAATCGTTTTAATCCCGTGGAGGGTCGATCCGGTACATGAAACACTATAGCTACACTAGCGAGTCCAATGACCTTTAGATAGTAGTCGGCGTTGCGTACAAACTAACTACAGGTCATTGGACTCGCTCAGCTGACGTTTTCTTAAAGAAATTAATTTCTTACATGCGTAAATTAATACGAGTTTTGAAAAAAAGGTACTTTATTTTTTAATTTTATCTTTACAAATTGATAGTGTTTCATATACCGGATCGACCCTCCACGGGATTAAAACGATTAAAATTTAGCGCTGTATATAGATATATGTATATAGTAGGTATATCTAGAAAGTACAATTGTAAACCACTGGCAACCTCTCAGAACTATGTTACTAACATCTTAAACAACAACTTATGTTCTATGACATTTAATTTTAGTTCATAAGATTTTCATACAAAAATAAAAATATTTAAATTGAACGTTCTAAACATTACGAAGTAAACGCGAAGCAAGCGATATTACAATGGAGGCGAGCGGGATCGGGCGGCGGCGGTGCTTGATGCGCTTGCGTTGCATCATACAGACGTATATAGGTATAGGAAATTACAGAATTGAAATGTGTTAGACAAAACAACGAAATCTCTAAGATTGGTTGTGATAAATGAATACAAAGTTATAGAACAAAAGTTGTTTTTTATGATGTTAGTAATACAGTCCTCCAAGGTTGTTAGTGTTTTACAAATAACCCTGTATATAAAATGAGAAACTGACTGACATATCAACACCCAGCTGAAACTTCTGGGACTAGGAGCGTCAAATTTAGCACACGGTTTCCTTTTATGACGTAGACTAGCACTAAGAGAGAATTTACAAAAATTCACCCCTTAAGGCGTATAGTCCCTTGAACCATCTGACCGAAATTATGTGAACGCAACTCTCGCACTCGCCTAGGCGGCAGTACGCAAATCTGTGCATTTATTTGCGGCCAGCAGCGCCCGGAAAGCGCTTTAAATCCATTTTCTCTGCGAGATATTGATTGATTTACATACGCAATGTTCACTTTGAAGAATATTTAACCACCAATTTTTATATGTAAAAATGTTTCTAAATGTCCAAGCCGTTTCGAAGGAGTAGGGAAAAGTTACGAAAAGTTGCGAAATTGCTAATTTTTTTTTTTTTGACAATAGTATTAATTGCACGAAAAAATCAAATGTTGATATTATTGTTCATGAATCTATAATAAACATATATTTTTTTCAAACTAATTGACCTCGCCGTTACGGAGGAATAGGCCTCAGAAAATCACTGTTTTATGGCACTTTTCGGTCGCTTAGCCCTTAAGGGGATCAAACTGGTGTCTAAAGTTTGTATGAAAAAAACTTCTTCTACTTCTTAAATCTATTCTATTCTACTTTCACACGGACGAAACCACTGGCAGAATCTAGTATACCATAACTGACTTCTCAAAGTTTATCTATGACATTACTGACATCCTGTGCCTCGGAAAGCACTTAAAACCGTTAGTCCTGGTTGTTGTTCGTAGATCTTTGACAGTTGTTACGTGTAGGCAGACGCCAGAAAGTCTAACGGTTAGTCTGTCCAAGGAGTATCATGACGCCTAGTAACTGAGTTGTGGAGGTCTGATAGGCAGTCGTTCCATGTAACACATGAGTGTACAGCCGCATTCGATTAGACTAAAAGCCGATCCCAAACTAGTTGGGAAAACGCTAGTAGGTGAATTGTCGTGAAATATTAGATACAAGTACCACTACCACGATATTTTTATGTGCATAACCCAAAGTTAACAACACTAGCGCGATCACCGAGCTTAAGTTTGATAAGTGATATGTTTTGTGCTCTTTTGATCAATCCCTGAGAAAAGACAGGCATTGTTTTTAACACGCCCCACGACATCGACATCTCTCAATTTTGCTGACATCATTTTGTTGCCGCGCTTGGAATATAACACGCCGTCGACCCCGGCCTCGTCCTTATCGGATAGTGAGCGGCTTATTGCTCGCCATCCGAAAGCCTGCACCTACACCGGGAATCAACCTGTGACTTCCAACATTCAAAGTGTCTCTAAGACGTGAGGAGGTTAGCACCATCTAATTAATAGACACTCCACTGACAATGACTAGTATGAAATTTCTGAACTGATCTCACTAGTAGATTTTACTACAGACTCGTTTAGTAGAACTTTAGGCCTATTTCCTATTAAAAAAAAATATGAAGCAATTGATTGTCATGTGCTATAACAAAGTAAAAGACACAATGGGTGGAGAAAAAATACAAAAAACAATGGTCGCGAAGTTCGCAGGTCTGTAGGCGCCCTTAAAAACTTCATATTGTTCAGAATTAAAATGATTGACGGCCCTATTATGTTTCGTCTAGAAAATATTCTTATAATAACCCAATTAAAATACGATTGCGAAGTTTGAACCAGATTAGTTTCAGAAACATTGTAAATGGTTTTACTACAAATTTAATTCGAAACAATTGCAATTCAGAATACACCTGTACTTTAGGACATGTAGAGGGCGAACGTTCTTTGATTTAATAGGAAAATAATTAGTTTATTGCATCAATCACAGTCGTAAAGTTTGAATTTGAACTTAACTCTTGAGCACCTACTACCATTATATCAAACGCAAAAAAAAAAAAAATAATAATATATATAATGTTTATAAAACTACGGTGTTCGGCTGATATTTTGAGCATTGTCCCTTATGAACCTAGAAACGGTTCATACGACATTTGAAAGGTTATTTTCCCCGCCGTACCTAAAATCACGTGTAAATGCAAATTATCATAATAGGTATTATATTTAGCAAAGAAATGGTTGCATAGAAATGGCTAGTCAAGGTTACACTCCGATTTTCGGTTAAGAAACCGTGCGCTCAACGAAAAAACTAATACATGTGATATCTCACACCACCCGCATCTCCTTTTGTCAGTTCGAGATTTTTGCCATAATCAAAAATGTTGTGTGACAATGAATAAGAGTTCAGTCCATCTTCCATCAGAGTGGTCTACCAAAGCTGGAACAATTTCATTCTCGTACGAAACCTATAATCTAAAATCTGACCACGTCTTACCAAGGGCGAGAAGGGGGTTAAATGTGGACGACCCTACCTTGCAAGTGACAAGCGGGAAGTTATACGACGACACACAGCAACTAGCATTCTAGGTACTCTATCTGCGAAAGTACATCCATCTATCGCCTCGAACTTCACCGAGAACCCATAATAATTTTCCCCAAATATTTCCTCTTCTAAACTTCACGAACAGTTACAAAACCGCCCGCAGCGCACTTTGTCCGGACGCTGGCCACAAGTCGGACAAGGCACAAGCCTGGACAAGGCACGACCCGGACAAGGCGCTAGACACTAGGCACTATGAGGCACTAGGAAATACGTGCATGCCTCGGGCGCTCTAACGCTTTGAGTGAAAACTCGTGTATGGCAAACTACTGTGTTGCATAAATATGCCAGCTGTGATAAAAAATGGATGGATATTGGATAGTGTGGTGCGAAGTGTGTTTTTGTTAGTAAAGAAATAATATCTACTACTGAGCATATATTGCTATTATAAAACTAAGTCCCCACTGCATCTGTCAGTCTATATTCATCAATGAGAACCTATAATTGGCTCAATATCTCCATTTGTTACAGCTGATGGTTCTCCTACGATTAAATAAATATGTCCACAATAAGCTTAAAACTACACGTGTGCGGTTTTCATCAATAGCCAGATATTCATGAGGATGGTTAGACATGCATATTATAGTAGACCCCTGCGAGTTTAGACAGGTTTCTAGTACAAAATATTCAAGAAAAAGAGAATTGATCAGTTTCTGAATTATTTACTTTATATTTAGCTCGCGAATGACCACTATCTCACCTGATAGTAAGCGACCATGTGGTCGACTTCGGAGCACGCTTGCCTAGAAGTAACGTATTCACTCTTAACTTAAAGACCTCTAGGTTGTACCTATCAGGAAGCACAGACTCTGGTAAGTCATTCCACGCCTTATCTGTGCGTATGAGATGGATGTCTACATGTAGAGCATCTCACTAGTGAAGCAACGCCATATGACTACTGGTCCGATGTTGAACATCCGTTTTAAGCATTGATGAATAAAATAGACATGGAACATAATCAACAATTTTGACCAAAATGTTATTGCGTTTGTGGTTTCACATTCACCAATTAAAATCTGGTATACGAGTATTAAACCTGGCATCATAAAGATTCCTTTAAAACATAAATTCTATTAATAATAAAACATCGGCATAACGAACCGCAGACAGAAAATAAACAATGGAACCCAAAATAATAATTGTTAAACTTCCCCGTCTAACTATGTAAATCAATTAGTCGGTCGGGAGGTCTTCAAAATAATTGGATCAAATGAAAAGCTCTCATTTCAATAAACAATCCATAGACGTCACGACTTAGGGCTGTCACTTATTTATAGGGATTTGATCAGAATTTGAACCAGGTGAAGGTTGCGGGAATCCAATGGAAGCGGGACGCGAAGGATCGTTCATTGTGGCGACACTTGGGGGAAGCTTATGTCCAACAGTGGACGTCTATAGGCTGATATTATGATAATGATGATGATGATCAGAATTTTGACTGAACTCTGAAGAATAGAATAGAATAAACTTTATATACTGTACAGCAAAAAGTAAAATAATTTATACATAAACATAAATCTATGGGTACAATGGCGGTCTTATCGCTGCCAGCGATATCTACCAGACAACCTTAGGAAGTTTCTTTTTTCAGTTATAGGCAGCGTTCAAGCAAAGGGAATGCTTTGAATTGTTTAAATCTTGTTGAGTGCAATTCTCAATACACGCACTGCACAGTCTTCTGATTTCCAGTTCTGATTTAGCGTCGTCCATACACACAGTTTATGGTTTTCCAGCTTCTAGAGTTATATAGACACTGGGAAAAAAGAAAAATTAATAACATGCAAATCTCAAACTTGACGCCAATTAGTCTTGCATGCTTGCAAGACTCTTGTGTGAGCAACACTAGGTCTGATAATTCTTGATCCACAAACTCACCTCCTAATAATTTTGAACATACTAACAAGTACATAGTAACAAATTCTTTAGAAAAGATCCTATAATTAAAAGATTCTGTGGCAATGCGTAAATAAATATATTTTTCGTACGATACATAGAGACAATCAACGCCAATGTTTTCTCTTATTCAAAAGAGTCACTGAGGCCCTAGTACTCAAAAGGGCTGCTAAAGAATCACCAGTGAGTTTTAGTCAAAGTCTGACTGAAATTAATAAAACAATACTTGGTTTTCCTCACCCTACCTGATTCGGTTTGACAGCTATGACGTCATAACATGGCGATAAGTCAATCCTATTCTTATTCGGAAAAGGTTTGATCATAAACGCCACCACAAAAAAATAACATGCTTCAAAAACAGTTATTGGAGCTGTGAAAGCCCTGCTTGTTCTGATGTGAATAGATTTTGAGACTTAATTGATAGGAACAGTATTAAAGAAATATGAAAAGAAATCAATACTTCTTAATTAGAACATTTCTAAGAATTTTCCTGTAAAGAAATAGTTGGATACGATAAATTAATTTTCTTGTCCATAATCAAAGACGCTACAAAAATTCCATTCATTTTGAATACAGCTATTTATCAATATTGTTTTCATAGAACAATGGAGTCTTAAGCTCACAAGGTTACATGCTTAGATTAAATCAAAACAGCTGAAGATAGGTAGCTCGCCTCTAGCGCGTAGACCGCTGAAATCAAGCCCCCGTAGCTTAATTTCTCTCAGTAACATAAACAGGCGTGTTACGCAAAAAAAAATGTTTTAAGCTATTGCAGAGCTTCTATCGCGGCCCTTGAGCGTGGAGACCGAATCCAGAAATTCCGAAACGAAAATAACCTAACACCCCCAACTCATTTGTTTTTTGAGCGTGGTGATCGATAAGAAAACAAATGAGTGAACAATCAATCAAAATTCAATTCAATGTGTGCAAGTGTAACTTCAATTAATATCAAAGAAAAAAAAAACAATGGAAAAAATACTGCATAAATAAAATAAATAAATAATTATAATTGCATAAGTTGATAAAAGTGCTATGCAATAGCTTTACCGCGGCAGTCCCCGAGTGTCACACGTCTTTTTTTTTTGTTTTAAATGTTATAAAGGTTATCTATTAATATGCCTTCGTGTGCTTTTATGCGTTGTACAAATCATACAAAAACAAAATTCAAATTACGTGGAATCACATTTCAGCAAACCGCACTGGGCCCGTGTGGTGGATTACGGCCCATTCCCTCTCCTAGTGAGGAGGCGTGTGTCCCTACAGTGAGAACATTAAAAAGGCTGATGATGATGATGATGGCATTTCACTCGTGCATGTAGTTGTGCACAGAGTCCAGGTTTTCTGATTGCTATGTTAGCGCGTAACTTATCTTTCTCTTATGTATATCAATGGTTACATAATTTTAAGACCGCACTATCGCATTAGGTATTTACCCGTAATGATAGCTGTAAGGAAGATAAATAAATACATAAAATAAATAAATGTCATTTACATGTACACTAAAAATGGTACATTTTGATACAAGTGCAGAAAGTTTGTCATTGCGACGGAGACGGAATTCGCACGAGTGTGTTATGGAGCCGAGAGCTGCAGTGACAAAGCACATGTATCAAACGACTTTTTTCAATACACTAACGAAGAAATAAAAAAGCGACCCCACGAGTCGCTGGTCAACCAACGACTCGTGGGGGTCGACGCGCGCCCTGCGTGATACGATAAATGTAATAAAATTGTGGAGAACATGCACACTTTTCTGCACTAGTGCGTAAAACAGTCGTCGTGCCTAAAAGCGGTAGAATAAGAGCGGGTTTTCGAGCAAGTGTATTGAAAATTAATTGTCTCGATTTCTATCACGCAAAATCTCATAACAATCCCTTTATTCACACTAACACAAAGTACCCATATACAAATATCGGGTATTCATCACCTCCACAAGGAGCATCCCATAGCCCTCTCCTCCATGGCATGAGAAACCACAGCTGCGTACATTAAAATATCTTCGGCTAAAAACGTTTCTTTTGTACGCCTATGTCTAACCCGCGGCGTTGCTTTATTTCTCTGATAGTTTAAGTGCACTGTCATCGTGAGGATGTATGTGGGATTGTGGAATATGAATTGTTAGAATCCTTGTTTTTATATGGGGGGAAATAAGAGGTTTTTTTAACAAAGCTCTCCTCATAATGCTGCACTTCTTCTTCTTTTTTACTTTTGGTGGACAATAAAGTTTATTCTATTCTATTCTTCTTCGTGTTTTTGATGCATAGACAACATTATTTAAAAAAAGTAAAATTATTTTGTTCAAAATCAGTGACTGAACGGATCCCAATAGTTTTTACACCATGTTATACTTTTTCCCAAAAATATTTTAAAAAAGTCTCAAGTTGGCCACCACTGACACTAAATGCAAAACAGGATACGGCAGGGCATAGCGGGTATTAGGTGCCAGCAAACAGCTGTGTACAAGTGCAAAACAACCCCTCAGTCGCCTGGATGGCACGGTGACTATGTATTTTTGCTGACATATTATTATTATTATGAGTCCGTTGTGTCCCACTGCAGAGCTAAGGCCTCCCTTCCATTATTCCACTCTTTTCTGTCCTTAGCCACTTCTGGCCAATCCTTAAGATAGGAGTCCAAATAGTCACGCCATCTCCTTCTGGGCCTACCGCGTCGCCGGCTCCTACTGACTTATTAAGCTTATAACTTTGTGATTTTTCATGATATAGTTATTGTACATAGATTCTTTTAGTCAACATAAAAATACTAGATAGGTATTTCAGGTTTCGCATATACTAAAAAAAAATCATACATTCAGCCGAACACAGAACCTCCTCCTTTTCGAAGTCGGTTGAAAATAAGGTTGCATACTATTCTTTTACAATACTCAGAAAACAATATTAAAGTTCAGTTTCGGCGAACCAGTTACAAAGACAATGCCGTGCCCAACGAAGATTGATACCGGCGGGGTCGTCCATCACGTGATAGTGCCAACAAACACACTCACACAACCAACCGCCTTTCATTAGTAAACAAAAACTTGTCAGCAAACAAGATATTAATGACTTGAGGGGAGTTAAAGAAAGATTTGAAGGCGAAATTAAATTTTTGGAGGACGACTCGCAAAATTTGTTGATGTTATAAGGTAATTTCACGTAGCTTTTCATGCAGTTTTTTTTTTAAGTGCGGTACCATCCTACGATCTCTCTAATTTTACGTAGCTTTTCGAGCAGTTTTTTTTTTATTGCGAAAGCTTCCAATAACTTCTCTCACTCTAGAGCGGAGCAGGAGGGCGTGTCAGACTTTAACTGACTATAACCCACTCGTATGTTCCTTCTTCCCAGTGGTAATGTGAAAGTAAAACCCGGGGTCTTAGGACGAAGACAAAGAAGGAACAGGGGTGGGTTTTTGGTCAATAAAAGTCTGTCCCGTTCCGTCCAAGATCGAGGTATCTTGTTGGATGATTTCACCACCTAAAAATTTCTAGGACCCCGGGTTTATCCTTTCAAAAGCGAACCCATGGCCCCAGTAGGTTTCGAACCTGCTGGGCTCCTATGGTTTTGCTGACATCTCTTTGTGGCGCGCGTGAAACACTACGCGACGACTCGGGCTCCCTGACCATATGAACCGACCACGACCACGTTATTGCGTAAAATCAAATATAAGGGTATAATAGAGGTCAATCAAAACTTTATCCACTGCACCTGTCTGTCTTCTGTCGTCAACTACTAAACGCATTTTCACGCAGTTTTCACCAATAGAAAGAGTGTTTCATGAGGAAGATTTAAGTGTATAAATATATGCATATTATAGTAGGAAAAAGCCGAGAATTTTAAAGATTTCTAACATCTGTGCGAAACTGGATATATATTTTACAAACTTTCAGTCGGTAAGGACTAGATCATGTAAAAAAACACACATACCTTATCAATATATACATCTATATTAACTGAGCCTTGAATAAAATATGCTTTTCCGATGACATACCCAAAAGGATACATGGTAACATACGTCCAAATTACACTGACCTCGATACACTAACGACTTAAGTGCCAACAGAGGTCGGATAAAACTGGACAGTACATAATGTCTGTTATAGCCAAAGTTAAAATAACATAAAAAATATTATGGAGGTCACACATGCCGCCCTAAAGACGTCCATAATATCGTGCGGTCAGAGGCATAAATTCTCTTATGTAAACCGTGGCCTATTTAATATTAAGATGATCTTATACCTCTTGCTTCTATTGTGGAATAAAAATGTATATTAAAAAAAACCGGCCAAGTGCGAGTCGGACTCGCCCATGAAGGGTTCTGTAGCAGCAAGTAACATAATATAAAAGTTCTTGTAATGTGTTGTAACTTTGATCGATGTTTTAATAATAGAGTATTTTTTTCGATTTATGACGCATTAAAAAAAAATTACTTACTAGATTTCGTTCAAACCAATTTTCGTTGGTAGTTTTTATAGTAATGTACATCATATATTTTTTTTAGTTTTATCATTCTCTTATTTTAGAAGTTAGAGGGGGGGGGACACGCATTTTACCACTTTGGAAGTGTCTCTCGCGCAAACTATTCAGTTTAGAAAGAAATAATATTAGAAACCTCAGTATCATTTTTAAAGACCTATCCATAGATACCCCACACGCTTGGGTTTGATGAAAAAAAAAATTTTGACTTTCAGTTCTATGTATGGGGACCCCCAAAATTTATTGCTTTTTTTTCTATTTTTGTGTGAAAATCTTAATGCGGTTCACAGAATACATCTACTTACAAAGTTTCAACCATGTAGCTCTTATAGTTTCGGAAAAAAGTGGCTGTGACATACGGACGGACGGACAGACAGACAGACAGACAGACAGACAGACAGACAGACATGACGAATCTATAAGGGTTCCGTTTTTTGCCATTTGGCTACGGAACCCTAAAAACGCCACCACATTCGATAAAATATGCCTATATTTATAGGTATACTAACTATACTGTTAAAAGTAGAAAATAAAAGGAACTCCCAAGACCCGTGATAAAAAAGCAGCCTATGCTTTAATTCAAAGCATGACCTACCCGTACAATACCTAATTCCATGCCACTCCATTTAGCCTTTTAAGTGTGAAGAATTAGATAACATAGGTATAAGTATACATACATACCTATAAAATGTTGCCTTTATAATAAAAGTTTTTTTTTTTTAAAGAGTAAACGATTATCTTTTTTATTGAAGAGGCAATTACTCTTGAAGTTATTTAAAAGTATTAAACTCAGACTGAGTATTACTATTAAACATACTTAAAAACAGCAAATCATAGAGGCCTGTTGGTCTAGTGGTTAGTGACCCTGACGGCTATGCCGGAGGTCGTGGGTTCAATTCCCACCCAGGACAAATGTTTGTGTGATGATCATTATCATTTGTTCTGTGTCTGGGTGTAATTTATCTAAAATATGTATGTATTTAGAAATATATAAGTATGTTTATCAGATGTCTAGTACTCATAACACAAGCTCTGCTTAGCTTGGGACTAGACGGCGTTGTGTGATAGTTGTGGAATATTAGATATTATTATACATTAACTATAATGGACTGAGTGACCTTTTGAATCACCAAACTTGTTTAACAAAATTGTTATGAAAAGAATTGAAGAATTTTCTGAAAACCAGCTTTAATGCACATGAGGATACAAACTATACTAATATTACCGTAA
Source organism: Mythimna albipuncta (assembly GCA_929112965.1). Classification (NCBI taxonomy): domain Eukaryota; kingdom Metazoa; phylum Arthropoda; class Insecta; order Lepidoptera; family Noctuidae; genus Mythimna; species Mythimna albipuncta. The sequence continues at coordinate 8,668,971 of OV815974.1, read as the reverse complement.
CTCTGTATGTCTTTCACGGTTAAAGTACTGAACCAATTTTGGTGAAATTTAATACGTAGTCATTTTAAACCTCATGGAAGGCTACTTATTATCTGGCTCCGACTTAAACTTTCATGTATAATAACCGACATTCGTGCGATCGAAGTCGCGAGCAAAAGCTAGTTATCCTATAAAACCACTTTGGCGGTTCAAATACGTGTTTTATTTTAAAAGACGCAAATATTTCGTCTAGAATCTTCATAGTGCCATCGCAAAGTAGCGAGCTTCGAATTAAACATAATTTTCATCTCGCATCTCACAAACTTCTCTCAAGAAAGAAATAAGTTTCGCACTCAGAAATTAGATTTAAGAAACTAATTTAGCCACAAATAGAATTACTGTATAACTACTTAGAGAAAATTCTAATATATAACTTGTAGTATAAATGATTGAAAATTTAATGAAATCTGAAGTAGACGTGAAGTAAAGTTAAAAATTCGGATGGCCTAATTATATAATTTTTTTTATTCGTTTTTTTTTTTGGTGCTACACTAATATAAGTAGTTATGTAAGAGTGACCTGCCCCCTTAGCCAAGTTACAAACGTTTCGCTTGCGCCGAACGCTTCGAGTTGACCTTGCCGCCAATTCTTTTATTCTGACCACGTGACTGAGCGTTAAGACGACGTCATTCCCGTACATTTGAAGATTTCTACAAGCGTTAACTATTGCAGATTAGCAACTTGGCGACTTTTTCCGCTCTAGGGCATTTCAGACTATTATTAATTAAGATCGACTCCCACATACTCTTTTTTGCCTTGCGTGCCAGGATGGGTTTGCTTCCAAAGGGAAACCCAGGTTCCTGGACCTCAAGGCACGGAACATAGGAGTAGGTTTTAGTCTGTAAAAGTCTTACACGCCCTCGCGCTCCCCCTTAAAGCGCGAGAAGTCATTGGATGCAAAAAATGCGCAATATTACGGTTAAATGTTGTATTTATAAAATCAAATAAATATTTCCCGCAAAAACCAACCCTGGTTACCACCAATTTCAAAACAAAACAAAACAACAAAAACCCGACCAATGTCGAGATCAAACACGCAGATATGTCGCCTTTCAATCAACCCTCGAACGCAAACCTAACATTAAAAACACTACCTAGAATTTTGAGCAAATTTCACCTAGTCCTATCTCTCTGACACCCCCATTGATCGTGAAATAAAAAGGCAGTGTTCACAAGGGGCGGAGAGACGCATTAGGCTGCGTTCAGACAGCAGACTGCGTCGCCCGCGGGTGGTGCCGTAATCAACGGAGCTTTGTACCAAGAGATGGGAATTACAGATACGCAACGGCCCTAGGCGGTGCGGGCCCGTTGTGATTGCGGCGGCGGGCGAGTCGCGGTCTTATATTTATGTCCTGGTGGTGCATGCGCACAAAACTTTATTGGAGATAGGATAGCGGTAGGATGCAATTGGTTGTTGCTGTTAGGTTTTGTGTTTTTATTTGAGGAAGCTAAGGTGGTGACAAAAGGAACCATGTACCATGTCTGTGGTCACCGGCTTATGATGGACATCTCACCCATACGTACCAAACGTTTTGGGAACTCAGTTATTGTGCGTACAGTTAGGTGTGGAATTCCCTGCCGGAGTCTGTATTTCCTGATAGTCAAAACTTATGGGTCTTCAAGTCAAGAGTAAATACGTTACTTCTAGGCAAGGGTGCTTCATCGTCGGCCACATCATCGCTTCTTATCTGGTGCGATAGTGGTCAAACGCGAATATATCCTTAATAAAAAAAAAACTAAGGAACTTTTTCCTGGAGTCTCAAAATTCCAGCAATATTAAAACAAAAACTTCGTTTCAAATTCAAACATCGTTTTAGCTATATTTTATCACGACTATATGACACAGATCCAATAAAAAATTAGGCCATCAACATTCAAAAGAAAAAATCTCATAAGTTTCCCAGTCAAGTAACTCTCCAATGCAAACGAGGCACCCCACATGTGTTTGAACACATTTTGTTCACACGCCTTTGCCGCCCACGTCAACGGAGAGGCTTTTGTTCTTTCCATTAGCCCCGAACGCTAACTGTGTCTGAACACACCCTTGTCGAAAACTTGCCTGATGGACATTTGGCAAGAAATCACTATCGAAGTTGAAGACGGACAATATTATAATGGTTTTACGTGTGTATATTGAAAGTCTATGTATATAAAGGGTCGTTTTTCGTCGGAGATATTTGGATTTTTGTTTCTGTGACCTTCTTGGTTGCTATCGGTATATGGATCATTGGTATTTAATGGCAAGGGCGCTCTCGCCGCCGCCGGGATTCCGATCCCGATTTCCAGCCACCGTAGGCGCGGGTTTGCGGACAGTGAGCAATGGGTAGCTCGCTGTCCGGTCGTCCGGTAACTATCCGGACCAGGCCCAAGTCGTCGACGGCGCGCACTGTTCCCGCGCGCCTCAAGGAGTTGTCAGCAACAGCAGCCCAGCCGGGTCGAAGCCTACTAAAGTCAGGGTTATCCGAGAGGGTACTCGAGCCCGGGTATGAAGGCTTGAAGGAACGGGGTGAGTTTTTTAGTCAGTAAGAGGCTGACACTATCTCCCGCTCCGCCCAAGAGTGGGGGTTGTCATTGGATGATTTTCCCCATCAAAAAAAAAAGGTGATATGAGGGTGGAGAACTTATACGGACTAAAACCACGCCTGTGTTCTTGGGTTACCCTTTGCTTTCCAAGATCATGGGTTTTTTTTTAGAAATTCTCATTCTGTAGTCCCTTAAAGCTACGAAAAAATCAAACTTCTAAGATAATGAAAAAAAAAGATACAGCCGTTTGTGTCGCAAAAAACGTACCTATATTTCAACACTCAAGGAAATCAAAATTCGTAGGGTACTTCCTGTTGACCCAGAATCGTTTTGGCATGAAGCAATTTAAGGTCTTATAGCAGTAGCAGTTACTAATTACATAGATAAGTTTGTACTGAACCCTCAGTGTGCGAATTCGATTGGCACGGGATCGCAGTCAAGTACTAGTTTATAACAAAAGATAAAAAAAAATGCCCAGAATTTTTTTTTAATCTTTGCACCACTCTAAGCATTACTTCACAAACATGTAAACTCTCATACATAAAATACCCAGGCCCGGAGCAAATTGCTGTAGGCCATACAAATATGATAGATGGTTCAATATATTTGATAAAATATATTTAAGATCGAAACGAAAATTGGCTTTCAGTTCGTAAACCACAAAATACGATTACATTCAGCGAAAATATTTTACTTCGACGAAAAAATCTTCTTATAGCTCATGGAGTTAGTTTATCATCTGCTTACCGACGCAAAAAGTTAAGTACCTACACTACAACATAATCCACATCGTTATTTATTAAATCAAAAGCACATATTAAACTTGTCTTTGCTATTTGACCTCTTCTTGTTCAATAGATAGAAACTTTAATACACAAAAGTATAACTAACTGCATTAACTTTATACACACAAAGAGACAGTTAAATACGTTGCCCAACATTAAAAATGGCTCCTGTATCGTGGCTGCGTTAACAAACATGTTAACTCACATACAAAAACCACCCAGACATCGAAGAATTTGCGGGAATCGAAGCCACGGCATGCAGCTCAGCTGCCAATCGCTAAGTTACTGCGCCAACCGTGCCGTAATATGACTTTCAAAAGTGCCTTCTGAAGGTTATAAGGTCCACGGCGTCCTTACCTTCCGCATGACACAGGTCCTCCAGGTCCAAATGGCAAGTTCGGGAGGTTCCTGTTCCGAATTAAAGCGGAAGTGACGCCCGGGTGTCGCCACTGTGCGGAACGCCCGGAGGACACGGTGGAGCACACAATCGCGGTGTGCCCTGCTTGGGTGGAGCATCGCCGTGCCCTCGTGGGGGTGATCGGCAGCGGAGACCTCTCGCGCCGGGCCTTGGTCGAGGCCATGGTCCGGAGCGAGGAGGAGTGGCAGGCGGTCGCCGACTTCTGCGAAGCAGTAATGCTCGCTAAGGAGTAGGCCGACCGCATCAGGCAACGGCGCTCTCACCGCCGCCGGGATTCCGATCCCGATTTCCAGCCAACGTAGGCGCGGGCTTGCGGACAGTGAGTAATGGGTAGCTCGCTGTCCGGCCGTCCAGTAACTGTCCGGACCAAGCCCAAGTCGTCGACGGCGCGCGCTGTTCCCGCACGCCTCAAGGAGTTGTCAGCAACAGCAGGGACCCAGCCGGGTCGAAGCCTACTGGGGCCAGGGTTATCCGAAAGGGCGCTCGAGCCCCGGTATGAAGGCTTGAAGGAACGGGATGGGTTTTTTAGTCAGTAAGAGTCTGACACTATCTCCCGCCCCGCCCAAGAGCGGGGGTTGTCATAAGATGATTTTTCCCATCGAAAAAAAAAAGGTTATAAGGTCAAGTCCGCCCATGTACTTTGTATTGCATGATTGCAAGATTAAATAAACAAATACCTTCAGAGTGTTATCAATCTTAGGGTCAACTTTGATCATCATCAGGGTTTGCATCTCTCTGAGCGTTTCGGTACATAAGTGTGAACTTAAAACGAATATTTACAACCTCACTACGCAAGTAAATACACTGAAGCGCAAAAATACTCCTCCACATCGCTGTCATCTGGGTACGACAGAAACGTACTCAGAAGACAGGCGGCTTTGCCACGTTGAATGGCAATGCTGATTCCTTCGAACGACATAGAATAAACTTTATTATAGAAAGAAAACAAAGAAAGAAAATTAATTTATTTGGTAACACAAGGCACACAAACAATAGTTAGGTAAACACGAAACAAATGAGGAGGCAAAAATACAATTGTGCCTTGAGGGGCACTATTGTATTTTTGCCTCCTCATTGTATTTTATTGTATCTTATTGTAGTGTATAAAATAGGTCCAGGTTATACGAAAAAAACATAATGACTTTTTAAACAAACTTAAATCTATGAATGACACAAAATCTTACTAACTTTTAAAAACTAAAATTGTCGTTTGACATAAGAGACGGCTCGACGTGTATTGAATCTGTGAGCGATGTGTTCTCTCTTTCGGCAGGTGAGGTCTTGTCAGAGATATTTGACTGTATAGGTAGATACTCTATTCGCGTTAAGATTAGACATTTTAACAAACTTTTTTTTACTATCTGTTCAACCCATTTTGATTTCTATGCCGTAGGCAAAAGGATGGCATTAAAAGCAAAAAAATTGTTACAATATTTTACTGCTGCCACCATTTATCATGCCACCAATATAATAAAAGTCAAAATCATTTGAACGGACAGTAAAAAAAAAATTTTTTAAATGTCTAATCTTGACGCGAATAGTGTACACAGTCAAATATCTCTGACAAGACCTCACCTGCCGAGAAAACTAATAGCCAGTCACAGAACACATCGCCCACAGATTCAATACACGTCGAGCCGTCTCATAAGTCAAACGACAATTTTAGTTATTTATAGGATACATTGACGCTTATTGGTATTGTCAAGTAAGAGGCATGTTTACGGAGCCCGTGATGGATGGCGCAGCATCACAGCCAAATCAATCTTCGTTCGCTCGGAACGTTATCAAACAGTTAAGTCGAAAGCCATACAATGTTTGGAGAGGACATTAAAAGTTATTTTGTAATGTTGTCGCTGTAACGTTTAGAGTTAAACTTGTTTTTAGTTCGACTGGGAATATAAAAAAGAGACGGGTTGTTCATAGTAAACTATTTTAACTTGATACAGCGTAGTGTACTTTTTATGCAGAACACAAAATTATGGCTACCATGAAGTTATATGAGAACCTATTGTGTCCGTACTGAGAAAGATACAGATAATAAAAAAAATTAAAGCAGTGTGGATATATATGAAAATATGTTTATCATGTAGGTACTTTTATATTATATTATATATAAGGCTAAATTTTAGTTTTCAGCAAATAATAGGAGTACTTAACTATTATACAATTTATTATACTAACTTTTGCCCGTGACTTCGTCTGTGTGAACGCCGAATATTGCCGACGTGAAGTCAACAAGATAAAAAACCTATAAAGACAGGTTTTAAGCTTTAACCTAACTTTATCCTAAATTTTATCAAAATCGGTTCAGTAGTTTAATCGTGGAAGCATAACAGACAGACTGATTTACTTTCAAATTTATAATACGAGTATTAGTATGGACTATATCATGCAAGCTGCTGCCACCTGCTTCGCCCGCGTTATGGTTGAAAATTATCCCAAAGGTATAATATACCCTTGAGGGAGGGAATATATTATACTCTCGAGATAAAAGAAAACTATACTAAAAGCTATTCCAGGACAGGTTCAGCAGTTGTCAAGTTTCATCAAAATCCGTTCAGCCTTTCGAGCGTCTGTATACTCGTAATACATGCATAATATAACAGTGGAGGAAAACCGAGAATTTCAAAATTTGTAACACCCTTGCGAAACTGAGGCGGGTCGTTGCGCATAATAAATCATATGTCAATCTTATAAACCAAAATAGTTTCCATTCTAACCGCTACCCAAATCACATGCACACTCAGTGACATTGAAGCCTACAACTCAACAAGCGCCCATACAGATACCGATCTATGGAGTATCCATACCCCTGTAACGGCCCGAAGCCAAACTAAACGCCCCTAAAAAGTTATTTCATCGCCCATTGTAGCAGTATAACTAGACATAAAAGCTGAAACCACGAAAAAGCCCGAAGTACCGAAGTACCGAAATGCCGGCGTAGGGCGGGCATTTTCCACCCGGAAGTTCGCTGGGCGGATTCGAACAGCGGATTTATGGCGCCACATCCGCTTCCGCCCCCCGCGACATACACATTATATCGATTTTCGATTCATTCATATTTTTTGTTAGTGCGACTACTCGACTATGCGATGTTTTTTGGAGTGACCGTTGTATCATATGTCATGTAGGTATTTTAGTGTCTACGTGACATGGTCTGCGAAATTGTTCAAAGACACAATGTCTTTAGAACGTGAAGGGTGAGTGAAGGAAAATATGTGTGTTTTAGTTACTGAAAGTCTTTTTATTTTTATGGATAATATGGTGCGAAGTGTTTTTTTTTTTGTAGGTAAAGAAATAATATCTACCGCTGAGTATCTATAAAAAAAAGTCCCCTAATGCAGCGGTCCATCTGTATGTTCGCGATAAATTAAAAATCTACTGAACAGATTTTCATGTAGTTTTCATCAATAAGAAATTTAAAAAAAATGTGATTCATGAAGACGGTTTAGATGTTTAACACGTGCATATTATAGTAGACCCGTACAAGGCTTGGGTAGATCTTTGATACAAAATATCCCACTAAAAACATACCTGTTAAAAAGGGGGCCAAGTTGTTAAATTTGAACTCGATGATTATGATCGATTTTAAAGTGCATCTAAACTTGGCTTGGATTTTAACCCTTTTTTAGGCGAACCATTAGCTTAGCTTGGCCCCCTTTTTAACAGGTACACGCGTTTTTTGCATTTTTAAATTTTTCGCATACGGATTTGCTGCGTGATGAAATCCTCACTGTATTAAAAACATTATTACATGTCCGTTCTTACACCATGGATACTGACACAAAATAAAAATATGGACATAAACAATGCCGGAAATATTATTTTTTGTGGTAAAAAAAAACGGATTAAAATATGGCAACATTTTTATTGTAGCTTCATATACAATACGTTTGACTTACGAATCATAATAGTAAAGTTAAAACAATAAAGTGGATTGTTGTTTCAATATGAATATCAGAATTTTCATGACATTTTAAACAGAATATTTGTTTCTCTATAGGTTCTACCAGCGGCTTCGCCCACGTGAATATAACTGGCCTGGTAGTTTAGTGGTCGTGGGTTCGATTCCCTCCTAAAACAAAAATTTGTGTGATGAGCACGATCATTTCTTCTATGTCTGGGTGTCATTTATCTACAATTATATTTTATTATATTTAGAATCATTTTAGTATGTTTACCAGTTTTCTATTAATGATAGCACAAGCTTTGCACAATCATCTAATAACATCTCCTGCTCTAAATGAAGCGAGCGGGAGTATCAGACTTTTACCAGCTAAAACCCACCTGTACTCCTTCAGTTGCCCTTTACGTCCATGGACCACAATTAAGCCAGAACTACATTAGACGGACGCACACGTGTAACACGCCTGTTTAATACGTAAAACAACGTCGCGTGGCGTGGATCAAGTGTAGCTCTACTAATCTAGTATCTATACATAGAAAAAGTATGGAGACTGACGCGCCCAGCCACCCTAGCCAAGTTACAACCGTTTCGCTTGCGCCGAACGCTTCGAGTTGACCTTGCTGCCAATTCTTTTATTCTGACCACGTGACTGAGCGTTAAGACGACGTCATTCCCGTACATTTGAAGCTTCCTACAAGCGTTAACTATTGCAGGGTACAGATGTGTGGCACACGTATGCGCAGTGTACTTCTACCTTTAGTCCTTCGAACGATCTCACAGCTCTGACAAAAGGTTCCATCCCATTAGCATTTTTCTCATTCACGTGGCCTCTTATCATGGCATGCATACACAAAGAAAACACAACCATAGCTAATGCTATATTTAGTAAAAGTACATTACGTTAACCCCCGAACGCTATAACGGGCTGTTTCCCCCATATAACCCCGAAAATCAATACGCACACTTAATTTTGGTTCAGACATTCGTTGCTTATCGTCTTACGAAAATTTTAGAAGTTTTAGAACTTAGATCAGGCTTAGCTACAAGCTAAAATGTTCAAAAAAATATATATTGACTACCATTTCAAAAGCGATGGAGCGATGGCCTGGTAAGGGTTGTAGCATTCCTATGGATGCGAGACGCACTGGACCGTTCATTGTGACGACACTTGGGGGACGCCTTTGTCCAACAGTGGACGTCTATCGACTGAAATGATGATGATTTCAAAAGTACCTAAGTAACACAATCAAATATGACATCATATCGACGGCGAAGTGCCAATACAGGATTTGACTGGCCTGTTGGTCTAGTGGTTAGTGACCCTGACTGCTATGCCAGAGGTCGTGGGTTCGATTCCCACCCAGGACAAATGTTTGTGTGATGAGCATAATCATTTGTTCTGTTTCTGGGTGTAATTTATCTATAATATGTATTATGTATTTAGAAATATATAAGTATGTTTATCAGTTGTCTAGTACCCATAACACAAGCTCTGCTTAGCTTGGGACTAGACGGCGTTGTGTGACAGTTGTGGAATATTATTATTATAATATCTCTTAACTTTCGAAGTCAAAAATGTCATGTCCCAAAAATGTTACGAGATAATTAATAGATACACTTTAGATTATAAGTTAGGTGTTTTCACAATATATTAGATGCTGTTACAACTAAAAATCCGCTTTAGAAATATCACTAAATTAAGCGGTAACACACATTTATATTATATGCGCTAAAAAGTTATTTTCTCGAAAAAAAATTAGTTAGAAGGTATTGGCACTTCACCGTCGATATGCAATCATATTCCTGCTTTCAGTGCGTGAACATTACAATCATTTCTTGAATATTCCATTAACATAGATATACACATTTTTTAGGTGGGAAATCATCCAATGACTTGTTCCGCTCTAGGGAGGAGTAGGAGAAGTGGGAGCGTGCCAGACTTGTACTGAAACCTACACCTATATATGTTCTTTCTCCTCCTTCGCCCCAGGACCCCGGAGTTCTTTTCGGACAACCCATGGCTCCAGTAGACTTCAACTCTACTGGACCCGTACGGTAACTTACATAAACACAGGCACACTTAGATAAACATAAAAAGTATACCATAATACACCTGTATATCCGCTCACTTTACAAACACACCATGGCTACCCTTAAAATCCTACTAACACAAAGGCATACTAATTAACAATTGAATAACGCCACAAAAGCCAGCCAGTCCTACCAAACGACCACATTAAGAATAATAAATACAGTTTATTCGAGTTTATTCGTAATTATTCGAGTTTATTCGAAACGGGTATTAAAATAACTGTCCAAATATCGAGCAAGGGGTTCACTGACAACCCTCTATTTCCCTTGGCAGTGTTTAAGAGTAAATTGTGGCAATATTTTCAATAGTAATCGGTGGTTTGCACCTGAGGTGCCTCCTCAGTTTAGAGTATTGTAATATAATTCCGTTCAACCGAATGAGATACTTTAAAAGATACTGTGGGGTTACCGACAACGTTTTGAAAAATTTATTCTATAACTGCTATATTTTTTTTTCTTAGTAAAGTTGTTTTTTTTTACTAGAGTCTTGTATGATACTGTTAACCTACAGATGTAAATTATATGTCTTCTCGTCCGATAACAATGTAAGTGTCTGCAAGACTAGAGTGAATAAGCTTTTAAAAACTAGGGCGCTACTCCGTCAACGATTGCATCACTGCTTACCATCAGGTGGGATCACAGTCAAACACTAGTTCATTTCATTAAAAAAAAAGTCAATTAATAAAATAGCTTCTAATATGCAGTAAGCCAAGGATTTGACATAATAACTCTCTTCATTCTCCAAGGCATTCGTGACCTTATTTTCAACTGAACACGAATTTGCACGAGACGCCTAATACTAATAACAACAGCAAAAATATTTGTTTTATGTAGCTAACCAGAAAGTGACTCTTCTCGCTCTGGGTGAAACGAAAGGGAGAGTAAGAATCTTACAGACTAACCCATCTGAGTAATTCTTTTTACAATATTCTCTAAATTACAATACACAATGCCAGCAAAGGCCCTACCACGAGCTCTTAATGCGATCCATTTTACGACCTCAACTGAACTGTTAAATGGATGCAGCTATATAGATATATAGAGTATAAAGCTCCATGCTTATTACTCGCTCAATCGACTGAAATCCTAACACATCATGGTAAGGCCCCTTATCATTTTAAGGACAAAAAAAAAACGTTAAAAAAAAATGGCGTCGCAGAACGATTGCTACATACAGTTTATTAACATGCTACCTTTTGCCCGCGGCTCCACCCGTATACATAAAATATAGCCTATGTCGCTCAGAAATAAAGCAGGTTTCTATCGGTGACAAAAATTTTGCAATCAGACCAGTACTTTCAGATAATCTCTGAAAGCACTGGTCTGATTGCATTTTTTTTTTCTCCTAGAAACAAAAAATCGTAAAAACAAAAAATTAACTTTACCTCTTTATTATATTAGTGTATTATAACCAGCGAATATTAAATTGTCATGAAGGTATTATGTCATCTGAAAAATGCCTGTAATTCATAGTCCGTTGTTGTGTGGGTGTGCTAAAGTGGCAGTCGCTTACAGTTCCGTCCGCTCCGCAATCCGGTCGATTTTCTATTTTTAGCTCACCTGGTTTCGTTTTAAACCGTTATATTTATAGCACTAGCTTAAATACATACTTAAAATAAATTCTAAACGTACTTATTTAAGTTAAATTACTTCAGCCACCAATTCCGAATCATTACGGTTGCTACACATGGAAATAAGTGGTTACTATATTAACTTGCAGACTTTCTTGGTCAAAGCCAGTTTCAAAACGACTTTCAAAAGTGCCTTCTGAAAGTTTAATCGATCCATAAAAACACACCAACAATTTTCAGTGTGTTGACTTCTCCCGCTCTAGGGAGAGAGAGAAGCAGGAGGGCGTATTTACTGACTAAAACTCACTCCTATGTCTTCCTTGCGTTTCAGGAAACCGGGTTTTTTTTCAGAAGTCAAGAACCCATGGGACCAGTTAGCGTTAACTTTGCTGGGCCTATCACGTTTTGCTGGGAGTATGTCGAGTTATCCTATATAACTCAGTACCTAAAATACAGAACAAAGCCAAAAATAAAATGCATTCAACCCTCCACTGCAAGATCAGAGCTCTCACAGCTCAGTCACTTAAAAACCGTTCCCGCATCCATCTGCTTTATATCGCTTATATCGCGTCGCGATGCGATCGGTCACATTGACCCAAATGAGCCGGCATTTGGCGACGCGCCCGCCGCACATGTCGCCCGAACCGCGAGGGTTATGCGATACTTTCGTATGAAGTGCCATCCATAGACGGGTATGATAGCTGTTTCGATAGTAATTGGAGTTGCGGCGGAGCAATGGATTGCGATATGGGGCAATCGGTGTGTGTGTTTTTCTGTTGGTAATGTTTTAGGGTATGACGCTGTAGGGTGTTGCTGTTTCAGTATGTAAGTATTTGTTTTGGTAAATTCGAAGAGAGTGAAGAATGTGATATAACAGAGGTCACAAAAAGTGAAACTTTTGTAGTGTTTTCAAAGACAATTTCGGTGTAGTAACAAAGCTCTTTTCCAGACTCGAAGATAGGCCAAGGCTTCTGAAAACAAAAGTAAAATTAAACATTAATAAGCAAGTTCATACAACGGACGAAGTTAGATACTACATCTCCTACTAAATTATGTTCGTCCAATATAAGAAAATAAAAATAAGAAGTACATTTTTACGAGATAGCCTAGGCTGGCCTAAAACGATAAATTTTGTTGTAATGTGCTCACCAGTTTATTTAGTAGGAGACACTTACAACCCGCTACACGTTTTAAACTAGAGTTTATCATGCGGTTGCACTCACACTTTAAATAAAGCAAGTTTTGCAAGAATTCATTCAGTTGCAATCTGCACACTGCATACACATTAAATCCCTTTAAAATACACCAGCAAAATAATTTCTCGAAATTATGCTTGCAAAGAATCTAATCTAGTGGGGACAGTTGGTTTCTCTACGCTTTACATTTAGTCAAGTTTTGCATTTTACACTACAGAAACTATTATATTAAAACCAACAATGATACTTGAGTTGAGGAGGAAATCAGTAGCCATACATAGTAGTATTCACGTAATGAAAACCGTAACGATATCGTAGCGATTTAGTCGTTTAGACCATTTCCGTATTCACATCCATCAATCGAGCTTGAACGACACCGATTTTAAAGTCGTTTGAAATTCGTTGATTTAAAAAAAAATCTGTATTACATTATCCTGGTAGAAAACTTATTAATGTAACTGGAAATAAGTCGATAGATTGTGATTACCGCTTTTGGATATGACTTCGATCGAACGACTATAAAACTTCAACGATATTTGGCTTATTTGATTTTACGTGAATTAGGCTACAGAAGAGATTTGGTGTGAAAAAATCTCGTAGCCAAGTTTCGTAGCAGAGACTTCGTAGCGCTACGGCGTAGGCGAGCTGTCGTATAAATTCAGTGCCAACAAAATGTCATAGACGAGGCATCACAAACACATTTCGAAACGATGCAAACGTAATTCTGTATACAATGTGAATTTGATGAGATATCAAGTTATCGTGGAATCTTTCCACAAAAAGTACACGTCTGAATGAGTACGAAACTAATATTGCTTCCGACAGGTTATGAACTTGGGAATAAACACGGCAAACAAATTAAATTTTCATGAGAACACGAAAGGAAATACAACATTAATCAGCACACTACCTACACGTATCATAAACACGTAACGACAGCCAAAGGAATACATAATTAAATTCATTAAATCACTGGCAGGCACAGAATGCGTAATGAAAAACACTGGACCATCGAAACGACGATCACGTCACATAAATCGAACTATTTTTATTGGCAACTGGCTAGCGTTGGCAAAAAAAACGGGTATGCCGACGATTTGATTGCTGAAGTATGTCCATATTTTTTGCCAGCGCTAGCGTTTTATGTTTTGCAGCGCCATCTGTCGGCCGACGTATAAGTCGCGCGCAGATGTCGCCCGCCGACCCCAAACTAATAAATGAGAAGGCCCTGCGGGAAATTAAAAATAGTTTGGCGCAAATCAGCGCTGCAGGGCTGAATATTGAACTATAACTTTGGCGGCTCTCATTGTTTTTATGATCGGACTCCTATCAGAAGGGTTTCAATTAAATTCCTTACGTTGTTGGTCTGTTGCCATCCCACTATATGAGTATACTCGTATTGCGGATTATTAAATTTCTATCTAAATGTGATTTTACCCCGAAACGGGGAGTGATCTCCCAAATTGACATAAAATTACATGATTTGAATAGCAAATGAGATAATATCGATTGGTTGTTTCTGGTTTACATAAACAGTGCGCAGGTTCTATGATAGACATATTTATTTATTTAGATGGAGAGACTTACAAATGAGTAAATTCAATTTAATTTGCACGCACGGTTGGTGCAGTAGTTGAGCGATTGACTGCTGCGCTACATGTCGCGGGTTCGGTTCTCGCACGTAATAAATATTTCTATAGCCTACAGATAGGTGTTCCTGGTCTAAGGCGCCTAAGATACAAGAGTAGTTGCTAGTATGGAGCAATGTTTAAGAAAGAAAAATTTGCCATTTTATGATTGAGGAAAAAAGAACAAAAATTGTTCTAATGAAAATGGTTTTAGTTTCAGTTAAATCGTTCCATATATTCCATCGTCTCGATACATATTTTATTACGCCTGTACAGTCGCAAGCGTGTCGAACAACAACTTCGTTCCATTTATTGCTACTTCCAATCAACTTTCGTCGCGTTTACCTGCACAAGTTGCGAACAACAGAGAGTTCACAGAAACTTACGTTCCCATACGAAACCGAATATTTTTGTCGCAACATTTTTCTAAAATAGTACAAAGTGAACATAAATGAAAAGTTGCACAACTTCAAAACATTTTTGAGCGCTTGTTCTGATTTACAGGACTATATTTCTTCAACTTTTAGTCAAAGGCAAAGTGGGTGGTGGCCATATTTTTATGGCTATTTTTATATCTCGTGCCAGAGGCAAACAATGGAGGTTTTAGTACCAGCTTTGGCAATCAGTTAGCTTTATAGCAGCATTCTAAAGGTTACCAATTTTTATATTAAATCTATGAAGAACTGAAATAACTTATTCGAGAATGATATCGCAGTTTGGTTGTTAGTTGAAATATTTGAAAAGTTTTGCATTTAAGGTAACATTTTACTGCCTTCGATAAATCCTCTTGGTTATTTTATGGCTTTGTAATCGGCCAATTGTTCTATAGTCAGTTCTTATTGTTAGATGCCATCATTGCTTTCTTCAATTTCCTTAATATTTTCAATAACTAACCTCTCATCTCATCATAATGAGAAATGGTGGTTCAGTGGTAACGATCCCGACTTACGAGTTTTAGGTCGCGTTTTAATTCCAGCCAGACGTATTACTGTATGTAATTTATTTCATCACCACTACTCTCTAAACGGTGAAGAAAACCATCGTGAGAAAACCGGCATGTCTTAGAAACAAAAATTCAAAGACGTGTGACATTCACCAATCCGCACTGGACCCGTTGTTGGTGGATTAGGGCCCATTCTCTCTCATAGAAAGAAAGCCTGTATCCCAGCAGTGACAACATTAAAAGGCTAATTATGCTTATGCTTTAACCTCACCGAATAGCTGGTAATTATCCTTGTATATATCTCTCTCTCTTCTTAGTCGGGCACTCTTGTCAGAGTGGTCATGGCTGTTGATGAACAGGCTTGCGGCGCGCCGCCGTCTTCTGCCTCCAAGGCTGCGGCAAGTCGAGCGATGTCTCTCCATTTCTGGCGGTTGTTGGCATTACGCGCACACTGTACCTACTGCTGTCGACTGCGTAGCCCTGGTAATGTGGTCGATCCAACGAGTCGTAGATCGACCGCGATCTTTATATATATTATAAAACAAAATCCCGGATCAGTCCCCCGTCTGTCAGTATGCGATAAACTCAAAAACTACTGAACGGTTAGAAGCGTTTTTACCAACACACAGAATGACTCATGAGGAAGATTTAGGTGTCCATGCATATAATAGTAGAGAAATGTAGAGATTCAAAAAGATTTATAACACTCGTGCAAAAATGAGGGCTGTAATTTATTTCATCACCACTGTTCTCAGAACGGTAAAGGAAAACAACGTGTGGAAACAGACATGTCCTAGAACCAAAAGTTCGAAGAAGTGTGACATCCACCAACCCGCACTGGCCCCATCCCCTCTCCTAGAGTGAGTGAGTCCCAGCAGTGAGAACATTATAAGGCCGACTATGCTATGCTATGCTGATAATGAAGTACACTTACCAAAAAGACATCTAACCAAAACACTCCAAATATCTTTATAAAAACAAAAAAAACAATAATAACAAGTAATAGAAGCATTCACAGAGAGTTTATTTAAAAAGCAAAATAACCTTCGCAATGGAAGGTTATTTAGCCTTTTAAATAAACTGTCCAGGAAGTTTCCACGGAAATACTGTTTTCGCTGACATTATCGAGACCGACTTCCCAGTTCCCAGTTATCGGACTTCACAATCAAAATATGAATATTTATTCGATGGCAAAATTAACTCGATCGCAATTCGTTTCGTTCATTTTCGTTCATTCGATGCTTATTGCCACAGAGATCAATAGAATGGAAATTATTGAGAAAATATACCGTTTTTAATTGGTATTTTTATTAAGTTTTTGGGTCATGTTTTGTTATACGAGTATTATTTCAACTAAAATTTAAATTAAGAAAAAGTGTTAGCAATATATCCATTTATATTTGAAATTGGTATTTTGTTATCATTCCTTTTTCTTATTTCTAGATTTTTTATTACCATCTAATAAAAAAAAGTACTTAAGTAGATACGTCAATAAGTACCTACGTACGATAATAACACTAATATTTTAAAGGCAAAAGTTTGTGAGTTTGTCCATACAAACAGTCACCCATGTGTATGTTCGCTACTTCTTTACACTCGAACGGCTGAACGAAGCTCGATGAAACTTAGTAGACGACTAGACCATGTCCTGAAATAGCACATAAGATACTTTTTATCCCGAAAGTACGTTCCCTTGGTATAATGTTCTATTATCATACGAGCGAAGCCGCTGTGTGTCATGGTAGCCGAGTATGAGCAGTGGTGGCCGAGTGGTAACGGCCCTGTCTTACGAGTTGTAAGTCGCGAGTTCGAACCCAGACAGGCGCATTACTTTGTGTAATTTAATTCATCACTATTGCTCCCAAAACGGTGATGGAAAACTTCGTGAGGTAACCGGCATGTCCTAGAACCAAAAATTCGAAGACATGTGACATCCACCAACCCGCACTGGACACGCGTGGTGGATTACGGCCCATTCCTTCTTATAGAGGGGAAGCCTGAGTCCCAGCAGTGGGAACATTATAAATCCGACTATGCTATACTATGCTATGAAGCTGCTGACAGCCTTCAGTTTTGTTATAAAAACAAAGCGTTTTTAAACATCCATACCGACATAAACATTAATGCATATTATCTTCAAAAAATCCAATATGTTTCCACCATACCGACGCATTACATTTTCCTTAATATTTCCGTGTAGGATAAACGTATTTGATACAGAAGTTAAACATTATTTAACACTTTTACGACCGGCATTTAGAAGTTGAGTAAACTGCTTCGTAAGCCTTCTGTGTGTTGTTAAGATTATCCTTTATATACACAATATTATTTGGATATTCTTAGCTATTGTTGACTTAGTAATAAACAACAAATATACCGAGATCTTATAAGAAACTTGTTACCCGCCCCGGTTTTGCGTGGGTGTACAAATGTTTATTGCTCTTTGTACTGTTGAAAACCGCATGAGAATCTGTAGTGTGATTTAGAAGGAGTTAGCAGATAAACTAAATATGTCATATATAGTTTATCTGCTAACTCCTTCAGACAGACGTGGAAAGAGATTTCACACTTTTAAAGAAAGAAAGAACATTTTTATTTGCCACATACAGTGTAGAAAGTAGAAGATATTGTAATGCAACCGCTCACTTTAGTACAAAAATTTTATAATAACATATTTAATTTATGATTCTATCAATTGCCTTTGAATTGTCAAGAAGTACGTCAGAAAATTTTGCTAATTCTACATTCCAAATCATAGATCTCCATATCTATAAAATAATGTGCAAGAAACTCCATGGCCACTCTTTTAAATCATGTTATGTATTACAAATATCTCGGTTATATATTTCTTGTCGCTACAAAAGTGCAATAGAAATTGTGTGTCCGATCTCAACAATCGCCAATTGAACAAAAAAGTCCCGTGTCGTTTTACTAATGATACGTATAAATATAAATATACTTTTCCTTGTTGCCAGTACATTTATTCGATTGTAATGATTACAAAAAATAGAGTACATAGTCTGATTACGTATCAAAACCTAACAATGAAATGTATAAAAAACAACTAGTTTTGCCGTGTCGATCAATTTCTATATCTGCTTTTTTATATAAATCTGCTCTAAACATGTATAATTCGATTTCATTTTTCAGATTTGACAATCATTTTTCATTAAATCATATCTACACAAATACGTTATCAATCTTATTCTTACTCGACATAAATATCCATATCCAAAATACGTACACACCCTGTGTAATCCACACCTTTCCAAGCAACACCCCTTGTATCGCACCTACGTATACGTACTCAAGTACGCTGTGCTTAAGAGTGGCGGATAATATTTATTTACACAAATAAATCGCGTCGTCAAGCAGCGCGGCGTCTGCGAAGATCGTGTGGAGGAAATTAAAATCAGCGGCAGGTGCGAATAATGAGATTCCCATTACTCACACCCCGGTCGCCAACACAAGTTTTCTTGCTAAATTAACGCTATAATCTAGGATCTTGGAAAACTCTGAGAGCAAAAATTTTGCAGTTTTTAGTCAGAGTTTTGATAGGGAATTTTATTTTTTGGGGTGACGTTTTTACCTTGATGCTGATGGATCTTCTTTGCCTTAAGGTTTATAGTCATTGAGCGGTTTTACGAGTATAAAGTGCTGACTGATGATGTGTCAGCCTACTCAGAGAAAGTTACGGTTTACGGATGATGCTGATTTAAGACTTTTCAAATACGTTTGCTTCTGAATCCCATCATTACTGCATTCTAAGTATATAGGTACGCACAAAGGAGTGTTTATAGTATAAACGTTGTATAGATTTCAATTCCAGTCATCTCGATTTAATTGATAAAACTTTTGTAAAAAGTTGTAAGTAAGACGTGAACATTTTGCACTGTTTGGTCTAACACGCTAAAACAGTCCAGAAAAGTAAAAACATTCTAAAAGATTTTTGATAAGTGTCTGTCTAGATTTTTTTACCTTATTAGGTCTTCTCTCAACTCTCACAAAACGCTTGACACAATTGTTAGCTTCATAATAGATACGCAAACGTGATAAAATCCAATATTAAGATTTACGATTACAAGAGCAATATTATCGTCACTACAACAAATCTGTTACTTACACGTATAAAACCATATTAGACTTTCAATCCGATTCCAAGACATTTTATTAAAATATACACGTTAATGCGACAATTTGAAACGCTTAAGAGGCGCTTACCTGCGTAATTTCTCAGAATAAATGTCAAGTGAGTCGTTGCGCCCGACTCGCTCAACTCGCTCGCTGCGCTCGTTTCGCTCACGAAGCTCGATGCGCTCGCTGTGCTCGTGATAATTCTCGGCCGAGTTGCAGAAATCCTGCGTTTCGGTACGTGCATAATGTCGTGCTAGCAATATATTTAGCTTACGTTGCATGGCGGCTATTAGGTGACGGCTTTGCAATATTAAGGCCGTTTGTTGGAGTTAAGTTTGACCTGTTCGAAATGAAGTTGGTATGTTCGTGTCTTGACGCAAAGCCAAACTCTTATTCATGAGTTGGTCAGTTATTAAAACGTTGCCTCGCTTTTTATTTATTAGAAATGTTACTGTATAAATATCTTTCTACACATAACTTTGAAATAGTGAACAGTATCCCCTATTTTCATCTTTTCTCATCGTACCTTGTTGTCCTCGTGGTTGCCAACGCGACTGTTGAGCGTGGGCTCCGATTCGGTACCCGAGTAAAGTAAATAAAGGTATTGGGTTTATCCATTAAGTACTCTGCAGCAGCTTGAAGTTTGAAAATTAGTTGTGTGTAATACCCCCGGGGGCATTACGTGCTTTCCGAGGCACGGGGTGTCAGTAATGTCCTAGATAAACTTATAAAAGAACATATTAATTTAAAAAATCACATTGTTACTTGCCCAGTTTCGAAACCGCAACCTCACGTTTGAGAGGCGGGCGAAATAACCACAGGACCATCACAACAAAAGCCCAACTAGCGTTGAAAATCAGCGCTGTGGCTCTGTTCAATACATGAGCCCCTGCATTTTGCTGAGAGCTGGCCGGTTCGCGCGGATGTGTCGCATAACTCACACCATTGTACAGAGTACTCATTGTTTTATTTTTTAAGGTTTGCGTCATGTTTGTCGTATATCCACTCTATTTTTTTCTTTCTGTTTCTTTTAAGAATATCGCACCTTTGAAAACTCACCTTTGTACGAAACCCCCATGTCCCAGCACACGCTAAGGGTGCCTTTCCACCAGAGATGTGCTATGCCACGTTGCTATGGATGCGTTTGATATCCACCAATCATATTCATTGGAGCACATAGCATAGCACTTGTGGAAACCGATTCAACTAAGATATATTTTTTATATGGAAAGATGCGTGCTATGAACGTGTGCAATGGATATGTACTTTGAATGCGTGCTATGGATGCGTGATCTGGATGCGTACTATGGATGGTTGCGAGTGGTGTAGCTATGTGCCGCTTCCCAATTATCGATACATCGGATAGCTCGAGCTGTACGTCCTCCTCGCGCAGCTACTTTGCACCAGCGCATCTTCACAGCACATCTTATTCGCAACGCTACATAGCTTAATATCAGTGGAAACGATCACATAGTTTCACAGCTTTTCTTAGCTGTTACATCCTCGCAGCATAACTGCATAGCACATCTCTGGTGGTAACGCACCCTAAAGGTGCCCCCACATAACAGCATTACTCGCGGCGTTAATGTCAGGAGCAGCGTCACGTCGCGCGTCACCTTCGCGTTTTCTAACAATATTACTTTAATCTATCGCGTTAACCTGACTGATGGGGTTAGGCCTTAAAGAGTTTGCATAGATTGCTACCTGCTGAGTTGGTGTATGGATACTTTGTTTTGGTTCCTATGTACAGATAAATAGCAACTTCAGATCATCCTTGTTAGGATAGCGGATTTGCACAAGAGTCACTGCGACTCTAAAATGCTAAGGGCAATTGAAGGAACACAGGCGGGTTTTAGCCAGTAAAAGTGGCTGACCTGTAGCCCGATTCACGTAATCAAAACCGTAACGATATCGTAGCAATTTAGTCGTTTAGAACATTTCCGTATTCACATCCATCAATCGAGTTTGAACGACACCGATTTTAAAGTCGTTTAAAATTCGTCGATTAAAAAAAAAACTGTATTACATTATCCTGGTAGAATATTTAGTAATGTAACTGGAAATAAGTCGATATATCGATATATGATATGTAACTGGAAATAAGTCTATATATGATAGATCGTGAATACCGCTTTTGGATAGGACTTCGATCGAACGACTATAAAACTTCAACGATATTTGACTTGCTTGATTTTACATGAATCAGGCAACTGACCTAATCTGACCCACGATTTTGTTTGCAAGAACGTTTTCATAAAAACTTTAACACCGCTTAACCTATCAAATACCGTAATTAGAGACACAAGAGAAAGACAATGAGAGAGCGACGCGAAGCTTGGAGTTTAATGAATTAACGCGTATTTAATGGATAGGTACTTTAAAAAAAAAAACTAGTAATATTAGTCTGTACGTAGTTTATTAACCTAAGAAATAAGAATCTTCCATGCAAAGTTTAAACCGACAAATTATTGAGAAAAACCCTTTGAACGAAGCTGAAAGAAAGAATAAAATAAAAATTAGGGTTGTGGTGTAGTAGTAGCTACACTACACCGGACAAATCAATATGCAAATGTCAAACGGTTATTTCTTGACAACTTTATTATATGATATTGAAAGGAAGAAGAAAGAAAGAAAACATGTTCATTCCGCCTAAATAGACGCACAAATCTACAATATCAATAATACAAATATATAAAATACAAAATATCCCTTGTTGGGCCATGTGTGTATCGAGCATAGTCAATATTGCACCTTGTAACCATAGACAATAGAATTGTCTAGGTTATCTGTGGCATTTTGACGCCGGCCTTAACAGAGGCAAATATAAACAAAAATAACCTAAGAATAACTCAAAATAAAAGAAAAACATAACTATACTAATACAATCTAAGATTCTAAGTTGTGCGTCGCATCAAGAATAGTTGGTTGCTCAGCATATACCGTAACGCTGGGCTAATCCAGCCATCTATGGTGCTGGTTTTCAGCAACCACCGTTCGAGTGACAATTTTGGCGTCCCCTCCGAGAGTAAACACTAAACGAAGGCAGGTTAGTACATACACTTATACCTTTTACATGAATATTTCGATCTATCATCTTCTACCTATGCCGCTTCACCGTCAAATATAAACCTTAAAGACAACACAACTCTACAGACTTTCCAATACCGACAACATTCGTCTACAAAGTCAACATTTCAATGCTTTTAAATGGCAATAGATCAGTCTCGGCATTTACTGGCTCGCGAGCCTATATCCTACCATTGGACGTGCGTCCAAAGCCGATGTACAGAGCTGACTGACACATAGTGACGGATCTGACGTATGAGGTAGACAACGGTTACCATATTCAGGTTTATATGCATTCGATTCCTGGGAAAATTAGGTAGCTGACTTTAGCTGAATCGGAATAATAACTATCCAAGTCTTTTAATGTTTTCAAAAGAGATATGTGTATATTTAGGTCTTTTTGCGGGTGAAAAATCATAAAATTACTTCTTCCTCTCTGGGTGGGGTGAGAGAGTCAGACTTTTACTGACTAAAACTCACAAGTATTCCTTCAGTTATCCTTGGCGTTTTGTACCGCAATGACTTTTTCGAGCAATACCTGCGGGATTGAGGAGCCTTGGACTGCATTTCAACTGCAAATTGCAGTTTAAGTGCAGTTTGAATGCAGTTGACACGACTGCAATAAAACTGCAAACACGACTGCAATAGAACTGCACCATACACACCCGCCCGCACGCTCCGCCTTCCCGCGCATGGTGCAGTTCGGATGCAGTCGGTGTGCAGTTCACACGACTGCAATCGGAACACACGTTTGGTTTGCAGTTCTATTGCAGTCGTATTTGCAGTTCTATTGCAGTCGAGTCAAATGCATTCAAACTGCATTTAAACTGCAATTTGCAGTTGGATTGCAGTTGAAATGCGGTCCGTCTGTTTAGACCCTCTGTTACAGGTAGCGTGTTCTTAGATAATTCATTTGTTTTTTTTTTAGATGGTGATTAAATAAAAAAATAATAAGCACATAAATCCATACAATGTACAGGTTGAAAGAAAGAAAGAAAAGTATTTATTTTGGCGCAAAAAACATTGTAGACAACAAAAACTTAACACAAAACAAAAAAAAAGTAACATTGTCTGTCACTCGTTTGCGCCAAAAAAGGTTCAGTTCAGTAAAACGCTAGACAACTAGAAAGTAGTCTGCCGTAGTCTGACACTGGTTTTTTCATTATTTTTTCATTAAGTATTCGGATGCTAATCAGCTTTATTTGGTAAACTGACAAAGACAAAAAGGTTGTGGCAGCAGTCTCGTAACCATAGTTACCTTCAACTATGGTTACGAGACTGCTGAAACAATTATATCTAATCCCGTTAGTTGGTGGTAATGCCATCTACACTAATATTAAAAAGAAGTAAAGTTTGTTGTTCATGTTTTTAGGAGGCAATCTGTGAAAGTGCTGGGCCGATTGCTAAATGTTTTTACCGATAGATAGCTGCTTTATTCCTGAGTGACATAGGCATAGGCATATCTTATGTACACGGGCGAAGCCGCGTGCTAAAGCTAGTATAGAATATACTCGTAATTTCAGCTCAAAATAGTACCAGAAATCCTGTACCGTAACAGCAAACTGCAAAGCCTCAGTCGCTTAACCCCAGCTCCTTGAAGTACGCCGTCTAACATGCAACATTACCATAAGCGGTGTATGTGCTATCGTAAAAATATGCAAACGCCAGAATTACACATTAAATATTCGTCTCCGACTGTACTTGGGAGATAGTGGGCCATAGTGGGCCATAG
Source organism: Mythimna albipuncta (assembly GCA_929112965.1). Lineage (NCBI taxonomy): Eukaryota > Metazoa > Arthropoda > Insecta > Lepidoptera > Noctuidae > Mythimna > Mythimna albipuncta. The sequence continues at coordinate 8,644,938 of OV815974.1, read as the reverse complement.
TGGAGAGGCTTGCGTTTACACTACTGTAAAATATTACAGGCTCAAGCCTTGTCTCATGGATTATGCAGTACTGCACGTTAATAAAGCAAGATAACAGGTGAATGCGACACGGTTCTAAGTGCGCTGTTGTTGTACCCTGCATCTGGGGTTATGGTACTTTGTCGAATTTGAAATTCGAGTTTGAGGTGAAGATTTTATTAGTGTACTAAGCGTTTTACATTTACGCTTTAGGAACTTGAACTGAATTCAAGGAATTGTTGTAAAACAGTTAGAGACGTGTTGCTGAAGATTTTATTACTGTCGAACTCAATGTGTACCCTAACGATCGAAAACTGTGAAAGAACAGATACCTATTAAATACTATTTTCAATTTTCACTAATACCTGGATCCAAATTACCGTTGTTCAGGGTTCCTGAAGCAGGAAACTCCTTACAATACGCGCCGTGTCCAGGACTACCTGCTTTCTGGACCAAGTCCTTGATCCAATTGCCCAACGATGAGCCTCCTCAAATATTGGTCGACCCTCTTTGCAATTGACCTTTTTAGGGTTACGTACAGAACCCTTATAGGATCACTTGGTTTAGGTCAGGCAAGAACTTTTTTCTCAAAAACGCGTGAAGGTATGCTAAAACTCAAATTAATGTCTACTACTTGTGTCTGCTACCCCAAACAGAACTGGAAAAATCAAACTTCTAAATCACCGCAATCTCCTAAGGCCGTAATGCTCCGTTGAGTGGCATATTTTGACATTTACTTGAAAATCAAAACCTACGGTACTTTCCGTTGACCTATAATCCTAAAACTTGGCATGAAGCAAAGTCTCATAGCACAACTATACAAGTCTAAGAAAAAATCTGAAAATTGTGTAGTTACATCAAAATTTTTTTTTTTTTGTTTTTCCTTCGTCGACCGTTAGGTGAGATAGCGTTCAAGGGCGAACCTATCAACAATATTTTTTTTAAATGTTTGAGACTCGATTAAGTAAGTAAAATTAAGAAAAAAACTCTCGTTGCGCGAGTCCGACTCGCACTTGACCGGTTTTTCTTTTCCTACAAACCAGTTAATTGTATCCTGCCATCGACCAACCTGTACAAAACCTATACGGAATCACAGAGCAACAATTAGGGAACAAAACAAAGCTTGCAACGCTACGCTACACTGTTGCTGCAACAGCCACCGATACAGACAAAATGAGTCTAGGAACGAATTAGAGGAGGTATTCCGTATACGTTCGAGGGAAACTCGATAGATACAGACTTTAGTTTGAATCGTTAGTGACTTGGACGGAATTGGATAGAATTATTTGGCGTTGATAGTAGCCGGGTATCAGAGACTCAAACAGATATTTTTTTTTTAAAGACAACTTTTGGTCCACATTGTATGTTAGTAATACTTATTTCTATGTTAGTTCAAAATTCATAAAATTGTTATAGTTCATTAAAATTATTTTGCATACGAGTATTAAATTAAAAAAAATTACACAAAAAAAAAACCACTGGATCAAAATGTCATAAATTACAATTACAATGTCAGTTAAATATTAAAAATGATCAAAACAATAAATTAAAATAATATGGTCAATAGAATAAAATTTCAAAATTATTGAGTGATACGATTTATATTTTACATTTAAAGAAGATACTGAAAGAGTTAAAATGGTAACAAACCGAAGATTTTCAAGGTTATGCAACGCTTGCTGAGGTTGGTGTGTGGATGGGCGACCACCTCAATATTCCTAGACTCCTCCGTATCTTGGAAATCATGTTGAGCTTTGATTTATCGTGTAGCCCAATTTTCCAGGGTTGTGAAGATCAGATACGCAGTCGCTCTACGTAAAATGTTGGTTAGGCTGAAAGCCGACTCCAACATAGTTTGAAAACTGGCTCCAACATAGTTGGGTAAGGACTGGGCAGATTATATAACAAAGACGATAAAGTAAATAGAATAATTCGCTGCATAGTGGAGGATTAGGATGACAACCTAAAAATGACTTATTTGATACAATATTATATAATACTAATATACTAACTGCTGCCAGCTGCTTCGCTTGCATGATAGTATAAAATTATCCCAAGGGAACATACTCTCGGAATGAAAAATATCCCATGTGCTTCTCCAGGACATGGTTTACCCAGTACGGTACCAAGTTTCATCGAAACCGCTTTCAGTAGTTATTATGTAAAAGAAACATCCATAGATACAAACTTTCCCGTGTATAATATTAGTAGGATAGCAACTTCGTCTATATAAAGCCATATTTAACCATAGCGTTAACGACTACCCACACACTACAACAATACACACACATTACACACATTTTTTGACATTTGGTCAATAATTTGACACATCACAAGCTGTATCCGCAAAGCAATGCAAAAATGCTGTGTGTGTTTAAGTAATACTGTGACTTAACTTTGTGACCTCATTCCAGTCACAAAGCTAAGATTAGATCACAATTTAAACAACCAACTAAATCAGCAACTAAACAATTCTACTTAAAAAATCTCCCCGCAGCAGTTGCGAACGTAGCGATACGTCCACTTAAACTATTCCCATAATAGGTCCGCTGGCCAGGCCGGTGGCCGGAACAAAATAAGTAAGTACACAAGATTAATTGTCCCTGGCGGACAGCAACGGAAGCGCATCCCCCGTGCAGCCGCCATTTTGTGCGATAACACCGGTGTACACTGTCCAAATGTACTGCCTGTCGATGCGGCTAACGTCTTTGTGCAACTAGCCTTGTTTAGAACAAGGGTATTTGTGATTTAATGTTTGTGCTGTTTTGTTTAAAGATTCCTTATATAAAGAAAAAGACTCTTAAAGAACTATGGAAAGGACTGTGCTTGGAGTTTCTGTGTATCCTATCCAAATGTGCTTCCCATCGATACGGCTAACGTCTTTGACCGTTTGAGCCCGGGTATTTGTGATTTAGTGTATAATAAAGATTCTTTATAAAAAGAAAAGGCACTCAAAGAGCTATGGAAAGAGCTATGCTCAGAATTTCCGTGCATCCTCTCCAAATGTACTGCCTGTTGATGCGGCTAACGTCTTTGTGCAACTATCCTTATTTAGAACAAATAAGTGATTTAGTGTTTATGCTGCTTTATTTAAAAACTCCTTATATAAAGAAAAATCGGGCAAGTGCGAGTTGGACTCGCGCACTGAGGGTTCCGTACAAACTTACGAGTTCCTATGAAAACAGTTTAATTCCCGAATTGAGTTACGAAGATTTTTTTCGACATATTTTTTCTGTGTCGTAACTACAAACATTCATCGTATTCTAGTTCAACAGGAACTACCCTATGTATTTTGATTTTCTTGAGAGTGTCTAAATACACGTTTTATGTGACACAAGCCGCCGTATCTTTTGACACATAAACACATGTTAAAATTAAAACCAAATAAATCAGTTAATTTATAGATACCAATTATGTGATGAAATAATGTGTATAGGGGACCTAAGTTATGAAGGTATCGATTTAACTAAATTTTCTTCCGTCCTGTATGTAGCCACGTAGATAGCTCTATCGTTGGCCTTGTTTAAGTCGTGGAAGGTACGGGTAATACAGGCCAGGAAGTGACGCATATCCTGTGAAGGGACTCCACAATGGCACTGTGTTAGCGATGGGTCAAGGATACTCCATTTGGCCAGATTGTTTCTGCAGTGACCAACTAGGGCGCGCAATGGGTTCAGAGATTTTTGGATTGGCCACTACACTTTATATCCAGGTGACAGATGTTCTGCCAGAAAGGTGAAGTTTAAAGAAGTGGGATATCTGTTCCTCCACGGTTCGCGTAATGTCAAAAAACTCACTCAATATGATGTTTCAATTCAATCCAATTTTTTTTTTTACTTATAAAACGTCAAAAACTAGTGCAGTGCAGCAGTTGGTCGTTTGTTATAGAGAAATTCGAACTTCGTTTATTAAAAAAAGCTTATATAACAATTTTTACTCTAATACACAACACAAAATGTAATCTCACATAAGCTTGTCTGAGCTAATCTCATAAACGCTCCACACAAAGCCGACCACCGCTCGTCTATAATCACTTCGATCTCAATCAATCCCAAGCCGAACAAAATGCATCGTCATTCTTTGCATCTAACTTATCCCTTAAAGTAGTCAAGTTTATCGCCAACCGAACTTAGTCCACATATCACACCCGGACTTACAGGGGATAAGGGCTAATCAGAATCCCCGCTTCGAAAGCTTATTCGTCGCCTCAGTATAAGCAGTGTAAAAAGATCGCTAAAACAAGATAAAGCTTGGTGACAACTTGTGTAACTCGGCAACCCTGCATGTGACGTCCCTGCGAATGACAGCCCCCCTCCCGCGACTCGGCTCGCCTCACAACACCCCCCTCGGCCCCCTTCTCAGCCTCGCAAACCACTTTGCACCGTCCGATACTATCTTTTACAATGCATTTTCCTTAGAATATAAATTTATTCGCATCCCATTGAGATATCGAGAAGTCTCCGAGTTTAAAATCCGTCCGATTTCAAAGTTTATCCTTTGAAGTCTTGGATGGAATTATTTTCATTCAGAAACTTATATATAGGAGTTTGAGTAGCCTGTGAACTTGAAAATTTTTGAATGCCTTACTTTATGCCTGTGTAAGATATATCGAAAAGATATTTGGAAAATCCCTTTACGTGAGTTTAGGTCTGGACTTAATTCTATTTAATTCGTTAATAGCCAACTTTCTGAGTTAGCTTTAATCTACGAACAATTTCAAGCCCGTAAAAAGATTACATGACTAACGTATTAAATTCTTCATTAAAGTTTCTAGGCGTCAATGAGCTCCGGTGTTACCTAGAAATTACATATTATATTAAATTTTATGTATGAAAATGTTAGAAATTACATATATAAGTGGAGCAGGTTAAAATCCTTGCAAACGTAGTTTCCACGAAATGCAAGTCATCTGTCTGTGCTAATTATACGTACTTAGTGCAATCCCCGTAGAACCGTGGTCGTTGCATATTTTTGCACACATTTGCAGACTTAGCAAAATAAATTTAAGTTTAGAACTTTTACTTCTTGTTCCTTTTGATCTTAACTTTTCGTTATGGTCTACACCTTCTTCTGATTGGTTCGATCTCATAACACCAATTTCATTGGTTACTTTTCTATTTTGCATTTTTATCAGCCTATTTATATTGAACTGGGTTTTGACATCAGAACGACTTTTTCCAGCTGCAAGGTCTGCATATATATTCAAGCATTATGTTCTCCTTTGTATGCAAGATGTACTGCTTATTCGTAATCAATTCTATTCTACATGGGCCTCTCCAAAATCGGTGCAACAGTACTAGTTACTTTGTCTTCCAAATTCGGTACTTGACATACTACTACAACATTCTACAACAACTAATACACCACACACTACAACAACATACAACAACAACATTCTTACAACATTCTTACTATGACATTGTCATCTTCGTGCTCTTATGCACGTATGCCTTGAGTCACTAATGCTATCGACTCTACACGTACATCTTTTGTGATTTCAATGATCACTAAATACAATTTAGCTTCACTTTTTTTGATTAACCTACATTTTGACAATTCAAAAGTGCCTGTAAATGATCTATCTACACTAATATAATAAAGAGGTAAAGTTTGTTTTTTTTTTGTTTGTAGGAGGTAATCTCTAGAAGTACTGGTCCGATTGCTACAATTTTTTCACCAATAGAAAGGTGCATTATTCCTGAGTCACATAGACTATACATGTATTTTATGTACGCGTAAGAAGTCGCGGGCAAAAGCTAGTTTGAAATAAACCTTTCTAATTTCTGATATCTCACTCCACTTCGAGACGTATCGTTTTGATGAAAATCTACAAATACGTTTACGAGGTTTATTATACTTAAACTTTACTTGTGTACATTTTCTGTCGGTACGTCGAAATCTGTATAAATCAGTTGTATTTGTGTTCTCTTAAATACGTTTAACGAATGTTGTTCGTTGTTTCAAACAAACATTTCCCTTAACAGAATTACTGAAGCCTGAAGTTGAAATTGGCACATTGCTGAGAAGACTTTTATTTTGAATCCTGCTTCAAACAAAAACTTTAGAAGTCGACTGTAGTTTTAACGCAATACAATTTTGGTTTCAAAAGAAGAAGTTTTCAGAGTATTAGTGAAATTTTCTGATAATCTTTAAACAGAATACCAGTTCAAACTTAAAGAAGCAATTCATGCATTTCGTCAAACTATAAAAGCTAAAATAATAAACTAAACATCTGTCATGTTTAATTTCTTATTTTTCATGTGACCCGAGCAAAAAATAAAGTAATAGTTAGTCATACACAAGAAAATTAAAACATAATGCCACTACCTTTTGTTTCACTCAAAATATACTATATTTCGTTGAGTAAGAAAGAGACAAATGGAACATCGCAGCTCTCATGTTCCGTGTTATTATTCATGAAGACTCCGACAGCGTATGCTTTTTTATATACTTTTCAACACTCGCCCTAGTGAATGGGTTAATCAAGTCATGCTCGTATTGTATGCTCTTTTCAGGATATGTTCATTGCTGGAACTCGTTTGTCTGTTTTCCGTAATTATGTTGTGCATTTTGTCAAAAAAAAAATTTGCTTTCATCTGATTTTAGGAATCATTTCATCGGAAATGTTGACATGCTTTATTGTGGACGTTCTCGAAAGATCAGTTAGTTATGAATCGGTAAGTCCCCTCTTTGAGATGTGGCTGGAAAGACCTCACTGCGTCCTTACCTTCCGCATGACGCAGGTCCTTACCGGACATGGTTCGTTCGGGAGTTTCCTGCACCGGATTCATGCGGAAGTGACGCCAGGGTGTCGCCACTGTGCGGAATGCCCGGAGGACACGGTGGAGCACACAGTCGAGGTGTGCCCTGCTTGGGCGGAGCATTGCCGTGCCCTCGTGGGGGCGATCGGCGGCGAAGACCTCTCGCGCCGGGCCTTGGTTGAGGCTATGGTCCGGAGCGAGGAGGAGTGGCAGGCGGTCGCTGATTTCTGCGAAGCAATAATGCTCGCAAAGGAGGAGGCCGAACGTATCAGGCAACGGCGTTATCGCCGCCGCCGTCGCCGCCGGGATTCTAATCCCGATTTCCGGCCACCGTAGGCGCGGGCTTGCGGACAGTGAGCAATGGGTAGCTCACTGTCCGGCCGTCCGGTAACTGTCCGGACCAAGCCCAAGTCGTCGACGGCGCGCACTGTTCCCGCGCGCCTCAAGGAGTTGTCAGCAACAGCAGGGACCCAGCCGGGTCGAAGCCTACTGGGGCCAGGGTTATCCGAAAGGGTGCTCGAGCCCCGGTATGAAGGCTAAAAGGAACGGGGTGGGTCTTTTAGTCAGTAAGAGTCTGACACTATCTCTCGCTCCGCGCAAGAGGTTGTCATTGGATGATTTTTTCCCAACATAAAAAAAATATAGTTATGAAAATCGGTGTCAATCATTTTTACTAATCATTGAAATAGGCACTACATAATATATCATAAAATGGCGTCCATTTTTTCCTGTTAATACAAGAATTACGTTCGTCCTGACGTCTGTAAACGTTTCTCATCGCTGTTCCCAATGAGAACAATGATAATAGCGCCCAACATTCTAAATCTCATAATCGCATGGCTACACAAAAGAGATTCTTTCTTTGTAGAAGCCACCGTAATCCCTTAAGTAGAAAAATATAAAAAAAAAAATATAAATCATGGTCCAGCTTCCCTTCAGTCTCTCCGTTTAATCTCTGTCACAAAGTACAAGAATATCGTAAATCATGCCGCTATCGAAGCCGGTTATAAAATATTGAAAATGTTCAGTTTTCAGTCACTCATCTTTGGTATTATGTACATCGCTTAATGGACTTGAGAGCCAAATATTTGAAGAGTTCGAATTGATGTATGGGGCGAAGTGCCGGGCGCCGGAGTAGTTGTGTAAAGTATTGGGAACATTTCTGGTTTAAATGATGCATCGTTCTTGTTGTTGTCAACAGTACTGTTCTTAATGTAAAAGGTAATAAGTTCCTAAATGTCGTTAATGAAAAATGGTGATCCTGTTGGTTCTTGCGAAAAGCCAATGCAGTTTTTTTTTATATCTCATTGAATATTTCGAAGATTTTGTCTTCAATGCTAGAGTGAATGGGCTTTTAAGAAACTAGTGCACTTCACCATCAACGATGGCATGCTTACCGTCAAGTGGGATTGCAATCGTACACTAACGTAGATCAATTAAAAAGAAAAAGTATTTCTCTTTCTTTTTTTACGAGTATAGATGGAAAGACACGAACACATGCTTCGGTAAAGTAACTCACAAAGAAACACACTAGGTGGCAGTATGAGCACACACAGTAACAGCCCACAAACTATCACAAAACTAATCAGTTCCCAAAGCAAACCCATCGACTACATTCCTAATGAGACTTGCTTGCAAAACCTATCTATCTGTCCCTAACGTCGAAACTTACGAGGTGCTCCTACCCACTACTTCTACCTAGGTAAGGATAGGTGTGCAAGATTAATCGCCAGTGCCTCTCAGAATGGTACGGAAACGCATCCATATCTGTCCAGTGAGGACCATTCACCATTCCACGTTTCCTTTAGTCAAGTAAATATGTATTCAGTTTGTGTGCCAAGCAACCACTTAAGAGTAGTGTTACCAAAGCATTTGCAAAATCGATGGCACTTCAATAGGTTTTGACATTTTTAAAGTTTGTTCGGTAAGTATCCTAGAGTTTGGGCTATGGAATAAAAGAATTGTTGTTTTATTGTTAAGATGGAAAAATCTTAAGCTTTTTTGGGAAGTTAAAAGTTGTGGTAATTTTGTTGAAAATGCTCTGAAAAGTTTGACTCTACATTCTTGACTGGATCAACCAACAAAAAAATGTTTATTTGACACAATGATAAAATGTTTAAAGTATATTCGTAGTCGGCGGGAAATTCATCTCATACATAGCGTACCTTCGTTAAAAAAGTCACTATTGCAATTATAGATTACAGAAGAGCCATTTTTTTTTTGCGTTCAGGATTATCTTGCTTAGCATTATATAACTCTTAAGTTATTTTAATCGTATGTTCATCTTTATTTCAAAGTATCTAATGTTAACTCCAACACTAGGCTTGAGCCTGTATTTGGAGGACTCAGCTATTCAGGATATTTAAGTGCAAATATACTTACATAAATACTACACAATTGCTACTACTGTAAGTATAGCAAGCAACTGATAAATAAATAAGAAATACATATCCTGAGAGACTTCCCAACAGGTAACTCTTTGATCATTTTTTAGAAAGTAAAGTCGATAAACAGTAGACAACAATAATATAGATTGTGTGAATGTTTACTTTGTCATGATTGTAATAGGCAAGCTTAGGTATGCGCCCTTTAATTTGCTTGATATATTTTATAGCCTAATGTCCCACGGCTGGGCAAAAGCCCCCTCTTTCCTTCTTCTTCCAAACGTCTCTGACTTGGGCGATCTCTGGCCATAGTCCAGTGTTTAGACCCAGTTATCCTGTTGACCCAGATTTGGTTTGAGCTAGAGTCTGACCAGTCTGGCTAAGGCTTCTTTTATTTTATCTATCATTATATAATATATAAAAATCTCTTGTCACAGTGTTTGTTATCAAACTTCTCCGAATCACTCCGAATATTTTTGGTACATCTGAGAATTAGGTCGTCGTAGGCTATTTTTGTCTCTCCTAGCCTCACGTAAATATTTTTGTTTATTAATTTATACGGCAGGACAACGTTTGCCCGGTCGGCTAGTATAATTTAATCTTCTTACCGGCCTATTTATAAACGGAACAACAAACCCATTCACACACATACCAAAACATACTCCGCTCCCAGCTTTAAAACAGCAATTAATAACGCATTTATAATTCGAACAACAAACTCACACAACACGAACTCGCTAGACAATACACAGAAAACTTTCCCGACTGCTGACAAAAATAATACCTACTTACTTAACGAACTTGGAACACAGTCAACTCTGAGATGCTCCCGAACACCGATTAACGAACCCCATTAGATCATCTTAGGGTGATTATTATTTAAACGCGGTTCACGTTGGCAACTTCTTGAATCACCTGCACCCCTAAGACATTTGTAAGCACTTCAGGACTACCCCCCCCCTCTCCCACTCCAACGTCTTCCGAACGAAGAATTAAAGTAGCTCGTTCCTCCTGGAAGAGATTGTGATGTTTTTATGAAAAGGAAATTGCATTATTGAGAACGTTGTCCGGAGAATATTAATTTCCGATTAGTGATCTGAATATGATTATGTTTTTTGATGTTGTATCTACTTTTGTGAATCAACGCTTGTGGAAATGTAATGAAACAATGTGATATAGTTACATTATCTTTTAAGAATTAGTGTTACTTTTCCCCACAGTTTGTCGGGCGTACATTAGACATGCCCTACAAACTGTGCCGCAGTTGGTGCCTTGAACAGTATGATAAGGTCGCGGCACACCACGAAGGAGATGGCGCCATGAACTAGACAAATTCTGCCAGAACTGGCAAAAGGAAGCACGAGCCCATGAAAGATGGAAGGAGTAGAGAGAGGCCCTTTGCCCAGGAGTGGGATAGAATAAACAATGAACAAAAATATGTATTTATATCTTTAGTTATACGTAGGTACACACATAAATACTAAAAACATATTAAAAACATTTCCAAAAAATGCAATTTTATAAAACAATTTATACAAGTTTCACACGTGTACCGTATAACATTACGTAGTATTTGCTCACGTTTACCATTTCCTGGAAATATTTCCGTGTTTAAACACATCTGGAACGTTGATAACACATTCTAGGTTGCGACTTCCAGTTTCTTAATGCTTGCGGGGAGACGGGAGCCGAGCGGCACGGTGCTAGTGCACAGGAAATTAAATCAGTGCCACCTTACTTATATAATCGTGTGCCACTCGCAATTTTGCCGCTTTAAGAAAATACGGGTCAAGTACGACCTAAAATTTTATACGGTTACACCAGATCGAACGTCTGTGTTTTATAGGTGGAGGTGAACGAATATCATCGGTGTTTATGTACGACAGTAATGTAGGTTCAAATTCCAAATATCCTCTCTTCATAAACACCTCAAGGAATTCAGATGGTCGACGTATGTACTTTCAGTTTACATCGAGGAAATAAATACAAAATATAAAAGCGATATTCCATCTTTATACGCACACAAAATTTTGATTAACCTCACCTTTTCAACATCCCGAAGACACTAAAATGGAAGCCTCTAAAGGATGCTCATTAAATCCTTACAAGTAAGTCTTATTTACGCACAAATGATTTATTTCCAATCCCTAATTTCATCAAAATTCCTCTTTAGAAGACGCTCCTCTGAACTGGAAGACCTTCGAATGTATATTTTAAGATTAATTTATCCTCAACGATCGCTCCTTTTGTGTGTTTATGGGGACGGGTGGTCCGTTTTTCCCTTACCTCCTCTTATTTGAGAGCGGGACAAACTGAGCAACAAAAGGTTGTTGGTTTATTTTGTAACATCATCACATAATAGAAGGAGGATGTAGTTCAGTGGCATAGTGATTCAAAGACATAATGTATAATACGGCAGGTACCTACGAAGCTGGGCCTTGGTTGAGGCCATGGTCCGGAGCGAGGAGGAGTGGCAGATGGACGCCGACTTCTGCGAAGCAGTAATAGTTGCAAAGGAGAAGATCATATAAATCCTTACGCATCAGGCAACGGCGTTATCGAGCCCCGGTATTAAGGCTAGAAGGAACGGGGTGGGTCTTTTAGTCAGTAAAAGTCTGACACTATCTCCCGCTCCGCCCAAGAACGGAAGTTGTCATTGGATGATTTTTTCCCACCATAAAAAAGGTACCTACGAAGGAAGGAACATAGGAATGGCTTTATTCAGTAAAAATCTGAACAGAAAGCCTGACCTTCAGTATACCCAAGAAGTACCGTGTTGCCCAGTAACTGGACTATGGAAGTCAGATAGTCGCATCTGGATAGACTGGAAGCTGACCCCAAGCTAGTTTGAAACAGGTGCATATCCTTTTCCCAACTTGCTTGAATTTGTACAGTACCTAGGCACAACAGATCTTGAGCGGTTGCGCAGAAGTCAAATATTCGGTCTCTTTAGTGGTGCGAAGTGAGACGCGGGGAGTATCAGTGATTGGCTCGCCGCGCCATCGCGTCATAGACGTCACACCTCATTCATTCCCTGCGTTGCTGCATGTATCTAACAACGAAGACGATTGGCTCGCCAATGTATAGAATGCGCAAAGCAATCCCCACTCTGACGCCGAGCGCTCAAAATCCGTTGTGCCTACTGTACAAAATATATTTTTAGGAAGACTTATTAAGTAGAAGGTACCTACTCAATCTGCGGTGTTGAGATAGCAACCAAAAGCAGGTCAAAACTGGACTATCAACTTACCCATAACTTTCTCAGTAGGTACTCTCAATTATACGCCGGACCAAAATAAATAAAGTCCAAAGGCTCAACAACCCAAAACCTCTCAATTTAATTTAAACAAGAAAACCAGCGCTTAGCCTGCAGTAATAGACTCAAATAGAGCATAAACTTGAAACTAAGCTTTAGTTAACTTGAATAATTGCCGCTGTTGTCCAAACTTAAGCTAACTAAAGCCGGCTAGTGTGTCTACAGGTTTACTCAGGTATTACGCCTGACATACGGACAGACGGACCCGTTAGATTTAGACGTATTATGTCCCTTGACCAGTGTTTTGAAAGGTCTACAATGATAACAATAAAACCCGTCGGCTTTCAAAGCGAGAGTGAACTAACATCTGCTAGGTTCATCCATTGCTTTTATTTTGTCTATTGAGAGAATACTAGCTATCACATCACACGCAAGTTACATTGAAAAAAAAACAATTGCTTTAAAAAAAATCTAATGTACAGTCAAAAGTGCAGTTACATGTTCATAATGGTTAACGTATCTAAAATTTATTTCTAGCAGAACTTTAGTGGAGCACAACTACAGATTATTCAGTTAAATAAAACTTGCTGAGAGTCATATCTCGTCTGTAAGAGAAGGAATGGGCTGCAAACCACCTCGCAGGCGCTGTACGGTTTGACGGACACTATGAATTCACAGTTTTTGACGTGACAACGTCTTATAAATTGGTTTGTCGGGTGACACTTCAAGAAACTGCGTTACGCTCCGCTCACGTTATGCGCTCACAATGAGAGCGAGTGAGAGGCACGCGTCCCTTCCACTCGGGCATGGTTAGCCCGCCTAAGAGCGAGAGAGACACCACTCAAAGTCGTTGTCACGTAAAACTTTCGCCCGTATACCGACTTTACAGGCAAACAATTTTTTTGATTTTAGGACATACTGGTTTCCCCACAATGATTTTTTTATAGTCTTGTGAGCAGTGGTGATGAAATAAAAATACTCAAAGCAAAACTTCGAGCTCACAACTCGTAAGTCGTGGCCGTTGCTACTAAGCCACCGCCGTATGGTACCATTATTAGCAATGTTAAACATAATCAGTAACTAGCAAAGATTTACAACATAACTACACACACTACAAACAAATGAAATACGTCCCGGCAATTGGAAGCAATATTAACTACTATCATCGAACTATACCATTATTGCGATTGTCATTGACACATACACTACTACGAACACGTAATCAAATAAACGTCTACCATGCAATTTACTTAATCACTTGCTGACTCAGATACAAGGAGATACGTGTGAATGTACATATACATATGTATACGTAATGATAGAGGACAAATGTGTCACAATCACTATACATCACATTATTAATATTATAAAGGAGAAAGTTTGTGATTGTGTATGTTTGTTACTTCTTCACGCTCGAACAGCTGAACGGATTGGGATGAAATTTAGCATACGGGTAGACTATGTCCTGGAACACACATAGGATACTTATTGTTCCAGAAGTATGTTACTTTGAAGGTATGCGGAACAGGGTGTAAAGCCCCAACATATCCCTGTTGGAAAGGTCCTTCGACTAGACGGGTGTTATGTCAGGTTTGGGCAACTACTGTGTTGTATATGTTCAAACTCGGAGCGATGCAGAATTTCGTAGTTTAGTTCATATGTGGCGGCATAGATGTCGCTACATTACCTTGGGGCAATTTTCTACTCTCTCGTTGATGAAGCCGCTGGCAGTAGTTAGTTCATTCATCATATAAATTGTTCTGTTGAATGAATGACTGAAAACAGAGAAATTTGCAGCTAAACAATATCAACCGCTCGGGTCGTCAAGGTTAGGCCATGCTAACCGAGATCGATATGTGGGTGTGTGGCCATCTTTACATACCGAGATTCTCCCGTGCCGCGAAAAGCACGTTTATTAGTAGACCTTTGACAGTCGTAACGGACACTCAGAAGCCAGGATATCTGGCGCCAGTCTTGCCAAGTATCATGTTACCCAGTTACTGGTTGTGGAGGCCAGATAGCTAGTCGCTTCATCTACATCTACACTAATATAACAAAGAGGTAAAATTTATTTCTTTTTAATTTTTTGTCTGTAGGAGGTAAACTCTGAAAGTACTAGTCCGATTGATAAATTGTTTTCACCGATAGAAAGCTGCTTTATTCTTGACTGACATAGACTATATTTTATGAACGCGGGCGAAACCGCGGGCAAAAACTAGTGTTAAATATTTTTATCCGGCTGAACCCAATTTGAGTGAAAGTGAAGTGAAGAATGAGAGACTGAAAATAGAACTCAGTTAAACTAATTTAATATATTTCGTTTTTCTTTTGGAAAATGATTCAAAGACCATTTTTCAATCGTTTTTTTTTTTTTTTTTATGGGAAAAATCATCTTATAACAACCCCCGCTCTTGGGCGGAGCGGGAGATAGTGTCATTTTTCTATCGTCATGATGGATTGAAATATTTTTTTCATTTATACAAAGGCTTTAATATCTAAATATGGTTCAAAACTTTGGAATAAGTCAAATAAAGAGCTGCCAGATTGTATGTGACAGCCGAGTACTCCTATATATCTTACTATTTTTTTGTGGTGAACATCATCCAATGACTTCTCTCGCTCTTGGGTTTTTTTAGTGGGCACAAATCATCCAAATGACATCCCCTGCCAGGAGCAAGATAATGTCAGATTCTTACTGACTAAAAAACCCACCCCATTTCTTCTTGCTTGCTTGCAGCTTCCCTTTCGGATAACCCTGACCCCAGTAGGCTTCAACCCGACTGGGCTCCTGTTATTGCTGATAACTCCTTGAGGCGCGCGGGAACAGTGCGCGCCATTAATCTCGCTCTTTTTTTTTTAATTGAGATAAACTAGTGCTTGACTGCTCTTAAGTGGAGTAAGAGAGCGTATCAAACTTTTAATATAAAGATCCATCTGTTAGACCACGGTCACTCTTTCTAACGTTCCCGCAGCCCTAGCTAAAATCACACACGTAACCCAAACACACACATACGTACCCTCAAGTAAAGAACAAAACTTAAGTATTGCCACGATCACTTTGAAGTTCCCACGACACTGTGCATACAAAAAAGCTAGCTCACTAGGCGGTCCTGACTCAGAATAGAACACTCTGTATATAGGTATCTTCCTGTACAAAATGAGGGTGGCATAAAGAGCACCTATGGATGAAGTGAGTACCGTTATATGCGTGTGTAAAAAACTGATCAAGTGTGAGTCGGACTCGTGCACAGAGGGTTCTGTATATGTGGGTTATAAATTAAAAAAATATGTTATTTAGTAATGCTAGTTTACGGTTGTCAGATGTTGTCTTTAACTTGTGCTACATGACATTGTTTTTGCCTTTTATGATCCTATGTCAACGGAAAGTTTAGGAAAGATTCCCTTGCGAGCGTTAAAATATGCACCGGCAAAGGAGTATAAACGGACTTATCATTAGATTGCATTGACGTAGAAGTTTGATCTTTTCACTGATCTAGTGCCCGCCTACACGCCGGTTTGCCTGTACAGTTGAGTTATACAGGTAAACCGGAGCGTGTATATTGCACAACTGCAGGTGTGCAGGTTTCCATACAAGCTTACCTGACAGGTATAAACTGTGCAGTTAAACCTGTCAAGTATACCCTAGCGTGTATGGCTACTTTAGATAGCATACATAAGTAATAGGTTTTAATTTCAACTTGAAATCTCTTAGCGTTACTAAGAATAACTGTCTAATGTGTGTGTAGAAAAACTGTCTTGACAGACGGATAAGAAAGTGCTTCTATAAAAGATCAGTTTTTCCCGACTGAAGAACGGAACCCAAAAAGCCTAATTTGATATCAATTTTTTTTAAAACAATCTTTAATACATTTTTTTCCTACAAAGTTGAATGAACCCCGAGTATTTCCGAAGTTCTCCGAACGAGAGTGCAGTGTGTGTCCTCATAAGTCTCGGGTTAATAGCAGGCAGTCTAAACTGAATTAACCCAGTCCAGAGCACTGGCAATTTTGAGCACCTGAGTACCTCTGGCTATCAAGTTTCGTGAAAGACTCGCCAGTATTCGCGGAAAAGCATTAACTTTAAAGTAAAGTCGGTCAATATAATTCCGGGATGCTGTTGTTGTTTAAAGAACTTTCATGAAAGAGCTATCGTGATCCTGGACCGCAAAAGGCTACTGAAGGAATACAGGTGGGGTTAGTCAGTAAGGCAGCGCGCAAACGTGGACATTGTGTTTTGTGTCAGATACAACCTACTCATGAATATTAGATTTTTATAGCACCAGTATGAAATTATCCACTCCCTGCGCATACGTAAACATTTTTTGGGTCCAGTTTATTCTTTCCATTTTATTCCTTCCATTTAACACATACTCATGACGATCAAAAAGTGTTTGGTGTCGGTAACTGGAACAAAAGTGTCTCCGTTTGCGCAGTGCCTAAAAGTTTGACAAGACCTCTCACTACACTCAGAGCGGGAAAAGTTAGGTTGATATCTAACGTCTAAAAAGGAGCTTATTTCAATTTTCGTGAAGAAAATCGAACAGCGATTTAGTAATACCCCAAAGTCATCATCATCATCATTTCAGCCGAAAAACGTCCACTGTTGGACATAGGCCTCCCCCAAGCGTCGCTACAACGACCAATCCTGTGCTTCTCGCATCCACCGCATTCCCACGACTCACCATTTCGTCGGTCCACCTTGTAGGCCTTCAAACGCTGCGTTTTCCGGGGCGCATTGCCTCACATACACCAAAGTATGTGAAACAATATTGTCTCAATTGTATAAGCCTGGAGAACTTTAATATAACAACGAACTAATTAGGCAAATGAAAATCATATTAGTAGAGTATTAGTTCAATCCTGGAACAATAATGACAACTAAGTACTTCTTTTTCCCCTTAATTAATTTTGCCTTGATTTAAATTGCTTGAAGTACACCGCAGACTACCCTCTTTTTTTTAGTTTAAGTTCTTATATTCCATCCCAAGGTTGTCTGGAAGACATCACTTTCAGCGATAAGACCGCCATTGTGCCCATAGGTTTAATATAAGTTTATAAGTTTCTGTGAAATTGTTACTATTTTGGTGTACAATTAAGTTTATTCTATTCTAAGTTACTTTAATACAACAACGTGTACTTCAACTTTTAAAATAAGGGTTCGTTTCAAAAGCCATTGTAGCCAGCTAAGGAGAGAAATTCCATAACGGAGTCAGTGTTTCCTGATAGCTATAACCTAGGGGTCTTTAAGTCAAGAGTGAATAGGTTGCGTTTAGGCAAGTGTACACCATCGTCAGCCACATCATCGCTTACCATCAGGTGAGATAATGCTTAAACTGTTTGTTGTTGTAGAGTTTTTTTGTTTGTAAAAGGTAATCCCTGGAAGTACTGGTCTGATTGCTAAAATTTTTTCACCGATAGAAACTTACTTTATTCTTAAGTGACAAAGGCTATATTTTATGCATGCGGACAAAGCTGCGGGTTCATAGCAAGATAATTCATAATAAAAAACAAAATACATCCATAAAACTCTGCCACATTTATCGCTTACAAGTATTATTTTCGGCAGCTTAACCTAACAAAGGCAACAACACAAGTGACGTTGATTTTTTTCCGCTGGCAACACCCACAAATAATAATTTACACGGCAACATTTCAATGATAAAGCGAAGATTTTTCGTGGCATTGTCCGGTAAAAATAGAAGGCGATAACATACGAGCGTTGTTAGTCGTTACCATGGCAGGCTCGACCATTAAACCTAACGAGCCGAGCTCGAGAGGACAAAATGTCCTGCCTGCCAACAATGACCGGTAGGGATGCGACACTGTTGGTCGATACCATCGGTGAACGTAAACCCGATTTGGCGGCTTGACTCATGTCGAAATTTTTCTATTTTTTTCTTCTTTGTGTTTTTAAAAACATTGCCAGGAAATTACTCCTGCATCGTGCGTGCATTCATAAACGTCTAAACTTACATACACAAGACATACAACCCCCTAGCCGAGTTGACCTTGCCGCCAATTCTTTTGTTCTGACCACGTGACTGAGCGTTAAAACGACGTTATTCCCGTACATTTAAAGCTTTCTACAAGCGTTAAAAATTGCAGATTAGCAAATTGGCTAGGGGTACAGAACAGCTATCTGCAGGCCATACAAATATTTGATCCGTGCGAGAATTGAGAGCAAAGGTGGCCGAGTGGTAATGGCCCCGACTTAAGAGTTGTAGGTAGCGGGTTCAAACCTAGCCAGGCGCATTTCTTTGTGTAATTTATTTCATCGCCATTGATGTCAAAACGGTGAAGGAAAACATCGTGAGGAAACCAGCATGTCCTAGAACCAAAAAATTTAAAACATGTGTAATTCACCAACCCGCACTGGGCCCGCGTGGTGAATTACGGCCCATTCCCTCTTCTAGAGAGGAGGCCTGAGTCTCAATAGTGGGAACATTAAAAAGGCTGATGATGAGAATTAATAGCTAACTATCACATTTCCAAACGAACACACAATAATTGAGATCCTTACTAGTAATCACTGTTTTATTTGTTATACTTGCACGTGTTTGTACCTATTACAATCGACACTCCAGTTACGTGCATTCTGATTATCTGAAACACCCGTTCCGATATACCTGACACTAGCATTCTCTGTTGTTGTAGTCAATTTTACATGCAAACCAATTACACTTTACACAGGAAACGTACATTTTCCAATTATGCATAAATTCTGCTTACTTTTCCCGCCTTGTTTCTGCAAATGGTACCTACGTGGTTCTCTGAATAATCGACAGTTTATACCGTACTTGGATAAGAGTATCCCATCACTAGTACCTTTACCTTACAATATGTAAGTGACGCATGTTCCGTAGTTGTTAGAGAAAGACCTTTTCACTTGGATAATTCATCGTGTCTCCACTTCAGTCGAAAAAAACGGTTACAATATAATACTGCCTACATAGGGATTGTTTGGTGAAAAATACAGACTATATTTTTCCTCATCTTTGTGCCTTTTCCTTTGCTTTGTCGGTTGTTATAAAATACTGAAGCTACTACTGACATGCTTCAAAGTTTGTTTTAACTGGCCGGCAAACCACTTCGATATATTTCTTATTATGTTACTAAACAAATTAACTCCTGTTGTCTCAAAAGTATTTATATAGGTAATTTACTTTTTACTGATATGATTGTTGTCATTAAACCTCTGATGGTTTAATGACAACAATCATATCAGGAAACTAGCTATCTTTCATATCTATAAACAGGGTTATTTTTAAAACACTAGCAACCTCTCAGGACTGTGTTAAGCACATCATAAACAACAACTTTTGTTCCTTTTATGTCGCAAACAACACTAACTGACCATTTCCAAAAATTCACTCCCTAGAGGATGAAATTGGGGTCAAAGTTTGTATCGAGAAACCTACATAAGCACGACCCAAGCCGCTGGCAGAAGCTATCTAGTCATACATAATTTTAGTGTTACAATCTAACCAAACTAATCTCGATGACTAACTAGTCTTATCCTCTGACAAGTAATTTAATATCAAATCAACGAACATTGCCACTCAAAAATCGCAGATGACAATATAACAAAACAACGACATAAAATATTGACGTTTCACGATCCATTTCTTTGTCCATCACTAAAAACCAGTACAGTACACCACAAAAGTTTCACGTTATTACAAGTAAAGTACGATTTATATCGCGAGCCACTTGTGGTGGCGACTGTAACAGCGGTCGCCGCTAATGATGACGGATACCAACATCATGAGGGCTGCGGTTTTTATATCCCTAAGAGAGTCACAGAGAATAGTCGATAGAACAGTATTCCTACAAAATAATGGGACCAGCTTCTTTGGAAAATTGTTGTACGTATAGGTATAAGTCTGAGATTTTTGTCAAACGATCAACGTTAATCAAACTGTCACAATAGTATTTTTAAGTATTTGTACCACCACATAAAATTCTTCTTGCTAGCATCTGCCCACGACTACGTCTGCATAGACATCAGTAGTATACAGCATATTCTGAGAGAAGTGTCAATTTTGTGAGAGTTTAAAAAAAAAGTATAGTCGCCAGAGACATGAAAAAGTATAATTTTCCAAATTCACACAAAGGCCGCTGGCATACCGCATATATATTTTCACACTAATGATACTAGTATTATTAACATCTTCATGATTCTCTGGCCTCCTGGTAATTTACCAACGACTTCACCCGCGTAAATATGGGAAATACCGCTCTTCCACACCCATATCTGAATATCTACTCCTCCTTTGTGTCCGCTAATGCTTGTCATTTGCCGTAATAATGAATAACTTATAATTATACTAATTCTAATGAATTGATGCACACACATGCAAACATAGACATAAAAAAACATTAGTATTAATATAGGTAAGGATTGAAACTGACAAGTAATTAGGCTAAACAACAAAAGCCTTATTACAATTTAATATATAATTTGTTTTGTTATATTCTATTATGAAATGTGGACCAACAGTTACCTATGTTATATAGTATTTTTTTAAATAAATATGATTCAAATAAATTATTATATTAAACCATAAAATCCTATTAATATACACTAGGTGTACGTAAATAAGGCAATACTCCACGTTATAAGTTGAAGTAATCACAGGGCCACATACACAGTACATGTACGTACGGTTATGTAGTATGTACCCAGGAAAAGGAGTTATTTACAGGCATTCCCATGATGTAAACATTTAGCACTTTACAGCGCCCATGGGAAATGCGGAGGTTTATTCATAGTCCCAACTTTACACAAACCCCGCTTAGTTTATAGGCACTTGAATTCTGCATTTATAAATGCGATTTTATATGTAATTTTTTTTTTCGCCACAAACTGTTCTGTGAAAGAGACAAAGAATTGTATTTCAGTTGATTGATAACATTTTCGAGAATAAAAAGATATTATTTTTCACTTTTATCTCTTTTATTTTCAGGCTGATTAATTGTCTCGAGTTCTTCGTTTTTCACAACGCTTTTCTCTCGATGACAGTTTTATTTTATTTAGGACCAAATTTTATAACGAATTTCGCTAAGTTGACTATTTTGTAATAACCTGATAAGTTACCACGAGTATTTTTGCAACATGATACGTAAAATGTACAAAGATAGCATGTTTTTTCTGTTCTTTCATAGAAAATAAGGTAGGTTTAAAGTTTCTTTCTAAACATTTTTATCTGTGAATAAACGTTAAAATAATATATTTTCTTTTAGAGTACCTATTTCCATAGCTAAAAACCGTGCAAGATAAGGCGATTTTCAGCCAATACAAGAAAAAGCCACAAAGCCAGCACTCGGCAGGTGGGCGAGACGAAACACATCGGATATCATTGTCGTAAAACGTTATCTCGCTCGTTATGCCGACAAAACGCTAAGTGTGACTCTCATTCAGTACAGAATTCTGTATTTTTTAATCTGAAAATTGTTGAAGAGAATCCACAAATGTACCGAATTTTTACTTGTTAAAAAGGGCTAGTAAGCTAGCACCAAACTCTTTTTAACTGTAAATAAATACAGTACCATCATCGTACTATGAAAAATAAAGAACAAACAAATGTTTGACCACAATCCCCTTGTCTTGATGACTGGGTGATTGTGGCCCATATTACGATATGCACATGTAAATATCGCTTTAACATATATTCCACGTTTACGAACAAACAAATAAGCAGAAAACCTCGTAACATTTTGGCACACGGTACCCTAAATATAATGTCTTTGGCAAAGTTGAGCTGGGTCATAAAACCTTGCCTATGAATAGGAGTTGTAAAGATGATGTTACACGCCATGACGCGTGTTCGACGATAAAAACTTTAACTTTTACCATGGGAAATGGCCGCTTTGAGTTTTGGCTCTATTGTGTAAGTTGATGTACATAGTTTAAAAAATGTTTTTATGCTTATCCATATTTATAAACGACTTTTTCTTGTCACCTTTTTGCCAAAACTAGTCAGCAAATATCTCATCCACAAACGTCAAAAAACTGAACACCGAGCTGTGGCCATACGACCATAGACTAGAAAAAGTATTCTCATACGAACTCTCGATCTCTCTTCTTCTCAGTCGGTACGCTCTTGGCAGAGTGATCGTGGTCATCACTGAATCACGATTAGTGATAATCTTGGTAATACGGCGCCATTCATCTTCCGGACTGCAGCTTTCCGGGTACATTCATAAACCGAGCACTTAGTAGCAGCCTTGATCTGATCTGTCCATCTACCACGTGGCCTGGTACCCTCAACTTTGCCTTGCACTACGAGACGCTCTATACAGTCATTACCACGACGAGATACATGGCCGAAGAAGGTCAAATTGCGCTACTGCACTGTGGATGATAAGCGTAATCTGATGCCAAGTTCTTTTAATATGGAATCTTTCGTCATTCTCGATCTATGTCTCAAATAATTACCATACCACTGCGTCAAGTAGTAGATATAGATCAAAATTTTTGCTTTTCCCACTGGGTTTGGAATCATGATAGGAAGAATATGGATCAGTTCTTTACATTTCCGAACCAAAAGTCTGAAAAGGACTTCACCTTAGCTTAAAACTCATTACAAAAACCGATTTAAACGGTCATAAACATCTTTGAAATTCTCTCACTCTTCTCCACCCCTCTCATAAAATCCCCCCGTCCACTAATTAATACCGTCTCTCATAAGTCACAACTTCACAGCACAACCTGCATGCAGCATACATTTAATTTCCGCACATGAACGTAGCTAGCTTGGAAAAGGAAACCGAAACTATCTCGAATCTAATTTAGGACATCTCTAGCACGCATACTTGCACCCTGAACTAAATTAGCTCCAAGCTGAAAAATGTGATATAACTCGGCTAAACTCGGCGATGCTCGGCCAAGCTCGGCTAGCTCAAAGCGGTAATGGTTTCTTTTTTTTTTTTCAAAAATAGAATTGCGTTTCGGTAAGTTTAGTTTGAAATGTTCTTTGTGGCCAAATTGTCGTAATTTAGTTTTTGGAATCTTTGTTTTTTGTATGTTTAAAAATTCATATGGTTTACCTTTTTTGGTCGAGAAAAATTTGCTTCGAGTAGTAGTTTTATGGTTTTTTAAGGTTCCGTACCTTAAAAGGAAAACATAGAACCCTGATAGGATAACTTCGTTGTTCGTCCATCTGTCAAGACCCTTTATCTCGAGAAGGCGAGGAGGTATCGAGTTGAAATTAAAACTATATACTCAGGTCTGCGATCCCTTGCAGTTCTCCCATAAGGTACTTACATAATTGTACCTTTTCATACGCCTTTTCGTAATATCTGAAAAGCACTATGAAATGTATATGAATAAAACAAATGGATATAAATATGTATAATAATCTTGGTTGATCATAATTCTATTCGTTTATTACATGAAATTCATTTGCTGTAAGAAAACAACAATGCAAAATAGCTAATAATGCCTTAAGGGAAAATAAAAAAGAAATAATTCACAACAAAGGAACATCGCATGCTACCTTATCTTTCTTTATCTTATCTAATGAAAAAGGAAAACCATTACGTTTTTCTTTCAGTTATCGTCGCGTTAAAGTTTAACAAGGTCTCTTCGACCTTTCATTATTTTAAAACTAATTAAAAAGTCCAGTTTCGGCCCAAGGCGGTGATGGGACGCGTGAAGAAGCTTTGAACATGTCAGCCTAGGCACAAAATAGGTAGGTACAGAAGTCAATCTCTTGTATGTACTTCACTTTTTATACCTACGCTAGGTGATCGCGCACACGCCAGCGCATTGCTCCGACTGTATGAATCCGACCGAGCGATTGGGCCGAGATATCGTATCCATGAGCGGTGTCTATGTGTGCGTTGCTCGAGCGCGCTTTGTATGTAGATTGTCTTCTGTACCTATCTATTTTGTGGCCAAGGACAACATTTTGTTGCTGACTGGGTCCACAAATAAAAAAGTTTATACGCCCCTTGTTAGTCGGCTCAGCCTAAACGTCCCAAAAGTTAGACATTCAGATCGGATCAAAAGAGAAATATTTAGACCGAGACTAACGATGTCAGACGTAAATTCATATATTCAAAAGCGTATATTTTTTACAGATTTTCCGATCCTTCGGTAAACGACAGGGGGGAGGCCCCGCAAACGATCGTGGAGGCTAATATCCCATGATCAACACCCCCACTCAGTAGTGAATGGCGTATATGGAAAAAATGTTCACCCCAATACCATACACTGGCACCCAATTTATTTTTTTGCCATTTCAGTTGACACGCTTCAGTACTGCGAGTTAAATAAACCACAACTGAGGTTTTATCACTAACGATGTAAAAGAAAACAAATGAATCAAATAACACGAAACATTTATTTTAATGATATTTATCTCTGGTTTCTAAGAGCTTATTCTATTTAATCCGATGTCTAATTTGTTGCCAAGTGATTTAGTAAGATGACTTGTAATGAAAAGATAATCTTTTTGTTGTTTATCAACTAGAATTTTTATGAAGCATCTGTTGATGTAGGAGGTTGTTGCGGGAATTTTCGAAGTAGTTACCATCGCCCTGGAATGCAAAGGGCAAAGAAGGAACATAAGTGTGGTTTTATTCAGTAAAAGTCTGACACGCCCTCATGCTCCACCTAAGGGCGAGAGATGTCTTTAGACAATTTCTTACCTAAAAAAAGGTTGGCTATAACTAGTGTACAATTTCAAAAAGAGCGCCTACGTTTGTTCTGACAAATGATCATGCTCATCACACAAACATTAGTCCTAGGTGGGAATCGAACCCACGACCTCCAGCTAACAGTCAGGGTCACTAACCACAAACCAACAGGCCAGCCAAAAGGTCCAGTCCGAAATCACCGATTGTTTTAAAAAATAAAACTAAAATGTAGTTAGTTTCCACAATCACAACCTGACTATGACATCATTTTTACACACAAACTGCCATAAAAATTTGCATACAAACTATCTACAGAAAAACCCCGCAAAAAGGTCTTTTGTATTAAAAATTTAGAATTTATACAAACACGAATAACAAATAGGCGGAAAAATGACACGCGGGCGAACACGCGTGCTGAAAAGAGCTGGATACATGTTTTAATTCCCACGAGCTACATGAACTTTAATTACAGTTTTTGTGTATGTGCTTATGACTGTATCAAGCACATTTTTCGGTCTTGATAAAACTTGGCTGACAGTGAAGGAAAACCACAATGAGGAAATCTTTAGAAATGTACATAATTGAACTCATGCTTCTCTTTTCTGTGGGGGTATGTTGAAAACACAGCTCCAATCCTTACAAGATCAAGCCGGTTTTTTTTTATGGTGGAGGAAGAACCAAGGTTACTGACGTAGCGGAAGAATCGCCAAAACGGGCACATTGCTTGGGGTTGAAGTGTTTTGTAGTGGTGACCGCGTACCGGAAGACCAGAGTCATTGGTCCACTTTGTGGATGGCCTTTCTACCTCAGCTTTTCGTTTTGAAATTTGAGAAAAACCTTAGAATTTAACTGAAATAAATAACAAAATAATAATTAGGAGACCGATGTAGTAGTAGCTATTTTAGTAGTAGTTACACTACACCGGACAAGCCGCTAGGTAGTCAAAATACAAATGTCAAAACATGCCTTTTATTTTTTGACAACTACGTACTAACGTACATCGGAGGTCTAGAACAATTTGCCTGCAGCGGTCTTCCCGTCCTATTACAATTGGGGTGTCTTCAAGGCTAGAGTGATAGGCTCTTAATAAACTAATGCGCTTCACCATCAACGATTGCATCACTGCTTACCATCAGGTGGGATCGCAGTAAAGCAACTAGTTTTTTTTTTTTTAATTGCTAATGGCAACTGAACAATTGGTCAATAAAAATATGACACTCCCTCTCGTCCACTCACAGCGGGAGAAATTATTAGAAGATTTCCCACCTGGATAAAAAGGATAGATATATGTATAGATCCATCTTTCTGCCTTCCGCCTGTTTACCTAAGTGTTGCATGTAGTTATAATAAATAAATAAGTAGATAAATATACTATTTATTGTAAACATCGTGGGGAAATCGGCATGTCTTAGAACCAAAAATTCAAAGACATGTGACATCCAGCAACCCACACTGGGCCCGCATGGTGCATTACGACCCCTTCTCTCTCATAGAGAGGAGGCCTGAGTCCCAACAGTTGGAACATTATAAGGCCGACTATGCTATGCTACTCTTAATTTACACCAAAAATTAAATTAATTAAGGGTGTCACAATAGGCGGTATTATCGGTAATAGCGATTTTTTACAGACAACCATTTTAAGAAAAATAAAATCATCATCATTTCAGCCAATAGACGTCCACTGCTGGACATAGGCCTCCCCCAAGTGTCGCCACAATGATCGATCTTGTGGATTCCCGCAACCTTCACCAGGTCATCGGTCCATTTTGTAGGAAAAATAATAGCAGACTAGAATGCCAAAGCAGTGATCGAATGTGTCTATGCGTGTGTTCCCAGACACCAAGTATTTCCCACCACCAAGCAATCTATTAGTGTTTTTTAAACGTTTTTCCATTTGATTGACGTCGCGTTGAACCCTCTCGTGAACCTAACCGGTATAAAAAGTCACTTTCAAGTAATCGCCGATTTTATCGCAGTGATGGGACAGAACTGACTACTCGAATCAATTTCGATTAAGATTCAGTTCCGCGAAGTTTTTTTGCTAGCGAAACTACTTTTTAAGCGATAATCTTGACCCGTGGCGATAGTTCTACCAATCACGTGATTGATGATTGATAATAATTTATCTATATATATATAAAAGGAGAAACTGACTGACTGACAAAAGGCTTCCTTTTATGACGTGAGCGAGCACTAAGAAGGCACGAATACCGTTATTACGCAATAGAAAGAAAATGAGAAAGCTTGGGGTTCAATGAATTAAGGGGGTGCTACGGAGGTCTAAACTTTGCATCATCATAATCACCATATCAGCCGAAAGACGTCCACTGTTGGACATAGGCCTCCCCCAAGCTTCGCCACAACGACCGCTCCTGTGCATCACGCATCCATCGGATTCCCGCGACCCTGCATGAATAAATCTAATTTCATGCGAGCGAAACCACTGACAAAAACTAGTAACTTATCTACTACGAGAACTACAAACTCGTAAAATAGCACAATGCCGTATACTCACAATTTTTATTACTTACCAAGTTTGGTTTTTCAACGAATCAAATAAAAGCATGTTTGAAAAACAAAAGCATGTCGAGTATTTTAATCGCGGGTAGTGTGACATTTGTTAAACAATTAAAAATCAGTACTCATTATTTCGATAAATACATTTGTCAGTTTCACGCCAATTATTCGATTAGCGTTCGCAATTAAAATCGAATAATTCGAATTCAAAAGTTTATTCGAGTGACATTACGATTTTATCGCATGTGCTGTTAAGGGGGATGCTTCAAAGTATTTTGTTTTTTAAATCTTATCCTGACTTTTTCATGAAATAACTATTCAATAAAGTTATACGAAGTGAAAGTTTTGTATTGCTGATTTTAATGATGATTTATAATTCTGTATTATTTTAATCGATATTATAAATATATAAAACTTGACTCTGGCCTACGAGATGCAGAATACATAAGATATATAATTTCACGGGCTATCCTGGCACATTTATCAAAGCGTTATGGTTGTCATCTTAATTATAAACGTTTAATGCCTTTCAAATAAGAAAATAGTGCAGTTTCATGTGTTTGAATCTGCGCTCTTTCATCTAGAGAGTGTAGTCTCCTAGACTACCTCCCTGACTGACGTCCGACGACCTGTCTCCTAGACTACACTTTCTGTTTCGGTTCTTATCTGTGTTGCCTGATAAATTTGTTTTCCATAAATGATAAATGATAAATGATATTTATTTTGTAAATAGATTTAAAAAACACTTTTACACGTCAATTTTTTTTTCGTCAGTTTATGCTAGATGAGGCCGGTGTTTCCTATCTGACTACCCTGAACCTGTTTCCTATCTATCTACCCATAAGCTACAACCTACAGGTCTTTAAGTGAATAGGTTACTGTTAGGCAAGCGTACTCCATCGTCGACCTCATCATCGCTCACTATCACTTAACATAGTAATCAAACGCGATCCTATTTAAAAAAAAAAGGAACAATGTAGGTGGTGTACTGTAGACTTCTACAGTAATATTATGAAAAGGTAAAGATTTTTGTAGATTAACCGAATAACCAGTAGCCCGATTCACGTAATGAAAACCGCAACGATATCGTAGCGATTAAGTCGTTTAGACCATTTCCGTATTCACATCCATCAATCGAGTTTAAACGAAACTTATTTTAAAGTCGTTTGGTCTAAGATTCGATAACAAAAAAATCTGTATTACATTATCCTGTTAATGTAACTGGAAATAATTCGTCCATAGATCGCTTAGTTTCGAGCCAGTTGAGTTGTCGTTCCATCTAATCCCGATTAAGAAATACGTGAATACCGCTTTTGGATAGGACTTCGATTGAACGACTATAAAACTTCAACGATATTTGGCTTGTTTGATTTTACGTGAACCAGGCTACAGAGCGCTTAGACTTTCATTTTCACAGTCAAAATATCAAATCTTTTACAATCGATACTTTCCTTCTCAGTTTCAATACCCAGGTTATTCAGAAATATTTCAAAACCCTTTTCAATTTTTCACATCAAACTTCGCAGCTCACAGAATGTGACAAAGCTGAATGCAGACGTGTTCTTGAGTGGAAACTGGGAATTGGCAAACGTAGGACGCCCTCCACCTGGAGGGAGCGACGATCTTCGTAACGTGGCTAGTTGTAGATGGATGATACTGGCCCAGGATTGAACACAGTGGCCTGCTATTGCAAAGGCTTTTTATTCAACTGTGAACTGGCAAGCATTATGTTACAAGTTAAATAGTGCACTAGGTTTTGCCCACGAATTCGTCTGCGTGAATGTCGGTTATTGCAAACGCGAAGTCGAAGTCAAAGCCAAATAAAAAATAGCCTATTGTGTTCCAATCGGTTAAAATCGATTTAATGTTAAAAACGTAACAGACCAATTACCCTTTATCAATTTTATAATATTAGTATGGATATGGATAATTTAAAAGGAAAATGTCAATAATATTTTCGCAGTCTTTTTGGTAAAACTTTAAGCGGTTCAAAAGAAGCTGTAAATGATAAAAAATAACCATGCACTTTAAGTTTGGGTTACGATGATAGGCAGTATAGTTCAAAAAGAAAACCCTTTCTACTGTATCCATGAAACACCCAATAAACTAAAACAATGCTTCCCTTAGAGGCGTGACTTTGAAAAAAACAACCAAGGTTATCTCATCTCATGAACGTTTTCTTCGAAACATCTTTCCTTTACAAGACAAAGGGTGCTTTATCACAAAGGAATAAAGTGGAGAATCATTTAGGAATTCCAAATGGGAATCAGATGTCAAAAGACCAACTTCGGATCTCGACAAAAGGAGTTTAATGAGGGCCACACCCATTATCTCAGACCTAATTTAGACCGGAGTTTAAGCCCCGGCTCGTATTAGAGGCATCTTCATGAAGTGTGCCATGAATTTTAATGTGCCTTTCAAAGAGATTATTAGTAGCTAACAAGTAACAATGTTATAGATTTTTGTTGAAAATTGTAACACTAACTCTCAAGGAGACAGAAACTTTAGTAGCAACCTAGAAATCGTGATTAGAACTTTTTAAACATTTAATCGCTCGCGTTGAATTGGTCCGACAAGGGTTTTGGTGTCCTACTGGCCAGGCTCGTGTATTTGCGACTAGGTCGTCTCGTTTAGTTCTTCAATCCCCATAGCTGGCAGAAAAAGCTTACGAGATGAAAAATTTGGTTGTTCATTTGCGACCCTAGTGGAGTAAAACGAGTGTTTGTCAAATATACCCGACGTTGGCAGTTAAAAGGTTAAAATACTAAAATCTTTAATACTTGTATCCATCGTCGACCATATCATTGCTTACCATCAGGTGAGATGGTGGTCAAACGTGAGCCTATCAATAATACAAAAAAAGAAAATCTTTTTGGATCAATCACTATAAGATCTAAGTGTAGGTACGTCTAGTGCTCTGAAGATACAAAGCCTGAATCTAGATTTTAGCAAGTTTATTACTGATGAAGTTCAATTGCTGTTGCAA
This sequence comes from Mythimna albipuncta, assembly GCA_929112965.1. NCBI lineage: Eukaryota > Metazoa > Arthropoda > Insecta > Lepidoptera > Noctuidae > Mythimna > Mythimna albipuncta. Next base: position 8,614,375 of record OV815974.1, on the reverse strand, counting down.
TTATTTGCTAATGTGATATAAAATTGGTGTAGTCTTACCTAAAGTGTCTACACAACTGGACATTAGGTACCTATGTCTTATCTGACTGGCCTGTTGGTCTAGTGGTTAGCGGCCCTGACTGCTATGCCGGAGGTCATGGGTTCGGTTCCCACCCAGGACTATGACAGGACTAGGTTTATGTGATGAGCATGATCATTTGTTCTCTTTCTAGGTATAATTTATCTATAATATGTATGTATTTAGAAATATATAAATATGTATATCAGTTGTCTAGTACCCATAACACAAGCTCTGCTTAGCTTGGGACGACGGCGTTGTGTGATAGTTGTGGCATATGGCATGACATTATTGCCATTTTTTTTTTGAATACTTGAAATAAGCGCGGTGTCGGTAAAATGGAGCTGAGATTTTTACTGTGGTTTTTTTAATAATTACCTCAATGAAGCTTACCGAGAAAGCTGACTCGATCCATTTGCTACCAAATATAGCAAAAAGATTAAAAAGTTTTCACATTATCGTCAAAAATAATGACATTGACATGCGCTACCAAAGTATTTATGAATTTAGGTTACTTTGTCTAAGACCTCTGAATAAACACAATTTTTGAGCTGTGTGTGGTGAACAACAACAAAAATATATCGTCTGTGAACATTTTAAACGTCTAACTACCACAGTTCATGAGATACAGCCACTAGGCTGTTAGGCTGACAAACGGACAGACGGAAAGACAGACAGACAGGTGGATGGACAGTGGAGTCTTAGTAATAGAGTTCTATTGTATTGAGCGTGGAACTCTAAAAAAGTGCAATAACTCAACACAATCGATCTCTAAAGTTGTACATATCTGATGACTATTTATCGGACGTAATCCAATTAAAACAAGTCAGGTGACAAATACCTATCCCTTTGCTAATGGCTATGCAAATTCTATGGAACCCTACGATATCGTGACCTTAAACTAATAAGATAAAAACGTGCCTAACCTTTACCTGCTTTTAACGTAATTGGATTTAGATAGACGAGGACATCCATGGTTTGGAACAAGGTCAACGAGAGCTTCTATATTTTCTAGACATTTCGTTTTTCTTTTACTATCGATAGGCCTTAACGTCACTATGAGTTATCATCAAGACAGGCGGCAGCGTGTTAAGCCAAGTTAAACCTATTTCTTCTCCATTTCTTTATATAAAACTAGCTTGCCCACAGCTTTGCCCGCATACATAAAATATAGCCTACGTCACTCAGAAATTAAGGAGCATTTTATTGGTGAAAAAACTTTCGCAATCGGACCAGTACTTTCAGAGATTACCTCCAACAAACAAAAAAAACCTTAAAAACCAACTTAACCTCTTTATAATATTAGTGTAGATTTTATTGATAAGTCCTAACGACATTATGAGTTTTAACATTGAGACAGCCGGCAGCGTGTCAAGCCAAGTTAAACCTATTACTGCTCCATTTCTTTATATTAAAAATCAACTTCACCAGTCATACGCAGGCTAAATAGAATTTAAGATTAAATAATGTAATATAAGAAACCATCAAATGTAATTACTCTATTTAAATGTGAATAAATTAATTTCAGTTCTTTTAAATATTTAATTTGTTGGTAAAAAACTAATCGGGACAAATGTTTTAATATTTGAGCAGTAGATTCTGAGTTATTTGTTTTGTGTAAATAATTAGACTATATTTAGAGATAGTCATATTTTAAAAAGTAAAGTGTTTATTTACTTAAGAATGTTATACGTTCTTATAAATTTTCACGATTGTCTACAAAACTTGGGCTCTATACATATAGATATCAATTCTTCTGGATGAAGTCGACAACCACACCATATCATAATATTGAACTTTGCTCCCATTTTCACATTTAGGCTTTTGGTGGAATTAAGTTTTCAGTGACCGTGTAAAATCTAAATACAATAAACGTCAAATGTCCAAGTAATGGAACCGTCTTCTTCGTTGTCTTCTTTACATTTTTGGTGTCAAAAACTGTGCAATTAGTGGCTTAATATAACAATATTATTCATATTTGATAATTTATGTGATAGAATAAAGATATTTTTATTTTATTAGTATATATTTAGTTACGTCGCGTCATTGTAGTAAATGTATAGTCGTAGTTTCATTTTCAGATTTTTGATTTTCTGTTTATTTATTTTTTAAGTAGAAAACGATACTGTGTTAGAAAATCCTATAAATACTTTCTTATACTGCTAGAAATATGTGCTAATTATGAGTATAATCAACTAATTAAGTTGTTTCGTCTTGTTTCAGGAGTCGATGACACGCACAAATTTCTTGGAAACGACACACATACAGATTACTTCAGATTGTTATTAAGGGATGGAAATTATCTTCTAGTCGGCGGCAGGTGAGTAAAAAAAAAAAAAAAATTTTTTTCTTTCTTTCTTTCTTTCTATTATTATTTTGTTATTGTTGATAGACTCGCGCTTGATCACTATCTCACCTGATGGAAAGCGACGATGTGGTGGCCGGTGGAGGGCGCTTGCTTATAAGTAAACTACTCACTCTTGACCTAAAGATCCCTAAGTTGTAGCCATCAGAAAACACAGACTCCGGTAGGGAATTCCATTCCTCCTCCACAATAAATGTGTTCCTAAAACATTTTGTTTGTATAAGTGGAATATCCATCGTATACTTGCATTCATAGCTAGCTGACCCCCGCAGGTTAACCCGCGTCGTTATTTACTGCTCCGCTCTTATTGGCTGTAGCATTGTGCTATTTAACACTAAAATAAATAGGCTGTCCAACACTATAATAACTCTTCATTTCGAATTAGTTGCTGAGATTAGACCGTTCAACCAAACAAACGAACTCTTCAGCTTTAAGGTAATATTATAAGTATAAGATTTACAGAGCCCTAAACTTCCCGCCCTTACAAGTATTACAAATTCAAATAATAAAATTAGGAAAAATTCTACCAAGACGCTAGTCGCTTAAATATACAACGTCACTCCTAAATTATACCTAACGGAAATTATGAAATGTACGAGCATTTTGTACATTTGTAAAAAAATTTCTAGAAAAAACGGTAATATAATGAAAACATAACTCACCTAAATCGCCTTAATTACACTTCGAAGAATCGCTCGTTATGCAAAAATTGTACCTTGGATTTAATTCGACCGTCTACGTACTATTAAACATGAAGCACGTGTTAAAAACATAAATAGTCCCGTCGCCATTCGCTTAGCAACACCTATTTCGTTTTAAAGACTCAAGTTATACATTCAAATGAGATACTTAGTTATTTGTTTTTCCCAACTCCACTCCAATTCGTTGCAAAGTTGGGGTACCCTTAACCACAGCGACTCAAGCGGTAAGAACGTGCTGTATCTACCCGCAACCACAGAGCTAACTCAGATGCACCTCACGCTGTCCCTCTCACACCCACATACATCTAGATAACACCGTCTCGTTTGCATTTATAAAGATTTTTGGCTTGTGTTTGGATGGAGGCAAGACGACTTAAAAACACCCGCCCGCCCGCCGCCTACAGTCGCCATTTTATTACGATTTTGTGAGGAGCGACTGTCGATAAGTTATCTAAAATGTATTAAGCACTTGATATTGAAGTGTGCTCAAATATATCCCACTGATCTTCGAGAAGGGATAATCTTCACTGTAGCGAGCTGAAACGTTTCATGAAAATGTATAGCTCTGTTGTTCTTGTATGCCTATAATATCGTATAATTTTTTCATAATTGCAAGACCAGTAAGCAATTTTGTCAGAGAACATCTTCTGGAAATATTTATCTCGTACCTTGATGAATTAAGTTCAAAAACTCTTGAACATATTCCAACGCTCTAGATAAAAGTTTATGTTAATTAAGACTCTGCGAAATTATATTAGGTATAAAGCGGAAGCTTTTCATCCTTACAAAAGTTCTAAAACACTCCCATTTGAGATCTTACTATAAAGTTAAAAATATTAACATCTTACGTATTTGACAAAATGAAATATGGTCCTTTTAAAAACCTTACATTAAGTCAACTTTTCTAAGAAAGCTGTCAAACAGAAATTTAAAGCATAAGCTATTCAAAATGACAATAGTTTTGTCATTTTATCGACATGCTACCCTCTCTAAGGCCAGGCAGAGCCGCGGGACACATCTGCCTCGCTCGTGGCCGCAAGCGACTGTTTACATTCCACCGAATATAATTCTTTGTTTTTATGTAAATACTGGCCGCGTGCCTCCCACTTCTGTAAACCCTTTGTTAAATAAATAACAACAATTGTAGCCTGTAATTTTCCCCAGTAATCGTAGGGGCGCGTAAGAATGCTCCTCAGTTTAGAAAAAAAGCGTCGTGTAAAGAACTGGGAAAAATCTTTACATTCCTATTCAGTGAGAAAAGTAGTTGTGTTTACATAAGCAAATGTAATAAATGGTAAACATTCTGTTTTGTCTAACATTTTGTTTGTGATTTTATCTTTTTGCTCGCAATTGTAGCGTCTCATTTCAAATGTTTCTGATGTTTGCGTAAAATGTTTTGATAAATGTTTTCAACTGAAATGAAACGTGTTTTACAACTCGTTTTATATTTGTAGAACCTAATAGCCCAATTTAAAATGAAATGAAATGTCACACGTCAACAAGTAAATCGTGACAAATAGCGGAAAGGTTAAAGAATGAATTTCATTGGGCAACGATGGGGTAGTCTGCGATTATTATATAAAACAAACGTCTCGCGTCCCAGAATAAGTTCATAAAACAGCAGATATGTAGCAAATTGGACAATATTTTCCACAACGAACGACGACTGTGTCCGTATAATTTGAAATATTCATTCGTTCTAGCAAAGTTTGCATTTCTTTCCAAATCAGATTTACATGACAATGGTCACGTCGTCGGCGATGAAATTCTCATTGCTGGAACTTGGCTGTGTGGGATTTATTAAAGGGAGCAAAAAGGTTTGTAATAAAACCGATGTCGAGGCGGTTCCTGACAGGCTGAGGACTCTGGACTGAGGACCGAGGATCGAGGGCCGAGCCTAGTGGAGGACACTTTTGTTGACAATTTACTAGTTACCATTGTCTGTAAAAATGTCCATAAGCATGATTATAATGATGCTATCAAAGCGTTATCGTATTTTTTTGATTCTTTAGCAAAACTAGTCTTGTATTGAGGAAAGAGATTGATGGATACATTCAAAGAAGTTTTTTATTGTTATTGATAGGCTCGTGAAAACGCACCTGCCCTCCTAGCCAAGTTACAAACGTTTCACCGCTTGCGCCGAACGCTTCGAGTTGACCTTGCCGATAATTCTTTTATTGTGAAAACGTGACTGAGCGTTAAGACGACGTCATTCCCGTACATTTGAAGCTTTTTACAAGCCTTAACTATTGCAGATTAGCAACTTGGCTAGGGGTACTGAACCGTAAGAGATAGAGACTTTACAAAAGTTCCTGTAAACAGTTTAGTTTAAATAAATGTTTTAAGCTTATCTATAGGTATATAAGACATGTTTGTTCATAGTATAAAACACAAACATACTCCAGGGCATCCTCCCACAAGGGCAACGTGGAATTTCTGAAAAGGAAACCTGTGGTCCTAGAACGCAAAAAGCAAATGAGAACACAGGTGTGGTTTTAGTTAGTATAAGTCTGACACGCCCTTTCGCTCCACCCTAGAGCAAGAAATGTACTGTAGTCAAATAAGTAGACAAATTAATATTCTATGAATGTTATCTGTTGTATGAAATATTAATCCATTATAAAGTCAAATGGTATGTATAAATAAACTACAAAAACTCATTATACGGTAGACACTAATCTAAATAACTAATTCTAAATTTACTATTGGACTAAAGTCATTTGTCACTGTGCTACATAAGCGAGAATATTTAAAATAAATCACCGCTAAAATTAAAATGGGATGTAGAATAAAATATTATAGGTAGAATTTGTCGTAGGACAAATCAAGGGTTTTTACTTTTTGATATACATACTTAATGACGAAAAGTGTAACCAAGAAATCTAGACAATGGTTTTGCTTTGCTTCATCTTCTACTCGTAATATTATTTATTTATACTTCATGTACAATAGTGGTACATAGGCGGACTTAATGCCACAAGGCATTCTCTACCAGTCAACCTTTGGATTAAAAAAGACAACACTGTGGTAGGTTTGCACAATAAATAAATAGTTTAAATGGAAAAATATAAAATAAGTTATTTATAATAATAAAATACATATATATGCTATAATAATAAACTAATAAATACTATGAAAAATATCAAATCACTTTGAGAACTTAATAACAATTCTAAACGAAGACCGAACCGAGTATTATTATGTATCGACTAAATAGTAACACTCATACTACATCCGGTAACACTCATACTCATACAGTCAGCCAAAAATTTTCTTCTTTTACAACTAATAAATTATAGGGCACCTAAATAAATTCAAGGTAAAATATCCGGAGAGTAGCAGGAAAGTAACCAACCAAACAGTAACAGTCATACTTATTCATAAACCCAACATAAAAATTAACACTCAACATCTTTCAGTATTAACAAATAAATAAATCGAAAGCGGAAAAAATCAGAAAATAAAAACAATCTAATTTTAGAAAGAATGTAATTTTTTTGCCTTTAGCCCTTTTTAAAATTACCGACTCGAAATGTAGCTAGAATTGGGTTTAAGTAAACTTACAAGTCCTTATTTTTCCGCACGCAGCCGATCTAATCTCCATTGGCCTAATGAAATTCTAATACTATGTATGATAATATCTGCGGAACATACAGTTTTGTATAACACATGTCGTTATGGTGTGGCCTCGAGTTTCGCGGATATCAAGGGTTTATATACTTAGGAGGCCGAACGCATCAGGCAACGGCGTTATCGCCGCCGCCGCCGCCGCCGGGATTCTGATCCCGATTTCCGGCCACCGTAGGCGCGGGCTTGCGGACAGTGAGCAATGGGTAGCTCGCTGTCCGGCCGTCCGGTAACTGTCCGGACCAAGCCCAAGTCGTCGACGGGGCGCACTGTTCCCGCGCGCCTCAAGGAGTTGTCAGCAACAGCAGGGACCCAGCCGGGTCGAAGCCTACTGGGGCCAGGTTTATCCGAAAGGGCGCTCGAGCCCCGGTATGAAGGCTAGAAGGAACGGGGTGGGTCTTTTAGTCAGTAAGAGTCTGACACTATCTTCCGCTCCGCCCAAGAGCGGGGGATGTCAATGCATGATTTTTTCCCACCATAAAAAAAAGGGTTTATATACTTACATATATTTTTTTAGTAAATGCCAATCCTAAATACAGTTTGTTCAGAATCAGTAACTGAATCGATTCCAATAGTTTTTACGCCATGTTATATTTTTTTCCCAATACATATTTTAAAAGGTCACAATGGATACCATCAACACTAAGTAAAACACAGGTAATAGCGGGCATTATGCGTCAGCAAACAACTGGGTGCAAGTGCAAAATAACCCCTCAGTCGCATGGCTATGTATTTTTCTTATAATTTTGAGATTTTAGTTTTTTTTATTTTTTACTGTTGATTGTTCGCGCTTGAACGCTATCTCACTTGATAGAAAGCCACCATGCGGTCGACGATGGAACGCGCTTACCTAGAAGAAACCTATTACTCGTGAAACTGTTATGAATTTGTACATCGATTCTTTACATAAAAATACTAGACACGTATTTCGGGTTTCACATATACTAAAACTAATGTTATATCGCAGTCAATCACTAGTTTATATCAATTAAAAAAATATACAGTAGGTACAACGGATCTTGAGCGCTCGGCGTCAGAGTGGGGATCGCTTTGCGCATTCCATACATTGGCGAGCCAATCGTCGTCGTCGGGAGTTACGTGCTGCAAGCGAAATGAACGAATCACGAGTGGCGTCTATGACGCGATGCGCGGCGAGCCAATCACTAACTCTCCCCGCCCCCGCATCTCACGTCGCACCACCTAAAGAGACCCGATTTTTGACTTCTGCGCAACTTGAAGCCAGCGCTCAAGATCCTGTAACTGTACCTGCTTATATTACTAAATGTAGATGAGACTAATTGAGCCGAAATTGGCACAGTGAAGAACCTTTATAGAGGAGTGGGTTTTGATTGTGACATTATTATTTAATCGTCAACTAAAATACGTTTAATTTAGAATTACGTCCGGTTACTTAATTGGAAAGTTAAATGCCAAAGCCCACTTTAATGCCAAAGTTTAACAGGTTTTCAGATTAGAGTTTGGTAAATAGTCAATTACAAATATTTTAAATTTAGAAACAGAGTTGTCTATGGTTTTTAATGTTGTCAAAAAATAAAAGGCCTGTTTTGACATTAGTATTTTGACTATCTAGCGGTTTGTCCGGTGTAGTGCAACTACTACCGAAATAGCAACTACTACACCGGACTCTAAATTATTATTTTATTCTTTCTTTCCGTTTCGTTCCAAGTTACATTGTAGGGTTTTTCTCAAATGTTAAAACGGGCATTTAATTTTTTAACGAGTTTAAATATGAAACAACTTTGCCCACTCTGGATGGAGCGAGAGGTAGTATCAGATTTTTACTGATTAAGACCCACTCGTGTTCCTTCAATAGTTCTTTACGTTTCAGAGCTGCGGTGACTATTTCGAAAAATCCATCAGAATCAATTAAATCTTAAATTGATTAGTTAAATCTTCACAAAACAGACAATTTTCAAAAGCTTTTACCAATTTTACTTCAAAATACTTTTAACCTAATGCATATATTTTACATATATTTTACATAGCATTCATCTGTGCTACTATCCGTACATATCATTTACACTATCTACACTAATATTAAAAAGAGGTAAAATTTGTTTTTTTATTTTATTTGTAGGAAGTAGGTAATCGCTGAAAGTACTGGTATGGTTTTTTTAATTTTTTTCACCGACAGTAAGCTGCCTAATTGCTGAGTGACATAGGCTATATTTTATGTGCGCGGGCGAAGCTACAGACAAAAGCTTGTATCTTATAGATAGCCTTCATCTGTGCAATTATCCGTACATATCATGTCCTTTGAAATCGTGCAGGCCTTACCATTAAACGACCCTTATTGCTTACCCCATGTTAAACGGAAAACGCTTCGAGATACGTTTATCTCAACTGTGGAAAACCCTTTCGGATCCAGACGGAGCAACACTACTGTAGTGCAGGTATGCAGGCAGTACCCGTAGTTCGACCCGCCCGTTTCACACCCGCACGCTTAATTTTATAAGGTCGCTTACCGGGCGGAAACGTTATTCGGAGCGCGTCCCATGTAATGGTATTCCCCTGTAGTGTGATCCTCTTTTGTGTGGCCTTTTAACGAAATTAACGTTGTTTCTACCGGCTCATATGTACCCAGTGTTATCAAAGCACCAGCGTTTACATAAACCCCTTCAGATTTTGGCGCGAACCAATCCCAAGATTGCGCGTCGATTTTTATGATGAGGGTCGGGTAAGGAATTGATTTGAATTGAGCCTAGCGTTCAGTTAGTTTCATGTTTTATTACAATAACACAGTTTGCAGAAAAATATCTGGCCGTTATTCTGTTTTGCTCGAATTCGATTTTTGAAAAGGGAAGTACTGGCACTTTGGCCCAATATATTTTTCTTTACGCGCCATGGCCATAGAGAATAAAAAAAGCATCATTATACGCCGCTTCAAGTTCACTTCACCATTCTACGTGTACCCATCCTCATAAGAGTACGTGTGTATCATTATATAGGTGAGTTTTCTCTCAGCACATTATACGGAGGACGTTAGCAGGGGCTCGCAAACAGCGGCAAATGGCCACTTGTGGGCTTATCACACGCACGCCCACTTTTACATAATGCCCGTCAAAATGATACTTGGTGATTTCGTTTTTACGTTGCCACCTAAAAGCATAAAGTGTACGAAATATGTTTGTGTACCTGTAAAGTGGTGTATTGAGAAGATTTTATAGTTAAAATGTGAGTGAATTTTGCTTAATTGCATGATATATTTGGTTCTTCCGAACCAGAATATAATAAAACATATATTGTTAAGTACTGCAAAGGCTGTGGAATTTTTTGAAGCAGTTACCGTGGCTTTGGACCACAAAGGGCAACTGAAGAATCACGGGTGGGTTTTGAACAATAAAAAGTTCTGATACTGTCTCTAACTCCACCCAGAGTTCGAGAAATCATCTAATTATTTTTCAATGAAAAGAAAAGTATACTTACTTTATGTTTCTTAAATCTCAATAGCAGACTATGTCCCAATAAATATCTTTTGTGTCCAGTATAGCCATGGAAAGTAATAAAACGTGTCGCTTTACACCGACTCTCGACTATCCCACGACAATATTTCACATCCCACAAACCCATCGAAATTAAAATACGAACAAAAAATTCGAGGATCGTAAAATCCCGCGCGAAAAAAACAAATAACAATTTCAAAACATTTCCTAACCTATTTCGGAAATACAATTTTGATTTCATAGTTCCTACTCAATTGGTGCGTTACTTTTTTTTACTGTATCACGTACGTCCGTTCTACATATTACAAAGTCGACGCAGTCAATTTTCGCGCAGCATTTTATATCACGTAATAACATCGGGGTTGAATAAAAGGCTGAATAAACAAATCTGCTCCTAATTAATCATATTCATACGGGCCCCAGTTGAAAATCAATTTTGAATATGAAAACATTTGGTGGACAAAAAGTCGTAACTACGAGTTTTAAAGCGTATTATATCTTCAACGTTTCGTTCTTATCATGTTTGCGCAAAGTTTTAGGCAGCCTACCCTCGTTAGGTTCGGTTTATAAAGTCAGTTTACCTTTTGCGAACACTAATTAAATAGAAAAACGGGGCTTAAAGTATTCTAGATTCAGGATAAGCCTCTTTTAGGTCGTTTTTATGTTTATAAAAAAGCCGTTATTTTTGTTATACAGTTTTACAGCCTTTTGTATATTTATTTTGTTTAGATTACGTTAATATTCCGAAGCTTAGAGTAGAAAAGACGTTCTTTACAGTCTTATTCGAAATATTTCAGTAAGAATAAGATAAATAAACAAACAGTTTACAAAATAACAAATCTTAACTTTCATCACCAATAAAAGCTAACCTTAAACATCGTTATTACGGCAAGAGGTCGAAAAAACAAAAGTCGGCGAAAGTCGAGCGTTCGTGGCAAAAAAGAAATGGAGGTAATCAGCGCATCAATCACGAAGCCACCAGGCGCTGGAGTGGTCCCCAGGCGAGGACCCGCAGCTCAGCGCTCCTTGTGACGTATTTATAAGAGCTTCGGTTCTGACGGCATCACGCCGCTGATGACGTAATTGGTTCCAAAGTTTTGGTACACTTTGAAATGAAATGGGAATTTTGGATGCGTAGGGATTTTTTGTAAATTCTTAAGATAGGTAGTTTCGAAGTAATTAACGAATGTAGCTTTATTTTTTTTTTATACTGGTGATAAAACGCTTCATAAAGAAAGCTTTATTTTTTTATTTAAAGCTTTATGCACAAATAAAACTGTACAAAGGCGGACTTAAGCTTTAGATCAGAAGTTCCCAGTCTTTCTAATCAGCACTTCTCTTTACATGTTGTAAGTTTTGACGTCTTTATAAACGAAGATTTCTGTTTATAGCTCTAAATTGTAGGTACATTTTTGTTATACAGTACAGATTACAAAGAAGCGGAGTTATTGGAAAGAGTAATGGTGACAAAAAGTCAAGCCTATATAAAGAAAAATGAAGGCTTCTAGAACTCAAAACGTTACAAATTTGATACCATTTTCATTTAAGTCTATTCGAGTGTAATATCTATAATACAGACCAATAGATATTTCATTTTATTACCCTTTTTCGAGGATCCGTGAAAGACTTCGTGTCTTAGTAGATAATAACTCCAAGAGTCGCACGAGTAATACGTCCAAGGTTGCCGAATTCGGTCTATGACCATCGGTAACCATCTTGACATAACAAGATTTTGCCATAACTCGGAAAACACGTTAAGACTTTGATCCCGGTGTCTTAAGTAGACTTTTGACTATCGCTAAGGCATAACCTTGATCACACGGACCGAGTAAACGGGCGAGACAGTGCTCTCGATCGAATACTACGTATAAACAAGCCGAGTGCTCGGTCGAGCGCTTATCTCTACAACTCGCTTATAATCACTATCTGGGCCGAGCAACATTGTACTGTCTCGTCTTTTTACTTGATAAGTATGATCAAGGCATTACAGATAATTCTGACCATCTGTAACAATCCTGTGCCAATAAATTAGACACTCGTCTTTCCGAAGGTCTCTTTTTATCCAGATATGGCTTGTAGAGTTCAGATAAGCAGTCGTTCCATTTAAAAATATCGGTAAACTAGAAACTAAACAGATTGATTTTCGAGGAACCACAGCCAAAAGTTTTTCTCTTTCTTAGACAAAGGAATCACAAATATTCTCAGAAACGAATATCTAACTCTAGTTAATAAGACAACTAAACTTTACTGGAACTCAAGTTTCCCCAGCTTTATTCCTTAGAAGCCACAAACCAATTCCTCTAGGAGTAACAACATGCATGAAATATTACTCTCAGACTTCACCAGAAATGTACGTCTGTAACATTTCCAAATTAGTATCTATTGTATAAACAGTGTGAAGGGCGAGTGTACCCCACCGAGGTACATACGTACACTGGGGTACACGGGACCCTTCAATTAGAATTAGCGAAATGAGAGGGCGTATGGAAACTCCTACTTAGAACACAAAATAACATAAGTCAATAACCCTCTCTAACATTTGTGTATGGAAAGGCAAAAGGGAGGAATGACGTCACATTAGCAACAATTTCCGTTTACACTTGAGGCCTATAAAATCACTGAAATAATAACAAAGTTTCTCTGTTATTGTTAATTTACTCGTGTGGACGTTAAAGCTTAAAATGGGATAATAGGAGCAAAATCATTTTCCCCCATCTGTTTTAGCAATGTATGGTCGCGGAACCCCATGTGTATTGAATAGGGCTTCAATTGATATTGATTTACACTAATATTAATAACAAGGGAAGCCTTTAGCAAAGCCTGGATCTGTACCAAGATATTGTAAACAGTATTATTGTCATGGGTATTACAATTATTTCAACCAATACGTCAAAGTATATTTGAGTAAAAATTTCTAAAAATATCTAAACTCAGAGTAATAGTAATATAATATTCTACAACTATCACACAACATCATCTAGTCCAAAACTAAGAAGAGCTTATGCAGTGAGTACTAGACAACTTATATATTTCTAAATACACACAAATTATAGATTAATTACACTCAGACACAGAACAAATGATCGTGCTCACCACACAAACATTTGTCTTGGATGGAATCAAAGCCACGATCTCCGGCACAACAGCTTCGGTCACTAACCAATAGACCAACAGACCCGTTGGTGAGACTTGATACCTAACATAAGTGACCTTTATAATAATAAGATAGAACTATCATAATAACAGATATGAATGTCTCTCCCAAATTATTGTAAAGGTCAAGCGACATCCAATCCACTACAAAAATGACAAGCCACAAAAAAAGAGCCTGCTATATCTACAAACAAACGTGGTAAAAAACCTAAGATATATCTTATTAGATTACCTGTTATTTTTATATGGCTAAGAAAATGTGCTCAATAATATAAACACCACATAACGACCAATAGAAATCTTGCCCTTTAATAATAAGAAAATATTCTAAACATTCTTTCATTTCTTCTAATACGCCATTATTGAACCACACAAAACTAGGCCTCAAGGAAATCAATAAGCAAACTTCTAAACACAAGTGTTTTATATACAAACGAGTAAATAAAACAACCTTATTATTACTGCCATACGTTTCCCGGCCGTTCTTTTGATTAAACAATACAAGAGTTAGGGGCAATTTGAGGCCGTTCGGGGAAAGTTGCCCCAGAGAACCTATTTGTTGTGGCCTGAACAAATAAAGTAGTTTGGGGAAAACAGATCAGTTAACTTCTTAAGTGTGTAAGGACGGCACCTCGCGCGTTTGGATTTGTTACAAATTGCCTGAGCTTCTGTTTACCCTCCCTTCAAGATTTGCCGAAGAGTACAGTGCCTTCGTTAGCCTACTTTTATGAATTTAGTTTTCGTGGAAAATGGAAATTGTGTGTCTGTTAAGTTCTGTAGTTAATCATTGTTCAACTAAACTTAAAATTATTCTTGTCCTTCACGTTCTCGGTACTATTTGTCTCGGTACTGTCAGAAAAGCACTGAAGAACTAAATCATAAAAAATAATATGTATTTTGATTATTTCTTTATTCAATTATAAATACATTTATTAATTATTACTAATTTATTGAATACTAGCTTTTACCCGCGTCTTTACACGCGTACATAATCACGCGCCTATGTCACTCAGGAATAAAGCAGCTTTCTGTCGGTGAAAAAATTTTAGCAATCGGACCAGTACTTTCAGAGATTACCTCCTGCAAACAATAAAACAAACTTTACCTCTTTATTATATTAGTGTAGATGTATCTATCTATTAAGACTTATCTATTACGGAATTTGCTACTATGTTAAAAAAATAATACATCTAGGTACATAAAGAGATAAATATAACAGAATAGAATAGACTTTATTGTACACCAAAAAGTAACACAGCTTATACAAAAACTTTTTGTGGATACAATTATGGCGGTCTTATCGCTGAAAGCGATGTCTTCCAGACAACCTTAGGATGGATGAGAGATTGGTAAAATAATACACGGGGTAGTCTGTGGTGTACCTACTGCTAACCATATAAAACACAATACTCAATTATAAATATATATATATACATACATATTATAATATGTTACACAATTTAATTAGTAAAAAGGGTAGAAAAAAAGAGTAAAGTAGGGTTGGTGGAAGAAATTAAATTACGTAGAATCAGTATAGTATTAAGGAAATGGTTTTTAACTAGAGATAAAGTTTGTTGTTTTTTATTTTTTATTTGATATAATAAAGAATTTGTAGGAGTAAACCTCTGAAAATACTGGTCCGATTTCTAAAATTTTTTCACCTATAGAAAGCTGATTTATTTCGAAGTGACATGGTTAGATTCTATGTACGCGGGCGAAGCCGCGGGTAAAAGCTACTTTTTATAGTTACAGTAAAAAAAAATCGTTTTCGAATCGTCTAATACCTGTATATAGATTATTATTTCGTAGACACACTATCAGCTATTCACTGACGCATGAATTTCATATAACTTAGCGATATTTATCTATCTCCGAGGAGTTGTTTTCATTTGAGTTACAAAAGGTTTTCTTTGAAGGATCTTATTCGGCCTTGCTTAATTCGAGGCTTATCAATTTAGCGTTTGGTATTTATATAAACCCAGAATGTAGGATATATCTAACTGGTTAAGGGTGAGTTGCACCATTTAACTATAACGATAACCAAACCATAACCAGTCGTGAAACGGCCGCCTATTGGTCAATCCGACGATTTGACAACTGTTAACGACTTTGTTATCGTTATAGTTAAATGGTGCAACTCACCCTTAATAAACAATATAGATCGTCATCATCATTTTTTACCTAGAAAGAATAGAAAGATTTCTCTTTCATTCTATACTGTCAACTGTCACGCTATCACTGACTCCCATTTCTTTCATATCACGCCTCGCATTATCCATCCATCTTTTCGCTACATGTGTGAAAGTTCTACGAATGCCAACCGAGGCTAACAGCTTTACGTGTTTTCCGAGGCACGGGTTATCAGTACCTAATAGGACATTACAACCTAACATGTAAATGTAAGTGTCACATTGGTACTTGCCCAGTTTCGAAGCCGCAAACTCATGCATCAGAGGCGTGCCTTAACCATATTTATTTAAAAAACTGAGCAAGTGCGAGTCGGACTCGCACACTAAGGGTTCCGTAAAAACTAACGTACAGTTTCAAAGATTTACCAAAATATTTTTTTTTGTTACGCAACTACTTTACTGTTTTTAGACTATACCTTGCTGTATGTCTAATTTTAGGATTTTGGGACAACGGGAAGTACCGTATGAATTTTGATTCCCTATGAACGTGAGTGTAGAAATATACGTTATTTGCGTCATAAACAGCCGTATCTTTTTTTCGGTAACTTATATGTTTGTATTTTTTATAGCTTCAAGGGACCACAGTACAGGTGTATATGGTTTTAATTTCAACTCGATGTCTCCTCGCGTTGCCGTGATAAAGGATCTTGACAGACATACAAACAAACGGACAACAAAGTGATCCTATAAGGTTTATTTTTTTGCTTTTGATGTACGGAACCCTAAAAATACAAATAAGCACTCAATTAACGTCAAATTCTGATCACAGCTCGATAATTTTACTTAATAAATCAGAATATCAGATCACTGTTGGTTGGGCGTGACGCTTCAATGAAATTAGGGAATATCGTTCTCACCTCAATCAATCGCTAATCCCGTAAGTGATTGACGTGTTTATCGTTAAATATTTAGCACTTCAAGCGATGGAAAGCACTTTGCGGTGAGCTGTCAGATCATAGTCCGCATTGAGTTGGATATGATGTTGGTTGTGATCTAGTTCCTCAGTAGTGAGATCTAGGCTAAACTTTGGACAGGCTTAAGTTAATTTTAAATGATGTAAGTGCTTACTACATCTTGATTTAGGGCTGAGTCATTATATTTTGATTTAGGTACTGTTTTGCTAGTAACTTGTGAGAGAGGGATATTTATATGGATGAATTTACAGTACAAGGCCAAATCAAAACTTACTTTTGATTGTATTGTAAGGATGGGAAAGCGGAACGAAGTATAAAAGATGTTGTCTGATCAAGACTTTGATTTTATTCTGATGTTACACTTGTTAATTGCTACTATTACAAGTATATGTATGTTACGTGTCTCTACACTACAGTATAGTTAAGTTGACTATTTGTGTTCCACGTCGAAAGAGATGTCCGTAAACGGAGACGGGGCTCACCAGGGTCAATACCTGCCAGGATTATGAGATAGTTCAAAAGAGTTACCGTAGTCCTTGAACGCCAAGGGCAACTGAAGGAACCCAGATGGCTATTCGTCGGTAAAAGTCTGACATCGTCTTGCTCCACCTAGAGCAAGAGAAGTAATAATGAGTTCCCGCACTAAAAAAGGTTGCGTATTGAATGTTTGTATTTTAATTCCATTCACTTAGGTCCACATGGACACATGTAAAACGTCAGAAGCTAGTGTACTGTTCCAATTGAGACGAACCGACAAGAAAACCTACGTTAACAATAATTGACTTTCATATTGAAATTTTAAAAGGTATGAGAGGACAGTGTAGATCAGTCAACAAAATACCAAATAATCGAATAAAAAAATTACATAAAACGAAATGGTAAAATTGTCACATAAATAAATTCCACCAGCTGAAGCTTGACACTATGTTAACGGAACATTGACAAATGTGCGACAATGTTTCCGAAGGATTACTTGCGCAAATATCATAACCCTTTCGTGTCGCTCGCGCAAAAATGTCAATTATCATTTCGTGTATTCCAGTGAAAGATGAAACCCAACCCTTCCCATTTACACTCGCCATAAATCACAGCGGTGTCAGAGCGAGACAACAATAGAGCCGGCGCGGTCGGCGTTTTGAGCTCTTTTAATTAAAATGTTAAGAATTTGTATTCTGCATGCGGGCCGTTGATACCCAACCTACCCAGACCCCTCCTTCTCAACCAAACTCAGGAACGCAAAGAAACGCCAGAGACCAACTACACTGGTCTCACCGTAACTGAAAAGAACAGCTTTGTGTAAAAGGTAATAACTCACACAAAGAATATGAAAGAAAAATCGTTGCCGAAAATACGTAACGTTTTTAATTCGTTTACATAAATAAACATTTCCATGTTCTGTGTTGGTTGTTTTGTATTCATTTCAGTTCGTTAGGTAAGCGACCGTGTTCATATCTAATATATTTTTTTGTTTCCACCTTTTTCAAACCGGAAATAAAACACCGTGGCAACGAGTGTGTATTTTTTCGTAAGTTATTCTATTTTCGTTTGAATGCTTTCTATTTGTTCATGGCGGTACAAAAATGGGTTTTGTTCCAGAAAAAATATCACGACCACTAAATAATAAACCCTGAAATTGGCAGCTTTGGAAATACTGAACTTCCTCTCACATCTGTGTATATAAACGGCAAAGTCCTGACTCACACTGACTCATCAACAAACCCTTGAATCTAGAACACTGAAATTTTGCTCAGAGGTTCCTTTTATGATGTACTTACTCGTATACAAAAAATAAGAAAGAATTTTTCCAAATTCATCCTAAAGATCCAAAATTTATATGGAGAAACCTACGTTCACACGGGCGAAGCAGCTGGTAAAAGCTAGTCGTAATATAAAATAAAGCATACAACTAACGAATTCTCAAACAGAATATTTATGCAATAGCAGAGCATTCACAATAAGCGCAGCATCCAAACGTCATGGATTCGACGAAATAAACGATGGATATTGTTGAGAAACAATTGCAATAAATCGTGAAACATGTGAAGCGCAATTTCTCGGCAGCCGATGGTGCAAACTTTCGCAATATTGACGGCTCCAGCCGACGCTGACGACCGCGGGCTGCATCTGAACCAGGGGAAAAAGATTAAAACGTTAAAAATGTTTAGTAAGACAAAGATTTTTGTCGTTTAAAGTAGTTTAGAACACTAATTTCAGTCTCTGAGCCTCAAGACAAGACAACTCTTACAATCACACTGATATAATAAAAGCTAAAGTGTGTGAGGTTGCTCTTCTCGCTTGAATGGCCTAATTTAGATGAGACACAAAGGTAGACCATGTCCTGGAATCGCATATAGAATACCTTTTGTCCCGGGAGTATGTTCTCTTGGTATTATTTTCGACTTTCACGTGGGCTATTTCCGTTGTCAGCTGCTAGTACAATATAAAACAAGACAGCTCTATAGTGGACAACGTCAAACAGAGTCAAAGCACACAGATCCGAAAAATAAATACCACGAAAAATAAGACGGCAAATGCCAAAACGCAGAAAATAAAACGCGCAAGCTGTAATCCCAGCCAAAAGCATAACGGAAAGGCTCCATTCAGCGAAAAGTCTGCACGATATGTCAAGTCTATTTAATAGGAATCGGCGGTTAGATGGCTGTCTCCCGAGCACATCAACCAATCCGTGTGAGTGCCCATTTGACAGGCGAATGCTAATGATGTACAACTTGTGCGACTCGATTTAACTTTAGTGCCTTCAAATGGAACGTTTGATGGTTCGCGGTTATTTTTATATATATTTTTTGCGACGCGCTATGCTGTATTTCGGTGAAATTTACTTTCGCAGAAGTCATTAGTTGGATGGTTCACGAAAATGGAATTCGTAGAGCTTTTGCATTGTACTGAAGTTAAATGTAATGAACTCCGACAAATATGAGAGGGTTGTGGCTGAAATGTCTTTGTGGAGTTTTTTGTCGACAGTTTTTGTTTCTTTAACTGTTTTCATACTTTTTACAATTATTTTATTTGTTACTAACGATTGGTTTTCAGTAACAGCTTGTCTTTAGACAAAGGCCTTTTCATAAGATTTCCACCAATCTCTATCTCTTGCGATTCTGATGCATTCTGGATTGACAACACTTTTGATGTCATCTTCCCAACATTTTATTTGTCGATCTTTTGCTATCCATGGGGTAACTTTTTTTAGCCGATTTCTCATTTTTCTTTAATATGTCCCGTCTATTTCCATTCATTCATATTATCTTTTTTTCACATCATTTTTTTTTCTGTTCATTTAAGTTTTTGTTTTATCCAGTAATAAATGCACCATCGTTTAGATGCACCCAGTCAATATGTCGGGCACGTTCACCAATGTCCTATTGATATTGTTCTAAACGGAACTCGTAAAGTTTTCCAATATCGGAACCGTGTCGAGTGCATGCAAACAAATTGCATCTGTCGACGTCCCAATTCGTCGCCCCGCGATGAAATTTGAAATTTTTGACATCACTTCTTTTGAAAAACGTTGCGTTGCTCAGTTTTGTGTGTACTATCAAAGTAACGCACATTTTTGATAAATAAACACTTTCATAATTGTCACTAAAATTATTTTAAAAAAATAACGCAAAAAAAAATAAAAGTGAAAAAAATAGACAAACATTTTAATATCATCCGTCGCATAAAATAACGCCATCAACTTGTTGGCAACAACAGAATTTCTTTCTGTTCCTTTACCCATTAAGCGGTTTGCCGAGCCAAAGAGATACGCTTTTCATCCCATCTCCCCCAGCATTTAGCAACTAATTAGGAAAATGCCCTAACAAAGGAAATCCCTGATTTACATAGTACGGTCAAAATAAACGCCACCTGTAGTTTCCACTGATTTGAAATAAAGAATGTAATGTAGTATAGAGGGATGTTTTTTTGTGTATACGAGATAAAGTCACTTTGTTACACTATCTATAATTTATTCGAACGACGACAGTTGCCCTGTCTCCCCAACTTCCCCTCTTGTTGTACGCAGCCTAGTTAGGAGACATTTTATGGACCCTTAGTTATCCCCAGACGTGGTTGAGACTCACATATCCAGCAGATTCGGGAAACAGGGCGAAAATAAATAAATATTGAAAATGCTAGGAGGATTGAATTATTTATTCGCCGTTTCTCTAGAAATGGTAAATAGAGGAGGCGAAAATTGAATTGCTTAGTACGTCGGTATATGGAGGGTAATATTATGTGAGTTATGTTTATTTTCATTATTCAGCTCTATATCCTGGAATTCAAAGAATCATGTTTCAAATCCTTACGAAAATAACGGAGCGAAACAAAATAACATGCAGAAAACTGGTGTGTGCGTGTTCCACTAGCTGGCATAGCAACGCGAATCAGTTTTCACTTATTCTATCAAATTCTCGTGTTCGAAAATACTTTTTTCAAAGCACACAATCGAATAACAGCCGCTATGAACAAACGATTTTTATTGAGTACCTTTGTAAGTTATTTTCTCGTAATAAATCGATGCCATTTTGTGATATTCAGGAGAGTAGACGCTTATTCCTCAAATGAAAAATGTATTAAACATTTGTGTAATAATGTGATAACGTGTCACACTTGTCTATATGGCGATAAATCACATTAAACGCTTCACAAATTATGGATGTGACGTATCTCGTGACGTCCTCCAAAAACAGACATTCGAATTAAACCAATAATATTGTTTAATATGTAAATCTCGCTTTAAAAGCGCCACCATGTTTGACGTTTTCATTTCGATTCGATCATTGGCTGTGTGTCCGTCATGTATATTGATGAGTGTGACTCTGATTGGCTGAGCATCCGCTTTTGTTCCACGAAATCAATTTATACCCGCACCCATCCAGATATTTACTTTAATCCGGATAAAGAATATTCTCCGAGATTAATTTATTTTGCCAAGAATGAGAGACAAAAAATAAATAATCACGAAGACACGAAAATAATTGTAAGTTCAGACCATCAATCAGCGAGTCGGGCCGGATTGGACAGAACACAAAAACATGGGCGAGTGACCGAACAATAGATGACGCTGACGATCCGTCGTCCGTCGCACACAGCGCAAGATGGCCGCCGCCTTTTGGCGGGAACCACTGAAGCGAATAATTGACAAAGGATACAGTCTTTGTGTGCTTGGGCCAGCTCGCCTGTCCGCCAAAATATTACCCGAGAATATTCCTAAATATTTAGATTTTTTGTAACAAATAAGTTTCGTGTCTCGAAAATAAGTTCGAATCGAGGAGAGGTCAAGTACCGACATCATTATTTATGCTCTCAGAAGACGTATAGGTACATCTTTAGAAAATTCCATTAAGTTACTACGAAATTGTATAGGTAGGGGTCTATCTTCAGCACACAAGGCCATTTTTCTTTTTTTGAAAAAACACTAAACACAATGGACCCATCTGATATTTATCATTCACCGTATCTATCAAGCGGCGATAGTCTCATTACTACGCAATCCACTCGCATACAAATAATTGTGTTATTCACATGTACATATCTGTAACCGGATTAGCCATTAGTTGTTGTTAGTGCATGGATCACTTGATTGCATCATGTCACTTCGTTACCCAACAAAAAGCAGTTTGTTCCTAAAATACGGGGCGAGTCGGCCCACAAATTGGCTCCCCCAACATTGGTGAATTACAGGCATTTCCCTTATTTAAGAATAAGTACCGCAGGACCCTCGACAATAGACTACAAAGAACATTATTCGCATGCAAGACGTCGAACGTGAATGCCTTATTTACAACATAATGGAAGTGAAAAATTTCATTTCGAACCATTTCAGTAGTTGTATTGGAATTTTGTATGAGGACGAAACAGTCAAACGGCATACTTTAAAAGCTTGAAATAAATAAAATATAAATTATTTGTTTGTACGTAGGTATTACATATACTTTCATTTTTTTTTAAATAGCAATCTACAAGTTAATAATCTTGACATTGAAGCGAAGTAACAAAATTAGCTCTTCACAGAAAATGCTGTAATTATGTTAATCAATAGTTAATTAAATTCGTAGAAGTGAGAACAAGCTTCCTAAACAACCTCCGCCGTCTATGAAGCGAAGCTATTTACATGTTTATGTAGGCACCCATAAAATATTATGTGCCCTTAGTTTATTGAAAATGGTTGTGCTTTCGAACAAATAGAATATGAAACACAAATATTCTTTTACTGCTCCGTAAACAATATTTACAATTTCGTTTCAATAAAGCAGACACACTTAGTTTTGAGATCGGAAAGTCATAAGTAGGTTCTCCAATACGTTGTCGCTCGGTGAAAACAAACAACAACAATAAAAACTTTATAGGATTGCTATTTAAAGAGTGTATTGTAATACCAATAAAGTAGGAGTTAGCCTCCAGTAAAGGCCGGCCTCTACTTTGTCTGTTAAATCTCCAAAACATTACGCAAGTCGCACCGGCCATTCGTTGCGCTATAATTGGCAAAGTTTACATCATAATTTCTTTATGAAATTTTCGTGCCAAATATCTTAATTAAGGGTTGAAGGACTTTCTCAATTATGGCAGACGGAACGCAGGTATGCTCAGCAAGTTTAATGAATTGCCCAACTTATGTCACAATTCATATTAAATTGTGTACACTCGTAATGTCACTTTGACATTAGTTTTCTAAACTACACTTAGTTGCGGTGTTATAATCGTTAACTGCGCCTAATCACGCTGTTAAAGTCGCTTGGCAAAGTTCAATTTGATTTAGTTGAATCGTTTTTTTTTTTTATCGTAGGTACAATCCCACCCTGAAGCGACTCACAATAGTGTGTCGCAGCCACCCCGCATTGTGTAATATTTTACAAGAAAATCTGTCATGGTAGAACTTTGGCCTGCCACCAACATTGACATCCACCTTATTTACTATATCGCACACAATAGCAATATACGGCTGTCAATAACCGATTCGGGCTCTTACGATATTTCAAAGGTAGACAGATACGAACGTCGATATCTATTGCTCTCCTAATCAAACATAGCCGCAGAGTAAACCAAATGCGAAGTATTTAATAGCTGAATAATTATTGGTAAACAGGCTTAACTTCTCATGTGTTTCACGAAGCTATTCAGAAGATCGGCTTAGCCGCACTGAGCGCGACAAATTGTCACCGCAGCAACTACCCACAAAATAAACGCCGCGGCAATAGGAACCATTCCAACTAACTTCACCTGAAATCCTCAACTCCAAGTGCGATTAAAACCACGAACAAACATTCAGCTAACAACTATGAGTTGAGTTTCCACCTTAAAATGAACTGCGAGGTTTGTGGACGCTGAAACAAGCAGAAGGTTCCGAACCAATGGACGGAGTTCTTAGTAATTTGGTAGCGTATGTTGGCCGGCTTGCTAGAAGAGGCGCAAGTAATTGGCCACAATAACAAGTCGAGTAACAACTATTTTTAGCGTCTGTGTTTGTATTACTAAGGCTTATTACTTTAGTCGCAAAATTATATAACTATTGTCTATATTACTTCTTTGTGTAACCAGCTCTTACAAAAATACAATATTACTAACTTTTGTCGCCAAACAAACAAAGTCTGCGTTAAATTACAACTTTCTGACCAAAAAGTAGATGAGATAAACAATTCTACTTCGGCTCCAATCATGGCAATATCATATGACTACCTACCGTCGAATTGTAAACAGTCTGGCCGTCAGAAAAGATTTTCTTTATTTTTAGTTGGGATATCATCAAATAACTTCTCCAACTGTGGGCTTAGCGAGATCCCAGTAACAGAATTTTACTGACTAAAAACCCACCCATGTTTCTTAAGTTACCCTCTGCATTCCCGGGGCATGGTGACTCTCTCAAACTACCTCGGCCTCAGTCTAGCGAACCGCGTAAGTGAAGCTGAAATAAAAAACCGGCCAAGTGCGAGTCGGACTCGCCCATGAAGGGTTCCGTAGCAGCAAGTAACATAATATAAAAGTTCTTGTAATGTATTGTAACTTTGATCGATGTTTTAATAATAGTGTATTTTTTTCGGTTTATGACGCATTAAAAAAAACTACTTACTGGATTTCGTTCAAACCAATTTTCGTTGGTAGTTTTTATAGTAATGTACATCATATATTGTTTTTAGTTTTATCATTCTCTTATCTTAGAAGTTAGAGGGGGGGGGGACACACATTTTACCACTTTGGAAGTGTCTCTCGCGCAAACTATTCAGTTTAGAAAAAAATGATATTAGAAACCTCAGCATCATTTTTGAAGACCTATCCATAGATACCCCACACGCATGGGTTTGATGAAAAAAAAATTTTTGAGTTTCAGTTCTATGTATGGGGACCCCCAAAATTTATTGCTTTTTTTCTATTTTTGTGTAAAAATCTTAATGCGGTTCACAGAACACATCTACTTACAAAGTTTCAACAGTATAGCTCTTATAGTTTCGGAAATAAGTGGCTGTGACATACGGACGGACGGACAGACAGACAGACAGACAGACAGACAGACAGACAGACAGACAGACAGACAGACAGACAGACATGACGAATCTATAAGGGTTCCGTTTTTTGCCATTTGGCTACGGAACCCTAAAAACTGTTAAAATTAGAAAAAACTAAATTGTACTAAATTCAACTTTGATAGAAGTACCGGTACGAATCTTGAGCGCTTGCTTCAAGTTGCTCAGAATCAAATATCGGGTCTCTTTATATGACGTGAGTCGCGGGGGCAAAGAGTGTTAGAGTGGCTCGCCGCGCCATCGTGTCATAGACGTCACTCGTGATTCGTTCCCTTCGCTTGCTGCATGTATCTAACAACGACGACGATTGGCTCGCCAATGTGTGGAATGCGCAAAGCGATCCCAACTCTGACGCCGAGCACTCAAGATTCGTGCCGGTATCTATACATCAGACTAATATTATAAACGCGAAAGTTTGCGAGTGTGATTATTTGTTACTTCTCCACCGGCTAAATGAATTTCGATGAAGATAGACCATGTCATAGGATGCAAGGGCACTTTTTATCCTGGGAGTGTGTACCCTTGGCATAATTTTCTACCCTTAGCTAAGCGAAGCCTCGGGCAGCAGCTAGTATTACATATCTACTCTAGTACCATTACATTTTTCTTATATTACCCTTTTTTAAACAAGTGTTAATTATTTTCAGAAACGTGGTGTACAACCTGAGTCTCACCGACCTGACAGAACAACGCCGGCTGGTGTGGTACTCGCCGGAGAATGACGTCAAGATGTGCGTCGTCAAGGGAAAGGACGAGGTGAGTAGCTCTTGTTACTTGCTCATAAGGTCTATTTTAACATAGCACACTACTAGGCTTTGAGTTAAGATTACAGCTTCTATTGTCTTCTGCTGGGTAAAGGTAGATAGGCCACGTAGGTTTATCTAGGTGCGTCAGTCCCACATATATTCAAGAAAGTAAATGGCATGAGAAATAAAAACAAAAACATGATTACCGTATCAAGTAATAATCCTATAGAAGACTTTTACAGAAATGAGTACAGGAAGAAGTTTTATTGACTCATTGTTCCAAAGACGAGTAGCCTAGACAGTAAAGGATTTATCCAGGAACGTAATGGAATGCATTGCAGTTTTAAGCCTTTAAGTTATCTGATAACCTACAAAATTTCGGGTGTCACACAAAGAAACTCAAATCGTTCCTCAGTGTAGAAAGGGTTGATAGGGAAAAAGAGCACATTATAAAAGAGGGAAAGACTTTGAGCATTCCGGTGAAGGCGAATTAGAAAACAGTTTAACACGGAACTGGGAAAGATGGCCGTACTTGCATAAATCAAAATTTGGTTTTAACCTTTCGAATGTCTTAAGTTACACTGTCCGACATAAGGTAATTGTCTTTCTATTGTGTTTCTAATAACGACATTCAAAGAGTACACACATACAGAGTACACAACATATTTTTGTACCATTTTTTATCTCTACATAATTATCTATTCTTTACTGTGGACGTGCCATTACGCCTTGGCATTAAGTCTGCCTTTGTACCTTTTTGTTTTAATACGTAAATAAACAAATCTCAGAATTGCTAAGCTGTATCACAAAAGTTCTAAAGTTTATTCTGTGTAGAATTATTTCTACATAGCTCGCCAGAAGACTTACTGAGATTCCTTTCCACGAAATCGTGTCCCAACAGACAGTAACTTTGATTTCTTGGAAAGAAATATAAAGAAATGACTTGAACATCAATGTAACTCGTAACACACTTACATTATGTGGAGATTGTTACGTGCTACGGCGTAGGCGGTTGCTACGAACTTTCGTACCGCTACGATAAATCGTAGCAAACGAAATACAATAATTTTATCTCCATTAAGACATATTTAAAGTCCCTTCAATATCTGGCCGAAGTTAAATGCACACTTACTCGTACTGCCGCCTGCGTCCGCATAGAGCCTTACTGACTATTAAAAACATTTTCTTTTTGAAGTATTGATTGATTTACATATTATGCTCTCTACATTCAGAAGAAAACTTAATCAGCAATTTTTTTGAGTAAACATATTTGTGGAGAAAAGAAACATATAATTTTGTTAAATAAAATTGCTCAAAGTATTAGTCATACGAAAAAATCATATGCTGATAATGTATATTAATCTAGCCGTTACCGAGGAGTAGGTTTCAGAACGTCACTGTTTTACGACACTGCTTGGGCGCTATAGGGCCTTAAAAACCTTATTAGAAACTATTTTAAATATTGAAAACTATTTAATGTAAGCTTCTGTTAACCACAATCGGGTGTATTATTTTAAGTAAAGAACAATGAAAGAGCGCTCGCAGCTCAATATCTATGTTACCTGCCGCCATCTTGAGGCGAATAATTGAATTTTGAACGAGTCGGTCGCGTATGAAACGAGGCCGTATTCCGCTAAACGTCTCTCTACCGAATACCGGCAAATTAAAAAGCCAATCGAGTGGAAATTCTCGCTAGACTCGCACGGAAGATGCTCCAGGAGGTCGTTTAACTTTATTTTAGTTCGAGTTAATGAGCGACCTCATTTCGGGATTACGGAATATGAATGTGAGCGTGGTGTGCGAGTATATGGTGGCAATAACCAGTATAATATATGTAGAAATTTGTATTAACTTACTCTGCTGCCAGTCGCAGGTTCTCACAGATCGTCGCGAGAATGTCTCGCGTTGCGAGCTTGCGGGAACTGAAGTTCATTAAGGGTGAGTTGCACCATTTAACTATAACCATAACAAAGCCGTGAACAGTTGTCAAATCGTCCAATTGACCAATAGGCGGCCGTTTCACGGCTGGTTATGGTTTGGTTATCGTTATAGTTAAATGGTGCAACTCACCCTAAGAGTGCATTTAGTTTGCCTATTATGGCCAATTGTTTTTGGTTCTGACGAGTTGATTTTAACTTTTAGGCTTTAACAAGTCGTAATGAAAGATTAGCAACTTTTAAGGATTTTAAAGCTTTTAAAAACATTTTGACAGATTATTGACCATTGTTTTCGATTGTGTTGGTCGATGAGGTGAAAAATAATCCAATGATCGACACGTTTATAACTTTCAGCGCTCCGATTGGCTGGTACCCAGCTCTTAACCAATCAAAGAGCTAAACGTGGTAAACGTATCGACGTTACGCTAAAACAACTCACGCTCAGCGCAAAGATGCTTGACAAAAAAATCTACCTTGATAAACGAAAACCGGCGTGTTCTAGAACCAAAAAATCGAAGACATGTGAAATTCACCAACACGCACTGGGCCCGCGTGGTGGTTTACGACCCATTCCCTCTCCTAAAATCCTCTCTGAGCCTGAGTCCCAGCGATGGAAAAATTAAAAAGACTTAATGATAAACGGAAACACTACAACTAAAAACAAATATTCAAGCTTACCTTTACCTTTCTGCCACTTTACAACCACTTTATTCTTTCAACACAACGACCCCATATTTACAACGTTTTCCTCAGGAATTAGCATAAACTGCAATAAATAGGGGCCCATTAAAAATAGCAGTAAACTATTCGAGTCATCGTGTTGGTTTTATGACCGTAAAGTGTTCCGTAGGGAAAATTAGTAGGCTGTTAAGTAAAATTACGTTTTTACTAACCTGTTATTATTGGGTAACATTTTTATGACGACTCTATCGGTATTTCAACCTTGTAGACATTAAAATGGGGACTGCTGTTATATAACGTCGCTTTTGAATTGAATGTCAAGGTCATATTAGTAGGTCGACCAGGGTTGACGCTTACTAGGACTGCGGGTATTCGAAAGAGACCACGCAGCCCTGGAATTCAAAGGAAAGAGCAACTTAAAAAACACGGGTAGATTTTTGCCAGTGAAAATATACCTCTCCATCCTCTAGCTATAGCTCCATCCAGAGCGGCAGAAGTTATTTGATGAATTCTTACCCCAAAAAAAGACATACTGAACAAAAACTACATTTTCAGTTAAGGATTAAAGTTTTTGTTTTACTTAATCTGTCTGTCAAAGTGTGCCAAAACTCATCGATGATCTTCACAGGGTATCTGATAGCGTATGGCTGAGTGTTACTGTGAACTACGAAGCCGTTGAGAGACCTACCTCCACCATTAGACTACATAAGGTTGGCAATGTTGATGACCATGACACATCGACGTTTATGGCGATAAGTCCCCTCTTTGAGGCGTGGCTGGAAAGACCTCACGGCGTCCTTACCTTCCACATGACACAGGTCCTCACCGGAAATGGCAAGTTCGGGAGGTTCCTGTTCCGAATCAAAGCGGAAGTGACGCCCGGGTGTCGCCACTGTGCGGACACAATCACGGTGTGCCCTGCTTGGACGGAGCATCGCCGTGCCCTCGTGGGGGTGATCGGCGGCGGAGACCTCTCGCGCCGGGCCTTGGTCGAGGCCATGGTCCGGAGCGAGGAGGAGTGGCAGGCGGTCGCCGACTTCTGCGAAGCAGTAATGCTCGCTAAGGAGGAGGCCGACCACATCAGGCAACGGCGCTCTCGCCGCCGCCGCCGGGATTCCGATCCCGATTTCCAGCCACCGTAGGCGCGGGCTTGCGGACAGTGAGCAATGGGTAGCTTGCTGTCCGGCCTTCCGGTAACAGTCCAGACCAACCGACCGACGACTTGGGCGTCGACGGCGCGCGCTGTTCCCGCGCGCCTCAAAGAGTTGTCAGCATCAGCAAGGGCCCAGCCGGGTCGAAGCCTACTGGGGCCAGGGTTATCCGAAAGGGCGCTCGAGCCCCGGTATGAAGGCTTGAAGGAACGGGATGGGTGTTTTAATCAGTAAGAGTCTGACACTATCTCCCGCTCCGCCCAAGAGCGGGGGTTGTCATAAGATGATTTTTCCGATCGAAAAAAAAAAAACACATAGACGTAATAATTTCAACCAGATAAAACTTTCACATCAATTATACCTTTTTTTGAGATGGGAAATCATTAAATTCTTGAACTTGAGACCGTGTCTGACTTTTACTGACTAAAAACCCACTGTGTTCTTTCCCTTTGCGTTCCAGGGCCACGGTAACTTTTTAAATATTTCCGCAGCATTAAGCATCCGATACATTAGAAGACAAAATGTCCCTCAACATGACACGCAACGCTCAATCTACATGACGTCACGCTGTAACGTTGCTCAGTGTCCCGCAACTTGCCCATTTTCAACGCATTCAAGTGACGCGGGAAATGTAGTTTTACATTTCGACAGCGTTGCGTGTCATGTTGGGGGACGTTTTGTCCCCTAATGTATCTGAGGCTTTGAAAGTACAGTTAATTGTTTTGTTACATGATAATTAAATAAACAAGAGACAACTTAAATACTATTTCCTAAATGCACATAATGTAACTTCCATCCCCGCTTAATTATTTTCAGAAAACAAATGTTCCGCCGCACTACCTATTTACAAATTCACTCGATATTCTCAAGGAAGACTTGTAGAAGAAGTTTTTAAACGTTTAGGCATCCATTAGGGGCTGGTAGTAACGAGCTTCGATTAATGCAACTGCCGGCATCGCCACCACCGCCACTATCGCCACCACTCGGTCCCAGCACTCGTTCTAATAAGTTTTTGCACTAATTGGAAACTATAATTTATTTCTTTTAGTAAGACGTGTTTGGATAGCTTCGCGAGGAATGTCGGTATTTTCGAGTAAGAGCTTTGCGGTTCTAGTTTTTCGTTTCCTGTTAGTAAAATATTTTTTTTTTAATCTGTTATAAACTAGTACGCAGTCGCAGTCAATGCGATCCCGCCTGATGGTAAGCAGTGATGCAATCTCCATACAAACTGTCCAATCGAGTTTTTAGTTGTGTATGGTGAGGCTGATTTTTAGGGTTCCGTAGCCAAATGGCAAAAAACGGAACCCTTATAGATTCGTCATGTCTGTCTGTCTGTCTGTCTGTCTGTCTGTCTGTCTGTCTGTCTGTCCGTCCGTATGTCACAGCCACTTTTTTCCGAAACTATAAGAGCTATACTGTTGAAACTTTGTAAGTAGATGTATTCTGTGAACCGCATTAAGATTTTCACACAAAAAATTAAAAAAAAGCAATAAATTTTGGGGGTCCCCATACATAGAACTGAAACTCAAAAATTTTTTTTTCATCAAACCCATGCGTGTGGGGTATCTATGGATAGGTCTTCAAAAACGATACTGAGGTTTCTAATATCATTTTTTTCTAAACTGAATAGTTTGCGCGAGAGACACTTCCAAAGTGGTAAAATGTGTGTGTCCCCCCCCCCTCTAACTTCTAAGATAAGAGAATGATAAAACTAAAAAAAATTTATGATGTACATTACTATAAAAACTACCAACGAAAATTGGTTTGAACGAAATCCAGTAAGTAGTTTTTTTTTAATGCGTCATAATCCGAAAAAAATACACATAAATTATTAAAACATCGATCAAAGTTACAACACATTACAAGAACTTTTATATTATGTTACTTGCTGCTACGGAACCCTTCATGGGCGAGTCCGACTCGCACTTGGCCGGTTTTTTGTATACTAATCTTATTATTATTCGTTTCAATCTATCCTAAGGTTGTGTGGTAGATATCGCTGTCAGCGATAAGACCGCCATTGTACCCATAGATTTAAATTTGTGTTTATGTCTTGTTACTTTTTGGTTTACACTAAAGTTTATTCTATTCTATTATATTCTATTCTTATTAATATTTAAGATTATGGTATGAACAGTTTGTTTAGGTCTGACTTGAAAAACTCTTTCATTTATAATAGTTATATAGCTTTATAGAAGAAGGCTATATACCATCACGCTATGGCGAATAGGAGCGGAGTATCAACGAAAAATGTTACAAAGACGGGAGGAAATTGTTCCTTTCGAAAGCTTCCGTTGCGTGCGCTGCGTAAACGGTAGAAAATTACGCTAAAATTATGTAGGTATGACGTCATTGCTCCCCAGTTCTACA
The DNA here is from genome assembly GCA_929112965.1 of Mythimna albipuncta. Lineage (NCBI taxonomy): Eukaryota > Metazoa > Arthropoda > Insecta > Lepidoptera > Noctuidae > Mythimna > Mythimna albipuncta. The sequence continues at coordinate 8,582,501 of OV815974.1, read as the reverse complement.
AAAGTTTACGACACTATATGTCTCTCATAAACTCAAATCACATCAAATCAAATTTATTCTCAAATTATTATATGCGAAAGTGTTTTTATAAACATAATATTAATCTGGGACCAGGGTTATCCGAAAGGGATCTCGAGCCCCGGTATGAAGGCTTAAAGGAACGGGGCGGGTTTTTTAGTCAGTAAGAGTCTGACACTATCTCCCGCTCCGCCCAAGAGCGGGGGTTGTCATTGGATGATTTTCCCCAACGAAAAAAAAATAACATACTTAATATTAATCCTTATTCAAATAAATACAATATCCATTCTAATTATTTCATTTTGATCACAATTGCCACAAACACAATTGATTTCATTAAATTTCTTACTACCTACTAACTAGTATGGACTAGTGTTATACAAGTAATCCATTTACCCTAGGAAAGCTGTTAATTGTCACGTATAGCGCTTCAACTTATCTAATTCAGTTACCTCAGACAATCCTAAACGGTATATTCGTATAGATAAATACTATTGTATCACTCACGATTTCGGCAGTACGTGATAAACAAACTCTAAATTGTATTAGGATTCAAAGATACTATACCAAAAAAATATTACCGATATCATATTTTCTTTATTGTAGTAGTCTTGGTATATTTGGTGCCGAGTTCTTCTACACTAATGTTAAAAAAAGCTAGGTAGAGTTTGTTTTTATGTTTTATTGTTTCAGGAGATAATCTCTATATGTACTAGTCCAATTGCTATGTCATCGATCGAAAGCTGCTTTATTCCTGAGTGACATAATATGCTATATTTTACGTACACGGGCAAAGCCGCAGGCAAAAGCTAATTTATTATGAAGGTTCGTATGTGTGTGTATATGTCTATTACTCCTTCACACGCTCAAATGGCTGAATGGATCTGTATGCGGGTAGACCATGTCTTGGAATAACTGGGTGAAGCAAGCAAGCAGCTGCTAGTATTAACTAAACGACTTAGTGAAAATAAAATCTAAATTAAACTTATCAACAAAACACTAGGTTTGTTATATTATAAGTTTCTTACATAAACCACGATTATTTTAAACTTATGTCGCAAGTACACAGTCCCAACTTTTATAAGAAATGACCTTCACCACCACTAGAGGGCGCCACGGTCGACAGAAGGCTAATTAAGGCACGCTTTTAAAAATATATGCTATGCCGAAAGTAGGTCATTCCCGCCCGAAAAAATAATGTTTCAAAGTTATTAATAATGTAAGGGAAAATTGTACGTTTTTAACGAGAACGTAATGAGTTAAGCTGGTAATGTGGGAATGGTATTATTTTAGTTTAATTAACATTACAGGAAATGTGTGCATAGAGTTTCTTACATGGTTTCCAGTTGCCAGATGGCTGATGATTTTGTTACAAAATATTGTAGTAATGGAAAAGTAACCAATACGTATTAATTTACCGACATAGCACAAAGAATCGCCAAACTTAAGTGGCAATGGGCAAGGCACATTGCTCGCAGAACAGATGACCGTTAGGGCCGAAAGGTTCTGGAATGGCGACCACGTACCGGAAGGCCTCCTACAAGGTGGACCGATGACCTGGTAAGGGTTGCGGGAATCCGATGGACGCGAGACGCACAGGACCGCTCATTGTGGCGACACTTGGTGGAGGCCTATGTCCAACACTTCTTTCGGCTGAAATGATGATGATGATGACGTATTAATTTATGAGTATGAAGAGTTCGACTTCAGTTACTTTAAACATGATGTCCATCACCTCCTCGAGTTGTATTCCTTATTACTGTTGTTCGTAAAGTTTCTGTTGGATTAGGTTCTTAATAATGGTGTTTCGCTATCTGTGACAGCCCGTGGTGTCATGAGTTGCGCATCTTTTTGGGTTGCGGTCTCATGGTAGTTTACAATCAACCATGCCAGTTTTGGTGAACTGCTCAAGGTTATGGCCATTTGTCTTGGCTTAAAAGTTCTAGTACTCTGCGCAAAACAGGTCATTTATGTAGTCTAATCTTAATGCTCAATAGGTATTTTCGGTATATACTGTTTTATCGCATTTATTTAAATATCCTTTATTGTACACCAAGATAATAAATTATACATTTGAGCCTTATATTCAGAACATACTCGTACAATTGGCGGCCTTATCGCATTCCGCGATCTCTTCCAGGCAACCTGGTATGGAAAGAGATTGACAGGACATAAATGGGGATTACTATGGACCAAACATACGTTTTTGATAAAACATCGAATAAGTTTTCCCGCTCTGGGTGGAGCGAAAGGGAGTGTCAGCCTTTTACTGACTGAAACTCACCCGTATTCCTTCACTACACTGAGTACATAAAACAACAATGACATTGAAAAAAAACGAAATTTATTTCTACGCTCCAACGTAATCCAAAGTTTCAACGATAGGCAACCTATCCAGGATTTCTTAATGACGTTAGCTTCTCAAGGGAGCAATAAAATTGATACTATACTAGATATAAACTTCAAACACTTTAATTACAAAAATACTACACATTTATCAAGAGTTATACGATACATAAGACTTATCAATTCCCTCGAGCAAAGTCACGTTCGTTACTAGTCTAGGCTTCCACTTAGTGCAAGCAGGCATTTGATACCAGCTTATTAGCTTTAAGTGGAAGGACCATAGACTTGAACTCTGACATTTTAAATACATAGAAGTATAGCTAGTAAAATCTTCAGCAAATTGCTGTTTGGAAATTCTCTTAAACGACTGCGGACCCAGGCTGATCGCAGCACAAACAATCTGATCAAATGAGACAAGACTTCCGTGAATTCTTCAAACCATCCCAAACACAATGGCAGTGTAGAGCTGTTTCACAGAACATGCGTCACCTGCTATGCTATCCGTTCTGCACAACCACCTTTCAAGATTTATACGAGGCTGATAAGTTAGTTATAGATATAGATGTGCGCCCTGTGTGTCACACGTTATACGTGTCACTGTTGATGCATTAAACAATATCATTACCGAAGGCTGCTGCAGCTTTTTGTTTAACAGAGGCCAATGACAAAGCTGTATAAGTTGCCAATAAAAATATTAGTCAGAGAAAATTGAATCTGAGTTTATCGACATTAAAAGACAAAGAACAAGTTGCAGTAGCTATAAATAAAATGAAATTATTAAAGCTTATTCTGTCAAAAAACTTAACTTGACTCAAGAAGGCTGTCTTGTGTCAAGTTTCATTATTTTTACTGCAACAGTTATCTTCTATTTTAATTTTCAAGCTTCGTATTACTTTTGTTTTTAATTATTTAATTCCACTATGATAATAAACAAACAATTTCTGTACACCAGACATTGCTGCTGCTACTTTTGGAAATACCCTGGGACCCGTCTGTCTGCTGACCACAATTTTAAAAATAAATATTTAAAATTTTCGCAAAGTTTGTTGACCACAAACAATGGTATTTTCTTTTTGCGTCCCCGAGGTTCGTCGCTCAGTTGATTGCTCGGCGCTCGCGGGACGTCGCAAATTCATGCTTCAATTGCAAGCAAGGCTTGGCTGCCCGTCTACCTGCACGCCATTTTACTTGGACCCGGACTGCACCCGACGTGAGCCGACTGCCATTGGTTCCTAAACAGATTTGTTGAATTCCGTCTCCAAAAGCATTCTAGTAGCATTGTGAATTAGATTATGTAGGTGCAAAGTGGAATATATCATTTGGGTCGTCGGTTTGGTTTACAGAAGTTTTGTTTGGTTTATATCCAAAGGAGAAACCTGGTGGTGGTGGTTGCATAAAAATAATATTAATTTGCTGTCATTTATTTCTTCATTTTTATCCAAGTTTAAAATTACACAAGATTTGCAAGCTTACGTACAGATGACCGATGATGAACTTTGCTTTTTCACAAAAATACCGTTATTCATTATGATTCAGGTAACCAACCTTGGGCTACGGGGCTGTAGTCGGTGAGCTGGTGCATATTCAAAAGAAGACGTTCAGATCAAGACTGGCTTTATTGGTTTTTACTCCCTGCCTATTTACGTGTACTCTCATCATGCAATTATATAGGTACTAAATGTTGCAAATAGCAACTAAAGAAACACAGGTGATAAAAATCTGACACACTCTCTCGCTCCACCTAGAGCAGGAGAAGTATTTTGATGATGTCTCGAAAAAAGGTTAACAACTCAAAATTTATCCAAAAATTCTTAGTAATTTTCATCAAATTTCGTTTTCATTGTTTCTAGTGTATTCCCGATCAGTCAATATGTATCGTTACACGGATTATAACATCAGTGTAACAAATCGGATTACACCCAGCCCGTATTTGCAATTAACTCTAATCCCAAAGCAAACAGGGCGTGTTTTATCCTAGGTTTAGCTGAAATGGGCTAGCGTTTAGTATTCGGCCTGGAGTGCTCTGAATTAGAAAGTAACTGGTCAAGTGAGGGTAGTCTGCGAATCGAAATGCGAACTGTTACAAAGCTCTGCTCTCGCTACTGTAACGCACGTAATGGAGGATCAGGGTTGCCACACGACTGTTTATGTCATCAACGGTTTTTTTTAACCCATGTAAAGCCGAGCGTTTCTTAGGCCTTATTTAACCTTATTTTCGATATTTACGCTACTTTATAAAGAACTTCTTATTTAAGTTCTTGAATAAATTTCCTACAAATAGAATCCATAGGTAAAATTTTAAAATCTACGCGTTCGCTTGGCTTTTGAACGCTGCCGATGGTTCTAGGAATTACTCCTGTATTTTGTGTGCGTTCACAAACGTGGAAATTCACATAACTAAATGAAACTCTCAGGCCCGGAACAACTATCTGCAGGCCAAATAAATATTTGTTCCGTGCAACACGCGGTAGGGCAGTCAATCGCTCAATCACTACGCCAAGCGAGCTGTTAGCTAACTTTATAAATCATCAAATATTCGCTTAACAATATAAATACTTCTTGTTGGACAATAAAAGGGATTAAGCCTTGGTTTATTAACAGAGATTATTGATTTAATGATTTATATCACACTAGCTTTTGCCCGCGACTTCGTTCGCATGGAATAGTGACTTCCGGAAATTTCAGTACTGAATTGATGCCGACTCTTGACCAATAGATGGCGCTGTATGTCCGGAATAAATTTTATTTTTTATTTTATTTTTTTGCAATAAAAACTATCCTATGTCCTTTCTCAAGTTCCAAACTATGTCTGTACCAAATTTCACACAAATCGGTTCAGTAGTTTAGGCGTGAAGCAAAGACAGACAGACAGACAGACAGAGTTACTTTCGCATTTATAATATTAGTTTGGATAAAAGTTTTATAATTTTCTAACCCTGTGCCTCAAAAACATCGCGTTATTTTGGACCTGTTCATTATTTGTCGCCCATTACACATTTATTATTATTATCAAACATATAAAAATTCATGATCGGAAACTGTGGAAGAATATGCTAAAACAAAACGAGCTTCTGAAACTGATATTATAAAAAAAAACTTTTCTTATTATGAATAAACTAGCTTTTGCCGGCGGTTTCCTCCGTATACATAAAATACAGCTTACGTCACTCAGGAATAAAGCGGCTTTCTATCGGTGAAATAATAATAGGCTAAATTAGGTTAGGTTTATGTGCGCAGGCGAAGCCGTAGGCAAAAGCTAGTGCCCTCTAAAACTCTCACCAGTGCTAAAACATATCAGGCTAATCCTGTTAGTGGCAGCCCTAAAAGGTATTGCGAAATGCGTTGCGTGGGATGGGCGTACCGTAATGGTGGCAGCTGACGACGCCGCCTGCGGACAACGGGCCCGATCGGCGCCCAGAAACTTCCAACTACGAACATGTATGAGTAAGAACATCAGGTTTAGTGCTGAGCTCGTTACGGGGCCTATGTTTCGATTACGTGCCTTTTTTAATTCTTTTTCAGCCCAGGGTTTACAGGCTCACTAGGCCCATAGGGAAAAGTATGAATGGGATACTCGTGGTCCTAGAACACAAGGCAACTGAAAGAACATTGGTGTGGTTTTAGTCAGTAAAAGTCTAACACTGATCTCGTAGAAGTAATTAGATGACCAACTCATAATAAAAAATATTGTACCTATACTAATTTTTATGTCTAAAAGTACTGGTCAGATTGGTAATTTTTTTTTCACCGATTGAAAGATACTTTTTGTTCCTGAATAACATAGGCTATGTTTTATGTACGAGAGCGAAGTCGCGGGCAAAAGCTTGTAGAAAAATAAGTACCTAATAAGATTGAGCTTATTTTAGTTGTGATTCTGAGCCACGATATTCCGACATTTTATCGGACCATCTAAGTAAGATACCAAACTTTATTCTTGAAATCTTTGTTTTTCTCACAGTTTAACCTAATAAATTGTATGCTTAACCAATAATATAACATAGCTTTAAGTAAATATTGCTAACATATACGTAACATACATAACAAAGTGGTTACTTATTAACGTAGCTTGCTAATTAAGTAATATTGTTACTAACGATTATATGAGTGGAAACTTGAAATAAACTGATATTATCATTATATTATCATTAAAGTAAAGTACCTTATATGTGAGTACAATAGGTAACAGGAAATTGTAAATAATATACTATTCCTTACGATGAGGCCGCCCATTGTTTGTGTTAGATATTAGTTTTTCTTTCTTATATTTCTTGTCGTAACTACAATAAAGTATATCATCCATGCTTCATGAACCACCGCGGCGTAAGCTAACAAAAGGCAACGGGAGGTTCACTAATAGTCCGGAAAAGTTCGACACTCCATCTTGCTCCACCCAGATCGGGTTTCATCATGAATTCGTCGATTAGAAAGAAGAAACATAGCTATAACTAACTAGCTTTTTCCCACGGCTTCACGCGCTTACATAAAAAATAGCCTACGTCACTAAGGAATAGTAATAGAAGCAACAAGTAATATGTAACCAAGCATTATATGTAACACATAATATGATTTAAAAGAGTGTCCATGGAGTTTCTTGCACGTTCTTCTCCATAGAGACCTACGCTTTGGAACGTGCAAATAAATGCTTTGACTTTGAATAAAGCAGCTAGAAATCAGTGAAAAATTTTAACAATCGGATCAGTACTTTCAGAGATTGCCTCCTACAAACAAAAAAAAAACAAACTTTACTTCTTTATAATATTAGTAAAGACTATATTTCGCTCGATTACATAAAATCTAGCCCATATCACTCAGGAATAAAGCAGCTTTCTATCGGGGAAAAAAAATTAACAATCGGATCAGCACTTTCAAAGATAGCCTCCACAAACAAAAAAACATACTTTACCTCTTTATAATATTAGTCTAAAAGTATAGATTATGGAGTCTGTCTTTTTATGACTATAAAACTGTCCTACGATATTTGACTGTATCCTAAACAATGTATTCCGCTTGGATAGTCAACCATAACAGTAATTGATGCAAGTCAATAACTTAATCCAGTTTAAGCTAACATAATAACTATTGTTCTGTAATGCACGTTAGTTTGCTAACTTAGATCTGTATTCAGATTAGTTGCTGTTGGCGCTCCTTGGTGTTTGACGTTCGTATCGTACGTATCTATTGGTTAAATTAACTCTGGTATTGCAAATCTACAATCTACACTATAATATAATAAAGAGGTAAAGTTAGTTTTTTTTTGTTTGTAGTAGGTAATCTGTGGAAGTACTGGTGCGATTGCTAAAATTTTTTCATCGATAGAAAGCTGCTTAATTCCTGAGTGATATAAGCTATATTTTATGTACGCGGGCGAAGTCGCGGGCAAAAGCTAGTAATATAATAAAGAGGTAAAGTTTTTTTTTTTGCAGGTTGTAATCTGTGGAAGTACTGGTCTGAATGCTAAAATTTTTTCACCGATAGATAGCTGCTTTATTCCTAAGTGACATAGGCTATGTTTTATGCATGCGAGCAAAGCCACGGGCAAAAGCTAGTATAAAATAAACTAACGACTCTACTGAGTCGATGACACCTTCAACTTTGTCTGCTCACCCAACTTTAGCAAAGGTCTCCTCCATTTCTTTCCACTATGTTCTGTTCATTGCTTTTCTAGTCCATGTTTACCCTCCTGTTTCCTTTATCTCGTCATGCCACCTTCGAAATTGTCTGCCTCGCTTTCGTTTTCTATTTCTTAGATACCAGAACACCATACTTTTGTTCCACTTCTCGATACCTCTTTTTTATATTACCTGGCCATTGCCACTTAAGTTACTACCCTTCAAATATGTTTGATAAACATTATCAACACATCACTCAGGAATAAGGCACCTTTCTGTCGATGAAGACATTTTCGCAATCTGACCAGTACTTCTAGACATTACTTCCTACAAACAAAAAAACAAACTTTACCTCTTTATAATATTAATGTAGATTCATGTATTTTTTTTGGTTTGAATAAAGGCTTATATTATTATTATTTAACGAACATATGCCAATAAATGATAATTTTCTATAGACATTCAAATTCATACTTTTCGTATTCGAAAATTCTAAAGGTGACACAATTCACCTAGTAACTTCTCCAAGAGATGGTTACTTGTTATTCAGTTCTTAAGCGCCAACCAGAAAGCGCCTTAAATCTCACTGTCTCTTTACTTTATCTGTATAAAATATGACCAAGTAAAATACTGCCAGAACATTAGGTCACTAGGAAACTCTTCAGATACCATAAAACTATTAAAATAAAACTGGAACTGGAAGATTTATACCCGGTAGAATACCGTTCTTTAAAACTGTTTTAATGATAAAAACTTAATTCTACTTGAAGATTTTAAGTTTATTTTAAAATTTTAAAATTGTTTTAAAGTTTCAGTTTCTGCTTTAATTAATATTTTTTTAGTCAGTTTTCAAGTAAGATTTTGATATAGAAATGCAGAAACTCTTTAGCGAGTCCTGTAGGTAGTAGTCGATGTTGCTTACAAACTACTTAAAGGTCATTTGACTCGCTCAGCTGACGTTTTCTTAAAGAAATTAATTTCGTACATGCGTAAATTAATACGAGTTTTGAAAAAAAGGATCTTCATTTTTTAATTTTATCTTTACAAATCGATAGTGTATCATGTGCTGGATCGACCCTCCACGGGATAAAAACGATTAAAATTTAACGGTGTATACCTAGCAAAAGTCACGCCAATATCAAACAAGAAAAAAATCATTTCTCAAACTTCCAAGGCCTCAATATTACGGAATTTCTCCTACGAAAATTCCCAATCATATTTTCCTACGTAACGTAACCATTCCAAGTAGCACGAGGAGGCTCAACTAGTTATACAAAACGACGTGTATGTCTGTCAGTGTGCCTGGATCCCATTGCGACGGAATAGGATTACGGGCCGTACATCTGGTGGCTCATGGAAATGCAAATGCAATCATATTACCGAACTATATCGCCGATATATACCTGTCCGGACATGGATTTAGTTGGACTTAATTTTACTGGCGACATGCCGGAGACTTGGGATCAGATTAATTTCGTAGCTTGTAATTCTGGATTGAGGTTTTTTGAGACCACTAGTCAAGACTATTGAATGAATAAATTCTAGAAGTCTACTAGTTGCTTAGTTTGACCGCCCTGTTGCTCTAGTGGTTAGTGGCCCTGACTGCTATACCGGAGATCGTGGGTACGATTCCTACCCTGAACAAATGTTTGTGTGATGAGCATGATCATTTGTTGTGTGCCTGGGTGTAATTTATCTATAATGTATGTATTTAGAAATAATAAAAATATGTTTATCAGTTGTCTAGTACCTACTTATAACACAAGCTCTGCTTAGCTTGGGACCAGATGGCATTGTGTGATAGTTGTTAAATATTATTATTATTATTATTTAATACCTGATTTGGTATAGATGAATATCTTATTGCAATTTCAACTTTAATTAGGGCCATGTACAAGGGTTGTAGAGGTGTAGTATGACGGCATAGTGGAGCGATTGGTTGCTATGCTGCGTGTTTCGGGTTCAATTCGCGCATTGAACAAAATATTTGTGTGACATAAAGAAACTTGTTCAATATCTTGTGTGATTTTACATGTCTGTGAACGCACCTATATTATGGGAGTAATTTTTTTTGGACTACTCTTGGAATGTGGTTCCTATGGGAGTGTAGGGAGAACGTTAGAATTTCAAATGAACGAATGTCTTAATTCATTAAACCCCAAGCGAACGCCGGCGTTCGCGCACCTATTGTCTTTCAATTGTGTCTGCAATTATCACAATTGAAAGGTTAAATTCACTTTCCAAAGCCAATACTAAAGCCATTTTTCTTCTATCTTTCACAGGAGAGTTGCCAAAACTACATCCGGGTGCTGGTCTCCCTCGGCCCTGGGAGGCTGCTGGTCTGCGGCACGAACAGCTTCAGGCCGTTCTGCAGAGAGTACAGCGTCCAGCGCGACTCCTACCACATGGAGCGCGAGAAGTCGGGGCAGGCCGTGTGTCCGTACGACCCTGAACATAACTCCACTGCCGTTTATGCTGGTGAGTGAGAAATAGACAAATAATTTATGTGTCTTCAAGGCCAGAGTGAACAGGTTTTTAATAAACTAGTGCCCCTCACCAAACAACGATTGCATCACTGCTTACCATCAGGTGGGAGCGCAGTCAAGCACTAGTTTATATCAATTTAAAAAAAAAATTAGTTTGTTAAACTATTTATGTAGAGGGATGATTCTGTGAAACCGAGAGAATCTCCCATTCATCTGGCCAATTTTTTTTTTTTTTTTCAAATTGTAATTTTTTTTGCATATTAGTTTTTCCCGATCAAATGTAAAAAAAAATAGGTATCAAAAGTACCTAGCCTTATGCGCCCAGTGGCTTACGATTCAAAATAGATACGTACTTAAACTAGACCAGATGAATGTAACATTCTCTCAGTTTCAAAGAATCACCCAGAGGCGAAGGGGTCACCCAATCTCTGTGGATTTTGATTGACAGTTACACCAAAGTAATTGAGAAAGCTATTACACTAATTGGGCAACAACAATCAATGCAATCGATTAACGATACTTCGCTCAATTTGTCCATTTTTATTTTGTTGAGGGAATTAGAAAGTGCCTACAAAAGGCACCTGGGCTTTTGGAGAAATGAATCAGGAGTGTGGGATTTTTACCTCACTAAAAAATTACCTAGTAAGGTATCACAAATTAAGTACTTACCTATTGATGAATAATCACACTTTAATTAAATTAATTACAAAAAAGCATAATATAAAATCAGACCCATCTCAAACAGAAATCTTACAAAGTTCCAACTTTTTATTAACGATTTAACGTAGAATTTGAAAGGGCGGGTTAACGTAAAACCGTCTACAGTGACACTCACAGCAAATAGTCTGGCAACCCTAGCTGCCAATTAGCACGACACTGGAATATTTAAATTTGGAACATTTTTTTATCTGTGAGAGGAAATGTTGTTGTGGTTATGGCCAGACTGGCTGGTACAATACCAATAATGAAATACGTGCAGAGGTCTGAATGTATTGTGTAGTTGGTATTGTATGGCCATAAAGAATAAATTAAACACATCAAGAAAATAACACAACTTATAAATAAAATTAAATTTATGGCTACAATGGCGGTCTTATCTGGTCTGGTAAAAATATGCTATCTCATTTGCATTTGGAACACTGAAATCAAATGCTTACAGTCACTGTTATACTTATGTTTCATTATTTAAAAAATAAAAACATTTAAAAGCACTTTATAAAAACCATGTAACATTTTTATTGAAAAGCCTTTTCCAGTTTTGTAACAGTACTTTAAAAAAAAAAAATTAACTTCCACACTCTATTTGGCAATAAAACCATAAACAACAACCACAAGCAACACGATTAACTACATAATCCAATTTACAAATGCACAACGCACAATACACACATGACTTATCTTACTGATATATCTGAAGATATATCCCACAGTATATACAAGCACCGTGCGGCCGTCTGTGGGTATTACCACGGCCGTTAATGGGATACAACGACGGTCATGTTACACTAGGATACCAATTAGGCATTGTGTATTTCCTGAAACTATGTATACTGTTAGGAGTGGTTGTAATTTTGGTATAAAAAAAAACTACTAAAAAAAAACTGGGCAAGTGCGAATCGGACTCACTGAGGGTTCCGTACAAACTACAATTCCCGAATGGAGCCTCGAAGATTTTTCCGTGTAACGTAGGTAACAACATATTTACTGTTTTCAGATTTATTCTTATACCTGTGCAATAAAATCTTGCTTTGAGTCAAATTTCAGGATTCTGGGTCAACGGGAAGTACCCTATGAATTTCGACTTTTGAGAGTATCAAAATATACGTTTTTTTGCGACATAAATGGACGTATACTTTTTATTCGTAAACTTAGAAGTTTGATTTTTTCAAAGCTTGAATCCCTTCAAGCTGTGAAAGCAGACTTGAGTATAACTCGATACCTCCACGCGTTCCTGGGATAATGGGTCTTGACAGACAGACAAACCGACGGACGGACAACAAACTGATCCTATAAGGGTTCCGTGTTTTCCTTTTGAGGTACGGAACCCTAAAAATAATTATTTTTTTGTGGAAGTTGGGACTAAGTCGGTCCAAAGGGCGCTATGATCCGAAAAGAGGAAAAAAATATGAGACACCCTAACACAATCATCTCATTAAACATAGAAAGAGAGAATTAGGGAAAAAAAAATAATAAGCAGTCATCTATGTAAATATAACTACAATTCGTTCGGCGATCTCAATCTCAACACCTGAGAGCCTTATCGATAAAAATGACAATGAAAAACTACTTACAGATAAAACGTATCGCACCCTTCGAGTGTGTACCACAATCGGTATCCATAAACCTCAGGTGTGTATCATTAGGAGCTCCACATTTCCTGAGGGTGATACCGTGTCTCGGTATCGATCTCTCACATACAGGGTGGCCAGAACATTGACGTCTAAAAATAAAATTTAGGTCCCTCGTATCGTGGGGTATCCGAATCACCCCCATGTATGTTCCGCGACTTTTCATAGTTTTCGAGTTATGAATTTTTTTCTGATTTTTTGAGAATGATCGACCAGACCAATCAAAAAATTTTTTTTAAAAAAAGTACATGATTTTGTCGAAATTTTTTTTTTGCAACTGAATCATCATGAGTAGTACTTTTATGCATAAAATAATCAGCTTCGTAACTGTGATGGAAGTTATGAAAAAGTTGGTCTAAAGTGAAAAATTTACGTTCGTGAAATTATGACTTAGCTAGTCAACTTTAAATAAAAAATTTAAACAGGAGACTTTATGGTTCCTAAGTAGGCTTCAAAAATGCGCCAGACTTTTAGCTTTCAGAATCATAAAAAAAATAGCACTTAATGGGGCTACTTTGGCTTAAATCGGCCTTCAAAAACTGCGAGGTAGAAAATTCTTAAAATTAGCCATATGACGATTTCTTTTTTTGCCTATTTTCTCGTTCCTAAGGTTAATTTATGAAAACAACCGTGAGTGAGAGAGATAGCAATAATTCGGTCTCTTATCCTCTCAGCCCATTGTTATTGCAGGTAAAAGAGTAGCGCCTTCGTTTACAACCCATGGTGCACGAGAAAAGATCGCGCGAAGTTTTTGAATCTTAGCTTTCCTTCAAAAACTGCGAGGTAGAAAAATCTTCTGCACTGGATTCATGCGGAAGTGACGCCCGGGTGTCGCCACTGTGCGGAACGCCCGGAGGACACGGTGGAGCACACAGTCGAGGTGTGCCCTGCTTGGGCGGTGCATCGCCGTGCCCTCATGGGGGCGATCGGCGGCGGAGACCTCTCGCGCCAGGCCTTGATTGAGGCCATGGTCCGGAGCGAGGAGGAGTGGTACGCGGTCGCCGACTTCTGCGAAGCAGTAATGCTCGCAGAGGGGGAGGCCGAACGCATCAGGCAACGGCGTTATCGCCGCCGCCGCCGCCGGGATTCTGATCCCGATTTCCGGCCATCGTAGGCGCGGGCTTGCGGACAGTGAGCAATGGGTAGCTCACTGTCCGGCCGTCCGGTAACTGTCCGGACCAAGCCCAAGTCGTCGACGACGCGCACTGTTTCCGCGCGCCTCAAGGAGTGGTCAGCAACAGCAGAGACCCAGCCGGGTCGAAGCCTACTGGGGCCAGGGTTATCCGAAAGGGCGCTCGAGCCCCGGTATGAAGGCTAGAAGGAACGGAGTGGGTCTTTTAGTCAGTAAGAGTCTGACACTATCTCCCGCTCCGCCCAAGGGCGGGGCAATCAATGCATGATTTTTTCCCACCATAAAAAAAAAGGTAGTAAATTCTTAAAATTAGCTATCTGACTGCAAGAAAAGCTAAGATTCAAAAACTTCGCGCGATCTTTTCTCGTGCACCATAGGTTGTAAACGAAGGCGCTACTCTTTTACCTGCAATAACAATGGGCTGAGAGGATAAGAGACCGAATTATTGCTATCTCTCTCACTCTCGGTTGTTTTCATAAATTAACCTTAGGAACGAGAAAATAGGCAAAAAAAAAATCGTCATATGGCTAATTTTAAGAATTTTCTACCTCGCAGTTTTTGGAGGCCGATTTAAACGAAAGTAGCCCCATTACGTGCTATTTTTTTTATGATTCTGAAAGCTGAAAGTCTGGCGCATTTTTGAAGCCTACTTAGGAACCATAAAGTCTCCTGTTTAAATTTTTTATTTAAAGTTGACTAGCTAAGTCATAATTTCACGAACGTAAATTTTTCACTTTAGACCAATTTTTTCATAACTTTCATCACAGTTACGAAACTGATTATTTTATGCATAAAAGTACTACTCATGATGATTCAGTTGCAAAAAAAAAATCTCGACAAAGCCATGTACTTTTTAAAAAAAAATTTTTTAGGTTGGTCTGGTCGATCATTCTCAAAAAATCAAAAAAAAATTCATAACTCGAAAACTATGAAAAGTCGCGGAACATACATGGGGGTGATTCGGATACCCCACGATACGAGGGACCTAAATTTTATTTTTGGACGTCAATGTTCTGGCCACCCTGTATATACAACACACAAAAGTTCTCCATTTCAACATCAGCCCCTTTTTTTCAACAACAGTCTTCCAAATAAGCAGGATCTTCGCAACATAACAAAAGCCTGTTATCAGACTAAGAATACTTTTAACATTTCACCGTAACCCTTCCCAGTAACCGGGTCACATATGCTAAGGGAGTCCATGGTCGTTCCATTGTCAGGAAATTAGGAAAAAGGGAAAATCTTTTTCATAACGATTGAACCCACTTTCACAGTCTGTCGGCGTACAATAGCCACTCATTGTTGCATTGAAAAGAGGATCGTTCAATGGGACTACGAGTGGATTATGACGTGACTCTTATACATATTATTTGTGTACCTAGGAGGTATGTGTGCGATGGGATGTCGCTCAGTATTTGACTAGGATTTTTTAAGCCAACATTTTATTTTAGTTGGTAAATCATCAAATAACTTCTCCCGCTTTGAATGGAGCGAAAGGGATTTTTAGACTCCTAAAATCCACCAGAGTTTCTTCAGTTTACGTTTGTGCAGTCCCGAGGCGATTCTTTTAAACAATACCGCTACCCAAGCCAACATTACAATATATTACCAAATATTTCCCCAGTGACGTACTTTTCTCCAACTATAAGTTATACAAAGTGATTATTAAATAATTGCTGGCCTTGTCTAGGTACGCCTAATCTACAGATTTGAATTATGAATATAAACAGTTGAATTACAAATCTGTTTGTAAAATCTCAGCGGTTTCGCCTGCATGAAAGTAGAAAATATATTTCACTCTATAATAAAGTACCGTTCTACTGTTGTGAAGGAATTTAAAAAATCGGGCCAGTTGTTTTTAGCTTATTAATAACAAACAAAAATAAAAATACACAAATCTTTCGTCTTCATAATATCAGTACCTGTAGACTACCTTCCCTTCCCTCTCCCAGCGAGGAGGCCTGAGTCCCAACAATGGGAACATTATAAGGCCGACTATGCTACCTGTAGACTACTACTAGAGATAAATAAACCCACAAATATAAACTTCACAATTTATATAAACCCTTCAATACTAAACCCAGCGAATATTAAAACCTCCGCCCACGTCGCCCCTGACAATAGGCCATATTCCGAGATGCTGTCACCAACCGACTTTATAAGCAAGGAAGCCGAAAATAGGAAACAATACGCGGCGTATTATCGTAAACAATAATACGCAACTCACGGATAAAGGATCTGTTCGTTATTACCCATGCGTGTACGCGGTTTGTATATAGCTATTCATAATAATACGTTCATTATTGAGTATTGTTTGGAACTTAGATAACTTGGAACCATCTTTTATTGATCTGTCGAATTAAGAAAATTGTGTGAATTTTCTTAGGTCATAAGGATCCTGTTCTGTTTACTAGAGAATTAAATATAAATAAATATTGGCTCACTAGTTCACTACATTGTAGGTTCCGGGTTGAAAACCCAGCCAGGCACATTTCTTTGTGTAATTTATTTCATCACCACGTTTCTCAGAACAGTGAACGAAAACATCGTGTGGAAACCGGCATGTTCTAGAACCAAAATTCGACGACATGTGACATTCACCAACCCGTACTGGGCCCGCGTAGTGGATTACGGCCCATTACCTCTCCTGCAGAGGAGTCCTGAGTCCTAGCAGTGGGAATATTAAAAGGCTGATTATGCTTATGCTTACGCTAGTTCACGCACTTAGGTACGTCTTCGCTCCCTAATAGCTGCCCATCTACCAGCCTAAATTAGTTAAGCTCGTGCAGTACAAAACTGAAGATGACAGTAAATATATACAGCCAATGCTGTTATGAAACGATAAAATGTTTAACACAGATAATATATTTTATTATACATTCATTTAATTTCTGGTTCACACTGGTAGACACTCTCTTTACTAACAACCAACTGACTTCTCTACCTTGCATTTCAATCCGATCCGTAATTAAAATGGGAATTGATACCTACTTTTAAATAAACTACACAAAGAAGAAAAATCTTCAGACAATTTATTGTTATTTTGAAGAGATCCATTATAACAAACTCCTGTTTGTAAATGAAATAAAAAAACTCCCCACAATAACACTTTAAACTAGGGGAAAACATAAATTGTTTTCAAACAATTTATTGAATGAAATATAATTTTATCGGCTCAGTCGGGTTTGTGTACTATCAACTTATTTACTCTGTCATTTTCCATGTACTTTGTAAACGACGATTAATTCACTATAACAATGAACAACACTACGAGCCCTTCTTTCATTCAATTGTTTTTTATTATTATTATGTAATGACTTGCGTTTGACCACTATCTCACGTGACGCTAACCTAAAATGAGGCTGACGATGGAGCATGCTTGTCTAGAAGTAAACTATTCATTCTTGACTTTAATCCCTAGGTTGTAGGTATCAGGAAACACAGAGTCCGGCACTCCGGAATTCCACTCTTTAGCTGTATGCGCAATAAATGTATTCCCAAAACGCTTTGTACGTAATAGGATGTTCACTATGTACCGGTAGCACAACGCCAACGTCTAATGTTCCAATGATGGAGCTGCCTTGGTGGGATTAAATTTATTTCTTACGAAACTATTGTCTTAACAAAATTGGAAATTACTTACTTAACTTTTATTAAATACACTGAGCGGCAACAAACTTGCAACTTTTGATAACCTTCTAATAACAAAATCTTAGCTATTCAATGTATTTCTTTTTATAAGGGCAGGTGCTAAGTAGCTTCATTTATTGGTTTAAATCAATATTTGCATTTAAACTAACGTAATATTATATTTATTGACTGATGCAACTCTGTAAAAAATACTAAATTATAATTTGTTCACAAGTTCACGTTCAGTACTTGGCGCACATTTATTACCACTGTGGGCATGTCATAGCCTGACTATAAAAATGCTGACTAAATGTGCCTGTTTTTATCACTGGCCTTTCGCAGGTCAACATATGAAGTCGTCTGCTTATAAATCTTCAGCCAAGACTTAGAAAAAACTTAAGACTAAGTGACTACAAGCTAAGGATACCCCATATGAGGTACAGGCCTCGATATAGGGCGTCGCTGGGAAGAGAACGGCAAGGGACAGGCTGGATTGACATAACCCCTTGTAACTTACTCTGCTCCTATATATTACTAGTTCAGCGCCTACTTACTACATAATTTCGGAGTTGAAGCCGGAACAGAATAGTAACAAAGCCCCCAGATGCATAAACGCCAATGCTGCAAGCATATTCTGAATTTATCCTTTGCAGTACTGCATAAATATCTAGTAGGCTCTAAGCCTGACTAGATCCTAAATGTGAGCCTCTGTGAAGCTAATTTGACTACTGATTTCAAAAGCAAATCTTCTTAAAATCCTATCTATTTCTTCGTCACATTATACTCTCAGTTTGTATCTAAGCCTTTTTTATATAGGTACGACATTTTCTGATGCCACAGTCTTCCGTATACATTTCTTCGTGGTTTCTTATCAAATTGCGGCTGAAGTCACACCACTAACTAAGAACTTTAGCATTAATACTACTAGGGTTAATATTGATAAATCCATCTCTGAAAATCTAATTTTCTCTGGAAAATATTATTGCAAATCATACGTTTGCCAATGGTTTTAATAAGCCACACCACCGCTGCCTGAGTACCACAAAATACCTGTTATTAACCGACTTTCTCCGAGTAGGCTACTTCATGTTTCTGCACAGTTGTAAGAACCTCCATATTGTACCTTACTCCATTGTGTTCAGACAAAACATGTTGAAAAGGACAAGAGATTATCCTGAACAAACAATCGACGTTTTTTCACAAAACCTTTCTGAAAAAATATATATTTACCATCATGCCCCACCGGGAGAAGTATACCGAAATTAATTTGGGTTCTACATAATATAGTATAATATGGACATGTACTTAATATTCGCTTTCATATTTATGGGTTGTGTACAAACTGTTTTAATATGCACTATATTTTACACTAAGGCCCAACTAACTTTTATTATAATATAAACGTAGAATTATGGTCAATGTGATTTTATTGTGCAAGCAACGTCATGATAATTATGAATATGGTGAAAGCTTGAGGTTTTTATATATAAACATAGGTTGTAGTTTTAATCATATTTTTTACAATGCAAATAACTAATGTTTATATTTGTATATATCAAAAAAAAATCCGATGCATATTTGAAGGTAAAAACTATAAAAATAATATTGAAATCTTGGAGAAATTCCAATGAATTTTCTTGCTGTAATTTTAAGTTACTAAAATGTTCAACACTTTTGGGTGCCAAGAATCTATATAAATGTAATAAAACAGTTAAATTTGGAGCGATGTTAACAGTTGACATAAAACTACTGAACCGAATATCCTGTTCAAATTTTGTATACATAATCCCTACAAGCCAAGTCGACTTAAAGGCTGTAAATTATTACGCAATTTACTATGGGAGTTGAGCAATAGGTACACAATATTTCGTGCTACAACCCGGCTCCCGAGTAGTTGTTATATGTAAAATTTGTTAACTTGCCCAGGACCCGATTAGCGAGACATTTGACATTAGTAATGTAACGAATATTCGCACGTTTTTTGACATTCGCATTCGTATTCACACATTCGCGCACTACTTGACATTTTTAGTTTTTATTTTTTTATTTGTTTCTTGACCCATATGTGGATCCTTGGCACCATAAGTGTTAAATACAACTTCACACGTCTGAATCAAATCCTATTTCGTTTAAATCAATAAACCGCTACAACTTCTGTTATCCTCCGAACACCGTCACAAAAATCTACCTGTTACCATGGCAACGATACAAACGCCCCTACACAGTTTCGTATGGCGTTCAACCATCAATTACCGTCACGTTGTCCCTTTGTGCAATTTTCTTTGCATTAAACCATCCCCTTGCAAATTCACACCCATTTATTACACACAACAAAACTATCGCCGCGACTTGTGTTATCTATGGTAACACTGTGGTGTTGCCAGCTCTGTTTTATGAAGAGCAGGGGATGTTTTTTGTTTAATCTTCATTTACATGAACTGTTGATTGTATCTTTTGAAATACAGAAAATTCTATGGCTTTTCTAAGGGGAAATGTAAAAAGGGATATTTAATTATAGAAGCGTAATTTATTCCTATGATGATCCTGCTTTAAAATTAAAAGTGAAACCCCATATGTCAAGTTATTTAAAAACACGTTAAAATATTCAACTTCAAAATTCATGTGAGTAATTAAAAACCGTGTCCACGGTTTGTCGGTGGACAAAAACGAAAAAAAAAGAGTGAAACGTTTACATTAATTGAATTTAACAAAAGCACAGTTGTGAGTTTGTTATATTATTTCTCGTATAAAACTGGGGCTAACTTTACACATTTACGCTGCCAACTTTTTTAAATTGTCCTCGTGTTATGTTCAGCAATTCACTCATTCACGCCGTTACCTTTTTGCACGGACACACATTTTGGTCAAGCACACACACAGGTATTTTATATAAAAGCGTGAACGTAACTTTTGCGCAAAAATGTGCGCGAAAGAATTTCTACGTGTGTGTTTAAGTGTCCACTTACGTCCGGGTCACCCGCACTTTACATATATTTTTTCGTCCACACACACATGCACGATGCATGGTCGTCCACACACACGTGCACGCTGCATGCACGTCCACATTACGTGGTGCGGACACGGCCCGGTTAGTTATCTCCTATTGATCTGGTCCAATTAAGTGCACCGACGCCCTGGGGAGTGGTCGCCAGTACTGCGGCACTCGGCAGCTGGTCTTACGTCCACGTGATATATATATACCTACCTATAGTAGTCCTCACCTACGTATTGCTTCCGTGTCGTAATTTTGCTGATGGTGTAGATAGCAGCACAATTCCCGACGATCGTGTCCGGTCGGAGATTGCGACGGACTTAGACTATAGTGCTAAATACTCATTGACTCGGTACTGATGTTGCGGTAAATATTTACAGGGATTAGATAGCGAATAGAACAGTTTGCGATGTGATTGGTAGAATTGGTTTATATGAATTTCAATCTGTTGTGAAACATAGACAAATATCTACTTCAGTATATAGACATTTTAATCTCGAAAAACAAAGCAATTTTTAGAAACACGCTGTTGGTACGTTCAACTCAAATTCTCGCAACATGTTCAAGCTCGTTATACCAAAGCGTCCATTCAACTACCTCTTCTATGAAGCACATTAAATGTATCGTTAGCATGTTAAACTTTAAGGCACACAATTCGCATAATTAAGCTTTCGTTTACCGTATTTAGAGACACAATATGAAGACTTATTATTATTATTATTTATTAATGAGAGAGCAAACGCCGGCGTTCGCTTGGTTCATAAGCGCAAGCTTTATAACATAGCCTAATTTAACAGATGATTTATATACCGCATATTATAAAAGGAGAAACTGACTGACTGACATAACAACGTACAGCTGAAACTACTGGGACTAGAATTGTGTTTGAACAAAGCTTCCTTTTATGACGTAGGCGAGCACATTAAAGAGGTTTTTGTTTTTTTTTTACATCCACGCTTTTTTTTACATTCCACCTTTGAAATGATGAAAAGGTGAAATTTCGTTTGTATGCAAAATCTCAGTCTGTTTCCCATACTTGAAGTTAGGAAATGCAGTACTAAGTAAATAATAAAGATTGCAATGGAATAACTTAGAGGATTGTAAAGATTGCATGGAGGATTCTTACTTCTTGGGTTAATAAACTTGAAAATTGACACTAATTCTGACCACTCATTGCGGTTTAAGGCAATAAAGACTGCCAATATCAGTTTTTGAAATTACTCTCAAATTATGATTTAAAGGGGGTCAAAGTTTTAACGAAACGAAATAGCAGGCAAATTGTTAGTGATAGATAATTTGAATAACTATATTTTACAGTACACCAAAATCCAATTTAGCCTGTATTCATTAGTTCGGTAATAGAGACAAGCAAACAATAAACACTTAATTAATTTACAAGACAAGAAGGCGAACAAGCTAAACTTCTCAAACTTGCACTGTTTAACACAAGCCCCTTAAATTGAAACAACAAACGATCCTACAGCTGACATTGTCCAACTTACCACACACATGGACACACCACACACACAACACACACCACACACATCACATCACCGCATACACCTCGCCTTGAATCTATCTATACAGGTAGGTACTACTTACTGCTACTGCCTATCCCAGTTTAGGCCCTTATCGCGTTTTATGGCCCTCGAGGGAAATGAGGGGGCTGGTCCATTCGCAACGGACACAGCGTATGAGCATAGTGTTATCTAGTTAATCAAATTAGTGCTTGGATTAGTCAGCTTGAGGGTTACACTGTATTACCATGACGTAGGCACTGTGTCAAGGTTTAGTGTTATGGGCGCGCCATTGTATTTTAAAAGGCAGAAACTACACACTGTTCATCGATATTCTAAGGTTTTTTTTTTTCTGGTGGGAAAATCATCTAATGACATCCCCGCTCTTGGGCAGAGCGGGAGATAGTGTCAGACTTTTACTGACTAAAACCCACCTCTGTTCCTTCGTTGCTCTTCATACCTATAATATTCAACACAATATGGTTAAAGGTTGGCTAAGGTTATGGCTAAGGTTATGTTAGGGAAAATTTTGGGAACAAATTCATAACCTACTAATGAGTGAGATTCCTTCGGAGTCTGTTTTTCCTTATAAAGCAGCCACAATCTAGGTATGGGGGGTTATTTCTAGGCAATTATGTTCTATTTTCAATCACGTCATCGCTAACGATCCCGATGACATGGCGGTAAGACGAGAGCCATCGATTGTAAAAAAAAACTATTTTTAAGGTTATTATTTTGGTATACAATATATATAGAACCTATAGAACAATCGACATTATTATTTGTTTCAAACTCATATACTGTAATTTACCTTACCGCCATCACGTTAGGGAAGCGCCCTGTTCGCCATTAAATATAATGTGACAAAACAATCTACATACGTAAGTACAGAAACAAGTGAATAAATGGCACATCCAATCTACTCATCGCAATCTCTCCGCCAATTCGCACAGTTACATTTGGGCAATTCGTACAGTTACATTTGGGCAATTCACACAGACACATTTGGGCAATTAACGGGCGCACGCATCTCGTATGCGAGTCACGTAAGCCGATGGCATGTAACGCACTCTACTACTTACCACTGCATTATGGGATTTCCCAATGAGGTTAATCCTCGGCAAAATTATACGTATGCAGAATACGGTAATGTTTGATAAAAAATAATGATAATTTTGACTACATATGTGTAGAAAAAATGTCATGTTCCAGTTTCAGCGTTTTCATAGCTGCATCATCATTTTGATCGTTATTTTTAAGCCTCCACTAAAAATAACGACTTTTCCCTCTTTATTTTGTAACCCTTCAAATGAATATGTCGGATATATAAATTCCATCTTGAGTACGAGGTTTGTGTCTTTTTTAATTAAATTGACAAAAATATTTTTAAATGTTTAATATTATTTGCAGACGGCGAGCTGTATTCGGGTACGGTCGCTGATTTCAGCGGCATGGAACCGATCATCTATCGAGAACCATTACAGACGGAGCCTTACGACTCAATGACGCTAAATGGTAAGCATTTATAATTAATTAAAATATGAATTTCAAAAAATTAAACTTTATAAAATTCATATTTTGAAAAATTAATGAGCCACAAAGCCCAATAAATCATTAAGATTAGCACTTAAATGTCAGATCCCAATCAAATAGAAGCAAACAACAAACATAATGATAACAGCACACATGCTTTGTGAACAGTATGTATTTACATATCTTCGGGCGATTGACTCTCAATGTGACTGTCAAACAGACATCCGCCATTATAATTGAATTCAGAAGCGCGGGAACTCCTTGTCACTCGCGTGACGTTTGACGTGTCAACAATCGCTAAATCCGATTAAGATCGTATTAGAAATTATCGACTGAGTAGCAATAGGGTTACATCAGTCGTTATAATTGGGTGTTAAATTGACTTTATGACAGCAAGGACTATCGTATAAATTTGATGGAGTGTAATGATGATGCATTTCTTACCCACAGCTCCGGATTTCGTGAATTCTTTGGTGCACGGAAACTTCGTGTATTTCTTCTTCAGAGAAACAGCTGTTGAGTA
Source organism: Mythimna albipuncta (assembly GCA_929112965.1). Classification (NCBI taxonomy): domain Eukaryota; kingdom Metazoa; phylum Arthropoda; class Insecta; order Lepidoptera; family Noctuidae; genus Mythimna; species Mythimna albipuncta. The sequence continues at coordinate 8,558,367 of OV815974.1, read as the reverse complement.
CATCAATTGCGGGAAGGTAATAATAAAAAGAATAGTTTCTCTTATATTATATTATATTCCATTCCGCTATTAACATCATATCTTTACGTAAAACTTTTGTCGGCTATTACTTCTTGAGTCATTTTTGAGTTTATTTCCAGAACTTTAATGCCCATATTCCCACCATTAACAGTTTCATTAAAGATCTCTTAATGATGAACCCATTCGTTCTGACACGGAATGTTAGGTACTTGAGCATGTTCGCGCTGCACTAGTGATTCACTCGCAGCGTGACACGCTACGTATCACCGTTCTCACGGCGTGACACGTCTACAATTCATTGCTTACATGCGGTTTTACTACACCGTATGCAGATTGTTGTGAATTAGAATCTGAGTACTTGAATACTTGTTTCAACGTTTGTTGGAACAATTGCAATAGATGTCTAACGGTAAATTTGAAAAAAGCAACATCACGCTAGCATATGGATCTAGTGAATATTGCAAATAAATTTTAAAATTTCGACTGTGTCAAAAAACAAAAGACTCTTGCCAAGTTGGACCATGTCCTAAACGTGTATACCGTCACATACGAACTACAACTCCTCAGCTACGTCATCAACTTTTATGTATATAATGACGTCATCTGTAGGTACTTTCTCCAAATAGAGCGCCTCTCCAACGCATGGCAGATACGTTATTTTTACTTTATACGAAACCTGAATATAGTTGATTCAGAATCAGTAACTAAATGGGTTAGTAGAACACCACCATATCATAGCAGCATATTGTCATAGCAGGTATAAGGCGCCAGCTAACAGCTCGGTGCAAGTGCAAAATAACCCCTCAGTCGCCTGGATGGTCCGGTGACTATGTATTTTGCTAAAATAAGCTAATTCTTTACATAAAAATACTAGACCCGTGTTTCGGGTTTCGTATATACTAAAACGAATATTGTATATAACACGCGCTTTATCGACTTGGATATTTTCGCGTTTTCACACTTAAAATTCCAAGTCATCACTATTGAATTTTAAAATAGTTACTTTAGTCACTTAATATTATTACTTAAATACCTGCGAATACCAGCATACCAACTTTTTACCCACGCTTTTAATAATATTACTAGTTCGTTACTATTAATTCATTCTGGAATACCTAACTAAATTGTAATATGTACATGGTTTATGTCTTAAACTAAAAAGTAAGCAGCAAGTCACACAGGCAGTTCGTCTTTGACTAATTGTAACCCTCACTCCACTAGATATGCTCTCCATAACCCTTATGCTTCTCATCCAGGCGGTGTACTCCCGAGTGGCACGAGTGTGCCGAGACGACCGCGGAGGTCCACATCGCTTCAAGCAGCGCTGGACGTCCTTCCTCAAGTCCAGGCTTAACTGCTCCGTCGCAGGAGACTTCCCATTCTACTTCAATGAGATACGTAAGTTAACTATAATGTGTAATGCTAACTGGGTCAAGATCTAAGACCCCATTGTTTGGACATGTAGTTACTTAAAAGCTTCGATCATGCATAACAACGATAGTCATATGTGGTATATCATGCCCATGAAATCGTTCAGATGCACCGAAAAATAGACTACCGGATATTTGAGGGTGCGTTCTGATTAGGATAACATCTACCTATCTTAATATTATTTATCAGAAGCGAAAAATGTAAATTAAAATCTCTTCGGTTTGGACTAAGTATTTCGCCTCGTCGTTTATACCGCGTACATCGAAGGAGCGGAACAATTTGCTTGCTGCGGTCTTCTCGTCCTATTATAATTTAGGTATTTTCAAAGCTAGAGTGACTATTCACTCTAGAGCCTATGCTCTTAATAAACTAGTGCGATTCACCACCAACAATTACATCACTGCTTACCTTCAGGTGGGATGGCAGTCAAGCATAGGATTAAAGCACTCAACGTAGATATAACAATCATGAAAATTCATCCCAATATCTCTATTTTCAGAATCGACAACAGAACTTATAGAAGGTGTATATGGAGGTCTAAACGCACAGTTGATCTACGGAACCTTCACGACTCCTCCTAACAGTATATCAGGCAGCGCCGTCTGTGCGTTCAGTATGCAAGACATCGCGGACACCTTCGAAGGAACCTTCAAGGAGCAGAACGCGATTAATTCTAACTGGTTGCCAGTGAACAGTGCCAAAGTAAGTTCTGCACAGTATAATATTTTTTGTTAGTATTATATATTATAGTTATTTTATGTTATATAGGTTGCAAATATGATAAAGAGGTTACAAATATGATATAGAGGTTGCAAATATGATAAAGAGGTTACAAATATGATATAGAGGTTGCAAATATGATATAGAGATTACAAATATGATATAAAGGTTGCAAATATGAGTTTTCGTTTCACCAGTCATTGGCGCATCAAGGCAATTTATTATCCTGAATCAAAAGGGTTTCAAGCTGGTCTTCCTTACTTTATCAAATATTCCTCATTAGCACCAATGAAAACCAAATTCAATATTTTTATAGGTACCGGAGCCTCGTCCGGGAACGTGTAACAACGACTCGAGGCAGCTGCCTGACCAGACGCTGAACTTCATCAAGACACACGCGCTAATGGACGAGTCGGTGCCAGCTTTCTTCGGAGAACCTATCGTTATTCGAACCAGTTTTCAGTAAGTTTCAAAAATGTACAGCCTCATTTATTAATTTAATACTAACGTTACTTTTTTGATGTACATTAAAGTTTATTCTATGAAAATTTTGGTAATTAAATCGTTAATTTTTCTTCCAGTTATCGATTTACGCAAATAGCTGTAGATCCACAAGTGAAAACTCCTGGAGGGAAAGCGTATGATGTCTTGTTCATTGGCACAGGTGAGTTTTAGCATTCATCTCGCTAAAGTTATCGTTAACTACTTTCAACCCTATTCAATCTGTAATGTATTTGAGCTAATCAAATCTGCAAAAGATGAGAAGAGTACTCTTTTCAACGTAACTTACTTCCAACAGACAACGGCAAAATTATAAAAGCCATCAACGCTGTCTCCTACGACTCGAACAAGCGAGCGGTGCCTGTGGTCATCGAGGAGCTACAGGCGTTCGCGGCTGGATCGCCAGTGAGAGCTCTGAGAGTTGCCAGAGCTGGTCGCGATGCAGCTAGACTCATCGCCGTATCAGACCGACAGGTTCTGAGTCTAAGACTGCATCGCTGTTCCAGTGACAAGATCAGTTCTTGCTCGTAAGTATGAAAACATTCTGAATTATGCATATTAATTTGTTATTCATGTAGTGTACCAGGCGTTTATTCTCTTCAGCAAAAGTCAGATAACTTGTACCTAAACTAAGTTTCTAATACGATATTAAAATATTCTAGTAAATCCTGGTACAACAAATAATGTGCTATGTACGGGATTTGCCAAAAGTACAAACAGCTCTAAGAATTCATGGGTCGCCAAAAACTCAATACCTTGTATGGGGCTGGCCCAGGCCGGCTAACCTATTCTGCACAATGGAAATACCTTGCTATCTTCATGTGATTAACAAAACTGATGCTTTGTTTCAGCGAATGTGTGGCATTACAAGACCCGTACTGTGCGTGGGACAAGCAGGCGGGCCGATGTCGCGCCTTCTCTCACGGAGTCAGTCGGTGGCTGGACGAAAACTCTTTCTACCAGAGTGTCAGCACTGGCAGCCATGCTGCCTGCCCTCACAGTGAGTACTAAACTAAGTTACTGTAAAAAAAAAATACTTATCAAGCAAAACGCTGAGCAAAATCTGACAGCTGTTTGAGTCCACAGAAGCGCAAGTAGATAAAAATATAGTACGTATTGATTACCGGAAAAAAGAAAAGATGAAACGGACCACATTTATAACATAATTAATAATGATATTGGCTGGATTTGAACCAAGTGCTGCCCCGACGTGGTATACTGCTAAATAGTTCCTTACATCAATTTAAAATAATTACTGTTTTAAAAATCACTCTTGGATAAAAATGTGTGGAGGTTTTTCCGTGGTTTTATTTTACACAAATTATTTTCATTTCATAATATCTCATCAGATCAATAATCACAAAAATAAGTTTTGATTAGGGTAAATTAGGTCCTTGTCAAATTCCGAGAAAAAAAAACCAATTTCATTACAGAATACAGGCTGGCAAAATATACTTTTAACTGCTTTTAAAGAGTTGAAAATATAAAAATACTAAATTTTCTCAGGCAACCATCAGTGCTTTTCCTTGAAACTCATCAGTTAGATTTTGAAGAGCTTTGGTTAACAGACGGTTATTATCAGTCCAAGGAACATCTTGCACTATGTCTCGATCCTAGACAGAACTTGGTTCAACTCCCATACATATATGGTCAATATTCTTTATCAAACAAAATTAGATTTGTAAATGAAGTTTCAATAAGTACCGTTCTCTCCCTAGGTAAAGACGCTGGTGCAGTAGGTGGTCTCAGTTCTGGTCTATACGATGACGCCCGAGGTGAGACGAAAGGAGAAGTCATCAACATCGTACAAGACAAAGATGGGAAAGGAGGAGGCGGAGGTAACGAAGGTACTTTTAGTAACATGTTTCATGATTTGAAGATCGTCCCATTTCATCACATTCTGAAACATTACCGCAACTTTAATATCAGAAATCGAAAATAACAAGAAATCTCCTTTATTTTTAGGTCCTGAAGTTTTAGCAGCCGATCCTCCACCGGCTGCATACTCAGTTGAAACCTTAGCATTAGCAGTAGCTGCAGGTGCTTTAGCTGCATTAGGAGCAGGGTTTGCGGCCGGCTACATCTGCGGCAGAAGATGCAAGAAGGATGACGATGACAATATGCCTTACCCTGATACAGAGTATGAGTATTTTGAACAAAGGCAGAATATTAATAGGTTTGTATTTTGTTTAGGGTTAGAATGAAATGTTTAATACGTTACTAACAAACAACCATTTACTTACTGTAAATTATCACCATTCATCAACATACATTCTTAACAAATAACAAAATATTAGTGTTCTGTACTGTAGGATTTTACAATAAACAGTACCAATACTAATTAGTCTCGTCTTTACAGAATCCAAGCAGAACCAAAGCTTCTTCAGCAAGTAGAAGAAGTGACGTACGCTGAGCCAGTGCTAGCTCCTCAGCCTAAGCCGGCGTCTCCCCGCGCTACGCTGCGCAAGCACCCCCCCTACCACCCTCATCATGAGACACTGTTCCAGTTCCAGCCTGACGCATACCGTCGTGATAACTTCGGAACTCTTCGCTCGCATCAGGTCAATGTCAGTTATTCTCTTTTTTATTCTCTTGCATGGCTTGCTGTGATCGTTTTTACAGGTATCAGTAAGGTTCGCTGTAAACACAAGAGAAGAAAAGTTTACTTTTAAAAAACTAGATTCAACAATATTAGAGAATTATAAAGTTAAAGCCATAGGATATAATTTTGTCATCACTTTATACCTGTATGAAGATTCAGCGATTTGCATGACTTTTCGATCTAATCACAGAAATAATACTTCTAGTTCTATGCGCATTTAACCCTTTTCCCTTATTAATATTAGCTACTACTAGTAGAACAATTGAAAAGCAAAGTAAGTTTTTTACCGAACTAATTTCATCGCCTTGCTCTTATCAATCATCAATTCATCAGTCACTGCATGTTTTGTCATAATTATTGATCTCATCACCCCTATAATTTTCTAAAATCACTTACTATTATGTTAATTTATTATACTAAAACATCATTTATTTCATTTCCATTGCCTAACCATTGTGGTTGTAAATGTTCGTGAGATTTTGAAATGGATTATATTATCATATCGTCCATATACAAAACAATATTTTGTTAAAAAAACATGAAATGTCTGCAATTAACTTTAATTTGTTCGACTTCACTGTTATATTAAGTGCATATTTAGCGTTCAACATTACTTACATCAATCATTATTTCCAATTTCATGTTTTAGATAAAATCTCACGTGCATTTCAACCTGACAATAACCAATCATCAGTTCCACTAACTCACGCACGCTTATTCACCTAGGCATGTCAGTTAACACAGGAATATTCGGACCGCAGGGCGATGGGTACCGGCGGGGCAACGACAATGGCTTCTCGACCACGCGCTCAGTAAAGAAGGTGTACCTCTGAGAAACAAGCGGGGCGGACTCGCGCGACCAAATGCATCATCATAAACATAATACGCACCATCACCATACATTGGGTAAGTTGGAAAGTCTTTGTTTTCTATTGATTGAAATACTAAACTCGAAAATACTTCTGAGGTCGATCAAAGGATGGGTGACCAAATGACCGTCCATTTCACACCAAAACTATTCCATGCCTTACAAAGCTCGTAAAGTTGATCGTGACTATTATTTGTAGGGCTTTGACAGTTGTTACGGGTAGTCAGAAGTTAAAAGTCTAACATTCGCTGCAAGGAGTATTGTACAGTCGCTCCATGTAAAATATTGGTATTTAATTGCATTCAGTTAAACTAAAAGACAACCGAAATGGCAAGGCAGATTAATTAAAAAAGTGCTTTAATTCATTGTTTTAATCGCTTTTAAAATTAATGTTTAGTAAAAAAGTAACTGTTAGCTTTAATAACTAACAATTTGGGTGTTTGTCTGGAGTGAAAGTGATACAGTGTTGGATGTATTGCAGTGTCGCAGCGCAGCAGCGGTTCGGGGTCTGCGTCGGCGAGCGGCGGGCGCTCCTCGTCGTCGCCGTCGCCGCCGTCGTCGTCGCCGTCGCCGTCGGGCGAGCGGCCGCCCACGCCGCCGCCGCCCGCGCCGCTGCCGTGCGCGTACATCTACCGCAACTAGCGCGCCGCCCCGCTACCCGCACTATACGTGATAGAGACACCGCCCCGACCACACAAGCACGTCAACTCACCCACGAACGTGACCGAGACATTCCAAAACTAAACGACATTGTTATTCGAATCGTATTCGACTGAGTGAGGTTCAATCGAACGTGTTTTGTTATCGCCGATGATTATGACCCTGTAGTGAATACTGTGGATACGACGTCGTATTTGCCTGTATTATACGTTGGAGCTGTTGACCGTTCATCGGAGACGCACTTTCGGAATGGCTGAATAAAATTTTAAATGATTTGTAACTTGATAGAATAGATATGTACTACGTTTAAATGTGGATTGTTGAAACAAATGCGAATACAAAACATTCTTCCATGAAAATAAATATATACGTACTGGTGATTATCCACAATCTAAATTGATCGTCATGGTCAGAGGATGTGAGACAAAAAAATATGTATTTTTTTTAAAAGACGGAACAATATTATCGATTGATGTATGTAAGATGAATAATGTAACAAATTGTAGATTGTTTAGAATATACATAGTTTACAAATAATGTAGGAGAAAATATAAGTTTTTGTTGATAACATGTTAACGAATAGTTAATTTAAAAATGTGATTGTCATTGCAGTTTTTTCAGCACTGTTCTATCAGCATTGTTGTCAACAAAATGAAAGAGTTGCAATGCTTGTCACAAATCGCTTTTTTACATAAACTACTATTTTTAGCATTACGTCATTAAATATAGGGAGGGTTCTCTTATTCTAAAATTTTAGAGTTACTACTCGACAACATTAGAGCCAGCACCTCAGTGGTCACCCAACGATGAGACGTCAAAACCTTTTTGTTCAACTGGAAAAAATAAGAGGTGTTGTGTAATGTTGCCGAGTCATACCTAGTTTAAACGATGAGTATAACATTATAGTTGAAACAATGACATTATGAACCACAAAATATGATATAAATTATATTTACCATGTATAAAAATGATATGTAAAGTTCTGATACTTATTCATTCATTAAAAAGTGCTTCTTATGGGTGTATTTAGATTACTAGGAGATCGTTTTGATAATTATTGGATAATGTTATAGAGTTAGCTATTATGTATACATAGATACATATTATTATAGTTAAGGCGGCACTGTGATGCCACATTGCCAATTTAGATTGTTGGTGCGCCATTGTATAGTTACAACCCGTAACTGTGATCATTGTGTACATACATTCTGTGACACTGACGACGTCTCCTTTTGTCTACTGTCGTTTCTATAAATTAAACTATCCAGAAATGTGGGCCAAAACGTTTGTAAAAATCCTTTTTCGAAAGACGTTCCTGTTGCTAATTTTGTAATGACCGAGGGACTAGAATTTTCTCGTTAAATAATCGCTTACGAATTCCTTTGTAAACTAGCTAGCAGTTACTTTTGACCCCGAGATTGTATAGTGTTCAGACTCATCTTCGCTCATTGTTGACAATTGAATGTGTGTAAAGAAAATGTCAATTCTATTTGTAATGACTTAGTGCCTAAGTGTGTGTGGCAGGATTGTAATTTGTACATTACAATGATTCAGTTTTTCTTTTGGACTGATGTTAGTGCGGACATTAGGGCGCCTTTAGAGTAGCGATTACAGTAGACAAGACGTAATGAAACACATAGAGACTACCTCAGAACTCTGGCGAGATCTCCCGCGCTGCGCAACTGCCAACAAACAACTGTCATTTAACTTGGAATCCACATAAAAACTTTGATGCTCTATCTGGAGATTTTACACTTGTCAGAGTTATTTGGCAGTAAACAGAACATAATTTTTATACGCCATAATAATAAAAAAGGCATTCTCGACATTGCCTTCATAATACTCATGTTTAATTTCATTTTTATATAATACCAAAGATGCCATGATTTTAATGTAAATTATTTATTTATATAGTAGTGAGTGCTAATAACATCTATTACTTAATCAAGTTGTTATTTTATATGAATATAACTGCCAATTTGTATACTTATTTTATAATTAACCAAAGCAACGCACAGTTTATTTTTTAAATTAATTAATCCATAATATATGTAGATGCTTTAAACATGGCAAAAATGTTTGGGATATTGTATATGTGCAGACCGCGAAAATGGCAAACAAATCGTAATAAGTATTTAAACCTTAAGCTTGCAGTCCTTAGTCATGTAGTATCTAAAGAATATTTATCATGTTACAGATTTAATGTTATGACGTCATAAGAGTTGATTGTATGTATAGTCCGTTATAAATTGACCCTCTGGCGATGCGCTTTGTACGGAGTCGCCGAGTCACAGCGGCCATTGGTCCGCTCAACTAAACCATTAACTCGTAGTTGCCATTTTCACAGTTTGTAATGCGGAAATTAACTAACACGTACATACGTAAGTGAGGCTAGTACTTGTAAATAGCAAGTTCTGTAATGTAATTAGTTTTCGTCGAATAAATTAATTAAGCGTTAGAGTATAAGCGCAAGAAATTTTTGAAAGTGAATTGTTAAGAATTGTTTTTTTATTACTTAAAAAATAATATTGATGAAATGTACAATAACCATTTCTACGTTTAAATTACTGAACCACCTTTTTATACTCGTAAAGTTAATTGTAATCATAAACATGCCTAGAAATTTCTTGTACTAAGCGTAACATATTGATTTATAATATATTGAGAATTATATAGATCGTATCGTAACGTAGATTATAATAGACCGCTTAATTTTGTTTGAAACTCGAAGCCTTAGTGTTAGAAATTGAAGACTTTTATTGAAATAAAGAACTAAGTAACAGATTGGATTAAATAAAAATGATCCACAACTTTTATTAAAAGATATAATGTTAAGGTATAGCTCGTTACGTCACGTTACTCTCAAACTATACATCACATACCTACTCTATGTTATAGCATGTAAATACGAGATTGAGTTCTAAAGCCAGGCGGTGAAGGGCCACTTTTCACTGAGACTTGGTATAAAGTTACGCGACACGCTATTCGTAAAGTATTTACGGAACGTTAAAGTATACCTTAATAAATTATATTCACTTTTAATAACTATTGCCTCAGTGCAAACTTAGATATTGTATGCCACGGTACTCAGTGAACGGTAGGCCTCTACTGATAAGGAAGTAAGTTTGGTTTCGCTGCGTGTGCAATATTTTTCTACTTGGAAAGTTTTCTCGGAATTCTAATTTCAAAATTGTTCGTTAGAATTTTAAAATTAGAATTATTAGCAGCAGCGCATTTTGTGTTATCTACGTAAAGAATTTCTTTATCACAAAATGTTAAGAAAAAATATTAGGTAGGTTTAGAAATAAGAAAATTGAAAATGTCGCTAATATTGATAAAGCATTTAGAGCAGTTTACTATTATATTTTGACATGAAACCATTCGCTCCAGAACAAAATCCTTGTTGAGCATTTTGTGATAAAGAGAAGCGGGACGGTATATCACGAAGTAACTAATGGGAAGTGCCTAACTACATATATTACCGATTTGCACCTGTAGTTTAACGGACCCAATAATTCCCATGAACCGACCATTATCTCATTACCAGATTTATACGCGTTCATTTAAATTTAATCTATGAACTGTCGACTATGCAAATATGATCGCAGACGGAGTATGGATTAAAATTAAACAAATATCTTCCATGCTAAGTCATAGTGAGTTTCTAATAGTGTGCCTTTAGTATCGCATAGTTACCGCCCTTTAGAAACTCGAAGAAGAATATTGGAATAGGTCTATCAATTTATTTTTGAACCTCATTACATTAATTACTTCGTACAATTTTACTAGTAGTCATAACGTATACGTCATCATTTACAGATAAATTCACTTATTACATTACCTGTTATTCCAATTCACTATGTCTATACCTGATGATAGTTTGGTAATCTATGATAAATCTATGATTATAAATTACCTTTTCATTCTCATAAACTCATACCTACATGTTTTGTACTGTCTATAATTTGCTCTTTACTCCAGCGACATTAAATATGTAGGCTCTGTTTTAAGTCTAATCTATGTAGTCGCCTCTGAACCGTTGTTACAAGGAGACGACACTTGCTTTAGATTTAAAACAAAGCCAATTTTAGTTTCTTTTAAGGCATAGGTTTAAGTAGGGGTTTTATAAATAATAATGCAAACGCAATTGCAGTGATAGAACTGTTACACCTTATTCGCTGCCCGTATTTATAGAGTGCAATTTTTTTATAACTAGAGACAAATAGATTGTAAAACATTGATTTGCAAAATATGAAATAGGAAGCTCGAAGGAAGCAAGGTTTTATATTTTACTCTTCATTGTTTGAAATGTTATGATCATTTTCTCATTAAAATATTATTAATATTATGCTAAATATTTTAGCAAAGGATAAAATGTATTCCTTTTCTTTAGTAAATAAAATATTGAAACTCGAAATGTTTGATTTTTTTTTTGACTACCCTACCGTTTGAAACAACTGCTTGAAACTTGTCCAACTGTTGTACATATGGTGAACTAGCCATTCAGCCCAACCCGATTGTGAAATAAAAGAAATTACGAGCAAGCAAAGCGAGATAGGAAGTAGTCTTGTGTAATTTGTGAACAAACTTATAATATTGTAGAAGAGAGATTGAACGAGAGCGCAGCGTCGCCCGACTTACCTACTCGGATCACTACTATCGCACAATCATTACATAGGTCCTCATAGTTCTGCCTTTCTCTGGTCTAAAGAGTATAATAATATACTCTGGTCCGAGCCGGGACCTGATGAATTAGATTGCAGAGGAACTGTGAATTGATCTGATTGCTCCAGGTCGCGAACTACGCGCAAAACTAATTAGAAGCTAATATTGTGGTTATGTATGTATGCGAAGGGACCTAAATAATCTTATTCTTACAAAGAATACACCGCAAAATTTTGATCGTTTTAATCCCGTAGAGGGTCGATCCAGTACATGAAACACTATCGATTTATAAAGATAAAATTCAAAAATAAAGTACCCTTTTTAGGGTTCCGTAGTCAACTAGGAACCCTTATAGTTTCGCCATGTCTGTCTGTCCATCTGTCTGTCTGTCTGTCTGTCCGTCCTCGCTTAATCTCTGTGACCGTTAGCACTAGAAAGCTGAAATTTGGTACCAATATGTATATCAATCACGCCGACAAAGTGGTAAAATAAAAATTGGAAAAAAATGTTTTATTAGGGTAGCCCCCCTATGAATGAACAAATTGACCGACTTGGTATTACCTACACTTATCTCACAACTTTTTACGGCAACACGGGTGTACGAAAATTTGGCCGCAAATCGTAATAATAATAGCCCCCTCCCACCCCCGCCCGCGAATTGTTAAAATATTGCATGACAATTCCAATCAGCCAAGCCATAGCTAGCATACATTGTTTTCCTCGTGGGGCGACCGTCGGCAACGATCTCTCACGTCGGGCCTTGGTACAGGCCATGGTCCGAAACGAGGAGGAGTGGCAGGTGAACGCCTCCTTCTGCGAAGCAGTAATGCTAGCAAAGGAGGAGACCTCACGTGCACGCGCGAGGAAGCGGCCCTCACGCCCCAGCCGCCGGGAACCCGATACCGAAATCCGCCCCTAAGGCTACCCACTGACCCGATTTCCAGCCACCGTAGGCGCACGCTTACGGACGGCAAGCAATGGGTAGCACGCCGTCTGACCGTCCGGTAACCGTCCGGACCGAGCCCAAGTCGTCGACGTCAACTGTTCTACGCGCGCCTCAAACACTAGATGTCAGCAAACCGTAGGGGCCCAGAAGGTGTGGCCCTGGTATGAAAGGCAATGAAGGAACAGGAGTGGATTTTTAACTGGTCAATTCGTGGAATCATTGAAACAGACGAAATTTATTGTTGTTTTGTCTACTTATGGTAAGTTGCACCATTTAACTACAACGATAACCAATCCATAACCAGCCGTGAAACGGCCTCCTATTGGTCAATTCGTCGATTTGACAACTGTTAACGGCTTTGTTATCGTTATAGTTAAATGGTGCAACTCACCCTTAAGCAAAATTTTCCGAAAAGGTTGCCTTGATACATTTACTGCCAAAAACATGCAGCCATATTCTAAAGATATGAACTATTCAAACGAAGATATGGCTTAAAGAACTTAGTACCCAAGCCAAAAACGTTTAGAACAAAAAAGGTATAAACAAAATGCGTTCCATACCCGTCGAAGTTGCAATTTCCAACATTTTGGATCGCGTTTGACTGACATTGACAGTGACATTCGTATCGCTAAAAAAAACTACTTCGCAGTCGTGCACATGTGAATTGTTTATTTATTTCTCTAAACCGAAAAAATGGAAACTAATATAGTAAAAAACTTTACAGTTAATTATAAACAAATACTTATAGATGAAGTTGCTTTGGAAGGGCTAGAAGGTATAGGAATTGATCTTTTATGGCGGCGACTACAAAAACGTATATCTTCAGAAATAACAGAGAAAATGAAAGCCCGTTTCTGGGGATTTCTTGTGAATTGTGGCAAAATATCTTTCTATCAACTTCCGGAACCACTACCCTATTTAGAAATACTTGACAGATTCGAAATAGTGGATGCAGCAACAGGCCATCTGAAAGAACCCGTAAGTTTAAAATTATGTTTATTCTACCAGTAAAACCTGAAAGTCTCGTTTTCCGTATTTACAATGGAGGCTATAGACTCATGCCTACAACAAACACTCGGATAACAAGCCAAACTGAGCAGAGTGCTTAAAAAAAAATTACTTGAAAATCCTGGCATTCAAGCCCAGGAAGAGAACATAAAGGATTTTTTTTTTTTCAGTTTATAAACATCCTGAAATCAGACAATGTTATTTTTTTTACATTATGTAACTAGTGCTTGACTGTGATCCCTTCTGATGATAAGCAGTGATGCAATTATTGATGGTGAATCACACTAGTTTATTAATAGTTATTCCTATTCTGTCTAGTCTATTAAATTTTATAATCTATAATTGCAAAAACCAACTATCTACATTTTTCATCCAAATTAAGTTAATTCATTAAACCCCAAGTGAATACTGGCTTTTGCGCACCTATTGTCTTTCTATTATGTCTATATCATCAAGAGGAACCTGCAAAACTGGCTATTAGTTAACCTTTCAATCGTGGAAATTACAGACACAATAGAAAGACAATAGGTGTGCGAACGCCGACGTTCGCTTGGGGTTTAATGAATTAAGAAACTTATTTACAAAGATAGCTTCAGCAAAAACTAAATATCCTACAGAATTAATTGAACTACAATGACAGAATATAATAATACAAAAATGCAGATACTTGGTTTTTAGGGTATGAATATATTTTTTTTTTTTTTTTTAACAAATGCTATTTATTTCAATTGGTAATTCTTCCAGGATGACTACCTAGATGGCCCATATGAATACTGTCCAGTTGAAGGCGAACACGGTTCCTGCAAATATTATGACACCAGGCAACTAATACCTATTGCAGAACTGAAGCAAAAATCATATGAGGCAGTATTGGCGGAATATGGGGACACATTAGCTCTAGTAGCTGATAAGGAAGAAAGATGGCATGCTTTAGCTCAACATATGCCTTCCAATTATTTAGCGCAGATGACAACTTTGCATTATTGTCTGCTGGAGCTGATTGGAAGGTCTAGAGGAAATGTTAGTACCTATATAACTGGTTTATTATATGTTCAATTTAAAAAGTTGTAAAATACTTTATGATTTTAGAAAAATGTTTCCAAGGAAACTTGACAGATGAAAAAGCAAATTAAACAAAACAGAGAACTTGATCTGATAGTGTTTGCGCTATGTATTAATTCAAAATGTTGATATCATATACCTATTCAATTTTTTTTTAATTGTTTTATTTAATAGGCAAACCTGTAAAACAAAAAATATTAATAAGGCAAAATTAAATATAAACTCCAAAATAATAATCTAATTACAATCACAATTTTCTTTTTTTATTATTCATAAGCATAGAATAAATGTGTAAATAAAATTTCAGGGTCAATCAACAATTGGTTTAACAAACCTAAGCAAAGTAATTAAGGATTCCAAGACATTATTCTACAACAGGAAATATTTACGTGGACTTGACCTTATAAGAACCTGTCACATGACAGAAGTTATTGCAGGGAAAGGTGTCAAAGCATTGCTTGTTCGGTTGAAGAGATTCTACACTCCTAGTTTGATGTCTATGCCAAAATCAGGTATTTTACGTAATGTCATAGAGCACCTACTACAGCAACCAGACTATAGTGAGAAAACCGAAGTTATAATAAAGAAAGGATTAATCACTCGGAAACAAAACAAGAGATTACAAAAGACAGTTAATATTTTTAATTTTGTAAGTATTTTTAAATAATATGTATTATGTAGAGTTTTAAATAAAGTAAAAATGGAAAGTGGCTGACTACTGACTGTGGATAGGTATTATCTTAGACACTTTACACAGCCATCCAAGATAAAAGGGAAATAAAGAGAATCTTATAAAACTATTTTTTTATATATTTTTTTAATGAGCTTCCCTGCTAAGTTATGCTATTGTAAAGTTCAGTGTCATCAGTTTTCTTTTTTTTGTATTTTGATCAAACATTGTCTTGGTATGTAGCGGCACTATGGATATTCTAAGAATTACGTAATAGTCAAATTAATACTTTTTTTTTATAATATAAACTAGTGCTTGACTGCGATCTCACCTAATGGTAAGCAGTGATGCAATCGTTGATAGTGAGGCTACTAAGTAATGACTTAAGTAAAACAGTATAACATAAACATTCCAGGAAGAGAGATTGGTACCAACGGAAGACAAAAACAAAAAAACTAAAACTACTCTGAAAAGAAAATTTATCTTCCTATCATCCAGAGCGGATGAATCCTCAGATTCTGAAGAGGAGGCACAGGAACCATCTCTTGAGTGCCAGTACAAGGTTGGTGTGAGCCTGATGAGACAGGCTTATGAACGGTTTCTAGATGCAGGACTAGAAGGTCTCACTCAGGTTCAGCTAGCACAGTTGCTGGGTATAGAGTTCTACACTAGCAGAGGAATCTGCAGGATCTTCCGGCTGAGGAATATTGTTAGAGAGTATCTTGAAGACAAGGGGAAGCAGAGAACTGCCAGGTAAACATTTTAACCATTTGCATACCATAATTAGAGACGCAATAGAAAGACAATAAGAGAGAGAACGCCGGCGTTCGCTTGGGGTTTAATAGTGGGTTTAGTAAGTAAGAGAATAAGGCTACAGACACCGAAAGCTGACGTCATTGCCAATAGGTTACGTATCTACAAAAGAGATAGCGAGATGTCCCCGCTACACTCCCACCCTCATACCACTATTTGAAATACTAATTACTGCTTTATTTAATAATAATTATTATTATTAGCTAGCCTATATTGTCCGCTTCCCTCCATTTTTCCAATGATCACGGTTACTTGCTTTCTCCTTCCAAAGCTTAAGGAAGCCATCCAGGTCGTCCCGCCATCTCTTTCGTGGTCTGCCGCGGCCCCGTATCACTGTCTGGGCACCAATCCTGCGCTTTACGGGCCCACAAGCCGTAGCTCGTTAGACATGCGGCAGACATGTCCTGCCCAGTCCCATTTAAGTTGGGCAGCCTTTTGAGCCACATCAATGATTTGCATTTTGGAGCACAATGTCATGTTTCGAACATGGTCTGTTAATTTAACACCTAGCTCCATAGCGCGCTGGCAAAACTTCAGACATTGGTAGTCATTTAATAATAATCTATTTTAATGCTGTTTTCAGCAATACATATGTTTTTTGTGTTTTTGTTGGTTAGTCTATCATCTGTCTATACATAATTATAATAAATCTGTAGATTTTATTTGTGCACGCATCACGTAAAAATGTACGAAATCGATGTAGGTACTTAGATAACTTATAATATAATAATAACCTATTATAAGTTACTACCTATATCGAAAGATATATTCATTGACTGTTAGGTTAGGTTAGTACAGACTTCATACGGTCCGTTAGGTCAGCTAGTATTGTATAAAAATAAATACAGGAACCTAAATTATATTAATTTACTGTATCTTACATAATATACGTAATAAAGAGTAATCTTTTATCTAGTAGGACATTTAAGAGATCCAAGTCTAACAGACGATGTTTATCAAGAATAATAATAATAATGACGAAATGCAATTTTTACTAACATCTTCCAGGTTTATCGCCATAGCTGCCACAGGAGAGGTGGATGTTAAATACGCAGAAGAAAAGAAGAAATTCTTAGAATACCTAAGTCAGTACCAACCACCTGAGAAATCAGCTGAAGATGAAACTTCAGCTGCTACTGAAGTTGGAAGACCACCAGCTACTGAAAATAAAAGACCAGCAGCTACGGAAGATGAAAGGTCATCAGATACAGAAGATGAAAGGCCAAGGAAAAGAATCAAACTTGAAACAGAGAAGAAAACTTCAAATGAAACAATAAACGCTGACGATGATATGGAATCAGAACACGAAAATGTTATTACAGAAGTAAAAGTCTTGGAAGGTTTCGAAAGCGGAAAAACACTTGGAAACTTCAAGAAAAACCCGACATTGAGACAGTTGACATTCGCAAATGGTATTTTCAAAGTACTTAAAGATAAACAATGTGTATGTGGATACATTACACTCAGCAATTTAGCTTCCAAAGAAATAAATGAACCACCTATGGACACAAAAGGACTAAAATCTTTCATACAAAAGCTAGTCACAGATGGTCATATTAAAGTTTATAAAGTAAAGTGGCCAGGCATCCAAAAGTACTCTGTCTTAATATGTGCCCCTCATATCAAACCAACAGACCCATTAATAAAAGCAAAATATAAGGAGATTTGTATGAGGGCCGTCACTAACAAAAGGGTGGCTATCAAAAAGGATAACTTAGAAAATACTTCTCCATCTCTCTCACAATTTTCTTATCCTAGATATATGAAAATCCAAAAACTTCATGAGTTTTTAATGACGTTTGCTTACTTCGAACATGTGAAGCCTGAATCACATTCTTTACCAGCTGGCTTTGTCAGCATAGTCGATTTTATCCAAGAGGTGACCATAGAGTTCGTTATCAACAACATGGGCAGTATGGGCATGACGGAAGTCAACCAGTTGATAAATGAAAGCCAGCTCCAAATGAAGCTTAAGGACGCACCCCCGCATATTTACAAAACACTGATGAGATCAAACACTCTACAGAACGCGATCAGGCTTAATCTAAAAGTGTTAGGAATGCTAGGTCTCATTCAGTTAGTTCGTCAAGCGCAGTCAACCAATAGCTCAGGCATCGTCACTTACACCAGTTTCTTATTCTATGTAAATCGACGCGCAAAAATAATAGACACATCAGGAATATGGCCCAGGACTACAGATGAGAATGTTATTGAAAAGTCATTTTATTTTGAAACATTTGAGGATGTGTCCAATTACTGGAATGAAGTGTATACAATCAGTACCAATACTGTCATAGAGTTAGCTAAGCGAGAGAGGAAGCAGCTCAAACCTCCGCAACGTTCAGAAGATGAGGTATTCAAGTACGACACTGGGGCTCGTTACGGCGACGGCTATGGACCCTGTGGCTTTGACTCCTGCTTCTACATGGAAATACCACGACTATGGCAAACATACTACATGAGACCAGTGAAAAGCCACTCAATGACAAAGAAGGTGTCAATTAAACTGCCTAAATTGAAAGCGAGTAAGAAACTGAAGAAAGAAACTAAACCCAAGGCTGCTCCAAAAATGGTGCCTGAAAGAGTTTCGAGCGAAAAGCTAACTCGAAGGAGAAATGACTCTTCTATAAGATGGTCAAAGACAGAAGATATGATAATAACTATGTGTAAAGCTGCTATTACGATTCTTAGTCCTAGTTCACAACCTGGCAGTCTCATTGTCAGAAACATTGTTGCCAAAGACATACTTTCTATCAATGATCCGAAAAAGACAAAAGGCGTGTGCCACAGTAGAGCCTCAACACTAGAAACGAACTCAACGTTGATTCATGAAAAGCAATGTATTATAAACGAATTGAAAAGGAGATGGCATCTTATTCAAAAATATGAAGGACTCTTGAAAAAGCTAAGACTGAGATACTCGACTAATATGACAAAGTTCATCAACAAGGCTCGGGTGCCAATGATGGAGTTAGTTTGGATTATATCTGATGTAATGAAGTCTAAATCGTATATCCAGAAGGTTCCATGTGTTGCAGTGGACCTGGAAGAATTCCACGAAAATTTTACAATAACAACAGCTACTGCTAATAAATTATGTAACATGTTCAAGACGCTTGACAACGCTACTTTGAAGGAGGCTATAGTACTCACGATAATGCAAACTATGGATTCTGAACTCAGTACTGAAATGGGCAAGAAAATATACAAGACTCTCAAAGAGTATCCTGAGGCCTCCTTGCGAACTGCTGTTGAACAACTCCGCAAGTGCGGCGCCATCGCAGCCAAAGAGAAAATATTTAACAACCAAATGCGTAAACTTGATTTGGAAGACATTTGTCAATCGTCGTATAAAATATCTGCATTTTATCAGCGCAAGTGGCTGAATCGGCTAAACGTAGAATTCACAGATAATTTGAGCTCTATATTCGACTCGGAACAGACTGAAAGTGAAGTAAAAGCGTCTGCAGAGGTCAACTGTATGTACTGTGAGATGCATGCGTACGATGTCATGGATATAACGTGTGCCACGGCGCCCGTCATCACGGACCCGGCCGGCGCGCCCATCATGCCGGAAGAGATCAATGTTCTAATAATAGACACTAAATATAAATTGAAAACTGGGACCCTATCGTGGAAGAATAAATCAGATTTGAGCAAACTTTCTGAGTTATACCAGGATTTGGATGTCAGTCATAGTGAAAAGTATTTATCAAGGTAATTAGCATTTACTTTTATACCTCTCTGTTGAGTCGCGAGTGCATCTTCTGACCTCATATTTTTTTTTTGTTGTCTATAATTAATTATTTTATTAGGTGAATTCTCCGGTAGCCCGCGAAATTCAAATTTCCTTAAGATTTATGCATTTTGTAGGCCAGTGCCCAATTCTTTTTAAATAAAAATATGATTCTCCATTAGAATAAACTTGAACCACCATTGAGCTTTACTAAAGTTTTTCTTCCCTAATTAGACGGAAACTAATGAAATAATGAACATTTTCTAAAATTCATGTTATTCTTAACCAACTTCCAAAAAATGGAGGAGGTTCTCAATTCGGTTGTTTTTTTTTTTAATTTATGTAAGCCTTGAGCAAAAGATTACACATAGCATTATTGTAAAATGCGAACGACTAACATTATTTTTTTCTTTATAGTTATACTTCACTAGATGTTAAAGATGTTAAGGCTAGCCTCGATACGAAGGACCCGATATTGTTGCATTTGGACAAAAAAGGTGTAACAGGAGCAACATTCAAGGAACTATATGTATGTAATACTTTATATCTTAGGTAATGATGTGGCCACATCAAAGACAGCTATATTACGAGTTCTTTTTCCTGCAGGAACTTTCCGGGTTGGACGAAAAGGAGCTTATAGACAAATTACTTCAGTTTGAATCCAAGAAAATTGCTAAACGGGTTGGCTTCTACGACAACATCATGGTGCTAAGTAAGCACATAACTCCATGGGCTGTAAAAATCGGCGACAAATACATTATACCCACCCCATGGTTAAGTTTAACTGGCAAAGTGAGACTAGAGGTATTCTTCAAATGGTGTGGTGTCATCATGAATCTGATATTCGAAAAGCCCGGTTCTTCAATAGTATATTTAGCAGATAAAAGTGAATACTTGACGTACAAATCGGTGCAAGATCTCTGCATGTTTTTGGAAAAGTATGAATGCATAACGCTCAATACTGTGAAAAACATTCAAACAGATTTGTTTTCGGATGAAGATGCTGAACCAGTATTTGCTGAGTTCAATCGTTATGAGACCCCCGAAAACATAATAGCTCACCCTTTGAAAAACTCTCTGACTAAATACTGTTATATAAAGAAACATATATTGGATTCACAGACAAACGATGCACTAATGGATAAGATTTTCAAATGTTAATTTGGTTTTATTATTAATATTGCCATAAAAAATAAACGTTCTATATGTTATTTGGATGTTTTGAATTTTATTTTTGTGGCAGAATAACATGGAAAAGCGCGTGTTAGGCTTTTTTTTTCAAATTTTATTTCCATAAAAATTCTTTAACCAAACACCGTCTGTTAGCAAGAGATAGTAAAAGCTATTTAAAATTGGACAACCCTATCGACCCCTTTTCTACCCAATGTACTTCTACTTTATGCACTTTTAACCCAAGCACCTCTAACCCCTGTACTTCTACACCCTGCACAACTACTCCCTGCACTTCTACCCTCTGTACTTCTACTCCCTGCACCTCTACTCCCTGCCCCTCTACTCCCTGCACCTCTACTCCCTGCACCTCTACTCCCTGCACCTCTACTCCCTGCACCTCTACTCCCTGCACCTCTACTCCCTGCACCTCTACTCCCTGCACCTCTACTCCCTGCACCTCTACTCCCTGCACCTCTACTCCCTGCACCTCTACTCCCTGCACCTCTACTCCCTGCACCTCTACTCCCTGCACCTCTACTCCCTGCACCTCTACTCCCTGCACCTCTACTCCCTGCACCTCTACTCCCTGCACCTCTACTCCCTGCACCTCTACTCCCTGCACCTCTACTCCCTGCACCTCTACTCCCTGCACCTCTACTCCCTGCACCTCTACTCCCTGCACCTCTACTCCCTGCACCTCTACTCCCTGCACCTCTACTCCCTGCACCTCTACTCCCTGCACCTCTACTCCCTGCACCACTACTCCCTGCACCTCTACTCCCTGCACCTCTACTCCCTGCACCTCTACTCCCTGCACTTCTAACCCCTGCACTTCTACCCCCTACACTTTGCCCGTTGCACTTCTACCCCCTGTACTTCTACCCCCTACACTTTACCTCCTGCACTTCTCCCCCCTGTACTTCTACCCCCTACACTTTACCTCCTGCACTTCTCCCCTTGCACTTCTACCCCCCTACATTTTACCCCCTGCACTTCTGCCCCCTGCACTTCTACTTTTTTTGATGCAAATCATCCAATGACTTCTTTACATAGATATCGGAAAGAAGTACGTATTTTATGTTTCTATTCTTCTTTCCCTCTAGGGTGGACCGCACGGGTGTGCCAGACTTACTAAAAACCACCTGAGTCCTACAGTTGCCCTTTGCAATCCAGGACCACGATATTTGTTTATTTATTATAACTTCTTGCAACATAAAAGTACAAAAAAGGACTTAATGCCTTAGACATTCTCTATCAGTCTACCTGGGATGGTAAAGAGAAAACATGGCCGGTGCATAAAAAAAAAACAAATAAATGACTATTGAGAAAAAAAGGGCTCAAAATTCCCACACGACACATAACAACACATACGATACTTTCATAAATTTCGGTAACCCTAGCGGGCATCGGCCTTACTGGGCTACCGTAGCTGCGTGGCCTGTAATTATTTTGCAGCCCAGCAGTTTAGTAACAACTTATCAACTAGAGCGGAGCAAAGTCGAAAATTCTAACCTCAGAAAGGTTCTTTGCAATATTCCTACGGAAATAGGAATCACAAAAGTTTTAAAAATATGAGAGGGTAGCAATCTCAAACGTTTTGGTACCTGGCCTAAATGTTTCTATTACAAACCGTAAATACGAAAAATAGTCACTTCTATACCTACGTTTTGTTATCATTCATCATCGTTTCAGCCGATACACGTCCACTGCTGGACATAGGCCTCCCCCAAGCGTCGCCACAACGAACGTTCCTGTGCGTCTCGCATACATCGGTTTTCCGCAACCTTCACCAGGTTATCGGTCCACCTTGAAGGAGGCCTTCCAACGCTGCGTATTCCGGTACGCGATCGCCACTCCAGAACCTTTCGGCCCCAACGGCCATCTGTTCTGCATTGTGCCCTGCCCATTACCACTTAAGTTTGGCAATTCTTCGTGCTATGTCGGTAACCTTAGTTCTCCTGCGGATATCTTCATTTTTTATTCGATCACGCAAGGAAACCCTGAGCATACCTATATAGCCCTTTCCATTGCTCTTTGGGTGACTTTAAGCCTTCTGATGAAGCCCATTGTGAGCGACCACGTTTTGGAGCTATATGTCATCACTGGAAACACGCACTGGTCATTGACTTTCGTCTTGAGGCACTGTTGTATGTTGGACAAGATACCGCGTAGCTTCCCTGCCCAGCCGAGTTGGATTCGGCTTGGTTGACGGTTGACCGCTTTCTTGAAGTCAGACCTACCCAACTGGACGATCTGTCCGAGGTAGACGTAATCATCCACAACTTCGAGTGTAGAGTCTCCGACCTTGATAGGAGTGGGCGCTACATGGCTGTTAGTCATGATTTTGGTTTTATCCATGTTCATTTTATGACCCTCTCTTTCGGAAGCACTACTGACGTCATTTAGCATTGTGCTGAGCTCCTCCATAGTTTCAGCCATGACTACTATGTCGTCGGCAAACCGAAGGTGAGTGGTGTACTCGCCATTGACATTAATGCCTAGTCCACTCCAATCCAGAACCTTGAAGACATCCTCCATCGCGGCCATGACCAGTTTCGGAGAGATGACGTCTCCCTGCCTCACACCTCGCTGCAGGCGGATAGGTTTCGAGGTCTGGTCCTGGAGTTGGACTGACATGGTGGCGTTTTCGTACAAACACTTTAGCACTTCGATGTACCGATAGTCAATTTGATGATTTAAGATTTGTTTGTTGTTGCTAGATTGGCACAACTGTTTTCCATTTTGGCGCGGAGTTTGAGTTGCATCTGTTATATTATATTATATAAAGTGCTGTTTTTAGTTATATAGAATTTCATAATGGACAAAAACCTCGAACAAAGAGTTTGTCTTTTTTGCATCGCCAATGGAATTTCGTGTTCGGAGTCACTGAAAATGTTACAGAAGGCTTACGGTGAATCGACTTTATCAATATGAGTGGTACAAAGCATTCAAAAGCGGTCGCGATATGATGGAAGATTTGCCTCGCTCTGGTAGGCCATCAACCTCTGCAACTGAAGTTAACATCGTAAAAGTGAAGGAAATAGTGACTGAAAATCCTCATTCAAGTTTGAGAGAGATAGCCGCCGAACTTTCTGTATCTCACGAGTCGATCCGTACCATTTTAACTAATCATTTGGGTATGAAACTCCCAGAAGCTCCGATTTGGCGGATATGACTCTGCCATCGTCGGTCTTCAGTTTCGTGTGCTGGCTCTGCCTAATAGATAGATCCCCTACAAAAACTTTGGAGCCCTTATTCCGCTCAATCGGTTCCTTACTCTTCTCGGTATTAAATAGGCGAAGGTCGCGTTTCAGAGACTTCAAAATTCGTTTATTGAGCTGCCGGTACATGCACGCATCATCTGAAGACTGCAAAGTCATTTCACACCTCTTCTTCATGAGCTCGAGAGTTTGATCCGTGAGCCTCTTGGTATTACTTGTACGAGTCTTAAAGAACTGAGACCCGACTGTATGGACAGCTTCCACGAACCCATAATTATATTTTCGTATAGTAGGAGTGCCAACCCTAACCCTATCTGTTACTGGTTACCCCTCCGCACTTTATCCTGCTTTATTGGTAAGTAGCAATAGTAGGTTTAGGCAAAATATATAACCAGTGGTTAATAGCATTTAACTTTCTGTTACTATTTTAGTTACTCTCATATCACAATTTTCAGGAAAATTATTATAACTATAACGCGTTAGTCATGACAAAAGTGTGATTAGAGGCAATCACACTTTTCTAGAAGACACTGTGACTACCTACATAGCAAGAATCAACATACTAACATAACTTCGTATTTGATTCACAACACAAGTCATTTATTCCTGACCTGCGAAGCAAACGTTATTGCATTTTTCTAGTAATGTTAACCATAGGATATACTTAAATAAATTTTTGATTACCTATTTTCTCAGTCATAATCGTACCGCAGTAAACCGGTATCAAATAAAAACAAGTTTCCTTTACATTACGGACTCTTGCTACCTATGTATTACGTGATTCGACCCTGAGAGCTGCCAATATAGCGATAGAGCGGTCAGTCACCAATTCAACTATAATACGAAAGTGCAAAACGTTAGTGTAAGCATCTAATAAAAAATGAAAATAAAGTTGCTTGAAAGTTTCTTATTGTTATGCTGTTTAGTGATTACTAGTGCGACAAGGAATTTAAATCCATTCGAATACCCAGACGACGATCAACAGGATCAAGATACAGGTACGATCAAAACTCGCGGTCAATCTGATTTGGTCTTTATATTCAAGTAGGTTGAAGTCAGTTGAAGTTTCTGATTGTAAGTTTTTAAAACCATAGTCCCACAGTGTTGCCAGTTGCCTAATTTATAAGAAAATAAAAGATAGCGCTTCCTCTGTAGTAAAAATAAAACGCAACTTTTAGTGCATATAGTTGTAAATCAGGTTATTTATTATATAGATCTGAAAATGATCCCATGATAATTATCATGGGGTCATTTTCAGATCTTTATTAGAAAATGAAGCAAATAAAGGAATCTGAATCCAAGTTCGTATGAACTCATCCTTTGATTTTTTCATGAGATTGTGGTAAATGTAATCCTGGCTTTAAAAAATGGAGAATAACCATTGTTTCAAATTATTTCTAACAAATTAGTCAACCGGTATAATACTCATTATACAACATAATACAATATTTTAGACTTAAAATTTATCGTTAATTATAATTTTTATGTCGATTTTGTCGCTGACAAAACGGACTGTCGATCGATTGTCATTTATTTAGTTTGTCTATGAAACATTTTTTTTTTCTTATAGCAATTATTTCAAAGGGAGTGAGTGAAGTGAAGTGAAGTAGGGCAATCCAAAATTCGCCATTTTTGCTTTTAGTGAAGGGAGATTTTTTATTTGTCAGGCTGGAGGACAAGGAATATTCAGTAAAAAGTGTGTCATTAGATTTAATTTCTAGTAGCGAAGACTTTATTTGAACAGAATCTTAGTATAATAGTGTGGTTTTATTTATTACTAACGTTTGTATGTAGTGCTACTTCCCCATCGTAAAATTTGCTCGTTGGTGTGTCGCTTTAGCTAATTCAATGGCTATGATATCGAAGTTTTAATCTATCGTGTCGCTTAGACGTTCTCCTCACGGGATAATATCGAGAAAGAGAGGCGACGCCTTTAGAAATGAGCAGGCCTCAAGGCGGACGCATTCAAGTCCCGGATGACCTTAGAGAGATCTTATTGGAGTTCACCATAAGTTATCTGCTGGAGCAACCGGGAGACGTGATCAACTACGCGGTCGAGTTCTTCACAAGATTACAAAACAACAGGACGACCACCGTAGTGAGGGCCCCGACCGCAGCCGCCGGCACCCCTGATGAGTCCATAATATCAGACGAAGAAGGTACTAGTCTTCTTATTTAATAGAAAAATTAGACAATAACGATGTTACCGGTTGACCGCATTGATTGAGGTGGGTGAGTAGGGCTATGCCAGTAGTTGCTAGGACTCCAACATCCCCATGTGAATGATAGTGTACCCATGTGTGTAGGTACCCTACCCATGGTTCATTTCGAGCTCCACATTATCAGAGACTTAGTAATATAACTATACTGCATTTATGCTATGAACTTGATCAAGATACTGATATACATGATAATATTTATATCTATTCTAGCCATGTATACAAGGATAACATGAAATAATAATATGGAGCTCAGTAATTAATCATTTATCAGCTGAAAATTCAAACAGAACTTTCCTAGTAAATATTTAATTAGTTATGGTACTGTCTCACTATTTTTGGTGTTACAGTGACCTAATTAACAGTTATGTGTTGAAATACACATCAGTGTTTGGTTAATTTAAAAAAAATAATTAACCATGCTCATTATATCACTACCTACTGTTTATTTATTAGTCTCATTTTGCCCGTTGATAATGATCTGCTCATTGATAGCTTTTGTCAAGTACATACCTAGGTACTTAGTTTAGTTTTAGAGTTTTTTTATGCTGACACCCTCTAGCGTTGCGACAAAATTAAAACTAAATCTAATTTTACAATTTTCAATATAGACTTGAATAAAAAAGAATTATAAATACTCTGTTATAGCCAACATCTGTAATGATTCAATTTTTGGCATACTGCCATTACAGTTTCAATGGTATATATTTTATTTATGGAGAATATAATTTTTAACAGTTGCCAAGTGATAAATTACAAGAAATGGCATAATAATGTCCAGTTGTAAAATTATCGGTAATGTTTATCTAAATAATCAGAGAGTGTTACCTAATATTTAGATTCCTTATGTGGCATTAAAACAAAATTGAATAGAGAGTCATAAACGCAGATCAACAAGATATAAAAGTGTCGAATGATAAGCAAACAGTTGAAATATTAATATCCATTCCATGTAAAAGTAAGAAAAGAGAAGACTTGAAGCTTCGGAGAACTCGTCAACAAATGCAGGTTTTTACTTGAAAATTGTTTGGAGGGGCATAAATTTACAGTGTTTACTATACGCTCATCCTATTTGTGTGTTTGTTTTTAACGCTTTGAAGTTGTTTGATGATGATATCGGCTTATTTTTCCATGTCCGCCGCTGATTTTAACGTGAACCGAAACCAGATGTCGACGATATACTCGCGTATTACGTAAAATTAGCTGAGCCTATGTAATGACAGGCAGCACAGTATCACAACAAAATTGTTCAGGTGCTAACCAGACCTTGAATTTTGTTTGTGTTAGAGATTTTCTCTCATTGTTGGATCATTATTCTGAACAACATACCTACTTGAATAGAAACAACCACATTAAAATTTACATCAAGTGTATGAATCCTTTTAAAATAATACTTTTTTGACATAGCTATTCTAATGAATGTAACAAAATGGGACAATTACCTTATTTAAAAGTGAATTAGTTGTGAGCACCTGTTGATTAATGTGATGTGATGTCATGCTCTCTATAATTAGCTGAAAAATATTCTAAAAAGAGTTTACCATGGCTTACTAGATTAATTCGTGAATTTTCACTTAGATAAACTAAGTGATATAATGATAAGAGATCAGTGAGATCATTTTTGCTACCTTTTCCATGTTCCAAAGTATACAAAAACTGAAACTAAAAGTTTATGATAGGTAGATACAGTTTTCACATTCATTATGAAATGGATTAATGTACAATACAACAATGGTTCACATCCTGGATTGTTTAACGGTACACAATGTTATCTGTGGAATAGATAGTGTCATAGAACATTCATTAACTTCAATGCTAACTGTGAAAGAAGTGTATAAAAAATATAATTACTTTACAGTTCAAAGTTATTAACATTTTTAATCATAGGTTCAGGCAATTACATAGTGATGGAATGAACTTAAACAATTGTGTTATAAAGATGAACTTCATAATAAAACAATTATGGCAGAAAAGGAAAGTAGGCTGGTAATTGTTTATCAAAAGATCTTTCTTGCGTCCAATCTCTTTTGAATTGTTAAATTACCTAAAATCTCTTTGAGATTGTTATAAAAATAATTTTGATTCTTCTATGTTTTGATTTGCACTCGAGGCTACGCTACTGCTGCCGAGTTCTGGCCTCCGCCGCGCCGTGAGAGTGTCTTGGCGTGATATTAATAATGCAGTTTGTTACATAGCTAGCCCTGCAACACATACTAAACACTTCCACTAACTTCACTTTCTCTGAACGCACCATACTCATATTTTTTCTATAGGTACACTAGTACACACAATTATTTAATCAGGCACATGCATCAGCTAGGTACCTTTTCTTTGCGTGCTTCTACGATCGATTGCTCCGTAAGTGCACGCAAGATAAGTGCAAAAAATTAAAAGTTGAAACATTAATACAAGTCATAAAATATTTATAGCAGTTTGTAGCTTAGCTCTGTTATTTTCAAGTCAGTTTTCCGTCATTAAGTAACAATGATGAGCATAATAATCGCCAGGCGTTTAGCCTTCGGCTATCTAGAACGACAACGACATGCTAAATAATAGCTTACACATAAAATCGTCCGTGCCCCTATTGCTGGTTTAAGATCTTTCGAGACAAGCTCGACAAACACGTATGTTTAATGCAATAAACAGAATTCACCTTCAGGAAGCTGATAGACTTCATTTCAAACCTTTGTATGCCTAGGTACCTACCAAGTATTGGAACAAAGTGCGTGCTAAGAATTTTAAATTCGCATCAAATACGTACATATAGCGGCCATTTGGGAAGATGCCCATGATTCGTAAAGCAACTTGTAAACAATGTTTGTGTTTTAAATAAAATTACATACAACTAAACACATGTGTCGACCGAATCGTCTTACGAATGTGTTTGCGTCATATAGGTTCCTTAAACAAATATGTTTTTAAAGTAAACCTCTTGGCTACAAGACATTCGGGAGCAGATGCAACTATAACACGTCAGGTCACATCCATATGAAACGTTTTGAGGCTTTCAGCATATGTGCAAATATTAACCTAGCCTACACTATTTTATACGTAATTGTAAACATAACTACATACTAAATTTAAAGATATTTACTGAGTATTATATGAAGTTATTTATGAGGCAGTATTTACGTATCATGTGATAATTATAGGCCCTTCAGGTACTCGATACATTTGATGATGATAACAATGGAGTGTTTTGTTTGATTTTAAAATCATGAATGGTGTGAATGACGCTATTACATAGCCTGTTAAAACGCATAAGCGCAAAAGAAAGCACAGTTTATAGTGTAATAAATAAACAATAAGTTTGCATTGATGCAGTTAGCAATAACCAAAGGTAGTGTACAAAAACGGTTAAACCAAAACTAAAATTGAAAGCATAACTAAAACTTTTATAACGTGTGCAACAGAGCCGCCAGTGGCGCGCTTCAACACTCGACGCAAGTCGGTGTTCGCCGAGACTTACGACCCCGAGGAAGATGACTCGGACGAGGGTACCACGACCGTGTTCCCGAAGTCGGACGCGCAGCGCCAGCGCCTGGCCGAGGCCGTGCGCAGTATCCTGCTGTTCCGCTCGCTCGATGCCCAGCAAATGCAGCAGGTCAGTTCAAACTCGCTTAAAACTTGTAATAACTCATCGGGGCTTCGTCCACGAGGGACTAATTTCAATTAAAACTGTCTACCTCGTGTACGAAGCAACTACATAGTTCCTTAAAGTTAGGGTTGCATCTAATTACATTATATTTTCTAGTTTTTCTGCTATATACTAAGATATTTACTGTCTTAACTCTCGCCTGTCACGAAACAATCGTCAATCATTCTCAAACCAAGATAAATTAATCTCTTGTCTTCACTACAATAGCTGTGCGATTTGTTGTATAACCTAAATGTCGTATAAGGCTGCTGTAAGACATTATGGCCAAATCAAGAATGTAGAAAGGCCAGTACCTAGTTGCAGTTTTTACAATGTAAATACATTTTAAAAACAGGTCGTTTGGGATGTAATTGCATTACCTGTAATCTCTCTCATGGTGACTATTTGATGCTTTGTTCAGACTGCTTTAGATACATTCTTCGTGTTCATAACCACGTTTGCATCGATGTAAGCAAAACAAGTGTTGACATTTTACTTCTCATTTCCCACTAATACCTGAAAGTTCTCTGTCATCACTTCCTTACACACCGTACAAAAATAGTAACCAAGATTAGCCCAAATCTCCATTCCGTACACTAGGAAGTTTCTGCTGACTACACCATAAATCTTGACAAAAATTTCCACATTATAAACAGAGTGAGTCTGTCGACACGTTACGTCTGCGTAGGTGCTGGACGCGATGTTCGAGAAGCGCACGGAGGCCGGAGAGTACCTGATCAGGCAAGGAGACGACGGAGACAACTTCTACGTCATCGAGAATGGCATGTTCGACGTGCTCGTCACCGGCGATGATCGCATTGAGAAGGTACGTAGAGATCTGTCACCTAAATACTTTCAGATTGTCTGCAATGTCATGTGAAGAACATACATACGTTTAAGGTGGACTCTCATTGGGGTTAATCCCTTTCGGATGTTGCGATTATACTATGAAGACCAGAAGGGCCCACGGCTTTGCCCCACGCTTCATTCAGTTTGAAGCTTTATAGGTTCAAAAGAGTTACCGCGGCCCTGGAACACAAATGGCAACTAAAGGAACACAGGTAGGTTTTAGTCAGTAAAAACCTGATAGGATCACGCTCCATCCAGAGCAGGAGGTGTTATTCGATGATTCGTCTAAAAAAAAAATACTCTCAACGAATGCTATTTTAACTGACCTTAATTAAGTTTCTAAATACCATATCGATTTACATACCACTGTTAAAAGGGTCACCCTTTAGTTACGTTGCATACTCCAGTGTTACAGCATAGGTTATTGGCCTCGCCTTCCACATTTCTCAATGTCGTCGACAACCTTAAAATAAAAGTCCAGCATACCTACTTCACGGGCCGGCTTTGGATTTTTTGTATTACAATACTTACGCGGCATTTGGCACAAATAATTTGGGCCGGAATTACATTCAGTTTTATATTTACCGTCTCTTCGTTTTTCGTAAAGGAAAAGCTACTCCTGAAAGCTGTTTGATACAATTTTAATAAAATCTAATCCGCATCGCACGGAGCTGAAAAAATGCGAATTCTGGGGTGTTCCAACCGAAAACAGCTGGTGTTATCTCTCTGCCGTTGATTCCATTAGATAGATTAGTAACGAAATCTAATCGATGTTAATTTGGCATCAATAGAAATTAATCAAAACATCTTCTTGCCCACTTCAAAAGATACGAAGTGTTTGTCGGGTGCCTTCAAACGATAAATGAGACAAATGCCAAGATTTTTTTTTTCTAAAGAAAATATATCATTCAACATTCCTGAACAAAATGTGCTAGTACCAGAATCGTTTTAGATTTTGGACTACTATAATCTTTGCTTTGACTGTTTTAAAAGTCGTGTTGGCAGACTTGTGAAGTTATTGATATTGAATAAGTGTGATGGGGGCACTAACCTGTTATTTATCTCCAGTCCCCTGTGTTGTATGATAACATTGGTGACTAAGCACCCTGTCTGTTCACATGCCTGTGTATGTGGCTTGTGAACTACTCTTCATTACTAATACCTAATAGGAAACCCACACGACTGCGCGACACAATTAATTAAAGCTCCAAATTTTATGACTTAATAATCTATAATTTTTTACTTATCAAAACAGATTATAATGGCGTATTTTCCTGTGTTTATTTTTATATTTAAAAAGAAATCTTTTCCTGAAAACAGCATCCGAATTGGTTATTAGATAAGCAGCAATTAGCATTTCAAATAGTATAAGGAAGAGTGGGAGCTTGGGGACATCTCGCAATCTCTTGTGACTCACGAAACCTAATGACGATGACGTCACATTTCAGTGTATGTGTTATTCGATTTTAGGATGAATTAGGCCTAAGTGAGCGAAGCAAGCTCCAAAATTTAGGGCACCCCGACACGGATAGGTTAAGTTAGAAGGCTAAACGGGAGCTGAGCGGAGGTCGAGGAACTCGTGGAACTACCCAATTATAGGCCACAATCAGTCTTTAAATTTTTACATAGACAACTTTAGTGCTTGTTGGTCCTTATGATATAACACACGGTACAAATTATACATTTATCTTTAATATCTAAGGCCAGCTGAGATGACAACCTCTTACCACAGGTGGTGCACACATACGAGGGCTCGGGCTCGTTCGGCGAGCTGGCGCTCATGTACAACATGCCGCGCGCGGCGTCGGTCCGCGCGCAGACCTCGGGCCAGCTGTGGGCCATGGACCGCCACACCTTCCGTCGCATCCTGCTCAAGAGCGCCTTCAAGAAGCGCAAGCTCTACGAGGATCTGCTGGAGAAGGTGCCCATGCTGAAGGCGTTGCAGGTATGTGTTACCTCGTGCTACGTGAGATTGCCCCTTTCAGGATTCTTGGATCGACCATGTTGTTGGCTTTTTTAAGGAAATCCTGAAACTGAGGATTATATCGGACTCCTATCAACTAAAACCCTAGAGCTCCTACTCCTATCATGATTCAGGCCTAAATTCGAGAACCTGTCGACTGGAAAATGTCATCCTCTGGTTCTGTCTTTCGTTATCCGACTAGTTGTTTCTTTTATATACTTGTTCTAGCGTACTAACATCTGTATGGATCTTAGCGGAGATTTACGTTGTTTCGTTCATTCGTAACGCGATGATAATGGTTAAGACCTCTGGAACCATTGGCATAAGGTAGATTGATTACTTGACGAAGGTCACGAATGAGTGAATAAATCCGCTGGATGAGAGTGGTATTTAATCATAAACGTTGATTTAAACTAGCTGACCTGACAAACGTCTTGAGAGCTCTCCTGTAGCCTGATTCACGTATAATCAAACAAGCCAAATATCGTTGAACTTTTATAGTCGTTTGATCGAAGTCCTATCCAAACGCAGTATTCACGATCTATCGACTTATTTCCAGTTGCATTAATAAGTATTCTACCAGGATAATTTAAAATAGTTTTTTTTTTAATCGACGAATTTCAATGACTTTAAAATCGGTGTCGTTCAATCTCGATTGATGGATGTGAATACGGAAATGGTCTAAACGACTAAATCGCTACGATATCGTTACGGTTTTCATTACGTGAATCGGGCTACTGGGCGCCTTGCAATAAACTGTCAAACACTCAAAAGTAAAATAGTCATAGTTTTCTGTAATCACAATTTTCTTAATTTTTCTTTCCGCAAGAATCTTCTCCTGACAATAACATACACAACAAAAAAAAGTATTAACGAAATTGGGCCAGTCGTTCAAATGTTATAACGTGACCACGGGAAATAGAGGGATGAAATTATATAGATAGATAACTGATCCAATTTGTCAGTAATCTAATAACTCTACTAAGGTTAGTGATACAACTTTATTATTATTTGTCCAGCCGTGAAATCTTTCGATTTCCCTGATGGTTATAGGCCTTCCCTTTCGTCTGCATCTCATACAGGTGTTGTTCCCTACAGTTTGAAAGATATAGGGATATAGGTGTAGACCAACGTGTTTTTAAAATAGTCGGTGTTTTTTTCTTTAGCCCAGCCTTGCCTTTCATTCGGTCAAAGCCGTATTCCATCGGCAAATCTCCACGAGTAAATAAT
The DNA here is from genome assembly GCA_929112965.1 of Mythimna albipuncta. Classification (NCBI taxonomy): domain Eukaryota; kingdom Metazoa; phylum Arthropoda; class Insecta; order Lepidoptera; family Noctuidae; genus Mythimna; species Mythimna albipuncta. Next base: position 8,524,372 of record OV815974.1, on the reverse strand, counting down.
AATGTTAAACCCAACAGTTACGGCCTCATTAGAGTGCGCTAAAGTCGTAAACCGTGGAATAATAGGAATCCAAAATAATTATTCTTTAAAATTAAAATTGCATTGTTGTACGCGCATTTCAAATTTACAAATTTGCACATTTCTTGGTGCAAATTCGTAACAATTATTTGTAAATACCTACTCTCCTAAACTTTCGAGTATTCGTTTCAATTTCTGCAAATATGAACCTTTTGCAAATAGCTAGACGCCTCTTAAGATTTTCTGTTCAACAAATTTTCATTTAATTGAATGGCCTGGGAGTTTGTCTCAAAAAAATTACACATTGTCCTCGGCGAAGATTGTGAAACTACTACATATTCAATTTGTTCACTTCTGCATAACTCTTTTGAAATATCTTGTGCTTTATGTTCCAAGAAAACCCTGCACTCTTATACAGATCTAAGATCGGTAATGCCTTTTATTGAGTTCATATTTTTAAAATAAAGGTGCAGTTACCAGTTATCTCAACAACTTGCTCATGGACAAATAGACGTAATTGGATATAAATTACTTCTAGATCAAAGATATGTCTGTTGTGCGATTAGGTGCCGATATCGAGATAGGAGATATTTATCAGTAGCGGATTTACAGAAATACTAAAAATATACCTACAAACAATTCAAGAGAATCCATTCAATATTGTTTAAAGAATCTGTTTCTAAAAAAAACTCCGTTGATATCATAAACAATCGGACTTTAAACCATGTTTTTCACAAACCAAAAAAGGTTGCGTGGGAAGTTATCATTACGATTACAGCTTTGTTCAAACTATCTATAATACGTCTGGCATTAAGACATGTTTCTGTCTCGCAGTCGCAGCTGACATACATCCACAAACTGGAATTCCTTGAGAAATAAACACTTATGAACTACACTTGAGCATTAATCTGCACACTAATCTTTCCCACAATGCTATAAAACTAACATTTACTTTAAAACAATCGCAGAAAGATTTTTTGAATAAGTGTCCATCTTAAAAAATTCTACGCGCCTACGTTGTCATTAGCTGACTAGCTGACAGTATGAAACGAAATGAAGCTGTTATTTTTTTGTGATTGTAACACCATCATTTGAGTATGGATTGTAATTATTTTAACAACACGTGACATTCGATAAATAACTATGATCATGGAAATCTATATGTTTTTGATTTGGGCGGTAAAACACATCTAAAATATTGATGCGCATTTTTTGTTCGCCAACATGTCTTACTGGAACATTAAATAATTTGTAGTATTCATTACTGCTAAAGCATAGCTACATACAAAACTGTTGTTTGCGGTCAATCATGATCTCGTCAAAAACTTTCGAAGTCTTACAAAGAATACTTTTTAGGGCACTTTTTCTCGTTCGCTGGGTATAGGTAGTGACAACGGGAAATATTTAAAAAGATTGATAAGTTTGAGTATATCTTGGGTGCTCTAACATGAATAAATTGAAGGCCATTTCTCGTAGACCTCTGCCTACTAAAAAAACGCTCAAATAGGAATTTTTTATCTCGGCGAGATTCAATGCCAAAATCTTGTCAAAATGTATGGAAATAGAAGTGTTGTTGATACATTGAAACTAAGATTAGAATACAATAGTTCCTTATAAAAGGTAACTGTCTCTCAAGCCGTCCACAAATCATAACGGAAGCGTAGTTGTATTGGCAAATATAAAACGTCAATAGACACGTCAGCTTCCAAAATATCGTAAACAGACTAGTGAAACATTACAAATATTGAAACGAGAGTGTTACCGCCCCTAAGCACGTTTACACACGAACGGATCCGTTGCCCAGCGTCCCGAAAATATTGCCTGACCACGCTCGAACTCTACTCGGCAATCAATATGTTGCCTAGTCTACACCTTCCTTTATAGGATTTTTTTTTCAACCAGTTACTTGTCGACATGCTCAACAAAGTATTGAAGGGTAAAATTCCTGCTTGATTTTTTCTATATTCAAGAAGTTTATACTTTGTACCTCTATGTTACCGATTCACTAGGATTGGGGCCCTGGGAACTACTTATATAATGTATCTCAATACATTCTGCCAGGAAAACACGTAAAAAATAGCAGTAGGTCGTACAAATATTTCGTCCCTGATACGGGAATTGATTACGCGACCTTGAATTCAAAAAGACGTCTCGCCATTGCGCCATTGTTGTCGCCAAAATATGATTATCTTGACTACTTCACTACCGTATTAATCATGACGATTAATTTAGCTTATGAGTTCGACAGATATTCGTCTAATTGGCAGCGACGTAGATAGTATGAATCAATAAGTGCTTAATTAATACTTTCGATTTCTTGGAAAAACAATGGTTTATTATCAATCGAAATTATCGACCTAGTAGGTCAATTTACTTAATCCCAAATCACGTGTGGTTGGTGTTAGTGCCTGGCTCTTTTTTGTATGAGATCATGATCATATCCATTAGCCGTCATCTGTGTTAAAGACACGGCTTTTTTTAACCACTCCTATAATAAAGCGAACAAAACAAAATAAAAATGATTGAAATCGGTAAAAAGATCTTTTAGTTTAAGCGAGACTAACAAACAGTTGTTGCTTTTAACATATAAGAGATAAGTTACTAAACATACTTGTTTAGTAATAGCCCCAGTATTCCCCAACAGGCTACAATGAATAGTCGCTATTCGCAAGGGAATAAATCCGCAAACACAACGTTTAGAAAGCGGATTAGTGATCATGAAATATAAAACGATATAGCGCTCCATGGGAAATCTTTTTCAATCTTCCACTCCGTCCGCTTCCCATCTAGATGGACAAGCGCCTTAATTACTTTTAGATAGTAGCTCAACAAGTTGTTACTACTTGCTACATTATATCACCGTTTAGATATCAGAGCGATTACATGCAAAGAAACTCGTTGTATTTCCGCTCTAAAAACGTTATGATTTTGTCATATTTGACGCTCTTAGAACTACATGGTGTAAAAATATTTTCCTAGAATGATTTCGAAGCACATTTAATAGAGTTAAACGCAATAAACCTTGCGCCGTAGGGGAGGATAACTCGATGCAAATTATACAATTTATGCGTCAAACCACGACGTAAACAACTTTTTACGCTAGTTTTAAAACCGTTTTTGCGTTTTCCACAGAGTTTTATGTAAACGTAAATATTACTTACCTATTTTCATATGGTGTGCTATGTTATTTCATATGTGCCCGTTTCTCGATACGATTTATTACCTGTGTTAGCACCAGAACGATTGTAAATCATATTTATTGTCATAATATTATCATAACAATAAGCTAATGTCGTTATAAAGTACTTAACACGCGCCTTATATTATATAATTACTGTTTCGTGTACAATTAAAGAAAACGCGCTGTCTTTCATTACACAGCGGTGACGTCAAACCCTATTGATTTAAACTGTGAAACAGTTTCACGAATATTTTATTAAACCCAACAACATTGTGACGTTGTTATCTGGATTATAATAATAAATACGATACCAATGCCAATTGAAAAGTGTAAGAAGCAATCGAATGATAAGGTCATAGGAGATATTGTAATAGTGGCTAGCGTCGCGTGATACGTGCGTACGTAACGTGATAACACTTATCAGTTAATACTGATTTAAGCTAAGATTATACTGTGATAAGAAGCGCCCAATGTCCACCATGGTGTTAGGTATGGACGCTCACACTCGCACTAAAGTCCCTTAGCGTCGTGTGAGCTGAATTCTAAGCGAGTTTTGTACCGCTCAAAGCCTGGTACAGAAACTAGGTCGGGTTTGAAGATTTTAATAGTGCGTAAGTTGTCGCATATGTTGCCAACCGGCGACTAGGGCAACGATTTACGCTCATAGAGCCAGGTCGAATTCTTCGCGTCCGCACACACGTGCAGGGCGAATGGACATCTAGACTAGAGAAGTACGTATAGGCGGACGTTTAGCCACGATATTTGTATTGCCTACGAGAGTGAACAGTGAACGGAGAGGGCGGACCCTCCGCCGACACTTAATTGGCACGAGATGACCAGGTGATAAGAAGTTTAGTTTATGTCTCTGTAGAATTGTGAAATCTACAATATGGATTTACCTGTTCACACACAATAGCTTATAGTCACAGTAATTACTGTTTATGTAAAATTGCTCGTTTCGCGTTTTCGTGCTGTTTCTATGATTGTGACTGCTGACATTGTACAAAAAAAAGGAATACAATCAAACTTTAAGTGGAAGTTACGTTACCACCATCGTCTCTCACCGGACATGGTGACTTCGGGAGGTTCGTGCACCGGATCCAGCAGAAGTGACAACCCGGGTGTCACCATTGTGCGAAACACCCGGAGGACACAGTGGAGTATACAGTGGAGGTGTGGCCCCGCTTGAGCAAAGCATCGCCGTGCCCTCGTGGGGGCGATCGGCAGCGGCGACCTCTCGCGCCGGGCCTTGGTACAGGCCATGGTCCGAAGCGAGGAGGACAGGCAGGCGGTCGCCTCCTGCGAAGCAGTAATGCTGGCAAAGGAGAAGGCCGACCGCATCAGGCAACGGCGCTCACACCGCCTCAGCCGCCGCCGGGATTCCGATCCCGATTTCCGACCACCGTAGGCGCGAGCTTGCGGACGGCGAGCAATGGCTCGCTGTCCAACCGTCCGGTAACTGTCCGGATCGAGCCCAATTCGTCGATGGCTCGCACTTTTTCCGCGTGCCTCAAGGTGTTGTCAGCAGCAGCAGGGACCCAGCCGGGTCGAAGCCTACTCGGGCCAGGGTTATCCGAAAGGGAAGCTCGGCCCCGGTACGAAAGGCAAGAAGGAACGGGGTGGGTCTTTTAGTCAGTAAGAGTCTGACACTATCTCCCGCTCAGCCCAAGGGCGGAGAATGTCATTTGGATGATTTTTACCCACCAAAAAAAAACCTCCATTGTCTAAGAATTTGCTGAAGCTCACGATTCACAAACACAGACTTCACACTGACATGTGAATGTTGAGGCAACAGAGCTGCTAGAAAACACGGACTTAGTTAGGCTTTTCAGTTAGTTGTTTAAAGGTATATTTATTTAGGGTTTTACACGTGTACACTAAAATAATACTGTGGGAACTAAACTATAAAAAAAGTCTAATTGGCGATATATAATTGTGATAAATACTGTGCAATGTGCAAAGATAACGCATGATCATTTGTACCAAAGTTTTTCTTTTTATTGTTTTTTTTTTCACCTGCTGTTTTGTCTCTCCACCACCCTTCGTTGACTGGAAGAGAATACCTAAGGCATTAAGTTCGCCTTTATACGTTTGCGTTGTATGAAGTTTGAATAAATAAATCAAAGTGTTTTCATCAATATCAGAGTCTAAGAAAGCACTACGGGCTTGTGTAAATGTGCTAAAGGACGCTAGTGATATTTTTAACATAATCTACAACATGTTATTATAATACGTTACAGTAAAATTGCTTTAGTACCTATATTAAATACTAGCGGCCCCGTCCCGGCTTCGCACGGGCAATAAATATAGCCTATGTTACTCAGGGTGAATGTAGCTTTCCAATGGTGTAAGAACTTTTGAAATCGGCACAGTAGTTTTCGAGTTTATTCGTTATATACAAAAATAAAAAATCTTTCCTCTTTATAATATTAAATTAAATATTTTCTCAATAATAAAGTACAAAAAAAGTGACTTCCATTTATGTCTTTTACATAATATTCAGAAACTATTGATTGAGAGTAGATTCGTGTACTAGTATTAGCGTTTGTGGACTACGACAAAGACTTTGATCCGATCGAGACTTGGGATGTACTGCAGTCTCTTCCAACGGTGTCAATATGACTATCGGTATATCGAAGTGCTGAAGTGTTTGTACGAAAATGCTACTATGTCAGTCCGACTCCAGGACCAGACCTCGAAACCTATCCTCCCGCAGCGGCGTGTGAGGCAGAGAGACGTCGTTTCTCCGAAACTGTTCACGGCCACAATGGAGGATGTCTTCAAGGTTCTGGACTTGAGTGGACTAGGCATTAATGTCATGGCAAGTACATCACTCAGCTTTGGTTTGCCGACGACATAGTAGTCATGGCTGAGACTACGGAAGAGCTCAGCACAATGTTCAATGACCTCAGTAGAGCTTCCGAAAGAGTGGGTCTTAAAATGATCATGGATAAAACCAAAGTCATGATTAACAACCATGTAGCACCCAGTCCTGTCAAGATCGGAGACTACATTTGAAGTTGTGGACGATTACATTTACCTCCGACAGACAGTCCATTTGAGTAGATTTAATTTCGAGAAAGAGGTCAACCGTCGAATCCAACTCGGCTGGGCAGCGTACGGGAAGCTACGCGATATCTTCTCATCCAACATACCAGTTTCTCAAGATGGAAAGTCAGACCAGTGATGACATGGCTCCGAAACGTGATCGTTCACTATGCCTCATCAAAAGGCTTGAAAGTCACCCAAAGGGCAATGGAAAGGGCTATTGCTCGGGGTTTCCTTGCGTGATCAAATCAAAAATGAAGATATTCGCAGAACTATGTTTGCCGAAATAGCACGAAGAATCGCCAATCTTAAGTAGCAATGGGCAGGGCACATTGCTCGCAGAACAGATGGCCGTTGGGGCCGAATGGTTCTGGAGTGGCGACCGCGTAGCGGAAGACGCAGCGGTGGAAGGCTTCCCACATGGTGGACCGATGACCTGGTGAAGGTTGCGGGAAACCGATGGATGCGAGACGCACAGGATCGTTCATTGTGACGACACTTGGGGCGGCCTATGTCCAACAGAGGACGTATAGGGGCTGAAATGACGATGATGAGTATTATCAATCAATGATTGAAGTAACTTTTTGGCTAATGGTATAACCGGACTTAGTTCGCCAATAAACCTATTAAATTTCTTAATAGTTCCCCAATTATGTCAGTCGCGGCGCCACGGCATAATCTGTCAATTCCTGGCTATCCTCGCTGTGTGCGCGTCACAAATCTTTGACACGCTTCCACTGTTCATGTTTACATACACATTAACACTGAAGTACAGGCTAAAATTATCCTCTTGGCTCATCACGTAACTATCATAACATCACCAACCCAAACAAGATTTTTAGCCGAAACCGTATGTTCGGCTAATCTTCCCGTTTCGTTTCTGCCGAATCGCCAAAAATATACATTCTATCTAAACTTAATTTTATAAAAAACCAAACAGTAAGTCAATTATTACATTACATACCAGAGATAACACATAGACGAACGAGGCTGGCAGTTTTTAGGGTTGCGTACCAAAGGGTAAAAAGGGATTGCTAAGATTCCACTGTCCGTCTGGTCACCAGGCTGTATGTGCTCATGAACCGTGATAGCTAGGCAGTTGAAATTTTCACAGGTTATGCATTTCTGTTGCCGCTGTAACAACAAATACTAAAAAAACAGAATAAAATAAATATTTAAGAGGGATAGACGTGTATGGTACACGTGATGTTTTTGGTACGGAACCGTTCTTGCGCGAGTTCCACTCGCACTTGGATGTTTTTTTACAATGTTATGTTTGTATGTAAATGTATGTTTGTTTAGTGCAAATCTTCAAATGGATTTTTTTACTTAAAATTCTCAATTTTGAGTTAAAATCCATGAAGTTCAAAATCGAAATCCAATTAAACTGAGATTTAGTATAAATAAATGATTGAATATGGTTCCATGGAGCTGGTCTGATGACGGAATCTGCTGGTGACTTTAAGATCTACTAGTAACAAGATGATCATGTTTGAGCACATTGGAATGACCTTGAATGTCTTGAGGAGTAATAAAAACTTCTTGAAAAATGGTTTTTCATTAAAAACTTCAGCTCAAAGATGTCGACCTGAATATTCAGCCACTGTTTGGCTGAAACAGAAACTGAACCTTCGGTCGATCACTACTTAGGACGCCTGTAATCTGTATCGGGTAAACGGGACCAGTAAACACCACACACCCTTAAAAAATGTTATAATTTTTCATTTTAAAATAATTGCACTGATTGTTAAGAAAAATTGTATTGCAAACAATCCGCCTTCGAGAAATGCTAGCTGGTTAATTTCCTTATCGTCGCGTACTCATAAAACTTCCAAGTAATTGCTGAAAAAACGTTGATGCATCTTGTTTCCATGTAACTTGATTGCTTGTTTCGCTCAATGGTTGCGTATCGCGGTTGTTGACCTTGGCAGGGCTCCCTCTGGGTCAGGTAAAATTACTTTAGGCACATATGGACCACGTATCTACGCTAATCTTAGTACGTCGGTCTCCATACATTTTATATGGCAAGTAGATTTGCAGAGCTACATTAGATCCACGCCAAAGCGAGGCCCACGTTTGCGTCGGTCTAATGTAGTTCCCGCTTAAGATTTTTTTATTAGAAGACTGTAAACACGAATCTGAGCTCTTTTAATGGCATAAACCACTTACCGCCTGCGACAAGTAACTTCAACACAATAGCTGGCCACCTGTCTTGCCTCCTGAAAGGAATACAGGCGTGATGTTATAAATAGGAACTAGTGAAAAGCATTGTGTATAATCTGCTTAATTAGCCGTGTGATACCCGGCCGTGAATAGTTCACCCGTTTCTTCCCATGCGTTCCCACTAAGATTACGTTCAAATGGATGAGCAGTGGTTAAAATAGATTGCTGTAACATTTCCGAGACTGTGTCGTACACACATTCTTGTTTCCCTAACCCGTGTACCTCTGTTGGTATAAATTGTGGGCTTACTACCACAACGTAAGTCCTAGAAAACATCTACTGGCATCGCGGCAGGCCCAGATAAAGATGTCAAAACGAGCTTAGCGCCTTTAGACAGGATTTGACCGTATCAGTTGAAGATCGATAAAGAGAAAGGAGACCTTTCCTCACCTGTACTTCACCACACCGTACCGTTAAAATAATATGTCACAAGAGCAAGAACTCGATTAAAATTGTGAGAGACTGTATGAACAATCGACGAGAGGCTATGGTTGAGCGCTTGAGCTTGTCCTTGACGGCAGTCTCTAAATGGGGCGATGCTAATTTGGTCAAGTTCAATACTGCTTAAACCCAAACGTGTTTTTTTTTACTTAAAACGAATCAATTTCACCTGGCTTTAACCTTTCGAGGTGTAGGTAAATGTGCCGATAACCGATCATCTTGATCTTCTAGCTGTTACGGTAACATTTACCTTCATCTTTGGGTTACCAAAAAGTTGAGAATCTTAGCAAAGGTGAGATCACACATCACGCAGAAACAGCTGCTCAAATTGTATCAAGCGCAAGTTCGATCGTGTATGGAGTAGCTCCAGATACCAGCTTAATGCAAGCGCATTAGAGTCAATTGAGAAATGAGCCAAGGGGGTCATGCCATCAAAGGATGCAATCGTCGAGTCAAAACTTCAAAGTCTTGAGTATCGGTGCCAAGTTGCTAGCCGTCGGTTTTGTATTGGTTGCATTTCGGGGAGTGCGCTTCGGAATTGCATGGTCTAGTTTTGCCAAGCCCGATCCATCTTCAGATCAGTAGAATTACGGCGATGCACCGTCGGTACATGGTGGACATCACATCCGTACTTACCAAAAATTCATTGCGCGTACAGCTGACTAGAATTCCCTGCCGGAACCTTGTGTTTCCTAGTAGCTTATAACAAGGAGATCTTAAACTCGAGAATTAAAAGTTATTTTTAGGCAAGCGTGGTCCATCGTCGATCATTACATAACTTGCTTGATCAGGTGACATAGAAGTCAATCGCGAGCTCCTCAATGATAATAAAAAATTAAAAAAAAAAACAATCAACACACAAGCTTCGCAAGCTCGGAACTAACTGGAATGGGTCACTTTGCCGCCCGCAGGTAATTAGCTAACAAGCTGTCACTAATGCCCGACTTTACCCCGAGGAAAGGGGAGAACCGACACATCGACACACATAGACGCAGTTGTACCGTGTAGGGGTTAAACGTGACGGAGGGCACCTCTTCACATAGCGGAGTTTCTGTGATGGTGTGGCAAATAGGAGCACGCTTGTTTCTATAGAGGTTAGACAAAGAGGAAAGAACATCCTGTGATGTAATCAAAGCGTTAAGTAATCCCTATAAAGAATAATCTAAATAAAATAAAAATCTTACAATTTTGAGGAGCATAACATCAGTAGTTTAATGTTTTTGAACAAAAAACAAACTACTCAAGTCTTATTTCAGTAGATTTTGCCCGCGACTTCGTCCGTATGAATATCGATTATAGCAGACGCAAAGGCGAGGTTAGACCTCGCCTTCGCCAGGTAAAAAGTAGCCTTTGTCCTTCCTTGGGGTTCAAGTTTACTCCGCGCTTCGTTCCAAATTTTATTTTAGTCAGTTTAGCTGTGAAAGCGTAACAGACAGACAGACACGAGTTATTTTCGCATTTATAATTATAATATGGATTAAACTGAATCAAATTGTGGGCAAAATTTTGGTCCAAGTTTCGGAAAAATACACATCAGAAATGTTTGAAAACAATTTAGCAGCCCTATCCAGAGTTCCAGACAAACTAATTTTAGAACTTCACATTCTGCTGAATGTTGCGTGAACACCCACTCAATTTTGCTTCTCCTGTCACAATCATGCATCTTTAAATGCGCGCCGGCAACGAATTCCGCGTACCCAACCTTTCTGAGGCAGTTCTCAAATTAGATTTTACGCGCTGATAACATAATTCCCGATTTACCGGAAATTGCTCGAGATTGTAACTTTCCTCAATAAAATGTTCACGATTTGCTCCCATCACATTTCGTTTGTAATAGTGTAGTAGAGACTCATCTCCGTTCACTAGGAAAACACTCATAAATCTCATTTGCATAAAAATACACATTCAAATCTGCTAATAAATACCTTTAGTATGTTTGAACGGGATAAAAAATGATCCAATTGTTTTCCCAAGTAAATCATGCAGTAAAAGATAAAGCGCATGCTACCGCTGCTGCCGTCAAAGGCGGTCCTCGCTGGTGTGTAGATAATATTGTCTGACAAGCGAAGCGAAAGATAACAGCCACCGGACGCCGATGCTCCTATCGAATTTATTCACCTTCCGCACGATGACGTCACCACTTTATCTTAGACTCACACGTCACACTGAAACTCGGGTGGCGACTGCAGAATTGATAAGTGTGGGATTTTAATATAATTGGAATTGATGACGTTGAGTGTCTCAGCGCTTATCCTGCGTAGATACGGATTCAATTGATAACATTTAAGCTAGTCCGACGCACTCGTGGACCACGCCTGATTTGTTCGTAGAGCGACGTCGCGTGGCATGCCGTGGCGTGGATCTAGTGCTAGTGTAGTTCTACAAGTCTAGTTTCAAATATAAAATGTATGGAGACCGACGCGCCCAGATCTACGTGGCACACGTGCACTTTCAAATAATTATTTGAAAATTATCCGATGCAAGCTTGTTTTTTTTAACTGGCTTCCAAAAATGGATTATGTTCTCAATGCTACTTATTTCATGTTAAGCGATATCTTCATTAATTGTGAACAGATTTTGACGATTCTTTTCTGGTTCGAAGGAGGATTTTACCCAGATCCCATTTAAATTCAATGATTTGATGAAGAACTACGGAGATAGACCAAATCTTCCGGGTTTACTGCAGTTGCATGCCTGTTCATTGTTACCACCGTTTCGTAATATAACATCACGGCGCCGCAATGCTCTGAAGGGGTATGCAGATGCGTAAAGTTTAACCTAGTGTAACCTCATTTCATCAATGTTCAATTTCCATGTTATTAGAGCATAACTTTTATTTCTGAGAATGTGAACTATTCATAAGTTTGATCTTATTACGTGAGAGGCCACGTCCACATTGTATCTTACTATACTTGTATCTTTTGTTTTCAGTCGCATGCGTATTGAAGTTAGTTTCTCGATAAGTTGTTGTACCCTACTTTAGACGAGTTTGTTTTCTTTAAAAACATAACATGAAAACAGTTTCTTGCAAACATTTTCAAGTAGGTCATACCCAATGGGAACTTTTAGAAAGATTCCTGGATATTATTTATTTACCATCGTTTGTCAAACACATGCTCGTAATTTATCATCAGGTTTAAACGGCGAAACAAACCCACACGTTCATTATAAAAATGAAACAGGCCAGTCAAGCGTGGGACATAGCTATATTTTTAACAAGACGTCGAAAATGCAGCTTGTCCTAAAAAAATTCGTCGGGAAGTATCAGACTACTGCCTAGTGGTATGGGCAATCGCTATACAAATCATCCGAGAGTTGACTTACAGCTCTTTTTTATTACCCAACTACGCCAGAAGGAGAGTTATGTTTTTTGATTGTGTGTATATTTCTTTGGCATGCCCTAGAGAGCATTTCTTTAAACTAAAAACCATTTGTTGCATTAGAGGTCACAAAACTAAAATGGTGAATATTAGCGCCAAGTTTTTTTTTTCTCGATTAACATATAGTGCATCAAAATAAAAGGCTCGAGGAAACGATTTCAGAAGTATTACTCACTAAAATGTAAGAAATAAACAGTGTCAAAAACCTGAGCGCAAAAAAAAGACTAAAAAGTTCGAAACAAGTCGCTAAGCAATCTGATGCAGTTGAAGGCGCCTAATCTATGATTGAACTAAAATAAATTCCACGAACTGTAGGTTTAAGTGATTGGTTTAACTGACTTGTATCGAACTGTTTTAGTAATTTAATGTAGTCTGGTTTTTTGTTTGTTGAAGAACTGTAATAAATGATACCTTACCTCCTACCTCTTCAATAAAGTGATATCTCAAAGCCCACGCTATCTAATTGACAGATTTTAGGAGTAGTATTTTTTATTATAGTTAGCATCAACTCTGATTAATCTTTTTCTAATTCGGAAATATAGCTGCCTTTTTAGAGGCCATACACTAAAGGCACTTAAAAAGGGTTCCTAGCCCTTACGGTCATTATCTGAGCGATCCGTGCTTATATTTTACTTAGGAAGTCAATGATGTATCTCACGTAGCTCTAAGCAAGAGAGCTCGCTTCAGTAGTCCAGAGGAACTCGAAAACTTGATTAGTCCAACAGTAAATTATAATATTGCTTTATTTTAGCAAAACTATGTCGCCTACCTGAAAGCTTGCCTAGAAACAACCTATGAAGTCTTGACTTAAAGACTTCTTGTTGTTTAAGGCATAAGACGTTTACTGCTGGATATATGTGTCCCTCAAGTATCGCGACAAAGATTCAATCGACCAAAGTGACTGTTTCTAATTAGCCTTAGGTTATTTAAAGTTTTGCTACAAATTACTGTAAGACCTAAAGTCTACGGACGCTTAGCTTCATAGACGCGTACAATGTAGAATACGCGTCAGTCGTGTACATGTTTGTAGTTCTTATTCTCTGTTTCCATCAATAAAATATTTATAAAACGTGTATAATTTGTGTCAACCAGGCGTACGAGCGCGCCAACTTAGCCGACGCATTGTTGCCGCGCACGCTGATCGACGGCGAGCTGATCATCCGCCAGGGCGACACCGCCGACGGCATGTACTTCGTGGAGGACGGCGCCATCAGCATCCGCATCACCCGCGACGATGGCAACGAGCATGAGATCAAGCGTCTTGGTAAGATTTAAAGAAAATACACTTGTTTAATATAAACTTAAAATCAAACAACACGTTTACAGGGTAAATGAAACAATGAGTTAGAAGAACATTTTGTTATTTTATTATTGATCGACTCGCGCTTTACATCTATCTCACCTGATGAAAGGATGCCTGCAAGTTATGACTGAAACACAAACTCCGGCAGAAAATTCCACTCCTTAGCTGTCACAATGAATGTGTTCCCAAAACCTTTTATGCGTATGGGTGGGATGTCTACCATACATCGGTGGCACATCACCGTACGTCTGGATGGTGGTCAAATTATGGAACGAACTTGATGAAATTAAGTTATGCAATTCCGTTTGCCGCTACCGTTCTAATTAAGGGCGTTGAAGGATGAACCTTAATTGTATACAAAGGTGTACAATCAAATATTACAAAAGTTTAACGTTGTTGTGCATGCGAGTCACATCGTTGCGTGAGCCCAGTTCCCTGTCCCTCTCACACTTTCAACGCTCTCTTAGACACGAAGCCTGACTGTGATATGTTTACGGACGAATGAAAGACGATCATGACACTGTCTGGAATTCTGAGAGATGAGTGCGCGAATTTTGTGTAAACTAATGTATGCAGGGCAGATAGCTGTTTTGTCAAAACAACATGATACTAATTTTAAACCTTACATGTACATGTATTTATTGAGTAATAGATGCAGGACAGCCGGAGTATGTAACAACGTCATCTATAAGAGCGTTGAGCAATCAATAACCTATTAGTTTGCCTTACTTTGCTCACCGTCTGCTCCCAGTGACGGGCGTATGATCGATTGTCTTCGATTCTTAGAACAGCACCGCGTGTGAAATATTCTACTACAATATTTAGGGCGCAAACTACATTATACTTTGCTGTTGACACACGATTTTTGACACCGACTTATTAGATTACCCTTTGCCTCTTTCAAATAAGATTATGTATCGGAAAGTAAGTCCGTTAAGAAGTTAGTTTTCTTGTCCAAAAAGCTATCCATCTTCTTTTCTTCAAGCAAATGTGTTACGAATTATGATAGTGGCAAATTATGCATAACGTTAAATCACTTTGTATATATGCTGAAACCGTTTCGTATGACAACAAAACTATCGATGAGGCGAGACCTTGAGAATTATTAACTCTATCAACAACAAAATCTTCTATATTTATATTCCATAATAACTGTAACTAGCGAACCGTCCTAGCCTCGTACAAAATCATTTAAATTCACGGCTTTTCTCGAATATTATATAAACATAAACCTTCCTCATGAATCACTACTGTCTATTGGTGAGAACCGCATGAAAATCAGTTCAGTAGTTTCTGAGTCCATCGCGGACAGACAGACGAATTGTGGAACTGGTTTTGTAATATCTAAAGAAACAATAACGACTTAATAGTAACGTCAACAACTCGCCTTTTTACTCGGTACGTGTGATCAAGGCATAAGGAGTTAGCGAAAAAATTTACATGAACAGTGAGCTACAAAACTGTCTATTAGCACTCTTACTAATGATTATATCGTTTGTGTTCAACAGAGGCTGGTGGGTATTTCGGCGAGCTGGCTCTCGTCACCCACAAACCACGCGCTGCTTCTGCTTACGCCGTCGGACCCACCAGGGTGGCATGTAAGTATAAATAATAATTTTCATACATCACTAGATCCTCATCATTTCCAGCCGAAAAACGTCCACTACTGGACATAGACCTCGCCTAAGTGTCGCCACTATGACCGCTCTTGTATGTCGAGAAACTGATTAACTCATTGAATGTCGTAATTAGAGACACAATAGAAAGACAATTGCTTATGTCGAACTGTGTAACTTAAGACATTCAAAAGGTTAATGCGAATCCACAACCCTCACCAGTCACCAGGAGGCTTACCATGACGTGTTAAAATCTCAGTCGTGCAAGTGAGAAAAAGGGATGGAGCTATGCACCCTATATTGCTCCATCCTTTTAATAATTTCAGTTTAGGTCGCAAAATGGATCGCGCTAAGAGCTCATGGTAGAGCCGCAGATCGTCGGTCCACCTTGTGGAAAGCTTTCTTGCGCTGCCTGCTCAGGTACGTGGTCGACACTCCAGAAACTTGCGACCCTCCGACCATCTATTCTGCGAACAATATGCCCTGTCCCCTGCCATTTAATTTTGGCGATTCTTCGGGCTATGACCTTAGTTCTCCTGCTGATTTCTTGATTTCTGATCCATAGTACTTACCTAATGTCTTTGTTTGCCTTATTGGCAGTAACTACTGTAAGAACTAGTATCAAACGCACTAAGTTCTGTATTCTACAATTGCAGTTTTGGCCACTAAAGTAATAATTCCTTCCGATCGAATTTTGATCACGGTGACCAATCTTAGCACAGATTAACCACCTTGTTATACCTACCTACACAGGAGATATTATAGTGCTCATGCGTGTGCGCAAACGGATGCACCTGTTCTTTTACTCTCATAATCCGATAGGACGGCAATCCGACACGACCAGGGAGCGATCGGGCACAGGACTAACGACTTTACGTACTTTCCGAGGCATGGGTATCACACCATCAATTTCCAAACTCTGGGCAGCAACAAAGTACCTAAATCCTCTTGGAAAAACCCAATAGCACTTTTTAAAACTCACTAAACTAATCCTAAACTAGAGAAAGCACTAAGCTAGAATGAAATACGAAGTCTGTTGTTATTGATTGGCTTGCACTTGACCATTGTCTCATTTGATGGTAATGCGATGATAATTCGACGGTGAACACGCTTGCCTAGAACTAACCTATTCACTCTTGTATTAAAAATACCTAAATTGTAGCTATCAGGAAACCCAGACTCCGTCTTCGCCTGATTAATGACAATAGGCTCGCCCTCTATTTCAATATTTTAAAAAAAAACGCTTTTTAGTGGGAAATCATCCAATGACTTCTCTCGCGCTAGGGCGGAGCAGGGCCGTGTGTCACTTTTACTGACTAAAATCCACTCCTATGTTCCTTCTTTGCCTTGGCCCCAGTAGGCTTCGGCCCTGCAGGGTCTCCAGTTTTACGGTGCGTGTGGAACGGTACGCGCCGTCGACAACTTACACTCGATAACCAGGACGGTTGAAATTTTTTTTTTTTCTACTGGCAATTATTGAAGCAGTGCAGCCAACCCGAAAACAACGAGAACGTTGTGCAGGTGTTTATTGCCGGCCAGTAAACGTTGGTACTAGCGTCTCATTCAGCGCCGGCCTCATTAGCATGTCGCCGGCTGACAGCCTCGCTGCAGCATTAATCACCATACATTATCTCACAACGTTTGCTTCTTATTATCCTCTATTGATGGAATAATACCTTATACATTTTAGGCCTGAAATACAACCAGCACGAAAACTACATGTAATGTAAGAATGATTTGCAGTAAAATTATAAAGCAATCTATAACCTTTACTTTACGACAAGGGGGAAGTGGGGGTTATCAAATATGTCCTCCTAATCTGGGTGACGGGACTGGGAATGTCAGACTTTTGTTTTCTGAAACCTACCCGTGTTCCTTCAATTCACCTTTGCATTATTCCAGGCACACTGTTTAATATTATAATAAGAGGAGCATTACACATTTGCAGTATAGACTTTAAGACTAAACCATGAGATTGTTTAAGTGTTTTCTAAAACCTATTTGCAAAATAAATACAATTTATCATAATATCTGAATACCGTAAAATGGGGTGAATAGAGACAAAACTTTGGTTTGGTTTTTCACTTTGATACTGTAATATCGGCCTCTAACAAAGCATCGATTTTTTAGAATAACAATTCATTAAAAAAATGATATAGTTAAATGCTGCAAAAAATGTTCAATTATCGAGAAAATACCCTTTAAAGTTTTGTCTCTATTCCAACCTAAGTCTCTATTCACTCCATTTTACTGTACAACAAGAGTTTGAACCTGTCTATGTCTTTGAATAGCATTAAATTAAAAACTACGTTTTTTTTTTACTTTTACGTTTGGCTAGTTTTTAGCTATACGTATCCGAAACCAAATCGGAATTTGTGCGGTTGTCCGCGCTTTCTCAAATCTTTAACTTTGCATACTATTGTGGTCATAAGTAAGAACTATCAAGATTCCCTTCCACCCCCTTGTAAGAAAAAATAAGACATGTTCGATCCCCCTCTCTCTTAATCTTCGTCTTACGTAATAAATAAATGGCCACTAAAACGGACGCCTCTAATAAGCCAGAATCATAATTATATATTACTGAACATGTTAAAATAACATATCCAATATTAACAACGTTTTTGTCTATGTTGACTTTCCCAGAGTGTTTTGTCATAACAATCATGCTTATAAGTGTCCTCGATTGTTTTATTAAAGTCTAGTGTCGACGATATAATGTTTCAATAGAAAAAACGTCACTTGGAAACATGCCAATTTTGTCATTACAAGGAGTGCATGCATATAATGTTTGAGATTCCACACGGAGTGACATGATTACAAACGGTCTCGCGGTTCAAGTCACGGCTATAACAACTGAGCATTTGTAATTAACTGCTACTAATAAATAACTTGTTATCACAAAGTACCAATCGATATGGAAACAAACTATATCTATAATGTTTAGATTAATTTTCGTTACCTTCATTTTAATTACTCGACTTTATGTTTACAATTCGTAGAAATGATAAGTGCTGAGTACTAATTAATTAGCCCAACCAATCGACTATATTTGTTTTGTCCATATCTTTAATATTAAATACTACCCCTAAATATTAACATTGATTCTATAAATCTAGAAGTTACAAAAAAAATATTTCAAAACTGAACAAAATAAGAAAACCCATTCCGAATAGATTGTACCACACCATTCCGACAATCGAAATCCCGACGAACGCTATTTCGACAGATCACTATCCCGACCTGCAGTATATCGACAGAACACTAAGTCGATGGAGTTTATCTCGACTGAACGCTATACCGACAGTCATTTGGTCGACAAAACACTAGATCGACTAACTGTTGGCCGACTGAACGCCATGCCGACGTTCAGTAACCCGACAGCACTCTTTGCCGAAATGCTTTATCTCGACTAATATCCACAGATAAACCACGGGACGTCAAGACACCACAGCGACAAGCGGAATAACCTAGAATTTAGAAAAATAAGGTTCAATCAATAGAAGAATTTAGAAAAATAAAAAAATAATGAATATTTATTGAGATAATGAGAAAACGTAGGAAAGCTAAAACTATTCTCTCAGGGTGAACAAATTATTTAAATGAGTTCAATATACGGACCTCTATTTTTGAGTACCTAATCTTTTTTTTTTTTTTTTTTTTTATCTATTATAAACTAGTACTTGACTGCGATCCCGCCTGATGGTAAGCAGTGATGCAATCGTTGATGGTGAGGCGCACTAGTTTATTAAGAGCCTATTCACTCTAGCCTTGAAGACACCCAAATTATAATTAGACGGGAAGACCGCAGCAGGCAAACTGTTCCAGTCCTTTGATGTACGCGGTATAAATGACGAGGCGAAACGCTTAGTCCGGACTGTAGGTGTTTCAACAACGTAAGGGTGGATACCTGCCGTGCGTCGGCTTGTCCGATGGTAGAATTGAGATGGCGGAATCAAGTCATGCAATTCCTGCGCACACTCTCCAAAATGCAATCTGTAAAAAACCGAAAGGCTGGCTACCCTACGCCTGTGCTCAAGGCTTTGAAGATTGGACTTGACTAAATCTGGATCACCAATCAGCCTCTTCGCACGCCTTTCCATCGAGTCCAAAGCTGCCAGGTGGCACTCAATCTATTTTTGGATGAAACACAATAATTGACATATCGCTACATAAATGCGGTGTGTGTTTGTATCACTGTACATTGAACAGTGGTCCATTTTTAAGTGATGCGGGCTAATGCTTGACTGAGATCCCAAGTGATGGTAAGCACTGATACAAACGATGATTGTGAGATGCACTGGGTTATTACGAGCCTATTCAATCTAAACTTGTCTATTTAAAGCCTTTCACTCTAGCGGTGAAGACAGCTAAAATATAATCAGTAAGACTTGAGACTTGAGCCTTCAGTTCTTGGGAAATTTCTTCAAACCTAAACTTTGGGTTTAGTAATTCATTAAGTCCAAAGCTTGGATAGCTGATAGGAATCTCGGCGTTCTTGCAAAGATCCGACGGTACAGACGGACAGCTTCTAATGCTAAACAAATCACAGGCCCAATCGTATGTTAAGAGTACTGCAGTCACACATGATCTAGTGCTTCAAAATGTTACACAGCAGCTTTGGACTCAGTAGAAAGGCATGCGAAGAGTTTAATTGGTGATCGCCTATTGTTTGGTATAGACTATACTATAATCAATAATTTTAATAACTTGTTTTATATTATAACGTTCTATCATAGGGCCTAAGGAAATCGAAAATTAATGGGTGCAACAAAAATAGTAGCAAAAAGCATACATACCTATAGATATTGTGCGAAATTAGATTCAGACATAATCATTTATATTATAATTGAGCTATTTTGCAAGTTCAAATGAAGAATCAATTTGTATTGAAAAAGCTCAAAAAATGTGGTAATTTAAACTGCTAGCTAAATTGAAAATACTTTTTCACTAAACTCGGAGGTCCTAGATTCGATATACGGATCGTGCTATTGGGTTTTCATTTTGGCAGTTACTACACCCGGAGTTGGTTTGGTGGTAAGACACCACCGTTGTTCCACGGAAATCACGCATAGCTTGATTTTAGCTGTCATTAAAAGTCTTCGACAACCAGTCTTCTTAAGAATATCGTCTATAACCAGTTTCCCAGTTTTGAACTTAGACAAGCAGTTGCTCCATGTACCTTATATTCTGGTAAGGCATTGGTCAGCATTTGTTTTTAATTCCAGGCATAAGTGTAGGAAACACTAATTTAATTAAACCTATTTTTTTTTAATCCATCATGTCGTTCAGCCAGCAGAGCTGGCCAAAGAACGTTTTTGTCGTTCATTCACATTTTAGTTAAAGGAATTCTCTCGTTTTTATCCGTATTTTTCTAAATTCTAGGTTATTCCGCTTTTTGCTGTGGTGTCTTGACGTCCCGTGGTTTATCTGTGGATATTAGTCGAGATAAAGCTTTTCGGCAAAGAGTGCTGTCGGGTTACTGAACGTCGGCATGGCGTTCAGTCGGCCAACAGTTAGTCGATCTAGTGTTTTGTCGACCAAATGACTGTCGGTATAGCGTTCAGTCGAGATAAACTCCATCGACTTAGTGTTCTGTCGATATACTGCAGGTCGGGATAGTGATCTGTCGAAATAGCGTTCGTCGGGATTTCGATTGTCGGAATGGTGTGGTACAATCTTCCGAATACGATAAGTCATTTAAACAAACCTTTATTACTGTCCGTTCAAGCCATTTTGACTTCTATTTACTGTAGCCGCCATTTATCATGACACTGCCATGCAACGCAATAAAAGTCACAATCGGTTGAACTGACAATAAAAAAATTGTTTAAATGTCTCATCTTATTGCGAATGGAGCATAGAAAATATAAAACTTTTTAAACATATTGTTGTAGTAAAATATTGTTTGAATTATCCCATAGAACTCGGTAAACCATAGCATATCATTTTCATCTTGAATTTGTGAATGAATTCTTTCCCTTGTTCATTGTCACGGACTCATTCTTGCCGTCTCTTTGAATCTAATCATATAAACTCTTATCATCTTGTTCTAATAAATGTCATTTGAAAACCAGACTGTCAAACCACGGCTTTATTAACGAATAAAGCCATAACATAGTATGTAAATGTTCCAGTCCTTGACGTGGAGACGTTCGAGCGCCTGCTGGGCCCGTGCATGGAGATCATGAAGCGCAACATCGACGACTACGAGGAGCAGCTCGTGAAGCTGTTCGGCGACAAGAGCAACCTCACCGACGTGCGATGAACTGCCGCACGCGACCACCAGCGCCCACACTTGTTTCCCTTCCACACACCGTAATCTGCTCCTCTAACCATCCTATTCGAGGTTATGCTGACGTATGCATCACTCGTCTAAATTATACTCGAAAATATGTCATGTTAACGTTTTAGTTAATTTTTACCATATTAAAACTACTGCTATATTGAATGTGATGATCGTTAAGAACAAATAATTGATTGGGGTTACCAATATTTTTACGCCAATACATGACAATGATAACATTTAAATATAATAATAACTTAATTAAGGCTCACAAGGTAGCTCTTACATATTTATTTTGAACAGCATAACCTCATAGAAATCAAGACAGTTTGTGCTCATAAAGCATACGCTTACTAAATAGCTTCTTGTAACTTATTTTGTGCTTAACCAACAAAAATGTTGAACAAGTACAAATACACAAGATTAATTGATTTTATTTGAAGTAGTGCCATGTTGTTTATTTAATTTGAACTTATTGTAGTAGATAAATAAAAGGGATTACGCGTTGAATGGAAGGTGAAACGATGACTACAAGACGAGCGCTCAATAATATTGCATTGATACAAAAATACGCTTATTTTAGATAGAGAAATGCCTTAGTAGCTAAGTATATATAAGGTACACCGAGGAGGCGGCGGCGAGGCGAGCGCGTAGAAAACAAAATGTTGACGAGACATTGTGCTCAGTTTATGTGCCATAACCACCGGTGACGGTCCACGGCGACACGACGCGCCAACACTATTCGGTTGTTTGAACGAATTCATTGCTTTCAGCTTGATCTTCATTTTTCCATCACAGTTCTATAAGCTTTTTGTGTGCAATATAATTATTATTTAATTAAAGCGTGTCATAACAAATTTTGTTTTCTACGAATGTCGTCACCCAACAGAAACAAGTCAACAGCTGACGATTACAATAAAAGAATTTATGACTCGAGGGTAAAAGGCATTAGTGTTAAACTTTAACATAATTATGTTAACGTAGTGAGTGGATACAATGCAATACTATTCGGCACTCGGCCACGTCTTATCTTGGGATATTCTCAATCGCTAACGCCATTTCTAATAACTTAAGGTATTTCCACTGACACAGGCTTTTCTGAATAATAACAAAATTATATACCTATTAGGTAAATTATATACTTAGTTGTATTCTTTATTTTTGTGATTAGATTAAATCTATCACTTTCTATTTTTTATTTATTTTTTTAGCTCGGTTAATGGTTTTTCGTCGATATATGTATATGGAGATAGTAATGCGAAGATCAGTTTATTATATTATGCCAAATTATAAATAATAGTTTACGTATGTGTCATTTTAATAGGACAGCTTATTAATTTGGGCATTTTTCACTGTAAAGTCTTAAACATTCAGACTTGATATCGAACGCAAAATTCTGTCTTAATAAAATGCATATATTTACATAAATATATATATATAATATTATTATTTATTTAGTTTCGCAGAATATTATTACGATTGTTTCATAGTAATTTTGTTAAGCAAAAGGAATTGTTTATGTTGTCTTTAATTAATTTAAATCTTCTTTTCTGTTGTAGAGAGTTCCTATTGTTTTGTTTGCTCTTTAACAATTTTACATTATAATAGATCTGAGGTGTTTATCTTTGTAATACTTTTATAGCGAACACACAGCTCCAATGAACAAATAGTAGATGCCCATCGTTGTTGTTTTATATGTCCCTGTAAGAGATCGATGTATAAATTGTAATGAGTTGGTTCAGCGAACACTCGTTAGTAGTCCGGCGCAGGCGCACTCGGCGACCCTCAGGTACAACGTTCCAGTATTATTTGAATTAGAACACCCTACCACCTTTATTTGTGAATCCAGCCAAAGTAGGTGAGTGCGTAAATATCATGTGTAGCGCTAAATATTTAAGTATATATTTACTATGTAGTAGTTAGTTTTCGTCATTTCTTATTGTAATTTAAATATTAGTAGATTAGGAAATTTTAATGGAATATAGTCAAATCCTGAGGGGTGAGGTGTATCGTTTTTGACGCCATGTACAAAAGTGTACAAATTGATTTCAGATGCCATAGAAGATTTTATTTTATTGAATGAATATAATACGTTATTTTATTGTGAATTATAAATGTGCCGCTTTCTAATTTCACTGGTTAACTAAGTGCGGGCATGGCTCCGTGTCGGCACTTCATACATGTCGGCCTTCGCTTCGCTTCTTGTTGTTATTCAATAGCATTCGTTATGTATCTAACTACTGGTTTGAGTTTGACGTAGCTAATACATTCCCTTACTGGTTGACATTGTATTTATTTATATTATTTATGAGAATATTGTTGTCCGCCCATCGATTTTCTATAGTTAAATTCTCACTCGAAGTGCCTATTTCGTACAACAACATGAATCAGGAAACAATTTTCTTAGTACACTCTCTCACTAACAATTAAAATATTATTAATCTCGTGTTTTAACTTACTTAAACTGCCTTTTTCTATGTGAAATTGTGAAACGTGTTGTGAGATTTGTGTATTTAGTGCATCGGACATTAAACAATCAGTAGTTCCGGTCTAAGATGTGAAACAACTCTGTGTCTATGTACGATAACACGACAATGTTCAGAATATTTACCTTTCACGGACGCTTGCTTGTCTTGTGAAACACTTGACACTATAAAACATGCGGTAAATATTTTGACTAACAATAGGACGATTTTTTATGTATTTAATTGGATGGTGTCGAATCCACTATTTATCCATGAGCACTAGTAACTTTGGGGAGTGTGATGTTCGGTTGGTTTTCCTAAGATCGTGTACATGGTCTGATATTGCTGTGTATAACGTTGTGTTTGTTACATTGTACTGTACAGGTGAGGTGCGTCACGTCACCACAATGTCTGTGTGTCCCCGTGTAATGAACCCAGTAGTTAATATTATCGTGCAATAATAACTAATAACTGTCATTTATCTATGTCGTTTACATCAATATCATGTGTTAAATTTTTGTCTGTGTGGAATTTATTTATAGAATTTAATAAAATATAAATAGAATAAGAAATATATATCGCTCTTAATACTGGTGTTTAATAATATTCAGCATCGGTAAAGTAGGAAATGCTAATCAAATTACACTTGTATATTCAGTTTTTTATTGAAAATTAATCGACACGCAACATCTTTAATGTTAACATAGAAGCACAAATGTCTAGAACGCGTGATCGTGATCGATGGGAGATTTCCGTTCTGTTGTCTTCCATGGGACGCACAGAGGCTGCTATTCGAACATCCCAACGCATCATTCGAAACGCTATGATCATATGCATTCTCTGGCATACTAATGTAAAATTGAAATTCAATACGCTTAACCGTAGCGTAATTTTTTATAAATTATACTAGTCATTGGTGTCTAATGTAGATTTGTAACCTGACAGCACGTTGGAATGGAACATACTCCATGTCTTCAGTCACAGTAGGTGTAAGTCGTCATCCCCGTTCCATACGAAGTGAAAGCATATCAGCGCGGCGGCCGCGCCGCACCTACGATTACTGCACATGTGTACATCCGGTAGCCAGTTGAGAACTAGTACCGCTTTTCCCACGTCATGAGCTTACCCTGTACATTTATAAAAATTATGTATCGTAAAATGTTAGAAAACTGAATTATATTTGTTTGTAGATCTAAGTGTTGTTTATTTTATATCACCTACAAAACTAATTTAACCGAATACACTAAGGGCCATATTTCACCGGGACACCATGGTGGCACAACCAGCCGCGCCACCATCAAAATGTATAGAGCTCTATTGAGGTTACTCATCTGGTGTCTGTTTTTGGTAGCGCAAGCAATTTGGTGGCGCTACCAACTCTGACAGTAGTCCGGCCGCCAGCCACGCCCCCACCAAAGAGTGTAATATGATGAAAATCTAACCTAAACGGATAAACTAGATTAACTACGAAGCAATCACACTCTAAAGTGTTCTTTATTTTCATTATTCGTGAGCTGGCCCACTTTTCCGCACTAGTGCGAAAAATAGTCAATTGCATGCTTAAAAGCGGTAGGGACAGGAGCGGCTCGAATGTGTGAGCCGAACTGAGGTGCGGCGAATAGAATTATTTCACTTCTTGTACATAATAATATTTAAGACAAATCGAGGTGAATTTCTTAATCTTCTTCTTCTTCCTGCCCTTGTCCCATTTTATTTGGGGTCGGCGCAATACGTTTGTTTCTTCCATTTTGTCCTGTCACTCGTCACGCTATCACTAACTCCCTTTTCTTAAATATCACTTCTCACACAATCCATCCATCTTTTCTTTGGTCTCCCTCTACCTCTCCATCCATCCACATGTGAATTTCTTAATCTAAGCTAAAAATTATCTAACTTTAAACGTTAGATAATTTTTTATTTAAAAAAGTCGGTACTAATTAAAAAAAAAAATGACAACCCGTCACGTCTGATTTTCTTCTTCTCTAGCTTATAAGTTGATAGGTTTTTTCATCATTGGCGTCAGGCATGTAATACGCACGGGACTTTCACCTCTATGGTAACCTCTGTAGTTACCCTAGAGGTGAAAGTAACATAATTCGTCCCGAGAAGAAGTTTGCGGCCGAGCGTAGCGAGGTCACTAATTCGAGGGACTAAATAGGTTACTTTCACCCCGAGGTGTGTGGCTTTTCATTACGAATACAAGGAAAGTAAAAATAAAATAAAACGTTTGTAAAATCTGAGTCGTCGTACCTGTGATCCTAGGTAGGTAGCTTTCTTCCCAGCCTGATACGATAATGTATTAAAATTATTGCGGGGAAGAGGTTGAACAATAAGGTTTTAACTACTTTAGATAGGCCTGTTGGTCTTGTGGTTAGTGACCCTGACTGCTATGCCGGAGGTCGAGGGTTCGATTCCCACCCAGAACAAATGTTTGTGTGATGAGCACAATCATTTGTTCTGTGTCTGGGTGTAATTTATCTATAATATGTATGTATTTAGAAATATATAAGTATGTTTATCAGTTGTCTAGTACCCATACTTACCCACAAGCTCTGTTTAGCTTGGGACTAGACGGCGCTGTGTGATAGTTGTGGAATATTATTATTACTTTATAGCACTAGTGCGTAATGGTAATCAAAATGTCAGTTTCCTAACAAGGGCCATTATGTACCTAAGTGCACTGCAATAAGACTGGCCTGTTGGTCTAGTGGTTAGTGACCCTGACTGCTATGCCGGAGGTCGTGGGTTCGATTCCCACCCAGGACAAATGTTTGTGTAATGAGCATAATCATTTGTTCTGTGTCTGGGTGTAATTTATCTATAATATGTATGTATTTAGAAATATATATGTATGTTTATCAGTTGTCTAGTACCCATAACACAAGCTCTGCTTAACTTGGGACTAGACGGCGTTGTGTGATAGTTGTGGAATATTTTTATTATTAAGTGTATTGAAAGAATTCGTTTGATACACGTGCAAATTTGACACTGCAGCCCTCGGCTCCATAACACACTCGCCTACGGTTCGTGCGAATTCCGCCTCGGCCGCAATAACAAACTTTCTACACTTGAATCAAAATGTACTATTCCATGATTCATCCCCGAACGGGTTAAGGGCCAAGCGCCCGAAAAATGCCATAAAACAGTGATTTTCTGAGGCCTACATCTCCGTAACGGCTAGGTCAATTGGTTTGAAAAAAATATATGTTTATTATAGATTCATGAACAAAAATATCAACATTTGATTTTTTCGTGCAATTAATACTTTTGTCAAAAAAAATATTTAGCTTTTTCGCAACTTTTCCCTACTCCTTCGAAACGGCTTGGATCTTTAGAAACATTTTTACACAGAAAAATTGGTGGTTAAATATCCTTCAAAGTGAACATCGCATATGTAAATCAATCAATATCTCGCAGAGAAAATGAATTTAATGCGCTTTCCGGGCGCTGCTGGCCGCAAATAAATGCACAGATTTGCGTACTGCCGCCAAGGCGAGTACGAGAGTTGCGTTCACATAATTTCGGTCAGATGGTTCAAGGGACTATACGCCTTAAAGCGGGCGTCTAAAGTTGTGATGGAAAAACCTACATTCACACAGGCAGAAGCTAGTGTTAATATCAAATCAAACAAATTTCCATATAAGAATCATAGAAAAAAACATTTTATTTAAAATGTGGATACCTACTTAAAAAAAAAAACAACAAATAGACTATTTGCAATGTTTATAAACCAAATCAACAAGTTCACCCTTTTTCAAACCAGTCAAAGCAGGTAAGCCTGAAATTTCCTTGTATTTCAATATATCTTTTAATTGAGCTACTGTGTAATCTTTTATTTTCTGATTACTAAGTCTATTTTGAAGTAAATTTTCATCAATACTATCAACAACTTTTGCCCTTTTGCTCTCAGGGCCACCTTCTGTTGACGCATGTTTCTTTCCAGTACTTGCTCCAAAGGGACCAAACAGTTCGTGAAATAAATCATCTTGGAGTTCTTGAAAGCGCTTTATGTTTGGTTTAGTAGTATCTCTGAATGGTTCCAATTCTTCATCTTCCAGAGCGATTGCTTCTATAGCATTATATTGAGCTTGTAGTTTTGGATTTTCAAACATATCAGGCTTATAATCAAACTGTAAGTTACTCAAGATGTCTTTCATAAATGTTTTATTTACTGTAGCAATTTCCATATCTTCATCTTCTTCAAACATAGGAATGTTGCGAACATGTTCCACAAAAGGTATGCGAATGACATCAAATCCAATTTCTGCATTTAAACCAAGAGGTTTAGATGTAGGACAAAGGGCTACAATAGTGGGCCTGGCATTCACCCTAGTACACAACACACATATTGCAACTTTTTTCATCTCAGTACAAGCCTGATGTAATGCCTTGAAAGCAACTGTGGAGCCTTCTATTATGGTTTCATTTGGAAATAAAAAGTAGCCTGATTTATAATACCATTTTTCTTTGCACATGATACTGGCAGGTTTAAATCCAAGAAGTTTTAACATGGGTGGTCCAAATGGGTTGCTAAGTGCCTTCCTTTCATCAACTGTAAACTCTATTTTTTCATCACCGTAAGTAACATAGTGAAGCTCCTCTGATTTCAGTAAAGGCACAGGTCCTGATTCTTGTTCAGTATCCTGTTCATCAACATCCATGTGCTCAACATTTCCAACTTTGACTTTCATTGTTTTATTAACACTGGTAAGAATTGCATTGGTATCTCTATCTAAATCAACAGATTTCTGTTGTGTTTGCCCATAACTCTTCAAAAGGTTGTACAATCCTACCCCGATTGCCAAACCCTCACCAATTTCAAAGGTTAATCGAGCAACAGCTAAATGGCGATGTGACTGCTGATGCATCAGTTGTTCTACTTCCTTGTGATCCCATACCGGTTTTGGTAAAGCTACTTCTTCTCCTTTATTTGCTTCTATTAAGAACTTTGTGTAGAATGTATTTACCTCATAATCACTTTCAGAAATATTTATAAGCTTGATTTCAATATTAGAATCAACTAAGTCAACAACTCTTTTAAGTGCTGGTTTCTCATCAGATTGTAGTGGAGGTAAATCCAACCGTGACAATAAGATGACGGTTCGGGTTGAGAGTTGTTTTTTGCAGCTTGCAAATGCTTTATTACAGTACCAGAGGACATCCGATAGTATCAAGTCTTTTGCTTGCGTTAATGAAGGAATGTCAATCTTTTTGAGTTTCTTGTAATCATTTAAACTTGGAAGAGATAGAGGAAAAACTTCTTCAACGCTTTTTATACCAAAAACTGATGTGTTCGATCCTTCAGTACCGTATAAACATACTCCAGTTAGTTGAGAACTTGATACCCGTAAATACTGTCTCATCAATCTACAAGTAGCCTCGTGAGCTACTTGAGCCGAGTTCAGTTTCCCGGGACCGTAAATGTTGATACATATCAAAGTGGCGGGAATGCCTTTCCATGATGAGAATTCTTCTGTTTCTTCGTCAGAGCTCATGGTACTTCACTACACTGAAGTTTTTTTATACCTAATTTTATTTAACTTAATTAAATACACAGCTTTTAGTTTATGAATCAAAACTTAATCTAGTTTTGTATCTTGAACTTGCAATTTGACGACAAATTGACAAAACAAACAAGTAGCGACAAGTTTAAATTTTTTTATTCTTTTCGCCGCTCCGTTTGAGCAGACTAAGGTCTTAGATCATACCACCTCATTATCAATAATACTTTTTTTTTTAGCTTGCATTAGTTTACGGTTACAACATATTCTAATTTTCAGTATTAGCAGCAAAAATATCAAGTCATTCTTCTTGGCAAGCTTTGTTGCGGTAATGATCTGACTGAATACCTACTACAATAAAATTCTCACCTCCATTTTATCGAGATTGGGCCTGTTTCAATTATTCCACAAATTGTGCAGTTGCATAAACACTTAAATACTTAAAGATTTTGTAATAAACTCTTGGCATGGAAGGTACGGAACCAAATCAATATTTACACAAGATCCCGGCGGTGCTCAGTCAAATCTAATGGTCTGGATTATTACGGGCGTGGATGGAAACACTCCAGGGGGCTTAGCTTACTATGACCTCTTATGGAAACGTTAAATTCCCAGTGAATCAAATTCCTTTCAAAAGCAGGCCTGCTTCTGAATCGCTAAAAATCGTACCATGACAGTTCTAAATTTGAACGATTTTTGTACCGAGGTGAACAGTTACGCTTGATTAACGCTTAATTTGACATTATAGACGCCCAAAAGATTGTCATAGAATGTAGTGATTATATAATTATACTCTTTGACGGTCATCTGTTGTCAAATACAAGTCAAGCACGCCATATTACAAAAAGTCGGTACAAAAAAAAGGTGAACGAATCTTGAGCGGATTTCGTAAACGTCAGTTAGCAGGCCAGTTACAGGCCTGCAATAACGAAGTCATAGCACAAAAATGCCGGGCAGTTCAACTTCAGCCCTGCTACAAGAGGTCATGGTAAGCTGGCAAGCCCCCAGTACAGAGTGCAGTAGAAACTTAGAAAGAACCCCTATATTTACTATACATACTCTTCTTTGGTGGCAAACTGGCAACAGTTTAACGCATGTGTAGGCATGGAGCAGACTATGAAATATTACTTTTTAGAGGTCTATGGGAAATACCGCATATTATTGTATTAGGCACTCCGGTCCCTAAAATCCTCAATCAATTCCCTCAATCATGAATTACGGTTTTCGCCAATCAGTATTAAAAAACGTCAATCGTCACATTCACATTAGACGGTAGGTTTTTCGTCAATCAAAACTTTGTAGCAAAAATAACAGCAAAATCTATCGTGGAATGTTTGCCGTAGTGTGTACTTTATAATTTTTTTCCCAAAATGGCAATTGAGCCGGTTGCGATTGCGACTATTCTGATAAAAAAAAATGACCATAGGTTTATATTTTTATGCAAATGTCAAAATCTGTCAATCTTTCAAAAGTCTTACTTGTCTATTGTTAACCTCAAGAAGTCAAGAGCCTATAGCTTGGCATCCGAATAAATAAACAAATATAAATCCGTTAATTGTGTTTTAACTTCCTGGACTATGAAAGACGTAATTGACGTGTTGGCTTTACAGAGCAGTAGACGTGAGAGAAGATTACCTGACTATCGTAGTGCTCCAAGCCATAGTTTAGCGACGAATTTCATATTTGAGTGTGGGATAAAACTTGGTTTGCAACCGGCGACGGTCGCTACTGCTGCTGTGTTTTACCATAAATTCTTTAAAGAGGCAGATAAAAATGATTATGATTGCTATGTAATATGTACTGCTTGTTTATGTGCGGCTGGGAAGTCACGAGATGAGCCTGTGAGACTAAGAGATGCCGTGAACGTCGCACACAATTCCATCAATCGTGGTGCGGGGCCTTTAGAGTTGGGTGATGAGTACTGGTCGTGGCGGGGTGCGGTGGCCCAGGCTGAGTTACTAGTGCTGCGGCTGCTCGGCTTCAATTTGGATACGCCATCTCCGCACAGATACTTGCTCCACTACTTGCGCTCCCTTCAGGAATGGTTCCCACCGTCACAGTGGCGCTCCGCCCCCATTGCTCGCACCGCAATGGCTTTTCTGCAAGATTTTCATCACTCCCCATCTATTCTGGAATACAGAGCTCCGCATGTGGCAGTAGCATGTCTGACACTAGCACTGCACGTCTTAGGAGTGTCGGTGCCATTAGCTTCAACGTTAGATGATGATGCTGCATGGTACTCGGTAAGTTAATTCATTAAACCCCAAGCGAACGCCGGCGTTCGCGCACCTATTGTCTTTCAATTGTGTCTGTAATTATCACAATTGAAAGGTTAATATAATCGGTATTTTAATAATAATGACGACAATAAATAAATAAATCAACTATATCAATACTTAGACATAACAACAAAAATAAGTGAAATATCTTATTTAATTAGCCTTCATCCTCTCTCCTAGCTTTGATGTGCCCGACAGGGTCCATATTGATCTTAACTATATTTTTATACCATCTAAACATGTACATATGGAATGCAATAAAATATTGAGTTCAATACTCAATTGTAGTAGAATATGTAAAAAAAGTGTTAAAGTCATAGTCTTTAAACCATACATTTGTATGCCTAAATAAAAAGAATATTTACAGATTATGTTCAAAACGGTAAAATAAAATTATGTGTTTCAGGTATTTACCAAAGACTTGCAGAAGGAAAAGAATTGGGAGATAATGGAGAAAATTATGCAAGTATACAGCAGGGAGCCAGAACCCATATAGATATTAAGATATTCTGTTCCTTACATGTGTTGGTAAATATACTTTGGAGTGTGAAAATCTTATTTTTTATTATATTCCTGAGTTTCATGATACAATAAACATCCTGTATTTGTCTTTTGCCTAAGTTCCCTCTAACTCCATGCATGCTCTGCATAGAAGACGGTCTATGATTATCACTGCGTGGAAGTATAATTAGTGAGCAGTGTCTGGTGATGATCCCTGCCACCAGATCCAGGATACCTTAGGTTTCTGGTTAGTATGGCTTCTTCGGCCTGCCTGCAGCCAGCTGCTATTTTTTTTTTTTTTTTTGGTGGCGAAAATCATCCAATAACAACCCCCGCTCTTGGGCGGAGCGGGAGATAGTGTCAGACTCTTACTGACTAAAAAACCCACACCGTTTATTCAAGCCTTCAGAACGGAGTTCGAGTTCCCTTTCCGATAACCCTGGCTCCAGTAGGCTTCGACCCGGTTGGGCCCCTGCTATTGCTGACAACTCTATGAGGCGCGCGGGAACATTGCGCGCTGTCGACGACTTGGGCTTGGCCCGGACAGTTACTGCAGCCCGGTGCTGAGAACCACCACTTTTCCCATTTTGTGTTGGTGTGTTCTTTTAGGCAACCACGCAGCTGACCAAAGGGTACTGACGCGCATTTTCCATAGCATACAGAGTTATTTTTAAAACACTATCAACCTCGCAGGACTCTATTACTAACATCATAAACAACAACTTTTATTCAATGACTTTTTACAAAACATCACAAGCAAACATTCAAAATTTCGATCTTCTATTTATCACATTTCAACTCTGTATTTTGTTGTATCTAGGCGGGTATAGCAATATACACAGTAGTATTACACTAGATACATGGATCTATAAAACGTGACGCAAGCGCATCAAGCACCACCGCCCCCCGATCCCCGCTCCCGTCCGCTATTATACTATTGCTTGTTTCGCATAGACTTTGTAATATTTAAAGCCGCGTAATGATATCGCGAGGCGTGCGTCGCGAATGGTTCGTCACGCATGCCTTTACCCGAGGCATACGACAGTTTTATGCGAGCGTTCCGAATGACACATGCTCAAGCTGAGCACGCAAACAACACCTGTTTGTCCACACGGAGCGCACACACGTCCACACAGCCCGAGGCATGCGAGACGAACCATTCGCGACGCACGCCTCGCGATATCATTACGCGGCTTTAAAACGTTCAATTTTTTATTTTTGTATGACAATCTGATGAACTAAATTATGATCCATTTTTAAAAGTTATAGAACAAAAGCTGTTTATAATGTTAGTAACATAGTCTTGAGACGTTGCCAGTGTTTTACAAATAACCCTTTATAGATTGCAATTGTAAATTAGTCAATTGCGTCATTTAGCGTAAATAAATTGTTTATCTTTCTTATTTATTATGTATTCCAACAGGAATTTCACCAAGCAATTTTCCTGGAGGTTTTGGTTTGGTTTCTTTGCCAGTCCCCTGGGTCTATAGTCCTGAGTTTTTGGTTCTAATTTATACGATCGATATGGGATTACGTTTGTTGTCGACTGGAGGGAGTTAGGAGGCGATCCATCGGAAAGTTGTATCTCCTCTGTCTTGCGCCAGTCATCGCTGGGTGAGGATTCCAGCAGCTGCGTCATCGATCCGGGTTATGCAGGTGTTGGCGCCGGCGATCGCTGTTCGGGTCATCTCTTCCTCGAGCCGAGTTATGTCAGTGTCAGTCGATGTCGGTACCTACACTGGTCTCCGTATAGTGCGTTGGGGTAAGATCGGCATTGGGGTAAGAACGTATAAATGTAAATTATACCACTTATTTAGCTTTATTTTAAATGCTAGTCATATTGCGTGTCGCGTCATTATGTTCCACATTGCCCAGCAATGTGGCTGGCTTTAAAAATAAAGCTAAATAAGTGGTATTTTGATTTATACGTTCTTACCCCAATGCCGATCTTCCCCCAACCTACCTTACTGTCTGTCCTGACGTCTGCCGGCGTGCCCTGGTGTAGAAGTTGCGTGCGCTCCCGACCACAGCTTCTGTCGCGACGTGTAGCTCGCGAAGTAAACAGGTAACAGAGTCAAATTAATGTTGATAGTGCGAAACGTGTAACAAGCTAGTCAATGATAATATGCGGTGATCTGCTGGCAACACCGAATCCATAGGCCGATCACCATAGATAAAGAGTATTTATGGTTATGGCACTTTTAAGTAGTATCTCTATGTAGTCTGTGGCGTTTGCCGCTTCTTTGAGCCATTTGAACTACACCAACCAAAGTACAAAGTAAGGTAGTTATCTCAATAAGTGCATAGTAAAAGTGATTGGTGTTTCATGGAGGCGTCCAGCATGGTGGCGGCTCATCTAAGAGAAATATAAGCTAAGTGGTATCATTAAGAAAATAGTGTAGTGGTTCCCCACCTAAATGTTTAAACTCTTAAATACCTAACCTTATTAAAGTTTCTGATGCTCTTGGAAGTCGGTTACATTAAGAGGTCTTTCGATGTTGCAATGCGAAAACCTCCTGAGAATCAGACTGGGCGTGATCAGTCCGTTAGAGGAGACCTTCGGTGCTTCAATACGAAGTCTCTCTAATAATAATAATTGTATAATATATTGTTGCTTGCTCGCTTGCACAGTCATGTTTTTACTAATATCGGGTAACTTATACAATAAATTTTACTAAATTTACTTACTTTTACCTACATTTTTATTTCATACCTCTTTTATACGTAACTAATTATTGTTTCGAAATGAATTGGCTAAAGTTATTATACAATATTATTTTTGATGTTTATTCAATTGTTTCTGGATATATGTGCAATGGCTTACATTAGTGATCAGTGTCTTACTGTGTTTTATCAGAACGTACGGGGATTGCGAACCAAAACGGACTCGTTCTATCGGCAAGTATTACATAATTCCTACGATATTATTGTTCTAACCGAGACGTGGTTAATAGATGGTGTTTTGAATTCAGAGTTGTTTGATGATCGTTATTTGGTGTGGCGCCGTGACCGGGATTATGCTTTGACTGGACAAACGAGGGGTGGTGGTGTGCTTATAGCGACGCGTAGGGAGTTACCTGTCACTCCTCAACCGCTCTTACACTCCTCGGCGGAGGATCTTTGGATCAATTTACGGCTTAAAAACTCAAAATCACGAGAAAACGTTAATCTTTATATTTGTGTCAACAAAACAGAGGGCTTTCGTTTTCAGAACAATTAAATAACTTCCTGACTAAATTGAATCACACAGCTTTAAATAACACTTCGGATGTATTTTTAGTTATAGGTGATTTTAATATGAGTGGAATTTCGTGGACTCCATCTAATAATAATCATTCATTAGTTCCGGTGAGCCCCGCCTCTAGTGACGAATGCTTGTTCGTGGATGAGTTATGTACGTTGAACTTTGGACAGTATAATGGGGTAGTCAATAAGTATGGGAAACTGCTGGACTTAGTCCTCTCAAATAAATTAGCGTGTGTTAGCGAGAGTGTTGACCCCTTAGTGCCCATTGATCCTTATCATCCTGCGTTAATTATTAATTTTGACATATTTGAAATACCTCCTCTGGACTGTGCGCCGCGTTGGCGGTATATCTATAGCAAAGGCGATTTTGATTCAATACAGAGCGAGATCTCTAACACCGATTGGGAACGAGAATTCTCAATCCGATCATTGGATGAGTCCGTTGAGTTCTTTATTGACACAATTGAACAACTTCATATTAAGTATATACCACAAAAACTAGTACGTAATAAAAAATTCCCAGTTTGGTATAGCTCATCACTCATCAAAACAATTAAAGAAAAATATAAGTATTTAAAAAGGTTCAAGATTTATGGCAATAAATCTGACGAGTTAACTTTTAAATATTTGCGTAACAGAGTCAAGACTATGGAAGCTTCGTGTTATAAATGTTATATTGATCAAACTGAAAAATCTATTAAAGATAACCCTAAATATTTTTGGACCTTTGTTAAGAACCGCTACGACTCCAATTCTATACCTAATACATTAAATTATAATAATGAATCTTTAATGACTGGTGATTCTATTTGTGAAGCCTTTTCATCTTACTTTATGTCGACTTTTCTTAACTCCACTTCCTCTAATACTAATTCTACCAATCCATATGCTTTAATACATTCGGATAATAGAACTTTGTCTGATATTTCTCACATAGAGGTCAATGTTGATGCTGTGACCGATTTACTTCGCAACTTAGATCCAACAAAAGGTGCTGGCCCTGATAAAATTTCATCGAAATTTCTAATAAATTGCGCGCCTACCATTGCTATACCTATCTCTATTTTGTTTTCCAAGTCTTTGACTCTTGGTATTGTCCCTAAAGTATGGAAATCTGCTTTTATTACACCTGTACATAAGAAGGGGTCAAAAACTGAGGTCACTAATTATAGACCTATATCCAAGCTATGCATTATAGCTAAAATATTTGAGAGGATTGTCTATAACCAATTATATCCCGCCCTTGCTAGCTCACTCAGCTTCTTCCAACACGGATTTTTAAAAGGACGCTCTACCACTTCTAATTTGATACTATTTAATGATTTCATTACTGATGCTATGGACAATGGTAAACAGGTCGATGTGGTTTACACAGACTATAGCAAGGCGTTTGATCGGATCGACCACGATACTCTGATTAAAAAGCTAAACTCCTTAGGGATCCGTGGGGACCTCTTAAGATGGTTCTCCTCTTACATTAACAACAGGTCACAGGCGGTAGTACTTAACAATTATATGTCTAGCTGGGTAAATGTGCCCAGTGGAGTACCTCAGGGTTCGTTGCTCGGTCCTTTCTTATTCGTTATCTATGTGAATGACATCGACCAGTGCCTACACTCTTCTAAAATGCTGTGCTTTGCTGATGACATGAAAATCTTTGCCACCATTTCAACGGTCGAAGATAGGTTAGCATTTCAGGCTGATTTGCATCGGTTGGAAGAGTACTGTCGTATTAATAAACTTGATCTGAACCCATCAAAGTGCTCCGTGATCACCTACACTAGAAAACATGCTGTCATAGCTAACACTTACACTTTGGCGGGCCAGATCTTGCCAAGGTGCAATACTATTCGTGACTTGGGCGTCCATCACGACACTAAATTAATTTTTGACGTACACATTGATACAATTGTCAAAAAAGCTTCCAAGCTACTTGGCTTTATTATTCGTCTCTCTAAGTGTTTCAAGGATGCTAAAACATTAAAAATATTGTATTGTACTTTTGTTAGAAGTCATCTAGAGTACGCGTCTCAGATATGGAATCCGCGTTATCATAAATACATAGACCGCATTGAAAACATCCAGAGACGTTTTATTAAATATCTTTGCTTCCATCAAAAGATTCCATATCAGTCAACTGATTATCTTGAACTGTGTAAGAAGTATCATCTGTTACCACTGGTAGATCGTCGTAGAATTGCCGACTGTCTGTTTCTGCTCAAAATCCTTCATAACAAGATTGATAGTCCTGACCTTTTATCCAAGTTTTATTTTAATGTGCCAAATAAAACATTTCGTTTTAATCCACCCATTCGTGTTCCTCACACATCTTCAAATTATAGACGGAACAGTTATATCGTGCGTGCAAGCAGTAACTTCAATGACATATGCAAGGAATATGATCTGGATCCATTCACCATTAGTGTGAACTCGGCCAGAAGGAGCTTAAGTCTCAAATTTTTCAAATAGCATTAGGTTTATTAGTTTATTAATTAGTTTCTTAAGTGCAAGCTAAGGATTTTTGCTGTATCCTACGTAACCAAGAAGCGCAGCTTTTTGTTTTTGTGCTCACACCTTATTTAATTTATATTATAATGTCTACACGTGAGGACTTGTAATTGGCTTTCTAGTGATTATGGATTCCTTTTTTTTTGTCTGGTTGTACTAATGTACGTACTAAATAAATAAATAAATAAATATGGCGTCCTTTTGTATGTACTAAGAGGGTACATGCAACAGAAAAATATTAAGAGAAATAGTCCTGTAGTGCACGCAGAGATAGCGAGAGGTTAATTGGCAGACGTGGCTGCAGTTAACTCTCTAAGATATTAAGAGAAATAGTCCTGTGGTGCACGCAGAGATAGCGAGAGATTAATTGGCAGACTTGGCTGCATTTAACTCTCTAAGACATTAAGAGAATTAGTCCTGTGGTGCACGCAGAGATAGCGAGAGGTTAATTGGCAGACTTGGCTGCAGTTAACTCTCTAAGATTTTAAGAGAAATAGTCCTGTGGTGCACGCAGAGATAGCGAGAGGTTAATTGGGAGACTTGGCTGCAGTTAACTCTCTAAGATATTAAGACAAATAGTCCTGTGGTGCACGCAGAGATAGCGAGAGGTTAATTGGCAGACGTGGCTGCAGTTAACTCTCTAATACCAAACAAACTACGGTGACTCGTATCTCGTAGAGCATGTAACTGAGTAATTAATCTTAACAGTTGTTTATGTGTCACACTAACACCAGAAACGTTTAAGTATGTAATTATGTATATCACAATGTATGGAATGGTGGGAATCAATTTAATTTTAACCACAGATGGCGAGCTGAATCACGGTGCGAGCTAGTAAGAACTAAAGGCAGATTTACGCGAAGCAGACCCCCAATACAAAGATGATTCCTCTCGGACCAAACCCCAGGTAACCTACAAGTAACAGTTCAATATACACTTTTTTATCATTCCGCTCTTTGCCGTCGCGGCGTCGTCGCCGTTCCCTACGTTGTCCGAGACGGATGTGGACGAGTGAGCCTGGCCAGCTTACGCGTCCTGTTCCGACGGACGGCGTGGGGTAGCGGGCGGCGCGGCGGCGGCGACAGCTTCGTCGGCCAGGATTCCTAGTGTGTGGCATGAGGCTTTTGTTTCATTGTGTGTGGTTGTCTGGGAGTCGTGTCTGGGGTACATTTTGGGTTAGGGTATTCTCGTCCTCACACCACATCTGCACGGTGCCGTTCGTCACCCGAGGGTAACCCTGGAAGGCCAGGAGCGGTTTTATAACTGCATGACCAGTCGTTCTAGTCCAAGTTTGATATTTGTCGCGTCATTTCATATCAATTCTCTGGAAGGGGAGGGAAGCAGATTTCTACGACGAACCGCGCCGGAATGTCCTTTGTAGTCTACACGTAGGTTTTCTGTTCCCCTTGAGATGCCTCGGTTCTCACCCGCTTCGGATCCCCCAGCAACACGCTCGGTGAAGCCGTTATCAGGGCATATCCTCTTCACCGCATGTGCACACCATAATCACCGGTGGCTCGTTTGCGCCAAGCCTTATGCGGACCGCCCGGAGGACACGATGCAGGTATGCGCTTAGACGGAGCACCGTTTTATCCTCTTGGAGGCCATTGGGGTGGCGTCGTCTAGCGCCGGGCCCTGGTGCACGCCGTTCAGGCCAGAGCGAGAGGAAATGGGTTGTGGCCGCACACGTGAGGAAAACGTACATCCTCATGGCACGGTCGCCGTCGCGACAGCACGCTCCGGTCGCCGCCATGACAGGAGACGCCCCGGGCATCGGGTGTCGGAGGATGACTAGCGGCCACCATACAGGCTAGCTTGCGGAAGACAAACAATTGGTCATCCGGCGGGTGACATTACTTAGGCTTGACCTTAGTACTTATTCTCATCTATGCTTGACCTGATTTAAGCTTGGTCCAACCTTAAGTATAAGGACCAAGCTTAAGTCGATTTACGGTGGGTGGTAGTACTAACGTACTAACCTAACCGTGTGGCGTATCAGAGATAACCTAATCTTGAAGGATAACGGAGCTAACTTTGTAGTGTACTAGGGCTAACCCATGTAACGTGGGCACACGAGTGACGAC
This sequence comes from Mythimna albipuncta, assembly GCA_929112965.1. Lineage (NCBI taxonomy): Eukaryota > Metazoa > Arthropoda > Insecta > Lepidoptera > Noctuidae > Mythimna > Mythimna albipuncta. The sequence goes on along the minus strand of OV815974.1, from coordinate 8,484,295 downwards.
CCCTCGATTTGTCGAAATGCGGTGCGGCGCCGCATCGCATCGTGTGGCCCAGGCCACTAACGAATCAGAGGTGACCTAACTATGAAGCATACCGGAGCATCACGTTAACTGACTTTCATACAGAAGAAATGAGACACTTTGTCATTATACACGGCAAAGCCATAGAAACACGAGAACGATGAAAATTAGGAAACCTTTCTTGACATTAGTAGGAAACCTATTCAAAAATTGCTAGTAATAATATTCCACAACTATCACAAACCGCCGTCTAGTCCCAAGCTAAGCAGAGCTTATGTTACGAGTACTAGACAACTGATAAACATACATATATATTTTTAAATACATACATATTATAGATAAATTACACCCAGACACAGAATTAATGATCATGCTCATCATGTGCTCATCACGTACAATTGCCGCCACGGATCTCGAGCGCTGGCATCAAGTTGCGCAGAAGTCAAATATTCGGTTTCTTTAGTGGTGCGAAGTGAGACGCGGGGGCGGGGAGTGTCAGTGATTGGCTCGCCACGCCTCGCGTCATAGACGTCACTCATGATTCGCTCCCTGCGCTGCTGCATATATGTAACAACGGCAACGATTGGCTCGCCAATGTATGCAATGCGCAAAGCGATCCCCACTCTGACGTCGAGCGCTCAAGATCCGTTTTGGCAATTGTAAACATTTGTCCTGGATGGGAATCGAGCCCAGAGCCCACGACCTCCGGCATAGCACTCAGGGCCACTGACCACTAGACTAACAGACCAGTCAAGTGGTTTTCAAACTACACGTATTTTCGAGAAATAAATGCTTTGTACCTAATCGGTGTAGAGATAGTGTGTCCCCAACCGTGGGTGTGGCCATGTCACAGATAGATGTTGAGGCTAGAGTAGGTGAATTGTGAAAGGAAATAAATAAAACGAACATTTATTTGAACATAAAAATTAGAATATAATCATTTTCAGTAATTATTTAAAATTATACACTTAAAGTACATTTATAGTAAATTCAATAAAAAATACCAGTGCAGACGAGATACAAATAAGAGAAAATATTGTTTATTACATCGTTGGTTAAATACATCGCTTTCAGTAAATGCAATACAAAAAAATAAGTCGGAAAACAATGAAATCAAAGTTGAATGTCACTCGATATAGAAAAATAAAGATAAGATTGAATCACATTCAAAAATTACCCACTAGTGACTAAAAATTTTACTTTCTTAAACGTTTGTTCAATAATCGGGATCGCTCGACGCCACATTGGCCAGTGCAGCCTCAGCAGCTGCCGCGGCCTCACACACAACGAGCCCCGAGCGATCCCTCGCACGCGCTAGAAATAAATGTTTACATGTTCATCAATTCTAAATAAGATATTTTCAACATTGTACTCTGATCAGTACCGATACGACTATATTCGACGCTGGGGCGCATCGACGGCGATACGTGCGCCGCGCCTCCGCCCTTACCGCGAATCCCAGACATAATTTAGTTATCGAAGAACATACAGTAGGTATAAATAGTGAGGTTAGTATTAACTTTGGCAAATATGAATGAAGCATGGTGATATTGTTTTAGATGGACAACATCTCGACAATACTCAGCGTTAATATTAAAAATTATACTGAACGTCGCTCATTTCGCAAATACCAACAGTAGAATGTCGATACAGGTAGTCTTCGAATTATCTCATGCCACATCACAATTAGAATAAGACATGCCTCAACCCGATCACTAAACGCTACTCCCTTAAAAAAACTTTGCAATAACTTCCCCAGTTGTGGATCTAATAAAGCGCGAGAATATTTGAGCCGCAACAATTCAGTCTTCAAATAAGAAGCTAACGCACATACCACTCTGGCTGTCGCTTGAGCTGCGAGTCGCGCGAGCGAGCGGTCGTGCGTGCGAACAGTCGCGCGTGCGAGCAGTCGCGCGTGCGAGCGGGCCCGCGTGCGGACGATCGCGCGCGTCGCACGTACGTCCTCTAACTTTGTGCGCACGATTTGTGTCCCAGACAAACATGTTACATGTGGCTTGTGCGATTCGTTCACTGTCTCAAATCTTATAAACTAAATGTGATTCGAGCGAATAAACAATGCGGCAGTGTACAAAATTTACATCACATTCACTCGAAATATAAGCATACAAGTTAAATGTTCTGCAGCGGAGGAACACATTGAAATGCAAAACTGTCGACATGAGCAGGTGTCGTGCGACACATCGACACCTGTCGGCGAGCGGTCGGTGACGTCACGCGAGCCGCGCCGAGCCCAGCCACGCCAGCACTCATGTACGACCGATCGTAGTTATGTATGGGGCCTTCTTAATGAAGACATCGAATGATTATATCCACATCGTTCACTCATTAAAAAAACCTTTAAATGTAACGTGAAGCTTACTTAAATGTAGGTTGAATGTAGAACTGCGCTAATATTATTTTTTATTAGTTTTACGTACACATATTGTTACATAACAGTAAAAAACCTACCTAGCAACAAGCGAGCGACGAGCGCTCGAGCCGCGGGCCACTACCATACGTTCACGATCCGGAGATTAACACATTAATTTCATCTAACAATCTATTTATCAATTTTAAGGGAAAGTTAATGCGAGCATTATTCTATAATTAAAGTAGTCGCTCGTGTTTGGTAGTACGTAGATATTGAGTATGGAACAGTTTCGTATTAACAATATCTTTGGTGTTGCGCGCTCGCACAGAAGCCGGCCGAGTGGTGAATGGCCCGCGCGGTCACAGTGTAGGCGTACATTTTCATTTAATCACTTTTTACATACTCATAAACGTAAAATGAAAATAAATCACCTAACTATGACAATAGTAAAGGTTACTGTCTAATTGCATTATTAATTAATGTTTATTGATACAGTTACTGTCCTAATGCTTAAAAGTAAGATTTTTATTTTTATTATTAATAATAAATTATGTTATATAGTATATATAGTGTTTGATTACGCCAATTCGCGAGTGTATACAAAGTTTATATACTCACATATCTTACACGGACGACCGTCCGCGGACTACGAGGAGGCTGCGGCCTCGCAACTGTCTAGCTGTAATACACGTACATAATGCTTAGTTATTATATCAAATGACCACTCCTCAGCTCCTTACCTTACAGACTCCACCCACTTCACAAAATAATGACGAAGATTAACATGATCATAAACATTGGTTAATTACCTTTAAATATAAAATTAAACATGACAAGTTTACATATACCACGTTTAATACAAGTTCTCTAGTTAAAATAAATACCTAACATGATTTCAATAATTGAATACAAGAATAGATCTTAAATGGCTACACCTTAAGGATAACTGTAAAATGATATAGAAAAATATGAACACAAAAAAAATATTCAGAATTGTATATATGGCGTATCAAATTAATGCTCTTACTGGAATAAATAATTTGTGCGTAATACAATGCTTAACTTAAAATAATAACATTGGATGACGGGACTTAGCTTACAGTATGATCGTAGGTACGTAACATAAACGACGTCGTCTTATTCCATAGAGCGGTTACAGTTGTGCATTCAAAAGTTTATAAAAAATAATTTCTCATTATCAGTGATATAATACTTAATAATGGAATGATGTTTTGTAATCAGTTTAAGTAGGCCTGTGAACGTATGCATGCATCTCACTACCGTGTTTAATTCAATACTAAATATTGGTTCCTTTCTGTGTTTGGTCCGTAAGAGAGTGAGTATATAAGCACATATTGTTACCGGTGCTGCCGACGGGTGCCACTAGACCGACCACATCCTCTGTGCCAACGAAACACTATACCGAACGCCTAGCACCAAAATTTAGAATTGAACACTAGATCACTAATTCATATTAATCGAAAACGATCCGCGGACCGCGTCGCCGAAACAATAACCAAACTACGGTTTTATATTACAGGGGGAAACGAAACGCTACCTGTCGTCGGACTAGTCGCACGCAGTCGGCGGGAGCACGAGAAAATCATACACGATGCCCCAAGCCATGTGACACATGATATCTGCACATCGGCGGTATATCCAGTAAGCTTACTTCCATAAAAATATATAGGTAATTATAATACGCGTAGCTGCGGCGAGAGCGGCCGCGACGCCCACGTGATATGCGCGGTGTGACGACACGAGCACACAGCATGTGCGGCGGCGTCGCGGCGCTGACGGACGTAGCCACACGAGCACACGACGTGTGCGGCGGCGTCGCGGCGCTGCGAGCGGAGCACACGGCACGTGGCGCCTAGTACAGGCCGCAGCCGCGCAGGTTGTTGGCGATGATGACGTCGGTGACGGCGTCGAACACGAACTGGATGTTGTTGGTGTCGGTGGCGCACGTCATGTGGCAGTAGATCTCCTTCGTGGTCGACTTGTTCTTCGCCTCGAACTGGGCCTGGATGTACGCGGCCGCCTCGCCGTATTCTTGCGCACCTGCGAATGCAACGTTTACATTTAGCTTCAAAGAACATGAGATTCGACTAAGTGTTTATGCATTTCATCCGGACTCTATTCTGTGCTAAAACCGTGCCGTCGTATTACTTTGACTGCACGGTTGTGGTACAGAATAAATATTTGTGTGGCTATTAAAATATGAATTCCGGATCTGGGTGTCGTTGTGAAGGCACCCACAATACAGCAATAATTGTGGGAAAACTTATTAAAAAACAAAAATTTGGTAGTGCTAACTTACCCGTGTATTCAGGAAAGCATATAGTGAGCGGCGACTTGCGTATCTTCTCCTCGAACAGATCTTTCTTGTTGAGGAACAGGATGATGCTGGTGTCAGTGAACCACTTATTGTTACAGATCGAGTCGAACAGCTTTAGACTCTCCTGCATACGGTTCTGGAATGTTACAATCACATTATTGAACGAAGTTCCAAAGAGCATACAGTAATAATACCAGCTTGTAACTATCCTACTGCATGGCAAAAGTCTCAGAGTCATGATTATGCTCGCTCAAGGCAGGTTGGTGATTTAAAAGTTACATTAACAATAACATTATAAGACAGATCTTTGGACATACCTATAGAAAAAGAAAATGACTATGCAAAGAAATTGTAACACAGCTTACAATATTGGTATTTTATATATTTCTAAAGGTTCAAAAGTGGTCTAAATGTTTTGAACAAATCCATACACCCTCACAAAATAGTACAATTGTTTTGTCAAAACGAACACTAGTGCGAATGCTTTATGTTAAATTTTTTGCCGTCTGATGAATGCATAAGTTAGAATAGATACCCGGAAGAGTGTACAAGCCATTAGCTAAATAATTAGGCATTGCGCTATTAAGGTAGTCCATTAACAATAGCGTCAACAAGAGAATGTATGGCTTCCCAAGACAGGCTGTCTTCCTACAAAGCCGTTTATTAACAAATAACATTGTTAACTACGGCACGGTTTTGCGCCCATGCAAAAGAAGAAGTTCGCATCCTCAGACCGTTTAACATTTAAGTTCAAACGACCCGGCTTCGTCTTGTTCTCTTAGCCTAGCCTCACACGGGCTAGACTGCTAGAGTGGGATATTTAAAATAAACATCGATTTTAATATGATGTGTCAAGAAGTACAATGATATTTCTAAAACATCGATTGTTTGTCGCAATGGACATGTAGGCCTTAAGGAAACAGTATAAAACTTTCAATACATGACTCGTTGACACTCGGTCGACCATATTGTTGTTTTGGTTTTATTTTTTAAGTTTGTCTTTCCGGCTCCGTGGTAAGGAAACAAACCCATTCGGAGAAACTGATATGGTAGGCGTGTTATCTTGGCTGAACAGATTACTACGTTTCGATTCACGAAACGTCGTGAGTCAATTTTGTCATCAGTTAGCGTTGGTCATACTCAAAGACACCAAAAACCTTGTGTTTCTGATACATCCAACATTATTTTTAGTTTATGAGAAAACTGAATATAATTTGTTCAGCAATAGTTCTTACACCATGTTATATTTCTTCCCAAAAATATTTAAAAGGTCACAAGTTGGACACCACCGACACTAACTACATGTCGCGGCAGGTCATAGCGGGTATTAGGAGCCAGCAAACAGGGTACAAGTGCAAAATAACCCCCCCAGTCGCATAGATAGCCCATTGACTATGTACTTTTGCTGACATTTTTGTGATTTTTCATGATACAGTTATGAAATTTTGTACATAGATTCTTTACATAAAAATACTTTCTTTTTATGATGGGAAAAAATCATCCAATGACAACCCCTGCTCTTGGGCGGAGCGGGAGATAGTGTCAGACTATTACTGATTAAAAGACCCACCCCGTTCCTCTAGCCTTCATACCGGGGCTCAAACTCCCTTTCAGATAACCCTGGCCCCAGTAGGCTTCGACCCAGCTGTGTCCCTGCTGTTGCTGACAACTCCTTGAGGCGCGCGGCAACAGTGTGCGCCGTCGACGACTTGGGCTTGGTCCGGACAGTTACTGGACGGCCGGACAGCGAGCTACCCATTGCTCACTGCCCGCAAGCCCACGCCTACGTTGGCAGGAAATCGGAATCAGAATCCCGGCTGCGGCGGCGAGGACGCCGTTGCCTGATGCGCTCGACCTCCTTTTTTGCGAGCATTATTACTGCTTCGCAGAAGTCGGCGACAGGCGCCACTCCTCCTCTCTCCGGATCATGGCCTCAACCAAGGCCCGGCGCGAGAGGTCTCCGCCGCCGATCGCCCCCACGAGGGCACGGCGATGCTCCGCCCAAGCAGGGTACACCTCGACTGTGTGCTCCACCGTGTCCTCCGGGCATTCCGCACAGTAGCGACACCCGGGCGTCACTTCCGCACGAATCCGGTGCAGGAACGTCCCGAACGAACCATGTCCGGTGAGGAACTGCGTCATACGGAAGGTAAGGACGCCGTGAGGTCTTTCTAGCCACGCCTCAAAGAGGGGACTTATCGCCATGATTGTGGCGTGCCCGAAAAATACTTGACACGTATTTCGGGTTTTGCATATACTAAAACTAATGTTGTTTATGTTCGATGTTGAAGCATTAAGTAGCAATACGAAGCATCGTTACTATACATCGGAGTGTTTATTATCGATATTATATTGTCCATCCTTAACACGGGCTACGCGCGACAATCATAAACGTCCCTTACTTAAACCTAGAAGCTGCTATACAGCTGGCAGACGCACAGACAACCACTTGTGGTATGGTGACTGTTGGTGGCCGTTTTTGTAACTCATGCTTGACGGATTTGAATTTCTGATATAAATTTATCTACATTCTATATATCCATTATATCAATAAATGTTAAAACGTGTGTGCGTTGCCTTTGATTTGAAATGGTCAACTGAAGCGATGGGAGAGAGAGGTGGAGAAAAGCGCGAATGGCCAGCAGTGACGATTTGTAGATTCTCGCGCCCACTGGCCTCACTGTGTGCGGGGTGTGCAGTGTGCATATAAAATGTATGAAAACGTTTGTTTGTGGTGTTAATCTTTAACCCTTTTGCGGTCAGGCTTAGGGCCGGTTTCTGAATTGAGTATTATTGTATGTGTTAAGCCCTACTTATGTGCTAAATTTTGTCAGGTTTTCAGGACAAGGCAGAGTACGAGAAATACTCAACTACAAATGCCTAAATAAGAAACCGGAGATACCCCTCTAATGTCGTAAGATACTGCTTAGGTTCATAAGAGATAAAGCTTGAAATGTCAGCCGAACATCGTAGCAGTATGTTTAAAATTCCTTGTTTTTATTGCATTTTGTTTAGATAGGGCCTAGAGCGCCTGCTCAAGGGGTTTAAGCACACGCAACACAACTCTACGCCTGTATTCTTAGAACAATTAAACCTATTACCACCTATAAATATTACATAACGTCCTGGGCAGATCTGTCCTTTGCCAGACAAAATATAACACGTAGACTCGACAAGAAAGAGTCCCACATCCACGAATGTAAATGAGAGGGAGGAATTACCGTTGTCTCGTCCTCGTGCAACACCTGGTCGTACTCCGACATGGCCACACAGAATATGATCGCGGTCACATCTTCGAAGCAGTGGATCCATTTCTTTCTCTCAGACCGCTGTCCACCCACGTCGAACAATCTGGAAACGTAAATGGTTTATGTGAATTTAGGTGGAAAACACAACGCATTTTTTCGACGAGTCTCTTTTAGGGTGTTTTTTAGAGATGATTATTTATTATTATTTATTTAACTATTTATGTTCACACAAAAATAATAGAAAAAGATAATACATAAGAAACATTAGTACAAAGGTACTGCTTGTTTGCTTCTGGTACTGTTTCTGTCTTGGTATTTCTGTTGCCGTTATAATTTGGAGTTTGATATTCAGTCTATGATTAATCATTGTACCATCTGGACACGTATGTGGTTTATTTGAATTTGTGTGATTTTTCCTAAGAAATGTTTTGTCTTTGGAGTTTGGTGTACATGAATCCATGATGGACCATTGTACGTGAATCTTGATGATTTACGTATACTAGAGCAAAAAGGTTGGATTCTTTCCTGATCAGGGTTACATATAAATACTTACTTAGAATTCAATATTTGATCAACAGCGCAGCTGTCTATCGAAACCATAGTTTGCCAGTGTTAGACTTAACTTTCTTTCTCCAGCTTAAACTGAAATTGTTCGAACTTTATCTGATGTACTTTACTTCTCTGCAAGCATGGATTCTCAAGTCTTTATTGACTTGCGACCTCAGTTTTCTTACCTTTTTAGTGAAATATGTATTGATAAATAAATCAAATACTCACTTGAAATTAAGGTTTTTGAAGGAGAAGTGCACTTCGACGATGCCCGTAGTTTTGACTCTAGTCCTTAAAATATCTTGTTCGGTGGGTTGGTAGTCTCTCGCGCCTAACCGGTCCAGGTCGTCCAGGAAACTGGAATGAAGAAAACAGACCAGTTAGAAAGTCACAATCATCATAAAAATATTACAACACAAATGATTCATCGATAATAACTCGTCTGATTTACATTAAATTCAAATTCCGTCATTTTATTTAACTTTATAAGTACCTACCTACCTATACAGAAAAAACAAACTAGTAGCTGGTGCCCGCGACTTTGTCCGCGTCAAACTCGTAAAGCAGTCAACAATGTCGTTGGATCGCCATTTCCAGTTTTTTTTTTTTGCGTGGAATCCTAATTATTTCTCTAAAAAAAAGTTTAAGTTACTCCTTATAAAATCAGCTTTCTACCCGTCAAATTAGGTCCAGTCGTTTTAAATTAACCAGAACAAACCGATAAGCAGACAAAAACGTGACCTTTCGCTTGGGGTTTAATTAATTAATATTGCAAACAGACACTTAAATTTTATTTATATGATTAGCGACTTGCCAAATAGTCGACCAACGTTTAATTTATACTTTCGTTATTTGAATTATATAATATCATTAAATCAAGACCACGGGAGCGAATCACGGAAAATCAAGTTTGTTGTATAATGTAAAACATGAATATAAAAAAAAAAATACTTCGTAACTCCGATTGTTTGAATTTAACAACTAGAGTACGACGCCTTCGGTCCCTTTTTATTGCATTTTTTTTTTAAAAGAGCATCGTTTAACACTGTGTAAAACGAATTAATTAATGCTACATATTTCATGTTAATCGATTGTATCAAGTTTTTCATGTATTCGATTTAAGTAAACCTGCAATCAGTGGGGTCGGAATAAAACAGTTTATTTACAAACAACGAAATCGTTTGGAGTAGTTGGGGAAGGATATAATTATGTCGTTCAAGTTTTTCAAATATAGAGGACTCGTTAGGGTGTTTTGACGGGAAGGTAATGTTTGATTTGATTTTTACCCTTGAATGTCGTCGTAATTTGCCTAACGTGTTAAGCATTTCAAAGTTAATGGTATTTACAAGTATGGTTACTTAATTTCGTTTTTCCCATTTTTTTCTGTATTGCTTAGGTTTGGATTTCCTAGTAGAAAGCAATTTACTTCCTAAGTACGACTTGTTCATTGCATCCATATTATTAACTTAGGTAGGTACGCCTTTTTTGAATTGTGTTATATTGTTTTTTAGTTAATGAATTTAAATTTAGTACCTATCTAATGAATTGAAGAAAGAAGTTTTTATTAATGTTTTGTATTATATTTTTTTTTTTTACGTCTCTAATTACTTATTTATTTTTTATTATGTAATAAATTAATCAATAATAACGCTCATCCAGTGGCACTTATTACCAAATATGTAAATGACAATGAGCCGCAATTTTATTACTACTTATATGTACATGTATTTTTAAGTATTAGTAACCAAGTAAAGAGTAAAAAAGTTTAGGGGACAATTAACTGCTACTACAATATACTGTATATTGTAGTAGCAGTTAATTGTCCCCTAAATAAACAAAAATAACATATAGAAACATAGTCCTTTTTAGAGATGCAAAATCATCACACAATTATTTGGGAATGAATTGTATGAAGGAAATATGTTACTCACTAACGTTGAAAACCAAATGAAAATTACTATTGAAATCGGTAATTATAATAATAAAATAATTAAATACGCATAACAGGGAGTCATCATAAATTTTCCTGTGTATGTCGGATTACCATCTTATTTGCAAGTAATAAATTAAAATATTATGTGATACGTGGTTGCCATCACGCATTCCGCTTTAGCTTCGTTGCTTGCCGCAGTCTTTGCGAACACAATCAAATATTTGTGTACCAAATTGGCAAGTATTAAATTCATTGTTATGTACCGATTGCAATCCGTTTACAATTCATATTGAATGATGTCAACAAATCTGTAATTTTGTTTAAAACATTTGTTTGTATTACAGGACAATATGAGTCAACAAATTAATAGTGGTGCCAAGAATGCACAAAAACGAACCGGAAAACGGATGCTGTTCAGTCACTCACCGGAATGAATCAATGGAGTTAAATGTTTTGGAAAAACCCATATCAAGTGTGATGAAAATAAACTTTTGAAACCTTGATCTGTAAATCAGTAGTGAAATAGTTGACGTGATATTTTAATGTAAATAACAACAACAATTTACAACGGTTGTTTGATATGAGTAACAAGTTCAGAAGAAGAGGCAGTCTTTTGGAATTAGACGAAATTCTAAAAGATAATTAAAATGAAATAAGCATAATAATTCTTAGGAGCAATACGTTCCGCGTTCATAATGAGATAGGAAGCATTAATTTCAATAAACAGTGCTAAGTTTTATTGATTATTCCGCAAGCTATATCAGCAGACATCCGGCCGGCCACTAGTTGCAGTCGCGTCGCTAAACGACGCCGGCCAACGCCGCCGCATACATATTAACGAGCTGCGAACCGTAGACAACACGCTATACTTCTATTTTGCCAGCACATAAGTTATCTTCATGACGCGATGACGCTCCCCAAAACAAACAATTATAACTAAACATATTTATAGAACGTGTTTTCAACTAAGCCTTGGGAAAAGATCATGATCGTACGCCTTTACCTTGAGGAGAAAGGTGTACATAAATAGTCGTTTATTTCCACACATGTGTTTTCGTTGGTCCTAAAGTAGATCCCACCATTCGATAGAGCTGGTATACAATGACGTCATATTATCCAACCTTCATTTTCCGCAGCAGCTGGCACACGTGCAGCTGTATACTACAGAGCGTTGGCTCCTCTCGTAAATCGTCACATAGACCGCTTCATTGAGTAAAATGGTAAATGGCATCGTTTGACGGCCGGATTTGTGGGTATATATTATAATCTTATTTGTTAAGGGCGAAGATTACTCTATTTAACTGTGGAGCTCTCGGACGCAGTGTTGTGGAAGCATGACCGCCCACACTGACAACTGCATTGCAGTTTCGAGTTTTACGAGGATGAAACAAGAACATTTTTATGTTGAACAATTATACAGAAGGCCGTAAAAAGATCGTTGCAGAGATGTCCGTGTACACCAACACTATCTTGGTAAAACTTTATAAGACTGAAAGCAAAATTGATACACTAAGAAAAATACAGCCTCAAAATACAGTGGTGACTAGTACTAGAAGTGGTCAATGTCACTGGACCACGAGATGGTAAATCATAAGTGAGTCAGACTGTGACGCCATCCAGTGGTTGACTGTACCTAGAAACGTGACTTTGAACTCCTTCGATCTCAACTGAGATTAAAGACAAAATAACGCTAGTGTTCGCACAGATTGCTTATGATAACATTCTAATCAAACAGTCACGCCTGGTGAATTATTTGATAAGAAGACAATTTTATGGTTCCCGAATCAATAGAAAAAAGGTGAGCACAGGAACTTTCAAGTCAGAAACGCACAAAAGAGTATATAAGTCACGGATATCGAATATCTACGATATAAGTAGTTTTTGCGTTGCAGTCAACTATGGACCAGTTGCTGAATATAAACAGTTTATAGCAAGCAATAACCACAATCATTTTCCAATGCTCTATTGGTTTATGTTTTTAGACCAGGAATGTATGGGAACTTGGAGAACCATAATTCTGTAATTAGGAATTACTACCTACTGTTTAAAATAGGACACAGGACTATATAGCGTCAACTTAACAAAATCTGCAATACAACACTAATAAATTTTCTTTATTCAGTGTATGAAGGCTTATAATAATTAACAATTCAAATAGGTCAGAGTATTAATTGCAAGTGGGCATGTATCGACGGCGTAGTTACCGTTCGTGTGAAAGGCCAACTTTGACACGATACACCGGTTACTCCCAACCCTAAATGAAAAACTACGTTGGCGAAACACGCAAGCTTTTGTATAGTGAAAAACTTTACTTTGGTAGCCATTCGGATCTGTAATTATAGCGATTATATTTAAACGACATTTTGCAGTAGAGAATGAAAAACCCCAAGCTGTGAAAGGCCACTGTTTCGATATTAAAATAATAACCAATAAAATATTCACTTAGATACGCAGTACCTCGCCCAATTCGACACCCAGAATACTGTAGTAGAAGAACTGTCGCATTCGGTACCGCGGCATAATTAATAGAAGAACAAGGCCACTAACCTAGAGGAACATTAATAGAGGACAGACATATCATAAATTGCACGTAAGCCATCTATTTAGGAAAAATATAATACACCTATCATAGCTGAATGTGCCATTAACATTGGGGCTGTCCAAAGTTGCTTTCGAGACGTCAAAGATTTAGTAGACTGTATCCAATATGACTTATGCAAACGACAATTGGGTCTATGTCATGATTGGTGTCAGAAACAACTGCAATTCAAGGCCAGTGTGTATAGATCGCAGATCTGACACCGTTGGCCCGATGCCAGATTGCCCAGAACTGCCGAACTTAGACAAGTTAGCGACGAATAAGCAAGGGTTGGTGTTGAGCTTAGTCATATCTCGATTCTAACGTAACTGATCGTAAAAGAGCAAGTTTGGCTGACAAATGAAAGTAATATTTTTGATAGGCTTAAAAAAGTCGAAACTACGAACATCATATAATTTACGATTGATTATGCTAATATTAGAAGAGAGAAGGCATTGTGTTACTAGATACGCCATAACATAAAACATATGTACCTATTGATACATTTGTAAAGTTTTCATCTCATTACACGCCCTGTAAGTTGTCCAAATGTGCTATGGGAGCAAGAAGTAGGGTATTATGTTCCAATGTCAGTGGAATTGTTGACGCTTTGGACGGGTGCCAACAGAAAGGACATCTACGATCCTTACTTAACTACCAGAGGGAAACTGTCTGATATTTCGCTGATACGGAATATCTTTGTGTTTCACACTGAAGCAGGTCGTAGTCACGTTCCGAGGGACTAGTTATAGCTGGTAATTCCGCTGCAATATGAGGTGTCGCAGTGCGAATTACTGCAGATACAGGACTATAAACGAAGAAAATCAATAAATAAATTGTTACTCTGACCTCGCGAAACACCTTTACTATTATTAGAAGTCTGCTTTGTTATTCATTATTACAGTGACTACGAATAAAAATACCATTTTAATAAGATCTGTTTGTTTTTGACCTGTATACAGGCTTTATTTTGGGTAGTAAATATCCTGTTCGTCGGAGTGGCAGTTGAAGGAGCACTGATAACCCTCTCGAAGACCGTTTTTATAATTAAAACATATCATAAACATTACAAACATACGTGTTAAATGTTCTAACCGAGTGTTTATCGTACTGGCGCTTTTTCGCGTCGGTCCTGGGCGTTGCTGACGTCAAACCTCTGTCAACATTAACTGGGTCAGTAAACAAGGATGAATTACATTCGGAGCAGCCGAAATCATTTCATTATACTATTGAACGTCGCCGGTGTTATTGAACGTGGACGTATTGATGAAGCGGTGACGGGACGACTGCAGTCCTCTGACTATCGAATTTTCCAAGAATTTCTCCTTATTTCGACTCCTAAAAGGGCTGCCTAAGTTACTGTATCTGGTGTAAGTTGCCCTTTTTGCAAACATCCTGAATTTATTTTAACATTTTGTCTATTACTTACTCTCCAATGTTCTGATTTGGTGTAACTAAAAATTCTGACTAAATTGCAAAAATATCATCGCTTGCTAGCGCCGACTATCTCGTCAAGTGGCGTTATCTTTCAAAGAAGATCGATATCTAAACTAGAGAGATGGATCCTTGTACCGATTGCAAGCTGGGCAGTGCATAAAATCCACGTCTGGTGGTGTTGTCGGCAGAGGCAGCTTGCGAGCGGCTCGCGCGGTCTCCGCCCGGCAACAGGTCCGGCTCGCGATCAATACGCCGCGCGCCGCCGCACGCCGTGCCGAGCCGAGCCCTTTCGATAGCGCCGCGCCGCGCCAAGCCGCCGCGCGCCGCCCGAACCGCGGCCGAAGCGACGCGAACCCGTGATCACGTCACGCACAGCCGATTTGCACACAGGAATACATGTCGAGTTGTCGACCAACATCGACCGATTTCGCTGTTCCACTATTAATTTTGCGTTGGCTATCAAGAATTGCCTGTACATTATTTCCATTACTTGCATCATTTTTTACTCTTCATCAAAGAAAACTCAATTATATATTTCATTGATATTACAGAGTCAGATGATGAAAATGCTGTTATGTCCATACATTCTGAGCTACTAACTGCAGACTACTGAAATCCAGAAGGATTAAACTAATAATAAAGCAGTGGTGTTAGGGTTAGGGTACCAAAGAGAAACTTCGTTTTAAGGATTTCAATAATAACTGTTTATTATCCTTTTCTTTATATTGGGAAGGTGTGTTTGAGTAACATCACGTGAGACGTGTGCTCCTAAGCAAGGCTAGTGGAATACAGTAACTGTAACCATACTAGGGATTTCAGTCAAGTGGTCACGGGGACTCTATCCATTAAATATTATATTTATTGCTTAGAAAGAGAAAGACCATAGTGTTGAAGCAGGATGGATTTGTTTTTGTTATATTCCAACACGCCCCCCTCAAAAATAAATCCCTTTTTCTTTAATCGTAATATAATATCTATTACATAATATCTACTATATCAAACACCTTTATACAATAATAAAAACACACACCTTCCTTCTTTCTGGGAATACAATATCATCATGGTCCAACATTCGTTGCACAGGATTAGGGAAAACCCAGTAAAACCTAATCAGACCAATCACTCATTTCGTTTATTAATGAAACTATGAATCTTATTCGTCTACTTATTATAACCAAGCTCTTATTATTAACATAATATAATAACATATCCTCATGCACACTGCATCTATTTACAACGTCACCCCGAATTTCATTCATATCTAGATGTAACGCACCGTTGGAAATTTCACAGGATACCAGCTATTTGGTTAACTTGTAGAAACAAAACATTACAGTAACATATTTCTCAACCTGATACTTAAAATCTATGTGTTTGTTTGTGGCTGGTACACAGGCTGGTAGGATTATTCGCAATGCTTTTACATCCATTATTATTATAATCAACTTAAATAAAACAGCATTTGCTACAGTAATGAATATAAATAATACTTAATATGTAATCATTTTCACCAAATACTTTAATCACAGTATCTTTAACTGTTTTATATTACGCCGTATTCTGCTTTACTACTGTGTACTATCTTGCTATTGTTAGCTGCCAATTTATTTGCTAGCAAATTGTACATTGCTTAAATAATTTAAACAATTAACCCACAGTACATTTTATACTTATTCATCATTACCACTTCAGTCACAATCAACAAACACCCACCTAAATATTTTATTAAACTTGAAATTTATAGTTCCTTTAAATATTTTAAGACAAAGGGTCTTGTATCTAATTGTAACCATTACAAATAGTCCTTTTGTTTGCATATCTACTTGAGATGTAAACAGTAAACTAAGATTAGGCTCAATTGCATGGCATGATTCAGCATCAAGCACCTCATAGGATTTCGTCACGAAGCTCTTATAATTTCTCATGAGCTCAACGTTTTGTTATCAACATATTTAACTTTCAAGGAGTATATGGGCAGATTTATTGCCCATAAAGCATTCCTCAAGTTAAACATTTCAAGAACTGTTATTTATTTATATTTCCTAATCCAAAGTAATTTTGTTTTCTGACCTATTTTATTTTTTCACAGAAAACATTTTATAAATTTTATGTCAACGATTTAATAAAAAAAAATTTGATTGGGTATGTTTTACTCAACTGCTAGGTTACACATTATAACATAGTTGTTAAAATGCAATAACACAGACTTAAACTAAAAAAAAATTTTTCTTTATCACATAACATAAACATCACGCCTTTATTACCCAAAGGATCATGCATAGGTGCACCTATAGTACACCCACATTTCACCAGTTATGTTTAATTCGCTTATTTATATATTTATATGTATTTTATTGTACACCAATATAATACATAACAAACCTTATGTGTGAGTGAGCAAACCTATTGCCATCAACCAGGCACCAGACTTCGTGCATTATCATCTCCCTAGCCTTTTCAGTCTGTTTTGGGGTTGGCTACTGATCTGACTAGATGCATCTGAATACCAGTATTTTAACATTGTATTTTACACACACAGTATTTTATTTTACATGAAGCGACTTACTAGACCTCCATAATCTAGTAACTAGGAAAAAACTACAACTAGTCATCGTTCATGACCAGCATTAAAATTTAAATGCATTGGTCCACTGATGAGTATTATTTATTTATTTATTTAAACCTTTATGCACAAAAAAAACTGTACAAAGGCGGACTTAATGCCTTAGGCATTATCTGCCAGTCGACCTTAATACCTTTTTTTATTAGAAATACCTTTTTGTATAAGCTCACCGAAACTTTAGGAACCAATAATATACAGATTACATACATACATATAATGGCTTCATAAATATATAAACCACTATTTGTCAGCCAAAATACCCTTAGCTATATTCATATACTAGAATTTCTTCATCCAGGTTCCTCAAAATTATGCTATTGACATTTAACCATGTCAACCAAGACATTACATTGATACGCAAAAGTTTAACTAAAACTTTGCTATTCTTTCAACTGATACAAAGGTTTCATTAACATTTTTCTGCTTATAACGAGCCACTAAAATCGTTTTACAACTTATTTTCAACTGTACTTATTTACTATCAATGACTTTTATTTGTTTACAATCAATTTGATTTAATCAAATTAATATTTCTTTTATCTCTCTTTAGAACTAAATTTCCAGGTATTATTTTCAATCTGTATCTAGTTGAATCAATTACTTCATTGAAAACATTCTACATTTAAATGCTTATCATACCAGCATTTAATTTTATTTCTATGGTCCAGCACACAATAAGCAATAACATATTATCAAAAATACTGTCGCCATCGTATTCATTATACGAAACAGAAAATTATGTTTTGCATCCTACACTTCGTCTCTAACTATGTGATGTTTCTCGATCTTAAAATAGAGTTAACTTATTTCCATGTGATATGACAATCCCGAGCTCTCCACTGTTTCCTACACAGATTTATTTGCAATTACGCCAGGTATTGTATCATGTTTGTTTGCTTAAAAACTGATTGATTTATATCAGATCCACACCTCCTTTCAAACGGGTGTACCAAGTCAGAGTTACCAAGTTATGCTATTTATAGCTCATAACCCATTTAGGCTCAAGTTTCACTGGCCTATTTGATAAGAATTTAATCTCATCCATTTTGCATCTCTGACTCCCACAAACATCTTTGGTTTACCACATCCCACACTTTATAACCATTAAATTTGATTCATCATCAACGAAATTCCCTTTGACAACTTCTTTGCCAAATTTCGTTTTTTGGCTTTTACTAACTTAGTAAACAGTAGAATCAAAAACTTTAAAATATATGGTTTTGGCTTATTATTATGCCATAACTAATCATGTATATTTTTAATCTCAGTGCTCCTCAGAACAATCCAACTTCAGAACGATTTGTCTTATTTAGACTCGTTTTATCATCGACATTGTTCATCATACACATCATACGTTCGGCCATACCATTTACAGCCAGTGTATGCGGCACTGTTTAGGGATGATCATGCAATACCTTTCCGAGCTCAACTCTTCCATTTAATTGGATTTAATTTCCCTTTCATTATCACAACATAAAGTTAACAATTCTCAGACCAAAATGAACTTCACATTTTGCAACGTAATACCGAAACTTAACAAAAACTTTTGATA
The DNA here is from genome assembly GCA_929112965.1 of Mythimna albipuncta. Taxonomy (NCBI): domain Eukaryota; kingdom Metazoa; phylum Arthropoda; class Insecta; order Lepidoptera; family Noctuidae; genus Mythimna; species Mythimna albipuncta. Next base: position 8,465,648 of record OV815974.1, on the reverse strand, counting down.
TATCCTCAAAATCACAACATAGTTTTAAACTTTAGACGAGAAAAAAAAAAATCTGTTAGGATCGCAAAACATCTGTGTGTACTTGAGATTAAAAGACATCTCGTTTCAAACTTTTTTGTTTTCAAATTATCAAATAACAGACAAGTTTTTTGTCATCTACAAACTTGACACACAATGTACCGTTAGGTCTAATATTATCAATTGTATAATTATCAGACAATAGTTTCAATCATTTAATTTATTCTGATATGCAATTATTTCATTCCATAATAATTCATAATTATTACCATTTGTGACTTTATATAACGAGCATTTGCTATTTAAAGCATTTTCAATCACTAATCAGTGACCGCTCAGAAGATTGTTCAAAGACTTACCCTTATTATCGGCTTACCATCGTTGAACATATTGACCCCGCCGTTTTTACCAAAAACGACAGTCATTCCCGATTGCTGCTTTTTCTTCGCCGACGACGTCCATTTTACTGGTCACCTGGTAATTCCCTTTCTTCGTCGCTTGTATAGCCGCACCAATATAGCAACTGAATCGTTTCTTGGCTCCTCACGCTCATTGAAGTTTAGTTTCAATTTTTCTTGATTTTCAAATGATTTGCTCCAGATCACCAAACAAAATTAATTCGTTTGCCCATCATATCACGGCCCGCCATAACAGCAAATCCAGAAGTTCTAGAGTAGTTTGGTTTTGAAGTAACTATACCATTTTATTGTTGGCTCCATTGTTTTCAGCAGCGCTTTTGTAATTCTTTAAATCTCCCTTTTTGCCAGAGATAACATTTCCTGGGTTCCAAATTGTTCTTTATTGACTTTGGTTTTGGTCGATGCTCTCTTGAATTGTTTGAAGGTGTGGCTTGTGGTCTCGTAAGTTTTAGCCTGAAGTACTTTTAGACTAAGATTTCATACATATCTTGTAAGTTTGATTTCATGATCTCGCAATCTCGTTTTCCAAAGTTAACGTTATATTGTCTTCAGTCAATATCTCGATTGCGGTGACAATGCTGCTCCGGACTCATTTGGTAGAGTCATGTTTGGCAGATCACTTTATCGGATTCTAATTGTGCACCTGCAGCCATAGGTTCAGTGACGATTTTATCAAATGCTTGAAAATATTTGGTTAGTGTGGTGTTTCTAACCAATTTAAAATTCAGCAACCTTTTACTAAAAGACAGCTTTGTCGCCACATAATGTTCTTTACTCACTCGGTACTTGTTTCTTCCGTAACCTCAATGTCGACAACGTTCAGTAGGTAATTGACTTGATAATTTTTGAATTCGAAATGTCCACACACTGCATTTATCACCATCAGATTGTTTAATGTCCCATTTGTTTAATTTGATGCACAAAACGTTTTTTTTATTATTATTTAATGTTCGTTTATTTTCACTTTATATTATTTGCACTTTGGTTTAGCGCTCTGGGCCCATAACCTGTTAGGGTTAGGGTACCAAAGAGAAACTTCGTTTTAAGGATTTCAATAATAACTGTTTATTATCCTTTTCTTTATATTGGGAAGGTGTGTTTGAGTAACATCACGTGAGACGTGTGCTCCTAAGCAAGGCTAGTGGAATACAGTAACTGTAACCATACTAGGGATTTCAGTCAAGTGGTCACGGGGACTCTATCCATTAAATATTATATTTATTGCTTAGAAAGAGAAAGACCATAGTGTTGAAGCAGGATGGATTTGTTTTTGTTATATTCCAACAAGTGGTTCTAATTCGACATGATTGTTTGTGGATTGAGCGAACCTGACGACTAAAATCTTTCTAAATCTGGTCCCAGTTTGGAAAAGCCGACTCGATAGTTTGTTTATAACGTCCATAACAGGAAACACTTGTCAGCTTCGCCGTGGGAACACAGAGACCTATAAAAAGACTGTTGAGAAACCAGATAGGAGCAAACAACCCTGCGTAACACTTTTTGTTTAGTTGGGGTTGAACGGATTCAGTTGAAAGTTTACGCAATGGTGTGACTACACCAATAAAAGTCGGCGGTGACACATTACCCCCGAAAGCGGCGGCGATAGGGGTTCATGAAGTGTTACCGAGTTAGATGGAGGGGTTAGGTAGTTCAGGGTTTAAGCAGCCGGTGGCGCTGTGAAGTGCTTCCGGAATTAGCGCGGGCGTCATGCGATCGGCACATAAATCTGTCGCCGGTGGCGTTCCGCGCGCCACGAGCCGCAGACGACGTGGGCGGCGCCGTGGCGGTTGCAATCGCGAACTCACCGATACTATCTCAATTGCTTTACGACCGCTGACAATCTTTACACATGTATGACGAGGGACTATGCACTTATAAATAAAAAGTTATCTTCAAATACCGCCACCGCCACCAGACAGGTCAGGGAATTGAATCGCCCAATCTAAATGAGAAAAGCCATTAGAAGGTGTAAAGTGCGAAAACGCTGACGTAACGTTCCTGCTAAACGTTGAATATCGCATTGGACCAGTTGTCGCTCGGAATAATAACGGCCTGAGTTGTAATTGACGAAGTAACAGCCACCCACGAGTGATGATATAGCGTTCATTTGGCGCAGTTTACTACACAATATTTTAAAACAATTGTGAGATTATATGGCGCCTCAGTGGCGATCCAATGAATAAAACATTCACGAATTGGAGAAGGTTTTAACGAAATCCACCCCTACAAAGGTCGATTCTTGTCATTTTAACGTTACGTCTAAGTTTGTGTCTTGCTCGAGCCTAGGCTTATTGAAGTATAGAGGTATGAAATATTAATACAATATGCCCTCTACATTACTTATTCTACGTGATAGCTGAAGCTATCAACACAGTCGACGGTTACAGACTAAACTTGGTATATTTTTTTTTTCCTATGAACATGTATTTTCTAACATAGGTCCCCTTCGTAGTCATTTTCATAGCAAACACTGCATGCAATCGACATTTTCATAACGGACTTACAATTATACAAAAAACTCATTTGATCATTAAGCCAATTGAAAAATTTTATGATTCGTGAGCCTACTTCCTAGACGAACGATCTTAAGTAGTAATAAATCAAAACATACAATTTCTTTTGCATTGAGCAACTGGGTATCACTTAGTTCCGCAAGGTATATCGGTAATGCAACGCAACAGGCAAGTTAGACATCATTTTTCGCCAATTGAGCATCGGAGCCAATGCTTAGCGGTGAAGTAATAGTGATTGATATATGCGGATCATTTTCTGATAATGTGCTGGTGATAATTGTAGAGAGCTGCTTTACTTTGAGACCATTAAGTTTCGACACGACAAAATTGGTCATGAAGGAAATAACGTTATTTAGATTCGTTTATGAGTTCGTGCTTCCACTTTTGACGAATATATTTAATTATGAAAGAGTTAAAAGGTCTTGACATATGCAACATTGTATCTAGTATAGCGTACATTCCGTGTGTGATTTTCCTCATGATTGATGAGAGACACACAGATACGAGCGTTGAACCGCGCACAAAGGGTTCCTTGTGACTGTTGCAGGAGCATCCGCCGACCGCGATTCTCGCCACACACTACAAAACAACTATCCTTATCGTGTTACTGACGGACCACTAAATGGTACACCAGTTCCACGATGCTCTCAGAGAAAATATGGAACGGATTAGGAACTCAGGGTATCAGATGCTTTTCAAAGATTATTTTGTAAAAATGATATTTCGTATCGTTAAAAGGAGAGGTAATCAACACAAGCTATGAGTTTAGAGGTTTGGAAATTTCTGCTTTGATTTGAAGCTAGCCGATAGACTCGAACGTGATGAATACTTTTTAATAACTTGTGAAATATTGCACGATACCGCTCTCACAATGTCCTTCGATCACTGTTGGTTCAACATGTTTTTTTTTTTTTGCGTGTAGAATAAGGAGATAGACACTCTTAGGGTTTATATTATAAACCTTGCTTTGTATCGAGTAGTGTATTGCAAGTTTTATAATTTTCCTTGTGGTTACGGAGGTTTATACCGTAGCACTAAGAACTATTCGTAACGGCTAACTCGTCAGGGATTATAAACTCGATAAAATGCAAGTATTTAAACCGTACCTGTTTATGGGAACGTGTTCATCATGATGATTCAGTAAACAAATAAATAATGGCTATTTATCATTTTGCGTAAGTTGGAATCAACTGAGCGGAACCAAGGCGTTATTGTTAGGTGTAAAGACTAGTAGGTAATCACTTCATGTACTGTTGTTAATACAGTGGTAACCATAAAAAATAGATATAATTTTACACAAGATAATTAATTCCTATACGTTAGTCAGCAAAATTTTGGAAGCTGAATTTAACTTTGAAAATATTGGCGATCAAAGAAAAATAAAAATTGATTTTTTTGGTCGATATGAGAAATAATAAAATAAAATATCATTTACAGCTGCCGATCTGTACTGAAGTTTTGCAATAGATTTGTGTATTATAATAATGCTGACTTGGGAGACGTTGTTTTGTCATAAATTATTAAAGAAAAAAAATGAGGGAGGGGGTTAGGACGGTAAACCTATCAAATATAAACAAAAAAAAATCGTAAAAAGCAGTCAAGGCGTTTTTAAGTAGTTTGATAAAACAAAAACTGTGACAAGAGATTTTTATACATTATATTATTCCATAAACTAACCATTAAAAATATCGTGAAAGCACGTGTTGTTCCGTTATAGTCTCGAAAATAATTAAACTGATGGATGATGATATTTCAACGATGAAAAATAAATTTTAAATTTTTAACATAAGATGGAGGTGGAGGATGGAGATTATGTAAGACATAATGTACTTAATTTGAAACTAATGAAGGCAGAACAATTTAGTATTAAACATGTTCTGAATGGATGGGATTGCGGAAGAAACACAAATGTACACAGTGAGCACAGACCGGACGAGTCAATCGGCGCGCGAGCACCGCTCCCTTCCATCGGGGATTGACAAATTGAATTGATGGCAGTGACGTCACACCTAATACAGATGAACACTGAACATCAAATTATCGGAATGTATTAATGTGTACCTACACACACACCGCCAACGTTCATAATCGTAACAACAAGGTTGTTATCACACCAGACTTTTAATTAATCGCGACCCCATTTTGCAAATTAAATACGTGAGTAAAATTAATTTCACCGTTTTGATCGGACATTCTAATTTCATCTCCTGTATGCATGTTATCTTAACATCATGCGAATTACTTATTTGACAAGTTACTGGTCTAACCGGTTCATTAACCTTACAATTAGCAATACCATTAAAACTTTATAATATTTCACATAGGCTTATGGTGCTAAACGGAGGATAAACAGTTTACGAAATTATGTGTCGAGTCAAATTGTTCCCTTGGCGTGACTTGCATTTTCCTTTGGACAGTTTCTAATATTAACAGGCACACTCTAAGTAGTGTCTTCACTCTTGCGACAATAGGGCGCTACACATTGGAGACTACAAACATATTTTCAAACTGTTTTATGTGTAAACCATTAGTATCACCTTAATTATCGTGGATGTCGTAAAATGCAACAGAGGGATTATAGCGACAGCATTCGAGGATTTATATTCTAAATATTCTTATGATGATTCTGACGTAGATCTAAAAATCTAACGGCACAGTAGAATAAAAAAGTGATCTTAGGAAAATATCATCCCCAGCTGTGAGTGAGAGGTTTGTAACATCAATCGAGGTTGTATTTATTTGTACGCATGCGTGTGTACTGCGTCAACTCGGTCGGGTGGCGTAGATTACGACATCGGCGACGCTGAAAACGTAACATGGTAGCCCCCACTGCGTCCTCTGAAGTGATAAACTTAGGGGCTGAAGCTAAAGCCATTGACAATTCGTACGCGATGAGTAACGCGCGGTGTTACACGGTGATGCCGGGGCCCAGGCCCCTGCCTATACTCGGCAACAGTTGGCGATTCGCTATAGGCAAGAACCCGTGGCGAACCCGCGCTTTGGACGTCTCGCTCTGGTTCCTTAGAGCTTTAGCAGGCGCCGGGGGAGCGGCTAAAGTGGCAAGACTGTTTGGACATCCTGATTTGGTGTTTCCGTTCTGTGCCGAAGAAGTAGCAAGGATTTATCGACGGGAAGACTTAATGCCACACAGAGCAAGAGCGCCCTGCCTGAGCCATTATAAGCAAGATTTGAGAAAAGATTTCTTTGGCAGCGAGCCGGGACTAATAGGAGTGTAAGGGATTTAATATTCTTGTGTTAAGCTGTTACAAGTTAGTAATTAAGTTACACGTGTTCAAGTTCGGTATATTTTGTGCAGACATGGCGAGCCGTGGTCTAGATTTAGATCCAAAGTATCCAAGGCATTGATAGCGCCGGAGGCAGCAAGGGCTGCAGTGCCCGATTTAGAACATGTGACCGACGATTTTGTGCACAGGTATGTTTCGTAGGTATCAAGTCTTTTGTTCTTTATCTTAAAAAAAGCGATTTGTTTAATTTACTGAGCTATTCCCGTAATGTTATTTTGGAAAGAAAACATGATAGTGATAAATCACTGTCATCATAATGGAACTATAGTGCCTACATTACGATGTGTACCATCAATGTAGGCGTTTAAAGAACAGTTTTAGAGAAACATTTATTTAAAGTATTTGCTTGATGATGCTATGCTTGTAATTTACAATAACAGCTGTATTTATTAATTGTTATAATTTAGAAAAGTTTTCAAGAACATGCTATCAAAAAGGGCTCGTGGCCGTCGTAAACGCATGCGGCATTTGTGGTCTAGTACTTCGTTTTGCCTCTAGTGATCTGAGTGTGGAATCTCAGTTTAATGACCACATCCCGTTTTTAACAACGGCGAGCGGCGTCTGCGCATTTGTTTTGAGCGACAGCTACTGACTCACTGAGAACAACAAACCTCATTCAATGAGAAACGTTACGTTTCGTTTGAGTGACTTTAACGCGGAATATTTAACGCTAGGATGAATTTAATTGAGAAACACGATTTACATATGAGCTTTAAATGAATTAGGTTTTGATTAGCCGCTAGGCAACGTGAAAACTGGGGTAGAGCAATTTAAATTAAGCACACGAACGTTAAATATTTAAATCGATACATTAAAAAATGTTTTTGTTACAGAATGGAATGCATTCTCGACGATAATCGTGAGCTGCCGAAAGATTTTCTCACGGAACTCTACAAATGGGCCCTTGAGTGTAAGTGCTGCTTGACGAGCGGCGCAACCTTCTGTTAACTCTATTGTGCTTTTCCGCATAAACTTGTACCAAGTGGTAATTTCACGCCTAAAGAAAACACTCTTCTTTGTTCTAGCTGTGGGTGCTTGGGCGCTGGGGACAAGATTGGGGTGTCTTAGAGACAACGACGCGGAAGCAAAAGAAATAATTAGATGCATTCACGGATTCTTCCATAGTGTTCCTGTTTTGGAACTGTCAGCGCCATTGTGGCGAATATATTCAACACCTGCTTACAAAACATATATCGAAGCTTTGGATGCCTTTAGATCACTCTGTTTGAAAAGATTGACCGATAAAGGTATATGCTCACAAATAGCGAAAGCTTCTGGTGAAAAGGTGGCCACTATATTGGCATTAGATCTACTTCTGGTCGGTGTAGACACTACAGCGGCTGCTGCAGCGAGTACTATGTATTTATTGGCCAATAATGAGAGAGTACAGAGAAAACTACAAATAGAACTAGATGAAAACCTTCCAAGTGGCAGGGGAATGACGCACAAGGATTTAGACAAGCTGCCTTATCTTAAAGCTTGTATTAAGGAATCGTTGAGGTTAGTTACTCAGAATGAAACCTCTTTTTACTGCTTTTCATAAAGAATTTCTTGCAGAGATTTGAAACCCTACTAGTGTTATCAAAAAGGGGTCTAGTGGGCTACCTAGGCACGAGTATTTAATTTCACGGTGGTAGTTAGCATACAATCTACATTTCAAGGTTAATGGTTGTGGAGGAGCAGCAAACATTGATTGATCTCGACAGTATGACTTGTTACCGCGTGGCAGCATCATTGTACTAAATACTAAGTTCTGAATCACACGTAAAGCAAATAAGAGCTGCTCTAAGACGATAATTTGTCCTTTGTTGGCCAGTTAGTCATCATCTTGACAGTTTGCGGTTTTACTGGCATAATTCTTGACAATATTTTTATAACAATAATTCATTTCCTTTCTGATCATTTATCTCATCATATTTTGATACGGACAGATACATTAGGAGACAAAATGAAGCCCAACATGAGGCACAACGCTCAATCTACGCGATGCTGCAACGTTGCCCAGTGTCTCACCCCCCAAAGTTTACGTCACATTCACGTGATGGGACATTGGATTATATGACAGCGTTGTGCGTCATGTTAGGGTATATTATGTCCCCTAGTACATCTGAGATTTAATTGTGTTATTTAAAGTTTCAATAGGGTCGTTATGGCGACACTTGGTAGGGTTATGTCCAATAGTGGACATCTTTTGGCTGAAGTGATGATGGTGATTTTACGTGAAAGATTTGATGTTGAGACAGTTTCAATGTCATTAACAGTAATAGGAGATTTTCCTCGTGACACGAGTACAGTAACCTCCAATGAGCCTATAGGATAAAAAACTTGATACAAATGTATCGTTTTATTGTAACGTGACCAATGATGGTCAGCGTCAGGTTACATTTGCACCTGAGCCGCTATTGGGAGCTCAGTGCACAAGTCGAGTGTAACAATACTAAAGTTTATAGCATGTTATGTAAATAATATACTTGCAGTACAAGTCCTCATGCACCGATAAGTACAAAGAATTCGTAATTGACATGTGGGTGACGGGTTTAATAACTTTGTTAATGATCTCATATGAGCTGGAATTTGTGAAACGTAATCAAACGGCTAAAAAACTGCTGTTTATATAAATTCGCTATACAGGTTTTTTAGTACTGAATTTAAATGATAAAAAGCTGTTCGGTTGCGCGAATCAAGTGCTAGTACGGTAGGTACGTGATAATGCAAACTTGCTTCCATTGCAATATCTGAGATTACGCTTCTTTAATATTATCTAATTAATGACATTTTTTCGCTGTAGGAATATCATCTAATGAGCTCTTGGGCGGAGCGGGAGATAGTGTCAGACTTTTACTGACTAAAAACCCGCTCCTGTTCCTTCGTTGCCTTTCGTACCGGTGCTGAGCTATCTTTTGAATTAACCCTGGCCCCAGAGTAGGCTTCGACCCAACTGGGCCCCCGCTGTTGCTGACAGCTTGAGGCGCGCGGGAACAGTGCATGCCGTCGATGACTTGGGCCCGGTCCGGACAGTTACCGGACGGTCGGACAGCGAGCTACTCATTGCTCACCGTCCGCAAGCCCGCGCCTACGGTGGCCGGAAATCGGGATCGGAATCACGACGGCGGCTGGGGCGCTGTGAGATGCGGATGCGGTCGGCATCCTCTTTTGCTAGCATTACTGCTTCGCAGAAGGAGGCGACCGCCTACCACTCCTCCTCGCTTCGGACCATGGCCTGTACCAAGGCCCGGCGCGAGAGGTCGCCGCCGCCGATCGCCTATAATATCACGAGGGTACAGCGATGCTCTGCCCAAGCGGGGCTCTTCTGTGTGCTCATGTCCTCCAGGCGTTCCACACAGTGGCGACACCCGGGCGTCACTTCTGCACGAATCCGGTGCAGGAACCTCCCGAACTTGTCATGTCCGGTGAGAATCTGCGTCATGCGGAAGGTGAGGACGCCGTGAGGTCTTTCCAGTAACGCCTCAAAGAGGGGACTTACCGCCATAATTATGGCGTGACCAGCACTGGGTTATCTAATTAATGACTTAAATTTAATTAGCAAAAGGACGTGTGGTTAACCCATGTACCCCAAACAGGAAAAGTGTAATAAGTATGTTTTTTACTAGTTAATTTTTCATTACAGTTCAATATAATAAAGTATCTAATTAGCATTTTACTTAACACATTGTTTAAGGTAGTCTTTGTATGTTTAGTGCCGTATTGTTAATCATTGTTATGTCTTTTTATTTCTATAGACTCAAACCAGTCATTTTGGGGAATGGAAGGTGCATTCAATCAGATGCGGTCATATCAGGATATGAAGTTCCTAAAGGGGTAAGCGAAAAAACTTCCTTTCAATGCTTTAGTAGATGCGTACGTTTTATGCATGAGGAAATTCATATCTAAGCAGTAATATCCATTTTAGACTGACGACGTGACAGTGAAGGGGAAAAGTGAGAAAATCACTTATAATTACAAATTCCTTTTCCTATTTCAGTCGCACATCGTTTTCCCGCATTACATCCTATCCAATGAGGAAAGATACTTTCCATCACCGAAGGAGTACGTCCCCGAGCGATGGCTCCGAGACAACGAAGTGCGTGAGGTGACGGAAAAACCCGAAGGATCGATAGGTCAAGGTGGGGGGTCAGGATGCCCGTACAGTCGGGCGGTGGAGGTGTGTCGCAAGCAAAAGGAAGTAGGGATCCACCCATTCGCGTCGCTTCCTTTCGGCTTCGGCCGGCGAATGTGCATCGGGAAGAGATTTGCTGAAGCAGAGTTACAACTTTTGCTGGCTAAGGTTAGTTTGATTAGTTGTAGTATATAATTCTTCCTCTCGAGGAGGCCTGTGTCCCAGCAGTGGGAACATTAAAAAGGCTGATGATGATATAATTGTTTTCTTAAATAAGGGCAGTAGCGATTTGTCATTTTCTTTTTCAAATTGACTAAAGGGAAAAATTGTGGAGTAAAAAATCGAGGTCAGACGGCAATGTTCTTGAGCAACAGTGTAATTTGCAGAAAAACTATAGGTACCTATGCCAAAAATGTGGTTGGTTGATGGTCTCTTTATATGCAGATATGGTAAGCCTAGTTATTTGTTCCCAGACATTCCACAAGTACGAGGTGTCTTGGCGCTATGGCGAACTAAGCTACAGCGTGACGCCGACGTACGTGCCAAACGAACCGTTGCAGTTTGCTCTGCACAAGAGAAACGGTAACCACACTACCCTGTAATCTTCTATGTTAAATACTTATTTAATGTTTTAGAGTTAACTACCAAAGGTTTTTTTAAGTTACAGTAAGCCGTTCGTATTTTTTACGGGTTTGTAAAGTTAAACTTAGTTTTATTATTAGATTTGTTCAATAAAGCCGGGTTTTTGGCAACTTTATTTCGTTATTTTATGGATGTCATCCGCTAAGTAATGTTTTCTCTACTCATTTACCGTAGATATTTCTCAAATAATATAATAACTATTAAACATTTAAGGGACACCACAGCTAACCGCGGGATGAATCGACTCCTACCAGAAGGCACGCATTAGCAAAAATAGAATTATTGAGTGATTTTCGACAAACTTTTAAAAGAGGGAGTATTTTCAGACATTGGTCCTGTAAACCTGCTGTACTTCATCACAGAACCGTCGAACGTTTTTTGCTTATAATTATTCTTGCACTCACTATTTGGCGGAGTCGTTGAGCTGGTACTCGTTGGAGCGGCCGAAGCACTCCTGCACGCCGGCGTCCGCCCAGAGCCTCTTCATCGCCGCCAGCAACTCCTCGCTGAACGGCTCCGTGTCCTCCATCCGTTGGATCACGTCAAACACCATCTTGCCATCGCTCTGGAACAGATATACAGTATAAGTTCTCGTAGTTACCAAGCATTTTACTCAAGGGATTTTAGCAGAGAGGTTAAAGAAGAGTTTATATATACCAGATTATTTTTTAGATTTCATATTTTACCACAAGGTTTCTTATCAACTTATGTGTTTTAAGCTCCGTGTTACTACTAACAGTTTTCCGTTACAAAAGTTATTGAAACTACCCAAAAATAAGTTATTATCGAGAAAAAACCAGGTTTGTTTCTATAACGCCATTATCGACAGTAGTTGCAGTTTCGCCGGGTATAAACCTCTCCTAAAAAGGAAAGAAGGTCAACACTCCACGACACATCAAAGAAGAGGTTGTAGTTGGCAGCGCAGCCAACACTTCACCGCTGTCAGCATCAATCATTCACAAGTTCTGTTTTGTGTACCCGGTGCCAATGTACCACTGCAGTGAATGGTACGGACAAGGGGCAACGTCACCGGGTGCCTGGGTACAATTGGGTGAATTAAAACTTCCAAAGCTGCCACCTCGTTGACTGGCTTATACCACAGCCTGAGGTATTCTCATTAGCTAGTGGTGATATGGGTGAGAGCTATTTCTTCCACCCATTACTCTAATTTCTGTCATAATCCAAGGTTCATACAGTTCAAAGCAATTAACGTGAATTCCTGTCAGCTCAGCAATAATAAAAGTAGAATTTTTCTTTGTATTGAGTTTGATAGGCTAGTGGCGACGACCGACCTAACTATTGATTCGTATTAATAAGGTAGGTATCATTGAATTTAGTTACCAGTCTACCGAATTTATGAATAAAGCAATTACCTGATACCGATATAAACCTTAATGGTGGTCTTAGACTAGAAATTTTACTTTTATAAATAAATTAAACAAACATTTTTTCTTTTTCACCTTGTTTAAAAACGAAGGCCAGGATGGCTGGAGAAGGTGTTCCACCTTTGTTCCAGTGACGGTGAAACTTCCAGAGATACTACTTCAAAGCGGAATATAAGCATACAGAGCCACCGTAACAGTTACTAGAAGTGAGGAAACATTTTGATTGTAACGCTTTTAAGTCTAATTGGGGTTCCCAATGTACCATTACAGTTGACCCACGGTAATCTGGCTCCTATGTAATACGACATGCATATAACAGTATGGAATAGATTGACTTCAATGTTTTTTGTTATTTTCTTACAAGTGTTAAATTGTTAATGAGGTGATTTAAAAAAAACCAAGTACTACCTATTGTGTTGTTAATTACACTAATGTCCATTTTCAGTAACAGTTACTAAGCCTTCTTTTATTTTTGAGTCGTGGAATTTTCAAATAAAAGAGTTATTTGAAAATTTTCTAACGCCCAGAGCGTTGGTGGAGCTAGGAGTATTGTCAGACTTTTTCTGAATAAAACGCACCCGAGTTCTTTGAGTTGCACTTTGCGTACCAAAGTCGTAGTAACTCATTCGAATAATCCAAAAAGTGCCGGATTACAGGGAGTCGATGGTAGTACTCCGCCTTGCAAAACGTTTGCCGGATTGACGCGGGACAACATATTTGCATAACACTGGTTAACAAAGTTTTTGTAACAGGAATTCTGTATTGTTATTCTTACTTATCTACCTACCCTCATTACAAAACACTAACATACTTTGTTTCTATCACGTACAGACTTGTTGTGACAGCCACTTAAAAAATTACCAAATTTTTCACTACGTTCGGTCGAATTGCAAAAACTTTTTTTTAAAAATAGTGATCAACTGTGACTTTAGCGTGCATAAGCTAATCGCTGTTTGTTTCTCACCATGTTAAAGAGCTGTATCGTTCACTATAACAGTTTTTACTATGTATGTGGTGAACCAAATTCTAAAAGTCAATGACGAAATTTTGCTGAACTACTAAAGAGGTGTTATCGTGATTGTTTTGGCTTTTCCGTGGTTCATCAAGATAAATTGGACGTTACGTAAAAAAAAAACCTCACCATTTTTGTTTAATATTACGCAAAAAATCACTGCAATGATCTCATATTGATACAAATTTGAATGTATCAATTGAAAACCAATTTGCCACAGAAAATATACTATCTACAATCACATTTCGACTTCTGTCCGAAAAATCTAGGAGCAACGGCAACGCAATGGAGTAAGGTTTCAGCAGATCATTTCCAGCAAGAAAAAACCGCATCAGTAAACATAGAGTCCTTGAATATTAGTAGTTTTTGGTTTAACACTTGTAGTAGACTAGCATCAAGCTAAATACTACAGAAAATTGTAACATATTACGGTCTAGTTTTTTTCAAGTATAGTTGTAACTGTTGTAAGTATCAATATTTTTCATGAAAACTAAAGTGGCTGTCACAAAAAAAAACTAAACGTTCAAATTTTTTTCTTGAACTATTTCCTACCAGAGGGAGTCAAAATAAAGCCATTTATGGCAATAAGATCTTATTACAAAAAAAAGTTAATTTTTGTCGACCAGTGTAATTAACCAAGCTGCAGCACGAAGTGCATATTCCTTTTAATTAATTAGATATTTTGGCGAGTGTGCCACTAAAACTACAAGTCGGGTGAATTTTAAGTAAACATTTAAGGGTGAAAATTTCCAGCAATTGTATGTTGTACAGACGTAAGAATGTCGAAAATGTGTTCATAAATGCAGTGATGGTAGTGATAAAGTATTAACGACATAATGCCATGCATAACATTAGTGCTGCGTTAACCTATTTAATATACTTAGTCTTTTGTAGAAACGAAAGAGTGTCTGGTGCTACAAACTAACATGAGAAGTTGAGAAGTAATTTGATGACCATCAATTATTTTAGTAAAAGAAGAATCATCAATTTTCCGCACAAAGCATTAAAAATTGTAAAACTGAATAGTGGATCATCACTCAAACACACCCCCGATCTCTGATTTAAGCATTTGAAGCCGAGTATTTCTCAAATTTACTTTTGAAAATTTGGAATTTTAGTAGGGTTTGACAGGTTCTTAACTCAATATACTTAATTCAGAAAACCGCCTATATTCTTCTACAAGTCGACATCATCTCATTTATTAACCAAATTCTAACTTTTATTTCATGATCACTGTTACACGTTCCTATCATGCGCAACAACCATTTCCTAACTTTAAAAGCCATAAACACAGCCATAAAGAACGATGAGTCATAACAATTCGTGTTGAAGAGCAATATCGTCTCAATTGGAGTTGAGTGACCCAGCATCTTCGACATACGCTAATCCGATTAGTAATCCATTTAGCAAACTCGTCTCGGAGAACCGTACGATTTCGTTACGCAACCCACTAACTGCCAACTGAAAGAAAATTCTGTCTAATGAGTAATGATCATTTCCCAAATTCTGATTTGTTTAGTCTTCATATAAAAGTTTCACGGTTTAGTTGACGAGCAAACTGCGATGCATCATAAATACTCATACTTTATGTAGTGGAGACCAGTCCAGTGTGTTCTGGGTATTATAAAAGTTTACAGTAGCGGCACTGCGGCATGAAATGCCATGCTATGAAATAAATAACTCGTACATCAGGCTTGTGCTTTTGCTGGTTGCAGAGGTTTCTGTGAAATATGCTCTAATTATGACGGGTGTTGCGGGTGGCGGGGCGCATGCGCGCTGCCGGCTGACGGGAAGCGCTGCTCGCCGCGCCATTCACAACCCCTCCTCGGAATAACCCGCCACCGCCACCCTTGTTGCTTACACATTGCATATTCATTTAAATACATCCACGTCCATTAGCTCGTTACCTAGGCTGGCATTCAAGCATTGTTTATTTGTAAAGCACTAGGCTATTTAAATTGTGATGAACAAACCGAATTTAATTTTTTCTTTTTGCACTTATTGTAAACTAGCTCTTATTTACGAGTCATTCATTTAGATTTTGACAAACAATTCTGTCAGTTGGAAGATATTGGAAGCATTAATTTTATTACGATCATCTTAGGTTAATCGTTCAGATCGTTAGTCAATTCCGGTAGAAATCCAATAGTAACAAAAAGAAAACTACACAATATCTATATATATCTAATTACACTAATATGTATAACAAAGTTTTTTTTTTTTTTGTTTGTAGGAGGTAATCTCTGAAAGTACAGGTCCTATTGCTTAAATTTTTTGACCGGTAGAAAGCTGCTATATTCCTGAGTGACATAGGCTATATTTTAATGCGGGCAAAGCCGCGAGCAAAAGTTAAGTAAGCAAAAAAAAATAAGTGTAAAGAGAAGATCCTACTCTATATTATCCCACAAAATACTTATTATTTAAAAACTATAATTCTTAACCAACGCAATTTTTAAAAAATAATATAACTAGTTCTTGACTGCGTTGACCAGTGATTGAAGGTTAGTGAGTATGGATGAAGTCAGTATAGCAAGTAAATGGAATGAAAAATTTCCAAACCAGTCGAAGTGTGGAAGTTATTGCGAGTGGATGGACGGACGTGGTCAGCTTTGTTCTTCAATAAGTTGTGGCGGGAAGAAGCCATATCTGATGATTGGTGCAACAGTTCTTTGTTGCCCATCTTTAAAAACAAAGGTGAAGTTTTGTAACAATTATAGAGGATTAAAGCTAATGTCACATACTATGAAAGCCTGGGAGAAAGTTATTGAGTTAGTTAGTTGAGAGAAGAGAGTGAAATTTCACAGAACCAGCCAATACCGAGATGTAAAACATTAGATCAACGCAGGATGGATATAATGGCGACAGATCACGGGAACAACTTGCGACACATAAATGCCCCTCAGCAAGTCGAAGGGTAAAATTTACAAGTCCGTAATAAGTCCTGTCATACTGCATGGATCTGAATGTTGGGCTGTGAAAAAGACGGATGAAAAAAGATTATATGTAGCGGAGATGAGAATTGAGATGTATGTGCAGTGTGACGGGAAAGGATAACGTGCGAAATTAGTATATAAGAGGAAGTTTGAAAGTGGCGCCAGTGACTGAAATGTGGAAAGGAAATCATTTGTCTTGGTATGGTCATGTGAATAGGAGGGATGAAACGGATGTTCCTAAGAGTTGAATATACATGTAGATCGATGGAAAAGAGAGACCAAAGAAAAGATGGATGGATTGTATGAGGAGTGATATGAAAGAAAAGGCAGTTAGTGATAGTGTGATGGGTGACGGGACAGAATGGAAGAAAAGAATGTGTTGCGCTGGCCCCAAGTAATGTGGTATAGGGGCAGGAAGAAGAAGGTTTGACAGCGTTCTCGCCTGATGGTGAGCAGCGATGGTAAGGCGCACTATTTTAATCAGAGCCAGTTCACTCTAGCCTTGAAGATACCCATTAATAAAACTAGCTTCTGCTAGCGGCATCGCCAGCGTTAATGTAGAAAATTATACCAAGAGAACATACTCGCAAGATAAAAAGTATCCTAATGTGCTATTCCAGAACATGGTCTACCTGTGTGCCAAGTTTTATCAAAATCCATTCAGCCATTTAAGCTCGAAGGAGTAACAAAACATACATACAAACTTTTGTGTTTATAATACCATTAATAGGTACCTATTAATAATTAGTAATAATTCAAAATATACGTAGCGTCCTAATCCAAATATGACTGCCTAAAAGTTATCATTCTATCCCTCCGATATTATTTTTCTGCATATATATCCTTATCTGTCTGCCAATTTGTTTAATATGCTAAATGTTATGATACACCAACCGCAATCAGTGGTTAACTAATTTTCAAATTTGTTATATTAATAGAAGGATGAAAAACACAACTATACAACACTATAGTTGAAATGAAAAGTCAGAATTGTTAAACTACGTACAAAGTGAAATTGTCCGAATATAAAATTTTAAATACACTAATAACAAAATAGTCAAAAAAAAATTAGTTCAGCGCCATCTAGTAAGAACATGGCTACGTCATGCCTTCCGTCACTGACAGGCAGCAACACCAGCCAAAATCGAGTGACACCTTTATAGTCCGTCTTTCCGTTGAATATACAAAATACGGTAACAACGGCAAGATGGAGACACGTATAAAGGTTAAAATGAATATCACAATACTGAACCCGTTCGCTACGTAACCATAGAACTTCGTCTAAACACAGAAGACAATGGCGAGACAACCCTCATGCGATTCATTGTGCGTGTACTTAGGTTTTGTTTCAACATGTTTGCGCCGGATAGGGCGTCACGTCACGTCCACTGTTTTCATGTCCCTCTCTGTGATAAAGAGATAGGTGCACGAGGTTACATAGCGGTGTCATGTGCACACCAGCCACGTAGCTGCGATGCGTACAATATGCAAAACTAATGGGGGGACGGTAGAGGGCATGTCTCATTACGGGAATACAGGGAAGGGGATCGATCTCCGGACATCGCGTGAACTGTGGAAAATACGCCGAGCTGCGTGTTAAATGTGAAATACTAACGATTCTTGCTTCAATCTAGTTTGTGTTATCAATACTTGAGAAGGAAATCACAGATTTTTTATGATTATTTGCAGTGTCATGGACTTTAAAGATCCGTTTACGATGTACTTATGTCAAACGGAACGTGCGTCACATCTCGTGACGACTGAATTAATTACAGTTTTCAGAACAGCCTCTCATTCGTTGTGTAACCGATGACGTTGAACAGAACATGACATGAACGACTCTTCAACAGGTCGGAACGGAACTGAGATACCTTATCTCTCTGACATTCCGTACAGGTACTCTGATAACACTGGCCAATGTATCCCTTTCATAGTTTATTACACGTTTGGTGGATGTTCGCTGGTTGCTAATAGAATCGCGCACTATCGCAAACACGACATTGCTATCGTATCTGGTTTACCGTAAAATAATTATTTAGTTCGCAATATCTCTTTAACGTTAGCACAATAACCAGGTTTACAAATTCACTTACCCTTATCTAAATTGATTAATGTTTTGTTGGTGAATTGAGACTAACCACACTGCAACGTCTTGTATTGTGTCCTACAATGCTGCCATGACGAAACCAATTTAATCTCAAAGATAACTTTGTTGAATGTCTCTTTGTATTTACAAGTCAATGAGATTGGACAGAACTGTTTAATAAAAGAAAGATTTACAATAATGGTAATATTTGTTTTGGAGCAATATTCATAGCAAACAAATAATGCAATAAGCTGTTGTGCGGAGTGCAGTCGGGCCCGGTCGGCCGGCACCCGGCATGCAGTGCGCCACTCTCATGAATAACGAATACCCAATATTGATCTCCATAGAGAGAACATTTCACAGAATCGAACCAGTCTCAGGAAAATGCAGATGCAAATTTCATTTATTCATGGAAGCATTTCATCTGTAAATTAGGTAGATCGATAGTTTCAATAGTTAAGGATACAGGAAGGTGAAAGAATGGAAATGAGCCCTTTACACTGCAGTGGGACACAATAGTCTCATAATATCTATAATAAGATTCGTTCGATATTCTCCATTTATTTCAATTATAAGATTTCATATTCAATTCTCACCTCTTTAGGCTTAATGATATGAACTATCATCATAGCAGGCTTAAAGATCGAATTAGCAGGAATGAAGATATCTGCAGAAGAACTAAGGTTTAGGCTCGCTGTGATCGCGACGATTACCCTCTATGAGCAGTGGCTAGAGGTGTCACGACGTCTTCACTTTTCGCCTTACCCATAATTCTCACCGGACATGGCCAGTTCGGGGGGTTCTTATTTCAGGAACAAGGAAATATATTTCCTAGAAATTCATGACAATCTGTTTGGTTTTGTCCAACTTATCGGAACGAAAATCCATAGAGTTTAGCGGGTGTGGAGCTAGACTCGCCGACCCAAAACCTAAGTCAAGGATCGATGCCCGCTAAGACGCGGGAACTTTTGAAAGAATTACCTTGGCTCTGGAACGCAAAAACAAACTGAAGGATACAGGTGGGTTTTGGTTAGTAAAAGTCTGACACGCGCTCTCGCTCCATCCTATAGAGGGAGGAGTCATTAGATAACCCACATACTCTGAATAATCGCCCAACAAGTGGCAGAAGACCGAGCTCATTGCTCGCAGAATAGATGGTCGAAAGGTTCTGGAGTGGCAATAACGTTGTGGAAGATACAGCGTTAGAAGGCCTCCAGAGGTGGACCGGTGGTCTAGTGAGGGTTGCCGGAATCCGATAGATGCGAGACGCACAAGACTGATCGTAGTGACAACGCTGGGATGGAGCTTTATCCAACAGTTTGACGTCTTTCGCTTAAAATTCTTGTCATGCTATCCTTCGATATGGACTATAGATCACATAACTATCAACATTAACGTATGCCACATCGGTTACTATGCAATGAGTATCATTCCAACCAGCCTCTCCCACAAATTGCTTCGTAATCAGCATTAGCGGCCAGCGGAAGCCTCAGAGCACTTATTCCCGATGTAGATTTGGATGCAATCGACATTATTTTTACTGACGATCGTCCATTATTTATAGAATACAGCCGACACGTAATCGACGCAGTTTATCGTTTACGCAACGAATACTCGCTTTGATTTTCGATTTTTAGTAAACTAATGAACACTACACGATTGATATCTTCGAATAAATATTTCAATTTGATCAGTGTACTTACACTGTGATCATATTGAATGTTTTTGTGGGAGATATTTATTCATGTTGCATGACCCGGCAAATCATGACCGATTTTGCGTTATATTACCATCACAGGCGAAAGCGTCGACATCTTTAAAGGCTAAATTTTAGGGCTATGACTTAAGGCCCTTTAATGTTGAGATATAAAGAAAGGTGAACATGTACCACTTTCAGAAATTATATTTGTTATTGAACTGTATTTGGCACATAATAGAAAATATTTGGTTTTCTCTTGATTTTTAAACAATGTAACCTTCATTGTCAAAATTATATTTGAATGCAGTGGACGTGTCAGAAGAAGTCCTATCTCAATTGCAAAATCTGGAAGGACTCCCTTCATTTCAAATGCGGAAACTGGATGCCTTACCTCTCGGTCCTTATTGCCGTAGGTGATGCCCAGGTTGGGCATAGCACGCAAGATGGCGACGAGCGACTGAATCGTGTTGCTGTACACCACCGGTCGGTATTGTTTGAAGTCTTCATTTGTAAAACCACTTTCGTGGATAATTCTGTAGAAGAGAAAGCGAATTTTAACAAGTTTATTCACGGAAAATGTATAAAATGGTAATCATTTTGTCGGCTATCTTCCACTACTTTATTCTTTATCATGGTCCAGTGCCCGATTTAATTTTGAGTTAGATATATGCCTTTATCTGCTTGTGCAATCCCTCTGCTCCTATGGTAGCCTCTATTCACTATTTTTCCACTGCTAAAATGAAGATCATCTGATCTTTCTGGCATTTGTTTTAACTTCAAGTTGGGGAAGTGTGAATTAACCTTTTGAATGTCTTAAGTTACACAGTTGAATGATATTTATTTTGCAAATAGGTTTTTTAAAAACACTTTTGCACGTCAATTTTTTCATCAATTTAAACTGTATGAGGCCAGTGTTTCCTAGCTGACTACCCTGAGAAGAAACACTAAAACAAACTCAGGAGTAGTATTCAAAAGATATAAGCAGATAGGTAAATACTTGATTTTAAAATAAAGATGTAAGGAACTAGGTCCAATTATCACAATTTTTATGACACAGAACAAGTAATAAATTGGTCAAATTGAGAGAACGAGTTAATAAAAGGCGTAAATGTGTGCTACTCATTGATTGCCTATGATTCATAGGTCCAATAGTGCGGTATTTTAACGAGATTGTTAAGTCCCAACCTCGACCAATATGATTTCATGACGTAGGTAGTCATTAATGTTATGGGAATGTACAAGAAATAAGCAGTAAATTTGTAATAACAATGCAGTTTCTATAATGTAATTAAAATTAAGATCCAACTGAAACTGTAGAACTGTTGTGCTTCCTTTACAATCGCATATTAGGATGGTTAAGAATCTTACTTATTCATATTTACATGTGATCTAATCTATTGCCAAATTGGCAATGGCATCAAAGGGATAGGCCGTCATTCAATCATACATAAATGAAGTTTCTGTAGTTACAGTAAGAGCTACAGCAGATGCAAATAAAATTGTGAAGGAATTTCTAACAATAATTCCTGGAAATAGATGGCCTTAACTTAGATACTGGAAGTTGGTATGAAATTTTAATAATGTGACATACGATATACCTACCTCATATTTGCTACATATGTGGCACACAATATAACTGACATTTTCGTATTACTGTTTTCTTGGACTCCAATCGTTACATTAATTTCATATTTCCATCATCGGACCACTAGACGTACGGCGTTGCGCCATCGGTACATGGTGGATATCCCACCCATTCGTACAAAGCGTTTTGGAAACACATTCATTATGCGTACAGCTAAAGAGTGGAATTCCCTGCCGGAGTCTGTGTTTCCTGATAGCTACAACCTAGGGGTCTTTAAGTCGAGAGTGAATTTACTTCTAGGCAAGCGTGCTCCATCGTCGGCCACATCATCACTTACCATCAGGTGAGATAGTGGTCAAACGCGAGCCTATCAATAATAAAAAAACAAAAAAAAAAAAAATATTTAAGGATGATGCATACGTATTGTCCAGATCTGTCTGTATGAATTATATAGTCGATCAGACATTCAAATTGCATGTACATAAATAAGTTATGTAAGGTAAGGACGCTAGGTTCGATTCAATGACTAACAAGAATATAGCCAATTCGGAGAGCGAGATAAATGCGCCACTGAATATGGATTTCATAAAACTATGTTTTTTTGTTGTTTCAATTTTTGATTCGTTAACTCAAGTTACAACTCAAGTCTGGTCACATTTTTGAGTCATTGATTTTATTACAATAAAAGCAGAATATAAAACATAATTGATCTTTAGAAGTTATGAAAGCAATAGCTAACCTGCATACTGCTTTCTACAAAGTGTTAAGTAAATATTTTAGTATTTTACAGATTCGAACAATGGAAGTGGTGCGTGAGGATGATGCACTCTGTCCAATGAAAACAATCGTGTCATGTACCCGGCGCGCTCATTCTTTAGGATTCGTGGAATTTTAACTTTAGTCTACCAGATTCAACTCAACCTACTTTACTTCTCTCATAATTCTATAATATAAACCAACTGTTTGAAATAATCGCAGCAGTAGCCATTAGAGCTCCAACATCCCCTGAGTATTGACAGAGAAATGAGATTCATTCATTAAGTTTGCGAATCAAATGTGGCAAGACGTCAAAATCAGACATTTTTTTTAATACTTTACATTACATGAGTATCGATAAAATAATTTGATTCCAAGCGTCTGGCGTACCATAGATCTGTAGCATCCGGGACGCGGATGACGTCATCGACAGCGTGGTGCAAACACCCACAAAACATTGATCTCATCAACATTAGCGTAGGTAAGTACAAATACTATAGTAAAATATCGATGCTTCTAGTTATTCCGACTTGGCCATGTTCTATTGACAACCTATCGAGATTTGTTGACATTACGAAAAGTAAACACCTTGATTAGATAACAACCAAACTACGTATGCGTACTATTGTCAAAGACACAATACTACTCAGGGTTTTTTCTCATTTTGAAAGTTAAGAATAAATGGGACGTTATGAATGAATCATATTAATTATGTGAATCACAAACCTGTTTGACAGATTTAGGCATGTGCAATTTTCACTGACCATCGTCAACTATTTGGCAGGGCTAATGGCTTCGTCGGTGTCGTTTAGTGACGTCACAGATACAAATTATTTTATCGTATACGTTGGTGACAGCTCGCGACGTGACGTGAGACAAATATGTTCTAATTTTAATGACACGAGCACGAGTAAATGTCGTACAACTGCTAAACAACGGAACATATCTACGTAGTCGTTACCTAGACATTTAGAGTGTGATGTAGGTGTATGTTCTCAAAATTATAACTATTCTGCGATAACAAGGCTGTGGTGATAGTCGACATTTATTAGTGTAAATCGTTTAAACAAACAGAACTTGCATGATTTCTGTACGAACGGATGCACAATGTTGTAAGACATTATTCTAATATGTAGTAGAAAATTTGGAAATTCAAATATGAAATTCAAATACATACTCGTACATATTACCTAATAATACAATACCGTCATTCCCTACATTGCAACAAAATTTTCATACAGATAGTAATCTATTATCTTCAAAATGTAAAACGCTTGTTGACAAGTCGTAGATAGGGAGATAGCAGGCAATCGACCGATGTATAGGTATATCTCTAAACAATAATATTGATTAAGATAGATACGAATGAATATAATTGATAACACTGTATGACAAACCACACTGCGGCTACACAAAAAATGGATGGACTGCGATGTTGCGATGCAAATTATAAACGCGCCTGTCTACTGTTGGTTTTCCAGACTGCCTTGGTCCTCCAGTCCCAGGCATTAAGATTGATAAATGAGTGTTGCTAACTGTACCATCAGAATTAATGATCCAGATTGATCCTCAGTGACACTTATTGCGACCAAATTATTAGATGCTATGACAAAAAGAACTTTTAAGCTTTTCTTACACATTTCGCACTATCTACTAACTCCGAAATAACTCCGAAACTAGTCATGTTTGAAACTTGGGAGAAGGTCCAGAGTGCATAAGCAAGAATTGTGCGAATAAATCTGCTCAGGTCCTAATAGATCGTGTTATAGACACCAGCTGTTCTCTGTTGTTGCGTTGGAGAAGAAAAGCCCAAACTGAATTGGGCTGGCAAAGAGGATGGCGGGAGATGAGATGGGTCAAGATTGCCGTAGGACAACTGAGGATGGACATCGCTCTCGAAAACGATCAAAAACTGTCATCTGGATAGGTTTTAACGATTGTTGGGCTGACAGGTTCGGAAATATTTAACTAAAACCACAGACAGGTTTTTAATCTGATCAGGGACACAATGGACTTAAGCCTGAAGAATGTTTTTAAGAGAGTCAAGTGGTCAAAGTTGCGTCAGGTCACTGGAATAGCGACCCACGAATGTCCCTCAAGTTAAAGGATAGAAAGTCCGTCTATTTGTAATACTGCATGAATTAGAAAGTGTGGCTGTGAAAAAGACGGATGAAAAGAGATTACATTTAGCGAAAATGAGAGTCTTGAGATGGATGTGTGGAGTGACGAGAACAGATAGCGAAAATTGGGTATATTGAGGTTATTATGTTTTTTTTCAACGAATGTAGAATGTAATGAAGATTTTATATAGCTCACTGCTATGCCGCCTATTGGAAGGATGCAAAGAACCATTTCCTTCGCTAACTAGCAAAAGGTTAGATAGTGTGCCAAGCCGCCTATGCGAGCTTACGTTAATTTATTAGGTACGTGACTGGCTGTACGTACTGGGCATATCTCTGTAATATCTAAGCATTGTCATATTGTGGTGTCTCTTTTATATTCAATAGAAAACTACCTACTCGCAAAATATTAATTTTCTCTGTTTTAAATGTTATTAACGAAATAAATTACTGGTATACTTACTTCATTTGTTTGACTATAGTACTTTTGCCGGATTCACCAGCACCTGTGAACAAAAACACAAATGTAATACTATTCGTGCATAACTACATAACACGTGTTGCGATTGTTTTAACATTATTTGATCATTATACATCACAATTAATTGGATTGGACAAGTGGAATTAGGCGACCGACATTACATAAAAGCTGCGTTTCTTCAAAGTGAACATTTCGCAAAACCACGTAATAAAACACGCGATGATATAAAAACATTTAATTACCGCCTAAATGTAAACTGTTTCAGTCCACATTATGCACGTCTCGTTGAGTGAAAATAGCATGGAAAAATAAACGTTTTCTGTGAACTGGACGCGGACGGACGAAGGGTCTTCCATGCTGATCGATAAACTTCAGTGTTTGCAGCTCTGCGCATGCTGACTATACTTTGGGTTTCCCACTCATTTCCTAGAACAATCGATAACCTACGTGTACGCTACGCAACGTGCCTATGCTTTAAGCCTCGTTAATTGTTTGTACCTAATTACAACAAGATCAATGATCATGACTCTGTGACAAAATGTAGATTGTTGAAGGATAGCAACAATTGTCTCTCAAACATATCTATCTTCATGTACCTACTCTAATCAAACGAGACCTATAAAACAGTTATGTAAGAGCAATTACTACAGACAATATTTTATTTACTGTTATCCTTCGTACGTAGATATTAATTGGGTAATAAAGTGACGAAATTACGTGGGTGTAGTAAAACGAACCCTGTCAAATACAGGTTCTTAGTATCATGACCCCTGTTGGCTCTAATTGGCTCGCCAGCGCGAATGGCCGATCTCTGACCCCCGATATCAATTCACAGTGCACTCCTGATTTCTACATTGCAACTTGAACAACCATTCATACCTTTGATTGTGACAGGCTTAAATAATAAAACGTAATATTATGTTACATTAAAGGACCTGAAGCTTACAAAACAATACAATCAAACGTCAAAATATAGATGTATCATCACATACTTTATATTCAAAGTGGAAGAACTTTCACAATAAAGTGGATGGTAATCGCGTGCAAAGAAAGTATTCCCACGAACATTCAATATAATAACTTTTAAAACAGTGACTGTCATGTTGGATTATTTAGCTAATAGTGAATGCTTAAGAATTCGAACAGTTTACAAGTTATCTCACGCAGATCAGGCGATCGGAGCAAGGAATAAACTGAAATCCTAATAGTGTTCATGGGCTGCGAGGAGCGATGCCGTACCCCGTGATTTTTATTGTCTTCAGTTACAATATCGTTAACACTGAGCACTTTTTCGCGTGAGCGTAGCAGAATGTTTTATCGCGGCGTAAACCTCGATAAAAACATAATGTATCGAATCGAACTTCTGTATCGGGGTGACAGGATGAGTAGACGTCGCTTCTGTGCCTTTTTGCGCTATCATCACGATAACATCGTCGCGTGCTCGAATGCCGCTCGGTTGATAAAATACCTGTCTGTAATGTCCGTTCGATCGCCTCTTCAATGTTAACCTGACAACATTTGCCTATTCACGATTTACTTATGTTCATAAAGTTGTACGTCTAACTTTATTTTCAAGTCTTAGCGCCTATCTTATCCAAATGTCACAATATTTGAAGGATTAAACTACATTTATCTTTTTAATAATTTCGATATTGACCGATTAGTGCTAAGAATAGATTATAATTAAAGCCGCCTGCTCACTACACCGTACTATACTATGAACGTGTTAGGAAGGTGACTGGTTTCAATTTTGTATAGCCAGCCCACTGCCCACTTAACCATTCCGTCACAGACCAACACCGTCACGCACAGCACGAAGGATCAATAATTACCGGCGAAAATATTTTGCCGGTGCCGATACGCTCTGAAACGATGAGCATACGGGATATAATCGAGTATGATGATCGTTTTAAACCTATCTCATCACTGTGTTACTGTCAGATCAATTAAATTCTGTCATGGGAAATTTTGTATAGGAAATAGTATTCACTCACTCTTTCTAACACGAAAACTCAGGTGAACTACTACATCCGAAACAATGGGTACTTGTACGGATATGATACGCGGTTGCTACGATCTCTTAAACCTGCTACTCTGGTGATACGTTCTAGAGGGCATAATAGATCGTACCAGTGTTTTTTACCATGCTTGATACGTTTCTAGTACGGTAGTGGTATGATACGGTGTAGTGATTAAAATCTTTAATTGCCTTTCGAATTCACATAATAATAGTATTAGAATTGTTGCGAGTACATCGGCCAAAATCTATACGATCTATAAGCATGACGTAAAATTGTTACATTCAAAATAATTTCGTTGGAAAAGGTAGGATGGCTTGGACAGGGCAATAAGTAGCATTAAACGACGCTACGCACGTAACAAATGGTATTCGGTGTACCTACATGCTAATAGGCGTGAAGGTGTTATTTTAAACAATTTTTATAATATAACTTCAAGAAGAAACTAAACTTTAATCTAAACTAATTGACTGTTGTCCACAGGCGTACATTATATAGAGAGAATGAATTAGTAGATTATACAACTCTAATGTGACGATCTGAACATGTTCGCAGGGCAAACTCAGCCAAAGATCGACCTAGACATAGAGATTTGGAAGGAGAAAGGGGAAGTCTTACCCCAGCAGTAGGACACCAAATAGAGTAATAAAAAAAGCTCTCAATCCAGGATGGATTTGGATTTCTATAATTTGAGAGCAGATTGAATAGTGTGAAAATGGTGTGAGAGAAATTAACGCTACGTACAATACTATAATAACACGCGCCCTAATTTTCTTGTTTTAATTGCGTGCAGTGATCAATTTCATTTGTCTATTTTGAGGTTCATTTAGTTGATTATGTATTAAAAAGTGTATAAATATTGTTTAGTATTTATTTGCTACTATTAATAATAGGTATGGCACTTGCATTTTAATTAAATAAACATGAGACCAAAAAAGATTTTTTAAGTTTACTCTGTTTCCGTTGTGTGTGTGTGTGTGAATGTTTAGTTTTTTATTATTTTATAAAACAAATCTATTTCTTTTTGATAATAAATTGAGAAAACTAGGACTAGATGATTCGAACAGATCCTTATAATGCACGTTTAGCAAAATTTTGAGGCTGAGTGATCACGTGATCTTGGACAATAAGCACATCGATCACTTCTTCCTGTTCTCTGGACATTCCAATCTGGATTTATCTCAATGTTTTCTATTTCCTTATGGTTTTTAGTTCCCATGGCACTAAAGCACTAACTTTTAGCAGGGTTCACAAGAGTGGAATCTTTTTAAAATCCAAAATACGAAACTGATTTCTTCTATTGATGTGATTCTTTGAAAATCAAAGGTATGTCTGTAGTCCGATTCACGTTATCAAAACCGTAATGATATCGTAGCGATGAAGTCGTTTAAATCATTTCCGTATTCACATCCATCAATCGAGTTTGAACGACACCGATTTTAAAGTCGTTTAGTTGAAGAGTCGATTAAAAAAAAAAAAACTGCGTTACATTATCCTGGTAGAATACTTATTTATGTAACTGGAAATAAATCGTCGATAGATCGTTTACTTTGAAGCCAGTTGAGTTGTCGTTCTATCCAATCCCGATTAAGGAACACGTGAATACCGCTTTTGGATAAGACTCCGATCGAACGACTATAAAACTTCAACGATATTTGGCTTGTTTGATTTTACATGAATCAGCCTACTGTTTCATTAGATTTGACGCTGCCATTGCTGGGTCTCCTCTCTAGGCGAGGGAATGGGCCGTAATTCACCACGCGGGTCCAGTGCGAGTTGGTGAATGTCACATGTCTTCGAAGATTTCCTCACGATGTTTTCCTTCACCGTTTTGAGAGCAGCCTCTTTTTGTACCGAAACTATACTGACCTTAAACCTTGTTTACTTAACGAGGATTACACTAAGCGACACAATTATAATCAAATACTTTGACGTAAACATTGGTCTGTACCCCAAACGTGTACTGTAGTGCTGACTCTCAATTGTTGAAGTGGGGTTCAATTAGGTATCATTCAAACATGTGATCCAAGACCCTTTTACTAGCTTTTACCATTTAACTGAAACTGGTTACAAGACTGAGCTAAGAGACCATAACGATGAAATTTTTTAGTAGTGAGACATGTGAGGAGTGGCTCATTAAAGCAAAACGCCATTCATGGTCAGCTATGCACGCACGGGCAGCCGCTTCGGCGTGCCGTGATACCTCAATTAATTTCTAGCACAAGATACCTATTTGACACACTTGTCACATGTGATTGCTCAGCTCACGCTCATCATATGATTGCAAAACATTTTTTTTGTTTTGGTTTCATTTTCCTTGAAATATCTACACCAGAAAAGTTAAAAGGAAAAATCTAATTTTATCCTGCTTTAGCATCAGGCATTGAATGTCAATGGAAAATGGAAAATATGAAAGAATCAAACTGTCGAAACTCAATAATGGTTTGGTATGGTACTTAGAGCAACTATTGAATTTTAAATGCATTTGACAGATAGCTTTTGCCTTATTAAGATTGATATATTTGTAAAGATCAACAAAAACCAATTAAATAAATATTGTGTTTTTGCATGGGCAACAACGCAAACAAAATGTAAAAACATCACTCTGATATTTGCAAACACCTTAAAATTTTAATATTTGTAATAAATCTTGGGGAAATAAAAACTCTTGATATAATAAACTATTTATAAATTTTTAATAAGTTTGCATTTTAATGTGATTGTGATTTTTTATAAACTGACAGTATTTTGTAAGTTTACTGTGACAAATGCACCAGAGTGATTAAAATGAGTTGACACAATGTCACACTGTAACAGTGTGGTAACAAGAATTGTCAAACTGCTGGGACATAAGACATTATATATTTTATAAACCGTTAGTGGACTGGTATACATCAGATTTTGAGAAAGTCCAATTTGTGATCAAATGTTTTATGTGAAAAAGGTATACATGATAACATTATTTTTGTATTTTATTTTACGTTTGTTTTTCATTGACACTATTTCAACTAGTTTTTATTATATACTTCTGCCAGCAGCTTCACCTGCGTAAATGAATTCTCCATACAAAATTCGGAAAATTCCTTTCATCCCTTTGAAGAGTGAATTTTGGAAAATCCTCTCTTAGTGCTCGCCTTTGTCATAAAAAGAAGCCTTGTGCAAAATTTCACGCTCTCAGTCCCAGTAGTTTCAGCTGTGCATTGATTTGTCAATCACTCAGTTTCTCATTTTATATATATAGATTATAAGTCATATCAAATCAGCCGAAGGCCTCCCCCAAGCGTTGCCACAACAACCGGTCCTGTGCGTCACGCATCCATCGGATTCCAGGGACCAGGTCATTGTTTGTAAGTTTTCTTAGAAAATATTAAAATAAGTCATAAAATGATTAGCTCTAAAGACACCTGAGGTACAGGTTTATCCTAGTTCAGATTAGATCTAAATATTATTTTATACCATGGCTGTTTTAGTTTAAGGCTGCAGATATTGTAAACTTGCATGTTATTCTTCTAAATAAATAAATATCACCCAATCATGTACCTGTTGTAATTGTATAAATGGGAAATCAGGAGAATTAATAATAATAATAAACAGAAATTATTTATCATACTAACTACCTACTTCATTGTAGACATTAGAAAAACACAATGGTTCATTTTACACCCAGAATGAGTCATCATTCTGGGTGTAAAATGACTAAGTAATTGGTATGAATGCTGTGCATAATTCTGTAGTGTAGGTAAAGACTGGATAAAACTAATGCCAATTGAAACAATCGCACAAACTGATTAAACAGAGTGATGTCAAGTCACATGTTTCTCATAAATCGATGTGTATGACCCATCATTAAAAGATAATTAAGAACTTCAATCATAAAAAAATATAACAAACATAACTAATCTTGAGTGAAAATAGAGGAGTTCGCCATCTGTGAGTCTGACACGTCACAAATAGCACTGCTCGAGTCAATGCACTCACAGAATTTTCAGTGTCAAGATCAAGGCAACCAGCTTTTGTAAGACATTACCTACATGTTTAATTAAAATTTTACTGCATTGAATTATGGTTGGTTGCATATCAGCTGTATGAAACTGTTTGAAGCATTCAAACACTTATGACTCAAATATGCATTTAAAATAGCAAAACAAAGTTAACTGGCTGGAAATGTCGATAGGTTATTAACATTTCCCGAAGTGGGTACTCACTGAGATCTTCCTAACCTTTCAATCGTGATAATGACAGACACAATTGAAAGACAATAGGTGCGCGAACGCCGGCGTTCGCTTGGGGTTTAATGAATTAAAATACATCTTATATTATTTTTGCATTCCAGTGCAAATGAAAATAGTTTTTTAAATATAAATTACTAGCTTTTGCGGGTGTTTTTTTTTCAGGGTAAAAAGAAACAAAACAAATATAAACATACATACTTACAAACTTTTGTCTTTATCATATTAGCGTGACTGATTACCCACATTATTATAGAATGGTATCAATTGAGTTTTTTGTCAAGTTTCCTCTAGCGATTGTATTTAAATGTAAAGTGTGCCATTTGCCTTTGGACATGAATGACATTGTTCAGCTGAAATATTGGCAAGCGTTCAAAACACTGCCAACAGGTACTGTTTACAGTGATTAAAATTCTTTAAATACTAGTTGATTGTTTACTGACAACATTACATGTGGTTTTGTAATGACTAAAACATCTTAAAGTTTCTAAAGGGTGATATAGAATGGCAATAAATGTATTTTATTTTGACTTGTGGCTGCTTGTTTAGTTTCCATTGTGAAGTTGATTTTCTTTTGTGTTTTATCAGCCTGAAAATTTTATCTCATCAAGGTCATCTATGTAAATGGCACGAAATCTACAATCTGACATAATGGAGCAGCCAGCTTGCCAAATAAGTCACAGCCGATAAGAATCTTCAGTTATTGTAATATTGACTGTTACATATTTCTCATGAAATACTGACACCATTAGTGGGTGAGTGTGATAAGTCTTGAGTTTTATTATCCAGCGACGCAGAGATAGTCATAGATTCAACATACAACGCTGGAGCCTTTGTTGTCCAGAATTTATTCAGTTTGAAATGTCATTATAACAGGAATTAAATATTCACACATCACTATTTATTAAAAAAGAAAATAATAGGTATAATGTTAACCTTAAACTTGGGTTTAAAGACTGGGACCTATTACCGCCCCTAATAATTTAACCCAATCATAATAATAC
This sequence comes from Mythimna albipuncta, assembly GCA_929112965.1. NCBI lineage: Eukaryota > Metazoa > Arthropoda > Insecta > Lepidoptera > Noctuidae > Mythimna > Mythimna albipuncta. The sequence continues at coordinate 8,433,326 of OV815974.1, read as the reverse complement.
CTAAGTACCTACTCTACCTAGAATTGTGTTTTTTTAGCAATGTGCAAATTTTAGTATACCATCTTAAAAAAATTAACTTGCTGGGTTCAGCTTGATAAATATTATCAATCTTATTAGTAGGGTATAACAAATAGTGGTGTGTTAAAATACGTCGCGTGGAACCTATGTTTCGAAATACGATAAGGAAAACCCCTCCTGAATAGAGGTATACGACATTGGAACAGAAATCAACCATGATTAGCATAGAAATGACTACACAATGAGTTCATACACATGTTTCCTAAATGTGAAACAAATAGGAACTTTCATTTGCGCACGGAACTACTGTACATACCGGCATAATGATTAGTTCCAAGTGAAAGCGACGAACCATTTCTACTGCTCGATTAAAATTTGCAAGAAGTGATTATGATGCTTGAAGAGCGTTAGGACGCTACTCGCAACAGCATCATGAAAATCGGGATCGCCCAACGGGACGCCCAAAATTTCTGCAACAACCCCGAAACATGGGTGCGGCCACGGATCGCGGACAAATAATAGAGCTAAACTGTACCTAATAAGAGCAATTTGATATCTTTGGAAGCCTGGATTCCGTCCTCTTTCAGGTTCCTCTCGATCTGTCGGCTGCGAGCTGCAGCCGCACGCTCCTCGGCCGACTGGGCGCACCCCATGTCGGCAGCTGTCCCTGTTCCTTGGCCGCCGGCCGCCCCGACCCCTGAGCCGGGCGCGCTCTCACCGCTCCCTCTGCATGCGCTCCACACGCGTCCTGCCGCTCCGGCGAGACCGGAGCCACCCTACACAACGTTAGCACCCAACACAGTAACCTAACAGTTCACACTTATCACTGTTCATACGACTTCGAAACACACAATCTTTGGTTAAACGACCGCGACTCGATATTTTCTAGGGGTTTTTACTGCACCGAACACTAAAAACACGCAACGACAATGCAAACTTTAATTGATTTTACAAATCCGTTTAAATACGAGATAATGGCGGCCGGATGACAAGCACCAACTCCGCTCCGTGACAGCGACCGCGCCCCGCTCGACTGACGTTCGGGTGCGTTCGGAAATCTTCGTTCGGACTCGCTCACACATGCGTGAAAGCACATTCACACACGAAAGAGAACACGACCAATGCGCTAAAATCAAAGATTGGTCAAAGACAATTTCTACTTTTTTTTAGCTTAATAATATAAAAGGCGCGTATTTTTGGCTTGAGTATTTTTTATAATATCGATTTTGATTTGACAGACAAATAAGTATAAAATATTGAAAAATATTACAATTTTACCCGTAATGACTGTAATGGATAGTCGAAGTAGAAAAAATTGAAATGTCTAAAATTATTAGGTACGTTAGCAAAAAGTGCTTGTTCTTGTACAGTAAATCTAAAATAATTTGATCTAGTCGCCTTACGTAAAGTAAGAGTTTTCAGCTACATCTCGCTAAATTAGAGCATAAAAGGCTTAGGAAAAGAAAAAAGGCCAATCATCTTCAGCATCTTCATCATTACTCTCATGTTTATTTTTGTACTACCTATGTTTATTGTTGTAACAGCAAATAACACAAAAAATAAATCTTTATTCCGGAATCCCCATCAAAATTGGTTAGGTACCTAAAAAATTAAGAAGCAATTACCATTTCAAATATGAGGAAGAGTGAATGCGTGTTGAGAACATCTCTCTATCTCTTTTCTAAGCGCATAACGTAATGGTGATGACGTGAAATTGTGGTTTGTGCATTACATACTATTATTATAATTTTTTTGTAGGTAGGTAGGTACTTAAGTACTTGATAGTTTCTACTTTATTCTAAGTTCTCCCCCTTCTACCAGATTTGAAGGGTTTTTGTTCACTTTGTACAATTGCCGTCACGGATCTTGAGCGGTTGCGCAGAAGTATAATATTCGGTCTAGTGGTGCGAAGTGAGACGCGGGGGCGGGGAGTGTCAGTGATTGGCTCGCCGCGCCATCGCGTCATAGACGTCACTCCTGATTCGTTCCCTGCGTTGCTGCAAGTATATAACAACGAAGACGATTGGCTCGCCAATGTATAGAATGCGCAAAGCGATCCCCACTCTGACGCCGAGCGCTCAAGATCCGTTTTGGCAATTGTATAAAGTTACTTTTTGATACAAATAAAAAAATAAACAGTGCAAAATATCTTTACATTGTGGAAGTCGAAGTTTCTGGTTTTGTTTCTTCATTAATTAAGACCGACTCCCCCTCATCTAAAGCTACTTAAATAATGTGCTAGTTCGCTAGTTCATGACAATACATTTTCTTTGTAGCTAAGGTAGGTACATAAGGGCATGCAACTCAACATACATTTTCACTGTTTCATACGACCGCTCTTACGCGATTATGACGTTATTACACATTTTTCATTAGATATTTTGGAAAAGTATCTTGTGGATATTATCTTATAGGCTTCTCTTGTAATCAATTTAAAAATTTCTGTAAAACTAATCTAATAAAGACCTCTGTAAATCTGATACTTTAAGTACATGAAATTAAACAGATATTTTAATCAAAAAAATAATAATAATAACCTTTATGCCTTGCAAAAATCAAGATTCTGAATGATGTAATTTTTTTTCATAAACCTGGAACAAGTTTTGTGAAATATTCGAGTAAGGGCTTCTTCACACGTACCACAACCACAGCTCAACCACACCACGTGGCAGGGCGTATATTTCGTATTGAAAATGAATAGGACTATTCACACGTACCACATTTTGCAGTCGTTTTCGACCGTGTATTGACCGTGTGACCTGGGATGCTATTCTCTAAGAAAACAGCCTTGAGCTCAGCGCTGGCACAGCGACGAGTCGTGAGCGCAGGTACATTGAATTAACAATCCAATGTAAAGGGGCATTGGGTTATTAATTCATTGTACTGCGCTCACGACATACCGTCAATTTCAGACACAACAGTAAGACAATTGATGCGCGAACGCCGGCGTTCGCTTGGGGTTTAATGAATTAATGGGTTCAACGAGTAATCCCAAGTTAATTCCAATTTTATGTTTCCAAAATAACTGGGACACAAATACTTGAACGCATGGCTCTATTTAGCAGTTATCATGCTAAGAAAGCGTCTTGTCTTGCCATGATGCGTGCCGTGTTAAAAAGTCACGCGTGCGAAATAGAATATATAGCTCCACCCCTTTAACAGTTCACTTTAGGTCGTCAAATGGATCACATTAAGACCTCGTGGTAGGGCCTCATAAAAAAACTGCTGCGTGGACCAAAAAATAACAATTATCTCTCCTTCTCCCATAAGGGCAAATCTGGTTCAGCGCCTGTTGGCGCTACTCTATCCTTGTGGAGGTCGACGACTTGGGCTTGGTCCGGACAGTTACCAGACGGCCGGACAGTGAGCTACCCATTGCTCACTGTCCTCAAAATGAAATACCCCTGATTTCTGATTTAAGCAAGCCTTTTTCCACAAGCCTATCGTCTACATTGAGCATGGTTTAAAAGCTTGTTGCATGTAGCTTCAAAGGTAATTCCGTGATTTACTCGAATATTTCACAAAACTTATTCCTGAAAATACATGTTTTTTTAAACTCTTAAAAGTTTTTCAGAAAAATGGTCGTCATTCAGAATCTCGACTAAAGGCTATTGATGTACTTTTTTATATTTTTAATATATGAGTTACATTATGGAGAGCCAAAGTTCACGTAAAATAGCAGATTTTCAGAGCCGCTGCAGGATTACCTTTACACAAAATGTTTTGATTTTTATAGAAGCCTAGATAATATCAACAAGATACTTAGCTGTGTATCCAAAATATCTAGAGAAAGATGTGTAATTTAACATCATAATCACGTAAGAGAAATGTACCTCGAATAGAACGCTCTATCATGCAGTACGACTACGAACCAAGTCCAAGGACCGCGCTCCTCCAACCACCACGGTCGACCGTGGCGGCTATCATTTTCATCTGCGGCCTGTGGCTAGGTTATTTACACTTTAGTATCATGTTGATGACTAGCTATACACTATATTCGTAATTATAAGAAAATAATTGTAGCAAGTAGCTGACTCGGAGGCGGATAACAGAAACCAGCCTTGCTTATCATAATAAACCCCAATAGCATACTATTGGAACCTAAACAAAGTGTACAACCATTTTATTAAATAATACATCTTATTCATAAATACAAGCCTCACCATAATTTATGAAATGTACAAACCTTACCTATGGATCATTTGTTTGAATACCACACATAGCTTTTACAGTCTCTATAACAAGCAGCTTGGTTGGATTGAATAAAAATAGAAGTCATGCCCAAAATTTGAAATCAAACAAATCAGAAAGTAACAGATTTATAGTAACAGCTAGTATTAATTAACACACTAGGTAATTAAAGAAAATTCGAATTTGGGCGATTCTGGGGTGTCTAAAATGCGCTGGAAAAAGTAAAACCATAAACCTTAACTGAAAGACCTATCTTCCCTTAGCTTAAAGGCCTAGCTTCCCTTAGCTTAAAGACCGCTTCGGTTTTGGCCTTAGTGGCCTAAGCTTAGGGTAATGTAAGTACTCTAGGAACCGAGTTAATGTTTACAAAAGTGCATGTGTTATTGTATTACGAAGATTGTTTACTGACCAAGTTTAGCGTTTTTTTAACAGTTTGAGTTCTCCCGAATGTGTTTACGCAATCAACTGGTAGCTAGCATCACAGAACCTATCTTAGTTCCCAAAAAAAAGGACTTTGTGGACCTATTTAAAAGATCTGGTGTTCATTACTTTTTAGCTTTTCCTGTCAATCACAGTCACGTTTATTATTCACGAGGCCTGATTCACCATATTAAGTGTCTATGGGCCATGCAACAAGGAACAGCGTGAATTATCTATCTGCCACGTAATCTACACTTTCGGCTTTCAAGTAAAATGCATTGTAGTTTTAGCGGATTTAGGACCTAAGTAAGTTTTATGGAATTAAAAAATCTCTACTTGCTATTGGTTTTATGTTATACACAAATTACTTGAATATAAGATAAGTAGCTATTTATAGGTACTAAACCTAACTGCGTAGGTATACATGTAGGTACGTACAAAAACCAAATTAAAACACGTTTAGGCGTGTATATTCCTCCACATCGTCGATGTCGTCCAGAAACGTGACAAGTAGTAGCGGTGCCCAAGTGGAAAGAAATTATTGAAAAAATGTATTTAACATTTGTGTGTTTTCCAATTTGTAATGAATCGGATGAATGCATACCTATGGCCTACATCTCTTTATGCTAGGTGTAAATAATATTTCCTCTAGGTAGGTATTCATTGATATAAATATTACCGGGTCAGCTACGCCTACTTATAAGAAATAATGTGGTTTATTGTGTTAAAGTTCAATCAAATGCTATTGATGTGTTCTTATTTTCCTAGGTAACAACCAGAACAGTTCTGATTCCTGTCATCTATCATAATCCATATTTGTCGTTAGAGAAAACCTTGGATATCCAAATAGAAACCTCATAGATTCATGTTGTTGTCATCTCAAAAAAATGCTGTAGTAGTCGAAAGATACTGTCCAAAACGCATACCTACAAAGTCAATGCATTTATCTACATTTCCCGAAACGGAGAGTGCCGGCTTCGAAGTCTGAGTCAATAGAGCCCGAACCGGCGTGCGCGCGCACCTGCTACCTAGAAAGAGATAGAGAAAAGCTCCATTACCAAGGAGCAGCAGCTTGATATCCTTAGCGGCCTGGATACCATCCTCCTTCAGGTTCTTCTCGATCTGCTTGCTGCGCGCAATGGCGGCGCGCTCCTCGGCGGACGAGGCGCACCCCATGGCGATGGCGCGCACGGCCTGGCTCGCTACGCGCGGCAGCGCCGTGCCCCTCGCATGCTCGCGGCCCGTCGTCGCGCGCACGTGGCGCCGCGCACGCGCGAGCGAGCGCACGCGTGCGGTGGGACCAGGGACACGCAACACCACCACACCGGCGAGATCCGGCCGGACACGCGAGCTGAGAGCGGCGGAGCGAGGGGAGCGGAGCGCGACTGACCGGTCGAGGTGGCGTCGCGGCGTGAACCCGCGAACGAATGACGGATCGTGAAGGCCTAGAGCGGCGCACGTACTGCGCAGGCTCCGCCGCCACCGCGCGGCGCCCGGCCCGCCTGACCCTCCTCCCTCACATACCCAACAACACCCTACGTCAAACCTACGCGGCGCCTACACAATAACACAAAAATGTATGGACACCTAAACAGTTTTGTCAAAACCATAAACATAACTATTTTTAGGCTTTTTGTTTAAACAACGTTTAACATTAGGCAACTAGCTGCTTTTCTATAGAAACCAACCTAGGGGGTTACATATAGAAAGGGCTGACTTTAGTGTCATTCAGTCATTCTAAATTGTAAGGATCCATACATAGGTACAGGGCCGGTCCATTCATATACTTGAACTAGGCAACGGCCTAGTGTTATAAGGACGGCCAACGGCGGCATCGAAATTGAAAAGAACACGACACACGACTGGTATCTATTTGACTGGTAATTGACTGAGTTCCTTGTAAAAAATGGGTTTAGGGTACTAGACCTAATTTGCAACAATTTTGACCCAAATACTTGGAGTCACAGTTGGATTATTTTAAAATTGTCGAAATATTAAATTGCGAGAAAATGTCATGTATTAAAATAAAAAATAACTCTTCCCGATTACACTTCTTTCAATGCATACCTTTTTTTTTGCGATTTTTTCTGCCGCTTTGTGATGTTAGATATATAGGGTTATTTGTTAAACACTGGCAACCTCTTAGGACTAGGTTTTGAACATCATAAACAACAACTTTCGTTCTATAACTTAAAAAAAAATCATACATTGGTTCATCTTTTCATACAAAAATAAAAATATTTAAATCGAACGTTATAAATGTTACTCGAAGCAAGCGATAGTACAATAGCGGAGGGGAGCGGGGATCATGCGTAGGCGTAGGTGGGTACAGCAAAACATGGAGTTGAAATGTGTTAAATAGAACAACGAATTCTTGAAGGTTTGTTTTTGGTAAATGTTTTGTAAAAAGTCATAAAACAAAAGTTGTTGTTTATGATGTTAGTAATACAGCCCTACAAGGTTGTTAGTGTTTTACATATAACCCTGTACCTATATGACTACAGGCGATGCGTTTTGGTCGATCAGATTAAGTAAGATCATGAGTACCTAAGTACCCATTACATATATTTTACATAATTATGTTATCAAACGGCAAAAGTAAAAAAAATCCCCTATTTTCGCCGCTAGAGCATGATTAAAACCTGGAAGCTGACCGAGTGACTTTTCTCTAGTTACAACTGGCAATAAGCAAAAAACAAAAAGACTACAGAAACAAGGAACGAAAGGCAGTGAGAACAATAATTTCCAATAAAAAATAAACTTAAAAACTTCAATAACCCGAAAAAACTGAACAACATTATTTTGCAACGATTTAGATCCCGAAAAGTTAGGGCTTAACCTAGGGCACTAACTTAAAATCATTGTAAATTAGCTCTAGTTTACAACTCATTGCAACGAACACACTAAACAATTTAATCTGATTTTTTTATTGATAATAGCAAAATAAAAAAAAAACCCCGACGCATAAAATCTATAAAAGTAAAAGAATCTATTGAGCCGAAACTCGACGTGTTTATTAGTAGACATTCCAGGGTTCCATTGGCCACCTCCCAGTTATAGCATCAGGTCCTTGTTATCATGAAAAATATTTAGAATTAGTTAAGACGAAACTATGAGCCCAAACTAGATGTATTTATTAAAAGGCATTGCAGGGTTCCTTCAGCCACTTCCCAGTTCTAGCATCAGGTTTTCGTCATCGTCATGAGAAGTGAACAGAACTATTTATATATAAATCAAAATAAAACTGGATGGGTATTATTAATAAGAATTCCCAGTAGATTCTTATCTCCGACCTCCATCATCAGAACAGCTTTATAGCGTCGGCATGTAGGTACATGAGTATTTCAAATATTAGGTCTCATAATTGTATGTGTTTATTAGTAAAGTATATACATCCCGCGCTTAAGATCTCTGCCACAGCCAACAAACGAGCTGATTACCTTGAACACCTGAACAGATCTTCACAAATTGTATATAAGAACCATCTAGACAACGTCACCTTTCAAATAAAAAAAACCGCATTAAAATCAGTTCATTCGCATAGGAGCTACGATGCCACAGACAGACACACAACCACCTCAAACTTATAACACCCCTCTTTTCCGTCGGGGGTTAAAAATTACATTGCTTATTATGTCTCTAATTATTGTTTCATTTTGACACGAATTCTCTAGTGCCCCAGGACTGCCTAAAGGATGATGCGATAACTCGCTTATTAAACCACGTAAGTAGGTCCTTTTATCTCATAAAATAATGCCAGTTGGTAAAGGTAAGACTTGTCGTTGCCACAGTAGGCACTTCGACTATTTTATTTTTCACAATTGATAGTCTGTTGACTGGCCATAGCCATAGTATTCCTGGCTGTTTTTAATTCGTCTAATTAGCTATACATAGCCGCGCAGTGTTGTGCGCGTGATTGCTTCTTCACGTTCGAAACAAAGGATGTGAAATTAATAGACACAATCGCGTGTAGAAAATCGCAGTCATAAAATTATATGTCTCGATAATTACCTTTGCTGAACGAGAAGTTAATAATTTCTGGAAAATGTTGACATACTTCGATCATTTAGCCGACGGATAAGTAGGCTAACTGCGAGATACACGTTCGCCTAATCTACTTCATGGGTCTATTAATATGACTGGCATATAGGGGCTTGCTAGCTATAAAACTGTCTAGTCTGTCTGCTTTTAATTGTTGAAGTGTTTGGTGTGAAAGTTAACTGTTAATTTTATTTGCATACATGTGACCTTGATCATCATTATAATGTCACTTTGACGAGTGACAAAAACTGAGTGACGGCACGGTTGGCGCAGTGGTTGAGCGATAGGCAGCTGCGCTGTTTCGCGGGTTCGATTCCATGGAACCATAGATATCCGTGCATGGAACAATATTTGTATGACCTTGTTCTATTACTTATTCCGTGCCTACAGTGAGCTCATTGCTCCCCGTCCGCACGTTCTGTAACCGGTAATCGCTCTGTGGTACCCGTGCGAGGCGTGTCCTGTGGCTTCGGCTGGGGCTTGACGTCTTGACAATGTCACTCACGGAACCAGCAGAAATCTGCCTCGTTTGGGTGGACCACCACGCTCTCCTCGTCGAGGCGATTGATAGCAGAGATCTATCATGTGCAGCCTTGGTTCAGGCCAAGGTACGGAACGAGAGAGAAGGGAAAACAGCCATCACTTTCTGCGAAGCTGTAGGTACTTGCGAGCGAAGAAAGTTTCCACCTTATGCTTCTACATCACATATCCTTCAGGCGATCCACATAATGGTAATTAATACCCGAAACAGGTATTATTCGAAACAACCAAAAAAATGAGGATGCACCGTGACGCCTCTGTAGCCAATCCTCAAGGAGACTTGCCACCACGAATGTGTTGTGCCCAGCGCTGGGTTGCGACCACGGATATCGGTTGCGACAGTCACTGTCTCCAAGCTGCAATGAGATCCCGCTGACCGCAGTGCAATATTTTTCGAATTTACGGTTTACGCCTGCTCACAACTAACATATAAAAATATGAAACTCTGTCGACTAAATGCCAACATCCCCGTGGATAGCACCCCCTAGCAGTTTTGAAATTAAGTATTTTTATTAGTTCAATATTTCCCTTGAATTTGCCTACTGGAAAAAAACAAACAATGCAAAAATAATGGGATTAAGTAGGTTTCAGGAATAAGAAGACCGTGAAATGAGGTCAACAGCAATCCGTGTAAGGCTAATCAGAAACGCCTACACATCGTGAGTCTCGAATTAGTACCTATACAGGGTTCTCTTACGGCAGCTTGTCGACCACAGGAGGGTTTGGAGAAACGTGAAGCTCGGTTGGCCGAAAGCACCAGCCCCGCACTCTCATCGAATCTAAAACTTTCACCAAAATGAAGTCACGCTCAAATTCACAAAGAATTTTGATAGCGTCTTTACGCTCCCAAGAGAGCATCGAGCCTCACGGAACGCGAAACGCACTTATCAGCCAAGAGCACACCATCTCACACACGAGTCTGAGATTTGCCGAAATAGTGTCGCACAAGTTCACAAAGAATTTTAACTACGAATTTGCGTTCCCAAAAAAGCAGCGAGGAACTGAGTTTTTCTTTATTTATGGAAGAAGTGATGCAGTCGGTGCCTTGCTTTAACCTCTTCTTATTTTGCAGTCAGGCAACGCAGTATGTACTCTTATTCTCTTAGTTTTCGGTAACCACGCAATTGTAGATGCGAGTCTTCTTCTTCTTCCTGCCCTTGTCCCATCTTATTTGGGGTCGGCGCAATACGTTTTTTTCTTCCATTCTACCCTGACACTCGTCATGCTATCACTAACTTCCTTTTCTTTCATATCGCTCTTCACGCAATCCATCCATCCATCTTTTATTTGGCCTCCCTCTCCCTCTCCACTCATCCACTTGTATACTCATAACTCTTTTAGTAACATGCATTTCATCATGTAGATGCGAGTATAGTTAATGATTGATCCATCGCAAATACAGTGCCAGTGTGGAGCCCCTTCCCAGGATATTATGCGTCACCTCCTTTCATGCCCAGCTTGCACAACTTCCTGTGCATTCCAGGTGGCTAAATATTGGTTGGACTAAATTGAGTCAGATCAACACAAAAGAAGGAGAAGAATAAAACATGGAGCAAGGAGGATTGTGAGAGGCTACAAGGGGACATTGACCGGGTCGTGAGCTGGAGCAAAGCAAATCTCTTGCAATTCAATAGCTCGAAGTGTGTGACAATCACTTTTTCTCGTGCACACAATCCCATCTTATGCAGCTATCATATTGACGGGGTGCCTATGGTACGGGTCACAGAAGTCAAGGACTTGGGGGTAAGTTTTAACACCAGCTTGACTTTTCGTGATCACGCGATGCTGTAAAAGAGCCTTTAGGAACCTGGACTTCATGCTTCGTACAGTACGAGGGTTCACGAATCTGAAAGCTATTGTAGCATTATATAACGCACTGGTGAGGAGTCAGCTAGAGTGTAACGCAGTCAAAACGCAGTAAATATAGTCTCATGCTGGAGAAGGTACAAAATAAATTTATAAGATATTTTTAAGTATATGAGATATTATGGTGTTTCAGTTTATCCAATGTATCCGTTGATGTATCCTACTCTATTTATCTTGGGTATGGTAGGATACAACGAATTAAGGGTTAGGAGGGATCTAGCACTTACTTCATATATATTTAAAATATTGAGAGGAAAGGTGCACAATCCAACTGTTTTGGGGCAGTTGAGCCTGTGTGTTCCAGACAGGTACGTGTGGCGACGACGGCTACCGCGCCTGCCGGTGTAGCCGCGAGGCCGGACCAAACTTTTAAGGGAGGCGCCGCTAACGCGCACTTTACACGCTCAACCTGATAGCTAAGACCTTGTCCAGAAGAAGCGAATTCGTCGCGAAACGTTTCGCGCGAATTCATTCGCGCGCTATTGAGATACTAGGCACGAATACATCGCGTCGAGATACTAGGGAACCCTTGTTGCGTCCAGTTAAACGCGCGAACTCCGTCCGAGGGGACGTATCGGGAACAATGGAGCGCCAAAATTTTGATACGGAATTGTTTATAGATCTCGCGCGTTGGTACGCTCTTTCTGGACGCAACGATCGCGCGTGATTCGCACGAGAGAATCGCGACGAATTCGCCCTTTCTGGACAAGCCCTTATGAGACGGACTTATTTTGTTGTACTCTGGGTGAATTCACAAGGAATGCATTATTTATAATTAGCTATAGATGTTAGTATAATTAAGTTAGGATAAGCGCATTTATCGCATTGGGGATAAAAAAAAACCTGTAAAGATAGATGTAAGATGAAAATATAAAAAAATAAATAAAAAACATCAAATGAGTTTAGAGACTTTATTCTACTAAATAAACCAAGTATACAGACAACATTAATATTCACTGACATAATCACTATTAAATATAAAGGGAGCCATCAGCAGGCCCCAAGTGATGGATCCCAATAAGCAATGCATCCACTAAAGTCCAGACTCCCAGTCCTCCAAAACTGAACAGTTTTCCTATGCCCTCTTGCCAGTGGCCGAGGTAGAACCGATCAGCTCCAAATCCTCCAAGTGTCAGTGCGAGGATAACAGCGGTGCCCCAGCGGGTGCCAGCGGTCCATGAACATCGGATCTTCTTAAGGAACCTTCGCTTTCCTAAGCATATGACATCATCTGACACTGTGCAGTTAGTCCTGCAAAATATTCAGAAGTAGTTTAACCCTTTCGAATACCGTAATTAGAAACACAAGTGAAAGACAATGACAGCGCAAACACCGGCGTTCACTTGGGGTTTGATGAATTAAGTAGGCATAAGGAAAAGGTAAGGTTGCTGTTTAGTCACCAAAATGCAAATGTTTATTTTAAACTATGACTTATAATGAATCTTATTAAAACAATATTGTATATTTGCTTACAAGTAATATTTCAGCGGTGAAGCTAGAGAATTACAGTTTGCTTTCTGGTCACAGCGATGCTCCCATTTCTCAGTCTGGTAACAAAACCTGCACATGGCTGTTCTGTTGAATGTTTTGGTACCCTAGAATATAAAGAAATATACTTAATTTTTTAAAAATTGAACTCTATAATTGTGTTTTTCTGATGTTATTGTTTACAGTTTATACTTACATTACAAACAATTTTTGGTTTGACAGTGCAGGAATAGTTGTAGAAACCTCCATAACGACAATCTATGCTTCTATCACAATTTATACAGGGATATTGCAATGAGGAACATTCAGAAATGTCCTGGTCAACAGAAGGACAACTCTTCAAGTATTCTTCATTCTCACTGAAATTTACGCCTTTATCACTCGAATCATCCTTTATTTTGTTTTCTTTGCTTTGTAAATCCATATTGTTGTTAGCTACGGCACAAAAATATATTAAAACACCTAAGTTATGTATTGTAAATGAATAATTTACTTAGCACTTGCTGCACTTCAAACTTACCCATATCTGTAATGTGAATTGTGTTAAATATAACTAATAGAACTAAAACTAAACAGTCTCTTATATTTATTCTTAGTGGCAAACTTCTCGGCATCGTGAAATTTATAACATTTTACAAGTATTTTAATAATTTTGAGCAAAATAAACTCTCTGTGAAAACAACAATAATGTCAATTTGTCTGTCACATTTGACACTATTGGCAGTAATACTGACAGCAGGATAGTTTTATGATAAATTCGATAGGTGCGATAAAGAAATAACTATAATGTTATGCTCAAGATGTTCACAATCCTAGTTCTGAAACGTGATTTACATATTTATGGTCAATACTTTTTTGTTAATATTTTTAGTATCCAAACTAAGTCTTTTAAGCCATATCTTTGTTTGAATAAGAATACGGATGTTTATATTCTTATTTTTTTATAGTATTTGGCAGTAAATGTATCGAGTCCACCGTCCCAGTAAACTTCGCCGAGGTAATCAACACTGCAATAAAATTCTCCACTCCATATTACTGTGATCGCACCTGTTTGCGACGCTGCGTTATGTGGGCGCATAACTACGTAACAAAAATGCTACGTCGCGGGTAGCCGTGCTATGCGCCCGTGCCATTAGTAATAATACATTAAAGTTCTCCATCGACACGACTACATGCACACCCTTAAAGTTAAACTAGCGACACTCACGCGCAGATAATAATTCAGTTTCCACAGGGACCGCCGCACGCGACACACTCGATGTCAAGCGACGGGTGCAAGTGTGGGCGCCCGGTTAACGCAGCGTTGGCACCAACAGTATCTCAAAACCAGTGCATGTTACCAATGATGTCTTATGGCTCCGAAACGAGATCGTTGCACATAGTTAAGGTTGATTTAGCGACACTGCGCAGGTATTATTACGGTTTCCGTGACGGGGATCCGAGCACATAACAGAGTAGATAACAGCCCACGCCCACACACAGAACCGTGTGCCCTTTGCATTACTTACAGGTATTATGAATTTACTGCAGTAATGTGCTGAATTCTCAATGCCTTGGAGCTTTACAACTTAATTCTTTAACATTTGAGCGCCTTCATTCCCAGCTGAATGCATTTTTACATCTTGTAAAACCTTACAAAATTAGCAAAAGAGTCAGCACATATAATAATTAGAATGTGTAAATGTGTAATGTAATTTGTGTATTAGTCATTCAGACTTGCCATCGGCCCTGATGAAAACTTTGGTGGTACCTATTGTAGAAAATAGGTAGAGATCGGGGCATCGGGGTATCGAAATAAAGTAATATGAATTCTAAGTTCATTAAAATAAGGTTATTAGTAGTAAAATCCTTTGCCGTGCCATGCCAGCGCTGGCTCCTAAGTTGTCGAATGATTACAAACTGGAATACGGAATCAGGCAGGGGGGGTTAAGTTCGGTAAGACCCCTCTTTGTGGCGTGGCTGGAAAGACCTCACGGCATCCTTACCTTCCATATGACGCCGGTACTAACCGGACATGGCACGTTCGGGAGGTTCCTGGACCGGATTCGTGCGGAAGTGACGCACGTTTGTCGCCATTGTGCGGAATGCACGGAGGACATGGTGGAGCACACAGTCAAGGTGTGCCCTGCTTGGGCGGAGCATCGCCGTGCCTTCGTGGGGGCGGAAACCTCTCGCGCCGAGCCTTGTTTGAGGTCATGGTCCGGAGCGAGGAGTGGCAGGCGGTCGCCGCAAGCAATAATTGCTCGCCGCTTGCAAAGGAGGAGGCCGACCGCATCAGGCAACAGCGTTCTCGCCGACGCCGCCGGGATTCCGATCCCGATTTCCGGCCACCGTTGGCGCGGGCTTGCGGACAGAGAGCAATGGGTAGCTTGCTATCCGGCCGTCTGGTAACTGTCCGAAATAAGCCCAAATCGTCGACGGCGCGCACTGTTCCTGCGCGCCTCAAGGAGTCGTTAGCAACAGCAGGGGCCCAGCCGGGTCGAAGCCTACTGGGGTCAGGGTTATCCGAAAGGGAACTCGAGCCTCAGTATGAAGGCTAGAAGGAACGGGGTGAGCTTTTAGTCAGTAAGAGTCTGACACCATCTCCTGCTCCGCCCAAGAGCGGGGGTTGTCATTGGATGATTTTTCCCACCATAAAAAAGGGGGATTAAGTTCGCCTTTACTTTTTAATTTATATCGAGTCTTTTCAGGAAAAACATCGTAAGCGACAATTTGTATTTTTTGCGGGAATGATAATTAAAAAGTATTTACGAAAATACCTATATTAGTAGCAACAATTCTATTAGATCGGTAGTTAGATGAAGAAATTTTTTTTTATAAATTGTAGTTATTTGAGTTATCATGAATACTTTTTAATTTTGGAAGAGAAAATCTAGTCCTGCAAAAACGCTCACTGTTGCTTACGACGTTCTTCCTAAAAAGGCTCATTATGTTGAGCTTATTGGGGAACTGGGATGCCTGTAGGATGTTACGTTGACAGTATTTGTGTAAACAATATCAGCTATGCCGATGATATGATGCTACTGACACCCTCGGTTTGCGCATTACGTAAGCTATTGACTGTTGCGAAAATATGCGGCATCACATTGTTTACACTATAAGTGCATGATCTTCAAGGCGGGTACAAAGTTCCCAACTGTTGATCCACCAGTGTTGCTTAACTTAAACGCGAATACCAGTTCTAATATCATGGGCATATGGTTCTGACAGCCTTGGAGATGACGCAGACGTGGAAAGAGAGCGCAGAGCGTTGTCAGCCCGGGCGAACATGCTGGCCCGCAGGTTTGCACGTTGTGCAGACACGGTGAAAGTAATGCTATTCTTATTGTACATCTCTGTACTCGGCGAGTCTGTGGGTTAGATATACCCAAAGGGCCTATAACGCTTTGCGCATCCAGTTTAACAATGCCTACAGGGTATTGTTGCGTCTGCCACGCTTCTGCAGTGCTTCATGTTCGCTAAATCGCACACAGATGGCTTTGATGCCACGTGGCGCAAGAAGACAGCATCACTAAGCAGACTGCGTGGCAGGAGCAACAGCATTCTAAAAATGACAGCTAGTAAGTTTGACAGCCCTCTGGTGTGGAACCTTACCCAGAAGACTATGTAGCTTTTAGTTATTAGTTACTAACATAGGGTTTTTAAGATCATACTAACAATTTTCTTGTAATGAATGGACCAATATTGATGTCTGATTAAATTAAATAAAAGACGAGGGGTGCCTATAAAAATACTTAAACATTTAATGTATTCGAAATCATCATAAATTAAAAAAAAAAATAACAAAATAGATTATCAACTGGATTTTTATAGCACCAGGCTGGAATGGATCAAAAATTAAAAATTAGAATCAAAAACACTTAGCGAGTTGAAATCGTCTCCAGTGAGGCCATTCAAGTCTTCTAGATTTGGTTTTCTACTGCTATCATTTTCCCTGGACATTTCCGTGATAGTAGATAGATCTGGTATGGCGCAGGCTATAGGGAATATTTGTTTAAGGTTGGAGCCACCGAAGTTTGCACCGCTCAGCATGGTTGATCCTGTTCCGATCAGGTTTGTGTTAGTTTCGTCTTCGCTCAGCAGGTACCATTTGGAGGGGCGTGCGGGCGGAGGGTCATCGTTGGACAGGTCATCGGTGATCAGACTGTTGGGAGACGCTTCGGTGCCGAGTGGGCTGTAGTAGACCGTGTCGCTAGTGTTGTTGATGTTGTCTGAATAAGCCTCTGTAACAAGGTTGATTGTTACGCTAGTTAAATTTCGTATTTTATGAAAACTTTGAGTCTATTTTTGGACTTAAAATTTAATTTTTTAAATTCAAATACGAGGTAACTATTACTATAGCAATAACCGTCATTTTGCATTGTATCATATTCGTGTTTTAAATTTAAAATAAAAATGGAAGTGACCATTATTGTTATAATAATTGTCACCTCATAATAATTATAATTTCATATATTCTTGAATTGCCAACACACAAGACTTGTACATGAGATACACACACTGGCTATTATTAGCGGCAGGTAATTATGCGAACAGAACAGAATGCCTGAATCTTTTTATGTTCCCAGACCAGTCGACCAGAGCAGACGACTCAATTAAGTGCGGAAAAGGTGCGATTAATTCCTTGCAGTGGCAGTTTTCAACGGGAAATAACTCTAGTTTACGATATACTTAAGTTTTGTACTTACTATTGTAATCGCTAACATCTTGAGCATTGTTGCAGAACAAATCAGGCGAAGTGCTGTGTTCCTCATTGTTCTCACACTGCGTGCTCCAGGCGTTGTCACCAGACTGCATCGAATCGCCCAGCGTTATCAGGGATTTGGAGTTCTCTACAAACTCTATGCTGTCGCCCACACACTCGTTAGCAAGCAGGCATGTTTCAGAATGATTGTGTATAAGATCTACACT
The DNA here is from genome assembly GCA_929112965.1 of Mythimna albipuncta. NCBI lineage: Eukaryota > Metazoa > Arthropoda > Insecta > Lepidoptera > Noctuidae > Mythimna > Mythimna albipuncta. The sequence continues at coordinate 8,415,851 of OV815974.1, read as the reverse complement.
ATCATTTTTAGGAACAAATAATTCTGATTCCGAGTCATTTATGCCACTGTCAGTGAAAACAGAAATTCTGCTTGCTTCCTGGGCAGATTTAGTACAAAGCTTCTCTGTAGTTTTTTTATTTTTAGGTCTTAGTATTTTAACTCTAATGATATCTTTCTTCTTCCTGCCTTTTGGTTTTTCGTTTGAAATAGTAAGGTTACTGATATTTATTTCTTCTATTACTTTGTCATTGTTGTTATTCGTTTGAAATAGTGGCGGACAAGACTTTCTCCCGCTGTGAGAACATGACTCCACGTGTTCCTCTTCCACTACAGGATCGACTGAGGGAGCTACAGATTTCTTTGATCCTTTTCTTTTTTGAGGAGTGGAACATCTCTTTTTATTAACTTTGGCTTTCTTTGGAACTGGAACAACAGTAGACACATCTACATCCATCATGCTTGCTTGATTTTGAGCACATTGAGAATCAACTGTCTTTTTAGCGCTTTCCAAGAGTAAATCATGTAGTTTTTCATTGAGAGTTTCTGTTCCTGAAACCTGTTCATTTATATTAAAAGTGCCAATTTCTTTCACCAATGACTCTGTTACTAAACTTTTTGGTTCAGTTGACATTTCGGTTACCATGTTGTTATTTCCAAATTCCCATTCTTGATTCATCAGAGGTACAGATACATCAACATTTGATATCATATACTTACTGCACATAGTTGCCTCTTTTATTTCATTACTTTGCATTTCATTAAGAGTAGGGAAATCAGCAGTGTTGAGTATCTCCCTTGATACAGACAAGTTTTCGACTAATGATAATTCAGGAGACATAGGTAGAGACACATTACTAGAGCTACCGACGTCACTCGTCATTTGACATGAGAGACTAGTCAGGTCGTTATTTATTTGAGTCGATATTTCGTCTCTACCTATCGACTTTAAATGTCTAACGAAGTAAGTTTCATTGTCAATTGGGATTGTCTCATCTATGGGCTCCAGTCGTCTCGATGAAGCCTTCGCCTGCGGATTCAGAAGTTGGTAAGACTCAGATCTGTAAGCCTCTGTGTTCAAGCTAGAATTTTGTCGACTAACTATCCTTACAGATGCATCTGCTGATGAATTACTGGAGTCATTGTATGCATCGTGGTATACATATGGTAAAGTTCTCCTTCTTGCACTTTGTCGTAATGATGTTCTAGTTTTCATCATAAAGCTAGACATATGATTTTTTTTCTTTTTTCGAGTTTCCGTATTATTGGGGCTGGCATCAGAATCTTGATACCCTTGAGTACTGTCTATAGAATTCTGAGAAACAGTATCGAGCTGCGAGGCTATCTTCGAAGTTTGCAAACTGTTGAGGAGGAAAGCAAGATGTGCATATTACAAGCAAACACACAGCGTAGCAGAAGCTAAAGTGCAACAAATGGAATGTAATGTGCAACCAGCCACATGCAGTATGATAGTGATCAACATAATGGAAGCAGGTTTACAAATAAATATGTATTACGAGTATATTTAAAATGCACTCACCGAAATCTTAAGCTTTATGGTTCATAGCACAAAACACAACATAAAAAAAAACATTAACAAATAAGCTATCAGAGTAAATAGAAATAATACACAATTTAAAATTGAAAAGTTTATTGACCTGATGTATTTCCACCTGCTCCCATTCAGTGTTACATAATTCATTTAGTATAAAATACATAATCGCTAATCGCTCCTTTAACTACTGCTTTTGTTATTTACAGAAAATGCCTAATTTCAAATTAAATATCAATCATTTTATCAGACAATTATAGTAACCACACATATTAGATATAAGAGATCATTAAGACTTATTTAATGTAAAATGCATAATTCTTCATTGCATGCAATATGATTTGTTAAACAACCTAACGTGAGTACAATACTCGCTTGTACTTTTGACATGTCATTATTTCTACACATAGTTCACATTCAGTACTCATAGTCCACAATAATGACGAATACTAAAATTAGATTAAAGAAATATATTCTAAATATACCTTAAATATTCACAGCATATTTAACTCAAAAATATTTAATAGTGGGGCAACCCCAGCAATTTTATATTGATATGTTAACGGAAATAGTAAAAATGTTGGAGATATACAGAAAAATATTAATAATCTAAAGAAATAGTTTTTAATAAATATCTTTTTGAAATCTAAAATATGTTATATATTAATATTGAAATTAGGGGGCCTTTGGCCATGCAAAGAGTATTAAGAATTTAATGAGATTAGAAAAATAAATCGAAAGTGGAAAGGTAAAAGCCGCCACTTTGGTCGAAAATAAGTTATCAAACAACTTATTTCTACGAAAGTGGCGGTAAAACATAGAAGCATGCTAAGTGTATAAAATAATCTGGTACTTGGAATACATAAATAATGTTATAATATGGTCAAAACAATTATGCAGAGTAAAATTGCAATCCATACTATGATCATAGTTCAGTGTTAATTACTATCTGGTTCTTGATTTGATTTACTTCTCAATACAAGTGTTTTTATAACCTAGTATATCGTAATTATATTACTGCTATACGCTTTACCTTTTCTTTTGACTTGTCTTTTTGTTGGCGGGCGACTTGAGCGGTCGCCTGTTTTTAGGTGGTAACATGTACCGCACTTCTTCATCTTCATTCATTACACTTGAGTTCAACGACTGTTTTGAGCGCCGGGTCTGCATTGTTTTTGATTCGTCGATGTTCACAGTCTCTGTCGGGACGAATTGAATATTATATTAAATAAAATAAAGTACAGCGCTAGAGGACGCAATACCGAACCATTTTTTTAAAGCGAAATTTTCGGTACAATTTTAGTTCGGCAAAATAATTTGTATCTGTGTTAAAATTATATATCGGTATTTTCAAGATCTTTAAAATTAGAAGAAGGTCCTAATTTCAATTAGAAATTAAATTTTGATTATTTAGGTACAGCATTTTAAAGGTTATTTACGAGCAAGCGGATTTCTGAGGAATAATAAAAAAGAATTCGTAGTAAAAACCATTTAAAAAAAAAAAACAAAAATAAAACCAAGTAAGTACTTAATATTTGAGAAAAAAAATTAGGGAGTCAGGTCTAGAAGGACAAACGAGATCAAAATAGAAGAATTTAATAAAAAAAAAATCTTGCCTGTGCACGTGTCAATAAACCTACGATGTTCCGAACCGTCTATAACTTTGAATTCTACTGTAACCACGACGGTTACCACTTTATGCGAAAATCGTGATGGTGAAGCGTGGTTCAATCAATGTAATAATGAGATTTTTATGTGAATTTTATTATTTTGTTCTAACTCGTTAAATATTTGCGAAGTTTTATTTATTTACTAGCTTTTGCCCGCGACTTCGTTCGCGTGGAATAGTGACTTGGTAGTGAATTGATGCCGACTCTTGACCAAATAGATGGCGCTGTATGTCCGGAATAAATTTTATTTTTTATTTTGTTTGTAATAAAAACTATCCTATGTCCTTTCTCAAGTTCCAAACTATGTCTGTACCAAATTTCACACAAATCGGTCCAGTAGTTTAGGCGTGAAGCAAAGACAGACAGACAGACAGACAGAGTTACTTTCGCATTTATAATATTAGTTTGGATTTACACGTACAATTAGGTATTAAATAAGTAATCGAAATTATACTTAGAAAATTCCGGTTTGTGTAAAAACAAAGGCGATATTTCTCATTGGGAAAAAACATTGGGAACCTTATTATATTATATCCATAGGAAATATACCCACGGCGAAAGATGAATCATACATTATTTTAAAGTTATGTATATCCAGTTATGTTAGCATGAAACACACTGTTGTGCTTCATGGAAGTATCATATATATGGTAAATGTAGGTTGAACATATTTTAGTTTACAAACGGGAATTAATTCTGTCTTTTGTTTTGTTCTGGATAGATGGTTTATCAATAATGTATTCATGGAACTAGTAGGCATAGTAATAAGAGATCATTGGTGGCCACGATTTGTCAAAAAGCGGGTCAGTAAATTTTCAAATTCGTCGTACATTGTCGAAATCCAGAATCCCAGTTAATGACCCTTATGAGTAGCAATCAATACTCAGATTTTCTTCAATCATTTAAACATGACAAAATAGTACGATTTATTGTGTAAACATGACGTATCATAATTAAATGTTTATTTTTTTACACAGCTAATTAATTTTCTAGTGAAAAATATTTAGATAAATCCATAGTTATTACCATTTAAAACTTTCCGAGGTGTTCGAGTCTGTCGTTTTGGCATATTTTCTATAGTGTTATTATTTTCCGTCTCTTTGGCTTTCTGTCTACGGGTACGGCCATTTTCTGCTGGTTCCTTTATTTCTGCTCCATTGGATGGTTCCGGCTGTTTTTCAGGACTGTGAGTTGATGATGATGATTTTCGTGGTCTACCTATTTTCCTACAGGATCAAAATATAGATGTTAGTTTCGTTTTTACAGTCTTTGAAATAATTTAGACTATGTGGTAAACCTAACGGCCCGGTTACGACCGGTAGCTAAGCGCGGGGTGGTGAGTGGTAACATCAATACTATGACAATGTTTAAAATATGCTACTAGAAACCTCTCATAGCATAAATGCGCGTGCTTATGCCTTGATCACACATACCGAGTAAACGGGCGAGATAGTGCTCTCGGCCGAGTACTCGGTACGTGTAAACACAGCGCCGAGTGCTCGGCCTACCACTTATCTTTACAACTCGCTTACATCACTGTCTCAGCCGAGCAACATTTTACTGTCTCACCCTTTTACTCGGTACGTGTGATCAAGGCATTACTGATACCAGCATGAGGGCCGCGCCGCGCGCCCCTGAACCGAACTTGTGACCAGACCGTGAGGTTAAAATACAGCCTACTATCCACGGACGTTTGGTGCGTCACGACGGTACGACGTTGCTACGTCGACAGTTTAATAGCTTTATATGTAAGTAGCGAGCAGGCGTAGACCAAGTATACAGCGCTAAATTTTAATCGTTTTAATCCCGTGGAGGGTCGATCCGGTACATGAAACACTACACTACTACTACACAACGTCAGCTGAGTGAGTTTAATGACCTGTGGTTAGTAGTCGGCGTTGCGTACAAAGTACCTACAGGTCATTGAACTCGCTCGGCTGACTTTTTCTTAAAGAAATTAATTTCGTGCAATGCGTAAATTAATACGAGTTTTGAAAAAAAGGCACTTTATTTTTTAATTTTATCTTTACAAATCGATAGTGTTTCATGTACCGGATCGACCCTCCACGGGATTAAAACGATTAAAATTTAACGGTGTATACTGACGAATACGCGTCTATAAAGCTACGCGTCTGTTGACAGTTGGCCTGACCAAAACAATGTAAAAGGACAGGTAATCAATAAGATTTGTTTTGTTAGCAAATGGAGGGTTTATTCAAAGTCGTATCAATACTCCTAACTAAAAGATGAAACTACTAAAGTCAAATTTTACCTGTTAGTGACGTTAGTTGCTTGTCCGTTTGGCTCATTTTCTTCTTCTTTGTCCCGTTCTTCAATTTCTTTGAATATTTCTTTTTCTATTTTATTTACTTTTTCGTGTACTTCTGTAAGAATAAATTATCAATTAATATTATTATATTATTATTACGTAGGTATCTTAGTGTGGGTTCTAGGGCAGAGCAACTTTATGGTAGAGCTGGGGAAACGATGACAGATGTAGTCAGTGCTTGCTTTTCTTAAGGGCCAAGCGCCCGAAAAGTGCCATAAAACAGTGATTTTCTGAGGCCTACTCCTCCGTAACGGCTTGGTCAATTGGTTTGAAAAAAATATATGTTTATTATAGATTCATGAACAATAATATCAACATTTGATTTTTTTGTGCAATTAATACTTTCGTAAAAAAAAAATATTTAGCAATTTCGCAACTTTTCGCAACTTTTCCCTACTCCTTCGAAACGGCTTGGACCTTTAGAAACATTTTTACACATAAAAATTGGTGGTTAAATATTCTTCAAAGTGAACATTGCATATGTAAATCAATCAATATCTCGCAGAGAAAATGGATTTAAAGCGCTTTCCGGGCGCTGCTGGCCGCAAATAATTGCACAGATTTGCGTACCGCCGCCTAGGCGAGTGCGAGAGTTGCGTTCACATAATTTCGGCCAGATGGTTCAAGGAACTATACGCCTTAATGTCGAGCTTTAAAATCACACAATAGCCTTATGTTGGGAGTCGCCTACTAGTCCAAACAGACACAGCTGAGAACCAGTACTTTATATAATGCCATTGCCAGTGTGTCCGACATTCACAACCCAGAAATTGGGTAACACAGTGGAAGATTTGGCCCTAGTGCGAGAGGCAACGAAGGAAAAGAAGTGGGTTTTTAGTCAGTAATAGTCTGACACTATCTTCCGCACCGCCCAAGAGCGGGGGATGTCATTGGATGATTTTCTCACCTTATATCCCTTGGGAAAACTAGTGTTAAGATTTTCTGGCTTTTGAGTATCCATAACTACTAGCAAACAACAAATGACAGCTAAGATCAAATGATTTCCGAGGCATCCAGACTTAGGAGCCGCAGTATGAAACGAATGGTCACCCATCCACGGAAAAACCTTGAAAAACGTTGCTTAACCTAAAAATCAACCTATGACGCTGTTATTGTTTAGTCACCAGCTCTATAAACTTATATTTATATAAATTCATAAGCAATTTTTTTGTGATTACCTACCAGGGTCCACGGGAGTGATGATAATAGGTGTTGAAGATCCACTACTTAACTCCTTCGATTCAGGTTGCGTGACTACCGCCTTAGACCTGTTCTCATTGATTGACGGTTCTGCCTCTTTGTGGAATATGTTCACCACCTGTTCTAAGACCGGGTGGATCTGCGGCCAGTGACCTTCGAGGTGGACCTCCTGAAATAAGGACTGTGTTAATAATGCAAAGCACCTCAACATTTTTGGAGGTTTAAGAACTAAGGGCGCCTCCAAATTAGCCGCAAAGTGCCGCGCGACAGCAGCGCTGCTTTGTTAATACACACAAATTAAAAACGCAAGACCACAGCGCAACAGCCGCGCCGCAGCCGCGCACCAGTTCATCGGTCGACTAGTGATGACACGCACTTAGTTTTTATTCAAGAACGAAAATCAGGTTGAAGAATTTATCGATGAGATTGAGAGTCAATAGCGAATACATAAAATGTATGTAGTTCTGGAATTTTGGCCACAGTCTTTTACTTTATGAAATTCAGTTCGTTGACGTATACACCAAATGTACAACACTATGGTGCTCACACGGCACTTCGCGGCTAATTTGAAGGCGCCCTTAGTGGTACATTACAAATATATAATTGCTATTTAATTGCTAAAAGTAAAGTAGTAAGTAAGTAGATAATTGCCACAAGGCCTACCTTATTAAAGCGAGAATATGGCTGTTTTGATTATACTACTTTAAATCTATGAAATTCTTAGCTTTTCACGACTATAGTATATACGTGCCTAACAAACATCTAAATCTTCCTCATTAAACGCTTTGTCTATCAGTGAAAAACACAAAAAATTCGTTCAGTAGTTTTTGAAGTTATTGCGAAAAGATCGAGGACTTTATTTTATAATGTAAGGATAAGTACAATTTAGATTCCAGAGGAACACAGCACAACCGGTGTTTTATGGTACAGCAATAATAAAGCTTGGACCACGAAAACAGCTCTTACTGGTACGAAATAAAGGCGCTGTTAGGGCCAACGCTGCGTTAAGCGGGCGCCCGACCGGAAGACCGCGCGGGCGATCGCATAACGCAGCATTCGGCCTCAATGTCAAACATCGTGATGCTGTCAATTTACTACATAAATGATACCCATTACCTAACTAATATAAGTCACAATTCTTTTCTTACATATGTATATCTGACTGTTGATGCCGTATAATAATGCCGTATAATAAAATGAAGCTTATAAGCATTAAAGATTATAGTAATCCTTTCAAACAAGTGCAGAATGAAGTTGTAGTATTAGACTACAACTTGATAAAGCTATAGGTCCAAAAAACCCATTCGCTTTTTGAAACTATAAACTCTATGGCTGTAAGATAAAATGCAAGTTAAATTGTAGTCCATACCCAATTACGAATTAAAATAAAATCAGTTTACCTCATTGTTCCTTGTGAATTTTATTTTGATTTTCTCAGGAGGGTTTAATTTCGGTTCTTCTTTCTTCTCTTCAGGCACTGGTGCACCTATTTGTTTTCCTAAAAATGTTTAGTAAAGATTATTAAAACTAGTTGATAATGAAATAAACAGGTGGTCTGAAAAGAAGGTACAAGGATTTGTTTTTCCTACTGAAATAAATTGAATTGAAAGAAAAATACATTGTAATTCTACACACTTTTTCCAGCGATGTCCTCATCTCTCTAACCCGTTCAAATAATCAGATATTCACCTTGCCATTAGCATTTTTTAAAAATCTCAATCCTCTGAGCGCAATTATTAAATGAAGGAACAAAGAAGTCGTTTGGGCCTAAATCTTGTGAGTAAGGCGGATAATCAAGCAGTTCAAACTGTAATTCATAGATTTTCGCGGTGGCAAACCGCTGAGGTGTGAAAGCACGCGTTGTATTACGCGGTGAAAAAGGATTTTCTTCTTCTGCACTTCACATCGATACACTCAAATGTCTGGTAAATAAATTGCACGTCCAAAATAGCTGAAACTTTAAAGCAAGTAACAATTTAAACCTGTATAACTCCATACACTAGCTTTTATTGCCGAGGGCTGGATCGGAAACTTTCCAGATCACGTACAAAGAACACTTAATAGAAATTCAAATCTTACCAAAGCCATTTACCGGTTCAACTGCTACAGTTTCCCTTATTGAGTTCCTGGAAAAAAAATTGCAGAGAAACCAAATTAAAATTTTCTGTTTACCTTATGTTACCCAGCAATGATTTCTGCTTAATGTTACTGGGTTTATTAGAACGCATTGTATTTTTTGGAGGTAGGAAATCATTTAATGTCCCCCGTTCTAGTGTGGAGTGAGAAGACGCGAGGGTATCACACTTTTACAAACTAAAACACATCTATGTTTCTTGAGTCCCAGGATCACGAGTTTAATTTTCAGAAATTGTCTATAGCCCTAGCGGGCATGATCCCGGTTGGGTTATTGTTTTGCTGACATCTCGGGTTATTGTTTTTCTGACATCTCTTTGAGACGCGCGAGGAACACTACTGGCCGTCCTCGATTGGGGCTCGGTCCTTACCGGGAAGGCCGAACGGCGGGCTACCCACCCAATGGTCATCATCCGCAAGTTTAGAATGTCCGCTTAGTTAAGGGTCTTCTTACACACTGAACAGGGAAAGTACACTGAAAAATAGTAACGAAAAGAGCACATACCTAAGCGGGTTAGCTTGCGGAACAGGAGGGTATGTATCTCGTACCTGCAATGGCTCTTTAGCTTCTAATAACCTGTTAAAATAAAGAAATAATAAATAAACAGCTGAATTTAAATAAATTACACAAAATTTTGTATAAATGCTATTGACTGTTGAAGTGTTTGTGCATGTTGATTCAGGCTTACCCAGGGGCGCTGACTCCGTGAATGAGAAATACACAGTGGGTGCCGAGCACCCCTGAGCATAGACTTTAAGAAACAGATCAGTAATCGCCTTTTAGCAATGGGTGGTATATTTGTTTAACACTTACTTCTTCAATTCTGCTGCTTTCTTCTTCTCTTCTACATACTTAGTTTTCCAGAAGTTATCACCTTCTTCTTCAGAGTCACCTTAAATAGACGTTATCATTAACCATGTTGAAACCATCATTGGTCTGAAGCAATTAAAGTGCCAGGCCGTTAATATGGCACAATCAAGTTTTTTTTTTTAATTCACACAGGTATGAGATATGGCAGAGACGCCCAGGTACTTTCCGGTTTTTTTTTTAATGTTGCCTCTCACTAGAACACAACCCATAAAAAAAACACAAAACAATAAAATACTTACTTTCAGGTAAGTAGGAGATATAGTTCTTCACGATTTTGCCATCTTTTACTACTGGATATATTTTTTTGCCGTACATAACAAACAGTCCACCTTCCTCTGCTAGTGACGATATCTTGGCGGCTTGTGGCTTCCTGCAAGTTATTAACATTTATAAATTATTTACTCGAAACACTGCTCACGCAATTTACTATTTTTTTGCACTAGTGCAGAAAAGTGCATGAGCTCGCCGTCACCACAATTGATGGTTTGTATCGAACCAGGTTGGGCGCTGAGCGACCGCACAGGCCGCGCGTCAGCCCCCGTTTATCATTTATTCATAACTGCATAGAAATACGTCGTTTGATACACGTGGAAATTTGTCACTGTATCCATCGGCTCCACAACACAACCATAATTCCGCCACGGTTGCAATGACAAACTTTCTGAACAGTATCAAAACGTACACATTTATTATCAATCTGCTTGGCCTATGTCAGACTATGTAGGGGTTGGCTACTAGTCCCAGGTAGCATGCATGGAGCGACTGATTATCTCATCAAGATTGGTATCAGATTTTTTGGGTTATAAGATGGGTGAGTGTAAGTCAGGATATAACGAATATATTTTTTTCATAATTATTTTGGTTCTCACATTGAAACTACTATGTCATAAACTAATTAGTTTACAATGAGGACTGTATTTCAAATCAGATAACTTAAACTCACAAATATTTCCTGGTAGGCCTGTTCTTCCGGCTGCGGGGCGGCGATACGAACGCATCACTCTCGCTATCTGACGTCCAGTCGCTTGAGTTGGAGGGTGGCCCAGCAGCGTGGCTGAAACAACGTACATATGCTTATCTGGTTCAGCATGCAGGTTGAGGAGCTTGAAACCAGAAGGACATGACGACAGATGAAAAACATGGTGATTTTTATTTGTGTATGAATCATTCTTCATAGAAAACATATATTATCTTTATTTTATCATCTTTCTTACAAGAAAAAAGTGACTGATAATGTGACTATGGATAGAAGACAAGAAAGAATAGAAGAATAAAACATTTTGCGAAATCTTTAAGGTGTATGGGACAAAGCCAGAAGGATGAAGCATAACCTTAAAAGAGGCAAATATAACCAGTATTAAAGCCTTAGTAAAAATCAGTGTCGTGTCAACTTACTGTGAAGCATTATTGTGCGATATGGTTCTTCTACGACGACTCAACTGCCGTTTACGTTTAGCGCCTACTCCTCCACCTAGAAAAACAAAAGAATTGCAGTTATTTCTAAAAAAAAAAAATATAGCCAAATTTTGTTAAGGATGTCTAAGGGTCGACGCTGCGTTAAGCTGGCGCCCGCGCGGTCCCTTACAAAAGTCGACACGACTACATGCGCACTGTTAAAGTTGAACTACCGACACTGCGCAGGCAATGATCCGGTTTCCGCTACGGGGACCGCCGCACACGACACACGCGCATAGTCGTGCGACGGGTACCCGCGCGGGCGCCCGCTAAACGCAGCGTTGGCCTTCAGGATAAGGTAAGGTTATACCGAGCACATTGAATAATTTATAATGAATTAAGATAAACTGCATTCCCCCCATCTCAATACGAACTTTGCTTTTCTGCCATGCAACTCCATATTTAAAAAATAATGTTCTTTTTCATAAATACCTTTACTGGTGTTATGGTGTAGACATATTAATGTAATAAATAAAAAGCATGCTGATGATAGCAATATCATAAACCTTAATGTATGAATATTATGGTTGCACATGTGTTTCATGTAAGCTGCGAAATTGAATTAGCCATACATTTATGTTTGTTTGAGAGCAAATCCATAATCTATAAATAAAATACCTTATTTACAAATAGTCTGTGCATTCAACCACTAGCGCACATAGCACATGCTACGTTTCTCATTCCATGATGCTACAAGCAAAGACATCCCTACACTTAACTTACCACTGGTAAATCCAAACATATTTGATATAGCTTTGTCCCTTTCTGATTTACTTATTAAAACACCGGCGCGATGTTTTTTCTTCGGCGAAACCTGTAGTTCTCTGGTATCAGACGAGTTTGACCTCAGCTCTACTACTTCCTGCGAAGGTCTCGACCCAGAAGTCTCTTGTTTATCTGCTTGAGTTTCTTTCTTATTCTGTTCAGTATCACTAGACTCTGACATGTTATATTTAGTCTTGTTAAATTGTTCATCGAACAGACTGATGTTTTGCAAGCAAGGGTTCTGAATATCTGGTGACTCTTTAGTATTACAATTTTTTTCAGTTTCTATCATATCTACCACATCAGTTTCGAAACTTGTTGAAGGTTTGTTAGTGTCAATAGGATTTTTTTCAAGCCATGGTTTCTTAGTAACTTCTGGTTCCATAGACTCCTCTTGAGCTTTTGGTTTATCATCCGTGCCTAATTGAAGTTCTGTAGCGTTTTTATCTGCTTTTGTAGGTGATTTCAACTTGATATCTAGTTTCTTTTTCTTATTGTCTATATTATTTGGGTTATCTTCAGAACAAGATCTTTTCCTCATAGGTTTTTTTAAACTAAGATTTTTATTGGAGTTAGTTGGTACATCAACTGCACTTTTTGGTGCTTCTTTGCTGTCAGCTTTAGCTTCAACAGCATTAGAGCTTTTATTTTTTAATGCTTCTGGATTATTTGGAAGAGAAGCATCTACTGTGCTATTGGAAGTATTTAAGCCTCCAGATTGTTCTTGAGGTTCCGAGTGGGAATCAGTAATCACTATCACTTCAGGAATTTCAGAATTTTGGACTACTGGGCTTTCAGTAACTTCATCAGTTGCCAAATTTGTTGTCTCAGCATTCACAGACTTTGTTTCCACAGGAGCCTCAGCATCAGTATCATCATCTCTTTCAGTGCCATTCTCTGCTTGCATTGAAGATATTTCATCATCCAAATTAAGTACTGGTAACTGTTCAATTTCATTTGTTACATTTTGAGTAATTTTCTTAGAAGCTTTTTTTTCTGGTTTGTTACTACCATCTAGTTCATGAGCCAAAACTTCTTCGACTACTTCAGCAGAAAGTCCTTTAGCATTTTCAGCAACATCAGTGGCCATGCTTTTACTATTGGGAATGTTATTGCCAGGATCGAGAATCTCTGGCATATCCACTAAGTTTACTTCTGGTACATTTTCTACAATCTCCATTTGGCCTTCCCTGTCTGAATCTTCAGGTTCAGATGCAAAATCATCCAGCACTTCTTGCAGCATTGGTGTCAATGGTTCAGAATAAGTAATACAATCCCTGAAAGACTTGGTGGCTGCAATTGGCTTTTCATCAGATTCCAAATCCTTCTGAATTTCTTCAGCAGTTCCATAGCAGTTTTCAATGATTACAGTGTCAGCAGAAGATCTACTTCTTACAGGTACCTTTGAACATTTGATATTCTCACCTGCACTGGTCTCCCCATCATTGGTCGGCTCATTGTCTTTTACATTATTACCTAGAATAAATTAGACTGTGTAGAACAAATTGTATTTTCCTGGATTAGGAAAGTGGCGCAGAATGAGTGGTTTATTATGAATATTTATGCTTAGCCAATTTTATCAAGACCTACATTGCAGTAGCATTCGCGCAGCACCAATGTTCGCATAATGCGACTTAGAATGAAAAAGATAAAAACCCAAGCAGCACGACAGGCTGTATAGAAGCTGTATTTTAGTTTTATTGTATTCCACAGGCTATATAGTGAGGCTGTACAAGGGCTGTATAAGCGCTTATACAACCTCTATAAGTAAAAATTGGGCCCCTTGTTATACAGCCTTATGCATTATTATAGCTGTATAGTTGCTGTATAGCTAAAAAATAGGCTGTACTAATAGCTGTATAAGAGCTGTAGTATGGTGTTGAAGAAAACCATAGGCATATAGTTATTCTCTTATAAGTTTCTTAAAAAGATAATAGTTCTTCATTGGTTTTTTATGAGAATTACAATGTGAAATTTATGAAAACAAACCGCTTATTCTTTTTAGTTATGATATGGTGGGCCGCCAATTTACTGTGAAGTTATAAGTCAAGATAAATGTTGGACTTTAGGTAGTGATAATTGTAGATTCAACGTGCCGATTTATTTTTACTGTGAAATAGTGCATAGTTTTGTGGAAAAATATTCACGCGCCCGCGAAATACTGAAGAATTCACGAGGAATATTACCAAAACAAGTAAGTAAGTTTATGGTTTTGAGGTTAGAATCATAAGATTGTTAAATAATACTGTACAACAGGTATCACTTATGATTTATTTATCTGAAAATCATAACTATAACTTCAGCAATACTCAAAATAATGTAAGAAGTCATATTTTCTTTTGTTGTTATTTGTTCGAAAATGGCGACAGATTTTATGCAGCGTATAAAATATCTGGAGAGTATTATAGATTCCGTGGTTTTACTACGCACTTTCTGGATTCCATTACACAGCTTTTACCCTTTAATAGCCGTTATAATATAATATTTTTATTATATCAAGGACAATTGTCAGTAATACAGATTAAAGCTGTATTACAGAATTCATTTATTATTATAGTTCTATAAAATCATATTTGACAGAAGTTATGAAACTATTACACTGACAAGAGTGTACAGTTACGCATTAATAATAAGCTTTAGAAAGTAGTTTTAATATACCATTATACAGAAACAAGTATAAAGTGATACCATTTTATAACTTATAGCTGTAGTAAGTAAGTGATCACATGCAAAATACAGCCTCTATGCAGCTTGAAGGATAACATTAGATTGAAGTGTCAAAAAATGCTTAGGGTTTTAAAGTGGAGTTCAAATATTCTGTTTTAAAGCCTTAAGTTTACACGAAGTATTTTATAAAAACTTAGTACAGCTTTAGCTGTATAATAACGGTTTAATCACTTTTATAAGTAAATAATCTTTTCTTGACACCTTTATGGGTCACCAGTAGAACTCTAAGTTCTAATAGTGCTGTATATTTGATGTCGGCAACGCTTGCGTGCTGCTTGGGAATGCACTGTACAGATTACTGTATCTTGTCTTTCTTATTGCATCTTAAGCTACACTTGTCTCTGTTTTGGTAGAAATAAGTGTAGCTTAAAAAAAACCCATGAGAATTCGAAAATCATATCATTTCGATTGGAAAGGAAAACAATTTCAATCTAATCACATTATAGCTGGTGTTATCTACTGCGGCTTACACAAAATCTATTATATAAGTACTCTTGTAGTAAATCATGTTGTAATCAGCAGTTCAACAGACATGGCTATAATAGAGATTAACATAAAAGAAACTCATTATTTTTACTACTAAACTTCACTACCATTCTATCCACTAAACTTGAAAATAGATTGAGAATATATTATGATGTAATGACTTTAGCATAAGCATGGCCAGGAATTACTTCAAACTGAAGTGTTTTCGTATTTTATCATACCATTTGAGTTGGAGTCATCGCTAATTGTTTGGATGTCAAGCTTGTTGCTGTTCCTGTCTGCTAGATCACGTCTGAAATAACACAATTAATAAGAATAAATGTTATAACATTAATTAGTAGAAGAACGTTATTTAAAAAAATTACTTAACATATATATACAAACTTCCTATCATTTAAAAAAACGTGTTGGGCCGACCCCAAATAAAACGAGACAAGGGCAGGAAGATGATGATGATGATTTAAAATTTTTGCTAGGCAAGAAGGAAGACAAATCTTTTATCTTAATTAGAAAAAAAAAAGATAGTTCCACCATTGTTTCTAATTAAATTAAATAATAAGAAGAAGATAACAAGATCCCACCCAGATAGTTACTAACAGTTTTACTGCTGTAAAAATCCTTTTGAATTATGCACAAAAAGCAGTATTGATAAAAGCAGATTTCATAGAAAACATGGAACCTTTTTTTTATATCTATTGATGGCAGAAAAATTCTGATTATTTAAATTGATAGAGAATTTTTGGCTGATTAATGTTTTGAATGCCGTAATTAGGGACACAATAGAAAGACAATGAGAGAGTGAATGCCGGCCGTTTGCTTGCAGTTTAATTGATTAATTTGACATCAAATAATAAAACCTCAACAAATGTTACATGGCTTATGGATGAAGTTTAGTGCTCAGGTGGTTACTACTAATTCCATTACTAGCTCACTATTGTCCCACAGCTGGGCAAAGACCTGCCTTTATTCCTTCAAATAATCTTGATTTTTGTATCTTCTCTCCAATTCTTAAGGAAGACATCCACACAATCCTGTGGTTGTTGTAAAAATGATACTTATGTATGTCTGAATGTTAGACATATTACCTAGCTCTGAAGCTGCTTATTTGTTCATTAGTGAGCTGGAAGTAAGGATTATGTATGTCAGGCAGTATCCTCTTCAAGAATGTTTCCTTTAAACTCTGCCATGTCCTAGATGTGAGCTGTAAAAAACATTACTAATTACTTTCTGTTTTAAATAAAGATAAAACGCAGCTGTGTTTAGTCTTGACAGATAGACAATAGCATAGCACAGACTAAATTTTGAGAGCAATTGATCTGAACACTCATTCTATCAGGATTCCTCATTGGAGAGGCTGACTGCCAGTGGCTTGGACCACATACCAAAAGTCTTTGGTCTCCAGTCTGGTGGGCTACTATTATGTTTCCAAATATTTAACTCATGTGTACAAAAGCTGAACTTGAATAATTTCTTACAAGATTCATACAAGCATTTACCTTTGTGTTGGCAAAATCCACCCACATCTTTCTAGCTTTGATTTCACCATATAGTTTGTTTTGTACTAGATAGTCCACGATAATCTTGAACTCCTGAATGTTATACGGTTTCCTAAAAATATGATACAAAGATTTTACGGTAATTATATAGTTTTATAGTAGGTAGGTCTCTACAACTAAAACATGCTAAAATTCTATGAAAGTGTAACAATTTTTAATTTATTACATTGGATGCCAATAAAATCCTTAGTAATACAGTGATTAACAGTCTTACCCCGACATGTTGATGCGTATTTTCTATTGTAATCGGTCTAAAATGCTGACGGTCGATGTAGGTATACAAAATATTTTGCAGACAGAGTAAAATTTTCAATCCAATCAGCTTCTATTTATCATTATGATAACAGCAATACGATATTTAATTTGAAGATTCCAGAAAAGCACAGTAAAATCTTGATTCTTGTCTCACTTTTAAATAACTTGAGCTTTCGGTAAATTTTATCAATCGGCCGATAAAAACACTTCCAAACGTTCGCATAAAGCCAACGACAACGAGAACGAATGAAACAAATCAAAGATGAAGATAGAATGCCAATAATTAAAGGACCTATTACACTGCAGTGAATATCGCGTGCGATCCCACTATTTTTCATTCAAGGAAAGACAGTCTAGTCTATGGTTCGACGTATCGCGTAGTGAAATAAGGGTTAGACTGTCTTTCTATGAATGAAAAATAGTACGAGTCGGAATATCGCACGCGATATTCAGCGCAGTGTAATAGGTCCTTAAATTAAAAAATTCATCAGAAATTAATATGGCCACATCTAAAAATGATGAAAAGACAATTATTCAAAACTACCTAATGTCAAAAATCACAAAAAATCTAATAAAAAGGAATGGAAACGTTTTTTACGTCAATGTCATCAAATGTCATGTCTATGCCTAAAAAGAACGAGCCAAATATACGAAGAAAAACAATATGAGATAATAATTAATTTTCTTTTAAGTAAAAACAATCACAATGGATAATAACAGATACCTATCTATATCTGATATCCTCGTAACGAATGAGAAAATTCCATGCAAATTTTTACACGATTTGCCTAAAATGGGTTAGTAACTGTTTATCCACCAACCGGTGTTCTTTTTGAATTATACTTTCGGCTAATTTATTATACTTTACGTTTCAGGTTTCTTGGATCCATCCGCTGCAGAAGACGATTTAAAAGCAGGAACAAACGTAGAAGTACCTTTGTGGTTAGCCGAATCTTTGTACTCTAGAAGACCGCCTTTAGTTTCTGTGGAATTGCCTAAAATTTATAAAGATTCCTACAGAGAAATACTTAACGCAGATGCTTGTACTGTAGATATGCATAAATTAAGTCAGTATTTCTATGAATTCGGATGTTATATAGCGAAACATGATATTAAAGGTGAAGTGTCATCTACACTCATAAATGTAAGTACCAAACTTGCTTCTGTTGGCAGTCTTAACAAATTGTACAGACTTGTGATTTTACTCCAGTATCACTGTTTTTACAAGTAGTATTATCTTTGCTTGTGCACTGTCGTAATAATTATATCTTGTGTGTGTTACACAACCACAACCCAACTAAATGAATCCGAGATTTGCCACTAGTCAAAATTTGATCTAAACTGTTACTATTTTTTAACACCATGCATTAAAATGGACTATCTTATGTATGTTTCCAGACATTTAGGCAAAGGTTCAGAATGCTGCTATCTGCCAGTGTGTCTACAGACTCTGTGGGTGCTATACAACCTCTGTCAGTGACTGAGCGACTCCAGGCTGCTGAGGCTGCAAACACCGAGAAAGCCTTCTCATCCTGGCTGCAGAGAGGAGAAAGTATACTTACAACAGCTAATATGGTAGCTAATCACCGTAAACGGAAAAGAGCTGAAATGGAAATGCTATAATTGTAATATATTATTGTTTAGGATTATAAGATCACCAAGAAATACTCTGCTCTTACTTAACTAAATTACAAAAATTTATGAAATAACTTTTGTTGACTATTGTGAGTTCACATTAATTCCATTCTTAAAATTATATATTATTATAGTAAAATGAAAACTATATTATACTGCCCTGTTTGAAGATAAAGGTTAATAAATGCTGTAATGGTAAAAATGTGCATAATGTGTTATTATTTTTATTATATTTGAGTCAGGAGCTCATGGTTACGTAATAACAGCTGCATGGGTCAATCTCCCAGGTTAAGCAACAATTACCGAGGTCGGTCTATTGATGGGTGACCACCTTAACTTATTGACAATCAATCTCCATGCCTCAGAAAATGGTTGTCAAGCCATTAGTTCCTGTTGTAATTTTTAGATCTTTGCAGTTGTTATGGATAGTCAGAAGACGGGTGGCGCCAGTATTGGGTATCGTGTTACCTACCCTGTTCCTGAGTTGTGAAGGGTCAGATAGGCTGTCACTTCATGTAAAATACTGATATCAAGCTGAATCTAGTTTGGAAACTGAGACCGACACTGTTCGTTCGTAAAAGGATAGGCAGATCTTTAAATGGAATGCATAATGCATCGTCGCTTTTCATCAGGTGAGATAGCGGTCAAGCGCGAACCTATCAGCAATAAAAAAAACTACGTGCAATCAACGACTCGGGCTCGTGCCGGACGGGCGAACCTCGTTACTCGTCGATAGTAAGCCCATGCTAACGGTGGCTGGAAATCGGGGTCGGGATCCTGACAGCTGAGGCGTGATTTTTGCTTCGCTGAAGGAGGCGATCGCCTTTGCCCCTTGATCCAGACCATGGCCTGTACGAGAGATGGTTGGCGCCAATCGCCCCCACGAGGACAATTGAGTAATAATAATACTTTATTGACACAAATCTTTACAACATGCTAAAAATCAGTTAAGTTACAATAACTATAGGCGCACAAAAGTTGACAACCAGACTCCTAAACTAGGAGTCAGTGTTCTACTGCTACTTGCAGTGGAGTAACTATACCATTTGAGGCCCGTGGTTAAATAATTCGATAGAACCCCAAAAAATGATCACGTAATTTATTTTGGATAAATCACTGGAGTAGAGAAATTATTATTTATTAAAGTTCTGTAATAGGTACACGAATATTTTTCTATTTTGTCTCTGAACGTGGCTTCCCGGTAGCGTAACTATAAGGGTCAACTCACACCGAAAGAGCGGCGAAGGGCAGCGAATCGGAGCGCAGTTTCAGTTTCATATGAGTTATAAGTTTCTCATGCGATAATAAGTATTATGGCTATAAAAATAAAGTTAAAAATCATATGACACTGAAACTGCGATCCGATTCGCTGCCCTTCGCCGCTCTTTCGGTGTGAGTTGACCCTCATAATAAGCTGGCAAAATACCATAGGAAATTTATACTACCTATTCGAAATTATTATAATTTATTTAGACTTTAACTACTATCATAATTTTTATTTATTTTTGTTAAAATGTTAGGTCAATTCTTTTAAAATCGCGATCCGTCAGATCAGGGTCCCGTGGCATTTTGCCAGCCTTGCCACCCTATAGTTACGCCACTAGCTACTTGGACACTATACATAAACCCATTTAAAATAATTTTTAGAGCTAGTAAGTTTATATTGCACTAAAGATTATATTATTAGGTAAAAAAAGAATTAAAGAAAAGTAAAAGTATTTAATAAGGATTATAACATACTGACATGGTGGTACTCTGGTCAAGTAGGTTACACCTCCACCGTATGTCCCACTGTGCCCTCCGGGTGGTCATCACAATGGTGACACCCGACCGTTTCTTCTATACGAGTCCGGTGCGGGAACCTTCCCGGACTTATCATATCCAGTGAGGACCTGCATCATGTGGAAGGTAAAGACGCCCTGACGTCTTTCTAGCCGCTCGCTTAACTGCTTACTGATTAGCCGCCATAATTATGGCATGCCTAGACAGTCCTATAGTTGTAGAGTAGGTATCATCATTTCAGCCGAAAGACGTCCACTGTCGAACGTAGGCCTCCCCCAAGCGTCGCGACAACGACCGATCCTGTGCGTCTCTCATCGACCGGATTCCCGCGGCTCTCACCAGGTCGTCGGTCCACCTGGTGGGAGGCCTTCTAACGCTGCGTTTTTCGGTGCGCGGTTGCTCTTTTATTCGCGGTCGAACTTTTTAGCCTAGTCGACCTTCCGTTCTACGAGCAATGTGCACTGCCACTTTCGTTTGGCGATTCTATGAGCTATGTCGGCGACCTTGGTCCTCCTGCGGATATAGGTAGTCGCCAAACCGAAGGTGAGTGATGTACTCGCCATTCACATTGATGGCTAGTCCACTCCAGTCCAGAACCCATCTTCCATTGCAGCCGTAAACAGTTTCGGAGAAATGACACACACACACCGCGCTGCAAGAGACTGACATTGTGGCGTTCTCGTACAAACACTTCAGCACGTCGATGTACCGATAGCTGTAGCGGTACATTGACTATAGTCAGTCTGGCACCCCTGGAGAGCTTGCAGTACAGCCCAAGTCTCAATCGAATCAAAAGCTTTCTCGTAGACCACGAACACTAAGCAGAGAGGTAAATCATACTCCTCGGTCTGCTGTATAACCTGCCGGAGCGTATGTAAATGTTTATTGTTCTCGATTTAAGGTAGAACTACACTGCGCACACGTGGGCTACACACGCCGATCTGGGAGCGTCGGTCTCCATACATTTTATATGGAAAATAGACTGTTAGAGCTACACTTGACCCACGCCACGCGACGTCGTTCTACGTACAAATCAGGCGTGGGCCACGTGTGCGTCGGTCTAATGTAGTTCTAGCTTTACTCAATTACTCAATAGGTACTGTGAGTGAAGTTAACGTTTCTTTCGAACGCAAAGCCCTGGCTCGATACTAGAGTCGACTAAGGGCCGAAATCTATGAGCAGGTTAGTGAATGGGATTTGAAACAATAGGTATATACCCCAAAACTAAAACTCGCAACTAATCTTTTGGCATAGAATCCATAAAATAATAGTAGTCGGTCTGGGTTCGGATAGATATCTTGGGAGTGTCTTATGCTTTATATGATAAAGAATATAATAAAAACAATCTTATGGTTCTATAATAACAAGTGCGACTTGTACGCGGTTTCATTCCTAGGTAAAACAAAAGAAGTTTTTCCATCAGGAATAATCCAATTGTAGCTTGAAGATTGGAGTACCTAGTGGACTAGTGGTGGGAGACAAACAGAAGAGTGAAATGCCTCTTGGGCCTCGTTATCACAAGTGACAAGTGTGACTGCAGGGCGTAATGTCCTGGTTTCGATTCCCAGGTCGGCCAATATATGGACATTGGGTTTTCCCATTAGGAATTGCACTGTAGCATCTCTAGTTTGGAATTGTGTGGCGTGATGCCCACGCGCAACGTAAAGCTGTTAGTCCTGCGTTTGATTTCACCCCGGATGGATTTTCATCGGACTGTGAGATTATAGAAACGGAGAGTCAGAGAGTGCACCTGCGTTTGCGCACAGGCTTGAGCACTATTGTGATCTTGTGTACTTGGCTAATCTTCGTTTAAATTGGCCACCATAAGTAAAATTTGGTCGAGAATATTATTAGTGGTGGAATTAGGCTTACTCCCATTAAATGGGTCATCAACATGATGTGGTCAACAGCCATAATGAGGATATATTCACAAATTAACATACCTTTGCCTTACCTTTCATATTTGTTACTACAAGTCTATCTTTTTAACCCATTAAATAGGTATACGCATATTCAAGCGTTAAACGGAACCATGCAGTCATAGACTTGGTATCTCGTGTCTACCCGCTAATTAAATTAGAAACTAATAGTACCTACCTACCACTGTTAATATGTCGAGCAAACGGCAAGTAAACAGGAAAGACCTAATTACTCGATAGAAATTCGATCATGATTCTAATAATAATGCGATTGGAACAGAGGAACAGCATCTGAATGTCGAGCTATTTATACTGTTGAGAAAGTTCGAGCATCCATCAATTATTGGTATCGATGTTTGTTTCATAGGGGTGAACCCTGACAGCAATAGGTACTAAATTCAAAAAATATAAGTTGATCAAAAAAAAACAGGATCTGATCAGATCTTATTTAATAGCTACCGTATCACTATGACAATCGCGGGAATCCGATGGATACGTGACGCACAGGACCCGTCGTTGTGGCGTTGCTTTGGGGGAGGCCTATGTCCAACAGTGGACGTCTTTCGGATGATAATGTACCCTACGTATTCGGTTAGGTTCCTAACATCACTGCCGAAAATATACCTAGTTAGTGAACGTTAACGTACGCATGACAAAAGCAGGTGGTGCGCTTCAACCGAATCCTCGTAGTTTTAAATGGACGTGAAATAACATCACATTGTACGTGGGAGAATATGGTCAGAATACCTCGTTTTAAGCATGACCCTTAGTAATTTATTCCATTAGATTTTGTCATTACCTAAAAATCCGTTTTTCTGAAGTAAGAGGCAACCATACCAGATATTTAGTACTTACATATAGGAAGTATAGTTGGCTATAAAAGCATTTGGCACAGTCTGATGTAACTCAGTCGTACTGATTGTTTACTTGTGTTCGAACGTCGCACATCGTTTTATGATGGCGTTCAACAGACTGTGTCCAGCTCGGTGGCACTCGGACCAAAACTTCGGCATATGCATGCCACCACACGACTTCCTCTATCCATTCTACGATATGCACTCGAGCTATTTCCGCCCTTGGAAGTGTTTTAATAGCCAAGCTATCTCTAAAGAATTGGGTTCCACAATAGAAAACGAGAAAGGTAATTATAAAATTACTTTGGATGTTCAGCATTTCCGCCCGAACGACATCAGCGTGAAAGTGACAGAGACTGAAATTATTGTAGAAGCAAAACATGAAGAAAGACAAGATTCCCATGGATTTATCTCAAGACAGTTTAAAAGGCGCTATCCCTTGCCAAGCCATTGTCCTGCTGAGAACGTCACATCATCAATGTCTTCAGACGGTATCCTGATTATAATTGCGGAGAAGAGATCATCTAACGAAACGGAAAAAATTGTGCCGATCAAGATGTGCGGCTTGTCTCCCAGAAAAACTGAGATCGAGAGCAAAATAACTTCAGAAATCATACAAAACTCTGTAAAGGACACTGAAGATACGACATGTAGCAAAGATAAAACCCAAATATTGCTGAAAGAAAACCACAGTCGTCTGCTTAGACCAGAACTACTCAAGGATACTATTTCAAGCACAAATGGGGATAAGATAACGTCAAAACCAGTTGTTGAAGTTCCATTATTTCAAACAGACTCATGTCTGCCTGAAAAAAAGGATACCATGAATAATAGTGCTACATCAAACAAGATTGAGGAATCAATTACAAAATCAAATCTAGAGTTGTCGAAACTGACTGAACAATTAGGGCAGAGAAGTTTAGCTTCTACTTCAGACTTGTGTGGAATGAAAGGAATGTCTAATATGTCAAAGACACTAATTGAGGAAAGTTCATCATCATACAAGTCCTCATCAATGATGTCCTCTACTATGAAGACCAGCGGGAAGATTGGTGAATATGTGAGTGATATCATCACAGCGGAACTGAAGGAAGCTGCTGAAAACATATAAACATGTTAGCTGGTTTTTATAATATTTATTACTTAACTATAAAAGATTTTGTTTACTTTTATTACAAATTCGAATCTTAATTTATATTAAGTATAAGTCATTGATTTGTAAACTTATTAACAAGAACATTATTAATATCTAGAAACTCATAATCTCTTTAAATTAACCCCACTTTGGTGAAGCATATTAATATCAATAAAATAAATTAGCATTACGAGATCATTGAAGACTAATAACAAGTACACAATAACAGTATGAAACTAGCTCCAACAACTTCTAGATAATTGTTATCTTGATGTGGTGAAGGTCATTCCAATTCAACAACTGATTATGTTTGTACAGCTGCAACAAAAGATGTAAAAATACTTACCTCAATTAATTTAAATTTTAAATGATTTCAAATGCCACCTGCACAGTAGATAAAAAAAACATAACAAAACAACAATATTAAAGACAAATGCAAACATCACACTGACTACATTTATAAATTCACTGGTACCACTATACGTATAAGATGTCCTTATATTTTATTTAAGTCTCTTCGTCACAACACTCTTGCACCTCGTCATTGTTTTTATCACTAACCAGTAGTTCTGAGGTGCAGCGGTAAGGACGTATTGATTGTTAACATCTGTCATTTTTTACTGACGGGTTGAGGTCATGGAAGTAGGCATGAGCCATAGCATCATCAGCCGGCATCCTCAAGGCAGGGTTACAGGTGAGGAGACGGGCTAGGAGGTCCCGCCCACGAGCTGGCAGACGAGGAACCACCTGAGCTAGTCCTAAGCTAGGCTGATACACAGGCAGTGGTTTGTAGTCAGGCAGTTGAGTCACTCCAGGCCAAGTGTCTTCATTTGGAGTACCTGAAGTTGTAACAACATTCACAACAGATTAATGCTTTGTATTTAAATACTTACATCTTGTTAGGAAGGAAGACTGACAGTTTAATTTAATAAGACATGAATACATGTGAAGTATGTATACCGCTATTTACAAAGGATGGTTATTTATACTTAATCATACTTTAATATTTAAATAAAATGCTTCCACTAAAGCTGATAGAATTTTGTTATGGCTAACAAAAATTTTATGCATAAACTGCTTACCCAGAAGTTTAAAAATTCTTTTCAATTGATCATCTACATCAGATCCAGGGAACAGTGGTCTTCCAGAATTGGCTAGCTCTGCAAATATGCACCCTGCTGACCACATGTCGATGCTCGTCGTGTAGAGCTTGGCGCCGAACAGGACATCCGGGGGCCGGTACCACAGCGTCACAACCTCCGCCGAGTAACATTTCACAGGAATACCAAAAGCTCTTGCCAACCCAAAGTCAGCTAATTTTAATTCTCCATTTTTATTAATCAACAAATTCTGAGGCTTCAAATCTCGGTGTAGAACATTGTGGCTGTGACAGAAAGCCAATCCTCGGAGCAGCTGATACATAAACGATTTAACGACATCTAGATCTATCTCACCATTCAAACTGTCGAAATACTTCTTCAAATCTTGATCGCAATGTTCAAATACAAGAGTCAATTTCTTCTCACTATGTAAAACGTCATAAAGCCGAACTATATTCTTGTGTTTTAACTCTTTTAGAAGGCATATTTCACGTAAAGCAGAAGATGGTACTCCTTCATCATCGTCGTCTAACCTCACCCGCTTTAGGGCTACTATTTCATGAGTCTCTTTGTTTTTGGCTTTGAACACTGTACCGTACGTCCCCTCCCCAATTTTTTCTAATTTTTCGTATTTCTGCATAATTTATAATTATAAAGTAAAACAGTAGTGTAAAATCGATTGTTTATTCCGCTTGGCGAAATAATCTCCTCCCAGGCTTACACTGACACTTCTTTGACAAATTGACAGATTGACAGGAGGTTGACATTTGTTTTTTTTTGAAAGAAGTGATTTCAGCACAGAGAAAAATAAATATATTCACATTGAGAGAAAGAGTCTATACGGCTTGCTAAAAAGCAGTATACAGAAAAAGATAATTGTTATTACATAATTAATAGCAGAAATGTCTTCACGTAATTGTGACAATATTGCAATATCATAAAAAAAACAATAACTTATATTTTAAACCGTTTTAAATAGGTACGTTCAGAAGCTATAATTAGAACAACAATGTTTTGCATAAAATGTTAACATGGTATAATAAAGCTGGATATAAAGAAAAACACTATTAATTCACTAAAAAATAAATGCTAATTGTAAAATAATATTAGTTACGGACACATTAAGCCTAAATTTTATCAAAATGTTTACTTAAATCATCAAAATCATATATATTTATTTTCGTAATGTATTTGCTCTTATATTCGGAACGATCTTCAGTGTTTGGAAAATAACATTCATTCAATGATCAATCAAATTCAAATCAATTCATTCACAAAAAAAGTCAAGCAAACTCAAATCCAAAAAGTTGAATTGTCATATTTTCTTCTTTATTTTTTTGGAAAGAGATCTATATTTTTTTTTATTTTCAATAATTGAATTGTAAAGGTAAGACTGCTCTGGATATTTGACAATATTTTATAATTTAGTTGGATGTGATATGTTGTGTAAATTTATGGAAAGTAAACATTATTACGTATTAGTTGACGAACACATTTATCACGTTTGCGTGTTTGTAGATGAGCGAAGGCGAAGGAACTTTGGTGGACAAGTCGGAGAGTAGCTCGTTTGAAGATCTCGCAGCAGCGGCGGCACATGAGATAGAGGAGGCCAAGCTGGCTGAAGCAGCCGCCTCCAAGGAAAAGGTTGATGAAACAAAAACTGAGGAATGGCAAGATTTGCTAGGATCAGGCGCACTACTTAAAAAGGTCAGCCAAGACTTTGATTATCTCAGCAGATTGACAATAGTTCTATGAACAAATATTTTATATTAGTTTCTTGTTTAAATTAGATTGTAATAGCCTTCATTTAGTCATAACAAACAGAATGCTATTTCTAAGCTACCAAAATCGTTTTGTGCAAATCTTTATTAGCTTTTATCATTCTTTTATGTTGTAATTTTGCACACTCCAGGAAACTATTATCTTATAACTCAATATGTCTTGTTAGTTTTGTATGTAAAGTTTATGTAAATAAGAAACATTGTTTTTCAACTCATTATCATTTCACTTATATGTTGTGCTAGTGACTCATGTTGCAACTTCAATATAAACATGATTTGAAAGTCTCTCAGACTAAAAGTAAATAATTTAAATTTTAAAACCCTTTTACAGATAATAAAAGTAGGTGAAAATTCGAATGGTTTGCGCCCCAACAGAAGTGATATTTGCAGAATTAGTTATGAGGTCAAAATTAAAGACACCGAACATGTTGTGGAAAAGAGGGATCATGTTAAAATTTACTTGGGTGACAATGAAGTAAGTATAAAAGAATTATTATCATCTTTTTTGAATGCTTGCAAAAGTAGGGAGGGATGTTGTGCAGTACAGACCTTGCCCAGCCATGGCACAACACTGGTTAAAAAAGTGTGCCTACATAATTGTTTGTAAATCTATAGCTCTTTCATGTTTAAAACTTTAAACAGATATGGATGAAATTTGGTACACTGGTTTTGGGTGATTTAGTACAAGTTCTAGAACAGTGTGTATATATTATATGTATACTCGGAGTATGTACTCTTGGGATAATTTCACACAAGTGAACCCACTTGCTGAAGCTTGTCATTTCAATAAATGCTTTCCTAGGTGAGCTAGTTGCCTAAATGAGCCTTTAAAAAAACTTGCAAGTCACTGTAAAAGGATAATTTTATTCCATCATGAGATGTAAATTCTTTGTGTTATCAAGTGTTATGTATTGTTAAACAAAGAATAGTACGTTTTTTTTTTGCTCTATTACTAGTGTAAGTTTTAGTTATGAAAAATTAAATAATGTTATTAAAATATACTAATAATATTATGAATTAATCAGGTATTGACTCTGTGTTTTCCATTACAATAGTCACAAGTATCTTATCTGGCATCTGTCTATCAGTGATAGCATTTATTCCGAAAGTGTATTTGAGTTAGCAATCAAAGGAATAAGAAATGGTTATAGATAATCTTATCAGTCTTTTGTACATGTAAGGATTTGTTACTATTGTTTAGATGGTCTCTTGTAAGCTGGTGATTGTTATTCATGTTTACTATAATACATTCTGTATATATACAAAATGTATGGCCTTAGTAATTTCTAATAGATCTGTTCTTTGACATGAAGGTTAGATTGTAGTAGACAAAGACTATTGTTCTTGTAGTGGAACACTGCCAAAATTAGTACAAAGAAAGCACATATAACAATACAAAAATAAATGACGAACCATGACTTAATCATGTGTGAAATCTTATGATTGATTTATGTTGGTGGCACTATTAACTTTTCTTTTATTGCATTTACCAATTAGAGAATATTTTTGATGTCTAGATTCTACAAGGCTTGGACTTAGCAGTAACAATGATGTACAAAGGAGAAGAATGCCTCCTACAATTGGCTCCACGATTTGGTTTCGGTGAAAATGGCCTGAAGCCCGGCGAGAGTTTAGGCCTGATTGGAGTGACTGATGGGCCAAAGTATGAAGGACCTGTAATAAATGGAGAAACTTGGCTGGATGCCCGCATTGAGCTTCATGATTGGGAAGAAGAACCTGAACATGAAACTTTGTCCATAGCTGAGAGAATGGAAACTGGGTAAGTTCTGTAAAAAGATAGTTATCTATGTGCTAGTTTATAAAATGTTAGTGGAACTATTTTAATTGCCTATCATTAAACCTAGTCAATTGTGGCTCGAAAGCTTTCTGACATTATTATGATATTAGCAGATTCCTGCAGTTTCACTCGCATTTTCAAATCAAATCAAATAAAAACATTTATTCCTAATAGACCATTTGCAGGCATTTTTGAATAGTCAAATGTCGGTCAGTCCAAGAAAAGTGAAGCTAAATTGTGGTTACTGCTCCACTTCCGTCACCGTGAGTCGTAGTGTGATATTATATGCCCTATTATATATATTTTCATGAACTTGGCTATCTTTCTGTACAACAGTAAAATTTATTCCAATCTGAATAGTAGTTCCAGAGATGAGTGCATTTAAACAAACTAAAAAAACTCATCTGTTTTTTAACAAGTATATGTCTTAAAAATGCAGTTTTAAAATAAGTCCGAATCCAATGTTTTGCTTCGGTTCAGGCCGAAGCCAGTTTACGGGACTTCATGATGGTGAGACATACCCAATGTTTATCTTAAAAAATCTAATTAGAGTGTCTTGAACCTGTATTTGGTAAAACATATAATTCGGCAGTTGTTGTGTCACTTTTTCAACCACCGACCGTAACGGGTTCCTCAGGTTATTGACCTGTACATTTTATCTTGGCACGTAATTTAATATTATTTATAACTAAGTACCTGATATCCAAAATGAGGATAAAGGTAAAGAATTATCAAGTAGGTATGTTTATTTATGTTAATTATTGTGGTACTGGTTTATTTTTAAATTGGTTGCTAAATAGGTTGGACTTCGCGGCACTTATGTTACTCTCGTAAGTGCAAATTAAACTGTCATAGGTTTTTTAGTTGTTTTTGTTTGGATGTAGGAAATCATTAAATAACTTCTTCGGCTCTTAATGGCGCGAGAGGGAGTGTTCCTTCGGTTGCGGTTTGCGTTCCAGGGCCGATGTCGCGGATATCGAGCAACAGGTAGCTCGTCGTCCGGCAGTCCGATAATCGACCGGACCGAGCCTTATCCGTCGACAGCTGTAGATGTCAGCAAACCATAACCACCAGCAGGGCCGATGCCCGCTAGGACTGCGTGGATTTACTGAAAAGGAAACCCGTAGTCCTAGAACGCAAGTGGCAACTGTAGGATACAGGTGTGGATACATACTCGTACCCGCTCAGGCGGCAGAACGAGTAAATACTCATACTGCAATAAATGCACAGGTGTGCCTTTAATTCCGGCCACCTGCGCCCGTATAGATTTGATTTAGATGTGCTATGTTCACTTTGAAGAATATTTAACCACCAACTTATATGTGTAAAAATGTTTCTTAAGATCCAAGCCGTTTCGAAGGAGTAGGGAAAAGTTGCGAAATTGCTAAATATAATTTTTTAGACAAAAGTATTAGACGCACGAAGAAATCAATAGTTGATAATGTTGTTCATGAATCTATAATAAACATATCTATATATTTATCAAACCTATGACCATGGCCGTTATCGAGGAGTAGGCTTCAGAAAGTCACTGTTTTATGGCACTGCTCGGGCGCTTGAGCCTTAAAAAAAAGGGCTGCAGGGACTTTTTCGTACAATCTCGCAGCCGTGGCAGGCCTAAGATAATATGTACGTATGATACAACATTATATTTGCAAAAATACATAATTACAAAATTAGGTAGTTATTAACGTTATTGTCCTGTTTCCCC
Source organism: Mythimna albipuncta (assembly GCA_929112965.1). NCBI lineage: Eukaryota > Metazoa > Arthropoda > Insecta > Lepidoptera > Noctuidae > Mythimna > Mythimna albipuncta. The sequence goes on along the minus strand of OV815974.1, from coordinate 8,385,159 downwards.
TATAGAGTAAAATCAAACGAATGTATTATTCTGCTGATTGTTTCAAAGCAGTATCGCCCTTGAATATATTTACATAAAACTCAGTTTGATGAAGATATCGGAACCTTGACATATTAAATTTAAACGTTGACAATGCTTGTTTTATTGTGATCACATCTATTGGGGTCAGCGAATACGCGTATCTTAGTTGTCTTTATCATGCGTATGATGGATAGACTATCAAACTATGACAAGTTATATTTTATTTCCGAAATAGTAGCGAGCTAGATTTCTGTTTGTATTCGTTTCGTATCGTTTAACATTCATGCATGTCATTGAATAAATACCATTTTTTTATGATTTAGTTTGCCAAAATGAATCATCATCATCATAATTTCATCCGAAAGACGTCCACTGTTGGACATAGGCCTCCTCCAAGTGTCGCCATAATGACCGGTCCTGTGCGTCTCGCATCCATCGGATTCCCGCGACACTCAAAATGAACATATTATATACATATTTTTTTTTTATAGTTATCTCCATTTAATAGCCGCGATGGCCCTGATAGTGCCGAAATCTGCGCATTTTGCAGTAAGAAGCTAGTTCGCACTTGATGACCTTTTACTAAATATAGCGTCCTCTTAAAGTGGGTGTGTCTCTTACTCTCTTATCAAAATATGACAAAATCAGCGTAGTTTTGCATCATGTTTGTTATTAAAAAAATATTATGCGTCTATAAAACGTGTTGTTAAATACAAGGAAGTAATAGACAGGAAATGATGGACTACTCTGATATCTAGGGTATGTTGACTGACGAAATTAATGGTTAAAATAAAATATTTATTTATTCATTTTACGTTGGTTTATTTATGTATGTAGGGGCATAGCTATTTGAGGAGTGCACTACTGGTGTTTTATACTTTCACTGACTAAATTCCTTCTTTGTCCCTTTAGTTATTCTTCGCGTTTCAGGCCTGTAGTTCTTGAAGGTTCCCGTAGATAGAGAAACAACTGACAATATAATGAGTCCCTAGATAGCTCGATATTATAGTGCTGACCTAGCGACTAATATCCGACGTAATATCTAAATTACTTACATGAAGGTCCAAGACCTTATTCACTCGTAATTAGTAACTTCTGATTCTATATTATAATATTAGGTATGTAGGAAGTAATCTCTAAAACTACTGCAGCGATTTAAAAATGAACGAACATCCTACATAATATTGATTCTTATAACATGAACTTAAGCAACCTAATCATAAGGTTCATTTTCTTACAGTATCCGTCGCCGTGCCCGCGGCAACTGGTGGTATGGCCGTGGAGAGCCAACACTAGCCGTTCAGCTATACAGACGCGCTCTCGACGTGCTCGATGAGAGCGATGGCGGCATCACTGCTCCGACACCTACTGGGGAACTGGAGCCCACGTCCGATGCTCTGGAATCCCTGTTGGATGAGCGACTCCGGGTGCATAACAATATGGCCGCCGCGCAGCTGAAGGCGGGAGCTTATGAGGCTGCATTGCAAGTATGTTATAAATCTGTGTTTTTTATTGGATAAGAAAGAGATGACAGATTAATAAGGACGGATAAACGGCGGCGATACTGGAACTAGTCGCAGTAGCAGGGATTGGGGAGGCCTATGTCCAACAGTGGATGTCTATTGACGAAAAAGATAATGTAGGTTTTAGGACCTGGATTTTATAAACTCCCCCTGAGTAATCTAGATGGAATATTACAGCTATCTTCACAAATTGTTTTGTTGTTCAAAGAAGTATTTACCTATATACCTACATAGATACCGTAAAACGTAAACTTTGGTTTGCTTTATCATTTTCATATAATGTTATCGGTCTCTAAAAAAGCATCGACTTTTTAGAATAATCATTAATTTTATTAATTATAATATTGAAATATCGTGACAATATCCTTTGAAATTTTGTTTTTATTCACCCCATTTGATTGTACCAGTTTTAAGATCCGATTTCTCTGCAGTTCTATAGCTACCGTTTAAAATTTCCAATAACATTTCCTGTATTCATAATTCCAGGCAGTGACTCGAGTGCTAACCTGCCAGCCAAAGAACGCAAAAGCCTTATACCGTAAATCCCGCATCTTATCCCAAATGGGTCGCAACTCGGAGGCTTTGGAGGCGGCCCGGGCCGCCGCGGCCGCGGCCCCGGAGGACTCGGGGGCCCGCAAGGAGCTGCAGCGTTGTGAACAGAGGGCCACTAGGGACAGGTCTATGGAGAGGAGGCTAGCTAAGCGCATGCTTGGGACCTCTCCTCCGAGCAGTGGTACGCCTGACAAGAAGCCTAGTAGAACTAAGGTGAGATTAATTGTCTTGATGGCTAGTATTTCTGAATCATAGTATCCAGCAATTCAAGAACGTTTGAAAGAGTTATCGTCCTAGAAAGCAAAAGGCAAATTAAGCAACATAGTTGGGTTAAGTCTGCCACTCCCCCACCCCCCCTTTTTCAAGTCATTTTATGTTGTCACTACTAAAAAAAGCAATTATATAGGTTCATAGCTTATGATGAGATCAAGTTTTTTGGGTGGAGTGAAAATTCACCTGTTTTTCAATAGTTCTCGATTGCCTTTCAGGGCCGCGGCGACTCTTTTAAACAATGCCGCAGTCTTGATTATCACAATGTGGTCTTTCTGATTGCTAATTATGCAAAAAATGCTTCATATATTATCTCATAATTAATCTTTATATCTCCTTTCGAAGTCGTTGCCTCGTTGCCAGGCGTGTAAGTAAATAATATTGTTCTGTGTATAGATGCTGGTGTGGGGTTCCATTCTACTGAGCATTCTGATGGGCGTGGCCAGCGTGCTGGTCTACCGGTACAAGATACAGGCGCATTGACGTCGAGAATAGAGTTATAGACCACAAGTAAGTTTAACGCAATTTAAAATTCGGTGTCCTAGTTCAACAGTAAACTTCTTAAGTGAAACACACTGTAAGTCAAGATATCTTAACTTTTATCAAGACTTTTTTCTTTTTTTTCAGGTAATGGATATTCCAATGTTGTCATTGGAGGGGGATGGTGCACACTATACTTAAGGCCACGTAATATCTTCGCTGATAAAGAATCATAAGCCTTCGTGAATCTATCGGTCTTTACCTTACGTATTGATTACGAGAGAATAATATGTATAGTTATTGTAACTGATGTAAATAATTACTTTAAAAAAAAGTTCCCTTAAACATTGCCAATGTGCAATCTCATTATTTTTTTATATTTATACAATTTACGAATTGTTTTCGCTATGATAAATACAGCAGACTTTATATGTGGTCGTCAGACAGTATTTGAATAGAACAATTCGGAGAAGTAATGGTTACAAGTTTACAGCTGGTTCAATGTGCATGTTCAAATAACGTGTTTACGTCCTTAATAACTTACGGTACAAGAAGCTGGACTTACGTAAATTCGTTATCTGGACGCGCTCAATATGAGAGATATCAATAATATAAAGTAAAATTTTCCATAATATTTTAGCGTAGTTTTGACTTGCAATCCTAAATATAACTAGGGTTCCAGTTGTTATTAGACAATACTGAATGTACCTTCTGTATTGTAAGAACGGGGCTAGGTGTAGTTGATTAGATTTTCGCAGTTATTTTAATCATTTCGAACGATCGTCACTTTGTGCATTTACGTCAAAATTTCTATGTATATAATTATATATTCATGTGTAAATTCTGTGTTTATAGTTAGTGCCAAAATGTATCATATGTGTAGGTATATTATTATAGTGTCTGAAATCACACTCTGCAGGAGATATTTATAGGAAAAACAAATGTCTAACTTATTACATATTTTTCGACTCATATTGCAAAGAAAGATGGAAGCATTCGGGTAAGTATTTGAGGCATTCCAACTTGTTTTTATTTAGAACACGATATTTTTTTATGAAACGTTTAGGGGGCGCTTGCCTCCAGTTGTAAGGGTGCTTTTCACTCGCATTTATGTATCCATCGCTGTTTCACTACCAATTTTCAACCCAAGGTAGCTGCTATACATTAGATAAATTATATAGTTTTTTCTCGTTTATCTTCTAGATATCGCTTATAGGTAGTGAAACTGCAGATTAAATATTCAATATCAGTGATTATTTTCACAAAATAAAATACGTATACTTCGAAATATTTTGTTGTCAATTGAATTAAAATGCACACAAAGTAATGTAAAATTAGATTTATTTAGGACATCGGTTTGGTTACGGGTCGCTGCGACGCCTATAGAATATCATTATCAAAAAAAAATCTAAAAAAAAAAAATGGTGGTTCCAGTATACACTTACACTAATAAAAAAAATTGTTAAGACAATTTGTTTTAATATTTTTGCTCCTTTATCATTAATAAAGTATCATGCCGTAATAGCATTTGTTGCAATTTAGAAAGATATTAGTTTTGTTCGTGGAATGTCAAAAATAACGTGTTTTTACTAACTCATAAAGTTATTATTGCTGCCATCATTGTAAGTACACAATACAATACTTTTATTAGATAATGAGGGCTTGTACTTTCATAAAGCCTCTGACAACTCATCATATTATAACTATAATAATAAATATGAAATAAAATTAACAATTCATTAAATAGTTGGACATTGCTATAGTACACTGCTATCATCACATAACATTAATGGCAATATTTAACAACACTTCTGCATAAAGACTCACAATTCACTTTATGGTTTCGCCAACCTAGAATACATTTGGTAACTATTTGATAACTATATCACAGTCTTGACTTGTAGGTGAACATCCTGGCTACCCAGTTGGTAACATGCGCTAGTGCTTCTAGTTGTGCGATGGTGGCTAACGCCTGGACACTGAACACTGTTGCTACGAAATCGTATAACAGTTTGGGAGAGAACACGCTCCACACAAATAAGTGGTCTCTAAAAATTGTCGCTATAACACAATACACTACTACGGCGTATATTCGGTGCAACGCCAGGATATTCGTGGCTCGCCATATTGTTTGTAAGTACCTGAAAACAAAAATAAAATGTATTGCCTTTTTATCTGCATTTGTGTCGCTACTATGACATTGGAATTCACGGTTGATCGGACTTGTGTAAAACGCACACGTAAAATAGCACTGGGCCCAAAACTGTTCCCAATGGCACCCCAACTAAGATCGGATGAAAGGTTCATTCAGGCCCTTCATATATTAGGTACGTTTCTGGGTTATTCCTATTCCTTATATGATTTTATTATATAATTTGTTTAACGGTAAAGAATTAAGATGGTAGAAGAAGGATTTGCTTAAGAACTCTTGGTTAAACCTTCCACCCAATCTAGCTCTACCAATCTTTTTGAGACGAACTCTTTAAGTGTACAAAAGTAGTATACTGACTGTTGCCAAGTGTCGGCAAGCTTGGCCACGGTGCAGAAGAGCGCGGCGCCGGCGATGGCGGGCCCCGCGTAGGCGTGCAGCCCCATGCGCAGCGCCACGCGCACGGGGCAGTACTCGCGCAGCCCCACGTAGCCCGAGCCCAGGTCTACTGACGACAGGCTGTTGGAGTTGCCCTATAAGAAGGATTATTACGATTTTATTTCGAAATGTGCAAAGATAATCGTAAATCGTAAATCTTAGGGTAAGTTGCATAAGACATTGAAAAAGTTAAGTTTTTCAACCCGCTTTCGTGAAATAAAACTCACGAAAGCGGGTTGCTCTTGGATGTGAGTATAGTTCGCTGTTGGGATAGTGTAGTGCTGAGCGTCGCGTCTGTTTTGATAGTAAAAATGATTATATTTAATGTGTAGAACTTATTCAAGATGCTGCAGTTATACTAACTGTATGGTATTTGTACAGTCATATGAATAGAAATAGAAGCGTAGCTATAGAAGATACTGACTACATCCTTATTTACAAACAAGATCGTTGCGTAGGTCATTTGTTCAAAATTATTGGGATTTAAGAAAATATGAAGCCACCATAAATCATAATATAAATCGATCGATATCGAGTTCCATTTTCAAACACACGTCAAGCCCAACCCAAATCACGCACGGCACTGCGGGGCGCAGTGTGGCATACCTTGCGTGTCGCTCCGCACCCACGCGCGTGAATGCGTGTTTCTCCGCATGTAGGTGCGTGATCTGCATGAACTCGCGTGGATGCAGTTTCGGTGTGTTCACAAGTTCACAAGGAACGTTAAGACACGCATTCACGCACTACGCTGCGGGATGCGGGGCAGTGTGATAATCGCCTATACATTAACGTGTATATTGTTTCCAAGTATGTAAGCTACTTTTTGTGACACCGCGGGCTTCGAGCTTACCTACTCGCATAACCGCATAAGGTTCATAAAGTGCAAATTATATAAGACTTTATTTTTCTTTTGAGTTAGGTAGTCTAGTCATTACATTTTTGGTAAAGAGAAAGAGAGGTGTATTTCTACATCGAGATATGAGTGAGTATATTAGACGAAGTTTGAAAGTGGCGCTAGTGACTGAAAAGTTGAAAGGCAACCGTTTGTCTTGGTATGGTCATGTGAAGAGGAGGAATAAAACGCATGTTATCAAAAAAAGTTCTGAGTATACATATAGATGAATGGAGAAGGAGAGGGACCTCAAATAAAAGATGGATGGATTGTGTGAAGAGTGATATGGATGAGGACAAAATGGAAGGAAAAAATGTGTTGCGCCGGTCTTAAGTAATATGGGATAAGGGCAGGAAGAAGAAGAGTAGGTAGTTACATATTTCCTACTGCTCTGGGTGTAGCGAAAGGAAGTGTTAACCTTTTACTTGCTAAAAACTACACATGTTCCTTCAGTTGCCTTTGTTTTTCTGGGTCGCAGTGACTCCTTCGAACAATCCCGCAGCATTCGGTAACCCATGAGAAGCCGTTTTAGATGACATTTGTCCAATTATTCATCACTACTTTTGATTACTTACGTACATTACTGATTACATAGCCAAAAGAAGCAAGACTCACCTGATAAAAGAAGAACAGGATACCAATCCACATATGCACTAGTGTTCTACTAATAATATCAGCCACTTCAGTCTTTCTACCGGACTTAGAATCTAACAGTTTATGGTCCATGCACTCTGACGTCAACACGCACGTTATATATATACTGGGCACCATTATCACGTTGTGCGGTCTCATCAGTAATGCTACTATCAACATAAGATCGTTTAGCATGAGGTGGGATGCTGACCGGACAAGGTTTAGCTTCACTTCTTCAACATTCCAAGGCTCTTCGATTAATGTATCATAATAATAATCCTCAGTTTTAGCTTTAGGCTTGTTATACACAAACTTTGTAGAACTTTTAGAATCTACAGGTTTCAAACCGCAGCTCTTCAAAGCTCCAATATACGATAAGATTTCTAATGCAAACTGGACTATGAGAATAGCCCAGAACACGCTAACTATTTGCACCGGGTCCCAAGTCTTGATGTCTTCGAATGGTGCTTCCAGGGCTTTGGACGCGACGCGGTAACATAATATGCATGCTACCGCGGCGATGGTCAGCCCTGATTGGATGTTTAAAACGTTGTTGAGGTACTGAAGGTTCCACAAACATATTAATAATGTTGCTAATGTTCCTGTAAATGAAAAATGATTATGAAGTTATTTCTAGAACTCAGTGAAAATAATTTCTTTTGTGTCTCGTATTTCATGTCTGCTTACCTATAACTAGATGTGCTTGAAGATAAAAAGCATTTTCAGGTGCATTCAACCAGTCTGCTGTATCAGGTAAGAATAGCCACCTGTCTCCAGTTTGGTTCATTGTTCTTAGATACCTGGAGAAATAATGTAAATAATATAATTTACAAAATTGGGGCAGAATTAAATATCAACACCGTATCGCAGTCACAATCCAGCTGATCAGGAGTAAGCCACATTTCATTATTGCGATGTTTTTCAATCCGGTAACCAACTTGTAATACGGTATTATAGATACGGCTGCGAAATATGTAATTCGGGCTGGTGTTCGCAACACTACTATATATTGAACTATGTATTACAATGAAATGCAGAGGCCTTTTCTAAATTGAGCCAATGGTGCTCACTCGACATTCGAAAGGGTTCCTTATAGAAAGCCAAAAGGCTCTGGTTTTACCGACTACCTCACGGAGGGTACCTTGATTTCCGAAGTACTCTATATCAAGCAAGGGCAGCTTACGAGCAAAGGAGCTGTTGTTTCGTGTTCTAATCTGATAAGAATATGGTGAAGGATGAGCTTGATTTTTACCGAAAGGACTATCCTACAAAAACAGCGAATACACGTGTGAGAAAAAGAGAAAAATACCATGTCTCAAAATAAAATATGGACACACGACAGCACTCACCTATGCAAAGCAATCAGTAGCACCCACTTGGGCAGTATCCCCACTCCCACCGCGCTCATCTTCTGCGCCAACTCCGGTTTCTCCTGCACTTCAGTGGCACCATACCATCTCTTACTCAAATACATGAGAAGCACAACCACCGTCCTGATTAACACGAAGAACATTAACGTGTTCCAGAAGAAATACCACGTCATATGCTCCTCTTCAATGAAGCTGGTCCCGAAGAACGACCAACAGTGGAATATCGTCGCACCGATTAACAAATAATCAGTTGCATTAAACTCTTTCAACGTCGATAAATCTTTTATCCTTTCTATGCCGGTTTTAATAAAGAAGTAAGTTACAGTAAATGTGCAGGCGACTGCAGCGAAAGCTATGGCCCATGGAGAATTAAAGTGGCATAGTTGGCTTTTGGTTTCCGAAATGAAACAGGCGGTGGTAAGGATTGCGCTGAATATGACGAAGATGACGATGAAAGCGATGACGGTTCCAGCGGAGGAGCGGTGGAGGGAGTGGCTGGTGACACTGTCCTTGTGTCTGTTCTCTGGTTGTAGTGAGTAGAGGGTGACAAGTAGGAGGGATGTGGCGATCTGGAACAATAATCATAAGTAACTTTACTCTCTAGGTAGAGTGAGAGGGAGTATCAGACTATTACTAACTAAAACACACCCATGTTCTTTCAGTTATCTTTTAAGTACCAGGGCTGAATGGGCTGAGGTGACCCCATAGCCCTGGCAGGTATTTGCTCTAGCATCAATTATGCTGACTTCTCCTTGAGGCCTGGATCCTTATCGTACGGCGCTACTCATATTGCTCGTCGTCCACAAATCCGCGCTTACTGTGGCCGGGAATCGCCCTACTATTACCAACGCCCAGGGCATCTCCTACGCTGGATAGGGCGTGCGGATTGCCTCTCTCTCAGAGTTCTTACGTAGTTTAATTTAATATGACACAAAATTGAACGTCAGAGTGCAAGATACGACAGGCTCTTTTGCAGTCCTATCAGCACCTCTTGAGTTTGATATCGAATTATAATTTTGATGGCAACTAAGTCTTAGGATCTAAGACAGACTGAATACTCTGCTGCGATGTCTTGAAGGGACACCTTCTAGATTGTAATTCGATGTAGAAAGTATCTTTTGAATTTATGACCTGTGTATGTTATAGTCGACATCGCTAAGTCGAAATCGAACTTCGAAGCGACTTCGACACGGAGCGAATGCCGCTTGTCTAGGCCCCCTGTTCGCCTAAAAGCTTTGGCGCTAAGATGTCGCTTCTGTCATACCGCTGTTAAACCCTGTTATTCATTAACATGGTTATAACAACTTCTTGTTCAAAAACGTAAAAAAAAAATTGCGCAGAAACCGTAGTTTTGTTGTAGTTTTTCGAGCTGTTATGTTAAACTTTAGGAATATTCTCGTCAGTTCTTACCAAATATAGCAGAACTATGGCCATCCCGATAGCGAACATGTCGAAGTCGGTCTTGGTCTCGGTGAGGAATTCCGACATCTTCTCGAGCGACTCCTCGTAGAACTCCTTGGCTATCTTAGCGGCGCTCTGCTGGCCGGTCGCGAGGTAGTGCGCGAATTGCTTCTCAGCGCGTTGGAACTGCTTGTAGAATTCTGGAGGAGATATTGATAACTTAGATGGGTACAACCCATGAACTGGTTGATATTACACATTATTAAGTTCTGAGTAAACTGTAAGTAAATCTATTTTTTTTTATTGATATAAACTAGTGCTTGACTGCGATCCCACCTAATGGTAAGCAGTAATGCAATCGTTGATGGTGAGGCGCACTAGTTTATTTCGACATTGTTGATGCTAAATCAGCGTACAAAAATTCGTTTCCCTTCCGCTCAGAAATGTTTTTTTTTTAAATTGAATGTGGGATATCAAGTAATGTTTTCTCACGGTTTAGGGTTCTGCCCTAAACCGGTTTAGGGTTCAGCCCCGCTTCGAGAGGGCGTGTTAACCCACTCTTATGTTCGTTCTTTGCCTTGTATCCCAAGACCGGTAGACTTCGGTCCTGCTGGGCCTCTACGGTTTTGCTGAGATCTCATTGAGGCGCGCATGGAGCCGTCGAGGACTCGGGCTTGTCCGGACGGAGAAGCGGAATATTACGGATTGGAATAAATTAACAAAATATTATTTGACTGTAAACATTTTTTCCCTCTCCAAGAGAGGAGGCCCGAGTCCCAACAGTGGGAACATTAAAGACTGAGGATGATGATGAAACATTTTTTTACTGAGAGAATTTCTATTTTTTTGGTATTCTACCTTCAAGATAATTCCTTCAAACAAACATATTCGGTTCGCATGCAATACCAAAACAAATTGCAAACGCTTTCCACCTGTATGTTCTTTCCTATACAAAATAGGTATTTAAAACATATTGTCTGCCCAAGTGCTCATCTTTGATCTATTAAGTCATACTGATTGGGAATGTCGCCTAGTCCGCACAAGGTCACTAAACTCAATTAATGAAGTGTGTCATCAATTAAGACCTTACTAACATACCAGTATCCGTCGGCAGCGCTTGTTTAGCGTTGTGTTGGGCCATGACATGCAGTAGGTACAGATGTTGCCGCGTGTCTTGAGGCAGCAGGGCAGGTAGCAGTCGGCCTCCGCTGTCGCCTGGGGGCGGAGCGCCCAGCAGCCACGACACAGAGGGCGCCACGTCCACTTGAGCCACCGTGGGGCCTGGACCGGGCCTGTGGAAACAGTTAAAATGTTGTACTGGAAAAAGCGATCAGTGTGATCACTTTTTATGATAGTGACATATTGGTAGTTTGGTATGATATTTAAAATGGAAATGCAGGAGACACTTCCTTTCAATCGTGGAAATCACAGACACAATATAAAGACAATAGGTGCGCGAACGCCGCGTTCGCTTGGGGTTTCATGAATTAAAAATATCCCTTCGCGTAGCAGAAATTGACTTTTACAAATGAAAATTAGAGACCATTTGTTTAATAAAATTTACGTGTATCAAAATAGCTTGTTATGAAGAAAAAAAACCGGCCAAGAGCGAGTCAGACTCGCGCATGAAAGGTTCCGTATTATCCGTAGCAAAAAAAACGGCAAAAAAACACGTTTTTTGTATGGGAGCCCCCTTAAATATTTATTTTATTAGATTTTTTAGTATTTATTGTTATAGCGACAGAAATACACACAAAAATCGATGAAAATTTCAACTGCCTATTTCGGTTCATGAGACAAACGCCTGGTGACAGACAGACAAACGGATGGACAGCCGAGTATTGGTAAAAGGCATTTCTTTTACCTACCCTTTGAGTATGAAACTCTAAAAATAATGTAGTAAACATACGGGTGAGGACACTGGAAGTCAGTACTCCTTGCCAGCACTAACGGCACCAGCACTTCACTGGGCGTAGCGCCGCCGTGGCCGCCCGCGTCCCGCATGCCGTGGTCACCGCACACTATGAGCACGCCATTACGATCCTGAAACAAACGAGTCGTTTAATAAGGAAAGGTTTTAGTTGCAATTTAGCTTCACTTTTCTTGGACTGACCGACATTTGACTATTCAAAAGTGTCTGCAAATGGTCTATTTGAAATAAATGATTTTGTTTTTTTTTCACTGAGGTAGATCATAAGTCTTCTTCACACTTATTGAATTGAAGCTGTTAAGTTTGAATATTACTTTAACCAGGGGCGGCTTTCACCGTAACGAGGCCCCGGACGGTAGAACTTCGCGAGGCCTCGGGCGGTAGACCTCGCGAGGCTCTTGTCGTTTTTGCACAGTATGTGAATCAAAACTTTAAATTAGATAGTTTTTATGATATGCCCTAGCCTTTAACTGCTAGCGTCGGATTGGTCCGAGTGTTCGTCTCCTATTTGGTAGGATTGTCTCAAGGCGTGTTTGCGACTGTGTACTCCGTCTCATTTAGTTCTTCAATCCCCATAGGTGACAGAAGGGCTGACGAGACAGAGTATTTGGTCATTCTCGCGTTTATTCCAATAATAAACGTCAGTGTTTGTCGGATATTATATCCGACGTAGGTGGGTAAAAGATAAAGATGTGTGAAGTTCTGTTCTACCTACAAATTCGTTGGTTGTTTATATAGGTATCAGCTCTCTTATGAAATCATATCTATTTTGTTTGGGGGTTGTCAAATTATCTTTGGGTCTTATTTTGGCGAGACCTACTTCACAGTGATTAGCGTAAAAGACTACTTAGTTTTTTTTTTAAGGTGGGAAGTCAGTAAAATATTTTTCTTTCTTATCCATCGATTTCTCTCGCTCGGGGAGCGCGAGGGCGTGTCAGGCTTTTACTGATAAAAAGCACACCTGTGTTCTTTCAGATGCCTTGTGCGTTCCGTGACCACGAGTAACCCTTTCAGAAGGCGACCCATGGCCCCAGTGACTTCAGCCCTGCTAGGCCTCAACGGTTTTGTATGTGGCGCGCGTGGAACACTATGCACCGTCGACGACCTGAGTTCGGTCCGGACGCGTATTGCCAAACTTTATGCTGACCCAGACCGGGGTTGCTCTGAGTTCGATCGCAGTTTGCCTTTGTAGTTGAAGAGCAAACTGTATACCTATTCAGAGTGTGTCTGAATCAAAATACATTTTGCTTTATAATACTAGAGCAAAATACATACGAGTCCAGGCATCCAGCGTCTGGTGTAGTATGTAATATGGCATGGATAATTTAGAGCAAAATGCATGCGAGTGCAGACACGTTTTATCTCTTTTACGATCGCGCGGCGCGCTATCATGCCTGCCTTGTGTTCTAAAACTTGCGCCGCTTGCGATCTTGACTCCTTTTTTTTCGCCAGTGACCGTGACTTCATTAGCAATGAACGCACGTGTCGTCTTCTTTCACAAATAAAACAAATTATTTGCCAATCGAGTGTTCAATCATGTGTGAAGAAAAATTAAAAACATTTAGTCAGTACATCTTTCTTATGAAAAATTAATAACTGTAATTGGAAACACTTATCGTTTTTTTAACAACCTGTATAGTTCTTACAGTTCAAATTATTTTTAGTCATACAAACAAAGGGTTTTTTTTTTAAGTTAAAACTTAAATTAATTCACAAAAGGTTTGTTTTTTTATGGAAAGTTTTTCAGTTTCACGGATAGTTATAACAACCGCAACAGTATAAAAAAAATACGGGAAACTATGAAACACGTTGTATAGTCAGTTACAGATATTCGTGTGTCACAGTTTGCTTTACATACAAGCGAATGCTCTGAGCTCGCATGTACTTTGCTCCAATTTGTTTGTGATTTCAATGAGCACGACGTAGTTCAGTACAGACTATGGGTGTCTGGGTCAGCATACAGTTTGGCAATACGCGGTCCGGACGACAAGCCACCTATTGCTCGTCGTCCACAAGCCCACGCCAACGATGGCTAGTACTCCGGGTCGGGGACTCAGCAGCGGGGCGTGAGGATATCCGTTCCTCAGTTTACTTACTGTTACAACCAGTGTCTAGTTTAACTAATATTGTATAAGTAACACACTAACCCATTTCTGCATAGCAGTGAATATTTTCTTGACAACTTCGTCCATTTCCAACAGCTTAGGTTTGATCTTGGGGCTGCGGGCGCCCTCCAAATGTCCGATATGATCCAATCCTAAGTAATGCAGTACTAGGAAGTCAAATGTAGGCTTCTTATTCTCGTCTGGTGTTAAAACTTTGTCCAAATGTCTTGTCACGTTGTTGTCTACCTGCAAATAATATCCTGTAGAATCCTCAGACAACAAAAACATGTCTGACGCATTTTTTAAAACAAACAAGTTTTTACTAGAGATTTACCGTGATACTTTATACAATTCAATAGTTGTACTTGACTCAATGTAACCTGTCAAATTCCATTGCTGGATAATCATGACATATGATTCTACAAAGTAAGTAGAATGACGAATCAAGCATTACGGACTAGGCAATGCAGCGTTAAGCTTATTAAAATCTTATTTGAATAATAGACAGCAATTAGTGCAAATAAACGGTGTCAATTCGTCGGGATTGAATGTTGAAATGGGGGTGCCCCAAGGTTCAATTTTAGGTCCTTTTTTGTTTTTAGTTTATATTAATGATTTACCCAATTTGTTGCAAAATAAACTTAATATGGTGTTGTTTGCTGACGACACTTCTTTGATTTTTAAGATAAATAGAAAAACTAACAATCTTGACAACGAAAATAGCGCCCTATTGCAGGTTCAAAACTGGTTCACTGCTAATAATCTGGTTCTAAATGGGAAAAAAACTAAATGCATAAGATTTTCCTAACCGAATGTCAAAAGTAGTGATTGTGACATTGTATTGAAAAATGAAAAACTAGAATTTGTTGATAAAACGATTTTCCTGGGGATTACGCTTGATTCAAGACTACAATGGGGTCCTCACTTAACTTCTCTTGCAGGGCGGCTTAGCTCAGCTGCATATGCTGTTAGAAAAATCCGCCAATTTACGGATGTTGATACCGCTAGACTAGTCTATTTTAGTTATTTTCATAGTGTCATGTCGTACGGTATCTTACTATGGGGACGGGCTGCTGACATCGAGTCAATCTTTATATTACAGAAAAGAGCCATCAGAGCGATTTACAATCTCCGCCGGTGCGATTCTTTAAGGGAACTGTTTAAAGATATTAACATAATGACAGTACCTTGTCAATATATCTATGAAAACATAATGTATGTTAGAAAAAATCTTCATCTTTTTAGCAAAAGAGGCGATAGACATAATTATGTTACAAGAAATAGGGATCAATTAGTTCAACCAGGTTTCAGACTGGCTAAAGTGGCCTCTTCTTTTATGGGGTACTGTTTGAAATGTTATAATAAAATTCCTCCCCACATATTAGAACTCAATGAAACGAAATTTAAATCTTGTATTAAACGCACACTATGCAGACAAGCATATTATAAGTTGGAGGATTATATTCAAGATAAAAATGCTTGGCTCAATGCTGGTCCAGCTCCACTACCACTAGGGCGTACTAATTAGTTGATTAGTTGGAAACTAATATTATTATTTTTTAATTTGAAAGACAATTGCATTGTATAATGTAGAAGCACTTTTTCCAAGTTTGTGAATGTGAAGCACCATGGAGCATTTTTATTAGGTTACAACTTTTTTTTTTTTTTTTTGACATTACGAGCATGGCAGTTGAGAGTCTGTCATGCTCACTCAAATGTCTCGCTGTTGGTGGCACGTGTTATTGGGTCGTTCAGTTCCCTTCAAAATGGTGGAGCTGAGTGGGGCTGATGCACGCGTCATGCTCGTGAACGGGTGCCGTCAGATGGGACTGGTCATCTCTTAGCTGCCAGTGGCTTAATTCAGTTTCTATCTTTTAATTATTTTACATTTTTATTTCTCTATCGACATTGTGCTCACATGATAGAAGCAACAAGTAATATGTAACCAAGCATTATATGTAACACATATATGATTTAAAAGAGTGTCCATGGAGTTTCTTGCACGTTCTTCTCCATAAAGACCTACTCTTTGGAACGTGCAATTTAGCTTCACTTTTCTTGGACTGACCGACATTTGACTATTCAAAAGTGCCTGTAAATGGTCTATTTGAAATAAACGCTTTGATTTGATTTGATTTGAATGAGGTGGTCCCATCGGACTCAAACTAAAGCCCCGGGAACATTTCCAACCACTCACATT
This sequence comes from Mythimna albipuncta, assembly GCA_929112965.1. NCBI lineage: Eukaryota > Metazoa > Arthropoda > Insecta > Lepidoptera > Noctuidae > Mythimna > Mythimna albipuncta. The sequence continues at coordinate 8,369,195 of OV815974.1, read as the reverse complement.
TACATCCCTTACATACACCACTTTATGGCACCCTCTAGTGTTAGCCACTAACACTACTCCAGGAGTAGCTACATAGTAAATACCTCAGTATAGTCCGAGACGTAGAACGAGGTGGTGCCATCGGACTCGGCCCACAGCCCCGGGAACAGTCTTAGCCACGTGTCGTCGCCATACATCACAGTGCGGCGCCCTCTGGCGTTGGCTACGCGCAATACACTGTCTCCCCGAACAGCTGGCGCACCAAAGTTTAGCGCTACATCAGCAAATGTTGATACACTGCCTGTCATCATAGCCTGGTGACAGGAAAATATTCTGGTTATTGATAATAACTTGGTTGTTAAGTTGTTTAAAAGAAGTAGTAGTTTAAACAATAGACAGACATTTAAGCAAGACCATTTAGTTATTAGGTATGTGTTAGTGTATCTTTGGTTTCAATATAAGCACCACAATTAATAATAATAATAATAATAATTCTTTATTGACATCATTTACAATTTGTATTATAGGATTCCCTAACGCCTGCGCTAGTAGAACTGTGTTGCAGGTGTTAGTGTCTTCCCTACAATAAGGTGACATTAATTTTACGCCAAACAGAGCGTGTTAGTTAATTGAAAAAGAAAAAGAAAAAAAATATATATATAAAAAACAATTAAATTAAAAGTCGACAAACATGCTGCTATGAGTGTGTCTGTGAGTGAGTTTGTGTATATTAGTGTGTTTATTTAGGTGATCGTGTTTATGCATGCGTGGGCGTGTAATATATAAATGTGTACGTATGCTCATCATCAATTAAGCCAAGCCAAGCACAATGAAGATGATGTTATGGCGTTAGGGTGTTATTCCATTGACGCGAAGCTGGGCGCAGTAGAGAGGAGCGAACCGTGAAATGGCCAATCACTGTGCTCGAAATCTCCACTCTGCATCAGTGGAAACAGCTCTTCTCCAGTACACTCAGCCCAGCCCCGCTTTTAGCAGAAACGCACCGATATTACTCAATGAGCTAGTAAGCAATGATTTTACCAAATTATTATAGTTATTTATTGTATTTCAGATTAAGACAAGTTAGTGAAATTAAACTCACGATTAAAAATGCTCAAACATGTATTTATTTACATTGTTTGAATTAAAGCAAAACATCACAACAATGGCACTAACCAAAACATCTAACAGGGAAATGTATGAAACACGGCAATTCTATTTCTAAGTAAAGCTTAATTGTCCATGCAAGCCAGGCATAGCGACAAAATGTTGACGTCACAATATTTCTTGCTGAAACGAGATAGGAGATGTTTATGGTATATGTATGGATCTGCTGTCTCGTTTCGACCCGATATACTGCGACGACAAAATTAAGCTGCGTGCACATTTAACCGACAGTGCAGAGAAAGGGAGCCACAAGGAAGAGAAAGTGCTACAGATATCAATTAATGCGTACTCTTCCTAAGGTGATGTGCATGACTGAAGCGATATTTACACTGTGCAATGACTTGGAACTACAGGAACCGATGTAATATTGGTAATTAATTGTGTAAAGCCGATTAATGTAATCGGAATGGCCACGATAGTGAACCCTTACTTTGTAACTTTATAGCAAATTTTAATAGTGACTAGCTGTTGTCTGCGACTTCATTCGTGTCAGATTCGTAAAACACAGAACAGTACAATGTCAGTTGGTTACAATTTCAAGAAATGTTCTTTTTAGTGGGACCCTGATTTTTTTCTAAAATATGATAAATAAGCCTAAATTATTCCTTTTAACATCAGCTGTCTATCAGTTCCGTCAAATTCGGTCAAGCCGTTTCGGAGATTCCGGAAGTAACAGACCGAGAAACTGTCATAAAATACAAAATAGTATTTTAATACTATAAACCAACACTTCAATTTTATTAATATGTAGATCCCCACTATTCCTGGTAGTGGGTATAAAATTATTTGCAAGCATTTCAACTTGATTAAATAAGCTGAAATATTTCAAAACAGTTTCTTAAGTTTAGTAACTAATGAAAAATGATTATTTAATTAAAAATAAATAAGTATTTTGATTGATTGTACAGCTCTTTATTGCAGATTGATAACACAACATTATTGTTGTGGCTTGACATGCATTGTTAGTTTATGAATCTTCATCAAGTTAATTAACCGAAATACTGGCTGATGTAATTGTTGTAAAATTAACGAAGAAAATGTAATACATAACAACATGTCTTCATGCTACACGCTAGCCAAATCAAAACATGCGGTTTGCTAATGCTTATCTTCCAAAACTGCTGAAATGTAGCAAATTAACTGTTATGAAAATTTAAAATATAATTTATAAATCCAAGGGAACTTAAATTAATTCATTCTCTTTAAAGTCTAGATAAATAGTTAAATGTTTAATCAATGTATATTTTAAAAGGCTGCTAGGAACAAGGTTTTTAGTCATGCAGTAATTTGATAAGTGCAAAAAGCGTGAATAAAATAAAATGTTCAAACACAAGACCAAAGAAAAAACAAGTATTTAGTTTTTTTTTCAATTATTTGAAATAGGTAAACAAAAAAATATTTATGAAAAGTTCTTTGTTTTTTCTTTGTCTCCAAAATGATGCACAGAAAGCTGAACAAATACAACTAGTTTAATTATGTAAAGGTGACACTTGCAAATATATCCCGCCAGAAGTTTATAGTGCGCCTCCACTGTGCCTTTTCCATTTTACGCTGAGGTGACTGTACACAACAGAACAATTGAAAATTTTACGCTTGTTATATAATAATTTTTTTTACATTTAATAAAAAATCTGATGACTGCAATAGGCAGTTGGTTCTGGTTAGTTTTTAAATCTTTCCCAACTATGTTGAGGTTGGCATTCAGTCTAATCAGATACTGTAGAAAATCAATAAGTAGCACATAATTACTAGGTAATTCAAGAATACCTTGTTAAAATACTAAAAAAAATTGTTAACTTTTTTCTTTGGTTTTGTGAATGAAAACAAAACAAAATAACGATGTAAGTTTTAGTACATTTCTAATAAGAGGTTACAAGTTTATAAAATATGTATTTTATTGTTTGATTTATCTTAAGAATCTTACCTTAATCCTAGGCATAGTAACCGTAGGTGGTTCGGCCACAGACACGTAGATGCAAGCAGACTTGTTCTTTAGCAGTTGACCAGTGTATGGCATGTACTCTTCAGTTACGAAGTCATACCGAAGACCATCTATCACCATGAGGACCACACTGTTCTCACCAGAACTGTATACTTGCTGGCCATCAATGCTGCAAGTTTGAAAAATTTTTTATGAAACTAATCATCTTTCTATTCTTATCTGAATATCTATTGTGGGAATGCAGCATGTTTTATTAGCAAAAGTTATGGTTTATTTATGCATGCATGTAAAGCACTATTAATTCTTTCAATACCAAGGATCGGACATATAGTAATTTTTAAAAAATCAATCAAAGTTGGACTTGCTAGTTATGAGGCCAGTCATGGAAACATAAATGAATTATTATATGTATGATACTGAAAGTATTAAGAAAAATAAGTTAAGGTAGGGAAACTCAAACAGCACTTGGCCAATTGTTGAATAATAATAAACAATAGGCTGTTTATTGTTAGCATGTGTACAGAAAGTAGAAACGAAACTGTTCAAAAACAAACAAACCTGACACCATCTATGAAGTTTGGCAAATCATCCATATGGGACATCTTCCCAGAATGGTATTTCAATGGGAAAAATCCATACAGGAACAACATTAGGGCTCCAAGGCCCGTGACAAGCAGGCAGAGGCCGGTCCATCGGTGCTGTATCCAGGGCAGCATGATGATCGACCTTTCCCGCGTTCTAAGCACTTGAATCATCCACTAACACTAATTCTGAATTACCGGCACTCGACGAATTTTACGCTACATACACACACTTTCGCTTTTGCAATGTTTCATATCAAATGTACTTGTCTTCCCGTTATAGGAAACCGCATTGTGCAACGAGGATGAGGTTTATTCCATTCAATACACAACGACGTTTACAGTAAATGCCTGCACACCTACAATCAAAAGCAGCCACGAATTTATGACGATAGTACGATAAGATCGGCAGTTTTATCACGAAAGCACTTCACAAAGTTTTAGTAACCTAATTAGAGTATAGTTTTAAGGTAGTGCATTTTTTGTGAAGAGTTATCTCGTCATGAGTACATGAGGAAGAAGTCGAGTTCTCCGAGAAATAAACAAAAAATATAATGAAAATCTGCTTTCAGTACCTATCAAACCGAACCGGTGTGGTGGAAAAGTGTTGTGCTATATCTACAGTAATTGACTGCTTCATCCTTTCCAATTACATATCGTATCGATGATAAACAAATCGATTAACTTGGTTTTTTTACAAGCTTTTATTTAGTTTCACCTGTCCCGATGTTTATCTGTAATCAAATCTTGCAAATTAAATTTGATCCACTTCCCGATTACCGATTGAGCTAAAATTTTGCATGCATGTGTAAATCAGTTGACAATGCAAAATTATTGTGACATGGGGCTGATCTGATTATGGAACCGGAAGGTGGCGATTATGGGCTTTGGTAGTTAAAAGACTCAACCCTATCGAGTTTGGGCTTGTATGATTCGTCTTGACGTGTACTAATTATATAAGTATACCCAGCTATAAAAGCTTGCTATGAAATGAAAAAATGATTTTCATCAAACACTTTTTTTAATTTTAATTTGGAAAACAGTTCGCTAAAAGGTTACTTTACGCAATTAATAAAAATGCCAAAACGAGAATCAGGAAAGTTAAAATTATATTTTGAATAACATAATTATTTTCTTTGTTAGATTTTATCGAAACGAATTTAACACTCGACTCGATTAACTGCGAATTCGAATTTCTCCGACATCACTGGCTGATGTGGTGACGTTTAGCTGACAGTGACGTGCCGTCATATGACAGTACTTTTGTCAGTACTGTCATGGGTATGCTTGGACTATAGTCTTTTTAGTTTTTTCCAGTTTGTACTAATTTGATTGATAGAGTCTGTAAAACACTGAAAAGTACAAAATTCGGAAGTCGGTGTTTCTATAATACACTTGAGAGCAAAAAAATCACACATGGTTTGTAATTTCGTTTAATACTGTTTTTTTTCTTAAGCCTAAAGATATTGAGTAAAAATTATTAAGCAAAATTGAAGTATACAAAGTTAGCTTTATAAAAACACAAAATTAAGATCTTTGACCTTCACGTAACTCACAAAAACCAGCGGTATACCCAATTCCCCAACTTCACCCATTTGCACTTCACTACTTCCACCTTTACCTAGAGCTACAAATAGGGTGCTGTTTTGGAGTTTTAATCAGTTTGCGTTAACGTGATAACGTCTATATTAGAAACAGACGGATTTACTGGAAAAATATGGATACCACGCCCGCAGAAGCTTCAAGTTATTGCCTTGCCTAAATTTTAGCTGCTATCCTGTTCGTCTGGTATACCAGAGGTATTCGGCGACCAGGATATGGCCGGTGGAGCATGGGATCAGGGCGTGATTATCACTTTTCTGTAACAAGTACTTTGAGAAATCGGCTACTGAACACGATTGAACTGACACAAAAGCTTCAAGAAGTTTGCAATGTCAGTATAAGTCAGTGGACGATTAGGAAAAGACTGGGTGAAGCAGGCCTGACTACACCACAGAGTGCTGCCCAACCTCGGGGGTCCTCGGGAAGAAGTTCGTCGTCTTTACGCGGGGGTCGTGCGATCGATGGTCCTTTACGGGGCACCTGTGTGGTCAAATAGACTCTCAGGTGTCCGTCGCTGCAGGACTAAAATTAATAGTTTGCAGCGGAAAATGGCCATCCGCATCGCACGTGGATACCGAACGGTATCCTTTGAGGCGGCAACTCTCCTGGCACGCTTTCCACCACTGGACATTCTGGCGGATATGGACGCAAGAGTCTATAATCGGATTCGTGATATGCGCCAAAGTGGCAATAGCGTGCCGGGAATTGCTGTAGTAAGGCTGAGGCGGCAGGAACGGCGACACGCGCTCGAGAGGTGGCGCGAGCGGCTACAGCAGCCGCAATTCTCGTGCAAGCGCGTTGTCGAAGCCGTTCTACCGCACTTCGAAACCTGGCTGGCAAGAAAGGAGCGCATCTCCTATAGACTGACTCAGGTGCTGACCGGGCACGGCTGCTTCGGTGAGTACCTGAACAGAATTGGGCGAGAGGCCACGGCTAATTGCCACCATTGCGGGGGCAACCTGGATTCAGCACAGCACACGCTGGAAGAGTGTCCAGCGTGGGCCACAGAGCGACGAGTCCTGGTCGGCAAGATCGGGCGAGATCTGTCTCTGCCAGCAGTAGTGAGGGCTATGTTGGCGGAGCCAGAAAACTGGAGGGAAGTTGCTTCCTTCTGTGAGACCGTGATGGTCCAGAAGGAGGCGGCTGAGCGAGATCGTGAAAGGGCCGATCCCGCTCGGAGAAGAAGGCGTCGGGGAGGCAACCGCCTTGATGCCTAACACGCCGAAACCCCGCTTGCATTGAATGCAAGTGGGACTTTGGAACCATGGGCGCGCAGAGTGGGGACTCTACTCGCTCATCGAGGGGTTCCAGGGAAGACGGTAGCACAGTGATCACGTGCTGCCGTGCATAAAGAGGGTCAGGGGAGACCGTTATAAAGTCTCCTCAGGGATGTGTCGTTACAGGCGTTGCACTGAGGGGGTTTCGGAATGGTCTTTTGAGAGGTAACGGGGCCCCTTCTATGTGCTGATGGTGATCACCGGGGTGGTTTTAGTGAGGTAAAAATCCCACACTCCCCGGACTTATCCCCAAAGTCCGGGCGCCTTTTGAAGGTTTCCCCTCGAAAACAAAAAAAAAAAAAAAAAAAAAGGCCTGACTACACATCACTCCTCAAATGGAACCAAATTGACCACAGCTCACCGACAGGTCCGGCAATAATTTGCCACGAAACACTTAAATTGGATGTATGCCTAATGACAAGCTGTTGTGTTTTCTGATAAGTGCAGAATGACTTAGATGACCATGATCGATGCTGTAGGGTCTACAGAAGGTCATCAGGGCAATTTTAACAATGCTGCATAAGCAAAGATGTGGGTTTTGGAGGCGAATTAGGGTGGCATAATGTTGGACACTAAAAAAATAAGGCTAAGAGAGGGAATACACTTTATTAACAAACAGGATGACTATGAATTTTAAGTTTGACTCTCATTCTTTCTTAAGTGAAATTTGGTAATTTCTCCCATTTGTTGGATTTTGTGCTTTAAACCCTTTCAAGGATATTTTTTTTACACTGTATTTCATATCATTAGAAAGGTAATTAAATAAGCTTTCAATTAATGTACGATATGTTTTCAATAACTATTCACATTCATGACAAAAACTGCCTTAACAAAAAGAGACAATTATGATGTGCGATTGTTTTGCTCTCAAGTGTAGTTTTGTCTATTCGTTATTTAATACCGACTTCCGAAATTAAAGTTATTTTGTATTTTTCAGTGTTTTTTTAACATTGAATTCGGTTATTTTACACTTTTTAGTGATGGTACCACCTGTTCCGTGGTTAGATTACATTAATTTTCCTTCTGGCTTTATCATCAGATCAGCCCGATACATCCCCTCCCCCTTTTCCTTCAGCCAGTCATAGATTACACGTATAAACAAAGCAATTTTACTTGTTACGAGAGTTCTGCTGTGATCCTATGAGGAGTTCTTTGCCATATCTTCTAAGTTCATGATCAGATTAAAACAATATTTCAATGGGACCAATTTGGAAGCATAACCTTTCAATCAAAAAACGTGTTTTCAAAATCGGTCCACAATTGACCGAGATATCGGTGATGGTGAACGTACATAAAAAAAAAAACATACATTCAGCCGAACATAGAACCTCCTCCTTTTCGAAGTCGGTTAAAAAGTAAAATGACTTGGTAATTTTGTATGATCTACACTAATATAATAAAGAGGTAAAGTTTTTATGTTTTTTGTTTGTAGGAGCTAATCTCTGAAAGTACTGGTCCGATTGCTAAAATTTTTTCACCGATTGAAAGCTGGTTTATTCCAGAGTGACATATGGCCTATGTATTTTATGTACGTGGGCGAAGCTGCGGGCAAATACTAGTATTTAAAAATATAAATAGGGGCTGCCTTCTACCTCGGTCAGAGAATAAGCATTGCCATACAACGTGGCAATGCCGCCAGACTTTTTAGCACACTTCCAGTCGACAGCGATGCGGAGCAGTTTTATGACGTCATATTTAGCTAGACATTTAGTGTATAAATTATTTTTAATTATTTAAGTTTATTTTATTGTTTAATTTGTTTAATTATTGTTAACTAATTTAAGTATTTTTAAATAAAATTCTTTAATTAAATATCTATTTAAAAATAATATACACCGTTAAATTTTAATCGTTTTAATCTCGTGGAGGGTCGATCCGGTACATGAAACACTATCGATTTGTAAAGTAAAATTAAAGAAATTAATTTCGTACATGCATGAATTAATACGAGTTTTGAAAAAAGGGTTTATTTTTTAACTCCACGGGATTAAAACGATTAAAATTTAGCGGTGTATATTCGATACTTTTTATTAGGCTCTTCTATAGTAAATTTTGATCAAGATTTCTTTGTCAATCTTGATTATTGAACCTGTTAGATATACTCTAATTTAAGTTATTTGACCTATTAGATATACTCTAATTTAGCATGGTTGGTAAGGAAATTGTTAAATAGACTATGTCAATAGACACCATCATCAAGTTTTATTTGATATTTTAGTTAAAGGTCTTCTCTTCAGCAAAGATATGTTCTACAGCATCTGTCTTTGGCACGTGATGAGAGATGCTGTAGATATCCTATCCTGTATGCATTAAAATAAATATAGGTGTCATATTTAATGACTTTAATATGACGCCATTTTTAGGGTTCCGTAGCCAAATGGCAAAAAACGGAACCCTTATAGATTCGTCATGTCTGTCTGTCTGTCTGTCTGTCTGTCTGTCTGTCTGTCTGTCTGTCTGTCTGTCTGTCTGTCTGTCTGTCTGTCTGTCTGTCTGTCTGTCTGTCTGTCTGTCTGTCTGTCTGTCCGTCCGTCCGTATGTCACAGCCACTTTATTCCGAAACTATAAGAGCTATACTATTGAAACTTTGTAAGTAGATGTATTCTGTGAACCGCATCAAGATTTTAACACAAAAATAGAAAAAAAGCAATAAATTTTGGGGGTCCCCATACATAGAACTGAAACTCAAAAATTATTTTTTCATCTAACCCATGCGTGTGGGGTATCTATGGATAGGTCTTCAAAAATGATACTGAGGTTTCTAATATCATTTTTTTCTAAACTGAATAGTTTGCGCGAGAGACACTTCCAAAGTGGTAAAATGTGTGTCCCCCCCCCTCTAACTTCTAAGATAAGAGAATGATAAAACTAAAAAAAATATATGATGTACATTACTATAAAAACTACCAACGAAAATTGGTTTGAATAAAATCCAGTAAGTAGTTTTTTTTTAATGCGTCATAAACCGAAAAAAATACACTATTATTAAAACATCGGTCAAAGTTACAATACATTACAAGAACTTTTATATTATGTTACTTGCTGCTACGGAACCCTTCATGGGCGAGTCCGACTCGCACTTGCCCGGTTTTTTTATGTACAGTCCAGGGGTCAAAAGTACAGTTGCACTCTGTATAAATGTTAAAGTGTCTAATTTTTCTTTAGCACGCTTTTGTATTTGACGATTCTTGTTTCTTATGCTTTCCTGTGTAATAGTCACAGATGGCATAATATACCTACCCAAGGTACAAACAATTTCGAGCAATTTCGTGCGAGCTGACTTCGCACGCTCTTCAATCTGTTGAGCATATTCCCAACTAAGTTCTGTCTGCCTGAACTCTACAACTCAGTAATTGGATCATTTTTTTCATCGGTAAAATATTTTTCAATATAGGTATAGGTACATTTGCTCAGAAAGTAACTCTTATTACTCTGCACTTAGATACATAGGTAATGGCCCTTGTTACCAAACTGTGACATTTTGATTACCATTACGCACTAGTGCTATAATGTAGTTAAAACCTTATTGTTCAACCTCTTCCCGCCATAATTATATTACATAAATATCGTATCAGGATTGGCGCAGGTCGTCCCCCACGAGTCGCCGGTCAAACCCTGTTTATTAATTTCAGTGAGTGTATTGAAAGGTAAATAAAAAAAAATGTGGGCACGCATATCGTCGTCGGTAATCACTAACATTACACACTTATATCATAATGTACATATACATCTAGTATAGTTAAGATTTCCCCAACTTGGTTAGGTTGATGTAGTTTTTTTTTTAATCTTTAAATTTTATTAACTTTAAATCAATTTAACTTTTTACATACACAACTAAAAACTATAATTACAGTAAATTAAAAAAAATAATAAAACCCTACGCTAATTACAACTAACTAAAATATGGCGTCAAAAAACTCTTCCACATCGCTGTCGACTGGTAATGTGCCCAAAAGGCTGGCGGCATTGCAACGCTGTATGGCAATGCTTATCCTCTCTCCGAGGTAAAAGCCAGCCCTTGGGTCACACGAAGTGTCAACTAGACGTTTCGATAGATCTTATGACAACTTGTGAGCACTCGGACCGCACGATCCAAGGGTTTCAACCCCAAACGGTTCGAAAATATAACTTCCAACAAGGTTGTTATATTTCCGCCGCTTGAGGTTCTCCGCAGCCGCAGCGGCAACACTAGCACGACAAGACGAGCTAGGAAGATGTGAAGGCGCAAGAGTATCGACACAAGTAGCGTCCCATACTAAAGGCCTTCCCATCTTCCAAGGGAATAACGACATGCCGTCCGGTCTCTTGCCATCGTCGCGTGCCAGGCCATGGGGTTCCAATACGGCTGGAACGCCGACGGTGACAAGAGCGCGTCTGATGATATCGTTGATATTCGCGTGTCGCGCTATGCGACCCGCACTACGGCTGCATGACGGACCGTGGTGTCCGAGGCTGTTGACGACTTCGCTACAGTGGCGAATGGATGTAGATTAAAGCATTTTTCATCTCCACAAACCTACCTACTTGGAGCGGTAATATTATTATATTCGATACTCAACAAGTCACAAAAAATAATATAAGTACCTAAAAGTAACTTAAGTTTAAATTAATCTTTGATTGAATTAATCAAAGAATATATCTTTGTTTATTTTAATAAGTTAACAAAGACAAAATCATCATTTTTAGGGTTCCGTAGTCAACTAGGAACCCTTATAGTTTCGCCATGTCTGTCTGTCTGTCCGTCCTCGCTTAATCTCTGTGACCGTTAGTACTAGAAAGCTGAAATTTGGTACGAATATGTATATCAATCACGCCAACAAAGTGGTAAAATAAAAATTGGAAAAAATTGTTTTATTAGGGTAGCCCCCCTATATGTAAAGTGGGAAGTGTTTTTTTTTTTTTAATTTTAACCCTTACATGTGATATATTGCTGGATAGGTATTTAAAAATGAATAGGGGTTTACTAAAATCATTTTTTGATAATGTCAATAATTTCGGAAACAATCGCTCCAAAAGTAAAAAACAATGTGTCCCCCCCTCTAACTTTTGAACCATAAGTTTAGAAAATATGAAAAAAATCTGAAAAGTAGAACTTTATAAGGACTTTCTAGGAAAATTATTTTGAACTTGATGGAAAGAACAGTTTTTGTACAAAAAAGACAAAAGGGTTCTACAAAATAATTTCTGGACTAAGTTTGTAGTATAATCGTATATGCAAGCATTTTTTTAAACTCATAGGTGGGTACACTTATTGTGACGGACGGGAAACTATAGAACCCTACACTGAGCGTGGCCCGACACGCTCTTGGCCGGTTTTTTTTTGTCTAAAGTTGACAATTTCAGCAGAAGTAATTCTTAAAATACTGTAGACTACTTACATCTTTTTGTTACATATTTACCCTGTGTTTATCAGCCGTCTTTTAAAAAATCCCGCGGGTGGTTAGCTAAATGTCCATTTGGTAACGCGTTTACAATGTGGATGTGACAATTCTGAACCTCAGAGGTAAACAACAGTATGTGCCAAAAAGTAAATATTCCAGGAGCGACAAAAGAAGCTTTAAATGTATTTTTGACATAGTTGCTTTATAGATGTTGAAATAAACTCACTCGTATTTTTTATAATTATTAGATGGATTTATTATGTATTACACATAATTACAATTAAGTTTAGAACAACATTAAGTGCGCGTAAAGCTAAGGAGTAAACAATCTTATCATCATTTTAAGTCCTCTATCCGATATGTTTTTGTAATATACGATTGCATATTTCTATTCCTAGATGTCGTAGGACTTGATGCTCTACTATATACCATTACGTAGAACTGGTTCTTACGATTTTAACAGTCCAAAAAAACATATTTTCAAAAAAGTAGAGTTACTATTGTTTGCCACTGAGGTACAGAATTAACGTAAGGTTTGGCAATTTTTGTTGTTTATAAACAACTTTTACAATAGGAGCAACTATGAAATAGAAAAAAAAAACAGCGGTCCCATACTCGTACATTTATGAGTGTATAACTCGTTGAAAAGTATTAAACAATTATTTATTTTCTTGTATAAAAATAAAACCTCAACTCAATGCTAAAACGAGCGAAGCGAGCTTGAAAATATTAATATTTTGGATAGCATGTTCTATGCAGAAAAGCCGAATTTAGAATGCAAGGGCGGGCGAACCGAACTAGGAAATCTAGCATTATGCTTCAAGTAGTTTTTTTTTATTCTGACATATTATTCAAGTATTCAAGCAGACAGAATTTTAGTATGTAAGTTGGTCGTTGTATAATAGTAGATTATGTAACTAGGGGATAAAGCAGTGTCATTAAGTCGCGGGCGGCATGTTGAATTCCGAACGAAAGGAAGGTTGCTGATTTTAATCCCGAACGACAGTGAGGGATTTATATAATTAACTCCCGAGCTCCCGAGCATTGCAAGGGAGTTAATAAAGAAACCTGAGTGAAGTGAGGAATTCAAGTCGTTCAAGATAAAGCCAGTTTTATCCCTGTGTTGCATATTCTCCTTTTTAAACCATCTGTGAGATAATTAAAAGACAATTTGGTCGACCAAATCATACATTAAAGAAATATAAGTATTATATTTACAAGTTTATCAAATAAACCAAATTTACTACTCCAAGATTCTATAGGTAGTTTCAATTTTCTATAACGCGCTCAGTAAGCATGTTTTATTCCATTTTCTTTTTTTTTGTTAGTGAGTTTTTTGTTAGAAATATTGTTGTGATCTGATCATAAACTTCGAAGATATGGAACAGAACTGCTCATAGGATCATAGCAGAACTGTCGTTACAAGTAAAATTGCTTTGTTTATACGTGTAGTCGATAAATGACTGAAAGAAAAGGGGGGGGCAATATCAAATTGATCTGATGATGAAGCCGGAAGGTAAATTAATATAATCTAACCGTGTTTGAGATTATTAAAATCGTTATGAGATGCACTCTGGCTTTTAAGTTTTTCTGAGGGGTACTTTTTAGTGGTGGTACCTTAACTAAAAAGTGTAAAATAAAAAGCTTTTTGCAAAAAAAAATATAGGTAACAGACAGATGTTAAAAAAACACTGAAAATTATATTTCAGAAGTCTGTGTTTCTATAATAGTTGTCTCTTTCAACTTCTAACACCGACTTCCGAAATTTAAGTGTTTTTTTTAACATTGAAGTCGGTTATATTTTTTTTTGTAAAAAGTTTTTTATTATTTGGAAATAAACTCAAAAGGAAAGCACAAGAACTCAAAACTCAACGGATCTTGTCAGTTCTAGAGCAGTTTCTGGAACTCAAAAGATCGCAAGTATTCAGGAGACATGATTAACAGCGTATTTATATCACAATGTTATTCAAATGGCGTTGGCCGAAGTATTCTTCACGTCTATTTATATCTCGTACAATCATCTACTCTCCTATTGGGATAAAATTGTCACGGACTAAAAATAGGGGATTTATTTTGATCACATCGTGACGTCGTCGGCGTGGTTGCAGTACGACTCGTGTTGACAATGATTCAGATCGACGTACACGATCCACCGGCCACAACCACAAAACGCCGCCACCGGTATATTTCCTGTAGTTCTCAAACATTTTATATGGACTCGCAGCACACAGTTGACGCCGGTGGCCACCACACCGACCACTAAACGCCGCCACACACCATTCGCGCATTTAAAAACCTTCTTTGAAAGAATCCATCATGATACTGTGCGCATGGGTTAAAAAAAGTAGCAGCCACGAGAAGCTAGAAGCCACAAGCCCTTTGTGGCCGCTTCTCGTGGCGGCGTTTGTAGTTGTGGCGTGTGGCCCATGTGCGGCGACACTTCGAAAAGAATTTTACTATGATACAGAGTGTAGTAATCTGGAATGATGTCGAAATCAGCATCACCTACCGTGTCATCGGTCCACCCACGAGATACAAGAAAGTGGATTTTTTCTGGAATAACACCCACCTGAAAATGACTTTCAATGACAAAATTGTATCGTAAATATTATCAGACTCATTTTTACTATGGTGACCATGATTTTAGGTAAGTAAAAAAAAATGTTATAATAGAAAACTAAGTGGAAAGATACATCCCGCCATTTAGTGATGGCATGCAAATATTTAGTCAATAGTGTTTTCTAGAGTTCTGAGTACTGATTAAAAAATAGAAATCTGAATACACTACCTACTCTTCGCGGTTTTACCCACGTCTTAAGTTATTGTTCCGCTCTTATTGGTCGTAACGTGATGTCAGTATTGCTTTCCTCAATAAATGGTATATAACATTAATAATTTTTTTCAATTTGAACTGGTAGTTTATGAGGTTAGCGCGATCAACAAACTCTTCAGCTTTATTATTTAGTATAGATATTATTTATAATTCTATATATACAAAAGGAGAAACTGACTCACTGACATCAACGAACAGTGGAAACTACGAAGACTATGATCCTGACATTTTGCACAAGGTTTCTTGATATGACTTAGGCGAGCAATGTGAGAAGATTTTTTAAAATTCACCCCCCATAGGGATGATACGGGAATTCCAAGTTTAGATAGAAAAAACCTACTTTTATGCGGGCGAAACCGCTGTCAGAAGCTATTTAGATATAATATAAATTTATGACATTACTGATGAAATACCTAATGTGGCTTTGATGTTTCATTTTTACCCTGGACATAAGTGCTCTATGAAGAATATTATTTCCATGAAGTTGATGACTGGATAAAGAAAAGCTAAGTATATGTAGCATCAGTTTTTTTTTACCTGAAAATTAACTTGTCTGATGGTTTTAGAGTTACGCGGGTTAGCCAAAGATTAAGGCCAGGGTGTACCATAATTTCGTTCTAATATGTTATTTTGTTTTGTTTTAGCCCTATAGCCCTACCACGAGCTCTTAACGCGATCCATTTGACGACCTAAACTGAACTGTTAAAGGTATGGAGCTATATAGGGAGTTAGTTCCATCTCCTTTCTCGCTCACTCGCCTGTCATTTTAACACGTCATGGTAAGGCTATAAAAATCCTATTCTAGACGATTTCAAACCAAGAACATGTCTCTATACAAAATAAATCGTGGTCACCACCACAGGTACATGTTTACTAGCTTTGCCAGAAAGTTGCATGGACCATACTCGGCAATTTCCCGCCCAAATAGTACGTCATGCGTTACTGAATGATATTGTACCTATCGCTTCAAGTTCAAGGTGTATCCTCATGAATCAGCCCGTGTGGGCCGCTGAAAATTCTATTTAAATCACATTATATGGCGTTCGTCTCTAGTCTCGAGTCCAGAGCGGCGCGCGCCTGCAACGAACTAACAACCACAAAGGTGAATTGTTTTTTTTTTTATAGTGCTGTAATCGTTTAGTTGTGGTGTTTTTTTTTGTGCTTTTCAAAGGTAATGTAGATTTCGTTTTTCGTGGATTTGTTCGGTTTGAGGGCATTTGTGAGAATGGATAGTCTACCGGAGGAATAGGGTTCTCAATTTTGTGTTTTTCTGAAAATACCTGTTTGGACAATGTTGTGTTTGAACAGATGCTATTTACATGTTTGCGCTATTCGTTGGATTTAAATTTAGATTAATTTAGTAAGTGCGCAGTTCACATTAAATTAATAATATAAATATTAATTTACACATTCGTAGTAAATAAAATATTATCTACTTTTAGAACTAGAGACAACTAAATTAACTATAACTGGTTTAACTATATTATAATTAACTATACCCAATATACGTACTTGATACTTGGGTTTTTAACACAATTAAAAGGATCAACCCTTTTTGTGCCCCCCTGTAACAGTGAACAGATGCCTAGATACCTTTAGGTACTTACCTTCATAATTAACTATGTCTGAAACATCTCGAAAATATCTTGCTAGCTTTTTTTTTCAGTGGATAATCTCGACTGAAATTTCTCAACTTTTCCGCCCCGAGTAGAGCGCGAGGTAGTGTCTGACTTTTACTGACTAAAATATCTTGCTAGTCTCACATTGTTTACATCAACACTCGATTTAAAATAACTCTATTACAAATCTAATAATGTCGCATAACTTTCATCATAGCGTGAATACATTCAGTTCAAACTTCAGCGGGTTGCATCAGTTCTATAACCGTTGGCAGGTGACTCATACACCGCGGATTCGTTCCAGAATTCCGTCGATTATTATGTGCATGTATTATTGCTTGTAAATGTAAACAAACCCGGTAAACTTCAACAAGTTTTTCGTTAGAGCAATAAAACTACTGTTAATCTTGTACGTAATTTAGCTAAACGGCTCTATTGATAGTATTTTCTTTGGGTGTTTATTACGATACCACGATACCTGATACAGCTCCATTGGTTTACCTTTTCCTAATCTGGAAATGGACACAATATTTGTATAGATTTTCAATATCAAAGTACCTATAGGAATACGAAAAACGATTTTTAGAACCTGATATAGTTTTTCTTTTGAAAGTAGTTATGAGAAGTTTCTTTTTATTTTCATGCATTTTCGGTTGAACGTATTGTAAGCAAATCTTTAACCTAACTTTTTACTGAAAGATTTTTCTGGTCGGGTGGAAAATCATGGAATATCTTTACTCAAGGAACGAGAGGGATTATCAGACTTTTACTGAATACCTACACTGTGTTCCTGTATTTACCCTTTGCAATCTTCAGGGCCTCGGAGAATGAACAATCCTGCAGCTCTCCTAAAAGTAGCTTTATTTCTTCTTCAAACTTTTTGTTATTGTCTGTGCGATAAAAGAACCGTCGTGGCGTAAAGTGAAAACAACATTAAAGATTTTAAGTAGCAACACAACCCAGCCATCCGTCAAATGGCAAACGTCATTTCAGGTTTGTTTATTGTGTTATTTTATTGTGATTTTTAATTGAAATCTTCAGAAATGTGATAAAAAATTTCACTGAGCTGTAAGGGAAATAATATTTAATATATTACAGTTTTGCCAAAGATAACAAATGGCAAATGACACCATTATTGATCAAAACAAAGTCACGAACTTGGGAAACATTGGTATGCTGTGTTTTTGGTACGTAACACTTTTATTTTAATGTTTTTAGACTTCCTAGGTGAACTCCTGTCACTGTTATCTCCAAATATATATAAATTAAACGGAAATTCATTAAAACATGACGATATTTGTTTATTTTATTTTTGTCAATATTTTCGATGGCTAGTATAAAGAGTATTGATACTTTAAATTTATAATGCATTTCGACTAACTTAAAATATTTCTTTTCAGACTTGAGTGAGGATACAGTAACTAAAATAAAAAAGGGCGAGTGCGAGTCGGACTCGCGCACTGAAGAGTCTGTACAAATTTACCGAAATCAATTCCCGAATTGAGTTACAAAAATTTTTCCGAATTGCAAACAATTTTTTTTTTTGTTGTGATCCGATCTACAAATTTACAGTTTTCTGATTTTTCCCTGCACTTGTTCTATGAGACCTTGTTTTATGCCAAATTTCAGGTTTCTAGGTCAACGAGATTCACCCTATGAGCTTTGATTCCCTTGAGTATCGAAATATATGTTTTTTGCGACATAAACGGCCGTATCTTTTTTTTTTCCTTAACTCAGAAGTTTGTTTTTTTCACAACTTCAAAAGACCCGTGACCCGCAAACTCGTGTGTATGGTTTTAATTTTAACTCGATACCTCCAAGCGTTCTCGAGTTAAAGGGTCTTAACAGATAAACAGTTGGACAACCATGTGATCCCAAGGTTCTTATATGCGAGATGGTCCCTTACTGGCTAAATAGATTTTTTACGAAGCAACATTTCAAATTGTGAAGTGTACTTTATTTTTATAGTCATTAAGTTCATATTTTTCATTGATTAGCTAAAGGGAAAAGTGTACTAAGAAAGATAACGAGTAAGTGGTAGTGTGTCCCATTTTTACCTTTATATTTAACAAACATAAACTTCCTGCTAGCTACAATATTCCAGTCAGTGATAATAGACCAATCCCAGTCAAAGTGATGGAACCATTTTCGTTGGAACTTGGTAAGTGGTCGTTGGTGGAACCTAGCTCGATAGGCAGTACAGCATTTCCTTCACGCTATTTTCCTT
The DNA here is from genome assembly GCA_929112965.1 of Mythimna albipuncta. Lineage (NCBI taxonomy): Eukaryota > Metazoa > Arthropoda > Insecta > Lepidoptera > Noctuidae > Mythimna > Mythimna albipuncta. The sequence goes on along the minus strand of OV815974.1, from coordinate 8,350,587 downwards.
TACCGGTTCGTGTTTGCATTTAAATGTTCATCATCGTTGCATGTAAGTATGTCCACTGTTCGACATAGGCTTCCCCCAGGTGTCGCCACAACGGCATTACGCAAAAACTTATAAACGGATGAATTTAATGATAAACGTTGCTATAATGTAGCTTATAACCTATATTTTTGCTAAGTTTCATCACGTGAGCAAGTTCAATAAATGGGCTACTAATATTATAAATGCGAAAGTTTGTGAAGGTAGATCTAGGTACTCGTATGTATGGATGTGTCGCGCAAAAACTACTAGACAAATGAACTTAATTATAAACATTTCAATAATATAGCACATAAGCTATAACTTTGCAGTTTCATTAGGTGAGCAAATTCAGAATAGGATAATTTTTATTATAGAGTGAAGCCGCTGGAAGAAGCTAGTCTAACAGTTTAAAAATATCAAGATTTAACAGTCGCTCTATAATGACGTCACAATGTTGCTTACATAACGAAAACGATATTTATCTACAGCAGCGCCCTCAAATCCCACGATGGTTTACTTTCCGCACAGACTCTACCCGTGAGATGACCTTTATTTGATGACCCGAAATTTTCTCGTAAATAAGACGTTGTAAAAACAAAAATACCTTTAGATAAATAATGCGCATTCAAATAACTTTGCTCGGTCATCCATTACAAGTGCACAGGAGATGTAACCGCTGAAAATAACGCGCCATGATAATACCCGCCGTTTATATCTAGGTACGCGATGAATAGACAAAGTTGTTGATTTATTACAGGCCAAAGATAAGTTTTACGAGCGCGCGAGAGTATCGACTAGTCTATGGTTTCCATGACCGATTTGATTATTGTTTATGACTTGGCACCGTGCTAACGTAATATGACAGAACATTATAAGAATATTATAGATCATGCTATGCTTGCTAACGTGATAGAACAGCCAAGAGGGTGTTTCGTATGGGTTTTAGTCATATAGTTTGATGAGGTTGTACGGAATTTTCCGCAGGTGACTGGGATCACACTTGCGTTTCTACTTTATTGTCACACACCATTACACAGGAATGAGATTGAAAAAAAATTTTCGGTAGTTCAATGAAAACTTCGGGTTCTGAAAGCCATAACGCTTACAGCATTGAAGTTGGTTGATCAATTTAATGAAGATAGAAGATAGATAGTCGAAGTCAAATCAGACTTTAGATATTAAGTAGATATATGAATTTTTTTGATAAATAAAATGGCTCCAATTTGTCTTATTACTTTATGTCTGCTTGACGCTTTGTAAATACAAAAGTGACTTTAAATGCTTAATTTAAACAAATGCTTCGTGTTTGAAATCACATATTTTTTAAGGGTTGGAAATCAAGTAACTTCTTTCGCTCTGAATGGAGTGAGAAGAAATGTCAGATTCTTATTGAGTATAATCCACTCATGTTCCTTCAGTTGCCCTTTGCGTTCCAGGGTTGCGTTGACTCTTTGGAACAGTCCAGCAACTATGCGTAACGGATCCTAGAATTAAATTCTTTTATATATCTACACGTAGATATACTTTAAGCCATTAAGATACTTAACTGTCAAATCTTTTGTTTCCAGATGTCGATAGTACCTCTGATGTTCCGTGACTGGTGGGACGAGTGGGACAGGCCCTCTCGTCTGCTGGACCAGCACTTCGGCATGGGCCTCAAGAGAGACGAGCTGCTGTCCTCCCTCTCGACCCTGCCCTCCTCCTCACTGTTCAGAAACTCGTACTTCAGACCCTGGAGAACGAGTCTGACGAGGCAGGAGTCTGCTTCCACTATTAACCTGACGAAGGAGAAGTTTGAGGTAGGATTTGGTTTATTATAATAATTAACTGCTAACACTGGCGTTTTGGAATCCACCTCATTGTGTTAAATAATCATTCTTAAACTTCTCATTTATTAATTGATTTGTTTGTTTATCCTCACATTGGAACGCCTTACAGTAATTACACTAATGGTGCAAAATTAGTTCTGTATCTACATTGAAAATATCTCTATCTTTGCAACCCACAGAAAAACATAAAAAATCAAAAATTATAAATTATTGTAGATAGTTGGTGGTTACCTGTGGTACCGGTGGGTAGTCAGATAGGAAACACCGGCCTCATTTAGAATAAACTGACGAAAAAAAATTGACGTGTAAGAGTGTTTTTTAAACCTATTTACAAAATAAATATAATTTATCATTTACCTGAGGCAAAAAGCATATCAAGTGTTTTATCTCTTTACTTGGTATTATTATTTACATGTTTACCATTATATTGTTAAAATAGTTCAGTTTATGTCTAGTCTGCTGCTTATTTAGCATAATAAACGGTGTCTGTACCGGCCTGATTAAATTTGGCACAGTCAATAAAGCGAGTTAGTGACTGTTCAACGTGCCTTGTTATTGTATTAGTTATGATACCTGTCTGGGTAGCAGTTGAATTATTTTATCAGCTTCACCTTCACACTATTAACATGATTGAGGAGTTGGAGGAATCCTGTGTCCCAGCAGTAGGATATCATGCTATACAAGTTATATCATGTCATGTTTGACAAAGACTTATTATATTCCAGGTCATCCTAGATGTCCAGCAATTCACACCCGAAGAAATCACAGTAAAAGCCGCGAACAACAGCGTAGTAGTGGAAGGCAGACACGAAGAGAAACAAGACGAGCACGGCTTCATCTCACGTCAATTCACTCGCCGGTACATCCTCCCCGGAAACTATGACGTCCAGGACCTGGTCAGCACGTTGTCTTCAGACGGCGTCCTCACCATCACAGCTCCTAAGCGACCCCCTCCTAATGCAGGTGAAAGAATTGTCCCCATCACGAAGACGGGACCGGCTAAACAACCTGAACCCGTCCACACAGAACAGCCCAGAGAACAAACAGTACCTATCGTCACATCCCCTTAATTTTAATACTCCCATACTTATCATACGAGACATCGATATCCACAAGTAATCGATGTTCAATTCAACGATCGAATCATAAATAGCATTTATTCTAAGCGCCCCGTTGTTGGCCAATAACGACTAGCGATTCGAAATGAACGAATTAGGTTTTTTATATTAATTTGTATAAAAGAGGAATGCGGTGTCATTATTTTAAATAAAAATTGAATAAACGATTCCTAACATCACTTGTTATTTTTATTGAAACTGAGTTGATAAGATCGAAGTAAGAAACATTGAACAGATCGTTCTAGCGATGTTTGAGAAGCAGTAGAAAGTCTTGCGGCGGGATAGAGATAAAGATTTCAATCATAAAGTCGGGATAAGGGTAGGCCACAAGCATCATTAGGAAATAGATAGATACTTTTTAACCTGAGCCTCAAGTCTGCTATTACTATTGTGTCAGATTGTCCTATCATTGACTTCATAATTGTTGATTTTGACAAGTTTGGTAATGTAATGGCGTCATTATGACTTTCCAATGGTCAACCGTGAAATGGCGTAAAATGGTAGTAAAACGGGGTGAATAGAGACAAAACTTTGGTTAGGTTTTTCACTTTGATACCATAATATCGGCCTCTAACAAAGCATCGAATTTTTAGAATACCAATTCAGTAATAAATTGATATAGTTAAATGCTGCAAAAAATATTCAAATATAGAGAAAATAGCATTTAAAGTTTTGTCTCTATTCACCCCTAAGTCTCTATTCACCCTATTTTACTGATTTCGTTCATAATGACAAATTAATGAATGTCTGACGTATGCTGTAATCCGGTAAAGTTTTGAGAGTTTCTTTGATCAGTGTCCTACCATTACGTCGTTGTGGAGTCATTGATGCTATTAATTTGTTACGAGATAGCTCGATATTGTTATTCTATCACAATTCTATTACGAGACCAATGATCGACCATTATGCATTTAGCAGGTTACTAACTTTTAGCAAATGACAATGGGATCGTGTCGGAATGACGAATTTATAAAAATAACAGACTTGGGCCCCTGGTATGGGGTTCCCTCGGAATAAGGACACTTTTCACGTGGGCAAAGCTTCGAGGAGCAGCTAGTATTTAATAATTTAGTGGACCTGAACTTGACCGGGTGGTGGTCAAGTTTGTATATTTTGAATTTGTTTATTTAGTTCATAAATCGAAATAAACAAATCAATTTTGTATTTCTAAAGAATATGTACTCGTGTGTGTGTGCCTGGAAGCAGGTGCGGCAGTCACTATTCACTCTCACGTTTATAAGTGACAGAACGCATTACTGAGAACACTTAACGTTGGGGCTCGGTGCAAACCGCGAGCGTACATTAATGCTTAGCAAACGGGCTAGCCACAAAGAAGAAAGAACACCAACAACACCTACCACAGAGCATGGGGACGCGACGGCACCGTCAACACTTTCAGTATAAACCAAGCGTGCTTTTACTGTAAGTGCTCATGTAAGCTCTATGTGAAATAAAAAAAATAGGTATTCATATTTGGTATTCAATTCTATGAGTATTTTGAATTTGAAAAAAGAACACTAACAACACCTACCATAGAGTATGAGGGGAGTCCTCCGCGACAACTGCTGCAATTTTTGTACAAACCAAGCGTATCAGCTGTGTGCTTTCGGTTCCCCTTTCCACTCCAAGGTCAGGGTAATTCTTTCGAATAATCCCGCAAAAGTCTTATAAACTTGTGATTAGTGCCGGAAGCTGCGAAGCTAGCGGCGATCTTTTAGAATCATATTGTCAGAGATCAGCCTATTACTGCTTCAGTTATGATAGTCGAAGCATATGCTCAGATCGCCCGGCCACGAATATTTTTAGCAATGGCGTCTCTCTCAAGCCGCTGCCGATGTTCCGTACTCTGTGTACCATACTGAACTACAAATAATGGACAATAATTCCTCCACTAGTTAATGTAAAACACAAACTGCGGTGTGTCAAGTGCGAGCTGTCGGAGTATAATGACAAACTTTCTATAAGTCAACGTGTCGAATGGTCGTGAGGCAATAAGGGTTGCGTTTGACTAATTTAATTTTCCCGCGAAGTGTTGCGTCAAATAATATTGTTAATTTATCATTGAGGCGAGGGGTGGGGCGGTGGAGGAATTCCGATATTTTCCACGTTCGTGACCTTCATATAGTGTAGAGCATGCATAACAGCTGAAGGAGCCCACTTCGAACATCTCGTATAATTTTTTTTTCAATAAATTTATTTAGTTACTAATAATGATCAAATTTTAAGAAAATTCTCATTCTCTTTGTGTCTAACATTATTTACAGCAGTGTTATTATAAATATATATTTAATATATATTTAATTTAAAAATCAGAATTGTATGAAAAATTTCCGTTATGATTTGAATAGCAATTGTACTTTATTAAGATACTGGTTATTATTATACCATTTTAGAATTTGCGTTAAATAGGCTTTTTTTAAATAATGGGCTATCGCAGTGTAGTACATTTTTTTTTTCGATACAGTGGCCTAAAATATTAATTCCTTAAAAAGAAATGTTAAAATTTGAAATTAAATATTTTTTTGTAATGTTATCTTAGACTATAATAAAAAAAAAAAACTTGATTCTGGAGTGATAATAGAAACATTTAGGAGTGACTTATAAAAATCAGAACGAGAGAAAGTAACCAGTTGAAGAAATGGCAGCTGATTTTATATGAGTAAGTATAATTTTTTATTTATTTGTTTTTATTTTTCTATTTTTTTTTTGATTTGGGCATTCATGGACATATGGTGATATAAGTGAGGTAAATGATAATATAATATAATAATATAATTATCTGGCCAATCGACAGTTTCAGGGTTATCCATTATTTACGCCACACCCTGTATAGACATTGTGTTTGTATTCCCATAGGAAAGGTGTTCTCTGATCAATATGCCAACGCCATCTGTGCATCAATTGAGTCATCAAACAGCGCCATCTGTGAACCCTGAAGGAAATTTCTTGTTTATAGATCTTTGGCATCGATCGTTATTACTAAACAGTTTAGTAGTACAGAATTAGAAACGTTTACTCTACAAGATGTTTGCGTGTATATTTAAATATTTGCTTACAATTTCATTATATACATCGATCAGGGATATATTTAAAAGTTTATAGATCCAATAAAATAGGTAAAGCCTTTTTTTTAGAGAGTGCTTAAATTAGTAAATAAATAGTTCAGCGTCTTCTGCCGTATTTTACGATAAGGGGTGAATGAAAGGTAAGAGATACTAAACCAAGGCTCTATTTAGTCTGCCTGAGCGAAAATCACTATTTAATATGGTTTTTTTGGTAGGTATGATATATAAAGTTGTTTTACAGTCCTATCCTCTGAAACCGATGGTTTCCCAGACCATCGTATAGGTATCCTCTTAGATGTGATACACAAATATTTGCGTAACCTAAGGTTGGTCCAAAAGTGATAATTTGGCTGATGCCCATGTAAAGCGTGAGTTACGGCACAACATGTCGCCGAAGAATGTATTCTAATTTAAATAATAGTTTTCACAGTCCTCCTTTAAAACCATTCACAAGTGCATATAACGATGGTGGCGACCGCAAACTAAATGCTGTCTGCGATTGTAGCGAAAACAAAACAAATAGTGGTTTAGCAACATATTGTCAACTCGATGTCACACGTCGAGAAGAGCGACGTGTGTTGAGACCTAGGCGCAGTTTCTTCAACGAAAATCTTCACAAAATTAAGGTGACGAACTGTTCAGAGTTTCAATGACGTTCCTTATGATATTTTCCTTCAGCGTTTTGAGAGCAGTGGTGATGAAATAAATTACACAAAGTAATGCGACTGGCTGGGTTTGAACGCGCTACTTACAACTCGTAAGTCGGAGCCGTAACCACTCGGCCACCACTGCTCTACAAAATCAATCACGTTGAGTGGTGGGAATTAAGCAAATAAGATAATTAGAATTAAGGAACTTTGTGAGATTAATTGATTCGTAGATACTGTTACAATAAACTAATCACATTTGTTTCATCAGAAGACTTAAAGTCATCCAAAGGGTAGTAGAGGGGGTTCGGAGTTACTTTGTGTGATCAAATCAAAATTGAAGATATCCGCGGGAGAATCGCAGTTTATCGATATATTCACTAAATGCAAGTGGCAGTGAGAGGCACTTTATTCGCAGAACAGATGGTCGATGGGGCCGAAAGGTTCTGGAGTCGATCATGTACCGGAAGACGCAGCGATAGAAGGCCTCAAAGTGGACGGATGACTTGGTGAGGGTCGTGAGGGATGCGAGACGCACAGGACGGGTCGTCGTGGCAAGTGGCGCCAGGTGGAGGCCTATGTTCAGCATTGAACATCTTTCGGCTGAAATGATGATTATAATTATTTTGTTAGATTTTCATTGTATTACTTAATACTTTTTAGGGTTTTGTAGCGAAATGCTAAAAAGGGGCCCTATTTATAAAACCTCATGTTCGTCTCGTCTATCTTTCACCAAGCAGTATCTCATGAACCGTTATAGCTTGACAGTTAAAATTTTCACAGATTCTAAAAACTAAAAAAGGTTATTATAACATAGTATCTAAAATCCTATATAGATACGGAACCCTTCGTGCGCGAGTCCGACTCGCACTTGGCCGTTTTTCTTAAGAAGTAACTAATTAACTATGTAAATCTAAAAGCCAATAATGTTTCTTCATCAACACGTGTAAAACATATTTAAGAACTATCAAGACGAAGAAGCCTCCCTTCCATCGGTACTCACATCGTCTGATAGACATTTACAATATTAAAACTAGAGCTACAATTAAGTACGATAGAACCGTGTTAAATAAAAGCGAGTTAGCAGGCATTGTGGTAATGTAGAGGGGTAATAGATCTCATAGTCATGGATCACTCCGGTTAAACGGCGGGGGAGTCCGGCGGCGCGGCGAGCGGGGCGGGGGAGTTCATCAATCAGCCCGGAGCGATTACAGGGGCCACGGCGCAAGGTATGAGCAGGTAGGGAAAGTGAGAAGTATTGTTAGAGAATTATTACGTATACATTTTGGAAGTAAAAGTTAAGTTTGGGTGACGTTTTAGCATACAATAAAGCCGTCAGTGTTTTACGTACTCTACATAATTAAAAAAAGAAAACTATAATTACACTAAATAAATTAAAATTAAAACCCTTAAATGAATAAAACTAACTACAATCAATCTAATCAAAGTTTCTAATAACTCCGCATTATTGTGGACTGTCGGTAATATGCCCAAAACACTGGTGACTTTATCACGCTGTATTTAATATATTTTTTTGTTCAAGGCAAAAGTTAGACCTTAGGTCATGCATATTTTGATTAAAATGTATTAAAAAAAAATCTTTTAGCCTACGCAGTTACTTTGCAACGCAATGTTGAGAATATGCGTGTACCATTGCGCGAAGTAACTGCATGCCAAGCATACGTGTTATTACGAATTGCTACCTGAACCCTTTAGTCAGTTGCGTGGTAGGCTACGAGAGCACACAAATGCATAAGCGGGAAGGTGGTGGTCCCTGACATTGGGCTGCAGGCAGGCTAAAGAAGCCATGTCAAGCTTAAATAAAACCCTAACCAGCAACCTTCTGCAACTGGACGCAGGCAGCCTGCGTCTGATAGTAGGGACACTACACCAGATACTGCTCCCTGAACAAACACTTCTTCACAATTTATAAAAAAATAATAATTTGCATTTTTATATTTGTGTTTGAGAGCAGTGGTGGCAGAGTGGTAATGGCTCCGACTTACGAGTTGTAGATCGCGGGTTTAAACCCTGCCAGGCGCATTACTTTGTGTAATTTATTTCATTACCACTGCTCTCAAAACGGTAAAGAAAAACCTCGTGAGGAAACCAGCATGTCCTAGCACCAAAAATTCGAGATAATGTTTTTTTTTTTGGTGGGAAAAAGACATGTGACATTCACCAACCCGCACTGTGCCTGCGTGGTGGATAACGGCCCATTCTCTCTCCTAGAGAGGAGGCCTGAGTCCCAGCAGTGGGAACATTAAAAAGGCTGAAGATTATGATGATGATGAAGATATTTGTGTTTGTGAATAGACTCAAAAGCTGCTTGACTGATTTAAAAAAATCTTTTACCGGTAGAATGCTACTATATTACTGAGTGACATGCAGGTCCTCACTGGCCATAATAATAATATGTTTATTCATCAAAAAGTACAGATAAAGCGACAAACAGTTCAGGACATGATTAGTTTGGTAGGTTCCTGCACAGGATTCAGATGGAGGAAACGCAGGGGTGTCACCATTGAGCAAATTGTTCGGAGAATAGGGTGGAGCACCCAGTACAGGTTTGTCCCGCTTGAACGGAGTACCTTCGTGTCCTTGTGAGGATCATCGGTGACGGCGACCTCTTGTGGCCTCTTCTGTATAGGCCATTGTCCGGAGCGAGGGGAATTTGGGCGGCGGTCGCAGAAGCAGACGGTCACGTGAGCGAACATCCTCACGCACCAGCACCAGCCCCCCTAGCCAAGCTATAACCGTATCGTATCGAATTCCGTTCTTCAATCGGTAACGCTTCGGTGTCAGCAATTGTAGAAAACGATAAGTGGGTAACCATGTTGACGCGCCTGAGTCGGCCTCTCGTTTTACAATGTAGCGTTTGTTTATCAAAGGATTTAGCGTTAAACCTTGTAGAAATTCATTCTATCATTGTGAACGATGTGAACTTGGATACGAATTTTCTATTTGTTTGTTCCGACCACGTGTCTTAACGTAGAGATGATGTCATTCCCATAAATTTGATAACTTTTCGACCAGCGTTAACGATTGCAGATTATCAACTTGGCTAGGGGTGCAGGACCCCTGGCCCCGACTAACAGCCACCGTAGGTGTGAACTTGCGGACGACAAATAATGGTTGGCTTGCCGTCCAGCTGTCCGGTAAACGCCTGAACCAAGCTCCAGTCGTCGACAGTCGGCGTAATGTTCCATACGAGCCTCAAAGAGAGGTCAGTAAAAGCGTAGAAGCCCAGCAGGGCTGAAGCTACTAGGCCCATGGGTCGATTTCTGAAAAGGTCCTAGAATGCAAATGGAATTAACCTTTAACCTAACCCTGAAGGAACATAGGTGTGGTTTTAGTCAGTCTGACATGCCCTCCCGCTCCGCAGGAGAAGTCGTTAAACGATTTCACACCTTAAAAAAAATCAGTGAGTGAAATATCCCATATATTTGTTCCATTTATAGAGCAGTGGTGGCCCAATAGTAACGGCCCCGACTTACGAGTAGTGGTCGTGGGTTCAAACCCAGCCAGGCGCATTACTTTGTGTGATTAAATTTCATTACCATTGTTCTAAAAATGGTGAAGGAAAACATTGGCACGTCTAAAAATAATAAAAGATTCGAAGATAATTATGGGACACCCACCAACCCGCACTGGTCCCGCGTACGTTACGGCCTATGCCCTCTTCTAGAGAGAGGAGGCCTGAGTCCCAGCAGTGGGAACTTTTTAAGGCTGATTATGTTATGCTATCTTATTTATTTGTTCACAGTATGATTTCTCCTATAACTTGCACCATACGAAACCGCTTGCAGTGTTCGACAAGCGATTGATCTGCCGGCTGTATTAATTGTTGCTGTCTGTACTATACCTAATTCACTACCCAGTATACAAGTATACAGTAGGTAGTACATGAGGTACAAGTGTTTGTCTGCTCCCGACGTAGCCCGACTACATGCTGAAAACGAAAGCTTGTTTTATTTAATTGACTTTTGGGAAATCGATTTTTCTTTCGATTGCTGTTGAGACTTTTTATTATTGTAATGGTACTCTATTGGAAGACGCAGCTTTGGAAGGCCTTTCACAAGGCGGACTGATGACCTGGTGAGGATCACAGGAATGGATGCAAGACGTACAGGACAGATCATTATGGCGACACTTGGGAGAGGTCTATGTCCAACAGTGGACGTCTTTCGGCTGAAATGATGACTCGTTTAATCCTTTGTTGCCTTTACAAAGAAACTGATGAACAATTTTTTTTATAAAAACCTACTGCCATGTCATTATTCCATTTTATTTCGATTTATTGTTATCAATTAAAAATATTGTTGAATTATATTTGTGTTTAATTATATTATTTTTTATGTAAATGGTGTCCACGTCTGTTATTGACATATATACTTGTTTAAGACTGATAAAATGGATTATGTCCATGTTTGTGTTCGTGATGTTTTAAATTGTTGTGAGAAGACACTGTCAGTGTCTTGTGTTTTGATATCATATCAGTTTCTCTCTTTTTTTATTTAATTTTTATCTTTAATAATTACAAACATGAAATTTTCCTTTTAAAACGTAAGCGAGCAGATAGGGTTTTTTTTTAACTCGTTGATAGCGTCACTCTTTTTGTATTATTTCCATTCCTACGGTACGGAGACTTTAGGACCTGGTTTGAAAACTATCGTAATGACGGCAAAGGGCTTACTGGACCACATAAGGTTCAAGAAAAAAGATTTTTTGGCTAAGTGCGGCACGAGGTCATAGTGACCCCGTATTAAGGTAGATACACCACTGCGTTGTCATAATACAGTTCGGAGGTTTTAAAATTTTTATGAAATTATTCTCACGAACGAAATTGCTGGCAATGTGCTAGTAAAAACCATAAAAATAAAAAATCCTTGGACCAAAGAGTTCAAAAAATTCAAAGTCGCAGCTGTGTGGGTTGACATTTTATTGTAGACTATAGCTTCTGCCTACGGCTCTGTCCGCATGAATGTCGGTTATTGCGGACGCGAAGTCGAAGTCGAAAATATAAAATAGATAAAAAATTGCCTGCGTTCGTTAGGATCCAAGCTTACTCCGTTTTAACTCCTTTCTACGAAGAAAGTGCCTTGCCCACTACCGTTTAAGTTTGTTTGTTGATTCTTCGGGCTATGCTGGTAACCTTGGTTTTCCTGCGGATTTCTTCATTACTGATGCGATCTCGCAAGGAAACTCCGAGCATAGCACTTTCCATTGCCCTGTGAATGACTGAATATGAAATGAATGAGCGACCATGTTTCAGTGAAATATGTCATCACTGGCAACGCGTATTGGTCATAAACTTTCGTCTTAACATACTGTGATATGTTTGACGAGAAGATACCGGGATAGAGGTCTTAATTGTGTAACAAAAGAAACTCAAATTTTTGGAGTTTCATCACTAACCGCGGCGGTAAGTCCCCTCTTTGAGGAGTGGCCAGAGAGGTGCTACGGTGTTCTCACCTTCCTCATAACGCAGACCCTCGTCATACATGGCATTTCGAGAGGTTCCTGTATCGGATTCAGGCGGAACAAAAGCCCAGGTATCACCATTATGCGGACCGCCCGGAGGGCACGATGGAGTTGTGCCTCGCTTGGGCAGAAAACCAACGTGGCCTCGACCTCTAGCCAAGTGCAAGAGGTTTTTTTATTAGTGATAGGCTTGCGTTTGACCACTACCTAACCTGATGGTAAGTGATGATGTGGCCGGCGATGGAGCACGATTGCCTAGAAGTAACCTATTCACTCTTGACTTAAAGAGTCTACAACCTAGGGGGGTTGTAGACATCAGAAAACACAGACACCGGCAGGGAATTCCACTCCTTAGCTGTACGCATAATGAATATGTTTCCAAAACGCTTTGTACGAATAGGTCGCTGCGCGTTTTGTTCAAGCCATTTTCGGTGCGAGAGAGAATGGGATGTTGTTTCCTTTTGGGAAGCAGTAATGTTAGCGTAGGAGATTGCCGCAGCTTTGAGGAAATGAACATCCTCAAACACCCTAGTCACCGTCACAGGAGACCTCCCAGGCGTTGGGAGTTGCAAGGCGATCTCCGGCCACCGTGGGCACTGGCTTGTAAATGACGAGTATTGGGTAGCCCCGTAAGGACCAAGCGCGAGTCTTCAATGGCAATGGTCTTTAATCCACCCCTCAAAGTAATGTCCGCAAACCGTAGGACCCAGCAGGGCAGACATCCACTAGGGCCACGGGGAACTTCTGAAAAGGAAACCTGAATCTCATACAATGCAAAGGCAACTGAAGGAAACAGGTGTGGTTTTGGTAAGTAAAAGTCTAACACACCCTCTCGCCCCACCCTAGAGTGAAAAAGTCATTGGATGATTGCCCAATCTTATTTGAGGCGGTGTTCAAGATGCGAACCTTTAAAAATAGACCTGCCTTAATGATGATATCGTTGGAAAGGGCGTGAATGTTGAGATGACGATTAGGTAATAGAACAATGAAATAAAAAGACTTGCCAATACTCATCATCATCATCATCTCAGCCGACAGACGTCTACTGTTGGACATAGGCCTCTTCCATGCGTCGCCACAATGCACGAATAAATACTAATAAATTGCAAATGAGGTAAGAAAATGATGATCAGTAAGAAGGCTTAACGCATAATATATTACTTTATGGTTGACTAGCTTCTGCTTACAATTTTGCCCGTGTGGAAGTAGACAATATATAGCCTGATTTACTAAGTTATAAATCAGCATTCAGCTACTTGTTGGAAGCGTTTTTTAAAAGTTAAAAGTTCAGGTTATAGTTTTGAATCTACTAAACTAATAATTGGATTATCAACTTTCAGCGGGAGTGTACTACACATTTACACATAATTATTCATTTTTCTCGTCTTACACTATTTCCTTTTAAATATTTATTATTTTAATCTTCATGCAACACAAAGTACATAGGCGGACTTAATGCCTTAGGCATTCTCTACCAGTCAACCTAGGGTGGTGAAGAGACAATATGGTAGGCGCACAAAAAGAAAATTTTGGTATTAAAACAAGAGTAGTATCGTAATGTTAGCATAATTTTGGTAAAATTACTTCTTTTATTTTGAAGCTCACATGTTTCACCTTACTCGAGGGCTTGAGGCGCTGCTTACTGAAATACAGGCCATAAACTTAGTCCGACAGCTGGTGCTGTTAGATACCATTGATGGATCTAGTTGTTATATAAAGTAACTTATAAGCATTGTGTAAATATGTATTTACTTTCAATAAATATTGTTTTATTTTTCTTACCTAGCTTTTACTGTCCCCACTGCTTGCAGTCCCAATTCCTGCTAGACATTCTTCTCCCGCGCCGTATCAAACCAGTCCTAGTGGTGTGCGTCCAGACCATCTCTTCATGTCTTCCTAGGGTGGCTTCGACGGCATTTTCACTTGCAGGAACTCACTGCGTGGCAACACTTTCCCAGCGGTCAGTGTGCACATTTTGGAGCGCAACGTGTCATTACGTAGTCTGTTCTTTATAGTCCCAGAATGCTCAGTCTAGTAGTTTTTGAGTTTATTCATTACAAACAAAATTACAAATCTTTCCTCTTTATAATATTGGTATAGAAACTTACCATCAGGTGGGATCGCAGTCAAGCACTAGTTAATCTCAATTAAAGAAAGAAAAGAAAGAAGAAACCTACATTTAAGAACACAGTTGGACCCAGGATTGACCTTGCGGTACGCCCAAATAAACACTGTTATATTAGTGATATGATATACTTTTATTTATCTAAAGCTTCTTGCAAAATCGGTATCTGACAGAGACGAACTTAATGCCTACCTGGCATTCTCTACCAGTCAACTGAGTCAACCAAGGTGATGAAGAGACAACATGGTTTATTGTCTCTCCACCACCTCTGGCATTTACTTTTCTGTTAGTTTTTTAGCTAATTTACCTACTGCTTAAAAAAATTACAAAAGATAAACTGAGAAGTAAATCTCAGATACATTTTAATAAGAGCAAGAGGATAAATTGGAATGCAAGAGAATGGTGGCTAATGACTGCACCTTTGCTTAATATTATTAAGTAAGTTCTCAAGAGCTATCTATGTCTGTTTATTTTTATGGTACCTTAAAAATAAACAGACATAGAAAGCACAATAGATAGTAATAATTTAGATATTGTGAAGCACTGTCCCAGATATCAATCGGTTATTTTGTTTAATAAACTGCCTTTAGATTTGAAGAGCGCTATATACTCTAGCTCCTTTAAAATAAAGCTCAAAAGATTCTTATTGAACAAGTGTCTATATACTATTGATGATTTTTGAGGTAAATACAATGTTATATTAATTGTGTGTTGTTGTAATATTTAACTGTTTGTAATTTCAGATACAATTTATTGTTAATGAATAAATGACTATGACTATGACTATGAGTACTTACTTATGTTGGTTTAGATTGTTTTATGATTTGGACAGCTTCTCTCCTTCTCGACTCTCCTATCATAATTATGAAAAACGATTTTAAAAGAAAGCAAGGATGCAAACAAGTAAAAGATGTGTTAGAAATGTAGATTAGAAATGCGGGTTGGACATTGAAAAAAAAAATCCTTTAATGACAAATAGTAGCGGGCCTAGGATTATCCATGAGGCACGCCCATTTTTCTAAGCTAAACGCACAAATAATAACTACTTTATTATCTATGCTATCGCATAGGTATAATTTTTAATTAGTCTCTTAGTAGAAGATTAACTATTTATGCTGTGTTATAATTTGGGAAGGTTCTCTATTTCTCAACAGTCCTATCATAATTTTAAAATACGATTTTAAAAGAAAGCATTTATTAAACATTGTGGTAGAAGCATCAACATTTGAAGTGGTTGAAATGTAAAATGGGAATGCAGCTTGAAAATTAAATCAAAGTTACCTTTGCTGACAAACATTATAGGGCCTAGGATTGACCATGAGGCACGCCAATTTTTCTAAGCTAAACGCACAGATAATCTCATCGTATATTTTTCTATTAGTTAAGAGGTAGCAGAAGATTGGTCCATTAGCAGAAGAAAACCAGAGTAGTAGATAAAAGCTCATAAAAGACATATTGCGACAACGTAAGGTAAATGTGAATAAGAATACTGAGAAATGGCAAGAGAATTGCCATTGCAACATGTAACCGAGATATTTGTAATACTTAACACGATTGAAAAGAGTTTCCACGGAGTTTCATACACACAGATCTACGCTTTGGAATGTGCATTTGGCACAATTTTTTTTGGACTGACTGACTTCTTGACATTTCAAAAGTGTAAATGGTTTGAATAAAATGCTTTGAATCATGAATTTTCGAATTATGAAAAACTAGCTTTTGCCCGCGGCTTCGCTCCCGCTCTTCCCTACTTCAGCCTACTATACCCTACTCTACCCTACTATACCCTACTCTACCCTACTCTACCCTACCCTACTCTACTCTCCTCTACTCTACTCTATCCTACACTACCCTACTCTACCCTACTCTACCCTACTCTACCCTACTCTACCCTACTCTACCCTACCCTACTCTACTCTACCCTACTCTACCCTACTCTACTCTACCCTACTCCACCCTACTCTACCCTACCCTACTCTACCCTACTCTACCCTACTCTACCCTACTCTACCCTACTCTACCCTACTCTACCCTACTCTACCCTACTCTACTCTACTCTACCCTACCCTACTCTACCCTACTCTACCCTACTATACCCTACTCTACCCTACCCTACTCTACTCTACCCTAAAAAAAAAAAAAAAGTATCCTATGTCCTTCTCCTGGTTCTTAGCTACCTCCCCACCAATTTTCAGCCAAATCGGTTCAGCCGTTCTTGAGTTATAAGTGGTGTAACTAACACAACTTTCTTTTATATATATACTAGCTTTTGCCCGCGCGGCTTCGCTCCCGCTCTTCCCTACTTCAGCCTACTATACCCTACTCTACCCTACCCTACTCTACTCTACCCTACTCTACCCTACTCTACCCTAGTCTACTCTAGTCTACCCTACTCTACCCTACTCTACCCTACTCTACCCTACTCTACCCTACTCTACCCTACTCTACCCTACCCTACTCTACTCTACCCTACTCTACCCTACTCTACCCTACTCTACCCTACTCTACCCTACTCTACCCTACTATACCCTACTCTACCCTACTCTACCCTACCCTACCCTACCCTACCCTACCCTACTCTATCCTACTCTATCCTACTCTATCCTACTCTACCCTACTCTACCCTACTCTACCCAACCACACTCTACTCTACTCTACCCTACTCTACCCTACTCTACCTTACTCTACCCTACTCTACCTTACTCTACCCTACCCTACTCTACTCTACTCTACCCTACTATACCCTACTCTACCCTACCCTACTCTACCCTACTCTACCCTACCCTACTCTACTCTACTCTACACTAAAAAAAAAAAAAAAAAAAAAAGTATCCTATGTCCGTCTCCTGGTTTTAAGCTACCTCTCCACCAATTTTCAGCCAAATCGGTTCAGCCGTTCTTGAGTTATAAGTGGTGTAACTAACACGACTTTCTTTTATATATATAGATAATAGATGATTACGAAGCACAGATAATATTAATAAATAAGTTTTGTTCTGTGTCTGTCACTTTTAAGATTTATTAATTAAGTTGGTGTGTTATGGTAATTTAGAAGTGCAATTATAAAAGTAAGATATTTATAAATTATTGTAAATACGAAGCAGCAAAATTTTAAGTGAGTATTGTTTACAAAATTAGTCTGTAATAATCCAATCAATTTTATATAATCCGTGCTTCTAGGAAAATTTGTAGGAAATAATTATTTTGACAACGCAAGGCAATAAATTATGCAGTACGATTAAATTACCATTACGCTTTTAATGAAATACATGTTGATAAGATACTAATCTTTCTAATCTAAATTCACATTAAAATTGTTAATTGGTTAAGGTTATGTTGATAACCTAAGTAAAGACTTCAACGCGTTATACTTGGTTACTTATGTCCCTTGGTAATTGATCCTGTATTTATTAGGAAACTGTTTTTAGAAAGCCTATACCAATCATATTAAATTTCCTAAGAACCAATTAAAACGGAACAGATTGGTGAATGAGCTGATTGTTCATTTAACAGCCGACCTCATTCATCCGATCCATTAATCAAACGTAGCTATACGTACATTAACAAAACTAACACTAACAGGCTCATTAAATGCGCAAACGAAACCCCGATTAAGGCGCATTAATATCGCGTTTCACTATCGCTATTAATCACAAAGAACGATCAATGCCACGCGATTATTTTATAGCTTGAATAAAAACAATATAAGCGTAGCGGGCGGAGCGTGAGGCTGAAATATCAGTTTGATATCGCGCGGTTTGATTCGCCGTGACGCGGCCGCCTCTAGGCGGGGCCTCGCGCAGAGAGGGGACCGGCGGCCCAGCGCGCCATACCATTCCGTGCGAGCACTCGCTACGCTCGCTTCTCGCCTCTACGGCCCGTGTCCCCCGTTGTATGTCCGACGCGAGTGTGTGAGCCAAGCACGTGCCCTTCCGTGGCGTATTCGTTGCACCGTGCACTGTAAGCCGCCAAGATTCGGGTGAAGAACCGTGAGCCGGTGCCGGCGTACGCCATGGCCGACGCCGACCGTGATTCGGACCTTGGCGACGACAGCCCAGTGGTGAGTCTTTTGTTTTATTTCACTCCTAACAACTCAGATGACCAGAGAAACGGCTGTAAATATCACAGGTAATTCAAGTTTCTTTTTTGCTTCTGTTTCGCTTCATGTTTCTGTATGCAGGAGATTTCAGTCGTGCTGTCAGTCTGTCGGCACTTCTGTCGGCCGAGTCAGGTATGTTTGAAGTGTTGTTAGCAAGCATATTGTTGCGCCGGCTGCTACGCGTTGTTATGTTGCCGACTGCAACCGGTTGTTATGACAACCGAAACCTGATAAGCTACCGACTTATGTATTTATGTAGAAAATAAGTATAGTTGAAAATAGTTTTAAGTTGATTACTTTTAAAACAAGTAATATTGATATGAAGGTAAGTCTGAATTAATTGATGGATATAACTTGAACATCTCTAATGTCAGATGTAATAAAAGCGATTTAATTAGATGATAGCTTTAATGCAATTTCTCAAATGAGAGAAAACAAATAAGCAGTGAATGTAAAAACACGCATTAAAAATGTCATATACAGTTTTTATGAAGTTACACATTTCATAATTCAATGAGTTGTCAACAAACCTCCGGCCGATGCCGCGATGCTAGGCGCAAAAACAGTAATTCAAAACACAAACCTATTAATTTGTTCATTCGTAAAGAAATATGTACTTACGCTATGTTAATATGTCCTAAATACGAGTACGGCTCAAGTATGTAAATTACACATAAACATACATACATATTATCAATGCCATTTTACCGGATTTGTTTAGCAAAACACTAATAATTTACTTTGGAAAGGCGATTCAATACGGAAATGGTAAAGAGACTATAAATTAAATTGATTTAATCCTTTGATGAGAAGATAAAATGGTAGGTACTTATATATTAAAAAATCAGTGATTGAGTAATACACATATTCTAATAGTAGAGAATAAAACAGATATTATATGACCAAGATGTTTAAGTCAAACATCATGTTTATGGTACGATATTTATTTATTAGTGACCTCCCAAGAATTTGTGTAGCGCTCTAATAATTTCATATTTTAGCAATGTATCGACGCGGTCAGTAAATAAAAAACAAACCTAAAATAGTAAAAAGGGTAACATTTTTGTTTAGAAAATATTTTTTGATATGTTACAAGTAATCACCACGTTACCATTTTGTTCGGTAGAGGCGTCAATGTAGCATTGGTATGGCGTCTAAATGATATTTATATTACTATGTGTAACACTTAACAAGCAACAGTAATGGTTGAATCAAACAGTTATACTAATCTTGAAATTAACTTTTTAGTTGAAGAAGCCGTAATTACTTATTATTCCGGATATTATGGGATTGATAAAATATGCTATGCGGTAACAAACAATACCAAAGACGAATTTGCATTTTGTAAATTTTAAACAGAAAGTAATGAATGGATCACTGGAAAATGGTAAGACAAAATGGAAGAGCATACTGACATAACGGCTGATAAATAATATATCGAGGCATAACACTCCCCTAAGTGTTATGCCTCGATATATGCGTTTTGATTTGCCAAAAATTTAGATATCTAATCAGACATTCCGTTTTGTGACTGAGTTAAGTCGTCTGTTTTGATAGGTGATTGTGATGATTAATATAAAAGTTAAAAAAAGTATATTCATTGGCTGCCAATTAGTTTTAAAGAACCATTTTAATCATGTTCTACTTATTCTACTGACTCTTTCTAAAAATACAACAGATTTTGATGCTGGTTTCATTAATAGAAATATCAATAAACGAGACAGGTTTTTGTGTATAATTTGCATCTGTGAAAAACCGTGGCGCACCACTTGTGTTATCTAAAACCATTTCTTTCTTTGGACAGTACGAGTTTATAAAGGAAGGCTTTCAAACGGTTTTATCAATCCCTCGTGGTGTTTTCGTTGACAGAAAAAACTTATCCTCAATTGTTTTGGGCCGATATCTTCGTTTGGGGCACATCTGGGATCCTATCCTTCTTTTGTTATTGTCAGGTACGGACTGTTGCTACTTACGTAGGGTTTATGGCACTTTTATTATGTTTTCGTATCCATGGTAACGGTTAGCATACCCTGTGGTATTCAGCTTTCTTAATGTTGCCGTTGGTTTTGGCACGGTGCCATAGGTAGGTGGTTGTCTCGGTACTTAGAACTAACTTTATGACATTACTCAACTCAGGTTTGTGCACCCTTCAAGGTGCATTGAGTTTCTGAATATTCAAAAAGAAATGTAAGGATATCAGGTGGAAGAGCGATGTTACAGTAGCGTTAGTGACAGTAATTGTACCAAGAGTTTTTAATTTAGGTTTTACTAAACAAATTAATCTGATATTCTTATGAATTAAGTACTCCAAATGGTTGTTCACAATATTTGAGTACTGGAAAGCTAAAAACCAAGGTATTTAATTACAATTAATGCGGTATAAAACGTTGTAAACTATATATGTAACTTTTTAGCATATTTAGACATATTTCGCTATGAATTGGCAAGTAGGTAAAACTCATAAAATTGTAAAACGATATTGGAGGAAGATGGTATTACTCATAGTACTCCTGAATAAAAACTATAACCGTGTAAGCTTTCAAAAGAAATGTGACAACGAAAATTCGCAGCTCTCACAACACACAAATAACAAAAATGCATGTTTGGCGACATCTATGCAACACGTGTGTCGTCGTCAATGTGGCGGCTTCAACAAAATGGCGCCGATATGATTATTAATAACGAATTCGACTGCGATTCGGTTTCAAGCTTGTTTTATTGCTGGGCGAAGGGACCCATCTGCGGCGGCTCTACGAAATTTGACTGCACATTGTTTATTTAGCGGAACTGTTTTTGTCCTTGTTCGTAATTCGTCAAAGGAACGCCATCGATATTTTGGCGTCTGTTTTTTGTCCTCTCCGCAAAGGCACTGGTTTATGGTTTCTATGCTAATAGAAAAGTTGTTAATGATAAGATTTTAGAACGTTAACTTATCAGAGTTGTTATTGTAACTGTTGCTATCGAGCTACAGAGTCAAGTAGACGGCACCTGTGATTCATAAAAGTCATACATTCGACAATAATAAATAAGCTGTCACATGATGTAGTGTTTCGAACATAAATATAATAACAGAATAATCTAGATTCGAAACCAAAATAACTGAAGCTGCATCAAATGCAACCGAAACAAATATAATCTAAAGCATTTCCAGCGCGTCAGAATTGATGAACAATCCGGGCATTCTAATGATGTAAAGTAACGAGATCTGAAGACTTTATTATCGCTTACCTGTATAACACATCATTAGCCGTTTATTTCTGTCCCGACACATATAATGTTTGCGTTTGACTCAATCATTTATTCAGCGGTGTGTCTGGCTTTGGCGACATCTCACGGGAGGCCAGAACGCACGATTTATTATCCCCACTCGGCGAATAGAGGCCCACAAATTAATTAATCAAACCTAGCTGTCAGTCAGTACACAATCGCGGACTATACTTAGCTCATATCCCGAACGCTCGCTTCCTTTTCCTGTCGACACCGCGACGTACCATTAATTGAAATAATTGGCGGGCTTCGAGATTTTATTTTTTCGCGTTGACAACACTGGTTGGCGGTTTGCATTAATTTTAATTAACTATGCTTGTGTGGCATTTATTTTTACGCCATTTTTTGGTATTTCGATGAAAAATTACAAATTCGGTTATGGACTTATGAAAGTTATTTTTAAAGAAGTGTTGACTTTTGCTGTCATATTTTAATAAAACATATTCATTTATTCACGCTTAAGAGACATGTTTATTTTGTTGTTTATGGAAAGGAAAAGGAAAATGATAAATTGGTCGCAATATTTTTCCTTTTATATTAGCATGCCTTATCAGAAAATGAAACCCAAGTTATCTGCTGTGTAATATTAAAACGCGTGAATCAGTTTATTGCATAACATCGCGTGTAGAGTATTTATTTGGCTTCATTTCAAATGCAGATGTATTCTGTAGAGGAACGAACTTTAGTTTACATAAAAAAAAGTCAATATAATTTACTTCTACCGGTACATCAATAGAACAGATGTTTCTATTCTAAATCACGTATCAGTTGGATTTACAAAGAATGTTACTAAAAACTAATGGTTTTGA
This sequence comes from Mythimna albipuncta, assembly GCA_929112965.1. NCBI lineage: Eukaryota > Metazoa > Arthropoda > Insecta > Lepidoptera > Noctuidae > Mythimna > Mythimna albipuncta. The sequence goes on along the minus strand of OV815974.1, from coordinate 8,328,126 downwards.
AATATTTATTTGAAAAGACATATTTATTTGAAAAATATTATAAATTAAGAAATATTTATTTGATAAATATTATAAATTAAGAAATATTTATTTGATAAATATTATAAATTAAGAAATTGATTCATCAATTTCTTCTAAAAATGTAGTCATAATTTACTTTTCATTGCATTTAATAATTCAAAACGTAATTTTAGAGTTGAAAGAAAAAAGAAAAGAAAAGTAGTCTTTGAGAAAAATCGTTTACTTAACTTTGTATGTGTGGGCCATAAGTCACATACATATTTCTAACGGTTAATAGTAGGTTATACTCGTGCCATAGATACACCCAATATTTTGACGTAACATTTTTTGCTGAGGTAACCCACTTGCGGCACAAAGAGGTGTATCACACAGTTGTCGGCAGGTGACGCTACCTGGTCGCGTGCTGGCCACAATGGTAGGTGGGCAATATCTGGCATCCATCCTATCTCATCTTGCTCTAGTCATATTAGAAAAAAAAAACATTCACACGTTTTTAGTGTAACATAATGATTCTCGACTTTTATTGTACCTTGTTCGTATTAGGTTTAGTAGATGATGTTAAGGTGTTCTTTATTATGCCTAAAGATTGTCCTACAATCTTATGGAAGCAAACGGCAAAATCTCAGTGAGTTATCAAACGTATTTTTTTTTTTAAATTTGATTTAAACTAATAAAAAATAGTCTCAAAGGATAAAGCTTATTCCAAGACATGGTCTACCCGTGTGTCTCATTTCATCTAAATCCGTTCAGCCATGTGTGCGTCACGAAGTATCAAATACCAATACACATAAATACATACATACCTACTTATAAACTTTCACTTCTAGAAATTACTGTGATTGTTTTAATATAACAAGCAACAACAACTTCTTTCTGCATGCACGGTTTCCAAATTCCAATTTTATCACTGTACTGTTTTTATTTTTACCTACATATATACCTGTCTCGGTCGTTTTTATATTTTTTATGCGAACCTGCATATCAAATTGATACTTTTCATATGTTCAGATATTTTGATTATTCGACACGAACGGCCTTTTGTTGAAGAATTTAATTTGCATACAAATAAAATGGCTGACTCGACAAAAGAGCCATTGTCACAGTTCTTTATACAGAAATCGAACATGATCCTTTATCTCTCATTTATATTCAACATATCTGTCGTAAATAATCGTATTGACATTCAATATTTATAAAGGAAAGGTTGCGTGGGTTCGCGTCGCGGTCGCCCCTCACACCGACGCGTAACGCCCTGCAGCTATTCAATTATTGCTACTATCTACGATCACGGATGGATTTAAGTCCGTATTTTGCTCCGTTAATCCTAGCTAATTCGTTAAATGTCAGTGTCGGTGGGCTTGTTTTCATAACTCAGCAGCTTATTGACGTATTGATATTATAGTCTATAAATAAAACTGCGTAACTTGACATATTAAACGATATGATCTGATGTTGTCCTGTTAAAGAAAACTGAAAAATGCTCCTAAATTTCGCTTACAGTGGCAAATTTCATTGTAGATTAGTCAAGTGCGCAGGATATATTATAAATATGTACTTGTGCATTATAATGTCACCTGCGTATACACAAGTGCATTGTCTCCACGCTCAGTAGGCGATCAATGAGGCAGTTGAACAAAAACTGTGTATTTTCCGGTGGACGAAAGTGGACGATGGATGTGAGACGCACAAGACCGGTCGTTATGGCGACACTTGGGGATGGCCTATGTCCAAACAAACTTCCACTTATATATATATTTGTAGTATTTTGGGACCACAAGGAAAAAGGCAGTAAAGTACCGTTACCAAAAAAACTGCATTTATTTTATATGTGGTCCCAAAAACCAAAAATATTTTTATAGGTGGAAATTGGGACCGCAGTTCCGGTCCAGAAAGCCCCACAGCTCGTCTTTCGGCTGAAATGTACGTACTTATGTATGTATTTGTGTATCTTCCACATGACGACACATATGTATGGCATAACGCAATATAGTGCGCTGTATGAGGTGACGACCTTATGCGTAAGTAGTCACAATAGAGATGCATTATGCTAATAATATCCCTGTTTATCTAAAGACACATCAGTGTTCGCATCTCTGTATTTATTATACATTATATTATATTACTATCATGATGTTTACTCGATGTGTCGTAGAACGTTTTCATCATTATATCATTATTTTTAGTTTATGCGAAACCTGAAGTTTATTCAGAATCAGTAACTGAATGGATTCCAATAGTTTTTACACCATGTTATATATTTTCTCAAAAATATTTTAAAATGTCACAATCTGGACACCACAGACACTAAGTACAACACAGGGTAGATAGTAAGTTATAGCGGGCATTAGGAGCCAGCAAAACAAGCCCTCAGTCGCCTGGATGGCCCGGTGACTATGTATTTTTGCTGTCATAAGTTTTGTGATTTTTCATGATACATTTGTGAAATTTTGTACATAATGTAGTTTCTTTACATAAAAATACTAGAGACGTATTTCGGGTTACAGATTTACTAAAATTAATGTTCTATATAAAAAGAAGAAACTGATTGACATATCAATGCAGAGCCGATACTGGATCTAGAAGCGTGAAATTGTGCAAAAAGTTTCTTTTTTGTCTCTGGCGAGCACTAAGAGACGATCTTCTAAAATTCACACATTCCCAAAGGGGGTGAAACGGGGGTCTAAAGTTTGTATGGAGAAGCCTACTTTCATGCGAGCGAAGCCGTTGGCAGAACCTAGTCTCATTACATAAAAGATAAGATTTTTGTGTCATTGCAGTTTTACTGTTGTGCAACTTCTTTAAACTTTATAGAACTCTACGTAATAGACCGCCCACGTAAAGTCAAAGATCAAAAGATGCATATCAAATGAAATGAAATTAGCTACCGAAACTCCGAAGAAGTGACAAGTAGGTATACCTAAACGATAAACCAAGATGAAAAGATTTTCAAGCTGTATTTACTTGTAATTATCTGATGAATCACATTTGCCAAATTTCGCTCAATAATGTAGTTCATTCAAGTAACGTAAGATTTATTTAAAAAACCATCCCATAAAAGAAAACTATTTTGTAGAATTGGAAAACTAAAATAACTTTATAAGAGAAAGAAATTAATAAATTAACTTCAAAGTAAATTCCATTGATAAATAATGATAGTAAGACACAGCCGGATGTTCCCAATTAATATTTTTTAAATCACTCCATATTGACATTTGCTCAGTGCTGTTTTGAACCATAGATTAGTTGTAAAATAACACAAGTGTGCACTATGGTCTGTTTACAGCACTATGTAGTATTCTATTACGTGTTTGCTTAATAATCACGTAAAAATGTCTATGGACCATAATATGAAAGGAAATTACTTTTCTATGTTTTCCATCTATATGACTCTGAACAAATACTTAGATCTTATGTTTGAATTTGTAAAATAACAAGTCTTATGTGTACTTTAAATACGTGTGCAATCCATAATCCACGATCATTTATAATGGCTTTTGAATATTTCCGAATTGTTTTTATTGAAAATGATGGATTGCAAAAATGTGAGTCTATGAGAGGAGAAAGGGGTTAGGTGATTCATATTTTAAGTAAGACTGTAAGTAATGGATCAATTTGATTTTATTAATGAATAGTTTTGGGGTTTGTTTGTAAAAAAATATATAGAAAACTAAGTATAGTAAAATTAAATAAAGGTTTATTAGTTAAGTTCTGTGTGTAAGAAATAAGGAAAGCTTTAATGTTTATAAAATTACTGTAAACACGTTTGTATTGTAACGCCATCATTTAGTTTAACACATGTTTGTCTGAATTATGCTGTTAATGTTTTTAACTTTTACCCATAGTATGTCTTCTCTGAATGAAACCTGATTATGAATTTGCAAGATTTCCTTCCTTTTTGGCAAGATTAAGAATAAAATATTTGGTTAATATGTTGTGTCGCTTCTTTGGACTTATTTTAGATATTTCTACCAGTCGTGTAGTTTTTAGTTTTAAAGAAGCATTTGATACATTATCTGTTTTTCTTTTGCTCCAGATTGCTGGTCTGGCAGTAAAAGAAACGAATGGATTCTCACTCAATGTATGTGCTTTTTATATAACGTTCTTTATTTTATCGATAAACATTAATTTGTCATGTCAATGTAATTCGCTATGTAATTTGCAACATGTGTAGCTAACGCAACCCGTAGCAATTCTTAGCAAAACCTTATCGCTTACTATAATATTTTTCTATCAACTATTAAATTATAGGTACTATTATAATTCACTATTATTTATAACATGAAAATTCTGTAGAGTACTGAAATGACATTTACTGCTGTCATCATAAAGTTTATTTTGGAATGTAGCACAAGTGGTGTTATGATGTTTTGTTAGGTCAGTGCTGGAGTGCGCGGGCGCCCGCATATTCGTACTGAACAGAAACAATTTATTCCATAATACCTTCCCTATTGGTTAATATAGCATTCCTATTAATATCGTTGATTAACAATTCAAACTTATGTTGGTTAACGGTTTTGTGGTTTATAACGAATTTATTGTTTCCATCGATTGTTCACTTAAGATTCGTAGCTTCAGCAATAGCAGTTTTGCTGGGAGGAAGTCTATTGTTGCTTACAGCTTGCCTTTGTACATATTGCGAAATTACTGTGTACGATGTTAAGTTTTTGTACAATATCAAACATTTAGGATTAAGAAAAATATTGACACTATTATATATATTACATTGTTCAATTCTAACATTTGTTCATAATTCAATGTAACGTTGCATGCAGCACTAATACTTCCTCCTCATCTAATGAAGTCGGCACCTCTGTCGTTTAATCACAATTCATTGATCGTGTGTGTTTGTCTGTCATTACATAGCGAACCCACTCATTTGCATACACATAAGTACGTTAGATGATAGGGCGGCGACACACCAAGCGCATTTTATTCAAATCTAAGACAAGGAGAAATTGCGAAGATTCATTTACTGTGATTCCACCAACTTTCTTTTTGCATTTATGCATGCAGCACTAACTAGCACCTCTATTTAAACATGTCTTATTTATATCTTATCTTGATTCATTAGTATTCCAATCTAACTCTGAAACTGCGTTGAACTTAAAGTTATTGCCAATTTTATATGATATTTAATAGACATCAACGATTATAATTTATTTTATGTTCATATTATTCTTACTCCAAGGGATCCCAATAGTGATCGTTCCGTTGTTTTATCTGACATGACGTCACTAATTAACATCTTGGTTAATCATAATTTAATCCTTGGATTTTATATGCTTTGTTAACGTGTTATTAAGAAGTAATAACTATAAAGCATCAGGGTTAGGTTATAAAATTTATTCAAGCGATCGGAACATTGTAGCAACTTCTTTTGTTCTTAAAGTTAATAAGTGTAACATCTCATCGATATTTCTGCGAAATCGATGATTGTATTTCATATTTCTATGATACATCTAGTTAGTCACACAAAATTATGTCTGATACGCAAATATAACATTGTAAATATTCGCTCTGTATGTAACGGATCATAAACGTCGCAGCTAAAGAAATAAACGCCTTGACTCATTCAATTTAACTGTTAAGGAAGTAATATTTCACACAATTGTGTTAAATCAACACGAGAGAAACATCGTCACGCTTACGTTCGCAAAAGGGATATACAGAAAAGTTCATAACCTCCAATTAGCGGTGACGACCCTAAACCTCGCATGTGTTTCAAGTCTCCGGAACTTACCAGTTTTAGTTTAGCCAGAGCCATTTAAATCTTCTGATTTCTTGAATTAACTATCGATAATAAATTCGTTTTTTTTTTATTATTGAAAACCATTTCACCTGATAGTAAGTAATGATGTAGTCAACGATTGAGCACGCTTGCGTAGGAGTAATCTATTCACTCAACTTAAAGACCTCTAGGTTGTAGCTGTCAGGAAACACACACTCCATATGAACTAAGGAGAACGCATGACCATGCATGTCACACTCAGTCTGTTACGTTTGCTTCTAAGTGATAATTTCAGCAACCTTACGTCAAGTTTCCTGCCTTTTCCTCTCAGAATCCCTGTAGCACAGACACCAAACCTGTCAGGTAAGTAGGATACAGAAACAGGCATTAACTTTGTTTGAGTGATGCACAGATTGCAGTGCACACAAGATAACAGATGATTCAAAGCTGTTTATTTTACAAGACCTAATGCGTTGGACGAGCAAACAAAGGTCTATAAACGCACATACGACACGAATACCAATGTAATTAACATAGCTTATTAAATGCCTTTCTCCAACTGGAGATAATTTTATTTTAATGGATGTTTATTGGAGAGGCTCGCAGCAAAGCCATAGTCACACGCGGCGATTTACCAGGTTAAGCTACGTTTGTAGAGGTCAGTCCGAGGATGGGTGACCATCCAGTATATGGCAAAATTCCTCAGTGTCTCGAAAAGCAAATTAAGGCAACTGAAGGATTACAGGTCACTCTCTCTTTCTTCCTCAGTACTATTTAATGATTTTCCACCAAAAATTGCCATTTGTCCCGGGCTGTCATTTGAAGACTGTTGTTGTTAAGCAGACTAAATATGTTTGAAATTGGTATATGTAACAGTATCTTAGCTAAGGCTACGTCAGGCGAGGCAAGAGTTCTATATAAATATTATAATCATTTAAAATAACTTAAAATTAAAAATTTGGTTATTATGCAGCGACATAGTTGATATTGTGACAAAGCTCCATAATAAAGATTAAAAAAAAAAGACTGTTGATAGTCGTTACAGGTAACTAGGCGCTTGGTAAATAGTCTCACCAAGAGGTTACCCAGTTACTGGGTTGAGGAGTCCCGATAGGAAATCATTGCGTTCGAAATGCTAGTATTTAGCAGGATCCAGCTAGGCAGCAAGTCGAAGCCAAGGCTGTTTTGAAAAGACTTTCTTTTCTGAAAACCAACCCTATTATAAGCTAGTCAGATTGATATTGATGTTCGTTAGTAATAACAAACATAGCGTTATGTAAGCCGACACCGCGGTATCACTCGGCACCGGTGGGTCTTCGCGAAGTCATACGAACATTATAATCGCGTTCCGATATTGCGATCAGTGCACGCCTGTCCTTAATTAAAATGTCGCGCGTGCATGTCGTACTCGCCTAGCGTGAAGGAATCGTTAAGTTCTTGTAATTTCTCTGATCTTCGAGCTTATTTCCCAGATATCAACTAAGCACCCTCTTTTCAAAACATATCATCATTAATCATTTTAGCCTTAAGACGTCCACTGTTGGACATAGGACTCCTCCAAGTTTCACCACAACGATGGGTCGGATCCATCGGATTCCCGCTACCCTCACCAGGTCATCGGTCCACCCTATGGGAGGCCTTTCAACACTACGTCTTCCGGTACGTGGTCACCTCTTCAGAACTCTTCTGCCCCGTCTACATCTATTTTGCCAGTAACGTGCCAAACCCATAATCTATAAAATATTTTAGGAACGACAAATTTTTAAAATCATTTCTTTTAATGTCAGTCCTTTTTACTTTAGATAATTATAAAAAACGGCGCAGAGAGAGAAAATGCAGTTAGATAGTATATACTCGACTTTAAAATATTTGTTTTGTGATTTTTGTTTTTCAGGTATGAATAAATTGTATGATGAACATACAATTTAAGTTTGCTATCAAATTGAGGACGTGTAACATTTGCTGATAGTGTTTACTTGGAACACAGATGAACGAATTTACGGATTGGATATCAATTGAATCGACTAGTTATATGCATATTGCAATCTGATACCATTATCTGAGATGCCTAAAAAGTTATGCCACTTAATTAGGGTTCTTTATGACAGGACAGTTTTCTGATACCCGTATGTACTTATAAGTTAATTTTTATGGTATATTAGTACTTATGTAAAAGAGTAGGATGAAGCTAACATATTTAGCATATTCAGATCAGCTCCTAAATAAAAACAAATAAAAAACACAATTTATTGATAGTAAAGGCTTACATTTCCAAATATTGTCAAAGTACCAAAGCATGTTGACTATTTGTCATTTTGAAGACCACACACCAACTTCTATGAACACGATGAATTAACAATGGTAAAAAACTAGTAGTAATTAACGTACTTTTAACCGAACTAACACCATAAAATGAAACTCCTAAAGAAGAAACGTTAGTAACCAGCACTAATGACGTTTTACATGACTGATAGCCAATATTAAGGCAAAAAGTAATGGCGAAGATGCACGATCGCAGGCCGAAGCTTCGTCGGGGGCGGGGTGGGGATGATTGATACAGCGGCATGCGCGCGCGCAGCTCAAGCGGTCACGACGCGCGAGTAATCGTTGCTTTTAAATATTTTCATAATTTCCTTCTGGTTCAGAGTGAACAATGAATATTGGGTAATTGAGGTGATTGTGATCAGGTTTTGTGTTAAAGGAATTGAAGTTAACCAGTGAAGTAAAAATTATAATTTTACTAGCTTTTGCCCGCGCGGCTTCGCTCCCGCTCTTCCCTACTCCACCCTACTATACCCTACTCTAAGATACGCTACCCTACTCTATCCTACTCTAACCTACCCTATCCTACACTATCCTACTCTATACTACTCTATACTACTCTACTCTACCCTACTCTACCATACCAAACTTCTCATAAACCATCTACTAAATAATCCTAACAAAGCCTTAAAAAAGCATTTGGTTTGGATTTGGATAAGTGAGCCCGTTTGACAGCTTTTGCACAGAAAATATGTCGAACCGCCGTATTTATTCTTTAGATAAAAGTTATCTGAAAGGATTTAATTTTATGTCATTGGCTACTGACATCGACGTTTCTGTTTTTATTATTATATTGTATTATTGATAGGCTCGCGTTTGACTTCTATCTCACCTGATAATAAGCAATGAGGTAGTAGACGATGGAGCACGTTTGCCTAACCGAACCTTCTCATCTTAATAAAAACCTTATAAAGATAGTGTTTGGCACTCTCATCACCTGTCCAGCCTTTTAGTTCAGTGTCTTGGCTTACTTTACCTTTTAATGTTTCCACTGCTGAGACTCAGGCCTCTTCTGTAGGAGGGGGAACGGGCCGTAATCCACCACGCAGGCCCAGTGCGGTTTGGTGGATGTTACATATCTTCGAATTTATAGTTCTAGGACATGCCGATTTCCTCACGATGTTTTCGTTTACCATTTTGAGAACAGTGGCGATGAAAGAAATTATACAAAGTAATGCGCCTACAACTCGTATGTCAGGATATTTACCACGGGGTCACCTCAGCTCTTCAATGTCTTAAAAATAAGTAAAAACTGCATTGATTCAATCGCAGTCCCTTCAGTCAATTCCTATCCCCTGCCGTGTCAAGTGTTGAAGGTAACTCGATGCTCCTTATAAGGTAGGTCGCGTGCTTATCGATTGCTGAAATGTGATAGTGACAGGAAGAATCGATACAAGACTCCTTGGAATGTTTACATGATTTAATGTTGTGTAATCTATGAAAAACATCTTAGAAGACGATTATTCGGGAAAGTATTCTCTTCTGTATACAACTTTAATTATAGTATATGCGAAACCCGAAACATGTGTCCAGTATTTTTATATGTATAAAGAATATATGTACAAATTTTCAAAACTATATCATGAATAATCATAAAGTTATAAACTTTTTATGTCACCAAAAATACATAGTCACCGGGCCTGACTGAGGGGTTGTTTTGCACTTGTACCCAGTGGTTTGGTGGCACCTAATGCTCGCTATTACCTGCCATATCTTGTGTTGGTAGTGATGGTGGTGTCCAACTTGTCTATCTTTTTAAATTTTTATGGGAAAAATATAACGTGGTGTAAAAACTATTGGAATCACGTAATACAATTTCACGTATATTAAAAATGATGTACGTGAACAAGATTTTGTTAACGAAATAAAGTTTTGAGAATAAATATGGCCCGTACCGTATGTAAGAAGCCATGTATAATGTATATTGTAAAACAATCTAAAAATAAAAACAAAGTTGTTTTCCGCATCTGTCTGTGTATCCCTTAACCCCTTCATAACCACTCTATTTTGATACAATTTTCAATAAAAAGATACGACAATAGTTAGAGAAATCAATAAATTAGGAAGGTTTGGGAGTATAATTTGCACTGTGCAAAGGCGGGGCGGATCACTAGTATTTGATCAACATTACTAGTATTTGAGACTTCATAATCGAAAACGATTTTAAAAAAGAGTCGTAAAGATCTTTTTATAATTTAAAATCTTTAAGCCCTAACCTATAATCTCTCAAGAATTAAATCAAGTTTTAACTAAAGCTAACACTACATTAGACCGACACGCACACATGTAACACGCCTGATTTGTACGTCAAAAGACGTCGCGTCGCGTGGCGTGGATCAAGTGTAGCTCTACAAGTCTAGTTTTCATATAAAATGTATGGAGACGGACGCGCCCAGATCGGCGTGTGTGGCACACGTGTGAACAGTTTAGTTCTAGTATAAATGTCTTAGTAGTACTTATTAACCTTTCGAATTCCGTAATTAGAGACACACTATAAAGACAATGAGAGAGCGAACGAGCGTTCGCTGGGGCTTACACACTGTGTATGTGTGTTTGCTACTTCAAGCTTAAACGGCTGAACGGATATAGATGAAATATGGCACTCGGGTAGACCAAGTCTTGGAATAGATTTTTTTTCCGGGAGTGTGTTCCTTTTGGATAATTTTTGATTTTCACACAGATAAAGCTACTGGCATAAGGTACTTTATTATATGATTGTAGAAGGTTTTGATACCATACCTTGCAGATTAGGTCGACTTACCCTTCGTATGGCTTCCCAAGACTTCTCGCTTGAAACTCGATAGGCACGGATTGCAATCAATAATATTAATATTGTCACAAACACGGAACTGTCGGGTATTATGATACCGTTGCCAAGGTTCAGCTAATAACTTGATGCGTATGTTTTGACAATGTTTTATAGATTAGCTAATATTTAAATTAATGAAGACGCAATAAAGATTATTTTACGAACGGGTTCCTAATTAAAGAACAATTATTAGATTTAAATTTGATGATTTAGATAATTCATCATTAATAGTAATTATTATTTTAAACCCTGTCTTGTTCATAACCTCAACATAAACTAAACTCGAATCATAGACAAAAATTATTAGTTAAAAAAAAGAAATCGCTTTATTGGAGGTTTTCTTTTAAAGTGCCTCGCTAATTTTATTGAAAATAAATAAAATGGGGTATTCTAAATAATATTTGTAAAGTAAATAAACTTAAAATTATGATAAATTAATCTATTTAACCATAAAGTAAATCAGTAACTGGTTATCTCGTGAAAAAAAAATTGCGATGTCATTAAATTGCCTAAAGAAAAAAAAATTTTTTTTCTTAATTTTCTTTAAATGTCATCCTGAGATTTTTTTGATGAAAAATGGCCAGTGATGCATTATATGAGGTGGCTGGGTTTGTCATAAAAACTCTTTTAGTAAAGTCAGGTAAAATTAAAACAAGAGAAATAAACTCTTTGTTTATTTATTTTTTTAACTATTTATGTACAAACATGGAAATACAAGAAAAGAGGAAGGAAACAGAAAAATAAGTAATGCTTTAGTTTTTCTTGTGATTTTTCCTTTATCAGTACAATGTTTAAGAATTAGATACTTTCCCCGCTCTTGTTTAATTAAAGTCTTATTTCCCCGCCATGATTACAGCGCGTGCGGCGTCATTCAATCGACGTTGCCCACATAAACTACTCACTAAAGAAGCTTCCTTCGCATCAAATTAGGCGGTTTAATTATTTACTAGCACTAAAACGTACTGTTAACACTTACAAAATATAACTTGACCTACCCTCACCCTCTTTTTACTACTGCGGCAGAGACGAGGAGGGGAAAATAAAAGGCTCTTCAAGGATCAAATTAGGGTAGTCTTTTCGGACACTAAAACGTTGGAGGAAATAAAAGTGATGTGAGGAACAGTCTGCTCCGGCAGGTGTATTTTTCCTTCGGGGATAAATAATTCTTTCTTTAATTTTGTATAAGTACCTACACGGGGCTTCATATTTGAGGCTGAGTAGAAGATACGACGACCAGTTTTAGTACAAGATAATTAGTGAAAGCATTAATATTGAATTATCTAAAACAGTAGTTTTCCGTTTCATTAGTGTAGCTTTTAGAGATAGACGAGAATTATTATTATATAAACACACCTTCGTCTGCGTACATAAAATATAGCCTATGCCACTCAGAAATAAAACAGCTTTCTATAGGTGAAAAATTTTAGCAATCGGACCAGTACTTCCAGCGGGCTTGCGGACAGTGAGCAATGGGTAGCTCGCTGTCCGGCCGTCCGGTAACTGTCCGGACCAAGCCCAAGTCGTCGACGGCGCGCGCTGTTCCCGCGCGCCTTAAGGAGTTGTCAGCAACAGCAGGGACCCAGCCGGGTCGAAGCCTACTGGGGCCAGGGTTATCCGAAAGGGCGCTCGAGCCCCGGTATGAAGGCTTGAAGGAACGGGATGGGTTTTTTAGTCAGTAAGAGTCTGACACTATCTCCCGCTCCGCCCAAGAGCGGGGGTTGTCATAAGATGATTTTTCCCATCGAAAAAAAAAAAAAAAAAAAAAAAAAAAAAAACCAGTACTTCCAGAGATTACCTCCTACAAACAAAATAAACTTTACCTCTTTATTATATTAGTGTAGATATAGTTTCGTATACCATCTGAATATCGCAGGCAGGTGAAGCTTGTATCTATCGCACATACCATCTCTGTGAGCGCTTGTCATTATAATAATTATGATTTCAGTTAATCTCACACATATCCGACGCATCAAGATTTGCGTCATGCCGTGTGGTGTGTGCGACTTTACAACATAACATTGGACTGCGCAATTTTATACATTACACAAAAGTATTTAACAAGTCGGCTACATGTTTGCATTTAACGATTGATATTGCCCGCCCTGAGACGGCCATCGCCATCTTCGGTGATGTTGACCTTAAGCTCAAAAGCCGTAGGTTTGATGTGTTCTATTCAGCTGTGACTAACAGCAATTCATGTTTGACAATTTTACGAGCGCGACGATTCACCAATGGCGTCCACTTATAACTGCCGGTTCCGCTCAATAAAATGATCATTTATTGCGTGCACGCTGAGTTAGTTTTATTGGGCATATGTAGGTACTAACATTTTTGTTGTGCTACAAGGAAATTTATTTGTAAACACACTTGCAAAGCTACTTTACGCTGAGAAGAAGTTTGACAAGATTTATTGATAAACTCATGCACAGCTCTGTAAATTGTGTAGGTTGACATCGGAATTGCGAACTTTTTGGAGTTCATCATTCTAATTTTGAAAATTTTTGTGCTCTATTTTTGTGATAGTAATTTTTGAGAAAGAAAAGTTATTTGCGTATAAACTTATACCGTCTTTCTCATTGTAAACTTTTTAGTTTGGGAATTATGGTTTAGGGGAATTTATATATATTTTTTTACAATTAAATAAATCATCATCTTAGGTAGATTGGTCTTGGTGCTTACACATTAGAATAATTAGATACCAATTCTACCATTGACTTCGCCTGCGTGGTAGCCGAAAATTATCCCAATTATTACGTAGAAACTCCGAAGACAAAAAGTGTCCCATTTCATGCAAATCCGTTCAGATGTTACAGCGGGAAGGAGTAACAATCAAACTCTATACACGTACAACTTTCGCCATTTTTAAATATTAGTGTGGTAAGGTAAACATCATTAGAAGATGATAAAATTTTCTTTGACAGCTGAGCCTATCCTTCTTTGTCAAATCCCTTCCAAGGTTATCTGCAAAAGATCGCTTCTAGCGATAAAACCAGCTATTGTTACCTACACCTTATTATTTTTAAGCTCCTACTGTAACTTACTGTGGTGTACAATAAAGAGTATAATGGTTTATAATCTTTGTAAATGTTCTCTTAAAAAATAGCAGTATTAAATAGGTAAGATCGATATCCCTCAATCTACTCAATTATATAAAGTGGTAAGTTATTTTTTTTATTCGTAGGATATATCTCTTAAAGTATTGGTCAGATTGCGAAAAATTTTTCACCGATATACTTTATATACTCACGTGACATATACTATATTTTTTATACGTGGGCGACGCCGCGGGAAAAAGCTAGTTCTTAATGAAATCAGGGGACATCGATGCACGAGTATGACCATGTTAGGAAACTCTGATACCATGGCAGGCTGTTTACACAAACACCACAAAGGTGCCGCCAACTATACCAAGACAAAAAAGTTAGGCTGCGACCACAGACAATGGGATAATTGGCAAGCGAGAGTGCCATAGAGTACTAATTGAACGCCAAAAAACATCGGTAAAAGTTTTTGGATTTCAGTGACTGTTTTTATTATTCGCAAATACATAGATAGACAGACTGATAGACAGATATATTCTTTATTGTACCTTATTGCATTCACCAAAAAAAAAACACTATATTTAAAAATAATTGCCATAACTCGTATTATTAATGAACACTGATGTGAAATTATGTAGAATAAATGTAGTTTTATATTTTGTAACTAGAAAATAGAAATACGTATGTGGAATCATTGAAACAAGTGCGAATATCTCGGTATAACGTGGCTAAAAATTTTATTGTACTCGGTCTACCTCAGCTAAGCTTACAGAGAAGGCTGACTCGATACATTTGCTGCCAAATATGGCAAACATTATAATGGAAACAATGTGGCCGCACCTCATCGTTTCAAAAACTAAATTCTTTTTAAACTTGACACTGGCCAAACTGCAGAAACCGAGCTTAGCAAAAATAAAAAAAAATACATCAGTAAAAATTGCACTATTTGCGAATAAGGATGTGTGGTATCTAGAACAGAACACATGGCGCAAGAATCCGTCTCGCACTAGTTCGTTTTTTTTGTTGCTACGATTTGCTACGAACGCCTGGTATTCCGTAGCTCGTAGCTACATGGTTTTTGAAAGAAATTGTGATTATTTTAGTATTTCTAGTTTTACATAGAGTATGAGAAAAATAGATGCTAACTTGTGGTTTTATAATGCTAATTGTCATTGGTTAGTATTTTAGCTAATAATGCTAAGATAGACTAATAAATGCAAATTTGAATTGAAATAAAAACATAAGTTGAAATATGTTAGTTTGGTCTGAGCAAAAAAGAATGCTAAACGACTTTGCATATCGAATTATCTATCTTGTTTATTTACTATAAGTATGTTTGTATTAAATAAACACAAAAAATACAGGATCAATTTCAAAAATTCTTTCACCAGTAGAATCTTTATCACTAGGTTACACACACATAATACAAATATAAATTTTAGTTTCACGCGGGTGCAGTCGCTGGCACAAGCTAGTTCACAATAAATAGCAAAACAATATTTGTGTATATTATAATGTATACAAAAAAATATAGATACCAGTTTCTTCATCTTCTTAAAAGTTAAATGCATACAATTTTACTAAATTTGCCTCATTAGAAAAGGTGCATGATAAGCAGTTAATACAGTAGACAAAAACCATTTTTTTGTTTATTCCTCCATTGTTAAATCTGTCTGTGATAGACGTGATAGTTCTCCGAATGCTGTGGGATATTATCTCAACGACACAATAAGATGTCCTGTTTACATCACTCGAACAATCTTGATCTTTGACACATTTATACAATTATTGCTTATGGTAATTATGTTTATCGTGATTTATAGCGACGCAGTTAATGGTAATAGTCTATTGTTGGATTAAATGCATAAAGTGCCATGAGAGACTCGAGTTCATGCATGTCACACTTAAAACTCATCATAACACATAGGTATATTACACTTATAAGATGAAGTTATGAAAAATATTGACACTTGTGCGTAAATAACATTTGTAATATATTTGTATTTACTGTTAGAACTGGCTGAAGACGGAATCTTGTTATTACTTGTAGCGTGGTTATTGTGCAAATATTAGAAATTTGGAATAACTGTAAGTTCAGATGTATGGGCGTGTTACTCGTGTCAATCTTTGATTAGAAACCATAGAAAGTCGAATTAAATCAAGATGGATGCTCCATAACGAACATCGTCGTTTATCTAGCCTTTTCCTAACTGACTAAGGGTCAGCTTCCAGTTTAATCGGATGCAACTGAATACTCGTGTTTTACACGGAGCAACTGCCTATCAGATCTCCAAAACCCACTTATAGGGCAACACAATACTCTTTAGATAAACTGATAGGCTTTCTGGCGTCTGACTACCTGTAACACGTGGCAAAGATGAATGAGAACGACGACCAACTGCTCCATACGTTTTAAAAGGCACGGTCTGTCAGAAATGTCCTAGTTAAACTTAGTAAAGTACATATGAATTAAATAATTCATATTGGTACTTGCCGGGTTTTGATTCTGCCAATGGGCCATCAAGACTACTAAGTTTAATTAACATAAACTTGAAACCCAAATAGGTATTTGTTGATATGATTATTTATTCGATTGACAGAACATTAGCCAGTATCAAGTAGGTTAGCTCGCAGTTTTTGCGAGGGATTGAAGTGTGCGTGATCTCTTGTCAAGTACCGTTAGAATATAAAATGTTTGCGCAAACTGTTTCACATGTACTTTACATAAAGTTGATTGAACGGTTGTGACCGAATGTGATTGGAACTGAACTACTGTTATCGCATCGTGGCTTTTGTTTAATGTTTCATTTAGTGCGGTCTCTCTAAATGGTACAAAGTTAAGTAGGTAAAAAGAGCGTAAATGTACTATCTACCCATAATACAAACATACTATATACACGTAACGTGACTATTAATTCACTATCAACATTTCAGAGGGATTAAGTGCTCATGAAAGTACTTACTCATTAATATTAAAAACCATTATTACGAAACCATCCTTGTAAACGCGAAACCCAATCAGCTATTTCATACTATTTCTCGAGTCAAGCGAACAAAAAAGTAGGTACTGTATCTGAATAGTTTTTTTTTTAAATATTCTGTGTTGATTCCATAGTAAGATTAGTTTATATTCATGAGTATTTTTACCCCATGAAAGATTGTCAACGAGTTAAGAGTCAACTTGAATGAAATACGTAGACATGCGTAACTTTCCATTCATAGAAAAACTAACCGGGAAAATGTAGTCGTATATTTTTAGCCTTGTAAAAAACAATTTAATCAGACTTATAGTGTTTTACTTATAGTGCATTGCTGGACTCGGGCGTCCTCACTAGGAGAGGAAACGTGCCAAATTCGACCACAAGGAGCAATTTAAAAAATGTTTTATTATTAAACCAATAAATATGGTTTTAACCCAAATAGATGAAACAGACGAGTTTAATTCAATCAATTAAAACCCTCTCCCAAAGCGTCAGTATCATGGCTATCAAGTTGTTTATAAACAGCCGGTTCAGTAACGGCGCGTGCGCACTTTGATCTCCCCTCCTCAGGCTCACACCCACGAGACGATTAATTCGTTCTCTTGTTTGTTAATTTGTTACTTCGCTTTTATAGGGATGGGTTACATTTATTGTTTTAGTGGCTATAAGGTAGATATTTTTTTTTGGTTTACATGATATCAATAGCTCCTAAAAATAGTTGTAAATAAAACGTTTTTGACCAAAAGCCATGGTATTTGTTTAATACCATGCAGTACTTATATTTCTTTATTAGGATTAGACATAGTAAAAACCATCCCGATATGCGAAGTTATTGAAATATACAGTTTTAAAATATATTACAACTGATTATAATTAAAATATTTTATTTGATATAAACTAGTGCTTGACTACGATCCCGTCTGATGGTAAGCAGTGATGCAATCTTTGATGGTGAAAAGTACTAGTTTATTAAGAGCCTATTCACTCTAGCCATAAATAAAATATCATAGTCTGATTAAGTTTCTACTTAATCAGTACTTTTAGAATAAATTTTAACTTCAGTTCATTGACGAAATATACGAGTTTTACCACATGACCCAAAGCATTTAAAATCCGATTTGCATCTCTAATCCTAAGAAATAAAACTTGTAAAGAATTCAGATAGGTATTTCTTTTAATAAATCGAAATCTAATTGTGCTACAATTTAAAGAATTGTGGCTTTGTGACGCATCAACATAATAAATTAACATCTTAAAGCCTGTACACAGAATGTCAACCATTGCGAAATGTCATTTCAACCGACAAAGTGTTCAACTTTTATTCAGCATGAATAACAGATTCATCAGCAACGTACAAAAAAAAGTATTAATACGTCGTAGTAACAAATAAACGCGACAAAAAGGAACGACCGCATTAAATATAATTAATTAACGCCACATAAAAGAACATTAAGCGATCTTCACAAACGCTATTCAATGGCCGAATGTTTCTTTTCAAGTAGCTGTCTCTATAAACGCGCGGTGCTAGTGATGTGGCGCATGCGTTATCGACGTGATTAATTGTCCAATCACGACATGCTATAAAAATCTCTTTATATTGAAGGTAACCGTAGGGATGGCGACATTACGATTGAAATGATAATCATCTGCGAACAATTGCGGGTCTTTTTTACTTCCAGTTAATATAGGTAACTACTTTATGTGTTTTTTTTTTGACTAAGTTGATAAAAATTACAAATAATAGGCACTTATATTAGGCATTGCGGTAAAAGATAAATATCACTAGTAAGTTAAGGCAATTAAATATAATTTTATTATGTGTGTTTGAAACATTGGTCCTTCGGTACATTAATTTATTTTATAAGTGGTCCTTAGCTAGATTTTTTACCTGCTGCATAAAAAATCTAGCCTTAGCTACGATGCCTATTGACAGTAACACCATCAGTAGCCCAGGATAATCTCCGTATCCAAACAAAACAAAATCACCTGACATTGATCCGCCGTCAATCTGGTAGGTTCGAGATATCGCACAGATTCTCACGGGCTCTCACGCCACGGACTGTAGTTAGCGGGTCTATGCAGACGGACCGATTCTCGGAATAATGATGTGTATCGCAACCCTAATGATACGTTTCCTATACTTGGAGATACAACAATCAAAATCTGAACGGAGGAGCTTAGGTAGGTACTGTAGACTATTTGGTGTTTGTTTTTAATGAAGATAAAGAAAGAACGTAAAGTTCTTGGTTACAATATTTTGGAACCGTTTCTGAAGAGCAACAAAAAAATAAACGACGTAATGTGGGTAGTTGGAAAATGCCTAGGCAGTCAGAGTTTTCTAACTTCAAAATTTTTTTTTTTTTCAAAATTGAACCACCATAATAATTTTCTAAATATGCCATAAAATATTTGGGCTCAAACTACTGTGTGCATAATTTGCAAAAGCATCATAACAACACTAGATAGTTCATTAACTCCTCGGAATAATCATAGAAGCTTATCGTTATATCGACTTTATAGCAAATAGACGAGTTCGTAGAAAATATAACATGTTAGGAATACTCAGTATCATTTTATCGGAACATAAATGTACGAGAGTCAACATTTAATTAAAATTTTATCATACATTGACACTAAGGTCTCTACCGTCTTGACGTCTGTACCCGCTTCAAGGGCCACAAGAATGACATATTTGAAAAATAAATTCTAAAAATATGTATTTATCAAATGACTCGATATTTAAGAAAATACACACCAAAACCAAACAAACTTCCTAAATGGAGTGGAATAAAGAGAAATCAATAAAAAAAAATACCTCAAAGAACAACTTTCAAAGTAAAGCCGACAATTCCGCAAGCTACTGTTAATTTCTTAATAGAGTCTCCATAGACGTTGTGTCCATATCGAAGAGTGTTGCTACTGTTTAATAGCGGGCGTTTTGATTACAGATTACAGTAATTACGATCTGGATCCTGCCGAGACACGCGCGGCGCAGGGCGGAGCGCCCGCGCACGCTAGCGTAGCGTCATTATACATCACAGTTTGAATTCAAACACAATTTTAAAATTTAAAATATTGTGAGACAAATTGATGTGATAGACATGCAAGTATATATTCAGTGTAAAGTTAAATCGAAAAGACCAAATCATAACTAGAGTTTTGAGCATTTAAATTAAATTATACCGGATGAAGGCATTCGTAGAACCATTCTTAGGAATAGTTCCATTAGCTTTGGTTAATGGCTTGAAAATCGAATAAATGCAAAACCTCGATTATGTGTCCAGTGATGAAAATAGACCGCAATCAACTAACTTCGAACGCTTCTCATACATTAGAAAGCAATTATTCGACGAGTTTACGCCCATTTTACGCCACATGTAACACCGCGTCGATCAAGTGAATTATATTTCCAGTTTATAATATCCAATATTATTTCTATTGCGTTGGGAGGCACCGGTAGCGGATAATTAGAGGATAGCAGGCAGGTCGCGCGATAACTAGTCTTAATGACGTGAAATCGCACTCCGACGCCGCGGCCATCTTGGAAATGAAGCAGCGATGGCGGGAAAGCTCGCAATTAGCCATAACAGCACACCGCCTGATCACGGCATATCGAGCTTTGCCGCACATCATGAAGAATATTATGACTGCGAAAGTCTTCAAAGCTACCATCAACCATACATTTTCGAAGAAACGCTAACTAGTCATAATTTTATTGCGTTTCTAGTCTTTATGAACTCACTGTTAAATTAGTTTATTATCCCTGTGTTTAGAACACAATTTAATCCAATTCTGGATTCTCACGGGTGACTTAGACAGGAGAGTTAAATAAAAACTACCCGCCACTTAGATACCGTTTAATGAAAATTATATCGAGTTCTGACGAGAAGGAAATCGCATTGATGCATTTTTTGTCATATCGGACAAAGAACTATGGAATAATCGATTCCCACAATTAAGTAGTGAGTTTGATTGGCGATGGGATCTGGTCCTGACTGCGGCTCTGACAGGGGGCAATTTGGAGCCATGATCAGTGCTACTGTTCCCCTCAAGCAATGATTTGAACACGCAAACTCCAGCTAACACAGACACAAAAAAATCTTGCATAAATGACGATGATAGATTATGCTTGGATGACTTTCTGTAATTTGATGAGATTCTAATAATTTTATGGTATTGGACACTTTAAGTAAAGTATTACTTCAAGGCTTCTAAACCATACAACTTATTACTTACTAACTTAACTCACAGTAGCGAATAAGTTATCAAAAGTCCCTTCAAACAATTAATTAAATTTAAATTTAGGTTTAATTACGGGTTAAAAAGCATCAAGCCTCAGCAGTTTCAAAAATGCCAGTCCTAATTTTTTTTTAAACTTGATGACCGCAAAACTGACTGTTACTAAAAGTATCGAAGGACCAAAAATGTAATGGTATGTCATCATTTAACGGCTCGGACAAAAAATTGGTTGCCTAATTGAGGTCGTTTTGGTAGCCAAATATGTGTGTTTCTGCCTCAGTAATATAAATTGGTATTGATGTTTCAATTAATTATTTATCTGTTCCATCAACCTACTTTTCCGAAGAGGATAGAAAATGAATTTGCTTTTGATTACTAGATTAACTATAAATATTTCACAAAACTTCCTAAAGCATAACAGAGACGGTTGAGTACAAAAATATTCATAGTAATTAATGCTAATTTTATCCCGATTGGTTTTCACACATCTCTGCAAAAGTATATATTTTGTTAGACGTTGTTGTAAAATTGAGATGATTATGTTCAAATGACTACTAAAATGTGGATCCATCGACAATGAGCGGGTCTGTCGCCGCCGGCGCACGTGACGACACGCGAATCTAACTCGATGCGCTTGCGCAACTCTATTTAGTTTTAAATTTGAAACTAATTCTTTCTCTCTAATCTTTTTTTTTTTTCGGTGGAATGCAAAACTGTGTTGGTTTTTATGTGAATGAAATTTGACTGCAATTACTTTAAGGTCAAACATGATTATCGCATTTTGCCGCTCGTTATAAGATCTGATAGCAAAAAATATTTTGCCATCGGTAAAATTTTGTACAGAACCCCGAGGAACGTTAAAAAGTCGTCTGGCTTAAGTTGCATATTTTACAGAGTGTACACAATTTGTTATTGTGAATATTTGCATTGCCATTATATGCACTGTAGTTTGTTAATTACAATACTGTTTTAATGTTAGTAGACACAAGACATACGATTATGTATTGGGTAACACTTCGTGGATGACACAAACTTTCATAAATTATTTCTGATTCTATCGAAATAGGGAGCGTGCCCAGCTCCCGCCTTTAATAATATTTAAATTTAGAACAGCGAAGGGATGGGACATGTGTGTTGTAACGCGTTTGGCGAAATGTGATTACAGTCAGTAATTAACGAGCTGCTATTTATGGCTGCCTACGCGACATTATTTAGATATTTTCTTTTCATATTCTAAAAACAGCGTACAGGCCCAGTCGTTTCGGAATCATACTCTTTTGTAATAATTATCATTGTATTCGTGAAAGTGTTTTACCGTTGGCCAACCGTGTCATGTCCGTTTTGTCCGGTCTCTTGAAATAAAGCACGCTTTCAATTGCAGACTAATTATTCCAACACGAGAAACTCATTCGGTGCCGTCAGTTTTTACGTGTAAAGAGATTAGTCCACTTAAACGACAGTCGCACTCAAAGGAGCATTGTGATGCGGACCGATAATGATGATATGTTAAGAAAAGTATTACATTCTGTCCATAAGGGGCCGTTGAAAAGGAGTGTTTCTTATAAAATTTCATTTGGATTCAGTGCTCGTCGCGCTGGTGTGTCACAGACTCCGCTTATGAATAAATTACGGTTGTACATTAATTTATTGATTGTTATTCAAATTGGGTTTCTCAATCGGAGGTTGGAGGTGATGTGTCTCGTCTCGCTTTTTGTCCCCTCTGATGTTTTGAGGTTGACTTGTGCTCGTTTTACTCGACGGAAAATTGTTTTCGAATGCTCAACAGGGTTTGAATAGATACCTACTCGTGATATTATTGTGATTTACTATATCTGCGTCATTCCGCATTGATTTCTTGAACGTATCTAATTTTATTGTGTACTAGTTTGTGATTTGTGACTGACGACTGGAAAATTTATACAAATTATGAATTTTCCGAGTACGAAATTCGGTAGATACTTACCTAATTTTATTTTGAGGATCATTCATTTATCTATAAGTGAATTCGATGAACAATCAGGTCATGTTTTTTTTTTTGAAGAGATGAAGAATAAAGTACTTAGATAGTTTTTGATATCTGCTATTCCTAATTATTGCATTTTTAAGTAACGGCACTGCAACAACAAGTCAATAATGATTAGCATAGAATTTTTGTGACAATTACCGGAAATTCACAGATGACTAAAACCAAATAAACAAAGAATGACCATTTAAGGAAAATATAAAGAAAGACATAAGTAAATGACTCATCGCCCAGATAAAGATTAAGACATCTTTAGAAACTTTGTTAGTGATCCGTTATAAAATGTACGTGTTCGGACTTCATTACAAATAATGTTACGTCCTCAATAGTTTCAGATACAGTCATAGCGTTGTATGAAACTATAATAAGTAAGTAATTATTATATCCGCCATATTGGCGATTTGCGCGCGCGCCGTCCGATTGGTTAACGTCTGAAAACCGATTCATCGTCTATACGGAGTTATTATTATTCTTGGCGTTATGGTTTCTAAGAATGTTCGTCGCCTCAACTGTTTGTAATGACAAAGGCAGTTTTTATTATTTGATCGCTCGCTCGTTTCTGTTAATTGTTCCGGAGACGTGATTTTAATATATCATGCATGTTGACTGGTCTCTTTTATCGTGTATGCAAATAAGTATCGATCCGTCGTGGGGCAGCGGCCGCGCGCTCGGGGCTGCGCCGGCGCACAACTGCGAATGGCACATAAAACAGTCGTTTAGCACTCGTTGCTTTGTTTTGGGGAACCTTTTTGCGTTGAATTGAATTAGGCATTTGTTCGTCAAAGCTTGAATGTTGAACTTTATTCTACACGTACAGTTGAACAATGAAGGCATTACTTAAGCGTTAATTTGCATACAAATGGATTAATGAAGTTTTAGTAAAACAGAAATGTGTATTTAGTTTCAAATATTGATCTGCTACTACTGGTACCTACTTTAAAATGTTGGTGGAATGAAATGAGGTCCGTCAACTATAGAAATAAGTTATATCTCAGATCATTGTGTAAATTCGGTAGCTACACTACAAGCGCCTCCGTAAAGCTATCGCTCCACAACAGCCACAAAGCTAAGCTTCGGAGATACAGTTTCGGATATCGTCGTCTTAGTTCGTTAACCTGTTCACTGTTCTAACAATCAAACGACAATCAAACGATCAAAGAGTTTAGACAATTACCTTCCTTATCACAAGGAAATAAAGACGATTTCAGAAAGGTTAGAAATGCCCGAAAATCTGCTCTCTCATCAATAAAATAAAAAATTGCTAAATTTTATAGAGACCAATGAGATTTTCAGAAATTTATTTCCTAAAATGAAATGATATTATTCAGTTTTTAAAGTTAGGTAGGAAGCTTAGCAAGTTTACGAATTATGGAGACGATTTGTTATCATGCCCCTGCTAAAAAAATATTTTCAATCAACTATTCTTAAGTATATTATTAATTCATTAAACCCCAAGCGAACGCCGGCGTTCGCGCACCTATTGTCTTTCAATTGTGTCTGTAATTATCACAATTGAAAGGTTAAACATAGGTATATTGGCTAGGTTTGCACTCATTTCTAAAGAACTATTTGTTATAGAAAAAACATAAAAAAAGTTCTAATATAAATATAAACATATAAATGATATATTATATTAAAAATACCTTGTTTACTGCATATTATTTTCTTTTTTATTCACCTGCCATATTGTATCAACTTTACTATAAGCTGATTGGTAGAGAATGCTTAAGACATTACGTCCGCTTTTGTACCTTTATGTTTGCATGAAAATTCAATAAACACACATTTAATGAAAATAATCGTTTGGTCATTTACAGCATCGAGCAGCATCCAGTCGCTACAACGCATTAAGTAGATTCAACCCTAAAATGACTCGCGTATTCTTGCTCCATTTGACTTGCTGATGCTACCACCGGTGGTCCTACGGGACCCGGGGTCTCTTATACCTCTTCTATTTGTTAATAAGCACCCACTAGTGAGCTCGAGGGTTATGTATGCATATCATTATGGTAATGCTATCGTCAGATATTAAGTCCTCAATTTTTATCAACTGAATTTATTGCTTTTAATTATACAATAGCCATTGTAATTGAAAAGAGTAATAAATGTTAGTAAATTACTTATACTATCTGAGTTGTATAAGTTTCAGTTATATGAAAGTCATAAGATTTGATTTCCGCATTGTTTCTATTCATAATTCCAGAGACAATATTCCAAGTTATATTGCATTCATCATTTCAAATGCATACTGAGGTTATGTTGAACTCTTGATTGTTTGTTTCCTGTAATAATTATCTAATTACAGTCCTTTTTATCTACTTCCTATTCAATGTATCTAACACCTGTATATATGGTTATATTACACAGAAATAAAATTTTTGCTTATATTTTTTTGGTCCTCATCTCCCCAAAAAATGGTCCTTCCTCCAATTACCATATCACCTCTATTGTTTTAATTTCATCTTCAATGGCCAACTCAACGTCAACACCGGATCCCTCCTATCGTGTACCTCCCAGGAGGACTCTCATCCGAGGGTCATCACTACCGTGTTACGGATCGCCCCCACACTGTTTACCCTCTCGAGCTCGTCCACGTTGTCACATAATTGGTCACGTGTGGTCCGTAACTGTGGTAGCTCGTCCACTTGTTTGATGTACGAACTGCAAGTGGTTTTAGTGGAAATTAATGGAAGTTTTAAGTTCTTCAAATGGATTTGTAATTAACTTTCTATTCGGTAAAATTTTTTTGTAAAACGTTTTCGTCTTAAACTAACATAAACTCGAGTGTTGATTGACTTCGAAATGCAGTTTAGTTCGATTTAAATAGGAAACAAGATGAGAGAGAAAATATTTTTTGCCACACACAGCATACACATACACTGTAAAAACAACATTTAGGAAATTTAAGATAAAAAAAAAAAACACTGACACAATGTATGTCCAGTTTAGCAAAACTGCCCGGCAGCTACATGGTAGCAGTGGAAGTTGCTTGACGCTGATTTTTAACTGAACCTTAGTGAGAGTGTACGGCAGTTCTTTACTTATTAGTATTATGTATAAGGTAAGGTATGTTTAAGAAATGGGTATAGGACCTACGATAAACTGCCACAAATCTTTTAATCCCCACTTTAGATAATGACGGGCTCCTGCTACATATTTAAGTGCCAATTATAGCATTTTTCCGTCGTTAAATATGACGCCAGTTATTAATGTCCTTATGATATTGGGAGTGGGCCCAGTGTGTTCCCCGAACAGTCGCTAATGTGCGGCGACCACGCCCCTTCCTGTCGTCTCACCCCCGGACATGATGCGCTTGCGCTGACACTGCGCAGCTGAAGGTTCAGGATAAATATAATCATTTAGCTTACAGGACTGCTTCTATGTAGTTTATGATTCGGTAATTTTGAGAATGCAAATGTTCCGTAAGTTGTTTGAGATGTTCAATGGTGTAAAAGGCTAGTGTTGAATCAACAATAATGTAGAGTAGGTACACACAGTTATAGGAATAGTGCACAGTAGCTGTATAGGATAGAACAATCAAACAGTTTTGTAATGGAATATGATTTAAATAAGTTAAAATGAAATCTTTTAACAGATAAAAACAAAGAGATTATTGAAGGTAAATGATATAGTGCCGTAATCTGTTTTAAAAAGTATTCCAATCAATACATATTGACCTTATGAACACCATAAGATCAATATCAAGAAAGAGTCCAACACATTCTTCAATATTATTGAAAGTAGTGTATCGCTTTATAACCGCAATAAGTTTCGCCATTCATTCTTATTTCTGATAGAAAGGTTCGCCGTTTTACAGTGAGTAATCGCTATTGGTCATTGATTAATGTTATCAATCTGACTTTGTTATCTGATTGTATTTTGACTGTAATGTTGTAATAGTTATAGTTTGGATTAAGCTCTTTCGTTTCTTTTCCACATAATTTCGTCTAACATATCGATTAAAACTAGTTTCTGCCAAGCGGCTCTGCCTGCGCGAAAGTAGGTTTCTCCATATAAAGAAGTTGTATCCCGTTTTATCTTCTTGATTTTGGAAACTCCTTTCTTATTCTTTGTATATGTCAACCCTACAGCACCCTTGTGCGAAATTTAGTCCTAGGTCCAAGAGTTTTTGCTATACATTGATGAACCAGTAAGTTAGGACTTAGCGTTTTATATATACTAATTCTATGTAGGATAGATTACCTATTTATTGTTTTTGACTCAGTCTTAGCGCAGGCTCAGTAGAGCTTCCGAAGGAGTTGGACTTAAAATGAACATGGAAAAAACCAAGGTTATGGTTAACATCCATGTAGCACCTCCTACCAAGATCGGAGACTACACTCGAAGTTGTGGACGACTACGTTTACCTGGGACAGACGGTCCAGTTGGGTAGCTTTGAGAAAGAGGTCAATCGTCGAATCCGAGAGAAGGTCTGAGTCTCAGATTTGGAATTTTGTATATTGTTGTTCATTATTTGCTTTTGATTCTCGCCCTTAGATTAAATTAGATTATACAGTTAAATTGAACTGTATAATCTAATTTAAGTTTCGATAATTCATTATTTCATGTATTTATTTAATAAAATGGTTACTTGGTGAGTATAAGGATATTTATGGGTTATGTACACTAATATTATAGTTACAGCGGTAAACTTTGTAATTTTGTTTGCACAAACTATTGAATCGATTTTGAATCTTATTCAAGAATCAACAATCATTTAAACATTTTTATTCTGACGTTGTACAAAAACATATTAATAATCCCTTAGAATATCCCTATTAACATCAATGTTTGCGGTCAACGAAACTAAATAGCCCTACCTATTCCGATCACTGATAATCACACACATATGTATATATGCACACATCCATTCAAACTTTCGTCCCTATAATATTAGTGTCATAACTATGATATGAAGTGCCTATGCACTTCTATACTGAGCTAACATCTGGGGCCCAAGTCAGTCAATTTTATAAATTTGCCATTCCAACACGATGCCATCGTCACTTTGCTAAAAGTTCGTAATCTGCTAATTCATAATGATCAATCATTGATCGGACAATAGTCTCGCAATGGAGTTAGTGGTAAAATGACAATATCAAGCTTATTAAAACAATGACTACACAATGATATTGTAGGTCACTGATCAAAGGAACTGTCAAAATTTTAGCAGATTACCGCATACGTTAGATATTCATTTGTCATGAAGTACGACCTTACCGTTTCTTTCAATGGAGTGTCAGTGGTTGACCATTGGAAAATCATAATGACACCATTATAATAGCAGATTACCAAAACTTGTCAAAATCAATAATTATGAAATCAATGATAGCCCACTTTGACACTATTGTAATAGCAGACTTTAGGCCCTGATTAAAAGTTGAATCGTATCGCAACCTCCATCATCAAATTTTCTTGGGTTACACCTGATTGCTCAATTTAATAGCAAGATACAGCTGCATTGTTTCTGTCGCGTGCAGTTGCACTTAAAACGTCAGTGTTCGTGACTTATGCGTCCCGTTGTCGGGTGTCATCGGGTGTCGTCGGCTCGTCTGGCTACCGGCACTGCTTCGCCCACACGACCTTGGCTGCTTATTCACCACCTCGTACATTAATTTTATTGTTTTCGTTACTGAGTAATTAATTCACCTGAAAACCTGTTTTACATTTATGGACGTCTTGTTTGCAGAGGTTTTAATTTTTGAATGGTTTTTAAAAGGCGAAGATCATTAGTAGTATCGTAATACTTACTACATGTAGTAATAAAGCAATGCTAGATTACTTATCTTCAAGCACCAGTCAAGTTCTTAAGCTTAAGCAGGTTTTGGAGTTACTTAAATGTTTCTTTTTGCTGCGGGTTCCGAAATATTGGCGCGTGCCTTTTCGATGTCTACGCTGTTAACCGGTACTTTCTCGACACTAATGTTAATAAACCTCATATTTGCCAAATGTTGACACTAACGTGTAAGGTTAAGGGTTGCAGGATAGGGGCCCAGCAGGGTCGAAGCCTACTAGGGCCAAGGGTCTGCTTCTAAAGACTCGGCACTGGTATGAAAGGCTACGAAGGAACAGTAGTGGCTTTTTAGCCAGTAAAAGTCTGACATACCCTCTCGCCCCGCCCAAGAGCGGTGGATGGCATTGGATGATTTTCCCACCTACAAAAAAAAGGATTGCAGGAAATCAATGAGACTTACCGTGGCCTTGGAATAAAAAGGGTAACTGAAGAAACACAGGTGGATTTTGGTCTGTAAAAGTCTGGCACTTCCTCTCGTTCTACCCATAACGGGAGCATATAATATATTTGATTGTATCTCCTCAAAAAAAAAAGGTGTCACATTAGAAATTAATCCTCTCGAAATGTAAAAAGAATAGTCCTCCTACGCACCCAATTACTTTCACTTAGAGAATATACTCATCATTTCGGGCACCTCGATTGCGTCAATTTGTTTGACGTGTGCATCGAAAAGCTACTAGTTTACCTGTAAAGTATACTAAGTGCTATAGTGTTGTTCTAGGGACCGATGTTGACTTGCATCCGTGTGTGGTCCTATGGCCGCACGTGCTTCTAAACAAAATGCCATAACTCAGTAAATGCTAAACACAAACTTGAATCTTATTCCTATTTGACAAGGACGAAAATCGGTTTAACCTAATATTTACTTACCAGATTGCCTCCCGAATGTTTGGCTAAATAAGACAGTGTTGCCTTTGAAAAAAAAGAAGGATAATAGCGAAAGTGTTAAGTCGGTCTGGTTTGTTAACTTTTTGTAAACACATAAATTGAATTTACGTTATTTTTAGACACGAATGACGTGTGTAGATATGCAAATTGTTTCAAATTGCAAGAGGATGTGCAAGTTTCACGCCAGACGTTGCGTGGGAGAGCCATTGTATTCTGTAAAATACTGGCGGCCATGCTATTACGCATTCAATGTCGCAAATTTTAATTAGATCATTTAAATCGTCGCCTCATGAAATGATATCACTACAATTATTTTCTTTATCGCGATCGAATTCCTTAACGTTTACAATATGCAATTTTCAAGGTTCTAATAAAAATGAGATGTTTCAAAAGGGCTCAATTGTATTGAGTCGTCATGTTTGTGTATAAAATTAATGAAAAAGTACACAAATTGAGACAAAGGGCCAATAAAACTCAAATAACTTTTTATTCTATCAAAATGGCGTTCGGCAGCCATTAATAAGCTAATGACAGGCGAGTTTGACAGCCCGTTATCGCGCCATCTAGCGGGAACAGTTTAATATCGAGCACGTTTCTCTACGTCAAAATGTTATGATAGACGGTCACTTATTCTTTTTGATTTAGTGCCCCTCGCGTTGAGAACTGCATTGATTTATCAATTATTTCAGGTATGCGAGCTTGGTATTTTTAAGACACGATCTTACTTTCATGTCATACCGTTTGAATTAAATCATCAATTACTGTGTTCGATGCGTATTTTGGTATTATCTGATTGGTATGAGTAATACTTTCAATATATGAAACGGGATTGAAATAACAGCGATAAAGGTGGTGGTTTTATAAAGCTATTATAAACATTAATCGGATGCGAATGTAAATGGTTGCGTGGTGTATTGTTTGTAAATGGGGTGCGCCTGCGCAGCGGGGTGCGCCGTTTTATAAGGAAGTGACAGGATCTGGGGTCTCGAAATGACATTGTCACCTCATCGTTTTTTTCTCACTTGTCTCTGGTTTGTATATTTTGTTACAAAAAGTTTAAGTGTGACAGTATTGATAGTTATAATTAGAATTAAAAACTTATTACTTTTTTTACTAATTGCCAGAATACCGGTTTGTATTAATGCACGTTTCTGGTCAATGATCGAATTCTAGTCATAGATAAAAATCAATCGATTTATTATAATGTCATAAGTCATGTTCGATACAAATATTATAATACAATGATGGTTGACAGATTGTTGGTATTCGATTACGATTCTTTTGGAACCCGAGATTTTTTGTCGATTTGCTTTTATTTGAATCGACATGGTTTATTTGAACGTTATCGGGAAGGGTTCACGTTATTGATTTTTAAAATGTATGTTTGTTTTGATGGACTGACTCTTTAGGATGTTTTTTATAACAATAATGGATTCGACACTGGTAGTTTTTGTGACCGTTGATATGAAGATATTGCTTTACTGGTGGTTGAATTTGGATTATCGATGGGTCGAAAGCAATAATCTGATAATTTTTTTTGCTGGTTTTACTAATCCTTTAACAGGGAAGGTATGAGCTGATAAAGGGCCGTATAAATAAAATAAAAAACTATAAATTTGCAGCAGGTCATACTGTAAATTCAAGACTGCAGATAATGACGTAAATGCAGAAAAAGATATCATTTGACGTGTTACGAAATGTTATCAGAATACATACTTATATGCACTAACAAAACTAAAAACAGAAACAAATGAGTTGAATGAAGCACATCTTCTTAATAAAAATATTGGTGCAAGTATTAGAATCACGTGTTTAAATAAACTTGAAAACGAACCAGAAGGTGAGCCTAGACGTCATATATCTTCTAAGAATGGCGTTACATCATGATAATGATTCATTAGCTCAAAGAATGAAATAAAAATGATTTGCATAAGCCATAAAGATAAACACAACGTTTTATATTTTATTTGTGTTGATAATGTTTGTTATAGTATTTCTAAAATAGTTTCGCAAGAAATTGGCAGGAAAACTGGAAAGAAAAATATTGTAAAGACATTGTAATTCGGTAGAATTGTAAACATATATTTATTGGATCATTAGAAACTGTCGTTGGGATTAATGATACTGTAATAGGCTAAGACAATGATGATTCCTATTCCTATGAGACACATTTCAATGGAGTAGTTGTAAAAAATAAAACAGGACACCGAAACATTTAGGAACTATAATCATCTATCATCCCCAAATACGACACAGCATAACTACATTAATATATCCAAAAAAACCAACCACGATCGGCATCCTTCGTATATCATCGGGATCGATATTAACGATGTCAGTGGGTCGATAAGTGTCACTACACAACTCTGTACCACAGACTACTACACATCGAGCAGAGATTGATCATGCAGCAGGTACGCATCAATTCTCTCCTTGATTTATGATACCAATGAATTAGATTGACGTACTGCGAATCGATTTGTTTTTTTAAAATTATTGCTGTGTCTTATATGGGATTGTTTTGATTAAATTTTTCCTTAGATTCTTTGATGTTACATCATGATACTAGCTTCTGCAAGCGGCTTCGCTCGCATGTAAGTAAGTTTTTCCGTACAAACATACCCCCATTTCATCCTCATAGGGGGTGCCTTTTGAAAAATCCTCTTTAAGTGCTTGCCTACGTAATGCTTTTAATGGTAGTTTCAGCTGTGCGTTGATAGGTTAATAATAATAATATAATATTCCACAATTATCACACAACGCCGTCTAGTCCCAAGCTAAGCAGAGCTTGTGTTATGGGTACTAGACAACTGATAAACATACTTATATATTTCTAAATACATACATAGTTAGTTAGTCAGTTAGCTTCTCCTTATATACACATATCTAGATTATTTTATCATTTCCTCCTACCAATCAAAATGGTTTGCCGTTGTCAAATGTTTTATGTTGTTTTGACTAAAATGGTGTTCTATTAAGTAGTTCTGATTTCGACCCAAGGGCTGGTATCTTTGCATAATCCTCATCTCAGTACTTGATACAAAGTAAAGCATCCGTTTCACTAGACAAGTGACCTACCTGCGGTCAGGGCATTAGTTTCCTGAAGTGTTTACGAGCACCGCAAGCCTTAGGTAATTAAACTTGGTTAGGGCTGGGTTTAACGATACGGTTTACAGCCGTCACGCGTCCATTGTATGGCACATATCTAGTGTTACCAAATGCGCAACTATGTTAATAGACAATGCTGAATGTGATTTCTAAGATTTTGTATTTAGCGGTTCTCAGGCACTCAGGCTGCCACGGCCAGAGCTACGAGACTGTTTGAAAGAGTTAAAAAAGTCCTCTAAGAAGCAGAAGCTCTTAGAGCTTTTGTGATGCATTGCGGATACTAACAATGGTTATACTAATGGTAGAAACCGATTCAAGAGTTTCTTCTGACGATGTCACTTTTTATCGTTGCATTTGTTTAGTTACACCTTGAATAGAGTTATAAGGATAATTAAACTTAAGGTATGACTATCTTTGGTTTTCAACCTTACTGATTTTGGACATCGCGCGTCAATCCCATTCCGTCCCATCCAAGTTTTTGTATCTTGCACAAACATTACCGATATTGTAAACATTGCTCAAGACAGTCAAAAATCCTCAAGTTCTTAATTACTCATGAGGTGACAGGTCACCTGCCTATAAACGGCATGATTGGATTTCCACAAAGGAAGTGACACAAGTCAGCCATCTTTTATACAAATATAGAGAACACATCCGTTTGGCGCCTCTATTGATCAGTTTCAGTCAACAGGTACTGCGAAGATTAGTACAAATTGTTGTATTGGAAATTAGGTTTTAAACGCCTGTAATAGATTTGTTTATTGCTTACGTTCAGATGGTTACAAGCATTTGTCATGCGGCGATTTCTTTAGATGTATTGAGTATTAAAAGATTTTCCTACAAGTTTTTCCTGTTTGAGATATACATACATTCCATATACACTGTGATTAAGTGATAGGCTTGAACAACTATAAAATAATACTCTGTTTTTGCTTCAACTTTTCTGATTATTGTCCTAAATAAGCATAATATATTTTTAATGAAAATCTGTGATATTGATGTCAATCATCCGCACTCGTGAATCTGTTAGACCTTTTTGATCATTCGAAAATTTTAATTTTTATTCGAGCTGGTAAAAGTGACCCAGGGTCACTTTCGCGAATCAATGACTCTTCCCTTTAACAATAATGAGTCAAGCCAAACACGCTTAGCGTCACAAAGAACTTTATACACGATGATGGCTGTTTGCCGCTTTGCAGAATAAGTTAATAATGCAAATAAAGGCTGAGCTTCGAAGTTTACCTGGCATGTTCACATTTCACACGGTAACTCCGCGATGCGTCAGCGGATCAACAGATAAATCGATGACAACGGCTTGCATACAGCCGTGTGTTCCAATGAAATCACGCGTTAAGGAGCGCTCCAGTTTGTCGGTCCACTTAACGTCCGACTCGCGTTCGATTCGTCGGCAAACGACATTTCACATTAAGGTTCCTCGAAATGTCACCATCGGCCGGCGCGCCTACACACGCCACGCAATAAAAGCGATCGATTATTACCTATATGTGTGAAAAGCGGAAGGAATAGGGCGCGAGTCCAGCGCGGCCGCGTCCGCCGGCGCTCGTGAGAACTGTCAATATTTGACCCCGGCTCGTTGCTACGCTTCGAAATTGTCTCAACGATCTCGATATTTTCCAATCACAAATATTATCTTAATAACTGACAGCGCCAGATTCCCGTCGCATTAATCCGTCGCCGTCGCTCGTCCGCGTCGGATCGCGCACCGGCTCTCCGTAAACATCGATTCATTATCTCAATCGCAGTGTTAAAGAACTCGTTTTTATTTGCGCTTTCTACGCATAAATAAATATGTATAAAGGTATATTACTGCGGAATCTGGCACGCGTCAATCAAACGGAACGTACACGAAACACAACGATTTGTCACTCCGCCATTTTGAGGCATCCACAATAACGGCCGCCATTTTGGTGACAATAATTAACAGATAGGCATCTTCGTCCGACCGCTTTCTAGTTTTTGTTTTCTAAAAATAATTATCATCACAATAAGCGAGGCGATCTCTTTCTACTTACCGCTGTTGCGGTATTTTGAATAAAATTAAGAGGCCAAATGATTTCAAATTCAATAGCGTCGGTACGGTTGTAATGAGCATCTATTAGAAACTGGTGGAACAAATGTTCATGTGTTTGACACTCAAGAAACCTGCAGCGTTATACTCTCGATTCTAAATAAAATATGTTGTGTAGTGAATCGGTCGGTGCGTTCGCAACGGCTCCATTCAACTCGGTAGCCGTCGGTCGCTAAATAGTCGACGCTGAAAATATTTCAGCGCGGTATTTGAAGCGTTAAACAGCTGTTGAACGAGAGTTTAGCGCCGGTGGCGGCGGGCGGCGTGTGGCTGGCGGGCGCAGAGATCGGCGCGCGCGCTCGCGTCACGCCGTCAATGGCGCGGGTTATTTACCTCTCCTTATCACCTTTTGTTTTGCTCAAATACTTGTCTCGTTTCGTGTGACACTCGTAGCTTCCTGATACGCTACTGCACGCCTGCACTATGTGACATGCGTTAAAGTTTGTATGTCGAGTCGTCGACGTAGTTTATACGTGATAGGATTGTATGTAAAACACACAGAAAGTGTATATAGAACTTAAGTTGATTCTCAATCAGGCAATTAACATTTTCAATTTCGACATAAAAAACTCCAAAGACAAAAAACGCCAAAGAATCCTCGGCATGTTTGCACAAGATATCGAGGATATCGAGCATCGCAGTGAAATAGAAGAAGCCACAGCTATTGGAAGGGCTAACATTAAACGCATCGGAGGCCGATCGGCGATACAGGTCCTTGTGTCCACATTAGCATCTCGAGCCAGGAGTGTGTGCAAACAGCGAGGGTCATCTGATGAAATGTTCAAAGGCTTTTAGTTCCCGAGAATTATTAAATGAAGCCCCAGGATCGTAATGTAAACACTGTGTGTTTGTCGAGCCAAGAACCTGTTGCTTTGTCGACGGTTTGATGCGTGCTTCGGCTTATTGGCGGTTATTTTATGTCTGCTAATGTTAAAGTGAGTGCGGCTGTTAATGTGGCAACATTGTGACACTGAACACATTTCCCTAGACGCAGTATTCTTGCATTCTTTGTTGGATTTCAGCTCATTACTGCATACATCATAGTTTCAAGTTGCGTTCTTCAAATCACATTTTGTTTTCAAATCGACAAAATCATGGAAGCCACTGTCCACCATAAGGCCATAACATAACACGGAACGTCTTCAGTCGGCTCAGAATGGCTGCATTTACAAGTTATTTGTGTGAAGCATCTTGTACAATCAGCATTCCCTCGTATATTACGCAAACACGAAGGCAGATTTCCCTTCGACGTCAACAATACATTGCTCAAATGAGTGTTGCAACGACCTCTGCGAAACACCAGATATGTGTGGATATCTAGGCAAATATGGATGGGTTATGTCTAGGTAAACATGCAGGTAGCCATCCCGGGCGCTAACACTGCTAATGTGTGGACAAAGCTCGTCGTGACGGATCCTGCTAATAAATATTCCAGGGAGTGTGGATGCGCGAACATTGCCATCACGCCGCGTCGCCGCCGCGCTCCGACGGGAACCTAATGAACTCCTTTGTCCTTTATGCTGTGCTGCAACGCTTCTGAAACAAGTGAATTAACTTTCCAAACATCTACATGATTCAATGAAAACTCTGCAGCGAATCGTTTAAACTTCCCTTCAAAGTTTAGCAAATTCGCGTACAATTTAATTGTATAACCAAGTTTGTGTCTTGACCTAATGATGAATTTGCGTTTTTCGAATTATGACTTTTTATACCTACTGCTTGTTAATGAGTATTTCTAAGTCCTCGTGCCCGATTGGTTAATTGTCGTGTGTTCGATCAATTCACACAGTCATCAATGTTTTCTCCTCGCACTGCGACGATATCTCCGCCGACATTAACAACTAAATGTTCAATATTTTATTACCACACGTATTTGTCTTGCATACCGACCAAACATGTTAAGCGCACATGACATCTTTCATTACAAGTTTCTATTTGATTTCGCCTCATAAAATCTACTCGCATAGACACGATTATGATTTCTATCACAAATATTACATTGTATAAAGTATCTGAAACTTTACGATTTATAACATTCAACAGTGTCTCGACGACATAGAGTTCAATATTAGGTTCGGTGACTTTTCTTTGATTGATGGCTGAGGTTGCAGCACTTGCGTCTACGACATAGAGTGTATTTTCCTCTAAAGCTTATTTGGTGTTGTTATCTTCATTGATATCGGTAGTTGTAAATCATGCTCTATTTAGAATTGAGCTTAATTCTGAATGGTTTAAGAGCACTTTTGGTAGCGTGATGTCGACAGTAAAAGGCGCTAATCAACGGTGTGCCCTCCTGTTTATATCTGGGTATTACTTCGGGATTCTTCTGAGAACGGCATATTCCCTGTTTATTCAAATAATAAGCAAGTGGGTTGTTTAATGGTTCCAATGGATGAATTCTTTCACTTTCCGTTTCATTGTTAGGGTCACGATCACGATCTAAACCGTAACAGTGTGTTTTTGTTTACACGTTACAAATTGTGTGCAATATACTGTGTCAAGTGTTCGCCTCGCTAGTTGATCTGAGTACGTCGGCAACGTTTGATTCTTCATTTCCCTTGGCATGATGGCACCGTGTTAACGTGTAGTGAAATTCCGGTCGCTTTTATTGACTCGTCCAATACAAGGTACCTTTTCATTGGGTCACTAAATAGCTTACAGTTAATATTATATTATAAAATCACGCGAGGGATTCAACAGAGCTGCTAAGTCGCTCCGATTCTGTTTGTTCTGGGGTTAGCGCGGCCTGTGCTAACGCTATCCTACTTATCGGAACGTGCAACTGTTGATTTTTACAGTTCGTCACATGATAATAACATCAACATCTAGAGTGCCGCGTGTTTGTTTAGTTCACCGAATCTGCTGAATCCGCAGCTTATAAGGTAGACGAACTTAAAATAAACGCCTTAAGTGGCTCATTTTATTGATATAACGTTTAAATAAAATTGCGGTCACCTTAAAAAGTAATAAAAGGTGGAAGGAATCCAGTAGCAGTCTGGACCCATGAGAAAGAAAAGTCGAATGAAATGACAGGGTGTGGATACGGGAGCGCGATTGATGTGATTATAGGGTTCCGTAGGCCGGAGCAAAGCGTTCCACGTGAGATTATACTGCTCTGGAATGGAGATAAAGTGACGCTTAAAAGTAATAAAATTCCAGGCGTTTTGACTGCAAATATACATACATATGTAATAATTTTGGTGGGTCGTCGACATTTACATTTCTGTAAATATTTTCGGTGAATAAGCATGTTATTTTATACCAACTGTGTGTTGTATTTAAAGTACAATGGGCAATCTGGTAGTGAATGAATCACGAATTATGTAGCCTTCAGGATAAATTTTTTGACGCGAGCATTTACCCAATTTGGAAAAAATGCCAAGGAATAATATAAGGCACGATAAATCGGACATTAATTGATATAGCACGCGGAACCCTGAAGTGGGCCGGGGAAGGAAGCTTGCGTGTCGTTCGGAGGCGAGCGTTTAACCGAACGAAACATTTCACCGATAATAACTCCACACAATATAATAATGCGAATAATAAATAAAAATGGAAATAAAATAATAATTTTAATGTCGTAATTGTGGGCCGGGGGCTGCGGCGGCGCAAAACGCGCTCATTTCGAACAACGATTTGATTGCCGCTTGCAACACTTGGCTTATATTGATTCCGATGGGGCTTTAAGTGAGTTAATACTGGGACTGGTTTCGCATAGTCTGTGCTTGTTTCTCGCAATGGAATGATGCATTACGCGCGGAGACCTGCCATTAATTCCTATGTACCCAGTACTACCGAGCCAGCGATCGTGGATTTCCGTGAATCCGATTAAATTCACTCAATTGCTGTAATAGTTGTAATGATAGAACGGTAGATGATTGTATTAGTATTAAAATTTGTTTAGTTGCTTTCTAGGAAGATAAATAAGTCCATTTTACAAATTTTAACACCTCTCTTCCTTCCTTTGTTACTAAACAATGTTGCATGTTTCACGATAATTATAAAATTGTTGTTTTCAATCCACTTGCCTACTAAGTTGATGTTGAACAATATCAACTAGTTATTACTGTAATTCAAGTAATTGACTAATAAGGCAGGTTTCAGCAAATGTTGCTAGCCCTAGGCGACTTATTGCGGCCACCACATGTTACTCCGTCGATATCGTTACTTATAAACAAAGAATAAGTATAAATAATTGAAACAAATTTAACTCTTCGGGCAATCCAGGAGCGGCGGAAGCTCACGGCAAATTGTGTTTATTAAATGTATGCATCGGAAAGTAAACAATTGTAGATTAAATGCGAATCGAAGGTGAATAATAGTTTGTACTAATTGTACAGAATACATTGTTATTGCTTTATTAGTTGTTAACCCTATGTATGCCGATGATCGTCCCTGAACGAGGCTCTCGGAAAAAAATCGTAATAACACACTTTCTTGAACAATAACTTGGACATGTAAAGAGTATTCTTAACGTGTCATCTTCGTATTTTTCTACATTTACATGTAGGTTTGACGCCTTGCGACATTTATAGGTAATTGCAAGTAAACTGGCCAGCCCTGGCCGCACCTGCCACTTGCTTATAATTTAAAAATAAGTCACATAGGTATGAAACCTAGATGTAGACTGTAATTATGTTAGCGTTATGTTGGAAAAGTTTATGATTTATCAAGAAACTGTATTAAACTATTTCCGGGTGATAAACCGGTGCGGTTTGTACCACTGCTGCAGTTTTGGGTTAAGGATTATAATTTAATCATGTTTCAATGTTAGATTTGTTTACATTATTGATTCAGATTTGGATGTATTATTATAATTGTTTGATCTGGTAGTATATAATATTGTTAACAATAACATACAAATGTTACTTCCTTCAATATTTGTAGCATTCGCGCTGAACTGTAATGCTTATGGCACAGAGTATTCTGAAATATAAAAAATGAATGATGGTGATAATGATTGTGAATACCTTATCTACCTTATTCTTCTTCCTAGACAATTACGAGACTTTCTGAATTTCCTGATGCCTACCATCGAGTTTCATTCGATTTCATCGAGTAGAAATTTCTGTATTAGAGTTAGTATGTAAAG
Source organism: Mythimna albipuncta (assembly GCA_929112965.1). NCBI lineage: Eukaryota > Metazoa > Arthropoda > Insecta > Lepidoptera > Noctuidae > Mythimna > Mythimna albipuncta. Next base: position 8,287,991 of record OV815974.1, on the reverse strand, counting down.
CTATGTGTATTAGAATCTAAGCAATACCATGGGTAATAATCGTGGTATTCAAGCCACTTTTAATGTGTCAAGGATCAAGGTGTTTTAACCTATTTTATCCTTGTTGCAGTCCGCACGATCTGAAGGCGAGTCTTCCGGGGAGCAATCTTGTGAGAGCTCTGACGAGGGTGTAGGGCGAGACGTACCAGCCCCCCACCCGCACCAGCCCCATCAGTCACACCCACCCCACCAGCCCCACCAGCCGCTGCAGTCACACCAGGCGCTACAGCACCAGCCTATGCAGCATCAGCCCACGCACACCATGAGCCACCACGCCTCGGTGCAGCATCAGCCGCTGAACAGTCACCAGATGACACATTCACATCAGAGGAATTCACCTAGACCTCTTGAGAGAGAATTGAAAGTAAGTGCATTTTTAATGGAGATGAATTTGTTAATAATTTGTCTAATGAAATAACGACTTTATATTCGAAATTGCCAAAACCAAATGCTCTTTTCGTGTCAAAACTTCGTCGGAATTAGGTAGAGTTATTTACGTACTTGTTCTGATTTTATACAGCGAAAGAATATGCCTCAAATCAAGAAATTATATAATATAGTTGAATAAAGTTCTTCCCGCATTAATGACAAGGAGAAGGAAGTGTATAATAAGTAACTTGTTAACCTCACCTGAGTTGACGTAGAGAGAGAGAGAGATCTATTTCAATGAAAAATGCTAATAAAAATTGTATGTTAATTATCTTATGAGTATTATTTATTATTATTTGTTTGTAATATTGTTGGACACACGGGATTTTTCATTAGAAATCTAGGGAAGATCCATCTTAAGACTTATAGTCCCTTGAACCATCTGGTCAAAATTATGTGGACGCATCTCTCGCACCCGCCTAGGCGGCAGTACGCAAATCTGTGCATTTATTTGCGGCCTACAGCGCCCGGAAAGCACGCGGCTGACTTTTAAATCCATTATCTTTGCAAAATATTGATTGATTTACATATGCAATGTTCACTTTGAAGAATATTTAGCCACCAATTTTTATGTGTAAAAATGTTTCTAAAGATCCAACCCGTTTCGAAGAAGTAGGAAAAAGTTGCGAATGTGACGTTGTTGAATGTAAAATTTTTTTAGACAAAAATATTAATAGCACGAAAAAATTAAATGTTGATAATGTTATTCATGAATCTATAATAAACATATATTTTTTTGAAACCTATAAACCTGGCCGCTACCGAGGAGTAGGCTTCAGAAAGTCACTGTTTTATGGCACTTTTCGGGCGCTTGGGCCTCAATATCAACATTTCGATGCAAGTACAATGAATAACACTACCTAATTCCGACCTCTGGTCATATAACACAAACACAGAACTTTTGCAGTTTTCATATGCTATGTTACAATCGGAATAGTATTTATTGTTGCATAGTTTAAATGCCTTTGGGATCTTTCTGCGATGGTCGGTCTAATGATGATTTCAAAATACTAATGCTAATTGCAACATGCTCATCTCTTACGATACTGCAGATGTATGATCCATTCGCTCAATTTGTATTGTCTTACTAATTATTGTGACCAACTCACGATATATCTAAACATATGCCACAAATTCACTAGAACTGATTGGATAAATTGTCTTAATGTTTTTGGAGGTGTTTCGGTTATCTGTTTTTGCATTCTGAGCATTCCAGTGTAACGTGTGATCTGTTGTCTCTCACTTCTTTTTAAATTGATACAGAGTAGTGCTTGACTGCGATTCCATCTGATGGTAAGCAATTATGCAATCGTTGATGGTGAGGCGTACTAGTTTATTAAGAGCTCAAGGCTCTAGACACCCAAATTATAATCGGTCATGAAGATCGCAACAGGCAAATTGTTCCAGTCCTTCGACTTACGCGTTATAAACGACGAGGCGAAACGCTTAATCCGAACCGTAAAGGTTTCAACAACGTAAGTGTGGATACTCGCCGTACGTTGTCCGACGATGGTAAAAATAGCTATAACCTAGGGGTCTTTAAGTCAAGAGTGAATAGATTGCTTCTAGGCAAGCGTGCTCCATCGTCGGCCACATCATCGCTTACCATCAGGTGAGATTGTGGTCAAACGCGAGCCTACCCAAAAAAAAAAAATGAGATGATGGGATCAAATCATGCCATTCCCGCGCACACTCTCCAAATTTTATCCTGTTAAAGACCGAAAGGCTGGCTACCCTACGCCTGTGCCCAATGTTTTGAAGATTGGGCTTAACCAAATCTGGATCACCAATCAGCCTGCCATTACTTCAGCTATTACTACTTATTCTCATGACATTACTTCTTAACTTCAACTTTCCTCCACCAGGTACGCGATGACTTCGAGTCTCTCAAGTCCTCTCTTCACCCTCACCTATCATCACTGGCGTCTTTAGCCCAGGGGGCCCCGCTATCGACGCCCAGCAGTGTTTTCGCTCTAGCGGGCGCGGGGGCCACGGGCGGCTTTCCCTACGCACCCCCAGCATTCTTGGCCCCCGCACCACCGCCGCCGGCGCAGCCAGCAGGTTCGGCCTCATCATCCTCGTCGGAGGGCAGTGCTGCTGGCTGGAGTTTTGAAGAACAGTATAAGCAGGTCCGTCAGGTAAGTTCGTCTTTACTTTTATTTTGTTGATGTTTTGTTTAAAATTGAATGGAGGAGAATGGTTGAGAACGAATGAACATACGTCTACAAAAACAAACAATTCATACAATTCAAGTTGAAAATGTTTTCCCACATATAAAATCAATAACCATTTCAATTCCAATAGGCAAAGCAAAGTAACATCGTAATAGCTTCACGTTGCATAATAAACCATAAACGATTTACTTACCATAGAGCAATCAAATAAAATCGCGCCGACCCTCGCCCAACCCTACTGAATTATTCACAGCACACATTACGTGTCTATGTGTCCAATAAAATGGATTCCTAAATCGCTACATAATGGTCTGTTCAACCCGTTCCTTTGTTACATATTTCATTGGTTTCGCGAAGGGTTGTCAAAACATGTGAGGGGTCATTGCGGCCCCCGGATGAATAATAATCCGCTGTCGCGTTGGGAGGGTTGGGGACAGATTGACAATGTTCTTTATGACTTTATTGCGGTTATGCGAGGGTTTCGTGGTGATGTTTTTATTATTATCAACTTATAAATGGTTATGAGGTGGGTTTGGTTATTTTGACGTTTGAAAAGGGACGTGCCAGTTAAATTTTTGCCGCCACGAAAAAACATTGTTGTAGGTAGGTTTTTCTTTTTTCAAGGATTAACTTATTCATTCTTCAGCATAATTAAACTCCGTTTAGTGAAAGTTAACAAGTTCTTTGCAATTTTCTGATACAATAAGTAATGATAAGTATTTTATTTTCGCGTCACGATCTCTTGAACAAGCTGTTAAGTGTTCTATCAACGGGAAGAAAGGTATAATTGGTTGCGGCTGATCACGCTGCTATTGTTCCCTAATTTGTTGAGGCACGCTTGTATGACTTTACGTAACACCGAATAAGGACACGCATTCACGGTGCGACCGTGTTCCTTAATCATTCGACAGATCTGAAAGGTTTTCTGATTTCTGTGGCAAATTGATTTTGATTGTCACAGCGCCATCGGCTCTGGTACTCAAAGGGTAACTGAATAAGCAGAGTGACAGAAATTATTTGTTGATTCAATATTTCAAAAAAGGAAGACATCAATTCAATATTCTTTTTGCGATAGGTTACAATAATTCCTGACATGTCGATATGGTCGTAATGTAATTACTTAATACTGGATTAACCAATTTTAGATATCTTATTCTATCATAGATTTAGTTTTTGATTTGAAGAATAGATAAAAGCTGATTGATTCATTATGCATCTCGGATTATACTAGTTGCTCAGTATGGCGTATAACTATGTTGCAATAGAAAGGTATAACAAACATCAAGCATGATACATTCAATGTGCGTACAGCTAAGGAGTAGAACCTAGGAGCTACTCGTATAACCTGAATTTAATTCAAATGTGAATAGGTTATTTATTTCTAGGCAAGCGTGCTTCAAAGACAACTACATCATTGCTGAGATAGTGGTCAACCGCTACCTTCATCATTATCATTTCAGTCTAAAAACATTCACTGTTAGACTTAAGCCCCCAAGTGTTGCCACGACGGCCGGGCCTATGCGTCTCGCACCCACCAAACTCTCGTAACCTTCACCAGGTCATCAGTTCACCTTTGGAAGGCTTTCCAATGCTCTGTCTATGCGGTCCTCACTTCAAAACCGAACCTATCATTAATTTTAAAAAAAAGGCTGTCTTTTTAACTCGATCAATTAGGATTCCTGTAAGGTAGATTCGATATCCTTTCGTCTTGCCATCCATGGCCATCCTACAGTTATACATATGGCATATTGGAGTCAAATTAACGAGGCAGAGAATCCTTTATCTCAGTATGCTCGCGTGCCTCCCGCGTTAACGAGGTGCACAAAGACTTCAATTGATACCCACCTTCCAAAGGATCAATTATAAACTTAAGGATATGTGCGGTTCAAAGGGTATTATGTAGGCGATATATTGTTGAAATGTGCCTTTAATTTGTAAAGAATTTTATTGTATACTTCATTTTATATTGGCTACATTTTATTTGCATGTGATTCGTTCAATGAGAGGGAGAGGAAGGCCGAAGAAAAGATGGATGGATTGTGTGTTGAGAGAGGAGAGATATGAAAGAAAAGGGAGTTTGTGATAGTTTGATGGACGAGTGATAAGACAGAATGGAAGAAAAAAAAACGTTGCGCCGACCCCAACTAATATGGGATAAGGGCAGGAAGAAGAAGATTCGTTCAATGATCGAGAATGTTTCTTTTGCTTGTTCTTCTTCTTCCTGCCCTTATCCCATATTACTTGGGGTCGGCCCAACACGTTTTCTTTTGCTTGTTATGGTATTAAAAATTACTTGCTAGCAATTGGAAAAAGTTCTGTTGCATATAGGTTCCTGCTCAAAATTCAAGCAAACAGCTCTTTTGTTATCAAAATTACCATATTTAACAAGTCTTTCAATTGTTATTTTTCAACCAAAATTAAACACCCTGTTTAAGGTAACTTCGACAACCAGCCAGTTACAGACAATGGCCCGAAAATTATAATTTGGGCTTTTAGCTTTTCTGGTCGTTCAGGCCATAAGGTGTAGAATATGTTCCATTGTGCCTAGCCTCAAGTTTAGCACGTTAATTCGGTCTACATATCGTAATTTGCGACACAATGTGCGACTCACAATGAGGACAAAGGAGTTGGTGCACTCACAAAGCAACATAGTCAATGTGTTAATGTATTACCATTCGATGTTGACTGGTGAGGAATTCAGTTTATGGCCTGTTATTGGTATTTATTCGGTTTAATGCATCCTTCCTTTGTGATGGAAGTAGCTTGTGGATAAGTCGGTCTACAATGTTGATAGATTATATCTTGATTATTAAAAGTTTGCGCTTTAATGTATTAAGGTGCTTTGGTACAATGTTGTGGAACAAAGCTGATGTTGCCATTAATTTGGATATGAAATAAAGACTTACTGGTCAAGTAATCGTTTCTTAGTCATAATATTTCCCAATGTAAAACGCTAGCTCTTAGTGTAATATTTTTTTTAATAGTTACACAACATGAATTAAAGGAGTGTTCATCGATTTTCGTGCACATGTAGATTCGTGCAGATTTACGCTTTGAAATGTACAATTATTTAACTTTCTGGGTGTAAATGGTTCATTTGGAAGGAATACTTTAAGTTTAATTTGAGAATTATCACAGTCACGCATAGAGTAAAACTGTTGTCTAGGAGCTTTTGTCCTACAATATATTATTATATATTGCATTTGATTGAAGTTTCCTCGATATTTTTTTTTTATATTAAATTCAAATAGAACTGCCGAAGCCAATTACACTATTTAAACACATAAGTAACACAAAAAGAGAAAACAATAAAACATTAAAATTAACACAGACAAGTCACATGTCGCGCAGGACTTTAGTGGTAGATACCACTTATTTAATAAATAGTAGACACAGGCATGCATTCATCTCACAGAATTTCATACATTCTGACAGTATCGTCTTCCATTCTTCCTCAAACATATTAAAAAATATAAATACCATCCATCACAACAGCAGTGTAGATTCTGGAAACTCATAGACCGCGAGTTCACTAATAAAAAAACAGCCGTCTTCATCATCATTTTCAGCCAAAAGATGTACACTATTAGACATAAGCCTCCCCTAAGCGTCGCCATAACAACCGTTCCTGTGCGTCTCGTGTACTTACAAAGGATTTCCGCAATCCTCACTAGTCATCGGTCTACCTTGTCATGTCTCAGGGGGCTTTCCAATATTGCATCTTCCGGTACGTTCTCGTCACTCCAGAATCTTTAGGCCCCATCGACAACAGAGATTCAGACAGGCAGCTTACATATCAATGTTATTTTGATCCTCATTATTATTTATTTGAGGTCACCGTTCATGGCTTCTTCTTTTATACTTCACAATCACCATCTCCATAGGCAATTCCTTCTTAACCATATCATGTTTATACAATCCGTTCATTATTTATTATATCTTCTTCTATTCTTATATTTATCGTCATTTAAATCTATCTTAAAATGATTCTTATTCCTTTACATTATGAGTTTTGTGATTTAATTGTAGTGTAGTTATTATTTTGTAGGTACTGTTACTTCATAATTTTTCAAATATATTATGTTTTTAACTAATGTAGTTGGTCGTGTTATGTTAAAGTAAATAAATAAATGCCTGTACAATGTTAACTGATTTCTGCTCATCTTTTTGGTTATTGGTGATACTTTGAACAATTCAAATTTTCGTACAATTGGTAGTATTAGTAAGAGGAGGAGTATTTAATTGTATTTATAGTAAAGACATAAGTATGTAGTAAATATTTACACAGATAAACTAATTACTGAGCTCCAAATTGCAAAAAAAAAAGTTGCAAAGAAAAAAAGTTTCCTTGTATGGACAAGGAAACTTAAAATAGCTTTCGATAGTCGTCACCAATCGCTCAGACCGAAACAAACGCGCGTCGCGATATAATCGCACGGCTGCACGCGCGGGCGATAATCGCACATTTGTCGCGCGACTGCGGCGCGTTTGCGTATATCGGTCTACTTGCGACGCGTCACGGTGCCTTTGTGCGATTCCGATCGAGGTTTAGATATTGTTCTTATGTTTCTAATGCTCTAGTTAATGCGGCTTTAAGTTCGTATTAAACGCTTAGTTACGTTAACGTTGGTTTGCCACGGATTTGGATGAAGTTTTCTCCTATTCAAAAGTTGTGAAACTGTTTTCCTGAATTTTCTGTAATGAAGTAATGGCATGTAGCACATACATTTCTATAACTCACTCTAGAATTTCATAGACGTCATTAGACGTAGGTATCTTGTGTTGCATTTGGAATGTGAAAGGAAAAAGACTGTAATCGGAATGTGGTTTTCTAAATAGGTACGAAATACAACGGCATGTGAAGTTTTTCATTGACTTCTAAAGGGCCTTCTTGAAAACATTCTGAAGTTCTTGGTAACATGTATAATTGATTGAAGTCAAACAGTTTACTGGATAGGCATGAATAACACGAGCCGTATCACACTATGTTGTTATAATTCTATCACTTTCCTATGTTTGATCAATCCACTTCGTAACTCCTCGCCTATTGACACAGAGAGTGATGAATTTGTCGATTGAATGAAATCTGTGGTCACGTTTACTCAAGGGACTACGTAAATACGCTTCATTCATTCGTACTTCATTCTTTATTCTCCAATTGAAGTTAAACTGTGCAGTGATTATGGACGGATCGCACCTCTACGTGAACGTAATGACAAGTTTCAATCTTTTGCAACTTTAATTACACAGTGGACGTTGTTTGCGTGCGTATTTAGAAAATGATACATTTATGTATTACCTTTATAAATAATGACCCGCTATTAAATGTTATACGGTTGCTTAATCGTAAATACAAAGTTATAGATAAACGGTAGCGTAATAAAGCAAAAAAATATGTTTCCCCCCTCGCTCCTCCCACATAATTTCTTCCCTATAGCAAAAATAACTAGGTAGACAGACCTGCGAGGCTCCGTGTGTATAAACATTTATATTTCTGCTAATAGTATGATTATCGCGCCCTCTTTAGGGCGTTGTCGTTGAATTAACAGTTATTTGTGCAAAAACCGGAAACTGTTCGAATTTCCACCTTGTGGCTTGGTGGTAGGGTTATAAATTAAAAAGTATAGAACTGACGTGAGACTTAAAGTCCATAAACGGCGGCCATGTTGGAAAGCGCACTGTTTTCCGACCCTAAATCATCGGCGCGGATTATTGTTGTTCCTTTTATTAGCGTCTACTGTGTTGCTACTTGTCTGATAGTGTATTCATAGAGTAATTTTAAAGCCTGCAACAATGTGTGGACGAGAATGGGCCATGTTTTTAGATTTACTTTTTGTGTCACAACAACCGAAAATGTTGAGCGTTTGAGGTGTGCCTCGTTTCCGCTACGTCACACCTGTATTTAGGAAACTTTCCAAGTTATAAGTACACAATGTAAATAAATACGTGTGAGCTTTGTAATCTTGGGTCCCAAGACATATGTATGTACTTATCTAATTCCGAATGTCTTCGTTTGTAAACTAACTGTTTTGGATCCGTCTTCAAAACGAACTATGCAGAGTTTTCTTTATCTACGTTTTTTGCTTGGAAGCGTCTGCTGTAACGTTGGCATAACAGCCTTTTCAAAAGAAATTAACGACGTGTCAACCATTGAATTTCAAAACAATTCGTTGTTATACACAGATTCAGGCTGCTTCACTAACAAATGGCCCTCAATCAAAGACATGCAGTAACACCTTCACTTGTTTGCTACCTACTTTTTTTATTATTGACGAGTTGACCCGTCAGATATTGTCTTGTCTTAGCAATGAACTGTCAAACGCCCAAAGGTTATAGTCGTGGTAAATTTCTAATTTTCTGTCCAACTTTCATAATTATTTAACATTCTCCTGACTATAACAAAATCCAACAAAAAGAATTTGCAAAATTGGTCCAGCCGTTTACGCGTGATGACGTGACCATGGAAAATAGGGAATCATCTATCTATTTAACAGGAGAAACTAACTGAGACCGACGCACAATCGAAACTGCAAGGATTAGGAGCGTGAATTGACAGTGTTTTTTTTTTTAAGAAAGGTATAACCATAATACGCATAATCAGCCTCCTACTGCTGGAACTCAGGCCTCCTCTCTAGGAGAGGATTCTTCAAAATTCAGGGGATGAAGCGGGGTTCTAAAGTTTGTATGAATAAACCTACTTACATGCGAAGTCGCTTGCAGAAGCTAGTTTTTAAATATTTAGATGGCTCGTACTTGACCACTATCACACCAGATGGTAAGCGACGATGTGGTCGACGATAGAGCACGCTTGCATAGAAATAAGCCATCTTTCTTTACTTAAAGACGAAGGTTGTAGCTTTTATTCCAAGTTCCTATAAAAGTCCATATGTCCAAGATTCAGTATTGTCACGTAGTCGACTGCGCGCACGCCGCGGCGTCGCTCGTCCATTAGTCAAGCGCCCCCTGCGCCGCGCACTTTATGCGCGACTGTGCGACACGTTTGATTTTATACTATTTATCATTGCTATAAATTGCCCACATTGCAAAACACGTTGCTTGGTACAAATTGATGGGGTTATAGACCGATTGTGTGGTATAAATTCATTGTAGAATTTATTAAAATTAAATTGAATTTGGGCTGGATATATTTGCCACGTGTCAGATTAGAAATGAAAGAATTACCGAATTGGTCTCGTCAAATGCTAGACGACGTGGTGGCTGGCTATGGTGAAGATGATGAGATGGACTAGATTCATATTGAAAGGATTGTTCCGTAGTACAGTAATACAAAACCTAATTGTGTTAAAACGAGAGATTTAGGCTGTTTCATTATCATCATCATCATCATCATGATTTCAGCCGAAAGACTGCTGGATTATCTGTTAGGTTCCAGGTTAATAATTGTTAGATGTTATTTTGGACTAACAGTTTCCCGTGTTTTCACCTGCGTTTTTAGTTCTATTGATCGTAGCGTGAAGTTATAATAACTTTTACCCTTTCTCGATAAATGAAATGGGCTATCCAACACTAAAATAATTTATCAATTCCAACAAGTAATTCCAGAGAATTGCACGTTAAATAAAACTTTATTTTTATTATTGATAGGTTTGAGCTTGACGGCTGTCTCACCTGAGGGATAGAGAAAATGGTAGTGCATCTTCCTCGTATTCGCTTGCCTGGAAGTAGATAGTCTAATCAATCTACTAAAAAGTATAAATAGGCAGGTTTTGTCGATGTCTTAACGTTAATTCTTACCGTTTTACTGCTATCGAAGGTTGGTCTTGAGCTCCGCATATCGTAAATGCTTCACCACTAGTCATCAACTCGCATTGCCTTACTTTTTTGTGACTAGTAGGTAATCTCTCAACCCTTAAGTGATTTATTTAACATTATCAGCACATGTTCTACTGATTTGCTTCCTGTGGCTGCGTTGGTTAGTAGCTAGTCTATAAGATTGCATATCGCTTAATTTTTTCCAACAGTAAATAGTTTAAATTTTCAAATGTAAACAACACCACCACACCCAAAGGTTCGTAATCTCAAAACGTGGTTGTTTTAAATGCACGTGAACTATTAGATTCGCTGTAAACCTTTTAAAGTGGCTGTAAGGTTATGGGTGCGTCGAAAAAAAAGTAACTTATTTTTTTAACGGGCAACCCAAACGATTAGCCAAGTGAGCCATCGTGCTGGTATTCGAGTGTGTTGGATATTTATTCCGTCTAGACGGTTTATCTAGTGGATGCTTTCGATACGTTTATCAGGGTGAAACGTTTTATACACTTGAAATTGAAAAGTTAACGACGAATGAGCTTTTAAGCTTTTTTTTCTGCAGCGTGTAACGCTTAAGCCGCTTAAAAGTCAAAATAATTGTCTATAGATTGTCGGTATCGATGTAACTGTCACTTTTGTTGTTTGTGGTTTAGGTGGCAAACATTTAATGTGCTTTAGAAGTTTTTATTTTCCTTGCAGATTTTATTTGGCTACACATATTTTTCTGCCAATTAGTTTAATTTTAATGGCGTCTCGAATTTTAATAAGCTTGTTTGGAACAGTACTTTTGGCGTTATCGTAGAACTTTCTTGTGACGTCAGACTTACAGCTACATAACAAACAAATTAGTCAAACATTAAAAAGCATTCGAGACTTCCGATCCTAATTAAGGTGTGTTCGAACTCGTTATTGTTGTTTTTTCTTTAGATTTAGATGCGGCTATTATCGTTAAATAGCCGATTTGTCGTCGCAATTAGCCTTAAAATGTGGAGTTGTACATAAATCGGTACTATTACGTGTATCGGCCTCATTATCGGGCGAGCAGCCGTTTATCTTGTAACTTACAACAGTATGGACAGCTAACATTTAACGTTTTATTGTAGTTACTTGTAATATCAAGGAGTCAGACCTACATATAACGACTACGGGATGGTTCAAAGGAGGTATCGTAGCCCAAAGACGTACAGGGCAAGAGAAAGAACACGGTGGGTCCAGAATCATTAAACAACCTAGCCAGAGGAAGTGCCTGACTTTTACTGATTAAGTCCACCCGTATTCTTCCTGGATATCCATATCCTGTATCTTTCGTGTTTTTTCTGGATCTTTCGCACAGGATCGTGCGTTGTGGTGACACTTGGGGGAGGCCTATGTCTAGCAGTGGACGTCTATCGGCTGAAATGATAATTTTGATGATGATGTATTCTTCCTGTAGCCATTTGTGTTCAAGTGCCACGGTCATACTTTCAAAAAAATCTTGTTAAAAAAGTCTTGTTGTGATAAAATCTTAGCAAATATTTTAATAAAAATCATCTATTTATTATATTGTATTTACTTATGTATGAATATAGTTTTATTTAAATAGACACAACTTAAAGTTTGACTGATAGAACATACCTGAGGCATTAAGTCCGCCTCTGCACATCTGTGCGTGTAAAGTACAAATCCAAATATAAAATGTTTATTTCTATAACTACTAGTTTATGATTGGAGCCTCCTTTTAGCATGATGCCTGTATTAGGAAACTCCGTTGCTCCATAGCTTTAGCTATTACTCAACTTAAAAGTGTTTTATTTAACACTAGCTTTTGCCCCCGGCTTCGTCCACGTAGGCACATACAGCCTATATCACTCAGGATTATAGCAGCTTTCTTTCGGCGAAAAGATTTTAGTAATCGGACTAGTACTTTCTGAAATTACCTCCCACAAATAAAAAAAAACATTAAAACAAACTTTACCTCTTTATATTATTAAGTGTAGATTATAGATAGCATTACCATTTTTTTTTTGAAAAAATATATACTTTTTATTAAAACGACACTAATATATTTTTTATTGTGACAACTAAATAAATAACTGTGCAAGAGATGTCGCAAAGGACCAATAATTGTAGTATAGAGTGTTTATTCCAATAGTCATCTAATGTCAAGACGTCATTCAAATACAATTTTAGTATCAATCCACAAAGTTACCTTCAGCAATGACTTCATCTTTATCAATTGTTATTTTAATTTTGTAATTATCATTTATGTTAACACAGAACATACAGTAATGTATTCAGTGGACTAAATACAGAATATCGATATATCTAACTAGTGAAGCGATAATTACGAGGACATTATCTAGTGACGCGCTCTAATTGGTCGATATTGAATGTCATTCTGACAATAATGACATTTCGACGAGACGTTGTAACTAATTGTTGACAATTGTATACTGTATTGTTTGGTTTATTATTTTTAAGATTAGATTAGTATGGTTTTAGTAGAGTTTTCCTTATGCAAAGCTTCTATGCTCAATGTTTAAAAATACACTTAATTGCGTCTTAAAGTTATCAAGAAAACGTATAGTGTTGACCATTTTAGAGACAGAAGAAACGAAAAGCAAAATTAGAAATTAAATAAAAAAAATACGTTGAAAAATATTGGGACAGATATCTATTCTTAGTGGGTTCAGGAAGGTCCAAAGTTCTAGATTATGTATTTTAACTAATTTACACCACGTAATAAAAAAAAATATATATTAAAAAAAGTATGCTTTATTCTCATAGTAAATTTCTTCACCTGCATCTAAAATCCCCACCAATTTTAAGATAACTTGATTAGTATAGAGTTACCTTCTATTTGGGCGACATATCAGGCGCATGCGTGGTTCTCGGCGTGATACCGTCGCTGACGCACCCCAGCTGATCGCTATTTCTGGGGACTTGCATGGAGCCCCTGCGTTGGCGCAAGTCATGGTAGGGAGCGGACAAACGATGGTGCCAATGATGGGATGGGATGAGACATAATCAATTTATTCTTACGTTGTCTTGTTGAAATTTATGTGGGAAACAGAATGTGTGTGTTTTGCTGTAACTGTTCTGTTAGGAATGAAATTGTTTTGGGATGATGTTGCCGCAAATAACTTCAAAATTTCTAGTGATTTCTTCCAGAGATATTGAATCTAAAGTCCTTCTAAATACTTTTTGCAGTTGACCAAGTCTTGGTCAAAAGTTAGACCACAACTTTGTTCTAGACAAGTGACATTCTATCAGTGAAAGAATAGAAATGGCAATTGTTAAAAAGTGAACTGTGTATGTTATTAATAGTTGCTAACGAAAGTTCACGGGAACAAACCCTTTACATAATACCTATCATCAAATAACTCCTCACACTCTGAGTGGAGTATCAGACTTTAGTAGAGTACCAGGAGCTTTTAACACGAATCATTTTACGATCTAAACTGAATTGATATAGGGATGAAGCTAAGTTGTATAGCTTCATCTTAGTTCCTTGCTCGCACACCTGACATTTTAAAATATCATAGTAAGGCCCTTGGACCTTTATTGGCACACCTAACTACACACACACCTTAAAGATGTTCGTACCTTCCTCTCTCTCTCTCTGTTCGTATTGTTTTTTTTTTTCTATATCTCAATATCTCCATTATTATGCTCAATTAGTTTTTGTCTCCTTCATATTTTTTTCCAAATCGCTTCCTCTTCTATATTGTACGCAATTGCATCGTCTACCAGTGGGAGTGCTATCAATGCGTGCAGCACTCCGCATGTGGCGTATTAATTTGATATCCTTTTTATTCGCATATGCACCGAACAATAAATATGGTCGTTGATCAAAATAGTATGATTCTATTAATGTCTTTTGGTCCTTTCTGAATGGAAAAAATATGGCTGTTTAGGTTGTTTTTAATTTTTTAGATGTTTTATGTATCTATACTTATTAATATTATATAGAGGTAGGAAAGGTTTAGTTTTTATGTTTGTAATGAATAAACTCAAAAACTAAAGAACTGATTTTATTAATTCTTCCACCAGTAGTATGCTATTTTATTACTGAGTGCTATAGGCGTAATAAATTTTCTTATTTCACGCAGGCAAATCCACTGGCAGAAGTTAATCATTCATAAAATTCATTTTGGATAGCTCAATTATTGTAATGTTTATTATATCACAGTTATTAAAATAAATGTTCTAGTTAATTTGCAATAACCCTATAATATCACAGAATGAGGATATCATTCGCAACTGGAATCAGTTTAGTTGTTGAAATGTAAACAGAAACAAATCTCTACCATAACACTTTCGATAGTAGAATCTAGAGTACTACAAGATATTTCGGTATCAAACGATTACTATATCGTGAAATTATTGGCTCATTTACTTATAGATGAAATATTGTATCAACGATTTCGATAACTTGTTGATAGACGGAAATAATATTGATGGCTAATGGATGGTAATTGAGCCAGTTTCCAGCTTTGTTTTCGCCATTTTCACAAGTACATTGTTTAAGAGTATAAACTGATTTATTATTTGATATGATCCGTCGACTGACGCCTCACACTCGCAATACAAAACTGTTAGAAATATGTTTTTATTGTGTGTTAATTCTACGTTTCTAGTTACCTACGTCCGTAAGCGATTCTTTGTGATTTAAGAATGTTTATTTGCGCTGTATTTTTGGTACTGTGTACGTTTAGAGTATTTTTTGTGTATTTGTAGTTTTTGTTTAACTGATCACTATGCAATGTTTTATTCGTATTCCAAGAATGAATGGCTGCGTGAATGATTTGTTCCTCTTGACTCAACAGGCTGGTGCTTGTGCCACATTGATACATTTCGGCTAGATCTCTGTTAGAAATATTGATCTATGATGTTTAGATAATTACGTTTTCTTCCTACATTACTAACACTTCGACTTGGTAAATCTTCACTAACATTGTTGCTGTCTGAAAAAGGCGTTATGCTGCTTATACCAAGGTCTTTTGTTACAAAAAGTGTAATTTTCCATTTATCAATTTTAAATCAGCGATCTAATTTTGATATGCAATGTCGAAATAGTGTGGATGGCCATCAGCCATTGGTGTAGACGCGTGGGCCATATGTATCGAGTCATGGCGCATTAGCGTGTCGGGTGACCGTCACTCTGCAACCGTGCAACAAGCTATTAATATCTGAACCGGGATTCTGTTATCATTGCCTGAGCAATCGCTCGATGAATTTGATGAAATTTTTTGTATGGAATCCATTAGTGATGCCCTATATATGTGAATTTGAAATAGATTTGCAAATGTTTATGTTCTTTGCATTCTCTATTTAAGTCTATTTCTTCTTCTTCTTCTTGGACAGTCACTTCATATTGGACTGCATTTATTTCACATGCAATTCACATAATCTGAAACAATGAAACTTACTTCGTACGGAATGATTGATTACTTAAGTAACTTTCTTTTGCAGCATCATCATTATGTTTTTTAAATTGGTTAATTTTCCCGTATCACTATTATACAAGCCTCTTCTTCAGCTTGCCTATTGCCACCATTATGGGGAGGCAAGCTAAGGAAATTGCTTTTACATCTTCTTTTTTTACTGCCATACCTTTCATACCAAACCCCATCTACCCTGAATCACTTACGATACGTACGTAGATGGTAGTACATCAAATCACTGATCATCTACCCTTCTTGGCCACGCGTCTTATATTCTCGTGTTACTAGAGTGGCTCGCGCTACGAGGGTTGCGAGGGTGCGACTGAAATAGGCGCACACGCAGCATCTGCTGGTATTAATAGCCCCCCAAAGTGAATGTAGTATCAAGGACGCGGCCGTTTATATCGCTTGATTACTGACTTAGGAGGGATTTGTTGTTTGGATAAATGAGTGGAAGAATGCACGCATCCATTCCACATAGGCTGATCTGTTTTAAATGAAATATTGAACTTTTTCTATAGTGAAATGTTTGTTACTGCAGATTTTTGATTAAGTACGAGAAAAAGAAGCATAATATGCTCGTGGACAGCATATTATGCTGTTCATGAGAACGGTGTGATTTATCTATTTGGTAACAAATTCAAGTTATGACATAAGTAGGTACACACATAATTCGGATATCTGTGTATTATTATATTTTTTCCTAGGTACATTGTTTTTATAAGTGACACTAATTTATTAGCCCGTTCTTATTTCGAATCTCATTTATATTTTGTTAAATGATTTAACAAAATATACAGACTTCCTTTAACAAGCTGATGAATGCCTCCGCTTCTTTGTTCCAAAACCACGGACGCAGATTTATTATTTATATTACAACTTCCTTTACGTGAAACCCCTAAATCGATCCGAACATTTGGTTGGCAGTTTTTGCTCCAGACATTCCTATAAAATGTTTATCACCGATGCATCGTACACATGTGGCGGCAGCCCTCTTGACTAGAGAGATTATTCTAAAATTTCCAGATTGCCACCCCGGGCAAAAAATAAATAAATCCATGCTCATGGACAAAAAGTGTCCCGAAAACTCGAGTAGATGATTACAATCCCCTTGAAATACAGATTTACAGTTATCGCTGCTACGAACCCTGAGAAATCTGCTGTCATTTTTATGAGTGTTTTTAATATCGGTTCCATAATTCTTTCAGTGTGTGGAAATCATTTTATGTAAATGGAGATGGAGTGTATTCCTTTCAATTGATTTGGTTTTAATGGAATTTGGTGTGGAATTCCTTGCCGGAGTCTGTGTTTCCTGATAGCTACAACCCGGGAATCTTTAAGTCGAAAGTGAAAAGGTTTCTTTTAGGTAAGCGCATTCCATCGTCGACCGCATCGTCGCTTTCCATCAGGTGAGATGGTGGTCAAGCGCGAACCTATCAACAATAAAAAAAAAATTCTACTATGTTCGGTAAAATTTTCATTTCTACTTTCATACTCTCTCGAATGATATTTTTCTGACAATATACATTCATATATCTTCAAAAACCTAAACTGCTTTAACTTCAGAATTATTCATGAGTGTGCGTAATTTAATTGCTGTCTTTCTTAGTAGGCGTGTCTATTTTGTTTACGTCAGTGTTATTTGCATGTGTTGGTGTGATGCCGTTGCCGGGGGTGGTGCAGGCGCAGTCGACCCGCGGGTTATCATTTCCTGTTCTTATTTTAAATTTTACAACATAATATTTTTTGCTTATGGCGGGAAGCTAAAGTGCTGTTATTACTTTGTAACTGCTGAATGTTTTTGACGATCAAGATATACTCGTATTGGCTATCACAGTAATATGTATTAAATTTACTGTTTTAAGTAAAAAAATATTTTGGTTTTGCAATAAATAACCAGGATGGTTTGTTTCTGACTTACTAAATTCAGAGTACCCATTGTGGTAGAAACCATCGACACAAGAAATAAGTACTGTAATTTAAGAATGGCTTCCTGCTTGATTTCCTTTTACGACATGAAAACATGTTCCATGCAATTGTAAATTGTATCACCAAGGGGCCCGATTGTTGGCATTATTTTTTTTTAATTCGCAGTAGCTACCTCTCAATTTCTCAGCTTCGCTACATGGATTGTCGGCACAGTCGATTCGGACGATAAAACTGCAAACAACAATAATTTTACTGTTTATACACGTAATTGTTTATTAGGGCGAGCCCGGCTGCCGGTGCCTTTTGTCGGTCGCTACGTCAATATGATTTTATTACGCGCGATTCGCTGCGGCCGCGCCTATGTGTAAGCACCTTAAAGATTTGCGATCGAATGCAACACTTGGCCTAACCTGTTGAAAGTTATTTCTTAATTCATTGTTTTTGTTCATTAGGTTAAAATGTATGTCTGGTGGTTGCAGAAGCCACATTAAATCTCACAGCTACATATCGTAGCTTAATACTTCAAGTGGCAAAAATGAGCTTAATTTTTTGTGTATCTAAGTAAAAACTCTTTTTTTTTGGTGTTGTCTTTAGGCCAGGGCTGCGAGATTATTCGAAAGAATTATTGCGGCTCTAGAACACAAAGGACAATTAAAGGAACACGGTTGGGTTTTATTCAGTAAACGTCTGACACTCTCTCCCGCTCCGCTCAGAGCGCGAAAATTCTGATAATTCTGGATGGAGCAAGACGGAATATCAGACTTTTAGTGATTAAAACTCTGTCCTTTGCATTCTAGGGTCACGGTGACTATTCGATGTTATTTAGAGGTTTCCCACATAAAGAAAAGATCTTAAAGAATGAAGAAAAAGAAGAAGAAAAGGAAGAAGTCCAGCAATCGACGATAACCACTTAACAGTATCAAATAAAATAAGCTACAAAGTAAACAAGAGAGTTTCTAACTGAAACTAAAGCCAATACGAACACAATTAAAGAAAAAGTACCTACTGAAAATTCCAACAAAAATCTTAATAGTCCAATTAGAAGAAACGAAGCTCCACAATCAAATCATGTACAAACAAATAACAAGGCGAATGATCTACCAAAGGACCCACGAATGGACATGTCAAAACATACGTCCTTTGATCAGAGTCCAATTAAACGTGTTCTAGGAAATCACTTAATGAGTTGCACGTAAACAGCTGTGGCTTGTAGCACTTACTGCGGTGCACTTACTGGAGACTAAGTAGAAGAGCAGGTGCTTGGTGTCACTGGTCCTTTGGTTGGGTCTTTGTGGACAGGATTAAAGTTGATACTGAGTATTGTTTGTTACGTATGGATCTTCTAATGATATGTCATTGTTTGCTCTAAAAATAGAGAATTTAAACCAGTCCAAATTGATAAATTTATGTATTTTGAATCTATCAACTGTTACTTATTGTAATAGCTTAGGAGGCCTATCGAATATATTTGAAAAAAATCTGAAAATAAAACAATCTTGGATTGTTGCTAAGGTGAAGTCAGTTTCCAATTCAACAAGAGTAAACGCTATAGTGCACAAAAAAGGTGAAACATTATAGACCATTCTGAAACTATCTCCATCTATTAAAATAAAAACACAATAAAGCGACTAATCAATCGCTTGAGCACGCTTCAAGCGCTGGCCGGTAGCAAGCACGTGATCCTCACTAGAGGAGTGCGCTTGATTTGTTTAGACAGCGGCGATCACAAAGCGGCCGCGATCAGCCTGTAACGTTTCCTCTTTACGACCTCCCCAACTGTGGAACACTTTGTATAGTTATCCATTGTTTTATCAATTTCAATAATTTATCACTTGTGTCGAGAACGGAACGCGTCCGTCGCCACGTCGGTACAACGTGTGATTCTTGATATTCTTAGAAGTAAACATGCAACTGTTACGATTGCTGATGGGCTTTTTATTACATTTTGGTTGCTGTAATCGTTTCGCTGTTGTGCAACGGGTTCTTGTCAAATATTTATAGTGTGTGCCGAAGTGTATGATGCTGTTGTTTACGAACATTATATTTACTGGACGTTAGATATGGCTTTAACGTGAACTGAAGTGTGTAGTGTCGCAGTTTCTTGCGTAAAAGCTTGTCAATTCTTAATGGTATCTTATAAGGAACTAACTAGGCATGTGTCAACATCTTCACTTGAAAAAAAAAAAAATCTTATTGAAAACTAATCGTTGTGTCAAATGATGAAAGAACAAGACTAACTTTAAAAAAAATTGCCTAGCTGAATCTTACTTGCCAATTTTTAAAACCAATAAGTCCAAACTGACAGAAGCTTGACACGAAGTCAATCTAATTAAAAACCAAACATTTGTGATAGCATGAACAATAGTAGCGACGGGCGCGCCACCTAGGGCGCGGAGCTGTAAACGAGGCGTCATTAACGGCCTGTTTATAGGCGCTTTAAACACTACTTTAATTAAGTAAGTCGCTTATGTTACATTGCGAGTTATAGCTGATGTAACGCCTGCAAAAGCATTGATTTTCTTTATGTATTGTCACGATTGAGCATAGAAAGGGAAATTTTGAGAGACAGGAATAAACTTTGCTTAGATTATAAGAAAGAAAGAGAGAGTTATGCATCTATGCAATATCATCTGTTTCGTACGGCAGCTAATGGTTTGCTTCTTCAAATGAGCAATGTTCTTTATAAGGCAGGTACAATTTACTAGATGCTTCTAGTAGTTGTTTACAATTCGTAAATAGGGCTAGTAATGCGTTGTCTGGCCGTTATCGGTTGAAAACCATTTAACCCTCTTCTTAGAAGACTTTTACAACTTATGTGGGAAGATAAGCTGTTGATTGATACGTTTAGTTTCATCACGTGAAAACAAAACGAATGGAATTGCCATGGAAATGGAGATTCATAAAATCATACTTATGAAACTCAGCTAGATAGTGACAATAAAAGCCGAAAATGAAAACGTTTTATGATTCATATCCATCTTAAATATTATTATTCAAAACGGTCTCATACGAAAATAAAACTCTTTCATCAATACTAATTTTTATAGCTCGCAAAAGTTGTAAAACATACTATTTATTTTCTTTTTTTTTAAAGCATCTTTAATCTCAGCTGATTTTAAATTTGCGGCTAAACCGCAAGTGTTTACACTTTCAGTAAATATTGACGATGAAATTATTGAATTAATATATGTTATACTCAGAATCAAGTGGCAGTTGCGTTGGCTGTTGGGCTAATATTCTTATTATGTTTATCTTAAAAATGCACCATGGGATTCCCAATCTCCATTGACATCTTTGCGAACAACAATAACAAGATTTCTCTTTTATATGCGAAAACGTTTATTTGTTTTGTAGCTCTTGTAGTCGAGGAAAACAGATTTGTGATATTATTTTGTTTTCTAATAAAGGTGTAGCGTCTGCTTTCTTCTGTATTTTTCTAATGATGTCCTCCTTTCACTCAATTAATTGAATTCCAAGTATTTACGATAATTATTTTGTTTACAATCATTAATCGACCAACAGCATTGTTTACTTATATTATTTGTCGTTTCATTTTGCATCGATTATTCTCTCCTCTGTAATGACTCTTGATCACGAAACGGTTTTCTCGAACTCTCCCAAACATTGAGTTATCATGAGCGTAATTATGTTCACCATGAGGGGAGATCGAGGCAATCGGGAACTATTGACTATCACGTGTTAATTAAAATCGCGCGACGATAAATCTTCGCCCCGTGCGAAACGACGAGTGTTGGCAAAAGGCAATTAGGGATGTTACTTGGAATATCTGAGGGTGGCTTAAATATCTATTGTAATTGTATAGCCATTATTGATACAAATTTCATCCCACGCTCCATTGTAACAAGGATTGTTCTATGATAGTTCCGTCATAAAATTTTACAATACAATCAGGTAAATATTACGTTGTAAAAATATTAGAACTAAAAACTTTTTTTGTAACAATAGCGTTATCTCCGAACTCTAATTACACGTTCCGGATTGGTGTACCGATAAAGAAATTACTAGTCGATGGCATAATGTAGTCGCTTAGCCCGCACCTACTCAGTACAATAATATCAGTTATAAGAATGTTAATTACATGAGTATTTTTGGAGCAGATAATCCTTAAATGCGTAGAAAATTTGTTCAAAATCCATATGAAGTACGGTCACGAGCAATTATACAGGGTTATTTGAAAAGCACTAAGAACCTTACAGGACTTTATTAAAATCATAAACAACAACTTTGTTCCATGACTTTAATTCTACAAAACATAATTCATTTACCAAAAACAAACCTCCGATTTCGTTGTTCTATCTAACACGTTTCAACTCTGTATTTTGCTATACCTACCTACGTCTGTATGACGCCACACAAGCGCACCAAGCACTCCCGCCGCCCGATTCCCAACCCCTCCGCTATTGTACTATCGTTGCTTCGCAGACTTCGTGATATGAAAGCTCAATTTAAATATTTTTATTTTTGTATGAAAATCTGATGAACTATATATTAAAAATATTACTATGATAATATAATATTTTTTTAAAAGTCATAGAACAAAAGTTGTTGTTTATGATGTTAATAACAAAGTCTTAGTAGGGGTTACCTAGTGTTTTACAAATAACCCTGTATAAATTTATACATTGCTATATTCTCTAAAATATCTTAACTTTTACCTTTCAGCAAAAAGTGTAATTGTACAACTTATTTTAAATTAAATGTCCATAGGTTTTTATAAAATAATATTGACTATACACATTTTATACATTCTTAATGTTATATAATTATCCTGAGTATTCCCATCGGTTTGATGCTAAAGTTAGCTCAGACATCCTCGGGTCAATAGGCTTATGTCAGAGGTCGATTATGAATGGATTCGCATTAATTTGGTCGAGTAGGCTTGATCCCAAAGCTACAAAGGTTGTAAAAGAAAAAAGAAAATTTATAGTAGTGATCACGAGTGAAACAACTAGTCTAAAAGACTAGAGCTCACTATTCACATAGATACATAACCCAAAACTAAAGAAAACGTGACTCACGAACAATTTACACAAAAATGTTTAAATACCGTGTATTTAAAAGTCGAACATTTGTTTCTGATTATGTTGAAATTTTTCGTATCCATTTCATTGTAATTGCTTTGTACTAAATCTTTCATCTTGCATCTCATCCACATGGTGAATAAAAGTATCGTCCGTCTGCCCATTGTTTCACGGTTTCACAGAATATTTCGTAGAATCGTGCCCAATAATACTCCGTATCTATTGACTTCCTTTCCGATAGTAAAGATTCTTCGACGTTCTATTGTTTGTACGACAAAAATAATATTTTAATCGTTATTTAAACGTTTTTTGCCAGAATTACCCAGCCGACCCATTCTATTGTGATTTTTATTGCAGTCAGATTATTATTATGCTTGGGATAGTAAGGTAGGCTTAGTGATAACGAATAGTATCTTAGGCATTTAGTTGTAAATGTTTATTACGTTTAAAATGTTTTCTATACATTTAGGAACTTTTGAATTCAGGTAAAGTTAGCTTTTAGAATTAACGAAAGCTTTTGATAGCTTTTGGTTATCATATTATTTAACCAATTTACACCTAAAGTTATATCGTATATCTATGATGCAAAAGAATCGGGATAAGGTCATGAGGAAAGTTTCAAGCATGAATAAGAATGACTGTAACAGTTCAAGAAGACCAGAGAAACATTGAGTGGATATATGAGTGATGATATGACTAGAAAAGAGGTAACTACTGAAGTAACAATTAAAGGAGCGGCATGGGCTTCTCCGACCTCACAGAAATAGGATTAAAAGCAAAATAATGATAGTGAAGTGAAGTTCCTTAATAACTGTAACAAAAATAAAGCAAACGTGTGAATATTTTCTCTAAAGTGGTCAATTACTTGCTCAAATATCAATTGCTTGCTATACTTACAGTATGCACCAAAGCGTATGGCAAGCCTGCAATCTAAGAACTAAAAAAATTTATAATTTTATACAAACATTTATCATTTCTTTACTGCTGTATTCGCAATTTATAGTATTAATATCTTAAATTTGTTCAAACTAATTTTACTATGTAATTTTACTATGGGTTAGAAAACCCTAAAATAAATGAATTATTATTATTACATAAATATGTATGTCAAATTTCAATTTTTGTTTTTAGTTGATAGAATGTTAGCTCTCATATTCCTAAATTAAATACCACGTGCTAAGAAAAAGTAAAAAAAAATAAAGACTGCACAAGTTAGTCGAATCATGCAAAACCAACTTAAGGAAAAGTCAACCACCGTTAGTTCAAAGGGTGTGCTTTTCGATCCCATGAGGGATGCTATGACGTCACTGGGATTTTTTCGGCGTGTATCCAATGGATTCCCGAAATAACGGCACCGGCACCCGGCGGCAGGGTGTTTCATAGAAATTGTTGGATGAGTGGTCATTTACACTAAACTTGCACTTTAATAGTTATACAATATTGAACATGTGTTTTTCAATAGCACTGTTTAAATATTTGTCGATATTGGTGAAGACTTGGAGGAAGTTAACATAGACAAGGTTATAAACGTTTTCCTTATGATTAAAATTGATTTATTCAGACTTAAAGAACTGAAAACACATGCCTATAAAAAATTTATAAAATTTTTCAATATTACAAGCAGTCAGTTGTATGTAAAACTTGTAACATAACGATAATCAGGTGTCTTTTAAAATGCTAAAATGTAAAAATGATGCTCCCAAAATGTTAGGAGTATAGAACGATTAAACGTTCTTGAGAAGTAAAAAATTAGTTGATATATATTTTATTTATTATGGATAATAATAACTTAATTTTTAATTATTATACTTGATTAATATAGTTTTTTAATAGGTATTCGGTTAGTAAAGTGTACCATTTAATACTTAGCCATTTTGATTTTGTACAGTTGAAACTATAAATACACTTCGGAGATTCTCTAAAACATGTGAAAATACTACAATTGATTGATTTCAAATAATTTTTCGATAAATGTCAGACTTTGCCTGTAACAAATAAGCTTAAATTGTTAGAGAATATGCTTTATACTCCAAGAATGGTTATAATGAATAGTTAACCCGTTGAATGCCTCAATAGACCTGTCACAACATGACTAACCCTGCCAAATCCACCCGTATCAATTCAAGTGCCCGTATGACCAGATTCGCCCACTTTACCCCATTTATAAAGATATCAATAACAAGATATATTCGCCCCATGCAATCCTGTGACATTTCAATAGTAGGAATTTAATTGATTATTTGTGAAACGACGAGATGATATTGTGGCGAAATTATTATGGGACCCCTCATCGCTTGTACAATTCTGAGGGTTTATGCGATTCGCACATGGGGTTTTTAGGATAATTTGACAGGTCATCACTAGAAACTATGCTAGTAAAATCTTTTTCATTGTAATTTGCTATGATTTTCGCTACGCTATATCTATTAACATCAAAATATTTAAGGGTTCTACTGTTATAATGTGATGCATGAATTATTTGTTCATTCCGTCTCATATCTTCGTTTACGCTTTTAATGCGTGTTCGTGTGTCGTTGACTGTGGTGTTTATTGGTTTTCAATAGGTATAACCGATGGTAAATTACGATTCTGTTAACCTAAATGTTGTTTGAAAACATAAATACATATCTAAGAATCTCTTTGTACTTTTATGTGTTGTTTTGCTCACAATTCACGCACTAATTTAAAACAGTATCTTTCAATCAACAATGTTAAATTATAAAACAAGACAAATTCTCAGAATAGCTTTGCTCATTGTATCCACGCGTTTGCTATTTATAATTACAACTTAAAAAAAATCGTTCGAGAAAAGCTTATTTCTATTATTGGTGTAAATAAAAATGATATTTTTTTCATTTGGAATAAAGTTCATAATGGTTTGTATGAGTTGATGTTGTTTCAGTGCAGTGAGCAGGTAGGAATTTTAAATTTCGAAACGATCTCGTCTGGCGACAACCCCTGCGCCGCCAATGTCGATGGGGTGGAGCAGAGCCGTCTCGAGCTCGCGCTGTCTCGCTCACGCCTCGCCGCTCCGTTTATCTCTGTCTCGCCTATTATTGTCATATCAAGATTCGAACATTGCATTTTGTTTCCAATTTTCAATTTAGTTTATATCGGATGTTGGCAAGAGCAAGACGTCTGGCTTGCCGCCATACTTCATTGTGCACGTGTTTATGTCGCGCGCTCGACTTATAACATATTTGAGTTATTAGTTCGCGGTAAATAATTAAGTTCCTATTGTTGTTTAGTGTGAGTTGTTGGACTTTGATAGCAGTACTATTAAATGGAATTCATGGATTTCTTCAATACATTCATGGAGGACCGGCATCACCACCATCAGAACTCGCACGGCGAGCCTCCGAAGATGCCGAATTTTTTCGAAGTTGATAAGAAAAAGGTTGGGTTTATTATCATTATTACTTGATTTATTTTATTAATTAATTGTCCAATATGTATGCAAACTTTTTTCATCTACCGCTAAGCAACTTCTCAGTTGAAATTACGTAATTTAAAAAAAGACGGTACACAGGCAGTGACACTGACAGTTGACAGGTCAATGTTTTTTGGTACTTTAATTATTATAATCAACTGAAATGACTAAATAACCCTTCTCTAAGTTAATAATGTAGTATTAATTATTAAAAGAAATGATCGAACTTATAAAAAACATTTAATTAATCAGAGAAAGTAATGAAGTTGATATTTTTAGTGCTATCAAGAACCGTCCTTTATTTATCTATTGGCTTCCTCTTATTATCAAAATTCCACTAATTTTATATCATTTAGATACCCTTGTGTACATAACATGGCGGACTGGCGGTGCTTAATTTATTTTATTCTAATGATTTTATTGTTGAACGAGTAATCGAGAGCGCTAACGATCTTAAATGATTATAAAAGTTAATTAGGGATTTTCATGAAAAGAAATAATGTTTGTTTGTTTGATTTATTATCTACGAATAAGCTTATTATTAATTAGTTTATTTTAAAACACAAGGTAGGTAGATACTTAAAACAAAGTTACTATGTGAACTCACAAACAAGTCACAAGAAAACAACTATGTTGCACGAAAATAGCAATAACAATTTTGCAGTTTTAAATTAGCTCATAAAATTATATGAATTCCATTTCGATATTTCAAATATCGAACGGAGGATAAGCTAACGAACGGGTTTCAATGGCTGACTTAAACAATATAAAATAAATTAGTAATAAAATAGAGGAATGAAGCGTAAAAGATTTATATGAATATTAAATCGCTTAATAAAAACTGGCGATCTGTTTAAAGGGACCTTTTTATGTGCAAGTTAATTATAGTTTTAATATAAAACGATGCCGAATTAATAACGAGAAGCGGACGGATTAAAAAAATGGGATTCGGTATAAATTTAGATTATTTATGGCGTATTTAATAGGCGTTTAATATCGTGTCATTATGAATTAAACTTTTGGTATAGGTATAGCTACAAACATACTTACTTCGGGTTTTTTTTTTGTGTTTGACAAACATACGCAATGTATAACAAGGTTTTTGCTGGGTGGTCTCCATTCTAAGAATAGGCGATCCTGGTTCCGCCCATGGGGTAAAGGGGTTACATCATGGCAAAACTATTAATCCCCCCGTTTTTGAATTAAGAATTTGAAGATAAGAACTAGAAAAGTCTACTCAAATGCTTAAGTTTGACAAGTGGTCTATCTATTACACTAAGAAAGAGGTAAAGTTGTTTTTTTTGTTTGTAGGAGGTAATCTCTGGAAGTACTGGTCCGATTGCTAAATTTTTTTCACTGTTAGAAAGCTGCTTTATTCCTGAGTGACAGGCTATATTTTATGTACGCGGGCGAAGCCGCTGGCAAAAGCTAGTCTTCTATATTTCTAAATTTAGAAACTGTCCTGCGTTTTCGGAATTTAGAATTATAGCAAGTCATTTGATAGATATAAATTATGGAAAATAAAATCAAAATATTCTTTTTGATTTCCTTAGATGATAAAATGATTATAGATATATTTGGTGTTTAACGTTACGCATATACCAATCATGTGTTCGTTAATACTTAGATACTTTGGTTACACATCCTTAAATTTTGCACTCTCTAAAAAAAATTAAGTTTCTGTGAAATGGTTACTATTTTGGTGTACAATAAAGTTAATCTATAAATTCTAGGGTAACTTTTATGGGTCATTTTATCTAAGACAGTAGTTTTGGTTTTTTCAATCTGTTAGGTAATCGTAATTTAGCTTACTAGGATTTTGTCGCTGTTATTGCGATATAATGAAACTACATCTATATTGACACACTGTCCGAAACCAGTTATAGGGCAGTTGCCTGGACTTTATGTCTAATAACACCCGTCAACACTCTTTTCAACTGAGGTTTGTAGAACTACACACTATGTTCCTCATACATCCAAAGCAGGATAAATTGCTTGGGGTAAAAAATTTCTTTTTAGTTAAGACAAAAAATCATAGAGTTACTAGCTTTTGTCAGTAGTGTTGGCTGCATGATGGCCGAAAATCATCGAAAGGGAACATAGTCCCTGAAAAGGGTTCTATGATCTACCTGTTTGCCAAATTTTTCATAATCCGTTCAGTCGTTTGAGCGTGACGTTGTAAAACATAAACATACAAACTTTCACCTTTATAGTGATTATTTTCAATTAGCTTTTTTTTGTCATTGAGTTGGCTTTTATTTAGCATCGGTAACATAAAGCATAATCAACCTTTTAATGTTCCCACTGCTGGGACTTAGGCCTTCTCTCTAGTAGAGGGGATGAGCCGTAATCCACCACGCGGGCCCAGTGCGGGTTGGTAAATGTCACATGTCTTCGACAGGCACCTTCTAGGACATGCCAGTTTCTTTACGATGTTTTCCTTCACCGTTTTGAAAGCAGTGGTGATGAAATAGATTACATAAAGTAATGCGCCTAGCTGGGTTTGAACCCACGACCTACAACTCGGTAAGTCGGGCCCGTTACCACGGAAACCACTGCTCAGTATTAGAATCAGAAATGTAAACTAAACCGAAGCTAGTTCCAGAATTCAAGACATATCTTATCTTAAATTGTCTTGTCAGGGGTGGTCAAACGTGCACCCGTTTATTTTTATGACGCATCTCCATTTTATCACCGGATAATGCGTGAAACGGATCATTTTATAACGACAACATACCTTAATGATCGGATTAGAACCCTTCTTTATCCCCATTGATTTATCTCTACATATCACTTAAATTTTATTGGTCTAAGTTTTAAATATAAACGTTACTTTCTGAGTAATGGTGTCATGAAACAAGATTATCTGGAGATTCTGGAGTGTGTTACTCAAATAGTACATGCGCAGTCATAATTGCAGGTTCAAATAGGTTCGTAGTAACAAAAGTATTGCAAATACGCCTGGAGCCGGGTGTCATTTGTGTTTATACGTACAGCAGAACGATTGTTGGGCTTGGTAAGAAATTAGCATGTCGTCGCTCAGCGCGGTGTGGTCATCCCCTCCCCCCGCACCCCGTCGTGTGTACAACTATGTTGGTGCATGTTGGTGTGGCGCGAGGGTGTGTTGGCGACGCACACAGCGGCCCGAGAGCGTTGACCGCACGTTTGTTACACCTGCAAATAAACTGGAGTCCATTCGCGGGACCTATAAATGCATGTTTCCATGTAGTGTGTATTCATTAAGCACCTTATACGGTGAAAATCTTGGCTTTGTGAGCACGTTAACATGCGATCTTTATGTCTATGTGTTAATGTTGTACATACAAACACCGTATAGAATTTAACACGTTTTATTATTTAGGTACAGCGTTTTGAATAATTTGTTTAAATAGAAATCATTGTAAATTATCGCTGGGACTTGTTTTTGTCGTCGGTTGGTTTTTATAAGGAACGTTAAGTAGTTAACGCCAAATCAATTTGATGATTTGTGACAAAGCGACAATTATGACGTTTATTATTATCAAGTAGGAAATTGGTCGGTTATATACAATGCGGGCTGTTTGCCTCCATTTTTGCATCGGCTGTGGTTTTCATAGTCTAGAATAATACTATCGTTGAGATTAATCATATATCTACCTTATTATTCATTTAATTTTTGCTAATTATTCCGTAATTATCTAAATAACAAATATATAAGTCTAAATTTAATAATAAAATACTTACTTACCTACTCTAAATCTATCTCCTTTCTTTCAGTCTATCCAAAGGTTGCCTGTAAGAGATTACCTTGTGCGATAAGACCCATTAGTACACTAATTATTTTAAATATTTGTCCTGTATTTTTGTTTATGTGGTGTACAATAAACATTATAATAAATAAATAATACTTACATACTATTTTGTAAATTTTACAATTTTAGTGTCGAAACCGTAAATACTATAATTTCTGCAACATTATATACTTTTGCAAGAGTATAGATGTTATTATTACTGTTCTAATTTCAAAAATATAAAGCGAAACGTAAAAGTTTATTTGCGCCAGTTATGACATTCTATATAAAAAATAGTAAAATTATAATTCTGAATCAACATTTCATATAATCTGAAACTTCAAGTACCACCAATAAATTCAGTGTGGTGCAGCCGGGGCCTTACACAACATATATCTGAATGGATGCGCCCGCGCATGTGTGCGTCTCTCGCTAATGCCTCCGACACGCACTGACCGACGACGCTAACGTTTAGCGTGTTTCCCTATGTGAAGTGAAAACACCGGAAAATGACGGAAAAATATATTGTATAGAACATTAAGAACTTAGAATAAGATGTTGGTTTCAAAATATTTGCACCGGATATTGAACGACAGTTTCTAATATTTTTGTCACCACATAGAGTTTCTTGAGAATTCAAAAAGACTAGAGTGAATAGGTTTTTAATAAACTAGTGCGCCTCACCATCAACGACTGTATCGCTAAACATTGTAAGCCATCAGGTTGCAGTCAAGCATAGTTTAAACCTACATCAAACAAAACAAATAGTTATTTTACAGTTTATAGATTTCAGCATTTTTGTTATTATAATAATAATATTCCACAACTTTCACACAACGCCATCTACTCCCAAACTAAGCAGAGTTTGTGCTATGAGTGATTGATAAACATACGTATAATATATTTCAAAATACATACTTATTATAGACAAATTACACCTAATACATAACAAATGATCACACAAACATTTGTCTCGGTTGGGAATCGAATCCACGTCCTCCGGCATAGCAGTCACGGCCACTAACCGCTAGACCAAAAGGCCAGTCCGAATTATGTAAATAAAATTACAGGATTTATTCATTGCGAAACATTCGCCAAGGTACAAAGTTGATAACCGCAGACGAAACGTCAAAAACTTGGTATCAAAAAACCAGACATGACCAAAAAAAAAAAACAGCAAAATATGAAATCTTACTTTTTAAATTAATGTAACATGAAAACTATTGTTATGTAGCAGCGCGAAATTCGTCTAAAGATAAATATAGACGAAGGAAACTGTACAAACGGCCAAGAACATCTCTCATCGCCGGCAGGTACGGAATTCTGTCAAAACAAACTGGTTTTTTTGTTTTAACACCGTGATATCTGTATAACTAATTGTTTCTATGAAACTAGTAACAGAGCAGAATAACATTTTAAATAAAGTAGGTACCATATAAAATTGTAGACAATAGATATCTCAATGTGCAGATTTTAATAAGTTTTCAAACTAAAAAAGATTCAAAAAAAGTTTTCGAAGTAGTTTTTTCCAAGATTACTTCCATCCAGTCGACGTTGATATCGATGTGAAGGTTTTTTTTGGTATTTCAAATGTTTAGATAAGAGTTTTTGTTTTAAATGTTAGTTAAGTTTTTAGTTTAAGTTTTGCTCCAATTTTTCACTGGTGTTACAAATCTTTGAAATGCATGTCTTCTAAACATTTTTCATAAATTACTTGGTAGACCAAGTAATTGTCGTAAAAAAGTGTCGTTGTTTTTGAGTTTATCGCAAACAGACAGATAGACAGATACGGTGGGGTACTATGTTGTATAATATCTGTGTATTGGACTGTAGTTCAGAATTTTCTATCACCACGTTAACTCATTTTATTTTATTCCACTTCAGCGTTTAATAGGTTTCCTATTGAAGGGTGTGAACTTATAGAAATGTCCAACGCTGGGTATAAATCGTCAATTTATCGGTCAAACTGATCTGAAAGAGTTCCTACTCGTTTTCTATTTCAAGACGTTTTCACGGATTCTTTCAATTTATTTTTGTAATAAATCCTGTTACTAAAGCGAGATTGTTCAACACGTTTCTTAGTTTTTAATTGATTGGTTTAAAGAGATTTCCTTCAATTATTTTATTTGAAGTTTCAAATAGAAACTTAAGTATTTTTGAACACATTCATTGATTTAACTGGCATAATTTACACATTGGATTACTTGGGGAAGGCAACTTAGGCACTTCTTCTCACTCTTGAGGCTTTTTTTGAATACTTCGGCCTATTTCGGCTGAAATGATGATGATTTACCCAATTTCAGACTTTACACATTTTTAAAATATTTTCTATTTTATAAAATAAAGTAGCATATTTGGTACTATTAAAGACAGAAGTATAAGAAATACAATATTATATTAATATCTCTAATTCTCTTCTCACTATGACATCAATACTAGTTTACACTCGACCGGTCCGGTTCTAACCGGCTAAAACCGACGAGAACCGACTTAATCCCCAATGGATAATTGCGGACAGCAATACGAGGCTTTGCAAGCCGGTGGATTAATTTTCCCCGCCCTAGTTTGTGCCGCCCGCCCTAGTGCTACGTTATTATTTCAGATTGATTATTTTTATGAATTGGTTTTGTTTTCATATTGTATAGAAAACGTTTTGGTAGTAAGTGAAGGGGTTATAATATAATTTGATGTTAGTAAGAAAATGAGTAATAAATATTTAATATAATTAATATATTCCACAACTTGCAGACAACGCCATCTAGTCCCAAATTAGGCAGAGCTTGTGCTATGAGTACTAGACAACTGATAAACATAATTTATATTTCTAAATACTAAATAATAGAAAAATTACACGCAGACACAGAACAAAAGATTGTGCTCTTCACACAAACTTTTGTCCTGGGTGGGAATCACCCAGGGACCACTAGACCTGGTGCTCTAGTGATCCCTGGGTGATTCCCACCCAGGAGCCTGGTGGCTAGTCGAAATAAAAGCTGAGATCTTCTTACTGATCATCCAAAATTGGGTCAAGGTCAACCTACCTACTTTGTTAACGTAAAAATTTTACTACAGTATTTTCTGCTCTTTTTCTAGGGATGGGAAGAAGCCTACCTTATTTTAAACCCCACAAATTATCGTCCATAAATTCTTGTCCACAAAATGATCTAATTTGGCACAGTTGGGAAAGTAATTCACACCCTCTGCACGACCGGACGAGCAGACGAGCACGAACATATTTATTTACAATCGGTAACTCCCCTATCATACGGCAGATATGCGGAACCCCAAAATGTTCATCTAATTGGAGATCAAAGAGAGGGCGTGTAATCGTGTACACTTTGTGTATACTCGATAGCTGAGCGTGCATGGATGTAGAGAATTCGGAAGCGGCTCGCAGCTTTCTAGACTGTTCAGATTAACTGCTTAGTTTTTATTTAATTTTGTTCATGTCATTTCTTGCAAAGTAGGTAATACGGAGAATATAACTACTACATTTTACTAATTTTGATTCATGCTTATAAAGTTCCTACTTCGAGAAACAGGTGCTATTGATTAACGTTTTCTAAAAATTAATCTAAAAGTTAATCTAATTTCGTCTAATTTGATGTTGTTGTTAACGATTGTAAACCGAGTATATTTGTGAAACATTTTGTACTACGTATAGCTAACAATCTTGCTTCTGTGCTTAAATTCAGCGCTCAATTCATGCAGTCGACAATGTTAGAGCTAATAGTAACCGCTATGTTCATTGTCCTCCTAGCTCCTCTGTGCTTGTCGTTTCCAGTGGCCCCTAAGTCTTTGTCCACATGCGTTGATGACCACGCGCGCGTATTGTTTTCGTCAATTACGCGATTACTTGCCCGGAATAATTCCACCAGAGGGCGCTATCCCACTGCCTGGACATAAGCCGCTCACTATTATGTAGTTTTCTGTATACATACCTATTATGTACTCCTCCGTGTGTAATTAATTGTTCAAAGAACCCGAATTTATGGCTGAACCGTGGAACTGGAAGATTTCATTGGGTAATCGATCACCTTATAGGTATTACCTAGTAGGTGTACAACTCAGATTTAAAATAGGAGCTCTTTTTGTTTTTAAATCTTTGTTTAATAAACACATCAATAGCTGAACCAATTAAATCCTTTACAGTTGAATCAATGAAATTTTCACTTCCCAAAATGAAAACACACTGTCCCATCTATCACCACTCTCACGAATCGGTATTTCGAAACCATTAATAATTCATATCAACATCAACATCAAACAAGTATAAATTAATCTAATTGTAGGTGAAAATGATAATTATACAAGTGTGTGCAACGTAACCTATCAATCCGGCAAAGTACAGCTCTCCAATGAGAGGTAATTTATGAGTAAACAAATGGGATGGGAATCACTTAGCGCTTTCGTACTTGCTATCAAAGCAACGCCGATTGCAGACGACCCATTCATGAGAGAACCAAGGGTTAGAAACTACGTTATGTGTAAGGTTTCCAAGAATTCACACTATTTGAAATAGAATTTGTCTTTGAAATGAGTCATCTTGGAAAATATTAATTTATTTTCATTGAGGCATTACAATTCGTTTAACACCAGGTATTTTGTCAGCGTCGAGATTTTTTTAAGATTTTAATAAATCACAAGTTTACCTGAAATTGTGATACCACTTTGATGTAGAATAGAATAAACACTTTGATGTACCTAAAATCAAAGTGTTGTTCAGCACCAGAAAACTGTAGTCATATAATGGCTAATAATGAGGAAGACGTCTTTGCTGATAACAGCAAAGGTATTCCTGATGAAATCAGAATTCAGGCAAAACATCCTAAATTAACTGTCAACATCATCATTTCAGCCGAAAGAGGTCCAATGTTGGACATAAGCCTCTCTAAGTGTCGTCACAATGAACCGTCCTGTGCGTCTCGCATCCATCGGATACCCGCAACCTTTACCAGGTCGTCGGTCCACATTGTAGGAGGAGTTCCAGCGCTACGTCTTTCAGTACTAACTAAATGGTGAAATAACTGTTACGTTAGTATGACAGATACAAATATAACTGTTACGATTGGTTCCATCCTCCATTACTGGTCCTCCATTAGTAGAAGCTGCTACTCTCTGATTTCGACACTAGACACAGCTATCAATTGAGGCATTGTTTTTGCGGCCAACGCCCTCTCGGCTACTTTGCTGTGTTTTACATATAATGCGTACATTAATACAAGTTACAGGCGGAAGCGTTTCCAAAATATTAAGTTCTATTTGGTAATTTTTAGTCTTGGATTTAAGCCCGGAATATATCTGATATATTATGTGTATGTATTTGGATTTGGAAACAAAAGTATTTGTATAATTATGATTGTATGTTCGTATGCAAGAAGTTACGTTTCATCGTTACATTTATATCGTCAACTGTTTTTGTCAGTATTTTGAATACACTGCA
The DNA here is from genome assembly GCA_929112965.1 of Mythimna albipuncta. Classification (NCBI taxonomy): domain Eukaryota; kingdom Metazoa; phylum Arthropoda; class Insecta; order Lepidoptera; family Noctuidae; genus Mythimna; species Mythimna albipuncta. Next base: position 8,252,539 of record OV815974.1, on the reverse strand, counting down.
ATGACTTTTCACACTTCCCTTGAACAACATTAGCAATTATACACTAGCTTCAACTTATGCAACAGCTAACACATCCTCACCTGCAAAATTAAGTGCTTCTTTCTCAACAATGGCGGCTACCGTATCGCTGTCACTTACACCATGTTCCACTCCCTCCAGCGTTTGTTTACCTCATTACAGCTCCGGTTAAAACTGTGCTACACACAATACAGAGGCGACACCTGCCGGTTCTTCGACAACTCTCTCTCTTTCATTATTCTATTGATTCCAGCTTTTAACTGACTCACTGGTAGAGATCGGTTACGGGGTATACGGTATACGTCCTTCTGTTTGAGTTGCGGTTTTGTAACGAATGTTATTTGGTTGATTTCAAAATATATCCCGAAGCTCAACTTTTACATATTATGTAGATTTTATCCGAAGCTTTTTCATTATATCATTATCGCTAATCGAAATAGCCTTATTTTCCTTTCAATTTGCTAATTTAAGATTTATCCAAACGCCTAGTTATTAGTTGACCGTGTGACCCAAAAGCTGACTATAACTGTTTTCTAAAAAGCTTATCGAAAACAATACCAGTGTCATTTAATTTGGTTAGTGTTTTTTCGTCGTCATAGCTATGATTACATTTCTATTACGAGTTTATTTGTTTTAATTTAGTTTTTCATAATATTTTCCTGATCTTCTAGCACAATCGTTATGAAGGAGAAGTGTGTGATGAATTTTATAATTCTTTATATGCTACAATTATTAGCATTACCATAATCGTGAGCTTCGTGATCCCTCATACATTTTGTTCTTACATTGCCTTCATGAAACATTACAGTTGCATTCGTTCAAATTATTTGCGATCATGATCTCTATCTAAATAGTTTTGTGTGGGAAGCCGATTAGATCTTACATGTGTCTCACGATCTTCTTAATGATGTATATTAATTATTAAGTTAATCTTAGCTGTAATTGACATGTTATCATAATAGGAAGTTAGTGGTGCTTCGTTTTCTGATTTATCTTTGTTGGAATCGTTTGAGAAATTTGCTTACTCATTCAGTGTTTTGCCAGTTTCTAACTTTACAGGAATTGGTTCTTCAATCACATTTTCTGTCTTCTCATTCTGGTAATACGTGGCATTAATAGGATTGAATTTAATTTAAATTGTTATTTAATTAAGATTTGTCATTTAAACAACCAATTATTGTAAAAAATACCTCAGATATTTTCATTTACTTTGAATGTTTACTCGTCAGTGTCTCGTCACTCTACATCTACATAGATACAATTTGCTATCTCAGGTACATTCAGTGCGTGACTAAAACAATCTACAACAACTTAGCATTTGACACTTATCAATACATTTTAATTTATTACAAACGGAAAACTGCGACGTCGCTTATAATTATAGCATTCGAGCGATATGCTAGCGATCAGTTAGTACTTAGTACTTAGAATATAGGTCGCATTATCGTCATAATGTACGCAAATACACGAGCAGACATTACCGTTTTAGTGCTCTTGCTGATTGCAATGAAACATTGTCATTGTTACCGTCGACGCAATGGAAAATCAATTTCCTTAGTAGATTGGTACGTAGTTTATGTTTGATCTTTTGGACTAGCTACGTAATTGTTAGTATTCAGTTGCAAATGTTGTGATATTTTGATACAATGTTTTGATATAAGCAGCAATTAATGTATCACATTAATAGTAGAAATCAAATAAAACGTTGTAGATTACAGTGTATAAGATTTATTCAATGTCTCAAATAAAATATCGTTTCTACTAATTTGATGCAGCTTAGAAACATAAAAGAACAATAAAATAAAAAGAAAGTGCAATAAACTATAGAAAATTAACGCCGTAATGTCCGTAATGAATCACGCTATAAATCGCAGACGTAAACGCAACAGCAATCTATTTGTTATTAAACAAAACACGAACAAACGTAGAAACTAGTCTAACACCGACCATATTGTATGCAAAGCGAAATTTATACAGTAATTTCTCCTGTAAACCATCAAAAGCAATAAGTATAAATCTCTTACATTACCATAAACGTTGTTCCTATTATGTTTAGATACCCACCACGAGTTTATTTATAAACGCATCCTTCTTATATATTACACCTTTAAATTATTGCAAGCAATTTGAAATTGTCTCGCGGCGCGGGCTCATGCTTGCGGACTTAGCCAGGTTCGCTTGCAGTCTAAAATGCTATTTGATGTAAGCGCCCATGTGTCGACAAGTGCTAGACTGCTAGTGTAAATTGTATTGAAATTCATGAGAAGACTATATGAATCAGTGGTTTCTAAAACGGAACTGATATGGATAGATGTAACCTGTATTGTGATTTGAAGAAAGTTGTAAGCATTGTCTGGTACAAACTTGTTTGTTTGACATACCAATATCTGACTTTCGATGTAGATAAGATAGCTTTTACTTGATTGAGAAGTAGTGTAGATAACGTGTAATATTTAGAATTTCTTTTTTTGCAGTTCGTTGCGTACTTACTTATCGTTTCCTTTCTGTTGCGTTAACAGCTACAGCCATAAAAAATTGACTACCATATAGTAACATAGCATCTACACTTTTTCGAGTTTTATCATTCAAATTCCACACTATGTCGTAGTGATAGAGGCCTTATAAGATATTAAATGTGTCCATAAATATATCTTGGCACACAATAGTCTATCTGAGTGGACTCGCCTACGTGTCCAAACTGAACGTTTCCAATATAAAGGCAACCCGAGTACACCTTGTAACATTTGCTAGTGATTCAGTGCTGAACATTGATTTATAACATTCGATCCATCAATGCACAGTGATTTGTTTGGATCTTTCCGCAATTTTCATGTGTTGGTTTTTGGATTTGACAATTGTAGTTTGGAAACTTTAAACAAAATTAGATAATGAGTAGCAAGAAACGACAGACAGAAATTAGTCAAAAATGCAATAAAAACTTAAAAAATACACGGAAGTGAAGATATCACACATTAAGCAGACATTATTGATCGATAAGTATCAATAGACCAACCCAATAATCTAGATTCGAGTAAACATATTGTGAAGCTTGAAGCAAGTCATTATTTTCATCGATTTCATCGGATTTACAGAACAATAATAACATTGAAGATTGATTTTAAAATCACCTTGAGTTAAAGGCCACATCGATAAAATATGTATGGGGCCGATGGTCGACGACATCGAGGTATCGAGCAAACGACAGTGATTGGCGCTTATTGTATTATTGTTGTACATAAGCTAGTCGATCGTAAACGCTCTTTTGCAACGACTAATAATGTGTGCGATCTATTCGACTACTTTGTGATTCTAATCGATGTTTGTATCGATATCGATAAAGACTGTGCTGTATGTCATTGGTTCTCTATTCGCCAATGTTAATTTGTTTCTAAGTATAGTCTATTTGTTAACGTTGTCCAGTTTCGATAATTTAATTAGACTTTACTCTCAAAGAAGATTGCTTTTTGTTCTAAATCATATTTCGCCGAGTTCTTCTTGTGTTTACATTTCCGTACAATTGATGAGTTGAGAAACTGCATCGCTGTATTTTGATCGCTCTTTGACGTACTATAAGGCATCGAAGTATCGATAGATTGTCTGCTTAGCGATACATTGATGTCAGTCACTAGTTTGCTATTTATGAACATCATTGTAATCATAATTTTATTGTTTCAAAACTATAAAATTACACGATTTATATTATTTACAACTTTGTCCCATTTTATTAATAAATTGCAACATTATGATGAATGTCAATACAGTCAATAGTCAGTTTGAATAAATTGTATAACCAGGAAATGTGCGATGTACATTCAGAAGAATAATACAAAACCGATTCAATTTTTATGTGTGAACTTTGACGCCGAGTTTCATTACATAATAGATTACAAAATATGAGAAAATAATTCTTTTTTTAAAGCTTAACGGTTACACGGTACAATGATCATGTTTTCAAAATATTTATTTATTTATTCAAGCGGAAGGGGAGAGTGGTTAATTGGCGCATCACAATAGAGATTACGGAGATTAGCCGGCCAGTTTTGTGATTCAAATATAGCGGCGGTGGGCGACAGTATCCCGGCCCTGTTATGATAATATTCCCGTCATTTCATACAATAATTTGTTCGGGAATTGTTCGGGTGGACGTTGTAATACCCTTATAACACTGTCGACGTCTGTTTTGCGATAATTGGAATGCATAATGTAGTGTCTTACCCTATGAGAGTTACGACTTACGGTGAAGTTCGGGGTCAATTTTGAGATGTTTCTTTATTTTGTATTGTAAAGAATATTTTTTTCGGTCTTGTTAAGATCCTCGAGTCTATTTGAATGTTATTTCCTATTTAATTTTGGTCGTTGAAAACTGGTTTAAGTTATGGTAAAACCTAAGATAATCAATTAGGAATTCTGTATCTAAAACTGTAAATGTATTTACGTATCGTTAGCCACGTGGTACCCAGGTGTTGTTACATTAGTCGTGTCGGTGTCAATAGACGATCACGAGCGTTTGCGAGCGAGGGCTTGACTCTTAATAGCGGCAACAGGCGATCGCCTCGCGCATCAATCTTCTCGATCGTCACTGTCGACTCGGACTCGCCCCCCGCGATTAATCACCAGCCAGAACGTTTTCGATTAGCGCCGGATAGCACACACGGAATAAAAAAGCACGTTCCATTTACGAACGATCAACGTAAACCATTTGTTTTAGCGTTTGGTCGCGGGTCAGATGTGTCACTCGAAGGGTTCACGAATACGTAATAGGTTTTTTTTGCAAGTAAGTACAATATATCTTTAATGAGTATACAAAGGTGTTAGACGGAAACAGGAAGTGTCAAATGGCGTTTCGTTGTCTCTCCACGGCCCAGTTCTTCGTAGCACTAAGTGCGTCGATGTAATTGCCCGGGCAATGCAAATAGCTCGGTGTTTGATCGCGTGTACGACGGCGCCGACATGTATAGAGCTATGGGACACTTTTGCCCGCTCTTCAATGTAAACCGGACGAGTTGCGCATGATTGTTTAACGGGACTCCCTTTGTTTGAGTGTGATGTCAGGATCACGCTTTCGCGTTGACATGTGGCGTTATTACGTTGATAATTAATTCGTCAATAGATATCACAGATTCGATCGGATTTTCCATAGGTGTATCTCGAGTCACGTATGTCAACTATAGTCATTAGCACGGAGGTATAATAAATTAACTGAATTAGTAAGCAATGTATGCAGAATCTTCCTTAAGGTTTTCTTTCACATAACAAGTGTAGGATGACAGTAGGCCGAAAATATGCGTCTTTAAGATGTGAGAAAAGGTAGGTAGCTACAACGTATGAATTTGACAGCTGTCACCTGCATTATCATCATCATCAGCCTTTTTAATGTTCCCACTGCTGGGACTCAGGCCTGCTGTCTAGGAGAGGGAAGACTACAAATTAGTAGACGACAGAAGAAAAGTATTTTTTACTAATATAGAATCACTAACGCAAGAAAACAAAAGAAGTTTTGAACAACCCAAGAACAGTCACCAAAAATTTAAACCAAAAGCTGTAGGTATTAATTAAAATAATACCTACCTCCTGGCTCCTCCTGACCAATCAAGCGCGTCCGTTTTATCTGCGGCAGTTAGTGATACGACCGTGTTATCAGTATTTAAATTGCCAAGTGCATTTAAATGGCGGATATCGAGGTAATTATGTGGAGTCTTATCTGGAACCCCTGGGTTACTGTGTATTAACTGTAAAAGTATGATTGCGATTGTTAATTGAAAATAAAAATATAACTGTATATATATAATCTTTTATTAAATTTATATTTTTCTTCAGTTCTTGTTATTTTTGTGGTCTTTTTCTTTTCTTAGTTAGGTACTATAATTTTGTTATCCATGCCTGTTTCTCTATCAGCTATATCATTTTTCATACCCGCATCTATTATTGTAACTCTCGTAGTTTCTCAAACAAGATTTGGTAATCTACATCAAGTCTTAAACCTAAGTTTGCTCTTCTCACTTTATCTACAACTTAACTAATTGTTCGTCATATTCAAGTGTTTATACTTGTTTTATACGCTCTATATATTTTATTCCTGCTGTTTGTTCTAAATTGGTTTAACAGTGGTTCAATTATGACTACTTAAAAGCTAGCGTGATACCTCTTCTTTGTTTATAAACATAATGAATTCCTGCTATCTATAAACAGAACTTAATAGTTCAATTTAATAGTCAGCTGAACATGCATATTGTATATCTAAGGTATGAGAATTGAATAAGGTGTAATGCAGTTCCTATGTTTTCTGTTTATGCGGGTGCACGTGGCCGCATCGCTCCGGTGAGCATTGCTTCCTATTTGGAATATTAATATCTTCATTATTACAACTGTTTTATGTTAAAATGGCAGTTTTTCTAAGTTGTTTTTGGTGTACCCGCAAGTCCTGGTATATGAATTAACTGATTGTTTAGTTTTGCAGCTTGTAACAATTCCATATAAGTTGGTTCAACTCGATTGCTCCAAAGTTCTGTACTATTTCATCTTCATCTTATTTACAATATCATTAAAATCTCACTGTTATCTTCATTTTAATAATATTTTCTTTCTTTATTTCCAGTTATACGAGATCAGCGATGATCCACAAAGGAAGGAATTCCTGGATGACCTGTTCTCCTTCATGCAAAAGCGAGGTAAGTCCACTTCCCACATCATTCATCCCTAAGGTTGCGGTTTTAGGCCTGGGGAGAGCGAGATTAGCCGGAGAAACTGTTTGACAAACTGTTTAACAACTGCAGAGAATATCTTTTTACCCGACTGCAAGAAGGGTTATGTTTTTATTTATTCTAAAAAATGTGCAAGAATATGCCTGTGCATGTTACTCGTAGGTTCAGCCGATTGATAAACATTAAATTTAGAAAAACAGTTGAAATTAACGCTGAAATGGTCAATTTCAGTCACTTATGCTTCAGTTTCAATAATGTCTGAGATTTTGAACTTTGCTTAAGCAAAGCAATGTTATAAAAAGTTTAAACGTATGCATCTACGCCATTCGCTACATCTCTATCTGTAACCTCAACCTCAACTTATTTTGATTAATCCTTTGTAACGATTGATATTCATTGTAATTTATCACTACTCCAAATGCTCCATTCACGATCATCGATCCGAGTGATACAAAATAATCCAGCATAGTAAGATATCTCTTCTCCAACAATTAATTATAAAAGTGAGGTCAGCCTATTATGGTCTTTAGATACAAATCAGATACAGGGTAATATCAGTCATTGGTTGTATAAACGGTTTTATATTGTGGAGATCGGTGATCGGGTGATAAGATCACGCGTGATGGACGAGCATGGTCTATGATGGTCGAACTATGAGATATTAATGAAGCTTAGCTACGAGATATGAACGACGTCAAATTAATAGGGAGAAGCTTCAATCACGGTATGATTGTATTTTACGAATCTGAATTTATTCTCGCCAATTCTATAACTTTTGTTATACAAAAGCATACGTTCATCATCGTCTACATTAGCATATAGTTTTATTTTAGCAATGTCAACCAAGAATATGTTGCTGTCAATCAAAATCAAAACTAAATTACCAACGGAATTTCTTTTTGCTGTAACAAAAACTGTAAAAATACAATCAACATTCTTTTCTGTAACAAGCTTACTTCCAGAAAACGAATATTCTAAGAACATATTACATTTATTTACTGCAACTCTCAATCATCCATTAAATTTATAGACGTGTAACATTCAAAACTGTGGGAATTCGCCATACGAGACTTATCCGTGGAGATAATCATTATATTTTAAATATCATAATAGAAATAATTAAGCGGGAGATCGTCCGATCGCTTCGGGCGTCGAGATCGTGCGCGGGCGCGTGATTGATAACTCGACACCTGTCTCTTTCTCTCGCGTCTGTTTCCCTATCTTCGTCCTTGTCTAGCATTAATTGATCTCTGTTGTAAATGGCGCCGATTGTCGCTAGATAGATCATGTTGATATCTGACCGCCTTGTTGTTAGTCAAATCAATGGTTATTGTTGCAGTTGCAGCCTTGTGTAGGATTTGATATTGATTATGTTTTTTCTAAAGTGATTAAATAAACTTATTGGTGGCTATTGGTCTTTGTTTTCTCGGAAGTCATTTGTAGCATTGATTTAAGCTGTTGTTTTTTGTTCGTGGGTTTTGTTTCGGAGCTTCCAAGCAAAGTCTGTTGGTTTTAATTACGACTAATTGCTAATTTAAGCTAACTGAAAGTTAGTTATATTTTCCTCAGAATTTACTTTAATAAAAGAACAATTTCCGCTTTCCTTAATTTCATTATTTCGTAGTTAAATGTTTAGAAACAATTTAAGACTATCACTTAGGGCATGTTTTTCATTTGCCGTGCACTTAACTTTGCAAACGTAATAAATAATTAAGCAGATGTAACTGTCAGCTGTACCTAAGTGTAATTTACTGCCAAACCAGTTTATTTAAAACTACGAATTCTTTTTCTGTTTCATTTAAGTATACTTAAAGTTGAGTAAGGTTAATTAAGTAGTAATGTATAGGAAATAAAATTAATAGAAATACATCTACAACTCCAAAGATAACTTAATCTTTATAATGTTCCCACTACTGGGCCTCAGGCTTCCTTCATAGAGGAGAGAACCAAGAATCTACAACGCGAGACCAATGCGATGTTGTGGTAAATGTCACATGTCTTCGAATTTGTAGTTCATTTAGGACATGCCTCCTTGCGGTGTTTTTCTTCACCGTTTTGAGAGTACAGTATAATTTAGACAAAAAAAAAATCATTAGGAAAAGGTGGTCAAAATCTTAGACCAAAATGCTTGGTTCTACCAAAAAACAAATTTTAGCCCTATTTAGTAGTAGCAAACATAAAATCTTGTATTTTTTTTTCTAAGGGTAGGGTTGGTGTGTGGGTCTCGTATAAAAACCCGATAGCTTCATCAGGGGTTGGCATCGGAGGCGGCACCATTCGCTCCGCAGTTTGTTAGCCCCTGTGTGTAATTGAAACAGAATGTTGGCCGCACCTCACACCGATGCAGATGTTCTGTAGCGAATGTAACTTGTGCAACTGCACTGGCTTCTAGGCAATTTTTAGTTTTCAAAAAAAAAAAAAATACAACTACCGATTTGTGATGCTAAGATATTGTTGCAAGGACGAGAATTTGAGAAGTTAAATTAAATTTAAACAAATAATAAATTGAAGAAATATATATATATTTTTAAATAAATAAATATTAAATAAATTGCACGTGAAATTTGATCAAAATTGAAATATATAAACGTTTCAATGATAAAAATGTGTTTTCAAGATGTTTACCTATAATATTTATTTCAAGAAGATCAATTTTATTCTCATTTTCAGGCAGTTTATTTTTACAGTCTGCTTTTTTTAGTTTTAGTTTCAATATTGAGAGTGGTGCGGTTTCAACGATCTACTGGTTACAAAATTGTAGCTAGACAATTTCGTAGCACATCGTAGCTATGTCTACGAAAACAGCTACGAAGTCAAATGTTGACATAATTATTTAACTTTAGTTTTCAAAATGACGAACATTATGCTGCGGTGTAATAGGCATCCACTCACACGTTGAGAGTATCAAGGCGCGCGATCTGTGCGCTGCCTTATCTTGTTCAGAATAAATTATTATTCAATTTATCATTCCGGGGAACCGGCCAATAAACTTCTGGTTATTATTACGCGACCAGATAACACAGGAAACTAATCGCATAAGACTGATTACGATTTGTTGGCTAGACCACTAGAAATCCCAGTTATACTTTAATCAAATATATTCAGTTTCAATTCTGCATAAATATTTAATTCAAAAGCCACAAATTGTTACAGCCCGGGGGAGGAAACAACATTTAATAATTAGAATTAATTTATTCGACGTAGGTTAGCATGTGTGAGCCATCAAACGGAGTGATCTCCTCATATTAATAATGTTTTATCATTTATTATTGCTCGTGAGTAATGAAAGTTAGTCGGCCACGCCCCGCGCCGCGCTCCGCACTCTGTCTTCGTCTCAGTTCAAAAAAAGAAATTAAAACTTTTTTTTTTAATTTGATCGAGTCCCGACTCAGTTTTAATGCGAGCGACAAACGTTTATGTAAATGTTAATCAAGACGCTGCATACGTTACAGGCTTGACGAAGTGGGTGTTCCAATTCGTAAATAAATCGATTACTTTTTTGTATGGATTCTAATGCTGCTATTGCAAATCGATGAACGAGTTTGATTAAAGGAAAATTACTCGATAATTTGACGGCGATTGATGTCTAATTTGTTATTGATGATTCAAATGTAAGTAACTTGCAGTTAATTTGTTTTTATTTGGCTTACAATGAGCTCTGAAGTGTAACAAGCCTGTCAAAGTTAAAATATCCAATTTTTTTTTTATATACAGGGTGTAATAAAAAATCCTTTATCAAATTTTTGTATTCTAGTCCATTTGTCTGTTTTATCAGCTAATTATGATAGAAGATATGGGAAGTGTGTTGGATGCTGTGACCACGTGACCGCCTCGTTAGCAGCTGATTGATCGGCCTGCGGCCGCTCCTTGCCCGTACTAGCATACAGGGTGATTATAAACTGCGGTATCTTATTAAAAAAAATAACTAGTAAATAGCCTAGTATTTATCTTAAAGCACACAAACATAAAATAAATCTGTAGAAGTTTTTAGTTATGCGCAAAGTATACGAAATCGATGTAGATAACTTTTATACATTAAAAAAATTGTGTGTAATCTGATATATTACTTAGGCTTTGTTTCATCGCAATTGGTTGACTGTATCGAAAGATATACTTACATTTATTGACTGTTAGGCGGGACGAAGTTCGCCGGGTCAGCTAACAAATAAAAGTTACAATATTTCGTAATTAACTAATATGATTGATAATTTACTAATATGATTGATAGGTAATTGCTTTGGATAAGCCTGATAAGTATTCTTCATATCAAATGAGCCATTATCAATGTTCCGGATTTGAGATTTGTTTCCTAGATTATTGCCAAGTCCTACATAGTAACAGACATTTAACATATAAAGTGTCTTATCACGATTTTGATAACACATTCACTAATTGCTAAATAAACGAACGTTCATTTCTTCCTGTCTGATAGAGCAATTAACTATATACCAATTAGTGCTGAATAAGTAGGTACTTATTTTTACAATGAATATCATAAATGCGAAAGAAACTCTGTAAATCTGTTCGTTTGTTACGTCTTTACGCCTAAACAGATGAACCAATTTAAACAAATTTTGTTATATCCTTTCCACTTTCAAGGGAACACCAGTGGTTCATTTTAGCAAAGGCGACTGCTTTTAATTGAACTAAATAGTTCAGAACAATCGATATGATATTGAGGGATCGGATCTTGGAGAAGAACATGTTTTTTTGGGGTAGGAAATCGGATAATATCTCCCACTCTGGGTGGAGCGGATTTTTCAGACTTACTGACTAAAAACAACTGTGTTCCTTCGGTTGCCCTTTGTGTTTTAGGGCCACGGTAACTTTTTCGAACATTCCCATAACCCTATAGAAGGACGTAAGATACAATTTTTATTTCAATGACACGTACTCTCTGGATAAAAAGGTATGAATGTAAATAGTACAATTTTCGACTTTCACGAGGGTAAAGCCGGGCAGAAGCAAACTTAAAAATTTAAACAAAAGTTAATCTCCGTTTAACGATCACCATGTATGCCCGGGCTATTGTTTCACTTGGTAATAGCGAGTGTGGTATAACTAATAACATCTCATTCGGATTCATTTCCCGTGATTAATTATCTGTTTAATCGATATAAGATGTTGTGCCAACAGCCTTCTCGAGTTTCTATACGCGACTCACCCTTGGATTTTGAACCATAGTGTTCAGAGACTGGGTGATTTTTTGATTGAAGCTTAGTTGATTATAGATTACGTTAAAGAGTTGATCTATCAAATTTTTTTCGTCTCATTGAAGATAGCCTTTGTTGGAGGTTTAATTGGTGTCTTAAAAATGTATGTGGTTAATTCGATTTCGAGTTCGGGCTTTGCTCATTTGTTTTTGTCCGTTTAGTCTTTAGTTTCGGCGAGTGTTAATCTAAAGTTGATTGATTAGAAGCGACTTCGATGTATTAATGGGCGTGGATCTTATTATGGTTTGAAAGTGGATTGTGGATTTAATATGAATGAAAAAATGTAATCTGGTTTTTGTTGACCAACTAGATGATTTCTTGATGTTGTCTATTGTCTGAATGGATTTGTGACTGATGGTGATTAAAGTTGATTTTTCTATCAACATTTTCTGTTAGGTACGAGAAAATATTCTTTACAGCATATTTTTACAATGAATGAATTATAATCTTAGTAGAGGTTTCTTAGTGTCAGAATTACATTCTTAGTTTGATTTTTCCTCTTTAAACCATTGAATAAAACTGTATTTTGTACCAAATTGTGGAAGATGTGTAAGTTTGATAGGTTTGGTTTTATATAAAATAAGGAATGAAGGGAATCTCTGTGTTTCCTGATAGCTACAACCTAGGGGTCTTTAAGTCGAGAGTGAATAGGTTACTTCTAGGCAAGCGTGCTCCATCGTCGGCCACATCATCACTTACTTTAAGGTGAGATAGTGGTCAAACGCGAGCTTATCAATAATAAAAATAAAACTTTGCCCAGCATTGAGATAATACAGGTTAGCAATAATAACTGTTCTCTTAAGCTTCCCAAAAACCACCCCATGCCTATATTTTTATCTACACTTTTACACTAATATTAGAAAGAGATCAAATTGTTTTTTTTTTTTTTGTAGAATATAATCTCTGAAGGTAATGGTCCGATTGCAAAATCTTTTTCATTGATAGAAAGCTGCTTTATTTCTGAGTGATATAGGCCATATTTTATGCACGCGGGTGAAGCCGCGGGCAAAAGCTAATTTCCTAAATGTCACAGCACACTAATCAGCCGAATTGATGGAATTATATTTTTGATCGAAACTGACATCTAACATTCCAAAATTCAAACCTCAACTTTAGACATTTTAAAAAACAAATGAACATTTTAATATTCAAAAACCGAATGTTCCCTATTCGTTACGGCTCCGTTTATTGAAGTAACAAGTCTAGGCATGTCCCATGCTTTAAATAACCCAAGATTGATGGCGAGGAGTCCGCGATTAGGACAAGGGGAGAGATTAATGGTGTTCGAGCTGGTAATCATTGTCAAAATGATGTGTTGTACTAAGTTGTTATACTTTTAATTGAATTTTGGTGGTAGCATTGCAGTTTTGGAGATGTAAATAATACAAACATCGTTTAAAGTAAAATGTAAATAATAAAAACATCCTTTACAGTAAAATGTAAATAATAAAAACATTCTTTAAAGTAAGATGTAAATAATAAAAACATCGTTGAAAGTAAGATGTAAATGATAAAAACATCCTTTAAAGTAAGATGTAAATAATAAAAACATCCTTTAAATTAAGATGTAAATAATAAAAACACCGTTAAAAGTAATGTTTTTGATTTGAATGGTGAAGATTATTTTCCAGGTTGTATAAATATAATAAAGGTATACTAGTTGACGTGGAAAACGTTGTTTCACCATATAAATTTTTAAAGAAAAGAATGGGTTAGGAGGGTAAAAAGTAGTCTACGACCTATTCTTAGACTTTTCAAAAATACACATAAAATCGGTCAAGCTGTTTCAAAAGAGACCAGGTCATCAATCTATCTAATGAGAAGCCTTCCAACGCTGCATCTTCCAGTAGGTACGCCGTCGCCAATCCAGAACTCTTCAGCCCTGTTTAGCCCTATCAATATTTCCCCTTAGGTGATGCAGAAAAAATTCTAGATGTAAACAGGAAGTCAGATTTATTATTCACTTCATTTTATTGTTTGATTTCATTTCGGCTTAGGTTTTGATGGCGCTTTTTTATACTAAAATCCCATGTAGTCACGTTCCTTATATTTAAATATCGATAAAAATTTGCGGATATGAATAGACAAACATTTGGCTTTTATAATTAACTCGACTAAAAGCTTATTGATAAATGGACATCAAAGTGATGGCCGCTTATAGGTAGTGCTAAAATAAACGCGTAGCCCCATTTGATTACCAAAGTATACCATCGGACTACTCGACGTACATCGAGTATCCACCCTTACATTGTTGAAACTTTACGGTCCGGACTAAGCGTTTCGCCTCGTCGTTTATACCGCGTACATCGAAGGACTGGAACAATTTGGCTGCTGCGGTCTTCCCTTCCGATTATAATTCAGGTGCCTTCAAGGCTAGAGTGAATAGGCTCATAATAAACTAATGCGCCTCACCACAACGATTGCATCACTGCTTACCATCAGGTGGGATCGCAGTCAAGCACTATATATGAATCTATTTGACAGCGACTAGCTCTAAAAGTAAAAACTGGCTTTTGCTCTCAGATTTTAAAGAATTTAGGGAAGAGAGTGATAAATACTAATACATATGTACTAGTTTATATCAAGTACTTTTAAAGTTACTAATATGTACTATATGCATTATTGTCCCTTTCCTAAAGAGGAGGCGTGAGTCCTAGCAGTGGGAACATCCAAAAGGCTGATGCATAAATTTGTTCGAAATAAAGTTATCGTTCATGATTAGTGGTGCAAGAGGACCGATATGGTTTTCTTTGGCATAAAATAAAACTAATAACAATGAATTTTGTAAACATGACTAAAGTAGCATATTAGGAGGATAAAAGGAAATTGTCTTCAGCACTTCTTTCAATCCTCCATTTCCCCAATAGAGTGACAGTAGGGTATCGGTAGTAGTGGGTAGGTGCACATCGAACGACATTGTGACGGTCATCTAGCGCCAATAACGGTCCGGATATCGCTGCGTCACGGTGGGAGACCCGCATCATGACGTGGTTTAAGACACAGGCGGAAGCGTCTTCTCGATGTATGTATGTAAGTATATTAGCTTATCAGCAAAGGTTGCTAAGCTATGCAGGGTTCGGCGATTCCGAAATTTAATTCGTATTTTAATGAGATTAGTGTGAATGTAGTCCAGCTATAGGAATATTAAAAACTAGCTTTTTGTTTTGTACCTACTTTTCCCATAGGACCCGTACATTTTCCGGGATAAAGAGTAAGCTGTGATTAAGTCATAGTGTAGTTAAGTGAGAGAGCAGTATGTACTCCCAGATATTAAGTTTTACTAACACAAAATAAATATAAAAAAATGAAATTACCTCTTAATAGAACGGTAGGTTAAGTTTTGTCTTTTTCTTAGTTTAGAATTTCTGTAATTCGGTTGCTACGCAGTCGAGGTCCGACCGTAGCGCTACAGTTATTTTTCTTTCGCGCAGGTCATTTGACCTGATAAAAAAGAAACAATGGCAGACTATTTATGCTTCTGTGTGGTTTGCATGCTATTTCTAGTTTAAGCTTCAATAGTAATAGGATACATGCATGCTCAGTTTATTTTTGAAAAGTCGCTTCTGCCTAAAACTTGGAACTAAGATAGTTATATGCAAAGAGGCAACACTATCGAACTTGGTGTGCGGTGAATGAATGACTTACTTGAAAAAGGTTGTAACTGTATTAAATTTTGTTTTTATAACCCGTGTTAAAAGGCTCTATAAATAAAAAAAATACTGGCTCGTTCATTCAGGTAAAGGTTGTTGTGATATGTAGGTACTCATTCAAGAGACCTTATGGAAATATTATTCAGAATCTCGTATTTTCTTTAATTAATTATTCCAATCACACTCTGCACATGAACGGTTCCCAAATATTCCACTGCACACATAATAATGACGACATCTGACATCAAGGTATGCGCTTTCCCAATTAGCCGACTTTCCCTGCGTGTGCGTTTGATAATTATGCCGTTTACACAAGTCTAGTAGCCGCTACTGGTTTGTTTGTTCATCTCTCATTCCATGTTCATCGAACAACTCACTCGTTCAACATTATTTTGATAACTGCTTGAATTTTTAAACCGTCTTTACCTTTTTTATTTGTTCAAATTGTGAAACGTTCCATTTTCAAAAGTGATGTGTTCGTGTGCCAGTTTAATTTATCGGATTATTAGACTTACATTCGAAATTCAAAAAGCATTTCATTTATTTATAAACAACAGACGATCTAAAAAGATTTTAATTAAAAATACAGCTATCTCATTTCTTAGAATTCTTCGAGATTATGATCGATTATTTTTGTCGGGTTTTCGTCGTGTCGTGAAAAATGCTAGCGACATTATGTCGACGCGGTCTACGGCGTATCGGGATCAAAAGCTGGTGCCAGCTGCTTGATTCTTATACAAATAAAAGTGGAATTAATCAACGCACTGCTAGTGTTGGGACAGTTTCTAGTTTTATATAGAAAAAGTGAATGACCGCTGAATAGAATATAAATTATAAAAATACTAAATTGTGTCTTCCAATTTTGATTAAACTTTAAGTTTTTCACAGTAAGACTATTTAAGATTCACTTTTTTTTAAATAGTAGCCATAAATAATGTTTACTTTTACAGATTTTTAAAAATATTTTAGTGCAAGCTAGATCTCAGCACTAGCGGAGGCGCGGATGAGCGGTTACCGCGGTTTCCTGCGCATGCGGCGCACGATGTAATCTCGCGCCGAAACGTGGATTAATATATCAAAGTCGCGGAATGTCCGACTTACACATTTTTAATTTAACGAAATCGTCCCGCCAACGTTTACCGCTCTATTAATAATTTTTATCGCGTCTTAAACGTTCCTTTTGTTTTTGCTACCAATAAAATTATTTTATTAGTCTTTATGCGACGCGCTTTGATCTCGGAAACGCTATATATCTGTTTCCATAACGCATTTGAATGTTACTTTTTATGTTAGACTCTGTCATTTGTAAGTTTTTATCGGATACAAATTACAAAGTCTGAACGTCGTTCATATTTACGATCGCTTAATGAACCGGTTTCCTTCATAATGCTAATGTTTATTGTTTCACAAATTCGGCTCTCTTAAAGGGCGATCCATCAGATTCTCAGAGGTTAATATTTATTCTTCGGACGAGCTTGAATGAGTTCAGCTTGCATATATTTAGTGTTCATTAATAAAAGTCAAAATACGCTAAGGGTCGTGGTCACTGGCGGTTAAACTCGGTTTAACGTATTTATGAATGTGAACTTCCAGGGATTAAGTGATTGTTATGTTAATGGGAGATGTCGAACTTTTCAATTTGTGGACACTGACTACTCTGTACCCATAATAAAGTCTAAACCAGTTTTTCAAGTTATGTTCCAAAAAAAGAACAAATCATAAAATAATAATAATAACGTGGTCATATCAAACCAAGAAAACGGCGCCAAAATTCATAATGATTTATAATATTTTCATTTTTAAATCATCACCACATCAATTCACAACTTTATAGAAGATAAACATAATTTTCCTGCAATAAATCTTCGGATTCCATCGACATAGCTAGTTGTCACATTCAGTGGCGAGTTACTCTGTGGTGCCATCGGCTGAAGTCCGGATCATGACGTGGGTGTCGTTTAAATCATCTCGCCGAATTAATACCGCGAATAAATCACAGATAATAAAAGAAAACAATGTTAATGCATATTTTTGTGACAAATACAGGATCTGAGTAATGTGTGCGAATGTTGACAATGTCAGCTGTGTCAATAGGTTTTTTCTTGGATTTAATTTAGACTAGTTAGTGTCCGCGACTTTGTCCGCAACAGACTCTTTTGTAGCGTAGGCGAGTACTAAGAGTGGAATTTTCAAAATTCAACCCTATAAAGTGATGGAACGGGGATATAAAGTGATGGAACGGAGGTATAAAGTGATGGAAAGGGGGTAAAAAGTGATGGAACAGGCCCGCGGGGGTCGAAAGTTTTTATGGAGAAACCTACTTTCACGCGGGGGAAGGTGCTGGCAGAAGCTATTTTAATTATAACGTGATAAAATCTTAATTGTTCTACAGAATCTATTCATATCATTCTGACCACTCTGAACACTTTTCTAACCAAAGTGTTTCATAATGAGACGTCTTTATATTCATAGCGAGCAAAGTCACCTTACTGAATTACAGTAATTTAGTGATTTCCATAAAACAATAGCTGTTTATAACACAAAACATACATGATTCATATACTATATTCGTCACATGACGGGTCCTAATTCTGCCAAAAATAATCCCGAACGAAGCCGCATTGTATTCGATCCGAGCGCGTGTTTAATCGATTATGTTTAGGTATCGAATTCGGACGGCGATATTTGCGATTTTAATTGACCTTTCGACATTCGAAACTTTTGATTTTCGAATTTTAAATTTTTGGCAACAATGGCTGCATAACTGACGCTCGTATTTTAAATTATGCTTTTTTAAATTGATTACTTTTCAAAATTAATGAACTGAAGATCCTGAAACTCAGTGGTTTCTTAAAGCGATAGCTTAAAGAGATTGCGTAGCTTCAAAGTAAGTAATTGATTGAAAATGTGGTCATTGACAAGCATGAATGATAAAATGTAATAACAACAAATTGACTTGTGGTCTCCACACGACATGAAAACGTAACCAGACTTAATGAAATTGGCGTAAGTTTAACTGACACTGCATTTGAATACTCGATTACTGACCACCTTTCATTGAATTTAACACAATAAAAGCAAGCGATAAAAGTAATCGGGCATTTGTTTCCGAGAAGAGGTAATAAAAAAAAAGTTATTCAGACGTAGGGGGAGTGTGACCGCATTATAATACTAAAACATGGCGCGGGTTCCTTCCCCGCCGGTTTGTAAGACCCTATTGTTGTCCGTCTGTCCATCCACATCAAATACGCCCGTAAATCATATTCGTCGTAAATTCGATACGAGTTACAATGAAAGATCTGTCCTTATTTGAATCTCGACGAATTTGTGCGACATTCTTTATGAAACGTGATTGTTGCTTTTAGATTCGTTCTTTAGGATTCGGTACGCACGTGACAGTGTTTATTTTTTTTTTTCATTTTATTTCATGGATACAAAGTCCTTCAGTTGGAATAATAGACATTACCTGTTTCTAGAATAAATTAGGCAGCTCTAATTCTCAGCTCCATTTTACCGAGATCGTGCCTGTTTCATTCCACATAATGTCCAGTTGCGCAGACACTTTATCATCATCATTTTGACAAAATAGTCACTGAATTTTCACACGGAGAAATCCCGCCAAAAACTTGGACAGTGTATAAGAATTACAGTGTTGCCATATTAACTCTTTGAATGTCGTAATTAGAGACACAATAGAAAGACAATTATCTTATGTCGGACTGTGTAACTTAAGACATTCGAAAGGAAGCGATTGTTGTGAAAATTTTAACATTACCGTACCTAAATGCCTGAGGTTACCGAAATCGGGGAAAACAAATATTTTTTTTTCTCTGGTGGCAATTACGGTGTATTATAGAGCAGAATCACAAATTGCACAGTGCCATTGTTGCGTGCCGGCCCCACACATCATGGCGTGTTTTTGCGACAAGCACGTACGGTTTACTTTGTCGCGGCGACATCTGCTGTGCTCCGGTAACCAAGTTGACGAATGATACACCTCTATTACAAGGTGATAAGGTTCACAATTGATGAGCTTTGTGTCAAGTGTTAAGAGGCTGCCCTATCAGACGTGCGGTTTAAAGATTTTTGTTGACTTTATTTGAAGTTTTTTTTTTTATGTAGTTACTGCTTTTTGTTTAACTTTTCGTAGTAGTAGGTATCGATTAAAACAAATCGATATTTTAATCGATAAGTATTGCTATGTTGTCGAGTGGATGTTACAGCGTGAACGACTTCATCGGAGGTCTGGTAAAATGACCAATTTGTTATCTAACAAAAACAAATACGTGACCACCTACACAATACAAGACAGAAGTCCACTGGAAAAACAACTTTAAAACTGAGGAAATTAAGTTGTGTTTGCTTTGGACTTTTTCGTCTAGTGACAAAAAAGTGATAAGTCCTTTGTAATCCTTCTGACGCCACGGAGGTTTACTCAAGTTAATTGCTTTGAAATAGATTTTTTCTAAACTTAAATGTTTTATTATTGTATTCCGTCTACCTGAATTGCCGGAGACAGTATCGCTAAGCTGCAATAGATATGTAGACGTAGAAAAAAGTCGATAATTTGTCCACTGAGTCACGATTCAGCAATGTTATCGATAGAAGGTATGTTTTTATCGAATTCTGTTTGTTTTGGTTGGTCGTTCTTAATAATTAAGATATTCAGTTTCTTTGAAGTTTACTGATAGGGTGTGCTTAGGTTTCTGTGTTATGTAATGTTACATAATTTTTCATTTTGATTTCGGTCACTGAAAAAGTTTGTTTGGTTTAAAAAAGACTATTGTTTTTGATCATTTAATATCCGTATTAAAGTCCTTGTTCGTTACCAAATTAAAATAGTTCAAATAAATTAACTGAGACTATTACAAACTGTGAAAAGTTCTAAAAAAACTAATTGTGTTGTGATCATCCCTATTTTTATGGCCACCATTTGGGACCAGACGTCCGTTGGGACTTTCCACAATGACGGCTTTTACTTGTACCGCCTTTGTCTATCGTCTGCTTCTTCACAAACATCCCAATTTCTTTTCAATGCACAAAACCCATATAAACTGGCCGTCTCATTTTTTTTGGTCAGTTCTTACATTATTTTTTTTTGTATTAGATGGGTACTGTAATTGAGAACAATGTGTTCGAAATTCAAAATTTATTATTATGTTTTTGTAGTAGGTACCTACTGTCTGTTATGCCAGTATTTTATGGAACATAAAATTCCTTATTCAAAAATAGTGTTGTATCAATGTAGTAAACTAATTACAGGGAACTATTTAAAATGTACGTGCTAACCGAAATAGGCTTCTCTCAGGGCAATAAGTAAGTACAGTTCGTTCAAATAAAACGTTTCAAGTTATTAAACGGCTCCACCACACCCAACAAAGGACTATTCTGGTAATGTCAACACGCGTTTCCGTCGCAAACGAGGCATAAGGAAACAAATGAAGTAAAACAAATGATTCGCAACTTTGTTACCGATTTCACGAGTCGATATCGAACTGGTATCAACTCGTACTACTGGTGGTCTAAGACTGAATTGAATAAGAAGGTGGAGTAAGATTCTTGCAGAACGAAAATATTTTCGTACAAAAACAATAAATTAACTTTTAAGAAATGTAGTAGTACAGTTACATAACACAGACCCAAGTGGATCAACAGTTATCCTAACTAATATTATAAATGAGAAAGTGTGGATGTTTAAATGTTTGTTACTTAATCACGCAAAAACGACTGAACGGATTTGGATGAAATTTGGCATGCATATAGACTTTGACATGGAAAAGAACATAGGCTATTTTTTATCCCGTAAAAACATCTTATTCCTACGGGAAAACACTTTGAGAGTGCGATAACCGAAGTACACGCGTACAAAGTCGCGGGCGGACAGCTAGTTTGATATATGTAGGTATAGCACCATCCTGATTTAACAATAATAATAAATAATATACCAAAATTTTCACACAACGCTTTCTAGTCCAAAACTAAGCAGAGCTTGTGTACTATACAATAACACAACTGATAATCACACACAATACAGATAAATTACAGATACATAACAAACGTTCGTGTTCCACACACAAACATTTGTCCTGGGTGGGAATCGAACTCACGACCTCCGGCGTAGCAGTCAGGGCCTCGCAACACTAGACCAACTGGCCTGCAAATTATGCAACTGCGTATGAAAATACTATGAATTTTCAACAAGCACTGTAGCGCCTCATTTACAGTTAGCCCTTCCCGATATCGATCGTGTTCGGCATCGCTCCGCAATTTGCCGATCGCTAGATGACGTTTCGCGGAAGCGGCGCTCGGCGTCACGGTGCGCCCGCGCAGCCACCACTGCTATATAATTTATCGATCATTTCGCTGTAATTGTACCCTTGCCGCCTTTTACTAAATGCTTCTATTTCTTAGCGTGCTTTACAACAATGTTTGAGTCTATAATTTTATCAACGACTCAATCGGATTGGTCCAGTGGCTGGTTAAAGATCGATTATACCAATCAGAAAAACGCGCTTTTCTTATTGGTTAGTTGAATGACTTTAGAACAGTTGGTTTAGAACACTTAAAAGCCTGGCTTGTTAATCACTTAATAATAATATAATAAGTTATTTTTTTTTCGTTTTTAGGAGGTAATCTCTGGAAGTATTGATCCAATTGCTTAAATTATTTCACTAATAGAAAGCCGCTTTATTCCTGAGTGACATAGGCTATATTTTATGTAGCTACGCGGGCGAAGCTGCGGACAAAAGCTAGTCACTTAATAAAGGCATGATAAATTTAATACATATATCTAATACCTTGATCTTCTTTAGAAGAGGGAGGTCATTAATAAATAAGTAATTACTTTAACAAAGGAAGTATACACAAAAATAAAGGTAGCTTTCTCGTTATAAATTAGTGCATTCCTTCAATTACAGGAGATAACAGCATTTTATGTTACAGTATGTTAAACGACAGTACCTATGTTATTTTATTGTAGATCTATTTTTTTCATTGTGGTTAGGCTCGTGTCTTGCTCGTAATGGACAATTTAACCCAGAAAAAAAAAACAGCTCTCCTTCCCAATACACGTTTCTGGCTCAATACTTACTATATCTTGAAGATCCATTCAACAAATCGATAATATTGACAAACTCATTATAATTGGTCGATTGAACTAGCTGCCAGTACTGGCCGCCAGTAGTCACGGTACTTAACCGCCAGTTGCCCGGACAAACATGGCGTCAGGTGCTGCCCCAGTCCTAATTGTCTTCATCGGCGTTTCTATTTATTGATCGAGGGACAATATTAGTGGGGCCAGCGAGGCCAGAGGCCCCTCTGGCCTCACTGGAAATCGATCGCGTTAAGAGCTCATAGTAGCCCTACTATTTACCACTACTTACACTGCTTGATGACCTGAACTGGACTGTTAAAGGGATGTACGCATGCTTGATATTTTATTACGTCATGGTAAGGCCTCTGATCATATTATAACTAAGTTAGTAGGGTCTCTTTGTAATGAAGTATAGACAAAGTAGGATTTCCAAGCTATTGAGTATATCAGGAACTAATTTAGGAGTTACAATCACCTTCCTGGCCTTGTCCCATGTTCCTGTTCCTGTTGTTGTGTTGTTATGTTGTTTATGTTCCTGTTGTTTGTTGTTCCTTGGAGTCACCGCAAAACGTTTTCTTCTTCCAGTCCGGTCCATCAATTACACAATGATAAACAAGAAATGTTGAAAATAATAAAAAAAATCTGTACTGCAAATGTTGCCATTTGTATCATATATCATCTCATGTCATCAGTTATAAAAATGCAGTAAAAAATAAAATAATGAAGAAGCGGAGTACAATCTCCTAAGTGCATTTATGTAGTCCAATCTCCACAATCTATTTCATAAAACATTCACCAGTAATTTTAACACCATTGTGGTGAATCTCG
The DNA here is from genome assembly GCA_929112965.1 of Mythimna albipuncta. Lineage (NCBI taxonomy): Eukaryota > Metazoa > Arthropoda > Insecta > Lepidoptera > Noctuidae > Mythimna > Mythimna albipuncta. The sequence goes on along the minus strand of OV815974.1, from coordinate 8,229,036 downwards.
AGTGAATTGCGGCGGGAAACAATTGTGAGGTACTTAATTAAAATAATTGTCCAATTGTCGCGGCCATTGCGACGACTGCTGGATAACGTGCGAATCACACGTCACCATCTTGATGCCTAACTCTAACTGTAGATTCGCAATTTTCAATTTACAAGTACCTATGCAGGCTACGTACTGTCACAAAATAGATAGGTAGGTACAGATGACAATCTCATGTATGTACTTCACTTTTTATACCTACGCTTGGTGGACGCACACTAATGAGCGTTTGAGCCGGAACTGTTCGACGAGTGTGCCGAAACGCTCCAAGATATCGTATCCGTGAGCGGTGTCTATGTGTGCGTTGCTCGAGCGCGCTTTGTATGTAGATTGACTTCTGTACCTATATATTTTGTGTCACTGACGCAAATGTCTTTATATGAGAAGATAATTATAGCATGCAAGTCTACGTTTATTTATTGCAAAAAAAGCCTGACATTTTGTTTAACCTTACTTATGGTTCAGCTGTAATTATCTTAAGAGACGAGCAAAAGAAAGTGAGAAAAAATTAACACAAGATGCGAAGCAAAGGTTGGTTGTTACTTTTGAAAATAATTTTGAACACATTTATTGTGCGTACAGTCTAGGAGTGGAAATCCCTGTCGGAGTCTTTGTTTCCGGATAGCTACAACTTAGGGGTCTATAAGGCAAGAATGAATAGGTTACTGCTAGGTAAGCGAGCTCCATCGTCGACCACATCATCGCTTACCATCAGGTGAGATAGTGACGAGCCTATCGATATTAATAATTAAAAAAAAAAGTTTGTTAATAATGGTAAACGTTTAATGATAAAAAGGCTTCGACTACTTCACTGTGATTTCATTGAGTTAATGATTCAGTAGTATTTACCGAAACTTTAAGTACTTATTTATATTTAAACATCAAAAGTATCCGAAATAGTTCCAACCGACAAAGACTTAAACAATTTTGTTTTAAAATGAAATCAAGATTATTATTTAAACATAACATGAATTTATAAACTGTTGGAAAAACTCGAAATCGAAATAGTCCAATGTTGTAATGGTCTAATTCCAGATAAATGGAATAATGTGGAGGTCACGCCGTTGGCTCTGAACCGCCACATATTGTGACTGGTAACTCGACACTGACATCTCATTTATTCCGACTTTAATGTACGTTATCACTGCTCAAATTGAAATTTATTTTGATAGGTAAATATATTCATGAAAATTCTTCAAATTAATTTTGAATATTTCCACTGAGCGGGCTAAATTCAATCTGTGGCAGTATATTGTGCTGGTTTTAAAAGTTCGTGTTTTCGCATTCCAGTGTCTTGTGACTTTGCTGTAACATTGTAGTCGGTATCAAATATTTCTCCAATGGCCTATTTCGATGTCAACAAACGCTAATTCCCTCCTGCCGGTGACTAGGTTATAAATAAAAACGGGGCACGATTACCGTGAGCCTCATTAATCATCGAGTGTATACTGTGTATAGTGTCACAACACGTCCACGCACTCTGTGATCTCAGTACCATTCAAAAATTACACTTTCCAACGTTCTCTTATGTTATAACCGAAACGATGGAAGCTAATTGCTTTTAAATTGTGTTTCTTTTATTTTTTTTTCTTCACTTAAAATAAGTAGGACTCTTGAACTCTCTTTCAATTCAGTTTGTCACATAAGATTAACCACAAAGATCGTTATTTGTCGTATTATAATAATTACGTTCTTCGGTGTCAACTCGTCTACCTTAACGACATCGTTCCAGTACCACATCTCCACACAATCAAAATACAATAGTTCAAATTTATTATTGGATTGCGGAAACGTGTTTGGCTCTGTTCCATCGTGTGGTTATTGTAAAATTTCCACGGGTTCTATCAAAAACATGAAGGTATTACTGAAAATGTACTTCTGAACCAAATGCATGTTCATCTTCATCTAGCAGGCATGTATCACGTTAATTTCCTTTTAAGTCGCCATTAGAGCAATAATGATTTGATTTAGTTCAGTTTAACACTTTGTGTACTGGAGCATCTTCGGCGGCGTGCCAACATCCATAATAACAACACATGCCCACAATTAGCCGAGTAGTGGATGATAAAATAATTCGCCATGTCTCTGCAATAGCTTTATGTGTAGCATTGTTTCAACATGATCTACAGCCGAGCTCTGATCAAAGGCGGCTGCACCCGTTACAGTTGTTTCGCGAGAATGATATTAATCAAACACATTTATTGCGGTCGCATTCAAAATTAACAACCGTATATTAAATTTGAGTTTTGAGAACTGTTGGCTATCAAATATTTCCTACAATAAACCAGTTGGGTCCGCTGCCGCTGTTAAACTTTCCAGATTCTTGTGCCATCTGAACATTACAACCACAATAACTGCTACGTCATATTTCTGGATTGCAGCCAATGCTTTATGGACATTTATTATGGTTAATATAATAATGTCATTTAGCTGTAATAACATGCCGTTGTTAAACATTTGGTGCGCAGTACGGTCAGGAATCAACCGCACCTTTGTGATGCGATTCGTAACGCGCTCACTGTTATAACAGATGTGGTCCTCGCTCGTGCTTCTAATACATAAAATAATTAAAATAAATAACAAAGTACCAATCAAAGAATCCAGCCGGCAAACAAGAAGACATGAAATCTCCCGCGACGTCTGTCAAATTAGCATCACAAACGAAAATAGCGTCATTCTAATTATTTTGATGACTCAACCGAAATACAATTAATCTTGCCGCTTCTGTGAACTGTCCAAGTGACGGACGGACGAAAATATCGTCGCATTTCGCGATAAATAAACTTGTGAGTCGAATATCGGATTTCGATTCCATCGGTGCTGCGTATCAAAGATTTTATACGCGTGTTGGATGCGGGCAGCGGAGCGCAATGCCGGACGCTCGCGCAGCCGCACCCGCCGCCGCGCCGCGTCGCGTCCCTGCACAGCCTGCCAATACACTCGCTGCACCTACGCGAACATAATTGAACGCATTCTGTTAACACAAACTGCAAAATTCAGCCACAAAATCCGTGAGATCAGCAACATCTGCTCATTAGGCTGCCAACATAATTTTAGTAGCAATCTTCATTCTGACAGGATTGAATCGGAGACTTGGTGCTATCTAGTGCTCGCCGTATCTCAGACCGGAAATCAGCTGTCGTATCCCGATTCCTAGTGGGAGATCGGCCAATGCGTCTGAGGCTACGATTACATTAGATCGAGTTGGTTCCTAGAGTTCTGATTGGGAACTTGAGACGGCTTGTGTTCACCGGAACACTGTCTCGGTTAATTAGAATGCTTTGTAAGAATAGATTTGCCATCGACTTTCGAATCTCGTTCTACAATGATTCATCTCGTGTGCAATCATTACATCTCCCTACATTAGTTACTATTATCTTGATCGGACGGAGCGTTTATTATATCATAATTCCCAACTCGTCTGCCAAAGAGAGAACAGTAAAATATGTAGCGTTACACAAAGCTAAATAATAGGTAGCAGGAAAAAACAGAGAAAAATATGAATGTTGGATTTTCCAGCAAATAATGTAGATAGGGTGTTCGAAATTAAGACTGTAATGTAATAATTTTACAAAACGCGATAATATACATCAAAAACGATGTAAACTTGAGCGTGGAGCGTGAGTACAATGCACGTATTCGTCACACTTCGTTTCGGTCGTAATCCAATTTCAGCCTTTGACTTATTCCAATCGATATCCTTGACGAGTATAAGGGGCGTTAATGTTTCTAGTTTATAGGTAGTCGTCATGATGGTGATACAGTCATAGTCAACAGTGGCTCATTGTGTCGGCGTGAGCCGCTCGGCTGCGTGACGGTGTCTGCGCGGCGTCTAGCGTCGATCTGGCCGCTCGTAAATCACCCGCGCCACAAATTGGAAACCCACCGCTAAACAGCTCGCCACTATAAAAATCTCAAATAATAACTTCGGATCTAAATCTCATAAAAATATGATTTCCAGTATTTTCGAGTGGGTTTTTAATCCCGTCGTGGTTTTACGATGTTGTAAAATTTGATTAATAACAGTGGTGTGTAGGTCTACAGAGGTTGGACATTGTTGCGGTTGCGGTGACCCATTTGCGGGCCGTGATTGTGCCGTATTTTGGCGGTGGCGCTCCCCAGACCAAACAAGCCGCACGGTGTGACCCTGTAACATGAACACATGATTCATTTTGATCAAGGCCTTGTTCTGGCACGTATTAAGAAACTGCTTATAAACCCCTAAAACGACTGTCGCCAGAAATAAAGTTATTTGGCTGCTAGAGTTAATAACCATATAAATTATCTGTACTCACTAAATTAATCTATCTGTCACTAGGAAAATTTATACGCTTGTATCTCTGTCCCTGTTTCGAGGGTTTATGTATTGACAGAAGTAAAGTTGAACTGAATTTTATTACAGTGAAGCAGGCATTTATAATGTTAATTACTCAGAAATCAAGAATAGGAAACTGTGTTACTCTGTGGATTCTTACCGTTTGACGTACCGATATTAGAGATGTACCTATAATACATTGCATTAAAAATAAAACAGCTATCGTACGTGTAGGCGTGACAATAAGTCATTATGTGTGTATGTAGGCACAGCCGTCAATCCACGTCCGCTGTCACTTCAATTTTTCTATTTTATTTTTCTCCTATTTTCTGTTGGATTTCCACATAGTGGTGCGTCGCGACGCAGACGTCGGATACGAAGTTATTCCACGATCCGTCACATGATTTGAACGGTATCGGATTTAGCTCTTGACAATGAAGGGACTCACTTTTTTTTTTATTACTTTGTTCGATATTTTTAGATTTGATTCCATTTTTAAATTGGTTTTGACTGTAATGAGTTTTGGAATTGGGGACTTTTTTGTGAAGCTTCATGCAAATGTTTAAAAGTATTTCATTTATGTAACATCAGCAACGAGCCACGTGGAATTCATTTCCGGACTATCTATAATTACAACCAGTTTAATCCCAAACAAATTAATAACCCCATCTATTAATAAATCACTTCCCAAAATTAAACATTACTCCAGTAATTCATCTCAAAATATTTACACCATTTCCTTACATTGATAACATAACCTGTAATGGGATGCCACAGCCGATACATCTCGTTACGAATCGAATTTATTCATCGGAGAATATTTTATAGTGTTGGCCTTGGGCCTGGGCCCGCCGCGGGGGCCAATAAAATCACACGGATAAATAAGCACACGATCGGGCCGTAATTAAAAACATAACTTATTAATATCGTTTATTAACGCTCGCGGGTCGTACGCTGCGCACTCGTCCCGTGCCTCGTTTGGACGTCTTGCACCAGTCGCACCTCTCCCGATAAATCTACTATGTCTTCGATTTCATTATAATTGTCTTATTTATTGCATATAGCCTGCCTGTAATCGTGTTTGATTTAATTTGATTTGTTTAGTGGTTCGTTTGTAAATGTTGATTTGGTTGCTTTATGCCGATGTAGGTTACCACGTTCTTACAATTGCATTGAAAATCAATGTGCAAATGACGGAATACTTCTCCTAATATTTGACGCTAATTGACAAGTCTAAAAGTTTGAGATTTATTGGTTTTGAAAAACATTAATTACTTTTTTAAATCTTTTGAGTGTGTTACTTGTGTAGTGTCAAGCTTCGGGCGTTTACAATATCGTGTGTTGTTACATAATTATTTCGATCATTGCTACATGGGGTCGAGTAACATGTTTATACTCATTGCCAGGTCCAATAATGTGTGAATTACTATTGCAGCCCGCCGGCATAAATATGCAACATTTATAAGACCCACTAGTCACGTGCTCTTCTCAATGATTTATAGTTATTTGAACACATCAAGTTATGTCTAGATTCTTTATTAACGTCAATTTGTTATTTACGAGTTATATTGCAAGAGATGTTAAATTTATACCCCTGACTAATCATGTAGTTAAACAGACCAAATAATAATTGACATGCAAATATAGTTAAGCTGGTTGGACTTTGTGTAATTCAGCACCATTGGGTATTTTCCGATACCAACCACTAATATCTGATTCTATTGTGCAATTTTTGAAATTTATAGTCTTACCATTACCAATAATAATATTACCACTTATAGCAACCGCTCCGATAGCATATATTCTCCCAAAACAACAATAGTCGCTGAGGCGAGAAGAGAACAATAAACTGGTTGATTTATTTTAATAAAGTAATTTATGGCCCCTTACAAATTGGCCTCATGACGGCCGCCTTATCGAGTGGCGAGAATCGATAAAATCGTTGCGATGTATCGATACAAGGTTATTAATGGAGAGCTTATTGTACTCGGTAATGAGATAACATTTGTTTTGTAACTACTTGTCGTTGTAATTGCTATTGAGAAAAAGAAATTTATAATAGATGAATAGGTTGTTGCAAATGTTATCAAATTATAAGTTGGTTTACGGAATATGAATACCAAAAATGGAACTGAAAACATTAATTTAAATTATGAATCGATTATATTAAATAAAAACTCTATAGCAAAATAGTAAAAAGAACAGCTGAAACAGGTGTAAAAAAAAAACATTCGCGTAAAATGCAGTAAACCGCAGAACAGTGTGAAAACATTTTTTTTTCGTCAATGGCCGTCCCATAAAGCAATCGTATCGACGATCGCTGATAACTCATCTGGCTGGATCGTAAATCGAAACGGCGTCCATAACTCGCGCGGCTTAATTACGAATAAATAAATAAATAATTGAATGTGAGCGGCCGCGGGCCTAATCGATCGTGTTCGAAGGTGTTGGAGGTGCTAACAAGGGCCCGCCAGCATTCGAAACGTTTGCTTTGTGATCGCGTTCGAGTCGACAGCGAAGCAAAAATCCCGCTACCGCACGAGATAACACAATTGGATGCAGCAATTTATTGTTATCACACCTGGTTGCGTTAATTGATTTAGTGAATATTCATTTACGATTTAAATGAATCACGCAACAACTTTTATTATTCGTTTTGTACCAGATGGGAACTGTTTTCATAACCAACTCATTAAAATCCGAACGGTACAGATCATTCTAATTCAGATATCTCCTGCTTACTGGGCCCATTCAGCTTTTAAGAAGGTCAGAAGTCAATTCCAACGGTCCATTGAAACGGACACCATCTAAACATAGCAGCACGGAAGCCGCACATTGTTCTTTTCATGACGTTTTTTCTTGTGTCGGACGATTGACGCGTATCCATTTCCTCGGACGAGAATAGTAGCCACCTTCGTGTCGTGCTATAAAATAAAGAGTATCACTCAACGGCCACCGACCATCTAGATATTAGGAGATGGCGCTGATTGCCGCTCGTTAGAATCTAATTAGCCCACGGATCACTCACCGCGTCTATTTCAATGGTTGAAGAAAATAATTTCTATTTGATTCGGCCTTCCCACTCAGTGTGTTATTCGCGAAAAATCAAACGTCTGCCGGCGTGTCAAGTTGAAATGTGCAGCCTACACGAATTCGATCTGCTCATGTGACCATGCATATAACAAATATACTTTATTATTATCGTACAAGAATATCTAAGTGCTACATACCTACACCTATGTACGTTCATAAGTGTAATTGTTATGGCTGAAATGGTTATAATTTTGACAAGATATCTAGACAATAAAGCTGTCTATCAAATCTTGCTCCAAGTAGACGTATTTCACATCAAATTTGTAAAACAGTAGTTCGTCTTGATTTACACAAACAATAAGATCGTTTCTTTCAACATCAAGTACATAATTATTGTAATAACTGCATTATTTATGCAAATGGACTTGGCATTAGCTTTCTTGAAAATTCCCATTGTGATTCCTTGTCAATTTGATGATTGTCTTGGAGTCTCCATGGGAATATGCTTCTACCGTACTCTTGTCTTACCCTATTTGTCCCTATGTTAAAGTAGTCGGACCATACTTTTGGTTCGTATAAAATATTATTAGTTGTAAAAAATACAAGTATATATCATCCTTAAAGACATTTTTAATCTGAATAAATGGTTGTCCATTAAACTGTAAGATTACAAAAAAAATCTTAATTGAAAGCTAAATCCAGGTCGGTGCGAAGGTGTGCTTGATGGATGAGCAGCTAAATTACCTCTCCCCTCCTTGTCCCTCGCACCGGCTTCCCCCACTAACGACCCGTTGGCCAAAAGTGATTATTTATACCGGTGATGACAGCACTTCCGGCGTTATAACTGGTGATTAAGACGCTGCTCGATTGAAATCTAGGACTATTCTAATAGACACAGGTGCTGAATATATTCTGAATAATAAAATATGACTTGTGGTTGAAATTGAAGATGTGGATAATAATAATGACGGTCGTGAGAGGTGTCGTTTTCGGAGGAGCTTCTAAGAATGTGTTCGATGACAGGTTTTTGACATGACGAATTTAAGAATATTTTGAAGTTATTTTTATTTATTAATTCTCTTAACTGGTTATTCATTCAGAAAATATTTCGTTACATAATTATTTATTCCTGTTTCAACAACTGCGATTGTAAAATTAGCATTAAGTTAAATTTTTACTGGTAAACAAATTTTTACATATCTAAATTATTAAACCCAAAATAGATTAGAACCCAGTCATCATTACAGTCAAACTTCAATCAAATATTGACAGTATTAGTTAATATCCGCTGATCGAATAATCTAAAGGTGCCGGATACCCGTTATCTGCGCACACATGGCAACACAGCTCGCTCATAGTCTCTGAAACTCAAACAAAATGTCACGAGTGTACAGCACGGGTACTTTACGTTAGTGTTTCGTATATTATCTCATATCCGCGAAATGCAATAATGTGTGTCTTTCCCACGGATGTCCACGTTTGGGCATCGTTAGCTTTAGTTACTAGTTTAATTATCTAGAGATGTGATTGCTAATATATGTCATAAGCGAAAAATTAAAATTAAGTGTGTTACGTTGCAGAAATTTTGATCAGCTTTTCTTTTGACCATTCAATGATATCTTATCTATCAAGTAAAAGTTACTTAACTCAATATTAATTTGATTAACTATGTATACTACGAACTTAATTAAATGATAGAGTGTAACTCGAGTAGGCGGGATCGGCCCGCCCTAGATCCCCGCCCGCCCTGCCAGCTGGGCGGATCTCTTAGGGGAAAGTTTATTGCATTTATACTATTATTAATTTGATAGGGAGTGGGAAATAGTAAAGAAGGAAATAGACGACACATTTACTTATTACACAAGTCAGTAAGCATTTAGGTATTATACTCATAATACCTAAATGCTTACCTACTCAGGTAAGGTAAAGTTAAAGCAATAAATAAAGATAAAATATAAACGTAGTATGATAGTGAATATTCTAAAATCGTAGACAATGGACTAGAAACCTTAAAATAGAAACGAATGAAAACAATGAAAACAAAAATGTTAACGGTATCTAACACGTACAATTTTCAAGGAAAACACACCCACTAGTCAATCAAACTATCAACAAACATCAACCCACTAATACCTACCGACGGAAATCAGTACGCAACATAATATCTACACATATCTAAATGTAATCTATTATATATAGATAGGGTCGAGGCGGGGCGCAGGAAGCGGCCGATATAACGCCACGATAAGCTGAACTTATCACTCCATCGGATTACTTCACAAAGAATATCGATCCATCTCAGATACAGAATGTAGAACTCTTATTTGATTATTCTTAATGTCAGAGTTCAGGGAAGCTAATTTTGTTGAGCACGATGTCGCAGAGAAAAAGGTTGGTGACGGCTTATCCGATGTAGAAGTTGATGCCATTTTGATGTTCATTGATGATGTTAATACAGTAAAAGGGCATAAACAAAAAGCGAATGAATATGATTCAATCTTAAATCATAAGAAGCAAACAAAATTGAATACTTATATAAATGTATCATCTCATTCAAACTTTAATATCACTAAACTAACATCCATCAAAACAACTTCCAGATAGTCAGCCCCTCTAACAATATTCATGAGAGAATCAATAATAATAATTGTCCTTTCTTCTCGTTTATAAACCACTGTCGAATGTCACCCTGTTCCTTCATCTCATCTTCCATCCACTTATGTAAATGCAGCATTGTGGCAGACACCTCATTTGTTCTATCTGCCAAGCACGACCATTGTCAAAACTTCTTGCCCTTTGACTCTATTGTCTGTTTTTTGTCAACCAATACCAGATTATTTTATTTCCGTTATATGTTATTCGTTTTCTCTTGCTGCCTCATGTTTATCAATATTAGCTCCAATCATCTTTTTATTTTGATTTGTACGTTGTTTTATTATGATATGCTAGTTTATTATTTTATGGGCGTGGATCGTTAAACTTGGTTTCAAAGATGACATTTACCACAATAGATTTATTAGACGTTCGGGTTTTACGTAATGTTTAGTTTGGTCAGACGTTCGTAACATGAATAATAGTCATACTAACAACAAAAACTGATTCGATCTTCTTAAAACTACCTAATTCAGAGAAAAATAAAACATACACGCATAATCGTTATGTGCCATTAACCATATTCTGTTGAATAAATGCTGTAGGTGGTTAGCTCTAAATGTGCTTCGTCATCACCGGGACGCCGTTCCACATTGTAATTTAAATTATCATTCGAATTACCATTGAGAGGAGACAGTAAACGCGGTGGCACTCGAATTCTCGACACCTCCGTCTAGACACGTCCAAACATGAAGCTTTTATGAATTCTATTATTTGGGCACAACTGACGTGAATATGGAAATGTATCTTGAGGATAATTTTTTGTCCATATGGAAGATAATTTTAGTGAAGTCAAACTCAGGGATAATTCCAACCAAAGGCCAAACCTGAAAATTTTTATAGGTTTTCTTTAAAATCAATTTTTGCCCTGCATTATCGTAAACAAAGATTAGCAACAGTGTATTACAACAAAAGAAATGATACACAAATTAAGGGTTTCCATCCCGATGATATTTTACGATAGCCGTGAGCGACAAAACGAGAGTCATAAAAGATAACATGTTGTAGAAGGCATTGCAAACTTATGGAACCTGCACACTAGTTGTTAAGATGATTTGCTTGTTCAATGTAGGCTAAATATCTGCACATATTATAGTTCTTGTAGATTAAATTTTGATTACTAACAATACCATACTGATGCTGGTCGATATGAAATTATGCACAGCCGTGGAAACAACATTGTATTGTGAGCACCAGACTCGTTCTGTCGGTAAATTTTCTCTGCACCCATAAAAAGCGCAAACATGACTACGTTAGTAATAAATTACATACATCTCAGCCAGACGATACTACCATTCGGAAACAACAAATGCTTATAATTACTTTTCAGATATTAAATGTTCGAAGGGTCGAAGCAAACTCAGTTCTGCGTAAGATTCGAAACAATGCTCATTATTGATCATCTAAGAGACTTATTGAAGAATAAATCCGAGAGGCTTCTTGCGAACTGCCATCGGATGCCTTTGTTGTGATATTTGGCGAGTTGGTCCGACAGGCCTGTAAGTTGTATTAAACCCACATTTTACGGGCTTCATTTATATTGTACGTCGCATAGCTACGTTTTCCTTAGATTTATACTTCTCTCGCAAATAGGTGGAATACTGTAATAGTACTCGTTCGTTAACATTGTATGTGCATGCGCAGTTTTATTACAATTACATTATGTCGGTATTGTTCGTATCTGTCGAGTGTCATAACGGCGGCCGCGTCGCCGGATAGCTCAGCTTTACGGCCGCCGATAGTTGCCACCTTCGTTTGGAGGATTCCATTGTTGCATTCATCGCAATGATCCGGCGTAGTCGCATCGTCGTCTTTCAGCCGCATCCGACATTTCCATTGTTGCAATTTTATTGCCGGTGTTACCGTGCTGGCGGAGATCGTAAACTACGCTCCAGCGCTCGATACTATCGCGGGCCGGCGCAGCGGCGGATGGCTGATGGCTGATGGGCGCGCGACCGCACCAAGCCGCATTATCGCGCGCCACCGCCACCGCAGCCGCGATTTTCATTCGTTTCTAATAAATTGATACGAGGGCTCCGCGACGCGCCATTGGTCGACTCGCTCCCCGGACTTCGATCCTCGGACCCTGACCGTAAATCAACTTTACAACCTTTAATTACAGATATTTGCCGTCTCATGTGAGCGTACGGGATATCGGAGGGCTGTGCTCGCGAAAATATAGCATAATAATGGGTATTGACCCGTAATGGCTCGCCTGTAGGTACTATCGGCCGCCTTTGTCTTGATTGTTCGAGCGAGAGCATATTCTTTTCTGAATGATTGCCAATTACATCGAATGGCCTCCTGAATTCCACTGAGAGCGATACTTTAATCTTTCTCGGTTTTGATTTGCATTCGAATAAAATGATTTATGTGTTATTGGGATCCAGGGTTTATGTTGTGACGTTTTTTGATTCATTGGTGGTTTTTAATGTTGTCAAATTTCGTATTGGGATTGTGCTTACCTCAAGCAATAATTACGAATTGAAATGAGTGCACTCAGTGTAGTAGATAGTGCACCGGTCCGGAGTGGCGCGGGGTGCGGGGCGACGGTGTTGCCACATTGTTGCACCGGATAGGGCCGACCGGCCGCTGTTTTAATGTCTCTCAGACGGAATTACGCTGGATTGTTCCCAGCTTTACTGCTTTCTTCATGATTGATCGTTGTATCCTCGGCCTTATGTCATTTTCGCGCCGTATCTCCAAGAATTTGTACTACAAGCAATAAATATTACATTGAGTTATGGTAATTTCGCAAAATTATAGTATATGTGACTCCTTTACTGGCTTGGTCCTAACTAATGTATAATATAAGCACATATTATGAAATTTAATAAATAATTATAAGATCTTATTAAAGGAGGGTTTCTGCGTGTGAGCTCATGTTTTGTTCTGAAGTGTGGAAATTAACACTAGAATGATCGTATTTCTAAATTAAAACCTCGCTCCGAGGAGCAATAAATTCTTCCGCCCATAAACTTATAACGACTGTCTAAATAGAGGCTAGCTGTCGTTTATGGCCTTAATACTCGAATAAGAAATAAAATAAACACTATGCACTTATGTTTTTGATCCGTTTTGCACACCTTTGTAATTGCAAATAATATTATAATAACTGGAAGAAAAAGAAATGTAAATTAAATGATTAATCGGAGAGGTTTTATGATCATATTTTGTATTTGTTATTTCTCAGAAATGGGAGGTGTTTTAATTAAAAATCTCATACAAATTGGAATGAATTTTCCAGACGGTATGTCTATTGCATAAATATGTACTCGTACATATATACTTACACAATGATGCAGCTACAGATTGGCTTTCTTCTTGACTTTCATTATCTGTTGTAGTGTTATTGATCTAATACAATTTATTTTTTTTATTATTAGAAAGATGTCACAGTGTCTCAAGATGAAAGTCTTATACCATTACGTGTTACCAGTGATGACATATTGTACTGAACTGTAGTCGCTTAGAATGGGCATCATCATAAGGCTTAAAGTCATCCTAAGGGCAATGGAGAGGGCTATGTTCGGAGTTTTCTTGCGTGATTAAACGAAGGTTTTAATTAGTTCTCCGATTGATACCTTTTGTTACCGACATAGATAGGTGGTCCTCCAAGGTTACCGACGTATTCCGAAGAATCGCCAAACTGAAGGGCAGTATACACATTGCTCGCAGAGCAGATGGTCGATGGAGCTGAAAGGTTCTGTAGTGGCGACCACGTACCGGAGGGTCTCCCACAAGCTGAACTGATGACCTAGTGGGGCCGGGTAAAGCCGATGGATGCGAGACGCATAGTACTTGTCGTTGTGACCACACTTAGGGTAAGCTTATGTCCATTAGAGGACGTTCGGGTAAAATACTTAATGTTTATGAAGATGGAAATCGTTCAAAGTAAAATACTAGTAAGTCTTTGTTTTTCAGTATTAAGGAAATTATTTCACTGGCTTCTCTGAGTGGCTTCGCCCTCGTGAAAGTAGAAATCTCAATAAAAAGTCATCCAATGAATGTATTATCCGTTTAGGTGTTAGGTTTTATTATCTTTTATTTATTATCCGTTTAGGATTCTAGGAGTGTGAAGGAGTAATAAACATACAAGCGCACACATGTTATTTTCACCTTTATTACATTAGTGTAAAGGGTGATTAATATGTAGGTTTATTTGTCATATTAGTATTAAAATTATATGCTACAGTCGTTAATGTTTTAGTATATATATAGTTATAGGTGGGTTTACTATACGTTGCTCAGTGCCTAGGCATGTATACACAAGCCAGAATATATGATCCAGCTTAACTACCTAGTATTATACTCATGTGGGTATATTTCATTACTGTTTTGTAATTTATAATGTAATAAATAAAATAATATTATACACTACGTCAATGTTAAAACCACATCTTCCTTTTAAATCACGTTTTATTGAAGTAGTCGAAACACTGTATAGAACTCTACCTAATATCTAATTCTGGTGGTGCACGAATTCCCTGAAGTTAATGTGCAATTAAACGCGACTGAGTCCGACCACTTGGAGTAATACCAACACTCACGAATAATTGAGATTGATCGAGTCGTGAATCGAGTGGGGCGGCGCAATCAAAAGCGTATCAGACCAATGGGCGGCCGCGCCGGGCTCGCGGACGCCTCTCATTGGCCCGCCGCGGGGTTGTCGGGCACCAAGGGCCTTGATACTGCTCTCGATAAGCGGGAGGCGTCGAATGTCGATTCGATCGATTATCGCCCGTGTCGTCGCGCGCGGGCGACTACGACCGCGCCGCGCCGCGCGACTTGACACTTTGATGACCCACGCCAGATCATTAATACCATTGTGTCATCACACTTCTTTATCACCGTATTTATTAACTAAATCACCATTTTACACTAATAAAACGTCCCTCAAAATTTATTAATGCACCTTAGTAAAATTAAATTTTCAACTTAATCTGGCTGTAAAACGGTGCGCAAATCAAAGTTGCAATCTGCAACACTTAAAAGAGATTAGTCGGCTAATCGGGCGTTATTTACAATCCTTTATCAGCACTCGGAGGCGTTCGGTTGGACGATTTACGACACTCGCGAGTTGCCAGCACAAAAGAATTAGCCTTTCTAAGCGACACCGAGTGCCAATAAATATCGGGCGAGGTGCGAATAATCGCGGGCAACACTGTAGCGGGCCACGCATGGAATTTATCCCTTATGCAGTTCCATAAAGCGTGCCAGTTAGTGCATAAAGTGAAATTCATAATACAAATTTAGCGTAAGGTTTCGTAGGAAAAGCTATAATTTGTCACAATTGGGCACGATTAGATTGGCTCCGCTGGCGATTTGACATAGGTCGTAAATAAAGCTTCGGGCGGCCGAATTGAGTGAGCCGTCAGGCGCGCTACGTTGTGTGGGCCTTTATAAATGTACGAGTATGCAAATAGCGCGCGCGGCTCGGCGCACGCGCATCGAATCGCGCGTTTTCCGCCGCCGGCGAGCCCGCGCGGTTTGTGGAAATCGTTATTGGGGTGATTGCTTTCATAAACAATAGCTTTTGTCCGCGGGTTCTCGTAACCGCTGTGTTATTTAGACGGATAACGGGTCTGTTTGCGCGCCGCTTGATAACGCACCCAGCGTTTATATGCAATGTTGTTTACAAGCCATTCGATGCTGGAAATCGTGCTTTATCTGTACCATGTTCAATTGCGGGTAATTTGTATTATGTATTTACGATATTCTCGTAATTCACCGTAACCACTGACCCATAAGTTCTCCTACCATATTTAACCGCGATTTCGTCATTATTTTGTAAGTTAAATACTATTTGCTAACTACAAAGTAAGTGCACTTCCTCTGCTACTTGAACTTTCCTCTGTACTTAGGAACCACTTAAACTTTTCATGTCTTCAACATCCGACAGTGAATTAAAATTTTCATGTTTATGATTTATGACTTCAGTATGTCATTAGTATTTATTTAGGTGACCTTAACACTATGGTTTCACTTTATGGTGACCATTACACACGTCATGGCATAGAAAAGTTACACATAACCTTGCACTTCAAAGCGAGATGCACTATCAAAAGGTGCCCAGCCTATCTTGGGCTTTGTCGCCTTTAACGTGTGAATCAGAGTATTGAAAAGTCACAGGTCATTTTAGTGTGGGTGAAATGTTGGCCATAAAAGTTGCTATCGGGCTCAAAGCAACTTAGTAGGGGGCTATAAAGGTTGTCAACGTGGTGTGACGAGCGTGGGTGGCGCGTGCGCAGCGAATCGAGAGAGAATCGATAGTAAGGATTAGCGATGCACGTATATTGATTTGCGAGATGCAATTGCTGGAATTTTGGATGTAGTTGGTAACTGGCAAGGTAACAAATGTAATTTATTGATGATCAACCTAAAGCTCTACGCAAGGCTACGTTATAGACCTGGAACACAATGTGGTTACCATTTTGGTCAATATGCAAGTTACTGCATTAACTAAGTCTTTCATAATAAAAGGAGAAACAGAGTAATTGACATCAACGCACAGCCGAAATTACAGGACCTAGGAGTGTACCATTTTGCACAAAGTTTCTTTTTATGACGTAGGTACTAAGAGAGTATTTTCCAAAATTGGCTCCCGAAAGGGATGAAATGCGGGTCCTAACTTTGTTTGGAGAAACTTAGCTTGAAAGCTTGAAATCGAATTTTTATGTGCAAATTCTTTTTTCAGACATTCTTTTCTTACTTTTTCTGTTACATCAAAAAACTTGCAAATTCCTCAGGAACCGTCAGCATGATTCATCTATTGTTACATTATATTATTGACTACCAGTAACACGACTAAGCATACGTTATCTTTTTAATATTTAGGTGCTACCGTTAGTCATAACTTCTTGACGATCATCTTTTGTAAGCACCCGGTATTTCCGATCACTTTAGTATCGTATTGTATTTTCATCTCTGTATTTTCCAGAATCAGTCAGGTTTTTGTGGCCATGAGTGTCACTATTGATTAATAAAGCAAATTCATTTTCTGTATCATGATGTTTATTAGTTGACTTGTTGTCGGTAAGGGTTCCGTCATCAGATACATTGTTAACTTCTGTTTATAACTGTTAGCATTACAGGGAAACTAAACCTTTTGTCTTGATTAGAATCATTAGAAGTTAACTGTTGTTAAGTTCTATTGCTTGTGCCGTGTAAGTGGTTTTGATTCCAGTTATTGCTAACCATATCTTTAGGCTTACATACTCTGCGATCCGAATTGCGTCAAAAGCGATAATATCGCGAATCCAACCAACACGCAACGTCACAGTTATTACTCAATAGCACTTATATTTTGTGACTTTTAATTTTGTTGGATTCGTGATATAATTGCTTTTGACGCAATTCAGAGTGCAGGGATAGAATACAAGCACGCTTTTAAAATACTTTTTACAGTATTTCTGATAGATCGACAGCCATCACCAGCCTAATAACAAAATACCAGGTAGATATCTCACACAATACCGAACAAGTACTCCTCTCCAATTCTGCGCATCATGTTGCTCCATTTACTCTTCAAACGTGGCAATTAATCTGAACGGGTGACGTTGCCTACCCTCCAGCAGCCGCCCCCGAACCCCTCACCCCACCCCCGCTTACCCCCGGCCCAGATAACCGGGGGAATGATTAACTGCAGACAGGAAGACGGATTGACAAATAGTCGTTTAGGTATTTCGCTAATGTTTCGCTCTCATCAATAAACGATCGAGGCTGTTACATGGGAGGGCTGTTCTTGTTTCGGATGTTTTGTATTGGATTGAAGGTTCTATTGGTTTGTCGTTTTACTTTCAGTTGTTATGAAAGAAAAAAAAATAACAGTACAAGTCAGTGCTGGACAAGGACATATCAGTAGCATGCTCTTCAATCTATTTATGCGGTTGAGCTAAGTTCTCGAACGATCTTATCCAAATTTTAAATTTAAAGTTCATACCCAAAACTTGAAAACTACGTTTAAAAACGACTAAACTAACGCCATGAACGTACCAGTTTGTGCCGACCTTTGTCCTAGTTTCTTCTCAATAGTCAATTGAGTTAGACTATGCTAATTCTGCAATATATCGCCCGATCGAGACATTACCATACAGGAGCACCCCGTAATGTCGGCAGGCGCGAACAGAGACAGCTTGTAACTCGATATCGAGCGAGCGGTGACTGTGCAAATGTAACGAATTGTTTGCAACAATCATTTAGACATTGTTGATTGATTGCTGCTGCCGCCGCGTTGAGCAAGTCAAATTGAAATAACTTCCAGAAGCTAGCGTTGGAGATGAATGTAATGAATTTGGAATAATTGGTGAAGGTTTTTTTTGTTTCTTAAAAAAATCAGCATTTCATGCATTGATAGCTATTTGAGATAATAATGATGAGATTGAATTTTGACTGAAAAAGATGAAATTTTACTTCACATGGTAATCCTGCGATTATTCAGTTCCGTGGTGCAATTTGACAAGCATTTCGTAGTAACAAGTGCGAGTGTAAGTCCGTCTTCAGTCGGCGAAGTAATGGGATATAAACACTGTTGTTTTCTTGTTCACAAGATGTAAACATCACAAGCTGACAGTTCCACTGTCTCACAAGCGAAACTAAGTGGCTAACAGTTCCTTATTGTAAATCGAAGTGTTAGCGTTGTCGGTACGGATTCGTCACGTCATCGGGTAAGTTAACAGCCAAATTACAGTAAATCAAATAGTCGCAAACTAGCCACATAGAACAAACGGGGCTGGCTTCCGTGGCCACACGGGCTGTGCTAAATCGGGGCCACTAATGCTGCGCGCGCGCGTCGTAAAAGCGCGATCTGACTCGCTCGCGCCCGTAAATCATCGATCGCGCGATGCGATGCGATTTAGCACGCTCGCCTTGTTGCCCACTTGACGCATGTTGTCCCAGCAAGCGCTGTAAAGCTTCATTTAATAGATTATTGGAGAGAACCAGGCACATTTTTGTCCGTACCTCATAGAATTTGTCCCATAAAGCGTTTTTTGACAAGATTTCATAGCTTTATTGGACCGGCACTTCTGTACGACATACATCTTTACCTGTGTTGATGTAAGATCACATTAAACCGTGTAATGTCGTCGTATAAAGTTGTGATTAATGTCTTCAAAGGGATACAGGTGGCGATAAGTTATGGTTGTCAACGTAATCAGCTTTTCTTCTCATTTTATCGTCACCGTCTATTCGGTATATGCGATTGGTGCAGTAAAACAAATTCTATTCTTCTGATAGCTTTACTCATTTTGATGGAGAATCGGTGAACAAAATAATAAAGTTGAATCTAAATTCTTAATATTATTAGTTTCAGCATTTCCTCGGCTTGATCTAGCGCTGTATCTGTTTCTATATTTCTTATATAGACGTAGTTTGCTTTTACGATCTTTATGAAGTACGCTGTAAAGGGTTTTACAGCTTGCAATAGTGAGGGAATGTACTGCTCTCCTCTATTGCAAGTTATATCGTGATGAACATGTTTCTCGTGTGTGTAAAGACTCTTTTGTTACATGACGATATATTTGCTATCCCTGATTTTGAATTGCTGCTGTTGTATTTTGAGAAATTTTATTGCTGTCGGAAGTTTCAAGTTAATGTTCTTATTACCATTGCTTTGGTTGTTAAGTTATACTTATATAGGTAGGTATTTAAGCATGGTATAAGGTTTTTTGATATTTTGCTCAAATGTTTCCATTGCATCAGAGTCTATCTATATTAGAATTTCACACAGCTACTACATAGTCAGTGTGTAGATACCTACCTAAATGACAATGTTTAACATTATCCTTGTCTATGAAATACTTTTGTTCTGCAATTTTGTGCTAAATACCATCCGTGCCTTCCTCTAATACCTGTTGTACTAATATTTGAATTATCTTTGCTTCAGGTACTCCAATCAATCGGCTACCTATAATGGCGAAGTCAGTGCTTGACCTTTACGAGTTGTACAACTTGGTGATCGCACGTGGTGGCCTGGTGGAGGTGATCAATAAGAAGCTGTGGCAAGAGATCATCAAGGGGCTGCGACTGCCATCCTCCATCACCTCAGCTGCCTTCACGCTACGCACACAGTGAGTACTTTATCTTACTTATATCGTTTTAAAGTAAAATTCAGGCTAAAAGCTGTCATCATCTGGGTTGTTTTTTCGTAACTTTTTTTGGGGTTGACTTTCATTTCAACTGGAGGATTTGAAATTTTAAAATAATGATCTGTAATAAACTAAGTATGTTGGCTCAAAAAACCGGTGCAGCGATGGATGAGCGTTTATCTTCAACATTGAAACAAACGACTTGCCTTGCAAAATATGCTAACAAACATTAAGGATTTGGTATTTAATGGGGGATTCTGAAAGTGTTAGGCTTGCTTGTAACACAATATTCTAATAGCTTTCACTCTAAAGGCTTCATCCAAATCAGTATCCATTATCCTTCAATTTAGAACATGATCGACAAAAGGCGTGTATGTGTGGTCCTACAAGTCAGGAGCTCGCTCCATATTCGACCTGCTTTGTATCACATCCTCATTCAAATTCTCACGAGCTGGAGACAAAAGGTGGCCCACAATGGCACTACGTGAGCGTCCGACGCGACAATATGACAACTTCATAATTAATAACCTTAGCTCATCTCAGCCGATATAATTTCCCATTTATCTCTCCGGAGTTCCTTCACCTCGTCTTTTGTCGGATGTCATAAAGGTGGTTTACGTTTATGATTCAAAATGTACGACGGTTACGCACGACCTGATGATTTCGAACGCAGCTTCTTTTATTTCGATCTGTTTCTGTATGCGTCTCGTTACGTTAATTTTCATAGTCTGTTTGTACTTTGAAGTGATTTTGTAACTAAATATTTAAAACGATGTCGTGGATTGTTGTCCTAAATAGTATTGTGATTGTAGAAAGCTCGCTATTGTTTCTTTTGTAAACATTATTTCTTCATTAATGCAAATCATTTTGGAATTGATGTTAGCAAGACGTTCATTTCCATCGAGTCTTTTACTCATAATATATATTCAACATAATGATTGCTATGCTGTAAAATATTAGTCGTATTTTAAAATTCTATCGAGGTAAAAGTATTCTAAAGCCAATGAAAGCTTTGGCATTAGTAACATTCATATAATTAGACTAACAGTAATGACGAATGTCGTATATATAGATCGCGTGTGACAGTTTTAAAGGTGGCGTTTTTATGAGACGACGACTCTCATTGTGTTACGCATTAAATATGTGGCCGCTTAATATGATATATGGAAGGTACACGCGACAATAGGGTCATATAAAATTGACACGTTACATAATAGGATTATCATTGTTATTGGTACGTATTATAACTTGAAGGATAGACTTTTGATAATAATTGAGCTTAGAATATGATTTATAAGCTTGTCAAGCCGCGGGCGGAGTAATAAAGTTATTATTAGATTCGTTCGTTCTAAAGGATTGAATGGTGACATCCTTTGATTTATTTTCGAGTTGATAGATGTGGAGATTATTTTCGAATGATAAAAGGTTCGAAACGAGCTTTGACGGTGCCGCTTTGCCTTCAAGTCTTGTCCTTAAATCTATTTTTGTTAAAAACCTAGCATAAGGTCAATAGCAAAAATATCTTCTACAATAAAGGATACCCCACTTAAAACTAGTTCAGCATTATTGACAAACTTTCGTGGTATATTATTATTACAATCAGCAAAATTGTTCACTAAATGGCAAAACACCTGAACGGGAATTAAGTTGGCAAATGCATCGGTTCTTTTATATTTTTACTCTTTTTCCAGGTATATGAAATATCTATATGACTATGAGTGCGAGAAGAAAAATCTGTCAACCAGGAGCGAGTTGGATGCAGCTATTGAAGGCAACAAGCGAGAGGGGCGCCGCGCCTCGGGACAGTATGACGCACAAGCTGCACTAGCTATGGTGAGTATTATTGAAATATCCATTAAGCATAAAACTGCTGAGCGCAGTAACATTGACTATCATTTCTATAAATCTACACAGTCAGTAATTAACAGACTGGTTAGTCGGAATGTAGAACCAAATTATATCTCCCGAGTTATTTGTAGGTGATTGGCAATATGATGTTTATAATGTGTTTAGCTGTAGAGCCTCTCGGCTTTTTTGTTAATTTAAACTTTGCCCTTATCCTAATTATCCTGTATATTAGGTGCATACACAACTTGACTCGGAATAACTATCTAAGTCAATCTGTCAAGCATACCATCAAAAGCCTATGCGTAAATATAGCATAGTATATATACTTAATGTGTCTTCAACACACATTCATGCAACTATGAACTGGTTAATCATCATAATTTGTAGTGATCCAAAAAACAATGGTTCAGAGGATAAACGCTGCTATTAACGTGGCTAATCTATCCAAAACGTGCTAAGTATCGTAGTCTTGAAAAGAAGTCGTCCCTTTACGCTGCGTCTCCTTGTAGCCCCTACCAAACGGCGTGCCAAAATCTCTTGCTCAAGCATTTGAACCACTACTCTAATAACTTAGTTATATAGTGAATACAGTGATGCTTGACCATCATCACATAACGCCCCATCTTCTTACAGCCCCCACTAAATCGCGTGCCCGCGTCTCTCGCGCAGCTGTCGCAGCACATGCAGCCGCTGTCACTGTCCCTCGGGGGCGTAGCACCCCGCCTGCCGCCGCTGCCACCGCATGCACCGCATCTTGCGCAGCACGATATTGAGTATAGGGTGCGCGAGTACATGAAGATGATACAGCAGCAGAGAGAGCTCATGAGAAATGGTAAGTTTATTAATTCGTATTAAGGAAACTCTTTGGTTGCTCTTCTTAGTGTTTCGATGGAAAATGTAGAAGCAGTTAATTATTAAGATCAAATATTCTTTTGGCCGAAAATTAAGTCACACGAACTAAATCCTCATGCGCTACAGTCTTAAAGATAGCCCTTTAACTTTTGAGACAGCATTTTGCAATCAACGTCCGCTGCTTGATAAAGGCCTCTTAAACCATTTACGACAACTGAAATCCATCATGAATGATAAATATTGATGTTTCAATACGTACATTTACAACAATGTTCCTTCATTACAGGCTCCGAATCACCTCCCAGCAATGGTCCAGCACCAATAATGTCACCCCGCGATGCAGCCGCCCTCAGTGCCATCGATGTCTCCCGCCTCACTCTCTGGTCGCTCTACAACAATAACAATAATAATAGTCCACAACCGGACCTTGAGCCACAACGGTAAGTTGATCTAAGTTTATTCTGTTCTATTCTCTCAATTAAAACCCGGCCTAAGATAGTTCCCTGGGGAACTCCATGCTTTCTGATGAACTTGACGAATTAAAATCATAGGATTTAACTCTGTGACATAATATGGCCTTAAATAAGAATTCAGAGTAGATATCACTTTACATTCAAAATAGAATATAGGATGTATCACAGCAACTTGCAGATTGTCATATTTAACAAAAGCATTAGTCAAAATTTCTAAAATAGAATCCCGTGCAAAAAACACATTAGGAATCGATCAAAGGACTTGGATTAATACGTTATTTTTTACTTCCATTCGTTGTAAGGTCAACCACTGGTTGACATATTCTGACACTTTCCTTATCCTCAGTATGGGTTACAGCGAGGCTCTGAACCTGAGCGAGAGCCCCAACTCGCTGACTTCCGGCGGCAAGCGCGAGGCGTGCCGCTCGCCCGCGCCGCCCGCCAAGCGCCGCACGCCGCGGCCCGCGTCGCGCCCCGCCTCGCCGCGCTCCGACCTGCACTCGCCGCCGCAGCACCGCCACAGCCGCAGGGACGCCACCTCACCGCCACAGATCAACGGCATGCCCAACACCAATGGTGTTAATGGAGCTGCTTTCAAAATTACTACCAGAGGTAAGAGTTTACAAACTAATGTTATTTTTTAAATTTTGACTGTCTAGGAACATAGCTTTTACTTATGGATATTTTTGCGTAATAATTCATTGTACTTCTTTTCGAGAGAGGGCACTGGCTCCTGTAATATAAGTTAACCACCTAGGTTAGGGACTTTGCAACCTTTCTTATGCAAATAAAGATAAAATTTCCCGTTTTTATTTGATATAATATTTCTTTCTGATTTTGATTGTATTCTGATCCCTGTGATCCATAATACTATTGTCTATGTTGTAGACTTTTCTTTAACCAAAACAATATTCCTCTACCATAATCTAATTCAATATTTTCTTGTTCCTCAGGAGACGCGAGCACAGGAGACCAGCAACTTGTAGTGTCAATAGAGCTGAACGGAGTCACCTATGAAGGAGTACTCTTCCCTTCAGGAAATGGTCAGAACGGACACAGACAAATGGTGTCTTAAACACACACATATAGGGTAGTTGTTAACTACTGCGGTTTCAAGCTTCGAGTCACTTCAGTCAGTTCACATCTTGAATTCGGTACAGCACATGATTTTATTTTTGGTGTCATAGAAACAAAAATTGTTGGTCGTTTTTAAAGTTGCCGTTGGTGAAATAGCCTAAAATTAAATACTGTTGTAACGCTACGAGAAACATTTTGCCATCATATGCCGAATGTTGACGAATTGTCCATGTTTAGAAGTTGTATTTAGGAAGACGCGGTCACTCTTATACCCGTATAGATGACATCATCAAGAACTTCTCTGCTTTTTGTTTTAATCTTTGAATGAATAAAAAATAATTCAGGATTATTCCAGGTCCTTTTCTCTCCCTCTCCTCTTCAGAGCATAGGCTGTCAGTTTCGTCATCAGACTGTGTATTAAAGTTGAGTTTCTGTCTTAGATTGCTTATTCAGTAATATGAAAAAAAAAAAAGATTATCGATGCACGATCTGTGCACTTTCAATGATGAGTTATTCGCATTGTTCAAATTATTTCAAAAACTCAACACTTACAGAGCTATAATTTTATATTTTTCTCTGGCGGTTTTTAAAGCTATATTTCCATTTAGGACTTGAAATCGTAATTTATAAAAAAGTTTCGTTTCAAAGATAGAATTCAAATAATTCGAGATAAGTACAAAACTTTCAACCTACGGATCATCAAATAAGGATATTATCGTACTTAGTTATTTTTAAATGTGATTAAGTTTTTTATTGTATTTTTTCAAAGTATTTATAGTTCTCAAAAAAAAATTACACTGCCTAAGAAGAAGGTGAAATTATTTGTAAATAAAAAATATAAAATAATTTCATTGCTGTTCTTTATGGATGTTTTGTATGATAATTTTAATACATTTTTTATGATGTCATACGATAATGACAATTTGTGTAAATATAGATTTTAGTTCTACATAATTTATAATTTGACAGGTGTGTGATGAGTGGACGGGGCGTCTGGGCTTGTGTTGCGCGGTGACGAAACCTATTTAGATTATGTTGGTCTACGTATAATCAGCTGCAGAAGTGAGTGAGCAAATTGGAAATGCAAAGTGCCATTGAACGAGTTAAATATGATGTATGGGTACTTAATTTTGTAATTATAATTTGTTTCCTTATTGCTGCACTGGCGGCTTGTGTCTAGCTTAACTATTAGTTGTAGCACATTATAAATCTATTTAAAAACTCATTAAAGTGACAAGTAATTTTAAATATAATGTGTTTTTATAAGTATAGGCGTGTTACAACTAATAATGTGAATTACATTACGTCTATACTTAGTTAACTTAATCTAAATATGTTTTTCGTATTTGTATATTATTGTAAATAGAGATATTATGTGTGGAAGTAGTGCAGCGTTTTATACACCATGTTCGTACGTTTGTGATTCTTGACGCAAAAGGTGTATATTTTAATTTTTCTATGAAGATGTCAGTATTGTACTTAGTGAGTAGGTATTTATAAAATATGGATTGAAACTTTGTACACTTTGGATGGGAGAGTTGTTTGATTAATAACTATTTTCTACCAGCGGCTTTGTCTGCGTGAAAGTAGAAAATATATAGCCTATGTGACTCAGTGATGAAGTAGCGCTCTACTGGTGTAATTAGAGATGTTTTTAAATCGGTTTAGTAGTTTTTGAGTTTATTAATTACAAAGAAAATTACAAATCTTTTTATGGTAATTATTATTAGCATAGATGAACCCGTCTGTCATGAAAGAAAATTATAATTAATTAATATGATAGTGGGTACTTTAGCAATAACTCAGTATGCGCATTGACCTTTCTCGTCCAAAGTGTACAATTTTTTTTTTCCTGTTGTAGACGTTTATGATAATAATGAATGTTACTAAAATCTCTAAAGTACGCGTTTTTTTTCTACTTTTTTATTTTAGCTTTGTCACAGTTTTTAGTTTTTGATATTTCCGGCTGCGAAGTTAATAAATGAAAATTGTGACTAAAGCTGAAAGTAACTCTCGAATAGACGTTTGAAATAATCAAACCATTATTATTATTTTACTGAATAATTCAGACAAGAGGTATTATTTGGACGAAACATTTCAGGCTACTTAAAGTTCATAAATAGTTCGTTTAGCATCACAACATGCCATTTTATTAATTATAATTAAGTGTAATTTAAGTAACTTTGTGGAAGTGATTGATTGAGTCCGTTGAGCTGAGCAGTAGAGTTGTGGAGCTATGGCAGCTTGCCGTAATCATAAGTTTTCATAAATTATAATAATCTTAGTGCAATAAGCAATAATCCAAAATTTAAAAAAAAAATCTCTCCTAAAATAGAAGAAAATCTTATCGTAGCGTTGTTGTAAAAAATATTGAAAAAATGATTTTTTTGTAAATGACTGATTTAATGTTTTATAATCTTAGTTAATTTAACGTATTTAATTTTAAAGATTACTGTGTAAAATTCAATTTACTGTTAGCCGCATTATTGGAGCTAAGTAGAGGTAGATGTTAGTACATTCCTGACGATGTACAATACTTGTTAAGGACAACAATATTATATACTGGCCTACTTATATACAGGTAGTGAGGCCAGGGGATTGCGCATTAGCGAATTTCGTATTACACCAAAAATTTTTGATGTATTCAAATAATTATACACAATTAAATAATTATGTATTACGAATTATATTTTTATTTAAACCGCACTAACTCTTAAACTCCCTTCCATCCAAATAACAGCTGTACAAAACAGCAGGTTGGTAAAAAGTAGGTTAATGTTTTTTTTTAAGTACAAGTATCACACGGTTTGTGCATTTAAACAAATTTTTCATTACTCATACTCTGAAAGTAGGTCTGAAGTTGCCTGAAGAGCGTGCTGAAAGTGATACTTTTCATCCCTAGGGAGTTTTACTTTACAACTGACAGCTGTCAAATTATTTAAAAAAAACTAGTTTGCGATATAAAGCGCTATAGCGCGATATAAAATTGAAATAACTTAAAGACACCTATTAATTAAATAATGTTATATTTTAAGTGATTTATTTGTTCTTTAAAATACTTTATTTTCAAAAGATTACAATTAATTTCTAATTTTTCATTAATGAGGCTGAATAGCTGGCCGGCCGCAGAAAAAACAACAAAATGGCGGGAAAGTGGCAATCAGTCGTTGGTTTTTTCGAGTTTCGTTTACATTACCGTACAACAGAGATTTGTATTAACATGTTTATCAGATTAAAATAGTGATTTAACTCCTAATTTCATAAGAGAAGAGGCTAAAGCAGTAGTGGAATACCTTTTACCACCTAAATCAGAAGAAAGATACCTACTTAAAATCATAGGTACGACGACTCAGGTCAACCTTTTTATTTTATTTTTAGTTTCCTCGTATTCGTAATGAAAAGCACAGTGTTTACCTCGGGGTGAAAGTAACCCATTTAACCCCTCGAATTAGCGACCTCGCTGCGCTCGCCCGCCAACTCCTTCTCGGGACGAAATGAGTTACTTTCACCCCTAGAGTAATGTACTATTTAATGATAGAAACTAAGGTAGGTGCCAAATAACGGTCTTACATTTGTTGACATTCTTAATAACGACATAAAGCTGTTTTGAATAGTCACGTATCGTGAATTCGTGATCCTTTACATGATCAAGTAGGTAACGAAAAGCAGTTCATAGTTTGTTTTTCGGCTAGCTACGCAGAGATGTTAGGAAAAGGTCAATGTAATTTATTCCTCGGTTATCTGGTGCCTTCTTTAGTGCTTCACTGCATTGATGTAATTGTTGATAGTTAAGTGCAGAAGAAGAAGAGCCTATTCACTTTAGCTTTGAAGATACATTATAATCGGACGAGAAGACCGCAGCAGGCAAATGGGTCCAATCCTTCGATGTAAGTAGGGCCGGTTTATGTATGTCGGGGCCCCTAGGCAATGCACGTCTCAGGGCCCCCCATACCCTTTTCTGACTTCTTATTAAATTTTGTGTCTTACATAAATTTATTCATAATTACGTTGTTTTTAGGGTTTCGTAGTCAACTACGAACTCTCATAATTTCTTTTAAATTGACAAAAATGGTTTATATTGTTAATAAACGGGTTTAATTAGTTTTAAACCGGACTGTGATCAGATGAATAAAATGTCTAAAAAATAATAAAACTTACGTAGATATAATAATTGTAACTTCAGTTTATGAACCTTTAGTTTACACTATTTTAATATTCTCATCGTTTCATCGATTTTCTCGAAGTCGAAGTCGAAGTCTTTACAAATAAAAATCCAATAATAAGATCTAAAATCGCAAGTTTTGAAACATAAACTGTAAAACTCTCTTTTTTTTCACGGCCATAAAACTCTCAAAGAAATTTGTCGAAGTAAAAATTCAACGATTAAATAGTACGAAAATATTATCTGTGATACGTATTGAACAAATCGGGGAATGTCCCGGTCATGCGAACGAACTAGTACGGCCAATCTTATGAAAGTAATGTGGCCATAGAATATGGTAGGTACCTTTAAAAATACCGTAAAAATATAATATATTATTCTACAATATATTTAGCAGAAGATCTTCGTTTTATAAATTTAAAAAAATATTGATTTAAAAAATATGCAATGATGTACACGGGCGTATAGTAATATATCAAACTATGTTTCGTTTTTCCATGTAGTTGATTGATTCAATTTTATATTATGTAAATTGATATAAATAAAATTATCAACAAAAGCCAATGAATATGCTCTGCACTCACACGTTGCTAATGAAAGATTGTGTTTTATTAACTCCGTTTGTTGACAGTTTTTCACAGAATCTAATGCTAGGATTGCTCATCGAAATTTCAAATTATATTTTTACTGTTTATAAAATGTAGTCTTTTTTTTTTGGCGAGAATTTGGCCCTCTTAATGCCTTCGCATTCTACAAAATTCTGTGATAAGTCGTTTGCGATCCAAGCGGTGCGTTTGTGGAATGCGTTGCCATTACCAATTAGGCAAGCCCAGTCACTAATTTCTTTTAAAAATCAAGTTAAAAACCATTTCCTTTCTCTCTAATACTATACTGATTCTACGTATTTTAATTTCTTCCACCAACCCTACTTTACTCTTTTTTTCTACCCTTTTTACTAATTAAATTGTGTAACTTATTATAATATGTATGTATATATGTATTTATAATTGATTATTGTGTTTTATATAGTTAGCAGTACACCACAGACTACCCCGTGTATTATTTTTAGCTCTTATCCATCCTAAGGTTGTCTGGAAGATATCGCTTTCAGCGATAAGACCGCCATAATTGTACCCACAAACTGAAGTTTTTGTATAAGCTGTATTACTTTTTGGTGTACAATAAAGTCTATTCTATTCTATTCTATTCTATTCTATTCTAAGCGCGGGGCCCCTGAACCAGGCGGGGCCCCTAGGCAGTTGCCTAAAGTGCCTAATGGATAAAACGGCCCTGGATGTAAGCGGTGTAAACGGTGAGGCAAAACGCCGCGATGGAGCAATTTTGCATGGGAATGCACAGGTTACCGCGTAACGCAGCTTCTTGGCCCTAAGACAATGGCAAATTCTATACAGGTACCTACAGTTTGCTATGAACGAACTTTTGAACGCGTTGAGTTTTTGTTTAGAGACTCACAAGGTAAAACTAATATTAAGTACTTGCATGCCACGAAAACTTGCCGATCATTAGCAATTAATTTTTTCATCTCTACGTAGGTAGTACTCCAGGTGGCACTAATCTTTATTTGATTGAATCCCATTTTTTTGGTAAAAATTATCAAATAGGTAACTCCTGTCATTATGGGAGGTGCGACGGGGTTTAGATCTAAAAGGTGTAAGATTTTTATTTACTAAAACCTACCTGTGTTCCTTCAGTTGCCTTTAGCATGCTAAGGCCACGGTAATTTTTTCGGAGAATTCCGCTGTTTTGAAGATACAAAGTGGCATTTGGCTATTGGTTATAACGCCATCTATGTAGTAGCAATGGAACTAATTGAGTTACACTGCTGCAACATAGATGGCGCTAGACTACTAGCGACATCTGTACTTACTATAATGAATGAGAATATAGCGGAAAGGTGTTGATTGTGTTTCGAGTGAGTATCGGGTTAACAAATGGCTCGCTCGAGGCTAAAGCGGTTCTTATATTTCAAGTATAGATAGCGCAACAAGTCAGGTTAGAACTCCATGCCAAAACTTGTATGCAGCCTCAATTTTGGTGAATATTGTGACTTATAAATAAAATGATCTTGTTAGGTTCTGGAGATGTAACAAAGGTCATCCGGCCGAGGTAGAAGTATTGTGTATGAGTAGAGCTCGATCACTTAGGAAGCGGAAGTTAACGAAACCGAAGGAAAAAAAAAACAGGAAAATGAAAAAGTTTGTGAAGACCATAAGACTAACTCATTTGTTTGTAATCTCATTTTTGAGGCAGCAATCTATATTTAGTAGGTATAATTGAGTAGATATAAAGATTTCGCGTTGCTTCGCCCATATCTTGGTTGCGTTCACAAACATGTGCCTAAGTAGGTACATCAGATCTCATAAACGGGACGCCCAGACCTGGAGCAAGTATAAAGACACTTATTATCATTAAATATTTGTTCCATATGAGAATCGAACCTTCGACACTCAGTAAGTACCTACTGTAGCCAATAGCACAATCACTGCGCCAACCGTACCATCCTTTATCACGTTGATAAATCAGGAAAAAATGAAACCCCTATCACTTTGTTGTCCGACGGTCTGTCTGTCTGTCTTGACCTTTTATCTCGAGAATGCGTGAAGGATTGAGTTGAAATTAAAACGATGGTTTTACGGTCCCTTAACCTTTCGAATACTGTAATTAGAGACATAGAAAGACAATAAGAGAGAGAACGCCAAACTTTTTTTGCAATTCGGAAAAATGTTCGAAGCTCCATTCGTGAATTGTAGTTTGCACGGAAAGTGCGCGAGTACGCGCTTGCCCGGTTTTTTTTGCCAAGTGATTTCTCTTTTTTCAGGTCATAAAATAAATATAGCTTAATATAGTATATTAGAGATATAATTAATGCACAGACAAGAACCTTGGAGTCCTACCCCAAGTATCCTCAAGTGCCATTCCGAAAACCTAAACACAAACTTCATCTGACTTCTACCCAGCCCTGAACTTGTAAACTTCCAAATTGTGTACTTCCAAGGGTCTAAAATTAACATTTGAATAGGGCTTAAGTAGTTAAGTTGACCCCTAGTGGTGGCCTTTGAACTCGGGGCCTTCCCGGCGCTGTTAGCTTAGGATCTTCGTTGTAAGGTTCGAGAGATACGTACAGAATCTCATCAAATATTATTATTAGATAAGGTTTTGATTGAAATCTTTATTGGTAGGATGGATAACACGCTTCACTTCTCTTCTTTTCTTCACTTTTGGTATAATATTGACGACTATTTACTTTAGAAACGATAAAAAACACAGAACACAACACATTCTCCTGACACACATAAAAATGTCAAACGATTAGGTTCCAATTTCAGCCACGCGCCAACTTATCTTGCGCTAGCTCTACCTATCCTTTTTAGGGTTCCGTACCTCAAAAAAAAAAACGGAACCCTTATAGGATCACTTTGTTGTCCGTCCGTCTGTCTGTCTGTCTGTCAAGACCCTATATCTCGAGAACGCGTGGAGGTATCGAGTTGAAACTGAAACCATATACTCTGGTCTGCGGTCCCTTCAAGGTGTGATAAAATCAAACTTCGAAGTTTACGAATAAAAAAGATACGGCTGGTTATGTCGCAAAAAAACGTATATTTTGATACTCTCAAAGATCGAAATTTATAGGGTACGTTGACCCAGAATTCTGAAATTTGAGAGAACAGATATAGGGAACAATCTGAAAACCGTAAATTTGTTGTGACCTAAGCCATAAAAAAACAATTTTACAATTCGGAAAAATATTCGAGACTCCATTTGGGAATTGTTGTTTGCACGGAACCCTCAGTGCGCGAGTCCGACTCGCACTTGCCCAGCTTTCTCATCAGATGCATATTTTCACTCAGCTGTTATCCTACCCATACTACGTTAAACAAGACCTTACTGGATGACGCAGCGTTCGTAGTCCTTCCATAAAGTGGATCGATGACCTAGTGAGGATCATAAGAACCCGATAGACGAGAGACGCATAGGACCGGTCGTTGTATCGACACTTAGAGGAGGTCTATGTCCAGCAGTGGCTTTCGGCTGAAATGATGATGATGAGCTTCAAGGTTAACCGTTCATTTAAATTCTGTGTGGGAACTGTAGGCTTGTAAAATATGGCAGCTAGTGCACTGCGCGTTCATATTTTTTTTAAATCTGGTAAAAACTAGTGCTTGACTGCGATCCCACCAGATGGTAAGCAGTGATGCAATCGTTGATGATGAGGCGCACTAGTTTATTAAGAGTATCTTCACTCTAGACTTGAAGACACCCAAATTATAATCAGACGGGAAGATTTATATTACATTGTCGTTTTAGATTGGAAAGCTTGAGAAAATAATGTTGGTAGTTTTTTTACATGTTTGACGGGGTCCTTGTTAAATTTTTATTTACTGAATCCATATCATAAGCCCCTCAGTAGTTATGTACACTGGTTAGTCCCATCTACCTGTTAATAATGGCTGT
Source organism: Mythimna albipuncta (assembly GCA_929112965.1). Lineage (NCBI taxonomy): Eukaryota > Metazoa > Arthropoda > Insecta > Lepidoptera > Noctuidae > Mythimna > Mythimna albipuncta. Next base: position 8,196,024 of record OV815974.1, on the reverse strand, counting down.
GACCTTAATTTCTGAATCTGGAGGCTTAGTTAAGGCCCAGGATCGCCGTCGTTATGGTAATAACGCAGATTATGTTGACAGGAGTTTATAATGCAATGCTACTGAGATTGTTCTAAAATTATAATTCAAGATTGATGATTTCAGGTGCATATCCACTTAAGTATTTTCTAGTTATACATAATCTGCTTATGCTTATGGCGTGGTATTTTTGAGCTCATAGAAAGAAAAAATGCATGTAGTTCTCTATTTCAGAGGGCAGAAAGTTTGAAACATTCAAAAATAAAATTGACAAATAGTAAAATATTTTTTTTCGGAACTTTAACGTTAACATTATTTTAAGTTTTATTATACAGTACCTAGTATTTACTTTATTTCTGCGCAAATAATGTGCAATTACAGCTTGTACAATTTGACGTTAGTTAATTTCGTACATTAAATTATAAATTACTGACATAAAAACAATATGGACTTTAATGTAGGTACGTACCTATTTATTATGGGGGCTACTTCGTGGTTACTGAAGCTAGACATACAGTGTGTGTCAACCTCCCAACCATGGAGTAGAATTTACTATATCTTACATGTATTATTTACACTTCCACTCCATCTGTTTAGCTAGCTAACTAAATATAGACAATCAAAACTTGTCTTTAATCTAAAAAAAAAAAAACAAGAAAATATATTTATAAATATTTACAATTAGGTAAACTGATGTTAGGTATTTAACTAAATTTAAATAATCTTTGTCTTTTATACGATTTATTTTAAACAAAAAAGGCATATCAAGATTTTTTACGTTTCTAAGTATAATTCCTGTTCTGTGTAGCAAACCAGGGACTTAAAAACACCTTCTTATAGGTTACAGAATCAAATATGTAACACTTATTTATGTGTTTTCAATGTGTTAACCCAAAACACAAAAGTGTAACTCTAACATATCTGTAACAGATATAAAAGTGTTAATTAGTGAAACAGGTCAACGCAGCGTTGCCAAAGTTACAATTTACATAAAGCTATACTAAAACTGATTATTTCAGTTACACATATTAACACATATAACAGGTTACAGTTTCGGTTGCACTCCCTAACACATATAAAAGGTTACAGTTTGATTCGGTAACATTATTGTATCTGTTACATTTAAAAGTGTTTTTCTGTTAAAACTGTTTTAAAAAACAGTGTTAAACACATTATTACGGTTACAGTTTGAGTCCCTGGTGAAACCCTATACAGGCTTGACAACCGCCATCACATTTGACATAAATACGTGTCAACATGTAGCCTTTTTTCTTTTATTTCACATAGTAACATTCCATTCGTTCGTTTGCCAGTGGTCATGACGCAATAAATCAATGCGCACGACGCCGGCGGCGGTAGCTCGTGTCAACGATGCCGCAGATTTTAGTGTTGACACGGAATAATTGATGGTGGCACCGCAGGGTTGATCCCGATTGATGCTCTATGGGATAGCTTTCATTCATAAGAAATAAGTGACTGATTTTACCACTCTAGCAAGATGTGAGTGACGACAATTTTATTTTATACTAGCTTTGACCCGCAGCTTCGCCCGCGTACATAAAATGTAGCCTATGTCACTCAGGAATAAAGCAACTTTCTATCAGTGAAAACATTTTAGATATCGGACCAGTACTTTCAGAGAAAAAAAACTTTCCCCATTTGGTATTTTAGGGTTCGGTATCCAAAAGTTAAAAAAGGGGCCTATCACTCCGCTGTCTATCTGTCTGTCACCAGGCTGTGTCTCATGAACCTTGATAGTTAGACAGTTATTCACAGATAATGTATCAAAAAATATCTAAAACTAATTTGTTTGCCACTGGTATGACGCGATGTATCAATACGCATGATTCCGACGGCAGTAGCTCGTGTCAGCGATGCTGCATATTTCAGTGTTGACACGGAATAATTGATGGTGGCACTGCAGGGTTGATCCCGATTGATGCTCTGTGGGATAGCTTTTATTCATGAGAAATAAGTGACTGATTTTACCATTGTTTAGCAAGATGTGAGTAACGACAAGTTTATTTTATGTAGCTTTTCTTATTAAAAAAAAAATTAAATCTAAATTATTTATTTACATAATTATGGCATAGAACATGATTTCCTTTAATGTCTTTGACGAGCACTTAGAGAAGATTTTCCTATATTCGGCCTCTAGGGAGAAGAGACATAAGCTAGTGAACAATACGCGTTCTATCCTAAGACTTCATAATTCTATACGACTCTTATAAGACGAGAGGTGAGCTCAACAGTATTTTACTAAGCTTCAAAGCGGAATAAGTTCAAAGCCTCGATCAAAGTGACATAATACGCAGTGCGTGTCAGTATACCGGGCCGGGTACCTACAGCACCACACCGCGATGTCGCCCATTCCACTCCCGGGGCGCCGGAATGTTCTGCAAACAACAGTATCAAAATGAAACGAAAATATTTTTGTCCAATTATTTTTCCTTGAGAATTTCCGGCTAAACAGCTGACACGGAAAATGAAGAATTTCGTCAACATCTAGCTATAGTCCGGCAATATAAAAGTACCGTTTGACAGGGCTACATGTAAAGTAGGTGCCATATAATCGAGGTATAACGGTCAGTGATCCTCCTGCATTTATTGACATTCTTAATTTCAAAAACGGAATTAAAGACATAAAGCTGTCTTGAATCAACATCTATCGTGGTCCTTTATCTTTTCTGAATAACAGTTTATTGATGGTTTTTCGGGTACCTTCGATATATTGGAGATATTAGAAAAAGGTCAATGTACTTTATTTAAAGTTTATCTGGCGTTTTGTATAGTACATTTTAATTTTAATTTGTTGATAAATAATTGTATATGTTGTGATCAAATGAAATTAGCTTCATAATTGAATGGTATTACGGAAAATATAATAGAAATAGTGTGAGTTACGCTTACACAAAGCTATTTTTATAGAAAAGTGTGAAACGTCAAACGGTACTTCTTAGATTTGACGGGCTTTAGTAATTAGATAATATTGATAATGTTCACAGCACGGTTGGTACAGTGGTTAAACGACTGACTGCTGTGCGGCGGGTCGAGGGTTCGATTTACCCATGGTACAACTATTACTATGGCTTAAAGATTTATGGTTTGGGTCTGAGTGTCTTGTGTATGGAGTTTAAGTGTTTGTGAAAGTACCTACGATACAGGAGTAATTTCTAGTGACGGACAAACATTAAAAAAAAAAAGATATAATATTAGTTCCTGCCAGAGGCTTCGCCATGGTCTTGTTTTACTTATCTGTGGTCTACCCTTGTGCCAAGTTTCACGAAAATCCGTTCAGTCGTTCGGGCTTGAAGAAGTAAGAAACAGACATGAACACACACGCACAAACTTTCGCCTTTGTAATATTAATTAGTGTGATAATACTGTGACATCATCACGCCAATATTTCCTTAAAATAATAAATCCGTAGAAGTTTTTAGTTGTGTACGAAATCGATGTAGATAACTTTGTACATTAAACTTGATATATTATTTAGGCTTTCTTTTACCGACATCGATTGACTATATCGAAAGATATACTACATTCATTGACTGTTCTGTGTGAAATTCGCCGGGTAAGCTAGTATTTCTTTAAGAATAATTATACTAGTGAATAGAGACTTTTTTAAGGTTAGGAAATCGTTAAGTAACTCCTCCAGCTTGGGTAGAGTGAGAGGAAAGAAAAGATAAAAGGAAGTGTCAAACTTGATGACTAAAACCCAAGCGTGTCCTTTCCAAAAGTATGTGAGCACTATTGGTAGTGAGACTGGACTAGCTTGACCAAGGATCGAAGGTGCCTCATCGAATCGAATGGTTCTCATGCTCAGCCCATGAGCTGGATGTCAAAGCCTTAATAGTAAAAATTAAACATAAATTCATTGCTTGATCACATCAGAAATGGAGATACCTGCAGGAGAATCAAGGTTACCTACGAGTACATAGCACAAAGAATCGCCAAACTTAAGTGTCAGTGGGTACGGCACATTGCTCGCAACTCTTTCTTGTTGGGGTGGTGACCACTAGAGATAGCTCACAGAACAGTAATTCATTAACCTGTCAATCGTGATAATGACAGACACAATTGAAAGACAATAGGTGCGCGAACGCCGGCGTTCGCTTGGGGTTTAATGAATTAAACCCCAAGCGAACGCTGCCGTTCGCGCACCTATTGTCTTTCTATTGTGTCTGTAATTTCCACGATTGAAAGGTTAAAAGTTGCCACCTTTCGTTCTATCATGTTCCCTACAAATGAATTATACCGTAAGTGGAAATTCTTAACGTAAGACAACAGTTTATCATGCAAGCTTTTCTATTACAACACCAAAAAACGCCTTATTTATAGGAAAATTGATAAATGCAGAAAAGTCATAACTTGAACTGTTACTAGTACGCGCTCCTCTTTCTTTAAGAGATTCTTTTAATTTCTTGGCCCTCCTTTATATAATGAAATAAATAGACATTGACCAGTATACGGGTTAACACTCTATAACTGTAAGAAAAGGGTGTACTCATTTCTTCTAGAATATACAAATGAAGAAACAGAAACGTTTCTTATTTAGGGTTGAGTGGAATGGAGCATGTAATGGTTTGAAGACAAATCTTTCTGCTCTCTCTTTTTTCAACATAGTCATCAATTTAAAAAAAAAAAAAACTATTATTTTTCTTTGTTTAAAAGTAAAATACACAATGTACGTAATTACTAAATATACATTATTCTTGTAAGACACGGGGGATCGGAACTGTCACTCTTACATACAGGTTATACTAAACCTAGTTAGAAGATCAGTACTCCACCCACTATATTTGTAGCAATTTTGTAATTTTACTATGTAGAAATCAAATACACATGTACTGCAATACTTGTAAATTATGAATAAAGATTATTTTTTATTAAGAATTAATTTTTTATTAACCATATGTTAAAAAAAAAAAAATTAACAGATGGCTCGTGGGTATCCGATGGATGCGATACGAAAAAGACCGGTCATTACGGTGACACTTGGGGGAGGTCTATGTCCAACAGTGGACGTCTTTCGGCTGAAATGTGGGGCCAGGGTTATCCGAAAGGGCGCTCGAGCCCCGGTATGAAGGCTTGAAGGAACGGGATGGGTTTTTTAGTCAGTAAGAGTCTGACACTATCTCCCGCTCCGCCCAAGAGCGGGGGTTGTCATAAGATGATTTTTCACATCGAAAAAAAAAAAAATGATGACATTAATTAATGTTTTAAACACTTTACTAGCGAACTGCCCCGGCTTCGTATGGGTGTAAAAATGTACGAAACTTTATATTCTTAAGATTATGTGTTCTTGAAGACTCCGAATAAGGTTGGTGGTTAATTTCCATGTCAACTTTGAGGGAATACCTTTCTAAAGCTACCTAAATATGGACGATATTTATGAGCAATTGTTCCCCGAGACTCCATGACTCTGTAGTACAAACTACTGTCACGAGGTAGATTTAGTGATCACTGATAAGATATATTAGAATACATCATTCGTAGGGTTCATAGGTTAATCTATTCTACGTTAAACTTAATGTAATAAAATTTTTCGAATTACTGCTTATCAAATAAGTAAGAAAATGATGAGATGGGCAAGAAAAATTTGATGAAATTATTAAGCGCCCATATGGCACCAGCAGCAGCAATAATTTACTAAGTTTTATCTAATAAAGCTTATTGCTCGTCAAGGTAAAGGTTTAAGGTATATATAAACTAAAAGTAATAGTCAAGGTAAATATGAATTGGTAAATTAATTTAGCATCTTGAATAAGACCATTTGGAATGGGGGGGATGTTGCATGTGTTTGGCATGGTCACTGACACTTATCTGCAGCATCATCATCACGATCGGTTTGACCAAGGATCTGTAGAAACCTTTGAAAAATCAAAAGTCCATATGTTGTATCAAAACTTGTTTCTATTTTTCTAAAATGGTAATATGGTGCTGGAGACGCGTGTTGAAATTCCATGTCCATGTATCTAACCAATGTTTCGATACTGAATGGTTCCTGTACATTCGGGACAGATAGACCATACAAATAAAGAAAGAGTGTGTGAGTGGAGTTTTTTGCACATTCTTCTCTATTTATTTATTATATACTTTATCGTACACCATTATACTATACAAAAAAAGGAAACTAAAACACAGACATACAATGGGCAGCCTTATCGCATTCAGCGATCTCCACCAGGCAACCTGGAATGGACAGTAATTGCCTGCAAAAAGTACCCCTCAGCCAAACTTAAATACCTTATAGCCCGAGTGCATCTCATAACGAATCTAAGAATCTTTGGGATTGTTAGATTACCTTAATTTATTTTCTGGCTTCATCACTAGATCAGTTCAATACCTCCTCCCCCCCCTTTTTCTTTCAGTCTGTCATCGTCTACACATATAACCAAAGCAATTGCTGCTGTGGTCCTATGAGGAGTACTGTTCCATATTTTCGAAGTTCATGATCAGATCATAACAATATTTCTATGGGACCAACATGAAAACATAACCTTTTAATAAAAAAATAACTTTTAAAATTGGTCCACAATTGACCGAGATATCGATGAACATACATTCAGCCGAACATAGAACGTCCTCCGTTTCGAAGTCGGTTAAAAATAAGGTTTTAGTTAGTTGGTACTAAGGTGTACCGAATTCGGTATACTGGGGCCTGAGGAGTTAAAAAAAAACTCGTAAAGTAATGAGAACTCTTGAAGCCTTTACGACCTTTTAATCCACAGGGGAGTGGTACGGGGCGGCACCAACGTTACGACATACATGTCTCTAAAAGAATACTGATCGTGCTTTTCTTCTGTGGCTGTTATTCCTTAAGAGTCATTCCTTGCCGGACTTTTATAAGAACAAAGAAAATATGAAGTGCAAAATGGAAACAGGTCTTATTTCGTTAAACTTAACTTCAATTCATGTATAATTAAACAATTAATTTTGGCTCTCATAACAAATTACGCACAGTATACATGTAATTTTAATACCTATTTAAGACAAACAAGTAATTGATCATAAAAAGCAGTTTTTATAACAAACTGCCACAGTCGGTTACAGAAATTAGCGGTAGGAAATTTCAAAATCCACTTGAAGCGTGTCCTTACCAAAAAAGCGTTAGAAACTATGTCGAAGACACGCTTGTTTGGCAATGATTGTTTCTGCACAAGTTGCTTCCCTGGTAGCTCATTGACTGCATTATTGTGTAAATGTATTCTAATTCTATATTAATTACTCCATTCTTATTTTGATTATATACATACTAGCTGTGCCCCGCGGTTTCACCCGCGTTTTTCTCGTTTCCGTGGAAATACCGAGATAAAATATTGCCTATAATTGCCTCCCTCAATAAATGGACTATTGAATATTTAAACAGTTTTCATATCAGATCAGTATTTCCCAAGATTACCGCGTTCATAAATGTATTTATTATACTCTTCAAAGATCTTATACTTACAATCATCAACAAATATATTTCGAAAAAGATTATTACAGGATTTTATGTTGATAAAAAACTCTATGGCCCATAACTCATTAATAGGTACCAACTCTTAACATCTTACAAACGTGATAACTTCGAAATATCCGATTGAGATGAAACAAAAAGTATTTTACTTCTACATAAATACTCTTGATAACATAATGCTTAATTTTGATAAAGATTAATATTATGGTACATATTTAACGTATTGTTTTTTTCTTCAGACGATTTAATAATTATTTTGAACACAAAATCGGTTATTGTGATTAAACCATGATAGCTAGATATATGTTCTCGCGGACTTTTTTGTAGGTCTTAATGGGATCTACAAACTCGTAGCACATCATTTTGTTCTATTGTCAATAGTTTTTGCAGCGCACGCAAAAATAGGTTTTCGATTTTACACCTTGTGTTACAAAATAGCAATTTTATTACGGATCCCTCGTTTTGAAAAAAATAACATAGCCTATAGCCTTCCTCAATAAATGGACTACCCAACACTGAAAGAATCATTCAAATCGGACCAGTAGTTCCAGAGATTAGCGCGTTCAAACAAACAAACAAACAAACTCTTCAGCTTTATAATATTATAATATATAATATAATAATATATAATATAAATATATATAGTATAGATATATTTTTTTTTTTATATTATATAGATTTTGAAATATTTTTTAGATTATTCAGACCTCAACCACTGCAGGCTGGAGCGTAAGGATCTCTCTCTCACGGTTTCCGCCACCTTCTTCATTTATATTACTGCTTTATAGAAGGAGGTGACTGAACCTTGAGGTATGTCTTTTTTTTTGAGATGGGAAATCATCAATACTCTAGTCAGACTTCTACTGGCTAAAACCCCTTGAGTTCCTGGGTTCGATGTCTGGGTCGAGCAAAATGTTGTTAGGTTTTCCTATTACGATTTTCTCGGTAGTAGTTGGAATCCTAGATTTATTCTCAATTGATGATAATTGCTCCTGTTTAACTTAACGGTGTGGATATTTTCATTTTATTTACTTAAGCATTTAATTTTGTTTAGCATCCAGATATTTAAGAAGACTTATTAATATTGTTTCAAAGATGCGTATCGCTTTTCTCGAGAAGTCCGTAATCAACAGGTTCTGGGGATCGCAACGCGATATCGCAAAGTAATGAAGATTATTTGAGAACTTGGAATTCTTAAACATTACGAGACTTACTTTCAACTCTTGTAAAGTTATTTAGCTCTAGCTTTTGCCCGCTGCTTCGCCTACGTATATTGCCTATGTCATTCAGGAATAAAGCAGCTTTCTCTTGGTGAAAAAAAAAAAATAGTAATCGGACCACTACTTTCAGAGATTACCTTCTACAAACAAAAAAAAACTAACTTTATAATATATATTAGTGTAGATTTAGATAATATTTGTGTGTCTTTGAACATCATAATAACTGAAGTGTAAACAAACGACTCAAAACCTTAATTTAAACTGTTATTTTAGTAACTAATTTAGGTTGTAGTATATGCGCTACTTCAGAGCTTCATCAGCCACAGTGGCAGCGCCGACACAGCCATGGTAGGCTGCTGGAATAAGAGGTAATAATATTCCACAATAATAATAATATGATAATATTTCACAACTCACAACTATCACTCACAATGCCGTCTAGTCCCAAGCTAAGCAGAGCTAATGTTATGAGTACTAGAAAACTGATAAACATACTTATGTACTTCTAAATACATATTTACTATAGGTAAATTACACAAATACAGAACAAATGATCGTGCTCATCACACAAACAATTGTCCTGTGTGGGAATCGAACCCACGACCTCCGGCATAGCAGTTAAGGCCACTAACCACTAGACCAATAGGCTTGTCATAAGAGATGGTGCAAGGGTGTCAACACAGGTTACGTGCCACACCACCTGCAACTAATTAGTGAGCGGTTGGTCAATATAGGCCTAGTCATAATAAACGAATCGCACTATATTTATTTATTTAAGGACAACCAACAAAGCGTACACATGCTAAAGATTCAACATTCTTACATTGTATAGTGTAGCCTTAATTAAAGGCTGCCACGACAGGCATTAAACATAGGAGCAGATAGGAACTAACTTATCTATTAACATTTTGATCGACGTTATGCCAACTAATAAAAAAAGAAGTATGATAACAAAAACAAATTCTAAATATGTGAACATTTACAACTTCTAAATATTTATTTGTTCATTTGTGAAAATTAAATAAAATCGTAACCAAATCTAATATTGGTGTCTAGAGAAAGAACCCACAACTTGGAGCCTAAGACGCTACGAGCTACGAGCTACGCCGTAGCCGCTACTCTGTACGCGCTTTTTTGTAAAGATTTTTTTTTTTCATATTGTGCTTTATACCAAACGCCTATTTAATAAAAGCAACAGGTGATAACAGAATATTTAACAATCCGTTTTCCATTTATTAAAGGCTTGTCACAACAATAAACGATGGGTGGTTGGGGCAGTGGTTGAGCGATTGGCTACAGCGTTCAGTGTCGCGGGTTCCCGCACGGAACAAATATTTGTAGGAGGTCATACAATAAACACCCAGACCCGAAACAAACCTGTACCTACAGATCAGTCGCGGGTACAAATATTTGTATGAGGTCATACAAAACTGGTCTGTAGGTACATGCTTTGGGCTGTCAGCCTTTGTGGCTGATCCCAGTACAAAGTGATATGACCGTTATCAAGAACTGGGTCGGGCTCATACCTATAGTACGGCACTTCTGATTCCACAAGAGAGTATTTCAGAGCAAGTTGCTGATGGATAATCCTGGCTACAAGTTTGTGTCTATGCAAGTACTCTCCGTTAGCTAGACGAGAACAACCACCGATAATGTGACGGATTGATTCTCCCGGACGGTGACATGCCCGACAGATGTCAATCGTGCCGTCCTTCACAATAAATATCCGGTAGTTATTCGTCATGATAACTTCGTCCATAATTGCACAGACAAAACCTTCAGTTTCCCCAAAGAGGTCACCGAAACGCAGCCAGGCTACGGACGCCAATTGGTCTACATCGGGCCCATGAAGGGCCCAGAAAAAGCGTCCGTGAAGCTCCTTGCTCTGCCATACTTCTCTGCGATCGTTAGTGTCAAGCACTATCGGTTTGCGCCAGTTCTTGTTAGCCAGAGAGAGCGGGGTGAGTATTTTGTCCACTGCCACTACATCTCGATGCACACCTACGTCGGCAGCTAGGAAATATTCCCTGAGAGTATGCAGTCTCAGGGAATATTTCCTATAATTTTCCCCTCGCGGTTGTGTAATCAAATAAAGATTATTATTATCATTAGCATAGCATAGTCGGCCTTATAATGTTCCCACTGTTGGGAATCGGGCATCTTCTCTAGGAGAGGAAATGGGCCGTAATCTACCACGCGGGCCCAGTGCGGGTTGGTGGATGTCACATGTTTGTCAATTTTTGGTTGAGAACCAAAAATTCGAAGAATAAAAAATAAAATATAAGAAACCTACTTTTGAAGCTAGTAAAATAAAAAAAAAAATTGTTTAAGTTTTAACGAAAAAATAATTCCTGTCCCCAATCCCTAAATTCCACAAATCTACAACTGAATCATCCGTTCACCAATAACACCGTATCGACCTGATCTACGTGAATTTCACATACCCGTGCGAAACGCGAATACCTATTTTGAGAGAGAATTAGCACATTCATCCGCGCCTATAGTTACGACACACGCGTATGGTAATAGTCTCGGATTTCCAGTTACGACTAATTCGCATTGAACTGGAGCACAATGGATTCCGACAAATGCTGTTCGATCATTGTTCTGTGTGGGATAAATTAATAAAGTTCGTGAATCATTTGATATACCTACGCGTGAAATAAATTGTTTTTATAAAACTTCTGTAATTTCAAAACTGCCAATGGCACCGATTCTCTTGTAATAATAATAATCATCAAAACGGGGACGGTAAACATCGTGAAAACCAAATTCGAAGACATGTGACATTTACCAACCTGCACTGGGCCCGCGTGGTGGATTACGGTCCATTCCCTCTCCTAGAGAGGAGGCCTGAGTCCCAGCAGTGGGAACATTAAAAGGCTGATTATGCTATGCTAACTTTATCCAATATTGAAAGTAGAAAGAATTTTTCAAATCCATTCAAAATTAAACTAGTGCCGAACCTGACGAAAAGGGAAACTGTGAAATAAAAAAAAGGTAGATAAACAGCAATATGACGTCACCGCCATACCAAAACCTATCGAAATCTATTTTCATGAAACATTAGGTTATAAACAGGGTTATTTCAAAACACTGACTACCTCTCAGGACCATGTTACTAATATCATAAGTAACAACTTTTGTTGTTTTACAAATAAAAATGTAGATAGAGTTTGTCCAATAAGTCAACGGACTTGGGTAATTATTAAGGTAAAATGAAATCTAATGTAGACAACGCTTTTTCAATAATCAAGGTTGATTATGAGATACTGATCATTGTTTACTAATAGAAGAACCTTATAAAAAGTATCGAATATAAGTATTTTTAAAATAATTAAATATTATACAAAATTCCCAAGTCGGTTGACTTTTTAGACAGATGTGTGATTATTTTAAAAGACTTATACTTTTACATATCATGTATTAAACGTTAAATAACAAACAACTAATTGGTGTAAAAACCAAATTGTCCAAAAACCTAATCTTTGTAATTAACCCAAAGTTGTCCATTACACACCCACAAAAACAAACGACCCATTATTACACTTTTCCTAAAACACAAATTTATTTACACAGGTATTGTGCGACCAAGAATTTGTGTCAGAATGGAATATAAAAAAGATTTCAGAGTGTGTTGTCACGAAACTCCCCGGAGGATGCCAATTACTGCCGCCGTCGGAAATCAGGAAATTGGTGGAAATGGAGCACGAAGATTTTTATATAAACATAAAAGATAGTAAACTTGATGTTTATATTGTAAATAGTTACGTCACTAAGTTTGAGATTTAATTTGGGATAGTTAGTTTCGTTCGTTATGATTTTTTTAAATCAAACTCGCTGATTTGTTAATATATCTTTGTGCACAAATAATTTTTTTTTAAATTGATATAAACTGGAGCTTGACTGCGATCCCACCTGATGGTAAGCAGCGATGCAATCTTTGATGGTGAGGAGCACTAGTTTATTATAATCGGACGGGAAGACTGCAGCAGGCAAATTGTTCCAGTCCTTCGACGTTCGCGGTATGAACGACGAGGCGAAATGCTTAGTCCAGACCGTAGAGGTTTCAACAACGTAAGGGTGTATATTCGCCGTACGTCGGGTTGTCCGATGGTAGAATTATTGCGACGGCGAAATGAAGTCATGCAATTCCAAATGCATCCTGTAGAGCACCGAAAGGCTGGCTACCCTACGCCTGACTTTGAAGGTTGGCTTTAACCAAATCTGGATGAACGATGACGAATATAGATGGACTTAAAGCCATAAGGCATTAGGGAATGCCTTACCTAGACGGGTAGACACCAGTCAACCTTTGAGTTAAAAAGACTAAAATGTGGTAGGTACTTTTATGCACTATAAATAAATAAAAAACAGATATTTAAAATGAAATGAACCATCGTTACAATCAAGTATTTATTTGTAGTAGTAAAACACATATTTATGCTAAAATAATCTATAGTCTGTCTAATAAGTCAACCGACTTGGGTAATTATTAAGGTAAAATGAAATCTGTTGTAGTCAACGCTGGTTCAATAATCAAGGTTGATTAAGAGATGCTGATCATTGTTTACTAATAGAAGAATCTTTTAAAAAGTATTGAATACAAGTATTTTTAAATAATTAAATATTATTATACAAAATTCCCAGGTCGGTTGACTTTTTAGACAGACTTATAGTAAATATTATATAATTAAGAGAACTTAAAACAAAATCATTATGTCGAAAAGCAAACTAAGGTAAGTTAACACTTACAATATTATCCGAGTATAGGTATAGCATTCTTTCTTATGGGTCTCGAATAAAAGCCGCCACAAAAAAACGCTGGAAGCGGCCACAAAAAAAAGTTAGAAGCAGCCGCAAAAAAACGCGCGCTAAGGCGCGCGACACCTTGTGTCCGAAGAAGCTTGAAGCCGCTTCAAGTGTGTTTTTGTGGCGGCACCACCACACACGAATCACAAAAAAAGGCCGCCTCAAAAAGAAGCTTGAAGCGGCGTTTTTTTGTGGCTCGTGTGCGGAAACAGTTACCTCTAATTTAATCCATTGATTTTTAAATTTTGTGTAAATCAATTAATTCAATAAACAAGTCTAATTTGTTTAGTGATTTTCAGGACCAAGGCCGGTGCGAAGTCCCAAGTTTGTTCTGAGTCAGTTTAATGGTCATTCAGTCAACTCAGTCAGGATTATAATGTACTCTGTACTGTGCCCGCGACTTCGTTCGCGTGGACTACAGGATTTTGAATTTATTTTTTCTAAAATATAAGAAGCCTAAGTAACTCCTTATTATATCAGCTGCCTGCAAAAAAAGTCCCGTCAAAATCGATCCAGCCATTTCAGAGATTAGCCGGAACAAATAGGCAGACAGACAAAAATTAAAAAAAAAATATTTTGGTGTAAGTATAGTGTAATATATCCATATGCATATAGTAAAAAGCGGTTATTTCAATATTAAAAACAGACACCCCAATTTTGTTTATATGTATAAATGTATAGATTTTTACACTGGATGGTCAATAAATAACAAGCTGGAATACTGTTCATTTATGATTTCAGATAGAGACGAATTGGAGGACTTTTTTATTTTCGGTGGATAGTCATCTAATGACTTCTCCCGCTCTAGAATGGAGCGAGTGTCAGACTTCTACCGACTAAAACCTACCCATGGCTTTCAGTTGCCCGTTGCGTTTCAAGACAAAGGTGATTCTTTCAGAAAACTCCTTGGTAAGTTGGATGGAGGACATAACTTAGAATATTTGGGTAAATCTTTATATTTTAGAGTGTTTGCGCTTAGCTATTATTAATTCTATTATAGATGACTGTGTTCCGAAAAAAAAGCGAAGTAGTGTAAAGTCAAGATACATTTATCCTGATTCGTACACTAGTGAAATAATTCGCGACATAAAATTAAAGGCTTTGCTACATAAAAAGTACAAGGCCAGTGGGTCGAGAGTCGACTACGAAGCGTTCGCTTGCTGTAGGAAGCGCGTTAAAGAGATGATTATAGTCGCACAGGAACAATACCTTAACCGCGTCCAAAATCAAATGCTGAGTGACCCTAAATCGTTTTGGAATTATACTAAATCCAAGAGGGGTAGGAGAAGTCCGCAGGAAATTTTGAAAGATGGGGAGGTATTGTCTGGTCAACAGTGTGTTGAAGAGTTTGCGCAGTATTTTTACTCGGTTTATAGGGCAGAGCCACCTGTGCTGGATGTGGACGCGGCCATATCGAGAGCTGGTAGTGGAAACGGAGCAGCGCGAGTGCACTTGGGCCAGTTAAAGCTAGTAGACGTATGTCAAGCACTTCAAGACCTAAAGCCAAAGCGGTCCGCAGGCCCGGACGGCATTCCACCCTACATTTTTAAGGATTGTCGGTCGGTGCTAGCGCAGCCGCTGCTTCATATTTATAACCAGTGTCTACAAGCTGCCAGGTTCCCGGAGAGATGGAAAGTTACTCGCGTAGTTCCGGTTCCGAAGGGGAAATCAGCTGAATCTGTAGATGGGTTTAGGCCGGTTGCAGTGTTATCAACAGCGGCTAAAGTACTGGAAACGGCTATTTACACGAGCATATATAAACAGGTAAGCGCACAGCTCTCAGACGCTCAGCATGGCTTTCGACCGGGAAGAAGTACCACCAGTAATCTTCTCTGTCACATGACTCATTTGGTGCCGACAGTGGATAGTGGGGGGCAAACGGATGCTGCTTACTTTGATTTCCGAAAAGCATTTGACTTAGTCGATAATGACGTGTTGCTTACAAAGTTAGCTGGTGTTGGTTTCACCCCACATTCGCTCCAATTTTTTGCCAGTTATTTGAGAGATAGGCGGCAATATGTGGAATATGCGGGACACGTGTCAGATCCATATTTCATGAGGTCAGGAGTGAGTCAGGGCAGTAACCTTGGACCTTTAGGGTTCCTTTTAGTAGTAAACGACCTACCAGAAGTAGTCCAGGACGCTAACTGCCTGTTGTTTGCCGATGACCTCAAATTATCTCTCGCAATAAGGAGCAAGGAGGATTGTGAGAGGCTACAAGGGGACATTGATAGGGTCGTGAGCTGGAGCAAAGAAAATCTCTTGCAATTCAATAGCTCGAAGTGTGTGACAATCACTTTTTCTCGTGCACACAATCCCATCTTATGCAGCTATCATATTGACGGGGTGCCTATGGTACGGGTCACAGAAGTCAAGGACTTGGGGGTAAGTTTTAACACCAGCTTGACTTTTCGTGATCACGTCACGCGATGCTGTAAAAGAGCCTTTAGGAACCTGGGCTTCATGCTTCGTACAGTGCGAGGGTTCACGAATCTGAAAGCTGTTGTAGCATTGTATAACGCACTGGTGAGGAGTCAGCTAGAGTGTAACGCAGTCATCTGGTCTCCGCATGAAGCTAAATATAGTCTCATGCTGGAGAAGGTACAAAATAAATTTATAAGATATTTGTATATGAGATATTACGGTGTTTATCCAATGTATCCGTTGATGTATCCTACTCTATTTATCTTGGGTATGGTAGGATACAACGAATTAAGGGTTAGGAGGGATCTAGCACTTACCTCATATATATTTAAAATATTGAGAGGAAAGGTGCACAATCCAATTGTTTTGGGACAGTTGAGCCTGTGTGTTCCAGACAGGTACGTGTGGCGACGACGGCGACCGCGCCTGCTGGTGGAGCCGCGAGGCCGGACCAACCTTTTAAGGGAGGCGCCGCTATCGCGCGCGCTTCACACGCTCAACCTGATAGCTAATGAGACGGACTTATTTTGTTGTACTCTGGGTGAATTCACAAGGAATGCATTATTTATAATTAGCTATAGATGTTAGTATAATTAAGTTAGGATAAGCGCATTTATCGCATTGGGGATAAAAAAAAAAAACCTGTAAAGATAGATGTAAGATGAAGAAATAAATAAATAAATAAATAAATAAATAAAACATGACATAACATATTCGGCTTTGTAATATTCCCACTGCTGGGACTCAGGCCTCGTCCAGGAGAGATAATAGGCCACCATGCGGGAACGGGCCTAGTATGGATTGTATGATGTCTTAGAATTTTTGGTTCCTAGACATGTCAGTTTCCTCACGATGTTTTCCTTCACCATTTTGAGAGGAGTGGTGATGAAATAAATTACACAGAGTATTGCGCCTGGCACGCTCAAGCCGCATTTTGTAGGACCGTTACCATTGGTTTTGAGAGCACCGTTTTATGCTTTGACTGTGAATAACCATAAAGGTATACCTACCTACCTTATTGGTTTTTTTTTTCAGTGGGTAAAATCATCCAGATCACATCAAGGGTGGGGATCCTTGGGCGGAGCGGGAGACAGTGTCAGACTGTTATTGACTAAAAAACCCACCCCGTTCTTCCGTTGCCTTTCATACCGGGGCCGAGCTTCCCATTCAGAATCAGACCTTTGGCCCCAGTAGGCTTCGACCCTGCTGGGCCCCTAAGACCATCTTACAGGTGTGTGCATAGTTTTCCATCTCTTTGCAAAAAAGAAATTCTATGTATTGCAATATATTTTGAGAGATCTAACAAAATCTGTGTTATGTATGTACTCGTAATAAAAGTCTAAAAATTCTTCAAACATAAACATTATGCTATTAGTATTTTCTTTGTGTTGTAATTACATTTTCATGAGGGCGAGGCGACTTGTCCAGCCCACGCTCGATCCGGCTCTAAACATCAAAAATGACCAAAACAACATATTTTTAGACATTTTTCTATTTGTCGAGTTATATTTTTATTTAATTAGGCTATAAACTTGAAGCTTTAGCAGTTTGTTTGCAAGTCTTTTATAAAGTCGTCAGTTAGCATATAACAGTCAAACAAATCTTCCAACATAGTATTAATAGCAAAAGTTACTTTAAAAAATGTATGATATTAAGAAAAAAACTGGCCAAGTGTGAGTTGGACTCGCACACGACGGATTCCATCCCGCCCATAAGAAAATTCGGTAAAAAATCACGTTTGTTGTATGCTCCCTTAAATATTTATTTTATTAGCTATCGCGCTTCTTGAGGGTAGGGTCCCGTTTTTACCCTTTGGATCCAAAGCCTACCCTAAGTCCGGAACCCTAAAAACTGCTCAAAATAAGTACAAATATCATTTCATGATCTTAGAAGAAACTTTTTAAATGAAAACTCTTCCAGGAACGTAAACACTAGTGTGTAGGTAGATCTGAAAAAATATACTAAGTGACGTCCTTCATACATCCCGCACGCAAGTCATCAACACACTATTAGAATTAGCATATTAATGAAACAACAGAATTAAAACACTGTAATACTAGTTGCTGGTTATGCAAACGTTTTTCGCTTGGGCGGTGGCGAGGCGATGGGCGGGCGGGGATCCGCCGACGTCGTCAGTCGCCATGCACCCGCGGCCCGAGGTGCACGTCGCGTTGTCTGAGCCGAGCACCCCAGAACATCGCCGACGCGTCTGAGTATCAGACCTCCCCCGTCCCCCGCGGCTCAAGCGCCACAACGCGTCAGAGGGGATCGCGCATCAACACAAAAGTATCGCCGTCAATGGACGTAGTGGTTGCCGAAAATTGACGTTTCACGAAAACTAGAGTTGAGTGTTTAATGTGTTTTTGTGTGTTGTGTGTGAATTAGGTAAGTGGGCTTCGTTTTTTTATTATAAATTTGTTTATTTTGACGTGTTTCGATAGCCAGCTGATTGATAAGAATGAAGTTTGGGATTGAATCGTAAGAAATTTGTTGAACACATTGAAAGTTGAAGCACTTAATTCCTTTTGATATCATTTCTTTTTTTTTGCGTAAATCTATGATGTTGTGTCTTTATTTCTAACACAAAAAAACAATAATTGGTAGCTTTTCTTGTGTGTCAAGGAAAACCCAAGAGTAACGTTCGCACAGTGTAATCCCGCCAAAATTAATCCAAGTCTTATGTCACTGTTGTTGGCGTATCCAAACAATATGTTATATTGTATTATATTTAGTCATATTTCAAGTAAAACTGTAGCAAAGTCCCTTATCTGGGTGATAATTTATTACAATGTTCACAGAATATATTATAATAAGCTGATACCATTTTTTTTCTTTAAAATTTTAATGTTTTAGGGTGGATAGGATTCTTCCTAGCGTTTTCTAACGCTGAACTGCGATCCCACCTGATGGTAAGCAGTGATGCAATCGTTGATGGTGGAACGCAATAGTTTATTAAGAGCCTATTCACTCTAGCCTTCACTAAAGTTAAATTCTATTAACTAGGGTCATAAAAATAAACATAAAAATAGGTAGGTATATTACAGCACTACTCTAAGATCGACTGGTAGAAAAGGCATTTGTTCCACGTTTATACAGTGTTATGTGCATAAAGTTTCAATAACTAAATATACCTACATATTTAATGTAAAAATAATGCCATCTGGGCGTCGAAGTGATGACCCAGAGGATACAGTTGCCACAACGGATCTTGAGCGCTTGGCGTCAGAGTGGGGATCGTTTTGCGCATTCCATACATTGGCGAGCCAATCGTCTTCGTTGTTAGATACATGCTGCAACGCAGGGAACGAATCAAGAGTGACGTCTATGACGCGACAGCGCGGCGAGTCTATCACTGACACTCCCCGCACCCGCGTCTTACTTCGCACTACTAAAGAGACCGAATATTTGACTCTGCGCAACCGCTCAAGATCCGTTGTGCCTACTGTACGAGTTTGATCCCCATCTGTTGCACTATTGACGTTTGGAATACTCTTATCACAAACCTCTAGTTGAGAGATTTGCACTTAGCTGCTATCTAACGGGCAACCCATTTAATTAGTTATCTTTGTATATAAGATAACACAAGACCAATATAATAAAACAATAACACATTAAATATATTTTTCAGTCTTCTTTTAATGACCCTATTCACAAATTTTTCATATTTTCTAACATTTGTTAGAGTTTGTCTTCAGTTTGATAGGACTTTAATGTACTGAGATTACTTTGTATAACAATGCAAATGGATCTATAGCCTGAAAAACGTTAACTCAGCCTCCTGTTCTTTAGCTCAGTTATAATAGATTTAGGTCTAATTTACTAGAAAAAATAAAAGAGTAAAAATGCAATAATTTTTCTTAGCCTCTTTACAAATATTTTTTGAAAAAGAAAAATGGAACATACTTTTTGGTAAATAATCATGAGTGTGTTGTTAAAAACCACAATAATATTTTAAGAAGAAAACTTCACGCTCGAACAGCTTAACGGATTTCGATAAAACTTAGTACAGAGATAGACTATGTCTTTGAAAAGCACGATAGTAGCTTTTTATCCCAGGATAATGTTTTCTTGAGATAATTTTGTAATAACAAGCGGACGAGGCCGCTAGCAGCATCTAGATAGATAATTATATTATTTATTGTACACCAATAATAAAATTACAATAGGAACTTAAAATCCATTTCAATTTTTTTTTTGTCATCTTGCAAAGGACAAAAAGAAGTATTTTTTCTAGTCTCTTTATACATATTTTGTTAAAAGAATAATATACTTTAGGCAAGTATACATGACAGTGCGTTGAAAAATAATGCAATAATAATATAGTTGTAGTTTTTTTAACAATCATACGTGTAGTATCTAGTAAAAATATATTTGAATTACTGTTGAGCAACGTAAAAATATATTTGAATTACTGTTGAGCAATGTAAAAATATATTTGAATTACTGTTGAGTTCCAACTCCACTATATATTTTAGACGACTCAATGTCTCACTGGTTATCTTCAAACATTTTAAGCTGTAATCGTGGCTCGCGTGGAATGTTGAGCACTTTACTATTAAGAGATATCTTCACTCTAAGAGTTAGTGTAACGGAGGCGAGGGTATATAAAATTAATAAATTATGTCTGGGAACAATTTAACTTGTCTAGTGTAAATGTTCTGCTGTGGTTCTGTTTATTTCACGAGAAAAGATAAGCCTTTGTTTATTTATGAATATCTAGTTCATGCGTATATTGAGAATGTTAAGCATAATCCTTAAACACGTGTAATTATGACTAATTTTTTTTTTTATATTGGTTATGCTCGCGTTTGACCACTATCTCACCTGATGGTAAGCGATGATGTGGCCGACGATGGAGCACGCTTGCCTAGAAGCAATCTATTCACTCTTGACGTAAAGACCTCTAGGATATAGCTATCAGGAAACACAGACTCCGGCAGGGAATTCCACTCCTTAGCTGTACGCATAATGAATATGTTCCCAAAACGCTTTGTACGTATGAGTGGGATGTCCATCATGTACCGGGGGCGCAACGCCGTACGTCTTGTGGTTCAATGATGGAACGGACATGGTGGAATTAAATTGTATAACTCCAGTGCACACTCCCCGAAATGTAAACGATAGAAAACAGACAGAGAGCTAGCAACTCGGCGAATTTCTCTTAGGCTCCCTTTTCTTTTCTACCAATAGCATAAAATTATGGTCAACATTTATCTATCAAGTGTGGAAATTATGTCAGACTTTGAACTGTTTTGAATTAATACTTACACTTAGGCTTTTTTCTTGTCCATTTCATCTTTTAGGAAGGAGGCCTGAGTCCTAGCAGTGGGAATATTACAAGGCTCATTATGTTTGTTTATGCTTATGTTGGGATAGTCTGAAATAGTGTCATTTTTGGCTGTGTACTTATTAATATACACAAAAACTAAATGCTCACTACGGTTTCGCACGAGAGCAATGTTTTTTTCGATTTCTTTAAAGTGTAATTTCATACAAATCCAATCATGACAATTACAAAAAAAGAATTTGTGTAGTGCAACCACTCTAAAGTGATGCCCTTTCAAATGTACATTAAACAATTGATTTTGATTTGTATAGATTAACTAGCTTCTGCCACAACAGATTAAATAGTATCATAAGTGCTATTTCAGGACATAGTCTACATGACTGCCAATGTTTATCTAAATCCTTTCAGTCGTTTGATTATGAAAGAGTAACAAACATACATACATACATACACATATACATACAAAATCTCGTCCTATAATATAAGTGTGATTTTAAGGTCCATGTTCCATTTATATCTTAGGCACATACTAACTTAATACCTAAGTATATATAAAGGTCCGTCACTCAAACCCTTAGCTCCTCAAAAACCTTTTAGACCGTAAGAACTTAAATTCATTCTTGACAAGTTACTCCGACCTATTTAACTGAAAGGTAGGTAGGATATGTACTTATATGCTCCTAAATATAATATTATATGTTGTGTGATCTAAAATCATAGAAAAGAATAGAATAAACTTTATTGTACACCAAAATAGTAACAATTTCACAGAAACTTAAACCTATTTGCACAGTGGCGGTCTTTTCACTGAAAGCGATGTCTTCCAGACAACCTTGGGATGGAATATAAGAACTAAAACTAAAAAAGGGGGAACTTAAACTCATACAAAATATAATACTGTTTTTTTCCTACTATTCTTACACACGGTGTCTATATTTTATTTTATTTTTATATTTCTCCCAAGTTTGTTTGAAGAAAAATTGATTTAGACTAGTGTTTCATCACTGTGATCCTACCTGATGGTAAGCCACTGCTTACCGTCAGGCGGGATCGCAATTGCATCAACGATTGCATCACTACGCAATCGTTGATAGTGAAGCGCACTAGTTTATTAAGAACATGTTCACTCTAGCCTTGAAGACACCTTAATTATAACTGGATGGGAAGACCGCATCTCTATAAATTTTTAAATGTATAAGTAAATACAGATACTAAAATCAATTTAGATCGTCTTCAGATTAAACGATTTAGTTTAACAGAACCGTATTTCTTGTGTTTTGAATTGAGAGGATGTAGTTTCAGTAAACAATACGTTGCTTCATTGTCATTGTCACACCGAAAATTGTAAATTCTAATCAACTTCGACATTTTCTTTTATAAGTGAAATGAGATTAGGTTAGAACTTTTGGTAATATGGAAAAAGAAACCGTTCACTTTTTTCTGGGTAATCTTAAATTAATTTGAAGGCTAATCAACGTATCTTTTTCTACAATAAAATTGGCAAAAAGTGGCCCAATGCCGGAAATAATTGAAGGAGGTGTTTGCCCAACAATCGGACTATACAGGCTAGATTTAATAAATATAGTAAACACCAGTGACTTCACCTGCGTGAATGTATAAAATTGTACCGAGATAAAAGTCATTCAAGTGTAAATAAGTCAAAAACATACACACTCATAAACTTTCGCATTTATACTACAGTGAAACTTGGTTAAGTGGGACCTGGATAAGTGAGAAACCTCCATAACTGAAACTCATGCTGAGGTCCCAACACTTTGGCACTGAATTACCTCTGTTAGTGGGACGAGGTAAGCCTCTATATCTGGGATTTGTTCTTTCGATTTATCATCATAGTTACCTCTATAACTGAGACAGCGAGTAAATTTTATATGCATAAACCTCTGTAACTGAGATAACATTGTTTGTTTACTCATTCTTATTCTACCCACAAATTCCACACGTAATTCCAAGTACGGAACCCTCTGTAAATGAGACAGATATTTATTTATACCTGTATATCTGAGACACTGGGTAAGTGGAATACCTCTATAAGTGAAACGACATTGCAGGTCCCTTGATGTCTCACTTAACCAGGTTTCACTGTACTAGTGTGATAATATATTACTACACCAGTAGTATACACACTAGTAGTATAAAAGCAAATCACAGTTATTTTGCTCCGTCTAATGTTCAAATAACTACACAGAATTCTCAAGAACATTATAAAGCACCCTTATAGGCACTCAAATTATAACCAATCATATTTGCCTGCGAGCCAGAAGATCTTGATGGCCGCCCAAACGTTTGACTTATCTCAATGTTCATTCAGACGATGTACCCCGTTCCTTTTGTGGCATTGTTCACCAGACCGAACAAAAGAAATATAATATACTTCATAAAATTCACTTACATTCCATTATAGAAGGCCGTCAACCCTACCATTGTTGGCAAAAGATTTTTTAAATAAATTTCCACGGCAATCGGGAATTGATGAAAAATTGCGTATCTTTAATATACCTATACAGGTTATAAGGGAAAGATCTCCGACAACTTTAAGGACTTGGTCAGTCGTCACCCTTCCTGCTAACTGTCGTAACTAGCAATTGATATTTTTCCATGGCGACCGTTTTTCGGTCGGGCGTCAAAATCATATTCCTGTAGTTGCGTTGGCTGTAGCTTTATCAATGAATTAATAAGTTTTTATATTAATCTTTGCATATTCCTTTAGTTAGTAGTGGCCTTAAAGCCCTAAATTACGAAGGTAGTGAGGATATTTTTTTCCTTCTTTTACAATTCCGCAAAACGAAAAACTTGAATATCTTCTAAACGGTAAACGATACAGATATGACGATCAGAGAGAACTTATTCGAAATAATGTTATGAACACGATGGTAATATCGGTGCAGATACGCCAGTTTGTGAGATACGACAGTTAGCGGGGAGAGCGACGAGTAGTCGAAAATGAACAAACATACACAATTTTTTTTTATCAAAAAAAAAAAATTGGCCACTCCATATAAACTGTCCAATCAAGTTTATAATTTTGAATGTTGAGCCCGATTTTTCTTTTCGTTTCCTAAAAAAAAAAAACTTGTAGAAGGTCTTTGTCTTTAACACTTTCGTCTACTGAGCAAGCCCTTCATTTTTTCGGAGACCTGGCCCTTACACCCTGTATATGTTATAGACACGCAGTTTTTCATCAATTCCCGATAGCCGTGGAAATTTATTAAAAAAAAAACAACGACAAGCAACAACAAGCAATCAACAACCAGTGAACAAACTGCCTCAAATTTTTTTTCGAAAACAGAAAAAACCATGGCCGCTCCATGTAATCTGTCCAAACAAATTTATATTTTTTTATGAAGAGGCCGATTTTTTTTTTCGTTTCCTGCAAAAAAAATCTTGTGGAAGGTGTTCGGTTCCATTTACTGAGCAAGTCCTCAAAGTTCGCCGAGACCTCTCACCCTGTATATCGTATTTTTGTATCGAATATTCTCAAAGGTTATTTTGACACGTTCTGAAACCTTTTACTGTTAAGTATTACCGTGAATGATGGGTCCTTTCATAAGGATTGAAAAGGAAACAATGAAATAAAATTAACGAAAACAACATTTTGTTCTTTATTGCAAGGTTGTTTTTTGTTAGGGCTTATTGTTGGTTACATGTTCTTTAAAAGCTTACAGTTTTGTACATTCGTTTTTCACATTTAAGAGGGTCCTTCCCCTCTCATCTATTGTCAACGTGAGCATGGTTTTAAAAGCTCGTTGTTCCATTCATTGCAACCCAACGCAACGTTTGATAAAGAGGGAACGTAAAATAAAAGAGAAAACGTCTGAAAACTGTTAGCATTTGGTAATTCAGTCTCGAATATTTTACAATTTTTTTTCCTAGGTGTTTTATAAAAACTCTAAAAATTTTAAGAAAAATATTTCATCATTCAGAATCTCAATAAAATATGCAAGGTTTCTATAATATATTTTTTAAATTTATGACTTTTTGAAGGGTCAAACTTTACGTAAAATTACAGATTTTCTAGGGTCTTCACTGGATTAGATTTATACAAATTTAAGTTTTGATTTCAATAAAAACCAAGATAATATTCACTAGATATCCCTGTTTCCAAAATATCTAGAAAAAGATGTGTAGAACGGTTGTATGGAAATATATATACATATATATATATCAAGATATATATATATATTTACATACAACCGTTCTTACGTTATTATGACGTTTTTATATTAATAGAATATTATCTAGGTTTTTCACAAACCAACCCAAGGTTGAACCCAAGGGTTAAACGCTCTTAACTTACAATTAGGTATTATAATTATAAAAAGCTAGTTTCTCATTACTGCCCCTAGAAAGATCGCTTCTGGGAAAAGCATAATAAGGTTAAATAACAAAGCACTTACCCAAGCTTTAAGCTTTTTGCTAAAATATAATACATAAAACAAGGTATAGGTAAATAGGTAGCCTAAACACTAAAGTGATTAAACATACTTTTCGTTTTTGCGATAATCTTTACATGTTATAAAACAAAGCGTTCCCAAGTGAAAAGGTGAGACTGAATCGTGAGTGAGCGAGTGAGTGACACATCACTCACTCATGATTGTGCGTGGTGTGAGTAATTCTTAGTGTGACAAAAAAATAAAAACATAAAAAACTAAAATGTCGCTTACCACGTCTGTCTGTTTATTAACCAATTTTGAGGTAGAAAATGTACCTAATAGTATTCTTGCGTCCTCTTTGTCAAAGGATGCAAAACCCAGTTATTAAATTAGCTAAAATAGGATTTAGATAATGATTGTAACCTATATTGGTTTTAGAACAATTCCTCGTCCTCCTCCTTCATAATAATATTTTTTTATTGTAGATAGGTTCGCGTTATTGCGAATAACCCTCTAAAAGCAAATAAAGAAAAAAAAGGACACTTAAAGTATTCAATTTTCACCAATGCAAAACGGGGGCGGGTCACTAGTCATCGATAAAATAAACCCGAATAAAAACTAGAAGAACATGTTGATAGAAAATATTCATCGGTAGAGGTAAAACCCTTAAGAATTCACCTCCATCTCAACCTCTAGCGACATATGAAATAGGACAGTCCAACCGCTGACCTATACATCTTTCATTCATTCTGACAAATAACCTTGAGGGGTCCCCAATGACGAGGCTTGAGGATACGGGCCTAAAGATGGCATAAAGCTACGTATACACGTACAGTTTTTTTTTGTTATTACTGCCAAAAAGTTAGTAGTCGAGCAAGGGAAGCATTCTTTATTATACACAAACATTTTTTTACAAACAACAAAACAGGACATTTGATGTACATAGGCGAGCTTAACCCACAACTGGGTTTTCTTACAGCAAACCATGAGATTGGAAATGAAATTTTGGATTTGAGGAACCTTGAAAATGTACAACAAAGGAAAAAAAAAACATATAAATTGAATTTGACTTAAGACTAAAAATATATTAAACAGACATATATAGCACACTATACATAAACATAATATATACAATAAATAAATACTTATATACATACATATATTTAGGTCATGTTGACAGGAAATGTTCCTTAATTTTTCTCCTGAAAACTTCCAACGAAGGGCTAGCCCTCAATGTATGCGGAAGAGAACTCCAGAGACGCACAGCGTTAACGGTAAAAGATCCACTGTACCGACTTGAAGAGTGAGGAGGAAAACGAGGAAGAAGAGAGGATGAAGATCAACAAGGTTTTCCTCTCGGAACAAGATACTCATATGTACAAAACATTTTGGGAACATATTCATTGTGCGTACAGCAAAGGAGTAGAATGGCCTACTGGAGTCCGTGTTTCCTGATAGCTACAACCTAGGTGTCTTTAAGTCATCAGTGAGTTGGTTTCTTCAAGGCAAGCGTGCTCCATCATCGACTACGTCGTCGATTTCTATTAAGTGAGATAGTGGCCAAGCGCGAGCCCATGAATAATGAAAATAATATAATTTTTCTAACTTTCAATAATAACTGTTTTGCTTGCACTTTTCATTTTTTCCTTCCTCTTTTACACACGGTGTCTACCTACATATCTTTTTTTCCAATTCTCCTTTCGCTAGCATGCTGGAAGAGATTTCTGTATCAGCATCACTTAACTGCCTATTTTTCTGTTTCCGTCTTCTTTTCTTTTATTATTTAAGTGTATTAGTACATGAATTGTTAAATAAATATATGTAACTCAATATACCTTTAGTCTGGCGGAATTTCTTATAAAAATGTTACTCTTGAAATCGCAGCGAATTGTTTGAAGAGAAATAAAATTGCACTTCCTTTCACAACTGACATAATATTCGTTTATATCGGTATTTATTAGTACGTACGTTTTTATATATTCAACTTATTTATATAGGTTTATGATACAATGGCTTCTACTTGCGAATGTGGTCTCTCTTTGACACTGAAATTTGCAAACATTTGAACATTAAATTTTCTTTTATTGTTAAAAGAAAACTCATTGTTGAAATGTTTGAGTTTAGTTTATATATATTCATGGTTTTTCAAATGACTGTGTACTGTATTAAGTTTTTTTTTTTGTACAGGAAGTGGTCACATTTGACCGATTTGATCAATAACGACCATCATCACCTTCCTGAATCAGTCCCTTATCATTTGGGACGGAGCAACAAGGTTTTATCTTCCATTCCGTCCTGTCACCTGTCACGCTATCACTAACTCACTATTTTTTCATATCACTCCTCACACAATCCATCCATCCTTTCTTTGGCCTCTCTCTTCCTCTCCATCCATCCTCATGTTTCCTCATAATTATTTTAGTAACATGCGTTTCATCCTTCTACTTAACATGACCATACCAAGACAACGATTCCTGTTTAACTTTTCAGTCGCTGGCGCCACTTTCAAATTTCCTCTCCTATACTCATTTCTCAATGTTCCCCACACATCCATTTCAACATTCTTATCGCCGCTACATGCATTTTTTTTTCATCCAACTTTTTTCACAGATCAACTATCTGATCCAATAATGACCAGAAGTGTCCAATTAAAGTGGTCAGTGTAACGCTCACCTTAATCGGAAGAGACGGTTAGCTACGTTTCAATGGTACCCCAATAGTTTTCCCTGAGGTGACAGTTCTTGAGTGTTTTCCTCAACCGGCGTCCTTTTTCTGTCGCCAAGAATTTTCAAGGATACCGGTGACCTACGTCTATTAGATTAGTGGTCAGCTGAATATTTTATGTCCTTACTAGTGACTCTGCCCTGTTTCCGCATGGGTGCAATTATGTACCTTACATACTTCATAGGTTGCCTCAAAAAATCGCTTTAATAATTTTAATCTTTTATTGAAATTGTATTTATGGTGTACCTACAGTAATGAATACTATTTTATGTCTCTATTTAAATAGATATATCTATTTAATTTATTATTATCTATCTATCAATCTACTATTTGCTGCCAGCAGCTTTGCCCGTGTGAATGTAAAAAATTGTACCAAAAGAACATGCTCCAATATTTGTTTTTCCAAGATATGGTCTACACGTATGTCGAATTTCATTTAAATTAGTTCTGCGGTTCGATTGTGAAGAGAAACAAACATACGGACACAATCACAAACTTTCGCCTGTACCTATAATGTTAGTGTGACGAAACTTCCTCGTTTATTGGGTTATTAGCAGAGTTCGGAATTAGAAAGATTATGCCCGGGGAAAGAATATGCTTCAAATCCCGAGATTAATTTTAAAGAGTCGAATTTTTTTTTTATGACACGATCAGAAATACAGCAGAAAAAAATTCTTCCTGCTTTAATGACGAGGAGGAGGAAGTGTATTTTGTTAACCTCACCTCAGTTGACGTTTAGAAATCTTTTACGATGAAAAATACTAAGAAAAAATGTAAGTTAGCGTCCACGCATACGGGCTTCAAAAAAACGCCGCCACAAAAAAACGCTAGAAGCGGCTACAAAAAACAGCTGAAGCGCGCGCGACCTTGTGCCCGGAGAAGCTTGAAGCCACTTCAAGCGTTTTTTTGTGGCGGCACCACGCGAGCCACAATAAAAAGCCGCCTCAAAAAGAAGCTTGAAGCGGCGTTTTTTTGTGGTCTGTGTGCGGCGACAGTATATTACCTTTGTTTTATTTGTCTCTGAGGTCTTTATTATTATTTATTTGTAATATTGTTGGTCGCACGGGTGTAGAAGAAATACGGGTGTAATCAGTAAAAAACTGACATTCACTCTCACTTCACCAAGAGCGCAAGAAGTTATTTGATGGCCAATAAACTTACCCTCAAAAAAGGACTCTCTATTGCGATTTGTTCATGAAACAATATCAGTCGTTATAAATAGAAGGAAAACAATTTAAAGAATCCACGTGAATAGACAGGGAAATAGAAATCAAACGAATTTGATTTCCGTTCAGCGAATATTCGATTCATTTTCAAATTCACTTCGCCTCTTGAAGCGCGTCCGAAAAATCTTCTACAGTGGAACTGGCTAATCAATTTATTGAAAGTCTTGTTACTGGGTAGAACAGAGTTGTCCAATTAATCCATTAGACTTTTTTAATATGAAAAAGGTCGGTGTTAATTCTGTGTCGGTGCCTCTTACAAGTAAGTCTCTCAGTTTAAAAAAAAAATCTTTTTTCCAAACTAAAAATAGCTTCTGAATCGTACTCGCTTTCATAAACGTGTCAATTCACATACACAAGACCCGCAGACTCGGAACATCTATCTGTAGATTATTCAAATGTTTGTTCCGTGCGAGAATCGAGCCTGCGACGCACAGCGCCGCTGCCAATCTCTGAACCACTGCGTTAACAGTGTCGTCTATTTACTAGTATGTCTGAGTTACAGAAAGGCACTACCTTTCTGAAATGACATTGCCCGTTGGAAACCAAGAGCTTACACTAAATTTAAACTCATTTTCTTTATCACAAGAATGTCGTCTACAGATGGATGTAGGCCTCCCCCAAGTACCACCATAACGACCAGCCCTAGCATAGCATCTCTTCCAACTCGCAACCCTCATCGGTCCACATTAGAGGACTTCCTCCACTGTTTCACTCCACTCCAGAACCTTTTGGCCCCATCGACCTTCCGTTCTACGATCATGTCGGCGACCTTGGTTCTTCTGCAGATACCTTCATTCGTGCATAGCCCTTTCCATTGCCCCACAACTTGACTGACTTATAAAATGCAAAAAACTTGTGATTTGGACTTTTGTGGGCTAATCTTTTAAGGGAGGAAATCATCTGTAACTTTTCTAGCTCTGGGGCGAAGCGGGAGGGCGGGCGTGTCAGATTTTTACTGAATAAAATCACATCTATGTTCTTTCAGTTACCTTTTGCGTTCAAGTACCACGGGTTTCTCATTCAGAAGTATATCCATAGCCCCCGCCCTGCTGAGCCCCTACGGTGTCTGACAAATGAGGTGCCCGTGCAACACTATGCGCCGTCGATGATTCGAACTCAGTCTGGGCGGTCATCGGACGGCCGGACGGCGAGTTCCCCATTACTCGCGGGCGGGAATCATAAAGGACTTGATGGGTCACCCTGTGAAAATTTTTTCTCAGCTACACATGTCAGCCAAATTATACTGCGGAACTGGGTACTATTTTCACTGAAATGTAAATTCAATTAAGTACTATAGGTACGTATACAACAAATAAGAAAAAATACAAGATGTTTCTCGACTTCTCCAGTCGATAGCTACGTCAAACCTTTCCTGAACAAATACATACAGTACAAATATTGAGTCGACATCAAACGAGTTTTAAGAGGGTTCTCAGTACGAAGCCTTCTGCTGGGCTATCATCAATTTTAGATCATGTTTTTTCCGTAGTATGTGAGAATATTTTGTTTGAAACTATAAAAATAATTCATACCTATCTGAAAAATCGATCTTCGCCCAAAGAATTAGTATTGCCATTCAACGTGGCAATGCTGCCAGTCTTTTGGGCTCATTTCCGCGATGTGTGAGGAGTACTTCGATGCCTGAGTGTACTTTGTGTTTTTTAAGTTTTTAATGTAAGTACGTATGTAGATACAATATAAAAAAGTTAAATTAAAATGCTTGGATCAAAGTTACCTGAAAATAAAACACATTTTGAAATGAAAATTCCCATAGACACAAGACCGACAAATCAAGTAGGAATCAACGGACTGTCTCGTCCAAAAGAATTTCAATATCAGACACGTCATAACCAATTACTTCCCAACCTAGAAAAAACGTCACTGGGGGCCCAAAATGATCGTCCATGCGGGTACCGACCTGTTTCCTTTACGATGTTTTTGCGTCATCGTGTTGAGAGCTGAAGGTCAATTCCTGTATTTTTAGGGATCGTTCACATTCACACGTAATCGTAAGATGTATCTGAAATAAATGATTTATTTATAACTAATAATTATTTAAATTTTCTTTCAGATGAACGTCCATAGTATTAGTAGTCACAATCCTCTTAATATCTAATGTCAGTGTAAAGTACATATTAAATGAAATTATTAAATTAAAATTGAATTGAATTACATAAAATGAAATTTAAATTAAATATGGTCCAAAAAAATAAAAACAGTTATTTACGGTGGAGCTGTAACCATCTCTGTACCATCGAAGAGTTCCAGCGATCGGCTAATATTTATTATTATTATTTGGTATTAATTTATTCATCTTAGGACCCTGGGGTCCTTTATCTTTGGAAAGGATATTAGGACCTTATATACCCAGCTGGGTCCCTGCTGTTGCTGACAGCTCCTTCAGGCGCGTGGGAACAGCGCGCGCCGTCGACTACTTGGGCTCGGTCTGGACAGTTACCGAACGGTCGGACAGCGAGCTACCCATTACTCGCTGTCCGCAAGCCCGCTTCCTACCTTAACGCCTGAGGCAGCTTTTGTAGTGGTTTTTACTTGTTTGTGAAGTTGCTAATAGGTAAAAAATCGGATTACACATTTTTTGTGTTAAACAGTGGGATATCACGCTAACGTCACAATCAAACATCTAGGCAAGAGAACCAACAAGGACACACCTATATTTTCGTTCCCAGACGTCTAGTGCTCCTACTGCAAATACTCGTTCGACGTAAAGTTATAGCGAGCGGGGCACACACGGTTATCGAGGCCATGCTAACTATTTCGTCACGCTGACGTTTAGCTGTTGACATAACACTCTTGGGACTTCCTGAATTTATAACACTTGGCTGCAAAACGGTACCGCACATGAAGATATATGAAATTTGATATTTCAGGTAAGAAAATCTCAGTGTTTTCAGTTTGTAAAATCTTTTTGTATTTTATTGAAAAGTCACGGAGCCATATCTAATTACTGGCGTGTTGCCAGTGATGACATATGGCTCCGAAACGTGGTCGCTCACAATGGGCCTCATCAGAAGGCTTTAGATCACCCAAAAGGCAATGGAAAGGGCTATACTCGGAGTTACCTTGCGTGATGACATCAGAAATGAAAATATCCGCAGGAGAAATGACGCAGTGTTAGAGGGCCTCCTATCAGGTGGGCCGATGATCAGGTAAGGGTCGTGGGAATCCACACAGGCTTATGTCCTACAGTGGACGTCTTTCTACTGAAATGATGATGATAAATACCATTGTCTTCTTCCTATCAATGACCAATTTTAGAAAGTGGAAATATAGAGTTAATATTGGTCCAATCCCTTATATCATAAACACCAGTTAGTGGGCTCATATAATTTTATTGTTATATTCCACACGACAGTTAATAATGTTGTAAATGTTGTTTAAACACAATTGTTTGTTTGTTTTACGCTGATATAATGACACTTTCCTGAGATTTTTAGATAACCGACCTGAAATGGTTAGAAAATTTACAAAAAGCTAACGATTCGTTGATTTCTGACTCCACAGCCAAAGAGACATACACCTTGTTTAGGCGTCAGGGCGTTAAAACATACCCTTAATTATTATAAAGATTTTGTCTAAATAATGTCTACGAATTTTGTAATTGAAGGCTTGTGGTGAAATAAATTAATATTATTTTTTAGGTAACCTACCTTACATGGTTAAGATCAAACCTTGGAAATATTTTTAAAAGCTAACTAATTGTCAACTAATCTCAGACTTCAATAAATATATCCCATTAAACTTTTGCAACCAAACGCTTTCAAAAGTTCCGAACTTTTGATACACAGTAAAATAAAAAATAACTTTTTAGTTAATATTTGCGACTTTGAATTTACTGTTTATGAAATCCACAGACAGAAATGCAGATGAAAGGTGTTGGAAAACATGAATATTTAACGAAATATAGACTTAAATAAAACAATTTCAGTTCATTTAAATAAATATAGAAGGTGAAAGACCCCACTTAGACATCAAAGTTTAAATAGTTTTAAAACCATTTTTATTAAGAACTTTTTAGATTATATTTTTGCAAGCTTATTTTCTCTAGCACTTTTATTAGCCACTGTAAACCAATGTGAAATATATAAAGCAAAATAGAATGTTTTAACTAAAAGCGTTCTTTTTGGTAATCAGTTAAGATTTTTTTTTGTTTGAGTCAAAGAGTTATGTTAATGATTTTTATGAGTGTAATTGTGTAAACACATACATGTCAAGACGGCAAATATATTTTTTTCCCCTTACTATCCAATACTGAATCGCAAATGAAAGAAAAACACGCCAATTTGAATTATGCATGTTAAGCCTAACCTTATCAATGTTCGACGCAACTGCAAAAACTCTCTCAGTTTTAAATATCGTGTGTATCAAAAAACGTGTCTCGCGTGCGTATTTTTTTTTTAAATTGATATAAACTTTGGCTTGAGTGCGATCTCACCTGATGGTAAGCATTGATGCAATCATTACTGGTGAGGTGCACTAGTTCATTATGAGCCTATTCACCCTAGCTTGAAGACACCCAAATTACAATCGGAGGGGAAGATCGCAATAGGTAAATTGTTCCAGTCCTACACTAGTACGAAGTATTTCACACACTAGGTACAATAAAATAATTGTATTAAATGGACATTTGCGGGGGTTATGCATGCGAGGCCATCCTGCATGCGTGATCTCACCTGATGGTAAGCAGTGATGCAATCATTAATGGTAAGGCGAACTAGTTTATTAAGAGACTATTCAGTGTTCACTCTAGCCATGAAGGCACCCAAAATTATAATCAGATGAGAAGACAGCAGCAGGCAGTTCCAGTCCTACACTAGTACACAGTACTCGTATTTCACAAATAAATGTATTAAATGGTAATTTGCGGGGGTTACGCGTGCGGGGCAGTCTCGCATGCGTGATCAAAACCACACGATATTAAATACAGCCTTACCGCGTACTGTCGGCTTAGTATCATCATGCTACGAAGTCAAGATCTCCTCCTAACTTCCAGCAGTTTTAGTTCAGAGCTCGTGTGAATTTCCGTTCATTTTGTCAAGCAAAGACTGTGCAAAACAAAAATCCTTTCCACAAAATCCGTGCCACCATTCAACAGGAAGGTAGGGGAGCATTAGTTCTAATACATCGTATATGATAAGCGGTCTCATCATTCGTTATCACAGCGATACATAATGATAAGGGGGTACAGAGCACTTAGCCGAGTTATCTCACCCGGGTCACACTAGTCTTAAAATAGTTGGGCAATTTGTGACGCACGGACAGAGGATGCATTACTTATATGTTTTATTTTGGACTCTCGGATTATGGGGCTTATAGATTGGCTATTTTGGTCAATGACAATCAAAAATTAAATTCAATAGATTACTTCTAGGTGAGCGTGCTGACCACACCACGTGAGCCATTACTATTATATGAGATAGTGCACAAGCATGATACTATAAACAATAATAAAAAAAAATAAGAGACAGCGAAGGGAAGACGCAGCGATCGAAGGTTTTCCACGAGGTGGACTGATGACTTGGTAAGGATTGTGGCAATCCGATAGATGCGAGATGCACAGAACCTTTAAAAGTCGAGAGTGAATAGGTTACTTCTAGGCAAGCGTGCTCCATCGTCGGCCACATCATCACTTACCATCAGTTGAGATAGTGGTCAAACGCGAGCCTAT
Organism: Mythimna albipuncta; assembly: GCA_929112965.1. Taxonomy (NCBI): domain Eukaryota; kingdom Metazoa; phylum Arthropoda; class Insecta; order Lepidoptera; family Noctuidae; genus Mythimna; species Mythimna albipuncta. Next base: position 8,160,774 of record OV815974.1, on the reverse strand, counting down.
CAATAATAATAAAAAAAAACCGGTCATTATGGTAACACTTAGTGGAGGCCTATGCCCAATAGTATACATCTTTCAGCCGAAATGATGATGATGATGAAGAGACTGGGATATTAGGTTATAAATATTAGATTCATCATCATTATCATTTCAGCCGATAGATATATATCTAGATATATCCACTGTTGGATATAGGTCTCCGTCAAGTGTCACCGCAATATTAGATTATTAAAACTCAACTCCTTTTAGTAGGATCAGGAGCAAACCTCAACAGAACTTTAGTTGAAAGAAGCATGAATCGTGACGTAGATAAACCATATCGCGTCAATATTTAGAGAACTGATCATAAACATTTGTTGATCGATTCCTTCAGTCAACGGAATCTAATAATTTTGCCGCCTACTGACCGATCATGTCAACTCACAGTCACAATATCGAATTCCAGATCAATCGAAGAAACTGTGTGAGAATTATGATGGTTACGGCAGCTTGAGATCAAAGGAATAAGTTAATGGGAATATGAAGAGGAAAATGGGCATCAATCGACGATTTCAAACATATCGGTAGTCACCTCTATTTCAGATCGTCAGAACTAGTGTTTCGTTTTGATAAACCGGTATTATGATTAATGTATTTTTTATCTTGAGAGCCCTAATGTTAGTGTTTTTATGACGTGCATGTTGTAATGGATGCTGTGTCGACTACTCAAGGACTAGTATTTGTTCTTTTTTTTAATTGCAATTAAATTTTTGATGTTAAGGATCATTTTGTTGCTGTATCACTGTTCATTTGGTTATTCTTTTTTTCATATTAGTGATACGCTGTTAAATAACCACCAAGTTTCGATTGTTTTTGCATCAATGACTTGAAATAACCTTTGTTCTAATGATCCTGCGCTTGATTACAATCTCACCTAATGGAAAACGTTAGATTGAACAACAAAAAAAGATGAATTTTAACTCATGGTTAGTAGAGAAACACATCTATACTTATAATAAATCTGTAGATTTATTTGTTGTGCGCACATCACGTAAAATGTAAGAAATCAATGTTACCGGAACGGATCTTGAGCGCTGGCTTCAAGTTGCGCAGAAGTCAAATATTCGGTCTCTTTATTGGTACGAAGTGAGACGCGGGGGCGGGGAATGTCAGTGATTGGCTCGCCACGCCATCGTGTCTTAGACGTCACTCGTGATTCGTTCCCTGCGCTGCTACATGTATCTAACAACGACGACGATTGGCTCGCCGATGTATAGAATGCGCAAAGCGATCCCCACTCTGACGCCGAGCGCTTTAGTATTTGTAGATAACTTTCAGGAATTTAAATTGTGTGTAAATTGTACTTGTTCGTGTATATACTTAGGCTTTGTTTAATCCCAATCGGTTGTCTATATTGTGAAGGATATACTACATTCATTAACTGTTGGGCGGTACGTAGTTCGCATGGGTCAGCTAGTAGATAATATAAAAGTCATTCTAGAAAAAATCGAAGCTGCAACTTGGGTATTCTGACACTTATTATTTATCCATCTGCCTCCCAAATACTCGTATGCCCATATGACTGGTGTCCGATTTCCTGGCTTCTACTCGATCTGTAACGACTGTCAAAGATCTACAAGTGACTGCCAGGACCATCAGCTTAGCGTACTTACCAAGCTACGAAGGACTCTCGATATGTTGAGATGGTCACCCATCTACAGGCTAACCTCGGTAAGAGTAGCTTAACCAAGGTGATTATACCGTGCTGGGTGCTATTATTACATAGTCATGAGCTCCCGGGTTTCTAATACTATGGTAATATGGCTGGCCTTATCACATGTGACTCCAGACCAAGAGCCCTACCATGAGCTTTTGACGCGATCCATTTGACGACCTAAACTGAACGGTTAAAGAGATAGAGCTAATGCTATACCTACATTTAAGGTGTATAGCTCCATCCCTCTTTCTCCGTCGCACGACTGACATTTTAACACGTCATGGCAAGTCCCCAGGGATATTAGGGATATGAAAATTCGGATTTGAATTCGGATATAGTATCTAATAATATTATATCGGTTCCGGATATTTCAGACTCTCCGCTAGTTTCGATTACGGATAATAGAATTTTTAAATTATTAAAAGATAAATTGATCTTGCTATTTTACCTTAAAGATAAATTAATCTTGACTTTTATTTCTAGTCTAGATTATCATTCAGCCACTCAATACAAACAAAAACCTGTCGTTATTTGTAATTTAGACTCCGCTTTTATCCGAATGAAACTAACCAAAGTTTTCATATCAGAAATCAGAAACGTTTATTTCAAATATACCATTCACAGGCACTTTGGAATTATCAAAATATTTATTTATTTATTTATTAAGGATCGCCAACATTACAGGCACTGGGAATTAACATAGGTAATCATTTTGTATACTATTCAAGTGCTGCAACACTAGGTCAGTCAAATAAAAAGTGAAGCTATATGGCAAGTTATGGCGTAGATATTACTTTATGAACATTCTTCTCCATAGAGATGGAGAAGAATGTTCATGAAGTTTCTTTTCGTTTTGAACATATGTTCGGTTATTGGTTTCGTATACGGTTTCAGTTCCGGTTTCGGTTCCGGTTCCAGTTCTATTATCGGTTTCGGTTACGGTTCCGGATATTTTTTTACGGAGCTCCCTAAAATCCCTGCGCTAGACTGCCATCGGGGATATTGTATAGGCCTACCTACAACTATGTCCCTTTCAACAAAATTTCAGTGTAGAGACGGAGAATTTGTTGTAAAAAGGATGTTCCGCAGTGAATGTTGAGTAAACGTGAGGAATTTGATTGAGTTAGGGACACAATATATTCCGAATTCCATACATACTGAATGAGATTGATATATTTCTTTCTTTATTGTTATCGGGATTCTAGAATCGAAAATGTTTTCTATTTTTAGTTTATCTTTTTGTTCAAGTTGATTTCCAAATAAACCATGTTTAGTAGTATTTACTTGGATAGGTACTGTTATTTCTTTAGGACAGATCGATTTTTAAATGTTGCGCCACACGTATAATCACGTATAGTCTAGGTGATTCACAAATTACCGAAAGTTTGTTTTTTTGTAGGTAATCTCTGAAAATACTGGTCCGATTGCTAAAATTTTTTTACCAATAAAAAGCTGCTTTAGCTATATTTTATGAACGTGAACGAAGCCACGGGCAAAAATTTGTCATATAGAAATCTAATTAAATTTAAGTAGATATGATATCCTCCTGATCGTGTTAACGTAAAAATTACTTCTTGGAAGTCGTCGTTAAATGTTTCACAATTTATCTGCTGGAAGTTTCTCGTTCAAATATTATTCTGCTGATACGTTTAATCTGAATCTTTGATGTGTTACGAATATCTGTAAAATAAATATATATAATGAAATCGTTTTGATCATGATGAGAATTTGTAGCAATGCTTATCTACAAAGTCAAACTGTATTAAGTGTGTCACTGGAAATATTTTTTCTATTAGGATTTTTCCGATCTTGTATGTTGTGGCGAGAATGGACAAAGTGAGAAATGAGTATATTAGAGGAAGTTTGAAAGTGGCGCCGGTGATTGAAAAGTTGAAAGGCATTCGTTTGTTTTGGAATGGTCATGTGAAGAGGAGGGGATGAAACGCATGTTACTAAAAAAGTTATGAGTATACAATTACATGTAGATGGATAGAGAGGAAGAAAGAGACCAAAGAAAAGATAGATGGAATATGTGAGGAGTGATATGAAAGAAAAGGGAGTTAGTGATAGTGTGAGGGGTGACAGAACAGTATGGAAGAAAGAAACGTGTTGGGCCGACCCTGGATAAAGTTAGGAAGAAGAAGAAGGATCTTTCCGATCTTGTTCCATGTTTCTTAGGGTCGGCGCAACACTTTTTTTACTTCCAGTATTCCTTGTCAACCGAAATACTATCTCCACTTTTATTTAACGTGGTTCCCCACACAATAAATCCTTTATGGGATTCTATGTCTGTATCTACACTAACGTTATAAAGAGGTAAAGTTAGTTTATTGTTTTTATAATAATAATTATTATTCCATTTATTATCTATATATGTACATATTATTTACATTTTTAAATATTTCTTAAGAAGTACATAAAAAAAAAAACATTTAAAAATATAAAAGATAGTAGCCCACCAGCATCGGGAACAGGGTCCAAGCTGCCGGTGGTCAGGGCTCCTGAGAGAGCGTACTAACTACCTACAGGTCATTGGACTCGCTCAGCTCACGTTTTCTTAAAGAAATTTATTTCGTACAGGCGTAAATTAATACTAGTTTTAAAAAAGGTACTTTTTTATCTTTAGAAATCGATAGTGTTTCATGTACCAGATCGTCCCTCCACGGGATTAAAACGATCAAAATTTAGCGGTGTATATTAAAATAGCCACTCCCAGCTAAGAGATCATCAGTCTTAACTGACAGCACCCGTTCACGGACATGCGAATTTTAGCACTCAGTTCAATCGTTTTGAAAAAAAAAAAACATACACTACAGTTTGCATCATATCATCATATAAACTATTTACACTCTGACGTAGCCACAGTGTTGCCATAATATCAATCTAAACAAAGCCGTGCATTTCATCGACCTACTGTAATGACGACACCCATATTTCGTATGGCGAATCTAAAATACACTAACGACGATTCTCTGACGTCATATTATAAATAACTTACGATATTGAGCTCGTCAGACATTCGATGCAATGGAAGGAGAGATTTTAGAACATACTAGCTTATGCCCGCGCGGCTTCGCTCCCGCTCTTCCCTACTCCACCCTACTCTACCCTACTATACCCTACTCTACCCTACTCTACCCTTCTCTATCCTACTCTACCCTTCTCTATCCTACTCTACCCTACTCTACACTACTCTACACTACTTTACACTTCTCTACACTACTCTACCCTACACTATCCTACTATACCCTACTCTACCCTACCAAACTTCACATAAACCATCTACTAAATAGTCCGAACAAAGCCTAAACATTTGGTTTGGATAGGTGAACCCGTTCTTGAGTTATAAAATTACAACGAAAAGTGGAAATGATTTTTATACATATAGATAAGCGATTCAATTTTATTTTGAATTAAATGATATAATATTTAACATTAATTTTAGTATATGCGAAAACCGAAACATGTGTCCAGTACGAGTATTTTTATGTACAGAATATATGTACAAAATTTCATAACTGTATCATGAAAAATCACCAAGTTAATGGTGGTTATGTCAGCAAAAATACATAGTTACCGGACCATCCAGGCGACTCAAGGGTTGTTTTGCACTTACACCCAGCAATTTGCTGCCGCCTAATGCCCACTATGATCTGCCGTGACCGGCGTTGTACTTAGTGTGGGTGGTGTCCAACTAGGGAACTTTTTAAATATTTTCGGGGACAAAATATATAATATGGTGTAAAAACTATAGGAATAAATTCAGTTACTAATTCTGAACAAACTAGGTATATTTAGGTTCCGCATAAACTAAAAATAATGTTGTTTATGAGTAAATTCGGAATAAACGTTTAGAATTTATTTCATTTAGGTTAAGAGTTCCTGTAATATGCTGGATCTAGAACATTTTTCACTCAGTTCTCATCTAAAAACTGACGTAGTAAGTATTTTTACATAAACATCTGTGTTACTCTATATAAATATTACGAGTATCAGTTTGTTTGTTCGTGAAATAGGCTGCGGGGGTATATAAGCACTATCACAATTGAGTGACTAAATACTTTTATTTACTCACTCACTTTTATTTTGTAGTGAAGTGCCTAGGAGTGAAGTATTATTCGTTTTGCCTGACATCAACACTAAGTATGTGAATGAACAATCAACAAAAATTCTCCAGAACTTCTTGTGGCGATGATGATTTTCATCCGCCACAATAATATAAAATTATGAGTCATAGCTCCAAGTATTCTGTCTGTATAGTTGTGGTTTACGTATATGTTTAATGTTTTAACAAGTATAATATTTATGTATTTTTATTTTTTTTGTTTGTTTCAGTCCAATACTAACCCATCGAGTTTAACTGTATCAATCGAAGAATTTTGGTCTACAGTTACCGTCCATTTCCATTTTCTGAAATAATATACACGCTTGCTTTTCCAATTCACTTTAGACACTGGCAGAATAGTCGACATCGGCTCTACTTGCCATTAACAAAAAATAGAATCAACAAAATATAAATCTGACTCTTTCAGCGAAAACTTCTTTGAAAATTAGCAATATAGCAAAAACATTTTGATTATTATGAATACCGCATCAATATGGGTCAGAAGACGGTACGATTTTGGTAATAATGCAGAAACTGTCTTGAATTTGGAATCAAGCAAATTAAACAGTTATTATTTTTTCAAAAACTTAGAAAATCGATTATGAAAATTGGGATTGGTTTGAAGCCATTTTGAAGCAAACCCTAGTATGCGTAGCAAGTATAAGGTAGAGAAAAGAGTTTTTGATGTACAAAACATACCTTCATTTCGCGTCCCTAATAAAACCACCGTGCTAGATAGATTACTGCATTTTTATAAACAATACGCTAGTGGCCGTAAAAAATGTAATAGTCCGTCTTTTAGATTATTCAAAAATAAGGGACACGTATTTTTTTTGTTTGTAAATATATACTTTCCGATTAAACAAAAAATAACAAAGATATAACCCATTAAAGTTACGTGTGACGTCACCCCGTGCGAAAAAATGCAGCACGGCGTGACGTCACACGTAACTTTAATTCATTAAACCCCAAGCGAACGCCGGCGTTCGCGCACCTATTGTCTTTCAATTGTGTCTGCAATTATCACAATTGAAAGGTTAATGGGCAATATCTTTGTTATTTTTTTGTTTAATCGAAAAGAGAAAAAATAAGCGTCCAAAATTTTTTTATAATCTAAAATATGGACTAAATAAAATGTAATTATTTTGACCCTGGTCACTACCATATTTTAAGGAAAAGTATTTATCACACGGTAACAAAAAATGGCGACATTCACTATTTAATAAAATTAAAAACAAGTTTATTGATAGCGATAAGTTGATTATACTTATATATATAATAATATATATATATAGCTCAACATTTGACTTAATTGTGTATTAAGTCTGCATAAAAATTTGCTTGCGTGGGTTCGCTTTCAATATAGTTGACTACACGTACGAGTATACAGTAGCTACAGTAGGCAGTATGACAATAGCGATATTGGAAAAGTTTTGTATAGGTGAGTGGGAATGCCTAATACTTTATTGGAATCGCACTTATACCATAGCACAATTTGTTTAAGGTCCTAACTCCCGAGTAGTACTAAAACAGTGATTTTCTGAAGCTTACTCCTCGATAACCTAACCGTTAATCAATAGTCGTCAATAGGTTAAAAAAAAGTTTATTATAGATTCATGTACAACATTATCGACATGATTTTTTCGTAAGACTAATATTTTTCCCAAAAAAAATAGCAATCATATATTTTTACGCTCGTTTTCCCTTCCTTTTTCTTTCATACGGCTTCGATCTTTACAAATATACGTACGTTAAAAAAAAAAAATCTGGTTAAGTGTTCTTCAGAACATAGCATATGTAAATCAACCAAAAATTCAAAGACATGTGACATTTACCAACCCGCCCTGGACCCGCGTGGTGGATTACGGCCCATTCCCTCTCCTAGTGAGGAGACCTGAGTCCCAGCAGTGGGAACATTAAAAAGGCTGATTGCGATGATGAATTTAGTATTCAGACATCGTTGCAAGCTATCCCTTATCAGAAATTTCTGGTAGCCTTGTGATTGCCAAATGTTTTGCAACCGAGGTTTCGATCGATCCCAATTTATTTGATTTCCACTGTATGTATGTAGGTACTGTTGATAAGATTGTCTGCAGTTAAATCACAAAATAGATAGGTACAGAAGACAATCTGATGTATGTACTTCACTTTTTATACCTACGCACGGTGGACTCAGCATACTAATGAGCATTTGAGTCGGAACTGTTCGACGAATGGTCCGAGACGCTCCGAGATATCGTGTCCGTGAGCGGTGTCTATGTGTGTGTTTCTCGAGCGCGCTTTGTATGTAGATTGACTTCTGTACCTATCTATTTTGCGGTTGAATGCTCTCTCATATTGCTACATGTTATTAATTCTGAATCGGTGTTCGTCAATCACAATCTTTCTGCGAATCGAACGCCATATCTGAATCGAAATTTGGTGCATCAAACATGATATGACGTCGAACTTGAGTGCTTTTTTTTATTCGCAGAATTTATATCAGAGCTATTACAATATTGCCCGTTTGAATCAAGCGATTTCGGGCGAAAAATCTCCAGTAACATTTTTAGTAGGTTTTTTATAAGGTGTGGAATCATTCAATGACTTCTCCCGCTCTTGGGCAGAGTGGGAGAGCGTGTCAGACTTTTACTGAATAAAAGCCACTCCTGTTCCTTCTTTGCCTTCGGTCCAGGGTTCCGGGGTTCACTTTCACTAACCTTTTCGTAGGTATTGGTCGACAAATAATCCTAAAATGAATCTTTTTCTAAAAACAACAATTAGCTTTTTAAAAATATTGTTATGAGGAAGAATGGGGCCATCTTGCTCCCTCTTTTGTACACCTACAACCTAATGCTGGTGACGTCACATTTCAGTGTATCCATCCATGTTCTGATACTTGACAATTGCCCCTTCCACCAGGATTGGAATGCTTCTTACTTACTTAATAAAGACTAGCTTTTGCTTTACCCGCATAAATAAAGCCTATGTCACTCAGAAATAAAGCAGCTTTCTATCGTGGAAAAAATTTTAGCAATCGGACCAGTACTCCCACAAACAAAAAAAAACCAACTTTGTTATATTAGTGTAGAAGAAATAAAAAAAAAATATATTTGGGATTTTTCGATAAAAATTACTTTTTGAATAAAAATAAATCAGTCAACTAAAGTATTTCATATTTGTATCACTAACAGAACGTAATTTATTTTTGTTGACTAGTATTTTCAAAAGCTACGATATGAATGGAACCTCAATTCCCAACACAAAAGTCTGAACACGTAAACACGCGGACAGTTACATTAGTCATATTGTAATTAACTTTCGCCTGAATGTGTGACTGGCATTAATTGATCATGTAAGTCCAACCACAGGTGTCTTTAGTACAAATAGAACGTGTCTGTCTGTTTGTTTGAATGACGTCATATTGTGAATGAAAGGGCTATCGGAGCGTTTCATCTCTTCAGCGTGGAAGGAATACTAAAGAGCTTTAAAAATGTTCGTGGATGAGGTATGTTCGGCCAGATGGTTATGTGTGTGTTGTGGAGGTGGTTAACTTTTTGACTGGCCTGTTAGTTTTGTGGTTAATGACCCTGACTGCTATGCCAGAGGTCGTAAGTTCGATCCCCACTCAGGACAAATGTTTGTGCGAGTGCACGATCATTTGTTCTGTGTCTGGGTGAAATTTATCTATTCGAGTAATATATATTTAGAAATATATATGTATGTTTATCAGTTGTCTAGTACTCATAACACAAACACTGCTTAGCTTGGGACTAGATGGCGTTGTGTGATAGTTGTGGAATATTATTTTATTATTATCTGTTTTTATACAAGTTTTTATTTCACTTGCAATGTATGTATGTATGTATGTTTGTTCGAGTCAAATCTTGCAATTCAATTTTGAAGACAACATGAACCTTACGTTCAAAATTGTGACGTGTTAAAATGTCAAAAATACTAGCGCGATAGAGGAATTGAGCTATACTCCCTATATGTATAGAATTTTTGTGCACAGCTTAGATGACAATTCATGTTTAGCTGTGTGACGTCATTTTAAATCCAATAATATCATTTATCATTTTTTCATTTATCATTTATCATTTATCATTTTTTCATTTTTCATTTATCATTTATCATTTATCATTTTTTCATTTATCATTTATCATTTATCATTTATCATTTATCATTTATCATTTATCATTTATCATTTATCATTTATCATTTATCATTTATCATTTATCATTTATCATTTATCATTTATCATTTATCATTTATCATTTATCATTATACCCAAGATTGGGTTTGGAAGGTTAATCTATGAAGTTGTCGACTATTTAACCGGTCTTGTCCGAGGTAGCCAGGCAGGACTTGTGAAAATCCTGAAATAAAGCCACTAGTCCACTACATTCTAAGGGCACCCGTCCAGGGAGACCACAGTGTAGGTCAACGCTAGAAGACAGCTAAAGAATTGAAAATGGTTTATTATCATTTCGAGGTTGCATCTGGGATCTATGAATCTCTTTTATACTTGTAAGTATAACACAAAAAGGACATACATGTTGTATAGGAGATATAAATTGTCTTATTTCGAAGAGATGCTGTTTTTGTGTGGAGCATAATTAAGATATTGGTTTTTTATGGCATTTTTCGTGTGTGGGATAATGCACTGCACAATATTTGCGTATATTCCTGTATGATATGATAGAAGCAAGGGACATAGTCACAAAAGCGTCAACCAAACAAAAACTCAAGTCATGTTGCCGTCGTTAATTTTTTATTTTGTTTTGCTTTTAATTCTCTCGGGTCCTCTGTCGCCAGTATTGGTGCGTCACAGTCTTTATTTTTTTTTATTTGGTTTTGATTTTCATTCTCTTGGGTCCTCTGTCGCCAGTACTGATTTATATTCCATCTATCAATGGTCATAATGCAACAGTGGAGTTGCAAGAGTCTGACACTATCTCCCGCTACGCCCAAGAGCGGGGGTTGTCATAAGACGATTTTTCACATCGAAAAAAAAAAAAACAATGGAGATTTTTTTGTTGCCGAGTCTGACAGTAGAAAATAAATACGGGTACAAAAAAATACTATGTGCTACAAAATGGTGGACCAATTACAGGCACTTTTGAATGGTCAGAATATCGGTCAGTCAAAAACAAAAAAGAAAAGCTAAATTGCACGTTCCAAAGCGTAGATCTATATGGAGAAGAATGTGTAAGAAACTCCGTGGTACTCTTTTTAAAACATTATAAGTTACGTAGATCCTGGTTACATATTTCTAATTGCTTCTAATATGTAAGTTAATCCTGGAACAATACATCACCTATATTAATATTAGTAGCTCCTTAGTAGTCCCAAGTTGAGCTACACGCCTACTGACAAATGCTTGCACTGACTGGACAGGTCCACCTACCTAGAACTGTGTGGTTCTTTCTTCAAAAGACCATCTCGGGCTCAATCTTCATGGCTCTCATATGGTTTGACCATTACATGTTTTGCTGTATGGACTTTAAAAGAGACTTTGTCCCCTGAGTTTGTTTCGGTGATTTTTCACAGGGTAGTCGGCTAGGAAACACTGGCCTCATCTAGCATTAATCGACGAAAAAAAAAAATTGACGTGTGAAAGTGTTTTTATAAAACCAACTTACAAAATGAAGATTATTTATATTTATTATTGTACACTGAATATTTCTCCTAGTCCTCATACCGCTCTATCGGGGTACAGTTCCGTTGCATCTCGTCAGCGTGAACAGCCTTATCGTTCATGACTGTACACTCGCGCACATCAGGCTGTATTGTGCAGTATTAAATATATCCCACTGCGCCGATTCTTCTATTGAAATCGTTTTATTGCGATATTGGTTTAAAATCTTTTTATTTAATACTAGCTTTTGCCCGCAGCTTTGCCCACGTACCTTCATAAAATATAGCCTATATCACTTGGAAATAAAGCAGCATATACTGAAACTGACTGGTCGAGAATGCCTGGTTGCATTAAGTCCGCCTAGATACCACTACGAGTACTGTACATGAAGTTTAAATAAAAATGCACTTTGTCAGTTTGTATTATATTTATGTACATATGTATTAAATAAATAAATACACACATACAATCTGTCGCCTTTGTATTGTATTATATTGATGTGAATGCTTTTACGTTATCGTTCTCTTACCAAAGTAGTACGAAAACTTAATTTAAAAACCGGGAATTATAAGGAAGCGGGATTTAAAAATAAAATAAAAAATGAATGATAAAAAAACGAAAAGAGTAGGTAACTGAAAGAAACTAAGGGACTGTCTCCTTCAGTTGCTCACTAAAGAGTGGAACTCCTCCTGCTCAACACATAACTCCTCTAAACAAAAACAAATAACGCCTTATTTTATGATTTTACAGCCAAATAAAGTTTGGTAAGTTCTCACGTATCGTTCTCAACTACGAAAACTCAATTCGAAATAAACCGGAGATGTGGTATTGGAATTTTAGTTTGATTAATTAAAACTGCTCTAATCAGACACCACCAAATCTAAACCCACTTAAAACGAATAGATACGTGTAGGTACGTGTGTAATGTAATATTAACATTTAGTTCTCCTGAGACCAAAACCATAACTAAAAAATTTGTTAATGAGTTATCAAACATTAACCTGGGCCTGACTTAAAGTTCCGACCACCAAGCACTCCCCATAGAAGCCCCCTGGTCATAACAAACATTATAATCTCCATTAAAGTAATTAATAATTCCAAAGTAACCTATGTCAGCCATCACAGCGGGTTAAATCGCCATTTTGTTCAACTAACTCAAACAATTCTAGTTGAATTTCCCTCTTTATTTTACTAATTTAGGTGTGCTTTAGCGTGACGTGTTAATAAAAATCGGCGGATAGGTTTCCCGTGGGTGTATGAGTGGTATTGGAAGTAAATGGTCTGGCAATTGTTATTGTCATTCACTTTTTTTTTGCGATTTAACTATAAAATACTGATTGATATCATCATCATTATTGCAACACCGAAAGAAATTTACTGATGGACTCGTCATGCCTCCCGTAAGTGTCGCCATAAAGACCGATCCTATGCGTCTTGCATCTATCGGTTTCCCACGACCCTCACCGTCACCAGAACATCGGTCTACATTGTTGCAGGCCTTCCAATGCTGCGTTTTCCAGTACGTGGTCACCACTCAAGATCCTTTCTTCCCCATCGACTGTCTGTATTGCGAGAAATGTGTCTTCCCACTGCCACACAAGTTTGGCGATTCTTTGGGCTATATCGGTAACCTTGGTGCTCCTGCAGATATCTTCGTTTCTGATGTGATCGAGCTTTCCATTGCCCTTTGGGTGACTTTAAGTGTCCTGATGAAGCCCATTGTAAGCGACCACGTTTCGGAGACATTGTCACCACTTGCACGTGTTGCAACTCACTGATAAAAACATCAAGTTATCGTGGAATCAAATTCAAAAGTAATTTATTTAAATTAGGATGAAAATCAGCACTTTTTGAAAGTTAAAAAACAGCTCTCCAAAAAATTTCATTCATTAATAAAATTTTATGTTCCTGTGACAATTTTCTAAATTAATTAAGTAAGTATACTGAAGTTTAATTCAATTGTATAACTAGGTGCTGTGTGCGGCCTCGCCCGCGTGATAATAGAAAATTATCTTAGGAAAAATACGGCCGGATTAAAAAGTATACTATATGTTATTTCATTGACTGGCCTGTTGGTCTAGTGGTTAGTGGCCCTGACTGCTATGCCGGAGGTTGTGGGTTCGATTCCCACCCAGGACAAATGTTTGTGTGATGAACATGATCATTTGTTCTGTGTCTGGGTGTAATTTATCTATAATATGTATGTATTTAGAAATATATAAGTATGTTTATCAGTTGTCTAGTACCCATAACACAAGCTCTGCTTAGCTTGGGATTAGACGGCGTTGTGTGATAGTTGTGGAATATTATTATTTTTATACTTTTATTTATCTCAGGACCATGAGGTCCTGGACCTTTGGAAGGCATACGAGGAGCCGAAACCAACTCGCAGAGGCCTTTTTAGCTGCTTCTAATGGAACGTGGTACCAACCGGCGATTATCCCTGTATGCGCATGCTAGTGCATCCAAGGACAACCCCCGATTGAAAGGAAACTATTGCAACATGTGAAAAACTAATATAAGGCTATGGTTTTTGGAGTCTTAAGTGGACTGGTTACCAAAAACTATGTTAAGACTATGGCCCCTGCCTAAACAATGTTTTTAATTTCCATCGATAAAAAGGCAAGGGGTGACTTGCACACTCAACAAATGGGCCCCCAAAATGGTCGCTAGCACAAAGTGACGTAGCAACAAGAGGGCAACATATCCTGATGTGCTTGAGGAGTGGAGAGGTATACCACGGCTATCAGGACAATCCCAGAAGTACGGTCAAGATCCCTACCAGCACCTTACTGGATTATACATCCTTCTCCCGAGCGCATTTGCTCTTGCGAATCTCCACTCAAGCCAGCCAATAAAGGCAAGAGAGAGGTGGAAGCTCTGTTCCTCGTCAGTTTTCACTACGACCGGCCAATAAAGGCAAGCCGGAGATGAAGAACAAGAATTCTCCCGGGAGATCAGGTCCGTGGGATCGCTAATGCCCAACAGTTCGCCACAAAACTGCCCTGCGGATTGTATCTCTTTTAGTCTGGCCCCTCACCCTAGGAATGTTACGGCTAAGCAAGCGCTACCGACACAGACTTAGGGTTCATTGGAGCGCGCAAGCCCCACCACGACGTCAACGTAGAGATACGGCGATGGGGATATTACTATTATTATTATATTATTATTTCAGAATATGATCTACCTGTGTGTCAAATTTCATCGAAATCTGTTCGGTCTTTCGAGCGTGAAGGAACCACAAACATACATACACACATTCTCAAACTTTAGCCATTATAATATGAGCGTGATGTGGAACTACTGTTCTTAAAAGTATCTGTTAATCCTAACTAATTTTATAAATGTGAAAGTGTGGATGTTTGAGTGTTTGTTACTTAATCACGCAAAAACGGCTGAATGGATTTGGATGAAATTTGGCAAGCATATAGCCTTTGACATGGAAAAGAACATAGGCTACTTTTTACCCCGGAAAAAACATCTTATTCCTACGGGGAAACACGTTTAGAGTACGATAACCGAAGTAAACGCGGACGAAGTCGCGAGCGGACAGCTAGTTGTGATATATTTACTTTAGAACTGGCCTTAATAAGTGCAATGTACCGTACCTCTGTACCGTTATGTGTATAAAGTATCAAATAAATAAATAATAAGTAATTTGATTTGATTTGGTCTCTGCTCCTTGGCAAGGCTGGTGTAAAAAATATCTTGCATCTTTGTTAGATCGGAAATTTTTCAGACCACCTGTATTATATATAACACATAATATGTTTTAAAAGCGTGCCATGGAGTTTCTTGCACGTTCTTCTCTATAGAGATCTACGCTTTGGAACGTGCAATTTAGCTTCACTTTTCTTGGACTGACCGACATTTGACTATTCAAAAGTGCCTGCAAATGGTCTATTTGAAATAAATGCTTTGACTTGACTTATCTACGTGCGCCACTGAAATGTCAATCCTTTACATTTTGACATCGCTGATAGAAATATATCAATGTGCCCCGGTAAATGTATATAAACTTAACCGTTAAATGTTTTCTTAAATACTTGACCTACTAACGAACCCTTTAGTACAACATAGGTAAACGCTTAAATAACTTGTGTAAACCTATTAGAGAGATAAAGGGATAAAATTTAACTGTGTAACTCGATTGGGTACTCCAATTTGAGAAGTTATTTTAGTTATACTAAAATGTTCAATGGGATTCTGTCCTTCTGTTTTTGATTTAATTATTTCTCCGTCGGATTTTATTATTTCCTGTTGTATTTGTCCCTTCTATTATATAGGAGTGTTATTTAGTGCGAAGCTGTGTATTAAGTTCGTATTTTTGTAATAAAATAAAAAGAAAAAGAAAGAAAGAAAAACAGTTTATTTACGCGTTAAAGACGCAAACTTAAAAGTAGGTAAACAGAACATAACATCAAGATAGGGAAGATATGCGTCTCCTCCGCGCAAAACGGCCGAACGCTCAGCATAAAGCTGCGGCCTTACGCATAATGCGTTGAGCTCACAGCGCTGGTTTTCAATTTTGGTTGGTAATTGAAATATAACAAAGCCTTGAGCATAGGCGTAGAGTAGCCAGCCTTTCGGTGTTTTACAGGATGCATTTTGGAGAGTGTGCGCAGGAATTGCATGACTTGATTCCGCCATCGCAATTCTACCATCGGACAACCCGACGTACGGCGAATATTCACCCTTACGTTGTTGAAACCTCTACGGTCCGGACTAAGCGTTACGCCTCGTCGTTTATACCGCGTACGTCGAAGGACTGGAACAGTCTGCTTGCTGCGGTCTTCCCGTCCGATTATAATTTGGGTGTCTTCAAGGCTAGAGTGAAGAGGCTCTTAATAAACTAGTGCGCCTCACCATCAAAGGTTGCATCGCTACTTACCATCAGGTGGGATCGCAGTCAAGCACTAGTTTATCACAATTAAAAAAAAAAAAAGGCTGTCTGGATATATCTGCTCTAATATTATAAAGTAAAATTGTTTTTTTTTGTTAGTAGAAGATAATCTCTGAAAGTACTGGTCCGGTTGTCGAAAATTTTCATCGATAGAAAGCTGCTTTATTCCTAAGTGACAAAGGCTATAATTTATATACGCGGACGAAGCTGCGGGTAAAAGCTAGTCCGTCGTATATGTGAGCAGTGTCCATTCACTATCATCATCATTTCAACCTTAATATGTCCACAGTTGGACCTAGGCCTTCCCCAAGTTTTACGACGACCGATCCTGCGCGTCTTGCATCCATCAGATTTCCGTGACCCTCACCATGTCATCGGTCCACCTTGTGGGACACCTACAAACGCCGTGTTTTCTGGTACACATTCGCCTTGTAAATTGAGTAGTCAATTATGAAATAGAAATTATTATAAACATATCTTTTAAACAAATACTCCATGTAAAAGATACTCACCAAAAACATACCTGTTAAAAAGGTGGCCAAGTTCCTATCGGCTAATTGTCCGCCTAAACAAGGGTTGAAATCCAATCCAATTCCAAGTTTAGATGCACTTAAAAATCGATCATCTTCATAAACATTTGCCATTCCCAAGACTCGCCACCACACCCAGTCCTCCGCTTTCCGCATCCAGCCACTACCCGCCACCGTATTCACGTCAACGGTCCATCTGGCCGAAATTCACTTTACCATACACCCAACTTAAAATATGGTATAGTTGTGAAAATACGTAGGTACTTGGTTAAAAATATCTTAAATTATAATACTTCTAAATTTGAACTTGGCAGGTTAATTTAATTATATAAATAAGAAATGTAATTATAATACAATTAATCAAACAATCACAAACCGTTTCGACCCACTTTTGCACCAACTTGTAACCTGCCAAGTTGGTGCAAAAGTGGGTCGAAACGGTTCGTGCAAATAGTGCACGGCAAGCGCGCGGTCTGTTGCTGGAACTTGGCCTGCGCACTACTATGCGCTTAGACGCATCTTTTAACCCAGAGTTCAAGAACTCAAGCCCATTGTCTTCATTAGATAACTTTTCAAATTACGCAATTATATTTTAACTCAGACTTAACTAAAACTGTTCGCCTCTACATCAATTTTCACCGGATAGTTGGAGTCGAAAGAATTGATAAGTTATCCTTAAGTATGCCCGACTACACGGAGCCAGCTTTAACTGAACTGCTTTCAGAATATTCCAGATATTATGAAAAGACCCTGCGATAAAATTACTTAACCTAAAGGACATCCAAACAGACTTCCAAATTACCTCATTAAACCACCTGCCTTACCTTAAGGCCCTAGCTCCCGAGCAGTCTGGGGCCAAGAATTTGTTTCTGAGACCAAGGATTTGTTTCTGGGGCCAAGGATTTCTTTCTGGGGCCAAGGATTTGTTCTGGGGCCAAGGATTTGTTTCTGAAAGGAAAAGGCCCCGATACGAAAGGCAACGAAGGAACAGCAGTGGATTTTTAGTTAGTAAAAGTCTTAGATAGATTAGACTAGATTATTATACATTAATTTAGGTATAGGTACCGCTACGAATCTTGAGCGCTGACCTTCACTTGCGCAGAAGTCAAATATCGGGTCTATTTAGTGGTATGAAATGAGACGCGGGGGCGGGGAGTGTCAGTGATTGGCTCGCCGCGCCATCGTATCATAAACGTCACTCGTGATTCGTTCCCAGTGCTTACTGCATGTATCTAACAACGACGGCGATTGGCTCGCCAATATATGGAATGCGCAAAGCGATCCCCGCTCTGAAGCCGAACGCTTTGTTTTCCCTACTCCTTTCGAACATTTTTGATCCTTTGAAATATGTTTACACAAAAAAATTGCTGGTTCAGTGTTCTTCAGAATAAGTACATAGCATAATGTAAATTAATTTATATTTAGCAAAAAATATGCTTTTAAAGGTCAGCGTATCTCTATGCAGGCGCAGGCGGCAGTACGAATATGTGTGCCTTTAACTCTAGTCTGGGCAGATATTCAAGGGACTATTCGCCTTAAATTCCATTAAATTATCAGCTAAAACCTTCTCCCTAATGACGTTCTAACTAAATCGAATTATTTTCTAATAATGGCCTCAAGGGAAAACGAAGACATCCCTTTTCCCCAGCTTTAGTGGTAACAAATACTCTAGAGCTGCTCCCGATGTTAATAGAGGTGTGCTGACTCGGGCTAATGAAGTTGTCTGGTCAATCGAGATGTATTGTGGATCGAGTGGATGTCTTAATTGCTTGCATTTGATAGTCATTGGTGAATCGATTGATTTGTTTCGATTAACGTTTCTTTGTGTTAGCTACTGTTTAAAGGTTTAGCTTAGTATTTAGACTTATCTTTTACAAAATAAATGTGTAACAGAATATAAGCTTAGTAGCTTATATTCTGTTACACATTTATTTGGTTTATTTTATGTACGCAGGCGAAGCCGCGGGCAAAAGCTAGTGCTTTTGCCCGCGGCTTCACCTGCGTACATAAAATATACTGAATTACCATGATGTTCAAAGTAAGATTGTTTTATTCTTATTCCAGTGTGGATAAGAGACAGAGCTATACAGGTTTTCACTTGTCTAGTGCCATCTCTTACCCACACCGGAGTAAGAATAATAGGTACAATCTTACTTTAACTTATGTCACTCAGGAATAAAGCAGCTACCTATCGGTGAAAAAATTTTAACAATCGTACCGGTACTTTCAGAGATTCCTGATTTTTGTTAATTTTTTGTTTGTAGACCTACAAACAAAAAAAAACTAACTTTAAAATATTAGAGTAGAAGACAATATACCCACTACTTATAAACAATTAAATATGATTAAATTTAATCATAGATCCGCGTGGGTTGGTGGCTGGCCTTATGGTGGGCTATAAATTATAAAGATAGACGCAACAAATGGTCCACTTTCCACTAATTGGCCACCAGTTACTGTACAATTTTAATTCGTTGTAAATCTCACCCGCCAGTTTCTCAAGGAGTGCTTGAATTTGATGGTGGTACTAACCATGGCATCATAGAGTTTTAGATATAAAATATTTTATATGAAACACACTAAAGATAGCTGCTGCTGGCTGCCAGTAAGTACTTCCGTGTGAAAGTAAATAATTGTTCCTAGAGAACATAATTCTGGGATAAAATGTATTCCATGTGCTTTTCCAAAAAAACGGTTTATCCATGTGCCGAATTCAAAATCTTAAAAGAAAGAATAAAATGAAAGAAAACATATTTATTTTGCCCATAGACGCACAATAAAATAAAACAATCTGTCGGGCCATGTGTGAGTCAGGCATAACTTCGTTGTACCATAGACACGAGACAAAACAGTTTCCTAAGTTGGGACTTACACAGCTTACGTCTACAGTTTAGTCAGGTCAGCGGTTCAAATGTAAAGAAGTAACAAACATACATACATCACAAACTTTCGCTTTTATAATATTAGTGTGATACTCTCTTACTCACTACGGAGCCGTAAGAGACGCATACTGACACGGCAGCGGTCAGCAGCGACGTGGTGACCACTTACAGTGTTAAATAATTTTAAGCCTTATTTACAGTCCTAAAAAGACTAGTATCGCTTGAAAAGTGCGTCGCGTCGCTGTCAGTCGCTGCAATACCGGCGTGAATCGACTCTAAAAGTGGCCCAAGGAACACTTGACCGATTTTCATTATTGCTTGCGTAGGTTACAACCCAACGGGTAAGATGAGAAGCTTGCCATGAAGAAAAATTAACTCTCTTTTTTACACCTTTCACACAAGGCTACCTAATCCTAAAGAAAACAGAGTTTGTGTTATGAGTACTAGACAACTGATAAACATACTATGTATTACTAGATCCATACATATTATAGATAAATTAAACCTATCAACTGAACAAAATTTAAATGTTTGTGCTCATCATAAAATTTTTTTCTTGGGTAGAAATCCAACCCAGGACCTGCGGCATAGAAGAAAAAAAGAAAGAAAATACTTTTATTCGTACCTCACACATAAAGTAGAATTAGATTAATAATAATAATAAAAAAGAAAACTTTTAAATTTGTGCAAGGCCAAAAGGGCGCCTAACTCAGCATATGCTGCGATATTTAAAAAGATAAATAACGCAGCGCTGGTATTCTGTTAGGGCATAGCAGAAAGAGCCACTAATCACTAGACCAACTGGCCAGTCAATTCAAAAATGATCGTAGAAAACTGCAAATACAAACTGCATAAATAAATAACACGAGTAGAACAGTACCTAAATCCACATGCAGTCTATTCTGCTAACTACCTAAGCACACTCGGGTGTATTCCTAGTTAATAAACTGTCTTGGGCGGCAAATAAATGTCCTAGGACAAATAAATATCAGTCTGTGTCAACAGAGGTAGTGGCTGCATCGCTTTTTATATTGATGTGAAGAATCTATTTTGTTCTGAATTCTTTTTATTAGGTTTTTTAAGGATAATTAATTATACACGAATTGTCGCAGGATAACTAGCTTTTACCTGCGTCTTCTCCCACGTACATAAAATATAGCCTATGTCACTCACGAATAAAGCAGCTTTTTACTAGTGAAAAAAATTTCGCAATCGGACCAGTACTTTCAGAGGATACCTCCTACAAACAAAAAAAACCGGCCAAGTGCGAGTCGGACTCGCCCATGAAGGGTTCCGTAGCAGCAAGTAACATAATATAAAAGTTCTTGTAATGTGTTGTAACTTTGATCGATGTTTTAATAATAGTGTATTTTTTTCGATTTATGACGCATTAAAAAAAAACTACTTACTAGATTTCGTTCAAACCAATTTTCGTTGGTAGTTTTTATAGTAATGTACATCATATATTTTTTTTAGTTTTATCATTCTCTTATCTTAGAAGTTAGAGGGGGGGGGACACACATTTTACCACTTTGGAAGTGTCTCTCGCGCAAACTATTCAGTTTAGAAAAAAATGATATTAGAAACCTCAGTATCATTTTTGAAGACCTATCCATAGATACCCCACACGCATGGGTTTGATGAAAAAAAAAATTTTGAGTTTCAGTTCTATGTATTGGGGGGACCCCCAAAATTTATTGCTTTTTTTCTATTTTTGAAAATCTTAATGCGGTTCACAGAATACATCTACTTACAAAGTTTCAACAGTATAGCTCTTATAGTTTCGGAAAAAAGTGGCTGTGACATACGGACGGACAGACAGACAGACAGACAGACAGACAGACAGACAGACAGACAGACAGACAGACATGACGAATCTATAAGGGTTCCGTTTTTTGCCATTTGGCTACGGAACCCTAAAAACAAACTTTACCACTTTATAATATCCATGTACATTTATAAAAGACTCCAATAAGCTGAAGAGCTTGACAGCCGTCTCAAACGTGACTTTAAAACATTTTTTTTCTTTTATCTATAAAAATTAAAATATTTGCTTAAACTATAAAAAAGTATAATCGGCTTGCCAGTCTGCAAGTTATTAAGAGCAAGAAAACATGATAATATGATCTTCTTCGGTATCACAATGACTTTTCACTACTGACTTCCTGGTGAGATATACGCCTTAGTCTAGTCATCCTTAGTTCACTCAAATGTACAAAACATTAATCTATTGTAAAAGGCTGAATATATATTTTATTAAGTATCTTTTTGGTGACATACATTAATTAATATTGTACTTTATTTTAGGCTTTGTTCAAAACATTGTAATTCAAGGCTTTGAAAAGGTCACGCACAGTCTAGGATTACAGGGATAAATATGATCAACTAGTAGTCGTTCGTGATTGTGCTTGTAAACAAATTTTATATCGTTTAGAGAGAAGTGGTCACGAGTTCAAACCCAGCCACGTGCAACTTTGTGTAATTTATTTCATCAAGGTGAAGAAAAACATCATGAAGAAACCGGCATATTATGGAATCTTAAATTCGAAGACATGTGATATCTATCAACCCGCACTGGGCTCGCGTGGTGAGTTAGGGCCCATTCCCTCTCCTAGAGATGAACCCTGAATTTCAGCAGTGGAAACATTATAAGGCTGATTTATATTATATTTAAAAAAATTATAACCTTTTTGACTTGCTCACTGGATTTGAAGTCTTTGTTGGTATGAGATTACTTACTTCCACGCGCTTCTCAAAGAAATGCAAGCCGCAGTGAGTCCTACAGGGTCAAAGCCCGCTAGGATCGCGGGGATTTTATGAAAAGGGTGTCCTCTCGTGATCTTAGAACGAAAAAGGTATCCGAAGGATACCGGCCTGGTTTAAGTCAGTAAAAGCACAAAATAGATAAGTTTAAAAGTCAATCCAATGTATGTATTTGTCTTCACTTTTTAAACCTACGCTAGGCAATCGTGTTAGGGTTAGCGCGCTGCGCTGAACTATAGAATATCATGTCCGTGAGCGGTGTCTAGGTGTGCTTTGCTCGAATGCGTTTTGTATGTAGATGGTCTTCTGTACTTATTTAAGTATTTTGTGGTAAAAGTCAAGTCGTTGGATGATTTCCCACCTCAAAAAGAAATCATTATAAGTAAAGACTGAAAAGATTACTTCTAGGCAAGCGTGCACATCATCACTTACCATCAGGTGAGATAGTGGTCGACATCAATAAAAATATTTAAAAAAAAAAACCTGAAGCAGATTAAAGCTCAATATTTAATTTCACCGTCTGAGCTTTTAGGAAAAAAGATATTCCATCAGCTTCCAGGTAACAGCTTTGATAAAAAAATACACGTCGGACGGGATCAATTTCAATTTTCTCAGACAAACTAAAATTCGTGTAGGTGAGATGAAAAATACAGGGATTACGAGATGAGAGGGGATGACGTTCCGAGCTAGCACTTGACCCACTTCTGATGAAAATGATAAATATTCGCTGCTTGAGAATGTACCGGTATTTTTATTTTATTTTATGGAATGAGCACGAGGTGTTGGCGGATCGATGGCCCGAAATGTTCTGATGAGGTGATTTTAGCGGTGTTTCTGTGTTTTATGTTTTAAGAAATTGATTACACAACAGCGTAGCAAAGGAGAAACTGACTGACTGGAATTTTTAGATTTAAAGAACATCCGAAACTACTGGGTCTAGGAGTGTGTTTTGCACAAAGTTTCCTTTTAAGAAATAGCCGAGCATTAAGAAAGGATTTTCTAAAATTCATCCCTTAAAGGGATTTGTATGGAGAAACCTATCTTTAAGCGGCTGATGCCGCTGGAAGCTGCTAATTTATACATATAAAAAAGTAGAAATTGACTGACGGACATACCAACGCTCAGACGAAACTACAATGACTAAGAGTACGAAATATGGCACAAGGTTTCCTTTTATGACGTAGGTAAGCACTAAGCGAGAGTATTTCAATATTCACCCCCTAAGGGGATTTTTTTTTATGGTGGGAAAAATCATCCAATGACAACCCCCGCTCTTAGGGCGGAGCGGGAGATAGTGTCAGACTGTTACAGACTAAAAGTCCACCCCGTTCCTTCTAGCCTTTTTATCAGGGCTCGAGTTCCCTTCCGGATAACCCTGGCCCCAGTAGGCTTCGACCCAGCTGGAGCCGTGCTGTTGCTGACAACTCCTTGAAGCGCGCGGGAACAGTGCGCGCCGTCGACGACTTGGGCTTGGTCCGGACATTTACCGCGCCTGTGGCCGGAAATCGGGATCGCAATCCCGGCGGCGGCGGCGAGAGCGCCGTTGCCAGATGCGGTCGGCCTCCTCCTTTGCGAGCATTACTGCTTCGTAGAATCCCCTAAGGGGATGAAACGAGGGCCCAAAGTTTGTATGGAGAAACCTACTTTCACTGGCGTGTAATAAAATTGTACACTGGTTCTGTACAAAATCTACCACGACTATATTGACTTTATAAATGTATAACAGGATGTCAAAACTGAATTTCCTTACAGGAAACTTTATTAGTGCCATGGCTTTAATAACCATATCACGGTACCACGTCTTCAAGACGTGGTACCGACCTAGCTTTCTGTAGAAAAAATTGTTGTGAGGGTACCTATTACGGTCATTGATTTTCCAAATGTTGAATAGGACTTAATTCATGAAACCGGAACACCGGTGTTTGGGCTCTCATTGTCTTTCTACTGTATTACGGTATTCGAACCCAATGGTCCTGTTAGAACCATTCGCGTATGGAATCCTAAAAATGAAACTTTACGTGTGAACTCAAAGTAAATCTTTAATCTGTTTTGACTAAAATTACTTTGATATTTTGGGAAAACATATCGTAAGTAATATTTTGTTCAAACAAATTTAATTAAAATAATGTCAGAGTTCACAAGTCACGACCTTCCTAACGGGAATCATCTGACTATTACTTACAGCTTAGTGTTACTGATCTATACAAATTGATTATGTTTCCTCTCACTGGATAATGAAGTTCTGACTGAATTAGGTTGCTTTTTAGGGTTCCGTGCCTCTAAGGGAAAAACGGAGCCTTTATAAGATCACTTTGTTGTCCGTCCGTCGGTCTGTCGGTCTGTCAAGACACACTGTATCTCGGGAACGCTTGCAGGTATCAAGCTCGAATTTAAACTACTACTACTTGTTTTCCAGGCCTGTTTGTCCCCTGGTGGTTAGTGACCCTGAATACTATGCCGGAGGTCGTGGGTTCGATTCCCACCCAGGACAAATGTTTGTGTGATGAGCATGATCATTTGTTCTGTGTCTGGGTGTAATTTATCTATAATATGTATGTATTTAGAAATATTATATAAGTATGTTTATCAGTTGTCTAGTACCTACTCATAAAACAAGCTCTGCTTAGCTTGAGACTACACGGCGTTGTGTGATAGTTGTGGAATATTATATTAGATATATTATTATACTATTATCTACTCAAGTCTGCGCTGAAGCTGTGAAAAAAATCATACTTCTGAATTAATTAAAAAAGATATGACCGTGTTATGTTACAAAAATGTTACAAAAAACGTGTTTTTCGACATTCTCAAGGAAATTAAAAATTCATAGGAATCATTCCCGTTGACCTAGAATCCTGTAATTTGGCATGAAGCAAGGTCTCATAACACAAGTATAGGAATAAAACAGAAAACTGTAAATTTGTAGTTACGTCACAAAAAAAAACCTACGCAAGTACGGAACTCTCAGTGCGTGAGTCCGACTCGCACTTGCCCGGTTGTTTTAGCAACAAATCTATTTGGAAAGGTTATTTTTTACGTTCATTACACCCGGTGATGCTCTACTTGAATACATAAGTCGAGATCATTTCAATCCGTTGTAATCAACTCAAATATCAACTGTAGCGCAGTGTATATTGAGTTGATTGTTATGTGACAATGTTTATAGAAATAACCGAAAAAAGAACGGCTTTTATGAGGTTGGGAAATCTTCAAATAAATGAGAAGCGAGAGGGAGTGTCAGAATTATACTGAATAAAACCCACCTGTGTTTCTCCTTGCCCATTGCGTTTCAGGGCAACTGACGCAAGTATGGCATGTAACAGAATTTGAACTTTCATGTATGACAGAGAGTTGGTTACCTACTCATTGACTGGCTCATTATGAAAAGCGCAGCATTTGTTACTGCGTGATTAATATTGTTTTGGTGTCCCGATAGCAGACACAGCGCAGTACTAAAAAGACTAAGGGCTGAAACTGCGTTACGCCGTCGTCCGCGCGGTCTCATATAAAAGCGCTCCGTCACGGGGAGCCGTGCCCTGTGTCCGTTTTGCTACGTAATAATACATTAAAGTTCTCCATCGACACATCGGTACATGCACTCCGTTAAAGTTGAATCAGCGACACTACGCAGGTAAGGTTAAAATAATAAGGTTTCCGTGACGAGCACAAGATCACACGACATACACGCGACGTTACGCGATGGGTGTCCGTCGCGGGCACACGCTTAAGGCAGCGTAGGCCCTAAATGAAAGAGTAAACGATAAGATAATTTTGTAAACGAAATTACATCAACTTAATAGAGGAACGAAAGCGGTTTAGGGCATTTTTAGGGTTCCGTAGCCAAATGGCAAAAAACGGAACCCTTATAGATTCGTCATGTCTGTCTGTCTGTCTGTCTGTCTGTCTGTCTGTCTGTCTGTCTGTCCGTCCGTATGTCACAGCCACTTTTTACCGAAACTATAAGAGCTATACTGTTGAAACTTTGTAAGTAGATGTATTCTGTGAACCGCATTAAGATTTTTACACAAAAATAGAAAAAAAGCAATAAATTTTGGGGGTCCCCATACATAGAACTGAAACTCAAAAATTTTTTTTCGTCAAACCCAAATGTGTGGGGTATCTATAGATAGGTCTTCAAAAATAATACTGAGGTTTCTAATATCATTTTTTTCTAAACTGTATAGTTTGCGCGAGAGACACTTCCAAAGTGGTAAAATGTGTGTCCCCCCCCCTCTAACTTCTAAGATAAGAGAATGATAAAACTAAAAAAAATATATGATGTACATTACTATAAAAACTACCAACGAAAATTGGTTTGAACGAAATCCAGTTAGTAGATTTTTTTTTAATGCGTCATAAACCAAAAAAAATACACTATTATTAAAACATCGATCAAAGTTACAACACATTACAAGAACTTTTATATTATGTTACTTGCTGCTACGGAACCCTTCATGGGCGAGTCCGACTCGCACTTGGCCGGTTTTTTAATCAGACGCGCGCGACTTTAGTTTTGCGGTGCATGAGAAAATGCGTTTCACTCTTTGAACGATTTCGATCTCTGAGTGTAACACGTTCAAAAATGCGAGAGATGTATGTGAGAAATGTGAGCGAGGAATATGTGTCAGTGATGTGTGTGTACACTGAAACTACAGCTGAGAAGATTCTGCTACGCTTTTTTAACATTTCACAAGTTACTCGCATGGTTTTGGTGAAAACAATCACATTTTTTCACAGCGCCTCTTCACAACCTCGCATCGCCTAGCAGCCTTGTATATCTCTAGTGAATAAGTACCTTAACAATCCTGTAAGATACCTTTCACACGTCGTGTAAGAATTCACGTGAGACATGTCGAAGTACGTACAATGAAGTCTCGGCGCGATGACGTCTAGCGACGCAAAGTTGTCGTAAACTTTATTGTGGTAGTGGAAACATGCTTTGCGCTGAAATTGATATAGTAGGTGGACAGAGAGATCCAGATACATATGATAATTGTAATTTAATTTCGGTGATATTTGTATAGTTCCTGAAATAAATAATTTTGTGGAGAAAAATTAATTTTGGCCTTTATGAAACATCATCATCACCAGCCTTTTTAATGTTCCCACTGTTGGGACTCAAGCCTCCTCTTAAGGAGAGGGAATGGGCCGTAATCCACCACGCGGTCCCAGTGCGGGTTGGTGAATGTCACATGTCTTCGAATTTTTGGTTCTAGGACAAGCCGGTTTCCTCACGATGTTTTCTTTCACCGTTTTGAGAGCAGTGGTGATGAAATAAATTACACAAGGTAATGCGCCTGGCTGGGTTTGAACCCGCGACCAACAACTCGTAAGTCGGGGCCGTTACCACTTGGCTACCACTGCTTTTTTTACTCATATATATTTAAGATTTAGTAGCATTATCTACCACTGTAAGTGGATCCACTACGCAGGATTTCCCAGACATTGAAAAATTATGAAACATATTAAACAGTAATTTTGGAACATTTAAACACGACCGAACGACGTAAAGAGGAAGAATTCCCAATGGTACCATTATTATTATTGGGGATTCTTCCTCCTTACGTCTCTTAACCTCAATGCTGAAGGTCGTAACCGCAACGAATAACTTTTTTGTGGACTGTTTCGCCATGTCCTATCTTGGGCGATGTGGACAGCGTCGAAGGCTGTGGTCTCCAGGGTAGCTCAGATTTGGTCTGACCAACGTATTGGACTCCTGCTTCTGGGTCTTTTCCCATATACTTTTCCTGTTAAAGGTTATCATCTCTCTTTCTGGCAATGTAGCCAAAAAAATCGAAGCTCAATGTTTGGCAAAAGGTGGTGAGTCTCATACGTGTCTTAAGTTCTGTTCATAAGGAGTCGTTGGTCCAATACTGGGTGTAGTTTATCTCATAGAACAGTTTTAATGTCTATTTCAGAGCGAATTTAATATGGAGTAAAAATTATTCTCGATAAAACCCTGTTACAAGTGTCAGTACAGATTGTAACACACATGTTAGCGTGTCGAGGTATCGGAGTACAAAAGCGTCCCGGTGTCGCCGCGCTGTGCATTGTAAGTGAAAGGAAACATGTGCTGACATCGCGGTATGTAGGATCCAGCTTCATTTTTTATATATCGGAATATACTCCTGAAATCCTGTAGACTATTTCATGGTTACAATATTGTTATTAAGTTTTTTAAACGTGAAAATTTACTCTACATTATACCTTTTTAAATTTTTTTTTGATTGGGGAATCATCTGACTCCTGCTGCTCCGGGTGGAGCGTAAGGAAGTATCAGATTTTTACTGACTAACCACACCATAGTGTCCTTACAGTTGCTCTTTTTGCGAGGTCTATGGTGGGTAATTCTTTCGTATAATTTGCAGTCCTGGCTGGCGTCGGCTTCGTTAATTTTGATCCTTATTGGACTGTCGGACTGCGAGTTACCCATTACTCGCCATCCACAAGTCCGGGCTCAGTGGCTGCTCCGCTGCTGGCGTATAGTCCCATGAACCATCTGGCCGAAATTATGTGAACGCAACTCTCGCACTCGCCTAGGCGGCAGTACGCAAATCTGTGCATTTATTTGCGGCCAGCAGCGCCCGGAAAGCGCTTTATATTCATTTTCTCTGCGAGATATTGATTGATTTACATATGCAATGTTCACTTTGAAGAATATTCAACCACCAATTTTTATGTGTAAAAATGTTTCTAAAGGTCCAAGCCGTTTCGAAGTAGTAGGGAAACGTTGCGAAAAGTTGCGAAATTGCTAAATATTTTTTTTTGACAAAAGTATTAATTGCACGAAAAAATTAAATGTTGATATTATTGATCACTAGCTGCTGCTCGCGACGTCGTCTGCGTGAAGCCTCTACAGCACTAAAAATACCTAAGGTGCCAGTGTCGCTATAGCATTATAAATAAGCAACTTTTAAAATAGCATTATAATATACGTTTTTTTCGCAAACGAAGCTAGTGAAGAGAGTTATATGGAAATCCTGCTGAGTTCAGTCATAAGATGTGACTGAAGGAAATAAAGAAAATAATGCAGGAATACATTCCAGGACACAAAAGAGTAAAAATACGTACTTCCCTATAAACTACGTTGGTAGTTATACTGCCAGGAGCCAAAATATAAAGAGAGTCAGGACTGGTAGCGCGGGAGCAAGCGACGTACAGTTGCCCGAGTGAGAAGCAACTCGTCCTGAGGTCGACACCCGCTGCCCTCAGTGTCTGCCCCTGCGACTTATTGATGGTCATCGCGAAGCAAACACACACGGGGAACTGTACGCGCTTGAACTGGAACGGGAAGTTATGGGGTATGAGGGGAATGCGTGGTATAAATACTGCCTCGCTGACGCTACAACCCGTAAGAATTTCCGCCTCAATGGTGTGTCTGTGTGGAGCGAGATGACTTTAAGGCAGGTCCCGTCACAACTTCGAAGCATAATCGGGACACCGACCTTCAGCTTGATGGTATGCGCCGGAAGTCTACTTGCTGACAGGGAAATCAGAAATTCCACGGAATAACGTGTGGCATCATCTTGCTCGACAACAGTGTTTATCGAGGTGTAGACAACTTCATTCTTCACAATTTCCGAGAGAATGCATTCGTTAACTGCTGCAGCCTGATCATTTTTGGGCGTCAAAATGGCCACACACCCAAGAATTCTGCTGGTGCGGTATACGACTGATGTCCCCGTACACACAGTGAATGAGTTTTTCTAAGCTAGATACCACTCTACCGAGAGACTCTGGAAGCACCACCTGTCCACCTCTCTCTTCTGGTAGAGTGCCTTCGCCAAGACTTAGAAGGACATCAGAGAATTCTTGAGCACGTGCATTGCCGCCGAGCCGAGCTCTCATATTAATGGTCAAGCGCAGTGTACGAACTCGTGACCACAACGAAGATCGTTTCGACGAAGCTTTCACCTCGTCAGCCCTCGATCCCCGCGTCACCTCGGGAAGTGTTTTCCGGAAATTGCCACTGAACAGAACTGTGACACCATCCATCAAATGTTAGTTCCTGCGGATGTCCTGCAGGGTTCTGTCCACGACGTTTTTCCTGTTCCACCAGAAGCATCCAAGAAAAACATTTTACCCTGGTTTTGCCCAACGCTTTCAAGGACGGTGTCATAAATTCGTTTTTGCTCTCAAGAGAACAAAGCGACATGGTAATTTCGTATGGTGGTTGTTTCGCCCGGATCGTAATTTGTCTCAGCGTTATACTCCGATTTCCACGGTCTTGATGTGGTGATGATTGGAGAGCTGGTAACCCATATTCGATCAGTGGATTGCCGCCGATAGAAATTACCACATCTTGAAGTGAACTGAGACAGGTGTTCAGCACGCGTTCATCAATTACTTCGACTTCGTCTCTAGTAGCACGCCTCAAAGCTCGTAGAAAATCTTCAGACAGATGATGGCGATACATCTCCCACAAAGCTACCGGGTTCGCGACTCCACAAAACACCAAGATGACGGCAAGCAGATGACGCATGTGACTGGGACTGTCACTGACGCTTGCCTCCGCGAGGGTGTCATCCCAATTAGGCAAAAGGCTGCGCGGTAAGTGGGATACTCCACGCGATCAAATGTCCTCAGAAAGGCGAAAGACGTTGGGCCTGAGACAGTGTGATGTAACAACCGCAAAAATAGCATTCGCCACTATTCGGGTGCACGGTATAAACCCTATCCAATGCAGTGTCCTTGAAAATTCCCGGAAACCTTTCACAGTACCTCCTCGTGGATGTCGGTTGAATACACCCCTTTGCTTGTCGTACGTGTAATATGAAGGCACCTCGTCATACGTAAGGGATTTCGCAAACAGAGCGACTTCACAGAGTCTGAGAAATGCCACCATGTAATACCTAACACCGCATTTTTTTTTAATTATCTTCCTCAACTCTGCTCAAGGTTTTTTGGAGTTTTGTTGGAATTTGAATTTGTCAAAACGAACTATAATATGAAGAAAATGCACATTACCATCTATGAATTTTAAGAATAACTAACTACTAACCTCGCTAACATGATCAAATTTAAATGAATAATTTCCAAAAACTGATAACATATAACTTGATTTGATTTTTATGAAATCTCATAGATGGCGCTGTTTTAAAATTGTGTTTATACTACTAATATTCATTAAATTATGTTTCTCTGCCCAAGTTACTTTAATGGCGTAGTTTTTATAGTGTAAAGCTAGATAATAGCATGACTTACTCATAAACAACATTTAAATATGCGTCCTTATATTATACGCTGTCACAGAATGCGTAAGAAAAATAAAGACTCACAGCTCCTCCCCCGTAGGTGATAGCGTGATAATATGTAGCCTATGTGTTGACCCGACCTCTTAGTAATATTCATGCAAAATTTGAAGTAAATCCATGCAGTACTTTTTGAGTTTATCCCGGACATACATACAGACAAACAGACAAACAGACAAAAATTCTAAAAACTATATTTTTGGCTTCGGTATCGATTGTAGATCACGCCCCAAGTATTCTTTTAAAAAAATATTCAATGTACAGTTTTGACTTTCCTACGATTTTATTATATGTATAGATGAATGTATAATAAACATATATTTTTTTCAAACCAATTGACTAAGCCGTTACGGAGGAGTAGGCCTCAGAAAATCACTGTTTTATGGCACTTTTCGGGCGCTTGGCCCTTAAAGAAAAAAAAAATAACCTAACCATTTATCTTCACTTCATTTTGCACCGATTCTAAAAACTTTATACAGTAGGTAAAAACCTGCATTTCCTATCGACCGGCCCGTATACAATGCGGCTATTAACTGTATTCTCCATAATTAGAATATAAACACTTAATTAGTGCAATTAGTTGAAATTGTTAGCTTAGCCCAGTTCGCATAAGGGACAGAAATACACCGTTGATATATTATGTGCGCAAAGCCCCGTGTGCAGTATCGATTTAATCATTATAATGGAAATTAAAATGAAGTATGTTTGTGACGGCGTACAAATACGAATCTTGAGCGCTCGTCGAAAGAGTCAGGATCAATTTGCGCATCGTACACACCGTCGAGCCAATCACTGTAACTACAAAGATGTACTCCCAGCTCCCGCGTCTCACTTCATACCACTAGAGACCCAATACTTCACTTCTCATTCAAGTCTGCGCGATTTTAATTTCAAGTCAGCGCTCAAGATCCGTGCCAGTATTTGTATTTGTGACGTTGAATGAAAGGTAGGAGGGTGCTGGTGGAAAAGAAACCTTTGCTTTGTTATAGAATAGCATAGCATAATCAGCCGTTTTTAATGTTCCCACAGCTGGGACTGAGTCCTCCTCTCTAGGAGAGAGAGCGAGAATGGATCATAATCTACAACGAGGGTCCAATGCGGTTTGGTTCTAGGACATGCCGGTTACCTCACGACGTTTTCCTTCACCGTTTTGAGAGCAGTGGTGATGAAATAAATTACACAAAGTAATGCGCCTGGCTGGGTTTGAACCCATGACTGACAACTATGAGTGATTGATAGTCAAAATTAATAGATTTATCACAGGTGAAACTGTTAACATGTAGTCACATAACACAAAAAGTTGAAAATTTATAGGGCATTGCTCGCTTATCAGATGGTCGATGAAGCCGAAAGGTTTTGGAGTGGTGTCCGCATACTGTAGACATTTTGCAATGGCAGGCGAAGGCATTGGCTTAGAAGACCATCCACAAGGTCTAGCGATGGGCTGGTGAGGGTTGTAGGAATCCGATGGATGAGAGACGCACAAGACCAGTCGTTGTGGCGCTGACACTTGGGGGAGATCTATGTCCATCAGTGGACGTCTTACGGCTTTTTTTTATGGTGGGAAAAAATCATCCAATGACATCCCCCGCTCTTGGACGGAGCGGGAGATAGTGTCAGACTCTTACTGACTAAAAGACTCACCCCGTTCCTTCTAGCCTTCATACCGGGGCTCGAGCGCCCTTTCTGATAACCCTGGCCCCAGTAGGCTTCGACCCGGCTGAGTCCCTGCTGTTGCTGACAACTCCTTGAGGCGCGCGGGAACTGTGCGCGCTGTCGACGACTTGGGCTTGGTCCGGACAGGTACCGGACGGCCGGACAGCGAGCTACCCATTGCTCACTGTCCGCAAGCCCGGGACGTCTTACGGCTGAAATGATGATGATAAAAGTTTGTTTAGTTGTTTATAATTGTTAACTACATTAAACTGAAACACAAGTGGGCGAAGCCAAACCTATCGTCGCCTCGCGTGGCGTGGGTCTAATGTAGCTATATAAGTCTAGTTGCCATATAAAATGGTGGAGACCGCCGCGGCCAGATCCTTGTACCTTTACTTTTTCATGTTCAGACGACACTTACAGAAGGTAGAAACTCGTTGGCGTTACTTATACTCCAGATGCTCATAAAATTATCCAAATATTATTGCAATTTCAATTTTAAATTCCTTTCTAATTTCAAACTCATGGTCTCCATACCACAGTCATTAGCATAGACAAGATAGAAGTTTGATAAATATAACGGAAAATGAACGTAGCGCAGTGTAGCCCGGTGTGTAGACAAAGTAATTTGTCACTCGCTTATATGCGACGGGAACGCATTTAGAAATAATGATTGTATATTTTTCTTCACAATTTTGAAGTTGCTATTTTTTTTTATTGTGAAATGAGAACTCTTGTTGCTGGTGGTGGAAATTGGAGCTCATCTCTGAAATGGATAGAACGAATTTGACGGGACTTTTTTGGCAGGTAGCTGATATAATAAGGAGTAACACATAGGCTACTTTTATTTTAGAAAAAATAAATTCAAAATCCAGTAATCCAAGCGAACGAAGTCTAGAATACAAAAGAAAAGTCATTTGTATGCCACATAAAGTACACAGTCAGCCATTATGTTAAAATTATATTAAAGGAAAAAGTAATCCTAGAACCCTCAATAATAAAATAAAATTTAGGTATAAAACTTAACATTTTACCAAATAAATATTTCAAATTTTAATATTAAAAGTAACCGTCAATGTCAAAACTATACTAATATGAGCTAAAAGTGAGCTGAGATAAAAGTGGAATGATCTGATTGTTTGTTTGTATGTTACAATTTAACTCAAAAACTACTGGACCGATTTTCAAAATTCTTTCACCAGCACAAAGTTATTTTATCACTAAGTAACATAGGCCCATATTTTCACACGACTGAAGCCTTAGACAGCAAAGGTTAGTTAAAAAATAAAAATAAACGATGTCAAAATTGTGAAATAAAAATAATAATAAATAGTTCCTGAGATAAGTGCGTTCGACCAAACAAAAAAACGATTAAACTATGCAAGTATTATCCGACTACCCTACACTTTTTGATTACTTCTCTTTACATTTGTAATTAAGTCAAAACTATACCTGTACGCTACCAATAATGCTTGTAAGTTGATTTTTAAGTTCTCATGTAAGTGAATTGTAAATTCTTATGGGAAATAAAGATATCTCAAACCTCAAACTCATCAGCTTTATAATATAAGTGTAGATATGTTTTACAACCTAAATACCTATTCAAAACATTTCTCAGTCTGTTTGCACAAAATGTGAATCATGTAGCTAATTGTTGACAAATTATTTTTTTCATACGACTGAAACTTGGCACTGGTCTTAGTAAATACGCCATTCATCCGACAACCACAAATTAGTGATTTAACTAATTCCAACGTACATCATATTTTATTAATTATAATATGAATCCAGTTGCTCATATTTATTTCAAGTCTTGTCATAAGATTAAGCTCAGGACACATTTGTAACAGAACATTGAGCGGCTGCTTTTGGTGAACAGAAATGTTTTAATGGTTGAATTCTATAAGCAAAAGAGCTTATTTTCCCTATTCCTTTCAAAAAATCAAAGAGCTTTGATTTTTATCATTATGTTTAATACCTACACAAAAAGTTACTGGTAAAGTGTTCTTCAGAATGTACATAGTTTAAGTAAATCAATCAATATTTCGCAAAGAGAATGGTTTTAAAGGTCAACGGCGCTCATTGCGAGTGTAGGTAGCAGTACGATTATGTGTGCATTTTACTCTGGCCAGGTGATCTATTAAGGCGTATAGTCCCTTGAACCATCTGGCCGAAAATATGTGAACGCAACTCTCGCACTCGCCTAGGCGGCAGTACGCAAATCTGTGCATTTATTTGCGGCCAGCAGCGCCCGGAAAGCGCTTTATATCCATTTTCTCTGCGAGATATTGATTGATTTACATATGCAATGTTCACTTTGAAGAATATTTAACCACCAATTTTTATGTGTAAAAATGTTTCTAAAGATCCAAGCCGTTTCGAAGGAGTAGGGAAAAGTTGCGAAATTGATAAATATTTTTTTTTTGACAAAAGTATTAATTGCACGAAAAAATCAAATGTTGATATTATTGTTCATGAATCTATGATAAACATATATTTTTTTCAAACCAATTGACCCAGCCGTTACGGAGGAGTAGGCCTCAGAAAATCACTGTTTTATGGCACTTTTCGGGCGCTTGGCCCTTAAGATCTAGAGACTATTCCGCACAAAAGATGTTTTTTTTTTATGGGGAATAGTCTCGATCTTTCTTTGGAGTAAAGATGGATGTAGGTATTGTAATGGGAATGATATGAAAGAAAAGGGAAGTTAGTGATAACGTGACGAGGGATGGTGAGCTTATCCATGGCTCGCTGTCCGCAAACCCGCGCCTACAGTGGCTAGTAATGCATTGAGCATATTGCCTAGATTAAAATCTACATACTTATTTTTAGTTTTATACTATTGATAATGGATATTACCGTAATCACAATTTTCGAGCTGACAAATATTTTAAAATTTCCGAAAACACAGTAAATTAACAAAAAAAAGAAAAACAGAAAATAATAGGCACAAAGGTGATTTTTATTTCTGAAGAAATCTCGTAAGATTACACAAAAAACCTACCTAAGCATGCTCCGATTTAAAAAAGCGCGTGCCACCGTGATATAAATGTGTTCCCACCTTTTCTCACTAATAATAAAACGTGTTGAAACGGGACAGCTCATGACGCAGGTCGTCAACAACTCAAAGCTTTTCTATATTAACATTTAATTTTATGTCTGTCTGTACGTCGAATGATTTTACTCTAACGACCGGTCCCGCGTTTGATGATTCTTTTGATACGAAATAATTCACCAATTAGCTTCCGCCGTAGCTTCGCCCGGTTGTAAATATTTTGTTATGCTAAGGCCTATGCCACACACACTTGACGGCAATTCCGTCGCGGAAGATCGGCGACGGAACATCAATACATATTCCTACTACGCGGCAGATCGATCGCTCCGCGTACTGTGCCCTGCTATTCATAATTTATTTGCAACTAGCTTTTGCCCGCAACTTCGTCTGCGTACATAAAATATAGCCTATGTCACTCAGGAATAAAGGAGCTTTCTATCGTTGAAAAAATGTTAGCCATCGGACAAAAAATAAAATATTATTGATTTAAATAATCTTCATGCAACACAAAGTACAAAGGCGAAAAATAAACTTTATCTCTTTACTAGCTGTGCCCCGCGGTTTCACCCGCGTTTTTCTCGTTTCCGTGGAAATACCAAAATAAAATATTGCCTATAATTGCCTCCCTCAATAAATGGACTATTGAATATTTAAACAGTTTTCATATCAGATCAGTATACCGCGTTCATAAATGTATTTATTATACTCTTCAAAGATCTTATACTTACAATCATCACCAAATATATTTCGAAAAAGATTATTACAGGATTTTATGTTGATAAAAAACTCTATGGCCCATAACTCATTAATAGGTACCAACTCTTAACATCTTACACACGTGATAACTTTTAAACGAAATATCCGATTGAGATGAAACAAAAAGTATTTTACTTCTACATAAATACTCTTGATAACATAATGCTTAATTTCGATAAAGATTAATATTACGATACATATTTAACGTAGTTTTTTTTCTTCAGACGATTTAATAATTATTTTAAACACAAAATCGGTTATTGTGATTAAACCATGATAGCTATATATATGTTCTCGCGGACTTTTTTGTAGGTCTTAATGGGATCTACAAACCCGTAGTACATCATTTTGTTCTATTGTCAATAGTTTTTTGCAGCGCACGCAAAAATAGGTTTTCGATTTTACACCTTGTGTTACAAAATAGCAATTTTATTACGGATCCCTAATTTTGAAAAAAAAAAACATAGCCCATAGCCTTCCTCGATAAATGGACTACCCAACACTGAAAGAATCATTCAAATCGGACCAGTAGTTCCAGAGATTAGCGCGTTCAAACAAACAAACAAACAAACTCTTTCGCTTTATAATATTATAATTAAGTATAGATATAGATTATATTAGTGTAGGTAACATGTCTTGACGTTCCGTCTCCGATCTTCCGCGACGGGATTTCCGTCAAGTGTGGCAAAGGCCTAAGAGAATGTCAGCAAAACCGTCGGGGCTCAGCAGGATCGAAGCCTACTGGAGCCATGGGTCGAACGAAAGAGAACCCCGGGATCCTGGAACGATGGTAAAGTGAGAACATAAGAGTGGGTTTTAGTCAGTAAAAGTCTGACACGCCATCGTTCCGCCCTAGAGCGTCAGCGCGAGGAGAGTGGGAGAACTCATTGGGTGATTTTCAACCTAAACAAGATTTAATTAATGAAAAATTAATGATTATCATTTTTCCATAGCTAGCTTTTATAGCTCGGTATACCTATATAATTAATGCTCGTCAAGACGAATCATACGAGCCCAAATTCGATAGGTTGTGTCATTTAACTACCAAGTTCCTATAGCCACCTTCCAGTTGCATCATTACATCAGCTTTATATCATAATGATTTTGCATTGTCATCTGATTTACACATGCATGCAAAATTTCAGCTCAATCGGTAACCGGGAAGTGGGTCAAATTTAATTTGCAAGATTTGATGACAGACAAACATCGGGATAGGTGAAACTAAATAAAAGCTGGTATAAAGTACTGGCTATTTAATAGCCTTTGACATGACATGACTATAATTTCGTCATTATGTTAAATTTAGCCGTGGCACTTTATTTTAAGAAAGACATCATCACCTTGCAACACAGCTTCTAATAGCGCAGGCGTTAGGGAGTCCTATAATTCAAATTGTAAATTGTCAATAGAGAAT
The DNA here is from genome assembly GCA_929112965.1 of Mythimna albipuncta. NCBI lineage: Eukaryota > Metazoa > Arthropoda > Insecta > Lepidoptera > Noctuidae > Mythimna > Mythimna albipuncta. The sequence goes on along the minus strand of OV815974.1, from coordinate 8,122,146 downwards.
TATTATTAGATTAAAAAGGATCCCATTTCCTAATCCAGGTAACACGTGTGCTAAGTTTCATACAAATTCGTTCAGTCGTTGAGACATGATTGAATGAACCCATTGAATTCCGAAATTGGCTACACGACCAAAATCGGTTGTGTCACCATACATTTAGTCTAGTTACGGATATATCCGGGTATGGCATCAGCAAAACAAGCTCACCCTGGTTGCCATTATATGGATAAACTAGCTTCAGCCAGCGGCTTTATTTGCGCAAAAGTTGGTTTCTCCATACAAATTTTGGAACCCTCTTTTATCTGCAACTAAAACTAAATGTATAAAGTTTTCATTGCCAAATGTCCCTCAAGTTGACGTCAATCTAATTCTTGACAGCAAAAAACTAGATGTTATTACAGAAACAGTGTTTTTGGGTATAACTATCGATTCTAAACTGCAGTGGGGTACTCATATTAGAACTCTCTCGGGAAGACTAAGCTCAGCTGCATATGCAGTAAGAAAAATAAGGCAATTGACATATGTAGCCACAGCTAGGTTAGTTTACTATGCTTATTTCCACAGTATTATGTCTTATGGCATTTTACTGTGGGGACCTGCAGCTGACGTAGACTCAATCTTCATATTACAAAAGAGAGCAATCCGGGCTATTTATAAAATGGGCCCTCGCGAGTCCCTAAGAAATAAATTCAAAGAAATCGATATACTTACTCTGCCTTCTCTTTACATCTTGGAAAGCATTTTGTATGTACATAAAAACTTAGGACTCTTTAAAATCAGAAGCGATTTTCACAACAAAAATACACGTAGTAAACACGAAATTGTCTTACCCAAATGGAGACTAGCTAAGACTAGCAAGTCATTCTTAGTTAACAGCATTCGCTTTTATAATAAGCTGCCAAAGGCGGTAACAGAACTTAGTGAGGGAAAATTCAAAAGTCATATCAAGCGTGTCCTAACCGAAAAAGCATATTACAAGGTTAAAGACTACGTCGAGGACACGCTTGTTTGGCAATGACTACCTCTGCACATGAGGCCCCCTCGTAAATCATCAATATTTTGTCTATTAACTGCTCCACCTTTGTTTTAATAATTATATACACATTTTTTTTTTCTCTGACACATTGCTTTTGCAATATTTTTATTTTTAATTTAACTGTCATAAATTTGTTAGTAATTTATTTTGTTAATATTTTATTGATAGTTGTAATTATTATATTATTCCTGTTTTTTTTTTTATATACAGCCTCTTTTTGTATTGTAAATGTGAGAACACTGTATACTCCACGAACTCTTAGACTACTTCCTATTACGACTTACTTTGTTTTTTACTGAGGAAATTTTGATTGTGCTTTTGTGTACAATATTTGACTGGTCTACACTGTTCTTACATAACATTTAACAATATTGTAAAACAACCACTTTTTTAAAAGAGTAACCATGGAGTTTCTTGCCGGTTCTTCTCCATAGGAAACGACCAATTTGGAACCGTGCACTAACTTCTGACGTTTTATAAGTGCCCATGTAGGCCTATGTGAAATAAAAATATTTTTGATTTTTTGAATTTTTTTTTTGATCTCTTTATGGAGTTAGTGATTGCCTACCTCATAAAAAGTTTCATGTTCCTAGTTCTAGTAGTTTGGACTGTGCGTTTATATCTCAGTCAGTTTCTCCTCTTATTGAGTGGTAAGGCCCGCGTCTTACGAGTTGCAGGTCGCGAGTTCAAACCCAGTCAAGCGTATTACTTTGTCAAATTTATTTCATCAGCACTACTCTCAAAACGGTGAAAGAAAACCTCGTCAGGAAACCGGCATGTCCTAGAACCAAAAATTTCGAAGACATGTGACATACACCAAATCGCACTGGACCCGCGTGGTGAATTACGGCCCATTTCCTCTCCTGGAGTCCTCTCCAGGAGAGGAAATGGGCCGTAATCTACCGGCCTAGGCTCCTGCCTAGGCCGGTAGATTCGGTGTCCTTAGTACGTACCCACTTTGCACACTCCCTCGTCTCCTATAGAAGTCCTATACATATACTCGTATCCGGTGTCCTGCATTAAAACCATTCACGGATATATCTGTAGTTTGTGAAATTTCGAATATGTGAATAGACATCCAACAATCTAGACTTTCACACTTACAATATAAGTTTGGTGCAATTATTACATCAAGAGATTACACAACATTCCAAGAAAATAGAATATATCGTGGAAACTGTTAGGTATTTGTGTGAAATGTAGCTGAATTCCTGAATTAGAGGAAGTACTCGTATATATCTGTCAACAAATAATGTACCGTTTACAGAATTTATCACGGTCATGAATTCAGCAATTGGTTTTGGAATATTTATGTTTGATAGGGATATTATTGCTAGGCCATCGTTTTGTGCGGTTTGAGTGATTTAAATCATTCATTGTGACTTAATTCATTAAACCCCTAGGCGAACTTGAACGCAGGCGTTAGCTCTCTCATTGTCTTTTTATTGTGTCTCTAATTACAGTATTCGAAAGATTAATAATAAATGTTTATTTAAGATGACTAGGATCCAATAAAAAAATGCCTTTTGCGTTTTAGGACCACGGTCATTCTTTCAAACGTAAACACAACCCTGGTTAGTTTCGAAGACAGCTCGAGCCCCGGTATGAAGGCTAGAAGGAACGGGGTGGGTCTTCAAGTCAGTAAGAGTCTGACACTATCTCCCGCTCCGCCCAAGAGCGGGGGTTGTCATTGGATGATTTTTTCCCAGCATAAAAAAAGCAGGCATCAGCCGTACTCCCGTTTTGCGTTGAACACTACGTATCGTCTCCCTCGCCTAGGAGGAGGCCTGAGTCTCAACAGTGGGAACATTATAAGGCCGACAATGCAATACTACGTATCGTCGACTCGGGCTTTATCGACAGCCTTACCAGACGTCTAGACGGAGAGTTAATCATTGCTCGTGGTCCCGTAATCCCGTACCTACGATGGCCTGAAATTTCCCCACGACTGGATGCCCGGTACATCTTTTTGGGCGGTGGGTGGGGTGTGAAGATATCCGTTCGGCGTTGTGACTATCTCCTTCGCTGGCATGACTGCTTCATAGAAGCCGGCGACAAACGCTTGTTGGTGGAATGTGTCAGAATACGAGCTGCTAAAGAGGCACTGATGAATACTTTTAAAATTATTTGATTGATGTTTGTGTTTATTTATTTATTTTTTTGTGTTATTCAAAGTATACTGTGTCCGAACCCCCCTCTAACTCAGCCATCGCTGTTTATAAAATAGTGAGTAAGGTTTTGAGCCCTCATGGTTGATAAAGTTTACTTAAGAGACTAAGAAGGACTTAGAGATCTACTCTTTGGAACGTGCAATTTAGCTTCACTTTTCTTGGACTGACCGACATTTGACTATTCAAAAGTGCCTGTAAATGGTCTATTTGAAATAAATGCTTTGATTTTGATTTTTGATTTTGATTTTAAGTAGCTTGACTTGTATTAGGTTACGATGGGGCTTGCATGGTCGTACTGTGACCAAAAGTCCCTAAATTTATAAGATTAAAAAAAAAGAAGATATAGCTAAAAAGAAAATGAATTTTGCTATGATGGTAAACGAAGTTATATGGAAGTAGAAACAGCCGATCCCAAATATGTCGTTGTAAGTAGAAGAGACGTTATCGGTATCGCCGCATCAATTCACCATACTTGTTCTTGAATAACTGTTCCTCGCAATTTCTCTCGCGTCTTTGGTTATAAGATAGAGACTTTGATAAATATGACGGAAAATGTACACAGCGAAGTTTATCCCGGTGTGTAGACAGAGTAATTTGTCTCCCGGTTATATGCGACGCGAACGCATTTAGAATTACTGACTGTACCTACATTTTTCTTCGTAATTTTTTCCTTGTTGTAAAACGCCTACCTGGGTTTGATACCGCGATGTACCGTCACCACTATGTTACTACTACACCACCACTTTTTAGGGTTCCGTTACTCAAAAGGAAAAAACGAAACTCTTACAGTATTCCGTTCCGATCACTTTGATGTCTGTCCGTCCGTCTTTCTGTCAAGGACCCTTTATCACGAGAACGCGTGGAGGTATCGAGTTGAAATTAAAACTATATATATTCAAATCTGCGGTCCCTTTAAGCTGTGAAAAAAATCAAACTTCTAAGTTAAAGAATTGTAGTTTGCACGGAACCCTCAGTGCGGGAGTCCAACTTGCCCTTGCCCAGTTTTTTTTTAAGTTGGGAAAATCATCTACATAAATGACATCTCCCACCCTTGGGCAGGCGGGCGTGTCAAACTTTTACTGACTTAGACCCATTCCTGTTCCTTATTTGCCATTGTTCCAGGGCTCTGGAGGTCTCTTTCACATAATTCATGGACCAAGTAGGATTCGACCCTGCTGGGCCCTTACGGTTGCTGACAACTCCTTGAAGCGCGCGTGGAACATTACGTGCCGTCGACGACTTGGGCTCGATCCGGACGGTTACCGGACGGTGAGCGATTCATTGCTCGCTGTCCGCTAGCCCGACTACACCACCGCCACCGCCATCTTTTGACTTATGGTCTAATCAACATTTATCTTCCCCATAGATATATACATACATGTATATCTGAAAAAAAAAATGGCTCCCCATCAAATTCTAAATCAACGACAGCTTTATAAGCAACGTGGGCGGTCGCCACTTCATCTCGAGATTGACAGCTAAAATAACAAACGCAGTTCTTTTACAGCCAACATAAAACTTTAATTACGAATCACCATCACAAATGTAACGCGAACAAATTGAATTTACTGCCAATAAAATTGAAGAAAAATATATCACGTATTAATTTAGTCTCAGTCGATGAGCAAACGTGCGATTTTCATTGAGCCGTTAATGATAAAAAATAAGATATTATAAATAATAAATAATAAGATACTAAAAATTGAGTTATTATGAAGTTAGGGCTTCATTAGACCGATGCTCACGTGTAACACACCTGCCCCCACTGGCCAAGTTACTACCGTTTCGTTTCGATTCTCTTGCGTCGAACGCTTCGAGTTGGCAACGCCCCCGATTCCTTTGTTCTGGCCACGTAACTGAGCGTTGAGATGACGTCGTTCCCGTACATTTGAAGCTTTCTATTAGCTTTACCGATTGCAGATTAGCAACTTGGCTAGGGGTACTGATTTGTACGTAGAATGACGTCGCGTCGCGTGGCTTGGATCAAGTGGAGCTTTACAAGTTTAATTTCCATATCATATGTATGTATAATCGGCGTGTGTCACACGTGTCAGCAGTGTAGTTCTACTACACACTTGTCTATTAGGCACGTGAACAAGCTTCTTAATTTATAACTAAGCAACATGAAAATTAAGTAGCCTCTGATAAACCAACAAATTCAAACAAGACTTACAACGCCAACTAAAGATTCTTATACGAAGAGCGAGCGAAGCGAGCTCGAAATCGTAGGGCACTTCGACATGGACATTAGTTTTCGTGGTTATTTTTTGTAATCATCCAGAAAGTAGCTTATAGAAGATAATTACTAACTAGTGGCTAGTAGCATTCAGACAATGGCTGATTCAGTAATTTGGTAAAGCAGATTTTTAAAAGCGAATAATGCTATTAAAAAAAGTCTCTTTAATTTGCTCTCCTAAAACTTTCGTCAATCAGATCATCGATCGAAGAAATGTTATACGGAGTAATTTTCAACGAAACAGATGTAACAATTGCAAACTCATTTTCACTCACCGTCAAGGTTTCTTAAGTAGTGGCGTAGCGAGTACTAATTTAGACGTGGGCGCAGGCACATCAGCGAGGCCTTTTTCGTTCATAAATTCGATAACGAGACAGCGACTGTTCTCATAATCAGGTGAAATAGTGGTCAAACGCGAGCCTTTCAATTATAAAAAAAACGTCATTCTTAAAGAGCCCTTGCTATGCAAGGCCCATATTTGAGTGCGAGGCCATAGGCGAGGGCCCACTTCACCCAAGCCTAGCTACGCTCTTGTTTCTAAGCATAAACGAGGGTTATTCATGCTGTCCGATAAGGATCAGGCCCGTGTCGCCAGTGCGTTACGTTTCACGCGCGCCTCAAAGAGATGTCAGCTTGATTGACAGCGCTCGCTGGGACTGACGCCAGCCTCGACCCTGCTGGGCCCCTAAGGTTTGCTAACATCTCTTTGTGAATCACTACGCGCTGTTGACGACTGGGCTCGGTCCGGTTGCTAGACGGACGGCCGGACGGCGAGCTACCCATTGCTCGACATCCGCAAGCCGCGTTTACCGTGACTGGTAATCAGGATCGGAATCTCGGCGGCTGATGCGGTTACTATTAGAGCTACTAGTTTGGTATTTGTTTAGGTGGGAAAATTCATCTAACGACATCCCGGGACCGCTCTTGCGCGGACACAGAGATAGTGTCAAACCTTTACTGATTAAAAAACCCACTCCTGTTTCTGCTTTGCCATTGACCCAGGGCCCCGAAGATCTCTTTCGCATCACCCATGGCCCCAGTAGGCTTCGACCCTGCTAGGCCCCTACGGTTGACGAAGGTCTGCGCACAGTCTTAATTCAAACAACCAAATATTTTCGTTGTTTCACGAGTTGGTTATCATCTGTTTTAATTATGTTATCTTAGCACTGACGTTAACGGCTGAAGAAATTAACACTTTTTTCTTACAAAGTGGAATGTTAAGATAAATTCAGTTGCGGGCTATTACGATAGGGAATGGCGCTTGCGTCATTGGAAAGATTTAAATGGGTAATACACCAGATGGTTTGTGTTCTTTTTGCACGGTCATAATAACATTGTGTGTATAGGTTTATTCCTATGATGATAATTATCCAGTGACTTTTGCTCCAGGGTGGAATAAAAGGACTTATCAGACTTTTACTGATTAGTAGGGGCCCAGCCGGGTCGAAGCCTACTGGGGCCAGGGTCATCCGAAAGGGCCTCGAGCCCCGGTATGAAGGCTTGACGGAACGGGATGGGTTTTTTAGCCAGTAAGAGTCTGACACTATCTCCCGCTCCGCCCAAGAGCGGGGGATGTCATTGGATGATTTTTTCCCACCATAAAAAAAATCCGTAAGACGTCCACTGATGGACATAGATCTCCCCCAAGTGTCAGCGCCACATCGACTGGTCTTGTGCATCTTGCATCCATCAGATTCCTACGACCTTCACCAGGCCATCGCTAGACCTTGTGGAAGGTCTTCTAAGCCAATGTCTTCGCCTGCCATTGCAAAATGTCCGCAGCCAATAGTTTCGCGTGAACGTCGAGTCGAGCCAATTAGTCGGTTTCACTTTTTATATATAGGATATGCACATGTATATAGATATGTTATATAACTTTTTTTTTATTACAGATATTTGAGATCAGACTTTGCATAAAATTGATATTCGAATCACATGCAAAATAAATGTCGATTTGTTTTTTTGCACAGAAAAAAAACCGTTAGTGAATGATAAATAATTCTGTACCAGTTTCGAACTTCTTTAATAGATTATGGATTGAGTGTTAAACTTATATGAATTGCCAATACAATGTCTAAGACAGGAAGTAGCCAACTAATAAATTTTACCAAAGTGTAAGCGACATTGTTTTATAAGGTAAGCTACCTTTTTAATAAAAACAGATTAACTTTGCGTGCTAAGAATAATAATTATAAAATTATTTTCTGTTGACAATTCACTTGGAGTATTATTAATTAAATGCAATGTTTTATTGCTTGTGATAAAAGGCCTGATGGGACGTGTCACAGACTTAATTAATACATGTTATTATTCATTTGATTAGTTACAATTTAATTTGGGATTGATGGCACAGCTGGTGCATTGTTGAGCGTGTAGCGATATTTATGGCGTCACATAAGAACTAATCCTGCATCGCCCAATTAAATTGACTGGCCTGTTGGTCTAGTGGTTAGTGACCCTGACTGCTATGCCGGAGGTCGTGGGTTCGATTCCCACCCAGGACTTAATGTTTGTGTTATGAACACGATCATTTGTTCTGTGTCTGGGTGTAATTTACCTATAATATGTATGTATTTAGAAATATATAAGTATGTTTATCAGTTGTCTAGTACCCATAACACAAGCTCTGCTTAGCTTGGGACTAGACGGCGTTGTGTGATAGTTGTGTAATATTATTATATTATTATTACATCATTCAGGGTTAGGCATAACGTAATCTACGTAATCATATAAAAGGAGAAACTGACTGACTGATATATCAACGCACAACCGAAACTACTAAGGACTAGGCGTGTGAAATTTTGCACTAGGTTTCCTTTTATGGCGTAAGCGAAGAGAGGAAATCAAAAGTTTGTATGAAGAAAATTACTTTAACGCGGCCGAAGCCACTAGCAGAAGCTAGCACTAAATCAAATAGCAGATTTTATATTCTGCATAGCCAACAATATCATACTCGCACAACTATACAAACACAAGCAATACTTACTAAAGTACAAAAATAAAACCATTTCCGTGTCGCTCTTGTCTGTACATATCGGGGGTCATTACTCGACCCATAAACAATAGAGCGGTGCCCCGTGCCCCCCTAGCCCGCGGCCCCGTATTAGCTAGATATTATCCCATCACTACGTTTATATTTTGACTGTCGTTGTTGAGATAAAACTTACTCTTGAGTTTTTGGTGGGTTATTTTTGAGTGAAGTTCAGTAGAGCCTATTTTGAATATTTTGGTGGGTTATTTTTGAGTGAAGTTCAGTAGCTATTTTGAATATTTTGGTGGGTTATTTTTGAGTGAAGTTCAGTAGCTATTTTGAATATTTTAGTGGGTTATTTTTGAGTGAAGGTCAATAGCTATTTTGAATATTTTGGTGGGTTATTTTTTATTGAAATTCAGTAGCTATTTTGATATTTTTGGTGGGTTATTTTTGAGTGAAGTTCAGTAGCTACTTTGAATATTTTGGTGGGTTATTTTTGAGTGAAGTTCAGTAGCTATTTTGAATATTTTAGTGGATTATTTTTGAGTGAAGTTCAGTAGCTATTTTGAATATTTTGGTGGGTTATTTTTGGGTGAATGATTACCTCTGTTAAATTTCCGCGCGCCTCAAGGAGTTGTCAGCAACCGTAGGGGCCCAGCAGGGTCGAAGCCAAGGTCGGGCCAAGGGTCTGCTTCTGAATTGGGTTTTTTAGTCAGCAAAAGTCTTACACTATCTCCCGCTCCGCCCAAGGGCGGGGGATGTCATTTGAGGATTTTTACCCACTGAAAAAAAAGCTCTGTTAAATTGACCAAGAAGGCCTATTACTGCAAAAGCATTAGAATGTGTTACATGAATGGGATAGTTTACCGTTTATCAAATCATTTGCTGTGTAAACCGCTGGTTGATTTATAATTAAAAAGTGCAAATTTTAACAAAAATTGAGGACTGATTTGTACAGAGGAAAGATGTTGTTTTTACACCAAGAATACTACATTCCGTAGTTCCCTGGCAGATTCCAACTTCTAACTTTTTACTACATATCATATAATATACATATTTATAATATGATATGATATGTAGTATATAATATAGTATATGATAGCACACACAGCGCAAATATATGTCGCTAAAATTGCAAAAAATACCCAACATGTCAGCATAGGGTTGCCAAAAAACTCAAATTATTTTTCCGTCACGTAAACACATTCAGCATTTTCTCCTTACACAATCGCACATCTCACGTTGATCAGATAAATCAATTATTCAACTTTGCATTCAGCGTCCCCACCTGAAAGCCGCTCATCACTCACAATACCTCACAAAGTGCCTCTTCAGAATAAGATATGAGAACAATTGTGCAAGATACACTTAACTTTGACAGGACCTTGGCATGTGGTTCTCTGCCCTTACTTGTCGTGTTTACAAAAATATACTACGCATTTTAATGGCTTAATATAGTGTAGACTTGGCTTTAGAATTGTGATCAGCTGATTTTTGTATAGGCTTGGGTTTCATTGTTATGCTTGAATTTCCGAAAAGTTTTCGGGATCATTTGAAAAATATAATAATATAATATTCCACAACTATCACACAACGTCGTCCAGCCTCAAGCAATATAAACACACTTATATATTTCTAAACACTTACATATTATAGATAAATTACACCCAGACACAGAACAAACGATCGTGCTCATCACACAAACATTCGTTTACATTACACGTCCTGGGTGGGAATCGACCCCACGACCTCCGGCATAGCAGTCAGGGTCACTAACCACTAGACCAACAGGTCAGTAAAAAAAAAAGTTACCATGACCCTGTAAGGCAAAGGGCAATTGAAGGAAAACAGGAGTGTTTTCGCCAATAAAAGTCTAACACACCCTCCCGTTCTTCCCAGACCAGGAGATTTCATTTTTTATTTTTTATTGATACAAACTAGTGCTTGACTGCATTCCCACCTGATGGTAAGCAATGATGCAATCGTTGATGATGAGGCGCATTTGATTATAATGGCCTCATTAGAAGGCTTAAAGTCACGCTGAGGACAATGAATAAAGCTATGCTCTGAGTCTTCTTGCGTGGTCCTATCTGAAATGAAGATATTTGCTAGAGAACCGAGGTTACCGACATAACTCGAAAATTTGCCAAAATTAAGTGTAGTTCAATGAGACCGAAGGGTTTTGGAGTAGCGACCGAGCACCGAAAGACGTAGCGTTGAAGGTCACTAGGGCCGATGATCTGGTGAAGGTTGCGGGAATCACAGGACCGGACACTGGCAACACTCGGATAGATGCGTGACGCACAGGACTGGACACTGGCGACACTCGGATGAAGGTTATGCCCAGAAGTGGAGGTTTTTCAGGTAGGTAAATAATGATCGGATGGCTGTAATGATTGACTTAAGTATCATCATCATCTAAGCAGAATGACGTCTAGTTTCGTCACTTTGACTGATCTTTTCATACCTACCTGAAAACTATGAAACAGAAATTACTTCAGTTCTTGACTTTATGTAACTGTAGCAAAACATTTCTTTCATAGCAGGGGTTCAATAATACCGACCATTGTTATAATTGTCCATTTACTCACGGAAACAGTTCACAAGTTTCAATAAACAGAAAGGCCAGTTCCTGATGACTCGATGTCGTGACGCAAACAAGGAGTAGAGTCCATCCTTTCCGAAAATAATACCTTATTCACCTTTTAGAATATATTCTGGTCCGGATCACACAAGATCGACCGTTACCGGTTACGGTCCAAACATATTGGATTTTCGTTAATTATTTATGAACTTGATACAGTACTGTTCGTGGCTGTAATTGTAACTTTTAGCAAAAGGCTGGCCGGATAGAAGGTCAGAGTTTTGCGGTGAAAAAGCCATTTCGGTTCGTGAAATATTTGCTGGTTTTAATAGCTATTGAAAATTGAAAAGTGGAGATCACATTCTACTATTATGGGCCATTGACGTAGTTCATACTTTTACCTGAATTAATGTCTACTAGCTTTTGCCAGCGGCTTCGCTCGAGTACATAAAATATAACCGATGTCACTCAGGAATAAAACAGCTTTCTACTAGTGAAAACATTTTAGAAATTGGACCAGTACTTAAAGAGATAATTATAAACTCCGACAAACAAAAAAAAAAAACTTTACCTTTTAATTATATTATTATTGTCTATTTATTAAAGTGCAGATACTTGTTTACTATTAATATTAACCGAGAAAGCTTGATATGTAGATAAATGTTCATAAGACGAGTTAATATTGAATTCCCATTAGGTACTTAACTATTATCTTTATTAATAAACTAACCGAAATTCCGATAACCTCACGATCACGAGACACGCTTCGGTAGTTTACAAGATTAGCTCACGCATAATATCAATACTACCGATGTCTTAGTTAAATATCTATACACCATTTGTTTAGGTGAGTGGTAAACTAAATGTAAACAACCTTAGCATGTCTTTTATCGAAAAAAATGTCTAAAAATGGATCTTAAAATGTTTATAATGAGGTATTTACCCACTTGTACCGGGCCTGCGTGGTAGATTACGGCCCATTCCCTCTCCTAGAGAAGAGGCCTGAGTCCCAGCAGTGGGAACATTAAAAACGCTGATGATGGTGATGATTTACCTAAACCGATGTTAAATAATTAACTAAACTAAAAAAAAAATTGTGTGTCTTTAATACGTTTTATTTTAAATAAACCTTTAGTTAACTACCCAAGCCGATGGAGTATGTAATTATATATAAATGGAGAAATTGCCGACATATCAACGCACATTCAGAACTATCAGGACTTGAAGCGTAAAATTTTGCACAAACTTTCCTTTTATGATGTAGGCAAGCACTAAGAGAGAATTAAAAAAAAAATCACCCCTTAAAGTGTTGAAACTAGGATCCAAAGTTTGTATGGAAAAACCCTACTTTCACGCGGGCGCAGCCGCTGGCAGAAGCTAGAGTCTGTCTAAAAAGTCAACTGACATGGGTAATCTAATCAAATAATCTAATTCTTGAAATCTGATGTAGTCAACACTGGTTGAAAAATCAAGGTTTCAAAGATATGATCATTTTTTACTAATAGTAGAACCATATAAAAAAAATATTGTATGTAATAAATAACAGATCTTTGAATTCGTTTAAAAAATTCCAAGTCGTTTGACTTTATAAACAGACTATAGTTAACTCTAAATAAATGAAGTCACAACAGTCACTGAAACATTTCATCAAAACAAACACCAAAAACAAAAGAAGACTTCGCGGATGGAAAAAGATGGCGGCCGCCGCGGCGGGAAAATTAATTAGTAGCTGTCAAAAAACAGATATTTTAATTTAACTAGCGTGCAAATTGTTTTAAAGCAATCATTTCAGAAGATAATTTTGTTAAAATGCGTGAAAAATGTGAAATTTTTCGGTTACCGTGTTATATTGTTGTTTTTATCGTGTGGTAGATGTTTTTAGTCACATTATTGAGTCTTGTAGTAAGTAATTGGTGTAGCCAATGCTCTAATTTGACAGGCGTGACGTGGAGCAAGGTCCTTGACATACTGTCGTGTTATCTCGTTGAGAGGTTCGCTTATGTGTTCATGATAATATGGTTTGGGATGGTTTTTTATAATAATAAATTGGGTTTATGCTAAAAAGCGATCAAGATTAGCTTTGTTTTTAACAGTGTCGTACATTTTAGAAGATGATTAAAATATTGAAAGGGAAAAATGCCAGGTGGGTGATATCTGTTTTTTCTGGAGTGAGAAATTGTCAAATAGCTTCTCAAGCTTCTAGGTCTCCACCTCTCTTTGCCCCCAAAGAGAGTGTCAGACCTTCATGTTAGTTACCCTTTGCATTCCAAGGCAACAGAGCTTACTACTTAAATGTTCAGCCTTTTATGGAAATTGTATGCCTATAATAAGTTATATAATACTGTATTGGCGTCGAGACCAGAAGTCCATTAGCTCTCCCTAAGATTCGTTCCTTTTTCATGAATATACATATATGATTCGACCTCGCCAAAGAACCTACCCGTGAAATACCTGAGTCTAATCACAACAATCAGCCATGATTATTAGTCACTAAACACGGTCGCACGTGACCGGGCTGAAATAGCTTAGAAAAAGTATAAATTACTTTTTCATTACTCATACTCTGAAAGTGGGTCTGAAGTTGCCTGAGGAGCGGGCTGAAAGTGATACTTTTCATCCCTAGGGAGTTTTACTTTACAACTGACAGCTGTCAAATTATTAAAAAAAAAACTAGTTCTATCTTCACGTTTCTATTGAACCACGTTCCAATTTTCCATACAGCCAGTCAATCACAGCGCGATATAAAATTGAAATAACTTAAAGATAAGTATTAAATAAATAATATTAAATTTTTAAGTGATTTATTTGTTAACTATTTCTTTAAAATACTTTATTTTTAAAAGATTACAATTAATTTCTAATTTTTCATTAATGAGGCTGAATAGTTGGCCGGCCGCAGAAAAAATGAAACAAAATGGCGGGAAAGTGGCAATCAGTCGTTGGTTTTTTCGAGTTTCGTTTACGTTTCCGTACAACAGAGATTTGTATTAACACGTTATGTTTATCAGATTAAAATAGTGATTTAACGCCTAATTTCATAAGGGAAGAGGCTAAAGCAGTAGTGGAATACCTTTTACCGCCTAAATCAGAAGAAAGAATCCTACTTAAAATCATAGGTACGACGACTCAGGTTTTACAAACTTTTTATTTTATTTTTAGTTTCCTCGTATTCGTAATGAAAAGCACAGTGTTTACCTCGGGTTGAAAGTAACCCATTTAACCCCTCGAATTAGCGACCTCGCTTCGCTCGCCCGCCAACTCCTTCTCGGGACGAAATGAGTTACTTTCACCCCTAGTGTAACAATGTACTATTTACACCACCTGCTCGATAATGTCGTTTTACACGTCATACAAACCTCACTTAAAGCAAGTCATTATATGCCTAGGGAGATAATGCAGTATGGCCGATCCCTAGGGAATAATGAGATTTGAATTTGGAGCATCAAGAATCGTCAACATTGTGAATTAAAATGTAGGCGCATCGAACAAGTTGACTCGAAATTCAAACCAAAGAGTATGTAATCACTATGATTCAAACTGGCCACTAACAAAAAAAAGAAAATAGAATAAAACGTGCATACTGAAGACACGGGAGCATTATAGAAAATTGAAACTATAGAATCTTGGAGTAGTGAATTTTGTTTGTTTGATGAACTTGTAAATACCTATAATACCTACTTATATTTCTCTAATATATGATTTGATCGACCAAATTGTCTTTTGATTATCTCACAGATGGTGTAAAAAGTAGAGTATGCAACACGGGGATAAAGCTGTCTTTGTCTTGGGTGGCTTAAAAATTCCTCACTTCACTCAGGTTTCTTTATTAACTCCCTAGCAATGCTCGGGAGTAGATTTTATAAATCCCTCACTATCGTTCGGGATTAAAATCAGCAACCTTCGTTTCGTTCGGAATTCAACATGCCGCCCGCGACCTAAAGACACTGCTTTATCCCCTAGTCACATAAACTACTATTAAATGTTAACTAGATACCAAAGTGTTACCAAAGCAAAAAATAAATAAATAAAAAATAAGCAAAATTATTTTAATTAATCTCTCAAATCATTCCGCCGGCCATAGACAAGCCGGCACCAGTCCCGAGTGACCCTCGTGTCATGACTGACGCGTGATGAAGGTACCGTAATGAGGTCTCGAGTAATGCAGAGTAATAATCTGCCTGTGAATATTAAGTACTTATGTGAGGGATATTAGCTGTTTTTCGCAGTTTCACTCGTATCTTCGTGGGCTCTTTTTAATTTCTGATGAGGCTACCCTTGATCTTGTATTTGGACCTCTTTGGGTTAAAGGTAGTATAAGGTTTTCTTGTAGGACATACCTACACCAAGCCATTGATTCCACTCGACTTAGCTTTGACTTTGTCTACTTCAATCATATTGATGAAACTGCTTGTTATAGAATGTGTTACATCCGCATTCTGATAGAAAACTAAGTGACTATTTTAGATAAAGACAAGGCTCAAAAGATTTAGTATCCAAGCCAAAAACATTATAAAAAAAGATTCTGTTAGAGGGCTGAAGCAAAAAATATATAGGTAAAGAAGTCAATCTACATACAAAGCGCGCTCGAGCAACGCACACATAGACACCGCTCACGGACACGATATCTCGGAGCGCCTCGGTCCGCTCGTCGAATTATTATTATTACATGGTTTCCAAGAAGGTTTTCACACTTCACTGTCACATTTTAAATGACAATTTTATAAATGGAACAAGATCGCTTCCCTAATAAACAATTTTGTTCGTGGCACCTGTGACCTGAGAGTATCTACACTTTGTAAAGTTCGAAACAGCTTTACAGAGTGTACTTTATCTGTGTTCAAAGAACTTCTGAATTTCACATTTCTGAGAACCATTTCGTCGCAGCTTCTTAATCATGATAAGGTATTTCTTATTTAGTAGTTTCAAGTTTAAGAAAATATTGAAAAGCAGGTATAATGTTGTTTGTGATGTATTAATCACACTGTATCATATTATAAAGGTAAAAATTTGTGAGTGTGGGTGTGTACGTTTGTTACTCCTTCACGCTGAAACTGCTGAAGGGATTTGAATGTAATTTAGACATACGAAATATGTATTATTTTTATTTATTTTTTTTTAGAATAGGACATAGGGTACTTCTCATCTTGAGCGGCTAATTTTAGTACTTAAAATGTACCTACTTAACTTCAGTGTAAAATAAAATTATGTGCGCTGTTTCCGATAGCCCACTATGACCTGCCGTGACCTATGTTGCACTTAGTGTCGGTTGTATCCAACTTGTGAACTTCTTAAAATATTTTTGGGAAAAAATATAACTTGGTATAAAAAATATTGTATTCGATACAGTTACTGATTGTGAACAAACTATATTCAAGTTTCGCATATAAGTACTAAAAATAACGATGTATTTTCATTTTCGCAGTCCACTGCTGTACAAGTACAAGTCCTTCATTCTAAAAGTATAAGTGAAATAAGTATCCATTAAAACATAAACGGTGTCAATTAACATCCTCCAGATTATTTTAAAAGCTTACTTCAAAAATATCTCGTAATACTCTACGTCCATTAACATTGCTTCACAGACAAATGGACAGATTACGCTTCTATTTAGATAAGGCACAGAGTAAATAACTTTTAAAAGAGAAAAAATAAACTGTATATTTTATTATATCTGTTCTGTGGACTCTTAGGCTTCTCGCCACGGCGAGTTCTTGCAGCGATGCTGTAGCGCTATCGCATCGATACAGTCGCGATGCTGTAGCGCGTTGGCAGTTAGAACCGTTGGAGAGAGATAGCGCTTGAAAATGTGGCTAACGCGCGTTTGTAGTAATGTTGTCACGCACTTACAAAACGTGCGACAGCATCGCTATAAAAAGTCATCGTGGTCGAGGGGCCTTAGGGTCAACTCACACCGACACGCAATGCCATACTGAACTTTATTCGCTACAACAAAGAGGTGGACATTTCATACTAGTTGTACATTTTTTAATAAAGATCTACTCGCACATAATTACGTTTTTTACAAAGGCGTCGCAATAAAATTAGAACATGTACAGGGAGGCACAGCGTAAAAAAGATTGAGACACTTGGGCTAGTCCATTACCTTGGAAGTCACAACTAGTTAAGATAACAAATAGTTGATGTCGGCGACACTTGTACGTGGGAAGTACCTTTTAGGCGATATAAAGCTTGTGCACACAATAGATGTTGTGTCGCTATCAGCTCCAGGAATCTTAGTGCGAATGTGGTTTCGCCTACAATTTTAAAGTGTGTGTGGTTTTTTCACATCATTTGTTCCCTTATTTATTTTTATGAGGAGCTTGGAGCTAAGTAATAACAGTCTTTATTACTTGTCAATAAACTTACAAACTTTTTAATGTTCCCACTGCTGGGACTCAGGCCTCCTCTTGATCTGAGTCCCAGCAGTGGGAATATTAAAAGGCTGATTATGGTTTTGTGCTACGCTATAATGTTGCCTGCTCAAACAACATCTTTTTAGCAAAGGTGACTATTTCTGAAACATTTTTTTTGCTTCTCCCACTTTCTGTGGAGCAAGAGGAAATGTCAAAATTTTACTGACTAAAATCCACCCATGTTCCTTCAGTTAACTTGGGCCATGGTGACTCTTTCAAACAATTCAATAAGACGGACTTATGTATTTAGTATTACTCGAAGTGAATTAACAAGGAATGTATTATTAGTTAAAGATGTTAGTAGTACTTATATAAGTTAGAATAATCACATTTATTGTACAGGGGAAGAAAAACCTTTAAAGAAAACTGTAAAACGAAAAAAATAAATAAAAACTTACAACTCTAGCAGGCATCAGTACTGGCGGGCCCCACGAACCATGCTGTCATCGGACCTATCTTACACTATCACTTTAAACCAAATGATATTTGGTAAGACATCTACTATTTATTTCAATCTAGGCTGAAATGGCTAGGACATAGAATATTAAATCAGTGACTAGCATGATTCAGTTTGCATAGGTTTGAATTGATCGCTCTATGGTCTGCGGTAGAGATGTTCGAATCGATAGTTTTGCATATTTTATCTATGGCACGCTCATTGCTATGGGTGCCGAGGTATGAAATAAAATTGCTAGGGAATTGAAAATCGATTTTCTACTTATTTATTTTGCTTGCATTTGAGTATGATTCAGATTTCGAGTGACTGAATATTTTGTTTATAAGAGCTGAAAAAAATTGTAGAAGACGGGCATCGGAAAACCGTTAAGCTACCGGTGGCATTAGGGCTCAAATTTCTGACGACACTGACTCCCAAGTCGCAGGTACCATCGCGGTCATTTTTGCCTGATCACTTAAAAAAAAATCGCTTGAATCCTGCGGCGAAGCGCCAAACTAAACCCTTTGAAGTTTTCGTTTCGAGTGCAAACAAAAATGAACTTAGCGGTGGTCAGGTGGAAATGTCTTTGATAGTACCTAATGAACTTAGTTTAGGAGCCAGAAAACCTGTTACTGTGTACCTACAATGTATGGTACCGAATAAAGTTTATTATTCCTTAGCTATGCATTGTCATCCAAATTGAACATGCGTGCATTTGGGCTCAATCGGTTTGGGACATTTCGTTCGGGACATCGGTTACTGGTTTTAAAATTCGTTAGTAAGATTTCAAATTGCAAATAAAATAAAAGTTAACAGAAAAGAGCAGTGGTGGCCGAGTGGTAACAGCTTCGATTTACGAGTTGTAGGTCGCAGATTCGAACCCGCACTGGGCCCGCCTGGTGGATCCACGCGAACCCAGTGCGGGTTGGTGAATGTCACATGTCTTCGAATTTTTGGTTCTAGGACATGCCGGTTTCCTCACGATTCAGTTTTCCTTCACTGTTTTGAGAGCAGTGCTAATTAAATAAATTACACAAAGTAATACGCCTGGTTGGATATGAACCCGTGAACTACAACTCGTAAGTCGGAGTCATTACCACTCGGCCACCACTGGTCTCTATTGGTTACAGTTGCTTTTTGGTAAAAATAACCATTATCATTTCAGCTGAAAGACGTCCCGCATCCATCGGATTCCCGCGTCCCTCACTAGGTTCTCAGTCCTCCTTCTGAGCAAGGTTCAATGCTCGTAAAACAGGTGGTCGATGGGGGCGATAGGTTCTGGAATGACGACCGCGTACCGAAAAATGCAGCGTTGGAAAGTCTATTAACCAATTGGATAAAAAATAATAACCTCTGTTTCTTAACTTTCTCAAATGTTGTTTTGTCTTCATCCTAAAGTTATTTGTAAAAATTACCCTGTGCAATAAGATCAATGTTTATCCTGTCCACATTATGAGGTGTACAATCTATTTAAATAAAAGTGAAACACCACTCACTGAATTCACGTAATCTAAGACGGCCCATTCTGTCTCCTAGAGAGGAGGCCTGAGTTCCAGCAGTTTTTTTTTTAATAATTATAATATTCCACAACTATCACACAACGCCGTTTAGTCTCAAGCTAAGCATAGCTTGTGTTATAAGTACTAGACAACTGATAAACTTACTTATATATTTCTAAATACATACATATAGATACGAGTAAATTACACCCAGACACAGATATATAGATAAAACCTAGACACAGAACAAATGATCGTGCTCATCACAAAAACATTTGTCCCGGGTGGAAATCGAACCCACGACCTCCGGCATAGCAGTTAGGGCTACTAACCACTAGACCAACAGGCCAGTCATAGCAGTGAGAACATTAAAAGGGTGATTATACTATGCAATAAAAAAGCAATTTTCAATAACCGTCAACCTGACACAAATCATAATTGAGCACATTCTAACGACACTAATCAATCATACTAATCTTCAACCACCTGTCCGGTTTCATTGTTCTCCACTCCCGTTTATTTGGTGTCACAGCATTCAACATTATCGTAATTCTGCTTCCGATATTATTTTGTTTCTGGCAACTTTCCTCCGAGAAAAAGTTTGGTTAAACTTCTGAAATGACTTTGACGGCTTAAATCGGATTTTGAGAGGAGCCAGTGAACGAAAAACTGGTTTGTGATTGTTCTTTATAAAATTATAGAAGTATTCTGAATTAATAGGATACCTCTTCAGAAGGTCACTAGATATTTCTAAAAAATAGTAGTCTCCTGCAGTTTCACCCCCGTCTTTGGTTACTGCTCTGCTCCTAGTAGTCGTAGAATGATATTATAATTATATCCTATGGCTTCTCTGGTATACGAATCCCATAAAAATGGTACAAGGGACAGCCCTCCACTTTTTTTCGCTTCCTGAAAAAAAACTTTATATAATTTATTAATTATGAATATTGATTTTTCACTATATTTTCCGTTTGTAAGTAATCAAGTGATTTAAGCCACTCGCTTATTTTCATCTTCGCTTTCTTTTTAGTTAGTGGGTTGAAGTCGAGAATTTTATTTAATTTATTATATATATAAATAGCTAGGTATAGGTGTTGCCGTCGAGCGGATGCGGTATTACATTTTATTGAGCGACATATATTACCGATGGTTCTTTTTTGTTTGTTCGTATGGTTAATAGGTGTAATTTCATGTTGTTTCAGTGTGAGATTTTGCAGAAATAATTGTCTTACTTTAAGTACTTGACAGTTTTCATATAGACTTTTTGTAGGGTACCGGTAGGGGTTGAAGGTCATGACTTTTAATAGGGATCTTTGTGCTCTCTCGAGGTGTATCATGTATGTTTTACAGGCCCCACCCCAAGCCGTTATACAATAGCCAACGATAGATTCTACTAGTGAAAGATATAATGTACTGAGTAGCTCCAAGTCGCAAACCTGTCGAAGATTTTTAAAGTGAACATTGCATATGTAAATCAATCAATATTTCGCAAAGAAAATGGATTTAAAGATCAGGCGCGCGCTTTCCGGGCGCTGTTGGCCGCAAATAAATGCACAGATTTGCGTACTGCCGCCTAGGCGGGTGCGAGAGGTGCGTCCACATAATTTTGGCCAGATGGTTCAAGGGACTATAAGCCTTAAGAGACTATTTTCTGAACTAGTTCCGGTGTTTATACTCAGAGAAGTTGGCAAATATTGCAAAATTCGCTCAGTTGTATGTTCCTTTAGTTGATCGTATCGACTCAGGCGCATCACATTAGCTCCCTATACAATAACTCCCAGCTTCCTATATTAAGTTACAATGTTGCCGAACATAATCATATCGTATTGAAAAATCTTTGTTTTCTACATCACGAGCTGGACCTTTGACCTTCATTCTCTCATGGGTCAGGACTTGGCTTGAAATGGCTGTCAATTTGTCGTTTTGTTTAAAAAAAATAGCGAATGATGTAGTGATATGAATAATGGTGACATTATGTAGCGATGGAGTTCCTTGGTCTACGATAAGAGTAAGTTGCCGAATAGAAGAAAGCTTTAGAGATATACAGACAGGGTTTTTTGTAAAACATTAGCAATCTCACAGGGCTATATAGAAGCTATTCACATTCAAAACAAATGTACCTTGAAATAAATTATTAAAAAACCAGCCAAGTGCGAGTCGGACTCGCCCATGGAGGGTTCCGTAGCAGCAAGTAACATAATATAAAAGTTCTTGTAGTTCGTTGTGAATTTGAACATGTGTTTTAATAGTTGAAATAGTGTATTTTTTTAGATTTATGACGTTTAAAAAAAAAACTACTTACTAGATCTTGTTCAAACCAATTTTCGTTGGTAGTTTACATAGTACATCATATATTTTTTTAAGTTTTATCATTCTCTCATTTTAGAAGTTACAGGGGGGGGACACATTTTACCACTTTGGAAGTGTCTCTCGCGTAAACTATTCAATTTAGAAAAAAATGATATTAAGACCCTCAATATCATTTTTGAAGACCTATCCATAGATACCCCACACGTATGGGTTTGATGAAAAAAAAAAATTTGAGTTTAAGTTCTAAGTATGGAGATCCCCAAAATTTATGGCTTATTTTCTATTTTTGTGTGAAAATCTTAAAGCGGCTCACAGAATACATCTACTTACTAAGTTTCAACAGTATAGCTCTTATAGTATCGGAAAAATGTGGCTGTGACATACGGACGGACAGACAGACAGACAGACATGACGAATCTATAAGGGTTCCGTTTTTTGCCATTTGGCTACGGAACCCTAAAAAATAGCCACGGCTGAACACTGTGTCCCAAAATACAAGTGAAAACTTAGTTTGGGAACCTGCAACTTCTACGATTACTGTACCTGTGTTATGTTGGACTTATAATATTGTGAATGCTTATGTTTGGTATCATAAACAACAACTCTAGTTCTATGACTTTTAAAAATTTATCATATTTTAGCTATGAGATTTTCAAAGAAAAGTAAAAATACTCGTTTATGTGTGAATTGAACGATCTAAATTTAATACGAAATCTATGAGAAGTAAGAGATAGTATAATAGCTTAGGGGAGCGGGGATTAGTGGGCGGTTGTGCTTGATGCGCTTACGACGCGTCATACAGACTTAGGTAGGTACAGCAAAATACAGAGCTGAAATGTGGTAGATAGAACAACGAAATCTGGAATGTTTGTTTTTGGTAAATGAATTATGTTTTGTAAAAAGTTATATAACAAAAGTTTTTGTTTAAGATGTTAATAACACAATCGTGCAAGGTTGTTAGTGTTAGTGTTTGTTGTGACAAAACTATGAATTTAACGTTTTCGAACTTCCCCGCCAAACCCTGTGAGACTCGCTGCTGGCTTTTCTACTGGGTGATGAATCTAACCTACTCCCCTGCAGGAGAGGTTTATTCGGAAATGTTAGGGATCACTCGTTAATTTAGGGGTTGTTCTATTTGCTGTCGGGTTTATAATTTCCCTATGAAGTGTAGGTTTTCTGGGATGCACACGCGCAGCGGCCACGGGGTCCTGAAATGGTGCGTCTTCGCCACTCTAGAACCTTTCGGGAACAAGGACCCTCTGTTTTGCGATATCAAAGGTTCACATGAATACAACAGCAAAATATTATCAATATCATTTACCATTACCTATGTGGTTCCTTATCATAATATTCCTAACCTTACCTCACTAATTGATGCTAATACAATTCCCACTATCGCAGATAATTCTCTTGAGAGAATATTCAGGAAACGACAGTCGCCATTAGCATACCGATAGCAAAGGAAACTAATTACCAATACGTCTGATATTGAATATGACTGTATGTATACCGACAGTGGATTTTTTCAGAAATTATATAATTTATTTTAATTAAAATATTAAAAAACTAATTAAAACTAAACTAATTTAATTTGTTTAATTTAAGATTTCACTAACTCTTCTTTCTCATTTCTGCACACTACTGTCTACATCTCTTGTAATTTCTCCTTTCGCAGGTCTGCTGGAAGAAATTTCTATTTGAAATAAGCAGTACCTTTGTACAAAGTTTTCTAATAATGTTATCCTCCTCAGTATATTTGTGTGTACATAAATTGTAAAATAAATAAATAAGGTACTTCTAAATGTCAAATTTTACAAGAAAAAAGAATATTGATTCTCAATGGTCAGCTCATAAACTTCCTAGGAAATAAATATCCTTGACTTAATCAATGGACTTAACATAAATTAAAAAGTTCCAAACGCAGAAGTTAAAAGTTATGTGAATTAGCGTAACGATTTTTCGGAATTGGGAACTCAACAAATAATTAGCAAGGGGCGGAAATATTTCAGCGATGTGGCTAATTAAAAGTAGCTAATCATGAAACTCGAAACATTTTGCCGTAATTTCAT
The DNA here is from genome assembly GCA_929112965.1 of Mythimna albipuncta. Classification (NCBI taxonomy): domain Eukaryota; kingdom Metazoa; phylum Arthropoda; class Insecta; order Lepidoptera; family Noctuidae; genus Mythimna; species Mythimna albipuncta. The sequence goes on along the minus strand of OV815974.1, from coordinate 8,098,421 downwards.
TGATAACAAGATTTTCCTTTCAAAAACTTTGACTTGGAGTCGGAGAACATGACACTTTTTTTGCTGGGTTTTCATCAAATGAAACATACATACAAACTCACATACTTAAACACAAATATTCGTCGACCACATCATCGCTTACCATCAGGTGAGATTGTGGCCAAACGCAAGCCTATCATTAAACTTTCAATAGAAAGACAATAGGTGCGCGAACGCCGGCGTTCGCATGGAGCTTAATGAATTAATAATAATAAAAAAAAACGGCAAACTTAAGTCATAATCATCATCATCATATCAATCGAAAGACATCCATTGTTGGACATAGGCCTCCCCTAAGCGTCGCCACAATGAACGGTCATGTGCGTCTCGCATCCATTAGATTTCCCGACCCTTGCCAGGTCATCGGTCCACCTTGTGGGAGGCAGCGAAGTCTATTAGAGAAGCTTCAAACGAAAGACGAAATAGGCGTGTCAAGATCGGAGACAGTTCAGGCGCACAAGTTTTTAGAACAATTGCTGGTTTCAGTCGGTTTATATAATTTATTACATTTATCGTATCAGGCTAGTTGCTAAGCGATCCCCACGTGTCGCGTGTGTACCCTCGTTTATTTATTTCTTCATAAGGGTGAGTTGCACCATTTAACTATAACGATAACCAAACCATAACCAGCTGTGAAACGGCCTCGTATTGGTCAAATCGACGATTTGACAACTGTTAACGGCTTTGTTATCGTTATAGTTAAATGGTGCAACTAACCCTAAGTGTGTTGAAAAACGTCACGTGGAAATTTGTCACTGCAGCACTTGGCTTCGCAGCACCTTTGCCAGTCGGGTGAATTCTTCCTTGGCGGCAATGACAAAATTTCTCCACTTTTATTAAAATGTACTTTTTCAACTTTTACAGCGTAGGAAAATAATTTTATGTGCATATAAAAGCCCACGGCAGTATAACTCTGCTATGACTGGACACGTTATTATTACAATATTTTCTCAGCCCGAAACCAATCTGCGTCCACGCCTAAATCGTATTTTCACAGTCACGTCAGTTATGATGCCAAGGTTTCCGTGAGTTCACTGGAAATGTTGTATCTTATAAACAATGTCCAGCGTAACGAGGTCTGTTTATAAAAATCAGAGGCCAGAACGAACTTTGGCGTCAAGGAATATTTACTACGGTGAGGTGAGGAAAATTCCTAGGATATTGTATATACACGTATAACAGGTTAGTTCAAGAAACGTATAGATTGAATTACTTTCCTAGATATGGCTGTTTTCTATAACACTTTTTCATTAACTGAAACTCTAAATTATTCATTTAACATAGGCCTACATAGGCACTTATAAAACGTCAGAAACTAGCTCACGGTTACGAACGGTATTTTCTTTTATTTATTTTATCTTCATGCAACAAAAAGTACATAGGCGGACTTAATGCCTTAGGCATTCTCTGCCAGTCAGCCTATCGTGAAGAACCAACAAGAAATCTCATTGTTACTCTTTTAAAAATATTATTGTTTCTACCATATTTTCATATTACAACATTAATGACAATGACGACTAGTCATACACTTTTGTGTATTCGGCAGCATAAAGTTGCAAATTATCCCACGCGAAAATGTTTTATGTCTAATCTTAGAACTTTCAATAAGCATATCATTGATAAACATCCAAACATAGAGAGACATTCATATTCTATATCCATATATATATATATATATATATATATATATATGTATACTTTTCTTTGGCCTCTCTCTCCCTTTCCATGTATATATATATATATATATATATAGATGGAAAGGGAGAGAGAGGCCAAAGAAAAGTTACATAGTTTGTGTGAGAAGCAATATAAAAGAATTAACGACGCAAATTAACAGGTACAGAACGGAAGAAAAACTGTTGCACCGACACCGAGTAACATTAGAAAGAAAGAGTAGAATGATGATGACGATGAGAGTGTCACCAATTTAATAAGCAATCAAAATCAGACTACGAACATATCAAGAAAATGGATTTAGAGTGTAAGAATAAAACTAAAACTGACTATTCGGGCAAGGAAGTAGATGAGTGCAGTGGTGAGTTTGGTGGTCTAATGGTAACTGCCTTGACTTACGAGTTGTAGATTGTAGTAAACAACTAACCTAACCCAACCAGGCACAACATTGTATAATTTATTTTATCACCAACAGTCACACTCAGAACGGTGAAAGAAAACATCGACCTAGAACCAAAAATTTGAAGACGTATGACATTCAACTATCCGCACTGGGCCGGTACGCTGGATTACGATCCAGTCCCTCTTATAGAGAGGAGGCAGGAGGAAACATTATATGAGTATATAGAGCAAAAACTACAGCAAGTAAATCACAGAATAGACAAGAAAAACCGTCCAATAACAACACTCGTAGCCGGAAAAACCTCATCTTTGTAACATAGTATGCATAGAGTAAATGATAGCAAGAAGCACCGTATATTGTTCGTATTTGTATCACTGTTTATCGTCTTTTACGGCTTTATGCTCTATGAACATAATTTGCAGTGGCTTATTGCGTAGCCTACATATCTTATTCATAGTTAATTTTAGACTTGCTCCTTCCGTGTTGAAGACAAAAGACGTGTTTATTATGGAAGTATTAACTAAATTATTTATTTACCTGTCAATGGTTCTTGTAGTGTTTGAAATATGGTGCAATTTCGTGGTTAGTTTGTTGGTTATTAGTTTAAAGCATCGAAAATATGAACAAAAGTCGTAGTTTTCATGACCTTGCATAATTGTTAAATTAAAATTTAAAAAGACCCTGGACCCAAATTTTTAGATGTTTAGTACAATTCATGCCCTTTTACCCACAGTAATTTTAAGATTTTAACTTCCTTTGCGTTCCTTCCTTATAATTGATACCTCATTTGGAAAAAAACGGTTTTTGATGGTCACGGCATGACATGGTCAATTCGTGAGGCCTGCGCCAGATTTGTTCGGGTGTCACCATTTTAATGATCGCCGGGAGGACACCTCATACGGTGGTGGTACTACCTTGTTCTCGTGGGAGAGTTCGGCGGTAGCAACTTCTAGCGCCGGGCCCTGGTACGACCGTGGTTCACCACCCAGTCTTAAGCCAAGACTGGCGACAGATTTTCTGGCTTCTGACTACTCTAATTGACAGTCAAATATTTACAAATGACAGGAGACCAACAGACTCATATATTTTCTAAGTCACCCGAGGAATCTCGTTGTCTATGGTTGGTTATTTCCAATGGTTGGGCAAAAAAAAAAAGAAACATTAAATATTAGTTATGCAAATAATATTTTTTTATATCGAATTTAATTATATTTCTGAAATCTCCGAAATGAAATACAAATTTTCTTGACGTTGTACAGAGTGCTTGAGTATAAAAAAAACCCAAACCGTCTTTTGTTTTTCCTTTGTGATCATGCTTTATGATTTGTTATTGTCTGCACTTCTGACACAAAACAGAGTTTAACAACACGTTTTATAGAGAACATTCGTCATACAGACTTGTTTACAAGAGAATATCGTTGTGTGTCACTGTTTGTGGTGAAGGAACCCTGAGAAACACTCAAAATTAACTTGCTTACTTTGAGGCTGCGGAAAAATTATAGGTATGACTATGACTAGCAACGTTTATGTCACTACATAAGAACTATTCTGTATCGCTTATCAGAGTTCTTCAAGTGTATACGTCATCATATATTCGTAATATACAACAGTCCATTAGTTATGGACTGGCTGTCTACTGACTGACTGACCATCGGTACTTCCTTTCGAACGGTATCTCTGTTAATTTCAATATATTTATGATTTGCAATGTTTTAGAGGAGATATTTTCAACTCTATGGTACTTACTTCCACGAACTTTAGATAAATATACTCTACCTTTGGAGTGCTACCATAAGCTCTTAATGCAATCCATTTTACTACCTAAACTGAACTGTTAAAGGGATAGAACTTTACGCGAGTTATAGCTTCATCCCCCTTTCTTGCTCACACGACTTACATTTTAACACGTCCTGGTAAATCCCCTAGTCAACGTCCATCTCTTTTGTGTGCAGCCCAAAAGTGACTGAACTTTAGGTCTGATGACCCTGATTTTTAGCCACTGTAGACGTGTGTTTGCAGCCGGTTTTTCAGTGGGTTTTTTTTTTGTACAGCCGTCTGGAAACCCGGGTTCTTGGGACGCAAGGCAAATAGGAATATAGATGAGGGTTTTAGTCTGTAAAAGTCTGACATCTCTCTCTGCTGTAGAGTGAAGAAAAAGTCATTGTATGTTTTTGTTTTTTAATATAAACTAGTTCTTGACTAGGATCCCACCTGATGGTAAGCGTGATGCAATGATTGATGGTGAGGCGCACTAGTCTATGAGGAGCCTATTCACTCTAGCATTAAAGACATCCGAATTATAATCGGACGAGAACAACGCAGCAGGCAAATAGTTGCAGTCCTTCGATTTCCGCGGTATATAGGAAGAGGCGAAACGCTTATTACGGACCGTAGAGGTTTCTACAACGTAAGGGTGTATACTTGCCGTACGTCGGGTTGTCCGATAGTAGAAAGGTGAATGCAGTATCAAGTCATGCAATTTCCGCGCACATTCTCCAAAATGTATCCTGTAAAATACCGGAACACTGGCTTTCCAAACCTGTGCTCTGGCTTTGCAGATTGGACCTAATCAAATCTGGATCACAAATTAGCCTCTTTGCACGCCTTTTAACTGATTATTATTATTTTATACATTTTCCATGTGTCCGTTCTGTATAACAATAAAAAATTTATGCGCGACACGTGCCGTACGCTCAGCATAATGCTGTGTCCACACGCAAAATGCGACGAGTATACAGCGCTGGTTTTCAACATGGAGCGGTGACGTTATCGACCAACAGAAGTCGGCAACGGTGTAGTGTGTCAATAAATTTAAGTAAAATGGCCGCAGAACAGATGGCAATGGGACCTAAAGGTTCTGAAGTGGCGACTGCGTACCGTAAAACGCAGCTTTGGAAAGCCTCCTACAAGGTGGAGCAATGACCTGGTGAAGGTTGCGGGAATCCAATGGATGCGGGACGCACCGGATCGTGGCGACACTTGGGAGAGGCCTATGTCCAACAGTGGACGTCTATCGGTTGAAATGGTGATGATGATGATGGAAATAAATGTAAAAAAAAAATCTTCTGCATTATGGCATATAAATAAGATACAGCCTTGCTCTGAATACATTTTTACTGCTATTTCATAATCCTGTAACGTTTATGGTAACAGAAAGATAAATGTGCATGACGCCATCCCAACACCTGCGTATCGCATTTGCCCAGAAATAATGCAGTAAAGGTTTTATTTGTTTTATTTTTTGTCTGGAGTATGCTGTTTAAAATTGAATTTAGCTTCGTTTTAAAAATGTGCCTGCTGGTTAAGTCAGTTGCAAGTGGACTGTAAAACATCAATAACATAAAAAAAAAACTATGTTCCATTACAATAATTATGTATATACTATTGGAGGACATAATCTACCCGTGTACCAAATTTCATCCAATTCCATTCATCCATTTTAGCGTGAAGGAATAAAAGATATACGCACTTTCAAACTTTCGGTTTTAAAATATTAGCCTGATTGTTTAGCACAAAATGGTCTGCGCTGTTGGTGTCAATAGACTGTCATCATCATCATATCAGCCGAAAGACGTCCACTGCTGGACATAGGTCTCCCCCAAGCGTCGCCACAACGACCGGTCCTGTGCGCCACGCATCCATCGGATTCCCGCGACCCTGACCAGGTCATCGGTCCACCTTGTTGGAGGACTTCCAACGCTGTCTTTCGGTACGTGGTCGCCATTCCAGAATCTTTCGTCCCCATTGACCATCTGTTCTGCGTGCAATGTGCCCTGCCCATTGCCACTTAAGTTTGGCGACTCTTCGAGCTATGTCGGTAACCTTGGTTCTCCTGCGAATACACTGTATTTAATAATAACTATTTATAAGTACTTCAGGGGAGACCGCCGTATAGTCTCCTCACACAGTAGCACAGAAGTGGCTCCAGAATAGTCTTATAAGAGGTAACGGCGCCCCTGCTATGTGCTGATGGTGACCACCGGGGTGGTTTTAGTAAGGTAACAATCCCACACTCCCCGGATTGATGCCCAAAGTCCGGGCGCCTTTTAAAGGCTTCCCCTCGAAAACAAAAAATAAAGGTATGGTTTACTCATCAATATCACCATCAGCCTTTTTAACCGACTTCAAAAAAGGAGGACGTTCTCAATTCGACCATATTATGTTTTTTTTTTTTTTATGTTTGTTCGCGGATAACTTTGTCGTTTATGGACCGATTTGCAAAATTTTTTTTTCTCATTTTTTTTTTCTCATTCTTCCAGATTGGATTTTCTTTCAAAATCCAGTTCTGATGATGGGATCCGTGAGCAATCGAGGGAACTCTCCAAATATTATAGGCAACTATACGGTGATTTCGGTATTTTCATTGAGAACTTAAGCATTTACAGACAAAAAGTAACATTAGATTATTTTTTTGTTTTTTTTTTTTTTTTTTTTAATTGGAACTGATGAAGAAGACCAGAAATGGCCAACGGAACTTCATAACTTGATACTCATATCACAATGAAGATAGATTCGCGACTATGAAATTAATAAATGGTTGTGAATAGTTATGTTGATGAAAATGGTATCATTGAAGTGTTGATGATGATGGAGCCGGAAGATAGGCAACGGAACTCCGTAATTAATCATTGTATCCTAGCCGTGTTTGGGCTTGTAAGAATTGTCATGAGACGCACTTGGACTATAGGATACTAAGGAACTGATTTGATGATGAAGCAGGAAGGTGGAAGGAAATACGGGAACTTCATAATTAAATAATGTGTCCTGGCAGTGTTTGGTTTTTTTATGTTTGTTCGCGGATAACTTCGTCGTTTATGAACCGATTTTGATGATTCTTTTTTAGAATCGTAATGAGATGCACTCTGGCTATAAAGTATTTAAGTTTGACTGAGGGGTACTTATTAGTGGTGGTACCATAACTAAAAAGTGAAAAATAAAAAAACTTTTTACAAAAAAAAATTAAACCGACTTCAAAGTAAAAAAACACTGAAAAGTAAAAAATTACTTTAATTTCGGAAGTCGGTGTTAAATAGGAAGAGACAAAACTATCTATTATAGAAACACCGACTTCCAAAATTAAAGTTATTTTTTACATTTCAGTGTTTTTTAACTTTGAAGTCGGTTTAATTTTTTTTGTGAAAAGTTTTTTTTAATGTTCCCACTGCTGGGACTCAGGCCTCCTCTCTAAGACAAGGAATGGGCCGTAATTCACCACGCGGGCCCAGTGCGGTGTCTACGAATTTTTGGTTCTATTAAAGGCCGGTTTCTTCACGATGTTTTTCTTCACCGTGAGAGCAGTGGTAATTAAATAAATTACACAAAGTAATGCGCCTGGCAGGGTTTAAACCCGCGACCTACAACTCATAAATAGGAGCCATTGCCATTCGGCCGTCACTGCTCTCTTTACTCATATATATTTAAGATTTAGTGCCATTATCTACCACAGTAAGTGGATCCACTCTCAGGATTACCCAGACATTGAAAAATAAGTCCATTCCATAATAAAATCGTAAGAATTCTCCAATTTCGGCAAACCCAGATACAAAAATAGCGTGGAAGCGCGAAGGTGTCGGGTTATGAGTGATCGATCATCGTCTCTGCCAGGCCTGAGATAATAGACTGGATTGATGACACTTCTGAGGGAAACTGAAGTTCATTAATACCATGATTTACTGCGGTTTTTGACGCAGCTGCATTTTATATGCTTGTAAAATCTGTGTAATGATTTGAAATATTGTTGTTACCTATTAATATTGATATAGGAAATTGAGTAACCATGGAGTTTCTTGCCGGTTCTTCTCCATGAGAAACGAACAATTTGGAACCGTGCATTAGCTAATTTTTATTTGAACTTTGAAGGAATTTATTATCATTTTCATTGCCTTAGTCAAGGTAGGTTTTCGTCAGTAAAAGTCTGATACTTCCCCTTGCGTCACCTTGAGTGGGAAAAGTCGTTGGTTTTTCCACCTCAAAAATGGTATCAGCGTGAGTGGCACAAGTTTTTACAAGCTTTATATAAAATACGAGCATAAAGAAAAGGACAGAATTTTAGAAAAAAAAATATGTGTCGCCGACCCCAAATAATATGAGATAAGGGTAAGAAGAAGAAGAAGAAGAAGAAGATATAAAATACGAGCTCCTATCCACAGTTACCTGCACAGCTGTGATCAGCTGTGTCGACATTTTGCAGATCAGACAGTGTCGATGACCTTAAAAAGTTACCTATACGTACACCCTAAGTTTCAATCCGTCAATATTATTAAAACTCCTCCTTAAATCTCTTCTGTAGAAAATTACATCATGTCACATCTAGCAGGCTACGAGTACATCCACGTCATAACGATAAATTACGCGTTTTTCAGGAAACTGTGCTAATATCTTACTATAATAATGTACTTTATTTCGTTTAGTGAAGATTGATATTCGGTTGTGACTTGGTAGAGAGTAGTTTACATGAAGGTAGATAAGCACGTCATAATCTGAGATTATCTGACGGTGGCAGGTAAACATGCTAAGAGTACAAATTAAAACTAGGTTATTAGGCCTTTCTTTACAAGATACACTGTACGGTCGGCAACACAGATACCTCAAAAAATCTACACTTCTACATTATTATTAATTGTTAGAGATTATAAAGGGGTAATGTTTTTTTATTTGTTTTTATGATTTTTGGTTTGTAGGAGGTAATCTCTGAAATTGCTGGTCTGATTGCTAACCAAGAGAAAGCTGCTTTATACCTGAGTTAAATAGGCTACATTTTATGTACGCAGTTTTACAGCGGGTAAAAACTAGTACTTTATACTTTTTAAATTCTTTATTGTACACTATAACTAATCATAATTTATGTAGAAAACAGATTACGTCCTACAAATAAAAAAATAATAAAACAAACTTTACCTCTTTATTTTACTAGGGTAGTATATTTTCATTTTTATTTTTTTACCCCACCCAAAAAAATCTTTTATCGTGGATGTGTTTACAAACAATAAGTCACTTATGAGTGTATATGAATTGTTTTTTAAATGTTTATATCTGTAACCTATACAAATATGTGTTCCGTGCGGGAATCGAACCCATAATAACCGGTAAATTGGCTGTCTTCGTAATTATTCTGAGTCATCGGTTGGCTAATATTTATAAAACCTTAACTGAAGTTTCCTCATTTACAATTTTTTTGTTATTAATGAATAGTTGAAGTTATTTTTTGTGCTACTAAATTATAACGCTTTCATCATCTCCCTTGCCTTTTCTTCTGCTTGCAGTTTAACTGGATGCAGCTGAATACTTGTGTTTTACAAAGAGCTATTGGCAACATGTTACCTACTCCCTACCCCCGCAAAAAAGGAACAATAAATTAACTACAACAATTAACAACAAAAATTCAGTTAAAATTATAACTGCTCGCTGAAAAAATATATCGGACAGCTGTCGAAATGTCTTATTTGCTGACTATACCCGGTACCTGTACGTGAAATTAGATCTTCATAATTTATTCGCGCTCTTTTTAGTTTTTCACAGTAATTTATTATACGGAGCGGGGAAAAATTAATTGCTGTAATTTTCATCTTATATTTCCTTTTACATTCAGCGAAGTAGTTTTAGTATTTAAGTTTCGTAACTTGTTTTAGCTAGTATCTATTGACTTTTGTAGGTTGACGTGCGATTCGTGGGGGTTGACGCGCGTTTAGATTAAAATTTAATTTAAAAAATTCTCCGTTACAATTTTATTAAAATTTAATAAAATTGTAACTCTCACTTTTCCTCACTAGAGCGAAAAACAGTGAAATTTCGTGCCTATTTTAAAATTAATTACATTTATATTAATTATAATTGATAGATACACAGATACATACATATGCAATATAATACACACATAAAGACATACTTACCAAACAATAATATATGAGCAATCATAAGAAAGGACGACTTTCGAATAATCACAGCGACAAGTAGTGATCCTTAACAAGTCTCTTGAAGGCAGGCAACGATTGAGCGCGTTTTATAGTATCCGGTAATGCAATCCACAAACGGGTAGCCTGGACAGTTAAGGATTTATCTAAGAAAGTTGTGGAATGCACCGGTCATCTAGAGTCGTAAGAAAAAAAAATATATATTATCAGCTAGTCGCCTACTGTGGCGATATTTGTAAGAGTTGGTTTATGGGCCACTGAAGGAACACCGGTGGTTTTTAGTTACTAAAATTCTGACATGCTCTCGCTCCATACAGAGGGTGAGAAGTTACTTGATGATGAAGCAAGAGCTGAAAAATACGAGACTAACAGTTACAGCTTCAAAAAAAATAAAAAATAAAGGAGACCTTTAACCATGTTTATCGAGGGAGATGTTTAAACTGACTTAAATGAGAAGAAATACTTTGAGTTTACGTGAGTTATTGTTCAATTTTAGCAAGAGGTTAGGGAAAGGAGTGAAAGGATAGGGAGCAAAAAAGAAAAAAAAAACTTTATAAACTTGAACGATCTTTTCCAAAAATAAAACATTATCGAATTTTGTGAACACCGATTGACGTCAATCACAAGATAACTTTTTCTTGTTATTTTTTTCGTCTAAATTCTGGCATTTGTTTAAGCATGGCCGCACACACGACTGTCACAAATTCCGTTAAGCTAAGTACCTAGAAGCGGCTGAAAACCTAGCAGACACGTACGACAGTCACTTGCAGTCTGTAACAGACACTTGCGGTCGGTTGTCGCCTTTTTAACCCATACCTTGACGGGGTAGAATTTCTGTTATAAATAATTTTATATCCATAATTTCAATCAACTTTAAAAAAGAAACACGTGCGTGCGTTACCTTTGATTCGAAATGGCCAACTAAAGCGAAGGGAAAGAGGGTTTTTTTTTTCGATGGGAAATATCATCTTATGACAACCCCAGCTCTTAGGCGGAGCGGGAGATAGTGTTAGACTCTTACTGACTAAAAAATCCGTTCAGTTCCTTCAAGCCTTCATACCGAGGCTCGAGCGGATAACCCTGGCCCCAGTAGACTTCGACTCAGCTGGGCCCCTGCTGTTGCTGACCACTCCTTGGCTTGGTCCGGACAGTTACCGGACGGCCGGACAGCGACTACCCATTGGTCACTGGGAAAGAGGGGCGAAGTATAGCGTGAGTGGCGTGTGTTGGCGTTTTGTATTGGTGATATATTTTTTTAAATTGATATAAATTAGTGCTCGACAGCGAGCCCACTGCAACATTACCGCGTAAACCTGATGGTAAGCGGTGATGCAATCTGTGATGATGAAGCGCACTAGTTTATTAACAGTCTATTCACTCTAACTTTGAGGACACTTTTTTTTTTCGATGGGAACAATCAGACAACAGAGCGGGGGCTCTTGGGCGGAGCGGGAGATATTGTCAGACTCTTACTGACTACAAAACCCATCCCGTTCCTTCAAGCCTTCATACCGGGGCTCGAGCGCCCTTTCGGATAACCCTGGCCCCAGTAGGCTTCGACCCGGCTGGGACCCTGCTGTTGCTGACAACTCCATGAGGCGCGCGGGAACAGCGCGCGCCGTCGACTACTTGGGCTTGGACCGGTCAGTTACCGGACGGCCGGACAGCGAGCTACCCATTGCTCACTGTCCGCAAGCCCGCGCCTACGGTGGCTGGAAATCGGGATCGGAATCCCGGCGGCGGCGAGAGCGCCAACTTTGTGGACACCAAAATGTCCAGTGTGAGCTACAGCTGCAAGAAGCGAGTAACGACGATTTGCGTGTGATGACAATTTACATCATCATTTGTGGGGAGTCAATATAAAATGTATAAAAATGTCCAGCCTATCGGTGTTTTGCAGGATGCATTTTGGAGAGTGTGCGCGCGAATTGTATGTCTTGAGTCTTCCATTTTGTTTCTACCATCGGGAAACCCGTCGTACGGAGTATCCACCTTTACATTGTTGAAACTTCTACGGTGCCGACTAAGTGTTTCGCTTCGTCGTTTATACCGCGTACATCGAAGGACTGAAACAATATGCCGGCTGCGGTCTTCCCGTCTGATTGCATCACTGCTTACCATCAGGTGGGATCACAGTAAAACACTCGTTTATATTGAAAAGTTAAAGGTTTACCAAAAATGACAATTAAAAACACTTTAGTATAGTGCCACTTTTGTTTTAAAGGTGCGAGGTGGGGCCGCAGTCAAGTACTGATTTATATCATTTAAAAAAAGAAGTAAAGGGAATAGATCGGTGGCGACGTTTTGTGGTGGTGGTCGGCAGCCTGTGTGCGACTAGGCTTACTGGTAACTTGGTAACGCAGTAGACATTGACGTCTTTAGTCTGAGTGGGTGTCGGTGTTGCCCGGGGGAGCGATACCGTTATTTGGACGAAAATGTGTTGTTAAGCTGTGACAGTCGTCTTTTGAGATTATGTTGTTGTCAGGGACCTACTTAATGTACAGTGATTTATTATTGCCAAGAATTGAAAAGATTGAATTGATATTTGTTGCTATCTGTGGCTTTACACGTGTTAAAGTAAAAAATTGTTCCAAAAATTAATTCTATTGTATAATTCAGGACATGGTCTACTCGTGTGCTAAATATCACCCAAATTCGTTCAGCCATTCGAGCGTGAAGAGGTAATGAACATACAGTAAATTATAATAACTTTTAATCTGCCAGTGGATATGGCTTAGCATAGAATTAAAACAACGAACACTCTTTCGCCTGTCTTCATTTATATACCCGTAGCTTCATGATACGTGACCATTTTACAAGTTTATCTTTAGTTTCACCTGCCCCGATGTTTGTCTGTAATTAAATCTTATAAATTAAATTTGATCCACTTCCCGTTTACCGATTGAGCTAGAAAGTTCGCATGCATGTGTAAATCAGATGACAATACAAAGTTATTATGACATGGAGCTGCTCAGTAGCCTGATTCACGTAAAATCAAACAAGCCAAATATCGTTGAAGTTTTATAGTCGTTCGATCGAAGTCCTATCCAAAATTGGTATTCATGTGTTCCTTAATTGGGATTGGATAGAACGACAACTCAACTAGCTCCATACTAAACGATCTATCAACGACTTATTTCCAGTTACATTAATAATTATTCTACCAGGATAATGAAATGCAGATTTTTTTTTAAATCGACTCTTCGATCGAACTACTTTAGAATCGTTGTCGATCAAACCGTTGTCGATTGATGGATGTGAATACGGTAATGGTCTAACTAAACGACTAAATCGCTACGATATCGTTACGGTTTTGATTACGTGAATCGGGCTACTGATGATGGAATTGGAAGGTGGCTATAGAAACTCAGATAATACTTTTGTGTTTGAGCTTTTTGGAATGGTCGTAATGAATATTAGGTAATTATATTATAGGTAGGTACCTAGGTATATGCCGCGCTATAAAACCTTGCAATGAAAAAATAATTTTCATTGAAAACTTGTTTCAGCTAGGTAGTAACGGTCTCACGCACAAAATAAGCCAAATAAGTTCAATTTTATAACATCTTCTGTCTATGATCCCTGAAAAACGATCTTCCTACCTTTCCTATATTTCACAAAATACTCTTCTCCAACTAACAAAAGAGCAACACATGCATAATTATGTTTTGCTAGTTCCTACAAGTAACGGACAGCACTATCGTACTATCTGACACCGGTCAGTTCGACGGCAAAGTTTCCTTGCCTGTGGCAGAGCACTTAAGTGTGTTGCTCGTAATATTTAGCCAGGCTGTGGCTCATGGGAGAACTTTTTAATATATGTATAAAGAAAATGGTGAGGCCGCATGAATAATTTGTTCAGATATAACAAGATAAGTAGTACAGTACTACACTGTCAACCCACTCACACACACTCACACTGTTATTCTTTCAGATAAAAAGGTCGTTCTCGTCGAACTGACAGGTTTGCATGTACAGTTAAGTTATACAGTATAGTGTAACACTAATGTAATGTAGTGTTGACACTAATTGTAAATTCTTTTTTATCCGTTCACTCCTATTTAATAAGGTTCAGTTGAAAACCAGCGTTAGACAACTACCTCGTAGTTGTCTGGCATTTCGCTGAACTGGATCTTTTTTGGCGCAAACGTGTGATATACAATGTTACTTTTTATTTTTTTTGTTTTGTGTTTGTCTTAAGTTTTTGTTGTCTACAAGGATTTGTGCGCCAAAACAAATACTTTTCTTTCTTTCTTTATAATAATAATAATATTCCACAACTATCACACAACGCCGTATAGTCCCAAGCTAAGCAGAGTTTGTGTTATGAGTTCTAGACAACTGAGACAGAAACATACATATGCCTTTACAATAAAAATAAAATTAAAAAAAAAATATACGGGTCTATGCGAATTTGATCTTTGTGAGCAATGATTGTAATAAATCATATATTTTTGTTTGTGTTTTGAATTTGGAATTTTCTTTGATTCTAAATTCAAAATACAGATTCTGCTTTATCATAAAATTAAAATACCAAGTTATTATTTTATGTTTTAAATAAAAAGACTCTAACGAACTTCGGACATATTAAATACCTATTTTATCAGGAAAATTAAACAAAAATCTTATCGTTCTCCAAACGGGAAAAATTGTGAATCTATTGTCCTGAATTTTAAGGAATGATTACGTTCGACTTTTTTTTATTGAAAACCTTATTCATCTCAACGAACATTTTTAATGGATGCGCCCAAAAGAATCGGATGAAAGGTTTGTAAATATTCCATTACTTGAAAACTTAAAATTGTATAAAAATATCGAGACGGAAAATAGGTCAGTAAGACTGTATCTAAACAAAATTTCGTTACACATTAACTGTTTTCCATAACAAACAATAAATGATGTCGTACAAACTACGCAATGGACTGCAAACAATAGCAACTGTGATTACTTTGGCACACGATCAAGGGGTTTTACAAAGAAAACATTTAGTTTTGCCTACTTCTTATGAAGTATTGTTTTCAGTAGAGGGGTTCAGAGTTTAAATAATCATTTTTTTTGTGTCAACCTAGGTGGTACTGCAGTTTGGCTGAAGAATTTATTTTTTAAAAGAATTTAAAAAAGAAAACCAGCTGATTCTAAAAGTTGTCTATGACGAATTTGAATTTAGAATTCAACTTAGCTCTCATAATATAGCATTCAGTGATAAAGTGAGAGACAGAGATAGCGTTTGCCAAAATTTTATGTTTTTTTTTTCATTTCCCTTAGTTTTACTCTGTCTGTGCATTTAGGCAGTTCCAAGTTTATTAAGTAGCATAGCATAGTCGGCCTTATAATTTTCCTTCACAATTTTGACAGCAGTGGTGTTGAAATAAATTACATAAAGTAATGCGCCTGGCTGGGTTTGAACCCGCGTTCTACAACTCGTAAATCGGAGCCGTTGTTACAATTTGTGACTCATTTTAATATTTTTGAAATATTTGGCAGTAAATTTATCTGGGTTTCTGGGTGGGTTTTTGTCTGGGTTTCTTCTCAGCAAGCTTCTCAAACTTAATCAACACTAAAATAAAATTCTCAGCTTAATTTTACCGAGATCGCAACCTATTTCTAAGAATCACATGAATATTTGTCCATCATTATCACTAGGAATCAATTTGCGAATAATACAAACAGCAACAGAACTTCACACAAAAATATCACGCCAAAAAAATGGCATTGACTACGTGGTATTTCGGTAGCGCACGTCAATCAGATTTATAATTTTCTCTTGATAAGGTTCCGTATACAAAAGAGCCGTATTGATTTCGTTCATCCGTTCGTCTATTCCTCTCTCACAGGGTCTAGTAGTTAAACAAACAATTTTCACACTTGCAATATTAATGTAAACCATATTGAATCTGTAATAAATATAGATATAACCAAAAATTATTCGTATCCGATTTCGTTGATAAAATATCACTTTGTTTAGAGCCCAAGGTTCTACTGTTGTTGTTATTCCCCTTTTCTTTTGTTGGGAAATCAACAAATACCTCCTCTTGCTCTGGGTAGAGCGAGAGTTCCCTTTCGCTGTATCTGTACTTGTTATGTACCTGTGTGGGTTCCTGTTTCGGATTATGCTCTGACGTAGGTACGAGGCCGGACTGCCCAGGGACAGAGGCCTTGACCCGCTGTGATGTGTGGAAAAGTTTTATACGTCACGAGTAAGTGTAAGCAGGGCATTTGGAATGACATTAATGATATAGGATTCCGTACTTCTAAAGGAAAACCGGAACCCTTATAGGATCACTTTGTTGTACATCTGTCTGTCGGTTTGTCTATCAAGACTTTACCTCGAGAACGCATGGAGGTATCGAGTTGAAATTTAAACCATTTACTCAGGTCTGCGGTCCCTTGAAGTTATGAAAAACGTATAGGTATTTCGACACTCTCAAGGGAATTAAAATTCATAGGGTACCTACTTCCTGTTGACCTAGAATCATAAAATACGGAACCCTCAGTACGTGAGTCGGACTTGCACTTGCCTTTACTTTACAGGAGAGTGTAAATATTTAAAACAAAAATTATTTATTAAAAAAAAGTCGGAATAATATACTATTATAATGATAATATCTAAATCCGACTATTTCGTCATTATTAACAATTAAAAAAAAAAACTTTAAATCATTTTCCTCTAAAGTTTATATTCAATTTCGCTTAGATCATTTTGTCATTCGCATGTCGAATGAACAAATTATGAGGCAGTCTACCGGTGAACCTTGGTTTTTCCTAACATGTAGGTAGTAAGTATTTAAGCCTGAATAATACAACAACAAATACTTACAGGCTCACTCATGAATAACTCACGAAAAACATCGCAACACATTAGTGTTGAGTTAAATGCGCGTGACGTCAAATGTATGTAAGGTATAAACCAGCCACATACTTACCGTATGCAACTCATAAATATGAAACTTCTTAGAAGAGACGGGAATAGCTTTTGCCACAAATATGTGTTTTGGATTGCAAAATACTAGCACTAGTCTTGACCATAGAGCATGGAGACCTCTCGACCATAGAGTATAAAGACCTCTCGACCATAGAGTATAAAGGCCTCTTGACCATAGAGTATATAGACCTCCCGACCATAGAGCATGAAGACGTCTTAACGGTCATGCTAGAAGCGGCGTTGTCAAAACTCTTCATGCTATTGCTAACCATACATGTTGGCGAGTATCAGCCGTTTAGTCATAGAAATTGAAGACTCGTATTTATTATAGTTAACACTTGAATCTTCAACAATTTATCCAGTGTTTTTACAATAGTAAATTTGCTTTCAGGACTCGACTTACGAGTTTTAGGTCGTGGATTCAAATCCAGCCGAGCGCATTACTTTTAAAAAAACGTAAAGAAACCGGCATGTCCTAGAACCAAAAATTCGTAGACATATGACATTCGCCAACCCGCACTGGGCCCACGTGAAGGATTACGGCCCATCCTCTTTCCTAGAGGAGGCCTGAGTTCCAGCAGTGGGAGCATTAAAAAGGCTGATTGTGCTATTTTATGCTATGACATAATAATAATGATGTATCTAAGCGCTACTGATGCCGGGGCGACCTGCCCTGGTCACTTGTCTATGTATAATCTGAAATTCTTTTTTTTTTTGAAAACCCTTTCTTATCCCTGTAGCTTTAAGGCACGCAACTGACAATTTCTCGTTTTAAGTTCGACCGGTCATTGATCGATCAAAATAATCGACTAGTTCTTTAAGTAAGTTTGTAATTCAACTTGTGTTTTTCTTAATCTTTATTTTATGTTTAATGTATAATTAGGGTTATTGTTAGATTTATTGTTATTTTAAGTTTTAATTTGTTTATTATTTTAATTGTTTGCAATCATTGCTGACCGATCGGCGTCTCATCGTCGACGACGGCTGGTGCTGAAAATCAGCGCTGTGGCTCTGTTTTTCATGAGCCCCAGCGTTTTGCTGAGCGCTGGCCGTTTTGTGCGGATGTGACGCATATCTTACGTGCTACTTTTAGTCCATATTGTTTTTATTTTGTTATGGTATGCGTCATGTTTGACGCGAATAAACACTTTTTCTTTCTTTCTTTCAAATAACTGTTTTCCTACTAGTGCGGAAAAGTGCGCTAGCCTCCATAACACTCGCATTCCGCCTTGGTCGAACCTTTTCAACTTGTATCAAAATGTACTATTTCGCCACTACAGCAAAGTTATCAACATAACATTGCTCATTTATCATAGACGGGTCCACAATATCTCACAGATCATAGACATTGCAAGCTAAGCCAAGCAGGCTCGAGTTCCACTTTGATAGCTCACACCAATCACTGTTGATGCCATCCGTTTGCCGTCGCTTTGTCTACAGTTCGGACACGGCACACCGAACTGTTGGACGTGATTGTACTGGCTGATTGATTAACTAGTGGTTAGTCAAGTGTTGGTTCATATTGGTAACATAAGATTTAGGTTCAGGAACTTTTATATCATTGGTAGGCTCGCGCTTGACCGCTACCTCATCTGTAAGCGATGATGTAGCACGCTTGCCTAGAAGCAACCTAGTCATTCTTGACTTAAAGACTCTTAGGCCCTTCGACTTTCGACTTTTTGTAGCGATGAAGGAGCAATGTTGTCGCGCGTTCGTTTCGATATAGTCGCGATACAAACGCGATATAGTCGCGTTTCTGTAGCGAAGCAAACGCGATACAGTCGCGCTTCTGTCATGATGCAAACGTGATTCAGATACAAAAATAAAGTGTTTTTATGTAGAATGTCTCATCCTTCCGATTTTTCCCTGATAATCACAGTCGCATTGCTGTAGGACGTTGATATCGCTTCTGTAATGCGTTGCAAATGCGACTAACATGCTTTAGTGGTGATGTTGTAACGCGTTTACAAAACTTGCGACAATATCGTTATAAAGCCGCCGTGGGCAATTGGCCTTAAATTGCAGCTTTTAGTAGACACAGACACCGATAGGCAATTGAACACAACGAATGTGGTCCCAAAACGTTTGTTTCGTATATGTGACTATATTGCCGTAAGCCCGAAAGTGGTCCGATGATGGAACGGGCTTGGCAGAATTAAGGAATGGGATTCCAACGCACGCTCCCCGAAATGCAACGGACAGGATAGCAACTAGTGTTGATGTTCTAGACCTGGGTTTCCAAATTATGGTCCGCGACAGCCTTAACCTCTCGTATGCCGTAATTAGAGACACAATTAAAAAGCCATTGTGTCTCGCGTAGATCTGCGATCGGGTACTATACAACGGGTTAAGGCTAGTGTCATGAATCGTCAGTCAATGTCTTATTCCTGTGACAGAAATGATGACGCAGAAAACTTAAGTATCTAAACATATTAATAACTAACGAATAATTAATTGTGATTTTTCACCAACAATAGTTTGTGGGTATGGATCAATTTATACCAACTTTTTTGACCGTTGGAACATATTGAAAGAATCTTTATGGCTTCGAAGCTTAGAAACCCTTGCTTTAGACTTATTAAATAATAATAATAACAAAAATAAAGTATATAATAAATGAACAATAAATTATAATTAATAAAATTATTAATTAGCTATTTATTATTAATATTTTCAGACTTACTATTAACTGTATAAAATTCTAGAAAACTGTTTTTCCATCAGATTGACAAAAAACAAAATTCACAAAACTCGAGATCCATTTCACATTCAGAGGTAATATCTTGTCAACCATTTCATATCGAGAACAAACACCAATATTCAGTATCCAAGTTCTAAACTCAGTGCTTTGACACAAAATATCAATAAAATATATCTATTGCCTACATCAAAGGGGACAATCTCAACCGAAACTTGAGTAATTGGAACAGGCAAACATGTCTAAGATGAAGATATATTCGAAGAGAGAGGGAGAGTTCCTTCGTCTTTATTATATGTTTGTACATGAATATTATAAAGAGGGAAAATTCGTATTTTTGTGTCTATATGTTTGTAATGAATAAACTCAAAAACTCCTGTGCCGATTTCAAAAATTCCTTCATTACCAGAAGAAGGAAAGCTACATTCACCCGGAGTAACATAGGCTATATTTATAGCCCGTGCGAAGCCGGGTCGGGCTAGTAATTGCTAAATAAATACACATAGGCTTTAGGCCAGTAAAGGTGCATAAAACGATGGCATCACTGCTGTCCGGAGCAAGGAGGAGTGGCAGGCGGTCGCCGACTTCTTCGAAGCAGTAATGCGCGCAAAGGAGGAGGCCGAACGCATCAAGCAATGGCGCTCTCGCCGCCGCCGGAATTCCGATCCCGATTTCCAGCCACGGTAGGCATGGGCTTGCGGACAGTGAGCAATGGGTAGCTCGCTGTCCGGCCGTCCGGTAACTGTCCGGACCAAGCCCAAGTCGTCGACGGCGCGCCCTGTTCCCGCACGGCTCAAGGGTCAGCAACAGCAGGGGCCCAGATGGATCGAAGCCTACTGGGGCTAGGGTTAGTTTCGAAAGACAACTCGAACCCCGGTATGAAGGCTCGAAGGAACGGGGTGGGTTTTTAGTCAGTAAGAGTCTGGCACTATTTCCCGCTCCGCCCAAGAGCTGTGGTAGTCATTGATGATTTTCCCACCAAATAAAAAAAAAATGGCATCACTGCTTACCATCAGGTGGGATCATAATCTAGCAATAGTTTATATCAGATAAAAAAATAAGTTCGACATTTCCTCTCGCTCAACCCAAAGCAGCATAATATCCCATGTCTTAGAAAGCAAAGGGCAACTGAAAGACTACTGACTAAAACGACACCTGTGGTGATTGTGTATTTGTGGGGGCTATCGACGGCAGTAACCTCATTCAAGGGCAATGGGTTCGCTTACGAAAGATTAACCCCGGGTCTTGGAGCGCAAGTCAAAGAAAAAACATAGGAGTGGGTTTTAGTCTGTAAAAGTCTGACAAGCCTTCCCACTATACCCAAGGCTGGAGAAGTCATTGAATGATTTCCGACTCTAAAAAAGAAACTCCCAAACGTGCCGATAAAAATGCTTGAAGGCAAATATTTTTATTTAATCATATATGTTACTATTTATGTACACACAAAAATAACAGAAACAGATAATACATAAGAGACGTTAGTACAAAGGTACTGCTTATTTCTAAAGAAATTTCTTCCAGCAGACCTGCGAAAGGAGAAATAAAAAAAAAATGTAGACCATAGTGTGTAGAAGCAAAAGAAGAATGTATGAAGTATTTAATCCAAATTCATATATAATAATCATATATACCTAAAAATAATATATACGTTTGGACATATGTCCTATATAAATGTTCAGTCCCCACAAAATCGTCCACAGACGTCCCAAGAGATGTACCTACTATGTCTAAAATATTCATGAATGAATAGTTCTAGATTCCTTGATGGAAGGACGCGCTATTGTTTTCATGTAACGACCTAGATTCAGGTCAGAAAATGAATATATGTGCATCTATGCACGAAGTCACGTTACAGAAACTAACGCGTTGTGTGAAAATAGGTTTGTGATATTTTTCTTATACTTGTAGATAGATTCTATACTGTTTATTAATAATAATAATACTTTTCTTTATTTAAGTCACAATTTAATGGTCCATAATGGTTAGTAAAAAATAGAACTTATAAACTATGTAAGTAGGTCATAACATGCATTTTATGATCTTATAATTTTAATTTTTTTTTTTAATAATTTAAAATTAAATAAATAAAAAAAATATAATTTTGCTGTAAACCATAAATAAATTACAGTAATCGGTAATGTTGTAAACGGTATTGTAAGAATTTCTAATAATAATAAAAAGGCTTGTACACATTAAATTGTAAGGTTTATTCGTTTCAAACTACTATTTTACATTAATTATATAAAATTAATTGCGTTTATTAGCCTCACGGCCATCTTCATCTGACAGTATTGCTTTTAAAACTCAAATTATTATTGCTTATTTCTTTTATTTTTATTATGTCTGTTTTTCACCCTTTAAACCTCAACCCTTTTAAGATGAAAGTGGTTTTACAGTATCATATAAAATAATATTAGAAATAAGTAGATAGATAATTGAAAAGTTAACCTTATAAGGCGCTCTGTTAACTGAAGTTCGAAATCACCACATTTATTTACATCATAAATAAGTATTGACCATTGCTAATTCATCATGTACCTACACATTTGTAATTCAGAACGCACAATACACAGCCATGAATCGATGTTACCATTACAAAAGATCCATCAATACAAGTCCGTCATAGACAATCTATTTGCATACTAACCGCCTTACCTTCCTCTCTGCCATAATTTTGCCACCATCCGTTTTCCACTCATTACATATGCAAAACACTGTCTGAAACTGAAAAACGCTTCGCTTGACACAATGTTTGTTGAATAATAAACACGACGTTCGAACAAGTAGAGCAAATGAATCACTTCGACAGTTCGATTGTCTTATTTTTAAATTGGCAATGTCTTTGTTAGAATATTTGAAATATCGCATGCAGTTTCTGCACCACTAACAATGCTCTTGTCAAAGAGATTGACTTATGACTGATGGTTTTACAGCACTAGAAGTAATGAGGCTATTCAAGAATCATTTTCGATTAGTACCTCTTTAGTCTAGGTTATACATGATTGTATAGAACGTCCGTGAACGTCTAAGCGGCCATTTAAAAAACAATATAATTTAAACAAAGGCACAAATATCAAATAACGAGGTACCCACGCGTAATTAACTGTAACTCACTGTTATATTAAAATATCAAGTTTAATACAAGACATTAAAACACAAGGAGAATTAACAAGTTTTATAGTCTGCACACAAAATGTGGGAGCATCCATGAAAACTAGAAACAACTGAGAGATATTAAAATATTAGGGGCTTGCACACTGGCAAAAAATCTACGAAAAAATTTGAAGGTTTTCTGCCAAATGAGGACAATTATGTTAAAGAGGTTATCGTCGCCTATGCAAAAACGAATCCTCAAGTTCTTCGGGCATATCACCCGTAACTACTGCAAGGGATACTCGAGGGAAAAGATCTCGTGGATGCTTTCCAACACGGTGGACGGACCTCATCACTGCAGCGTAAATGAAAACTCCGAGGCCGTCTAACAAAGAGCTGCATGGCGTCGTATCGCGAGGGAGGCGTTGGTGAGGATTCGACCGAGACATAATCACTCTGTCAAGAGTGCGCGACTAAGAAGAAGATTGTTAAAAAAACGGGTATTCAATATTTCGCAACGTTATTTTTCTGAAAGTTTAGTTTTTTTTTTCATATCTGTCTATATTTTATGGGATGAGAGCGCAAAGTGTTGGCCAAATATTTCATCAGTTTGTCTGGAATTGTCAAAACGGGAACCAGCCAGAAGTCAAACGATTCCTGTACCACGATCTTTTCTTCTTATTATTTAAAAACATTTTCAACGCTGCATACAAAATGCTATGCAACATTCAAACTCCAGGTTAGCAATGGACAAAGAAACGTATACATAGCTATGGCCGAGTACTTCTGAGTAATCCGATGTGCTATGCTTCCATCGCGAATGTTTAATCAACATTGAAATTTTGTGCAATATTTTTGTGCGGTGTCCTCGGTCTACGACCCACGGCCACTCAATGTTTTTGTACAAAATAAACTTGTCGAAGTCAATAGTACGAAAGCTTAAGAACGAATGAACGAGCTAATTGACAAGTGACACATGTCATTTGACAGAATCCGGTCTGACGTCTGCACGAACCGAGGATATAAAGGTGCCGACCGTAGAGGCCCGGCGCTCTTTCTTCTGTCGGCCTGTCGGCAGCCGTGCGAATAACGTCTAGTCTCGGGGACTGTCTCACGGCTCGTTGTGTGAAGTAAAACCTAAAGCTTGGTGTATCATAATAAATCTGTTGTGTGATCTGGAATAGTTTGTATATTGATCGTTACCAAGTCATCGCCCACAATACAGAGTCTTTGGAAAGAGCTTCAATGATGACCGGCATCCTCTGCCGACAAACTCAATATTTTTGCCCCAATTTTTGACCAAAATTTTTGCCAGTATGAGGGTTCCTTTACACACGTAGAGAGTATATTTTAGCACCGCTCCTGAGACGTATGAACATCAATGTACGTGGCAATAACACATCTTTAACGCATCCAGCTGTCTCATAAATTCTAGCAAGGAGCCACTTCGGAACGAAATACGAACGCCTAACCAAATATTCGTTTTTGGGGTTTGGACGGCCGCCAAATATCAACAGGTGTAACTTAGGGTGGGTTATCCTTACCCACCCTCCTACCCCCTGCGGTCTTGGGATCACGGCTGTAAGGCTGTATTTGGGGTCAGCTATCAACAGTTATGTTTACATGTCCACATGATTAAGTATTTTTCCGGTCTTGGTTGGGTTTCCACGCTTTTTTAGGGTTGACTTATTGATGGGAGGCTTATGAGTTTATTTTTGGATCTATAGTAATATGCAATGAGACGTGTTATATTCTGTAAGCGGGAAAATTTTATGTTAGTTGACGCAAGGGTGCCTGAAGGACACAGGTGTGATTTTAGTCAATAAAAGTCTGATATTCTCTTTGGTTCCACTCTAGAGCGGATGAAATCATTGCATGATTTTAACTTCAAAAAAAAAAAGAAACACTTTAGGCCAGGCATATTCGAGTAATCGGAGAACTTGTGTGGTTAAGAATACGTATACGTAAAAAAATCATGAGGTAATCTCGTACTTCTTATTTTTTGAAGTCGGTTAAAAATAAATTAACAAATTGACAAGATAAGGAAAATTACTGCTCTACAAGTGTTTTACCTGTTTATTGACTGACGCAAAACAATGAGATCGTTTTTATAAAAAAATCTCTTTGTTAAACAATATTCTTTGTTACATTATATATTTATTTTAACCACAACCTGACCACAAACTATCCTGTTCTTTTTTAAACAACTAGCAACAGTCGATAGGGTAAAACTGTTTTCTAAGTACTTAATTTCTGTAACAGTTACATTTCCAGCAGTGTTTTATAAAGTGTCTTCCTCTGATCAAGGAAAAAAATATAAAAATGAAGTGAATATTTAAATATTTATATATATATTTTTATTAAAATAATAACAGTGAAATAATGTGAGATTAGTTTTATCGTTTGGTAAGTCCTTTAATTTGAACCTTATATTTTCATTTATCTCTCATACTTCAGTTTTTTATTAGTTTATCATCCTTTTCATGGCCTTGTCCCATGTCATTGGGATCATCGCAACACGTTTTTTTCGTCCATTCTGTCCTGTCATCCGCCACATGCGCTATCAGTAACTACTTTTTCTCTCTTACCGCTCTTTATTTCTTTATTTGAATTATCGTATTGTTTTTATTCTTCTACAATATTAACAAATATTAAATTCTATTAAAACACCTTATTGTATAACATCGAAACAAATGGACATACTGTATTTTTTTAGACAGGCAGAAGATAATGAATAAAAAACAATTGAAAAGTCCAAAAAACGTAAAAAAAAATAATTGAATATGTGTTAAATAATATCCTAATGTTACAACCCTACCCGGGTGTTATAAACCCGGTTCCCAGTCCCCAGTGCTCTGGACAGCTCATTGTTATAGCCGCCATGATACCTACATTCAATTAACAAACACAATACCTTTAATTTCTTCTAAACAATCGTAGCTCATTTCTTTGTTTTTTCCAATCTCGCTAGACACAAGAATTGTGTGACGTCAGAGAAAAGGGTACCGACAGATGTAGCTGAAAGGGTTTCTCCACAAAATAATGCCTATGACACTCTTGAATAAAACAGCCATCTATTGGTGAAAAATCGCAATTGGACCAGTACTTTCAGAGATTACCTCCTACAAACAAAAAACATAAAAACAAACATTACATTTTTAGAATTTTACTGTAGATATACTTTTATACTAAACCTAACTATAGACATATAAATGCAGTCAGGCATCGAAGTATCCGGTACATTACCCAGAAGGCTGGCAGAATTTCCACATTGAACGGCAATGCTAATTCTTTAGGCGAAGAACGAGCCAGTCCATTAGTTAGCTTATGTTTCTTTGGGCCATGTGGTTCGACATTAGTTTTCACAAAACAGGCAACCACGATTAGCCACCCTTATAAAATTATTGACAGCAACAGAAACCAACGTTTTTACTACGACATAAAATTAAACGACACATTTAAAAGAGCTACTTCGTCGGGTAATTCGAAACAGTGCCATTTTTTATTTCTCACAATTTATCAACGGAACCCATTAGTTAATTAGAACGGCCATCTTTGCTTGGCATGAATAATATAAAATAATCTTTTAGTTTCTGCTTCTGTATTGATATAGTCCTGTAAAAACTGGACTATTTTTACAAGCTTTTATTTAGTTTCACTTGTCCCGATGTTTATTGGTCATCAAATCTTACAAATAAAATTTGATCCACTTCCCGGTTACCGATTGAGCTGAAATGTTGCATACATATGTAAATCAGATGACAATACAAAATTATTATGACATGGAGATGATCTGATGATGGAACAGGAAGGTGGCCGTAGGAACTTGGTAGTTAAATGACACAACCACATCTAGTTTCGGCTCGTATGATTCGTCTTGACGGGTATTAATTATACAGATAGATATACTGCGCTATAAAAGCTTGCTATGAAAAAAAGATTTTCATTAGATTAGATTATCTTTAAAAGTACTAGTTGGGTTGCAAATATTTTTTCACCGATAAAAAACTGCTTTATTCCTGAATGATATAGGCTATATTTTATGTACGCGGGCGAAGCCGCTGGCAAAAGCTAGTTTGTACCTAATAAAGGTGAAAACGATTTGTACTTATAACAGTGCTAAAACGTCCTAAGTATTATTAAGTAGTCCAAATTAGTTATTAAGGTTTGAATTTCGCAGTGAGAGCGATACCTATTTTAAATGAAGTTTTGGGATCTCTTTCTAATTAACAGTACCTGGTAGAGGTTTCTCGCGTATCCAAGGCCTAGCTAACTAGGTTTCTTTGTATGTAATAACCTTTGTAAGGTCAGACCTGTTTTCCTCACTCCACATGCTGGATGGTAGGAGTTTGAAAATGTTCTCCCCATTTAAGTATGAACATAAAACCTGGAGTTGTAGCGAGTACTTAGTGTCTATTTGAGTACTATAATAAGTTTGAAATGAGGTTTACCTTCAGTAATGTTAGAGTTTAAGGTGAAAGCTACTTGTCTGAGCGTGATAATCTTTTCGCCAGATGGAGCTTTTTTTGGTGAGAAATCATCAAATGACTTCTTCAGCTCTAAGGCGGTCCCGCTCCGCCTTAGAGCGTATCAGACTTTTACTGGAACGTAAGGCAAAGAAGGAACATAAGTGTGGTTTTAGACAGTAATAGTCTGACAAGACCTCTCGTGTCCCGCGCCCCCTTGCGCTCAGTGCGGTAGAAGTCATTAGATGATTTTCCACCTTAAAAAAAGCTCCAATTTCAATGTTCATCCAACAGAACGTAATGGTAAGATAATTAATACCAAAGTGATTTACTGTAAAAAAAATCCGGGCAATTGCGAGTCGGACTCACTCAAGGAACCCTCAGTCCTTACAAACTTAACTATGAAAACAGTTTAATTCCCGAATTGAGTACCTAATGATGATTTTTCCGAATCTCAAAAAATTTTTTATCTTTGTGACATAACTACATACTTCTCAGACTTTTTCCTATACACCAGTATATAACTTGTTTCATCCCAAATTTCAGGATTCTATGTCAAGGGGAAGTACCTACTCTTTAAATTTTTATTTCCTTGAGAGTGTCAGAAGCTTAATTCGTTCACAGCTTCAAGAGACCGCAGACTTGCACGCGTTCCCGAGATAAAGGGAACAAGATAGACAGACAGACGGACCAAAAAGTGATCCTATAAGGGTTCCGTTTTTTCCTTTAGAGCTATATATATTAGAGCATCGGACCACTAGACGTACGGCGTTGCGCCATCGGTACATGGTGGATATCCCACCCATTCGTACAAAGCGTTTTGGAAACACATTCATTATGCGTACAGCTAAAGAGTGGAATTCCCTGCCGGAGTCTGTGTTTTCTGATAGCTACAACCTAGGAGTCTTTAAGTCGAGAGTGAATAGGTTACTTCTAGGCAAGCGTGCTCCATCGTCTGGCACATCATCACTTACCATCCGGTGAGATAGTGTTCAAACGCGAGCCTATCAATAATAATAAAAAAAAAATGCTACGGAACCCTAAAAAATCATGCTTGTGTTATAAGTACCAAACCCAAAAAAAATATGCTTGTGAAGACAATGTGGGAATACCGTGGCTTCGCTAAGACCTTGAAACGTTTGTTTATCCTGAAACAAAACAAGAATATATCCCCTTGCAATTAATTATCCTAAATCTAATTTACTACTCTTAAAGCCAGTGGTTAATCAAGCTTACAGGATTATGAAGTGAGAGAAACATGACTGTTTTTGATTTATCTCTGTACTGGCGTTCTGCCTCAGTTACGCGCGGGTGTAACAAATCATTGTAATTCACGGCTTTTGTCTACTATCTTCCACACTCTTAGAGGCGTGGCTGGAAAGACCTCACGGCGTCCTCACCTTTCGCATGACGCAGGTTCTCACCGAACATGTTCAGTTCGGGAAGTTCCTGCGCTGGGTTCATGACGCCCGGGTGTCACCATTGTGCGGACCGCCCGGAGTACACAGTGGAGCATACGATAGAGGTGTGCCCCGTATGGGCAGAGCACCACCGTGTCCTCGTAGGGGAGACCGGTGGCAAAGATTTCTCGCGCCGGGTACAGGCCATGGTCATTAATAGAAATCATTCCTAATAAATCACTCAGTCTATTGGAGAAAACGGCATGGCAGTCAGAAGATTGGCGGCATTGCCACGTTGAATGGCAATGCTGATTCTCGATCAAAGAAAGAAAGAAAGAAAAAACGTTTATTCGTACCTCACACATACAGTAGAATTAGGGTACATTGGCTGCATTCGATGCATCTCTCTCTCTGGTCACTAAAATATAAGCATACTAGCTGACCTGGCCACGCGTTTCTGTGGCTAAAGTTTTTGAGCAGCGCCATCTATTGATTACTTATTCAACCCAGTCGAAAGGTATCGACATCTGTTAGAATCATTTGGAGTTAACAGATAATTGTGACTGTCAAATAATAACAGACAAATAATTAGCAATAAATTAAAATTGTGACTATAATTTGAGATTTAAACTATCCTATCTCTCAAGTTGGATCGAACTGCACATGGTGTGCGAATTTTGTTATAATCGGTTAAGTGGTTTAGGAGTCCATTGAGGACAAACATTGTGACACGAGATTTATATATATTAAGATGTATGTACTAACTTTTGCCCGCAGCTTCGCTCGTGTAGGTACATAAAATATAGCCTATGTCACTAAGGAATAAAACAGCTTTCCATCGGTGAAAAAATTTTAGCAATCGGACCAGTACTTCCAGATATTACCTCCCACAAACAAAAAAACATGAAAACAAAAAAAAAACTTTACCTCTTTATTATATTAAGTGTAGATATGTATATGTAATTATGTTGAATGTTTTATTTAATATCTACACACTTTTACTCCCCCAAGGCAAAATACAATGTGCTAAAAACACTCGGAGGATCTCATTGCCGTATTATATTAATATAAATATATCGGGTTCTGTAGTCAGCCATTTTGAAACTGCATTCTTTTAAGACCCCAGTGGATCTCTAACTACCAGCAGTTTAGCTTCATTGCAATTCCAAGCACAGTTAAATGGACGCAGTTTTATTAAAAAAAACTCTTCTTTGAAATAAAAACTAATAGATATACCTAAGGAAGTCTATGTAGGTACATGTACTTTTATTAGCTCTAGTTCACTTCAGTTCACTTTGTATACGAAAAAAATTATAGTAGTTAGCAAGAAAGAGTACCTAATTTAACTAGTAACTACTCATTTGACTTAATCTTCCTCGCTATCCAATTTTACTTAGGGTAGGCACAAGGCACAATGCGTTTTTCTTTTACAATCTGTCCTGTAACCCGTTAACTCTCTCACTCCTCACTGTATCCTTCCACCTTTTCTTTAGCCTCCCTCTTCACATGTACACTCGTAACTCCATTTGTTACAATCGTGTCATCTTTTGCTCTTCACGTGACCGTACTAAGGTCTAAGCTAATTTACCACTGAGTCACATAGAATATATATTTATTTTTACTATCACGAGGGCGATGCCACTGGTAGAAGCTAGTCATTTTATATTTAAAACGAAGCCAGATAAATATACAGCAAAAAACTTTCAATACAAAAATCTCAAAATTGTGTACTCGTAAACCAAAGTTAAAAAAATACAAGCGAATACTAAACCAAACCTTTGACGTAGAAACACGAGACCGCATAAGATAACCATTCGCAGTAACAATAGAATAGATGCTACAATATTGCACCTCAGTTTGTTCCAACCAGCTCACTCTCAACCACAGAATAAATAAATGCAGAAGGTACACTGTATGCAATGAGCGACGCTAAGTTTACGGGAAATTTTTGAAAGGGATACTAGGGTCCTAGAACGCCACTGAAGAACACAGCTGGGCTTTAGTCAGTAAAAGCCTGACATCGCTCTACCCTAGAGCGTAGTTATTAGATGATTTTCAAATTCGCAAAAAAAAAATGCAACGAGCAATAACATGTCCACGCAGCCACAGACGCGTAGGAGCAGCGATCTCAAAAGAATACTAGTTGCTCAGTTTTTTTTTTGTATTTTTAAATTAACTTTAAATAATGCAAAACAAAAAATATCATACAGACGGGGAGTCTTACTAATAACAAAAACGGATTCCAAATTAAAACGTAACGTCACCGCCATTAGATTACGCGTAGGTATATGAAAGAAATTTATCTCTCTCTCTCTCTCTTCTTCTCGTCTTCTTCAAACCGATATTTTAAATGTTAATTGCATTTAATAACCGACTCTGACGAAATAAGAAAAAAATATTTTTAATGTTACTTATTTTTTAATCCCACTAACATATACTATGAAGGCGAAAGTTTGTGTGTATGTTTGTTCTTCACGCTCGAACGGTTAAACGGAATTTGATGAAATTAATATGTCATAGAATACTTTTATCCTGAGAGTAATAGTATGTTCCTTTGGGTCAATTTTCTACTTTGCTGGCAGAAGCTAGTATTATATAGACGTACAAAAAATTTAACTCAATTGTATAGAGTTGATCTTCTGTACTTACTTACATATTCTGTGCCCAAGGCTCCTCAGAAATCTAATCCTAGATAGCGAAGCATGAAATTTGATCTTCAGTACTCTTTTATGTCTCACCTATGATTTTCTTTGGTTGAGAAAATCTCGATTCTTTTAGTTTCGCTGGCGCGAGACTTTGTGAGCTCGAGTCTTTTATTCAGTTTTGGCTGACTTGGTGTTTGATACTTGGCTTTTTATGGCTTTGGTTGATAGAATGGAATAGAATAAACCTTATTAAGTTACTTAATATTACTTTATTAAATATTTTTGAGGTGAAAATAAAATTGATATTAGGCTCAGTAAAATTGGAATAAAACTGTTGGTAATTTTTTCTATTTACTTATAATTGATTTTAATCTTCTCTAGAAGGTAAATGTTGTTGTTTTTGTAACAACATGTTATAATCTTAATATATATAAATCTCGTGTCACAATGTTTGTCCTCAATGGACTCCTAAACCACTTAACCGATTATAATAAAATTCGCACACCATATGCAGTTCGATCCAACTTGAGAGATAGGATAGTTTAAATCTCAAATTATAGTCACAATTTTAATTTATTGCTAATTATTTGTCTGTTATTATTTGACAGTCACAATTATCTGTTAACTCTAAATGATTCTAACAGATGTCGATACCTTTCGACTGGGTTGAGTAAGTAATCAAAAGAAATTTTCATAATAAGAAAAAAAAAAAAAATTAGGCGGTACGAAGTTCGCGGGCACAGCTAGTATAATTGTATTGTGTCCACGGTTAATTTTTATAATCTTTTTTTTACTCGCATATTTTTCTCTTTTACTGCAACGATCACTATTTTCTCTGCATCACCCAAAAGCATTTTCTACCAATCAAGGCGGAAAATGCCTAAAGCATTAAGTCCACCTCTGAACCTTAATGCGTGCATAAAGTAGCCCACGCAATAGGAAGAAAAAATATTATTATTTCAGTAAATGTATGGGAAATGAAATGTAAATGTTCATTTTTTCTTTTCAGGTAAGTGTTATTTCTGATCAAGAATTCGCCCCTGCCGTACAAGTATGTACGTTCTGCTAAAAGGTAATTTAACTTTCCTTTTCTGGAGACGGCAAAGGTCGAACAGTACGAAAAGATAAAACAAACATTATCCTAGAAATAAGCTAAGATTATAGAAACATTAATCTACACAAACACGGCAACATGATTTAAATCATTACGTTTCTGAGAAAGGGACGCAGACATTAGAGAATTTAATAACATTACATACGTAGTACATTTAGTTAATAAATACATTTCGTTCAGTCTATGTTGGGCCACAATATAGAATAGTACAACAGAAAAAGAAAGACGGTTTCACTCAACCGGAGCAGTAACGGTTCGGAACTTCTTTGATTGATTTTGTATCTTTGATTCTGATTTCGGTTCGGAACTTTTATCAGAGATACAAACAAAATACTGCTCGCACAGAGGACCTCGCTCCCCCGTGCCGTCTGTTGATTACTCTTACAATTATTTTGTTTTGAATTCGGAACGTCGCTCGTGAGTTCGCTCTCCATTTATATTTATTTGAGTTTTTTAACCGACTTAAAAAAAAGGAGGTTATCAATTCGACCCGTATGTATGCAATATTACCAGAACTGCCCAGTTTTTGGTATATGTTAGTCTATATTGAATCAAAGTCTAAACAAATGTGCCAACAAAAGTGTATGTATGTGTGTATATAAATTAATAACGAAGAGTTAAAACTATTATATGTAGAAACACCGACTTCCGAAATTAAAGTTATTTTGTACTTTCAAATGTTTTTTAACATTGAAGTCGGTTGTATTTTTTTTTTTTGTAAAATGTTTTTTATTAGTTGTAATAATCTTTCATTTGTTGCTTCTGTTTTCGCCTCCGATTTCGATTCCGATGTCGACAAACCAAATTTAAAAAACTCCACTTTTCGGAAACCAATTCGGAATTCGGTTTCGATATATCTCTACACAACGAGTTAAAATACACCCAAATTAATGGATAGACTTCACGTGCTGAGAATGCAAGCGAACTCGCGACTTGAGTTGAGTCTGATGTCATGTCATGTGCAAAAAACATTGATTTTTAAATACCATATCATCATGCAATGATAATAATAAAATCATCATTGATGCTTTTACACCAATGCCCGAATAAAAAAAAAAAACACTGCCATGTATTACTCAAACAAAAAAAAATTTCACGGGCTGACTTAGAGAAATTGGAAACCTACTAATTAACTGTAATCATTTCAGTAATAATAATTGAATGTCATAATCATGGCCCTTCAATCATTACAACATTTTATATTAATTTTATCTTTGTTTCTGTCATAGATTTTTTTTCTGTCATTATCATGCACACATACAATAATAATTTAAAAAATGATCAGTCAGCCGTGCTATTTTTTACCAATTGTTGCTTCTGCTGTCTTTTCGCTCCGCCCTAGTGGAGATAAAAAGACGTGACTAAAACCAAGTCCAGTTCCATCATCGGACCACAAGACGTACGGCGTTGCGCCACCGGTACATGGTGGACATCCCACCTATACGTACAAAGCGTTTTGGGAGTACATTCATTAGGCGTACAGCTAAGGAATGGAATTCCCTGCCGGAGTCTGTATTTCCTGATAGCTATAACCTAGGGGTCTTTAAGTCAAGAGTGAATAGATTGCTTCTAGGCAAGCGTGCTCCATCGTCGGCCACATCATCGCTTACCATCAGGTGAGATTGTGGTCAAACGCGAGCCTATCCATTATAAAAAAAAAACTCACCTGTATTCTTCAGTTGCCCATTGCGTTCTAGGATCACGGTTTCCTTTAAAACAGTCCCCGTGGCCCTACGGTCACCGTATGTATGCGTCTGTGGGCACGCGCCTATTTTCTCTGGTTGTATAAAACCAACCTTCTATATTACCCTGTGTTTTGACGTTAGACAGCAACAGGTCAAATAGGGAGAGGTCACGAGGTCATTACTAAGTGAAATGTATTGAATTTCTGACCTAACTTAGACCATTAAGTTACGTTGTCCACTTCTAACTGTCACTTATTTGTCATAACTGCGTGTTACACCAATCTTAATAATATTCAAATGAAGTTATTAAGCGTTGAGTTGTAAATTGAGTATCGTTTACCGAAATTAAACTGGTATGTTTGATCATTCGTCGTGTCTACAATATCAACATGTCACAAACGAAATGGGTGTTTAATTAATTAGAATTTTTAATACGAAAACGTGTCTAATTTCTTTGCAATTAGTGTAATGGAAGAAAAATGTTCGTCATTGCAAAAATGTGTATAATTTGTATAAATAATAATGTAATCCGTAATTTTGACGCTTATAACTGTCGGTTCTGTATAATAATTGTTCATAGAACCATAAAACATGCAATATCCTTGTACTTAAGTACATTATAATTACTGTGTAGGTGTGACATTGCAACATACGTACTAAAACAGATCATCAAAACAAATGCCAAGTCTATGACAAGCGGACGGAATAAAGCGAATGACAAATCAACATAGATCCGTGGATAAAGATATTTTGTTACAGATCACGATCTACTGCATAAGTATAGCTTTTATTGATGTGGAAAAACATTCAAATAGTTGCCCTTTACTACGCGTTCCAAATGAGAATAGGACCGATTCCTTTGTTTTGACGTCTCGTCGTACTGTCAAATCGAAGAAATTTTGGCAAAATTGAAGAACTTATAGATGAGTAAAATTTAAGAACTGGATTCTGATTAAACTTTTTTCGTTCACAGTTCATAAACAAATTAAATTTTTCGTAAATTAATTAATGTTTCAAAATTTATTTCCTCGATTTGACAGTAAATCGTGTCGTCACAACATGGCGGCTGATCCTATTCTCATTTGGAACGCATTGTACGTTCTAAGAGCACAAGATTCCTTTTCAAAAAAATGTCTCGCGTCCCAAGCGGTTATTGGCCCTGCTGGACTGGGGGCTTAGACAAAGTAACAATTTAAAAACGATAACGAAGTTCGAAAAGACTAAAATGTATGGGATTGACTTAAGCCGCGTTAAGTCACGTGGTCAATCGACATCGTTATCGCAATTTGGTAGACAATGTTATATTTCATAACGAAACCATAAAGTAACGAATCGTTATCGTGTTTATCCCATACAAATGCGTAGACAAGCAGCACTTTCAGTGTTCGCCTTCGCCCGATCGTGATCGCCAAAAAAGATAACGAAACGAATGTTAAAACGCTGTAGTTATCGAAAAAATATGGCCGGATTTCATTCGGCAGCTGATTTTTGACATTGATTGATGACATACTCTCTTAGTATTTATTCTGTGTTATCGGCATTACTGCAGATAAATAGATTATAAAATGCATTCCCTGCGTTTATTGTGGGCTGCACACAATGAGAACGCCTGGGAGAGGCGCCAAAAGCGATTAAGACAGCGACGGCAATTGGAAACAATTGAAGAAATGCCTGAATTGTTGTTCATCCAACATTTCAGGCTTAATAAAAGAGCATTTAGGAAGTTATGCAAGGATCTTAAAGCTAATGCACGATTAAAAGGTTCCTATGAAATTCCCCTGGAAATAAAGGTAAGAAATTTCACATTACTAAAACAATATACTAGTAATTGTATGTAGGTATTGCAGGCAACCAGGTACTTAATGTTGTTGGTTGTTGTTCCTTATAACTTGAGTTAAAGCATCTTCGTCTGCTTAGTTTATAGGTACTATACAACAAAAATATTGTGGTACCACACAATACTTTATGAACTGCTGTATAAATAAAAATAAAACCACATCAGACCACATCCAACCTAAATAGGTTAACTTACCTATGTATTATTATATTTTTCAGGTGCTGTGTGCTCTTAGCTTTTTAGCTACAGGATCATACCAAAAAATTGTGGGTGTGGGCCAGCATTTGACGCAGCGGACAACAAGTCGCTGCATCAGGGAGGTTGTGAACGCCCTTAATCACAATTGGATGGTCAGCAGGTGGATAGTGTTTCCACAAACGCCACACGAGAGATCCTTAATCAAAGAGAAGTATGTAAATATATTTTTAAATAGTATAAATACCTAATTAAAAATTTTCTTAGGTTCCTACATATCTAAATAATTACTCTTTGATATTTGTTGTTAAATTGTTAAATAATTTACAGATTTCAAAGGACACATAATTTGCCTGGTGTGATAGGGTGCATTGACTGTACCCATATTGCTATTGCAAGACCGGTTGAGGAAGAACACACATTTTTTAATAGAAAAGGATATCATTCCTTAAATGTTCAAATGGTAAGCTGCTGGATAAATTCTAATCATAATACATATAAAACTATGTGGTTAACAAACTTCTCTAAAACTGCCTATGTATGTGTATATGTATTTATAAATAAAATAACCCTTATTTATAATATGAACTCAATGGAGAAAGTAAGAGGAAGCCTATGTGCCAAGCGGCACAGTGAAATAAAGGGACATTTATGGTATTCAAAGTGAAATCTATAAAATATCTTTTAAATGTTACCTTAATTCGAAATTAAATTCTTCCCCACATTGCAATTTGGTTCTTTGTGGAAACCAAACGATAAGTACCTATAGTTTTATTTTATTTTCTTTTCAGATATGTGATTACGACTTGCGCATTATAAATGTGAACTCAAAATTTGGTGGAGCAACACATGACTCACACATATGGTCTGCAAGTCACGTGAGCACATACATGGAAGGACTTCATGAAAGTGGTGAACATGTTTGGTTATTAGGTAAGTTGTTCCATATAGGTATTGTAAATAGTGAGACATCTGAAATAGCCCAATACGCCAAGCAATAATTGCACTACTAAGTGAGCATGACTACAAATAAACAGCGATTATTCAATTCTTTATTAGAACTGGAGTAGACTATTAACAAAAATACATTTCCTTTTTTTTAGGAGATTCTGGCTATCCACTGCGGCCCTGGTTGATGACGCCTATATTAAATGCTGAACCAGGATCCTAGGCAGAGGAGTACACACGACGTCATGTCCAAGCCAGGTCCCGCATTGAGCGCTGTTTCGGACTACTTAAAGCTCGTTGGAGGTGTATGCTTCGACACAGAGTTCTTCACTATCACCCTTACATGGCTAGCAAAATCACTAATGCATGTTGTGTGCTGCACAACATTGCATTAGATGCTAGAATACCACCTCCAAGTGATATGCCAGCTGGGGGTCTGGAAGAGAGTGAAGATCATGCTGTACAATATAGCACCTCCAGCAATGATAACCAAAATGAGTTAATCCGAGGCAGGGCTATGCGCAATTGCTTAGTTAGTAGGATGTAATATAGGTGAATAAATAAAATTACTATTAAACATTTTAATATTTTTATTAAGTCACTTGATAAACTCTATAAAATTTTAACCTTATATAATTAGTATCTCTACTTAACATAATAATTATATTAATCAGCCTTTATACGTCAACTGCCGGGCACAAGACAAGCCTCACCTCAATAGGCCATAATCCAACATGCAAGCTAGATCTAATGGACAACAAATTTCTATTAACTTAAATATTATATTGACTATTAATAACTAAAATAAATGCCAATGTGTATTACACACTGTCTATTAAAGAGATGAACCAGAGATACAGAAAGTTAGCCATGCAACACCTAGGTGAACTGCTTTGGTGTTCCACGGGTCAGAAAGGCTTATCTATATATATAAAAGAAAGTCGTGTTAGTTACACCACTTATAACTCAAGAACGGCTGAACCGATTTGGCTGAAAATTGGTGGGGAGGTAGCTTAAAACCAGGAGACGGACATAGGATACTTTTTTTTTTTTTTTTTTTTTTTTTTTTTGGGTAGATTAGAGTAGAGTAGGGTAGGGTAGAGTAGGGTAGAGTAGGGTAGAGTAGGGTAGAGTAGGGTAGAGTAGGGTAGAGTAGGGTAGGGTAGAGTAGGGTATAGTAGGGTAGAGTAGGGTAGAGTAGAGTAGAGTAGGGTAGGGTACAGAAGGGTAGAGTAGGGTAGGGTAGAGTAGGGTAGAGTAGGGTAGAGTAGGGTAGGGTAGGGTACAGAAGGGTAGAGTAGGGTAGGGTAGAGTAGGGTAGAGTAGGGTAGAGTAGGGTAGGGTAGGGTAGAGTAGGGTAGAGTAGGGTAGAGTAGGGTAGAGTAGGGTAGAGTAGGGTAGAGTAGGGTAGAGTAGGGTAGAGTAGGGTAGAGTAGGGTAGAGTAGGGTAGAGTAGGGTAGAGTAGGGTAGAGTAGGGTAGAGTAGGGTAGAGTAGGGTAGAGTAGGGTAGAGTAGGGTAGAGTAGGTAGAGTTGACAGCTTAGATAAAAGGTAACTATTAAGCGGTACGAAGTTTGCGGGGTCAGCTAGTTTTTACATATAAGCAAAACTTAAAAACGCAAAATCAAGAATCAGTCTCACAGTTACAGTCTTAAAATTGGCCAGTAGAAGAGGCAACATATTTGATAATTTAACGAAGTCACTTCTTTCGCCCAAAGGGTTCACATTATGTAAAAACAAACTTAACATCTTGAACAGCCTTAGGAATTCTGCATCTCAGACTTTTGCTAGTAGGTATCCCACTCGCAAAAGTCTGAGATGCAGAATGCCTAAGGCTTCAGACATACAAACTAAAAAACCTTTGATTACTATAGCAATAGGGACAAGACAATTGCTGAATTACTCAGTGTTCAGCGGTTCTGTGTTGTCCCTACTGCGATAATAGTCAAGCCAAGCTTGAGCGACGTTTACTAAACAGGTAAAAACCTGGTTCCGTTCGTGCTCAACCTCCAACGCTCGCATGTCTCGCTCGTGTTGTAGCCTAGTCCGGGCTTCCTCCAGCTCCAGGCGTCGTAATTCCACGGCCGTAAACTCGCTTGCCGCTCTCTCGAAGGGGGTCGGTGCCTGTCTACGGCGGGCGCGCAAACGGGGGCGGTTGGGAGAGGCAGCAGACTGCGGTGTCGCTGGCGACCTTAACCGCGGACGACGCCTGGTAGATGGAGAAATAGCAGACGTGCGGGGGGTAGGTGGCCGCCTTCGCCTCGGAATAGTGGGCGCTGCAGGGGTTGGCGGGGATGGCGCTGCCGGGGCTGGTGTGGCTGGCGGGGCTGGCGCAACAGGCTGCCGTCCTTGAGCCGAAGTCTGAGTGAGCACGAGCGGAAGGGGTGATAGTGTCCGTGTCTGGTATGATGACGAAGGCGGAAGCCAATTATTTGAGGGCTGTGAAGTGGAAGGATGAGGAGACGAAGTCAGTTGTGGAGTTTCTGCAAAAGAAAATTAGTGTTATTTTGGACAGTTTATGGATCCTTTGTTTGTTCAAAATGTATTCTTAAATCAAATACTGCTATTATTTTGTAAAATGTGAAGGTTTGGATGTTTGTTAGTTTCTTACTCAATCATGCAAAAACGGCTGAACGGATTTCGATGAAAATTGGCACACAGATATAGAATATAAATAGCAAAACTGAGGTTCTTTAGGAATTTTATATTTTACATATACATAACAAATAATATGATACTAGCTGTTGCCAGCGGCTTCGCCCATAATCGGGATAAAAACTATCCTATGTGTTAATCTGGGTTATAAACTATGTGTATACTAAATTTTATCCAAATCCGTTCAGTAGTTTTTGCGTGAAAGAGTAACAAACATCCATCCATCCAAACAAACTTCCACGTTTATAAATAATATTAGTAAGAAGTAAGATTTTAAGTCTTTAGACTTACCATCTAAGATTTCCAAAAATACTGAATTATCTTGGGTGATGGGATCATCCTGGGCGGCAGGATCATCTTGTGCAGTATTTAGAGGTCTCTGAAAAAAATTGGCAGTGGTAGATTTAATAAAAATAAGTGGTAGATGTAATGAAATTATTTATTACTGAAAAAGTGTATTTATTTTTAGTATGTAGTTATGAAAAATTTTTTTCAGTTATATAATAATATTTATTTTATAAATACTAATTAATAATCAGTTTAACCAAGTTAAAAATAATTTATCAAAAAATTAAATGTGTCTTTCATGTTGACTAAGTAACTTTTGTTGCCATTAACCAACATGTTGACCAATGTAATAGGAATATTTTATAAAACATCTGTCTACTAGAGAAATTAGCTCATTATTGAGCAGGAGCCTTGAAGGTGTATAGTACTTACATTAAATCCTAGCTCTTCTACAGAGCCTTGTCCTGCCACTGCTAAAGTACCCATTATAGCCAGCACTCTTTCATCGCTAGCTGACAAGGTTTGCCCGCTTGCTGGCCCACCTCCAGTCCCTCTTGCATGGTGCCTTATGGTCAATGCCTTTTTTTTTGTCTTGGACTTCCAATCTGCCCACACCTTTATTGAACAAAAATCAGTCATAGTTATAAGTACCAATGTTATAAGTAATAAATTTAAATGAGATTAAAAAGCAATTAGGTAAGAACTTCTGAAATAAATTGAAAAATAACAATAACATTTGGGGCATCTTCTCATATGGCCATCGGACACCAAAGCATAGCTTGTAATATACTATACTCGTACTTGTTTGACTTTTTGTAGTAAGAAGGTTAATGTTTAGTTGTAAGTTTTCTTTTAAATATTTGCTTTGTTTGTGTGCTAATAAAATTTTGTTTCTTTCTTACTATGGGTGTCAGAGATTGATCATCATCATCATAATTATCAAAAGTCTAGTAATAACAGAGAAGTACAAGCCAACCTTCATAACCGCAAGGTTGTGTCCTCTTATCCAAAACCCTTGAGAAAATAGCTTACTAGCCACTCTACCATCACACCAGTCTTTCAAAAAATGTTCATTAGATCCTTACTTTTTCCACTTGTCTGTAGTCTTGCTGACACCACCACCAACAGCATTCAATATGTTGGTCAGTTCAGTCCACAGTCGGTCTGACCGTACCCGACCTTGTGATCCAGCAAGAGGCCTCGCCAGGTCACCATGACTGTAACATAAACAAACGAAGATTCAATATAAGTACTTCATTGTTAAGACATTACATACTCATGAATAAAACTTGGATTTACTTACGTTTCCATATACTCAAGCAGCGTTGACAATTGCTCGGGACTTGCTCGCACTCTTGATTCCATGTTTTATCACTAAAAATTAAAATAGATTACTCCATCATCGTTTGAACACCAGTCACTTATAAAAAAGAGTCTATTTTGATTATCATTAAGTTTTGGAGACGATCTAAAAGTAATAACAGTCTATTCACTTACCACTGTAAAAATATCGTCTTTTTAACTTAAAAACAATTATACGCAACACTCACTGTCTTATTATTCTTATTTAATCTAATACTTTAACTGTATAGTAAAACGACTTGATTCATGAACAAGACTATATTAATACAAATTACACTGACTGCCTTACACAAAAGTTGGTTTAAAACTGAACAAATAATGTCTCTATTTTGCTGGGGAACACTAATCGCGCTAACATTCCCATGACCCTTGAGATCACTTGAGATTATCGGATATTTACGTCTGGGTTCGTGGTGGCGCAGCACGAGTACTTCAACACCGTCACCTCGGCGACCACCATGCCGATCCCGTGACGTCACCCAGCACTCCAACGGCGATGCTGACTGTGATGCCAATCCGGTGACATCACCCTTACACAGCACAGCCATCGCCAACACTTATTAATAAAATTTCAAAACAACAATAACTCGCGGGTTCAATCCGATTTGAACTTCTTGACTGACACTGACAGCAAAATTTTCGATACCATAACCAATATTTTTGTTTTTTGGCGAACAAACAGTTCGACACAACGATCGCGACCACAGTGTTACATTGGCTACGAAATGTTTGTCGTTATCTCAAAAACGATGACGAATTTAGATATCGTTTCGGTACGAAACGATGTTACTTTGTCTAAGGACCCTGCTACGTCTACGGTATCTTGAAAGTCGCGTACAGACATCGTGAGGCGTGCGCCGCGAATTCGTCACGCATGCCTCAACCTGAGGCATACGACGTTACATTTATGCGTGCGTCCCGAACAACACATGCTCAAGCTGAGCACGCAAACCACCACGCACAGTGTTCGTCAGTAGAAAACGCAAACGACACCTGTCCGATCACACGGAGCACACAGCTCGTATTAAGGCGGCGTTCGCAACGGATGTATGACGCAAATGCTCAATGTGAGCACACACGTCCACACAGCCCGAGGCATGCAAGACGAACCATTCGTAACGCATGCCTCGCGATGTCTGTTCACGGT
This sequence comes from Mythimna albipuncta, assembly GCA_929112965.1. NCBI lineage: Eukaryota > Metazoa > Arthropoda > Insecta > Lepidoptera > Noctuidae > Mythimna > Mythimna albipuncta. The sequence continues at coordinate 8,055,940 of OV815974.1, read as the reverse complement.
TTAGAGGCCCGCGTGGTACACAACGCACCGTCGATACGGGCTGCGAGATTGTTCGAAAGAGTCACTGCAGCCTTAAAACATAAGCATCTGAAGGAACAAGGTGGACCAATGACCTGGTGAAGGTAGCGGGAAACCGATGGATGCGGGACGCACAGGAACGTTCGATGTGGCGACGCTTGGGGGAGGCCTATGTCCAACAGTGAACGTGTATCGGTTGAAATGATGAAGATGGTGATGATGATGAAGGAACACAGGTGGGTTTAACACATTAGCTGCTGTGTGGGTCACCCCTGATGGGAACCATACTGCACAATTTGGGTCGCGTCGGTCACCGTAAGTAATCATCAAATAAATGATTAATCCACCTTTCTGGTCATAGAAAGGTGGATTAATCATTTATTTGATGATTACTTACCTCAAAAGAGAAGGGTACGTGACACCTACTCATGTTCATATATAAACTGTTCATGGCTACATAAAAAAAAAAAAACTAGTATTGTTTTTGAGTGAGAAATCATCAAGTGGCTTCTTCCACTATGGAAAGGGCGAGAAGGCTTGCGAGCAAGGGCTTTAACTAACTAGAACCCATCTATGTCCTTGTAATATGTGCATCAGTTATTCGTAGTAGTGTAACCACTACTATTTGCAAATGTAGTACAGTAGGTAAACCCGATGAAATTGTAGCTGTTATGAATAAGTTTGCCAACGTCGTAAACCAACTAAAAATACTCTTATATCCCCACAAATACCCACCGTTACCTAGAAGCGCGGTGTTGTGGAAAAGATTATAAACTATTTATGAATGTAATATTATGCGGTCTAGTTCGTCCTCCTTAGAAATGAACCTGCATTTTCATTTTCCTTAGAGAGGAAATTCTTGACCTTAATAAAACTGAATATGAGAGAAGTTAATTTTGTTATTACTTAGCAAGAGTTTTTTTTATATGTAATGAAATGTCATGTAAAGAGGAGGGATGACATTACTAAAAGAGTACTGAGTATACCTACGTGTAGATGGATGGAGAGGTTGACAGATTATCTGGTGAGAGTTACGGGATTCCGATGGATGCAAAACGCACAGGACCGGTCATTGTGGCGACAATTGGGAGAGGCCTGTGTTCAACAGTGGACATCTTTAGGTTGAAATGATGATGATAATGATGTTGATGGATGGAAAGGGAAGCCAAAGTAAAGATGGATTGTGTAAGAAGTGATATAAAAAGAAAAGGAAGTTAGTGAAAGCGTGAAGGGTGACAGGACAGAATGGAAGAAAAAAACGTGTTGTGTCGACCCCAAATAAAGCGGGACAAGGGCAGAAAGATCAGATGAATTAATTAATGAAATACTTCACTATAAAGTACCAAAATTATTCCATCTTGGTCGAACACACTATTAGAGGTAATTAGAGACAAAGAATGGATGGGTGGAGAGGGAGAGGGAGGCCAAAGAAAAGATGGATGGATTGCGTGAAGAATGATATGAAAGAAAAGGAAGTTTGTGATAGCATGATGAGTGACAGGGTAGAATGGAAGAAAAAAACGTATTGCGCCGACCCCAAATAAAATGGGACAAGGGCAGGAAGAAGAAGAAGAAGAAGAGACAAAGAATCAGCAATTAGTCCGGGTACCACAAAATATTTTTCTATTTGTCGGTCCGAAAATAGACCAAGAGTAAATCGGATCCATTCGATCTGATAGCGCAAACGCGACTCGATTACCATACGGATGGTATGGTAATCGAGTCGCGTAGTCAGTAGGTATCGATTAGATAACTATCATTTTTCATAAACTTTTAATGACTGTTTCTGGGTCTTTAACTAATCTATTCGAAGGTAGCTAGTGGGATGTGAACACCTTCTTCTGCGAAGCAGTAATGCAAAGGAAGGTCCGAAAGCGTGAAAGCGTCGGGAATCATAGGATGATTTCCAGCCACCATAGGCGTAGTTTTATAGACGGTGAGTTAAAAGAAGCTCACCGTTTGGTCATCCTGCCGTTCTTCTTGGAATACTGGATGACAGATTATCAGACTTTTTACCAGTCACAAATGCCAAAGAGCAGTAAATGACGACCGGGAACAAAGGCTAATAAAGAAGTCCGAATTGCACACTGATATACAATTTTCTCGGATCTCGTCTACGCTCTCCAATACGGTGGACGGACCTCATCAAAACGGTGACACACTGCAGCGTAAATGAAGGCTCCCAAGCCGCCAAACACAGAGCTGCATGGCGTCGTATCGCGAGTGAGGCGGTGGTGCGGGACACAACCGAGACATGACCACGACCACTCTGTCAAGAGTACACGACTGAGAGAAGAAGAATACAATTTTCCATACTTATGGTTACTCATCTTGGGTCTTGGAAACTTTCTCTTAACCCATGTGTAGCTGTTATTGTACCACGAAATGCTAGACTTTCTTTCGAGGTGAGAAATCATCAAATAGATCCTCTCACTCTGGGTGGAGCAAAAGTAAGCGTCAGACTTCTACTGACTAAAACCCACCTGTGTCTTTCAGTTGTCCTGTGCGTTTCAGGGTCACGGTAAGTATTTCGAATAATTTTGTAGGCCATAAGACGCTACATTGACGAACAATTCTTTCAAACAAATTCTTTTGTAATTCTCTCGACGGGTCTTTATAGAGATGTGGGTAGATATTATATCTACGTACCTACAGGTAGATAAACCGCATTATTTATGCGTGCTGATTTTCCCCTTTTCCATCTGTAGATACAAATGGCGTTTGAATGTTTTTGAAAGTTCGGAGTTTCTGAAGTGTGTAGGATTAGGATTATTCGCATTGACGTTCTGATTTATAACACATCAACTATTCTACCAAAGGCTACAAAATAAATATTGCTCACTTTATTTTAGAAATATGTTAGATTAGAACTCATATTATTTTATTTTATAAAAACCGAACAGAATAAAGTATTACGAAAGAACATATTTTCTACAATAGTTTATAAAACACGTGTAACTGGAGCTGGCTAGGAAAAATCTTTTCTTTTCATAACTCTTGTATTAAAATTATGTGACACACATATTATCTCTACATACAAATAAGACCTTCAAACAATAGGACGAACATTCCATTGATGTAAAACAACAGAGCTTCGAAGAACATCCACGTGTACCCACATAATAAATACAACTACAGATATACGTAGGTATATAAACATGTTAAGGCGCTACACACGTGTCTCGATTTTTCGGTCCGTTACTAATACAAACACAAAAGGTTCAGAAATATACAGATTATACTCATTGCTACGATTTTCTCGGAAATTATAAGTAGCCTTTGATTCTACAAAAAAAAAAAAACGCCGACAGAAAACAGACCTTTAAAAATAAAAAAAGTTAAATAACATTTTGTCATATGTTTTAAATGACGAGACGCGATGACATCTTTGGATCAAAATTATACAGCTTTTATAAAATTTATGACATAATTAGATGTATTGTTTTTACATTTACCTCCTAATAATATGGATCTGGGCTGGATATGTCTGTCGCATGCTGATCAAAGGGAAGATAGGCCCCCTGCCTTGAATCCATAAAATTGGTGTCCTGAAAACGCACGATGGGTTTGCAAGAATATGGCTGTCTTCCTTAGAAATGTGCAAGAAGAGGCTCCCAACCCCTAAGTGTTTACCCCCTACCTGTTATTATTTTGATTTTCGTAATTTTAATTCTTATTTTGTTTTGTTTTAATATAATCTTGATTTTAATATATACATAGTTATGTGTGTGTAAAGTGTTTTTATTTTATTGTATTTATTTAAGTCCGCCATTGTGTAACCGACTGCCTTAAGCACGCATGACAATTCAATTACTCCTTCGTCGACTCCTCTCAGGTATACCAAGAACTGGGAAACATATCTACTAACAACAACTATTGGAATTTCCCTGAACTTGATTTATTGTGGTGAGTGGTCCAAGTTAAAGATTACTTTGTTAACTGCATAGTGCTTGAGTAAGGAACAAAAACACGAGAGAAGAAATAAAAATATATAGTTTGGTTACTATTATGGAATATTTTTCAACTTGAGCTTCCTCATAAATAGTAGGTAGGTTTTTACATTTTGATACAAGTGCAGAAAGTTTGTCATAAAATTGTGGTGGAAAGAGCATGCGCACTTTTCTACACTAGTGCGGAAAATAATAGACTACTAATAATAGACTTTTGCGTAACTATTGATTTAATCTGACATATTTGTTTGGCTATACTATATAATATACCTACAACATTTAACTGAATAAATGCACACCCTTATAGAAAAAAACCTCAGTGCATTGACGTTTTTTTTTCTATGGCAGATAGCCTCATCGGCCTCATCTAGCTTAAAGTGACGAAAAAAAAATTTGACGTGTAAAAGTGTTTTTTAAACCTATTTGCACCGCAAATAATAAATCAGCGTCTCCGTATTCCAGCTTTTTATGTCACTGACAAAAAAGAAAGTTTAAGACTGACAGTTTAGTTTTTAATTTAGTAGTATAAAATATGTTGACAGTGTCACTCACTAAAACTGTCAAAAATCACTGGATTTCTAGTACATACTGTCATCATATTTTGTACTTTATATTTGCCGTTGTTATTCTAAATTTGAAAATCCATTCTCCTATCCCTTGCACCACACCCTACCACAAGCAAGCTTGTTATAGTTGTCCAACTCTATGAGGATTATTGTTTATAGGTCCCTCTCGAACATTGCACGGATCTATAAATTGGCAAACTACTGAGTGATACGAGTGGCTTATCAGGCATCTTTAATTAGAACTCCGATGAGGATTTCGTTGTTATTTTGATTTATAGGAAATGTCGGGAGGATTTGTGGCGTTGAAAACAACAAACAGTGACTTTTGAAGTATAATTGATAGGGCCCGTTCCAAACATGTTGCTAGGCACCAGTGACTGAAAAGTTGAAAGGTAATCGGTTGTCTTGGTATGGTCATGTGAATAGGAGGGATGAAGCGCATATTACTAAAAGAGTTCTGAGTATACATGTAGTTGGATAGAGAGGGAGAGGAAGGCCGAAGAAAAGATGGATGGATTGTTGTTGATGGATGATAGTGTGGTGGCAGGACAGAATGGAAGAAAAAGACGTATTGCGCCGATAGTGACACTTAGTTCTCAATATGCGTTTTGTGAGGTTTCCCAAATTAAAACAGTGATCCCAAAGTTAATAATTAGGTAGTACCTACACCCAAAATAGACAGACAGTCGGACGGCAAAATTATCGGGAACCTTTGCAGAAACTGAAATAATTACTTAATTCTGCTTGCAATGTCAGGTAATTAAGCAATTATAAATGAATTGGCAGCCCAGTTTTTGTTGCCTCCAGATCCCACGGTGGTAGGCCAGCCAGAAGGCTCGCCGCTTCGCGGGAGACCGTGCAGTATCCCCGCACCATCGTTATTGCCATGACCCTCTGGCAGGCGTTCAGTATGGCCGCCGGTTGCTTTTTCAGCGACGGCGCCCACACCGGCGCCCCATAGAGGGCCATGGACCGAACGATCCCCGCGTAGAGCCTCCGGCAGGAGGCGTCTGGACCGTCGACGACGTCGACCGTCGGCGAAGTCGTCGACGGCGCGCACTGTTCCCGCGTGCCTCAAGGAGTTGTCAGCAACAGCAGGGACCCAGCCGGGTCGAAGCCTACTGGGGCCAGGGTTATCCGAAAGGGCGCTCAAGCCCCGGTATGAAGGCTAGAAAGAACGGGGTGGGTCTTTTAGTCAGTAAGAGTCTGACACTATCTCCCGCTCCGCCCAAGAGCGGGGGATGTCAATGGATGATTTTTTCCCACCATAAAAAAAAAGCCCAGTTTTTGTTGTTTAATTGACTGGAACTCAATTAATGACAAATATCACGAAACAAAAGCTAATTATCGATCATTAATTAAAAATAGGATTGAAATTGATGAGACTTTATCATTAGATTCGAATCCTGAAATAACTAGGGAATTACGTAACAATTTGCTCTTGAAATTAAATAACAATAATGTGAGTGCTTGCAGCAGTTACTTGGTTCCTTCAGTCACTGCTTCTTCATGAGGTTTACTATTCTTCTCATCAGTTTCTTCATCAGTACGTTGAATTCTGTTGTAGTACTGATCTCTTCTTCAATTTGTACTGTAGTCTCTTCAGGTGGTACTTCATCACTGTTGACTGTTTTGACGCACAGGATCGGTCGTTTTGACGACGTTTGGGAGAGGCCTATGTCCAACAGTGTACGTCTTTTGGCTGAATTGATGATGATGATTTTGTAGTAAACAATTATTTTGTTAATTAGTTCCTAGGTTCCTAGAGGCTTCACCTGGCTCGGTAGCCGGACCATCCAGTGGCGTGCCTGATGCCTTTACAGGGGGCAAGCCAAGGAATCTTGACCTAACTACTACTACCTTGACCTAACCTACTAATACATTTTTTTTTTTTGAAATCTTGGTGTTTCAAACACTTGTTCTTTATAATAATATGTAATATTATTGGCAAATACTCACAATTGAAACAGCGGTAGCTTTTCGATGTTCGCTTTTTTTAAACACACTTATCACTTAATTGTAGAGAAAGAGAACCAACTTTCTTTTGGCGGTTTACCAATAATAATGAATGAAATAACAGCGTTCAAGTACTTTTGAGAATTTTCATGGCACTAGCGAAGTTATTTGAGTCATACCTAATGTATTCCAAGCATTGTTATTAACTTTTCTGAGAAATATTCAAAATAGTAAAGTTACAAGATTATATTTATCTTTAAAACTCAAACCCTACCTGGCCAATATCAATTCCACACATAATAATATCCACACACAACCACAAGTATAGTTTCCGAATTCATAAACTGTTAAATGACGGAAAACAAAAAAAAACTATCAAAACAATCATTACGTACAACACGATAACCGATCAAAGCAAATTTGAACTGAGTACTTTTTAGTTCGTACAACTTTACGCGTCATAGAGGGCGCCTCGTATTATAATATGCGTAAAAGATTCATTGATAAAATTCCCGAACGTGGGCTTATTTTACTACAAATCTGGTCGACGAGTACTAGCACACAGTCACATACTTTACTCACACAGACTCACATTTTTCATGTTTTTATAGGGAAGAATAAGATGGCAGATAAAGCCCGTTAAGAAGCCTATCGGTTAGAGCGAGATCGGAGATCGCGTGTCATTGTTACGTAGAACTGTGCAAGATGGCAACGTTGCATTAACCCTGCGTCCCGAATTACGATAAAAGTGAATATACCGCGAATACGACCAACGCGCGACGTCACAATTATTATTCAGTTGCGCTTAATTTTGTGACTATCAAATTTAGTCGGATTCGCGATTCATTTTTATCTCGATTTGGAACGCTGGGTAAGTTGTATTTATGAATGAATCTTCCATTACGCGCGAAGTTTAAAGTTTAGATTTTTATTTTAGATAATTGGTTAAATGTTCCATGACCTTAGATGTTGTGTTGTGTCATGAAATTTTACCGCAAGCCAGGCTTTTTTGCTTATATGGCTCGCACGCCACTGCCTTGACCCACTACCCAAAGAAAGAATAAAGCTTTGGGAAGAACATCACCTACGACCATTCGATTTCTTAAATCCCCAAGAACATCTTCCGCCTTAACGTGAATTGCATTGGTTTTTAAGGAAAGCACTAAATCGGTTGCGCACCCAGGTACACTGCTACAAACACAACTTGGCGAAATGGGGTTTTATGGACCCTTAGCACTCAATGTGAGTTTGGTTCCCCTGTTCAAAACATGAGCCACATGTTAAAGTTCCATATGCCCAGTTTTTTTTTAGGTGTCAAAATCATCTAAATGACATCTACCACCCTTGGGCGGAGAGCGGGGTGAGTCAGACTTTTACTGAATAAAAAAAACCCACTCTTGTTCCTTCTCTGCCATTGTTACCGGACCCCGGGGAACTCTTTGCCCTGACAAGTCCTTGAGGCGCGTATGGAACACTACGAGCTGTCGACGACTTGGGCTTGATCCGGACAGTTCCTGGACGGTCACACGGCGAGCTACCCATTGCTCACCATACGCAAGCCCGCGCTTACTTCCATGTGCCCATACACCTGCATTTTGGAGGATTTTATGAGTCCCAACGATGCTGCAGTTAACGTAACCACCTACTGGGCACCAACGGTTTAACAAGTTTACCATCTATTCGAGAAGAAGACCTGGCTAGGTTTGAAACCATGACAAACAACTTATAAGTCGGAGCTATTTTCACTGAGCCAGCACTACTCTAGTTTTCGGAATATCTAAAAATTAGCTACAAAAAAGGTGGACTTTTTGTTCCATTTGTTGATATCAATGACACATTGCTCATATCATAGAAAAAAGGTACCTATATAGTCTTCAGTGTATGTTTTCCTATGAGCGGAAGTAAACAGTGGGAAATGGATTAATAGTGTGTTTGCTGAAGAGAGCTCAGTACGGTATCACTGGTAACACAGCGGTAATATTGTCTGTGTATTTTATAGTGATGTTCCGGATATCCGTATCCTTGAAAAAGATCCGTATCCGTTACATTTTTGACGGATCATTTACGGATCTTTTATGAATATTTCATATTCTTCTGCATGTTTCCTATGTAGGTGATTTTTTAATGATGTTGTGATATGGTGTTGTGGCTTTATTTATTTATTTATTAAAACTTTATGCAACGCACAGGTACAAAGGCGGATTTAATGCCTTAGGCATTCTCTACCAGTCAACCTAGGGTGGTGAAGAGAAAAACATGGCAGGTGCACAAAAAAAAAAACAACAGCAAAAAAATATGGATTATTAAGAAAAATAAGGGTGCAAATGTATATATATAACTAAAATAGACATACATATATATTTAATATAATATACCTACATATATATTTATATAAAGTAGCAGAAGGGGGGTTTTGAAACGACTCCGCTATTTGTTCTGAAAGTAATGCTGCAACTTTCGCTTAAATGCATACTGACTGGTGGCCATCCTGATGTCGAGAGGAAGCGCATTCCACAGAAGTATGGACTGTATATGAAAGGAAGAATGAACAAAAGAAGTAGTATGAGAGGGACAGAGCAGTAGGAGATTGTTAGAAGAACGAAGACTCTTAGAATGGGAAGAACATAAATATTGAAAATGAGATAAAAGATAAAAAGGAGGGGTAGGAGAGTTGAGCAGAGAGAAGAGTGTAGTCAGTGCGCGCAAACTTCTTCTCTGGCGAATGGGCATCCATTTGAGCTCCGATCTGTAACTCGAAACATGGTCACATTTTCGCAAGTTAAATATGAATCAGATGCAGTTGTTGAGGAGCCTGTCAAGTTACCCTACCCTTACGGGAATACTTTCCGCCATGAATTTTACACTTCGCAACTTTTGACCTGTAATACAGGTTCTTATAGAAACCTAATTCAGGCACCAGTCTCTCACTTAGTTAAACCCGGTGTTTAAATTGTAAATTGTTAGAATGTGGTGCGAGTCCCAAACACTTTCTTGTCTCTCATGCTGAAGGAAGACTTTTGGCCGCAGGGCGTGGTGTTCCGTCGCTTCCGCGGACAGGTGCCACAGAACAGCACGAAGTGAACTTAGTGCAATGTGAAGTGTTACTAACATAATCCTAAGTCTTATTTACTAACAACAAGTTGTATTTACTCTATATATATGTTAGTCTGTAAGGTATATATCTATGGGCCAAGATACCTGATAATAAATGATTTATTATTTTATTATTATTAAGTAACTTTGAGTTGAGAAAATAAACGTTTTATACTGTTATATTATTGTTAATCATTAATTAACGCAAAATAATTCCAAATTCCAATACTAAATTTCTCTGTAGATTTTTTTAACTCGTAAAATAAAAAAAAACGTTATCTATGCTGCCAGATTAAACTATAAACAAAAAAAGAAAGACTCACACAACGCAAGTCCAAACATGTTCGGTAACGCAAAGCGTCTAGTGCGGCGATCCGTATCTGTATTCGCGGTTTTTGACGCCAATGATCCGTATCCGGTTTCGTATCTGCGGATCTACATTTTTAATTATCCGGCACGTCACTAGTATTTTAAACCAAGCTTCAACTTTTTAGGCTATGATATTTTTTCTCGGTTTAATGAAATATTTTTACTAAAAAAATAACGAATGTAAAAGGTTCGTTTACGCTCATTATTTTGTTAAGCAATGTTATTTATTTATCAACATACTGGTTTCATGTATAAAATGATAAAACAAACTGTTGAAAGACATTAATAATATATTTTTGTGTTTTGAAATTTTTTGGCAACGAAAAGCTTAACATATCATGTATACTTATCGCCATAATATATTTCTTATCCATCATATCACCATGCGCTCGTGACTAGCATACATCGGCAAAGGAACGTTAACAAACCTTCGATTTGCCGACGACATTGTCCTTTTCGTCTCCACAGCTCTTCTAGAGTCAAGAGTCCTCCAGAACTTCTAGAGTTCTGGAGCTAATTTATACTCCAAGAGCTGACTAGTAAGTTAAGGTAGGACTTAATTAACATATCGGTCTCAACGAATAACCAAAAGCACAAAACGATGAGTGAGTGAAGGAACTAGTCTCTTTAGAAAGCCGTTGAGAAAAGAAAATTGGTTGCTTAATCAAAAAGCTACTAGTGATCCAAAGCTCTTCCTGAAGCAAAAGCCCATCGACATATGGTTCTGTCCGTCCTGGCCAAGAGTGCTCACCGAATCGAAAAAGTCCTGCTTTAGAGTTTGCCAAAGACAGTCACTGTTGTGTCTGCAAAGTGGCGAGACAAACTGGACGCGTACGATGAGGTGGCGCGGAAATAGGATTCCTTCCTTTTTTTTTCTTTTCATGTCGATGCTCTCAAACTATACTTTTTCTGACCAATGTTTGGCAACCTATTGGATGAATAGGATTCCTGAGGCCCTACCACGAGCTCTTATTTCATTTGACGACCCTTGCTGAAAGGGATGGCACTATATAGGGCGTATAGCTCCATCTCTGTCTCGCTTACACACCTGACATTTTAACACATCATGGTAAGGCCCCATACAGGAGTTTGAGGAGACTCAACAGTAGGAGAGAATACGCTAATAAAAAATTAAAGTAAATTGTTTCATTCACCTTGCCTGTTCAATTTCTTTCGTGAGGGGGACTAAATTATCTACCCTTGGGTGCGATAAAAATGTCAAATAGGCGAAAATTACCGGAATATTGACGGAAATATTTCAACACGTGGATAACGCGTTTCCTCGGTTTGACGGGAGTTTGTAAGTACCTTGGGGATGCTTTCGGCAGTAAAAAAACATTGGCTTGTTGATAAGTTTATAACTGTATGAGCATAGAATGAATGAAGTTTAAAAGAATAGACTTCAAGGTTTCTGCGGGGCCCTATGTTAGTTACAAGTTTTCTTTTTGTAGTTTTTATCTGTATATTAGAACTAGTTTCTGCCAGCGGCGTTGCTTGCGTGAAAGTAAAATCTCAACCCAAGGAAATATGTACCCGGTCGCCGTATGTGCTCACTGTAGCAACATTAAAAAAATTCATAGATCATACATAACATAAATAATAAGCCTTTTTAAGAGTTTGAACCCGCGAACTACAACTCGTAAATCGGGGCCGTAACCACTCGACTACCGCCGCATGATGTTTATTACAAAGACTATCCGAGCTCTCGTTTCCAATCAATACCCATTAACCATTCTTCATGCCGCACTCTAGTTTAAATCGAAATCAATGTCCCTGATTGCCAATAACTGTCAATTTAAGCAATTAATCAAATTACATCCTCCTTTGAGCTCAGGAAAACTAAAGTGGCTTGCGCAAGTGAATAAACAAATTGCATTGTTTGGGACTGAAAGAACTCGTGACGACATAGTATTTATTACTTAAAATAGTCGCGGGGAGGTGGCTATTGAGTGACTTGTGCTCCGGGGAAAGGTTGAGGGTACCAGGCCACGAGGAAGATCGCCTATGAAGTGGACTGACCAAATAAAAGCGGCAGAAGGTGGCTCATCATTACTATATGAATGCACGAGGAAGGCGGTTATCAGAAAGGCGTCGCGGCGTGTTGTAAAAGGTTAGGCAGATTTATTAAGTCGCATACAGCCTGCTGTAAATGAAAGACTTTGCCGTCGACATTGTCGCAATGTATTTATTTATGTACAAACACTTAAAATCGAAAAGAACAGTGTATCATTCCATGTAACAGAATTCATAGAGTGAGGACGCCTTGCGCGCAAGAACCGTGCTTACTACGCACGCAAACAGAGTATCTATTCAACTATGTATTCACATAATTATCACTCACGCAGCGCACGCACGAAACGAGCATGAACCTGCTCAGGTACATGCTCGGTTCGTGCGTGCGCTGCGCCTACACTTATGAAATGCACCTTTTATGTATGATACGTTACAAACAGTCTGTATCCGGCATTTCAGAAAACGGAAATCGTTCGCGTAAGTGAATGAATAAATTGCATTGTTTGGGATCGAATGAATAAATTATAAAGCAGTCTTTTATTATGACGTAGTGTGACGTGGCGTGACGTCATATGAACAAAGGGTAGGTTTAAAAATAGGTGGAGGGTTCTTGTACGTGACACGGACGGTGGCGTCCGCGTGCGTGCTTCTATCAAGTGCTTTACGATGGACGGATAAATTAGATGTAGGGGTTTGATGAAATATGATTCATGGTTTTTGGTTAACTGAATATTATCAGAGAAAAGTATAGGAGATGTTTTAGTTGATTACAAAAAAAAAAACTGACAAAGTAGTTTTCGAATGGATAATTGTTTTTTTAGTTTTTAGAATGATTAAACATAAAAAGTACATGAAAAATAAAATCAGTTAACTAATTAAACTTATATACTGATTATACCTAAATAATGGCGTCAAAAAATTCCTCCGCATAGCTGTCGACTGGAACTGTGCCCAAAAGACTGGCGGCATTGCCACGTTGTATAGCAATGCTTAATCTCTGACCAAGTTTTTAGAATTAGGTAATAAAATATCTCGTCTTGTTTTAGCTTTTTTTATACTAAAAAACGTGTTGCCCCGACCCCAAATAAAACGGGATAAGGGCAGGAAGATGACGGTAATGATGATTTTTGATGGAGTTATGTGAGATACTCAAATTCAATACCTACCTAATAACGGCATTGATCTGCGTGTCCACTATAACAATGCACTCAGGGTACTGTTGGGGCTGCCGTGGCGTTGCAGTGCGTCAGGGATGTTTGCTTTGCCGCTATAATCAGGAAGAGATGTGCCTCCCTACTCGCTCGCGTTCGTGGCAGCACTAACACTATACTGAGTGTTTTTGCAGATAGGTGGGAGCCCCCATGCTGCAAAACATGGTTGCGCCTTCATGTCGTAGTCTAGTTGTGTGCGTAATTGTTTTGTGAAACCTACTAACACTAGTTTAGTTACAAACAACATATGGACCTCGTCCGAAATAAATGTTTTATTATTATTATTGGAGGAATCGGTTATAATAAAAAAATCATTCGCGTACATACATTAATATCACAATAATGTTATAAAGGCAAAAGTTTGTGAGTGCGTGTGTATTTTTGTAACATATTCATGCTCGAACTTATAAACCATTTTTAAAGGTAGCCTAACCGAAAGCCCAATTTAATGTTCACGCAGGCTTCTCAGTTTGCTATCGAATTTCCCAATACCTTTTTTGGTAATTAACATACCTATTTAATTTCACTAATCTAATCAAAGGCAGTAAGCTCTTGCATTACCGACAGTACCGACTTACCTATGTATTGCTAATTGGCTAGTAAAGAAGCATATCTAATAACTATACGCGGATACCATGGCGACCACTAAGGGCAGTTATCACACTAGCGGTTTGCGAGCGGCTGCGAGGCGAGGTGCGCGCGCAGCGAATGCGTTGCGTACACGCAACAGCACCAAAGTGAAGACATCGCGAACACATGGCAAATTCACGTTTCAACGCGTGTTTGTAGTTTGTTCACGAAGCACATACCATACACTCACAAAATGGGTTCGGACGAGGAGACACTGTTGTTGGCTTTGTTACTTCGAAGATGCCGAAGACCCGCATCTCGATGCCGATCTCGTTACGCGTCCGCAACAAATTCACTGCACATACGTGGCGTGTTTATTGCGCGTTCGTAACGTATTCGTTGCGCACCCGCTCCGCTTTGAGGACGCTCGCAAACCGCTAGTATGATAAGGCCCTTATTTCCACGCGTGTACCCACCAATTTCAGGCAAGTTTAGTCAGCATTATGTACGAGTATAAAGTTTATTTTGTTGGCTTCTGTTTTATAAAATAAACTAAGTAACTAGCTATACTTATTATATAATTAATTATAGCAATTATTTATGATTTAACCAATGACTTTTGTTATAAATTATTATTATTGTATTTGATAAAATTATGTAATGATTTTATTTATTCTAGAAATTAATTTAATGTAGTTTAAGGACATTTATAATTATCAATCTGTTCGACACAACTATGTTGTTATGAAAATAAAGATACTACTACTACTACTACTCATTATACTCCAGTCGCGATATAATTAGACTTTTTACAAAAAAACTTTTTGACTGTCTGACGTCCATTCAACCGATGGTGACATGATAAATGGCGGCTGTAGTAAATAGTTGACACTGTAACCACTTTTTTGCTTTTAATGCCATCCTTATAGGTACGGAAGAGAAGTCAAAATCGGTTGAACGGACGGTAAAAAAAGTTGTTTTCAATGACTAATCTTATTGCGAATGGAGTTTAGTACTAAATTATAGCAAGGGAACATACTTTCGTGATAAGGAGTATAGACATACCTATCTACTGTGCTAGTAGCTCATGGTTTACCAGTGTAGTTTTCATCAAAACCAGTTTAGCCGTTTGCGTTTCAACGAGTAACGTAATACAGACATACCTACATACTTTCTTATTCAATTTTTTTTTTTTGACCTACCAACATACATATTTACGCCTATTTTTTTCAATTGTTATTTTTTTTATCTTATTTAATTTATGTTCATGGCATCAGAATACCCTGACCGCTAAGCTTGCTTGCATTCGAAACAAAGTTTTCAAAGGGCGTTTGGTGTCGCGGTGTAGGATTCAAGCGATTTTTTTTTACGTGATCAGGCAGAAATTGCCGTGATGGTACATTTAGCGTTCTATCTTTTTCTTCTTTTTGAGACGATGATTAAGTTCCTAAATTGTTTGGGACTAGGTGACTACGATCAATGAAGCATCGGTGACACTCATTAAGCCCTCCAAAATCAGATGTACACACTTGCAGCACTACAACGTGTGGTGTAGATTTCTGTGGTACTATAATATGACGGTGGCCAGAAATTGATCTAATAATAAAGCCAGAAGACAGTCGAGAAGAGTTTTAATAAGGTTTATTATACCGTGGGTGTACGTGCGTGATAAGTGGGTTAACTTCCATTGGGAGATTGATCACGGACTGTACCATTTCCATTATCAACCTCTTAAAACATTATCATAATATCAAAATAATATTTTAAACTTTCGAACCGTTTCGGTTAAGTCTACGGCCTAAACTAAAAAGAGAGCCGAACATTTGATTATGACTTTGGTTTCGGCTGCAAAACGTGTTTAGGTCGGCCACTAATATTATGGGGAGAAATACATTCTGCGCGGACAAAGCCGCTAGCAGATGCTAGTGACCTCGTAAAATAACTCCCCCTCCTCTTTATCACGCCTTTCCACGAATCAGCTCCTTATATATTCCGCTCGCGTAATACTACATCTAGACTAGTCTGAGGAATATGACATAGTCAATAATAAACAAGATTTCCTATGATCCTGCGCCCCGGAGTGCATCGAAATGCGCTGCTTATTACATGCTTGTCACGCACAGACCTAGACGTGACATGATATCAGACAGAACTCATGATTTCGCTTTCTACAAAGAAACTGAACTTTGATGTCTTTGATATTAAAAAGTGCAATAGTGTTGAAGTCGACCTTCTTGGCAGTCGCTATTTGATGCATAGTTTTTCTTCTTCTTAATATAACTGTCGTATATTTGAAGTTAGATAGACTTTTGTTCGGTTTTGTCAACGTGATCGCCTTATGGCTTTACTCATGTATTTTCTAATGTGAACAATATACTTTTAATGTGTACAATTTCTGCTTTTTGATTCTACAAAAACCTCTACAAGAAGTTAACAAATAGACAGATAAAAAAGGAAAATGTTTGATCTTGGAGTCTGAGACTAAAACAGAGAGTTTTTGTGTACTTTTTTAATTCATCATCGTCATTTCAGCCGATAGGCGTCCACTGTTGGACATAGGCCTTGCTCAAGTGTCACCACAATGAACGATCCTGTGCTTCCCGCATCCATCGGATTTCAGCAACATTCACTAGGCCATTTGTCTACCTTTTTTAATTAAAGAACAATTATTGCTCAAATCAAAATATGTATCTAGAGCAGTGACTGCATTTCTGATCACCTGTGGTTGTCTTGGAGCCGGAACTCCGTATGTTACTGAAATTAAAAGCAAGTTTATGGACATCTCGTCAGGTTTTGGAACCATGACGTGATGGTCACGATCTTGCATTGAGTTTCCTAAATTTTCCTAATTTTTTTGATACAAGAAAGAGGCGAAATAGTCTTAGCGGCCTTATAATTCATTAAAAATATATAAATACATATAATAAATCTGTAAAAGTTTTCAGTTGTGCGCATCACATTAAATGTACGAAATCAATGTAGATAACTTTTATACATTAAAATTGTGTTTAACTTGAGGCTTTGTTTCATCGCAGTCGTTTGACTATATCGTACATTAATTTTACGAACTTCACCGGTTTAGCTAGTAAATAATAAAAGTTTTTTTTTTTAAATTATCATTTTCTAATGGTGAACAATTGTTTTGGTGGGATGTTTTTTGTGGGGATTCTCATAGACTAAGGGTGAGTTGCGCCATTTAACTTTAACGATAATAAAGCCGTTAACAGTCGTCAAATAGTCGAATTGACCAATAGGCGGCCGTTTCACGGCTGGTTATGGTTTGGTTATCGTTATAGTTAAATGGTGCTACTCACCCTAAATGTTTAACTAACTTAACACTGAATTTTACAACCATGCAAAAAGAAGAAAAATAGTCAATAACATTGAGTCAACATTGACTGTTATTTTACAAAAGCCCTGTTGACATTAAATCAGAAAGTTACTGAAAAGCAATAAGACAATTTTCACGTAGCAGTAACATTTAGCTATGGCGTCACTGTATTAATTAATACCTCCTAAATGAGTGACTGGAAACAAAGGGTGCCATTTAAATTAAAGTTAAACTGTATTGGGTCCATTCTGCAAGGTGTGATTTGATTTTAATTGAACTACTAGTTGAACTTCGTTGGAAGTTATATTTTCGAAGCTTTTGGAGTTGGAAGTTTTGAATCGTGGGGTCCAAGTGGTCACAAATTAGATGAAATTGTGTCGAAATATCTTGAAACTTCACGTGACCCGAAGATTGGCTTTTATCTTGAACAGAGGATAAGTAATACAGCGTGGCAATGCCGCCAGTCTTTTGGCACGTGGAAGAGTTTTTCGACGCCATATTTTAGTTGGTTTTTAATTAGTTAAGGATTTTATTATTAGTATGTGAGACGACGATTGGTCGTTGTGGCGACGCTTGGGGGAGGCCTATGTCCAACAGAGGACGTCTTTTGGCGTCTTTTGAGCTTCAGATCGGAGCTCAAAGGTTGCCTATTCGCCAAAGAAGAAGTCTGCGAGCTTTGACAACTCTTTTTTCTTTGCTCAACTCTCTTACCCCTCCTTCTTATCTTATATCTCACTTCCAATATCTCTGTTCTTCACACGCCAAGAATCTGCGTTCTTCTAACAATCTCCTACTGCTTTGTCCTTCTCATACTTCTGATGTTGTTCATTCCTCCTTCTATATTCAGTCTATCCTTCTATGGAATTCGCTACCTCTTGATATCAGAACGGCCACGAGTCAGTACGCATTTAAGCGGAAGTTGCGGAATTACTTTCTGAACAAATAGTAGAATCATCTCAAAACTCCTTTTCTTTGTGTATATATATATATATTTATAGTATATATTTGTATGTATAGCTATATATGTATAGCTATATATTTTATTAAATATGCGTTTTTATATGTATGTTTGGTTTTAGCTTTATATATAATTCTATAATTGTTTTAAATAATATTTTCTTTATTTTTTATGCACCTGCTATTTTGTCTCTGCACTACCCTAGGTTGACTGGTAGAGAATGCCTAAGGCATTAAGTCCGCCTTTGTATCTTTTATTACATAAAGGTTAAATAAATAAATAAATGATGATTACTGTTTTTAGGTTTTAACTATACTTAGTTGTTGGTTGATGGATGATGACGGATGGTCGGTGGGGCCGAAAGGTTCTAGAGTGGCTACCGCGTATTGGAAGACTAGCGTTGGGTGCCCACAAGTTGGATCGATGACCTGGAGAGAGTAGCGGGAATGCAAAGACTGCAAGAAGTACAGATCCGTTTTCTTAATTCTTTATGTTCTTCTTTCTTTTCTTTTTTATATTTTCTTTTTGTTCTTCTTTTTTTTTATTGTATTCTCTAGTTGAAAGATAAATAATTTATAATTTCTTCCATTCCCCTCATATTTTAACTCCATGGCAGCAATATTTTTGTTTAAATTGCTCTATGCTCTATTCCTACAGAATCGACCTGCAATCGGCGATTCGTTTTCATAACACTCGGATCCAGCTTAATGGAGGCCCTTTTATTATGATAGCGTTTGTCACCTCATTATATTACGTAACATAAGTATTGAAAGCTTTTAAATCATTTTAATTAATGGAGTATAAAAGCCTTTGTGCAAAAATGTGGTTGTGTGGGCTGCGATGAGGTTTAATTTGTGTGCCAGTATAACGTTGATTTAATTAGCAGTAGAGATTTTTATGTACAACTAGCCTTTGCCCGCGGCTTTGCCCGCGTTCATAAAATATAACCTATATCACTCAAGAAAGAAACAGCTTTCTAACGATGAAAAAATTTTAGCAACTGGACCAGTACTTCTAGAGATTACCTCCTACCACCAAAAACAAAGTAAAACAATAATATTTGTGTAGATTAACTTCAGTCTACCTGCGGCTACACCTGCTTGAACTTCGAACGTTAATCCCGGGATAAAAAGTATCCCATGTCCTATTCCAGGATTTTAGATACCCGTATGTCAAGTTTAATCTAAATCAGTTTAGCTGTCTAAGAGCGAAGCAGTGACAAACATACTGGGTCTGAATGACTGATTTAAGATAATGTATTTCTCAAAAAATATGGCCTTGTTATTTACAACTACTGATTTATTTAAGTAGGTTGCTATTAACATGTTGTCATAAATAATTAAAATTAGAAAAGAAAAGCCGTTTCTGCAAAAAAAGTGCACATTTTCGGTTACGGCGTTCTTTCTGAAAAGGCTCCATGTGTTATTCTTAAAGCCATTCCATTCCTGAATATACCATTCTTGGGCGTATCTCTCTGGCATTTCTTACATCCGCTCTACTTATTTTCCTAGTCCTTTTTTTGCGTATTAATTGAGTAAATTAACGAAATCTAGTCGGAGTGCCTTTAATCGCAGGACAAGGTCGCAGCAGACTCAGAAGGAAATAGCGGCACCACTTAGATGTCTCCCTTAGGAATTGGCAAGAAGTGGATCAGAGCCAGGAACAATGGAAGATGTGGATGGAGGCCTTTGCCCAGCTGTGAGGCAGTGCAGGCCTCACAGCTGGGCAAAGGCCTCCATCCACATCTATTAACCCCTCGAGCGCCGATTGTACATACGTCTGTACAACTTGATGACCTTGAAAAACGCTTAAATTTCTTTTTGTTCACACGTCTGTACGAAACTTATTTGGCCGAAACTTTTAATTTCTATATTATATTATTCCATATTTATTATATTATTTGTTTTTCCTAGAAAAAACCAAAAAAATATTTTTTAAATTTTTTTATTTATTTTATTGGTGATTTACGTAAACACGGCAATTTTCCGGGTCATTAAACTCTGGCGCTCGAGGGGTTAAAATAATATAGATAAAAATAATATATTATAATAAGTCGAAATAGTAACGGACAAAAGTCTAACCATACATATCTTTACAGCCGAATACTGCGCTGTACATTTATAACATAGCATTGTATATGTATCCTTACAAGGAGCCTCCCCTGTTATAGACTTCGATATTGCAAATTACCAAGGAGGGTTGGTAATCAACCATAAGACATTGGGCGAGGGGATGAAAACGAACCATTCAGATGGTTCTATAAAAAGTAAAATGTCTGTGTATCTATTAGAAAGGTGAAAAACCTTAACGAAACTTAGGATGAAAGTCTATTTTATTTAATTTACTAAGGACAAAAAAACAGTTACAATATCCTCTCAATGATAACACCGACTCTTTGAGTCGACGTCAAAAAAGAGTGCATGCGTAAGTCATACGGAATATGACTCATTCAGTCGATTGGATTTAAATGCATAATTTGTCTTGGATTGTCGTAGTTCGAATATCGAAAATGAGTTTGGCGGAATGAAACTGTGTAATAGTTGTAATACACTACGCTACCTACAATGGGCCCGCGTGGTGGATTACGAGTTAATCCCTCTCCTGGAATGGAGCCCTTAGACCCAGTAATGAGAATATTATAAAGCTGATTACGCTATGCTATTATGATAGTTTCTGTAAATCGCACTTTTGAAATTAAAGGGACCTAACTCAAAAATTGCAATGAGATTAAATGTCTTCAAAATGTATTCTCTACTCTAGTTTTCAATATGCATTGATACGAGTAAATTTAAATGTATTTCCTCCTCTCTTCCAGGTTTCTTTCTTACTAATTCAGGTTCCTCACAACAGAGTTTCACAGTGGGCTTTTCTAGGGTAATTTATAGCAAAATTAGAAATAAGTATTTAAAATTTTTGAGTTATATCACTTTCATTACAGGGTGCGAAATCTTTAAATACTTGCTTCGCAGTTTTATTGAAACTTCAAAGTCTAATACATAAAATGCTAAATCTTTTATCTTTTTAAACCTTCTTAAACAATTTTATTCCTCTTTTTAAACACGAAAAAGGCTCTACAAGATAAGCCAATTACTCTTTAAAAATGATTGTTGTGTCTCTGTAAAACAAATGATGAATTCAACAGAGACCTTCAAAGAGAAAAGTTTTCACGAAACACACTTCAGAGGAACATGAAAAATCTTTTGCTTGTTTTTATGAGGCCGCGTTCGTACTATGTCGTAACGGTAAATTTATCGTCGGCCGACGGTCGTCTTTAGCTGTTCTTATCATAACAATTGTTTGTCGCGGCCACGACAGATAGTCGCAACAATTACACACGATTTACCTTCACGGTTTCTCTTCTTAGTTGTTTTACTCTTGCCAGAGTGGTCGTGGTTATCATGAAGGTAGCTCTCCAGAAGCCGTTAGAGTACGCCCCACGACTTCCTGCCACTTTTTCTTACAGGCAGTCATACTTGCCCACTCGTTCAATGGGCTGTCAACAGACGGCCGTCAGGGTACGCCACACGACTTCCCACCACTTTTTGCTACTGGCAGTCATACGGGCCCACTTGTTCAATGGGCTGTCAACAGCCAGCCGTCAGGGTACGCCACACGAACTTCTGACACTTTTTCCTACTGGCAGTCCTACATGCCCACTTGTTCAATGCGCTGCCAACTGCCGGCCGTCAGGGTATGCCATACGACTTTCCGACACTTTTTCCTACTGGCAGTCAAACGTGCCCACTTGTTCAATGCGCTGCCAACAGCCGGCCGTCAGGGTACGCCACACGACTTCCCGCCACTTTTTGCTAGTGGCAGTCATATGGGCCCACTCGTTCAATGGGTTGCCGTATTTATTTGGTCAATCCATCGCATCAGTGATCTGCCACGCGGTCTTGTTCACGACAGTTAATCGAGTCGTCCTAAATGTGAACACCTCCATTTAATATATAAGCCACGGCACTTAAAACTACACGATTATCTGTCGTCACGACTAAGTTGGTACGCGGCCTTAGGGCTATAAATAAATGTCAGAACTAAAAGCCAGTGAAGGATGATAGTCAGCTCATATTTTGGCGGGTATGAGTATAGTACAGTCGTAACGACAAGCTTTTATTGTGGATAGAGCGAGAAATAATTTCAGATAAGTAGTGATTCATTATACTGGTTTTTTTCTGCGCGTTATAAAAGTATTCTTCTGTGAACTTTGACTTATCTATATCCCGTACGCATTAACATGGCACCTGATGAATAACGTTTGAAGTATTGAGTGCATTGAATTTTATTTTAGTTTTTCAAATATTAACATTTATTTTGCCCTGAGTAGTTTCTCATGACTTATATTACTTACTTTACGAATTTACAATGCTTTAAACGTGACAATACAAACGATTTTCGACGAGTATTCAATGTGGCAACTGTTTTCAAGCCAGGTGCCATGTTAATGCGCTCGGGTTGTACATACAAGGTGCAGTTTTGAACAAAGGAATCGCTTGCGTTGTCGACTCGAGGCGATCGACGAAAGAGAATCGAAACAAAACCGTCGTAACCGTCGTCGTCGTTGTATAGATACGTAGTAAATGGATGTTTCGGATTTCCAAGTTTATTCATGTGAGACATGTATCCGTCCGCACTCCGCACCCACGTACAGATCGTGACAAATCAGTCTGGGGAAGGGTTTTCAATAGTTAACGATGAGCCTTAGGTAACGTATCATTCAATACCTATAGTTGAGTTGAGGTGGGAAATCATCAAATGACTTCTCTCGGTCTAGGGTGGAACGAGAGAGCGTGTCACACTTTTGCTGACTATAACTCACCTGTGTCTTTTGGTTGCCCTTTGTGTTCCATGATCCCAATTATACCTACTGTTCACGGACGCGTAGCTTCATAGACGCGTATTCGTCACTATACGCTTGGTGTACGCCTGCGTGAAGCTTACATACAAAACTATGAAACTCTGTCGGCGAAGCGGCAACGACACGCCTTAAGGTAGAACTACACTGCTCACACGTGTGCCACACACGCCGATCTGGGCGCGTCGATCTCCATACATTTTATATGGAAACTAGACTTGTAGAGCTACACTTGATACACGCCACGCGACTTCGTTCTACGTACAAATAAGGCGTGTAACACGTGTACGGTCAGTCTAATATCGGGCTTGCGGACAGTGAGCAATGGGTAGGTCGCTGTCCGGCCGTCCGGTAACTGTCCGGACCAAGCCCAAGTCGTCGACGGCGCGCACTGTTCCCGCGCGCCTCAAGGAGTTGTCAGCAACAGCAGGGACCCATCCGGGTCGAAGCCTACTGGGGCCAGGGTTATTCGAAAGGGCGCTCGAGCCCCGGTATGAAGTCTAGAAGGAACGGGGTGGGTCTTTTAGTCAGTAAGAGTCTGACATTATCTCCCGCTCCGCCCAAGAGCGGGGGATGTCATTGGATGATTTATCCCATCATAAAAAAAAAATTATAAAAAAATAGTCTAATGTAGTTCTAGCTTTACATTTTCGACCAATTTAACAGTCTACCTGTTAATACCTGCACTTGATTTTAGTAAATTGTGTTTCCCCACCTTTTAAGTAAAATAGGTTAATCGTTGTCCACTAATGCGATGATGTCATCTCGTAATTTTAAATTACACCTGTCTAAAAGATAATTAGAAGATAGAAGAGTACTACGGTTTTTACAACTCCTCATTAGTTTTATGGCCGTGTAATATTTAGAGTAATTTGGAAATGTTATTCAAAGATTTCCGTTAAACGGTTTCAGTGGTTTTCGGTTCAGAGAATCTACAGGCAACAAAAAAATCACGTCAGACTGTGTCCTTTATTGGGTATCCTAGATTCTGTTGGAATAAGGACAATAAGATGATGTGTGTTCCATTGTTGACTGTTAGGCTCAGAAATCTTCCTCATAACCATCCACTCTGCTTGTTACAGTGCCTTCTCCCGTATACGCTTCTAATTCGGCACACTAGCGTTTCCTAAAGCCGCGTAAAGACATAGCGAGGCGTGCGCCGCGAATGGTTCGTCAAGCTTGCCTCAACCTGAGGCATACGACGGTAAATTTATGCGTGCGTCCCGAACGACACATCAACATCAAGCTGAGCACGCAAACCACCACGCATAGTGTTCGTCAGTAGAAAACGCAAACCACACCTGTCTGTCCACACGGAGTGCCCGGCTCGTATTGAGGCGGGGTTCGCAACGGTCGTACGACGCGAATGCTCACTGTGAGCACACTCGACCACACAGCCTGAGGCGTGCGAGACGAAGCATTTGCGAAGCACGCCTCGCGATGTCTGTACACGGCTTTGGATTGTTTCAGGGAAGACGCACATCGTCTAGAACCTGAGGTCGTTTAACCGTTTAAGCTTTTGGCCCCATTGCTCATTTGTTTCTGTTTTGCGACCAATGGCTGCCCACTGCACTGCCTGTACAGTTTGGCGCTTCTTTGGGCTATATCGGTGAGGTACAGGGTAAAGAAGGAACATAAGAGTGAGTTATAGGCAGTGAAAGTCTAACACGCTATTCCGCTCCGCTCTTAAAGGGGAGAAGGCATTAGATGATTCTTCCCACCTAAAAATCTAAAAAAAAAGACTTGTCTTGAGAAAATATGGTAAGTCACAGCCGTACTCAATTCACGCTTATTTACGAGAAGTACCTACATTGTTTTCTACCCTTGTTACGTTCAACGTGTAACTCAAAGAAACATATTTTAATTAGACCCAGCTTTTTCAACACAGTTGCTGGGAAGGAGAATATACTCGTATCGTTTCAATTGTTTCTAGCGTGTGTTGAAGATTATTAATTCTACGTTCTCTTAAATTAAACTGTTTTCCCATATGAGAAGTGAGTGTTAATTATAATTACTTACATGTTTGGGTTGATCGTTAAACCTATCCTAATCAAACCAGCCTTTACCCACAAAATAGATGGGTACAGAAGTCAATCTACATACAAAGCGCGCTCGACCAACGCGCACGTACAATTGCCGTCACGGATCTTGAGCGCTGGCTTCAAGTTGCGAAGAAGTCAAATATTCGGTCTCTTTAGTGGTGCGAAGTGAGACGCGGGGGCGGGGAGTGTCAGTCATTGGCTCGCCTCGTCATCACGTCATAAACGTCACTCCTGTTTCGTTCCCTGCGTTGTTGCATGTATCTAACAACGAAGACGATTGGCTCGCCAATGTATGGAATTCGCAAAGTGATCCCCACTCTGACGCCGAGCGCTCAAGATCCGTTTCGGCAATTGTAGACTCCGCTCACGGACACGATATTTCGGCTCAATCGCCCGGTCGCACACGTGTGTGCGATCGCCTAGTGTAGGTATAAAAAATGAAGTACATACATGAGATTGACTTCTGTTCCTATCTATTTTATGCTTTTACTGTCTATTGTAAATAAATAGGTTTTAAATATTCAAACATCTCATAATGTAACATTTTGACACATACATTTTGTTCGGAGGTACGGTTTACGTTATACCTAAGTAACTCGTAGGTATCAGTGTAAGCCCGGTTTGGCACATTGTTGTGTGTTTTACGCACATCTAAAAGATTATATATCATCAAAATTGGGCCAGTTACATCAAACGACGCCTGACAGCTGTGAATTGTATAATTGAATGCAATATAACTTATTATAATCAAATTTAATTTAAGTAAATAAAATCGATTTTAATATAAGTTATTGTAATTAACTGTAATTTTAGTCATCATAAACGATTTTTAATTTAATAGTAATCAAATTTCTATTCAATTTAAATTAATGTATCTCTTCTAACTTTAATGAGGAAGTTATTGTAAGCAATTTATAATTTATACTTTCTTTTTACCAATACCATATATTTTAATTATTTATAACTGTTCTAAATCTACTAGTTGTGTTAATTACCTTTTTTTTATTTTTTTTTATTTTATGCATTGACATCCCACGCTCTTTGGTGGAGCGGGAGATAGTGTCAGACTCTTACTGACTAAAAGACCCACCCCGTTCCTTCTAGCCTTCTTACCGGGGCTCGAGCGCCCTTTCGAATAACCCTGGCCCCAGTAGGCTTCGACCCGGCTGGGTCACTGCTGTTGCTGACAACTCCTTGAGGCGCGCGGGTACAGTGCGCGCCGTCGACGACTTGGGCTTGGTCCGGACAGTTACCGGACGGCCGGACAGTGAGCTACCCATTGCTCACTGTCCGCAAGCCCGCATCTACGTTGGCCGGAAATCGGGATCAGAATCCCGGCGACGGCGGCGGCGATAACGCCGTTACCTGATGCGTTCGGCCTCCTCCTTTGCAAGCATTACTGCTTCGCAGAAGTCGGCGACCGCCTGCCACTCCACCTTGCTCCGGACCATGGCCTCAACCAAGGCCCGGCGCGAAAGGTCTCCGCCGCCGATCGCCTCCACGAGGGCACGGCGATGCTCCGCCCAAGCAGGGCACGCCTCGACTGTGTGCTCCACCGTGTCCTCCGGGCGTTCCGCACAGTGGCGACACCCGGGCGTCACTTCCGCATGAATCGAGTGCAGGAATCTCCCGAACGAACCATGTCCGGTGAGGACCTGCGTAATGCGGAAGGTAAGGACGCCGTGAGGTCTTTCCAGCCACGCCTCAAAGAGGGGACTTACCGCCATGATTGTGGCGTGCCCAGCACTGGGTTGCGATAGTCGTTGACGCCATTTCACCATGAGGTCCCGCCGGAGCTCTGTCCGTCATGCCGTGACCTGTCGCGGCAGCGGACTTGCACCCCGGCGTTGCATCTCCACGCGCATATCGTGCATGTGTGCAAGGATTGTTGCCTCCAGATCCCACGGTGGTAGGCCAGCCAGAAGGCTCGCCGCTTTGCGGGAGACCGTGCAGTATCCCCGCACCATCCTTATCGCCATGACCCTCTGGCAGGCGTTCAGTATGGCCGCCGGTTGCTTTTTCAGCGACGGCGCCCACACCGGCACCCCGTAGAGGGCCATGGACCGAACGATCCCCGCGTAGAGCCTCCGGCAGGAGGCGTCTGGACCCCCAAGGTTGGGCAGGAGCCGCTTGAGCGCAGACCCAGCCCGGTTGAGTTTGGGAGCCAGACGTCGGAAATGCTCCACGAAATTCCACCGGCTGTCGAGGACGAGTCCCAGGTACTTCATCGTCGACCCGACACCGATGTGAACTCCTCCTACCGTTAGTTGGGAACTCAATGGCGGCGCGTTCCGAGACCGGCGACCGTGGAAACACATTGCCTCGGATTTGTGAAGCGCCACCTCGAGTCCCAACTCCTGGATCCGATCAACGACCATCGCAACCCCGCGTGTCGCTAGAGCGACCGCCGCCCGGTACGACTCTCCCTGCGCTAGGTCCAGCGTGTCGTCTGCGTAGCAAACCACGCTGACCCCGTCAGGGAAGTCGCCGCGCAGCACGCAGTCGTACCCGATGCTCCACAAGGGTGGCCCTAGTACCGACCCCTGCGGAACACCGCACGACATCTCTCGACGTTTCCAGTCTCCCTGGTGACCGGGGACCTATAAATCTATCCGACAGATAGGCCTCGACCACTCGACAGAGGTATTCGGGCACCCGGTGGTACCAGAGTGCCCTCTGGATCGTACTCCAGGGCAGGGAATTAAAGGCGTTGGCAATGTCCAAGGACACTGCCACGACACACCTGCCCTGAGACACCGCATCCCCCGTCGTGAGGGCTCGCACGCGCATGATGGTGTCCACCGTAGAGCGCATCCTGCGAAAGCCGAACTGTCCGTCCGAAAGGTCCGGTCCCACCCGAGTTAGGCGCCCGACGAGGCGGTTTGCAATGACTCTCTCAAAGAGCTTGCCCACCTCGTCGAGCAGCACAATGGGCCGGTACGTGGACGGAGAGTCCGCAGGGCGCCCTGGCTTCGCTATGAGGTGTTAATTACCTGCGCATAATGTAGTGCATGCTGTGCTTTTCTGTAAGTGATGAGGCGCTTAGACGTAAGTTACTAAATATACAATACAATGTAGTAGCGTACTTATTGTTGAAAAGCCTATTATTAAATTAAATAAAATAAAATTGTTCGAAACTGCTATCGATAAAAAAAAAAATCGATAAATAATGATTGTTCATTATTGCGAGGGCTGCGAAAGACATAGATGGGTTTTAGTCAGTAAAAGTCTGACTTGCCCTTTCATTCCATCTAGTGCGGAAGAAGTCATTCGATGATACCCCACCTAAAAAAAAGGCAAGCACGCTCTATCTGGAAGGGTTCTATTCGCTCTTAATTTAACCCCTCCATTGCCAGGGGGTCATTGACCCGGAAAATTGCCGTGTTTACGTAAATCACCAAAAAGAAACTAAAATAAAAATTCTGATTTTTTCTGGGAAAATCAAATAATATATTTAAGTAATATATAGAAACCAAAATTTTCAGCCAAATAAATTTGGTACAAACGTGTGTATGTTAATTAAGCGTTTTTCAAGGTCTCCAAGTTGTAGTATGTACAATCGGCGCTCGAGGACTTTTAGGTAACTATCAGGAATCTCAAATTCTAGCAGAGTACCATTTCATATCTGTACACAAACTAGAACACTTTCTAACAATGTTTGTCAATTATCGGCACTATTTCATCGTGTAATATATTTTCTGCTAAAATATAAAAAAAAAAACATAATTACACAACAATACCCGTAAAGTACACGACCGAGTATATTGAAAAAACATTCACAACATCCCCGGAGAGATATAAAAATAAATACGGAAAAATAAAATAAAAGCGGCATAATATTCATAATCCCATAGGGCTTAGTTGCCTTTCTGAATAACCATAAAGGATGCTCATGGCTACCCCAATTTTCGGCCAACCATGAAAATGCAAACTTCGTTCTAGGTGTAAAAGGGGAATAAAATGTTGTTTGTAAAGGCCAGCTAAGTAAATAACACCTTCCAACATTATTAAAATATGGGGGAACGTTACTTTCTGTTTTTCGTAAATAAGTTAAATAAACCTTAGATTTTTTTCCTTCCCTAGAATAAACAGTTACAAATTAAACAGAGATACACAATTAGAAAAAAATTAACTACATAGATATAGTTAAGTTTTTTTTTAGTATTTAGGCGGATATCACACTGCCACGCACCCCGCAGCGTAGTGCGTAAATGCGTGTCTTAAAGTTGCTAGTAAGTATCTCCGTTTGTATAGAAAACACGCACAGTCCAGCACCCTGAAAGTGCATCCACGTGCGTTCATGCAAATCACGCACCTACATGCGGAGAAACATGCACTCACGCGCGTGGGTGCGGGGCGACACGCATGGTATGCCACACTGAGTCTCGTAGTACCGTGCGTGATTTTGTATCAAATGAGTGTACCTGCGTGAATTTACAAGGCGCACCTACGCGCGTGAGTGCGTAAAAAACCCGCACGATGATGCAAATCTGCACTCCCACAAGTACGTGCGTAGAAGCGTTTTTACACGCTACGCTGCGTGGTGCGTAGCAGTGTGATAACGGCCTCAGTTAGAAGTCTTTGTTTTAAGTGTCAAAGTAATTAAAACTTATTTAAATTAAAACTTGACATTAAAAAAATCCTCCGCATCGCTGTCGACCGGAAGTGTGCCTAAAAGACTGACGGCATTGCCACGTTGGATGGCAATGTTTACCTAATCTCTAGCCCAAGTAAAAGGCAGCCCTTGGCTCACGTGAAGTATCTTCTAGGAATTTGGATAAATCTCTAAATATCGTACGAGCGAGTCCCTAAGAGTTTTAACCTAAAAAATCTCAAAAGTAAAACTATCGACGAGGTTTTGATATTTCCAATTCCAATAGAATGTTATGGCGTAGTAACTTCGCCATAAACCTCTGTTGGCCACGCCATAAATCTTTGTTGACCACGCCATAACTCTCTGTTGACCACGCCGTAGTCAGTAGAGTTGCACACGGCCACCGCGCGGCGGCCGCAAGAATGTTTGTGGCTCGTCGAAGGCAACACTAAAAGTACAAAATAAACGCACACATAGACACCGCTCACGGACACGATATCTCGGAGCGCCTCGGACCACTCGTCGAACAGTTCCGGCTCTAACGCTCATTAGTGTGCGTCCACCGAGCGTAGGTATAAAAAGTGAGGTTCATACATGAGATTGTCTTCAGTACCTATCTATTTTATGCCAAATGAAAGCGACGTTGAGCGAACAACAGAGGATCTAGCGTCACTTCCCGCGCATTAATATTATTCAAATAATAAATGTTCTTCATATAACACAATATGAATAAAAACCGTATATCAAAAGATTAGTCATAGTCATTAAAAATTAACTTTTAGTTTGTGAAAGTTTCATAAAAATACACTCAATGGTTTCTGCCTAATCTTCGCTTTTTTGTCTGTGTTAGACATAACTTTGAAAATAAATCACACCAAATTCGTGTATCAAATTATTAGGTGAATAGTCTAGTTTATCATATACTTTTTTAAAACATACGAACCAGGGACTCAAACTGTAACCGTAATAAAGTGTTTTAGCACTGTTTTTTAAAACAGTTTTAACAGAAAAACACTTTTAAATGTAACAGACACAATAATGTTACCGAATGAAACTGTAACCTTTTATATGTGTTATGGACTGCAACCGAATCAAACTGAAACCTGTTTATATGTGTTAATAAGTGTTAATATGTGTAACTGAAATAATCAGTTTTAGTATAGCTTTGTAAATTGTAACTTTGGCAATGCTGCGTTTACCTGTTACACTGTTAACACTTTTATATCTGTTACAGATATGTTAGGGTTACACTTTTGCAAGTGTTTTTGGTTAACACATTGAAAACAGATTAATAAGTGTTTCATATTTGATTCTGTTACCAATTCAACATGTAACACTTATAATTTTTGTAACCTTTATTAAGGTGTTTTTAGTCCCTGAAACGGACTAGCCGTTTAAACGTGATATTGGACTTAAAATCATCAAAAATCATATATCTGCCCCTTAAAACGGTAACGATGTTTAGCTGAATCTTATACTTAGGCCTAGATTATATACATATATATTCTAAGTCCTTTTAAGGAGTCCTCTCGATCCAATCAAGTCAGTCGTCATGACAACTGGAAAAATCCCTCTTTCGAAGTCGGTAAATAACAAGTATAACGTTCAATTTGATTGTGTCGAGTAGAGTAGGTAAACTTAGAATATAGGATGTTTTTTTCTAGGGTTCTGTACCCAAAGAGTAAAAATGGGACCCTATTGCTAACACTCCTCTCTCCGTCAGTCTGTCATCAGGCTGTATCTCATTAACTGTAATAGCTAGATAGTTGAATTTTTTTTCAGATGATATAATGTTTCTAATTCCACTCTATCAATAAATAATAAAAACAGAATAAAATAAATATTTAAACGAGGGTCCCATACAACATACGTGATTTTTTATTGTTTAAACCTTTAAATAATTGATACCCATATCAAGTGTTGTGCATTAGTATTATGATGGTAAGCAATGGGTAGCTCGCTGTCCGGCCGTCCGGTAACTGTCCGGACCAAGCCCATGTCGTAGACCGCGCGCACTGTTCCCGCGCCTCTCAAGGAGTTGTCAGCAACAGCAGGGACCCAGCCGGGTCGAAGCCTACTGGGGCCAGGGTTATCCGACAGGGCGCTCGAGCCCCGGTATGAAGGCTAGAAGGAACGGGTGGGTCTTTTAGTCAGTAAGAGTCTGACACTATCTCTCGCTCCGCCCAAGAGTTGGGATGTCATTGGATGTTTTTTTCCCACCATAAAAAAAGGATATTTCCCTTCATTTCCCTCATCAAAAATACAATGAAAATTAGATAATATATGTTTTAGGTTTAGGACACAAAAGATAGGCTATAACTAGCTCTCTAATGACGTCACAATTCCTCGTAGATTAACAAAAATTGAACCAATGTCACATTAAAAAGATTTTCTGTCGTAATATCAATTTTATATACAGTCCGTTTTAAAAGGAAGTCGTAACTCATTGCTTAAGGGCAGGTTTTCCCAGAAAAGCGGTCAGTTTCAACAAGCCCCGGGCGATATTACGTAACCTTACAAATAAAATTGTTACGTCAATTATGTAAAAGATTTTCATCTTTCTTTGTGATGTTTTGGTCCTATTACGATGTTTTATTTCATTAAAACTTTGGGACCAAATCTTGTAAACGACATTACGGAATAATTTTGTAAATAAGACATTAGAAAAATCACTTCTTATCGTTTATTCATTTTTCAGATTTATCATTACAGGTATATAAAATCGATGCTACCGCTATAAAAAATTAACGAAACTTCATGTGGTATCTACATAGGCGCGGGGTTGCGGACAGTGAGCAATGGGTCCGGCCGTCCGGTACCTGTCCGACCAAGCCCAAGTCGTCGACGGCGCGCACTGTTCCCGCGCGACTCAAGGAGTTGTCAGCAGCCTGTCGAGCCCCTGTATGAAGGCTAGACGAAACGGGGTGGGTCTTTTAGTCAGTAAGAGTCTGACACTACCTTCCGCTCCGCCCAAGAGCGAGGGTTGTCATTGGATGATTTATACCCACCATAAAAAAAATGTGGTATCTACACGAGTAGATTATAAAGCAGTGTCTTATGTCACAGGCATCATATTAAGTTCCGACCGTCGCGCCGTAATAAAGGATTCCAGAGCTCACTCCCGAACGCAGCGAGGGAGTTTAGAGTTCAACTCACGCGCAAAGCAAGACAGTTTATATTAGAATCCTAAATACAAATACTTGGCACTCCTACGACAAATTGTAGGCAAGAGAAGCGGTGGCTACCAGGAGCAGTGCATTTTATTCCACTAAGGTCACATATCCTCGACCAAATACTCCATCTAATCAGCTCTTTTGTCACGTATGCGGACTGAAGAGCTAAACGAGATGGAGTACCTAGTCTTAAGTACACGACCCTTGCGAATAGGACGCGAAAACACTCGTTGGACAAATCCGACGCAAGCTGAGAGTTAATGCTAGTACAAATACCGGCACGAATCTTGAGCACTTGTCGAAAGAGTCAGGATCAACTTGCGCATCGTACACATCGTCGAGCCAATCACTGTAACTAAAAAGATGTACTCCCAACTTCCACGTCTCACTTCATACCAATAAAAAGACCCAATACTTCACTACTCATTCAAGACTGCGCGATTTCTAGTTCAAGTCAGCGCTTAAGATCCGTGCCGTTATTTGTAGGCGATTTTAATCATTGCAAACAAGGCAAAATATACGCCCCCTTATCATCCCACTACAGTACTACTATAGGTACATAAAAGATTTAAAAAATAACTTTCTGAAAATATAATTATCCTTATCACCAAAAAAATTAATATTCAAAGAAGTTATTCCAACTTTACTCGTTTCGAGAATTGGTTGCCAAGGAGACAGGTAAGCTTCTGAATAGAGCTTTGCTGAGACGGCTAAATGAGACTTTAGTTCTTTCATTAGAGGCATACAAGGGCTTTTTTGTAAGCCCACGTGAGGTAACGTTGGAAATAGTTCATTTGAGATTCTTAAGGCTATATTATTTTAACCAGGGCAAATGCTCGCGCCCGCCACTATGGTGAAATATGGCTTTAGGTCTACCGAGACACTATGGTGGCGCGACCAGTCACCTCTACCAACAAAATGTATACAGCTCTATAGAGAGTTACTTACCTGGTGTCCGTTTGGTTACGCAACCAATTTGATGGCGCGACCAGCTCGGACGTGTGGCGACTCTGGTATCTAGTATCATAGCTTAGGGCTATATTTTACTGGTGAAATACAGCCCTTGGAATCACACTAATATTATAAAAGTAAAAGTTTATATGTATGTATGAATCGCCAAACTTAAGTGGCAGTGGGCATACATTACAGTTGCCATCACGGATCTTAAACAGTTGCGCAGAAGTCAAATATTCGGTCTCTTTAGTGGTGCAAAGTGAGACGCGGGGTCGGAGAGTGTAGTGATTGGCTCGCCGCGCCATCGCCTCATAGACGTTACTCCTGATTCGTTCATTGCGTTGCAGCATGTATCTAAGAATGAAGACGATTGGATCGCCAATGTATGGAATGCGCAAAGCGATCCCCACTCTGACGCCTAGCGTTCAAGATCCGTGATAGCAACTGTACTAGCAGAACAGATGGTCGATGGGGACGGAAGGTTCTCGAGTGGGTGCGTTGGAAAGCCTCCCATAAGGTGGATCGATGACCTGGAGCTGATCGTGAGAATCCGAGTGAGTAACAAACATCCATACATACAAACCAGGGATGTAACGGAGGTAATTATATCGGAACCGAAGGCGGAGTCGGAGTTTTTAAATTTGATTTATCGGAGTCGGAACCGGAATCGGAACCGGAGTCGGAACCGGAGGCGGAAGAGGGCCAGAAGTGGTGGCAGCAGAGAGATATAAAGAAGATGTACGTGTCGTGTGCAAACTAACAACAAGTGAAAGAATAAATGACAATAAAGTTCACGTAGCGGGAGTCAGGGGGATTCCGGACCTCCGATTAAAACCTCCGATTTAAAAGTATCGGAGCCGAAGTCAGAACCGAAGGTGTAATAATATCGGAAGTTCCGACTTAACGGAGTCGGAGTCGAAGCTCCGTAACATCCCTGATACAAACTCTCGCGGTTATAATATTATTATAGATAATATGGAAGAAATATAAAAAATAAACAAACCAACTGAATAAAAAGAAGCTAAACATAAGAACATAGACATTGTAATTAAAAAACTTGCACAAGTGACGGTAAGTAGCCGTGAGCTGGAAATTATTGAGAGTCTGAAACTTATATCAAGACAAGTTTGTTACGGCATTATGTTTTATAGGAAAAATTTTGGTTTTTTTTCTTCATGACGAAAATTGTAAGGGTTCCTGAAGATAGGTTATTTTATTACTTTTTTTTTGTTGTTTTAGGGCAAATATTCGAACCATTTTTCATTTCACGTATATTTTCCAAGGTCCCAGGTCCCTACCTGGCCCAAGTAGGCCCCAGTACTGGGGCCAAGGGTATGCTTCTGAAAGGACGATTCGGCCCTCGGTGGGTCGAATCGTTATGAATGGATAATTTTCCTACCTACAAAAAAAAACAGATTATTTTTATTACATTTTTTGTTGTCTTAGGCTTATACCCGAACCATTTTTACGGTTCCATACCCAATGGATAAAAATAGGACCCTATTGCCATCACTTCGCTGTAACTCTGTAAGTCTGTTTGTCACCGGGCTGTATCTCATGAACCGTGATAGCTAGACAGTTGAAATTTTCACAGATGATTAAGATATTTCAGTTGCCGCTACACCAAGAAATACTAAAAACAGAATAAAATAAATATTTAAGGGAATAAAATAAATATTAAAAGAATAAAATAAATATTATTCCCATATAACAAACGTGACTTTTATACCGATTTTGCTACGAAAGTTGCGGGACCCTTCGTGAACTTGTTCGGTTTTTCATATTTCGTATATACTTTTCAAGGTTACCTACGTTGAATGTTAAAAGGGTTTATATCGGAGACAAATATATATCTACGACATAACCCTTTTAACGCTCAAGGCAGTGTTCATTCGAATAAGTATTTTATATAGGTATAGAGTATAGGTATTCCATTTTATTTTTTTCGGGCACATGTTTTGAGTACTGCCAGACAAGTTTTGAATCTTATTGTACTTTTGATAGACTCGCGCTTGACCATTATCTTTCTGGTTGGTTAGCGTTGTACGACGAGTATACACCCTTACATTGCTAAAATTTTTACGGTTCGGACTAAGCGTTTCGCTTCGTTATTTATACCGCTTACATTGAAGTACTGGAATAATTTTCCTGCTGCGGTCTTCCCGTACAATTATAATTTAGGTGTCGTCAAGGTTAGAGTCAATCAATAGGCTCTTAATAAACTAGTCCGCCATCACCACCAACAATGGAGCACGCTTACCTAGAAGTAAGCTACTTACGCTTGACTTAAAGATCCCCTGGTTGAAGTTATCAGGAAACACGAGACTCCGGCGGGGTATTCCACTCCTTAGCTATACGCACAATGAATCTTATTAAAGAAGAAGACAATTAGAGCTAAGTGTCTTCTTACATGGTTTAACATTTTAAACTCTTTCTTCTTTTCAACTTGTTACCAAATAAGTTTCCCTACTAAGAAGAGAGACGACGTTTGACGTTCTTACGATCCGTTCTAAGGTTGTGTCGTAAATATCGCTGTCAGCGATAAGACCGCCATTGTACCCATAGATTTAAGTTTATTTATAAGTTGTATTACGTTTTTTGTTTACACTAGTATTATAAAGAGGTAAAGTTTGTTTTTTTGTTCGTAGTAGGCAATCTATAAAAGTACTGATCCGATTGCTAAAATTTTTTTACCGAAAGCTGCTCTATTCCTGAGTGACATAGACTATATTTTATTTACGCGGCCAAAACCGTGGGCAAAAGCTAGTGTACGATAAAATTTATTCTATTCTATTGTAAAGATCGTTGGTTCATATAACCTGCCCCCGTAGCCAAGTTACAATCGAATTCCGCTCTCTAATCGGTAACGCCTCGGTGACAGCAATTATAGAAAACGATAAGTTGGTAGCCATGTTGACGCGCCTGAGTCGGCCGCTCGTTCTACAATGTAGTGTTTGTATAACAAAGGATGTAGCGTTAAATATTGTAGAAACGATTTTGAACGATGTATACTTGGCTACGAATTGTCTATTCATTTTTTTTGACCACGCGACTTGACGTTATTCCCATACGTTCCATCACTTTTCGACAGCGTTAACGATTGCAGAATAACAACTTAGCTGGCATGCTAAGCCTAATTCTAACAGCATTTTTATCTGTTTGTTCCAGATCAAACAATGTTATCCAAGTTCAGTGTAAGTGTCAGTGCCAAAGTGTAGTGCCAACATGGGGTGCACCCCAAGCATGTTGCTTGACCACAAGAGTCGCCGCCGGGACAGCACCGGGTCCCAGGAGGCGGCCCTGGCCAAAGTGGCCCCCACCCCGGTCTGTAACAAGGCCGTCCAGGCAGCCAAGGCCCCCAGGGCCTCGCTGGAGTCCGATGGCTTCAGCATCCAACTGTCCAGCAAGAAGGATAGCTATGTGTCGCAAATGGGGAATAATTTTGCGACGCAGCTGCATATTAAGAGGATATCTGGTGAGTTGTTTACATTTTAATTAGTTTCTTTGGTGGTTAATTGTTTTTTTTTTTTTCATTTCAAGACCAGGTCGTGACTCTATCCTGAATAACCCCAGCAGGCCTAGTCAAGTTATGACGATATAGTTTCGGAGCTTTTTCGTCTTTCGCTTTGAGTCCTCCGTGCCTCCGATTCCTTTGTACTGACCATGTGACTGAGCGATGACATCAAAACAAAGAAATCGGAGCCGTGGCTGACTCGAGAAGACCGACAAAAGAGAATCGAAACGAAACGGTCGTATTTTGTCTAGGCCTGCTGGTCTGGTTTCACCACCAAATAAATACTGTTTGAAATCACCCTGGAACCTTCGAAGTTTCGTAGAATCAGCAGCAGTATGACCTAATTAAAAATCTTAAGAAGAATGACAGGTTTAATATCATTAAAACTTATGTCAACCTTGACTCATGGGGCCTGGGGCTCTAGCGAGAGAGACATTCTGCCAGGGCTTTTTTTAGGTGGTAAATCATCTAATAATATCCCCCTTTCTTGGGCGAAGCGAGAGGGCGTGTCAGGCTTCTCTCTACTAACTAAAACCTAGTTCCTTCGTTACCTTTTATTCCAGTTCCGGGTTTTCCTTCAGGAGCGAACCCATGGCCCCCGCAGGCTTCGACACTGCAAAAATGATGACCTGTCCTTGAGGCGCGCGTGGAACACTACGCCATGTCGACGACTTAGGCTTAGTCCGGACAGTTACCGTACGATTGGACGGTGAGCGATCCATAATCCCGTGTCTACGGTGGCTGGAAATCGGGATTGGGATCCCGGTGGCTGGGGCATGAGGGTCGAATCCTCGCGCAATCTACTACCGTGCCCCTGAATTGCAATGAGCTACTGAAGTGACAGTAGGTTTTAGTTCCTAAAAGTCTGACATACCCTCTCGCTTCCACCAAAGTGAGAGATTTCCCACCAATAAAAAAACTGAAAACAGTGGTGCGCGTAGTGGATTATGGTCTATTCTCTCTCCCTAGAGGTGGCCTGAATCCCTGCAGTGAGAGCATTAAAAAGTTGATTATATGCTTATACTAAAATAAAACTGACTTTTAGACAATTCTAATGACTCTCCTTCTCTTCTTTTTGACTGGCCTGTTGGTCTAGTGGTTAGTGACCCTGACTGCTATGCCGAAGGTCATGGGTTCGATTCCCACCCAGGACAAATGTTTGTGTGATGAGCATAAGCATTTGTTCTGTGTCTGGGTGTAATTTATCTATAATATGTATGTATTTAGAAATATATAAGTATGTTTATCAGTTGTCTAGTACCCATAACACAAGCTCTGCTAAGCTTGGGACTAGATGGCGTTGTGTGATTGTTATGGAATATTATATTATATTAATTAAAATCTAATCACCGACAGAATGTCATTTTGTTTAGAGCCCCAAAGAACTGGTTTATTGTACACTGGTCAATCCTTGCAATGTTTTTCAATCTCTCTCGTTTATCGTGATAGTTTAAAAGTTTCCACAGGAAATCGGTGTCTGATATTATAATAACCAGAGTTTATTTGCCAGTTAAACTTTCATCCAATTTTGCTTGTTAAAAGTATTCAAAACTAACCCTGGCGGTTTTTACTCTTTTATTAATATTCGTAGTTAGTGATGATAGGGAGTTAGTGATAGCGTGACGAGTGACAGGACAAAATGGAAGAAACAAACGTGTTGCGCCGACCCCAAATAAAATGGGACAAGGGCAGGAAGAAGAAGAAGATTCGTACTCAATTTTTCTGCTATTGAAATCCGTATAACATTTTCAGAACCGAATGATTTGTACTGTTGATTGTCATCATCATTCCAGCCAAAAGACGTCCACTGTTGGACATAGGCCTCTCCCAAGCGTCAGCACAACGACCGGTCCTGTCAGATTCCTGCGACCCTGACCAGTACCCCTAGCCAAGTTGATAATCTGCAATCGTTAACGCTAGTCGAAAAGTAATCAAATGTATGGGAATGACATCATCTCAACGTTAAGACACGTGGTTGGAACAAACGAATAGAAAATTCGTAGCCAAGTTCACATCGTTAAAAATGATAGAATGAATTTCTACAACGTTTAACGCTACATCCTTTGATAAACAAACGCTACATTGTAGAAGTAACTTGTTGTAACTTGGCTAGGGGGGCCAGTCATCTGTCTACCATGTGAGAGGCCTTTCAACGCTGCGTCTTCCGGTACGCTGTCGCTAATCCAGTTAAATTTGGCGATTCTTCGAGCTATGTCGGTAACCTAAGTTCTCCTGTGGATATCAAGACGAAAGTCTATGACCAGTGCTTGTTGTCAATGAGGACATATGGCTCCAAAACGAGTTCGCTTACAATGATTGATAAGAAGACTTAAAGTCAGTCAAATAAAGTACATCAGTACTATTGTTACGTTGCCTAAATGCAGTCAACCTGACTTTTTATAGCTACAAAGAAATAAAAAAAGACAAGAAATATGGCTTATCAACACATTTTTGTTCACATAACTCAACATTTATAGAACATATATTTTTCAGAGTGAACATTCACGTAAATCGTCATTCATATTGGTAACAAAGCCTGAAATAATTTTGTATGATAATAAAAAACAGACTGTATTTTTTCGTACAAATTCGTACAGGATATCTGTAGCCCGATTCACGTAATGAAAACTGTAACGATATCGTAGCGATTTAGTCGTTTAGACCATTTCCGTATTCACATCCATCAATCGAGTTTGAACGACACCGATTTTAAAGTCGTTTGAAATTCTTCGATTGAAAAAAAAAAACTGTACCTATTATATTATCCCGGTTACTTATTAATGTAACTGGAAATAAGTCGATAGATCGTGAATACCGCTTTTGGATAGGACTTTGATGGAACGACTATAAAACTTCAACGATATTTGGCTTGTTTGATTTTACATGAATCAGGCTACTGTTAACCATGTATATAATAATATAAAATACTTTTGTTAGCTGGAAGTAACATAGGTATTTTTTAAGTAATTTGTACCTTTTAGACAAAATAAAAAGTAAGAAGTTGCTTTTAAATAAATGAGCACGAAAATCTCCTCTCCCAGGGAGGTCTTAGTCCCAGCAGTGGGAACATTATAAACCTGACCCCCTAGCCAAATTACAACGGTATCGTGTCGAATTCCGTTCTCCAATCGGTGACACCGAAGTCAGCAATTGTAGAAAACGATAAGTAGGTAGCCATGTTGACGCGCCTGAGACGCCCGCTCGTTCTACAATGTAGCGTTTGTTTATCAAATGATGTAGCGTTAAACGTTGTAGAAATTTATTCTATCATTTTGAACGATGTGATCTTGTGAATTTTTATACGTTTGTTCCGACCACATGACTTAACGTTGAGATGATGCCATTCCATTCCCTTACATTTGATTACTTTTCGACTAGCGTTAACGATTGCAGATTATCAACTTGGCTAGAGGAGCTGATTTTGCTATGCTAGCTATGCACGAATATTACCTACTTGGATGCATTCAATAAGTTTTGAAGAGTTCAATCAGTGTATTTTGGGATAACGAACAAAGGAAAATGAATATAGGTACTACATTTCTGAATTTGAAGGCGGTATAATTTCACCGTAGGCGCGGGCTTGCGATCGGCGAGCAATTTGTAGCTCGCTGTCCGACCGTCCAGTAACTGTCCGGACCGTCCAGTCAACGACGCACACTGTTCCCGCACGCCTCAAGGAGATATTAGCAACAGCAGGGGCCCAGCTGGGTCAAAGCCTAATGGGGCCAGGGTTAGTTTCGAAAGAGTAGCTCAGCCACGGTATGAAGGCTCGAAGGAACGGGGTGGGTTTTTAGTCAGTAAGAGTCTCACACTATCTTCCGCTCCGCCCAAGAGTGGGGGTTGTCATTAGATGATTTTCCCACCATAAAAAGGCAGTATAATTTGTTTTG
Organism: Mythimna albipuncta; assembly: GCA_929112965.1. Classification (NCBI taxonomy): domain Eukaryota; kingdom Metazoa; phylum Arthropoda; class Insecta; order Lepidoptera; family Noctuidae; genus Mythimna; species Mythimna albipuncta. The sequence continues at coordinate 8,014,883 of OV815974.1, read as the reverse complement.
TATTATTTTATTTATTTTACTCTAGGAGGTTTAAAACCCAAAAAATTTTGAGTATTTACAGTCGGCATATTAAAGGCCCGTTCTGACATAGGTGGTCTTCCAATATCATGTTGATCTAGATATGTTTTTATAATATTGAGGACTATATCGTGTTCCGAGTCGTAACGTCTCATCTTTGTACTTTCGCCGTCTCTTCTGTGCCCACTTGTGATACTTGTCAAGTCTAACACACAAAGCAGAAGAAACTGTAAATGAAAGAAGCAGAGGTTATATTAGTCTATTATCCTATTACTAGCTGTCCGCCCGCGACTTCGTCCGCGTGTACTTCGGTTATCGCACTCTAAACGTGTTTTCCATGCCAAATTTCATCTAAATCCGTTCAGCCGTTTTTGCGTGATTAACCTTTCGAATGTCTTAAGTTACACAGTTCGACATAAGCAATTGTCTTTCTATTGTGTCTCTAATTACGGCATTCAATGAGTTAAGTAACAAACATCCACACTTTCACATTTAAAATATTAGTTAGGATTATAGTCCAGAGGCTCGGCCCCGGTGTGAAAGGCAACGATGGAACGAAGTAGATTTTTTAGTCAGTAAGAGTCTGACACTATCTCCCGCTCCGCCTAAGAGCGGGGGTTGGATGATTTTTTCCTACCATAAAAAAGGCACACTGTCTTCTTTTTGGTTTATAAGTGTGAAGAGGAGTCCAGATGTGAAAGCAGACGTCTGGTCACTGTTATCAGTGACAAGAGGTCTGCCTTCACATCTGCACCCTCACAAGAAGACTGGAACGTCTCTCAATAAAGACCTGTTCACTTTGAAACGTATGAAATTATTTGATTGATTTGCGCAAACAAACCTGTACAAACAGAATTTTACTGACCAGTGAACTAGAATGACTTCCATAAACTGCGTTCACTGGTTTCTAAAATATTCGAATTGAGCATCTATTTTTTTTGACTTTTTCGAAATGTTGCATCAATAGGTCTCCCGTTTTTATAGCCAATTTAAAACGAATTCTAATAACAAGTTTAAGCTCTGTAACGAATAATAATAATCAAAAGCCACTTACATAATTCCATTTTAACATGATTACAGCAAGGAAAATTATAAGCTAAACTAAAAATAAGAAAATTCGGCAAGTCTGGAGGTAAGTGCTTATCTCAATTAACGTCAACTAATATTACATCCCGTAATTAATCAATTGGTTACGAAGAAACTCATTACAGTAACAGTAATTATATTAATTGAAGGGTGTAGTTTTCTAGTAATTTATTTTGAACGGTTTCTCGGCAATATATTAATGAGCCGCGGAAATTTTCCATGATTCGAAAATCAAGGCAGATTAGACTATATCATGTTTTTGAATCTAAAATTGAAGGAAAGTCACGTCTACTAGTTCACAGTAGGTACGCATTCATTCCTATTGGAATATTATAAGATCTGGGTTATTTAGCTGAGTAGGCAGATTAACAAACACAGCACAGCTTGTATCATAGGCGTATATTTTTACTGACATTAATATAATCAACAAGAACCTTAGCAACGCTTATCTCATTGACATGATCTTGCATTGCTATAAGGAGGTCTTATCTCCATCAATTCCTTCTCATAGGCAGGCATCGATATATACGTACTACGCACTTGATTACACGTGCCGAACACTCACTTCAATCGATTCAGGTGTAATGAAGTCCGTACGCCTTGAACATTACACTATGTTGAACGAAACGCATAAGTGCTGCGAAATTTATAGCGCTTAAGATATTTTGGTCGCGAAAAAGGTATCCCTTAAAAGCTATCTTAGCGCTGTATGTTTTAATAGTTCTGTTAGACGACATATTGTCAATGTAGCGCTGCAGCGAACTTTTGTTATAACTTTTCAGTATTTTGACAAATAGGTTCCATGAACGTGTTTGTCTATTACTAGAATATAAGTCTATGTAGACAGGAAGTTTGTATCTCAGCAGCGAGGATACCATAGGCAGGTTAATACAATTTTATCTCGTAGGTTTTAAGTGATTATTATTCATATCATAATCAGCTTTATAATGTTCCCACAGCTGGGACTCAGGCCTTCTCTAGGAGAGGGAATGGTCCGTAATCTACCATGCAGGCCCAATGCGGATTGGTGGTAGTCTTACATTTTTGAATTTTTGGTTCTAGGACATGCCGGATTCCTCACGATGTTTTTCTTCTCCTTATTAAGAGTAGTGGTGATAAAATAAATTACACAAAGTAAAGTGCCTGCTTAGATTTGAACCCGCGACACCTACAAGTCGTATATCGGGGCAGTTAAACAACACGTATGTTCCTTCAGTGGCATCTTCCATTAGTTCAAGGACCATGAGTATCTTTCAAACTATGGGAACCTGTCAAGATATTGGAAATTTCCATTTGTTAATCCGTTTGTTTGCTATTGTACTTATTATATATATTTACTGTACAGGAAACTAATTGGGCATCGAAGTTTAAGATTTTTATGAAAAGGCTTTTGAAGTTTCACAGTTATCGAGTATTTCTTTACTAAATTGTGTAAGCCTAAATTAATTTATTAATATTTAAATTATATTTTGGTGCTTACATTTAGAATTTATTTATTTTTTAAGAAAAACAAGAATGTAATCGGATAAATAGTTAATCGGACAGTGGAGTAGAGTTGAACATTCCCTTTCGAATTGAACCTATTATTTTTATTTTTTTATTTGACATTTACTCTATTGACCATATCAATTTAATTTATTGTTTTGATCATTTTAATATATAACTGACGTTTTAGATTAAATGTGCTAGCAGAGATATTAACTTGAAAGTCAAACGTATTTGTGAAGAGAAATGAAAAAATATTGGGCCTACAGTACCATTTTCCAAAATTAGACCCATTTGTCAAATAATTTTTCGGGTGACCATCACAATAAAATTTCCCTAAATATGCGTACCCGAGTGGTACCTAGCAAGTCAACAAAGTTTGTTGAAAATGGACTGCTAATATGTGCTTAAATCTTAATCCAAGTGACTATCTGCAAACTTCATCCATGAAAGAATAAATAGTGCCAAATCTAAAACAGAATTGTATTGTAGTAATGGATAATGCATCATACCAATGCACATAAATAAACAAAGCCGCTGCAAGGGACAATACAAAAGCGCAAGCGTTACGGTAATACCAGAAGAATGACAATATATTTCTACAAGAAAATATTTTTTAAATCTGATAGGTTAATTGATCTTAAAATGGACAAATTAACAATGGACTTAACCGTCATACTAATAAATTTATAAAGATATTAAATAAAAGATTTACAAAGTTCTCACGATTTTTTTTTAATACTATAGGTAAAAATTAAATAAATAAATTCTGTAAATTACACTGTGTTATGAAAGGGCGTTTTTAATCAAATTAAGGAAAATAGATTTGTTAGGCTGGCTTCATTAAGCACGCTCCCAGCTACGCGCCAAGTTATCTTGCTCGAGCTTTATTACTATATCTTACTAAAGTAAGAGCTTATACCTTACTAAAGTGTTTTTTTTTTTCTCATGTCTACAATATGGCAATCTGTATTCCACACAATGAGCCACTATAGGCTGTACTATTGTACTGGAATTTTGGAAAGTAGCTGGAAGGACACTAGTGAGTGCTCTTTCTATATTATAGGCTGTATGAAACTTGAAGCTGATATAATAGTAGTTTATGTGACTAGGGGATAAAGCAGTGTCTTTAAGTCGCGGGCGGCATGTTGAATTCCGAACGAAACGAAGGTTGCTGATATTAATCCCGAACGATAGTGAGGGATTTATAAAATTAACTCCCGAGCATCGCGAGGGAGTTAATAAAGAAACCTGAGTGAAGTGAGGAATTCAAACCGCCCAAGACAAAGACAGCTTTATCCCCGTGTTGCATACTCTACTTTTTACACCATCTGTGAGATAATTAAAAGACAATTTGGTCGACCAAATCATATATTAGAGAAATATAAGTATTAAAGCCTGTCTAATAAGTTAAACGACTTGGGTAATTATCAGGATTTAATTAAATCTGACGTTGTCAACACGGGTTCAATAATCAAGGTTAATTAAGAGATAGAGATCATTGTTTATGTTTACTAACAGAAGAACCTTATGAAAAGTATCGAATACAAGTATTTTTTAAATGATTAAATATTATACAAAATTCCCAAGTCGGTTGACTTATTAGACAGACTTTATACGAGTATTTACAAGTTCATCAAACAAACAAAATTCACTACTCCAAGATTCTATAGTTTCAATTTTTTATAACGCTGATAACGCTCGCGTCAGTACGCACGTTTTATTCTATTTTCTTTTTTTTGTTAGTGGCCAGTTTGAATCATAGTGATTACATACTCTTTGGTTTGAATTTCAAGTCAACTTGTTCGATGCGCCTACATTTTAATTCACAATGTTGACGATTTTTATTGTTCCAAATTCAAATCTCATTATTCCCTAGGGATCGGCCATACTGCATTATCTCCCTAGGGATAGAATGACTTGCTTTAAGTGAGGTTTGTATGACGTATAAAACGACATTATCGAGCAAGTGGTGTAATAGTAGTTTATGTGACTAGGGGATAAAGCAGTGTCTTTAGGTCGCGGGCGGCATGTTAAATTCCGAACGAAACGGAGGTTGCTGATTTTAATCCCGAACGATAGTGAGGGATTTATAAAATTAACTCCCGAGCATTGCGAGGGAGTTAATAAAGAAACCTGAGTGAAGTGAGGAATTTAAGCCGCCCAAGACAAAGACAGCTTTATCCCCGTGTTGCATACTCTACTTTTTACACCATCTGTGAGATAATTAAAAGACAATTTGGTCGACCAAATCATATATCAGAGAAATACAAGTATTATATTTACAAGTTCATCAAACAAACAAAATTCACTACACCAAGATTCTATAGTTTCAATTTTCTATAAGTAATGCTCCCGTGTCGTCAGTACGCACGATATATCCTATTTTCTTTTTTTTTTGTTAGTGGCCAGTTTGAATCATAGTGATTACATACTCTTTGGTTTGAATTTCGAGCCAACTTGTTCGATGCGCCTACATTTTAATTCACAATATTGACGATTCTTGATGCTCCAAATTCAAATCTCATTATTCCCTAGGGATCGGCCATACTGCATTATCTCCCTAGGTATATAATGACTTGCTTTAAGTGAGGTTTGTATGACGTGTAAAACGACATTATCGAGCAGGTGGTGTAAAAAAAATATTATAATATACAATATATTTTACTTAACGTCTATAAACAGACTTCTAAGGACAAACGACAGATTACTATAATAGAACTAAGGTTACCGATATAGCACGAAGAATCGTCAAACTTAAGTGGCAATGGACGATTCTTTCGGGGCTGCACATTGCTCACAAAACAGATGGTTGTTGGGGCCGAAATGTTCTGGAGCGGCGACCGCATACCGGAAGACGCAGCGTTACAAGGTGGACCGATGACCTGGTAAAGGTTGAGGGAATCCGACACGGCGACACGCACATGATCGTTCATTGTGGAGACACTTGGGGGAGGCCTATGTCCAACAGTGGACGTGTATGGGCTGAAATGATGATGATTAACAGACAGCTATTATATTCCATTCAATATTTAAAAAAAAAACTAATTCTTAAAGCTGGCTTTTATTACAAAAATTCTTTTCCTCAATTTCTATGGAATGGACGTTGGAAGTGAGGAGGTCCGAACAGCATCTTCTCTCTGGAATTATCATCCTCTTTCGGTTTTTTTTCATCGGAGCCTTTCCGCTCGATTCTATAGGAAGTACTCTTTTGAAGACCTTCACGTTGCATTGTTTCATTATCCAGGAGGTATCTGACTATTTCGGAGACGATTTCATCTTCAGAGCGATAATTTCCGATGTTCACACTGTCGCCATCTCTTCTTCGAGCTGTGGTGAAACTTAACAGCTCTAATACACACAGCAGAAAAAACTGTGGAAGAATATAAGAAGCGTTTTAAGGAATGCGAATGTTACAGAAAGTAGGTTTATTTTTAATATTTATTGTACACTAAAATTTTAAAACCAAGATTAGGTTTTCTTACAAAAAAAAACTTTATAATATCTAAGAGATATATTTTTTTTACTTATAGACAAAAAAAAATGCCCAATAAAACTTACGATTTTATTATTTGAATCCTACATAAAATGAATCGATCTAATTATTTAATTAATATTTTTCCATCAATAAATTTGATGGCCAAAGATGTCTTAAAAAAAAAAATTGAGAGATTTGCAATCTTAATATATTTTCCAATTAGAATCTTCGCATAAAAATGTAGCGAGTTTATTTATTACTTTCTCCTGACGTCTTAAATCTAATTTGATAATCTTTTTTCCTCTAAAATTCGAATTATTGTTCTTTTGTTTATTATCCGCCATGAATTCTAAAACTTCTAAAGTCCTGATGAAAGAGTCTCTACAAAATTTTTGCAATGTAAGAGTTTTGGCTCGCGGTTTGCGTCTAAGAATAGGCTTAGGCATTCAATTGTGTTTCACCTAGTGTTAAAAAAACGGGCATAGATAATAATAATATAATATAATATTCCACAACTATCACACAACGCCGTCGCTACGTCGCCCACGTTAAGCAGAGCTTGTAATATGGGTGCTAGACAACTAATGAACATACTTATATATTTCTAAATACATACATATTATAGATAAATTACACCTAGACACAGAACAAATGATTATGCTCATCACACAAACATTTGGCCTGGGTTGGAATCGAACCCACGACCTCCGACATAGCAGTCAGGGTCACCAACCACTTGACCAACAGGCCAGTCAACTCACAGGACTGCCTTAGTAAGCGATTTGATTCGAATTAGGGTTCACTATTTTTACTTAACTCACTCAAAATATATCCATTTGTATTAAAGAAGATCGAGAACCTTTAGTAAAACACAAATTATGCAAAAAAAAAAAAACACTTACATATTTCCATTTGTTCATGATTTCAATTTGCAAAAGTTCAAACGTTGATTAAAAACTGTGAAAGTTAATCCGACGTTATAAAATCTGTTTGCAACCGCTTATCTCAATTAAACTCACACAATTATATTTCACCATAATTATTGTACATTTTGTCTTAATCAATTGGACACAATGAAAGTCATTTGCGAGAACAGCCGTTATAAATAATTGAAGAATGTACGTAATTTCTGGTAGAAATTCGAATAGCTTGAGTTTTTTACCAGTTTTAAATTAGCTGTGGAAATATCGAAAACCAAGAAAAAAATCGCATACAATTTGCATGAATATTTATAGCAGGCATGGGCGTACCTAAGTTGTAGGTACCTACAGTTGTAAGTAGCCTCTAAAAAATTAATCTATGTACGTATAATGAATCTGTAGAAGATTTTAGTTGTGCGCGCATTACGTAAGATGTACGAAATTGATGTAGATAACTTTTATATATTAAATTTGTGTATATATATATGTTACTTAAGCTTATTTTCATTGCAATCGGTTGACTACATCAGAAGATATGTGTTTTTAGCATTCATTGACTGTTAAAGATAATAATAATATTTAATAATAATAATAATTGTTGTCGACATGTGGAAAGTGGATAGAGCAATCATTATGCCGATAGTCGTGATTATTTAAAAAAAATATATATTTAATATGTTATAAAGGAAAATAAAGAGTATAATAATAATATTTATTAATGAAAAAGAGGTTAGAGGATGTCGGTATTGCTATAACATTTTGTTTTCCTTAATTTATTAACATAATATAAATTTCCGAAGACATCCTGCACTAGGCAAGGCCGGTCCCGCAGGAAGCTTACAAGTTTTATTTGGAGTTACAAATTATAAGTATGTATGCGCAATTGCGCATTATACAATAAGAGGCAAAAATGACTACAGCAAGAGAAGTACGCGGAGCGAGAGACTCATCCAGTATGCACAAGAATATAAACTTATAAATACAATGTTCAATAATAAATCTAAGAACTGGGATTTCTCCAGATAATAAGACAAAAAATGAGATTGATTACATTATGTCCACAACACCGCATATATTTTTTAACTACGAAGTATTATCATCACTTCCATTTGGATCGGACCACAGAATGTTGAGAGCCCCTATCTGCCTAAAATCAATAAAAAAGAGTTGGCGACATTTTTCCAACGCACCAAGAACACTAAAAAAGTCAGAAGAAGTAAATCAATACTTAGAGAACTTGAATAATTATATACCTGAATTAATAATGACACAGGAAAAATACAATTTTAAAGATTATTGTTTAAAAATAGTGAATCTGATTATCGAAAGTTTAGAGTGTCCTAAAAATAAAAAAATAAACTACATACTCGTATACTGTCTGACAAAGCCTGATGAAAGAGAGAAGAAAATTACAAAACAAACCCAACTCGAACAGGTATTGACAAGGAAAAGTTGAAAGACCTATAAAAAACTACAAATAAAGAAATTAAAATATGCTACAAAACTCAGGATGAATATTATACAAAAACATATTGAAAAATCTAGATCTGCGAAAAGAGGATTCAAAGAACTAAATAAGTCAAAGAAATGGATTCCTTCCCTTCAAACTGGCTCTACGCAAAGTACGTCTCGAACAGAAATCCGGTCACCGTCCGGTCCGAGTCCAAGTCGTCGACGGCGCGTACTGTTCAAGGAGTTGTCAGCAACCGTAGGGGCCCAGCAGGGTCGAAGCCTACTGGGGCCATGGGTGATGCGTAAGAGATCTCCAGGGCCCTGGAACAATGGCAGAGAAGGAACAGGAGTGGGTTTTTAGTCTGGCACGCGCTCCCGTCCGGGAGGTAGATGTCACTTGGATGATTTTCCCACCAAAAAAATAATAAAGTGATCAATTTTAAGATCCAGCCACAACATATACATATATATGAGGTACTGAAATAATTCCTAATCCACGTAGTTACTCTGCATAATATCCTGTTCTTTGAGCGATTATTCCGGTTGGTTCACAGTCGCTGGTCTCAGTAATTGCCTGCAGTCTGTGTCAGGCGCTAATCGCTGGCTAGACTTAGTAATTAGTTTAGCGTCATCTTCTTAATCAGCGTCTTCAAGGAAAATGAAAACATAAGCTGGAATTAGAAAAAAAAAGAGATATTAAAATAGATAAAGATTTTTCTTTGTTCGTAGACTAATGTTATCGGTTTTAATCCAGACTACGGAATCATTAAAATGATAATTTTACCCTTGTCTCGTGTTACTTGGAGTCGGCGCAACTCATTTTTTCTTCAATTCTATCCTGTCACCCATCACACTATCACTAACTCCCTTTTTTTCATAACACTCCATATACCATTCTTTTTTTTATTGTTGATAGGTTCACGCTTGACCGCTATCTCACCTGATAGAAAGCGACGATGCGGTCGACGATGGTACGCGCTTACCTAGAAGAAACCTATTCACTCTCGACTTAACCATTCATCCATTTTTCCTTTGCCCTGGGATCTCCTTCTCCATCCATCCACATGTATACTTTTAACTATAACAGAAACCTGCTCTTTTCACTCAGGACTTCAAACATCCAGACTCAGGAATACTACTAAGAATTCCTGTCATGGAAACCCTCTCCCTCACTCTCCATCCAGAGCAGGAGAAGTTATTTGATGATTTCTCACCTTCTAAAAAACAAGAATGATACTAAGCTCACTTAAAATGGTAAGAATATATACACAGGTGCCTTACCATGACGTGTTAACATATCAAGCGTGCGAGCGAGAAAGAGGGACAGAGCTATCCACCCTATATATTTCTCCATCCCTTTAATAGTTCAGTTTAGGTCGTAAAATGGATCGCGTTAAGAGCTCGTGATAGAGCCTCAGTTTTATATGAATACCAAAATAATTACCATTCCAATTTAATCTATAGTTAGTACATGGTGCAAGCGAGTAAGGATTTTAATGTTCTTTGTAAGGAGTTCTCTTTTGACCCGTTTACTACAAAAACCTATTTTGCACGCACTCAGCTGAATGCGAACTTTTTCAAGTGCTGATTGTACTTATTGGGATATCTAATTATTCTTATTTATGTTCTTTTTTTTACATATATGCTTTTAATGATCGTAAGTTTTCTATTAGGTACTAAACTGTTTCTACCCGTGAGATCCTGTAATTGGCTCAATGTTTCATATACTGTTTTTATCCATTTGTTATAGCTGTTTCTCCTATAATTAAATAAATAAATAAAAGTTGTAGCAAAATGGACAAGCATGACAGCTTTTTTCATCCGTGGGACCTGTGACTGAACTTCTATTGTTTCTTAAGATGAACATACAAAGCTTATCCTTTTAAGAATTCAGTTTAGGTTAAAATGGATCGAATTAAAAGCTCAGAGTAATAGTGAAAGTGCCTCAGATAAATGTAAAATTGGGCTTCACTTCTTTTATTTTAAGATAAGTAGGATTACCAAAATTTTCCGACACTTCTCTCGTTGATAACCGAATTTATAGATCCTATTAACAATTTTATAGGCATCATAATTTCAATCATATTACAAGGTTACGACCTAATTTCGTAGAAAATAAAATATTGGAGTTTATCGCTAATAACTCAAGTTTGTTGAAATAAATACTCTCCGGAGATTTCCATTTTATTGTCTGAACAATTTGTTTGATCCTAAAGGAAGACCTTTATTAAGTAAAGTTGTTATTTATGTGTTACCCTGGGGGCACGGAATGGGAGTTATCATGTACGAGTGTATCTACCTTCCCTGTTTTGGAACACAGTTTTGTTTTCGGCAAAAGTTAAGATTTTCAGCGAGGAATTGGACTCGGTCCGAACAGTGAACTACCCATTGTTCATCGTCCGCAAGCCCGCACCTCGTGGCTGTTAGTTAGGGTTGGAGTTGCGGCGGCTGAGACTTGAGGATGGCCGTACCCTCTCGTGTGCTGTCCTCTCTACCCTGCAGTCGAAAATATCAAGCGGGTATTATAAAAGAGAGCCACTTTTCAGATGAGCGAAAGTCGCGGGAAAGCGATGGACGCGAGACGCATAAGACCGCTCGTTGTGGCGACACTTGGGGGAGGTTTATGTCTAGCAGTGGATGTCCTTCGGCTAAAATGATGATGATGAGTCTCTTTTATTACTTCTTATGAGATTACTTGAGAGAAACACACACAGACACAAAATCAAAGGCACGAGTGGAGACGTCGTGTGCAGGACTTTTACTGTTGAACGCCAAGTGCAGTGCATGGGAAGTATATGCTCTGTATGCTAAACCTTTGTTATTAAATACCTAGAAAATACTAATTTTAACGTTGACATTCCATATCCTTTCTTTCTTTCTGCGAAAGAGATCCCCATGGCTCTGGAACAATAGCTAATAAGGAACAGGAGTAGGTTTTTAGTCAGTGAAAGTCTGAAAATATCTCCTACTGTGCTCAGGAGCGGGGGATGTCATTGGATGATTTTCCCACCTAAAAAAAAATATCTTTTCAGTGCTCAGAGTTTTTCATACTAAAGTTGCTGTATTATTTTAGTTCTTATCCATCCTAAAGTTGTCTGGTAGACATAGCAGTCAGCGATAAGACTGCCATTGGACCCATAATTTCAGCCTTATAGTCCCTTTAACTATGTGGACGCACCTCTCGCACCCGCCTAGGCGGCAGTACGCAAATCTGTGCATTTATTTGCGGCCAACAGCGCCCAAAAAGCGCGCGGCTTACCTTTAAATCCATTTACTTTGCTAAATATTGATTGATTTACATATGCAATGTTCACTTTGAAGAATATTTAACCGCCAATTTGACTCAAGCCGTTTCGAAGGAGTAGGGAAAAGTTGCAAAAGTTGCGAAATTGCTAAATAATTTTTTTAGACAAAACTATTAATAGCACGAAAGAATCAAATGTTGATAATGTTGTTCATGAATCCATAATAAACATATATTTTTTTCAAACCTATTAACCTGGCCGTTACAGAGGAGTAGGCTTCAGAAAGTCACTGTTATATGGCACTTTTCGGGCGCTTGAGCCTTATGTTTATGTATCAGTTGTGTTACTTTTTGGTGTACAATAAAGTTTATTCTGTTCTATAGCACGCCTTATAATTTAACAGAATATCAGCACTCGCAACCTTTATGAAGAGCCAAGGAATGAGGTCGCTGTGGCCGAAATCGACTAGATAGGCAATATCTAATTTTTCAAGTCTAAAAGGCAGTGTGTCGTGATGGTCCAGTGATTAAGACACCCGCCTCTCATGTATGAGGTTGCGGATTCGAAACTGGGCAAGTACCAATGTGAATTTTTCTTAAGTAATTTTCTGTTGCCCATTAACTAGGTGGTTGAGATCTGATAGACAGTCGATCCATATAAAACACAGTACTCCTAGCCAAGTTGATAATCCGCAATCGTTAACGCTAGTAGAAAACTTCAAATGTACGGGAATGACGTCATCTCAACGCTCAGTCAAGTGGTCAAAACAAAGGAATCGGGGGTGTGGCTAACTCGAGGCGTTCGACGCAAGAGAAACGGTTGTAACTTGGCTTGGGGGGCAGTTCTTTTTAGGCCTTTTTTTCCGATGGGAAAAATCATCCTATGACAACCCCCGCTCTTGGGCGGAGCGGAAGATAGTGTCAGACTCTTACTGACTAAAAAACCCATCGCGTTCCTTCAAGCTTTCATACCGGAGCTTAAGCGCCCTTTCAGATTACCCTGGCCCTAGAAGGTTTCGACCCGGCTGGGCCCCTACTGTTGCTGACAACTCCTTGAGGCGCGCGGGAACAGCGCGCGCCGTCGACGACTTGGACTTGGTCCGGACAGTTACCGGACGGCAGGACAGCGAGCTACCCATTGCTTACTGTCCGCAAGCCCGCGTCTACGTTGGCCTACGTAGAATCCCGGCGGCGGCGGCGGCGATAACGCCGTTGCCTGATGCGTTCGGCCTCCTCCTTTGCGAGCAATACTGCTTCGCAGAAGTCGGCGACCGCCTGCCACTCCTCCTCGCACCGTCAAAATTCAAAAAAAAAAATTCAAAATTCAAAATCATTTATTTCAAATAGACCATTTGCAGGCACTTTTGAATAGTCAAATGTCGGTCAGTCCAAGAAAAGTGAAGCTAAATTGCACGTTCCAAAACGTAGGTCTCTATGGAGAAGAACGTGCAAGAAACTCCATGGACACTCTTTTTAAAATATATTGAGTTACATAAATCTTGGTTACATATTTCTTGTCGCTTCTAATATGTGAGCACAATGTTGGTAGATACATAATAATAATAGTTTATTATTCTTTTTATTAAATGTAATTAAAAATAGAAACCGAATTAAGCCACTGGCAGCCAAGAGATGACCAGTCTCAACCGATGGCACCCGTTCACGGGCATGACACGTGCATCAGCCCCACTCAGCTCAACCATTTTAAAGGGAACCGAATGACCCAATAACACGTGCCACCACCAGCAAGACATTTGGGTGAGCATGACAAACTCTCAACTGCCATGCTCGTAATGTCAAACAAGTTGTAACCTAATAGAGATGCTCCATGGTGCTTCACATTCACAAAACTTGAAAAAAAAGAAGAAAGTGCTTCTACATTATACAATGCTATTTAGTTTCCAATTAAAAAAAGTAATAAATTATCATAAGCTCTACTGAAATAAACAAATAAATAAAAAAATACATTTCGAAAGCAAAAAATACAAAAAGGGGAATAGTATCTCTTCCAATATTTAGAAATATATTTATAAAAAAAAAAAAAAAAACTAATTTGAAGGTAAAAGTGGCTGTAGTTGTGGAGCAGGACCAGCATTTAGCCAAGCATTTTTGTCAAGGAGATAATCTTCCAGTTTATAATATGCTTGTCTACATAGTGTGCGTTTAATGCATGTTTTAAATTTGGACTCATTTAGTTGTAGAATCTCAATTGGTATTTTATTATAAAATTTTACACAGTACCCCATGAAAGAGCTACGTACTTTAGCCAATCTGAATCGAGGTTGATCTAATTTGTTCCTATTCCTAGTATTAAAATTGTGCCTGTCACTTATCTTAGTAAAAAGATGAATATTTTTCCGAACATACATGATGTTTTCATAAATGTATTGACAAGGGACCGTCAGGATGTTTATTTCTTTAAATAGTTCCCTAAGGGAATCGCGTCTGCGAAGGTTATATATGGCTCTGATAGCTCTTTTCTGCAGTATAAAAATAGACTCTATGTCTGCAGCCCGTCCCCATAGCAAAATACCGTAAGACATAATACTATGAAAGTAGCTAAAATAGACTAGTCTCGCAGTATCTACATCAGTTAATTGGCGGATTTTTCTGACAGCATATGCTGCTGAACTAAGCCGTCCTGCCAGAGATGTTAAATGAGGATCCCATTGTAGCCTCGAGTCAAGCGTGATCCCCAGGAAAACCGTACTCTCGACGAACTCGATTTTCTCCTTGTTCAATACTATGTCAGAATAATTGCTTTTAACATTCGGTAACGCAAATCTTATGCACTTAGTTTTTTTTCCATTCAATACTAAATTATTAACAGTAAACCAGTTTTGGACTTGCTGTAGAGCATTATTTACGTCATCAAGGTTTGTAGAACGTCTATTGATTTTAAAAATTAACGACGTATCGTCAGCAAACAATACAATATGTGGTTGTTTTTTTAATAGATGCGGTAGATCATTTATATATACTAAAAAGAGGAAAGGACCCAATATTGAGCCTTGCGGTACACCCATTTTGACTTTCAAACCCGGAGAATTGACACCATTTATCTGAACTTGCTGTTGCCTGTCAATTAAGTAAGATTTTACCAAGCTAAGTGCAAGTTTACCTAGCCCATAATGTTCAAGCTTTAAAAGCAAGGTTTCGTGATTAACACAATCAAAAGCCTTTGAGAGGTCACAAAAAATCCCTATCGCATCTTGGGCTTCTTCCCACGCTGCAAATATATGTTTTAATAAAGTGACACCAGCGTCAGTCGTACAACGACCTTTGGTGAAACCATACTGCTGATCGTGAAAGATTTTATTGCTATTAAAATGGTAAAGCATTTGATTAAGCATAACTTTTTCAAACACTTTACTGAAAACCGGCAATACTGATACAGGTCTGTAATTATTAGTGTCCTTATGGTCACCTGATTTAAAAAGTGGTATAACCTTACTGTATTTCATTATATCTGGAAAGACGCCTTGGTCCACACACAAATTAAATATTAAAGCTAAGTATGGTGCTATAGTCTCAATTATTGATGTGCATACTTTAACAGACATTCCCCATAGGTCTTCAGTTAATTTGACTTTGATTTGCCGGAAAGCCTTTATGACTGTCATAGGGTTTATATGTTTGAATTGAAATTCAACCGGACAACCTGGCAAGTTTGCTTTTAATAGAGTAATTGAGGCTTCAGGGGAGGAATTTAGAGCTTCCGTTGTCCTAAGAGGTACATTGGTGAAATAATTCACAAACTCTTGGGCTACTTCTATGTTAGAGCTTTTGGGACCATGTGGAGTCTCCAATAAAAAATCCGTGCTGCGTACTTTGTTCCTACCAGTTTCACTATTAATTACTTTCCACACAGTCTTTATTCTATTGTCTGCGGATTTGATCTTGTTGCTAATGTACAGGGCCTTTGCTACCTTGCAAATCTTTCTGAAAAGTTTAGAATATTTATTTACATATTTATTGAAGGTTTCAGTATTGAAGAATGGCTTAAGGCCATATAGCTCATACAGTCTTTCCCTACTTATTCTAATACCTTTAGTCGCCCAGTCACTAAAAACAAACTTTGGGAATATATTTTTCGACTTCTTTTCAAAAGCTGTATTAAATTCATTAAGTACCAATGAAAAGAAGTTATCATAAAATTTATTGGCATCATTAATATCATGGCCTAGAACATTTAACTTATTTTGTAAGTTACTATTAAATTTAGTTAATTTGCCAATTGTAATTGGCCTGAATTGAATCTGAGTCTTTTCCAGGGCTGCTTGAGACATAAAAGTTACCGTTTGTCCACTATGATCAGACGGAAGATAATTTACTATAGCTTTATCTAGATAGTCACAATTGCAGAAAACATTATCAATACAAGTTGCAGAGGTTGGGGTTACTCTCGTTGGTTCTGTAAAAACGTTAGACAAATGAAATGATTTAAAAAGATTTAAAAATCTGCTGCTATTTAAATTATTTTCCAAAATATTAATATTAAAATCTCCACAAATAATTATGGATTTGTTACTATCTACAAGTTTGGCGAGAATATCTTCCATTGTTGATTCAAAAAGACTAAAGTTTTGAGGGTTCGGGGGTCTGTACACGCACACTATAATATGCTTATCTAGCTCAACACAAGACAGTTCTATGTAATGTTTCGTTGACAAATTAACTATATCATTACGTTGCTTAAATTTTAAGCTTTTTTTTATTAATATCAGGGAACCACCACGCAATATAGATTTCCGATTAAAACAACTACCCACACTATAATTTTCATAACTGATGGTAACCTGGTAATCCTTCAACCAATGTTCGCTAATACATACTACATCGAACATTGATTTTTCTAATAACATTTCAATTTCCAATAATTTAGAAGAGATACCTTGAATATTTTGATGAAATAGTTTTAATGTGTGCTGCTGGGACCCTTTTTGCTGTTTAACTATTTGAGAGCAAGAAGATACCTTATTGATGGTTGGTATAACTATTATGTTACCGGTACCTTCTGTTGTCTTATGAACTAGTTTAAATGATCCGGAGTTTGCCCCAAATCTATATTATCACCTGGCATTGAGTTGCAACTAATTGTAGTTTCTACGCTAAATACAGGATTTTCTAAAGTGACACATGGGACCTCCTTCGTCGACTTTATAAAAATATTCGTAGCTATTGTGCTACGGTTAATATGGTTCACCACGTGATTATTAGTATTATTACTAATTATTGTGGTGTCAATTACGCAAGACTTCGACATACTACTTATGTCTGTGAAATCCGTCTTTTTTTTAAGCCTGATCCTTATCGAATGACGAGCTACCCATTACACTCCATAAGTCGGAGTAAGTCCGTCCATAAGCCTGCAATTATGGTGACTGAGGTGTGGGGATCAGCCGCATCTGGAAAAGGCTAGGGAGATGATGAAGTCAAAAGGCAATTGCTCCAATTAAAAAAATAAAATTAGTATGCTATATAAACTACAAATCGACAATAAAGCTGTGAGCATGCAGGCAAATTGATTGATTACTTTTTAATTATCCTGACAATGTAGGTAGGTATGAAACTCGTACTATTAGCTGATTTGAATTTAAAAAAAACCATTCTTTTTCAAAGCCAGCCGGATATTGGATGGCGCGAATGTAATTGGATATAATGCTGATTGATTGATAGTTTCATTTCAATAGGTCATAGTTCAATTTAAAATAGATATAATGTCATCGGCACAGAAGATGTATTCTGTGTGGACTTGACAGCTGCTTTGAGTTGAAGTTCTATTTTATTAATCTGTGTTATGATTTTTTAATTATTGCTTGCAAATCTTACCCGAGGTTATTCAAACGTGATACCACGCTCATTTGTAATTGGAGCATATTTCCAACGTATTATGATGATATTTAGTTATAGACAACATTTATCTAGGTTCCTACGTCGAGAATATTAGAAATATTGTAATTTTTAATACAGGAAAAGCCAAATTGCCATTTACGCTGTAAATAGTTTTGTTTTTTTTTTTTTAAAGAAAGACGTAGGGACCTAGATAAATATTGTATATAACCGAATATCATCATAATATGTAGGAAATATGCTCCAACTGCAAATGAGCGTGGGTGGTATTACGTTTGTATGAAAATTCATCCGTCGCCGGCCCCTTAAGCAGTGATAATATATTCGACGATGGAGCACGCTTGTCTAGATGTAACCTAGATTTAAAGACTCTGACCTTCGTCAGAGTCTTTAAATCTACGTCTAATGTCGTAATTTAAGTCTTCACTTGAGGAAACAAGCTCACTATGTCACACAACAAATGCAATTCTAAAATGTTTTTACGTATGGCTCGGACGTCCACCATGCACTTGAAAAAACGGTCAAGTGCGAGTCAGACTCGCTTACAAACGGTTCCGTACCATTATCTATCTGTTGCTGTCAATTATAACGAGCATAAAGCGGCAAAAAATATCACGATCGTTGTACGGTAGCCCCACTTAAATATTTATTTTATTATGTTTTCAGTATTTGTTGTTGTAGCGGCAGCAGAAATTCATCATCTGTGAACTTTTCAGCTGTCTAGCTATCACTGTTCATGAGATACAGCAGCAGTTCATGGTGACAGACAGACGGACAGTGGAGTCTTAGTAACAGGGTCCCGTTTTTACCTTCATACCCTAAAAAGAAAAGAAAAAGGAATAGAACTAGCATATTCGGATCGTGATACATTTCTTAACACCGGGGTTACTTACAGTGGGTTGCTGGACCCTAACAACTCGCTATAAACAATTTCGAATTGTTCAATTACTCTGGTACTCAGCTTTTCTGACGGTTTCAATCCCCCAGAAGTACTCCATACAATCGCCCTTACAAAAACCATTAGCGAGTACATTTTTCCGTACTTCGCTTCCGGCTTCCATTACACCACTGTTTACTCTCAATGTCGAACACATCATATTTGACGTAGGTATGAAGTACACAAAAATATGGTTACGTAAAATAATAACAGTAGGTAAACTTGTTTGGAAGAGTCGGTGCCAAAATAAATATTATGAGGAAATTATGAGGTGTTACGTCGAACGCTATGTTAATTTTTATTGTATTAAGTAAATCAGTTTAAGATCAAGTCCTCAAAAAGGCAGAGACAGTTTTCAAAATTTCTAAAAACACACCGCACTGAATTACACAAAACAAAGTAGAACCTAAATAGATGTGCTAACAGTTTCACCACGAAGTATTGGCAAACCAGTCCTTAATTTCGAGTATAAATAATGGTCAGACAAAATTTTACTGTGCAGCACATTGGCTTTGAAAATCTTCGAAAGTGCATGGGACTGGCTGGACGGCCGGGCAGTAAAGCAGTTGACTCATGACCTGTGAAGGGAATCCATACTGGCACTGCAAACCTGGGTCCACAGTCGCTTAAGAGATTTTCAGATAGACCACCATAGAACAGATGAAAGAGGTTGTGAGCGGAGCAGGCGAGCCACAAAGTAGGGATATGCTCATAGTTCAACTACCAATCGCAAACTTTCGATCTAAGTGTGCGTGGTCTGTTAGTTGCGTAATGCGCGTTTGTATTGGTTTATTATCTGTAGTAGAGTTAAAAGGTGTGAGACAAGCGGCGACACTCTTCTTCTTAGTCGGGCACTCTTGTCAGAGTAGTCGTGGCTGTTGATGAACAGGATTGCGGCGCGTCGCCGTCGTCTGGCTCCAAGGCTGCGGCATGTCGAGCGATGTCTCTCCATTTCTGGCGGTTGTTGGCATTACGCGCACACTGTACTGCTGTCGACTGCGTAGCCCTGGTAATGAGGTCGATCCAAAGAGTCGGAGATCGCGGGCTCTCTTGCCTTCAATGCGACCGTGAACCACAAGTCTTTCCATCGAATTCACGTTTCTGGAGATGTGCCCAAAGATCTTCAGAATTCGAAACAGCACAATCGACAAAATTCTATCTTATTGATATTGGTGCGGAATGCTGTCCACGGTATTTTCAACATCCGTCTCCAACACCACATCTCTAAGGCATCGATGTTTCGGCGATCTTGTAGCCTTAATGTCCACGTCTCGGCCCCGTAGAGAAAGATTGAAAAAACCAGACACTGCTAAAACGAACTTTAGTATTTTGTGTAATTCTACTGTCTCTCCATATTTTCCCAGAAGCTCGATACTCGTTGTAGTACAAATGGGAAAGAATTTCCTTTCTAAACTCTGTCATCCTTTCTGTGTAGACCACTACAGTGCGCATCAAGAAGAGAGATTTTCTACCAAGGTGACAAAGTGCGGAAGAGTTTTTACCTCTGCAGCACACATCTCATGTGAGGACATAAAGTCACAGAAAACGATTGAATCAAATAATTAATTAATTGTATCAATGGACTATTGCAGTGTCAATTGTAAGCTCCAGGCATAAGCGTCGCATGGAATATGCGCTGCCTCGAGATATCCGATTTTAATTTATTTGAGTGAAAAGCTACTGAATGACATTTTAATTAAAACAGTAAAGATCGAAAGAGGCAAAAGTTAATTCGATTAAAAAAATAATTAATTTGTAAAAAGTCCTTTGTAAACATTTCCTGAATGTGTTTTTAATTACGATTTCCTGGAACGCCAACTGTTTTTCTTTATGCTACAATGGTACAGAATATAAATAAATGATTAAAATTCAATTTGAAAAAACAAAGAGCTTGATGCAATTAATGATGGAATGAAATATAATATACTTACAGACCTATCTGTAACCAATCACAAACTTAAGAACTTCATTTGAGTGTCATAGTGAGCACGCGGACGCGGAAACCGGCGCGGCGCAGGTTGCTCAATGGCGCGGCCAACTCATGTCATAGGTCGTTCATATATTATGTATATACCGGAACGAATCTTGAGCGCTTGCTTTAATTTGTGCGATCAATCAAATATTCGGTCTCTTTAGTGGTACGAAGTAAGACGCGGGAGCGGGGAGTGTCAGTGATTTGCTCGCCGCGCCGTCGTGTCATAGACGTCACTGATTCCTTCCCTGCGCTTGCTGCATGTATCGAACAAAGACGATTGGCTCGCCAATGTATGGAATGCGCAAAGCGATCCCCACACTGACGCCGAGCGCTCAAGATTCGTGCCGGTATCTATACAAGTGGCCACAATGTGTGTGCTGCTAGTCCCCGCACCGCGCTGCCGGGGTGTCTGAGCACTCAGGACGAGAGGCCGATTCGCACTTGCCCAGTTTTTTACAGTGGGTCTACTGAGCAAGTGTCATCATCATCATATTGACTGGTCCTGTGCATCCATCGAATTTCTAGAACCCTCACCAGATCATCGGTCCACTGCGTGGGAAGCCTTCTAACGCTGCGTCTTCCGGTATGCGGTCGCCATTCCAGAATTTTTTGGCCCCACCTACCATCTGTTTTGCTATCAATGTGCCCTGCCCACAGCGGCTATGGCGCTAGACAACCTGTATAGTTCTGACTATTACCCACACTAAAACAAGATTAAAACAATCTTACTTTAAACGTCATGATCTAGGTCCAAGTCAAACGCAATTTTTACTAGGTATATCTCCTAAAGAATGCAAGACACGACAAAAGTGCTCTATCAAATGCATGAACACTGTTTCTTCAAAGTTTAGAAGCAGACAGACAGACGAAGGGTAATAATAGCACATAAGATGTACCACTACATGAATAACTAAGGTACTACAAGGAACTTAAGTGGGGAACGCTTCCAAGTTGTACCGAAGTTCAGTACAAACACTTTAAGTTACTTGCGAGACACCTATTTGTATGTAGATTCTGTATAACATCGTTATGCTTGTAGGTACTTTAAATATGATATCTATATACACCATTAAATTTTGATCGTTTTAATCCCGTGGAGGGTCGATCCGGTAAATGAAACACTATCAATTTGTAAAGATGAAATTAAAAAATAAATTACCCTTTTTTCTAAACTCGTATTAATTTACGCATGTACGAAATTAATTTCTTTAAGAAAACGTCAGCTGAGCGAATCCAATGTTAGTTTTTAGACCCTCCATGGGATTAAAACGATCAAAATTTAAAGGTGTATAAAAAAGTCGTGTTAGTTACACTATTTATAACTCAAGAACGGCTAAACCGATTTGGCTAAAATTAGTGGGAAGGTAGCTTAGAACCAGGACACAGCATACTCTTTATCCCGTTCCCGAGGAGCGTGACATAAAACGTGGTATACCTAACAAATGAAACTGACATGGAATAACAAAACGCAACGTAATGACATGACAGCTAAACGTAATAATATCCATAGACAATTGTCAAATTTTCAATCATGATTTATGGTTGAAAATTTGATTATTTGAAATTTTGACGTTGACTTGGTGGTCACGTGGTAATTAATAGTATATTAAATTAATATACTGTAGAGTAGGGTAGAGTGAGGTAGAGTAGGCTGCCGTCCTCTAACTAAAAAGCAGCTAAGTGCTTTGTTTTCTAAGTAACTTAGCTGCTTTTTAGTTAGAGGACGGCAGTAGGGAGAGTACGGTAGAGTAGGGTAGAGTAGAATATAAGAGTCAGTTGACGGGAGTTCGCTCCCGTCAATTGACTCCTATATTCTACTCTACCGCGGGCAAAAGCTAGTTAAGTATAAATATGCAAAGTTTTTAAAAGTTACTTAGTTTAGTGCAATATTAGATCAAAGAACTAAGTAAACAAGCTCTCTTGTCCAAACTAATATTATAAATGCGAAAGTAACTCTGTCTGTCTGTCTGTCTGTCTTTGCTTCACACCTAAACTACTGAACCGATTTGTGTGAAATTTGGTACAGACATAGTTTGGAACTTGAGAAAGGACATAGGATAGTTTTTATTGCAAAAAAATAAAATAAAAAATAAAATCTATTCCGGACATACAGCGCCATCTATTGGTCAAGAGTCGGCATCAATTCAGTACTGAAATTTCCGGAAGTCACTATTCCATGCGAACGAAGTCGCGGGCAAAAGCTAGTAATAATATAATAATATTCCACAACTATCACACATCGTCATCATAAGAATACTAGACAACTGATAAACTAACTTATATAATTATGTCTAAATACATACATATATTACTCCCAGACACAGAACAAATGATCATGCTCATCACACAAACATTTGTCCTGGGTGGGAATCAAAACCACGACCTCCGGCATAGCAGTCAGGGTCACTAACCACTAGAGCAACAGGCCTGTCAAATATTATTGTTAGACTCGCGTTTGACCAACTTCTCACCTGATGGTAAGCGATGATGTGGTCGAATATAAAGCACCCTAACTAACATTATCTACTGCACTTGAAAAAATAACACGTATATAAATATAACTTGAATCCAAATAAAAATTACATACTTAACTTGTAGTGAGAATTGCAATCGTTTGAGTGACATGCCAGTATTATACCACCATTAAGGAACTACTCTAACGTTACAAAGTGC
This sequence comes from Mythimna albipuncta, assembly GCA_929112965.1. Classification (NCBI taxonomy): domain Eukaryota; kingdom Metazoa; phylum Arthropoda; class Insecta; order Lepidoptera; family Noctuidae; genus Mythimna; species Mythimna albipuncta. The sequence goes on along the minus strand of OV815974.1, from coordinate 7,991,762 downwards.
CACTCTAGTCTCCATGCGCACTGCACCATATTTATGACGTCATAATCGGTGGGACATAGATGTAGAATGGCTAAGAACCGGCACACATGTTATACTTCGCATCGGTAATCCTACGATTTCTGAAAATTATTTATTCGATGTGACAGCTAATAACTTTAAAACTGTAATTATAAACTGTCCTTCGCACTGTCATTGCCTTTCCATTGTGTAAATGTGGCTTTAAATTCAAATGTCTGTTGGTAATACCAAAATAACATATTTTATAAAAATGCAATTTTAACATTTTTGTCTGTCTCTCTTTTCTTTTGTTCCAGCTAACCTCCGAAATTTCTGCACAGATTTTGATGTTACTTTGACTGGTAGATAGCTGATGCTTAAGGAATAATTTAGGCTACTCTTATTTTAGGAAAAACATAAGGTTCCGCAAAAAAAAAGTTGTGACGAAATGACGATTCACGAGTCTGACACAGACAAAGTCGCAAGCATCAGCTAGTTGCAAATAAAATTAGCATAAGTATAAAAAATTGTGTAAAAAAAAAACCTGCTTCATTGCTGTCTTTTTAAGAATAATCAGTGCAATTGTATTTTTATGGATAACTAGCTTTTGCCCGCCGCTTCGCCCGCGTACCTACATAACATATTGACCTTTGTCACACAGCAATGCAAGCAGCTTTCTATAGGTGCAAAAAGTTTAACAATCGGACCAGTACTTTCAGAGATTTACCTCCAATAAACTTTACCTCTATAAAATAGTAGTGTAGATTATTCTATTATTCTATAAATAATCGGTGCAAATGTATTTTTGACATGTCTCGTGCACAGTAAACTGAACTTTATGGAATATCTGTCTTTAAAACTTATCTTACGTGGGTATACGACCAAACGTCAAAGTTCTGTGTTGTCGTGCAAACGTAAGGGTGCGTTTCCACTAGAACGAAACTGTGCGGAGTGTAGGGGAAAAGAGCATTGAAAAGTGGCAAGTGTTTCCACGAAGCGGAGTGAGTGAATTTGAGCTACCCTTAGATTCTGGCTCTCCGCTTGGTACTCAACTATGGAGTCGGACTGGAGCGTTCATTTGTTTTATTTGAAAGGACTAGAATAATTTGCCTGCTGCTGTCTCCCCGTCCGATTATAATATAGACATCTTCAAGGATAGAGTAAATAGGCTATTAATAAACTAGTGCGCTTCACCATCATTGAATGCGTCACTGCTTACCATCATGTAAAATCACAGTTTAGCACTGTTTTTGTCATTAAAAAAGTCACTTAGCTTCACTCCGCTCTACTTAAACTGTGTCCACTACCGCCGAGTGTAAATTTTGAGCACTGTTCTTGATCAAGTCACGGTCACGGTCCGCTTCTCTCCACTCCGCTCAGCTCCGCTTTATTAAAAACGCACCCTAAGTCGCCGCTGTTAAAGGAGTCGTGTGTTGTTGACGTCACTAGTCAGTGTGGTGACGTAGTTATAGCACGTAAACGGTTAAACACTTCTTTGTAACACGTACGACACGTTCCCAACTACGTAAGCCGCCACTGTAGATGCTTTTAAGGCTATATATACTATATAGAGAGCATTTACTGAGTCGAAACTTGTCTGAAAGTGTTTTAGCAGGTAGATAATTAAACGTCCACTTAGTCCGTCACGATTCGGGCTGGAAGAGGTCCACTTTTGGGCAAAGACCTCCCTCCCTTAAGTATCACCAAAAACAACTAGTCTTGTGTGTCTTGCATTTATCAGAATCCCGCGACCCTCACCAGGTCATGTGTTCACCAAGTCAATTTTATCATAGACATATACGAGTACGGGCTTGCAGACGGCAAGCAATGGGTAGCTCGCCGTCCGACCGTCCGGTAACCGTCCGGGCTGAGCCCAAGTCGTCGACTGCGCGTAGTGTTTCACGCGCGTCTCAAGATGTCAGCAAACTGTAGGGGCCCAGCAGGGTCGAAGACTAAAAATCCCGGCTCTGGAAAAAAAGACAACGAAGGAACTAGGTGGTTTACTCAGTAAAAGTCTGACACGCCCTCTCGGGCTCCCAAGGGCGGGAGATGTCATCGATTTTCCCTAAAAGAAAAATAGGACGAGTAGGTATGTTTCTCCGATACCAACCTTGAAAAATATATAATACGAGATATGAGAAGTGGTTCCAGTATCTGCTCTAAAACAACAAAAAAAAGTAATAAAAATAATCGTCTTCAGGAACCCTTACAATGTTCGTCATGAAGAAAGAAAATAAACTTTTCCTATAAAACATAATGCCGTAACAAACTTGTCTCGATATAAGTTTCAGACTCTCAATAATTTCCAGCTCACGGCTACTTACCGTCACTTGTGCAAGTTTTTTAATTACAATGTCTGTGTTCTTATGTTTAGCGGTCTTTGTATTCAGTTGGTTTGTTTATCTATACGAATATAATAAAGAGGTAGTTTGTTTTTTTTTTTTTGTTTGTAGGAGGTAATCTCTGGAAGTACTGGTCCCATTGCTTAAATTTTTTCACCGATAGATTTTATTTATTTTTATAGATTTTAGACTTTCGCCCTCCCCGCACACGGTGCAGTTCGGATGCAGTCGGTTTGCAGTTCTATTGCAGTCGTGTCAACTGCATTTAACCGGCAATTTGCAGTTGGATTGCAGTTGAAATGCAGTCCGTCTGTATACATAAGACGAGGTTTAGAATGAAAAAGAAGAGGCTTTTGCTCAGCTGTGGAACAAAATAAAGGCTAATAACAAAACATAAACAGAGATAATATGATACCAGTTTTTGGGACCCACTCATACCGTAGATTTAACCTCATTCGTTCTATAAATAAAACTATCAAGTCACGGATAAATTAGTTGTTAGATAACCTACATAGATAGGTAAATAGCTTGATAAACATAACTAAAAAAATAACTAATTGAAACATTTGATTACAAACCCATCCAAAAGTGGCTTTTGTTAACTTGAACTGTCAAAAAACTTCATAACTCCGCTCTATTGGACTGTCAACTTTGCTAAACATGAGATAAGGTTTAATTTAGAAAGGTGTGGACTCCTTGATCCTTCAAGCCTCTTTATCAGCTGGTATCGTTATCTCTGTTATGACGCACGAGTGACAGCAGTGGTACTAATTTACATGTACATAGGTACCTATTTACTGTAGGCCTCATTTGGTGCAGCGCTGTGTCATCGATTTTGTTGTGATGAATTTTATAGGTACCTACATACATTATGTTGTTTGCATTACAATCCGCCAAATATATAGCCATCCGGCATGTCCTAGAACCAAAAATTCGAAGACATGTGACCATCCACCAACCCGCACTGACCCTGCGTAGTGGATTACGACTCATTCCCTCTCCTAGAGAGAAGGTTCTGAGTCCCAATAGTGGGAACATTATAAGGCCGACTATGCTACTATCAGGAAATGCGTTACAGACTCTGGCAGTAAATGCTGTAATCTGGCCGACCTACCCACTAACTGAGGTATAACATTGGCTGGCCTGTTGGTCTAATGGTTAGTGCCCCTGATAGCTCCGCTAGAGGTCGTGGGTTCGACTCCCACTTAGGACAAATATTTGTGTGATAAGCGCGATCATTTGATTTGTGTCTGGGTGTAATTGCTGTAACTGGGTGTAATATCGATAATATGTATGTATTTAGAAATACATAAGTAAGATTATTAGTTGTTTAGTACTCATAACACAAGCTCTGCTTAGCTTGGGACTAGACCACGTTGTGTGATAGATGTGGAATATGTAAAAAGTTAGCGTTTAAATGTGTTCCAATTTAATTGGTGTTGCCGAATGATTCACAGTACGGGATAGAAATTTTATATCTGTGTCCAAAGTTGTGACGTCAGATCAAATTTTGTAGTCAGATGCCGTTACTAAATGTGGTCCATAGGAATCCATCAATTGTAACCGTGCAACTTTTAAAGTTTTAGAATTGAATTGAGATGTATAAATACGAATTCAATGTCTGTTAAAGTCTGAATAATTTTTGGTTCCCATATTGAAGTGTAAATCTACACTAATATTATAAAGAGGAAAAATTTGTATTTTAGTGTGTATGTTTGTAATGAAAAAACTCAAAAACCTGTGCCTGTGCCGATTTGCCGTGTGTGACTATGCTGAATTCAAAAATTCTTTCACAATTGGAAAGCTACATTCACCCTGAGTAACATAGGCTATATTTATTGCCCGTGCGAAGCCGGGGCGGGCCGCTAGTTTTCAATATACACAATGAAGTTTTTGACAAAAGTGGTACAGTACTTGCAATGTTGATGTCTTATTATAACACTGCAGTCTATCACGCTATAATCTAATGAGGCTGAACATCAACGTCACGCAGCAAACAGCCCGTGAAATGCGTCAACGCATCTCCGATTGGATCAACATATTTTTGTTGGCAACCAAAATATTAATGTCGTTCTAGAGATAGTTTATCAATTGCATTACAGCTTAATATCAGATGGGATCGCAGTCAAGCACTAGTTTATATCTTAAAAAAATAAAATATCTACTTTCATTACGTAGGAAAATCATCCAGTGACATCCCCCACTCTTGGGCGGAGCGGGAGATAGTGTCAGACTTTTACTGACTAAAAACCGGAGCCGAATCTTCCATTCAGAAGCAGATCCTTGGCCCAGTAGGCTTCGATCCTGGTGGGCCCCCACAGTTTGCTGACAACTCCTTGAGGTGCGTATGGAACAATACGCACCGTCCAAGTCTTGGGCTCGGTCCGGACGGTCAAACAGCGAGCTACCAATTGCTCGCGGTCCGCCCGTGCACACGGAGAATGTCTACTGAGATGCTAATCATTGTTCTAATCATATTGATTAGCTGCATGACCTGACGCTTGCACGCAAAGGTGCGATACAACAACGCGAAAACGCATTTTTTTAGAAATTACCTCCTCCATTTTGAAGTCGGTTAAAAAGCGGAGAATATCCTCCTCTCCCCTATACCTACGGGTCTTTAAGTCAAAATTGAATAGGTTACTTCTAGGCAAGCGTGCTCCATCGTCGGTCACATCATCACCATCAGGTGAGATAGTGGTCAAACGCGAGCCTATCAATACTAAAAAATATATATCAGAGATGTATAACATCCGTGCGAAACTGGAGCAGGCCGCTAGTGTAAAATGAATCTAGTAAGATCCCTCTTTATGTCCTCACTCAAGAGCACTCTATAGCTCTTTGAAAGGGGATTTGATACAAGTGGGATAGTTTAAATACAGTGGGTAGTTTATATAGTTATTGGGATATACATAGGTACATAAATTGAATACATAAATAAGTGGGGAGCAAAGTTGAGAGCTGTTAAAATTCTTAGAAACAAAACTAGTTATTCTTTTCTTATTGACTGTACCAAACATTGACAGGTTAAAGTTCCACAAAGAATGAAATGTGGGACGAGAATTAAAATAAAATTTACTTTGGTTTTCTGCAAGTCGTCCCAAAAGGGGCCGCAGGCATGAGAGACGGGTTGACGAATTGCTGGTTTTAATCATCTCAGTCAGGTGCAGCAATACAATTGCTTGTACCCAGAACTCTTCGCCGTCTGACCAAAATATTAAGGGGGATCTGTAACCCGTCTAGGGAATTTACAACTAAGTATGAAATCATACGCATAATCAGCCTTATAAAGTTCCCACGGCTGAGGGTTAACCGAAAGGGCGCTCGAGCCCCGGTATGAAGGCTTGAAGGAACGGGATGGGTTTTTTTAGTCAGTAAGAGTCTGACACTATCTCCCGCTCCGCCCAAGAGCGGGGGTTGTCATTGAATGATTTTTCCCACCGAAAAAAGAGGGGAAAGAAAGAGGGATGGAGATATACATGGGTGGTCTGAAAAGTTTTCGACCTCACTGTGAAGATAGCAACACCTGCCAATAAAAGCTAGTGAATATAGTAGTGCATCTTTTGACTGCTACTCACTAAAGTTCTGCCATTTAGAACGCGCAGTTTTTATTTTACTGTCATTTAGGCGAGTCGATGTAAGGCGCAGAAAAAGACAATCCTTTTTCACCAAGACAACGCGCGGTCTCACACCTCTACGGTTGCCAGGCCTACCTTACTCACAAGATATAATAACCTATTTTGTTCCCTCATCTATTAATTGCACTCGGAGGATAGAGACTTTCATCAACTGCAGAGGCAAACTTTTTTTTTATTGATATAAACTAGGGCTTCGTGAATAGTTATTTTGCTGGAAAAATGCACTACTATTTGAACGGGTTAGAGAGATGGAACCATCGCTGGGAGCAGTGTCTAGAAAGTTAAAACAAGACAATCAAAAAAAAGAAAAATAAATTATAAGAAAAAAGGTCTGTATCTTTGGTAGGTCGGAAACTCTTCAGACCACCTCTATACAGCTCGAACCCATTCAGTTCAGTTTAGGTCGTAAAATGAATCGCGATAAAAGCTAGTGGTAGCGCAGCAGTACATAACACCCCAATCATCAAATGCTTGTATTACATTCTGCCTCATCGTTCCACATTTTCCATAATTCTCGGATCAGTATGGAGATTCGTATTCACATTCATTCTTCCGGGAACCCAGCTGCAATTAGGTTTAATTTCAACAAGCGTCGTTATTTGTGGCCGACACACCGCCGCGTGCATGAAATTGTAATCACACGAGTAAGCTGGATTAGAGGGCTTTGGCAAACAAACTGGCCAAGCTTTGTGGTGGAATTTGAGACAATAAATTTAAAGATGAGGTTTTCATCTTTTTTTTAGGTGGGAAAGCATCCAATGGAGGGTGTCTCAGACTTTTACTGACTAAAATCCACTTCTATTTCCGTCGTTGCATTCCTTTCAGAAGTGAACCTAGTTTATTAGGTTTTCGTCTACTTCCATGTTTAGAAGGAAGGTTCTTTATTTCTTGACAATCTAAACACAGTGAATGCCCAGTATTATGCATCTAAGTGACTGCTACAAAATATCAAAGCGGTTATTCCTACAAATCACAAACATCGAGATTTTATGAATTGTTTTTGCCAGCTGTTTTCTTTATTATCCGCAGTCTGTATTTCCTGATAGTACAACTTGACGGGTCTCTAGGAAGAATCGCCAAATTAAAGCGGCAGTGGGTGGGGCTCATTGTCCGCAGTCTGTATTTCCTGATAGTACAACTTGACGGGTCTCTAGGAAGAATCGCCAAATTAAAGTGGCAGTGGGTGGGGCTCATTGTCCGCAGTCTGTATTTCCTGATAGTACAACTTGACGGGTCTCTAGGAAGAATCGCCAAATTAAAGTGGCAGTGGGTGGGGCTCATTGTCCGCAGTCTGTATTTCCTGATAGTACACTTGACGGGTCTCTAGGAAGAATCGCCAAATTAAAGAGGCAGTGAGTGGGGCTCATTATCCGCAGTCTGTATTTCCTGATAGTACAACTTGACGGGTCTCTAAGAAGAATCGCCAAATTAAAGTGGCAGTAGGCAGAGCTCCTGGCTCGTAGAACGGACGGTTCTAGAGTGGCGATCGTGCACCGAAAAACACCAGGAAGGCCTCCCACAAGGTGGAAGGAATATAGACCTGGTGAGAGTCGCGGGAAATGCGGTGGATGCGAGACGCACAGGATCGGTCGTTGTGATGCCGCTTGGAGAAGGCCTATATCCAATACCAGACGTCTTTCGGCTGAAATGGTGATGGGTCTCTTCTTCTATGCAAGCGTGTTCCAACGTCGACCATCATTAAGACCATGACGTTTAAAGTAAGATTGTTTTAATCTTGTTTCAGTGTGGGTAAGAGACAGAGCTATACAGCTTGTCTAGTGCCATCTCTTACCCACACCGATACAAGATTAAAACTATCTTACAGATACCGGCACGGATCTTGAGCGCTGGCTTCATGTTGTGCAGAAGTTAAATATTCGGTCTCTTTAGTGGTACGAAGTGAGACGCAGGAGCGGGAAGTGTCAGTGATTAGCTCGCCGCGCCATCGTGTCATAAACGTCACTCGTGATTTGTTCCCTGCCCTTGCTGCATTTATACGTAACAACGACGACGATTGGCTTGCCAATGTATGGAATGCGCATAGCTATCGCCGCTCTGACGCCGAGCGCTCAAAACTCGTGCCGGTATTTGTACTTTGAACGTCATGGTAACCCCGAATATCATCGCCCATCGCTATCGAGAACCATACAGATTAGGGTAGACCCTGTCCATGTAGTTACAAAACACTCCTCAATTACCGCATACGACGTATTTTTATGTAGAGGTGATCTATATTCAATACAAAATTGAAACAACAGGTTAGCAACCTCTCGGTACCTAAATAGTGTTGCTATCTTAATCCCGGCTTACGCTAATCGTGGCATCGGGTGGCGCCAACATACCTATTTAGAGCATTTCCACACGCTGACCTTTTCGGCAACAAGTGGTGGGTCGGTAATATGGGTAAGTGTGGGCAAAATAAAGTTTTGCATCGTATTTGGCATGAAATGCTTAGTATTTGTCTTTTAGCATTATTATTGTCAATATCAAAAGTTTTAATCATTCAAAGCGGTGACTACTAAGTAAGTTTGAATGTATGTATGTGTGCGTGTATATGTATGTTTGCTACTTCTTTACGCTGAAACAACTAAATGGATTTAGTTGACAGGTAGACCATGTGACTACGGAAGTATATTTGTAAAGGTATCCTTTGGTGTATTGATACGATTGCATAAAAAACTACACTACTACTTTCACTTCGTGTCATAGACTACTAATAAGGTAGTTTCCAGGGTCAAATTAATTACATTTTATTTAGTCCGTATTTTAGATTATAAAAAAAATATTGGACACATATTTATTCTTTTTTCGACTAAACAAAAAATAACAAAGATAGCCCTTTAAAGTTACGAGTGACGTCACCCCTTGCGAAAAAATGCAGCGTGACGTTACACGTAACTTTAATGGGCAATAACTTGTAATTTTTGGTCTAATTTACAACTATAAAAAATAGGTGTCCCTTATTTTTTAATCATCTAAAAGACGGACTAATTAAATTTTTACGGCAACTAGCCTATTATCATCCCTGAAAATGCAGTTGCTGAAAGAAGGGTAATTAGGGCGAAACTCTGGGGAGAAGCAAGTTTTAAACATATCGCCAACGACACAAATAATGACACTTTACTGTTACGATAGGTACATAGACAGCTCGGGGTTTTGAACTGAATACAGTAAATTATGTTAAATCTTACAATGCGGTGCGATCACGACGGTTAAAGTGACTGAGAAGTAAGTGAGATCAAGCAACAATGTGCCTAAATGTGTTTTAAAGCAGCTGCGATTTTGTGAAAAATAACGCAAAGATCGACCTTTTTTATACGGAATTTGAGATGTAAAAGGGTAAAAAGTGGCTCCAAATGGTTTATGTAGATAAATATAGATACACACGGCTGATTCTTGCCAGATCATTCTTGGCTTGAACATGACTGGATAGTTCGACACATGTCTAGATTTCCATGATGTCTGTCTTTACGTTTCCATTAACTGTCACTACGTTTAAGTGGAGACCAACGAGCGTTCTTCTCGATACTTCAACCAGGTTTCGTCTTTCTTGGCTTGAACTTGACTGGATAGTTCGACACGTGTCTAGATTTCCATGATGTCTGTCTTTACGTTTCCATTAACTGTCACTCCGTTTAAGTGGAGACCAAAGAGCGTTCTTCTCGATACTTCAACCAGGTTTAAAAACCGATATAAAAATAATAATAACTAAAATTAAAACACCGCTCATCACAATCAAAAGTATACAATAAGCTTATAAGATCACAAGTGTAATGAAAATTTCCTCATTATTTGTGAGACGGGAAGCCCTTGCATAAAATTTATAGCCATCGATTAGGTCCGTTTAATAAAAAGGCGGTGTTAGATGTGTGTACATACGTTATAGTCCCTGTATCTAATCGGCTTTGTCGGTTTAACGAGTAAACAGAGTGGCTTTTGCTTTTTTATATCCAAACTCTTTGATCGGAAAACATGAACCAATGTTTGCCGTGGAAGTGGCGAAGTTTTTTGGTAAAAAAAATGTATTTTCATCATTCATATTTCGTGCCGTGTCGGCGGGAATATATCGTGTTAGCGACACGGACACGAAGCCTATGTTGACGAAATGCAAAATTTTGCAAAAAAAAGTGTTTTTGCCCTTTATTTGATCCAAAGTGGAAAAATGTCCACTTTTCTGTGACTACAGGGCTAAAAAGTCCACTTTTTTTCAACTACAGAGCAAAAAAAATTTGCATCAGGTTAACGTTAACACTCTTGAAATACTTTATTTTGTCTAATACTATTGTATCATAATTTCAACCGAAAGACGGCCAATGCTGGACATATGCTTCCACCAAATGTCACCACAACAACCGATCCTGTAATTCTTGTATCCATCAGACTCCTATAACCCTCACTAGGTCATGGTTCTACCTTGTGGAAGTTCTTCCAACGCTTGTACCTTACGGTACGCGATCGCTACTGCAGAACCTTTCGATTCTCCCCCGATATCCCACCATTCCTGATGGGATCACGCAAGACCACCAATAATGTATGTAACTCATCCCTTCCATCGCTTCTGGGTTTCCCACAGTATTTTGTATCCACTGCGTGCATATTATAGACCATAGCATCCACAGCATGCGATGTAGGTGACCAGCCGATATTCATTTTAAGCGGGGCCAGTCAAGTACAACATAAATTAGTTACTTATCATTGAGAAGTTCAGCTCCTGGGATTTTGGCGTCCCATGGCGGTCTGATAGATTTCGAGTTCGAACTGTTGACGCTTGTTTAGTGACCAAGACCTAGACCATAGCGTTTAAAGTAAGATTGTTTTAATATTGTTTTAGTGTGGGTAAGAGACATAACTATGCAGGTTGTCTAGCGCCATCTCTTACCTACATTGAAACAAGATTAAAACAATCTTACTTTGAACGTCAAAGTCTACGCTACATAGAGGTAGGACGGTTGCATATACACCACTCATTTTTAATTAGTACAAAGGCTTATAAGAAAAGGTCTTGTTATTATTTAAGTAAAGTCTCAATAAATTATATTCATAAATAGAAAAATTATTATCATTTGTATATATCCCAAAATGTCACTCAATTTATGGAAATATTTTACAGGCTACTGATGAATGAAAAAAACCGGCCAAGTGCGAGTCGGACTCGCCCATGAAGGGTTCCGTAGCAGCAAGTAACATAATATAAAAGTTCTTGTAATGTATTGTAACTTTGATCGATGTTTTAAAAATAGTGTTTTTTTTTCGATTTATGACGCATTAAAAAAAAACTACTTACTAGATTTCGTTCAAACCAATTTTCGTTGGCAGTTTTTATAGTAATGTACATCATATATTTTTTTTTAGTTTTATCATTCTCTTATTTTAGAAGTTAGAGGGGGGGGACACACATTTCGCCACTTTGGCAGTTTCTCTCGCGCAAACTATTCAGTTTAGAAAAAAATGATATTAGAAACCTCAGTATCATTTTTGAAGACCTATCCATAGATACCCCACACGTAAGAGTTTGATGAAAAAAAAATTTTTGAGTTTCAGTTCTAAGTATGGGGATTCCCAAAATTTTTTGCTTTTTTTCTATTTTTGTGTGAAAATGTTAATGCGGTTCACAGAATACATCTACTTACAAAGTTTTAACAGTATAGCTCTTATAGTTTCGGAAAAAAGTGGCTCTGACATACGGACGGACAGACAGACAGACAGACAGACATAACGAATCTATAAGGGTTCCGTTTTTTGCCATTTGGCTACGGAACCCTAAAAATGACGATCAAACTAGAAAAACTCTGCGCGTAGTATTTTCTAGTAGCAATTTGTTTTGAATTATTGATTTAGTTATGAATTGACCAATTATGACAAATTTTCGAGGACAATTTTGGGATTTCGTTTTTTTTCTTTTGGCTCCACTAATATGATCAGTTAAGAGATAGAGCCCAATTTTTTTTAGTTCTATTTAAAAAATAGTAATAAAAGTATTATGTCCTTGAGTATCCTCTTGAGAGTGCGAGGGAGAGGTCCCTTCATTTCATTCATTGACTATCATCACGTGTAGGTGGTAAAACCGTTTCATGGTCATATGAGCCATTTCCTAGTTGTCATACACTTGATTGAATTGATAATACACTTATCGATTACGTTACAAGCTACGTCACGAGAAAAATAAAACGCTTTGCGGAATCAATAACATTATATTTTCCATACTAGCTATCCCGCCCGCGACTTTGCTCGCAACGATTTCGGAAAAAAAGCCGCTTAGAAAAATTGTACCTATACCCAATGCGCTGGTTTATGAGACCTTTCTTGAAATTATAAAAAGGATTCTTGTAATGCAATAATAACAATAACTCCAATGAAAAAGAGATCTGTTATTTTTTGTTTTTATGATTAGGAGTATCTAAAAAAGTTATTTTAATGAATAAAACACTGGGCAAATGCGAGTCGAACTGAAACACTGAGTGTTTCGTACAAAGTTTCCTGTATAAACAGTTCAATTTCCAAATAGAGTCTCCTATAAGTTTTTTGTTTTGCCTTTTGAGGAATGGAATCCTGAAAATACCTATATACATACTCGCAAGCATAAAGACATTATTTTAAACAGGGTTTAGTGAAAACACTGCATCAAAAACTCATCTCGTCAACGGGACAGGAAAATGAATATCGCATTACGTACTGAATTGGTAATGTTAGGGAAATAGCTGGACTCTTTAATTCAATCTCATTAGACCTTCACAACATACAATTTAAAGCCTTTTTTTAGGTGGAGAATTTACTTGTTTTGCTCTTGACTCTTCTGACTCTCTTAGACTATTACTGACCCACCTGTGTTCCTTCAGTTGAATATTGCGTTTCAGGGCCATGGTACCTCCGTAGGCGCGGGCTTGCGGACGGTGAGTAAATAATAGTGACATTTATATTTATTCTTTTTTTTTGTCTGTTATAAACTAGTACTTGACTGCGATCCCGCCTGATGTTAAGCAGTGATGCAATCGTTGATGGTGAGGCGCACTAGTTTATTAAGAGCCTATTCACTCTAGCCTTGAAGACACCCAAATTATAATCAGACGGGAAGACCGCAGCAGGCAAACTGTTCCAGTCCTTTGATGTACGCGGTATAAATGACGAGGTGAAACGCTTAGTCCGGACCGTAGTTGTTTCAACAACGTAAGGGTGGATACTTGCCGTGCGTCGGCTTACACATTATTTTTGACGGTGAGATTGTACACGTGAAAGAATTGAGCAATTAGATTACTTTTACACGTTCAGATAATAATATTTACGTGAAAGTAATGACATAAAGTTGCACTTATAATTACATTATTTAACATTAAGGTGCTTTTAACTTCAGCCTTAAAAAACCGGCCAAGTGCGAGTTGGACTCGCCCATGAAGGGTTCCGTAGCAGCAAGTAACATAATATAAAAGTTCTTGTAATGTGTTGTAACTTTGATCGATGTTTTAATAACAGTGTATTTCGATTTATGACGCATTAAAAAAAGACTACTTACTAGATTTCGTTCAAACCAATTTTCGTTGGTAGTTTTTATAGTAATGTACATCATATATTTTTTTTTTAGTTTAATCATTCTCTTATTTTAGAAGTTAGAGGGGGGGGGGACACATTTTACTACTTTGGAAGTGTCTCTCGCGCAAACTATTCAGTTTAGAAAAAAATGATATTAGAAACCTCAGTATCATTTTTGAAGACCTATCCATAGATACCCCACACGCATAATTTTCACATTACGGTATCTACATGATGACTGAGGCCATGGGTACTTTCGGACTACCCAACCCATGGACCCAGTAGGTTTCAGTGAACCCTGGGGTCTGGGGTCCTTCAACGCAAGGTATAGAAGGAACATGGATATGGTTTTAGTCAATAATGGCTAACATCCACTTACCATAGAGCGAGAAAATTGGAACATCAAACACCTTCATCTTCTATTCTATGATATTCTTAAAAAATAAAGCTAGCAAATGAATTATAATTTCTATATTAGTCAGGACTTTCATAGTTAAAAATAAATATAAACTTTCGTTTACACCTGTCATAACAATTATAATACTTTTGCACCAATTAGCGAACTTCTTGTCACATTATACTTATTAATTTTCAACCTGATTTGCGACGTCAAAACTCGACAGTAAGACCGTGCCTTTATATAAAATGTTTGACAAACGATAAGAATCGACGACTCCAATTAAATGACGAGTAATTGTGACGTTACCTTGATTATCAACTAAGATTATTGAATTGTTTTTATAATTAGCGGTCAAGTTTCGTATCGTATGTTTTTTTTTTGTAATTTTTAAAAGACAAGTCGTTTCTTCTTCTTCGTCTTCTTCTTGTTCCTGTCCTTATCCCATATTGCTTGGTTCGGTGCAACACATTTTTTTTTTCTTCCATTCTGTCCAGACACCGGTCACACTATTACTAACTGCCTTTTCTTTCATATCACACAATCCATCCATCTTTTCTTTGGCTCCCTCTCCCTTTCCATCCATCTTCAGGTATACTCAGAACTCTTTTAGTAAAATTTCATCCCTCCGCTTCACATGACCATACCAAGATAAACGATTTCCTTTCAACTTTTCAGTAACTGGCGCCACTTTGAAACTTTCTCTCATATACTCATTCTCTTTCGCCACACCACTAAAAGATAAGTCATTCGATTGATTTAAACGTGTAAGAATTCATCGATATTCTCTACATAGGTTCTCGTTGTTTGATTGGGTAGCAAAGTTTCAATTTATTGTCTCCAAAAATTACGTCAAGCGACGTCACTAAAAACACTTTTCGTCGTTAAAAAGGGCTTGACGTCACACGACGCAACGTAATCTAAGTTTACCTGAACTCTTTCAAACAATGGAATAAATGGTTCATCTTAGAAAGACGATTACGATAATAGCTCGATAAGGCTAATTGGTAATCGATGTCAGAGGCGGTCTGGCCGACCTTCGCTCACGTGGACCGCGCAAATATGCCAATATACCTACCTATATGTTTTTATCTCCTCGCTAACTCGACTCTAACACGATGCTGTAATATTAAAAATGGTTTGTAGTTTGTAGACACGCATAATATCTTGTAGTTCATGAACGTGTGCGCGGCCTGCGCCGGCGCTTATCAGTCGGCTCCCAGTTACGTGCAACGACGCTCTATTAATTAGATAAAAAATAAATTAAATAGTCTATCGCTACTAAATATTTGTGAACTCACTTTACACCTACAGTGTTAAATATCGCAGCGCGCACCACGTGGAAACGTGACGGAGTTTGTGACAAACGTGCGATTTTACTTAGAATGAATATATTTTATGTTGTGGTTTAATTAGCAATCGTAATAGTCGAAGCGTTGGACAAACTAGTGATCAGTCTGTGATTTTAAAATCAAAGTAAATGGCAGGTTTAATTCTCAACGTTTTGGGGTGCGATTGAGACTAGCTAAGGATGTGAATGGTTTTAAAAATGTTGCGTTCGAAAATAAAAATAATGTATAACAGAAAATCAGTGTTTCCTAGTGCGCAGGCGTTTAATGTGAACAGACTGCCGATTTGTTTACGGCCGTGTATCGAGTTACTGTAGACGATAACGTGTTGCCTAGTCAGTGATATTCAACGCGTTCGACGCTCGATAAACTGTTCTATATAGCTACTACAGTGTGCGACTTCCTTGCTACGAAATATTTGTTTAAAAAATTATATCGATAAACTGAGTGCACGTCACTAATGCCGGGATTTGTGTCTTGACTTGACATAAGCCTTTGACGCGGTGAACATCTTGAAATAAATCGGCTTGATTTATCAAATTTTAGTTTTAAGGAAAATGTGGCAAAATCATGGACTTTTAGTGAAGAACATTTTGTGCTTGTGCTAGTTATAATTAAACAGGATTTTGACGCTATGGATGTGGACAACGAAGAGAATACAGGTAAAGATTTATTTAAACCACTTTTGATGTAACATTATCAAGTAAGGAAAAATCTTTAGAATCTTGTCACGCTTAGAACCAAAGTCCGTGATTTGACCTCTCCGTAAGAACATTACCTAAGCATTGTGACCTAGCAAAGCAGCCTGTTGAATATCTAAGTTTTAATTATATTTTATTTTTTTACTAGGTATAAAATATACCTACTTTTTTCTAGTCTAATATAAGCATCGAAACCTTCCTTATAAATCACTCTGTCTGTTTGTGTTAACTGAGTGGAAATCCGTTCAGTAATTAGAGTTTCTCGCAAACAGACGGACAGACGCGTTGGAGGACTTAGTTTTTAGAGTTCCGTACCCAAAGGTAAAAACGGGACCCTATTACTAAGACTTCGCTGTCTGTCCGTCAATCTGTCCGTCTGTTTGTCAACACGCTGTATCTCAAGAGCCGCGATAGCTTATATAGTTGAAATTTTCCCAAATTGTGTACTTCTGTTGCCGCCATAACAACAAATACTAAAAATAAAATAAATATTAAAGTGGGGTCCCACACAAAAAAACGCGATTTTGTTTTTGCCGTATTTTTCTACGGACGGTACGGAACCTGCGTGCACGAGTCCGACTCGCACTTGCCCATTTTTATAATATTATGTAAGTATAATGATTTACCTGTATTGGCTTATAATAAAATATTTGTGTCATATAATATGTATATTATATTTATTTATGTTATTATTGATCTAGCTGTGACGTATGTTCTGCACGTAGTACCTCGGTATTATTATATAATTAGTTATTATTATTATAAAATGGTTTATCAGTGTGGGGGCACGTAAACACTAACGCGTGGTCTCTATGACCACACTAACCACATTCATGCTCATTAGTAGGTCATTATTAAAAGGAAAAAGTTAATTCCCTTTTAATTATATTAAATACTAGCTGTGCCCGCGACTTCGTTCGCGTGAACTACAGGATTTTGAATTTATTTTTTCTAAAATAAAAGTAGCCTATGTTACTTACGCTCCGTCCTGCACAGATCCAGATCCAAAACTCCGAGAGCTTTCAGCTCGAACTTCAAAACCGTTTCGAGTGCCTAGGAAGCTCCGTGGACAAATATAATGATGGGTTCATGGACGCTGTCCATACAGTCGGGTCTCAGTTTTTTAAGACTCGTACAAGTAAGACCAAGAGGCTCACGGATCAAACTCTCGAGCTCATGAAGAAGAGGCGTGAAATGACTTTGCTGTCTTCAGATAATGCGTGCACATAATGGCAACCATGTAGTGCCCACTCCTATCAAGGTCGGAAACTCTAAACTCGAAGTTGTGGACGATTACGTCTACCTCGGACAGACAGTCCAGTTGGGTAGGTCTAACTTCGAGAAAGAGGTCAACCGTCGAATCCAACTCGGTTGGGCAGCGTTCGGGAAGCTACGCGGTATCTTCTCGTCCAACATACCACCGTGTCTCAAGACGAAAGTCTTTAACCAGTGCGTGTTGCCAGTGATGACATATGGCTTCGAAACGTGGCCGCTCACAATGGGCCTCATCAGAAGGCTTAAAGTCACCCAGAGAGCAATGGAAAGGGCTATGCTCGGGGTTTCCTTGTGTGATCGAATTAAAAATAAAGATATCCGCAGGAAAATTATAGTTGCTGACATAGCACAAAGAATTACTAAACTTAAGTGGCAATGATGATGAAAGATGTTACTCCTTATTACATCAGCTACCTGCCAAATAAGTCCCGTCAAAATCGGTCCGGCCATTTCAGAGATTAGCCCGGACAGACAGACAGACAGACAAAAATTGTAAAAAATGTTATTTTCGTGTTGAATTTTTTTTTCATCAAACATATACGTGTGGGGTATCTATGAAAAGTTCTTTAAAAATTATATAGAGGTTCCTAATATCATTTTTTCTAAACTGAATAGTTTGCGCGAGAGACACTTCCAAAGTGGTAAAATGTGTGTGAGGGACACACATTTTACCACTTTGGAAGTGTCCCTTCTAACTTCTAAAATAGGATAAAGATAAAACTAAAAAAAGTATATGATGTATATTACCATGCAAACCACCAACGAAAATTGGTTTGAACGAGATCTAGTTAGTGTTTTTTTTTTAATACGTCATAAATCTAAAAAAATACACTATTATTAAATCATTGATGAAAGTTATTGTAACTTTTTTATTATATTTCTTGCTGCTACGGAACCCTTCATGGGCGAGTCCGACTCGCACTTGGCCGGTTTTTTTGGGTTGGAAAATTATCAAATGACTTCTCCCGCTCTGGGGTGGAGAAAGAGGGCGTTTCAGACTTTTACTGACTAGCAATGTGTTTATCTCCGTACCTACATTATGACGGTAATATAATACTATAATTCCGTAACAAAAGTGGTGTCTTCATTAGTTATACACCTGACACCGAACTGCTGAAATTACTGAAATAATAGCGCATTTAGTATAATTATAAGCGAAATATGAAACTTAATTATATTCTTGTTAGTGCGGTGAGCAGTTAGCTTGGGTATGATTTTACTTTACTAAAGTGTGACCATGTGGAAATCCCTTTGTGAAATTAGTGATTACGTTGTCTATAGATAAGTTCGTTACTTCTATCTATTTTACATTAAAATTACATTTTTACAGTATTTATCTGCTGCGGTCTTCCCGTCCGATTATAATTTAGGTGTCTTTGGAGTCTTCAAGGCAAGAGTGAATAGGCTCTTAATAAACTAGTGCGCCTCACCATCAACGATTACATAACTGCTTACCATCAGGTGGGATCGCAGTCAAGCACTAGTATAAATCAATAAAAATAAAAAAAACTACTAAAAAAATAAGATTAAATTAAACACTTTTTTTTGTATGTGAGAAATCACCCAATGACTTCTCTCGCTCTTTTCGTGTCAGACTCTTACCCACTAAAACCCACTCCTGTTTCTCTTTCGCCCAACCCATTGCCTCAGTAGCCTTCAACCCTGCTGGGCCCCTACGGTTTGCTGACGTTTCTTAGCGGGGCGAGTGGAACACTACGTGACGACTCGAGTTTGGTCCTGACGACGAGCTATAGTTACCGGCACGTATCTTGAGCGCTGGCTTCAAGTTGCGCAGAAGTAAAATATCGGGTCTCTATAGTGGTGCGACGAGAGACGCGGGGGCGGGGAATGTCAATGATTGGCACGCCGCGCATCGCGTCATAAACGTCACTCGTGATTCGTTACCTGCGCTTGCTGCATGTATCTAATAACGAGGATTCTAACAACGAGGCTCGCCAATGTATGGAATGCGCAAAGCGATCCCCACTCTGACGCCAAGCGTTCAAGATTTCTACGGTGGCTGAAAATCGGGTTTGGGATCCCAGCGGCTGGGGCGTCAGGGCCGTTTCCTATACTTTAGGTTCCCCTTTTTATATTTGTAAAAGGCTCGCGATTAACCATTATCTCACGTGATGGTAAGCAATGGTGTAGTCCGTTACTTACTGTATGGTTGTTTAGTTAGCTAAGTTAGATAGATTGATAGATATAATATGTTATATACATAATTTCTTTATTGTACGCCAAAAATTAAAAATTATAATAAGAACTAAAAATTAACAGCGTGTCACAATAGGCGGTCTTATCGGTTCTTGGTTATTATTTATTTATTTAACAATGTACACTCATATGATAAAAGACATGAAGAAGGAAACAGAACGGCAGGTAAAAAGGTCATACTTATTTCTATAGAAATCTTTTTCAGCATAACTGCGAAAGGCAAATTAAAAAAAAAGAGTTGTAGACACCGTGTCAAACAAAACAGTTAACATTGAAATAACATAACATACAATATGTATGTTTAGCTAGCTAAGAATGCGCGAGAGAAAAAAACACAGACAAACGTTCAATAATGTGTGAGAAAAATTCATAACAACATTATTGTACATTGCTTTTATTTTTACGCGAGTCAAGGTGACTACATGTAGTTTAGACTGCAAAAACTTACCTACACGTGAATGCTAGCTAAGGAGGCCGCACGTGCACGCGCGAGGGAGCGGCCCTCACGCCCCAGACGCCAGGATCCCGATCCTGATTTTTGGCCACCGTAGGAGCGGGCTTGCGCACGGTGAGCAATGGGTAGTCCGGACCGAGCCCAAGTCGTCAACGGCGCGTACTGTTCCAAGCACGCTTCAATATGTCAGCAAACCATAGGGGCCTAGTAGGGTCCAAGCCTACTGGGGCCAAGAGTCTGCTTCTGTAAGGAAGCCTCGAACCTGGTATGAAAGGCAAACGAAGGAATTAGCAGTCAGTTTTTAGTCAGTAGCTTCTGACACTCCCTCCCCTCCGCCCAAAAGCGGGAGATGCCATTAAATGATTTTCCCACCTACAAAAAAAACCTACACGTAAAACGCATGACGTCATAATGAACCTTTTAACTATAATCAGGTCACAAAAACTGCACCTGAAAACAGATTCTATTTCATTCAACTGTTAAGGCCCTTGCTTCCATTTAGTGTCAAAAAATAATGAGTATCTGAAGCTGACGCCTTGATAAAGGCTGGGTTAATAAATTTGAAAAAAAAAGTATAAAGATAGATTCACGAAATAACATAAAGTGTTGCCCAACGAGAGAACAGTTTTAATTTATTTTTTAGCTTTAAAATTTTGATGGTGTTTGTTTCTTACGTAAATTATTATCAACGTTTAATTTTTTCGTATGACTAAAAATTTGGCAAAAAAAATTGGCATTAAGATATTATTTCACATATTTTACCTACTCCTTTCAAATCGTTTTGCTCTTTAGAAATATGTTTATACAAAAAAAAATCTAGTTAACCTTATATAAATCAATCAATATTTTACAAAGAAAATCGTTTTATAGGTCAGCGGGGCTCTTAACAGGCGCAGGCGGCAGTACGAGTACGCGTGCATTTAATTTCGGTCCAATGTTCAAAGGACTATACGCCTTAAAACAAACATTTCCACAAAAAACCAACTACGTACGGTATGATTGAATTACAAAAGTTCAGAAACCTTTTATTTCCCAATATTTCCCTGATGGCCTCGAGGCTATTATTTACCGAACGAGGTAAACAAAAAAGTAGCCTATCGTATGACGTGAAAACCCTATAAAACACGACCGAATCATGGTCAGAAAAAATATTAATTTACTTCATCTATCAATAAAAAAGTAGAAACTGACTGACATATAATTATATGCATAAGGCATTAAGTCCGCCTTTTTGCGGTGTTTTCTAATGCATATGGTTTTAATAAATAAATAAATATCAACATACAGCCAAAATTACTGGAATTAGAAGCGTAACGTTTTTCACAAGGTTTCGGTAAGCACTAAAAGAGGAATTTCCAAAATTCCTCAGAGTATAAACCGGGGTTCCAAAGTTTATATGGAGAAACCTGATATAACAGATATAATTAAATGATTACATGGTGATTCTTTGGAACCGAGAGAATGCCTCATTCATCTGGCCAAGTCTTTTCTTTACAATTTCATATTTTTATTTGCATATTAGTTTTCCCCGATCACTAAATGTATCAAAGGCCATATTATATGTAGGGTGCTCAGTGACTTACGACACAAAATAGATAGGTACGAACACTAGACCAGATGAATGAGACATTATCTCAGTTCCTGATAGCTACAACCTAGGGGTCTTTAAGTCGAGAGTGAATAGGTTACTTCTAGGAAAGCGTGCTCCATCGTCGGCCACATCATCACTTACCATCAGGTGAGATAGTGGTCAAACGCGAGCCTATCAATAATAAAAAAAAAAAAAAAATAGTCTATCTTGGGTAATTATTAGGGCAAAATGAAATCTGTAGGCTTATTCTAGAGTTCAATTCCGATCGGTCGACATTGAGATTGTGACGTTTCGTACCCTTGAATTCAATGCTAGCGCCAAATTAGTTCAAAATTGCGTGAGCATTTTGAGAACTAAGTGAAACTCTTACATGGAGTATATGTAAGAGTTTCACTTAGTGTCTACATAACTCTTACATATGTTGACAATATTGTTTTCAAGAGTACCAAATCACATAACGTCAAAATGACATTACAATCGGAAATTAATTTGGAGAGTAAGCCCGCTGATGTAGTCAACGCTGGTTCAATAATCAAGGTTGATTAAGAGATCTTGATCATAGTTTATAAGAACCTAATAAAAAGTATCGAATATAAGAATTTTTTAAATGATTAAATATTATACAAAATTCCCAATTCGTTTGACTTTTTCGACAGACTATACCTAATGAAATAATCCTCGCTAGTTAACACACAGTTATCTGCAAGTAAAGCTCGATCAGATGCATTTCTTGTTCCGTAAACATTTGAACCGGTATTGTTCTCATGTGTGATAATATGGACACCTGTTAGTGGCCCGCAGGCGCCAACTGGACCTTGAACTCATTGAATCTAACACGTGTATTGACTAACAGATCAGAACAGTGCAAGCATAGTAACAGTTAAAATCGTGGTTTATAACCTCCTTTTATTTATTACCAGCTTTTACATAAAATATAACCAGCCGTACGTGTCCCAGTTGGTAACGTGCCCCACTTGTAAAACTAAGACACGCGTTTAAAATTACAAAAAGGAATTCATCGCAAGTTGTATTTGTGTTGCATAGTTTACATTGCCGTCATACTTTTACACTAAAAAGATCGGCTCAAATAAGCACCAAATTTTAAATGTGTGTTTTAGTGGTATATTTACAAGTGGGGGCACATTACCGACCGGGGTATGTATGCCTAGTTTACTATGTCACTCAGGAATAAAGCAGCCTTCTATCGGTGAAAAAGTTTTCGCAATAGGACCAGTACTTTCAGAGATTAACAATTACCTATTAAACAAAAAAAAACTTTACCTCTTTATAATATCAGCACAACCGTAGGGGCCAAGCCCCCCTAGCCATGTTACAACCGTTTCGCTTGCGTCGAACGCTTCGAGTTGGCCGCGTCGCCGAATCTTTTGTTCTGACCACGAGACTGAGCGTTGAGATGTGACGAACATTTGAAGCTGTCAACTAGCGTTAACTATTGCAGATTAGCAACTTATCTAGGGACATAGGAATGCCGAAGCCTACTGGGACCATAGATTGGCTACCGAAAGGAAAAACCCAAATTTCTGGAACGTTAGACAAAGAAGGAACATATGTAGGTGTGGTTTTACTCAGTAGAAATCTGACACACTCTCTTGCTCCACGCTAGAAACGGAGAAGTCATTAGATGATTTCCGACCATAAAAAAAAATGCAGTTGGAAAAAGTCATCATCATAATTTCAGCCGAAAGACGTCCACTGTTGGACATAGGCCTCCCTCAAGCGTCGCCACAACGACCAAAAACAGAAAAGGTTAGGCAGATAGATTTGTATATGTCGTTCAGTATGAGTCCCCTTTATCAGTGTTATACCCGACGTGTTATGGGCAAAAATCAATAATACCTACATGTTTACCCGAATATACAGATAACGACATAGGTCATACCTGTATATGTATACATAGTAGGTATACATGTAATACGTATGTGTGTTGTGTATAACCGCTACCGCATGGCGTTATCTTTACATAATGAAACTGTGGAATGTACTATAATAATTATAAAAAAAAATCATTTACTATCAGGCATCTTGGCCCATAGATTGACCTTGACCTTACAGACTAACATATATATAGAGTAAATACAACTTGTTGTTAGTAAATAAGACTTAGGATTATGTTAGTAACATTTCCCATTGCACTATGTTCACTTCGTGCTGTCCTGTCCGCGGAAGTAACGGAACACATTGTTCCGTACATCAGTCCATAGTAATGCAATTGTTTTCCAATAATGTTAAATGTGATGTGGCAGTACTATTAATAAATAAATAAATAAATAACACCACGCCCTGCGGCCAAAAGTCTTCTTATTCTTAAAGGTCTTCATACTATGAGCTGGATCTAGGAAATAGATTTCTATAGTGTTACTTCAGCTATCCAGTGTTGACAAAGAACGGTCCAGTGCGTCTTCCTCCTCCGAGACCTACCTAAGTCCAGCTGTGGACATCTTTCGGCTGAAAAGGTGAGGGTGACGTCAGCTATTGGCAGCTGCCTTACGTTTAACAGGTTCGTTCCTAAGCTTAACAAATATTTGTATAGCCTATAGATAGTTGTTGATGGTCTGTGTGTCTTGTGTGAGTTTAATTGTTTGTAAAGCAAAGTTGAAAAAGGTTGTGTTGAAAACCAACGTCAGGCAGAACACCCTCCCACTACTCGCACACACTCTTTTATGGAGATAAATAATTCTATATATCTCCATAAATTTATTACTGCTAAATAGCATTAGCAGTAATAGATTTATGGAGCAGTGTACAGGAACAGTATAGGCAGGAACAGTATACCAAATTGAATAAAAATTTGTTTAGCTGTTGGATCGTAAAGGAGTAGACATCTACACAACGAGTCACATACACACACATACATACGCGCCTTCTTAATATTAGTTTGATTCTAATCACAGTGATCGCCTTCAGCGTTTTCCCCTATAAGTAAACTTAATAAAAGTGTAGCCATTTCCGTAGACCCATGTTAAACATTCAATGTATCTAATATTGTCTTTCTTATCTTTTTCCTCCTCCTTAGGTTAGTTACGGGTCCAGTTGGACCTTAGAGTTAGTAAATTTCTTGTATCTCAAGGGGATTGGTGGCTGAAATCCGAAATAAAGGTTCATCCAACAACGGATACAGACGCTAAATTTTTTGTATTATATCATCTCTGACAGGGATTGAATACAAATGTATTTATATGTGTAGTTGTAAATTTTTTGTACTTATTCTTAAAAAATAAATTAGTATTATCTCCTTTATTTTTTAACACATTTTTATAATTTACATTTTTAAATATCATACTTACCCTTATTACAAAAATCTGCAATTTTTTTAGTTAAGTTTAATATAGCTATCGATTCATTCATCAAGACGAATCTACAGATAAAATCGGTTATTAGCTACGACACTTATTTACAAAGATAGCTTCGGTAAAAAGTAAATAACTTACGGATTTGATCAAATATAATAATATGTAACCAAACAGTTAATGAACCCTGCCTCTCAAATTAGAGCTACATGTATTTTAAAAGACCAAAACGACAATGCAATACTATGCCAAACGCCACAGTCCAAACTAACAACTCATGACAAGTTTGGCAAATAAACTTTTGTATATTACCGTCACATTTTGCCACTTAACCGCAACTGGCAGATGTCGGCTCGAATCTGCCAACTAATTGCCAGTTGAGTGGCAACAACTGGCAAGACAGCTGTGACGCTCTCACTTTGTTTTTACATCAATTTATACCATCGAGGCGTTCATGCGAATGGAAATTGTAAACACAACCAGACGGTTGTGGAAACCTTTACGTATATAATGTTACTGTAAAAGTCCTTCTTACGGTAAATCCTAAGATTTACCGGCAAATGCAAGAATTATCAAGTCTTACCGGTAAAAGTAAGAAATAATGACTGATTAAATAGATTAAATAGCGTACCAGCGTAAAAAGACATGAATTATGTTTTATAACAGTGTAATTAGCAAATAATTTAAAAATTTTACAGACCCACTGTAAAATTTTTGAATTATTTGCTTGCTTTCAGAACGTGACTCTTATTACAAAAACACCAGCGGCCATACACCATCCTACGTATCGTCCAATCGGTGTGACGCTACAGGTTTGATCGTGTGTGGGAGTGGATTGGTATGAGTCATACCAATCCACTCTCACACACGGAACTACAGATTTCATCAAACCTGTAGCATCAAACCGATTGAATGATAGGTAGGATGGTGTATGGCTAGCAAGAGGCAAATCCGAAGATATTATTATATCAAGAGAGCGTTTGTAAAATTAGCAACTATTACAGAACATATCACAACATCATATAACAAATAGGATTAACATATTTTCTAAAAGTAAATTATCCATAAAATATAACTAAGATAGGATAAAAAATAATTTAAAAACTAATTATAACATTCTACAAAAATACAACATTTAAAACTCTTCGAAATCAGTTCAGTAGTTTTCGAGATCAGGACAAATATGCAGACAGGCAAACATAAATACTTAGTGTGGACAAAGTGATAACAGTGATTGTCGGAAAATAAGGCGTTTGGGAGGTCGTGTGTTTAAACAAGCGTCATTGTAAACATTTTCACATTATAACTTACGAGGAAAATTAAAGGTGGTGAGTTTCTAGACATGTTTCTTTCGTGCAGTAATGATTTATTTATTTAAAATAAACTTTTGCCCACTGCTTCGTCCGCTTACATAAAATAGGATAGCTTACATGTAATAATTCTTTCTATCAGTGAAAAATTTTAGCAATCGGACCAGTACTTTCAGAGATTATCTCCTAAAAAACAAAAAAAAAAAACTTTACCGCCTAAAACATAACTAGTAAAGAATCCAAAGCTTGCAACTCAGTTCTTCTACCGTAAAAAGTGGTGAGATCCATGTAATACCGAGTCGGTTAATTTATTCAGTCCGAACTTATGGGACCTTGATGACCTCGATTGATATGGCAATTGCATAGATAAAAATAGTAAAAAAGAAATAAGTAATACGTACTATATTTAATTAGGTTCAAAATCAAATTTCTTCAAAACGACTAATGATCCAAAATTCTTTTAACTAGAAGTGTTTCGAGAAAATAATGTTACGGCCATGCCACTTTTTTGCTTGCCTTGGTCCGACACTACCGTGCTTCCTAATATGGTAAAAAAATATTTTAAATCATTTAGGTATTTTGGAAAAAAAAAAACTACTTCAACGTGTTAACCGAAACGATTGGTGGACTAGCTCCCTTTTTTGAGGTGGGAAATTAAGTACCTCCTCTCGCTCTAGGTGGAGCAATTGTCAGACTTTTACTGAGTAAAACCCATCTGTGTTCCTTCAGTTACCTTTTGCTTTCTAGAGCCACGGTGACTCTTGGAATATTTACAATTTCATTTATAGTTTCATTGAAATACCCAAATTCTCTTTTATTCGTCTAATTCATTTATAGGTGCCATTTAGACCTTTTATGAACTGCCTTAAAAGCTTTGGAAAGCGGCAATACCCTTTTCTGTCTGAAGTTGGCAGTTCGACCTTAAAGTTTTGATGGCAATTTAGAGTTTTGTCGATGACTGGCCATAAACAAAAAAAATATATAATTAGGATATTCTCAAAATGAATTTTCTTTTCTTTTATCAATTTTTGTTTTTTATTATTATTATTGATAGGCTCGCGTTTGACCACTATCTCACCTGATGGTAAGTGATGATGTGGCCGACGATGGAGCACGCTTGCCTAGAAGTGACCTATTCACTCTTGACTTAAAGAGTTATGACTTAGTGAGTTAAACTAGAGTTATCTCTTAACCTTGATAGATAGCTATATAAAACGTTAGTTTTAGTATATTGGAAACTCGAAACACATGTCTAGTATTTTATGTAAAAAATCTATGTATAAAACATCATAACTGTACCATGAAAAATCACAGTTATAAGCTTGTTATGTTAGCAAAAATACATAGTCAACGGGCCATCCATACGACTGAGGGGTTGTTTAACCTGCCGTGACCTGTGTTGTACTTAGTGTCGGTGGTGTCCAACTTGTGACCTTTTTTAAATATCTTTAGCATTGTGTAAAAACTATTGGAATCCATTCAGTTACTGATTCTGAACAATCTATATTCAGGTTTCACATAAACCTAAAATAGTGTGGTATAAACTCTTTATTGTACACCAATAATAAAATTACAATAGAAAATTAATAGGGTGTCACAATGGGCGGTCTTATCGCAGAAAGCGATTTTGTTCAGACAACCTTTGAATGGATTTGACAGACAAGGAGAAAAAGATACGCAGGTATAGGTACGTTTTGGGAACACATTTATTGTGTTTACAGCTAAGGAGTGGATTTCCCTGCCGAAATCTGCATTTCCAGTTTACTACAACCTAGGGGTCTATAAGCCTGCGAAGCAGCAATGCTCGCAAAGGAGGAGGCCGAACGCATCAGGCAACGGCGTTCTCGCTGCCGCCACCGGGATTCTGATCCCGATTTCCGGCCACCATAGGTGCGGGCTTGCAGACAGTGAGCAATGGGTAGCTCGCTGTCCGGCCGTCCGGTAACTGTTGGGACCAAGCCCAAGTCGTCGACGGCGCGCACTGTTCCCGCGCGCCTCAAGGAGTTGCCAGCAACAGCAGGGACCAGGCCAGGTCGAAGCCTACTGGGGCCAGGGTTATCCGAAAGGGAGTTCGAGCCCCGGTATGAAGGCTACAAGGAACGGGGTGATTTTTTCCCACCATAAAAAAGGGGTCTATAAGTCAAGAGTGAATAGGTTACTTCTGGGCAACCATGCTTCATCACAGACCACATCGTCGCATTCCATCAGATGAGATTATGGTCAAACGCGAGCCTATCAACCATAAAAAAAGATAGTTCATGGTGTACTTGATCTCTTTCTCCTGGACAACTTTTTATAACACACACATTCACGCAAAACAAACCCTTTGTTCTTTCAACCATTTGGAAAAACCGCAATCATCCAACCAATTTAGAATAAGTAGAAAAACAAATAGAACAGATATAAAAGCAACTGATAACGGCCACAATAAAATATCCGCGATACTGGAATGTCTGATAGAAATAGAGACGTTACGTCGTCGACATGATGGACGCGAGCCAAATGTCACACAACAAAACGACGCGTAGGGTTGTGCCATCCCGTAGTGTGGTTCTTGACCAGGCGATTTCTGATTTTTTATGTGTTGGGGCTTTTGATTAATAGAACAGAAGTAACTAAAGTGAAGTTAGTGACTAAAAATTGAAAGGAAATCGAATTTTATTTTTTACTAGCTTTTGCCCGCAGTTTCGCCCGAGTACATAAAATAGCCTAGCCTATGTCACTCAGGAATAAAGCAGCTTTCTATCAGTGAAAAAAATTTAGCAATCGGACCAGTACTTCCAGAGATTACCTCCGACAAACATAAACACAAACTTTACCTCTA
This sequence comes from Mythimna albipuncta, assembly GCA_929112965.1. Taxonomy (NCBI): domain Eukaryota; kingdom Metazoa; phylum Arthropoda; class Insecta; order Lepidoptera; family Noctuidae; genus Mythimna; species Mythimna albipuncta. Next base: position 7,962,835 of record OV815974.1, on the reverse strand, counting down.
TATTACACTAGTGCAGACTAGTGTAGATTATTGATAGGCTTCGTTTGACCACTATCTGACCTAATGGTAAGCGATGATATAGCCGACGATGGAGCACGCTTGCCTAGAGGTAACCTATTCACTCTTGACTTCACTGTAGTTATCAGGAAACACAGACACAGGAAACGCAGGGAATTCCACTCTATAGCTGTACACTTGGTATGGTCATGAGTAGGACAACTTCAAATTACCAATGAATAATACAGCTTATTATAGCATAGTCGGCCTTATAATGTTCCCACTGTTGAGACTCAGGCCTCCTCTCTAGGAGAGGGAATGGGCCGTAATCCACCATGCGGGCCCAGTGCCCCGTGAAGTGTAGACTTCCAGAGTAAGAGCCAAACCACATGATGCGATGCGGCGCCGCACCGCAAATATTTATGAATCGGTGGGCCGTAAAAGCGGGGTGGCGTCACCCGTGTGCTCACTGATTCGTCGAAATATTTGCGGTACAGCGCCGCACAGCATCATGTCATCATTATCATCGTCAGCCTTTTTAATATTCCCACTTCTGGGACTCAGGCCTCCTCTCTAGGAGAGGGAATGGGCCGTAACTCGAGCCCAGTGCGGGTTAGTGGATGTCCCATGTCTTTGAAATTTTGGTTCTAGGACATGCTGGATTCCTCACGATGATTTTCTTCACCGTCTTGAGAGCAGTGGTGATGAAATAAATCACTGGCTGGGTTTGAACCCTCGGCCACCATTGCTCTCAATAAATAATATAGTTTACAGCAATATTTTTTCAGAAAACTCCTAATAAAACAAACTCTTTTGAAAAGAACACGATGGCGTGTCACAATGCTTGATAAAAAATATTTATAATCAGTACTCCTAAATGATGTCCTAGCAACAGTTGTGTAATTAAACAAAATAACGTTATCTTAATCTTTTTATCAAAAGAGACAATACTGCGAACTGAGACAAAACAGAATAAAAATATTTAGATGGTTCACAAAAAATAAATTGCCAGTCTCTTAAAAAGAAATCAAAATTAAAGCGAGGTATTTCTAATATTCTTTCATGAGATGGTATTTTCGAATAAATCTCCCTTTGTGGTATGCCTTCAGATTCAGTATTAAGTGTGAGTGCCTATTATTATCTAGATTTTTGAGCAGCTCACGGCGTTTTTCTCTGAATTCTTTTACATATTCAATGAGATTTTATTTCGGTATACCATAGCTATATAGAGTCAGGTAAATTTATAGACTAAAAATAAAATTAACTAGAAATGGATTAAAGAGCATTGACTTGGCTAAATGGAATAGTACAAAATTAGTTTTTCAAATTTATTGTGAGTGAGTATCTTCATGATAAGGATGATGAAAAAGATTGAAAAAATCGCATACTTTTCTATGTTTTCGACTACCTATACCCATACAATACTACCTAGATGACATTGTAAATTATGTAATATTTTTTTAACTTTCATCAAAATGTTAAAACGAGAACTACACTAGACCATGCTTGATTTGTACGCAGCAGCGCGCTGCGTGGCGTCACGTGACGTGGATCTAATGTAGCTCTGGGCTTGTGGACAGTGAGCTACCCATTGCTCACTGTCCGGCCGTCCGGTATCTGTCCGGACCAAGCCCAAGTCGTCGACGGCGCGCACTGTTCCCGCGCGCCTCAAGGAGTTGTCAGCAACAGCAGGGACCCAGCCGGGCCGAAGCCTACTGGGGCCAGGGTTATCCGAAAGGGCGCTCGAGCCCCGGTATGAAGGCTAGAAGGAACGGGTGGGTCTTTTAGTCAGTAAGAGTCTGACACTATCTCCCGCTCCGCCCAAGGGCGGGGGATGTCAATGCATGATTTTTTCCCGCCATAAAAAAAAAATCTAATGTAGTTCTGCAAGTTGCCATATAAAATGTATGGAGACCGACGCGACCAGATTGGCGTACGTGACACACATATGCGCAGTGTAGTTCTACTAGTTTTTACAATTTCTTTATTTGATCAACACAAACTTTATAATGTTGAGTTATAAATTCCTTTTTTTTTAGGTAATCATACGCAGCCTTAGATACGTTTACACACAAAGCTACCGATTTAAAATGAAAATCCATACCTATTACCTAATATTGAAAAGGTGAAAGTAAATGTATGCATCTATCTGTTTGTTAGGTTTTACACCGGGACAACTGAATAAATATTGATAATTTTTTCTGTAGAGAAGGATAGGACCTTGGAGAAAAAAGAAGAATGTTAGACGTTGTTATATCGGGTAGCAGAAATACTTTTACGTGGTACAATAATCTTCTTCTTCTTCCTGCCCTTATCCCATATTACTTGGGGTCGGCGCAACACGTTTTCTTCTTCCATTCTGTCCTGTCACCCGTCAAACTATCACTAACTCCCTTTTCTTTCATGTCACACAATCCATCCATCTTTTTTTCGGCCTTCCTCTCCCTCTACATCCATCTACATGTATACTCAGATCTCTTTTAGTAATATGCGCTTCATCCCTCCGCTTCCAAAAATCAGTTTTTTTTTTAAGATGTTTAATAATTCAATGACTACTCCTGCTGTAGAATGAAGTGTGAAGACGTGTGAGACTTTTACTGATTAAATCTACACCTCTTTCCTTCAGTTGCCCTTTGCGCTCTAAGACTACAGGTTTCCTTTTCAGAAATTCCTTGTGGCCCTAGTGGGCGTCAGCCCTGCTGGTCTCTTAGGACTTGCTGACGTTTCGGTTGCGTGCGTGGAGCACTATAACGCACCGTCGACTACTCTAGCACGGTCCTTATCAGACGGGCGGACGGCGAGCTACCCATCGCTCGTCGTCCGCAAGTCTGCGCCTACGTTAGCCGGGTAGAAGCCAGATACGAATTAATAAAAATCAAAGTCCTGACAACCCTGCCCACAGTATAGCATGTTATTTGTAGTTACAGGTACGTCACGGTCGCATTGATATTACATTGAAGCTGCAAAATATTCGTCTGTCGCTTAATTAGGCTGAACCCTAAAGGTAGAACTACACTGCGCACACGCGTGCCTCACACGCCGGTCTGGGCGCGTCGCTCTCCATACATTTTATATGGCAAGTAGATTCGTAGAGCCACGCCACGCGACGTCGTTCTACGTACATATCAGACGTACATAGTATGTTACTGTCAAGAGCAACTAGAGGAACACTGTTGAATTTTTGTCAATAAAAGTCTGACAATTGGGATCTCTCTCCCTTCTGCAGGTCCTTTCGGGTAAGACGGGCGTGATAATGTATTATTTACCATCAGTTTAAAACCAAGTAAGTTCCTTTATCCAACCTACGTCTGTATTTCACACGATTGTGAACCTATACGCTTTATATTAGATTTGCTGCATCATCGCATTACAATGAAAAAGTATTCGCAAAACATTCCAAGCGTGTTTCAATTCATCATTGAAATTCAATATTCATATCCACATTTACCGGTAAATATTTATTGAAATACCTGTGATAGAGGTATGCCAATGTAATATCAAATAATTTTGAATTCAGTCAGATACGTCGGATTACAGTTTCATGCAAAATGTAGGGGCGTAGCGTGGAATAAATTAGACGTAGCCGAAGGTGCACCGGCGAGGCCTTTTTCTTTCATAAATTCGAAACCGATGAAGGGTCGCAGGAATCCGATGAATGCGAGATGCAGAGGACCGGATATTATGGCGACACTTGAGGAAGGCTTATGTCTAAAAGTGGACGTCTTTCGGCTGAAATTATGATGAATGGTAAAATTCGAAAATGGGATAATGACTGTCGCAACCCAGTGTTCGACCACATCGTCGCTTACCATCAAGTGAAATAGTGGTTAAACGCGAGTATATTAAAGAGATAAAGTTTATTTTTTTAATTTTTGTGTTTTTGTTTGTTGGAGGTAATTTCTGAAAGTACTAGTCCGATTGCTAAAATTTGTTCACCGATAGAAAGCCGCTTTATTCCTGAGTGACATAGGCTATATTTTAAGAGCGCCGGCGAAGCCGCTGGCAGAATCTAGTAAATTATAAAACCAAACCCTCGTTGTTAGAGAGCCATCGCACAAGCGAGTCCTATTTGCGTTTGAGGCCATGGGCGAAGGCCCACTGCACCCACGCCTAGCTACTCTACTGGCAAAATGTGTCCGTAAATTACCCATTTGTGGATTTAACTCCCTAACGGCTTTTACGAACTAATATTAATTCACAAATACTGTATACTTGTATAAATATTTAGCGGTCCCCCGCGATTTCACTTGCGTTTTTGATTATAAGCGGATAATCAAAAACGTGAGTCGTAGCGTGATATTTATTTATTTATTTATTTATACTTCATGCACATAAAAGTACAGAGGCGGAATTAATGCCTTAGGCATTTTCTTCCAATCAACCTTTGGGTGCTGCAGAGAAAAACAGTGGTAGGTGCAATAAAAGAAAGAGATAAGGTGTTTTTTTCCAATCCGAGAGGTTAGCGCGTTTGAACAATAATAAAAATCTCTTTTGTTTTTATAGCATAAGGTCCTAGCCGAGCAGTGCCATAAAACAGTGACTTTCTGAAGCCAGTACCTCGGTAATAGCTTGGTCAATAGGTTTGAAAAAATTATATAATTAGATTAATGTACAATATTATCAACATATGATTTTTTCATGCGATTAATACTTTTATCTAAAAATATACGACACGATTTTTTTTTTTGCGAAAAAAGAGTGATCCACACGTTTATGACGTTTGGCGCTCCTATTGCCCCGCTCTAGTATACTGAGTACGAGTGGTTTTTACGTTACAACGATTGAAACTTTTGGCTTTGTGATTGGTTAAGAGCTTGAAGCGGGCCAATCAGAGTTCCGAACGTCATTGACGTGTCGGTCGCGTAAACGTAAAAACAATTCGCACTCAATGAACTGAGAAGTTAATCAGTGTTAAGGACACGTCCAGTGTATTGCAGTCATGTGCTTCTAAAAGTTCAGGTTAGGACTCAAAAGGTACAGAAGCATGAACAGTTTTTCTGAACTTACTAGAGGGCGACTGGTGGAAAACAGGAGTCGGCAGCAGTAACGGTAAATGATAAATGATAAATGATCTTTATTATGCAAGTAGGTTTTATCAAAACACTTTTACACGTCAATTTTTTTTTCGTCAATTAATGCTAGATGAGGCCGGTGTTTCCTACCTGACTACCCTGAGAAGAAACACCGAAACAAACTCAGGGGTCAAATTACAAAATGCGGGTATTTACAAAATGCCAATGTTTACACACCCTGTGTTTACTGCATTCAGATTTTGAATCGGCAATATCCGATCCAGTGCACGCTGTACCATATAAATCAATACAAAGCAACGAATTCGACTGCTCCATACCCTTCAATCCCGACGCAGTGGACGCTTAGCTTTGCTCCGCTTTAGTACGGTGTATTTTTACTAGTACATAAAGTTTTAATACATAAATAAATACCATCCACATATCAAAAGATACGTGGATACACTTTCACTCACCACTCTAAACTTATGTACTCTCCACTTTTACTAAGATACTCCAAACTTCTAACGTCAAACCTAACTTAGTCTTCAAAAATGTACAGCGCCTCGTTTAACTTATACACTGCATACGAAGTTTAGTTACTTCGTATGCAGTGTTACCAGACTCCACAACATTCACTTACGAACGGCACTGAGTAAATTTGAAATGTTGCCCGCTTCAAAAATTGCATTTGCATGCGTTGGCTTGAGGAATATTCTGCCCCATATGAATGAACTTGATTCGATATACAGGCTGTTGACTTTGTACAAGCTTGTGTGTTTTTATTTTTCGCATGCTGGTAGTTAGACACAATTTGTGTTCACAGACTGTGGTAGGTACTTACTTACCATCTCCATATTAGCTTTTGGCAGATGGAGGTGAAGCCGCTGTCAAAAGCTAGTATGGAGATGCCACACGCGTGTAAACGAAAACTATGAATAAAATATTCCCGGAGTAAAAAATATCTTATATCCTGTTCCAGGCTAACGCTGACGCTACTTCAATATGATTTTGAATTTACCACAAAATAATAATTAAAAGTACAGTCGACTAATGGATGGTATATTAACAATTCACTTTGACAAGTTCTAAAGACGGAACATTTAGTTTCATAATTTTTCTAAACCTTTTTTTTTAAATTTGTTCTATTTTCAAATGAAAAAGCACCACCCAACCCAGAACCCAGTTGTTGGGTAAGCTAGGCGAGCTTACCCCACAACTGGGTTGTACATCAACTGTTAATTTTGTAACTGTTCGTTTAAATTTTGTGTACAAAAAAGAATAACAATATGAACAAGAATAAGAAAAATATTAATTCATTCACATGTTAACTTCGCTATTGTGTGTCTTATGTTTTGCTACATAAATTAGTTTACTTTTTCTTTTCTTTTTTTTTTCAGTAAAAGTCTGACACTCCCTATCGGTCAATCTTCCCCCGGGAGAAGTTATTTGAGAATTTCCCACTCCTAAAGCAAAAAGCCGGAAGTCCCTACTATCTGTAAATAAAAATAAAATTTACCCCAATTTCCGCTCAGCCTGTATCTTTGTTATTTCATTCAACTATATCTCGGCAGGGATCGAAAACATTTTGAAGTGCCACCACGAAGGTAGCGCACATGAGATTCTATTCAATTTACCGTGACTACTTGCTACACAAACTTTTTCCACAACACCGCATTACAGGGAAGCGAACGTGAAGGTAAATTTATACAGGTTTCATGTAACAGTCAACAAATTGTAATGGCAGTTTTAGTGGGTAGTAAATGGAAATTAGTAGAATCCGGAGCGGTACGAATCGATAATGTTCGCATCGATAGGGTGGTTGTTGGTTTCATAACATAGAGGTTTGTGTCGTTCTACCTATCCGAGAAAAAAAAAATATTGAAGAAGAATAACGTTGATATTTATTTTTTATGACAAAAGAAGAAAAAAACAAAAAATGAAAATTAATTTATTTGGCACTAGTTTTTGCCAGTAGCTTCGTAAAAATATAGCCTATGTCGCTAAAGAATAAATCAGCTTTCTATTAGTGAAAAAATGTTAGCAATCGGACCAGTACTTTCAGAGATTGCCTCCTTTAAACAAAAAAAAAAACTGTACCTTTTTAATATTTTGGTGTAGACAATACAAATTATACAAACAGTATGTAAACACTAAACCAAACAAAAGAGAAGCAAAAATAGAGGAAGCGTTTAAAAAAAACTCTTTACTGAGAAGATTTCAGGCTAAAGTGGTATGGCCATATTACACGCTGACCCGATAACCAGCCATATTGTGAAAAAGTGCCTTTCAATGTGAATCAATACGCTCGCTAACAGTGTGTGAAAACGTAATTACAGCAGAATTACCACAAAAATACTGTAATAAATTAGTGCAAAAACCGCAATTTAAACAACCTATCCAAAATATAAACCTTCGTACAGTCATCTGCAAAAGTGTGTTTAAAAATATACGTTCCAGCTTACTCTTTACTTTAAAACATGACTGTTTACAAAATAAACGGAGTTTTTATTTTTCAAGAGGATTTGAAAAACATGGCTGCTCTAATCCTGATTAAAAAATATACCGTTTTCACTTTTTAAATAAAGTAAAAATACGCATTCGCTGATTATAATGGATTAAGTAGCTACATGGGGTAAATGGAACACAAACAAAAGGTAAAAAGGTTGTTGATATCGTTAAGGAGTCGCCAAACAAAAATAAACGTAATTTACGTGTGAGGTATCTACTTATGAGCTTCTTTTTAAAGAGTGACTATGACTCTGAAACGAATGGGGAGGGGGTAGTTCGGTAGAGTTACAACTAGTGATGTGCCCGAAGTATGAATATTGTTGGCAATATTGCCAGTAATATTCCCGACGAATGACGGCACATCTCTAGTTAGTTAGTGTGGTGTGGTGGTGTGGTAGTGTGGTATAGTTAGTGTGGTAGTTAGTGTGGTAGTTAGTGTCTATATTTCACCGGGACACCATGGCGGCAAGACCAGTTGCGCCGCCATGGTATCCCAGTGAAGTATAGCACTAAGCTACCAAACTAGACACCAGAGAGTTGGTCGCGCCCTGCAAGAACACAGCTGTATTTTATTAATACAAGTCTGACACAGCCCTCACTCTTTAAAGTGGCAGTATTTATTTGATGATTAAGAGTTACAGTAACCATAAAATGCAAAATGCAACTGAAAGAATACAAGTGTATTTTTATTAATACAAATCTGACATCTCACTTCACACAAAGCGGCTAGATTTATTTGATTTTTCACCTCAAAAATAAAAGATTAATAACTTACAACGTTGCTAGAAATATCTGAAACGTTCAGTGACTACCTACAAGGGATCCGCCCGCATCAGCATCGCATATCTACAAATTATTGTATTTTCTCTATAATATGCAATATATTATACGTTTATCAGAAAAACCGCGTGAAAATCCGTTTACGAGTTTTTTTAAATTGTCGTGAACAAATAGACAAATAGACGAGGAGGACATTTTATAATATGTAACTAGGAGGATAAGGATGTATGACTGAGTAACTTAATTTAGAATATTAACAGGAATAGACTTAACACATTTTTTTTCCTTAAATATGACTTTGATTTTTGAAATGAGATTTATTAGGACTCGGAATATTATGCCTTCTCAGCCGACAGTCTCAAGCAAAAATAAACAAGATAATGAATTCTATTTTCTAACACACTCATTCACAAAATTGTACAATCACCAACATAACTCTTCAAGCTCTGATTCACCTAAATTCAAATCAAATCAAATCAAATAGTTTATTGACACAAAAAAATATTTTTTAAACTGGTCAACACAACAAACAACGTTTAAACAACAGAACACAACACAACAGAAGTTTGTGTCGTCTCCTTATTAGTGTCACTTAATTATTGAAGTCGAAGTGACCCTATCTTTAATTTAAATGAGATGCAACAAAAAGTAAAAAAAAAGAAGAAAATCCTGCTTGAAAAAATTGTTGCACAAATGATACATTATTCTACAAGTTACCTATAGATTACAAAGGATTAATTTAGTAGCATCACATCAAGGCACGTTTGCTTACTATTCCTGAAGGAAGAAAATAAACACAAGAGCGTTTCCTGCAAGCTATTTGTGATGTTAATGTAGCTAATCGTCTACAATTTAAACGGCCGTCATGGTCGCCCTGATTTGAATATTAAATCCTGTAGAAATTTTCTTTGCTGTAAATGTGGCGTTATTCAAACGGACTGTTTGAAGGAATTTAAATTGCTCGTAGTTAAATACGCGGAACTGTAAAAACGAGACTAGCTTGAATAGAAAGTAATGAAGTTTTTTGTAGCTTTTTGTTAACATCTGTAAGGCTCATTGATTTATTCTGCACAACCCCCGGATAATCAGCTTTTTAGCCATCATACCTTTTTTTTCTGGGGAAAATCAAGCCGCGCCCTTGGGCGGAGTGGGAGTATAGTTGATAATAATTTCAAGTTTTATTAATGTTATTTTATATTATAAAATTGTTTGTTATTCTAGATAGATAAAATTAAGAATAATAATAAGTTGTGTCGCAATTTGAAGCAGTAGGTACTGTATTTTTAAGTACACGTGTGCTCACAGAACAGTAAAAACAGTGTTCCGTGCGTGTGCCACATACGCCGATTTGGGCGCGTCGGACTCCATACATTTTATATGGAAACTAGATTTGTAGAGCTACACTAGCTCCACGTCACGCAACACCATTGTAAGTACAGATCAGGCGTGGTTTGCGCGTACACTTCACTGCACTAAAAAAACGGCAGAAGCTAGTGCACGGTTCCAAATTAGTCGTTTGCTATGGTTGGTTACTCTTCAGGCCCTTTTTTTATGGTGGGAAAATCATCACCCCCGCTCTTGAGCAGAGCGGGGGATAGTGTCAGACTCTTACTAACCAAAAACCCACCCCGTTTCTTCAAGCCTTCATACCGGGGCTCGAGTTATCTTTCGAAACTAACCCTGGCCCCGGTAGGCTTCGACCCATCTGGGCTCCTGCGGTTGCTAACAACTCCTAGAGGTGCGTGGGAACAGTGCGCGCGCTCGACGACTTGGGCTCGGTCCAGACAGTTACCGGACGGCCGGACAGCGAGCTACCCATTGCTCACTATCCGCAAGCCCGCGTCTATGGTGGCTGGAAATCGGAATCGAAATCCCGGCGGCGGCGACTCTTTAGGCCCTCATATTTTTCATTAAAGAGAATATTTTCACACGTAGGTCAGACGTGTTGCAAATATCCAATAAGACTCTCTGCGTTCTTAATTTCCAGGATCATTAACTATATCTGAGCCAGCTTTAAGTACTAAAACGTGTTCAAATGACATGAACTATCTAGATCACAAATTGCCATGTAAACACGTCAATAACAACATTAACTGGAGAAACAAACTGCGTACCTGACATGTGTAATCCATTTACAAATCCGCGGATTATTAGCATGTCGCCCATATCCCAGTGTTTATTTGCCTTCGTATATTAAAACCACGACATAGATAAGTATCAGAAGGCTAGATCTGTACAATTACCGGAACGGATCTTGAGCGCTGGCTTCAAGTTGCGCAGAAGTCAAATATTCGGTCTCTCTCTCTTAGTGGTGCGAAGTGAGACGTGGAAGCGGGACTGTCAGTGATTGGCTCGCCACGACGTCACTCGTGATTCGTTCCCTGCGTTTGCTGCATGTATCTAACAACGATGACGATTGGCTCGCCAGTGTATGGAATGCGCAAAGCGATCCCCACTCTGACGCCGAGCGCTCAATATTCGTGCCGTTAGTTGAACAGCGAGCAAAAATGCACACACGCATAGACACTCTTCTACGAGATCATTCGAAAGAGTTACCGTGGCTTTGGAACCCTACGCAAAGGAAAACAGAAGGACACTGGTAGATTTTAGTCAGTAAATGTTTGACATGTATCGCTTCACTCGGGAGCAGGAGAAATTATTTGACGATTAGCACCTCAAACAAAAAACATAAGAAAGTGGAATTGCGACTGTCATTTGTTTTAGATCTTTAAGTCCGTTTGGTCCAGTGTACTCCGCAAAATTCAAATGTTCTAAAGTCTTTTTTTTTCAAAATAGCTCAATATCGGATAGTATGGTAACAAGAATTTTATTTGCGATATTTTTGGTATGTATTTTCATGTTGCAAGTATGCTCATTAAACCTATCATCATAACTCTCTAACTTAGAGATTAGGTAAAATACGAAACGTTATGAAACGTCAAGTTTTTTATTAAAATGACACATTTTTGGATTTTTTTCTTACTTAAAGTGTTACGTCAATGGAAATAATAAAAATCAATCTATGACCACATAATAATACTTATATGTATATGCTAGTACCGCAAATGTATACACCGTTAAATTTTAATCGTTTTAATCCCGTGGAGGGTCTATCCGGCTGACGATTTCTTAAAGAAATTAATTTCGTACATGCGTAAATTAATACAAGTTTTGAAAAAAGGTACTATATTTTTTGGTTGTATCTTTACAAATCGATAGTGTTTCTGTACCGGATCGACCATTCACGGGATTAAAACGATTAAAATTTATGTATCTAATAATTGGTGTATATTACCTAACTATTCGAAACTTAACTTGCCAATTGCAAAAACGTATCTATGAAAGAATTTGGTGGGCTACTTTCGAGCATGTACATTAAATCTAATCTTCTGTTTTAGTACCTATCGTATCTACTTTAAGCTCGACCGTTGGCGTCCCGCCATGCTTCCATTCACCTCCCACGGAAATAACATTGCTCTAAATAATCGAACGAGTGTTACACCTCTGTGCGTGATTGTATTTTATTGAATGAATCATTGAATCAAAATATAAACTTGTTAACGCTGATTTCAATTGGTGTTTACAAGATTAATGAAAATAGTATTTGTGTATTTGATTTTGGTATGTACTTGCGAGCAATGAATCAACTAGGCGACTAGTGTTGATCGGAATTAATTTATTAGATAAACATAAGACGCAATACAACTGAGTTCAGATTGTATATTGATGGCTCAGAGTAAAAACCTGGGATAGGTATGCAATTTTAGTTAATTTTATTTTATTACATTTCTGAAAAGAAAAAGCGCCTAATGCACAATCTTGTTTCACGCAAAATTTTGATTCGATACTTGTAGCGCCATCTACGATGTTACATGCATATCTTGCTCAACCCAGTTTGGTGCGATCAACTCGCGACGGCGCGGCAAAAAAAGCGGAAAAAATAAAATAAAAACAAGCGTTTGAAATAAACCAATAGTATCGAATATTTAAATGAAACATGTATAAGCAAATTAAAATTGCATGATAATAAAGGTTTAATTTGGTTTTTTGTGCCTCCTGAAAAGTTACGTATTTCACAGTTACGAGGTATTCGCTCTAATCCTTCGATAATAGAAACATAGTTGATGAAACAAACTGCATCAAAAACTAACTACAGATATCTACTAATATTATCGACTTAATAATGAACACAAAACTGGGCAAGTGCGAGTCGGACACGCGCACGTAGGGTTCCGTACCGTCCATAGAAAAAAACGGCAAAAAAATCGCGTTTGTTGTAGAGGAGCCCGCCTTAAATATTTATTTTGTTTTGTTTTTAGTATTTTTTGTTATAGCAGCAACAAAAAAACATAATTTGTAAAAATTTCTTTTCTCTAGCTATAGCGGTTCTTGAGATACAGCCTGGTGACAGACAGACAGCGAAGTCTTAGTAATAGGGTCCCGTTTTTAATCTTTGGGTACGTAACCCTAAAAACGAAGTATTTGGTAAATATTATACCAATAATTGTGTCAGGCAATAGCTTAGTAGCCACAAGCCTCGTTAACACCTGAAGAGGCTCTCGTTAGGCGGTTGGTTTGATTCAAAAGGCGGTAAGCTTTGACACTCGTATTGTAAGGAGGTTTCTTTCTTTGAAGGCCTGACCGCTGCGTCGGTGACTTAGACTATATTCCTGTTCAATTTTACCGGGATATTATTTCTGTTCAATTTTACTAGGATATTATTTCTGTTCAATTTTTTTCTTGATATGTTTACCCTTAAAAACATCCTCTTTGAATAGTCCGTAACTCCGTAGCACTGTTCCAATACACTCCAAGGTCTTTCCAAACCGACCCTAGACTAAAATAGAAAATGAGCAGACACAGTTTTTCCGGCCGATAAATCACGCCAGTCAACTGTCAGGAAAATTTAATAATTTTATTAGACTATCAAATTATTTTCATGGCCTCACCTAATAAAATTTGAACACAACATCCGAGAAAATCAATTTCCTTTCTACGTTTTTGCTATAATTACATTTCTTACGTGTTCAGATACCGTTGTAATGTGAAACGGATGTGCCATATGCGATACGCGTTAATGACAAGGTCGCTATAAAATATAAGTAAGGCCTGCCAGAACGGTAAAGGAAAACATCGTGAGGAAACCGGCATGTCCTGGAACCAAATATTTGAAGACATATGACATTCACCAACCCGTACTGGGCCGCAGGTCCTCACCGGACATGGTTCGTTCGGGAGTTTCCTGCACCGAATTCATGCTGAAGTGACGCCCGGGTGTCGCCACTGTGCGGAACGCCCGGAGGACACGGTGGAGCACACAGTCGAGGTGTGCCCTGCTTGGGCGGAGCATCGCCGTGCCCTCGTGGGGGCGATCGGCGGCGGAGACCTCTCGCGCCGGGCCTTGGTTGAGGCCATGGTCCGGAGCGAGGAGGAGTGGCAGGCCGTCGCCGACTTCTGCGAAGCAGTAATGCTCGCAAAGGAGGAGGCCGAACGCATCAGGCAACGGCGTTATCGCCGCCGCCGCCGCAACCGGGATTCTGATCCCGATTTCCGGCCACCGTAGGCGCGGGCTTGCGGACAGTGAGCAATGGGTAGCTCACTGTCCGGCCGTCCGGTAACTTTCCGGACCAAGCCCAAGTCGTCGACGGCGCGCACTGTTCCCGCGCGCCTCAAGGATTTGTCAGCAACAGCAGGGACCCAGCCGGGTCGAAGCCTACTGGGGCCAGGGTTATCCGAAAGGGCGCTCAAGCCCCGGTATGAAGGCTAGAAGGAACGGGGTGGGTCTTTTAGTCAGTAAGAGTCTGACACTATCTCCCGCTCCGCCCAAGAGCGGGGGATGTCAATGCATGATTTTTTCCCACCATAAAAAAAAAAAAAAAAAAATCCCGCACTGGGCCCGCGTGGTGGATTACGGCCCATTCTCTCTCCTAGAGAGGAGGCCTGAGTCCCAGCAGTGGGAACATTAAAAAGGCTGTTGATGATGATGATAAAGGCCCGTCCATGGACGCGTAGCTTCTTAATTCATTAAACCTCAAGCGAACGCCGGCGTTCGCGCACCTATTGTCTTTCAATTGTGTCTGTAATTATCACAATTGAAAGGTTAAACGCGTATTCGTCATTATACGCTTACATACAAAACTATGAAATTGTCGACGAAGCGGCAACGACACGACGGCACGACGTTGCCGCTTTGTCGACAGAGTTTCATAGTTTTGAAGCGGCAACGATACAAGTATACGTATAATGACGATACGACTGAATGACGAATAATGAATGACTCATGACGAATAAAACAGTGAGCAAGCTGCCTTATCGTGAAAAATCGGAATAATCAAAGATGAAGAACGTGGGCTTCTTCACGCTCAAACGACTGAACGGATTTAGATGAAATTTTGCGGTTCGGGTAAACTACAAGTCCTGGAATAACACATAGGATATTTTTTATCCCAGGAGTATGTAGGTGTAAAAAAAGCATCTTAAGTGGCAATGGGCAGGGCACATAGCTCTCAGAACAAGTGGTCAATGGGGACGATGGTTCCAGAGTGGCGACCACGTACCGGATGACGCAGCCTTGAAAGGCCTCCCACAAGGTGGACCGATGAGCTCGTGAGGATCACGTGGATCCGATGGATAGGGACAGTTGCACGTCGCACTTGGGGGTGACTAATGATGTCCAACAGTGGACGTCTTTCAGCAGAAATGATAACGATGAATATGTTCTCTTGGGTTTTTTTTTTACTTTCACGCAGACGAAGATGCTGGTAGAGGCCAGTTTTCAATAAAAAGAAAAATGTTTCAATAAAAATATTGTTACACTAATTGATTCTGCATTTAATCAATGACAGAATCCTTTGTTCTTAAAGTCAATAAAAAGAAACAAGTTGTGCATCAGCAATCATCCATCATTATAGTTATCTTAATTGCAGTTATTTCCAAGGCAATCAAAATAATAACAATTAATTACCACAATCTCGATATTTATAACTAAGTTCACATACCTATTTATTTATTTAACAATTCATGTAGGTACATACACACTTATATAACGAAAGAAAATAAGACAGAAAATTGGGTACATAGGTAATGCTTATTTTATTTTTACCTATCAAGTTATGTTCAATTTATCTTGTCTATATTTTGCCTCAGAATATTCAAATTGGATTTTTTTATAAGAAAATAAGTGCTTTCAACCTTTTATAGGATTAAAACTGAATATTTATAAATATAGAGTCGTTAAATATTTATCAAATGGAAGTCTTGGAGTGACGAAAATATATGACTGAAAACGTCAAACGAAAGGAAAAAGCGACGGATATAAATCAGTTATAGTGTGAGGTAAATACTGGTAAAAACATCTGAAACCATGAAAACAATAATCGTGGTTAATAAACCTCAACCTGTCAGTTTGGTAGACGTTAATTCGTCTTAATAGAGGTATTTTGGACATAAGAGAAAGACACGGTGACAAAGGCGGTAGCGGGAGCGATTGCGTGCATAGTGAGATATCGTGGCGGGTAGTACTGTAGGCTAGAATTGTTTCCTCAAAGACCCCACGGTAAAACAAAAGACGCTACTCGCTGTATAAGCCGGCCCCATCACTTCTTGGGCATCCATCATTGTCACTGAAGGCCGTAAAATAACTTAACCTTTCGTATGCCGTAATTAGAGACACAATTAAAAAGTTATTGTGTCTTGCGTGGATCCACGTTCCGGACACACAAAGGGTTAAAGCGCAACATCCTCAGACTGCACACATCACCATGATCATTTTAGCCGAAAGTCGTCTACTGTTGGGCATAGGTCTCCTCCATGTGTTGCCAGAATTAACTTTCCTGTGCGTCTCGCATCCACCACATTCCCGCGACTCTATAATCGCGACTCGAGGTAGGTACATATGATTAACAATCCAACGGACCTATACATTGGATTGATAATTCAATGTACCTATTTGGATTTCTTCGCTACGGCCAGCGCTGCGCTTAAGGCTGTTTTCTTAGGGTGAGTTGCATCATTAACTATAACGATAACAAGGCCGTTAACAGTTGTCAAATCGTCGAATTGACCAATAGGCGGCCGTTTCACGGCTGGTTAAGGTTTTGGTAATCGTTATAGTTAAATGGTGCAACTCACCCTTAGAGAATAGCACGCCAGGACTGCATACAGAAGTTAACAATTTATTACAAAATATTAATAATTTTATTGATTGACTCAAAAATTAATTGATTTATTAAAAATCTGAAACAACCGTATGAATCTTTTTTTTGTAATTAATTTATCGACGTTCGTTAGCTAGTAACACGGGAATAAAATTAAAAGCTAAAGTTTGACGATCGATTCTATCAAGATTTTATTTAAATATGTGGAAACACATTTAAAAAATAACAAAGTAACTACTTAAAACATTGTAAAGATTAACTTATATTTTTTTGTAGTCTCAAAATAAATATATTTGGCAAAAAAATATTCAAAAAACAGCATTTTTTGAGTTTTTGTTAGTTATTCTTATGAAAGCAAACAGCGGTTTCGTTTATGTTTGATAATTCGTGCCCACCTTTCGCGCCCGCTTGTCACATTAGTTGTAGTCTTAGAGTTTATTGCACCCCCTAAAATCATCATGACATGTGTTTGGGTAGGTGCAATAAAATCCAAAAATAAACCAGTTTATTCGCTTATTTTTACCGAAAGCTAATCTTAGATGTACGCAAACATAATTAATGGCAAATAAAAATTCTTTGCAATTTATTTTTGCGAGGATAATATTTATAGCCCATTTAAAAATAATACTGACCTACCAGAATTTTCAAATGCAACTCATTATTCATCACCTACCTTGACTCTAGACTCTTCTCATATTTATTTTTTAAATAATATATTTTTTTTTATAAAACCCGCCTCCGCTAAAACGCTAAAACACAGGAGTAACTCTTAAAAGAGTTACACCTGTGTTGTCATTGCGTTCACAAACATAGGTAAGATAATTCGTTATACGCAAGCTTATAAATATTAATAATAAAAAGGGAACCGTGGTAAATTCAAAGCAAGTCGAAGGCGTAAAATGTCTACAAAATTAGTGTAGTTAATTGATGAATTCAATGACTTAGAGCGGGAGAAGTCATTGAATGAATTTACTATATAAGACATTTACTAACTAAAACCACACCTGTATCCTTCAATTGCACTTTGCGGTCTAAGACTTGTTTCTAGAAAATGCCCGCGGAATTAATTCAGGGGTAATCCCTGAAAAACCAATAATATCCTAATCGTATTGAAATAACAATAATGTATGACATATAAATATGACAGCACACAACTGCAGTATAGTCATGACGTTCTCAAATGACGCGTCAGACATTTACCCACTGCCAACAATCATTGACAAGAATTGCAGCTATGGAGCCGTCGTATCACGGCTCACGTTATCTAGTGTTTACGTCAGATGGCATG
Source organism: Mythimna albipuncta (assembly GCA_929112965.1). NCBI lineage: Eukaryota > Metazoa > Arthropoda > Insecta > Lepidoptera > Noctuidae > Mythimna > Mythimna albipuncta. Next base: position 7,945,094 of record OV815974.1, on the reverse strand, counting down.
ATAACAGCTTGCCAAGAACATCACGAAGATATTTTTTGTTAGTTTTTGTATTGTGCCGCAACAATCGTGGCGGGTTTTTGCTTTACCGTGAGAAATGAGACTGTGACATCGATTTGTAAAGCCAACATGCACATATTTAACAAGGTTCGCAAAGGTAAGTGGGCTTAGTTATGTTTTATTTATATTATTAACTAGCATTATCACATTAATGGGTGTAGAAAATCTTCTCTTATTCTACAGCATATGCGCCCTTTACAAGAAAACAAAATTCCAACACCTCCCTAATAATAGTTAATTATACCAATTGTATAAGTCTGTCTATTGTCTAATACTCATAAATTAAAAAATAATTCTCTCTGTGTAATCGTCTTACTCGTGGTCGTAGTTGAGAGTGGTTATTAATTATTTAAAAATACTAAAACATGTTGACATAATGCCCCTCATTTACCTTTGGACACGCTCCCGCTCCCCACGAAAAGCTTCAGCGCCCACTAGGGGAGGTATTGCCCCCGTTGGGAATCTATGGTCTACAGTCTACACCATAAAAGGAAACCTCGTGCAAAATGTCACGCTCCTAGTCGTAATAGTTTAGTCACTTAGGGTGAGTTGCACCATTTAACTATAACGATAACCAAACCATAACCAGCCGTGAAACGGCCGCCTATTGGTCAATTCGACGATTTGACAACTGTTAAAGGCTTTGTTATGGTTATAGTTAAATGGTGCAACTCACCCTTACTTTCATAGATTAGCGACCCGCCTTAGCATTACACGGAGGTTAGAAATCCTTAGAATTCTCAGCTGTTCTCGACCATAATAAGCATTTATTATACACCTAAATCTTCCTCATGAATCACTCTGTCTATTCATAAAATCTGCATGCAAATGAATAGCTTAGTTTTTCAACTTATCACGTTATTACAGACAAACGCGTTAGAGGACTTTATTTTATTATATATGTATTATGTAAGGATAATAAATAAAGGATCTTACTTAGATTTTCCTGTAGGATACTGTTCGTGAAACTATTTCCTTTTTGTCTTGTTACGACGTAATAAAAATGAATCCAATATCTTTTCTAGTCATTCTATTGATATCTATGATAACATTGTTTTTCATTTTATATCTTGCTGAAACTGTTGTTTATTGTTTTAATCCAATAACGATTTAAATATAGATAGGATACATTAAATGTACCTTAAACGTATCCTACATTTCGAATTTTAAAACGTGCCAAGAGTAGGTACCGCAAAGTACCTACAGTCCTTGCCATGTTTTTAGCAAAAATAAAATCTATGAGAGATCTTCATTCACTTTAATTAATTTATTGTTATAAAGAAGAATGAAAAAAGCTTTGCGAATTCGGGATACCGATACCTTTTTTTTCTGTTAGAACTATATTACTGTTACTTTTCGTATTTCCATTCTCTTAAGACCAAGACACGTGCATTCATCCGACGTGTATCCATTTCCACCACCAGAAAGGTTCACATAATAAAAAACCATCGTTCCGTCCGACATTTCCGACAAAGTTAACTTTAAATACGTAATATATTCCCCATTCATGCGACGCACGTAGACACACTATGGTGCAGAATTATACCCAAAGTGGAGTGAACTGGCACAGAGGCGTAGTCTGGACTGGTTTAGAAGGAGGCGAAGGCACAACAAAAAAAAATGCGACACCTTTTTACACGACTACCCAAAAAAGGAGTTGTGTTTTTGGATTTCTCCTACTATAAGAAAGTATCTAAGAGTGGTCCTCCGACTGCGGTAAAAAATGCAGTTTTTTAGATCAAGTAGTTTCTGACATTCCGTGTTTAATCAATGAGTGAATAAGTGACTAATTTCAGTTTACAAACATATTGTTTTTTGATTTTTAGTTTATTTTTTTGACATGGCAATCGTGTTTTTCATGTCGTGTCAATCAAAGATATAAAAAAACCCTCGTTCTTAAAAAGTCCTTGCTTGTACGAGGGACCTTTGGCTGCGAGGCCGTACTTTGTGTACGCCTACTTACGCCACTGAATTGGCTCATAAATCCCTTTAACAGTTGGCCTACAAACGACGCAGTAAAAATATTCATTAAATTGTGGTTTTACACGAGAGGCGTTAAGATGGCTGTTCGTGGTTTATGTTGGGCCATGCTACGTGGGCCATGCATGTGTTATGTTGTTTTTTTTTTTATTAAGGTGGGAAATGGTCTAATAATTTCTCCTGCTCTGGGGCAGAGCGGGACGTCGTATCATACTTTTACTGACTAAAAACACGCCTATGTTCCTTTAGTTGCCCTTTGCGTTCTAAGGCCAACGGTAAATCTTTTCAGAAGTTGAGCAATGGCCCTAGTAGGCTTCGGCCCTGCTAAGCTGACATTTCTGTGACGCCCGTGTGAGATATTACGCGCCGTCGACGACTTGGGCTTGGTCCGGACGGTCACCGGACGGTCGGACGGCGAGCTACTTATGGCTAATGAAACACAACACAACAACATTCTAGTGGAAAACAGAGGGGACTGTATTAATCATCATCATTTCAGACTATAAACATCCACTGTTGGACATCGGCCTCCCCCAGGTGTCGCCACAATGAACGATCCTGTGGTCAAGGTCCATCGGAATCCCGCAACCCTCACCAGGTCATTGGGACTGTATTATGTAACTGACATGACTGAACACATAGAAATGAGACCTGAGTCCCAGCAATGGGAACATTATAGGGTTTCTTATGTTCAAATAAAATAAAATGGAATTAACAGGAAGTCTCTGGAAATTCGTACCCAAACGTAAAAAAGACCATTCTTTTTTTAAACAATTGTTTCATTCACTCGGTTTGTCGTGCACCACTTAATCCTAAATAAACCTGCTATTTATGGTTAGCAGCAGTATCTTATCAACCACGCGTTCGGTATAACGCGTTTGCAATGACACCATCTTTATCTCCGTAACACGCTACTAACCTCAAAACTTTGCCGGTAAAAAACATATCGTCAATAAGTACAGTGCTTCTACAAGTATTATAAAGATTAAAAAAACACGTAAACATTTAGATTAACTACTTTGTTGTGTAATAAAGTATTGTATAGATTTTTTTGTAATTTTATTTTTTAAATTTATATTGAATTATGCAGATGCTGTTATTTCATTAATTCATTAAACCCCAAGCGAACGCCGGCGTTCGCTCTCTCATTGTCTGTCTATTGTGCCTCTAATTACGGTATTCGAAAGATTTTTTATTGTTTTTTTTTTTTTACTAGCTATTACCTATGACTTTATTCGTGTGGATTTTAAGAACATTATTCTTTTTTGAGGCAAAGTATAATTTTATCACATAACACATTTAAGAAATATCACAGCCTAAACTGAGTTGTAAATTGTAATCTGTGGAATGCCATATAGGCAGGCGCTTTTTTGACCGTCTACAGATTAAAATTTTTAGGTTTTCTGTTTTAATAATTTTTAATTTTTTTATAACTGTGTAATGTACAAATTAATAAATATTTTTCTTTCTAAACTTTTTGTTAGTGAAATTCTATGTGCTGTCTCGGGATATGGTCCACCCGTGAACCAAGTTCCATTGAGCATATGAGCATATTAACATGATTAAATTACTAAACTTCTCCACCAAAAATATCCTCAATAAATATTCATCATCGAAAACTGTCCTCTACCAGCCACTTCGCATGTGTGAAAATAAAAAAATATCTCAACGGAACTCATCGTCATCATTTCAATCGAAAAACGTCCACTGTTGGACACAGTCCTTCCCTAAGTGTCGCCATAATGATACTCACCAGATCATCGTTCCACCTAGTGGGAGGCCTTTCAACGCTGCGTCTTCCAGTACGTGGTCGCCATTTCAGAACCTTTCGTCCCCATCGAACATCTGTTATGCGAGCAATGTACCACTACACTGTTTGACTACTCTAGAAATAAATATTGCAATGATTAATATACAAACTTATTAAAAATTCATAAGTCATAATAGGTACGCATAAAGAACATCGTACAAAATTTCAAAGTACATACCGTTTCCTTTTGATTAAGCAAGAACTGAGAATAAACTCGCGGTCGGAGTATGCTCAAACTCTGAAACTTGTGTTTCAAATCGAATTACTTACAGCACACGCCTCACTTTGAAGCAAGTTTAAAGTTTAAGTCCCTGTAATACATTGTCTTCGCTGCGTTATTCTTTACCGCTCTCCACGGTAAATCCCCGAGCATAGGGAATATAACATTTAGAATAGGGTTGCCACTATCATCAGATGATGAAAATAAATAAAACCTAGTTGGGGAAAATGTTAAGACGATCCTTAGCCTTTTCCCCAACTAGGTTTTATTTTTATTTTTTGGGTATGAACACATTCGATTACATCTCCTGCCCAGGAGATGTCTGACTTTGGTGTCAGACTTTTACTGAATAAAACCTACTCCTAGTTCCTTCGTTGCTTTTCATTCCAAAGCCGGATTTTCCTTTCAGAAGTGAACCCATGGCTTCAGTAGGCTTTGACCCTTTTTTATGGTGGGAAAAAATCATCAAATGAAAACCCCCGCTTTTGGGCGGAGCGGGAGATAGTGTCAGACTCTTACTGATTAAAAGACCCACCCCGTTCCTTCTAGCCTTCATACCGGGTCTCTAGCTCCCTTTCGGATAACCCTGGCCCCAGTAGGCTTCGACCCGGCTGGGCCCCTGCTGTTGCTGACAACTCTTTGAGGCGCGCGGGAACAGTGCGCGCCGTCGACGACTTGGGCTTGGTCCGGACAGCGAGCTACCCATTGCTCACTGTCCGCAAGGCCGCGCCTTCGGTGACCGCATCTGTCATGTTTACCGTGACGATAGAATGGTCATAACTGACGCCCTTTTTTTCATATTACTCCTCACAATATCCATCCAACTCTTCATTTGCCTCTTTATCCCCCTCCATCTATTCACCACGATTGTATACTCATAACTAGGGCTTTCAAATACCGGACTTTTTCAATACCGGTATCAATACCGGTATTAGAATTTTTAATACCGTGATCACGTGATCACGGTATTGAACTCAAGGTTTTTTTTTAAACTAGTGCTTGACTGAAACCCTGTCAAACCTTGTTAAAGTTCCTATGAACTTTAATTAGGAAATTAATAAAACCATTTAATTAATTAAACCCCAAGCGTTCGCGCACCTACTGTCTTTCTATTGTGTCTGTAATTTCCACGATTGAAAGGTTAAATATGTTTGTTTTCGAATCAGTGTTTATTCTCTCTTAATCGTTCTAATAAGGTTCTAGTAAGCCATACTGATTGTTTACCGGTAATTAGCAAATAAGGTAGATTAAAATCATAGATCTGTGTACGGTTTAGGCTTACTTGACGCTGTAACTTTTTTAAGACATTTCTAATAAGGTTAAAACGCAGTTCTAAGGTTCAAGTAAGCATGGCCCTGTCGTACCTATAGCTTACTGGCTGATACATTCGATGCGTACCTATACTGCCCTTAGAGGTCAGCAAGCGTCAAGACTCGTGTCTTTCTTATTATTATATTAATATCTCACATGTAATTGTTGTACCAAACTACCAATTAAATGTATAATTTTGAATCGTTTCTTCGAACACGAAAGTAGTAATACGATAAATACTAATTAGACAAAATTAATAATATTTGAAGTTAAAAAAGAATGCCACATCCAAACCGCTCAAATTTTCAATTTTTACTTTTTAATTGTAGATCTAACGGATAACGTGATCCGTTAAAGTAAAAAGTGATATTAAACAAAGGTGAAAATGATACAATTTTAGATGCTTCAATATGTTGTGAATTCGCAATTCGACATTAGTTTTTACAAAAAAAAAAATACGATCGCGTAATTTGTTGAGAATTGTGTCAAAACCCATAAAATACAAGTATTAATATTATGTACCTCGTCAAGATTACAAACTTATCAAAAATACACAATGACCAAGTTCACATGCACGTGTTACCCGCGCACCTTTGCGATACTGACTAACAAAACAATAACGTCGTATAGGGCCTATTACACTACGCGTTATTCAGACCATTTTAGTCTACGGTTCGACGTATCGCGAAGAGTTGGCGCTTAATACAAGTGTGAGAATAATATTACATCGTTATTTATATTAGATAATACAACTTCTTACTACTTATTACAACAAAACACAATAATATATGTTAAAGATTGTAATACCGTAATCACGGTATTGGCTCGTCAATACCGTGATTGAAAAATGACCAAAATATATCCGTGATCACGGTATTACGGGATCCCGTAATACCGGTATTGAAAGCCCTACTCATAACTCTTTTAGTAATATAAATTCAATTTCTTTTCTTAAGAGGCTGCTTTTCCACTCGCCTACCGTCAACATTGAGCATGGTTTAAAAGCGTATTCCTTAATCTAACACATTCCAACGCGATGTTTGACATCATAACCTTCCTTTGGCTTTGCCGTAGTCGGGTAAAAAAGCAAGGCGAAAAAGGGAGATAACGCCTGAAAACTCTGTTAGCATTTGGTAGTTCTGTGATTTATTCGAATATTTTACAAAATTTGTTCTAGGAAATAAGTGTTTTTTTTAAACCCTTAAATTATTTTTTTTTTTTTTAATAGGCGTCATTTAAAATCTCGATAAAATTTTCTAGGCTTCTATTGTTATACTTTTTTGACTTTTTAATTTTTTGAGTTAAATTATGAACTTTTGGATGATTTTTCTCACCATAAAAATAGCAGATTTTCAAAGATTTTTACTGGATTAGTTTTACACTTATAAATTGATCTTTATAGAAGCCTAGATAATATCCCCAAGATACTGTGTTTCTAAAATATCTAATGAAATATATATAATAACGTCATAATCGCGTAGGAGCGGTTGTATGAAAAACGGTGAAAATTCATGTCGCGCTGCATCCCCTTAAAATGACCGTACCAAAATTTTTCAAGATTCTTTAACAACTTTTCAGTCATTGGCTACAGATAGAAAAAAAGACTCAAACATAAATATTTAAATCTAAAATCATGCATAATCATGACCTGATAATTGATGAGAAAAACACTGTTGAATATTCAGTTCATTTCTCTTTTCCGTAGCGAAACAACGTAACTAGATCCTTACTGTTAAATTATTACTGATGAATGACTTCTCCCGGTCTGGGTGAAGCAGAAGGAGGAAACCACATCTATGTTCTTTCTTTGCCAAGCTTTCCAGGATCCCGGATTTTTCTTTTGGAATTCAACCCGTGGGCCCTTTAAGTTTTGACCCTGCTCCCGTACGGTTTTGTTAACATCTTTTAGGGGCGTGCGTAGTGCGGGTAGTGTTCCACCCGCCGTCGACGACTCAGGCTCGGTCCGGACGGTAATTGGACAACCGGACGGTGAGCTACCCATTGCTCACGGTCTGCAAGCCCGAGCCTACGATGGTTGGAAATAAGGAATTAAAGGCTGGGGCGTGAGGAACTACGTTCTTTCACGCGTGCGGCCGCCTCCTTCGCTATTATACTGCTTCGTGAAGGATGCGATTGCCTCCTATCCTCTATTCTTCATTCTTCGTTTTCGGAGAAAAGGATAATTATTAACTTATTGTGAATAATATTTCATAAAATACAAGGTCGCCAGCTCGGATACTTACAACTTTAAATTAAAATATATATTGTGTCCAACGATTCGAGTATCTTAGTTTTTTTACAAACTTTGTAATTTTGTATAGACAACAACGTCTTCAAAATCCGTCTAAATAGGACATGTACTGATATATCCTTTAAAGCTAAATATCACTAATTTTATTTCCATACCTTTTCATTTCTTTGTCATAACTACGTGACAACCCTACTGAAACGTCTCAATCTGATATTGAAATATGGCCATGTCTTGAACATAAAATGCATTTAAATGCAATATAAACAGGAGCCTGTCGTCTCGTCTCCGTAGCATGGCGTAATCATTATTACGTTATTTTATTTTATGGATAGGAAAATATAAGAAGACATTATTGTTTTGTACTTGTAGTTTCCCTTGTACCTTTTTAGGGTTTCGTAGCCAAATGGCAAAAAACGGAACCCCAATGTAATATATATATATGATATATCTGTCGATCTGTCTGTCTGTCTGTCCGTCCGTATGTCACAGCCACTTTTTTCCGAAACTATAAGAGCTATACTGTTGAAACTTTGTAAGTAGATGTATTCTGTGAACCGCATTAAGATATTTACACAAAAATAGAAATAAAGCAATAAATTTTGGTGGTCCCCATAATTAGAACTGAAACTAAAAATTTTTTTTTCATTATACCCATACGTTTGTATCTATGGATAGGTCTTCAAAAATGATATTGAGGTTTCTAATATCACTTTTTTCTAAACTGAATAGTTTTAGCTAGAGACACTTCCAAAGTGGTAAAATGTCTGTCCCCCCCTCTAACTTTTAAAATAAGAGAATGATAAAACTAAAAAAATATATATGATGTACATTACTAAACAAACTACCAATGAAAATTGTTTTGAACGAAATCTAGTGAGTAGTTTTTTTTTTAATACGTCATTAATCTAAACACACACTATTATTAAAACATCGATCGAAGTTACAACGAACTACAAGAACTTTTATATTATGTTACTTGCTGCTACGGATCCCTTCATGGGCGAGTCCGACTCGCCCTTGGCCGATTTTTTTTTTTGGGTGAGTAATCATGAAATGACTTTGCCCGCTTTAAATACAGCGAGAGGGAGAGAGGGAATATTAGACCTTTACTAACTAAAACCCACCTGTGTTTCTTCAGTTGACCTTTGTGTTCTAGGGCCACAATGAATCTTTCGAACAATCTTGCAATACTGGCAATCTAAAGGAACCTTGCTTCATTTCTGAATGAAATACAACTCCAGTAGCTGCTACTGTAACAACCATAGAGGCCACACATATATTGCAAGCTTGAATACTGGCAGCATAGTTATACCCTTTAAGGTTTATATTACAAAAGCATATTTAGATGGAAGGTGGTTTCTGATTGTCAAATAAGATAAATATAGGCGGTCGTAATCTATACATATAAAAAAATTGGAGAATCTGTTTGTAATATTGAAATAACTGCTTTTTAATTCATTAAACCCCAAGCGAACGCCGGCGTTCGCGCACCTATTGTCTTTCAATTGTGTCTGTCATTATCACAATTGAAAGGTTAATGTAGTAAAAAATAAAAAATATATAAATATAATATACGGTACATACACCAAATTAACATTTTTTACAATTTTTGTCTGTCTGTTTGTCTGGGCTAATCTCTGAAATGTCTGGTCGATTTTGACGGAACTTTTTTGGCAGGAACCTAGCTGATGTAATAAAAAGTAATTTGTGCTACTTTTATTTTAGAAAAAAAAATTCATTATCCTGTAGTCCACGCGAACGAAGTAGGAAGTAGGCACAGCTAGTTTTTATATAATATGTAACAATCAGTGTTTCTAGAAAAACATATAGTAATTAACTGCATAGAAGCTGTTTGATTGCGTCTCCTCTATCACACTACTTTCTAATCATGATACAATCGTTACCATTTGCGTAATTGGATCAATTTATTTTTAGAAATTACTTCTCTCTTATGTCTGTATGGGTTTGGTTTTTGCATTTGGTCCATGGTGGACCATTGTACGTGGATACCGTTTACAAAAAATCAATTTCAGCTCTTTGATTATAGGTATTAGTTTAAATTACGTAAGTAGAGGAATATATATGCAAATGTTCATTGAATATGTCCGTATACCTATTAGCGCTCGGTTGTGAAAACCTAGTAAAACATATTTCCTTCAAATATTTATTAGGTATACCACGTGTTTTGGATTAAAAACTAATTTTTGCTATAGAAGAACATTTTACAAATTAGAAGACACCACTTATCTCTTCCATATATTTTTTTAGGAGTCGATTCTTTTTCCTTCTGATTTTGTGATAAGTTTGTTCTTACGAAGTTTTCACAACCGAGCGACGACATAATATAATCGTATTATGTTTTACATTAACAAATACACTTTAAAAACTTAAACTAAACTCAACCTCGAAACTTTAAAAGTGTTACGTAACTTTTTAAGTAACCAAACCCGACCGCCATTATTACCGCGTTATGCAAATTAACTAACCTATTAATTAATCCCAGTTCCACAAAGATATTACTGTGGCATTAGTTACTTTGTTAAATTAATTCCCTAGAGTGTTGTAACTTTGTAACTGTAGGATTTTTCCGAATAATATTCCTGTCGATCTATCGGTTTTCTGTTGCTGAAAAAGGTTGTGTTTAACCGGCCAAGTCAGCCGGCCGGCGAGTCAGACTCGCGCATGTTTGGTTCCGTACCGTTTGTAGCAAAGACGGCATAAAAACCACGTTTGTTGTATGGAAGCCATTTAGTTGTTATAGCGGCACCAGTTTGTGAAGATATCACCTGTCTACCACAGTTTATGAGGTACAGCCTGGTGACAGACATATAGACAGACAGACGGACGGACAGACAGCAGATTAATTGAAATTAATGATTAACATTTTTGTGGCAGATAGACTGGCCCGTTGGTCTAGTGGTTAGTGGCCCTGACTGCTACGCCAGTGGTCGTTGGTTCGATTCCCATCCAGGACAAATGTTTATGTGATGAGCATGATAATTTGTTCTGTGTCTGGTTGTAATTTATCTATAATATGTATGTATTTAGAAATATATAAGTATGTTTATCAGTTGTCTAGTACCCATAACACAAGCGTTGTTTAGCTTGGGACTAGACGACGTTGTGTGATAGTTGTGGAATATTATTATTATTATATAGATCTTCGTGTGTTAATCTAAATGGGAATTGGTTTGTTAAATATTCTCTATTCATCAATTTAGCCTTTTCTCAACTAGCTTGGGGTCGGTTCAGTCTAAATATCTGTGTTTTACATAGGCCCTAACAGACCTCCAGAACCTAGTTAGTGGGAAATATGCTACTCCTTAGATAGACTGATGGCCGGAGCGTTTGACTAGATACATGTAAGGACTTTCAAAGGTCTACAAATCACAACCGGGACCAACTGCTTTACATGCTTTCAGAGGCATGGGTTTTCTGTCCCCTTCGCAGTGCTCGGGAGTTAATTATATAAATCCCTTACTGACGTTCGGGATTAAAACTTGGCAACATTTCGTTCGAAATCCAACATGCTGCCCGCGACTTTAAGACACTGCTTCCCCCAGTTACATAATTTACTGTCCCAGGAGTATGTTCCTTTGGGATAATTTCATACTCTCTCGCAGGCAAAGCCGCTGGCGGAAGCTAGTAAACTTATAAGTGTGTTTTCCATAACAAGGTTTGATGCACGTCACAATTTTACAGATCATAAACAAAAATACATTTTTATTCGCGTCGTAAAAGTGATTCAGGAGCCATAAAAAGTCTTTCGGCGGTCAAAAGTTTATACATTACTTGAGGTAACCGTGTTCTTACTCATATTTTGAATGTATATTTAGTGAAACATACAACTGTATGAACCTGTTGTTTGTACTCATTATATTAAGTCTACACTAACTCTACGCAAACTGTAAGTAATCCTGCCTGAATACCAGCCCCTATTTCTGAATCAAGAATTTGACGTTGAGTAGGTACCAATATTTTAAAATTTGAACCGATGAACCTGATAAGTATTGCATTTTTTTTTTAGTTGAAAGGTTTTCAAATACCTAGCCCCGTTTTATGAGTTGCAAAGTTTTAGTGACTAAAACCCAACGGGGTTTCTTCAGTTGTCTTTCGATTTCCAGAGCCGTAATGAGTCTTTTAAATTTTGTTAAAAATAATTAAAAAGAAAACGTTGCCCAACTCGAAAGAAAACTAGAAATATTTATTTCTAGATATGTGGTACATTGAGATCTTACATCAAACGCGGGGGGCGTTTGATGCGCCCCCCTTCCAACTCCCTTTCTCCCTGCCTCTACTCTTCTGTTCTGTAAAACCAATAAGGCTGCCAATTTTATGTTTTTTTTTTATTATAACGTTTCCTTCTTATAATATTGTAATATTGCTGTACTATAAAGGTATATAAATAAATATGACATTTTTCAAAAGTTCTAGTAAGTCCATATATAAGCTTTTATTACAAAGGTTCAAAGTAGACATTCGTGGAAACAACAAGAACAATAATACCAGGTTTTAAAAAGATTTAAGGCCAGGTCTTACTCATTTTGAACAATTTGAACCTCTGGAAATTCACAAATATAAAAGAGAACTTCGTAAACAATTACTTTATAAAAATTGTCCTTAAGACCAACCCCTGGGCAAAAATCAAAAAATATCTAGAGTTAGCTTGATAAAAAAAAAAGTGTATATCTACGATATTACGTCACGGTAATATTTGAAAGTTACATAAAATAATAAAACTTGTTTTTTAATCGGGCAGAAACTAAAAAGCATTTTTTTTATTTTAACTATTCTGAAGCTAGTCCGCTATAAAAATAAAATCTTAAACATATAAGTTTATACTAATGTTAGAAAATACAATACATAATTTTCCTATTCTTTTGGCTCCAGGGCGAACAATTTAGAGAGGCCGAGCAATAATATATCTTTTTGAATAGTTACTGTATTTTTCTTTTTTATAAAAATAAAATCGGTGTTACGGAGCCGCGAATTTGACATAGACCCGGTCGGAGTTCATACAAAATACTGTATAACTACAACCCGCTCTTAAATGCGGCGCCTGCGCAAGCCAAGTCGCGCGTCTACATCTCGATATGGACGCGACCAGCTCCTTAGCTTGAGACCGCTGACCGACGGCTGGCCTAAATACTAAGATACACCGAACACTATGATTAATATGTTTAGAATGACGCAGGAGAAAATAGAACTGTAATTTATCTTATAATGACCTATCACGACATGTGTGAAGGACGCAACGATTAAAAGTAATTTACAATGTGTTTATGCACTTAAGTACTTACACAGTCCGATAATATCTCAGTGATAAATTATAATGCATGTTTTTCTTTTTCTTTTTTTTTTTTTTTTGGGTGGAAATCATTCAGTGACTTCTTCCGCTCTAGGCTGGAGTGAGAGAGCGAATGACTAAAACTTCTGTCCTTCAGTTCTTTGCGTTCCAGGATCACGGTAGGTATCCCTTTCGGAAATTCCGGGACACAGACAGGTTGAGTTAGAACACTAACTTAAGCCTTCGTGACTCAAAAGGAAAAACCGGAACCCATATAGAATCACTTTGTTGTCTGGCCGTCTGTCTGTTTTGAGTTGAAGTTGAAACCATTAACTCAGATCTGCGGTCTATAGAAGCTGTGAAAAAATCAAATTTCTAAGTTAACGAAGAGTATCAAAATATACGTTTTTTTGCGACATAAACAGCCGTATCTTTTTTATTCATTAACTTAGAAGTTTTATTTTTTCATAGCTTGAAGAGACCATAGACCTGAGTATATGGTTTTAATTTCAACTTGATACCTCGACGCGTTTTCGAGATAATAATAATAATAATAAATTTATTTATTTGATCCAATAACATACAGATAACACACAAGAACTAAACAATTTCGGGTTATAATTAAGTACATATGGAGTGTCAAAAGAGTCTCGTGTACAGAATTGTTGAATATATTTTAGTTAATGCATATTTTAGTTGAGACCATTTGGACCCCAAACTAGGCAAGAGATGCCTGTATTTTGGAAGTCCATTGATTCCTCCTAAATCACAATGTCTTAATTATACTAATTTATAAGTTAATAACAGCAACATATATATATACTTAAATATATCTTTTTTTTCTTTACATGTTCGCTCCTAACCAATGCTATGTTTATAGTAGGTATTTTTTTTTTAAACAATTAAAACAACAATGAAGCTACTTTACAACAGTGAGAAGATCTTCAGTCGCTTCATATGTTAAGTTCTGTAACCACTTGCTAATCCTGGTTTTTAAATGAAATTTAGTCAGGGTATACATATTTAGTTTTGTATTTAGTTTATTATAGAGGCGTGAGCTTAGTGCTTTAAATTGGCGACTTGCAAATGTTGTTCGACATCTGACAGGATTGTAGACCGGAAATCCTCTGCGTCTGTGAAGATGTTTGTTGTCAAGTGGGAGCGTAGAATGGCAGCGTAGGATAGCGCGGAGAATGAAGAGTTGACGGACACTAAGTACTTTGGATTCAGAGTAGAGCTGGGCAGTAGGATAATCTCTGCGTTTAAAGAGCATAACTTTCAGAATAGCCCTTTGCGCTCGTTCTGCTTGGAGTAATACGGTTTTAAAGGTACCACCCCAAGCAGTTATGCAGTAAGAAATAATTGAAACACAGAGGCTTTGGTAGACGAGAGATAGTGTTGCAGGGTCAGCTGAGTATCGAAGCTCTCTGAAAATATATATTAATTTCCTCATCCTAGCTGATAATGCCTCGATATGAGGACGCCAATTCAATCTTTCGTCAATAATCACACCGAGGTACTTTGTATTTGAAACGAGGGACAAAGTGAGACAGCTGCAGGCACCATACGTGTTCTGTTCCAAACATGTGTGGACTTTAATCAGGAGAGAATCTATTGGAGGCAAGTTTGTACTTCGAAGCGAAAAGCAGACAACCTTTGTTTTCTCCACATTCAGTGTTAAAAGGTTTGAGGAAAACCAGTCCATCACCACACGAAGAGAATGTTCTGTATTTAGCCTAGCTCTCTCCCAATCATCACCATGAACGATCAGTGCCGTGTCATCTGCATAAGTAAAAATGTCACAATTTGGTATGTTCAAATGGCACAGATCGTTGATGTAGATCAGGAAGAGAGTAGGTCCCAAAATACTGCCCTGTGGTACTCCAAAGGTAATATGCATATCATCACTGTACAGTTCACCGATTTTCACGCACTGAGTACGATTTGTAAGATAGTCGCTGAAGATTTTAAGTGCAATTCCTCGGACTCCTATACTCTCCAACTTGTTTATAAGAATAGAGACAGAAACTGAGTCGAAAGCTTTGGACAAGTCTAGAAAGGCTCCATAGCACTTTCGGTTTAGGTCCAGATTGCTTGTAACGGTATGGGTGAGATCTATTACAGCGTCCTCTGTGGAGACTCCCTGTCTAAAACCGTATTGATTTTTAGAGATTATGTTAAACTTTTCAAGATAATCAGTAAGGCAGTTGTTAAGAATTCTTTCTAGGATCTTTGACAGAGTGCTCAAAACAGATATAGGTCTATAATTAGTTACATTCGTTTTGTCTCCACTCTTATAGATTGGGTGTACTATGGCTTTTTTAAATGCTCTGGGAAAAGAACCCGAGTCTATAGCACGGTTGCAGATGTGCGCGATAGGACCAGTTAGAGCAGTTATAGATTGCTTCAGAATCTTAGCCGGTATGTTGTCATGTCCGGTGGAGCAGTCACTGCGAAGATTGAGTATAAGCCCATACACTGTCGCTTCATCCACTGACATGATGCTTAATGAGTTGCACTGAAGGGACTGAGATTGACGCTCCTGGTGAGGTATGTCCCGGGGAGTCTGAATTGCTGACGCGAGTTTTTCACCTACACTGACGAAAAATTTGTTAACATTATTTAAGGCCGACTTTGCATCCCCGAGCATCTCGAGCACTCATCTAAAAGGTGAGTGCTCGAGTTCTGCGGTGGATTGTTGGTGTTAATGATTGACTTAATGGCCTTCCAAGTTGCTTTGATATTATTTTTGGCCTTTAGGAGCTCATTTTTTTCATATGTTCTTTTTAGTTTACGGAGCAGATTGTTTAAGAAATTTCGGTAACGAGTATAAGTAACAAAAAGAATACTGTTGTCAGGAGAAGACTTTGACTTTTTATGGAGCATATCCCGATTCTTGATGCACCTAAGTAGACCAGGAGTCATCCAGGCCTTAATTATTCTGCATTTTTTTGGGATGTGTATAGTGTGAGTATGCTTATTGATTGAAGATTGTATCATAGATATAAATGAATCAGTGGCGAGGTTACAGTCGGATTCAGATGTGACTGGCCCAAAGTCTAGCCCGTCTATTTCATCCTTGATGCTAACGTAATCATACCTACTAATGTCAACATTGGTAGTAATAATAGTTTTATTTTTGAAGAGTCTAAGGCACAGGGCAACAGGTAGATGATCGGTTATGTGCGTATCCAGAACTGTCACAATTGCAGGGACTTTCGTTTTTATGAAAACATGATCCAGACAATTCCCTAATCTAGTAGGTAAGGTGTGTCCAGGCAAAAGTCCCAGGGAGGCACAAGTAGTTAGGTAGGTATCCGAATGACGATCATGATTGTTGGATTTTATATCGATGTTAATATCGCCAATGACGACAACATTCTTGAAGCGTTTAAGACTTACTACTAAGCTATCCAAACTGCAATAAAAGTTTTCCAGGTCAGAATACGATGGTGAGCGATAGATACAAATAATGGCTGCATTGCTCGTTGTACATACGAGGCAATTTGCATCTCGGAAAGGTGGTTCATAGTAATTACATTGTAGAGTGGTTTTCGTGTATATCACCACACCGTCGTTTTGTGTGTAGTTGTTTGAGGATGCGTAAGAGGAGTAACCTTGCAGTATAGGTAGAGGACCCGTTAATCTTAACCAGCACTCAGAAAAGACGATAACATCAAAGTCAATTTTAGTAGTTGTGAGCATTGCTATAAACTGGTGAAAGTTTTTTGTGATGCTTCTTATGTTGATGTGTATTACTTTTAGGTTTAATTCTGGTTGTTTGATCTTTGCCTGGCATTGACCTGGTGGACAAAGGGATGAGCGTGCAACGTTCACGGTATCGATTTCATCTGCTATAGAATCGTTTGTATTAGCCATTTGTGTTGGGTTTAGTTAGGAAACATGCAATGTCATGATGGGTGGAAAAGCAATCATATGGGAAACAGAGCAACAAACATTGCAGCGGATGAGATGGGATGTGACGAACAACATTTGCGTAATAGTAAAACGTATACTGTAGTATAATTATGCTAAAAGCGGAGTTATATGTTACAAGTGTTTTTATAAAACAAGCAATTACGAAAATTAGAATATTAGCAAAATGTAAAAATAAAATAAAACAATATAAAAATAAAAGAGTTTTGAAACATGCAAAAGACGGCGCGCGCACATTAGGCGCTATAAAGTAAAAATAAACTAACAGGGCAGTAACTAGTCAGTCCCTGAATTTTAACGTAGCTAAGCAGTTTTCAGAGGTGATTTGGATGGGTTTGTCCTCTGGATGAATCTTCATGAGGATTCGTCCATTTACACTCCAGCAGAATAATTTATGTGTCTTAGCATACTGACGACACTCATAAAATAGTTTCCTCATGGATGGAGTAAGATGTTCAGCAGCATAGATAGGTAACTTTTGTCCTGACAATCCAATTGTTTGCGTGTTCAGTTTTTCATTAAGTGGGCGAGCTTTGTTAAATTGTTTTATATTGGATAAAAATTCGTTTCTGCCAGTGACAGTCGTAAACTCGGCCACTATGGAGCGCGAAGTTCCAGGTTTACCTGGCAGTCGGTAGATGTCCCGTAGATTTGACTTGTTGATTTCCAAGTCTACAGCTTTCCCCACTCCCGAAACAATCGCAACGAGGTCTTCTGGTTTCTCATTTTCTTTCACTGGTACGTTGCGAAGTTCAATTGTGGCTGGACGAAATTGAAGGTTAAGTTCCTGTATCTGTTTTTGTAGATGAATAATGGATTTTCCTTTTTCAGAATTTTGGTCTTCCAGGTTAGACAGTTTTGTTTTTATTTCTTCATAATCCTTGTTTATATAAGCCATGCTAACCTCCAGTTCTTGTGCTGTTTTTTGTATTACCGAGCATTGTAGCTTGAGTTCGGACACATCTTTGGCCAATAATGACAAGACAGCATCCTGTTCAGTTTTCCAGTTCGTCAGGCGCTGATCGTGGTCTTTTTTCCAGCTGTTTAGCATTTCAATTAGCTCGATTTTAAGGTCATTGCAAATGCAAGGCAATGATGATGACTGTTCTGGGTTGTCTGAAGGGTTTCCAAGGTTTTGACGTTTGTCTGGCTTGCCTGGAGAATTTCCCTGATGTTGACGTTTACTTCTATTGGTAATATTATCAGTCTCATTTACCTTAAGTTTTGGTTCCGTTTGCAATTTTACTTGTTTAGAAGTTGGTTTTGAGTTTACCGGAGGGCTGCGTTGAGTAGACATTGATGACAAGAGAGGTCGTAAGGGAGTAAGCGAATGCCTGACGCTTACAGCGTAGCAAAACTTACAAAGCGAGGATGTGCCGCACGTTGCAATAAATAAAATTGTAGGCGTTAGCGACAGGAACGTAAAGGTGTGGGTGACGTCAGCTGGTCACTTAGCCGCGCGCAAAGGTCACACTGATTTCGCTGCTTGTCGATAAACTCACGTGGCGCGGTGGGCGGGCGCTCGATCCGGAAGCAAAGGGTTGCGCGTTCAAAACCAGCACAATCACGACGAATCACAAATTCACCAAGTTTGTCACTGCACACAATATTTATTTGTCTCTTTCTAGGACGGCCCAGTGGGAGGAAATTCCTCATTAAAACGCACTTAGAGCGACAAGGAATTGCTTTTCGGTGCCGTTAGCCAATCACAAGCAAATACGAACTTTCGAGGAGCAAAGTCAAGTTACGCACGTCCACTGCGCTCCGGGTCGCACGGAGGAATCAAAAATAAAGGGTCTTGACAGATAGACAAACAGACAGACGGACGGACAACAAAATGATTCTATAAAGGTTCCGTTTTTTCATTTTAAGGTACGGAACCCTAAAAAATACTTTTTAGGGTTCCGTAGCCAAATGGGAAAAAACGGAACCCTTATAGATTTGTCATGTCTGTCTGTCTGTCTGTCCGTCCGTATGTCACAGCCACTTTTTTCCGAAACTATAAGAGCTATACTGTTGAAACTTTGTAAGTAGGTGTATTCTGTGAACCGCATTAAGATTTTCACACAAAAATAGAAAAAAAGCAATAAATTTTGGGGGTCCCCATACATAGAACTGAAACTCAAAAATTGTTTTTTCATAAAACCCATGCGTGTGGGGTATCTATAGATAGGTCTTCAAAAATGATGCTGAGGTTTCTAATATCATTTTTTTCTAAACTGAATAGTTTGCGCGAAAGACACTTCCAAAGTGGTAAAATGTGTGTCCCCCCCCCTCTAACTTCTAAGATAAGAGAATGATAAAACTAAAAAAAATATATGATGTACATTACTATAAAAACTACCAACGAAAATTGGTTTGAACGAAATCTAGTAAGTAGTTTTTTTTTTAATGCGTCATAAATCGAAAAAAATACACTATTATTAAAACATCGATCAAAGTTACAACACATTACAAGAACTTTTATATTATGTTACTTGCTGCTACGGAACCCTTCATGGGCGAGTCCGACTCGCACTTGGCCGGTTTTTTATGATTTGGAAAAATCTTCGAGAGCCCATTTGCAAATTGAACTATTTACACAGTTGGCACGGAACCCACAGTGCATGACTCCGACTCGCACTTGCCCAGTTTTTTTTTATAACCACCCGGAAATAGGAAATTTCACGCGGTCGAAGCCGCTGGCAGAAATAGTATAGGTATTTGTATAAATATATTAAATTCCCATCTCATTTGCTCAGCGAGTCTAAATTGCAGAAGTTAATAAAAGTTTTACATGAACCTTATCAACATGTCTGATAACTTTAATACTTTTAATATTAGTTGCAGTCAATTTAACTTGCGGGGCGAAACTTAGTTGGCGATCTGTCACGATATCAAAATGACTCAGATAACAAGAAAACTGGATTTAAACCAATAGATTAATCAACTTTTATGAAGGTTCTTCTTAAAGCCCTCGCTCCCTAGCGGTGCCATAAAACAGTGATTTTCTGAAACCTACTACTCGGAAACGGCTTAGTTAATAGGTTTAAAAAATCCATGTAGGATCCTACATGTAGAATATTAACAACATATGTTATGATTTTTTCTTATGCCAAAAAAATAAAATAAATATCAACATGATAATTTTTCGCCTGTTTTCCGTACTCCTTCCAAACGGCTTTGATCTTTAGAAATATCTTTACACAAATTAATAGCCAGTTAAGTATTCTTCAGAATGTACGTAGCATATGTAAATCAATCAATATTTCGCAAAGAAAATGGTTTTAAAGGTCAACGGGGCTCTATGCGGGCGCAGGTGGCAGTACGAGAATGTGTGCATTTAACTCCGGCCAGACGTTCACGGGACTATACGCCTTAAAAATCTGAGCAGTTGAATTTCAAAGAGAAAAGTGAAGTGAGTTTCTATAATTTCGCTGAGTTGTCACAATTTTGCGGCAGTGAGAGATCGCTTTGATTCCCATTACCCAAGGGAAGGTTTATTTGCTACGATAAACTATAATTGGTTTCTGTTCAAGCAAGAGTTTATTGACTGTAGGACCTAGACAAAGTAACATTAGCAACACACGGGATTATCATAGACATTCTGATTTAAGCATTTGAAGTTGAGTATTTCTCAAACTCTACTTTAAACCTGTCAAAATTTGGCTCTTAAGTATGTTTTGAGACGTTCATATATCAAAATACTCAATTCAGAAACGCGCCGTTATACTATACGGAAATGTTTTTTAGTCGAGAACGTACTTGTTTACACATCTTTTGTTTTAGATGTCGATGGTTCTGGTTTTGTTTCTTCTTTATTTTAAAACGACATCTGGAAGTATGTATTTTCAATATAAAAAAAAAGTTTATTTAATTCATTAAACCCCAAGCGAACGCCGGCGTTCGCGCACCTATTGTCTTTCAATTGTGTCTGCAATTATCACAATTGAAAGGTTAAATCGGTACATTAATGGACGAATTCTGAGGTTCGCACTTCAAAAAAAATACAACCGAATCGAGAGCCTCCTTTTTGAACTCGATCAAATGGTTTTTTTTTCTCTTATGAAAATAGAATAGCATTCCATTTTCAAACACAAACGGCCACTATTATATAAAAAAAAAACATAACATTTTCATTCATAACAGCCAGTTAGCACACAGTAAAAACAACTACGTCACATGCAGCTATATGTAACTCGTTTATCACAACATTCACATACATTCTGATTGAATGTACTGCCTAATGACCTAAGGAACCTAACGTTATCTATAATAATTACATGTCTGACAGTCTATTGCTAATCTTACCGGGACTTACACGCGTGTCTGTGTCAATAATATTATCAGCACAACTTTTATTTTACCTAGTTCTTCTTTTTTTATTTCGTGAGTGTTTGAAGTGTACTCGGTAAATGTGCTCGATGGATCGAGAGAAAGTGTCAGTGATAAGTGTTTGTGTCACAGTTTTTTGTGAAAAATGAGATGGTGTTGTGGATCCGCTTTTAAGAAAAATGTCAATGTTTTAGAATCGGAATTTGGTTGGTAATTGCTCTGATTTTTTTTTTTTGCAATTTCATCAAATGTCTTCTCTCTCTTTATGGTGGAGTTAGACAGCGTGTTAGATTTTTACTGACTAAAGCCCACTTAAATTCTATCAATTTTCTTTGTATCACAGTAACTCTTATAAATGTTCGTACAACTGGCAGGCATCAGTCTCTTCGGTTTTACTGACATCTCTTTGAGGTGCGTAGAACTCGGCTTTTACCGGATGGTGAGTTACACGTCGCTCGTCGTCCGCAATCCCGCGTTCACAGTGGCCGGAAATCGTCCTGCAACTCCTAACGATGATGCTTTTACAATTTCAATTCTTTTTAGTTCATTCTAGTACGAACATACACGTAATCACGTTCAAATATCATATTGTAGGTAACCACACTGACAAGAACATTAAAACTGGTCAAACCTTTTTTTTAAATTTAGGGAGACTAACAAGCAGCGTTTAAATTTTATTTTAAACAAAATGAGTTACACGTTACCAGTCGACAGCGATGTGGAAGAGTTTTTTTGCGCCATATTTTAGATAGTGTATTTTAGCGTAGGGTTTTATTATTTATTTATTTTTTAATTTACTGTAATTATAGTTATTAAGTGGTTTATAAGTGTAGATAATTAATTAATTTATAATAGTGTGTACATAAAGTTTGAATAAATGATATAAAACTTAAAAAAAAACAAAATGAGTAGGTATAAGTATAAGTTAGAGTTATTTTATGTGAAAAGTTGTGAGCTCAACAATAAATCACCTGTTGAGCTGAAACCAACATGAGACGGCAGTTTCAAGTCAATGTAATCCGCTCCCTTCGCGGCTCTCAGCACAATATTAAGTAAAAATCAGGCAGTTCAATTAAGAATGAAAACTACATATATTAGTAACCCTACAAACTTAAAGCTAGAACTACACTGCGCACACGTGTGCCACACACGCCGATCTGGGCGCGTCGGTTTCCAAACGTTTTATTGACCTGTAGCAGAGGTTTCACTGAAACCTACAACAGGCACCAGCTCTCACAGCGCGAACTCATATAATTATATTAACTGTTTTGAGAGAAAATAAATTATATAAAAAACCTAACCTAATCCTATAACCGATAATACGTTGCCACAAAAAAAAAACAACGCTATTTAGTTAAATAATATTATTATATGGAAACTAGATTTGTAGAGATACACTTGATCCACGCCATGCGGTTCATGAGATACAGATTTATGACAAAGAAACGAACAACAGAGTGATAGCAATAGGGTACCGTTTTTACCCTTTGGATACGGAACCCTAAAAAAAATACTTTCTTATAAGATTTATTAGCATTTAAGTCTGTCACGTATACATGTCCGTGGCGTAAAGGTTTAAAAAACAGTGGCCATTAACTAAAATGGGTAAATCATGTCCACAAGCACGTTGCAACATTCACAATCTCGACAAATACTCTATAGAACTAATATTTTTTTCAAGAAACTATTCAAGATATTACTAAAACTTACAAATGGATAGAAAAACCTTTTTAATATTGAAATACTTTTTAAGTCTAAGGACTTGTTAAATCTTTTAAGTTTCAAAATGCTTTTTAGATTAAAATACCTGTGCTCTTAAAAATCTAAGTTAATATTTGCACTTAAAGTTACCCTGCTCTCGAGTTCTGAAAGGAATATTCAAGCTGGCCAACTTAGCTGTGTCCACTGGGCAACTAAGGGCCGATTTCATCATTCGATGTATAAACTTAGTTCAACTAAACTGAACTCAGTGTAACCTAGTTCAAAGATTAGTGTTGATCTGAGTTTAAGTAAACTAAGATCAGTTTATAGTGATGAAACGCAAAATACAGCTTTAATCTCGACTAAATGCTCAAACTGAGTATAGTTTAAACTAATCGCGATTAGTTTCATTGGTGAATTTGGCCCTTGGCTGGAAGCAACTTAGTTCGCGCGTTCAAACAACCGCGCGGTAAGCTTGACTCGGAGTTAGTAGTGTGAATAATGGCGGGATTAACTCGTTAGCCAGTCCCCACAGTTTTATTTATTTTTATGGTGTTTTACAAGGTTCATAAACTATAGTGTTACGTCGTGTTTGGCTATGGAACGTTGATAAATGGAACGAAGTTAGGCGGGGAAGGATAGTTGTGTGTGATATTTTGCGTTCAGTCATTGGTTGGATTCGTTTTGTGTGAGTTCCTGGGATCGATAGTGCACTCTTGTTGGTACACGAAAAGTCTTCTTTATAGCTAACATTTAGGTGAAAACGACAGGGTGGCCCGAGATATATATATATTTTTTTTTTCGTTTTGCAGCGTAGTTGACATCATGTCTGGCATTGATGGTCTGTTGATTAAAATATGATTTGCAATCGCATTACGTATCTATTTATAGAATTACAATCATTCAATTCATTAGCAAAACCAATAGTCACACAGTGACTACATCTCTTTTTCTCCAACTCTCCTTTCCCAAGTAAGTATGTTGAAATAAAATTCTTCAAGATAAGTATCTATCATCTCTGTACCTTTTTTATTATTTATTGGCAAGCATTTGACTCACCACCAGTTTAGTTAGTGGTTAAACGCGAGCCTATCTGCTACCATTAAGTAAGCCTGCGATTATATCGACTATGGCGCAGCCTTGCCTAGGAGTAACGTATTCACTCTTAACTTAAAGACTCCTAGATAATAGCTATCTAAGCTATCAAGAAACACAGTCTCTGACAGGGAATTCCACTCGTTAGCTGTACGTACAGTGAATATATTCCCAAAATGTTTCGTCCTAATAGACTCCTACATTGTAGCTATCTAAGCTATCGAGAAACACAGTCTCTGACAGAGAATTCCACTGGTTAGCTGTACGTACAGTAAATGTGTTCCCAAAACGTTTCGTCCTAATATTATGTTACATAAATATTGTTAAATAAAAGTAAATAAGACTGTTTAATGTCTGTAGGAACTGAATGTATCTGAGAATAACAAATTGTATAGTAGTCATTTAGGTGTAAAGATCAACACAAGATAATTATGATCATATTCTATTAAATCGTGTCGTGTCAGCGCAGCTTCTTTTTGTGTTCACAACAACTGCACAGATTTACTGTTCGACACCTATCAAGCCACACGCTACACGTCCTCAATAAACTTTTCCTCCTTTGGGTGAAGTGAGAGGGAATGTCACAGGAACTTTTACAGACTTCTTTCTTCTTTCTCTCTTTCAGAAAGAAAAAGAAGAAGTCTGTAAAAGTTCAGCCGATTTGACTCAAGTTTTGCCCGACGAATATTTTACCGCAAAATTTAAAATATAATATTATTATTATATACTGAAACACAATACATAACTTTACAATAAATTATATAATAATTATATATTATTATAATAGGTATATGTGTGCATACCTACATATTAAATTATATTATAGAATGAGAAATAGAAAAGAATAGAGTAGGGTTGGTGGAAGAAATAAAATATGTTATATAAATATTGTTTTCGCAAAACTAATCATTTAAAAAAGAAACGATGGCGATGGACTGCAGACTTTTTCTGTAATAACTGTTTTGCTGACTTTTGCTGTAATAAGCTTATTGAAGCTTAGTTTTTTAGCTTTTTTAAGCTTTGTTACAAGCTTATATTTAAAGTTTATGTTTTTTTTTGTATGGTAAGAGAATCTTCAATGACAACCCCCGCTCTTGGGCGGAGCGGGAGATAGTATCAGACTCTTACTGACTAAAAACCCACCCCTTTCCTTCAAGCCTTCAGGGGCTCGAGCTGTCTTTCGAAACTAACCCTGGCCCCGGTAGGCTTCGACCCAGCTGAAACCCTACTGATATTTTAAGTTTATGTTTCAGTTATATTACATATTTGGTGTACAATATTTATTATATTCTATTAATACTTACAAGAAGATAATTCTACCCAGAAATTACTAATAATCTAGTTTACAGTCGTTATTTCAACCGCTGTAAAAAAAAACTAGTTATAATTCCATTTATTATATTCATGACGAAAGAGAACACGGGTATAGTATTTAAAATTTTCCGTAACTTCCCTTTAATTTTAGGCCGATATCTAATTTTGTCGTGAGCCATATTTATTAGGACCTTAGCTATAATTAACCGTAAAGTGTCTGTGTGTGCGGTAGACATTTTAAAACTGAAAAATGAATATCAGGCGTGAAACTGTGCGTTTTGGGGTCGGAAAGTATCAAATAACTTTTCACGCTCTGGGTGACACGAGAGAGTCAGACTTTAACAGACTTAAACCCGCCTCTGTTCCTTGAGTTGCTCTTTGCGGTTCAGGGGCGAAATAAACCAATTCGTTACAATTGGTTCTTCAACGTTTTTTGTTTTTGTTGATAGTCATAACATAACCAAGTTGTGTTGTCCCTACAGCTGGGATACCGGTCGTAGTTACTTGTCACATTAATATTATAAAAGCGACAATTTGTACGGTTATGTGAGTTTCCTTATTACTCCATCACGCTCAAACTGCTGATCGGATTTCGTTGAAATTTGGCACACAGGTAGATCATGAAGTAGAACATAGGATATTTATTATTCCAACTATGTACATAAATATAATACAAAATGACAAAGTACGCTCTGGCGTCAAAGTACTGCTCCACATCGCAGTCATCCGGAAATGTGCCCAGAAGACTGGCAGCATTGCCACGTTGAATGGCAATGCTAATTCTTTGGGCAAAGAACGAGCCAGCCCCATGGTCACGTGAAGTGTCGATTAGTCGGCGTGAAATTACCTTGAAAAGGAGACGCGCACTCGGACCCCATGAAGCAAGTGTTTCGACCCCAAACGGCTCAAAACTGTAATTACCAATAAGGTTACAGTTATTCTAATAGTTCGTTTCGCTGGCAGTAACAAATTTCTACGTGTATCAAACGACGTTTTTCAATACACTTACGAAAAAGTAAATAAAATGGGGTTGCCCGGCGACCCGTGGGGGTCGACGCGCATCCTGTCTTATACGATAAATGTAATAAAATTGTGGCAGGGCAGAGCACGCGCACTTTTCTACACTAGTGCGGAAATCGGTCTATTGCGTGCTTAAAAGCGGTGTGATAAGAGCGGGTTTTAGAGTAAGTGTATTGAAAACAATATTGCGCAACTTGTTTCCGCATGACTATCACTTCCCTCTGCGGTCACAAAGCAACTAAGTCTCTGGGCAGCAGACTAAACCGCACTAGTGGTCAAAACAACACACACACTATACAGTGTGTTTGTTTGTGTACCACTTTCACAATGTGATCGACAATCAGTCTCTCGTACGGGTTCAACACTCAAGCCGCAAATCGAACTAGAATCAACAATTAGTGCTTTATCTATTTGTATCTATTATCCATTAGTGTAATTGCTGCAAGGTGTACTGTGACGATAAACAAGTAAATAAACAAAAAATGTTACTGTGTACTAGTTTTATATCCGTTAACCTTGAAACCATCCAACTAATGTGCTCTAAACTAGTTTTGCTAAAAAGAAAATAATGCGATAATCCAGGGTACGAAATTCATATTTTCGATTTTTTTTTTGCAATTTACTGGTGATTTGCGATCGTGACACGTTTTTTTTTCTGCAATGATCATTTAAATCATCAATACAACCAGTGCAAAAACAAAAAAAAAAGACGTTTGGCACTCGGGGACTGCCGCGGTAAAGCTATTGCATAGCATTTTTTATCAACATATGCAATTATAATTATTTATTTATTTTATTTATGCAGTATTTTTTTCCATTATTTTTTTTTCTTTGGTATTAATTGAAGTTACACTTTCACATATTGAATTGAATTTTGATTGATTGTTCACTCATTTGTTTTCTTATCGGTCGCCACGTTCAAAAAACAAATGAGTGGGGGGTGTTAGGTTATTTTCGTTACGGAATTTCTGGATTCGGTCTCCACGCTCAAGGCCTGCGATAGAAGCTATGCAATAGCTTAAAAAAATAAGAAAATTTTAATTTGGGCGGTATTGGGGGGCATTAACATTTTTCCAACAAATAACTAAAATAGAAAGAACAGAATAGAAATACGGAATTTTATTCGGGACAGACACAGCACAACGCGGCGAGCGTACTCGTACTGAAAAGGTTATGTCTTTGTGGTTTTTTTTTACACACACTAAAGATTTACGCTTTGGAACGTGTAATTTAGCTTCACTTTTCTTGGACTGACCGACATTTGACTATTCAAAAGTGGTCTATTTGAAATAAATGTTTTTGATTTGATTTGATTTGGAAATCTAATAATTTACTCGGCTGCTGCTCATAGACCGATGACCTGGTGAAGGTTGCGGGAAACCGATGGATACGAGACGCATAGGATCGTTCATTGTGGCGACACTTGGGGGAGGACTTTGTCCAACAGTGGACGTCTATCGGCTGAAATGATGATGATGATGATGACTCGGCTGCTGTCAAAACAAAGAAGGAATACATAGTAAGGAAATCAGCATGCAGCATACCTAAAACTTCGAAGACATGAGGTTTTTTTTAAGATCGGAAATCATCTAATAACTTCTCCCGCTCTAGAGTGAAGCGAGAGTGTATTTCAGACTTTTACTGACTAAAACCATACATATGTTCCTACAATTGCTTTTGCGTTCTAGAACCATGAGTATCTCTTTCTTACGTTTTTTTTTTATGGTGGAAAAATCATTCAATGACAACCCCCGCTCTTGGGCGGAACGGGAGATAGTCAGACTCTTACTGACTAAAAGCCCACCCCGTTCCTTCGTGCCTTTCGTACCGGGGCTTGAGCTATCTTTCGAATTAACCCTGGCCCCAGTAGGCTTCGACCCAGCTGGGCCCCTGCTGTTGCCGACAGCTCCTTGAGGCGCGCGGGAACAGTGCGCGCCGTCGACGACTTGGGCTCGGTCCGAACAGTTACTGGATGGTCGGACAGCGAGCTACCAATTGCTCGCTGTCCTTCATACTTGTCTCCATGGTTCCAGCCGGCATCGGCCCTGCTGGGCTTGCAAGGTCGATTAGGATAACACAGCGGTAATTACCATTATAATTAGCTTCTGCTATTTTAATCATTTAATAATGTGGATGCATCACTATCTTAGTCCACATCCGTGATAAAGGTAAGCATTAAGCAGAATTAAAACACATACGTACGGCTTAGTTCTTATAAAAAGTTGATTGATTTTCGTCGCTATATTAAAAGCGCAAAACCTGCTTTAACACACTGCAATTTAGAATTAAATTATCTTACAAGACAAGGTTTTAATAATCTTAATCTTTTATGACCTGTACGGTAAAAAACATAGGTAATAATTACGAAATTAAATACTAAATATAGTTTTAAATTTTAGTTAAGTAATTAAACTCCAGGCGACTCCAGGTGAACGCCAGCGTTCACTCTCTCACAGTCTTTCTATTCTGTCTCTAATTACGGTAATCGAAAGGTTAATTAATTTTGACTCGATACATTTTTTTAGGGCGGGAAATCATTTAATAACTTTTTCTTTCTACTCCACCCTAGAGCAGGAGACTTAGGGTGAGTTGCACCATTTAACTATAACGATAACAAAACCATAACCAGCCGTGAAACGGCCGCCTATTGGTCAATTCGACGATTTGACAACTGTTAACGGCTTTGTTATCGTTATAGTTAAATGGTGCAATTCACCCTTAGTGTGTTAGACTTTTACTAAAACCGGTCTTCCCGTCCGATTATAATTGGAGTGTTTTCAAGGCTAGAGTGAATAGGCTCTTAATAAATTACTGCGCTTCACCATCAACGATTGCATCACTGCTAACCACCAGGTAGGATCGCAGTCAAGCACTAGTTTATATCAATTAAAAAAAAACACTTGTTCCTTCAGTTACCATTTGCGTTCTAGGATCACGGGTTTCCCTTTCAGTCAACCCATAGCCCCAGTAGGCTTCGGACCTGATGGGCTCTTACGGTTTTGCTGACACGGTACGGTATCGCTCATTTGCGACAAGAATGACATAACTTAAAAGCATGCATTTTACAGCAGAGAATTTTTTGATCATTTAAGGTTTTTATGCAAATAACATGTTCCCATTTGTAACTTGCTGCTGACAGCAGCTTCGACAACGTGTAATTCTAAATTATTACAAGGGAACATACTCCCAGGATGTGTCCTACGTTCAGTCCTGGGCATGATCTACTTGTGCGCCAAATTTCGTTTCATTCGAGCTTGAACACAACAGCAGCACACACACACACGCATAACAGCTTTTGAGGTTAATGCAGTAAAATTATATACACATACTAGCTGACCCGGCAAACGTTGTTTTGCCATATAAATAATTTTATTTTATTTTTATTTTTTATTACTAATGGGTATGAAAAATAGATGTTGGCTGATTCTCAGACCTACTCAATATGCTCACAAAATTTCATAAGAATCAGTCAAGCCGTTTCGGAGGAGTACGGGAACGAACATTGTGACACGAGAATTTTATATATAAGATTTTGTCATAAATCTAAATTTTTTGAGTTTAGTTCGTCATCCTTGTTGTAAATAAGTGAATAATTTGATAGAATTTTACTTACTCTTACCAAACGGTATCGTTTTCTGCTATATTCTAGATCTGTCAAAACCATTAACTAGTTAACTAGATGGTTGATAAAAATATTAGCACTAGTTCTGATACAGTTTATTTGCGGGCCTTGATACCTTAGTTAGATTATCAAGTTTAGCCAACGAAATTATGAATGGTTGCGTCACTACCTACGCGAATACGTGATAAAGTATCACAATCAGATTATGAATCCAATACGACAAATATTTTGATAGTAAGGTATTAGTAATTTTAGTCCTGAAAAATCTGTAATAAAAAAATATAAATCTCAGATAAAAAAAAAATCAGAAAACCTTGTGTTGGCTAAATAATAATAATAATTTATTTTCAAGTACAGGTCATATACTCATGTACAATTAATAAAAACGGAATAGTTACAGCTAAAATCGATAATCATAAATAACTAATATTTTTTTAAAATATTTTTTCTATTTTTTATTTTAGTTTTTATAAGAAATGTGTAAAACTTAGACATTATAAAAGTAAATAAATGAATAATTAAAATCACAATTTGTACAGTAAATTATACGAGTCTAACTAAAAAAATTAAATGCAATAACTATGCGAAGCTAAAAGAAAAAATAGAAAACCTTGAAATATCAATTCAATTTTTCTGGGATAAGCAAAGGTCACAAAAATCTTTCGGCATTATTAACCAGCCAGCTCTAAAAAAAAAATGACTTCTCGTCATGTCACAGATTCCATTTTCAAAATCCTAGCAACTACAAGCTTCATTTTATGTACAAACTGTCAGTAAATTCTCTTTGCTCGATACACAGAATAGCATAAATCATTTCGTAAGTGGAAGCCGAGATTCGACCGTATGCACTGATAATAACGCAGTGATTAATTAGGCCCACCTGGCCGCTAGTCGCCATTAAGCCTTATTTGAGACGAGATACACCTCTTGTATTAGCAATCTGATAGCTTGTACTATTATTGCGCGATCTGGCTTAATTGCGGTATTGTGTGCAGTTGATATTTGATCTCAATGTTGGTTAACATTATGGATGTTGCTAAACGTAAGACCGGTTTAAGAGCTAATGACCATAGACTAAAGCTTAGATCATTTATGCTTGTGTCAAAATACGATTGTAATTCTAACTTGCTTAGTTGTTAGGCAAATACTATTAATCATTTTTTCTATTAGGTATTTCGTTTATCTCCCTGAGACCATGCTTAGTGGTTTGAACTGGCCACACAAATACACGCTAGGTGACACTCAAAAGCGCTAAGCGTGTTGCGTGGCCAGTTTAATCATCTTAGAACGCCGCAACTTTTTTTTCACCGCATTACTCGCCAAGTGACTCACCAGGCTCTGGGTTTTCGCGACGTCACTGGATTTCCAGTCTATTATAATACACCATGGATTGACAGGTGGACTGATGACTTGGTGAAGGTTGCGGGAAACCGATGGATGCGAGACGCATAGGGTCGTTAATTGTGGCGACACTTGGGGGAGGCCTATGTCCAACAGTGGGCGCACATATATCGGCTGAAATGACGATGATGATGATGGATTGACATAGTATATCGCGTAGTTACAACCTAGAATACTACACAGGTATCGCCGATAAGTGTCCTCGTGCACTTGATACGGCTGGCCGATAAGACACCACGGTGCTCTGACGTAACCAAGTGTGTACAAAGATATACGAGACACAATAAAAAATATAACACACTGACACGCTTATCTTTACACGTTATGGTGGCGCCACTTGCTAAGGGAAAACGTCAAACATCTGTCAAAACAGTACGTGTAATTTTAGTTCCTTTTTTCGCCATGTGCAGACATAAAATTGTCGGACTATATCAGATTGTACGTCATTTACTGTATTTGTTTTGTTGTTAAATTTAGAACTGCTTATTTGTTTCTGTCGTGAGATTTTTCCATTTCACATTGTAGCCTCTGAAATAATAAGTTGGTGCTTATATTTATTGTTTTGTTCCGAGGAGTAAACATTTATTCAGTTCCTTCCTGAATCGTGCCTCGCTTATATTATGAATGTTACAAATTGTTGCTTGACTAATCATTTTAGATGAAACTATAATTGTGTTGATGGACTATTGGGGCCAGGGTTATCTTGAAGGAACGGGATGGGTTTTTTAGTCAGTAAGAGTCTGACACTATCTCCCGCTCCGCCCAAGAGCGGGGGTTGTCATAAGATGATTTTTCCCATCGCAAAAAAAAAAAACTGTAAATTCTTAACAATGTTATTTACTCTGTTTTCTAATTAAGAACTTGATGTTGAGTATTTGTTAAATTCTAAATTAATATGAAGACCGATATTTTGTCTTGGCATCTAAAGAAAGTTTTACATGTCCATAATAATATTTCTTAAAATCCGAAATATAGGTTACAAACGAAAAAAAAATATGTTTACACATGAAAACATAGAAAACTTGTTTAAAATTTGTTTGATAAAGTCAAAACACCAAGTTTTCTTTGAATATCATGACGTCAATAAGTCTGTGCGATTTTGATTTGATTTTTATGATCATAGCAGTGGTAGATTTTTGACTGGAATAAAAAAAAATGTTTTGATAAAGCGAAAACTGTATTTTGAATTTGGAAACAAGGATTTTTTTTAATTCATGCAATTCCTTCGATTAGTAAAAAGAGTAGAATGTTGGCTGACCATGTGTAGATGGGTAGCACATTCGGTGAAAAAATATTAGGGGTGTTCCACCAATTGTAATCCTCCTATTTACGTTCCATGGTCGCGGTAACTCTTTCAAACAAAAACAATACACTAATATAATATCACACTAACATCATAAAGGCTAAAGTCAGTGTGTATGTTTGTTTATTCTTTACGCTCGAACGGCTGAATGAATTTTGTTGAAACTTGGTACACAGGTAGCTCATGCCCTGGAATAGCTCACAGGATGACTTGTTACCCTAGAACTATGTTCCCTTAGTACAATTTTCTACTTTCACGCAGGCGAAGCCGCTGGCAGTAGCTAGTGTTAAATATTTACAGATCACTGTCACATAACACATGACTGTAAGATTAATAACAACATAAATAACAAACCAGTTCTATTTTTCAAATAGAACCTTTCGTTACGTCCGTATTGTTTTTCATATCGAACAATCGTTCTCGTGATACTGGCATTAGGAGTTGGTATCTATGCGTTGATAAGTGCCAACCTTGTGCTAATTTTGCTTATTATTCTATCTGTTACGTTGGTACTTGTTACTGTGAGCGATTTGCATATTGAACACCTTTAAGTTTGGTGTCCTGCATAGATTGGAATTAATGAAAAAAACTTTTAGGAAAAAAAATCAGGAACCTATTTAAAATTTTCGTCTGTTCTGATACTTAAAAAAATATTGGTCATTTACAAGACCGCTGATTGTTGATTTAGGTACAAGAATAATAATATTTTTTTGAGGTATTTAAAAAAAGATAATTTTTTAAATCACTTTAATTTAAAATTTATTGTAGGTAGCTTTAATTTTTATTTCTAAACATAAAAATTTATTGATTGTTTAACTTATATTTTAATTTATTGTTAAAAATAAATAAAAACATAAATAGGTACATTGATCCCCTAGGTTAAGCATCACGCCAAGGTCTATCTGTGGATGGGTGACCAATCTTTACAGACCAAGACTCCTCCATGCTTCAGAAAACCGTTGGTCTCGGGTATCATTTGCCTGTGTCTCTCACCATGTCTACCCTTTTTAAGAAGAATGTCGAAAGCACAACTGTTTGCTTTTTTTTGACAGGAAAGCGGTTTCTCTTCTCTACAAAACTACACCATTTTCACATCGCTTATATCCAAAACACATAAATTTTTGAATACTTAAGCTATTTTAAAGCTACTGAACTTTAAAGAATCCCGCCATAACTTTAAAACATAATTAATCTTATTCTTAATCGTCATTTTTTACATTGTTAAGAGTTTAATACGAGAACAAAAATTTCCCCAAATCATTAAAAATTAAAGTAGAACGCATAAAAATATTTGGTAATTACAAAAATACAAATTTCGCAAATGCCGCCGGGTGAAAAGCTGAACGTCTGACATTCAGACGAGTTTAAAGAATAATGAGAAGAATTATTATTATTGTTTTAATGAACAAAAAACTGTCTGACATTCTGTCTGTTTATAACAGGGTTCGTGATAAAGCGTGTATCAAGATTACGTCTGACATTTTTTCCAAGACATTGAAACGTCAAAAAGCTTTTATTAAGAAAAACTTTGAAACCTTCCACTCAAGTGCTCTTGAAAAGAAAGTTGGATAAGCGTTGTTCTTAATATTTCATTTTGATACTTTAAGTATTTTAAAGAATTCTGACGAATTCAAATACTCGTAGGTTTTGAAAACACTTTTACATTTAATTTTTTCTACCTATATGCGGCATTTCAATTCTTGTTTTTTTTTTTAGCATTATCTTTTAAACTAGATGAGGCCGGTATTTCCTTAGCTGACTGCCCAAAACAGAGATCAAAATCTCTTTTAAATTCTTCATGCCTTTGATTCTATAGATGTAAGTCTGCTAGATATCCACATGGTTTACCATCGTCATAACTACGGAATATTATTATAATTTACGGACATAATAATCTGTGGTTCACTCCCTTGTTTGATGAAACCGCACGCAGATATGCTTTTAAATTAAATTCGTAAATCAACAGATACTGTTAACTCAGGAGTTATAATATTATGTTCTATTGACAGAAAACTTTTCAAATTAATTCTTATCAACTGTCTCAAATTTAATTTCCTATATTGTTCAGAAGTTATAAATAAGTAATAATTTAATGGTCCTCATTGTTTTCACACTGTTTGAACGTTCAAGACGGAAAATATTGAAATCATGTTTCTTAGAATATAACAAGAATTTTAACTAAAGTAAATTAAAAACTACGAGTTTATAAATTTAAAATAAGTATGAAATTGTAATGTGTTGTAAGTATGGAACCGTTACTATTCAGTTTAACGTCTTCTTTGTAGCGCAAACAATCCTTGAATGAACGTCTTTACATTCACACACATACACATACCTATAATAGGTTCCTACCTACCTATACAGAAAATGAAATTCACGATGACGTCTGAGAAACAGCCTCACTATCGGTAATGTTCTCAGGGACATTTAAGCTAGAACTACACTGCTCACACGTCACACGACCGAAGCGCCCACATCCGTTCTAGGCGCGTCGGTCTCCGGAAACTAGACTTGTAGAGCTACACTTGATCCACGCCACGCGACGTCGTTCTACGTACAAATCAGGCGCAGTCCACGTGTGCGTCGGTCTAATGTGGTTTTAGCTTTAGCCATATTCCATTACTAAGGAAAGATTTTCACCTACCTAAAACATAAAAAAAAAATGCAATCGGACCAGTACTTTCAGAGATTACCTCCTACAAACATAAAAACAAACTTTAAGTACCTCTTTATAATATTATACAAGGTGTAAGGGACAGCCCTCCACAAACTTTAAGGGCTTGCTCAGTAGACGAAACTGAACAACCTACCATAATTTTTTTTTCAGGAAATCGAAAATAAAATCCGCCTCACCATACAAAATTATTAACTTGATTGGACAGTTTGTACGGAGAGGCTAAATTTTTTATTCATTTCCTGAAAAATTTTTTTATTGTGGTTGTTCAGTTTCGTCTACTGAGCAAGCCCTTAAAGTTTGTGTAGGGCTGTCCCTTACACCATTTATAGTGTAGATGGGTTTTTTTTTCTAAGTATCTACGTGTTTTGTTTTTTGTTTGTTTTGGTAAAAGTTTTGTGTTTACTGTACGTTATGTGTTATAGCAAATAAATGATTTATCTATCTATCTACTGTGAAATCCACCTTTAAACGAATTCATCAAATACACACCATCAATACAACTTTCAAACTCTATTTAAATCTGTGTAAGTAATCAACTGAAATGAAGGTAAAGTTGGCGATATCTTACGAGTTTTCAAAGCTGCAACTTAATTTAACTTGGCTAGTAGGTACGAAATCTAAAACAGAACTTTATAGTCCTCCTTGTGAAATTATCTCCATTCCTACTTGGAAATTAACTTACTGAGTACCGACCTGGTGCGCTCTGGATGTCTTAATTAAGCCCCAGGTGGATGTTACCTTAATTAGCTGTGTTCTAACTATGCTTGGCCCGTGTGGGGTGCATTACGTGCGAACTACAACGTATTCTTAAGGCGTATAAAGGTAGAAATACTCTGCTCACACGTGTGCCATACACGCCGTTTGACATTTTGAATGGAAACTAGACTTGTAGAGCTACAATGCTGCACGCCACGCGACTTCGCTTGACAATTCATGCGTGCTACACTTGTGCGTCGGCCGGCGAAGCCGCGGGCAAAAGCTAGAACCTACAATTGCTTCCCGCATTCCATACATTGGCAAGTCAATCGTCTTCGTTGTTAGATACGTGTAGCAACGCAGGGGACAAATTAGGAGTGACGTCTATGAAGCGATAGCGTGGCGAGCCAATCACTGACACTCCCCGCCCCCGTGTCTCACTTCGCACCACTAAAGAGATCGAATATTTGACTTCTGCGCAACCGCTCAAGATCCGTGATGGCAACTGTACCACTATTTTTCTCTGTATCACCCAAAGGTTGACTGGAAGAAAATGCCTAAGGCATTATGTCCGCCTCTGTACCTACTTTTGTGTGCATGAAGTAGGTATTAAATAAATAAATAATATGAATCTTTTTTTTTAATCCGAGGTGTATGCTTCAGAAAGTCACTGTTTAGTGCCATATCACTAAATGGGAGTAAAGACCTTAATTTAGCCCCAGGTGGACGTTGCCTTAATTAGCTGTGTTCTAACGAGTAACGATACTTGCCCCGTATGGATGCATTACGTGAGAACTACAATGTATTCTTAAGCATAACTTTGCTATTAGCACCTCTCTATATTGTGACTTTGAGAGGTTACAAACTGTGTTGTCAAACAAAGGTAGTTGATAATAAAAACTAATAGAAAATGGCGTCTGTTGTAATTGTGACATTTTCTTTGCCATTTTTGTGGTTAAAAAAAAATGGAAAAACAATTTATGCAAAAAGATGCGTATATTAACGCAATAAATATACAGCTGATGTTTTAAAAAAATAAGTTTACATCCTTTTTCTATCCTTGTCCCACACTAGACATTACTTCTTGTATCGCGGGTGCTTTCTTAAACATGTAAACTTACGATTTAAATTGTTATTAAGTATCTACAATAAATTAGATACAATAATTTTTATTGCAAATGAATATTGAAGATATATATTTTTAACAAATACAAAATAATTTAAATTAGATACAGTACAATAATTACAATTGTAATGTCGATAGTAAGTACCTACCAATTTATCATGGAACTATGACTTTCACTAGAAAGACCAAACATTTCCTTAAAAAGTTATAGTTACAAATGAATCATAAATAACTTTAGAGTTTAGTGTAATTTAAGGCCATGGTATGATATTTGTGTCAGTCATGCTGCTTGCCAGTCACGGAATCACGATAGTGTTGAATGCATGTTGGATGCATCACGCGTGAACTTCCAATCGTGATATAGCTGTTTCTGCTCTTAGGTGTATTATTATTATTATATATTCTATAATGTATACCACATATACAAAAAACTACAGGACAAACATTATAAAAAACGTGTATTTACGTCGTCGTTGATCTGAATATTCTTAAACAAAGTGCTATTTAAAATCCTTTTGTGAAATCTAGTCATGATGAAGACTTTATAGATTTATACATTTTTAAAGCAACTTTTTTTGAGCAATGGTGGCCAAGTAGAGGAGAGGTAATGGACCCGACTTACGAATTGAAGGTCGCGGGTCCGAACCCAGCCAGGCGCATTACTTTGTGTAATTTATTTCATCACCATTGCTCTCAAAACGGTAAAGGAAAATATGGTGAGGAAACCGGCATGACCTAGAACCAAAAATTCTAAGACATGTGGCAGCTACCAACCCGCACTGGGTCCGCGTGGTGGATTACGGCCCATTCTCTCTCTTAGAGAGGAGGCCTGAGTCCCAGCAGTGGGAACATTAAAAAGGCTGATGATGATATTTTTTAACAAAATCATTTAAATAAAAAATTGTAGCCAACTGGTATCAGGAATAGGGTTCAAGCTACCGGTGGTCAGGGCTCCGACCGTCCGGTATCCGTACGGACCAAGCCCAAGTCGTCGACGGCACGTACTGTGTAGCCCGATTCACGTCATGAAAACCGTAACGATATCGTAGCGATTTAGTCGTTTAGACCATCTCCGTATTCACATCCATCAATCGAGTTTGAACGAAACCGATTTGAAAATCGTTTGAAAAGCGCCGATTAAAAAAAATCTGTATTAAATTATCCTGGTTAATGTAACTGGAAATAAGTCGATAGATCGTGAATACCACTTTTGGATAGGACTTCGATCGAACGACTATAATACTTCAACTATATTTGGCTTGTTTGATTTTACGTGAATCAGGCTATTTGTTCCACGCAAAACTAAAGGAGATGTCAACAAACCGTAGAGGCCCAACAAGGTCGAAGCCTACTGGCCCCCCATGGGTACGCTTCAGAAAGGAAATCCCGGCCTTGGTATGAAAGGCAAAGAAGGAACAGGAATGGGTTTTTTGTCATAAAAAGTCTGACACACTCTTGCGCTCTGCCCAAGAGCGGGAGATGTCATTGGATAATTTTCCCACCTAAAAAAATGTATTTATTATGCAGGGTAGATAAAATATTTTGTGTATTTGCTTCTTTTATTTTAATAGATAAATAATACAGCGAACCTGAAATTGATAGACGTGTAAAATTCACAAGAAAACTTAATATTTGTTTATTATCTTACTACACATAATTAAGCGGTTATTTTGATCTTAGTTTCTTTGGTAATTGATAAATGGAATATTCTTAAACTTAACAGTATAAGTCATATTCTTGGCCATATTTATTGGAAAGCGTACCTATCTTATTGGTCTTAAGGGGATACATCTCGACATACTCGTACATTTTCACTGTTTTTCATACAACCGCTCTTACGCGATTATGACGTTATTACACATTTTTCATTAGATATTTTGGAAACACAATATCTTGTGGATATTATCTAGGCTTCTATGGAAATCAATTTGTAAATTTGTGTTAAACTAATCCAGTTAAAACCTCTGAAAATCTGCTAGTTTGCATGAACTTTGACAATTCATAATTTACTCAAAAGTAAAAAAGTCAAAAAAGTACAACATACAAGCCTAGCAAATTTTATCAAGATTCTAAATAATGACAATGTTTTTCAATAACTTTTAAGGATTTAAAAAAACACGTATTTCCTGGAACAAGTTTTACAAAATATTCGAGTAACAAGCTTTTAAACCATGCTCGATGTTGACGACAGGCGAGTGGAAAAGCAGTCTCTTAAGAGGCCATAGTCATAGAGGAATTTGATTGAGAATCGCAGTCAAGCATTAGTTTATCTACACTAATATAATAAAGAGGTACCTAAAGTTTGTTTTTTTTGTTTGTAGGAGACAATCTCTGAAAGTACTGGTCCGATTGCTGTTTTCACTAACAGAAAGCTGCTTTATTTCTGAGTTAGGCTATATTTTATGTACGTGGGTGAAGCCGCGCGCAAAAGCTAGTGTAATAAAAAAAAAACATGGAATGGCTTTAGTAAATACACATCATGTTCACGTATAAGGCTTGGGCCACATTATCACCCATTAATGATTTCAAACAGCAAAAGATAGATATAATTTCATCACTAATACAGTAGTCAGCCCATCGATCATGCGGCCTGGTTCCGATTAACCGGTTCGAACAATAGGCAACTAACCGACTAGTTGCACTAAATGGCATGACAGACGCACTTCCATATGGAGTTAGTGGTGTTATGGAGTTAGAGATGCTAGATGAGACGACGACTTTCTAATTTTTGTTCTTTGATTTATATTATTGAAGCTTGCTTTTGTATCTTGCATAGTCTTGGCTTGTAAAAGTGAAATTGAAGCTATTAGATTCAGAGTGGCATATACTCAATACTCAATTGCATTCTTTACTGCATTCCACAATGTAGGCCTAGGTGGTAAACATGTCCAAATTAACAATCATGGACCCGTCGGGATACGGATTGACATTTGAAGAAGAAAAACATTTCACATTTGAAAGAGCGGCCGCAAAAAACCGCTGAAGCACGCGATATCTTGTGTCCGGAGAAGCTTAAAGCCGCTTCAAGCGTTTTTTTGTGGCCCGTGTGCGGAGACAGTTAAACGGGTGAAGGATGATATTCCACTGGATGGTATACCACCTAAAAAAAGAGGAAGACACAGGGGTCCATAATTTGTATAGAGAAACCTACTAGAATTCACGCGGGCAAAGAATAGAATAGAATAGAATAGAAAAACTTATATTCGGTACAGACACAGCACAACGGTTACATTTAAACACAAACTAAATGAAAGTACAAAGCACGCCGAGCGTGCCCGCACCGAAAGGGTGACCACCTCAGCATTTGCTGGACGTAAGACATCCAGCGCTGGTTTTCAGTTGGCACCCCGCAGCAATAAAAAAGAAAAGACTAATCTTACTCCTACTTTAATATCATAAACAGGTAATTCTTTTTTTGTTTGTAGGAAGTAATCTCTGGAAGTACTGGTCGTTTTGCTATTTTTTTTACTGATAGTAAACTGCTTTATTCCTGAGTGGCTATATTTTATGCACGCGGGCG
Source organism: Mythimna albipuncta (assembly GCA_929112965.1). Classification (NCBI taxonomy): domain Eukaryota; kingdom Metazoa; phylum Arthropoda; class Insecta; order Lepidoptera; family Noctuidae; genus Mythimna; species Mythimna albipuncta. The sequence goes on along the minus strand of OV815974.1, from coordinate 7,904,453 downwards.
AAACCGCGAGCAAAAGTCAGTTTGAAATAAAAATGTACCTTAATTATAACAACCAACGAATATCTAACTTTCTCTAAGTAAATGATTTATATAATCTGATTAAAACTTCCTAAATTCACCTCCTACACAAACAGTTTAACCTATGAACTAGTTCATAAACCATATCTTGATGAACCATCCCATATTCCTGGAGCCAGCGGTCCGGGCATGCATAAAAGATGTATTAGCTTCGTGGAATTAACTTGCAAAATGGCAGTACCACCTGCATACAGCTTCGGACTTCGTAATTTTCACCTGACAGCAAACTTGGCGGGAAAATTACGTAACTACTATCTAGTACCCGGGCTTCGTTGACGCGTTCTGAATATTACTAAAAGGTTACTAAACTAAGGTTTTTTTAAATTCGGAAATCATTTACCGACTTCTCCCGCTATAGGATGGAGCGAGAGGGCGTGTCAGATTTTTACTGACTGCTCCTTCAGTAGACCTTTGCTTTTTAGCATCATTTTCATACTTTTCCCATGACTCTAACTGGCACCGGCTCTTACGGTTTTCTGACATCTCTTTGAGGCACGTGTGGTATATACGACTAGTGATGTGCCGATGCCGGCAATATTGCCAGAAGTATGAATATTGATAGCAATATTGTCAGCAATATTCCCATATTGCCAGCAACGGCACATCTCTATCTACGACGACTCAAGCTCAGTGTCTATTTAACGAGCGGTAGCAAGCTACCCGATGCTCTTCATCCGCAAGCCCGCGTCTACGATGACCGGAGATAGCTTTGCGATTCCCGATGCCCGGGCGTCTTCCTTCGCGGCGGCTGAGGTATGGAGTTGTAAGTTCCCTCACTCTTGCGACCACCTCCTTCGCTAGCATTACTGCTTCGCAGAAGGATGCGTTACAACACTAAGGTGTGTTTTGATTATACTGTTTAAACATTTAAAGGCATACCTGAGAATTAATGAGTTTCAGTACAACTTTAGTGTGGATATGTAAGATTTCAGCTTGAATTAGTTTGTGTAGATCTTAAATGTGTTGATTTATATTTCTGACTCAGAGACGGTAATCCATGTGATATTTAGGATGATAAGTGGCAACCAGAGTATTGTAGTAATATAGTGTGCCAATCTCACTCGTCAAAAATGTAACAGATAGAGATTTTGATTTATTTTATTTTACAGAACGCTTACAGACTTATGTATCAATTATGTAAAGAGTATAATATTATACATACACATAGGTTTAAAAAAATCGACAAAAGAGAAAGTACATACGAGTCAATTATGTCACAACAAATCTATGAAGTACCGTTTAACAGTAGTTCACCAAGAAGTACATCTTAATTTTAATTTGTTGATTAAAAATTGTATATGTGATCAAATTAAAAATAGCTTCATAATTCAATGCAATGGTGTGAGTAAAAATAGCTTTGTTTAGGTATGCCTACACAAAGCTGTTTTAACTCACACTGTATTTTTGGTTCAATCCATTTTAATACCCAACATCTACGCATTTTTATTGCCTACTAGCTTTTGCCCGCGCGGCTTCGCTCCCGCTCTTCCCTACTTCAGCCTACTATACCCTACTCTACCCTACTATACCCTACTCTACCCTACTCTACCCTACTCTACCCTACCCTACTCTACTCTACCCTACCCTACTCTACTCTACCCTATTCTACCCTACTCTACCGTACTCTACCCTACTCTACCCTACCCTACTCTACTCCATCCTACTCTACCCTCCTCTACCTTACTCTACCCTACACTACCCTACACTACCCTAATTTTCATTTTTTTTTCCATAAGAATCTTCTCCTCATAATAACGAACACAACAAAAAAAAATTAACGAAATCGGTCCAGCGGTGTTTGAGTTATGCGCTTACCAACACATTTTGCGATTCATTTTTATATTATAGATTTTAAACTGAGACCACTCTTTAAATAATTTACGTACGTACGAACTCATACCAGTCACTTGAATTTGGTACAGTCAGCTCAAGTCAAACCTAATCAAATTAAATGTCGATTAAATTTTATTCGGGCTTTAGTAACGGGAGAAGTTAGCTATAATTGAAAAATGTCTACAAGCTCTTGTCAAGGGCTTCGCCCGTGTGAAAGTAAAAAAATATGCCCAGGGTAAATACTCCCGGGACAAAAGTATCCTATCTTCTAGTTCAGGACATGTGGCAAGTTATCTTGCTAAGCCAGTTGAATCTCAGAAAGTAACAAATATACACACATACGTACATTTATATATATAAAAGTCAATGCCACTATTCGTTGTAATTTTCGCTTCGCTTTCCATCAGGTGAGATTGCGATCAAGCGCGAACCTATCAACATTAAAAAAAAACACACCCCAAGCGAACGCTGGCGTTCACTCTCTTATTGTCTTTCTATTGTGCCTCTAATAGGATATGAGAAACTTAAACCACAAAATAGATAGGTACAGAAGACAATCTCATGTATGTACTTCACATTTTATACCTACACTCGGCAGACGCACACTAATGAGCGTTTGAGCCGGAACTATTCGACGAGTGGTCCGAGACGCGATCGAGATATCGTGTCCGTGAGCAGTATCTATGTGTGCGTTGTTCGAATGCGCTTTGTATGTAGATTGACTTCTTTGTACCTATCTATTTTGTTGTTAAACCCAAAGCGAACGCCGTCGTTCGCTTTGTTCATTGTATTTCTATTGTGTCTTTAATTGACGCTATTCGTAAGGTTAAAAACCTATTTGTGAAATAAATAGAAATCATTTATCATTAGCCTAGCCCAATATCTCTTCTAAATATTTAGCAACTAGTAGGAATGCGATGCTGAGATTCTAGCGGCCATTTGATTAGCGTGAAAGTTGTTTGGACTTACTTGACTCGGGCAAAATGGAATAATCACCATTGGACCTCCCACTCATAAATTACTAAACAGTCTCCTTTGCGCAATTAATGGCTGTAATTTATATTATTTGGTTGTAACGAGTCCATCGTTCATGGTCAATATATTTATTAAAACCTAGCTTTTGCCCACGGCTTTGCCCGCATACATAAAATATAGCCTATGTCACTCAGGAATAAAGTAGCTATCTATCAATAAAAAAATTTCACAATCGGACCAGTACTTCCAGAGATTACATCCTGCAAACAAAAAAAAGCAAAATTTACCTCTTTATTATAGTACCTATAGATTAGTTACTGCCAGCGGCTTTGTTAGCGTGATGGTAGAAAATCATCCCAAAGGAACGTACTCCTGGGATAAAAAAAATCTTATACGCTATTCCAAGACGTGGTCTAACCTTATACCAATTATATTACGATGAGCAATGACTAGGTCGCCGTCCGGCCGTTCGATAATCAGTAGTAAAAGTCGTCGACGGCGAATAGTGTTCCACTCTCAACAAAACAGGAAGGGCATGACTGACACCCGCTAGGACCGCAGGGTTTTTCTGAAAAGGAAAATCGTGGTCTAAAACGTGGAGTGGATCTAGTTAGTAAGAGCCTTACACGCCCTCTCGCTCCACCCAGAGCGAGAGAAGTCATTGCATGATTCCCACCTTAAAAAAAAAAAACATACACACTCACAACCTTTTTCTCTGTACATATAATATTAGTGTGATTATCATCTTGATTGCCTCTACAAAGTATTACATTAGAAGTCGTGTTTCATTTAGCTTAAACTAGTGACACACCCCGGCTTCGCTTATTGCTCTTTAAATTAGTGAAAGCCATCGAATTCTCTTGTGTGATTTTGGAATTGATTAATAAACAAACAGAGGCAGGAAACGTCTTTTTTTTACTATGATTAAAGGTTATCTTAAAAGTTTACCTCACTGTTAGGATTGTCCACAAGAGCCGCGGGAAATTCCTGTAAAAGAAAGTCGCATTCCTAAAATGCAAAGGGCAACTGAAGGACCCTCCACCCTTGTGTGCGAGAAGTCATTGACTGAATTCACACTGTAAAAAAATTTATTAACATTTTAACTCCCAACTAATAGACTATTACACTATTGATGCTAATGCTTCAAATTATCAAACGTACAGAAACAAATTTACAAGTACAGTAAATGATTTATTTATAACCATCTATTTGATTGCTCTATAAACTTCATTCGGAGGCTTCCCATGGCATTTAAAATTCGAAACTGGACCACATTCCCGCGTAAATATGTAAGCAATTTGACCCGAAGCTAAAGAGCGGCCAGCGCAATTTGTCAACAGGCAACACTGGAACATTGGCAGTATATCACGAGAGCTATCAACAGGCTGTCAGTTGTATCCCTTCCAGTGAGTTAATGTATGCTCAGACCACACTCGTCCTACATTCACCCCCCTTCTTCTTTCCACTGTCTCGACTTGACGGCCATTACCTAACCGACCGCTTGCGCGCTCTACAAACTCCACACCACAATACCCAAAATAAATCCACTCTAAAAAAAAAAAACAAACTCTCTTATCACGACGGAATACGGTTGAGAATTTAAACACAATCAATTCCAGTGGCTGCAAAATTAGTTTGGCTTCATCTACTCTACTCGCTGTTTACACTCGCCGTCGACGTTCGTCATTTAATTAATTCGATATTTGAACGCGGCAAAGTGCTGTCATTTATTTCGGCCAGTGTTTTTTTTACGTTGTGTTTTTGGCATAAGTATACAACCTTCATTTTGATTAGGATAGAAAAAAAAATTACGTGTTAAGTTTTATTAGAAAAAAAATAATCTTGAGTTTATGTAGTGAAGTTATTAGAAAAAGTGCAGAAATTAATGTGTGTAATGTTAAGAATGCTGTGATCTAATAATTATGTGAATGATAATGTTGGCTGGTCAAGAAGCCAGCATCGAATTGGTGCAAAGGTGGCTTCAGAGACGGGGCAGTGATGACACTGACACAGGTTAATAAAAAACATTTTTTTTTTTTTTGTTATAATTGAAATAGAATTTAATAATCTTTTTAAAGTTTTTTTTTTATAAATAGTAAACACTAATGATTATTTATTTTTGTGACTTTGTAAATACCTATTTTTAAACCAAGAAACCTAGAAAATTTAGCAACAAGAAATATTCCAAAAACCAGTAATGGTAATAAATTCACTAACAACACAAATATACAGTAACAGGTACAGACTAGTTTTTTAAGGAAAACGCTAAAAATATAACTAATGTTCACCGAAATATGCAGTTAAGCCGATAAGTTATTCACGAATTTACGATATTAGTCTCTGGTAGCCAAAACTTATTCATGTTTCATTAATTGTTTTAGTTACTACCAACTTTTTTTTAGCTATTAACTATTTTTAGTTGTATCTGCCAACTAAAATAGCTTTTTTTATTAATGATGCCATAAGTGATCATCGTAATAGAATAAATAGTATATAGCGGTAAGTGCCTGCTAGAGCTGCGGTCCAGACCGCAAAGGGAAACTGAAGGATCATAGGTGGTTTCAGTCAATAAAGGTCTGATACTCCCGCTCGCTCCACGGAGAGAGGGAGGAGTCATTAATTGATTTACCAGATAAATAAAGGAGGTCTGCGAAGATTTTCCATTCTTGGCTTTATTTAGTATATCTGAATATGTCGTCTGCAGATATGTCATGTGTTTAATAATAATAATAATAAAAAAAAATATTTCAGGCATCATGTACCCATATCATATAAACTAACATACATAATTACTTTTACTAAAACATTTTGTTAGTAAACATGATTTAGAACTATGTTAGTGATACTTCACTTCGCACTATTTTGTATTTCTATAATAAAAAGTGTTCAATCATAGTTGAGATCGAAGACAGGTTTTTTTAAAAGTTACTGTCTGCCTGATCCCTGGCAGTCAGCGTCATATTGCATTTACTTAACTGAGTATCCAAATTCCAGAATTTTACACGGAGCGACTGCCTAACAGACCTTCACAGCCCCAGTAATAGAATTACACGATACCTAAGCAGGAGTATCATGTCATTTTATTACTGGGCAGATGTAAGATTTTCTGTCTTCTAAATATCCGTAACGGCTATCAAAGATCACGACTATCATGATACAGGAGCAATATATCAGACTAGCTTTTGCATTCAGAAATATAGCAGCTTTTTATCGGTGAAAAAATTTTAGCATTCAGACCAGATTCAGACAGATAGATTTTGTACTTTCAGAGATTACCTCCTACAAACAAAAAACAAACTTTACCTCTTTATAATATTAGGGTAGATATCAAGGGGAAAGCATTTTTTTTTTTATGAATACGATCTTGAAATAATAAAAAAATCTTTAAAGATACTATAACGTTTACGAAACGTTACGTTAGCGGTAAAATAAAACTTAATACTTCGAGGATATATATTTTGCCGATCACTACTTATAACTTTTTAGTACCAACTGGGAAATCTTCCGCGAGTGATTACAAAACAAACACCTACCCTTTACTGTTTCATATGAAAAATACCTTTATGAGAAAAAAAAAAATCACGCAAATGACAAAATATACACAACATAAACAAAAAATAGAAATTAAGATTAGCAATCTTAACATAGAAACACAACCAAGTGAACAATAACAATTTCATTAAGATAGAATTTCCAGTGCGCCTTAAAATTCTGTATCACCAGTAGGAAATCACTGAATTCTGATCAAAAGTTCACTTCGAAGTAGAGACATAGGCATTGAAAAAATACCTTTCGTTTACCGAATAACGTATTAATTAATTAAACCCCAAGTAAACGCTGTCTACCATTGTCTTTCTATTTTGTCTCTAATTACGATATTCGAAAGGTTAATGATATAATTATATTAACTACCTTCTGCTACCGGCTTAGCACGTAAAAGTATATTTCTCCATATTATAAAATTTTACTCCCGTTTCATCCCTTTTGAAGGTGAATTTAAAAAAAATCCTTTCTTAGGCCCATATTACAGAACTACAATCAAGACTCAAGCATTACTTAAAACTAGATTCAAGCCATTTGATTGGTTGAAACTAGTTTTAAGTAACGCTTGAGTTTTGAGTGACGTTCTGTAATACGGGACTTAGTGCTCGCTTATGTCATAAAATAACCTGTATTATTACTTGTATTCGTTTTTTATTTGTTTGTTTATCATAAAGTTACACCATGTTATGTTTCTGCAACACCCTAAAGTCGACTGGTAGAAAATGCCTAAGGCATTAAGTCCTTCTTAGTACATAACACTGTACGTTTACTAGTGCATAAAGCTTCAATAAATAAATAAATATCTAAGTACGTAAATACAAACATACTATATTATGCTTATTATTAATCTTCCATACCGACTTTCGATCACGGTGGTCTATCTTAACAGAGATCATGCCAGCGCACAAGCGTGTGCGCAAATACAGGCACTCTCTATTCCTTTACTCTGAAAGTCCGACGAGGAATTTAACAAGACCGGAGAGAGATCAGGCGCAAGACCAACACTTGCGCCTGACTCCAACCCTGGACTTCAAAATAATTCTTAATCAAATACCCCCACAGTTTGCCCCGCCACAATTTTATTACATTTATCATAACAGACTGGGCGCTCGTCGACCCCGACGAGCCGCATGTCGACCTCCACGAGTCGCACGTCGCCCTCTACGAGTCGCACATTGATCTCCACGAGTCACACGTCAAGCCACGTTTATTTATGTCTTCGTAATTGAAAAATATAGTTTAATACATATATAAATTAGTCGCCTGTTCCTCGCCAAGGCTCGAGTGAATGCCTCCTCGTCATAATAACAAACTTTCACACACTACACTTACACTTGTATCAAAATATTGTTGATCTCAATGACAAACTTTCCCGACTTGTATCAAAATGTACTATTATATTAAATGCTAATAGTGTTATTTCTGTTGTCGCAGGCAGTTCGAGCGGGTCGCCAGGGGCTCGCGCCGGCCGGCGCTCGTCGCTCGCGCTCACGCCGGAAGACGAGCCCCTAGTCGATGTCGCCGTAAGTTGCTCTTCACATAATAATAGCCGTAGCACGGTATTAATGTAGATATTATTACTATAGTTTTAACCAGTTTGTTTTTTTAAGCTATTGCATAGCTTCTATCGCGGGCCTTGAGCGTGGAGACCGAATCCAGAAATTCCGTAACGAAAATAACCTAACACCCCCACTCATTGGTTTTCTTATCGGTCACCACGCTCAAAAAGTGTAACTTCAATTAATATCAAAGAAAAAAAAACAAAGGAAAAAATGCTGCTTAAATAAAATAAATAAATAATTATAATTGTATAAGTTGATAAAAAATGCTATGCAATAGCTTTACCGCGGCAGTCCCCGAGTGCCACACGTCTTTTTTTAATTATCTTTGGCCCGATCTAGCTATTTAGCCGCTCTACACAAAGATAATTTCCACCGCCGTTTACATACACAAAACCATATAAGTCATGAGTCTTAGGTCCTAAATATCTTCACTATCCAACCTGAAGTAGGCTGGATGGTCATCATATCAGCCGAAAGACGTCCACTGTTGGACATAGGCCTCCCCCAAGCGTCGCCACAACGACCGGTCCTGTGCGTCACGCACAGCTAGATGCTGCGGGGGTTGCTGGCTGGATGGTGGCACATTAAATTTTCAACCTTCCAAGATGGCTAGATTGAAAGAATGTTTTGCCGCTCTGGGCAAATGTCTGGCTTGCCCCCCTCCCTCCCTTAGATCGGGCTCTGCAGGCTACCAGTCTACTTAAGAAATCTGTGTGTTTGTAAAATCTAATCCTAATCTATTTGTGAGGGCTCGTGATATGTATATACGTGATAATCTACATCCTCGTAGTGCAAGGCATGGTGAGCGACTGGTGTTGGAATTTGTGCCAAAGACTGCGATGTTTAATAAAAATTGTTCAGCCATGTGTGTTAAGATTTATAATAAGTTACAACCAACCGTCTAAGAGCTTCCTCTACCAAAGTTTAAGAAAGTTCCTAAAGAGCTACTTGGCTCAGGGTTCTGAGATAATTATGTAAATAAATAAATAAAATAATGATAATAATAAGCTTTTCTTTGGAGCCCTGACTGGGTAGCTTAGATCCTGTTCGTGATACAGATGTTTTATATTTTAAATGGTTTTTTCTATTTTCTCTGGAAATATAAAAAAAAAATTATATCTGAAATTAATAAATAAACGGAATAATGATAAGATATTATTTCTCATTATGTATCATCAAAGTTTGTACGCCTACAATAAACACTGAAAGATGGACAATAATTAAAAACCCTGACTTCTCCACTAGGTTTATGTACCATTAAAGACACTTCCGCATGATCACCGCTAAGTTAATTATTGCTTGCACTCGAAACGAAAACTTCAAAGAGTTTGGTTTGACGCCGCGCCGCAGGATCAGGCAAAAACGACCGCTATGGTACCTGTATTTTAGAAGCCAGTGAACGTCCGAAATTAATGCAGTATAAGCGTTACGTTGTACCTAGATAGGACACTAGTATGTTCAATAATGAAAATATAATAACAACGAAACAGGAAGACACCATTAAAATTCAAAAATAAAATCATAATAATATTTATAAACAACGATACATCCAAGGCAATTTTGTCATAATATTCGATTTCAGCCAGTTATGACGAAATATATCGCAGAAGTTACTAATTAAAATATGAGCCTAGAGTCTGACTAATAAGTTAAACGACTTGGGTATTAGTATTTTTTAAATGATTAAATATTATACAAAATTCTCAAGTCGGTTGACTTATTAGACAGCAAAGACATTAAATATATACTCTTTAAATCTCTTTGTTAGACAGACTATAGCCTCTAAATATTTACTCACGAATACGGAAGTGACATATCAATGTTCAAATATGACAAGTTTGACAGTTATGCCGTCAAAGTGACGGACAAACACTTTCTCTTTCACAACTGTCTTTGTACGCATGCAACCGGTAGGACGATTCATTAATATAGATACTATTTAAATGGCTAATTATAGAGATTCTTTATGTTGTAATGAATGTAGGTTGAATGTATCAGGGTTGTTGCTGATGCAGAATTTTGTCACATCAGCAGATGCTGATACTGATGCTAATTTTTTCGATTATTCATTCATGTAGATACTAAATTACGGTTCACAAAATAATGACAATTATATCTGATAATGATAATCCAGCCGACCGAATTTCGGCCACTGTAGCCAACTTAATGGAGATTAGCCAGATACGCAGGAGATATTATAGGTAATGCAGTGTAGACGTAAATACATGGATTCCGTTTCCTTCACTCTCATAGTTCGATGGGAAGGTAATCCGACACGACCGGGGAAAGACATATTAATAATAGTCTACTACTATCCCACAACGCCATCTTGTTTCGTCTATGAAAAAAATATTGAAATAAAAAAGTGTCAATTTGGACACTGTGCCCAAATGTGTTCTGTCCGAATCATCAGTAACTCAAACATTTGTCCTGGGTGGGAATCAAACTCACGACTTCCGGCTTAGTAGTCAGAACAACAGGTTAAATAAAATATATCACAGGACTATCAACTTTACATGCTTTCCGAGGCGTATCACACCACCGACTTCCAAGTTCAGAGCTGCTACTCGATAATTTCATAATGGAAAAACACATTAAGGCTTATAGTCCCTTGAACCATCTGGCCAAAATTATGTGGCACCTCTCGCACCCGCCTTGGCGGCAGTACGCAAATCTGTGCATTTATTTGCGGCCAACAGCGCCCGGAAAGCGCGCGGCTGACCTTTAAATCCATTTTCTTTGCGAAATATTGATTGATAAAGAATGTTTAACCACCAGTTTTTATGTGTAAAAATGTTTCTAAAGATCCAAGCCGTTTTGAAGGAGTAGGGAAAAGTTGCGAAATTGCTAAATATTTTTTTTAGACAAAAGTATTAATAGCACGAAAAAATCAAATGTTGATAATGTTGCTCATAAATCTATAATAAACATTTTTTTTTTCAAACCTATTAACCTGGCCGTTACTGAGGAGTAGGCTTTACAAAGTCACTGTTTTATGGCACTTTTCGGGCGCTTGGGCCTTAATAGGGAAGCGGACCAAGGACATCAAGGTTACATTTTGATATTTACGACCATTAGACCAATTCCATTTATGAAGGGGCTGTTATCAGTTCGTATAAGCCACAGGAATTTCTGAAAGCGATCCCGTGGATCTGGAACCCAAAGAGTATATGAAAGACACAAGCGTAGTTTTTGTTAGTAAGACTCTGATACGCCCTCTCGCCCCACCTTAGAAAGGGAGAAGTCTTTGCATAAATTCCCATCTTTAAAAAAATAATATAAAAAACAATTTATAAAGGCAAAAGTTAGTGATGTTTCACGTTCGAACGGCTGAAAGAATTTCGATGAAACTTGGTACACGGGTAGATCATGACCTATACTCATAAACTATGGGGATACTCTTTATTCTGAGAGTATTTTCACTTGGGATCATTTTCTTCTACCACGCGGGCGAAGCCGCTCACAGCTACTAGTCTATACATCTATACATATAAATATAATTGGAGTGTCTGTTTGTAATATTGAAATAACTGCTTTGTACTACATGCATATGAATATAATATATAGATACGGTACATATATTATACCAAAATAACATTTTTTACAATTTTTGTCTGTCTGTCTGCCTGTCTGTTTGTCAGAGCTATGAAATGGCTAGACCGATTTTGACGCGACTTTTTAGGCAGGTAGCTGATGTAATAAGGAGTAACATAGACTACTTTTATTTTAGAAAAAAAATAAATTCAAAATCCTGTAGACTACGCGAACGAAGTCGCGGGCACAGCTAGTATTACTTTAAATTATATTTTTACTTTAAATTAGCAGTTAGGGACAATTAAAATATAGTTCAGTGAGTTACCGCTAGCAACAGCTAGTAATTTTATAGTGTTAAGGCGTATAGTCCCTTGAACCGTCTGGCCGCAATTATGTGAACGCAACTCTCGCACTCGCCTAGGCGGCAGTACGCAAATCTGTGCATTTATTTGCGGGCAGCAGCGCCCGGAAAGCGCTTTATATCCATTTTCTCTGCGAGATATTGATTGATTTACATATGCAATGTTCACTTTTATGTGTAAAAATGTTTCTAAAGATCCAAGCCGTTTCGATGGAGTAGGGAAAAGTTGTGAAAAGTTGCGAAATTGCTAAATATTTTTTTTTGACAAAAGTATTGATTGCACGAAAAAATCAAATGTTGATATTATTGTTCATGAATTTATAATAAACATATATTTTTTTCAAACCAATTGACCTAGTCGTTACGGAGGAGTAGGCCTCAGAAAATCACTGTTTAATGGCACTTTTCGGGCGATGGCCCTTAACATAAATATTAACTGCAGCTAGAAACAATAAAAACATTGTTCACTGAGTTATTCTCGTCCTCTTAAGGTTCAACTAATTTGATGTCGTTAACACCTAACCTCAGCGTCGTTTACTATTCAAGACATGTAGAAAATTAATTCTTGTAGGATAACTTTGACCTTACGCGGTGCTAAGTGTTATAATGACGTTGTCTGGTTCGTTTATGACTGTTTTAGTAAAACTTTTTTTTTAGTTGTATGGAAAATTATTTTTCTTTACTTACTCGAAAATCCTCTTTAACCGCTTTTATTTTTCACACTAGTGCGGAAAAATGTGCGTGTTCGTCACCGCTACATTTGATTACATGTATCGTATCAAGCTGATTGCTAATCGACCCGCATGAGTCGTGCGTCAATACCAATTTAATCTTCGTAAGTGTATTGAGAAATGTCGTTTGATACACGTGGAAATTTGTCAGTGCAGCCCTAGGTTCTATATCACTCGAAAGTTAAAATTAAATTTATATCGAATATTTTCTTCTCGCTCTAGGTGGAGCGAGAGGGAATGTCAGACATTTACTGACTAAAAACCATCTATGTATATTAGTTGCCCTTTGCGTTATTGGGCCAAGATCATTCTTTGGATGCGGCGTGTGGTGCTCCGCCCAAGCGCAAACTCATATTTATGAGTATATTTTAATACAAAACATTATATTTATGACGATTTATTTATTTTTTCAAGTAAGTGTGCTGAAAAATATCGCTTGAAATACGTCTGCCCACTTGTATCAAAACGTAATAATGTAACAGTAGAAAATATTTACGTTTATTTATTTATTATAAATATATATAGAGTGAATAAGCTCCTCATAAACTAGTGCGCCTCACCATTAACGATTGCATCACTCAGGTGGGATCGCAGTCAAGCACCAGTTTATGTTATTTAAAAATAAATATTATTTCATCATTTATATCATAAGTAATTCACGACGATACTTTCTTGCTCAGAGCTCACAAATGTATCATAAAAAAGACGTGTGGCACTCGGGGACTGCCGCGGTAAAGCTATTGCATAGCATTTTTATCAACCTATGCAATTATAATTATTTATTTATTTTATTTATGCAGTATTTTTTTCCTTTGTATTTTTTTCTTTGATAGTAATTGAAGTTACACTTTCACACATTGAATTGAATTTTGACTGATTGTTCACTCATTTGTTTTCTTATCGGTCACCACGCTCAAAAAACAAATGAGTGGGGGGTGTTAGGTTATTTTCGTTACGGAATTTCTGGATTCGGTCTCCACGCTCAAGGCCCGCGATAGAAGCTACGCTATAGCTTAATAAATAAAGTACTAAAAATATACATACTTACCCTTCCTAAAGTCAAGCGGCTGCTTAAAGAACGGTTACAGTCTTTGAACTATGAAGAAACTAAAAAAATATTAAGTACTGTTAAATAATTCACGAATGAAGACTTAACCTCTTCCTTAATACCCTACAAACACCCGCTTGAAGGAACGGGATGGGTTTTTTAGTCAGTAAGAGTCTGACACTATCTCCCGCTCCGCCCAAGAGCGGGGGTTGTCATAAGATGATTTTTCCCATCGAAAAAAAAAGAAAAAAAACCCTCGCACACGTACACTCACAACTATAACACTCTCAGGTACATTCAACAACAGATTTCACTCTACACTTACCTTTGTTTTGATTTGAATTTTTTTTTTGTTTATTTTACCTACATTCCTTCTTTACCATATACTTTATAATTTTATTTACACTTATAAAAAACTTAATAACTATAATTACAGTAAATTACAAAATAAATAAATAATAAAACCCTACGCTAAAATACACTAACTAAAATATGGCGTCAAAAAACTCTTCCACATCGCACATTCTTTACCTAGAAAAATAGTAAATATTATTTCCGCATTAAAATGTAATTAGTTTTTCAAGATACGGGAGAGGGCACTGATTCCTGTAACACAGGTATTTCACCTAGCATGGGAGCCAGGGATTTCATTTTATTGTACCTTTTTTTATACCAGTAAAGATTATTATTATAATTAAATTAGATTGTTTAGTTCAATTGCCAAGTTAATCTAGGTCATCAAGATCCCTTAAGTACGGACTGAATAAATTAACCGACTTGGTATTCGCTACATGGATCTCACAAGTTTTTACGGTAGCAAAACCGAGTTGCAAGTCTTGGTTCTTTTACAAATTATGTTTTTTGATGGACTTTGTGTCTAGTATTGTTATGAGTTTACATAAAAATACTAGATAAGTACGTGTTTCGAGTTTCGCATAATCTAAAACTAATGTTGTTTATTGAAAACTTTAGACTTTAAACGACGACTATCGATATTCACGTACTTCACGTCGTTCATATGTTTATTTATTTGGCTCTTCAACAATGAGTGCACTATTACATATGTATAAAGAAAAAACAATACAATTTTACGTTTAAGTGCCCCATCACTTAAAGAAGAGCACTACATGCACTAATTTGTACGCCTTGACAGATATATAACAATAATTAAAATACAGAATAAATAATAGTAAGAATAAACAGATTTTTTGTTTTTTAATTTGATCATTAAATTATTTAATTTAATGATCAAAATTAAAAAAAAATATCTGGAAAATTAAATTTGGACAAACAGAATTTAGAAATTGACATTAAATATTAAATTTATTTTTGTTGTTAATTTTGTAACAATATTTTTTTTTACTTAGGGCACAGATGTATGGAACAAGTCGATATCTTCATCGTTCTCTTTGTATACTGCATACATTCTATGCAATGAGCAATGTTGCGTTGTCCAATCAAGTTGTATCATTTTGTATGGTGAGGCTGATTATTTTTTTCGTTTCCTGAAAAAAAATCTTGTGGAAGGTGGCTCAGTTTCGTCTACTGAGCAAGCCATTAAAGTTTGTGGAGGGCTGTCCCTTACACCTTGTATATTATTAAATATGACATTTTGCCCCAAATAAGTAAAAAAAATATGTAGACTACGTAGCGATGCATTACAACCAAACCACCACTTAACAAACAAACCCAATTTCATGTTCTCATTAAGAACCCCATCATGCGCAATAACATATTCAAAAGACTAAAATACTGATTGAATTCTGGCGCCGAACCAATCAGAAGGGTCAAGGTTCGAATCCGCGTGAGGCAAAATGCCTCACTTAAGAATTAACGATGGCGTGCGCAAGATTCAGTCCATTTGTTGTGATTGATGATAATAAGATCGTTTTATGAGCTCTTGATTGGTGCAAAAAGGCTTCTTAATTTAAAAGAATGAAGGAGCTATGTAGGTCAGTTTGGACTTAAATTTAAATTATTTGAGGTAAGCAAGGTTTTCAATTTTATGGAATAAATTCCAATGTGTTTCCTTCAAAGTGTTATCGATTAACCAAAAAATGGTACTTGAAGTTCAAGTATGCTAGCTTTTACTTGAAGACGTTTTCTTCATTTATTGTATTTTAATTTATAAGATTTCTGAATTATTATTTATTGGATTTTAATTTTATTTTTAACGTACTTATATAATGATTTTAATTTGTTGTAATGTTTTAATTTATAGTTTTTTTTTTTCCTTTTTTATAAGAATGAGTTCTAATATGTGTTTTTTTACCCGAATAAACTATGATTTTTTGTTTTGAGAATTATGGTTTTGGTGAGTCGAGTTACAATTATCATATTAACTAGTTTCCGCTAGCGGCTTCCCTTTCATCCACTTAGGGGTGAATATAGGAAAAACTTCTCGTGCTGGCCTACGTCATAAAAAGAAACCTTTTTCAAAATTTCACGCCCCTACGCCAAGGCTAGGTATAGTTTCGGCCGAGCGTTAATATCTCAATCAGTCAGTTTGTCCTATTATATAAATATACTTAGATAGATTAGAAACATGGAAATCGTATAAGACAATAATAGTATACTGTGAGTCCAGTACTAATAGACTAAGTACAGATTCTTAAAAAAGAACAGGAGAAAAACACCCCAAAATAGTCTTGATCAATGATATTCTAGTCTTGAAACATCACGGCTGTAATTACCGCAGATAACATCAGACAACACATAAACAACTATATCTACATAACCCCAAGATCTTAATGAGGATAAATACGACACACATCTTGAACAAACTACGTATTACGATCATTAGTTCATTACGTTCATTCGCAACCAATCATCTATGTATGAGGCTCAGCCTCTATAATAACATCCCTATTATGGATGTTATATAATCAGCTAAGTATTATCTTCCTCAATAGCAAACTTGTAGATAGTTGTCAGTAACAGCAGGGACCCAGCCGGGTCGAAGCCTACAGGGGCCAGGGTTATCCGAAAGGGCGCTCGAGCCGGTATGAAGGCTAGAAGGTACGGGGTGGGTCTTTTAGTCAGTAAGAGTCTGACATTATCTCCTGTTCCGCCCAAGAGCGGGGGATGTCAATGCATGATTTTTTCCCACTATAAAAAAAAAACTTGTAGATAACGAATTTGTCCAAAATACCATAATCGTAGAATAGAATAAACTTTATTGTAAACCAAAAAGTAACATAGCATAAACATAAACTTAAATCTGTGGGTACAATGGCGGTGTTATCGCTGACAGCGATATCGTACTCTTTTAATTCAAAAAGCAACTAAATGCACCAACATTTTTAGTCGATAGTTTTTTAAAAGACTTTACAGTAAATAGAAAAGTCGTGTTTTACTTTAATTTATTAAATTGTCTTACTATAAAAATTTACCGTGTTTTTACCCAAAATGTCCGGTTAAACTGGCTGGTCTGTCCGGTTAAACTGGGTGGTCTGTCCGGTTAAACTTGGTGGTCTGTCCGGTTAAATTGGGTGGTCTGTCCGGTTAAACTGGGTAGTCTGTCCGATTAAACTGGGTGCTCTTTCTGTCTTTTCGGTAACAAGACCTTGTAACCCTATGTACAACGGTCATCAAGCGTTTACTACCCGTATACCTACTCACTGTTTCACCACCTCATCGCACTAATTTGGTATATGCCGATAATGACGATATAACCGCTCCTGTGATGATCATACAATACAAGCTCATTTGTTTTAATCATATTTATGTCATCAAACGCAAAACCGTCATACGTAATGTTGTCAATTAGCAATTTCAATACCATGACAGAATTTGCAGAAATTTTAGTAGAGTGTGCACTTGCAATTTGTAAACTGATCTTGTTTGATTTGCAATTATTATTAAGCTTAATTTGCAAACAATGCGGAACACATAAATGAATTGATTTGAAATTGCTGTTAATGCAGTTATAATAATATTATTTGTATAATCTGCTCCCAATTATTTCGTCGATACTTTTAGTTTATAGTTACAGCTTAAAGTTTTAAACACAATGTTGTATCCTTGACCAGTTCAGTATTAAAACAATGCTATAATTATATAATCTCCACTTTCAAATAACTTATAAAATGTAATCAGTGCGACTCAAATCGATAAGTGTTATCATATTGAATTCAATAATAATTCTTAATGTTTTAGTTTGATATTAAACGCCGTGGGTACAAGTCACGGGGATTTGTATATCAAATTTAAAACACGTGCGAAGTAATTAGTGATGCAGCTGCGAAAATATTCGATGGTGTAAGTGATATATTTTGTGGTGTTAAACAAGTGAAAACGTGATAGTGGTCTTAATAAGTAAACACGTCTGTTGAATTTTCGAAGATATCAAAGTGCGAACGAAATCGTTGCCAACGCTGCTCCAAGAGCATTTTAATGTTGATGACTCGATAAAAACTATTGAGTAACCATTTATTTCTTTAAATAAAGCAACATGTAACAATTTCGAAATCAACTATTAATAAAATATCATCATTATCAGGCAACAGGAACTACTCATTATCTACATAATCGCTAATGTTTCGATTGGCATTGATTTCAATAATAATTGGAGGAGATTTACTCACGTAGACGGTACGGGCATTATGCGAATGATTATTTTGTTATGAAAATCATCTTAATTGGTTTATTCTAGTGCAGATATGTGTAAGCTGGTAGCTAAATAATAACAACCACACGGGTTGAGCTTCAAGGATAAGTTTCGCTTTCCGAGGTCTTTTCGTGGATGGGTGGCTATCATTTCTAAAACTCTGACTATCGTTAGGGATAGCAGCCACACATCAGAAGCCAGAAAATCTAACACCAGCCTTGCCAAGGTTGTGTAGGTCAGACAACACTAGACTGGAAAAAGGATAGATAGATCAACTGAAAAATAAGTAAACAATAAAAATGGATTTAAAGAATAACGTCCATGTACTTGATAGCCAACCAGTGGTGGACAAAAAGAACTTAGGCTGTTGGGCGCGGTTCAAAAGCCTGTTCGACGATAGAGGGTTCGATCTAGAATATGAATATGGACCAAGAAGTACGAGAGCGATCAATTTACTTGGTGAGAACCAAGATGCAGAAGAATATAGAAGAGTTTCTGAAAAGAAAATATCCCTTTCAAGAATCAGTAATAAAAAGGCACAGGTCAATAGTGTTCCTAAAGTCACTAATGCAGATAGTGATACGAATCGTGTGGTTAATTTTTATGAACAATTCACTACGTTGAATGATGAAGAGACCAAAGAGGAACCTGATCTGTGGAGGAAATCGGTCCGACATCGAGTGTCAATGAGACCAAGTGCCATTCTCACTAATATTATGGAGGAACCTGATGATGAAATAGAAGTGGTAAGTGAAAATTATAATCTTTTTAACTCGCAGGTTGTGTGTTGTAGGGCGCGAGTTCTAACCTAGCCAGGCGCATTACTTTGTGTAATTTATTTCATCATCACTCTCTCAAAACGGTGAAGAAAAACATCGTGAGGAAACTAGCATATCCTAGAACCAACAAATTTAAGACTTGTGTCATCCACCAATCCGCACTGGGCGATCGAGCAGAGGATTATGGCCTATTCCCTCTCCAAAACAAGAGGCCTGAGTCCCAGAAGTGCGACTGATTATATTTTTTGTTTAGTAATAGAATTGTTTACTTGCAATAAACCTGTTTATGAATAATTATTCGTTGAAATCACCTATGCATCACGGAAATCCGATCTTGGAATAATAATCTTATCAAAGAATAACAAATGGTATCAAATTATTTATTTAAAACGATTTCTTTCCTGTTTTTTGATTTATCTAGATATTATATCAATTTTGTTTAATTAGAAAAAGGTAGCCGTTTATTATTATTTATCGCAAACTTCTAGCTGTATTAGATTTAGAAGTTCGGTCACTGACTTTTAATAAGTGAAACTTGAAACTAGTTTTTTGTAATGTCTTAATGAGAGACCAAAAGAAACTGGTTTTCGATATATATTATCTGTGCACCGGTGACAGATTAACCTGTCATGGCAAGCGTGGATAGATTGGAATTAATCTGATCGGTCGGTAAACGCCTCTGGCAACACTGAGGGTCGTCGAAACATGACTTTCACTATAATTGGATTGCAATCAGATATCACAGGATGTGGAGCAATTACGTGGTTCATTGTATGCTGATTGCGATTTAGATATCTGAGATGAGTTTGATTTAATGTCTTGCTTCTGCACTTTTAAAACCACCGAGATGATTCATTCAATTTGTCTCTACATCACCCAAAGGTTGACTGATAGAAAATGCCTTAAGGCATTAAGTCCGCCTTTGTACTCTTTTGTGCATGAAAAATAAAATAAATACTTTAGCAGTCCATCCTAATATTCAAAATAAGAATTATCAACGTGAGAAGTTATCAACTTTTCCCGTTCAAAGTGGAGGGACAACCTTGTCACTCCCGCACCCGAAAAGCGGCACCCGTAAGTAGTCGATATGTACCTACATAATTATTTTCTTTTTTAAATGATGTTTAACAGTGCTTGACTGCGATCCACCTAATGGTAAGCCATGATGCAATCGTTGATGATGAGGCACACTAATTTATTATGCCAGCCGGGTCGAAGCCTACTGGGGCCAGGGTTATCCGAAAGGGCGCTCAAGCCCCGGTATGAAGGCTAGAAGGAACGGGGTGGGTCTTTTAGTCAGTAAGAGTCTGACACTATCTCCCGCTCCGCCTAAGGGCGGGGGATGTCAATGCATGATTTTTCCCACCATAAAAAAAAGAAAAAAAAAAGCCTATTCTCTCTAACCTTGAAGACACCTAAATTATAAGTGGACGGGAAGACCACAGCAGTCAAAAGGTTTCAGTCCTATATCAAACTTTTACCGTCTAAATCCCAGCTGTGTCCTTCAATTGTCCTTTCCGTTCTAAGACCATGATATCTCTTTCAGAAATTCCCCGTGGCTCTAACAGGCTCTGTGTATTATGGACATTTCCTTCTTCTAAGACATGTCTAGGTCCCAGTAGTGGGTACATTATTAGACAAATTCTGCTATGCTATTATTATATGTCTCACATATCGTAGTGACAAACCTTATCTAAAAATAATGTATACTACCCTATATAAAATGGATTTCATTTTCGGTTTTACCCTTATGGAAATCAGCACCGGTCCTTTTAGCAATGTGGACTCAGGCATTAGGCCCAAATATCCTTAGATCGTTGAATGTTCATTTACATATGCTAAAATATTTCTTTACTCTTGCCAATTTCGAATGTTTTCACTGAATATCAACCATTTAGGTTTTTTTGTGGGAAAATCACCCAATGACAGCCCCCGCACTTGGGAGGAGCGGGAGTCAGTGTCAGACTTTTACTGACTAAAAACCCACACCTGTTCCTTCGTTGCCTTTTGTACCGAGGCCGAGTCTTCTTTTCAGAAGCAGACCCTTGGCCCCAGTAAGTTTCGACCCTGCTGGGCCCTTACGGCTGACAACTCAATCAACAGCATCAACATTATTTTTTAAATAGTATACCTAATAGGTTTATTTCCGTAGAACGTAAGACCGTAGAACACAAAAGGCAAAGAAGGAGCATACGTTTTTTGGGTGGGAAAATCATCTAAATAACATCCCCCGCCCTTGCCCTTGGGCGGAGCGGGACATAGTGTCAGACTTTCACTGACTAAATACCCACTCCTGTTTTAGACTTTTACTGATTAAAATGCCATTATTCCATGGCCCGGGGATCTCTTATGTATCACCCATGGCCCCAGTAAGCTTCGACCCTGCTGGGCCCCTACGGTGACAACTCCTTGAGGCGCGCGTGGAACAACACGCGCTGTCGACGACTTGGACTCAATCCAGACATCCTTTTCACAGTCATACAACGTCAGCTCATCTCCCTTTAAAGTATGACGTAGTATATGGATGGCCTCTATTTACTATACTATTTATTACTTAATTAAATATCCATATCAGAAAATAAGCACTACAATGCTTCTCCGTCTATGATCGACAGTAATTTACCTGTCCGTTCGGCTTCGAAAGCGAATATTCGATTACAGTCTTTACAATAGGCTCGAACAATACTGGTCTTGGTAGCCACACAATGGTGGATAATGGTCGACAATGGCAGCTGTGGGGATGCCCATTCACGTTGCGTCACTGATGTGACGGCTGGTCCATTGTGTAAACAATTGAATGGGGAGAAGCGTGGGTTTTTGATAGAGTCCTACCTACACGTGTTGATAATTAGAAGTTCTATGAATATCCAGCCAGTTTGAGTGGTTGTAGGTGCGGGCTTGCGGACGGCGAGCAATGGGTAGCTCGCTGTCTGACTGTCCGGTAACAGTCCGGACCGAGCCCAAGTCGTTGACGGCGCACACTGTTCCCGCGCGCCTCAAGGAGTTGTCAGCAACAGCAGGGGCCCAGCCGGGTCGAAGCCTACTGGGGCCATGGTTAGCTCCGAAAGGTGGCGCAGCCCCGGTATGAAAGGCTAGAAAGAAAAGAGTGGGTTATATAGTCAGTAAGAGCCTGACACTATTTCCCTCTCCGTCTCCGCCCAAGGGCGGGGGATGTCATTTGGGTGATTTTAGCTAGTTTGAGTGGCCTATGTCCCACTCTAGGATGGAGTGCGAGGGCGTGTCAGACTTTTACTGACTCCCACACCTGTGTTCCTTGGTTATTCTTTGTTTTCTACGACCGCAGGGTTCCCCCTACGTTTTTGCGTTTACGCGTGAGCACTACGCGCCGTCGACGATTCATGCTCGATCCAGACGATTTCCGAACGACCGGAAGGCGAGCTAGCCATCGCTCGTCTTCTGCAAACCCGCACCTATCGAGGAACTTATTCTAGAGCTAAGAGAATGTTCGGCAGAGTATAACTCTTTCGAATATCCGCGGCCCTGGAGTGAAAAGGGCGAACATAAGAAAGACAGGTGGTTATTTGTCTGGAAAAATTCTGACATACCCTCACGCTCCACCCAGAGTGGGATAAGTTATTGACGATTTCTGATCTTGCAAAAAGGATATCCTTTGCTCTGCACGAAAAAATAAACTTAAACTGTGACTAAATGGTACTGACTGTGCTGTTTATAAGTCAGCCGCGAACGGAGTCGCAGTCACAAGCTAGTCAATAATAAAAAAAAATATTTCCATTACCCATGAACAATGAACCATGTCCCAAAATAGCCAGCCGTGGCTGTTATTGTATAAACAACTTCATCACCCATCATGGCAATAAACCAATTTGAATTTCAAAAACAAATTATGCCAATTGCTGCAAGGTCTCCTATTAAAGAAATTGATGATGATCATCATATGTCAACCCGTAAAATTTCAATTGTATTTGTCACATTTTGATAACCATAAATAAAAGAGGGTCATTATGGCAATTGAAAGTAATATTGGAATACAAAAATGGACCCACCCATATTGGGTGGGATGTCCACCATGGATATCCATTTTTTATGCCATATTTTACTTATCTTTGCGATCTAGGACCACGTTTTTTCTTTCCAAATTCTCCGAGGGTTCAGGAGTCGACATTTTTTTTCGTCGGTAGACAAAACATCTGTCAACCCTATTGTATGGCTTACACAATCACCAGCCAATTCATTATATGTATTATTAAACGAATAGCTGCATCAGCTAACCCAGCGCTGGCCACGCCATAATCACGACAGTATCTCCCCTTTATGTAGAGTAGCTGGAGAGAAGTCATAGCATCCTCTTTCCGCATGACGCAGATCCTCACCGGACATGGAAAGTTCGGGAGGTTCCTGCACCTGATACAGTTGGAATAAACAAAAACACCAGGGTGCCACATGCCTGGGACATGGTGGAGCAGATGGTGGATGTGAGCGTCGCCTGCTTACAGCACCGTCGTGTCCTCATGGACGTGGAAAAGACGTATCGGTTGAATACCATTCAAACCACTAGTTCAACGATGCCCGTTTAGTTATCAGGTTAAACTGTTATTGAATGACATTGAAAAGTACGTCACTTTATATACGTTTCTACACATTTATTATTAAGCTACTGACTGAGACTAATAAATTAGTATCTTGATGTAATTATGTACCGGCTAAGTTCCCTTCGTTACGTATCTGTCAGCTGTTAAGTAACCTACCTACTTATAATCCCCGGATTCTCAAACGATACTTTACTTTACTTTGAGCGAGAGAGAGTCAGGTTCTGACTAACACCGACCTATGATCTTTCACTTACACACTCTTTTGAACAATTCTGCAGCTGATCTGCGTTCTTACCT
Organism: Mythimna albipuncta; assembly: GCA_929112965.1. NCBI lineage: Eukaryota > Metazoa > Arthropoda > Insecta > Lepidoptera > Noctuidae > Mythimna > Mythimna albipuncta. The sequence goes on along the minus strand of OV815974.1, from coordinate 7,880,532 downwards.
TTCGGACCATGACCCATGGTGATGAGGAGGAAGGGACGCTAGGACTTTTAAGGATTCCGTATGCAGATGGAAAGGATCCTGTGACTCCTTAAAAGACCAGCCTAAAATAGTTCCTGCGCAAAATAACGTCTCTTAGAGCACATCATTGTGGAAACTGTATATGGGTCTACCCTGATCTTCGGTGTATTTGACTTTCCTACTAGCATTCTTACACCCTCCTACTCTTTTTTCGCTGGGGTTTTTTTTTTCGATGGGAAAAATCATCTTATGACAACCCCCGCTCTTGGGCGGAGCGGGAGATAGTGTCAGACTCTTACTGACTAAAAAACCCATCCCGTTCCTTCAAGCCTTCATACCGGGGCTCGAGCGCCCTTTCGGATAACCCTGGCCCCAGTAGGCTTCGACCCGGCTGGGCCCCTGCTGTTGCTGACAACTCCTTGAGGCGCGCGGGAACAGCGCGCGCCGTGGACGACTTGAGCTTGGTCCGGACTGTTCCCGGACTGCCGGACAGCATTCTACCCATTGCCCACTGTCCGCAAGCCCGCGTCTACGGTGGCTGGAAATCGGGATCGGAATCCCGGTGGCGGCGGCGAGAGCGCCGTTGCCTGATGCGGTCGGCCTCCTCTTTAGCGAGCATTACTGCTTCGCAGAAGTCGGCGACCGCCTGCCACTCCTCCTCGCTCCGGACCATGGCCTCGACCAAGGCCCGGCGCGAGAGGTCTCCGCCGCCGATCACCCCAACGAGGGCACGGCGATGCTCCGTCCAAGCAGGGCACACCGCGATTGTGTGCTCCACCGTGTCCTCCGGGCGTTCCGCACAGTGGCGACACCCGGGCGTCTCTTCCGCTTTGATTCGGAACAGGAACCTCCCGAACTTGCCAATTCCGGTGAGGACCTGTGTCATGCGGAAGGTAAGGACGCCGTGAGGTCTTTCCAGCCACGCCTCAAAGAGGGGACTTATCGCCATAATTGTGGCGTGCCCATTCACTGGGGGGTCATGACCACATCATGATTTTAGAACTTCCTCCTCAATTACGTTCCTCCACTTGCTCCAACTTTTAACAACATGCACTGACTTCTAATGATTTTCTTCTTACATCTTAAATTCCAACGCTGCGTCTTCCTCCTTTGTGACGGCAGCGTTGCGGTGTTCCAACGTTGGAAGGCCGCCCACAAAATGAGCTGATTATCTGGTGAGGACCGTGGAAATCTGATGGAAGCGAGATGCATGGAACCGTTCATTGTTATGACACTTGGGGGAGGTCTTTTTCTAACAGTGCACGTCTTTGGCCTGAAATGATGTTAAGTATCTTAAATTGAAATTTTAAGATGAGACTTTTAAATGACTTAGGTACGATTAAGTAACGTTTGAGAAACCGGCTGTAAGTAATTGACAGATCACTAAGATATGATAGTGAAAATAAATAGACATTAACTGTGTCGATAAGATTAACTTATCTCCTGCACTTATTATTTTATATCTTAACTATTTTACTTACGGTATACCTGTTTTTGATAATGTGGGATAGTAAACAAAGAGAAACTGGTTTTTGTGAAATTTATCATTACCTATGTATTACGAGCTGGTCTTGTTCTGCTGCGAGGCAAAGAAAGAAAGAAAGAAAAGCATGTTTATTTGGCACACCATGATTCATGATCCAAACTAATTACAAAAAAAAAACTTTTAAAGAAACTTTTCGTAGGTCTAATTGTATATTACGATTAAAAGAAAACCGGTCTCGAATCACCGCCGTCAATACAGTTACATTTACTATGCATTTGTCTTCAAAGACTTTTCCCCATTCTTCGACTTTTCATGAGTTTTTTCGTTCCACTCGTCGCGCTATCTCCTTCTGACCCTGTCACATCCCCGGATCTTGTTGTTCGAGATCCAGTTAGTCATTGATGGTTGCATTCACTCAATTGTGCTGCATGTCAAAAAAACCGGCCAAGTGCGAGTCGGACTCGCCCATGAAGGGTTCCGTAGCAGTAAGTAACATAATATAAAAGTTCTTGTAGTTCGTTATAACTTTGATCGATGTTTTAATAATAGTGTATTTTTTTAGATTTATGACGTCGTTGTCTTTCGAACCAATTTTCGTTGGCAGTTTGTATGGTAATGTACATCATATATTTTTTTTAGATTTACCATTCTCTTATTTTAGAAGTTAGAGGGGACACACACACACATTTTACCACTTTGGAAGTGTCTCTCGCGCAAACTATTTAGTTCTGAAAAAAATGATATTAGAAACCTCAATATCATTTTTAAAGACCTATCCATAGATACCCCACACGTATAGGTTTGATGAAAAAATAATGTTTGAATTTCAGTTCTAAGTATGGGACCCCAAAAATTTATTACTTTTTTTTCTATTTTTGTGTGAAAATCTTAATGCGGTTCACTGAATACATCTACTTACAAAGTTTTAATAGTATAGCTCTTATAGTTTCGGAAAAAAGTGGCTGTGATATACGGACGGACAGACAGACATACATGACGAATCTATAAGGGTTCCTTTTTTGCCATTTGGCTACGGAACCCTAAAAAAGGCTCGAAAAGTAACAATTGGCTTAGCGAGTTAAAAAACTTTTTGTTTTTATTCAGAGGTGTAAAACAAATGATTCCTCCGCTCTGGGTAGAACGAGATATTTTTTTATTGTTGTTGTTACTTCCTCATGTAGTATGACGATTTGCAGTCTATTACCGACTTACCGAGTACATAAATTAATGCGGATTTGATTCAGTAGCTGATAACCAGCGCTGTAGCTTCGTCTCGTATAATATAGGTAAGTCCCCCAGCGGCCATCGTTCGCTCAGCATAACGAATGATAGCAGATAAGTGTGCCACTATCTTAACTGATAAAAAGCGACGATATGGTTGACGCTGCCGCGAAGATTGACTTAAACACCATAAGTTGTAGCTGTCAGGTAACACTGACTTCGGCAGAAAATTCCACGCTTTAATTCCACGCACAAAATATATTGAAAACATATTAATTGTGTTCATCACTTATTCTATAGGTATGCGCCATATTTAGGAGATTCCAACCGTTTTTTCTTCTTTCATTTCTTCTTCACTAAAAATAGAGTAGTAATAATAGATTGAGTAGTAATAGTTTTATGTTATTTCTTAAGGATGGATGGAAAAAAAGGGAGGCCAAAAAAAGATAGATTAATTTTGTGAGGAGTATAAGGAAAGAAAAGGAAATCAGAAAAGAACAAGTTGCGCCAACCTCAAGTTAAACATGGGACAAGGAACATGATGATGATATTTACTTAAGTACCTAACAATTTTATTCTTATTAATACTTACTCTAAATTATACTGTTCTATTAATAATTCAATCAAGAACACAGTAATCTGCATTAATGTTTGCGAAATTCATCAAAATTATCATTTTCGATTTATCAATGAAGCTCATTCATCCGGAATTGTAGGTACACCTCATTAATAAATCTTCAAACTGCCAGTTGATTTTCAACCTAAACTTTTATCAAATAAGGTAAATATTCGTAAAGCTTAGTGGATTTCGAGAGCTATTTCCCGTGCATAATGAACATAGACGGGATATAATCCTCTACGTAAAAGTATCACGGGATAGATAAGCGCAAAAGGTCAAGTTTTACGAGTCAAAACACACTCACACATACAAAGGTTTCACTTACAGGGAGTGTGCCCACGCACTCCCCGCTAAAGATCATTAGAGCCATACATACTGGAGTATACATGACAGGTTTGCCGGCACAGTTATACTAGACAGGTAAGCTTGTTTAGAAACCTGCGCAGTACTGCAACTTACACACTCCGAATTATCTGTTTAACTCAACTGTACAGACAAACCATTCACTAGCGTATATGACTACCTTAACATTTTATTTATTTATTTGGTACATTGAATATTATTTTGGAACTTCATTAATTAGTGTAGCAATTCATTATAGGCTAACACCACATGCACTCTTTATAGTTATACATAATAATATTTTTTTAATTATACGTTAAATAATCACAAAAAAGGCAAAAAATAAAATAGGTCATTAATAAATAAAATGAAATTTCAACACAACAGTTAAATTAAAGTATAAAATTAAAAATCTTTTGTAATTCTTTTGTAATTTTATACTTTTAATTAGGACTGATTAGGTATTAAATAAAATAAATAATACACTTGACTTCGTAATTCACAGCACATTGATAAATAATAATAATAATTTTTAAACGTACGAGTGTCTATTGTACGATTTACACACATTTAATATCGTGTTAGGGGAAATTGAAGCGATTGTGAAGTGATTGTCATAAATTTGCATGATAACAAATGAACCCGTCCGAACTTTTGATTGTTTCATGGTCAGCCCGAAGCACGGGCGAACGACCAATCGGTCGTTGTGAATTAGAGATAATATTACGGAGATTCAACTCTGATTCTCTATTTGGAATTTTGTCGATTCGCTTTTCATCTCTAGGTACATATTCGAGTTTTAGTAGTGTTTCCTTTGAAGTTTCTGCGTCTGCCTCCGCTTTAGATTTTGGTTCCGATTCCGGTGAACTAAATTTAAAAACTCTGGTTCCACTAATGTGAATTGACACCAATTGACACGGTGTGAATCGTACAATAGACACGTACGGTAAACTCAAACAATTATTGGTCAGGAGTGTATCTGAAGCGTATATAGGTACGCATGCGTACACCCTGTTTTCGCTTGTTGTATGGAGCTGGCCTTCTGTAACTATCTATTCTGTGGCACAAGTATTGCCGCTGACGGCTCCTAATAGGCTGGGCGATGGAGTGCCATAGTCTAGTCCTTACGACGGGCTGACGTTGATCCCTCGCTAGATGGTTATTGATCCAGCCTAATAGCCGTACGGGATTTACCGGGTTTTTGCTTAGAATTAGGTGTCTTTCATTTGTTTTCACGGCTTACTGTCTCGTGTCGTTATTAGATCTGCTACGACACTTTAGTTTGCTGTTTTAACTTAACAAGCTTACTCGTGTGGCCTGTTTGAAATTAATTGGAACAATACTGTTTTTAATTGTCTTAATCACGCACATTGATATTAATGCATGTTTTCATTCGTAAGAATCGACTTTCTCCACCCTACCTATTCTGTGGTACTTGTACGAAGGAGATTATTATTATTATCGTCATAGTTTGATCTAAATGTATGTCATTCATTTATATATGTATGTATTTAGAAATATATCAGTATGTTTATCAGTTGTCTAGTAGGTACCCACAACACAAGCTCTGCTTAGCTGGGGACTAGACGGCGTTGTGTGATAATTGTGGAATATTATTATTCAGAAACGTGCTCAGAGGACTGGCAGCATTACCATTCTAATTCTGATTTCTAACAAATAAAGCGTGAGTCATTCTAATTTACCATGGTTTAAAATTTCATCATTGAAAGATTAAACACTAATTATTGTCTAACTTATTCAGCCGTATTACGAATATTGGAGTTCTACGACGAATGTGTTCCAAGCGCTTATATAAACTTGATCTCCAGGATATTTGGAACGAACATGACGGCGCCACTTGGAACCGTGGCTTTATAGTAACATAAAGATAAGATGTTTTAGCCGCCTATATCTTGTAACATATTACAGCGCAAGACTGTTTCCTTTGGAGCTACGTAAAGTTCAAAGTCAATATGAGATGATATGATAAGCCGCGTAAGAAAGAACAACTGAAAGCTAAAGACAGACGATATATACTTATTTCATACAAATTACAAAAAAATATAATAACTTTTATCAGTTATAATTCCACGCAGTCATTTTTTTGAAGTGAAAACTTCTTTAGCGGCGTTGAGCACTTTTTCTGTAATGGGTATAAAATCTTAAACTCGCGTCAGGACACGTGACCTGATCGAAAAAGCGTAAGACGGATGGAGAGTAGACAGCTATCCCCTCTCTACGGCGCGGCGAAAATGTATGCCTGGGCCTACTGTTTCAAATATATAGATATATATAAATATATATATATTTCAACGTATATAGATATATTATATATATATATATATATATATAAATATATCTATAATAATCAAGTTTTCACTTCTGCCGGCACTCCCGGAGTGCAACCCGTCTTTTTTTTCTTTACAAACAAACATTGTTCGAAATTTCTACAGATATTCTAGTAGGTACAAGATATACGAAGTCTACTGGGGCCATAGGTGAAGCGAAAGAGATCCCCGGGGCCCTGGAACGATGGCAAAGAAGGAACAGGAATAGGTTTTTATTCAGTAAAAGTCTGATACACTCTTTCGCCCTGCCCAAAAAGGGGGGATGTCATTGAATGATTTAACCCACCTAAAAAATAGTACAAGATATAAAAAATAAACAACTTTAAATAATATTAATCGAAACCGCTTCTGGAATATACAGGAAAATTTTATGTAATATGAAATTAAGTAACGAGTTAGACACGTAGCAGTACAATTGCTACGAGAATTAAGGAAGGAGTCTTGCTTTTTACGTTGACCAAAAAACCGTCAGTGTTTTTGCTAAATTGTGTTAATTTGATTTTCCTTTGTTTTGACGCTTTCAAAAATACATTAAAACTGACTTGCACCATTTAACTATAACAATAACAAAGCCGTTTTCAGTTGTCAAATCGTCGAATTGACCGTGATAGGTAGCCGTTTCACGGCTGGTTAAGGTTTAATTATCTATCGTTATAGTTAAATGGTGCAACTCACCCTATGGTTATATGATATAATTTGAAGTCAAAATACAAACATATCAAGCGAGTCTACAGCTTGAGCAAAAAAAATTGAATCGACGTTTAAAGGTATCACGGTGTCTACTTCTCTTTTTTTCCAATTCTCCTTTCGCGGGTATGCTGGAAGAGATTTCGTTAGAAATAAGCATCACCTATGTACCTATTTTTCTGTTTCTGTCTTCTTTGTTTATATAAGCTAAGTGTGTACATGAATTGTTAAATAAATAAATAAAATAAATGTACATAAAATATATTTTAGGTAGGTATGTACGTATCTTTAAAAGCCTATAAGTGCACTTCATCAAATTGTCCACTCTATTGAAATGTACACATAATCTCTATCGGAATACACGTATCAGAATAGTCTACAGATCAAAATATTTAATAAAAAACAAAATATAATTTTAATTATATATATTATACTTAGGAATTTAATCATTTACAATAAAAGTATTCTTCTTGTTCCCTAAAAAAACATTAAGAATAACTGCAACGATTTACGATTGCGTCTTAAGAAGTCTTAAGTTGATTTTTTTGGAGATTAAAGAAGTTACAACAGAATAAAAAGATACCTAAAACATTTAATGAAACTCACGATGACATTGTAATCTTTTCCTTAAAGCTAACTTTTCCACGAACTGACTTTTCGTTTCCCAACTTTCTGTTGTCTTTACCCTTTATTGTCTCCGTTTAAGGCCTCAGCTCCCTTACAGTGCCAAAAAACAGTAACTTTTTGAAGCCTACTCCTCGGTACCTAACTATTTATTACGGATTACTACTGATACTTTTGCCAAAAAAAAATTAACAACACAAAATTTTTTCGCTGGTTTTCCCTACTTCATTTTAAACGGTTTTGATCTAAAGATACATATTTCACAAAAAAAAAAAGCTGGTTAAATGTTCTTCAGAATGTACATAGCATATGTAAATCAATTAATATTCTGCAAAGAAAATGGTTTTAAAGGTCAGGCGGGCGGCAGTACGAGTTGTGTGCATTTAACTTCGGCCAGTTGTCCAAGGGACCATACGCCTTAAATGGATTTCAAAGCAGCAAAAGTTTCGTCAGATATTTTCCTTTTTTAAAGACATTGTAACTAACTCAATCCTTCTTTGAAATGCAGTTTTTAAACAACTGTAAGGTATTCTTTTGTTGTTTGACATTTCATGCAACCACAAAGAAAAACTGGTAAAAAATTAATGTAGTTTATAGCTGAGATTTAAATCTAATTAGTAGTCTTGTTTGTTCAAAGAACCGACGTTTTAATATTTTCTTTTACCTTGTAGACTCGCTGACGTTTTGTTCCTGTCTTTTTTTTCTAAGAAGGCTCGCTTCATTCTGAAGCTGTTATTTTATTTTCCACCTGTTGTTAGCTATGTTACTTTTTGGTGTACAATAAAGTTTATTCTATTCTTTTCTGTTTCTGAAAATCGAATCTATCTGTGTGTTTGTTAGAAAGAGTCAATGCGGCTATGGAATGCAAAAGGCAACTGAAAGGACAGGGGTGTGTTTTAGTTAGTAAACGATTCTCTATTAATTCATTAAACCCCCAGCCATTGTGCCTATTGTGTCTGTAATTTCCACGATTGAAAGATGATCCCTACATTGAGACAATTTATGTGATGATTTCACATTCTCAAAATAAATTATTATTTTATCGTAACTGGCGGTAGTCGTAATAAACCCCTAAATACTTTCTATATATCTACTATCATCACTTTTCCCGTGTTGAACAATTCTAAATTACTTACATCAGTGTCTGTGGCTATCTAGAATCATGTACAGTTGCTATCACGGATCTTGAACGCTCGGCGTCAGAGTGGGGATCGCTTTGGCATTCCATACATTGGCGAGCCAATCGTCTTCGTTGTTAATACATGCAGCAACGCAGTGAACGAATGAGGAGTGACGTTTATGACGCGATGGCGCGGCCAGCCTATCACTGACACTTCCCGCCCCCGCGTTGCAATTCGCACCACTAAACAGACCGAATATTTGACTTCTGCGCAAATGATGGCAACCTTTCAAATTGTTGGGGTTAAAAGGTCACCAAAGAGAAACTTCATTTTAAGGATTTCAATAATAACTGTGTATTATCCTTTTCTTTATATTGGGAAGGTGTGTTTCAGTAACATCACGTGAGACGTGTGCTCCTAAGCAAGGCTAGTGGAATACAGTAACTGTAACTATACTAGGGATTTCAGTCAAGTGGTCACGGGGACTCTATCCATTAAATATAATATTTATTGCTTAGAAAGAGAAAGACCATAGTGTTGAAGCAAGATGGATTTGTTTTTGTTATATTCCAACACAAATGGTGAAAAATATTTGAAATAGGCACACAAAGTTGCAATATTTACACATTCTTGTATGATATTAATTACGAGTATCTGATGTAAGCATTGTTCAACGTTTGCAAACGTTGTACTACAAAGATATCGAACTTAAACATAAATCGAAAGAAATATACTAAAATTGCGATTGAAAAATACTGACGGTGAAAATATTGTGACCTCTCGATCCCCGAGCAAACGCGCTCGCTCTCTCATTATCTTTCTATTGTGTCTCTAATTTCGGTATTCAAAAGTTCGTGTTACAATCCATTCTCATACCTAACAAATACTAGTCTATTAAACTGTATTAAAATAGTTCGAGCCGTTTCGAAGGAGTGAAACCGCAATATTCGTGACTCGAGATATTTATATAGGGTGACTGGTAATTAGTGTACGATACTTATTAAAAATCAGCTGTTCTGTACATTAGGCAAACATAAATGTACTGAACAGCTGATTTTTTTTTCGCGATTTCTGGTTTGTTCCCATAGTAAAAGTTGTTGGTTATCATGAGCACAATCACGTGTTTAGGTATCGTACACTAATTGCCAGTCACCCTATATATTAGATTTTAGACATACTTTGACAGGAATGTCAATATTCTATCTACCTGTTTCGATCTCCTGTGTGTTGACATTTTGACGCCTGAGGTGGGGACTAGTGCACCGCGATGGCGTGTTCTGGTCAGTTGAGCTGCGTTGAGCAATATCTCAACGGTTGGCTGTGCAGCCGAGATTCAGCTCACATGGCTACGGAATAATCTGAAATTCTGCAGCATTGGTTTTATTGAATAATGTTTCAATTAATAATGAAAAACACGCATCGTTACATAATTTATTTATAATTGAATATGTACGACGGAATTTAAATAATCGTACAGGGTGAACACAAAAAGTAAGTCAAGTATCAATGACATGTATTATTACTGTCGACTTGAATGTAGCCTTCCATCTCATTTCGTTACGGACATAATTGACAAAATTGACACTAGAGCAGGTAGTTTTCAAAATTATTAATTTCATAAACAATTGTAGCTATAGTAATAAAACTAAATCGGTTTCTAAGAGAAAAATTTCCCTACATTATGTAATTTTTTTTAAATCATTTTTTATTCATTGTTTGTGAAAAGTTATATAGCTTACTACGTCTCGTATTACCACCAAAAAGCGCATCAATATCTAATGAGTGTAAAACTTCAAAAAAAAAAAATATTTCTCATGACCAGGTTTTCCAATGTGCTATGAAGCGCAGCGCTCGCGAGCACAAAAACCTTGAATTTGGACTTTTGGATGTTAATCAGACTTAGTATGTATACCATAGGTCAGAATGGGGAGATACACATGTCCATCAGCTTACGCTTCAGTGACATAAGCAATGTGCCCTTAAATAAATCCTTCATGGACCAATTCCCTGCTGGAGTCTGTTTCCTGAAAGCTATAACCTAGGGGTCTTTAAGTCAAGAGTGAATAAATTGCTTCTAGGCAAGCGTGTTCTATAGTCGGTCAAATCATCGCTTACCATCAGGTGAGATAGTGGTCAAACGCGAGCCTATCCAGTAGCTTTTCCGGTCATTTTCTGTTCGGCACAATATTCCTTTGTTTCTACGGTTACATATCCTATGAATCCTGAGCAGAGTAACATAACATTGAATTTATAGAAAACTATATCCTTAGTCGATTTCTCAGAACCGAGTGTACTTTTCTGTGATACTTTTGAGGAAATAATCAATGTTACAGGGAACAAAGAAAATTCTAATGTTCACAGAAAACAGCTGTTTATTGTTTGGGTAAATTGTTATTTATGGGATCGGTGAGGGAATACCTAGACTTGTGCTGGTCTTCTTATAAGAAATACGAGTCACTCTATCATTATTTTCAAAATAAACCTGCAGTTTCACTAGTATGACATCTCATGCCGAAACTGAAGGAAAAAGTACCTACGTTAAATATTTGCCTGCTGCGGTCTTCTCGTCCGATCATAATTTAGGTGTCTTCGAGGCAAGAGTGAATAATAAACTAGTGCACCTCACCATCAACGATTGCATCACTGTTTACCATCAGGTGGGATTGCAGTCAAGAACTGGTTTATATCAATTTTAAAAAATATGTATTTAAATCATTAACAATATCATCATGTAAATAAGGGTACACCACCTGATAAGAATAGCGATAATATTTTTTTGTTTGTAGGAGGTAATCTCTGGAAGTACTGCTAAAAATTTTTCACCTATAGAAAGCTGCTTTATTCCTGAGTGACATGTCATAGGCTATATTTTAACTTTTTAAGTACGCGGACGAAGACGTCGGCAAAAGTTAGTCATTGATATTATTGATGACTAGCAAAATTATACCCAAGGAAAACAATAACCCCTGTGCTAAATGTCGTCCGAATCCGTTCAGCCGTTGGAACGTGAAAGAGTTAGAAACACACACACATACAAAACCTTTATAATATTAGTGTGATACAATTAATTACAAGTACCTATTTACTCTGTAAAATTTCCAATAGCAATAGGAACTATGCACTATCATCTGACGTCTTATAAGTACGTGTGTATGTAGGATTGTAGGCATAGGTAAAATACAGCGTCGTGAAAGATATAGCGCTATTACCTATCTGTTTTTACACTGAAAGATTGTACCACACATGTTTACCTTCAAATGATATAAATCTCCAACTATAATCTTTGTTATAATGAATATTTTATCTAGCAGGGAATCAGCTAAATCGGTTCACGCCATTTTTGTTGTAATAAAAAATATCCATGTCTGACGAGGATATTTTGCTTATCTGTCCTTAAATTGGTATCTTTTATTTAATTACAAATCACGGTCTTGTTTCAATGTTGTAGGTATGCATGACAAGATTTTCATTTACTCAAACGGAATAGAATTGTTTTTGTGTTGCTGGCACCCCGCGTCACTGCGGGTTGCCAGCACAATGTTATAAATATACAAAATCGGCCAGCGCCGGTGGGCAGCGTTATACTACACTTTATGTTAGAATCTTTTAAAAGCAAAATTAAATACAATAGAACACAAAAGTGTTATTCTGCAAATAAAATAAAGCTGCCGTAAATCCAATATTAGTTGTTTGATATTCGAGTATTGAAAGATTTACACCGTGACATTAATCTTACTCGGCGCCCGCCACCGCTGTGCGTACGTGTACCACAGATACACTGGAAGAGACCAACTCTGTTTTTGTATTCTCAGTATCTTATTTTTGCTTGTGAATACAACTGTTCAGAGGCCTTACCATGACGTGTGCCACGGGTTGTGTAAAAGTGAACCCCGGGACCCTGGAACGAAGGCAAAGAAGAAATAGGTTATTTAGTCAGTGAAAGTCTGACACGCCCTCTCGCTCCACCTAAGGGCGGGAGATGGCATTGGGTGATTTTCCCATCTAAAAAAAGAAAACATGAAGATTAAAATGTCGCACGTGCAAACTCCATCCTTTTGACAGTTTAGTTTTGGCCGACAAATGGATCGTGTTAAGACCTCGTGGTTTATGACGCGACGCTTAAAGCCATTGATTGACCATAACTTCACTATTGTTTTACCAAAAAAAGACCTGTAGCTATTACAAATTTATTTATTTATTTATTTCACAAGCAATTTAAAAGAAAAAACTTATTAGCTCACTTAAAAAAATACGGAAAAAACATCTAATTAAGCTTTAGAACGACTGTAGACAGGAGACCGCACGCTGTTTTTCCCTAAACAAATTGCTGGAGTGTTCGCAAATAGTTGCAAATTGATATTTATTCGATACGGCACGGTGTGACCGCGGCCCACACGTTGCACGTCGCCAGTCTGATTTATACCGACGTGAATTAGTTAACAGCTTTTTTGTTGACTGTACTATATCGAATGTGGAAATTACAAATGGCTTTAGACATGTAATGTGCTTTTGGATTTTGAACACTATGGCCCGTATTAATAAACGTTCCTCAGCCCAAGAACTCGTACTTAATACCAAGCTTGAGGTCTTGATCGTATTAATAAACGAGATTCACAAGCTTAAGCTCAAGGTCAAGTTCGAGCTCAAGCTCAGCTTAGGTTTACGGCATCAGCCGAGTGTTGTCTGATTAATAAACGAAACTCGAAACTTAAGTTTACAACAATCTCTGTACTTGAGCTGCCAGATCATGAGTGTAGACCGACCGGGACTTGAGGTCGTGATTATCGTAGCAAGAAACATGGAGTTTGTAAATATTTTGGGTCGAATTAATTAGGTATTACGACGAAATAGAGAGTACTATTATGCTATTTTATGGCCTTTGCGATATCGTTTATCAAAAATTGATGTAAGAAATGCTTCAAATCCTTTTGGATTGCCTTGATTGATTGAAGTAAATAAAAAAAAAAAACAGATTTGTTCAACATTCGGTATTTTATATTCCATTAAATTAAAAAAAAAGCATTTTATTAAAAGGCATTTTATTTTAAACTTCAGCCAATGTGTCGTAATCGTTCTCGTAAGCTAAGCTTGAGTACAGCGCATTGAGGAGCTGATCTTGGTAACTGAGATCCTGTACTCATGTGTTTATTAATTAGTAAAGATCTTGAGCTTCTGTCATCGTATAATCGGGGATCAAATGATATCACACTTGAGGACGGAGTTGAGCATCGTTTATTAATACGGGCCTAAGCTTTACAGTGACGGTTGAAAATTAAATAAAACAGTACATGTCTGTTATGTCGTTTGAATTTTTTTGGCTGATTTTGGTTCGTTTTGTGATTGAGACCATATTTGTATAGTATTAAGGTAAAATTAACTGTTTTGTTTGATGTTTTGACCTACTTCTAAAGATTTACGGCCGATTGAGTGACTTGAGACACGTCTTTAATCATTGAATATATAAAAACTTTTTTGGTAATAGATTAAAAATAAAGATTTTCGATAAAATAAACAATTAGATACAGTAAAGGCTTCCACATATTTACAGGTCGCAATAATGAGAAAAGTTTTTTTTATAGAAATTGTTCTAATCGAGTGCGAGTCGGACAACCCACCTATGTTCTTGCAGTTGCCCTCTGCGTTCCACGGCGACGGTAATTCTCTTGAACAACAGCCCAATTGTTCTAGTCCTTAAAAAAAATCTATGTAAAAGTTTGATCGTTCCTCATATTGTATGCGAATAGCCTTTTCAACACTGCGGATTTTTATTAAAAAAAAAAAAAACACACACACACACACACACACACACTTAAACGCCACGAACCCAAACATTTTTTTCTGAAAATTGTTTCGGAAAAAATAAAATCTAAAAACCAACACTTACCTATATCGTTAACCGCCCATATTGACATAAAAATTGCATTTAATTCAACCCACTATTTGTCTCTTATATCAGACTACGGCGTCGTGGGCACAAAACTGATTTGTCACATATATCAGACAGCGGCATTGAAAGAGCTAAGCATCTAAGGATATACTGAAATCAATGCTGAAAAAGTGACTAACAAAATCAATCTACAATAATATACAAGAAATCTTTTAAACCACAATATCTTTGTCAGTAAAATAAGGAACATTTCCGATACGTCTTCAGCACTCGAAAGGAAATGCAACAAGACAAGAATATTGGAAAATACGGGCAACACAATAGCTTGTAGCCATCTTGTATCTGAATAATATCGGCAAAACGACTACTTTGAATAAGGCTACAATACCTGCTATTGACTTAAATTGAGATATCGTGTTCTTAGTACACCTACAGATAAATATTGTTAGGTAGATACTTATGGCTCATCGACTTTATCCACCGTTAAATTTTCGAGGGTCGATCCGGTACATGTAACACTGTCCATTTGTAAAGATAAAATTAAAAAATAAAGTACCTATTTTTCAAAACTCGCATTAATTTACGCATGTACGAAATTAATTTCTTTAAGAAAACGTCAGCTGAGCGAGTTCAATGACCTGCTGTTAATAGTCGGCATTGCGTACAAACTACCTACAAGTTATTGAACTCGCTCAGCTAACGTTTGACCCTCCACGGGATTAAAAAGATTAAAATTTAGCGGTGTATACTAATGATATACATGCACGTTCGTTGAAAAATTAACGCATGGATTAATTAAATTATTTGTCAAAATACTGAAATGTTAGAACAAAAGTTCGCTGCAGCGCCACATTGGCAATATTTCGTCTAGAACTAAAAAATGCAGCGCTAAGGTAGCTTTTAGAATATACTTTTTCGCGACCAAAATGTCCTGAATTTCGCGGCTCTTACGCATTTCGTTCAGCATAGTGTAATATTCAAGGTGTACGAACTACATTACACCTGAGTCGATTGAAGTGAGTGTTCGGCACGCCCAATTTAGTACTTAATACATATTATTATATGTATCGATGATTTTAATATTGATAATAATGTTGTACTTTCGCTTACAATGCAGTTAACACAGTTTATATAAATTTAAACTTATAACCATTGCCAGTCAGCGTGGCAGTGCCGCCAGTCTTTTGGCTACATTATCAGTCGACAGATACGGAGGAGTATTTTGACGCCGTACTTTAGTTTGCTTTTTTTAGTTTTTATTTTGTAAGTTAATTTTGATTAGGTTAAGTTAAGTTTAGCATATTAATGTATTAGTTGTATTTGATTTCAATATAGTATTGACATTAAAACTTATTAAAATATGTACCTATCTATCGACTAGCTTACGTCATTCAGAAATAAAGCAGCTTTCATTCGATGAAATTTTTTTTTGCAATCAGACCAGTACTTTCAGAGATTACCTCCTATTAACAAAATAAAAACAAAGTTTATAGTATTAGTATAGATGACCGACCTGTAGCCCGATTGACGATATCGTAGCGATTTAATCGCTTAGACCATTTACACACACACAACACATCCATCACTCACACACATCCATCAATCGAGTTTGAACGACGCCGATTTTTAAAAAGTTGTGGAAATTATATTACTGTCCTCATTTAAAAGAAGTACTAGTCGGACTCGCGCGCTGAGGGTTCCGTACTAACTTACCTATGAAAACGATTGTTAGAAGTTCGATATTACGAAGACTTATGCGAATTACAAAAGGTTTTTTTTTGTAACTTAACTACTACTGTGCAGTTTTCAGACTTTGACCTATACTTATGCTATGAGACCTTGCTTCACGCCAAATTTCAGGATTCTGGGTCAACGAGAATTATGAAGTTTGATTCCCTTGGGAGTATCGAAATGTACGTTTTTTTTTTTTTGCAACACAAACGACCGTACCTATCTATAACTTTCTGTGTTTTGTTGTCCGTTTGTCTGTATTGACAGACAGAGAGATGAACAACAAAGTAGTCCTATTAGGGTTTCATTTTTTTTTTTTTTTGTTTTACGGATTCCTAAAAAAACATCAAATCGCTATAGAAACAATTATCATCAAATATGACGTCATAAATAACAGACATTCAAGATTATGACGCCGAAGTCTTATGACAGTTTGATGACGCTAAAATGATCCTTATCTATTTAAGAATGGACTCTGAAATCGTGCAAACCAATATTCACGTGATTACGTCAGAATTTTATCTGAAAATCAATGAAACATTGAATACCAATGACGCCACGCCTGAGTTTTATCGTATGCGAAAATGACGCTTCATTATATTTTTTAAACGACTTTTTTATTGCTATGTACACTTGGAAATAGTAATTTTTCTTAACCATACTTTGTTACTATTTCAAGACTTAGGGTCAGCGCAGACCAAACTGCATGCATGGTCGACCAAAATATTTAGATTTTAAGTTATTAGAATGTATACTCGAAGACGCAGTCGGCATGCTCGAGCATGTTCGAGCATCAAATTTGGGCGTGTATTCAATTTTGCGATGTATGAAAATAATCATAAGATATTTTTTACAATAATCTCAGAAAAAGCTCTGCTCTGCTTTTGGTGTGCACTGACCCTATAATATATAGAATATATTGTCCTACAAAAAGTATAGGTAGTGCTTACACTACCCTAACTGCTATGTTCGATTCCCAGGACAAATGTTTGTGTGATGAGCACGATCATTTGTTCTGTGTCTGGGTGTAATTTATCAATAATATGTATGTATTTAGAAATATATAAGTATGTTAATCAGTTGTCTAGTACCCATAACACAAGCTCTGCTTAACTTGGGACTAGAAGGCGTTGTGTGATAGTTGTGGTATATTAAAAAAAAAGTTTTTTTGTCTATCAACTTAACTGTCAACTCAGCTCCTGACGCAGAATCACAATAAAACTTTTATAACACTTTGAAGAGAAAGGTACTGCATATTTAATCACGACAATGAAACTCACTTGCAGAAAGAAGGTACTAAAATATTCACAAATCCTTTTAGTTTTTCCAACGGCGAGTAAATATAAAAATCCGACGAATTTACGTTTGCCTCTTTCCTGTTTTATTATCTTTTCATTTCACTTATCATTATAACAATAAAACTTATCGTCGCCTAAAGTGTGAAATTATTTTAAACTAGCTTCAGCCCGCGGCATCTCTTGTGTGAAAGTCGAAAATGATCCCAAGGCAACATACCTACCTACTCCCGGGATGAAAGTATAGTTTGTCTTATTCCTGGATATGGTCCCTCCATGTGCCAATTTTTATCCCAATCCGATAACGTATGTAGGTAGTTACACATACCTAATGACTACCGCTACCGTTACCATATCGTTGACTGGCCTGTTGTCTAGTGATTAGTGGCCCTGACTGCTATGCCAGAGGTCGTGGGTTCGATTCCCACCCAGGACAAATGTTTGTGTGATGAGCCTGATCATTTGTTCTGTGTCTGGGTAACACAAGCTCTGCTTAGCTCGAGACTAGACGGCATTGTGTGATAGTTGTGAAATGTTATTATTATTTCGTTTATTCAGTTATATTTACATATAAATTATATTTTTAAATAAACAATAAAAAAAAATATTATTATCCATTTAGATTTATATTCAAAACTCTTTTAGTAACATACATTTCATCCCTCCTCTTCACATGACCGTCCCAAGATAAACGATTCCATTTCAACTTTTCTATCACTGGTGCCACTTTCAAACTTCTTGTGTTCTCATAATAATGGGATGTGATACTATGATCATAATTGCAATTTGCATTAACTGAAGTGAAAATGAAGGTTAGTTCCCCTCAACCATGTTGACGGCGTGAACAAAGAATCAGTGATGTGTGCAATAATTTGTTGCCAGTTCGGTTTATATTGATAAGCGCTTAGTCACTTCACACACGTCATGACGACGTAAGCGTTGCGCATAATACCTTACATGTATATATATTCTATCTGTCTATTTTCAAGATTCCCGGGTCAACGGGAAGTACTCTTATAGATTTTGAAGGATTTTTTTAATTACTATTGATAGGCTCGCGTTTGACCACCATCTCATCTGATGGTAAACGATGATGTGGCTGAAGATGGAGCACGCTTGCCTAGAAGTAACCTATACACTCTTAATTGTTTATTGTACACCATAATAATCCACAAAATATGTAAATATTAGAGTTCATGCACATAGATGCTATGCGAACTTAACTTAAAGACCCCTAAGTTGTAGCTATCAGCAAACACATACTCCAGCAGGGAATTCCACTCTTCAGCCGTACGCAGAATAAATGTGTTCCAAAAACACTTTGTACGTATGGGTGGAAATTCAAAATATATGCCATAAATGAAGCGTACGACCTTATCTTTCGATTGCGTTGACTAATAGGTTTTTTTTCCGGTGGGAAAATCATCTAATGACATCCCCCGCTCTTGGGCGGAGCGGGAGATAGTATCAGACTTTTACTGACTAAAAACCCACTTCTGTTCCTTCGTTGCCTTTTAGTTCAGTTTAGGGTGTAGGGCTCGAGGCTTTAAACATTTGATATTAATCTCAGTTTGCTTATGTATTAATATTACATAAAGCATATAAAACTGCACAGTTACAAAACTGACTAGAGAGATGACGTAGAGAATACATGAAAAAATATTCAATATTGCCATGAATGGGCCATCTTTTTAAAATAAAACCGAAAGGTGGCCTTTTCACAAGCTTGCTACCATATAAACTACTATTCCCAGACAAAATAACTACGGAACAGAGCCTTCAAAGTAAAACGGAACAAGCCTACGAGGAGCAAGCAATCAATGAACGGTACGGCAATATCGTGCCATGTCGCCCGACATTCATAGTCTTCCCACCGAGCTTTATAAACCCACCTTCATCGAATCAATCTCTACATAGAATATTTATTTGCATAATAGAATAGAATAGCATTTATTCGGTGCAAGCAACACAATACATCACAACATGATATAATAAAACAAAAAAAGCAAAAACAAAAACATAGCTAAAAAAGCAAAAAAAATGGAAAAACAAAAACAAAACAGTGGAATGGAAATGGTTAATAGCATAGCATAATCTATCTTTTAAAATGTGCGCCTTAAGGAGTTGTCAGCAACAGCAGGGCGGCTGTCCAAAATCAAAACCTAGCAAGTGCATCTGAGTTAATTTTACAGGAGAAGACATGAAACATTTTTAGCTGCCATTTAGAATATAATTCCTTTTTTAAACATATCTTGTTTTCATGGCAATAATTATGATTTGTTTTATTTTACGAAATAGATAAATTAAATGAAAATGCATTTGGACAAGTTTTATGTGCCTTACTAATGACTTCTTTGGTTACTTCAAGATATGTATGATACTAAACCAATAGCAAAAACCTAGTTAGATCTCTACCTAGGTTTGTTAATTGGTTTCTCTATACATTAGTTTTTGGATCTAACATTGAAAACCTAGCAAAAACACTTACTAGGTTTTTGAATTGGATTTTTTATTATTTTTAATACCTTATGTCGTATTTCAACCAGGTAAGTAGCATAATTATAGTAAAAAAAACAGTTGACTTAATATAAAATGGTTTAGTTAAATTATTGAGGAACATAAGGTACATAATCAACTTAACAAAATATCAACTTAAAAAAATCAAATTTCTTCAGCTACTTCGCCTCCAGTTTGGAGATCAACTGATTCATTGTTTACGGGTATTTGAACCCAAAACGCACGCCTTGTTTCTGGCATTAAGGGTACCAGCTTTGCCACAATCACATCCTTTTTTTGACTAGGAATGCCTCGAGGAGCTGATTTTTTTTCAGGCAGCCCAACTACTTGAAATTTTTTTGGTAGGAAGTCTAACTCCACAAATGGTTCATCAAAGCTGAAAATTCCATAGTCATTAATCAACGGGTTTAACTTTAAACTCACTACTACATCTATCTACTATTAATAATTACCTTGTCTTGTAAAGAATCTTCCTCGATCCAGTAACGAATTTTACTTGGACAACTTGGCTGAGCAAGAAAGATTTCATCAAGTCTTCATTATCCGTTTTCCTTGGTGCTCTTTTTTTCTTCGGCCAGCTCCTACAATCACTTAAATCTATGACCTTTATTTTTGTCTTGAACTGTTTACGACATCTTTAAAGTCTTCGAAATCCAAAACGTCTCCTTGTCTTTTAATTTTTCTTTCAATATTTCCATTCACCGAATCTGCAGTCATATGAGTATGTCCTTTTGTTAAGTAACTCAAAGTCACAGTCTCGATCGTTGTTTCTGTATTTACTATAGTAGTTAAAGCCGTAAATAGAGTCCAGTTTTTATTTTGGGCTGTACAGTTATTAGCCCAAATATGAAAATGTTGGCAATCTCTTTCATTCTTCATAAATGTTAAAATAGCATCAACTATGTTGGAAGCTTCTCGACCGGCGTAACCTTCGTGCCTAACTATGCAAGTAGCTGGATCAGGAGATTGCTTACTTATAGATGCAAAAGTTAGATTAAATGTAATTAATCGACTTATAAAAACAGCTTCTTTAATTTGGGGCATTATAGGCAGCAAAATTACTTTTTGCAAATCCATCGAAAAATACTTTATATGCTTTGAATTCCTTTGTGACGAATCAATTTTGTACTTTTCGAGAGCTTGATCAGATTTAGCTTTATGTAACACAAACTTTTGTTTTAGATCATCTGGCATAAGAGATTCATCCGCGTATTTTTTCTTTTCTTCCATATAAAAAAAACATTCATCACATTTGTCTCCTCTTGGCATATTAAAAGAAATCTTCATTTTTTAATTTATTTCCTGTAAGTTTCATCAGAACATTGTGTTTCCGGGTATTTCGTCTTAAAATTGTTGTGCATTTCGCGTACTGTTAATTCTCTAGGCAAGTATTTTGTGAACGGGGAATGTCGACGATAATGACTGACAGTAGGTTTGTAACTGAGAATATGTTCCCGGAGTAAATTTTTGTTAATTCCCTTTTTTTTTCCACCTCTGTTTTCACCAGTCATAGCTGCAAATAATTGTCCCTTCTTTAAAGCTTTTGATAATTCAGTTACAGGTCCATCAGTTCTCAAGCCAAGTGTATCTAGGAAAAAGCGCTTTCCTGGTAGATAATAGTAACGTGCTTCGTTTCTGGATGGAACAGCGAACAGCGCGTTCTCATCGACTTACTATTATTTATTATAGACATTATTTGATAATCGTGTTCAACACTTCAGTGATATTGTAAACCAAAAACCTAGTAAGGGACAATTCCAACTTCAAAAACTTAGTAAAAAGACTAATTTCAAATTCAAAACCCTAGTAAGTCCATTCACAAATTCAAAAACCTAGCATGTACCGTACTTAATAGGTTTTCGTATTTGGAAATGTTACTTACTAGCTTTTTCACTTTGTAAACACCGAGTACGAAGTGCACTTGCTAGGTTCATACATGTTCATATCTCCGATTCTATTTAAGATAGAAATACAGTTGTTTTTGCTATAGACGCAGCAAAAAATTTTGGGAATATTGGTTGAAGAAAACGTGTTTCATCAAAAATGTCCCTTGCTAGGTTTTGATTTTGGACAGCCGAGGGGCCCAGCTGGGTCGAATCCTACTGGGGCCAGGATTAGTTTCGAGAGATAGCTCAGCCCCGGTATGAAGGCACGAAGGAACGAAATGGATTTTTAGTCAGTAAAAGTCTGACACTATCTCCTGCTACGCCCAAGAGCGGGGGTAGTAATAAGATGATTTCCCACCATATAAAAAGAAAAAAGAAACTCATTATGATAACCCAACCAGTTCTTTCTAGGCCTAATTCTTATCGAATGACGAGCTACCCATTACTCCCCGTAAGTCCATCCATATAAGCCTGCGATTACGGTGACTGAGGCGTGGGAATTATCTCCTCTTTACGTATTCCTCCATTTCTTATCCAGGATGCATCCTGCGGACAATAAAATTCATTCCGTGACGGCTATTAAATAAAGGTATATTATTAAGAAGAATATATCTCCATAAAAGTTAACTTGGTGTTAAGATCACTTGTCAATGATATTCTTCACCACTCAATTAAATTAATTGCCTAAGTTTCTATTGTACACATTCTGAAACTATCAACAAATTACGAGCCTTTTAAAATTGAGTACCTATTCAATATTAGTTTCAAATAAATGAAAGTCCAAAACTACAAGGTCTCATACAAAATAGCCAACTTTTACGTTAACAGCCAAGAAATAGGAGAGGTTTTTCTCTAAATTTCATTAAGATCTTGTTTGGAAGTAAATAAACAAACTTCGTTTGTATGCGGCTTCGAATTTCTCTAAGAAAACTGTGGGTAATATGAAATTTGAATATTCAGGAGTTAAACTTTACATTTTATTTAGGTTTACTCCAGGGTCTGGTTAACTAAAGATCAACCAATAATAATTCCATTTAAAGAACCTCAGGCAACTAGAACAATCGTTGGTTTTTATGATATTTAACCAAATTAAACATCACTTTCAGCCAATGCCAGTTTTTTTTTTCTTTTATCACCGTACGTTTTGTGCCACTGTTTGCCGTTTGGCTAAATATCCAGTGTAAAAAAAAAGTATTTTAGTTTAGTTTTTGATACAGAGGAGTTGTCTGCTTCTATTAGAATGGGAATTTCTAACGTTTTTGCCGTATTTGGCAAATAAATCGAGTCGGCCTTCTCGGCGAGATTCACTGATGTGGTCAATACTACACTAAAATTCTCAGCTCTATAAAATAGAGATCCGAAATCACATCTGTTTTAATAAGTCCACAATAATATCCAGTTGTGTAGACACTTGAGAACTAACAAAACATTACCAATTTTACATCAGAATACCCAACATAACCAGCCTTTTTAATGTTCCCACTGCTGGGACTCAGGCCTCCTCTCTAGGAGAAAGAATGGGCCGTAATCCACCATGCGAGCCCAGAATACACACTAGAAATCAATTTATGGCTACTTAAAACAGTCGTTAAACTTGACTTGAAAATATTACGCTAAAAACTTCTGATGCTGGCTGCCATAAAGCCATGTGAAAAACTAAAACTGTAGTGAGGTTACTTTTTGTTGTGACGGTTTCATTCATAATTTTGCCTCTGTAAACCAATTAAAGTTTTTATTAAAATGCAAATTTGATGCATTTCGCTGACTGTAATCTGCATTTAATTAAAATTTTATTAAGCTTCGTTTTCCCGGAAAAATTAAAAGATTTTTTTTCTAAGCTAGTCTATAGCCAGGAACAGATAATCCCACTATTTAATCAATACTTAATATCATAAAT
Organism: Mythimna albipuncta; assembly: GCA_929112965.1. Taxonomy (NCBI): domain Eukaryota; kingdom Metazoa; phylum Arthropoda; class Insecta; order Lepidoptera; family Noctuidae; genus Mythimna; species Mythimna albipuncta. The sequence continues at coordinate 7,856,853 of OV815974.1, read as the reverse complement.
ATGGAAGTTACTCCGTCTGGCTGTATGTTACGCTTTCACGGTTAAACTACTAATCCGATTTTGATGAAATTTGGTATGGAGAAAGCTTGGACTCCAAGGTTGGACATAGGCTATAGCTGTCTTTACTTTGACTTCGCGTCCACAATATCCAAAAAATTCACGCGGACGAAGCCGCTAGCAGAAGCTAGTACTACTTATTATAATGTGAACTTCTCTAATATGCTGGCTTGCTCGGATGTTTGAATTCTTTTAAATATCAACATCATCATTTCATCCGAAAAACGTCTCACTATGTCCATCCACAACAAACGATCCTGTGTGTCTCACATCCGTCCTATTCCTGCGACTCTCACCAAGCTGCGTCTTCCAGTGCACAGTCGCCTCTCCACAGCCTTGAGGCCCCATCGACCATCTGTTCTACGAGGAATGTGTCCTGTCTTCATTAAACAATCACGCCTAATAAATTATGCTGAAACTTTGCAGATGAGTACACCATGACCACCGATGTAGGTACATATATATTAGGACTAGGGTTATGTTTTAACCCGTTACCTACATAGCATGATTTCCAACTATCATACGAGCGAAGCTGTCGGAAAAAGCTAGCACTTAATAAAAGAGAAATAGGAGATATTCCTGAAATAAGACTTTTCATTAAAAGACTTTTCCTTGAATGCAGCAAACAGTGAGACGTTTGAGCCATGTCGTTTGCATTGCAAATATATAATATAAAAGCGCATTTTGTTGGTGAATTCACTTTATAGTATTATTTAGCTTGGAAAGTCTTTTAACTTAATGCATTTTCTTATTATTATATATTTTATTTATAATAAGACTAGCTGACGCCCGCGGCTCTGCCTCCGTGAAATTATTTCTCAATATTTAATCAATTTTTAATTTTCTACTGTTTTATTCCTCTTCATTTATATTGTCATCTTATCATGTTGTTTGTTTAGTAAAAAAACCGGCCAAGAGCGTGTCGGGCCACGCTCAGTGTAGGGTTCCGTAGTTTTCCATCCGTCACAATAAGTATACCCACTTATGAGTTTAAAAAAATGCTTGCCTATACGACTATACAACAAACTTAGTCCAGAAATTATTTTGTAGAACCTTTTTGTCTTTTTGTACAAAAACTGTTCTTTCCATCAAGTTCAAAATAATTTTTTTCCTAGAAAATCCTTATAAAGTTCTACTTTTCAGATTTTTTTCATATTTTCTAAACTTATGGTTCAAAAGTTAGAGGGGGGGGGGACGCATTGTTTTTTACTTTTGGAGCGACTATTTCCGAAATTATTGACATTATCAAAAAATGATTGTACTAAACCCCTATTCATTTTTAAATACCTGTGGGGTCTGTCTAGGCATGCATTATTTTCTGTAACGTTAGCGGTTAGGAGCAGTCGCTCGCTAACCGTCCCATGTATCAGTCGGACAATAAATATCATATTACGTAGTCAGTCATTTCATTTACCAGCCCACAGAGTACCTAAAGTGGTGACCCCGACAATAGTGAACAGTGCATAAATACAGTGATAGTGACAATATACCTTTTAACTGTTTTTAGTACTACTGGGCAAATTGTGGTGTACATTTTCCGAAATTCAAGTTAGCGGAGCGAGCGACTCAAGCAGGATGTACAACTCTCCTCCAACGCAAGCAGCGACAGGTAGTGGGCAAGCGCCCCAGCCTAGAGCGAAAGAAGAGCAGGAGACCTCGGGAATAACCTTAGCTGCTATCAGCGTGTCTTCAAAGTTGCCTGATTTTTGGGTTGATATGCCACGGTTGTGGTTCGCCCAATTTGAGGCAGTCATGGCTCCACAAAAACAAGGGGAAGAGGCCAAATTCAACATGGTCATCTCAAAGCTGACAAAGGACGCTATTCAGCAAGTAAGCGATCTTGTAACGACACCGCCGGCAAGTAATAAGTATCTCACACTAAAGGAACGGCTACTCCAAGTCTATGAGGAGAGCGCTGAGCGGCAATTCCAGAAACTCGTTTCTGAGCTCGAGCTTGGTTCGCAAAAACCTACTCACCTATTGCGCAGGATGAGAGATTTAGGTCGCACGACACAGGTGTCAGACCTCACTCTGAAGAGCCTATGGATGTCCAGGATGCCTTCTGCCGTCCGCGCGGTTATCGCAGTTTGCCAGGATCAGTCTCTGGACAGTTTAGCAGCTATAGCAGACAAGATAGTGGAGAACAGTAAGTCTTACGAAATAGCTGCAGTAACCGATAGCCCTGCATCAACGTCAGGAACACTGTCAGATTTGGCTACACAGATGAACAAACTGATGTTGGAGGTTGCATCGCTGCGTAACGAGGTGCAGAGGCGAGGGCGTTCAAGAAACAGAAGTTTCCAAGCAAATAGGAGCAGGTCCAGTTCGAGGAAGAAGAAAACACCCGGAGACCCCAACTGGCTATGCAGATTCCACTATCGGTTCAGGAAGAACGCGAACCGCTGTGAGCAGCCATGCGCTTGGCGTCAGAAAGAGACGGAAAACTAGATGCGGTATGTTCGGAATCGGTGGACGGATGTATCCAGAATCAGGTAGTCGAGAATCATCGTTTATTAATTAGGGATAGTTATAGTAAGCTCACCTTTCTCATTGATACCGGTGCCAACATATCGGTATTACCAAGAAGGTGCGCACAAAAACGAATCACCGAACCATGTGAATTTAAATTGTACGCTGCTAACGATAGCGAAATAAAAACGTATGGCTTATGTAATCTCGAGATAACTTTTGGGTTAAGGCGTGTATTTAAATGGCCCTTCATTGTATGCGACGTAAAGCAGCCGATAATCGGGGCTGATTTCTTAAGAAATTTTAAGCTAATGGTTGATTTGTTTAATAATAGGTTAGTAGATTTAGTCACTAATTTGTACGTTTGTGGATCAAAAAGTTTAACTTTTGAAGGTACTATAAAATGTATTAGTAGTAGTCACCCGTACGCCGATTTACTGGAAACATTTCAGGACATCACGCGGCCCCCTACTTTTAAGGACATTCCAGAACACTCTGTATACCATCACATTGAGACAACAGGTCCCCCCGTGCACTCCCGCGCAAGGCGATTGCCACCGCACAGGTACGAATTAGTTAAAAAAGAATTTCAATTAATGCAGGAACTTGGAATATGTAGGCCTTCGAACAGCGAGTGGGCGAGTCCACTGCACGTAGTGCCGAAGAAAAACGGAGATATTCGTCCTTGCGGTGATTTTAGGATGCTTAATGCCATCACGAAACCAGATAGATATCCAATTCCGAGAGTTCAGGATTTCACGTACGGTCTACATAAAAAAAAAGTTTTCTCAAAAATCGATATTTGTAGAGCTTACCACTTCATTAAAATAAATCCGGAAGACATACAAAAGACGGCTATTATTACACCTTTCGGCCTATACGAGTTTCCAAGGATGACGTTTGGACTGCGAAATGCAGCCCAAACTTTTCAACGTTTTATAAATAACACCGTACTGGCAGGCATAGAAACTTTAGATAAGAACAACCAAAACAACATAACAGGACAGTCAGTGGTATTCGGATTTCTCGATGACGTCATTATAGGGTCAGATAACGAAAGCATACATAGAGAACACTTGCGTTTATTATTCGAGCGTTTCAGTAAATATAAAATGTCTATTAATTTAGGAAAATGTGTTTTTGGTCAATCGAAAATAGAGTTCTTAGGATATGAAGTTTCAGAAGAGGGCATCAATCCTTTGCCGGACAAGGTTAAGGCTATAGAGACATATCCCAAACCGGAAACGATTGAACAGCTGCGAAGGTTCCTAGGAATGTTAAATTTTTATAGAAACCATATTCCAGGAGCAGCAAAGGTCCAAGGAATTTTAGATAGATATTTGCATGGTGCAAAGAAACGGGATAAACGTAAAATCGAATGGTCAGACGAAGCGAGTGGTGCATTCGAACTGTGTAAAGAAAATTTAAAAAACGCCGCCACGTTAAGCTACCCGATAATAGACGCGAAATTAGGTTTAATGACAGACGCTTCAGACTTTAGTATAGGCGCTGTATTACAACAAAAAGAGAATAATGTATGGAAACCTCTTGGTTACTTTTCTAAAAGGCTTACGGAATCCCAAAAGAAGTACTGTACTTATGATAAGGAACTTTTGGTGATATATTTAAGCATAGTTTATTTTAGAGATCTTATAGAAGGTAGAAATTTCACGGTTTACACGGACCACAAACCCCTTACGTACGCATTCACAAAATTAGGATCAAATAAGGAGTTACCTAGACGGGCACGTCAATTGATGTTTGTTAGTGAATTTACGAACGACATACAGCATATTGACGGATGCAAGAATGCGGTCGCTGACGCATTATCGCGAATAGAGACGATAGCATGTCCGGACTCAGTGAAATACCTAGAAATTGCGCAGGCGCAAGCGGCAGACGCTGAGCTTGCAAAATTAATAAGTGTGGGCGACAGTAGCAACGTGCAAATTAAATGCATGAATTTGAGTAATTTAAATGACACAATTTATTGCGAAACATCTACAAAAAACATTAGACCATACATACCGATACAGTTTAGGAAAGATATTTTTGACAACTTTCATAATTTGGCTCACCCTGGTGTTCGAGCATCACGTGCGTTAATTAGTAAAAAAGTTTTTTGGCCTGGCATGAAAAAAGATATAGGTAGGTGGGTAAAGACATGTGTCAATTGTCAGAAAAGTAAAGTGATTCGACACACAGTTTCCAAACTCAGTCAGTTTGAAGAAAGTGACCGTTTTGCTCATTTGCATGTCGATCTGATAGGCCCCCTCCCCGTAACGGAACATGGCTATAGGTATTGCGTGACGATGATAGATCGACGCACCCGTTGGCCAGAAATATATCCAGTCAAAGATATGGTCGCAGAGACAGTTGCTAAGGCAGTTTACGACGGCTGGATATGCAGATTCGGTTGCCCAAACAAAATAACTACAGATCAGGGACGACAATTCGAGAGCGAACTATTTAGGGATTTAATGAAAATACTAGGAGTTCAAAAAACACGGACTACGCCATATCATCCGCAATGTAATGCAAAAGTGGAACGTTTTCATAGGTCATTGAAAACAGCTTTGATTTCCAGGTTAAAAGATAACGTATCATGGCACGCCGAGCTACCTACAGTCATGTTAGGACTGAGAGCTGCGTGTCAAGCGGATAACGATTTCATAAGCGCAGCGGAATTTACTTTAGGGCATTGTTTACGGTTACCTGGCGAATTTTGTAAGGATAATTGTGTTGAAATAGATAATCCACAAGCGTACATAATTAGACTTAAGGATATATTGGGTAAAATTAGACCTAAAAGTAGGGACACTAGTAATAGCAATACTATATTTGTACATGCTGATTTAAGTACCTGTTCACATGTATTTCTTAGAATAGATGCGGTTCGAAAACCATTAACTCCACCGTACAGTGGACCGTACAAAGTATTAGACAGAAATTCGAAAGTTTTCAAAATTTCAATTAACAATAAAATATGTAATGTCTCGATAGACAGACTTAAACCAGCATACATGTTAGACGACTCTTACGTTTCGATGAATAGCGATTTAAATCAGCATCAGCATGACAATGTAAACGTAGTCTTAAGAACAACTCGTAGTGGTCGAACGGTCAAGAAACCACTGAGGTTCAATGATTTACAGTGAATCAGCTAGAATAAGTATGTAGGTCATTGCTGCGTTAGCAATCACCACGTGCAAATAAAATGTAGTTATTTAAGTTATATTAAGAGACTCATTACCAATTGTCATATCAATCATTGCATTGTGCGGAAGCAAACACGATTGCCTGTACCATAAATAACTTCGTGAACCGAGTAGCAATAGCAAACTGAGCAACCTACTCAATATGGGTACGACATACTCGATAGAGAAGAAACAAGAAGAAGTAATAATTGCCCAAAATGGGGCAAATCAAGCATCTACCTCCCACACGGAGTACAATCTGGAAGTGTTGGGAATCATAGTCTCCGTAATGGCAGCCATTATTTTAATGGCATTGGTTGTAACAGTGTGTAAAATGTGCGCAAAGAAAACTAAAAGTGTCCTACGTCAGGAATTGAGTGCGTTTCATAACAATAGTGTCGCAAGTGTGATACCACAACCGGTACAAAGGTCGAGTAATTACGATGTATAATAGACCTACGAGTTAACTATTGTATTTATTGTTATAATTATGTATGGAATTGTATAATATTAAAAGTTTAATATATGTATTTACATATATTTTTTAGAAAGGGGTGTATGTGGGGTCTGTCTAGGCATGCATTATTTTCTGTAACGTTAGCGGTTAGGAGCAGTCGCTCGCTAACCGTCCCATGTATCAGTCGGACAATAAATATCATATTACGTAGTCAGTCATTTCATTTACCAGCCCACAGAGTACCTAAATACCTATCCAACGATATATCACACGTTAGGGTTGAAATTAAAAAAAAAAACACTTCCCACTTTACATATAGGGGGACTATCCTAATAAAACATTTTTTTCCAATTTTTATTTTACCACTTTGTCGGCGTGATTGATATACATATTGGTACCAAATTTCAGCTTTCTAGTGCTAACGGTCACAGAGATTAAGCGAGGACGGACAGACAGACAGACATGGCGAAACTATAAGGGTTCCTAGTTGACTACGGAACCCTAAAAAGAAGAATTCTATTAAAAGCAAAATCTTAATTATTGATTGGTTGGTTATAAATGGATTGTGTGAGAAGCGATATGAAAGAAAAAGGAGTTAGTGATAGTGTGACGAGTGACAGGACAGAATGGAAGAAAAAAACGTGTTGCGCTGACTCTAAATAAAACGGGACTAGGGCAGGAAGATGATGATGATGACTCTCGGATTTCAAACTTTCTAAATTATTTAGAACTACACGTAGTTTTTGCTTGGCTTTAAAAACGTGACGGTAGAAAACATATGTATATATAACCTAAGTCAACCAAGTGATAAATAAGTTTACTACTGGTGAAAGATTTTTTAAAGTCGGTGCAGTAGTTTTTAAGTTTATTCATTACAAACAAAAATACAAATCTTTTTACCGTATATACCTACTAATAATATGCCAAGTTTCAGCCAAACCCGTTGAACTATTAATTCATTAAACTCCAAGCCGACGCCTTCGTTCGCTCTCTCAATGTTTTTCTATTGTGTCTCTAATTACTGTATTCGAAAGGTTAAGGCGTGAAGTGACAAACAGACAGACACAGTCACTTTCACATTTATAATGTTTAATCTTAAAATGAATAGTGTCTAGCTCTATATTTTTTATCAAAACAGTTTTAATAATTTTCTTACTTAAATTAAAATCATGATTAATTGATTTGCAGCAGTAATTAATTTATTCAACGTGATCATAATTATTATTAGTTAAAGTAGGTAATTGAATGATCTCATCGATAAAATTAAGAGCTTTAATTTATTGCTGTAAAATTTTAACTAGCTTTTTCCAGCGACTTCGTCTGCGTGTATGTCTGGTTAATGTGGACGCTAAGTCGAATTCGAAGCCAGAACAAAAGTAATCCACCAGAAGGAAGTAATCTTTAACCCCGAAGAAGGGCAGCTTGTCACTCAAGAATAAAGCATCTTTCTATCGGTGAAAAAATTTTAGCAATCGGACCAGTACTTTTAGAGATTACCTCCTACAAACAAAAAAAAACTTTACTCCTTTATTATATTAGTGTAGATTGATTGATATCGTCTATAATCAAATTAGAGAAAGTAACGTAACGGAAGTAATAAACATTACAGAGGATCCCGATACTTAGGCGTATAAATAATTTAATCAAATACTTGAAAATAATTAAATAATATACGATGTTGGCATGTATACGAGTATACACTGTTCGCATTAAGATTAGAAATTTAAAGAAATCTTTTTACTGTCAGTTCCACCGATTTTAACTTCTATTTCGTAGCCATAAAGATGGCATTAAGAGCAAAAACGTGGTTAAAAACCAGCTAACTACTGCAACCGCCATTTGTCATGCTGCCAACCGAATTAAAAACAAAATCGCTTGAACGGACAGTAATAAATGGTTTTCATAAATTTCTAATGTTATTTTGATCAGAGTATAGACGCTTCTGAGAAAAATGAAAGTATTTCATTTCCGGTCATAGAATCAGAAATCAAAATGATGACAGTTTTATATACTGAGTAATAAAACAAACGCGTTTCACCTTCCGAAGGCATTCAAAGCTAAATTTTCAAACAGCACTGACATAAAAAAAAATGCCAAAAATCTATACTGTCTTAATTTATTTGTTGATATATAGAAAGAACATGAAAAATAAAAAATACTTAACTAATTAAAACTATATTTACACAATAACTCTTACTTAAAATTTGGCGTCTGATTGATGACTTATTGGTAATTAGAAAACAGCAATAGAGAATTAAGTCTTGCTTCGTTTAATAAGAAAAATAAGATAAATTATTTTCTTAGCAGTATCTATTTTTTTTATAAATGTTTCAATATTGTCGCCTTGGACGACTCAAGTCAACTCAGTCTCGGTCAACAGAAAACTCAGTCAACCTTACAAAATAAAGAAATGTCACATACAATGTTATATCCTTATTCTATTATATTCGAAATATCCATATTATTAGACCACACATCTTCTATCAACATTACCATCTGCTACAGTCATTTGTTACAGCTTTAATAATGGAATAGATCCTATGATTCTTCTTTTATTAAATATCTACCAGCAATAAACGATGAAATCATTTAAGGGTACCCTAGTCGGTCTTTCCTACATAAACCGCAACAGTAATCGTGGTGGTTATTGACTTTTTGACAGTATCAAATCAAAGATTATTTTGTTTGTTTCGTCAATATCTAGTTCTGTTTAGAAACAAATATGATATTTAGATTTGGAAGCTATAAGCGAAGAAATTTTAATAACAATTTAATTGAAATAAATTATTTATTTCAATTAAATAATTATTAATTCGAAACTAATTCGCGCAACTTTTAAAGTATGAAAAAGACAAAATAGTTTCCATATTGGATAAGTAAGTACAAAAATCAATTAGTTTTATTTTAAACAGGTCATTTCAGCAGATTTCACATAATGGGTACCCATACGTACAAAGGGTTGTTTCTAAAATACTAGCTTTTGCCCGCAACTTCGCCCGCGAACATAAAATATAGCCTATGTTACTCAGGAATAAAGCAGCTTTCAATCGGTGACAAAATTTTAGCAATCGGACCAGTACTTAGAGAGATTACCTCATACAAACAAAAGAATATAAAAACAAAAAAACAAACTTTACCTCTTAATTATGTTGGTGTAGATTACGAACTATTTATAATTAATCGTCGAGCTTTTTTTTTTATGCGTGAGTGTCCTAGCTTTTTATTGCATCACAGCATTTTTAATTTCTGCATAATATAATGTCGGAAGTTTCAATCTTGCATATCAACGAGATCAAGACACCGACTAGTTCACCCTTTACACCATTACATAATTTTACATCGATGCATTAGCACACTTTACACCTCACTTTAAAATCCTCGCTCTAATTTTCTTAATAGCTCCTCACAGCTCCGGAACGTCAGCCATAATCGGATCAAAGAGGCACTCACGCGATCCCGCAGACCGTATCCCAGGATATCCCGGATTCTCCCCCGGGAACTCTATCCCGGGTTCCAGTAATACGCCCTCATTCTCGCAACCGCGTGAGATTACCCCGGGGCTTTCTTAAGGCAGACGTCGAGTTTATGACTGTTCTAAATAATTTAATAGACTTCGATAAGGCGACAAGCTGGCTGATAGGCGAGTTATTTGTATGTGGTTTAGAAACTATACACCCCTATTTTTACAATAGAAAGACAATAGGTGCGCGAACGCTGGTGTTCGCTTGGGGTTTAATAAATTAATAGTACCTGTTACTGATCATATTTGTGTAGTCAAAAGTCAAAAAAAAACGAAATTCCATAATTGTCCACAAATTTTTCATAATTGCTAAATTCATAATTGAATCAATCATTCATAACAATTGCTACTAGAAAATACTACGTAGTGTTTTTTCCACCTTGATCGCCATTCATTCATAAATCAATAGCCTGTACATTGTACAATATTTCCATAAATTGAGTGATATTTTGGGACATAAACAAACGCTAATAATTATGAAGTTTATGAATATTACTTATTGACACTTTACTTAAATAATAACAAGACTTTTTTCTAATAAGCCCTTTGAGTATTTTTATTGATTGAAAATTAATGGTGTATAGTGTTTTTTATTGTAATTATATAAACCAGTGCTTGAGTGCGATTTCACCTGATGGTAAGCAGTAATGCAATCGTTGATGATGAGGTCCAAAATAAAGCCTATTTACTCTAGCATTCTAATATACAAATAGAATTTTTTTTATTTATGAATCGATGGTAAACTCGTTAAGCGGTTTGAGCCTAGTAGGTGGTTATGTTAACTGTAGCGTCGATGGTACTCATTAAGTACCCAAAGTGCAGGTGTGTGGGCACTTGGGGCACTCTAGCGTGTGGCTCATGTTCTGAACTGGGGCACCTCACTCACATTGAGTATCCGACGGGTCTACGAAACCCCATTTCGCCAAGTTATATTTGCAACGGCCTACTTGGGTGCACTGAAATACTCGTAAATAGGTACATGGTAATGTAATAAACAGGCAATTTTCAGATATAGAGTTAAGGGCCACGCACGCCGATCTGGGCGCGTCGGTCTCCATACATTTTATCTATATGGAAACTAGACTTGTAGATCTACACTAGATCCAAGCTACACGGCGTCGTTCTACGTTCAAATCGTCTAACTTAAATTTGAAAAATGGCCTGCCTCTTGAGTCCATGCCTACCAGGCCAGCGGAATCGTTAGAAAGAGCGTGGTCCTAGAAAGCAATGAGGAATTAGAGGAATACTGTGATTTTAATCAGTAAAAGTCAGACTTTAAAAAAGTCTCTCACTCCGTTGAGACGGCGTTTGTGTTATAGCACTAGCTGTTGCCAGCGGCTTCGCCTGCGTACCTAAAACATAGCGTATGTCACTCAGGAATAAAGCAGCTTTCTATTGGTGTAAAAATTTTAACAATCGGACCAGTACTTTCAGAGATTATCTCCCACAAACAAAAAAAACATAAAAACAAACTTTACTTTTTTATTATATTAGTGTAGATAAGCATAATCAGCTTTTCAAGGTTCCCACTGCTGGGACTCAGGCCTCCTCTCTAGGAGAGGGAATGGACCGTAATCCACCACGCGGGCCCAGTACGAGTTGATGAATATCTCGTCTTCGAATTTTTGGTTCAAGGACATGCCGGTTTCCTTACGATGTTTTTCTTCACCGTTGTGAGAGTAGTGGTGATGAAATAAATTACACAAAATAATGTGCCTGGCTGAGTACGAACCCGTGACCACTGGTAAGTCGGGGCCGTTACCACTCGGCCACCACTGCTCCTATTTGTGTGATAGTTGTGAAATATTATACTATAGACTACACAAATATGTGTAGCAACTCAGGACTAGTAGGGAGCTTACTTATTTGGCATTTTAAGGGTTCCGTATCCAAATGGCAAAAAACGGAACCCTTATAGATTCGTCATGTCTGTCTGTCTGTCTGTCCGTATGTCACAGCCCCTTTTTTCCGAAACTATAAGAGCTATACTGATGAAACTTAGTGAGTAGATGTCCCCATACATAAAATTGAAACTTAATTTTATTTTTTCATCAATACCATACGTGTGGGATATCTATGGATAGGTCTTCAAAAATGATATTGAGGTTTTTAAACTTATTTTTCTCTAAACTGAATAGTCTGCGCGAGAGACACTTTCAAAGTGGTAAAATGTGTGTGTGTGTCCCTGTAACTTCTAAAATAAGAAAATGATAAAACTAAAAAAAAATATATAATGTACATTACCATGCAAACCGCCAACGAAAATTGGTTTGAACGAGATCTAGTGAGTATTTTTTTTTTAATACGTCATAAATCTAAAAAAATACACTATTATTAAAACATCGTTCAAAGTTACAACGAACGACAAGAACTTTTATATTATGTTACTTGCTGCTACGGAACCCTTCATGGGCGAGTCCGACTCGCACTTGGCCGGTTTTTTATTTATATCATTCTGTTGTACCCTGTGCGACTCAAATATACGTTTTCTTTCTTTCTTTTTACTGAGATGTAACGCATATATTGTACTTTTGAATTGACAGCTGCTATCACAGATAAAATGCCACTTGGTTTAGATCCCAAGGGCTGCCTAACACTTCAGGTAGGGATCACTTTAGACGTTATCACTACTCTTGATTCGCGTATCGATCTTGTTATAAATAGTAGACGGTAGCCATTTTATCTGTGTAGATAAGAACACTTATATCTAGCCACAAATTAGGACAAACAATAACACACGGCTAAAATAATATTGTGATAAAAAAATATCATTATCTTGCCAGTTTGCAATAATAACATGCGAAATCTTTCCAAATCACGATATTCAGAGAGCAGTGGTGGCGTAGTGTCACCAGCCCCGACTTACGAGTTGTACGTAAGGTGTTCCAAGCCAGGCGTGCGTTTTACTTTGTAATTCATTTTTCATCACTACTGCTCTCAAAACTGTGAAGAAGAACATAGTGAGAAAACCGTCATGTTTTAGAACCAAACAATCGAAGACCGGAAGGAGGCCTGAGTACTGATAAATGACGATATGATAAATTATATTTATTTTTGCAAATAGATTTAAAAAACACTTTTACACGTCAATTTTTTTTTCGTCAACTTAAGCTAGATGAGGCCGGTGTTTCCTAGCTGACTACCCTGAGAAGAAACACCAAAACAAACTCAGGGGATTATGCTATTCTATAATATTATAAAAGCGAAAGTTTATCAGTATGTATGTTTGTTGCTCCCTCTAATGAAACTTGGCTTAAGTAGACTACGTCCAGGAATAGCATATGAGATACTTTTTATCCAGGGAGCATGCTCCTGTCCCTTAATATAACTTTCTACTATTTTTTTTTCGGTGGGGTAAATCATCCAATGACAACCACCGCTCTTGGGAGGAGCGGGAGTTAGTGTCAGACTCTTACTGACTAAAAACCCACCGCGTTCCAGCCTTCATACCGGGGCTCGAGTTCTCTCTCGGATAACCCTGGCCCCAGTAGGCTTCGCCCCTGCTGTTACTGACAGCTCCTTGAGGCACGCGGGAACAGTGCGCGCCGTCGAAGACTTGGGCTTGGTACGGACAGTTACCGGACGGCCGGACAGCTACCTATTGCTCACTGTCCGCAAGCCCGCGCCTACGGAACACTCTATTATCACGTAGGTAATAATATTAATACAGTATGGACTACAATTTACTCGTCAACCCATGTAGTTGTTTTTATTTAGTCTTCAGTCACTTTTAACCTTTCGAATACCGTAATTAGAGACACGATAGAAGGACAATGAGAGAGTAATCGCTTGAGGTTTAATGCATTAAACGTCAACAAAATTCCTACACTTAACTAAATTAAAAACCTCTTCATCTCCACAGAATAATCTCAATATCCATATTTGTATCACTCAACCTATTTAGTCTATAATTCAGCTAGTCTCTTATTTGATTGATCGAATCGAAGCGAATCAAATGACGCAGGTAAAATGACCGTCTTAACCCTCCACCCACGCAGAATATTAACCGAACCTTATCAAGGTTAACCCTAAGACGTAGATTTCTGTAGGTGCATATAATATACATCTTGAGGATTGACCTTGACATTGAAGGTTGAGCATGAAAGGGCGGCTTATAAGGTCGGGATTCTTTACTGAATCATAAGTGCGTGTGTAGATATGGAAACGTCTAAGTGATAATGTAATGAAATCGATAAAAAAAAATTACATTGTCTAAAAACCTAACCGCAGTTAGTGCAATTTATTTCATTTCAATCATAGATATAGTGATTGATTTTTTGACACTTTAAACTTTTTTACACTTTAAACTAATACTTTTGCAATCATCTCCTTGAGCCTTTTATTTTGATACCAATTTCACAGGTCTGAATCTGTTGCCTGTTCTTGGCCATAGCCTCTCTGCCATTTCTCTTCCTCTTCATCTCATTTTTGACAGACCAGTTTATAAAACTATTAAGCATTTTCAGATAATACGTGAAATTTGTGAGTAGGTATTCCACCTACATTACTATTATTATGACGTAATAAATTTACGTTATAATACATACGTAAATAACATAGTGCACTACTTGTGGTGACACATAACTTCGAAAGAACTCGGAAATACAAGACACTTCTTTACCGTGTGAAATTAATGTTGTGACGCACTGTATGTGTAACTTCTTAGCTTATGTCAGCGGCTTCGCCCGCGTGAAAGAAGAAAATATGTCACTCAGTGATAAAGTAGCATTCTACTAGTGAAAGAAATTTTTAAATCAGTCGAGTAGTTTTTGAGTTTATTCATTAAAAACGAAAAAAAAGCTTTACTATATTAGTAGGTATTGATAACTTACTCGTGTTAGCGGTACAATCTTCGTTAAAAGTAAAAAATTATCCCAAGGAAATAAAAAGTGTCATAAATTATTGAAAGAAATAATCTACCCATGTGCCAAACATTCAAATCGTAAAGGAGTAACAAGGAGTACAAAAAAATACCCAAAAACTTTCACCTTTATAATACATGTGATGACGTGGGTCCTTGCCTGGGGGAAGGAAAACAATTACATAATAATAATCTTACTGTTGACCAATAAAAAACACAAATATTAAAGAGAAAGTTATAAGAAGAAATAGTAAATACTTCAGCGGCCATGTACAGTTGTACAGATGGGCACTTAAACCAGTTATTCTGTAACAAATACCTATACATATAGTTACTTACTGTATTGTATAATGGACTGGGTACATGCACTACGATTTGTTAAAAATCCCGAAGTTAATCAAAATTTTAGCAAATGGGATCATGCGAATTGTAATAGCTACCAACTTTGGTTACTGCTTCCATTGGTCATAACGTGACCTTATAAAGCGCCTTCTACAATAAATGGACTATCCAAAATTAAAAGAATTGTTCAATGTCATCCAGCTGTTCCTGAGATTAACGCGTTCAATCAAACAAACAAACTCTTCAGCTTATTTTATAATAGTATATTTTAAAAGAGCAGTGGTGGCCAAGTGGTAATGACTCTGACTTACGAGTTGTAGGTCGCGGGTTCAAACCCTGTCAGGCGCATTACTTTGTGTAATTTATTTCATTACCACTGCTCTCAAAACGGTGAAGGAAAACATCGTGAGGAAACCGGTATGTCCTAGACCCAAAAATTCGAAGACATCCACCAACCCCCACATGGGCCCGCGTGGTGGATTACGGCCCATTTGAGGCCTGAGTCCCAGCAGTGGGAACATTAAAAGGCTGATGATAATGATTATATATTAAAATAGTAAATAATTTCATCCAAATCCGTTTAACCATTCGGGAGTAAAGAAGTAGCAAACATACACGCTGGCCTTTAAAATATTATTGTTAAACAGGGTAATGTCCATTCTGAAAAAAATATCTAATCGAAAATAAATCTATCATGTAGTGGATGCCTAAGAAAAGTATTAAAAAAAAAAAACAATTATTTTATGTCCTATTTTCCTTTTTTTAAACTTTAAAACAACATAAAGCCGATGAATTTCGTTAATTACTAATCGTAGTGTTCAATATAGCAATAAGACAAAATAGTTTTATTTTTAATACTTTTCTTAGGTGCTACGTGTGATAGATTTTTTTCGTATTTTTTCTCTGAATGGACATAAGTTCTAACATAAGCCATTTCAACTAGATTCTAGACAGACATCCTGTATATTATTATATTGATACCCATATACGAGTATATTGATTTGTGTACAAATACATCTACTTATTTCTTACAAAGTCTTTTACAAACATTTGACGGAACATATTATTAAAACATGTTGACCGGGAGCATTATTACAATACTTCGGGAAGTTTCTTATGAAGTGGTTCCCCAAAGCTTCTCAGTTCTTTGTTACATGAAGTTAGAAACTGGATAATATAGTCTACATATAGGTAGATGCGGTAAACCAATATACCTGAAAACTTTACACAATACGGTATTGTGGCGAGTTTTGAAGTTACATTTCGAAAGCTGACTAGGTACGGTACACAACATGAACAAGTTGATGATATGAAGAAGAGAAGAGATGAGTAACCATGGAGTATCTTGCCGGTTCTTCTCCATAAAAAAACGGCCAATTGGAACTGTGCGCTAGCTTCTGACGTTTTGTAACTGCCTATGTAGGTCATAGACCTACTAAATAAATAATTTTGAGTTTGAGATGTTTTTCCAAAGCCGTACGGTCAATATCAGCAAAGATTACGCAACTACGCAGAAGAAATCCAACAATTCATTTATTTGAAATAAACCCAACATGTTCTTTTGAACTGTCAAGAAGTCTATCAGTCAGAAATGATGATAACTGTACTTACATTCCAAAGTGTTTTTCGCCTTCTCTAGGCGCTCGAGCCCCGGCATGAAGGCTAGAAGGAACGGGGTGGGTCTTTTAGTCAGTAAGAGTCTGACACTATCTCCCGCTCCGCCCAAGGGCGGGGGATGTCAATGCATGATTTTTCCCACCAAAAAAAAGGGCGAACAATTTGGATGATTTCTCATATTATTAAATACCCTGGTAACATTTTTTTGACTGTCCTCTCCCCTAATGTATAGATAGCTCTTAATGTTAAGTGAATGTAATGTTAATGTATATTACACAGAAGTATCTCTTTGCAGAACAGGTCGCCGCCGCCCGCGCACATCCCCAATGCTATGCTGTACTCGCCGCCCGAGCCGCTAGAGGTAAGAACACATTTATATTTATGTCTTTTTTTGTACTGTTGATTCTGTAAAAATCTCACCATGAAAACATCCGTAGGGGCCCAGCAGGTCGAAGCCTACTGGGGCCAAGGGTCTGCTTCTGAAAGGAAGATTTGGGCCTGGTACGAAAGGCAACAAAGGAACAGGAGTGGGTTTTTAGTCAGTTGAAGTCCGACCGCTCCGCTCCATCCATGTTAATGGACACAAAAACCATGTAAACATGGGCGAAGTGCCCTGTCATTCTCTAGAGACATAAAGAACCCCGGGGCACTGGAACGAAGACAAATAAGGACCAGGAGTGGGTTTTAGTCAGTCAAACTCTGACACGCCCTCTCAGCCCGCTAAGGGCGGGAGGTGTCATTAGATGATTTACCACCTAAAAAAAGGCCCTAGAGGCATCATCTGTACATCAGATCATCGCATTCTTCCAAAGAGTTACGTAACCCTGGAATGCAAAAGGCAACTAAAGAAATATAGGTGGGTTTTAGTCAGTAAAAGTCTGATAACCCCTCCGAGAGGTGCTTCGCTCCGGCTCGCGGTTCCGGGAAAAGGGTTATTAAAAAATGTACAACCCTAAAAATACATATGTATAAGTCGTATAGGACCCAAGTTTTCATGGCGAGATTTTTATAGAATAGCTCTAGTATTTATTTTTATTGGAAAAAAATTAAATAGTGGTGAATCCTCCTGTAATGTTATTGTTAAATAACTAGGGCTGGAATTTGTCCACAATAAGACGCAGCAGTCACTTGGTGAATTCCGTATATTAGCACTTTACAACTAGGCAACAGAACTCGCGACAGTTACAGATTGTTACACACAGTACAATACACACATATAGCTAAATTGGTTAGGAAACTGAAAAGGTTTTGACGGGAACTTGGAACATTTATAAACACGCCCGCGCGCGTCGAGTTTTTGGCAGCGATTCCTCGGCGTTACAGCGCGCGCGGCGTGGGTGGTTCAAAAATGCGCGCGAAACAAAATCAAATGGCAGTTGGTGTTCGCGCGTAAATATTGCCAACTTAAATCTATTAATACAATATACATTTGCAAAAATGAGTTGCCTACAGTTATATTATTATTATATCCACCTAGTACTGTCCTATTGCTGAGCAAAGGCCTTCCTTCATTCTTTCCGTTATTCCCAACTCTTGGCCAATTCTTTCCCATAAGAGATCTAAGTCGTAACGCAGTCTCCTATGTGGGCCGTTCCATCCTTAGTACAAAATAAATATTGCAAAGCCATTTAAAGAATTCTACTTACGAGAATAGCACATGCAATTACTTCTAAAGTTTAACACTTGATCAGACGTAAGTCGGCAAGATTGGAAGCCGGGCTGATTGCCCTGGATATGTCGGACGAGCAACGTTCCTATTGGATACTCTTGGAAGTAAAATGGACTTTTAAATCTGCACGTAAAACCACAAACTAAGTGCTCGGTCACACTGGCAGCGCAGTGCGTTGAGTGGCGCGGGTGCGGAAACGCTCGCAATTTGCTTGGCCACTTTGCAGCCTGGTGAGAGTAGCAACGCGAGTGTAGGGACAGGGTTTCCGCTTGTCGCCCGCACACTCACTGTGGCCACTTGTATGAATGAGCTATGGCATGAGATGACCACGTGCGTCCCGCCTTGAGCAGCCCACGCCACTTCTCACGCCCGTGTGTCCACTATGGATACTCAAATGAAGTTCTTATGCTTGTGATTGCCATGGCTGCCAGAAGGACTGGCCTGTTGGTCTAGTGGTTAGCAGCCCTAACTGCTATGCCGCAGGTCGTGGGTTCGATTCCCAACCAGGACAAATGTTTGTGTGATGAGCATGATCATTTGTTCTGTGTCTGGGTGTAATGTATCTATTATATGTATGTATTTAGTATATATAAGTATGTTTATCAGTTGTCTAGTACTCGTAAGACTAGACAGCGTTGTGTGATAGTTGTAGAATATAAAAATATTATATATATATATTGTATATATAAAATTGCCGCGCCGCACTTGCCCCGCACCCGTGCTTCCAGTGTGCCCGTGTTTCTACTGTCGAATCCATGAATCTCCTTGGTCAAGCTTTGCAGTTACAAAATATTCGAGCATTCACAGTTACTGCATTGATAATCCTCCCGACTGAGTTTTCGCCACGATGGCTAATCCCAACTGAGATTAACCAAATACACAAGAGATATTGTAGTGTTCAAGTACGTGCGCAAACACAGGTGTACTCTCAATTCCTTTACTCTCATAGTCCGATGGTGCGGCAATCCGACACGACCGGAGAGATGAGACGCAGGATCTACAGCTTTTCCTACTTATCAAGGGTCTCCGCTGAGAAATTCCTAGTGGAAAAATCAAATAATACTTTTCGAGTAAAGTGTTTTTTAATTTTTCACAGGACTTCACGCTCAGCAGTAACGCTTTGCGACCTCTAAATCAACTAGGCAACGCCACGCGTCCTTTCTGGAAAGGGCGCTCGAGCCCCGGTATGAAGGCTTGAAGGAACGGGATGGGTTTTTTAGTCAGTAAGAGTCTGACACTATCTCCCGCTCCGCCCAAGAGCGGGGGTTGTCATAAGATGATTTTTTCCATAAAAAAAAAAGGTCGCTCTTGCGTGATTATGATGTTATTACACATCTTTCTCTAGATATATTGGTTATAAACATCTAATCTCGTAAAGACCTCTGAAAAACAGCCTCTGAAAATTGATTTTTGAACCTCCAAAAGTACTTATATGTTAAAATATTAAAAAGTACATCAATAGAAGCCTTGCACATTTAATCGAAATTCAGAATGATAAATTCCTGGAACAAGTTTTGTGGACTGTTCGAGTAAAACGGAATTACCGAATGCCAACAGAGTTTTGCATTGCCTCTTCATAAAACATTGCGTTGGATTGCGTTAGATGAAGTAATAAGCTTTCAAGCCATCATCGATGTTGACGATAGACGAGTGGTAAAGGACTAAAATGTAAAACAAGACAGTTTCTCAAGCAAATAGTCTCTAACATTCTGCAAGATAACTTACGTTTACTTACCACCAACGGCCCATAAAGCCGAGTTAACCAAACGACATGCTTGATTAAAACATGTCGTAAGGTAACTGTCTTATGTAACAGGGCACCAAATATTCATGCTGCAGTTTAAACTAATGTGTACTAGAATTTTATTAACTTGTTGCTATGCTGACTCTCTTTAAGGCAGGCCGCAAACGTGGACACTATAGTGTCTTGGGTCAGATCACATGATCTACTCACACTACCCTCATATAGAAATCAAATACTCGACTATTTGATTTCTATAGCACCAGTATGAAATCACTCACTCATACTGCGCATACGTAATACCCTACCGGAGTCTGTGTTTCCTGATAGCTACAACTTAGGGGTCTTTAAGTCAAGAGTGAATAGGTTACTTCTAGGCAAGCGTGCTCCATCGTTGGCCACATCATCACTTACCATCAGGTGAAATAGTGGTCAAACGCGAGCCTATAAATAATATTAAAAAAAAAAACGTAAACATTTTTGGTGTCTAGTTCCATTTGATGACAATCAAAACAGGATAGGTGTCGGTAACTAGAACAAAAAGTGTCTCCGTTTGCACAGCGCCTTAGATAATAAATTTTGAAAGGGTAAGTGAAAGAACACTTTAAGGAAGGCTTTAGTCAATAAATAGTTAATGCTCTCACTCCACCCAGAGTGGGAGACGTTTTTTGATCATGTCCTTCCCAAAAGGAGGAAAAAAAGAAGGAATGTGATGTAAAAGTATTAGCAACGTAAAATGTATCGGCATAATATGCGAGTCGAAATCCACACTTACATATAGAAGCAAAATTTGTTTTTTTATTTGTAGGAGGTAATCTCTGGAAGTACTCGTCCGATTGCTAAAATTTTTTCACCGATAGAAAGTTGCTTTATTCCTCAATGACATAGGCTATATTTTATGTACGTGGGCGAAAACTCATTAAAAAGCTAGTATATGATAAAAAAGCAGTCCAGCCGTTACAAACGTTTCGCTTGCGTCGAACACTTCGAGTTGACCTTGCCGCCAATTCTTTTGCTCTGACTACGTGACTGAGCGTTGAGGCGACGTCATTCCCGTTCATTTGAAGCTTTCTACAAGCGTTAACTATTGCAGATTAGAAACTTGGCTACGGGTGTAGATGTCATTGACAACGTTTTCGCTATAAGCTCTATACATTATGGTTACTTAACCTAAGATAATCAATTAAAATTAAACAAAAACACAGTATAAAAATACATTTAAAAAAATGTTAAACCAAGTTCCATAACATGCGAAACCAAAACAAAACCAAACAGAAAATCTTCGTTGAATTTTTATAAGCTTGTTGTGGCAACACTCCCTTTATAGTGTACCCTATTAAAGCAATGGAGCTGTGTTGCCAACTGCCATTAGCAATTAATACTTACCGGCCCCACCGTTAATTAAAATATTTTAACAGTCTGTGGTAACACGCGGTACGATACCTTTTAATTGGGCTACAAGCACAGATTGGTTGTACTCGCCCATGAAGGGTTCCGTCGTTGCAAGTAATATAATATAAAAGTTCTTGTAGTTCGTTGTAGCTTTGATCGATGTTCTAATAATTTTTTTTTTTTTTATATATTTGAGTCGATTGAATGAACGGTAAATTGCGGTATACGATTTATGACGTATTAAAAAAAAAATACTGACTAATCTCGTTCAAACCAATTTTTTGTGGAGGTTTGCATGTTAGTGTACATCATATATTTTTGTTAGTTTTATCATTCTTTTATTTTAGAATTTACACACAGGGGGACACATTTTACCACTTTGGAAGTGTCTCTCGCGCAAAGAATTCAGTTTAGAAAAAAATTATATTAGAAACTTCAATATCATTTTTGAAGACCTATCCATATACCCTACATAGATAGAGATATATAGATACCCCACAAGTAAGGGTTTGAAGAAAAAAAAAATGCGTTTTCAATTCTAAGTTTTTTTTTATATTTTTGTATAAAAACCACCAATTTTTTTTTTCTATTTTTGTATAAAAATCTTAATGCATTTCACAGAATACATCTACTTACCAAGTTTCAACGGTATAGTTCTTATAGTTTTGGAAAAAAGTGTCTGTGACATACGGACGATCAGACAGACATGACAAACCCATAAGGGTTTCGTTTTTTGCCATTTGGCTACGGAACCCTAAAAATAATCAAAACAAAGGTGATTTTCGTTGGGGAAAGTAAAACAATAGGCTTTTGGAAAGAAAAGCTTGTTAGGAAGCTGTTCGATGTTCAAAGGCAAACGAGTTTCTGTACTTGTAAAAAACTGCATAAGAGCAGCTTAATTGGCAATTAATTATTTGGGTTAGGTCGGTAAACTTGGTGCACCTGCGGATATCTTCATTCCTAATGCGATCTCGCAAGGAAACTCCGAAACTCCCCAGCATAACCCTTTCCATTGCCCCGTTGGGTGACTTTAAGGCTTCTGAAAAGATCCATTAGTCTATCATCATCAGCGTTTACAATATTCCCACTGCTGGGACTTAGGCCTCCTCACTAGGAGAGAGAATGGACCATAATCCACCACGCGGGCCCAGTGCGGGTGTGTCACACGTCTTTGATTTTTTGGTTCTAGGACATGCCGGTTTCCTCACGATGTTTTCCTTCACCGTTTTGAGAGCTTTGGTAATGAAATAAATTACACAAAGTCGCTTGGCAGGGTTTGAACCTGCGACCTACAACTCGCAAATCGGAGCCATTACCACTCGGCCACCACTGCTCTTCATTAGCCCATGTTACTCAGTAAAAAAGTAGCAATCTACTGGTAAAAAAATCAAAATCGGTCCCAGTAGTCGAATTTACAAATAGCAAACAAAAATCTTTCCTCTTAATAAGATTTAAAAATCGAACAGTGAATTGCGCCTTTGTAATCGGTTTCCATAGGCGGCCTTATCAATCTAGAATAAATTATTCTTTATCGTCGACATCTTTTGAAAATTACAGCTCTATTCAATGCCCACTTATTCCCTATTCTTTCATTCATTCACCGGTTTTTTATTGGAAATTTTGAATGGCAGTGAATCCTGAGAAATGCCGCCAGACTAATTTTTAATTTCGTACCTTTGAATCGTGATACTGTTTATAGATTCATTCGACAAGTTGCTTTTGATTTATTTTTTAATATTATCCAAGTCAATAGAGTCTGTCTATAAAATCAAACGACACGACTTGGGTAGTTATTTGGGCAAAATAAAATCTGATGTAGTCAACACTGGTTCATAATCAAGGTTGTTTAAGATATTTGGATAAAGTTTATTAACCCCTCGAGCGCCAGAGTTTAATGACCCGGAAAATTGCCGTGATTACGTAAATCACCAATAAAATAAATAAAAAAATAAAAAATATATATTTTTGTTTTTTTTTTTTCTAGGAAAAACAAATAATATAATAAATATGGAATAATATAATATAGAAACTAAAATTTTCGGCCAAATAAGTGTGTACAAAATGAAAATTAAGCGTTTTTCAAGGTCTTCAAGTTGTATAGACGTATGTACAATCGGCGCTCGAGGGGTTAATAGAAGAACCTTTTAAAAGTATCTAATCTAGGTATTTTTTAAATTATTAAATATAATACAAAATTTGCAAGTCGTTTGACTTTTTACACAGACTAGAGTATTATTATATCGAGCCTTTTTGGAAGAACGTCATATAACCAACAAAATGTAATATCTACATACAATCGTTCATGTAACATTTTGGTGCACAATAAAGTTTATTCTATTCTACATATTGCCATTAAATTAGGCAATGTTGAAGCTAGAACTACATTAGACCGACGACGCATACATGTAACATACCTAATATATACGTATACCAACGTCGCGTGGCATGGATCAAGTGTAGCTCTTCAAGTATAGTTGCCATATAAAATGTATGGAGACCGACGTGCCAAGATCGGCGTGTGTTACACACGTGTGCACAGTGTAGTTCTACCTTGATTCTTTGGCTGAAAATAGACGACTGCTTACCGATGATCTGAAAACTTTGATGAGCACTTGGACTCAATAAGTTATATAGTATAATACATACTGGGGCCGTATTATGACCTCTTAAAACCATCATGTTTTCGGTGTGAAAAAGAGACGGAGCTATACAGGACGAATAGCACTATCCTTTTCTCACACAGAAAACATGATGGTTTTAAGATGTCATAATACGGCCGCAGGTCATAAGAGCAGTAGTGACCGAGTGGCAACGGCCCCGACTTAAGAGTTTTAGGTCACGGGTTCAAACCCAGCCAGGCACATTACTTTGTGTAATTTATTTCATCACCACTGCTCTCAAAACGGTGAAGGAAAACATCGTGAGGAAACCGGTACGTCCTAGAATCAAAATTTTGAAGACACTGTGGCATCCACCAACCTTCACTGGGCCCTCGTGGTGGGTAACGGCCCATTCCCTCTCCTAGAGAGGAGGCCTGAGTCCCAGCAGTGGGAACATTATAAAGCCGACTATACTATATACTGATCATATACTAGCTGACCCGATGAAGGTTGTCCTTTCTTAGCAATTAACTTATCTATCAAACGCTCAAAATTTAAATAGTCGCAGTTTTTTTTCTTTTCACATGATTCTTCCTGACAATAACGAACACAAAAAAAAGGATAAGCGAAATTGGTTCAACCGTTCACGCGTGACTGTTCATAACCTAACCCTAATTTCATCCGTTACTCACCTACACTTAAAAGTTTAGTTGAAAACCAGCGTCAGGCAACTGCTTCGTGGTTGTCTGTCATTATGCTGAACTGAACCTATTTGGCACTATTGTCAGACACTTAAAAAAAACAATAACAACAATATTTTTATTTATTTTTTCGGTTGTTTAATGTAATTTAAGCTTTGTACTTATTTTCTAATACTTTTTGTTCATTTAGCTAACTATGTTTAAATTATTTTGCATCGATAAGTTAAACATTATTAATCAAATTACCATCTTCAGAGTGGTTCAAATTATTGAATTATTAATGAGGGCTAGCCAAGCAATTCTCTCCCAAATCGCTTCCCAACTGATCGGACTTTCCTAATTGATTTACGTCACTCTAATTACTTTCCCACTTAAATTTTGAACCCCTACATTAATCAATATCGTCCTGTTATTATTTATAGTTATTTATTATAGGTTTGCACACTAAATATTTAAGCGATTGGCATCCCCCGCCCTTGGACGGAGCGTGAGATAGTATCAGACTCTTGCTGACTAAACCACCCCATTCCTTCGTGCCTTTTACACTGGGGCCGAGCCTTCCATTCGGAACTAGATCCTAGCCCCAGAAGGCTTCGACCCAACTGGGCCCCCCTACGGTTGCTGACAACTCCTTGAGGCGCGCGGGAACAGTGCGCGCCATCGACGGCTTTCTATTTCCACACGGATCAAATATTTGTATTTTAGGCCATAGATAGTTGTCCCGAATCTGGGTGTCTTGTTTGTGAGTTTATATGTAGGGCCACGGGATTTTTTTTATAAAAGAAGCCCTTGGTCCTAAAACTCACAGTGCAGCTGAAGGGCACAAGTGTGGTTTTAGTCAATAGAAGACTGACAAGCCCCTCCCGTCAGTCCTAAAACGGGAGAAGTCATTGGATGATTTTCTACTTAAAAAAAAAACAGTACAGGAGTAATTCCGAGGACTGGGTTGCCGTATGGAATAGAAATTAATAAAATAATACATGCCATTAATGTGGCCTATATTTTTTTTTTTTCGTTTTTTTGTGCGTATAGTCCCGTGAACCATCTGACCGAAATTAGGTGAACGCAACTCTCGCACTCGCCTAGGCGGCAGTACGCAAATCTGTGCATTTATTTGCGGCCAGCAGCGCCCGGAAAGCGCTTTAAATCCATTTTCTCTGCGAGATATTGATTGATTTACATATGCAATGTTCACTTTGAAGAATATTTAACCACCAATTTTTATGTGTAAAAATGTTTCTAAAGGTCCAAGCCGATTCAAAGGAGTAGGGAAAAGTTGCGAAAAGTTGCGAAATTGCTAAATATTTTTTTTTTGACAAAAGTATTAATTACACGAAAAAATCAAATATTGATATTATTATTCATGAATCTGTAATAAACATATATTTTTTTCAAACCAATTGACCTAGCCGTTACGGACGAGTAGGCCTCAGAAAATCACTGTTTTATAGCACTTTTCGGGCGCTTGGCCCTTAATATAATTTGTTCCACGAAAATACATATTATATCCGTAGTAAACTCGGTATTTCATTGTCACTTTCCACCTGTCTGTGAAAGCCATAAGAGGCTGCTTTTCCACTCGCCTATCGTCAACATCGAGCTTGGTTTATAAGCTTGTTACTACATTTAACGCAATCCAATGCAAAGGTAATGCAAAAAAAGAGAAATAACGCCTGAAAACTGTGTTAGCAACATTTTAAACATTTTACAAAACTTGTTTCAGAAAATACATGACTTTTTAAACCCTTAAAATTAAAAAAAAAAATGTCATCATTTAGAATCTTGATAAAATTTGCAAGGCTTTTGTTGTTATACTTTTTTGACTTTTTAAATTTTTGAGTAAATTATAAAGTGTCAAAGTTCATGCACAATAGCAGATTTTCAGAGACCTTTACTGAATTAGTTTTACACAAATTTATATATTGATTTCAATAGAAGCCTAGATGATGTTGATTAGATAGGTAGGTACTGTGTTTCCAAAATATCTAATGAAAAGTGTGTAATAACGTCATAATCGCGTAAGAGCGGTTGAATGAAAAACAGTGAAATGTATGTCGAGTTGCATCCCCTTAAGACTACCTGATAAACAAACTAAAACTGTAGATACCTGTAACTATACATCACAGCAGATTGTCTACACAAACAATAGAAAGGTGCCTATTCTGACAGCTCCAATACATTGAAAACACGCTTTGAATGAAGAAATCGCTCATTGAATGAACTACGGACTGTTTGTGAATGAATGAGAATATAATCAAAACAATGGCTGCCGTGAGCTTTGTTTGGGAGAATGAAACAATAGACTCATAGAAAGAAAAGAGTGTTAGGCAGGTGTTTGAAGTTCATAGGTTGTATAAAATTCATTTAATTATGACATGTAACACTGTACTTTTGAAAAGAAAATTCATGTTCCTAAATATCCTTAAAGATTACAAAACAATGTCCCAAACCGCACCTGTCTATCACCATGTTATTTTTTTTCCAAATATATTTAAAAAGGTCACAAATTGGACACCACTGACACTAAGTACAACACAGGTCACGGCAGGTCATAGCGGGCATTAGGAACCAGCAAAAAGCTGGATGCAAGTGCAAAACAACCCTTCAGTCACCTGGATGGCCCGGTGATTATGTATTTTTGCTGACATAACAGATTTATAAATATGTGATTTTTCGGTTTTGATTTACAGTTATGAAATCGCATTGCTTTAAATTCGTATAAATCCAGTCGAATCGCTTCGCAACCGCAGTCGCCCACGTAGAACACCGCGTTGTGCTATTTCTAAGCCAAATTCGAATTAATATTGTTGAATTAAATTCATGTTAAAGAATTAAGTAGGCCATTATTTTGTTTCGTGAATAAAACTCATTGAACGAGTGTTTCGGAATTTCTTATTTAATTTTGGACGATCAAAAGCGCTGTTTCTCAGAATAATTTGAATCCAATTTATTTTGATCCCATACTGAAGTATTATTATATATTTAGGCGTTAGATGTTGTTCGCTATTAAAACCTTTGAACAGTTACATATTATCCTATCAATAGATCATCAATCTTACTCATTACGATTGCTGAACTGTCAAGAAAGAGCCTTTGAAATTAGAATGTGCTTAACAGGTTCAGCCTAGCCAAGTTAGAACAGTTTCGTTTCGATTCTCTTTCGTCGATCGCCCGAGACAGCCACGCCTCCGATTTCTTTGTTCTGATGTCATCTCAACGCTCAGTCACTTGGCCAGAACAAATGAATAGGAGACGTGGCTTACTTGAGGCGATTGACGTAAGAAAATCACAGAGAAACGGTTGTGACTTGGTTAGGCCTGCAGTGATTCTACATACATAAATATGACCAAAAATTTCAGCAGGAGCCATAATCTTACATAGTATTATTTCTCCACAGTTACTATGCGTGTTTCCGGAGCGACAATCGCGCGTATGCGCGGCGGCGTGTGGAGCAGTCGCGCGGGCAGGCGGCGAGGCGCGCTCAGTGCGGAGCGCTCGCGAAGCGCTGGACGCGTTGCGACGCGACTCCGACACCAAGCAACCGCACGTTATCATCGTGGACGCGCGAGTACCGCAGACGCTGGACGCGTCTTTATTAGCCAGGTTAGTACCTATTGAAACTGTTTTTATTTCTAAGAGAATTAATTAAATTTTGTGTGATAGATATTTTCCTTGTATAGTCTAGGTTACTTGATGCTTTCTTTGCTAGTTGTTTTTTTAAAGACGGAAAAATACG
This sequence comes from Mythimna albipuncta, assembly GCA_929112965.1. Classification (NCBI taxonomy): domain Eukaryota; kingdom Metazoa; phylum Arthropoda; class Insecta; order Lepidoptera; family Noctuidae; genus Mythimna; species Mythimna albipuncta. The sequence continues at coordinate 7,828,494 of OV815974.1, read as the reverse complement.
AAGTCATTTTAAAAAAGGACTACAAAAGGTAATAATAGAACTTAGTTTCTTCACGAGTTATTTAAAATGTATTGTTGCACTACTCAGAAAATAAACTCAAAAATATATCGTTAAAAATTCTAAAAAATAATAATCGTAAGTTAAGTTTTTTTTTAATATGTGGATAGATTTGATAGCTTAAAAATAACATTAATTTATATGTTATGAATAAACATACGTGTAAAGTATAGGAATGGATTTAAACATTTCAGACTTATCTAACAAAATTCTAGAACCAATTCAGTCATACTAGTCTTCAACAAAAGTTAGTACTATCGCACATTTAATCCCCATTACGATCATGATAGCAACTTGTGTGCATCGTTGCACGGAACACAGTTTGGGTTCCGTCCGCGCGCCATGTCAAATAATTGGACATGCTTTGACGGGACCACGCACGGACAAATTGAAGTGCACGCCTCCCTGCCTGCTCGCAAATAAACAACCTATCTGTGCACTGCACAGCTGAGTGTGGACTGTAATTCAGTTTGGCTTTTAACGTCCAAAATTTACTTAAGTACGAACTCCATGCGGACATTTGGGTAACAGTGCCTAATTTGTATGTTGAGTTTGTCAAACAGAACTGATTTTGGTCTCTAAATCAACAAATCTCTCGTTTTATGTTGCTTGTAATTCGAGCTCTTATAGACTAATAGCGTCTTTTTTTATAAGAAAAATGCAATGAGATATTAATACGATGTAGAAACGACAACGCATTTACAAACTCTAGTGAATTCTGTTTCTAAATATGACGACTGCAACGTCGTGGAGCATACGGTGGAGGTGTGCCCCACTTGAAGTTAGCATCGAAGTGGCCTCGTAGAGGCGGTCTTGGTCCGAAGCGACTGAGAATAGGATGCAGTCGTATTCTTCTGCGAAGCAATAATACTCAGTCATCCTCTGGCCCCAGTCACCTCGACAGGAGACGCCCCAATTGTCAGGAATCGCAAAGTGATCTCCGTAGGCGCGTAGCATTTCATGGCGCAAAGAGAAAAATGATGAGCAAAACCATAAAGGCCGATGCCTGCTATGGCCATGACTTCTAAAAAGGGTACTCATGGTCCTATAACGTAGAAGGCAACTGAAGGAACATAGGTGTGGATTTATTTAAGTTTCACCCTAGTGCGGGAGAAGTCATTCGATGATTTCCCGCATAAAAAAAATAATACAATTTTTTTTTTGCTATTTTTGACTCAGCATTAGTTTTATTTGATACAACTTAGTAAATTATTTCGTCGGTATCTATCATGAGGAAATACAGTCGCTTAATAATTTCATCAAAAGTTTACTCGCCCGTGTTTTCTTTTTCACAAACGAGTTGTCGCATTGTGGCGTCGGCTATCAAAGGGTGACATATTGAAGTAAGGACCAACCCTTTCACAAACAGTTTTGCTAAAAGCTCTGCTCTAAAAACTGTATGCGTACTGGTCTCAAATCCCAGATACAAATATAAATAGTGGAATATATGCTCGTCACATCGTCGCAAATCCCCGCAATGTTTATTCTCCCAATATTTCCGCAGTCCATATTGATGTTTACTCAAACATAAAATGTTGACAACCCTATCGTTTATTTTAAGTTACAGATCCCGGATTCGTACAAATATTTTCTTACTTTGGATGACGTCGATCAATCAGTCTGGCTAGCATTTTCCAAGTATCATCTTCCAGTGACACTGGTTGAATACTATTATTTTAGACAATTTCTGCAAGTGGCTTCGCCCCAAAAAGTTGTTGAAAATATAGCTAATCCTATGTCACTCAGTGATAAAGTAACATTCTACTGGTGAAAGAATCTTTAAAATAGGTCCAACAGTTTTTGAGTTTAGTCATTACAAACAAAACTACAAGAATACAATGACTACAGAACCACCACTGCTCTCAAAACGGTGAAGTAAAATATCGTGAGGAAACCGGCATGTCCTAGAACCAAAAAATCGAAAACATGTGACATTCACCAACCCGCACAGGGCCCGCGTGGTGCATTAAGGCCCATTTCCTCCACAATGACTATGTCTATGTATGACTAGTATAGAGTATAGATACTAGCTTTTGCTTCAGCTTCGCTCGCGTGAGTTAGAAGTAGGATTCTCCGTCCTTTAGGGGGTAAATTTCGGAAAATCTTTTCTTAGTACTCGACTACGTCATAAAAAGAAACCTTTTGTAAAATTTTACACCCTCAGTTCCAGTAGTTTCGGCTGTGCAAAGTCAAAGCATTTATTTCAAATACCATTTTCAGGTACTTTTGAATAGTCAAATGTCGGTCAGTCCAAGAAAAGTGAAGCTAAATTGCACGTTCCAAAGCGTAGATCTCTATAGAGAACAACGTGCAAGAAACTCCATGGACACTCTTTTAAATCATATTATATGTACATTATAACAAGTTGATAGGTTTGCGCTTGACCGCTATCTCACCTGATGGAAAGCGACGATGGAGCACGCTTATCTAGAAGTAAACTATTCACTCTTGACTTAAAGATTCCCGGGTTGTAACCATCAGGAAACACAGATTCCGGCAGGGAATTCCACTTCTTAGCTGTACGCACAATGAAAGTGTTCCCATAACGTTTTGTGCGTGTATATGGGAAGTCCACTATGTACCGGTGGCGCATCACCGTACGCCTGGTGGTCCTGTTGGTCAGTTTCTCCTTTTCTATATAAAATAAATATAATAAATCTGTAGAAGTTTTTAGTTGTGCGCGCATCAAGTAAAATGTCCAAAATCAATATAGATAATTTTTAAATATTAAAATTGTGTGTACCTTGATATATTATTTAGGCTATGTTTCATCGCCAACGGTTGACTATATCGAAAGACATACTACATTCATTGACTTTTGGGCAGTATCGCGGTACGAAGTTCGTCAGGGTAGAGTCAAACTGGGTGAATAGGAACGCAGCTCAGAGGTGAATGGGAACAAAATTTTAAAGGGGTTCTTTCACATTATTAAGAAACTGTTGAAAATAATGGACGCTTTGTTTGAAACCAATATTAAGAGAAATTAGTGTAAATCGTAATCAAATGACGATAAATGATATTTATTTTTGCAAATAGGTTTTACGAGTATAAAAACACTTTAACACGTAATTTTTTTCGTCAATTTAAACAATATGAGGCCGGTGTTTCCTAGCTGACTACCCTGAGAAGAAACACCGAAACAAACTCAGGGGCCAAAGTCTCTTTTAAAGTCCATACAGCAAACATGTAATGGTCAAATTGTATGGGAACCATGCAGATTGAAGCCTGAGATGGTCTTTTGAAGAAAGAACCACGCAGTTCTAAGTGGACCTGGCCATTCATTGCAAGCTAACAAACAGTATGAGTGTAGCTCAACTCAGAACTACTAAGGAGCTCAACGACTTGACGAAAAAAGTTCAAAGTTCTGTTTCTGTTCACCCCCTCGTTCCTACTCACCCCCTTTGACAGTAGTAGATAATATAGATATAATAAAAGCTATAGTTCCAAAGTTTGAAGGACTAGTCAGTTATGTGCTAACAGCATTGAGATTTTGACAAGGTGAAACCAATTCTTGGCACAGTTTCAAAACACCAAACTTTCAATAGCTTGAACAATTAAAAGTTTCGCTCGTTAAACTACACCAACTTGCTCATGCCTGACCCACAAAAGACGAAAGCTTCACCACTGCACACGCCAGATAATCGATTTCGACTATTATAAAATTTGAAGCCAGGCTCAGTGCAGTTGCATTTCCGTATTTTCTTCCGTATAAATCTTGTGATTGTAATGTTATTTATTTATTTAAACTTCATGTACACTAGTGGTACATAGGCGGACTTAATGCCATAAAGCATTCTCTACCAGTCAACCTTTAGGTTATAAAGACGATACTGTGGTAGGTGTGCACAATAAATAAATAACAGATATATCATGTCATGTACCATGTTATAAATATCTGTAGTGATTTTTATAGCCCAAAGAATCGTCATAATTAAGTGGCAATGGACATGGCATATTGGTCGAAACCGAAACGAAACGAAAGGTTCTGCGTACAGGAAGATGAAATATTGGAAGGCCTCCTCATGTCTTGGTGAGAGTCGCATGATGCATAAGACCGGTTGTTTTGGTGACACTTGGGGGAGGCCTATTTCCAGCATATTTATATCAAGAAGGCCTTCACAAACTGATCTATCAGCAACACACATCCTCAAAAAAATTCAGTATGTAGTTGACTGACCTGAACTTCAAGGTCAACCCAAACATTTTGTATGAATCACTCTATCTATTAGTGTAAACAGCATGAAAATTAATTCAGTAGTTTTTGAGTTTATCGCGTTCATATGAGTATCAAGACGCGATGAAGCCACATAAATGTCGTCATCACGTATTTACAGCCCAAATCTTCCAGAGAACTGGGTATCGATTATTGGTTATTGCCTCTTAGCTGGTCTAATTCGGGACGATTGCCCCTGATGGAATAATGAGCGTGTTGTCCGTATTCCAACTAGGACAACCTTGATATGATACATAAACATAGTATGCGGACCAAAGCATACTATGTCTGTTAGTAGATCAACAGTGAAATGTATAAACAACATCATATTTAGATATAGAGCTTATTTTCTATTAATAACTAGCTTTTGCCCTCGGCTTCGGTCGTGCACATAAAATATAATCTAAATCACACAGGAATAAAGCAGTTTTCTATAGGTGAAATAATGTAATCGGACCAGTAGCCTGATTCACGTAAAATCAAACAAGCCAAATATCGTTGAAGTTTTGTAGCCGTTCGATCGAAGTCCTATCCAAAAGCGGTATTCACGATCTTTCGACTTATTTCCAGTAACATTAATAAGTATTCTACCAGGATAATGTAATACAGGTTTTTTTTTAATCGACGAATTTCAAACGACTAAAATCGGTGTCATGTCGTTCAAACTCTTTTAATGGATGTGAATACGGAAATGGTCTAAACGACTAAATCGCTACGATACCGTTACAGTTTTCCTTACCTACGTGAATCGGGCTACAGACCTTACCTCCTACAATATATACGATTACCTCCTACCAAAAAAAACTATACCTCTTTATAATATTACTGTAGATAGCCTACTTCCGATAAAGAGATATTTAGATGCAGATTCTTAGCACCAATCACGACCAACACAAAAAATGAAGGAAAAATAACTAACACAAGCAATGAAAATATGCATCGTATACCTATGCAAAAATCATAATGTATTGAAAAAATATACAAGCTCATATTTCTTTTGAATTCTTATATCTACTATACATATATATAAAAATGAATCCCTATTTCCTTGGTCACGCCATCACGCGTGAACGGCTGGACCGATTTCGCTAATTCTTTTTTGTTGAGTTCGATGAGGAAAAGGTTCTTATGGAAAAAAAAGAAAATTAGGGTAGTGTAGGGTAGAGTAGAGTAGGGTAGTGTAGGGTAGAGTAGAGTAGGGTAGTGTAGGGTAGAGTAGGGTAGAGTAGGGTATAGTAGGGTAGAGTAGGGTAGAGTGGGGTATTGTAGGGTAAAGTAGGGTAGAGTCTGGGTAGAGTAGGGTAGAGTCAAGTAGAGTAGGGTAGACTTGACAGCTTAGCTAAAAGGTATCACAACATAACTATAATTCAAATTCAAATTCAAATATTTATTTCAGATAATTATCCATATGTGTTAGTAGTGGTACAAACTTAGCCTAAGGTTAGTATTTAATTAAAATAATAAACAACCAATGAACCATTTCACGAGCAGTTCAATGATTCATTAGTCCATTACAATAAAGGAGTTTGGATACTTATCCACCTTCGTAACAGGGGGGAGTCCCACCTATCTGAAAACACATTCAGGATGCCATTGGAAGAAGAGCGCAGGCGCGCCAACATGGAAGCGCATCGCTTTCGCATGATTGCGGTAAACCCGTCAACACATGCGTCCGCGAACATCCCTGATGCGCTACATCGCCACGGTAACCCCAAAAGCACCCTGAATGCTTTATTGTACTGTACGCGCAGGTCGCTGTATGCCCGCTGGGTATACTTGGTCCACAGGCTGCACGTGTAAAACGACTGACAGAACGCCTTAAAAAGTGTTATTTTGACAGAGTCAGTACAGCGTGCAAACCTGCGGGCCAGCATGTTGCAGCGGACAGCCAGCGATCTGCGCTCCCTATCTATATCAATGTTGTCTTTTAAGTCATCAGTGACCCAATGACCCAAATACTTGAACTTCGAAACCCGAATTAAAGGAGATCCAGAGAGTAAGAGTTCAGTTCAGGAGTTCGCCGGGTCAGCTAGTTGATTTATAAAAACTAGCTGCTATCAGCCGCTTTGCCCGCGAGATAGCAAAAACATGTCGAAAGAGAACATACTCACGAAACATTAAATATTCTACGTACTATTCCAGGACAAAGTCTATCCATACACCAAATTTCATCCAAAAGCTGTTCGAGCGTGAAAAAGTAACAAACGTACACAAACTTTCACTTTTATAATATTAGTGCGACTATGGAGTATAACTTACAATATTCTACGTATTACAGTCAGTATCAAATATATACCCCTCTATATGTCGAAATAAAGAGTTTCTGTAGGTAGTAGGTACGTGTCTTCATCATGTTCTCCCCAATATTTTTCCGTATTCCCCACACTTCCACACAAGTTTTCCATTACCGTCGCCAGAGTATTATCCCTTTCACGAACTTGTAACCGAGGGTCCGGAATTCAATTCGCGTTGAGGACATCTTTATTGAGTCCCACCGCCGAGATTAGTGGCTATTTCTTAAAAGTATTCTGTTTGACGAATGTGTTTCTAGTAAAGAAAGTCTTGTCTTGTCTTGTCTTATTGTTATTTTTTTTATTATGGATAGACTCTCGTTTGACCACTATCTCACCTGATGGTAAGCGATGATGTGGCCGACGATGGAGCACGCTTGCTTAAAAGTAACCTATACTGATGATAAATCTATGAAATTTGGCATACTGCTTTAGTACTAGTATATGATAACGTAGGTACAATTTTATTTCTGTACTTGCTTAGCTACATGGCCGTGAACTTAGCAGATCATTTTCCAGCAGAGCATAAAAAAAATAGAGTTCTAGTCGCATGCAGCATAGTTCTGGAGTTCCTGATACTTTTCAGGAAAAGTTCTGGTGATTTTCCTGAAAAAAATATCAAATGAAAATATGATCTGCTAACTTCCGGTAGCAGATCATTTTTTCCAAAAGCAAAATTTTAAAAGTGCTTTAGATGCACAAAGGTGAGTTCTATAGTTCCTAATTACTTTTAGTAATAGTTCTGTCAATTAGAGGTCGCAAAAAAATAAAAACGTATCAACGTAATACCAAAAAAAAAAACAAATAAATATCATGAAACGACCGGGGGGTCAAAAGTGGGTCGAAACTGTTCGTGTAAATAGTGCTTGGCATGCGCGCGGCCGTGCGCTTAGATTCGCTCTTGACATAAAGACCCCTAGTTGTAGTTGTCAGGAAACACAGACTGCCACGGAAAAAGGAGTACCGTACCTAAAAGGTAAAAAACAGAATCCTATTACTAACTAAGCCTCCGCTGTTTGTCTGTCTGTCTTTCAGAGGTATGTAAATCAGTAAACACAGACTCCGGCAGGGAATTCCACTCCTTAGCTGTACGTATCTATCCCACGCAGCCCACAGAAACTACCCTGACACTACCTTACAATATTATTTTTTAACCCTTACTCTCTATTCATTTTATCAGTCAAATAAAACTATCCAATAATCCCTTGTACCTAAACATGAAATATTCAGTATAAATCTCTCCGATATAAACTCAGATACTTCACATATAAAGACATTATCTCCAACAAAATATTCCCTTGCCCGATGGCGGAAAATCGTCGTCATTTTGGACGGAAAATACATTATGTCCCGGCAGTTATTTCAAACATTTCATTTCCCCTACATATTTGTAGAGGCACACGTTGCTAGGAAATCGACGATGACAGTCAACGTGTTTTGCTCGAAGATTCGATCACTGGAGGAAATGTTGGCAGCTTATAATGTTAAGTTGAGGGACTGCAAACCAAAATGTGACGTACTCTGTTTATAAAACTACGCACGTTACGTTATTTAAAAACTAAACTAAAAGTACATAAACGGAATGAAAATTTTAATGCTTATGGCATTCTCTACCAGTCAATCTAGGGTGGCGGATAGACAATATGACAGATGCATAGAAAAAAGTGCCTAGTAAGACCTTTTTTAACATAATAATAATGAACGAAAAATATTAATATAATTGTGAAAAAAGCGTGGGGTGCTCGATTTTCGTAAAATATGGCACAAAGCGCCGCAAAATATGGCAAAATATAGTTTAAAAGAACACGCTTTCGTGCGTGTTTTATTAGTTTTTGTAAACTAAATTTTTTATTTTCCACTAAAAAAAAACGGATTATTGTATTATGAAAATCGATCGCCCAAAGTTGGTCAAAATCGAGCTCAAAGGCGTTGTTTACAAACATACAGGTGAATTTAATATAAGCGTGTTAAAAAGTCACAAAAGTTTCAAATCAAAATAAACATAGGTACATATTCAATGTAACATATGTCATACATAATTGTGTGCACTTTGCATATTTTTCTTTAAACACTTCTCTCAAAACGTGAGAAAACTGGCATATACTAGAACTAAAAAAATTAGTTCTGACACAAAAAGGTAGCTTATTATCCCTGCAATAAGGACGTATACAATTTTAGATTAAAGTCCTCAAAATAATGACACATTTCGTCCTCGATATATTGGCAGCAGAAGGGCAATCAATACCGGTACACTCTGAACCAATCAAATCCAGAAGACTATTCCCCAAGTACCCAATAATATGGAATTGATCTGTTGTTTCAACAATCAAGAGACGTAGGTTTATTCTGATACTAGCTTTTGCCCGCGACTTCGTTCGCGTGGAATAGTGACTTCTCCGATTGTATTATATTATATTTTCATACCTTTTTACTATTTATTTACATTTTTCCGATGAATTTTCAGTACTGAATTGATGCCGACTCTTGACCAATAGATAGCGCTGTATGTCCGGAATAAATTGTATTTTTTATTTTATTTTTTGTAATAAAAACTATCCTATGTCCTTTCTCAAGTTCCAAACTATGTCTGTACCAAATTTCACACAAATCGGTTCAGTAGTTTAGGCGTGAAGCAAAGACAGACAGACAGACAGACAGACAGACAGAGTTACTTTCGCATTTATAATATTAAGTTTGGAAGTTTGGATAAAATAAAGTTTCAACAACACCGGTCAAGAGCAAGTTGAACTCACATATGAAAGGTTCTGCGCCATAAGATGCCAGGTTTACGTATCTTACATAAATAATCACATTTTCAAGAAAAAAAAATTAACAAAAAAAAATTAAACTGACTTCAATGTTAAAAAAACACTGAAAAGTACAAAATAACTTTAATTTCTGAAGTCGGTGTTTCTATAATAGTTTTGCCTCTTCTTTATTTAACATCGACTTCCGAAATTGTTATTATTTTATACATATTAGTGTTTTTTTAACATTAAAGTCGGTTGTATTTTTTTGTAAAAGTTTTTTATTTTACACTTTTTAGTTATTGTACCACTACTAAAAAGTACCTCTCAGCCCAACTCAAATACCTTATAGCCAGAGAGCATCTCATAACCATTTTAATAATCCTAAACACGGTTAGATTACATTAATTTACCTTCTGGCTTCATCATCAGATCAGTCCGGAGGGGATTTCAATCTTTCAATCAAAAAAAGAATTTTCAAAATCGGTCCACAATTGACCGAGATATCGGTGAACATAAAAAAAAACATACATTCAGCCGAACATAGAACCTCTTCCTTTTCAAAGTCGGTTAAAATTTAAGTTAATTACTCTCTGCGGTCTAGAGCCACGGTCACTATTTACCTATATAACAGCTTATAATTGAGGTACATCCTGCTGAAAGACAGACGGACGGACAAACAGCAGAGGCTTTGTTTTTTGGTGGCAAAAGGTCCGGATGGTTACCGGATGGTCGGATGACGAGCTACCCATTGCTCGCCGTCCACAAGCCCGCGCCTGCGGTGGCCGGAAGTCGGGATCGATATCCCGGCGGCTAGGGTGCGAAAGCCGTTGCCTCGCGCGTGCGGCCGCTTCTTTTGCTAGCATTACTGCTTCGTAGAAGAAGGCGGCCGCCTGACACTCCTCCTCGCTCCTCATAAATAGTGGAGGCTTAGTAATAGGATTCTGTTTTTTACCCTTCATGTATAGAACCTTTTCCATGGCTGTCTGTGTTTCCTGACAGCTACAACCTAGGGGTCTTAAGTCAATAATGAATAGTTTACTTCATAGCAAACATGCTCCATCGCAGACCACAATCATTATCGCTTACCATCAGACCGTGAGTTATGGTGAAACGCAAGCCTATCAACAAAAAAAGACGTGTGGCACTCTGGGACTGTCTCGGTAAAGCTATTGCATAGCATTTTTATCAACTTATGCAATAGACCTCGCCAACAGCTGCTTAACCCCACCCATCCAAAACCAGACCTCGCCAACAGCTGCTTAACCCCATCCATCTAAAACCAGACATCGCTAACAGCTGCTTAACCCCACCCATCCAAAACCAGACCTCGCTAACAGCTGCTTAACCCCACCCATCCAATACCAGACCCTGCCAACAACTGTTTAACCTCTTCTATCAAAAGCCAGACCTCGCTAACAGCTGCTTAACCCCACCCATCCAAAACGCCGACAGCTGCTTTCACTCATTTGTTTTCTTATCGGTCACCACCACGCTCAAAAAATTCGTTACGGAATTTCTGGATTCGGTCTCCACGCTCATGGCGCGCGATAGAAGCTATGCAATAGCTTAAAATTAATAATTAAAAACATATCATTATTTAATTAGAACGTATTTCTCACAGTTCTTGTTCCAGGAGTAAAGATAAAACCTTTTAGCACAGCAGCTGTTTATATGAAAAATTAATGCCAGCAGTTAGTGACACTTTTCGGAACACTTTTTAAATATTAACGCGCATAGCAAATTGTTGAAACGTCGTCGTAAGTGGATTTGGAGATTTTTTCGTCCGCCTTTATTGTATTTTTTGTGTCCTTGTTACATTTTATTTTTAATATCTGCCATTTTTTTCTCGTGAAAATATGTCTTATATACTTACGCGTTAAGCTTTTATTGTTAATAATGTCTTCTTTAACAATTAAACTGAAACTTAATGCGTTTATTTTTCACACAGACAGGCCTGTTGGTCTAGTGGTTAGTGACCCTGACTGCTATGCCGGAGGTCGTAGTTTCGATTCCCACCCAGGACAAATGTTTATGTGATGAGCACGATCATTTGTTCTGTGTCTGGGTGTAATTTATCTATAATATGTATGTATTTAGAAATATATATAAGTAAGTTTATCAGTCGTCTACCCATAACACAAGCTCTGCTTAGCTTGGGACTAGACGGCGCTGTGTAATAGTCGTGAAATATTAGTATTATATTATTTTTTTACTAGCCTTTGCCCACAGCTTCGCCCGCGTTCATAAATTATAGCCCGTGTCACTCAGGAATAAAGCAGCTTTGTCATCATCATCATTAGCTTTTTTAATGTTTACAATGCTGAGACTCAGTCCTCCTCTCTGGGAGAGGGAATGGGCTGTAATACACCACTCGGGCTCAGTGTGGGTTGGTGAATGTCACATTTGTTTGAATTTTTGGTTCTAAGACATGCCGGTTTCCTCACGATGTTTTCCTTCACCGTTTTGGAAGCAATGGTGATGAAATAAATCACACAAAGTAATGCGCCTAGCAGGGTTTGAACCCGCGACCTACAACTCGAAAGTTGGAGACATTAGCACTCGCACACCACAGCTAACAGCTTTCTATAAGTGAAAAAATTTACTTTCAGAGATTACCTCCTACAAACAAAAAAACAAACTTTACCAATAAAAAAATTAGTATAGATATTGAAGTATACATTTATTATTGATACGTTCTTGCTTGACCACTTTCTCACCTGATGATAAGCGATAATATGGTCAACAAAAGAGCACGCTTGTCTAGTAGTAACCTGTTCTCTTTTGACTTCTTCCGCTCCGTCCAAGAGCGGGGGATGTCATCGGAAGATTTTCCCACCGGAAGAAAAAACCCAGGGTTGTTATAACTATCAGGAAACACAGACTCCGGTTGGGAATTCCAGTACTTAGCTGTACACACAATGCAAGTGTTCCGTTGCTTATGAATGGAAATTGGCAATAAATTTATTTAATGAAAAGAGGAAATGAATACTACAGAAAAACAATCGTAGGTAGTGGGATTGTTCGTGGGAAGGAGGGAAAGAGTCTTCTCTGAGAAGTAGTCTTAGAGAATAAAATCTCAGGAGTACCGACATAACCCGAAGAGTCATCAAAATTAAGTGGCGATGTGCAGAGTATATTGCTTTCAGAACAATTGGTCGATGGGAACGAAAGGTTCAAAAGTGGCGGTCGCGTACCGGAACACGCAGCGCTGTAAGGGTCGTGGAAATCCAATGGATGCGAGACGCGCAGGACCGGTCATTGTGGCTACAATTGGAGGAGACCTATTTCCAACAGGGGACGTCTTTCATGATGATGATGACTTCCTCTAGCTTCAGATGCTGAGTAGTTATTTAAAAACCAAATAAAGAAGCCACATAATCGTTTCAAAAGTAATTAAAGTTAAGTAACCTTTTTTGGTCGAGCGCCGTCGAGGTCGGCCTAGAAGAGGTGGCGGGATGATCTGGACGCGTACCGCAAGGACTGGTTTGAGACAGCGCAGAAGAAGAAAGTTTGGAAAGACTTGGGGGAGGCCTTTGCCCAGCAGTGGGACAGCAACGGCTAGAAAAATAAATAAATAAATAATAATAACCTTTTTTGGTTTAAACTCGTTTTATGTACCTAATGCAAATTTATTATACGAATTACAAGCAATAAAACTACATGGCTCTGGAAAACCCAACAGTAACCGCGTTTGGACGGGCACCAAGTTTTTTTCAATAGTTGTGAAAATCCGCACGCAATCAGCTCGGCCCGTCATTTGAGTACATGCGACTGCATCGCGACATGCAAGCATGTGGCACGGTGGCACCTACGGGTCTAGCTATAGAGTACAGAGCCGCCTCAGTAGCCATTGCTATAGACGGTAAAATCTGCACTCGATTGAGTCTAACTGCTCGGCCAGCCTGACAGCGCGGTGCGGATAGCGTTGCGGGAGCGATAATGCGCGCAATTTGCTTAGGCAGACTGGCACCGCCGTGAAGGGAGCGTGCGAGTTTTAGTCTAACTCCATTAAATCTTACTAAAAAGTACCGAGTCGCCTCAATGGCCGCTTCCTAGAGACGCCATTGCCATTGTCAATTTGCATACGAGCTAAGCGTGAGAGTAATTACCACTTGAAGCCTTATTACAGGTTTAAAATCGTATTTCATTGGATCTGACCATAAAGTACCGAGTCCAATTGATGGCCGCTTCCTAGAGACGCCATTGTCAATTTGCATACGAGCTAAGCGTGAGAGTAATTACCACCTGAAGCCTTATTACAGGTTTAAAATCGTATTTCATTGGATCTGACCATAAAATACCGAGTCCAATTGATGGCCGCTTCCTAGAGACACCACTGTCAGTTTGCATACGAACCAAGCGTGAGAGTAATATCACCTGGGTAATATCACCCGCTGTGAATTTTACATACGAACTTAATGTGAGAGTGATTATTACCTAGAGCTTTAGTGCAGGTTTTTAATCAAGGTACTGAGTCGCCTCGATAGCCGTGACGCCATTACCAATATTTACTTTACACACAAGCCAACTGTGAAAGTGATAATCACCTAGAGTTTTATGTAGGTTTTGATTCGTACTGAGTCTGACCACAGAGTACCGAGTCCCCCAGATGCCATTGTCAATACTTTGCATACAATCCAAGCGTAGGAGTGATTGTCACCGATGACTAGGGCCTTAGTCCAGGTTTGTGCCCTGCCTACTGCCACTTAAGTTTGATGATTGTTCGAGCTATGCCAATAGCCTTGGATCTCTAGAATAAATCTTCATTATTTGTATGAAGACACTCAAAGGCCAATAGCTCTATAAACTCAAAGGCTCTATAACGCCCTCTGTGTGACTTTAAGCCATCTAATGAGGTCCATTGTGAAATAGCGCAAACGTGCAGCCACGAATATTATTAAACTAGCTTTTGCCCGCAGTTTCGCCTGCGTACATAAAATACAAGTAGATATAACCTGTCAGTCAAGAATAAGCAGCTTTTTATCGGTAAAAAAAAATTAGCAATCAGACCAGTATTTTTCTTTTCATTGCTGAAATAATTTTACCGATAGAAAGCTACTTTATTCCTGAGTGACATAGGCTTTTTTTATGTAGGCGGGTGAAGCCACGGGCAAAAGTTAGTAAATAAATATAATGACAATTATCCTTGTCAAGATCAGGGACGAAATTAAATTCCAAATAATATGATCAGCATTCTGCTGTTTCGTGGTATTCTGTGCTTTATGATCAGAATGCTATTAATTTCAATAAACAAGTATCGATATTTTACAATACCAATAAATATGGTTGGCATTTCATACTCGGCTTTAATTAAATACAGATGCTATACCGAACTGCGGAATTTATTTTTAAATGGAGCTTATGAATCTGTCATACATATTTCACACTGCGGTTTTGATCACTGGAAAAATGTTTATACATATTTATGAATCGATTAAACTGTACAACGGTTTTGACATCACAAACAAGGAAATTATTTTAAAAGGTTTTTTAATTTCCTGACGGTCGAGATTTATAGTTAAATATATAATATAATATAATATTCCACAACTATCACACAACGCCGTCTAGTCCCAAGCTAAGCAGAGCTTGTGTTATGAGTACTAGACAACTGATAAACATACTTATATATTTATAAATACATACATATTATAGATAAATTACACCCAGACACAGAACAAATGATCGTGCTCATCACACAAGCATTTGTCTTGGGTGGGAATCGAACCCACGACCTCCGGCATAGCAGTCAGGGCCACTAACCACTACACCAACAGGGCAGTCAAATAATCCAACATGCTTCCAAGAATTGCTAATAATTGATGAATATCTTAATACTACATTTAACATTTACTAAAACGAAAGTTTGTATATGTGTGTGTTTGTAAAGCTAGAACTATTTCTACTAGGAAATCAGATGGATCACCATCCCCATCATCATCAGCCTTTCTAATGTTCCCACTGCTGGGACTCAGGCCTCCTCTTTAGGAGAGGGACACGCTAAAGTCCTGTTGTCGTGGCGACGCTTGGGGGATGTATATGTCCAGCAGTGGACGTCTTCCAGCTGTAATGATGGTTGATGATGATGATTGTATGACATTTAATACAAATAAAACATCTCTTTATTTAATTTGAGTGTTTTTTAACTATGATATACGATATATACGTCCTGGTCACGACTTCGGTCATAGAGGCGTGTGGCGCGGTGAGCTGGAAGGCATCGGTAAGCGCCCGCGTTTTCGCTATGGCTGGCGTCCCGTGGAGTGCTTCAAACATTTTCATACTTTTAATTTTACCGCTCACCGCCCCCACGCTTAGCTACCGCTCACCGCCTCACGCTTAGCTACTTCTCACAGCGCCAAAGTCGTGAACGGGCCGTAACATTGCTTATGACGTATCTACACATTACATTCACATAACATCTTGGGCTAGATTACGTACCATGCACTAAAGACACTCAAATTTTTCCTCAGAAAATTTAACAAAAGCGATTTTAGAACGGACGTGCAATTCAATTCAAGTTTAATAGCCATCAATAGTAAGTAATTGATGACCCCGTCATATTCCTTAACGGGCTTATAACTGCAATTTAATTGCTCCAAAACAATTTGCGTCTTATCCAACGGAATTTAGATTGAATTTCAAACGACAAACGATCGGTCATAACATTTTATAGGGATTCATTTTCATTTTGCTAGGTTATACGTTAGGTGGACGTCGTAAGTTTGCACAATTTGATTTTGATACTTTATAGCGCTAGTTTGTAATAGGATTTAAGATTGATGTTGGAATGGAGTCGTAACTGCACGAATTTTTATCATAATTTAATAAAAAATGGTACTTCACAATAACTCTATTGTGTAGATTCCCATATGTAAGAAGCCGTACTTGAAGATCTCTATGAGTGATTCTAAACATAAAGTTCTTTTGTAGAATTTTTTAAAACAAAATTCATAAAATTGGCGTCCAACCGGTTCTCCTTTAAGGTAATGACTCGTGAACACATTCGCAAGAAGTTGGCAGAATCATCACAGCAGTGATTTGTAATAGTCATTTCTCATAATAATCTTGTTTATTAGTATGTATTTATATAAGTATTTATTTATATATTTTTGTATTTATTTTGATTTTCTTTTTTTCTTTTTGTTTGTTTGAAGAAGTTGCACCTACCATGTTATGTCTCTGCACCACCCTAAAGTCGACTGGTAGATAATGCTTAAGGCATTAAGTCCGCCTTTGTACAGTTTTTTTGTGCAAGAAGTATCAATAAATAAAAAATAAAAAATATTTTATATTACATAGAGTTACTAGCAGCCAATTTCTAAGAGCGGAGTATTGTTGATGATTTTCCCACCAAAAAAAGACCCCCAAATTCTAAGTAAATGATTTAGAATTGAGCATTTGACAAACTTTACATTACTCTGAAATCCTTTTAAACTTTGTTATTAACTTAAGATTAGGCGCGATCTCGACCCATAAATCTTTTTTTTTTTTATATTTTATAAACTAGTACTTGCGATCCCGCCTGATGGTAAGCAGTGATGCAATCGTTGATGGTGAGGCGCACTAGTTTATTAAGAGCCTATTCACTCTAGCCTTGAAGACACCCAAATTATAATCGGACGGGAAGACCGCAGCAGGCAGACTGTTCCAGTCCTTCGAAGTACGCGGTATAAATGACGAGGCGAAACGCTTAGTCCGGACCGTAGATGTTTCAACAACGTAAGGGTCATCTCAGTTTAGAAAACAGCCCTTAGAATCATTTACCTACGTCTTAGTGTAGATACATCGATATAATCACCCTTATTATAATGTTCTCACTGCCATGACTCAAGCCTCCCCTTTAGCGCCATAATCTACGATGCTGATCCAGAGAGGGTTGGCCACTTCAAGTAATTCGATCATATAAAACTAGTTAAACTCTGACCTAGCTTAGCACAATTTCCACTGTCTCTTAGACCAGAAAATCAATTTATAGTAACTTTCGAAACTTTTCACATTTCAATTATTTCTTCATGACAGTTCAATTTGCGCGCTACTCCAATACAAATAGTACGGTTGCTCGGATCGCTGGAATTCGACCCCGCTGACAACTGAAGACGTGAGCGCATTCCTGGAAAGAGTATTTTCAGTACACATTCGGAAATGTAAATGAAACGTCTAGCATTCTTTATTGAGCATCTTTACGGTTAGATTAAGTTGGGAAAGTTGTAGAAATGCTTATTTTAACCCATTGAATGCCAAGAATTTCAAGGAGTCGAATTCAGAACCTAGACTAGAAATTTCGTAGTTGGCGTCTTTATCGAATCAGTAAACTAATAGTGCCCATGTACGAGATATGTCGTAAACGACATATTTCGTACTTAGGTGCCAGCAATGTCAAAACTCCCATCTGATACCATCAAAGTAATGTTATCCATGTGTAAAATGTCTCTATTTATACAAGGTGTAAGGGACAGCCCTCCACAAACCTTAAGGGCTTGCTCAGTAGACGACACTGAACAACCTTCCACATTTTTTTTTTTCTGGAAACGAAAATAAAAAATCAAGCTCACCATACAAAACGATACACTTGATTGGACAATTTGTATGGCGAGCCCTGAAAAAAAATTTTATGGAAGGTTCTTTAGTTTCGTCTACTGAGCAAGCGCTTAAAGTTTGTGGAGGGCTGTCCCTTACACCTTGTATACATCCTTATTTTTTAATTATTAGTACAAAAATAACAGGGCTCTATCTGTACCTATTACTGATCATTCGTGTAGTAAAAAAACGCGAAATTCCAATGTCGTACTTAGTAAATTCATATGAATCAATCATTGATAACAAGTGCTACTAGAAAATACTACTTTCTGTATTTTTCCGATTTGATAGCCATTTATTGATTCATATCAATAGCTTGTACAATATTTCCATAAATTGAGTAACATTTTAGGATATAAACAAACGCTATAACTTTGCTGTTTGTGAATATTTTTTTATTAGTCTTTACTTAAATAATAACAAGGCCTTTTCTAATAAGCCCTTTAAGTATTTGTATATTGTTAAAACAGGTTTGCTGTAAGAAAACCCAATGGTGGGTTAAGCTTGCCTGTATACATCAGCTGTCCTATTTGTATTGTTTGTTAAAATTATGTACAATAAAGAATATATGTGTTTCTCCGATCAATAGACCAAACACAACTTTCTGTCATCTTAATTAAATCAATTCAAATAGCACAAAGGACTTCAAAGTTCTGCGACCTCCCGGAGCAATGGTGCGGACACTTTGACTCGGTCCAACAAGAGTAAAGTTATTTCAATTATTACCTTCTAATTGATTCAACTTGAAGCAGGAACACTGTGAATTAAGATACCTCGGTGTAATATTAATAGATACGATTTTTTTTTTTTCGAAAACGTAAAACGCAGTTCCCTTTCATCATCATCATTATCATTTCAGCCGTCAGATCTTCACTGTTGGACATAACCCTCCCCCAGCGTCGCCATAGTGATCGGCCCTGAGCGTCTCGCATCCACCGCAAGTTAAACCTACCCAACTAGATTGTTTGTCCCAGGCAAAAGTCTACAATTTCGAGTTTCCGATCTTGATCGGACCTACTCTTTCGGAAGCTCTTCTAAACCCATCGAGCATTGTACTGAGCTCCTCTTTAATCTCAGCTATGACTTCTATGTCGTCGGCAAACCAAAGGTGAGTGATGTACTCGCCATTTACATTAATGCCTAGTCCAGAACCTTGAAGACATCCTCTATTGCAGCCGTGAACAGTTTCGGAGAAATGACGTCTCCTGGCCTCACACTATCCTGTAAACTGCTCATTTTTGTAATCAGATTTGAACTACCCTTCCTATAGTTTAAAAAACAAACTACAGACACATATTTGACATATATAGATATGACATTTTTCGAAGTTATTGGTTTAGATCATGCATGATCTACCAACCAACCACCAACGCAAAACAACGCTACCAACGTTCAAAAAATGGTGAAGGAGCATTATCTATCACTTTAGTTCTTCTTCTCCTTTCTAATTGTTAGTATATTTTATATTTATTAGTTTATTATTTGGCTTTTTATTTATGTATTATATTTTATTTGTTATTTATTTTCACATTGTTTCTATAAGTTGTTGTACACTTCCAACCCGAAATCTTGTTCCTTTCATTTCTGTCCATCCAAAGGTTGTCTGGTAGAAATTGCCCTGTGCAATAAGACCGCCTATTGTACACTTATTTTTGTTAATTATTATTCTTTAATAAGTTAAGGTGTGCAATAAAGATATATAATAATAATAATAATAATGATTTCGTTTACTCAATATTAATCACGCTAATATTAGGTTCTGATCATAGAAATATTCTTTTAACTAAGTTTCTAACCAATGAAAATGGCATTTTTTAAAACGGGTTACAGTAAACCTAAAACTATAAAGGCGAACGTTTATTTTTACGTATGTTACTTCTTCATGCTGAAACAACTTTTTAATCAGGCACACAGAACATAAAATACCTTTAATCTCGGGAGTAAGATCCCATGAAATAATTTTCTACCTTCACGGAGACAAAACCATAAACAGAAATTAGTAATTTCATAAGTTTAAGACACCGCAGGAATCTAGACATATTATAGATTACCTAAACTGTGATAGAATTCCAAGCAATCAAATATCATCACTTAGCAACTCCTAAGTTTTCACACACGCAACTGGTGCCCTTGTAATCCTAATTCACGAAGTGAGTTGTACTCACTTTCATTAGTAATCTAGACACCGACGCTCATCTCTTACAATACCTACCTATCCACAAAATAATAATCATGGAAAACTTTAGACAAAGCTAATATAATACGTAATGAACATAAACTTACGTTTTTACTAAAACTTTGCCATTTTAATTAAAACCTGCTTTAGTTTTCTACTGTAGGTGAACTTAATTAACTATGTTCAAGATGTGTTCTTTCTAGACTTCAAGGAACCAATAACAACATGCTGTAAATAACCTTACTTTTATTATATGCGAAATCTTTTTTTTTTGGTGGGGAAAATCACCCAATGACAACTCCCGGTCTTGGGCGGAGCGGGAGATAGTGTCAGACTCTTACTGACTAAAAAACCCATCCCGTTCCTTCTAGCCTTCATACCGAGGCTCGAGTTCCCTTCCGGATAACTCTGGCCCCAGTAGGCTTCGACCCGGCTGGGCCCCTGCTGTTGCTGACAACTCCTTAAGGCGTGCGGGAACAGTGCGCGCCGTCTACCCATTAGCTCACTGTCCTGTCTAGCATTTTAATGTAAAGAATCTATGTAAAAAAATTCAAAACTGTATTATGCCCACTATGACCTGTTTTGTACTTAGTATCGGTGGTGTCCGACTTGTGTCCTATTTTAAATATTTTTGGAAAAAAATATAAGATGTGTTTTTTTTTGTTGCGTGCCCAAAATATAAGATGGTGTAAAAATGATTGCAAACTGTATTCAGATTTCGCAACTAAAAATAATGTTATATTTGGAAAGGTTATTTTATGCACTTCAACTATTGTTATGGCGAGAAGTCCTAAATCGATGTGTGTAAAGATGTGTCAATAAAAAAAAATCGGTCAAGTACGAGTTGGACTCGTGCGTGAAGGATAGTATTATCTCATACAAAATTTTTAACACAATTTATTTTATTCCGTTTTTAGTTTTTCTTATTATTGCGACTACAGAAATAAATCATTTGTGAAAATTTAAACAGTCTAGCTATCATCCGTCATAAGATAACAGACAGACGGACAGCGGGTGTCTTAGTAATGTTAGAGTCCCATTTTTGCTTTTTGCTCTTTGGGTACGGAACCTTAAGAGGAGCAGATTTAACAATTTTAAACAATAGGAAAGGAAATCGAATTACTCTCAAACGCAAGCTAAAACTCATTACACCCACACAAACCAATTCCAAAAACCTTTAATTAACAAATCCCTGTCGAACAAATCAAGTCAGCGTCAGGACACAATGCAGTCAATGACCCACGCTGAAGGAACTCCGAGTACTCATTAAGTTGGCGTACAAAATTGATAAGTACAGAAGGTCGACTCTGTACCGTGTAAAAACTCTTTATCTCTTATGACATGCTTCACGTAGACACAGTGGTTTTTTTTTTGTGGAAAAGGGTCAAATAACTCCTCTCGCTTATGCCTTGATCACACGTACCGAATAAACGGGCGAGACAGTACTCTCGGTCGAGTACTCGGTACGTGTAAACACAGTGCCGAGTGCTTGCCCTACCATTTATCTCTACAACTTGCTTACAACACTGTCTCGGCCGAGCAACATTTTACTGTCTCGCCCTTTTACTCGGTACGTGTGATCAAGGCATTAATGTGGAGTGACAGGGAATATTAGCCTTTTACTGAGTTAGGCCTCCCCCACTTCGGGCGTGAGCGTTCATCGAGCGTGTAAACGACGCGAACACCGCACGAGTCAAGCCCAGCGCGCGGTGTGCTCACGCCGCTTACACGCCCAAAAAACCCTTTTGTTGGTTTTTCTTAAATAAATAAAAAAAATCTTTCTTTCTTTATATTCATTGCAGCTTAGGAGTGGAATTCCCTGCCAGAGTCTGTGTTTCTCAATAGCTAAACCCTGCAGATATTTAAGTCGAGAATGAAAAAAAAATGTGGTATCTCTTTATTCAATTATTGACTTATGCAGGTCAGATAGACAGTCGAACTAACCTTCTGTAGGTACCTATACTGTGGCACGTCAGCAACGTCAGGGTTAACCACTTGACAGGTAAGTAATGAAATGGGGCAGCCCTGTGTTAACGCCGTACTCAACGCTAAAGGGTAATTTCTAGCTTTCGGGGTTTTGTTTGGCCTTCAGTAATTTCCGGGTAAGGTTTAATACCGTGCTTTTTGCCCAGGGTTTATTTGCGTACGTTCTTTTCAAATTTAAAAGGTATTTTAGGCTGGAAATGTTTTTTTTTTACCAAACAGATGGTTGGAACTATAGAGGTAATGATAAAAAGTTATTGCTGTAAAGGAAAGGATTATGACAAATTCAAAGTCAAGCAATCAGTGTAAAGGCGTAGTAATAATCGTTTAGAGGTTTAATGGCTATATTTCACTGAAACACCATGGCGGCGCGACCAGTCGCTGCTACCAACAAAATGTATACAGCTCTATAGAGAGTTACTCACCTGGAGTCCGTGTGGTTGCGCAACCAATTTGGTGGCGCGACCAACTCGGACGTGTGGCGACTTTGGTGTTTGTATGGTGTCTAGTTTGGTAGCCGCCGCCATGGTACCAAGTAGCAAACTTGATACCATGGCGGCCCAACTATAAATATAGCTCTAATGGTGGTAATGTGGACGTTAACATATATGCCTCTACAGCGAACTTAATAGATACTAATTCAGAAAATAGAAATAAAAGTAGGACTTTCAAGACTTATAAAAATATATGTGCAAAAACAGCCTAATAAATAATTTAAAACACATGATTTCAAAGACTATAGAAAAAATCATCACAAAAAGCATCTTATGTAATATTGACATTAGATGCAACAATAAATCAATCATATGAGCATATCAATGGATATTATTTAACAGTTTATATATAACACACACACAATGTAAGTAAAGACAAAAAAGGAAAAATAAAAGTATGCACAAAGATGATGTTTTTATTTTTCAAGAAATCTCTTCAAACACACTGCGAATGGCATGTTAGAACAAAAAAGATTTAGACCATAAACTTAGAATAAAGAATGAACAACCGTATTGATTACTTAATTTCTAGTTCAATGTCAAATCGACAGGTTGCAGGGAAAAATAAAAGAAAAACCTTATTATTGTCAATTTACTATTGAAAGAACAACCAGCATGTGCTACCAGGAATACGAATTCAATTTTGAAACCCCTCTCTATTTTAGTAAGTAACTTACAACAAACCATATTTACACAGACGGCCGCCCACCAGTAAACTTTTCTGCAAACCATACAATATTTCAGCGTGAGCAGTTTTCAACAAGCCCGCAGAACTAGCAAACATGGCAGCTGACGGACAACTATTTTAGAAAATGGCCGACTTTGCCTGCTAGCAGGTAAATAAGCTGTATTAATTTTACTGGCTTAATTTAATTTGGAACAGGAAAGTTATGAAGCTCCCTATCCGGAACCGAAAGTTTCGGATAACCGAAATAACAGATACTTCAAACGGAAAAAAGTTAAATAAGTTATTTAAAATGAAAATATACCTATATATATGCTAAACTAATATATACCATGAAAAAAAAACGAAATTTAACAATATTTATAACCGTAACCGCTATAAATAATAATATTCCACAACTATATATATATATAACACAATGCCATTTAGTCTCATACTAAGCAAAGCTTGTGTTATGAGTACTAGACAACTGATATACATACTTATTTATATATTTCTTAATACATACATATTATAGATAAATTACACCCAGACATAGAACAAATGATCATGCTCATCACACAAACATTTGTCCTGGGTGGGAATCGAACCCACAATCTCCGGCATAGCATTCAGGGTCACTAACCACTAGACCAACAGCTAGTCATTAATTAGAAGCGAGTATTTTAATTGCTTAATTTAGTTTGTAGCAGGAAAGTCAACTTTGAGTTAAGCTCGCCAATGTACACTTATTTTATAAGTTGCTATAGTGTACAATAAATAAAGAAAGTTACGGGGCTCCCAAACCGAAACCAAAAGTATCGGATATCCGAAATTAAAATATATCCGTAAATAAAAACCGATATAAAAGTTACAGATAGTTTCTGATAAAGGTCCGGAAGGCCAGAATTAAATGAACATCTGCACATTTATTCCGGCCAGCTGCGACCGGATAGAGCTCCGCCTACCTTTAAATCCATTTTTTTTTTGCGAAATATTTTTATATTTACGTAAGCTATGTACATTCCTATTCCTGCCAGAGTAGCGGGCCACTGGATAAACACACACAGATATAAACACGATAGAGATATAGATTGCGCAGTGCCCGGGCTTCAGTCTGCCCGTAGCAACGACCACCTATAGACGCGCTTACGTATAAGTACAATCTATAATGTAATAGTACCAAAGTAAATATATATCCAAAATAAATAGTGATTTAATTTCTCTCCGTACACACTTCCAAGGACACTACAGTACACACACAAAATTGAGAAGTGCTAGATACATATGTAGACCAATAGCATTGCCCTCAAGCTCAGGCCAACGAGACATATAACAACACATTCACCACCTCCTTATACAGGTGACTAAACAAAATTCATGAATAAACAATTTGTCTCTCAACTATCGTCACGATAAACACAAATAACTATTTCCCCCACATGTGCGCTACACATTGTTGCCGCTCGGAATTTCATAATTACCTCCCCGAGGTCTATACCACAGTAGAG
This sequence comes from Mythimna albipuncta, assembly GCA_929112965.1. Classification (NCBI taxonomy): domain Eukaryota; kingdom Metazoa; phylum Arthropoda; class Insecta; order Lepidoptera; family Noctuidae; genus Mythimna; species Mythimna albipuncta. The sequence goes on along the minus strand of OV815974.1, from coordinate 7,803,775 downwards.
GCTCTAAGGCTTTACAATATTAATTAAGTTTTCACTTATTTGAAAGATGAGAAGTGAAGCTTGATATTTTGTGGGTTGGTACTTGTTTTGGTTAAACATAGCAGATATATCAGAATCACGACAGCACGACGATAGACATAACGTACTCTAACGCTCGATATACAGCTCAGATGCTGAATCTGCTGAACGCCCTTTTTTTCCGATGGGAAAAATCATTCTATGACAACCCCCGCTCTGGGGCGGAGCGGGAGATAGTGTCAGACTCTTGCTGACTAAAAAACCCATCCCGTTCCTTCAAGCCTTCATACTGGGGCTCGAGCGCCCTTTCGGATAAGCCTGGTCCGATTGATCAGAAGCCAAATTCTACATATTTTTATTTAACAACTAGCTTTTGCCCGCGGCTTCGCCCGCGTGGCATTCGGTACTTAAGGAATCGAGATAAAAGGTAGCCCATCTTCTTTTCCATGACAAAGGCTATACGCATGGCAAATTTCATCCAAATCCGTTCAGCCGTTTTTGCGTGATTAAGTAACAAACATCCAAACATCCACCCTTTCACATTTATAATATTAGTTATGATAAATAAAGAAATGATAAATGTTTGTGTATATTTTTTTAGTTCGTAGATTGTAGGCTTGCTATACTCTTGGGTACACTATATACAGTAGTGTAAGTGTAAAAAGCAATTGATACATAAATAAACAATACAACATTCAACAGAACATGTCATGACATAATAGAGGAAACGACGGTTGTAGGAGTTGAGATACCTTCAACTGTCCTTCAAAAACAGGGCACACATACTTTGGACCCCCCTTCACCTCTTCAAAAGTTGAATTTCCAAAAACCACTTCTTAGTGCTCGCTCACATCCTTACTATTCCTTACTATAATATTATAAAAGCGAAAGTGAGTTTGTTTGTTTGTTACATCTTCACGCCTAAATGGCAAAACCGATTTTGATGAATTTTGGTACAGAGATAGTTGGGACCCTGGAGACGGACATAGGCATAATTTTTTCACGCGGGCGAAGCCGCGGGTAGAAGCTAGTCATAAATAAAAAGTAGCCTTCTGTAAAAAATGTTCTTAGTCCCAGTAGTTTTGGTTATGGGTTGATATGTCAGTCAGTCAGTTTCTCCTTTTATATATAAAGATATATATATAACCAAGTATCAGTTAAGTAAACATAATTAACGCCTCCACTTCTCAAGATATTATTAAAATAATTGTATCCAAGGAAAGACATAGAACACCACATCATTTGTGGTTGAACTCGACACCATATGGGTTGCTGTTACAAACTTTTAATTATGTATCATAACCGCGATGCTTATTATTACTTTCATGCTTCATGGTAGAAGCAAATACCTTCAGAACTGTTTCAGTCGAAATAGGTAGAAATACTTATCTTGTTTTTACATATGAAACTTAAATATTAACAAAGTATTTATGCTAAACCTAACTAGACACAATATAAACTGACGGACAACAAAGTGATCTTTTAGGGGTACCGTTTTTTTTTTTAAAACGGTACATAAATACAATACAGTTACGCTGAGTGTACCCTAAGCGAAAAGGTCGCCAACTCAGCAATTACTGGGCGTCAGACACCCAGTGCTGGTTTTCAGGTCGACACCCTGCACACCCTCACTTGAATACACCTAGATTATAACCGGGCAGGAAGACCGCAGCAAGCAAACTATTGTTCCAATCCTTCGATGTACGCGGTATAATCGACGAGGGGAAACTCTTAGTCCAAACCTCCTTCTCCTATTCTCTTCTCTTTCTCCAGTCTCTCAGCTCCTCCAGTTGCTCTTTTCGTTGCAGGGCCATGGTAAAGCTAGAACTACATTAGACCGATGTAGAATGACGTCGCGTGGCATATATCAAGTGTACCATCAAAGACACTTCCGCTCGACAACCACTAAGTTCATTTTTGCTTGTACTCGAAACGATTGCAAAGGGTTTGCTTTGGCACCGCGCTGCAGGATTCAAGCGAATTTTTTTTTTTTAAGTGATCAGGCAGATTTACCGCGATGGTACCTCTACAAGTCTAGTTTGCTAATGAAATGTAAGGAGACCGACGTGCCCAGAGTGCCTAGTGTGAGTTTATTTTACGTTAACGCAATCGACACGTTTGTGACGTTCGGCGCTCCGATTGGCCCGCTCCAAGCTCTTTACCAGTCAGAGAGTCGCCCTAACGGGTTCACTGATTAGTTACAACCGGGTTATAAGCTACTAATTAAGACCACCTGAGCTTTATCACCTGCAATACAGGGTGTTTAATATCAGCATGCACTGAAAACGAGGGGGGGGAACGTAAACCCTATTTAATTACGTAATCACCAAACGCGGCACGCGGCCCATGATCTGATTACCAAGATTACAGTAAGCACCTCAAATTAATTTATGAACACTTTATTTTCTAATTAGATTCTGTTTTTGTTGGGACTAGAGTGCGATTTATATAAAAGAGATATAAGGAAAAACTGACTGACATATACCAACGCACGGCAAAACTACGGGGATTAGAAACGTACAATTTTTCACAAAGGTTCCTTATAAATGACGTAGATGATTTAAGAGAGGGTTTAGAAAAAAATTTCTTCGAGTATGAAATGAGTTCCAAAATATGTATAAAGAGATTTAATTTCATGAGAGTGAAGCGATTAGCTAAAGTTAGTTTGATATTTAAAAAAAAATACATACTTGCAGCTGAACGTACAACCTCGCTATTTTGAATTCGCTTATAAATAAACTAACATTTTCTTTGATTGAATTCTCTTTTGACGGATAAACTACGCTGCTTTGTAATTTTCATTTGGCAGAGAAGTCAATTTTTTTCTCCTCTTCGTCTAGAAAATGAAAATGCCAGCAAACCGTGGGGGACAGCACAGTCTATTAGGGCCATGGCCCGACTTTTCAAAACATGGTCCTAGAACGAAACGGACAACTGAAGGTATTTAGAATAGGTGTAATTTTAGTCAGTAAAAGTCAGAAACGCCCTCCCACTCCGCCCTAAAACGGGAGAAAACATTAGATATTTTCCCACATTAAAAACAAACCAGTAGAATCCTATTTTATCATTTTACTTCCATGTGTGCGTGTTTTTATATAAAGAAACTAGCTTTTGCCCGCGTGGCTTCGCTCCCGCTCTTCCCTACTTCAGCCTACTATACCCTACTCTACCCTACTATACCCTACTCTACCCTACTCTACCCTACCCTACCCTACTCTACCCTACCCTACTCTACCCTACCCTACTCTACTCTACTCTACTCTACCCTACTCTACCCTACTCTACTAATTTCATTTTTTTCCATAAAAACCTTCTCATAATAACAAACACAACAAAAAAATTAGCGAAATCGGTCCAGGCGTTGTTGAGTTATGCGCTTACCAACACATTTTGCGATTCATTTTTATATATTGATTGTCAGTAAATTGGCACAAATAAGAACCGTAGGTACCTGTTCTGGACTCGACAGTAATATTTAGCGGAATAAGGCTATTATAAAATGTTGTTATGTTATCGTATTTCTGAACAAACAATGTCGATATAAGCTCCTTTGCGACATAATATCATAACAAAGTCACCTTTCTGAAGAGTCTCCTCACGTGGCCGTGGGTGGGTAGGTATGAAGAGGGAGGTTTTTTCTTTGTGAGTCTTGGTTATACAACATTAAATACTACCTACATGAGAAATCCGAAACACGTGTCTAGTATTTTTATGTGAAAATCTATGTATATAATAGATAATAATAATAATATTCCACAACTATCACACAACGCCATCTAGTCCCAAGCTAAGCAGAGCTTGGTACTAGACAACTGATAAACATACTTATATATTTCTAAATACATACATATTATAGATAAATTACACCCAGGCCCAGAACAAATGATCATGCTCATCACATAAACATTTGCCCTGGGTGGGAATCGAACCCACGAACTCAAAGCAGTCAGGGCCACTAACCGCTAGACCAACAGGCCAGTCAAACAACAGTATATAAGTGTATCATGAAAAATCACAGAATTACAAGGTCGTTATGTTACTTGGTTGTCCGCACAAATACATAGTCACCAGGCCATCCGGGTGACTGAGGGGTGGTTTTTCTCCCTTACCCAGCTGTGCGCTGGCACCTAATGCTCGCTGTGACCTGCCGTGATCTGTGTTGTACTTAATGTCGGTGGTGTCCTTTTTAAAATATTTTTGGGAAAAAAAATAACATGGTGTAAATATTACTGGAAGTCCGCGGCTTCACCCGCATACATTAAATACAGCCTATGTCACTCAGAAATAAAGCAGTTTTCTATCAGGGAAATATTTTATGCAATCGGACCAGTACTTCCAGAGATTACCTCCTACAAACGAAAAAACAAACTTTACCTCTTTTTAATATTAGTATAAATATACCACTTTAAAGACCGATTTAGAACCATGCATCTAAATACGTTGAATACACGCGCGTTTAACATCCACTTGAATATAGTTACAAAGCGAATTACATTCGCAACACCGGGTTCGAAGGAGTTCCTCGCTCGAGAGCGATTTTCCCTCTTCGGGTACCCGGGTACATGTTGCCTACTTACCCGGTTACACTTCCGTGTGATCGGTCTCGGCATTGGAGTAAGTGGAACCGGAATTTCTAAGACGAGCGAGCATTAACTGAATGGAATTGCACAGTAATTTTTGTACGGTAGAGTGTACCTGTAGTTTGCTGCAAATACATGACTTTTATTTATTTAAATTTCATGTAAGTACCTACAGTAGTGGTATACAGACGGACTTAATGCCACAAGGCATTCTCTACCAGTCCTCAACCTTTAGGTTAAAAAACAATTGTGGTAGGTGTACACAAAAAATAATCAGATATTTGAAATACTCATAGAATAATAAAGATACTATCGTTAAATTAAGTTAGTAAAACACGTATAATATATATGCTAACATAATAAACTAATAAATACTATGATAAAAATGAAATAATTATAAATAAGAGAAGTTAAAATACTAAAGCTTACAGTTGCCGCGTATCTTGAGCGCTCGGCGTCAGAGTTTGGATCGCTTTGCGCATTCCATACATTGGCGAGCCAATCGTCTTCGTTGTTAGATACATTCCGCAACGCAGGGAACGAATGACGGAGTGACGTCTATGACGCGATGGCGCGGCGAGCCAATCACTGACACTCCCCGACCCCGCGTCTCACTTCGCACCACTAAAGAGACCGAATATTTGACTTCTGCGCAACCGCTCAAGATACTTTGTGGCAACTGTAATTCTTTTAGGGCAAACAAAAAGTATATAAATGACAAATAAATACTACTAAGTTTGTGGGTAGCACGATTGTTCGAAAGAGTGACTGTGTGTGAATGCAAAGGGCAAGTGAAAGACAGAAAGGAACATTGGTTTAGTCAGTAAAAGTCTGACGCTCCCTCTCATTCCACCCAGAGCGGGTGAAGTCATTTGATAATTTTGCTACTTCAAAAAGAAACTTGGTTCTTATTCCGTTCCATAAACATAATATGCCAATTCATCATAATGATCAAATAGTAAGACGGATCACCATTAATAAAATAAACGATACATGTGAATAAATTATCACAACCTATGATTGAGCATGAGTATCTTCGGCGGCGACTAGGTCGCGCCTGCCGCCTCCTCCGCCCGAAGACCCCTCGGCTGGCGCCGAGTGGACGGTAGTCGGTGCCAAAAAGAAGGCGAGCAAGGCGGCTAGGGCGGCCAAGAAAAGAAGGCGGCGAAAAGATCGCAAGAAGCGGGCCATGGCAGCCAAACTTCGCGCCCCGACTTCCGCAGCTGTAGTGATCACACTGCAGCCAGCTGCGGAAAAGAAGGGCGTGAACTATGACATGGTCATGGCAAAGGCGAAAGAGGCGGTGGTGGGCCACCTCGACGAATACGGAGCCTCAGGGGGCTTCCGTATGAGGCGCACCGCAACCGGAGCCCGAATCCTGGAGGTCCCAGGTGCGAACAGTGGACAAGCCGCTGACGCCCTGGCCGAAAGGATTAGGGCGTCCTTAGATGTCGAAGAGGCCCGAGTGTCCAGACCCACCAAGTGCATCGACATGCGCATTATGGGTCTGGACGACTCCGTTAGGGTGGAGGAAGTGGTGGCCGCCATCGTCAGGGCGGGGGGGTGCACGACCGATCAGGTCCGGGTGGGCACCATCCGCGCTGACAGCACGGGCATGCGAGCCGTTACGGTGAGCTGCCCCGTGTCGGCGGCCAAGGCCATCACGACCGAGGGCCGAAGGCTATTGGTGGGTTGGGTTTCGGCCCAAGTCAAGATGCTGGAACCCAAACCTCTGCGGTGCTACCGCTGTCACGTGGGGCACCACGTGGGGGCCTATTGCGCCGCAGAGGACCGCAGTGACCGCTGCCACCAGTGCGGACAGCCCGGGCACAAGGCCGTTGAATGCCGTGCAAAGCCGCACTGCTACGCATGTGCGGCTGCAGGCAAGCCGGCCGACCACCGGGCTGGGGGCAGGTCCTGCGACCCCCCTGCCAAGGCCAAGGGCAAGGTCAGGCCCATCCACCCTGACGTCCTCACCGCTGCAGCCACCACCTTGGCTGCCGCCGCTGTCGCCACCGCTCCCGCCGTGGCAGTGCCCTCACAGGGGGCCCAGGAGGAGACTGTAATGGAATGTCAATAAGGACACCATTACGTCTCCTCCAGGCGAACATCAACCACTGCGCCCCCGCTCAGGATCTGTTGCTCCAGAGCATGGCGCAGTGGTCGATCAATGTCGCCGTCGTCTCCGAGCCGTACTACGTCCATCCCCGCTGGGTTCAGGACCTAGACGGCTCGGTGACGCTAATTTCGTCGGCCGCCGCCGGTTCCCCGCCCCTCGAGGCGGTTGCGAGGGGACGGGGTTGCGTGGCAGCACGGGTCGGGGACATTGCAGTGGTAGGCGTCTACCTGTCCCCGACCAGAACTCCCGACGAACTCCATGTCTCCCTTATGGAGCTAAGTGCCGTCGTCGCTGGGTTTGGTACCCTCCCCGTGTTCGTTTGCGGGGACTTCAACGCCTGGAATACGGCTTGGGGTTCCCGGCGCACGAACACACGGGGTCGGATGGTGGAGGACTGGGCTTTGGAGCTAGGCCTGGTCGTCCTGAACCGGGGTTCTGTCCCCACGTTGGTGCGGAGGCGGGGTGAATCAGTGGTGGACCTTTCGTTCGCCAGCCCCGCTCTGTCGCCGCGTGTCGTTGGCTGGCGCGTTATGGAGGAGGTGGAGACGTACTCCGACCACCGGTACATCCGGTTGGACGTCTCCGCCGAAACCTCGGCCGCGCCGGTCCGACAGAGCCCTTGCGGTCCGCGGTGGGCGCTTAAGCAGATGGACCGGGAGCTCCTCCTGGAAGCCGCGACGGTACAGGCCTGGGTGCAAGCACCGGACAGGCCTGTCGATATCGACGTCGAGGCGGAGTGGTTCCGGGAGGCCATGTCGCAAATTTGCGATGCGGCAATGCCCCGAGTCCGTCCAGGACGTGCTAAGCGCCAGGTGTACTGGTGGTCGCCGGAAATCGCTGCACTGCGCAACACGTGCAATCACGCGCGACGCCGGTACGCCAGATACTGCAGGCGCCGCATCCGCTCGCCGGATGCGGAGGCCAGAGAGGCGGAGCTGTACGAAGGTTACAGAGAGGCAAAACACACCCTCCGAGCGGAGATTAAGCGGGCCAAACTCGAGGCCCGCGACGTGTGGCTGGGGTCTCTGAACGCGGACCCGTGGGGGCGCCCGTACAAATTGGTACGGGAGAAACTGCGCCCCTGGGCTCCCCCGTTGACTCAGAGTCTCCGGCCCCAACTCGTGGAGGGTGTGGTAAGCGCTCTGTTCCCTGCGCGAGGGGAACACTCCCCCCCGCCCATGGCTCCGCCTCCGCCAGCGGTGTCTGACGCGGACCGCAATAGCGACGACGACAATAATGCTCCAGAGGTGACCGAGGTAGAGATGAGAGTGGCGGTGCAAAGGCTGAGTGCCAAGAACGCCGCCCCAGGACCCGATGGCTTGCCTGGGAAAGCCTGGGTCCTGGCCATGGAGGCTCTCGGGTCTCGACTGAGAGGGCTCTTCAGCGCATGCTTGGAGAGGGGCCAGTTCCCACTTCGCTGGAAGACGGGGAAACTGGTCCTTATCGCGAAGCCAGGGCGCCCTGCGGACTCTCCGTCCGCGTACCGGCCCATTGTGCTGCTAGACGAGGTGGGCAAGCTCTTTGAAAGAGTGATTGCGAGCCGCCTCGTCGCGCGCCTTTCACGGGTGGGGCCGGACCTTTCGGACGGACAGTTCGGCTTTCGCAGGATGCGCTCGACGGTGGACGCCATCATGCGCGTGCGAGCCCTCACGACGGGGGATGCGGTGTCCCAGGGTAGGTGTGTCGTGGCAGTGTCTTTGGACATTGCCAACGCTTTCAATTCCCTGCCCTGGAGTACGATCCGGAGGGCACTCCGGTACCACCGGGTGCCCGAATACCTCTGTCGAGTAGTCGAGGCCTACCTGTCGGACAGGTACATTGTCTACCCCGGTCACCAGGGAGACTGGAAACGTCGGGAGATGTCGTGCGGTGTTCCGCAGGGGTCGGTCCTAGGGCCACCCTTGTGGAACATCGGGTACGATTACGTGCTGCGGGGCGACCTCCCTGACGGGGTCAGCGTGGTTTGCTACGCAGACGACACGCTGGTTCTAGCGCAGGGAGAGTCGTACCAGGCGGCGGTCGCTCTAGCGACACGCGGGGTTGCGATAGTCGTTGATAGGATCCAGGAGTTGGGACTCGAGGTGGCGCTGCACAAGTCCGAGGCAATGTGCTTTCACGGTCGCCGCTCTCGGAACGCGCCGCCAATGAGTTCCCAACTAACGGTAGGAGGAGTTCACATCGGTGTCGGGTCGACGATGAAGTACCTGGGACTCGTCCTCGATAGCCGGTGGAATTTCGTGGAGCATTTCCGACGTCTGGCTCCCAAACTGAACCGGACTGGGGCTGCGCTCAAGCGGCTCCTGCCCAACCTTGGGGGTCCAGACGCCTCCTGCCGGAGGCTCTACGCGGGGATCGTTCGGTCCATGGCCCTCTACGGGGCGCCGGTGTGGGCGCCGTTGCTGAAAAAGCAACCGGCGGCCATACTAAACGCCTGCCAGAGGGTCATGGCAATTCGGATGGTGCGGGGATACCGCACGATTTCCCGCGAAGCGGCGAGCCTTCTGGCTGGCCTACCACCGTGGGATCTGGAGGCAACAGTCCTTGCACACATGCACGACATGCGCGTGGAGATGCAACGCCGGGGTGAAAGTCCTCTGCCGCGACAGGTCGCGGCATGGCGGACAGAGCTCCGGCGGGATCTCATGGTGGAATGGCGTCAGCGACTATCGCAACCCAGTGCTGGGCACGCCACAATTATGGCGATAAGTCCCCTCTTTGAGGCGTGGCTGGAAAGACCTCACGGCGTCCTTACCTTCCGCATGACACAGGTCCTCACCGGAAATGGCAAGTTCGGGAGGTTCCTGTTCCGAATTAAAGCGGAAGTGACGCCCGGGTGTCGCCACTGTGCGGAACACCCGGAGGACACGGTGGAGCACACAATCGCGGTGTGCCCTGCTTGGGTGGAGCATCGCCGTGCCCTCGTGGGGGTGATCGGCGGCGGAGACCTCTCGCGCCGGGCCTTGGTCGAGGCTATGGTCCGGAGCGAGGAGGAGTGGCAGGCGGTCGCCGACTTCTGCGAAGCAGTAATGCTCGCTAAGGAGGAGGCCGACCGCATCAGGCAACGGCGCTCTCGCCGCCGCCGGGATTCCGATCCCGATTTCCAGCCACCGTAGGCGCGGGCTTGCGGACAGTGAGCAATGGGTAGCTCGCTGTCCGGCCGTCCGGTAACTGTCCGGACCAAGCCCAAGTCGTCGACGGCGCGCGCTGTTCCCGCGCGCCTTAAGGAGTTGTCAGCAACAGCAGGGACCCAGCCGGGTCGAAGCCTACTGGGGCCAGGGTTATCCGAAAGGGCGCTAGAGCCCCGGTATGAAGGCTTGAAGGAACGGGATGGGTTTTTTAGTCAGTAAGAGTCTGACACTATCTACCGCTTCGCCCAAGAGCGGGGGTTGTCATAAGATGATTTTTCCCATCGAAAAAGAAAAAGCATGAGTATCTTATTTAATATTTATTAAACGATTTTTCATTAACAGAGCTCAAGCTTTCAGATTAAATAAAACAGTTGGAGTGATATTTTAATATGCATTGAATGACGTTGTGTAGGTAGATACATAGCACGAGCATGCATAATCAGCCTGAAAATGTCCCCACTGCTGGACACAGGCCTATTATCTAGGAGAGGGAATGGGCCATAATCCACCACGCGGGCCTAACGGATAGGTGGATGTCAAATATCTTCGATTTTTTGGTTCTAGATGATACCGGTTACCTTATGATGTTTTCCTTCACCGTTTTGAGAGAAGTGGTGATGAAATAATACACATAGTAATGCACCTGGCTGGCTTTAAGCCCGCGACTTATAACTCGTAATTCGGAGCCGTTACAACTGGACCTACTGCTTAAACATAATTTCTGGAAAAAAAATGTATTCCAATGCTCCACTGTTATTACGCATCCTGATAAAATAATGTTAAGAATATTGGAGTGGGTGGTGAGTCATCCCTCACTACAATATTGGTGGTATTGGTGACTATATTGGTGACTGTATTGACAATATTGGGGCCTTTCACAAATGAAAATAATGAACTTATTTATTTAGATAAACAATTATTATATTGTATGAAGCACTTTATAATATATTTTTATATAAAACTAGATTTTTCCCGCGGATTCGCCCGCGTGAAAAAATTAGCCTATGTCCGTCTCAGGGGTCCCAACTATCTCTGTACTAAAATTCATCAAAATCAGTTCTGCCATTTAGGCATGAAGACGTAACAAACAAACAAACTCACTTTCGCTTTTATAATATTAGTAAGGGTTACGTTTAGACTTTTGATGACGTCTCCCATCATTAATATTTCGAACAAGAATCTCTAAGCTTTTTAAAACATAAACCTTAAAAGGTAACTTTATCTTGACACATTGCAAGTAAGTGAGTACGTGACCTTCTTGAACGCCACAATATCTTCGCATATACCTATTGGCCTAATTTCTTGATGAACACGAATTATGTTTAGTGTTTTGCTACAGTAGATCAGAGCTTTTATGTAGCCCCATAGAATATAGTCACATTAAGGCAATCTCGATTTGCAGCGAATGAATGTAGAGAGTAATTGAACCCGGATCGTTATTTGATGAGACGGAAACTAAAGTGTAACAATTTCAATAAGTTTTTGTACAGAACCTGTGTTACTTTTTGGTGTACAATAAAGTCTTATTCTATTTTATTCTAGTCAATGCGTTGTTGAATTGTTAGTACGTTTGTCAGCGAAAAGTTTTTAACATTATAACCGCCGACGTTGGATATATACGACAAACCATCTCACGTTCATTACGCCAGGGTCGCACATCCACGACCAATTATATACTCCGTCTCTTCAACTCTTCTGTTACCTATGGGGATTAAAGAGCTAAACGAGATATAGTACCCAGTCGCTAACACACGACCCTGGCGAATTGGACACGAAAACACTCGTCGCACCAATCCGACACAAGCGGTAAAAACTTGACGTTTTACCTTGTGTTGACATATGTCGCAGCCATCTGGATAAATTAGCCATCCAGTTGGACGCCTAGGGCGTTCGTTAAACGCAGCATCCAATGAAATGGCTAATGAAGAACTATATAGCCATGTCGTTGACCGCAACGTTTAACCAGATGGTTGAACGCTGTGTAATCATTTAGTTTAGTAGGGTGATGAGTTTATAAATTATATAAAACTACTTTTTAGTAATAGTGTCCACCAAGTAATAGTGAAATATTATTAAATCAATAAATAGCGGTACTAAATTTGAATCACTTGGTTGAGTCTTGATCAGTCATTTCCAAAGGGTTAACTTTCAATATGCCAAGCTGTTAAACGTTGAGTGATTTTAGTTCAAACAACTATCGGCCTAGGAATGCAATTGGATTGGCGTTTAACGAACGCTCTAGGCGTCCAATTGGATGGTTAATTTAACCTGATGGCTGCGACATATACAAAACGATGTGCTACGAAACGCTACGAAATGCTACGAATGGCTTCGAAATCTCCTATCCACGTGTTTTGCGGACTTTATCCGTTTTTAAATGAAATATAATCAATTCGAATTGTAGACTGTTTAGCAATTCAATATTTCTTTTAAAATAGCCTTGTATGTACAGGATATTTTTATTATATATTTATACCACTCAAAGGTACAAAAGATATCATCAGAAAGTCATTTCTAAGTATAACGTACATAACAAAAACCACTTAATAAAATAAAATAATTTATTGTTTCAGAGCGATACGGGGAACTAAGAACACACAGCACATTATTCTCATCGCTGTCGTCAAGAAAAGGTATGTGTTATTTTATTTTTATACATGTACGGACTGTCATATTATACATTCTAAAAATAAAATTATTTTGAGCAGATTTATACTGTGTTACAAATATTTTTAATACTTAACCTAACAGCGTATTTATACAACCTTATTTTTAATATATGGGAAACCTACACCTGCCTTTTTATGTAAAGAATTTATATACTCGTACAATAGGGTAGTTTCCAGGGTCAGGGTCAGGGTCAAAATAATTACGTGTGACGTCACCCCGTGCGAAAAATGTAGCACGGCGTGACGTTACACGTAACTTTAATGGGCTATATCTTTGTCATTTTTGGTTTAATTTACAAATAAAAAAAATACGTGTTATTTATTTTTGAATAATCTAAAAGACGGACTAATTACATTTTTTACGGCAAATAGCCTATTTAATAAGTGTATCATGGAAACTCACTCAATCACACAGCTTTGTTATGTCAGCAGAAACATATAGTCATCCAGGCGACTGATGGGTGGCTTTGCACTTGCACTCAGCTATTTGCTGGCGCCTAATACCCGCTATGACCTTCCGTGACCTATTTCATACTTAGTGTTGGTGGTATCCAACTTGTGACCTTTTTAAATATTTTTGGGAAAAAATATAACATGGTGTAAAAACTATTGGAATCCATTCAGTTACTGATTCTGAACAAACTATTTTCAAGTCTTTCATAAACTAATAATAGTATTGTATATATACCTAATTAATCAAGAAATTACGAAAAATAAACAAAATAAAACCCTTGAACTTAAACCACCAATAACTGTCAAATGTCAAGGTCAAAGGCCATCTTGAACTTCAAGTAGCAATAACTGCCAACTCAAGGTCGACCATGAAAGTAAATATATTTGCATCGAAGCCACGAGAAGCTATGAAGCTGTCGCCTTAAGCTCGCTGTAAAACGTACGAAACGACATTTATTGAGATGGCTCACGACTAGTGTTGCCAGGCGTCCCGATTTTCGCGGGATGTCCCGATTTTTGAAGGTCTGGGGACGCGTCCCGATTTGCACCTCATCGGGACGCTAAATGTCCCGATAAATCAAAATCCCTGAAACTCAAATAGCGACTGAAGAAGTCTGGGTTTTACTCAGTAAAAATTTCACACGCCCTCTCGTTTCACCCCAGAGGGGAAGTCAATGGATGATTTCCCATCTAAAAAAAAACTTTATTAAATAATAATATTTGTCCCGATCTAAAACCCTAAATCCCGATTTGTTTTACCATCTGTCCCGATTTTTATGCAAACAGACCTGGCAACACTACTCACGACCTTCACAGGTAGTCGGGTTTTCAAGGACGGGGTTAATATCCGCCATTTTTTAAAGAAAATATTTGAAACATTCTTATGCATATCTATGTGGAAAATAGCTCTGATGATATTGAGGAAATGTGCTTAGTGCGAACGTAATATCTCCTTATTTTTTTTTAAGCTATTGCATAGCTTCTATCGCAGGCCTTGAGCGTGGAGACCGAATCCAGAAATTCCGTAACGAAAATAACCTAACACCCCCCACTCATTTGTTTTTTGAGCGTGGTGACCGATAAGAAAACAAATGAGTGAACAATCAATCAAAATTCAATTCAATGTGTGAAAGTGTAACTTCAATAAATATCAAAGAAAAAAAAACTAAGGAAAAAAAAATACTGCATAAATAAAATAAATAAATAATTATAATTGCATAAGTTGATAAAAATGATATGCAATAGCTTTACCGCGGCAGTCCTCGAGTGCCACACGTCTTTTTTTTATTATGAGTAGGCTCACGTTTGATTTTTTTTAAATGAGGATCAATAACATAATAGCAAATCCGATATTTACTACATAAGTACATCGATTTATTTGGTGGCTCTTGGGCGGTACGGGAGATAGTGTCAGACTCTTATTGACTAAAAGAGCTATCTTTCGAAACTAAATTTGGCCCCAAGGGGCTGAGCTTTCGGAGCTAACCCTGCCCCAGTTATAAGCTTCGACTCAGCTGGGCCCCTGCTGTTGCTGACAACTCCTTGAGGGGCGCGGGAACAGTGTGCGCCGTCGACGACTTGGGCTCGGTCCGGACAGTTACCGGACGGTCGGACAGCGACCTACCCATAGCTCGCCGTCTGCAAGCCCACGTCTATGGTGACCGGAAATCTGGATCGGAATCCCCGCGGCGGCCAGAGCGCCGTTGCCTGATGCGGTCGACCTCCTTCTTTGCTAGCATCGGTTTTAATCCTTGCGACGAACGCCGACAGACTGCACTTCCGTTTTAATCGCACGATGGAGACCTATCATGACAGATGACGTCACAGCGAGTCGCTTCATTTTTGGGCGCATTTCTGGATCTAATACACTAAAATTGCTGTATCTTCGTCATTTTCGATCCAATTTAAATAATTTCTTCCCAGTATACATATATTGTTTTTTTTGACGCTATAAGTCTGCGTAGGTACTCCACAAAAATCAGGACTGATCCTCATTGATGTGGGAAATCATCCAATGACTTCTCCTACTCAGAGTGAGAGCGCGTGTCAGACTTTACCTGACTAAAACCTCTTTGTGTCCTTCAGTTGCCCTTTGCTTTCTAGGCACTTGATATCCCTTTCAGAAATTCCTGTGGCCCTAGCGGGTATCACAGTCGTCCCTATGTTTCGTTTTAATGAAATATCTAGTGCTCGCTGAATTTCAGACGTTCAAAGAATTTGTTTCATGCTGATTGGTAATTTAATCTCATTCAGTAAATGTGCGGGTATTTTCATTATGGTGATTTTGTAGTACTTCCCTCTTAATTTACAACACTATTCTATGTTTTTGATTTATAAAACTTATGAAATATATACTTACACATGAGAGATTTTATAATCAT
Organism: Mythimna albipuncta; assembly: GCA_929112965.1. Classification (NCBI taxonomy): domain Eukaryota; kingdom Metazoa; phylum Arthropoda; class Insecta; order Lepidoptera; family Noctuidae; genus Mythimna; species Mythimna albipuncta. Next base: position 7,788,427 of record OV815974.1, on the reverse strand, counting down.
CATTTAAGCCGAAAGATGTCCACTCGCTGTTGGGCATAGGCCCGCATAGGCCTCCCTCAAATGTCGCCACAATTCTCAAATAAGGATGTGTGGACGTTTTTCGACCTAGGAGGCCTACTAACACTGCCTATCTCATTACTAGGTTACTACTTAGATTTGTTCGCGCGCTCGAAGGTATGAAGGCTGGAAGTAACGGCGAGACGATGGTAAAGACCCACCGTCTTTAAGTCAGTAAGAGTCTGACACTATCTCCCGCTCCGCCCAAGAGCGGGGGATGTCATTGCATGATTTTTTCTCACCATAAAAAAAAAAAACTAGTTTACTACTCCAATAGCTACCTTTCGGCCCCGTAGTCCATCTTCTGTTCTGCGAGAGATTTACGAAAAGTAATTAAAATTTATAGGATATCCACTGATGAAATTTTCAACAGTCACTATAATATTCAGATGGATGGCTACAAATTACAAATTATGAATACAGTTAATTAAAACTTAACTACTATTATTTAAACAATATTAACATAAATGAAAAGCGTTCAATATGCTCCAGTAACCTTTAATTTGTTGTGCGAAATTATTTCGAAACTACTGAAATAATTCTCACTAACATACCAGCAATGTTATAAAAGCGAATAAGTGTACATATGTAAAAAAATAAATATTCCACAACTATCACACAACGCTGTCTAGTCCCAAGCTAAGCAGAGCTTGTATCATGGGTACTAGACAACTGATAAACATACTTATATATTTCTAAATACATACATATTATAGATAAATTACATCCAGACACAGAACAAATGAATATATGCTCATCACACAAACATTTGTCGTGTGTGGGAATCGAACCCACGACCTCCGGCATAGCAGTCAGGGTCACTAACCACTAGACCAACAGGCCAGTCAATAAGAAATATATATGTATGTTATGGATGTAGATAAGTTATATATCCACATACACATACATACATATAAGTTATAACGCTGTTTGTTACTCCTTCACGCTAAAATGACTGAACGGACTCAAATGAAATTTGGCACACGATTAAACCATGCCTTAAAACAGGACATAATAAATTAAATTATAAAATGAAATGGTTTATTGGGTCTTAAACATTAACAAATGTTTTGTTTTTATTATTATTATTTGATAGCAGCCTCCGCCTAGCAGTGAGACGTAATGGGCTAACTAATTAATAATTGATAGGCTCACGTTTGATCACTATCTCACCTGATGGTAAGCGATGATGTGGCCGACGATGGAGCACGCTTGCTTAGAAGTAACCTATTCATTCTTGACTTAAAGACCTCTAGGTTGTAGCTAACAGGAAACACAGACTCCGGCAGGGAATTCCACTCCGTAATGAAACATCCCTGGTCGGTAAGTTATTAATATTATTGTATTGGAGTTTTCTCGCTCTTTTCCTTAATTGATAGTTACATAACATACTTTTATCCCGGGAACATGTTTTCTTGTGATAATATTCTATTTTTACGCAGGCAAAGCCGCTGGCTAAGCTATAGTCATTCATAACATCATCAAACCAGCAGCTTTATAACACGGTAGGTATCATAAAATTAATAATCTGGGTATTACAGTAAAAAATATGAAAGAAAAATATTAGACCTAATTTGTTAAAAAGTTCTTAGGGGTACTTTTTATAAGTCGCGCCGTCCCTTGCTCCCGGTCATCTTTGGAGGTAAAAGTTGGGTTGTCCGTTATACATATTATATTGGCCGAAAAACTGGCATAAGTAAGCCTCGAGCGATTTTCTTTTTGTTGATTTGAAAATCGAAAACCGAATCGAACCAATTATCAAATCGTTTATTGCGTTGTAATTTTTTTTTTCACGATTTAAATTAATTGTTTTCAAGGTTTTGTTAACTTAAGAAGAGCAAGTGAATCTTAATTGAGACTCGTTTATTTAGCAAAGCCGGGAATGAAACAAATCCGGGAAATCTATACATAGTAGACGTTCGACCCATAAGCACAGATCGTTTTCAGAACTCATTCATTGGGCGTACACACGTGTGCTAAGGAGTGGAATTTCCTGCCGAAGTCTGTGTTTCTTAATAGCTACAATCTGAGGATCTTTTAGTCTAGGGTGATGTGGTTACTTCCGGGCAACGCAGCAGGTCTAGCAGCAGCAGCACATCGTCACTTTCCATCAAATGAAAATTTTGTAGAAATCGTTTGTTAATTTAACCTCTACAAGTATTTAATATTATGTACTTCAGATCTTCGAACATAAGATTATCTTATGTCTGAATAAAAGACTTTATTATTATTACACTTTAGATCTACATTTGACCTTCTAAAAACACTAAATAAATTCGCCAAGCATATGTTTTTTTTTTAACTTTTCGTTTCTCTAGTAAATTACTCCTGTATCGTTGTAGAGTTCACGAACATGTAAACTCACATTCACAAGACATGTGCTCCACACTCACATTCACAGTTTTTGCTCTGTGCGGGAATCGAACCCGCGACAAGTAGCACAAAAGCCAACCAAGCCAAGCTCAACCACTGCACCAACTGTCAAGAAAAGTCTTTCAAAGTAAGTCTGAAGGTGAGGTTACTTAAAAACTTCCCGAATAACAGATATGTCGCAAATTCGCCGAATTTAAAAGTTTAGTTGAAAAAGCGATTTGACTGAGCAAATCGATCGATGCTAGCTTTTGTAAACCTTCGTCTCAAATGTTTTAATTAAATAACTTTTTAAACTGTATTTATTGGGCAATGTTTGAAGAGGCTGATAGTCTTATTATTAACTATTTCGAAAGAGTTTGTTTATCGCTTCTGTTGACAAGTCGAGCAAGTTAAGTGATTTGTAGATATAATATTAAAATTAGTGATTTTTGTTTTGTTCATTCACTTTATTTGGGCAGGATTATGAGGATTATGACGTATAGGAGTTCATAACACAGAGACTTGGACTATACAACCTTATTTTTAGTATATGCGAAACCTGTACCTCTACCATGAGTTTAAAGCAATAGTATATGTCGATACTCGATACCGACTTCGTAAATATTTTGTATGGCAAATTTTGGTTCCGTAAGTGACCGCTAGAGGCGCTGTAAAATTTGTCATACAATATATTTACGTAGTCGGTATCGAGTATCGACAAATACTATTGCTTTAAACTCATGGTAGAGGTACTGAAATAAGTATATAGTATTTTATGTAAAGAAACTATCCTGGTTGGCGACAACAATACATGGTCATCGGGCCACCCGGGCGTCTGAGGGGTAGTTTTACTTCCACACCTAGCTGTGCGCTGGCGTGTAATGCCCGCTATGACCTGCCGTGACCTGTTATGTATTTAGTGTCGTTGGTGTCCAAACTTGTAACCTTTTTTTTAATATTTTTGGGAAAAAATATATTATGATGTAAAAAAACATTGGAATCGATTCATTTACTGATTTTGACCAAACTTTATAAAGGTTTAGCGTATACTTACTAAAAATAATGTTGTGTTTTTTTTTTATACATCGATGGAAATGATTTCAGACTATACTTAAAAAAAAAAAAATTCGCTGCCTCACATTGGGAATAACTACCTACTCCTGAATCTTGGGTTGGTTACCTGGAACCATACTGCATCGCACTGCGCCAACTGTGCCGTCAATAATTATACACACACATAAAACTTCTTCATTTTAAACTTATTTTTTTGTGTATTTACTAAATATTTTATCGTGTACAAAAGAGAGTACATCTATCTATTGATATATCTTTAAGGTTCGGAGGTACTTCACTGATGACCTACTTAAAAAGTTTCATTTAGGAAAGTAAAGTTACTTGGGTATATGCGGCAAAGTCGAAACTCAGATCTCCCCCCCTCCCTCTCCACCGGAGTAATCCAAGTTTGTTTCCAGTACACTCGACTGTTTTGTATGCAAATTTTTCAGAATATTTAAGCGAGTTTCATGCGTGTGGTAAAACTGTTACGAAGACAGTACAAGAGTGATGTGGTTTTAGATGAAATCCATTGCAATGTACCCACTTATAATCAATTTGTAGTTTATTTTTCTTTATCATAAATAACTATGAAAAATTGCTTGACTATGAAAAACTAATGACTAAAAAAACTTATTGAGAGCACAACTATTGTCTTTACAGCCTTTTTTAAGGTGGAAAATCGACTAAAATCTTTTCCTGCTCTAAGACAGAGTGGGAGAGTGTGTCAGACTTTTACTAAATAAAACCGTAAACGAGAAGGAAAGTGCGGTTTAGTCCCCTTCCGTTCCAACCTAGAGCGAAGAAGTCATTGGTAGATTTTTCACCTAAAAAAAAATTTGAATAGAATTAATTTAAGCAACCCAACCCACAGCATCAAACTGGCCGCCAGTTTCTACAGAAATCAATCTCCGTGCACCACTAAGGTATCAAGTTCTCATTCACTATAACTTCGAAGTCCGTCGACGCAAACTTTTCTAATACAAGAACTGAGGTGCTGCTCTACCTGTAAGTGTGGGGCGCACACGGGCCACAAAAAAAGCCGCCATAAAAAAAGCTAGAAGCGGCCACAAAAAGAAGCTGAAGCGCGCGACAGCTTGTGGTCGGAGAAGCTTGAAGCGGCTTCTAGCTTTTTTTTTGTGGCGGCACTGCTGCACTCGAGCCACAAAAAAGGCCGCCACAAAAAGTGTTTTTTTTTTGTGGCCCGTCTGCGGGGAGACTAAGACATCAGAAGATCTAGCCAAGTTGATAATCTAAAATCTTTAACATCGTTTCAGCGGAAAGACGTCCACTGTCGGACATAAGCCCCCAAGTGTCGCTATAATGCCCAGTCCTATGCGTCTCGCATGCAACGGATTCCTGCGACTCTCACCAGGTCTTCGGTTCACCTTGGAGGAGCCTTTCCATGGCTGCGTCTTACAGTATATGGTTGCCATTCCAGAACCTTTCGTCCCCATCGACAATCTGTTCTGCAAGCAATGTGCCCTGCCCACTGCCACGTAACTTTGGCGATTTTTTGGGCTGTCTGATACCTTGGTTCTCCTGAATCTTCATTTCTAACTAAAAAAAAATTCAGTCGTTAATGCTAGTAGAAAACTAAAAACAAAGGAATCGGAGGCGTTACCGACTGTAGAAACAGATTCCAAACGAAACGGAAGGAGTAAATACGAATGAAAAAAAGGAGTATACACCCGTGGTAAAAACACAGTGGTTAAAGTTGCAGTGGGCAGGGCAAATTGCTCGCAGACCGGATGGCCGATGGGCCGAAAGGTTCTAGAGTCTAGAGTGACGACCGCGCACCGGAAAACGCAGCGTTAGAAGGCCTCCCACAAGGTGAGAGTCGCGGAAATGCGGTGGATGCGAGACGCACAGGATCGGCCGTTGTGGTGGCGCTTGGGGGAGGCCCATGTCCAACAGTATCTCTCGGCTGAAATGATGATGAAACGAAGTAGTGTAATGCAGTTTCTGCTTGTCCTGGAAAAAATTGCTTACATTTTCGCAGCCCAACCCATTCACTATTATCTTAAAGACTTTATTTGAAGAAATGTTTTCAATGGCAGATTGTAGCTAGAGCTGTATGAACTGATCGTTTTTTACTTCCAAGAGCTGGCCATTTTACTTAAAAGTCTACAAAACCCTCGCTCTTTTTAGCTCCCTCCGCTCCAATGGCCAGGCAGCCTCAACTGAAAGTTTCATCTGTATGTAGGTTTTTGTCCTCTTAAAATGTGTACATGGCTGACAAACATTTTAATGTGAGTTTCAAAGGAGTCGGTGAGTCGGACGCACGCTCTCAGTCTGTAATAAATGGGATTTTTTTAGGATTGAACAAAGTAATACGAAATAAGAGAATTGTTTATTTTGAGTTCGCTATTGTGTAATTGCTTATTATTTTTACTTTTTAGGTATTTGATTTATTCACGCTTCTATATGAATATACACATTGTTTTTTCATTGGACGCTGTAAAACTTATGATATTGGCATTTGTAATACAATCCTCGCTTCTTCAATGTCCGATTAAGCTAAACAATTGTTTGAGTTAGTCATAAAGTACATTGTAAGTTTTTTTGGTTTTCTGTACTGGGCGCTAAGCAAAAAAGCCATTTAATTAAATAAAAACATATTAATAATATACACAAATTGTTGGGCATTAGCTTCGATAGTAATTGGCATGGTAATATGTACATTGTGCAACCGCCTGTTATCCAAAAGTATATCTTAAAATAAAATTGCCATATTATTATTTTTTTATTTTATTAATGTGCTCCTTTAGACAAATTAACTAAAAAAAAATATAGCTAGTAAATATTACACATATGTTTTTAAATCCTATGGAACAACTGTAATTTCACATTAAAAGCACCATTTTCATTAATAGTCCCTTTGTAAAGAAAATCAGTCAACAAACAAACAAAAACAACGACTAAAAAGCAAACATTACTTAAACAACAGTAACCCTAAAGAGAAACGCAAATACGGGTAAGTCTACATCAGTTATTTCGAGACCCATGACGGACAAATAAACAGAACCGCAGGTTGATTATGAGAGCGCGCCGCCCGTCCATCTGTGCACGCCTTTAGTAAGCTCATTTACGGATTGATGCTATCGGGCTGATATGCACCAGTGAGCCAAACATTTACAGGTTAGGCCGTGGTCTGACATTTTTGGTGAACTGGATCTGTTTGGATTCACCAAATGCAGTTTTTTTTTTATGGTGGGAAAAATCATGCATTGACATCCCCCGCCCTTGGGCGGAGCGGGAGATAGTGTCAGACTCTTACTGACTAAAAGACCCACCCCGTTCCTTCTAGCCTTCATACCGGGGCTCGAGCGCCCTTTTCGGATAACCCTGGCCCCAGTAGGCTTCGACCCGGCTGGCCCCCTGCTGTTGCTGACAACTCCTTCAGGCGCGCGGGAACAGTGCGCGCCGTCGACGACTTGGGCTTGGTCCGGACCAAATGCAGCTGTGAAGCACAAAATATACACGTGCTATTTAATGCGTACTGTGTTTACAATATTAATCTTATAAAAAAAATACAGAGCAGTGGTGACCGAGTGGTAGTGCCCCGACTTACAAGTTATAGGTCAAGGATTCAAACCCAGGGACCCAGCCGGGTCGAAGTTTACTGGGGCCAGGGTTATCCGAAAGGGCGCTCGAGCCCCGGTATGAAGGCTAGAAGGAACGGGGTGGGTCTTTTAATCAGTAAGAGTCTGTCACTATCTTCCACTCCGCCCAAGGGCGGGGAATGTCGGGCGCGCGCCGTCGACGACTTGGGCTTGGTCCGGACAGTTACCGGACGGCCTACAGTTAGTCATTTAGGATCTCGGTGTCCTGTCAGTTTACATGTCATGGTGTGTGTGTGTGTGTGAACGCACCCACGAAACATTAGGGGGCCAAAGTTATATAACAACAAAAAAATATCGGGCGGCCCGGGCAAATCGGGCACGTTCAACTGTTTGCCCAAAACAAATAACACTAATGATATTTAGTTAATTAAAGCGGGGGCGGTTGACAGAGGACCCGGATGTGATGGTTATACGAACCAGGATGTGAAGCTAAGCATGTGACGGATATACCCACGTACATGGCTATATCCGTCTTTGTATTAGAAGGTAAAATGTCATCAATATCCCGGAAACGAGGATTTTCCTAGAAGTTTCCCTAAATACAGACAAGACATTGGCTAGAGGGGATTTTTTTTACAAAACATTCCGGTAAATACAATCGGTATTTTCCAGAATCAATAGGTAAAACAAATACGTCGAAGAAAGGAGGAATAACAAAGCAAAGGGATTCCTTGAACTAATTGAATTGGAGTAAGGAAAAAATATAAACAGATATTGACATTATTTGTGACGTTAAAGATCTGAGTAAATGTTAGTTAATCTTAAATCTGCCCCGGGCATCGAGACTTGTATAACGATCTCCATCCACTGTAGGCGCGGGCTTGCGGACGGCGAGCAATGGATAGATCGCCGTCCGGACCTTCAGTAACAACCTAGCCTCTGTCATTTAGGGTTAAAAAAAATATGTTTAACTACCTTTTTCCTGCGGCTTGACCCGTCTACATAAAATATACCTAGTCTATGTCACTCAGGAATAAAGCTGCTTTCTATCGGAGAAAAAGTTTTAGCAATTGGACCAGTACTTTCAGAGATTACTTCCTACAAAAATATAAAACAAACAAATACATAAAAACAAACTTTACCTCTTTATTATATTAATGTAGACAACAGTTCCAACTTAAAAATCTATTTTTAATTTATTTATTAAAACTTCATGCAACATAAAAGTACAAAGGCGGATTTTATAATATGCAAAATCATCCAATGACATCCCCATCATCCATCTACCCTCCATCCATTTCATCCTGAGGCATTCTTTACCAGTCAATCTAGAGAATTATAAATATGTTTTTGATTTTGATTATCAAAATAAAGATGTTAAAAAAAAAAGTTGATAATTACGAGTAATACCGGACAATGTTAAGACTGATCGAACTATCGAACGCACTAAGCCATAGCGCACACTGGTGACTTTTGTCACGGTGACATCTTTTTATGACTTTTTCCGCTCTAAGGTGGAACGCCTATGTTCCTTCAGTTGTCTTTATTTCTGGGATCGCGGGTTTCCCTTTCAAAAGCCAACCCATGAGCCCAGTAGGCTTCGGTCCCCTACGTTTTTACTGTCACCTCATTCAGATGCGCGAAAGAACTACGCGCAGTCGACGATTTGGGCTCGGTCCGGACGGCAAGCTACCCATTTCTCGCCGTCCACAACCGCACGGCTTCGGTAGCTAAAAATCGGGATCGGGAAGTCCGAGCCCTTACGAGAGCGACGGCATTTTTCTTAGGCTGCTCCGGTTATTTTCATCAAATTATTAAAAAGTTTAGTAAACTTCAAAGTAACGTTTAACACAGTTATCTTGAAGCAATTCCAAAGCGTATTTTCACTTTTGGCTTCTAAAGTTAATTTTTATTATGTTAGTGAGTTATTTCTCTCGCTCTGGTTAGAACGAGAGGGGGTAGCAGACTTTTACTAAATAGCATAAGCGCACTCATGCTCCTTCAGTTGCCCTTCACATTTCTTCGTCTTTCAAATAATCCCTGGCATTTTTCTCAGGCAGCTCATGATATTTTCCTCAAAATATTAAAAAGTTTCATAAACTTCAAAGTAACGTTTAACACAGTTATCTTGAAGCAATTCCAAAGTGGTAAAGACCAAAGTTTGCTTAAAGCGAGTTTAGTTTGTATTCACTTTTGGCTACTAACTAAAGTTTATTTTTACTGTGTTAGAAAATCGTTGAATAATTTCTAGCGCTCTGGGTGGAGCGAGATGGGGACTTTTACTAAATAGCATAAGTACACCCGTATTCCTTCAGTTGCCCTTCTCGTTCCAGGACCACGGTAACTGTTTCGAATAATCCCTGGCATTTTTCTCGAACGGGGTGGGTCTTTTAGTCAGTAAGAGTCTGACACTATCTCCCGCTCCGCCCAAGGGCGGGGGATGTCAATGCATGATTTTTCCCACCATAAAAAAGGCATTTCCGGTTATTTTCCTCAAAATAATAAAAAGTTTCGTAGATTTCAAAGTAGCGTTTAACACAGTTATCTTAAAGCAATTCCAAAGCGGTAAAGACCAAAGTTCGCTTAAAGCGAGTTTAGTTTGTATTCACTTTTGGCTACTAAAGTTTCACACAAGTCACTATGGAAGTTTCTGTCTACAGCGCCATGTAAACAGAAACACCGTACCGATGTTCAGGGTACATCGGTTTGTTTATGTTATTTTGTCATTTGGACTTTGTAGTAGAACCAATTAAGTTTCTAACATTATTGTTCTTTAACCTTTCGAATGTCTTAAGTTACACAGTTCGACATAAGCAATTGTCTTTCTATTGTGTCTCTAATTACGACATTCAAAGAGTTAAATTCTTCTTTATAAACTACTAGGCTTTTGGCAGCTGCTTCACTCGCGTGAAAGTAGATTTTCCAATACAAACTTTGAACCCCCGTTTCATCCCCTTAGGGGGGTGAATTTTGGAAAATCCTCTCTTAGCGCTTGCCTACGTCATAAAAAGAAGCAGTTTACAAAATTTCACGTTTTTAATCCCAGTGGTTTCGGCTGTGCGTTGATGTGTGTATATTGATAAATAATTGTAAAACATCATCATTCGACCACCCTGTTGGTCTAGTGGTTAGTGACCCTGACTGCTATGCCGGAGGTCGTAGGTTCGAATCCCACCCAGGACAAATGTTTGTGTGATGAGCATAATCATTTGTTCTGTGTCTGGGTGTAATTTATCTATAATATGTATGTATTTAGAAATATATAAGTATGTTTATCAGTTGTCTAGTACCCATAACACAAGCTCTGCTTAGCTTGGGACTAGACGGTGCTGTGTGATAGTCGTGAAATATTATTATTATATTATTTTTTAACTAGCTTTTGCCCACGGCTTTGCCCGCGTACATAAATTATAGCCCATGTCACTCAGGGACAAAGCAGCAATGTCATCATCATCAGCCTTTTTAATGTTCCCACTGTTGGGCCGCTCTCTAGGAGAGGGAATGGGCCGTAATCCACCAGTATGCTTAATCAAAGCATCGTGCACGGAAGTATCAACTGCATTATAGTAAATCTTTAAATATTATATGAGCACTCAAGCCCCAAGAATTTTTAGCCCAAAGAGCTCAAAAACGTAACTGCCGATTGTATAATAATTATAATTCTACCGCATTAAGCATTTTCACCACCTGCACTGCTGCAACAAGAACTATTGAAACATCAACAATCAATAGCGTCTTACTGTAAAACCAAAGGATAATAATAATAATATTCCACAACTATCACACAACGCCGTCTAGTCCCAAGCTAAGCAGAGCTTGTGTTATGGGTACTAGACAACTGATAAACATACTTATATATTTCTAATATTCATAAAATAATCATATTATACATAATATTAATATAGTATGTATAATATGATAATATTAGACTTAGTTATGTAATTTTATGTTATTCACCGGATCCTACCCTCAAAATATTTTCTCTCTTTATAAAACTCAAAGGTTTGCTGGGAGATAACTCATTGCTGAGTTAAACTCACCTTTGTACATGAACTGCCTCTATCGTCACTCTATAACACTGTGTGCTATGTTATGTTTTTGTGTACAATAAAGAATTAAGAAAGGAAATCTCGTTTTCAAATAATAACCACAAATAAATAGCTTTAATATTTATTTCGACGATACTTTGGTAACGATATAACTCGATAAAGTTACCAAAGTAATGGTCCGGACAGAGGCTCGCAACGTTCGAGGTAAAAGGAAACACCTTTAGGAGATATAAAGAAGTCATCATTACGATCGGGAGTTCGTGACCGAAAGTCCGCCAGGGCTGTCCAAAACGAAAGCAACACTGATGCGTATCACATTCATGTTCGCATGCAATCAGCAAATTTTACGAAAAAGTAGTTGTATGTAATTATGTAAATTATAATTTGTAGTGTGTAATACGCAAATAATTTCCTGATAAATGAATGATTTATTATCATATGAATGAATTCTTGTTTCCTTGAAATAATTTTGAATTTGTATAATAATAAATTGAAAGTCATTCTTTTTAACAAAAACGTTCAGCAAGTAATTTTCTATCAACATTCTAAAAGTTTTATTGAATTATACTAGATTTTTCCACGACGACGATGCGAAGTTGAAGTCGAAACCAGGTATAAAATGTCCCTCTTAAGTGTTCAAACTTACTATTTGTCAAATTTCATCAAAATCATTTCATTAGTTTAACCGTGAAAGAGTAACAGACAGAGTTACTTTCACATTCATACTATTAGTATAGATTATACGTGCTAATGGGAACATAAATCAATTAAACAATATGACCTATTTTCAACTTTTTACTAAATAATGCAAGTTTTTATTGCTTGGTGTCGTGGATTATAAAAAGAACAACCAAAAATAAACTGAATCCTTCTAATGAATTTCCTATTAATGCTCTCGTTTCTTTAAACAATAACTTACTTCATTTTTTAATGATTTTCAATTATTATTTTAAATTCTTGTATTTTTTTTAAATTGATATAAACTAGTGCTAGACTGCGATCCCAACTGATGGTAAGCAGTGATGCAATCGTTGATGGCGCACTAGGTTATTAAGAGTGTATTCACTCTTGCCTAAAACCGTACTTGTATTAATAGAAACGTTTTCATTTCCTTGAGATAGTACTTGCAGGCGTAGCTCCAAGACTGGAGGCACTGCGACTCGATATACAGGCACCTAGCCTCACTTGTCACTGTCTCATGTAAATTCAAATTGTGCAATAAATTATTATTATTAAAAAGCTGATAATATATTTGCCAACCCTATCAGCAGAAGTAGCAGTGACGAATAAATGGCGAGCAATTTAGGTGACTAATAAGTTTAAGTTGTTATTTATTTATCTGCAGTTTATACCTTTGTTATTGTTCGTTTTTGTTGTTGTACTCTTGTTTACATTATTAAGCTCTCTTTCAGTGGGAAATCATCAAATAACTCCCCTAAAATCATACTACTTCTTGGTGAGGTGAGATCTATGTTCCTTCAATTGCTGTTACGTTCCAAGGTCCTGTACGTATGCTAACATCTCTTTGAGGTGCATGTGGAATGTGACGGGCCTTGTCCTTATCGCTACAAATAAATAAATAAAGTTTGAAGCGAGTCCAATGCTACCAAAGCGTTACCCCTCCTCTCGCCCAAAAAAAAAAACCTAGGGCAGGAAAAGTTCAAATAATTAAAAAAAAATTGATTACTACAGATTCTGTTTTGTAGTGTCTGCCTACCCAAGAGAAAAGGTACGAATATAAATGCCTACGTTTGTGTGTGGGCCAACATCGGCTAAGTGACGGTTTTAGCCTAGTTCCGTACGTGTTGAAGACACATTACAGCACACTTTTATCTTGATTTCCCAGTTGAAGTGTAGCCGCATTTCCACATGCGACAAAACTTTTGCAAGAAATGTCAGTGCTTGGCAGATAACAATGTGAGATTAGTGTTAACTTAGAAATTTGAGATAGTGTCTTGATGTTTCTTGCGTTGCACGAATCAGTGGAAAATACCTTTAAAAAAAACCCGTAGATGCACGTTTCTGTGACATTACCATTCTTCTTCTATTTTATTTGTGATTAGCTATTACTTGCGACTTTGTCCGCGTGGAGTTTCAGATCATTACTGTCCTTTTTTGGGGCCATCGTGTAAAAAAGTATTATCAATTTCGGAGATTAACCGGAACAAGCAGACATACATTTTTGCCATACATACTTTCATATGTATTACATTATATAATAATATATAAAATTCTCGTGTCACAATATTCGTTCCCGTACTCCTCCGAAACGGGTTGACCGATTCTCATGAAATGTGAGCATATTGAGTAGGTCTGAGAATCAGCCAACATCTATTTTTCAAACCCGCAAAACAACATTTGCCGGGTCAGCTAGTAATAATATGTATGTATTATATTATATATGTATTATATTAGAAACTAGCTTTTGCCCGCGACTTCGCCCGCGTACATAAAATATAGCCTATGTCAGTCAGGAATAAATCAGCTATCTATTGGTAAAAAAATTTCAGCAATCGGACCAGAGATTACCTCCTACAAACAAAAAAAAAACTTTACCTCTTTATTATATTAGTGTAGACATCTCAATTTTATTTATAGATAAATGTAGAAAAAGGAAATGACACTTTTCTCCATCGTTATCATCCGGTAACGTCGATATAGGTTTGAATCCCACACCAGAGGCCTATCCTACCATGGGATCAACGTCTTGCCATCTAATCTCTTCTTAAGTTCCCATCGTCATATACCAAGTCTTAAATTATTATTTCGCCCCGTATTTAACTTCCTTCTCATATAATGAGATAACAAAGTGCTCAGTGAGGTGTAGATATTTATGGAGCTGTATAGCTCTTAGCCTAGTTCCCTAAGTGTCGAAGATGTGCTTCAGACAGAAAGAGCCGCATTTCTCACAGATTTTAAAGCGAATTTTGTAATAATATTCCACAATTTTCACACCCCATCTAACCCCAAGCTAAGCAGAGCTTGTGTGAGGAGTACTAGACAAATATATTTCTAAATAAACACTCATTATAAAAAATTACACCAAGACACAGAATAAATGATCGTGATCATCACACAAACGTTTTTTGTCTTGGGTGGGAATCTAACCCACGACCTATGGCATAGCAGTCAGGGCCACTGACCACTAGACCAGCAGGTCAGTAAAATTTTGACAGTTAATTTCTAAAATTCTTGAAGTATTTACGATAAAAATGATTGAGATTATCACGCCAACAAATAACAATAAAATCAAATATTTTTCTAAAAACAGCATAAAAATTGGTTACTAAATGAAGCAGAAATTAGTATTTCAAATAATGCTATGAAGAAAAGTAAGGGAGTGTTAGGAACATTTCGCTATCTCTTTTGCATAAGCAACTCACTAACGGCCGTGACGTCACACTTCATTGTGCATTCTATTAGGTTACTTGATAGTTTCTCCTTCCTCCAGATTTCAAAGGATTATAACTTACTTAATGTTCAATAAATTTCAGAAACTCTTCCTAAGCGTGTTTTTAATATCGTGCAGATTTCATCACGCACACGGGATTGCCCCGCATGCCGAAAAATTCAAAATGCAAAAAAAAAACGCGTCCAGCGTGCGTATTCAACGCATTTCAATAATTACGTGTATAATATTAGCGCGGGTAACGCATGTGGGGCGATCCCGCATGCGAGATAAAAACCGCATGGTATTAAAAACATCCTAATTGCGATTTTGAATACAGCTCTTTAATGAGTCGCCTACCCGATCGCTTGAAAATAACATCTAAAATTTTGCGTGAAATTATGATGACTAACTACTTCATAGTTTGGCTTCTCTCCAACCTTTTCTTCATTTGTAACAAAAGCACCACCAATAAACAGCTTTACAAAAACTCCAAACTCCAAATAAATTCACAATATAATCCAATCGTTTAAATCCAAGCATGAAATAATGATGACTTTATTTTATCACACTTCATAATTTGGCGTCTCTCCAACCTATTCTCTATTTCTTGAACAAGCACGAACAGCTTTACTAAAACTATTTTCACAATTTAATCCAATAGTCTTAATCCAAGCATAAAATAATGAGAATTTTACTTTATCACACTTCATAATTTGGCCCGTCTCCAATCTTTTCCCCATTCCTAACAAAAGCACCAACAGCTTTACTAAAACTCCAACTATTTTCACAATTTAATCCAATCCTCGAAATCCAAGGTTTAACCCATTAAACTGGAGTCGGCTTGTGTATCACCCTCAAAGGAGCCTGCAACGCGAGATAAGTGGACTCTGCAACCCAAGACGAAATATACCGAGGCTCAGGCCAATTAGTGAAGACTAAAAATATACTGTAGTTTGCCCCAAGTGCCTGTGAAAATATCTTTGTAACACCGCAGATATTTTAGAGTAAAAATCGTTAATTAATTTACAAATAAAGTGACTGAAGGCTTATTACCTTTGTAACAAGTTAGTAAATAAATACTAAAATAAATCATTTGTCAATCTAATGTAATAAAGAGGTAAAGTTGTTTTTTTTTAATTTTTTGTTTGCAGAAGGTAATTTCTGGAAGTATGGGTCCGATTTCTAAAAATTTTTCACCCATAGAAAGCTGCTTTATTCCTGAGTGACATAGGCTACATCTATGTACGCGAACGAAGCTGCAGGCAAAAGCTAGTATTTTATATAAGTCGATCACTTCATGATATGGCCAAGTTAAACTGGCCAGATCGTTTTAAATGTTAAAGTTTGATGATATTTCAATCCTCGTTTGGCCTACTTTCTTTATTATCTTAGAAATCCTACATCAATGATAAGGCCAAACGAGGATTGCATTATCATCAAATCATCATCAAATGTTAACGTTTTAACGATCTGGCCAGTTTTAGTTGGCCATTTCATGAAGTGATCAATTTCTGACATTTGGCCACGACATATACAAATCCTGGCAAAACTGGCAGCGGCTTTGCCTGCATGAATGTAAAAAATAAAGTATGCTTAAGACACTAAGTAACATAACACAAATGATAAGTAGCATTCTACTAGTGAAAAAAATTTTCAAAGTTACATACAAAAATACTGATCTTTTCTCTTTATAATATTATTTTATACTATTTTATTATACTTTCATTCATTCGTAGGATAGAAGAGACTATCTAGCTATTTATTACACATGCTAAGTGACGAATTTTGACAAAGGCTTAAAATAAAACAGTATTGAATGAAAAAAAATATCGATATTATCATTTGCTCTATGGAACGTTCCAATGTTCAAAATTTAAAAAATGGTTCGTTCCTTTTTTAAAATATTCGTCTGTACGCCAAGCGAAAATAAAACCTCATTGAAAAAAAAGTTTTAAAAAACCATCGACGAAAAAACTGATAACTTATTTCGTGCCTCTGTTTGTTAGAGTTTAATCGACTAAAAACTAAAAAGCCATTAGTCTAAAAGGCTCATTTCACATTAACCACGATGTTAAATGCTAAACCACTTACTAAATTGGATTATAAACTATGCACTGAACTCTAGGCAAATACGTTAAACATTTAATATTTGACTTAAACCGTTTCGAAACAGTTTCACTGGGCTGCGGGTTTCCAGTAAATGCTCCAACCCAATTTACTCTGAAGTTAATTACGTAGAAAAATCCGTTTTCGCGTGGCCATCGGGAAATTTAATCGTTTACCAGGCTACCGAAGTACGTAAAGTGTTAATTTCTTTATGCATTTTTGCCACGTTACTTTAAAATGCAGTGGAGTAATTATTTATACTGAAAAAAAATATATTTTATGAGTTTTTTTTTAAATGTTGTTGCCCTGAAAATATATGAATACAAAAGGAAAAAGTAGTCAGGTATTTTAATACATAAGTATATTGAAGATTAACTGTATATAATCTCAAAAAGGCTTGGGAAACCAACCTTCCAAGCATACATGTTTTAAATCAAAGAAAATGCCGAGTTTCGAATGACTTTATCAAAATAATATTAATAAAATCAAAGTATTTTTAAACTAGAAATGTTAAGCTCAGCGCATCTTTCACTTTAGCGAACCAGAAACCGAGGTGAGAAATCATCCAATGTCTTCTCCCGTTCTAGGGAGAAGCGAGAGGTCGCGTCACACTTTTACTGACTAGAACCACGCTTGTATATTTCAGTTGCTTATTGTGTACTAGGATCTCGTGTTACCCGTTCAGAAATTCCCCGTGTACCTAGCCATTATCGATTCTGCTGAGTCTCTATGGTTTTGCTAACATCTCTATTCTATTCTATTCTATTGGTCAGCGTTGAAAATATCATATTTATTTTATGACTTAAATATCAGCTATTTTGAAGTACTGGTAGTTACAATGTTTATTGAGTGAGTAGATTATTTATATTGGACCACACTCGTTGATTGATTATTTGGACAAGTTAGTATAATATTTCTAGTCAGTTTTTTAAATAAAAATATCGTTTATTTATTGATGTATTATACTTATAAAAACCTAGCTTTTGCCCGCAGCTTCGCCCGCGTACATAAACTATAGAATAATATAGCTTTCTATCGATGACAAAATTTCAGCAATTGGACCAATATTTTCAGAGATTACCTCCTACAAATAAAATATATAAAATCAAACTTTATCTCTTTATAATATTAGTGTAGTTTATAATATTATTGTAGATAACTATATTAATAAACAGGAGTACTTAAATGCTGCGGCATAAAAGCGAAAATCCCCTGATTATCGCGTTAGTACCTTAACTATTTTGCCTTGAAAAATATTTAAGTAACGCCAAATTCCCCTTCAAATTTTTGTTCGGATCCGCCCCTGCGTTCCTACGCAGTAGGAATAGAAACAAAAATTGAATTGAATTGAATTTGGTGAATAGAAATTCACACTGTTTGACTGTACTTCGACTGGACAGTTTTCATATTATATTTTTTACTATAAACAAATTTATTTCAAAAATCCCATTATCTAATTACGCAAAAGTCTATTTTTGAATTAATTTTATATTTAGAACTTCGTTAAATAAATCAAGTGACCTAACTGATAAAATTAAATCTTACATTGAACACTCTCAAAATCAAATTCAAACATTAAATTAATAAAAGAAAACCTTTGAATCTAAATCAGATTTAACCCTCACTTTCCCAATTCTCTGTAATATAATTCCTGTTTTAGTACTTACCATAGACTACGAAAGACCTAATCGGGCAAAGCACAGAAAACATACCTATATAACAAATAAAGACAGATTGCATCACCGCTTACCATCAGGTGGAATCGCAATCAAGCACTAGTTTAAATTATTTAAAAAAAGCTAGTAAAGTCCGCCTTTGTACTGTGTTAAAGTTACAGTTAAAGTTAAAGTGACTAGTGCATAAAGTTTAAAAAAAAGCTTAAGTTGCAAATTTTTTCTAAAAAGTCACAGAGACCTTGGAATAGAAAAGGCAAACGAAAGAAACACAAATGGGTTTTTATCAATCTGACACTCCTTCCCAAAGCGGGAGCACCCACTTATGTGATGATATCCAAACCTCAAAAAAAAATGATCAAGTTGTATTACATAACTCCATTTTTTAAGTAGTTGTATGTGTAAGGCTGTGTGTCCACAGGAGCGAAGCGAGGCTGCGGAGCGGAGAAACGGAGAAATTTTAACCAATATAATTACATAAAATCAGAGGAGAAGAGAATTTGTGCAATCCTATTGGTTAACATTCCTCCGTTTCTCCGCTCCGCAGCCTCGCTCCGCTCCTGTGGACAGACAGCCTTACGGTGGCATTTATACCGCCACGTAGGACCTAAAAGACCCAACATCACACATATACTACATTGCGGAATTGAAGTTCTCCAAACGATAAGAACAAACACAACTGTTTGAAAACAACAGGCAGCTAACCGGACCTAAAATAACACTGATCAAAAGACAATACCTTTTCAAAGAACATTTGCAGCACGGTTTTTTATACCCTATACCAAATACCTGTTTAAGGCTTGTAATGGACACAACACTCGTCGCTAGGCGTCAGTTCGAGTATCTGTGTTTTGCGGCCAACTGACACGGACAGAGCCCTGCTGACTTTTAAAACCATTTTTTTGTTTTTGTGAAATATTTATTGATTTACATTATGCTATATTCACTTTGAAGAATATTTAACCACCAATTTTTATGTGTAAAAATGTTTCTACGGATCCAAGTCGTTTCAAAGGAGTAGGGAAAAGTTGCGAAATAGATTTCTTTTTTAAAACAAAAGTATTAGTGAAATTTATATGGGAATAATTTCCTGAAATAAATGATTATTATTATTATTAATCGCACGAAAAAATAATTAGTTGATAACGTTGTTCATGAATCTATAATAAACATATATTTATTTCAAACCTATTAACCTAGCTGTCACCAAGAGTAGGTTTCAGAAAGTCACTGTTTTATGGCATTTCTTAGGCGCCTGGGCCTTAAATGTTAAAACGCCGCCTCTCACCGCACCCTATTCCGTGCTCTACGCAGCCCCCGAATAACGACATCAATTCTACATCTTGTTTTACAGCTGGTCCCTTCCTTATTTAACAGTCACCATTGCTCTCAATTTTAGTGGTTCAGCCTTTTGACATAATAAAATAACCCAACGACCAGTGCCTTTGATTTAAATCTCAGTATTTGGAATTTTAATTACGAAAAGGTTTATTAGGAAATCCTTTTCAAGATTATTCAGGAGGTATAAAATCTGGTAACTAGAAATATAGAAATACGAATAGGTAGGCAACTACATAGTTTTATTTAATAGAAGCTAGTTAATTAATTATGTCGAACCTTACATATTTTAAAACAAAGGGGACTCCCACAGCATCTGTCTGTCTGTCTGTACGAACGAGATAAACTCAAAAACTACCGAACTGATTTTCATGTAGTTTCTCGTTTCTCATAGAAAGAAGCCACAGCCCTTGTGAGATTTGATTTGAATGAGTTACAACTACACTAGTGGGACTAAAAAAAAACCGGTCAAGTGCGAGTCGGACTCGCCCATGGAGGGTTCCGTAGCAGCAAGTAACATAATACAAAAGTTCTTATAGTTCGTTATAACTTTGATCGATGTTTTAATAATAGTGTATTATTTTGATTTATGACGTATTAAAAAAAAAACTACTTACTAGATCTCGTTCAACAGTATAACTCTTATAGTTTCGGAAAAAAGTGGTGTGTACGGACGGACAGACAGACAGACAGACATGAAGAATCTATAAGGGTTCTGTTTTTTGCCATTTGGCTACGGAACCTTAAAGAGAAAAGCCTAACACTCCACCTTGTTCCACACAGACCAAAAGGAATTATTTGGTCTGACTGATGACAATTAAAAAAAAACCGGCCAAGAGCGTGTCGGGCCACGCTCAGTGTAGGGTTCCGTAGTTTCCCGTCCGTCACAATAAAGTGTACCCACTTATGAGTTTAAAAAAATGCTTGCTACGATTATACTACAAACTTAGTCCAGAAATTATTTTGTAGAACCCTTTTGTCTTTTTTGTACAAAAACTGTTCTTTCCATCAAGTTCAAAATAATTTTCCTAGAAAGTCCTTATAAAGTTTTACTTCTCAGATTTTTTTCATATTTTCTAAACTTATGATTCAAAAGTTAGAAGGGGGGACACATTGTTTTTTACTTTTGGAGCGATTATTTCCGAAATTATTGACATTATCAAAAAATGATTTTAGTAAACCCCTATTCATTTTTAAATACCTATCCAACGATATATCACACGTTAGGGTTGAAATTAAAAAAAAAATCACTTCCCACTTTACATATAGGGGGTCTACCCTAATAAAACATTTTTTTTTCAATTTTTATTTTACCACTTTGTCGGCGTGATTGATATACATATTGGTACCAAATTTCAGCTTTCTAGTGCTAACGGTCACAGAGATTAAGCGAGGACGGACAGACAGACAGACAGACGGACAGACAGACATGGCGAAACTATAAGGGTTCCTAGTTGACTACGGAACCCTAAGAAGAAAGAAAAAATGTTTATTCGTGCCCCACAAAATCATATAAACTAAAAATCCACAATGAAAAGAAAAAAGAAAGATATAATCAGGGCGAGGCCAAAAAGGCACCTAACTCATCATGTGCTACGTTATTTAAAACGATAAATAACGCAGCGCTGATATTTTGTTAGGGCCTGCTGTGACGTCACGAACATATGTTATATAATAATAGTCTATCAAAAAAGAATGAACAAAGAAGAGATAGAATATATTTAAAAATTCGAGAAATTATATTCATGTGTGTAATATATAAATATAGTGCATATAAGAATAATTAGTAAATCATAGGCCGACGCCTAACGCGCCTACATACATCATTTATCAATACCATAGACAAACGGAGGAACGCGGGCGTACGTGCAATTCACTTTTAAAAAAAGGCACAGTTTTTTTTTAGATTGAAAACCATCCAATGACTTCTTCCGCTCTTTCGTGTCAGACTTTTACTGACTAAACACCACTCATTTATCTTCTATATTCATCTATCTATCTCCTTCCTTTGCCTTCACTCCGAGACCCCAGCCTCAGTAGGCTACGTCCCTGCTAGGCCCCTACGGTTTTACCCAGCCGGGTCGAAACCTACTGGAGCCAGGGTTATCCGAAAGGGAGCTAGAGCCCTGTTATAAAGGCTAGAAGGAACGGGGTGGGTCTTTTAGTCAGTAAGAATCTGACACTATCTCCCGCTCCGCTCAAGAGTGGGGGTTGTCATTGAATGATTTTTTTCCACCATAAAAAGGTCCTTACGGTTTTGTTGAGATAAAAAAAGCATAGTGTGAATCATTCACAGAACATAGGAATCACACATCTTCTGTTCTGTGGAATTATTCATACTCAACTATTCATAAACTACATACATAAAAGTATAGCGAATGAAACAAAACGCCTTTGTAGTCAAAGGCGTTTTAAATCCGCGTCTGTTGCTAACATTCCGCCACTTTACCCGCCAGTCCCGCGTCACGCTCATAACCGAATGAAACTCGCCGCATTTATGATGAAGCGGAATCGCTAGGGTTACCATGTTTACATGAATCTAACTGACAATAACACGCTTTATAAAGTTGCCATGAATGAATGAAAAAAATATTATTGATCGGCTGCTGCGCTGCGTTTCAAGGGATTGATTACTGCACGGAAAAATATTTGTATGGCCTATTATCTGGGTTTGGCTGTCTTGTATATGTGAGTTTACAAACACGATATAAAAATATTCTAGCTATTTCCTATTGAGCGGAAACGTTATTTTAAAAAAATACGATATTTAACGCTGTCACCACACTCACCACTAAGCGGTCCGCCAGCGAGTCGTAAGTTTTTGCGTAACGCACGCCATCTAGATGCATATTGCCTTAAATACGTTTAGCAGGTCACACGTACAGCCGGCGTACCGTAACTTTCGCGCTAAAATCTATCAAAATTCACTCTTTGAAACATTTCTACAGTGGCTTGTGTGCGTTCCCTATCCTAGAGAAGAGACTTGAGGCCCAGCAGTGAACATTATTAGTCTGAATATGTTTATGCTATGCTATGTACGAATGGGTCAAGTTGCGTCCACCGGCAACCCACATGGTTTCCTGAAATAAAGTATGTACGAGTAAATACCTAAGCTCAGGCTAGTAGTTTTCTTAAAAATAAAACAAAAAATGTCACCCATTTTTCTTGACACACAACCCTAACCGGAACTAAATAAGGTCGCCATGAATTGTAGTTAGTGCGGACTAGCCAACGTGAGGGGATGAGACGCAATTTAATTTTGAGCCCAGATAAATTGGATCTGCGCCGGCACCGACACTAAGTAGATTGTTAAGTGCAAACTGTATCGGGAAAAAGTTCATCCTCGCTGTGTCGGGTTTTTCTTTTAAGTGAATTGTTGATAAACGAGTTACTGGCTGAAAACTGTAAGCCAATATTGTCAGTGTTGTAAACCACATAATGTACGTATCTCATGGAATAATGTAATATTGCTCGCAATATTTTTTTTAAGGTGAGGTAATCTTCCAATGCCTTATCTCGCACTAGGGTGGAATGAAAGGACGTGTCAGACTTTTACTAACTAAAATTCACCTGTGTCCTTCAATTGCCTTATGCGTTTCAAAGTCATGGTAACTCTTTCCAAATTCCCATGACTCTAGCAGGCATCAGCCCTATTGGGTCCCTTCAGTTTTGCTGACATCTCTTGGAAGCGAGCATGGTAGGTAGTTTGTATGAAACGCCGATTATTAACTACATGTCATTGATCTCGCTCAGCTGACGTTTTCTTAAAGAAATTAATTTCGTACATGCGTAAATTAATACGAGTTTTGAAAAAAAGGTACTTTATTTTTTAATTTTATCTTTACAAATCGATAGTGTTTCATGTACCGGATCGATCGTCCACGGGATTAAAACGATTAAAATTTAACGGTACATATGTAGGTGTATGTATGTGTCCATTGGTTGAGATAACTAAAGAGTGCTTAGTGGGAGTTTGTTTTACGTTAACGCGATCGACACGTCCATGATGTTCGCCGCTCCGATTGGTCCGCTCCAACCTCTTAACCAATCAAAGAGCTAAACGCTGACGCTCATTACACTGACACACATCAAGAAACTGGTCCATAGACAAACCACGCGTAATATAGCCCTATATTTCTCTATCTTCTACTTCAAAGGTAAACAATGTAAGCTTAATGATTTCGGGGACACAAGCAAGATTAATTAATATCTATTTGACGGGTCAAACCGTGTCGCAGCCTCGTTTGATAAAGGACTAAGTACATAGAGAATTCACGTCATCACCTTTGTTTTGTCGTCCAGTTATTATGTTAATGGCTCATTGTCAAACTGATATAGTTAAATGGTCGTTCTGAGCGACATGAAGGAAAGAAAGAAAGAAAGAAAGAAAAGTATTTATTTTGGCGCAAAAAAAAAACATATTTTACAACAAAAACTTAAGACAAACACTAAACAAAAAAAATAAAATAAATAAAAAGTAACATTGTGTGTTATACGTTTGCGCCAAAAAAGGTCCAGTTCAGCGAAATGCCAGACTACTACGGGTAGTTGTCTGACGCTGGTTTTCAACTGAACCTTATTTGGAGTGAACGGATAAAAAATAAATTTACAAAAAGTGTCAACACTACATAAAGAAAAAAAAACAAAACATAATAGAAACCGCTTTGAAACGATTTAGGAGTAATTTTAAGGAGTAAATTTGTTCGTTTGTTTTTAGGCCGTAATCTCTGATCTATAGACGAGTAGTGGTAACGATTCCTGCCATGTTTTTCCTCACCATCTTTGCTTGACTGGTTGAGGCTTTAAGTCCGCCTTTGTACCTTTGTGTTACATAAAGTTTTAATATATAATTAAACTAGCTTTTGCCCGCAGCTTCGCCCGCGTACATAAAATATAACAGCTTTCTATTGGTGAAAAAATTTTAGTAATCGGACCAGTACTTCCAGAGATTACCTCCTACAAACAAAAAAATAAAAATAAAACTTTACCTCTTTATTATATTAGTGTAGATATGAATCCTACATTCTGGGTTCATACCCAGACAGATGCTTTATTCTATGTAATTTATTTCTTCACCATTACTTTTAAAACTTTGAAGAAAAATATTGTGAGAAAACCATGCACCGGCAACGAGAATTGACATATCATCAAACTTTAACGTTTAAAACGATGCTGTACCCCTAGCCAAGTTACTAATCTGCAATAGTTAACGCTTGTAGAAAGCTTCAAATGTACAGGAATGACGTCGTCTTAACGCTCAGTCACGTGGTCAGAACAAAAGAATTGGCGGCAAGGTCAACTGGAAGCGTTCGGCGCAAGCGAAACGGTTGTTACTTGGCTAGAGGGGCTGATCAGCAGTTTTACTTGGCTATTTCATGAAGTGATCAATTTCTGATTGAAGAATTGGCCACGACATATGTATATACGAGTTATTTTTTAAGTTGTTCAGACGTTGTACCTAAATACAACACATGAGTGAATTTGCAATACTAGTTTTAAAGCGCCCACAAAGTATGTATAACATAGTCACATTTTTATCAGACAAGGTTTATTATATTTATGTAATTTAAATATTATTTAGATACATATCATTTTCATAATAATAGGTATTGTAGATTGAACTAACGTAAGCTTAAAGCTCAAAATTATACAAATACAAACACAGAACGATGTTATTTCAACTTGTAATTACTATTCACTAAATCAAACACTGATTTGTAATCACATCTGTTCAGTCGCAGGCCAATGAAATCTAAATATGTTTCAAATGTTATCTATGCTTATTTCCGCTATGTGTTTAGGTACGCATAACTAATTTTCTCCGAA
Organism: Mythimna albipuncta; assembly: GCA_929112965.1. Lineage (NCBI taxonomy): Eukaryota > Metazoa > Arthropoda > Insecta > Lepidoptera > Noctuidae > Mythimna > Mythimna albipuncta. The sequence continues at coordinate 7,763,016 of OV815974.1, read as the reverse complement.
ATTATTCTTATAGAACGTATTGCTAGGTAAACGCAAACATGAGAAAGAGTTACTTAAGTATAGTAATTCGCTAATTCATATTTTTATACCTAATTAATTCATACATAGTTATACTCTTTTTAAGTATAAATATAGAGTATCGATAGCCGGTAGCTTGAACCCTGTTCCCGATTATGTATTTAACCATTTTTAGAAAGAACATCGCAAGCCATAGTAGCGTTTTTGCGGGGATAGGGTTGTTCTTCCACTAAAAAAATATTCATAATTAAAAAAGTAATACTTATTATTCATACAGCTGCTAATAAATGGGAGGGCCATTTAGAGGGCTTTAGTTTAGTTTGGACTCCAAATCTCTTATAAATTACCTTCTGTTTAATGTCGAACTACTTACTACCTATGTCAACTAAAAACTATGTTGAGATTTGTCGGAGATAAATTAACGATTTTTATTGTTTATTATTATTATTAGCTACTATGAAAAGTTTAAAAAAAATCGAATAATAATGATAGTCGCCTAATAGTTGCTAATAAAATATTTTCATAAATTCTATTTAAGTCATTGTGGAAGGGAAAGCCGAAGCAAATGGAAAAATAGGTACATTTCCGTTTCCTCTTGGACATTTAGTATAGTAGAACTACACTGCGCACACGTATGCTATTTACGCCGATCTAGGCGCGTGCGTCGGTTTCCGTCGGTTTCCACATTAGATCTACGCCACGCGACTCCGTTCTACGTGCAAATCAGGCGTGTGCCACATGTGAGTCGGTCTAATGTAGTTTTAGCTTTATTCTTTATCTGCCCAATATTATCAACCCAACCCCGCCACCGTTTCACTCACACTAATAAGAAGCTCACTCATTTCAACCTTACCTTGTCTTATTATAAATCGCTTAGAAAGTATATTTTAATTTAACTTTTTTGCAGGGGCAGTTTCAGACATAATGGAATTAAATTAGTCAGAAAATTAATACTTTAACAGCAAGAAATTTTATCTCGAAAAGGGTTTTATTTTTTCTCTTTATTTTTGCAAAAACAAACCGTGTCAGCTATGAATTCATTATTTCGGCGTCTTTCAAGAATGTTAAAATCTTTTGCTAAAGCCACAAAAAGAGTTATAAAAAATATTTTTACGGGTATTTTTAGATGGCATATAAATCAGAAATGGCAATAAGAAATGTAAATATCATTGTAATCGTGGTTTAAATTCATTCATAGGTAATAAATATCGATTATTAAGTAAGCAATAGCAGTGGAATATTAATCTTCAATAAATCAAATATTTCACCAAAATAATGTTTGACTTTATGTTGATGAAATTTATTTTACAACTGGCTTGTTGAAATAGAACTTACCCTGACACAAAAAGGAACTAATGAAACATGGTGTGTACATAATGTCCAATTATTTAAGTATGAAATTAAAATATTCAATCTTAATTTTAACACATATTTTTGTATAGTGGGGAAAATCATCCAATGACATCCCCCGCTCTCGGGCGGAGCGGGAGATAGTGTCAGACTTTTACTAATAACCCACTCCTGTTCTTTCGTTGCCTTTCTGAATCTTCCTTTCAAAACAAATCCTTGGCCCCAGTAGGCTTCGACCTTGCTGGTGCCCTACGGTTTGCTGACAACTCCTCAAGGCTGCTTGGCAGGGGTGTATCAGGCAACGGCGCTCTCGCCGCTGCCGGGATTCCGATCCCGATTTCCAGCCACCGTAGGCGCGGGCTTGCGGACAGTGAGCAATGGGCAGCTCGCTGTCCGGCCGTCCGGTAACAGTCCGGACCAAGCCCAAGTTGTCGACGGCGCGCGCTGTTCCCGCGCGCCTCAAGGAGTTGTCAGCAACAGCAGGGCCCCAGCCGGGTCGAAGCCTACTGGGGCCAGGGTTATCCGAAAGGGCGCTCGAGCCCCGGTATGAAGGCTTGAAGGAACGGGATGGGTTTTTTAGTCAGTAAGAGTCTGACACTATCTCCCGCTCCGCCCAAGAGCGGGGGTTGTCATAAGATGATTTTTCCCATCGAAAAAAAAAAAAGGGGTGTATGAAATTATTGAAATTTTCAGTTTTTTCTTTATTATAATATGAACGTAGATATGTTATGTGTGTATGTGAAAGTATATTTTCTTGACTTTTCATAAACCATTCTGTCCGTTGGTGAAAACTGCATGAAAATCCATTCAGTAGTTTTCAAGTTCGTTCTTACAGACAGAACGACGAATATAATAAACAAACCCCACGGTTTGTTTATCAATACTCGTACGTAAGAACACAAAAGCCTTCAAACTGCCATTTTTATTGCTGAAACAAAAGTTTTCTGACGTTTGAAAAATTTATAACAACAATAGCATCAAAGAAGAAAGCAAAAAATTTAAAACAAGTTCGAAAGCTTTATTAAGTTCCTAATAAAACTACCAACAAAACATGTTAATAAAAACTGCGCTCTTCATAAAATAAAAACTGACCAAGGTAACTTTTACACGGCGTCCGACATTACAGCTTATTAAGAAAATGTCCACCATTTTGTTGAATATTTTTCTTACAAAACATCGTAAAAGTTAGTGCGACGATGTAATTTCACGTCATTTTTAAACTCTACGAAGTTTTCATAAAAATAAACTACTTAGTTTACATAAAATTGATGAGGAAGCATTGTGTTCTAACTTGGTTTCAGTTTTATTATTTTTGTTGGTATAGTAACATAAAATTATACTAACTTTTATGATTTGATACACTTTTGTATCTCAAATGTCTGGACAAGTGCACAATATGTAGAATAATTGAAACAAGTTTAATCGCAATAAGTTGGAGCTGGAAATTTTATTATAGTATTGACTACCCCAACGAAGATGGCCAGAAAGTTGACTCGACACATTAGCTGCCTAATACTGCAAAGACATGAGTTACATCCGGATCCTAATAAAAAAGTTAAGTTCAAAGTATCTCAAAGTGACTGAAACTTAAAACGTTCTAAACTTAATACTGGCTAATAGAAATGTACCGACTGACCGAAAGCAAACCCAAAAAAAAAGTTTTTAAGTTAATCACATAGTCATTACTTTTTTTTTAATAAGGCCAGCAAGTATTACGATCAAGTTTTATTTAGCAAAGTTGTCTATCCAACAACAAAGTGGCCATGATAAAGCTCTCTGTGTAACAACAAAGTTCTACAACGTTGACATGCTTATAAGCAACACGTTTCCTATCAACAGTTACTGATTTGTGTGACCCATTGTTTCCCAGTGAACACAAGGCTATATTTCTTCGGCTATATTTATTTTGTTTATTCACCTTTATTATTCAGGCTTATGACACATCTATTGTCTTTGATATTGTCTTCTCCCGGGCTTCGTTCTGACATAATCCATTAGTCTCTTTTGTCTATTCCTAGAAGATGACACATCCATTAAAGAGTTCTGCTCTATGGCTTCCCTTTGTCATAGAGATTATAGAGATTTCAGAGCGATAGAAACAATGGATGTTGTTATCAAAGACGGATTGCTTTCTTGAAGACTTTTCATGATATATCTTATTTATTGCCTATGCATAATTATAATCAACCTTATAATTTTCCCACTGTTGGAATACAGGCCTACTCTGTAGCAAAGAAAATGGGTCGTATTTTTTTATTTATTTATTAAACTTATACTATTATTACAGGCAAACCTAATTCGACAGTACAGCAATAAATTATTACTAAACCTTCTTAATTACAATAACATAATAACCGCTAGTGCCACTCTGTTAAATTCACTCGAATTACAAATTCACTTAAAGTACTAAATATATTTCACCACGCGCGTTAGTTGGGTTAGTGAACGTCATATGTGTTTGAAGTTTTTGGTTCTAAGATTCCTCACGATGTTTTCTTTCACCGTTTTGAAAGCCGTCACTTAGTCATAAATATCTTCAGCAGGCTCTAAAGCATCACCACCATTATATAATCATCATCAATACTGTATTAGGGCTGTATATACAATACAACCCGTCCCACTTCACCTAACCCTATTGAATGACTTTTTCATGAAATAGCCATTTTATTATATTACCTCAACTAAATTTAATAAGTACCTATAAAATTTTGATGATCACCGTTTATGCACCATCTCTTCCTAAATATTTGTACGCTACGATGTGCGGCTGAACATGCCAGGACTTATTTTATATTATTATCTTGCATACAATGTATCATGTGTAACACCATGTTTAAACAAATAAATTTTTACTTACTTAGTTATTACATTGGTGTTATAATTCCGTAAATAATTAAAACATTTCGTGGGCTACCCTGACTCTTTCCGGCATTAAATCTGCTTTTTTACCATTTAAATGTTCCACTAGTTGATCCGGCGAACTTCGTACCGTCTAATAATATCTTTCGATATAGTCAACCGATTGCGATGAAACAAGCCTAAGTAATAATATTACTAATGATACAGAAGGCAGTACTCCTCGACACAACTCGCATTGTGAGGAGGTTCCTGTCTCTGGAGCCCTAACCACCGGTAGGGTGGACCCTGCTCCCGACACCGGCGGAAAACTATTTTTTTATATTTTTAAACATATTTTTACATTTATTCTTTTAAAAAGTATACAAAAATGTAAATGATATGCAAAAAAGACAAAAAGGAGATAATAATATTACTAATACTAAGGATTAATTTTTTGTGTAAATAGAAGATGAAAATTTAACAAATAACAATAAGAACGTTAAAAATATCATCATATCAGCCGAAAGACCTCCACTGTTGGACATAGGCCTCCCCCAACAGATTCCCGGAACTCTGACCAGGTCATCGGTCCACCTTGTTAGAGGCCTTCCTTCTGGTACGCGGTCGCCACTCCAGAACCTTTCGTCCCCATCGCCCATCTGTTCTGTGTGCAATGTGCCCCGCCCATTGCTACTTAAGTTAGAAAAATATCACTAGAATTCAATTTAAAAACAAACAATAGAATTAAAAATCCTCTCATAAGTTATCTGCGAGCACAACGAACGGCCGGAACAATTTTAATAGCCAAATGCTCGCAAATATGACTCGTAAACCATCTTGTTCCGTTCCGAGCTAAAATTACTTTTTAATATCGGAAAATTGCTTCCGAGAGCCACGTAGCAAGTCTAGCGATTCGGTACCACTTGGTTTTTTAAACGAAAAAAATAATATAACAACACATTCGTATTCCCCAAAGAGTTCAGAGGAAAGACGAGGATAACGTTAACGCGTATATGAAATTGTATGAGAAAGAGTAAATTTTGATACTGGAAAAAGTTTGTCATTGACGACGTTTTTCAATACTTAATGTGTATTGAAAAACGTCATCAATGACAAACTTTATCGTCAATGACGAAGAAATAAATATACGGGGGTTGATCGGGGACTCGTGGAGCACGCTTAGCACCCAACCTGATACGATAAATACAATAAATTGTGGCGGGAATGAACTCGCGCAGTTTTCCGCACTAGTGTGGAAAACAGTACCATAGCCCTGGAACGCAAAGAGCAAGTGATGGAATACGGGTGGGTTTAGTCAATAAAAGTCAGACACTCCCTCTCTTGGTGCAAGAGAGGCAGAAGAAGTTATTTGATAATATCCAACTCAAAAAAAAGAAGTCGAGTCTATTGCCATAAATCACAAATCTGGAATCCGGGCTCCCGATGAGGAATTCCAGATTGAAATCTTTAATAACTCTCATTACCCCGGGAATCAAACTCAGGACCTGATAGGGTCAGCAGTCGTCATCAGGATCAATAGACCAAAGGCTATAAATTTTTTTTTTATATTTTACCACATCCGTAGCGGCACATTTCATACACATGTTTCGGCCGTTAGTTTTTTTACGTCCATTTGTAACACTATTGTCAACCTGTGCTACGCTTGCTACGCGGCCTACGGTGCTACGCCGTAGCACCAGTGTTTGATTTGTTTCGTTTTTATTTTTTGTAACATAAAAGTTGATAGTTTATTGTTTGAATTCTATTGTTGGCTGTGTACTGTTATTTTTTTTTTTACAAACTAAGCTTTATACTATGTAAATAATTTATTTTCAATACTTACTTACTCAAAAGCTAACTTATCCTCTAGCTTTAAAGCGCGCAATTTACTGTTTTTCGCACTAGTGCAGGAAAGTGCGCAAGCTCGCCCTCGGCACAATTTATTATAATTATCTATCGTATTAATTCGAAGACATGTGAGAGTCACCAACCCGCACTGGGCCCGCGTGGCGCATTCCCTCTCCTAGAGAGGAGGCCTGAGTCCCAACAGTGGGAACATGAAAAAAGGATGATGACCCCCACGAGTCGCATGTCAACCTTCGTTAATTTATCTTCGTAAGTGTATTGCAAAACATTGTTTGATACTCGTGGGTCCCTGTAGCACTCGGGTCCATAACATTTGAATTCCGTCTCGGTCGCAATGACAAACTTTCTCCACTTGTATCAAACTGTACTATTTATTAAAAAAATCTTCAAGTTTTGTTTTCGAAACAAAAGGGTTTGTTTTTGGTTTACAAAAAAAATCTCTTCGATTCAATCTTTGCCTTGCTTCATTGCCACCCTCTAACACAATATCTAGAGCCAACAAAATTAAACTTCGGGCACATAAAAAAAGAATAAATGCGCTGCAATATTCCGTACCGATCCATCCCTTTAATGAAGCAATCGCTTTTACAGGCCGTAAAGCGCGCGTCGACCCTCCGGCCGACCTCAAGCGTTCAGCACCCCTGTCCATATATCTAGTCTAAATATTTTACCTTGCTTACCATCAGGAGGGATCGTAGTCAAACGAAATTAGAACATAAGTCTTAAATTTTTGTAGGTATATAACAGGTTAGTGGTAGCCGAGCACTAACGGCCCCGACTTACGAGTTGTAGGTCGCGGTTTCAAACCTAGCCAGGCAATCGCAAGCCAGCCAGGTAAACGTCAATGTTGTCTCCAGTTTTATGTCATAATACTGACACAAACCTTAAATGATATTTATTTTGCAAATAGGTTTAAAAAACACTTTTACACGTCAAATTTTTTTTTTTCGTCCGTTTAAGCTAGATCAGGCTGATGTCTCCTGGCTGACTACCCTGAGAAGAAACACCGAAACAAACTCAGGGGTCAATGTCAATTACGGCATTTTTCCTAAACGAACTGGTTGAATATAATAAGTAAAACAAATCTTGTACCCACTGGTGCAGTGGTGGCAGAGTGCTAACGGCCAAACTCATGCAGTCAGGCGCATTACTTTGTGTAATTTGTTTCATTACCACGGCTGTCAAAACGGTAAAGGAAAACATTGTGAGGTAACATCTATATCCTAGAACCAAAAATTTAAAGACAAGCGACAGTCACCAACAACACTAGGGCTGCGTGGTGGATTACGGCCCATTTCCTCTCTTAGAGAGGAGGCCTGAGTCCCAGCTGTGGGAATATAAATTAATTAGTCCGTCTTTTAGATTATTCAAAAATAAAGGACACGTATTTTTTTATTTCTAATAAGATAAAAATACGTGTCCAAAAAAATTTTTTTTTTCAGTCTAAAATACGGATTAAATAAAATGTAATTATTTTGACCTTGGAAACTACCCTATTTAGTAGATAGTTTATGTGAAGTTTGGTAGGGTATAGAAGGGTATAGTAGGGTAGAGTAGTGTAGAGTAGGGTAGTGTAAAGTAGGGTAGAGTAGGATAGGGTAGTGTATAGTAAGGTGGCGTAGGGAAGAGCAGAAGCGAAGCCGCGCGGGCAAAAGCTACTGCTATATAAATTATAATGTCACGAGATTAAGCGTCCGGAATTATAAAAATAAGTAGGTATTTTTTAATTCGTATTTGTGACTATCGGAATAAAGTATTTCGTATTTATGTAGTGTACCTTTCAACGTCGGGCTCTTTTTTTATCTTTGCAAAGTTTGTGTATTTAGCCAGTGTTTTTAGTATAATTAGCATATGTTAGATACGTAATCTAATGGGATTACGTATTTAACATATTCTAACTAAACTTGTGTTTAAAGTATTTGTCAGCAAATACTATAAACACATACAAACACACGAAGTCAGCCTTCTCAGCAAACTTCACTGAGGTAATATCCTAACTAATATTATAAATGTGAAAGTGTGGATGTTTGGATGTTTTTTACTTAATCACGCAAAAACGGCTGAACGGATTTGGATGAAATTTGGCATGCGTATAGCCTTTGACATGTAAAAGAACGTAGGTTTGCACTTTTTATCCCGGAAAAATATCTTTTTTCTACGGGAAAACACGTTTAGAGTGCGATAACAGAAGTCCACGCGGACGAAGTCGCGGGCGGACAGCTAGTACTACAATAAAGTTCTCAGCTACATTTCAGTCACTGATTAAGCCAGTTTCAATGATTCCACATGTTGTCCAGTTGTGTAGACATTTGATATACAAAACTACACAAATACATTACAACATCCACTAGGATAGAATTTGCGAATAATTACAAGTACCGTCACGGATCTTGAGCGCTCGGCGTCAGAGTGGGGATCGCTTTGCGCATTCCATACATTGGCGAGCCAATCGTCGTCGTTGTTAGATACATGCAGCAAGAGCAGGAGAGGAATCATGAGTGACGTCAAAGACGCGATGGTGCAGCGAGCCAATCGCTGACACTCCCCGCGTCTCACTTCGCACCACTAAAGAAACCGAATATTTGACTTCGGTGCAACTGGAAGCCAGCGCTCAAAATCCGTGCCGGCAATTTTAAAACAGACACTCGAAAAAATATCTCTGTAAAAATTCAACGTTACACTCGTTGAAAAAGAGGGATGGAACACAACATGCTAACAGGCGAACATTACACGGTCATGTGAGCGTCAATCAATGCCATCAATAATGAATGATGGTGAATGATAGTTTTCGTCAATCAGTACTAAAAACCGTCATGCAACGCATTAGACTGTAGATTTTTCGTCAATAAAGATTTTGGTTTTTGGTAAAACTGACAGCAAAAATTACCGTGTAATGTTCGCCTTAGGAACGTGCAAAGTCTATGGGTATACAGTAAACGATCGCAGCGCATGCCGCGGCAGAAATGTGCAACAATAGAGGCTTAGCGAAACTAGTCAATGTTATTTTGAAAATGAGTCATTATGTTGTTGTATGAAAATAATAAGTACTCGTCATTTACTATTTCACATATGCCCCTAAAGTTGCGTTTGTGAGATGGTGCTACTGTCGTGTACAAATTCCGGCACGGATCTTGAGCGCTGACTTGAATGAGAAGTGAAGTATTGGGTCTCTTTAGTGGTATGAAGTGAGACGCGGGAGCTGGGAGTACATCTTTGTAGTTACAGTGATTGGATCGACGATCTGACTCTTTCGACGAGCGCTCAAGATTTGTGCCAGTATTTGTACGATGTGAATATAGTTCCATCCCTTTAACAATTCAGTTCAGGTCGTCAACTGGATCGCTTTAAAAACGGTATGGCTTGTGATAGTGGCTCTTGACAGCGTGCAAGGATCAAAAGAATGATCAAAACATACCTCAACATAGTTTCCTTTTGTACGGCGTGTTGTTTATAATTATAGCGAGCGCTTTTGACGTCGAAACTTGAAAGGCCAGCGACACGCGGCCGTGCGTGTTAGTGTACTTTTGTTTTGTTTTTAGCTGTGCAGTTTTTAGTTAATTCGGTCGGGTTATATTTTTTTTTACTGTGTAAATAAATCTGCGCAATCGTGCTCAGCGGTGTCTAATAATTTATTTATAAATATTAAGTTGTTTTGTATTTTATTTTACTACAAAGATGAAGCTTATTTAGATGTGAATGAACTAAAAAAAACCGGCCAAGTGCGAGTCGGCCTCGCGCACGAAGTGTTCTTTACCATTCATGGCAAAAAATGACAAAAAATCACGTTTGTTGTATCAATCCCACTTAAAATTTATTTTATACCGTTCTCTTAGTATTTGTTCTGCGAACATTTCATCTGTCTAGCTATCGCGGTTCATGAGATATAGCCTGATGACAGAAGGGCAGACAGACAGACAGACTACGGACAGCGGAGACTCAGTAATAAGGTTTCGTTTTACTCTTTGGATACGGAACCCTAAAAATGTTTATTTTGGTATAAAATTAATGCACAAGATTGCAAGTATATCTATATTATAATAATATATAGTAACTAGAAAGTTAATCTAAGTCTTGTTTATATAGACGGCCATAAAAGCAAGAACTAAAGAGTCTAAAACTTCTTCTTTTTATAATAATTTTTAAAGTATAAAAAGGAGCTAATTTAAAAAATCTTTAGCACAAAACTTTATTAATTTTCCCAGATAAGCCAGAGCACTGTGTCGACTGCATTACGCTAATATCAGCTGATACCCCAGCTTTTATAAGATAATGCTGCTTAGTATAAATAAGTTAAAGTATAAGTATACTTTGAAGGGAGAGCGCATTTAATTTTGTTAGGTAGTTACTTTGTGAACGTGCTGATAAAAATCTTTCATTTTATTGGTGAATATTTTTGTACCTACACATTCAAATTAAATCTTCAACTTTAAACTCAAGGTGTGCGACGAACAATCAAACCCAGTAGTTACCTATACTAGGTATTAAATTGATGGGTCCAGTTCTTAACACTATGCTGTACTCCAAACCCAGGATAGATGATGTGGCCCAAAAGGCTGCTCAATTTAAGTAACACTGGGCTGGACAATTGGACATATTATTTGCTGCATGCTCGATGAACTGTAGACCATTACTACATACTACTTGTAGGAAATTGTTATCCTGAGACAGTGAGGCAAGGCAGCCAAGTTACGACCGTTTCATGTCGAATATATTATTATTAATTCATTAAACCCCAAGCGAGCGCCCGCGCCGGCGTTCGCGCACCTATTGTCTTTCTATTGTGTCTGTAATTTCCACGAGTGAAAGGTTAAATGGTTCTTTTAATTATTACATAATATTAGGTATAGTTTGTATCTTACCTTTTTTACTATAATATTGTGTAAATCGTTTTCATATTGTTTTAAAATTAATGTTATCCTTTATTAGGAAAGGTGCTGGTGCCTGTGATACAATGTTTTTCATTAGATACTACAGCTACCAACGAACCTCCTTTTCTGTATTTACCACTTTTTTTTTCAATAGAATTTTCCATAATACGGAAAAATTCAATTATTATTTATTTATGAACTATTATTATTATTTCGTTTGTTATTATTATACTCTTGTCCACAAAGATATTCAAAAATTTCTTACGGTAATTATTTTATTTATGTTTACATATCTGTGCTAATATTATAAAAAATAATAATTTGTTGTTTGTATTTTTCTTTGTCACAATAGTAGTTTGTGAGTGTTTCTCTCCTCTCAACGCTCGAACAACTAAACAGATTTGGATGAAATTCGGCTCACAGACAGGCTTTCACTAAGTGACATATGGACAAGCAAAGCCGCTGGCTGAATCTTGTTTCGCATAAAAGAATGTAATAATTCCAAACTGTCATACGACTCCCTTATCTCCTCTTAAGTTCGTATACCGAACAATATTGTACTGAAACGTTAATCCAGGAGCCCCGGTATTATCGTAGGTATGTGTACAATATTGAATATGAGGAATTCCTCGTATTCCAATCACATGAGCCCGGGGAAATATTTCGTTGGAAGAAAATTACTTGGCAATTTCGTTTCGGTACATTCAATACTGTATAACAGAGTCTGACGTCAATCATGTACTTATAAATAGTTATTTGGTGATGGCTGGGTGACTTTAAGTCTATTACCGTGAAATCAGAAATTACAAAGGTATTTCTCGTTTTCTGTTCCTGATTGTTGTTTGATAAAGGTGTATTACTAACGTTTTCGGGTTGTTTCGGTGCTTCTTCTCAGGGTAGTCAGCTAGGAAACACAGGCCTCATCTAGTTTACATGACTTGATTTCGCCATCTCATTTCTACCATCAGATACCCCGACGTACGGCGAGACCCTTACGTTATTGAAACCTCTACGGTCTGGATTAAGCGTTTCACCTCGTCGTTTATACCGCGCACATTGAAGAACTGGAACAATTTGCCTGTTGCGGTCTTCGCGTCGGGTGTCTTCAAGGCTAAAGTGAATAGGCTCTTAATAAACTAGTGCACCTCACCATCAACGGTTGCATCATTGCTTACCATCAGGTGGGATCGCAGTCAAGCACTAGTTTATATCAATAAAAAAAGGAAAAAAAATACGAAAAATAGTTTTTTTTTAATATATCCAAAATAAATATATGGACTTTTGTCTGAAATAAATGCCATATTATTAATAATAATATAATTTATTGTTGTTAATTTTATCTAAAGCTAGCCGTCCCGACAGACGTTGTCTTATCCAAATACTGGCTTTTGGTCAGAAAAAAAATAAGGAACCCTATTGCAGCGCCACCTTCTGGGTCTTTTTGTCTTTTTATTTTCAAACCATCCAGTGATCCAGGGTACCCTCTCAAATATACATAGAAAGTTTTATACACATCGGTGAAGCCGTTTAGGAGATAGGTGGCAGACATACGTACAGAAGAATTATGTATATAAAGACTAAAATATATAAGAAGAGAGATACAATCAATCGAACGTCAATGTTGCCATAATACTGAACCAAATGTAAACGCCAATAAGAGCATTTTTCCTAAACGAACTGGTTGAATATAACTAGTAAAACAAATCTTTAGGTACCTACCCACTATAAAACATGAAATGGAATTGAAGTGTAAGTCGACACAGACAACACTTTGAAAAAAAATATCATACGACAATGCACCTGTTTTCAGAATATTTCTCTCTTATTTCCTTTGGCTTGCCATGTTTCAAAGCAGTGTTCTAGTAAAACCTGTGTAATTACTTTTTTACTTGTATACGACGAATTATTTTTGTGCACGAAAAATTTTCTACCATTGGTTGGCTAACTAGAATTCATACGAAGTTTTCATTAGAATTTATATTATCTTGGTGTGTAAAAAGTGCATCTATCGTGGCCAGATCTTAGAATTTTAGAAATTGATCACTTTATGACATGGCCAAGTGAAACTGGCCAAATCGTTTTAAGTGTTAAATTTTGATGATTTAGACCTTTTATTATGATTGAAATCCTACATAAATGATATGCCCAAACGAGGATTGCATTATCATCAAATGTTAACGTTTTAACGATCTGGCCAGTTTTAGTTGGCCAAAGGATAAATTCTAAGATCTGAAAATGACACATTAATACACTAAAAAAACTAATGTCAGAATAAGTCTGATTGAATTATATTCTAATGACGAAAGTTTTAGTTCAATTGACGAAAAAATTTTTGAAAGAACACTTTTTCTTAAAAAAACTCTTTGCAAAATAAATACAATTTTACATAGAAAATGTCCTGAGTGACTAACGGATCAACGCACAGCCTAAACCGCTGATCGTAAAGACCTGAAACTTGGAGGGTTTATTCTTTGTATGACTTTAGGCATTCGATAAGAAAGGATGTTTCCGTACAGAAGATCAGTTGTTAAGTACTCATAGCACAAGCCCTGCTTAGTTTGAAACTAGATGGCGTTGTGTGAAAGTTGTGGAATATTAGAAAAAAATAAAATGCACAATAACAACAAGTGCTTATAACTAACAAACCGGAGGGTCAAGTTCTACCGACGCGTTTAACCACTGTGAAGAATCTTTGACTGGATTTTTGCTGAGCTCCACCGTTTGCAAGCCACTGAGCTGGAACACTTTCGACGTCCACTTTGTACATCCCGCTACATGTTTCTTTTTCTTTAAACAATTTATAGAGGGTGAATTGGAATTAATTATATTAAAAATGTTCTTTAATAGTAAAAAGTGAATATAGTGCAAAGGAATTTTTTTTAGTAGTTAAAAGACATCCCCCGCTTTTGGGCGGAACAGGAGATATTGACAGACTCTTACTGACTAAAAAACGCACCGTTCCTTATTGCCTTTCATACCGGGGCAGAGTCTCTTTTTCAGAACTAGACCGTGACCCCAGTAGGCTTCGACCCGGCTGGGCCCCTGCTGTTGCTGACAACTCCTTGAGGCGCGCGGGAACAGTGCGCGCCGTCGACGACTTATGCTCGGTCCACTCTGGACGTGCAAAGGGATTTGATAATTCATGCATGAAGGCGTGCTTAGCTCAACAACGTTTTTGTTTTCTCCCAGCAAACCTTATTTAACTGGAGAAGACCCTAGTAAGATATTGATTAAATATGCCTATTTTTACTTCAACACAAACTTGACGGCACTCAATAATTGACAATCTTTCATACAACAAAATTCTAAGGGCATATTTTCAACCGTCTGTAACAACCACAAAAGCCTATGTATTACATGTCGTAAAATTCAATACACATCACAAAGAACTGTATCATTTTATCATCAACCTCGGCATATCCAGCCAAACGTATCGATCGGTGGCGTAGCTGCGCAAGGACTAGGCGGGGGGCCAGTGCCCCGGGATCCCCAAAACTCGGGGGCCCCAAACCTGATTAACAAACCTCTTATGGCGAATAATTCTCCCACCTTTCTAATCTAAATGAAATAACTTTATTTAACCATTGTTACAAGTATTTTCTTAAACATATGTATAACATAGTTGCATATCGGTAACAGGAGTTATATTTTATCAGAATTATTACAATGGCCCTCAAACTAGGTGGTGTCTATATCTTGGAGACTGGAGTTGCGTTATGGTTAAATTAAAATACAAGTTTCTTTTGCGGATTACCTTAAAATAGGAGACAAAATAATCAATACAAAGTAATAGGGTTACTATTTTTTTTTGGATTGTTTAAATAAAAGAATGTGCATGTTAGAGGGATGCGGTTGAAAGTGTGTAGGTAGTTTGCCTTGTAATCCTTCATTAAACCCCAAGCGAACTCCGGCGTTTGCGCACCTATGGTCTTTCTATTGTGTCTGTGATTTCCACGATTGAAAGGTTAAGGCAAATCGTTTTAGTCAGTAACTGACTTTTAAGAAGTAACACTCCCTCCCTCTTCAACCAGAGCAAAAGAAGAATTATTTTGTAGAATTCTCAAACGTAAAAAAGGGGCCCCAGTTTTTGTTTGCCCCAGAGCCGTGAGTCATCTAGCTACGCCACTGGTATCGACATGGATTACACTCAATATTTCGTGTTTTCCTCAACAAAAAAGTCATTACTGGATTGCGAAGTACATTCGATGCCCTTTGTGTTTTGCCCTATTTACCCTGTACTCCATATAGGCAATCAATAGAAGCTTCAGTTATTTGTTTATGTATTTTAGACAGCCCAATTATGTACTAAAAACCGCCGAAATATGCAGGAACTTTCTTTTTTTTGTCAGGTCTGAGAATAGGTCTTAAGCCAAAAAACAACAACAAAACTACATACACTATGACACGAAATTTTTATACTAGATTATTTTTTCGAGTACTGACGTATTTAGTTACCACTGTGTTTACCTTCTGGTAACGTTATGGTTTCTTACAGAAATTAGCCAATGCCATGACAACCCACTTGTACTTGTGTAGTTGTGTACTGCAAAGCAAAAATAAGAAACATATTTAATCTTTTATGAGATGCTTTCACCTTAATTCAAGGCTTTCTTTCTTCCCACGCTCCCCGATTTAAGTAACAACTCCGCCTTTCAAACATCAAGGAAAATTGCAAGAGTTTCTTCGTTTTATTTACAAGCTAGAGAAGAAAATGAAGTATCAAACTCGTGGCACGAATTAGGTAATATTAAAAAAAGTATCATCTACACTAAAACTAGCTGAAAGATACCTACTCGTATACAGCCTCTATACAGCTTAGAGTGTACACCTGAACCTTTATACAGCTTATTGTGCTATTTGGGACGGTAAACGTATTCTGCTGTATAAATTATCAAAGAAAAAACTATTCTCAGACCTATCAGATAAACACAAAAAGTTTCAAAACAATCGGCCGAGCCGTTTCGGAGGTGTTCGATAACAAAGACCGTGACAAGAGATTTCTATGTATTAAAAGACTATTAAGAAAAACTATAATTCGAAGACATGTGACATCCACCAACCCGCACTGGGCCTGCTTGGTGGATTACGGCCCATTCCCTGCAGTCCTAGAGAGTAGGGCTGAGTCCCAAAAGTGAAAACTTTATAAAGCCGACTATGCTATGCAATACTGTGCTAGAAGACAATAAAGCTGAAACGCTTTGTCTGTTTAAACGAGCTAATCTTAGGAAGTACTGGGTCGAATTGAATATTTCTGTTAGTGTATACACCCCTACTTTTTAATTAATACACAAAAAAATGGGGCTCTATTTGTACCCGTTACTGATCATATTTTTGTAGTCAAAAGTAGAAAAAACCGAAATCCTAAAATTCACCACGAAAAGGTAAATTCATCATAGAATCAATCATACATAACAATTGCTAGTAGAAAATAATGCGGGCAGTGTTCATTAATCAAAAGCCTGCACAATATTTCCATAAATTAAGACATAAACCAACGCTAATAACTTTGCAGTTTATGAATATTATTTTTTGAGATTTCCCTTATAAAATAACAAGGGCTTTTCTAATAAGCCCTTTAAGTATGTGTACTAATTAAAAATGTGTGGTGTATATTAAGTGTCGTGGCCAGGATCTTAAAATTTATCACTTCATGATATGGCTAACTAAAACTAACCAAATGGTTTAAACGTTAACATTTGATGACATGTTTGGCCATATCACTAATGTAAAATTTCTATGATGAAAGTAGGCCAAATAAGGTTTGAAATATCATCAAACTTAACGTTTAAAACGATCTGCGGGGTTACTATGACGTTCAAAGTAAGATTGTTTTAATCTTGTTTCATTGTGGGTAAGAGATGGCGCTAGACAGCCTGTATAGCTATGTCTCTTACCCACACTGAAACAAGATTAAAACAATCTTACTTTAAACGTCATGGTCTTTTGGCCATATAATGTAGTGACAATTTCTTTTAGCCGGCCACGACATATGCACTATAAAACTGCAACCGGAGACCCGGGATTCTACTCATGTGGTACTAGTAACCAAAGCCGTTAGTGAAACCGTGGGGGACAGCATAAAACAAGATTACATCGAAATATAACTCGTAAATAATAGATACGACAGTATATTCAGGTGTCAATCAAACTGCCACCCACAGGTAAAAGTTACATATACATGTTTCTTCGAAGCTCTTAAGGTAGCCATACACGTTCGCGTACCTCACAGGTTTACCTACACAATAATACCTGCCAGGCATGTGTGGAAACCTGCACAGTTGTGCAACATAAACGCAGTTAGCAACATAAACGCTCCGGTTTAACTCAACTGTACAGGCAAACCTATCAGGTATACCTAGCATGTATAAACAATTCACATAATATTTTTCCGTTGCCATGACAACGTAAGCAAGCATTCACGTCTCACAAGGCGCCTTTCCCTCATAACCTTTCCTAATCAAAGATGAACCAAATCACAGAATATTTCAAAAACACACAAAAATAAAATCAACGCGAGCAGTGTTTGATCATACAATTGTGATAAAATTTTATTTTTATATTGAGATTATACAGCGCCGGAAGATGTATTGCCCAGGTTCTTAAGTGGAATACACTTCAAATTTAAAATGAAAGTTTTTTCTAACAATTCATAAATATCTGCTTAAAGTTTATTTTGATAAAATGGGGGAATTTAGAACTAGCTGCTGCCAGCGGCTACGCCCTGATTGAAGAAAATTATCCCAAGAGCACATACTCCCGAAATAAAAAGCATCCTGTGTGCTATTCCATTACATGGTCTACCCGTGTACCAAGTTTTATCAAAATCTGTGCAGCCGTTTGAGCGTGAAGAAGTAACAAATGTACACACACACTCTGAAACTTTCGCACTCTTTCCGCCCCCGCGTCTCACTTCGCACCACTAAAGAGACCGAATATTTGACTTCTGCGCAACTTAAAGCCAGCGCTCAAAATCCGTTTCGGCAGTTGTATCAAGTGTAGCTCTACAAGTATAGTTTCCTATAAAATGTATGGAGACCGACGCGCCCAGATCGGCGTGTGTAGCACACGTGTACGCAGTGTTGTTCCGACATAAAACATTTAACAAAACCAAATCCTCCATTACCTAAACTTAAAACATAGCTTTGTCTCTTATCAAGATTAATTGTTGTATGCAAATAATTAAGCCAGCCCACAGTTTAATTCATTATTCACGAAGGACAAGCGAGTAAGCCGTGTTTGCAAATCCTAGCAATTTATTTTGATAAAGCGACAGTGACGAAAACTGGTACTTTCGCGGCCATTATTGTCGCTGATATTCATAGACAGAGTGAATAAACTGAGCATTTACGAATGTAGAAGGTTAATTTTCGCTCATTCAAATCGCAACATCATCTCATCGTCAAAAATGCGAGGAAAACCATTTAATTACTTTCCCTCTCGGTCCACCTACCGTAGAGGAAGCTATTTAATAGTTTCCCACTAAAAAAATAGAGGCTAATCTCACGTCTGACTCTTACTGAATAAAAACCAACTTCGTCGTCGTTGTTCCTTGGAGAGTTTAAGACATCGTGGTGAAAGGATTAATCAGCTAGACTCTGCGTTACCGAGTGCCAGTTGCCCAGGGTGCGCCGGGCGTTTAGAATCGCTGTACGATATTTTTAACGCCGCTTAAGGAGGCTTCTTTCATGCACCCCAGTTTTCGGATCTATACGAGGCCAACAATAGAGCTGTACATGTTGCCAAATATTGGTCAGAAAAAATATGTATAAATTGAGAGCAAGTTAAACTAGAACGACATTAGATCGACGCATACGGGTAACTCGCTTGTTTTGTACGTAGAATGACGTCGCGTGGCGTGTTTCAAGTGTCGCTCTACAAGTCTAGTTGCCATATAAAATGTATGGAGACCGACGCGTCCAAATTGACGTGTGTGGCCCACGTGTGAGCAGTGTAGTTCTACCATAACTCTTTCAAATAATCTCGCAGCCTAGGTAAGGGGAATTACCCCTCTGATATAAAGAGTATACGAACACTACGCTATAAAAAAATAGTGTAGTAGCAAACATCAGCCCTCCTAGCCAAGTTACAACCGTTTCTCTTGCATCGAACGCCTCGAGTTGACCACGCCCGCGATTCTTTTGTTCTAACGTGACTGAGCGTTGAAATAACGTCATTCCCGTACATTTGAAGTTTTCTGCTAGTGTTAATGATTGCAGATTATTAACTTGGCTAGGGGTACAGGTATCTTTTATTCTACAATAATACAAAAGCATATTATAAACTTGACGGGTTTCATACTCAAAGCCTTTTCCAATTTAGCCTTCGTTCCTCATTGTCTGTGGCTTGTCCCAGGTCTGATTTCGGACGCAATTGTATAAGGACACAATGCTGCCAGATAATATTGTTACAGACTTGCCGCTCGGCCATTGAGAACGGTCCCCTGTCTGATGGATTGATGAATGGACGCGGGAGTCGAATGAACGTTTACACGCAGCGAAGGATTAGTGCGAATTAATTTATGGATGTACCTACTTCCCCTTCGTGTAGCCTTGACACAGTTCGTCTGTAAGTTCGTTTGCGTTCGTTCGGTTTGCTTTTGTGCTGTTTTGAGTGATATTAAGGAAGGTAAAAAAGACTTATTCTTAGGCCTTACAAAATATCCTAACTAATATTATAAACGTGAAAGTGTGGATGTTTGGATGTTTGTTACTTAATCACGCAAAAACGGCTGATCGGATTTGGATGAAATTTGGCATGCATATAGCCTTTGACATGGAAAAGAACATAGGCTACCTTTTATCCCGATTCCTTAAGTACATGCCTCGCGGGTGAAGCCGCGGGAAAAAGCTAGTACACAATAAATCATTAAAATCGATCCGGAACCTATAACAAAAACTGTGACACGAGATTTTTATGTTTAAGACATAGTTTTGACTTATTTTTTTTGGTACGGGCACGCTTGGCGAAATTTCATTGTTATCATTCTGTACTTTTCTTCTCTTTTATTTTGTATTTGTTACCATTGTGTTGTGTCCGTACTGAATAAATATTTTCTATTCTATTCTATTATACAATCTTTTTTCTTGGTCCTCGTTTGATTAGTTCTTGGACGAAGTGGGTTTCTACTTGAATTAAAGATATGGTATTACTGCAGCTATTATATACTAGTGGCGTAGCTAGACGTGGGAGAAGTGGGCCCTCACACACGGCCTCGCACCCAAAAGGGCCTTTTTTTTATATCATCAATGACAACCCCCGCTCTTAGGCGGAGCGGGAGATAGTGTCAGACTCTTACTGACTAAAAACCCACACCGTTCCTTCAAGCCTTCATACCGGGGCTCGAGCTATCTTTCAAAACTAACCCTGGCCCCGGAAGGCTTCGACCCAGCTGGGCCCCTGCTGTTGAAGACAACTGCTTGAGGCGCGCGGGAACAGTGCGCGCCCACCCAAAGGGGCCTCAAGAAGCAAAGGCTCTTTAAGAACGAGTGTTTTTTTACAATTGATAGACTCAAGTTTGACCACTACATCCCTGATAGTAAGCGACGATTTGATCGAACACTGGTTTGCGGCATTCGCTGTCTCGTTTTCGAATTTATAAAAGAAAAGGCCTCGCTGCTGCGCCGTCGCTCGCGCTTAAAGCTACGCCCCTGGCTATTACGTCTGATTGTCAGTTTATGTTAGTAATATGATCGCAAAATTAATTAAAATGAAGTTTAGAGTGCCTGAAGACCCGCACCGTAACACACAAAACACCGAAACCAAGCTCTTATTTAGTAAACATTTCCCTGAATTCAAAAACTTTCCGTAGCGTTCATTAGGTTCCTCGGATCCTTTCAGCGTGTTCGTAAAACTCTTGGTTTCTAAAGCAATATTATTTCCACATGAACTGCTAAAAGCTAAACGCGTTACTCATTATATAAACATGGTATTTTCTGCTAACCTTTCAAGCGTGAAAACAATATAATACAACGTTCCTACCCACTTGATTTGCGAGAAACTGTCACGATCCAAAAAGGAGGTAATTTTTTCCTCGTGAATGTGAATAAATTATTATCCATGTAAATTGGTTCTAGAGATTTAAAAGTCTGCGACACGTATTTGTACATAAAAGGTAAAGCACTTTTCTTGTACTTTGACTCTCTTATAATATTTACACGTTTTACTTACATATCAGATATTCTAAAAATACTTACGCATTAAATCTAGATTATGGCCCATCGCCCACGACAACTTTTTATACTCGCGTTAGTCGCATTTGCAAGCGCTATAGAAAACAATGCCAACGCACTACAACATCGCGACTGTATCGATGCGAACGCGCTACAGAATGGCATCAAAAAATTGTCATAGGCGAGGGCCCTAAGACAATTGGTACTTACTCTTTATCTTGCCCTTGTTACGTTACTTGGAAACGGCGTAACATGTTTTTTTCTTTCATTCTGTCCTGCCAACCGTCAACCTAACACTGAATCCCTTTTCTTTTGTTTCACAAAATCCAACCGTCTTTTCTATGGCCTCCCTCTCCACCCATCCACTCCATATACTCACAACTATTTTAGTAACATGCTTTTCATCACGCCCTCTTCACATGACCGTACAAGCGATTCCCTTTCAACAACTGGTACTTACTGCTACTACAGAAAAAAACACTACAACTGCAACTTCCCCTAGCTTTTAAAATTAATTAGTTATTCATCTCAAAGTACCTAAAGCTTACATCCTACAGAAACCTACCAACATTCACATAAATAACTCCGTTGAAATGGTCGGAAGTTATTCATCGTGAATCGGAAAACAACTCGAGTTTCATGAAACTACCGACTGTCGGAAGCATTCAGTTATAATCAGCTAAACCAGAAGTTCCCAAACTGTACGTCGAAACGCCCCGGGGCTTCGTAGCCTGTCCGACGGCCTCGTAAACCGATACGCTCAGTATCACCACGAGCTCTCAACACAATATATTTTACGACCTAAACTGAACTGTTCGCTTGCACAACTGACATTTTAACACGTCATGGTAAAGGTTGAACTACACTGCGCACACCTGTGCTTCAAACGCCGATCTGGGCGCGTCGGTCTCCATACATTTTTTAAGTACTAGACTTGTAGAGCTATACTTGAATACGCCACGCAACGCCATGTGATGTCTTCTATGTACAAATTAGGCGTGTTACAGGTGTGCGTCGGTCTAACTTAGTTCTAGCTTTAATCACAAAATAGACAGGTACAAAAGTCAATTTACATATAAAGCGCGCTCGAGTAACGCACACATAGACACCGCTCACGGACACGATATCTCGGAGCGTCTCGGCCCACTCGTCGAGCAGTTCAGTTCAGTTTAGTGTCCGTCCACCGAGCGTAGGTATAAAAAGTGAAGTACATACATGAGATTGTCTTCTGTACCTATTTATTTTGTGCTTTAATCCCCAGGTCACAGGCACTTTCGATTGTCTAGGAAGTACAGCTGTCGAATGGTATTATGAAACTAAAACTAGGTACTATTCTATTATAAAGACAGTGTGATTCAATTTTCGATTAAATGTATCCCAATCCCAACAATAGCTACATGTATATACTTTTTTTATAATCTACATCTACTCGGAATATATCTTCATTTACAGGGGTGTCGTAAATTAGAATATTGTAAAGGGAGACGCAGTGTAAAAAAGATTGAGAGCCGCTGAGCTAAACGTTGTACCGTCGCAGTTAAAGCTACTTTACAGCGAACTACACAGAAATTCTCCATGTTACTTAATATTTTAATAAATAGGAACTGAATTTCTGTTACAGAATAAACGAAGGAGAAATGATTGAAGTGTAATATTATATTTCTCTTAAAGCTCTTATTTATATCGAGCGAGCATTTTCATCGTCTTAGGAGAAATTGCAATAATTTTTATCTACTAATATAATAAAGACGTAAAACTAATATAATAAAGACGTACAATTTGTTTTTTTTTATTGAAGGAGGATCTCTGGAAGTAATGGTCCGACTGCTAAAATTATTTCACCGATAGAAAGCTACTTTATTCCTGAGTGACATTGGCTATATTTTATGCACGCGGACGAAGTCGCGGGCAAAAGCTCATACGCTTTCCGCGTTTGTCTGTTTTTACGTTTTGCCGTAACGGGTTTTGATTCGGTTTCCACTCATAGAACAATGAACGAGGAAGGTTTATGTAAATTTGAACACGTGTACGAAGCCAGGCCAGGTCACTAGTACAATATATATGTCGCCCAAAAATTGCAGACTATATGATTGTAATTGCGTTGTAGGTAATAAATCCATACAAGATTTCTGGATATATTACGAAAAAAATTTTTTGTATACCTGCGCTAAATCACATCCAAATTCATTAGTTCCCAATATAACCGTGTCATATTTAGAAAAAAAATAGTAACTCTGTCTGTCTGTCTTTGCTTCACGCCTAAACTACTGAACCGATTTGTGTAAAATTTGGTACAGACATAGTTTGGAACTTGAGAAAGGACATAGGATAGTTTTTATTACAAAAAATAAAATAAAAAATAAAATTTATTCCGGACATACAGCGCCATCTATTGGTCAAGAGTCGGCATCAATTCAGGGAACTATGTGGGTAAAACCAAAAATCTGCCGGAAGTCACTATTCCACGCGAACGAAGTCGCAGGCAAAAGCTAGTACTATATATGTGAAAGTAACTCTGGCTATTACGCTTTCACGGTTAAACTACTGAATCGATTCAGATGAAATTTCGTACGGAGGAAGCTTTACCTTCAGGGATTTTTTTTTCCGATGGGAAAAATCATCCTATGACAACCCCCACTCTTGGGCGGAGCGGGAGATAGTGTCAGACTCTTACTGACTAAAAAACCCGTCCCGTTCCTTCAAGCCTTCATACCGGGGTTCGAGCGCCCTTTCGGATAACCCTGGCCCCAGTAGGCCCCTGCTGTTGCTGACAACTCCTTGAGGCGCGCGGGAACAGCGCGCGCCGACCTTCAGGGATGGACATAGGCTACTTTTGACTTCGTGACCAAACCGCTGGCAGAAGCTAAATATATATGTCGCAGGGAAATGAGGATATCAGGGATTTCGCGAAATCCCTAGGTATATCACGAAATCCCGCTAAATGACGAATATTCTTATTTATTACTTACTAAAAGTATCTAGTGATATGACAAAACACCAATTTGTCGTCAGTGATATGTCGTTTCACTAAACTAAATCTAGTAAAATGTCAGAACAGCGGATATTGTCTAATAAAAATCAAGCCATGCATATCTCTCGCTCGCTCTATTACCCACACATTACTCTATTCTGTTTTTTAATTACTTCTACTAGGTCTCCCAATGATTATTATTATTGTTCAGTACCTATAGCATATAGCTAGGCTTTAATTCATTAAACTCCGAGCGAACGCCCGGTTCGCGCATCTATCGTCTTACTATCGTGTCTCAAATTGACGGTATCTGAAAGGGCAGACCTTGGGTCTGCTTAAAGCTACAATAAATGTCTACAATTTCGAAATCTTACAATAAATACTTTATTTTAATCCACCTTCTGTAGTAGATTCCTAATCCTAGGAAATGAGAGAAGTTGTACAATTCCTAATGTATTGCCTCCTTTGTTACAGCGTGTACCTGAAAGACGACTTCGCCGTGCTCCCCTACCTGGACGCTGGCTTCAACCGGGTGAGTTTGCTGTTCAATACAATGCTTTAATCTGACAGAATAGTCTACAAAGTGGTTTTTTTAGGGTTCCGTACCTCGAAAGGAAAAAAAACTGAGCAAGTGCGAGTCGGACTCGCGCACTGAGGGTTTTGTGCAAACTACAATTCCGGAATGGAGTCTCAAATCTTTGATGTGGCTGAAAAGACTTCCCAACTTTAATAGGACTGGGCAGAAAATATCTGCCGGATGTCTAACGAGCTGTGGCGCGTAAAACGCAGGATTAGTGCCCGGACACAGCGACACGGGGCCGCGGCAGCCCTAGAAAGAGATGGCGGGACGACCTCCATGTCCTGGCTTCCTTAGGATTTGGAATAAGAACGCAAGGCACCGTGATCATTGGAAAGAATGGAGGGACGCCTTTGACCGGCAGTGGGATAATATAGGCTAGCTATATTAATACTCAGGTTTACGATCCCTTGAAACTTGTAGGCGTGGGCTTACGGACAGTGAGCAATGGGTAGTTCGCTGTCCGACCGTCCGGTAACTGTCCGGACCAAGCCCAAGTCGTCGAAGGCGCGCACTGTTCCCACGCGCTTCAAGCAGTTGTCAGCAACCGCAGGGGCTCAGCCGGGTCGAAGCCTACTGGGGCCAGGGTTATCCGAAAGTGAACTCGAGCCCCGGTATGAAGGCTTGAAGGAACGGGGTGGGTTTTTTAGTCAGCAAGAGTCGGGCACTATCTCCCGCTCCACCCAAGAGCGGGGGTTGTCATTGATGATTTTCCCCACCAAAAAAAAAAACCCCATGAAACTTCGGCGGGCTGTTAGCATTGGGCCACCACTGCTCTAAATAACTACCTTTTGATACTATTCGTTTTGTTTAGAAGAAGCTCAGAAACATTGAAAGCTCAGTAACTAACAAGACAAAATAAAACACAACTCCTGCTGTCAAGAAAAAACCAGAGCAGAGACTTTTTAATTTTCTATAAAAACTGAAATTCCGGAAAGGAATCTGTACAACTGTGGACTGCATGAAAAACTTTCGCAGATTGAAAAAACCGTGGAAATAGAATTTTCAATTCTGGAAAAGGCTTTCTTTACCTGTAGGTATAAAATAAGACATCACCTCTCGTTTTCCTACAGAGAAATTGGTCTCTGTGTGTGCGTGTTCAATGAATTCTTTATCTGAATTGTGGTTGCACGGTTGTTGGGATGCTGCATTGTTGTCGATAAACCCTGTTTGAGTTCTACAGTATTACGTAATTCAGTATTTCTGTTAAATATGTTCTGTAATTTTTTTTTTGCTTCCTTTTTAGCTTTACTTTTTTTTCTGTAAATCTAAATTCTAAAGCTCATATTTCAATTTTTTTTTCACTATATTCTTCATATGAGAAATTATAATAATAATATCCCACAACTCTCACAGAACGCCATCTAATCCCATAAGCAGAGCTTATGCTATGAGTCCTAAACAACTGATAAACATGCTTACATATTTCTAAACACATACATTTATTATAGATGAATTACACCCAGAAAACAGAACAAAATTAGTTCTGTGTCAGGGTGTAATTTGAACACGATCATTTAATAATCTTGTTCATCACATAAACATTGGTCCTGGGTGGGCAACGAACCTCGTAGGTTCGATTCCCCTAGCATAGCATTCAGTGCCACTGACCACTAGACCAACAGGCCAGTCTGACAGAAAAGTCTTGTTCAATCATTTCTTAGTCTAACCTTGCATTTGTTTACACCTTAACCACTGTAGCCTAAGCAAATCTTCTTCAAAACAGCGATTACCATTAAAATCCTTTACTAAGTAAATTACCACAATAAACAACGCAAATTATGGAACAACACCCAACATTAAATGGTCGTGTTTACACTATGTTTACAAATGATATTATCATAACACTGGTAAATTTACCCCCGATGCATATTTTACCTAGTTTCTAGTAAATGGGAGGAGACTAGAGAGCCAGGTTGAACTAACGCAGCTCACAATGACTTCAGTGAATACCAATGAGTTTATGTAAATGTGAGCCACTTAGCTTGAGCGCCCGCTTTAAACTGACCTAGTAATACACGTAATAAGATGCTATTGTGGACAGAGCGGGTTGCTAGTAGTAGAGTTTGTGGCCTTTAATTTCCCTATAGTGACTTTCAATGGGGGCCATTTTAGCTTTTTATTTACGCAACCAGCCGGGGACCATTTCACTAGATATTGTTCCGAGGCAAAAATGTACGCAAGGAAATGTGGAATTTGAAAGCTATACGGAATCCAGATGATATTATTTTCATTATTACACATCAAAAGGTTCAGGTATGACCACTGAGCAAAGGGTAGCTTACCGTCCAGCCGTCCGACAACCGATCGGACCTAGCTCGAGTCGTCGACGGCACGTAGTGTTCCATGCGCGCCTCAAGGAGATGTCAGCAAAACCGACTCAGGAGGGTCGAAGCCTACTGGGGCCTGCGAAAGAGAACCCCGGGGCCCTAGAACGAAGGCAAAGAAAGAACATAGGAGTGAGTTTTAGTCAGTTAAAGTCTGACACGCCCCCAGCGAGCCGGAGATTTCTCACCTAAAAAAAACTTTAGTAAGTTTCAGTTAAAGTGCGAAAAGATTGCAACAAAAAGCATTCGTTAAAAAAGTTTGCGACTTTCAAACGTTCAGTGCATTCTTTAAGTGAATGTCTGTCTCTAATTAAACTTAGCAAAATGTCTAGACATATCTCCGAAAACCTTAGTTGGTGGAATAGTCTGGCAACAAAAGGCGGTCGTCTCAACAACACGAAACAATGGCTTCGTCTGAAGTTTGCTCCCTCATCTGTATTCGAATAATGAGCTCTAACTTTGAGCCACCCCTATCGAAACACGTCTCATATGACAACTTGTCATTATATTCAAGAATGCCAAGTATTGTACGATCGGGTTATAGTTTTAAATAATGTACCTCAGAGGTAAACAATAGAAACTCCACTTTTTTGAAAATATGTTTTTTTGTACTGTCAAAATCGTAAGAACCAGTTCTACGTAATGACATCAAGTCCTACTACATCTAGGAAGAGAAATATCCAATCGTATATGACAAAAACCTATCGGTTATAGGACTTACAATGATGATAAGATTGTTTACTCATCAGCTTTACGCGCACTTAATGTTGTTCTAAACTTTATTGTAATTATGTGTAATACATAATAATTCCATCTAATAATTATAAAAAATACAATTGAGTCTGTTTCAATATCTTTAAAGCAATTATGTCAAAAATATATTTAAAGTTTCTATGCGTGCGTTTTTGCCTATCCTGTAAATTTTACTTTTTGGCACATACTGAGGTACAGTATTTTAACTGGCCTGTTGGTCTAGTGGTTAGAAGCCATGACTGCTATGACAGAGGTCATGGGTTCGATTGAGCGCGATCGTTTGTCCTGTGTCTGGATGTAATTTATCTATAATATGTATATATTTAGATATATACAAGTATGTTTATCAGTTGTCTAGCACTCATAACACAAGCTCTGCTTAGCTGGAGACTAGATGGCGTTGTATGCTAGTTGTGGAATATTATATAAGTATTATATTATAATATAGATATTAATATTATAAAAGCGAAAGTTAGTGTTTGTCACACGGATATACCATGCCTAGAATAGCACATAGGATTCTTTTTATCCTGACTGTATAATTTTCTGTTTAATTTACAAGTCCGTCATAAGACCATCAGGTGAGATCGCAGTCAAGCACTAGTTTATATCAATTAAAAATAAAAACTGGCAAAGAGCGTGTCGGTCCACGCTCAGTGTAGGGTTCCGTAGTTTCCCGTCCGTCACCATAAGTGTACACACTTATGAGTTTAAAAAAATGCTTGCATATACGATTATACTACAAACTTAGTCCAGAAATTATTTTGTACAACCTTTTTGTCTTTTTGTACAAAAACTGTTCTTTCCATCAAGTTCAAAATGATTTTCCTAGAAAGTCCTTATAAAGTTCTACTTTTCAGTTTTTTTTTTTTTCATATTTTCTAAACTAACTTAACTTTTTTACTTTTGGAGCGATTATTTCCGAAATTATTGAGATTATCAAAAAATGATTTTAGTAAACACCTATTCATTTTTAAACACCTATTCAACGATATATCAAACGTTAGGGTTGAAATTTTAAAAAAAACTTCACTTCCCACTTTACATATAGGGGGGCTACCCCAATAAAACATTTTTTTTCCAATTTTTATTTTACCACTTTGTCGGCGTGATTGATATACATATTGGTACCAAATTTCAGCTTTCTAGTGATAACGGTCACAGAGATTAAGCGAGGACGGACAGACAGACATGGCGAAACTATAAGGGTTCCTATCCTAGTTGACTACGGAACCCTAAAAAAAGACCTGTCATACTGATGGACTAAGAAAAAAACGAGGAGTGTAATTTTCTACTTTCACGAGGACGAAATGGCTTACAAAATGGGTTCAGTTGAGTTAGCTAAAAATCAGTTCAGTTCTTCGTTCGTTTTTTGTATCGAACAAATTATTATACCGACCTAAGTGGTGAGTATATGACGTTGTCATTTTTGCGCAGAATTTAATTTGATTAAATGCTGAAGTTGACCAAATCACAAAAGTAGCAAACGTTTGAACATTCTAGAAACATTTAACTTTTCAAATAAAACGAATGTTGAATTCATGTTCAACAATTTATAAACGCCAAAACTAGTTCAATTT
The DNA here is from genome assembly GCA_929112965.1 of Mythimna albipuncta. NCBI lineage: Eukaryota > Metazoa > Arthropoda > Insecta > Lepidoptera > Noctuidae > Mythimna > Mythimna albipuncta. The sequence goes on along the minus strand of OV815974.1, from coordinate 7,733,699 downwards.
GATTTCAAGCGAAGTGGGGCGCCAAATAGTTGCTGTGCCATATTAGATATGTCGTGTTACCAACTTACGGTATTTAATATTATCTAAACTTAATATTATAAAGAGGTAAAGTACTGTTCTTAAGGTTCCGTATCTCAACGGAACCCTTATAGGATCACTTTGTTGTCCGTCTGTATGTCTGTATGTCAAGACCCTTTATCTCGAGAACGCGTGGAGGTATCGAGTTGTAATTAAAACCATATACTCAGGTCTGTGTTCCCTTCAAGCTTTAAAATCAAACTTTTAAGTTAACGAATAAAAAAGATACGGCCGTTTATGTCACAAAAAAACGTATATTTTGATACTCTCAAAGATCAAAATTCATAGGGTCCTTCCCGTTGACCCAGAATCCTGAAATTTGGTACAAAGCAAGGTCTTATAACACAGGTATAGGAATAAATCTGAAAACAGTAAATTTGTTGTTACCATCGTCACAAAAAAAATTGCAATTCTGAAAAAATTTCGAGACTCCATTCGGGAACACTCAGTGCGCGAGTCCGACTCGCACTTGCCCACTTACGGTACGAAGGCTAGAAGGAACGGGATGGGTTTTTTAGTCAGTAAGAGTCTGACACTATCTCCCGCTCCGCCCAAGAGCGGGGGTTGTCATAAGATGATTTTTCCAATCGAAAAAAAAAAAAAACTCGCACTTGCCCACTTTTTTTGTTTTTTTTTTTTTCAATTTAAAACCCGATTGCAGCGCGACCGCCACAGGTTCATAATAATTAAGAAAAACTGTCATCACAAATGACGAATACCGAAACCAAGAAAAAAAACTACTTACTAAAATGATAACAAACTCGACAAAATGTACTGAAGAACACATTTATTACTGTTTATCGTTAGCAATCACAAAACCTCACGTTCTTACAGAGATTTAGACAGTCGATGTTTGGCCACAAGGAAATTCTGAAAAGGGAACCCCTGGTCCAGGTGGCTTAGAGCAAAAGCCTTCATTAGCCCTATGCTATCTAGGACCATGAGGCGTGTCAGACTATTATTGGCGAAAAGCACACCTGTGACTTAACACAAGTGTGGTTTTAGTTAATTAAAAGTCTGACACGCCCTTTCGCTCCACCACAGAGCGAAAGAAGACACTGAATGATTTCTTACCACAGAAAAAAAATGTAATGTCAAATGTAATGTGAAAGGTAGTAAGTAGTATTTGTAATTTTTTATTTTTTTATTTATTGGTCGTATTTGCAATTTGTTTTTTTATTAATTGACCTATCAACAATTGTTACACATAGCATACAAAATGTACTTGCCCTTATACAAACCAAGACAGTGTACAATATATTACGATTGACACAGCATGGAGAAAACAATATTAAAAATATTTTACTAAAACAATAATGCAGGTACTACACTTTGTTACAAAGATTGGCTAGTAGTTAATCATTTTAGGTTTTCTGACATTATTTCAGTAAAACATATTTTTCTGTACCTGTAACCCACCTATGTTTTACATTAGAAAATAAATGATTGATTGATTGATATCACTAGCGATATAAAAACTCTGATTGTGATTGTGCAATTTTAACTTGACATCGCTTACGAATTGTGGTCGATCAAAGTAGGAAAGCGTGCAAAAAAGAAATAAGTATCTAAATAATAGAATCACAAATGTTAAATAAAGAAAAAATAATCCTCTTTTAGGTTCCCAAACACCACTTACTGATGTTCCATATCCTCTAAAGGTGATGGTGGAAACCCTGAGCGCCACAGCGTGGTGCGCCGAAGTTCTCCAGTCGCGCGCCGCCGGTGCATCGATGCGCGCGCATGTGGCCGCCGTGGCCGCGCTGGCCGCCGCCGCTGACCGCTGCCGCGACTTGGTGGCCGTGACCGACGACCAGCAGAGGATACTCGTAAGTACACCTTAAGACTACGACTACAGATTTATACATTTTTTTTCCGAGTACCTAATGGTTTTTGTGCTAATCTTCATTTTCCTGCCTTTATCTCAAGTTGTTCGGGGTTGACTTAACATGTTTTTTCTTGCATTCTACCTTCTTCCACTTTTCTTTCATATGACTCCTCACACTACTGACACAATTCATCCTCATCTATTCTTTGGCCTCCCTGTCCCTCTCCATTCATCCACATGTAAGTATATGTGGGCGCAAAACCACTATTTGAATATTTTGATGAGGATTTAATTCGATCACTTCCTGCTAATTTCTTTTAAATATTGCAACATCCTGTTGAATTTATAGAAGGATTTCATTTGATAACTTCCTTTCGAATTATTTTAAAAATTACGACATCCTGTTGAATTTATAAAAGGATTTAATTTGATAACTTCCTTTCGAATTATTTTAAAATATTACGACATCCTGTTGAATTTATAAAAGGATTTCATTTGATAACTTCCTTTCGAATTATTTTAAAATATTGTTGAATTTATAACAAATTAAATGACAACTTCCTTTCTAGAAAATATTAAACATCCGGTCGAATTTGTGAGGATTTAACTTGACCACTTAATTTTTATTTCTTTAAAAATATCAGAGCATCCGGTCGTATTTAAATAGGAATTTACTGTGACAATTTCCGTTCTATTAATTTATTTAAAGTATTTTTCTACCTTCATAGTGAATTTTTATGCTTGTCAATTTCTGAGTATAAAAACCGTTGTAATGTGATTAGAAAGGCACTCTTTGACCGACCATAGAATAAACAAGTTGAACTGAAGCAATGTATTTCTTTATTATCACTCTAAAAACATTTCCTGGTATCAGTGTGACTGTGAAATTTGTGTGACGTCAACTCCGACGGCCATCATGCGCCGACATATACTTACACCTTTTTTAGTAATATGCATTTCATCCCTCCTCTTCACATGACTATACCACATCAAGAGTAAATTACCCTTTATTTTTCGAAATTACTGGCGCCACTTTCAAAATTCCTCTACTATACTAATTACTTACTTTATCCATTCTTATTTCACCAAACATCCATCTTACAAGTCTAATCTCGGCTGCATGCAATATTTTTGCATTCGACTTTTTCACAGCCCAACATTCTGATCCAACCCGTATAACAGGTCTTATCATGGACTTGTAGATTTTACCCTTCAACTTGAGGGGCATCCATGGGTCATAAGTTGTTCCAGTGACCCAAGGATGCCCCTCAAGTTGAAGGGTGTTTGTGCTAGTAAAAAAAAATATTCGTAAACGCATCTACGTTATAAGAAACCATGCTGTTGGACAAGATATTGTGTAATTGATGTGATTAACTAGTAGCACTGTTAGTTTATCTAACCGTAACGCTTATCTACATGTTCTGTAAGTACAATGAATAGGTAACATCCGGTGGTAACTACGTATATTAGTGCAGTATTGCGGTGCAAATGCAGTGCACGGGTCCTAGAGCGTTTGTTTAGACATTTTGGCGCTAAAACTTATTTCTAATCAAACTTCCTCTTATTAAACAGCTGGCAAACAAATCCTGGTGCAAAGTACTGGGCTGGCGCGTAGACGACGGTCCGAGGGTACTGTCTGAGACAGCAGGGGGCGAAGCCCTGCGCCTGGCCACCTCTGGGTCCCGCGACTGGGAAGCACCAGTCACGCTGCGCCGCCGTGCCGCCCCTGATCCTATTCTGCTGCCTTGCCGCGGAGCTGCTATTGGACTCACAAAGTAAGTTTTTTATCTAGCTTTATTTTTTATTGAACTTTTTTTGTGAGTTTGTGTTTAACCCCTTTTCTGATATACCCCCCTTTTTTGAGGTTTTACAGACATAGGTTTCAATGTTCCTTTATTTACCCTCTGCGTTCTAGGACCATAACTGTGGTCGGTTACGATTACAGTTCGGTTTTGCTAACATCTTTTTGAAGCGCTCTCTCGTACCGTTTGATATGTACTCGACTCGAGTACGGTCTTTACCGGACAGCGAGCTACCTATTGCTCGTCGTCCGAAAAACCCACTCACGTACACCCCCTTACACTCAGATTGTTTATTAGTGGTTCCCGATATGGAAATGGCAAAACTGTTTGTAGTTTCATAAATTCACAACTTTTTAACCGAACAGTCACAGTTATCCACTAGCTTCAAACTCTGTTACTGAAATGATGACTGAGGTCTGAATTTTAAATATGGAACTGTATAAAAAGTCTGTATGCAATAAACTAACCAATTTCCTTGTTTTGTTCTGGAATTATACTTCACTATCAATAACAAACAAAGGATATCACCAAAATATATCCTCCTAGTGACGTAGGCTTAATTAACGGTTGAATTTTTAATTAATGGCCAATAAATAACGATTATAAACTATAGAGGAACATGATGTTTAAAAACAATAACACTAGTAGTAATATATGCGCAGTACACATTCCTGTGGTTACAATTGCCGACCACAGCTGTCGCGATCATAACCTGAGATCAGGAGAAACTCGACCAGTTAATGAAGATCTTCCGGATATATGGTTTCTTTCAAGTTATTTTGTGATATGTTCTTTGTATATTTTCCTTTGCTGTGGAGTTGTGATCTCAGGTATTTATTTGGTTAAGCTTTCGTTTAAAGTAGGCAACAGTATACTCAGTCACGATTGAACGATATTTGAAGATATAAGACTCCCATAGGCTTTGACAGATGATTTATATCGTTATCATGAACCAAAAAAAAATGCCAACGCGATCCGAACTATTTATGTGGATGTTTTTATTAGAAATTTCATTAGCTATGTAAAAAAAAATATTCAAATAAATAGGTCTCTGTAAATAAATAGGTAAATAATCCAAAGAGAACTTTATTTTCTCTTTTTCTTAATGGTTTGTTAACCCATATCACACATGGATGTCAATTATCCGAAGTTAACCAAATGATTTGCAATAAATATAACTCTTCATATCTTTGAATAGTTAATTATTATCTCTTTCTAACTCTTCTCATTTCTCCCCAGGAGCACTTCACACATAGTGTTCGTTTGCGAGCCGACACACGCGATAGAGAACGAGCGTGGCCGAGGATCCCTGCACTCCATCCGCCGAGGTTCTCTGGATGTACGCTCCGTGGCGTCCGATGGCTTGCGACGAACTTCTCTTGCTAAGCTGCAAGGGCTGCCGCTTGAAGCTCCGATTACTAAGGTATAAAATATGATATCGGAAAAAAATATGTAAAACTATTACACGTCAGTGTTCTGTTCCAACAGATGATTGACGAATGCTTTGAACGCAACTGAATTGCTCTAATTTTTGGCACTGTAGCTTTACTATGACTTGTTAAAATGGCAGACGTATGAGCTAGCAAGAGTAATGGAGGTATGCACCTTATAAATATCTGCATCCCTTTAACAGTTCAGTTTAGGTTTTAAGTTGGGTCATGTTACGAGCTCGTATCAGCACTGCCGGTTATAGCGTTTTTAACATACATACAAAGTTTTTTTTTAGATTTACGATGCAGCTTACTTACTATAATTTTATGAGTCTCACCCTTGAGACTTGTAAGAAGTCTTATAATTAGAAAAGATACGAGCATCGTTTATTATAGAGCAAACAGAAATTTGTGAGGCAATAAACCACGTAGTCTCCTACCAATCACTATAGTTATGAGAAATGTTTACAGCTAGCACTTAAAGAAAGATAATACAATAGAGCAAGTGCCAATGTATACAAAAGAAATTATATTTTTATGCGACACACGTTGGCCACTATATTTTATTACATATTTCATCAAAGAACATTTCATACGATATATAAGTTGCTTTATGTCCACTTATTAATAATATTATAGTAGCCCTTGTTTCATATGTTCAGGTACAGGTATCTACATTATTACCAACTTTCGGTTACCTTGATAAAGTTTAGCGCAATAAATTTTCACAGCCACTGATAGTCGTAATGAGAATATAGTGGCCTCGCACTAAACTTACTTCGTGAATTACTCGGAATTCTTTCTAGGTTTCCTTATCTTACCGCTTTTCTAAACGTCTTTTCTATACCTTACCTTTCTGATTCATACAATGCCTCCGTAATTAAAGTATGAAAATTAGTCCTGGAATGATATCATCATTAAAATAAGTAAAATTGCAACACGTTTTGTTGGCAAACAGTGATTCAGTTTATATTAATACATAATTTATGTCATATATGAATAGTGAAACATCGCCCGATAAAAAGCAGTGATTCAACCGACTTTTACTTTGTAATATTTATGGGTTACAATCACAAACCAACATGGGAGCTTCCGTTGACGATGCTATTATTATTTTAATAGTCATAAAATATTAGTGTAGTAAGTAAAAGTGTCGTGCTTTTACTAAAACCTTTCTCTTTTCCCAGGTGATATCTCTGTTGTCTGCGGCAACGGAGGGTGCACCTCCATCCACAGTGGCGTGCATCGACAGGGCAGTAGATATGTTGAGGACTTCCGAGCTATACTCTCCCCAAATGAGGGGAGGCGATGACCCCAGAATGCGAGGCGTTGAAGACCCCATAGCCACTGACCTCATTGGAGCTTTACTATCGGTGAGTTACATTCCTCTTTTGAAAGACCTAGAAAAAGCTTATCACCAAATTGAAATATTTATAAAATGTCGTATTTATATAATTCACAGTGTGTCGTTCTTCTTACTGAAACACATAATGCTACCCCGCACACATAAAATTGTTACAAAAAAATAAATTAATTGATGTTCTCTGTTCACATAACGATAATTAAAATGAATTCTGATGTTATGTCTATGTAGATGATGTTAAGATATATGCAAAAACCCGATATTTGAATATTATTTTATCTTTATTTTTTATATGATTGTAGATATTGGTATATATCAAAGTTAATATATGCATGTAATGTTTATATATGTACTAACAGTGGTATTTATTTGTTTACGATCCTGTTCGTGCGGGGAAGAGAGAGCAAGTGAACACTAGCCTATTCTTTATGGTAGGAGGTTTGGCATTACAAATCTGTCTATGTGTATACCTTCAAACATATAGACTACTTAGTTACCTAGTACATAGATCTTTGTGATTCATGCTTCGTTTCTTATTACACAGGGCTCATTTTTAAGTGTCTTTAACTTTTTTTTTTTTAATTTAAATTACCTATGTATTTTATTCACGGATGTATTGTTTTATATTTAATTTAAAAATTGTTTGGCTTTCTAGAATAGCAGCTAACACGTAAATGCCGGCAACAATATACGCATAATCTAACATTCTAAGTACATATACATTTATACAAGTATTGATGTATGTATAATAATTAACAAATGTTTTGATATATTTTCTAATTTTCAGGTTTATTTTGAATTAAATAGGTATTATAACGTAAAATGATCCCTGGGTAACATAATTTCTATCTCAGTCTCAATTATTCTATCCAGCCTTTCGGAATGTATCACTATAAATATTGTGTATAGCACAATTTTCTAGAATCTTTCTAACAGTTTCATTTAATCTTATAGAAATACATTATACTAACTAATTTCTAAACCAGTCATTTATTATTTACTAACAAAGATACTAAATAGTCTAACAATTTTTTTAAATACCTACAATGAAATCAGCCACACTGGAATGCAATTAATAAAATTTAATATAAAATAACAAGCACTAAGTAAATTGTGAATTTGCCCAAATTGTTATAATGCCCGTAAAAAATAAAAATATTAGCACGCTGCCTTTAAAAAAATATATAACTTCAAATTCTTTAGTATACTTTAGAGCATGCTTCGAATTTTGTAGAATACCTAAATCAAACTGTAAAAAAGCATCAAGTGAGCCACTCAATAAAAAGATTTTACTAACTAAAATATATTTGTCCAATTCAGCAAGGGCCGACCAACACTTTGTCCTCTCGCCGAAGCAGCAACGATTCTACTGTCGTCAGATCGCAGACCAACAGGACCAATATCAAGCACAAGGTAACTCGACTAATCAGATTTTCCTCTATTTTCTATTCTAATCAAAATTCTAACTTTAGGATCTGGCTACTCTAATTGAATTGCAGAGGACCTCATAATTAGATTTTTCTATACCTAATTGAATACAGCTACGAGTAGGTTTTTCACTGAATTCGTTATACATTCTATCTTTAGGATCGGGTTTATTAGGATGAAATCTAATTGGATTGTAATAATTTTATAGAATTCCGACAGTCGTTTTAGAATCAACCCAGAAGCTAAGAAATATTTAAGACCATTACCTTGAATATTTAATGCATTCCGTCCGAACATGACAGACGCTTCCACCCAAAAATATTCGGAGCACCCTTATGTTCGAAATGAGAATTTTCATTTAGATCTCAAAATTCCCATCATCCGGCTTTTCCAAGTGTTTCATTGATACTGCAATAAAATACCGTAACCTTCTAATCGCATTGGCCTCCTGATACGAACCCTCCCCTAACTGTCCCAGGCTAACAGCACTCTTCTAAAATACAGACACAGACCACCGTCCTACCGATCTCGCCGTCGAGGCACACACACCGTGACACTCCCTTCAATGTCTTCAATGTCATCAATATCCATCCCGTCCTTTGCGCGAACCAGCTCACGCCGCTGGGCCTGTAGTTTCAAATTCGGCTCAAAATAATAATCTATGTTCGATTCAGCCGTACCTTACTACCCTCCCCAGTAAACCCTATGCCGAAGTCCGTACCCCACAGAGGGCGCCTTTAGCGTGTAGTCGCTTAATTTTAAGTTTTTGACCTAGCAGCTGGATGCTTTTTCGAAGTCCGGCTAGACCTATGACAACCACAATATAGGTTGACCTGTAAGAGTCCACTCACAAAAAAAAAAAACATTGAATACATAATGACAAACACTAAAACTTTTTCTTTTAAAGTACGTCATATAAAAATCATTCATTTTCATCTTGTAAGGAGTTTACGCCTCAACGGTTTTCACCCACGACACCTTTATGCTTTGTTACACGATTCCTACGGTAAGTTAAATTTAGAAAACAGGAAAGCGTTCTTACAGACTCGTTAGGAACTTATTTATGTAAAATACATGTAAGCGGAACATGTATCGACATCTGCCCACACATTACGCGTGGGTTTAAGCATACCTATCTCAATTTCCTATAATTCACCACAGAGCAAGCAAAAGTCTTAGCGATCCACTGGTACACACGGCATTGTCAAACTTTTCAATAGGTATAGTGACAGGTGATTGGTAGCGAAAACTGAAACCGTAAACGAATGTTTCGCTCCTCATCCAGTAACTGAAAAAAGATTAATACGAGTTTCGGTATTGGTACATTCGAAAGATTCAACATCATTGCTATCAATTCGCTAATTAGGTTACATTATTAATAGAAGTGCTAGAAGTAGGTTCTAGTACCTACCAATTGTGTTACTGAAATTATCGATGTGGACAAGTTGATAAGGATTTCGTTTGGCTCTGAAGTTACCTACCTCAGGTTGTTGTCGTCAAAAATGATACTTAGGTCAATGTTACTTACAGCGATATATTTATTTTCAGACTACAGGCCAGCTCCGTGAACTCCTAGACACAGCTCTAAGCTGGGACTTCGAAATTTTCAAACTAGAAGATATGACCCGCGGCCGACCGCTGGCACACCTAGGTCTGGCTCTCATGGGGGGAAGGTTTGACGTGTGCGCAGCGCTTGAGTGCGACGAGAGGACGCTACTGCACTGGCTGACCATCGTGGAGACAAACTACCATGCTGTCAACACGTATCATAATTCTACGCATGCTGCTGATGTGCTTCAGGTAATATTGATAAATATCTTCTTAAGTCTTGATAGCCTCAGTAAAGCTTAAGGAAATGCTTTCGAGTGTATAGAAGATCAGCATTCAAGATAAATGAAGTTAAAACTAATTTAATATAAAATCTAACAAAGGCTTTTAATTCCGTTCCACACGATATTCTGTTTGGCTAGCTCAACTAGAGCAAGGTGTCCTACAAGGTTTTATTTTTGGTTCATTTTCATTTGTAATTGTTTGTACATATTATTTCCACCATTACTAACTTGATTTCTCGTAACATTCCAGGCCGTAGCATTCTTCCTGGAGAAGGATCGGCTCAAGTCAGTTCTAGAGCCTCTTGAAGCCGCCGCAGCTCTGATAGCGGCTGCAGCTCATGATGTGGACCACCCAGGAACATCTTCAGCCTTCCTGTGCAATGCTCGACATCCTCTGGCTGTGCTGTATAATGACGTCAGCGTGTTAGAGTCGCATCACGCTGCCTTGACCTTTAAGCTGACGCTGAGTAAGTATATTAACAAGCTAGTACTATAATGCACAGAAATTACAAGAACTGAAAGATACAGCTTTCACAGTGAAATATAGTTTACTGAATAGTTGACTTTATACCTTTTCTATATTCAAATACAAGATTACTTGCATTAATTTTACCTGTGTATCGAATTCCGGAAAAAAGTATTTAGACAGCATGACTGAATTGATAGCATCATCAGTTAGTACCTATGTTACATTATGCTAAAAATCTTTCTTTTTTTACTGTCTCTCATAGGAGAACCGAATGATAAAATCTTCATTATAAGAAAATGGTATCTCTCTCTTCCAAGCCTTTTCCGAACTATCTTGAGGTTTACAGCCCGTTCACGACCTTGCCGCTGTCAGCGACAGCTAAGCATGGGGCGGCGAGCGGTAATATCAAAAGTATGAAATTGTTTGAAGCACGCCAGGAGACGTCGTTCATAGCGCCTCTCATCGCTAAGACCGAATTTGTGACCAGCCGTTAGCCACATTTAATGAAATAAGAGACAATGTCCATTTGCTTCTTCTTTTGACACCAACTTCATCCTCTTCAGACGACGACCGAGTGAACATCTTCAAGAACATGGACCGCGACACGTACAAGCAGGTGCGCCACAACGTCATCGACATGATCCTCGCCACAGAGATGACCAAGCACTTCGAGCATCTCGCCAAGTTCGTCAACGTGTTCTATGCCAAGTCCAGTGGCAGCAAGGAGGATAATATGCATACTGATGTGAGTAGCAATGACAAAATGTAATTTATAAGTAATCATAAAGCAGTTAACCCCTACAATTTTTTTTTGAACTGGAAATCTGATAGAGTAAGGTTATCAAAGAGTCCTCATCTCCCTAGCTTCAGTCTAACCGGTTGTTACATGTAGCAACTGTTTGCCAGACCTCCACAACCACGACAACACAGGGCAACACGGTACTCTCTGCAAAGACTGATGGGAAGACTTTCTACTCGTAGCGTTTGACTACCTGTACCGACTCTCAAAAATCTACGGGACCAACAGCTTTTTGTGTTTTCCGAAACACGTAGTGTCAGTAGGTAATATCCTAGATAAACTAAGTAAAAAAACATTATGAATTGTTAAATTCACATTGGTACTTACTTGGTTCTGAACACGCAACTTCGTGTCGTCATGCATGAGATAATAGGTAATCACGACATTCAAGAATATCAATATACTAGGTATTCTCGTAAATATTCGGCCATCTTAAGTTTAAAACGGCTTAATCACACAACTGATAACCTTGATTTGTCGTAAATATACTTGTGCTACTATATTTTTTTTATGATTCCACTTTGTAATGGTCAGTCTCAGTTACAGCAGAATCATTAGCCTTCAATACACTGGCCAAATAGGAGCCAGTGTGTGTGATTGAATTAAAATTATAATGAAAAATACCTTTTCCTACATTTCACTTCAACTTGAACCTCATGAAGTGCCACGAGGTTTCATTTCATAAGGGTAGAACCAAAAAACCGCAGACGTGAAATAGTAAGCACTAAAAACTATATTAATTTTTCGTCTTCTCTACTTCCAGCAAGAACCGTTAGCACTGGACACGACAGCGCTGTCGTCGCCGGATAACGTGGTGTTAGTGAAGAGGATGATGATCAAGTGCGCTGACGTGTCCAACGCGTCGCGACCGCAGAAGTTCGCATTTGAATGGGCTAGGAGGTGAGTCTAAAGAGATGTGTTCAAATTAGTAAGTGTGTTTAATCATAGTTTATCGCATCCGGTCTATTCAGCAGGTCTTGTTTAAAGCCTGAATTCATAATGCATGAAAACTACTGAACAGCTTTAGGTTTGTGCCTCCATAGCTGCAACAGATAAGTCAGTTAAGACCTATAGTCTGAATCTACTAGAAACTACGTAACTAATTTTAAAAGTCTCGAACGATGTCAGAGGGACATGAAGAATTATATAGGTATATATAGGTTGGAGTGGTTTTAGTCAGTTAGAGTCTGATACTGCCCAGAAAATCTACCACGCAATGAGAAGCAAGTAATAAAACTATTACACAAACATTAATATTGTCTGTAACTAATTAGGAATTTTACGAGTACATATATAGGTAGAACCTGTATTTTGGGGACCTGAGTTGAGATAACTTTAATAATGACTTGCGGGGTTACCATGACGTTAAAAGTAAGATTATTTTAATCTTGTTTCTGTGTGGGTAAGAGATGGCGCTAGACAACCTGCATAGTTCTGTCTCTTACCCACACTAAAACAAGATTAAAACAATCTCACTTTAAACTTCATGGTCTAGGCCAAGGTTGTTGTTTTAACACATATCTCACGTAGTCAACCATCATGTTTTTCAGGATCGCAGAAGAATACTTCTTACAAACGGACGAGGAGAAAGCTAAAGATCTGCCGGTGGTGATGCCCATGTTCGACCGCGCCACCTGCTCCATACCACGCTCGCAGATCGGCTTCATTGATTACATCATCATTGATATGATGGAGGCCTGGGCTGGTGAGTAGATGTTTTCACAAAAATACCTCAAGAGTAACAGAGCTGTATGTTCAGTATCTCTTTTAGCCAGTTCTACTGCTTCTGCAGCTAAGAAGGTGTAGGTAATTGCATACATAACTAGAGCTGCATTGATGAATGGATGCTTAATGGCCATTATAAAGTTCTACAAATAATAGTGGCCAAGACTCTTCTAGATATTAGATAAAAGGTGCCTGTTCTTAGTCAAGAAGTATATTTGTATGAATCCCTCTGAGCCTATTATGCTAACGAAGAACTTTCTTTACGAAACAGAGAAACAACAATGTCCTAACTATAGAAATATGTTTCCCAGCATTCATCGACATGCCGGAGCTAGTGAACCACGCCCGCATGAACCACGCGCGCTGGCGCGAGCTGGACGACGCGGGCGTCACGACGCTGGCCGACGTGCGGCGCGCGCAGGCTCGCCAGCCCGCCATCGCCGCCAACACCACCGCCGAGGAGTAGGCCGCGACGGGGACCTAGAGGAATCCAACACAACCACCCGCGGACGACATGGCGGCTCGGGAATGTTCGGGAGTGTTCGTGCGGGTGGACAAGTACGGATGTCAACGTTATAAGTCTGAAACGGATCATAGGCGAGAAGCCTGACGGATGTGTCCGATAATACGCTTATTTTATACTTATATATCCGTGTTAGTGTGGATATCACTAATTATAATTGTTGATATCTACTTTTTTAAGTAGTCGTATTTATTAGGTAATATTTGAATGCAAAATATTTATGGCATCGATGTATCATTGGATTTTTTCATTAACTATCCACAGATGGCATGATTTTGTCTGGCTTTGTGTGTACTTAAATGTTTTAACTTGTGTGATAGAATATGTTTACTAGTGATGTGCTGAACTATACATATTGGCCTTATCGTAGCCCTGGACTTATCGTATTGAATATGTCGAGTCAGGAGTCTTCATGTAAGCTTATAATTATTGTCTTTTTAATAAAAGCAACTTATGACATGATAGCAAAGATATGAAATATATGGCATACAATATAATGCGTTGTGCTTATCCTAATATTGTCTTTATCATTGTCGTCTGTGGAATCATTAGACAATCGGCATAATCCACTATTGTTGTATTCAAGTTGCCATATACACGGGTAGGTATCTTAGTTACATAATATGTAGGTAATGTTATAATGTCCGTGATATAAGTGCCATATTAACGGTTGGCCATGTTTCATTCATTTAGCGGTGTTACGATCAATTCTCACTGCATCCCATGACAGTACCTTTATCACCACACCTTACCATTTAGTTACTGATAGAATATGATTCGTGTACAGTAAGGGCGTGTAGTCGCTTGATTGTTCAACCGCACTAAGATGGATGTAGGAACTGTTCCTTGTATGACAACTTTATCAGTTCAATGGAGTCTGTAATTCCCCGTCAATCAGAATCCTACATCTCTATCGCCCTTACTTTAAGATTCGCACCAAACTTGAAAAGTATTTCTCTACTTCTTATATTGTTATACTATTGAACAATTGGTCCATTTATACACTTGAGCTTTCAAAGAATTCCTATTTTTATATAAAAAAAAACTTTTTGTAGTGCACACTTTCGGCCTCAGTCATATCAAAATTCCAAATTTTTCGAATGATTTTGATAAAAATAACTGTTGAACAATAAATCTACCTAGATTCTTTTGTTTCATTCCTGGGGAATATTTTATAACATTTTATACTTAACAATTATAAATGTTAATGTTATTTATTAATAGATATATTAGAACACTTGAATATTTCTTTAATAAAATAATTTATTGTATTCGAATAAGGTCTAACATATGTGTAATAGCGATTATTGAATTATGTATTCGTCTATATGACGCTGGTATTTAAGAGTTGTACTATAGTTGATACTAAAATGTAATGAGATCATTAAATACGCTTCCTTGTGCTCAATGTCAATACATAGCGGTCTAATGTTAATAAATATACATACCTATTTCAATATTCGTCAACTTTATACATAATATACGTAGTTCAATTTGCTACTCCAATATTGTACCGTATTGATTAGGTCATGGTGTTCAATCTCATGTTATATTATTTAATTTATAATATGAACCTACCAAAATGTACTTTTTCGCCTACTAACAAATTCTAATGATCAAATTAGTTTTTTTTTTTTTGTTATAGTTAGCTCAATTTAATTAGATTTTAATGATTATAAAATCTTGATTTGGGATTCTCCTATGGTGAAAATGATTTTGTCCTCACCCAGGGTTTAATTTAGTCTCCTACAGTGGTTTGTACATGTTCATGTTATTGTAGAAGATCAAGACCTAAACCAACTGATTTCTATTTATATTGAGTTTAATGTAAGTTGGTCATGTTTGAGAAATTATATCTATTAAGATACCGGGGGCTGGTCCCCATATTTAAATGTGAAGAATAGATAAAATTACATTGTTGTGAATTTTATATGCGGAGACGTGTGCTATGCATAACTTGTATAAGTACCAATTAATTAATGTTAATGTAAATGAATAAAGATTGAAAACACTTCCAAAGAAGTGACGAAATATGACTGTTTTATTTTACAACATCGTGATTTGTCAGTCCCTACCATTAGTTTGCTCGAAATGCACATAAATACTACTAGAACACACACGTATACTTACGCAGGCGCTTCAATCTACACTTATAATAAAATATTAATGTAATATAATAGTTAAAATTTGTTTTTTGTTTGTAGGAGGTAATCTCTGGAAGTACTGCTCCAATTGCAAAAATTTTTTCACCGATAGAAAGCTGCTTTATTCCTGAGAGACATAGGCTATATTTTATGTACGCGGGCGAAGCTGCGGGCAAAAGCTAGTATGTAATAATTTTGTTGACTCGATTATTTAATTTGTATGGACTATGTCAACAAATGTAGCCTAATGAATACCCGCTCGACTTTGCCCATTTGATGTTAGTTGGAGGTTTGAAAAAATACGCGTTATATCCATAAAACATTTTATTATAAACAATAATTATTTAAAAAAAAAAACATACTTTATATAACTTAATACAATTGCAACATTGCGGTATTATAAATGCAATTTCTTTACACTCCCGCTCACGTTTTAACTTTTAAAGTGACGTAATGTTTACAGCTAACCTTTCCCCTACATACAACAAAAAGTTACCAGTTAAAACATTACTTAACAGCAAATAATATATTACTTTGAGACATAAACGTGAAATTCTGTACAATATTATATATTTGAAGTTCATCCGAGTAACCTTTAGTAATAAAACCTATTTTTAAAATGTATACAAAATCAGATATTCGATAAAAAGCTGGAATGGAAGTCTGCTTCATACAAGTAAAGTAATATTAAAAAAATAATATGACAGTAAGGCGTAAGTAACACTGTCATTCGTTTGTGTGCATAATAAACAGTTTTGACCAAACAAACTAGCATTAAGTCGGGTTACTTTGACTATAAGGGCCTGTGCACACCACGTTTTTTTAAACGCGCTGTTGAAGCGTGTTTGTAGTGATACGCACGCGAGTCAGACGCAGACCGTAAACCTTTGGTAAGATAAAAACGCGCCGGCGACGCTCGTTTTAGAAACGTGGTATGCACAGGCGCTTAGGTATAACTTGGGTCCAAGTTCGTTAACCAATAGCAACGCAGTAGACACAGTGTCCTGTGTTCCTATTGGTTAATAAGCTTGGAGCAAAGTAACCCAACTTTATTGTATCTAGAAAAATTAAACAAATTTTCATCTGTCGACACAACAAATAGATGAATAAATTCAATTCAAAATGTCAATTCCTCGATTAGCAATAAATTCTATAATAATTAAATTAATTTATCTGTCACATTTACGTAAGCCAACTCGTCTAGATATCATTTGGTCAAAAACCGAAGTAACATAGTTGATATAACATTAAGAACTACATTTATTTAGTCCCACCCTGTACATGAAATGGATTAAAGCTGTGGTTTCGAGGGGAGACCGAAGCGAAGTGAGAAAACACGAAAAAATTACCTTAAGGCACGGCGCCCATTATCAGCATCGGCCAGCAAAAGGATCCTTCGTGCATACATTTCCGACAGTGTGCGCTTGCATGTAGGGATGCCGAAAGATCCTTTTTGTCGCTGATACCGATAATGGGCGCCGGGCCAATGGCTTATTCTTATCCAAAATTTAAATTTTCAAAAGATTTTTTCCGATTTACAGCTCAATATCGGATAATACAGTAACAAATACTATATTTGCGTTAATGAAATATATGTATTTATGTCGTAGTCAGATCTTAGAAATTGATCACTTCATGAATTGACCAACGAGAACTGGCCAGATCGTTTAAACGTTAAAGTTTGATGATATTTCAATCCTCGATTGGCATATTTTCTTTAGACCTTTTATTGTCATCAATAATATGGTCAAAGGAGGATCGACATAATCATCAAATGTTAAAGTTTAAACGATCTGGCCAGTTTTAGTTGGCCATATCATGAAGTAATCAATTTTAAGATCTGGCCACGCCATTTACACAGGCTATACTTGTTAAAACCATCACCATAAATCTCTAACTTAGAACTAAAGTAAAACGTTAAGTATTTTTTTAAAATGGCACTTTTTACCTCTTCTCTAATGTCTGCTATACACGCTAGGTTATACCGGACCGGTTTACCTGTACAGTTATACCTGACAGGTTTACCTGTACAGTTATACCTGACAGGTTTACCTGTACAGTTATACCCGACAGGTTTACTTGTACAGTTATTCCTGACAAGTTTACTTGTACAGTTATACCGGTACAGGTAAACCAGAGCATGTATGTTGCTCATCTGTACAGGTTTCCATACAAGCTCACCAGACAAGTATAACTGTACAGTCAAACCTGTCAGGTATGCCCTAGCGTGTATGGCCACCTTTAGAGATCATCCTGATGGTTTTAATGACCATAATTGTGTTAATACATACATGCTATTACCGCAAATATATTTTTTACTACCATACCATCCTATGTTGAACTGCATATAGCAAAAAAACGTACGAAAATTTGAATTTCACATGCCACCCCTGGAGTAAAACCTTGAATGGAAGGTTATATGGGAAATGTATAGGTCATATGGAAAATGGCTTTTTCGTGTTCCAGCTTTCGTCGTCTGCCTTCCCCGAGCCCACAGCCCAGAAAGTGCTAAAGTACATGTTTTCTTTCGCAAACTTATCTAACTGAACACATCAGACTATCACCACCCTTGAATATTACCCTCTTTTCTTCATAGACAACAAGACTTTCTATAAAAGATAAGTACTAATTAAATCTTCCGCTTGCTATACAATTTTCTTCAATAATTAGTATAATATTGTTCAGCCATAAAGTTCAATTCGGCGTGACAATCTACGTCAGGTACTTGCACGCGCCTTGAAAACAAATTTCGCCGTTAAGAGATTCCACTTTACACTCGTAGTTTTAAAGAGTTGAATACAATAAGAGCTATAATATCCACCCAACACATATTTACAAAAGGCATTTTTGGACATGGTTATAGCCAAGTCCCCTGAAGAATCAGTACCTCTACCATGAGTTTAAAGCAATAGTATTTGTAGATACTCGATACCGACTACGTAAATATTTTGTATGGCAAATTTTACAGCGCCACTAGCGGTCACTTACGGAACCAAATTTTACCATACAAAATATTTACGTAGTCGGTATCGAGTATCGATAAATACTATTGCTTTAAACTCAAGGTAGAAGTACAGTACGCACATTCATGAACGGAAACTGGCCATATTAATAATAGAAGTTTTTCCCATAGCCTACTTAGAGCCATCCATAAATAACGTCACACGAATTTTATGATTTTATTATCTCTCCTCGACCTTGTCGTAGTTGGTCGCATTTGAGAGAGTGTGTGTATTGTGACGTATTCGTTGATTAAACTGAAACTTTAGTTCCGAAATTAGTTTTGAAACTCGCCGATAAAACAGTTTAGACCTTATTTTCATAATGATAAAGTTGGAAATATTGAAAGAAAGAAATACAATTCGTCGACCCCCTCTCCTTCCCTTAAAATGTGACGTCATTTGTGGATAAGCTCCCTATAACAATGCATGTACACTATCGATACAGTCGAAGTAGTAGTTCTCCCAAATTACTCACAATAAAAGCTTCTTTTAATACCTACAACAGTAAGTTATTCAGATAAGTGTACAGCCTCACCAAAACCGTGTTATATAAACCCGAAGAACATAGATCAAGTCATAATAGTATTTGCAGTCAAAAGTGCTTTACAAATATTTATTACTTCACAACATCGCTTTTAAAGAATTGTATCGACTCTCAACGAGTTAATAATATTTATATTCTATAGAATTACATTGTATAAATTTTATTTTATTTTAACACTCAACGACATACATTTATATTTTTACAGCGTGTACTACAATCCTTTACATTAAAAATACAATTTACAAGGTTTTAAGAAAAAAGTAGATAGCTACTTAATATGTCCATTTGAATTACAAATAAAGAAGAAAATAATTAATTTAATATTTATTATAAAGATCAGCCAAACCAAAAAAATAATGAAATAAAATATTTTGATCATACAATATGCTAATAATTATGACACCATCTTATCCAGTGTGATTGTGATTATTTAATCAATATATTACAAAAAAGTTGAGTTTTCATATTTAGCGAATAACAGGTGGACAAGTTTGCTCTCTTTCTAGCGCTTACCCGACATATAGCGTCATCCCAGTCTATCTTCACGACAATGGCTAGATTCGTTACAAAAAATAAATCTCAAATTCGCAACAACATCGAATAAAAACTGTCCACTTATGCCCGAGTCTATTTTCAAACGGAAACGTTCCAGCAGTTTAGTGTAAAAATCAGACTCTGGCACCGAGATCGCGAAGAAAATACTATTGAACGGAGTACGATGAAACAGGAATCCTTAGCATCACCCTGAATAAAACCTTTAACATTACATAACACCTATTTAACGTCTAATAGCACTACACTTCAGATATTCTCAGTTCACACGGGAGATTGTGTCTCTTTCTGACCAGTGGATATGGAAAAAGACAGCAGTATTTTTTTCTGAGAAAAATATTATTTAAAATTGGAAATGTAGTGCCGGTACGGGTTTTAGAAATGGTTCGTCACCTGATTGGTCAGTCAGGTGGGCGCCATTGCTGTGGTAGGAGGAGCTTGGTCCTCAGTCGTCGAGTCGCGCCGCTAGATGGCGATAGGTTTGTCGCGGCACTGTTCGACTACGTAGTTGGTGAATCGCTTGAGGAACTTGGGGTACTCTCGCTTGTACACCGCGCGGAGCACGCCGGCGGGCGCCCAGCCTCCAGGGTTCACTGGGAACAAAGCTGTTAGTTAGTTTCTGATTCAAACCTTAAGAGGCAGGGAGCAGGGTACATTGGTCGCCGAACAGATGGTCGAAGGGGATGAAAACTTCTAGAGACGATGGATGCGAGATGCACAGATCCGTTTGTTGTGGCGAGGACTATGTCTTAGGGGAAGCCTATGTCCAACAGTGGTCTTTTAAGAATATTATAATTTACAGAAGTATTTACCTGTACTGCAGTAAGCAATGTCGGTGGTGATGTTGTTCCTGGTGGGCTGCTCGCCGGCCGGGTACGTGGTGCGGCACGCCAGGCACACTGTCACGAACAGGCGGATGCACGCGCCCGTGTTCGACTGGAACAATCAAACAAACAAATCATTCATAAAAACCTTTCTTAAAACTGAAGTTCGGTTATGGAGCATATTCATTATGCGTACAGCTAAGGAGTGGAATTCCCTGGCGGAGTCTGTGTTTCCTGATTGCTACAACTTGAGAATGTTTAAGGGTCACAGCATACGGGTCACCGGCCGCTAACATAAGGCGACGCCACCGGCATATTTCCTATAGTTCTCATACATTTTATATATGGACTCGCCGCACACGGTTTACGCTGGTGGCCGCCACACGCTACATATCGCCGCTGGTTGTACCCACACTGGCCACTAGACACCGATACAAAACGCCGTCATACGCCAATCACGCATTTAAACTTACTTCGTCAGAGTCCATTATGATACTGTGTAGGAGCGACCGGCCACAAGTGTCTGTCGCGTGCTTCGGCTTCCTTTGTGACCGCTTTTAGCTCCTCGTGGCCGCGTTTTTAGCTGTGGCATGTGGCCTGTGTACGTCGCCGTACATAGGTCACATGCCACATGACTAAGTCAAGAGTGAACAGATTACATCTAGACAAGCATGCTCCATAGTCGCGTTCCATCAGATAAGATAGTGGTCAAACAACAGTTAATAAAAAAATGAAGGTTTAAGCAGAGGTATACTTATTACGTATCCGCCACTTACTTAGCAATCGGATTCGCGTTGGATCTCCCACCGCGGTAACGTACGAACCATATACAAGTACAATTACAACAATAAAGCAGAAGGCCTAAGGCGCTGCGTAAACGGAGACACTTTTTGTTCCAGTTACTGACACCGATGCACACGCCCTCGACTTCACACCGCCAGAGACAGGAACAAATGGAGGAATATCTTATGGGATAGAGTGATGAAACAGGGGGGTCACGACCCTCAGCATTAAGGAATACGACGCAAGGAGGGGGACTGACACAGAACACTTTTTAATCGTCATGACTAAGTGTTAAGTGGAAGCACCTAGACACAAAAAATTTTTACGTATGTGCAGAAAGTGGATGATTTCATACTGGTTCTATAGAAATCAAATATTCGTTGGTAGCTTGTATCTGACACAAGTGTCTTGTGTCAGATACAAGCTACCGAATCTTTGCGCCCTGTTTAAGTTGACTATTGTCAAAATAAGTAAACGGATAAATCAGAATTGATGGTGGCAGTAGCTACTATAGGTACTACAATTTGTCTTATACCCCAACACTGGACCTTGAAGTTGTCACGTTAGGCAGTAAATACTCACGGGATAATCAGCGTTGGTGGTGGAATGGTTGGTGACGGCGTAGGTCCCCGCGGAAGAGTGGCGCACGTGCGACCAGAACAGCGCGTCCCGCTGCGACGCCGGCCAGATGCGCTTGAACGTCTGGTGGAACACCAGCGCGTCCGAAGATATCTCCTCGACGATTGTCATCGTTTCTAATGTGGCTGGAACATAAATAAGTCAAATAAGTCACACTATAGAAAAATACTACTCACTGATTAATCACGAAATCTCAGAAACTATAACACCTACAAACTTAAAATTTGGCAGGCAGGTTTCTTTTAAGATATAGACATCCGCTAAGAACGGATTTTCCAAAATTCACTCCCTATGAGGACAAAACGGGGTTCCAAAATTTATATGGAGAAACCGACTTCAAGAAAACCAGAAGCTAGTAATTACAGACCGCTTACAGGGCTAAACGGATTTCGATGAAACTTAGTACACGAGTAGACCATGTCCTGGAATAGCACACAGGATTTATCCCGGGTTTATGCTCTTTTGGAATAATAGTTTGTATGCAACGCCGACCACTACCTACGAGTCATTCGACTCGCTCAGCTGACGTTTTCTTAAAGAAATTAATTTCGTACATGCGTAAATGTTTACGAGTTTTGAAAAAAAAGTAAATTATTTTTTAAGTTTTATCTTAATAAATAGTGTTTCATGTACCAGATCGACCCTCCACGGGATTAAAACGATTAAAATTTAACGGTGTATAATAAATATACAAGTACCACGCTTCTTAGTAATTTTCACTAATCTTATTACGCTGAAGGGAAAACTATTCGTATAATAATAATCCCTAACATTACAACTAAATATACAAATATAGGCCCATTTTCACAAGAGCGACTTTTTAACGCGTAGAAAGAAAAATTCGTACTTGATTATTAAATCTGGTCATTGAACCGAGTGTTGGAAATACAAAAGCATGTTCCTTTCTGCATTCCAGCCTGCTTTGTCCTCAATTATTTATAGTGATTTGTCAGTACAGGACAAAATATACTGTACCTCAACTAGCTAGGTCCCAGATATTCTATGACCATGTACCGTAAGCATAATCTCTTAAGTTATTTATGTATTTACTTTTTAATAACCAATTTTATTTATGTTTGACGTTGTTCAAGGCAATGGTTAGTATTGTTATCGAAGGACGATGAACCCACAATGGATTTAGCATAATTTAACGGAGTAAAACATGAACATTTTTAAATTTGACAAAATATTGACAGTTGACAAGATAATCTCACGCAAACATAAGGCTTATGTTTTATTTATTTTTAAAATAATGTAAAATTTTAAAGCATTTAAATTATTCATGAATAACGGGTGCTAAACGATACTGCACGAATTTTCATCGGTTACGGCTCGCGGTTTCGTCACACAGTTTTTGCCATAAAAATATTATGGTTATACTGCCTCGTTGAAGATCGCAAACACGACTAGTGTGGAGTCCTTCATTGGATAAAAGTGTTATTGGGTGTTTCCATTGGGAATTACTCTTCACTACTCAACTCCGTACTTCGGAAATTACGTAGAACCTTAGGTCTTTCACCCGATCTCTTAAAGATCGTGTCCAATTGCCGTCCCACCGCTATGAGAATAAAGGAACAGAAAATGGACCTGTGTTTGCGCACACGCTTGCATATCTCCTGCGGGATTGGTTTATCTCCATTCAGGGGCTTTACCATGACGTGTTAAAATGTCAGTCGTGCGAGTCAGAAAGAGGGATGGAACTATACACTATATAGCACCATCCTTTTAACAGTTCAGTTTAGGCCTTAAAATGGATCCCGTTATGAGTTCGTTAGCAATCTGGAAATCTGGTCGGGAGTACACTTATTTTTACTAGCTTTTTCCCGCGACTTCGCCCGCGTGCATAAAATATAACCTATGTCACTCAGGAATAAAGCAGCTTTCTATCGGTGAAAAAATTTTAGCAATCAGACCAGTACTTCCAGAGATTACCTCCTACAAACAAAAAATACAACATTACCTCTTTATTATATGAGTGTAGATTATAAAAAGTCATCAAAATACTCACTTTCCCACTCATACCGGTATCTTGGATTGAAGAAGTAGTGACACATCTCGCGCGCCGTCACTCCGCGCACCTTGTGCATCGCCTTCAGGGGATCTGTCACCATGCCGTCCACTTCCATTTCCCTGAGGAATGTGCACAAATTGAGCAACACGGTACATTATGGTTTATTGTAGACTGGTTATACCGTGTATATGCATGCAAAGCTTGCCCTGTGATATTATAAGTTTTCAAATTAATATGTGTGCATTTATCTTATTCAGTGCCCAAAATTAAATCTATAAAAATAATTCGCCCTTTACCGTATCTGGTACGTTCTTCTTTTTTACCAAGAATAATGTAAAGATCATAATTATATACACCGAAATATTGAAGTTCTATTTTAAGGCAGTAAAATACTACGCCTTCCAAATGAGAATAGGACCGATTCCTTTTTTTTTTGACATCTCGTCGTACTGTCAAATCGAAGAAATTTTGAAGAACTTAAAGATGAGTAAAATTGAAGAACTGGATTCTCAATAAACTTTTTTCGTTCACAGTTCATAAGTAAATTAAATTTTTCATAAATTAATTAATGTTTAAAAATTTATTTCCTCGATTTGACAGTAAATCGTGACGTCACAACATGGCGGGCGATCCTATTCTTATTTGGAACGCATTGTACAAACCATTACTCACTTTAAATTTGACAACAATATTATACACCTCCATGCCAATATATTGTACTGATCAGATAACGATAGAAAAGAAGAAAGTCTCATCTACTTATTTAAAAAAATCATTTTCATCAACAACCAACCCCAATTTAAAAAATTAAGATATGCTAAATTCTAATACTTTACACTACAGCCATTACCAATCTCAAAAAACATAGAAATTTTCGATCTTAGAAAGAGGCACCGTGAGAAAACTTATAATAACTAGAAAATAGCCCAAAACTTTCAAGCAATATTGTCACTAAAACTACTGGATATCATTACAAATATTACAATAAGCTACATATTTACCCCCTTATTCATAAAATGATTAAATTTTACACTTTAGTAATATGTTAGTATTTATAAAATAGGCTTGAAAATTAATTTTAAAGGTTCATTAACAAAATATAAAACTCAAAAGGACCAGTCTTGAGGTTCTTATGTATGTAGGTATTAGAATTTATTCAAACATCAAAACTAAGCCTTTTAGGTTGTAAGCCAAAAGCCTGTGTTCCGAAATGTTGTTTTAATCCCTCAAATATCGCAAGACTCCGCTTTGAGTCATAAGAGACAACGCCCACAATAACAGCGGCACACCGTTAATTCAAAAGCAGTTGTTTCAAAATACTTTGCTACTTTGCGTTTGGTATGAAGAGATACTCTTTTGAGAAGTTAAGGAAAAAAGAGTAAACCCGGAATTTATATCCCAAAAACCCGTTACCCAGAACCGTTTGGACAGAACACACTATTTACAAAAATGCAACATTTATTTACTTATATTATAAACAGATCCAATAATGTATATGAATAAAGGGGTAAACCATATGTAAGCAAAAGTAGTACAAGAATGGTGTCCACATACCCACTTCTACAAACATTGTCCACGTACCTCCTGTACATCCGCATGTCGCCCTCCTCCGCGAACAGCTGCCAGCCTATCTCGCCACCCACGCCTTCAAACGCCGCCTGGATCTGCTCGCTGGATATCCTGTCGATCTGGAAAGGCCACGTTAAATAGTCAATATATATCAGGTTTTTGGCCTCACAAAAGCAACTACTGACTGGATTCCGAACAGCAGGAGCCGGCGATGCGGTAGATCCAGAAGAGGGCGATGGCGTGACGATTTGGCCTCCTACCTTAAGGATTCGCCAAGTAGGACATAAAAGAGTGGAACAACGGAAGAGAGGTCTTTGCCCCGCAGTGGGACATAACGGGCTCATAATTTTAACATCAAATATAACTTAAAAGAAGTAAACTTTTAGTTTATATTTCCTAGCTAGAAAAGTCAATATCACACGGAGAAGGCATATATCACACGGGCGTCGCTCACACGAACTTGAGCCGAGGCGGTGTCAAAGTGCTGGTGCACTTCTACGTTTTCTTAAGAATAAATGACTAATGATAAAATGGTACTACACCGTTGGTGGAAATGTATCAAGCAGGGAAAGGAACATGCCACCATAAGAACGTATCAACAGCGTATCATACCCGTATATAACGGTTTTAGTGACCATAGCAACCGCGTGTCATCTACATTTAAACAAAGTTAGATAACAGAGACATCTGAAAGAACCCTTTTACTCTTTTTTTACTCTCTACTTAGAATCAACTTAACACAAAGATAATTAATTATTTATGTAAGTAACTGCAGTCTCTTGAAACAATATCAGAACTTCTAAGGGCCTATGCACACGCGCCGTTGACGTTATCGAAACGTGCGTCGACGGCGCGCTTTATCCCATTAAAAGACTACAGACTGCATCAGACTCACATGCGTATCACGTCTGTATAGCAACGCATTTAAAAAACGTGGTGTGCACAGGCCCTAACTTGTTTTAGAAGGAATATTAATAGAACACACATTCATAAATGACTCTTGTCGTTAACAGTATCTCTGTGAAGAAATGATAAACGAAATGTTTCCCTTATCGCACCATTGACCCAGAATATGAATATATCGCGGTATTTTCATCAACTACCTGGCCTGTGGTAATTTGGATGGCATTAAGTTTTTGGGGCAGCGGCGAAGTGGGACAGCCTTAGTTGAAAGGCTTGATCAAAATAATCCATTATATACAGACGCCAATATAAGTACAAGTAATCCAGGGTGTTATTGGGTGTATTACACGGTTATTAAACCCCAAGCTAGTTGATAAAAAGCTAGACATGGACTTCACCCGGTAGAAACTGGCTTAGATGAGGCAATGCACGCATTCTCAGGTAAGACAATTCTCAAACGCGACAAAAGAAATACGATCACCTTACCTCAGCCCACAAAGTGTGTACGGTGAGTCGGTTGTCAATGGCCGGTGGTGGCAGTTCGACCTGGTCACGTGTGTGGACGCTAGGTGGCACCACCCGTGCACACCGCTCTTCCTCCATCTTATCGAAGCCTGTCTCCACTGCATCATAGAATTCGTCATCTGGCAGGGTGGAGTGAGGACCCTCCTGTAAACAAAAGAGAATATATTCATTATTATATCCATATATTGTAAAATGTTTAAATTTTACACATCACTGTGATTATACTAATAAGGTAAGTAACTAAAATCTTCAGTTAGAGGCACTATTATTATTAATAAAATTATTGTAATTGATTGGACAACGCAAAACGAACTAAAGTACGCCATTTTATGTCCCAAACTTTAAACCATAATCCTGAAAAAAGATTAAACCTTTCTCCTCACTCGCGTTAAGTTATATTTTATCCAATATTACCTATTGTATTGACTTTGTGGTATACACAGTTTGTTGCCCATCCTCCAAAAAGGAAAGCAACATTGTCATACGGTCGTTCAGATTTCAGATTTAGTTCTACAATGTGTGGCTACCCGTAACTTTGTTTTAAATTAGTCAAACGAACTGTAGGTACCTACCTAGCTAGACTAATGCATGCATTAGTGTATTTTCTAATTAGTGAGTGTTGGAGATAAAACCTTCTTGCAAGCTTCCTAAATTATATGAAAAAATATGACACTTCTATTTGTCACTTGTCTTCACTTGTTTTCTGTAAAATATATTGTTCACACCGAAAATTATTAAAAAACTAATTTGCATTGAGCATCCAGTCATTGATTTTCATCAGAATACCCATAATTCTCGCACATGGTCCATAACGAGCCGGATGAAATATAATTAAGAAGATCAGCGATTATTTTCAAGAAAAAGAATAGAGACTGACTTCCACGCTGAATGGAGGTTCATGAGTTCACTGCTGGAGAACTGGATTGATTTCAAGCAAGTTAGTTAGTGGTGTACAGTTATAATTACGCTAATATCGTCACCCAACACTCAGGTAGTATATATAAGTAGTCATACTAAGGTCAGTACTATTTTATTAAATTACCAATTATATTGTGTTTGAGTAAAATCATTAGGTACTTTGTTGCATTGTGATTAGTATTTTATTCAACAGCAATGTTAAGTTTAAACTCATACTTTTAACAGTATAGTTAGCTATTTTGCTACATTATTAAACTTACATTATATTAAGCTGTAACTAATTACATAACTACTTAACAGTGGTATTAATTTTTAACAAGTATCTTGACATAATAAAAATATTTGAGTGTTAGATATTAGTACAAGTCATTGTTATAAATTATAGTTAGCAGTCAGAAAGGGCATAGACTACAGCTAGGCGTATAATTATTGAAATTATATTGTTGTTTTAATTTTTATATTCCTGTATCAATGCCAGGTTGACAACACTCGTCTCCCAGAATGTCTGAGGAAAAGGATTTAATTAAGAAGCGAGGCAGCTTCAAAGGTCGCTTGACTAGTTTCCTCAATTTTCTGGACTCATTCAAGGACAAGGAGCTATCTAGCTGTGATGTGTCCGAGTTGCAGTTGCGCATGGGCAAGATAGAGGCGTTGTATGAGCAGTATGATGAGGTACAGTTACGTCTAGAATGCATTGTTGACGACATCAACTTACAATATTCTCAGCGTTCCGAGTTTGAGTCTATTTATTATAAAACCTTATCTAGAGCCCAGAATATTCTGACTGACTACAATAAAGATAATAAATCGATGGAAAGTTGTAAAAGTACTCGTGTTAGCATAAAGCAGCCGGTTAAATTGCCAACGATTCAGTTACCAAAGTTTAGCGGATTATATTGTAATTGGCTTGAATTCCGCGACACCTTTACTAGCCTAATTCATTGTAATGATGACATAGACGCAATCAATAAGTTTCACTACTTGCGAGCATCACTTGAGGGAACAGCTGCTATAGTTATCAAATCCATTGAGTTTTCTTCAAGTAATTACTCTGTGGCATGGTCATTGTTATGTGATCGGTTTGACAACAAAAGATTACTGGTTCAGAATCATATAAGTTCATTATTTACTATTGAATCAATTACAAAAGAATCTTCTGTTGCCATTAAGAATTTGATCGATCAGTTAAATAAAGACTTGCGAGCTTTAGAGTCATTAGGGGAGCCTGTGAAACACTGGGATACACTTTTAATCTACATTGTCACACGAAAACTTGATCAAAAAACCTATCGTGAGTGGGAGGAGTGCAAAGGTAGGATAGACAAGGATGGCTTAATCACGTTTAACGCATTTATGCAATTCTTACGCAATCGAGCCGACCTCATCGAGACCCTGGAACTCCCCCGCAATCATTATTCGCAATCACCAGGTAAATCAGGTCCTAAGATCAAGTCAATGGTAGCACAATCTCCTATCAATTCTAGCACTGACTCAGCTTCTAAACCTTGTCCTAAATGTAATAACAACGATCACACATTAAATAATTGTCCACAGTTTCTCGCATTGAGTAACGATGACCGTCTCAAATCATTACCTAGTTATAAGGTATGTTTTAACTGTTTTCGTTCCGGACACTATGCTAACAAATGTAAAAAACCAGGCTGCAAACTATGCAAACGTAGGCACAACACATTAGTTCACGTACATTCTAATGGCACTGTATCGAATACACCTAGTGGTAATTCGATGAATAACTTGTCTGCTACGACTGAAACGAATAACGTAGCTTTATCCGCAAACATTGCATCTCCGTGTGGTCATACGCAACGAGATGTGTTGTTATCAACCGCTTTGATCAAATTAAGAGACCACAATGGGTGTGTGCATCTCGCTCGCGCGGTGCTCGATAGTGGTAGCACGTCTTCACTCATAACAGATAGGTTGTGCAATAAACTTAACTTAAAAACTAGCCAGGTAGATAGATCAATCCTTGGAATCAATAACGTCACTTCGCACGTAGGTAAAATATGTCGGGTTAAGGGTACGCCATTAGATGATAGCTTTGTATTCGAACTAAATTGTTTTGTTCTTCCGTTCATTACGAGTAGTGTTCCGTGTCGTCAGATAAATATTTCTGATTTCGACTTACCCTCGAATATTACTTTAGCTGATCCTACTTTTTATAACCCTGCCGATGTTGATATTTTAATCGGCGCTGATCTTTTTTGGGATTTGTTAGGATCTCAAAGACTAAAGTTAGGTACCGGGAAACCAATATTATGTGAAACCCGTCTAGGATGGATAGTTTCCGGTCCAATTACTCAGAATACTATCTCACTGCTGACGAATGACGTAAAGTGCAATATGTCTAAAATGGTTGCCGACAGCGATGGTGACTGGGAAAACCTCAAGTCAGAATTGACAAAGTTTTGGCAATTAGAGGAGGTGAATGCGAAGTCTTCCAATTCTTATATGCCTGAAGAGAAATTGTGTGAAGACAATTTCGTTACAAATACGACACGATTGTCTGATGGTCGTTTTTGTGTTCGCATCCCCCTTAAGAAAGATCCTTCAATTTTAGGAAATTCTTTTAATAAAGCCACACATTGTTTACATTCTTTAGAGCGTAAATTAAAGGTTAAGACGAACTTTAGTAGAATGTATCATGACTTTTTGTCAGAATACGAGTTACTTGGTCATATGACAAAAATTAATAAACCTAATTTATGTTTGGGTTATTTTATTCCACATATGGGAGTTTTACGCGAGTCGAGTACCACGACCAAACTTCGTGTTGTTTTCAACGCTAGTGCTTCTACTTCGACGGGAGTGTCCTCTAATGACCTACAGATGGTTGGGCCAACCGTACAGGACGGTCTATTGTCTATACTTCTTCGCTTTAGAGTCCACAAGTATGTTTTATCTGCGGATGTGGAGAAGATGTATAGACAAATAGTCGTCCACCCGTCGGACAGATATTTACAACAGATTGTTTGGCGTGATAATGTTAGTGATCCTATTAATGTTTATCAATTAAACACCGTCACGTACGGTACGGCCAGTGCGCCATTCCTTGCGACACGATGCCTTAAACAAGTAGGACTCGACTGTAGGAACCCTAAGATATCGGAAATCATCCAACATGACTTCTATGTCGACGACTTGCTGACCGGAGGGGATGACTTAGATGAAGTAAAGTTCATTCGCACTGAAGTCACCAAAGCGCTTGCGTCGGCATGTATGCCATTGAGAAAGTGGAAGTCAAATGATTCTCAATTATTGTCGAATGCTGTCCCTGCGTCATACGATTTGAACATTGGACAAAATGAGCCAGAAAAGTTGCTTGGTCTCTGTTGGCATATCGGCACTGATGAGATAGGGTTTCCTATAGGTCTGACTAAATCTTCGACTAGGTACACAAAGCGTGACTTGTTATCCGTTATTGCGCGAATCTTTGATCCCTTAGGTCTGTTAGGTCCTATTGTTATTACTATGAAGATCTTGCTACAGAAAATGTGGTTAGATAAATTATCATGGGATCAACCATTACCTAATGAGATTTGTAAACAATGGGAGATTATTATTAAATCTTTACCTCTTTTAAATCATGTTCGCATTCCGCGACTTGTAGTCTGCAATTCATTTACGGAGTTAGAACTCCATATTTTCACAGACGCGTCTGAGTCCGCGTACGGTGCTTGCGTCTACATTCGCAGTGTTAATGCTAAGGGTGAGTACATGGCTCGCTTGTTAATGGCAAAGAGTCGAGTTGCTCCCATCAAGCCTACGACAATTCCGCGACTGGAGTTATGTGGTGCGGTAGTCGGTTCTCGTCTTCACGAGAAGGTGATGAGCTCACTTCGAGTGAAGATCAGTCGGGTTTATTGTTGGACTGATTCAACCATTGTCTTGGGATGGTTACAGATGATGCCTACCAGACTTCAGCCCTTTGTGCGCAACCGCGTTGCTGAGGTTTTGGATAAGTCGGGTAACTGTACTTGGAGGCACGTCCCAACAGATCAAAATCCAGCAGACCTAATATCTCGTGGCATGGATATTAGTGATCTGCAGGAGTCAGATCTGTGGTGGAAAGGACCAGATTTTTTAAAACTAGATTCGTCTGAATGGCCTTCTCAAATTACGAGCCCAGGACTACAATCGTTACCGGAGACTCGACCTAAAATCATATTACATGTTGTAAACGATTCGAAACCTGAAGTTTTAATTGATTTTAGGCGTTATTCCAATTACACACGGCTCGTACGATCTGTTGCCTACGTATTACGATTTATTAAGTCATGTAGAAAGCATTACCCTAAAACCAAATACTTGTCACATGATGAGGTACAAGATGCACTAACTCTTGTCATTATTAAGAGTCAGATTCAGTCATTTTCTGAATACCAATTATTTTTGAACAAAAAGAGTTTACCTAAAAAGAGCGCCCTTCTAAAGTTTAATGTTTATTTAGACGATAATAATGTAATGCGAGTAGGAGGACGTCTCGATAACTCTAATTTTGCTTATAGTAAGAAACACCCTATTTTATTACAGTCCACTCATGATTTCACTAAACTATTATTTAATTTTGAGCATAAAAGGCTGATGCATGCTGGCCCACAATTATTATTAGCTTCCATTAGGGAAACTTATTGGCCAATAGGAGGTCGCAAGTTGGCGAAAGCCTGTTATCATAAGTGTGTTTTGTGTCACCGTATGAAGGGTAAGGTTGTAGCTCCCTTAATGGGTAACTTACCACGAGAACGCCTTCGTCCAGGTTATCCCTTTGAAAGCACAGGCGTTGATTACGCTGGCCCTATTATGTGTGCTAGTCGCCAGGGCCGTGGATGTAGGTTAGTAAAGGTGTATGTCGCTATTTTTATTTGTTTCACAACCAAGGCCATTCATTTGGAGCTCGTTGGTGATTTAACTAGCAATAGTTATTTACTGGCTTTGTATCGGTTTATTTCTCGGAGAGGTAAACCTGCTGATATTTTTTCCGATAACGGTACCTCATTTGTCGGTGCATACAACGACCTTTCCAAATTTTTAAAATTAAATAGTTTGTCCTTGGGTGAAAGTGCAGCAAACGACGGAATAAGGTTCCATTTTATTCCCGCCTACACCCCACATTTCGGTGGACTCTGGGAGGCGGGTGTCAAGTCAGCAAAGTATCACCTTCAGAGAGTGTTGGGAAATTGTAACTTGACTTTTGAGGAGCTGTACACCACACTAACCAAGATTGAAGCCATCTTGAACTCTCGTCCATTGACGCCGTTGTCTTCAGATCCTGCAGATTATACTCCGCTCACGCCAGGACATTTTCTTGTGGGACGGCCACTTACTTCTTTGCCGCAACCTGATTACCAGGATAGCTCTGCCAATTATCTGTCTCGTTACCAGAGGATCGAGCAGCTTCGCCAGCATTTCTGGAGCAGATGGAGCAAGGAGTATGTTGCAGAATTGCAACAACGCTCCAAATGGCGTTCCTGCAAGGATGGCTTGATGCTGAACTCCTTGGTGGTGATCAAGGAAGACGATCTTCCTCCGTTGAAGTGGAGACTTGGACGGATCGTGGCTGTTCATCCAGGAACGGATGGTATCGCCCGTGTAGCTGACATTCGGACGTCTACTGGAGTCGTTCGACGGGCATTCAACCGAATCTGCCCTTTGCCTGTGTCTTCAGAATCTGGTTGAAACCATTGGTTTCAACGCCCGGGGAAATGTTGGAGATAAAACCTTCTTGCAAGCTTCCTAAATTATATGAAAAAATATGACACTTCTATTTGTCACTTGTCTTCACTTGTTTCTTGTAAAATATATTGTTCACACCGAAAATTATTAAAACTAATTTGCATTGAGCATCCAGTCATTCATTTTCATCAGAATACCCATAATTCTCGCACAGTGAGAGTTTGAAGCTACTACTTGCAACAAGTAATTATATTATTTAATGTAGATCTGATATTTTGAAAGTAACATCGTACATAAATGTGGTCTTCAAAAAGATCATTTTCAGAATTTACGAATTCTAGCCAAAGCCTTGGCTTTTAACAACCTGCCGATATTTTTAGAAAAAATATGCAGAAATTAATGATAAATAAAATTGTACTTAGAATAAGTTAGATCTCGAGAGTCCTCTTCATCCTATCTTGTCATTGCTAAACCTAACAAGGTCCACGATTGTTCCAAGACTTGTTTTACCTACCACTTAGCTTACTTCCTTGAATAGGTAATGAAATCATATTTTTATTTCCTGAATTTCCTGCTAGTGTCTGAGTTTCCCTTGAATTACAAACTAAGAGTATTTAAGTCAAGAGTAAATTAGAGAGACTTTTAGGCAAGTGTGCTCCATCGCCGACCAAATCATCGCTTACCATCAGGTGAGATGGTGGTCAAACGCGAGAATATAATAATAAAAAAAAACTTCAGAACCATACTGCTCGAGTTTACATCAACAGTTGCGTTACCATTACAAAAGCGACTAACAAAAGTAAACAACTGTATTATAAAGTAGTAAGTAAGTATCCATAGCCTCAAGATAATTTTATTCCGCGTGGTTCCGACCTACATACATACTTAGAGCCAGTCACACAGCCGTGAGGACACGTTAGCAAATGAAATTCGGTTGATTGCGCGATCCAGGTGATGGCCTGCCTCGCATTATTATTAGTTACGGCTAGATAGCCGACTGTCAAGCCCAAGGGCAATGGATTTACGAAACAGGAAAAGAACCCGTGTTTTGTTACCTTTTTAACTAATGAAGACATGCTATACACAAATCGTGTGTAGAAATGTAATTATCTATGACCTATTGAAATGTATGTTTTACAAGGTTTTATTCAACTTTGTTTGTTTGTAAGTATGTATGTTTTTTATTTATCCCTAATC
Organism: Mythimna albipuncta; assembly: GCA_929112965.1. Taxonomy (NCBI): domain Eukaryota; kingdom Metazoa; phylum Arthropoda; class Insecta; order Lepidoptera; family Noctuidae; genus Mythimna; species Mythimna albipuncta. Next base: position 7,699,117 of record OV815974.1, on the reverse strand, counting down.
GAACTGAATAGAAAATTGGTATACTTATGTAATTTAGACAACCATGAGCTGGTCTGATAATGGAGTCGGATAGTGGTCATAGAACACAGAAAGCACAGTTAGCGCAGCGATTGTGCGGTCGGCTACTGCTGCTATTGCAGGTTCGACACCCGCACGAACCAAAAACGTGTACGGCCTAGAGATGTGCCGTTGCCAGCAATATTGCCGTAAAGTGGGAATATTGCCCGAAGTATGAATATTGGTGGCAATATTGTCAGCAATATTCCCATATTGCCGGCAACGGCACAACTCAAGTACGGCCTACAGATAGTTGTACCGGGCCTGGCTGTATTGTGTATGTGAGTTTACATGTTTGTAAATGTATTAAGAATACAGGAGTAACTCCTAGCCTTAGTAACTACTGAGCGCGACAAGATAACCCAGGAGTGTTACGCGATGGCTCGCGTTGTTACAACTAGGCCTGCCACATTTCTATGGGACAGAAAGAGATCGTACGATGAGCTACACTGCATTAGGGAACCACAGTATATAGTGAAACGTGGAAAGAGATAAGGGATACGATTGCCTAAAGGTAAGCTTAGAATGTTACAAGGCTGAATGCACACAACCAGCTGGCTAAATAAGCAACACTGAAAAATCGATGCACTAAACGCTAAGCGATAACGTTTTACGATGTTCATAAAACAGGTGAACTAAATTATATTTAAGTAACATATAATTGTTGCAGACATCGTTAATCATGGTTTAAGTTATTCGCAACTGGTTTTGGTGTCATAGATGAAGCAGTGGGTCAATTCGCTTTATAGAGAAAATGAAAAGCAAATGCATCGTCGAAAAATCCAGAGATCCGTGATGTGCAAAGGTATGAAATCTTAGGTAGGGTAAACTATTCATTATCTTCCTATTTTACTTGAAATCGGTGCAACTGCAACACGTTTTTTTTTTTTCATTCTGTCCTGTAAACCGTCAGTCACGCTATTACTGACTCCATTTTCTTAAATATCACTCCTCACACAAACCGCACATCACCTCCATCTCTTACTTTCCATTCACATAAATACTCATAACTCTGATCCGTTAGATCCCTTTTCTTCACATGACCATACCAAGACAAACGATTCCCCTTCAACTTATCAGTCACTGGCGTCTTTCAAACATCCTCTAATATACTCATTATTCTCTTTATCCATTCTCGTCAATCCACATGAAAAGTAGCGTAAACTATTTAATAAAAATAGACATGTGAATAACTACTAGTTCAAACAGCTTGATAATACAACACCACAATATCAAGATTACGAAGCTTGAAGCTATCACAGCACAATCCATGATCACAAAATAACAAAATTACATATAATTCCACTCATAATTGTAATAGTTTTTCGTTGTTGTTTATTTACCACAATGACGTTTAATGTTTTCAGAGTGACAAGCCGAAATTATCTATGATAAAAATCACTGGTGATCTCTGAAATGATGATTTGAATCCAAAAAAAGTTTATAAGGATGTTCTGAAAAATGGTGCAAAACATTTGATAGTGTCGATTCAGTCAGTGTTTCTGATTTTGTTTCTTATAGTGAAAGGTACCATGGATACCCTGTACAGAGCATGCCTGGAGAAGGTAGAAACAATCGCTCATGTGATACTTGAGTGCCGAGTGGAACTGAAATATTCACCATATAGATACTCTAAGTCTTTAGGCTTACCGATTTCTGTCAAAGATACCTTGAACAAGCCGGCAGGCTTCTGCAGAGAGGTGCACTAGCTGGAATAATGTCCTCTGAATCATTACCGTCATGACCCACGCACACAGAACCATCATGGATTAAGTGTCGAAAGCAAACTCAAATTTTTGGAGTTGTGAGACTAGTCAGTAGCATATGTTTGTACATGTCTTGATTGTTTGTTTACATCGAGTTTCCTTTGCCAATGTTTTAGAAGTAAATCATGAGTATTCGTATACACTGTGTATCAGCGATTAACTCGAACCGTGACGAACAGAACGACTAAACAATGATTTCAGTGCTCACACGAGAAATGATGCATGAAGGTCACTTACAACTGTATGTTTTGATACCGCGCTTACAATATTATTTTGATCAAATCTGCTGTAATCTGATGCTAGTATGAAAACATTATAATGACCTATTTGTGTTAAAAAGTGTGGGGCGTACAAACATGTACATATAGGCAATAAAACAAATGTTAAATTGTATGTTTGATTGTATGTTCCTGCAATTATCTATCTCTGAGAGTAATAGTGCGATTAGGAAAAATATACATTTCCTAAAACGATTAACTACCGTCGAAAATAAGAGGCTGCTATTTATGGCGGAAAAATATCCTGTTATTGTAGGACAAATCAAAGGAAAAAATGCGGGAAAATCTAATATTAAATAACTATTTGACGCCGTAGTTGGCATGTTCGTTGGACGATTGGCTGCTGTTGCTTTGCCTGTCGCGGTTTCGATTTCCACACGAAATAAATATTTGTATGGCCTTTAAAGAGGTGTTCCAGGTCTGGATGTCTCGTGTATGTGAGTGTACATATTTGTGAACGTACCTACAATACAGAACTAATCAATCCGTTACGAATCATAAAAAAATACTACGACTTGAATCTATATCGAAACGTGATTTTCTATATTACAATTCTGTTACTGGTTGAACCAATATCGTTTTTTTTTTTATTTCTATTAATTTTTTAAATAAACTTATCGGATCCTTTAACTTCTAGTGTAGAGTCAATCGCGATAGCACACCTACCTATTGCAATGCCATGAAAATGGAAAAATGCAAAGAAAAGAAGGTGGCTATGCTTCCGGAATACCAAATACCGAATATAGAACAGACAAACATTTTGATATGCACAGACATATAAACAGATTAGTTTCTGCCATACAAACTTTGGACCCCCGTTTCGTTCCCTTAGACTCTTTAGAGGATTTTTTTTTCCACAACTAACACATAACGCCGTCTAGTCCCAAGCTAAGCAGAGCTTGTGTTATGAGTACTAGACAACTGATAAACATACTTATATATTTCTAAATATAGATAAATCACACCCAGACACAGAACAAATGATCATGCTCATCACACAAACATTTGTCCTGGGTGGGAATCGAACCCACGACCTCTAGCATAGCAGTCAGGGTCACTAACCACTAGACCAACAGGCCAATCAGATTAATTTTGAAAAACCCTTTCGCCTACGTCTTTAGAGGAACCCTTGTGCAAAATTCCACGCCCCTAATAAGTTGTCAGTCAGTCAGTATCACCTTTTATATATTTATAGATCAATTTAATACATAAAGAATGTGTGTTACTCTGATTCTACGAGACGAAACCGCCGAATGAGGCAACCATGTCGGAGTCAGGGCAGATATAAATACTACGAATTACCCCGGTTTAGCCGGTGAGTGGATAATACCAGAACAAGGGCTTAAAATACCATCAGATAAACATTCACGTTCAAACATTTCGGTAACAGGTAAATTCCCTTGAGAAAGATGAATTTTAATAATTATTTTTGGGGATCGGACATAGTTTGTTTTTCTTTTAAAGAGGAAAGTGTAGAATATATTTATGTAAAATAGCGTTTTTTTTTTTCATGTAGATCAATTCGTCTTTCAATTTTGACAAAAATCATTACAGCATCCATAGGCGTAAAAGATTTTAACAGTAGGTACATAAGATTGAGCGTTTTATTACATTATTAAAAGAAATACGACTAAAAAACAGTAAAAAAGATCGCCATATCTTACAGCCAAAAATGTAAAAGATCTCTTCTTGTTTTTACACAATATCGTCTAGAAGTATTTTAATTTCTCTTTCGCAAGTTTGCTGGAACACAGTTCTATATAAATAAGCAGTTCCTACTTTGGTAATCGTATTTATAATGTAATAACAGTGTCCCTTTTTACATTTATAAGTACTAATATAATAAAGCGGTAGTTTTTTTCTGGAACTTCCACTCAGATTAGGAAAAAAAAATCTTCAGTATGAGTTAACCAAGTACCTGACGAATAGTATACGCTTTATAATATGGCCCTACGACCCATGGAAGCTGAGCAGTAACCAAAGACGCAGATGAAACTATGAAACAATATTCAAAAATATCTCCAAAAGTTACAACATATAAAACTAAAAATCACCAGAAAATTACCCAGGGTATCCTTAAACTCTCAAAGGACAAAATAGCAACCTGCTCTTCAAGCATATTTTATCTTTACGAGGCAAAGCTTTTAAACTGCAATATTCATAAATCATAAGGTCGGGATGGAACATTTTACACCTGTTTCAACCGTCCCCTGATAGTGTATGTAGGTTAGACATGCTTTGCGCCCTAAATAAGAACAATGGCTGTCTGGGGGTACCTACGGTGACCTCGATTGGTGGCGTCTGGGTTAACGAAGGGTAATTAGCGGGCTAGTGTCTTTTCAGCCATTATTATGGGTTATTAGGGTTAAAGTACCTGCGTGCCTTTTTATTACGGTGCTAGGCAATATTTATACTCAATCAATTCACTTTCACTACATTATATCGGTTAGATTATTGAGTTAACTTCGCTTTGCAGCTACATGAATATTGTCAAATCAGTGTGTCAGTAATCAGTACTATGTTTGTGTCAGAATTATTTTATTCTAAACTTTATGATCGTAAACTCTGCACGGTAAAGGTCGCCAGAGTCCGATGAATGCTAGACTCACAGAACCAGTCATTTTGGCGACGCTTGGGGAGGCCTATGTCCAGTAATGGCCGTCTGACGGTTGAAAAGGTGGTGATGAATTCCCTACACTTAATTAATAATAATAATATTCCACAACTATCACACAACGCCGCCTAGTCCCAAGCTAAGCAGAGCTTGTGTTATGGGTACTAGACAACTGATAAACATACTTATTCTAAATACATACATATTATAGATAAATTACACCCAGACACAGAACAAATGATTATGCTCATGACACAAACATTTGTCCTGGGCGGGAATCGAACCCACGACCTCCGGCATAGCAGTCAGGGTCACTAGCCACTAGACCAACAGGCCAGTCGATATATTATGGATTGGATGGCCAATTGATATATTATTATGATTATTATGGACATGTCATACCTAGACACACGGCAACGTGTAAGCTAAGTTCACGTGACAAAAAGACGACATTGGCTTGTTCTTCTACTTTCAATGTTCATATTAGGTATATATTTATCTTAGACGAGGTAAACATCTTATAACAAATACTAAGTATGTGTTTTATGTTCATAATAATGTCTTACAATAAATACATACTTCACAAACGTTTGAAACAATCTCACGACAATAATTATTTTAAAACCCCGTAATTTGTGAGAAGTTATCTTTTATTTCTATTTGTTAAATGTCAGTACATTTTATTTATTTACCGAAGAACAAACCTAATGAGATATGTAAATGACAACATTTACATTATGGTGTACAGATAAGTGGTACGATAACACAAACGCTGTTGCTAGAAAGAATATTAAAATGAAACACCTTATTTCAAGGATTTAAGATTCATATTTCAGTATATTAGATAGACTTTCCATTAGTTTATTTGAAAGTTTAACGACTAAGCATCATCAGTATTTAAATAAAACATAATAGGTACCTAAAAATTTAACCGCCTCTAATTGTTCATTCTTTACGAATTTCAAAAGCCAATTTATTTGAAACAAACTACGACCTGGCTCAATTAAGCTAATTTAAGTAACGCATTTCATCGCGTGTTTGTTTTAGTAATACAATCATTTAAATGCCAGCATTCGAGCATTCGTAAAAAATATGGGATGTTTAGAATTCCCAAAAGCCGCAAGCCGCCGCGGCGTCCCGCAGTCCCGCTGAAGGGTAAGCCGGCACACCCCGTAGTGGCAAGCCAGCCCAGTGACGTCACAGCGGCACTCCCCAGTCCCCATAGAAACGAAATGCTATACATAAATAGATAGTCCCCCGACAACTCGTAACCGTAATGATGTCTATTTCGGGCACGATTCCGGCAACAGTGCTTTAATATCAGCGGAAATAAAAATTTGTTATTTGATGTCAATTTGAAAAGGACACATTTCCCTTCAAAAGACTGTTTACTTACTGGTACAGTAAAAACTCAACAGTCTACGAAAAGAACTGTCAAAATCAGGGCTAAAAAATTACAGGGTAAAATCAATTAGTTGGCGATTTGTGCTGTTTCCTAATAACGAATAACCAAACGGATTACCGAATAAGTAGGTAATAATATTTTAAAAAATACTTTTCACTTACGATTTTCCAGACAAACAAATAATAACAATGTCATTTCGTTTTCAGTTCTCATGTTTCACGGTAGCATCCAATTTAAATGCTGAGCAGTACTTTTTCCAATCCGTGATCCAGATCATTTATTTTACAAATTAACGTTTATTTTATGATCTCTATGACCGAGTCGACACGCGACGGTCGCTTCAATTTCGCTTATTTCTATGACCAGTATCAGTCTCATTTTTTCATAGAAAGTTTTGTGTCTGAGCGTTACTGCAAGTCTAGGAATCTATGTATTATAATCACTCCTCCGACATTACCTCTCAATTCAACCAGAGCGGGGAAAGTCATTTGATAATTTCCCACCTCTATTTTTGTTAGTCCGAGTTTCCCACCAAAAACAAATATCATCCTTGATTGTCAGTTGATTTTGCTTCCAAATTTAAAATTCTCTTGTGTGAAATATTTGTATTTTTAAGCACCTAATTTCATTTTTGACACATGAAATGATGTGAAAAAGTATACGAGTACATTCACGACCTCCATCTCATAAACTGCAAATATAAACATTTTTCCGTTCGCAGATTTAGAATAAACCAAACAAATCCAGTAAAAAAACCGGCCAAGTGAGAGTCGGACTCGCCCATGAAGGGTTCCGTAGCAGCAAGTAACATAATATAAAAGTTCTTGTAATGTGTGGTAACTTTGATCGATGTTTTAATAATAGTGTATTTTTTTTCGATTTATGACGCATTAAAAAAAACTACTTACTAGATTTCGTTCAAACCAATTTTCGCTGATAGTTTTTATAGTAATGTACATCATATATTTTTTTTAGTTTTATCATTCCCTTATTTTAGAAGTTAGAGGGGGGGGGACACACATTTTACCACTTTGGAAGTGTCTCTCGCGCAAACTATTCAGTTTAGAAAAAAATGATATTAGAAACCTCAGTATCATTTTTGAAGACCTATCTATAGATACCCCACACGCATGAGTTTGATGAAAAAAAAAATTTTGAGTTTCAGTTCTATGTATGGGGACCCCCAAAATTTATTGCTTTTTTTTTCTATTTTTGTGTGAAAATCTTAATGCGGTTCACAGAATACATCTACTTACAAAGTTTCAATAGTATAGCTCTTATAGTTTCGGAAAAAAGTGACTGTGACATACGGACGGACAGACAGACAGACAGACAGACATGACGAATCTATAATGATGATTTTAATTTAATGATTAATCAACGGATCAATGCAAAATAACGATAATGCAATATAAATGATAAAATAATCTAATGCAATTTAAATTAATTTAATTTTGTTATTGACCTTTAATTTTATGTAATTTTGTAATACCTGTATGTAATATATGTAATACGTATGATTTTGTAACTGAAATGAGTCTTTGATACTTGAAATAAATAAAAAATAAGGGTTCCGTTTTTTGCCATTTGGCTACGGAACCCTAAAAAGAGTTCAAAATATCGAGGTCTTATCACCAAACACATGAGTCACATCCAGTCATCCAAATACGGCTACCATACTGCCCAAGGTTACTATTACATCAACTGTGAGAGCGGTACAACTGTATCCACATAACCACAATAGTGCTTTGTTCTGGGATATTGTGAGGGAATTAGCACATCAAAGGAGTTCCTGACGTAAAACGTGCATGGTCGTTAGCAGTACACTAAATACCTATTGGCTGATGTTCGGATAACAGATGGTAAATTATGTTTTCTTGTTGTTTTCGCGTTTCGTAGTTAGTGTTTTACGAGGAGGGAATTACAAAACTTCTGTCCATACTACCCAGATAGATCTTTTTTTTTTAACAAATGACGTTTTTCTCGCTCTGATTGGAGCCAAACACGAATTCAAACCAACTGTGTTCCTTTAGTTACCCTTAACGTTCTAGAGCCACGGTAACTTTATTCGAATATTCCCACAGTCCTAACGCGTACCTACTAATATTATAAATGCGAAAAGGTCTGTCTGTTACCTCTTGACGTCTTAATGGATTTGAAATTGGTGGTTAGACGAGTAGACAGGGCGTATGTTCTTTAATAGTACATAGGGTCGTTATTATACCGAGATTAGGTTCATCTGAGATCATTTTAAGAATTTAATGCTGGCGGTAACGCTGGCAGAAGCTGGTAAAGGAATAATTTGCATTCTTATATCTGTGTGCAATTGTGCTTATGCAGCTGAAGTTGACATAACTGTGAGTCAGTTTTATTATTTGTAATTCTAAGTATACATATACTTTTGAATGTCTTTAAAAGTCAAATTCGGAAGATATTTCTATGAGTGGTAGTCTAATTACAGTTGTTGTTAGACCATGGAGTGTTAATAAGCTATCATTAGAAGCAGTACTACAAATTGTAGGAATTTAACAGTCGCTCTAATACATAGTTAATATAATTTATTTTTAATCATACTAAGTTTTTTACATGACGTGATAACAAGGTTCCTATCAAGGTACCATTGCTTGCATTCGAAGCGAAAACTTCAAAGGGGTTGTTTAGCGCCGCGGCAGAAATTACCGCGATGGTACCTACAAAAGCTGTAGTGCTCAAACACAAAATAGATAGGTACAGAAGACAATCTCATGTATGTACTTCACTTTTTATACCTACGCTCGGTGGACGCACACTAATGAGCGTTTGAGCCGTAACTGTTCGACGAGTGGTCCGAGACGCGACCGAGATATCGTGTCCGTGAGCGGTGTCTATGTGTGCGTTGCTCGAGAGCGCTTTGAATGTAGATTGACTTCTGCTCCTATCTATTTTGTGGCTTAAAGTTAAATTTACTCTCAGCAAACATTTGAGGAATAGAGATATAGGGCAGGACTCAGTATATCAATAATAACCATATTATTATTGTATTACTTTTCTATTTGATTGTAAGCCATTAAGTTGCACCTACCCTGTTGTTCCTGCACGACCCTAAAGCCTGGTTTTCATGGACCAGTTTCTGACCACCAATTAGTCCGCAACTGTATCTACAGTTCTGTCACTTTACCGACGTGTTCTCACTACTAGGTCGGATAGGAGACAGCAGTATACAGCTATAAGTCCGAAACACCAAACCAGAACTAACAACAGTTCTGGTCTGGTCTTTCTGACTCATAAGGTCGTCTGGTTGAAAATGCCTGAGGCATTACCTAAGTCGGTTTTTTATGTTTCTTACTGGTAGGTACATTACACTTTAATAGAAAAAATATAGTTAAAAAAAAAACTAAAAATAACACGCTTTCATAGCATATCAAACTAAAAAGTGTAAAATAATTTTCAATATAGGTACAAAATAATAATAACGAACGAAAAATATTAATATCATCGTGAAAAAAGCGTGGGGCGCTTTGTACTATATTTTTCGTAAATCGAGCACCCCACGCTTTTGACGTGACAACGTCTTATAAATTGGTTTGCCGGGTGACACTTCAAGAAACTGCGTTACGCTCCGCTCACGTTATGCGCTCACAATGAGAGCGAGTGAGAGGCACGCGTCCCTTCCACTCGGGCATGGTTAGCCCGCCTAAGAGCGAGAGAGACAGACATAATTTCATCCTTCTTCCTACTATACGAATGAATATTCACATTAAAATTATTTTACCACTCAAAGTCGTTGTCACGTAAAACTTTCGCCCGTATACCGACTTTACAGGCAACCAATTTTTTTGAGCTAGCTGTTGAATCAAAACAATATCAAAACAAATGTGGGAATCCTATCACCATTGTACAAAAAAAAAACACTACGTATTACGAAATATAAAAAGTTCAACCATCTAGATACCCCATATCCACCTCGCTGAATGACATCATAACAAATCACACGTTACGGGAACACGGGACTATGACGTCACGATGGAAACTGAATGTTTCTTTTTATTAGCCACGCGGTATTTGGGAGACCTTACCAATGATGCCATGATATTGAGACTAAGGTCAGGCAGATACTTCCATATTGTTACGGTAGGTAGGAGACGTTGGAAATACAGTAAAATGTTTACGTCGTGAAGAAACTTTAGAGTATGAATGTGGATGTTTATAAGACTACTTCAAAGCATTTATGTGAAATAAAGAATTTACAGAAACTTTTGAATTTTCAATAAGTCGACTAGTCAGAAAAATTGCACATTCCGAAGCGTAGATCTCTATGGAGAAGAACGTGCAATAAACTCCATGGATACTCTTTTATAAATCGTGTGTTCCAAAAATCCTAGGTACATATTTCTTGTCGCTTTTATTATTGTGAAAACAACTCAAACATAGAAAACAAAAACAAAATAGAGAAATTAAAATAAGCTATTGGTGAGAGACCAGTCGTTACTGACGACGCCTGTTCCCGAACATGACGCGTGCATCAGCACTACTCGGCTCAACCATTTTGGAAATTAGAAGATAGAGAAGACTAAAAACAAACACACGAAAAATTATAAGTCAGGAAAGCCTCCCCTCCCCCTTTCCCCTTACCACTGAGAGGGCGGTTAATAAAGAACTATGGAACAAAAATACATGTTGCGCCATTCCCATCCAGAACCGTTTGTTACGGAAACATGGGACTGTGACGTCACCACCGCAGACGTCATGACGAGGGGAACTGAATGTTCCTTTTTATTGGCGACACGGTATTTGAGAGACCTTACCAATGATGTCATCGTATTGAGTCTAAGGTCAGTAGATACATCTGAAATGGTTCTACAACGTATTGTTACAGTAAAGGACAGATACATGGATCAAAATATGATGTAGAAGAATATAGAAAAAGTCTTAAAGAAAATTTACAGTATGAATACAGGCGATATGAAAAGAAGGCCTAAGAAACGATAGATGGACTGTGTGAAAGACAATAGAGCTGGAAAAGGGATGACTACTGAGGTGAAGGCTAAGTAATCATTAGCGTAGTTACTAAAGGACTAGGCGGACCAGTGCCCTGGGGTCCCCAAACTCGGGGGAGCACTAAAATCTGATTAACAAACCTCGTATTGAAGTAACGAAAAATTTTCCCACCTTGAAATCTAAATAAAAGAGTTTGAGACATTACTTTAATTATGGCAACTCATTTTATTCAATAAAGGTCTGATACTCTCTCCCGCACCACCCAGATCAGAAGAAAGCTTGATGATTTTCTACGTAAAAAAGATGCCCCAGCTTAGTTTTTTTTTTTGCTTGAAGGGAAACACTATGTGTAATAGAGAATTATGGAAGAATATAGACCGTTGCACTGAATCTAAATAAATTGACATAAAAGCAAGAGTGACATCGTGAATTAAAATAACTGCAGATGTATTTAATAATACAGATTTAATAGAAGCCATAAACAACCTAGTAATAAATACGTAAGCAAGAGCTAAACCGCATGACTTCAACAGCGATAAGAGAACAATATAAGGAGCGTTTGATTCATCATACTCCTGTCAACAATGAATATTTAATAGGCAATAAACATGTTAAACCTAAATAAAATATCGCGAGGAAAATGTTTAATACGAATATATAGTGCAAGAATCTAGAAGAGCAGGGAAACAATGGCTTTATTTCTTTTTGAGATGGGAATCTTCGAATGATTTTTTTCTTCCTAGGGAGATAACGTGTGGACTTTTACTGACTAAAATCAACTTATTTTCCTTCCTTATTATAACGTTTGAAAATTTACCGTGGCCCTAGAACATATTATGGCGTTCTAGGGTCACGGTAAATTTTCAAACGTTCTCTCAGCCCTAGCAGGCATCGCACCGTCGACTCAGGCTTGATTGTTACCGGATGACTGGACGGTAAACTACCCTTTGCTCGTCGTCCGCAAACCCGCGCCAATGGTCCGGGAATCGCCTTGCGTCGCCTGGATAGTTAGTAAAGATTATATGGCTAGAAAGGGGTATGTACTGAGATGAGGCATTTTGCGCCAACCCCAAATTAATTGGAATAAGGTCAGCGGAGTGACGATGACCCAAATAAAAAAAATCATGCGATATCTGTTAATACAAACAAACATTTAGAATATAATCGACTTAGGAAGGAAATGTAATAACACAATAATGGCAGAGCACAATTACGGAAGAACAATATACAGCGAACTAAGTGTACTAACGTTCGACGATAATATTGACACCCACATGGGCTACTATTAAAACTTTCTTTGGATTTGATTGTTGACAGGAACGAGTTAAGACCAATCAAGATAAGTATACACCGCATAACGACTGTTACATTTGATATACTTTTAATTTGAACAAAAAGGTAAAGAAAGAAAGAAAGAAAAAGAAAGAAAAAGTGAGAAAGTGAGGTCGTAACAACCCAATGGCGTACAATGCTCCCCAGTTCCTAGGAATAAGTGTGACGTAAAAGTATGGTAAACGAAACGGTACAAGAATTTTCCATGGAATCGAAACCTTTCAAGTGCGTATTGAACGTCAATTCATTAAACTTCAGCACACAAATGAAAGTGCTCCCATCAATTATACTCGACTTTGATTGGATGTTTTTATAATACCTACTCTGACTCATAGACATTATTTTCTATTTTGTGGGTACAAATTAGAAAATAATGTCTATGACGTCAGTCGAAAATTAATTGAAGGGTTGTAACGACTGGGTTTACAACCAATAAACTTATTTAAAAAAAATATCAAATAAAAAATATAAACACAGTTCTGTTCATCATCATTTCAGGCGAAAGTCATCCACCGGTGAACATAGATCTCCCCAAGTGTCGCCACAACGAGCGGCGTCTTACATTCATCGCATTCCCACGACTCTCACTAGATCTTCAGTCCAGAACTAGTTAGTGAATGATAAATAACACTTAAGACAACAATAAATTTCCAGACAGCCACAACAAAACGCGTTAATTATAGTCTTGTATGAAAAAATAATTGAATAAAATAGAGCACAAAAAATTTGTCATTTGACCTACAAAACTTGAACTTTTTGTTATAACAGCGACTGTTCAGTCCGTTTATGTACTCATATTCAAAATGTAGCATTAACAACGTACGTTGTAGGTACGATTAGATAAATTTTGTATTTTACATAATATTTATACATAGCATAGGGGAAATGACATGTACGCAAAATAATAAAACCATAATTATGATTATAATGAAGTGAGGATGTTGAAAGAGTTGGTATTTTCAGTAGACTACCCTTTTATACTTTATATAAGCACAATTATACAGTATTTAGAGACGTGCTAGATATGATAGGGAATCTATTACCAAAGAGTATTTTTTTTTATTCTTGAAAGAAAGTTGAAATGTTTGGAAGAACCGAGAGTTTAATTTATACCGTACAGATCTATGATTTATAAAATCTCTGCAATTTTTACAAGATAATTTATATTGACTATATAAATTATCTTGTCCAAAACTGACAATCAAGTACATGTGGGACACTGACCGTGGCTTTAAACTAGGCACAAATATAAACCAATCCAAACTAATATTATAAATGTGAAAGTCTTTCAGATACGCTTTCACGCTTAAACTACTCAAACGATTTTGATAAATTTGAAACAGGGTAAGCTTGAAGCCCAAAGAAGGCTACTTTTTTACTGGCTTCGAATGGTCTGCAACAAGCGAAATTCACCGAAGTCACGGGAAAAAGAGAATCTAAAATAAACCAAAACAAATCTAATATATCGACGCGCCCACTGATTTAAATGCCAAGACATCAGTAAATGTTTTGACAGGTAACATGTTATAAATAAATTTAACCACGAAATAGGGTTACAAAATCGATAGCCATTGTGTTCGTTAACCTTCGACTAATCGGTTTACACTCGATCGGAACCGATTTTAGTGGATATTCGTGGGTCGAAACATGGATGGAAATGAGTGATCTAATCAGTAACAAGGTCATGTGTTAGTGCATAATGAACTCTGTTTTGTTTTAATCATGACCACGTTCGTTCGCTGAAATGTATTGTTTGTGAAGTCATGATTAATGATTTAGTAGTCGTAGTAGAAATATAAAAATCGAATTTCCGAATTCTCATTCTTAAACATCCGAAGCAAGGTTAGATACAGACACTTTACTTAGTTTTAGGACATTTATGCAGAGACGACATAAAAATATCTCAATTTTTTTTTTGGGTCTTAATCATTTCCCTTCCGGAATCTGTATTTTCCTGTTAGCTACAACTTAAGGTTTTTGAACTTCTAGACAAACGTGCTCCATCGACGACCACATCATTGCTTACCATCCGGGAGATAGTGGTCAATCGCGAGCCTATCAATAACTAAAAATCATCGAATAACTTCTCCTGCTCTAGATAGAACTAAAGGGAGTGACCGACCTTTAACGACTTTAGTTTAAAACCCGCTCGTATTTCTTCAGTTGTCTTTTGCATTCCAGGACGGCACTGCCTCTGTATGAAAATCCTCCAGCCCTGATATAGGACTGCTTTACACAACTTTAAATGAAAAGTTAGATGCTACGACTATAATATTATATGATCCGATATTTTCTTTACTTTTGGCATCTTAAAGAACCTATGACGTGAAATCGTTATCTATCATGAAGCGTTTTCATCGTAATCTTCAGCGAAAATCGATCGTGTCAACAGGTACAACTAACTTAGTCACCGATTCCATGGAACTTTTTTATGAGTAACTTTTCTATAGGACAACATCAGACATCGTACTCATCATATTTATTTTTAAAAACACATTGTTATTGTTTAATACACCTGTATGAGTCACTAGAAGTAGTAGCCAAGTTATAATGCAATTAGAATGCAGGCCGGTCATTGTCTCATAATCACATAATATGTATGATGGAAAGTCATCGCGTGTCGGAGGCATTCTCCTTACACATGCTAAGACAGGAATAGCACAGAAAATACTGTGCTTACTTTATAATTAAACTAGCTTTTACCCGCAGCTTCACCCACGTACATAAAACATAGCCTATGTCACTCAAGAATAAAGCAGCTCTATCGGTAAAAAAATTTTAGTAATCGGACCAGCACTTCCGGAGATTACCTTCTAAAAACAAAAAAAAAAAACTTAACAACCTCTTTATTACATTAGTGTTCTACGACTATGTAGACGACAATGCAAGTGTTAGTACGTTGTTATTATAAATTAGTGCAAGGCAAGCTGGTTTTCAAATGAGAACTAGCCAGATGGTGTTATGACGTTAAAAGGATCGCGGGCAGACGAGACTGGTTTAAGGTAGAACTACACTGCGCACACGTGTGCCACACACGCCGATCTGGGCGCGTTGGTCTCCATACAATTTATATGCAAACTAGAGTTGTAGACGTCCACGCCACACGACGTCATTCTACATACAAATCAGGCGTGTTACACGTGTGCGTCGGTCTAATGTAGTTCCATAATTATGTTTCTCTCTGATTGTAACTCAGAAGTTTTTTAAGCTTTATTTTTCAAATAGCTAGTGTCAAGTTTAGAAATTATTTCAGTTTTGACGCGATAAAAAACATTCTAAAGTTTTTTGCAGCACTCTGGGTCTTTTCAGCAAGCTTCGCTGAGGAAGTCAATATAGCCCCTGTTTCAATGATTCCATATATTTTCCAGCTATGAATGGAGCGAGAGAAGATTTCAGACTTTTACTGACTAATACTGTGTTCCTTCAGTTGCCCTTTGCAAGGGCCACGGTAACGTTTTCGAGCAATCCTCAGCTCTGGCATTTGCACCATTCTGACCTGAGTTTTCGATTAGTACGATAACGACATATTTTTTATCAATCAAAGATTGTATTATTTTCCTTTTTTGTCCTTTTGCTATCTAACCCATATAAAACATAGGCATAAATCAGCCTTATAATGTTCCCACACAGGCATCTTCTCTAGGAGAGGGAATGGGCGTAATCCATCATGCAGGCCCAGTGTGGTTGATGGATGTCACATGCCTTCGAATTTTTGGTTATGAAAGTAATGCGCCTGGCTGGGTTTCACCTACAACTTGTAAGTCGCCCAAATTACCGTCAAAAGGTTTTTCTATTCACACATCGTGTCAACTACACTTAAATCACCGACCCATTATAAAGAATGGTATTTCAAGTATTCAAAGCCATACATATTTAATTACTAAGCTATTATAGGGCCACCATATTTTTCTTTACAATTTACGAACGCACGCAGTGATTGAGGTTAAGCGTCTTTATAAACTGTATGGCTTTAAAACAAAGAATTTATTATTAATTGGATAAGTCAGTGTGGCCATTATTTTGTCAATACAAGCAATTAGAAGCCTTGGTTTGACTACCACCTTTCCACTATGCCCTTTTTTTGGGGTGAGGTATTATCAATGACTCCTCCCGTTATGTATGGGGCGAGAATGTGTGCCAGACTTTTACTGATTAAAACCCACCCGTGTTCCTTCAGTCGAAAGAGCGCCGCGGCCCTGGAGCGCTAAGGGCAACTGAAGGAACACAAGTGAGTTTTAGTCAATAAGTCTGAGCAGATATACTAGTTGGTTTCCCTAGTAAAAAAAATGCATTATTATTGGTCCGCTTTATGTATGTTCAATGTTTGACTGTCGCAAACAGACAAGACCCATAGTAGCGCGAATGTGGGCCGCAAACGTTCCTGCAGGCAAGTTCAATTTAATTCCCCGCTTTACTAACATTTCCCATTAAAGGCCACGCCTCACTTAGATGCCATTAGGACGTATCCAGGTAATGATATAAAAAAAAAAACAAAATGGTTGACAGCGTGACCTACGGTGAGGTACATAACATCGATCTGCTTTCATTCTCTTTGCAGGAAGCGCTAACTGACAGCACCGCCAAAAGGTAAGAACTACACTAGATTCGTAAGAACCACACGACACGTGTGCCACGTACGCCGATCTGGGCGCGTCGGTCACCATAGATTTTATATGGCAACTAGACTTGTAGAGCTACACTAGATCCACGCCACGCGACGTCGTTCTACGTACAAATCAGGTGAGGGCCACATGTGCTTCGGTCTAATGTAGTTCTAGCTTTAACATTCTAGTAAGCGACGGGTCTAAGTGCAAAGCTAAACGTCGTGTTAGGTTAACGAAGTTAGATAGCAGTCACGCCGTATTACATTTCGAAATTGCACCAATTAGGGATGCTCAGATAGAGTGGAGGCTGCTACGGTATGCACTGCAACTAAGCAGACTCTCTAGACGTATTTACGTAAAGTATGCCATTTGGAAGTGCTACCATACTTAGGTACACAAATATCACATTTTATTATAAAGGCTAAAGCTTGTTACTTCATCACGCTCAAACTGTTGGATTTGGATGAAATTTCGCGCACAGGTAGAGCATTCCCCATAATTAGACTTTTTACCTTAAGAGTATATTGTCTTGAGATAATTTTTACTTTCACGGGAGCAAAGCCGCTGTAAGTAGTATGAGAGAAAGATAAAGAAGTAAAATTGATTGTATGTTATGTCCTTATGCACAGATCTGATTGTAAAAAAATTTAAACTGCTAGAAAGCTACACTATCCCGACTCGCGAGTATCATAATCTATTTTTAGACCCGAAAATACTCAGCTTTTTAAATAAAAAGACTTTTTATCCCAGGAGTACGTTGCCATGGGTTAATTTTCTAGTTTCATGCGAGCAAAGCTAGTTAGTTTATAAATCAGTAATAATGAATGACCTATTAATTCTTACAAGCACATGCTAATAAAATACCTTGCCGTATGACTCATACCGAACGTAAGTTACAGTCTAGCTGGCGACTACCTTTAATACAATAATAACTTAAGCGTCGCCCGATCAATGACAAGTGTCAGGTTAATGAACCTGCCTCTAGTTCATGCACCGAACTTAATAACCTTTGTAGTATTCAAAGTACGCCAGTAAATTAAAATATTGATCTGTAGTATACGCAAGACAGTCAAAGTTCGAAAAAATGTAAGTCGAATGCAAGAAGAAATAATAATATTATCTATTACAATTGACACTGTAATATTTATAATAGTAAGTTGATAGGGTAAATCTTTTACTACTAATCACTATTCCGCGCAATTTTTTCATAGACATTATTTTTGTATGGCGTGAATGACAGTATACCAAGTGGTGACTATTGATAATCACCCTACTGAAATTACGACAAATAGCAACAGACAACATCGATTCCAAATAAATTGCAAAACGTACGAGGACAAAGATGATGACAATCATTGTTATTGTAGTGTTTACTAGATTAATGCCACAATCCTTTCGTTTTCCTGGCAGAATATTTATTTACTAAAACTTTGTGCACTAGTAAGAAAAACTGTACAAAGGAGGACTTTATGCTACCAGAAGACCTCTTCCAATATCTGATTTTGATACTAAGCGTACCATGACTATGACTTACGTACATAGCTACGAGATAAAACCAGCAGATATAATCAAAAGAATAATATTTTTTTCAGTGCCATAACACTTAAACGTTACAACAGCAACATGCAATCAAATTTGCGTTCTTCGAGTAGCAATTGAATCAGACCAATTGCGTTTCAATCGAACTATCAGTGCCCAATGAATGGAACAAAAATATGCAGTACCGCAGAGTTTATCCCACTTGCATATAAAACGGATGAATGTGGTAGGTATAAGTGCATTTGGCACACTGTCAATGATCCATTGTCCTATAACCAGTTACTGGAGCCATGCGGTAAGTTGACCTAGGCGCCGTGCCAGGTGGCCTGACGCTAGGGATGGCACTCTCAAGTTATTCTCATATACCTAGGGGTACAGTAACCGGACGTTGCAAAAAAAAATGGAAATCGTTCGTTCGTTCTTTCGTTGTGGAATGAATGTTGTTATTTATACGTAAATATAATAATGGAGTCGGTATCATTGGAGTTGCGTGATCGAATCAGGAATGAAGATATCCACAGAAGAGCCAAGATTACTGACATAACCCGAAGAATCACCAAACTTAAATGGCAGTGGGCTGGGCATATTGCTTTCAGAACAGATGTTTGATTAGGCCGAAAGTTTCTCAAGTTCTGGACTGGCAAGTGCGTACCGGAAGACGCAGCGCTGGAAAGCCTCCCACTAGCTAGTCCGATGATCTGGAGAAGGTCGCGAAAAGCACAGGATCGGTCATTGTGGCGACGCTTGGGCGATGCCTATGTCCAACAGTAGATGTGTGTAGATGAGGTCGATGTTTCTTATCAGACTACCGTGAGATGCACCCAAAAAAAATCAGAGGTCACCCCATTATGTTGATCACGTCACAATGCAGATTAGATTAGTGTCTAACATGATTTTTTGAGAGAGGCTGTCTAACAACATAAACACATATTAATACATATATTCAAGAACGATACAGGCAATGCAATTGAACTCTTCTCTAACTCTTCATATAAGTAACCCGCTGTTCAATTTATTATATTGTCATGCTTATCGCACTTAAATAGTTACACAATGAAACATAAAGTCGTAAAAACACTGGAAATGTAAAGGAAAACCAATTTAAAAAAACTTCACAGAAAAGTTGCGTCACGCAAATATAATTCAATTTACCTCTTTCGCTTCAAATTGTTATATGTTGCATACCAACGTAATTTAAATGTATTACTTTTCAACTTGACCTAAACTAAGTTAATCAAGTGTAAGTTTTGGCAACCCTAGTAGGTAAATCTAGAAGTATTAAAGGCTAGGCTAGCATAAGATATAAGCACACATGAGCTCTCAAGATAGACAGGCGGATTAGAACGGTTGCAGTCGCGATTAGCTGGCATATGGCATGCCAGAACTAATCTGTCCACATGCCAGAATGGTTAGGTTGACTCAACGATAGATGATACACAATTTCCCAACATCATGAGTAAAACAAGATGTGCATTAAAAGCTGGTTTGAAGTAGCGCAGTGATACGTCTTAAAGAAAATAATATAAATTTTCGATCCACTCATCGATCACCGATTTAAGTGTGATTTTTGCAGTTTTTAAACGAGCACTGAGGCATGTTTACCGTCGGAGCGATTGAATGTTACTAAATCAAAAACTACACCCGCATGTTGAGTGGGTGCAATTTCAATGAGGACATTTTTCCGTTGCTGATTGTGTATCTTGTTATTAAATCAGTGATTGATAGATCCAGGATGTCTCTTAGCGTGCTCTCTCAGCGACGACGGCCTAAGCCGAAGTCTGTACTGTATCCTAATGTAGCCCTTGCGCGAGTAGTTGCTTAGTTTCAGTTTTTTTTTTTTATATGTCCAGGTTGGGAACCTAATTTTATTAAGGTTCCAACAGACAAGTCGGGTTAAGCAAACGACAATCTCATAGGTTGACCTGAGAGAAGAAGTGCCACGGAAAAGATTTCCTGGAGGAATTTGAAGGCATTTAAAGAGAAAATGTAAGTTTAAAATAATCTACACCATACTTTTATTTCGCTTTCTGTAGAGTGGAGTTAATCTATAAGTAACGACGATACAGCTCCGACTTACTTTTAGAAACCTTTCGACTTTTAACATTATGATTACACAAACGAGACAAAATCACATGATCTTATTCAAACACCGAAGACAATGCGTAGACGTCTTATCTAGTCGTCGCGAATAATGTTGCTGATAAACTATTATATCAGCCAGATCGGATCAGCAAACTAGAATTAACCTCTGCCATTTTGAAACCGTATGTGCAGACGATAGATAGGCTATAGAGTATCACGCTACGATCTGCGAAAGCGGAGCACCTAGTGTCGTCGCACATGGACCAAACGCCGCAACGACATGCTAGAAGCGGCCACAAGCCACTTGTGGCCAATGGCTGCTAATTTTTGTAACCCATGCACGCAGTAGTATAATCTACTCTGTCGAAGAAGGTTTAACTGTGCGAATGGCGTGTGTCAGCGTTTTGTATCGGTGTTTAGTGGCTAGTGCGGGCCAAAAGCAAGCAGCGGTGTTTTGTAGCATGTAGTGGCTTCCGGCGTCAACCGTGAGAGGCGAGTCCATATAAAATGTATGAAACCTACAGGAAATATGCCGGTGGCGGCGTTTTGTGGTAGTGGCCGTCGGATCGTGTGCGGCGACCCAATGATGCGGGTTAAACTACGAGGGGCAGCTAGCTCTTACATATTTAGCGATCAATGGCGTCGCCCTACACTGTGTCTAACAAAGAAAAGACAACAGTTGGTACACTTTGCAGTCTGTAACGTCGTTTTATTGCAGATAATATTTACTTTTCACGTTTACAAGATAAATGATAGTTGTGATAAATCTGTGTTTGCTGCAATTTGAAAACATGTTCACGAGAACTGCAATGAAGAGTAAATATGGATTTTATTCATTGTTAGTCTGTTAGACCTTTACACAGTAGGTATTGCCATTATCATGGTCATCTCCTCCATTGTTATTGATTTTACGGCTTCGCCCCTGAGGCCTTTCATATATGAAGAACCATGAAATAAGTTGCTTCATGATACACTCATCAATAGTAAACATATTTTCTATGAGTAGAAAAATCGATGAATGGTACAAAGCTTAGGTGATTATTTATTTATTTATTTAAAGCTTTAAACACAAAAAACTGTACAAAGGCGGACTTAATGCCTAGGGTTATGCTAGGTGATCACTGTATATATTATTTTTCCCCTCTTTTACATTAGTTTAGTTGCATTTATTTATTAGGTATTTAAAATTAACGGCTGAAACCAAGTACACTATTTAGAAGCCTACATATAAACATTACAAAAAAAAAAAATTAACCGACTTCAATGTAGAACACTGAAAAGTGCGAAACAACTTTAATTTTGTCTCTTCGTTATTTAACACCGACTTCCAAAAGAAATTTTGCTCTTCTCAATGTTCTTTTTATTCTTCCATTACTTTTTTCTAAGAGAGCATTAAGCGCAGAAAGTATCCAAGATGTGACAATCGAGTAAACAGAAAGATGGGAAAACAAAGCCTAAGAAAATGACGGATCTTTTCCACAACAAACAAGCAATAAACAGCTGAATCGTCTACATCCTTTTATCATCTAAGATAACAAATCAATCACGACCACAAAGGACTCTGTACTATTGTTTACCAACACGTCTTGACGTAAATACTTTTCCGATTGCTCCAATTACATGAACAAAATTTTCCAACGAATACTCTAATATTAAAGAGGTGAAAGATTTTAAGTATGTGTTCGTTACTCTTCACGCAAACGGCTGCACGAATTTCGACGAAACATGGTACAGAGATAGACCATGCCCTGGAAAAGCACAGATGATATTTTAATTCCGGGAGTATGTTCCCTTAGGTCAATGTCCTACTTCCAAGTGGCAAAGCCACTGGCAGGAGCGAGTGATTTACGATTCTCCGAAAAAATAAATGTAGCAATCAATCTGCCTAGCCTTCTCCCAAATATGTTGGGGGTCAGCATCCAGTTTAATCAGATGCAGGTGAACACCAGTATTTTACATGAAGCGACTGCCTATCTGACCTCCATAACCCAGAAGAAGAACTCTACAAGAAGAAGCAGCACAACCCAGTAATTTAGGAACAAGTTACCCCTTGACAAGAATGGTGTTAGATTTCCTGGTTTCGGATTATCTGTAACCACATTTAAAGGTGATCAAGCAAATGTCAGCCGTGATCAACGGCTTATCATGCATTCAGTAATGATTGTCACCAATCCATATGCTGACCTCGGCAAACGTTGCTTAACCTTAGAAATCGAACCGTACTATTGTTATCATTTTAATCACGAGGCCCTCCTCCTTCACGGACTCTTGCAAAGAATATAGGTAAAAACAAAAAAACAAATATAAAAACAAAGTCAACGAATTTCGCAAAAAAAATAACATAAAAACCTTCAAAAGGCAAAAATATTTAAAGTTGCGCAAGACTTGTCAAAATTTCGCCTCAGTGCACTCTTTTCGGCGTCAAACTGTTGTTAAATTACATAATCATGACTATCAGCTGTATTATTAACCTACTTAAACGACCACAGAGAGTAAGGCATACCTACCACAACTTCTTAGTACAACGTGCTGAGCAGTGGCGTAGCTAGGTGACCAAATGCCCTGGGGCAAAAACAAACTGGGGCCCCTAAATTGTTTAGGCTTTATCAGTATATTTATATATATATATTAAAAATGCAACGCTACTTTATCTTTCATATAAATCTCAAATTATAAGACGATTTATCATTAACATGCACACACAATGATATGGAGACATGGTCGTCGTTAATATGATCGGCAACGATATCTTTCACAGCTTAACTACCGAATCTTCATGGTGGGCTTTTCAACCAATATTGTAGTTGTTATAATTATCTGATTCAATATCACTATCAACACAAATATTTTTCGTGAAATTTTTCGCCCATTCAATAAGCGGTTTGGTAATCACGTTTTGGGCCCCCCTGAGCTTGAGGGCCCCGGGGCACTGCCCCACCTAGCCCCTTAGTAGCTACGCCACTGGTGCTGAGCTATATCAGACGATTCGCAAAAGGTTATTACATAAGTTAGACGTCGTAACGAGCGAAAAATATATAACACATACTCTTAGGAAGTAAACGTAATAAAACTGTACATTATCCTTTCACTTTCTTTTATTATTATGTTTACGTTTTAAGTGAAAGATTGCTAAAGAATTAGCAAGCGTGGAGTCATTAGCAGTCCACTCATTATTTGTCACAAGGACTTTGAAATGGGGCTCTATGGTCATAGTTTCAACATTACTTACTGAGCAATCGAAGGTGTAAGTACAGAGATTGATCCATAGAGATCTACGCTTTGCAATGTGCAATTAGCGGACAAAAGTCAGTCATCTCACTGACTTTTTGACATTTTAAAAGTGCCTGTAAATGGTTTAAGTAGATATTTAAAATAAAATGCTTTGAATCAGAAACAGTTTATCTATTATTCTCCGAGTTGAGAAAGAGGACTTCAAGCCAATCTCAAAATCAAAATAACGTATTTTTACTCTAAATGTATATGAATGTATGTATATTATGCGATATTGTAAGTCGCATTTACATTATCTACTTTCTATCGAACTTTGGGTTATTTCTCTGTCTTATTCCGGCTAATTTCCGAAACAGTTGGAGTAACAGGATTTTCACTGGTAGATAGCTAATATTTTAAGGAATAACTAAGGCTACTTTTGCATTAGTAAAAAAAAAATAGGCTAGATTCAGCGCGGGCTCAATACAGTCTGTTTTACGAGCGAGCAATCATCAGCTAGTTTAACATAAATCTAAGCGCGTTAAACACCGTTAATGTCAATATTCCACAGCAATAAACATACTGAAAACTCTTTAACGCAGTTTAGATATCCTGTTTGCAATTCATTGGTGGAATTGGCCCTTAATAGTCGTTTAATAGCAATAAGTCACGTTGATATAATTATGACAAACTGATAGCTCATAATTTGATTGACATGTTGTGACTATTTCTGACTATCAAAGAAACATTTTGAACCACTAACACGTCAATCGATTTGGACATTTAACAATTGAGTAACGCATAACGTTTAATCCAATTAGGTCAACGAACAATACGCTTAATATTGATTACTAATGTCAGTCAGCATTAACTTCGTTTAGTTTAATTAATGTCATCACATTTTTTTACAAATAATTTGATCGTCTCCATGTTTGGTAAGATTAAAGGTGACCGCACACTTATCTGAGCCAAACGCACAACAAGCAATCGTACATCGAGGGACTGGAACAGTTTGCCTGCTGCGGTCTTCCCGTCCGATTATAATTTAGGTGTCTTCAAGGCTAGAGTAAATAGGCTCTTAATAAATTAGTGCGGCTCACCATCAACGATTGCATCAGTTGGAATCGCAGTCAAGGACTAGTTTATATCAATTAAAAAAAAAAACGCGTCGAACGAATCGAAGTCAAGAATGCCCTTACACACCTTTATAACTGTCGCACTGAAATCACATGTGAATTGTGAAGGATCTTGACGAGGTTTTTATTGTCAGTGCTTTATTAAAGGAAGTTGAAGAAAGTGAAATACATTAAAAGAAACTAGAATGAGGTTCCCAACATTAACTTAAAAAGGCAGTGTTTTAGTGCATCGGAATTTGTCTAGGATTTTTAAAGTCCTTCCAGATTCCGAGGATTAGATGCAGTTAGATGTGCAGGCTTACATAAGATGTCATATAAAGAAATCTAAAATTCTTTTCTCTCAATTTGTTCGACGCGTTCAGCACAAATAAGTGTGCGTTCACCTTTATAAAGTTATTTATCAATGATAGTGGAAGAGATACCAGTATTTTTGTAGGTCAGTGTATAAACTAGATGCGACGGAACTGAAACCGGCTGCTGGCTGTACCATGCGCTTGCATTTGCGTACCTACGACCGTACTATGCAGTGGCTGTATAATAGTTGGCCTTTGCCTGTCATAGCGACATTTTCAATAATATTTTATTGATTCTATGGATTTCGAATTTTGAAAAGAGAATGATGCTGAGTTCGTAGGGCAGCAAAGTTACCAGTAATTAAGGCCTGGCTAGGAATGCCAAAGTTGCCGAAAAAAAAGAAGACGATAAAGAAGTTTTTTTTCAGGAGCTTTAAGTTTTAGGCTGCGAGATTATTCGAATGAGTTACCGGTAAACAAGTGGATTTAAATAAGTAAATATCTGACACTCCCTTTTGCTCTACCAAAAGAGGGAGAAGTATATTATCATACCATAAAAAGAGCTTTAAATTTGTATCCATAATCATAACATTCATAAAAAATAAAGTGACCAGTAAGGCTACTTTTTACAGCAAATAAAGAAACGAGTTTCAAATAGCTTTCTTTAGTAGAAAAAAGTAGTATTGCAAGAAAGTCTGGCCTTGGTTTAGTACATGTCGTTTATTTGGTAATAACATTTCGCCTTGCACCAAATACCACACAGGGCATACCACCACCGCTCATGAATCGTAGGGAGAGGTCAGCCAAACTAGTTAGCTGAGTTGTAGAAAACTTATAAAATAAGGTGGGAACTGCCGTAAACGACTTTGATGATAAGCATATGGGGTATACCACCACCACACAACGATTCGTAAGGAGAGGTCAGCAGACCTTGGTTGGAGAAACTTTTAAAAAATTTGGTAACTGCTGTATACAACTTTGATAATAAATATAAACAGTATCTATTTTTTTAATCTGTCCGTGACTGATGTTTTTATTTTTCAACTGTTACGAGAAATTTTTATTACCTATGTAAAAAAAAATATATTCCTTTGTCATTTAGTCTTTAACTTTCTGTTAAAATAAATAACTAAGTAAATAAACTTTTGAGAAAGAAAGAAAAAAAAAATAACAGGACAGACAATAATAAAATAAAAAGTAACTACCTACTTTATAAATGCTTAAAATATTAAAGACCTGTGCGAAACCAAAAAGGCTCCTATTTCAGCCTATGCATGTTGCGATATTTAACAAAAAAAAAAGTAAAATAACGAAGCCCTTTAGCGGTGTTGAAAATAAAATTAAAATATCTTGAAAAATATACGGTAAACACCGAGATGTTTCCGTTCCATCAAAACTGATAACACCGTTCTAAAAAATTAGAGTGAAATATTTGACACTTGCTCAAACAATCCACGTAATTTTACAGAAACTGAACAGTTAAAGTCAACCAAACTGACCAAACGTGAAACGCAGCTATTTATACGTAATGAACCATGCAATCTATCATGTAAACCATTGTAAACATTCAGCTAATCGAACTGTAACATCGCTGACTCACCTGACGCAAAATCTTCTTGAAAATCTTAAACTTCATATTATCAGCAAAATTAACTCACTTTAACACAATACAAACATCACAGAACTTAATGGTAACTAATATTATATCAAGGCTAGAGATAAAAGCACAGAAATAGCGGCAAAGTCAACGGAACGAACGCGAAAGTAAATAAATAAAAACGAAATTTGAACGAACGGACGTCCGTTGCGTTCGGCGTCCGCGGTCGAAGTGACGCTCGGGTAGAAAATAATTCTGTACACGATACGCCAATAAAGCATTGTATAGTATGCTGCAGCGTAGATATATAGCTAAGTAATTTTCACTTCCATAAAAACTTGGAAAGTTGTCTTGAAGACTGTTAACATAGATAGCTATCAGGGATATCGATACTGCAATCAGAACTCTATTAGATCTTATTTTGCCAGATTATATGGTACGCTGCATCTGCATATCGAATGCATAATGTACTGCTATCTGATGTTGCTCGTTTATTTCTGGTACTGTTGGAAATTCAATGCTGGAATGAGTATGAAAGTCAAAACAGGGTAGGGTATGTTTTTTTTTTTGTGGGGTTTGAAATGGTTAAGTACTTAAGTACTTCTCTTGCTCTTGATGGAGCCAAGAGTGTTTGATTTGTACTGACTAAAACTAATCCGAGTTCCTGAAGCTACGCTTTCGTTCTTGGACTGCAAGAAATCTTTTAAACCATCCCACTGCAATGGCAGATATCGGCCCTAGCAGACCCCGTCACTCATGCTGACAACTTTTTGAGGCGTGCGCTCATTGCGTAGCCGATTCGGGTCAGGTACTTATCAGACTGACGATGCGATCAAAAATAAGGGCTCAAGGAACACCACAATATTCTTATCTCCTAACCAGTGCAGCCCATTTCATTTTAATTTCTTCCTTGAGTCAATGATTTAGAGGCCACCACTGTACCCATAGATTTAAGTTTATGTATAAGCTATGTTACTTTTTCGGTGTACAATAAAGTCTACTTTATTCTACAGCACAATGTACGATATTGTGAACTGCACATCCATATTAAAACTAATCAGAACAAAGTTATAATTAACTGTGTTATCGTAACAAACTGATGAATAATTAATATCCATCTATCAGATTTGACACGTTGTTTAGTAGCTCCCTATTGTTTTATTAGAGGAAACATTATGTAACAACATTATGTTTTGATTAGAATTTGGAGTAACAACACTACAACATACTGATAGCGTGACAGGTGACAGGACAGAATAGAAGAAAAAAACGTGTTGCACCTAACCCCAAATAAAACGGGACAAAGGTAGAAAGTAGTGTCCCACACTACAACATAAAAAAATTACACTTAGTAATATAGTAGTGGGTGATGCCTTTCTGCTAAATGGCACGAAGACCCCAAAAAGGTTGCCTAGTTTTTATCAACCAAGATAATCCAGTCAGGATGGAAAAGGATGCAGTCGTTTATTTGAAGGATGCCTATATCCAAGTTAGGATGATATTGCTACTATATCGACAACCGCATCAAACAAAGTAGTATCCTGGATTACAGTCCAAACAAAATTCAAACACGGCACTATCACTTTTTGTTTCATTTTGAAAAATGACTTATAACGCGACTGACTTGACAAATCCTTCTAGCTTAACCAGATACAGCTGAATCCCTATATTTTACATGGAACGAATCCCTAATCTGACCTCCACAAACCAGGAATTAGGTAGCACAAGACTAAGAAGCTGCCCATAGGCCAAACTATAACTGTACCTACAACATGTAATTGGAATAATACACACCCTTATACACCCCAATTAAAAAATGAAGTAACAAACAAACCGTGAGCTTTGAAATATTACTTAAATGCTTAAAACTAATTTCTTAAAAAAACACTACCTAAGTGGTAGTGTTAATTAAGAAATTAGTTATTCTAAGGGCGCCTTAGAATTAGCCATGAAGTGCCGCGCGACAGCACTAGAACCTATTTTCTGCTCTAGTTTCTGACAGTGCAGTCAAAGATCTACAAATGACAGCCAGGTTCAACGCCTTAACGTGCCTTGCCCGATAATCACCATCCAGTCTTGGCTAATACGATTGCCTATTTTTAGAATCGGGCTCGATATGATAAATGAGGATTAATGATATTTCTACAAGCGGGTGATGCCAATATGACTCATATATGAGGGAGAAAGCAATATTTGGACGAAAAATACATCATGCTGCGCCGACCCTAAATAAACCGGGACATTAGGGACTGGTAATCGATAAAAAATAAACTGGCTGGACGGTAGTCGATGTGCATTAAAGAAAGCTGGTATCGAGTTTCCGAATTACAGTTTGTAGAGACGAACTTATTCGAAATACTCGAACTCGCACGTACGTATAACAAGCAGTAGTAACCTAGTAGTTTCAGTCCCGACTTACGATTTCGATTTTAGTCAAGTGTATTACATGTGTATTTTTTTTTCATCACTACTGCTCTGAAAACGGTGAAAGAAAACATCGTGAGGAAACCGTCATCTTCTAGAATAAAAACTGAAAACATGTGACATACGAGTACATCATCGCATGGTGGATTACGGCCCATTCCTTCTCCTAGAGAGGAGGCCTGAGTCCCAGCAGTGGGAACATCACCTGTAAGGCTGATTATGTTATACAACATTATGTTTAGTTTGTGCGAAACCTAAATATAGTCTGTTCAGAATCAGTAACCGACTGGACTCCAATAGTTTTTACACTATGTTAAATTTTTTCACAAAAAGATTTAAAAAAGTCACAAGTAGGACACCTCCAACACTAATTCCTTGATCACACGTACCGAGTAAAAGGGCGAGACAGTGCTCTCGGCCGAGTATTCGTTACGTGTAAACACAGCGCCGAGTGCTCGGCCTACCACTTATCTCTACAACTCGCTGACATCACTGTCTCGGCCGAGCAACATTTTACTGTCTCGCCCTTTTACTCGGTACGTGTGATCAAGGCATTAGTACAACACAGAACACGACAGGTCTTAGCGGGCATTAGGCGCCAGCAAACAGCTGGTTGCAAATGCAAAACCACCCCTTAATCACCTAGATGGCCTGGCCTATTTTTACTGACGTAACAATCTTATAACTTTGTGATTGTTCATGATACAGTTTTGAAATTTTGTACATAGGTTCTTTATATAAAAATACTAGACACGGGTTTCGTTTTTCGCATAGATTTAATCATACAGGTTTCTTGCCGGTTCTTCTCCATAGAAAACGACTAATTTGGAACCGTGCACTAGCTTCTAACGTTTTATAACTTTAGATGTTTTTTTTTTAATTTATGTTGTATATGCACGTACCCAAAGTCATTCGTATAAACTTGACCGTGAGCTCCATAGCCACACGCATCCGCATGCAGGTGAACGACCGTGCGTAATTGCCCCATTACATCACTTGACATGAAAAATTCAAGATCACATCTATGGTGTAATCACTTTAAAATGGTCTAGTAAATGATCTAATAATGATTGTTTTTGGAGTTTACAGACATAATAACAGAATTTTTAAGTGTAATACTGTGTCTAAAAATATTAAAAACTAGCTTTTGCCCGCGGCTTCGTCTGCGTACCTACATAAAATATAGTATCTACAGGTATCACTCAGGAATAAAGCAGCCTTCCAAAAAAAACAGTACTTTCAGTGACTGAAAGTGTCTAGTGTGTGTATAAATGTGTAATTTATATGGGAATAATTTCCTGAAATAAATGATTATTATTATTATTAGTGACTACCTTCTACAAACAAAAATAAACTTTACATCTTTATTAGTGTAGATAAATGTTCCACTCGGCTTCAGTAAGTTATAGCATGATGATATATAGCCTAAAGTTCTATTCGTCATGAATCTGAACATCCCTAAGATTTCCAATTCGACTGGTAGTTTCATAGATTAGTGTGTTTAAACAAACAAACAAAAGGCTCTCTTTATTATATACTAGTACTAAACTACTACTGGTTTCACCTGCGTACGTAACATATGCCTAGGTATATCACTCAAGAATAAAGTATCATTCTATCGAGGAAACAATATTAGCAATCAAACAATTACTTTCAGAGATTACCTCCTACAAACCAAAAAAACATAAAAACAAACTACTTCTTTATAGTATTGTAGTGTAGATTTATAGTATAGATTTAAAGGTTTAGTTTGAAAACCGTGGGTGTATCATATTTCCTGGCATAGGATGGGCAATGTTATCGCAAAAAATGACTGCGATTATATTTGTGGAATGAACTTATCGCCTGCCATACATAGGCAACTTTTTACAGCTCAGTATATATGACTCATTAGCAGTAGTCATAAGGTCTACCGTCACCATCTGGCTGGACTTTTCCCAACTAGGTTGAGTCGACTTCCAGGGTATTTGGAGAGGAAAAGCGTTACCGCGGCGCTAAGACCGCAAAGGGCAACGGAAGGAACACGGATGGATTTTAGCCTAGAAAAGTCTGGCACGGTGAAGCGAGAGGGGGGAGCTTCACCCAATGTGAGAGAAGTAATTAAATGATTTTAACTCTTACAATATAAATAAACCGTGCTAAGTGCAAGTCGGACTCGCGCACTATGGGTTCCGTACCATTATCCATAAAAACAGCAAAAACATCACGTTTGTTGTATGTGAACCCCTTAAATATTTATTTTATTTTGTTTTTAGTATTTGTTTTTATAGCGGCAACAGAAATACATCATCTATGGAAATTTCAACTGTTTAACTATCACGGTTCATGAGATACAGCCTGGTGACAGACGGACAGACAGATATACGGGCGGACAGCGGAGTCTCAGTCATAGGGTCCCGTTTTACCTATTGTATACAGAACCCTAAAAAGCATTGATCAACGATCGGTCGATTCATGAGGTGACATCTTAAGGCTTATAAGTTCCTTGAAAATCTGGCCGGAATTAAATGGACACAACACTCGTACCCGCCTAGGCAGTAATATCTGGGAAATCTAGGGAAGACCCAAGTCTTAAGACCTATGATATGTCAAAATAGCACGCGAAGAATCACGCCTTCACGAGACTGTGCCATAGGTATAACGATGTCGTAAAATCATTATTCCTAAGGCGTACCCTACTATGTTGTACAAAATGATAAAAAACTACAAGGCAGCAGGTGTGCATTAATGCGAAACAGTTTTTTAGTTCAATGTGTAACAGATAAATCAATCATTTTGCAATTTCCGGTAACAATGAAACAATACGAATGAGTTAATTAATTGGTAATTTGGTCAGTACTTACAATTTTAGTAACTAAGTAATCATTTATTGCGCAAAAGGATTAGCCTATGTGTAACATTAGTAATGAAAACCCCTAAATTGGAGGGGGAGGTCGCTTTCCAAACTAGGAACAAATCCTATATCTCGAAGAACAGTATAATTACTTTAAATGGACAATAAAGCAAGAACTACACACTGCGCACAAGTGTGCCCCACACACGCCGATCAGAGAGCGTCGGTCTCCATAAATTTTATATGGAAACTAGACTTGTAGAGCTACACTTGACCACGCCACGCGACGTCGTTCTACATACAAATCAGGCGTTTTACACGTGTGCGTTGGTCTAATGTAGTTCTAGCTTTAATCTGTCAGCGTATACATATCGCACAAAATATTACCTATGTAAAAACGATAGCTCAGCGGGCCCAACAGAATACCAGCTGCGTTATTTATCGTTTTAAATATCACAGCATTCCTTAGTTTTACTCAGCATGAGTTAGGCGCCTTTTTGGCCTCACTAAGATTTTAATTTTATTTTTCCATTATGTATTTTTAACTTTCTTTTGTTTCTTTTTTCCAATATACCGCAAACTTAAACCCTAACAAATGTATAAAGTGATAAAATTATATGTTTCTTAATTCTTTACTGTAGTGGCTGAACGGGTTTTGGTTAAATTTGACACACGGGTGATCATGTCCCCTTGGGATAATTTTCTGCTAAAAACACGGGTTAAGCCGATGACATAAGCTAATAATATTATAAAGGTGAAAGATTGTATGTGTAAGTGTGTGTATGTTTGTTAATCCTTCACGCTCGAACGGCTGAATGGATTTAGATGAAATTTAGCACACGGGTGACCGTGGCCTAGAACAGCAGAATAGATTCTTACCCTAAGAGTATTATATTTCCTGGCAATTAATTCTTTTTTTTTTCACGCAGGCAAAGCCGCTGGCAGGAACTAGCAGTAATATAATTTCGTTTGTCGTAAAGAGTGATCTAACTAGTCCGGTATGCAATTTGCATAACAGTGGTTAAGCAGTTCCGCTATTATGAAGTACCTAAGTCTAGGCACAATTTGGTACGTTGAACTTCCTGCTCTCAATTTCATTAGGTTAAAGGAATTAAGGTTATACTGTAACACGCTAGTCGCCATGTCGGACATTAGTGACCGACATTACATCCCTTACTTCGACTTACGTTGAAAGAGCAAGGCGTCAAAAATGCGAGCGTGTCCGACTGAGTGACCCGCGCGGGGCTATTGTAATCAGTTTTTCGGTCAGGCCAAAGCGGACTTAGGTAACTACTAGCAGTAAATAAGCACTTATACAAGGTGCAGTTTTAAAACTGCGCAATATTTTAGGAGGTTGTAATAAAACTCATAAATAATCATGTGAAAAACGATATCTGGTCAATAATCAGTAATACTTGTTATTTTATTTTTTAATTATACTAAACTAATTCGATTGATCGATGGCCGCGGGGGCGTGGCTAGGGTGTGGCGTGCGGGATGATGATTGGATGATACATTATTTATGAAACTATCGTTGCGAGTTAGTGTGTGTGAAAACGCCCTTTATTGTTCCGTGTTTGTGTGTGTGAAAGAAACCGCGGTTATAAGGCAGGTATCAGACTGGCTGCTTTTTAAGAAACGTAGTTCACACATGCCGAATTCCATAAATAAGAAAAAAAAAATTAAATAATTACCTACTCATTTTATTATTCATTCGGGTCGAGAATCACTAACATAATTACCTCCTAAAATATTTTGCAGCTTCAAAATGACACCTTGTATACAAGTGCGTTTATAAGGCCGTTGCTTAGTTTTTGTCTATCTCTACATAATAATTAAAAATCGGGTGAAGATTT
Organism: Mythimna albipuncta; assembly: GCA_929112965.1. NCBI lineage: Eukaryota > Metazoa > Arthropoda > Insecta > Lepidoptera > Noctuidae > Mythimna > Mythimna albipuncta. The sequence continues at coordinate 7,665,114 of OV815974.1, read as the reverse complement.
TTTGTCATATTTAAAATTACCTTTGGCAACTAATGTGTCAATTTCATATCATTATAATAATATCCTGAGTAAATTAAAGATAAAATGTGTATAAATAAAATATACTATTTATAGGACCATATTTATTGTCAAACACATATATAAATAAATTTATATGGAATTAATAAATAAAATACATATTTAAATTAACAAAGCAAGACACAATGAAATTGGTATAATACCCCACATAAACACTGAGCTTACAAAGTCGCCATTATCAAGCAAAATTATTTTTTTAGTTTTCATTTCAATTATATAAATACATACATACAAATGCGAATATTGAAAAAAAGAACTTTCAACAAACATGAAACCTTACCTACGAGTAAAACCTACATTTGGTCACGCGAACGGCGAGACGATTGACGTCACAAAAACCAATCATAGCCAAGAATATACTGATATATTGTTTATACCCCGTATTGTTTATAACCCGATCATGCCATACATATTAACAAAGTAATACTAAAACACTACTGCCGTGATTTTAATAAGATATCTACCTATCTAAAAAAGTAAATAACATTTGTACCGTCATAGTGTGTTCCACACACAAAACACTGTTTTCGAATTTAGATTTCTTAAATGTATTATAAATAGTTGATATTGTAGAGCCTCTTTCATCAGTACCTCTTTAGAGGATCTAGAACTGGCACATGATAAATAAAAGAAATAAACAGTAATTCGAGTATTAAAAAAGAGATTCTCGGATGAGATGAAAACTGTAATGTAAAATTATGCAGAGTAGGAATATAATTTAATCATCCTATAATTTAACGCCCATAAACCTTTCCTTTACCAAATATTTGCTGGCCGAAACGACATCTTGAGGTGGCGCACTTGACTTCAAAAACTATACTTAATAGAGACATCATGAATAGTCAGAATCACGTCGATTTTAAGACAATAAATTAACTAAGTTCAATAATATGGAATGTCCAATTTTAGCAAATACCATTTTTTTAACGTAATAATGTTCTCATACACTAAAAACTAAATAAACTCTAAAACTTAAGTTCAGCGCCATCTAGCGATAACATAAGTGTTCGGTTCCGTAACTTTGACCTTACGAAGGTCACGGTTACGCATTTGTAGACAGAACTGCAATTAAAGTATGAATTAGTAGCCAGGATTATTCAGGAAAATATTGCTTTATCACTAAAGCTAAAATCCTATTCTATATTCATCGCTGTTAGTTGTTGTAGGAAAATAAATCTGGTATTTCCTAGTACTGGATGCGCTAAAATAATGGCCGTTGTTTCGATTTTAAATTTCGGAACGAAACTTTAGCAATACTTATAAATAATAATAATATAATAATATTCCACAACTATCACACAACGCCGTCTAGTCCCAAGCTAAGCAGAGCTTGTGTTATGGGTACTAGACAACTGATAAACATACATATATATTTCTAAATACATACATATTATAGATAAATTACACCCAGACAGAACAAATGATCATGCTCATCACACAAACATTTGTCCGAACCGAACCCACGACCTCCGGCAAAGTAGTCAGGGCCAGGCCACACGGTGCGGTGCGGCTCCGGCGCGGCGCCTGATTGACGAATCAGCGGGCACACGAGTGACGCCACCCCGCTCGTACGGCCCGCCGATTCGTCGCTCAGGCGCCGCGCCGGAGCCGCACCGCACCGTGTGGCCTGGCCCTCAGGGTCACTAACCACTAGACCAACAGGCCAGTCTGAATGAAAAGTATTAATTTCCAAGAAGACCAAGGTGCCCGGACGCGTAGCTTCATAGACGCGTATTCGTCATTATACGCTTAGTGTACACCTGCGTGAAGCTTTCATACAAAACTATGTAACTCTGTCGACGAAGCGCCAACGACACGACGCGTCACGTAGGCCTTAAACTAGTGCAAAAATGATTGAGAACTGACCTCATGGTCTGGTCCCGGCTTCGATGCTAACCTGGCTTCAGTAAGCTGATTCTTCAAAGCCCTGTGGAACAAAAACAAATTGTGAATCGTGTCAGTCAAAATAATGGCTACTGAGATAAATAACATTGATTTATGTGTAAGTAGCGCCATCTAGTAACGTTCTGGTGAACTACCATCGATTACTTACAAGTAATCGATAGTACAAGCAAGCTTAGAATATTTAGATAAGTTTCGGTTTCCAAATGTTCCTTTGAGCTCTAGAAAATGTGTCATTCTATCGGTGATTGGGGACGTACCATCAAAGATACTTCCGCCTGACCACCGCTAAGTTCATTTTTGCTTGTACTCGAAACGTAAACTCAAAGGATTTGGTTTGGCGTCGCGCCACAGGATTGAAACGAATTTTTTTTAAGTGATCAGGCAGTAATTACCGCGATGGTACACTGCGTGAAGCCATAGCGAGAAAATGGTTGGGATTGAACAAGTGACATTTCGGAAACAAGTCAATCCCGTAAATTTTAGTTCCCAAATTATTATCGCAGACAAAATTTAACTTCATCTTGAAATTATTGACTATGCTAAGCGCCAGATAAATTTGCAATAAGGTGAAAAAAAATTGGTTGCCTGTAAAGTCGGTATACGGGCGAAAGTTTTACGTGACAACGACTTTGAGTGGTAAAATAATTTTAATGTGAATATTCATTCGTATAGTAGGAAGAAGGATGAAATAATAGTAACAATTTAAAACATTTATTTATACAAAGAATTATTTCACTTTTTATGTCTGTCTCTCTCGCTCTTAGGCGGGCTAACCATGCCCGAGTGGAAGGGACGCGTGCCTCTCACTCGCTCTCATTGTGAGCGCATAACGTGAGCGGAGCGTAACGCAGTTTCTTGAAGTGTCACCCGGCAAACCAATTTATAAGACGTTGTCACGTCAAAAAAAACTCTAATATCTCTTCGTGAGTCATCATCATCATTTCAGCCGAAAGACGTCCACTGTTGGACATAGGCTTCCCTCAAGTGTCACCATAATGAGCGGTCCTGTGCGTGTCACACATCCATCGGATTCCCGCAACCCTCACCAGGTCATTGATCCACCTTCAGCAGGGGCTCAGCTGGGTCGAAGCCTACTGGGGCCAGGGTTATCTGAAAGGGAAGTCGAGCCCCGGTATGAAGGCTACAAGGAACGGGGTGGGCTTTTAGTCAGTAAGAGTCTGACACTATCTCCCGCTCCGCCCAACAGCGGGGGTTGTCATTGGATGATTTCTCCCACCAAAAGTCATCGATCCACCTTGTGGAAGGCCTTCCCACTTCTTATGTACCTGAACAATAATAGTAAATGGTTTTACATTACTAGAAAATGTAAAGGATCACGACAGATGTCGATTAAGAATAACTCTGTCTTTTTTACCGTTTTGTAAATGAAGTCTATCAATAAAAGTAGGTGGTTCAATGACCGCTATTGCAAATTTATCTGACCCCTACTATATCTTAGAGTAGCTTCTTTAAAGGTGTGAAATCATCCAATGTCTTCTCCCGCTCTAGAGCAGAGCGGGAAGGTGTATTAGACTTTTATGTCTTGATCACACGTACCGTGTAAAAGGCCCAGACAGTGATGTGAGTTGTAGAGATAAGCGCTCGGCCGAGTACTCGGCGCTTTGTTTATACACACCGAGTATTCGGCCGAGACGTGTGATCAAGGCATTACTAACTAAAACTCACTCCTATGTTTCTTCTTTGCGTTGCGTACCAGGACACCGGGTTTCCCTTTCGGAAGGCAACCCATGGCCCCAGTAGGCTTCAGCTTACGAGTAGCCGACTCATTTTTCAATAGTCAATATAACTCACATATACAGCTCCTCGGCCTTGCTGGCTTGTTTCTCTCGGCGCCGCAGCAGTTCGGCGCAGTGTTGCAGGGTGGCGATGGTGGCGCCACATGTCGCTCGGAAGGATGCACTCGTCGCCCGAACTTCACCCACGTGTAAGCTCAGGTCGTTTCCTGGTAAAATAAATGTATAATTAATAAGTAAGTAAGTAATCATTTATTGCGCAACAAATTATAAGCCATAACATCAGTGATGAAACATTAAAATGAGATCGGCTATTTCACATAAATAAGATCACTGTCCTTCAAATTAAGAGACAATCCTGTATCTTGAAGAACAGTACATTTACCAAAACGTTTGATACAGTTACATAAATTACCATAAAATTGATCAATGTTAGGTCTCAAGTTGGACACCACCGACACTTAGTACAAAACAGATCACAGCAGGTCATCTCGGGAATAGGCGCCAGCGCACAGCTGGATGCAGGAACAAAACAACCCCTCAGTCGCCCGGGTAGCCGGTGACCGTGTATTTAGCACGTTGCCAAAAAGGTACCATAGCTGGCTAACTTTGTGATTTTTTATAATTCAGTTTTGAAATTTTGTACATAGATTTTTTACATCAAAATAATGTATATTATATATATTTATGTATTACATATATATATATATGTAATACATAAAAATAAAAGACAGGTATTTCAGGTTTTGCATACACTGAAAATAATGTTGTATAATTTTCAATTTATTTCCTACTAGCTGCTGGTAGCAGCTCTGCTGGTAGCAGCTAGGCCCGCTTGAAAGTAGTTTTCTCAACACAAACCTTGGACCCCCGTTTCAACCACCTAAGGGGGTGAATTCTAGAAAATCCTCTGTAAGTGCTCGCCAAAGACATAAAAGGAAACCTTTTACAATTTTTTAAGTTCCTAGACCCAGTAGATTCTGTGTTGATATGTCAGTCAGTCCGTTTCTCCTTTTATATTTATTTAAAGATATAAAGTTGTTTCTCACTTCAAAGCAATGTTATATTTTTCCTGAATACTATCAAAGGTTTAAATATAGGTATGTGACTTCAGTCATATAAAACAATCGCATCCCACAATATATCCACAGTTGTGTTGGATCTGGGAAAACCGGAAATCTATTGGAACTGGCATTAACCGAGATTTCAACATCCCGGGTATTTCCCCAATAGTCTCATACGAGTGAATTGGGGTCGATTTGTCTATGACTTGGTGGATAAACTGATTTGTCATAAAACCACATGGCCCATTATTGCTTATTGTATTTAAATGAGTGTCCTCCAGGTACAAATTTCACGATAGACCATCTTCTCAAAATTTACCAGACAATATAGGGGCAGGCACAGTAGTGACACATTTCTGGTCTAAATCACTAATTTGATGACAACACATCTTTTACTGGCTTCTGCCAACGGCTTCGCCCGCGTGAAACTTGAAAATATATGCCTATTTGACACAGTGATAAAGTAGCATTCTACTGGTGAAAGAGTCAAATCAGCCTTCTCGAAGGGAAATTAGTCTATCAGTGAAAATCAGGCCAACAGTTTAAGAGATTAGACGGAACAAACATACAGACATATATTTAAAAAAAATTGCATTTTGTTATAGGATCAAATAAACTTTCATAAAGATTTAGTAAAAAAGATGTTACTTTGATATAGCAAACAAAAACTTCAATTTCATTTATATGTAAATTTATAGATAAGGCTTCAAGTCCACTGAAGCGAAGCGTAACCACGAAAATTGCATTGTTCAATCGTTTTCCGAGCTGTAAACTTCGCGCTTCAACGCACAGACAGATTTAGACACAATCAACCCAGTGTCTACTGCCCTGACAACCAATTAACCAACAGACATCACAATCTAATTCGAGAGAATTCATTCAATCACAAATATTAACACTCTTATATACAGCAATTGTATATGATGTCATACAGCCGGTTTCAAGTTCATTAATTTGGCAAACTGAAATTATGTGTTATGTGACTGTTATCACATACGCGGACAGGAAATAATATAAATTTTATAGTTTCTATATAAACTGTGAATTATTTGTTGAAACGATTAAGGAAATATGAATTTTGAAATTTACGATAATTATATACGCTGAAATAATTACGTTCCGGATATTGGCTTCAGTATAAAAAGAACACGTATGACTGAACTTCGAGATATTGATTTCAGAGCGCCATTTATTTTAAATACTAAAAGACTTGTACCGTATGACAAGCCTGTTTTATCCAGAGTCTTAAGATTTTCAAAAGCCAAACCAATCATATTTAGAAATTTTTGCTGCCATATATGTAGACTAGCTTTTGCCCGCGAGGCTTCGCTCCCGCTCTTCCCTACTTCAGCCTACTATACCCTACTATACCCTACCCTACTCTACCCTACTCTACCCTACTCTACCGTACCCTACTCTACTCTACCCTACTCTACTCTAATAAACCTCACGGCGCCCGAGGCCGTAAACCGTGGAAATCGGTTCGTGCGTTCTGGAGTTATAGCGTCAGGAAGGAAAACCCGACTTATTTGTATATAGTAGATTATCAAAGAAATACCGAAATTTAAAAATGAGGGAGGTGATTGGAAGATAAAAAAAAAATTACGACTTAATGTCAGACCAAATAAATATAAAAAATTTCATAAAAATCGGTCAAGCAAAATTGGCTAGCCGTTTCCGAGGAATTCGATAAAAATACGAGATTTTTCTATGTGTATTAGATTACAAATCTGAAGTATTTATTTGTTTGGTTGAACGCACTACTCTTAAGAACTACTGGCTCTAATTGAAAAATTCTTTTAGTGTTTGATAGCCCATTTATTGAAGATGGCTATGGGCTATATGATGCTACGACCAATAGGAGCGGACCAGTAACCAAATTCGGGGGTAAAACAGCAAGGAAATACCATAAAAAAAAAAATATTTAAAAAATATGAAGTTGGACTGGCAATTTACTAAAATCGAACCAACGAAAAAACCAACAAACCATCAGCAAGCTTAACAGCATCAATAGCTTCGGACGCATCGTCATTGATCTGAGGGTAGGCGGCGACGCACTTTTCGAAGTACTGCTGCAACTGCACCGCTTGCTTCGACAGCAACTCGTTGTACGTGTCCAGCTCCGCGATCTTCTCGGCCAGGCGGCGGGCCGTGCGTCCTGGGAACAAAACACAGGATTATACATGTAGCGACATCTATTGCGTCACAGTGTGTTCAAGAAGATTTCGAAAATATCAACAAGTGGGCACACGACAACGTGATAATTTAAAAATTTTCAAAAACTTCACTCGCACATACAACCTACGAACAAAAGCTGTGCACAGAGAGAATCTGGTTATAATTGGACATGCATACAAATGCTTGCATGATGGCACCTGTGGCCTTTCCGCACCGCCCTAGATCGGGAGAAGTCATTGGAAGGATTTTTTAAATTTATACTACAAAAAGGCTATTTAACCTTTCAATCGTGGAAATTATAGACACAATAGAAAGACAATAGGTGCGTGAACGGCGTTCGCTTGGGGTTTAATGAATTAAAATAGATATGTTTTTAAATTTACCACATCCATTAATTCATTTTCATTTGCTTCATGACTGCCGCTCAAGACACAACATTTGTCACAGCGAATGACCTTTATAGATGTTAGTTAGCGCCCTAAATGTAAGTGTTTAGGTCGAAAAAGGTACGTATGGGTTCATTAGACCCGGCATTAAATATGTAGGTCACTTTGAACAGTACATATTACTTAACATAGAAATATTTACTTATATGGGACTAGAAGGTTGAAATTTCTCGACACCGTGTTTGCCAACTTCTTTTATATTTTTTTAGGTTTTATTTGTGGTACCATAAGAGAGTTCCATGGTCCATCTGCGAAATTCTTCATCAGATCTTTTCCAAATTTAAATGGAACCATCTGACGGCTTTCTTTCAAAAAAAGAATAATCATAAATCAAAGAAAACGACTCGAGAACCTCCTCCTTTTTGAATGTCGGTTGAAACCGTTACCCGCATACGTACTTACAGATATCTGCATCAATAGGAAGTATGCATGAAAATATTTGTTACCTAACCAGTTTATCAATTTTACAAAAATAGAACACTAATTTATCAAAATTGGTAGGAATGTTAACGACATAACGACATATTACAATTTGAAACAAATATATCTGTCTCTCTCGCCAAGACGCCGTTTTCTATGGCAGCCGTGGGGGGTTTTACGGCCTTTGACGTCAAAGACCATGCCGGACTTGTCATAATAGCAGCTCTGAAGCTTTATAACTTCGTTGTTGATGATATAGTACATTTTAATACAAGTGCAGAAAGTTTGTCATTGCAACCGAGGCGGAATTCTCACGAGCCGTAGTCGAATGTGTTATGTCGCCGAGAGCTACAAAGCACATGTAACAAACGACTTTTTTCAATGCACTTACGAAAATATGATTAAATGGGGTTTGACCGGCAAATGTGATAAACTTGTGGAGGAGAGCACTCACTCTTTTCTTTACTAGTGCGCAAAACAGTCTATCTATTGCATGCCTAAAAGCGATGGGATAAGAGTGGGTTTTCGGTATTTTTTTTTTCAAATTTGTTTACGAGAGCTAAAAAGTGTTTAATTAAATAAATAAAAAAATTGCATGCACACAATGGTACGCAATTCATAAAACTTCCTCTTTGCAGTAATCAGAAAAATGGAGTTCCATTATACAGTCGCAATCGAGGCCATTTAACCTACATTTTCAATGAGGAAGGAAGAATAATAGTCGATTAATGCTAACAACTTTTCACAAACAGGTTCACACCGAGTTGAACCAGTATTTACTACGTAGGTACGACTAGCACGTTTCGGCAGTTACACGCGCTACCATTTTGACAATTAAGCTAGAACTAATGAGACCGACATTCACGTATACCACGCCTGATTTGTACTATATATATATACGTAGAACTACGTCGCGTGGCTTGGATGTAGGTCTACAAGTCTAGTTTCCATATAAAATGTATGGAGTCCGACGCGCCAGATCCTCGGCGTACGTGGCACTCGTGTGCGCAGTGTACTTCTACCTTTAGACTCGCTACCATTTTGGTGAAGTGTAAATAAGTCTTCAAATAACTGTAGGTATTGCATTAACACTTATACCAGTTATAAAAAACACATGTTTCAGCTTCAATGCTTGAAATACATATTCAAACATATAAAGGTGAAACTGTATACTGTTTGTCATTCCTTCACGCTCAAACAGTTAAACAAAATGGGATAAATATTGGTACAAGATTACACCATGCCCAGGAATAGTCCAGGAGTACTAATTTAATTTACACGCGGACAAAGCCGCTGGTAGAAACTAGTTTTACCTATACTCTGTTCAAAATTACATTAGGTGTCAAATAAATCGCGTTAAGGGCTCATGGTAGAGCCTCAGAACACCAGCCATTACAATCTCTACATTCTCTAGTAGTTTTTATGTATATTTACGTTCATACATACAAGCTAGAAATAATTTTATATTGATTATATCTTCGATATTGTTGTTTGACGTGCAGGCCAACACGCATGGATTTAATTTCATTAATAGCTCACTCCTATAACTGAAATGTATGTAATTACTGATAAATGGATAACCGGGTATATTAATGTTTTTTTGTGTTAAAAATAGTTTTATTCAGTCACAAAAATATTTATTTTAATTGACTCAAAACTAGTAGTAGTAAGTTTGAATCCTTTCAAACCTAGTGGAAAGGAAAATAAAAAATACGAAAATAAAAAATAAAAAACATCAAAAAATACCAAAATTTGGAATGCCATAGATATTTTGCTGCTTGATTTAATAACCAATTTTGATACTCTTTTAATTCTAATTAGATTTGGAGGATATTGCAAACAGATGCTTCAATTTAATATAACACGTAGTTACTAAAAGAAGGAAAATAAAATGAGGCAATAAATTTACCAAACATGACGTTACAAAATAATACATAACTTAGAGGTAAATAGATAAATATCCTGATTCTCGACACCCTTACATGGAGAATGATGGACATCCTAGCCACACGCACAAACCTTTTTTTTAAATTTTGTTTAAAGCTAAACAGGAATGGAATTCCCTGCCGCAGTCTGATTTTCCAAATAGCTATAACCTTGAATTCCCCAGTCAAGAGCCTAACCTATTCAAGGTTACTTTTAACCAAACATGCTCCATTGTGGACCACATATCGCTTATCGTCAGGAAATTAGCGATAAAAGCACAGATGAAAGAGGTTAAATGACCTTGTGAGCGGGGCAGGCGTGCCAGAAAGTAGGGCAATGCTCATAATTCAATTACCAATAGCAAACTTGCGATCTAAGTGTGCGTGGTCTGTTAGTTGCGTAATACGCGTTCGTATTGGTTTATTGCCTATAATTGAGTTAAAAGGGTGCGAGACGACGACACCCATTGTAGTACAAATCGGAAAATATTTCCTTTCTAACCTCTTTCATCTTTTTTGTGGATGATTGTAAAACTAGACCAAACGAGAGATACTAACTAAAGCCCCGCAAAGTGCAACTACATCTTAAAGTAATAATAACTTGTAACAATTAGGTAGTCAATGCTAGATAATAAAGAAATACTGGCACGCAACACGACACGGTACATTCATAATTATTTGCAAACCAAGTCTTATCTATGGATTATGAGGATAAAAATAAATTATCATCTATCCATTTCCATATAATACCGTATCGTATCTACTTAGACAAAATTATCTATTTTATATTCCACTTCTTCTTCTCTCGAAACGATGGTTTTCCTTTCAGTCAAAGCTTTTGGGCCCAGAAGGTTGCCTCGTTTTGGGCACGCCACAATCATGGCGGTAAGTCCCCTCTTTGAGGCGTGGCTGGAAAGACCTCACGGCGTCCTTACCTTCTGCATGACGCAGGTCATCAGGCAACGGCGTTATCGCCGCCGCCGCCGCCGGGATTCTGATCCCGATTTCCGGCCAACGTAGGCGCGAGCTTGCGGACAGTGAGCAATGGGTAGCTCACTGTCCGGTCGTTCGATAACTGTCCGGATCAAGCCCAAGTCGTCGACGGCGCGCACTGATCCCGCGCGCCTGAAGGAGTTGTCAGCAACAGCAGGGACCCAGCCGGGTCGAAGCCTACTGGGGCCAGGGTTATCCGAAAGGGCACTCGAGCCCCGGTATGAACGCTAGAAGGAACGGGGTGGGTCTTTTAGTCAGTAAGAGTCTGGCTCTATCTCCCGCTCCGCCCAAGGGCGGGGGATGTCAATGCATGATTTTTTCCCAACATAAAAAAAGGTTGCCTCGTTTACAGCGGCGCTAGTGGACACTTTGGGCACTCCAATAAGTGGGTCATCGTCTGGTCAGGAGCACCACACTCGCACTGGCTATATTCCACTGAATATAATAGTCAAAGCCACGGAGGCGGAAAGATTATTGCCATTTTTAGACCAGAATTGAAAACTCAAAAATGCAATAATTGTTTAATGTGACAGCAATGGACTTACAGAGAGACCACTGGTTCTAAGTCCATAGTTTTGCTAGCTTTGGATTCCCAGTTGCCAGTCTTTAATAAGACCGCCTAAGACTACATATTAATTTTAAGTTCTTACTGTAATTTTTATATTATTTAATCATTTAAAAAAATACTTATATTAAGTATTATTTATTACTTATCTGGAAGACATCGCTTTCAGCGATAAGACCGCCATTGTACCCATAGGTTTAAGTTTCTGTGAAATTGTTACTATTTTGGTGTACAATTAAGTTTATTCTATTCTATTATATTCGATACTTTATAAAAGGTTATTTTATTAGTAAACAATGATCAAGATCTCTTAATTAATGAACTAGTGTTGACTACATCAGATTTCATTTTACCTTAAAAATTAAATTACCCAAGTTGTTTGACTTTTTAGAAAGACTATCTCTTTATTCTTAGTGAGAAAACTTCAAATGACTCCTCCCGATCCGGGTAGAGCGAGAAGGAGTGTCCAACCTTTACTGACTAAATCCCACTCGTTTCTACAGTTGCTCTTTACGTTTGAAGGCCACGGTAGCTCGATCGACTAATCCGGACAAAAGGTTATCAGTCTTTGAAGTTGTACACAGCAACATTTTACACTCTTGATGCACCAACCCCTTTTTTTTCATAGTATATGTCTATGTCTCAACATAGACATCGGATTATATGCATTTGTATTTTTGTATATGCACAAACTTATAACGTTATTTATACAGCTATATTACGTATTTTAGTACGTTTTTATCAATAGTGCTGATTTCAGTACTTAACTAGGTACTTACAACACGCCTGACACGTGTTTTATGTGGAGAGCTGCAGACTGTGTTATTCACGAACACTTGGTCTTTGCCTCTTAAGATTGCAATAGTATACTGGTAAACCCTGTGAGAGGACAGACTAGACCCAATCAGTTGGCAAAGCGTTGAGGGATGTTTTAAATATATTACACTAGCTTTTGCCCGCGCGGTTTCGCTCCCGCTCTTCCCTACTTCAGCCTACTATACCCTACTCTACCCTACTCTACTCTACTCTACCCTACTCCACCCTACTCTACCCTACTCTACCCTACCCTACTCTACCCTACCCTACTCTACCCTACCCTACTCTACCCTAAAAAACCTCACGGAGCCCGAGACCTTTCCAACGAATGCAAAACCGTGGAAATCGGTTCGTGCGTTCTGGAGTTAGTGTCAGGAAGGAAAACCCGACTTATTTTTATATAGTAGATATAAATAATGTGAACATGAACATCATCATCATCATCAGCCTTTTTAATGTTCCCACTGCTGGGACTCAGGCCTCCTCTATAGAAGAGGGAATGGGCCGTAATCCACTACGCGAGACCAGTGCGGGTTGGTGAATGTCACATGTCTTCGAATTTTTGGTTCTAGGACATGCCGGTTTCCGCACGATGTTTTCCTTCAACGTTTTGAGAACAGTGGTGATGAAATAAATTACACAAAGTAACACGCCTGGCTGGGTTCGAACCCGCGACCTACAATTAGTAAATCGGAGCCGTTACCACTCGGCCACCACTACTCTATAAATGAACATAAATTCAAATAATAAATAGTATCTTCAGTGTGCACATTTTGGCATTTCATTGTGCATTTAATCCGATGTTTACTGAAAAACATAGACAAGCAAAAATAGCACTTAATGCCATAAAAACTCGTCGGTCCTAGAGAATAATTATATTTACTTGCTGCTTGCAATTAAGCTAATGGTTACCTAAAGGCCATTCATTGTTTTATAATTGGAGTTCAAAAGAATAGTATGGAACAAACAGTTTGTTTTAGTTCTACGTGATTTCTTAAAGTGGTGAATTACACCGTAACATTTACGTGGCAGGAGGCCACTTTAGATGACATGATCGCATGATAAATTTTAATGAAAGACAAATAAAAGTTCTACGTTTTAACCGACAAGTACATTACTTATCTATACTAATATCATAAAGTGGAAAGATTTTACTTCGGAGTTTTGATTTTTGTATTTTTGTTTGTAATGAATAAACTCAAAAACTACTGGATCGATTTTAAAAATCCTTTTGCTAGCAAAATTTTTCTTTATCACTGAAATTTTAAACTATATAGGGTGTGATTGTGCTCATGATAACAAACAATTTTTATTATGGGAGCAAAGCAGAAATCGCGAAATAAAAACAGCTGTTCAGTACATTTATGTTTGCCTAATGTACTGAACAGCTGATTTTTTTTCGCGATTTCAGGTTTGTTCCCATAGTAAAAGTTGTTGGTTATCATGAGCACAACCGCGTGTTTAAGTATCGGTCACTAATTACCAGTCACCCTATATATTTTCTACTCTCACGCGGACGAAACGGCTGCCAGAAAATTCGGCCACGGCAATTCCGTCTACTAATGCTATCAGAACTTCGATGGCATTGCCGTGGCCAAATAAAGGCCAGGCAAGGTATAACTTGTCATCGACACGCTAAGAAGAAGATCGCGAAATTGTACGATATCTCAGTTAGTAAAAACACAGAATAAGTAAAGTACAAGTGTATTAAACTCGGTGGATTTTATTATGGTTGAGATTAAGACTTCTACATGCTTGATAGTAACTACAGGTCCTTTTACGACAATCCTTGCTTATGTTGTTAGGAAGAACACCACAACCAACAATATATATTGTTTTTTGCAGGAATTAATTTTCAATCCATAATTAAAATTTAATAACTGTTATTAAATAAATCAGAACTAATAAGTTTTTATTTTTATTGATTTATGATCATTATCATAAATACTTTATAATTCTATCTAAATAATAATCTTTTGTAAATGTTTATCCTGTATTAAGCCAAGGTGTGCAATAAAGTTATAAATAAATAAATAAACTACCTAAAGGTGTAGCCATACACGCTAGGGTATACCTGACAGGTTTGCCCTAAAAGGATTGAAATAAAAAATACGTACCATGAGAACCAGTTGACTGTAACGAAGTAGCTGAGCCATGCCTCCTTAGACCACCACCATTAGAACTGCTATCTGAACTGGTCCCGTACCCTGATTCCACCTGAGAATTAAATTAACATAGGCATTATTATCTCAAGCATTCAAAATTATTTATCTTAAAAACTTAGTAAGTTAATAACTAAGTGAGAAAAAAAAGTGACAATACACAATAATTGAATTGTTTATATCTAGATATTAGAAAAAAAAGGAAGTTACTAATAGCATGACAGGTGACAGGACAGAGTTGAAGAAAAAAACGTGTTAGCGCCAGTCCCAAATATCACGGGACAAGGGCAGCAAGATTTTGTTAAATTATAAATATAGTAAATATAAAAATTCAATTGCTTGACCAATTTGAATGTTTACAATTTTACATTTCAATTTGTTTGTTTGAAATTATGGGCAAGAAAAAAAAAATTGGCAAAGGCAAACAACAGTTAAGCAAAAAAAATAATGGAAATCTTATATGAAATCACCTAGTGACAAGAATTAATTCAGTTCAATAACTGCAGTACAATCTCGCCTATAGAACTTTATGAAATATTGATGTATCACTAATATAAAAATATTGAAATTCCAATGAGGTATTTTTTGACGTGACAACGTCTTAAATTAGGTTGCGGCTGGGAGTCACTTATGAAAAAGTGTAACGCTCGGTAACGTTACGATGAGTCACCGAACGAGAGAGAGGCCCGCCGAATGCCTTGCGTCTCTCTCCCACTCAACTATGATCGGTCTGCCGCGCGCGCAGCACTAGAGAATTAGGCGCATTGAATCGGCGCATGCTTGTGTCTCTGTCTTTGTCTTTCTCGAACGTTCTTGGCGTTGGAAAAAAAAAGACGTTGTCACGTAAAATCTTCGCCCGTAAAACCGACTTTACAGGCAACCATTTTTTTTACAATACTTTGTGTAGAATGTTTCCAAATACATTAGTTGAACAAATATAATTTATTGATAAGCAAACACATACATAAAATTTTGATTAAAAGCAGATCCTTCCATACTCAGTCATAATCATACTGGCCATTTACAAACATTTAGAGGTCAGATTGAAGAGTTTTATTTTTATAACTAGCTTCTGTTAGCGGCTTCAGTAGTAGAAGGTGGGGGGGGGGGGCTGTAGGTTTCTCTTTACAAATTTTCACAGGGTGAATTTTGGAAAATTCTCTATCGCCTATGTCATAAGAGGAAAAGTTTAGCTAACTTACAGGTTCTAGTCCCAGAAGTTGCTACTGTGCATTGATATTATGTTACTCAGTTTTTCCTTTTATTATAGACTAGCTTTTACCCGCGGCTTCGCCCGCGTGGAATGTTAGCCTTTGTCCGTCTCCAGAGCGATTACCAATTGGATAGCCTATAAGGCTGATCATATCTGTTTGAAACTGTTTCTTTAGGTAACATGCACAGAAAGGTTTCTAACTCAAGAAGAGTTGAGCGTTGAAAATCCAAGAATAAACAATTCATTTTGTTTCATTTTTAGAGTTTGTGATATGAGTATTTTAGTGTAAATGTAAGCAGCTTTGAACTTACTATAACTCAAAACCTTTGAAAAACAATTACACCGTTTTTTTTGGGTTCTGTACCCAAAACGTATAAATTACTAAGTCTCCACTGTCAATCTGTCTGTCTGTCACCAGGCTCAGTATCTTATGAAACATGATAGCTAGACAGTGGAAATTGGCACATATGATGTAATTTTGTTGCCGCTATTACAACAAATACTAAAAACAGAATAAATAATGTTTAAGTGGGGTTCCGATACAAAAAACGTGTTTTTTTTTGCTGTTGTATAGAGCCCTTTGTGTATGAGACTGACTCGCACCTGGCTGGTTTATTTTTTTAGGTATGCTATGAAGGGATGAATCATTCACATGGAAATAAACAAAACTCAATTCAACACACAATCTTATCATAAAATCTATCAATCCTCATTTTTAGAACAATTGAATACAATCATAAATTACATAGAGAATAGTATCAGTCTTATCAGCAGCATTACTCACTAAGCTGATAATGCATAGTATTATAAAACAGGCCTAACACAGTTGCAGGTGGCATTGCTCAGTGATGATTCATATGAAGCAATACATTCAACAATCATGAAGAAAGATATGATTTGCAAACTATGTACGAAGACACAAAATAGCACAGAAGCTTTTCTTGCTTACATAAATGGTTATTTAAAAAAATCAAAAATTACTGGGCTGATTCCAAAAATTCTTTCACTATTGGAAAGCTACATTCACCCTGAGTAACATAGGCTATATTTATTGCCTGTGCGAAGCCGGGGCGGGCCGCTAGTACATAATATAGATAAATATTACACCCAGTCACAGAACAAATGTGATATCATGATCATGAGACACACACATTTGTGCTGGGTGGGAATCAAACCCACATTCTCCAGCATAGCAGTCAGGGCCACTAACTACAAGACAAACAGGCCAGTCAAGATATATATGTGAAAATAACAAATATGTGAATATAACAGTATCCCACCGGTATTGAGAACAGGGTCCAAGTTACTGCAACTTTAGCAGCAATTAACTGATGCATGTTTGCAGTGATTATATCCAACCGATTTTTGAAGCAGTTTGGTGTGGCAGCTTGATTTGCTTATCTATCTCGTCTTTTACGCAGTATGATTATGTCAACAGATTATTATTAACTATTAGCATAGCCAACTAGTATTATTAAGTAATAAAACACTATTTTTAAGTTTTGAACTGTACACTAGATTCTCCTATTTATTGTGATCTCTCTCTATTACTCAATGGTTTGCTCAACTATCAGTAAGTTTGTCAATTTATTTAAACTGTGTATTATTTATTATCTATACTCTTTATTATCATTGTTTATTTAACTTGTTTTGGTGTACAATAAAAAGAATTAAGAAGATTACATACATAGTTATAAAACATATATCCTTGTCTGTGAAGGTTAAAATTAATCAAGATATTACATAATTATTCAGACATAATGATATGAATATTCATAAAAGAACAACATTTTAATTACAATATGCATTGTAATAGTTATGGGTTATTCATGAGTAATATGATACTTCAGTGTTTGATAACAAGACATCTACACATACACACTAAGTACTTCTGATTGAACACTGAATCATATGCATGGACTTGTTATAAAAATATCACATGATAACATGTAATACAAATTTTTTATTTATGCATGAGGTTATAACTTGATTGTGAACGTCATCTGAATTTATTTTAAATGGCGCTCAAGGTGATCATCTCCATTTAGATAATGGTAATTGATGTCACCAGAACAATTGAGTTGGTGAAATATTGTTTTACTGAACTCAAAAACTTCCAACATTTTTTTTTTTTACTCAAACAAAAAGTGGATGTTATGAAATGGGGAAACAAATATTTCAGGATAACAAATCACAGTAAACACTCAAAACAAGTGGTTGCTGTTGACATGCATAACTTTGATATAATGTAGAACAGTGTAGGAATCATACCGAGTGTACTTAGATATAATCATAGCCCCGGTTCCAGCCAACAAATATAACTATCTTAATATTATGTTGAAATTTATGTTTTGTCTATAGTACTCACTTTAAATGACTCTAAAACATCAATCCATTGCTGCTTCTCCTCAGGGCTCGTCGCTCTCAAGTACCAAACACAATCATTTACTGACACATCAAATCTGCAGTCATCAAATTCATGAGGCTGAAATAAAACATCCAAGGTCAAATATCTAAATATTAGATCACATGCTAAGTCTGTTTGTTCTCAAGCAGAAAGAAACTGTCGCGACAAAAAAAGTCGAGACGCAACAAGGACAAATTAATCTTTTTATTGGACTTCACCGATAAAACAACTATGCATAGTCACCTTGACTTTGGCTTTTTTCAAACATAAGGCACCTCGGCATCCAAGATTACTCTCCAGCTCACTTTTGTAGTACGATAAAGTAGAATCCTTCAAAACAATAAACCTGTCCTGCCAACCGTGAATGTAATTTGTCCATTTACTCAAGTATCCGCGAAGTTCAGGATTTCCGCCATCCTCTAAATCTGAGTTGTCGCTCACTGTTATATTTTCCTCAATCATGTTGCAAATGTTAAGAATTAATATTTACATTAAATTCTACACAAAACAAACAAAACGAAAAATAATAATTAGCAAAAACTCGTTACATGAGAAGATACACAACGAAAATTGTTGCTGTTTTTTGACGTTTAACTTCAGTGCCACAGACTATAAAAAATCATAAACAATATTTAGCGCAGATTAACAATTCTAGGCCACCATAGACAAAAATTAATCGTCTTATCTTCTACCTTTAATCATGTGACACGGAAAAGCCAACAAAGGCAGTTAAAAAACTCAATAGGGTCTCCAACATGGACCACACGAGACCGCCACAAAAGCCGCCACCGCAAGAAGCTAGAAGTGGCCACAAAGTAAGCTGGAGGGTGCGACAGCCACTTTTGGCCTGTGAACCCATCTGATTGAAAAAAAAGTAGCAGCGAGTAGCGTGTGAACGACGTTTTGTATCGGCGTTTAATGGACAGAGAGATCCACAACAAGAAGCAAGCAGCGGTGATTTTTAGCGTTTTGTAGCATTCTGAACGCGGGGATAGTATAGCGTGCTTCATCGTCGACCACATCATCGCTTACCATCAGGTGAGATAGTGGTCAAACGCAAGCCTATAATTAATAAAAAAAAAAAAAAAAGTGCAGACACATTTTACCACATTTTACTATGCAAATATTAAATATGTTATGTGAAAACTAGATACATTTATCACAAAATTTCCTTAAAAATATTAAACCTAATGCCAGTGGTGGTGGCGTTTTATCGTTAATGTGTGGTCGGTGGCCCGTGTGCGGCGGCTGACGACACATAGATTTGGCCGACTGGCCTAAAAGCGATAAAGGGATAATGTTGATTACAGAACGTTTACATTTTTAACAGAATCTACCAACGATCAAAAAACTTTACATTTGTTCATAACGCATTTGAAATATCTGTCTGATAATTTAATTATCCTAGTCTTCATTTAATTTTAACACAGTGTTCAAAATTGTTAAAAATACTAACAATACAACAAATTGTGAAAAAGTGGTCGTTCAATTTAATCAATATTGGTTTTTGAACATTCTCTGTTTGACAACTTCAACGAGTGCCAGTCTGTGCCACTATTTCCGGAAACAATATTCTTTTGCGTATTGATTTTGGTTGTCTTGTAATTTCATTGGTCGATATACGTTAACCGCCAAAACTACTCGATACCAGCCAATAGCACAACGCCATTCTACAAATAACTCACCATATCCGTTCAAGATGGCCGACAAAACTATGCCTATTTTTGTTCCATCAGAAAAACCTCTGAAAGTAGTTAAGTGGAAGGTAAAACAAGGTGTTTTTGTGTCGCAAGGACAAATATTATTTTTATACAACGATTCATCAGGCACAGGTACTGATTTAAAGAAATACAAGGCAGTACGCGCTGGTACTATCTCATCGATCAAGGTGAAGGAAGGAGACATTGCAGAGCCTGGGTAAGTGACGTCACACTGTAAATGCGCTTTAAAATAATATTTAAAATTTACAATCTCCGTATCAAACAAAAAATATTTGCATAAACTTGCATCGCTTAGGTTATTCTATATCATAAGGTGCAGTTGCATTGTTTACGCGGCAAATACAAGTGCAGTAAAAGCTTCCCGCCTAAAACGTAACCTAAAACAAACTTGTTTTGATTATTTTAAATGCAACATTTAATTTTATGACTTATGTACATATGAATTTGTATTTAAACATATTGCAACATCTGTACCTATGTAAAATGCCTATCGTGTCTCAGTTTCATTCACAATCAAAATATTTTTAAACCACAAGAATACAACAACAAGTTTGTGTTGTAAAATTTTGAAAACTTTTAAACATTTTTTTCCTCAATCAATATTCTACTTATATTACTTAAATCGCATCATCTATTGCGCCGACGAGAGGAAGTACTCCCTCAAGGAATCATTTCTGTTTTCAGTGCACATATAGCAGAGCTTGCAGAATGTCGTCATCCGACTGTGATGAAGGAGATGTGTGCGGAGTGCGGTGCGGACCTGCGCACAGACGAGGTGGCGAGAGACGTCGCTGTTGTGCCCATGGTACACTCTGTACCTGAATTGAAGGTCAGAACAAAGATTTTTTACCAATAAACCAATATCATTAATTAGGTATATCATGCAAAGAATTGGTATTGTAGTTCTGTTGAGCTCCTTTTAACACAGACTTTGTACCAACTAAAGTTAAATTTGAGAATAGAATAAATGTAAACAATACTAGCACATTATCATACAAAAAATATATCATCATATTACATAGCAGGTATAGATTCGATCTAGATACAAGGACTTAAACTGGATTTAGATACAAATTTTAACTTTGAATATTGGTTATAATTTCACTAAAAATCCAGACAGCAAAATACCTAAGCCCTTCTGAAGACTTTCTTCTGTTGAGCTTTGAAAGAAAGACAGATACGAGGGCTACATTTATTTAATATAATAGTACATTAACATTTTGAATGTCTTAAGTTACACAGTTCGACATAAGCAATTGTCTTTCTATTGTCTCTAATTACGGCATTCAAAGAGTTAATTCATTAAACCCCAAGCGAACGCTGGTGTTTGCGCACCTATTGTTTTTCTATTGTGTCTGTAATTTCCACAATTGCAAGGTTAAATCTATTTTTTTTTCTCAACATACTAAGACGAACATTACACGGTAGGTTTTGCTGTCAGTCAACACCTTGATTGACTAAAAACCTACCGTGTAATGTGTTGCATGACGGATTTTAGTACTGGATCTACTGATTCACGGAAAACCATCATTTGTGATTGATGGAACTGAATGACGCTTGCATGACCGTTTTTTTTTTTAATTCCGAAGTAGAATAAACAATTTCTTATGACTTTTACAGGTTTCTGAAGAACTGGCTCAGAAATTGGGTCGAGAAGATGCTGAACGTCTTCTGAAAGACAGGAAGCTTGTATTACTTGTGGATCTTGATCAAACATTGGTTCACACCACTAATGATAATATACCACCTAACTTAAAGGTAAATAATATGTTATTAAGGATATAATTGATCTAAAACAGTTAACAAAGAAAATAAGACCAGTCAAATGGACTTCATTTACTTTCTTACAAATACAAGTGCGAAATCATCCAATTACATTGCACTTGTATTTGTAAGCAAGTGAAACAAACTCCCGCACTAGGGTGAAGTGTTGGGTGTGTTCGACTTTTCTTGTTCTTGTCTAAGTAGGTTTATATAAAACAGAATATGTATCTTGAAATTGATTGCTAGCCAGTCACTTTCCAAATACATATTCAATAGCTATTAATGTTTTTTTTTTAAGTTGTTTTATTTT
This sequence comes from Mythimna albipuncta, assembly GCA_929112965.1. Lineage (NCBI taxonomy): Eukaryota > Metazoa > Arthropoda > Insecta > Lepidoptera > Noctuidae > Mythimna > Mythimna albipuncta. Next base: position 7,643,393 of record OV815974.1, on the reverse strand, counting down.
TCTTTACATTCAGAATAATCTTATGAAAGATTACATGAAGATTGGTTATTAAAAACTAAAGATAAATATTTCTGCACCAAACACACTTTGAACTGTCAAGGAGTTAGTCAGTTAATCTAGAAAGTTGAAGTATGTTCCAAAATATAAATCTCTATGAACAAGAAAACTATATAATCAATATTATTTTCATCTTTACAGGGAGTCCTTCACTTCTTCTTGCGTGGTCCAGGGTGTCCCGGCCGCTGGTGCCACACGCGCCTCCGACCAAGAACAAAGGAGTTCCTTGAATCTGCCTCCAAAAACTATGAACTGCATGTATGCACCTTTGGAGCTCGGCAGTATGCCCACGCCATTGCTGACTTACTCGATCCAGAGAAAAAGTATTTTTCTCATAGAATCCTGTCTAGGGATGAATGCTTTGATGCTAGAACGAAAGCAGCTAATTTGAAGTAAGTTTATAGTAACCTAAATTAACGATATTGTACTTTAAGGCTTATAGTCCCTTGTCCCATCTGGCCGAATTTAAATGGACACAAGTCTACCCACCTAGGCGGCAGTACGCGTATCTGTGCATTTAATTGCGGCTATCTGCGATACATTTTCTTTGCGAAATATTAATTGATCCTCTTTGAAGAATATTTAACTACCAATTTTTATGTGTAAAAATGTTTCTGTTTCGAAGGAGTAGGGAAAAGTTGTGAAATTCCTAAATATTTATTTTAGACAGTATTAATTGCATGAATAAATCAAATGTTGATAATGTTGTTTCACGAACAATCTGTAAAAAACATATATTTTTTTCAAACCTATTAACCCAGCCATTAATGAAGAAGTAGGCTTCAGAAAGTCACTGTTTAATGGCCCTTTTCTGGCGCTTGGGCCTTAGGCAATATCAGAAAGCCAAAAATGGTAGTTTTTATCTGACTATTTTATTTTAAAAGATCAAATTGAATGTAGATATTCAATTTAATCTTTTCAACTGTGAAGTTTATCTTGTATCATCATTTCAGAGCATTATTCCCTTGTGGTGACAACATGGTGTGTATAATAGACGATCGAGAAGATGTATGGCGACACGCGACCAATCTGATTCACGTCCGACCTTACTCGTTCTTCCAGTCTACAGGAGATATCAATGCACCACCTCCACCTGGTAAGGAATATTTACAAGAGTTCATTTTAAAGCTAGAACTATATTAGACCGACGCACACGTGTAACACACCTGATTTGTACGTAGAGCGACGTCGCGTGGCGTGTATCATGTAACTCTATAAGTCTAGTGTCCATGTAGAATGTATGGAGATCGACACGCCCAGATTGGCGTGTGGCACACGTGTGAGCAGTGTAGTTCTACTTTAAAACAGTTTTGTGAAGGTAAATAAAACAATCTTCTATATATATAAAAGAAAGTCGTGTTAGTTACACCACTTATAACTCAAGAACGGCAGAACAGATTTGGGTGAAAATTGGTAGGGAGGTAGCTTAGAGCCAGGAGAAGGACATAGGATACTTTTTATCCCGTTCGACAGCGTTTCCGTGTGACTTGACATGAAACGTCAGGGGTAGAGTAGGGTAGAGTAGAGTAGGGTAGAGTAGGGTAGAGTAGAGTAGAGTAGGGTAGAGTAGAGTAGGGTAGGGTAGAATAGGGTAGAGTAGGGTAGCGTAGGGTAGAGTAGGGTAGAGTAGAGTAGGGTAGAGTAGGGTAGAGTAGGGTAGATTAGGGTAGAGTAGGGTAGAGTAGAGTAGGGTAGAGTAGAGTAGGGTAGGGTAGAGTAGGGTAGAGTAGGGTAGCGTAGGGTAGAGTAGGGTAGAGTAGGGTAGAGTAGAGTAGAGTAGGGTAGAGTAGGGTGGAGTAGGGTATAGTAGGCTGAAGTAGGGAAGAGCGGGAGCGAAGCCGCGCGGGCAATTGCTAGTATGTGTATAAAACAATATTATAATGTTACAGAAAATGAAAAACCTAAAGAAAAACTAACGACCGGTAAAAACGGCGCTCAAGTCAATCAACTGCCTACTCTAGACGCCGAACCAGAACAAAAAGATGTATCAAAGAACAAAGAGAACAAGGAAGAAGGTGGTAATGGTATAGTAGTTGCTAAAGATAAGGAAGTAAAGAGTTCTAATACAGAGGAGAAAGAAAGTGAAGAGGCCGACCAGGAGGGCGATGAGAGGATAGCGCCAGAGGCCGAGCCGCGATGGGTTGAGACCTCAGATGGACAGATAGAAGTGGAGGACGCAGATGACTACTTAATTTATTTGGATGATATACTTAAAAGAATTCATAAGTAAGTATGATTGAACATTTGCATGACCATATTATTTTCTTTTTTTATAAGTGTTTTGTAAAACCTATTTGCAAAAAATAAATATTATTTCATTTTTAGTTAATTATTACCAAAAAACAAGTTAATAAAAAATCAAGTAGGTATAAATTAATGTACAAAATGTCTTCTTGATCTTTCTGAGACTTATTTACATTCTTATTCTCATTTTCCAGGCACTTCTACGATAATTACGATAAAATGGGCAAGAATCAAATTCCGGACTTAAAGTCTATAATACCAGAGGTGAAATGCGAAGTATTAGCGGGTACTAGTCTAGTCTTCAGTGGTTTAGTGCCGACGCATCAGCGGTTGGAGACCTCAAGGGCGTATCTAGTGGCGAGGAGTCTTGGAGCCGAAGTTACGCAGGATTATTCTGATAAGACGACACATTTGGTGGCAGTAAGAGCAGGTGTGTTAGCAGTTACTTTATCGGATTTAAGATTACCCTATTGCCTATGTGGGGTTAGAAATATTAAACAGGCTTTAAATTGGTATCAATAGTATGAAAATTGATTCAGTACTTCTTTTAATTGTAATTAGGTGCCTGAAAAAATATGCTCACTATGGTACACATGAGTTGATACAATAAACTCTGGCGACAGGTCCACCTTATCAAACGCTTATCAGAGTCAATTTGGCTGCTTTCAAATTTAATATAGGTAACCAATTCACAATACTAAAGAAGAATATCTTCCAATCTTTTGTTTGTCTTACAGGAACAGCAAAAGTTAATGCAAGCAGGAAATTTGCAGGCGAGGGCAAGGGGAACAAATTGCATGTAGTAACACCGGAATGGTTGTGGACATGCGCCGAGCGGTGGGAACGAGTCGACGAGCGGCTGTACCCACTGCATAGGGGGGGACAGGTACGCATTTACCCATATTATAATTAACCTTACAGGTCGCGTCACGACATATATGCTTCGAAAAACCTGTTTTTAGAGTGATTAGCTTACGTATCGTACGCATCACTTTGATTTACAATCTCAATGTTGTGTATTTGAATGCGCGATTGAAAGATTGCTAGTGACCATCACGAGCGAGACTCGCGACGATACGCTGGCGGAATAATCGCGCGTTCGTGGAAACTACCCGACGATTATATCGTCGGGTAGTTCGTAACGGAATTGCCGCGTGTCCGCGACAACTCGTTGCGGAATCGCACAACGCCTCATCGCGGAAACGCGTCGCGATGAGGCGTTGGGCAGTACGTTACTCGAAAGACAGGCAACGCAGAAATGACCTGTTTGACAGCGCTCTCGCTGCGTGAGCGCCAAGTTCCGTGACGAGTACGCGGCGGGCCCGCTGCCAGTAGCAACAGGTACGCGGCGATACGACGATGTTTCACTCGCACTCAGCCACTCGTCGCATCGCCGCGGCAATATCGCCGTGTGGAGACACGTTCTAAGAGTGTAGGTATAGAAATACGTGGCACGACAATAATATCGCTGCGATTCTCTCGCTCGTGGAGATGGTCTCTTATATGTTCATTGTGGGCATAAAATAAAGGGAACGTAATAAAAAAATATCTGTAAAAATAAGTTCATGAGGTTCTTCCGCCCCACAGAGCAGTTCGCGGCGGCCGCCAGCACACTGCAGCAGCCCGCCGCCCGCGCCGGCGCCCGTGGCGGCGCTGCGCAAGCGCACGCCGTCAGGCCGCTTCATGGACACCATCAACCCGCTGCTGTCCTTCTCCAGCGACGACATCGCAGACATGGATAGAGAGGTAAGTTGATAAGGCCCCTCCGCCCCATAGAGAAGCTCCTGACACACACCATAGATAGAGAGGTTACTAAACACTTCTCTTTTAGACTTTCGATGGTACTTGAATATAAATATTCTGCAATGCTATTGCTTAGGTTACTTTTATTAAAACCGAACATACCAATTTAATTAAAGAATGCAATAATTATGTAAATGAGTAAAGACTCTGTCAGGCAAGCACGATGTAAAAACGCTATGACCATTTCTCAATAAAGAAAATTGACACCAAATAAATGGTTGACTACCTACTTCACTGCCTCGAATCCTGTTTTACTTACCATAAAATATGATTTGTCTTATGGATAAATTATACACATAAACAGAAGTAACTTCAAAAATGTTTACCTGAGATGTTCTTTTTACTGAACATTGCTTGCATTGCTCTAAAATATTTATGCTTGAAATTTTGTAAGTTTCTCGATTCTCTTTTAAATTTTCTTGATAAATATGTGGACAAAATACACCTCCTGTTACGTTTTATTGTACTGATTGGTTGTCGATAAAAAAGAAAGTTCCACCTAAATTACATTAACAATTATTTTATATTTTACAGGTGGAAGACATATTCAATGAATCGGACGAAAGTTCTTCAGATGAAGAGAAACCTGGTGACGATGACCTGGATGATGAGGAAAATCCTCCTGAGGATAGGCTGATATCAGTTAGTGCGGACAACAGCATGCAGGACAGCTTACAAGATAGGTATGGAGCATGTTCTCTTTTACTTCATGAATAAAACTTTTATTTGAAAATATACAAACTCTGTTTTTCTAATAAACTCTTTCTTTTTCAGATTAATACAAGATTCGCAAGAAGCAACCAATGATTCTGAAATGGGTTAGTATTTACAGTTGTTTTCTCTCTGTGTTTTTTGTGGGAATGGCTCTTCCATAATGAAAAAGTATTTTTGAAAATATGTTAAAAGCAACTATTCCATTAAATCAGTAATAAGTTGTATAATTTTTTTGAATTATTATTATTATCATAAATATTTTTGTTATTTAACCACATATTCAGTTGAGGGAAAAACAGCCAGGTTGAAATGGGCGTGGGCTGGCACCATTGCACGAATGCACCCGGACAGGTGTGTGAGGATTGCCACTGGACGCCTGAGGGAGGTTGATGAACTCTAGACATAGAGGGTTAGAATGAGAAAGGGGAGGCCTTTACCCAGCAGTGGGACATACAAAAAACAATTATGGAAGATAAGAAAAATAAGGAACCTGTCATAACCAAGTTCTTAAAAGGGACACAATCCCTTTTATTAAGCTCAAACAGCAACCCCCAATAACGAGATTTTTCTTTTGTCTTTAGGCGATGAATCCCGACCGCGCAAGAGACCACGACGATCTTCACCACCATCAGATGACGAGCCACCAGACGACGATGACAGCTCTTGGAACCTCATGGGCGCTGCATTAGAGAAAGAACTCCTGGCACAGGACTGATGCCGCCAATACAAGCAATCTTTACAAATTATGAGCCCTATGGCTAAAAATAAAATAAATGCTCTTTTCTTTAGAAGTTTTGGCTAATTTTTTTTTGATCACCACACCACATTATTTTTGTACATATTGTTATTCTATATTGAATGATAATACAAACACAAACTAAACATTTCGACATTTCTGACTACCTTTATGTACTAAGTACCTTTATGTATTAAGTACCTAGGCTCCATAACAAGGCGATTGTGACCAACAGTTTCAAAGATTGTCATCTAGAATTGGTTTTGTGATGAGATATTGCAGAGCTCAAACAAACTGCATAATTTTGTTCTATTTTCCTTTTGAACCGACTTCAAAAAGAAGTAGATTCTGTTTGGCTGAATGTGTTTTATTTTTTCAAAGTAGACTTAGTGTATTTTTATTGAAAAGTAGTACGATAGGTGATGCTTCTTTTGATAAATTAGGTTAAAAACTCAAAAAGTAAATCAGGTCATTGGGCACTGCTCCAGTTCACCCAGATCAGGAGGAACCTGAATAAGAGTTCAGTCAAGAATCAAAAGCTTTGGTCACAGATTACTTTGTGTAATATATAGGTAGACTCTGATAACCACTGATGGATGGCTTTTTTTAACTTCAAAAATCGAAGTAAGTTGAACAATATTCCACAATTTTCACACAACAGCATCTAGTCCTTGTGGTACGAGAATTAGGCAACTAATAAAAATATACCTACACCTACATATAGACAACAAATGATCATGCTCATAACACAAACATTTGTCTTGGGTGGGAATTGTGAATCAAATTCAAAACCTCCATCATACCAGACAGCTACTGACCACTAGATTAACGGAAATGTTAACAAAGACTCCATGATCATATTAGTGCCATACAATAAGACAGCCAAATTCCTATTATGACCTTTTCAAATGGCATATGCCACAATATGGGAGTCCATACAAGTGCCCATTGTCCTTTGGTAAACAATTTGTTGTATTGAATGTCTGGGCAAAACATACACATTCTGAATGTCGTACCTGGAAACTATGAATGATAGACAGAAACATTTTTTTAATATAAATTAGCCATCATAGGACTTATCGAGGAGAAATCTGGCTAAGAAGCCTTCTGATAAAATAAATATACACTATAAACCAGTGGGTAAAAGTGGTAATAAAAATGAAAGTTTGTTAAACACTAACTAAATACTTTATTGCTAAATATTCCACTATAAAACACGAGCTAACTTAAATGGCATAAGGATCATTTTCATCAAACACATGAAACTTTGTGTATGTGGGTTTTGAAGTAAAATCTCTCTTCCCATCCTGCCAGCCTCGCTCTGGAGCCTTATTATAATCGAAGGTAGAATCTAATTTTCCATAAAGTTCTGCTTGCCTGTCCATGTCATCTCTATAGCGTTCTTTAGCCACCTTTTTGCCCGTGATAGGATCAGTGATATCACCGAAAGGATAGACAACCTCTTTGACTTCGTGCGTAATCAGTTTTGTCAGTTTTTGTGGTAGAGACTGAATAAGGACTATATCTCCAGTCTTGCAGACCTTGTTAGGATCATGACAGTAGTAAAATTCATCCTTTCTAAAGTACTGAAATTGAAAGAAGCAAAATAAATAAAGGTTTCCTATCATGATATACATTATAGATCATATAAGAAAATACAAACCATCAGTAAATTCTCGTCCAATTCTAACCTCTTCACTCTTATTTTGGCAGCATTTTGTTTAACAGTTGGAACACATTGACCTAATAATAAAAATTTTCTTGCAGTCTCCGCTACATTACGAGCCATTGTTATTTATTATTTCAATCAGTTTCACAAACAAATATTGAAAACTATTGTAAATACGGTATCGGTATTTCAGCGCAGCAGTGACAGATGGTGACAGTGACAGTTTTATTGACAATATTTTTTAACTTTATTTCTTAGCTGGTCATGGATACAAAGCCTTTTAAAGGCAATCAACATTACAATAAAATTCTCAGCCAGCTCCATTTAACCGAGATCCAATGTTTCAATTATTATTACTTATTTATTAGGTGTATTGGCTGGTATTTTATGGTAGAGAGCCATGTAGTCCAGATGCGCATATATTTGAGACATAAAACTACATAGATCACTATATCCACTAGGAATCTCTACACCCTTAAATTTTGATTGTTTTAATCCTGTGGAGGATCGATCCGGTACATGAAACACTATCGATTTGTAAAGATAAAATTAAAAAATAAAGTACTTTTTTTTCAAAACTCGTATTAATTTACGCATGTACGAAATTAATTTCTCTATGAAAACGTCAGCTGAGCGATTCCAATGACCCGTACGTAGTAGTCGGCGTTGCGTACAAACTACCTATAGGTCATTGGACTCGCTCAGCTGACGTCACCTTAAAGAAATTAATTTCGTACATGCGTAAATTAAAACGAGTTTTGAAAAAAAGATACTTTATTATTTAACTTTATCTTTACAAATCGATAGTGTTTCATGTACCGGATCGACCTTTCACGGGATTAAAATTTAGCGGTGTATATTCCCAGGCGCCCCTAAGTGGATTGCCACTAGGTGGCGATTGGGAATTAAATTCTATCGTAAGATGACGGCAATAATGAGTTGACGATATCAGTACCTATGTTACAAATTACTCTGTGGTTGACGATTCACACCCACCGCGATTGCCACATTGTGGCCATCCTGTGGGGGCGACGGGAAAAAATAGACGGAGTTAGCAAAATGTTCAGACTGCTTTGGAGTTCTGATAGACCAGTAAAACACAGAACTCAATTGTCGTAGAACAGGCGAAATATGGAGACGCTAAAACATATCTGTCTACTGAAAATACATACAATTTCGTATATGTGGTTTTATTTATGAAGAAGTAATTAAAACAATATGATTAGACAGTTTTGTATTTTGTAAAAAATATGCTGACTACACTGTAGACATTCAACATTACATTTGCCGTAACGGATCTTGAGCGCTAGCTTCAAGTTGCACAGAAGTTAAATATTCGGTCTTTTTAGTGGTGCGAAGTGAGCCGCGGGGGCAGTGATTGGCTCGTCGCACTATCGCGTCACTTACATACACACATAGACGTCACTCCTGATTCGTTCCCTGAGTTGCTGCATGTATTGGCTCGCCAATGTATGGATTGCGCAAAGCGATCGCCTTTGTGACGCCGACCGCTCAAAATCCGTTTACCATATTAACTAATATTATATCAGTTAACACAGCTACAACTTCTTACAAAAGAAATTATAAAAACGTAGGTACATAATATGTAGTTTGATACAAACTCAAGGTACAAAAATCGAAAATTCAAATCGTTGTTTACTATGTCATACATCATAATTTTAAGCATATCTATCTCCAATTATAATATTACTTATTATTTAAGACTGACTTCCTTGGGAATAATCCTGGCACTTTAAACTTACAAATTACAATTCAAATTCATAAAAAAGTTGTTCAACATATAACTCAAACGTAAACTATCACAATCTCTATCCCAATCCCACAATCCCAGCACCATTATAAACAAATCATCCTAAAATGAATCATATTCAAGCAGGAACCAATTTCGTAATTGGTTTAACAACAGTCACCAATGCAGCCAATGAAGATATCGCTCCTAGCGCACCTACAGTGCTAGGACTTAATTTAGTAAACCCTAAGGCAGTCAGCGGAATGAATATGTCACAGGAGTTCTTCAAAGTATCTATAAATACATCTTTGTGACAAGTCATTAGCATATATATGTGTTTGATACCACCGTTCCAATCATAGTTTCTCATTGAACTATTTAACAGTTCCGATGGCTTCAAGAAGGTGGACTTGTGCAAATCCATAAGATGAACAATTTCATAGAAGTCTCTAGCTAAGTTTGCAATGATTGAAAGAAGCCAGAATTTATTTGCTGTTCTGTTCCATTTTTCTGAGTCGGTTTTTAGGAATCCACTCTTGGTGAGCCACACTACATGGTCAGCATAGAGAAATAGTGCATGTGCCAATTTGCTGATTGTTAATGTAACTCTTAGAATTGGATCTTCTATGTGCATGCTATTCAAAGCAGTGTAACAAATGTCTATACATCTTCCAAGTCTCAATACTGAAAAAAAAGATAAAAATTATTGAATGAAATAGTTAACACCTATGTATATTGCCAAGGTGTTTTTTTTTTAATTTGTAATATTAAAATGGTTATTGTTTCCTTGAACTTCTTTTTTTTGTTTTAAATAAATAAACCTTAGCTCTGAGAGAAACGTTTTTTTTTTTGATAAATCCACAGTTGAAAAGACATTTACTTACTTTTTCTGAAAGAACTAAAAGTGAGTTCCAGATTTTTTATTCTGTCGACAGAGTATTTGTTTGCATTTCTTATTTCCAATTGATGCCAGACCAGCCGACTTGTATATTGAATAAGTCTGTGAAAGTGATATTATATAAACAGTAACCATTACTGATTGATTGATCTATAAATTCACATATCTAACCACTAAACAATGTAGGCAAGGAATAAGAATGAAATTACTAAAATTCCCACCTTAGGGAAATGACATGAGAGTCCAAAGTTTGTATGGAGAACAAAGTTTCATACAAGCCAAGCTGCAAGCAGAAGCTAGATATGTTATTTTTGCTAATACTTATTGCAAAATGAAATAAGAAACCATTTGAAATAATGATATTCCAAATTACAAGTAATTAGCATTATTTAATTGTTTAACCGGAATTGGCGACAGTTAGACAATTAAGTAATGGTAATGTTTACTCAATTTAGTACCTATCGTATCTGTCTAAAAAGTACAAAACTCATGAATCTTTGAAGTACTAACCTGGCAAGTTTATCTCTTCCATTTGACTGGTTATTTACTTTTATAATAACGTCCATCTTAGCGCCGTGGAGGTCGTGAATTAAAGATAAAACATAAAAAGCTGTAAAATTCAGCAATAAAAATGGTGATTATCTGAAGAATATTGTCAATATCAGTATGATACCATTCATTGTTATTGCAGGGATATTAGTACTTGCATACTTGCTCATCTCATCCTTTGTTTACGTAGCTTCGATGTGAACCTTGAACTGTGCATGAATAAAAATTAGTTCAAGTGAATTTATTTAGTAGTTTTATTTTACACTATTCATTTACCAAATTTTCTGAATTGTTTCGTGTTCTGATTATAGTAGTGGAACCAATGCTGCATGAGTTGAAACGAACGCAGATTATAACATAAAAATAAAAGCAATTGCAATATTTTATAGAATCAACTTATTGTGTACAAAATTAAATCAACAAAACTTGAAACTTTTGTTGGTTTTCATTTGACACTCATTTATCTAGATTAGTCTTTGATTTGATACCATAATTATATCACGCAAATGGCGTGGCGAATAGCGAGCATAAACAGTGCGCTCGATATTCATCTCCCATACTTTGTAAACAAAAGTCGGAGAAACGAGGTGAATAGCTCCAAAACAAGAATACAGACTTAAAGATTGTTTTTGCAACCGACCAATTGTCAGTAAAACAATTTTTTATGCCATTTTTGTTTTGTTAATCCTATTCGTTATCTTGAAATATAAAAAGACAAGTGTCTAAGAAAGCAAAAGTTTACACCTTTTTTATGGTTTGACTATTTTGACGGAAGTGGGCGGGGTTTAGTAGTGAAATTACAAAAGAATGAACAATTTTGAACGAAATAACCGGATGTTGCAAGTTTGCAACTTGCAGACTCGGACAATTACCAACTTTCATTCATTGAAGTGGGGCGGCGTCACGGCGAGCCGAGCCGCGGCAGCGGAGTTGTCAGCCATATTGAATTCAATTTTTGCTGCGCGATACGTGTGTGACTCAGCCGTCGAAGTTTTTATTTGGTTTACGTTTCGTGAATGTCCAAACTTTGTGAATATTGACTGTATCTTGTGCAGAGTGGAGGTGTTCAGTGATCTCAGTGACTCAAGTCGCTAATTTCGTTGTGGTAAGACTAAAACATTGTTGTGCGTTGCGGTGATTTATCTTCTGGAACAAAGCGACATTTTGAAGTGACGTGTAATGTTGTGCATTTCAGATAGTGGTTCGTCGTACTGAGCTTTCATGATTGGATTACCGCGTAGCGATAGAGATAGAGATCGAATAACGGTGAAAATTCGTAACATGAAAAGGAGTTCGTCAAGGGATAGTATGCCGCGATCGAAACGGACACGCAGTAGTATAGGCAGGTATGACGACAGCTCTGATGAGCGCGTCACTCCCGAGCGGGTGCGCCGCCGTGTGCGCTCGCCGAGCCCCCGGGGGCGATACGTGTCACCACATCGTGAGGACTATGTGAGGTCCCGTGACGTCAGAGAAGACTCGGTTCGCCCGTTTTACAAAGTACTGTGCGTTAGTGCCCTTCACCCTAAAGCGTCTGATGAAATTGTCAAGGATACCCTGTACAGAGAATACAAAAAGTTTGGTGATTTTAGCATCAAGATTTCCCATGAATTAGATGAGAGAGTGGCCTATGTTTGCTTCCGTAGTGCTGAAGACGCGAGAGACGCTAAACATGCCAAGCCAAGGATAATATTGTATGACAAAGTAGCAATTGTTGACCCTGTCTATGAGCCAGTTAGAGCTGAATACAGAAGCAGGCCAAGAAGCATCACACCCCCTGATTATGAACGCCCCTATTCCTATGCTTGGTCTCCAGTGCCAGAGAGACGCAGACCACCTCCTGATGATAGGGCTTATGGTATTCCTCCTACAGTTCCTCCCCATCACAGAGATTTTCGTCCTCCTATGCATGAATACCCTATGGCTGGACCTCATGGACCCCCCATGCATCACAGACCACCTATGCATCACCCACCTCATCCTCATTATATGCCACGTCCATATATGCCCCGCCCCCACCATCCACCATTTGAAAAAATTGAAAATAAAAAAGACAAATTCCCCAACTATTTACATCATGTTCAACCAGAAGATGATCCCTTGGCTACAAGGACTCTCTTTGCTGGTAACTTAGAGATCAACATTTCGGATGAAGAGCTCCGTCGCATCTTTGGCCGCTATGGCATTGTAGAGGATATAGACATTAAACGTCCCCCACCGGGCACAGGAAATGCATTTGCATTTGTTCGCTATCAAACTTTGGACATGGCTCATAGGGCTAAAGTAGAACTTTCTGGCCAGTATATTGGCAAATTCCAATGTAAAATAGGTTATGGTAAAGCAACACCTACTACTCGAGTGTGGGTGGGTGGTCTGGGTCCCTGGACATCTGTAGCCCAGTTGGAAAGGGAATTTGATAGGTTTGGGGCCATTAAAAAGATTGAATATGCAAAAGGGGAACCTCATGCATACATATTGTATGACTCAATTGATGCAGCTCAAGCAGCTGTAAAAGAGATGAGAGGTTTTCCTCTTGGTGGTCCAGAAAGACGTCTACGTATCGACTTCGCCGATGTCGGCACTGGGGGTCCATTCAGATCAAAGACTTATGCACCTCCTGTAGGAGAAGATGGTAGACCTGTAGAAGGATATGAAGGCTATGAAGGTTGGGAGGAGGGGGCGGCTTACCCTGCCTATGGGACGCCTGGTTACAGGGGCAGAGGTGGTCGCGGTCGAGGCCGAGGAATGTATAGAGGCGTATATCACGGTTCAGGAGATTATCGCGACGAAGAGTGGAGGCGCGCCCCAACAGATCCGGAATACGAGGGAAGAGTTCGTCGATCTGGATCGCGGGAACCGGGTGTGGACCGCTCCCGCTCACGTACACCGCGCCGGCGATCCCCCGACAGTGACTCGGACGGGTCACCTCGTCGTGGTGGCGGCATGCTGGCGTCCGCGCGGACGTTGCCTGAAGTTGTACGCAAAGCTACCACAATATGGAATGGTGCTCTAATCTTGAAGAACTCTTTATTCCCAACTAAATTTCACCTGACTGATGGTGATTCTGAAATTATTGACAGTCTGATGAAAGACGAAGATGGCAAAAATCAGCTAAGAATTACACAGAGACTGCGTTTAGATCAACCAAAACTAGATGATGTTCAGAAGCGCATTGCCACATCCAGTTCACACGCCATTTTCTTGGGGGTGGCTGGATCGACAGCATCCATTACAAATGAAGATGCTAGTATCCAGACCAGACCTATGAGGAACTTGGTGTCTTACTTAAAGCAAAAGGAAGCTGCAGGTGTTATTTCTCTTCTGAACAAAGAAACAGAGGCTACTGGTGTACTATACTCCTTCCCTCCTTGTGAGTTCTCTACCGAGCTTCTCAAGCGAACATGTCACAACTTAACAGAGGAGAGTCTGAAGGAGGACCATCTAGTAATAGTTGTAGTCAGGGGTGGGTCAGCCTAGTATGAACTTCTGAGCTCCCAAACTGGACAGGTCACGGTCTGACCATAAAGTTTGTAGTGAGATCAGTAACAGTGATGGTGATGGGTGGTTCTGCCTAGACTGAACTAAATTATTAGATTTACACATTTTCAGTTTACATTGCTAGCCTAAGTTCTGTTTAAAATTTCCTTGTCTTCAGAAATACAATAACATTGATAATGATAATATGTATACATGTGATGTGTAGTGATGTGAGGTGTTTGTAAAACTAAAGTTTGTGAAAGTTTCACATTTCTTGTGCAAGTGCTGTGTTAGCCTTGTAGTGACAGCAATGAACATAATATGATTGCTAAAATGTAGATGAAAGATAGTTTTGCTAGAATTGAAGCAAATATTTTTTTTTTGAACTTTTTTTTAAGTGTATATTTATTATGATAAAAAGTTTAGTGTATACATATTCAGTGTATGTTAGGTGATGTGTAGTGTAAGTGTGTGAAGTTGCAAATAGAATATTTCATCTTATGATGTAGTTTTTTTAAACCTTGTGAGTTGTGATCAGGCAAGTGCAGTTATTGACACAGTGACTGGTTTGTGATGTTCTAATGTGCCCTCAGTGATAAATAATCACTTGAGTGATAGTTCTAATGACTTGAAAGTCACTGCTCAAATAATAAAGTGAAAATGCTTCAACTTTAAAATGATTCAGTGAAGCCTTGTGTTTGTGTTGTGGTCAATAAAGACTAAAATATGACAATTACAAAGTGTAGGTAGACATAGTGTTTTCTCTAAAGGCTGTGTTGAATTGAAGTTGTAGTTTTGTCTATCATAGTGAAAATATAATAGTGATACAGTTAGGTAAACAACAATCATTTTAGTTCCACCACTTGGTAAGTGTTTGGGTATGGACGCATCCCCCTGCTTTTGAAGCTTTTACCCCCGTGCTAAATATCTAAATCCAGTTCTAGTCAAGTCTAGTCTTCGCATTGTTTAATTTAACTTCATTATAGTATAAGGCCTAAATTAAATTATATTTCGAACCCTCTTAGATGTTATGGTATGTACCAATAATGTTATAAACTCAAAGCTAAAGCTAAATTATCAGAATTTTAGAAAATCATGTGATCTTAGTTTCATTTATTTTAAGGTACAGATCCCCATTACATCTTGAGAAGTTTCAACAGCTAATTTAATTTGACCTTGTATTTATATTTAAAAAAAAAACATGGTTATGAAACTGAAAAGCGAAGGATCTATGTAAAAAAAAAAATTGATTATCATGTCATTTTAGCTGGAGTTGACTAGGTATCATAAGGTTTTAAAAATCTGACTTTCACTATTTCATTTTATATAGCATTTCGCTGTCTAGGAGGCTGAATTTTTGTACTGTAACAAGCTTTTTTCTAAACATAAATATAGGTAGTAATTGTTTAACTAGAGGCTAAAAAACGCCAGTGTCAAAATCTGTAATTTACTCAAAGTAATACAGGAAAATATACAAGTAACGAGATGACATGAGACCTATTGTCCAAAATCAACACATGGTGCATACAATTTAAAACAGATGCTAAATATTATGCTACATCTGCCATTGTGGTTATTTATGACAGTTAATTACAGCCTGTTTAGAAGATCATTAACACAGTATTGTATAAATGCATAGCTTTGAAATTCACATAAATATAAAAACATAACCCTGAGTCCTTGGCACCAGTCAGTGGACTCTTTTTACCTAAAAAGATATCCAGATAATGCTAAATAGTATGATACTTCTGGCATTGTGCTAATTTATTACAGAAAATACAACCCGTGTTTAAGTATAGTAACACTAAGCCATAGTTAAATTCATAGCCTTTAAATGAGAGAATAATTTTAAAAAAAGGATGATAATTTACTCCCACATTCACTTAAGCCTAGTAGGTAAAGTTTGTTTAGGGTAAAACTAATCATTTCTAAATCCTAAATTTTTTTGATCATTCTTAGTGTTGTATTTCTACAGTGTTTTTATCGATTGGGGTGAAGAGAACTTGAGACTTCAAATCCTATCAACATTATAGGAAGGTATTTCTTCAAGTTCGTATGAAAATCGGTGTCAAAATTTCCCTATACCTATTTATACGAAGACATAATTATGTAGTAATTAGATTACATACACAGTGGCGTATTAATAGGGTGGCAAGGCTGGCAAAATGCCACGGGCCCCAGGGCCGACAGGGTCTTAGAGGCCGCGAGCTCAGAAAAAGTAACCCAACGTATATTTAAAAAAATATTAAAATGAAATCACAATGTAACGTGATTTATCGGGGTCCCCATCTAAAGAATTTGCCACGGGCCTCAGATATAGTTACGCCACTGCACATGCATAATTTAATTTAAATCAAAACATGATTTAACATAGTCAGAGTAAGTGTTGGCCATATGAATTATTCAAATAATCTTGAAAAAGTACCTATGACTTTACATTTCTTTTGAATTTACAAAAGTATCTATCATTTCACAGAATCCTACGACTTTTTTGTCTTGCCTCACGCACCCTTATCGATACAATCACAATTCACTTTAATTTTGAACTACCAATATAAATACCTACTATTTAGGGAAATGTAATCTGCAATTTTGCACTGACTCTGCCTACAGCACCTTGGGACTAAACCCTGGAATGAGTTGTCAACCGACTTCGTAAGTATTTGGCAGTGGTAAGCAACCAGTTCCTGTATTAAATCAATTACTGGTAGGTAACATAGATGTCAAATTGTGAATAGCATAACAACCAAGTCCAGACTTCAGCCAGACCATTTGTAGCCATATTTTTAGCCTTGGGTCTGCTAAGACAAGGGACATAATTTTAGTAGCATTGATTAGAGATTCAGAAATTATAAAACAATGACATAGTGACTTGACTAATTGAAAAAGCCATCAATGGCTTCCTCAAATAGTCTTATTCCTCTCTTTGTGCAAACACTTCTTTTAGTTAGCACGTTATTGATTTTTTTTTTTTAATCTCAACTAACGAAGCTTGCAGGTTTAACCAGTAGAGAAACTTAATTTTCAGTTCCACAATGTGTTTTACTAACCAAAGCGTTTGTTCGAGTGTACCGCTTTGATTCTTTATTTATAGGTCCAAAGGTCGTCGACCGGAAGATAAAGTTCGCCAACGAGACTAGTAACAATGAGGTCATAACGGTGTAATTTACTTATGCTTTCCGTGTAGCTATGGTTCAATAAACGTTTATTTGATACAAACTCGTGTTATTTCTTGGTCCTGAATTTGTTCAACTTTCCATACACCAACCTGAAAACAACACAAAATCTACTCAAGACTTACTATTTATTTAGGTACCTAATCTCCATGCGATCTATGGCTACTCAACTAGGATTCACTCAACAGTAACGTCGAGAACCTAACTATTGTAATGTGAAACCTGACCTAGAAACAAGTTAACTAGGGGTTTATGACCTTTTCGCATATTTTACGGGGAAACCCCGTTAATACAATGGCGATTGGCCGAGGCTAGGCCCACACATGTAAACGTAGCATAAAAGGCTACTTCGTGAAATAGACCTCACGAGAAAGCTTAATGCTACGGTTACCTAGCTGATTGGTGATCAGGCAGGATGGAGGAGGTTTATAACCTTGCTCAACCTTGCTCGTAGTTGACAATTTCATAGACTAGGCAACGAATGAAATATAGATCTAGCTAGGTACTGGTCAAAATCTCTACCCGTGTTCCTGCCTGCCCTTAGTGGTAACTTTGGAACAACCGAGGCGTCTGCCGGGGCATCAATCTAGCTGACAAATAACAAGATTCCGTTGCCGTTAACCCGTACTTGGTTTGTATTGGACGGCGAGTTAGGTAGGTAGGTACCTATTTCTCGCTGTCCGCAAATAAGCAATACCTACCTAATACAATGTTACAAAGTATATGTACCTTTACCTACCCTAGCTATATAATAATAAACCCCATAAGAAGTTAAGGTGGCTAAGGTCGAAATAATGTAAAAAAAAACAATTTTAATTAAGGTAAAAGTCATTGTTCATGGCCGTAGTTATGTCGGCAAAGGAATAAGTACTAGGCCAAAAGGCCATGTTATAATCATAAATGTGAAAGTATGGATGTTTGTTACTTAATCACGCAAAATGGATGAAAGGCATCCATATAGCCTTTGACATGGAAAAGAACATAGGCTACCTACCTTTTATCTCGATTCCTTAAAGTACCTAATGCTACGCGGGCAAAAGCTAGTCTTATAAAAGGAAATGGTATGTAGCCTGTACCCAGCAGTTTGTACCCAAACCCATGCAAATAATAACAAGAAGCATAAAGTTGGCACTTACTAAATCCATGTGATGAACATGGTAGTCCATGGCTCCATGCATTCTACTTGAGTACCTACGCATATCATATCCCGCTGGACCAGATCGCTGTCTGATGCAGGCATTTCATAAATGAGGAACTTAAGAAACCCTAGATGGGTCTTTTCTGTCTGATGTCTGGGATCGTTCCGTTTTACATAAATCCTGCTTAGTCATACGATAGTAGTACGATGGGTTGGCCACAAAAAAAGCTGACTCTAGAAATTGGCACGTCACAGTATTTATCATCACTCTCCAAGGATCTTGTCACACTCTTATCTCGACATTTTCGTGCCAACTCCAGTGTTTTTTCAGCCCAGTTTAAATTAAACTTGCACTAGTACGAGTAGTTACCTAGGTTATGTCATAGCCATGCAGAATAAAGATTTATTACTAACAGGTCAAACACCTGGGAAGAATGAAGAAAAGTCAGAAAGTACGTACAGTTGAATACTAATGTTACCAAAGAGATTGAATGTTACGTATTAAACTTTATACATAGGCAAACATAAGGGGATGCACCAACACAGCCACAAAGGTAGCCCGCGAAATTCAATTTTACTTTAGTTTTTTTTTTGCATTTTGCAGGTCAGTCTCAGGTTCTATGTTAATTTTAAAATATATTCAGCGAACGTAACAAATGTGGTTTACTGAGCAGCTCAGTGACAATAATTCCGTACGTGACAAATATTATTATAATCAACATAGGAGTATATAATTATATTGACCTGCAAAATGCAAAACCTAAGTAAAATTGAATTTCGTAGGCTACGCCAACTCCAACCAACCTATTTTGGGTTAAAAGTAGGGTTGCCATCCAACCGGGTTTCCCCGGATTTCTCCTAGTTTGAAAGGCGTCCGAGGGTGGGGTCTGATTTAATTTTATAGTCCGGGTATAAAAAGTAGATACGTTTAAAACAAAAATGTCCTAGTTTGAAAGGCGTCCGGGGGTTGGGTCTCATTTAATTTTGTAGTCCGGGTATAAAAAGTTAACACGTTTAAAAAAAATGTCTATAATAATACCTATGTCCGGGTTTGAGCTCAAAAATTCGAGCTTATCATGCTTTTTGTCCTGGTTGCTAAATAGAGATGGCAATCCTAGTTAACAGGCTACTCTGTGGTGGTAATGTACCTACCCAGACGGTAATGTACCTAAACGTCTGTCTAAAAGTCAAACGACTTGAGTATGTAATTATTCGGTTTTCATTAAATCTGATGTAGTCAACACTGGTTCAATAATCAAGGTTGATTGAGATATTAGGGCAACTTATTAACGATTCAAAAAAGCACTGGTTGGTACAACCAGGTCTGCTACACGCCAAATCTCTCATAGAAGGCTACTCACAAAAACGAACTGCCAAGCTTCTTGAGCTTAGCAGGACGAACATCTGTGCGATACCCCGCACGCCATGCGATGTGGGGATGAGGAGGGGTTAAGTAAACAACATGACGTGTGCTACTTTGAGAGTCAATTGTGAACTGAGACTCAACTGTACTCAACTACAGTCCTCAACTGACCCCTTTCCTTTAATAGGTGGTTTAAATATACATAGGTAGTACTACGTGACTACGTGCTAACACTAAGCCTACGGGAAACAGTACCTATATTTATCTTAACTCCTGGACAATACGTGACATGCTGATGTACCACATACGTGACACGATGATGAACAATATACGTGACTTCTCACCACATCACCCCTCTTAAAGAAAAAAAAAACTAAATTACGGTTTCTTTTTCCCTTTTGACGTGACAACGTCTTAAATTAGGTTGCGGCTGGGAGTCACTTATGAAAAAGTGTAACGCTCGGTAACGTTACGATGAGTCACCGAACGAGAGAGAGGCCCGCCGAATGCCTTGCGTCTCTCTCCCACTCAACTATGATCGGTCTGCCGCGCGCGCAGCACTAGAGAATTAGGCGCATTGAATCGGCGCATGGACGTTGTCACGTAAAATCTTCGCCCGTAAAACCGACTTTACAGGCAACCATTTTTTTTTTAAAACATTTTAAACTTACATTCTAACCCCTACAATACAATTTTGTTCTATTCTTATGAATTACATCTATCTTATTATCATTGCTATCAAATTTTCTTTCGCATCATTTTGAGCCCTCTGCAATCTAAACTTAAATTCTAAAGGATAATCATCAAAATTGTACAATGGTTCAACACTTTCACCTTGAAGACTACTTGGTAACCTGCAAATTTTACCGAAAACTAATTCATAAGGTGTATATTTGGTCACAGTTATATGAAAAGCACCAATATGGAATTCAAGAACTCCATGACGATGGATTATTCTCCGTCTGTATCCTTAAATACGCGCCTAAAGTTTTGTGAACATTTTCCAAAGGTGCCTTAACCGGCCACTGCAAACTAAACAGGCACCAATTTCACATGAAACTGAGTGACACTGATGTTTGCCGGTACTGCAATCAGGAGAGAGAGACGCCTAAGCACCTTTTGTGTGAATGCGGGCCCCTTATCCACAAACGCAGTGTCCATCTGGGCCGACACATTATTCGCCCGGAGGAGACTAAAACTCTAAAAGCTAGGAGTAACTATTCTAAATTTCTTGGAAGCCTCCGGGCTAAAAGAGTTACTCTAACAAGGTGGCGAGTCACAATAGATTTTTTAGGTCGCAGTGACTACATCCCCTACACTATGGGTGACGCTTAGCCCCTTATCTTCTAAATAATAATAATAATAATTGTTTACTAACTGAAGAACCTTATAAAAAGTATCGAATATAAGTATTTTTTAAATGAGTAAATAAAAAGTAAAAATACAAAATTCCTAAGTCGGTTGACTTTTTAGACAGACTATACCTAAAACAATAAATAAAAAATATTACAATTCGAAATAAGATCTATTATGATTAGGTCAGTACCTATGTACCTATCTACTTTTACTAATGATTATCTTGCCTATCTCGTAGATTTTATATTGGTATTTTTACTATAGATTCGAATACTGGAATTAATAAGTCAAACTTGAGTCGTACAGTTCTTCAGAATAGAACTAGTGAAACTAATTACGATGAATATCTGATGGCTATGAAGCGGATTCAGCATCGACATTCTATTTTGGAGGCACCGTGCGAAATAGAAACTGCAAGAGCTCGCAGAAGAAAACAGAGCTTGAAGCAGACTAGGTAAGTACGAAATTATTCAAGGCGTAGGTATCTTGTCCCTCCCTGGACACGTATAAAAAGTCTAACTTCTTAGCCTTTTCTTAACTTTGTTGAGGTAGATTTCCAGTCTAAACGGATGCAGCTGAGCAAGTTCCAGTAACTTTACATACACGGATCGCTTATTTCACATATACAATTTAGGAAGGGTTAATGCGCACTAGTGAATTTTCGCAGGGTGACAATCAATTTTTTGTATTTTTTTACCAAACTGTCACGTGTTCAAGTACGCGCACCACAAGTTGGGTTCATAAGCACGGTGACGGTAAGCAAATTGTCACGGTGACAAGTCACCAGGGCGCGCTAGCTCTTACTGGGTAACACGCGGTACCCCTTCCCCTTACCCCTTATGGCGAGACACCTGCAGTCAGGCCGGTAGGTAACATAGCGGAAGAACGGGTTGTTCAAATCTAATTGCCTAAACACTCAAATTCTGGTGATAACTAGGCTGCATTTGGTTAAACGGGAAGCCGAACACACCCAAGAGGCGTATTTGAGAAATAAGTTAAGGCGTTAGATGATGATGATGACGACGATTACGTACCTACACAAACTACCTACCACATACACAGACGAATGGGTTAGTGATTGCAGTTTTAATAAGGGCTGTAGTTCCCAAAGTGGGTCTACTCGCAACCCATTGGTCAGTCCCGAGCAAATAGGAGATGGGCCTCGAAAAATAAGACGATAGATCGACTGAGACTGACGAGGCAATGGTAACCACTGACGATGACATGTTGTCGAAATGTTTGTGTGTATGACGATGTCATGAAGTGTTTGTTTGCTTTCAGTAGGTAGGTGCCAATACCTCATACCTAGTGTGTAACGACCCGGGATTTTCGGCTAAGATTAGTAATATTAAAACTATATTTCGAAATTGAGTAGTGGCTGAAGAGACGCCACAGCGTCCTCACCTTCCGCCTGACATAGGTACTTATCGGATATGTCCGGAGACGCCCCAGAGGTCAAGAGTATGTAACTAAATAAATATTCCTCAGGTTGGGTAGCTGTGAAAATTATTCAATGACCGACGCTGCCCGCATGGGCATTATAGCGTCCATGGTTCCCGATGAGATCATTTACAAGCATTGCGACTACTCCATAAGGAGCTACGAGACTGCCCTGATGTTTTGTGACGTTTCTGGTTGGTATTTTAGTGATCATCTTGGTTTGGTTATACAGAGGCATAAAGTAGAGCGAGCAGTATAACCTAGTGCGAGTGATTTTACCGTTTTACGTTTATGCGTTCGAAATGTTTACCTCGTTTGGCTTTCTGATTGGATAAGAGTTTGGAGTTGACCAAACATCATAAACTTGTCGATCGCGTTAACGTAAAACAAACTCGCATTACGTACCTACTCAGGTCAGACACTAAAAACAATAATCTGTTGCTCGAAGGGTTTACAAACCTCTGCGAAAAATACACTTCCTTCGGCCGAAGCGGACCTTCAAGGCTCACCAAAGTGCTGAACTCCTACATCGGAGCCATGGTCCAGGAGATACTGACTCACAACGGCGATGTGCTCAAGTTTTCTGGAGATGCCTTCTTGTCTATGTGGAAGAAGACTGGCAAGTTATCCATGCAAGATGTGGTGCACAACGCGATCGACTGCGGCCTTATTATACAGAAAAACTATGGGACGTTTATGACTGATGTTGGAGTGGTTTTAAAGGGTTGGTTACTTGATTATTAAAGATCATACTTGTCCTTAAGATAGTCATGGCACTAGACCTAGGTATAAAGCTACCTCGTTATGTAAGATAGCTTGGATATGCGATTCTAGGTACTTATTCGATTGAGATTTGTATCTTTCCGATCAGTGAAGCTGCTAACTATTCTATTTGCTAGGTGGAGGATTATGTTTTGGGTTGATCGCATCGGCATAACTTATAAAATCACAAATATAAACCAGAGTATACCTACATACCTACAGTCTGAAAATGATTCATTTATTTATTTTATTTTACAATTTATGTACACACAGTATACAGAAGAAGATACAACATTATTATAAATTATGATTATGAATGTAGGTATTGAAAAATTAGGTAGGTTATACTTATAGAACAATTACAGTTACACTGGACTACTGAGCGCGCGGGTTCAGTTCCCGGGTCGGGTCAAAACTGCTATTGGGTCCATTAGGAATCACTCTGTTGCAGCCGCGAGTTTAGGAGTTGCTGATGTCTAGTCGTGTCGAATTGCCTTCTCATCGGACTATTAATGTAATTGTAAAGGAACAGAGAAAGGAAAAAATCAGAAAAGTAGAACTTTATAAGGACTTTCTAGGAAAATTATTTTTCATTACTCCTACTCTGAAAGTAGGTCTGAAGTTGCCTGAGGAGCGGGCTGAAAGTGATACTTTTCATCCCTAGGGAGTTTTACTTTACAACTGACAGCTGTCAAATTATTAAAAAAAAAAAAAAAACTAGTTCTATCTTCACATTTCTATTGAACCATGTTCCAATTTTCCATACAGCCAGTCGATCACAGCGCGATATGAAATTGAAATAACTTAAAAATAAGTATTAATTAAATAATATTATATTTAAAATGATTTATTTGTTTATTCATTACAATTAATTTCTAATTTTTCATTAATGAGGCTGAATAGCTGGCCGGCAACAGAAAAATAAAAAACAAAATGGCGGGAAAGTGGCAATCAGTCGTTAGTTTTTTCTGTGTTTTGTTTACATTTTCGTACAACAGAGATTTGTATTAACACGTCATGTTTATCAGATTTAAATAGTGATTAACGCCTTATTTCATAAGAGAAGAGGCTAAAGCAGTAGTGGAGTACCTTTAACCGCCTAAATCAGAAGAAAGATATCTACTTAAAATCATAGGTACGACGACTCAGGTTTTACAAACTTTTTATTTTACTTTTAGTTTCCTCGTATTCGTAATGAAAAGCACAGTGTTTACCTCGGGGTGAAAGTAACCCATTTAACCCCTCGAATTAGCGACCTCGCTTCGCTCGCCCGCCAACTCCTTCTCGGGACGAAATGAGTTTCTTTCACCCCTAGTGTAACAATGTACTATTGAACTTGATGGAAAGAACAGTTTTTGTACAAAAAAGGTTGTACAAAATAATTTCTTGATTAAGTTTGTAGTATAATCGTATATGCAAGCATTTTTTTTTAACTTCGTTTACATATTTTATTATCCTGAACGTATTTTCTTTCAAACAAAAAAAGAATGATTAAAATCGGTTCTCGCAATCCAAAATTACCACCGAAAACTTCTTCTGGTACCTATGTATTAATTAGTAACCCCGAGAGATAGCGCCGTTAGGATTTTTCCTGAGTTGAGGGGGTCTGGTATTATCAAATTGTTCGGTTGATCTCTCCTTGGCATTGGCGGTATTATCTTATAACTACATAAAACTTCTATCAGGAATGTTCCTGAGGAGCTAAGGCAATTTAGAACAAAACTAAAATTCATTTTTTTTTTTTAACGTCATCTATCTCTATATCTATATAAATGTTAAGGTAAAAACCAGTTCATAAATGGTTCGATAGATGGCTTTGCGTAATGACGTCACATTTTTAAAAGTCGATGTTAATATTTTCCGTGCGTTCATGACCTACCGTGGTAAAAAATCGTTGCTTCTTAAATATATTCGGAATTTTACGAGTGCACAATCGCTGACTACTACTTGCATACTATTTTAGTTCTTACCGTCCTTTGTGGGCCTGTCTTTAGGGTTCCGTATTTAAATAGAGTTCCGTATTTATTAGAGTTCCGTACTTAGTATGTCATCGTAAGAAATAGCCTTTTTTTTAAACTCATAAGTGGGAACACTTATTGTGACGGACCGGAAACTACGGAACCCTACATTGAACGTGGCCCGACATGCTCTTGGCCGGTTTTTTTTGGTTTAATTTACAAATAAAAAAATACGTGTCCCTTGTTTTTGAATAATCTAAAAAACGGACTAATTACATTTTTTACGGCAACTAGCCTATTATTCCCATCCTCAAAAGGCTTTTTTTATCCACGGAGGTATTCTGATTCCCGCGCCTGTTCTTAATGTCTCCAACCGTTAAATAAACCCAAACATCTTTCCTTAAATAGTAAAAGTGGCGATCTCGGCCGGTATGAGCCATTTCTCGATCATCGGCGACGAGGAATCGAGCTCTTCGAGCTATGTCATTATCGGTCAGCCGGTGTGGGATGTCAAGATGGCCCAATACATGTCCAAGTCAGGAGACGTACTGACTGCGGCCAGTGCCTGGATGTACGTGAATGAAGCTGAGTACTGGACGCAGCCGTGTGGTGACGGGAGGCATACCAAGGTACACAAAAATGTTATATGGAATCATGGATTGTAAACGCGTCTTTCCATCTGTTTTATCACTATGGATAGGCTCACGCTTGACCACTATCTCACCCCATGACAAAAGTACATTTTGATACAAGTAGAGAAAGTTTGAAATTATGGAGCCGAGTGTTGCACTGCCAAATTTTCACGTTAACGACGTTTTTCAATTCATTTACATAAAAAAAAAAAATTACAAACGGGGGTTGACGTGCGACTCGTGGGGAATAATAGCTTAGTGCCCAGCCTGATACGATAAATACAATAAATTGCTGGCTGAGTCGAGAGCTAGCACGTTTCCGCACTAATGCAGAAAACATTAAATTGTGTGCTTAAAAGCGGTAGGGATAAGAGCGGTAAGTTAGTTATGAAGTTAGTAAGTAAGTATTGCAAAATTAATTGCAGTCAAAGCGTGACTACTTATTTGAATAACTTAAATGCCTGCTTGTTTTATACACAACGAAGTTATAATGGGTCGAAAATGGCCTGAACTGTTTCGAGAAAAGGACGATACGGTCACGCACTCACGCCACGCGCCGCTTTTATGCTCGCCTTGACGGGAACACTGTTCCCTAATATCTATGAATCTGAAGTTACTAAAGATTTTGTTTTCTTGACATTAGGTTCTAGGAGTTGGTGCATCTTGGAAGAGGGTGGAAAAATTTCGACAATACTTAGCAGGTAAAAAATGTAAGTCACTTTTTAAAAGGGCAACCTTTCGAAACCATAGAATTATTTCAATCAAGTGTTGTAAGACTTGCTAGAGTAGGAAGTGTCTAGTAATTCAGAAAACAAACATTTATCATTACTCTCTCTGAAAGTAGGTTTGAAGATTAAAATAAATGATTTAACGCCTAATATTATAAGAGAAGAGGCTAAAGCAGTAGTGGAACCTTTTACCGCCTAAATCAGAAGGAAGATGCCTACCTAAAATCATAGGTACGACGACTCGGGTTTTACAAACTTTTTATTTTATTTTTACTTTCCTTGTATACGTAATGAAAAGCACAGTGTTCACCCCTAGGGTAACAATTTACTAGTACTTATGTAATCTAGTCAAAGTCAAAGTCAAATAGTAGTTTATGTGACTAGGGGATAAAGCAGTGTCTTTAAGTCGCGGGCGGCATGTTGAATTCCGAACGAAACGAAGGTTGCTGATTTTAATCCCGAACGATAGTGAGGGATTTATAAAATTAACTCCCGAGCATTGCGAGGGAGTTAATAAAGAAACCTGAGTGAAGTGAGGAATTTAAGCCGCCCAAGACAAAGACAGCTTTATCCCCGTGTTGCATACTCTACTTTTTACACCACCTGTGAGATAATTAAAAGACAATTTGGTCGACCAAATCATATATTAGAGAAATATAAGTATTATATTTACAAGTTACTCAAACAAACAAAATTCACTACTCCAAGATTCTATAGTTTCAATTTTCTATAATGCTCCCGTGTCGTCAGTACGCACGTTTTATTCTATTTTCTTTTTTTTGTTAGTGGCCAGTTTGAATCATAGTGATTACATACTCTTTGGTTTGAATATCGAGTCAACTTGTTCGATGCGCCTACATTTTAATTCACAATGTTGACGATTCTTGATGCTCCAAATTCAAATCTCATTATTCCCTAGGGATCGGCCATACTGCATTATCTCCCTAGGTATATAATGACTTGCTTTAGGTGAGGTTTGTATGACGTGTAAAACGACATTATCGAGCAGGTGGTGTAAAAAGATTTTTATTTCACATAGGGCTGCATGGGCACTTATAAAACGTCAGAAGCTAGTGCACGGTTCCAAATTGATCGTTACCAATAGAGAAGAACCGGCAAGAAACTCCATGTTTAGGTACTCTTTAAAAAAAATGTTTGATAATACAATATTAATAAATATTATGTAAAAACAGTGTAGTCTATAATGCACTCAAAAGCACATTTAAAATAATCATTTTAAAAAAAGTGAGTTAAAATATGAAGTAATCTAAGAATTTGCGGAGTCTACAGGTTCTTCTATTTACATTATAAAAAAGAGGCTTATTGTGAAAAAGTTAAAAAATAATAATAATTAAGTACAACTGCCAATAAATGAGAAGTTAACAAAAAAAAAAAAACTACCGGATTTAAGGTGGTTGGGGTAAGATAATATAAAAAGTATTGCAAAAGCAATGTGTTAGAAAAAAAAATTATACCATGAATATATTACAACAAAGATGGAGCAGTTAATAGATACATTTACACGATATTATGAGTTACCAGGGGGCTATTTTATAGACTGGTCATATTTTATTTACAGTTTCTGATGCAGGATTAGCGCCAAAATCGGGCTCGAGCGCAAGTCCAGAAGTCGATATTTTTCATAAAGAATTTTCTCGTAAGTTTTTGTTTTGGAATTATTTGTTCAATTTCTCTACCCTCATCTATTTAAAAAGGTGAAATTGACTCCCATAATATCTATCCAGACCAAAAAAGTAATTTCGTAAAATACCTACATGAAAATTAAATAACATAAGATTGTTAGTGGTGGCAATTGAAGATCCGGTCTAGTATTTTAATTTGAGAGGGGGGTACCCAATTGATCTAGCTGTCTTTACATATGCCTACGTAGGTACACTATTTGACTCATGATACAGAGAATTCCAGGGCCTCAAGTCTGCTCAGAATGGTCTATCATTGATTTCATAATTTTTGATTTTGGCAAGTTTTGGTAATCTACTAATAATAGTAATGGCGTCATTATGACTTTCTGATGGTCAACCACTGACACTCCATTGCAAGAAATGGCATAGGTAGAATGGTAATCTCGTACATAATGACAAATGAATATCTGACGTATGCGGTAATCGGGAAATATTTTGACAGTTCCTTTGATCAGTGATCTACCATTACGACGTCATTGCGCAATGAGTGCTTTTAATAAGCTTGATATTGTCATTCTACCACAATTCTATTACAAGACCATTGGCCGATCAATGATCGATCATTATGAATTAGCAGATTACAAACTTTTAGCTAAATGACAATGGGATCGTGCTGGAATGACGAATTTTTAAAAATAGCAGACTTAGGCCCCAGGTCTGAAACCGCAAAAATTGCGGAAGGAATTGCAAAAAACTATCGTGAATCGTCATAAATTTTTAGTTCGCCCAGCGTTGATCGATGCAGTTCGAACCCCATGGCTCTCCGGGCTCCGTCGCTTCATGGCAACGCCCGTGCTCCGCGCGGTGGACAATGAAGAGCCTATGGAATTCCTGACCGAAGTCCGTCGGGTCGTCGTGGTGTTCCTCAACATCATCACGAAGACAGTCACGGATGATGCACTTATTGAACTCGTTGATGCTGTTTATAAACTGGTTTCAAGGTGATATTATGTCCTATCGTTTTGTAGATAACGACTAGATAGGTGATGTATTTATCTCTCGTTGGCTTCCTAAATAGATGTTCTCAAATTTTGAAGCGTTCAAAAGGTTTAGTGTAGGGACTTTTCATCTGGTAACTGCGCTCTGGACACTCTCATTCTAAGATGACTCAAAACTAAAGCTACGAGCCGGACAGTGACGTAGATAATCCCAAACCATAAAAAAAACCCAACCACAAATAAAAAAGCTGGGGGCCCGACTGTATCAAAGTCTAGAACAGCTATTGTTTTTAGCATTAGAACCGTATTGTCATGGCAGGCCATTTGGAGGGCTATTATTAAGTCATTACGAGCGCCCCTGTTCCCGAGCCAGTCTTCGTAGACATAAGCATTGAGTCTGCCTTTAACAAAACTAATACTTGACGCGAGCGGTTCTGGATATACTATATTACATCCGTCGACATCTTTTCAGCGTGACTTTAGAAGCAGATGGTCTAGTGAACAAAGTTTCGATGTTCGACAAAGATATGATGATCCTCATCGTCTTCGGGCTGCGAGGACTTAGCCATGAGGACGAGGCTCAACACGCGCTGCTCTGCGCCTTCACACTGAAGGACAAGATCGTTGATGAGAATATTATTAGCGTTTCTATTGGTGTTACTTCGGGTAAGATCTGGGAACTCTCTGTTCTAGTTTATCGTGGGGACACTTTCCGATTTTACAGTGTGGGCGCATACATAGGCACCGCTGTCGGATATAAGCGGAGAGAGATCAGACGCAGGATAAAAGGTTTTCTAGGGCTGCGACTTTGTTCGTAGGAGTTACCGTAGGTGGACATTGCAAAAAGATATTCTTTCACGCTCCAATCAGAGCTGGAGAAGGTATGTGTTTTTAGGGTTCCGTAGCCAAATGGCAAAAAACGGAACCTTTATAGATTCGTCATGTCTGTCTGTCTGTCTGTCTGTCTGTCCGTCCGTATGTCACAGCCACTTTTTTCCGAAACTATGAGAACTATACTGTTGAAACTTTGTAAGTAGATGTATTCTGTGAACCACATTAAGATTTTCATACAAAAATAGAAAAAAAGCAATAAATTTTGGGGGTCCCCCATACTTAGAACTGAAACTCAAAAATTTTTTTTTCATCAAACCCATTCGTGTGGGATATCTATGGATAGGTCTTCAAAAATGATACTGAGGTTTCTAATATCATTTTTATCTAAACTGAATAGTTTGCGCGAGAGACACTTCCAAAGTGGTAAAATGTGTGCCCCCCCCCCCCTCTAACTTCTAAAATAAGAGAATGATAAAACTAAAAAAAATATATGATGTACATTACTATAAAAACTACCAACGAAAATTAGTTTGAACGAAATCTAGTAAGTAGTTTTTTTGAAATGCGTCATAAATCGAAAAAAATAAACTATTATTAAAACATCGATCAAAGTTATACCACACTACAAGAACTTTTATATTATGTTACTTGCTGCTACGGAACCCTTCATGGGCGAGTCCGACTCGCACTTGGCCGGTTTTTTTTTTTCATGTAAATAAAAATAAAACATTGCGCACTTTCTGAGGTATGATGCCAACTTCTGCATTCCGGGCTGCTATTAAGAAGTTCTTAATGGAAAATATTAACATTTAACCAATCTGGAGATATAACCCTGCGGATAATATTGGCTAAAAGATTATCTAGCGAAGTTAAATACGAAGGTTCCCGATTGCAAATATAGTAGCATGTTTACACAAAAAATGCAATGATTATTTTGATGATATATTCACATCTTTGATGGTGATCGCTAACTCATATTTGAAGTCTCATCTTTTTTATCTATATTTGGGTTCAGGAACAACTTATTGCGGAGTTATGGGGCACGAACTGAGAAGAGAATACACCGTAATTGGCCCTGCCGTCAATAAGGTAACTAAAACTTTAGTACATTTTTCCATAACAAGCTTTTATAGCTATTCGCTTGCTGGCTATCTATAGATCAAGAACATTCCAAAGAGCCGCATTTTCCTAAAGCTGGCTGATCTGACTTAGTCATCAGACCAGGTCCATGGTACCTAGCTCATTCACTGTTTCAAAATCCATTTGTAAGATTTGCCCTAAACAAATATACAAACTACAAACATTGCAAGATGCAAAAGTCTCGTATAGGAACATTTATTTGTAACAAGCCATGTGCTTGATGAGGAACTTCTATTATTTTTTTATTAGAACCCTGAATTAGTCTCGTAGGTTTTAAGGTACAGACCTCGGCTTGGGGCGTCACTATGAGAGGACAGCAAGGGACAGACTGAATCGATCATAGTGAATAACTTCTATCCAGTCATTAATCCTAGGTACTTAGTAGGCGATGAATTTAATAAAAATCTTTTCTCACCGCTCTTCTTCGGAAAAATAGGACCCCTTCTGCATATGTGTCTACGGCCAATAGTTTAAGGCTGTGGGTTTTCTGTCAGTGAATGTATGATTTTAAATTTTTAGAAAGTAAATTTTCAAACTATGTAGGTCGGATAGTTTCTAACGAGCGAAAATAAAATTGTTAAATTTTGTTATACCTTAAAGGCGGCAAGACTGATGATGTCCTATGAGAACAAAGTAACCTGTGATAAGGAAACCTTCCTACGGAGTAAACTGGAACAGGAGTATTTCAGACAACTGAAGTCCAAACCTATGAAGGGTATTGCTAAACCAGGACCAGTGTACGAATTTGATTATTATGGGTTAGTGTTTTTACCTGATTACGTAAAAGATTATAAGGTACATAACTTACATAATAATACATTACGTCACACACTTACATTAAAGAGAGGAGAGGGGGTCGACGAAGTGTGAGATTGTGAGGAGGGGTATGTGGAATCATTAGTTATGTATTTATTGTGACGTCAAATTTTAAACCTCGTTATGGGCAATTTTTTTGGCATCTGAAGTCATGTTTCGTTTTAATTAGTTAATTGATCGCGAGTCACGTTCATGAATGGCGAAGTCAACGAGTGTGTGTCAGTGTGTGAGTTTGGTTTTAAACCATTGTGTAGGTATTTATATCGTTTGAAAACACATAGTTTTTAACTTATCAATAGAGTTTTTATGACTTATGTAGGTAATGCCTAGGTACGTTTGGTCAGATATACGAATATAAGTACCAAGTAGAACTAAATCCGTTAAATAGATCATCAGTTTATCACACATAAAAAAATCCTTATACAGTAGTTTAGGTATATAGATTATATCCCTAGCTCGGTCAAATCAAAAAAATGTAAGTAGTCATAATTAAGAAAAACATGGTCATCAACACCGATGGTTTGTTTTGGGTTTAAACGGTTTTTATAGCTTAAAACAGATTGGTTTAATTGGTTTTAAACCGGCCTTACATCTATCTATAGTTGTGCTGTTGATGGATCAGTTCGTCAATAATAGTTGCCTATTACCTGTATACAGATTTTATGTAGACAATATTGGCTGGTCGTAAAACTAGTTTTTAGAATATAGCAAGATATTTCAGGTTTTATAGATTCTGTTCGTTGTATATAGTTGGCCGGAAAGGGCGCCTGGCAGTCGCCATCCGATATTGGGCCGAAACGAAGAAATGCGCAAGTTCAAGAATGCTTTACAGAACGCGCTGGAACAACAGAGTAAAAGGTTTACTCGTTACCGGGATCATGTATACGCAATTGCTTTTACTGTTAGTACTAACTACAAACACTTCATAAAACTTATAAGGGTGATGGACGGAGCAATGCTCACAGTTCTCATGTGTGATCGATTCAGGAAAACTGAGGTTACCGTCATAGCCTAAAAAATCGCCAAACTTATGTGGTGGTCGTGGGTTGGGCCTGTGGTCGTCGATGGAGCCGAAAGGTTTCTGAGTGGCAAACGCTTACCGCAAGGCGGACCGATGACTCACAAACAAAAGTTAACCTCCGGTCTAATCTTTTAGTTCTTTACAATTGCCAAAACGGATCTTGAGCGCTCGGCGTCAGACCGCTGCAGATAGCTTTGCGCATTCCATACATTGGCGAGCCAATCGTCGTCCTTGTTGCATACAGAGCGATTCATGAGTGATATCTATGACGCGTTGGCGCGGCGACCCAATCACTGACACTCTCCGCCCCCGCGTCTCACTTCGCACCAATAAATAGACCGAATATTTGATTTCTGTGCAACTTGAAGCCAGCGCTCAAGATCCGTGGCGGCAATTGTACTGCATAAAGCAAAAAATCTTTGGGTAGTCTAATGGCCCTTTGGCTATCGACCGGAAGCATAAAAAACTTGTTTAAAATAAAAAAAATACTATTCTACTAAGTACTACTTACTAGCACCACTTTTAACTGACAGCTGTCAGATTATTAAAAAAAAAACTAGTTTATTTTCACATTTCTATTGTATGTTTTATATTTATTACATTATTTTTAATAACTATAGTGTAAGTTAATAACCCATACAACCATTTTCGGTCGCAAAATTCTCAAATAGTCACAGATTAGCAAGATAAGGTAACAATGTCGTAACTGTTACTAAACTTAATAACGATGCGGATTTTGGTTACAGCGTGTAGGAACGATATCAACACTTTGTACTGAAAAATGTTACAGTAAATAAGTGTTGTATCTGTGTCAACAAGTTACGACAATTTTTTTCTTAAATTATTTACGACACATTGTGTTTACTTTGAATTCCTGTGTAAATATTAAAGTTAAATTGTCGACACAATGTCGAAACTAAACTACAGTATTTTTTGGAGTTACACAAGTGTAGTAACAGTTACGATACTGTAGTGTTGGATTTGACCAAACAGAAAACAACCGGGGTTCTCAAAGTGTGCTATTGTATTTAATAAAATTATTGATATTTTCAAAATTCAAATTCAAAAGTTTTTTATTTCACTGCCTACATGGGCACTTATAAAAAAAAAAAAAAAGCTAAGCTATGCTCAAAAAATAGTGCGCGGTTCCAAATTGGTCGTTTCCTATGGAGAAGAACCGGCAAGAAACTCCATGGTTACTCTTTTAAAAAAAGTGGTTGTTCTTACGATATTTTCATATTACCGTATTAATGGATATTATTTAAGAACAGTGTAAACCGGTCTATATTGTATTCAAAAGCACAATAAAAATAATCGTTTTATAAAAGTGAGTCAAATATGAAGTAATCTAAGAATTCGTGGAGTCTACAGTGTTTTTCCATTTACATTATAAAAAGAGGCTATATAAAAAAGCTAGATTTTTTTTTAAATAATTACAACTGTCAATAAATGAGATGTTAACAAAATAACTACCTAACGAGTTTAAGGTGGTTGGAGTCAGATAATATAAAAATTTTGCAAAAACAATGTGTTAGAAAAAAAAATAGGTTACAAAAAAGATGGAGCAGTTAATAGATACATTTACACAATATTATGAGTTACCAGGGGGCCACAAATGCAGAGGCAGTCATTGCCAAACAAGCGTGTCTTCGACATAGTCTGTAACCTTGTAATATGCTTTTTTGGTTAAGACACGCTTAATATGTGTTTTGAACTTTCCTTCGCTGAGTTCAGTCACCGCTTTTGGTAGCTTGTTATAAAAGCGTAAGCCATTTACTAAAAATGACTTATTAGTCTTGACTAATCTACATTGGAGTAATATAATTTCGTGTTTACAACGAGTATTTATGTTATGAAAATCGCTTCTAATTTTGAAAAGTTCTAGGTTTTTACGGACATACAAAACACTTTCTAAGATATAAAGAGAAGGCAGTGACAATATATCGATTTCTTTGAATTTATTTCTGAGGGACTTGCGAGTACCCATTTTATAAATAGCCCTGATTGCTCTCTTTTGCAATATGAAAATTGAGTCTACATCAGCTGCAGATCCCCACAATAAAATGCCATAAGACATAAAACTGTGGAAACAGGCATAGTAAACTAATCTAGCTGTGGCGACATCTGTCAACTGCCTTATTTTTCTTCATTCGGTAATGAAAACTTTATACATTTAGTTTTATTTGCATTTAGTAAGAGATTAATAGCTGCGAACCATTTCGAAAGAACAGCCAGACTTTCGTTGACACGCAAGACATCCGTATCTTTTCTATCCACTTTAGAAATAAGAGAAGTGTCATCAGATAGAATTATATCTGATAAATTATTCATCATGTAAGGAAGGTCATCAATATAAACTACTAGAAAAAGGAAAGGGCCAAGAATTGAACCCTGAGGCACGCCTATCCTTATTAAAGACCCCGACGACGTCACCCCATTTATGGATACTTTTTGCTACCTGTAGGATAAATTGAAAAAAAACAAGATCAGCAGCTCGTCTACGAATTCCTTAATGATGTAATTTACAGATCAGAGTATAGTAGAGTCAACACAGTAAAATGCTTTTGAGAGGTCACAGAATATGCTAATATCATCCTGGGACTTCTTCCAGGATTCTAAAATGTGACTGATAAGTTTCAGTCCTGCATCCGTCGTTGACATTCCTTTCGTGTAGCCAAACTGATGACTATGCAAAATCCTATTCTAATTAAAGTGGGATAACATCTGGTCGAGCATGTTTTTTTTCATAGATTTTACTCAATGCTGGAAGCACAAATATTGCTCTATAATTATAGCAGAGCTCTAATTAGAGGGATCAGTCTTACTACCTGATTTATTTACTTATTTTTTAACTATGAGTCATAAGCAACCAAAGCACCAAAGCAAGTTTTATTGAAAAAATATAATATACAGGATTATTTGAGAAACACTCGTAGGACCATATTTCCCACGTCATAAGCTACGATTTTTGAAAGTTTATTTTAAGTGCACGAGGACAGTATAGGTATGTTCCTACGACCCATCCTTCAGGCACGGCAGTTACTTCCTCACTAGTTAAATTTTTTGATAAAACTAACTTTACAGCATGTTGAGAACCACTGCAAACATAAAATAATAAAGCTCCATTTTGTTAAAACAGTCACACTGTAACGTAACTTAACATATTGCCGAAACATGTAAACACAGTTACGAAACATTGTGTTGGGTTTCATCTTTCAAGTAGATACAAAATTATCCACATCATTTTACACAATTTATATTATTATTATAGTATTCTAGAATATATTTTGGTTAAATTTATATAGGCCGTATCAATAAAATCTTCTGCAATGCTTGGAAATACGATACTTCGTAATTTTTTAATTGAAAACAACCACATTAACAAAAAATATTTTAAGTATTTTATTAAATCAGAAGGGCGCATCGGTTAATTTATTATAGTGACATCAAACTACACGATACATTTAATTTCGCAGAGGATTTTCGATCGACTATGATGCATTTATCACAGAAATACGTAAATAAATACTTTCATTTTTTTCTGATGGCGGCGAAGATTTATGTCTATGATGACATTCACAAAAACGAACGAATTACAATAAAAATTGACAAGTATAGAATGAACGCAACGAAAAAATGAATGATTGAATGTACGATGCAAGTGAATAATATAAAAGTCGCGACCAGTCGTGACGTGTCGACACGGCGACGTCACAATGTGACTGAAAGTTACTGTTATTCTGTTACGATTATTCCCCACTTTTCGAAACGGTGTCGACTCACAAGTCGACACGGCGACGTTACGCTACGGAACAATGTTACAAATAAATTCCGTTACGACACAATAAATGTCGACTTAAGTCGTAACCGCTACTTCATATGGCTGTATGGGAACTATTTCTTTAAAATAACATAATGTGAGAAAAATATTTAACATTTTTTCAATGATAAAAATGAAAAATAATGGCTGAATAGCCGGCCGGCCACAGAAAAAAAACAAAATAGGCGGGAAAGTGGCAATCCGATCTTTGTTTTTTCGAGTTGTAGTTGTTATTTTAACTTTCTTTGTACCTACCTATTCGTAATGAGAAGCAGTGTTTATCTAGGGCTACAAAACTTATCTAGTCCCTCGAACTACTGGCGACCTCTCGCTACGCCACAGATTAATATTATGTAATGTAGTTGGCTACGCTCGGACACCAAACACCATCTTGCGACAAAATAAGTTATCTTCACCCGTAAGGTAACAATGTACCTACTAGTATTCCTCATCAACAAAGTGCTGCATATCAACATACTTAAATACATATACCATAGGTATCGAATAAAGCAGCGGTAACAATTTTTTTTTAACTTTAGGGCCCGAAGGCTGTTGGGAAGTCGCGTTTAGCAGAAGAATGTCTGTATGTCAGTCCCGATTTTATACGCAAAGAAAAAATAATTCTGACTGAAAAAGATAAGGTCAGTATCATTTTTGAGAATGCCTTCTATTAATACATTATTTTATTCACGCTGAAAGCGTAAATAGAAACGTGCCTACAATTGCGACAAGTTTCCTAATCCGAAAACTTTACATAAAACTGCGGCATAAAACTAGGGCGTCACTCCAAATGGTTTTAGATTTGCCCATTCACTGGCGTCAACTCTGGAGTGATGATTCGCCATTGACGATCAAATTTTGGAGTGACGCCCTAGTTTTATGCCGCAGTTTTATGTTTGGACTGATCATCAATGGCCGGCTTTAGGGTCGCCGCTCACGAGCCACCGGCCACAACCACAAAACGCCGCCACACATATTTCCTGTAGGTTTTATACATTTTATATGGATTCGTTGCACACGATTGATGCTGGAAGCCGCCACACGCTATTTGCCGCTGCTCGCTTTTTGTGGCCCGAATCGGCCACTAAATGCCGATACAAAACACCGCGAGCCGCCACACGCCATTGGCACATCTAGCTTCTCGTGGCCCGTGGCAGCGTTTGTAGCTGTGGCATGTCATGTAGCCCATGAGCTGCGACACTAAAATTCATGAACCAACTTTCATCCATATTTGTAGATTATATATAATTACTATAGCTTCTGCCTTTGGCTTCACCCACGTGTTAGTAGAAAATTATCCCAAGGGAACATTATAACTCTTGGAATAAAAGTATCGTGCTATTCTAGGACTTAGTCTACCCGAGTAGTCTACCCGTGTGCTAAGTTTCATCGAAATCCATTCAGTAGTTTTTGCGTGAAAGAGTAACACAGACATCCGTACATATAAACTTTCGCGTTTATAATAGGTATTATTAGGATATACTACTAAAACTGCTTCTCAAGGAAGTAAATAATATCCCTTTGCTTCTCTATTTTCCTTTAGAAGCCTTTCCATCTCTTTCGGAAACTCATGATGGGTCACTTTAGACGAGGAAACTCAAGGAGTGTGAGAGAAAACAAGGAAAATAAAATAAGACAAACGTATGTGTTTCGTTTGTTTTCTGGTCGTAACTTTACTACTGGTTCCTGAAGTAATGCTTAGTTTTTAGTGTTTATGTATTAGAATTGTAGTTTCTTAGCCTGACACAGAACCAGTTATTTCATAAGATAAAATCGAACTGAAAAGGAAGTATTCCGAGTGCGAGTTCTTTTTACGTCAACGCGATCGAAACGTTTTCCGCATCCAACTCTCTGATTGGTTAAGAGTTTGGAGCGGGCCAATCGGAGCGCCGAACTTTATAAACGTGTCGATCGTGTTAATGTAAAACAAAGTCGCAATAAGCACTAAGAACTTTTTGTTTCTTCGGTGTATTACGTAGGCGAATTAAAGCGATCGCAATAAGCGCGGTCGTGGCATGAATGGAATAAAAAATTGATATACAATTGTTGGAAACATTGAAAGAAATGGTAGGAGGCCTTTACCCAACAGTGGGACAGTATGGGCTAGATATAATAATAATTCAATTGCTTACGCTACGTGACTTACCGCACGTGGGTGCGGAGCGGCGTTAAGCGAAGCGTAGCGGTCGCAATCAGCTGGTTTGATATTTTCGCACGTACACTTGCGGTGTTTTATATAAATGGCAATTTATCGCGCACGTAGGACATCATGCCTAGCCAAGTTACGAACGTTTCATTTCGAATCTGTTTCTACAGTCGGTAACGTCTGTGATTCCTTTGTTCTGACCACGTGACTTAACTTTGAGATGATGTCATTCACATACATTTGAAGTTTTTTTACTACCGATAAGATTGTAGATTATCAACTTAGCTAAGCCCTTTGAGCTGTCACGTCGCATTGAGTTTGCTTGAACTGTATCGGATCGCTTCACAACCGCAATTCCTTTTTTCTCTTAGCATCGCCATGGAGTACCTGTCTCCGCTTCAAATCCATGGCATCAACGTCATATTCGACTGCCGCTTTCCGTTGCCAGAAAAATTCGAATACACTGGTGATGTTCTATCAGAATCCACAGTAAAGATGATGTTACGGGAAATTTGTATGAAGGTAAATTAGTTTATTTATTTATTTTACAATTTATGTACACACAAATATACTATATAATATAATATAGTTCATAGACCTATGCCATCATCGTTCTCCTGAGACTAGCCCCAGCTTCGGCTTTTATCTATATAAT
Organism: Mythimna albipuncta; assembly: GCA_929112965.1. NCBI lineage: Eukaryota > Metazoa > Arthropoda > Insecta > Lepidoptera > Noctuidae > Mythimna > Mythimna albipuncta. The sequence goes on along the minus strand of OV815974.1, from coordinate 7,603,870 downwards.
TTAATTATCTAAATGTTTTAAGTACATCTAAAGTCATCTCGTTTCTGATGAATCACTCTGTCTATTGATTAAAACCGAAAGAAAATCAGTTCAATAGTTTTTGAGTTTATCGCAAATTGACAGACAGATGCAGTGGGTACTTTGTTTTACAATATTTTAAGGATTAGCGTAACATGTAATCTCCTTCGGTTAGTTGTCTTCTCAGTATTTAGTCACCCCCCAGTATCTTGAAATATCATCCTTTAGGTACATAAACGGTTGTTTAAGTAAAGCAACCCATAAATATGTACATACTCCTGCATCTTTGAGTCCAACTCTTAGTTGTGTGCCGCCGGGATATCAATCCCGATTTCCGGCCACCGTAGGCGCGGGCTTGCGGACGGCGAGCAATGGGTAGCTCGCTGTTCGACTGTCCGGTAACTGTCCGGACCGAGCCCAAGTCGTCGACGGCGCGCACTGTTCCCGCGCGCCTCACGGAGTTGTCAGCAATAGCAGAGGCCCAGCTGAGTCGAAGCTTATAACTGGGGCAGGGTTAGCTCCGAAATGTAGCTCAGCCCCGGTATGAAAGACGAAGGAACGGGGTGGGTTTTTTTAGTCAGTACCTAAGAGTCTGACACTATCTTCCGCTCCACCGAAGGGCGGGGGATGTCATTTAGATGATTGTTAACCACCGAAAAAAAAAAGACGCCCAGTTGTGTATTTTATACGTATCTAGTTTGAAAGCCAAAAAGATCGGCAAATGAATTTGAAGCTATAGAAATAGACAAGGACATTTTTGAACATGTAACACTGAGCCTAAAGATATTGCAAAAATAACTTTATTATAAAAAGTCTTTGGTTCTTACTTCTCTTTACGCGCTAACCATTGTTCAAGGTTCTGAATAATCATGCGGTGATAGCGGTTGACGATGCCCTGCACATGGATAACGAATCTTGGCGCCTTTTGCTGATCCTGCTGGAAACTAAGAGGCTGTTCTTTGTCCTACCCCTCACTAATCCTGAAAGTCTTTCTGGTAAACACAAACTATTGCGTTCAGTATATACTAGTAAATAGAGTGACGGATACGGGCCCCACGCATTGAGGTGGGCCCCAGGCCCCCAGCCGCTTGGATGTGAGTAAATATTTGAAGATACCTGTGCCATAATAATTCTAACCACTTCCGGATTTAACAAGACTATTTAGGCAAGTATGGATCTATGGACCCATCGCTATGTAAGAGCTCCGCGACCTATGTAAAAATTGAATTTTAAATCGTTCTCATTTATAAGAATTTTAAATCCGGCACTGAATACCTACCTTGGTTTTTAAGTGGGAAGTCCTCAAATTCTCCTGCTCTGGTTGAAGCGAGAGAGAGTTTCAGACTTCAATTGACTTCTGTGTTCCTTCCGTTGCTCTGGGAGGGCCAGGGTAGTTCTTGCAAGCATGCCTTGGGCCCTGGCAGAATACTTTAGTACTTTAAGGCCATTATCGATTACTACTAGGTACTTCTGTATATTCTACTGGAAATGACGGCCAATACCCAGCAGTGAGTGATTCCGGGTAGAAATGATGATGTACATCATCATCATTTCTACCCGGAATAAAAAGAGCATAGATTTTGTATATTTTCGGTGGATCGAAATAACCGGTTATTTCATCTGAACGATTTGCTACGGTGGATTACCTACTTATAATTAACTAGCTTTTGCCCACAACCTTGCCCGAGTAAATAAAATATAGCTTATGGCACTCCCCATACAACCATTTTCGGTCGCAAAATTCTCAAATAGTCACAGATTAGCAAGACAAGGTAACAATGTCGGAACTGTTACTAAACTTAATAACGATGCGGATTTTGGTTACAGCGTGTAGGAACGATATCAACACTTTGTACTGAAAAATGTTACAGTAAATAAGTGTTGTATCTGTGTCAACAAGTTACGACAAATTTTTTCTTAAATTATTTACGACACATTGTGTTTACTTTGAATTCCTGTGTAAATATTAAAGTTAAATTATCGACACAATGTCGAAACTAAACTACAGTATTTTTTGGAGTTACACAAGTGTAGTAACAGTTACGATACTGTAGTGTTGGATTTGACCAAACAGAAAATAACCTGGGTTCTCAAAGTGTGCTGTTGTATTTACTAAAATTATTGATCTTTTCAAAATTCAAATTCATAGTTTTTTATTTCACTGCCTAGGTACATGGGCACTTATAAAACGTCAGAAGCTAGTGCGCGGTTCTAAATGTTTCGTGTGTTTTAATGGTCGTTTCCTATGGAGAAGAACCGGCAAGAAACTCCATGGTTACTCTTTTAAAAAAAGTGGTTGTCCTTACGATATTTTCATGTTACCGTATTAATGGATATTATTTACAACAACAACAGTGTAAACCGGTCTATATTGTACTCAAAAGCACAATAAAATAATCGTTCTAAAAAAGTGAGACAAATATGAAGTAATCTAAGAATTCGTGGAGTCTACAGTGTTCTTCCATTTACATTATAAAAAGAGGCTATATAAAAAAAGCTAGATTTTTTAAAATAATTACAACTGTCAATAAATGAGATGTTAACAAAAAAAACTACCTAACGAGTTTAAGGTGGTTGGAGTCAGATAATATAAATATTTTGCAAAAGCAATGTGTTAGAAAAAAAAAATAGGTTACATAAAAGATGGAGCAGTTAATAGATACATTTACACAATATTATGAGTTACCAGGGGGCCACAAATGCAGAGGCAGTCATTGCCAAACAAGCGTGTCTTCGACATAGTCGTAACCTTGTAATATGATTTTTTGGTTAAGACACGCTTAATATGTGTTTTGAACTTTCCTTCGCTGAGTTTAGTCACCGCTTTTGGTAGCTTGTTATAAAAGCGTATGCTATTTACTAAAAATGACTTATTGGTCTTGAATAATCTCCATTGGGGTAATATAATTTCGTATTTATTACGAGTATTTATGTTATGAAAATCGCTTCTAATTTTGAAAAATTCTAGGTTTTTACGGACATACAAAACATTTTCTAAGATATAAAGAGAAGGCAGTGTCAATATATCGATTTCTTTGAATTTATTTCTGAGGGACTCGCGAGTACCCATTTTATAAATAGCCCTGATTGCTCTCTTTTGTAATATGAAAATTGAGTCTACGTCAGCTGCAGATCCCCACAATAAAATGCCATAAGACATAAAACTGTGGAAACAGGCATATTTTTCTTCATTCGGTAATGAAAACTTTATACATTTAGTTTTATTTGCATTTAGTAAGAGATTAATAGCTGCGAACCATTTCGAAAGAACAGCCAGACGTTCGTTGACACGCAAGACATCCGTATCTTTTCTATCCACTTTAGAAATAAGAGAAGTGTCATCAGCAAATAGAATTATATCTGATAAATTAGCCATCATATAAGGAAGGTCATTAATATAAACTACTAGAAAAAGAAAAGGGCCAAGAATTGAACCCTGAGGCACGCCTATCCTTATTAAAGACCCCGACGACGTCACCCCATTTATGGATACTTTTTGCTACCTGTCGGATAAATTGAAAAAAAACAAGATCAGCAGCTCGCCTACGAATTCCGTAATGATGTCATTTACAGATCAGAGTATTATGGTCAACACAGTAAAATGCTTTTGAGAGGTCAAAGAATATGCTAATATCATCCTGGGACTTCTTCCAGGATTCTAAAATGTGGCTGATAAGTTTCAGTCCTGCATCCGTCGTTGACCTTCCTTTCGTGTAGCTAAACTGATGACTATGCAAAATCCTATTCTAATTAAAGTGAGATAACATCTAGTCGAGCATGATTTTTTCATAGATTTTACTCAATGCTGGAAGCACAAATATTGGTCTATAATTAGAGGGATCACTCTTACTACCTGATTTATTTACTTATTTTATAACTATGAGTCATAAGCAACCAAAGCATTTTCGTCTATCTTCGAGCTTTTACAGAAAAGTAAAGATGAGGATAAGTTCAGAAAATAGACAACCAGGTAAGAATTTTTATAGAAAAAATATTATAATATACAGGATTATTTGAAAAACATTCGTAGGACCATATTTCCCACGTCATAAGCTACGATTTTTGAAAGTTTATTTTAAGTGAACGAGGCCAGTATAGGTATGTTCCTACGACCCATCCTTCCGGCACGGCAGTTACTTCCTCACTAGTTAAATTTTTTGATAATACTAACTTTACGGCATGTTGAGAACCACTGCAAACATAAAATAATAAAACTCCATTTTGTTAAAACAGACACACTGTAACGTAACTTAACATATTGCCGACACATGTAAACACAGGTACGAAACATTGTGTTGGGTTTCACCTTTCAAGTAGATACAAAATTATCCACATCATTTTACACAATTTATATTAGTATTATAGTATTCTAGAATATATTTTGGTTAAATTTATATAGGCCGTACCAATAAAATCTTCTGCAATGCTTGGAAATACGATACTTTGTAATTTTTTAAATAAAAACCACCACATTAACAGAAAATATTTTAAGTATTTTATTAAATCAGAAGGGCGCATCGGTTAATTTATTATAGTGACATCAAACTACACGATACATTTAATTTCGCAGAGGATTTTCGATCGACTAGGATGCATTTATCACAGAAATACGTAAACAAATACTTTCATTTTTTTCTGATGGCGGCGAAGATTTATATCTATGATGACATTCACAAAAAAGAAAGAATAAAAATAAAAATTGACAGTTAAAGAATGAACGCAACGGCAAAATGAATGAATGAATATGCATTGCATGTGAGCGCATAAAAGTCGCAACGTGTCGACACGGCGAAGTCACAATGTGACAGAAAGTTACTGTTATTCTGTTACGATTATTCCCCACTTTTCGACACGGTGTCGACCCACGAGTCGACACAGCGACGTTATGTTACAGAACAATGTTACAAATAAATTTCGTTACGACACAATAAATGTCGACTTAAGTCGTAACCGCTACTTCATATGGCTGTATGGGTTCGGAATAAAGCAGCTTTCTATCGGTGAAAAAATGTTAGCAATTGGACCAGTACTTCCAGAGATTACCTCCTACAAACAAAAAAAAACATAAAAACAAACTTTACCTCTTTATTATAAGTAGATTGGTCCATATAGGAGTACCAGTTCTTGTATCGCCTTTCAGATGTGGCTAAAAAGTGTCTGGAGAACAACATGATTTTGAAGGTTCCCCTATCAGGCATCGACCGCAAGTTCCATGCGGCTCTGGCTTGCCAACTACTCGACGTGCAAGCCATTCCTGCTGATTTGGAGAAGTAAGCAGTTTATCCTACTTCTACAGTAGTTTCAACCGTCACCATAATCAGCATCGTCACCTTCCTCCCATTGTCTCGTGTTTTTTGGGGTCGGTGCAACAAGTTTTGGCTTCCATTCTGTTCGGTCACCCGTTACGCTATCAATAACTTCCTTTTCTTTTATACACTCCTGACACAATTCATCCATATTTTCTTAGGCCTCTTCCCGGCCCTCTCCTAAATACAAATACCTACGTATACTTATAACTCTTTTCGTTCACCACCATCGTTGTAAATTTTCTGTTCCAGGAGAATGTAACTTATAGAACACGATATTTTTCTACTTAGTTTAGTACCTGTATATAAGGTTGGAAAGAAATTGGAATCAAAAAGATTTAGTGCTAATCAGTGTGCTACAGAAAATATAAGAAAAATCTTCTTAGCGTTGATGGTAATCCGTATGGAGACGGTCTAGCTTTCGACTAAGCCTCACTTGCTTTAATTAGGGTTTTCTTATAAATTCCGAGTTAAACTTGCTACAACGTATTTGTGATTTTACTTCGTGATAACATTAACTTATTAAACCCCGAGCGAACACCGGCGTTGGTTCTCCCATTGTCTTTCTATTGTGTCTCGAATTACGGTATTAGAAACGCTAACTCTAAAATTATTTTTTTGGCGAAAGTGGGTGCGTTTCCACTGACTTTGAGAGGAATAGAGAAGAGCTGACCCTGAATTGGCCAATCACAGAGAGCTTGAAATCTCGACTCCGCATGATCAGTAAAAACAGTGTAAGTGGAACAGAGCATGAAGCGAAGGGTAGCTCAAAACCACTCGGACCCGTTCCGCTTCAATAGGCTTCCTAAGAGTTGTACGCTATCAGTTCTTACTGTGTGTGGCCTCAGGCAGGTAGGACACACAGGATACGACAGTAATGGTGCCATTGTTTGTGGACTTGACTTAAGATCCTATTATGTCCCGTAGCTGGAGCAGAGAGCGTCACCTTGAGCTTTACGCCTCATCTCGCTCCATGTCAATCTGATGGCTGTCGCTTCTGTCAACACGGTGCGCCACCAGGTTTGACGAGGACGGCCACGCTTTCTTTTCCCTTGAAGATTCCAGTCCAACAGTCGTCCGTGGAAAGAACGAGTAATTTCTTTAATTGTATAAAACCTCCATAATTTTTTCAGGGTTATCGAAAGCGCAAGTAGTGGCTTGCCAGGTTGGATCCAAAACTTTCTAATAGCCCTAGTGCAGAGGGGTGCCTTGACCATAGTTACTCTAACCCGCATCGAGGCTTCAGAGAAACCAGGAATAGTAATGCCTGCACAGTCCTTGCTGCTAAAAACTGTTGAGATTGAAGAACACATGCCAAATAAACGTAGTATCCAGGTGCTTATATCTAATTCCTACTTCGTCATCATCATCATCATCAACATTATTTCAGCCGAAAGACCACTGTTTACTGTACTGTCTGTGGCTGTAATTTATACCGGACGTCTCGCATCCATCGGATTCCAGCGACCTTCACCAGTCATTTGGTCTACCTTATGGGAGGCCTTCAAACGCTGCGTCTTCCCGTACGTAGTCGAGACCCTTTTATCTTCCGTATGGGAAAGAAATCATGTAATTAGGTTATCAGATATATTATATCTATCTTCTGGAATATAAAATCGAAGATGTATCACCGATACGCGAAACAATCGAATCCCTAGGCTGTCACAATTAGGAGGGCTCAAGAAAAGCAGTGGTATAAGTAAATTAGAAGCACGGTTGGCGCAGCGATTTAGCGATTGGTTGCTACGCTGCATGTTGCGGGTTCGGTTCCGGTACGGGACAAACATTTGAATGGCCTAAAGATCCCCAAGTTGTAGCTATGAGGAGACAGACTCCAGCAGGTTATATTATTACAAAAACTGAGTCTTGCTGTATGGACCTGCTTATACATCTGCGCCTGTATAAGCATCACAATCATACTCTACAACTATCATACTACAAGACTCATAATCATATCATAGCATATAGCATAATTAGCCTTAAAATTCATAAAACCCTAAGCTAACGCTGGCGCTCGCGCTGCTATTGTCTTACTATTGTGTCTCTAATTGACGTTATTTGAAAGGTGTTACTACTGCTGGGTCTCTTCTCTCTAAGAGATGGAATGGTAATTCACCACGCGGGCCCAATGCGGGTTGGTGAATTTCACGGACATGACGGTTTTCTTCGCGATGTTTCCCTTCACCGTTTTGAGAGTGGTGGTGATAAAATAAATAACATACACAAAGTAAAGCGCCTGACTGGGTTTGAACTTGAACCTCCGACCTGCAACTCGTAAGTCGGGGCCGTTACCACTTGGCCACCGCTCTACTAGACTAGACTCATAATCATTGTCATAATCTAAATTTAATTAGGTAAACATTGTATTTCAGAGTCTTTACAGTGACATGTTGAGTGTAAACAGACTGGGGAGTACGGTCTCCGAGCTAGAAGATGAAAACATCCAAGTCGCAGTGTTGGCGGAATCCTACACATTTGAGGACATGAAAGTTGATATGGCTATGGATGGTAAATTTTTGCTAAGAACTTAATATACTTAGTGATACGAGTAGTTTGCGCAAAAACCTCTTTCATCGTTTCTGCTGTTATGGTGGAGACAATCATCATGCCATTATTGCCATTATTTAATCGATAAATATGCGCTGCCTCTGCTATTTCCTCGTTTAAAATACGCGAGCTCGTGAAAGATGAAAGAAGTGAAGGAAAGCCTTTGTCCAGGAGTGACAGAGAAGGTTAGGAAAAAAACAAAAGAAGGCGTTCCATATAACATAGGCTCTTATGCTGGTATAAATTCAACATACCTATATCTCACTCTTTTTTCTTTTTGTGCCATAATAACGGTGACATATACTCTCTTTGACGAGATATTGGAGAGGGGTCACGGGCATCAACACTCTGCTTGACGCGCGACTTCACCGGACATGGTTGTTTCGGGGGGCTTTTCCTGTTTTGGATTCGGCGAGAAGATACGCCAGGGTGATACCAATGTACAGATCCTCCGGACAACACGGTGGAGCATACAGTGATCTTCCCTGCTTTGGTGTAGCATCGCCGCCCGTATCCTCGTGGAGGTTGACGGCGATCCTCTCGCGACCAGTCTATCTCTGGTCTAGGTCATGATAAGCAGTGAAGTAAGAAAACGACAAGTGAGAAAGCGTGAGGGAGATTCTCACGCCCGGGCCACTACGGAAGTCGTATTGTAGTTTGACTGGGTAACAGGGCCGTTGCCTACCAGGGCTACAGGATTATTCGAAAGACTGCGGCCCTGGTACACAAATCACTGGTTGTGGGTTTTAGTCAGTAAAGGTCTGATATCCCTCTGGATCCAGCCACAGTCAGAGATGATAATTTGATTATTTCCCACCCAAAAAATAAGGATAGATATACCTATACTTGAACAATTTAGTCATAATCCCCAATTCCCTTTCGAGATCCAAAGGAGTTCCCTTTACATTAGTAATGATCTGTGTCTCTTTTATAGCAATCATTCTAAAAACGTACGATTCTTTGACACCGTTTGAGAAGATGTTATTGAAATGTGGTTCCGTACTCGGGGATATATTTTCAAGACGAATGCTGTTGAATTTACTTCGGTGTGATTCTACCAGGAAAGTTGCTAAAGGTACAATCAGCTCATCTTCAATTGTTTTCTTCATTAGCCAGATGTAGCAAAAGACAGGGGGTGTGTTGCTAACGTAGCAACCTCTATCAACCTTTCAGATACCGTCAATTTGAGACGCAATAGTAAAACAATAGATTAGCGAACGCCGGCGTTCGCTTGGGGTTTAATGAATAATATGAATACACAACTAAACTGTACCTTAGCACCTAAGTTGGTTGGGTAGTTATTGTTATCGACAGTAGTTAAAGACAGTGCCAGTTTTAGTACTATCAGCACTATGGGCGAGATTTCTATAACTGAAGAACAAATATGGCGATGCGGGTTGAAAGCTTTTGCATAAGAAAAAGAAAATATGCCAAACTACACATATAGATGTGCGTGTGTGTGTGTGTGTGTGTGTGTGCGTGTGTGTGTGCGTGTGTGTGTGTGTGTGTGTGTGTGAGTGTGTGTGTGTGTGTGTGTGTGTGCTGTGTGTGTGTGTGTGTGTGTGTGTGTGTGTGTGTGTGTGTGTGTGTGTGGGTGTGTGTGTGTGTGTGTGTGTGTGTGTGTGTGTGTGTGATGTGTGTGTGTAGGTGGCTAATAGTAGCCACCGAAAAATTAGCTCCAGATGATCTTCGACTCACCTCATTCCAGCGGTAGCAAAGCTGTTCTACATCAGAGTGCTAGAGTGTGAGGGAGGGGACTTCACTCACGACACTTCGCTCGTGTTGGTGCATCCCGCGCCATCGCCGTCCGACCCTAAGCCACCGTACTGTGCCTGCTTGGGGACCAGGAAACCTCGTAAGTTACGAAGTTAGAAATTGCTCCTGTGACGGAGTCAGAAAAAAATATTTGTAATTCTGTTGTGCTGGTACCTTTACCCACTACATACGAATTACAAAAACCGGCCAAGAGCGTGTCGGGCCACGCTCAGTGTAGGGTTCCGTAGTTTCCCGTCCGTCACAATAAGTGTACCCCTTATGAGTTTAAAAAAATGCTTGCATATACGATTATACTACAAACTTAGTCCAGAAATTATTTTGTAGAACCCTTTTGTCTTTTTTGTTCAAAAACTGTTCTTTCTATCAAGTTCAAAATAATTTTCCTAGAAAGTCCTTATAAAGTTCTACTTTTATGTTTTTTTTCATATTTTCTAAACTTATGGTTCAAAAGTTAGAGGGGGGGGGGACACATTGTTTTTTACTTTTTGACCGATTATTTCCGAAATTATTGACATTATCAAAAAATGATTTTAGAAAACCCCTATTCATTTTTAAATACCTATCCAACAATATATCACACGTTAGGGTTAAAATTAAAAAAAAAAAACACTTTCCACTTTACATATATTTTGAGTTTCTGAGTTTGAACCGATTTGATGAAACTTGGTATAAATAAAAGCTTGAACTGCAAGGGTGGACAATTGGACATAGACTACTTTTTATCTGGCTTCGACTTCACGTTCGCAGTAACCGAGGTTCAGGAGCAAAGTCGCTGTTTGGTTGGAAAATCCTCCCTTTTCAATGGAGCAAGAACATTCCATCATGTTCCTCATTGTTCTATACTGTGGTGAAAACTTTAGAGTATAAAATGTTCTTTCAAAAAGGTTGACAGTTTTATGGTCGTAGCAACAACCTAATGATAGCAGAACTTTCAACTGCCCTTTCCTTGTTTATTTTTTCAACATTTTCTTTTGTAGCCAACTGCCAAGATCTCCCAATGTACGCATTCTGTGGCTACATGAAGTTTCGCCACTCTTTGTTCAGGACTACTACTTACGAATTACTGACAGAGACTCAAAAGGTAACATATTAAAATTTATTATTTGTAAGTACTTTGTACGGGTGCAATATCTAAATTTTCAAGCTGATTTTCCAAATTCAAAGCTTATAGCTTTAATCTATTCCCTACAGTTGGAAATGCATGCTCGCGCATTGCTATACTTAGAGCGCTACACTAGACGATGCAGTAGTTGTGGTGCTGGCTGCTTCGTGAAGCTCCTTGGACTGCGCTGTGATGACGTATGTATCCCTTTTCCTTCTTAAGGTAGCCGTACACGCGAGCCTGTACCTGACAGGTTTGGCTGCACAGATACCGGTCAGGTAGGCTTGTGTGGAAACCTGCACAGTTGTGCAACCTGCACGCTTCGGTTTACCTGTACAACTCAACAGTCAGGTATACCCAAATAGGGTAGTCTCCAGGGTCAAAATAATTACATTTTATTGAGTCCGTATTTTAAATTATAGAAAAATATTGGACACGTATTTTTTCTTTTTTCTATTAAACAAAAAATAACAAAGATATAGCCCATTAAAGTTACCTGTGACGTCACCCCGTGCGAAAAAATGAAGCACGGCGTGACGTTACCTACACGTAACTAATGGGCTATATCTTTGTTATTTTTGGTTTAACTAATTTACAAATTAAAAAATACGTGTCCCTTATTTTTGAATAATCTAAAAGACTGACGAATTTTTACGGCAACTAGCCCATTGTGTCCTCAGTTTACTTTTTACATAATTTTCCTAGTAAGTAGCCACGTTAATTGTGGCGTTAGTAACTACTGTGACGACCACGAAGGTCACATATTAATTTAAGTAGAAACTTTATTGTAATGGACCTTTTGAGGCTTATGTATTAAGAAGATAGATTAAAATATGATAGATGATTGTCAACAAGAAAAAAAATGAATTTAATTTTATATTATAATAAGATAATTCAAAGGCTTGAATAATATATAATTTAGTTAAATCAAAGCTAAAAGCCTTTCATTGGCGTCTCCCCACGTCACACTACCTAGTGTATATTACATCCTCAGAAATTCGGGTTGCTCCGGAATCTGAATCATCATAATTATGTACAGGGGCACCGCAATCGCCCAAAGGCCCTTACCTAATTGAACTACAGTACCCAAAATGGGTCAGGCTTGTCACATCGAGCTATATAATAAGTGACTCTTTTACTACATAGTATTATGAATTTTGACGGCCGGCCGGTCTTCCGGAGTTCCGGTAACCGTCCGAACCGAGCCCGAGTCGTCGACGGTATCTATACCTCAGAAGTAAACAAAAGTATGTGCCAAAAAGTAAATTTTACAGGAGAAGCAAAAACGCGCTGATAGAAACTTTAAATGTATTTTTGATATAGTTGCTAACAAACTTGTATTTTTATTTTATTAGATGGAATCATTATTTATTACACATAATTACAATAAAGTTTAGAACCACATTAAGTGCGCGTAAAGCTAAGGAGTAAACAATCTTATCATCATTTTAAGTCATATACCCGATATGTTTTTGTCATTATACGATTGGATATTTTATATTTCTCTTCCAAGATTTCGTAGGACTTGATGCCCTATACGCTTAAACCATTACGTAGAACTGGTTCTTACGATTTTAACAGTGCAAAAGAACATATTTTGAAAAAAGTGGAGTTACTTTTGTTTACCTCTGAGGTTCCTACTGTTCCACTGCGCCTCAAGATATTAGCAAAACCATAGGGCCCCAGCTGGATCGCAGCCTACTGGGGCCATGATTTGTATTATGAATTTATGAGTGACAAGGTCTATGCCAAACTATTTCCAAAGCTCGATATCGTTACTAAAATTGTTTCAATTCATATTGCCCATTATTCTTCAAAATTGAAAATCTGATAGGTACATCACAAACAATTTAATTGAAATAAATTCGAAAACTTGGTTTCGGTTTTACAAATTCTGGAAGAAATCTAGTCAGGGGTCATTGACTTCTAGGACAGACAACGCACCTACAATACATTCAGAGACCCGACACATATCCACACAAATAATTGGTCTAAATCGAAAATGGCAGCACAGCCAGCTTATCACAACCACTCGTAATTTTATTATAGATTATATATAAAAGCATTATCATACATAGCTAGATAGATAGATATACTCTCTATATCATACCTATACATGTCATTTATATCACCAGGGACTTATCGAAGAAACTGAAGAGCAAAAGAAAACGCGTCTTCAAATACGTGCCCTAAGTGCCGAAGCTAGGCTGGCTGGCGAAGAAAATTCTAACTTGTACTCAAATTATATTCATGCCGACGAATTTATGGTACCTTTCAAATTTTATATAGGTTTATAGAAAAGAGATGAATGTAAGCTGGTTCGTAATTCGTATCTTTGCAAAGTTGAGAACCTCTTGCCGTCCGCCCATCCGGTAACCGTCTGGATCGAGCCCAACTCAAGTCGTCGACGGCGCGTAGTGTTCCACGCACGCCTCAAGATGTCAGGTTTAATATCAATTGCACCAGATTTAGCTAGGCAACCTATTCAGAATGTCTAAGGGTGAGTTGCACCATATAACTATAACGATAACCAAACCATAACCAGCCGTGAAACGGCCGCCTATTGGTCAATTCGACGATTTGACAACTGTTAACGGCTTTGTTATCGTTATAGTTGAATGGTGCAATTCACCCTTAATAAACACATTATCTAGCACATAATATTTATCATAATCGAATAACACATGAGGGAAGAGATTCCTTCTACGGATCTCGTACTAAAAGATTCCAATTAGCGAAAGGTAAAAAAAACCTTGTGACGAAAAATACTGTATTTATTTTATTCGTGACAAGTTACTTAATTTCTTTTTTGTTTTTAGCTCGACATGCCAGCAGACTTAGCTAACTACGATATGCTAGAAACTGAAGGACATTTGATGAACCGTATACTGGGTAATAAAATAAATATTTTTTTAGATTAATTGGAGTAGAAAATGGCAGAACAGGCTGGGTATTCCACAAATATTACAAGCTTATGGGGAAGTCTTTCCAACAATAGGTATTACTAGGGATGCTGTGGAGATCTGTAACCGTAATCGAAGCCATCGGATAAACGAAAAAAAAAAATCGTAATCGAAACCGATACAAAATTTTCGGATAAAGGCGGATTCGGCAAAAGAGGTTATGACAGGTTTGTGTTGCTCGGTCAAACAAATAATAAATGTAGACTAGAAATAAAAATAAGAGCCAAAACTTGCTATTTGTATTTTAATTTCTTACATTCGTAACGGAAACTATCGGATAATCCGAAGTAATTTCATGTTCCTAGCCGTATCCGAAACCTAGGTATCCGTATCCGTGTACAGATCCGAAATTTCAAATCCATAAATTTCATAAATAATATAAAGATAAAATAATATAAAGAGGAAAATTTTATACTTATTTATTTTTTGGTTGTATTGATAAAAGACTGTAGAATCGATTTTTTAAAAAAAAACCTCTTTGCCCCAATGCGGATTTCTTTGAATTTTTGGTTCTGACATGACGGTTTCCTCATGATGTCTTCCTTCACCGCTTTGAGATTGCTTCAAAATTTGATAGTTATCTCGAATTCGGATTTTAAATATTATAGTGCCTTAGTACTTTTATGAGTCAACTTTTTTTTCTATTTATAGCAAATGGCATTCGGCCAAAGGAACAATATTCGAAGAATAAACTTGTTCGCTCCTTCTCTTCTCTTGAGATGGAGAACTGTGAATGCCTGGCGATTCTCATGTGCTGTTACAGTCAGGTCATTGACCATTGTCGTGGAGCTGGTGAGTCTTTTCTCATTAGTCAGCCTTCCTGGCTTATAGTTCCACCGCTGTTCGTACTCATATCAGCCTGTGAACATTTTACAGCGTAGCTTAGCTTTTTAACTTAATTTGAGTCTGTGTTTCACCTTCATTAGCCTACCCCTTCAAATTCTGACGTTATATTTGATTTTCGCAGGTGAATTTCAAAAACTGTACGAAGCGTATTTGGAGTACACGAATCTGTGCATCAATATCAACAGTAACGTACCACAGGCTGTCCGATTGCTTATTGAAGTTGAGGAGTTCGTTAAGGTAAATTTTAAAAAGTCAGTGTCCGAACAGCCTCATGTTGCTCTTGGATCCTGGGCACTCCATGAGATCAATTGCTAGGGTAGATCAAGTTAATGAGCATTTTTTTAAAATGTATTTATCAGCGAAGTCAATAGTACGGGAGATAAACCGAGTCGAATGAGCCTAAGTAAGTTTTTAATATCGTGCGGATTTAATCACGCATGCGGAATTGCCCCGCATGCAGAAAATCGTGGTTGTGTACAATGGACGACAAATGCGCGTCCAGCGTGCGTATGGCACGTATTACAATAAATCATCATCATATAACATACCAGCCGAAGGACGTTCACTGTTGGACACAGGCCTCCCCTAAGTGTCACCACAATAACCGGTTCTGTGCGTCACGCATCCAACGGATACAATAAATACTTATATGAAAAGGTCATTTGCGGGGATTACGCTTGCGGGGCAATCCCGCATGCGGCATCAAAACCGCATCATATTAAAAACACTCTGATGATATCACGCCATTTTGTCAGAGTTCGGTGTTAATTTTCGCGCGAGCCGAGCAGATAAAAGTTGCAACCGCATGGTCCTCTTTGTCTGTCAGCAGCCGTACGGACAACATTGGTCCACAAACCGACTCACAGCTCGTTGTGAATTGAATACCTAAAGACTACATCACAATAAATCAGTTGTGTGGTCTCGAATAGTTTCTTTATTTATTTATTAATGCTATATGCACACAAAAATACAGAGGCGAACTTAATTGCTTAGGCATTTTCTACCAGTCAACCTTTGGGTGATGCAGAGAAAAATAGTGTAATAGTGTTTATTACTCGTTACCTACTCATCACCCACTTAATAGGTATATTCTATGGAAGAGATTCTCCCTCTAATTGACATCCTGAGCGACCTCAGCCACCAAGAGCTCTCAACGCAATATAATTATTTGGAAAAGAACGTGTAAGGAACTTTTTTTCAAAGTTTCTTGTACTTTCTTCTCCATAATGATCTTAGCTTTGGGATATATGCAACTTGGTCTTTAAAGTTTTTCGGACTAACAAAATTCTTGAAATAAAAAAAAATTGTAGATGGTTTAATTAAAAAAAATAAAGTATTTTATTTGAGTTTGTCTTCGGGTCTAAGTAGGTACTGTAATATATTTTTATTTTGCAAATAGTAATAACTAGTAGTTATTAATACTATATCTATTTCTCAACTAGCACTGTAAAATGTAAACCAATTTCTAGAATCTCTTCGGGAATTACATGCGTGACGCTATATTAACTTTTTGGTTTTTAGAATGAGAATTTCTACCCGAACAATATGAACAAGAAATGGGTGAAAGATTTCTGCATGGCGAGCGTATATTCATTGCGAGGGATGTGCATGCTGGAGTCCGGGGACCACAGTGAAGCTAGGAAACAGTTGCTTCATGCTATGCAACTGTATAATTGTCCTTTCCCTACTTCCAAGTACGTTTTATTTTCTTAGTATTCATTTTACAAGTTAGCATGTAACGCCTACGGCAAACTATGACTGCTTTTCGCTTTGTCAGGAGGATACTTGGTAGTATCTTTTTTGCGTATAAGACAATGACAATGGGCGGTGCACATTGCACGCAGAACAGATGGTCGATGGGAATGAAAGATTCTGGAGAGGTGACCACATATCTCATGAATGCCTTCCTCAAGGTAAAACGCAGAAATCCTATGGATGCGAAGCGCACAGTTCTGTGCGCTTCGCATCGCACCTGGGCAGGTCATTATGGCCCTTATAGCTCATTATGACCCTTGGGAGAGGCCTATGTCCAACAGTGGTCGTCATTCGGTTGAAATGATAATGTTGATGAAGACAATGACCGATTACATCCATCTTTTGGCTAACAAAATTTATTGGCAGTATGACGTTATATCAAGAACATGTTTGCCGATATCAGAAATGTTTGTAGGCATATGAGACGATTCTCCAACCTAGGGGCGTCGTTTCATCAAACGATGGCTCTTTACATCGCCCCGAACCTGTACATAGAGAGAGACAGTGGCATCATTGGCAACTACTACGAAGATATCTCTATTACGCTGCATAGACTGTACAGACTATTTAAGGTAAGTTTCTTGGTTTTTGATAGATTGATATTCTCAAACGCTAATCTCCGTTATGATCATTTGTCCAAAAGAGATCTAAGGGTCAACTCACACCGAAAGAGCGGCGAAGGGCAGCGAAGCGGAGCGCAGTTTCAGATTCATATGAATTTTAACTTTATTATCATTACCATAATACTTATTATCGCATGAGAAACTCGAACGAGTCGCGCGGATGCCCGCGGCGCCGCAGGAATTCCGGGGAATTCCTGCGGCGGGGGAATTCATGCGATAATAAGTATTATAGAAATAAAAATAAAGTTAAAATTCATATGACACTGAAACTGCGCTTCCCTTCGCCGCTCTTTCGGTGTGTGTTGAACCTTAGTGTTTGCGCTATTGATCTGGTTACAAGAGGTTTCCCAAAGATCATACCAGAGTACTATTTTCTTCAAAAATGTTAAAACGTTCGAAATAAGTAACAAAAAGCACACATATAGAGATTTAGACCCTTTCACTAAATTAACTTCTAGCGAGAGGGATCACCAAACTTTTATTGACCTAAAACTAAAACCCACCTAGCTTTGCCCCTTCTGTTGCATTTTGAGTTCCAGGCATACCTAGAAATATGTCTATGGTTCCAGGGCTACGGTAACTCGGAACAATCCCGTATCTCAGCACTAAAGGGCCCCGGCAATTTCGCTCACAACTCTTTGAGGCGCGCGTGGAACACAACGTGCCGCCGACCCAGCTGGTCCTTACCGGACTGCGAGCTATTCATTGCACCTGATGTGTATTTAATTCATTAAGCCCCGCGCACCTATTGTCTTTCTATTGTGTCTGCAATATCCACGATTGAAAGGTTGCGGTCAGTAACGCCTGGGCATGCCTACAACCTAGTGCATGTTCTGTTACGATATCAAATTCGGTTAGGAGGATTATATACCTCCCGATACGGTGCTCCGATCAATATCGTCGTCTATGCCAGGGCACTCTTATTGAGATCGGTTTATGTTGTGTGCCTCAGGAAGAAAAGGAGACGGCAAACGCTACCTTAGCAGCTAAATGGTGTTTGCACTACGCTCTGCGAACCAACTCTAACTTTCGACTCCTTTGCATCGCCTACGGGAATATGATATCGGATTATAGACGAATACAACAGGTATTTTTTTTTTCACTTTAGGGTTTTGTATCAAAATATGGCGCGACTTTCGTCTATTTATCATCATTTTCCTGTCCTTGTGTCGTGTTATTTGGTATCGGCGCGTTTTTACTTCCATTCTCCATTTTCATTCATCCATTATATCATGCGGTTCACCCCTCTTCTTCACATGGCCATACCAAGACAAGTTTGCATGTCTATGACAGATGCTTATCAGAGCTACTTCGATATATATATATATATATATATATCTACTTATTAATGTGTGTGCAGGGACATCCAGCTTGCTGCTAATATTCTACACCAGTAGCTAATCAATCTAATATCTGTATATAATGTTTTACATAGTTCTCAAAATGCCAAAAGCTGGAGGGACGTGCGATGGAAGTGTGTCGTCGTAAACGCGGGCAGTTGGACGTAACCGAAGTTCCAGTTGTCTGTTATCTGTACACCAGTATATTCCTTTTCTAGTTAGTACTATATTTATTTGCTTTTTCTATTGTCTAGCTATAGGGTCGATAGACTGACGTACAGATATCGGCACGAAGCTTGAGTGGACGGCGAAAGAACGGGGATCGTT
This sequence comes from Mythimna albipuncta, assembly GCA_929112965.1. Taxonomy (NCBI): domain Eukaryota; kingdom Metazoa; phylum Arthropoda; class Insecta; order Lepidoptera; family Noctuidae; genus Mythimna; species Mythimna albipuncta. The sequence goes on along the minus strand of OV815974.1, from coordinate 7,585,267 downwards.
TTCCGCATCGTACACATCGGCGAGCCAATCACTGTACAAGGATTGCACTCCTGTCCCCCGCGTCTCACTTTATGCCACTAAAGCTAGAACTACATTAGACCGACGCACACGTGTAACACGCCTGATTTGTACGGAGAACGACGTCGCGTGGCGTGGATCTAGTGTAGCTCTACAAGTCTAGTTTCCATATAAAATGTATGGAGACCGACGCGCCCAGATCGGCGTGTGTGGCACACGTGTGCGCAGTGTAGTTCTAGCATAAGGCTTTTCCACCTGAGATGTGCTATGCAGCTTGCTGCGAGGATGTACCTAATAGTTAAGCTGTGAAACTATGAGACGTTTACACTGATACTAAGTATCGGTGCGAGTAAGATGTGCTATGAAGATGCGCCGCTGCAAAGTACCTAGTTGTTCGAAGAAGATGCTCAGCTCGAGCTATGCGATGTATCGATAGTAGAAATCTATAGCACGCAGCCATAGCACGCATTCATAGAACACATCCATAGCACGCAACCACAGTATTACAATAATTGTAATACTGTGACGCAGCCATAGCAGTGTAAGCACGCACCCTTTCATATAAAAAACATGGCTTAGCACTGGTAGAAACGGATTCAACTAAGCTATGTGCACCAATGCATATGATTGGTGGATACCAAACGCATCCATAGCAACGTAGCTTAGCACATCTCAGGTGGAAAAGCACCCTAAAGAGACTCGATATTTCACACTCGCTCAAGATCCGTGCCGGTATCTGTAAGTATTTACTTAGCCTAGAAGATAAACTATAGTAAGTACTTTGCTCCGATGCGCTTATCTCCGTACACCGCAACTACTTGTAAATGAATTGTATACACCGTTGAACTTGTGGTTTCCACACGAAGGCAACCGCAAATAATTAAACCTATGTATTGAAAGATTCGTTTACGGTACTAATATCGTAAAAGAATTCGTTCGTAAGTATCCCCGAACGACCACGACGAAGAAGACGACCATCCGCCACCTGGTGTTTTTTTTTTTTTTTGACCTATCCCGGTGGTTAGATATGCATAAAGAATCCAGCAAGCGAGTCCGAGTGCACAGACAAGCCAGAACAGAGCTCTCGGGATCAAATATACAAGGAGACACACAACACCCGACCCCAGCAAAACTGGGATGAGGGTTGGACAAAGAACAATATAACATAATTCGTAATGTATCCGCCGATTCGTCGAAATATTTGCGGTACGGCAAAGCATCGTGCGTGTGGCCCGGCTTTAATGAAGTTTTTTTTTTCTTGTTTTAATGAGATGGTTATTTCCTCCCCTCCCCTCGACACACATGGCGGCTTCTTGAGAACGGAAAAAAACCCTCGATAGATGTCAAATTACGGCAACACTCGACTCAATTTTGAAGTTGCGGGTTTTTTTTTGTAGTCTAGCATTCTCAGAATAAACTTGACATTGCAGCGTGGATCACGGCAAAAAGATCGAGAGTCTAGAGTTCGGGCTGTCAGTAATGCACATGGTGACGTGCCACACCGTTATGGACACGCGAGAATCCCTGGTGCTGTGTATGCTGAAGCTCCTGCTGGAAGATCTTAACATACATGACATGGTCACCATCATGAGGGAGTTCTTTTATTTGACTGACCAGTATGACTTGTGCTGTAAGTAGGACATAAGGCTGTTGCTTGGTACTCTCCCTGGTCTTATTATAAACTAGCTTTTGCCCGCCGCTTCACCTGCGTACATAAAATATAGCCCATGCCACTCAGGAATAAAGCAGCTTTCTGTCAGTGAAAGAAATTTAGCAATCAGAACTGTATTTTCAGAGATTACCTCCTACAAACAAAAACATAAAAACAAAATAAGACAAACTTTACCTTTTTAGGGTTTTTAGGTTCTGAAACTATAAGAGCTATCCTGTTGAAACTTTGTAAGTAGATGTATTCTGTGAACCGCATTAAGATTTTTAAACAAAAATAGAAAAAATGCAATAAATTTTGGGGGTCCCTATACTTAGAACTGAATCTCAAAATTTTTTTTTTCATCAAACTCGTGCGTGTGGGGTATTTATGGATAGGTCTTCAAAAATCATACTGAGGTTTCTAATATATTTTTTTTCTAAACTGAATAGTTTGCGCGAGAGACACTTCCAAAGTGGTAAAATGTCGCATGCTTAATCATAAACAGACCTAACTAAAAAAGAAGGCATATTTTAATCTGAAAAAAAAAGACGTTACAAAATAAAGTTTAATTTTCAAATATCCACTTTTTTGAGTTACGTCTCTTTTTGATTAAGCATGCGATGTGTGTCCCCCCCTCTAACTTCTAAAATAAGAGAATGATAAAACTAAAAAAAATATATGATGTACATTACTATAAAAACTACCAACGAAAATTGGTTTGAACGAAATCTAGTAAGTAGTTTTTTTTTATTGCATCATAAATCGAAAAAAATACACTATTATTAAAACATCGATCAAAGTTACAACACATTACAAGAACTTTTATATTATGTTACTTGCTGCTACGGAACCCTTCATGGGCGAGTCCGACTCGCACTTGGCCGGTTTTTTATTATGTTACTGTAGAAAAAATTTATAGTTCATATAGCTGTAGTGTAGATCTATACTTAAGATAGTGCTTAATTTGACATTACCAGCGCCATCTAGTGAGAACATGTCCACTATGTATTCCATTACTACCCTCATAAATACTAATAAAAGTTTCCAAATCCTATTGTTATTTTCCAGCGGAAACTTGGTACTACTACTATGCAATAGTGATCCTCCTTGACACTGGATACTGTGTGGAGTCCTATTTCGCTTGCGAGACATTTTATATGAAGAAAGGGGATGCCATACTAAGGACTAAAACAACAGATGCAGCTTGGAATTTCTTCGTTTGTATGTGGCTGGTGTAAGCAACAAATATGCTTGTAAATTCATAGATTTCTAGACATTTCACTGTCTAACTCACTCTTCATCGCATAGTGTATAACAATGGAGTTTTATTAAATTGTTGCAACTAAATAATTAAACACATTGGGAATCTTTACTAGTCTAAGGCTGCCTGTTCGCAGGAGCGGAGTGAGGCTGCGGAGAAATAGGATTGCACGCAGCCTCGCTTCGCTCTTATGAACAGGCAGCCTAACTTGGACGCTGATGATCGTATGCTGCTGATGATCCAAAAGGGAGTTATACATATAGAACTAGCTTTTGCTCGCACGGCATCGCCCCCGCTCTTCCCTACTCCACCTTACTATACCCTACTCTACCAGCCATGAGTTATTGTCGTTCGACTTATTAGCTAAAGAAACAGGCAAGACGGTGCGGGGAGAGGGTCAGCGAAAGCGTCATGCGCGGATTTAATTTTGAGAATTATTAAACTTATGATAACTTTCAAATGGTACGTCCGATTTAAATGATTCAAATCAATTTACAGATATAGCCTTGAACACGAAGTAATTTATTTTGATAAGAATTAATACCATATTATTATAGTAAGTAGCTTTCCAATAAACGCATCATGAATGCCAATTTTTAAAAGTAGTAAAATGGATATAGGTAGAGATAGACATATGCCACCGCGGACTTTTCTGTAGACCTATTTATGATACACAATTCCACCATACATTATTTTGTTATATCTCAAAGGGTTTAGGCATCGTTTTCGTTGAAAGCTCCCAGACGGCTTATTTTTTCCCGACATCTTTAATAAATATCGTTAATGTACACAGAAATGAATACAAAAACTTAACAAATTATGTACCTACTACTTAAAATTTTCCTCGAGTCATGCTATCGAGTGGTGAAAACCGCTTGAAAATCGGTGCAGTAGTTTTTGAGATTATCGCGAACAGACAGACAGACAGACGCGGCGGGGACTTTGTTTTATAATATGTATTGATTTTAGAAGTCAAAGTTAAAGTCAAAGCATTTATTTCAAATAAACCATTGAAAAGCGCCTGCACACTTTTGAATAGTCAAATGTCGGTTAGTCCAAGAAAATTAAAGCACGTTCCAAAACGTAGATCTCTATGGAGAAGAACGTGCAGGAAACTCCATGGACACTCTTTTAAATCATACTAGGTCTTACATATAATGCTTGGTTACATATTACTTGTTGCTTCTATAATGTGAGCACAATGTAGATAATAAAATAAAAATGTAAAATTATTAAAAGATAGAAACTGAATGAAGCCACTGGCAGCTAAGAGATGACCAGTCTCATCTGACGGCACCCGTTCACGAGCATGACGCGTGCATCAGCCCCACTCAGCTCAACCATTTTGAAGGGAACTGAATGACCCAATAACACGTGCCACCAACAGCGAGACATTTGAGTGAGCATGACAAACTCTCAACTGCCATGCTCGTAATGTCAAAAAAATAAATAATAAAACCTAATAAAAATGCTCCATGGTACTATTGGTACTTCACATTCATATGAGAGTCGCGATAATCCGATGGATAAGAGACGAGACCGTTCGTTTTGCTGACAGTTCTGGGGAAGCCTGGGTCAACAGTGGACGTCTTTTGGCTGAGAATGCTTCGAAATGATGATTATATGCGTCTACCCCCCATATTACGATTTTTCTTCATATAATCCATATTAATATTTCGACCGATGAGATTATTTTATTATATTCACAAAATTCGGGGAAATGAATTAAATTTTATTTTGGTTAATTTCACGTAGAATCTATTAGGTACCTTTATTCTTCTTTTTCAGAACTATCAGAGTTGGTGGCTGGGAGAGGTCCATCATATGGGAGGAGAAGATCAAACAACTGATGTCAATGAAGACAAACAAACATGAGTTTAATATGATGCTCGTTATCAGACTGGTCGAGGGGCTTCTTATTACACTTGTGAGAGAGGTGGGTAAATACAAACATTGATAACTGAGAAATAGTTATTTGTTATACAAGAGTGCAAAGTTGCTTTTTTACCCCGTGCTCAATTTTGATGACCGAGCAAGCGAAAGATTCTAAAATTGTATCACGAGCTCTGAAATATCGAAATACTCTTTCCGAGATGGGGGGATGAAAAAGACATTATTATATGGCAGAGATCTATAAAAAATGTAACTGACTTCAATATAAAAAATACAATAAGTTGAAAAATAAGATACTTTTCTCAAAATAGTACAAAATACCTAACTCTAATTTCCAAAATACCAAGAAATAAATTAAAAAAAAACACGTAACGCGACGTTCGAAATTCGAAGTGCTTTATTAATCTTTATTGGACTATTTTATAAATAAAAATTGCAACATATTCTTTTAGCTGGTCGATGCACAGAACTTTTTAGTTTTTAATAAATATTTTCTGTTCGAGCTTAACGGCTGCAGCTGAAAATCAGCGTCAAGTGGTGGCCATTATGCTGAGTTGAGGCCTTTTCGGCATTACTCAATGTTATTACTATTTGTTGTTTCCATTTTTTGTAATGCTAATAAACGCAATTTTCTTTCTTTTTTTAAAACATAATTAGCATTCTAAGCTATGGCTTAGTCAAAGGCTTAAGCGTATAGTCCCTTGAACCATCTGGCCGAAATTATGTGAACGCAACTCTCGCACTCGCCTAGGCGGCAGTACGCAAATCTGTGCATTTATTTGCGGCCAGCAGCGCCCGGAAAGCGCTTTAAATCCGTTTTCTCTGCGAGATATTGATTGATTTACATATGCAATGTTCACTTTGAAGAATATTTAACCACCAATTTTTATGTGTAAAAATGTTTCTAAAGGTCCAAGCCGTTTCGAAGGAGTAGGGAAAAGTAGCGAAAAGTTGCGAAATTGCTAAATATTTTTTTTGACAAAAGTATTAATTGCACGAAAAAATAAAATGTTGATATTATTGTTCATGAATCTATAATAAACATATATTTTTTTCAAACCAATTGACCTAGCCGTTACGGAGGAGTAGGCCTCAGAAAAACACTGTTTTATGGCACTTTTCGGGCGCTTGGCCCTTAATCATCTTGTAGCTTCAATTTTGTACCTACTTGTACTTTGACATATTCGGGCGTTTATAACGCGTAGGTATGTGACGCCGCATGCCGCCCCAAAAATGGTCGGTAGGTTTTTAGTAACTTTAGCCCATATTTGTAACAAATGTTATACAGGTTGACCGCGATTAGTGCAACCTCGGACGTTCCTTTCTTTTGGCAATCAAACTCAGCCTTGACTGTTTTAATTACATCATTACCGAGCAGGAAATTGAATCAACTTTTATTACGATTACATGCAGTTTTTATTGGTTCCGTTATAAATTTCCGCGTAAAATGGAAAGGTCGAATTAAGAACCCTTATCAAGCGCAAGTTCGATCGTCTATGGAGTAGGTACTTACTGCTCTCATCTTTGGGATGGGTCTGCCAAATACCAGCTTGCTGCACTAGAGTAGAATGAGAAGCGAGCCAAGAAGATTATCAGTAATGACGGACTTTTCGAGTCAAAACTTCAAAGTCTTGAGCATCGACACCGAATCGCTGGCATTACGGTTTTCTATCGTTTACATTTCAGGGAGTGTGGGTTGGAATTGCACAATTTAATACCACCAACCAAGTCTGTTCCACCACCGGTTTACCAGACGAACGACATTACGCCACTGGTACATAGTGTACATTCCACTTATAGGTACGCGAACAAAGCGTTTTGGGAACACTTTCGACATTATGCGACGTACAGCAAACTAACGGAATTCCCTGGCTGCGTCTGTTTCCTGATAGGGTATAACCTAAGAATGAATAGGTTACTTCTAAGCAAGCGTGCTCCATCGTCGGCCCCATCATCGCTTACCATCAGGTGAGATAGTGGTCAAACACGAGCCTGTCACTAATAAAAAAAAAACAGTGGCAGATCAACCATCATTTGGGGTTACATACAAATTCATTTGGGGTGGTCGAAACATCTCATCTTCTTCAATACTTCTCTGTTAGTTCTAAACGTATCGCACATTTCTTTTGACAGATGGAAAATCGAAACATAAAGAAAGTTGTGGTGTTGGAGAAGCACCTCAAATCACTGTTCAATGACATGAAAAAAGCATGTCAGAAGACTCCGATTCATCGATCAAGGTACCATGGTTAGGTAGCTGAACAAGATGAACATACCGCAGGCAGGGTTGCGGGACTGAGGTCATAGCCCACTTACACGACGACTCTACTCCCACCCGGCAAAAAGAATATAGTTCAAATTTGGGCTTTAAGTATTGCTCTTTAGATATATTTTACATTAGCTTCATAAATTAGCAGACAGCTCGCTTTTAGCGAGCTTACCACCGTCAGACTGCTCGGTAGTTGACGCCTCGCTGGCTGCACGTCGTAGACGAGCGGTTGGCGCGTTGTCTGCGCGCTCACTGCTAGCAGTCGCCGCGTCGTCGCCGCTCAGTTGGTCAAAAAATAATATACAAAAGCGAGAAAGGTCGGCGGGTGGACAGCTGGCCGTCTGCTAGCTGTCGCCGCGTGGGCTGCTGGGTGCCTGCTAGGGGCGGTGTTTGGTGGGAGCGATGTTGGAGCAGAGTCGTTTCAGTGTGCTATGACCTTTGTTCCAAACAGCGTGGCCTTGGATCATAAAGAAGGTTGTAGTCAGTAAATCTGACACTCCCTCTCGCTCCACTCAGAGCGGGAGGAGATATTTGAAGATATATTAGGTACCTCAAAAAAAGGTACCTAAGTTCACAAGATGGACCACTGGGGCTGGAGAGTTCAAAATCATGTACTGGATCTGTGGTAGGTATTCGTTTGTGCATCGTTTTATACTACCATTAGGTACATGTGGGCCCAGCCTCAGCCAATCGCTATTGTGTAGTAAATGTAGCATGAAACGAAACAACACGCTCGGTTTTTGAAGCGCGAAATTTGAAAACTATTGCAGTACCTATCGCCAAACCCGAAGTATCGGTATCGGTATCGGATGCATCCCTAATAACATCCCTGCTATTCATTCAGGGGTGGTAAAACAAACCATATTTTTTATTAATTTTTCAGATATTCTCTGATGTATGCATACTACAACTACATAAGTGGAAAGAAACATAAGGCATACAGTTACCTGAACAAGGCTCGGGACCTTGCCAAGGAGCACTCCAACCTGGTCCTCATGGTCTGGATTGAGCATACACACGAAGTGAGTTCATAACTGGCTTTCATTTTCTCGATTTTTTTTTCAGTTTGTGTGTGTTCTAATCACGCGGAGAATTCTTTAGATTTTTAGTTCCTATATGCCGTCACAGATGTCGCTACAGCTTTATTGTTTTGTTTCTTCGAAATCTGAACTCAGGGAAGTAGGGTCGAGACTTTATTGAGGTTTTATTTCAAATTTTAACATTTTAACCGCTTACATCGGATATATCCGACAAACACTCGTTTATTCCGCCATCGCCAGACACTCCCATCACGGTAGCTCTTCTGTGACATATGGGGATTGAAGAGTTAAACGAGATGAAGTACCCAGTCGCAAACACACCCTGGCGAATAGGACATGAAAACACTCGTCAGACCAATTTGACGCATCATCACCGTCATTTCTTTTGGTATAATCTTCTTGGCTAGTCTGAAAAATAAAATGCCTAGCGCTACGTCCTAGGTAGGCGGTTCAAAGCGAACGCGATTATAAAGCGGTGACACGCGAATTCAATGCGTTGCGGCGCGACGCGGCGGCTATGTCCTACGTGCACGCGAATCGTCTAAAAACACGACGACACCGCATCCAGTTCGCGCGAAAATATCAAGCCAATCGCGTTCGCGGTTCGCTTCATTTCGCGCCGCTCCGCACCGCACCCTACGTGCATTTTGTTACCTATGCCACTTCAATACGTTTCGACTTTTTTTTGTTTTCCCGCCGCGCTTCGCGTTCGCGTCTAGACTAGATCGCTCACGCAAGACGTCGCGTAACGTTTCAATTAGTAGGTAAAAAGTTCAATGATAGAATTACACTTTAGTAACCGAAGAAATGCGATCTTCAAAGTGTCTACTTTTAATTGGCTCGATTATAAATTCTAGGTTTTGCACAATGACAAACGATTTACTTTCTTATAAGGTAACTTGTACCTACCCATTGTCTTGGAAGCCTTGAGAACAGATATCAATGTAGGTAGGTATACCTAGGTACATTCAAACTTCACCGACACAAATGTGATTCACATATCAAGCCAGTCCAAATTACCGCCTTGATTCTCATCGTGTCGTGGCAAATTCGGCAAATTAGGTTGGAGCAATTTATTCAATTTGGAATTTGCAGAGGTCGCAGAACCTGACTTCATCATTTTAATAAATTATGGTCCAACGAAACCGGCGAATTGAGATCTTAGATAGGTACCTACTGCAACAAAAAATCTTCGTTGAGCGTTCCAGTTAGGTAGGTACTAAAAGTAAAGATTAATATACATATATAATATTTGGAGTGGATCTTTTTTATATTTTTGATAGTGAGGAAATTCCTAATACTTATCGGAATAGCTAAACAATCTAACCGGTTGTTGCTGAACGGCTGTATTTAAAGAAGTAACATCCTGGGGCTTTATTTACCATGACGCCATGACGTGTTAAAATATCAAGAGTGCGAGCGAGAAAGTTACTGTACGGTGTAGGTACAGTAGGCACAACGGATCTTGAGCGGTTGCGCAGAAGTCAAATATTCGGTCACTTTAGTGGTGCGAAGTGAGACGCGGCGAGGAGTGTCAGTGATTAGCTCGCCGCGCCATCGCGACATAGACGTCACTCCTCATTCGTTCCTTGCGTTGCTGCATGTATCTAATAACGATGAGGATTGACTCGCCAATGTATGGACTGCGCAAAGCGATCTCCACTCTGACGCCGAGCGCTCAAGATCCGTTGTACCTACTGTACCAGAGGCCCTACCACGTGCGATACAGGGTATATAGCTCCATCCCTGTAACAGTTCAGAGGGCTTAGCAAAGTCAACGCTAATAGAAAACTTCAAATGTATGGGAATAAATCATTTCAACGTGGTCAGAAGTTCAGAACAAAGGAATTGGAGGCGTTACCGACTACCAACTGTTAATTTCTTAATTTATGGATCGCTTAATAACTCGCAGTAGGGACTCAGGTACCTACACCGTACACTGTGATTCAGTTTCAGTCAGTGATTCAGTTAATTTACTAGGGTAAAACGAACTGAAAGGATTGTGTTGATGATTTTAACCTTTTGAATGTCTTAATTAGAGACACAATAGAAAGACAATTCCTTATGTCGAACTGTGTAACATAAGACATTCAAAAGGTTAATTAATTTAAATGAAAGGCACACGCGTTAGCCTCTCCTGGAACAGCACATAAGTCACTGTTATTCTGTGAATATTTTATTTGAGACAACTTTCTACTTGCGGGTGAAGCTGCTGGCAGAAGTTAGTTAAACATAATTCAGATTTAACCTATATATATCTTCATTCGATTTAATCTAGATATATCTACATTCTCTACAAATAAATGTATCTAAGTGGGTGCGCACACTGGTTACTTTTGTCGCCGAGACAAAGGTCACCAGTGCGCGCACAGCCTAACACAGCGAATGTTTTCAGCACTGGAAAGGGACTCTGAACCCCAAATACGTGGATTACTGGTGTGACCACATCGAACTGAACAATTTGTTGGACTACAGAGATTTTGATTCGGAGACTAGTACAATAGTACCGTACACTCTGCCACTACCAACAGATTTAGATAAATAAAATAATGTTTTCTTTTTTCAGTTATTATTTTCTAAGTGTATCTATATTTAGACACTAATTTAATTTAAAAGAAGGATGTTTAATTTAAGTGTTATTGAATAAAAACATAAAAAGTTGTGCGAGTTTCAATTAAAATCCAATTAGTGACAGGCAAAATAATTTTATTGAATTTAATAATTTGATAGCTACCAGTTTCAACAGAGCCAATGTAGACGGGATCTTGGAAGAGCTTTTTGGCATACTGTAATAGATACAGTTATGTACATTGTAATATTTGTCTGATGATTTTACAAAATATATTTTTACGTATGCACAGTAACACCCCGGTTTATGCAACTCACATTTCTTGCTTTTTTGCTTTTCTTTACCCACATTATTTTAATGTATAGGTAGGTAGGTGCCTAAAGTTATGTATGTTAGTTTATTATATTTGTAGACAAAGTGTATGACTATGTACCTACTTACACAAAGTTGCAATATTAGGTACACATAGACCACGCCCCAAGACATCCAACCCTATTTTAATACGCCCAAAAGTTTAAAGTGTACGTTAAGTTCTTCCGCAAAACTTACGTATCCAGGGAGCTATTGCTTTAAACTTCAAAGCTTATTACCATCGCTGCACTTTTAGCCAACTAATTTATGAAACTGACGGGGAAGGAAGACAGTCTACCTATGTGATTGTGATGGAAGGTAGCCTTCGCGTAAAGCTGGATATTAGGTACTGTATTTAAATGGTTTTTCGTCATTGATGTGACCAATGAACGCCCGCCAGCAGGCCTTGTAAGGCTCAACTTACACTGAGAGCTAAAGCGTCTTTACGACGCGTCATATTTTTAGTTTTTTACCTATAGCGTATTCACCTCTATTTTCCCATTATAAAAGTACAAAGTGTTATTAAATGCGAATATGGAATCGCACGTCGACGCGTGTCTTCGCGGAAATCGAGACGGATCGCGACGCTTCGACTTTGAGCCAGTGTAAGTTGTACCTACTTGAAAAAATTGGTCAACATCTTTCGTGGTGGTGTCATCATAGATCATGCTGATGTGTGGTTATCCTAAATACCTGACTGACAGAGCAGGCGTGGTATTACCGTATTATAGTTTATCTCGTCGAGTGTAGATATCTCCTTCATTTCGCGTTACCGATCCGTCGATTTTCTATCTCCTGGCGTGTTTCATCTACGTTATGGATATAAAGAGAAACTTTCGACAAAATTTGAGTGTTACCACTCTCATCTGTATGACAGCCATTTGGCACATTTTGATACCCTTGTCTACAACGGCTCTGCCTTCAAATTCAGGTTGCAAAAATAATTAATATACAGCCATATTTTTTTTTATAAAATATTAATGAAATTAATGTAACATGAAACAAATTTACATTCTTTAACTTACGATGGAATGAACATAAAAATATACAAAGGTATCACAACAAAAATATACAATTTTGTAGTTACAAAAATTTTTGGGAAACGTGGATTTTGTTACCACTTGATCAAATCCGATATTTGGGATATAGTTTGTCCAAAACTACACTGGACAGCAAATAAACCGAGCCACCCGCTACCTAGGCACTCTAATTCGATTTTCTCAAAAACTAAAAAACCTACAATTATTTAAGTTGTACCTACAGAAAGTGCGTTTCATGGTGATTAAAATGAAAGGAAATTCATTGGGTTTAATCAACATTTCAGTGTTTATTAAGAAGAAGAGTCGTTTTCCAGTCGTAACAACCGTTAGTAATGATAAAGTGAAAAAAAAATTAAAGCCAAAAACAAAGATAAAATCAAAAAAAAGTTTTTGATCAATATTCCGTATTTCCTCCCCTTGCTCGGATAACTGCCAACATCCTTGTATTCATCGACCTTACGAGCCTGACGATAAAATCTTGAGGATTTGTATTCCACTCCTCTTCAATTGCGATTCGCAGCTCTGGAAGCCTTGTTGGAGCAGGTACCCGGGCTCGAACCTGACGTTTCAGCTTATCCCATAAGTGATCTATCGGATTCAAGTCCGGGCTTAGAGCTGGCCAGTCCATCGTACGAATGCTGACGTCGCGTAGATACTGGGTCACCACATGAGCAACATGAGGCCGTGCATTATCATGCATCAATTGCATATCCTGTCCGATATATCCTGCATAAGGTACCACATTGTCTGCGAGAATTTCAGTAAGGTAGCGATGAGAAGTCAGTCCACGTGTACGGCCCGTCGATTCGATGAAAACTAACGCTGTATGTGCTGTTAACGAGATGCCGCCCAAGACCATTACAGATCCTCCTCCATAAGCAACAGTTTCCTCGATGCAACACTGAGAATAACGTTCTCCAGGGCGACGATACTCTCTGAGGTCGATCACTTCCATGTAGACTCACCCTGGTCTCATCAGTGAAGAGTACATTACTCCACTGCTCTAATGTCCAATCCCTATGCTCTCGAGCAAATTCAAGTCATGCTCGACGGTGTGCTACCGTTAATGTTGGGCCTGTTGCAGCTCTTTTTGGGGTCAGGTTCCGTTCAGCAAGTCTCCTTCTGACGGTATCTGAACTTATGACCACTTGGCGTTCGTCACAACGACTTTGTTGGACTTGAACTGCGTTGAGGTGGCGATTTCGCAGAACAGTAAGGTGGATATAACGATCATCTGCTGCTGATGTAGCCCTAAGTCTGCTCGTACCTGGACGGCGATCGTATGCTCCAATCTCTAGGTATCGTCTGTAAACTCGTTGCACCGAAGATCTGCTGATTCGAAGCCTTCGAGCGACTTCACGTTGCGCAATGCCTGCTTGAAGTAATGCTACAGCTTGAGCTGCTTCCTGAGGTGTTGTATCCATTATTAATCGAAAAAAGTAGCAAAAACACACGCGTCTGAGCAAACTATGGAGAAAAACTAAACAAATATCCGACTATCCTCATTGTAGAGAAAAAGAACGCTAATTTCAAACTCTGGTGAAAACAGAGCAAATCGTTAGCATTGTGTTTGTTGCTTGATTACAATGCGAGTTGACGGTACTTTCGAATTAATTTGTAGTCATTTTAATCACCATGAAACGCACTTTTTGTAGGTATAACTTTGATAGTTGTAAGTTTTATACTTTTCGAGAAAATCGAATCAGAGTTCCTAGGTAGTGGGTGGCTCGGTTTATTTGCTGACCAGTGTAGTTCACTCAATGAGTATTTGAACTTCTGAATGAAGCGATTCGGATTAATTCGGTCCAAAATGTGTTTCCGAAGACCGGTGGAGATGAGCAAAGCAGACAGAGGAGAATCTACCAATCCACAACGTTTCTTTCGACTCGTCTGTGATTGGTTGTTTTTGTCTCAGTGGAAACGCAAGCTCTCAGTATTTATATATAATCTATGACGCAAGCCAAGCGCATTATGCATATATATTTTTGGGTATTTTTTTTTACTGCGAATATCGGATTTGACGTGAAGTATTTTTTTTTATTGTGTAACTTAGAGTACGAATATGTTACTTTTTCAAGCGCTAATTTTATAGGCGTTTGTGATCTTAATAGCCACTTTCAACATTCACAAAATGTGGTTTTAATAAAAGGATTTTCATTAATATTTCAATAAAATGCAAACCACATAAAAATCTTATAAATATATGTATAAAGTGTCATATGCTCTTGGCTTTCAAATAAAACCATAGAGCACAAAATCATTTATTTTTTATATTGCTTGCCGAGGCATATGTTATTGTTTCTTAAAGTTCCTTGGTTGGCAGTGGAGTATTTAACAAAATGTAACATTATCTAGACTAATTCATTTAATCAGTGATTTCCTTAAGTAAACTACTGCAGATCGAAATTATTTTACCCAGTGATTTGCCTTAATTTATTGCTGTACAAAAATGTAAAACAAATACTACTGAAGAAAGCATGACTCAGATATGATATACATGAAAACAAAAATGCATTTCTGCAATCTATTCACAAAAGCATCATTGTATCTAAATTGTAAGATTACAATTAGATTTAAATAAATAACGACTTGCTCAGATTAAATGTACAAATTACATTTGCACGAAGTGCAAATCACTGGTACATACTTTAAAAAAAATTTATGGTTGCGAATTATTACGCAACACATTTCATTCAATCACCAACATTCCTAGTTCTTACAAATAAAGCTAACCTTCAACCATTTATCTTGGGTGACACATAATGTAATGATAATGTTCTAGCATTTAGTGATGATACTTGTGACAGTAACTTTATAATCTTCTCTCTCTTTTTGTCATTTGATTGTCATATAATGTTGTCTCACTGTATTGTTATTAAATCGACCTTCAAGGGCCATTACTAAACAATGAACCTATAATGCTGTTCATCATTAAAAGTATTTAGGTTTATTCTGATTCTGAGAATCTCAATGATAAATATTTACAAAATAAAAAAGTAGTATTGAATGACCTGTCCTCAGTCTTTTCATGACAAGTTGTACATCAATCATATTTACATTCATGAATTTAACATTGGATTTTAACTTCAGGAAGCATCGGGTATAAAAATTCAATGAATACTACTAGTCTATCTACTTGTCTATAATGTTCTAGATTTCTAAAAGAATCTAATCGAGTTGCAGTAAAATAAATGGAAGATTAAATCATAGGTATCTTTTTAACCATTCACATCAAATTCTTTTAATTTTTTTTTTTACCTTACTGGCCTTCAAAGTAATACTAATTGTTTTGTCATAAAAAATATTCTTCATTTATGCAATGCAAAAATTTGCCACCTTGATAATAATTTTCACACATTTTTAATTCTAAATTTGAAAGATGTATAAAAATTTAAATAGTTACAATATCACCCAGTCATTGTTTTTAAAAGAACATTTGTTTAACAGCCTTATTGTCAAACATTTCACACATTGCTTTAAGCCCAACTCTATGAAAGTAAAAAGTCTTTTAAACACTTTGGCAGTGGCAACGCTTTTATCGAACCATTATTCACATATTGTAGAATTGCATCTCGGCAAACACTTTGTAGTGTTTTCACTGGAAAAAATAATAGAACCTGTGTTAATGATAATACAAAAATAAGTTCTGTAACAGTGAAACTACTTTCACCAAGCGATGGGAAAATAATATGAATGAAAGTTGAATAGAAAAGAATTTCAATTATTTTATCTTATGTACATAAACAAAATAAAGTCTATAACTTGTAAGCTGTAGTTTCAAATTGAACAACAATGACAGACTCACCTCCATACAGTTGGACTATCTTCACTTGTTTGGTAGTACCATACACATCAACAACTGCATGTAGTGGCCCCCTGGTGTATGGGATAGCCTTAGTGCAGGGCCCCTGGTCCTCTCCATTTATTATAAAGTGCATCTCTGCTAAGTCCTGCTCATCTGTGCTCACTTTGGCACATGGGACAAACATAACACCTATGCGACTGCCAGCATCCATTGGTAATATGCCTTGTGGGGTGCCATTCTGGGAGAGTGTTTGTGGTCTGAGAACCATCTTGGACACGAAGCCGCGCGGCGTCTTGACGACGTGCCCGTCACCTAGAACAGACACGCGAGGCTCGATCTCCCTACGCCCACTAGCTACTTGATTCACAAGTTCTACAAGAACATTGTTTTGTGATTTCGAAATAGGAAATATCCATGACATGCCAGTGTTTGCAAGATCAGGCAGTGCATACTGAGGCAATCCTTTATCACCCAGCGCTGCCGTCTGAGGATCGAGCAGTGTCAGCCCGAGGCGCATATGACCACTCCATCCACGTTCAGTTTTCTCGATTTCCACCAGAAATATCTCCCCAGGCAGCAGAGGTTTCTCGCTGAAGGTCAAGCCATGGGCAAAGCTCGCTTTTCTATACGCAACGGTATTTTCTTCAAATAAAATAATATTTGATCCGTGATAATGGTGAAATCTCGACAACATATTCACAAACACATTTGCACTTTTAAGAAGAATGAGAACACTACTATTTTTATTTTATTACACTTTAGTACGTTTTACTTTTGTTGTATTAAATATCAACACGGTAAGAATTAAACAAAAATACAACAAATTATCCGACGTCCATCTGTCGTTATCCGATGGAGGTGGAATTTGTTGACATTTTACGACATGACAGTAATAAGCCATCATGACAATGACATCATGACATGACAGCAGACACAACATGGAATTATTATGTACATACTTACTAACCTTTATCAGTAGTTTTATCTGTTTAAAAAAAATTACACATTTATTTTATTATCCCATTTATAGACAGTGTCTATAAACGGGCTTTAACACGTGTCTATTAGACACGTGTTAAAGCCACTTTTGTCCCATAACCGTGGAATACCGCTACTATATGCGATTTATTTAAGCTGGACATGTCATAATCGTACGAACTAGCTGAAGAAGCTTTTGGAGGAACTTTTTCGAGTGAAATTCAGCGGTTGTTTTAATTGATTCATGGCTTAGTTGATTTTGTATGTATAGTTTTGTACCTCAACATAAACAAGGGCGATCTCGATAAAACAAAGCTGTTTTTTTTTTGTAGTGTTTACTACCTCGGGAAAGTTTGCCGAGAAAGTTAACTTGATAAATTTGCTACCAAATACTACAAAAACATAAAATATGAACATCCTCAAAATTATTTAGAAAAATGTAATTTGGATTAATACTAACTGAAAGACTTTGTATCCATGGTCAAAAAAATAATTAAAAAGTAAACGCCAATAAAAAAATTAAAATGTCACTCTCCGGCAAATTGGTCACGCGGGTTTTTCAATTTAATTTACGAAATAATGTTTCAAATATTAGACAAAGAACATGCTCAGTTATTTTAAAACCACCAAAACACCAGCATATAACGTTATATAAACAGAATTCGGTTGATAACAAGAGGCCCTTGTTTGGTTCTTTTTCTACCACGATGTCAACAAATAAGAGGTAAGGCGTTTAGATTTTGCTCCATTGATTATCACAACGACAAAAACTCAAGTGTATTAAAACTTTTAAATATTTTCCGAAGTCTTCACGAAATCAATAAAATTTATTTACAACAAAAAAATAATATAGCAATATTTTCAATACTATATTAAAAAGTATTGTTACAAACGTTTAAATTGTTTTAAGTTTATATTGCACTTGCTGAAACGAAGTGACTAAACGTAGATGCAAGTATAAAAGTGCCGCGTCAAGTAGGCAGAACAAAAAGTAGAAGTAATTGTTATAATTTTATCAAAAATACATGCACAATATTGTATTTATTAGTGAGCTTTATATATTAAGCGAATATACTATTTAATACAAGTTAAAAGGTAAGTTTTTATAATATAATTAAACCTAACCTTTTTGATGAATTTACAGTGCAATAAACTTATCATAAATTAAAGATAACACTTGCGAGGTACTTATTTACACTTTGTAAACAATAAAAATCTCGTGATTTCTAGAGTTTATCAGATAAGAAGTGAAATATCTTAAATAACAATCAGTTTCCCAACTTTTTGTATACCTAGTAACTATGCAAAGTTCTCCAGGATAAGATGCAGAGATCATTCAGTTAGAGAGTCAGTTTTTACTATAAAATTTCCGACTTGAAAAAAAACTTTAACAACTATATAAAAATACTGTAAGTTCATACAGTTTGATAGAAGAGAAATAAAGTTCATTCATACACAAACTCGTTATGAAATATGTGATCACATATTTCATAACGAGTTTGTATGTAGTCTGTAGTCACGGATCCGTGACTACAGACTTGTAAATTCAACAAGATATAGGTAACTAGTAAAATTTTTACTATGTAAAGGATACTTGTTTTCTCACTTAGTAGCCAATGAACAAAATTGTATTAAAATAAACCAATTAAAAAAATAAAATTCTTATACAGATTTAACCTTTCAATTGTGATAATGACAGACACAATTGAAAGACAATAGGTGCGCGAACGCCGGCGTTCGCTTGGGGTTTAATGAATTAAACAAACATGTTCATAAGATTTTCCAAGTGGTTTTCCTTATAGCTCCAAGATATATAAAGTGAATAAAATATGATTAACCTTTCAAATACCGTCAATAAGAGACACAATAGAAAGACAATGACAGAGCGAACACCGGCCATTCACTTGGGTTTAATGAATTAAGTCAAAAGTGCTACATAATTATGGAAGGATCTGAAAGAGAAAAATTTTACAGACCACAAATATTTTTTGTATAATATTAATTCTGCATGTACTCGATCTAGATAGTTAAGTGAGAGAGACTATGATGTCAGAGTTACCGTAGCCCTTGTAAAAGGTTAGTGAAGGAACACAGGTGGCTTTTAGTCAGTAAAAGTCTGATACATCACTCCACTCAGAGCGAGAGAAGCCATTGACACTGTGTAGTCAGGTAAAAAAGAAGAATAGTATCGTCGAAAATTATAAAATATAATATCCCTCACCATAATAGTGGATTGGGCACGCCACAATTATGGCAGTAAGTGCCCTCTTTGAGGAATGGCTGGAAAGACCTCACGGCGTTCTCACCTTCTCACCGAAAATGGTACGTTCGGGAAATACCTGCACCGGATTCGAGCGGAAGTGACGCTTGGATGTCGCCTCTGTGTGAAACTGTGGACCGCCCGGAGGATACGGTAGAGACCTCTCCGCTTGGGCAGAGCATCGCCGTGTCCTTTTAGGAGCGATCGGCGGCGGCGGTCTCTCGCGCTAGGTCTTACTACTTACAGGCCATGGTCCGTAGCGACGAGTGGCAGGCGGTGGTGACCCTTAAGGTAGGTTTACGCTAGAGGAGTCGAGCACGAGCGGAGCACGAGCCGAGCTCAAATTCGTGTAGTGTGGACCGACTCTAGAAGGGCCTTCTAGCATAGACCCACCTTAAGAATAAAACTGGCATGGAATAAACAATAATGCAAGAATTTCATTGACAAGTGACAAAAGTATTGTCAACTGAAATCAACAACGGAAGTTTGTGAATGTCGTATGAATGCGTGCCGGGACTGTTCTCAAGAGGTCATTTTGTAATAAATAATATCGTGACACTATTTTTTATGAGAAAAAGTCGATTAATGAAGAGATACATTCGCAAAGGTTGAAATACGAAGCGTGCAATACACTTAACGCAAATTTATCGACTGACAAAAGAGCAGATCCAATCTGGGCTACGAAGATTGTGAACGTAAATCGCTTCCCGCGAAAATATCAGCTCATGATTAGATACAATCACTAACCGTGAGTTACAGGGTATGAATTGTGCTGAATGAGGAAATGTCGTCTAATAACGAGATCCAATCTCCAGGCTTAAGCCGCGAAGACTACGAATCCAAAACACTTTCTACAAATAAACCCAGTAATGAGGAGCACCAATTAGCGTCACTGAGCACCAGTTCCATATCGCTTCCTCCGATAACAGCGACTCCTGAAGACTTCCAATTAATATCAATGTGCATTAGTTCCAAAGCACTGTCCCCAAGCATGTCGACCAAAAAGAAGATCCAACCGCCAGGCTTGATCTGTAAAGGTTGCGAAAGCAAAGAGCTTCCCACAAATAAACCTACCAATGAGACATTTAAATTATTGTCACTGAGCTTCAGTGAAGCACATCTCATCGACTCATTTTGTGATGGGAGCCAATCACATATCTGCAAAACCCGCATGGCCTGTGACGAACGAGCCACGAAAACAATTGATGAGGAGATCCATTCACGAAGCAGTGATTGCGAAGCGCTTTTCGTAAATATATCGACTGAGAGTTCACAAAATTTGTGTTGCAGAGATCTTGCCTCAGCGGGGACAGAATCGGGTACAATTAGTCCAAATTCGTATGTATTTTTTTCTATTATAGAAGTAAATGTAAGTGCCTAAGCGATATTACGCGCTGGGGGGCATCGCGCTTCGTGTTCGGAACTCCTTATTCGCGACAGAGCGCGATGTATGTGGAATTGTGGACGGAATAACGGCAGATTCCTAATTAACATTAAATTCATGTAGCGTACCAATAACTTATTCTACTCAACTATATACAAACGTTACCTTTTTTCGCTATCTAGTATGTTAACGCTGATCTATTCAGGTTTTGATATATATGTCGTGGAGAACGATATTGAACCACAGAGTCTTCGTTTTGTTATTATTATGGTACCTACCAAAGGGTGTAACGCAGTGGCGTCATTTTTTATACGTCACGAGGCCAGAGTCATGTTATAAGGGCTGGGACCCGCGACGCCAGGACAGTTTGGCTTGCACTGTTACAAGGGTCACACCTCTGACATGAAACTGTCGGTTAACCCGTGTATTCGTGATTATTTAGTATAGGTACTTACAGCACTATTGTGAATTATAAAAGTGACATTATAACTAATTGTGAACTGTGAAACTGACATTATAAGCGACGGAAATACTCCAGTGTATAGTTATTAAAATTCCATCAATATGAACCCTGTACCACTGAATCAAAATGATGACGGTCATATCGCTCAGCCACTCCTGGCGCCGTCATCAGAAGTGGGATCTGAATCTAATTCCCACTGGTGCGCAATGCTTGAAGTGTAAAAAGAAAAGAAAAAGGAAATTTGATGTGACTAATTGAAATCATAAGAATACCAACAACGGTGTTTGAAATTACGCTGCCAGAATCAACCCAGAACACCCTGATTCCAGGCCACGCGCTTGGTGTGCCTCCGTGACAGTGATATCGGTCTCAACGAATACCTCCTCAAAGGTTCATCTCTCGTTATAGCCCTCAGCAAAGCCCTGAAGAGCGATGCTTCATCATGGTTATCACCATAGATATCCGGTTATCACAAATATCAAACGCAGCCATGACGTGGGTGCATGTTCGTGATCTATTTCTCGTACTTTATGAGTGATTATTTAATGAGAACAACGGCAAGTCGAAAGAGAGTGAATGTGAACAAATAGCAGCAAGCTATAGCCGCGGAAGCACCACAAGGAAGCACGCCATCGACGAGCAGCGCAGACGCAGGCAGCGCGATTGCAGAGCGACGCGACGTGTCCATAGTGGTCAAGTATCCGGTGTATGCGGGAAGTTGGAGCAATCTGGTCAGTCGTACAATTCTTATTTTGAATCCGGGGCTGAATGGTCGCTTGTTAAGTAGTAAGTACATCAGTCATAACTTCGAAGGGCCACGTAAGTACGCAGTTGTTGTTATTAACAGTGTCGGTTGGTCGGTTAACATAAACCGTAGCGAACAAATTTTATGTGACGTTATTAAATTATGGTCACGGCTTACGCATTTTATTTCAAGTGGTACCAGACGTTTGCTTGAAATATGCTAGGGGTGGCCGACGGACAGCGACGACGTTGAGATGCTGGGTGACGTCACGGGATTGGCATTTGCGTTCAAGTGCACGCGCGTACCCCGGGCGCATACAAAAAAATACATCTGTTAACCTCTTGACTCGGGGTGCATGGGAGCTTTGGCAAGCCCAAAGTTTCCATAGAATATTCAGACATTATTATTATGTTTTACTAAACATTGTGCAAGACAGTCATTCTAATTTGCAATTAGTGTAGTCTTGCTCATGACTCAAGTCGTTTCATCATAACACATCAAAACACATCTAGGATTCTGACTGGAATCACTATACTTATTTTATTTTATTACAATCGGAAAACAAACAGTATTAACAAATAACAAAACAATAAATTATGCAGCTATAAACCAATTACATGTTTTTATGCATTTAATTATCTATGAAGAGCATGCTTAAAAGAGACTACAATGATGGCATGAACTTTAACAATATGGCACAATCACAACATTAGGTCTTGCAGGACAAACTAAAACAGTTATCGAACCAATGTTTGGTAAGTATTCGTTTGAATATACGCGGCTTAGAAGTGAATAAATCAAGTTCAGAAAAGTCAACTAAATCATTGTAGGACTTTGCGCATCTTATAAAGAACGAATTCTGTCGGTAATTTGAATAGCATCAGGTAACGTTAAGAAGAAGAGAGAGTATTCTAGAGATCTAGTGGGGGCGCCTAAATTAATCTTGGAGAGAAGTTGAGGGCGTCGATGTAAGATTGTGCTAACTTAACGAGGAAAGAGATATCTGATATATTCCTTCTTTCCCTAGTGGTAGTAAATGGTACCTTTTGTATCTTGAGTAGGTATCGCGTAAAGTTTTGCTGGACAGATTCCTATTCTGGGATTCCAATCCTGCGAAAAGTATTCAAGTGACCTACGGACGAAGGAACAATACAATATTTTGACTACTTTGAGACCTGTAAACTAGGAATAAGATCCTTTTAAGAACCCTATGGCTTTGTTAGCTTTACAGTTAGCTATACGGTTAACGTATTAGACAGCAAAAGGGTTCATAATACCAATAACTTATTCTTCTTTGAATATTTCATAATTACGAGTAAAATCAATTGCTTTATGAAATCCTATACCTAAATTGTTGTTTCGTTTTAATGGTATAGATACAAATAGTCAGATAGCGAGACAGATTAAAGAACAACTGATATTTCTAATAAAAGATAAAGAATTTTCTCGTTTTTTTTATTGACGGTTTATCACTCGAGTTACATCCGGTTAGTCAAAAAGTTCTGGGACCTGCCGGGTTTCTCACTGTGTTTTCCTTCACCGTTTTGGGAGCGGTGGTGGTGGAGTGGATTGCACGGAGTGGTGCGCCTCGCTGGATTTGAGCCCGCGACCGCCACCTGGTGGATCGGGGCGTTGCCACTCGTACACCACTGCTCTTATAAGACTTGCTAGCTCTGATTAAACTACCTTCTTCTGAGAATATTCATCAATCTAGATGGATTCATTGGTCTGGTATCGTATTGCCGAAAGTTTGTTAAAAAAAAAAATCCTCTCTAATTATGACTGTTACATTTACTGACAACCAGGAAATTATTTAATTGGAATTTAATTGGAGTTTAGTTGAACGAATGATGATGAGCTTTAACTAGGTGCTAAATCAGTTTTGCGTTTTTTAAATCTGGTATTTCTTATTATATAGTGCTATACTTTTCCAAAAGGTCGATAATGAGATGTATGTAGCCGAGTACTTTAGTAAATAAAAGAACCACGCACCCAGCGTGATCGGAGCTTTTAAATGTAGTGTATTCTTATTTGGAGCCCTGAGTCGGGTTATAGTGGATCAAGGTAACTAGCAAAGATTGTGTCCTAGTTTATCGTTTATTTTATCACCACATGATCAAGTCACGCTAACGGGTAAATTGATAGCGGACGATGAGAATATTAAAGGGTATGCTTACATTTTTAGAAACGCTTTGGAAAATGAGCCGCTTGCTTTGAATCGTCCTATTCACCATGTAAACCACAAAAGTACGAGCCAATAAAAAAAAAAAAAAAAAAAATACGTTAAATGTGTAACTTACGGTGTGACAGCTTGTCATTTAGTTTTAAGATTAGGTAACCAAAAAAATTCGTTATCCGTTTTAAAATAGCATAACGCGATATTGTGCCTCTTAGGAACTCGTTAAGTCTGTGTTTTATGGGATACAGACCAGCACTTGTATCCGCCACATGGCGAAAGCAATATTTCATGCTCATTGAGATACCATATTCTTCACGAATTCTAAGAGTCGAAATTACCCGACATAAAATACGGCAGAAAAAAAAAAAAACCAGTGTCACAATGTGGCCGACCCTTACTTATCGAACCAAAAAAAGGGATTGTTTTAAAGTTTTCTAAACACAAACAAGGGCAAAGCCCTTAAACTTATGGCAGTTAAGACGGCATAGCTAAACTGTTAAATCTTGTAACTGATTGTAAGACAAAAAAATAAGTGTTTGCTAGAGAAGAGAGAAAGCGTAAACACACATTAAAAAAAAAAAAAAAAAAAAGTTAAGTGGTAAGTACGAAACATCTAAATTTGATAAAGATAAAGCTAAATTAGTAAAGTTTGATATTAGTAATTTAGTTTTGATTCATAAGGAAACGAAACTAGACAAAATTAAATCAAAGATAAAAAGGACCTTTTAAAGTAGTGAAGTTACTTGATAAGGGTTTCTATTTTTGAAACCTTTGAGTGGTAACCGAGCCTATGAGTATGCTCACAATTGTATACGAAAGATGCCTCTAAGTAGCGCTCCTGCTGAGCTAGATTTATTTGATGTAGAAGACCATGAGGAGTATATCTCCAGAGGAAAGTAGTAGACACATACCATGGCTATTTGGTCGCACTGCATGCACTTATCTGTAGTCGTAACTGCAATTCATGCGTGAGTTGTTCAGAGCGCGATGGGCAGTAAGTGCTGCGGTGTGGGCCTGTGTATTTTTGTGTTGGTCATGTATTGACCTGAAGTTTGGTCGCACTGCGCGCGCTTATCTGTAGTCGTAACTGCAATTCATGCGTGAGTTGTTCAGAGCGCGATGAGCAGTAAGCGGCGCGGCGGGGACCTGTGATTTTATGTGTTGGTCATGTGTTGACCTGAAGTTTGGTTGCACTGCACGCGCTTATCTGTAGTCGTAACTGCAATTCATGTGTGAGTTGTTCAGAGCGCGATGAGCAGTAAGCGGTGCGGCGGGGACTTGTGATTTTATGTGTTGGTCATGTGTTGACCTGAAGTTTGGTTGCACTGCACGCGCTTATCTGTAGTCGTAACTGCAATTCATGTGTGAGTTGTTCAGAGCGCGATGAGCAGAAAGTGGTGCGGCGGGAGCCTGTGAATTTATGTGTTGGTCATGTGTTGACCTGAAGTATGGCCGCACTGCACGTGCTTATCTGTAGTCGTAACTGCAATTCATGCGTGAGTTGTTCAGAGCGCGATGGGCAGTAAGCAGAGCAGCGGGGGCCTGAGTTTCTGAGGAAACTATTTTGTGTTGGTCATGTGATGGCCTGAGAGTCGTGAACTCTATAAGAGAAGTGTTGGTTGCTAGAAGCAATAACGATACACGTGGCAAGGTTTGTCACTAGCTGCTGAGACAGCTGGGCCATGAGCGTTGTATGTGATCTAATTGTGTTTTGTATTAGTGTACCTAAATGTTCACTTTTGATACTTTTAAGCTTAGAGGTACCTTTTGATACTTTGATTAGATTTGATTCTAACGAATGTTGATATTGAATAATCCATTGCTGATGCACTTGTTCTTGGTCAGGTTGGCCGAGGTTGTACAGTTGCTGCTAATGTGAATTTGGTTACAGGTGTACACGAGGACGTGTAATTTGTCAGGTTGGCCGTGTCGTGGAGAACGATATTGAACCACAGAGTCTTCGTTTTGTTATTATTATGGTACCTACCAAAGGGTGTAACGCAGTGGCGTCATTTTTTATACGTCACGAGGCCAGAGTCATGTTATAAGGGCTGGGACCCGCGACGCCAGGACAGTTTGGCTTGCACTGTTACAAGGGTCACACCTCTGACATGAAACTGTCGGTTAACCCGTGTATTCGTGATTATTTAGTATAGGTACTTACAGCACTATTGTGAATTATAAAAGTGACATTATAACTAATTGTGAACTGTGAAACTGACATTATAAGCGACGGAAATACTCCAGTGTATAGTTATTAAAATTCCATCAATATGAACCCTGTACCACTGAATCAAAATGATGACGGTCATATCGCTCAGCCACTCCTGGCGCCGTCATATACATGCACTAAACAATAATTCAATCTTAATGCTCCTAAAAGGTCCGATCTGCAGTGCTAGTTATTATCTAAGAAAACAGCCTTGAGCGCAACGCTGGCCGCAACGACGAACTACAAATACGTACATAGGATTAACAATCCAATCTACCTATAAATTAGATTGTTAATCCAATGTACCTATTCGGATTTCGTCGCTGCAGCCAGCGCTGCGCTCAAGGCTGTTTTTTAGAGAATAGCACGCTGGGTCTTACCATGATGCGTTAAAAGGTCAGGCGTGCGAGTGAGAAAGAGAATATAAAGAGCTATACACCCTATATAGCTCCATCCCTTTAACAGTTCAGTTTAGGTCGTCAAATGGATCGCGTTAAGAGCTTATGGTTAGCCTCTGGTTATTGATCTTAAAACTGGGGAGCTTTGCAATTGATTGTTATTAAAATCGAAATCTGATAGAAATTGCTCATCGGCAAAAATAACGAACTTTGATACATGTACCTATCTACAATATTAATATCCTATGAATATTTTCAAAAAATCCTTTTACACTGACCGGTTTATCTAAGCGTTGTTTCTAGTCTGTGAGTGAATTAACTTTATGAATTTGTACTAAAGAGTTTAAGGTACTACATAGGCTGTGTTTTTAATACTAAAATTCTATAAATATTTATTATTTTGATCGCAAACGCCACGTTTCGTTCGCTATTCACGAAACCTATTATAACTTTCTAATCTTTTCAATCTAGTTATCGCTAAGGAAACTATTGATCACGTTCATGTACCAATCGCGTTAGGAGCACCGCGCTGTGTGGACGTGTCTGACAATGGCCGATAAAATATGTATTTTACTATCATGTTTCGTTATTGTTCTGTGTTCTAGTCAAATCAGAGCCATGGGTCCCTTGAGTCCTCTTGATCCGTCGTCGTATTCGAGGCCTGGTAAGTTAATATTATCATGTTTTATATTTTTTAATTCCTAATTCATCCAAAATAAGTCTGGTAGATAAGGTAGCGCTTTTAACGGTAAGATCACCATTAAATCTATGAAATTAGCTTAAAATATATTGAAAAAAATGTGTTACAATTTTGATACAGCATATTCCGATATTTTCATTGCTAATTATTGTCACAATATCACAATAGTTATACCTAACAAAAAAGTTCCCCACCCCGAAAGTCGGTGTGTCTGTGTGTCTGTCTGTAAGCGGTAAATGCAAAAAAAAACAGCGTAACATCGAATCTTCGTGGTCGCACAGGACCGGTCGTTGTGGCGGGCGACGCTTGGGGGAGGTCTTTGTCCAACAGTGGATGTCTTTCGTTAGAAAAGACGATGATGATGGGGCGGTCCCAGTCCAAAGAGCCCCACGAACCGGATTTTAATACTTTTTTTCATCAATAAACGAAGTAATTTATGAGGAAGATTTAGGTGTATAATTTGTTGAGGTTTAAATTTGCTGACATATTTTCTGTCGATGATAGTCAAAGAAGTCTGAATTGGGAGCTTTACTGGCCTACGCCGCAGAAAGTATTTAAAGTTACAAAAAAAATCCGCCATAGATGACTATATTTTTGGTGCACTCAATAACCATTCTTATAATTTTTAAATATGAATAAAATACTGCTTTATTTGCAGTATTATTTTCACCAATAATTTATGAATGAATATGTAAATAATTTTTGTTAGTCATCTTGATTGTTTAATTTTGAGCTTATGAGATATCACATACTTTAAAGTAAATGAATGCAAATATACATACATATGTATAATTGTCCTAGCTGTGTAAAAATAAATATATACCTAATTTTTTTTTGCTAGGAGCTCTTTTTAATGAGAAGAACAAAGTAAACTATAAATTAATCAAACATTGTTTTAAATACAATTGTGAATGCAAATGAATTACACCCGTGCAAAGCAGGGGCGGGAAGATAGAGTGGTTGATAAAACGAGTCGCATGTCAATACGATAACCCCTTTTCTTTTGATCTCCAATAAAGAATTTACACTTTGGTATACAGGGTGTAAGGAACTGTTTTCCGCCTCTTCAATCTTTATTGGCTTGTTCAGTAGACGAAACTGAAGAACCTTCCACAAGTTTATATTTTTTTTCAGGAAACAAAAAAAAAAATCGGCCTCTCCGAGTTTATAATTTTGTATGAAGATGCCGATTTTTTTTAAGTTTCCAAATCTTTTGACAGGTTGTTCAGTTTCGTCTATTGAGCAAGCCTTTAATGATTGCTGATACCAGTCCTTTACACCCTGTATATGTAATTCTAATACATATGTATTATAAGACTAGCGACCCACCTCAGTTTAATCACACAGGTGTTAGAAATCGAAATTGTCAGCTTTTCTCTACTAATGTATGCATAACCTTCTTCATTAATTACGCTGTCTATTGGTGAAAACTGCATGAAAATCTTTTGAATAGTTTTGAGTTTATCGTGTTCATACATACAGTCGGGATGGGGGGGACTTCATTCTTACATAATATTATAAAACAAAGTCCCCCACTATGTCGGTCTGTTCGCAATAAACTCTAAAACTACTGATCGTATTTTAATGCAGTTTTCTCCAATAGTCAGTGGTTCATTGGGAAAGTTTAGGTGTATATTGTATGCATGATATAGAAAAATATCTGATAAATTTTAACGATTTGTAACACCCGTGCAAAACTGCAGGTGATCAACCTTCTCTGGGTTGGTCATTTTCTGTTTAGCTTGAAAAGAAAGCTCATTATAACTTACCTTCAGTAGTAAATTAATTAGTCAGACTTTTCATTAAAATCCTAGATAATATTCATTTCATTAAAATAATAGATGTACTTATCTTGTTACAGAACTGGCTATCATAAAACACATTTCTTTGGTTTTAAACGTCGATTTTGCGACGCATGTGCTGAGTGGACAGGCCACGATAGACTTCGAAGTTCTACAGGATATCAACGACCTGGTAAGTAGTTTTTATTTTTATTATATGCTAGTTAGTAATGCCTGTCATGGGATGATGCGGACTGAGATGAGATAGATAATACTTACTTAGTATCAGTTAAGATAATGTTTTACAGTTACAAGTATCGATATGTCAATCATTGCCCAAGGGGAGATTTTTTATGATAGGAATGAGGCACCTACTATTTGGCCTGCATCTGCATTTTCTTCAGCTGGTATCGAACTTAATCTATAATAT
Source organism: Mythimna albipuncta (assembly GCA_929112965.1). Lineage (NCBI taxonomy): Eukaryota > Metazoa > Arthropoda > Insecta > Lepidoptera > Noctuidae > Mythimna > Mythimna albipuncta. The sequence continues at coordinate 7,555,840 of OV815974.1, read as the reverse complement.
AAAAATGAATCTCTAAATGTGTTGTTAAGCGCAAATCTCGAGAAAAGCTGAACCGATTTCGCTAATTCTTTTTTTTATTGTGTTTGTTATTGTGAGGTGAAGGTTCTTAAGAAAAAAATTAAATTTAGGGTAGTTTAGGATATAGTAGGGTGGAGTAGAGTAGAGCGGGAGCGAAACCGCCGGCAAAAGCTAGTACTTAATAATATTTTATGTAATCTACTAAATAATAACAACTATTTCAGGTACTAGACGCTAGCGGTTTATGTATCGAGTCCATAGAAACAGAAAATGGGTCGCAACTACAGTACAATATGGGGGACCATTTACCCAACATGGGATCCAAGCTGACCATATTGTTACCGAAGTCGCTTTCTGCTGGGGAAAAGTAAGATCATTCAAATATTTACCATTGTATTTATAGACAGACCAATTTAAAGGTGAACGCACACATATCCGAGCCGAACGCGTCGAACGAATGGAAAGAAAAGAATTTTAGAATTCTTTATATGAAATTGTATGAAACCCCGCACACCTAACCGCGTCGAATTGACCGATTCTGAAAAGACTGACTCCTGAATAAAGAATTCTAAAGTTCTTTTCTTTTGATTCGTTTTACCCGTTCGGCTCAGCTAAGTGTGCGTTCACCTTTAGGGGAAAAAATCCCAAGGTACAGCTTTTGTATCTTACTAACGACCCGTCCCCGCTTTGCACGAGTGTTCCAAATCTTTGAAATTCGTGGCTTGTCACATAAAATACATGTATGATAAAACTAAACAATTCTCATGAATTAACATTTCTTTCGGTGGATATCGCATGAAAATTTGTTAACAGTAGTAGTAACACAGTTTTTGGGTTTATCGCGAATAGTATCAGCATTATTATTAGCTTCTTGCCTTTGTATAAACAAAAAAGTGATGCGCCGACCATGTAACTAGCATGGTCGGCGCAACACTTTTTCTTTTACCGTTTTCTTCTATATAGGGTGACTGCAAAAAAAAATCAGCTGTTCAGTACATTTACGTTGCCTAGTGTACTGAACAGCTGATATTTTTTTCACGATTTCGGCTTTGCTCCCATAGTAAAAATTGTTTGTTATCATGAGCACAATGTTTAAGTATCGTACACTAATTGCCAGTTACCCTATATAGTTACTCGTATCTACATATAATATAGCGAAGTACCACTCTCTGATTAATCATGTAAGCTCAGAAACACCTACAAACTTAAAATTTGGCAGGTTATAGGGTGTAAACATCTGCAAAGAACGGATTTTCTGAAATTTGTATGGAGACGCCGCCGACTTTCATGCGGGTGAAGCCTCTAGCAAAAGCTAGTATTATATATATTTTCAACTAGGACATAAAGCATAACAGTTTAGTTCAATAATAAATAACCATGACATGAATGGAAATGTAATAGACCACACTAAAATATTTTGTTGTGCAATATCAATTGAATCGAATATATTTTTCAACGCACGTATTGTATTCGATGTCTAAAATGGAGGTTGCGGTTCAATGAATTTATAATAATGGCAAATATTATTCTCGCTTATCAAGACCATTCTGTATATGATAGTATTGTGCTGATACTGTTCTTTTTTCTTTGAGTTCGTTTCTCTTTGAAAAACATAATAACCTTGCCTAGGCTGCTTATCCACTAGAGATGTGATATACATCTATAATAATAATAATAATAAGCCTGACATAGTGGTGATAGATCGACTAGAGCGTCGCACAATGATTGTTGATATAGTGGTCCCTCATGACGAGAACCTCGTGAAAGCTGAGAAAGATAAACAAACTAAATATCTTGACTTAGCTCGTGAGGTTGTGGACATGTGGGAAGTGGATAGAGCAATCATTGTGCCGATAGTCGTGGCGGCCAATGGCTTAATAGCCAAGAGCCTCGACCAACATCTGCGGAGGCTCTCGTTAGACAGTTGGATCAAGGGCTTGATCCAGAAGGCAGTACTCCTAGACACGGCGCGTATTGTCCGGAGGTTCCTCTCTCAGGAGCCCTGACCGCCGGCAGCTTGGACCCTGTTCCCGATGCCGGTGGGCTACTATTTTTTATATTTTTAAATGTTTTTTTTAAATGTTATTTTTAGTTGAAATATTTAAAAATATGATCAATATGTATATTATAATAAATGAATGGAATAATAATAATAAATTTATTTATTTTGATCCAATAACATACAGATAACACACAAGAACTAAACAATCTATGCTGCGAGCGAGGATGCTAAGCTAAGCTGTGAAACTGTGACCGTTTCAACTGATCCTAAGCTATGTAGCGGTGCGAGTAAAATGTGCTATAAAGATGCGCCTCCTCAAAGTAGCTGCGCGAGGAAGATGCGCAACTCGAGCTATGCGATGTATCGCATCCTTAGCAGTATAGCACGCGAAAAACATGTCTTAGTTGAATCCATTTCCACCAGTGCTAAGCTATATGTGCACCAATGAATATGATTGGTGGATATCAAACGTATCCATAGCAACGTAGCTTAGCACATCTCTGGTGGGAAAGCACCCTTATATTGCTGTATTGCGGTTGCGTTCAAAGAGTATCTAGACCTGGTACAACTTTAAGTATACCTACACATTTTTGTTCTGTGCGGGAATCGAATCGAAATCGGAATTTTACTAGTAGCGTTTCTGGATCGAATTTATCGACCGCATCGAAAACGAAATGCCAGTCTAGTGATGCAAGGCAATTGACAATTTATTCAACTAAATATAGCAATTTATACGTGTTCCATTTCAGATATAATAATAATTTATTATCATAGAAATTCTACATCAATAATATGGTCAAACAACGATTGAAATATCATCAAACTTTAAAATGATCTGGCCAGTTTTAATTGGCGATATCATGAGGTGATCAATTTCTAAGATCTGGTCACGAAACATACAAAAATAAGAAAAGATTTTCCAAAATTTACCCCCTAAGGGGTGAAACAGGAGTCCAAACTTTGTATGGAGAAATCTACATTCATGCAGGCGAATCCGCCGGCAGAAGCTAGATAGGCATAAAACTGGATATAAAATGTGATAAATACAAACAAGTGTTGTAGGATATCGGAGATAATAAAAAGGGCGTATACGCGTTTGGATGTATGATTAGAAAATGATGTTGCTAATGAAATTAATCTTCTAGGTTTTATTATTTAAAAAAATCATCACGCTTTCGCTTTGACATTAATCTGACATCACAAAATTTCCTAAATTTAATTTGGCAACATTATTATATATAAACTTGAATAAGTTTTTAACCGTCTTCAAAAAGAAGGAGGCTGAATATATTTTTTTTAGTATCAAGTAATTGGTGCACGCGACTTCGTCCGTGTGTGACTTGTAAAACAGCTCAGTTACAAAAAGTTTTAGCGCGAAACCCTAATTATTTTTCCAAAATATAGTGCCTAAGTTACTCCTTGTAAAATCGTCTATCTGCCGGTCGCAAATAATATTGTAATGAACTTAGAACCTAACATTGACCTGCAAAATGCGACACAAAAAAAGGCAATGAGAGAACGAACGCGGTTCGCTTTGGGAATTAAGAATATTTGTAATTCACGGGCTATTTTGCAAACAAAGCGCAACTATAGTAACCTATCCTTTTCCTTTGGAAAGGACATGCATGGCGTCGAGCAAGCCAAATGAAGAAGATATCCCGAACAAGCATTGCCCAAACATTAGCAAAACCTCTCGCGACGAGTTCTCATCCCAAAACGTTACGCCTCTAGCGTTCAACGGGTTTATGTACAAGCCGACAATGGATAGCTTTAAAGGCGGGAGTACAGTCTCAAGAGTGAGCTTTTCCACTTCCGTGGACGGATGCTGCGATAGACCAGGAACCTCTGCTTCTGATGCGTCTGATGGTTATAGGTTAGCAACAAGGAGTCGGTAAAGACTGGACGTCTAAGGCGGTTATCACATTGCCACGCACCCCGCAGCGTAGCGCGTGAATGCGTGTTTAAACGTTGCTTGTAAGTATCTCCGTTTGTATAGAAAACACGCACAGTCCAACACACTGAAAATGCATCCACGCGCGTTCATGTAGATCACGCGCCTACATGCGGAGAAATATGCAATCACGCGCGTGGGTGCGGCGCGACACGCAAGGTGTGCCGTGCGTAATTTTGTATGAGTGCGAACCTGCATGAATTTACAAAACGCACCTACGCGCGCGGCGTGAGTGCGTAAAAAACCAGCACGATGATGCAGATCTGCACTCCCGCAAGTACGCTTGTAGGTGCGTTGATACACAACTTGTAGCGTGATGCGTGACAGTGTGATAATCGCCTGAGTCCCACTGTTCATTGACGCGTATCCGTCATTATACGCTTGGTGTACACCTGCTCACAGTTTACATACAAAACTATGAAACTCTGTCACAGTGTAACACGTGAATGTTAAAGACAAGACTTAGACTCCAGACTTTACTTTTTAAACAGCAGTAGTTCAGAGATGTGTTGCTAGATTCTTACTATTGTGTAGTACTAGACTTTGAGAAAAACGGTCGAGTCCAAAGAGAAACTAGAAGTTTTCATTTAGATTTTTAGTTTGGTACGTAAAAATAAAAACCATCTACTCCATTAGCTAGACTTTCGTCATAACATTATCATTTAAATGTATTTAAAATGCGTGGCAATCAACTCGATACTTATTCGATCAATAAACTAACAACCACATCTAACTCTCATTTTTATCTTTCTAGGTTGACTGTTAAGATTAAGTACAGCACGGACCCTCAGGCCTCAGCTTTGCAATGGCTGGACCCGGAGCAAACGTCGGGCAAGAAACACCCTTACATGTTCAGTCAATGTCAGGTAACTACTTGATCTAAGATCCATCGGTCTACAAACTCCACCAGCATGTGTTGTGCAAAATCAAGGTCGTATCGAGTACACCTGTAGGAAACCCGTTTACCTGCAAATACCTTCTCAATTTACATTTGACAGATGCAGTAAAACGTTACAAATCACATATTATATTTATATTTCAAACAATGATTATATCAGCCACGAGTAATAAATACTAACATGGAAACAATCGATTATTAACATAATAAAATAGAATTTCTATGTTGCCAAGATACAGTACATTTAGTACTGTAATATTCAAGATATTACGAGTATTTAAATTATGATATGATGGTCATGGATAGGTGAGGAATGTGGAGTTGTCGAGAACTAACAACAGTTATTGATGAAATGTGTCCAATATGAGTCCAGTAGAAATAATTTGATAAGGACACTGAACAGAACTGATGTAGGCATGTTCAGTGACATTATATCCCAACCAAATAGTGAGTGACGAAAGATGTGTTCGAATTTATGGCTTACGTCTTGTGATGTACGTACTAAAGTTTAGGATACGATGGGACTGCGCAGCGTATGTACGCTGCGCGTAAAAACCCATATAGATTAATAAAGAAAAGAAATATCGTTCTTTTCACATGATAGAAATCAAGAAGCATTATTGGGCCACTCCCCTTTGTTACTTTAATACGCGCGCTGAAATTAACGCAATGGCATATGTAGGCGATTCAAATCGCATCGCATCGGAACCGCATTCACGAGCATTCTATACAACCAACCCACTTACGTGTCCGCTTCGCTTCGCTGGTCGCCGCACCGCACCCACGTGTGCGTAGGATAGACTATCAAATATTTATTTAGGTACACACAAACACTTCAAAATGAAAAGAAACAGATAGAAGAGCACAAAGGTACTGCTTATTTCAATGGAACAAACGCTGTTGTTTCTTAAAGATAGTATAGCCTATGAACAAACACTGTGTTATTTGTTCCATTCGAGCCAGTTCGCTGCTCATACGAGTTGAATCGCTTACGTACCTCAGATATAAGTTCCGTTAAAAAATTATCGGAACCGAAATCGAGATCGGAGGTGGTGAAAATCCATAAGAAGTTGGAACTTTCGGAGTCGAAAACGATCCTTTGTAACATCTCTGATACAAAATATCAGTCCATGTCATATACCTACGCTTTGAAATGTTTCATCATTTTGTACTGAACGACTCCTTAGTCCTTGACAATTCCGTCATCATCATCATCATTATTTCAGCTGAAAGACGTCCACTGTTGGACATAGGCCTCCCCCAAGCGTCGACCACTACGGTCATGTGCGTCTCGCATCCATCGAACACTCGCGACCTTCACCAGGTCATCGGTCCACCTTGTGGGAGACCTTCCAACGCTACGTCTTCCGGTACGTGGTCGCCACTTCAGAACCTTATTGGACCTATCGACCATCTGTTCTGCGTGCAATGTGCCCTACCCATTAAAATGTGCAGTAATAAAAGTAGCTTATAACCTTGGGGTCTTTAAATCAAGAGTGAATAGGTTGCTTCTAGGCAAGCGTGCTCCATCGTCGGCCACATCATCGCTTACCATCAGCTGTGATAGTGGTCAAACGCGGGCCTAACAATAAAAAAAAAAAAAAAATTGAAATGTACCTTTTTTCTATTTAGCCAATCCACGCGCGCTCTATCCTGCCCTGTCAAGATACGCCAGCGGTCAAGTTCACATACGACGCTGAAGTGACAGCCCCAGAAGAGTTCACAGTCCTCATGAGTGCTTTGAGGGGAGAGGCGAAGAGTAACAAGACTACCTTCAGACAGCCCATGCCACTGCCTTCGTATCTTGTGGCCATCGCAGTGGGAGTTCTAGAATCTAGGACGCTTGGACCTAGGTGAGTGTCAATGTTAGCCTTAGTCAACAAAAATTAGGAACTGATAATTGGCTGCTGCGGTTTTCCAGTCCAATTATAATTTGGGTGTCTTCAAGGCTAAAGGGCTCTTGATAGACTAATGCGCTTCATCATCAACGATTGCATCACTGCTTACCAACAACACTTAAAGGATTACACCCGTGATTATTTCAGTTAGTAAAAGTCTGTCACTTCCTTCCTTGTCGCTCCAGCCACAACGGGAGAAGTTATTTGATTAATCCTAAACAAAAAAAAAGATGTTTATATAAACATGCAGTTTAAAGCCATTGGTAATACTAGGTGTAAGGGACAGCCCTCCACAAACTTTAAGGGTTTGCTGAGTAGACGAAACTGAACAACCTTCCACAACACTTTTTTTCAGGAAACGAAAAAAAAAATCCGCCTCACCATACAAAATTATAAACTTGATTGGACAGTTTGTATGGAGAGGCCGAATTTTTTTTTTGTACCCTGAAAAAAATTTTTGTGGAAGGTTGTTCAGTTTCGTCTACTGAGCAAGCCCTTAAAGTTTGTGGAGGGCTGTCCCTTACACCTTGTATGTAGTAGTCATCAATTCCAAATGTCCAAAATATTTTTCAGATCAAAAGTATGGTCAGAAAAAGAGGAAATCGAGCGCAGTGCGTGGGAGTTCGCCGAGACTGAGAAGTATCTGCAAGCTGCAGAAAAGCTGTGCGGTCCATACGAGTGGACGCAGTACGACCTGCTGGTACTGCCGCCCTCCTTCCCTTATGGGGGGATGGAGAACCCCTGCTTGACCTTCGTTACTCCTACTCTCCTGGTAAGTTTATAATATACTAGCTTCCGTTCGTGGGTTCGCCCGTGTACACAAAATATAGCCTGTGTCATTCGGGAATAAAGCAGCTTACTATTGGTTAAAAAAAATTTAGCAATCAGACCAGTACTTCCAGAAAATAACTACAAACAAAAAAAAATATTAAAAAAACTAACTTTACTTCTTTATAATATTAGTGTAGAGGTCGGCACAGGATGCTGATCGCAGTTGAAGTTCTGGAGGACCCTCCGACCAGACGGGTATTGTGTCTAGTCCGGGCTACTTCCCGATACTTAATTTCAGAAAAACTATGTTCTAATTGAGGGAAAAACTTTGATGCGAGATTGCGATGCGGGATTTAGAGAGCTATCAGTGTAGTTACTTTTTGATACAATTAATAAATAGAATACAAGGCTACTATCAAATTAATACACAAAATACATGCGGTTGATCGTGCAGTCTACTTATCTACTTAGACAAGTAGAGAAGGTTCTATTTAGGAGACAAGTGTGCTTTGATAACACTAATAACGGCGAAAGTTTTGTAAGTGTGTGACTGTATGTTGTTGTAGTAGGTATTTAGGTTAGTAGCCCTGACTGCTATGCCGGAGGTCGTGGGTTCGATTCCCACCCAGGACAAATGTTTGTGTGATGAGCATAATGTTCTGTATCTGGGTGTAATTTATCTATAATATGTATGTTTTTAGAAATATATAAGTTTGTTTATCAGTTGTCTAGTAGGTACCCATAACACAAGCTATGCTAGCTTGGGACTAGACGACGTTGTGTGGTAGTTGTGGAATATTATATTATATTATGTTTCTTCTTCACGCTCGAACAGTTTTGGATGAAACTTGGTACCTGGAATAGCACGTAGAATGCTTTTTTCTCCGCTGCTAGCGTCTAGTATTAATATGCAGTTGAAATTAATCGACAATCTCTCGACATGATTAATATCAAAACACGTATCTTAGACCAATTTGTTAAATGCGATCTCATTATGCTCATGTAAGTCCTTATTAACACAGATTGCAATACTATTTACAATCAATGCATTTTTGTTCTGATTAGATTTTGACTTGATAAGAAAAAAGCAATTAACACCTTGTAATTCAATGTTTTGATCCGTTATGGATTGCTGTTAACTGTTAATCAAATGATCAGATTAATTTTTGTAAATTAACCTAAGAAGGGTTAATTAAATAGATCTACAAAGTTTATTAACAACAGTATAAAAAAAGAATGAGAGCATTTTTTATTTTCCCTGGGACTTGTACTGCTCCGTGTGGAGCAAGAAAGACTGTCAGACTTTTTTTCTAGCTAAACCACCTTTGTTCCACCAGTTGCCCTTTACTACTTTTAAATAAAAAAAAAAATCTCAACAGGCAGGCGACCGCAGCCAAGCTGACGTCATAGTCCACGAAATCATGCACAGTTGGACCGGCAACCTGGTGACCAACAGGAACTTTGAGCACTTCTGGCTGAACGAGGGCTTCACCGTGTTCCTGGAGAGGAAGGTCGGAGCGTCTCTCATCAATGACTCGGTGGAGGCCAAGAAGAGCCGGGACTTCCATAGCTTGTTGGGGCTGCAGGAGCTGAATGAGGCGGTGAGTAATGTTATATAGCGTTAAATACTAACAACCCTTCAAGACTGTATTACTAACAACATAAACAACAACTTTTGTTCTATGACTATATACAAAACATATTTATTTACCAAAAAAAAATCATGATTACGTTTTTCTATCTAACACATTTCAACTCTGTTGCCATACCTACATATGTTTGTATGACGCGACGCAGCGCATGAAGCACTGCTGCCGCCCGATCCCCACACCCTCCGTTGTTGTGCTATCGTTTACTCCGCATAGACTTCGTAATATTTAGAACGTTCAATTTAAATATTTTTATTTTTGTATGAAAATCTGATTTTTGAATGATACATTTTTAAAAGTCATAAGAACAAAAGTTGTTGTTAAGTGTTTTGCAAATAACCCTGTATAGAACGTTTTATATTATTTGAAAGCTTATATCACCTTCACATAGTTACGCGTCACGACTGGACGACGCATGAAGCGACCACGCATGAAATTCGTGACGCCAATCCCTTCAGACTTTGCGAGGCATGTGCCGCGAACGGCGCACAACAGCCTCACAAAGTGTGTGCCTTCATATTCGTGGCGAGGCATGTGCTACGCACGTGCGAGGGCAAGTTCACGTATGTAGGCAAACGCTTCAAAAGCAAAGGGCCTCAGTGCGATCATTACATTAGTTGTGAACGTAGTTGCGTAGCCTCGAGGCGCAGCACACAGTGTGGCATATTTAAATCTCTCACTGTAATCTGTAACTTTTTATCCAACTACCCGAGAAAGATGGTATTTTTTTCTATTTAGCAAGTAAAGTTCTGTATTGTATCGATACCTTGAATATTGGTCAGTGTTCACGTTATCTATAAGATATACTATGCGCAATAAATTCAATTATCTCATTTCGATACTCGTTTTCATTAGGATACTCTTTTGCGCTTAGTTAGGCAGAATAGTGCATGCAAAGTCGCGCGTCGTGTCACTAATCTATTTGAGCTGACCCTAAAAATTGTTCCTTGTATTTAAAAAGATTATGCAATCTGTTTTCAATTGTCCGGAAAGAACATATTTTATCTTTAAGTATTCAATTATTTCAGAAATGAAATGTTTGTCTTCCTAACTTTTCATATTATGTTATTATTTAAGGGGCCGGCGACCGATGAATTTCCATACAAACGTAATACCACGCTCATTTGCAGTTGGAGCATATTTCCAACATAGTATGATGATATTCGGTTATAGACAATATTTATCTAGGTTCCTACGTTGAGAATATTGGAAATATTGTTACCTAACCTAGATAAATATTGTCTATAACCGAATATCATCATAATATGTTGGAAATATGCTCCAACTGCAAATGAGCGTGGTATTACGTTTGTATGGAAATTCATCGGTCGCCGGCCCCTTAAGTGTCCTTTCTTCGCAGCTATCTGTGTTCTGGCTTGTACTAAAATATTTGTTTATTAAACCTATTTATTTATTTATGTAATCTGGGTGGATCTCTATTAATTTAGTGTTTCTGTTATGTGATAAGTCTTGAAATAACTATTTTGGTTTCTTACTAAGTACTCTAGTCTAACGAAAAATAAACGCGGTTATCACACCTAAACAACGCAGTGAACTGAACTATGTGGTATAAAAAAACATAGACAATATAGACAAGAGGGTCTAGCTGTACTTCCATAGCATAACTGCCCCTTAAAGAACTCTAAATCGTAACCTATGTTGTAGAGGTCACACAATAGTAGTTCATTAGTTGAGTAGTTTGTTGTAGCAGCTCTAATCTTAGTTAATTGAGGTGCTATTTGAAAAAAAGTGTCTGGAGTGAACTTTTTCAGTGACAAATCTTTGTTAATTTTTTTAAAGCTAGCAAAATAAAACCAATTTCAGTGTTTATGGTACACTTTATTAAAAATATAGGCCTATGTTTCTCAGTGATAAAGTAGCTTTCTACTGGTGAAAGAATTTAAAAAATCAGTCCAGTAGTTTTTGAGTTAAATCGTAACATACAAACAAAAAAAAAAACAAATATTTCTTCTTTATAATAATATATATTAAATTCATTTCTGTGAAACCTAATTGAATTGCCCACTGTAAAAAAAAAATACTTTGAATTGAAGCTGAAGGAGGTACTATGTAAAAGTACCCTCTACAATGTAACTTAGGTGACCTATAGGTTCCTATCAGGGGCAATTTTGCTATGGAATTACGGTTACACAATTTTGCACTTGCCAATCGTAGCTCACTGAGTCGTCGTGCTAACTGATTCAAAGAAATAAAATAACTAAAGCACTAAATTGCAGATCGAAGTCTTCGGCAGTACTAGTCCCTTAACAAACCTCGTGGTAGACCTTGACGGGATCCACCCAGACGATGCCTTCTCTCGGGTGCCTTACGAGAAGGGATCCCTCTTCCTTCGCTATCTCGAAGACCAAGTTGGAGGCCCCGGTAAGTCCTCAAGTGTCCTCTGTTTTTAGATTAACGATGTGTTGGGTCCTACGAATCCGTTGACGAGGCTCGTGGTAGACTTGGATGGAGTACACCCTGATGACGCGTTTTCGACTGTACCGTATGAGAAGGGATCATTGTTCTTGAGGTATTTGGAGGACAAGTTTGGCGGACCTGGTAAGTTAAGAAAAAATCACTCTTTCACAAATGAGATCGTAAAAGTTATCATTAATTCTTTCATTATTTTTATATACATATTATTTACATTTTTTAATATTACCATAAAAAGGTTTTTAAAAAATAACCGACTGGCAACAGGAGCAGGGTCCAAGCTAACCACTGCTTAGGGTTAAAGGAATCTCCTAACAAAACGCGCCGTGTCAAAGTACTCTTACACAGTAGTAGACGTAGTACAGAGTACAGGAGTACTTTCTGGATCAAGCCCTTGATCCAACTGCACAATAAGAGCCAGGTCAGATTTTGGTAGAGGCTTTTGGCTATTAAGCCATTAGCCGTCACGACTATCGGCACAATTACTGTTGTATCCACCTTCCATATGTCGACAACTTCACAAGCCAAGTTTTATTTATTACTATGAGTATGTCATGACGACACGGTTGGCGCAGTGGCTGATCATTTGGCTGCTGCGCTGTGAAACGTAGGTTCGATTTCCGCTCGAAACGAATATTTCAATGGCTTACGGATAGTTATTCCGGGTCTGGGTATGTAAACGCACTCACTGTACGGGAGAAATTGCCGATGTGGACCAACGATATTTTTAAATAAATAAAAAATTTGAATTACTGATTATGTCACATTTTAGTAAAACTAATAAAATACTTTTTCAGTAACTACAGGATTTTTTTGTAATCTAACATTATCAACTAGTTCATTCGTAATTTTAACTGTATTTTATAACTCCGATAGTTTCTTTTTTCACAATTCCCATGTCAAAAAATGTTTGTAACTAAACTAAAAGGTATGTAACGAAACATTTACCAAATTTTTTCAAATCACATCTAACATGCCACACTCTACCTTCGCAGAAGTATTCGACGACTTCCTCCGGGCGTACCTGACCAAGTTCAGGAAGAAGTCTTTAGACACTGAACAGTTTAGGAGGTTCCTACTAGACTACTTCAAAGATGAAGCGGCGCTGAAAGAAGTTGACTGGGACACGTGGCTCTACAAGAGCGGGATGCCGCCAATTATTCCTGCGTAAGTTTATATTTTGGTAAATATAATTTGTAAAGAAAAGAATATTTTGCATGTGATTGAATAGCTTACTAGGTCAGACGGTTTCCAACAAATGAAATGGGAAGCAGACCCCTCCTACGAAGCAATAACGTCTCAGATGGCCGCAACCGTAAGGTATCGGACATCATCGCTGTCGAAGGAGACGCTCCGGGCGTCAGGAGTCGCAGGGTGATTTCCGGCCACTGCAGGTGCGGGCTTGTAAATGACGAGCAATAGGTAGCTGACGGCGCGTTAGGCTTACTATCCACGGACGCTTAGCCTCATAGTCGCGTATTTGTCATTATACGATTGGTGTACGCCTGCGTCAAGCGACGAAGCAACAGCGAAACGACGACGTTGCCGCTTCGTTGACACAGTTACTTCAGAGTGTCACGAGCGCCGCAATGAGATGTCAGCTAAGCTGAAGGTGGCCGAGTAGAGCCGATGCCTGCTAGGACAGCATTCGTGTAAAAGAGTGACCGTGAATCTAGAACACTAAGGCAACTGATGGACCCCCTTCCAGTTTTACGAACTTAAACCCATTTGTTTAAGTTCGTAAAACTGGAAGGGGGTCCATCCGGAAAGTCTTTGGGTGATTAGCCAATGTGTGATAAAATATTCCAAATAATATGAGACTGGTCATCTGTTAGCTGCCAGTGGCTTAATTCAATTTCTTTTAATTATTTTTTTTCTGAACTACATTGTGCTCACAATAACAAGAAATACGTAACCGAGATAATATGTCATTCATAATATGATTTAAAAACCGGCCAAGTGCGAGTCGGACTCGCCCATGAAGGGTTCTGTAGCAGCAAGTAACATAATATAAAAGCTCTTGTAATGTGTTGTAACTTTGATCGATGTTTTAATAATAGTGTATTTTTCGATTTATGACGCATTAAAAAAAAAACTAGTTACTAGATTTCGTTCAAACCAATTTTCGTTGGTAGTTTTTATAGTAATGTACATCATATATTTTTTTTAGTTTCATCACTCTCTTATTTTAGAAGTTAGAGGGGGGACACACACATTTTACTTCTTTGGAAGTGTCTCTCGCGCAAACTATTCAGTTTAGAAAAAAATGATATTAAAAACGGGTCTACCTTTTATAGCAGAACTTTTTACGTCATAATATTGTTTTGCATAACAACGGATAGCATAAACTTCATTTCGCAGAAAATCATTTCGCATACACTCAGTTGTCATACATTCAAAACTCATAATTTTGTTAGTCAGAATCATCTTTAGGCATAATGTTTATATCCATAATAATTAAAAAGCAGAACCATCATATCGCAGAAAATTCACAGTCAGAATCGTCTTTTGGCATACATTTTATATCGATAGTCATTAAAAGGCAGAACTGATTTTTTTTGAACGGATTTTTGAAGGCAATTGGAGCTAATTTAAGATTAGTTTGACCTAAATTGTCTATATATTTTGTTTTATTTATTGAAGTGAAAACTTCTTTAGCGGCGTTGAGCACTTTTTCTGTAATGGGTATAAAATCTTAAACTCGCGTCAGGACACGTGACCTGATCGAAAAAGCGTAAGACGGATGGAATGTATGCCTGGGCCTACTGTTTCAAATATATAGATATATATAAATATATATATATATATTTCAACGTATATAGATATATTATATATATATATATATTTATATTTATTAATATATATATATATATATTTCAACGTTAATAATCAAGTTTTCACTTCTGCCGGCACTCCTGGAGTGCAACCCGTCTTTTTTATTTAATTATCATTATTCAACAAAACAGTTGATTCTGCATGTATTTACTCAATAAAACAGTTGATTGTGAAAATAAGTTGTTTTTAGTTCCTTGTAAGAAGCATTCAAACATGCAAACAAGAATACACCATGATATTACTACTAATATCAAAACGCTAACCCAAATGCTAATTACAAAAATATTGTCGGCTTGGATGCATGTAGCATGCAAACAGGCATACAACATGCAAGCAGGCATGCAACATGCAGCATGCATGCAACATGCAGCATGCAAGCAGGCATGCAACATGCAGCAGGCATGCAGCATGCAAGCAGGCATGCAACATGCAGCAAGCATTGTTTCTGTCACGGCTCCGGCGCTGCGGGGTTTGGGCGGCGCCACGCGAGCTTATCGTCACAGATGGTTTTAACGCTCACCACCGCAGCTTCGGCTTGCTGGCCGGCTTTGCCGGCCAGCCTCAGCCGCGGTGGCGGGCCTTCAAACCACCTGCTCCTCAGCTCGCGGGCCGCCCTACCCCTCCGCGCCTACGCGGGTTTAAATTACACTCTAGGGGTAGGGCAGACAAGACTGCGTAAAGTCGGTTTCGCAGCGATTCGTTTCTGTCACAAAATTTTGCAGCACAACGTATTGACTTTTTATGACACAAATTTAATTTAATATTCGAAATGCTACCAATACATGCTATATTTAGAACATTCTATGTCACTTTTGCAGACCATTCGATTTTAAATACATTGCACGTAGGTTATCTAACCATTCGACAGCATAAATTTACTTTATTTAAATTATCAGTTTTTGTTCACGCCGTAATATTGTATTTAGGTTAAATCTAATAGCTAAAACCATTTTTAGTACCTCTTGGCTCGATAGATGGCGTTGGCCGATTTAAATTCGCGCTATGGTTTCGTTACCGAGGATTGTATATAACCCCTCGGTGAAAATTAATAAATGTCTTCGTTCTGAGTACGTGGTGGTTTTATTTCAACTCCCGACTCGTCGACAAAACAGGGCGACAAGATCTTCGATGATCATAAGGTCCTACGATCCGGAACGTTTTTTGGAAAAACACAACAGGCGCCCTCTGATGTCGGAGTCGAGAACTAGAAAATAGTAATTGGTGCAAGTTTGAAGCTAAGCTGAGCGGAGCGTGGTCGACAAAGCTGAGCTGATCGGAGCGAAGTCCATGGAGCTAAGTGAGACGTAAAAAAAAAAAAAGTGTTTTAGTGATCAAAGTGCAACTTAAAAACTGTGAGTACATTTTTCTTCATTAATTGTTCCAAGTGTCAGAGACTTAGAAAAATTTTAAGAAATTTAGGACTTAGAAGAATTCTGCAAAAATTGAAGAGACCCCGAATCTATGCCCGATTTCACTTAGAATTAAAGTACAGTTTAAACACTTAGAAAAATTACCACATTCAAACACTTGGTAAATTTAAAAACTGTGAAACTTAGCAAATTGAGCACATCAAATCATTTGCTTGTATTCAGTACTTTGAATCATGGATGCTAAGTTAAGATTGTTGGATGATATTGGAAATCGCATTCAGAAGGGTCTTATTAACTTCAGAAAGTCTCCAAAAGACAGAATCAATCAACTGTATGTGGAGTCACGTTTGGAAATATTAGACAAACAGTTTGAAGATTTCGTAAAAAAACATGAGGAACTTTTGGTCAACTACACAGAGAGTGAGTTGAGTGCTACCAGTTACATGAAGAATGATGTGTTTGAGGCTGTTACCGACACTTTCATAACTTATAAAGTGGAACTAAAAAATGCTTTGCCAAAATCACTGTCTTATGTAATGAGTGATGTCTCACCGGACCATAGTCAACCAAAAGTTATGTCTATTGCCAAATTACCTAAAATAACAATCCCAGTTTTTAGTGGTGCATATCAGGAATGGTCAACATTTAGAGATTTGTTTTTGTCACTAATTGATAATAACCAGACTCTTGATGATGTTCAACGTCTACATTATTTAAGATCACAGTTGTCAGGTGAAGCATCACAGCTCATAAAGCACATACCGATCACGCATGCAAATTATAAAAAATGTTGGACATTGCTATACAGTCGTTACAATAATAAGAGATTTCTAGCTAATTGTATTCTCAAGCGCTTACTGAACCAAAAACAAATGATGGTTGAGTCATCTGTTGCTCTCAAGGAACTTTTAGATACAACAACCGATTGCTTGCATGAACTGTCAAATCTAGGGGTGCAGGTGGACGCTTGGGATATTATTATTATTTATTTAGTTAGCTCCAAGTTGGACGTTGAGACTCGGAAGCAGTGGGAATTGCAGGTAAGTCAATCTTGCGAGGAACTTCCCACCTTCAAAGATTTTCAAGACTTTTTGGAAAAACGTTTTCGGGCTTTAGAATTTGTGGAACCTCAAAGTAACAAGTCTAAAGGTAGTACTAGTACTAAAGCGTGTCACGTCGTTTCAAAATTACACTGTCCCCATTGTTCTGAGGAGCATCTCTTGTGTCATTGTAAAAAGTTTGCTCAGGAGACTGTTGATCAGCGTCGTCAAATAGTTAAATCCCATGGTTTGTGTTTCAATTGCCTTCGCTCAAGCCATCTTAATATTAATTGTCGAGTAAATACTAAGTGCAAAATTTGTAGCAGAAAGCATCATTCACTCTTGCATCTAAAAACAAATTCAGAAGTAGAGACGAGCTCTACCGCGTCTCCTATGCAAAAGGAAACACCACAGAACGAGACCACGGCTGAACCTCATATTTCAACCCATTTTGCTCAAAATACTCATAGTCAGGTCGTACTGGCTACAGCCATAATTAAGGCTAGGTCGAGTAATGGGTTTCCACAAGTTTTGAGAGCCCTGTTAGATCAGGGCTCACAAGCTTCGTTTATTACAGAATCGGCGGTTCAGTTATTAAAGTTAAAAAAGATAGCAGTCAAAACGTCTATCTCAGGTGTGGGTGGAGGTCAATGCGATCTAACGTCAAAGTTTACGGTTGAACTAAACATTCAGTCATTACACGATCCTGACTTCACCTTACAAATTAAAGCATATGTGCTGAGTAAGGTAACTACGATTTTACCTGAAAGGAAATTTACATTGGTGGATTGGCCAGAGCTAAATAATATGAATTTGGCTGATCCAAATTTCAATAAACCTAACAAAATAGATATTTTGTTAGGGTCGGGAGCCTATGCCAAAGTCTTAAAAGAAGGCTTAATCAAGGACCCTATGGGTAAAACTATGGCTCAAGATACTTACCTTGGCTGGATCATATCGGGAGAAGTCAGCGATGTAGATGGAGTGACGTCTTGTCACAATGTAATTCTAAGCATGCACGCTAAGGTCGAAGAAAACGAGATCCTGAAAAAGTTTTGGGCACTAGAGGCAGAGCCAACAGGCTCTGAAAAGTCAATTCTTAGCCCTGAAGAGCAAGCATGCGAGGATCACTTTGCTGCTACCACATGTAGGGATGCAGAAGGCCGCTACATCGTAAAATTGCCTTTTCGGTCCAGTAAAACACCCTGTAATACAAAGGTATATGCAACACAGATAGACGATCAGCCGAGTGAATTGATGTGGTCTAGATTTTCATCGTTCCGTAGACTAATCAGGACTCTGACCTATTGCAGACGATTCCTGAAATTAAAGATAGCCAGAGAAACACGGACAAAGCTGCCGTCTTACCTTACAGCTTCCGAGATCGCGGATACCATGCATTGCTGTCTCAAGCAGAGTCAAAGTGTTTGGTTTGAACGAGAGATCAAGGCTATCCAAGCTGGAAAAGACGTCAACAAAACCAGCCGTTTGTCATCGTTAAATCCTTATTTGGATGACAAGGGTTTGATGAGAGTAGGGGGTAGAATCCAATATTCAAAACTCGGTGAGGATAGGAAGCATCCTATCATAGTTTCTTGTCAGTCCCATTTGTCAAGATTACTTATCTCAGATGCTCATGAGCGCGTACTACATGGTGGACCTCAACTGACTCTTAACTTTCTTCGCTCAAAATATTGGATCGTTCGTGGGAAGAATATGATCAAGGCTCACATCCGCGATTGCGTGCCATGTATTCGTCATGCAGCTGTAACACGTAATCAATTAATGGGTCAGCTACCATCTTGCCGAGTGACTCCGAGTAAGCCCTTTCTTCATTCAGGTGTCGACTACGCGGGACCAATTCAAATACGAACAGCAAAAGGTCGTGGACATAAGTCCTATAAGGGTTACATCTGTCTGTTTGTATGCATGGCAACCCGCGCAGTGCATATAGATGCGGTCTCTGACCTGACCTCTCAAGGCTTTCTTGCTACATTTAAACGCTTTGTTGCGAGACGAGGTCACTGTAGTCACCTTTACAGCGACAATGGTACCAATTTTGTAGGGGCATCCAAAGAGCTTAAGGCAATGTTTCGTGATGAGTGTGCTTCTCTTCCTCAAGAAATTGCCTCAGCCTTGGCCAATAATGGAACCGAATGGCATTTCATTCCACCTCAATCTCCTAATTTTGGAGGTTTATGGGAGGCTGGAATGAAAAGCACAAAACATCACCTCAAGCGAGTGATTGGCGAGTCGACTTTGACCTTTGAGAAACTGAGCACAGTCCTATCCCAAATTGAGGCATGCCTGAATTCCAGACCTATATCACAGTCTAGTGTGGATTCATCAGACCCAAACCCACTAACACCGGGACATTTCTTAGTCGGTCAGCCACTGGTAACAGCACCAGATTATGGTTATGAGCATACAACAGTCAACAGCTTAAGACGTTGGCAATTGACACAAAGAATGATTCAATCATTTTGGAAACGTTGGTCTCAGGAGTATTTAACAATGTTTTTTCAACGACACAAGTGGGCTAAAAGTACGCGCGATCTGAAGGTTGGGGATGTTGTCCTCGTAAAGGAAGACAATTTACCACCTGCCAAGTGGTTATATGGCAAAGTAGTGGAAGTACACCCTGGCAAAGATAATTTAGTGCGCGTAGTTACCCTTCAGTGTAAGGACTCCCGAGTCAAACGCCCAACTTCTAAGTTATGTCTGTTACCTGTTAACGATGAATGATGCGTTATTTTACTGTTTTACTTTTATTTCATTTTTTTTTTTATATAATATACAGTCCACTCAGATGATGTTTGTTGATAAACCTAATTTACCTTTTACTTATGGCTTTATGTAATATTTGTGACAAGAACATTGTGATCTCTGAACACCAAAGATTTTAGTGTAAGAGAAGTTATTATGCTTTCACTCTTGATCACGTCATGGTGGGCGGTTTGAAAGGACTAGGTCCTTGGTGGGCGGAATGTTCACGCCGTAATATTGTATTTAGGTTAAATCTAATAGCTAAAACCATTTTTAGTACCTCTTGGCTCGATAGATGGCGTTGGCCGATTTAAATTCGCGCTATGGTTTCGTTACCGAGGATTGTATATAACCCCTCGGTGAAAATTAATAAATGTCTTCGTTCTGAGTACGTGGTGGTTTTATTTCAACTCCCGACTCGTCGACAAAACAGGGCGACAAGATTCCATATATTATAAGTTTTTGATGTTTTGAACACTAATTTTTACAAGAAGATACATCTATTTTATATTTTATTTTTGATGTTCAAATATGCACCCATACCAAATAATCGTATCTCTAAATAAATGTTATGCTAAACAAAATTATGCATAATATTAATTATGGCAAAGGTAATCATGCGAAACAAAATTCTGCCAAGATAAAAGTATGCCATTGTAAATTCGGACACGTAAATATTCTGCCAAACAAAAGTTATGCTAAATAATTTTTATGCCTTAAAAATATTCGATTAAATAAGATTATGCCATGTGAGTTATGCCAAATAAAAATCGGAGTATCAAGATTCTGCCAAATAGAAGGAACCCATTAAAAACTTCAGTATCATTTTTGAAGACCTATCCATAGATACCCCATACGTATGGGTTTGATGAAAAAAACATTTTTGAGTTTCAGTTCTATGTATGGGGACCCCCAAAATTTATTGCTTTTTTTTCTATTTTTGTGTGAAAATCTTAATGCGGTTCACAGAATACATCTACTTACAAAGTTTCAACAGTATAGCTCTTATAGTTTAGGAAAAAAGTGGCTGTGACATACGGACGGACGGACAGACAGACAGACAGACAGACATGACGAATCTATAAGGGTTCCGTTTTTTGGCATTTGGCTACGGAACCCTAAAAAGTGTCCATGGAGTTTCTTGCGCGTTTTTCTCCATAGAGATCTACGCTTTGGAACGTGCAATTTCGCTTTAGTTTTTTTGTACTAACTGACATTTGAGTATTCAAAAGGGCCTGCAAATAGTCTATTTGAATTTTTTTATGCTTTTTATTAATTTGCTTCCATATTTACTTTCACAGTTACGACACAACAATGACAAAAGCAATCTCGACGCTGATCGTGAAGATTAACGACACTAGCGCGGCGATATCCCACGAGGACGTGAAGACGTTCACGCCGCACCAGATGATACACCTGCTGCAGCGACTCATCGACCAGCCCGCCTTGCCGCTCGACAGGCTCATTATGCTGGGCGACGAGTACAAGGTCAACGGGAATAAGAACAGCGAGATTCTTTATAGGTGGGTAGTTGGATATTATTTTTGATGAGACCTGGGACTGGCCTTATAATGTTCCCTCTGTTGGGACTTAGGCCTCCTCTCTAGGAGAAGGAATGGGCCGTAATCCAACACGCGGGCCCGGTGCGTGTTGATGGATGTCACATGTCTTCGAATTTTTGGTTCTAAGACATGCCGGATTCCTCACGATGTTTTCCTTAACCGTTTTGAGAGCAGCGGTGATGAATTAAATTACTATGCTAGGACTGGAACAATTTGCCTGCAGCAATTTTCCCGTTTTCCCGGTCGTTGGGGATGAAAGGTTCTAGAGTGACTAATATGTACCGGAAGGCGCAGCCTCCCACAAAATGGACCGATGACTTAGTGAGGACACCAGGCTCTTCGCGGGAATCTGATGAAGCCGAGACGCACAGGAACAGCCATGATGGCGATGCTCTGGGAAGGTCTATGACCAACTGTGGATGTCTATCGGCTGAAAGTATAATAATGACGATGGTTTTCCCATCTGATTATAATTTAGATGTCTTCAAGGCTAGAGTGAAAAGGTTCGTAATAAGCTAGTGCGCTTCACCATCAACGTTTCCACCACTGCTTACGGGATACTTATGGGATCGCAGTCACTAGTTTATACCGATAATAAAAAATATACCCCTCTAGAATTTTCTTCTGAGCTTATATTCAAGCATGACTGTTCCAGTGTGAGTGATTAAGAATCTCTGTTTAACAGTATTGTGGAAAGATCAGCGCACATCTGTCGAGGTACATGGCTGCGTGGTTGTAACTACCAAATAAATATCGGCATTGTGTCGCTTAAAATAAAGTCGAAATTTAATAACCTGACTCTAACTTGAGGTTTGACTTGAAAAGGATTTATTTATTATGTTTCTCTCATAAAGCACTGCAGTATTGTTACAACTTTTAACTTAATTTTATCTCTTTCCCAGATGGTTAAGACTGTGCGTCAGAAGCAGAGACCTAAGCAAGATTGACGAAGTATTCAACTTCGTAAATAGCCAGGGCCGCATGAAGTACGTCCGTCCTCTATACAGAGACCTCTATGCCTGGGAGGACGTCAGAGAGCAGGCCATAGACAACTTCCTCAAGAACGAGAAATACATGATGCATGTTTCTGCCTACACCCTGAGAAAGGACCTCCACCTCGCTGAAACTAATACAGAATAGTATTTTTACACGTTTATATTGTAAGATAGTGTAACTATAATTATATGCCATACTTATATACACTTTAATAAAATTATTATTTTATGACGGTTAGTGTTAGTTTTATTTTACCATATTTGATCAATATTCTAAATGGATCTCTTCATGAAATGGATTGACGAGCACCTGTCGCGTGAGAGCCGGTTCACATTAGGTCGGACCGACAGTTTACCGTTCAGCGATTGTCAGTTGTTGCTGTTCACACTAGACGCTGCCGACCCGACCTAATGTGAACACCACTGTCGGCACGGTCGTTTTACTGCCCGGATCGTCACAAAGCAGTCAGTCGTGAGTTGGCTTTTGTAAACGATGGATGACGACGACGTTTTAATTGTAATGTGGTATTTAAATAGAATGCAGAAGAAAGGAAATATTGGGTGCATCCAATTATTGCCCAGCGAAATGAAATTGGAACATTTCAAACTTTAATTGGCTCCGCCACTTCGCACCGACCAATGTGAACGGCGCTATACTTGCCAGTACGCCAAGATTATGCCGATCCGACAGAAATCGTGGCTGAACGGCCGGTAAAAGTGTCGGCTCTGTTAGTTTTGTCGGATATGTGAACGGCGCTATTGAAATACTTAAATCCAATATGGATCCGTCACTTTTGTCGGCCCGATAAAACTGTCGGTCCCACCTAATGTTGACTGGCCTGTTGGTCTAGTGGTTAGTGACCCTGACTGCTATGCCGGAGGTCGTGGGTTCCATCCCCACCCAGGACAAATGTGATGAGCATGATCATTTGTTCTGTGTCTGAGTGTAATTTATATATAATATGTATGTATTTAGAAATATATGAGTTATGTTTATCAGTTGTCTAGTACCCATAACACAAGCTCTGCTTAGCTTGGGAGTAGACGGCGTTGTGTAATAGAAGGAATATTATTATTAATGTGAACCCGCTCTGACAGCTTGTGTGTCGTGCGCGACGGTCCCCGTCACCGAAACCGGATTATGCCCTACGCAGTGTCGTTAGTTCAAGTTTAACGGTGTGCGTGTAGTCGTGTTGGTGTTCAGTCCTAATTTCCATTAGGACATAAAAGAAAAACCGCTACTCCAATTTTCAGCCATTGTGTGACGGATATTATGAACTTTAATTATCAGTCCGCAAGGATATTTTAGGGCCACATGGTAAAAATCTACGAGTTCACACAATGCGTCTCAAGAAGTTGAGAATTGATTCGCATCACATATTGCGTTGTTTTCTGAACCGAATATTGCTTTGGTTCCGCATTGCAAGTTTCTGTAATGCGCCATCTTGTCGCATCGCAATGTAGTTACATTTAAAAAAAAAAACAAAGGACGTATTGTTTTTTGAAAAATGTAATTGCAGCGCATGTTTCTGCATCCGATGGATGGATTTTATACCGAAGAGAATGTAAAATTAGCTTGCGTTTCCGAACTAAATGAGAAGTGTCTAAAAAGTTTGACACTAGAGTTAGACATTGACATAAAAATCTAACCTAAAAATAAAAATTATTATTGTAGGCTTTCTAGCTTTGTAGTTTTTCGAATTAACACTCTTTTTAATTACAGGAGTAGAGTGTCAAAGCTATGTCTGCAGCTAAAAGAGTCCAGGTAACTTTATTTTAACACTTTTTGAGTCAATTTTCTGATATTGCGGTGTTGAATAACAATTTTCAAATATGAACCTAACCTAACAAAAACATTGTAAATTTCAGCAATGGGCTACTTTTGCTCGTAGTTGGCATATATTTGATTGCAAATGGCAGGATCCTTACGAGTCTGCTAACATTATAAAGAAATATCTGATGGGTTTACATAAGCCTATCTATCATCCTATGAACGACTGCGGGGATGTTGTGGTGTGTATCAACAGTCGGGATATCGCGCTGAGAGGTGACGAGTGGCGCAAAAGAGCATATTTCCACCACACTGGGTATCCTGGAGGGGCTACATGGACATTAGCGTGGGAACTTCATAATAAAGATCCCACAATGGTAAGAATGAATACTTTGAATAAAAAATTCTTATTCTACTTGATGCATAAGTTTTCTGACTGAAGCAGATTCTTCTGCTTGATGATAAATGAAGCCTTGGAAGACTACATTCTTACTATCCTATTTATTTTTCTAATAAAACTTCATGCAATACAATTGCGCGAAGATTTTATGCAAAAATCAATAATATTGTATCTCATTGCAAAAACTAGCTTTTACGCTCCAAAAATATAGCCTATGTTACTCAGAAATAAAGCAGCTTTCTTTCGGTGAAAAAATTTTAGCCAGTACTTTCAGAGATTATCTTCCTACAAACAAAAAAAAAAAAAGCAAACCTTCCCTCTTCATAATATTAGTGTAGACTAGAATATTAGATTCTGCCATCGCTTCCCAAGCAGTTTATTTACAAAGACCAGCTGCCAGCAACTCCACCTCTCTTCCTTTATAGAAAATGATGTCAAAAGAACATACTCACCTCACCTTACGTTTCTACAATAAGCATGTATTATTTTATTAGTCTAAACCTCTGAAATTAATTACTCTGTCTATTGGTGAAAATCATATGAAATTAGTTCAGTAGTTTTTGAGTTTAATGCAAACAGACAGTCAAATATTGTAGGTGACTTTGTTTTATAATTTATGAAAGGATCACTTATAAACACAGTATAAGTTAGGAGAGAAAATAGCTTTAAAAGTTTCATCATCATCATTTTAGCCAAAAGATGTCCACTGTTGGTCATAGGCCTCCCCCAAGTGACGCCACAATGAACGACGGCGAAAGTTTATTGACAATATAATAATAATACCTCTTCCAGATCATTAAAAAAGCAGTATACAGAGCAATGAAGGGCAATCTCCAAAGACGCCACACCATGCAGCGACTCTTCATTTATCCAGGTGAAAATGTGCCTGAAGATGTCTTACAAAATGTGACTAATCAGATCCGGCAGATACGCCTTGTACCAACTAGGCTCGACCATATACCTGAAGAAGTTACAAACACCTATCCTAAAGTTATGGATTATCCTGAAGACTATGTACTGAAATAAACAGTTTTAATGTTATGTAAATATTAGTAGATAAGATTAGATTGTTAATAAATTAATAAAGATGAATCACTTGGCCTCTTACTTCAAAACATTTCCCTACTTTTGCAGGCAATCAGTGGAGTAGTTACAATTGCCTAAACGGATCTTGAGCGCTCGGCGTCAGAGTGGAGATCGCTTTGCGCATTCCATACATTGGCGAGCCAATCGTCTTCGTTGTTAGATACATGCAGCGACGCAGAGAACGAATCAGGAGTGACGATGATCACTGACACTCCCCGCCCCCGCGTCTCATTTCGCACCACTAAAGAGACCGAATATTTAACTTCTGCGCAACCGCTCAAGATCCGTGACGGCAATTGTAAGTGTGGGCGAAACGGCCCCACTCGCGATTAAAGGCGCAATAACGAGCGATGGCTCTTTAAGTGTGAGGTTTAAATTTCATGCTACACATACGCACATACACGGCCTCGAGCAAGTGTTACAATCTAGTACTTGACTGCGATCCCGCCTGATGGTAAGCAGTGATGCAATCGTTGATGGTGAGGCGCACTAGTTTATTAAGAGCCTATTCACTCTAGCCTTGAAGATACCCAAATTATAATCAGACGGGAAGAGCGCAGCAGGCAAACTGTTCCATTCCTTTGGTGTACGCGGTATAAATGCTCATCACACAAACCATTGTCCTAGGTGGGAATTGAACCCACGACCTCCGGTATAGTAGTCAGGGGCACTAACCACTAAACTAACATACCAGTCACATAATAATAATGGAAAGCATACTTAGTTATACCAAGTGTATAAATCTATGGTTATACCTACAGTATAAGCGCAGTAACGTGTTTTAGGAACCAAATGGCGACGTGCGTGTGCGAGAAGAGTGTAGTATGCGCGAACGTTCGCAAAGGCTAACTTCACGGCCGCCATCATTCGTGAATTGTACTGTACAATAATAGTACATTTTGATACAAGAACGTTTGTCATTGCGGCCGAGGCGGAATCCACACGAGCCGAAGCCCAGTGTGTTATGAAGGTGAGGGCTCCAGTGACAAATTTGCACGTGTTTCAAACGACTTTTCAATAGACTCACTGAAATGAATAAATGGAGTTTGACCGGCGACTCGTGGGGGACGATGCGCGCCCTGCTTGATACGATATATGTAATAACATTATGGCGGAGGAGAGCACGCGCACATTTTTGCACTTGTGCAGGAAATAGCCTATTGCGTGCCTGTAAGCGGTGCGATAAGAGCGGGTTTTCGAGTGAGTGTATTGAAAAAATATTTTCATCCTCACACATACCTACATACATTCGCCATATCACATTCCAGACGACATTATTCTATCATTCATTCTTATGTTATTTTCTTCTGTTATTTAAAATTCCTGTACTAGGTTAAATATAAATATTGTCCTCATTTGTTCATAAGCTTCACTATTTATAAACCCAGAGGACATTTAGGTACCATTCATTCTTTGTTTTCTTTTATTATTTAATATTCCTTTACTTATGTAATTGTTTTAATAGAAACATTGTCTTCGTTCGTCATGAGCTTCACTATTTATAAACCCAGAGGACATTTACTATTCACTCTTTGTTTTCTTCTATAATTTAAAATTCGTTTACCTACTTGTTTTAATAGAAAAATTGATTTCTTTAGCTCCTACTTGTAGACCCAGCAAAATACAGGTACCTATCTAGCCTAGTCCGGCATAACAGTCAGGGCCACTAACCACTAGACCAATAGGTCAGTCTCTGAGAGTTGTTAAGAGCGTATAAAGACTAAGAAACACATGGCCTTTAAACAATGTCAAAAAAACAGAATATTGTCTTTAGGGCTGAGTATTCACATAATATTGCATGCCCTTGAGCATAAATTGTTTCACGAAATTTAAATACTTGAGCTATTTAATTATGTATTTCGATACTATTTGATGCTCACAATAGTGAATTTATAGCAATTGGGAGTCAAACCATATGCGATTTCATTTGTTATCAGAATTTTAGTCTTAAAATATGGTTTACAAAATTCACCTTATTATCCACTAAAAAAAGACTGGACCCAGTATGGAATCCTGAGGTACTCCGTTATAAGTACTTTAAATTCGAATTGGGTAAAAATGTTTTCCGCCTACTTGCATTAATATCACTCTTCAAATCACACGTTAGTCAGTGAGCCAGTAATTTTATCTGTTTCTAATCAATGGTTTTAGGCTATCGATTTGTATTAAATTTGGTTTTTCCACATGATTAATTACAAGGATTTTATAATTAAAGAATTATCTTATCAGACACTTAGCTAAAGTTAGTGGTAGGTATTTCCTTTTCTTGAATTGTAAACAAGTCGTGGATTTTGGAAATTGTTTTGTTTTCACTTACTTTTTTTCCGCTTTTCTACCAATTTAATCTAAGAAGCACCGTTTCATAGTTCTACACGTAGTATTTTAATTTGTTGGAAAATTAAAATAAAATAACTTCATAATCTAGTCTTACGCTTATACAAAGCTATTTTTATAGAAAAGTGTGAAACGTCAAACGGTGCTTCTTAGATTTGGCGTACTTTAGTTAGAATTATTTGCTTTAGTTAGGGTCAATGCTCTCTAGTTTCCCCTGCAAAAGGCAACTGGAGGATACTATGTGTTATAATCAGTAAAAGTCTGACGCTTTGTCTTGCTCTACCCAGAGCGGGAGAAATCATTTGATGATATCCCAGGTAAAAAAGGCGTATGAATTAAGAGAACGCAAATAGCCAGTGTATTGTTTGGTAATTTTTTATTGTAGATCTGATAAATTATAGACTATTATTTATATAGAGATTGTGTTAGTAGGTAGAGATAAATTTAAAATTGTGACACAATCAGAATTGCGACAGACGAAATTTTATTTTACGTTGTGCTTGTCGTTTACATTTACAAATTAACGCCAATTGGGGTCATCGAAGATCTTGCCGGGATACCTGGGGATTTCATTGTCAGCGTTGTCGACAAAGTTTACTGGTTCGGGAATAATCTCATCTGCGTTAACATCCTGCGGAGCAACTTCGTTGTCAATGTTCTCAGCGACATCTACGAAGTTGACAGCGTCACCGGCGACTTCCTCTTCAGCGATTTCGTTGTCAATGTTCTCAGCGACATCTACGAAGTTGACAGCGTCACCGGCGACTTCCTCTTCAGCAACTTCGTTGTCAATGTTCTCAGCGACATCTACGAAGTTGACAGCATCAGGGGCGACTTCCTCTTCAGCAACTTCGTTGTCAATGTTCTCAGCGACATCTACGAAGTTGACAGCATCACCGGCGACTTCCTCTTCAGCAATTTCGTTGTCAACGAAGTTGACAGCATCACCGGCGACTTCCTCTTCAGCGATTTCATTGTCAATGTTCTCAGCGGCATCTACGAAGTTGACAGCGTCACCGGCGACTTCCTCTTCAGCGATTTCATTGTCAATGTTCTCAGCGACATCTACGAAGTTGACAGCGTCACCGGCGACTTCCTCTTCAGCGATTTCGTTGTCAACGAAGTTGACAGCATCACCAGCGACTTCTTCTTCAGCGATTTCGTTGTCAACGAAGTTGACAGCATCACCGGCGACTTCTTCTTCAGCGATTTCGTTGTCAATTTTCTCTGCTACATCTACGAAGTGGACAGCATCAGGGGCGACTTCCTCTTCAGCGATATCATTTTCAAACACAACGTAATCTACGACATGAACGTGGTCCACATCATCGGCCGGCTCCATAGCCTCAAAAACTGCTTCGGCATCATAAGGCACCTGCTCCTCTGCTAGTTTGAGGGCTTCAATAACTTCCTGGGGGACGAACAGAGGTCTGATGTCCACTGGTTCAAACATAGGAACGTACTGCACGTCTTCGAATTCGGGCTGAGGAGCCTCTGGCATGACGACAGGGCGGACCAATGGGGTGGCCAGAGCCACAGAGGCAAGTGCTAGTACGATGAGGAGTTTCATATTTGCTGAAAATAAACAATACAACAGTAAGAATGTATTCATCAATTTGATTTATGATGGATTCCGTGATCTTGTTAGTCTAGAGATTATGAATCGGCTTAACGTATCACAAGTTCTTGAAACTAATAGTCTTATCTATTGTTAAAATAGGGTTATGATTAATGGGATCCGGTAGGCAAGGTGACTTGATTTTGAAACCACTTTATGATAGCTCCATAATTTCGTCACAACATGTAAAAAAAGTATAATAAATACACAAAAGTTTAGAAGTTTAAACAACAGAAAAAAGACATTGCGTAATCCATGAGATATCTGCTTCTTCAAGACAATGGACTTTTAAAGTGCCAATTAAAATCGTAATACTTTAGCAAACAAAAATAAAAGATTGCACATAGAAGAAACGAAAAACAATACCAACGTAGATAAATATTTTTTAAATTAAAAGATATAAGAAAATCAAGAACAATGAACTCACCTGTGCGTTTTATTGTCCAACAAATAAAACTGTTTTTAATTACGTTTACTTTTTAATATATAGGTATCTTGTTGCGCTTATCCTAATCTTACGATAAGTCTATCGTTGATCTGATTTGTCCACGTATTTTGATTTTTCAATTAATACCTTATTAGTACCTACATAATGACTAAAGCAAGCTAAATGTAATTAAACAAATGAATTATCTATACAACAAAAAACAGCATTATTATCGTACCATCATCTTTGGAGAATAATTCTCAGTGGTTGAACACTAATTTATTGTCTAATTTTATCCTCATCTAGCAATATTTGGGCTCGACAAAGATAAGGATTTCTGTGCAAATAAATATTCCAATAAATAGTTAATTTAACCGCTTGTTTTGAGTCAAACAGAGCCAAAATAAAATGGTTTCTCGGAAAAATGTAGATAATTCCTCGAAAACTCTAAACGAAATACCAACGTGAGTAATTGAAATGGATAGGTACCCGGCATGCCATAATTATGGCAGTAAGTCCCCACTTTGAGGAGTGACTGGAAAGACCTCACGGCGTCCTCACCTTCCGCATGACACAGCTTCTCACAGGACATGGTCAGTTCGGGAGGTTCCTGCACCGGATTCTAGTGGAAGAAAAGCCCGGGAGTCACCAATGTGTGGCCCGCCCAAAGGATACGGTGGAGCAGTATTGCTAGCAAAGGAGGCAAAGGCCCTCACGCCCCAGCCGCCGGGATCTCGGTCTCGATTTTCATTCAATGATCATTTACTCATGCTGTAGAGTCGTCATTGGTTCATTTCCATAGTTACCTGTAATTCGGACGTAGTTCTGAACTGTATGTGCTGAAAAAAAATTACCTATACGATATTCTGTCATTCACTGTCTCTATCGTCTGTCCGTTACTCTGTCAGTATGGTCCAGAATTCATTTTTGTATTTTAGTGATCCAACGCCAAATGAAAACTAATTCCGTTCATACAAAGGGCCCATAAGTAAGAAAATATTCTGTTCTACTCCAGCCAAGCCTATTCTCATTCTCTCCACCACCATTTATATTGTTCTTCTTCTCAATCTACTACTCTTCTCATCATTACGGCAATCATACATACTAAAGCCACCGATGCCTTTTTAAATTTTCCTCGTTCATAAACTACAAACCTCATTTTTGATTTACAACAGCAGTCGGGTTATCAACAACTGATTTATCAATATTTTTGTCTTAGAGATTATTTGCTTACAGTAGGTGCTAAAAATCATACATTAGGTAGATTAAGGGTTTATAATATAATTTGCTTTAATTATTATCTTTCCAAAACGCAAACATTACTCATAGTTCTAGACGGTTATTTATCACTCGATCTATTAATAGGTACACCTTATTTAAACTAGAGTAGGATAAAAAGAATATTAATTGGATAATGTCAAACCATCGTCATGAAAATATTATTATACTCGCTGACTCGGTGAACTTCGTGTCACATAACAGGCAATTAATTTAGTAGGTTATGTCTTTCGGTATATTCAACCGATTAGCATAGCATAGTCAGGCTTTTTAATGTTCCCACTGCTGGGACTCAGGCCTCCTCTCTATATGAGAGGGAATGGGCCGTAATCCACTACGCGGGCCCAGTGCGGGTTGCTGGCACACATTTCTTTGAATTTTTGGTTCTAGGACACAGGTTTGGTTCAACCGATTGCGATGAAACAAAGCCTAAGTAATATATCAAATTACACGCAATTTTAATGTATAACAGTTATCTACATCGATTTCGTACATATCACGTGATGCACAACTACCTACAAACAGATTTATTGTATGTATACCTAGATGTATTTACTAGTTTACTCGACAAACATTGTTCTAACATATTATTAAAAAAAATATCAAAGAAAAAATGGAGGGTAAAAAATAGGCTACGACCGATCCTCGGACCTACCGAATATACACAAGATTTTTAGATATTAGATGTATTTATTACATAGTATAACAAACAGTCGCTACGTCCTCTGTCTGTTTCTTCGTTCACATTCTACAGCCTAATATGTATTAGGCACCTAGCTTCCTGCATCCGGTTACTGCTCCGCGCTTATTGGTTTCAACAAATCATATTTGTTTAGCTTATTATTATTACACAGTATACAGTAAAGTCAAAGTCAAAACGTTTATTGCAAACCAAGTGTACAATGACATTATATTCGTTTAGTGCTTACGACTTATCAGCCTTTTTCAAGCTTTGCAATAGTTTATGATACGCTTGCCCTTATCATCCCAATTTAGCGTGCATACCTGTAACCCAAGGTTTTTATGATTTTAACGCCCTAGGTACCTACTTATCTACTGGACTATAATTACTTAGGTATTTATAGTTTACTAGCTTTTGCCCGCGGCTTCGCCCGCATGGCATTAGGTACATAAGGAATCGGGATAAAAGGTAGCCTATGTTCTTTTCTATGTCAAAGGCTATATGCATGCTAAATTTCATCCAAATCCGTTCAGCCGTTATTGCGTGATTAAGTAACAAACATCCAAACATCCACACTTTCACATTTATAATATTAGTTAGGATAAGAAATTATAATTACATTTCTGTCCGAAGTTATCTCAGTTTAAAGTGGCTTGTTTCATAAAAAAGCAACTTCAAGGTAACGACATAATAAATAGTATCTGACAGTTATCCTCTTAACCATTTGGCCATTTTGTCTCATTCAGGAAAAACCTAATCGGCAATATATCAGTACAGGTATTGATATGCGGATTATAAATTTAATTAATTTTTATAATACACTGAAATGTCTATTGCGAAATTTTGATGATGCACCTTATTACAGTATGTATCAGAAATATAGGTTCTGCCAGGGGCTTCGCCCGCGCAAATGTAGACTACATTGATTTGTAACTAATGGGTCTCTGTATAGACCTTGGATAATTTCATCCCTTGGGCGTGAATTGTAAAAAACCTCTTGTTTTTTTATTATTAATGATAGGCATGCGTTTGACCACCATCTCACCTGATGGTAAGCGATGATGTGGTCGACGAAGAAGCACGCTTGCCTAGAAGAAACCTATTCACTCTCGACTCCTAAGTTGTAGCTATCAGGGAACACAGATTCCGGCAGGGAATTCCACTTCTCCTTGTAGGGTCGAAATTGCGTAAAGCGGGCATTTGCGTGGTCCCATATAAAAGTACTCCATTGCGGGGACCCGCGCAGGTATCAATAGCGGGGATCGGGACCCCGCGCCCCTTTCGCTACGTAATAATATATTAGGTTCTCCATCGATACGCCCTGCAGTTTTGGCTGTGCATTGATAAGTCAATCAAAGTCTCCTTTTATACGTATATAGATTACTTTTATTGACTAACACCCACCTGTGTTCCTTCAGTGCCCTTTGCGTTCGTCGCGGTAACTCAGATTGTATCTAATATGGGGTTTGTAAAGAATAATACAAGCGCATTGAAATGGAAACCAACATTATATACTTTATCCATAATTATTCATCTCTTCCATTACACCAAATTACCACTAAAATATATTTGGCAATATAAAAAATAAGGAATACATTAGACTCGATTTTTTTTTTCAATCATACTACCTAATATTCATATCTAAGGTAAATATTGTGTTACGGTCAGAGTAATGAATTCGGACATACTGAAATTTACACGTTACGATTATAAAACTACAACATATAATATAACGTAATAATAATACCGTACAGACGTCGGTATCATATAACAAAACATTTCAGATAATTTCTAATCGTACTATGAACTAATATAAAATCTCCAATTTAATACTTTGACTGTAACATACGCATAACCATTCTTTTGGAATACAATTCTAATATGCAATATCTAGTCTTACAATTAAGATAAAAAAAAAACAAATGACTATATAAAAATATACAGAGGTGATAACAAATTCTTAAGAATAGTTTTTATGCGAAATTAAAATGACGAAGCGATGAGCGTGCTTGAGATGAAACTATACTTTTGGCATAGAGAATAGAACCGACCATAGATAAGTTTAGAAGAATATGTCACAATTGTTGTTTTGTGTAAGTTCGAGACATTCAATGAATGAAAAATACAAAAAATATTATCTTAACATTATTTATCATAAACATAGCAATAAAATACCGAAACAGAGAGATAATTTAAAAGTGTGTGACATTTTTTTTATAAGTTTTCAAATTCCCAAAAACAAAATACTTTATTTCTTAAATTTTTGATAGGTTCATCACAAGTTATAAATAGCAAATAATATAAATTATATTTTAGTACACAAACGAAAGATTCCTTAAAGGCAATTGTCGATAAAAAACGAGTAAGTAATACATCACATTTTCATCTACATATTATATTATTTAATTAATAATAATATAAATTAATTGAAGCCCGACTGAACATGTGCGAAGCAAACAAATGTAGGATGTTCATTAGTTTGACATAATTTATAATGTTTATAGCAAGATAAGATAATTATTACTATAGGTACAATTATATTAGCGAAAGTCCGTAGACGTAGTAGGTATCGATACCTAACGACGATAAAAAACAAAAAAAATATAGTTACAAAATTGAAAAAAAAATTCACCGATAACGGAAACGTTTTTTTTTACATTTTAAAAATCTATTGTTTACTGACCGACTTAAAAAAAAAGAAGGTTATATGTTTAGCGGTGTGCATGTATGTTTCTATGTATGTTGACAGATTTCTTATATTAATTTATACAGTTAATACGTGTTAATTGAAATAAAAAGAAAGACAATCCCGGAAGAAATGAATGTGAAAAACCCAAAATTTTATTGCCGAAATGAAACCTTCGGTCGGTCACTTTTGTTTTATCGTCATTAAATTGGAATCCCAGTACGTCTGCAGATTTTCGCTCAAGACTTTGCGTTGCACCCCATCGGTGTTAAGCAACAAATACAAAGGAGATAGCAACATTAAAACCATACATTTGCAAAACATTTAAATTGGTCTATCTACGAGTATACTACACTTACGCCCCGCGTAAGATATATAAAACTTTATGGTATTAACCATAGAGTTTTACACAGAGATGTTAAATAGAGAGTTATTAAAACAAAACTGGGAAAGTTGAGTCTCCAAAACATACAGGAACGGAACTCGAGACAGTCATATATATGGGGGGAGGGAAGTTGCTCGCGTCCGTAGGATTTACCATCTTTTCCTAGATCCACCCTACACGTCTCCCCTGGGTGGTGCTAAACGAGCAACAACGCCGAGCAACGGGCGGCGGTTAACTAACCTGTCTCAAGGCCGCCACAGGCCAGGAGGAACTAAATACCCTCCAAAAAGAGTGAACATAGTACCTTGGGAAAGTGCTATGATACTATTTCCCAAACCCCCTTTAATATGAAAATGTCCAATAAAGAGAGCGAGTATTTGTCCTGCGATCCGGCTAACACCCGGCGCCCCCCGGTATCCGGGCCGGTGGGTGAGAAATTGGTTACCGAAGACTCCATGGAAGTAGGCGACCAGGCTTCCACGGTAGTGAATGCTACTGGCAGCAAAAAATTTGTCCAGCAAGCTTTCCATCCCAGCTTGTTTGTTTCTAGACCTAGATGCAACTCCCTAGGTAAAACACCTAGCAAAGAAACAGTCGAGGTCAGCAAGACAGCATCTGCACACAGAGACCATACTGAACCCACACCTAATGTATCCAATACGTCCTGTCCTCCAGAATGGCAGAGAGTGCCCACTACTAGAAGTAACAAGCGCAAAAAAACTCTCACAATCACCATCACCTGAGGCGATCAAAACTTCCAACACATACAGTGGACTACAAATAGATCTCACGGAAGAAGAAAATGAACCCAAACAAAAACCTCCAAGTAAACCCCCACCAATAATTTTATATGGCGTTGAGGATGTCAACAAATTAACAGAGCTCCTCAATACTGCTGCCAGTGAAGGAGATTACATCTTCAAAATTGTTAATCGAAATCAATTGAGAATAAACTGTTTAGATATTGAAGCATACAAGAAAATTATAACTCTTGTACGAGAAAAAGGTCTCATCGGACACACTTTTAATAGAAAGGACCAAAGATGTTACCGCTTTGTAATCAAGAATCTACATCACTCAACGCCGCATAGTGCCATAATAGAGGAAATAGAAAAAACTGAAAACAAAGTATTTGGAGAAATAATAAATGTAAGGTTTGGGCCAGAAAAAAAGCCAACTTCTACATTTTTTGTCAATCTAGTGCCCCACCAGAATAACAGTTCAGTTAAAAATATAAAATCGATACATCATCAAACAGTTTTGATAGAAGAGCCTAAGAGAAAAACCTCGATTCCACAATGCCAACGGTGTCAACAATACGGGCACTCGAAAAATTATTGCATGATGCCCTATCGCTGTGTGAAATGTGCAGAAGCTCACAAAACTTCCGAGTGCACAAAGAAAGATCGTAACACACCGGCAAAGTGCGCACTTTGTGAAGGTTCACACCCGGCTAACTATAAGGGTTGCGCTGTTTACAAAGAAATCCTAAATAGAAAAACTAGTCACAGACTTCCTTCTCATATATTGTTTAAAGACCAACCTAAAATCTCAACCAAAAAAGAAGACAGACCACAACCCGAGAACAAACGTCAAAATGATTACCCTAAAAATAAAGACAAACAAACGTATGCCGATATCACAAAAAATGAACCCAAATTAGAATTACTACTCACACAACAGACTGTAAAGTTAGATAAATTGATAGACCAGATGTCAGCAATGATGAATCTACTCACAACAATCATCAGTAAACTTGTACGATAAAATGGCCACACTTAGAGTTGCAACCTGGAACGTTAATGGTTTGATCAAACATAAGCAGGACGTAGAAATACTCCTGGCACAACATGACATTGATGTACTTTTAGTTTCAGAGTCACACCTTACATCTAACCATATTTTTAATTTGAAAAACTATTGCGTTTACTCAACATTTCACCCAGATGGAACAGCACATGCAGGGACGGCAGTAATCATCAAAAAGCACATCAAACATGACGTTTTGGAGGAATATAAAACAGACTACATACAAGCCACCTCGGTAATGGTTCAGGATAAGCAGAGTTCACTCACCCTAACTGCTATATATTGTCCTCCGAAACATACCATAAAGGAAGACAGTTTTACAACCTTCCTCAGAACCCTTGGGCAAAGATTTATATGTGGTGGAGATTGGAACGCCAAGAATGCTTTCTGGGGCTCTCGACTGACATTACCACGAGGAAGAGAACTGAAAAAGAGTCTTGATATAAACAAAATACATGTCCTGAGTTCGGGTGAACCCTCATATTGGCCCGCAGATCCCAATAAGATACCTGACCTATTGGACTTCTTTGTGTATAGGGGACTGTCGAACTTGTACCTTAAAGTTGAAAGTTGCCTAGATAGTAGTTCAGACCATACCCCCCTCATAGCCACTATAAGCACTACTTTAATAGAAAGACAGCAGAAAGAAAACCTCTATAATAAAAAAACTGATTGGGTTGTCTTCAGGCAATACCTGGAAGTTAACATGAACCTAAAAGTACCACTAAAAACAAACGAGGACATCGACGAAGCTGCAATGTACGTAACAAACCTTATCCAGACAGCAGCATGGAAATGCACACCAATTCCTACCATACCAAGACGTATTAATATCACTAAAGAGATAAAAAGTAAGGTGCTAGAAAAAAGAAGACTTCGCAGAGTATGGCATAATAGTCGTCATCCTTCTGACAGACGAGATTTCAATAGAGCAGCCGCTGATCTGAAGCAATATTTGAAGAATATCGAAAATGAGACCTTAAAGAATAAGCTGGAAAATCTGGACGCTACAGCAAAAAACGAATATTCGCTTTGGAACACAGTTAAAAACAGCAAAACTGCGCCACAAACCGCACACCATCCTCTAAAACTGGAAAACAACAACTGGGCTAAAAACGACGAAGAAAAAGCTGAAGCCTTTGGATCTTTCTTGGCAAAAGTATTTACCCCCAACACAGGTTGTGTGGCAACCGACTGTGAGGTTCAAAACTATTTAGGAACAGACATTCAACTTAGTCCACCTCTACAGTGCTGCTCTCCTCGCGAAGTTTGGAAAATAGTGAAAGGACTAGAGTTAAATAAAGCGCCAGGATACTGCTTGATAACTGCTGAAATTCTGAGGCAACTTCCCAAAAAGGCCATAGTCTTCATAACGCAGCTCTTCAATGGAATTCTAAGGACTGGACATTTCCCAAGCATATGGAAAGTTTCGGAAATCATTATGATTCCAAAGCCAGGAAAACCACATCACCTTGTGTCATCATACAGGCCAATAAGTCTTCTGCCTGTCATGTCAAAGCTATTTGAGAAAGTCGCTGCTCGTAGGCTTAACGAAATACTTAAAAATGCCGAAATTATCCCACAACACCAGTTCGGATTCAGAATAGGGCACTCAACGGTGGAGCAGGTACACAGAGTGGTAAATAAGATCCGAGAGGCATTAGAGCGTAAAGAGTACTGCTCAGCTGTATTCCTGGACGTACAACAAGCGTTTGACAAGGTCTGGCACGAGGGCTTATTGTACAAAATTAAGAAACAACTCCCTCATAACCTGTACGTACTATTAAAGTCATACTTAGAGGACAGAATCTTTCGCGTGAAAGTTAATGACTCGTACTCTAAATTTTACGATATAAAAGCTGGCGTACCTCAGGGTTCCGTATTAGGTCCTCTGCTCTACCTTATATACACAGCAGACTTACCAACAACAAAAGAAGTTCTTTGTGCCACCTTCGCTGATGATACAGCTGCTCTGTGCAATGACAGGAACCCCCATGTTGCCTCACGTAAGCTGCAAGTACAGCTCGACAAAATCAACAAGTGGATGTCAGAGTGGAAAATAAAAGCGAGCGCAAATAAATCGACTCACGTAACATTCACGCTAAGAAAGGATGATTGCGCACCTGTTAAACTTGGAGAAGATACACTTCCACATGGAGTAACGGCTAAGTACCTCGGCATACATCTTGACAGGAAACAAACATGGAGACACCACATAGAAAAAAAGCGTGATGAGCTAAACATCACACTTCGAAAAATGAACTGGCTCTTAGCAAGAACATCACATGTATCACTTGAAAACAAAATTTTTATATACAAAGCAGTTCTGAAGCCTGTCTGGGCATATGGGGTTGAACTGTGGGGCTCAGCAAAGAACTCAAATGTGGAAATTCTTCAGCGATTCCAGAATAAAGCTCTCAGAATAATATCAAATGCTCCATGGTTTATCAAAACTTCTGAACTACATGAGCATCTACAAATTGGAACCATAAGGGAGGAAATAGAACACAGAGCAAAGTCATACAAAGATCGACTGTTGACACATAGCAACACTCTAGCCACAGTTCTGAGTGAACCAGCAACACACAAAAGGCTAAAACGCCACCAAATTTGGGACTCTGTTAAATAGAGCAGAGTGATAATTATAATGAGAAGGCAGATTCTTCACTGGAAGAATGAACCTTTGCATCAATGGATTCCCAGAAACATTCTGCTAATGGTTATCCAACCGATTGCAAGAATTAAACAAAAAAAAAAAAAAAAAAAAAGTCATATATATCAGGCTTCAATTTACAATACGCACGTAAATGTATATGTTTTACTTTATTCATATAAAAACGTAGAGATCAATTTGATGAACGAACGCTTTACTTGGACCTTTGAAAAGTATCGTGCCTAGCGCAGACTGAGGTGTGCAATCTAAATTGAACGGTAAAGAGTTGTAAATAAGTCTTACATTTGTTTATTACATGGTCATTTGATATTTAAAAACAATTGAATTTTATTAATGTTAGAAGTATCAAATGGTCATGTAAAATCACATAACGTTAGTAAATGAACTAAAAATGCCGATACAATGCATACAAAACTTGTTTATTTTTTATTTTAAACTTTAGAAACAAAATTTGGAATGTAATGATTTTATTTGGCATTAAAATTCCGCTTATTTTAATCAGAAATTACTTATTACTACCAGATGACGTTATTTAACTTTTACACTAGATTTAGATTCATATAATCAACATTATGTTTTGTGAAAACTATTCCTGTTAAATTATAACATAAATACAAAATACAATTTAAACCTAAAATCAATTACACTTTTAGGATTTAATATAATCTATACACAAGTAGATATTTATAGTATTATTTTATCTATAAAATTATAAAAAAAAAAGAAAATATTTAAAATCTCTGAAGCTCAAGAAACCCTTGTTTTATTAATATTGACATGGATCATTCATTAAATCAAACAAAAAAAAAAAACAAATTTTTCATTAAACTTTTTTGACTGTACTCATGGAAATAACGGTCTCTAGAGTCAGACAATGTCTGTCTGTGCGTTTGATCTCGAAAACCACTGAGCAAACTTCGATAAAACTTTATCCAGAAATCTCACTACAGAACGAAACTGTTGGCATGTTTATTTAACTATTGCACAGCTGTTATTATATTTATTTAAAACAAAACTTGTATTATTTTTATATTTTTTACACTCAGGCAGAAACAGCTTCTGTGGTTAGTAAACAGAGTGCTTCTAAGTAAATTCATTTATTCATTTAAACTTGCCCTATTTCTAAAGCGCGCTAACACATCTTAGCGCGCCATAAGGCCTATAATGCTTTCGAAAATATACAAAAAAAAGTACGCCCTCATGTAACACTCTGTTTATCTCCCCTTGATTGTTATGCTCAAAATGATCTTAGGCTGTACCCGTTCGTAATACGTTCAGCTTTAAAAAGAGACAGTCACATAGGAGTGACAGAGACGCAGTGTCTTGTCCCGTATACACTAGTTTAAACAATGTTGAGCAACATTTGATGTTGCGGGACTTTTTTTTTATTGTTCTTAGTTTGAACACAGAACGTTTTGGCATGTTGCCAGCAACACATTTCATATTATGCCCCAGTAGCCAGTTACAATGTTTCCTGCAAATATTAAAAATGTTGCGCATCTTCGTTTTCGGTGTATACAAGGTTTTATAAGGAGCTATCCATACATTTCTGCATGAGCCTGACTTGGAACAGTGTATACAAGTTCATAGGTACTAAATGTATGCAATGTTGACTTAAATAGTGACGGTAAAACCTTCCGAAAGTTGGCTTGCGAATGTTTCATCTACACGAACACTCACGAAGATTTCCGATCGTGTTGCGAGTTAACTTCATTTAAGTCAGGTCAATTATAGTGGTCAGAAAAACGCACCACTCTTCCGTCCTTACTTTACACCCCTATTTTTAAATTAGTACAAAAAAAATTGGGGCTCCATCCGTACCCCCGTTACTAATCTTAACTGTCCACGACAATTTGTCATTACTATTGGTACATTCAATCATTCATAACAATTGAAACTAGAAAATACTACGCGCAGTCTTTTTCCATCTTTATCGTCATTCATTCAATCATAATCAATAGCCTGTACAATATTTCCATAACTTGAGTGACATTTTGGGATATATACAAACGCTAATATCTTTGCTGTTTATGAATATTATTTATTGACGCTTTACTTAAATAATAAGACCTTTTATATTAAGCCCTTTAAGTATTTGTACTAATTAAAACATAGTGGTGTATAAGACAACGGAATTCAAGCTTTTTTTTTTATCTCAAGAGGGATCTTTATTCGGAAATGTGTGGATAGCACCCTAAGGCCAGTTAGTGTAATATAATTAATTTATCGTGGAAGGTTGGTAGTTAATTCATTTACTAACGTGAGCGAGGCTCCCGGAGCGCGTGAGATGTGTGCGCGCGGTCACTCCGCCACTCATTTGATGGCTCGCGCCTCGGGGAGGAACGCGTCCCAGTAGCGGATTGCCTGTAAAATAGGTTTTGATTAGGATATTTGTTTAAAAATAATACTTTGACAAGACTAGATCGGGACGTTAGAGTCAGAATGGCGGGTGTACCTCAGCGAAATAAATTATAGTAATTACCGTTAAAATGTACTATTCAGTACCTAACTCTAAAGTACCTGTTACCTGGTTATTATTAAAATACCTGTACCTCGTTCAGAATTAAATTATTTCAAAATTAAGGTACACCCGCCATATTGACGTCAAGATGGCGGGTGTTCTGTAATATTTTATTATTTAACCATTACTCATAAAATATAATTACACCAAAAAAATCTACCTAAAAAGTACCTCAAGTAGAAAAAACCACACACTAAAGAGAGCTAGGTACAGAATAGTACACTTTAGGTACATTTAATTATTACATAAGGACAACGATAAAAGATGCGTACCCAGGAGATACCTCTGAGGTTTTGTGTTGAAGTCTGATGGGTAGTTCTACATAAAGATTGTTTCATACCTGTGCCTGATGCTTCATGTGCTCGTCGAGATAGCGCAGCAGCGCGGCGCGTAGCTCCGTGAGGCGCAGTTCGTCCCATCGTTCTAACTCCTTCTTTATGACGCGCGATATTGTGTCGAATTCCTGCTGACCGCGTTCTACCTTTGCTTCCCACTGTGGAAAACATTATGTAATGTTAATAATCTCTACGGATGCCCCTCAAGTTAAAAGGTAAAAAAATGTACAAGATCTGTATAGATCTGAATACAGAGAATTGAATTGAGTAAAAATGATGGATGAAAAAAGATTGCATTTAGACGAAAATGTTGAAATGAATGACGAGAATAGTTCTCGTCACTCATTTCGCACTTTACCAATTATTGACAAAGTGCGAAATGAGTATAAAGAAGTTTTATAGTGGCGCCAGTGACAAAAGTTGAAAGGGAATCCTTCGGAAACGCCTGTAGATAGACAGTGAAAATCACAGGAAATATCGATGGATTGTGTGAAGTGATTTGAAAAAAAAAAGTCAGTAATAGCGTAAAGAATGGAAGAAAATAACGTGTTGTGCCAAACCCATGTAACATGGGACATTGTGTAGTGACATGTGAGTGGTGATGGTGATGATGATGATGATGATGGCAGGAAATCATAACAAGCTATGTAGTTAATAACGGTTATACCTCAATAATCTCGTTGGCGGCTTGTTCGGTCTTCTCGGGGCGGTTGGCGAGCTCGGCCTTGGCTTTGTTCTCTCTCCGCTTCGTTAGCTGCATCTGAGCGTGCTGCCAGTTTTGGAACACCTAAAGATATGGACAAGACTTAGTCAAGTTATGGTATCCAACGAAGTAAAAAAATCTAAAGTACTTGTTAAGCCTGTTTTATCTTAAGTTTATGTTTAGTTAGGTGAAGTCTTTTCTTAAGTATATGTTTAGAGAGGTTGTGTCAGACTTTTACTGATTAAAACCACACCTATTTTCCTTCAGCTTCCCTTTGCGTTATAAGACCACAAGAGTTTCCAGTTCAGAAGTCAACCCACGTCCTCAGTAGGCTTGGCACTGCTCGGCACCTATTATTTGCTGACATCTGTTTGAGGTGCAGTTGAACACTACGCACCGTCGACGACTTGGGCTCGGTATAGACGGCTAGACAGCCAACTGCCCATTGCTTGTAACATACATGGTATATCTTATCATGGTTGCTTTAACACTAATGTTTTAATATCTAACGTAGTTTGAGTACCATTTGAATGCCATTACTTTGTACTAACATTGATGAGTCACTATTATCTTAACGCGAATAGCCTGCAGTTATAGCA
This sequence comes from Mythimna albipuncta, assembly GCA_929112965.1. Lineage (NCBI taxonomy): Eukaryota > Metazoa > Arthropoda > Insecta > Lepidoptera > Noctuidae > Mythimna > Mythimna albipuncta. Next base: position 7,512,344 of record OV815974.1, on the reverse strand, counting down.
TGTGGAGTAAAAACGAAGTGTGCGGCTGTCAGTGCTGGCAGCGAAAGCGTTGCGCAAATGAATTCAAGTATTTGTCGGTTATTATAACATTTTAACGATAATAAGACACTCAATTGACTCTATAGTACTGGGGTGGGGTGAAACGCAGTGTGACGTAGTGGAGAGTGATGTTACCGACCTGTCTTGGGCGATCCACCAAGTTGTTCGGATGCTCCTAACGAAACCACTGGTTCTTTCAGACTATGATACACCTAAGTCTATAATCGCCTAATTATGTACTGTGAAATAAAAGTTATTGTGAAGTGAATTGTTGTTTTAATTCTACACCATAAACTCTACCAGAAATCCTTACCAATATCGGCTGTACTGCTAATTTATCTTTGTAGCCTTCATATTTATTACTTAGCTTATTACATATATCATTTAGGAACTGGTACTACTATTACAAATTGTGAAAGGCTTGTTATCAATATAGTTATGTTAAGTCATAAAGATATCTATTAACTCTTTGAATGTCGTAATTAGAGACACAATAGAAAGACAATTGCTAATGTCGAACTGTGTAACATAAGACATTCAAAAGGTTAATATATACGACAATGGCTCAGTTACCTTGACCCTCTCATGGAACACGTCCTTGATAGCTCCGATGAGTCCGAGGTAGTCTTTGACATGCTCAGCGAGCACGTAGAAGTCTGTGTTCGACTGGTCTAGTCGCAAATGTTCTATCTGGGAAACAATACGACAATTTACTATGGAGTTAATTTAATTGAGAACAGGCATTGTTCAAATACATTTTATATGATTTGATTCATTTGATGTGAATAATTGCAATTTGCAAGTAATTTAAAATTAAAATTCATTGATTTCAGGTAGCTGAATACAAGGTTAAAATTAAAAAATAACAAACATTAAAATCATAATTAAAATCAAACTAAAATTGAATAAACTCAACTTAGTGATATATGAGTATGCTAATCTTGTACCTTACAAGGTTAGCATTGCTGTTGTTAATGTAAGTTTAAAGTCTGGAAGTACTTTATAATATTACTATAAGATGTAGTCAATTTTGTAGAATATTGCAAGCCACTTCATACATAATGAAGTGGCTTGCAATATTCTGCAAAATTTTATGCTTCATCATCGCTGTGCCGTCTAAGTGTTGATGGTATCGGTGATATGGTATTGTTCCTTTCGTTCCATGCTGCTCCGGGAGGCAGCATGCTACATGTGCGCGAACTTTCGTCAAAGTCCGCCGGTGAGCGAACGAATAGAATACTATGTAACCTTTTCGTGCAAGTCGGCGGTGTGCGAGAGCGCGCGGGAGAGCGGCGCGTGCGGGTCGGCGCCGGACAGCGCGGCGCAGGCGCGCGCCGCGTCGTGCGTGCGCACGCTCAGCTCGCGCCGCTCCGCCGCCAGCGCCTCGCACGCGCCGTACATGCGCCGCAGGCACGTCTCCAGCGCTTCTATACGGCTGGAGCGCTCTTCGAACCACTGGGGACAAGAATTAACATGTTATAGTCCATAGAAAATGACATCAGACCGAACCAAGATCGTTTATGTGGCACTGAAATCTATATTATATAAAATGAGAATTTGGCTGGCCGACATATCCACGCACAGCGGACTACTGGGACTAAGTGTGAAACTTGATTGGATGTAAATAAACCGTTTTTAATAAAAACTTAGTACGCAAGATACCTAGTTCAAATTAATTAGTCGATTGTTTCTCTAAAAAAGAATTTATAAATAATTAGACCGATTTTATTAAAGTTTCAAGATAGGAAATTGTAATAGGATTAAAAAGAGTTTTCAATCTCATTTTATTTGCGATTTTGGAAAAGTTTTTGATACAAATAATAAAACAAATTCAACTAACCAAATATTACCACGGCTGAAAGGCACGTCTTTATGTACGCGGAAAAACCTGCTTATTTTAAACAAATGAACATGTACATTACCGGGTCCGACTCGTCCATTCTGTAGGTGATCTTGTTGACGGTTTCGCCGACTTTGTTGAACAGACGCAGCACGCCAGCGCCACTCAGAGCTGATGTACTCGTCGCCTTTGGTAATTCCGTGTCTGCAGATAAAAGCGTAGTGTAAGCTATCACAGCTGCAGTTGGGAAGATCTGCAACCTCTATTAAATAGGGGAGGGGGATCCTGCAAGCAGATGGATGTTGTATACGACAGGCAGCTGCCCGATGAAGCATTTGTGTGGCATCAGTATACTATTTTTTAAACGAAATATATATTAATTATGAAAAAATATAACAAAATACGAAAGGCAAGACTTAATACTATGTTAGACTTAGTTATGTAGGTTTATATAGGTTGGTTGGTTGGTTGGTTTTTTTAGGTTTATATTGTGCACTGGATCTTCAAATAAGTTCTCTCTATCTGTAACTCAAAGGTTTGCTGGGAGAAAACTCATTACTGACTTAAGCTCGCCTTTGTACGTCAACTGTCTGTCTGTATCTCCATGTCATGTTATGTCCTTGTGCACAATAAAGAATGAAAGAATGTATAATATCTCAACAAATCAAAAAGTTATGGAAACTTGAAGTTGCGCTTGTAAGAATAATTTTGCCTTATTTTGTTTCACGCGGCGCATTACTATTGTAGTGAAAAAACATAATACTACCAATAAATCACACACTCAACAAGCCATTTGTAAGTGAAATACCTAATTAATATTTGATATAAACTAGTGCTTGATTGCGATCCCATCTGATGGTAAATAGTGATGCGATCGTTGATGGTGAGGCGCATAGTTTATTAAGAGGCTTTTCACTCTAGCCATGAAGACCCCCAAATTATAATCGGTCATGGAGACCGCAACAGAGAAATTGTTCCAGTCCTTCGACGTACGCGGTATAAACATCGAGGCAAAACGCTTAGTCCGGACGGTAGAAGTGTCAACAATGTAAGGGGGTATACACCGCTAAATTTTAATCGTTTTAATCCCGTGGAAAATCGATCCGGTACATGAAACACTATCGATTTTTAGAGATAAAATTAAAAAACGCTGAGCGAGTTCAATTAGGTAGTTTGTATGCAACGCCGACTATTAACTGCAGGTCATTGAACTCGCTCAGCTGACGTTTTCATAAAGAAATTAATTTCGTACATGCGTAAATTAATGCGAGTTTGAAAAAAAGGTACTTTATTTTTTAATTTTATCTCTAAAAATCGATAGTGTTTCATGTACTGGATCGACCCTCCACGGGATTAAAACGATTAAAGTTTGGCGATGTATATGTGAGGGTACAGATGCTACTACGAGTGCATTCTACTACTGACCTGACTCAAGAAACTCCCTGAAGTCGGGGTCGATGCAGAGCACGGGGTGCTGCGCCACTCGGTTCAGGAAGCGCTCGAGCGCTGCACGGCGTCTCTCAACAAACTGCGACTGCATGCTTCCAGCTACTGCGCTGCCGTTTGCGCTTTCGGTTGACGGTGTTGATGTCATTTTTAGTTTTGTTGTGCCTGAGAAAATATAAATAAATGGATTTCTTATCGTTCATCGTGTCCAGTTTTATATATACTACTACCTATATTTTTTTATTTTATTGTAAGGACCCCTTAAGGGGGGCCGCGACGGATGAATTTCCATACAAACGTAATACCACGCTCATTTGCGGTTGGAGCATATTTCCAACATATTTTGATGATATTCGGTTATAGACAATATTTATCTAGGTTCCTACGTCTTGCTTAAAAAAAAAAAACAAAAAGAAATTTAAGCGAATTGTACTTCGCACTTTTTTACATCGTAAATGGCAAAACATGCCATTTGGCTTTTCCTGTATTAAAAATAACAATATTTCTAATATTCTCGACGTAAGCACCTAGATAAATATTGTCTATAACCGAATATCATCATTGGTGAAAATATGCTCCAACTGCAAATGAGCATGGTATTACGTTTATATAGAAATTCATCCGTCGCCGGCCCCTTAAGATCCGTACGGTAACTCTAAGAAAAATCGGCAAAAATCATCTTACGTCATCGTACCGTACCTACGTTTTTGAAAGCAGCTGAAAACACACGAGTTTTCAAAAAAGAAGGTCAAACATCAACCAACCTACTATACTCTTTTCCGGTGCCGGTGGTATAATCCTCCCCGACCTCAAATACTTCTCAGTCAGCTTCTCATGAAGGCCGAGGAAGTCACTAAACCTCCTCAGTACAGCGAAGTCGTGCTTGCTGAAGATAGGCATGTTGGTCTTCGTGAGGACCCGATAGGCCACGTAGGAACTCATGCCTTCGCCTATCTTCTGGGGTTCCGTTATTGTGATGATTATATTGTTTGCGCGTTCTGTGGCTATCTGTGGACAATAAAAATGAATTGTGTATAGAACAGTGTTATCTATTTGTGACGTCATCGCCAGTTCGAGTCTGGCTTCGCAGACCGATCAATTTTGATGTACAAATATTTATTTGTTATTTGTGTTAATTTTTTTTCAGTTTGGATGATTGTGCCTTTTTTATTATTATAGGTTCGCGTTTAACCAGCGTTTAGCTTGAGAGTGAGTAAAATGTGGTCCACGATGGACCGACCTAGGCTGTAGCTATTACGATACACAGACTCGGGAAGGGAATTCCACTCCTTAGCTGTACGCAAGACGAAAGTGTTGCCAAAATCTTATGTACGTATTGGTGGGATGTCCCTCCATGTACCTTCCGGTGGCGTATCGCAGTGCTTCTAGTGGTCCAATGTTAGAACGGGTTCGCCAGAATAAAATTGTGGAAATGAGACAGTCTCTCCCTGAAATGTAGACGATAGAAAACCGACAGGCTAGCAACTCGGCGTCGATGTCAATGTGTGTTTTGGAACGTTCTTTGGAAAACTTACAGGACATCCTTTAGGCATCTTTTGCCTTTTATGACGGGAAGCAGATTCCAATATTCCATAAGGCCGATATTTCGTAAGACCTTGACCCTAGAATACGTGTCAATTTGTTGCCCGCCTAGATACTAGAAACTAGAATGCAACCTTCGCTAGCTGCTGCACGCGACGTTTTTAGCACGAAAGTGTTTAACAGTGACATAAATAGGACACGGTGACATGGAATTCTACGTTTAGTCAAGACCATTGTACCTATTTTATTAAAATTCTAATAGTACAATACTGTACCAGTAGCGGCTTCAAGATCTACACCACAGACTATGGGTAGACCATAGCATAGTGAATGCAGACAGACCAAGGATGCACTAACCTCCATTGATGGCCGCTTCACGAAGTAGGCCAAAAAACTGAGTAAACCTCAGTTACAATTGGCCATGGGTTCTTTAATAAGCATATTTATGTCTTAGGAGTTACAGAAAGCCCATTTTACAGAGCTCGCTTGGAGGAGGACGAGGCAGCAGCTCATGTGCTTCTAAGCTGCTTAGTGGTAGCTGAATACAGGGTTAAGTATTTCGAGAATCCTCCGCGAAATGGTCAGTAACACCAAAGCGCTACTGGCCTTCTTTGAGGAGCTGGGGCGGATCAAATGACACCCGTAACTAAAATATGCGCTTTAGATGTGGAGTTGCGGACACTGGCTTGACATACAATACAAAAGCGAGTTCAAATCCAGGCAAGTGCCATATTTCTTATAATTTATTTGATCACCACATACCTTACATTACATGTGGAGTTGCGGACACTTGACTGGCCTGACATACAATACAAAAGCGAGTTCAAATCCAGGCAAGTGCCATATTTCTTATAATTTATTTGATCACCACATACCTTACATTACATGTGGAGTTGCGGACACTTGACTGGCCTGACATACAATACAAAAGCGGGTTCAAATCCACGCAAGTGCCATATTTCTTATAATTTATTTGATTACCACATCTCTTACAATAGTGAAAGAAAACATGAGAGAACAAACGTCCTTGAACCAAAAGTTCCAAGACATATGACATCCCTACCACTCCTGACTGGACCCGCACGATGTATTGGTTCATTCCCAGTCTTAGGGCCAGGCCACACGGTGCGGTGTGGCTCCGGCGCGGCGCCTGAGCGACGAATCGGCGGGCCGTACGAGCGGGGTGGCGTCACTCGTGTGCCCGCTGATTCGTCAATCAGGCGCCGCGCCGGAGCCGCACCGCACCGTGTGTCCTGGCCCTTAGAGAGGAGGCCCGATTCCCAGTAGTGGAAACATTATAAGGCTGATTACGCTATGCTCTGCTAAAGCGTCAGATACATTAGGGGACAAAATATCCCCTAACATGACGCGAAACGCTGTCGAATTGTCCAACAAAACGTCCCGCGTCACGTGGTAGCATTGTAAAATGTTGGGGGTCAAGTTGCGGGACGCTGGAGGCTTTATAATCACTAAATACTACAGTTAGCCTGTACTAACTAAACACAGCTGCAGTATATTGCATAGCTAATCAAATGTGTTTTTTATTTATTTATACAGTTAAATTTAATGATGATGGCCAGTAATTAAAGTTTCGTAATTAATTTGACCTTTATTTTCATTATTGTGAACTTTTGAAATGTCCATTGTTTATACAGCTCTAAACTGGATGTTACTAGGTTGACTTTGTTTTATATGTAATAAAGAAAGATAAGTTAAAGGTAAATTCAAGAAAGTAATCAACAATAATTTTATAGTGTAATTACTTTCAACTATCCAACCTACTTTTCAAGCTATTACAAGATAATCTGTCGGTCGCGCATGGCTCGTTGTGCCGCCAGTCGCCACTGATCTCATGTCTGGCCGCGCATCTAAAATCAGCTATTTATTAGCCGATTATTTCTGTAACCTTGGTATGTGAGTGAGCATCGGCGAGGCTTACTGGCTTACCGATTTATTGACACGATTGAAGCCATAGTGGAGAGTTAATTACAGAACCTACTTTAGTAAGGATTACTAGGTATTATAGCTAGTTGTTTACATAATATTTAGGTATTCCTTTTCAAATCTCTAGTGAGACATATTATTTGCGGATTGGGCCTAAAGTTTTGTGAAGTGAGAAACGATCCGCGACCTCTCGGAACTATTGATTATTAACACTAGTAGTTACTTTAACATAAGCATATATATACAAACACAAATCTTCTACAGGTAGGTATGTGTCCTCTTTTCATCGATCTCATACCGCTTGGGGTTCCGAATAAAGGCGAGACCACAATACTGCGTTGTGACGACGTCGCGTCGTGTCGTAAAAATCTGCAACGTCACACACTTCGTGGAGTTTTCCGGTGCGCTGCCGCAACGTACAGAATTGCGATGCGTTGACGCGCGACTAATGTCCATCCACTTTTAACGGGCTGTACGCGTTTATGAGATGGAGTATTCAAATTCGTGCGACGCCGTATACGATTAAAAGTTTGCGTTGCGTTGTCTCATCGTACAAAGGTGAGACGTCCTTTTGTACGCAGAATTGTGGCCTCGCCCTATCTTTGGAATCTAAATTACTTGTAAACATCATTTTTTTATTTTATTTGCCTGCACTCTCCAATAGCAAGGCGATTATTTTTAGCATGGTGATGAAGACTACGGAACAGGTGAAAGAGGTTAGAATGGCCTTGTGGGCGGGGCAGACGTGCCACAAAGTAGGGCAATGCTCATAGTTCAACTACCAATAGCAAACTTGCGATCTAAGTGTGCGTGGTCTGTTAGTTGCGTAACGCGCGTTTGTATTGATTTATTGTCTGTAGTGGAGTTAAAGGGTGGGAGACAAGCGGCGACACTCGTAGTAAAAATCGGAAAGTATTTTTTTTCTAATCTTTTCTGTGATGAAGACTATCCCATATCCTTGCAATCATTTTACTGAGCCACCTCTTTGTTTCTAGATCTCGGCGCATCGTCTATTGTTAGAGCGTTATAACTACTCTATTATTTTTAATTACCTCTTCCATGATTGGACTGCTGAGTGAAGTAGTGATAGAGGGCGGCGCATCGCTGATGCTGACTTTCTCCAAACCTTCGCGAGCTCCATTCACCTCTGGGTCTAAACTGACTTCCTGTAAGAGACAACAGATTGTTTAACTGCATAATAGATCTTCAATTTGTGGTAGTTTAGGGACAATGGGTTTAGTTATGGAGAATATTGTAGGGTCGATGCCTTTTATGGCTGCGGGATTGTACGATGGCGTCACTGCAGCCCTGGAACGCAAACGTACGAACGAATGTTTCTGCGATTAATTTATTCTTTATTATATCAGCTAGTCATCAGTGAAAGTCCCGTCAAAATTAGTCCAGCTGTTTCGGAGAGCTGAACAAAGAGATAGACAAAAATATATATATTTTGATGTATGTTTAGTGAAAAAAAACATTTTTATACTAGACAACAAACACTTCAATTTTATTTATATGTATAAAATATTGTTCTCTTGATTTCTCTGTAATTCAACACTGATTTTTTGTACTAACTCAAAAAGCTGTTTTGTCAGATAACGGCATTACTAGCTTGAAGACGGCAGAATTGTAAAATCTTTGAATGTATTTGTATGGATACAAGAAAAAAGTATTAGAATGTTTGATAAAACTTATTAAAATAAAACCCGTTAAAAATGCTATAAGTAAGTACTGCTATGTAGCTAAGTAGAGCACTGAATTTCAGATGTTTTGTTTAACAAAAAGTTGGTACTAGTATTCAAATATACACTCTGTACCCATTAAATTAAGGCACAAATCGATTTGTGAAAGCACTTAACAGTTGTTAATATAATATTATTTACTTGTAAAAACTATAATACTATAACCAACCAACTGCATATTATATGCTATTGTCTTGGATATTTAAATAAAAGCACGCTTCTGCATGGACAAAATTGTCCATGCAGAAGATTTTGTGTAATTTGACAATCATTAATAATTTATAATCAGATTTATCATTTTCCCAATATAATTTATATTCCCATGATAATTTACTGGACTCAGCCCTTCTCTTTATGTGGGGTAATGAGAAATAATACACCAAGCAAGCCCACCCACTTCGAGTCAGACACCAAGTCAAGTTACATTTTTTTTCGAATTTTTCACGATATTTTCTCTAACAGTTTTGAGAGCCATGGTGATAAAATAAATTTCACAAAGTAAAGCACCTGGCTTAGATTGAAATCCAGACCCACAATTTGTAAGTTTGGGCTTTTCTCATTGGGCCAGCTGAGCCACTGCATCAGCACTTAAGTACTTAACTTAAGGTGTTTGAGTCCACACCTACTAAGTCTAAGGTGTTGCTTACTAAATTATGAGTCAAATGTGAGTTTTCCAATTCTAAGAAAAAAAATGTACCATAAATAAATAACGGATACATGAATCATTGATCACACCATTTTTAATAGGTCTCACACTGTATTGGGTAGGCTTAAAGCCTTATCTACTTTAATTAAAAAAACACAACAAGTTTCTGTCTTATAATCTAATCTTGCCCCAGCTGGTGAAACATGACATTCATTACTTTGTTTTGTAGGTTCCCCGCCGTAGCTTGTATAATGCTCTGTGCAAATAAATTTCAAAATTGATGTGTCATGTTGGGGTCAATTAAAAGCCTTATAAAGTAGAGATAATTACTGATTTTCAATTTCAATAGCCTTTTGATCCTGAAGACTATTGTTGTGGTACATTTTAATGATGATTAGTGATTATTATTAATGAATCTCTTTAGAATTAATAAGTTTCTCTACGTAATTTGAACTATGTCATAGATCATAGAGATTACTTGCTTCAAATTAAAAGAATTTATTTAAACATTTCTCATTTATATTTTAAACCTTTTGAATACTGTAATTAGATACACTATGAGAGAGTGTTCGCTAGAGGTTTAATAAATTAATTTCTAAAGTTTATTAAGTATTATATTCGCACAAAAAATATTCAGAGTTATGCATATTTATTATTCTTTGTTACATTTCTTGGAAGAGTTCCATGTTTACTGAAATAGAACTATTGATAAGACAATTTGTTTAGGTAAAGCAAAACTTTGCAATTGTAAAATCTTTGTAATATTGTATTGTAGTATATAAACTACATTTAAGCTACTCAAGTTGTTCCAGTATGTGATCTATGGTGGTATATCCATAGATTTATTTCTTGTTTTCCAGTTTATAAATGATCATAAGTTGACACTACATCAGTGATAGTTTATGTTTTTAATGAAATGATGTTGAGTATATTATATTTAATATTTCCAGATATTAACTTTTATAAACATATTACAACCCCTCAAATGCCTATCTTCTAATTCCCAAATTCCATAAGTGTTACAATATTGTAAACATATTGCATATGAACCGTGGGTATTCAACTAGCATTTTAGTTTTAGTTCTCATGAAAATTGTATAATAAAGTCCTGTTGTATAAAGAAATTAATTGATATTTATTTGCTTTGCTATTAATGAGTTTATGCTATACACTAAGTTACAGGAAAATGCATGAAAACATACTCAGATACATTGATACTAAGGATAACAAGTTTAAAATGTAATTCAGGAAATAGGTACTCAATTATAAGTAGTTCGAATAGCTGTGTAGTAACAAACAGCATGAATTCTTTTAAATAATACCGATGTTGGGAAATGACCGTATACAGACTTTTATTGCACTAATGTCTTTCTACTAGTGTGAGACATTGACACATTGTTTTTAACAAATACCTGCACAAATGTAAACACTGGATTAAATTCAAAAGTCATTGCAGTTACTGATCTTTCACTATCTTCCAAAAACAAAACTCTATTAATAACAATGAAAAAAAAAACAAATCTGAGAACTAACAGCTATCAGTGGGTGACGAATACTAGATAATAACTGAGTTCTTACACTTAAGCCATTGAATCAGTAATTAAATTAACTTTTCAAGGATGTTTCAAAGAGAAATCAAGTTCTATAGAAGCATGTACTATGTGAAAAATGTTATTTCCGACTATCATGCAAATTTTGGTTGAATGATGGTAATAAGCGGTAATTAACAGTAATAAAAGCAGCATCAGCAACAAGAAGTTGTTGGAACCTTGTAAATTTGTTTATTTGAGATCATGGACAGGGGCGTCAACGATATGCCGGGTGCCGGGGGGCGGACGCGGACACAACAAGTTATTAAAACAGGATTCCAATGAGATACCTGGACCGCAGACGCGAAAAGATCTTCGTCATCCCTGTTATCATTGTTGATATCCACTGTGCTAAAGGGCGGCGTATCAGGCTCTTCCGACATGGTTAATTTGCACTAAATGTAGACACGACCGCAAATGACTGAACGAACAATAATAGCGTCTAATCAAATTTTTCCCGAAAACGGCGAGATAACTTTCCGATACCAAGATCCGCTTGACAGAAATGAACAACCCCCAAAGTCTGTAATTATGCTTTTAAATTAAAAGCAATTTTTAACATGATTAAAATGACATTCATAGTAAATCTTTCAAGTGTAAAAGAGACAAAATCAGATTAATGTTTAAAATATTCACGATTTTACGACTACGGGCCAATACGATGCCTATTGTCAGATTTTTAGTGACGTATTCAATTCTGTGTACGAATATAGTTTCAGAACAGAATTTAAATGAATTTATTGCATAAATTGTATATAATATAATATCATTGTGTATATTAATTTATGATTAAACAAGCAACTGATAAGGACCGGGACCGCAGTTCTCCTATTATTCTATAACACAAGTGTTTTTAGAAAAAAATATCAATGACTGAAAGTTGATCAATAAACTGTTTGACATGTCTTTGTGAACGACAACAGATAAGCAAGACTTTCCTGTCAGCCTTTCTTTTATCAGCTGTCAAAGAGTAAATATCCACGAATTTGTTTTGTTGTGAAGGTAAAAAACATTTTTTTTTTCGCATTTATTGAGTGCTTAATTACAGATATTGAGTTTAATTACAATTATCGTTTATTTTTCTGTCAGTACTGATTGTTTGAAATTGTGTTTTAAACTTGTTTTGTGATTTTTAGTACTGAAAGGTGTTTTAAGAGAAAATGAGTGGGTTGGATAAGAAGCCGAAGATTCCGCAGCCGCCAGCGCCTGCTGCTGCTACTGGCAACCTACTGTCAAGTGTGGCTCCACCGTCGCAGCTACCAAACTTCGTTACTGCTAGTCCCGTAGTTCCAGCTGTTGAGGTACTTATGTTACAATTGTTTACAACTTTAATAATATATACTTTGAAGCTTTGAATTCAGAAGTAAAGTAGCATAGAATATGTTAAATTATTTGCTTTTTTTGAGTTTTGCATTTTCTTCAACATGCTTCCGAAATTGCTGTGGTTGCAGATACCTCAACCAGCTGTAGGCCAGCCACTGCCAGTGCCAGTGCCGGTCCCAGTCCAGCCAATCATAGTCCAGGCCAGAGATGAACCACCACCACAACCCGACAGTTCTGAGAAGTTCAGGTACCATATTGAAAATGAATCTGTTTACTAAAATAGTATAAAACTTTATTATACCTTCATCAACAGTTACAACTTTTTGCACACAACTGAAATCTATAGGTGTATAGTGGGAAAATGTTGCATAAAATTATTAAATTTTTCTAAAACCGTAATTAGAGATACAATAGAAAGACAATGATTGAGCTAACGCCTGCTGAGTGAGTCCAATGACCGGTAATAGTCGGCGTTGCGTACGAACTACCTACAGGTCATTGAACTCGCTCAGCAGACGTTTTCTTAAAGAAATTAATTTCGTACATGCATAAATTAATACGAGTTTTGAAAATAAGGTACTTTATTTTTTAATTTCATCTTTACAAATCAATAGTGTTTTATGTACTGGATCGACCCTCCACGGGATTAAAACAACCAAAATTTAATTAAAATTATTATCATAATAATAGACCTTAAACAGAATCATAACATAATCTATGTAAGCATAAATCTATTCTTTGTTCTGCAGGCTATCCTTTCTCTGACAATTGTTTTGAAATTACATCACACTTTAAAGGTAAAAGATAGTATGTGTGTGTGAAATAAAATGTACCTAAAATAAACCTAGGATGTGGGACAGACTGGATCGTTAATTGTGGCTAGTTGGCGACTCTTGTGGGAGGCCTATATCTAAATTTGGGCCACGTACACCGATCTGGGCGCGTCGTTATCCATACATTTTACATGGCAACTAGACTTGTAGACTTTAGATCCATGCCACGCGACGCGACTTTACGTACAAATCAGGTGTGGCCCAAACGTACGTCGAACTAATATTATTTTCAAAGTTACTTTTTTGACAAATTGGTGCAAAATAACTCCTTCAGTTCAAACACATGCGGAAATCTTCCTAGGCATGCTCAAGTTATCCAATAACTTGCGATAGCAGATTTGAAGGCAGGAGACACTCAAGATGGGGTAGGTAACATTCTTGATTAACGGTTTCTTTAGTGATAGGGTCTGTTCAGGTGGCTGTCACTTCCAACCAGCTTGCTGGGATGCTCTTAAAGCTCCCATGTGTGCTCGATTGGGTCAGATGAGCCGACTGGCTAAAACTTAACTAAACACAGTTCGCGACCTTGCCGCTGTGAGCAGTAAATAAGCGCGAGGTGGCGAGCGGTAAAGACAAAAGTATGGAAGTGTTTGAAGCACGCCACGAGATGTCGCTCGTAGCGCCGCGCGCCCGCTTACCGATGCCGCCCCGCTCGCCGCGCCGCTCGTCGCTAAGACCAAAGTCGTCAACAGGCCGTAACGGAAACTTAAAAGTTTCTGAATAAGTACGATATTTACATTACTTTTCGAGGGACCAAGCAATAGTCGATAAGATGAATCTCTCTCAAGTTATTTATAATTTTAACAATTCCCTTTATTCCAGCCCAGCTATTCCCCTGAGTAAGGGAGAACCCCTGATGTCCATCAGGTCCCCTGAAGACTCACAGGACACACAGTCCCCAGAATCATTGCCGGATTCCACAGCAGACATTGATAAACTTGGTGGGTATGATAAAGATGCTTTTACATCATTTCAGCCGAAACACGTCCATTGTTGGACACAGGCCTTTTCCAAGTGTCGACACAATGAATAGTCTTGTGTGTCTCGCATTCATCGACGCGACCGAACTAGAGATGTGCCGCTGCCGGCAATATTGCCATATCTCTAGACCGTACCCTATTCGCTAAGGAGGAGGCCGACCGCATCAGGCAACGGCGCTTTCGCCGCCGCCGCCGGGATTCCGATCCCGATTTCCAGCCACCGTAGGCGCGGGCTTGCGGACAGTGAGCAATGGGTAGCTCGCTGTCCGGCCGTCCGGTAACAGTCCGGACCAAGCCCAAGTCGTCGACGGCGCGCGCTGTTCCCGCGCGCCTCAAGGAGTTGTCAGCAACAGCAGGGGCCCAGCCGGGTCGAAGCCTACTGGGGCCAGGGTTATCCGAAAGGGCGCTCGAGCCCCGGTATGAAGGCTTGAAGGAACGGGATGGGTTTTTTAGTCAGTAAGTGTCTGACACTATCTCCCGCTCCGCCCAAGAGCGGGGGTTGTCATAAGATGATTTTTCCCATCGAAAAAAAAAGACCGTACCCTATGTCTTCACAAGACCTAAAAATATGGTCATGACAATATTCCTATTTTCATTTTACACTGCTTTAACTCCTTTATTTTTTTTAATTAGTAAGTCGGTTTATTATTTAGGTTTTCATATTATATTATTGATAGACTTGAACACTATCTCACCTGATGGTGAGCGATCATGAAGTCGTCGATGGAGCACGTTTGCCTAGAAGTAACCTAGTCGCTCTAACTTGTAGACCTCTAGATTGTAGCTTTTAGGAAACACAGACTCTGGCAGAGAATTCTACTAAATTTCCTGTACGCACAGCGATTGTGTTTACTAAACGTTTTGTATGTATGGTTGGGATGTCCACCATGTACTGGTGACGAAACGCCATATGTCTAGGCAAGGTCCGATGACGGAACAGGCTTGGCGTAATTAGATTAAGAAATTCCGACGCTCCATAACACAAATAGCAAATGTCGGGAAAAAACAGCTAGGCTAAAGTGGGAGTGGGCTGGCCACGTCGCACTAATGTACCCGGAGAAGTGGCGAGAATTGTCACTCACTGGACGCCTGAAGGATGTCGAAGCAGTCGAGGTCGACCGCGGCGAAGGTGGTGTGACGATCTGATCATGTTCGCGGGGCAAAAATAGCCAGAGATCGCCCTAGACAGAGAAGTTTGGAAGGCGAAAGGGGAGGCCTTTGCCCAGCCGTGGGGCACACAAGGTTAATAAAAATTTCCGAAGCACTAATCCGTGTTGTTTGAAAGCCTAATGCTAAAATCCCAATTAACATTTGTAAGTATTCCAGGTGACGTAATGCCAGGCAGTGCCATTTTCACATGGATGAAGGGTGCAGTCTCCACGGGAGGCATTCTGCAGCGGGTGGCAGAAAAGGCGAAGAGTTCTGTAGACTCCATGATCACTACCCTTGATCCTCAGATGAAGGAGTACCTTAGTAAGTTACGGAGCCTTAAGGTCATAAACGACTCTGCTCCAACACCGCCCTAAAATAAGACGACTGCTCGCAGTCCACGCGGCGACTGCTCGCAGTCCACGCGGCGACAGCTAGCAGGCACCCAACAGTCCACGCGGCGACAGCTAGCAGGCACCCAGCAGTCCACGCGTGTAGATACTGACCGAATGAGCGGCGACGCCGCGGCGACTGCTAGCAGTGAGCGCGCGGACACCGCGGCGACCGCTCGTCAACAACGTACGGCCAGCGAGGCGTCAACTACCGAGCAGTCTGTCGGCGGTAAGCTCGCTGACAGCGAGCTGTCTGCTAATTTATGATGCCAATGTAAAATATATCTTAAGAGCAATATTTAAAGCCCATATTTGAATGATATTCTTTTTGCCGGGTGGGAGCAGAGTCGTGTAAGTGTGCTTTGACCTTTACCGTGATGTGTTAAAATTTCAGGCGTGCGAGCCAAAAATAGGGATGGAGCTATACACCCTATATTGGCTTATTTGTAAAACTAACAATCTTGCAGAACTGTATTACTAACATCATAAACAACAACTTTTGTTCTATAATTTTTTACAAAATATAATTCATTTACTAAAAACAAACCTTCAAGATTTCGGTGTTCCCCTCCCTAACACATTTCAAGTCTATATTTTTGTATACCTACCTACGTCAGTATGACGCATCAAGCACCCCCTCGCCGATCCCCGCTCCCCTCCGCTGTTGTTCTATCGGTCGGTGTGTACGAATTCGTAAAAACAAACCTTGATAATTTCTTATACGAAGGCTACACCGCTGCAAATAAGTGTAATTTAGAAAAAATGCTGGTCTTTCAATATGGGTTATTATTTCAGGAAGTGGAGGAGACTTATTGATAGTTGTTGCGTCGGATAAAGAAGTAAAAATCTCACCAATCAGAGAAGCTTTTCAGACTGTCTTTGGGAAAGCTAATGTTGTGTAAGTATTAATTTTACTATTATTTATTAGGAAGTAAGTTCATCATCATATTTAGCTCATGCACTACAAATTAAGAACCACTGTTCTATATTATTATCTATTCAAATTTTAATTTTTACTCCCTTAACTATATTCCAACCAATAATTATCCTTATTTCTTCTAAAACACGGTTCAATTTGCAGTGGCTACGCAGCACAAAGTGCCATGACAGTAGATCAGCCAGTCCCGTAGTTATATTCCAATCAATAACCATCCTTATTTCTTTTAAAACACGGTTCTATTTCCAGTGGGTACGCAGCACAAAGTGACGTGACAGCAGAGCAGCCAGTCGGCTATGCGGCCGCATACGCAGCAGCTAAGCAACGCATCGCTCACATACGCTCAGTGCATGGAGAACTTAACAACAACGTGCCCGTGGTCGCTGTTGAGGGGTTCTTACATGAATCTGTCACTGACAGGTATATTACAATCTCTTCTTCCTGCCGTCCTTATCCCATATAACTTGGGGTCGGCGTAACAAGTTTCTTTCTTCCATTCTATTCTGTCCTCCGTCATACTATCACTACCATAGCTTAGCATAGTCGGCCTTATAATTTTTCCACTGAGGCCCCCTCTCTAGGAGAGGGAATGGGCCGTAATCCACCACGCGGGCCTAGTGCGGGTTGGTGGATGTCACATGTCTTCGATTTTTTGGTTCTAGGGCATGCCGTTTCCTCATGATGATTTCCTTTACCATTTTAAAAGCAGCGATGAAATAAATTGCACAAAGTGATGCGCCTGGCTGGGTTTGAACCCGCGACCTACAACTCGTCAGAGCCGTTTCCACTCGGCCACCATTGCTCTCACTAACTCTCATTTATTTCAAATCACTCCTAACACAAGCCGTCCATCTTTTCCTTGGCCTCCCTCTCCCTCTCCTTCCATCTACATGTATACTCGGAACTTTTAGTAATATGTGCCTCATCCGTCGTCTTTACATGGCCATACCAAGACAGCCAATTTCCTTTCAACTTTTCAGTCACTGGCGCCACTTTCAAACCTGCTCTAATATACAGTTAATTGTAAAACACTGACAACCTGTAAGAATGTATTACTAACATCATAAACAACAACTTTTGTTCTATGACTTTTTACGAAACATAATACGTTTACCAAAAACAAACCTTCAAGATTTCATTGTTCTATCTAACACATTTCAACTCTGTATTTTGCTGTACCTACCTACGCCTCCTGCACACGATCCCCGCTCTCATCCGCTATTGTACTACCGCTTGCTTCGCTTAGACTTTGGAACATTTAGAACGTTCAATTTCTATTTTTGTATGACAATCGGATGAACTAAAACATGATACATTTTTAAAAGTCATAGAACAAAAGTTGTTGTTTATGATGTTAGTAACATAGCCTTGAGAGGTTGCCAATGTTTTACAAATAACTTAGTGTACTAAGTTTAGGATGTGCTTTTATTATGTTTTTTTTTTTAAGTAGCCTATTGTGTATCCCACTGCTGGGTAAACGCCGTTCCTTTCTCCTTTCAAACCTCTCTGTCTGCTTGCCCCGCGATATGATCAGATGTAATAACTGACGCCTCTACGGTCCGGACTAAACTTTTCGCCTCGTCACTTATACCGTGTCATCGAAGAACTGTAACAATTTGCCTGCTGCGGTCTTCTCGTCCGGTTGACTCAGATGGTCCATTGTTCCGCCCAGATGGTACGACATGTCGCTGGTGGTGCTGTCGCAGCCGTCGCTGGGCATCGAGCTGCAGCTGCAGGCGCAGGGCACGCCCGTGCCGCCCGCCGCCGTGGCCGCCGCACACGCCGCCACGCCGCAAGACTACGTGCACAAACAGACTGGCTACAGCGTCACCATTGGATCTATTATGGGCGCTAGTTTACAAGTAAAGCTTTATTGTTACATCACTTCAATTTTTATTTATTACTAGCTTATGTCCACGGCTTCGCCCGCGTACATAAAATATAGCCTATGTCACTCGGGAATAAAGTAGCTTTCTATTGGTGAAAAAATTTTACCAATCGGACCAGTACTTTCAGGGATTACATCCTAAAAACAAAAATAAACCAATAAATAAAAAATAAAAACTTTACCTCTTTATTATATTAGTGTAAGACTAGCTTCTGCCAGTGGCTTCGGCTGCGTACAAATTGAAAATTATCCTAATGGAAAATTGTAGATTAGGTGGTTAGAGGATAAAGTTGGGTCATGGGTGGCATGTTCAATTCCAAAAAGAACGAAGTTTGCTCAGTATTAATCTCGAACGCAGTGAGGGGTTTATATGTCGGCAAATTATTATCGTCTCAAAATCTACTTCAGTGTGTTTTGAGAGAATAATAATTTGACAAAGTTCAATAAAGTGGCTTGACTACTGTCATGGTTTAGATTCATATACTTACAGGGTTATTTGTAAAACACTAACAACCTTGCAGGAGACTGTATTACTAACATCATAAACAACAACTTTTGGTCTATGACTTTTCACAAGACATAATTCATTTGCCAAAAACAAACCTTCAAGATTGCGTTGTTCCATCTAACACATTTCAATTCTGCATTTTGCTATACCTACCTACGTCTGTATGATGCTACTCAAGCGCATCAAGAACCCCTGCCACCCGATCCTCACTTCCTTCCGCTATTGTACCATCGCTTGCTTCGCATAGACTTCGGTATATTTAGAATGTTCAATTAAAATATTTTTATTTTTGTATGAAAATCTGATGAACCAATTATATGAAAAAAATTAAAGTCATAAAACAAAAGTTGTGGTTTATGAAGTCCTGAGGGGTTGCCAGTATTTTACAAATAACTTTGTATAAACTCGTTAAAAAATAAAAGGCCCGTTTTGACATTTGAGAAAAATCCTAAAATGTAACCTGGAACTAAACTGAAAGCAACAAAAAAATAACACTTAGGGTAAGATGCACCATTTAACTATAACGATAACAAAGCCGTTAACAGTTGTCAAATCGTCGTGACCAATGCGCGGCCGTTTCACGGCTGGTTATGGTTTGGGTATCGTTATAGTTAAATGGTGCAACTCACCCTTAGGGATCCGGTGTAGTAGTTTATTTAAGTGGTAGCTGCACTACACCGGACAAGCTGCCAGGTAGTCAAAATGGGCATTTTTTTTTTCAACTTTTGTGAGCGGGGATTTATACACCACTATTTTTTAATTAGTACAAATACTTAAAGGGCTTATTAGAAAAGCCCTTGATATTTTATAAGTAAAATCTCAATAAATAATATATATTAGCGTTGGTTTATGTTCCAAAATGTCAATCAATTTATGGAAATATTTTGCAGTCTATTGATAAATGAATGAATAAGTGACAATTATTAAGGATTAACACTGCCCGCAGTATTTTCTACTAGCAATTGTTATGTTTGATTGATTCTATGATGAATTTACCTTTTCGTGGTCAATTTTAGAATTTCGGTTTTTTCTACTTTTGACTACAAAAATATAATCAGTGACGGGTACAGATAGAACCCCATTTTTTATACTAATTAAAAAGTAGGGGTGTATTAATTTAAACTATGACTTAATCCTCTCATCTACCACCAGGTACCCTACAACCAATGGCAAGAGGCATCCACTGGCGTGTCGAGGCGGGAGCTGCTGCACTTAGCGGCGCGCTCGCTCGCCGGCTCCTACAAGAAACTGTTGGCCGTTTCAGCGGCTGAGGCATAGAGTAAAGACTGGACGAGTATCGACGCATTTGAGTATATGTACAGTTAGTATTTATTTGAACTTACTTTTACCCCTTAGGGCTATATTCGCCGGGATATCATTGCGGCGCGACCAGTTGCGCCGTCCCAATGGAATATAGCCCTAAGCTACCAAACTGGTCACCATAAAGACACCAGAGGCATCACACGTCCGAGCTGGTCGCGCCCCCAAATTGTTTGCGCAACCAAACGGACACCAGGTGAGTAACTCTCTATAGAGCTGCATATATTTTATTGGTAGCGGCGACTGGTCGCGCCGCCATTGTGTCTCGGTGCAATATAGCCCTTAGTGATGGCACTGAAACGTGGTTACTCACAATGGGCCTCATCAGCAGGCTTAAAGCCACCTAAACGAATTTTTGGTTCTAGGACATGCCGGTTTCCTCACGATGTTGTCGTGTTTCGGGTTTCTTCACCGTTTTGAGAGCAGTGGTTTTTAAACCTAGCCAAGGGCATTACTTTGTGAAATAAATTACACAAAGTAATGCCCTTGGTTAGGTTTATACCCATGACCTACATCTAGTAAGTCGCGGATAATTGCGTTAAATATATTTATATATATATATATATATATATATATATATCCAGCTTATACCATTGATGTTACACATGCATTTAAAAATGAAACAGAAATTTTATTTTCTTAAGTTTGTGATGGGTGAAAAATATCCCTTATCAACCCTCCTTTGGACCATAATGTGAGATGCTACAATAATGAAATCTTTTGTTTCAGGGACATCAGAAGAATGTTAAGAATCTATAAATATCGTAAATTATAACTAATTTACTTATAATAAATATTATGTATAGTTAAGTAAGAGTTATTATAATAAAATATATTTGGGGCCAAATGTGTTTTCATCCTCTTCTACTCTCACCGTTTTTAGCCTTGCCACAAATGGAAAAAACATACAGCTAAGGAGTGGAATTCCCTGCTGGAGTCTGTCCTGCACATTTTATTGATAAATTTTATTTTCATATGATTTTTTGGATTTTGCTTTCGTAAGTGACCGCTAGAGGCGCTGTAAAATTTGCTATACAAAATATTTACGTAGTCGGTATCGAGTATCGACAAATACTGTTTCTTTAAACTCATGGTAGAGGTGCTGCTGCTGATAGCTACAACCTGGGGGTCTTTAAGTCAAGAATCAATGTCAAGGAGTTGTCAGCAACCGTAGAGGTCCAGCAGTGTCGAAGTCTAGTGAGGCTATGGGTGATGCGAAAGCGATCCCCGGGGCCCAATGAAATTGGAACAATGGCAAAGAATGAACAGGAGTGGGTTTTTAGTCAGTAAAAATGACAATATATCCCGCTCCGCCCAAAAGCGGGGGATGTCATTGGTTGATTTTCCCACCTAAAACAAAAAAAATCAAGTATCAATAGGTTACTCAAATTCAAATTAAAAAAAAAATACATAGATACGTAGGCCCACATGATCACTAAAAACGTCGGAAGTAATCGGAAGCTAGTGCTCGATTTTAGAGTTGGTCGTTTCCTATTTACTATATCTTCAGTGTACCGGAAGACGCAGTGTTGGAAGACCTCCTACAAGGTGGACCGACGACCTGGTGAAGGTAGCAGGAAATTGATAGATGCGGGACGCACAGAAACGTTCGATGTGGCGACGCTTGGGGGAGGCCTATGTGTATCGGCTGAAATGATGATGATGATATCTTACAATATTTCCATATTACCTAACAGATACAAAAACATTTAATTTTTATTTCGTATAGGCCTACATGAGCACTTTTAATCCGTCAGAAACTAGTCTTCTTCCTGTCCTTATCCCATATTACTTGGGGTCGGTGCAACACGTTTTTTTCTTCCGTTCTGTCCACCCGTCACACTATCACTAACTCCCTTTTAATTTTATATCACTCCTCATACAATCATCTCCCTTATTTGGTCTCCCTCTCCATTTATCTACATGTATACTCAGGACTTTTTTTAGTAACATGCGTTTCATCCCTCCTCCTTGAACCGTCAGAAACTAGTGTTCAGTTTCAATTGGCCATTTCCTATGTACAAGCAGCGGTAATAAACTTTACGGTTACTCTTATAAAAAAATATATTGATTTTACAATATTACTAACTATAAACAATACGCAAACGTTCTCCATCGTCAGCCACATCATCGTTTACTAACACGTACGAGTGTGGTCAAAAGAAAGCTTATCAATAACAAAATACCAGGCAAGTGCGAGTCGGACTCGTACACAGAGGGTTCCGTACAAACTTTAGCTATGAAAACAGTTTAATTCTGAAGAATTTATCGAATCACAAAGTCTTTTTTGTGGTGTAACTACAAATTTACAGTTTTCAGATTTTTTCCTATAGGTAGTTGTGCTATGCGACATTGCTTCATGCCTTTCAGGATTCTAGGTCAATGGGAAGAACATACCCTATGAATTTTGATCCCCTTGAGAGTATCGAAATACACGTTTTATTGCGAGTGCGACATAAATGGCTGTAACTTTTTTTTCGTTAACTCAGACGTTTGATTTTTTTGCAGCTTCAAGGGACCACAGATCTAAGTACCTATATGGTTTTAATTTCATCTCGATACCTTCACGCTTTTCCAAGATAAAGTATTATTATTATTATTATATATTCTTTATTGTACACTACATACACAAAAAATAAATACAGGACAAACATTATTAAAAATATGTGTACAATGGGCGGCCTTATCGCACAAGGCAATTTCTTCAACAATAAATACTGAAAATAAATAACAATACAAATACATACATACATTACCAAATATACTAATAAATATCAAATATGTAATTAAGCCAGGAGAAGAGAACAATCAAAGTGATAGGTAATGCTCCTTTACCATTTTTTTAAACGTTGGTAGCGTTTGACCACGTCTCACTTCAATAGGTAACGCATTTCACAAACGAGCAGCTTCAACAGTAAACGATTTGTCAAAAAAGGATGTGGAATGTATACGAATACTAAGTAAATAATATATATATAGTAATAAGTATCTTTTTTGTATACAATCAAGTTTAATTTATTCTATCCTATAAGGGTTCCGTTTTATCCTTTTGAGGGAACCCTAAAAATATTGATTTTACAATAACACAAAGCATCGTTTACTAACACGTGAGTTAGTGGTCAAACGCAAAAATATCATTAAAAAAAAATGTTCAAAACCAAAATATAAACAAAATGGTCTGTCTTAAAACCCGTTCTGAGGTTTCGAAGTATCCTTTAACGCTAGGTATCAATAAAGTCATTCTTTATAAATAAAAATAATAAATGCGCATATTTGTTGACTTCGCCTGTCATTGAACTGTGAGCATTCTGGAATGTGACTACAAACATATACGTTCCAGTCACGACTCTTTTCCAAGAAGCTTACCAATTATTATTTTAAGTAATGGCGCATTTCGATTTCTAGTTCGAAGACCTTAACGGCATAAATTAAAAACTTTATTAGAACATAACCGTAGATAAATGCTTATTTTGACAGACGTATCATCTAAACAGCAAAAAACTTGATTGGGCAGTTAACTGCAGACGAGAGGATTCGGATATTAGCAACTTAAGGCTCTCATTTTTAGGGTTCTATACCCAAAGGGTAAAAACGGGACCCTATTAGTAAGACTTTGCTGTCTGTCCGTCTGTCTGTCATCAGGCTGTATCTCAAGAACCACGATAGTTAAAATTTTCACAAATTATGTATTTCTGTATAATAACAAATAATAAAAATAAAATGAATACCTATTTAAGGGGGGCTCCCATACAACAACGCGATTTTTTCTGAATTTTCCTGAGGACGGTATGGAATCGTCCGTGCGCGAGTCCTGCAGGGTTACCATGACGTTCAAATTAACATTGTTTACATCTTGTTTCAGTGTGGGTAAGAAACAGAGCTATACAGGTTGTCTAGCGCCATCTCTTACGCACACAGAAACAAGATTAAAACAAACTTCACTTAGCCAGTTTTTAATTAAAATAAGGTGGAACTCATGATCGCTTGACATTAGGCAGTTATCACACTGCCACGCACAACTCAGCGTAGCGCGTGAAAACGCACCTACGCAGGTACTTGCGGGAGTGCAGATCTGCATCATCGTGCGAGTTTTTTACGGACTCACGCACGTAGATGCTTCCTGTAAATTCACGCAGGCACGCACGCATTTCATACAAAATTACGCACGGTACTACGAGACTCTGTGTGGCATACGTTGCGTGTCGCTCTGCACCCACGCGCTTGAGTGCATGTTTCTCCGCATGAACGCGCGTGGATGCAGTTTCGGTGTGTTGGACTGCGCGTGTTTTCTATACAAATGGAAATACTTACAAGCGACGTTAAAACACGCATTCACGCACTACGATGGGGGTTGCGTGGCAGTGCGATAATCGCCTTAGGGACTCAGTTTTAACCCTTTAACCGCCTACGTCGAATATACCAGTAACTGACAAACACCGCGACCAAACACTTCGTCTCGTCAGCTGTTTTGTCACATATGGGGATTGAAGAGCTAAACGAGAGTGATAGCACTGAATCGCAAACATATGACCCTGGTTAATGACCCAATCAAACGTAAGCAATTAAAGGGTTAAAAAGAAAAATGAGAGAATAATATCTTTCCGGCAGAAGAACTGCTCGAAAACTGGCATAACGTCATGAAACAAAATGAGAAGCTGTTGCAACGCCACTTACCGGGTTCATTATTGTCTCTTCAAACTATCCATCTAACATTCACACAAAATTTCAGCCAAATCGGACAAGCTGTTTAGCAGGTGTTAGGTGACAAACACACGCACAGAAGAATTATATACCTATATAAAAATTTAGTATGTATTACTGTGATTTAAATTTGTTTTACCATTGTGTAAGTATTTTAATTGATCTTTACGGTGCATATTATACGAGTATTATGTCAAAGCGGTTAATTATATTGCTCCCACTGTACTAATTTTCATAATTAAAAAAAAAAAATGAATTTTTCTACGGATATAACACTATTTAGCTTATGTGGTACAAGTAATAAAGAAGTAATGAAATGAAATTAAATGGGTCCTTATTTAATTTCGAACGATGCTCGAATTCCTGGTTCTAATTTGACATTATTGAAGCACGAAACAACAATTTTATCCTGAAATTCCGGTGTACTAGACTAGTT
Source organism: Mythimna albipuncta (assembly GCA_929112965.1). Lineage (NCBI taxonomy): Eukaryota > Metazoa > Arthropoda > Insecta > Lepidoptera > Noctuidae > Mythimna > Mythimna albipuncta. Next base: position 7,487,089 of record OV815974.1, on the reverse strand, counting down.
GCGAGCTCTTAAAAAGGATAATCCCGAACAGCGGATTGCAATTAAGTACTTATTACGGACCGGTGGCTCACGGAATTCGTTCTCATTTTACGCGACAAATCTGTACTGTTTTCAGAATGCCATTCTGTGCTTGATTGTACTTCTTGAAGGTTTTTGATGTGTTAGGGACGAGAAAAGTTAAGCCCCAAATAAATGACTGTTAGAATATTTGTTTTCATTATTTTTGAGCCATAATCAATGACTTAGATCCTCATATGAGTTCCTGTTTCTGACAATTACTTTTGTAAACAAACCGATTCATAAGAACTAGTATTTAAATGTCAGCATTTTCCGGTGATAAAGTCCTTTAGTGTCCAAACGTCCTTTTTAGTATTCTGAGGTATTGGAGTATCGCACCCTGCTCTGTCTCTTTCTGAAACTATGCGAAAGAAAAGGTAGGATTATGGTGGTCTTACGGGCCGCGGATTTAAGTGCCTTATTACACGGGTGGCTAAGGCTATCAAGATTTAATTTAAGTAGCGACTTATCTTCATGTTTATTATGATCCGGAACGAGTAGATTCAAGCTGGCTGTATGAGACTGATTAAAAGGGATATCCTTATCCACTCGTGTGGTTTTAGAGCTCCCACACGAAACGAGAGATAGAATGTGACGCCGCATCGCAAGAACCTGCGATGCGAATTGTTGCTCATCATCATCATCACCATAGTTCGTTGTGGCGACGCATGGGGGAGGCTTATGTCCAACATTGGACGTGTATCGGCTGAAATGACGATGATGAATAAATAAGAAAGTCAACAAAGCATAGGTGACCATAAAATATGCGATGTGAATCAATTCGCAAGTTCTTGTGATGCGTAGTGCGAACTCGCAGATATTTACGATGCGAAGACGCATCGTAAATATATGCGAAGTTTTGTGTATGGCCTCTCAGTCTGGCGACTAGTTAAGTAGGCAATTAATGATCTACTGCACACGCGTCAGTCTATTTGATAAATGACTATTATGCTAAAAATAATATTCGGACAATAGCTGTCAACAGGTAGGTGTCAGAATAAAACCGGTTACGGTTAAAGGTATGTTAAGATTTGCTTAATTCTCATAACTGAGGAAGTAATCTATAGGTACTAATATATGGAAGTATTTTGTTTTTTTTGTTAGTGTAAATGCAATAATCTCTAGAACTTCCAGTCGAAATGGAAAAATCTTTCTATGTGAGATAACTACATAGATTCGCTACGACGTACGACAGGAAGTGGAGTAGTAACCAAAGCCGCAGGGGACAGTTAGTTTTAGTTTTACATAAATACTAGCCTACTACTCATAAAGTCGTAAGGCGATGTGCATTTTTTCCGGAGAGCCGTTTTTAATTTTTACGACTTATGTTGAAGTTTTTACATTATTCAATAAATCAGTTTAAGATTCCAGTATCAGATGCTGGTTATAATAAGAAATAAAAACAATTTGTTAAAACAGTTTTACTCAAAAAATATACAAATAATCCCACGGCTGGGACTCAGGCTTCCTCTCTAGGAGAGGAAATGAGCCGTAATCCAACACGCGGGCCCAGTTAGGGTTGGTGAATGTCACATGTCTTCGAATTTTTGGTTCTAGGTCATGCCGTTTTCCTCACGATGATTTCCTTCACCGTTTTGAGAGCAGTGGTGATGAAATAAATTACACAAAGTAATCCGCCTGGCTGGGTTTAAACCCGCGACCTACAACTAGTAAGTCGGGGCCGCTGCTACTCGGTCACCACTGCTCTACCCATTCATAATTTGTAAAGGTATATATTCCTATATAATTTGCCTTTGTCATGTCACTGAGATGTAGATGCCGCGGTGGGCTGGTGGTATCACGAGACAGGATAAAGTCTCCAATCCGAGGAAGCTTTAATGTAGCGAGTTTCTTGCATAAGATGCAGGAAACACGCTTGCAATGGTGTGGACTGTGGACATGTAATGCGCAGCAACGAAGACCAAATGATTAGACGTGTCTCAAACATAGAAGATGGCAAAAGAGGAAGAGATCAACCATTGACTACCTGGAGCTGAACCGTCCAGAACAACCTGCTGACAATGGGTCTAATGCCAGAATTACAGAACGCAGAATCGGCTAGAATGGCGTAAAAGTATCTGGAGGGCTGACCCCACAATAGGGAACAAACCAGGGGATTAAGAAAGGCGAATATCAAAAACGTCACTAGCTAAGACCAACTTTTTGTTGTGAATTTTAATTTTATTAATGAGTTGTTTGTTTACAATGAATTTTATATATTTATGTAGGTGTATTATGCAGGTGTATGTTGTGATAAATGGTAGGTACGGAATAGGCATGTCCCGGATTCCTAATGCACTTAAGATCACCATATTATGGCAGTGGGTCGCGACACTAATGTTATAGACGATTATTTTCCTCGATCGGCCATGTACCTTAACGCAATATACGGTTAGTTCGAGCACGTCATTTAACTTTGAATTTTATTGCTTATAAAATAAGATTTATATTTTTTGATAGGTGACGGTATTATGTGAAGTTTGTAGAGGAGACTTAAAATTCATATTGCATGTGGTTCTTCGAATGTGTTTAGTACTGCGCGGTCCGTGTTCGTTGCTGCAAGTATATTGGCGTTAGAAAATAAAATCTACATTTTTTTTGTTAAATATTGAATTTTATAAGGTGAGTCTTAATATTTTTTTTATAAAGTTGATTTAAGGTTCCATATAATTAGATCTTATCTACTTATCAATAGCTACAAAATAATATTTGTAACTACATAACTGTTTTTCTTTCTAAAATGACTAGGTATTGTTTGTTTATAATTAAGGTATATTTATGGAACTTTGGATTTATGTCTAATTAATTAATTAATTACAATAAAATACAGTAGACTAAAAGAAATTGTCCTTTTTACATCACAATTTTTTAAAAGTCTCGTGATATTTTGCTTCGATACGTAATTTAAAAATAGAACGCGTAACTTAAAAATAAATAATTGTTATTGGTACCTATACTTACCACAAATTTTCAAAAGTCTCGCGATCTGCTTCGATAAGTAATTTAAAAATAGAAAACGGTAACTTAAAAAAAAAAAAATGTCATTAGTACACCACAATTTTTTTTTAAAGTTAAGGCTTTAGTGGTAAGTTGCGAGTCGTAAATAACTATCTCCAGCCTTGTGCAGTTAATTTTCACTTTCAAGTCATTACCATCGCATGATTGATTGTTGCATTTCTCGGCGTGATTGGCGATCTATAAATACTTTTCTGTACTCTACAATTTATAATGATTGATGATACATGTCTAAGAACTGAGTTTGGGATGAAATTAAATGATGATAAAATTGTAAATCTCGTTATTTGAACTATGTGTAAATAGGTACAGTTGGCAACCAAAATCAATTCGACATGGCAATGTGAAAAAGTTATCAGCAATTTTGCGATTTTCTGATAATTGCACTCTAAAACATATTCTACAACATAGAATATCATGGAAAAGTGATGTGACATAATATTTTATTTTGACCTTTTTTTGAAGCGTGACACCACTGGCGCGAAGTTGCGCCAGTAACATGGTGTTCGGTATGCCTATGGCCCACGAGCAAAGACATATTTGTAAAGAAGAGTTTAGTTGTGCGCGCATCTCATAAAATGTACGAAATCGAATTGTGTGTAACTTGATATATTACGAGTACTTAGGCTTTGTTTCATCGCAATCGGTTGACTATATCGAAAGATATACTACATTCATTGACTGTTAGACGGTACGAAGTTGGCCGTGTCAGCTAGTATAAAATATTTCAAAAGAGCTCAATTTGTTTCGATGTTGAGATAGATTCATGATAACACAAGTTTATGGTTTCGGGAAACCGATGCGTGAGAGACGCACAGGAACGTTCGTTATGGCGACGCTTGGGGGAGGCCTATGTCCAATAGTGGACGTATATCGGCTGAAATGATGACAAGGTTAAATCTTAGTGGTTTTTAGTTGCTATTTAAGTTAGATAATCCTGTATTCTTTTGTATAAAAGACAAATTGAAAAAAAAAAACCATAGCTTTAAATTTTTTTTACATTCTCCACAGTTACCATGAAGGTGCTAGCATTATTCTCACTCTGCCTAGCAGTGGCCACCAGCTACCCAGCCGTGAAGACCTGGACTCTTACCCAGCTGTCAGAAGCAATGGAGAAAAATTTGGTAGAGCCTGGAATGATGCCGTATTTAGAAGAAGCTCTCAACGAGATCCTATACTCGCTGTTTACTAGCAAAAATGACGTTAGTAGTTTTTTTTAATAATTTTATACAGTTTAGGTACTCGTATACCAGGCAGGTAGTTTTTAGGGTTCCGTATCCGAAGGGCAAAAACGGGACCCCATTATTAAGATTTCGCTGTCCGTCCGACTGTCCGTCGGTCTGTCGGGCTAACCGAACCGCGATAGCTAGACAGTTGACATTTAGTTTCGTACAAATTATGTATAATAAAACTAAAAAAAAAATGAAATATTTTTTTGCCGAATTTTACTAAGGACAGTACGAAACTCTTCGTGCGCGAGTCTAACTCGCACTTGGCCAGATTTATAAGTTTATTTAGGACATTACTTATGCCCAGAGACTCGCAAAGCACGTAACGCCGATGTTCCCGATGGTCATTCATATACCTGTGATAGTTGTTACAGCAAATCAATCGCCAGAAAGTCACTATCAGCCTGTCCTAGGAGTATCGGGTTGCCCAGTACCTAACTGGGTTTTGGAGGTTTGATAGGCAGTTGCTCCATGTAAAACACAGGTTTTTAGTCCTTACCAGTCAGAATGGAAGCCGCCTGGGGAAGCTCCAACTTCCCCAGCCCCCATCTTCGATAGTCAGGAAAAGGCTAGGGAGATTATTATACTTTTTACCAGGTACGACCTAGTGCTTCCAACTTGTAGGCACCAGTTGTATGCAAGTAATCGTAAAGATAGATCTACACTGGGCACACGTGTGGTTTGGGCGCGTTGGTCTCTATATATTTTATATGGAAACTAGACTTGTAGAGCTACACCTGATCCACGCCACGCGACGTGGTTCTGCGTATAAATCAGACGTGTGCGTTGGTCTAATGTAGTTCTAGCTTCATTGTTTCCAAAATCTCGTTTCTTAACCAAGACATGTTCAAGACATGGTCTAGATCCAGTGGCGAAGTGAGTGCAAAAGGGTAGTTGAATTATATTTCTGAAGTTTTTTTTTGTATAAAATAGGTTCGAACGATGTTAAAAACACCTTTAGGGTTAGAAAAATATATATATTATAATAATAATATATTATAGACACAAAAACAATTTTAGAAAGTAGTTATTCAGTACTGTTTTCTTGGTCTTTTTCCGTTCTTAAATTGGTTCTAAGACGTCAGGTTTCATTGACATACCGATTTTGTGGTTATCGACATTTTTGACTCTCAGGAGTTGTTGTGATAGTGAGTGGTATGGTGGGCTGGTCCTATAAAAAACTACTTTCAGAGCTATTGACCAGACAAAACCTTGGAGTAGCAACTCCATGGTTTGTGTGTGTCTGGCCAACAGCTACTAATCCCCATTTCAACCATAAGATGTCTGTTGATTGATGTTCATAATCTTGTTATTAGCGTGTCTTATTTGTGTCTTATTTGCCACAAAATTTTAACAAAATCGATGGGTCCGGAAGAGTTACCGTGGCCGTAGAACGCAAGGGGCATCTGAAGGAACACATGTGGGTTTTAATCAGTGAATCTTCTCGAGATTTCTCACCTTACTTATTTGTGTCAAAAAGATCCCTTAGCCTCTGTACCACGCGATGTTTTACGTAAAATGCCTGAAGGTATCGTAATAGCAAATTGCATACTCATAACAAAATGTCATTATTATGCAAATCGATTGCAAGACTCCATCGTTAGTGTTCATGCATAATTTGAAACTTTTGCTCGTTTTCACTATCATTTTTGACTCTTAAATGGGTTTCGAAATGAAAGTACGACGCTGGGTTAATTATCAATGTTTGACCCGGCACCGAGAGTTAGAAATCTAACAGTGAATTTAATAGATAATATTTAGGTGTTTATTTAGTTAGGTTTCAGCCATTAGTGTTTGTGAAAGCGGGCACTTACCCTTATTATTGTGTAGCAATATCTTCTATTTATGATGTCTTTGTAAAAAATGTCAAAGAAATAATCGTTATAACCTGATTGGACTGTTTCCATAAATTGTATTATTTTTGTGGAATTTCTGAGATAGAGTTAGGCTGAAGTATCTACCTTCTTGGTAAATATTCACTTTGAGTGTAACAATATATTCTTAGGGTTCCGTACCTCAAAAGGAAAAAAACGGAACCAAGGATCACTTTGTTGACCGTCCGTCCGTCTCTCTGTCTGTCTGTCAAGACCCTTTATCTCAAGAACGCGTGGAGATATCGAGTTGAAATTAAAACCATATACTCAGGTCTGCAGCCCTTTCAAACTGTGAAAAAATCAAACTTCTGAGTTAACGAATGAAAAAGATATGGCAGTAATGTCACAAAAAAACATATTTCGTTACTCTCAAAGATCAAAATTCATAGGGTACTTCCCGTTGACCCAGAATCCTGAAGTTTGGCACAAAGCAAGGTCTTATAGCACAGGTATAGGGAAAAATCTGAAAACAGTTTTGTTCTTACTTACATCACAAAAAAAATTGCAATTCGGAAAAATCTTTGAGACTCCATTCGGGAATTATAGTTTGCACGGACCCTCAGTGTGCGAGTGCGATTCACACTTGCCCAGTTTTTGACACTTTGTCTCGCTCACATTTTTCTGTCCTTTTTAGCTAACTACTCGTAGTCAAACAAAAAATGTTGAATTAACAAAACCTTATGAAAAATTAATTTAGAATTATGATTTCATCATTTTATTTACCCGCGTTTTTCTTTAGGAATTTCGGCCAAGTGCGATCGATCAATCAATCAATCATTTATTTTGTAAAACATAAATTATTGATTCGACTCATCATAATTTTTGTACTAGTGACAGTTCCGTATCGATACCACGTCCAAGCGTACAAATATTTTTGTTCATCGACTTATATTACATAATTATTATAGGTATATCGATGTTTTTGTTGTAATACAAACCATACCAACAATTTACGTATTTACATTCCGCAAAGTAGGTAGTATTTTTTTGTAAATTTCGACACAAAGGTGACAAGGTTGTTACGCCATATCTACATTAAATATTTATAAAGTTAATGATTTGCTGTCGAGAAAAATACCTACCTGTTATTATGATTAAATATTTTAATAAACCGGTAATTACCGCGATAGGTAGACAAGTTATATAACTTAAATCACATTAAATTGCGAAAAATTTGTGGTTATTGTTGTGTTCTGTTGTTGCTGTTTTTATTCTTTGTGTCGCTCTGGCATGATAGTGATTAATATTTTTGGGCCTAATACTACTCATGTTGCAATTTTCATTTCATTTGGTAGTTAAATTCCCCGTCTGAAAATCAAAGGTTTAGTTGCGGGAGGCACAGAACAGTTAGTTTTGGCTAGGGTTGTGGAAGACTTAAGTATATGCCTGAATAATAATATATGATAATAATAATATATAATATTCCGCAACTACCACACAACGCCGTCTAGTCCCAAGCTAAGCAGAGCTTGTGTTATGGGTACTAGACAACCGATAAACATACTTAAATATTTCTAAATACATACATATTATAGATAAATTACACCCAGACACAGAACAAATGATCGTGCTCATCACACAAACATTTTTCCTGGGTGGGAATCGAACCCACGACCTCTAGCATAGCAGTCAGGGTCACTAACCACTACACCAACAGGCCTGTCAAATGTCAAAATACACCCAGACAGAAAATCTAATGATCACGCTCATCACACAAACATTAGTCCTGGTTAGGAATCGCACCTACGACCTCCGGAATAACAGTCAGGGCCACTAACCACTAGATCAACAGACCAGTCAAATAATTATAATGGAAAGCATACGTAGTTATACATATAACAAAAATATTTTTACCCTCGCACACACTTACACTCGCCATTTCACATTCCGCAGGACATTATGATTAATTCTTTTATTTTCTTCTGTTATTTAAAATTCCGGTACATTGTCTTTATTCGTCATGAGCTTCACTGTTTATAAACACTGAGGACATTTACCATTCATTTTTTAATTGTTTTCTTCTATTATTTAAAATTCCTTTATTTCATTGTAACATTGTTTTCAATAGCTTGTACTTGCGAAAGTATTTATTTCAAACTAGCTGCTGCCCGCGACGTCGTCTGCATGAAGCCTCTACAGCACTAAAAATACCTAAGGTGCCCGTGTCGCTATAGCATTATAAGTAAACAACTTTTAAAATAGCATTATAATATAAGTTTTTTTCGCAAACGAAGCTAGTGAAGAGAGTTATATGGGAATCCTGCTGAGTTCAGTTATAAGATGTGACTGAAGGAAATTGAGAAAATAATGCAGGAATACATTCCAGGACACAAAAGAGTATAAATACGTATAAAGGTATCATACCTTCCAAGCCTTCCTTATAAACTACGTTGGTAGTTATACTGCCAGGAGCCAAAATGTAAAGAGAGTCAGGATTGGTGGCGCGGGAGCAAGCGACGTACAGTTGCCCGTGTGAGAAGCAATTCGTCCTGAGGTCGCCTCTGCGACTTATTGATGGTCATCGCAAAGCAAATACACACGGGGAACTGTACGCGCTTGAACTGGAACGGGAAGTTATGGGGTATGAGGGGAATGCGTGGTATAAATACTCGCTTACTGACGCCACAACCCGTAAGAATTTCCGCCTCAATGGTGTGTCTGTGTGGAGCGAGATGACTTTAAGGTGGGTCCAGTCACAACTTCGAAGCATAATCGGGACACCGACCTTCAGCTTGATGGTATGCGCCGGAAGTCCACTTGCTGACAGGGAGTACAGAAATTCCACGGAATAACGTGTGGCATCATCTTGCTCGACAACAGCGTTTATCGAGGTGTAGACCGCTTCATTCTTCTCAATTTCCGAGAGAATGCATTCGTTAATTGCTGCAGCCTGATAATTTTTGGGCGTCAAAATGACCCGCTCACACACCCAAGAAATCTGCTGGTGCGGTATACGACTGATGTCCCCGTACACACAGTGAATGAGTTTTTCTAAGCTGGATATCACTCTACCGAGAGACTCTGGAAGCACCACCTGTCCACCTCTCTCTTCTGGTAGAGTGCCTTCGCCAAGACTTAGAAGGACATCGGAGAATTCTTAAGCACGTGCATTGCCGCCGAGCCGAGCTCTCATATTGATGGTCGAGCGCAGTGTACGAACTCGTGACCACAACGAAGATCGTTTCGACGAAGTATTCACCTCGTCAGCCCTTGATCCCCGCGTCACGCGGAAGTGTTTGCCAACTGAACAGAACTGTGACACCATCCATCAAATGTTAGTTCCTGCGGATGTCCTGCAGGGTTCTGTCCACGACCTCAAAGGCCTTCCTATTGGCCATCGTACACTCATCATCAGAGAGCAATCCTTAAGCACGTGTCCCTAATCGCTGTTACGTGACACACCACAAACAGGCGTTTCGGCGCTCTCTAAATCGATGGGAATTTTTTACATGTCATGTGCTGTCTTGCCTACCGGAAGCAGTGTGGCAGCGATTCCCGACGACGCTACAGCAATAGCAATTTTGCCTTGGCTCCTGATCTCTGCAAGTATGCCAGCGGTAACAAATGTTTTTCCTGTTCTACCAGAAGTATCCTAGAAAGACATTTTACCCTGGTTTTGCCCAACGCTTTCAAGGACAGTGTCATAAATTTGTTTTTGCTCTCAAGTGAACAAAGTGACATGGTAATTTCGTATGGTGGTTATTTCGCCCGGATCGTAATTTGTCTCAGCGTTATACTCCCGATTTGCACGGTCTTGATGTGGTGATGATTGGAAAGCTGGTAATCCATATTCAATCAGTGGATTGCCGAAGATAGAAATGTCCACATCTTGAAGTGAACTGAGACAGGTGTTCAGCACGCGTTCATTAGTTACTCCGACTTCGTCTCTAGTAGCACGCCTCAAAGCTCGTAGAAAATTTTCAGACAGATGATGGCGATACTTCTCCCACAAAGCTACCGGGTTTGCAACTCCACAAAACACCAAGATGACGGCAAGCAGATGACGCATGTGGCTGGGACTGTCACTGACGCTTGCCTCCGCGAGGGTGTCATCCCAATTAGGCAAAAGGCTGCGCGGTAAGTGGGATACTCCACGCCATCAAATGTCCTCAGAAAGGCGAAAGACGTTGGGCCTGGGACAGTGTGATGTAACAACTGCAGAAAAAAGCATTCGCCACTATTCGGGTGCACGGTATAAACCCTACCCAATGCGGTGTCCTTGAAAATTCCCGGAAAACCTTTCATAGCACCTCCTCGTCGACGTGGGTTTAATTTTGCTTGTCGTACGTGTAATATGAAGGCACCTCGTCATACGTAAGGGATTTCGCAAACTGGTCGACTTCACAGAGTCTGAGAAATGCCACCATGTAATACCTAACACCGCATTTTTTTTTAATTGTCTTCCTCAACTCTGCTCAAGATTTTTAGGGTTTTGTTGGAACTTGAATTTGTCAAATCAAAACGAACTATAAAATGAAGAAAATGCACATTACCATCTATGAATTTTAAGAATAACTAACTACTAACCTCGCCAACATGATCAAATTTAAATTATTAATTTCCAAAACTATCAACATATAACTTGATTTGATTTTTATGTAATCTCATAGATGGCGCTGCTTTAAAATTGTCTTTATACGACTAAAATTCATTAAACTATGTTTCTCTCCCCAGTTACTTTAATGGCGTAGTTTTTATAGTGTAAAGCTAGATAATAGCATGACTTACTCAAAAACAACATTTAAATATGCGTCGTTAGATCACACGCTGTCACAGAATGCGTAAGAAAAATAAAGATTCACAGCTCCTCCCCCGTAGGTGATAGCGTGATAATATGTAGCCTATATGTTGACCCGACCTCTTAGTAATATTCATGCAAAATTTGAAGTAAATCCATGCAGTACTTTTTGAGTTTATCCCGGACATACATACAGACAAACAGACAAAAATTCTAAAAACTATATTTTTGGCTTCGGTATCGATTGGAGATCACGCCCCAAGTATTCTTTTTAAAAAATATTCAATGTACAGTTTTGACTTTCCTACGATTTTATTATACAAATATGTATAGATATGTATAGATAAACCATTTGCACTCACTTTTGAATAGTCTAATGTCAGTCAGTACAAAAATAGTGAAGTGAAGTTGCACGATCCAAAGCGTAGATCTCTATGAAGAAGAACGTGCAAGAGACTCCAGACGCAGACCCAGTACCAGGGTTTGAGGCAAAATACAGGCCTAGTTCGGCAGTAGATGCAAAATTATGCATAAATGAGTCAGTCTCTTGGGTAAAAAATGGTTTATAGATAAATCAATTGTGCAAACATGTATTCTGATGTAATAAATTATATTTTATAATTATTCTCTTCTGGTTTTTCATGTTTTTTATTGATTATTAATTTTCTTACACATTTTGCATGTCATGTATACCTCTCATAAATATTGATCTTTGTTCTACATAATCTATGTGTTACATTGTATTTTTTTTAATTTTATTTCTTCTTGAGCCATGATGAAAGAGATGGTCTCCACGACACAGAGAATCTTAGTGTGGAGACCAGTGAAATATTTGATGTAAAAGTTTATTTTTCCTGAATAACACACACTTCACACACACACCATCACACACTTTATACACTTCTATTAATTTTTTCTTAAAAAACACATAAAAAACATTTAAAAATATAAAAAATGGTGTCCCACCGGTATCGGAAACAGGGTCCAAGCTACCGGCGATCAGGGCTCCAGAGATTGGAACTAGCTAACAATACGAGCCGTGCCCAGAAGTACTGCTCTCTGAATCAAGCCCTTGATCCAGTCGCCTAACGAGCGCCTCCTAAGGTGTTGGTCGTATTATTATTAATCCCGGTATTATTAACATGGAGACATTTACTTACAGAAATCCATCTACGCAGTAATTCCATCACCCTCTGGTGAGCCCACTTGGACCGAGGAGGAACTGACGGCAGCCATCAAAGACCCTAACACCAAGCATGAGTACGTCCAAGCGCTCGAACAAGCTTTCAGTTACCTCCGCATGCATAAAGATACTGGGAACGCACAGGTATGAACTGGCCAATAACTTACGTTGGTTAGGATTTAACAGGGCCCATTTCCCCTCGCCTATTGTCAACATCGAGCATGGTTTAAAAGCTTGTTGTTCATCTAACGCAATCCAACGTGATGTTTGATGAAGAGGCAATGCAGTAAAAGAGAGATAACGCCTGAAAACGGCTAGCATTCGGTAATTCCGTGATTTACTCGAATGTTTCACAAAACTTGTTCCGTGAAATACGTATTTTTTTTAACAGTTTTTTTAGAAAAAATCAAATTCTCAATTAAATGTGCAAGCTACTATTTATATGCTTTTTTATATTTTTAATATTATCTATACATTATCAACAGTGCAGAGCAGTGGTGCCCAGTAGTACTAGCCCCGACTTACAAGTTGCAGGTTGCGGGTTCGAACCCAGCCAGGCGCATTACTTTGTGTAATTTATTTCATCACCACTGCTCTCAAAACGGTTAAGGAAAACATCGTGAGGAAACCGGCATGTCCTAGAACAAAAAAATTCGAAGACATGTGACATTCACCAACCCGCACTGGCCCCGCGTGGTGGATTACGGCCCATTCCCTCTCCTCGAGAGGAAGCCTGAATCCCAGCAGTGGGAACATTAAAAAGGCTGATGATGATGATGATGATGATGTACATTATGGAAGACCACGTAAAATTGTCAGAGGTCTTTACTAGATTAGTTTTTAAACAAATTTATGTTTTGATTTCTATAGAAGCCAAGTTAATTTCCACAAGATTAGCTGTGTCGTGTGTGTGTATCCATAATATCTAGAGAAAGATGTGTAATAATATCATAATAACGTAAGAGCGATTGTATGAAAATTCATCTCGAGAATGTGCTCTTGAGACAGAAAGTTAAAGCAAAATTTCGAAGACATTGTCGTCTTCGAAATTTTTTGGCTGGGAATCCATGAGATAACTTCTCCTGTTGTGGGTGAAGCAAAAGGGAGTGTCAGACTATTACTGATTAAAACCCACTCGTGTTCCTTCAATTATCTTTGCGTTTCAGAGCCAATTTAACTCTTTTGAAAAATCACGCAGCCTATACATTTATTGTCATCATTGAAATGAGTTTGAAGGGCTGAAGTGAGCTCACAGACAGCCTGGTGAGGCAACAAATTAAAAGTAACCTTTAAAAACGTGGACATATAATAATTTTAACTTTTTTGAGACCCTATAGTAGACTATTATTATTACCTATTATTATTTTGAATTTTGGCTTTTATTATTTTTTAACTATGATTTAAGTATTTTTTAATTGATTTAAATTAATGCTTGACTGCGATCCCACCTAATGGTAAGCAGTGATGCAATCATTGATGGTGAAACGCACTAGTTTATTAAGAGCCTGTTCACTCTAGAATTATAGACACAAGACCGCAGCAGGCAAATTATGCCAGTCATTCGATGTACGTGGTATAAACGACGAGGCAAAACGCTTAGTCCGGACCGTAGAGGTTTCAACAACGTAAGGCTGGATACTAGGGAATGCAAAAACCGCCAAAATTACAAACCGGTTTTTTTTTTCGGGTTTTCTAAAAAAAAACCGGTTAACCGGGTAACCGGTTTTAAAATTAGTTAATTTTGAAATTTATTTTTAAGTGAAAAATTTAACTTTTTTTGCTTGTGAAATTCTAAATAATTATTTTGAAACTTATCTATTGAAAAAATAAACTGTATACTTTATATGGCCATGAATTCTGTCAAAGATAAAAAAAATAACTTCATAAAAACGAATGTCTCAGAATGATGTTATATATAGAGAATCTAAGCCAGAAGTTAATTTAACTTCTACTCAAAATATCCACCGTTACCCTTAACATAAGTTTTTAGGCGTTCAGGCCACGCGTCATCGGTTTACGCACGGTGATCATTGGAAAGTTGTCCACCGCTGATTGTAAAGAATTTTTAATTATTGTTAGGTGAAGGCCATGCCCTCTAATATAGTAGATCTCAATTTGTAGTTCAGGGGTTGAGGTCTGAGCTAGTCAAAGGTCAATCATCAGCCTTAATGAAGTCCGAAACACTCGTAAGCATCCTGAAAAAACCTAGTATGTTATCAAAAAGAGAGAGGCTTTAAGAGGCTTTGCTATGGCGTTTAGGATAGTATCTTGATACTCTTTAGCTGAAGTTAGAGTAGCCCATTTTCACGAAAATGAACCATTACTGATGCCGCATGATGATCATTCAGGACTCTGATAACTGTTGAGAGAGTTCTTTGGAGTTACAAGCTGTAATTTTCCTTGATTGTGATAATTTTCTCATCGGTAGCAAGAATATCCTTTTTATGGTGGGAAAAATCATCCAATGACAACACCCGCTCTTGGGCGGAGCAGGAGACGGTGTCAGACTCTTATTGACTAAAATCCCACACTGTTCCTTCCAGCCTTCATTCCGGGGCTCGAGTTCCTTTTCGGATAACCCTGGCCCCAGTAGGCTTCGACCCGGCAGGGCCCCTGCTTTTGCTGACAACTCCTTGAGGCGCGCGGGAACAGTGAGCGCAGTTGACTACTTGAGCTCGGTCCGGACAGTTACCGGATGGCCGGACAGCGAACTACACATTGCTCACTGTCTGCAAGCCCGCGCCTACGGTGGCCGGAAATCGGGATTGGAATCCCGGCGGCGGCTGCGAGAGCGCCGTTGCTTGATGCGGTCAGCCTCCTCTTTTGCGAGCATTACTGCTTCGTAGAAGTCGGCGAACGCCTGACACTCATCTTCGCTCCGGACCATGGTCTGAACCAAGGCCCGGCGCGAGAGGTCTCCGCCGATTGCCCCCACGAGGGCACGGCGATGCTCCACCCAAAGCAAGAATATCCCTGAGTTTTTCATCAGGGTTATCCGAAAGGGCGCTCGAGCCCCGGTATGAAGGCTTGAAGGAACGGGATGGGTTTTTTAGTCAGTAAAAGTCTGAAACTATCTCCCGCTCCGCCCAAGAGCGGGGGTTGTCATAAGAAGATTTTTCCCATCGAAAAAAAAAAAAAAAAAATCAGTGTAACGAACAAACAAAGATTTTGATCTTTTCACTCTCTTCTTTAAATGCTACTTGTTTAAGGAGATGATATTATGATGAGTAACAACGGTGGGTATTCCATCTGTGCATATGAATTTCTGTGTCCTTACGAGATTTTAATTCTGGCCCTTCATTGCCTGTTCTCACAATACGTGGCCGGCCTGAATTTTTAATGATCGTAAACAGAAAAACTGTACAGTTGGTTTCGCTATCACTATGGCACGTATATATAACCAAACCTACGATTGATATCAAGCCTTAACAGAGTTTTAAAACAATATTTAATAAAAAAAATAGTGTCATTTGAAAGTAATAAAAAAAAACCGTAAAACCGGTTACTTGAAAAAATAAACCGGTTTTTTTAATTATTAAAAATATGCCGAAAAACCGGTTTTTCGGTTTTCGAGTTAACCGGTTTGCATTCCCTACTGGATACTCGCCGTACGTCAGGTTGTCTGATAGTAGAAATGAGTGGTGGAATCAAGCCATGCAATTCCCGCGCACACTCTCCAAACTGCAACCTGTAAAATACCGTTATATAAAGTCTAGTTCATTGTTAAGTGATTTCTAGGTACTTTAGAATTTCATCATGGAACACATCGTTTCTTTTTTCAGACTTGTCTTATCTATGCTAGGCCAACGCTTTCCTTTTCTTGTAATAAGACATCGAAGTCTTTCTTTTGTTTTTTGCAATTTATAAAAAAAAATCTTAACAGGAAACGGCAGAGGTACTAATCCCAGCTTTGGACATATCGACCTGGAGTCAAGCGGATCTGACTGAGGCCCTCAAGAGTCCTGCAACAAACGAGGCCCTCATTCCTCTCTTGGAGAAGGCGCAGAAAGAGCTGGAGAAGGCCCTTGAGAAGGGAGAAAAACGGGTAAGTTCTCGATCGTTGTTTGATATATCTAGTAATTTCCTCCATGATCATAGCATGGAATTAATACATTTTGATACAAATGCAGATTCATAATGGAAAACATACTTAGTTATACAGTACAATTCACGAATGATGGCGGCCGTGAAGTTTGCGCAGAAGCACAGATTACTGAATAGTTACTATTGTTATTGAATAGTTACTTGGCAGAAGGCTGCGCAATAACGTGTTTTAGGAACCAAATGGCGACGTGCGTGTGCGAGAAGAGTGTAGTATGCGCGAACGTTCGCAACGGCTAACTTCACGGCCGCCATCATTCGTGAATTGTACTGTACCTACAATAATAGCGGAATCCGCACGAGCCGTGTGTGTTAAGGAACCGAGGCCTACAGTGACAAATTTGCACATGTTTCAAACGATTTTTTTCAATACACTTACTGAAATGAATAAACGGGGGTTGACCGGCGACTCGCGGGGGTAGAAGCACGCCCAGCCTGATACGATACATGTTATAACATTATGGCGGGAGAGACCACGCGCACTTTACTGCATTAGTGCGGAAAATAGCTTATTGCGTGCCTGTAAGCGGTGCGGTAACAGCTGGTTATGCGGAAAAAATATTATGAGTGACACTATACACTAATATTTTAACAGCTGCATTTAAATTAGTCAAGTTTAATATTCAAGAACAATAAATAAATAAACTGCTTGAAAATATATATTTTTACTTTCAGGAGAAGATCTACATCGTGACTCCAGTGGGTCTCGTCCCCCCTAAGGGTGACTACGAGTATTTAATGAAGCCTTCGAAGAATGTCATCAAGAAGACGAGGAAAGGGCTATGAATAGGTAATAATTACCCGTACCTACTAGCAACTAGGGTAAACAGGAACGCAGAATACAAACAAACTGTAGGCACGAGCTTGCGGACGGCGAGCAACGGGTAGCTTGCCGTCATAGGAAGGTTTCACTCAGTAAAAGTCTGGCACTTCCTCTCGTTTCAACCTAGAGGGTCCGTTTCAACCGGGAGAAGTCTTTTGATAATATGCCAACTCAAAAATAAATTATCTTAAGGCGAGCTGTCGACCCGGGTTAGATCATTACCGGACGGCCGGACGTTGAGCTACCTATCGCTCGTAGTCCACAAGCTTGCGTCTACGGTGGCCGCAAAATGTGCGAACAATTTATTTATTTACAAACATGTATACAACGTTATAGAGGATGTCCAAACCACAATAGAAATTTAAAAACTGACTGTTTGAATGTTTGTTACTTAATCACGCAAAAACGGCTGAACGGATTTGGATGAAATTTGGCATGCATATAGCCTTTGACATGGAAAAGAACATAGGCTACCTTTTATACCGATTCCTTAAGTACCTAATCCCGCGCGGGCGATGCCAGGGGCAAAAGCTAATAACCTAATTATAAATCTATACAAAATGTAGAAATTAAAAAATAACTAACAACATTGTTTTTTTTTACCTGTTATAAACTAGTACTTGATTGCGATCCCACCTGATGGTAAGCAGTGATGCAATCGTTGATGGTGAGGCGCACTAGTTTATTAAAAGCCTATTCACTCTAGCCTTGAAGACACCTAAATTATAATCGGACGGGAAGACCGCAGCAGGCAAATTGTTCCAGTCCTCCGATGTACGCGGTATAAATGACGAGGCGAAACGCTAGTTGCTAAATTGGATTAACATTTTCATTTTCACTTTCAGGAAAAATTTCGAGACATTCCAGTAATAGCGGTATTCCAATAGGTATATATAGGTAGGCAATATTCCTAGCGGTGTGAAAAGATTGTGATATAAGAATGATTTTTGTGGTGTTACGTAACATGACTGTGTTTCTAATAAATTTGTAAAAAACCATGCCAGTATTTTTTTTTCATATTTTTAGCTAAGCTAAGTACTAACTGACCCGGTAAACTTCGTGTACCTAGTCTGTCAAAAAAGTCAAATGACTTGGGAATTATGCATAATATTTAATCATTTAAAAAATACTTATATTCGACACTTTTTATAAGGTTCTTCTTTTAGTAAACAATGATCAAGATCGGCCTGAGTTTGTTTCGGTGTTTCTTCTCAGGGTAGTCAGATAGGAAACACCGGCCTCATCTAGAATAATCTGACGAAAAAAAAAATAATGACGTGTAAAAGTGTTTTTTAAACCTATTTACAAAATAAATATCATTTATCATTTATCATTTAGCCCCCCTAGCCAAGTTACAATCAGTTCGTGTCGAATTCCGTTCTCTAATCGGTAACGCCTCGGTGACAGCAATTGTAGAAAACGATAAGTTGGTAGCCATGTTGACGCGCCTGAGTCGGCTGCTCATTCTACAATTTAGCGTTTGTCAACATTTTACAAGTTTTTTAAACATTGTAGAAACGATTTTGAACGATGTGAACTTGGCTTCGAATTGTCTATTCGCTAGTTCTGACCACGCGACTTTACGTTGAGATGACGTCATTCCCATACGTTTCATCACTTTTCGACAGCGTTAACGATTGCAGAATAACAACTTGGCTAAGCGTGCTGAAAAGAGAACTTTGATTATTGAACCAGTGTTGATTACATCAGATTTCATTTTACCCTATAATTACCCTTGTCGTTTAACTTTTTAGACAGACTATACTGCCTATGGACTATAGGCAGTATAGTTTTAGCTTTCAAAGGATAACGCCATCTGCAGGTATTACTGGACCTAGCATTATTCATTTCAAAATGACATTATAATTAGAGATGGCGTTGTATTAGAATTTTTTTTTAGATTTTCCCACCGTTCAAACCTTTTTTGGACTATCACGAATATTTCAAGATCAAAATGAATCAAGTAGTTTTCGAGTTTTAGCGAGACTGACGAACAGCTATGAATTTTTATTTTTAAAGATTGGAACGCACTCAGTTGGTGTTTTATTGATAAACAAATATATTATTGTCAATATTATTCCATTCGTTCGAAACACTTTATAGGTACTGCGTTCTAACATCAGGATACCTAGGTGATGTGGCTCAAAAGACTACCTAACTGAAGTGGGACTGAGCAGGACATGTCTGCCGCATGTCCGACAAACTGTAGGCCAAAGTAGCACAAAATTGGTGCCCAAGGACAGTGAGATTACGGAGATGGCGAGAAGAATTAGACCATTTCACTAGAACTGGCAAGCGGAAGCGCTGGACCGCGAAAGATGAAAGGAGTGGAGGGAAGCCTTTACATAGGCGTAGCATAGCATAGTCGGCCTTATAATATTCTCACTGTTGGGACTCAGGCCTCCTCTATAGGAGAGGGAATGGACCGTAATCCACCACGCGGGCCCAGTGCGGGTTGGTAGATGTCTTCGAATTTTTTGGGTTCTAGGACATGCCGGTTTCCTCACGATGTTGTCCTTCATCTTTTTGAGAGTGATGAAATAAATTACACAAAGTAATGGGTCTGGCAGGGTTTGACCCCGCGACCTAACACTCGTAAGTCGGGGCCGTTATCGCTCGGCTACCACTACTCGACCCAGCTGCTTTACCCACGAGTGGGATACAACTGCCTAACAAAAAAAAAATGTGTGTGTACAAACATAAACACACACATTTCTATACTTCTTCATGGCCAAATAAACGGTTAAAGAATTAAATAAGAAGAAATAGCATATAGAATACTTTATCCTGGAAGTATGTACCTAATGGCAAAAGCTTTCTAGTATTTAAATTTAGAACAAGACTGAAAGTAATATCTACGTAATACGTATTTACTTCCTTATATATTCGTAGATAATTTTAATCGTCATAAAGTAAACGCGCACCCGTTTATCTGTCACAAGGCACGCAGGTGGTCTTCTGACGTTTTTTTTAAGACACCGTGGAATGTTTTAACAAGTGCAAAACTTAGTTAAGTAGTTTTATGGAAATATGCAAACTAAAAGACATTTACAGTTTACGACTTCAATTCTTGTTTTCGGTTCCAATTCTTAGAGTTCAGTACGTGAGCCGTTGCCATGTTGCGTATCCACAAGATCTTCAAAAATGCATTGAATGAAGATATCATCGTGAGCATTCGTACTAGGTAAAGGTCGCCGATTCCCGATCTGTACCCCTAGCCAAGTTGATAATCTGCAATCGTTAACGCTAGTACAAAACTACAAATGTTAGGGAATGTCGTCATCTCAACGCTCAGTCACGTGGTAAGAACAAAAGAATCAGGGGTGTGGCCAACTCGAGGCGTTCGACGCAAGCGAAACGGTTGTAACTTGGCTAGGGGGGCTGAACCTTATTGCATTTTTTTTGTGGGATAGGAAACCATCAAATAATTTCTCCCACTCTGGGTGGAGCAGACGATGCTCTTTGCTTTCCTGGGCTGCAATGACACAATACCGCAGCTCTGGCAGTGCAACACCAAGCGGGGCAGACCTCCATCGTATGATCTGTCATGCCATCCGTAAACACAAGATGGTAAACAGGAACCTCTCGAAACAACTGTGTCCGGTGAGGAACTGCGGCAGGTGGATAGAGAGGACAACTTGGTGCCTCCCTAACCTAAAAAAATGCCCTAATGCCTGATCTATTGGTGACAATCTACTGATTACAGCCCATTACCTCTTTTAGAGAGTGGCCCGAGTTCCTGAGTATTAGGTAGCAAAATAATCATGGAGGTGACGTTCTCTAGTTCCGCCTAATGGCAAAATGCGTAGGTATGACGAGTAGGTGGCGCCTATTTCTCAATAGCCAGCTCAACACTTCTTCCAGGTTCCTTACAGTAGTCACAAGAAACAACATAAATTACTTGCTGCGTAGAAAATATTTCTTTGATTACAAATGTGATATAAATATAATAAAAGGGATAAAAGTAATCCCATTTACAGTTCTTAGGCTTATGATTGCACGTCATCAATGATAATGCAGACGCGGGTCTCACAACTCAGCACTTTTGCCGCTTATGACTATATAAGACATAGGGTGCTGCTTTCTGAAACTACCATGGACTGTCCGGACCGAGTCCAAGTTGTCGACGCCGCGTACTGTTCTCGCGCGCCTCAAGGAGTTGTCAGCAACCGTAGGAGCCCAGCAGGGTCGAAGCCTTCCGGGGCTAAGGGTCTGCCTCCGTATGAAAGGCAACCAAGGAACGGGGTGGGTTTTTTAGTCAGTAAAACTCTTACATTATCTTCCAAGGGCGGGGGATGTCATCTGGATGATTTTTACCCACCAAAAAAACAAAATGTCTTACTTTTATAGGCCTACAAAATTCTCCGTGGCCTAGTAGACATGTCTCTAAGGCACACATGGATTCGTTGACACATCGTCAACGAATCGGGCTCGGTCCAGTCAGTTACCGGACGGCTAGACGCCAAGTAACCCATTGCTCGTCGTCCGCACGCCCTACAGCCGTGTTGGGCGTGATCCCGCCGCAAAGGAAAGACGTTGTCTTATAATGGTCCGATTATTTGGCATCTTCTCAAGCACTAAGAGATGCCATGACAATTATTTGCGGGGACATAAACATTTTATCGGTTATTTTAATTTCTTTTTAACTTTATTGTTATATTTTAATGATCTAGTTGTGTGATAATACTCATAATTCTACTAACTGGAAGCATTTGCGACCTATGTCATGGATTTCTAAAATCTATAACTCTAGAAAGAAAGAAAAAGAAAGAAAATATGTTTATTCCGCCTTTAAATGACTCTGTGCAAAAACCTGTAATATTGTACGATCAGAATGTTGGGCTGTGGAAAAGAGGGATAAAAAACCGGCCAAGAGCGTGTCGGGCCACGCTCAGTGTAGGGTTCCATAGTTTCCCGTCCGTCACAATAAAGTGTACCCACTTATGAGTTTAAAAAATGCTTGCTACGATTATACTACAAACTTAGTCCAGAAATTATTTTGTAGAACCCTTTTGTCTTTTTTGTACAAAAACTGTTCTTTCCATCAAGTTCAAAATAATTTTCCTAGAAAGTCCTTATAAAGTTCTACTTCTCAGATTTTTTTCATATTTTCTAAACTTATGGTTCAAAAGTTAGAGGGGGGGGACACACATTGTTTTTTACTTTTGGAGCGATTATTTCCGAAATTATTGACATTATCAAAAAATGATTTTAGTAAACCCCTATTCATTTTTAAATACCTATCCAACGATATATCCCACGTTAGGGTTGAAATTAAAAAAAAAAATCACTTCCCACTTTACATATAGGGGGGCTACCCTAATAAAACATTTTTTTCCAATTTTTATTTTACCACTTTGTCGGCGTGATTGATATACATATTGGTACCAAATTTCAGCTTTCTAGTGCTAACGGTCACAGAGATTAAGCGAGGACGGACAGACAGACAGACATGGCGAAACTATAAGGGTTCCTAGTTGACTACGGAACCCTAAAAAAGATTGCATGTTACAGATATGGGAATTAGAGGAAGTTTGAAAGTGGTACCAGTGACTGAACGGTTGAAAGGAAATCGTATTTCTTGGGATGGATGAAACGCGAAAGAGGGTGAGTTGCACCATTTAACTATAACGATAACAGAGCCGTTAACAGTTGTCAAATCGTCGAATTGACCAATAGGCGGCCGTTTCGCGGCTGGTTATGGTTTGGTTATCGTTATAGTTAAATGGTGCAACTCACCCTTAAAAGCATACCTACATTGGAGAAGTAGATTAAAAAAGTTAAGGCTGGATTGTGTGAGGAGTGATGAGAGAAAAGGGAGTCCGTGATAGCGTGACTATTGACAGGATAGAACGGAAGACAAATACTTGTTGGGTTGACCCCAAGTGAAATGGAAAAAGGCATGAAGATGATGCAAATGATGTAGGCTGAAGGCTAAATAGGCCATCAAATTGAATTGTTTGACATCTAAAATCGAAGAAATGAAGTTACCATCGCGCATCACATCAACGCTTAGCATCAGAAGGATCAAATGTTTGATTTTTTTTTTTTATTGTTGATAGGTTCGCACTTGACCGCTATCTCACCTGATTGTTTTTTAATAGTACTTATATTTTGATACAAGTGCAGGAAGTTTGTCCTTGCGAATTCGCACGAGCCGTAGGCGAGTGTGTTATCGAGACGAGGGCTGCAGTGACAAATTTGCACATGTATCAAACGACGTTTTTCAATACACTTACGAAGAAACATTTACTTAAAATTATGGCGGGGGCAAGCACGCGCTCTTTTCTGTACTAGTGCCGAAAACAGCCTATAGTGTGCCTAAAAGCGGGTTTTTGAGTAAGTGTATTGAAAAATATATTTTTTAAAGAAACATACACCTTGTACACAAACCGGTTATTGACCCACGAGGTTTTTTAAACGTGCAACGTGTAACTATCATTATAAGCTTTATAGACGTTCATAAGTATATCCCCTGGAGATTAACTTTTTGATTAATGACAACCTGACCTGACGATTTTCTTCATAAAAATACTATATTATTTAATCATGATTTATTGTTCAGATATAACTGATCGAATGCAATAAAGTGCTCAAGATACAGTTTATTGCAGCTTCGATTAAGAAACTGTATAAATATAGTCATTTTGCAAAATTCACCCAAATTACTCGACGGTAGGTAAGTCTGAAACATAAAATAATTAGAGCGTAGTTTTAATATTGCCTCATTGTTTTGTGGTTGAAAAATGTGACTACTGAGCTCCTGAATCCTGGGTTTGAGCCTCAAGCTGAGAAAAAATGTATTGTGTGATGGGATTTTCCAAATGGGATTTTTTTAGTATCTGGATTTTGCCCGATTTTCATTAAACCTCAAGCAAACGCCGCCGTTCATTCTCTCATTATCTTTCTATTGTGTCTCTAATTATGGTATTCCAAAGGGTAATGGCTATAGGCTTGCTTCATATTATATAGGACTTAACTGTTCAGCCGGAGCTAGTCAAGTTACAACCAGTTTGTGTCGAATTCCGTTCTCTAATCGGTAACGCCTCGGTGACAGCAATTGTAGAAAACGATAAGTTGGTAGCCATGTTGACGCGCCTGAGTCGGTTGTTCGTTCTACAATGTAGCGTTTGTATAACAAAGGATACGTTAAACATTGTAGAAACGATTTTGAACGATGTGAACTTGGCTACGAATTGTCTATTCGTTTGTTCTGACCACGCGACTTTACGTTGAAATGGCGTCATTTCCATACGTTTTACTTTTCGACAGCGTTAACGATTGCAGAATAACAACTTGGCTAAGCGTGCTGGAAAAACATCGTAAGCGACATTTTGCTTTGCTTTTTTTTTACAGGAGTAGGTTTTCTCTTCCATTGTGAAAATGTATTAATAAAAATATTCTATCAGATGATTAGTCATATGAACAATTGTTTCTAAATTATTTTATAAATACTTTTTAATGATTGAAGATGCGATGTTCTTTCTATAAAGGGTTAATTAATATCGACAGTGGAAAGGTAAAATCACTTAACCGCCAGTGTGGTCGAAAATATGTTAAGTACCTATATTAACTCATTTCACATAAAATAAGTTGTGTTTTCGATCAAAGTGGTGGTTAAGCGATTTTACCTTTCCACTATATAAATAGTTTTAGAGGTACCTAAAACTATTTAAATAGTGGAAAGGAATAAGAAGGAAGACTATGTTGAAGACATACTAAATGTACCCATTCAGTTATACGCAGGTACAGGCGCGATGTAATGTCATGTTTCTTAGATAGCAGTATCTGCATATCATTTGATAAATATTATGATAGGTACTCACACATTATAAAAAAATATTTGGCTTCTGGAATTTTTATATACTCGTACCTATTTTTTTTTATTAGTTTAGCCATCAGGAAGGTTTTTCTTTTAGTTTTTTCTGCAGCAGATTTTTTTTTGTTTTGAGTATTTTGTTTTTTTTTTTAATAAACGTTCCTACACTAGGTCTTTTCTGTCTTATCTTATCGTCGATCATTCACAATCAGGTAAACTCACATACACAAAACACCGGAACAACTATCTGTAAGCCATACAAATATTTGTTTCGTGTGGAAATCGAACCCGCGACACACAGCACAGTAGCCTATCGCTCAACCACTGCACCAAAGCGGCAACGTGTTTATTAATTACCTAATCAAACCCCTCTTTTTCAGCAGCAAACAAAAATCTTAAAAGATGAAATTCTTCGCTGTTCTCGCCGTCTTGGTGGCCGCTGTGGCTGCCTCTGACTTCAGCACCTGGACTCTGCCCCAGCTGTCCGATGCCATCCAGAACCCCAACACCGACCCTGCCCTCCTGCCCGCTATGGAACAGGCCCTCAATGACTTGATGGACGCCCTCTTCGCTGAGGAAACCGTGGTAAGTGATTTATTGAATGAGGATGTGTTTAGTAGCCTGTGAATTGAACATTTTGAACCATGAGAATATATATTTTAGCAAATAGTAAAACAAATGAAGATCTAGCTCATAGTTTCCTAACCATTTCTGAAGTATTGCCCCTTAATTCTTATTCTTTATTATACAAAAAAAAAAAAACCTTGAAAGTCCTTTAAAGTTCTACTTTTCAGAATTTTTTCATATTTTCTAAACTTATGGTTCAAAAGTTAGAGGGGGGGGGACATTGTTTTCTGTTTTTTTTGCGATTATTTCCGAAATTATTGAAGTTTATCAAAAAATTATTTTAGTAAACCCCTATTCATTTTTAAATACCTATCCAACAATATATGTCACACGTTAGGGTTGAAATTAAAAAAAAAATCACTTCCTACTTTACATATAGGGAGCCCCCCTAATAAAACATTTTTTTCCAATTTTTATTTTACCACTTTGTCGGCGTGATTGCTATACATAATGGTACCAAATTTCAGTTTTCTAGTGCTTACGGTCCCAGAGATTAAGCGAGGACGAACAGACGGACAGACAGACATGGCGAAACTCTAAGGGTTCCTAGTTGACTACGGAACCCTAAAAAGATGTACTTAGGCGAGTTTAACCTACAACTGAGTTTTCTTGCAGCAAACCATTTAAATTAAAATAAAATGTTGCATTTAAGGAACCTTAAATGTACAAAAAAAAAATTAACACATACATTGAATTTAATTTAAAACAAAAAATATACTAAACACTCCCACACACAAGAAAACAAAACTCCAAAGCACCCCCTTTACATAAAGTTAATTATACCAATACCCTGACCACCTACCCTACCACCACCCACCTGTCCACCTACCTGTTTATTAACCTGAGTTCCAGCAGTGGCACAACATTATAAAGCTGATTATGCTATTATGGACGAAATGCTGCTCAACAGAAGTCATCCTAGATATTTATTACGTGTACCTTATTTTATCTCATATCCTAAATAAAAAAAATTTCGCTCTTCCATTCCAGGTGCCCGCCGATACCGCCTCCCCCGTAGACCTGACTGGCTGGACCCTGCACGACCTGTCCATCGCTCTGCAGAACCCTGAGACCGACCCCGCCCTCATCCCCTACTTGGAAGAGGCCCTCAACGAGATGATGGAACTCATCCACGCTGGAATCCCTGTTGTAAGTATCCCTAAATTTGAATTTTATAAAAATGACTTTATGAGTTATGACCACAAGAAAGATGAAAGAGGTTAGAAAGAAAATTTCCAATTTGTACTACAACGAGTGTCGTCGCTTGTCTACCACCCTTTAACTCCACTACAGGCAATAAACCAATACGAACGTGCATTACGGAATTAACAGACCACGCACACTTAGATCGCTAGTTTGCTATTGGTAGTTGAACTATGAGCATTGTCCTACTTTGGGGCACACCTGCCCCGTTCAGAAAGCCATTCTAACCTCTTTCATCAGTTCTGTGGTCATGACCATATTTTACAATGTGATATATGACGTGACTGAAGTGAGAACTATAACAACAATGTAAATATAGAATTAATTGACACTTCGCGTGACCCAAGGGCTGGCTTTTACCTCGGACAGACGATAAGCATTGCCATACAGCGTGGCAAAGCCGCAGGTCATAATCCACCAGCTGCATTACCAAATCCATACATCTGTAGAGATTTGATTGATGGGCAAACAGTCTTTTGGTTACATTACCAGTCGACAGCAATGTGGAAGAGTTTTTTGACACCATATTATAGTTTGATTTTAGTTCGTTGAAATTAGCGTAGGGTTTTATTTTAATTATTGTTTATTGAATTTACTGTAATTATAGTTATTTAATTGTAAACACACAATCTTCTTTTCCATTTCAGGAGGCCGTCGGTGTCCCCATCAAGCCTTTGGAGGTGTCCTACTGGACCATTCAGGAGCTGTCCGATGCCCTTCAGAACCCTGCCACCGACCCTGCCCTGATCCCCTACCTGGAGCACGCCGTCAACGAGATCATGGATGCTCTCATCTCCGGCCACCAGATGGTAAGGACATCTTGTTGTTGTAAACTAGCGCCCCGACAGCCAGGTTACCGACATAGCTCGAAGAATCGCCAAATTTAAGTGGCAATGGGCAGGGCACATTGCACACAGAACAGATGGTCGATGGGGACGAAAGGTTCTGGAGTGGCGACTACGCACCGGAAGATGCACCGTTGGAAGGCTTCTAATAACGTGGGCCTATGACCTGGTCAGGGTCGCGGAAATTCGATGGATTCGTAACGCACAGGACCGGTCATTGTGGCGACGCTTGGGGGAGGCCTATGTCCAGCAGTGGACGTCTTTCGGCTGATATGATGATGATGATGATGAGCGCCCCTGCTCTCTAGCTGCTTTGCAGGATTATGTACATATTAACACTTAAACCTTCCTCATGAATCATTCTATTAATGTGATGACTGCACGAAATTACCGTTTAGTAGTTTTTAGTTTATCGCGTTCATATAGACAAATAGACGCGGTCCCCCAACTTCGTGATCTGATTTTATAATATGTAAGTTCTTTGAAATTTAGGAGTTAGGTACAACAAGGCATTTTAAATCATGAGTAACTCTAAGGTTAATCGAACATAGTTGAATGAATGGATATTTTAGCGTGAAATTGTAAGGGTCTTACCACTCAACTCTATTGGCATTCATCGGCATTGTTCTATTGGTGTCGTAGCTATTAGTCTAGTAGAATAGATCGACATTCACTGATCATTCAACTGCAGTCGATGGCATCGGATGACGATCGATCTATTAGACTGGTTTCATCTTAAAATTTCTGTTGGGTGATCAGATCAGTAATGTTATAATGCTTCTTTGCCCTAGATTGACATAATTAATTTTTCCGTTAAATTCTCAACTACCTTTGAGTATTATACTTTTTTTTTGTTGTGACTTTCATCCTACGCTTACATTTAAGCAAAAACTAATACTTCATCTTCTCATTCTCCAGGAGGTTATCGCCATCGTCGCCCCCGCTGGCCTGGCCCCTGTCAAGCCCGAGCATGTCGTGAACCCCGTGCCCCTCCCCGTCGTAGAGGAGCCCACCCCCGAGGTTGCTCCCCCTGCCTCCACCACCAGCCCCCTGGTCCAGATCATCGTCAACGTCCAGCAATAAACTTAATTTTGTTGAAGTAATTGAAATAGTTACTACTACACGATTAAATGCAAATATTTTAAGACGTTGTTTAGTTTTTATTCCTGTGAAATCAGTTTTAAATAACTTTGAGTCCAGGGACTCTCAATACGTGTTGAAGAGAATAGGGCATAGTATGCGACCTTGTCTAACGCCATTACTAAAACAGAAGATAACATTCAGTTCCTTCAATTTTACAACGCTTTGATTGCTCAGAAAAAGATCGTATGAGTATCTCTACGAGATGATTAGGTTCTCCGAGTTTTTCCAATACTTTTCATAAGGCTACCTAGACAATGCAGTCGAAGGCTTTGCTGTAGTCGATAAAAAGTAAGATGAGAATAGTACAGAACTCGAAGGACTTTTCGATGAGTTGGCGAGTTTTAAGTATCACTCGGAAGTCTTCAGGACTGCCAGTCTAAGAAATGATGGATTCTATTATTCCTGACGTATAATATCACTTTAATAGCATGAGATATATTTCGGCAAAATACTTTATTTCAGCTTCTGTAAAATATTGACCGTACTAAAAACACTAATTCCTGAGAAAGACATACGAGTATAATTATATATGCTTTACCCTAGTCCGTGCGTCACTACGGGGTGCCAACTTAAAATCAGCGCTGGGTGTCTAACGCCCAGCAAATGCTGAGGTGGTCACCCTTTCGGTGCGGGCACGCTCGGCGTACTTTGTTCTTTTATTCTTGTTTACTTTGTGTATGTAACCGTTGTGCTGTGTCTGTACCGAATAAAAGTATTTCTATTCTATTCTATTCTATTCTATAGAAAGCTATTAAAAGCTTGTAAAATTAGTTAATGCTGACAGGAAAATCCTTTCCTTTGGCTCGTTTTCTAGTACTGAAATCGTTGCTAGAATGGAGTATTTAGATAGCATAGGTTCCAACATTTTATTTAGTATAAATGGATACTGATTCTAACATCGATCTGAAATCGATTCAGTTACTGAACTGAATTGATTTCAATAACTTTTACATTATATTATATTTTTTCATAAAAATATTTAAAAAACGTTACAAGTTGTACTCAGTCGCCCGGGTGGCCCGGTGACCATGTATTTATCGGAGCATCGCCCTCATGGGGGCAATCGGTGGCGGAGACCTCTCGCGCCAGGCCTTGGTTGAGGCCATGGTCCGGAGCAAGGAGGAGTCGCCGACTTCTGCGAAGCAGTAATGCTAGCAAAGGAGGAGGCCGACCGCATCAGGCAACGGCGCTCTCGCCGCCGCCGATCCCGATTTCCAGCCACCGTAAGCGTGGGCTTGCGGACAGTGAGCAATGGATAGCTCGCTGTCCGGCCGTTTGGTAACTTTCCGGACCAAGTCCAAGTCGTCGACGGCGTGCGCTGTTCCCGCGTGCCTCAAGGAGTTGTCAGCAACAGCAGGGTCGAAGCCTACTGGGGCCAGGGTTATCTGAAAAGGCGCTCGAGCCCCGGTATGAAGGATTGAAAGAACGGGGTGGGTTTTTTTTAGTCAGTAAGGGTCTGAAACTACCTCCCACTCCGCCCAACAGCGGGAGTTGTCATTGGATGATTTTTTCCCACCATAAAAAAAAAACATGTATTTATGTCGCCAACCAGGTACCATAACGGGCTTATAACTTTGTGATTTTTCATAATACAGTTTTGAAATATACATTTTACATAAAAATACATCTTTACATAAAAATAGTAGACGGGTGATTCAATTTCATGCGAGGCCGAATAAAAAAAAAATTGCTCTTTTCTTTAGTTGGCCAATTAAATGATACAGTTTTATTTTTAAAACGTTGCCCCACACTTGTATCGTGGATACATTCACACACATATAAACACACATACATTAAACCCCCAAACCCGGAATACCTATCTGTAGCCCATACAAATATTAGTTCCGTGCGGGAATCGAACCCGCTACCCGTAGCGCAGCAGCCAATTGCTCAACCTAAATTTAATTTACATTAAAATTGGGCCAGAGATAGTATTTACATAATTTATATTCTCATAGCTCCGGAATAGCCCATCCATGCTTGTTTTAAAAAAATCACCCTGCATACATACATATCAATGATAATAAAGGGACAGATATGAATTTGAG
Source organism: Mythimna albipuncta (assembly GCA_929112965.1). Taxonomy (NCBI): domain Eukaryota; kingdom Metazoa; phylum Arthropoda; class Insecta; order Lepidoptera; family Noctuidae; genus Mythimna; species Mythimna albipuncta. Next base: position 7,456,384 of record OV815974.1, on the reverse strand, counting down.
TTAACAAAACAAAATATCGGACTATAGACTATTCAGACTACGCCATATCAGTAGGTAGCTATCTCACACGAAGTATAGGTATTTTTGGACTTATCTGTCAGTCTATGGGTTTATGGAAAGAAACAAACAATTACGCATCAAGACACAAAGAGATAAGATAAGATAAAATTGACAGATCGATATTCTTAGAGATAGTTTATATTATACCCTATTCGCGTTAAGATTAGAAATTTAAAGAAACCTTTTTTATTGTCTGTTCAATCGATTTTAACTTCTAGTTCGTAAGCATAAAGATGGTATTAAAAGCAAAAAAGTGGTGACAATACCAACTATTTACGTTTCAAACGTCTAATGTTATTTTGAACAGAGTATATATTTGTCATCATGATCATCATGTGTCTGTGTGTCTTTATCATGCAGTTGCAGTGTATGCTCTATGAGATATCTTTGTGGAATGTGTTACGTGTATTCTCTACCCCGCGTGACCGCTGATCACCTTTGATAAGTATTGTTGGGTTTATCTGTTGCAAAAAATATGCACCTGTGTTTAAGTAGATAAGTACCTACAGCTTTGGTTCTTATGACTATATTAATAATTTAAAGGCGAATGTTTTTGTATGATGCAAGAGCGGATCCAAGATTTTCAACCAAAATCAACAATAATTCTTAGAAATAAACTTGATGTGTCATACTTCAAGTTTACTTCTACAAGTTTTTATTCATATAGGGTGACAGGCAATTAGTGCACGATACTTAAACACGTGATTGTGCTCATGAAATAAATTTCAGCTGTTCAGTACATTAGGCAAACATAAATGTACTGAACATTTGATTTTTTTTCGCGATTTCAGGTTTGTTCCCATAGTAACAGTTGTTGGTTATCATGAGCACAATCACGTGTTTAAATATCGTACACTAATTACCAGCCACCCTATATATTTTAGCAACTGTTAATTTAATTTGCTTCTGAGTACGTGCTGTGATGGAATCCCACAGTACACAAAAATACCGTATGGGGAGTTTCCCCTTTTTTTTTTTTTTGATGGGAAAAATCATCTTATGACAACCCCCACTCTTGGGCGGAGCGGGAGATAGTGTCAGACTCTTACTGACTAAAAAACCTATCCCGTTCCTTCAAGCCTTCATACCGGGGCTCGAGCGCCCTTTCGGATAACCCTGGCCCCAGTAGGAATAACCCCTCAAATCCGCTCTTATTACGGCATGTGGGTGGCATGTGTACCTATGTTTGTTATGGCTTATGTTTAACTTACCACCAGATAAAGTAACATATAAAAGACAAAAATAGTAAATGATCACCAAAATTAAACCTACATTTTAATGTAAAATTATAACCAGTTTTAACATCTCGCTATCCTATTTAAGCAAAATGAATCCAAATAAAGCATCGGCAGAACCCCATGGTTACGGAGATATCAGTAGTTAAAATTTTGAGATTAGGTTAACTACCTGCCAAGACAGCTCGACGGAGCCCCGCTAAGCGGGGCTCCTACTTCTGGGTGGTTTAAAAAAAAATAACCTCGAAGAAGGTGACGGGGTCTGTGTTCGCTCGCTTCGCTCGCTCACTACGACCCCGCCACCTTCTTCTAACCTAAATCTATCCGACCCGGGGTGCCCTAAAATTCCACTAAGATAGATTGTTGATTAGATAAAGTATCATCCTGCTCTACGGGGCTAAAAAGAGCGCATTAATTTGCTCGCTAAGATTTGGTTATCATTTACTACATTTGGTGTTCGAATACAATTTAAAGTACAGTCGTAACTAAAATACTATTGTAACTTTAGGATTTCATTTTTTTGGCGTCAAGTAATATATTTTTGACAAAAGAACTAAGGGTACCAAAGCGTTTTATGGTGGTCATTATATTTAATCCCGTTTGTTATTCCTTTACGCTTTTTTTAAATTTATAAGATTTACGACCTTCTTGACAGGCAGTGCAGAGGATGGAAGCAAAAATACTCAAGCAGTCTATATTTCATCACTTCGTCAGAAAATCTCTCTATACGCGTACCAGCATAGCGCATACAGGGATTAACGCAAGGTCAACCCCCCTTGGAGGGAAACTATCGCGACATACCAAAAATGTTATTAATATACATCGATACAAATGTAGTGGGTTACTTGCACACTCAGTAAATGGGCCCCCGCCCCCAAATACGGTTGCTAATACGAAATTACGTTATTGCTGTAAGAGACCAATTATTATTTGACTGGCCTGTTGGTGACTGGCCCGTTGGTCTAGTGGTTAGTGACCCTGACTGCTATGCCGGAGGTTGTGGGTTCGATTCCCACCCAGGACAAATGTTTGTGTGATGAGCATAATCATTGTTCTGTGTCTGGGTGTAATTTGTCTATAATATCTATGTATTTAGAAATATATAAGTATGTTTATCAGTTGTCTAGTACCCATAACACAAGCTCTGCTTAGCTTGGGACTAGACGGCGTTGTGTGACAGTTGTGAAATAATATATTATTATATTATTATCAGTTCCATGTCTGTCTGACTGTTTGCCTGACAAAGTTCGCACCTGCTAAAATAGATGCTCAAAAGATTTCCCTAAACTTTTCAGTGAAGTGGAAATGGTTCTTATTTCTGTAATTGACTGAAAATCAGAAATACTGATCAAACAGTTGATAATTTTGAAGGGAAGGGTAATCTACTACAATCTACGATTTAGTACTTCTATCATTCTAGACTGATACCTACTCAAATCAAACATTGATATGATCAAGTATCTAGTTTTCTGATTGTAATCTATGGTTTGGTACAACCGTAGTTTTTAGTGTAAGGATTTTGAACAACAACAAAGATAATGAAATCATATGTGGTTCTGAAATCTTGTTTTTCACTCTAAATATTTCCTGATGTAACGATGATTGACTTTGCTTTTTCCATATTTTCAGCTACCAGATTTTAGAGTTACCAGGACCCTAGAACGCAAAGGTAACTAAAGAAACACGGTTAGGTTTGATCAGTAAAAATCTTATTCTCCCTCCCACTCCATCCTGAGGAGGAGAAGTAATCTAATGATTTCCGGGTACTGAAATACCTTTTGATCGAATTTCTCTAATATTGAACGATCCTGAAGAGCTTTGGTGATGGCCCCGTACAGGGTTGAAACCCAGCAGGCCTAGCCAAGTTACGATCGTTTCATTTCGAATCTCTTTCTACAGCTGGTAACGCCTCTGATTCCTTTGTTTTGACCACGTGACTTAACGTTGAGATGACGTCATTCACATACATTCAAATTTTCTACTAGCGTTAACGATTGTAGATTATCAACTTGGCTAACTCTTCAGGCATTCCTTAGTGTATTTTATTTCATCACCACTCCTCTCAAAACGATATCGTGAGGAAATTGACATGTCCTGGAACCAAAAACTTCGAAGACATGTCACATCCACAAACCTGCACTACGCTTGCGTGTTATATTACGGCCCATTCCTTCTCTAAGAGAGGAGGTGGAGTTCCAGCAGTGGGAACACTATAAGGCTCAAAATCAAAAGTTGAAACTATCCTCATACAAAATTGCGGATTATGAATCACAGAGGCCCATTCATATTCGTCATTAATGTGTCACAGATATGCGTGTTCAGTTCCACTGAAAACTCTTTGTTGTCATCGATGCTTTGTGTTCTTTTATCTTTAAGTCAAATATTCGAGCGCATTGTATCCCGCACTCGTAATATCTGAAAACTTGAAAGGACGAGGATTGATAAGACGCATTTTCAGACCCGCTTATCAGATGAAGCCAAGCCATGTCAAAACATTTCTGTCAAATAAACTATTTACAGGCACTTTTGAATTGCCAAAAAGTCGGTCATTCAGAAAAATGAAGCTGAGGCATCCAGAAAGCGATCTCCTGATAGTATTTTTCAGAAGATCGCTTTCATAGACCATACCCACTTATAAGTATCACTGTGACATTGTTCGAAAGAATCACCATGGCGTCGAAACGCAAAGGTTAACTGAAGGAACACAGGAGGTTTATTTATTCAGTAAAAGTCTGACATTCCATCTCGCACCATTCAGTGCGGGGAACATTTTGATGCAAGTGCAGAAAGTTTATCTTTGTGACAGAGGCGGAATTCGCACAAGCCGTAGGCGAGTGTGTTTTTTTACAATAATACATACTTTTACGCACAAGTGCGGAAAACAGGCCATTGCCTACCTAAACGTAGTGAGTGTGTGTGTGTGGAGTGAGAAGATTATCTATAATATGTATGTTTTTAGAAATATATAAGTATGTTTATCAGTTGTCTACTACCCATAACACAAGCTTTGCTTAGCTTGGGACTAGACGGCGTTGTGTGGTAGTTGTGGAATATTATTTTATATTATTATATTATAAGAGCTGGTTTTGAAGTAAATGCATTGAAAAGATTTTTAAAGATGTTCCATCCCCAAATAAAAACCGTATCCAACGTCGTCGGTAAATACGGCTGTAAATCAATGTAAATCATTAAGTTCAAGTTGAAATGATGTAAGGACACATTTATTGGTATCGGTATCGTTTCGGGTATCGATGTGTTTTATGACGTAACTTTACTCATTTAAAGTTTTCCCGTCTTTCCGCATGATTGGATGTGATTGAGGTGCGCATAACGGTATGGGATTTTCTATAGGTACTTACTTATAAAGTTAAGTACTTTACGTTTTAAGTACTTGCTTAACTGGGACAGAGTGAAACGATCTCAATAATTAATTGGCTTTTTTATTCATCTATATATATAGGGTGACTGGTAATTAGTAATAAAAAATCAGCTGTTCAGTAGATATATGTTTGCCTAATGTACTGAACAGCTGATATTTTTTCCGCGATTTCGGCTTTGTTCCAATAATAAAAATTGTTGGTTATCATGAGCACTATCACGTGTTTAAGTATCGTACACTAATTGCCAGTCACCCTGTATATGTAGGTATATATGAAAGGAAAAAACTGACTGACTGATATATCAACGCACAGCCGAAACTACTGGGACTAATAGTGTAAATTTTTGCACAAGGTTTTCTTTTATGACGTAGGCGAGCATTTAGCGAGGATTTTCCGAAATTCACTCCATAAGGGGATTTTTTTTTTGGTGGGGACAATCATCCAATGACAACCCCCGCTCTTGGGCGGAGCGGGAGATAGTGTCAGACTCTTACTGACTAAAAACCCATCCCGTTCCTTCAAGCCTTCATACCGGGGCTCGAGTTCCCTTTCGGATAACCCTGGCCCCAATAGGCTTCGACCAGGCTGGGCCCATGCAGTTGCTGACAACTCCTTGAGGCGCGCGGGAACAGTGCGCGCCGTCGACGACTTGGGCTTGGTCCGGACAGTTACCGGACGGTAGGACAGCGAAGTTCCCTAAGGGGATCAAAGGGGATTTTAACTCTGTATGTAAAAACCAACTTTCATGCGGGCGAAGCTGCTGGCTGGCAGCTAGTTAGCAATATTTCGGAGTAAAAGACATGAATCAACTCTAAGGAGAAATCAAATAATATTATCTGATTTTTCCTTAGAGTTGGCTCATGTCTGTTACTCCATGTAGAGTAGAGAGTAGAGACTCTTTCAATAAATTATACCTAAATTGTATTATATCTTTTTCTTTTGTGGTTGTTATATTTGACTTTTATCCGCATTGTAATGTAATTTACTATATAAATATATTGTGTCAAGGTATTTGTGGTCGCATTCCTGCATAACGTTTCGATCTATTGTATTTTTATTTTATTTTATATAAACTAGTGCTGGACTGCGATCCCACCTGATGGTAAGCAGTTATGCAAACGTTGATGGTGAGGCGCATTAGTTTATTATGAGCTTTACTCTAGCCTTGAAGGCACACAAATTATAATCGGAAGAAAAGACCGCAGCAGGCAAATTGTTCCAGTCCATCGATGTACGCGGTATAAACGACGTGGCGAAACGCTTAGTCCATAATCTTTTTTTAATTCTTGGCATGTATTTTAATCGCGACTTAAGTATTTTTTTTCAATTTATAATTACGTTCGATTGCTGTTAATGTGGCACTTATAAACGCCAATGGCACGTTATGAACAACGTTTGCCGGGTCAGTTACTAATATTTAAAACCAACCTTTTGATTCTCTGCATGCGTTGATTATAATTGTTAGTGGAGAGAGTAACTGTAATTAATAAATAAATTAAAGAAATATACTAATTCGATATAAAAAAATGTTAGATTAAGAAATCAGGAACGTTTATTTCAAATAGACCAATGAAAGGCGGTTTTGAATTGTCAAAATATCGGTCAGTCAAAATAAATAAGTGAAGCTAAACTGCACGTTCCAAAGCGTAGATCTCTATGGAGAAGAACGTGCAAGAAACTCCGTGGCCACTCTTTTAAATCATATTATGAGTTACATAAATCTTGGTTACATAATTGTCGTCACTTCTAATGATAGATTTAAACTAGCTGTCAAGACAAAATGCGCGAGTAATTTATAGCTCCGTAAAAGAGAAATTTTATAGGAATAAATCCTAATATAGTAAAATAAGGTCTTTTTTCTATCTCCAGTCCCTATAATATCAAAACAGATGTTCGCATAACTAAATTTAACATATTTTTTCGATACAAGTGAAACAGTACATTGAAGTTATTAATAAATTTATAATTATCGATTTTTATCTAAAATATTAGTTACTATGTGTTTAATACCAAAACATGACAATATAATCTTATTAAATTTTCAATTATCCGCTGGCATGTAATTATAATCTTATCAGGATTTATCATCAGAACAATGTATGAATTCACTTTCTTAGACTTTTTACTCGTAATTGCATTTATAGGAAAAATATACTAATCTATTACAGGTAGATGAGAGATCATTATTTTCTTAGAAAATAATATGATGAAGAATCCGATTTTGGCACATAAAGATGATTAAATGCTACAATTACATCCATAAAAATGTATAAACTTTATTGTACACCAAAAAAATTACGCAACCCGACAACTACCTTAGAACAACAACAATAAATCAATTCAACTCAGCTCTACTTAACTCTCTCTCTCTCTCTCTTCCTCCGAAGGAATGGAGTCTTTCTCATTTATCCTTATAACGTTCCCATTCCTGGGAGTCAGGCCTTCTCTCTAGAAGCCCTTTCCTATAGAGGAGGACATTCCCTAACAAGTATTAATTGTGAGTTAGATTTTATTTTCATGCAATTGCCAAGTATAAAGTCAAAGTCAAAAAGTCAAAATATTTTATTTCACATAGGCCTACATGGGCACTTATAAAACGTCAGAAGCTAGTATAGATTAAGATTTAATATTGATATGATCACTTTAGGATGTTGCAAAAGGTCCCTCAATCCATATAATACCAAGACCGACTTTACCGACTTGGTATTATATGGATCTTACAACTTTTTATGGATGAAGAATTGAGTTGCGAACCTTGATTTTTTTACAACATAACTTGTATAAAACCAAGGCTCGAGCTTTAGGCTGCCATCAGACGGACTGCATCGCAGCAACCGCACGCAGTCCAAATATTCAACTTCATGCAATTTGATCTGACTGCGCAGCTGGCGCCACGCATCTAGCCCAGGAGCGTAGTGTATGATTTGATCTTTAAGTGACTCAAAATAAAGTTGTCAATGTCAATGTGCGTTTGCTCTTTGCAATTAACTGCACACTGACTGTATGCAGTCAGCGATGGACATCGTGCGTCGACACTACACGACTGTAGCCGACCGTATAAAGTCGAAGGCACGACTGCATGCAGTTGATATTAACTTAATTCGACTGCAGCCGACCGCGTGCAGTTATTATCATGATATCTGCACGAAGTCGAACGTACAACTGCATGCAGATGCTATATCGACCGCGCGCGGTCGCTGCGATGCAGTCCGTCTGATGTCAGCCTTAGATGGCATTATTTATTTCACGTACGTACTCTGAAATGTGGAAAAATATTCAACAGCCTTTTTTCGCGGTAGAGTCGATGCTCGCCTGTGCCACCGGAATTTTTGAAAGAGATACCGTGATCCTGGAACACAAAGGGTATCTGAAGGGCACATGTGGGTTTTAATCAGTAAAAGTCTGACAATCCCTTCGCTCTATCCAGAGCTGGAAAAATTATTTGATAATTCCTCACCTAAATAAAAACCCAGTTTTTTATTATTGGTAGGTTCGCACTTGACCACTATCTCACCTAATGATAAGTGATGATGTGGCTAACGATGACGCATACTTGTCTAGAAGTAACCTATTGACTGTTGCCTTGTAGTCCCTTAGGTTGAAGTTATTAGAAAACACAGACTCCGGCAAGGAATTCCACTCCTTAGCTGCACAATGCATGTGCTCCCAAAACATTTTGAGCGTATGGAATTGAGTAATCTGAAATGCCAAATTTTGACAGGATTTTCAGGCATAGAAATATACAGCATAAGCATAGCATAGCCTAATCATTTAATATTCCCACTGTTGGGACTCAGACCTCCTCTCTGGGAGAGAGAATGGGCGGTAATTCACCACGCGGGCCCAGTGCGGGTTGGCGAAAGTCACATGTCTTCGAATTTTTGGTTCTAGGACATTCCTTCACCGTTTTGAGAGCAGTGGTGATGAAATAAATTACACAAAGTAATGCGCCTGGCTGGGTTTGAACCTGCGACCAACAACTCTTAAGTCGGGGCTGTTACCACTCGGCCACCTCTGCTCTCTACCTATACATTACTGTATGGGATACTGTTAACTAGGCCATGGGTATCTAAGGTACCTAAATAGATCAAGTGAACGAAGCCGCAGGCGAAAGATAGTGAACATTCGAAATGTATGACCCCATTGAAGTGTTCTCACAAAAGTGTTATCAATTTGATATGCACTTTCGCAACGCTGCATCAGTATTTCACCAAAATACTCCTTATCTGTTGAGTTTGAATCATGTGCGAATTTTTGGCCAGGGCTTGCGAAATGCTTATCTATTGACTGATAGTGTGCGGTTTGCGGGGTTTTTAGGGCACCGTGTGATAAACGAAAACGGTAACTATAATAAAAAACCCATGATAATTATTCTTTTTTATATTTTTCGGTTTTAATGACTTCTCCCGCTCTAGGGCAGAGCGGGAGGGTATTTCAGACTTTTACTGACTAAAACCCACTCCTATGTTCTTGGCCTTGCTTTCCAGGACCCCGGGTTTGCCTTTCGGATGCAAACCCATTGCCCCAGTGGCGGATTAAGCCACCGTGGGGCCTGTAGCTAATTCGACCATGGGGCCTGTAGCTAATTCGACCATGGGGCCGGGGCCCCTTTGTATAACTATTTAGTAGGTACTATTATTCTTATCTACACTAATACTATTTTATTTGTATTTTTTTCTTGTAGGAGGTAATCTCTGAAAGTACTGCCCCCCTAGCCAAATTGATAATCTGCAATCGTTAACGCTAGTAGAAAATTTCAAATGTCACAGGAATGACGTCATCTCAACGCTCCGTCACGTAGTCAAAACAAAACAATCGGGAGCGTGTCCGATTCGAGTCTTTCGACGCAAGCGAAACGGTTGCAACTTGGCTAGGGGGGCTGGTCACGCGGGGCACCTGAATGCGCGGGTCCTGTTGCATTTTCTAATCTTGCTACATGGCTAATCCGCCACTGCTTGGCCTTAGTAGGCTCAGTTAAATCATTTTTGTCATTCAATGGTATTTTTATTTTACACTAACTCATATTTCATGACATAAAATAATACTGAAATGATTTTCACATTATACAGATAGTATTTTTTTAACCTACCCACATACTTTTTAATAAATGAATAATTTTATAATGGTTATTATTTTAGTAAGGCTTCGTGAAAATGAAAACAGAACCGATAAATCAAAGTCGAAATTTTATTTTATTTTCCATGAATTTATTATAAATTGACATAATAGAAGCAACAAGTAATATGTAAGCATTATATGTAACACATAATATGATTTATAAGAGTGTCCATGGAGTTTCTTGCACGTTCTTCTCCATAGAGACTTATTCTTTGGAACGTGCAATTTAGCTTCACTTTTCTTGGACTGACCGACATTTGACTATTCAAAAGTGCCTGTAAATGGTCTATTTAAAATAAATGCTTTGATTTTGATTGAAATTTGTTAAACAGACGATCCATGAAAGCGGAACGTAAATGTATTGCTTTTGATATTTCTGTATTAATACAATTTAATAAAGGGTTTCCTTTGTACAGTTATTTGAGCATACCATTTTAATGATGTCCGTTACACTGAAAAATAATGGTTCACTATTGACGCCAGTAATTCCGAAGTACTCTGAGCGTTCAGCTCGTCAACCAAATTTTACTATTAACAAATATATTTTTTTTCGATCTTTTTTTTACCTGGGAAATCATCCAATGACTTCTCTTGCTCTAGGGCGGAGCGCGAGGGCGTGTCAAACTTTTACTGACTAAAATCCACTTCTATGTTCTTTGGGTTTCAGGATCCCTTTTCAGAAGCAAACCCATGGGGGGGGGCATGGGTTCGCTTCTTAAAGAAAACCGTAGTAGGTCCCAGTAGGCTTCGACCCTGCTGGGCCCCTTCAGTTTTGCTGACATCTCCCTGAGGCACGCATGGAACACCGTAGTGTTCCACGCATGCCTTCGATGCCGTCAACGACTCGAGCTAGGTCCGGACGGTAACCGGATGGCGAACTACCCATTGTTCGCCGTCATTTTTTTCTACTATGAATCCGTAACAGAATGTAGAAACTTAGGGACATATTGTTACACTCCATAGATACCACATCCAATATTTAAATCTTACTATTAGGTTATGAAACAAGCATAGAGTAATAACCTCCTTAACAGTCTACTATAAATCTAGTACAATTTAATTACCCCTCTGTAGTTTCGTGTTTGTGAACTTTATGATTACTAATAACTAGCGCACTATTTACATGCGCTGTTTCTATTGTTCAATTGAATTCGTCTATGTTTGGAATTCATGTCTTTAACCAAGCCCCTACCACGAGCTAAGCGATCTATTTGAATACCTAAATTGAACTGTTAAAGGGATGATGCTATGTAGGGTGTGCGGGATTTATCCCTCTTTCTCTGTCGCACGACTGCCATTTTAACACGTCGTGGTAAGTGATGTGAACATAGTTTAAAAGCTTTTAGTTTCCTCCAACGCAATCTTTACTAATATAATTAAGAGGTAAAGTTTGTTTTTTTGTTTGTAGGAGGTAATCTCTGGAAGTACTGGTCCAAAATATTTTGATTAATTGTCAACATTTGTACCTTTATGAGAGAAACAATAAATATTATTATTATTATTAATTACTGAAATTCTTTTCACCGTTAGAAAGCTGCTTCATTCCTGAGTGACGTAGGGATATTTTATGTACGCGAGCGAAGCTGCGGGTAAAAGCTAGTGATTGATAAAAAGGTAACGAGGTAACGCAAAGAAAGAGAGATAACGCCTGAAAGCTATGTTGGCATTTGGTAATTCCGGCATTTAGTCGAATAATTCATAAAATATGTTCTAGAATATACGTGTATTGTTATTTTTTAAACCTTTAAAGTTATTGTTTAAAATAGTTTTTCAGTATCTCGATTAAATGTGAAAGGTTACATTATGAAGAGCCACAGTTCACTCAAAATAGCATATTTTTAGAGGTCTTTATTGGATTATTTTACACAAATGTATGTTTTCATTTCAATATCCACAGATATCTGTATATCTCCACACAATATCTGTATATATTGTTGAAATAATATCAAAATAAATGTACTCTATTATCTGTGGTTACAAGTGTGTACCAGACCTTAAGCAAATTAGAAAAATATATTGTGTCTTTGAACTGCGAATCTGCGTTTCATTATATATCCACATAATATTTGTGTTTTTAAAATATCTGGAAAAAGTGTTAGTGTAATAACGGCATAATCACGTAAGAGCGGTTGTATCTTGAGGGAAACTAAACATACACTCACGTATACAAACTTTTCGTTTTTGTGATTACCAAAGTCTTTCAGCATGAAAAAAAGTATTTACCTAATAGCTTACATTTTACCTCTAAAACGTAAATTTTCCATTTAAGTTTTTCAAAATTCCATAAAAAAAATCAAACAGCTAAACCTTTAACAATTTTCTATACTGAACCTCAAGTTCCTAATATCTCTACACTCTTGACACACCCATGACAAGTTGACACGTCCCACGCCCATATCTCGACAGTCACCGATTGGGTGTGATTTATATACTGGAACCCCAACTATCTACGTTAGTACAACACTATAGTTCTGGGGACTGAGTTCTTGCTGGAAAAAAAAACAAGTGAGTAATCATAGAAAAACAAATTGTTATTTTCTTTTTTCGGAATCTAAGGTTGGTATTATTGGACGTCAGACTCGAAAAGAAAATTATATCTAGTTTCATTCAGCCAGTGTTTTTGATATTATCATGGTAAATAATAACTTCATGATGGATTATACAATAAATTATGATTTTGTTTCATATCTGACAAATTATCTTATCCTCTAAATCCGCCATAAGTATATTCATTTGATTAAAGATAGATATTGGGATTGGAAAGATTCCGAAATTGTTTTCACGTGTTTTGGAGCTAATTTTTTTGTTGCTCCCTTTCAGCAAAGTCAATGTTATGAAATGCAGATTTTCTTCTTAATTAAGCTCAGTATTGATTAACGATGGTTTAGCATAATATTAATAATTATCGTCGCTCAGCTTATTATTTAGTAGAGTTTCAGAATATTTTATTTTTGTTATTGATTTTTGATTATTGCAATACGAGGCGAAATTGAAAATACTATGGATTTAATATTTCGTGAGTTTAGTGAGAATAAACTAAACTATCTAATATTTAAGTTTTGTTTTTTTTTTTTGTATTTTTAAATAATTTGTAATGTGAATTTTGGCTTAGGTATCTATTTATTCTGTAGAGTAGTGTATATGAGTATTTCAGCTTTCCAGAAAGCATTAGGCCTTTTAATAATAAAGAGGTACATATGTTGTAGGATTTCGGAGACTTTTTTTGCGAGTTATTATATTATATATAAAATTAAACGTGCAAAATGATTATCTTAAAATGTAATTAGTTAAAACTACCTCTAATGTAAAGAAACCAGTTTGAGGTAGCGTAAAAAGGTTATTCAGAAAGATATGGGGGACTGGAGGTCCAGCTGTGAGACAGTCTAGAGTTAGGGACAAAAGAAAACTAAAGATAACTTATTCCCTCTTAAGGAAAGATTTTAGGTTAAGATTGTGCAAGCAAAGACAACTTGGAAAGATATAGGGACGTCTTTGCCCAGCAGTGGGACACTCTAGGCTGAGGAACAAAAAAACGAAAGATATCTTTTCTTCAGTCTTGTATTGTTTTCAACGTGAAATTTTGGTTTCTTACTTATCTAAAGTAAATAAACACGTTTGGTGATAAGTTTTTACATGTGCAGATAATTTATCTTTTATGTAAGTTGTTTAAAGATTATAGTTAATGCTAGCTTATACCACCAACATTCTAGATTACGAGAAAAAAGAACAAATTAAATTGTTTATTTAATAATTATGTACTGTCTATAATTATAATTTCTTAATTCTAAAGTCTTCAAAAAAAAGAAACAACCGAAGTCGCGGGCAAATACTAGTTTCTAATAATGTTTTCGTATGTATGTATGTTTTTGTATGTTTTTGTGTTTTTTTTTGCTTCGCCGGCTATAAAATATAGTCTATGTCACTCAGGAATAAAACGGCACTCTATCGCTGAAAAAAAAAAATCTATTACAAGCAAAAAAACAAACTTTACCTCTTTATAATATTAGTGTAGATTACGGCAAGAGCAAAACATAAAACTGTTTTCCGCGCTGTGGCGCGTTAGCGGTTCTTCTCACAGTAATAAATTAAACCATAATTTTATTACATCGTTAAAGATCCAGTACTAAGCTTGGCTTTACACTACTATCTACTCAAGTAGCGGTAGTTTCGTATTAAGATATTTGTATACTCTTCATATTAAGAAAAAAAAAGAAGTTAAATTTTTCTTCTTTGATGAATTTTGAATAAATGAATAAGTTTTGAAAATTGATGAATGGGACACGAGTAACGAATAACACCTGTTATAGAAGCGACAGATTGTGAGTGTGTATATTTGGGGTGTCTAATGTTTGAAATTATTACAGATTTAATTAAAACCGATAGACAGAGACACAATCTGCAAGATCGAATGTATACACCGTTAAATTTTGATCGTTTTAATCCCGTGGAGGGTCGATCCGGTACATGAAACACTATCGATTTGTAAAAATAAAATTAAAAATTAAAGTACCTTTTTTTAAAAGTACGTTTAATAATAATAATAATAATAATAGCACATTTATTTCAGACAAAAGTCCATATATTGTTAGTAACACAAGAAACCTTATAAAGCTATTGTTAGTATATACAAAAACACACAAACACACTCAAAGCGGCACTGCACAGTAGCACCAGTCTATGCCAGGCCCTGGACGCGACCACCCTCAGTGTGTAGTCGCATCCAGTGCTGCCACATCGGCGATTCCCAGCGTCCCACGAACACACTCAGAAGACTGTTCGAGCTGACCCGCATGCGCTCCATCACAGAAGCACAACGCTTTCGCATGATGGCGTGAAAACCATCCACGCTTTTCTCCGCAAACATTGCTGAAGCGCTGCAGTGGCGCGGCAGCCCAAACAGTATCCTGAATGCGTTATTATATTGTACACGCAGAGCACTGTAAGCACGCTGCGTGTACTTAGTCCACAGGCTGCAGGTGTAAAAGGATTGACAGAAGGCTTTAAATAATGTCAGTTTAACTTGTTCAGTACACCGTGCAAACCTGCGGGCCAGCATGTTACAGCGCACACACAGGGCCCTGCGCTCCCTCTCCAAATCAATGTTGTCACATAGATCCTCCGACACCCAGTGACCCAGATACTTAAAATTACACACTCTGTTTAAGGTGGCACCACAAAGATACAAGGGTGGCACATTAGCATAGGATTTCTTACCAGCCTTAAACACCATCACTTCACTCTTCTTTACATTATATCTGAGTCCGTGGGTGCATGCATACTTTTCACAAATATTTAGCAGTCTGCGCATGGCACTAATCGACGGGCTCAACAGTACCATGTCGTCCGCGTAGCTGATATTATTGACGCACTGTCCATCTATATGGCACCCTATGCTTGTTCTGCTGAGCTCGCCGATCAGCCCATCCATATATAAGTTAAAGAGACGAGGTGAGGTTAATCCCCCCTGCCTCACTCCGCACTCCAACCCATACACGTCCGAGTGTGCGCCTGCCCATCTCACAACATTCCTTTGACTTGAGTACCAATATCTCAACATTGCAACAACATCACGGGGTACATCTGTCTCAGTTTCCAGCTTTTGCCACAATAAATCATACGATACTAAATCAAATGCCCTGGACAAGTCCAGGTAACAGGCATAGACCGGTGTGTTCCTGGCTGTATAATACTGCACAGTCTGCTTGAGGCACAGGATGGCACTCTCGGTCGAAAGGCCTGGTCTAAATCCAAATTGAGCATCGTGAAGTTTAATGTGCCTATCCAGGTGCTTGTCAAGCAGACTGTCCAGCACCTTCGCTATCACAGTAGCCAGCGAGATGGGTCTGTAGTTGGCCAGATCTGAGACATCCCCAGTCTTGTTTTTTATAACAGGCACAACCACGGTATGTGTAAGTTCATCCGGCAGGTAACAATGACTCAAACATAAGCTAAAAAACATAGCAAGCACTCGAGACAAATGAGAACCAGCATATTTCAAGTGCTCAATGCTGAGACCATCGTGGCCAGGGGACTTACCTCGCACCATTTTATTAATTACGGAGGCAACTTCCTTGGCACAAAATCGAACAGTAACGTCCCCTGCCACGATGCTAGCCCCGCGTGCCAGACCAGTCGAGCTTACAGGAGGAGATTCGACCTTGAAATGACGCTGGAACTGGTTGGCTATATCACAAGGCACATGCACGCCCGCAACGCTCACAGGTAGACTCGATTTTGGGTTCAATTTATTTGTATTTTTCCAGAATTTACCAAATTTTTTATTTGAATGATGTTGTGCAATTATATCTAACTTGATCTGTTTTTCATTATCTTGACAAAATTTTACCCGAGATTTAAACAGTCGCCTCGATTGGCACATGCTATCGTAAATAGGTCCGCTTTTTTGTTTCCCACTCAATAACCAGTTTTGATAACATAATCGAGCCTCCCTGTGAGCCACGCAGACGTGCTTGTTCCACCCCGGCACATGTTTATGTTTCCTGGACACACGACCGACATAGCTTTCTGCCGCCGCCGTACTAAGTATTCGCACAATATCGCTATATACTTGTTTTAAAATGCGCTTGTGATCTTCATTATAACAACAGTGATCGGCACAGTGTGTAAACTCCACAGGAAAATTAATATTTCTCAGTTGCGAGTGACAAATTTCAAAATACCTTCTGGTCTGTTCACTGTTTCTTTCTCCCCAAATGACTTTATTACACTCGTTATTAGTTGCATTATTTTTCGGTCTAATCAATTTTAAGTCACACTCAATTAACAAGGGACAATGATCAGACCAGTAAATATCATGTACAACAGACACTTTACATACTGAGCGTCTCGCCGCACTGGTCGTCACACAGTGATCGAGCCAGCGTAGACATCCGTGTGCCTCACTCACAAAAGTATAAGTGTCTATAGGTAGCAAGTCCATATCTACGCACGTCCAAGATTGATCGCAACAAAAGTTTATTAGTTCGTTTAACGTATTAATTTTCGCATGTACGAAAATAATTTCTTTAAGAAAACGTCAGCGTCAGAGAAAGCGTCAGAGTTCAATGATCCACATCCCTAGCAAGCATTGGCCTTTTTTGACCCAGTGGGCTTCGATCCTGCTGGGCCTCTACGGTTTGCTGACAACTCTGGGGGCGCGCGTGGAACACTATGCGCCGTCGACGACTGGGGTAGGTCCGGACGGTTCCCGGACAGTAATAGCTTAGCGGACCCCGTCAATTACACTCATCTGACAGCTATTTGAGGCGCGTCAGGAACCCAGCCCGCTGTCGACTCGAGCCTGATTAGATCCTATTAGATATTTATGGAAATAATAAAGCAGCATTTTCCTGGCTGGGGATTACAGAGCCTTTTCTTTATGTTCTGTTTACAAATATAGGCAATTTAGCAATGGGCTTTTTATCAAGATTCACTTGAACGATACCCTGTCATCGTATTTTGTGTTTATACTCGTAGCAACGATATCGTATTTATTTCAGCAGTTTAGGAAAACTAATATTGTTAGAAAAAAATAATGTTGCATCATCGTAAATGGGACTATGTTTCCTACAATTGTAGATAACTGATAAACTAGTAAACTACTGATAAGTTTATTGATTTTTGGCCCGAAAAGTGATAGTGATAAAAAAGTTACGATAGTAGGTACTTAGAAATAGTAAAAATTCCTAACAGTTAAATGGGTAGTCGACGCGTTTTTTTATTTATTTTTATATTAACTATTTCAAAATCATCACTAAGATTTTTTCAAATCTATTTAATATTATGTAAGGATGCTCACTCTGAAATGTGACGTCACTGTTACGTGTACCGTCATACGTTACGTGTTTACACTATAGAAAGCGAGATGTTGTCATCACGTCCCCACTTTTCTTTCCACTTTTCTAATACAATATTTGATATCTTAATTGCTCTATTTTTATCCATTATTTTGATCCTGTTTTCGGAAAAAGATTTATTTTTAGTGTTATATGTTGTTTAGTAGATAATAAAATATTGTATAGAATAAAACTCAATTATCATATTACTGTATGCCTACCACTAAGTATATAAGACCGCTAATTGTTGCAACGTCTTAACTCGTTAATATTTTAAATGGTCAAGTATTCTGGTGTAAAAGAAAAAACGATTTATTATTCTCTTATATATATCTAAAAAGTTAATCAGACTATTTTTTCTCCAACAGATAATCAATCAAAATGACTCTCCCAACCGTGACTGTTCGCGAGATTTCCGACGCGACCCAAGACAACACACTGTGTCCAAGCACCAAGAGAGTCGTCGAAGGCTTGCTCAATGACTACATGGACCTACAATACGGAAAGGAGACACCGTACACAACTGGAAAGCAAGTTGTGCCATCTGGGGCGTCGCTTGAAGACGTGGAGAAGGCCGCCGCAGATGAGAGTGCTCCTAAGAAGTTCCACGACATCTTCTCGACGATCGAAAAAACGGCTAAGAGTGGGGACCTCACCCCTCTTTCCAAGAACGACGGCACCTGGGACCCTCAGTACACCCCCGTCTTAGTCCTTATCACCCCTAACCCTTAGTGTAAGCCCAGAATCTGTTTTACTATTTATTTTTATGTATTTTTATTGTATTTTGGTTAACGATTAAAGTTTTAAAATAATGGAATGTGGTCTCTCTTTCATTATTATTCGCCAGACGTGTCTGTGCTGGTTTTTGTTCAGGTCGTTGTTAATTATGGACATCTAGGTGAGAGAGGTACGCCTACTGGGGCCAGGGTTATCGCCTACTAGGGCCAGGGTTATCGCCTACTGGGGCCAGGGTTATCCGAAAGGGCGCTCGAGCCCCGGTATGAAGGCTAGAAGGAACGGGGTGGGTCTTTTAGTCACTAAGAGTCTGACACTATCTCCCGCTCCGCCCAAGAGCGGGGGATGTCAATGCATGATTTTTTCCCACCATAAAAAAAAGGTGAGAGAGGTATGGTGGAGCATACATAGGTAAAAGTGTACTCCGCTTGGGTGGAGAACAATTTGTGTTCCCACTGCTCGATCGGCTTGCGGCAGATGTTTCCAGCCCAGTCCTACTTAATCTAGGCAGCCTTCTGAAGTTCTAAGCCACGTCAACGATTTGTGTTTTGAAGCGCAGTATAGCGTTTCAGACTCGATCCATTACTTTAACACCTAGCCAAAGCCTGCGCTCCATTAAAAAAAACATTTTAGTTTTCAATCGTTATCAAAACAGCGCGCAATATTTCAGCTTGAAGTCTGAACACGAAATCTATTGGAAAAACCTAAACAAATCGGTGCACGAATAAAATATTTATCCAAAACTACGTCAGAAAAGCATTCCCATGGAAATAACGAATACAGAATCAACAAGTATCTTTGTATAGAAAGCTTAAGTTTTTAAATGTATTTTTTTATATTGTGTACTGAAGAAAGGATAAATAGATTGTGTGAAAAATGATATGGATAGAAAGAAGAGCTATTGAGATAATGATAAATAGATATGAATAGAATGGAATAAAAAGATACGTTGCGCCAATTCCAAATATATCGGAAGAATAAACACACAAAAATGAAATAGTATCTTAGGAAAAATCATCCAATGACAACCCTGCTCTTGGGCGGAGCGGGAGATAGTGTCAGACTCTTACTGACTAAAAGCCCACCCTGTTCCTTCTAGCCTTCATACCGAGGGTCGACTTCCCTTTCGGATAATCCTGGCCCCTAGGCTTCGACCCGGCTGGGTCCCTATTGTTGCTGACAAATCCTCGAGGCGCGCAGAAACAGTGCGCGCCGTCGACGACTTGGGCTTGGTCCGAACAGTTACCGGACGGCCGGACAGCGAGCTACCCATTGCTCACTCTCCGCAAGCCCGAGTAATATGGTATAGATGACTGATTTGTATTGTAGGTATATTATGTATATTTGACTGGCCTGTTGGTCTAGTGGTTAGTGACCCTGACTGCTATACCGGAGGTCGTGGGTTCGATTCCCACCCAGGACAAATGTTTGTGTGATGAGCATAATCATTTGTTCCGTGTCTGGGTGTAATTTATCTATAATATGTATGTATTTAGAAATATATAAGTAAGTTTATCAGTTGTCTAGTACCCATAACACAAGCTCTGCTTAGCTGGGACTAGACGGCGTTGCGTGATAGTTGTGGAAAATAAAACATATTAAAAAAAAAAATTATATTATATTATATTATTATTTCATTATCATCATCATCATCATTCTAGTCGAATGACGTTTCACCACAACAAACGGTCCTGTTCGTCTCGTTTGCATCGGATTCCTGTGACCTTTACCAGGTTGCCGGTCCACTTTGTTTGAAGCCTTCCAATGCTGCGTCGATCGGTGATCTGTTCTGTGAGCAATGTGCCTTGCCCACTGCTACTTGACTTTGGTAATTCTTACGCTTTCTTCTACATTACTCTACTTACTGATTCTTTATTATCAATAACAGGGATTCTGTATATTGTTATAAATAAATCGATAAAATTTAAAAATATAAAACTTGTGTCTCAAAACTGATTCGCTAATCATGAGTGACAGTTAACACCTTCAAAATAAGCTCAACGCCTGAAAAAAGATTCAAGCACCAACACGTGTAAGTAAAGCATCACACCAAGTTAACTCATCAAATGACTTTAGGTAGTCAGGTAGACTGTTAGGGTTTCACTATTGAAACTGTCAAAATATATTGGGCCAAAAATCCGTATCGACTCTGATAGCACAACGATATCCTACGACGGCCATGCTTAAACACTCAGGATATGGCTTAATATACTGGAGCAATTCAGTAAACAGAGAACTCGTATTTTAGAGCCCAAAAAAGATGTGTTAGAGCTATGTGGCCTTAAAAGCGCAGGTCAATATTTTATATCGAAAATTCTATAATTTTTACCTTCCATCGTTATACCTATACTAAAAGTTTATCAAATCTAACATTTCCGGACGACGAGCAATGGATAGCTCCACGTCTGGCGATTGGGAACCGTTCGCCCCGAGACCGAGTTGTCGACGGCACGTAGTGTGCCATTCGCGCCTCAAAGAGAGGTCAGCAAAACCGTAGAGGCCCAGCAGGGCCGAAGCCTATTGTGGCCATGGGTTTGCTTCCTATAGGGAAATGCAGGGTCTTGAAACTCAAGGTAAAGATTCTTCTTTCCTGCATAGGAGGGGTTTAAGTCAGTAAAACACGCACTCGCACTCTGCCGAAGAACAGAAGTCATTAGTCGATATCTCATCTAAAAAAAAATTACATTTCATTAAACAAAATAGGTACTAAAAGTTAGGTAGATACTAAAGACAATTACGGGAAATAGATAAGTCAGAACTCGAAATGACTTATGGCAAAACTGAACTAATGAATAAAAGTATCTTCAGCTTTATTAAATAAAGTACGTCTCTGGGAAACACTTGGAGATCTACCTATCTGTAACATCTTACTTTCTGTAACATCTTACACTCAGTTTTAATTCGACCTATATTTATAATTTATATTATTTGGACCTATTTTTGAAATTAATAAAGCATTCCGCTTCTGATTCTGCAAATATCTGTTACATACTCGTACATTTCTACTTTAGTTGAGTTCCCCATACAACGAGAGTTAAATCCAGCGCCTTGATCGTACACACTACACATAGATGGCGTTTAGCTACCAAATCCACGTACTTTATTAAAGTTCTGCGGAAATTATAACAGTTTGTAGAAAACCCCATGATATTTTGTCCATAGATAACGATGAATACGTAAACCGGCAAGCAAGGTAAACTAAATTGGTAGTGCAAGAATGCAAAGATAGATGGCGTTAGCAGTCTGTAAAATTAATGGTTTCTGTTTTTTTACAAGTACAGACAGACCAATAAAAAAGAATCTAGAATACTAGTTATAACACTATTAACTTCCTATTATTTTATCAATCTACATACATCTACACTAATATTATTAAGAGGTAAAGTTTGTTTTTTTGTTTGTAGGAAGTATTCTCTAAAAGTACCTACTGGTCCGATTGCTAAAATTTTTTCACCGATAGAAAGCTGCTTTATTCCTGAGTGACATAAGCTTCATTTTATGTATGCGCTGCGGGCAAAAGCTAGTATTCAATAAATAACAAAATATAGCTTCATATTTATTTATTTATTAAAGCTTCATGCAACACAAAGGTATGAACTACCTTTAGATAGTAGCTACCAATATTATATCATAGGGTTTAATCATAACGGTCACCAATCATATTTTATAGACCAACTAGCTTCTGCCTGTGGTTTCGCCCGCGTGATCGTAAGTTTCTCCATACAAACTTTGGCCCCGTTTGATCCTCTTAGGGGGTGAATTTTGAACAGTTCTTTCGTAGTGTTCGCCTACATCATAAAAGGAAACCTTTTGCAAAATGTCACGTTAGTCTCAGTATAAGTTTTGACTGTACTCTGAAATAAAGTCAGCCAGTTTCCCCTTTGACATAAATATATTTATATACTAGGTTTGCCGCTTCACTCCCGCTTTTCCCAACTCCACCCTACTGTACCTTACTCTACCTGACTCTACCCTACTGTACCTTACTTTATCTGACTCTACCCTACTCTACCCTACTCTACCCTACTCCACCCTATTCTACCCTACTCTACCCTACTCCACCCTACTCTACCCTACTCTACCCTACTCTACCCTACTCTACCCTACTCTACCTTACTCTACCCTACACTACCCTAATTATTTTTATTCCCATAAGAACCTTCTCCTCACAATAACAAACACAACAAAAAAAGAATTAGCAAAATCGGTTAGCAAAATCGGAGGCGTTCACGCTTGATGGCGTGACCAAGGAAATAGGATTCATTTTTATTTAAATAGATATATGTATAATGTACATGTGTTTGTCACCTAAGGCCTCCAAAAGGGTTTGAAACCAATTTGAAAGTAATTTTGTTGGATTTAGAATATTTGTTCCAGCCAAGCTGATGACAGCTTAGAATCTCCGTGGTGAACACACAGTCTATGATTTATCTTTGACAATTATGACAGTATTAGAATATTTGGCACGATTTGACAATTGCAATTCAAACTCAACAAAATTATTTCTAAAGGTTATTTATTATTTAGATCGATAAATATGAAAACGATACTTTTGGCTCTGTTCGTCGTAGCAGTGAATGCTGTTCCTTTGCGCAAGGACAATGATGCAGAGGTCATCTCCGTCAACGAGGTGCCCGATGGAACAGCTTTGGAAGTTGGTGACATGAAGCTGAAGAAGCACGCTGTTAAGGCAGTGGTTGCTACCAAACTGTTGCATCCGTACACTGCAGTTGGTGTTCTTGGAATTCAAGCTGCTACTGGCGCTTCTTCATCACAAGCATCGGTGGTCGACAATGACAATGCTATGAAACCCAAACTCCATCCTATCCCTGAAGTTATACTTATTAACCCCAAACCTCCTGTTGAATTACCCTTAAAACCAGAACAGCTGCCGGTGCCTGCTGCTCACTTCAACGGTCCTGTGCCCGACGATGGTCTTGTCCAGGTCTCGTACAATGGTTCAGAGGAACTTGGCGTGATGTCCACTCTCCAGGAGTGGTACAAGATGCTAGTTAAATACTTCAACTCGGCCAGTAGTCCTGCCGCTCCCGTCGCTCCAGTTGCTCCCATCGCTCACCAGAACAGATATTAGATACACATAGTGAAGTTACTTTTGCTAATATAATATTGAAGATTTACGTAATGTGTTGCTTTTAAAAATCCTGTTTTGTCGATATGAATTGTACTTGTTTGTTGAATATCAAGGAAAAAAGATGAAATAAGCTCTTTTTTTTCTTTTTTTAAATTAATCTGAAGTATATTAATCCGACGGGGTCGCGGCAGACCAAGAAGGAGATGGCAGGACAACTTAGATGTCTTCCTGGGGTATTTGAAAGAAGTAGCTCAAAACCGGAAACATTGGAAAGAATGGAGGGAGGTCTTTGCCCAGCAGTGGGACAGTATGGGCTAGATATAATAATAATAATCATCACCCGAGTCGATCTTCTGTTCTGTATTCTGATACTTGACGGACTGGTCTGTTGTTCTAGTGGTTAGTGGCCCCGCCTTTTGTGCCGGAGGTCGTGGGTTCGATTCCCACCTAAGACAAACGTTTGTGTTAATGATCGTGCCTATTGGCACGATCATTAAAATTTACTATGTAGTTATTAAGTATGTTTATCAGTTGTTTAGCACTAAACATTGTTGTTGTTAGTTGTATACCACAAGCTCTGCTTAACTTGTGACTAGACGACGTTTGTGTAAAAGTCGTGAAATATTATATATTACTAGCTGCAGCTAGCGTCTTCGCCTACATAAATGTTGGTTTCTCCATATAAACTTCAGACGGGTCCATTTCATCCCAATATAGGTTAAATGGAAAATCCTTTCTTAGTGTTGTTTCATGTCAAATTTCATGATTCTAGGTTAACGGGAAGTACCTTATGAATTTTGATTTCCTTAAATATACTTTTTTTTTTTCAGTAATCGATAAGTTTGATTTTTTCATAGCTCCAAGAGACTGTAAACCTGCCGCCCTAGCCAAGTTACAATCGTTTCGTTTGCGCCAAACGCTTCGAGGTGACCTTGCCGCCAATTCTTTTGTTCTGACCACGTGACTGAGCGTTAAGACGACGTCATTCCCGTACATTAGAAGCTTTCTACAAGCGTTAACTATTGCAGATTAGCAACTTGGCTAGGGGGGCTGAGTACAAAGTTTTAATTTCAACTCGATACCTCCACGCGTTCCCAAGACAAAGGGTTTTGACAGACAGATGGACAACAAAGTAATCCTATACGGGTTCAGTTGTCACCTTGTTTCAGATACAGAACCTAAAAAAGCCCCCGATATTTTTTTTTCATTATGCTGTTGTTCTCATTGTTGAGCTATGTCATTGGTTAGAGTCTGTCTAATAAGTTAAACGACTTGGGTAATTATTAGGATATAATGAAATCTGATGTAGTCAACTCGGTTTCTATAATCAAGGTTGATTAAAAGATAGAGATCATTGTTTACTAACAGAAGAACCTTATGAAAAGTATCGAATATAAGTATTTTTTAAATGATTAAATATTATACAAAATTCCCAAGTCGGTTGACTTATTAGACAGACTATATATACATCATGTTGTATATTATTGTTAAAGCTTCTAATTTCAGTTTCCAGAATATGACAATATACGAAAATGGCATGCGTTTTAAGTTGTATGTGTAAACTGGCTTAGGGGCTTGGCACGTTGTCGATTAAGTTGGCCGAACTTCGCTTACTTGCCTCGTTAGAATGAAGTTCGGCAGCCGTGGTACAAAATTATCGCCGCTATTATATTTAATAGTTTAGTATGCAACACTGGAAATTGTGGATAGTTTGTGTTAGCACAGCGTGAGAATGCTTAGAGGTAAAGATTTACAAATGCTTTCAGTTCTGCTTCACGGAAACTTTTACATGTAATCTATGCTTTTGGTCATGGCTTCGCCCGCATACATACAATATAGCCTATGTCACTCAGGAATTAAGCAGCTTTCTTTCTTATACAAACAGTAAAACATAAAAACAAACTTTGCCTTTTCATAACATTAGTGAAGACTAGCTTTTGCCCGTGTCTTCGCCCGCATATATAAAATATAGCCTGTGTCATTCAGTAATAGAGCAGCTTTCTATCGGGGAAAAAGAATTTGTGCTCGGACCAGTACTTTTAGAAATTTCGTCCTATAAACAAAAAAAGATAAAAAAAAACCTTATCTCTTTAAGAAGAAGTGAGATTTGTTTTTATGTTTTTCGTTCTAAATATTATAATATTTTTACGCACGCTTCAAGGGGATATCAGCAAAACCGTAGGGACCTAGGAGGGTCGAAGCTTACTGGAGCCATGGGTTATGCGAAAGTGAACCCCAGGTCCTTAGAATGAAGTCAGAAAAGGCACAAGAGTGGGTTTTTGCCAGTAAAAGTCTGACACGCTCTCACGCTCCGCCCAAGAGCGGGAGATGTCATTGGATGATTACCCACCTAAAAAAAAAACCTCTTTTTAATACTAGTGTAGACGTAAATAGAAAGAATTAATGACATATCAACGTACAGCCGAAACTTCTGGAACCAGGAACGTGATTTTTTTAAAAGATATTCTTTTATGATGTAGGTCTGAGCGCCGGGCATACGATGTGTTGCGGCGTTGCACCGCAAATATTTGCGCATAACGCAACGTGTGCACCGGCCCTAAGTTAATGAAACGGGGGTCCAATCGAGGGGTACTTTTCTGCAAGTGAACCCGTGGTCAAAAGCTAGTTTTCCATTTTTTTTTAAATGATAAATGATCTTTATTTTGCAAGTAGGTTTTATAAAAACACTTTTACACGTCAATTTTTTTTTTTTTCGTCAATTAATGCTAGATGAGGCCGGTGCTTCCTTGCTCACTACCCCAAGAAGAAACACCGAAACAAACTCAGGGTTGTTATACATCTATCACACAACGCTGTCTAGCCCCAAGCTAAGCAGAGCTTGTGTTATGAGTACTAGACAACTGATAAACATACTTATATATTTTTAAATACACACATATTATAGACTAGCTGCTGCCCGCGACGTCGTCTGCGTGAAGGCTCTACAGTACCAACCCAGACATAGAACAAAGGTTCGTGCTCATCACACAAACATCTGTCTTGGGTGAGAATCGAACCCACGACCTCGGGCATAGCAGTCAGGGTCACTAACATACATATTATAGATAAGTTACACCCAAACAGAACAAATGATCGTGCTCAACACACAAACATTTGTCGTGGGTGAGAATCGAACCCACGACCTTTGGCATAGCAGTCAGGGTCACTAACCACTAAACCAACAGGCCAGTCTGAAAATCCTCTTCTTTACATTTAATTTAGAGGGTATTAGGTGGCCAAGGTGGAGTCAAAGAATCAAGGACCGTCCAAAAGCGTGGTTAAGCGGTTATGCGGTTTATCCATATCGACAAAGTTGTGGGAAGCACCTGGATGAGGGTCAGGGAACCGGAAGAAGCGGGCCCATAACCGAGAGTGGGTGATTCATGGCTGGATTTATGATGACAAGCCTTTCTGGTTAGCGTCAAACAGCATTTGTAAGGGTACTTTTTGAAGTGAGTGTGTTTGTGATGTGTGTAATTGCTGCTCATGGTTCCACCTTAGTAAAATTACTTCCCATCTTACAGTCAATAAAAAAAAAAAAATTGTCATTTGATCATTTCCCTACTTTTGCTTTGAATATTTTTTCTTTTGAACCAAATCTACACTAATATTGTAAAAAGGGAAAGTTTTTTTTTGTTTGTAGGAGGTTATCTCAGAAAGTATTGGTCTGATTGCGAAAATTTTCACCGATAGAAAGCTGTTTTATTCTTGAGTGATATAGGCTAGGTATATTTTGTGTATGCGAGCAAAGCCGCGGGCAAAAGCTAGTAAGTAATAAAACGAACAAAACAAAATAAAAATTTTAGAATTCGATTAAACCGATTTTGAATTTTAGCGAGACTAATAGAAATTATATAAGATAGTTCCTCAGAAGTCTAATTAAAAAACATAAATGAAATAGGACGTGACTTGTATTGGCGGGAAAGTAAATCTTAAATAAATAATAATAATAATGAAATAATTTCAACCGACTTGAGAATTTTGTATAATATTTAATCATTTAAAAAATACTTATATTCTGTACTTTTTATAAGGTTCTTCTGTTAGTAAACAATGATCTCCATCTCTTAATCAACCTTGATTATTGAACGCGTGTTGTCTACATCAGATTTAATTAAATCCTAATAATTACCCAAGTCGTTTAACTTATTAGACAGACTCTACAATTGATATTAAAAATAATAATGATTTCCTAATTTGAAAAAAATAATAGAGGCTTCCTAACTAAAAAAATAAACTTAACCAAAATCGGTTTCACGAAACATACATAGAGTATCTCGGGTGGCTGGTCAGCAGTGAGCCGCGGGTTTTAATATGTTTTTTAAGAATCACAAATAAAGTAGAGAGTGTCACGCAGGTGGTCACGCGAGGCCTGCACGCCACGCCGCGCGCCGCCGTGTCACTAGCGCGACTTGCGCACTGGTCGATTAGCCGCAGTGCTCGGGACCCGAACCTGTGACTCTGGATTGCTTATGGTCTTTTTCGTGGAAAAAATTAGGAGTGATTGGGTTTTTCTTAATTTCATTAAACCCCAAGCGAACGCTGGCGTTTGTTCTCTCATTGTCTTTCTATTGTGTATCTAATTAAGGTATTCGAAAGGTTAAGTGGATCAAGGAGTTGTCAGCAACAGCAGGGACCCAACCGGGTCGAAGCCTACAGGGGCCAGGGTTATCCGAAAGGGCGCTCGAGCTCCGGTATGAAGGCTTGAAGGAACGGGATGGGTTTTTTAGTCAGTAAGAGTCTGACACTATCTCCCGCTCCGCCCAAGAGCGGGGGTTGTCATAAGATGATTTTTCCCATTGAAAAAAAAAGGTTAAGTGGAAAACAAGTTTTCAAAGAAAATATTTTTTATACATAGCATGCTTTTATACCGCGGCATATACCTGTATAATTAATACTCATCAAGACTATTCCAAAAAGCTCAAACACGACAGGGTTATCTGAGTATCCACCTTCCAGTCCGCTCATCATCATCATCATCATTTCCGCTGATACACGTCCACTGTTAGACGTAGGCCTCCCCCAAGCGTCGCCACATCGAACGTTCCTGTGCGTCCCGCATCCATCGGTTTCCCGCTACCTTTACCAGGTCGTCGGTCCACCTTGTAGGAGGCCTTCCAACACTGCGTCTTCCGGTACGCGGAGCTACTCCAAAACCTTTCAGCCCCAACGGCCATCTGTTCTGCGAGCAATGTGCTCTGCCCATTGCCACTTAAGTTTGGCAATTCTTTGTGCTATGTCGGCAACCTTAGTTTTCCAGTCCACTCAGTGTCATAATAATTTAGCATTGTAATTGCAAAATTTCAGCTCAATCGGTGAACGGAAAGTGGATCAAATTTAATTTGCAAGATTTGATTACAGATAAACATTGGGTCAGGTGAAACTAAATTAAAGCTTGTCATAAATTAACCTTTCGTATGGCCGTAATTAGAGACATAACTAAAAAGCCATTGTGTCCCGTGTAGATCTGTGTTTTGGCATACAGCGGGTTAAACAGCCTTTTTTGTTCTCTTACAATGCCAGGAACTGTGGCCAGACTCACTCCTACTTCGTACGGGAGTTTAAAATCTTTGTATTGCACACTTAAACCTTTCTCATGAATCACTTTGTCTATAGGTAAAATCCGCAAGAAAATTCATTCTATAGTATTTTTTTAAGTTTATCGCAGTCATAAAATAGTACAGGTGACGTATCTACACAGATAAGCTTAACCCACAATTGCGTTTAGTTTTACACATTAGGATAATTCAAATTCTAAATTAAATTCATTCATTTTAAAATATAAGTGCACAAAAAACTTAAATCATTCTAAGCCGAAACTAAAAATATACTAAACAAATAAGTGTACAGTACACAATACATAAACGTACGATTAATAAAAACCAGTACATACATATTTATGGCGTTGACAGGAAATTCCCTAATTCTTCCCCCGAAAACTTCCAATAAAGGACTAGCCCTTAATATGTGTGGAGAAGAATTCCAGAGACTAAGGGACTTTGTTTTATAATATGTAATGTTAATTTTTGGGAAATAATTAGGGGAGATAGTTATTTAATTAATAGCCGTTGAATCCTTCGATCCCTTCTGTATATTTCGTAAACTAATAACGATGGAATAAATTAATCACTGTGTTATATTTTGGAGAGCAGTGATGGCCGAGTGGTAACGGCCCCGACTTACGAGTTGTAGGTCGCGAGTTCAAACCCAGCCAGGCACATTACTTTGTGTAATTTATTTCAACACTACTGTTCTCAAAAACGGTGAAGGGAAACGTCGTGAGGAAACCAGCATGGCCTAGAACCAAAAATTCGAAGACATGTGATATTCACCAACCTGCACTAGGCCCTCGTGGGGGATTACGAATTCCTGTCCTGGAAAAGAGGCCTAAGTCCCAGCACAATAAGCAACATTAAACGGCTGATTATGCTTATGCCACGCTATGTTAAGACTGGCCTGTTGGTCTAGTGGTTAGTGGCCCTGACTCCTATACTGCAAGTCGTGGGTTCGATTCCCACCCAGGACAAATGTTTAAGTGATGAGCATGATCATTTGTTCTGTGTCTGGGTGTAATTTATCTATAATATGTATGTATTTAGATATGTATAAGTATGTTTATCGGTTGTCTAGTACCCATAACAAAAGCTCTGCCTAGCTTGGGACTAGACGGCGTTGTGTGATAGTTGTGGAATATTATTATTATTATGTTATATTTAGACGATGAGGATTTTGATTAGGTTTGTACGTATTTTCTCCCGCAGTACCCGGGATTCAAACGTGCGGCTCTGGAATTGACATGTGTATTTTTGTGGAATAATCATGGAGATATTACCAGGAAGTAACACGAAACATAGTTTGGAAAAGGTTTTTCAGAATTCAATGAGGATCTAAGTTGTTTTTTTTTTACATTATTTACCTAAACAAGTAACAAATTTTCCTTTTTTGAGGATCCTGTGTCTTGAAGGTGTCAAGGGGACCCCTATTACTAAGCCTCCGCTGTCCGTCTGTCTGTCAGCGGGCTGTATCTCATAAATCGCAAGATTTTGAGAATTAAAATATTTACAGAATGTGTGTAGGTAGAATTAAATTAAGTCATACAAGAGATATGTTTTTTTTTGTGTTCAATTTTGTAATATGAAGCCCTTCGTGTTCTAGTACAACTCGCACTTGGCCATTTTTTAATTTTCTCAAAACCTAATCAGCGCCCGTTTTTATTACTGGATTTGTCATTAAGTCAGCCGGGAAATAATAAAGGGAAGTATGATAATTTTTTTTTTGGACGAAAATATTTAACATCTCCTACTTTTTTAAGTAGTTTATGTCTAACAGTTTACTGTGAGACGCTTTATAAGATGGATTTCAGTCTGTTCTTTTTTCTTTAGAATTTATTTTTATTCGAACAAAAGTTTTAGAGAAGAAAGGAAATATAAAATTATAGAAACAATAATTTAAAAATAATTTTAGTCCAATTATTCCAGTACACATAAGTAATTACATAAAAATGTCGTAAATCATACACTATAATGCTTGTGAAAATGTTTGGAAAACTAATTTAAACAACGTAAACCAAAGCATTATATATTACGAATAAAATACGCCTCGAATTTTATTCACGATTTGGACCATTCAAACATTTTTGTTTTGTTTATTTTATTTATATTTATTTCTTTTGTCTAGAGGAATTCTTTACCAATAGCGCTTGCCGCATGCCACTATCACGAGAGTCATGATATCCACCGTAGCTCATCGTAGCACTTCGTAGTGCTGACGTCGTAGCCGCGTAGCACTCGCCTACGGGTCCGCGTAGCACTCGCCTACGTAACAGGTCCGTGTAAGACTTGCCTACGGGTTCGCGTAGCAGCCGTCTACCAATTAGGACATGTATACCTAGTTTAATTTACGTTCTATTTATGTATACTTCAACCGCTATTCATAAAACCAAATTATGGTACAAAATTCGATTAGAATATTTCGACGTCATAAATTATTTATTAATTCAGGAAAATGCGTTATTTTATTAACCATAATAAAACCCACGTCTACTGGTTTGTTTGAAATTATTTTCCTGTTGCCACAGACGTTCAGGGCTACGATAATTTGTTAGCTTATTTTTTATTAAAGCAATCGTAGAAGTTGCCGTCGTTAGTTTGGGCATCGTTCGAGTTGATTCATATAATAGTGGTACAAGTCAAAGGATCAATAGTAACTTTTAAATCGACTTTGTGAGTTTGTGACCTAGAAAACGGCTGGATCGCGTTTACAGAAAATTGACCGCATCGTATTCGATCGAGTTAACTTTTTACTTTCACGAAACGTACGCGGTATGAATCGATAGGGCGTGCGGCCGGCGCGGCTGCAGGCAGCGGCACGACAATTATTGTGCCGGCGGCCGCGCGGACGCGAATTTAGGGCATCGGCGCGGCGGCGCGGCGTGTGGGCCGCGCGCGGCACGCCCCGCGCCAGTCCGCGCCTCGCCCCGCGCCGGCCGCCCGTGTGCCCCCGGCCGAGCCGCGCCGCGCCGCGCCGAGCCGGCTAGCTCGCGCCCCGCTCCACTCCGCTCGCCCTAACATGTAGCGAGTGTTGTGATACCGGGCACAGGTGAGCATTGCACTAGTGAAACTTTACGGTTTTTAACGTGAAATCGATTGAACTTTACGTCGACGAGATCGATATTTGTTGGTGAGTCGTGTTACTGATACATTATTTATTAAAGGACTTTTAATTTGGTGTAGCTCCTAATTTTAGATTTGGGACGGGGCGGCGTGTACTTTTTTTTTTGGTTGTATTTAAAATTTTCTTTAGTGAAAGTTGATGTAGCGCGCGTGGGTAGTGCATGGTGGTGTGCGGGATAGTGGGATGTATCCCATGCTGGTGTCCTGACCTACTTCAACAGTGCAGATCGATGGCATCCCTCGCTGTAGCTCTGGTACTCTGGGCTCAACACTGCTCCTAATAATACAATAAGTGGCGCGACTACGCGCTGCGTTGAAGGTAAAAGGTCAACAAGTCCAAACTAAGTTCGTTACGTCCTCGTACTGCAGATGTTTGAGAACTGTATTATTTTTTTTATCTTAATTATTAACTTTAATCACATTGTCTTTAACAATTCTGTTAATTAATCTTGAAAAAGATTAAGAAAAAAAATTTTTTTTTTCTATTTTAACCTATTGCTATACATATTAAAGTAAGCAATTTCTACTTAAACTCAAGAGCGATGCAATATGCCAACTTATTAAAACATAAAATAGTTGCGTAGTGTTTCGCACGCCGTATGGTTCGGTCAAAGGAATTCTTACTCGTGTGCCTTAATATAACTTTTACACACACATAAATATATTTTTTATATGAAGACCAGAGTAGAAAGCTTTTATTCATTTTTATTATTTTCAAAAACGTCGAGAGTTTGGCCATTGAACGAGGTATTCTTTAATTTTTCAAAATGTGGTTTCCAATGGTTTTGTTTGCCCGTCGAGATTGGGCACAGAAGCAAACAAAGAATCTATTTGGAAATAGGCTTTTCACATGTTCGCTGAGGTGAATCACAAAGAGATTTCTTTTTAATCTGTTGCTACATCTTTGTTATATTTTCTAGCCTGTTGATAGAGCCTAGTTTTTGTTAGGTATTTTATTTACTTACTCAAGTTTAGCGAAGCGTTCAGGCATATTATCTAGGTTCAAAGTAGTTTCTTATCTTACTTAGAAGTGCTAAGTATATCTTTCGTATCTTGCGTTGTCTCGTGGCTCCTGGCGAGTCTTTTGAGAGGGATGGTTACTGAACACTAATAATGAAAGAAGTAACCTTGTCAAATCAATCACATCAAGTAATACGGGAACAAGCGACAAGTATACCTTTCGTATTTTGCGTTGCCTCTGCTTCCTTTAAGACTCCTTGCGACTAGATCTTTTGCTGATTACTGCAGCCAGAATAACTAATGAAAAAAAACACGTGTTTTATGAACCCCAAGTAATGATGACCATGTAACTTGGGTAACAAAATGGTCATTATTTTAATGATCAGTCAAAATTTAGACTGTCTTCTGCCTCATGATATTAAATGTTAATACATTTTGGGATATATGTAACTCCCGCTCTAGGTGGAGCGAGAGAGGGTGTCAGACTTTTACAGACTAAAACTCACCTGTGTTCCTTTGTGTTGATGACTCTTACGAGTATTCTGGCAGCCCTGGTAGAAGGTTATTACCCTAGATGGGTACTCGAAAGTGCTTTACTAAAAATCCACTTAAATTTTTTTTTCTTTATTATTGATAGGCTCGCGTTTGACTACCATCTCACCTGATGGTAAGCGATGATGTGGCCGACGATGGAGCACGCTTGCCAAGAAGTAACCTATTCACTCTTGACTTAAAGACTCCTAAGTTGTAGCTATCAGGAAACACAGACTCCGGCAGGGAATTCCACTCCTTGGCTGTACACACAATAAATGTGTTCCCAAAACGCTATGTTCGTATGTACCGGTGGCGCAACGCCGTACGTGTATTTTACTAACCTCACTATTTTTTTCTCAAAATAATACCCAATAACTTTACCCAGGGAAAATTCTTCGATTTTATGAAATTCCTTTAAGTATTTAATTAGAAGTTTAGAAAGAAACACAAAACCTCTGCGATCCGATTTATCCGAAGAAGGAAGGTTTAGGAAGTTCGGAAAAGGCAATACCTAATTGGTTTAGAATTAAATTACTTCTCAAATATTGGCTTTTATTACACTTTTAGGGAACCATTGACTTCTTTTCAGTGTTCTGTTCAATCTTAAAACCCTCGCTTATCAGTTTTTAGAGTTCCGTACACAAAGAGTAAAAACCCTACTATTAAGACTAAGCTGTCCGTCTATCTGTCAGCGGGCTGCATCTGATATGTGACAGCTAGATTGTTGAAAGTTTCATAGATGATGTATTTCTGTTGAAATAAAGAAAAAACGTTTATTCGAAGCTTACACATACAGTAGAAATAAAATAGATATGGTAAAATAACACAAACCACAAAACATATTATAATATGTTGCTTCCTCTATAACTAATTAAAGTTATTTAAATGAGAACGCTATACAACAAACGTGATTTTTTTATCGTTTTTTTTGCTTGATTGTATGGAAATTTTTTTTTTCGTGCGCAAGTCCGACTCGCCGTATTTTTCATTTTCTAAGTTATTATTATTTAACGGTTAAGAATATAATTTTTGGCCTGCTTGTCCAAAGCTAGTGATATCAGCCCGCTAACGTTTCAAGTTCCGACATGACACACATACTATAAATATCTAAGGTCATCGGAAAACTTCAAGCTAGAGATGCCAAGCCATTCCACCAATTTTTACGATAAGTCGTTCGCAGTTCAAGCAGTGCGGCGTGGAACGTTTTGCCCGTGTCAGTAAGGCAACCACAATCTTTACCATCTTTTTAAATATTATCAAGAATCACTACCTCTTCCGCTTTTACGTCATTAATAGTATCATATTTTATATTATATTTTCTTATATATATATTCTTTATTGTAAATAAATTCACACACCATTCACAGTAAGAAAGCCGATGTACACAGGCGAGCTTATCCCAAAATTGGGTTTTCTCACAGCAAACCTTAATTTTCTAGAAATTTTGTAAAAGAGGATAACTTAAGAAATGCACAACAAAAAAAAAAAACCAAAATAATTTACATAGCACACAATACTTATAAACATACTACATAAATACAACAAATAAAACCTATACATATTACATATTATTTATTCATATTTATATATGTGAATAGGTACCGGAATATACATACTTATCTTTTTTTCTCCGTCCATTCCATTTAAAGTTGGTGAGTAAAATATCTCTATTAATTTTGAACTCTTACTGTATTTTTTATAGTGTAAAATAAAGAGTGTATTTGTCTATGTTGAACGAAATTATTATGTTTGCTCACAATATTTTCAAATCATTTGCAATATTATTGCATAAGTCTTCCTCAAATGTCGTTACATTAACTTGATTCATACTTCTCGGCACATTCTCGGAATGTTCTTGTGGCATGTTTTCCAACACTGCGCCTTCCTTGAACGAGGTTGTCAGTTCAGAAACTTTCAGGACAATCGGCCATGTATGCTGCGAACAATATATTGTGCCTACTAGGTACTATCTTAGCATGGCAATTTTACGGGATATATAATATTTACAATTTTATGAATTTATGAAATCAAAGCTTTAAATTACATTTCTTCAATAACTCCACGTGATAAATCAGGAAGTAGAAAATTTATTTTCCTCTAGAGTTACAATGATTTTCTTTTCAACTTTCTATATCACGCCCATGTTAGAAGTACTTTATGAGGAAAAACGCCATAATTCATTTTAGCACGATAAATTGGAAAGCAGTAGGTACGTGTCCCCCTCGCTTTGATCGGGTTTCATAACCGCAAGAATCATTTTTATTATATTATTTTGTAGATTATTAATAATCTTGGCAATAAAACAGTCGTGAAAGTCGAGAACGAAAAGCAAATCAAGTATATTACTCATAGTAAACTAACTAACTATATTACTCATAGATTTTTTTTGTGACATCACTCATGTTATTAGATGATTTTTCCAACCTACACTCTCGCTCTCTCTCTTGGGCAGAGAAAGAGTGTGTGTCAGACTTTTACTGACGAAAAACCCACTCCAGATTCATCCTTAACTTTCATACCAGAGCCGAGTCTTCCTTTCAGAAGCAGACTTTTGGCCCCAGTAGGCTTCGACCCGGCTTTGCCCCTACCGAACTCTTAAAGACTTGGCTCAAGAGATTTTCGGAATATGGACTCGGCGATCATTGTGTCGATAGTCGTGTCACTCGTGTCAGCCACGGGCCTCGGACCAGCCCCTCAGGAGGCTCTTGTTAGGTGGTCGTATCGAGGGCTTCATTCTGCCTTCTAATATGTGTTCTCGCTTCTCCTGGACATAGCTCGTATTATGAGAAGGTTTCTCTCTTTGGAGCTGTGCCTAGTAGCTTGAACCAGGTTTCCGATACGCCTGGACTACTATTATTTTTAAATAAATATTTAAATTTAAAATGTCTGCTTGAATGTGTTGTTAAAAAAATGAAAAATCTAATCTTGGTAAAAATAGAGTTCAACTTCTGAGGGTTAAAAACTTACAATCTAGTTAAAGTAAGAGGACGTTGCCGTCAAGTCACGTAAAAGCTGAAGAAAAATCTTGTGATTTTTTTTCCATTTTGTGATGAACTCTCTACTTCCATTATTACAAATTCCATTATGTATTGCTTGCTGTCAAATTGTTTAAAGGAATAACTAATGTAATGACGATACTATATACATAATGTTTTGAGGTAGGTACGTAGTGTGTAGGATACCCGAGTGTGAAACGTGGCGATAATGGCGATTTATTGCTATCCCATAATCGTTAATTGTTGCGGTGTTCAGAATATGGGCATCCCAACCTATATTCCGAAGGCAACTGTATCAACATGACGATGAGATTAGATTAGAGATTATTATTGATTCTCTTTTGCTTACTGGCTTCTGTTGATAGTTATAACCATTATATCTATCAATGTCTCATATCATATACAGACAGGAGATTTTTGCCCTCACACAAGTCTTTTTTAGTTCTTTTTAAATGTTGTTGTTTTATGTTTGTACATCTGATTAGTCAACACTTTTATTTTATCCTGTTATGTGTTTACTTATCGTGCTGACTTCTTAGTGTTAATAAATTTTACATTTATTTTATGTAACAAAAAAATATACCGTAACTAAAAAAACGCCAGTCAACTTGTCGCCAATATATATAAATAGAGGAAAAAGTCCACCGACACACACGTCAGCTAATCTGATTGATCTCGGACCTCGGCGGGGCCATCGAAGCGACGCTGTAGGCCGGTATTACCCCCGGATCCTCAGGGCTCATCCCCTCAGTAAATCCCTAAGTCTCAACGTACATAGGTTTTAGGAATAGAGACAGCCCTATTCGTGAGAGAATTTGATACGCTAATATAGAGATAATGGAATTAATTACTCTTCAATGATTTTAGTGCTTGATGCTTAGTTAATTATCAACGATGGGGATAATTGTCGGGATGGCAGTTTAATTATGTAGGTATAGTTAATAATTTAGAAACACAGCTAGATAGGTTCTCAAGTAACGGTAGCAGTTCTACTATTATAGTTTTAGTAACGTATGTATTGGTGTAACACAAATAATCGGTACCTATTATGCACATACAGTACATAGGGTACACTCACAGTAATTCATCCACATCGAAGTAAATGGGAAAAGTGCGCAGAACGCTGGAAGCATTGCCACGTTGGATAGCAAAAGTCCAGCCCCTTGTTTTATCGAGTGAAAAATTCTTAGCTTTTATTAAGTCGTGTTAGTATACACCATAATTTTTTAATTAGTACAAATATTTAAAAGGCTTATTAGAAAAGGTCTAGTTATTATTTAAGTAAAGTCTCAATAAATAATATTCATAAACAGTAAAGTTATTAGCGTTTGTTTATATCCCAAAATGTCACTCAATTTATGGAAATATTGAACAGGCTATTGATTATGAATGAATGAATGGCGATCATAATGGAAAAACACTGCACGTGGTATTTTCTAATAGCAATTGTTATGAATGAAAAATTACCGACTAAGACCAATTTTCGTGGATAATTTTCGTATTTCATTTTTTTTTATACTTTTCACTACACAAATATGATCAGTAATGGGATAGATTCTCATTTCTTTTTGTACTAATAAAAAAAAATAGTGGTATATAAACAAACCTTTATAGACATAAATTCTTTATATTACGATCTCTGACTTGAAATATAACCTCAAGCTCTGGCAACTCTGTCAAAAAAAGCGTGAAAATATAATTTCCCGTGTAGCTCTTACAAAATCGTGTATTCCACGTGACTTACGAGGTACCTTAGTACGGCGCCGAGCTCGCGAGCCATAGCCTAATATCAATGAGCAGTAAATTTTACGCTTCTCTCGAGACTCCCGGATTGATTGCACTGAAATTGTTAGGCTGTGCATACTTACTTTTATGCTGCAGTAAAAATATATTACTTTGTGATGTGATGCTAAATATAGGTATGTTGTAGATATTGATTTATGTATAGTGTTGCTAGTTGATTGATTTTACATCAGCATTTTAGGAATAACGCTGAAAGGAATTTTTAGCTTGATTAATTTTATGAACTAGTGTTTGACTGCGCCTGATGGTAAGTAGTGATGCAATCGTTGTTGGTAAGTCGCACTAGTTTATTAGGAGCTTATTCACTCTAGCCTTCGTTTTTCTATTTTCGATTTATTTTTCTTATTTACTTCTCAGAATAGACCAAGCTTTATTGTACACCAAAATTTAATAACATTTTTGGAACAACTTAAATAGCAAATTAATTGAATATTGAATTTTAGATTAAAAATAATACATTAGACTACTTAAAAAAAATATTATCTATATTTAATATAATAGTATTTAATGAATCTCAATTGATAACAAAAATCATATAAGCTACTTTACTTTATTAATCCATGAACAATCCTTTTATCCATCCAAGTCTGCTTTAAAATGAATTCCAGTATCTACCTATGTAGCTACATTAACCTTTTCCAGTAAAAAGGTCCCATTGTGAAGGTAACGGTGACGTAGGGCGGGCGGCATTCATGGTGGGTAGGTAGTAATTGAACAGATTAGTACAGAAACTCCACTTCACACAGAGAGCGACAATTTACAAACGCATACCGACGTGTACGTGCGGCAATGTCAAAGAAATGCCGCTTCTGAGTGTGTTTGCACTCACTGTAAGTGAAGCGTGTCTATGCGTGCGTGCGTTTTCTCTTATTCTAAGGAATTGAATTTCTGTGTTTATTTTTACAGTAGGTATACCGCCGTATCTGTAAGTTACAATGTCAGCTTATCAGGGATTACTATCCTTCCGAAGTACAGCCTCTTTCTTTATGTACTTGTAATCTGGGTAGGTGAATGGAGAGAGGATTTCTACGGAATGGGAGCCTTACTTAATGGGACGTGATGATTTTTTATTAATGCTGAAGTGTTGTATGAATGCCTGTTTATTTTTCTAAAATATTTTTTCATTATATAGAACCGAGTGTGAAAACATATTTTTTTAGATTAGTTTCATAAGGTAAGGTAAGGTAAGGATCGACCCTCCACAGGATTATAACGATTAAAATTTAACGGTGTATATGTAAACCTTCCTATGTCTATTTATGAAAACCGCATGAAAATCCGGCTAACATTTTTTGAGTTGACGTGAAGTTTTGACGTGGTGGTTTACGGCCCTTTCCTCTCCTAGAGAGGAGACCTGAGTGCCAGCAGTGAGAACATTAAAAGGCTGATATTTTTTTTAAATTTATTTAACAATTTATGTACCCAAAATAACAAAAGAAAGAAACAGAGGAATGATGCTTATTTGGTGATGCTTATTTTTTATTTTCAAATTACGGATAAGCTTGCGTTTGACCACTATCTTACCTTTTTTTTTATGGTGGGAAAAAATCATGCATTGACATCCCCCGCTCTTGGGCGGAGCGGGAGATAGTGTCAGACTCTTACTGACTAAAAGACCTTTCTTTTCGTTCCTTCTTGCCTTCATACCGGGGCTCGAGCGCCCTTTCGGATAATCCTGGCCCCAGTAGGCTTCGACCCGGTTGGGTCACCACTATCTTACCTGATGGTAAGCGATGATGTGGCCGACGATGAAACACGCTTGTCTAGAAGCAATATACTCTTGACTTAAAGACCCCTAGATTACAGCTATCAGGAAACACAGACTACGGCAGAGAATTCCACTCCATAGCTGTACGCATAATGAATGTGTTCTCAAAACGCTAAACAACTCTCTTTGAGCATACCTGCGAAAGGAGAGTCGCTTGATTATGCTTATACTCAGACGCGATGGGGGACTTTGTTTTATGATATATAAGGATATAAAAGCTTATTTAAATTCACGACTAATAAACTCGATAAACCTGAGTCAAAGAAACAAAACTATCGTCCATCAAAGTTTATTTATTGGGTACCCAACTTGATGCTTTATGAGCGGTAAAAGTGAATAAAAATCAATAGGTATGAGGTATAAACTATTTATATTACGTCTAGACCACAGGTAAGTTCAGGTTGAGTCGTGGTGCCTGCTGGGGCTGAGGGGTGGTTCAAAAGAATCACTGTGGAATCTGTGACATTCACCGAAATCATAAAGAGGTGAAGATTGTTTTTTTGTTTGTAGGAGGTGCTGAAAATACTGGTCCGATTGCGAACATCTTTTCACCGATAGAAAGCTGCTTTATTCTTGAGTGACATAGATTATATTTTATGTTTTCGGTTGAAGCCGAGAAAAGAAAGACAACGCCAGAACGGTCTGTTGGCATTCGGTAATTCCATCACTCACTTGACTATTTCACAATATTTGTACCAGAAAAAAATGAGTTTTTTTTTTAAATTAAAACTTAGAAACATATTAGAAAAAAAAATTGTCTTTCAAAATGAGCAGTCGGGCGCTATCTTTCTTTTTCGCGTCGCCTCTTTTTCAAACATTGCGTTGGATAAAACAACAAACTTTAGAACCAGAGAAGGAGAAGGGGCCTCAGATCAGCATTAAAATAAGTCAACAATATACATTTCGCTCCTACAGGAACGGCGTAGGGCAGTCGTACTTACGTCCTCAAGCTACAATGCCGTTATCTGACAAAATCACATTTTGATTTCCCGCATAAAAAATAACATTTATTTATTATATATATGGCTTACATATTATTATTATTATTATTATATTTGAAAGAGATCCCAGAAATTCCTAGTGCAAGGCAAAGTTTTAAAGGGTTATTTTATTTATTTATATATAGTCGGATTTTATTTACAGTAGAAAAATATTGATAGCAAATTGACAGCAGCAGTGACAGTGACGTTTGACGAGGTTTCGATTTTCAAAAATCAAAAACCCGCCAAATGTCACATAAAGGCTCTTTAGTTTATGGATGGCCTAGGTGTGACGTCAGAGCGGCCACAGATACGCAAGCAACGCTCGCTCTAACGCATACGCCATGCAAATTCAATTTTCCAATAGAGTAGTCGGCTTTGCAACGGAAAACTATTCTTATTTTCACGAGAGAGAAGGATTCTATTTTTGTCGGTGGAAACAAAGGCTTATATCGGGATTGTGGACTACTTTTTCAAGTTTTTTTTTGAAGTGCTCACATGCTGTCTTATCTTAATTTGTGGCAAATAAAAAAACCATGACATGTGAGTTCTTAATTCGACAAGTGAACACCAAGGGTAAAGTGACCTTAATAAGGCACCTTACTAATCAATTAGCACTTCTCTATTTGGGGATTTTCTGGTTTCCAATAAGTAAAGCAGCAGTTAGCATTTCAAATATTAGAATTAAGGAGAGTAGGGACAAAGTGAGAACATCTTGCTATCTCTTTTTTAAGCACATATTCTAATGGCAATTACGTTACATTTCAGTTGGTACTTCATTTTCCTGTTACTTGATAGTTTCCCTTCCACTTTATTTGGAAGTTTTCCAAATTTTTGAACAGATTTGTAAAACACTACCTATAATGTTACATAACATAATATACACCGCTAAATTTTGATCGTTTTAATCCCGTGGAGGGTCGATCCGGTACATGATACGCTATAGATTTGTAAAGATAAAATTAAAAAATAAAGTACCTTTTTTTCAAAACTCGTATTAATTTACGCATGTACGAAATTAATTTCTTTAAGAAAACGTCAGCGAGTCCAATGACCTGTAGATAGTTTAGGAACGCTGACAACTGCCTACAGATCATTGCACTCGACACGCGCGACATTTCAACGCACAACCGAAAGTACTGAGACTAGGAACATAAAATTTTGCATAAGGCATCCTTTTATAAAATAGGTGAGCACTAAGGAGTTTTTGGAAATTCAACTTTTACGGTGGTAAAAAGCGGGAATTTTGTTTGTATGTTAAATCCAATTCCGTGTGCATCAAACTTGAAAGTTAGCAAAAAGAGTGACTTAAATAAATAACATAGGCTGTCATTACTATTGTTACATAATTATGTAGTTTTTCTGACAAAATTTCGAAGATTTCTCATCCTGAACAAATAAAGGATTTCTATTGGCGATAATATTTTGTCGTGTCATTGATTCACCATCTTTGACTGTGTTTTATCCGGAAATAGGGCAGGCTAAGGAACATGTTAGTACGATTAGGGAAGCCATCTTCTAAATTGATCTTCAAAGGGTCCGTAAGTATTTGCTGAGTCGACAAGTTTCCAGTCTTGTGTAGGTGTATCCTGAGGATTTGGAGCAACGTTTACTATAATGGCGCTTCTTTTGAGTTTTAATACCACTCTAGGAGTAATGATTTCATATTCTTTAAAGTTTGTGTATTGATAACCCCAATAGTATAATTTGATACAAATGAAGAGACTCTGTTTTTGCGACCGAGGCGGAATTCACCCGAGCCGACTCGTCGTAATAAATAGTAGCAGGACAAGCTTGCGTACTTTTCCGCACTAGTGTGAAAAACAGGCAATTACGTACCTAAAAGCGTAGGAATAGGAGTGAGTTTTCGAGTAAGTGTATTGTAAAAATATTGTTGTTCATCATCATACATATTATTTTTTGAAATTTACTATGTTTATTCGTTCCATTACGCCTTGTAAATTAGATTTAAAACTCTTACTATATAAAAAAGACCGCTTAAATAATTTGAAATATATGTTAAAGTTATGGACAAAACACAATACCAGCTAGAATAATTTCTAAAAAGCGAAACATTAAAAAACTTATAAACCTTGCTACGATTTTCAACATAGAATTTCAGAATATATTTCCTAGTCAAGTGATACTTGGAGTGAACGAGAGGAAATTGCTATAGCAACGCTTAGTGGTTTGCTACACAAATGAGATCGGGATGGGATGCTGTTGTCTGGTATACTGGTATAAAGAAGGCTAAAACATTATAAGGTTTAAAACGGAAAATGGCAACAATATTCTTATTAAGCATTAAAATTATTCAGAAGCAATTTAATAATCTCTGGTCTGATAAATAGGTTAAATTGCTGCTTTTTAAAACGGTAGCTTTGAAGTGTTATATCTTTGGATTAACTTGGAATTATAAATTCAAAAATTCGTTATATTAAAGGTACGTTCGTTCAATCTATACCAATTATAATAAAGAGGTAGTTTGTTTTTTTTGTCTTTTTGTTGCTAGGAGGTAATCTCTGGAAGTAGTGGTCCGATTGCTAATTTTTTTCACTTATATAAAGTTGCTTTATTCCTGAGTGATATGGCTATATTTTATGTACGCGGGCGAAGTTGCGGGCAAAAGCTAGTTTTTTGTAAATACAGTGGAATTACAGAAAATACAAAAAAAAAGTATATTTGAACTAATTATTTCAAGTCAATCCAAAGATATACACTTTAAAGCAACCGTTTTAAAAAACGGGAATTTCCTAAGTCCTATTATTATAAAGACCTGTTATTTTTGACTGAAATGAAGAGGTTTTGTGGATATGATTACGCATTCACACCAAAATAAAAATAGAAAAAATATTAGAGAACACATTTCGATGTTCTACTCTTTGCCTAACCTGTATTTAGCTAAGATAGCTATATCGTTAGCTTCTTTTATAGTGAATTTTTAATAATAGAGCTTTTTTTTTCGATGGGAAAATCTTCCAATAACCGCCCCCACTCTGGGGCGGAGCGGGAGATAGTGTCAGACTCTTACTGACTAAAAAACCCATCCCGTTCCTTCTAGCCTTCATATCGGGGCTCGAGCGCCCTTTCGGATAACCCCAGCCCCAGTAGGCTTCGACCCGGCTAGAACCCTGCTGTTGCTGTCAACTCCTAATTCATATTAATATTA
The DNA here is from genome assembly GCA_929112965.1 of Mythimna albipuncta. Taxonomy (NCBI): domain Eukaryota; kingdom Metazoa; phylum Arthropoda; class Insecta; order Lepidoptera; family Noctuidae; genus Mythimna; species Mythimna albipuncta. Next base: position 7,412,047 of record OV815974.1, on the reverse strand, counting down.
AAGCTATTAATAGAGCTAGATTTTATTCGAAAAGATATCTTTTCAAACGGAGGACTTTCATGCATATATTGCTTACTAACTCAAACACAGTCAACCGATTTGGAACCCACCCAAATCTCTTTTAAAATCGCTCAAACGTCATCGAAACGTAACATCAATACCGAAACTGCACCAAAGTTAACGATACACGACAGCAATTCGTATTCCGATATTTATCCGATCGCAGATTTTACGATACATGTATATATGCATAGATACATGCATACCATTACCTTAAAATAGATTGGTGCCAAGAACGTTGAACATAGAACGTCGAATAGAACATGGAATGTCGCAGCGATTAGAAATCCATTTTCTCAAATAATAAACATTAAAATAAAAATAACTGTTTGTGCTTAGAATGTAGTAGTTATAGTAACATATACTCATATGACATCGTAGTGTATTTCAAGTATAGCAACATCACTAGAAAAAAGCTTGATGAAGCATGATGTTTTCCAATTATGATTTTTTTTTTGCAATCCATAGATTGATCATTAGCTTGATTTAATAAAACTCAGTAAATTATTTCACCAGTATATTTCATGGTAACTTATGTGGACACTTAATAATTTCCTCGACGTTGTACTACTAACAGCTTTTTTTTGTCAAGAGAAAATTCTTAAAGACAAGAAAGAAAGAAAATACGTTTATTTGGCATACAGGTTTATGAGACACACAGTGAGAGAGAATAATTATTATAGTCTAAAAACTTAAACTTAATTAAATTTACTTCTGTACCTATAGATTTTTTGCAAACAAAACAGAACAAGGGCAGGAAGATGATGATGATGAGACTAGCCGTTAGATTGATGTAATAAAACTCATTCAATTATTTCGCCGGTATACATCATATAGACACTTAATAATTTCATCAACAATTTCCTCGCTGTTGTCCTTTATTTTCAGCAATTTTTAAGTCAAGGGGAAGTATTTCTGTACCTATCGATTCTGTGCAGCCACAAAATCTTTTCTTGCTGCCTCACTATCTCGCGAAGGTGTTTGATGGTGCTTAAATATGCAGAAATGGGCTCAAAACCCGGTCTTCCTCGTCCAATCTAAGTTTTGTATGGTCTTACCGGTCGTTTTGTGTTGTTGTTTGTAATTATGTTAATGTTGTGGGGCTTAGATTTATTGATAAAGTTTACTTCGCTTAGGTGCTGTGGGGTTTGTTTTGTCTCGAGTGCTGCAATGGGGAATTGCGTATTCTAATCAAACTGAGATGTTTTGTGTTCTTTGTTTTGCTACCGAAGCCTTTAGTCTCTATAATAGTACATTTCTAGGGATTCTCTTCTAAAACTGTCTATTGTTTAATACAGGGTTATGTTAAATAAGTTAACGAAAGTCATTGATATGATGGATATCAATATAATTATTTTTATTTTATTATCTACAATGTGCTTGTATAAAAGAAACAACAAGAAATATGTAACCAAGATTATATTTGTAACTCATAATATGATTTAAAAGAGTGTCCATGGAGTTTCTTTCACGTTCTTTACCATAGAGATCTACGCTTTGGAACGTGCAATTTAGCTACACTTTTCTTGGACTGACCGACATTTGACTATTCAAAAGTGCCTGCAAATGGTCTATTTTTTTAAAGTCGTTAGTCATCCTAATTTCTCACGCTCTAGGGCAGAGCGGGCATTAGCCTTTTACTGACTAAAATCATAGCTATGTTCGTTCTTTTGCCCTTTTGATTGTCCCCATGAGCACACGGCGGTGCTCCGACTAAGCGGGGCACTCTTCCACCGTGTGCTCAACCAAGTCTAATTTTATGAAATCAGAAAATAATTAATTAAAATTTGTGTATGTTATTTAGTTACCACAGTTTTTAAAACGGTAAAGGAAACCGTCGTAAGAAAACCGCCATCTTCCAGAACCAAAAATGGAAGATATGTGACATCCATTAACTTATGGACCCATCGTGAGGTGGATTACTATTACATTTGTATTTTTGTATGTTACGAGTAAACTCAAAAACTATTGGACCAATTTTAAAAATTCTTTTGTCCATTAGCGTATTTAAGTCCTTATATCGGGAGGAGACCCTACATGTTCAAGAAAATAAAACAAAAATATCCTAAAAATTACTTTTAATTTATTAAAAACTCTCACTCGGGATCTCCTTGCTGTACTTTTTGTTTGTTTTTTTTTCGCGTTTAGTCATTTCCTCGCTAAGGTGGGATGAAAAGTTACGTGTTGCACTCGAGTGCAAAGAGTTTTCACCTCGTGCTCTTTCGATTCTCTCGCTAACACTCAGGATTCTAATTTTAGAATCCTTCGCTTGCTCGGTCATCAAAATTTGGCGTAGCCAGAGGTGGACCCCCCTCCACCGAAATATTCAAAATTTAATTTAAGCTTGACAACTATCTTTTATTAATACCTACGGATATTTTGAATTTCTACACATAAATATATTAGTTATTTGTTATACAGTGCAAAGTTGATTTTTAACAGCAGCACGCTATTAAAAATCAACTTTGCACTGTATAATAAATAACTATTATATATACCCCAAAAATCCCCCTCTGGCTACGCCCGTGCTTTCACCAGTAGAATGCAATTTTATTATATATTTATTTTTTATAATATGTTTATATTGTTTATGCATATATTTTCTTCTACTATGCTGGCGAAGCCACTAGTAGAAGATAATCTTATATTTAAAGCGAATCAAGGCATGGTGTTTCTTTATTCATAGGCATGTTTAATTCTCCAAGGTGTTTTTATTTTAAAAAAGGTACAATAGTAAAAAGCTTAAGTACACAACAGAATTAAAAGCAACCCACGAAATAGCACAATAAACGTAAAATGTTCTAAAAGAAAGTGTGCAGCATTAAAATTCATAATTTTTTGTTTGGGCGATCGTTCATACCCGTCAGAGATGGGAAAAGGTCGACTCTGACGTATTTTGTTATAAACAGGTAGAAGATTGGAAGAATCCTAAATAGGGATACCCGTGAAATCTATTGAATCAAAACTAATTATGTAGGAACGGAACGTAATGAGTGTCATAGTAGATGAATGGATTAAAACATAAAGATGAATGACAGATGAGGAGCCAAGGATCTAGTATACCCAGAGCATGATTGAGTGAAAGAGATGAAAGTTTCAAAGATACGAGGTGCGAAAGAGAAAATTATATACGCAGAACCAAGGTTACCGTTAGAACTTGAAAAAACTCCAGACTTAAGTGGCTGTGGGCAAGGCATATTGCTCGCAGAACAGATGGTATATGGATAGGGCCGAAGGGCCTTTTTTTATGGTGGGAAAAAATCATCCAATGACAACCCCCGCTCTTGGGCGGAGCGGGAGATAGTGTCAGACTCTTACTGACTAAAAGACCCACCTTGTTCCTTCTAGCCTTCATACCAGGGCTCGAGCTCCGGATAACCCTGGCCCCAGTAGGCTTCGACCCGGCTGGGTCCCTGCTGTTGCTGACAACTCCTTGAGGCGCGCGGGAACAGTGCGCGCCGTCGACGACTTGGGCTTGGTCCGGACAGTTACCGGACGGCCAGACATTGAGCTACCAATTTCTATATGGATAGGGCCGAAGGGCCTGGAATGCTGATTGCGTACCTAAAGACGCAGAGTTAGTAAGCTTTCTACAAGGTGGACAGATAACCTGATGTCGCGGAAATCCGATGGTTGCGAGAAGCATAGGACCAATCGTTGAGGCTACACTTCGAGGAAACATATTATGTCGAGCTGTGGCCGTTTTTCAGCTGAAATGATGATGATGATTCTTCTTCTGAAAAGAGAGTTAAATTCATGTTTTGCTCTTTATCACCATCTATTAGGTAACTTTACATATCTTCTAGTTGGTTTAAAAAAATATAGTTTAAAAAAAATAAAAAAAAGCTATCATAGCAAACTTAAAAAACTTATCAAACTTAAAATTGAAAAATAACGAAAAATTATAATATCAATGCGAAAAAAGCGTGGAGTGCTCGATATACGAAAAAATATGGCACAATGCGCCCCACGCTTTTTTCGCAATGATACATTGTTCGTTATTTTACAATATTAAGTTTGATATGCTATGAAAGCGTGTTTTTTTTATTTTTTTTTAAACTATAATTTTATTTTTCACAAAAAAAAAAGATTATTGTATTGTCATCAGTCTTTGATGAGTGTGCAAAGTTTGAAGAAAATCTGATCGCCCAAAGTAGGTCAAAATCGAGCTCAAAGGCGTTGGTTACAAACATACAGGTGAAGCTAATATAAGTGTGTTAAAAAATCCTTTTTCTTAACGATACAGCTCTGGTCAATCTTTGTTGATGATAAACATCTAATAATATAAAAATTTCGTGTTACAGTGTTTGTTATCGAACTTCTTCGAAGATGGTTGAGAGGTAATAATCTTTGACTAGCTTTTTGAAGACAGACAGTCTTTATTTCGTTTTTTAAATTAAGAATGGAAGGTCAAAGACCGTTATACCACGGTTATCTGGCGCCTACCATAGACTAGTAGGTAAGGCCCACAAAGTTACTACAGCCCAACACTATCAATATAACTGCTGTGTCGGTATTTTTCCGGGACCCAACCCCAAACCTTCTATAAGCCTGTTTCTTTATAAAAAGAAGCTCAATGATAACAAACAGGGGTCTGTGGCCATGTTAAACCCATGTTTTTTCATAGAATCCCTTGGTATCAATATTTATTACGATTTTATACAGGTAAATGGCCTAACAGATTTGTTATTATTGGGGAAATGGAATCGGTTTCAAAAGGTCCCTGTTGTATCGAGGGATCATGAAGTTGTGATATTTCGAGTTTGTTTTAAAAGTTGTTTGGTTTATGTGTTTATATTGTTTATTGTTTTATAATCTCTAGTTGGAATATTTTGTGTGATTGGGTTGTTTCTACAATTTATTTGTTTTATGCTGGGTAGTGATAGAATGACACTAAAATATAATATATAATATTCCACAACTATCACACAACGCCGTCTAGTCCCAAGCTAAGCAGAGCTTGTGTTATGAGTACTAGACAACTGATAAACATCCGTATATATTTCTAAATACATACATATTATAGATAAATTACACCCAGACACAAATGATCATGCTCATCACATAAACATTTGTCCTGGGTAGGAATCGAACCCACGACCTGCGGCATAGCAGTCAGGACCACTAACCACTAGACCAACAGGCCAGTCAAGACACTAATTTTATAATGGCGAAAGTTAGATATTGAGTTTGTTTTTGTATTATTAGATAGAAACAGTACTGCGGACACGTGTACCCCGTACGCCTATCTGGGCCCGTCGGTCTCCATACATTTTATATAGCAACTAGAGTCGCAGAGCTACATTAAATCCACGCCACGCAACGCGAAGCTTCACATAAATAAGTGTGAAGTGTGATTAATACCGTTAGATAAACTAAACTTTTAACAGGACTAAAAAGCCTATCTCGCAACTAAAATGGCCGCTTAGAAAAAAAAAACTCGACAAAAAAGTTGAGCTGTATTTTTAAACTGATCTCCATTCCATGTTAGGTTATTTTTTCCGATTATAATTCCGACCTGTTGCAACACTTGTTATGAAAGTTTTGCACTAGACTGCACTTGAAACACTTTTTCCTGAATATCTAGCTAACCGAGCCGGACTCAACTCGTTTAACATTTTTCCCCCCGTCGATTAACTTCATGTCAGAATTTGAGAACAGTGGTGGCCGAGTGGTAACGGCCCCTTACAAGTTGTAGGTCGCGGGTTCAAACCTAGCCAGGCGCATTATTTTCATAATTAATTTCATCACCACTGCTCTCAAAACGGTGAAGGAAAACGTAGTGAGGAAACCGGCATGTCCTAGAACCAAAAATTCGAAGATATGTGATATTCACCAACCTGCACTGCATGCCCGCGTAGTGGATTACGGCCCAATCCCTCTCCTAGCGAGGAGGCCGGAGTACCAGCAGTGAGAACATTAAAATGCTGATTATGTTATGCTATGCTAATGCAGAATTTGAGATCTGAAAAATTAATGACTATTTGACATTAATTTTCGATATAAAAGCTGTCAAGTTGTAGGAGAAAATAAATTGTTCTGAAACAAAAAAAATGGTTCCAAAGACATAATTGTGAATTCAAATTGATATTACCCATTTTTGTAGATCTCGGATTTTAGTATTAGAGAACTTTGATATTTTTCTTTTCATTCATTAAACTTTTATACTGTATTTTTTTTTAAATAAAGTGATCGGACAAAAGCTGTAATCAGAGCGGCGATCTAACCAATATTTAACCCAGTATCTCCTTTTACGTTTCTTCTGTTCATTTTCTTTAATTCTTTTATAATTAAGAATTGCGAGGCTAGCTAAATGTAGCCACCGTCTCCTTACAACAACAGACATCTTTTGGCTCGAACGGTTCGGTGAATACTGAACGGCGCGGCGCGCGTCACTCGATAGATTAATGCTGAATGTGTGGTCGAAAGCCCAAGCCGTGGGTTTTACTCTACGGATTGTTCGATAGAGTAAAACCGTATGTGAGTACTGACCATTAGCGTTTTTCGGCTTGTCCAGTGTAGACGTGTGTCCAGTGTGTAATATGGTTCTTGTGTAGTGCAGGTACTACTAAAATAGCTACTACTACCTCAGATCCGTAATTATTATTTTATTGTTTCTTTCAGTGTCGTTCCTACTTACATTTTAGGGTCTTTCTCGACTATCAAAACGGGTATTTTATTTAACTAGTCTAGTTGTTACTATTTGGTTGTACTTACAATAAAGTTTATTCTATTCTACTAGTTATCATCGAGATTGCCAGCATCTCAGCAGTGACGTCACATTGTATGCTGACGTACACTGCGCAGGAAAATTACAGACTACGTCATAGCGATGACCTAGGGGGACATTTGAAGGGGTTATGCATTCCAATGAGGTGCAGGGAGGACGAGATGAGGGACTTTGATGAATCTTTTGCTTTGTATGTTAATTTACAAGCTTGGAAAAAGTCTCATAAGTCGAAATAATTTATTTTATCTATTTTCAAAATTTGGTTATTTACTGTTTTATCAAGTCATTAAAAAATTGAAAAGCATTTGCTCTCTAGGTATTGGTTTTAATACTGTTAAAGCGGTAATTGCCGGGGACCGATGACTGAAGTTTTGAGACAAATTTTAAATCAAAATCACATGATAAGTAAAAAATACTGAATATTATAAAGTAATTGGTTTATTATTATATTATATTATATATTTTATTTTAAGACTTGCAATGTAAGTTATATATCTTTGAACTCAAAATGAAGATAATAATATTTTTTAATTGCATAATAATACTTGTATACCTATTTTCTTTTATTTCTTTGCTTTGTTTAACTTTACTAGAAATAACTCCTGTATCGAGAATGCGTTCACAAACATGTAAACTTACACACACAAGACAACCAGACCCGGAACACAAAAATATCTGTAAGCCTTAGATACAAATATTTGTCTCGTATGAAAATCTATTCCGCGACACGCAGCGCAGCAGTTCATCGCTCAACCTCCGCTCGTCCCGTCAAAATTGCATCACCCACCACACCCACAGAACATCTAAAATTAATAAACTAGTGCGCCTCACCATCAACGATTGCATCACTGCTTACCTTCAGGTGGGATCGCAGTCAAGCACTAGTTCATATCAGATTAAAAAAAAAAAACATTTAAAAACTTTTAACCAATATATATCATCCACTTGAAACTACTAACAGCAGACCAGTATTAAAAGTTACGTGGGCTTAACTAATTTTTTGTGTCTCGCAGCCACGCCTGAGGGACCGATTGTGTAGGCATCCTTCCCGCTAACTTTCTGCACAAACTTCCACTGTACTTTAACTTTATTAAAAACTTTAGGAATAACGATCAAAAATGTTGTAATTTTATTGAACTCCTTTTATGAGTCATGGCCCATTATCTTTATTGCATTCTTCTTCTTATTTTTTAAATAATATAAACCAGTGCTTGACTGCGATCTTATCTGATGGTAAGCAGTGATGTAATCCTTGATGGTGAGGCGCACTAGTTATTAGGAGCCTATTAGCTCTAGCTTTAAAGACACTTAAGTTATAAATTATATTCTTCTTATCTTTAAATGTTCTTGTATCTTGAGAATAGGAAAGAAATAATGCAGAAATCCTGGCTGAGGGAAAAAAATTAGAGAGATCTTGGTCCAGCTGTAAGACAGTCCCTATGGGTTGTTATTAAAGTTGCTCTGCAAACAATTTCTAGAAAAGATCTTAATGTATTAAATCCGTAAAATTTTACAGGGTATACATGCCAGAGCTGAAGGATTGTTCGAGAGAGATACCGTGGCTCTATAGTGCATAGGGCAATTGAAGGAGCACTTGTGGGTTAAAGTCAGTAAAAGTCTTCCACAATGTTTCACTCCACGCAGATTAAGAGTTGTTTGAAGATTTTCCACTTCTATTTACTGCGCTCTGTAGAGGTTAGTCAATGACAGGCCCTAAACAGAGAAAGGAGATAAGGCCATTGCAGACTTTTCAGATCTCAAACCTAGAATTTTAGTTAGCGCAATTCAGTGATTTCTTACGTACCTATAAATTTTAATAATTATTTATATCTTTTTATAAAATCGTTGCGTAAAAATGAATAACAATGAAGACAAATTTTGGATAATTTGATGAACGTCCATTCATACATTAAATTGCGTAACGCGATTCAAACAATTTAAATCAATTATAACGGAACGACGGACGAGGAATTACCGGCTAAAGTAAATTTGAGTTTTACTAAGTGTATCTCGATCGAACAGGGTAGGTATATTTTCAAAAAGTTTCTGTAATAACTGTTTGAAACGGAACGAACTTTAGTGTGCTTCATCAAATATTATTTTATCTATGGCACCATACATTCTTTCAACCTGGAAGGAGTTTTTGGCGGGATATCTTCAAGTGAAGTTCAGTGTCTATTATAATTACAAAAATAAATAATTATAAATTAAAATAAATATTAATAGTGAATTGTTAATTTAGTTTTACCAAGCGTATCTTGATAGAACAGAAGATATTTTCATAAAATTTATGTAAAAACTGCTTGACACGGAACGAACTTTGTGCTCTTTCAAATATCATCTGTTGAACTATAATTTCGTTCTATCTGGAAGGAGCTTTTGGCGGGAGTTTTTTGAGCGAACATCAATATCTGTTTTAATATTATTCGCAATAGATTCCTAGTGGACATTGTGACGTAAAAATCGAAGTAGATTTGTATCCCGGAAAAAACAGAGCTTCTGTAAGCGAAGCTTGCCGAAAAGGTTGACTCAGTACATTTGCTGTCAAATACCGATATATTTTTTTGTGCCAATGAAAATATTTAAAACCTAATTTAAAAAATAAGTATTATTGTGACGTATTGTATTACTAAGATAACATAGTAGAATCTAACGATAATTATTATGATCTTCGTTAGATTTATGTATCATCCCATTTCTTATGATACAATGGTCTGACTGATTTTTTTTACGTAGAACAAAAAAGAATAAGCATCATCTTAAATCCCTATCATTTACATAATGTTAACAAAAACGCCAGTAACTTTAAGAATCTTGAATCAGGTTTCTTTTACATAATAAGATGATACAATTACCACACACAATCCTGCTTGAGATTTTTTACGAGACTGAAGGCATAATTTGAAAATATGTTCATTTGTTGCGAGATGTGAGGCTTAAGGAGTTATGAGCGAATGTTCCTCCTACCAATGTATGGAGCCTTGGTACTTTATGATCCTCGCTGATGGAAGTAATGTGTACCATATTTAAAGACCGCAATAATGCAGTTGACAGCTGGTTTGCCCATTACAGTATTATAGTACCTGTAAAAGTCAATGGCACTCTTCGACTTTTACAACCGTCGAGATGAGAATTTGTCATTTATTAGATTCTGAAGCTTCTATAGCAAGTAAAAATGAAACTGAGTATTTTAATTCTAGAGATCATCAAGACTAGACTATCGACTACCTGTATGTGCAAGTAGTAGAGTTTTTGGCCACATGGCCAGGAAAAATGGCCACAACCTTGAACAACTCATCGTATCATAGTTGATGACAAACGACCAAGAGACCGCAGCATTAAAAGATGGGCAGATTAAGTATGTTCCACTGGACAACCAATTGCACGTCGCACTTCATGACGCCAAGAACCGTCACATATAGCAAGACACCATCGTTAGAAAGTAAATCAGCGGGAACTTCACAACCTTCAGTAATGAGGAATACGACTCGAGGAACAGGATTGAATTCAATTAAAACAGCAAAGTTTTGTTTGCATCATCTACAGAGTACAGATCTAGTTATACAATTTCAATTCAGTGTTTCATTTCATCCAACAATTCTCGTTAAAATCGTGTCGAAGTTTCCCGCATCGGTTAGCCACGACTTCGTATATTGAACGAGAAACACTAAAAAGTACAACAAATCAAAACTTTAACCTCAAGTAGTCTCGGTTTCATTTACCATCCTCGACAATTTGTCCCAAGACTCGACTCAAAAAGTTTGCCAACGGCTAACCAATGAACCAATGTATAGTTGCGCTTAAGGCCCGGTTGCAGTGACAAAGTATTTTGTAGGTGCTGGGCCGGGTCTATGTCGACTTCGCGACCCGGTAATAGTGATTCTAATTATATAAAAAAAAATATAGTAACTATTCAAGATTTAGTTTTTTGCCAGACCCTTTTAATAAGCAAGCTTTATTATTTTATGTAACTTTAAAATATTTCCGTGACATAGTCTTGTAGTTTTACACGTAGTTTCGTAAGTTATGATGGCTTTATATAATGTTTTGATTTTTACTCAGCGGTTGGTCATATGACCAAGTGTAATAAAATATTTTTTCATGTTCTCTTTTATATTTGTGAATTTAAAGGGATTCCAGGAACTTGGAACTTTGGAACGTGTAATTTAGTTTCAATATTTTTTTGGCTGACCGTCATTTTGACAATTCAAAAGTTCTTGTAATTGGTCTATTAGAAAATTTGAAATAAACATTTCTGATTTCAAAAAAGTTCAAAATTAGCACAACCTTTCTTTTGTTATGGATAGGCTCACGGTTTTTAGTACAACCTAGCCTTAAACTTGTACGTTTTAGCTTTAGAGCGGTTAGCAAGTATTAAAACGTCGAGAATGAAAGCATGATCAACTACGGAAATGAAAAGACAAGCGAAGTGCAATTAAGCATTAATGAGAAGATAAATGGGAGCTCGTTTAGCGGAATACTTTCAGGTTTTTTTACTGACTGTACTTTTAAGCTTCTTTGGGCCGAATGGAAGTTTTGGAAACGGCTTATTAAAGTGCCACGGAAATGAAATGATAGTTGGACTGATCGAGTAATTAGTGCATGTTTTCTTAATTGCAGTTTTTGATAGCGAATTGTATTTTTTTTAAAGTATGTTTTCTGAAAAAGTGTGTATTCTTTTTAAAAAAATCTGCTGTATTCAAAATCGCGTACCTATATAGTTTCATGTGTTATTTTCGATTGTCTTTATACCATCTTAACTTGATAAATAAGAAACTAGATGGAATTCATATACAAAATCAAAATAAACCCATTCGTGAGGAATATTTATACAAAACAAATTTAGGTTTCTTCATGGCTAGAGTGAATAAGCTCCTAATAAACTAATGCGCTTCACCACCAACGATTGCATCACTGCTTACCATCAAGTAGGATTGCAGTCAAGCACTAGATTATATTATTAAAAGAGTAATTTTGAAAATTAAGTACAAAAAAAAAAACGGAAGGCAAAAAAAGCAACTGGCACAAAAAAGCAAATGGCACAAAAACAAAATTTTCCTTTAAAAAGACGTAAGTACAGGTATAAATACCGGCTAATCGTTTCCCCGATACCGCATAACGGCGTATAAGAATGTGCCAAAATGGTTTTTCTGTAATAATATTTAGTCTGTGTGTACACTGGCGGGACCGGAAATGACACGGTCCGGCTCGCCGGTGTAGATTCGCCCTTACCATTCGTAATTAAGTTTTTGCCGGTGATACCTACACTTTTGTTTTGATTACCTTGAATGGAGGTTTTTTGACGATTAACAATTTTTTTTTTGAAGTAAGTCTGCGTGTGTTTAAGTATTCATCAAAACTTTAATGAAAAGCGGCCGTATAAAACTAAAATGAGATAATTTAAAAAAATATTAAACTATACTCGACAATTGTTATTAATAGCGGAGAGTGATCAAATTGTACTGAATCTAATTTATTATTGGTTTTATTCCTATAAGTTCTAAACTATATGTCGTATTTATTAAATAACTAACGGTCCATCCCAGCTTCACATGGGCAATAAATATAGCCTAAATTACTCAGGGTGAATGTAGCTTTCCAATGGCGAAAGAATTTTTGACAAAAATACACACAAAAATACAAATTTTCCCTCTTTATTATAATATTAGTGTAGATTATTCCTAGAAAAATATACTATTTGTTGTATTTATTAAATAATATAACTAGCTTTTGCAAGCGTTGGCAAAACGAGATTGAAACGTCAACGGTATTGGTATCTTCAGTGTTCAGCCAGATTGGATGAGCGGGTGGGGAGAGGACGCGGAACTACGGGCAACTCCCGCCATAGCTCGTTCATACAAGTAGTCGCAGTGAGAGCGCGGGCGGCGAGTGGAGACCCTATCCGTGCACCACGCTGCCAGTCTGGTCAAGCAATACGCGCGCGTACCCACCCCGCGCCGTTCCCTCACCGCGCTGTCAGCCTGGCTGAGCAATAAGTGTTAAGGCCCAAGCGCCCGAAAACTGCCATTAAACAGTGATTTTCTGAAGCCTACTCCTCAGTAAAGGCTGGTTTTATAGGTTAAAAAAATATATGTTTATTATGGATTCATGAACAACATTATCAACATTTAATTTTTTCGTGCTATTAATACTTTTGTCTAAAAAAAATATTTAGCGATTTCGCAATTTTTCGTATTTTTTTTCCTACTCCTTCGAAACGGCTTGGATCTTTAGAAACATTTTTACACATAAAAATTGGTGGTTAAATATTCTTCAAAGCATATGTAAATCAATCAATATTTCGGAAAGAAAATGGATTTAAAGTTCAGCCGAGCGCCTTCCGGGCGCTGCTGGCCGCAAATAAATACACAGATATGCATACTGCCGCCTAGGCGGGTGCGAGAGTTGCGTCCATTTAATTTCGGCCAGATGGTTCAAGGGACATAAACGTCTTAATAATAATAATATTACAAAGGCGAAAGTTTCTAAGTGAGAGTGTGTTTATTTGTTATTTCTTCACACTCGAACGGCTGAACGGATTTGCATAGGCACACGGGCTGATGATCATATCCTAGAATGGCACATAGGATACTTTTTATTCCGGGAGTGTGTTCTTTTGGGTCAATTTCCTACTTTTACCCGTCGCAGCCTCTGGCAGCACCTAGTAGTAGATATGAACATTAGTATAAATACCGGCACGAATCTTGAGCGCTAGTCGAAAGAGTCAGGATCAATTTGCGCATCGTACACATCGTCGACCCAATCACTGTAACTATTAAGATGTACTCCCAGCTCCCGCGTCTCACTTCATACCACTAAAGAGACCCAATACTTTACTTCTCATTCAAGTCTGCGCGATTTAAAGCTCAAGTCAGTGCTCAAGCTCCGTGCCGGTATTTGTAGGTACCTACATGAAAGCAAGCTATGGTTCGAACAGTAAAGCCAGAACTACATTAGACCGACACACACGTGGACTACGCCTGATTTTTACATAGAACGACGTCACGTGGCATCGCGTGGCGTGGATCTTGTGTAGCATTTTTTTTAATTCTTGATAGGTTTGCGCTTGACCGCTATCTCACTTGATGGGTAGGGTCGATGCGGTCGATGATGGAGCGCGCCTACCTCGAAGTAACCTATTCACTCTTGACTTAAAGTTTCCTCCATATAAAATGTATGGAGACCAACGCGCCTAGACCACGTGGCACACGTGGGCGCAGTGTAGCTCTACCTTTACCTTCGTGCGTCGGTCTAGCACACCGGGAGTTACCGTAACTGCTGCTGATAAAAAATGCAACGAAAAAAATAACGTTTTTAACTCGGATCTCTATGACGCCCCGTTTCGTTCAGTTTTCTGCCAAGCGAGCCTTTACTAAATTACCGACACGGCCATATTGGATTTTATCGCCATTTTGAATTTAGTCGTAGTGACACGGTAGGTGGTGAGTACGGGTATAAAGTTTGGTTGTTAAAGCATTTTATTCAGTTTCCTATCCGAGGGAGTATTGGTCAAATATTTTTAACCGTTTATCTCGCTGTCCAGATCAGTCGAGCATGACTGTCGTTTAGATGTATGAACTCTTGATTTTTTGCTCATGGTCGAATTGAGCTCCTTAGTAGTCTTGAGTTGAGCTACACGAATACTATGCAGATATTGGACAGGTCTGTACTGCTACTACGAGATCTTGAGGCGATCCAATTTAAGACCTAAACTGAATTGTTAAGATGGATGTCTAAAGGGTGTTTAGCGTCGTCCTTCTTTCTCGCTCGCACGATTGACACTTTAACACGACATGGATGAAATGAATCAGATTTTCTGATTCATTTTAGTTAGTTTGTAGTTATTATCGTAAAAAAGTCAAATGCTACTGGCAAGCTTTTCGTAAAGACGGTTTTACGAGGTTCTTATGAACCATCATTGATGGTGTTACAGGTTTTTTTTTTTTTATGGCATTTGAGCCGATAGCGGTGTTACAGGTTACAGTAAACTTTTTTGTTTGAAATTAGAACAGGCTTTTTGACTTTGTTTTTTTAAACGTTTCGAATACCGTATTCTACACTAATATAGTAAAGAGGTAAGGTTTGTTTATTATAGTGACTATTCAATAGTAACATGTGAACTTACTTAGTCAATATTGTTCAGTAGGAGCAACAATACTTATTTTATTAATATTTGTATGCCACTTACTGTGGCAGGACACAGAGATACCTACACATTTAAAAACTTTTGTAACAACTCAATTATACCCGTGTGCACAAATAAACGTTTTGTATTTTTGTTTTTTTTTTGTTTGTATGAGTATCTCTGGAAGTATTGGTCCGATGGCAAAACTTTTTTCACTGCTGCTTTATTCCTGAGTGACATAGGCTATATTTTATGTACGAGGGCGAGATCGCGGGCGAAAGCTAGTTAGAAATACAATAGAAAGACAATGAGGGACCGAAACCGGCGTTTGCTTGGGGCTTAATGAATTAAATAAATTGCAACAAAATAATAGTAGATTGAATTCCTAACGAAAAGAAAGGTTGTTAAGTTTTAATCCCGAACCGAGTGTGGGTATTATGTAATAAACTCCCGAGCAGAGCGATAGATAAGATACTCTACTTTTTTATACCATCTATGAAATAAATAAAAAACAATATAACGAGTTATGGAAGGATTTTTTTTTTAAACAAAGCTTTAATTTTCTGCAACGCTTCCGGATAATCACTGTTTATACGTTTTTTTTTGGTTAGTGGCTAGTTTGATTTTTGAATAAGCTCAAAATTCGTTCCAAATCCATATCACATTATTCCCTAGGGAAGACCTATTCCGCATTCGATCCCTAAGGACAGTATTATTTACTTAAGGTGAAGGCTGTATGACATAATGAAAGAGCATTATCGAGCAAGTGGTGTAAAGAAAGTTTTTTTTTATTCTAAATCGTCGATATTCAGATGAAAAAGGATACAAATGTATGCTGCTATAGACATATAAATACCAAATCCCAGTTCATTGTACGGAAATCCCAGTCGATATCAAACGTAGTAAATTATGTACGTTATGTACTGTCTTATAACGATTAGTTATTTATAGCAACACCAGCCGATAGCCGTGACCGCTATAAAGTGTTCCAAACACACATGTAAAGATGTAACGATTGGACTTCTGATTTCAATGATTCCATATTTCGAAATTTAAATTTTGATTTGAAAATTATTCTACCATTTCGAAATTTAAATTTTGGTACCTATTTCGGATTCGAAATTTAAAGTTTGAAATGTTACAGTTTGTATAGAAGTGTCACTAATCATTCTACCGTTTCGAAATTTAAATTTTTGTACCAATGGCAGATTCGAAATTTAAATTTTTAAATGGTAGATTTTAGTTTGTGTTAAAGTAATGTTACTATTTTAGTTTACAATACGAGTATAGCTTAACTATTCTGTTTTATTTGTGTGGTAAATACATTGAAATAAAAATAAAAAATCATTATACAGTGGGGAGCCTCCCCAGACAGGCGATATCTTTTTGACGTGACAACGTCTTATAAATTGGTTTGCCGGGTGACACTTCAAGAAACTACGTTACGCTCCGCTCACGTTATGCGCTCACAATGAGAGCGAGTGAGAGGCACGCGTCCCTTCCACTCGGGCATGGTTAGCCCGCCTAAGAGCGAGAGAGACAGACATAAAAAGTGATTACTATTATTTCATCCTTCTTCCTACTATACGAATGAATATTCACATTAAAATTATTTTACCACTCAAAGTCGTTGTCACGTAAAACTTTCGCCCGTATACCGACTTTACAGGCAACCAATTTTTTTTTGGTGGGTTGTAATCATCCAAATGACATCCAACGCCTTTGGGCGGAGCGGGAGATAGTGTCAGACTCTTACTGACTAAAAAACCCACTCCGTTCCTTCGTGCCTTTCATACCGGGGTTGAGCTACCTTTCGGAGCTAAGGCGACCATACGCAACAAGTTTTTATAGACTATAGGTAAAACGAACCGTAGAAAAAAAATAAAAAATTGAAAAAAAAAACAAAAAGAAAAAAAAATCTAAAATAAATAGTTATTGCATATTGTATTTTTCTTTATCATTGCCTCTCACTAGGAATTTCTCTTGTACGTGGGTGCATTCACAATTATGTACACTCATATACACCATCATCGTATCATCAATTGTATTAATTCATCATCATCAACCTTTTTAATATTTCCAGTGCTGGGACTCAAGTCCCCTCTCTAGGAGAGGGAATTACGGATTCCGCGTGGTGGATTACGCGGCCAATTCTATTAATTAGTTACAACAAATAATGTTTCCGTAACAACTCTTTCTTTCACCTTTCAAATCAATCTTTTACTGTATTATTCTCCAAATTTCCTCAGAGAACACAAGACTTAACGCATGCCCAAGCTTAAAACATATTTTATTTGATATTAATGTTTCAATAGATACCCGGACTACGCGTGCGTCTTAGCTGTGATTACCTGAGGGAAGGAGAACTCATGCATTCGTAATGGCGCCAAACTACTCTAATGTGTTGCCATGTAATTGTGTACATATATTTAGTAGACTAGGTAGAATTTTTGAATTTTTTTTTATGGTAGCTATTTATATACATGGTGTAAGGGACAGCCCTCCACAAACTTTAAGGGCTTGCTCAGTAGACGAAACTGAACAACCTTCCACAAGACGTTTTTCAGTAAACGAAAATAAAAAATTAGCCTCACCATACAAAATCAAAAACTTGATTGGACAGTTTGTATGGTTGCCATTTTAAGAGAGGATTTTTCAAAATTCACCACTCAAAAGGATGAAAGGGGGTTAAAATTTTTGTACAGTTTCGGCAAAGCCGCTGGCAAAAGTTATATAAACCTACAATAAATCTGTAGAAGTTTTTCATTGAGCGCACATCGCTTAAAATGTACCAAATTTACGTAGATAACGTGTAACTTGTTATATTACTTAGGCTTTGTTTCATCGCAATCTGTTTGTCTATTTCGTAAGTTAGACTACATTCAGCGACTGTTACACGGTGCGAAGTTTGCCCGGTCAGCTAGTTACTAATAAAACTCAGTTCCAACATACATCTGGAAAAAGAGAGTATTAATTTAAATACACGGATATATATTTACGTTGACAGACAATTTAATAAACAATATATTTCGCTGACAGTACATGTAACAGAATAAACGAACAGGTATCATGAAACTAGTCTGTTTAGAATCAGTTTCGGAATTGATTTCACCTATTTTGATCAACTCTTTACAAATCTTGATTGCGTCACTGGCATGTTAGTGTGTGCGTGCAAAGAGACTAATACCGACGCGCTACCAATGTAGTGCATCAATGTTCATATTATTTGCCTTCAATTAGACGCAAAAAAAAGACGTGTGGCACTCTGAGACTACCGCGGTAAACTATTGCATAGCATTTTTTATCAACTTATGCAATTATAATTATTTATTTATTTTATTTATGCAGTATTTGTTTTTTTTTTTTTTATATTAATTGAAGTTACACTTCTTGAGCGTGGTGACCGATAAGAAAACAAATGAGTGGGGGTTGTTCGGTTATTTTCGTTACGGAATTTCTAGATTCGGTCTCAACGCTCAAGGCCCGCGATAGAAGCTATGCAATAGCTTAAAAACAATTTTCAGTCCTTGAATTATGATTGTGACTTAATTTGCTAATTGGAGTATATAAGAATGTTTTTAATATGCGCATTTCATCCCGCATGAGAGGTTCCTTCGTCCCGAGTACATTTTCTCCTCATTACAATAAATACATGTATGAGTTATGGCCGTTATGGCCCACGTATAAAAGGATATTTGCGAGAGTTACTCATGATGTAATAAATCCGCACGATATTAAAAACATTCTAACCACCCTCCCTACACTTGTAAAGGCTTTGAAGATTGGTGTTAACTAAATCTGGATCACCAATCCCGTCTCTTCGCACGCCTTTCCACTGAGTCCAAAGTTGCTAGATGGCATTTTGCATCAGCCCATATGTGGCTGCTAATATGTAGAACAATTTATAAGTGTACCTGCCTAATAAATGACCATTTTTTTTTACAAAATGTTTAATATAAGCCCTAGGGTTAGCGTGTAAAAGAGTTATTGACGGGATCGGCGTGTCAATCCCATATTTATACGTATAGCTCGCGACAATGTTATCGGATTTTCAATATATCATGTAGCCGCTTGATCGGGTATTAATGCCCAGTTATGCCCAAATGTTATGTTATTTTACAGGTGTACGAGACTGAAATGGAGCGAAAATTTAAATACGTTAAAATTAATCGTCGCTCAAAAAACTTTTGAGCGATTTAAATGCTGCTCGGTGAATTTTAGGGACGCGGGTAGAAACTTTTAAAAGGACAAGTGAAAATTAAACCACATGTATTTTACACAGTACAGAGACTGAGGTTTTTGCGAACTAAATATTTACATAGTACAGTTTTAAAAACTATTGTTACAATTTTAATTTTTATATCTTACTACAAATTCTTGCATTTTTTCAATTCTTCTTTTTGTTGTACATAATTTTGTTATATAAGACCGAGGAATATGATAGTTATTAATTAAATTAGTAGCAATTTAAATTCAGTCCCTAGAGCTATTTTTCTCAAGGAGTTGTCAGCAACAGCAGGGGCCCAGCCGGGCCGAAGCCTACTGGGGCCAGGGTTTGAAAGAACGGGGTGGGCTTTTAGTCAGTAAGAGTCTGACACTATCTCCCGCTCCGCCCAAAAGCGGGGGTTGTCATTGGATGATTTTTCCCACCATAAAAAAGGGCTATTTTTATTGCGAAGGTCATGAATATCAATATGATACTGGTCATATCATAAAATGAATACTACTAAAATCATCATTTACAACACGTGTGTAGTACACAGTACAGTAGCATAAGCATAGCATAATCAGCCTTTTAATGTTCCCACTGCTGGGACTCAGGCCTCCTCTCTAGGAGAGAGAATGGGCCGTAATCCACCACGCGGGCCCAGTGCGAGTTGATGAATGTCACATGTGTTCGAATTTTTGCTTCTAGGACATGCCGGTTTCCACACGATGTTTTCCTTCACCGTTTTGAGAGCAGTGGTGAAGAAATAAATTACACAAAGTAATGCCTGGCTGGGTTTGAACCCGCGACACCACTACTCTCTACAAGTTGTACAAGTGTTTATAAATAAACTAGTGCGTTGTAAATCTAAGAACGAATACCTACATTTTATGTGTTTTCAAAGTCTATCTGTCTAACATTCTTATACAATCACAAAAATTCGAAACGCGATCCTGATCATCGCGGGTGTGCGACGATGACGTCACAAATCATTATCTTCACATAACGCGCTAAATGGGTAAGCAGATACGGTGATTTAGATTGTTTACCCGCAGCGCCTCTGCGGGTAAACTTCAATATTTTCTTGTGTAAACGCCTACGTGCTAAGAAATGTATGAAGCTAGGGATGGAGGTTTATATTCTTTGTTTTGTTATTTTATACCTATTGTAGCTTCTGGTCTCCTGGTAACAGGGCTTCTTTTTTGTTTTAAGTTATGGAGTGGTTGGCTTTAAATATAAATAAATAATAATAAATCTTCATTAATATTGTAAAGAGGTAAAGTTTTTTTTTGTTTGTATGACGTAATCTCTGAAAGTTCTGGTCCGATTGCTGAATTTTTTTCACCAATAGAAAGCTGCTTCATTCCTGAGTGGCATAGGCTACATTTTCCGTACGCGGTTAGATCGCGTTCATAAAATAACTGCGGGCAAAAGCTACTCAACGATAAAAAATTAAATACATTTTTCTATCCACAATTTTCTAAGCTAGAAAATAGAGGCATATCATCATCTCTTTACCGCTTCCCGCAGCGTTATTCTGCAATTAATAAAGATTATGTCCAGTCATAATGAGCCCCTAATTACCGTTCACATTATATTACTTACTAAATTCTTTAGTCGCTGGCTTAGTGCGGAGCTTCCATGACAAACTATTTCGGATCGATACGGACGGGTTTGGGTCTGTCTAATTACTATTTGGGATAACTATTTTGTTTTTTGTTTGACCTTTTGGATAGGTTTATGTAAAGCTTGAGTTTATGTTGTTAGGAAGGTACGTTTTTAAACTAAAACATAGGGGACAAGCTCCTGCGACTTTGTGCGCGTGAATGTCGGTAATAGCGGACGCGAAGTCGAAATCGAAGCCAGATAAAAGTAGTCTTTATAAAGTAACTAGCTTTTGCCCGCGGCTTCGCCCACGTACATAAAATACCTTCCCTCTTTCTCCCCCTTTTCTCACTTTTTTTATAAAAAAAATAGCCTATGTCCGTCTCCAGGGTCCCAACTATTTTTATACTAAAATTCATCAAAATCGGTTTTGCCGTTTAGGCGTGAAGACTAGAGAAGAAGAGAGTAACAAACAAACAAACTCACTTTCGCTTTTATAATATTAGTAAGGATTTCTTAGTAGTCTTTAAAATGTATTTCTAAAGTGGTTTCTTAGGTTTCAAGCTTATTTCATACCAAATTTTATCAAAACCGGTTCATTAGTTTATCTGTAAAAACGTAACAGACAGATAGAGTTACTTTTACATTTATATGGGTGGACTAGCATGTATGTGGTTGGTTGTTAGGATGAACTTACATGTATTTTTACTGTGCTATTTAAGAAAATACTCGTAATTGTTACGTACCTCTAATAAACAATAATATTCAAGTGTGATATTTAAGTTTTAGAATTTAAGTTAGGAAGCTTTAAAGCTGATATTTGAAAAGAAAAGTTTTGTATGAGCTCTGATACTACAACCTTTTAGTCAAGAGTGAATTGAAAATAATAAAAAAAAAATGTAAAGTTGTTACTTAGTATATTTTTTTTTTTTTTTTTTTTTTATTGGAGATGGTATTTATTTACGATTTAATTAATATA
The DNA here is from genome assembly GCA_929112965.1 of Mythimna albipuncta. Classification (NCBI taxonomy): domain Eukaryota; kingdom Metazoa; phylum Arthropoda; class Insecta; order Lepidoptera; family Noctuidae; genus Mythimna; species Mythimna albipuncta. Next base: position 7,390,341 of record OV815974.1, on the reverse strand, counting down.
ATAATTTATAAATAATTACTAGGTAATATATATACAAACTTAAAATAATAATATGTACAAACGATTAAAAAAGGCTAAAAAACGGGAAAAACTCACAGGGCATAAGTTGTTACTAGAATTACACCCCAAGCCAATATGATCAAACTCCTTTTTATGATAAGCTCAGCAAACCAATTGCTCAGTAAGCTCAGTTAACTATTTCATTCCCAAAATTTTTGGCAAGGTAGCAGCCAAAACAAAAATATGAAAGGTAAAATATATTCGTAAAGGAATAACTGAATAAAACTAGCTTTTATTCCAATACTGGTCACAGAACCAGGACACAACTATATCGAGCAAAATCGAGCCAACTAGATCAAGGGCACTCCACGAGACGAACAGATTTTGGCACAAAACGAACGGTTATGGACAGAACTGATTACAAGGTACAAGTTGGTCGAAAGTCTGATAAAGTCTCCACCGATTTCGGGTACTAGCAAACGGAAGGTTAATAGTTAAAACGTCGACATGCGCAGTACAGCCCTAGCTCATTACGTTGACTCGTTAGGCGCAGCCCTACTTTTTATAAGTACTTAGTAGTGAGGTTTTATGAGTACCGCGTATAGGTATACGGCGCTTAGTAAATATAGGAGCTTTTTATAGAACGTTTTGAAATGCAAGCTTTTTGCTTAAGTGTTGTAGATGAATTAATGTGTCTTCTTGAAACATGTTACTTTAAAGCTATGCACTGAATTCTGAATAATAAAGTATTTTTCCCCAGCGCACTTCGCTGGGGAAAAATACTTTTTAAATTGGGTTGAGTACTTTGATTGAAATTCAGTTTTGTACTGTTTAAACGAGGTTAGATTTATGTGATATTTTCCCTCGATTTTAAAGTCGGTATAAGTTAGGTGTAAATGGATTTTTAAACGAAATTCTGTTTTTTTTTGGTGACAAGTTATCATGTATCCTTTTCCGCTCTGGATTGAGTGAGAGAGTGTGTCGAAAAATCCCGCAATCCTGGCAGGCGTCAGCCCTAACTGGCCATGTCAATTGCTGACATAGCTCTTTGATGTACGCAATTATAAACCAGTGCTTGACTGCAATCCGACCTGATGGTAAGCAGTAATGCAACAGTTGATGGTGAATAGCATTAGTTTATTAAGAACCTATTCACTCTAGCTTTAAGACACCTAATTTATAATCAGACGGGAAGATTACAGCAGGCAAATCGTTCCAATCCTTTGACGTACGAAGTATAAACGACGAGCATATAGCAGAAGATGTGACGAAACAATGACGTCACCTTTTGTTTTGCTCTTTGTACTTTGTGGGTATTTTGTTTTCACAACAGAAAAGATGAAAGAGTTTAGAAAAGAAATACTTTCCAATTTGTACTACTACGAGTGTTACCGCTTGTCTCACACAGGCCCACCCTTTAAATGATAAATGATATTGATTTTGCAAATAGGTTTAAAAAACACTTTTACACGTCAAATTTTTTTTTTCGTCTGTTTATGTTAGATGAGGCCGGTGTTTCCTGGCTGACTACCCTAAGAAGAAACACCGAAACAAACTCAGGCGTCAAAGTCTCTTCCAAGGTCCATACAGTAAATATTTAATGGTCAAATCACATGAGAACCATGCAGATTAGTCTGAGATGGTCTATTGAAGAAAAAAACATGTAGATTTGAGTGGACCAGTCCAGTCAGTGCAAGCACTTGTCAGTATTCGCAAAGCTCAACTCAGGACTACTAAGGAGCTCAACGACTTGACGAACAATACCAAGGAAAGAACATTTGGGTAGGCCACAGAAAATACTCTTACGAGAAAAAAAAAAGTAATCAACATAGTCCAGTTTAACTCCAATACAGGCAATAAACCAATACGAACGCGCATTACGCAACTAACAGACCACGCACACTTAGATCGCAAGTTAACTATTGGTAGTTGAACTATGAGCTACTACCTACTATGATGGATGGATTGTGTGAGAAGTGATATGAAAGAAAAGGGAGTTAGTGATAGTGTGACGAGTGACAGGACAGAATGGAAGAAAAAAACGTGTTGCAGGAAGAAGAAGAAGAAGAGTTGATCTATGAGCGTTGCCCTACTTTGTCGCACGCCTGCCCCGCCCACAAGGGCATTCTAACCTCTTTCGTCTATTCTGTGGTTTTCACTATCTATGATAGAATAGAATAATCTTTATTGTACACCAAAAAGTAACATGACATAAACAAAAAAAAAGATTAAGGGCCTGTCCGCACAGCGGTATTTAACCGCGCGGTATTTTTTTCGTTATTCTGTAACACATTTTATCTTATGGAAGTTTCCGCACAATCGATAAAAAAACGCGCGTTAAAAAAATCTGTGATTTCTTTCAGATTCGACGCGGTGCGGTGCAAAAATAAATCCGCGCGAATATTTTCTGCGCGGTGAAATATCGCTGTGCGGTCAGGCCCTAAGATTATCGTATTTTTCTACTACTTACAAGGCCTTCAACACTTTCTTTCTCTGAAAGTAATAATGAACTACTTCATATGATTGGCTTCTGTGTGAGTTTTAGATAAATAGGTACTATAGCTTCTGACAGCGGCTTCGCTAAAAGCTAGGAATTATCTTGAGACACCATACTTTCGGAATACAAAGTATTTTACGTCCTGTTTCAGAACTTAATCTACCTGTCTGTTAAGTTTCGTGCTAATCCGTTCAGATATTTAAGTGTGAGGGAGTAACAAATATACATAAAAACAAACTTTTACCTTTATAAATGTGTCTGAAGTATTATATGTATCATCGCCGTCATTTCTGCCTGATCACTTAAAAAAATTTCGCTTGAATCCTGCGACGCCAAACCAAACCCTTTGAAGTTCGTTTCGAGTGCAAGCAAAAATGAACTTAGCGGTGGTCAGGCGGAAGTGTCTTTAATGGTACCTAATGCGTGGTCCATAAATATTTTTTGTTTTAGTGTCAGTGCGAAGGGAGTTAGTTGATATTATGTAGATGTATGGTTTTTTCTGTAGGTATTAAAAAAAAAAAAACATCCAATAACTTTTCCGGCTCTAAGGAGGCAAGAGAGAAACCTGTGTTCCTTCAGTTGCTCTTTGAGTTCCAAAACTATGGTAATTCGTACGAAAATTTCCGTACCCAACGTGATATTATACAGCTGTCAAATCTTCAATGACAATTTACATGATATAAACTAGTGCTCGACTGCCATCCCACCAGATGGTAAGCAGTAATGCAATAGTTGATGGTGAATAGCACTAGTTTATTAAGAACCTATTCACTCTAGCCTTGAGGACACCTTAATTATAATTATCTTGTATTGTCAGCTGTAAGCCACTTAAATAAAATAAAATAATTGGGCAAAATGACGTACCGGAAGACGTAGCGTTGGAAGGCAACAAGGTGGACCGATGATCTTTTAAGGGTCGCGAGAATCCGATGGATGCGTGACGCATAGGACCGGTTGTTGTGGCGACGCTTGGGGGAGGCGTATGTCCAACAGTGGACGTCTTTCGGCTGATATGATGATGCTGCTGATGAAGAAGACAGGCAAATTTTTCCAATCCTTCTTCGTATGTACGCAGTGTAAACGAAAATATTATAAAAAATCCGACAAGTTGCTAGGGCTCCTAATAAAGTTACCACCTGATGGCATTACTGATTAATAAACTTAAATATCGAAGTTGATGATAACATCATCCTGGCAGCGTAAACTTTGAAGTTTACCGGGAACATTGAACAAAGGATCAAGCAATCGGTTCAACCAGCTTATTTGACTTAGAACTAACTTAGTCCATATCCTCTGGTTTAGTTATTAGAGGAGTGTTTAGACGACTTTAGTGGAAACAACTAGCGAAGTCATCTGTTTGGTACTGACGGGGACAGTTTGAGGTTATTGAGTATAAAGGAGATGTAGAGCGCTGCTTGGCTGGGTTTTGATTGAAGTTTGTTACGAAGTGAAATAAGTAGTAGATTAAGGTTTTATAAGGCAGCAAGATTATTATAGTGAGTGTTATGAATGCCTTAATTGTTATGTGAAGTTAGTGAGTTATGTGATGACATGTGACATCCACCAACCCGCTCCGGGCCCGCGTGGCTTACGGCCCATTCCCTCCCCTAGTGAGGAGGCCTGAGACCCTGAGTCCCAACAACGGGAACATTACAAGGCCGACTATGCTAATTGGTATGACATGTGCATTAGTTGACTTTTTTTTTTGTACTATATTTCATTTAAAAATAAGAAGTACGTTACCCATTTTTGGTAGTTTTGTTTGCTTAAAACATTTTCGATACGAAAACTTCTTTGGGCACGCTTAGCATTTTATTTTATAGGGATAGAATGAGACACAACCGTCACGCTCGGCGATGTAACGCTCCTTCGGGTATTCTCGGCGTGAATCGGTCAATCTTAGCTGAAAGATTACGATTTTGTATAATTGCGTTAACACAGACACGTGGTGTCCTCTTTTTTTCACGTGGGAAATCATTAAATAACTTATCCTGCTCAGGATGGTGCGAGAGCATGTTTCAGACTTTTACGGACCAGAACCTACACTACACTTTGTAGTAATGTCTATTATGTAATATCTTTGTCTGTTTTTTTTTTGCGTGTATAGTAAAATAAATAAACAACAATTACAAAGTGACTCTCCTGAGAAAATGGACTCTTTGCCGTTTTGCATAGGAGGCAACAACTGTCGACCTACAGCTTGTCCCATCAATACGCTAAGACCTGATAGCCCAGTATACAGTCACATTGATTAATGAGCCACATATTGTCATCACGATTGAGTGATTCGTTCCGTGTCTTTGCTCTTTGTCTCACGGACCTCGTTCGTATGGAGTTATGGAGGGACACATTTATCATTTTCGGTTTGATTTATCGTGCCCACATAACTATTGCTGATGTTTCGTATGTCATTACATCAGACTAGGTTTATTTTTGGATTAGTCGTGTGTGTGTATTTGCATCAGGAATCATTGAAAGAGTTACTGTGGTCCTAGAATTAGTATAGCTTGAGTTAATAAATGCTGTTTCACCATTTGATGATTCTCACCTCAAAAATTAATTTTACTTCTTTGGTTTCGGTGTTAGGTTGCAAATTGGTTATCTACTATTTCAGTGGTACATGGAAAGGCCATATCTTGTAATAACCCATTTCATCCAAATCTGTTCATCAGGTCGAGAGTGAAGAAGTAACAAACACACACATACGGGCTCACAAAGTATTAACAAAGACATAATATAAAGAATATAGTCGTGTTTATAATATTATTGTGTGATACGGATAAACAAAGTAATACGCCAGGCTGGGTTTGAAACCGCGACCTACAACTTATAAGTCGAGCCCATTACCACTCGGCCGCCACTGCTCTCCTTACTTTGTGTAATTTATTTCTTCACCACTGCTTTTAAAACGGTGAAGAAAAACCACGTGAAGAAACCGACATGTCCTAGAACCAAAAATTCAAAGACATGTCACATCCATCAACCCACACTGGCCTCACGTGTTGGATTACAGCTTATTCTATCTCCTAGGAGGAGGCCTGAGTCCCAAAAGTGGGAATATTATAAGGCCAACTATGCTATGCAATACATACACACTCACAAACTTTCTTATATATCTATATCTTTATAATAGTGTGATAAATTAGTAAAGTGATATGGTCCAGGAATATCCACCACTATCCCTAAACCAGGTCCCCGTACCCCGGGTACTGAAGCATCACAATTACATTAAGTCTCCAGTTCCGACTAACGATGTCTGCGTCCATAACTAATTTAGGATATTCCTGCGTCCTAATTGTGGACCTAACTGACTAAACAGTGACTTGAATTTAAACGTTTATGTGGCACTAAAGCTGATTATTGCTGAAGTTAAAGTTTTTATTTCAATTAGATAGCACTTTGTTACTTTAATCGTTAAGGTTAGTTGACTTGATTTAAGTGCTTATTCCTAAAGAGGAATATGGGTGGATTGCGGAATTTTCCGCCAAAATGAAAAAACAGGCAACTAAACTAAAAATTTTTGAGGGGTATCATTCAATGACTTTTTCTTTTACTGACCAAAACCACACTTGTGTTCTTTAGTTATCTTTTGTAATCTAGGACCACTGGTTTCCTTTTTTAAAATTCCCTGTGGCCCTAACGGGCATCGGCTCTATTGGGACAATTTTTTAAGGCGCGCGTCGTAGTCAAAGGCTTGGGCCGAGTCCACATCCGTACGTGTACTGAACGGCCGGACGATGAGCTATCCATTGCTCATCGTCCGCAAGCCTGCACCTACGGTAGCTGGTATTCGTCCTGCGACATTCGATGATACTCGGAGTGACTTCTGTCGAAAGGAATAAGGGTGGGTTTCTTTTTGATTACGAGAGAAAAAGCCTATTTCTGCAAAAAGTGCATATTGTCTTTTACGCTGTGTTCCCTGGAAAGGCTTTATACTTCAAACAGCCATATTTATTCTTCAATGATAAATTATCATAGCCCCTCATTTTTTTTATATTCATTCCAACAGACTGATAAACTGAGAAACTGAAGCGTAAAAATGAAGGACTCAAAACGTAAATTAACTACAAACACTTTCCATTGTTACGCAAATTCGTCCTTCCATTCGTTTGCTTAAAAGATTTATTCAAATTCATTGGCGACGAAGAAAAGGTTTAAGAAATCCAGCCACGATCTAGCCAACTTTTGATTTGAAAGACCGGAGAGTTTTTATTCAGTATTGTTAAAATGACAGTACTGTTCACAGATAATTTTATTTTATTTTTTATAGCTGGTTTCAATCGCTGAACACGTATTTGGTGCGATTTTTTCGAATGAAAGTTCATCATCATCATCATCAGCCTTTCTAATGTTCCCTCTGCTGAGACTCAGGCCTCCTCTCTAGGTGAGGGAATGGGCCGTAATCCATCACGCGGGGCCAGTGCGGGTTGGTGAATGTCACATATCTTCGATTTTTTTTTCAATTTTTTTTTGTAATCTAAAATACTATACTTAATAAAATGTAATTATTTTGACCCTGGAAACTACTCTACTCCCTGCCGGAGTCTGTGTTTCCTGATGGCTGTGGCGACTTTTTCGAGAAATCCAGCAACAGTACCAATGACCTTTCTTTAAAACACGACTATTAAACCAAAGGGTTTACTAGGTTTACGTATAAAACGTGTCGGGTTAGTCTTCAGGAACTCGTGACCGATCGTGATAACAATTTACTCTGTATTTTATACTTCTTTGTTTTCGAAAGGAAAACTTTATTTGTATAATAAATGGAGGCTGTTGATATTATTTAGTAGTTGACCCGACAAACGTAGTTTTTCTATCATATGATTTTATTAAAGAAAACAAGGGAGGGGTAGGGATAGGAGGGTAAATTGCTTATTTCTCAGACCTATGAAATTAATATACACAAAAAAATCAGTCTAGCCGTTTAGTAGGAGTTCGATTACAAACACTGTCACCCGAGAAATCTAATATATTATTATATACTAGTTTTTACCCGCGTGGCTTCGCTCCCACTCTTCCCTACTCCACCCTACTATACTAGGGTATAGGGTACAGTAGGGTAGAGTAGGCTCTACCCTACTGTTTCCTACTCTACCCTACTCTATTCTACTCTACCCTGCTCTACCCTACTCTACCCTACCCTACTCTACCCTACTCTACCCTACTCTACCCTACTCTAACCTACTCTACCCTACTCTACCCTACTCTACCCTACTGTACCCTACTCTACCCTACTCTACCCTACTCTACCCTACTCTACCCTACTCTACCCTACTCTACCCTACTCTACCCCACTCTACCCTACTCTACCCTACTCTACCCTACTCTACCCTACTCTACCCTACTCTACCCTACTCTACCCTACTCTACCCTACTCTACCCTACTCTACCCTACTCTACCCTACTCTACCCTACTCTACCCTACTCTACCTTACTATACCCTACTCTACCCTACCAAACTACACATAAACCGTCTACTGAATAGTCCGAACAAATCCTAAACATTTGGTTTGGATAGGTGAGCCCATTCTTGAGTTATAAAATTACAACGAAAAGTGGCATTGATTTTTATAGATAGATTAGATGTTACTATGAATCCTTGTGGCTTAGAGATACATGTGCTCATGTTTTGAAATTAGACCATTACATATTTACTGTATGGACTTTAGAAGAGACTTTGACCCCTGCGTTCGTTGCGGTGTTCCTCAGGGTAATCAGCTAGAAAACACCGGCCTCATCAAGTTTAAACTGGCGAAAAAAATGGCCTGTAGAAGTGTTTTTTTAAACTTGTTTGCAAAATAAATATCATTTATCATTTAGAAATCTTTTCTATGGAAAATCATCAAATAACTCGTCCTACTCTATGTGGAGGGAGTGTTAGAATTTTATTGGCTTAAAACCCACCTGTTGTCCTTCAGTTACGTTTTACCAGGGCCGCAGTAACTCTTTCGAACAATCCCGTTCCCGCAGTGAAGGGATTCTGGACGGCAATTAATATAAGGTTTAATGGTCGTTTGTTTAATGGCGCATTTTTGTTTTGAATGTATTTTGAATTACTGAAGTTGTGACCGTAATTTTTTTTGTATTTGTATGACTTATTAGCTTTTGCCCACGGCTTCGACCGCGTACATAAAATATAGCCTATGTTACTCAGGAATAACGCAGCTTTCTCTTCTTCTTCTTCCTTCCCTGGTCCCATTATTTAGGGTCGGGTCTCCTCACTTTCCTGCGCCAAGTGGCTCTTGGGTTGTCAATTTTGGCAACTGGGCTTTTTATCGATGAAAAAAATTTAGCAATCCGACCTGTACAAACAAAAAAAACAAACTTTAACTTTTTTTTAGTGTAGATGTAACGTTTTCAGGTACCATCGAAAAGTTATTTAAGTTTAAATTTCTTATAGATCTCATTTAGAAAATCAAGAAAAAAGTGTTTCTTTTTTACATACCCAACATAACTCTTATTAATTTATTTAAACATGTGCAGTAACAAATGTAACGTAATGTGTACACAAAAGAGTGTAACAGTTACATGAGAGGAGTGAAGGACATGATGAGGATAAGGAGGAGTATGGGAGTGAGGAGTGTAGAGGAAGAGTGTTACGCGAGTGCAAGAGGGAGTGTAGTGAGTAAGTGCCTCCAGGGAGTAGCCCTGGCAAGGCACGTGTGGTGAGTAGTGAGAGGTTGAGTGAAGGAGGAAAGTATGGAGGGAGAAATAATATATATAGATATGAATCCTTGTGAGGTTATAATGCAAATAAAAGCATATAAAAACAATAGAAATATAAAAAGATATAAAGATATAAAAACAGTTCAGTCAGGCTCGGCGTCAGAGGTGGAGTGCAGCAGCAGGAGTAGGCGTGGCTCAGGCGCAAAACGTCTCTTTCGCAAAATGTCCCCTGGTCGTAAAACGTCTCTTTCGCAGAATGTCTCTTTCGTAAAATGTCTCTTTCGCAGAATGTCTCTTTCGCAGAATGTCTCTTTCGCAAAATGTCGCGCCAGGGACTTAAGAATAAAATTTTGATTTTCAAAACAAAAAATCATTTATTAAAATCATAGTGCAATTATGATGTTAAAATTTTGGTACTTAAATTTATTTAAGAATGTATTCCAAATAAAAACAATATCAATAGGTATCAAACATTTTACACACATTCAAAATTTAGATCAAAAGAATCAATACTGTTAGTAAACATATCCACAGATAATATAATAGGAGCTATATAAATTATTATTTTCGTAAATGATTATGAAAATAAATCTTTTGTTAAGAAAAACAAAATATAAATGTACTTATTTTCATTCTGGAATGTACATTACTTGCTAATGAAGAATTGTAAATCAAAATAAACATTGATACCTACTCAGCAAAAAACCTAAATTTAGCTATTTGAAAATTTGTAAAAATATAATCTTTTTTAAGAATTGTGGAAGCGTCAATTCCTTACGCTCAGTCTTTAAATTGTACCAAAATATTATTTTTAACTGTAACAAAATATTTATTTTTTATTTGGAAAACATTCTTAAGTAAATTTAAGTACCAAAATTTTAACATCATAATTGCACTATAATTTTAATAAATGATTTTTTGTTTTGAAAATCAAAATTTTATTCTTAAGTCCCTGGCGCGACATTTTGCGAAAGAGACATTCTGCGAAAGAGACATTCTGCGAAAGAGACATTTTACGAAAGAGACATTCTGCGAAAGAGACGTTTTACGACCAGGGGACATTTTGCGAAAGAGACGTTTTGCGCCTGAGCCGTAGGCGTAGCCCTCAGCCGTACGAGGGTCGGCGAAGGCTACGCAGCCGCAGGCAGCAACTGATAGTGGTAGTCACAGCCCTCCAGCGTAAGGGCCGGCAGCAGTAGAGAGGAGGCCCTCAGAGTCCAGGTCCAAATGTAGAACAGCCCTCTGCCGTGAGGGCCGGCAGAGGCAGAGAGGAGGTCCTCAGTTCCTTCTCTGAGGAGGTCTTCATGGTCCAAGGAGCTCAATCAGGGAAAGCTGACAGGAGCTGAGCCAAGTAATTGTCACATGTAGCTGACCCAAGAATAACTGACACCAGGAACTGTACATGTAGCTGCACCAAGAGTCTGACCGAAAACTCACCAAGAAAACTCACAAACACGGTTTTTATAATCAATTTTGACGGCTATGCTGGCTGTCAATTCATAATTTAAATTTGAAAACAGGTTTCAGCCAGCATTGCTGTTTCACAAGAAAGATATAAATTACAATTTAATTTTAAAGTATGATTTCAGATAAGAGAACATATAATTTGGTAGCAAATTATATGTTTACAAAATAAATAATATTATGAGTAAAAGAATAAAACCTAAGACTATAAAAATACTCTTTGTTGATACCTATTCAAAACCATAGAAGAAAATAGTAGTGACATGACAGATGACAGTGATCAATGAAAATAAACAAACTAAATATATAAGAAATATTATAAAGAGATGTGATTATTGATTAGTAAAGTAAACGTAAGTATTAATAACATTACACAAAACAGAGGCAGACAAACACAGTTCTACCAGTTAACCTTTGGGTTCTGTCTGGGTGTAATTTATCTATAATATGCATGTATTTAGAAATATATAAGTATGTTTATCAGTTGTCTAGTACCCATAACACAAGCTCTGCTTAGCTTGGGACTAGACGGCGTTGTGTGATAGTTGTGGAATATTATTATTAATTATCGGCTATACCCAACATACATTCCAGTTCCATTCAGTTTATTCCGCCAGGGTCACACATACACGACTAAATACTCTATCTCTTCATATTTACTGTCACATATGGTGGTCGAAGATCTAAACGAGATGGAGTACCCAGTCGCAAACTCACGACCCTGGCGACTACGACACGTAAAACATTTGTCTCAATCTGACGCAAGAAGTTAAATGGTTCAAAACAGATAATGGCAAAGTGCTAACACATTTCCGTTTCTTAATGCACAGACTTGAATAAAAGACAAATAAAAGAGATATACAATACAAATATAAAACAAAAAGCCATAGGTCAAGCGGACTGCAATGACGTCACTATACCAAAGCTAACGTCTACTAAATGCTAAAGGTCGCCTCCCACTGAGATGCGATGCGACGATCCTCGAAGACCCCGTAAGGCATACAAAGTAGAGACTGACCAAAGCTTTGCTTTCGGCCAAGAAGTAGCCGAATACTCATCATCATCATCATCATTTCAGCCGAAATATGACTACTGTTGGACATGGGCCTCTCGGTCAAAGGTCCTGTGCGTCTCACATCCATCGGATGGCCAAATAGTCGGCACGTCCGAAACTAGCGTTTTGAAACGGACGATTGTAATAGAGGCCTAAAAACTGTCTCGTATGTCTATTTTTAGGTAATCGATTCGATTTATTAATTCATTGGATGAAAAATAAATATAAAATTAGCATCACTAAATTGAAATACACCGCTAAATTTTAATCGTTTTAATCCCGTAGAGGGTCGATCCGATACATGAAACACTATCGATTTGTAAAGATATTTAAAAATAAAGTACCTTTTTTTTTGAAAATTCGTATTAATTTACGCATGTACGAAATTAATTTCTTCAAGAAAACGTCAGCTGAGCGAGTCCAATGACCTATTAAGAAAACGTCAGCTGAGCGAGTCCAATGACGTATGGGTAGTTTGTACGCAACGCCAACTACTCCATAAAGGTCCGGATCGACCCTCCACGGGATTAAAACGATTAAAATTTAGCGGTGACAATATTGAAATATTGTTTTAAGTTTTCTGTTATTACGCCAATTTGGCCTCATCTCTAGGAGAGAGACATTCCCTCTAATAGAGATGACGCTGAGTCCCAGCAGTGGGAACATTAAAAAAAGGCTGATGATGATGATGTCAGTAAACCGTAGGGGCCCGGCATGGTCGAAGCAGACTGGGGCCATGGCTTCTGCGAAAGAGAATCCCGGGGCCCTGGAAAGCAAAGAAGGAACATGAGTGGATTTTAGTCAGTAAAAGTTTGACATACCCTCTCGCTCCACTCAAGACCGGGAGAAGTCATTAGATGATTATGATTAACCAACTAAAAAAAACATCTCAGTGTAAGTTAACCCTTAAGTTGAATCAGAAAAGCATTAGGGTAAAACAAACAGCCGTCATTAAGCACATACAGGGTGTTTCGGAAAGTAATCATTGCTGCTTTCAATGGCTGAGCTGTATACAGGGCGTGGGTGAAACGAAGCTCTTTGAAATTCTCAAAGTGGAATGAGTGAGCGAATGTTGGACCGCGTTGGAAAGTTAGGTATTAGGGTAAGTTTGGATTTTAAAATGTACAACATGTAACATTATAAACGCCAAATTATCCTGAAAGTTGTATGTTCAGAATGGCTACTGAATTGTTTTCAGTTATTTTTAAAATAGGTTTTTTTATCATCACTACATAGTATAAAACAAAGTCGCTTTCTCTGTCCCTATGTCCCTTTGTATGCTTAAATCTTTGAAATAACGCAACGGATTTTGATGCGGTTTTTTTTAATAGATAGAGTGATTCAAGAGAAAGGTTTATATGTATAATAACATCCATTAAATAGTGGAGAAGTACTGTTATTTTTGAGGTTTCTAATGTGATGTCGTAAATAATTACATTTTTTCCGCTTACATTGCAAACGCAGGCTGAACCCTACGAGTTTTATCAAAATAATGTACTAAGTATTATACACATTGAAAAGGTCTACAGAAAAGTCCGTGATGGTTTATGTCTATCTCCTATGGATAACCCACAATAACTTTTTTTTGTCATTTACTTTTTACGACACATAATGGCTAATTTTCGAAGCGATTTTAACCAATACAGCATTAATCCTTAACCAATTAAATACCATGAATACATTGTTAATTTAATATAGATCTATATGGCCCTTTACACCGTATGATTTAAGTGAATATTTTCGAAGATATTACAGATTTAAAAATTGCGGGACGTAGCGTTTGCGGCGGTACCGGCCGGCCGCCCGGTGCGGCAAGAGCATTGCACCCGTGCGAAGCCGGGGCGGGTCGCTAGTAATATAATAATTCTTGATAGTTTTAGAGCGGGAGATAGTGTCAGACTCTTACTGACTAAAAAACCCATCCCGTTCCTTCAAGCCTTCATACCGGGGCTCGAGCGCCCTTTCGGATAACCCTGGCCCCAGTAGGCTTGATGGCGTCACTAGACTGTTTGTATTTGCGTGTGTAGATACCAATACCGATGCGCCACCAATGTAGTGTGTCGATGCCCTATTACATGCCTATAATTAAGATCAGTAATTTCTTAAAAACACTATACACATACGTGAGTGCATTTAAATAAAGTTATAACTGTAATTTAATTTTCCAATTTCCCAATTAGAATATTTGACATCAATCACTCTTACGATGGATGCGTGATGCACAGGACCGGTCGTTGTGGCGACACTTCGGGGAGGCCTATGTCCAACAGTGGATGTCTTTCGGGTGATATGATGATGATGACTCTGGGGTAGCGGACCTGAATAGGTATTTTATATTAATTCAATCTTCAAACCTCTACGCGTTCCTAAGCAAAAGGGTCTTGATAGGCGGATAACAAAGTGATCTTATAAGAATCCTGTTTTTGCCGACTTAGGCACGGAGGCCATATTAATTTAAGTTTTATTTTGTAACCTTAGTTTAAAGCTGGACCTACATTACACTAAGGCACTCGTATAACAAGGATTTGTTCGTAGAACGAGGTCGCGTGGCGTGTATCAAGTGTAGCTCTACAAGTCTAGTTTCCATATAAAATGTATGGAGGCCGACACACACGCGTAACATGCCTGCACGTTTAGCCAAGTTGTTATTCTGCAATCATTAACGCTGTCAAAAAGTGATGAAACGTATGGGAATGACGTTATCTCAACGTAAAGTCGCGTGGTCAGAACAAAAGAATAGACAATTCTAAATAATAATAATAATAAAAATAATAATAATTTTTATTTATTTTGTCTATTCTAGGTTCCCTGGAAGAGATCGCGGAATGCGATAAGGCCGCCCATTGTACGTGTTTTAGATATAAGTTTCCTTTGTTATGTTTTGTATGTACAATAAAGTATATAATAAATAAATAAATAAATTCGTAGGAAAGTTCACATCGTTCAAAATCGTTTCCACAATGTTTAACGCTACATCCTTTGTTAGACAAACGCTACATTGTAGAACGAGCGGTCGACTCAGGCGCGTCTACATGGCTACCAACTTATCGTTTTCTACAATTGCTGTCACTGAAGTGTTACCGATTAGAGAACGGAATTCGACACAAACTGGTTAGAGGGACTGATTTGTACGTCAAACGACGTCGCGTAGTATCGCATGGCGTGGATCTAGTGTAGCTCTACAAGTTTAGTTTCCATATAAAATGTATAGAGACCGACGCGCCCAGATCAGCGTGTCAGCCTACACTTCTACATTGAATCAATACAACAAACATGTACGTACTACACTCCATTTGTTTCTAATATAAAACTCGTGTTATACAGAGGTCCTGTTTACGTCAAGTCATTTATCACTCTTTTTCGTTCAGAAAGCTTTCCCTTTCAAGTAATTTCTCAACCATTGCGAAAGAAATGGTCCAAACTAAGTCATTGGTAATGGAATGTACGGTCGGCAGCGTGGCGTGTGGTCCACTAAGTCATTGGTAATGGAATGTACGGTCGGCAGCATAGCGTGAGGTCCACTAAGCCTCACATCGTCCCTACCCTACCCGAGTGTTGTTGAGCTAGTGGAGGATTATCCTAACAACTGAACGTGGACGGATCACGTATTGGGTTTAGTAGAAACGTTAGATCCTGACTTCTCATTATATAACTTCTCGCCTGTTCACGCTGAAACGATAAGTACGCTTTTGTACTACATAGTAGTAACCAGGGATGTTAAGAAGTTCTAAAACTTTGAAATATCTGAAATAAAAAAAAATATTCGTAATCATAACCGCAATTATATAGTTTCGGATCAAGACTAGTCTAAATGACAAGTTACGACAGCTTTTTTGCCCGGTCAAATAAATGATAATTTAGACTTTCTAGTCTATATAATATAAAAGTCAAAATCGTCGTATTTTGTATTAATTTTATTTATTTAAAGTACCTGGTCTACTACCAAATCACATAAATTTAACATTACAGGAAAACAATTGCTTTACTTGATTTGATGAACGTAACAATACGTGTACATGGCATTCGTGAATTTACAGCTCTGAATTAGAATAATCTCTCAACAAAATATACAATAAAATTGAAATAATACTTAAATTAATACAATTACTACAAACCAATAAGTTATTTATAGTTCAAATGTTGCAATTTAATTATTAAATTCAAATTCCAAGTTAAGACAGGTTTATCATAATTTTAAAATTCTTATATCCGAAGCTAGCGGATAAATCGAAACAATTTCATATCCGTAAAATAATTGTATTCAAAACCGGTATAATATTATTCTTATATCCGTATCCAGATATAGAGAAAAGCACAATTTTGTACTGTACGCAGTACATTAACAGCTGCAAGAATGTCACAAAAATACAAAAACGTGCTTGTAGTAAAAGTATCATAATTCCCATATAAAATCAAATTCAACAAGCACATAGCGGTAAGCACACCCCAGGCCTCTTGTGTCAAACATTACCAACGCATAAGTACTACAAATTCCAAAAAGGTCGGTTCACACGGCACGGGCTGTCGGGTTATGACAGTTATTGTCAATATAGCTGGATATTTGGATCAGTGCCCAACGCCCAACTCGACCCAACTCGGAATATTTAGCTCCGAGACGTGTCATGGAGTCGTGCCGGGGAATATCTTGCGGTTTTAAGTAGCTGTCAACTGTCTATAAGATATAATATCGTGGTGATACTGGATCGGCTTAGTATTAATGGGGTTTTGAGGGCGAACGTGTTTAAAGTTTATTCTTTTTCTTGTTGTTTTCGCTGTTCCCTTCCTTTTTTTGAGTAACGGCCACGACTTACGAGTTTTAGGTCGCGGATTCAAACCCAGCTAGGCGCATTACTTTGTGTAATTTATTTCATCAGCATTACTCTCAAAACGGTGAAGAGGAATGTCCTAGAACCAAAAATTCGAAACATGTGATATTCATCAACCTGCACTGGGCCCGCGTGGTGCATAACGGCCCATTTCCTCTCCTAGAGAGGAGGCCTGAGTCCCAGCAGTGGGAACATTAAAAGGCTGATTATGCCTTATCTGTTTTTGAGATTTTGATCCCAAAAGGTAAAATGAAACCCCACTACTAAGACTCCATCTGTCTGTCACCGGGCTGTATCTCATGAACTGTGATAGTTAGACAGTTGAAATTTTCACAGATGATGTATTTTGGTGCCGCATAACAACAAATAAATATTGAAGTAGGTTTCTCATACAATAAAAGTATTTGTTTACTGATTTTAGCTTCGAAAGGCACAATCCTTCACGCGCGGGTTCGACTCGCACTTGACCGGTTTTTTTGCTTAAAGTCTACTTTCTTTAACTGGCACCCAAAGCGTTACACGTGGCCGTAGAAATTGGCAACCAATTTCCAACAGTAATCAAATAGAAGCAGGGTTGCAATTACCTTGTCCCATTTTAAATGGGTCTTGTAAAGTTGCTGGCAACGTGTGTTGGTACAGAATCACTGCAGTCTACCCATTTTTGTTCGAAAATAACACGATTACTTTTTGTTATTGAGCTGGGAAGAGCGTGAACTAGAACGAGAGGGCGTGTCAGACTTTAAATGACTAAAATCACACCTATGTTCCTTCAGGAACCTTTTACGTTTTAGAACCACGAGTATCCCTTTCGTACCTAATGTATACCTACGGTTTGCTGACATTGAGGGGCGCGTGAAACACAACTACACCGTCGACGACTTGGTTCTTATAGGATGAGTGGACGGCGAACTACCCATCGCTCGTCGTCCACTACGATATGGTGACCGTAGGTCGCTCTGCGATTCTATCTCGACGCTCGACGCGTCTTCTGACGTGGCGGTGAAAGAACTCATATGGTCCCACTTAGAGCGGTAGGCCACAAAATAGATAGGTACAGAAGACAATCTCGTGTATGTACTTCACATTTTTTACCTACGCTCGGTGGATGCACACTAAAGGTGGCGGTTCGCACCGCGACAGAGACAAGCGACCGCGACAGGAGACCGCGACCGAAGACCGCGACCGTTACTTGACGTTAGCCAATGTATGAGCGACAGTTCTCCTGTCTCTGTCTGGCTCACGAACTGTCGCTCATACATTGGCTAACGTCAAGTAACGGTCGCGGTCTTCGGTCGCGGTCTCCTGTCTCGGTCGCTTGTCTCTGTCGCGGTGCGAACCGCCACCTTTATGAGCGTTTGAGCCGGAATAGTTCGATGAGTAAAGGTGGCGGTTCGCGCCGCCACAGAGACAAGCGACCGAGACAGGAGACCGCGACCGAAGACCGCGACCGTTACTTGACGTAAGGCAATGTATAAGCGACAGTTCGCGAGCGAGACAGAGACGCGAGACGGGAGACAGGACCAGTAGTGTCTCGTGTCGCGCTCAAAAAACACATGTGTTTAGTTAGTGTTTAAACATAAAAATCTATACTTTCTGAATACATTGTCATCAAACATTAGGTGCTTGTTCACTAACAGCGTAAATGATCTTTCTTGGCCTCTAGTTACATACAATTCCTTACTAGTATTATTTTGTATTTGTAATAATAATATAAGAGCAAATCATCGTCTTCTTCCTCCAATAGAACTTCTACTACTTGCTTTTCCATCATGACACAAACACAAATGACTACATCGACAGACTCTCCTTTACTGATTCGTCTCCGTCGCGAAGAGATTGAGACATGTGTCGCGATCTCCTGTCTCTGTCGCGGCGCGAACCACCTTAATCCGAGACGCGACCGAGACATCGTGTCTGTGAGCGGTGTCTTTGTGTGCGTTGCTCGAGCGCGCTTTGTATGTAGATTGAATTCTGTACCTATCTATTTTGTGGGTAGGAGTTATTTGAGGATTTCCAGAAAAATAAAAAAGATCTGTTGTTGTCATCAAGTGAAATATCAAAATTTCAGTGTTTAGGTATTCAAAAGGGCAAAAGGTTTCTTTTAACACAAGCGTAAAGCAAGTGAAAAGCCAGTTCGTGTTTAGAGTGTCACATATCTAAGGGCTTAATTCTAAAATAATCCCGTATGACAGGTGGTCAGTGTAAAGTTGTCAACCGGATTATCACGTCCAGTGGCGTAACGTGGACAAAAGACGTGGGCGAAGGGGCATCAGCGCGGTCTGTCACAACCCAGTTCGACCACATCGTCGCTGACCATCTGGTGAAATAGTGGTCAAACGCAACCTTCGTTTTTCGTCCGTAGGCGCAGGCTTGCGGACGGCGAGCAATGGGTAGCTCGTCCGGTAACTGTCCGGACTAGAGATGTGCCGTTGCCGGAAATATTGCTGTGAAGTGGGAATATTGGTGGGAATATTGCCCGAAGTGTAAATATTGGTGGCAATATTGCCAGCAATATGGCCACCAATGGGATGAAGCGCATGTTTCTAAAAGTGTTCTAAGTATACATGTAGATGGATGGAGCGGGAGAGGAAGGCCGAAGAAAAGACGGATGAATTATGTGAGGAGTGATATGAAATAAAGGGGAGTTAGTGATAGTTTGACGGGGGACAGCCTCCCTAGCCAAGTTACAACCGTATCGTGTCGAATTCCGTTCTCCAATCGGTAACGCTTCGGTGTCAGCAATTGTAGAAAACGATAAGTGGATAGCCATGTTGACGCGCCTGAGTCAGCCGCTCGTTCTACAATGTAGCGTTTGTTTATCAAAGGATGTAGCGTTAAACGTTGTAGAAATTCATTCTATCATTTTGAATGATGTGATCTTGGCTACGAATTTTCTATTCGTTTGTTCCGACCACGTGAATTAGCGTTTAGATGACGTCATTCCCATACATTTGACTACTTTTCGACTAGCGTTAACGATTGCAGATTATCAACTTGGCTAGGGGTGCAGGACAGAATGGAAGAAAAAAAAACGTGTTGTACCGACTGACCCCAAGTAATATGGAATAAGGGCAGGAAGAAGAAGAAGAATAATATGACGGCTTCAATGGCGCAAGTGTAACCATTTCCCTCCTATGCGCCACTACGACGTCATGACGTCATCTATGACGCTTAAACACACTTCATTCAATAACCTATGAACGAAACTTACGTAAAACAGCAATTAAGTAAATTGCTATTTACTGGTTAGCGTCAAAATGACTGAACAGAAAGTTTGTTTGTCGGTCAATGAGTTGCAAGTTCCTCTAAAGTAATCAAAGCTGTGTAATGTGTTATTGAACGACAGTGTATGTTTTACTTAGAATCTGTTGTTAATGACTTAGGGAAATTATAGATATTTGAATACCAATCCGTAGCAGTGATTCTCAATCATTTTTTTTATTATTGATAGGCTTGCATTTGACCACTATCTCACCTGATGGTAAATGATGATGTGGCCGACGATGGAGCTCGCTTGCCGAGATATAACCTATTCACTCTTTGGTCTTAGAGACTCCTAAGTTGTATCAGAAAACACAGAGAATTTCTCTTCTCTTCCCAAAGTGCTTTGTACGTATGGGTGGGATGTCTACCATGTACCAGTAGCGTAAGCCGTACGTCCAGTGGTCCGATGATGGAACGGACTCGGCGAAATTAGATTGTGCAATTTCAGTGCACACTCTCACGATAGAAAACTGACAGGCTAGCAACTCGGTGGCGATACCCAAGCCTTTGAAGCTTCGACTCGACAACAGCATCATTGCCGATGATTCTCTTGGTTGGTCTTGATTCAATATTTTTTAACCGGGAACCACTTTGGTTTCTTCGTTGTTGGCAGGGACAACTGCGCTTAGTGCGAGTTGTTTTTACGTTAACGCGATCGAAACGTTTACCGCGTTTGACTCTCTAATTGGTTAAGAACTTTGAGCGAGCCAATCGGAGCGCCGAACGTCATAAACGTGTCGATCGCGTTAAAGTAAAGGAAAGTTTCTAAACACTCGGAATTCCAGAAGAAAACATAATAAAAAAAACATAAATTATAAATTCAAAACTTGGAGCACGCCTATACTTTAAAACAATACTTTGATAAAACTTTAAAATCGTTGTTTTACAGTTAAAAGATTTGAAATTTATAAGCCTTTCGTAGACCATATTTGGGCTTTTGTGGACCATCAGTGGCCCGCAGAACACAGGTTGGCAACTACTCATCTTTGTTCCATTATCATTGTTTCATTTTAAAGAATTTGCTATATATATATATATAATTCTAATATTATTTTATTATTATATTTGTATTCTTGTGTATAAAGACATCAAAATAAACATACCGCTAAACAAATTCAAATTCAAATAACCGTCTGCTAGAATTATCAACTTGTTTGCCGAACGGATCACGAAGTTTTCCGATCAAGAAACTCATTTCAATACGACCAGCCGATCAAAATCCGGTCAATACCGGTGAAATCCGGATACGTGGAAGTTTTTTCAATGAGTATCTTGCGTTACATTTATGTTCACCTGCGTTATAATGTAAGCTTAAAATATTTTATAAAGCATTTTTCGGAGTTTTTGCTGTACTTTATATGTACATTTTATTTAATTAAATATTTAAACAATTTTGCTCGGCATGTCTTTCGGTCTGGCCTTGAACAGGGTTGGCACGCTAAACTTTTTTACTTAAAAGTTAAGACGAACTACCGACAACTGTTTATTATATTTTAGAGTGCCGTATCTTAAGTAGTATTCTCAGAAGTTGTCACACTGAGGGGCAACAGTAATTTTGTAATTTAAATCACTTTGATGAGACAATCGTGAATTGTTTCAGTTGTTTGATTGACTTTATGAATATTGGTATCTGTTTTAGTTTGAAATTGTTCGTTCATGGTAGGTACCTATTTTATGAACTTTACAAACAAGTCTATTATAATCCATCAAAGTCAAATCTCTGTCTGCATTGCATTGCACTTTTTGTTTGGACTAATTTGATATTGACGTCATAATTTAGCTAGGCCTTTACAGTACCTATATATATTGTTTCTAATTAGTTAATAGTATTTTATAATTTAATTTGTCTAATAAATACTTACATTAAAAAAAAAGTAATAAAGTAGCATTTTCCTGATAAATTAGTTATTTGATATTTTTATTTGCACATTAGTTTCCCCGAAAACTAAATGTATCAAAGGCACTCATTTGCGCCCAATGGCTTACGACACAAAATAGATAGATATGAAAACTAGATCAGATGAATGAGACGTTCTCTCGGTTTCAAAGAATCACCCTTAAACGAGTGAATATAAATTTAAAGGTGTCGATATATCGAATATGGCTACATGAAATACTACGTGGGCAAATAAAATATAATAATACACTGTCGGTGAATAAAAATGTTGAATACGGTGACTTGAAAAATACAAGTTTGTGTTCTAGTTATTTAGAACGATCATTGTGATAAATGATATTTATTTTGTAAATAGGTTTAAAAATCACTTTTAAGTCCATACAGTAAATATGCAATGGTCAAATCACATGAGAACCATACAGATTTGAGTGGACCTGTCCACTCAAATCTGTGATCACTCTGATCAGTGTAAGCATTTGTCAGTATTCGAAAAGCTCAACTTAGGACTACTAAGGAGCTCTACGACTTGACGAACAATACCAAAGAAAGGACATTTGGGTAGGCCGCAGAAAACACTCAAATTGCCAGACATACGTTAAAATTACTGAAAAGAAAAGAAAAAGCAATCAACATAGTTCATACTGATCATTCTTAAAGAACAATAAAAAAAGTCTTGGTACTTTTTTGGAAGCACTTACCTAACCTAAGAGCTCAACATACGCATGAGCAGAATGTTGGCAACGGCAGGGGTAACTGCAGCCGTAACAGCCGTCGACCTATTGACACACATGACGGCTGCCGCTGATCTTCATTTGTTGGAATGTCGAGCGTCAACAGCTGCCGTCGACGCGTCGACGGTTTCAATATCTCTGCCATTGATAATATGCCGTTCGAGTGTGTGAGCTCTAACTTAACAAACCCTTAACACTAGAAGCGACGGATATCAATGTCAATTTTGGCCATTTTATTGTTTGCTACAGTGATATGTAGAGATATAAATGAAACTGATAACTGATTTATTACAATATTTTTTATTATGTATCACACATATTTAGGTGTATGTATGTCCTTTGCGATTCGACGTAAAATAAAACTAGATCAGGAAGAATATTGGGCAGTTGTCAAAGGGTCGCCTACGCTTCCTGTGTTAAAGTATCTAATTTATTTATTCGCCCGATAAATAATATACCTTTTAATTTCAACAATATTTCTTTTTAAATCTTTCTTTCGATTCCCTGAAGTGGCAGCCCTGTATAAAATTCTCTTTCAGATTGTAGACATCACTTGAATACCTTGTTGACTGTAGCGGAACAAAACCGAGTGTTCATCTCTGTCGTCTTTCGTGTGTCCTCCATGGGGTCCTAAATTCAATTGTCCCTTCAGGAGCCCTTGATGGGCATTTCCTTTTCTTTCTACGGCTTTATATTGAAATATCTCAATAAGTATAAGTACGGTACATCCGTTTGTGTAAAAGGACTGTGGAAACCGATGATTTTGTTACTTTCTTTCTTTTATTTTCAACGTTTTAATATAAGAACCTACAGTAACACAGACTTATTGATAAATAGATATATTCTTTATTGTACACCAAAAATAAAAATTACGTCATTTACTTATGTGTTTTTTTTTTTCATATAACATAAGTAGTGTGTGTAGTGTAGTAGAATTTAATTTATGTATTGTATATATTTTTTGTGTTTTAATTGCTGTTTTTTTATATTTATATATGTATTTTATAGGTTAATTTAGATATGTACTACAGTATATTCTTAATTTTCTGACTCATTTGTATATACTGTGTCTACATTTCTTATCCAACTCTCCTGTCGCAGATCTGCTGGAAGAAATTTCATTTGAAATAAGCAGTACCTTTGTACTCTTTTATCTGTTTTTAGCCAATTCATTTTTATGTGTACATAAATGAATAAATAAATAAATAATAATAAATAAGTAGTTTAGTCACATTTCAACTTTCTTTTTGATATGATCAATCAGTAAATTAATACTTCCACTCGCTTTTGAAGGAGCGAAAGGGAGTGTCAAACTTATACTGCCATAACCGCGAACACATTAAGTGCGATACCAGTAGCCCGATTCACGTAATGAAAACCGTAACGATATCGTAAAGATTTAGTCGTTTAGACCATTTGCGTATTCACATCCATCAATCGAGTTTGAACGACCCCGATTTTGAAGTTGTTTTAAATTTTAATAAAAGCATTCGTCATTTCGTGAATGGCCACCTTTAGAGAGGAGACCTGAGTCCCAACAGTGGGGACATTAAGGGTGAGTTGCACCATTTAACTATAACAATAACCAAACCATAACCAGCCGTGAAACGGCCGCCTATTGGTCAATTCGACTATTTGACAGCTGTTAACGGCTTTGTTATCGTTATAGTTAAGTGGTGCAACTCACACTGAAAGGCTAAATATGCTTAATTAGCTTCTGCCAGCAGCGTGACAATAAGTTTCTCCATATAAACTTTAGACCCCCGTTTCATCTCTTTTGGAGGTGACTTTTAGACAATCTTCTCTTCGTGCCCGCTTACATCACAAGAGGAAATTTAGTGCCAAACACGCTCAGCTTCGACTGTACGTTAATATGTCAGTCAGACAGATTCTCCTTTGATATAATACAGATTCAGTCCTCTAGGAACAAAAAAAAGACGTCTTTGAGCAACGTACAATCAGAAATTGAGCATTTTTCAGGCTTAGCGGAAGACGCAACGTTCTCCCTAATTATGCAAATCTCCTTTGTTATAAACTTATTCTATTACAGCTAAAAATGTAGCGAATAAATTCTCGACAGGTTGTTGTTCGAATTACAATCTAATTCCGTGGTGTTAAATGTCATTTTTATTTGGTTATTGTGTAGTTTGAAAATGTTTAAGGTCATTCAGAGGTCGTTGGCTGTTATTTTGATAACGATTTCTTTATTATAGTTATTTAGTTTAGAATTAGAGTTGGTTCAACATTTGTACAGAAGGAAATGTTGAAAGTTGTTGGATTAGATTATTATTTTGTATTTACTGAAGAAAAAATAATGGATTTATTTTCTATCATTATGTATGTATTTCCTTTGGCTATTATCATAGGTCATTCTATACGAATCCTTGGAAAAGGCATTCCCCTACTTTTTGTTTTTTACGTCTGCAATCAATTTTATTTCCATTAAGTTTGTTTCAAGCATTGGTCGGTACGAGTACCTTAAAATTACTGGCAATAATTAAAAAAAAAAATAACCTTAGATAACCTACTTTTTTCAATGATATAAACTATAGTGCTTGATTGCGACTGATTGTAAACAGTGATACAATCGTTGATAGTGAAGCGCACTTGTCTATTAAGAGCCTATTCAATTCAATATAATATATTCTATTTCAGCTTTGAAGACTCTTAAATTAAAATCGGAAGGGAAGACCGCAGACAATTTTTTCCAGTCCTTTGATTTATGCTGTATTAACGAAGGCGAAACGCTTAGTCCGGATCGTAGAGGTGCCAACAATGTAAGGCTGGACACTCGCTGTATGTCGGGTTGTCCGATGGTAGAAAGGTGATGGCAGAATCAAGTCATGTAATAAGCGCACATTCTCTAAAGTGCAACCTGTGAGGAACCGAAAGGTTGAGCTTCAGGCTTTGTAGTTAGGTCGTAACGAAATCCTACCTTCCTCTTTCCAATTCTTGCGAGATCTATCCAGATCCTTCCGCCATGGCTTTCGTGGTCTGCCGTGACTCTGTCTCACAGTCTCAGGCCACCAAGTCTATGCCGCTTTATGTTTTTTTTAATTATCTATCTATATACACCACAAAATTTTAACTAGTACACATACTTAAAGGGCTTATTAGAAAAACCCTTGTTATTTTAGAACTAAAATCTCATTAAATAATATTCATAAACAGCAAAGTTATTAGCGTTGGTTTATGTCCCAAAATGTCACTCAATTTATGGAAATATTGGGCAGGCTATTGATTAATGAATGAATAAGTGACAATTATTAAGGAAAACACTACTTGCAGTATTTTCTACTAGCAATTGTTATGTAAGATTGATTCTATGATGAATTTACCTTTTCGTGGTCAATTTTAGGATTTCGGTTTTTTCTACTTTTGACTACAAAAATATGATCAGTAACGGGTACAGATAGAGCCCCATTTTTTTGTGTACTAATTAAAAATTAGAGGTTTTTAGGTATCCGCACTGGGCCCGCGTAGGACATGCCAGTTTCCTTGCAATGGTTTCATTCACCGTTTTAAAAACAATGGTTATAAAATAAGAATACAAAAAGTAATGCCTGGCTGGGTTTGACCAACAACTCGTAAGCCTTACAGTTCTCAATGAAATTATTTTATTACAGGATGAAAACACAGTAAGTCAGAACAATAACTTAATCCGATTTATTATTAATTCACAATTAATGTGTCCACATTAATTATTGTGTGTAAAAGCAATGGTTTGCATTGTTTTTATTATTTATTAATAGCTGTATTCTCCAGAGAGGAGTGCGGACTCATTTTCAGCTCCTCGTCTGTCTGTAATCCGTGTTGCTATTGTAAATAATTTATTATTACTGCTAATTGGTTTGTTTGATGAAATTTATTATAAACAGAGTAACTAATTCGTAATTAGATAGGCTTAGCTTTATAGCTGTGGTTCTTTGACGTTAAAGAAGCTTAAGCTAAATAAGCACCAATGAAAATATACCTATACAGGGTGTTCGGGTAAGATCTTTGCAAACTTTAAGGTTTTGCTCAGTCATCATCTTTTCTGCCGATATACGTCCACTGTTGGACATAGCCTCCCCCAAGTGTCGCCACAATGAACGATCCTGTGCGTCTCGCATCCATCGGTTTAATTCAATCTTTACCAGATCATCGGTCCACCTTGTAGGAGGCCTTCCATCGCTGCGTTTTCTGGTACGTGTTTGCCACTCTAGGACCTGTCGGCCCCAACGGCCATCTGTTCTGCAAGCAATGTGCCCTACCCAGTGCACATTGACACTTAAGTTTGGCAATTCTTCGTGCTAGGCCGGCACGGCAGCGTTAGTTCTTCTGCGGATATCTTCATTTTTCATTCGATCACGCAAGGAAACCCCGCTCTGTCGATATTACCAAAACCGTAGGGGCCCAGCAGGTCCGAAGCCTTTTGGGAATATAAATTAAATTA
This sequence comes from Mythimna albipuncta, assembly GCA_929112965.1. Classification (NCBI taxonomy): domain Eukaryota; kingdom Metazoa; phylum Arthropoda; class Insecta; order Lepidoptera; family Noctuidae; genus Mythimna; species Mythimna albipuncta. The sequence continues at coordinate 7,363,507 of OV815974.1, read as the reverse complement.
ACCGACCATTAATTTTAATATCTTACATAATATCTACTAATGTTGTAACATCAACCACTTATTTTTAAAGAGTAACCATGGAGTTTCTTGCCGGTTCTTCTCGAAACGACCAATTTGGACCTGTAGGGTTCACCCCTACCATATAGTTTATTTATGTTTATAATAAACCCATACAACACACCACAAATAAAACACAACATTAACACAGTCACAGTAATATTATCGTGTACGTTTATCAATAACACTACACTACATTCACGGCATTCATAATGTTGAGCATTATGCTGTCGGATGGTGTCGGTCGCCCCAGCGCGCGGGCCAGCGCGCGAAACGGTTGAGCATCACTGCTCGACCTCAACATTTGTAAATATGTGGGTCAGTCGGACGTAGACCTCGCCGCCTACCGCCTGCGTCCGCGCAATTTTCTGTTGGACTTGCGATTTGCTGTTAGGCGATCTGAATTTTTATGTGGACTATTTTATTGTATTGTGCTGTGACTATATATTGTGTTTCTCTACTGTCTACTCTGTGTTCTCCTTCTGTGTTGTGTTTTACGTACCGTGTGATGGTCGAGTAAACCGTGAGTACTTTCCAAGTGACTTTTATTTTCGCTCACCCGCACTCACCGCTACACACATAAACTTTTACCAAAGACCCGTCACTAGCTTCTGACGTTTTATAAGTGCCCATGTAGGCCTATGTGAAATAAAATATTTTGGATTTTGAATTTTTGACCAGCCATTTTTCTAAATTTTGATTGAGAAAGCGCGAAAATGCCTAAATCTATAAAATGTGAGTTATAAGTACCAGAGATGATGATATAATGATTACGGAACTCATTAGAGCTCAGCAACAGCTTTCTATTTAAAGCACTAGTTGCATTTCCAAGAACTTCTATTACAGGGCTAATGCTAACGTTTGAAGCCATATGCAAATATCAAGTTGGATTTCAATATCGCCGAGTTATGGCACACTTCCAATACACTGTGACCACACGATCATGAGTAATGTTCTACCGAATATCTGGGGATTTCTGAAGACGAATGGCGAATTGGCTTGTTTGGTACTGACTAAAATTCTTATCAAAGTCAAAAATATTTATTTGTATTTTTTTAGCGCAAAGATAAATTTCCCTGAGTTGCAAAAATTGAAATATAATTATAACAGAGAGCATGCAAATTAGAGTAGGGTAGAGTAGGGGTAGAGTAGGGTAGAGTAGGGTAGAGTAGGGTAGAGTAGGGTAGAGTAGGGTAGAGTAGGGTAGAGTAGGGGTAGAGTAGGGTAGAGTAGGGTAGAGTAGGGTAGAGTAGGGTAGAGTAGGGTAGAGTAGGGTAGAGTAGGGTAGAGTAGGGTAGAGTAGGGTAGAGTAGGGTAGAGTAGGGTAGAGTAGGGTAGAGTAGGGTAGAGTAGGGTAGAGTAGGGTAGAGTAGGGTAGAGTAGAGTAGAGTAGGGTAGGGTAGAGTAGGGTATAGTAGGCTGAAGTAGGGAAGAGCGGGAGCGAAGCCGCGCGGGCAAAAGCTCGTTAAACATATTTTTTTATGAGTCTGTACTGTCCCACTGCTGGGCAAAAGCTTCCCGCAACTTCTTTCAGGTATTATTTTCTTGAGCCATCTCAGCAGCCCTTGCGATAGTCATCCAGATTGTCTCGCCACCTCTTCCCAGGTCGACCTCGGCAGCGTCGTCCATCTTTAGGTACCCACTCGTGGAGACTCTTGCCCGACGCATGCGACCCGTTAGGTCAGAGTGCATGCGACTGATGTGACCCGCCCAATCTCATTTTAGTCTGGCAGCGTTTTTACTACGTCTATAATTTTTTTTTTTTATCTGTTATAAACTAGTACTTGACTGCGATCCCGCCTGATGGTAAGCAGTGATGCAATCGTTGATGGTGAGGCGCACTAGTTTATTAAGAGCCTATTCACTCTAGCCTTGAAGACACCCAAATTATAATCGGACGGGAAGACCGCAGACTGTTCCAGTCCTTCGAAGTACGCGGTATAAATGACGAGGCGAAACGCTTAGTCCGGACCGTAGATGTTTCAACAACGTAAGGGTGGATACTCGCCGTGCGTCGGTTTGTCCGATTATAGAAATGTGATGGCGGAATCAAGTTCCTGCGCACACTCTCCAAAATGTAATCTGTAAAACACCGAAAGGCTGGCTACCCTACGCCTGTGCTCAAGGATTTGAAGATTGGACTTAACCAAATCTGGATCACCAATCAGCCTCTTCGCACGCCTTTCCACCGAGTCCAAAGCTGCCAGGTGGCACTTTGCAGCACCAGCCCATCCTTTCCTGTCTTGTGACGCAACGTGGTGTTCCTCATTCTGTCGGCTCTTTTGACACCCAGAATACTGTGCTTCATTGCTCGTTGGCAAACCCCTAGGCGGACCTTTTGTAATAAAAGTCTTGTTTTTTTTCTGACTGATCAATAGAACTTACTGAGCCAAAAATAAAGCCTCCAAAGCGTATAACAGCTGCGCCTATTAACAGGTTACCATGTGAGACAGTCTAATTTGGTGGCTATCGACCTGATTGTGAATGGTGAAGTTGAACGGCTAAACGGTGCCGGTTGAATCAATACTTAGTTAATTGATTTCTAAATTAACAAGGAAGCGTTATATTTTTTTTTTTAAATGTTGTCGCTTATACTAACATAGTATGGATTATACTAACATAGATTATGGAATACTATAGACTGGTATGTTAGTTTTTTCTTTTTTAATTTTCCCACTGCTGGGACTCAGGCCTCCTCAATAGGAGAGGGAATAAAGGAAATATAGAAGGAAAAAAAAATCTTTTTCTTTCTTTCTCCTGCCGTTTTTATCTTCCACTCTGTCCTGTCACCCGTCACACTATCACTAACTCCCTTTTCTTTCATATCACTCCTCACACAATCCATCCGATTCTTTTTTGGCCTCCCTTTTCTTCCATCAACATGTGTACTCAGAACTCTTTTAGTAACATGCGTTTTATCCCTCCTCTTCACTGACCATACCAAGGCAAACGATTTCCTTTCAACTGTTCAGTCACTGGCGCCACTTTCAAACTTCCTCTGATGAGTATATTAGAGGTCCTCTAATGAGTATTTCTCACTTTATCCAATCTCGTCACACCACACATCCATTTCAACATTCTCATCTCCGCTACATGCAATCAATCTTTTTTCAACCATCTTTTTCACAGCCCAGCATTCTGATCTATACAGTATGACATGTCTTGCCACGGACTTGTAAATTTTACCGTTCAACTTGAGGGGCATCCGTAAGTCGCAAGTTTAAAAAAATATAGGTACTTTAATCATTGCTTTGTTGTTTGATGGAATTGTTAATTTATGTGAGTGGGTTGTACTAATTCTAGTTTCCGTTAAATCTAATTTTAACAGCAACATTAATAATGAAAATTGAATTTAACCATCTGCATTGGGATCATAATTATTTAAAACGTTGCGCCAAACTAGTAATAACTCCGTTATCGTAAGTTTTTATAAGTGGGAAATCATCTATTGATTTCTCTCTTTCTTTATTTATAAATTACACTTTTCTACTATAATAATAGCGCACTATAAAAAGTTAATCTACTTGGGAATTTTGTATAATATTTAATCGTTTAAAAAGTACTTGTATTCGATACTTTTTATAATATTCTTCTGTTAGTAAACAATGATCTATATCTCTTAATCAACCTTGATTATTGAACCAGTGTTGGCTACATCAGATTTAATTGAATCCTAATAATTACCCAAGTCGTATGACTTTTTAGACAGACTCTACCGAGATATTTGTAATAGATTTACATTTTTTTCATTGATATAAACTAGTGCTTAACTGTGATCCCACCTGCCAGCAAATAATGATGCAATCGTTGATGGTGAAGCACACTGATTTATTTAGAGCCTATTTATAACGTACGCGGTATAAACGACGAGATAAAACGCTTAGCCCGGTCCAGGTTTCAACAACGTATGGGTGGATATGTACTCGCCGTGATTAACATAATTAATTAAGAGAGTGTCCTTAGAGTTTCTTGCACATTCTTCGCCATAGAGATCCACGCTTTGATATGTGCAATTAACATCACTTTTCTGACTGACTTTTTGACAATTCAAAAGTGTCTGTAAATGGTTTATTTGAAATTAGTGGTCTGAATCATGAAGTAAATATTTAATTTGATTAATTTTCACGGTTTAATTTTTCCCTATGTCAAGCACCCATCATACCTCTAAGCTTACAATAGACAATACTGTTTTGTACTAAGTCAAAACAATAAGCTTTTGATGTCTATCTGTGCTAAATCTAGATAAACCTAGACATATTGACTGGCCTGTTGGTCTAGTGTTTAGTGGCCCTGACTGCTATGCTGCAGGTCGTGGATTTGATTCCCACCCAGGACAAATGTTGTGATGAGCACGATCATTTGTTCTGTGTCTGGGTGTAATTAATCTATAATATGTATATATTTCGAAAAACGAGTATATATGTATGTTTATCAGTTGTGTAGTACTCATAGCACAAGCTCTGCTTAGCTTGGGACTAGATGGCGTTGTGATAGTGGTGGAATATTATTAGATATTATTTTTATTCCCTCTCCTAGTGAGGAGGCCTGAGTCCCAACAGTGGGAACATTATAAGCCCGACTATTCTATGCTATGCTATTATTATGATTAAATTCCAAATGACGAAAGAGGTCGTAGGGGCCAGCAGGGTCGAAGCTTACTGGGGCCATCGGTGATGCGAAAAAGATCCCCTGGAACGATGGCAAAAAAGGAACAGGAGTGGGTATTTTGCCAGAAAATTCTCACACGCCCTCTCACTCCGCCCAAGGGCGTCAGATGTCATGAGATGATTTTCCCACTTAAAAAGCAGTTATATACAGTTATTGTCACTTTGTTGTTACTTCTACACTAATAACAATAAAGAGGTAAAGTTTGTTTTTTTGTTTGTAGGAGGCAATCTCTGGAAGTACCGGTCCGATTGCTTAAATTTTTTCACCGATAGAAACCTGCTTTATTCCCGAGTGTCATAGGCTATATTTTATGTACGATTGGCTGCAATAGTGGTTGGATAGTACAGAAAAAAAATCGTGTGAAGCGAGAAATGACGCCATCTAGCGTAAAATCAGATTGAAATGTTGTTATTGACAACATTAATTATACTGCTACTAGGTGGCGTTGCTGTGCTTCAAATGCTTATGCTAATGCTTTTTTTTGTAGCTTCTTTTGTTTCTATAAACATTGAAATAATTTATATATTTTTTTATCAAGTGTTGAAAATATTAAAATTTAATAATTATCAATTTATAAATATCTGATTGTCTATGTGTCAGTTTCAAAACTTGAGACGGTAGGTTGAATATGGATTTATAAATAATAATTAGTAGGTAGTATAAATAATACTTAGACCAAAGACTTGTGACTAAGCTTTAATTGATTGTTCGCAAGTTCATTTCGATTACCTCGTTCGAGCTCCTTTCGTTTAATTTTTTTTTTAATCCGGTCAATTTATGACAATGAGTATGAATTGTAACATAGATGTAGTGACAAGAGCTCAAATAATTGCTTTGCATAGTCAAGGTAAAAATTTGTCAGAAATAGCCAGAGAGATCGGTGTAAACGTAAGTAATCTTATTTTACACTTTTTTATATAACAAAACACTCCTCTTTATAATAATCATTATTAGGTATTATATATTTTTGTTTTATTGTTGCAGAGAAAAACAGTTGTTCTATGGGTACGACGATTTGAAGAAGATGGTTCTTTGAAACACCGTCAAAGAACTGGTAGACCAAAACTGATAAACATGTTGCAGCGTCAAACCATGGTAAGGGAATACGAGGAAAATGGATTTTTGCCGACGAACCATTATGCTGGTTTATTTGACACAAGCGTCGACACTGTCCGTCGTGCTCTTCATAGTGAAGGGCTGCATTATCGGAGGCATGCTGTGAAACCTTTGCTTACGGAAACCCATAAAAGAGCAAGATTGCAATTTGCTATGGATCACATAGACTTTGATTGGAGTAATGTCATCTTTACTGATGAAAAAACTTTTAAGTCCAGTGAACACGGTCGATTATGTCTGTGGCGTCGAGATAATACGCGATACACAAGTGGTCACGTAGTGCCCAATAGGCAATCTGGCCATATAACGGTGAACATGTGGGGATGGATGAGTGCAGCCGATCCTGGGGAACTAGTGAGAATACCAAGCCGAGCAAATAGTGCAAATTATATAGAAGTGCTGGAGGAGACAATGTTGCCCACAGTTCGAACGGTGTATCCAAGCGAAGAATTGCCACAGATAACATTTGTGCAGGATAATTGTCCAATACACCGTTCGCACAGTGTGCAGGCTTGGTTTCGTCAGCATAATGACATTTGCGCTATTCCTTGGCCTGCTAGATCACCGGATTTAAATCCAATTGAAAATTTATGGGGTGTTATTGTTCAACGGTGGAATAATCAAAACGAGCGTACTCCAGATGCGTTAGAAGCTCATTGTTTACAAATATGGGAGAGTATTCGTGGTTCAGATCTGTGTAAAAATTTGATTAATTCAATGCGTTCCCGAATGCAAGCTGTTATTGACCAAAATGGTGGTTACACGAGATATTGATAAATATATTTAATTAATATTACATATTTACTCAGTACGTACTGGAGACCTCGTTACGTGTGTTTTACTTAATACCTGTATTTGAAATAATTTAAAAAAAAAGTTATGAACACTTAAAGTTATAACACAACATAATTTTGTTTTTTTTTTTATGTTACCTACTAAACATTTGATATGTTGTTGTGCAATTTTGTAGTTTTTTTTTTAATATCTTGCCTCTTGTTTGTTTTTGTTAAGGTTACATAAGCTTCAATCCTCTTTCCAATTTGGGAAACGAATATTTAAGCTATGGCCTCAATAAAAAATTACAAGTAATATTATAATCTTATTCGATGATTAATAATCTGACTGTTGAATAGTAAACTGTAAGAAATAAATATCTATATTATTTTATTATTGCCTTTTTGTTTGATGAGCCTGTTTACCTGCTTTTTTTTCCTTTTGCTGCGTAACTACCGATTTGAATATTAATAATGATATTACACAACGCCGTCTAGTCCCTAGCTAAGCAAAGCTTGTGTTACGAGTCCTAGACAATTGATAAACATACTTATATATTTCTAAATACATACATGTTATAGATAAATTACACCCAGATTCAGCAAATGATCGTGCCCAACACAAGAACATTTGTTCTGGGTGGGAATCGAACCCACGACCCGGACATTGCAGTCAGGAGCACTAACCACTAGACCAACAGGCCAGTCATAATGTTATATTACAATTAAATACTTCCACTTTGTTAGTTTCGATATAAATCCTACCGATTTCTTTTATTAATTGTTATTCATAACTTCAAAAAGTACAGAGGAACCAGAAATCTGACCCACCTGGCAGTAGAAGGTAGATAACATAAGACATCCTAAAAGTTAGACGAATTTGAACCTTCTGCAATAAGCAGAAGTTAAGTGGTATTCAATTCGGAGCTAATCTAAATGAGTAAAACGAGGTAGGTAAGTGGTCAAATATTATAGAATACTGATATGACAATTTGATTTAAGACGTAACGTTAACTTGTGAATACGGACCGTATGCCACGTAATGCACTTGTTAATTTCAACATTATTCCATAAGTCAACATAGTCTAATGGTAGTAACTGTAGACTTATATTGACGTGGTTGCCGGTACTAAGTTCAAATCAGTCACGCTACTTTTAGTAGGTTTGTGTTTAGAATACTGAATTGTTTTTTTTTTTAAATCAAATTAAAATTTATAAGTCTTAAATTAAATTAATTATTTAAATCAAAACTTTAATGAAAAACAACTAAATATTACTTATACAAATACTTTACTTTACAAAGAAATTTAAGTATTCGTCTGATAGATTTAATTTAAATAACTATGTATAAAGGTAAAACACATAAAAGAAGTGAAGATATTAAATTGCTTATGACAGAATAGAATTATTTGAAATACAATTTTGAACATGACAAAAACAGTTTATTTATTTCAATAGTGCCAGTGGCGGATTAACCACGTAGCAAAATTAGCAAATGCTACGGGCTAAAAATTGTTTACACGACGTCACTGCAATTAGTGTCGACTGGTTTTAGTGTTATTAGAACGGTTCATTTTTATTTCTCTACCCTAAACTAAGTAAACTAAGTAACATTTGAATACCAGTTTTATGATGAATATGCCTAATGGTCGTGACTACCCACATATTACAAGTCAAGCGAAATTATTCCAAATATGTTTGAAGAATGTTCAATTTGGGGTTTTAAATCGAAAGCAAAAAAATACACAAGATTTGCGATTTAGCCTCGTGCCTTACTGCGTAAAAGTCTTTACATAAACCACTAAGCTAACTATGATATTAAAAAATGTATTTTAATTTTAGACTATGACCATTTACTTAATTTATCTATCTTAAGTAAATACATTATTATTATATATTAAAATAATAAACATTTTATTTACTTGCAATACTTTCTTTCATTTCTATACAAACTGTCCATTTAAAAAGACATTTCCTGACTTACGTTATTAAAGAAAAGTAAAAAAAATGCCAACTAAAACACAAAAGCTGGAAAACAAAAAGTAAAAATCTTAACTTGAGATTTGAACCAGAAACATGTGCATCACAAGCCGCTGTTGGCACCATTGGACCAAGTGGACTCTTGTGGACACCTTTGAAATTTAACGTTACTTGTAATGCTAGACGCAATATTCGTGCCCGCTTACAAACAGTTGATAAGTATCACGAAATTAGTTAAGCTTGTGTCTCATATTTTTTTATCAATCTACCCTCACACTCAGTTGTTGACGATAACGATGACGCATGTATCTATTTTCTGTCAAACTAAAAGTCAAGTTTATGGTTTGTGAGATTGCCTTGGTCGCCATTTAGCTGGGAAGCAACCAACGCCATCTAGTTACATTTTCGAAAACTTGAATTTTAACGTGCAAGGGAAATTAGACACTAGGGTACCCAGGCAATTTCACAGCTGTCTGTACATGGGCGAAGCAGCGGGCAAAAGCTAGTCAAAAATAACCCTGAACTCGAACAGGTTGAAAGTCATCGTTCCCCATATTGCGAGCAGGTTTATTATCGCCATAAATTATTTATAACTTCACGTTCAATATACAGCATAAGTTACTAAGTGCTTGTTAAATGGCTTATGTTGCGTTATGTTTATGTTTGGGAATATTTTGGGAAGCTTGGATGCCCGTACAGGTAGTAAAAGTGTTTACACAGGTAGAAATTCGCCGGTTTTTCGCAGGTTATATGACATTATTTTTAGTTTATGCGAAATCTGAATATTATATTTTGTTCAGAATCAGTAACTGAATGGATTCCAATGATTTTTATACATGTTATATTTTTGGAAAAAAATATAACATGTATAAAAATCATTGAAATGAAAATCACACATAAAGGTCACACATTGGAAACCACCGAAACTAAGTACAGGTCATAGCAGACATTAGGAGCCACAGCTAGGTACGGGAGCAAAACAACACTTCAGTCACGAGGGTGGTCCGGTGACCATGTATTTATGTCGCCAACCAGGTATCATAAGGGGCTTATAACTTTGTGATTTTTGATAATACAGTTTTGAAATTTTGTACATAGATTCTTTACATAAAAATTATAGACAGGTGTTTCAGATTTCCCATAATACTAAAAATAAGATTTTATCGGTATCTTATTTAATAAAATTATTGAGCTGACCACGCCCATACAAATTGAAGACCAGGATTGGATGTTTCAGTAAGGATAAGGCCGTGAAGGTTAACTGTGGCGAAGGTGTTGTGATGATCTGATCATATTCGCAGATAGACTTGGCTAGAGTTCGCCCTGGATAGAACAGGGTGAGGCCTTTGCCCAGCAGTGAAACACAAAATAGGCTAGTTACTAAAAAAATATTTTAGTATACTATTTTTTTCGAGTGGATTTTTTTTTTTGTATTCATAGTTTTTTTTTTTTTAATTAAAATTATAAACTTTCCAGTCAGCAGCGACTTCGCTCATCGTGGTAGAAAATTATCCCAAAATACATATTTCTTCTACGTTCTTCTCTCACGGTAAAAACAGTAAACAACATACAGTTTTAACTAAAAACATTAACAGCAGGTAAACCAATAACTCTGCTAAAGGGGTTATAAACTCGAGTAAAAAAAAAACATGGTGTAACTAAACGCCAGAGAATAAGGCCACGCCCTGGATAGCCAATGTGGCGTTAAATGACATGCGACAGTCTCCCGGTATCATAATTACAGCAGGTTTTTCCTGTTAGATATAATATAAACATAGCATTTCACTATAAACATACTAGCTGAATCGGAAAACGTTGATGTGCCATATAAAATACTAGCTGTGCCCGCGACTTCGTTCGCGTGGACTACAGGATTTTGAATTTATTTTTTCTAAAATAAAAGTAGCCCATGTTACTCCTTATTACATCAGCTACCTGCCGATAAAAGTCCCGTCAAAATCGGTCCAGCCATTTCAGAGATTAGCCCGGACAAACAGACAGACAAAAATTGTAAAAAAATATATTTTGGTGTAATTATACATCTATATATATATATATATAGATAGATATATATATATATATATATATATATATAGATGTATAGATGATAGAAAAAATGAAAATTCCAAGACGTGATATTTATCGCGCGTGTCAGTACGGATGGATGTTACATGTCTTCGAAGTTTTGGTTCTAAAGTTGTCAACAACTAAAAGGCCCGTTTTAACATTTGGCTTGTGCCGTGTAGTCATCATCATCATTTCAGCCCATACACGTCCACTATTGGACATAGGCCTCCCCCAAGTAGTGTAGTGTTTATATGTAATATAAATTCACAAATCTCGATAATACTACGGTATTGCAAACTATGATCTCAATAGATTGCATCGCTGCTTACCATCAGGTGGGATCTTAGTCAAGCACTAGTTTATATCAATTAAAAAAAAATCTTCAAAACTTTAAATGGTTTGATTAAAAAAATTGTAATAAAAACATTCCCTGTTCTTTATTGGTACCATATATGTGTAATGTAATTTCATTCTTAACTACTGCTTTGCACAAAAACTGAACGAAATTCATTAAAACTATGATATTGCAAACTTAGATCTTATTAAAAATAATTGAACTTCTGGACTTTCCCAAAATCTGTTCAAGTAGCCATACCATTCCATTGAAGTTATATGTGAATAGATGGAGAGAGAGAGAGGGAGGTCAAAGAAAAGATAGATGGATTGTGTGAAGAGAGAGAGATATGAAAAAAAAAGGGAGTTAGTGATAGCGTGTCGAGTGACAGGACAGAATGGAACAAAAAAACGTGTTGCGCCGACCCCAAATAAAACGGGACTAGGGCAGGAAGATGATGATGATGAGTTCAAATGGACAATCCCTGTTCTTTGCTCTTATACCCTCAACTCCACTCCGTCCCACCCCATATCAATAGGAAGACTTGCTACTTTTCAAAGCTCTTTTGCGCTCCACTCACCTACGCCACCTCCGCTCTACACATAGAATGCTATCAGACTGCTTTCTAGCTGTTTTATCAATTTATTTTCATAATATCATACCATTTTATAAAACTAAATAAAACATAATATTCAGTTCCATGAATGCTTTACACTTCAAACGCGTCTAAATTACAGTAGCTTTGTAAAGTGGCCACATTTCGTTGTAAAAGTTAGACACTAGTTCGTTTATGAAAAATTGTTGTCGCAACTGAAGTATTTGTCTCGCAACACTGTAATATTTGCTCCTCAACACTTTAATATTATGAAAATTATTTAAAAATGTGAAGGGGAAGTGAAACTTTTCCTGAAAATATTAAATAAACGTAGTCACTACAGTGACCAGACGATAGAGTAGCCAATGGAAAAATTCCATGTTTTTTTTTTGTTGGCTAAAAATCATCCAACTTACATCCATCGCTCTTGAGCGGAGCAGGAGACAGTGTCAGACTCTTCCTGACTAAAAAACCCACCCCGTTCCTTCTTGTCTTTCATATCGGGGCTGAGCTACCTTTCGGAGCAAACCCTGGCCCCATTAGGCTTCGACCCAGCTAGACCCCTGCTTTTGCTGACAACTTCTTGAGGCACGCGGGAACAGTGCGCGCCATCAATGACTTGCGCTCGGCTCGGACTGATACCGGACGGTCGGACAGCGAACCACCCATTTCCATGTGAAAAATTTTAAACAGAATTCCTGAGAGCTTTCTTATGTTAATTTTCACTTGATAATGAAATGAAAACACTTCTAATTTGCTGAGATAAGGAGTGCGTATTTATTTTAAATAGGTATAAAATAACTAAGGACCATTACAGATGAAAAGAAATATAAAAATAGAGCAGAAAGATTTTTAAATATCTATTATTTAAAAATCTTTCCTATGATGGCTATTCTACAACTTTACGTTTATTTTATGGTCAATCCTGCCTCTTTTGCGTTTTGAAAGCGTCGTTAATATTTAGTTTTGTATTTTAACATAAGCATAGTTTTTAATGCACATTTTAGTACTTTGGAGCAAGATATTACCAACTTCTTGAAAACCCAAACTTAGAAGTAACAGGAGCTATCCTACATAATAAAAGTTTTTGATGTTATTACTTAAAAGTAAGTTCTTTAATCTTAATAAGGCATACGTATGCCATATTATGTAGGTACCTACATAATGTTCATATGTTGAAAAGTCGCAAGGCGATCCTCAGCTACCATAGCTGCGGGCTTGAGGATGACGAGCAATGGGTCGGGCTCGCTGTCCGACCGTCTGGTAAGGACTGAGCCCAATTTGTCGCCGGCGCTTATTGTTCAGCGTGCCCAGAGAGAGAGAGAAAGAGAGAGAGAGAGATTTAGTAAGAAAGAATTGTATACATGCGCACGTAAAAATATATACAGTGTTATTTGTAAACCACTAACAATCTCGCAGGACTGTATTACTAACATCATAAACAACAACTTTTGTTTTATGACTTTTTACAAAACATAATACATTTACCAAAAACAAACCTTCAAGATTTCGTTGTTCTATCTAACACATTTCAAATCTGTATTTTGCTATAACTACCAACATCTATATGTTGCGACGCATGCGCATCAAATACTTCCGCCACCCGATCTCCATAACCTTCCGCTATTGTACTATCACTTGCTTCGCATAGACTTCGTCTTTAGAACGTTCAATTTAAATCTGATGAACTAAAATATGATAAATTTTAAAAGTCATAGAACAAAATTTGTTGTTTGTTAGTAACAGTCCTGAGGCAGAGATGCACAGACCGCGGCCTGGGGGTCGCATGCGGCCCCCCGGCAATATGCCAGTGGCCCGCCAGCAAGCCAGCTCTTTTCAGACCACCAATAAATTCGAGCAATTACAAGAAAACGACTGAAATATTCAATAAAACCACGGTTAATGTGTTGTCTTGAATAATTGAAAATTGAATTTTAACAACACAAAAAATCGAAACCGCCTTGCAAATGAAAGTTTAGAAGCAATTTTACAAGTAAGTTTGAGCCAAAAATAGAAAAAATTGGAAGCACAATGCAGTGCCACGCTTGAAATGAATATCAGTATTATTTTTTAATAAAATTTTTGACTATTTTTATGTTTTTAATTTTTGCCGGTGGACCGTCATTAGTTCATCATTTGCCTTAGTGGCCCGCAGTCTCAATAAGTCTGAGCATTCCTGCCTGAGAGGTTGCCAGTGTTTTTCAAATAACCCTGTGTAACGATAGAAGAGGCTCAGTAAGTTAGGCATTTTTAGTAAATTGCCTTTGATAGTTCTTTTGTTTTCGCTCCGGATTATCCGCTTAACCCAAAAAACAGGCTCACAGTATAATCGTATATAATTTTTCCGCATGGGCGCGCAGTGTAGCCGCACGATCGATAGTTCCCACGACATCCGCCGGCTATAATGAGTATGATGACGTCATTATTGTAATTAAGCCTCTACCTGTGTGTGTAGGCACGAATTTTATATTGTACACAAACCTTTTCGTAAAGGGTTAGGCAGACTTAGAAATGCGACATGTGCTAACGTTGAAAACATGCACAGATTCTTTAGGATGCTTTTAATATCGTGCGGATTTCATCACGTATGCGGGATCACCCCGCATGCAGAACATTGAGACAAGCTTGCCTGCGGTATAGTTTTAGCGAGTTGCTGTGCGTTTTGGTTGTGTACAAGGGACGCCGACTACTCGCGGCCCTGCGCGGTGCTGCTGTCCGGGATAGCAGTAAATACTTGTATGAAAAGGACATTTGCGAGGGTTCTTGAATGCGTGATCAAAACTGCACGATATTAAAAATATCCTTGGCGTTGAATTTGTTAAAACATGATCATCATTGAAGGTAAAGGGCGTTCCATCATCGAACCACTAGATGTACGGTATTGCGACACCGGTACATGGACATCCGACCCATACGTACAGAGCAGACATCGTGCACACAGCTAAGGAAATGAATTCCTTGCCGGAGTCTCTGTTTCTTGATTGCTACAACCTGTGTTTAAGTCAAGAGTGAATAGGTTACTTCGAAGCAAGCGTTCTCCATCGTCGGTCACATCATTACTTACTAACAGATGAGAATTATCAAACGCGAACCTATTTATTCCAAAAAGGAATCCCCTAATGAAGTCTGTAATGATTTCCACGACCTTTTTTTTTGAGGTGGGAAATAATCCAATGACATCTCCCGCTTTAAGATCTACCACGCTCCAGTCAGACTGTTACTGACTCAAACCTCGTCCAGTTACTCTTTAAGTTCTAGAACTACAGGTTTGTCTTTCAGAAGTTAACCCCTCGCCCTAGTAGGCTTCGGTCCTGATGCGTCCCTACAGTGTTGCTGACATCACTTTTCGGCGCGCGTGGAAGACTAGATATGCATAATAGCATAATCAGCTTTATAATGTTCGCACTGCTGGGATTTAAGCCTACTCTTTAGGAGAGGGAATGGGACGTAATCCGCCACGCCCACCCAGTGCGGGTTGGTGGATTTCTGGAACTAGAACATGTTTCATCATAACATTTTCCTTCACCGTTTTGAGAGCAGTGGTGATTAAATAAATTACACAAAGTAATGCGCCTGGCTGGGTTTGAACCCGAGACCTACAATTCATAAGTCATTACCAGTCGGCCACCACTGCTCTCTAATATTTGGGTCGTCGATTTTACCGGACGGCCGGATTGCGGATTACCCATTGCTCGTCGACCAGTATAGTACAAATTTAATTTATGTACATATATGTATGTATATACAGATGTATCCTGCGTTATTTACACCAGCGTAGATGTGTGTTATTTTAGGCTAACTTTAAACAACAAAGTCGAAGAATTTAGTCTTAAATTGTGGACTACGTGGGGAGCACTTGTGTAAATATTTAATGAATTTGGTTTTCTTGCCAAAGAGAATAAAAGTTTTGTCGGTGTGAATATGTTTATTATTTAGTACTGCGTATAGTCTTCGTTTTATGTCGACGCGGCGACGACGGTCAGAGTGAAACCTTTTTTTTAATGTATATTGTAGGGAAACATGGCGATTGACAATCTTATCGAGCATGGTTACCGTTTTCGCCATTTCTATATATAAAGTTAATTTTAGGGATTTACTAAAAAGTAAAAAATTAATTAAGCCTTGATATTAAAAAAAAAATGCATCATCATGTCACCCGAAAGATGTCCAATGTTGGGCATAGGCCAAGACCTCCCCCAAGTGTCGCCATAATGTCTAGTCCGGTTTCCCGATGACGAGTCATCGGAGACCCCTCACTAAGTCATCGGTCTACCTGGTTTGATGATTCTTCGGGGTATGTCGGTAATCGTGGTTCTCCTGCGGATATTTTCATTTCTCATGTGATCACGCAAGGAAACTCAAAGCATAAACCAAGTCAATTGGCCTTTGGGTGACTGTAAGTCTTCTGATTAGGCCCATTGTAAGCGACCGTTGGAGCCATGTCATCACTGCCAACATGTACTGACTTTCGCCTTATATTGAGACACTGTATGAAATATATCATCATCATCATTCCAGCCACATAAGACCCATAAGTCGCTAGACACAAGCCCACGCACCTCAAAGAGATGTCAGCAAACCGTAGGGGCCCAGCAGGGTCGAAGCCTACTGAGGCCATGGTTTCGCTTCTGAAAGGAAAATCCGGTGCTGGAACGCAAGACAGCGAAGGAACTAGGAGTGGGCTTTAGTCAGCAAAAGTCTGACACGCCCTCCCGCTGCGTCCAAGGGCGGGAGATGTCATTAGATGATTTTTTCAATGCGTCCTGTGTGTATGTAATGTATACTATTTATTAATTAAGTTAAGAGCAATTCTTTCATCTACACTAGTCTACTCCAATATATAAAGAGGTAAAGTTTTTTTTTTTTGTGTGAGGTAATCTCTGGAAGTAATAGTCCGATTGCTATTTATCCACCGATAGAAAACTGCTTTATTCCTAAGTGACTTATGCTATATTTTAAGTACGCGGGCGAAAGCTAGCAATTAATATAACTAGATTTTATTGACCTTCATACACTTTTAAACATTTTGAATAGTAAAACTAAAACTCGGTAACAATTCGCAGTTTCCGTTCCAAAGTCCATTCTCGACGGCGAGTTGAAAACATTCCAGGAAATTCATTTACCGTACAAAGTTAAACATTAGCTTAGTAAACTGTCAGTTGTTTTTATATGTTCTTATATTAGTTATATGAAACTATTCATGTTCGCCTAATGTTTTCGGGTTAACCTGCCGCTGTTGTTTTGACATTATCCAGAATCAGAAATAAAGCAGCTTTCTAACACTAAAAAATTTTAGTAATTGGACCAGTGTTTTCAGAGATTACCTCCTATAAACAAAAAAATAAACTTTACCTCTTTATAATATTAGTTTCGATTTACATAATATTATCCTTACTTCAAATACTAACTACGTCTTACAAAAATGAACTTACATAGAATCGCCAGCAATACCTATTTCATTCATAAAGTCCACGACTTACTAAATGTGAAGTGGGACCTCAAGCTTCAAATCCTAAGACGGCTCTCGATAAGGTATAGTTGTTTGAGCTATATTGAGCGCTGACGCTTCGATACTGCATTATTGAACGGTCACTACTTCTTATCCATTGTGGCTGAAGCTTAGCTCAAGTCTTCTGGGTATAGAAGGCGTTTTATTGGTTAGAGATTTTATAGAGCGATTGTGATATCTTGGTCGTGCGATTCAACTCCTTCGCAATGCTTGGGAGTTAATTTTATAAATCCCTCACTGGCGTTTGTGTGAATCTTAGTTTCGTTCGAAATTCAACATGTCGCCCGCGACTTAAAGACACTGATTTATCCCTTTGTTATATAATCTACTATTTCTTTTCTATTACACAGTTTTCTTAATCAATCTTTGGACTGATAAAAGTAAATAAAGATAATATGCTTGCTAATTTTAAATGCTAAAAAGCTATTTACGTACACATCTCGTAGATACCCACAGCGGTAAAAACAGAAAGAAACTTACAGAGTAACTATCTGAGAATAAAATAAACCTTCTTGTTTAAAACCCTCGTAATCTCTAGAGAGACCGCCAACGTTCCACGTGTGGTTAGATGAAAAAATGCTAATTCTTGTACATGTGGCTAGAGGTGGCCAGTTATGTATCGATCGTGGCCCTCAATGGCTCTCAGTGGCCCACAGGTGTTGCCACGAAGCTGGCGTCTTACCAAACCTCTTTTGTTACAATTTTGGTGTTCGATTTTTAAATGCTGACTTTTATTAAAATGTTTTTTTTTTTATACCACCTGCTCGATAATGTCGATCCTTTTATATGTCATACAACCATCACATGAAATAAGTCATTCTATCCCTAGGGAGTTAATGCAGTGTAGGCGATCTCTATGGAATAATGAGATTTGAATTTGGAACATCAAAAATCGTAAAAATTTACGTGCGTCGAAATAGAAGTTTGTTCGAAATTCAAACTGGCCACTAACAAAAAAATAATTTGAACAAAACAAAAGAATAATTTAATGACTTATAATTAAGAAGTGTGCATTTCTATGATAAATACATACAGGACTTACTTAAATTTTTGTGAAAAACAGAAAGAATATCACACCGCATTACTCAATTATTTATCGCCTTTACATATCGATAGCTCGATTTTCCCTTAACGTCTTACGTGCGCCATCAAAAATGCAACAACACGAAGTCATATAAAATAAATCTATGTTTATGTAGGTAGTTATACAAGCCCAGTCGCTAAAGCGCCTAATACACTACGCGTTATTCGGCACACGATATACAGACTGTCTTAGTTTTCATTTCGAGTAAGACAGTCTGAGTTATTACACGATGCTATATAGACTAAGACTGTCTGAATATCGAGTGGTGTAATAGGAACTTTAGTTCTTTAAAAATTCAGTCATAGAACATTAATTTTCTTTTCCAGTTTCATATTTACTAGCAACATAGATAGCTTACTTTAAGTTCTATGAAAATATATAAAGGTTTTCTGGTAGATATCGGCTATCAATGATAAGGTCGCCATTTTACCTGTCTTGAAAAATTACACACAGGGATTTAAATGTGTGTGATCTTAGACATCATCCCAGAAGTATGATCCTTTTCGATATTTTTTTTTATTTACTCGCGGCTAAAACTGCTGGTAGAAACAAGTATAGTATAGAGAGTCGTACAACAAAAAAAAAAAATAGGAACCGGAAAGCGAAAAGTACAAACTGAACTCGTTAAAAAATAAAAAATAAAACCCCTAGAATGCAACTTGAAACGAAACTGAAAAAAAAAACAATAAAAAAATAATTATGTGACCGATATAGTAGTAGCCATTTTAGTTATTTTAGTAGTAGTTACACTACACCGGACAAGCCGCAAGGTAGTCAAAATACAAATGTCAAAACGAACCTTTAATTTTTTGACAACTTTATCGTGACGAGTGAAACCGCCAGGCACGGTTAGTACGTTAAAATGTTGCGTGTAAATGTTGCCATAACTATTGGCAAAAGCATACGTATGTAGGAATTATCTTCATTTACATAAATATGTAGTTATGCTTAAACTCTGTGCACGTGCACTTGATTTGTGGCATATGTTCCTAGTATTTTTATGGAGAGCTTAAATTCGCTTTTACGGAATACTATTTTAATATCGGAATTAATTATAATTCCGATATTAAAATATTTCTCCGAACCGATATTTATAGCTGTATATGAATATTGGTTCGGAGAAATATTTTAATATCGGAAATAATTAGTAAAAGCGAATTTAAGTTCAAATTGATCATCATTTATTCATTCATAATAAAAATATAATCATTAACCTGTACAATATTTCCATAGTGTGCTGTCTTCCGCGGTTTCACCCGCATCTTTGGTCGATTTGCTTATTTTTATGTAGCCTTTCTGGAAAAATGGGTTATTTATCACTAAAATATTTTTGAAATTTTGAAAACTGTGCAGTAGTTACGTCACAATTTTTTTTTGCGATTCTGGAATTGAACAGTTTTCATAAGTAAGTTTGTGCTGAACCCTCAGTGCGCGAGCCCGAATCGCACTTGCCCAGTTTTTATACCGGTCTGAGTGTCTTGTTCATTATGTGAGTTAAATGTTCGTTAACGCACTCACGATAGTAGTAGTAGAGTAGTAATACTTAGTTTGGGGGCAACGATTACCTTTTTGCCATCCTAATCGCTAAATCCACTTTTTGTCACTCAATCGTAACCCAAAACTTTCAGTAACAATTAAACTGAAATACAAGACCATTCTGCTATTCCTGTAGTGGAATTGGATTTCCACATCGCACCCGATCGTCACAAACGTATGCCTAACGAGCATCAATAAAATCCGATAGACATCACGACGATTTGTACCGAGATAGGTTTCATTGCTGGCTTCGTACCACTCGCAGTTTTTGTCAGCAATACTGTACTATCAATGTCATTCGCTTTTTTATATGGTAGGAAAAATGCCGGGCATATATTTTATTTTATGGATTACGGAAGATAATGAAAATGCACCCGCATTTTGTACTCTGTGTTTTTGTTGGAATTGGTGTTAAATATTATGTTGACGATCCGATCCGTTTTGTTATTTCGTTGAAACATTTTAACTGATTGGATTTTAATAAATAGTATTTTGCGGGGTGTAGTTTTGTGCGCATCTTATACACTTTTCTTTTTAATAATTTAGGGCCGATTTACACCGAAATATAGTAGGAGTGTCCGGCAGTAAAGTGGTGAGCACTTTTAGAGTAAATATTTTTTTAAATTATTAAGAACTAGCTTTTCACTAGCTGTTTAGCGTACCTACATAAAATATATATAGCATAGGTCACTCAGGAATAAAGCAGCTTTCTATCGGTGAAAGAACTTTAGCAATCGGACTAGCACTTCCAGAGATTACCTCCTACAAACAAAAAAAACAAACTTTACTTTACCAATATCGCCTGATACGTTCAAAAAGAGCTTGCTGCCACCGGCGGCAACGCCATCAAACTTATTGTTAAGCAGTCAAGCTAGTGTTGTAGCGGCTGGCAGTGACGCTGCAAGCAGTTTTAGGGTAAAATAATTTTAAAATTTATTTACATCCTTAAAAGACCAGTATCACTTGAAATGTTTGAACGGGGCGCGCGGCGTTACTAGTGCTCAAGCAGCTGTGTGCGGCTGCGGCCAAACGCGGCCAGTTCTGCCGACCCCTTCGTGTCGCAGCCAGTCCAGTGTGAATCGCCCCTTAGAGAGATGCCTAACTCAAAATGCATTTTCTCCAATTACTGACCTACATGTTCTAGTTTCTTCTACGCCTTACAGCTCACACTATCAAGTAAAATAATATTAGTGGTTGGGAAATGAATTTTCAAAATAGAATAATTAAGCCCAATATGTTACTTAGGTCCCTGTAGACATACCCTCCGCTATTGGAGATTGTAATCTACAGGGCTCCTGAGGGGCAAGCCAATCAGTCTTACAGTTTTCAACAACCGGATAACCCTACCAGAAGGCGCCCTCTAGAGGCGCTTTTCAACTAAATTTAATTCAATTTACTATGCAGAATGGAGTAATATATCTTTTTTTAGTCTTCTAACTGTCAAAGCGGAGGATCCTGAAGTTAATTGATGTGTGCGAACGGTCACAGAATAGATAGGTACAGAAGACAATCTACGAACAAAGCGCGCTCGAGCAACGCACACATAGACACCGCTCAATGACAAAACATCTCGGCTCAATTGCTCGGTCCGGTCGCACTCGTAGGTACAGTTCGGCGCAAAGCGCTAGCCGTAGCGTGATCGCCTAGCGTATGTATAAAAAGTGAAGTACATTCATGAGATTGACTTCTGTACCCATCTATTTTGTGGAACGGTGGAGCTCGAACGTCTCCGCCGAGACTTGTAAATAAAAGTCCGTGAACCAAGCTTGTGACTTGTCTAAATGGATAAAGCAAAAGTTTGGCGGTTCGATTAATAAATCGGGTTCGGATTTAACTGTCTTTGGTAAATATAGAGTTTGTATTTACTGACAAACGCTTTCGTTTTGTAGACTCTACGGTTTGCTCAATCGTCTGAGTTTGTCTTGAATCCAAGAACAAGACTATTCAATATCGGTTTAGAGTTTAGTGACAATTTAATAAAATATTTATACTTTTGGATAGAATACTGATGTATTGAGTCTAACTTTAATCTATTTAAAGTTCGGACGGGCCACTTAACTACACTAATATTATAAAGAGGCAAATTTTGATTTTTTGTTCGTAGTTTTGGTTAGATTACCTATCTCTAAAATTGTTTTCACCGATAGAAAACTTCTTTATTCCTGAGTGACAAAGATTATATTTTATGTAGGTACGCGGGCGAAGCTGCGGGCAAAAACTAGTATTTAATATGATTAAGTATCACGTTCGAAGTAGCTAAATCTTATTTTCATCAATAAAACTGATTAAATCACACTATTATAAAATCGAAAGTCAGTGTTTGTTTGAATGTTACTCTGTCTATCTGTCACGCGTTTACAGTCAAACTAGTAAACTACGAAGGAAGGAAGGTTATTTGACTATTCAAAAGTGTCTATATCTATTTGAAATGAATGCTTTTGATTTGATTTGATTTTACTTTTTATCTAGCTTCGAATTCGACTTTTCGCCTGTTATAACCGAAAATCATGCGAACAAAGTCGTGGGCAAAAGCTAGTAGTATAGAAGGCCGTATCCTACAATCATTAGTCGAAGAACGAGCAAATAAATGGTGTTCGGAAATTAGCCGAACTGATGTGCTGCTCATTTCCCTCCTCCCTTACACACATCTTGGAGTCGTTTGCAGACGACACGACCTGGCACATTCTGCGAAGTCATGTCGTTTCTCGCAAATGATAGCGAATGGTTATTCAGTTTCCACAATACCTGGTTTTTAAGGTCATAGTTTTTTTCTTTTTTTTTAGGGTTAATTGTTCCTTGGCTCATGTCAAATCCATTGTACCTACTAAAGCAACATTGACTAAACTTACAACTCTTTTGGCGGGTACATAATATTTGAATTTCGAACATTAAAATACCTCTAGTGCGTTTTCAGTATTTGGACATCGATGATTTGGACGAATTGCAGGACAATCGAAATGGGGCCCAGTGTCGTATACTTTATTAAAAAATAGTTTTTAGTTTCCAAAAGAAAAAAGAAAACAATAAAGTAACTAAATATCAGTTATACGTTCCCAACGTCAAAAATTTGAATATCGAATGACCACATAGCCGAAAATTTAACGTAAGTTCTGTCAGCGACTAGATAATTAGACAATAGTGAAAACATTTCTGCGGGAGACTAGGTATGATTCTCCATTTTGAACTGAGTGCTTTATACCCTGTATTTTAGACCCAACTCTGGGTGGAGCAAGACTGGGTGTTAGACTTTTACTGTGTTCCTTCACTTGCCTTTTGCGTTCCGGGATCGCTGTAACTCCTTCAAATAATCCCACGACTTGTTGTAGTAGTAGTAGTTTTTGAATATGGTTTGCTTAAAACTATACAACAAAACCGGGTAAGTGCGAGTATAGTTCTGTACACACGTACTAATGAAAACAGTTCAATAACCTGATTGAATTGAGTTACGAAGATTTTTCCGAATCGAATCGAATGTCGAAATATACGTTTTTTACGACTTAAGCAGCCGTATCTTTTTTATCGTTAACTCAGAAGTTTTCACAGCTTCAAGGATCCTCATCCCTGAGCAATATGGTTTTAATTTTAACACTGGTAACACTTCCATGCGTATCCTAGATAAAGGGCCTTGACAGACAAACAGATAGACGTACAACAAAATGATCCTATGAGGTTTCCATTTTTTTCCTTTTAAAAATGTAGCATAAAAATCTCTTCGGTACATTTTTGTATAGAAGTTTGAGCTGAAGTTAATGGAGTGAAAAATGTGAAGACGTAGCGTGAAGGTGACGGCGGTGACGGCGAGCAATCTGTCATACTTGAGCTAAGACGAGCTTCAAATTGATATCATGCTCCAAATCCTTGACTTTTTCTCCTCAAGCTTCGTTACGGCTTACTGTATGCCTTACTTTGATAAAAGAAATTTATACACTGTCTATTAACTTAACTTAGAAACATAATTTGGTTTAGGAAATATAAAAATAAAATAGTTAAATAAAATTGTTTATAGGGTCAAGACAGTATTTAGTTAGGTTTTTTATTATCAATTATCTAAACTAATATTTTATAGAGGGAAAATTTGTATTTTTGTGTGTATGTTTGTAATGAGTAAATTTAAAAACTATTGTGCTACTACTGTGCCGATTCTAAAAATTTTTTCATCGTTGGAAAGGTACGTCCACCCTGACTAACATAGGCTATATTTATAGCCTATGCAAAGCGGGGACGACAGCACAAATCTAGCTAAATGTAATAAAAGAAACACCACAGTGTTTATAATTCTAAGATTAAACGATAATGAAAAAGTATCAGCCATCACACAGATGTTAAAAAACTATTTTTTTTTTTGCAGGTAAGTGGGAGTGTCCATGTGTGACTGAGTGTAAGTTTGCTACTCTTTAACGCCCAAACGGTGAGCTAATTTGTCCCGAACAAAATTTTGCTGGCATATTTTTTTAGCGTCGACGTGATAAAAAATATACAAAAATATATAGATAAAATTTCCAAGCAATTTTTTTCTCAGACATTTGATAAGTTGATAAGATTTCGTATATTATTTCAATATTACTTTCTACGTACCTTCCTATGAATTTTAAAAAAGAAGTTTTTAACGAACGACAAGTTGTCATGTGATAATGTCTAAGCTTTTTCTGATGATGAGATTTTCGATATTGTATTTAAATTGTACATTGTGACATTTTAGCCACTAATTCTAAGTAAAAACGGTTATTTTTATTTTTATGTCCATTATCTAATGCGGAAATGAATTTTCTAAGGATTTATTATCAACACATAAAGCAAAGCGTGTTATTTTACTTGACCAAGTATATTAGTAGCTCCATTAAAAGTTCAATTTACTCAAAAGTCATGAAGTCACTCCAGCAAAAAAAAAATTAAGCCAATACTATTTACTATCGTAGAAAAAGCTAGTCAGTTCTTTTCGAATTATGACGATATTTTTGTAATCCTTAGTCTGGACGTTTATGTGATAAAACTTAAACAATTATTTCGTTGGTATGCATCATGTAACATACGTAGAGACTTAATAATTTCAAAAAAAAAAAAAATCCTCGCCGTTGTTCTTTGATACACAAATAGACCTTGTCAGCAATATCATATAGTATACTTTTTATCCAGGGAATGTGTTCCTTTGGTATGATTTTAAATTACCACGCGGGTAAAGCCCCTAGCAGAAAGTTAGGCCAGCTGTTGAATTGGTTGTTCTATTTATCAAACGATCGTGAGAAGGGGAAGCAGCCGAATTGCGACAATCAATTCAGGTGGGAATTTTAAATATAATACGTAATTCGATGCCACGGTTGGCGTAGTAGTTCACAGATTGCCTGCTGCACTGGGCGACGCGGGATCGATTCCCGCACGAAACAAATATTTATATGACCTACAGATATTTTTTCCGGATCTGGATATCTTGTATATGTGAGTTTACATGTTTGTGAACGCATTTACGGTATATCAGTCATACCTAGTAAAGGTCAATAAATCTCACAAATCTCACACACACACATAAATCTCACCCCTGCTTATCTACTGTAAGTAGGGGTGAGATTAAAAAAAAATAGGTATGTTAAAAGAATAAAGTGAAAATGAAAGACACATTTTTCTAAGAAGGTCAAGAAAAACTAAATAATTAAATAAGGTTATCTATCTATAGTGCCTTGGTGACGAAGTATTTCACCCTAGCATAATCAGCCTTTTAATGTTCCCACTGCTGAACTCAAGCCTCCTTACTAGGAGAGGGAATGGGCCGTAATCTACCACGCGGACCCAGTGCGGGTTGGTGAATGTCACATGTCATCGAATTTTTGGTTCTAGGACATGCCGGTTTCCTCAAGATGTTTTCCTTCACCGTTTTGAAAGCAGTGGTGATGAAATAAATTACACAAAGTAATGCGTCTGGCTGGGTTTGAACCCGCAACCTACAACTCGTAAGTCGCGGCCATTACCATTCAGCCACCTATGCTCTAGATTTATTATAATTCCTACCTTTAAATTCGAGCACAACTAGAATTCAGAATGCCTATTAAACTAAAGTTCATAACTCCATTATCTCTATAGTAATTAGAGAAAATTATCCTCTCCCTAACAATTCTATCATACTAAATATTTGGCAAAAGTTTGCATGTGTGTGCGCCAAAGACGTTAAACATATACTAAATCTCTTTGGTGTGCGTGAACGGATTTAAACAAGCACAAGGTTAGGCTAAGTTTAAGAAAAGGACACACGATACTTTTTGCCTCAGGAGTATTATTCCCTTGGGATGTTTTAAGCTATGCATAGCTTCTATCGCGGGCCTTGAATGTGGAGACGGAATCCAGAAATTCCGTAACGAAAATAACCTAACACCCCCCACGCATTTGTTTTTTAAGCCTGGTGACCGATACAAAACAAATGAGAGTGAACAATCAATCAAAATTCAATTCAATTCAATTAATATCAAAGGAAAAAAAATACTGCATAAATAAAATAAATAAATAATTATAATTGCATAAGTTGATAAAAATTCTATGCATTAGCTTTACCGCGGCAGTCCCCGAGTGCCACACGTCTTTTTTTTTACTATCATGGAGCTGAGAGAGATGAGAAGAGAGACAGAGAGAAAGTCTCGCAAATCTCCGATGAAAAGAGAAGTTCTTCCAACCAGTAAGCCTGAGTCACGTAAAATCAAACAAGCCAAATATAGTTGAAGTTTTATAGTCGTTCGATCGATAACCTATCTAAAAGCGGTATTCACGATCTATCGACTTATTTCCAGTTACATTAATAAGTATTCTACCAGGATAATTTAATACAGATTTTTTTTAAACCGACCAATGTCAAACGACTTTAAAATCGGTGTCGTTCAAACTCGATTGATGGATGTGAACACGGAAATGGTCTAAACGACTAAATCGCTACGATATCGTTACGGTTTTCATTACGTGAATCGGGCTACTGATAGGTGTTCTGTTTCGTCCGGGTAACAGCCCGACGGTTGATTTTGGGCTGAATAGTACATGCTCTGATGGGGCGGAGAACTCTAACGGCCCGTTCAAAACCTTGCTGGTGTGAGCGGTAACTAAGCGCGGCGTGGCGAGCGGTAACATCAAAAGTATGAAAATGTTGGAAGCACGCTATGAGATGCCGCTTATAGCGACGCGAGCCTGTTTCCGACCGAAGCCATGAACCATTACCCCTAGTCAAGTTAATAATCTGCAATCGTTAACGCTAGTAGAACCGACCGAAGAAGCTTGGATGGATCGCTCTGTAACTACATCTATTAAACTTTTTAGAGTTTTCTTCTGACAGGTTATTTTTAATATTAGTTACTAAAACTTTTTAGGCTGTGTATAAATAAAGATACCTTATTGCTATTTTCGGATTATCGTGGACCACTTCAAATGAAGGGGAATGACGTCATCTCAACATTCAGTTACGTGGTCAGAATAAAAGAATTGGGGGTGTGGCCAACTCGAGGCGTTCGACGCAAACGAAATGGTTCTAACATGGCTAAGGGGGCAGGCCTTAATGCCGTGGTGCAGGCTTTTGAAATTTAGTTCCTATGTTCGTTATAGAGGTAGCTACATCGTTTTGATCCCTAATAGAAAATCGTGGAACCGGAACCCTTACTAACAATCACAAAAAATCACAATAGATTTTCTAACATTATATGATATGATTTTCCCTACAAGCGAGTAGTGTCAATTTCGAGGGTAGCAACCCTTTCACGCTACAGCTAACATGGAAGGGACGTTTTCTTAAATCTCCTTTCAAGTGAAATCAGTGTAAATGTTTTTTTGTTGTGTAGTGAAAAGGATATGCCTAAAGAAAGATGATATGAAAAACTATTATTTTGTATTTTAACCGACTACAAAAAGAAGGAGGTTCTATGTTTATCATCAGCCTTTTTAATGTTCCCACTGACTACTGGGACTCAAGCCTCTCTTGGAGAGGTAATGGGCCATAATCCACCACGCGGGCCCAGTGCGGGTTGGTGAATGTAACATGTCTTCGAATTTTTGCTTCTAGGACATGCCGGTTTCCTCAAGATTTTTTCCTTCACCGTTTTGAGAGCTATGGGGGTGTGTGTGAAATAAATTACACAAAGTAATGCGCCTGGTTGGGTTTGAACCCGAGACCTACAAGTTGTAAGTTGGGGCCGTTACCATTCGGCCACCACTTCATTCTTTGTTTGGTTGAATATTTTTTTGTATGTTTGCCGATTTCTCTGTCGGTTGTTGGACTGATTTTGAAAATTATTATTTTGATTGTCGCTGCTTAATTATGGTATGCCCACTGCCCAACTTGCATGCGGGTGAAGCCACGGACAGAAAGTAGTAACATATTAAAGTCACGAGTCACATATTTTTCACATCGGCGACCCCACATTTGTAAGAACCCTCGCGTTTCATCTGTGAGTGTCATTGTGAACTATTTCTCTGAGCCGCCTCGCATTTTAACCCGAATCGCTGATTAATGTTGTGTTATTTTTAGACATTTTTCTTAAATTGGAGATGCTCTCCATTCATAATATGAGAAGTTATAGTAGTACAATATGTGACTAGAGGATAAAACAGTGTCTTTAAGTCACTTCGGCATATTGAATTACAAACGAAAAAAAAGTTATTAAGTTTTAATCCCGAACACCAGTGAGGGAAGTGATGATTTCCAGGAATCGTAGGTGTGGGCCATCCGGTAGCCATCCAGACCGAGTCCGGGTCGTCGACAGCGCACGCGTAG
The DNA here is from genome assembly GCA_929112965.1 of Mythimna albipuncta. NCBI lineage: Eukaryota > Metazoa > Arthropoda > Insecta > Lepidoptera > Noctuidae > Mythimna > Mythimna albipuncta. The sequence goes on along the minus strand of OV815974.1, from coordinate 7,335,054 downwards.
TATTCGTAGCGCAAAGAGATGTCAGTAAAATTATAGCGGCCCAGCAGGGCCTAACCCTACTGGGATTATGGGGATCCTGGGGTCCTGGAATATAAGGCAAACAAGGAGCATCGATGTGGTTTTCGTCAGTAAAAGTCTGACACACCCACACCACCCTAGAGCGGGAGAAGCTAATGGATGATTTTCCACCAATAAAAAAGTCCAAATGATTTAGCGTGAAAAACCACCATTCAAGAATATACAATTTGCATTTTATCAGAGTAAGAACAAATTCTCTCTATTTAACCTCCAAGGGAGAATGTAATACTAATTAATATTATTCATACGCGTTCTCTTTACTTTGCTGGTTCGTTTACAGGAAACTGTTCAAAATATAAACTTGAAAATGTACCTTTAATTTCAAGTTATGTCTACAATTTGTTCTGTATCTACATTTAGGCCCTAGTTCCCGAGCAGTGCCATAAAACAGTGACTTTCTGAAACCTACTCCTCGGTAACAATAAACATTTGCAGTGAATGAATCAGTGTACCTGTATATTTATAATAAAAGGTGTAAGGGACAGTCCTCCGCAAACTTTAAAGGCTTGCTCAGTAGACGAAACTGAACAACCTTCTGGAAGGTTGTTCAGTTTCGTCTACTGAGCAAGCCCTTAAAGTTTGCGGAGGACTGTCCCTTATACCTTGTATAAAGGAATTTTCAAAAAGACATGAGGTGCCATCAAAAGCATAACTTGTAAAAAAACCAAAGCTTGCAACTCAGTTCTTCTACCGTTAAAAGTGGTGAGATCCAAGTAATACCAAGTCGGTTAATTTATTCAGTCCGTACTTAAGGAACCTTGACGTAGCAATCGCATGTAGGTATATCACAAGTAATACGTATTATATTAAAATTAGATTGTTTAGTCCGATTATATCCAAATAGAACCAGTTTTCTCTGGATTGCGCTGTTTGCATCCAGTTCGGATTCACTGTCCGTTTAATTTCATCCTCCCATCGGTTGCAAAGTCTCCCTATCTTTCTTTTGCCTACTGGCTTCCTCCATTTTACCGCTGATCTTGCAGGCGTGTTATGCCATTTTAATGCAAGAGCTTGTGCTAAGACCATCAGTAGCTTTTGTGAAGTTGCGTATTTTTGTATGCCTTATTTTATCTTTTCTTTTGATTTAATTAAATAATAATTTATAATAATATAATTAAAAAAAAGAAAAGAATGTTCTAATAAAGTCTAAGCCAATTCAGCCACTAAAATTGCACACTACAATCTTCCTAACCACCTCCAGTCACTCCTCCATTTCAGCTACTTCCAAGTCGCACTCCGGACGTCATGTTCAATTAGCTAGCACCCTTTGACGCGACATAATAGCGATTTGACATAAGATAGAACATAGACATAGATAAAGTACGACCCAGTTCCATTGTCTGGAGTTTGAATAGAGTTAGATATTACCTGACGGATAGTCAGCGAGGATCTAAGTAGGTCGATTGGTTTGGTATCTGTTCATATCTTTGGGAATATTAATCATCACAGTGTATTTCTCTAGAAAATCGTGTCTTGGTATAGTCGTGTAAAGAGGAGGAATGAAACGCATGTTGCTAAAAGAGTATGAATTTGTTGATGGATGGAAAGGGAGGCCAAAGAAAAGATGGATAGATTGTGTGAGAAAATATATGAAAGAAAAGTGACGATAAGCACATTTTCAAAAAATATTTATAGTCCTATGACTATAATTATGCGTTTTTCTAAAATTCTTTTAGACCGTCTAATGCGCTAATAAAAAAATCGGGTTTTTTTTTAAATTCATAGGTCCAAATGTCATTTAACAACTCGTATTTACTACTAACTTCATTAACAACCAAGTCGGAAACAGTCTATCTTTAGTCAAGGAACTGCCTAAATTAAGAACCCTCGAAGAAATTAGTTCTGAACCCGAAATCCCAAAATTAAACGTCTTATTTTTTACATCGGAACCGTTCCCCAATTTTTATGGATCCGCAGAACTTGATTAAAACTCCTGTAATTAAGTGAGTCATTAAAAACAGGTTGTTTTTCAGCGCGAGGGGCACCCGAGGGGGCGCGAGGGGGCGCGATGACTGTGTGCTATCCCCCAGCTTTGTATCGGTAATCGTTCTTTTGTTTTGAGCCCGCAGTTTTCGTGCCCGGCCGGGGTTCGACGTGGCGTATCTGAAACTTCACAATTAGCCCTTTACAGCCTTTGTAGGGCGTCCGGTGAAAAATGAAACAAGTCTATGAGGCCAGTGAATTTTACTGTACTTTTTTTCCATTCTTTTTTTAAAAACTTTGCCTCACACTGAGCATTGCGCCTGTATCGGGGGTGCGTTCACACACATGTAAACTCACATACCTACCAAGGCACCTTTTTTTTATGGTGGGAAAAAATCATGCATTGACATCCCCCGCTCTTGGGCGGTGCGGGAGATAGTGTCAGACTCTTACTGACTAAAAGGCCCACCCCATTCCTTCTAGCCTTCATACCGGGGCTCGAGCTGTCTTTCGAAACTAACCCTGGCCCTCGTGGGGGCGATCGGCGGCGGAGACCTCTCGCGCCGAACCCTGGTTGAGGCCATGGTCCGGAACGAGGAGGAGTGGCAGGCGGTCGCCGACTTCTGCGAAGCAGTAATGCTCGCAAAGGAGGAGGCCGAACGCATCAGGCAACGGCGTTATCGCCGCCGCAGGGATTCTGATCCCAATTTCCGGCCACCGTAGGCGCGGGCTTGCGGACGGCGAGCAATGGGTAGCTCGCTGTCCAACCGTCCGGTAACTATCCGGACCGATCCCAAGTCGTCGACGGCGCGCACTGTTCCCGCGCGCCTGAAGGAGTTGTCAGCAACAGCAGGGTCCCAGCTGGATCAAAGCTTACTGGGGCCAGGGTTAGTTTCGAAAGAGTAGCTCAGCCCCGGTATAAAGGCTCGAAAGAACTGGGTGATATTCTCACCATAAAAAAAACCCGTGACCCACAGCGCAGCAGCAAATCGCTCAACCTCAGCACCGACCGTGCCGCTAATAGATCGAACCGCTTTCTTATAAAGAGTTGAAATGTTGGCAACCCTTTTGATTTAATTGCCCATTTTTCACCACTGTCCAAAACACGTGATTCGAGAGTTAATTATCGATAAAAAGATTTAATAATTGAATTATTCCACTAAAATGGCTAAAGCTTTTGAAGTGATGCTGCCATTTTAATTAAATTTCGGAGGTATTTTAATGTTGAAGTAGGTACAGGGTGTGTTCGTGTTAAGTAGGGGAATTAATTTGTGTTTTTGGTGACACTGCAGTTATTTAATAGTCATTCCATTATTCGTGGGTTATTTGATTCGTAATGATGAAACAGCGGACTAGGGTTGCGACATTGTTCGAATGAGTTGCCCCAGAGCCGCGGAACCCATGGCACTAAGCCCCCTCTTTGAGGAATGGCTGGAAAGACGTCACGTTGTCCTAACCTTCCGCATGACGCAGGTCCAGACATGGTAAGATCAGGAGGTTCCTGCACCAGATTCGTGCAGAATAAAACGCCCGAGTGTCACACATTGTGTAAACTGCTCGAAGGGCATGGTGGAGCATATGGTGGAGGTATCCCCGCTTGGGCGGAGCACTGCCGGTCGGTGGCAACGACATCTCGCGCTGGGCCCTGGTACAGATCGAGGAGGGGTAGCAGGCGGTCGCCTCTATTTGCGAAGCAGTAATGCTAGTGAAGTAGGCGCCCGCATGCGTAAGAAAACGGTCTTCCAGCTACAGTAAGCGTTGGCTTGAGGAAGACGAGCAATGGATAGCTCGCCGTCTGGCCGTCCGATAACTATCCATCATCGTTTAGAGACAATCAACAATATTTTTTCACCAATCAGAACTGTCCGGACCAAGCCCAAGTCGTCGACGGCGCGCGCTGTTCCCGCGCGCCTCAAGGAGTTGTCAGCAACAGCAGGGACCCAGCCGGGTCGAAGCCTACTGGGGCCAGGGTTATCCGAAAGGGCGCTCGAGCCCCGGTATGAAGGCTTGAAGGAACGGGATGGGTTTTTTAGTCAGTAAGAGTCTGACACTATCTCCCGCTCCGCCCAAGAGCGGGGGTTGTCATAAGATGATTTTTCCCATCGAAAAAAAAAAAAAAAAAAAAAAAAAAAAAAACAGCCCGAAACACCACACCCCAGTAATAATTAAATTCATAGGGTTCCCGTTAACCTAGAGTCCTGAAACGCATGAAGCAAGGTCCCATAGCACAGAAAAAATCTGAAATATAAAATCTTTGTCACCATTTTTTTTTTGCGTTTCGGAAAAAATTTCGTAATTCAATTCAGGAATTGAACAGTTTTCATAGATAACTTTGTACGGAACTCTCAGTACGGTGCTACATGATGTTTCTACATGTGTTCCAAACACAATATATTCTTTCTTCATTCTATAAAAACCTATTTTATCTATTCACATTTCATGTGAAAATAAACAGGTTAAAAATAAAAGTCCACTCATGAAAGCGATATTCGTGACGTTGAATAAAATAAGTGGTATCATCATGAGAATATTCGGCTGAGTCACTACTGTATTCAACTCACGTCCAACGGGCTTAATGTTGTATAAGAGGATGAAATAATGTGCCTTCACGAGTAATATGCCTCGGATGGGTATGATTGACTGTTAAATATATCCTTTTTTATTGTTCTAATGATGGGTGTATTATAGTTAATAAATCTTTCCCATAGCTGGGCCTCAGCTGGGAAAGGCCTCTTTCCATTTCTAGTACTGAGCCACTTCGTGCCAATTCCTAAGGAAGATATCTAAGACATAGCGCGCACTAAAGACTTTGTCACGGTGACTTTTGACAAAAAAGTCAATGTGTGCACTTGAAGACGTGGCAGTTGGGTAAAAAAGTATTGTCACCGTAACAAAGTCACCAGTGCGTGCTATGTCTAAGACCCCTCACCCATGGCGACTTTTAGTAACTGATGCTGTCGCGCATTTTGTAAACGCGTTACAGAAGCGATACCATCTCGCTACAGCATCGCAACTGTAGCGAAGCAAACGCGCGTCCGTTACGACATCAGGGAGAAAATGGCAGGTGTGAAAGATTCTACTTACAAAAACTTCAGTTTTGTTACGATTACGCGACAGTATAATAGCGTTTGCATCGCGACTAAGAATCGTGATGTGGGCAAGGGCAAACAGCTAGCGATTGCATCGCGACTGTATCGATGGCATCGCGCGATAGCATTGCTACAAAAAGTCGTGGGCGTGGGGCCTAACTCGTCATGGTGGAAGCCGCGGCGCCGGCGTCCGCATAGATTATAAAAATTAAATATTACGCAGTCAATTTGTAAAAAAAAATATTCAAAAAAAAAACTTCTTCATAAAGTACTCTGTAAATATCGAAAATAAAGTCTACAATGAAGTGTGAGAGCGGACGGTGTTCGCTTGGGGAACATGAGAACCATCGACATAACTCTCCAAATCCAAGAATAAGTTAAACGTCAAGATTCTACTAAAATGGCACATTTTACCTCTTCTCTGAGTCTGTAAAAAATGTAACTGGCTGTCTATAATACTAAACCGTATAGTACCAGAAAAAACCCGCCCGATACCAATCTTATAACAAAAGCAATCTAAAAAAACAAAGGTCTTAGGGATAAAAAAAACAGAATAGCCATAAGGAAACTATGAAGATATTGCCCGCCGAGAACATTAGATGTTGATAGCCTACAAATCGTCGGGGTGTGGGCTATGGGGCTATTATGATAACTATTATTGCCTGATCAAGGACTGAGTGATGGCGCGCATTCTGATTGTTCTTTTTATTTTTGTTAAGTGGAATGAAAGATAAGAAAAAGGTGTTGTAGAACTTTAGTTGATTTATAAAACATTAACAACATGTAACTAATTTAGATTTATTTAGAAAAGCATTTCATGCTAACAGTGACGGAACCAAAATGTGTATAAGCTAGAACAAAAATATGAAATTTATTAGAACATAAATGCTAGTAAAATAGTTGCACCAAATAAAAAATATCAATCAAAATTAAATTGTCCCATAAAAAATCATATAGTTCTACACTAATATAATAATAATGAGGTAACGTTTGTTTTTTTGTTTGTAGGAGGTAATCCCTGAAAGTACTGTTCCGATTGCTAAAATTTTTTCCACCGATAGAAAGCTGTTTTATCTCTGAGTAACATAGGCTATATTTATTATTCAAGTACGCGGGCGAAGTCATGGGCAAGAGCTAGAATAAAATAAAATAATTATATAAAATAAATTAGTCATAAAATAAAATTACACTTTATCTGTGGTCTTCCTATCCGATTATAATTTAGGTGTCTTTAGGGCTAGAGGGAACAGGCTCTTAATCAATTTGTGCGCCTTACCATCAATGATTGCATCACTGTTTGCTTACCATCAGGTAGAATCGCAGTCAAGTACTAGACCGGTTTAATATCAATTAAAAAAAAAGTGAATCTTTTTGCCACTTATTTTTGATAACTTATGGTGGCCAGAAAAAGTCTCCGACGGGGATATTTACAACTGCCGAGGTTCTCACACAAACAAAGGTTATAAACACTATCTTAATTGTAAATGGAATCCAATCAAATGAGAAGCAATCTTTAACTAGTTCGGAGAAACGACGCCGCGCTCACGACAACTTGTTTACTGTTCCGTATTGACGTTAGCGACGACTCCACTTCAGAGGCCCTACCACGACCTCTTAACGCAATCCATTTTACGACCTGACCTGAACTGTTAAAGAAATGGAGCTATACATCCCTATTTTTTTATTAGTACAAAAAAAGTGGGCGTCCCGGCACCCGGTACTGATGTAGATGTTGTGTAGTCAAAAGTAAAAAAAAAAACGAATCCCAAAATTGACCATGAAAATTAATCTTAAATTGAATCAATCATTCATAAAACTTGCTACTAGAAAATACTAAGCGCAGTGTTTTTCCATTTCGATCGCCAATCATTCATTCATAATCAATAGCCTGAGCAATATATTCATAAATAGAGTGACACTTTGGGACATAAACAAACGCTAATAACTTTGCTGTTTATGAATATTATTTACTAAGATTTTACCTAAATAATAACAAGACCTTTTCTAATAAGCCCTTAAATTATTTGTACTAATTAAAAATTAGAGGTGTATAGAGTGTATTGCTTTATCACTCTTTCTCGCTCGCACGATTGACATTTTAACATCATGGTAAGGCTCCAGTGCTCCTCAGTACAAAGTGTTTCGTCTCAAAATATATAGATACAGAAGTCAATCACACACAAAGCGCGCTCGAGCAACGCACACATAGACACCGCTCACGGACACGATATCTCGGAGCGCCTCGGCCCACTCGTTGAACAGTTCCGGCTTAAACGCTCATTAGTTCGCGTCCACCGAGCGTAGGTATAAAAAGTGAAGTTTAGATATACATGAGATTGTCTTCTGTACCTATCTATTTTGTAGTGAGGCTCAAGTGCTACTTCAGTTCTAAGTATTTCGTGCAGTAGCTCAATAATTAATTTGTACCATTAGAATAAATTAACACCTCGGTTTAGTCGTTAATTGAAAACATTGGAATTTGGAGATCGTCTCGAAGCAGTTTTCAATTGGCAGTGATTTCAGATTGAATAGACTATTAATTCATTCCAGAGATAGATAATGTGTAATCAAGGGTAATGACTCAGTTTTATTTTCTGAGGTAGGAAATCAGAAAATAAAATGAAATCATGAAATAAGGCATTCAGCTTTGAGTGTGTCGTGAGGGTATGTTAGACTTTTACTGACTAAACCCTACTCCTATGTTACTTTGCCTTGCGTTCTGAGGCACCTGGTTTCCCTTTCGGAAGCTAACACTTGGCCCCAGTACGCTTTGGCCTAGCTCCCCTATGGTTTTGCTGACATCCGAACGATGAAATGACGCGTGGAACAGATGGTTACCGGACTGTTACCGGACAGCAGGACGGCGAGCTTTTGGTTATATCAGCTGAGTTACTAAGTATGCTAAGTTTGGTATAAGTTTGGTTTTCTGGGATGGGAAATCATTAAATAGCACCTTCCACTCTGAGTGTATCAAGAGTGGATTATCAGACTTTTACTGAATAAAACCCACCTGTATTCCTTCAGTTGCCTTTTGCGTTCCATGGCCGCGGTAATCCCACAGACCTAGCAGAGTATATGGAACCCTAGACTTCATTCACGAATAAGTCTCAACTAGAGATGTGCCGTTGCTGGCAATATGGGAATATTGCTGGAAATATTGCGACCAATATTCGTACTTCGGGCAATATTCCCACTTCACGGCAATATTGCCAGCTACGGCACATCACTAGTCTCAACACTGGCTTACTAACACACAAGGCCGTCAAAACCGAAACACTTTCGTAATAATTTCCCGGATGCCAACAAAGTACATAAGCACACTATAAATATTTCAGGTAGGTATATATCTATACTAGATTAACGAGCAAGATTTGCAAGCCATTACGTCACTAACCCATAGTCTACAGCTATTCTCTAGATTACATATCTTGTCGATGGCTTGTATATGCTAAATAGTTGCCCGACACACCGCTGCGCGATCATTCTGATTAGTTCAGGATGTAAATATCACATGTACGCTACATTATCGTGGTTACAATGGAAAATTTTGCCCTTTCTTGTTAATAGGATCTAAAGACATTATACGGTGAGCAATGGTTAGCTCGCCGTCCGGCCGTCCGGTAACCATACGAATCGATCGACGGCACGTAGTGTGTTCCACGCGAGTCTCAAAAAAATTGAGCAATACCACAGGGGCCCAACAGGGTCGAATTGAGTTGTGCGAAAGAGAACTCCGGGATCTTGGAACGAAGGCAAAAAAGGAACACAGGAGTGGATTTTAGTCACTAAAAGTCTGATATGCTATCTCGCTCCACCATAGACCGCGAAAAGTTATTGAATAAAAAAAAGTTAACATTAACTGCGATATTCTTGAAAGATTTGCTTCGGTCCTTAACGCAAACGGCATATGGAGGAACATGTGTGGACTTTAGTCAGTAAAGGTCTGCCAACCGCTCCACCCACAGCGAGAACAAATATTTGACGCAAACCACCAAAAAAAGATTTGTTGATTTTTTTATTATTGATGAGAGAGAGAGGCTCACGTTTGACCACTATCTCACCTGATGGAAAGCGACGTTGTGTTCGATGATGGAGCACGCTTGTCAAGTCAAGGGTGAATAGGTTACTTCTATAACCTATTCACCCTTAACTTAAAGATTTCACAGAGTGGAGAATCTGTCTGCCCACCGAGTGACAACATTTTAGATGGTGTTATACTGGCACAGTAATCACGAATTGCCTTGCACCGCAAGGCTTTGATTTCCTCTTTTAGTCTGCATAGAATAGTCCTCTAAGGTTGCCCGTACAACGGAGCGGAGCGGAGCTACGGAGCGGAGAGACGGAGAAATATTAATTAGGATTGCAGAAAATCTCCGCTTCTCTTCAGTGGATTGTGAGTACAATAGTTTAAAAATAATATAGTTTAAAAATTAAAAACCAGAAAGCAGAGTGGAGAAACTGAGCAGGGATGTGGAGTGGAGAAGCGGAGAGGGGAAGCGGAGTTGGAAAGCAGAGAGGGAAAGCGGAGTGGGGAAGCAGACAGGAGAAACGAGTGCGGACGCCATAACAAAACTATAGCTAAAACAGTCCGCAACTCCGTCCAACAACTAACCTAACCTAACAGGCGTTGTCTGGAGGGAATAGCGGGGTGTTTTTTAAGAGGTCTTGGGCTCTTGGCTCATTTTTTTCTTAGTGACGGTGATGAGAAGCTTGGTTTTAGTGAGACAAAACTCCCACACTCCGAAATCCTATGCTCTTTCTTAATCGATGTAATATTTACACTCAGTTATGATATATTTTTTACTCAGTTTGAACTCAGCTTAATTGGTACCTATCTGCGCCAGCTATACCTCAGTTCTTTGAACTCAAATAACCTTTATTTAAAATAAATTCCAGTAATAACCTTTTATATTTCGAACGATCAAAAAAGGAGTAAAATTCTCTTTTGATATATTGTTAAACGTTGTGTAATGTTTTCAGCATGGCAACTCATTCCAATTGATTAATGTATGTTCCTTTGTCCTTTTGCCAGAATTTTGACATTCAATAATAATATAGGTATAACTTTTATATCATTTTTAATAGCTCCATAAAACCAGGCCAATATTTTAAACAGATAAATGTATTCTGGGATTGCTCAGAAGGAAAAGTCAATTGATCTTTATTTTGCAGTTTTATTAAAGGAAACAGAAAAAAATATATAAAGGTGATGCTTATTTCTATAATTATGAGTGAATAAAGTACTTCTAGGTAAGCATGTTCTATCTTTCATCAGGTGAGGTAGTGGTCAAACGCGAGTCTACCCATAGGTAATAAAACAAAAGTAGTGGGAATATTATAAGGCTGATTATGCTATTTGGTACCTTCTTCTTATCGTATCGATAGCAAAAATTAGTTAAATTCCTTGCCTGGCCCAGAATTCGGCCACGGCAATGCCGTTTACTATTTGCTATTTACCCGGGATTCAGAAGAATTGAATCGCAAAAAAATTACTGTTGTTTTTATTTTTGAGGTGGGTTCTTATTAAATAATTTCTCTCATTCTGGGTGGAGCGAGAGTGAGTGTCAGACTTTTACTAACTAAAACCCACCTTTTTTTAGGTAGGTAATCATCCAATGACATCTCCCGCCTCTGGGCGGGGTGGCAGGGCGTTTCAGACTTTTATTGACTAAAACCCATTCCTGGTTTTTGCCTTCATACCAGGCCCCGGGGTTCTTCCCAACACCCATAACTTGCTAAACATGCTGGGCCCCTACGGTTGCTGACATCTTGACGCGCGCGTAGAATAGGTACTACGCGCCGTCGACGACTTGGGCTCAGCTCGGACGGTTACCGGACGGTCGGACGGCGAGCTAAATTAAAACCTACCTCTGTTCCTTCAGCTCTTATGCGTTCCAGGATCATGGTAGCTCTTTCAAATTATCCCGCAAAGCAGCTACAATTCTACAGTCATGCATTTCTAATTTCGGATCTAATTCCAACAGCCCCCCGCGAGGTGGGAGGGTGTGAGGTAGGCGTGATGCAAATTGTGGTTAGTATCGAGTACGGAATGCGTACATTTGCATTGTTCATCATAAATAGTGGTAACTACAACGCTTGTAGAATTTCCGTGGAATGTCAGCACTTAGTTGTAAATTATTTTAATTACAAAATTATTTAATTTATTATTTATGTTGTGGGTCATATAAATTTATTTATTTATGACTGTCCGGCCGTCCGGTAACTATCCGGACCAAGCCCAAGTCGTCGACGGCGCGCACTGTTCTCGCGCGCCTTTAGGAGTTGTCAGCAACAGCAGGGACCCAGCCGGGTCGAAGCCTACTTTTTTAGTCAGTAAGAGACACTATCTCCCGCTCCGCCCAAGAGCGGGGGTTGTAATTGGATGATTTTTTTCCAACATAAAAAAAAGGACAAACATATACAAAAAGAATAAGCGTACGATAGGCGGTCTTATTGCACAGGGCAATTTCTACCAGACAGCCTTCGGATGCACTGAACGTAAGGAAAAGACTTGGGGCTGCCTGGGTACAACATAGATAATGTAAATAAATATATGTAGGTATATATGTAACATAATAGAAATTATATAATACATAAATCAATTACAAAATAATACACTAATAAATACTACAATATACAATAGAGAAAGGAGAAGAAAAATTAAAGTGACAGGTAGTGCTCCTTCACCATTTTCTTGAACTTAATATATATGAATAACTGGTAAAACGATATAGGCTCTTTTGTTGTTTAGTGTTTCTAAATATTACGTCATATTTACGGTGATATGTACAAGTTTGTTTGTTGATACTATAAACAAAGAAAAATAACATTATAAAATATTAATAGTTTTTGGTTCAGTAGGTTACACTTAATGCTAGAATGCAAAATGTAACTGAAATAATATGCGTATATCCGCTACACTCAAAGCGGGAAAAGTGGTTAGGTGATAAGTCTACTATCACGCGGGCACAGCTGCTGGCAGTAGCTAGTATCAGTACCTATTAAAATATTATTTACTAGCTTTTGCCCGCGGCTTCGCTCACGTACATAAAATATAGTCACTCAGCAATAAAGCAGCTTTCTATCGGTGAAAAAAATTTCGCAATCGGACCAGTACTTCCAGAGATTACCTCCTGCAAACAAAAAAACAACTTATACCTCTTCATTATATTTATTACTAGCTTTCACCCGCGACTTCGTCCGCGCACATAAAATATAGCCTGTCACTCAGGAATAAGGCAGCTTTCTATCGGTGAAAAAAATTTAGCAATCGGACCAGTACTTCCAGAGATTACCCCCTACAAATAAAAAAACAAACTTTACCTCTTTATCATATTACTAGCTTTTGCCCGCGGCTTCGCTTACGTACATAAAATATAGCCTATGTCACTCAGCAATAAATCAGCTTTCTATCGGTAAAAAAAAATTTAGCAATCGGACCAATACTTCCAGAGATTACCTCCTGCAAACAAAAAAACAACTTATACCTCTTCATTATATTTATTCCTAGCTTTCACCCGCGACTTCGTCCGCGCACATAAAATGTAGCATATGTCACTCAGGAATAAGGCAGCTTTCTATCGGAGCAAAAATTTTAGCAATCGGACCAGTACTTCCAGAGATTACCTCCTACAAACTTTTCCTCTTCATTATATTTGTATAGATAAGTGTAGATATGTTGCTACAGGTTTGACAGACGTATTCGCAGGCAACAGCTAGTCTCCCATATAATTATAAACAGATTAACGTTCCGTTTGAGCTAATTACAATCGATTTCAGCAATTCATTCAATTCATTCGCTTCACCAATGTGTGTTTTGTGTTTTATTTGACATATTTAGATTCGTCTTGTCTTTCAAACGTTTACCTAACAGTAATTGTGATTCTTCAATTTGTAATTTCTATCTGTTTGTTTATGTCTCGTATAATTCGGCTGTTTTTCCTCACCTAACTGAGTTGTTTTTATCTAGGAATGGGTGAGTCACATGTGCTGGCTTTTGTATAAATCTAGAATATTTATTTATTACTAGATTTTGCTCGCGGCTTTGGTCCAGTCAACTGATTACTAATTAATCTACGAGTACCTTCTACCTATCCCAGTGTATACTATACCTAGGTATACTATACTATATACAAATATTTATTTATTTAATACTGTTTATATAATATATAAGACAGCAACAGTTGCCTTCAGAAAATTAAATTCTTGTTTAGCATGCTTTAAAATAGGTAGAAAAATAAATTAATATATACATTTTGCTGCAGGGCCGATGCCCGCTAGCTAGGACCACGGGAAATTCCTGAAAAGGAAACCCGTATTCCCAGAACGTAAACAGCAACTGAAGAACACAGGGGTGGTTTTTGTCAGTAAAAGACTGGTACGCCTTCCCGCTAAACTTAGAGCGGAAGAAGTCATTGGATGATTTGCAAGTTTAAAAAAGTTATTAGATAAAAAAAAAAAATTCACAACAAGTGTTTTTACAAGCTTTTATTTAGTTTCACCTGTCCTGATGTTTGTGTGTCATCAAATCTTGCAAATTAAATTTGTTTCACTTCCCGGCTACCGATTGAGCTGAAAATTTGTATACATGTGTAAAGTGCGTGACAATGCCATATTATGATGACATGGAGCTTATCTGATGATGGAACCGGAAGGTGGCTTTTTTTTTATTAATGATAGGCTTGTGTTTGACCACTACCTCACCTGATGGTAAGCGATGATGTGGTCGACGATGAAGCACGCTTGCCTAGAAGAAACCTATTCACTCTCGACTTAAAGACTCCTAAGTTGTAGCTATCAGGAAATACAGATTCCGGCAGGGAATTCCACTCTTTGGCTGTACGCACAATAAATGTGTTCGCAAAACGTTTTGTGCGTATGGGTGGGATGTCTACCATGTACCGGTGGCGCAACGGCTATAGGAACTTGAGAATTAAACGACACAACCTCGTCGAGTTTGGGCTCATATGATTTGTCTTGACGAGTATTGATTATATAGGGTATATACCGAGCTATAAAAGCTTGCTATGAAAAAAAAAATATTTTCATTAAAAGCTTGTTTGTTGATTAGCAGAAAAAGCAATAGCCACAAACGCATTGTAGCTTTGATTCAACGAGGCTCTCAAAGGATATAAAATTAATTCTGTTTACCAGGATCGCAGAGAATGCGGAGAGCAAACAATAATATGATCAGGTTGCATTAGATAGTGGTTAGCTTTGCGGCTTCAGTTACAGTGGTCGCGGTTAAGCGAGCGTTTGTGCAAGTATTTGTTGTTAAGCTGCGTTTACGCGACGGCAGCGTAGCGTAGCGATGTTTGGGATTAAATGTGGTTCTGTTAAAATCAGACAGCGGCAACGATTATTTCTAACTAGCTTTTGCCCATGGCTTCACCTGCGTACTTATATAAAATATAGCTTATGTCACTCTGGAATAAGTCAGCTTTCTATCTGTGCATTTTTTTTTTGTAATTGGATCAGTACTTTCAGACATTACCTCCTACAAACAAAAAATACAAACTTTACCTCTTTATAATATTTGTGTAGATAATGATTGTTTACAGGAACTTTTGAATTATCAAAGCGTAGATCTCTATGGAGAAAAACGTACAAGTAGCTTTTTTTTATTTATATAAACTAGTATTTGACTGCGATCCCGCCTGATGGTAAGCAGTGATGCAATCGTTGATGGTGAAACGCACTAGTTTATTAAGAGCGTATTCACTCTAGCCTTGAAGACACCTAAATTATAATCGGATGGGAAGACCGCAGCAAGCAAATTTTCCCAATCCTTCGATGTACGTGGTATAAACGAGGCGTAACTCAATCAATACTCAAATTTTGGTTACTTACGTATTTCTTGTCGCTTCGATTACGTGAGTACAATGTAGACTAAATACTGAAAAAAAAATGTGATTAAAAACTTTAAATCAACCACTGCACACTGGCAACTAATGGTCCCCGCATACGGGCCTCAAAAAAACGCCGCCTCAATAAAAAGCTAGAAGCGACCGCAAAAAATAGCTGAAGCGCGCGACGATACCTTGTCCGGAGAAGCTTAAAGCCGTTTCAAGCGTTTTTTTGTGGCGGCACCGCCGCACACGAGCCACAAAGAAAGGCCGCCTCAAAAAGAAGCTTAAAGCGACGTTTTTTTTGGGGCCCGTTTGTGGGGACAGTTAGAGATGATCAGTCTTAACTGACGACGCCCGTTGAATAACATGAAGATGGTAAAGGACTGTTTCAACGGCGCTGTATACGTTTTTAATAATAGGTTTGCGTTTGACCACTATCTTAACCGATGGTGAAAGCAATACGGATAAGAGCGGGCTTTCGAATAAGTGTTTTGAAAAATTTTTTTTTTTTCGGTGGGAAAAATAATCCTGTGACAACCCCCGCTCTTGGGCGGAGCGGAAGATAGTGTCAGACTCTTACTGACTAAAAAACCCATCCCGTTACTTCAAGCCTTTATACCGAGGCTCGAGCGCCCTTTCGGATAAACCTGGCCCCAGTAGGCTTCGAACCGGCTGGGCCCCTGCTGTTGCTGACAACTCCTTGAGGCGCGCGGGAACAGCGCGTGCCTTCGACGACTTGGGCTTGGTTCGGACAGTTACCGGACGGCCGGACAGCGAGCTACCCATTGCTCACTGTCCGCAAGCCCGTGCCTACGGTGGCTGGAAATCGGGATCGCGATTTAATAACTTGGACGTACCCCTGCTTCATTTTAACCCAAACGGTTCTTAAAACTAAATTAGTGTAGTTGCTAGAGAAACCATGTACCTTGGTAAATAATTAAATCATAAAAGAGAATTCTGACCATAGTCCCTTAAGGCGTATAGTCCCTTGAACATCTAGCCGGAGTTAAATGCACACATACTCGTACTGCCGCTTACGCCTACAAAGAGCGCTCACCTTTAAACCATTTCTTTGCGAAATATTGATTGATTTACATAATATGTTATGGACATTTTGGTGATCACTTAACCAACTATTTTTTTTTGTGTAAAAATTTTTCTAAAGTCCGTTTGAAAGGAAAACAAGCAAAAAAATATTGTGTTGTGGTTAAAAATTTTTTTGACAAAAGTATAGTCATGCGTAAAATGATTCAGTCATGCATGTAGATTCATGTATAACATTATCAAGACATGATTAATGTTATACATGAATCTATAATAAATATATTTTTGACTGGCCTGTTGGTTTAGTGGTTAGTGGATAGATGAAGTTCGATTCCCACCCCGGACAAATGTTTGTGTGATCAGCGCGATCATTTCTTCTGTGTCTGGGTGTTATTTATCTATACTATGTATGTATTTAGAAATAATATCACTTATCAGTATCAACTTATCACTTATGAGTACTAACTAATTCATGGCTAGAGATGTGCCGTTGCCGGCAATATTGCCATGAAGTGGAAAATTGGTGGGAATATTGTTGGAAATATTGCCCGAAGTAAATAAAAATGTTTATTATTTTTTATTATTTAATAATAAATATAAAAAAAATATTGATGTTGTTTTTTATTGTTGTTGTTGTTTTTTATTTATTTATATATTATTATATTAAATAATATATATTTAATATTGGTAGCAATTTCGCCAGCAATATTCCCATATTGCCAGCAACGGCACATCTCTACTCTTGATACAAGCTATGCTTAGCTTGGGACTAGACGACGTTGTGTGATAGTTGTGGAATATAATAATAATAATAAATAATAATATTCCACAACTATCACACAACGCCGTCTAGTCCCAAGCTAAGCAGAGCTTGTGTTATGGGTACTAGACAACTGACAAACATACTTATATATTTCTAAATACATACATATTATGGATAAATTACACCCAGACACAGAACAAATGATTATGCTCATCACACAAACATTTGTCCTGGGTGGGAATCGAACCCACGACCTCCAGCATAGCAGTCAGGGTCACTAACCACTAGACCAACAGGCCGGTCAGTCAGAATATAATTGTTATTTTTTTAACCTGGCCGTTACCGAGGAGTAGGCTTCAGAAAGTCACTGTTTAATGGCACAGCTCGGGAGCTAGGACCTTAATCTTCACCCCCTTATTCCAAAGGTAAGAAGTGAAGCAATTAATTCCATTAGCATTACGTTACCGTCCTGGGGTGCCTTAACGTTAACGCGTACGTAAACGTTAGCCGCCGTGATAATGTTACACGTGAATGTGTTTAACATTATTGTGTATATTACTGTGTTGGATTACGGTAAACAGTCATTATTTTAAGCTTTATTAGAAGATTTCAGGAGTTAATGAGGCATTTGATATTTTACGGGGATATTGTGTTCTGAACGTAACGATATGGATTAATCAATGGGTTGATTGTACAGCAAAAGGTCTAGACGAACCGAAAATTTATAGCATAAATAAATTTCGAAGTAAGAAAATTCTTAAGGAGGCCCGCCCTTCAAAGAATGTCCTACGATGATACAGAAAAATTACTGATTGTACTAAAGTGAATGTTTTTATACAATTTTTGAACTAGTTTAAGTATCTTGTTAATTAAGAAACTAGAAGTTAAGCTTTGGTACGAGTAATATTACGACAATTTTATAATATTACCAAAGCTTCGCAATTTTATAATATTACCAAAGCTTCGCAATTGTAGAAGACAGTTTTATAATATTATCACATCATCGCTTACCATCAGGTGAGATAGTGGTTAAACGCGAGCTTATCAATATTAAAAAAAAACTTTTTGATTTTGTTTCTTGAGTTTAAATTATTTTAGCTCTTCTCGCCTGAAACACAGGATTTCCTAGTTCAGGATTAAGATTTATATTTAAGAATGTTTTAATTTATCCTGTAAAAAATTTTGAACTTTTCCCACTCTGGGTGAAGCGAGGTGGTATGTCAGACTTTTACTGATCAAAATTCACTTGAGTGCCTTTAGTTACCCTTAGCGTTTTAGGCCAGAAAGCTCTATTGAACTAACCCGTAGCCTTAGCAGACCTTAAAGGATCTTGACATCTCTTTAAGGCGCGCATGACACAACGCACCGTCGCATCAGCCTGGGTTTGGCCCTCATCGGACAGCGAGCTACCGTCAGCATACCTGTGCTTATGCCAGCCATAATTGCACATCGGCCCTACTGGAACCAACAGGGCCGGTGTGCAATAAGTGAAATTAAAAGGATATGCAGATGAAACTTGACTAACGTTGAAGAGGCTCTCGTTAGGCTGTTGGGTGAAGGAGTTGATACAGAAAGCAGTACTTTAGCATACGTGACAATTGTTCACAACTTGCCATTCCGGTCTGGCAGTTAAATGATAAATGATATTTATTTTGCAAATAAGTTTTAAAAACCACTTTTTATTTTTCGTCAGTTTAAACTAGATGAGGCCGGTGTTTCCTAGCTGACTACCCTGAGAAAAACACCGAAACAAACTCAGGGGTCAACGTCTCTTTTAAAGTCCATACAGTAAAATATGTAATAGTCAAATCACATGACAACCATGCATATTTGTCTGAGATGGTCTTTTGAAGATAGATCTACTTATACAGATTTGAGTGGACCTGTCCAGTCAGTGTAAGCACTAGTCAGTATTCGCAAAGATCAATTCAGGAGTACTAAGGAGCTCAAGTTGGTAGTTTATACGGCTTTTCCGATACCCGGTGATCTATTATGGTTTTTTCTCGATAGTGCCAGAAAGAGAGTTATGTTATTTCTCCATGGATTATTTTTCCATGTCAATCATGTTGCATATCAAAATAAAGGTCTTGGAAGAGATGGTTTAAAAACTCATATAGGTATGTAGACACTTAATAATTTCATCAACAACCTCACCGTCGTTTTTTAAATAAAATATTTTTTAATGGTGTTCTTTTTTTTATTTGTGGAATTCCAGAAGTTTAAAAAAGTTTGAAATGAGTAAAACCTGGCCTTAAGAGACGCTGCCGCAACCGCTCGGTGTCTGCGAGAACTATGCTTTCTTAATTGACCGATAAGAAAACATCAATTTTAAAAATCAAGCGTTGTTTGAAAAGCATTAGTTGGATGATTCGCTAGATCTACTACTATTCTTTAAGATCCAAGCAATAAGGTTTAAAATAAAACCAAATTGCGACCTCCAGACATCGCCTTCGATTACCATTACAGCATTGCACCCCATTTGACTCTCAACTCGAAGTAAATAAGCATCTAATGCACTTTGTCTCGGGAGAAGGAAACTTTTGAAAAGCTATTTAAAGGAACAAATACGCAAACAAAAGAACCTTTTACTTTAAACCAAAAAAAGGTACTTTTATTTGCTCTGTTTGATCTTTTTTATTTTGTATGTTTTCTGGTATTCGGGAACTTTATTACACCTATTAGATGACTACATCGATTAGATGGGTTTTCCTTCCGTTTGAAAAATCTCTGAGTCCAATTTTTCCTTTTACATTTTTATAGTTTACTAGCTTCTGCCAGCGGCTTTGTCTGCGTGAAATTTGGTATCTCCATACAAACTTTGGACCCCGTTTTACTCCCGTAGTGGTAGAGTTTCGTAAAATCCGTTCTTAAGGATGTCTTCATTCTATAAGGAACCTATCTGCTAAATTTTAAGTTTTTTTGATTAATCGAAGAGTGGTATTTCTCTTTTACATTTGTGTAAATTTTGTGTTATAAAACGGGGGCTATTTTTTTTAATTTTATTATTTTGCTTGGAAATCATGAAATTAATTCTCGTTTCTCTGCGTGGAGAGGAAGTATCCGATTTTTACCAACTAACTAATCCGATGGATGCGTGACGCACAGGACCGGTCGTTGCAGCGGCGCTTGGGGAAGGTCTATGTCCAAAAGTGGACGTCTTTCGGCTAATAAGATGATGATGATGAATAACATTTTTTTTTTCAATTGTGTTTCTTTATTTACATACATATATACATTTTTTCAGCCTTTTTTACTCGTTTGTACTTACATATTATAATTTTAAATTTGTATATAATATATACCTAGTGTAGTAATTAAACTGTATAATATAGAGATAAAAAAATGAATAACTTATTTATACACTATATTAAAAAAAAATCTGTATAAAAACTGACTCTCAAAAACGCTGTATTATATTCTCTATAGCTGTACACATAAGATCTGACCCAAATATCTTCAGGAATCCATACAAATCGTAAATAAGAATAACACCTATTCCATTTTCATGTCTGACAGGGATATTTACAAAGAGGAGAATAATTTATGTTACTACAACATGTTGATGGCAGATTCATATTATTTCGTACGTCGAAGTACCAGGGATATAGAAGTGAACAGATGATGTATGATTAGCGAGTTTCGTCGTCTTTACGAGTCGTCGGATTTAGCATACGTAGCATGTTTCTTGCTGAGAATGTGTAAAAGTATTGTGGCTTTTTGATGTATGTATGCAAATTTTTGCTGAGATATTTTGGCAAGAGTTTCGAAAAGAAAGAAAAGAGACAAAAATAGTTGTTTATAACAACATCATCACGTCATTACCAGCCTATTTAATGTTCCCACTCAAGCTTCCTTTCTAGGAAAGGGAATGGGCCGTAATCCACCACGCGGGCCCAGTGCGTGTCGGTGAATGTAACATGTCATAGAATTTTTGGTTCTAGGACATGCCGGTTTCCTCACGATGTTTTCCTTCACCGTTTTGAGAGCAGTGGTGATGAAATAAATTACACAAAGTAATGCGCCTGCCTAGGTTCGAACCCGCGACCTTCAACTCGTAAGTCGGGGCCGTTACCACTCGGCCACCACTGCTCTCTTTTTATCAGGCTCTCGTTTATAACGGCACTATGATATATTAGGAAGATAATTATGTATTTCTGTAAAACGGCCAGCGCTCAGCAGTATGTGTGGGCTCTTGTGGCTATAAGATAGAGCCATAGCGCCGATTTTCAGCGCCAACCGTTATCGACAGTAAGACGTTGATAGGCTAGCAACGATGTATATAAAATAATCAATTTTACCTAAGAAATAAATAAAAATAAACCATTACGCGTAAAGGGGTACAAAAATCAAAAGTTTGTTTGTTTTTGGTGTTGGAGATAATCTCTGGAAGAGCTGGTCCGATTGGGAAAATTTTCTAATAGGAAGCTGCTTTGTTCCTGAGTGACATAAGCTATATTTTAAAACATGTCCTGATATAGGATTTATCTCAGAGGTAGGTTGCCTTTGGACAATTTTTTACTTTAAGGCAAACAAAGCCGATGGTAACAGCTAGTACTCTCTAAAAATAATAATCCTCCATACTTTGCCCAAGTAGGTATTCTCCACACGGACTCGACAACAAGTCTACCTAGTTTTCTGCTAGACACCTAGGTAAAGTTAGTGTGGCCACAGTCTTATAAGTAACAAGTTGATAGGAGCAGCCAGACGGTGGCTGCAACTTGGCGGTTATTCTACACTTTTGTTTTGTAACAACGAGATCCTTTCAGAACTTGGGGAAAAATTATATGTTGAAAAGTACGGATGGGTGTTTATTTTGATCGCAGGATGGAAATTATACACCATAGTAGCTATTTTTGATTTAGATCATTTGAAAGAAAAGATAAAAGGATATTGATTAAATGACAGTCCATGCGGTTCATATATACAATGTTACTTTATTACTGATTGACATAGGCATAATATTTTTTACTAAGCAGCAGGGAGAAGTTAGTATTATATACGTATTTTAAATTACGCTACGATGAAAAAAAATAGTTTTCAATATTAGCTCCTTCTAGAATAATCTACACTTATATTATTATAAAGAGGATTTTTTGTTTGTAAGAGGTAATCTCTGGAGGTACTGGTGCGGTTGCTAAAATTTTTACACTGATAAAAAACTGCTTTATTCCTGAGTGACATTAAGCTACATTTTATGCACGCGAGCAAATCTGCGGGCAAAAGCTAGTAGTAAATATTCGCCAATTTTTTGAGGTTTTTTCTCATTGTCGACAGTACGATATTTGGAGTTACGTTATAGTAAGACGGGTCGATATTTATTCTCAATACCTTTGAAGGGCCCTCTTCAGCTTGAAGTGACAGAAGTTATTTCCTGAACGCTAGTTACAGAAGTTAGGACAACTTAGGCACTTAGATTTGCACAAATATGTGTGCGGGTGACATCGACCGCAAGAATCTGTGGGACAATCGCCAACAATTTCACGACAACTTTGCACTAGTTTAACACCACCACTGACTTTGATAGGTCGGTCAATGATGGACTGTTTCTATCATGGTGGCCAATCTCAACGCAGATTCAAAGTCAAAAGTCAAAATATTTTTATTTCACATAGGCCTACATGGGTTCTTATAAAACGTCAGAAGCTAGTGCACGGTTCCAAATTGGTCGTTTCCTATGGAGAAGAACCGGCAAGAAACTCCATGGTTACTCTTTAAAAAAAGTGGTTGTTATTACAATATTGATAGATATTATGTAAGAACAGTGTAGATCAGTCAAATATTGTACACAAAAGCACAATAAAAATAATCTAAAAAAAAAAGTAAGTCGTAATAGGAAGTAGTCTAGGAGTTCATTGAGTATATATAGATTAACCAGGTACATAGGAGCAAATTAGACCTAGACCGGTTTCTGCAGTTCAGAAAATCTGAGCCTGAAACGGGTTTTTTTTTGGTGAGAAATCTATACTATTTTTTTTTTTTAAATTGGGTATTCTTTTTTTTCTAATCTATTCAATCAAACAGCCAACCAGCTCTGGGTAGAGCGACAGAAAGTTGCAAACTTTTACTGAACAAAATTCCCCTGTATTCATTCGATAACTGTTTTAAACAATCTCGAAAATGAAATGCGGACCTATGAGTATTTTGACGCTATTTTAATTCTTTATTGTATATCAGAAAAGTTATATAATGCATTGATAAATAATAAGTTCATGTACTTACTTAAACGAGCTTTTAAACTCTTTCAGTTTTCTCACAGAAAACTATATTGAGTCAAAGAACTAAATCAAAAATTCGAAGACATGTGACATTCACCAACCCTCACTGAGCCCGCATGGCCTTCCCTCTCTTAGAGAGGAGGCCTGAGTCCCAGCAGTGGGAACATAAAAAAAGCTGATGATGATGATGAAACCATTGAGATATTGTTGATAAAAGATCACAACAGATCCAGAAAACTAAATGTTTTAAATAAACTTTTAAAAATCCTCCACTGGAAACAACTGAGTGATCTCATCAGGAACAAAGTCAAAATGAATAACTTTACTACCAGCTGAAAAGTTAAGCTCCGCGACGTTCACAAACGAATGAAACGTCTCTCTCAATTTTATTGTGTACTAAAAACAGATACATTTTAAATCCCCGAATTCCCTCCAAGTTTCGGCTAATAATTTATTAAAAACGCAATTAAGGTGTCGGCGAACGGCCAACAAAAGGTTCGACTATGGCAAAGGGCAAATTTTATCTTATAAGTCTTAATCTGGCTTAACTTACTCCTTTCAATTTTTGGCTAATTGTCGGCAATTAAGGTTGTGGGGGAGCTTTGGACCTGTAGGGTTGTTTCGAAAGCCTCTTCAGTATCGATTGAGCCGTTTTCGAGTTGGTATCGAGTGACCTCTTGTACCCGATTGCTACCGAGGCTTGGGATTGCTGTCTGTTGAGCATATATAAAGGATAAGATCTTTCTACATGACTTGACAGGGCTAATTCGGTAATCGCTCCTCTATATCGACAATCGAAAATTTTTTACAGGCTCGCGTTTGACCACTATCTCATCTGATGGTAAGCGATGATGTGTTTGGAGCACTTGCCTAGAAGTACTTCACTTGTTTACTCTTGACTTAAAGACCCCTAGGGTCTAGCTATTAGGTAACTCACGTACAACGAATGTGTTTTCAAATCGTTTTGTGTAGTGCATCATTTAACTACCCTTCAAGATCTAATAATGGAACAGACTTAGAGGAGTTAAGTTATACAATTCCGATGCACACTCGCTGAAATGCAGCCAGTAGAAAGACATTCCTTCATATTACATATATGTATTCATATTAGCTTCTGTTCTGCCCGCGCAAAAGTAGAAAATGTAATATATGTTTAAACCAGTAATATAACAGCAGTCTACTGGTGTAGGTTTTTTGAAATGGATTTTTGAGTTTATTTACTACAAATAAATTTAATATACAAATCTTTTCTTTTTTCATAATAGATTTAGTATAAATGTGAAACCCGAAACAAGTTTCTAGTATTTTTATGTAAAGATTTTATATACAAATTTTCAAAAGTGTATCAAGAAAAATCACAAATTTATAAGCTTATTATGTCAGCAAAAATACTTATCCAGCGGGCCATCCAGGCGACGGAGGAGTTGTTTTGCACTTGGACCCGGCTGTTTGCTAGTGTCTAATGCCTGCTATGACCTGCCGTGACCTGTGTTGTACTTAGTGTCGGTGGTGTCCAACTTGGCGTATATATTTTACTCAGTAACTGAATGGATTCCAGTAGTAGTAACATGGTGTAAATACTATTTGGAATCCATTCAGTTACTGATTAAAACTATATTCAGGTTTCGTATAAACTAAAAATTATGTTTTAGAGTTCAAATTACATTTTATAATCAATCAAAAACACACTCATACACGCTGAACTCTTCACTCATCTCTCTATTTGTGGGTTTTAGATGAGTGATTTTGTATATCTTGGTATAGAAACATTTACATTTTTCGAACCCGTTGTGGCTCACTTACTGTAAACGCAAAAATAAGCAGTAGCTTACGTATTCTTTATTTTGAGAAGAAAAAGCTTTTTGTATAAATCGTTCCTGTTTTTCTTCAAGCATTTCTTTCTAATATAGTTCCGGGATATTCCCAGTTCCTTAAAACGGGGGGATGAAAACGGGGCCAGTTTACATGGTACAAAGTCTACGCCATTTCTACGCACTGCTTTAGATTTGCTAGTGCTTTTAAATTTAGACTCTGATCCCTGGATTTAAGTTTAACTTTAGACTGGTCGATTGATTTAATTTGAGATTGTGTCGACAAACACTTGTGATCGACTTACCTATCGGCTGAAAGGACGAATTCTTAGAATTTTCTAGGACACAATTATTTTCTTGGTCTGTAAACCTAAGTGAAGTGGTTTCCTTTTTATTTAGCGCTTGTTTTTCTATATTTTGAACGCTTTCCCGGAAGTAACCTGTAATATGTTAAGATTGTTCTTTATTCCTTTAAAAAAAAATTTTCCCAACGTTTGGAATTACTCCTGTACCGTGGGTGCACTCACAAACATGTAAACTTAAATACACAAGACACTCAAACCCGAAACTCCTATAACTAATATTTATATGGCCTATACCACACAAATATTTGTTCCGTGCGGGAATCGAACACACTGCTCGTTGTACAGCAGCCAATCGCTCAATTGTGCCGTTTAGTTAAATGCATCTAATTAGATTTTTACAATCATCATCATCATCCTTTTTTATGTTCCCACTGCTGGGACTCAGGCCTCCTCTCCAGGAGAGGGATTGGGCCGTAATCCGCCACGCCCACTTACGGGATTTTTGCAATATATTTTTATATTATCGCGTTTTCAAAGCAAGAGGAAGGGTTCAAAACAATCGCGTACAGATACACTTAAGTAGCTAGATACTCATAAATACTGCTTACACGCGTTTTTATGTTTGTCCTTCACTCGTACTATTTTGGTATTAGTACTATTTTCCATTACTTTATACTTTACCGGGGTGAAATATCTCTGAAACCCACACCAGCTAATCATCAGGGCTGCGTAGGTATTTATCTGATTTATAACAGTGCGTGACTACAACCATTCCTCAAAAGTGATTTTATTGCCACTTGTCCTCATATACAAATTCGACTTTAAACCCCAAGTGTTAGAGTACATTTTCTAACGGGTTCAATGTTAAATGTTGTCATGTTTATGCTGTATAACCCTGAAATTAGGAATGGCCAAACTAATCAAAAGACCATTATTAATTCGTTGTAGCGAAGACTTATTTTTTATATACAATTGTTGTTGAGTTATCGAAACGTGAGTTTTGTCTTCGATTGTGACAGCTTTCAAAAGTTCGTAACGACCATTTTTGTATTTGGAAACTTTCATTTTCTAAAATAATTATTAAGGCTATTACAGACAGGCGTGACGCGACAATGCGACACCGATTTTTGTTGTTTTTCTTTTTTGTTGGGGAATAATCTAATGAGATCTCCTGTTTTAAGGTGAAGCGAGAGGCGTATCAGATTTTTATAGACAAAAACGTATAATATGATTATCACTTGTCTAGTATTCATAGCAATAGATGTCTCTCGGCTGAATATAAGAATAATATTCCACAACTATCACACAACGCCGTCTAGTCCCAAGCTAAGCAGAGCTTGTGTTATGAGTACTAGACAACTGATAAATATACTTCTATATTTCTAAATACATACATAACATATATAGATAAATTACACCCACACACAGAACAAATGAGCTCATCACACAAACATTTGTCCTGGGTGGGAATCGAACCCACGACCTCGGGCATTGCAGTCCCACAGTTAGTAGCCCACTAACCACTAGACCAACAGGCTAGTCCAAATTGTCTTTCTATAGTGTCTCTAATTAAGTATTCGGTATTCGAAAGGTTAAGCATATAGAGTTATAGACATTCGTGTAAATCAATAGAGCAGCAGAGTTATTACATATATTTCCAGATCCAAGACCACAGAAATCTATAAGAGGCGGAGGCTGAAGTTTGGCGATTCTTCGAACTATATCGGTAACACTGGTTCTCCTGGGAAAAGCTTCTACACCTACTCCAAATCTATCATTTTATTAGTCTAATATAATTCAGCCAATTCCTAGAATTATATATATGGTTTCTGGCGAAAACTTGGCACCAAAAACAAGACAATATACAACCCAGAACCGGAATAACAAACTATGAAACGACTTCATAAACCAGGTTGGAAGATTAATGTGACCTTGGAGTGACCTTGGAACTGTTGGGGGCTTGTTAACATACATAATATCACGCTCAAAAACCTTAGCGCCTGGGCAGAGTGGTGCTGTCGCCAAAATAGCGTTTGAACGATTTATTTGTTGAGACCAGTGGGGCCGAATAGTATCGGCCTCGACTTACGAGTTGTAGGTTGCGGGTTCAAACCCAGTCAAGCTCATTACTTTGTGTAATTTATTTTATCACCACTGCGCTCTCATAACGGTGAAGGAAAACATCGTGAGGAAACCGGCATGTCCTAGGACCAAAAATTCGAAGACATGTGACATCCAACGACTCGCACTGGGCCCGCGCGGCCTATTCCCTCTCCTAGAGAGGAGGCCTGAGTCCCAACAGTGGGAACATTATAAGGTTGACTATGCTATGTAGATACGATTGTTTATACTCAATGTCAGTAGAAACTTGATCTAATAGCGCGTTCATGGCGTGCTGCCAGTATTTCCTATATTGGCTTGTGATATGCCAAAATTTTACGCCATACTGATTTATTTATCTAAGGTTCACCAATGAATGTTATTTATTTTATTTATTACGGCACGCTAACGAATAGTTTGCAAAAAACATTTATAAAAAAATAATCTTATCAATAAACAATTATCACAGCGAATTCTTCTCTTAAAGTTGTGCACGGCACTTGCAGAATTTAGTAAACTGGAGTCTGTCTAAAAAGTCAGACGACATAGGTAATTATATATTTAGGCAAAATGAAATCTGATGTAGTCAACACTGGTTAAATAATCAAGGTAGATTAAGAGATCCTGATCATTGTTTACTAATAGAAGAGCCCGAAAAGTATCGAATAGTTATAAAAAAAATTTAAATGATTAAATATTAGACATTGTTTGACTTTTTAGACAGACCTTGATATTATTTATGTTTTAAATCAATTTTTATTCTCATTTCATAAATAATAGTAAGGCACGAAACGAAAATAAAGAAACTAGAATCGGTAAAATACTGGTTACAAAATAGTAAACTTAAACAAATGAAAATTGGTACAAGTAACCTAATCCTGTAAAGCGCACTTAATTATAGGCAACCAGAGCTTATGTATGACCGAGGGCATACTACGCGTTCCAAATGAGAATAGGACCGATTCCTTTGTTTTGACGTCTCGTCGTACTGTCAAATTTTGGCAAAATTGAAGAACTGGATTCTGATTAAACTTTTTTCGTTTACAGTTCATAAATAAATTAAAATTTTCGTAAACTAATTAATGTTTAAAAATTTCTTTCCTTAATTTGACAGTAAATCGTGACGTCACAACATGGCGGGCGATCCTATTCTCATTTGGAACGCATTGTACGTCTCTACATAATTATGTAAAATATTAAATAAAATCTTTGATGGGCGACAGTTTGTATGTGTGTGTATGTTTATTAATGTAATTATTTGTATCATTTGTATTGTGTAATTTGAAATATTTGTTTATGACTTGTAAGAATCCCTTACCAATAAACTACTATGACTATGACTATGACTATTACCATCAATCGTGACAAGAGCACGATTGCTGCAGTGGTGTAGCAAATAGCTGTAGCACTGCATTTGTCGGGTTCGATTTTCATATGCAACAAATATTTGTATGGCCTATTGATAATTGTTCCGGGTCTGATAGTCTTGTGTATTTGATTTTACTTATTTGTAAATGCGCCCACGATATGGGAGTAATTCCGAATGTGGGACAGCATTTAAAATAAAATCCTGGTTATGCATATTGACTTTTTTACCCCGGGCAAGGCTACGGACACATACTGTTCCCTTGGCATAATTTTTCTACTTTCATTTGGGCCAAGCCGCTGGCAAAACCTAGTAGTTTAATGAAATATAAACACACAATGACACAAAATGCAAAACGAAGTGAGTCTTTACGAAACCTTAAAAAAAGAAAATGTTGTTTTTTTTTTAAATCGCCCTACACTTAGAATTATTCCTACATCATGCTTCTCGTTTACAAACAAGTAAACTAACATACACAAGACATTCAGACTCCAAACAGGTATCTATAGTCCATATAAATATTTGTTCCATACGGAAATCAACCCGCGACTTGCAGCGTGACATTCACTGACTCAACAACTGTACCGACAGTGCCATGAATTCAGTCTACTATCCGATTACTAAGCAGGAAATGTACACAAATTGATACATTACCTTGTAATAAACTTCCTTACCTAAATAATACAGGTATATATTATATGGGTACAGGTAAATAACCGGTCCACTTATGAAGCCTTGACATCCGGCGCCGGTCGATAATGCCTTGCAGGTCATTGTCATTTGCTTAGCTGTTGAGTACAACACGTACAGGGTGAATTTATACCTGTAGCAGAGCTTTCAGCGGATGGGAAAGTAATTTTTTTTATTATGAGCGCTAACATTACAGGCACTGGGAATTTACAAAAACATTTAATAACACTATTTAAGTGCAAACATTTGATTTAAAAACACATTATACCTATTAGTTATTTATTTTCATTGGATTAAATGTCAATGGAAAAAATAAATTATTAGAATTATGACAGTAATAATAATACAAAACAACAGTACAAAGAAATAAAAATTACATTACATGCCAAAAATAAATTAAGGTAACCTACGTACCCAATGGGTAAGCCGGGAACCTATTACTAATGTCTTGATCACACGTACCGAGTAAACGGGCGAGACAGTGCTCTTAGACGAATACTCGGTACGTGTAAACAAAGCGGCGAGTGCTCGGCCGAGCCCTTATCTCTACAATTCGCTTACATCACTGTCTCGGCCGAGCAAGATTTAACTGACTCGCCCTTTTACTCGGTACGTGTGATCAAGGTGTTGGACTCTACTATCTGTCTGTCTATTATCAAGCCAATGATGTATTTCTGTTTCCGCTATAACAATAAATACTGAAAAATGATTAATTTAAATTGTGTAAAAAAAAGTTTTGTGTTGAGTTGTTGTTGGTACGGAATCCTTCGTGCGTGAGTCCGACTCGCACTTGGCCGGTTTTTATATAATAATAACAACATATAATAAGAATAACATTTCATCTCTATCCCACAACGCCATCTATTCCCAAGCTTGTGTTATGACTAAACAAATGATAAACATACTTATATATTTCTAAATACATACATATTACACACTAGCTTTTGCCCGCGGTTTCGCCTGCGTACATAAAACGGAATCTACGTCACTCAGGAATAAAGCAGACCTCTATCGGCGAAAAAAAAAATAGCAATCGGAGCAGTACTTCCAAAGATTACCTCCTACAAACAAAAAAACAAACTTTAACCTTTACCTCGTGTAAATAAATTACTGCCTTACATATAACAAATGATAATTCTCATCACACAAACATTTGTCCTGGATGGGAATCGAACCCATAAGGACAGATCAGTCTATTTCCAAGATCTGTAAAACATCAACGAAGCAATACCAATAAGTGCACCAGGTGAAAGGGATCTCTTTATTGAAATAATTCAACAAAACGAGCTTGAATTAATATTCCCCAAGCAAATGTAACTCGATTCCATTTTACATTCGAATTTTGCGAGACAAAATGAAAGTATTCAACGTTGTATGAATTTTAATACGTTGACGTCAGTTTTCTTGAACTTATAAGAACTGTGGCCATACCACGATCTTTTAATGCGATTTCTTTGACGACCCAAATTTTAAACGTTAAACCACCCGGATTGGTTTGACGAGTGTTTTCATGTCTATATATCCAACGTAGGTGATGAAAGGGAAGGAGCTTATGTAAGCTTCATGGCCCCAGAGGCCTTAGTGCAAATTCTGACTAATATTATAAAAGTGAAACTGTGGATGTTTGGATTTTTGGACGTTTGTTACTTAATCACGCAAAACGGCTGAACAGATTTAGATGAAATTTGGCATGCAAATAGCCTTTGACATGGAAAAGAGGCTACTTTTTATCGCGGAAAAACATCTTATTCCTACGGGAAAACACGTGTGCGATAACCGAAGTACACGCGGACGAAGTCGCGGGCGGACAGCTAGTGAGAGATAAAGCTTTATACCCTACATGGCTCCTTTTAACAACTCGTTCACCACCTTGTCACTGTGAGCGGTAGCTAAGCGCGGGGCGGCGAGCGGTAAGAACAAAAGTATGGAAATGTTTGAAGCACACCACGAGACGCCGCTTATAGCGCACTCGTATACCAATGCAGCCCCGCTCGTCGCACCGCTTGCCGCGCCACTCGCCAGTAAGTCATGAACAGGCCGTAACAGACCTCAGCAAAAGTAAGGGATAAAGCTATACACCTTACAGCTCTATTCATTTAACATTTCAGTTTAGGTCGTGTAATGGATCGCGTTAGTAGCTCGTGGTAGGGCCTCTGTAGGCAGAATCTCGTCGTGGCAATAAATTTTCTTTGATCAGAATGCAATAGATTTGAAAATAAATGTTTTATTTCTCTGCTGTGATTCGGAGACACGTCTCTGGAGTCTCGTTAGGGGGGAATAAAAACGCGAGGGGCTGGCCGAACTCCGTCATAGTGTTTATTTGATGTAAAAGTCTTGGGGAAATCGGTGCAGATAAATAATGAAGCGAGTTGAAAAAGAATATCCCACTGTTTTTAAAATACATGGCTATGAGGTATACTATTTTACTTTCGCTTCAATTTTTTCGTTTATACCTAGCTAATGTTTATGTGCCATAAGCGGTGCTAAATAAATTTAATTTCTTTCTTTCTTTTATAAATTATGACTTAATTTAAAAAAATAATTAAAAAAAAATTCACGCTTTAAAAATAATGATTTAGTGCGTAAGAAAAATTGTGATACCAAACTTGATAAATATAGACAAAACTAGCTGT
Source organism: Mythimna albipuncta (assembly GCA_929112965.1). Classification (NCBI taxonomy): domain Eukaryota; kingdom Metazoa; phylum Arthropoda; class Insecta; order Lepidoptera; family Noctuidae; genus Mythimna; species Mythimna albipuncta. The sequence continues at coordinate 7,303,189 of OV815974.1, read as the reverse complement.
ACCCGCGACTTTGTTCGCGTGGACTACAGGTTTTTTTTAAAATCAAAGTAGCCTATGTTACTCCTTATTACATTAGCTACCTGTCCCGTCAAAATCGGTCCTGCCATTTTAGAGATTAGCCCGGATAAACAGACAGACAAAAATTGTAAAAAAAATGTATTGGTGTATGTACCGTATATATATTCATATGCATGTAGTTCAAAAATTTTATTTATATGTTTAAATGTATAGATTATACATTTCTTTGCTTTACTTTCAACATTTCATATTTCTTTCGCCGCCATATAGTATTTAACAATTTGAAGTTACATAGAACTGAGTTAAACTGGCCAGTATATATATATACACTGTTAAGCCCATTTCATTTCTCCAGTAGTATGCTAACAAAAGGAGTCCCATTATTTTTTGTCACGATAAAAGTGTCCCATTCCTGCCTGTCACAAAAAAGAAATATATCACGGCATTCGACACTGTTATAATGCACGCCAGTGTACGCCATTGAATAGGAAGCGTGACTCGCGTCCAAATGTTATGTCATTGTGTCAATTGACTTCGCTTCCAGTGTAAACGAACTGTTCATGTTGATAAATAAATAATAATAAATGTAATTTGATTTATGGTTTGAATATATATCTGTACCTTTTTAATTTTGTGGTTGGTAGCGCTGATCTTTTTCTTTTCAGTCTTTTTTTTGGCGTGGAAAATCGTCTATAAAGCCCCTCGCCTACGATAACTTTTTGTAGCGATGCGACAACATCGCTACTAACGCGTGTTAGTCGCATTTGTAAGTGCTATAGAAAAAATGCCAACATGCTACAGCATCTCGACTATGTCGATGCGAACGCGCTACAGCATCGCGACTATGTCGATGCGAACGCGCTACAGCATCGCGACTATGTCGATGCAAACGCGCTACAGCATCGCGACTATGTCGATGCGAACGCGCTACAGCATCGCGACTATGTCGATGCAAACGCGCTACAGCATCGCGGCATCGCTACAAACAGTCGTCGTGTGCGAGGAGCCTTAACTTCCCTAGATGAAGAGAGAGGGCTGACGAAAATCCTCCTGTGTTTCAATTGCCCTTTATGATCTAAAATCACGGTAACCCTATGTAACAGGGGCGTAGCTCGATAGTATCAGTCGTATCAATGACACAGGGCTCCGAGTGACAGAGGCCCGAAGTGTACAAAAGTTCGGAAAGTTTTATCCACTAGCCGTGTTCGTCCTGCCTTATCGTAACTCCGTGACACTTCTCTGAACTAGTAGGGTTTACTTTGTAAAAAATAGCAAGTGTGCTCCATCTTCGACCACATCATTGCTTACCATCAGGGGAGATGGTGGCCAAACGCGAACCTACCAATAATAATAAAAAAAATAAGTAAAATAAACTCTCAATATTTTTTAAACTAAATGATAGAAGCGACACTCTACCTATCCGATCTTAAAAAGAAACAACTGTGAATAGCTAATGAAGTAAAACTTTATAATAACAAAAGAACCTTAAAGCCATAATGGTAGGTTTGGTAAGTATTACAATTGATCTCAAACAAAAAATAATTCAACCTTTGTAATTACTGCCATATTGTATTCCTATTTTAATTTTAATAAAATTCAATAGTTTAATTATTTTTGGACATTAAAACTAGAACTACATTAGACCAAGGCACACGTGGACCACGCCTGATTTGTACGTAGAACGTCGTCGCGTGGCGTGTATCAAATATAACTCTACAAGTCTAGTTTCCTTATAAAATGTATGAAGACCGACGCGCTCAGATCGACGTACGTGGTGCGCAGTGTAGTTCTACCTTAAAAAGGGGTACCGTTTTTACATTTTGAGTAAGGAACCTTAATAAAACCAAACCCCGGTCTGTCTGTACGAGTATGTTTGCAATAAACTCAACAAGTGCGGGTGGAACTCGCACATGAAGGATTTTAACTTGTCAGGCACAAGTGTAACGAATTCGGGACACCTCGGTACCAGCTAACTTAAACCTTAGCATATCATAGTCGGCCTTATAATGTTCCTAATGCTGGGACTCAGGCCTCCTCTCTAGGAGAGGGAATGGACCATAATCTACCACGTAGGCCTAGTGCGGATTGGTGAATGTCATATTTCTTCGAATTTTTTGTTCTATGACATGCCAGTTTCCCCACGATGTTTTTCTTCACTGTTGTGAGAGCAGTAGTGATGAAATTTTCACAAAGTAATGCGCCTGGGTTTGAACCATCGACCTACAACTTGTAAACAGGGCTGTTTTCACTCGGCCGCCACTGCTCTCTACTTAAACTTTATTTTGATGTAATAAGGTTTAAGTTAGCTGATATAAGTTGTACCCTATTTGGTACACTGATGCTTGAGAGGTTAAATTGTGTTTCCTGATAGCTACAACCCGGGAATCTGTAAGTCGAGTGTGATTAGGTTTCTTCTAGGTAAGCACGTTCCATCGTCGACCGCATCGTCGCTTTCCATCAGGTGAGATAGCGGTCAAGCGCGAACCTATCAACAATAAAAAAAAGTTAAAATAAATTCCTAAATTACTAACCTAAAAATTGAATCCTAAAACTGTCTTCCATTACTATCCTGGAATTGAGGTCACGTTGTATAATCCCCACACGCGGGTGTCTCCGGGCACGTAGGCCGGCGCCCCTTGACACCACGCCACTGTGTAGGGCTCTCCACGCGCCTTAAGGGTCAACACTCGGGCGCCGGCAAATACCCGCGAATTTCCCTTTGTTTGATATATGATGGATGAAATGCCGCCCAGCTTTAGTATTGACGGTTTTTTGCGAGGCTATTATCTGTGCTGGTTCGTTGTTATGTAAGGTAAAGGTTTTGTATACAAATTACCAACGCTTAATTGATATTAAGCTCAAAACAAAGAAAGAGAAAGCGAACCTGGCGTTCGCTCACCCATTGTCTTTCTATTGTGTCTCTCTATTATTACGGTATTCGAAAGGTTAAGAAGAATTACCTAAAGGATCACACTAATTATTTTTTTCGTCATCATCATTACAGCCGAAAGACCACTGTTGGACATAGACCTCCCCAAAATGTCGCCATAATGACCAGTTCTGTGCGTCTCGCATCCATCGGATTCCCACGACCCTCACCAGGTCATCAGTCCACCTTGTGGGAGGCAATCCAACGCTGCGTCTTTCGGTACGTGGTTACCATTTCAGAACCTTCATCCCATCGACCATCTGGTCTGCGAGCAATGTGCCTAGTCTACTACCACTTAAGTTTTTTACTGATAACAAAATAATCCTATAAGGGCTATATTGCACAGGGTCACCATGGCGGCGCGACCAGTCGCCGCTACCAACAAAATGTATACAGCTCTATAGAGAGTTACTCACCAGGGCCTCAAGTCTGCTATTACAATAGTGTCAGAATGGTCTATCATTGATTTCATAATTGTTGATTTTGACAAGTTTTGGTAATCTACTAATATAATGGTGTCATTATGACTTTCCGATGATCAACCACTGACACTCCATTGAAAGAAATGACATAGAATGGTAATCTCGTACATAATGATGAATGAATATCAGACGTATACGGTAATCTGCAAACATTTTGACAGTTCCTTTGATTAGTTACCTACCATTACGACATCATTGCGCAGTTAGTGCTTTTAATAAGCTCGGTATTGGTATGTGGTAGAATACCACAATTCTATTACAAAAGCATTGACCGATCAATGATCGATCATTATAAATTAGCAGATTATGAACTTTTAGCAAAATGACAATGGGATAGTGTTGGAAATTTTAAAAATAGCAGACTTGGGCCCCAGGTGTCCGTTTGCGTGACCAGTTCGGACGTGTGGAGACTCTGGTGTCTATATAGTGCCTAATTTGGTAGCTTAGGGCTATATTTCGCCAGGACATCATGGCGACGCAACTGGTCGCGCCACCATGGTGTCCCGGGGAAATATAGCCCTAAGGGTTTTTTCTTTTAAGGAACCCCAAAAATTAACAAAGAGGGCTTCAGAAGCACCAGTTCACTAATCTTGTTTTGATGTAACCCAAACACAATTAGGATACAAATAGGGACAGGATATAAGATCTTAAGCGTAATCAGATAACAAACAATAACGAATAAAATATGTTAATTTTATTCAGAGTCGATCTGGTCGTTAATACGAGGGTATTAATGGAGCCTACTTTGTAACGGTTTAGATTAACGAAGTTGGGTTAATAGCCTTATCATTAATTGGCTTTTCAATTAATTAAGTAGGGGACTTTGAGAAATTGATATAACGATATGGTGAACTAAGCGAGGAAGGTTAGAACCGTTTTTTAAAGATTGATAATTATCAAATAATTACTTCGGTTCTGGGGGGAAGCGAACGGAAATGACAGGCTATTACAGACTGAAATTCATCCGTGTTGTATGTTACTTAATTTATTTATTTACTAACTGGCCCGGCGAACTTCACACCGCCTAACAGTTAATTAATTTAGTATATCTTTCGGTATAGTCAACCTGAGTCAACCGATTGCGATGAAACAAATATTAAATAATATATCTAGTAGGGCTTTCAATACCGGTATTACGGGATCCCGTAATACCGTGATCACGGATATATTTTGGTCTTTTTTCAATCACGGTATTGACGAGCCAATACCGTCATTACGGTATTACAATCTATTATTATCTTTTATTGAGTTTTGTTGTAATAAGTAGCAGGAAATTGTATGATATAATATAAATTACGATGTAATATTATTCTCACACTTGTATTTAGCACCAACTCTTATCTTCAGCTCACCCGCCCGCACCTTGCTGAGACCTGTTTCTGAGTCGAGCGAGCCTAAAGGGCCTATTACACTATGCGTTATTTAGCACACGATATTCAGACTCGTCTTTGTTTTCTTTGCGAGTAAGACAGTCTGACCCTTGTTACCCATAGACTAGATACGTCGAACCATAGACTAAAACCGTCTGAAAAACGCTTAGTGTAATAGGCCCTATACGACGTTATTGTTTTGTTAGTCAGTATCGCAAAGGCGCTCGGGTAACATGTGCATGTGAACTTGGTCATTGTGTATTTTTGATAAGTTTGTGATCTTAACGAGCAACATGACAACACCTGTAATATTAATACTTGTATTTACTGGGGTTTGTCTAATTCTTAATGGATCCCGCGATCGTATTTATTTGTCGTATCTGATGACGTGTCACGAATTCACAACAGATTAAAGCATCTAAAATTGTGGCATTTTCCTCTTTGATTAATGTCATTTTTACTTTAACGAATCACGTTATCCATTAGGTCTACAATTAAATAGTAAAAATTTAAAATTTGAGCGGTTTGAAAAACAAAGCCACATCTTTGTTTTCAACTTCTATTATTAATTTTGCCTAATTAGTACATATTAACTACTTTCGTGTACGAAAAAACAGTTAGTTATAGAAATCAGATATCAGAAACGTTTATTTCAAATATATTAATTACAGGCACTTTTGAATTGTGAAAATGTCCGTCAGTCAAACAAGTGAAGCTAAATTACACGTTCCAAAGTGTAGATCTCTATGGAGAAGAACGTGCAAGAAACTCCATGGAAACTCTTTTAATTCATATTGAGTTACATGAATCTTCGTTACATATTTCTTGTTGCTTCTATTAGGTGAGCACAATGAAGATAAATAATAAAAATACAACAAGTACATGGGAAATATTCTGATAATAATAAGAAAGACACGAATCTTGACACTTGCTGACTTCTAAGGGCAGTCTAGGTACTTATCGAATGTATCAGTCAGTAATCAATAGATACAGCAGCGCCATGCTTACTTGAACCTTATTAGAACTGCGTTTGATCTTTATTAGAATTGTCGTAAACAAGTGACAGCGTCAAGTAAGCATAACTTTACGCAGATCTATGGTTTTAACCTACCTTATTTGCTAAGCGCCGGTTAACAATAGGTACGGCACCGCCATGCTTACTAGAACCTTATTAGAACGATTAAGAGAGAATAAAGATTGATTCGAAAACTAAAAAAAAGTTTTTAAATGGTTTCATTAATGTCCTAATTAAAGTTCCTAGAGAAGGGTTTACAGTCTAGCACTAGATTAAAAATTAAAAAAAAAAAACTTGAGTTCAATACCGTGATCACGTGATCACGGTATTGAATTTATGCTAATACCGGTATTGGTACCGGTATTGAAAAAATCCGGTATTTGAAAGCCCTAATATCTAGTTACACACAATTTTAATGTATAAAAGTTATCTACATCGATTTCGTACATTTTACGTGACGCGCGCACAACATAAAACTTCTTCATATTTATTATAAGTATAGATTTGTTAATTAATTTATTTGAGGTTATAACTATGATGTTTACTTCTTTATTACAAAATTTTGGCTGGAAATAAGATTAAATATAAAAATTTGATCAACTGAACGTTATATAAAAAGAGTAGGCAATATAAAAATTATATGAATTAACGTTATATTAAGTGGCAATGGGCAGGCCACATTGCTCGCAGAACAGATGGCCGTTGGGGCCGAAAGGTTTTGGAGTGGCGACCGCGTACCGGAAGACGCAGCGTTGGAAGGCCTCCTACAAGGTGGACCGATGACCTGGTGAAGGTAGCGGGAAACCGATGGATGCGGGACGCACAGGAACGTTCGATGTGGCGACGCTTGGGGGAGGCCTATGTCCAACAGTGGATGTGTATCGGCTGAAATGATGAGCAAAAGAAGGTTATATTAAAGAACACATAAAATTAGGTTATTTATTTTTTAACATATGAAAATTATATCATATGAACGTTATACCAACTGATTTTATACTATGTGTCACGATGTACAGTAAGGTTATACCGCTAAAACATCACAGGAAATAATCCTTTCAACTCATTTAAAATCCCAACATACAAACAATTATTTTAAACAAAACATTCAAAGTGTCGTAACACAGCAAAGCATAACAGAGCGCAGTATACCACAGCGTAACATAGCAGTATAAAATCCAGCATATTCGTGTGCAGACACGGAGTAATGAAACCGCATTGGGGTCGCAAACAGTGACAACTTAATTAATACGCGTTGTAAAGAATAATCACTACGTTCTGCAGTTGGCACCACTGATTTTGAAGTAAAGTGTGTTTTAGTTTTAAAAATGTAGAAGGATTTTATTCTAACAATCTTTCTATCTATATCTACAACATTATTTTTAGTATTCGCGAAACCTGAACATAATTTGACTGACCTTTTGGTCTAGTGGTTAGGGGCCTTGACTGCTATGCCGGATATCGTGGGTTCGATTCCCACCCAGGACCAATGTTTATGTGATGAGCATAATCATTTGTTCTGTGTCTGGGTGTAATTTATCTATAATATGTATGTATTTAGAAATATATAAGTATGTTTGTCAGTTGTCTAGTACTCATAACACAACCTCTGCTTAGCTTGGGACTAGACGGCGTTGTGTGATAGTTGTGGAATATTATATTATATTATAGGGTGACTGGCAATTAGTGTATGATACTTAAACACGTGATTGTGCTCATGATAATAAACAACTTTTGTTATGGGTGCAAAGTAAATAAATAAAATTTCTTTGGGAAAGTTGTCTGTATCATATGTACAATCACGTATATAATTTATCGATCACTAATTACCAGTCACGCTATATAGGGTGGCTGGTAATTAGTGACCGATACTTACGATAAACACGTGATTGTGCTCATGATAACAATTTTTTTTTACTATGGGAGCAAAGCCGAAATCGCGAAAAAAATATCAGCTGTTCAGTACATTAAGCAAAAATAAATGTACTGAACAGCTGATTTTTTTTTCGCTATTTCGGCTTTGCTCCCATAGTAAAAAAAAAAATGTTATCATGAGCACAATCACGTGTTTATCGTAAGTATCGGTCACTAATTACCAGCCACCCTATAATATAATAGTCTCTTTAAAACCAGTGACTGAATGGATTCCAATAGCTTTTACACCATGTTATATTTTTTCCCTAAATATTTTAAAACTAGCTTTTGCCATAAAGTATAGCCTGTGGCACTCAGAAATAAAGCAGTTTTCAACGTGTGACAAAATTTTAGCAATCAGACCAGTGCTTTCAGAGATTACCTCATACAAACAAAAAAAAACAAACTTTACCTCTTTATAATACTCGTATTAGTGTAGATGTCGAACACAACCGACACTAAGTACAACACAGGTTACGGCAGGTCATAGCAGGAATTAGGCGCCAACGAACAGCTGGATGCAAGTGCAAAATAATCCCACAGTCTCCTGGATGATCCGGTGACCATGTATTTTTGCTGACATAACAAGCTTATAACTTTGTGATTTTTTATGATACAGTTATGAAATTTTTTACATGGATTGTTTACATAAAAATACTAGACGCGTGTTTCGGGTTTTGTGTAAACTAAAACTAATGTTGTTAAGGAGAAACTGACTGACTGACATATCAAAGTATATGGGAGGAGAGGAGGGAGGAGTTAAATGCACATATACCCATACTGCCACTTGCACCCGCATAGAGCCCCACTAACCTTTAAAACCATTTTATTTGCCAAATATTGATTTATTTTCATAAGCTATGAGTATTTTGAAAAATAATTCAGCAATTTTTTGTGTAAACTTAATTCTAAAAATTAAAGTCGTTTGAAATGAGTAAAGAAAACAAGCAAAAAATATCATGTTATTAATTTCTTTTTGTATGTTGATAATGTTGAATATGAATCTATTAAGAACATATATATTTTTTTAATCTATTAACCCTGCTGTTGCCGATGAGTAGGTTTCACAAAGTGAGTTTTTTTTGTCACTAAATGGGAGCAAGGGTCAAAAAGGTCTGACACTCTCTCTTATACTACCCAAAGGGAGAAGTTGTTGAGGATTCAACACCTCAAAAAAGACTGCTACGTCGTAGCAGCTTGACACCGCTACGGTGGCTACGAGCCTACGAGGCTACGCTTTCGTAGCAAGCAAAGCTAAGTGTGAAGCCATTATTTTATTCACAAGTCTTGTTCTTGTATTTTTTGGTCAAATTATTATTTACCATACCTTAAGAGGATCTTGATAAAGAGACGTATCAGCAATGAGAATAGTCAAAAAGAACTAATTGCGTGGGATTATATGTTACCGAAATAACGCTTGGTAAATTCTGAATATTTTGGACTTTAGACAATGACTAAAAACAATAACAATACTTTTCACGCCTAAAAGTTTTTGACAGCTTTTGTGAAAAATGTATGGTAGAATTGATAGGAGCTTTCAAATAGTCATGCGATCAATCACGTTTTGGTATCTAGCCGGTGTCATGTTAAAAAATAAGAGTATTTAGTTTTCGAACTAACTGTTAGTTACTACGTTTTCAATTAGAACGCGATGGATGAGACATATTCTAATATTGCAGTAAATAGTCTGTCTAGTAAGTTAAAAAATAAAGTATCTAGCAAATATACTGAATCAACAAGCTTCGCTAAGGTAGTTAAGCTTTTTTTTATTATGTCAATTTTAATTTAATATAATATAATAACTTAATTAATTTTAAAAATATTTTTGACATTACAGTTTTATCGCGATTTTTAACTGTACTGTACTCAGATAATTTATAATGGGTTACCTAGTCAGCTAACGATGTTATTTTATATAACTAAATATGATTTAAAAAAAAACAAGACGAAAATATAACTTTTGGTTTTGCTGAAATCTCTCAGCTAAACCGACATACATGTTTACTGGTTTTCATACTACCGCTTTTACGCGTTTATAGCGTTATTACACATTTTTTATTACATATTTTGGAAACAAAGATATCTTGTGGATTAATATCCACATCTATACATATCTATTTATATTGTCTAAATAATTCTAGGTGTCTATTAATATCAATTTATACATTTGTGTAAAAGTAATCCAGTAAAGACCTCTAAAATTCTGCTACTTGGCATTAGCTTTGTCCCTTCATAATGTACACAAAAAAATATTTTTTTTTTTTACTTTTTCAATAGTATTCTTGCAATCAAGATTTTAAATGACGATTTACTACATTTCTTTAAAAAAGAGCAGAGAGTAAGGTGGAGACCAGAGATTTACGGTTATTTCACTATTTTCGCAATGCCTTTTTATTAACCTTTCAGATACCGTCAATTCGAGACACAATAGTAAGACAATAGATGCGCGAACGCCGACGTTCGCTTAAGGTTTAATGAACTAAACATTGCGTTAGATGAACCGGCAAGCTTTTAAACTATTCTCAGGTTGACGACAGACGAGTGGGGAAGCACACTTAGGACACTACGCACCGTCAACGAGGAAGGAACAGAACAACCTTGCCAAAAAACTATATAAAAGAAACAATCTCAGGATTTACAATACTCGCAAAAAAATCTCTCACAACCCAAAATAAAAATCTTTCCATTCAACAAACCTGACCCTTTAGTCCGAATGAATACCACATTCAACTCCATACAAACCAGGCAAGAAATCACTGAGAATATTCCATTTTCTCGAATCAATGACGCCGGAGGGCATTCATTAATCAAAAGCTCGGTATTACGAACTAAATAGCCGGTTTCATACATAAATAGATGATTGCGACGAAGTGATAGCTTTGTGATGAATGGCCTGGGACCTTACTGCTTAACAAACGTCTGTTTATAACTGATTTGTTATTAAGATTTACTTTGGAAGTCGAGTGAAATAAGATTTGTGTCGTGGCTAACCATTACAGCACTAAATTGATATCTAAATATCAATTTTGTGCTGTAATGGCGACAATTTGCTTTTAAATACTTTCTCCATACCGGAGTTTACTTTTGTATCACAAATATATTCCAGACCCGGAACTACAATTAATATTGAGTGTCTGTTGGCCATACAAACATTTGTTTCATGCACCAAGTAATCAAACACTCGACGCGCAGCGCATCAGTCTATTGACTACTGCAACAACCATGGCGTCGTTGGTAAGCGTTCATTCTTATTGATTAGATTTTCTGTGATTTAGGAGTTATAATCTACTAGGTATACAATTCTATATACTACTACATTTCTTCTTCTTCTTCTTCTTGTCCTTATCCCATATTACTTGGGGTCGGCGCAACACGTTTTCTTCTTCCATTCTGTCTTGTCACCCGTCAAACTATCACTAACTCCCTTTTCTTTCATATCACTTCTCACATAATCCATCCATCTTTTTTCCGGCCTTCCTCTCCCTCTCCATCCATTACTATATACTACTACATTTAATAATATTTTTTTTTCCAGTTTTACATATTGGTTCTTTAGTTATTTTTTCCCAGCCTAGTTTTCCTTTTTTTCATTTCGTTTTACACAATTGGCTAGTTTGAATCGCGAACGTGATCAGATCGTCATACTATCTTTGCCGCAGTTGACTGTTACGCTTGACCACTTTTGTTACCTTGCTTTGACCACCTCACTATTTTGCTTAGATGTAACCTATTCAATCTTGATTTATAGAAAACTCAGACACTGGTAGGGAACTCCACTCCATATCTGCACGCAAAATGAATGAGTTCCCAAAACATTTTGTGTCAGTACCATATGTAGCACTGTGGTACCGGTAGCATATCGCCATACGTTTGGTAGTCCAATGAGCCGTACGTCAGATCAGCAAGTTGGCATCAATGCTTACAATGATTGAATGAGACCAACCTAGACGGCAACGTCCTCTCTTCTTCAGAGACAAATTTCGACGAATCAAATTATTTGAAATGGCTTGCTCCTTCAGTCCTTACAAGTTTACAGCCTGAACCTGTGAGAGCACTAAAAACACAATACAAAGACTACTTTATCTTCATAAAGTCTTTTGAACCAATTCATGAAAGTTGATCATTTTCGCGCCAAATGAAACGGCGAAAATGGCGGCCGATTTCCCTGGAGATGTTTTGATTCGTCTGTTAAAGGTTACTTGTTTGAAGTTTATTCAACTTGATTAATGTTTTGTTCGTTATAGACTACGCAGCATTGATTTACTTTGTTGTGGAAGAATGATGAAATTTATTCTGAATGAATTCTGATCGAGGGGTTTTACATGAATAATTTTTGTATTTGCTTTGTTTACACACTTATAAATGTGCCTAACCGTATGTCTTATTTCATTGTGAGTATACATAACCTACAAAACGACTATATTATTTTCTTTACGGTTAATTCGTATGTTCATTTAATTTATTTGTTTAGTACCTAAACTTAAATACAATAAATTAGATTTTTTTTACACTCAACACGATCAGTTTTAACAACTGATAAACATACTTATATATTTCTAAATACATACATATTGTGGATAAATTACAACCAGACACAGAACAAATGAACGTGCTCATCACACAAATATTTTTATGGGAGGAAATCGAACCCCACGACCTCCGGCATAGCAGTCAGCGCCACTAACCACTAGATTAACAAGCCTGTCAATTATTTCCAGGTTTTTATTTTTGCTAAAAGAATATAGTCTTATATTTTATTTTGGTCCTTCGCGCCGGATCTGTCACGCGTAATAGTCGCTATCATATTTCTGGCCATATGCATTCATTCCTACTATCATGCATGCCTTTTATGTGTATATTTGAATTCTAAATTCGCAATATTTATCGAGTTTTGGAATAATCGTAACAAATGTGATTTATTTGGCGTTTTTAGCGGCGGATGGTACGGGACCCTTCGTGCGCGATTTCAACTTGCACTTCGCCAGTTTTTGGTGATTTTTTAAATTGATATAAACTAGTGCTTGACTGCGATCCCATCCGATGGTAAGCAGTGATGCAACCCTTGATGGTGAGGCGCACTAGTTTATTAAGAGGCTATACACTCTAGCCTTGAAAACACCCAAATTATAATCGGACGGGAAGAATAAATACTTGACTGGCCTGTTGGTCAAGTGGTTAGTGGCCCTGACTGCTATGCCGGAGATAATGAGTTCGATTTCCACCCAGGACAAATATTTGTGTGATGAGTCATTTGTTCTGTGTCTGGATGTAATTTGTCTATAATATAATATTTTTTATATATTTAGAAATATATAAACATGTTTATCAGTTGCCTAGTACTCATAACACAGGCTCTGCTTAGCTTGGGACTAGACGGCGTTGTGTGATAGTTGTGGAATATTATTATTATTATAAAGACAGAATAAATACAAACATGGCCAGACACAGCAATTCATGAGTCAATTTCTTAACCAACTCTTTAAACAAATTAAAATTCAAGTTCACACCACCGTCTCGTTTTAATAAGCTACAGTATTTCTAAATAATCTTGTAAACATTGTTAGTAATATTGTGGTCCTTGGTTCAATATTACGCCAAGCTTCGAGACCGCAGACTGTTGCTGCGGGGCTAAAACCTCGCCTTATTTGTTTGTTATACATTAAACGGATATAATAACAAACCTCTAATAATGTCTAGTCATCTCTAAGGCAGCTTTTCTATTAGATTATTGCGAGGTAGCTAGACGATGAGCGAGGGAAAAACTAATCAACAGCATCTCTTTTTTATATCTGGCTGGTATCTTTTTCTAGCATTAAAATGTCGCTTTCTGTATCTATGTTTATTCTAATGAATAATTCCTTCTAATCTCTAAACCGACTGCGAACAAAGGTTGGCCGCCATAAAAAAAATCTGGTCAAATATAGCTTTCTCGACTCATCTCTTGCACAGTGCCAGTGTGGAGCCTTTCCACAGGATATGCACCACCTTCTGTGCTGCCTATGTTGCATAACCACCTGCAGTTTTCAGGATCTATACGAGGCCAACAATAGAGGCCGTACAGCTTGCCAAATTGGTCAGAAAAAGTATAGTTTGAGAGTATTGACACGAAAAGAAGAAGATTCCTACTAAACCACACAACAAATATTGACGCGATTTTCACTAATACTTGTAAATAGAGCAATAAATGAGAACTGTTTATGTACAGAGGAATGTGTATGAGCGATATGTGCATAGGACACGGGTAATCGCACAGGTGAAAAATTCGCTACCCATCTTTATAGCTTTTCACTCAACATTGCACTACGGGATGGTAAAAAAGAGTTATCGCAGCCCCTGGCAACTGAAGGGATACTAGTAAATTTTACAGTTAGTAAAACTCTGACGGTGCCTTCTTGCTCTACCAAGAGCAGGAGAAGTTTTCTGATGATTACCCACTTAAAAAAAGTTACACATTACAGCTACTCATCCCCGCACCGCTTCGCTACCTCGCACATCTTTGATAGAAAAGCACCCTAAAGATAGTAACATGGCGCCCGTTTTGTTGTTCGCTGACTCAGCACAAATAAGAGCATTGCTATCGTCTTCTAACAGGCTGGGAGAGAAAGAGACAAAAGGTGCGAGCTGTCAAATTAGTTACAGTTTAAACTTCAACGCTTGATGGAAATCCCAGTTCATCGTTTGGCTGTTTTGTTTACGTTCATCCTTGACTTGTATTAGCGACCCGACCCTGTTTTTACGTGTTGGCAATTTGACAAAACATATAAATTCCATAATAATTGTTTGTAAGCGCAATATAATAATAATAGTAAATTAATTAATTTCTCATCACAAATGCAATATGATGAACAAAAATACTTAATCTAAATAACTTAAACATTTGTGAGAGACCGATTTCCGAAATAGGTCAAGAAAATACTTGTGTTACGGTTCACTACAGCACAATATGAATCAGCTTTCCGTCAAGAATCTAGAAAAATGATATGGCTCCCATAGACAGACCCTCCAGTTAATAATGATTTTACACAGTTTAATTAAAATAAAAGAAAAGATTAAAAAAAAAAATAGGAGAAAACCGACGAAAAATTCCACCACTGGGGGTCCAGAACCATGTGCTAGATCCACCACGAACCCAGTACATGACACATTCGTTCGTGCGTCGATGTCGAAGACAGGCTGTACAGAAATAGATAATAATAAGTACGTTTATTAAAAAAAAAATCATTTTTTTGACTTCGTTACCGATGAGAAAAGTTCCCAAAACGCTGGCAACATTGCCACGTAGAGTAACAATGCTGATTAATAATAATAACCCTGAATTTACTGTGCTCGCACACGGGCAACAAAAAAAAGCCGCCACAAAAAAGCTAGAAGCAGTCACAAAAAAAAAAGCTGGAAGCGGCCACAAAAAAGCTAAAGCGCGCGACAGCTTGTGGCCGGAGAAGCTTGAAGCGGCTTCTAGACTTTTTTTTTGTGGGGGCACCGCCGCATACGAGCCACAAAAAAGGCTGCCACGAAAAGAAGCTTGAAGCGGCTTTTTTTGTGGCCCGTGTGCGGGGATACGTGTTTGAAAAAAATCTTTTCTGTGCCCAAAACACTGGTAACACTGCCACGATGAATAGCAATGCTGATTGATAATAATAATAACCCAGAACTTAGTTTCTTCAGCACAATAATCACTTTTTGTTTTCTCAATCTTTCTATGAAATCACTTCCGCTTTCCCCGAGCCATAGCTAATGATTCGGTTAACATCGGCTATTTTCGGCAAACCCCGAAGTATCGTCACGTACATAAGTGTAGACGCTTCCGCTATCGGCAAATTGATCGGAACGTGTAGACAACCAGGGACTGTCATTTACGATAAAATTAACCTTTATGATATTCTCTTTTCAACTTTTTTCCCTACGTATTTAAGTTTAATATTGATTGGATCGGAAATTGCGGCACTAAAAGGCTGTAAAAATATTTTATGGGTCCATTAGTTGTTAATTTATGCTTGAAAAATCAATTTGTGTGTTCAAAGTGACTGTGGAGCAAGCATTTTCCGTAAAATAATGTGAACAATGGGTAAATTAATTGAATTCTCGTTTAGAAGGAAATTAATTGCTGTTTTCTGCGTACTTTTTTTTTGACGTGAGATATTATCCAATGATTTCTCCTTCTCTAGGTTGGAGAGGAAGGGTTTGTTAGACTTTTAGTGACTAATACCCATTCTTAAAATATGTTCCTTTTTTTTGTTTAACAGGACCCTGGGCTTGCCTTTCGGTATCTAACCTATGGTCCCAGTAGGCTTCGGATCTTCTGGGCCCCTACTATTTGGTTGACATCTCTTTGAGGCACGTGTGAAACACTACGCTCCGTCGACGACTCGAGCTCGGTCTGGACGGTTCCTGGACTGCCGGACGGCGAGATACTCATTGCTCACCATACGCCTATGGTGGTTGGTAATCAGGCGTGAGGAAGGCGGTTCTTTCACGCATATGGCCGCCTCCTTCGCTAGCATTATTGTTTCGCAGAAGGAGGCCACCGCTTGCCATTCCTCCTCACTCTGGACTGGGCCTGTACCAGGGCCCATCGCGAGAGGTCGTTGGCCGAGGAAACGGCGGCGTTCCGCCCAAGCGAGGCATACCTCTCTCCGGCACCCGGGCGGATTTTTTCTATATCGGAGGTAATCAAAATGAGTTTTAAAGTTTTAATTGATTTCAAAGAGTTATGAATCACTTCTTATCAAACTGATTCGAACTAGTTATGGATATTAATTCAATTTAGTTAGTACTGGCTACGTGCGACGACGTGCAACAGTGCCCGGGCATTGCGGGCAAAGCTTATCTCAATCCCTTCCGGGGCAAACTCGGTAAACATTGCCCATGCCCGGGCAGGCGGGCATTATATGGCAAATTGATTGCCCGATACAATAGCGTAGCAGAGATACTTTTGATTGCTCGTATATGGGAGATACGATTATTTCCGCTTCGTTCAAAGTTTATCGGGTGATTCTGTTGTTATTAGATTATTAGTGGTCTATTGTAGTGGAGTGGAGTTCGTTATGTTGCTATTGTTCTTTGATATTTCTTAGGTTTTTCATCTTAATTCTTTATATACAAAACTTTAAAATAGTTTATAATGATTTGACCATTTATATACAAAGGCGAGCCTAACTCAATAATTAGTTTTCTGCCAGCACGCCTAGTTGAGTAACAGAGAGAGATTACAATCGAGGGTAGGTTCCAGGGTATAATTTAAACACAATGATAAAGTAGTATTTTACTGGTGAAAAAATTTTTAAAATCATCCAGAAAAAAAATACAAGTCGGTAAAAATTATATTTGCATAGATTTTAGCATAGATTTTTTTAGGTGCATGAAATAACACCAAAGACATAGCACGAAGAATTGCTAAACTTAAGTGGTAATGAGCAGGGCTCATTGCTCGCAGAACAGATGGCCATTGGGGGCGAAAGGTTCTGGAATGGCGACCACGTACCGGAAGACGAAGGCACCGATGACCGGGTAAAGTTTGCGGGAAACCGATGAACTCGAGACGCACAGGATCGTTAATTGAGGCGACACTTGGGGGAGGCTTATGTCCAACAGTGGACGTATATCAGCTGAAATGATGCAGAACAGAAGAAGCCAAATCTTTCCTCCATATAATGTTAGTACCTATAGATTAAGTCAGTTTTTAAAAAAGGATCTCTTTAATTTTCTTCTTAAAATCATCAAGGGCTATCGCGAAGGAAGTGTAGGAGAGAGTTCCAGAGATGCACTGCAGTTACAGAAAAGGACCCATCATTGCAATTCATTGCGAAATATTTTTGGTTGCGATGATTGGGGAAATAACAAAAATATAGTACCTACATGAAAGACTTAAATATTAGCTAACTACGAGTATTTATAATCTAACTACGTCATTACAAGCGTTCTGGGTACTTTTCCTATCGACAGCACTGCGGATGAATTTTTGATGTCCAATGATATCTTTTTTTATAGGTACACGTTTCTTTCTATGGACAAACGTGTGTTTGTGTTCTTTTTTCTTTTTGAGATAAGGATTATGTAATGAATTGTTCCGCTCGCCCCTAGAGGGCGTGTCAAACTTTTACTAACTAAAACCATACCTATGCTCCTTCAGTTGCTTTTTACGTTCCAGGACCACTAGTTTCCATTACGGAAGTCAACCCACGGACCCAGCAGGCTTCAGCCCTGGTCCACGATCCACGATAAAAGGAAACTCGCGGTCCTAGAACTTAAAGAGCAACAGAAGAACAGGTGTGATTTTAGTTAGTGTTAGTCTGACACACCCTCGCATTTCATCCTAAAGCAAGAGAAGTTATAGAATGGTTTTCCACCTCCAAAAAAACTCATCATCATCATCATCAGCCTTTTTAATGTTCCCACTAGGCCTCCTCTCTAGGAGAGGAAATGGGCCGTAATCCACCACGCGGGCCCCAGTGCGGCTTGGTGAATGTCACATGTCTTCGAATTTTTGGTTCTAGGACATGCCGGTTTCCTCACGATGTTTTTTCACTGTTTTGAGAGCAGTGGTGATGAAATAAATTACACAAAGTAATGCGCCTGGCTGGGTTCGAAGCCGTGACCTACAACTCGTAAGTCAAGGCCACCACTGCTCTATAAAAAAACTGGATTGGGGGGAGGGGGTTAGGACCATAACCCGTCACGCTGGTCCAGTGTGTGTTGGCGGGTCGTCATATAGTCGCCGATGTTAAATAGGTATAGAAAATGTAATGCCAATGATAAAGATAGCCACTCAAAAATGCCACAGAAGTCCTCCAACCCAGCTTCCTAACACACACAAAACTACACATAAAACCTCATTACTTTTTACTGGCCAGCTCCAATAGGCCTCTTAACCGACATGGGCGCGCGGAAATTCCATATATAACCAGAGAGATTTACGCCCATAAAACGCACGTTAATTTGGTGATTCACGGACGTTTACGTCACAAGGGGAGGCGCGAAATGGTTTGTATTTAGACATCTTGATACATTCTACTCTCTGTGGGGAAAAAGGGGATAAAAGCATCCGTTTGAGTGAAAAATTACTACCGATTTGGTTTGGAATGTGGAACGGTTTGCGTTAATTGAAATTGGTGGAGCATTGATGTAATTTGGTTACTGTCTTATTCTATTTGAGAGAGGTTTTCCCACTTTGAGTTACTGCGATCGTGTTATATCTTACATTTTGGTACAATGGGAAAAAAAATGTCGTACGTAGTCTCTGTCGTGTGGAGGCCATAATTTCAATTAGGTTTATTTTGATAAAGAGATAAACATGTACTTAAGATGTCCCATTCAAATAGAACTCAATGTCGTATCTACTTAAATACGGGGTCATTTTGACCTCGTATTTAAGAAATGAAAATAGAATCCAGTGTAGTATCTATTCAAATACGGGGTCACTTTGACCTCGTACTTTAGTTTGTTTTTGTATTTTCTTAAACGTTACGGGTTCTAATAAACCCCGTACAACGAGGTCTTAAACGCCCCGTACCACAGAAATGAAAATAATACAAAAACGAGTGCCGTGTCAAAGTGATAAGTAAGCAGCTTACGGATCAGACAAATATTAATTATTTCTTTTCTCTTATATCAACCTAAATCAATATCATTATACCCATATCGTATCTATGTCTATTTATATGAACAACACAAATTAGCAATTTAATTAATATATTCGCTATCAAGGATTAATTATGGTTTCAATTATCCGTGATCCCCGCTGTCCCCGGCGCCCAGTAAACTGTTTCCCTTTATAACTTTTTTAATTAATTTGGTAAATGTGAAAAAGGATTCTCCTTCGCTAGGTTGTCTTTCTAATTGGAAGTTTTACGGTAAAGATATAATGAGTTTATTTGTTTCATTATGATATTTGAATGTGCCTCATTGATGACTGATTTAGATAAGAAATCATCATCATTATCATTTCAGGCGAAAGACGTCCATTGTTGGACATAGGCCTTCCCCAAGTGTCGCCATAATGACCGGTCCTGTGCGTCTCGCACCCATTGGATTCCCGCGACCCTTGTGGGTGGGAAATAATCCAGTGACATCTTCCGATTTCGGGCGAAGCGAGAGGGCGTGACAGACTTTTACTGACTAAACCCACTCGGTTTCTCCTTTTTTACCTTCGTTCCATGGCCCCGAGGTTCTCTTTCGCACAACCCCTAGCCCCAGTCCATTGATGACTGATGGTAAGCGATGATTTAGCTTGACATAAGCCCTATCATTGAATGTCGACATTACATAAAAAAGTTGCCATTGAAATAAACTTTATTTTAAACTGAATAACGTGTTTTCCAATAATGTTTTCATTTCTTTTAAATAAGCAGATGTTATTAGTTTCTGATCATGTAAGTAAATAAATTAACTCATCATCTTGACACGCCCAGCTCCGCCCAGAGCGGGAGGAATTAGTTGATTCTTTCCACCATTAAAAAAAAAATCATAATCTTGACAGGCTCTTTAATCTAGTTGCCAGTGGCATGACTGCTATGCCGGATATCGTGGGTTTGACTTCCACCCAGGTTTGTGAGATGAATACTATCAATTGTTCTGTGTTATGTAATATGAAATATTTATGTTTGTTTATTAGTCTAGTACTCATAGCACAAGCTCTGCTTAGTTTGGGACTAAATGGCGTTGTGTGAAAGATGAGGAATATAAAAATCAAAAAATTCAAAATCAATTTACAGGTCTTACTTTGCTTTTGTCATACTTTAATGTACTTTTGAAATCTAACGCCATAATGATACCCGTTGATTGCTATTCCAGCATTAGAAAGCCGTTCCATCAGCAGATAAGCTACCATAAACATAGAGTTTTAAATATGCAGTAGAACGGAACCAAGGCCTTTGGCTGGCATTTTGCCGACAACCATGATTCAATGGCTGAATAGCCTTTATGTTCAAGTTACTAACCGTACCTTCTTGACCTATAATTTTAGTTAGAACGTTCTTTACTGTATTACTGGTTATAACTAGTATCTGCACTTGTTTGAATTTACCGCAGTATAATACATAGAAATAAAGAAAATTGCGTTTGTCGGCATTACAAAAATAGAAATACCTTAATATTACAAAAGAGAAAAAAATTACAGTGAATAGTGCCAAAAGTGCCTCAGTGCCTAGATTAGTGCCATTCATCATCAACGATGAGCAGTGGTGGCCGAGTGCTTACGGCCCCGACTTACGGTCGCGGGTTCGAGCCCAGCCAGGCGCATTACTTTGTGTAATTTATTTCATCACCACTGCTCTCGAAACGGTGAAGGCAAAACATCGTGAGGAAACTGGCATGTCCTAGAACCAAAAATTCGAAGACATGTGACTTTCACCAACACGCACGGCCCGCGTGGTGGATTACAGCCCATTCCCTCTCCTAGACAGGAGGCTTGAGTCCCAACAGTGGGAACATTAAAAAGGCTGGTGATGATTTTTTTTTTGATGGGCAAAATCATCCAATGACAACCCCCGCTCTTGGGCGGAGCGGGAGATAGTGTCAAGCCTTCATACCGGGGCTCGAGCGCCCTTTCGGATAACCCTGGCCCCAGTAGGCTGGTGATGATTATGACCTACAACGATTGCATCACTGCTTACCATCAGATAGGATCACAGTTTAACACAAGTTCTAATCCTTTAAAATGCTCAGCACAATGCCCGATGGTATGATCTTACACTGAATTTCGACTGCAGCCCAAAAATGCCATAAGTTCAAAAACATAAAATACATGAAACAGTCTAAATGACTTTTGACGCAGGTTGTAGCTTGCCTACCAAATAATAGATAGCATTCTTGTATTTTCATAAAAAAAAAAGTTTATTTAATAACTATTCAAAATGATGACCAAACACAGACTAAAACTTAGACAAAATTATGCTCATAATAACTGTTATCTTTCATTAGTTACGAACACTTATTAATTTCTGCAGCTTACTACAAGTTTTTGGCCCGCCAAACTTTAGCAATCACCCTAAAACTGCTCTGCTCTCTTTAAAGTAAAGAGCAGACCATTCAACAAAGAAAATCTTTCCAGATTAAAAACATCATTTTCATAAGCGAATGCACTGAGAAAGACAAACTTGTCTGTGAAAATACTTGGTACAGTGGGAGCTACACAATGGCACAGAATGGTACAAAATGGCACAATGATGATTCGCCGAGCTCTCAATAACTGTGCCTTTGTATGTCTGCCATATCGTAGTGCGGACGTATGATTTGTGCTAGATAGTTTGCTGGTTGCCTACTATGAGTCTATGAGGTCCTAGTACTTTATTTTTTCTTTTGTAGGCACATTTTTGAGTTTTAATGTTTGTGTTGTGGTTGGAAATGTGAAACTACGAGAATCTAGATTAAGTATTTGTTTCGATTAGACTGTAACATAGTCTTTTAAGATAAAAATTATCTAATTTCTCCCAAAGGCTCGTCATCATCGTCATAAACATTTTAGCTTAAAGACGTCTACTGCTTACATAACATAGGCCTCTCCTAGTTGCTGCTACAACAACCGACCCTGCAGGTCTCTCATTAATCGAATTCTCTCTCCACCCTCATCAGATTATCAGTCCATACTCCATATTATGGGAGGCATTCCGACATTGCGTCTTCCAGTACGCGGTTGCTACTCTAGAAATTCCATACAAAGCAATTTTACAACGTAATAAATTCCGATTGGAATAGGCGCTATAATTATACACAACGCCACAATCGATGATACAATTTTCAAAATAATAATCGTAAAAAGTTTTCTTCTGCTAATTGATATTCCAGAAGATATATTTAAGCCATCTGTCAAATATACGTTAGCAGCTGACTCAGCAATTAAAGTACAATTAGTATAGGCACAGGAATGTTCTCCGCTAAGGTTCCTGAGTTTCGAGGAGTACCTACGTACCTATCTACCTACTTTAGGTACATAAGTTTATATTTCTACAGTATTTCATAGTAGAACAGGCGGAGCTCGTACAATATTCATCCACTTAAGCCACAAGGAGAAGATAAAGTAACTCTTAAAAACACTTTCATAACTTCAATTCATCCGGTGTAGTTGCCGCCTTTGTTCAACATTTTGCACTTTTATTTGACTAAGAAAGTAGCGCCGCAATGCTCAATGAATCTCCGTGCGTCAGCAACATTTTAATGTAGTCTGTACACCAGCTGCTATTGTAGATTAATCACAGAGTTTCTTCACTAAAATAAATAGAACAACGGCGTTGTATACTTCACGAAGTCCACAAATAGTTAGCTGTTCCGTTAATAGAATAAATACCAAATACACCGAAATAGTTTCTCATATTTACATTCGCAAACACAACTATTCTAAACGTCTTTATCAAACGGAAATCTTACATTTATTAATCGTCTAAAATTTGTTGTTTATGCAAAATAGTCTTCTGAAATAAACTAATTTATATCAAAGAACGTTTGACGCCACGTGCAAATAATAACACAACCGAGTGCCCAGCTGATGCACTGTAATAAACTGTTTGTGTTTGTTCCAGGTGGCAGTAACATTAGAGAATGGCGTCATCGGTGCGCAAATAGTGAGTGTGAGTGCGAGTGGGTGCGGGCGATGTGGCGGGCGCGCGCGTAGCCTCGCGCGGCATGGAGGAGGACGAGCGGAGGCTCTCGTTCCCGCCGCCGGCGCCGCTCAACTCGCCGGGCGAGGAGATCGACGGCTCGCGGCTGCTGAGCGAGATCGTGCGCACGCTCGAGGCCACCAACCCGGAGGCAGCGGCCCCACTGGTGGCGTCGCAGTCACGGGATGCGCTGCACGTGGAGGGCGAGAAGCCGCGGCGCGATGAGCTGCGGATCCCGTTGGAGGGCGTCACGTTCGCGCACGAGAACTGCGCGGGCGCGGCGGATCGGGACGGGCCACGCGCCGCCGTCACGCCGTTCACGCGCGAGTCGGCGCGGCGGGCGGGCTCCCGCGGCGCGCAGCTGGTGCGTGAGTTCGGCTTCATGCCGCGCCGGCGCCTCAGCGTGGAGGACGGCGCGCGCCTGCCCCGCAAATACGAGCCCTTCCCTCCCAAGCTGTACGGCCGGCCGCTCGAGGAGATCGACAACTTCATTTACGATGAGGTGAGTCTTTGACCCACATTTCTATCCAACAGCTTACTGTTCCATAACTTTCTGTAGCCGTGTGACTTCACAGAGTAACATTTAAAATATAGAGAACGCTTCACTGCAGTTGTTCCATTTTGCTGTCAATTCTCTTGACGCATAATAACTCAAAAGTTGCTCGTAATCATAAAAGTCTTTGTACGTTTCCTCTTTATGGAAATGGGTTGGAAATGGCACAGTTTCAGTCGCGATTTCGTTTAAGTTCAGCATATCTTTGGGTAGTCTATGCATTTTTGCTACCGGTAATAGGGACAGGTCGCCTTTTCCGTCGCGTAACGTTTTATATCGCTTCATACACGCACGTCACGTCAGACGGCGTCACGTATTCACTTACGTTTAGGGAATAAAGGAAATCTTTCGGAAAACATCGATGTGTTTGTTATAGTCAATTGAATAGATGGTGTGGTGTGATCAATACTTGCTTCTTTAGATAAGTGCTATCAGATTTCAATGTAACTGAGACGCTGTTTGTGACCATCTATATCTTTTAAGAGGAGATTATGATTCAGTAAATAAATACGTGTTCCGATCTATCACATTTTAATGAACATAGAACTTGACACTGAACAGCAAAATGCAAAAAATATTCCCTCTAGGATCAACTTAAGTAATTATAATATAAAAAATATAAACAAAAATATAAAACCATTTCATGAAAGAGACCTGTCGTAACAGCTTTTCACAATACGCACAAAATAACATAATCCGAAAAACAAACAAACAACGCAAAAACACTCCCTAATGACGAAACAAAGTGACTCGGAAATCTTTTCCGTATCCCATGACAAATGAAGCTCATTAGCGTTCAACCAATTTTTGTCACCCTCCTCAGGGACAAGTTGTTCGAATCTCCTTATCGAGCCATATCAGGAAGAATGGCGTAACTACCATCACTAATTTGCGCTTTTTGTAGTAACAGGTATCTATTTTTTTTTTTACTAATCACACTAGTATTACATCTTCTAGAATAGCAAATAGGATTTTTTATCTCGGGTGTATGTTCCCTTGGGACAATTTTTTCAATACGCGGGCAAAGCAGAAGTATTTATGTTAATATTGTTTTAAAAATGTTTATTCGTAAAACTACTGGTCTATTTATCACCACAGATAGACATAGGAATAATCACTTCTGTTCTGTGATTATCACTATTGACATATTATCATAAATACTTTTTAAAAAGGAGAGGAAAAATACCTTCACGAAAACAATACAAAATGGCGCTTACGACGTTTTTCCTGAAAATGCACGCTGTATTTACCAAAATAAAGGCTTTTACGACCATCTGTCGTAAAATCCACAGTATTGACATATTATCACAAATACTTTTAATTAGGAAAGGAAAAATCCCTTCTTGACAACATTGCGGAATATCGCTTACGACATTTCTCCTGAAAAGGCCCGTTGTATTAACCACCATTTACCACAATAATGTCTTTTAAGATGGTTGTAACATCCACAGGGGGGTACTAACATCTCGCGACGGTCGACCGCCATTTTGCTCTGACCCATTACAGATTCAGTTTGCCTTCCAAGGTGTTAGCACGTACAGGTCATTTCAGAGTGGTTGTTGACCATTTGATAGGTTTTCGTAACAAGTGGAGTTTGGACGACGTCAGATCGTAAAAAATAATGACTTAACGGCCGGACGTGTTGTGTAATGTTCAGTTAATCCCTCGTTAATTCGGATTTAAAATAGAATTTTCAATTTCTTTGTATTATGAGGTTGACAGAGGGGATTTTTTGATGGGACATTATCCAATCACTCTCCTGCTCTTGGGCAGTGTGGGGGGTGTGTAAGAATTTTACTAACTAAAATTCATTCCTATGTTCCCTCTTTGCCTTCATTCCATGGCCTCCGTAGGCTTCGACCAGTAACCGGACGGCCGGACGGCGAGCTACTTATTGCTCGTCGTCCGCAAGCCCACGAGGCTTTACATACATTATGCAACTCAACAATGTTCTACAATTCTACTATTATGGCGTGCTCGTGAGGGGGGGGGGGGGGTTCGACTGTCGCACGATTTTCAAAGGTGGAAGAATACTGTAAGAATGGATTCGAGTGAGCCTTAGAAATCATATTCTATTAGCGATAACATTTTCTCACGTGTCATTTCTGTGACGGTACGATTGGTGATGTGGTTAAGCGGTTACTGTAGCGCTGCGTGTTGCGGGTTCGATAAGTATTTGCATGAATGATAGTTTTTTTCCGGGTCTAGGTGTTTTGGGTATTAGGCACGGCAGTGCCCCCACCAAGGCATGCAAAAACTGGCACGGCTGTACCATTTTTTTTTTTCGAAACAGTTCAGGCCATTTTCAATCCCCTATTATTTCGTTGTATATAAAACTAGAACCCTGAATTTTGCAATAATCAAGCAGGCATTGTATAAACACGGTATATTTAAAATTTCACTCAATTTGAACCAGTACTTTAAGAATTATAACTGGTCAAAGTTTGTCACTGAAAGTCACTCACTGACTGACGAATCGTCAAAAGTCAAGGCACTTTTAACAGACATAGAAGCTTCAAATTTAGAATACCTACCATTAGTTTTATAACCGTTCGTTTTTTAGAAATTGCACATTATGCAATTTCGATACAGTTTCCTAGATGCACCAACTGCATAATTCACTTTATAATCCCATATAAATAGGATTTCAAAATTATATTAACAGTGAATGAATCAGTTTTTCTGTATATTTATAAAATAAAAGAATCTACAAAAAGAAATGAGATAACATCAAAAACTTATCTCGTAAAAAACCACGGCAAATTTAAAAAGAAAATTAAATTTAAAGCACTTATAATTGAAATAAAAAAGAATTAAGAAGCTTAAAATTTTTAATTTTTCAAAGAGAAAAGCGGACGTCGAAAAACAAGCACTTTACTTCCGCTCTAACTAATCTAAAATTCTCTGAGACAAAGCTTGCATGCACTTCCTCACTTAAGCCTAACTTAACTTAAACTTAAGACGTCTCCACACGTACTCGGCGATGTTAGCACTTGTTCGCAAAGCTGGAAGGTGTCTTATCGCGGCTGCCCCACCGGCTTATCAGATCAGTCGGCCTCACTTGTTGCACAGTGAAGTGAAGTGAGGGTCCCTTGATTTTGTTGGATTGACGTTTATGACTAGCTTGTACCAGCGGCTTCGTTTGTGTGAAAACTGATTTCTCTATAGCATTTTTGGAACCACGTTTTAACTCCTTAGTAGGAGGTTAATTTTGAAAAATCCTTTCTTATTCTTTGAAATTAAGAAGTGACTCTTTATGGTGGGGATTGGATTGGATGTTTATGAGAAAAAAAAGCGAGTCAGGACTTTATCATTTATATATACAGTTAAATATGGATTTATTCCGTTCTATTACCAAAAAATACTAGATGTTTTTTTTATCCTTTTTATTTTCCGTTCCGAACAAATAATAACAACTTGAATTTGGAACAGTCAGCTCAGGCAAACCTAATCAGAATATATTTTTAACACGAGTGAAAACAATTACTAGTGGTATTATTTGTTGGTATTGAAATAGAATAAATCGATGTACATGAATGGATCTGCCTGGAAATGCCCTCGTAAATCTGTGTGATTCTTTTCTCAAAAAAACTTCTTTAGACATTAACTTATGTGGTTCTAATATGACTGGAAACCGACATGACAAAAGTAGACCAACTCATGTTTTTGTCTTCACTTTCACATAAGAAACCGGAAGAGTTTGGAGTTCAATTGATCTTTGATTGACAACCTACGTATGTGTAGCAAAGTTAAACACAGTTGAAGTCTTTAGGTGACCCATATTTTGGTCAGCTGGTTGGATATTAACAAGTAAACAAGGTCTTTCAATGTTTTAGATAAACTCTCTAAATTATTAAATTTCATTGTAGAGGTGAAAATTTTAAATATATATTTTTTTAAAACGTAAGATGCGTTTAACCCCACTTAAATTCACATACACAAGACACCCAGACCCGGAAGTGTCTATGATCTGTGGGCTATGTTACTCCTTATTACATCAGCTTCCTGCCAAAAAAAGCCCCGTCTAAATCGGTCAAGCCATTTCAGAAATTAGCCCGGACAAACAGACAAACAAAAATTGTAAAAAAAAAAATATTTTTGTGTATGTGCTGTATATATATTCATATGCATGTAGTAAAAATCAGTTATATGTATAGATAGTTTAGGGCGGGAAACAAACCCGTGGCATGCAGCACAGCAATCGTTCAACCACTGCACCAACCGTGTCGAATCAACACTGCACCACTTAACTATAAAATTGGTAATTGTATGTATCTAAGTTTTCTTTTTCTTCTTCCTGCCCTTATCCCATATTACTTGGGGTCGGCGTCTATAATTTACATCACGTAATCTACATGTATACCTACTCTTATGCCTTGATCACACGTACCGAGTAAAAGGGCGAGACAGTAAAATGTTGCTCAGCCGAGACAGTGATGTAAGCGATTTGTAAAGATAAACTCTCGGCCGAGCACTTGGCGCTGTGTTTACACGTATCGAGTACTCGGCCGACAGCACTGTCTCGCCCGATTACTCGGTACGTGTAATCAAGACATTAAATCTTTTAGTGACATGCGTTTCATCTCTCTTCTTCACAGGACTATGTATGTATCTAAGTATATATTTATTAGTGTATTTATTTTCTGTTTGTTTACCATTTAGTTGCACCACCATGTTATTTTACTCCACCACTTTAACGTGGACTAGTAGAAAATACCTAAAGAAAATGCATCAAGTCCGCTTATGTACAGTGTTTCTCACTAATGCATAAAGTTTTAGAATAGAATAGAATAAAATAAACTTTATTGTACACCAAAATAGTAACAATTTCACAGAAACAGAAGAACACAACACACAGAACAGAACACAAGTACACACACACAGGAACAGAAGTTTTAATCTATAAAATAATATTCCATCTTGACTGGCCCGTTGGTCTAGTGGTGAGTGACCCTGACTGCTATGCCGCAGGTCGTGGGTTCTATTCCCACCCAGGACAAATTTTTATGTGATGAACATGATCATTTGTTTTGTGTCTGGGTGTAACTTATCTATAATATGTATGTATTTAGAAATATATAAGTATGTTTATCAGTTGTCTAGTACCCATAACACAAGCTCTGCTTAGCTTGGGACTAGACGGCGTTGTGTGATAGTTGTGAAATATTATTATTATTATAGCTTCAAACATAATCTTGTAAAGTTAGGTAGAAACATAAACCATCTATTTAACACAACCCAGTTACATGATGGACGTGTCCGAAACAAACATACCACGTTCTTTCTGTGAGGTTATGAGAAATGGTCGTAGTGTAAAAGTACAACATTGAATCTCTCAAATCGAAAACATAAACGTCTAAATTACTTATTCTACGAATTGGAAAGCTCCTCGTGTATTTGGCTTCTTTCTTCCATCCACTTTCGTAGTGCACTTGGCACGAGAGGCCGGCCAGGGTAGAGAGTCTTCGGAGACCCTTGAGTGGCTCTTTATGGTTCCACAGAGCTGGTATTGACACTTCAGTAGCTTCGACGAGTTGCCAAAGTGACTCCCGTATTGCTATCGAGGTCTAGTGATGGTTTAATTATCATGTTTATTTGTTGGTTTTGGAATGGTATTTTAGGGAAAGTGGTACAGACTTTGCAGTTAAATTTAACAGGTAGTGTGGCGTGGCGTCTTTAAGAACGATGATTTCTTTATAATTGATCGGCTCGCATTTGACCACTATTTTACCTGCTGATAAGGGAGGATGTGGTCAATACTAAGTTGCGACAGTCCCTGTCTCGTTTTAGAATTTATGACAGAAGAGCCGATGTTTGCCCACGTTTAAATTAGTCCAGGCTACGCCTCTGTGTAGCTTTAGAGTTAATTTGCGGATTGTTTAAAAAATTTGTTCAGCCTAGAACGGAAAGTGAAACTGAAGAAACAGGGGTGGTTTTTAGTCAGCAAACGTCCTGAATTACCCACTCAGGAGAAGTTATTGGATGATGTTCTACTACAAAAAAAAGTTAATAAAGGGGTCCCAAAAACTGATGTGGTATTCACAATAGTATTCACCATGGTTATTAAAGTATATTTTAGGAATTTTATAGAAAATATAAATATGGCACTAAGTACACAAACATTGTTTAGTTTTTCCGTGGGAGAGAGACGGCACACTGTGTTCCACGAGCGCCTCAAAGAAATATCTGAAGAATAAACTGAAGACCGATTTCCTAGGATGGCGGAAATTATTGAAAGAATGACTGACTGAATGCATAGAAAAACACGAACACTTTCTTGCCTCTCATGCTGAAGGAAGACTTTTGGCCGCAGGGCGTGGTGTTCCGTCGCTTCCGCGGACAGGTGCCACAGAACAGCACGAAGTGAACTTAGTGCAATGTGAAGTGTTACTAACATAATCCTAAGTCTTATTTACTAACAACAAGTTGTATTTACTCTATATATATGTTAGTCTGTAAGGTATATATCTATGGGCCAAGATGCCTGATAATAAATGATTTATTATTATTATTATTATTAAAAACTGGATGAAACTTGAGGTTTAGTCAGTAAACTAACATTAAAACACCCTCTCGTTTCAAATTAGTACGTGAGACGCCATTAAAACTGGATGATTTCTCACCTCAATAAAAAGCGCTAGTAAATATAGAAATGAAACATTTCCTGTCTACAAATTAACTCGTGATTCCACGCGCAACGCGTAAAAAATACCATATAACAAACTAGATTTATTTATTAATCCGAGACGAAAAAATCCCTATAAATGATATATTGTATCCGCGACAGCGCGTCCGCCCCGCATAATCCCTCATTTACTATTCCAAGTGCCGTGTCCTCGGGCCATAAATAAAAAAAAAACTCTACTAGCAAATCGGGTAACTGTCGTAAAAGTAAAATCGCCAGCTTTTCGACGGAAAAGTCGCAATTGGCAGCGTTTAATTTATTCCGGGAAGTCGGGTGTCGCTCAATAGCCCGTTGTCCCGACTCAAGTGACTTAAGACCGCTGGAGTTGCCACTAAACAAATTGAAATCAGAAATGTTGCCAGTAAATAAAGGTTTATGGTCTGTCTGCTTTTTCTTGACTTAGCCTAACCTTTTTTTAGGTGTTATACTACTTTTTTGATATTGTTTTCGTAACAATATGTGGCTGAAACTATAGCGCTGTTGTTCGAGTTGGTATAGCAAGTGTGAGCTTAATTTGTTTATGGCACGTATTTTTATCTCTCTCGGGAAATTTGTTGCGCCTTCGACAAGCAGCGCCGTCGATTGGAAGCAAAAATGAATGTATTTTGTAATACTTCTGTTATAAATTCTCTTTCTTTTTGTTAAAAACTTCACACCAGGAATAACTCGTATATCGTGGATGCGATCATAAATGTATATGATCAAACCCAGAACATAGACCATATGCCAGGGCGGCCTGCGGACTCTCCGTCCGCGTACCGGCCCATTGTGCTGCTCGCCGAGGTGGGCAAGCTCTTTGAGAGAGTCATTGCAAACCGCCTCGTCGGGCGCCTAACATGGGTGGGGCCGGACCTTTCGGACGGACAGTTCGGCTTCCGCAGGATGGGCTCTACGGTGGACGCCATCATGCGCGTGCGAGCCCTCACGACGGGGGATGCGGTGTCCCAGGGTAGGTGTGTCGTGGCAGTGTCCTTGGACATTGCCAACGCTTTTAATTCCCTGCCCTGGAGTACGATCCGGAGGGCACTCCGGTACCACCGGGTGCCCGAATACCTCTGTCGAGTGGTCGAGGCCTATCTGTCGGATAGATTTATAGTCTACCCCGGTCAACAGGGAGACTGGAAACGTCGAGAGATGTCGTGCGGTGTTCCGCAGGGGTCGGTACTAGGGCCACCCTTGTGGAACATCGGGTATTACTACGTGCTGCGCGGCGACTTCCCTGACGGGGTCAGCGTGGTTTGCTACGCAGACGACTCGCTGGTTCTAGCGCAGGGAGAGTCGTACCAGGCGGCGGCCGCTCTAGCGACACGCGGGGTTGCGATGGTCGTTGATCGGATCCAGGAGTTGGGACTCGAGGTGGCGCTTCACAAATCCGAGGCGATGTGTTTCCACGGTCGCCGCTCTCGGAACGCGCCGCCATTGAGTTCCCAACTAACGGTAGGAGGAATTCACATCGGTGTCGGGTCGATGATGAAGTACCTGGGACTCGTCCTCGACAGCCGGTGGAATTTCGTGGAGCATTTCCGACGTCTGGCTCCCAAGATCAACCGGGCTGGGGCTGCGCTCAAGCGGCTCCTGCCCAACCTTGGTGGTCCAGACGCCTCCTGCCGGAGGCTCTACACGGGGATCGTTCGGTCCATGGCCCTCTACGGGGCGCCGGTGTGGGCGCCATCGCTGAAAAAGCGACCGGCGGCCATACTGAACGCCTGCCAGAGGGTCATGGTGATAAGGATGGTGCGGGATACTGCACGGTCTCCCGCGAAGCGGCGAGCCTTCTGGCTGGCCTACCACCGTGGGATCTGGAGGCAACAGTCCTTGCACATATGCACAATATGCGCGTGGAGATGCAACGCCGGGGTGAAAGTCCGCTGCCGCGACAGGTCATGGCATGGCGGACAGAGCTCCGGCGGGATCTCATGGTGAAATGGCGTCAGCGACTATCGCAACCCAGTGCTGGGCATGCCACAATCATGGCGGTAAGTCCCCTCTTTGAGGCGTGGCTGGAAAGGCCTCACGGCGTCCTTACCTTCCGCATGACGCAGGTCCTCACCGGACATGGTTCGTTCGGGAGTTTCCTGCACCGGATTCATGCGGAAGTGACGCCCGGGTGTCGCCACTGTGCGGAACGCCCGGAGGACACGGTGGAGCACACGGTCGAGGTGTGCCCTGCTTGGGCGGAGCATCGCCGTGCCCTCGTGGGGGCGATCGGCGGCGGAGACCTCTCGCGCCGGGCCTTGGTTGAGGCCATGGTCCGGAGCGAGGAGGAGTGGCAGGCGGTCGCCAACTTCTGCGAAGCAGTAATGCTCGCAAAGGAGGAGGCCGAACGCATCAGGCAACGGCGTTATCGCCGCCGCCGTCGCCGGGATTCTGATCCCGATTTCCGGTCAACGTAGACGCGGGCTTGCGGACAGTGAGCAATGGGTAGCTCACTGCCCGGTCGTCCGGTAACTGTCCGGACCAAGCCCAAGTCGTCGACGGCGCGCACTGTTCCCGCGCGCCTCAAGGAGTTGTCAGCAACAGCAGGGGCCCAGCCGGGTCGAAGCCTACTGGGGCCAGGGTTATCCGAAAGGGCGCTCGAGCCCCGGTATGAAGGCTAGAAGGAACGGGGTGGGTCTTTTAGTCAGAAAGAGTCTGACACTATCTCCCGCTCCGCCCAAGGGCGGGGGATGTCAATGCATGATTTTTTCCCACCATAAAAAAAAGAACATAGACCATATAAATATTTTTACCGTGCGAATCGAAGCCCTGACACATAGTGCAGCAGCTAATCGCATAACTACCCAACCGCACCGTAGAAAAAATATAAACTACTAGCTTTTGCCCACAGCTTCGCCCGCGTACATAACCTATGTCACTCAGGAATAAAGCAGCTTTCTATCGGTGAAAGAATTTTACCAATCGGTCCAGTACTTTTAGAGATTACCTCCTACAGACAAAAAAATAAATTTAATGTAGATTAATTTCTACATAGGTTCCACAGTCATGACTCTAATAACACCATTTTTTTAGGTTGTAAATCGTCCAATGGCGTCTCTCGCTATACAGCGGACTGGGTCTCCGACTTTTATCAAATAAAACCCATTCCTATGTTCCTTAACCTTCGTTCCGGGGCCTCGGGGTTCTTTTACACAACTCATGGTCCCAGTAGGCTATTTTTAGGGTTCCGTACCTCAAAAGAAAAAAATGGACCCTTAAACGATCTCTTTGTTGTCCGTCCGTCTGTCTGTCTGTCTGTCAAGACCCTTTATCTCGAGAAGGCTTAGAGGTATCGAGTTGAAATTAAAACCATACATTTGAAATTACAACCACCTTTAAGCTGTGAAAAAATCAAACTTCTAAGTTAACGAATAAAAAAGATATAGCCGTTTACATCGCAAAAAAACTTATATTTTGATACTCTCAAAGATTGAAATTCATTGGGTATACTTCTCGTTGACCCAGAATCCTGGAATTTGGCACAAAGCAAGGTCTTATAGCACAGGTATAGGAAACAATCTGAAGACAGAAAATTTGTTGCTAGATAAGCGAAAAACAAAATTTTGCAATTCGGAAAAATCTTCGACACTCCATCCGAGAATTGTAGTTTGCACGGAACCCTCAGTGCGCGAGTCCGACTCGCACTTGCCCAGTTTTTTTATTAGTCTATACTTTCCTACAGCTGGGCAAAGACCTCCGCCAACTTCTTCCATCTATTCTTCTTCTCTTGAGCCACCTCGAACCAGCTCTTTCGATAGGTGTCTAGGTCGTCCCGCCACCTCTTCACAGGTCGACTTCGGCGGCGTCATCCTTCCTTTGCGGGTACCAAAATAAGGATGTCGCTGCCGAAGTCAACGTAAGTAGGCTAGTAACACCATTAAAAAGGACAATCATAAATGGTCGCATAAATTCTTGAATGGGTTTTGCTGGCAACATTGGCGTTATTCCAAAGTGTTATTCGGTTCATTTGGCCAGTGAAAGTTTATCTGCACTCAATACTTCACTTTTATTTTTTCCTGTAACGGAAAATATACTTCGCATTTTTATGAAATAGTTTGGGTAGAGTGAGTATAGGTTTTTTGCAAAGTAATTACTTTGTTTAATCGGAGTGGGAAGTGAAATAATATGACAGCATAGTTGGTGCAGTGGTCGAGCGATTGACTTCTGCGCTGTGTGTCGCTGGTAGATTAATAAGCTGGAACAAATATTAGTGTGGCCAACAGATACTTGACCTTTCGGGCCTGGGTTTTTTTTTAGGTTCACTTATTCTAGGGTGGATCGGAATGATGTGTTAGATTTATAAAACCCGCTTCTGTTACTTTTTTGCTTTGCGCCCCTAGACCACGGGATTTCTTTTCGGTTGACCCATGGTTCCGGGTCTGGGTGTTTTGTGCAAGTAAGTTTATACATTTCACCCATGTACATGGCGCATCCACGATACAGGAGTAAATTCCTAGAACGGGGTAACTTTAAAAAAATAAGAAATAAAAACACCATTATTTTTGTATTTATAATTAACCGTTAAGTAGGTTAACTATAAATCCAAAAAAAATGTAGCTTTGTTTCTTTTACAAAATGCAGACGTAATTGTTGAGTTTAGAAGCACTGAAAAAGCCCAGTAACATCTGTATTAGCACATCATTAGCACTGAAACGATACACAATAATTTGTTCGAACCAGGCCTCATTATCGATGCAGATCACGGAATTCATTTGCCTCGTAACAAAAGACATCTTAACACCCATACTAAACGACCAACTGTTTTCATTTCAAGAATTTCACTTCATCATTATCATTCAGCTGAAAGACGTCCACTGCTGGACATGGACCTCCCCCAAGTGTCGCCATAATGACCGGTCTCGTATCCATCGGATTCTTGCGACCTCACCAAGTCATCGATCCACCGTATGATAGGTTTTCCAACGCTGCGTCTTTCGGTACGTGGTGGCCACTCTTGAACCTATCGACCATCTATTCTGTAAGCAATGTGCCCTGCCCACCGTCACTTAAGTTTCGCGATCATTCGGGCTATGTCGGTACACTTGGTTCTCCTGTGGATATCTTCATTTCTGATGTGATCACGCAAGAATATTTCTTTCGTTCAAAAAAAAAAAAAACTTGAATATTAACTTACTAAACCAAGTTTTATACTAAACCTAACTATGTACAAACACAAAAAAAAATACAAAATACTTTCAGGCGTCGAAGTAGGTACTCCTCCACATCGCTGTCATCCGGAAAAGTGCCTAGAAGACTGGCAGCATTGCCACGTTGAGTAACAATGCTAATTCTCTGGGTGAAGAACGAGCCAGCCCTCTGGTCACGAAGTGTCGATCAATCGATATAAAATTTGCATAAAATGGATACGCGCACTTAAGCCCCATTTTTTTTAGGTTAGAAATCATCCAATGACTTCTCCCGCTCTTGAGCGCAGCGCGAGGGCGTGTCAGACATTTACTGACTAAAACCCACTCCTGTTCCTCCTTTACCTTCGTTGCAGAACCCCGGAGTACACTTTCGCACATCTCGTGGCTCCAGTAGGCTTCGACCCTGCTTTCTCCTACGGTTTACAGACATCTCTTTGAACTGCGCGCGGAATACTACATGCCGTCGACCACTTCAGCTTAGCCCGGACGGTTACTGGACGGCTGGACGGCAAGCTACCCATTGCTCGTATTTGGACCACATGACCCAAGCGTTTCACTATATTCTTGAATATTAAAATGGCTGCCAATTGTTATGCAATATTTCGCTTTCAAAACTTAAAAGGATGGCTTTTAAGTTGTAGTGTAGATATTCCAAAACAGAAATTTCATCCTAAAAATATAAAGTAGATATCATTTCACAGCGCCTTCCAATATTATTTGTAGATGAAAGATAACAGTTCTAACATATTTTGTGTCGGCAAAACTGCGATCTTTTGGCACAAAATTTTTGAGTTCTTGGTGAAAATACCAAAATCGATTTAAGTGTATAATATTTGTATGAACCCTATATTATTGCTGTATTGTGGCGATATTGGTTGCGATAATCATTGACAGGATCCAGCAGTTGGGACTCGGGGTGGAATTGAGAAGATACAACATGCATAAATATTTAATGTCTTAATCAACACGTTAAAAAGCTTAGTACGATTCAGTCTTACAACTCCAATGTTTAGTGTGGTACCAACCATCTCTGATAGCGGATATGAGTCAGGAACGAGGACAGAGTAGTACCGGGATGCGGATATTTGAATTCCCCAGTTGAATTGTACTATAAGCTTTTTAAGAGGCTATAAAACTGTCATTGTGACACGTAAAGCGTTTCCTCTGAATAACTTCCTACATTGCGATTGTATGCCTTTGTTTTGTTCTTGAACATTGCAAGTTATATTATACTCTTCTATTCTAATATTATAAAGAGGAAAGTATGTTTTGTTTTTGGTTTGTAGAAGGTAATCTTTGAAAGTACTGGTCCGATCGCTAAAATTTTTTCACCGTTAGAAAGCTGTTTTTGTCCTGAGTAACATAGGTTATATTTTATCTGCATGAACAAAACGGTTGGCAAAAGCTAGTCTTAAATGCCTTCTCTTTGGACTCTTCAAAAACTCACAACTTGCACAGTTTAGTATGGTCGGTGTCCAAATTAACTGCTCATCTCAAATTCGCCCATTTTGACGGTTGCTCCCTCTCCATTAAACATAAGTAATTTGTGGAATCCTGCGTTTTATTACCCCAGTTGAGGTTCAGAACAGACAATAATTCACGTAATTTTACGAGTACCTATTAACATAGTCAAAGGCTGGCTACTCGTAAGTGTATTCACATAAATGTAGGCAATTTTGCGATAAGGTTTTGTGGGGATATCGATGGGGTAAGCGCTTTACCCGATTTTCTCTGCGCTACATTTTACGCCAATATTTTTCTCGCCTCCATTTCATCTGCCAACAAATATGCGGCTCGGCAGCAAAAACACATCGAAGTGGTTAAAATTATCTTTTTATTCATCGCTCGTACGGTGGAGAACACTTAAAAAACCGATTAGGGCTGGGGAACTTCCCAATTAAAATCCTAAAGTCAAAAAGAAGAGCCGTTTGAGTTTAATGTATAGGGGATCCACTTTATATCAAGTGTTACCTAAAGTTTGCTAGCTTTTAGTGAGAAATGGGGGGAAATCTATTAGGTACGTTCTCCCGGCACTCCTGGTGAGATTTATGTTCAGATGTGCTGGAATTTCTCAGTTTTCTCTTACGTGTAAGTTGTAAAGTTAACATTTTTGTTGGATGTTTGATTTTTTGCTCGAATTACTTATTTATTTACTTGAGTAGATTGCAATTAGATACATGTGACCTCGAACTCACGTGTTTCGTTATTTTTTTCTCTGCTGCAGATTAAAATTACTTTACCTACTGTAATATTTCCAACAAGACTTTTTTTATTGACGCAGAACCAATTTTGACTGACATAATTTATTTTTGGAAATAGGAAATTATTAATTGAAGAAATCATTACACGCTCTCTCTCTGACATTTACTGATGAAACCCATCTGTGTTCCTTCAATTGTCATTTGCATTCCATGGTAACACTTTGGCTCTCTTTGACTCTATTGAGGCTATGGGTTGTGCGAAAGTGAACCCCGGGGCCCTGGAACGAAGATAAGATAAGATAAGATAAGATCATTTATTTGTATAAACATGTGTATGTTAAGATGGTGATAAAAAGAATACAGTTCAACATGTTTTGCCGTAAATCGGCGTACAAAATTAATTTAAAAAAAAACAACAATTCCTTAAAAAAAAAAACATTCAAAATTCAGTCAATTCAATAATAGTCAACATATACAAATAAAAATATTCAAAATTCCGTCAATTCAATAATAGTCAACATATACAAATAAAAACATTCAAAATTCAGTCAATTCAATTATAGTCTACATAATATAGTCAAAATTCAATCAATAAAAATTACAGTCAATACAGAAAATAGAATAATAAAATTTAAAAGTAAAATTGAAATATTAAATAGTCATGACTCAAAATTTTTCGTTTAAAAACTCCGCAACATTATAATAAGCCTTACTGAGAAGCAATTTTTTTAATTCCCTCTTAAACGAATTAATATTCATTATTTTAATGGAATTGGGAATTTTATTGTAAATTTTAGGAGCCATGCATATTACACTCTTTCTTAGAAATGCTGTTTTGGCGGGGATTGATTGCACCCAAAATCTGTACTTCTCACGCCTATGTCTACCTGTATTATTATTTAAGAGGGGAAACAAATGCGGATTAGATTTTACAAATACCGATATTTCTAATATGTAAAGTGACGGAAGTGTTAGAATTCTGTGCTTTATAAAGATTGTTTTGCAACTGTCAGTAGATTGCAACCCAAACATAGACCGTATACAACGTTTCTGTGCTTTGAACGCAGTGTCTTTCAGAGTTGAATTGCCCCAGAAAATTATTCCAAATCTTAATATTGATTCAGCAAGTCCGTAATATGCTGTAAGCAGAGTATCTATGTTGACAGTTGATGCCAATTTATAAAGAGCATAGGATGAAGCACTAACTTTTTTACAAAGTTCAGTAATGTGGGTTTTCCAGTTTAATTGTTTGTCAATGATTAATCCTAGAAATCTGGCCGTTTCAGCTTCTTGTATTACAATATCCTTGTATAGAAGTTCAAATTTTAATGCATTGCGTAAGTTATCTCGTTGTTTAAAATGCATTATGTTGGTTTTACTAAGATTAATTTTTAAATTATTAGCATTAAGCCATTTTATTATTGAGCTCAATGCCTCATTAGAATCATAGTCGTAGTTTAAAATATTTTGAGGTGCTATGGTTACAGTACTATCGTCAGCGAATAATGACATATGCTCCTTAGTTGCATTTGGCAGATCGTTGACGTATAGAAGGAACAAAGGAGGGCCTAATATACTTCCCTGAGGAACACCAAATTTGATGCAACGCCTATCAGATGAGAAAATCTGTTCCCTTTTAGTTTTTGTGTTAAATTTTGTTATTTGTGTTATTTGCTGGCGGTCAGAGAGATATGACTTTATCAATTCTAAGACATTCCCTCTTATGCCATAAGCTTCCAGTTTATGTAGGAGAATTTCGTGATCTACATAGTCGAATGCTTGCGACATATCACAATAAATGGAACAAACAGGTAACGACTTGTCAACTTGTGAAGAAACCACGTATAAAAAGTCATAAACCGCCATGTTGATGTTTCTATTTTTCCTAAAGCCCTTTTGCTCATCACATAGGATTTTATTATGATCTAGGTAGCTATTTAATTCAGAGTAAATATATTTTTCAAATATTTTTGAGAATACTGAAATAAGTGCTATAGGTCTATAGTTTTCTTTTAAAAGCTTATTATCCTTTTTAAATATAGGTTTAATAATTGTCAATTTAAGGTCTTTTGGGAATGTCCCAGTTTCTATACAAAGATTCAAGATATAACACAAGTGATGAGAGATCTCTTCATTAACAGCTTTCACAACTTTAGTCGAAATACCGTCATACCCCACACTGTCAGTATTTTTTAGATTTCTAATGATTCTCTGCATGTGACAAGGCAAACAGGGTGATAAAAACATTGAGTTCATTTGTGGATTTATTAAGACTGTAGATTCTTTACCCGCACCTAAAATAGGATCAATTTTGTCAATAAAATAATTATTAAATGCATTGGCAATTTGTGTAGGATCTGTTGTCAATTTATCATTAATTTGTAGTTCGGTTATTGATTCTTTTGGAATACTTAATTTATTTTTATTTATAACCTGCCATGCCGCTTTATTTTTATTAGCTGCCATTTTTATTTTGTAATTGTTTTGAGCACGTTTAGTGAGACTTATTATTCTTTTTAGACGTTTTGAATATGTTGAGTATTTTTGTTTGTTACTTAATGTTGGTTTCCGTCTAAAATTCCAGAGTAATTGTCTTTTATTTTTACAACAAACCTTTATTCCACGTGATATCCATCTTTGCTTGGTATTAACTTGAACAGTTGTTTCAGTCAGTGGAAAACATAAATTATAAAATAATTTAAATGTTTCAATAAAATAACGATATGCGGCTGTTGGAAGAAAAAGAAGGCAAAGAAGGAACTGGAGTTGGGTTTTAGTCAGTAAAAGTCTGACACGCCCCCCGCTCCGCCCAATAAGAAGATATCTTTAGATG
Source organism: Mythimna albipuncta (assembly GCA_929112965.1). NCBI lineage: Eukaryota > Metazoa > Arthropoda > Insecta > Lepidoptera > Noctuidae > Mythimna > Mythimna albipuncta. The sequence continues at coordinate 7,262,479 of OV815974.1, read as the reverse complement.
ACTTCCCACCTACAAGAAATCCCTTTGACTAACTTACCTAACACTTCAAATTACACAGTCTCACACCAAGACATTGCTCTGGCAACACAAACAATATATTTCAGAATAAAACACATCATTAACTCGGCCATAGAGCCACATTAACTCCGTATCGGTAGGTGTTGCCAGCTGAAATATACGCGGACATTCGACGCAATTTGTCGGTGTTGTCACATGCAGAACCTCTCATGTCGCCTTGTGTGAATGCGACCACTAAATGGATGAATTCAGAAGTTTTATTACGACGTATAATGTGAAATAACGAGATGGCCCATACATTAAACTGTAGGAAGGAAATGTATTGCTGTTACGATATTTGCAACAAAATTTAGTAGGTACTTATATATTTTTTTTAATTTTGTGTTATTCAGAATAACTCTCTCAATAAAGCTCTTCGAAATAAAACAGAACCACCCCTTGCGAATTATCGCGCGTTCACAATCACATTATTGATTCGGGTTGAATATCGCTAACATAATTTTTACGTCCTGATTCAAAACTGCACCTTCTAAAGTTTCAGTTTTTAAAAACAGAGAAACCGTTATAAATAGCTTTTGTTTTGAGGTGGGAAACTGTTATATAGGGATTATCAAACTTTTACTGTCTAAAACCCACCTATGTTCCAGTTGTCCCCCTTTTCCAAGGGCTGCGATAACTCCTTAGCATCGGTCTTAATTCCCCCCCTATTTACCTAGGTAGGTAGGGGACCAATTCAATCAGGCTTCGGGCCAGCTCACATATTTTTTATTTTTTCGCCGAACTAAAATTGTACGACTATATACAGTAGGCGGCTATTGTATGGCCATCGGGTTTAGTTTGTGGGCTTTAGAGAGTCATCAATATCACAGGAAGCAGCGCATAACATTTATTATAACTACATGTATACCGAAAGAAGAGAAGCGGTAATTAAAATATAAATTTTACTCTGTAACTCGTGTTAAATTAATTTACCACGTCTTCTCTTCAGTGGGACCAGGCACTTGACGGGTTTTGGTAGTGGGGACTGGTACAGTGTAACAAATAATATTTCACAACTTTCACATAACGCCATCTAGTCCCAAACTAGGCATAGCTTAAGCTGTGAGTACTAGATAATTAGATATTATAGATAAATTACACCCAGACACAGAACAAATGATCATTTCATCAATTTATCTGTAACTAGCTTTTGCCCGCGACTTTGTCCGCGTGCATAAAATAAAGCCTATGTCATTTAGGAATAAAGCAGCTTTCTATCGTTAAAAAAATTTAGCAATCGGACCAGTATTTCCAGAGATTACCTCCTACAAGCAGCAGTGTAGATTTATCTATAGTATGTATGTACGAGTATTTAGAAATATATAAGTACTAGCTTTAGCCCGCGGCTTCGCCCGCGTGGCATTAGGTACTTAAGGAATCGGAAAAAATGTTCTTTTCCATGTCAAAGGCTATATGCATGCCAAATTGCATCCAAATCCGTTCAGCCGTTTTTGCGTGATTAAGTAACAAAAATCCACACTTTCTTTATAATATTACTTAGGATGTTTGTCAGTAGTCTAGTACTCATAACACAAGCTCTGCTTAGCTTAGGACTAGACGGCGCGGCGGCATTGTGTGACAGTCTTGGGTGGCAATCGAACCCACGACCTCGAGCATACAAGTTAAGGCCACTAAACACTAGACCAACAGGCCAGTCAAAATAACAATATAACAGGACAGCTTATTTGAGAATTCACAAATTCTGTTGACCTTTCCTTCTGACTCTGAAATATTCTAACGACTTTCATCACTAATTTTAATAAAATAGACATCTTCTCCTTTATTACTGTAGATCGTCGTGTATGGACAAACCTATTTTCAAGCAGGCGAAGCCGCTGGCAGAAGCTAGTGCTTATATAAAATAATAATATTCCACAACTATCACACAGCGCCGTCTAGTCCCAAGCTAAGCAGAGCTTGTGTTATGAGTACTAGACAACTGATAAACATACTTATATATTTCTAAATACATACATATTATAGATAAATTACACCCAGACACAGAACAAATGATCGTGCTCAGCACTCAAACATTGGTCCTGGGTGGGAATCGAAACCGCGACCTCCGGCATAGCAGTCAGGGTCACTAACCACTAGACCAACAGGCCTGTCAAAATTTTTGTTCAATGTTTTGTGTACAGTAAAGAATACAGAATAGACACTTTGTCGAAGTTCCTTACTCCATGTGACCGCGACTTGGTATTCTGTCTTCCGTTCGCGCTCCTCTCAGTGAGATTTGTTTAGTTTTATTGCCTCTCGCTGGGGATACAATCCGCAGCATATTTTACACGACACTCGGATTTGTTCGGCAAATTTCCTCTGTGGACCGCACTGATTTTGTACTTCATTATATTGCTGAGAACAGATGGGTATGTAAAATAAAATACAATGCTTCCGGTTCTTGTATTTTTGTGTTTTGATGTGGGCCATTTTTTTGTTGCAGCTGTGTGTGGCGTGTTTTCACAAAAAAATAATCCTCTGTGTCCATAAAGAGGCTCTGCGTCCTATTTTTTTGTTCTGGTGTTGTCCATTTTTCTGTGGCTAACATAAAGCATAAACATAAAAAAACTTCATCCTGTATTTTTAATTTCATCTATAAAGTTTTTGAGGATGATTATAAGCTGGCTGTGTGACGTTACCTTTCGGCCGTTCCATTAGAATATTACTATGATTTTTTGGGTCAATTTTTGAGTCAAATTTCTATAGAAAATGTCTCGCCTTTGGCTACTGTAATCTTATATTTTACTTGCAAATATTTTTACAATAATTTCTATGACCTGTACGAATAAAGAAACAACTATTTCAACAAAAAAAATATTACATTTTATTTTTACTCGACACTAGGCTGTCAAGTGAAAATAAAATGTTATATGGTTTTACAAAGACCACAAAACTGGTAGGTACAGCCACTATCACAAAGGCTCAAAAACTGTCAAGCCTAAAATAAAAACTAATCCGCAATGACAGGACACATAACTTAGCCGAAACTAAGCCACAGCATATAAAATGTGAAGCTGAAGGACTATAAAATACACTGTCTAACCACAAAATAGATAGGAACAGAAGACAATCTACATACGAAGCGCGCTCGAGCAACGCACACATAGACACCGCTCACGGACACGACATCTCGGCTCAATCGCCCGGTCGTACTCATACTGTTCGGCGCAACACACTGATGCAGTGCGTTGCGCGATCACCTAGTGTAGCTTTAAAAAGTGAAGTACATACATGAGATTGACTTCTGTATCTATCTATTTTGTGGTCTGACTATCACTAAGTATTTAGTAGTAGATTAAATAATGCCCCGGCTGGCTGTCGTGTCACAGATTTATTTGCTCCACCGATCCGTTCGACGTCGTAAACCGTATTTTAAAGTGGAGTCACAGTGTAGAATATTAGGTAGGCACTAGGTTTTATTGATCTTTAGGTATACTACTGAAGATCTTCACTTTTATTTATAAAAATAATTGTTCTGCTAAGCGACTAGCAAACAGATTTTTAATTAAATTTAAATTTAATCTACACTAAATTAAATTTAAACTTATATTCTTACACCTTATCTGTTTCAAAAGTTAAAAAAAAAGTCAAGATCATCAAAACTGAATAAAACCTCAAATACATTAAGGGACAAAATGTCCCCCTACATGCCGCAAAGCGCTGTCATATTATCCAACAATATGTCCCGTGTGACGTGAATGTGTTGTAAAATGCTGGGAGACAAGTAGCATTTTGTGTGCAGGACACTGAGCAACGTTGCAGCGTTACGTAGATATAAGGTAGAACTACATTGAGCACACGTGGTCCACGTATGTCGATCTGGGCGCGTCGATCTCTATACATTTAATATGGCAACTAGACCTTTTTAGAAGCACGTCACGAAACGCGACTCTGCGTGCAAATCAGGCGTGGCTCACTTGCGCGTTGGTCTAATGTAGTACCCCCTTTAGTGTTAAACGTCACATTGAGAGCTATTTTGTCCCTTAATGTTTCTTTTCTTTTTTAATTTTCCTTTCCTGGTTGATTTTTTTGTTTATATTTGTGTCTGTTGAAGCCAGTGTCAAAATGCCACAGACAACAGAGAGTACTTGCGACAGATAACCTAGACAACTGTGTTGTCTATGGTCGTATGGTGCAATACAGTTTAGCTCGATACACACATGGCCTGCCGGGGAAACTGTTATTTTTTTTAATTTTTTTTTTGTTTAATTTTTTGTATCGAATTGTGCGTCTATTCAGGCAGAATAAACTTGATTTCTTTTTTCTTTCTTTTTTTTCATTCCTTTGTTGAATAAATTACAAATGAAAAGAAAATTACTGTCGTATGTGACTCCGTTTTCAATGTTGTCATATAAATATTTCATTTTCAAAAGAAAGATTAATGATTAATGTTGTAAAAATGAAGATTAATGTTTTATTAGAGTAACAATTAGGTAAAACGCAAACAGCCGTAAATTTAAAACCGCTTGCAATCACATGTATTATTTATGCCTCGATAAAACTATTGCAACTGAAAGTTTTATCGTTAACCGACATCTACTTCTGTAGGTACTTTGTCGTATTTATCGTCTACATTGGTATACGGTATTTGCTCCCCTGTGGTATAGACAGTAAAGTCTAGAAGCTGGAAGTTTCTTTTGATAAATTTAAACTTAACACCGACTCTTGACTCAGACGCCTCGAGCGAAATAAAATTCAGAAATATGGAGCAACTGAGTGAGTTCCTTAGCTCAAATCGAATTGTGAGCTGCATAAGCTGTTCTCATATTAATTTCGTGGTGAATGTTCGTTTCTTTATAACATTTTAAGTGACATTTTATTTTCTTTTGAGTGTTTTCTTCGCGGTTTTACGATTAAGCAGCTTACGTCTTTCCGATATTGCTCGATTTACTGTATCGTTTTATTGTTCATGTTCTTTTCGTTATTTGTTTGCGATAACCTCGAGGGATTTTAAAACCGATATTAAATGTAGCATCTGCCTAAAATATAAAGCCTCAGATACACTAAGGGGCAAACTGTCCCTAATATGACGCGCAACGTTGTCAAATTTTCCATCAATATATGCCGCGTCACGTGAATGAGTTGTAAAATGTTGGGTGGCAAGTTGAAGGACACTGGGCAACGCCGCGGCGAGCGTCACGTAGATTGACAAGTCTTAAAGTTAAATAAAGTACTAACGAAACAGTAATTACTGTCGTATACGACTCAGACACCTGCGATGTCACATAAATCGATGTCATAACAATCGTGTCATTTTGGGAGACAGTTTGTCCCCTAATATACATATCTGCTGCTTAACTCATTGGCATCTCGATTCCAGTCCTTGAACCAGACTTCTGTTTTATTTAATTAATCACGAGTAAAACCAGCGTCTTGCATCAACTACGAAAATTTAAATTAAGTTAATTGGATCCATTTATCCTGTCTTCGCAGCGTTACATTCTCGTCACGTTCGCCGATATTTCTATAATTTCATTTGCAAGTTCCGCATTCGTAACGCGGCCATTGTTGCTGGTGATGCAGAAAGTATTATTAAAACAAAAGCGTTGCGCGCCACGCCGCCGGAAGGTTGCGGGATCTTGTTCCCGCTTTAATTCATTCGTGGCAAAGAGAACACTGTGGAATATTAAACAGATACCCCATTCATCTTCGTTCCGCGACCCAGATAACTCTGAAGTCTCTTTAACAAGCCAGTAAATATACTCCATAACTTTGAAAGAGTGTGGGACGGTTTTATGATTAACTCCTACGTTATTTTTAGTTAAGGATAAGATGAATTATTTTTAACAAATTAATCAATTGGTTCTTAGGTTGAGTGCTCGCAAGTGAGGCCCTGGGATCGTTTCCCGGGTCGGGCAAACTGTTTTTGAGTTTTTCCAGCAGGATCTTCGCAGTAACATAACGGAGTCCAGATCTATGTCCGGGTGACGACAATCGTTGCCCTTATGGGTAGAATCTGGACGAGAATGGCTAAGAAACATGGGGGTTGAAACAAGAAAAGAGTCTATTTCCAGCTGTGGGAAAAATTTGGCCGTCAATGATGATGATAATCAGAAAATCAAAGTGTGGGTAAACTGTAGGTATGCACCAAATCTTTGCCCTGCTTTGTGAAAAAGACAAGCAATGTGTGGTGTTATATTATGTAATTTGTTGCCATTTCCAAATTGTAATGATTCGTTCGTCTTCCAGTTTAAGGTAAAGTGCAAGAACCGCCGCAGCCCTCGACCGGCGATGCGAGGTACCGCTAGATAATGATCATCGTCACGGCCTATAGTTCACATGTATACATCTTTCTCTAATAAATCGGTGTATCTATCTATAGTGCAGCCATGTAGAGTTCTTACTAGACCTCTTAGGAGCTGAAACGCTCCGTTAGTTAGACTCATAATCACATACTTTTAAGTCATCAGGCTTTTCGTCTAGATGGTATCGTATATCTAAATTGATAGCGAATAAATATTTTTAATCATATATATTTCGGTCGTAGTCGTAGATAGTCGTAGTACATATAGATTTCCCAAATGAATATCGGCGCTGCAAAATTTTACTTTGGCAGTTTCTGCTGATATTGGATTCAATTTTATCTCTTTGTAGTTTTTATTTGTAACTAACTAACTACATGTATGTGTATATGTAGGTATGTTTTTTTTTTATTAATTTTTTGTACGTTTGTGTCAAAATTAATATCTATATGTGTTTCCTTCTTCTTCTATTTCTAGATTTGCAGTTACTAGCGCTAAAGCGACAGTATTCTGCTTGCCTGTTGTGTTATTTGATTGTAGAAAATGTTTTCAGAGTAATAAATAACACAATTACTTAGCTCGACACACTGAAGAGACGAAAGTGATATAAAATAGGTTAATGGCAGGAGGATTAAATTGTGCTAAGACTATGAATACTGTTGGACTGAAAACGACAGGAAAATACACAGGATAAAGGCTTTCTTCTTCTTTTCGTGTAAATTTTCTCAAACTAGATTTTCTCCAACCAATATTTGGCTTACAAAGCTCTATTTTTGGCCTCGTATAGATCCTGAAAAATGCAGGCTGGGCAGCACAGCAGGTGACGATGTGCAGTGGCTCCACACTGGCACTGTGTTAAGTATGTATAAAGAATGTATTAACATGTATAAAGGCTTTAATGAGCAGATGAAGAGAAGATGAAGTATTGATCATCATGATGTTTACTTTTAAGTGTACTTTCAATATGCATACAAAAACTCAAAATACACTTAGGTGGCGAAATACTCCTCCACATTGCTGTCATCCGGAAATGTATCTAGAACCCTAGCAGCTATGAATCTTTGAGCAAAGAATAAACCAGCCTTCTGGTCACGTAAAGTGTCGACTAGTCGGTGTTTTTCTTTGAAAAGGAGACATTCTTTCGATGCCAAATGGATCAAAACTAATTACAAGGCTGATATAAATAAATTCATGTTTTTTTTCCTTTAGCAGAACGCAGAAGTGACATACGATGATTCTAACATAGTGTTACTTTGTCGATGTTCAACCACCGGCAAAAGTTTGTATGTGTAATTGTGTGTGTGAAGGTTTGACACTTTTTCAAGCTAATACAGTGGATCGGATGTAGAAGTTTCGTACACAAATAAACATAAGACACTACGAGTATGTTTCCTTAGGATAATATTCAACTCGCTCACGGGCGCGGTACACCCAGAAATAATAGCACAGACTAAGCCTAATCAGTCTTATAATATTCCCACTGCTGGGACTCAGGCCTCCTTTCTAGGAAATGGAATGGGCTGTAACCTACCACGCAGACTGAGTGTATGTCACATGTCTTCGATTTTTTTGGTTTTAAGACATACCGGTTTTCTCACAATGTTTTTCTTCTCCGTTTTGACCTCGCGACCAACAAATCATAAATCGAGTTTGTTACGATAACTCCCATAAATGAAAAAACAATAGAGAAATACCTTCGTATCCCAAACCTAGACTATTTTGAGTTACATTCAGATTAACACCTAATAAACCAAAAAATACTCTCAAAAGTCAAACCCAACCGTACTCAAACATTATTAAGTAGGTCCCAACATAGAAGGGAAACGTTGATTCAAAAGATAGCATCTTCCGTCAGTTCGTATCCGGTCGGGCTTATCGGCTGAACTTAATTTACTTGCTAACAAAGCCTACCTTTGTTTAATACGAGCTGTTGGAACGATAGCAGAGGTAATTGAAATAACCGTGTTATCGGGTGTTAGGAGTACTAGGCGTGCAGGATTACTAGGGAGTATGGTTGACTTTTTAAATGTACAGTGTTGAAAAGATAGGTGGGCTTAATTATGGTCACGTAACTAGACAATAGAACGTTTTGATATAAGAGTACAAGTTTGACATTGTGACCGAGGCGAAATTTGCAAGAGCCAGCGAAAGCTATATGGAGCCGAGGGCTGCAGTGACCAATTTTCAAGTGTATCAAACAACTTTTTTCAATACACTTACGAAGAAACTAACTGACGGGGGTTAACCAGCGACTCGTGGGGGTCGACGCGCGCCCAGCTTGATAAGATAAATGTAATAAAATTATGGCGTGGGAGAGCACACGCACTTTTTTGCACTAGTGCGGAAAGCAGTATATTGTGCGCCTAAAAGTGGTGGGATAAGAGTGAGTTTTCGAGTTAATGAGTTAAAATAAAATTATCCATGTACTAGGATTGCAGGTTTAGAAAGAGTTTATATGGAGTATTCAAGCCTTTTTCTTGTACTTACTAGCTTTTTTTTGTACGGAATCATGAAGATTCGCAGAAAAGACAAAAGGCGAAAACACATTCCAGTAATGGGTGATTCTGGCTGAAATAATGATGGCCATAAAAGTTGGTAGATATAGCTGCTTACTGTTTACAAGAGAGTCTCTCGAGTTTGTTGCAAAAACCACCGTGTAATTGAAATAGCTATGTTATCAGACGTTAGAAGTACTAGGAATGTAGGATTACAAGGATTTATCGTTAATTTTTCAAATGTACTGGATTTTTTTTTGGTAAGAGTTTGTTACATTCCAGTTAAAAGGTTTCGGCTTTGATACTTATCTGTGATTCCGTTTATTGAAATGCTTTTAGTATGTTTATTGGAAGATAAAGTTTATCAGGCTTTGGTAGTTAAGTTGGTATCTACTTGATTTTGCTACGTATAGTGTAAGTGCTCTTATAGACGAACGGCACTTTTTTAACAGCAAATAAGTATAAATGCAATTTATTATTGATTATAATGTCTGGGTGTAATTTATCTATAATTTATGTATGTACACACATTTATGCGCACAGGAAAGTTCGATGTGGCGACGCTTGAGAGAGGCCTTTGTCAAACAGTGTAAGTGTATCGGCTGAAATGATGATGATGATGATGATGATGATGTAATGAATGAAATAAATAAGTAAGGTTATCAGTTGTCTAACTCATAATACAAGCTCTTCTTAGCTGGCGACTAGATGACGTTCTGTGATAGTTGTGGTATATTATATTATATTATATTATATTATATTATATTATATTATATTATATTATATTATATTATATTATATTATATTATATTATATTATATTATATTATATTATATTATATTATATTATATTATATTATATTATATTATATTATATTATATTATATTATATTATATTATATTATATTATATTATATTATATTATATTATATTATATTATATTATATTATATTATATTATATTATATTGTATTATATTAAGATGGACGTGTGGTGTGACGAGAATGGATAAAGTGAGAAATGAATATATTAGGGGAAGTTTAAAAGTGGCGCCAGTAACTGAAAAGTTGAGAGGGAATCGTTTGTCTTGGTATGGTCGTGTGAAAAGGAGGGACGAGACGCATGTTGCTAAAAAGTTATGAGTTTACATGTGGATGGATGGAGGGGGAGAAGGAGGCCAAAGAAAAGATGGATGGATTGTGTGAGAAGCGATATGAAACAAAAGGAAGTGAGTGATAGCGTAACGAGTGACAGGACAGAATGAAAGAAAAAAACGTGTTGCGCCGACCTTAAATAATACGGGACAAGGGCAGGAAGATGATGATTATATTGTAATATATTAATAAATTTTTTGACAGAGTTTACATAATTACATATGTCCATAGTTTTGTTAGTATCGATGTGTTAGTAACAATAGTGCTTAAATGATCAGGTTAGATTAGGAAACAGGTGATGAAGCATTGTTAACTATTACCGACGGATGACTGCAGTGGTATCTGAAAAAATAAAATAATGTATCCCTATCCTATATTGAATGGACACCATAAAAAGCCAAACCCAAATTAAAATATCCTTTAAAAATAAACATTCACCCGGTTACCTCAATAATTAAATGTCATGAGTTAAATAATTTGTGTCTCCGCGCCAATTGAGCGAGTGTCACCGATGTCCGCAGTGTCCGGAGTGTCGGTGACACTGTGACAGATCGCGTTCGTGTACACATTTTAGTTGCATGCAAATTATTTCTGGTTTTCACTCTGTTCTTGTTTTACATTGAAAAGTATTAAGTGTGGTTGAATTAATGTAGGTACTAGTTAAGAATATTCTTTTGTTTGGATTGTATAGTTTGATTGGCCTGTTGGTGTTGTCTAGTGTTTAGTAACTCTGCTATGCTGGAGGTCGTGGGTTCGATTCCCACCCAGAACAAATGTTTGTGTGATGAGCACGATTGTTTGTTCTGTGTCTGGGTGTAATTAAGCTATAATTTATGTATGTATGAAATATGTCAGTATGTTTATCAGTTGTTTGGTACTCATAAAACAAGCTCGGCTTAGCTTGGTCGTAATACAGTTTTGCGATATTTGTGGAATATATATATTATATAGTGTCCATAGATTCTTTCGTATTTTGTACGATATTAATCAATGTGGGTATGTATCAACTCAGAAAAATTAGAAAAAAATAAAAGTCGGATGTCTTTTTTTATATGCAGGATTTTTTTGTTTTAAGTATAACGACCGCTGAGCGAGTCCAATAACCTGTAGGTAGTTTGTACGTAACGCCGACTACTACTTAGAGGTCATTGGATTCGCTCAGCTGACATTTTCTTAAAGAAATTAATTTCGTACATGCGTAAATTAATACGAGTTTTGAAAAAAGGTACTTTATTTTTTAATTTTATTTTTACAAATCGATAGTGTTTCATGTACCGGATGGACCCTCCACGGGATTAAAACGATTAAAATTACACGGTGTAAAACAAGTCAATTTTCACACTACCCACGAAGAGGAAAAATAAAAAAAAAAGCAAAATAACCTAATTATTCCGAGAGATTCCTTGGAGCATAAAGTTGAATCACAGATTATTAATGCTCGAGAAGATTCGTAGATAGATAAGGAACAGATTTTTCCTTTCCACCCTCTGTTCATCCAGCCGCACCGGCTTTTTTTCGTAACGATTCAGATTATATCTAAAGTCACAGCTGACTGTTTTATTAGGAGGGTCAGATACGATAGGAAAGGGTATTTATCGCTTTATAAAATAATCTGGTACCTATGGAATTATTCCTGTATAGTGGGTGCGCTGACAGCATATAATAGCTTAATCAGCCTCTTAATGTACCCACTGTTGAGACTCACTCAGGACTCTTCTTGACGGAATAGACGGAATGAGTCGGATTCCACCACGCGGGCCTATCCAATGACAACCCCCGCTCTTGGGCGAAGCGGAAGATAGTGTCAGACTCTTACTGACTAAAAGACCCACCCCCGCGTTCCTCTAGCCTTCATACCGGGGCTCGAGCTACCTTTCGGATAACCCTGGCCCCAATTTTAACTATAATATTACCGATTCTTTCTGTGACTTTGATGACGTAGAGTTTTTTTTTTCAAGGATAAATGGAATTTATTTTGCAAATAGGCCTTCGGCCAGCAATGTAACAGTAAAAGTTAGGTAAAAAAAAATTAGTCGATTTAAACTAGATTAGGCCAGCGTGTCCTAGTTGACTATCCTCAAAAAAAAAAAATCGAAACAAACTCAGGGGTCAGTCCTTTAAAGTCCATATAACAACAATGGTCAAATGATTAAAAATCATTTTATTGATCGAGTCAAAAAAGACTTACAGTAAAACTAAGTTTGGAAATGCTGTTTTCAGGTTAATTGTTGCAAATATAAAACTGCACAATATGTAACGTCACACCAGGGACAAAAAAAAAGTAATTTCATTTTGATCATTACTTTTAGCATTCTATTTTTTCAAACAGCGAATCTAAGTTAATCACAAAAAATAAAGTCCCACTTCCACAGTCCTAATTAATCTGAATGAGTCTCAACAGCCAGAAAAATGTTCTGGCTTACAAACAAAAAGTTATTTTAATTCATCTAGGTGGCGCTGCAGTGTTCTGACAAATTGGCGCCTAGCTTGGTACAACTACCCGCTTTCATGAAATTTTATTGAAACTAATAGTTGTTTGCAGTCTTGTTTTTGTTTTCTTATATGTTTCAAGGCTACTGGGATTTTACTTATGATTAATTTTGTTTCTGATAAGTTAAGTATGGTCATAAAAAAGGATAGATATTAAAATCTTCAATAAAGCGGTTAAAACTAACCTACAACTCAGTTAAAACTGAACCAGCAAGCAAAATCTGCAAATTATTACTAGCCAATAGTGAGTCGGCTTTTTTCCAATAACCTATTTAGAATATTCGTTGGTAAACAAGCCATTATGCTGCCTTATTTTTTTTTATTCGACAGTCCATTAGGCAGTATCTAAAAAGCAACAAGACCGTTGAAAATAAATGAAGTAAGTAATACCGAGTCTCTCTCGATAACCGATATTAACATAATACTTTAGTGTCCGCACATACAGGCCATAAAAAAGCCGCTACAAGCTTCTTTTTGAGGCGGACTTTTTTTGCGGCTCGTGTGCGGCGGTGCAGCCACAAAAAAAAAAAATTTGAAGCTGCTTCTAACTTTATTATGTGGCGGCGCTTTTTTGTGGCGGCGTTTTTTATAATAATGATAATGACATACGCTGCCGCATGCCATTCGCGTATTTAATTCTTCTCCGTCAGAGTCCATTATAATACTGCATGTATGGCCACAAGTTATCGCGCTTCAGCTTTTTTTTTGTGGCGGCGTTCTTAGTGGCGGCTTTTTTTTGAAGCCCGTGTGCGAGGACACTTAGTTTGCAAAATCACGGTTTTATGAATGACCAATAACAAATTGTAGCGTTTGAGGGTAGTTTTAAAATCGCGCAGCGCTCGACAACTCAGTTTATATGTGACGGTTACGCAAGCCAGACGTGCCGGACGGCGGAATTTATTGAAATTGCTGTGTTAAGTGCAGCTGTTTTGCTTGATTAAATTTATGTTTGTTTGAATGAGTTAAATACACTTGTTTTACTATTTTGGATACTTGAAAGTGTTAAACTGGTTTTGGTGGACATATTTACGGTTTAACATCACTTACTCTTAAAAGCAAGATTACAATTTTCTTAAAAAAAAAAATACTTGATAAAAAACATGTTATTTATTATTGTCATGGTAATTTAATTCATTGAATTGATAATCAAAAGGCTGATTGTTTCTACCTAATAAAATGCACAAATCTACTTAATAATTTCCTTTTAACGTAAACCAAACAAAGTAAGTACTAGACATCACGTAGTATTTCTCAATTCACATACACATAGTACGCAGTAGTTGAGTAATTGGCTGCAGGGCTGCGTGACGCGGGTTCGATTCTGCATGAATAAATATAGTGCTCGCGTCGCGCTCTATCCTAAGCGGGAAGTGTTTTATGAACCTGTGATCATAAATCTACTTATTATTTCCTTTTTATTAACGTGAACCAAACAAAGTAAGTACACACATCACGTAGTATTTCTCAATTCGCATACACACGGTCGACGCAGTAGTTGAGCGATCGGCTGCTGCGCTGCGTGACGCGAGTTCGATTTCTGCATGAATAAGTATTTGTGGTACTTCCTCTAGCTGTACCCAGAGCGGAAAGGGTTTATATATAATGATTTTCCACCTCTAAACAAAAGCTATTTAGTATGGCTTTATTTTCTTGTAAAATCGAAACAAATTTTATACATAATACTTACGAGTACGTAACATACTCGTAAAACTGAAAAACTATTCACGTGATAACACATATTCTCAGTTGCCAAAAAAACGTCAGCTCATATACTGAACCAGATGACTTCAGGACATAAAAAGCACCATAAAAACATGTATCTACCGAAACCAAACAGTGCTACATTATTTACAATTAGTTTTTGTGAACAAAAACCCCGATTCAGGTCGGCCATTGTCTATTCCAGCATTGTTTCTCTTTTGTGCCCCGTTTTGTGTGTATTTAGGGTCGCCGCACACATACACTTGCCACAGCCACAAACGCCACCATGAGAAGCTAGAAGAAGCCACCATGGAAGCTGAACCGCGTGACAGCCACTTGTAGCCGGTGGCTGCTAGTTTTTTTAACAAGCTTCTATAAAAAGGAGGATGTTCTCGATTCGGTATTTTTTAACCCATATGTAGTACAGTAAAATGGGGTGAATAGAGACAAAACTTTGGTTTGGTTTTTCATTTTGATACCATAATATCGGCCTCTAACAAAGCATCGATTTTTTAGAATAACGATTCATTAATAAATTGATATAGTTAAATGCTGCAAAAAATATTCAAATATCGAGAAAATACTCTTTAAAGTTTTGTCTCTATTCACCCCTAAGTCTCTATTCACTCCATTTTACGGTAAGTATCATAATGGGCTCTGACGAAGAAGGTTTAAATGAGCAAATGGCGTGTGACAGCGTTTTATATCGGCGTTTAGAGATGGGAGCGGGCCACAAGAAGCGAGCAGCGGTGATTTGTAGCATGTAGCCGCCACCGGCGTCAACCGTGTACATGAACTATAGTAATAAAATGTCGACCGGTAACCGTCCAGACCGAGCCCAAGTCGTCAACAGTAGTGTTCCACGCGCGCATCTAGGAGTTGTCAGCAACCGTAGGGGCCCAGCAGGAGGGTTGAAGCCTACTGGGGCCATGGGTGATGTGTAAGAGATCCCGGGGCCCTGGAACAATAGCAAAGAAGAAACAGAAGTGGGTCTTTAGTCAGTAAAAGTCTGACAGTATCTCCTGCTCCGCCCAAATGCGGTGTCATTGGATGATTATTCCACGTAAAAAAAAAAAATAGTTATAAAATGTATGAGAACTATACAAAATATGCTGGTGGTGGTGTATTGTGGTTGTAGCCGCTGCCTCGTGTGCGGCGACTCTTTCAAGGCAAAATATCATATTTCTCGTCGAAAGTTATTTAGATATTATGTTTTGTTTTCACCTTTGTGTTGGTTTGAGCGTTGGTCGGAATTAATTCTATCAAAACTTTTACGCATCCCACCTTATTTGTGTAAACATATGAAATTGTATCAATTCAGACTTTCATATAAATATTCTGGATGTTTGGTTAATTGAAGGCCATGATTCAAGACAGAAAATGATTGTCTTTTATTATTAGGCCTCTTTTAAAACATGTATTTCAAATATAGTGTTAAAATATGCAAATGAAGAAGCGGTTTTTTTCGCGATTTAGAAGTTGTTCCCTTGGTAAAACTTGTTTATATTAATTAGTATTATATATCTACATAATCTTATCACTACACAATAATAGTACAGTATCTAGACACTGTGTGTAATCTAGTATCTAAATATTATGTAGCAAAGTATCTACTCACTGTGCAGTACAATATTAAGAACTGTGTATTGTAGTATCTACTCCAGTGAAAAAAGAAGAAAGCAAAATATTTATTTGTGCCTCGCACTGCACAATTACAATTAAATAAAAAATGTTAACTAAACTATAAATAACAAAACAACGTGTCTAGACACTGTATATAAAGTATCTATAAATGGCGTAGTGCAGTATTTACACTTTGATTACCTATTTTTGAACACTGTTGCCATTCTGTGTTATTTTTAATCTAAAAGATTAGATGGAAAAAGTTATATAAAATCATACGAGCAGTAAATAAATTTATGTCTTATATTTTATTGGCTCTTTCTCTTGAAATGAAAATATCTAGTTCTACCTAGAAACAGTTTTATTACACTGTTGTTACTACGGCGTAGACAGCGATGACGTCACGGCTATGAGAGCTACGCCGTAGCAGATGTGCTACGAATGTACGATGGTCACGTGCTACGAATATTGTGTTACTAGTGTTCGAACTTTGTAGTTTGACGGACGTTTGTATAATATAATATACAAATACATTATTGTGTCTGTTTGTGAAGCCGGGTTTTTCGCCTAAACAGGCGACTTTGAATATTCATAATCATTTAGAAAATTATAATACCAGTAGGGTATATATTTATCTTTAGTTACATTATTTCTATTAAATATACATTCGTATCAAAAGTGTTTTGCAAAATCGTTAGAACTGGGCGAAGATTAGAGCCCTAATTGAAATAGTGAAGGACATTTTTGTGATGTGTGAAATATATTTTAATAAGTGAAGTAAATTATGATAGAAGTGTTTGATGACACTGAGACCCAAGTAAGTTTTTTTTATGTTAATTTATTTTTCTAATAAAATGTACCCGATTTTCAAAATTTCCATTCCACAAACTAAATCTATGTCTTTTGTACTAACTTAATTTTCAACTTGCCTAAGATCAGAAATTGAAATGACAAAAAATCACACTAAAATATAAAATTGTAAGTTTGAATAATATGTGAGTATGTACAATCAACACAAAGGAGATAAATAACCAGAATTGTTAGAAATAAATGAAATCTTCATGAAAACTAATGGATCATGAATGAATTTTTACTAATGAGTTAGAGACAAACTTTTGCCCGCAGCTTCGCTCGCGTCCATAGAATATTCCTACAAACAAAAAAACTTTACCTCTTTATAGTATTAGTGTATATGAATTAAATTATGTTTCATTCATGTCCATCCGTTTTCATGAAAACTGCGACTAAATCTGACGACCCTGGTTACTTACCTCCTTCACTGCCTGTACATACTCGTATTTGTCAGTCCATCACGCTTGAGCGTGAACGCTCAGCCGTCGTCGCCGCCGTTGGCACTTGGGCGATCAGTCGTTTAATGGCCATCCAATTCCACCTGAATTTGGAACAAGAGTAGACCATAATATCCTGGAATAGAACTTGAGATACTTTTTGTGGCAAGTGTTGGTTAGTTGCATAATCAGTCTTTCAATGTTTTCACTGTTGGGATTCAGGCCTCGTCTCTACTAGAGAGAATGGGCCGCAATCCACCACGCGGGCCCAGTGCGGGTTGGTGAATGTCACATGTCTTTGAATTTTTGGTTCTAGGACATGCTGGTTTCCTTTCAACGTTTTTCTTCGACGTTTCGAGAGCCGTGATGATGAAATAAATTACACAAAGTAATGCGCCTGGCTGGATCTGAATCCGCGACTTACAGCTTATTTGACTGGCCTGTTAGCCCACTGGTTAGTGGCCCTGACTGCTATGCCACAGGTTGTGGGTTCGATTCCCACCCAGGACAAATGTTTATGTGATGAGCATGATCATTTGTTCTATGTCTGGGTGTAATTTATATATAATATGTATGTATTTAGAAATATATAAGTATGTTTATCAGTTATCTAGTACCTATACCACAAGCTCTGCTTCGGCGTTGTGTGATAGTTGTGGAATATTAACATATATATTAGTTAGGGCCGTTACCTCTCGGCTACCACTACTCACAAGCTGCGGGCTACTTTAGCTTTACTACTGTAATTAAATGATAAATTATCATTTTAGACGTTAATAAAGTAACAAGACGTCTGTATGTTTCAATGAAGAAATCAATAACAAACAAACAACGAGCAACATAACCAACAATGACTTTCAAAATTAATTACTGTACCTCTACACACGTGGTTTGAAGTTTCTCAGAATTTCTCCAACTTGCTTACACACGTGTAAATGTTACATTGTTTATGTCACTGTTAAGGGCTGAATTTGTGATTATTTATTTAATCAGTGACTGTTATTGTTAACGATTTCATTAAATAAACAATTAATAAATATAGGTACATAATACTTAAAGTCTTACCAATAACTCGTTTGGTGTTCACCGAAAATGGGGCGAAAATTCGCTGCCACGACGAATCGTGGTATTGCGGACAGAGTTCCGTTGGGATCTTATGGCCACAGCCAGTCCCTCTAAGGAGTGGCTAGAGAGGCGCCACTGCATCTTCACCTTTTGCAAGACGCAAGTCCTCATAGGACATGGCAAGTTCTGGAAGACGAAGGTAACTCTATCAGACTGTTTGTCGCTAAGGAGGAGGCCGACCGCATCAGGCAACGGCGCTCTCGCCGCCGCCGCCGGGATTCCGATCCCGATTTCCAGCCACCGTAGGCGCGGGCTTGCGGACAGTGAGCAATGGGTAGCTCGCTGTCCGGCCGTCCGGTAACAGTCCGGACCAAGCCCAAGTCGTCGACGGCGCGCGCTGTTCCCGCGCGCCTCAAGGAGTTGTCAGCAACAGCAGGGGCCCAGCCGGGTCGAAGCCTACTGGGGCCAGGGTTATCCGAAAGGGCGCTCGAGCCCCGGTATGAAGGCTTGAAGGAACGGGATGGGTTTTTTAGTCAGTAAGAGTCTGACACTATCTCCCGCTCCGCCCAAGAGCGGGGGTTGTCATAAGATGATTTTTCGAAAAAAAAAAAAAACCTCTTCATGGCTAAACGTATATAAAACTAAGCACACAGGTTGACCTAGAGTAAGATACTTTTTATCTTTAATATTAAGACAACCACAAATCAAGTCTTAGTAACTAGAACAGGGACAGTTAATTTAACAAAACAGCCTGCTGTCTCCCAAACTAGACAAAAACCTGTATCTTGGGAGGCAGTATACTTATTAACAAAATTATTCGTTATTGGTTTCATAGCCCACGTAAGACGACGTGAATTTAAATAAAAAAAAAACTTTAAATAATAGTAAAAAATAAAAAACAGAAAAAGTATGAAGAAAAACTAAAAAACTGCTCAATAATATTAAATAGATTGCCATTCATCTATTTGCATGGTATGTATGTGTATGTCAGCGCGTGTGAGAGTGTGTGTGTGAAGGATTGTGTGAGGAGTGATATGAAGTAAAAGGGAGTTAGTAATATCATGACGGGTGACATGACAGAATTGAAGAAAAAATCATGTTGCACTGACCTCAAATTACTCGGGATAAGGGCAGGAAGATGATAATTAGTTGCTCAAATCCTGAGCATTCAAGGAATTGGCAATCTTGGTAGGGCGTATCTCCAACCGTATTAGGTTCCTAACCTAATAGGTTGCAGATGTTTAGGTTACTAACCTAATACGGTTGCAGATACGCACAATAATAATAATAATTTGTTTATTTTCCAAATTTTCAAAATATATTACATCAGTGTAGTGTCAACCCCTGAACTAGGACAACCTGTATGACAGGGGTTTAGGTATCCTGGATTACAATGATCTGATATGTGTAGACTGTGCTTCAAAAATAATAAATTAAAGAAAAAAAAATTATTAATTACGGAATAAATAAATAAATAATAGGTATTGTATGGGTATGTATGCTACTAATAAACTTGATCCAAAACTTGGCCCGGGTTTCATAATTTTTGCGCCGTCCAGGGCCTGCATCCTATGCCAGGGCACCGCTGGTACTGCCCTAGTTACGGTACTGAGCCTTTTGGGCCTAATACACCCCTTGATATTCAGACAGTCTTAGTCGATATCGCGTAGTGTAATAAGGGTCAGAATTTCTTACTCGGAATGAAAAATAAGACGAGTCTGAATATCGTGTGCCTAATAACGCGCGGTGTAATAGGCCCTTAACTTTCCTCATTAACTAACAATGTTATAAAATACTCTTTCTTTCTTTATCTAAAGACGTAAAACCTTTCCATTGCCACCTACAGACACTTACACAATAAAGGTGTCAGAGTGGGTCACACAGTCGGCTCTCACACAACACATGCGCGGCTGAGGCATGCATGTTTCATTCTGCAGTTGAGAAGTAAGGGACAAAGAGCGAGAGCTACTGGAAGCGACATCGACCTGGAAATGTTAAGGGTGAGAGTAGAAAAGACTGTCTAATTAATTATTAATTTGTCTCTTTGAATGTCGTAATTAGAAACACAATTACCTTATGTCGGACAGTGTAACTTAAGACATTCGAAAGGTTAATTGATTTTTAGTGGTAGAAAGGTATTAAATTATTTTTTTTATAAAATTATCAAACTATGTGTGGTGGTGGTGGTGATGGCCTCGACTTATTATTATAGGTCGTGGGTTCAAACCCATTAGTTTGTGTAATTTACTTCGTCACCACTTAAAACGGTGAAGGAAAACATCGTGAGGAAAAGGTTTCCTCACCGAAAATTTGAAGATATTATAAGTGAGATACACTTATCCGCATTTGGTATTTTAGTAATTACCTTACATACAAAGATATCTATGCTTATTAAAATAGATCTTAAGCAATAACTCATATTATAAAAGGCATAATCCTGACTCACTGACTCATCTCTCAATATTGTCACTAGCACATATAAAAAATGTAAACTTGCTTTGAAAAAGCTTTATGTTACCGGTAATATCACATCTCAAAAATTATAGTATTAAGCTAAATTAATAAAATTTTAATGTAACATGCTGTGAGCGAGCTTGCTACCTCCACTTTGTCAATAAAGCTTTGAAAGGTTTCAGACAAGTGTTTAGGTAGTAAGAAATAAAAAAAAATGTAATGAACAATAAAACAAAAAAAAAATCTACACTCAACTCAAACTCGTGGACATTGAAATTTTTCTTTACACCCCCCAGGGGATTAAATGAGGGTCCAAAGTATGGAAAAAGCTACTTTCATGTGGCTGCTCGGGCTAGGGCACTGGCAGAAGTTAGTTACTAATTTAAAAAATCCTTCAAGCCCAAAAACCCGATACCTCAAAGCCAAAAAAGCCAGTGAGGAAGAAAATGATAAATTAAACATTGAACCCTGTGGCTGCAAGAAATTATATAACGAGACGTGTAGGGATGTGTTGTATCGCTTAATTTAACTACGTAGGCGTATCCTAGTATGAATAGACAACTATCCTCCTCATGTCGTGGGCGTCTCAATAATTTAATAATATTTATTAAGGGTACACCGCAACATCTCACTTTATACGAGACCAATTGGGAACATTCTACAAATAAAATTATATTCTGTGTTACCTGTTACTATTTGTGTGTATTTCTTCTCCTCTCCAAGTTAGATATACAAAGGAATGCATCACTGCCAAAGAATCTAATTTATTTTTGTTATGTTCATAAATAACAAACGTTTAAATTTTTGTTTTCATTTCGACATTACTTTTTATTTTGTACATTGTCCATAATGGAAAATGTACAAAACAAAACACTTAAAAGCAGTTAATATAAATTATTATATTAACTTCTTTTAAGAGTTTTGTTTTTTAATTGATTACAGAGTATTTATTAGGCACTGGCCTGTATCGATGTCGACTTTGCAGACCCGTAACTGCGGTTTTTATGTTAAAAAAAACGTAGTAATTATACAAGATTTTCAGTGACGTTATACACGTTTGAAATCGTAAGTGAGTCAGATTCGTGTTTTTTTTTTATCAAGCCACCAATTTACATATATCATGTTTTGATTTTTACTCAGCAGTTGGTCTTAAATGATTGATTTTAATAAAATAATTTTTATGGTGTTCTCTTTTATATTTGTGGATTTCCAGACGTTCAAAAAAGTTCAAAATTATTGCAACCTCTCCTTAATAATATGTATTTGTCCCTGTATATAGTATGTGTACGGTATTCACCACCGTTACTACATTTTTTTTTTTTTTGCAATGCCAAAAATAAAAACCAACAGTAAACTATTAAGTATGTTGTACACCAAGATAACATAAAAACTCGCATCTAAGAACAAAATAAAATATTCCTCCTGAAAAAAAAAACAAGTTCAGCTAATAATGGGCCAGCTATTCCTCAGAGGCTCGAGCTGTCACTTCCAGTGTCAGCACTTTATATCGGTGTGCCGTCCTCAGCGCAGCCTCTGGGGGAAGCGGCCCAACTCTTCTCTTCAATTTATTTTCACAATTCTATCGGTTAAGTAATGTTTATTTACCACGTGTTCGTACATTCACTTTGAAGGAAAAGTTTTTTTTCTTTGATTTCGTTGTAAATATTTATGTTTAATCTATAGAAGGATGTCGATTGATTTGTTTGTATGCGTTATTGAGTTGAAGAAATGTTATACTACTTTAAAGTAGTCTAGTTACCTACTTTGTAGTTATTCTTCTCGTCAATAGTGTAGTGCCCAGGGTCAAAATAATTACATTTATTTTGTCTGTATTTTAGATTATAAAAAATATTGGACAAGTATTTTTACTTTTTTCGATTAAACCAAAAAATAACAAAGATATAAGCCCATTAAAGTTACGTGTGACGTCACCCCGTGCGAAAAAATGCACGGCGTGACGTTACACGTAACTTTAATGGGCTATATCTTTGTCATTTTGGTTTAATTTACAAATAAAAAAATACGTGTCCTTTATTTTTGAATAATCTAAAAGACGGACTAATTACATTTTTTACGGCACCTGGCCTATTATTCTATCTCTAATAATGGTCTATATGAATTTAATAGGCAACTATTTATTCTATTTATAAACTACTTATTATACTCTTCATTTCTATATTACTTCTTCCATAAATATTCCAACAAGTAAGTACCTACAAATACTTATAATAAAGAAGCTTAATCCTTTTAGAACTAAACTGCTCCCTAGTTTATACTGCGCACTGTACCCGTATAATCTGCGGACTACCGTTGCGGGAATATGTGGAAACTAAAGCCTAGCCGCCTCGAGGCACTTAAATTAGTATTTATCACGTTTACTCATTAGAAAGATCCATAAAAGTCATTCTAGATTATAGACTTAAAACTTCTGAGCCTGGTAAATAACTAGACCCCGAGTACGCATTTTTTTTATTTATATATTTACTTTGGTCAAAAGAAATGAGATTTTATTTAAAAATTACTTTGTAAACTATCTACACTAATATTAGTTGTGGATTTTGATTAAAAGAGCTGTGGATTTTGTGAATATCCACAAAAATCCACAGCTCTTTTACAAAAATTTTACTTAAAGATAAACTAATTTCAGAATAAAACGCTAGTACCATTCAAGCCAAGCCAAGTAGTGGTGTGCGGTGTGTTGGAGTGAGTGTGAAGAGTTGATGTGGTGTATGAAAATACTATTAGACTGTTATTAATATAATTAAAAGGTAAAGTTTTTTTTTGTAGGATGTAATCGCTGGAAGTACTGGTCCGATTGCTAAAATTTTTTCACCGATAGATTTTAAAATCTCTACCTGTTACGGTTTATGAGATACTAGCTTTTGCCTGCGGCTTCGTCCGCGTACATAAAATATAACCTGTGTCACTCAGGAATAAAGCAGCTTTCTAACGATGAAAAAATTTTAGCAATCGGACCAGTGCTTCCAGAGATTACCTCCTACAAACAAAAAAACAAAAACTTTACCTCTTTATTATATTAGTATAGAAGTATAGATACCCCGATGACAGACGGACATCAAAAGATTTAGTAATAGTATTCCACCCTTCGGGCACGAAAACGAGAAAAAGAAAAAATCACGCTTCAAAGTTAACACCAGCGTCACCCATTTTTCATATAAAAGTAAAAATAGAAAAAAAACTTTCGCTGTCGGACGGAAGTGAGTCCAAATTGCAAACAGGATGTCAAGAAACTTTTTTATTTCGTTTACGTAGTACATCTAATTTGAATATACTTATTTCCTGTTCGTTCTCGCCTATCCAAAAGTAGAATTAACATTTTTAATTATCAAAAGAGGTGTCATCATAATTATATGGCTTTTAGACACAATACACCAATAGAGGCATTAGATATATCACATACGCCGATCTGGGCGCGTCGGTCTCCATACATTTTATATGGCAACTAGACTTGTAGAGCTACACTAGATCCACGCCACGCGACGTTGGTCTACGTACAAATCAAGCGTGTTTTACGTGTGTGTCAGTCTAATCCAGTTCTAGCTTAAAGGTGTCATTCAAACCCGTAGCCTGATTCACATAAAATCAAACAAGCCAAATATCGTTGAAGTTTTATAGTCGTTTGATCGAAGTCCTATCCAAAAGCGGTATTCACGATCTATCGACTTATTTCCAGTTACATTAATAAGTATTCTACCAGGATAATGTAATACAGTTTTTTTTTTATTCGATGAATTTAGAACGCCTTTAAAATCGGTGTCGTTCAAACCTGATTGATGGATGTGAATACGGAAATGGTCTAAACGACTAAATCGCTACGATATCGTTACGGTTTTCATTACGTGAATCGGGCTACTGGTCGGTTTCTGGCAATGCTTTATTTATTTTTTGTTCTGCCTTTGCGCGGTGTGTGTCAACTTTAGAAATTATTCATTTTTTACAATCACTACTTGCACTGCTGTTTATTTACTATACTTTATTGTACACCATAATAATCATACATAAATAAAATAAAACATAAACTAAAACACATACATACGATAAGCAGTGTTTGTGTTTTATAGTGTTTGGCAGCAATGTCAGTCATTAATTTGACATGACGTAATTATTAATTCAATACAATTTCAATCCTATTACAATAATATTTACATTTTATTAATTAATCCATACGATATAGAAATATTTGCACGCCATAGTATGACAGGATATGCTGGAACCAAAATTGTAACATCTATTGTACCATATTCTGACAAATAAACATTTTTGATTTTGATTTTGATCCTTCCATGGATCTAATAAAATTCTCGCTTTAAAGTACCTACCGAAATCGCTACTGTTTCAATGATTCCTCATATTATTCACTAGTTTAGAGACTCGAAGTATAATACTATAACAATTTCACATCACAATGCGACTAAAAATCAATTTACGAATAATTGAAATAGCCGCTGAATATATGACAACAAATGCATTCGGTGCATTCTAAATAGGGTGGATTTTTGAGCCGGGTTAAGAAAGGGAAAGTACGTTTTCTATTACTACAAGTACCTATAACGGTAACGGTACTAAGCCTTACGGACCCTCTCAAAACTTTACCCTGTATAGGGTAATTTCTAAAGTGTTCCAAAGTCAAAGTCAAATTGTTTATTGCGAAACAAAGTGTGCAATGTTGATGTTCGTGTTAGTACTTATGACTTAGCAGCCTTTTACAAGTATTGCAATTTTTATTCATTCTAAAAGCATGCATTTTAAACATTATTGGATTAATAATATTATTTTATTATAAATCCTATTGAGATATTATAGTTCTGTCAAAAAATTAAATGTTAATAATAAGTACAATTATTATGAAATTAGCTATCAATTTAATTTAGAAATTATAGTCATGGCGTATAGTTATTAAATTATAATAGACAACCTAGACAAATATGTTGTAGCTGCAACACAGTTATGCCCGGCCCATACATGACCTGACAGGAAAACTGGATATTATTTTTTGTAATTATTTATACATCTATTCGGGCAGAGTAAACAATATGTTTTCTTTCTTTTTTCTTCATCTTTCATTTATTTCAAATTAAACGTCAATAATAATGAATTAAATACTCTTCCAAATATTAAAGTTCTACTACCTCGAACTGGGAGATCCTGTACTAAATTAACAAAATTATTCATGAGGGAATATGTATACGAATGTAGACAGGAACAAGCATACATTGCCGGCAGTTATACATAATGTTCTCGCACGCACTACGAGGTGTGAAGTGTGAAGCATGATTTTCTTACTGAATTATTATGATTAAGTATAGTTTTCTTTTCTCGACATGGTTTAGTTATGGGATAGAAAATTATCATTTTTGAGTATAGAAAATTATCAATTACTTCTCCCTTCGCGGCGAAGGTGGTGTGACGATCTGATCATTTTCGCGAAGCAAACTTGGCCGGAGATCTCCATAGACAGAGTAGTTTGGAAGTAGAAAGGGGATGCTTTTGCCCAGCAGTGGGACACACAATATGCTTTTTTTTCACAAAACTTCTTCCGCTCTGGGTGGGGCGAGATGGAGTGTAGATTTTTGTGGACTAAATTCACTGTCATAGTTGCTTATCAGGGCCGCGGAAACTTTTGCGAAAAATTTCTCAAAACTGTGAGGCATCGGCCTACTGCCTTTTTTAATTACTTTCTAGAATTTTCCAGTCCTTTCCCAGACTAGAAAGAAAGAATCAAATGTTCTTCACATGGTCTTTGATTGATATCTACTTTACTGTATGACAGTGTTGTATAAGTCTGATTGCGTAAAACATTTCTTTAATACTATTACAATGTAAGTAAATTTTTTTTAAATAATTTGACAGAAAATTTCAAAATGCAAAAAAACGCGTACCACATGTTAAAGTCAAAGTCAACAATATTTTATTGACATAGGCCTACATGGGCACTTATAAAATGTCAGAGGCTAGTACACGGTTCCAAATTGTATCGTTTCCTATGGAGAAGAACCGGCAAGCAACTCCATGGTTACTCTTTTTAGAAAAAGTGGTTGGTATTACAATATTGATAGTCGATATTATGTAAGAACAGTGTAGACCAGTCAAATTTTGCATGCGTAACTATTCCACGCATTACGATAAATACTTGTATGAAATGGAGATTTGTGGTGGATACGCGTGCGGAGCAATCCCGCATGCGAGTTCAAAACCGCACGATGTTAAAAACACCCTGATTTCAAACACAAGGATTTCCTGCAAGGGCTGCAAACATACCAAAACTCAATTATTTATTTAGTTTATTCGAACTTTACACACCAAATACACAGTTTATTGCAGCAAACTTGAACGCTTTTAACATACCTATTCATCTGTGTAACCCGAGGCAACACCCGTATACGTTTAATCCTTCAGTACCGAAGTGCAAATGCATTTGAAATTACAACCTCGTTTGGGATTAAACTCTACCTGTATAAACATTTCAGTATGTGCTAAGTCTTAATCTCTATAACTTGAGTATTTGGTTCTAGTTTAATTAATAATGTGCTGTATCAAACTATCGGTTTAAAAAAAATGCAATTATATATTTATAGGGTTCCATACCTCAAAAGGAAAAAACGGAACCCTAATAGGATCACTTTGTTGTTTGTTTGTCTGTCTGTATGTCAAGACCTTTTATCTCGAGAACGCGTGGAGGTATCGAAATGAAATTAAAACCATATACTTAGGTCTGCGGTCCCTTCAAGCTGTGAAAAATTCAAACTTCTAAGTTAACGGATAAAAAAGATACGGCCGTTTATGTCGCAAAAAAACGTATATTTTGATACTCTCTTCATAGGCTATTTCTCGCTGACCCAGAATCCTGAAATTTGGCACAAAGCAAGGTCTTATAGCACAGGTATGGGATTAAATCTGAAAACAGTAAATTTGTTGTTACCTAAATCACAAAAACAAATAAAATGCAATTCGGAAAAATCTTCGAGACTCTATTCGGGAATTGTAGTTTGCACGGAACCCTCAGTGCGTGAGTCCGACTCGCACTTGCCAGTTTTTTTAACATTGGTTATATTTGAGTCTTTCATATCTATAAATGCTATGAAATAATTTTAAAAATATTTTCTTGAAATTAAGCTTCAAAGGTGATAATTAAAAAGAAAAGTCCACTATGTACTCTGACGTCAATTTACAACATGCCCATATAATTATGGCCGATAAAGAAAACGGTCTTCCACAAGATACAGATTTTAATTTCTTGACTATAAGGTTAAATAAAAAATAAGTTTCTTTTTTAACAATTTCAAAACTTTATATTGTAACACCATCTTTATATAAATTGGTATTAATTAATTTGAATTCAACATGATATTGGCTCCAATAGTAATTATATATTTTTTAAGAGGAGAGTCCTACGCCACTTATAATATTCAATATCTAAGGGCCTTTAGAAACACCTCTTACAGTTTTCAAAATTTCTAATAATACACTGAATTACATAAAAATAATAATAGAAAAGAACCTAAATATATGTGCCAACAGTTTCACCACGAAATATTTGCAAACCTATATTTAATGTCGAGTAAAAAAATTCATATCTCTCAAACGTAGCTAAGTTGACCTTTACTATTTGCAGGACTTTTACGACGAATTTTCTTTTTTTTTCTTTTTATTATATTTGTCTTTTTAACCGACTTCAAAAAGAGGAGGTTCGATGTTCTGCTGAATGTATGTTTTTTTTTGTAAATTGTGCTTTGCTACATATTATTATGTTTTTTTTTGTGGCAAAAAAAGTAATTTATCTATCTATCAATTAACCAATGATTGATTATTAGATCCAACCGCGAAAGTACCCATCTCAGCTGCCGAAAGCTACAGGGTTAGTATCAGACATAAATATTATATCAGGCTCGTCGGAGATTTGATTTGTACATTTCCGTTGAGCGCTGAGCGATCGACCTAGTTACTGAGACGATTTTATATTATTACGTTAGCTCTGTCTTAGTGTCTCTTGTGTAGCTTTTTATTAAAGCTAACCGTTTTATAAGAAAAAAAAGAAAAAAGGGAAAAAAATCTTTTATATAATCGAAATCTAATACTTATATGTAATCTCATGTCACAGTGTTTGTTATCGAACTCTGATACAGCTTGAGCGATTTTCATGAAATATTTTGTGTAGATCGTAGGCTTTTTTTTACCCTCCTATCCCTAATTCCCATTATTGTCATTCATAATTTATATGGCAGATAAACATTTACTGAGTGAGCTAGTAGGTATATCTTTACATTTAAAATGATTTTGCTGGCAGGTGTGTTACCTAACTCCTCCTAAACAGCTTGAACAATTTTTATGAATTCAGTGTAGATATTTAAATTGGTCCCTGAATGATTGAAAAACACAATTAGACCCAGTAGTACCCAAAATAAAAATTTGGCACTGCAATCGGAGTCCCAAATTTTTATTTTGACGAACAGCCGACTTTCGGACAGAACAGAACGTTGTTCTGTCTGGTTTTATGAATTTTATGAATGCCCAGTACAGAGCAATCAATATAATCACTAAACAATATCATTATAATTTGATTTTCAACTTCGGATGTCACTAACTAGCTCAGCTAACTACTGAAAACCAATTAACGATTCCAAAACCGTAAACTATTCAATATTGAAAATAGGATCGAATGAAAGCACGACGAGTGGGGCAATTCTCGTAAATTGCAATCCAACCCACAGTTTTATTACTAGCTAGTTTACAGCTGGGCAGTGCAATGTGTATATTGGTTTTATGAGTTACGTATATAGTGCCGTTACAGTAAGTTAGGTACTATAGCTGTTAAGGGGCAGATATATATATGATTTTTTGATGATTTTAAATCCAACATCACGTCTAAACGGCTAGTCCGTATATTTTGAAAAAAAAAATATATGTTAAACTAGACTATTTACCTAATAAATTGATATACGAATATTTATAATTTCTTTTTTCCATAAAAATTAGCGTGATTTATTTTCAAAGTTATATTTAGGTATTTAAAACCCAACAAAATATATTTCAACTTATTCGAAGTAGACCTACTTTAAATTCTTGAATATAGTTTTCATCTCTGGTCCAAAAACGTGACTTACCAACAAACATTCAATATTTGCTGAGTCAAGCCTGTATCCGACGGTAAGGCGTGCCATTATACGATGCATTGGCCATGTTTATGCTGCAGTATCAAGACTAACTTTACTTAAACCAACATGTATCGTGTCGACCACGTCTACGTTTAGTTTCACTTTAAATTTAAAAGGAATGAGAGCAGTGATGGCATACTGACTAAAATACCCACCCCGTTCCTTCTTGCCTTTCATACCGGGACTGAGCTACCTTTCGGAGCTAATTTTGGTCCCAGTAGGCTTCGACCCAGCTTGGCCTCTGCTATTGCTGACAACTCCTTGAGGCACGCGGGAGCAGTGCGCGCCATCGACGACTTTAGCTCGGTCCGGAAAATTACTGGATGGTCGAACAACGAGCTATCCATTGCTCGCAGTCTGTAAGCCCGCGCCTACGGTAGCCGAAAATCGGGATCGGAATCCCAGCGGCGGCTGGGGCGCTGTGCACCGTTGCCTGATACGGTCAGCCTCCTCCTTTGCTAGCATTACTGCTTCGCAGAAGGATATATATACATATTATAGTTAAATTACAGCCAGACACAGAACAAATTATAATGCTCATCACACAAACATTTGTCCTGGCTGGGAATCGAACCCACGACCTCCGGCATAGCAGTCAGGGTCACTAACCACTAGACCAACAGGCCAGTCAAATCAGATTATGCTAGGAAAGGGGATGGACACCACCGTGATCCACCGAGCGCGTCTGGATCGAATTGGTATGTGGAAACAATGGCGATCATATACACGGTAATTTGTAAAAAACACTACCACCACTATGTTAAGAACAGCATAAACAACAAGTTTTGTTCTATGACTTTTAAAAATTTATCATATTTTAGTTCATCGGATTTTCATACAAAAAATAAAAATATTTAAATTTAACATTCTAAATATTACGAAGTCTGTGCGAAGCAAGCGATCGTAATAATACTGGAGGGTAGCTGAACATGAATTTGACATATTTACGGGCGACCCTCATTAGTTGGTCGGTCGCCTTGCGCTTGCGTCGCGTCTTATGCGTTCTTGTAGCGAAATTCGGCAGTGCGGACGTAATTATCTTTACGTGATGGTGTATCAATATTCTAATGTCAAGTACACAGAAATGATGCGAATGCTTGCTAAGTGTAATGACAATGTTTCGGAAGCCTGCTTATTATTATTACGAGAACAGTGCACGGGAGCCGTAAGTAGATACAGCAAAATATACAGACTTGAAATGTGTTAGACAGAACAACGAAATCTCAAAGGTTTGTTTTTGGTAAATGTGTTATGTTTTGTAAAAAGTCATAGAACAAAATTTGTTGTTTATGATGTTAGTAATACAGTCCTGTAAGGTTGTTAGGGGTTTAGAAATAACCCTGTATAGGTAACAGAAAGTAAAGCGCCTGCTGGGGTATTACACCAACGACCTTACAGCCACTAGGCGCCTCATTCTTAAACTAGCGCGCCAAAGCAATTCGGTCAACTAGTCGAGGTACGGGGGAGCTGCGTTCTCGTTGGTTCTGATTGGCACCGGGGATTGGGGTACCGCGTTCTTATTGGTCGAGACTATCCTACATCAGATCTTTAAGTCATGTATGTTGACAGACACGCGTCGCCTGTTATTATACGTCTATACCCTATTTGCGTTAAGATTAGAAAAAAGACACCTTTTTTACTGTCTGTTCAAACGATTTTAACTCCTATTTCGTAGTCATAAGGATGAAATAAGAAGAGACAATACCAACTATTTACTGCAGCCGCCATTTGTCATGCCACCAACGTAATAAAACTCAAAATAGGTTGAACGGACTGTATTATAAGGTTTTTGTAAATGTCTAATGTTATTTTGAACAGAGTATAGTGGCTGTAAGGTCGTTGTTTTAAACCAATGACCTAGACCTTATACTGGGCCAGTTATCGCTGAATCACCACTTCTTATTCGGACTACTGAGTAGCCGAACCAAGACGTGGCAGTGAAAAGAAAATGTGAAAGATTGGAAAATGCACTTTAACAGATACTTGTTATGCCCAAGCCCGCTTGCACTACAAATCACAGAAAGCATTAACCTAGCGTTAAGCGACTGTAACAAATCATTGTATTCATGTCAATCATTTGAAATTGACAGTGACAGAACGATGTAAAATATCTTTCCAACTATGGTGACCTTTTTTTTCGGTAGGTAAAAATGACATCCCCCGCACTAAACCAGAACTAGACCCTTAGCCCCTGCTGGGCCTCTACAGTTGCTGTCAAATGATTTAGGCGCATGGGAACAGTGCGCGCCAATGACGACTTGAGCTCGGTCCGGACGGTTACCGGACGGTCGGACCACAAGCTACCCATTGCTCGCCGTCCGTGACCTTGATTTATGTGTTTGGTTTATATTACGGCTACATGGATGTAAACCACGCGCCAACACGTTCGGTGGTTGGGAAAACGCACCTCTAACCAAGGGCATTGAAGGTCATGGTTTACAACTGCTGTCTACGCGGCTGAAACTAGCAAAGTCACCTTGGATGGGATGTTGGTTTGTAACCATCTGGTCACCCATTTAAGGGGTGACCGGACGATTGCAAACTACGGTACCAACTAAGGTCATCTTGGTTGGAGCTTGGGTTGTGTGTTTGGTTTGTGTTGCGGCTACATGGTTGTTAACCATTCCTCAATGGACATATTGGCAAAACAGTCACAGCGGTTGGGAAAATGCGCTCGCCAACCAATGGCGTTGAAGATCATTAATTACAACCGCTGTCTACACAGACTTTTTTTTCATAATGGATAGGCTTGCGTTTGACCACAATCTCACCTGATGGTAAGCGATGATGTGGCCGATGATGGAGCACGCTTGCCTAGAAGCAATCTATTCACTCTTGACTTAAAGACCTCTAGGTTATAGTTATTAGGAAACACAGACTCCGGCAGGGAATTCCATTCCTTAGCTGTACGCGTAATGAATGTACTCCCAAAACGCTTTGTACGTATAGGTGGGATGGATGGATGATTTAAACTAGCAAGGTCAACCCTGTTGGGACGTTAGATTGCGTCTAGTTGACGCTTTAAATAATGCAACAACATAAGCGTTAGTCTGAAAATAGACCGGGCCATTCCATCATTTCGCCATTGTATGCATGACAAAAAGTTCGTTGGATTTAAAACAAATCAGTAGGTATATTCCTATCAATCTTTTGAATTTGGCAGTGACAGAACGATGTTTTAAATAGTGCAACGACATAGGCGTTGGTTGAAAAGTGGACCGGGCCATTCCATCATGGTGCCATTGTGTACATGACAAAAAGTTCGTTGGATTTAAAAGCTCGCTAAAATGTTTTGTTGTTGCTGTCAGTGCTGTTCATTTTTCTGCTACGTTCATCAATAATGCGGATCCGGGACGCGCTGGATCGTTCATTGTGGCGACACTTGGGGGAGGCCTATGTCTGACAGTGGTCGTCTATCAGCTGATATGATAATGAATCAATAATGTTAACAAGAATAGGGATATTTTAAGAGTCCACCGTTCATTAATTTAGTTAGTTTAGTTTAATAAGAATGGGGTCTTAATAGGATATAAAGATGTATTGTTATAGGTTTGCTTCTGAAAGGAAAACCCGGCCCTGGAATGAAAGGCAACGAAGGAACTAAGAGTGGGTTTTAGTCAGTAAAACTATGACATGCCCTTCCGCACCGTCCAAGGGCGGGAGACGTCATGGATGTTTTCACACCTAAGAAAAAAATACGCTCTGGGTGTCTCCTACGCCTGCGACTGGGATGGGACGATGTCCTCTTCCTCACGCTTTCCACCACCTCCTTGGCTTGTAGGACAGCTACACAGAAAATAGGCGACCGGTTCCCACACTCTAAACGGCTGCGACTGATCCGTGAGGATGTCTTCTTCCTTACGCTTTCCACCACCTTCTAGGCTCGAATTACAGCTTCGCAAAAAGGGATGACTGGTTTCCACATCCTCAATTAAAAGACCCTGAAGTAAATAACTACCAAAATAAATAGCATAAATAATGGCATAATCAGCCTTTTGATGTTCCCACTACTGGGACTCAGGCCTCCTCTCTAGGAGAGGGAATGGGCCGTAATCCACCACGCGGACCCAGTGCGGGTTGGTGAATGTAACATGTCTTCGAATTTTTGGTTCTAGGACATGCCGGTCCCCTCACAATGTTTTCCTTCACCGTTTTTGAGAGCAGTGGTAATGAAATAAATTACAAAAAGTCATGTGCCTGGCTGGGTTTGAACCCGCGACCTATAACTAAGTCAGGGCCGTTACCATTCGACCATCACTGTTCTCAAGATAAATAAATAGATTTCCTATTAAATATTTTCTTACTGACTTAGCAATTCACTATTAAATTATGTATTTCAGTGTCGACTGTGCCGACGTACTCCGCTGGCTCTCCATGCGGCAATATATTACATGTCTCACAGATTGATGTATTGCCAACTCGCCCACGGACATTGTGTTAACTCGTTCCCTTCATTTGAATTTTGATTAGATCATACGAAACTAGCCTATTTCCGCTGCTTCGCCTGCGTATATAAAGTATAGCCTATGTAACCAGCTTTCTATCGGTGAAAAATTTTACCAATCGGATCAGTATTGCCAGAGATTACCTCCTAAAACAAAAAAAAAAACTTTACCTCTTTATATTATTAACAAGCTGTGCTCGCGACTTCGTTCGCGTGGATTTCAGGATTTTGAATTCATTTTTTCTAAATAAAGTAGCCTAAGTTATTCCTTATTACATCAGCTACCTGCCAATAAACGTCCCGTGAAAATCAGTCCAGCTAGACAACAGACAGACAAAAATTTTAAAAAATGTTATTTTGGTGTATTTACCGTATATATATTCATATGCATGTAGTAAAAAGCGGATATTTCAATATTACAAACAGACACTCCAATTTTATTTATATGTATAGATGCAGATTATAATGAGCATTTCGATCTAATATGCTAACCAACATACTATTTTTTTTTTGTTTACAAGTAGTCATACTATACATAAAAATACTAATCGTTTCTCTTTATGACATTATAATTATCGTGATGAACCAGTAGTAAAGGCAGCCTCTCATACATGAGGTATCCAGGAACCAGGCAAGTTCCAATGTGAATTCTTCGATTCATAAGTACTTTTCTAAGTTTATCTAGTACATTACTGACACCCCGTGCCTCGGAAAGCACGTAAAGCCGTAAACAGTTGTTATTGGTAATCAGACGCCTCAAAATCTGACCATCAGTCTATCCAAGGAGTATCGTCACAAAATATATAGGTGCAGAAGTCAATCTACATACAAAGCGCGCTCGAGCAACACCCACAAAGACACCACACGATGTCTCGTCGAACAATTCCGGCTCAAACGTTCATTAGTGTGCGTCCACCGTGCGTAGGTATAAAAAGTGAAGTACATACATGAGATTCTTTTCTGTACCTATCTATTTTGTGGTATCGTTTTGCCCAGTAACTGAGCTGTGGAGGTCTGATAGGCAGCTGCTCCATGTAAACTAAAGATATTCAGCAGCATCTGGTCAGAATGGAAGACGATCCCAAACTTTTTGGGAAAAGGCTAGCGAGTTGATAATGTTGTTACTAGTCTGTCTAGTAAGTTAAACGACTTGGAATATTTTTAAGGAAATTAAAAATCTATTGTTGGCAACCAGAATTTTAGTTGTCATTCACTTGTTTTTTGAGATGACGATAGTTCTACAACAGATCTTGATCGTAGTATGGCTAGTGATGATGAATCAGTAAGTGGAATAGAATATTTAGAATCAGATTTCTCGTACGATTCCAGATTTATTTTATTACTTATGACACTATTATGTCTTTGCAAATGTACCTATCCTACTTTTGTAATAAAAATATCATTAAAGACAGTGAAGTAGGTATATTCTAAACAAAAATCTTTGGGTTTTTTAATATTAAAAAGTCCCCTAATAGCTAGTATTAAAGCACTAAAAAAAATACTAATATACTATATAACTAATAGTATACAATGACCAAGATCTCTTAATCAACCTTGATTTCTGAACCAGTGTTGACTACGTCAGATTTCATTTTACCCTAAAAACTACCCAAGTCGTTTAACTTATTAGACAGACTTATAATATATCTACCATTGACATTATAAACTAACGAGTACATACACCTACCACACTATTTTAAGTTTACGTGAAACCTGAATACAGTTTGTTTAGAATCAGTAACTGAATGGATTATATCCAATAGTTTTTACACCATGTTATATATTTTATTTATTTTATTTATTTATTTATTTAAACTTCATGTACAATAGTGGTCACCAGTTGGACACCATCGACAGTAAATACAACACAGGTCACGGTAGATCAAAGCGGGCATTAGGAGCCGGCAAACAGCTGGGTGAAAACAACCTCTCAGTCGCCTGAAGGGCCCGGTGACCACGTATTTTTACTGACATAACAAGCTTATAACTTTGTGATTTTTCATGATACAGTTATGAAATTTTGTACATAGACTCTATAAGCGTATCAATGGATATTTTCCCTTTATGTGCTAAGTTTCTTTTAGGTTGTGTAGGGTATAATTCACTAGAGGTCAAAAGAAAACATGACCAAATATTAACCATGTGTAAAATCCTTCATCGGAAAACTGATACTCCAGAACTGCAAGCCGAACTATCTCAACTATGTGCCCCAGTTAAGTATAGCCGCATCAGGAGAAACAGCTTGTTCGCTGTGCCTGCGAGTCACATTGTTGCGCGAGCCCAGTCTCCTGTCCCTCACACTCTTTCTGCGCTCAACACTCTTTTGGACACGCACCCTGACTGTGACGTGTTCGCGGACGAATGGAAGACGATCGACGTCAGTGTGTCTGGAGTTTTGTGAGATGAGTGTTTGTTTTTTTTTTGTATATTGTTATTAACTAACGTAATTGGCGGATGGCCGTTTTTGTTAAAGTAAAACCATAAATATATAAATAAATTTACTTAGAAATGTTAGACACGTGTTTCGGGTTTCATATATAAGCACTAAAACTAATTTTGTACATCGTTGATATCCACAGATTATGGGATAGTAGAAAGTCTTAATTTATTAACTAGATTTAACGAGGACAAACAGTCGCCACAGTCGGTCCAGATGGCTGCACGAGCCCGGCCAAGTCTGCCAAGTTACCAAAACTTGGCAAAGTTAGACGTGACCTTATCTCCGAGTCATT
Source organism: Mythimna albipuncta (assembly GCA_929112965.1). NCBI lineage: Eukaryota > Metazoa > Arthropoda > Insecta > Lepidoptera > Noctuidae > Mythimna > Mythimna albipuncta. The sequence continues at coordinate 7,225,562 of OV815974.1, read as the reverse complement.
ATTGTTAATTATGTTATTGCTTGTAATAGCTACATACATCATATTTACATACACTTATGTTTTACTCCTGCTCTAAAATATATTTGTCTTTTTGTGGTTGTAAATCGTCCAAAGACTTCTCTCGCATCTCTTTGAGGTGCGTGTGGATCACTACACGCCTTTAACGACAAGGCGTGGTCTTTACCAAACTGTCGCATGGCAAGCTACATATTGCTCGTCGTTCGTAAGCCCTTAATTAAGCCCGACGACCCAGGACAGATTGTCCTGGCGCAGAAGGATAAAGAGAGCCGACCCCACCTAACGTGGGAAGAGGCAAAGAAGAAGAAGAAGAAGTTCTTAAGCCCTTAATTGCTTACGGTGACCGGCAGGGCGAACCAAGTTACGACTGTTTCGTTTCCATTTTCTTGCGTCGACCGCCTGGAGTTGGCCACGTCTCCAATTTCTTTGTTCTGACGTCATCTCAACGTTCAGTCCCGTCAACGGTCAGAACAAAGGTCGGAGGCGTGGCCAAGTGACGGTGACAGCAAAATCAAAATCAAAATCGAAGCATTTATTTCAAATAGACCATCTACAGGCACTTTTGAATAGTCAAATGTCGGTCAGTCCAAGAAAAGTGAAGCTAAATTGCACGTTCCAAAGAGTAGGTCTCTATGGAGAAGAACGTGCAAGAAACTCCATGGACACTCTTTCTTTTTATTTTACTTTTGGATTTTAGCAATATCCTTCACATGCATTACTGCGTTAGAATCGTAATCAGAACAATATCTTGAGCATAAACATACTTTTTTACATACAGTAATAATAAAACTGTTTTACTATAATAATGGAAGTAGAAATAGGTACAAACTAAACTCATCCATTAAGCTAAAGTTAAGTGCGAACGGCAAACTTGTAGTAATTCGATTGTTTTCCACTAAAACTGGAGCGGGAAATAACATTAGCCCCGTCGGTACTAACTAACTAATGTATTTCTTTATTATTTCGCTTTATAAATTGATCCTATTTCTCTACATAGTAAAAAAAAGTCGTTTGCCACGTCTCTGTTGATCCGCTCACTACTCATGAACAACGCAACTGATTTTGATGCAATTTTCACCAATACAAAGAGCAATAAGCGAGAAAGGTTTATTTTTCTACGGTGGGAATTCATCCATTGACTTCTTTTGCTCTAGAGTGTCAGAGATTTACTGACTAAAACGACTCCTGTGTCCTTCAGTTGCACTTAATGTTCTAGGAATTCGAGTTTCCTTTTTTGGAAAATCCCCATGTTACTGTTTGCTGACATCTTTTGAGGAGCTCGTGGAATACTATGCGCTGTTGATGACGCTGTTTACTAGACGGTTGGACGGCTATCTACGCATTGCTCGTCGTCCGCAAGCCGACGCCTATGGTACCTTATAGTCGTGGTCAGGGTCTCGGTGACTGGGACGTGAGGACATCCGTTCCCTCACGCGTGCGTCCGCCTCCTTCGCTAGCATTACTGATTTGCAGAAGGAGGTGACCGCCGCCCTTTCCCCATCGCTTCGGACTGAACGAAAGGCGAGAGGTCACCGCCATAGTATAAGTATGGGGTAGTTCGTGCAAAATGCCAAGAATTTGGCAGTAAGTATAGTTAGCCTTCTTCACGGGAAGTAAGTGCCCGTTTCATACGTATTGTTTAAAATCGCGTGCTCCATCTTGACTAGGCATTGTTATATGCTAATTTGGCAATTAAGTTAGGCGATACTCTACGTTTAATGGCTATGTATTACAAAGTATTTGGAAATATTTAGACCGTAGGATATATTTATTGGTGTTGTTTTTTGAAAGAGTTATGGCGTCACTGGAATGCCTATGGTAATACTGCTTAATATTTTAAAACATTATAAACATTAGGTATATATTGTAAAATTCAACCAAAAAAATTTTATCTATTTTTTTATCTATTATTATTATATTTTATTATTTTTTTAATAAATCTATTTATATTATAATTTATTATTTTTATTGTAAATTCAATCTATATACATAAAAGCGAAATACTACTCACTGATTAATCACGAAATCTCAGAAACTATAACACCTACAAACTTTGGCAGGCAGGTTCCTTAAGAGGTAGACATCCGCTAAAAACGAATTTTACGAAACTCGTGTGGAGTTTGGAGCTAAGGGGGTAAAACGGGGGTCCAAAATTTTTATGGACTGTGATGTTTTTATGGATATGGATAGCAGCGTTTATGCGCAGAATATCCAATTCACAAAATGTCGGACAAGCGGACAGCAAGCTAGTATTGACATATAGAATACATCTAGAGGGATAAAAAATAGGGCTACTATTTTTTATTCCTTTACTCGGGAATCGACGAGCAACGGGCAGCTTGCCATCCGACCGTCCGTCGGATGGCGAGTCGTCAGCACCGAGCTCAAGTCGTCGATAGCACGTTGTTTTCCGACACCGTAGTTAGGGACCCAGCTGGACTTTCTGAAAAGGAAACCCGCGGCCCTAGAATACAAAGGGCAACTGAACGACACAGATGTGGTTTTAGTCAGTAATAGTCTGACAGGTCCTCCCACTCTACCCTACAATGGGAGATGTCTTTGAATGATTTGCCATTTAAAAAAAAACGGGTTATACGCTACTGGTGGCCTGGGCTTCATCTTCTAACACGTGCCAAGCCCAGGTGTGTACTAATTTAGGAATCAAGTCCTTGATCCAGCTGTCCAATGAGAGCCTGCAACATCTAATGTTGGTCGAGGCTATCGGCACAGTGACTGCTATATCCACTTCCCACATGTCGACAACCTCACGAGCCAAGTCAAGATACTTAGTTAGTTTGTTTATCTGTCTCAGCTTTCACGAGGTTTTACGTAAGGGATCGCTATATCAACAAACATTGTGCGACACTCTAGTCGATCCATCACCACTATGATGGATTATATTATAAACATGGAATTTTAAGTTTAGCAAACACAGATCTAAGACCTCATACACACGAGTGGCATGTGGCTAACGGCAGAGGTAACTGCAGCCGTCAACCTATAGTGACACTTGATACACACGACGGCTGCCGCTGATCTTCAAAGTTGGAATGAAGATGGCCGCGATGAAGATGGCTCGATGCGTTGAGCCCCAAGCGCCCGCGCAGTGCCATAAAACAGTGACTTTCTGAAGCGCACTCTTCGGTAACGGCTAAGTCAATAGGTTTGAAAAAAAAAAAATTTACTAGCTTTTGCACGCGGCTTCACCCGCGTGAAAAAATTAGCCTATGTCCGTTTCCAGGGTCCCTCTCTGTTTATCTCTGTACCAAAATTCATCAAAATCGGTTTTGCCTTTTAGGCGTAAAGACGTAACAAACAAACAAACAAACTCACTTTCGCTTTTATAATATTAGTAAGGATTATGAACTCATATAAGTACAATATTATCAACATATGATTTTTTCTTATGACTACTTTTTTCCAAAAATAACCACATTAAGTATATTTTATCACTGGTTTTCCCTACTCCTTTTAAACGGCTGTGATCTTTAGAAATATGTTTACCCAAAAAAAAATAGCTAGATATTCATCAGAATGTATGTGACATAACGTAAATCAATCAACATTTTGCAAAGAAAATGGATTTAAAGGTCAGCGCAGCTCTATCCGGGCGCAGCTGGTAGGAATTAAATGCACAGCTACTCGTACTGCCGCCTAGGCGGGTACGAGTACTGTATCCATTTAATTCCGGCCAGATGTTCAAGGAACTACCCGCTTTACCAGTTAAGGGACTCTATGCCGAAGTGTCGACGGTAACCGCGGCCCCTTTGTTTTTGGTTGCATTTACCTCCGCCGATGGCAACACGCTGCTCGTGTGTGTAGAGCTCTTAGTAAGCAAATATATTCAAACCAATTTTCTTAAACAACAAAACCGAAAGAAAAAAATCTCATTTACATGGCTTTATCGTTAAAATACAGATTCGATATTTAATAAGAAAATATTGGAATGCAAATATATAGACCCTTTTTCAATTTACCTCGCCAACGTAGAAGCTCTTTGTATGCCCACCGTATATAAAGCTGTTGTTTTTAGGGACCTCCCTAATAACAGCGGGTTCGACGTTTACATAATAAATTATGTGCGTAGGTAAATAAGCAGAGGTTTGTTACTGTGAGGAAGTTATGTGCATAGATATGTGTAAAGGAACCTAGTGTAATGGAAAGGTTAAAAGAATCACTGCGACCCTGCCCTGGAAAACAAAGGGCAATTGAAGTAGCACGAGTGAGTTTAAGTCAGTAAAAGTTGGATACTCTCCACCACCTCTCGCTCCACCTAAAGCGGAAGAAGTTATTTGATGATTTCTCACCACAACAAAAAAAAGGATGAACTTTTTTTTGTATCCTATTCCAGAACATTGAGCATTACCATTACGAGGACATTGAGAGAGAGGTTTACCCATGAACTAAATTAAATACGAATTTGTTCAATCGTATAAACGCAAATGAGTAACAAAATTATCTTCTTACAGAGTTTTCAAATACATACAGGTCAACAGTGATTTTGGTGCCGCCAAAGCTTTAACTTTTACTTTGATTTTTAGTATATTGTGTGCCAGGATTACAACAACGTATTTTTTTTTAATGCATGTAGTTTCGGAGATACGAGATGTGTCTCAAAAAAGCAAAATAAGCAAATTTTAAACATTTTAAAATTAATAATTACCTATTATCATACTAATATTATATAGGCGAAAGTTTGTGTGTATGTTTGTACGGAACTGCTGAGTGGATTTCGACGAAACTTAGTAGGTACACGTGTATTGTAGACCATGCTCTAGAATAGTACATAGGGTACTTTTTACTTCGCGAATATGTTTCCTTGGGTGAAGCCGCTAGCAGCAGGCAGAAGGTAAAACTTTGATAAACACATTTATTGTGCGTACAGCTAACGAGTGGAATTCCCTGCCGGAGTCTTTGTTTCCTAATAACTGCAACTATAGGTTATCTCCGGCAAGCGTGTTCCATCGTCGACCACATCATCGCTTACCATCAGGTGAAATGATGACCAAACGCAAACCTATCAATAATAAAAAATAAACTTATAAGCCAGTAAAATATTTCTCCAAAATATTAGTTTCATTGAAAAATATCACCAAAAAAGTCCAGCGATTTATCTGATCGTATATAACCTTTCATCCATCGCTAAATTGGTAACTGATAAATTCAGAAAATCGTCTCTATTCGCATTCAATCGTATATCCGCATCCGGTAAACCAGGAACACATAACCGTAAATTTGATACATAACGATAACTCAAAAGCCTCGGCTATTATCTATTTCGCAGTAATTTTATTTTTCGAACTTCGGACGGTGTGTCCACAGCCGTATTTTGTTCGAAAATATCGCCAGAAATGTTTGTAGGTTTATTGAAATTAACGGTAACGCAATTTTTATTTTTTGACGGGCTCTGATTTGGGTCGAGTGGCTGTAATTCCGTATTTAGCCTGTGTAGGTTAATGAGTGTTTTAAAATATTATGTAAGTTAATTTTTACATGGAAGTGGCGCCTGTAACTAATTACAGGCACCATTTCGATCAGGCCTAATTAACAGATACTTCTAGTACCGACAATAATCTTCTACACACAACATTATTTTTTGTTTTGTCAAAACCAGAATATACGAGTAGTTTGTTCAGAATCAGTAATACCCAGGTAGTTTCTCAAAAATATTTAAAAAGGTCACAAGTTGGACACCGCACGCGGTTCTCGTCCGAATGCGGACTGCCCGCATCCTATCATTTGACAAATGTTTTCCTATCATGCGGCTAGCACGCGCGCTGAACGCAGATTGGCTGCGGGCGCGCAGCCCACGTGCGAGCTATCTGGATGCGGGCGGTGATCTTCTGACTTCAGTGTTGTTTTACTGTGAAGCGGGTTGCACGCATGCTCATAGTCCGCATATATCGCAAACAAGTTTACACATGGCGACACGCACAACATTGCAGCAGCAAACAAAAGCATTGTCCTATGTGTGACCCGGAGCGTGCTATCACCCGCATGCGGACGAGAAACAGCTGGGTGCAAGTGCAACCTCTCAGTCACCTGGATGGGCCGGTGACTATGTATTTTTGCTGACATAACAATAACTTTAATTTTTCATTATATAGTTATGAATTTTTTTACATAGATTCTTTACATAAAAATACTACGCATGTTTCAGGTTTCGCATGTACTAAAACTTATGTAGTACATAAAAGACAAAGTCCTGACTTGCTGGCTCAAACCCTTGGACCTAGAACGTTAAAGTTTTGCAGAGTTTCCTTTTTTAACCGACTTCAAAAAGGAGGCGGTCATTATTTTCTTGATGTATACGAACTTACGAAGATTAAGTAATAATTTTCAAAATTCACCCTCTATGAAAATGAAACGGGGGTCCAAAAGTGGTATGGAGAAACTTACATTCAAACGGGTGAAGTCGCTCGTAGAAGCTAAGTTTTGATATCTCGATGGATCCTACCTGACTGCTTAAGAAATAAATATGTTAAGTACTCGTATATAGGGTGACTGGTAATTAGTTACCGATACTTATACACAAATCTCGAAATATACATGTGTTATAATTAGGCTACAAGCTCTTCATTTGAAGTTCCAGAAATTACCAAAGTACGTTATTCTGTAGAACAAAATTTTTTACCACTGCATTCCACACAAACACCGCTATACACCAGGCAAACAGAATAATCAACAAACCCATTCCAGCACACACAAAGCCATTTCATAGCTAGCTACGTACCTACGTGTTGTGGCGTACAATGCAGTTTCGTGCGAGCGTCAATTGGTCACCAGCCCCCCTAGCCAAGTTACAATCGAATTCCGTTCTCTAATCGGTAACGCCTCGGTGACAGCAATTATAGAAAACGATAAGTTGGTAGCCATGTTGACGCGCCTGAGTCGGCCGCTTGTTCTACAATGTAGCGTTTGTATAACAAAGGATGTAGCGTTAAATATTGTAGAAACGATTTTGAACGATGTGAACTTGGCTACGAATTGTCTATTCGTTTTTCTGACCACGCGACTTGACGTTATTCCCATACGTTTCATCACTTTTCGACAGCGTTAACGATTGCAGAATAACAACTTGGCTAAGCGTGCAGGGCATCTCTGGTAATTTCATACATTCCTGGTCATTGCATACAAACAGCTAGTTGGCTACTCTCTATGGAATCCTGGCATATGGGATGCTTGCCTATAGCTAGAGTTGCTTAGAGTTCCCAGGTATTTGAACGGTTCGTTTTTTTTGAAAATAATATATCTGATTTTGATTTCATTAAAATAATATTTGACGAAACAAAAAAAAAAAAGAATAATTTCGTCCAATTTGAGTTTGGCAAAAGTAAAATAAATTAATTTGCATTCTTTACAAAAGAAAACAAGACTACAATAATGTACACTAATATTATAAAGAGGTAAAGGTTACTTTTTTGTTTGTGGGAGATAATCTCTGAAAGTACTGGCGGACCAGTAAATAAATGAAAAAATAATAAATGAATAATAGCCAGTTTCTTCATCTAAAGTAACAGCCAAAGTAACGTCATAAAGTAAAAGTAATGGTCAAATTCGTTTCTTCACAATTTTAACTGTTGGTTTAACTGTTACTTTTGCCTTTAACTTTTACTAGTCATTAGGGGGCTGCTAAAGCTAAAGTCACTGTCATTTTGATAAAGTAGATTATTTAGGTTTCACTAATATGTTATCACGAACTTCGTCCAGTTGGTTGAGGCCATGGTCCGGAGCGAGGAGGAGTGGCAGGCGGTCGCCGACTTCTGCGAAGCAGTAATGCTCGCAAAGGAGGAGGCCGAACGCATCAGGCAACGGCGTTATCGCTGCCGCCGTCGCGCGTCGCCGAGATTCTGATCCCGATTTCCGGCCAACGTAGACGCGGGCTTGCGGACAGTGAGCAATGGGTAGCTCGCTGTCCGGCCGTCCGGTAACTGTCCGGACCAAGCCCAAGTCGTCGACGGCGCGCACTGTTCCCGCGCACCTCAGGGAGTTGTCAGCAACAGCAGGGACCCAGCCGGGTCGAAGCCTACTAGGGCCAGGGTTATCCGAAAGGGCGCTCGAGCCCCGGTATGAAGGCTAGAAGGAACGGGGTGGGTCTTTTAGTCAGTAAGAGTCTGACACTATCTCCCGCTCCGCCCAAGGGCGGGGGATGTCAATGCATGATTTATCCCACCATAAATAAAAACTTCGTCCAGTGAAAGTTCAAGTTCATCAGACGATGAACTTATCGTTAGTTATTTAACGCGTAGACGTAAAAAGTTTAATGCTCGCAAAGATCATTTCGTATGGGACGACGCTGATTTTCTGTTCCGATAGGTACAGAATTTCAAAGGAAACAGTTACATACTTCAGCCTGTTGTTACAAGATAAAGTGACGCCAACCACAGAATAGTAAGTTTATTTTCAGTTTGTATTTAATACGACTACGTTAAATTAACTAATGTACAGTACGGCCGTTCTATCTTGGCGAGTGTGAAGTAAGGCTCTGCGACCTTTAGCGCTTGTGTACCTAAACGTATAAAAATAACGGTTAAAAAAAAAGCCAATAACAGTTGTTAATAGCAATAACAACAACTAATAGCATTTATTTTTTAAATCATTTACATAAGTTATTATTTATCAATTCAATTCTAAAAACATTCGTTCATTGGCGTTCGTATCCTCCTCCTTGCGTCGTATTCCTCAATGCTGAGGGTCGTGACCTCCCTGCTTCATCACTTTAGCCTTTATGATGTTCTTCCATCTGTTTCTGTCTCTGGCGGTGTGAAGGGCATTGTACATCGTAGAGTCAAGAGCGGTGCGGATCTGGTCGGACCAACGTATTGAGCTGCGCCCGCGAGGCCTTTTCTCATCCACTTTACCGGTCACAATGAGCCTTTCGAGGTTGCCACCGTCCTTTCTTGCAATGTGACCGAAGTATTGCAGAACCTTGCGAAGACACTCGGATGATAGCCGTGAGGCGATTTTAAGTTCTTGTAAAATGGATACGTTGGTCCGAAATGCTGTCCAAGGGACACGGAGCATCCTTCTCCAGCACCACATCTCAAAGGCGTCGATGCGTTTGCGGTCTGCAGCTTTTAGCGACCAAGTCTCAGCGCCATACAAGAAGATCTAGAAGACTAGTGTCCGTACCAGTTTGGTTTTGGTCTTTACGGAGATGTTGCGATCCCTCCAGACTTTACTAAGCTGAGACATAGCGCTCTTAGCCATGCCAATTCTCCTGCGAACTTCCCCCTCGCACGACCCATCGTTACTAATATTGGAGCCCAGGTAAATAAAGTGGCGTTCGTATAAACAGAATCTAATGACATTCGACTTTTTGACACTACTTGACAGAAGATATTGTGATGTTGTCATGCGTAAAAAAAGCTCCCCACGTTTTTTTGGGGTAATTATGCCGTTTGTGTTATGGTAACTCTATTGACTTTTAGTTTAGCTTTTACTTTGATGAAGAAACTCATTTGCTATAATATCAGTAATAGTCAAGTAAAAGTTAATACTTTTACTGATAGTTTTAGTTGTTGATGAAAAAACTGGCTGTGAATGTAGTAAATGTTTAGCAATCGGAATTGCTAAACATTTTTTCAACGATAGAAAGCAGCTTTGTTCCGTTTTTTATGTATGCGGGCAAAACCGCAGGGAAAAGCTAGTAAACGATATGTTTTTAGTATATGAGTGTTTTGCTATAAAAAAGCTAAAAGTTTTATCACAAAAACCAAACAATAGGTGGACAAAAAATTCATAGTAAAATGGAGCTCACATTTTTATCTATGACGTACACCGATTTAAAATGATGACTATACAAATTTACGACTTTTGTTAGTACCCAAAAAAAGTGAATAACGAAAAAACTGAACAATATTAGACTGATAAAATACAGAGTTCTGTGTTTGAGCGGTTATTTTTTTTTATGGAATATATTTTTAAATCTAAGAAGTTAGGTTAGGTTAGTATAATAAAACTTGAAATATCTGGAGGGTAGGTATATGTATATTTTCTTCTTGATATAAGTATAAGTTGGGCACGTTCGCATTCGATGCTGTCCCCGAGCAAATAGCCGACTCAACTTCCGCGTACTTCCGTCACGTTAGGATGACACGTTGTTCGAAATTAGTGTTGCCAGTGTCATAAATAAAATGTCCCTATTATAATGGACTAAAACGTGACATCTATTTATTAATATTCAAAAATTTTACAATTGTTAACCATTTTATATTTATATGGTTTCACCGAAAGTGAAACCAGTGGTCCTGGAACGCAAAGGATAAAGAAGGAACATAAGTGTGGTTTTAGTCAATAACATTCCAACACTCCCTCCCAGTCCACCCTCTAGCGGGAGAAATCATTGAGAATTTAAAAAATCTACATCTACACTAATCCTAAAAGAAAAAGAAAGAAAAAAACGAATTGAAAGTGAGTTTGTTTGTTTGTTACGTCTTCACGCCTAAATGGCAAACCCGATTTTGATGAAGTTTGGTACAGAGATAGTTGGGACCCTGGAGACGGACATAGGCTAATTTTTTCACGCAGGCGAAGCCGCGGATAAAAGCTAGTATTAAATGGAAAAGATTTTTTTAGAAATAAGCATCACCTATGTACCTATTTTTCTGTTTCCTTCTTCTTTTCTTTTACAAGTGTGTACATGAACTGTTAAATAAATAAATAAATAATATTATAAAGAGGTAAAGTTTTTTTTTTGCAGGAGGTAATCATTGAAAGTATTGTTCCAATTGCGAAAATTTTTCACCGAGACAGTTTCTTTATTCCTGAGTGACACAGGCTATATTTTATGTAGGCGGGCGAAGCCGCGGGCAAAAGCTAGTAATTTATTACAACTAATATCTACCAACTATTGTATCTAACACCACATTCGAATCCATTCAACTGAGCTGTAATGAGTTTGTATGTAGCGGTTTATCACAATACCCTCAAATCCTGCTTACAGTCACATTTTAATGCCTATTTCAAACTATAATTAGGCATCGATTAAATTTCATATTAGTCCGTACGTCTATGTGGTTACCATATAAATAGTACTATTTGATACATGTGGAGAAAGTTTATCACTACGACCGAGGCGGGATTCGCCCGGACAGCAGGTGAGGATGTTATGAAGCCGAATGCTGCCAGTGACAAATTCCCACGTATATTAAACGATTTTTTTCAATACACTTACAAAACTCTGCCGAATATGATAAATGTAGTAGTAAGTTGTGGCGGGGGCAAGTTTGCGCACTTTTCCGCACTAGTGCGAAAAAAAAGCGGTAGAGATTAGAGCGGGTTTTCGAGTAAGTGTATTGAAAATATAATAATATTACCTATAATTAAACGGAAAAGCTTTTTTCTAATTTGTTTATTTCAAGCCATCTTTTAAATAACGCGACATGGTTCTAGGTGTCACATTCATTTTCCGACCTACTAGACGGCCAAATTTTTTTTCTGACGGATGAACTGGTTCAAAAAAAACACATTCTATTTTTTTGCAGTATTTGGCAAAAATGTATCCAGTCTTGTCGAAAAGCTTCATTTAGGTACACTACAATAAAATTTTCGCGCGCGATCGCTCGATCTCACCTGTTTTAATGATTCCACATATTGTCCACTTGTGCAGACACTAGAGATTCAAAACCAAACCACTTTCACTAGGAATCAATTGGCTAATAATTAAAAGAGCTACTGAACATCAATCAAAGAAATCCCGCCAAAACTGCAAAAATTCGAATATTCATATGAGAATGAAAGATTCCAAATTCAAATTTCGAAAACTACGAAAATTCGAATAGGTATTCAAATTAATGACATGTTGTGCTTTTTTTTAATTATATTAGTATTTATGGCCAGACTAAGTATAATATTAACTAATTTTTAGGCCAATGTGAACTAATAGTGAACGCTTACATAATTTATTTTCTTTTATGTGTTGTTCGTGTCCCTAAATTATTGTTTGGGTCAAATGTAAGGTGACTGGGTCACTGGATAAACATCTTAATCCATACTATTTTTACCCCCGGCGAAGAGGGTTGACATACGTCAAAAAGGTTATGGTTTTAGGTGAGGTGTGTGATTTCTTCTGTCCTCAAAACTGAGTGATGAAAATGGAATTATTAAGTAGGTAGATACAGCTTCTATTTCTGAAATAACGAGGTTCTCATACCTAATATGAAAGAAAATACGTACTTACCTATAGCTTAATCACACTTCACTCTTATATTTATTATAGGTACAGGTGAAAGGTACCTTCATGCTCAAACAGGCATCTGGATCTGATACACGAGTAGATTATATCTTGGAATAGGCCATAGGATACGATTTTTACCTCGGGAGTGTTACTTTAGTAAGTATATCTAGTTCTACGTACAGGCAGGCACAGCAGTTGTGAGTAATGGTGGATCAGTAGTAACGTACAGACTAAAGAGTAGGTCACAGGTTCAAACACAGCCAGGCAAATTATTTTTTGTAATTTATTTCAACATGCTCTCAAAACGGTGAAGGAAACCTCGTGAGGAAGTCAGTATGTCCAAGAATCACAAATTCGAAGACATGTAACATCTACCAACCCGCACAGAGCCCGCGTGGTGGATTAAGACCCATGCCCTCTTCTAAAGAGGAGGTTTGAGACCCAGCAATGGGAACATTATATAACGCTGATTATATACCTATATTATTATGTACGTAGGTGAAGCTGCTGGCAGATGTTAGTTTGAACATCTGCCATATACCGAACGTTTAGGTACTTTATTTTCCAAGAAATTATTTTATATAAATTTTGTCTTTAAAATCCGGTAAAAAAATGGATAGCGAAAAAAAAATAAGCAGTAGAGTATATTTTTTTATAAAAAAACTTAATCCATATATAAAAGCGAAATACCACTCTCACTGATTAATTACGAAATCTCAGAAACTATAACACCTACAAACTTAAAATTGGGTAGTTCCTTATAGGATGTAAACATCCGCTAACGAGGTGTGGATCACCACTAGTCATGTTACTACCTGAGCTGCATCGTAAACCGCTGGCTGGCGGTCAGGCTCGAGATGATAGGCAATCTAATTTTGGGCTACTGCTCATATACTTTTTTATTTACTTATCTGTCTATACATATAACCTAACCTAACCCAGTTACCCCAATATTGCACAATATATAAGTAATACATATACTGTATTACATACATATGTATATGTGTATGCATATTTATGTAATGTGTATGCATATGTTAGGTAAAACAGATTTTATGAAACCCACCTCTAAGGGGGTAAAATAGGGGTCCAAAAGTTTAGAATAGAATAGACTTTATTGTACCTACACCAAAAATTAATACAGCTCATACAAAAACTTCAATTTGTGGGTACAAAGAAAAAAAAAGAAGTTTGAAGTTTGTATGAAGAAACTAAAATTCACGCGGGCGAAGCCGCTGAAGAAGTTAGTAATATATATATATCCATCAGTGAGTGACAGAGATGAGTTTTAACGAAGTCAAACTCGTCCTAATTCGTACTCGATGCGCCGTATCTTGAGCCGTGTTCTCAACAAGTTTGATTAGATTCACTCTCGGCGAAATATGACGAACGAACAGTATCATTAAAGTTTTAAGTAGAGCTTCGGAACGCATTTCAACTTCGTGTACATGAGACACCTGGAAATACCTGTCACTTTCTCACTTCTTACAGGTACAATCTTTCTTGTAGCGAAGGTTGTACATAAATAATCGGATATTTCAGTTCTAACTTGTCAAGTACACGAGTAGTTATATGGTTTATCATTGAAAAGAGCTGTGGGTCAGCCGAAAGACGTCCACTGTTGGATATAGACCTCCCCCAAGCGTCGTCACAACGACCGACCCTGTGCGTCTCGCATTCACCGCATTCCCGTGACTCTCACCAGGTCGTCGGTCCACCTTGTGGGAGGCTTTCCAACGCTGCGTTTTCCGGTGTGCTGTCGAACCACTCTAGAACCTTTCGGTCCCATCGATCATCCGTTCTACGAGTAATGTGGCAGGGCACATCGCTCGCAGCACTGCCACTTTAATTTGGCGATTCTTCGAGCTATGTCAGCGACCTTGGTTCTCCTGCGGATATTACATGCGAATAGCTGTGGATACTTTGATCCAAAACCTACTTTAATCTAAACGGTTACCGAATAGCCAGATGGCGAGCTGCCCATTGCTCGCCGTCCGCAAGCCGTCGCGGCGGCTAGAGCGTGAGAATGTCCATTTCCTCACGCGTGCGGACGTCTCTTGCGTTAACATTAGGTACTGCTTCGCAGAAGGAGACGACTGCCGTCTTTTCCCCCCTGCTCCGGATCATAACCTGAACCAAAGCCCGGGTAAGAAAGTTACTACCACCGATCGCCACAAGGACACGGTGGTGCACAGCCTAAGCGGGGCATACCTCCACAAGGGCTTTCGGGCAGTCACAATAGTGACTTCCGCGGGTTTCTTCGGCCTGAATCCTGTGAAACGGCGCAATCTTAAGACTAGCTTAAAAATTATAGATGGATTAGTTTTATGTTACACTGACAGCCCCAAATCTTTTTTTTTTTTTCGTTCAGTCGATCCAATGGTTGTCTGGTAGAAATGGGCAGTTTCTACTCCAATACATATTGTACACTTATTTTTTTATAAATGTTTGTCCTGTGGCAAGTTACGGTGTGCAATAAAGAAATAAATAAATAAATAGATGTAAAATAGGGAAAATATGCATTTCATCCACTCAAAACGCCTGAACACTCTATAATAGCTTATGGTTTTACACTTAAGTAGTACAGTGACAACTTTGACCTAAAACTCCACTATTGGCCATTGGTATCCACTTTATAGAAACCACTTACCCTACTCGCTTTAAGAAGCAAGTCTTTCACAAATAACACTCCTCGCTCGCCTGGTCCCCTGGTATTCAATACTCGTTGCACTCAAACCTGTCGCTCGTTGAATAGAAAGAAACCTCTAATTCTCCACAAAATTGAAAAAGGCGATATCGAAAACACTTTTGATGCTATTCGGGAAAGGTAGCTTTAAAGTCTTTGGTTATTTCTCTTTTAAAATTTTGAGAGGTAACTTTTAAGTTTGAAGTGTTAGTGGCCATTAAAATGGTTACTTTACTGTTAGAACTACATGCGCACATGTGTGCCACGTTCGACGATCTGAGCGTGTCAGTCTCCATACGTTTTATATGGAAACTAGACTTCAGAGGTACATTAGATCCACGCCACGCGACGCCTCAAACGTCGTTATACGTATATGTACGGCTAGAGTGAATAGGCTCTTAATAAACTAGTGCGCCTCACCATCAAAGATTGCATCGCTGCTTACAATCACGTGGGATCGCAGTCAAGCACTAGTTTATATCAATAAAAAAAATAAATAAAACGTAAATCAGGCGTGGTCCACATGTGCGTCGACATTCTTCGACATTCTTTTATATGTATAACGATGAAAGATCATCTTCGGCAGAAAATCTTGGTGGATGCTCATAGGTAGCCTCCGAAATTCAGCAGACCCTATTGAATGACTAGGATAGGCGAACTGAGAGGTTTGTATCAATGATTTTATGATATTATAATTTCGTCAATAAATTCCTACGTGTTAGTAGGACCGCTAATCATAATTTAATCAACATACTTACAACTTGACACTGACCATTAAAATATAAATAGATACCTAAGAAAATTTGAAATTCATCGAGTTCCTCGGCGCTACCACTAAACTTCAATTTAACCTTCATAAAAAAAAAATTCAAAAGTAACTATATTAGCATAATATGTTTTTCGAGAGTCATAAATTTCAATAAAATCTTACAGTTTAACTCCAAATTGGTTCTGTATCAATAATTCAAGTCCTTGTAAAGAGTAACATATGCCCGAGTAGCTACCAGGATAACAGAATATGGTAACAGTACATTGTAGTAATAAAATTTATCTTTGTCATAAATCGTGCAGACTCCACAGTGTGCGGGATGTACAACTCGCAGCAAGACGTAAATAAATAAAAACAATTTGTGGGCTGACTTGATGGATGGGCTTTACTCTTTTTGAGGTAAAGTCATTGAAGTTTTGTCTTAGAGGCAACGGCTTTGGCCGTGTGAAAATGGAAAATTATCCCAGGAGAACGTACTGCTAGGATAAACATGTCCTATTTCGGGACATAGTTTGCCTATGAACTAAAATTCATTCAAATCCGTTCATCTGTAACAGACATACGTACTAACTTTTGCATATACTGGGTTATTTGTAAAACACTAACAATTTTGCAAGACTTTAACACTAACATCATTAACAACAACTATTGTTCTATGACTTTTTACAAAACATAATGCAATAGCCAAAAATAAACCGTCAAGATTTCGTTATTCTAACACATTTCACCTAAGTCGCGTATGACGCGACATAAGCGCATCAAGCACCTTCGTCGCCCGATCTCACTCCCCTCCGCTATTGTACTATCGCTTGCTTCGCATAAACCTCGTAATACTTAGAATGTTCAATATTTATTATTATTATATTATATATTATTATTTTAATTATTATATATTATTATATTATTATTTTTTTATGAAAATCTCATGAACTAAAATATGACACATTTTTAAAAGTCATAGAACAAGTTGTTGTTTTTTATGTTAGTAACATTGTCGTGAGGGGCTGCCAGTGTTTTAAAAAATAATCCTGTATCAGTTGTGACTTTCAAAGTTTGATAAATTAAATAAAGAACAGTTTGTTTTTTTTTTTTTGCGGAATTTTTTCAAGTGAAGTTTAGTGTTTTATTGATTTTTTTAATTGATTCCAAGTGGATAGTAAAATGGGTGTAGTTTACTATCTCAAGCATTTGCACGAATGGACTACATGTGGAATCATTGAAACAGATGCAATCTCGGCAAAATAATGATGAGATTTTTACATCACCGAAGTTTGCCGAGAAGGCTGACTCGAGACATTATGTTGCTAAATACTGCAAATACTGCAATGTGTTACATCCGCACGCTAAAGGATAACAAAGTGACTACATTATACAAAGACATGGCTTAAAAGACTAGGTATCTAAGCCAAAGTCATAAAAAAAAATCGTGTCACAATAAACCTATTTCCTTTCTTTTTTCTGATACCACGTTTCGTGCCCCATTAAAACTACATTTGTCTCAATGAGCTAATTCGTTTTTCCTTTTATTCAAAACAGTTTGAGCATCATAAAATTATAATTAAATGCGGAATTTATGGCAGTTAAACGAACGTAATTGAAACTTTTGCCAGGCTATTATGTTGAGAAATAACACTTTTGTTTGTACAGAGTTTCAACAAAACGTTTTTTTTTTATTTTTGCTGGCTATTAAAAAGTTCCGCACTAATAACATTGATGACTAAAGTCACCTTTATAAATTATTCAAAAGCAATATGTTTTATGTTGCTACCAATGCGCATTGGTAGAATCTGTCTAATAAGTCAACCGACTTGCGTAATTATTAGGGTAAAATTAAATCTGATGTAGTCAACGCTGGTTCAATAATCAAGGTTGATTAAGAGATCTTGATCATTGTTTACTAATATAAAAACCTTATAAAAAGGATCAAATATAAGTAATTTTTAAACAATTAAATATTACACAAAGTTCCCAAGTCGGTTGACTTTTTAGACAGACTATACCTACTTTCTAAACTTGACACTGGCTGAATGCATAAAACGTCCGAGTAAAAAAAAATGTAATCGCTTCGTGATGGCCTTTCCCGCCGTTTCTAATGTCATAACAAACTGAAGGGACACTGTTTACTATTTCCTTTTTATAGAAAAGCAATTTACGCGGGTTTATGGTAATATTATTCTCGATTATGCTAAAAAGGCCGCAACTTTTTTTCATTCGCGACGTTTTCATTACTTTTGCGTCGGTCTCTCAATTTGTATTCAAGAGGACCGTCAAAGCAGATAGTAATTTGTGAATAAAATACTGCTGAAGTGTGTCCATAGTCTGAAAACGTTTCAACAATCCATAATCTTAACATAAAATTACTTTGAAATGTTTTATCTTATTGTTAGGTTATCTGAAACTTCATAACAGTTTGCGTTGGAGTTCCATTTTTGAAAAATTCATTTGAATAATATGCGACCTCTTTTCTACGATTAAAAAAGTTGGCACTGCCAAATATTGCGTTTTATTTGGTTTGCTGAAGGTGTCGAGGTGCAAGACTTGTTTTCTTGGTCACTGAATAATTTCAATGTGAGGGACCGGACGACCTCTTAGAGTTTTATGTAATAGGAATAATTATGTTGGAGCTTGGGTTTAATTGCACTTGACTATCGCATTAATCTGTAAAGATACTTCCAAATTTTTTCAATCTAACATTATAAAAAAATCTCGTATCACAGTGTTTGCTATCGAATTTCTCCAAAACGACTTGACCGATTTCCATGTTTTTTTTTTGTGTATACCTATTTGGTAAATCTGAGAATAAATCTAAAAGTATTATTTATCTTCTTCTTCTTCCCACCCTCATTTTTAATCGGAAATTTAATATTTTTGTTTTGATTTGTAATTATGTTTCATAAAGTATGGTAGAATAATGTTTGCCAGGTTAACTAGTAATTAATAAAAAGTAGTAACATTTCAGTACTTTTGTAGCGACAATATCGCTGCAATTTACAGTGTTATGTAGATTCTGAGTAATATTTACTGTGTTACGAGTTTATATCCAACCGCGTGTTGTATTTTTATTAGCCAGCGCTTTCAAATACTTATGTTTGCAACCACCTGTTTTGTAGGTACTCTCTACATTTATTTAAATCTTTAATAAAATTACGTTTTATGACCCTAATTTCACTTTGAAAACTGACTATGTAAGCTATTCAACAAAATGATCAGTGATAAAAAAACAGTGATTATGAAAGTGATTCAACTTTATTTGTGATACAAAAAATCTTAGTCTGTTCTCAAAACCTAGAATCAAAATATTATTACTTTCTCGTAGTCATTAAAAGCATAGACACAAACCGTACATATTTACACTCCACCAACTATGAATAAAGTAGGTGTAGGCCGTCAAAGTATCCATTTGTCGGCGCGTCAAGCGACACGGCACGGCAGCGGCAACACGGCAATGCGACATGGCGCATGACGTCACTTCCCTCCTCCGCGCCCCCTGGCGGCGGTAATGAGCCTCCCGCCACCTGCTCGGCCGCTTTGACCACACACTTGGAAATTATAGTCCCATATTCTATGAAATATTCCTCGTTTATATTTTGCAAAGGTTGTTTGATTTTTTTTATCCAAAAAAATGATTAAATAAATGTTTGGTCGTTTAGCGGGTGTTTGTGTGGTGTACTACTGGTGGGTACTCACTGGGTAGAGGTGGACAAATAAAAGTCCTTGTTGAATCTCCAGGTATGTATATTCTCCGCACACAACGACACAGTTATTTGGAAGGCGCAAATGAGCCAAGAACAAGTTGATATATTACAACAGTAACGATTACGACGATAACTTAGCGCGGGTAGGTTGTTCACAATTTGTATTATCGGCGCAAGCGCACGTAGGTCTCGCGGGCAGCATAGATCGTGACTGGTGAGAAACGAAATGTAACTTTAGTCACAACTTTAGCGCTGCAACTCGGCGGTAGAAGGAAATAAATCGCCGGCGCGTCATCGACCGTGTACGTGACCATAGCGTCACGTCAATGCGTATGTCGTGTTTGGTGTTGGTGAATATGGAAATACATAAATATATATGAATATATAAATAGATATAATAGATGTCGGTGAATGTATATTTATTGTGTACGTGTAGTGTATACGGTGTAAATATATGTGAGTCACCCACATCACTCCCCTCCAGAGACCAGGCTAGGGTCGATAGTAGTCCGGGAATTTTACCCTTCTTCCAGAACGGGTTGTTTTGACTACTGGAGCTGTAGGGGTTGGTTCGGACACGCTTTCATTAGGGGTGGTGTTGGTGTCAGACAGTATGTAGGCTGGTTTTAATCGGTCTAGCGATACTGTGACACTTTTACCCTTGACTTTAATTTTAAAAGTTTTGGCGCCTCTCTCGATCACCTCATAGGGACCAGTGTATGCCGGTTGGAGGGCGCCTCTCAACGCGTCGTCCCGAAGAAATACGTGGGAGCTGGATGACAAGTCTTTGTGAATAAAGACCTTGTCTTTTGAGTGGTGCGTCGTTGGGACTGGCCGTAGGTGGTCGGCAAATGCTCTGATACGGGCTGTAAAGTCCGTCATGTCAGTCGTACATTTGTCGACTTTATGGCCAAAGAACTCACCTGGCAGTCTCAAAGGCTCACCGTATACTAGCTCGGCGGAAGATGAGTTCAGGTCTTCCTTGATGGAACTTCTGATGCCGAGCAGTACCAGTGGCAAAGATTCTGTCCAGCTGACATCAGCGTGGCACTTGATAGCAGCTTTGAGCTGACGGTGGAATCGCTCCACCAAACCATTGCACTGAGGGTGGTAGGCAGTGGTCTTACGATGCCTAAAACCTATTGACTTACTGAGGTACTGGAATAGGTTAGACTCAAATTGCCTACCACGGTCAGTGACAATGTCAGTAGGGCAACCAAACCGTGCTACCCATCCCAGCAAAAACGCTTTGGCCACAGTTTCCGCCGTGATATCGGTAATTGGGACAACTTCAACCCATCGCGTAAAGCGATCGACGAGTGTCAGGCAGTACCGATATCCATTGGAAGGGGGCAATGCGCCGACTAGATCTAGGTGGACATATTTGAAACGCGCCGAAGGTATATCGAGCGTACCCACAGGGGTGGTGACGTGTCGATTCACCTTCGAGCGCTGGCAAGCCAAACATGCCTTAGACCAGTCGCGACAGTCTTTCCGCATCCGTGGCCATACGTAGCGTTGTGCTACGAGTTTGGCACTAGCGTTAGCACCGGGATGGCTCAGCGAGTGCAGGGAGTCAAAGACTTGTTTGCGCAAGGGTTTTGGAATGAAGGGTCGAGGAGTCGGTGTGCTGACGTCGCAGTACAGTTCAGTACGACTTCCTGGAACCATCATTTTTTTAATGCGCAGTGAAGACTCTGCTGACAAGAACTGTGCAAGTTCCAGGTCGGAGTCTTGAGCCTTGCCTAGAGTGTCCAAATCCACTGGGCTCTGCAGTTCATCAACGCGAGAAAGCGTGTCAGCCACGACGTTGTCTTTTCCAGCGATATGCTGGATGTCAGTTGTGAACTGCGATATGTAGTCCAGATATCTAAACTGACGTGGCGGACAGTTATTCTTTCGTTGATGAAAGGCATAACACAGTGGCTTGTGGTCAGTGTAGATGGTAAAGGTGGTAGCAGCTAGCCAATGCTGGAAGTATTTAATACTCTCGTAGATAGCAAGGAGCTCTCTATCATACGGCGAGTATTTTTGTTGTGATGTGCTCAACTTGCGTGAGAAGAACGCTAGAGGCTGCCAACTACCATCTTTGAACTGCTGTAAGACTCCGCCGATTGCCAAATCAGACGCATCCGTGACTAATCCCAATTTAGCCTGTGAGTCAGGATGTGCCAGTAGCGCTGCATCACACAGGCTATCCTTGCACTCTTCGAAGGCCCTTAACGAGCTTCCACTTATGTCGACCGGCTGTGAGGCTTTGATTTTGTCGGTGAGTAAGGCATGCAGAGGCATTTGGATCTGGGCAGCCCGAGGTATGAACCTCCGGTAAAAGTTCACCATGCCCAGAAACCTTCTCAGCTGCCTGGCAGTTTTGGGGACTGGGAAGTCCCTGATTGCCTGTACCTTGCTTTCCAAAGGCTTAGTTCCGTGTTGCGAGATGTGGTAGCCTAGAAATGTTACCTCTGGTACTCCGAAGACACATTTGGCGGTATTAACGAGCATACCGTAGTTCTTCATCCTGGTGAAGAGTTGACGAAGGTGCTGCTCGTGCTCTGCCTCGCTCCTCGAAAATACCAGAAAATCGTCAAGATATGGGTAACAAAAATCTAGGCCACGAGTCATCTCGTCAACAAACCTTTGGAAAGTTTGACCTGCGTTCCTCAGACCAAACGTCATAAATGGAAACTCGAAAAGTCCGAAGGGTGTAGTGATGGCAGTCTTGGGTATGTCCTCCTCACAGACTGGTATCTGATTGTACGCTTTCACCAAATCAATGGTGGAGAAGATCGTACAACCAGACAGACTATGGGAGAAGTCATGTATGTGCCTGATTGGGTACTTATCTGGAATTGTCCTTGCGTTGAGCAGTCTGTAGTCTCCGCAGGGACGCCAGCCGTTGTCTTTCTTCGGAGCGAGGTGAAGCGGTGACGACCAGGGGCTCTCCGAAGGTCGAGCTGTCCCGTTCGCCAACATTGCCTCGAACTCAGCCTTGGCGATCTTCATCTTGTCTGGGGCTAGTCTGCGTGGGGAACAAGATACTGGGGGGCCTGATGTGGTGCGAATGTGGTGTGTCGTGTTGTGTTTTGGTGTGAATGGCACGCCTGCGGGTCGAGTTATTTCCTGAAACTCAGAAAGTATGTTACTATATTTATTCTCACCAGTCACGACCTTTACACTCGATATCAGGCTATCAGTACAACCAATTGATGCTACCGATGACAATTTTGTTGTTCCATCTATTAAACGTTTGTTTCGGATGTCAACAATGAGGTTATAGTGGGACAGAAAATCTACACCTATGATTGCTTTGGTGACATCCGCAACAATGAAACGCCAATGAAAATCCCTACGAAGGCCTAGGTTCAATACAACCTGTAGGTAACCGTAGGTCGCTATGGTTGTACCGTTGGCTGCACAAAGTTGGTACTCGGTCTTCGTACGACGACACTGAGGGAGCGCAGTTCGAGGGAAGACACATAAGTCGCTTCCGGTGTCCACGAGGAACTGGACTCTCGAAGTGCGATCAGTCACGAACAGGCGACCGGTTGTTGAAGGGCAATCTTCAGTCGCCATCACCGACTGCCCCGCTCGTTTCCCGCTGTGTAGTCGCATGGCTGGACGCATCTCTTCGCCTGGCTGCCGAACTTGTGGTGGTACCAGCAGGTCGGGAACTTCCTGTAGTTCGACTGCGAACGCCGAGATGGTGTGCGACTGCGATGGCCGGACGTCTGGCGTGTACGAGGACGGGAGCGACTGTGCCTTTCGGTTGATAGGGCTTCAACCTTCCTCGTCAGCTCCATTATGAGGCTCATCATGTCCTTAGACGAGTCCGTCCGCGATGTCGATGCTGCTGCGACTTGAGGGGTTGCTGGAGCGATGTCGTGCACTCTGTCGGCGAGGTCCGCGAGCTCTGTGAGTGATAGGCTTATCTGGGAGGCCACGATAGTCTGCAGGTTAGTGGGCAAGCGGCTGGTCCAAATCGTGCGCAAGAAATCGTCCGGTATCGTGGGTCCAGCCAAATTCTGCAGATGCCTGAGAAACTGCGAAGGTTTTCTGTCGCCGAGTTCTTCAGACTGGAGGAGCTGCTTCGCTTTTTTCTCTTTGGAGACCGACAGGCGCTTGATAAGCTCGGTCTTCAGCTTTTCGTACTTGTCCGTTGCGGGTGGTGAAGTGATAATGTCCTCGACTTCCTCCGAGTGTTGACGGTCGAGTTGTGCCAGGACGTAATAGAATTTTGTGGCGTCGTCCGTTATTCGGGCCAGTTTGAATTGGCCTTCCACTTGGCAGAACCAGATGTTGGGCTTTTCTGGCCAAAAGGGAGGTATACGGACGCCCACTCTGAATAGCTCCGCTGGGTTGTCCGCGTCAGTGGAGACGCGCGCACACTTACTTGACCGACGGGTAGGGCGTTGGCTGCGCTGTGATCTTTCGGTGTCACTACCGTCGCTGCTCATCTTGGCTGTCTTCTGTGCTCAGACGGGGTCACCAATTTGGTCGTTTAGCGGGTGTTTGTGTGGTGTACTACTGGTGGGTACTCACTGGGTAGAGGTGGACAAATAAAAGTCCTTGTTGAATCTCCAGGTATGTATATTCTCCGCACACAACGACACAGTTATTTGGAAGGCGCAAATGAGCCAAGAACAAGTTGATATATTACAACAGTAACGATTACGACGATAACTTAGCGCGGGTAGGTTGTTCACAATTTGTATTATCGGCGCAAGCGCACGTAGGTCTCGCGGGCAGCATAGATCGTGACTGGTGAGAAACGAAATGTAACTTTAGTCACAACTTTAGCGCTGCAACTCGGCGGTAGAAGGAAATAAATCGCCGGCGCGTCATCGACCGTGTACGTGACCATAGCGTCACGTCAATGCGTATGTCGTGTTTGGTGTTGGTGAATATGGAAATACATAAATATATATGAATATATAAATAGATATAATAGATGTCGGTGAATGTATATTTATTGTGTACGTGTAGTGTATACGGTGTAAATATATGTGAGTCACCCACAAATGTAATAAAATTTTCTATTTCAGACTGTAGTCCATAAAATAATTATTTATTTATTAATATTATTAGGAACATCAACGACATATTAACTTATACAGTTTGACATTACATATAAATATTTTTTATAAGTAAAATAAATTAATATTGGATACAAATTAAATTAAGTATCTACCTATATACGATTCTGGAAATACAATAATTGACAATTATAAAATATAAAGTTCGAATTATTTCAATTAAATTTAATTTATTTGAACGAGAAATGAAAATTATAATTAAAACAAAGAATTAAAATAATGACTAGTTGCAAGTTCACTAGATGGATGCTGACTACAATTCAATCAATTACAAACAATGCTTTTCTAAATTCAGTTATGCTGTAGTAATCACAAACCTTAAAAACTATGTATGTTACTCTACATTAATATTTTAAAGAGAGAAAATTTGTATTATTGTGTGTGTGTGTGTATGTTTGTAATGAATAAACTCAAAAACTACTGTGCCGGTTTCAGAAATTCTTTCACCATTGGAAAGCTACATTCACCCTGAGTAACATAGGCTATATTTATTGCCCGTGCGAAACCGGGACGGGCCGTTAGTAAAATATACAATAGTAGAGAGATCTTAATTCAAGTATCTTTTGCGTACACCTTAGATACACATCGGGTATATGCACATGTATAACATACACCCAGTGTTCCAAAGTGGCGTAACATGGCTGGCCACTAATGACACTCAGAATGGTGTAAAGTTAGAAATAAGACGGGGTAAAATTACAATAGGTAATTCAACAGGAAAATTTTATTTATGACCAGCATTTCCAACGGCCTTGATCCCATGGCCTGCTTCGCAGAAATCGTGCATTTTTCAGGGAAATCACTCGTAAAAAGTAGTGTAGCTGTCGTAAAAAAAAAAACAAAGAATTTCCGTAACTGGGTCATTTGAATCAGTAGAATTTAAAAGTTTGAATCTGTAGTGTAATATCTGTTCTGTCTGTATCTGTAAAAAATCAGACAAATAGACATTTGAAAAATGTATTTCTCTGCTTACAAATCAACACATATTTATTTATTTATTATATTCTTTATTGTACACCACATAAACAAAAATACAGCACAAACATTTAAAAAAATAAGTGCACAATGGGCGGCCTTATCGCACAGAGCGATCTCTTACAGACAACCTTTGGATGGACTGAAAGAAAGGAGATAGATTATTGATATTTATAAACATTAAAAAAAAAAACATTTTTGTCTATTATGGTATGTTTTTGGAGACTGCTCCGAGAAGAAACAAATGAAACAAACTCAGAGGTCGAGGCGTAGCTACCGCTATTGCAGCTGTAAATATGGGCCCCCGGGCTATAGGGGCCTCGACGTGTTAAAAAATTCGTAACACGTTATCTACAAACTTAAGATAAGTTAATGAATAAAGACTGTAGAATAAGATGTTCCAATTTTTATAGTTCGTTCCACTTATTATAAAATTTTCTTTAAATAAGGATTCAAGATCACTATTAAAACTTAACCTATTCTTGTCTACATATTCCAATCAACAAGAACAATTTCAATCTAGACTTGTCTGTCCTATCCTAGCCAGAGTAATCAGACTCACAATCAATCAATCAGACTCCTTTCATCTCGTCGACACAAAAACTGAAAAAGTTTTTTTTTTATTATAGCGTTTATTTTTTGTTTATTTATTTAGGTTAACCAGCAATTGTTTACACTATATACATTTCTGATTTAATGACTAGAGTAACATTTACACGTGCAATAATTAATTACAGGTTAACACCACGTGAACAAAAAGAAACGGTTTTATAAAACTTATTTCTATCGTACTAAAATTAGAAGTTATACATATAAAAAAAAGTCTAAGCAATAAAGGAAAATTACCACGACATTCAAAGCTTTTTTTATGTTAGGTATCATAAAAAAAATCTTTGGCACGTAGAATTTGTGATTAAATTATAATATAATTGATTAAGTTGTGATTGCTTAATTGTATTATGAATAATATTGTAGAATAATATAGATAATGATTATAAAAAAAACATTGAAAAATTTTGAAAACAATTATATTTGTTATTGCACCATTGTAGACACAAAGGCTAGCGTCTAGCTACGCCACTGCTCACACGTTATGCAGTTCTACAGACTGACAAACCGAAAACACCCTTATTTATTTATATTTATTCAAAACTTTTCCTTTACCACAAAACTTGTACCAAAACAGGTGTGAACAGAACTCTTCCAAGTAGTTTATATCGGCGACATCCGCAGCATACTCATGAATGAATCAGATACCGTACCGTGAGCGCGGCGGCGGCGCGGTGACGAGTGGAGTCGGGAGGCGGGGCACGGTGGATTGGAACACGGGTAGTGATCTGTATTCTATTGTAGTTGGGGTGTGTCTTTGTAATAGTGTGTAAGAAAAGGTTTTGAGAATTATTTGGAAGTAGTTTATTAACATATACGTAGTCATACTATAGGAGTTTTATGAACTACAAAGGTTATTAAGATTTTAGTAAAATTAAATTTTAGAAAACTACTGAGCCGATTTAAAAAATTATTTCACCTGTAGCATGCTACTTCATCATTTAATAATATAGATATAGATATGTTTTGTTTATTCTTTTGGCTTGTATACTAAGTACCTATCTTTAAGGCTAGGCCATTTGAATAGTTAATTTGTTCACCATTAGAACATAAATGTACAAATTCTAATGTTTTTTGTAGTTTTTAGCAGCAAAAGTATCAAGTCAACCTTCTCGGCAAGCTTCGCTAAGGTACAGTTGCCAATCACGGATCTTGAACACTTGCACAGAAGTCAAATATTCGGTCTCTTTTATTGCGAAGTGCGACACGTAAGCGGGGAGTGTCAGTGATTGGCTGGCCGCGCCATCGCGTCATAGACGTCACACCTCATTCGTTCACTGCATTGCTGCATGTATCTAACAACGAAGACGATTGGCTCGCCAATGTATGGAATGCGCAAAGCGATCCCCACTCTGACGCCAAGCTTTCAAGGTCCGTGATGGCAACTGTAGTCAACACTACAATACAATTCTCAGCTCCCTTCTACCAAGATTGCGCCTGTTTCAATGTTTCCATATATTGTCCAGTTGCACAGATACTCGAGATACAAAAACTACACCATTTTCATTACATATTGTAAGGAACTAGTACTCCACGAGATAAGATAAGATAGATAATTTATTAGCATAAAAAACATGTACAAATGCAGTGAGGCCCTGACTCCTGTGCTAGGTGGGACACCTGTGTTACAGGAATCAGTGTCTTCTCCCAATAATTTAGTGCAAAAAATCCATTAACAATTGAAGAAATCTAATAAGAATCAATTAGCGAATAATTAATACTGCCACTGAACTTCACTCCAAAAACTGCGCTAATTTACCTAGCTAATAACTATAGCGCATATACTATGTAAATTGGCGGAGTTCTTACACTGCCACAGATATAAAAACCGGCCAAGAGCGTGTCGGGCCACGCTCAGTGTAGGGTTCCGTAGTTTTCCATCCGTCACAATAAGTGTATCCACTTATGAGTTTAAAAAAATGCTTGCCTATACGACTATACAACAAACTTAGTCCAGAAATTATTTTGTAGAACCTTTTTGTTTTTTTGTACAAAAACTGTTCTTTCCATCAAGTTCAAAATAATTTTCCTGGAAAGTCCTTATAAAGTTCTATTTCCCACTTTACATATAGGGGGGCTACCCTAATAAAACAATTTTTTCCAATTTTTATTTTACCACTTTGTCGGCGTGATTGATATACATATTGGTACCAAATTTCAGCTTTCTAGTGCTAACGGTCACAGAGATTAAGCGAAGACGGACAGACAGACAGACAGACAGACGGACAGACAGACATGGCGAAACTATAAGGGTTCCTAGTTGACTACGGAACCCTAAAAACGGAGCTAGTTCGAAACAATAGTGCCCATTATTCAGTAACGAGGGCAAGAAGGTAATGATTTACAGTGGAGTTATAAACCCAAATAATAATAGTTCTAGAGGATTTTATTTTCATATTAAGTATACATAAGAGCAGTGGTGGCCGAGCGGTATGGTTCCGACTAACGAGTTGTAGGTCGCGCGTTCGAACCCTGCCAGCCGCATTACTTTGTGTAATTTATTTTATCACCACTGCTCTCAAAACGGTGAAGGAAAACATCGTGAGGAAACCGGCATGCCCTAGAACCAAAAACCCGAAGACATGTGACATTCACCAAACCGCAATGAGCCCGCGTGGTGGATTACGGCCCATTCCCTCTCCTAGCGAGGAGGCCTGAGTCCCAGCAGTGGGAACATAAAAAAAGGGCTGATGATGATTAAGCATACTAACGACCTGGGCCCCAAGTCTGCTATATATATAGTGTCAGAATGGTCTATTATTGATTTCATAATTGTTGATTTTGAGTAAGTTTGGTAATCTATTAATATAATGGCGTCATAATGACTTTCCGATTATCAACCACAATCCATTGAAAGAAGTGAGATAGAATGGTAATTTCGTACATAATTTACAAATGAATGTCGTACGTATCTGTAAAAATTTTGACAGTTCCTTTGATCAGTGATCTACCATTAGAACATCATTGTGCAGTCATTGCTTTTAATAAGCTCGATATTGTCATTTTACCACAACTCTATTACGAAACCATTGACCGATCAATGATCGATCATTATCAGATTAGGAACTTTTAGCAAACTGACAATGGGATCGTGTTGGAATGACGAATTTATAAAAATAGCAGACTTGGGCCCCTGGTTACGATTTCGGTCTTAGCGGCGTGCGGGGCCGCATTGGTAAGCAGGCTCACGGCGCTAAGAGTGGCGTTTCGTGGCGTACTTCATACATTTTAGTACTTTTGTTCTTACTGCTCGCCGCTTCACGCTTAGCTACCGCTCACATCGACAAGGTCTTGAACAGGCCGTAAGTCTTGACTTCTTGAGTTGCCGTAAACGCCGCGCGGTGATGGAGTCGGTAGATAATATTTATTTATTTATTATTGTTTCCTTTATTTTCCATTTTAACATATTTATTACATTTTTAAATATTCCTCAAAGAATATATTAAAAAAAAAAACATTTAAAAATATAAAAAATAGTGTCGCACCGGTATCGGGAATAGGGTCCAAGCTACCGGCGGTCAGGGCTCCAGAGAAAGGAACCTCCTGACTATACGAGCTGTGTCCAGAAGTACCGTTTTCTGAATCAAGCCCTTGATCCAGTCGCCTAACGAGAGCCTTTATTATTATTATTTATTTTTTTTAATATTGATGTTAATGAAAGTGTTACCGTAACATTTTTTTTTTATTTTTTTTTCTTTTATTGGCCAACCAACAATTGTTTACACCATACATTTTTAAAGAACTTATATCTACCATAAACTAAGGTTAGTGTAACAATTTTTTACAGGTTAGCACCGCATGCCCCTTAAACATATGTGTTACAGAGAAAAAAAAGAATATCTAACTAAAAAACTAACAATTTTAAATTAACAATATTTGATATTTAAATGGAATTAGTAATCAGCTGTAAAAGTTAAATTTAATAGAACAGAGAAAAAATATTTTGCAATTAAGTACAATAATACAAAAATTAAATCAAATGTTACCAATAATTGTCCTAAGGAACTTTTCAATTCTTTGGAGAGAAACTTTCGTCAATCCAAATGATGCAGTTGCCATGTCAATGATGTCATGCCAGTGGTAGAAAATTCTTAATAAATGTCTGTAATGTCTAAATTGATACGTTTAAAACAAAAAAAAAAACTTCTGCTTCTAGTATAGATAGGTAGTAATGTCTTGTGTTACCGAAAACATGGCGCGGTGACGAATGGAGTCGGAAGGCGGCGCGCGACGGGTTGGGACATGAGTATTGAATCTATATATACGTAGGTATGTAGGACTGACAAAGAAATGATCTGGAGATGTTTTTGTGAATAAATTATTTCAACGGGGAAATACATTTATATTGTTTGTTGACTGTTCGTAGGATTAGCGGTGTAGAAAAAAGAGTTATAATATCATTATTTATTCTACGTTTTGCTTGCAATTGCACAATAAAACTTCCCTTTCGTTTCGCTTCCAACGTTATATCGATAATAATTTTATTTGGTTCAGTCCTGTCTTGGAGTGCCAAGATAGTTGGGTCCAATATCTTTAAACGGAAGCAAGTAGTAGCATAGTTAGCCTGTTATTTCTCTGTTTTTTTTTGGAGGGTAAAAATTATCCAGATAACATCTTCCGCCCTTGGGCGGAGCGGGATATAGTGTCAGACTTTCATCATCAGCCTTTTTTAATGTTCCCACTGCTGGGACTCAGGCCTCCTATCTAGGAGAGGAAATGGGCCGTAATCCACCGAGCGGGCCGAGTGCGGGTTGGCCAGACTTTTACTGACTAAAAAACCCACCCCGTTCCTTCGTTGACTTTCATACCGGAGCCGAGCCTTTCTTTCAGAAATAGACCTTGGCCCCAGTAGGCTTCGACCCTGCTAGGCCCGTACGGTTGCTGACACCTCCTTGAGGCGCGCGGGAACAGAGAGCGCCGTCGACAGCTTGGGCTCGGTCTGGACGTTATTTCCCGCTATTCGGTAGAGATCTCCCTCTCCTTATTCCATACACGTCTATCTGCAGCAATTCCTCCGGTAGTTACCAAGATCATCTCTTCACCTTCGCTTCGTTGTCGCGATGCTTGCACTTAATTCATCAAGACAGAAACCAATGAAAGCAGATAACCATTAAAGCAAATATACTTAAACGTATCCAAAACAAAAAAACCTCACAAAATCTCTATAATAGCTCAAAAAAGCCGACCTCTGGAATCTCTACAAATGCCTACATGATAATCAAAAAACTTTATCGTAGGAAAAGGTCGTGGAATCCCGGACAATATAGATTTGTCGAAGGGACGACCGCCGCCGTTGACGGCCCAACGCTGATTGATGATCGCACAGATTATCCTTTCAGTGTTGCCCGGTAATCATTGTAAAGGTCCCACAGTGACTGGTAATGATTTAATGTGAAGGTAGCTTAAAATTGTGGGAATCGGGGTCTGTATTTAAATTAAGGACTGGGTTATGTTGAACATCATACTTCTCTCTCATTACCTGGGCTGAATGAATGTGTGGTTTGTAATCTTTACTGTCAGTTATTATGTAGGTATCTAAATGATAAAATAACTAGTTTAAACTCTGAAAATGGCATAAATATTATGAGCAATGAGTTTTCTACTAGCGTTAACGATTGCAGTTATCAATTATCAGGATAAGGATTCATTATGAATTAGTCAATGAAGAACTGCGTTTTTTCGTCTGTCTTTAAAATAGTCTTTATAAGTAGGTACAGCGTTTCGTGTATCCTAAGTTTTGACGCAAAAACTCAGCCTACAAATGATGTTTTTACTGATGCCACACAGACTCTAGCCCTCCCATATACGAGTGGAATTAAGTCATAATCCACTACAAGGGCTTAGCGTAAATTAGAGATGTCACACGTCTTCAAACTTTTGGGTCTATGGTGACATTCCGGTTTCCTCACGATGTTTTCCTACACTATTTTCAGAGCTGTACTTACTGTAGATATGGCTAATATATCGACTACTTCGAACCGAGGCGTAAACTTTTCTCATATACCAATCTATTCTTGTAGCTGAAAAGTACCTAAAAGACAAGGTAAACTTTTGTAAAATATATGTAATAGAGTTTGCCTAGTATGTCAACCGACTTGGGTAATTATTAGGGTAAAATGAAATCTGATGTAGTCAACGCTGGTTTAGTAATCAAGGTTGATTAAGAGATCTTGATCATTGTTTACTACTAGAAGAACCTTGTAAAAAGTATCGAATATAAGTATTTTTTTTTAATAATTAAATATTATACAAAATTCCCATGTCGGTTGACTTTTTAGACAGACTAATACAAAGTATTATTTGTCTTATTTAGATATTGTTTACATTTTCAAATATTTCTTAAAAAAAATATTTAAAAAGAAAATACAAACATAAATACTAATCCACCATTATCGGGAGCAAGGTACAAGCTACAGATAGTAAAGGCTCCCGAGAAAGGAACCACCTCACTATGTAAACCGTATCGCGGAGTACTGCCTTCTATGTCAGGCAGGCCCTTATTCTTTTAAGCAACTACGCCGTGTAAATCCGACAAACAGTCTCGCGTTTATACCACCAGGATCTCACATCCACGCCCAAACACTCCATCTTGTCAGCTCTTCTGTCACCTATGGGGATTGAAGAGCTAAACGAGATGGAGTATCCAGTCGCAAACACACCCTGGCGAATAGGACATTAAAACACTCGTCGAACCAATCCGACGCAAGCGGTTCGTATTATTTGTATGTATTATTTATGAAGCCTTTGTAAACTGTAGCTAGATACTTCAAATTAAACAAAGTGTACACAGACATTCTTTGTAAGACACCGAACCTAATTGAATTTCTTTCATTTTGATATCAACTTTGATGTATTAGGAAAACGTGTAACTTTGGGATACGAGAGGCAGGGTTGCCAACGTTCTGAGAAAAATAACGAGGGTGTTTTTTTTTAATCAGATTTTATGATTTTCTTGCACAGACTGTCCACTGTGTGTGTACGCAATTTTAATGTAAATAAAGAAGCAACTAATTTTTTATTCAATTTATAGATGGCCTGTTCCTATTTTCTCATTATTTTAGACTCATTATTGAGCACCTATTTCTGCAAAAGCTGAAGTGATAGTAGGTATTATTTTTATTTTATCGTATGCTGTCATCGTTTTGATTCAACGTATATCGCAACGATATATAATATCATCAGTTCATCACAGTAAAGATTGGTAAAAGAGTATTTTCACATACTTTATTTTTATACAAAAGTATATTTAGGTATCAAAAGTAAAGTAGAATACGTTATAAAGTACGGTTGGCAACCCTCACGGAAGGTAATATAGCGTCTGGAAAAATTAAACGTCAAACGTTTTGTTCTTCTTTGTGTATGTAAGTTAATATACGATTTTCTTTTCAGTTTCCTGTGTAATTTAAAGAGGAGCAATATAGCTTCGTACTATATGATCTTGTTGATTTATTATAAAGGGTTACCACATAATAAGCTACCTTTTGCCCGCGGCTTCACCCGCGTACATAAATTATAGCCTTTGTCACTCAGGAATAAAGCAGCTTTCCATAGGTAAAAAAAAATTTGCAATCGGAACAGTACTTCTATAACTTACCTCCTACAAACAAAAAACAAACTTTACCTCATAAAAAAAAAGATTTAGTTTTCGACATCATGTCTTTTCATATTATGATTATAAGAAATTACATTATTTTTTTGGATCTTGATTCAAATCTTTGACAATATTTACGTGCCTAATGTAGATTATTCCGGGATCGCAAGTTTTTCTAAACGCTTTATTTTATGTATCTGTTTTCTAAGCAAATACACGAATAATATGAAAGGAGAAAAAAAATCTTATCAGTATGACCCTTCAAGGAAAAAAAAACCCAAAAGCCTTAAATACTAGGACAACATGCTTCGTCATTTTCGTCCCAAAATATCAACAATAGACAATAGGAGGTTATTTTGAGAGGGAAATGAGAAATGTGCTATTTTACGAGATAGCGGTCTCTCGGACCTTTAGCTAAAATAATTTAATCCAAATGCCAGAGAAATGGGTATGAATGCACCACCATAAATAGTTCGAGGTACCAGGATGCCAGACGAAGAAGAAGCCATTAAAGTGAGCAAGATAATAATTTGGAAAATGTACGGAATAGTTTCCTTGGAAGGTTATTAAAAATTGTTTGGAAGTAATTGAGTTGAGTAGATACTTGATTATATGGATGCATTTTGTTATTGTTTTTCATGTTTTACTCATTAAAATAATTGTGACTATGAAACTTTGGATGGATGTGTCAATGCTTTTACAGTTGGCAAAAAGCTTGAGAGATTGAGTACTGTTTTTGACTTGTTTTTTTTTTTCTTCCATTAACATTGGTAGCGACAACAGCCAGTGTCACAATAGTGTGTTTATATAAACTGACAGACAGATGCGATCCGAGACGACTTTGTTTTATAATATAATTATATGGACGACTTGGGTAATTACTAGGATTTAATTAAATCTGATGTAGTCAACACGGGTTAAATAATCAAGGTTGATTAAGAGATAGAGATGATTGCTTACTAACAGAAGAACCTTATAAAAAGTACCGAATATAAGTATTTTTTAAATGATTAAATATTATACAAAATTCCTAAGTCGGTTGACTTATTAGACAGACATTATGTGTTTTTTTTAATATCTGGGTATTTTCATAAATCTTATGTAGAAATGAATTGCAATATCCTTGGGTAGCCGCACACGGGCCCACAACCACAAAACACCGCCACCGACAAATTTTCCTTTACATTTTATATGGATTCGCCACACACTTTTGACGCCGGTGGCCGCCGCACGCTATAAATCGCCGCTGCTCGCTTCTTGTAGCCCGTACGGACACTAAACGCCGTCACGACATCGTGCATTTAAAACTTTTTCTTCAGAGTCCATTATGATACTGCATGGGTTAAAAAAGTAGCAGCCACCAGCCAGAAACGGCCGTCACGCGCTTCAACTTCCTTTGTGGCCGTTTCTAGCTTCTTGTGGCGGCGTTTGTGGCTAAGGCATGTAGTCCATGTGCAGCGACACCTAGAGTAACCCTCTCGTTTAATCAGACAAAACATAGTTCCTACTTATAAAGCTCATATAAGACATAAATCATCAGTAGGTACAGCATATTGCGACACGCAATAAATAACAAACATATACGTATCTACATGTCCCCAGGTGTTATAATCGCAAAGCAGCTGGATTTCGATGTGAAACAGTTAAATAATTAATTGATCTAAACGCGAGCCGTGTTTACAATACAAATGGAACCGCTTACATTATGTGTATCAAGTATATATTGCCTTTATGTGCTGTTGAGACGAAGAAAATTACTTTACATGGTACTAGGAGGTTATGAACCCCGTGAAGTTGTGTTTTTAAGTAATAGTACCAACCTATACCTATTATTAATAAATGTAACTACTACAAACTATGTGTGCCTGGTAGATAGGCTGCAGGATTGTTTGAAAGTGTTACCGCTTTTAAACGCAAAGGGCAACCGAAGGAGCACGGGTGGCTTTAGTTAGAAAAAGTCTGACACTCGCTCTCGGAGGAGGAGGCGTTATCTGATGATAAGACATACTAAAAAAAGAGTAAGTAGGTGCTAGAGAAAAAAAAAATATTGGCTGTTATGGAGATAGCAATTATTTGATGGCGCGGTTGGCGCAGTGGTTGAGCGATACGCTTCCCTTCCCCCACAAAATCAATTTTTGTATGCCCTACAAATGGTGGTCCCAGGTCTGGGTATTACGAGTTTACATGTTTTTGAAAGCACCGACGCTACAGAAGTAATGTAAGCCTGATTATCTACACTAATATTATAACTATAAATACTATTTGTACTATAATAATATTATAGGTAATCTTTGAAAGTACTAGTCCGATTGCTAAAATTTTTTCACTGATAGAAAGCTGCTTTATTCTTGAGTTACATAGGCTATATTTAATGTCCGCGGGTGCAGCCGCGGGCCAAAGCTAGTGCCTATTATACATAGACTCATGCCTTTATTCCAAGGGTTCACTTCGCTCTCTTGTGTATTCCCCCTGCCCTACATTTTAGCGATGACGCATTCAGTCCTATGTTTGTAGTGAGAGCTTGTTGACCTTTGCAGGACGCAATTCCGAATCCCTGATTGCTACTGAGAATTGCTGTAATTGGCAAACTTAATTAATTTTACGTAAGACAACCATATTTTTCAGTACTTAGTTAAGTAATAGACCTCCCTCTCGAATTATAGTTTTTTTTTTATGGTGGGAAGAATCATTCAATGACAACCCCCGCTCTTGGGCGGAGCGGGAGATAGTGTCAGACTCTTACTAACTAAAAGCCCACGCCTTTCCTTCTAGCCTTCATACCGGGGCTCGAGTTCCCTTTCGAATAACCCTGGCGAATTATAGTCATGGCGGTTAATTTTACGGGAGAGAGTTTCTGGCCATTTACGCAAGGATATTATAGAGTACAAAGTTTCGATCGTGTTAAGGTAAAAACTCCGCACTTAATGCACAGTATAAAATATATAAATATACAGGGTTATTCGTAAAACACTACCAACCTTGCAGAAGACTGTATTACTAACATTATAAACAACAACTTGACTTCTTACAAAACAATACATTTGTAACCAAAAACAAACCTTCAAGATTTCGTCTTTCGCTACTACGTCTGTATGACGCGACGCTCGCGCATCAAACACCCCACGGCCCGATCCCCGCTCCTCTCCGCTATTGTACTATCGCTCGCTCCGCATAGACTTCGTAATGTTTAGAACGTTTTTTTTCTTTTTTTAAATCTGATTAAATAAAATATGTTTTTTTTAAGTCATAGAATATATTATAAATAATAAATAAATAATATTCCACAACTATCACACAACGCCATCTAGTCTCAAGCTAAGCAGAGTTTGTGTTATGAGTACTAGACAACTGATAAACATGCTTTATTTCTAAACACATACACATTTTAGATAAATTACACCCAGACACAGAACAATCGTGCTCATCACACCAACATTTATCCTGGGTGAAAATCGAACCCACGACCTCCGGCATAGCAGTCAGGGCCACTAACCACTAGACTAACAGGCCAGTCGAAAGAATAAAAATTGTTGTTTATGCTGTTAGTAACATAGTCCTATGGTAGGCGCCAAATAATCGTGGAATACCGGTCATTGACCCTCCCACATTTATTGAAATAAACCTAACTTGAATCGACATCTATCGTGATCCGTTACCTTTTCTGAATAACAGTTCATTGATGGTTTTCGGGTAATTCCGTTTTAATGGAGATATTAGGAAAAGGTCAACTAAAAGGTGGACTGACAAAGAGGTTGTCAGTGGTTTACAAATAAACCTTTATAACCGAATTGAGAACCTCCCCTTTTTGGATTTGGTTGAAAATATTTCAGGCGTATGGTGAGTACATTGTTAACAGCAGACTTTTCATAAAAGTTAAGTAACAATTTCAGGTCATATTATTTTACAAAATTTTTCTCACAATGCAAATATGAAAATGAATGTTCAAAGCTAATTTAATATGAAGTTAATTGTTTCAAATTGTTCGCCAAGCGTCCCAACTACGACGTGAGTGATATTAAAATTAGACTTTATGTGAATACTTTTACTCTTGGCATGTAGTCAGTCTAAGTGCCTGGCCACACTGGCAGCGCGGTGGGAGGAGTGGCGCGAGTGCGGGAAGGCGCGCGACTTGCTTGGCCACACTGGCAGCGCGGTGTGGGTGCAGGAACGCGCGCGACTTGCTTTGTCATACTGGTAGTGCGGTGAGAGGAGAGGCGCGGGTGCGGGAACACGCACGACTTGCTTTGTTACACTGGTAGTGCGGTGGGTGGAGCGGTGCGAGTGCGGGAGCGCGCGCGGCTTTCTTAGCCACACTGACAGCGCGGTGTGGGTGCAGGAACGCGCGCGACTTGCTTTGTCACACTGGTAGTGCGGTGGGAGGAGAGGCGCGGGTGCGGGAACACGCGCGACTTGCTTTGTCACACTGGTAGTGCGGTGGGTGGAGCGGCGCGAGTGCGGGAGCGCGCGCGACTTTCTTAGCCACACTGGCAGCGCGGTGTGGGTGAAGGAACGCGCGCGACTTGCTTTGTCACACCTGGTAGTGCGGTGGGAGGAGAGGCGCGGGTGCGGTACCACGCGCGACTTGTTTGGCCACAGTGGGGGTGCGGGAACGCGCGCGACTTGCTTGACCACACTGGCAGTGCGGTGCAGAAAGCGGACCGAGTGTATTGACAAGGGTTACCGCTCATCACTTACGCACTCACTGTGGTCACTTGTATTGTATGAATGACCTATGGCGTGAATTGCTCGCGCGCGTCCCGCGTGCCCACTATGGACGTTAGTAACACAGGATTGCAAGGTTGTTAGTGTTTTTACAAATAATCCTGTAAATGAAGTTCTTATGTTTGAGATTGACGCGCCGCGCCCGCCCGCAACTGTGCTTCCAGTATGG
The DNA here is from genome assembly GCA_929112965.1 of Mythimna albipuncta. Classification (NCBI taxonomy): domain Eukaryota; kingdom Metazoa; phylum Arthropoda; class Insecta; order Lepidoptera; family Noctuidae; genus Mythimna; species Mythimna albipuncta. The sequence continues at coordinate 7,187,057 of OV815974.1, read as the reverse complement.
CCGAACACTAAGAAAGAACATAAAAAATTTGTATAAAGAAAGTATGTTGATACTAATTTATGACACACGAGCTCAAACTAATATGCTGGTCCTTTATTGCTTTTTAACGATCAGGAGCTCCAGTATGAAGTTTTTGGCGGGTTTTGTTTAAGTGAAGTTCAGTGGCTGTTTTAATAATTATTCGTAAATTGTGCCCTAGTGGATATTAAATTGTGATGTAAAATTGGTGTAGTTTTATATCACAAGTGTCTGCGTAATTCGACATTAAGTGGACACAAAATAGATAGGTACAGAAGTCAATCTACATACAAAGTGCGCTCGAGCAACGCACACATAGACACCGCTCACGGACACGATATCTCGAAGCGCCTCGGCCCACTCGTCGAACAGTTCCGGCTCAAACGCTCATTAGTATGTGTCCACCGAGCGTAGGTATAAAAAGTGAAGTACAAGTACATACATGAGATTGTCTTCTCTAACTATCTATTTTGTGATGTGGATCTTGGTAGATTGGAGCAGCACTCGGTAAATGGAGTAGTTTTGGCTACCTCAACGAAGGTTGACTTGATATATTTGCTACCAAATACTAAAAAAAAGATTATAAATGTGTAGGTACATCATTGAAGACATGGCTTAAAGGACTTAGTATCCAAGTCAAAAACATTAACAACAGAAAGCTCCAGTCTACCCACTTATTAAGATAAAAAATTAGAAACGATTTAATTCAATTATTTCAATACAAAATAAACTACTTTCTCAGACGTTTCGCTAAATAAACACAAGCCTACACTTTTCTTGAATTGTAAATGATTATTAAAATTACAAATTCTGTTTTGTAAATTCAGTTTAATTTTAGCTAAAAATACAACAAAGAGAATCTTTCTTCAGTTATTATCTTACCGTTTCTGTGCGCCTGGTACAATGAAATGTTAGAAACATGGCCATTCAATGCCTTCTATTCATTGGAGAAGCAATCACGGCGGTGGCTTTTGAATTTAGAATCTCTCGAGTGCGTGTAGGCGTCTTGACCTACTTGTTTGAAGCTATGACCTCCGGGTACTTTGCTCTCTTCGCTGATGATATCTTTTTCATTAAGGTAAGGTCAAGTATGATTTACGAGGCTTTTTTTTTAATTATGATGATTTCGATTGTTCTTTATTTAGGCTGTTTGTTAGTTCTTATTTTCAGAAGTTTATATTTTTTCACCTGGCAATGTTCTTTCGTCATAGAGATGAATGAAAATTGCCAGATGAAAAAATGATTGAATTTTCACTTTTGTATCGTTATACTTTTTTTTGGCTTTGCATGGTTTGTGAACTACAGTAAAGGTACCTACAGTCACTTTGTTTTCCATTTCTAATGCAGTATTTGCCAGCAAATGTATCGGAGCAGCCTTCTCGGCAAGCCTCGCTGAAGTAGTCAATACTACAAATCATATCCTCAGCTCAAATTTTCAGAAATTTTCTGAAACGGGCCCAGTTTCAATGATTCCACATATCGTCCAATTGCGCAGACAGTTTTCACATCAAAATATTCACAACTCACTCGAAACATCACTCAAAAAAATTTAGCTAAAAGCTCTATAACTTTTAAAAATGTAAGCTATAGATTTCCCGATCGCAATGTACCAATTTATGTCATAAAACCTTCAGACACCATTACTTTATGAATGGTATTTCTCAGAGTATTACATTTCATATAATGGTGAATATCCCACGGGTCGCTTTTACCATCCATATGTTTTAGCGAAATTAGAAATTGATATCTTTATATTGTTAGAGAATCAAATGACAACATGTAGCTTGTCTATTAACTTTTAATACGAGTTCAGTGCCAAACGTGAGGTTAATTGGTGGTTTGGCACTAATGTAACCTTATTTATCCCTCGATTCACTATAACCAACATAGGCAAAAAGTACCAAGAAGAAAATAATTAAAAATAAAACTATATTACACCGACGCACACGTGTAGTAGGTACGCCTGATTTGTACCTAGAATGACGTCGCGTGGCGTGAATCAAGTGTAGCTCTACAAGTCTAGTTGCCATATAACATGTATGAAGGCCGTCGCGCCCAGATCGGCGCGTGTGGCACACGTGTGCGCAGTGTAGACTTTTATTAAGGGTTTCTTGATGATCACTCATTGAACTGTCCTAGCCCAGCTTTTAACATGGCAAGCTCTATTACTAAAAACATCACTCCTCAATAGGCCTCAACACCCTAAGGGTGAGTTGCACCATTTAACTATAACGATAACCAAACCATAACCAGCCGTGAAACGGCCGCCTATTGGTCAATTCGACGATTTGACAACTGTTAACGGCTTTGTTATCGTTATAGTTAAATGGTGCAACTCACCCTAAATAAATAGACAGTAGTGCACCTAAATACATAATACACAATATCTGTAGCCCATATTTCGCCACCTCTATTAAGAGATATGTTTTTAAAGGGAAACTTTGAAGTGTTCATAAGCACGGTAACAATAAAAATCAGACATAAAAACAGACAGAAAGGATCTGAAAAACCAATAGTCAACATTTACCTACCGTAAAAATAAATTACTTTTTCACGCACCTTCACGCTATAGAACCGTTATAACCTGTCACAATTGACAACGCATGGCTCTCGATAAGGTAACGCAAATACCTACCTTACTGTAACATAAGAGAAAATAATATCTAAAGACTCGCGTTCCAATTTTCTTTCTCCTCCCCAATGTTTGTATTTGTTGAGAAACATTTCTTTTTTTGTCTTTTATTTGAATAACATTGTACTCTTTACTTTTAAAGTAATTGTTTTTTCGTCAAACATATTAGGAACATCCATAGTACTTATATAAACAATACAGAGATTATCGTCTTTTTTTTTAAACCAATAATGGCGCCAACTCGTTTACACACCAACTTATTATAAACTGTCGCTGTCTTTTACTAATCGTTAAAACTAGAAAGAGATAGCAATAATTTTACTCACACTGTAATCTTACCCAACGGTTCACTTTCTAAAATCACATCACATCTAAAATCTTGTATGGCAGACCAAATTCTGACTAATTTGTCAGGAATAAATTTCTTGCTATCTTTTTTTTATACGTTACTATTGTAAGACACCCAAAGAGCAATGGAAAGGGCTATGCTCGGGGTTTCCTTACGTGATCGAATTAATAATGAAGATATCCGCAGGAGAACTAAGGTTGCCGACATAGCACGAAGAATTGCCAAACTTAAGTGGTAATGGGCAGGGCACATCGCTCGCAGAAAAGATGGCCGTTGGGGCCGAAAGGTTCTGGAGTGGCCACGTACCGGAAGACGCAGCGTTGGAAGGCCTCCTACAAGGTGGACCGATGACCTGGTGAAGGTTGCAGGAAACCGACACAGGAACGTTCGTTGTGGTGTAGCTTGGGGGAGGCTATGTCCAGCAGTGGAGTTATAGCTTAACGGCTGAAATGACGATGATGATGATTGTAAGAGAGAGCGATTGCTTAAAGTAAGTTTAGTTAATGCACAGAGAATCAATGCCAACAGTCAATATGAATGCTTGACCTTAAAAGCCAACTTTCTTATTAAAGTTTTAATATACCTAACTGCCAAATAAACACGCTTAATCAAAATAAACGTACCCGCTAACAACGTAGTCATTAAATTCCATTCCTAATACAACGTCTAAAAACCAAAACAATCTTAGAGGAAATTCAAATACAATGTGGAAATTACAAGAAAACTTTAAGGCAATTAGTAGGTACGGTATTAATTAACAGGGGTCTGGTACAGTTTCTCTGTGTTTGTACAAAGCAGACGGTGGGAGCGATTTCATGGGCTAATGTGCGACGCGTTTCGTGAAATTCAAGATGGCTGATTACTAATAGCGGTGTTCGACATTTAAATGTCTAATGTTTCGATTTCATGCTCGAGACTTTTTTTATTCCTTTTTTAAATTATGAAAAGGTAAGAACACATTTTTTTTTTGTAAATGTTTTTGTCTTTAATACTAAGTCCTTTAAGCCATGTCTTCGTATGAATACCTACCTCTAGAATATGGATGTACACATTTTTATGTTTTTGTAGTATTTGGCACCAAATATATCGAGTCAGTCTCGCCATACTTCGCTGAGATAGTCAGTAACATTCTCAGCTCAATTTTTCCGAAATCACACTTGTGTCAGCATATTGTCCAGCTGTATAGATACTGGAGATTCAAAACTACTCTAATTTTACATGACAATATCCACTAGAAATCAATTTGCGAACAATTAAATTAGTTACTGAACTTCATTCGAAAAAATCCCGCCAAAAAAATTCTTATTGTAAATTATGACAACATTTAGAACAGATTTTTATTTTATTGATAGGTTCGCGCTTAATCATTATCTCACTAGATGGATAGCGACAATATGGTCAACGATATAACACGCTTGCCCAAAAGTAACCTAATTATCAAAAAATGCATACGTTATCGTTAAGTTTGCGGTACTTAGGCCTATTTAGGCTTGTTTATTCCACGGATATAGGCCCAAACCACAAAGCATTAGGTACACGATACACAGATACTATCTTTACCGTCATACACTGTACCTTTAGCCTCATCTCCGTTTATAGATCATGTCATACAGTGTGCTTGGTAGGTTGAACCTACTCTTATGTAGGTTAACGGTGCGCATCCGACCTTTTTGGAAGACACCGCTGCTATTATGACCTTGGTCGCTGCATCTAAACACGTAAAAAGTTTCTAGGGATAAAGTAAGTTTTAGAGTATTGCTGTAAATGAGGTTTTTATTACAGGCTGTCTCAAACAAAACTTACAGTTACAGTCATTAGTGGTGCGAAGTGCGACGCGGAGGCGGGGAGTATCAGCGATTGGCTGGCCGCACCATCGCGTCATAGACGTCACTCCTCATTCATTCACTACGTTGCTGCATATATTTAATAACGAAAACGATTGGCTCGCCAAGGTATGGAATGCGCAAAGCGATCCCCACTCTGACGCCGAGCGTTCAAGATCCGTGATAGCAACTGTACTTTCGTAGATGCACAAAAAAAAAGTATATTTATATACAAAACTAGTTTTAATATCTATTATTATCTATATTCGAAACCAGAAACACGTGTCTAGTATTTTTACATAAAGAATCTATGTACAAAATTTACTGTATCATGAAAAATCACTAAGTTTTTTTAATTGAAATAAACTAGTGCTTGACTTCTATCCCACCTGGGGCCCCAGTCTGCTATTTTTATAAATTCGTCATTCCAACACGATCCCATTGTCATTTTGCCAAAAGTTCGTAATCTGCTAATTCGTAATGATCGATTATTGATCAGTCAATGATCTCGTAATAGAATTGTGGTAAAATGACAATATCGAGCTTATTAAAAGCACTTACTGCACAATGACGTTCTAATGGTAGGTCACTCAAAGGAACTGTCAAATTTTTTGCAGATTACCGCATACGTAAGATATTCATTTGTAAATGTGTACGAGATTACCATTCTATCCCACTTCTTTCAATGGAGTGTCAGTGGTTGATCATTGAAAATTAATAATGACGCCATCATATTAGTAGATAACCAAAACTCGTCAAAATCAACAATTATGAAATCAATGATAGATCATACTGACACTATTGGAATAGCAGACTTGAGGCCCTGATGGTAAGTAGTGATGCAATCTCTGATGATGAAGTGCACTAGTTACTTATAAGCTTGTTATGTCAGCAAAAATACATAGTCACTATCGTGGTATCGTATCGTATCGTATCGTGGTCATAGGCGGTGGTGTCCAACTTGGGATCGTTTTAAATATTTTTGGCAAAAAAAATATAATATGGTGTAAAAACCATTGGAATCAATTCAGTTACTAATCTTGAACAAACTATTTTCAGGTTTTGCATATACTAAAAATAATGATGTATAGCCTGTTCTCGGCATTTTCACAACAAGCGTAAGAAAGAAAATACAATTAATTTAACACAAATTAAAAGTCACACAGCAAATAACTCCCGTCATACTTATCATAATTCTACTTTAATTCAAAAACAAAAATTATATCGTTTCCGCTAAAAACAGTCATCAGTCAGAAATAATGTTGCAGCCCGACCCTTATTAATCCCTAAATTGACGCAGAATCGAGAATCCCTAATGATTTATATCTTTGCGTAAAAATATGAAGCAAAATATTTGTAATGGGTATTATAAATATTTTTAGGATTTGTAAAATATTTCATCGTAATGCTCCGTTCGGTCTGCTGTTAAAACAAAATTTTATGACATAGATAAATAATAAAATCATTGTAGGATACCAAGTACGGGATGACGCAGTGTTGGAAGACCTCTCACGAGGTGGACTGATTGATCTAGTTAGGGTCCAACAGTGGACATCTTTCGGTTGAAATGGTGATGATGATGATGATGAAAACGCAAGTGGAAAGGGTCGTAACTAATGAATAAAGGCCGTACTGGTCGACTTCTAAGGTTAAACAACGTTTGCTAACCTAACCTAACCCAACCTAGTTGGGTTGCGGATGGGTAACCATCTTATATCGAAATTATTATGACTCTTTTGAGGTACAAAAAGTATCTCCCGCTTCGCCCAAGAGCGGGGGTTGTCATAAGATGATTTTTCCCATCGAAAAAAAAAAAGGTACAAAAGGAAAAATGAGACCTTTATAGAATCACTTTATTGTCCGCCTGTCAAGAAACGTTAGAAATCTATATCGAGTTAAAATTAAAACCATATAATTATGTAGGTACTTAAAACTGCGGTCACTCACTCGGTTATCGGCAATAAGCAATTATTCCTTGTAAAGTACTAAATCCCTCCATCCAGCATCCAGGACAGGATATCCGGGACATTCAGCTGCGCAAAATGAGTTGTCGCATTGCTTATTTCTACGGTAGTCTTTAATAGGAACATGAAACAGCTCATTACAAATACACAGCATTATCAGTAATTAATATATTGCCGAGATAATTACGATATACTAGAGATAATAATTTCATTAATTTCGCTATCAATTTCCAATTATAAAACCAAAGCTTATTGATTAACTAAATGTATGAATTAACTACTAAAAATTTTGGGAAGTACCTACCTATACATAATAGGTAAAATTAAACTTTATTGTTGGTCTAATAAAGTTTAATTTTCGTTGCTAGTGCAAAGAGCAATCAGATAATCAATTGCAAAGTCTGTGTTTCCTGACAGGTAAACCTGGGAGATTTAAATCAAGATAATAATAATAATATCACCATGGCATATGATGAGAATCTCGTGTTGATCATAATTATATATTTCTAAATACATACATATCATAGATAAATTACACCCAGACCCAGAACAAATGATCATGCTCATCAAAACTAACACTTACTAGCCAGGGCCACTAACCCCTTCACCAAAATAGGCCAGTCAAAAAAGTGAAAGTGAATTTTATTAAATATCGAGACGAGGAATATGGCCACAGACTGCAAAAGGCAACTGAAGGATTCCACCTGAGTCTTTTGAGTCTTTGTTCCCATGGCAAACATGGGTGATGCGAAAGAGATCCCCGAGGCCCTGGAATAATGACAAAGAAAGAACAGGAGTGGATTTCTAGTGATTATAAGACACTATCTCCTGCTCTACCCCAGAACGGGAGATGTTATTGGATGATTTTCCCAAATAAAAAAAGTCCTTTGAGTTGTTAAAAGACAAAACACCTTTTTTTGGTGAGAAAATCATCAATGAGAACCTCCGCTCTTGGGCGGAGCGGGAAATAGTATCAGAATCTTACTGACTAAAAACCCACCCCGTTCCTTCAAACTTTCATACCGGGACTTGAGTTGTGTTTCGAAACTAACCCGTGCCCCGGTATGCTTCGCCCCGGCTGGGTGGGCCCCTGCTGAGATTAACTACCTCAAAAAAGCCTTCTATTTTTACAAAAAGTTTTTATCTATATATTCTATTTTTAAGTTATTCAAAGCGTTAAGTAGAGGGTTGTAAAACGGTGTAAAGCTTCAAGTCCCCGCCTCGCTTGATGCCTCATAACTTTACAGGACAAAGTTCCATCGCACCTGCGGCCGAATTAAAATAGAAACGCTTGTGGAACCACCCTTTACTTTCTGTTTTACTTACCTAATTCTGGATAAACAAAGTGTTTTTGACTGCCTTGGGACGGGCTTTAGAAATATTTTGTTACGTGAAACCTGTTTTAAATGTTTTTCTTTTTTTATGACAAGTGTTGGTAAATGAGAACGCAGTCATAATATTTATGATGTTGTCTACCCTGTAATTTTAGCTGTATTAAGTTGGTAACACTTTTTGTTTCTCTCTTATTTTTTCTGTTCAAAATGAAAGCTTTCTAATATATATTTGTTCATATTAATTCTACTGATTTTATTGATTACAACCTGAAATATCATCAACAAGAATAGAATTTATTCTACATCGAAATAGTACCTAACAATTTTTTCAGGAAAACCTTTTAATATCTAAACAGAAGCTGGTTTCCGCGCGCACCGCGATTATGCGGTAAATGACAAACCAAAAAGTGTAGGTTACTTTTAGGCAAGCGTGCTCCATGATCCATCATCGCTTACCATTAGGTGAGATAGTGGTCAAAGGCGAGCAAACCCATATAAAAAAAAAACAAATTGGCAGTGCACAAATTATAAAATACTGGCTTTTAATAAATAAACAAACAATCGGTCAACAAATATTTATGGTTGTTAGTTTACAAGCACTCTACATCAGTGTTCAAAGTAGGTATATTTAAACACTCTATGATCCAGCGAAGAAGCACACTTTACGATAAAATCAAAATTGGTTTTGTGACAAAATGTCAATTAGTTGGTTTAATTGGGCCCCCAAATAGTGTTAGCCTAACTTTACGATCCACCTTTGATCTGGCCACTATAGTTTTTTTTTACCACTATCCCACTTGATGGTAAGCGATGATGTGGCCGACGATGGAGCACGCTTGCTTAGAAGCAACCTATTCACTCTTGACTTAAAGACCCCAGGTTAGGTATTAGTAGGTTACCAGTAGAGTACCAGTAGGTTATAGCTATTAGGAAACACAGACTCCGGCAGGGAATTTTACTTCATAGCTTTATTTAATTTTAAGAAGAAAACTTACTTACAATTCTTGCCTTTTCTACAGAGCTCACTTTTTAATGATGCGACAAAAGTTTCCAAAGATATTTAGAGAAGACAAAGAGAAAAGATGTTTTTGTGCTTGCTGCAATATTCAAGCGTTGCTTCTCTTCGTTTTTTCTGAAACGTGCGAAAGACAGCGAAGGAATTTATTTGCTCGGCCTGTTACGTTTTATTTCACGCTACTCCGGGTAAATTATGAGTTATTGGAATGTTCTTTGTAAAGGTTCTTTTTGGTAGGCAATCATGCAATGACGTGGATACATACGTGAGAGTGGGAGAACCACTCTGAGAGAGGCCGCGTGTCAGACTTTTACTGATTAAAACCCGCTTCTGAATTATCTTGACCTTGCGTTCAGGTTTTCCCTTTCGAAATTAAACTCATGGTCCCAGTAAGCTTCGGCCCTGCTGGGCCCCTGCTGTTTTGCTGATAACTCTTTGAGGCGCCCGTGACATCGCAATGCAGTGTTGCATTGCATTGTCAACTTGGGCTCGGTCCGGACGATTAACGGACAGCCGGACGAGCTAGCCTTTGCTCGTCTTCCACAAGCCCATATAAGGTTTATTTGTATCTAACTCGCTGTCCCTTGCGTTTTTACTCGCATCTTGGGTTGCTGATCCGTTCTCCTAGGTCATAGCGTTTTAATAGTTACGTTGTATTTCAAGCTCCTCCGAAAAAAATATGAGTTACAGGAATATTCTTTGTTAAGGTCTACAAAATACATAAGGTTTACTTGCAAAAGAATGCTTCTAAAAGATTATAATCAATTTGTATCAGATTGACTATTTTCTGCAGTTTCACCAGCGTCTAGCGTTACTGCTTCGTTTTTATGGACTGTAGGGTGATATTATACAGCCTGCCTTGATAAATGGGCTATCAAACATTAAATCAGTAGTTTCAGTAGTTTCGAGAATAACATATTCAAACAAACAAACTCATCAGCTTACCTGTAGATATTTAGAATTATCTAGCCTTTTAAGGATTGGATCTAAAAAAGAAAAAAGAGTCTCTACAAGACCACTTTTTCTCCGTCTCTTACAAAAAATTTACCAAAGATTTATGGACCGTAGAAATTAGTTTTAAATCAATATCTACAGAGTAACAATAGAACAACTGTAAAAACTTTTTTATGGCTAACAAGAACATCGATATCTGCAATAAAACTCATTAAAACAGCCGTTTCTTCATGTACAATGTGTGAATGGTAAAACGGTCACAATCCCCATTATTATCGGATTTTACGGGTCTTGCGGCCAGGCGGCCCCGGGCGGTCTTAATGCGGCCCATAAAACGTTCCAGTCCAGCCCTGGACGCTATAAAGACAGCCATATTTTAACCCGAAACAACTTAGTAAAATTTTTAGGAAGGAGAATTAAATGTACAGGTTTTTTAGTGTGCAATGCAAATGCAATGTAAATGTTCCTAGGGCATAAAATTTTCGCTAGAAGCTTTGTTTTTCTGTGATTTAGTGTGAAAGTTACAGTCAAGATATTATTATTATATACTTTATAATACACTCCATGATGTGAACAGGATAAACATTTACAAAAACGTTTACAATCATGTCATCTTCTATGGCAAAGTTGCGAATCTTCAGTTTGCGTAAACAGCATATTCGCAACTTTGCCATACAGGTGATGAATTGCCAAATCGGACAGGGCAATCTCTTAAAGACAACCTTTAGATAGACTAAATGAAAGGAGATAGATTTGAGGCTGACAGTGACATGACAGGTATTTTTTAGCATCTGTTTGCGTAGATAGTATTTGTTCTACAGGAAAGTTTGAAAGAGTGATCGTGGCCAAAGAACGCATAGGGCAATTGAAAAACACAGGTTGATTATAATCAATGAAAGTCAGCCACGCCCTCTCGCTCTACCCAAAAGCGTAAGAATTCGTTCGAAGAATTTCCACCTCGAAAAATAGCAACGTATGCATTTACAAAGCCGTATAAGATACGAGAGCAATGATAGAGTGCTAACGGCCCCGACTTACGACTTGTAGATCATGGGTTCAAACCCAGCCAGGTGCGTTACTTTGTGTAATTTATTTCATCAACCTTGGTCTCAGAACGGGGAGGATAAATATCGTGAGGAAACCAGCATGTCCAAGAACCATTTTGAAGACATGTAATGTGACATTCACCAAACCGCACTGGCCCAGCGTGGTGAATAGGGTAGTTTCCAGGGTCAAAATAATTACATTTTATTTAGTCCGCATTTTAGATTATAAAAAAATATTGGACACGTATTTTTTCTTTTTTCGATTAAACAAAAAATAACAAAGCTATAGCCCGTTAAACTTACGTGTGATGTCACCCCGTGCGACAAAATGTAACACGGCGTGACGTTACACGTAACATTAATGGGCTATATCTTTGTCATTTTTAGTTTAATTTACAAATAAAAAAATACGTGTTCCTTATTTTTGAATAATCTAAAAGACGAACTAATTACATTTTTACGGCAACTAGCCTTTTACTGCCCCTTTACTTTCTTAGAGAGGAGGCCTGCGTCAGTAGTGGGAACATTATATGGCAGATTATGCTATTTTGTGCTTATGCTATACCTAGTAATCATTCTATTTGTTTGATTCTCGGTTAGTTTCGTTCATCTGCATTACAAAACACCAAGAAAAGAACAGCACTGTTTCGTATCTCGAACAAATCGTAAATGTCTAAAAGGGCAAACGTATTTATACATACCTCTGTACCCAATTCTATTTCTATTCTCCATATATCCTACGAATAACTGTTCAAGTTCCTGGTTATATGTATTTAGAGAGGCTATGGAGCTCCGTAATCGGAACGATTGGATATTTATGATATAAAAAAAAAAACAGGCAAGTGTGAGTCGCACTCGCACACTCGAGGGTTCTGTTCAAACTTACACTTTACCGAATTGCGTTACAAATATTTTTCCAAGGAGCATTTTTTTTGTGATGTACTTAACAACAATTTTCCAGTTTTCATAGACTTGTGCTACTTTGCTTCATGCCAAATTTCAGAATTCATAAGTCAACGGAAATTACCCAATGTATTTTGATTCCCTTGAGTGTCGAAGTATTAGTTTTTTGCGACATAGGTAAACGGCCATATCTTTTGTTTCGTTAACTTAGAAGTTTCATTTTTCACAGCTTCAACGGACCGCAAACCTTAATTTCAACTCGATACCTCCTACCTTCAACCTACGCATTCCTGAGACGAAGGGTCTCGACAGACAGACAGACTGACAAAAAAGTGATCCTTTAAGGGTTCCATTTTTTTCTTTTGAGGCACGGAACTCTAAAAATATCGAAACCGATATAAAAGTTTCGAATTGTTTCGAAAAATAGCGAAACCTTTTTTAGGGTTCCGTAGTCAACTAGGAACCCTTATAGTTTCGCCATGTCTGTCTGTCCGTCTGTCTGTCTGTCTGTCCGTCCTCGCTTAATCTCTGTGACCGTTAGCACTAGAAAGCTGAAATTTGGTACCAATATGTATATCAATCACGCCGACAAAGTGGTAAAATAAAAATTGGAAAAAAATGTTTTTTTAGGGTATATGTAAAGTGGGAAGTGATTTTTTTTTTAATTTCAACCCTAACGTGTGATATATCGTTGGATAGGTATTTAAAAATGAATAGGGGTTTACTTAAATCATTTTTTGATAATATCAATAATTTCGGAAATAATCGCTCCAAAAGTAAAAAACAATGCGTCCCCCCCCCCCTCTAACTTTTGAACCATAAGTTTAGAAAATATGAAAAAAATCTGAGAAGTAGAACTTTATAAGGACTTTCTAGGAAAATTATTTTGAACTTGATGGAAAGAACAGTTTTTGTACAAAAAGACAAAAAGGTTGTACAAAATAATTTCTGGACTAAGTTTGTTGTATAGTCGTATAGGCAAGCATTTTTTTAAACTCATAAGTGGGTACACTTATTGTGACGAATGGAAAACTACGGAACCCTACACTGAGCGTGGGCCGACACGCTCTTGGCCGGTTTTTTAATCCTATCATAACTTGTCATTTAGACAAGTTATGATAGGATTTTGTCTATTTTGCCTGATTAAACAAACGATAATTTAAACTAGAAATAAAATGAGTGGCATAGGCTATACCTACTTTATGAACACGGGCGAAACCGGGGACAAAAGCTAGTACGAAATAATTTAATATCCTTACGGATAGACGGAATTAGTATAATATTATTCCGTTAACCGTAATCGTATCAAATAAGTAACATCCCTAATAGGTACAAAATAAACATTAAGTACAGTTCGTTCCCTAGAGCTCACATCCCTATCAAGAACTCGGAACAATCGTTCAACTGCGAACGGTTATGTCGCCGAGTTAACCTGTGGCCAGAGGCGTAGCGTAGACTAATTCTGACGTGGGCGAAGGCACACCAGCAAGGCCTTTTTCTGTCATAAATTCGAAAACGAGACAGCGACTGTCGCAACCCAGTATTCAACCACACCGTCGCTTACTATCAGGTAAGATAGTGGTCAAACGCGAGCCTATCATTTGTAAAATAAGAAAAAACCTCTTCGACTAAAAAAAATAAAAATTCAAAATATTTTATTTCGCATAGGCCTATATGGGCGCTTATAAAACATCAGAAGCTAGTGCACGGTTCCAAATTGGTCGTTTTTTACGGAGAAGAATCGGCAAGAAAGTCCATCGGTACTCTTTTAAAAAAGTGGCTGATGTTACAATATTAATTATGTAAGAACACTGTAGACCAGTCAATATTGAAGGACTGGAACAATTTGTGTGTGCGGTCTTCTCGTCCGTTTATGATTTGGGTGTCTTCAAGGCTAGACTGAATAGGCTCTTCACTAGTGCACCTCACCATCAGAGATTGCATCACTGCTTAAAATCAGGTGGGATCGCAGTCAAGCACTAGTTTATATCAATTAAAAAAAAAACAATAACATTATACACTAAAGCACAATAAAAATAATCGTAGTAATGACCTCGTTCTTAAAGAACAGTTGCTTGTGCGAGGCCCCTTTGGGTGCGAGGTGAACAAGGCGGGCCCACGCCTATCTACGCTCCTGCAGCTGTGGCAACTGGCAGCAACTGGTAGCAACTTTATAGTTTACTTCCCAAGGGAAGTACGAGTAATTAACTGTATGTATGTACTCACAACCGTCTCAAACCCTTTGTTAGTAGAAGACACGTGCTTAGGTTACGTTAATGTTGTAACTTCTCAGATTAATTACGTTTCGGGGAGTGTGCGTCGGAAATGCATAATCACACTTCACGACGAAAGTGTGTGTGTGTGTGTGGATGAAATTTGCCATACAGGTAGACAATGGCCTGGAATAGCACATTAACCTTTCAATCGTGAGAATTACAGACACAATAATAATATAAAAAAAGACAATGGGTGCGCGTACGCCGGCCGGCGTTCGCTTGGGGTTTAATGAATTAAAGGTACGGTTATCTGGCGCCTAGCCAGATAACCGTGGAATTACGGTTATTGACCCACATTTGTTGACATTCTTAATTTCAAAAACGGATATAAAGACATAAAGCTGTCTTTAACCGAAATGTATCGTGATCCTTTACATGAGATAGTAACGATAAGCAGTTCAGGAAAAGGTCAATGTACTTTATTCCACGGTTATCTGGCGACTTCTATAGTAGATTATATGACTAGGAGATAAAGCAGTGTCTTTAAGTCGCGGGTGGCGTGTTGAATTCTGATTGAAACGAAAGTTTTAATCCCGAACGTCAGTGAAGGTTCTATATAATTAACTCGAGTCGAGTTAATATAGAAACCTGAGTGAAGAGAAGAATTCAAGCTACCCAAGACAAAGATAACTTTATCCTCGTGTTGGTTACTGTACTTTTTACACCATCTGTGACATAATTAAAAGACAATTTACTAAAACAAATTACGTATATCACAGAAATATAAGTATTATTTACAAGTTAATCTCTTAACTATCACTCGACATTCAATAAATTTACTACTCAAATATATAGTTTTAATTTTCTATAGCTCTTTCATAACAATTTTTTTCGTGACTCGTTAGTAACCACATTAAAATCTTTTTTTTTTGGTTAGTGGCCGGTTTGATTTTGGAATAAACTTGGTATATGCCCGTAAATTCTATTCACTTAATGTGTTTTTTTTTAATAATAGTTTTGGAAATAATTGGAAAGAGCCGACCTGTAGGACCTCTGTCCACTGTAATGTTCTCGTACAAACACTGGCTCGCTTGCAAGCGCACGCGCACGTGTACTCTCGCTCACAGCGCAGTAGTAACTAACCGTGGCTGACATAAGCGTCGCTTGACCGAGATAGCGTATATCTATATTTAAGTATAGATACTCCTAATACAAACACTACATCCCTTTCATGTTCAAAAATATTTATTTGAGATTAAAAGGAAACTATAAAAAATTCGAAGCAAAGGTACAGTAAAGAAATATCCTTCCACATCGATTTAAACTTTTGATTAACAGCTGATCCTTAATTCTCATCTCCGTTATTTTAACAAATCTTTAAATGGATCTAGCTTAGTTTACTTGCTCTGCCCGTTTATAATCATTAGGAATTCCGTACTCTATATTGCGTAACGCATCATTGATCATGGCACTTAAATTAACCTCGGGGTTCTACATCCTCTGTAACTGTACAGCCAATCGTGAGTTGGACTTCGCCTAATGGACCCTACCACAAATGGTCCCTGGTCTCTACAGTCGCTATTAGCATTGGTTCTAGCACGAACATCTCATATTTGTCCTCCTCATTCACACGGGTTTGTCCCGTCGCGATGAAAGTGTTAGACAATGTTACTTGAATCACAGAACTCTAAATTATTTAGATGAGACTACCAGTAATTTTAATCAAAACCTTCAATGTTTCAGTGTCGTTACCAATTACCAGAGAGTTATTTTTAGCTTTACCTTCTGACCAACTTCCAACTGACGGTAAATTAACTTTACGATCACGCAATGAGATACAGTTTCGCGATAAGAAGTCACGTATGGCACTACTACAGGACGTACGCTTAGGGTCCAGTCATATCTTATGGTTTCACCCGTTTGAGGTAGCCCGCTAGCTGGTATCAGTATGAAATTCTACGACTAGGTACTTGCGAGTCTCAATTCATTAAATCCCAAGCAAACGCCGGCGCCCGCGCACTCACCGTCCCCCCACCGTGCCCCCAACTGACACGATCGAAAGGTTAAATCATAAAACCCGACTCTTTCATAAAAATTAAATTATTTCTTATTCAATTTTTTTGTGGCGCAGTTGCCAAAAAATAAACTTTACCACACGTCAAATCGTCTTTAGAACGGCCCCATACTCGAGAAAACTTAGGTAAAAACCACCAGGAGTAAGCTACTAGACCTATAAACTGTTCTAACTGAGCTACGATAAAAAGTAGGGGCAGAGTCGAATGTACGTTATCTGTTTTCTGCTAATAGGTCCTATTTCTTCTAACTTCACCACTTGACTTTATTTCATATCCTAGCAACACGAGTTGCATTATCAAAACAACCCTTTTTTTCCACTTTTCCAAATCTAACGAAAATCCGGCTGTAGACAACGATTTTTTAAAACTACATTAAGTCTCCCGACGTCTCTCTTAATAGTTTATCAGCGAATCATTAAGCCAAATGCCTAGTCACGCCAACTATATTCACCTGCTGCCGGTGAGACCTATTGGCGTCAAATAAAAGGTCTAGCATCGAATAAGCAATAACTGAATCATTGTAACAGACGTGTTGGTTCCGTTTACCTAGTTACGGTAAGATTAGACTAATCAACACTAAGTTACAGATTACAATTTTATATTTATATTTTCCATATTACTCTGTTCGAACATAATCATTTTGACTCAGTGGCATCAATTTGTTTTCAAAATAAACGGCTAATCAATAATTTAATATTATTCCAGTTGGCTATAAACTCTAGCCTGTTTTAGTAAGATTACCAACATAATACATCGCTCGGTCAACCTGACAATATTATTGCAAATTGCTCTGAACGTTGAATCTTCTATTTACTCTTTTACAGATCATAGTTTAAGTCAGTGATATCAGTTATTTACTACGGACCACAACATTAAATTTTATTTGATATCAGTAACAATCACAGCTTGTAACTAAAACTGAGGGTACATTTAATTTACTCCTTCAACTTTTTTAGTTACTATTTTAAATTCTAAAAAAAATCATTTTAGTAAAACAATTTTTTTGTTTGTTTTCCGACATATCAATATCTAAAAATCATGACAATTTGAAATAGATTGTTTACTTAGTTTCGTATCAACTTTTAATTTCATTTAAAACGAGCAACTTTGAACTACCAGCACACTAATTTTATTCCCTTTATAATTTTACCAAAAAGACACCCAAAGAAACCGTAGCCCAAAGACTAGTTTCTTCTGAACGCGAGAATAGTATAGAAAACCAGCTGATTCGGCAAATATTGTTTTGTCGTATAAATGTTTCTAATGAATATTATGGTAGTCCAATAAAATATAAATATTATGATTTCCTACCTAGCCGACTACTCCTGCCTAACTAACAACTACCTTAAGCTACCTAAATAACACTGAACTACTCGGTCAAATAATATTTACACGCAACAATTCATCTACCCTAGAACGTGGTATCTTCATTTCGAATACGTC
This sequence comes from Mythimna albipuncta, assembly GCA_929112965.1. Taxonomy (NCBI): domain Eukaryota; kingdom Metazoa; phylum Arthropoda; class Insecta; order Lepidoptera; family Noctuidae; genus Mythimna; species Mythimna albipuncta. Next base: position 7,169,285 of record OV815974.1, on the reverse strand, counting down.
CTTCATATAGCTGGTCTGCGTGTTCCTTGTTTCCGGGACAGTCTGCTGGGTGTACCCACATATTCCGCTTGGTAGCTTGCGTTTGATAGGTACACATGTTGAAAATGCTGTCTATACCTCACCTTTTTTGCTCCATTACACACACATACTCGTACATTACCATGGATATCGATATCTATGTACATTACATTATTTTTTAAATTATTCACTTTGCTTATTATTTTATGCCTATTAACTTTATGTATTTATCTACATTTCACTCAAAACCATCTGAGCGTCCGAATATCACCACAAGGATCCAGCATAATATCAGCGTCAGGTACTTTTGCCTGACACATGCTGAGCTAGACTCCCATTGGTGGAGCGCGACATGCACACCGCACTATGGGTCTATATTGCTATTTCTCTTCTTTTTTTTTTTTCTTGTTACCTACATGTGTTATTTTTTTTTTCTTTCTTTTGTTGTTGTCTATTTGCTTAGTTTTTTATAATCTGTGTGCTTTATGTATTTTGGTGCATGTTTTGTGCTGTAGCCAATAAAGGATTTATCTATCAAAGGATTTATCTATCTATCTACCCGCTCACGCATTATTTTTATTGTTCCGCGCTAGACCGCTATGGTCGTCTTTTACAAAGATGAGTTAATTAAACGGATAAGGTCACTTTATGTGACACGCGTTTGTAGCATACCGATAATAAAATAGTTCAATTTCGATTTAACGCAGAAATAATCGCAGATTAATATTCCAGGGATACGTCAATGTCAACAATGTCAAAATTATCTACGGAGAAATAAGCACTGTCATAAAAGAAATCGTAACAGTATCTATTAGATCTGCCAATGCGCGACGATAGTTGAAATTACAATTGCTTACGTCGTGAAAATTGGCAATTTTTTTAAAATGTATCGCGATCATACTAACTGAACTGAGTCCTTACAACAATACCTCCGGTCTAACTTATTGCCCAAATGGAGTATTTCGGGCGTTAGCAAATTGATGATAAATCGACTTCAGGAGGTCTATTGTTATTTACTTATTATTTGTCCAATGGGTGTTTTACAATGTTCGTATTTAATTATTTATTATTTTATTTTTATATTGAACCTCCGTGAATGTGACCGTGGCATCACCGCGGGCCCTAACGGAATACCAGCGCTGCGTTATTTATCTTTTTAAATATCGCAGCATATGCTGAGTTAGGCGCCCTTTTGGCCTTGCACAGTTTTTTAAAGTGTTTCCTATTATTTATATTATCGGATTCTACTGTATGTGTGAGGTACGAATAAAAGTTTTTTCTTTCTTTCTTTCTTTCTTTTTCTTTCTATTGTGGCAACTTGAAAAGTCATTTCTAAACTGTACCCTGCTGTCAATGACAAGTGTATAGTATACAGGAGAACATGAACATTTAATTCTCGCGAGCAAAATATTTCCAATTGAATGGAGATCTTTAAATCACAAAAGTTCCAATTTAATGGATGGTTTTAGATCGCAGTATTTCCAATTTAATGGAGATCTTAAACCCACGAAAGTTCCAATTTAATGGATATTTAAAGATCACAGTAATTTCCAATTTAATGGAGATCTTTAAATCACAAAAGTTCCAATTTAGTGGATGGTTTTAGATCGCAGTATTTCCAATTTAATGGAGATCTTAAACCCACGAAAGTTCCAATTTAATGGATATTTAAAGATCACAGTAATTTCCAATCTAATGGAGATCTTTAAATCACAAAAGTTTCAATTTAATGGATGGTTTTAGATCGCAGTATGTTTCCAATTTAATGGAGATCTTAAACCCACGAAAGTTCCAATTTAATGGATATTTAAAGATCACAGTAATTTCCAATTTAATGGAGATCTTTAAATCACAAAAGTTCCAATTTAATGGATGGTTCTAGATCGCAGTATGTTTCCAATTTAATGGAGATCTTAAACCCACAAAGGACTTTTTTTTTTTCACACAACGCCATCCAGTCCCAAGCCAAGCAGAGCTCGTGTCATGGGCACCAGACGATCGACAAACACACCCATTGAGGTGAATCACACACACCTCGCGTCCATCACACAAACACTCGCCAACGAGGCGGGGATCGAACCCACGACCAACAGGCCCGTCCATTACAAGTACAAATATTAGAATTCAAATTATATCAGTTAATTATTCAAGCAGTGAAGAATATGTTTCCTTGTTCTAAGTGCTCCACAACGCAACCACTATTGCAACTTTGTACACCATATTTATTTTGCCATCACGTTGTTTTATATTTCCAAGCCCAGAAACGGACCATACGTACAGTGTACATCCGCTACAATGTAGCTACATATCTCAAACAACATAACGTCTTCACGAAGGTATACAAAACAAAACGTTGTGGATTATAGAAAAATAACCGTAGGTATGTACTCGTACCTACAAAGTTGAAAGGCGTATATTATGTAGGTTGATATCTAAGAAGCTGCTTTTCCACTCACCCATCGCAAACATCGAGCATGGTTTAAAAGCCAGTTGCTTCATCAAACGCAATCCAGCGCGATGCTTGACGAAAAGGCAACGTGATAATACCTGAATACTCTGTAATAGTAATTCCGTGATTTACTCGAAAATTCCACAAAACTTGTTCCAGCAAATGCGTGTTTTTTTTTTTCCTTAAAAGTTTTGAAAAACATTGTCACCATTTAGAATCTTGATAAAATTTGCTAGGCCTTTATGTTGTATTTCTTATTTTACTTTTCACTTGTGAGCAAATTATGAAGTGTCAAAGCCCATGCAAAATAGCAGATTTTCAGGTCTTAACTGGATTTGATTTGAATTTGTTTTTATTAGATTTGACCGCTCTTAAGCGGTTGTACGAAAAACAGTGAAAATGCATGGGATGCATCCCCTTAAGAAAACGTTACGAGTATTGTTGCTACCAGTCATAAAATGTAGGTACTTTCCTTTCCTTCTTTTGATTTATATAATTATAAAATACTGAACATACCTTTTTACTCGTCGCCAAATGTAGGACCTCTGTCCACTGTAATGTTCTCGTACAAACACTGGCTCGCTTGCAAGCGCACGCGCACGTGTACTCTCGCTCACAGCGCAGTAGTAACTAACCGTGGCTGACATAAGCGTCGCTTGACCGAGATAGCGTATATCTATATTTAAGTATAGATACTCCTAATACAAACACTACACGACCCAAAACCGGGAACATTGGAAGGAGTGGAGGGAGGCCTTTGCCCAGCAGTGGGACAGTATGGGCTAGATATAATAATAATATAATAGTTTTAGACGTTCCAAATTCAAATTCCATTATACCCTAGGGATCGCCGATACTACATTATCTGCCTAGAAACAGAATGGCTTGCTTTAAGTGATGGTTGTGCGACTTATAATATGGCATTATCGAGCAGGTGATGTAAAACTTATATTTATTATCCTACAGTTTGTTTTCTTGGGATAATTTTCTACAGCTACTGGCTGCAACTAGTCCTTACTTAATACAAAAAAAAAACAAAGTCCTCCACACTTCTGTCTGTTTGCGATAAACTCAATAAATACTAAACAGATTTTCTACTACCGTTCACCAATGGACAGACAGAGTGATTGATGAGACCAGTTCAGGTACAGTTTTCAGATGTATTTCGATACTGAGACCTTTCTTCTTGCCAAATTTCAAGAGACTTGGTTACTGGGAAGTATCCTACAACGCGAGCCTATTAGTTATAAAAAATATAGATACACTGCTTTGTACATACAAAAACGAGTTTATCGATACTAGAATGGTATAATGGTCGTAAACTGCTCCCATAGTGATCGACGAATCAAAATTCCCTAAGGATTATCCGTACAGCACGATACACGTGTCTATTGAATTATGAAACTGCATTTTGCATGGTTTTGATTTCCTTACCATTGTCAAAATGTGAGCCTAAATGGAACATAAACATTCTTATCATTAGATTGCATTGACTTTTATGCTTGATTTTTTCATTACTCCAAAGAGTTCGCTAAGACAATTTAATATTAATATCAGCGTTATACCTTTTCGCGTTCCTGAGAAAAAAGGGTCTTGACAGACAGACGGATATAGTGACAACAAAGTGATTCTATAAGGGTTCCGTTTTTGTCGACTAAGTTACGGAAAATTAAAAAATAGAAAATTTAAAAAATGCAATTTTTTAATACATAATTTTCTTTCGACCACAATAAAACCCACGACTGTGAATTATTACGTACGAATTCGAAAAAAAGTATAATAAAATTCTAATAGGTCGGTATAAGCCGGTATAATAACGACCAGCCCCTAACATAAAAATTTGGTGCAACATACATTCCTTTTACCAGATGATTTATGACCAACGCGAGATATTTCTGAATGCCCAGAGTAACGTAAAATACGAGAGATTCAACTTTTGACCCGGCGAGGTCATAGGTCATTTTTCAGTTAGAGTATTATCTGTAGAAAATATATGTTCAGCAGTGTCTCGGTCGCTCGTTTTAGGGATTTGTAGGAGGAATTTATTTTATGGAAGACTAGTTTCTGCCAGCGGTCTCGTCTTCTGGGAAGTACTTGGTATCCTAATTATCTACACTAAAATTAAAAAGAGATAGTTTATTTTTATGTTTTTTTAATTATAACAACTTCTCCAAAGAGATCTACGCTTTGGAATCTGCAATTAGCATCATTTTTTTCTGACTGATCGACTTCTTGACATTTCAAAAGTGGTTGTAATGGTTTATTTGAAATAAAATGCTTTGAATCTTTAATCTAATCTCTGAAAGTACTGGTCCGATTGCTAAAATTTTTTCACCAATAGAAAGCTGCCTTATTCCTGAGTGACATAAGCTATACCTACGCGGGTGAAGCCGCGGGCAAAAGTTAGTAAAGTCTCTATATGTGATTCTGATGAATATTTTTATGCCATATTACAATACAGTTTCTTCTTCTTTCCTTATATTACTGTGACGTATGCCATATATAGGTACCACTAAAACAGGATTACTGTTATGCAGCCAAGAGTCGTAAAACGACGTTTTCGGCCTTATGGCTCAAAAAAGCACTATTGATGTCACATAGATATGAGATAAACTCTACATTATAGGAGATTACCTACCTATACACCGTTAAATTTTAATCGTTATAACCATTCAATCGTGATAATTGCAGACACAATTGAAAGACAATAGGTGCGCGAACGCCGGCGTTCGCTTGGGGTTTAATGAATTAATCCCGTGGAGGGCATGTACGAATTAATTTCTTTAAGGAAACGCCAGCTGAGCGAGTTTAGTGACCTGTTAATAGTTGGTGTTGCGTACAAACCACCTACAGGTTATTGAACTCGCTCAGCTGACGTTTTCTTAAAGAAATTAATTTCGTACATGCTTAAATTAATACGAGTTTTGAAAAAAGGTATTTTATTTTTTAATTTTATCTTTACTAATCGATAGTGTTTCATGTACCGGATCGACCCTCCACGAAATTAAAACGATTAAAATTTAGCAGTGTATATTGTGGCGTCTAAGAAGGTGAATTAGTCGTTACATGATTACCTTAATCCTCGAATTTCTTCTTCCTCCGATTACCCATATAATAAATTTTTCCCTTGATTCCGGACAATTCCCATCCCTGTGGCGTATGGCTTACGTGCGTCCACTTCCTAAAATCTCTAATCCCTCTCTGCCTAACCATTTCCGCCCAATTTCTATTCTTCCTTTCCTGTCCAAAGTACTTGAGGCCTGCGTCCATAAGCAGTTATCAGGATTTGTTCACCGTAACAACCTTGTTAGCTCATTTCAATCTGGATTCAGGCCTGGTCATAGTACCTCCTCTGCTCTCCTTAAAGTGACTGGTGACATTAGGGAAGCTATGGAGGAAACCAAGGTTACCGTTTTGGTTCTAATAGATTTCTCAAATGCCTTTAATGCTGTCAGTCACGATATTCTCCTATCTATCCTTTCCCATCTTATGGTTTCGTCCGAGGCGCTGGAATGGTTCTCTTCTTATCTTCGGGGACGTCAGCAGTCGGTTCGCGTTGACGAGAATTCGTCGAGTTGGCGTGATCTAGAATCTGGTGTTCCCCAAGGCGGTATTCTTTCTCCCTTGCTATTCTCCATCTTCATAAATTTTATAACTCTCTGTCTTCGGTGTTCGTATCATCTTTATGCCGATGATCTACAATTATATGCGGCTGCGCGGGTGGAGAGTTTGTCAGACGCTATAGAGGATGTAAACCGAGATTTGGAAGCTATCAAGGGTTGGTCTGATAGCTTTGGGGTGTCCGCAAACCCCGCAAAGTGTCAGGCTATTATTATTGGTAGCCCGCGCATGATGGGTAGAGTGGTGGTTAACTCTCTTCCTCCAATTGTTTTTAACGGTGCCGTCATCCCCATCAATCCTAGCGTAAAGGATCTCGGTTTGCATCTTGACTCGACGCTTGGCTGGCAAAGTCAAGTTTCAAGTGTCTGCCAAAGAGTCAACGGGACTTTGCGGTATCTGTATCGTCTGAGGAACTTTCTGCCTGCGAAGACAAAGACAATGCTTGTGCAGACTTTAATTTTCCCTATAATCGACTATGGTGACGTGTGCTACTTTGACCTGAATACGGTGTTGCTAGACAAGCTTGACAGACTCCTCAACAACTGCATCCGGTTTATATTTAATTTGAGGAAATATGACCATATTTCAAGTTACAGAACTGAACTTAAATGGATGCCTATACGCCAGAGAAGAAGTTTGCGCGCATTGACTACACTTTTCTCTCTGCTGAATTCTCCCACCCCTCCTTCTTATCTTATATCAAACTTTTAATTTCTATGTTCTTCCCATGCCAAGAATCTGCGTTCTTCCAATAACCTTCTTCTGCTTTGTCCTTCTCATTCTTCTGATTTTGTCCATTCTTCCTTTCATATACAGTCTATTCTTCTGTGGAATGCGCTTCCTCTTGACATCAGGACGGCCACCAGTCGGTATGCATTTAAGCGGAAATTGCGGCTTCATTTTCAACAGAAATAGCGGAGTAGTCTCAAAAATCCTTTCGTTACCTTATATAAATTATATATATTTGTATGTATGTAGGTTTATATTATATTGAATATTTAAGTATGTTTATTATATAAATATTTGTACACTTGTTTTCATAACAAACTATTCTTTTTTTTTTTATGCACCTGCCATGTTTTCTCTTCACCACCCTAGGTTGACTGGTAGAGAATGCCTAAGGCATTAAGTCCGCCTTTGTACCTTTGTGTTGCATGAAGTTTTTTAAATAAAATAAATAAATAAATAAATAATAATACCTTTTAAAGTCTATGTTAAAAAAAGCTTAGGATTAATATTCGAAACAAGTTTGATGGTACTCGTAGATGTCAACGAAAGCCTATCGTAAGCTAGGCTCCGCTATAATATATAGGAGATTCCCTATCTACACCACTAATTTTTAATTAGTACAAATACTTAAAGTGCTTATTAGAAAAGCCCTTGTTATTATTTAAGTAAAGTCTCAATAAATAATATTCATAAACAGCAAAGTTATTAGCGTTTGTGTTTATCCCAAAATGTCTCTCAATTTATAGAAACATTGTGCAGGCTATTGATTTATGAATGAATAAATGACAATTAAAATAGAAAAACACTGCCCGCAGTATTTTCTAATAGCAATTGTTATGGATGATTGAATCTATGATGAATTTACCTTTTAATGGTCAATTTTAGGATTTCGGTTTTTTCTACTTTTGAATACAAAAATATGATCAGTAACGGGTACAGATACAGCCCCATTTTTTTGTGTACTAATTAAAAAGTAGGGGTATATATATAACATGTTCATTATAATGGTACTATTTACATCACGAGCACCAAAGTACCAATACAAATCTGGGACAAAGTATGACCCGAATACGGCTTACGACGCAGATACGGCTTTACGAATCACCAATCCGTAGCAAGACGCAGACCGTTTCACTAATTTGAATCTAACCGTCAAAAGCTTTGTTGTTTCGGAAACCGTTCCGATTTGATCAGCCAATCACAGCCAATCAATTTGGGAGTACCACATTTGATTGGTGCAGAGCTGAGAGCTCAGTATCAAATCTGTACATTCAATCAGTGACGAACGAAGAGAGATACGGGCAGTCTGCTACATCGCACTATTTACTGATTTTGTTTATTTTTCAACCATTTATGTTTTACAGTGTGTTTATTTGGTTGCTGTGCGTGCAACATTGAATGATTTATCTATGCTTCTGCGGTCTTCCCGTCCGATTATAATTTTGGTGTCTTCAAGGCTAGAGTGAATAGGCTCTTAATAAACTAGTGCGCTTCACCATAACCGATTACATCTCTCCTCCAACAGGTAGGATCGCAGTCAAGTAATAGTTTTTGTTCAATAAAAAAAAAGATATATACTGTCAAAATCTAAACGAATGGTTGACAAATTCATTGATGGATTGATAGACTCTATTTAAAAAAAAACTTGATTTTTCGTCTACCCATTCCAAGCAATTTTTGGGTCGTTTCTTCATGATTATAATCACCCTACCTACACTGACAATAAAACTTAACGTTGGACGCCGCTTTGTAGAACGTGGCACCACCATAATCCGGCTGAATACCTTACATTCAACTAGATTGTGGTTCCGGCTGAACGTAAGATAGTCGCATAACATTACAGCAGCATTTGACATGTAACAATAAATATGCTGTAGGTATTTGATGTGATGATAATATAGTGTTTGTATACTTGTCTCGAGTGCACGGATACGGACAGTTACAGTTGCATGCCGTCGTTTGACTGAGGTGTAACTACGTGTTCAGCTTAGCTGCTAGTGACGTAACGAGCCCATGTGTTACCCCCTTGGCTAGAGCGAGCGTGTGTTACAATTATTAAGCTGTGTAACAATACAGGGTTATTAGCAAAACACTAACAACCTTGCAAAACTTTTATTGATAACTTTTACAAAACATAATTCATTTACCAAAAACAAACCTTCGAAATATCGTTTTTCTATCTAACACATTCCAACTCTATATTTTGTTATACCTACCTACATCTGTAGGACACGACGCAAGCGCATCAAGCACCTCCGCCGCTTGACACCCCGACCCTCAGCTATTGTACTATCGCTTGCTTCGCATAGACTTCGTAATATTTAGAACGTTCAATTTAAATCTTTTTATATTTGTATGAAAATGTAATGAACTAAAATATAATTAAACTTTTAAAAGTAATAGAACCAAAGTTGTTGTTTGTGATGGTTAGTAACATAATGAGAGAGGTGGCCAATGTTTTACAAATAACCCAACCCCCGCTAGCTGATTACCTTCAGGTAATTATCAGGTAAACAGAGCGAAACAATTATTTCGAACATGTTATTAATTCGCGCTGGCAATTAAAACTGTAGCAGATCTCCGGTCTATGTGGCTAATGGCCAGGGGCGTAGCTACCGCTCCCGTTTCAGGTGTATCAATGGCAAGGGGCCCCCGAACTACTGGGGCCTCGACATGTGCCATAATTCGTAATATACCAACAATCTTAAATTCCCTTATTAATAGGCCAGTATTGAATGAATAAATCTAGCCTAAAGCCTAATTCTGATAGTTTTTAGCTCGCTTTGCTCGGTCTAGCTTTTTATATGTAAGGCGACAATAAAAACTCAAAAACTCTTCCAATAAAAGAGCTCATTTTCATCAATGAGGCCTCTCAAGGCTTAGCACAAAATATATGGGTACAGAAGTCAATCTACATACAAAACGTGCTCGAGCTACGCACACATGGACACTACTCACGGACACGATAGCTCGGCTCAATCATACGGTCGCACTCGTACATTTCGGCACAATGCGCTGACCCTAGCGCGACCGTAGAGCATAGGTATAAAAAAGAAGTACATACATGAGATTAACTTCTGTACCTATCTATTTTGTGGCACTAGTTCTGATCTATATTTTGTACAAAAAAAAAAAACTTAAAAAATATTTATACCGCATACATCGAAGGACTGGAATAATTTGCCTGCTGCGGTCTTCCCGTCCGATTATAATTTGGGTGTCTTCAAGGCTAGAGTGAATAGGCTCTTAATAAACTAGTGCGCCTCACCATCAATGATTGCATCACTGCTGTGGGATCGCAGTCAAGCACTAGTTTATAACAGATAAAAAAAAATGACATGGGGCCCCATTAGGACTACCTACGCCACTGCTAATGGCTAACGACCAAGTGGCTGATGGTAGGAGGCAGATGGCTCACCAATTAACCACGCAAATTTGCAAGCCACATAATTGTTGCTTTTGCAAGCATTTGTTTAGTTGATAGAGATAATTAGGAAGCTCTATTGCTGGAGCCCAAATTGTAAGATAAGAGATACTGTTTGAAATGTTTCTTGCTTGTGTTTGAAATTTGTAACAATTTGAGTTTTGTAGATAGCCAGTTACAATATTGGAGTTGTTTACAATAAACACCTATACCATTCAATACGTATAGATAGCAGCACGAATCTTGAGCGGTCGGCGATAGTGTGAGGATCAATTTGCGCGTCGTACACATCGTCGAGCCAATCACTGTAACTACAAAGATGTACTCCCAGCTCCCGTGTCTCACTTCATACCACTAAAGAGACCCAATACTTCACTCCTCATTCAAGTCTGCGCGACTTCATGTTCAAGGCTGCGCTCAAGATCCAAAAGAAGGAAGTTCTAAAGTCATTAAAATGTTTTTTTTTTAAGTCACTTGTATTAATTTAGACCTTGTGTATCACCTACTTATTCTACCTATAACAATCTACTATTTTTTGGCTCGGGTTTGACCACTACCTCACCTGATGATATACCAATGATGGAGTACGCTTGCCTAGAAGTAACATATTCACTGTTGAGTTATAAAGATTACAGCTATCAGAAAGCAGTGATTTTCAACTACAAATATGGTAGAACTACATTGCACACACTACTACATGGCCCACATGGCCACGTGCGCCGATCTGTAGCCTGATTCACGTAAAATCAAACAAGCCAAGTATCGTTGAAGTTTTATAGTCGTTCGATCGAAGCCCTATCCAAAAGCGGTATTCACGATCTATCGACTTAATTCCAGTTACATTAATAAGTAATCTACCAGGATAATGTAATACAGATTTTTTTTTAATCGACGAATTTCAAACGACTTTAAAATCGGTGTAGTTCAAACTCGATTGATGGATGTGTATATGGAAATGGTCTGAAAGACTAAATCGCTACGATATCGTTACGGTTTTCATTACGTGAATCGAGCTACTGGGCGCGTCGGTCTTCTTACATTTTATATGCCAACTAAACTTGCAGAACTACGTTAGATCCACGCCACGCGATGCCACGCACCCCGTCGCTACGTACAAATCAGACGTGGACTACGTGTGCGTCGGTCTAATGTAGTTCTCGTTTTAGGTAATGTGTTTCGAATACATTTTGTGCTTTCTTTATATTATTTATTTATTTCAAGTATCAAAGGCTCATTTCACTTACGCAGTCATACACATGACAATATAAATAATAAAATTACATTAAATACAAATGTTAATATCAAAATTAAATTAATTTAAATTACATTAAATTATTATTATCATTAGATAGGATTCAGATTCCGATATTTTTATTTGTAGAACATAGGTAGGTAAACAAAATTATAGATGTGATGTTAATATAAATAATAGGATTATCATTATTTGTCCTCTTCTAGAGAGGAGGCCTGAGTCCCAACAGTAGGAACATTATAAGACCGACTATGCTATGCTATTATTATTTTGCACCACAGATATCCGTGTTTTGCACTCATCATTGAATTATCATTAAATTAAATTGAATTTTATAATTATATCGTCAGTCAGTCATATATTATAAGAATTGCATTCAAAATTGAAATAAATTAAATTTCAACTTCATATCATTATTATATTAAAATCAATTACCATTAATCAGTTAATGATTACAATTTCATAACATAATTCCAATGTTTTATCTACCTACTAGCTGTCCGCCCGCGACTTCGTCCGCGTGTACTTCGGTTATCGCACTCTAAACGTGTATCCGCGTAGTAATAAAATGTTTTTCCGGGATAAAAAGTAGCCTATGTTCTTTTCCATGTCAAAGGGTATATGCATGCCAAATTTCATCCAAATCCGTTCAGCCGTTTTTGCGTGATTAAGTAACAAACATCCAAACATCCACACATTTATAATATTACTTAGAATTTCTTAGCTAATAGTTAATTTCCTCTTGTTCCAGACTTTCTGCGTGGTCTCCAAACGTTTCCGTAAAAACTACATCCACCGTTTCACCGCCACGCGCTCCCTGTTCTGGTACTCCCCCTGGTCGCCCGTCCGCCGGGCCTGCGTCTACCTCTCCACTAACCAGTACTTTGACTACTTCGTCATGGCTACTATCCTGCTCAACTGTGTCTTCCTTGCCATGTCGGAGACTATCGAAGAGGCTGAGTGAGTATTTTCTTAATAATATTTTTGGTAACTAACAGAAATTTACGTTCACAAAGCTGTTTATTACTAAAAGATAGCGCCGTCTATCTGTGTTTTTTTAAGACGGCTTAAAATAGTTCAGATATGTAACGTTTTTTTACTTAATATTATATTTTAAAACTTTTGTATCTAACTGTACTAAACCGCTTCAATAAAGATAGTGTTCAAATCGTCAATGAAAAAAATAAAGAGACGATTCGGATACTGTGTCCCAAAATGACGTGTCCGAAACGTCAGTAAGCCATATTTTCATGTGTGGTTATAGTAGTATAGTAGTAGACTATGCATTTTGTCGTCTAACAGTACCTATTAAAACATGCGTTGGGATAGCTTATAGTATATAGTCACAACAGATCTTTTAGGTCGCAGTGACTACATCCCCTACACTATGGGTGATGCATAGCCCCTTATCTTCTAAAGATAGCTTATAGAGGATACTTTTTCGCGACCAAAATGTCTTAAGCGCCATGAATTTCGTGGCACTTACGCTTTTCGTGCAAATATGTACCTACGGACTACATTACTCGTACACCTGAGTCGACTGAAGTGAGTGTTCGGAACCCCTAATCTAGTGCGTAGTACATATATATATATATCGATGGGTGTAACTGACATGTTTGCCTGCTCAGTTTTACCTGCCAGGTAAGTTTGTGTGGATACCAGCACAGTTATTGTGTATGTGTATGAGAAATTAAATCAGGATTATTGTTAGGTCAAGTGGTCAACCCAGACACTAATTCAGAAAAGAGCGCGTGCTCTCCCCTCGTCACTAATAACATTATTATATTTATCGTATCAGGCTGGGCGTGTGTCGACCCCCACTAGTCGCTGGTCAACCCCCGTTTTTATATTTCTTCGTAAGTGTGTTGAAAAAAGTCGTTTGAAACATCTGAGCTAGTAGTACCTTCCGGCCACCGTAGGCGAGGGCTTGCCGACAGTGAACAATGGGTAGCTCGCTGTCCGGCCGTCTGTTAACTGTCCGGACCAAGCCTAAGTCGTCGACGGCGCGCACTGTTCCCGCTCGCCTCAAGGAGTTGTCAGCAACAGCAGGGACCCAGCCGGGTCGAGACCTACTGGGGCCAGGGTTATCCGAAAGGGCGCTCGAGCCCCGGTATGAAGGCTAGAAGGAACGGGGTGGGTCTTTTAGTTAGTAAGAGTCTGACACTATCTCCCGCCTTGCCCAAGAGCTGGGGATGTCAATGCATAATTTTTTCCCACCATAAAAAAAAACCTCGTTTATATATTTTTTCGTGTGTTGAAAAAAGTCGTTTGAAATATGTGCAAAGTCACTGCAGTCCTCGGCACCATAACAGACTCGCCTACGCCTCGTGGAAATCCCGCTTGGTCGCAATGACAAACTTTCTATACTTATATCAAGATGTACTATTTTACTATTCATTTTATAGTCTTCTCTCCGGGTGCGAACGACAGTGGCCAATTTGTAAATCTCTTAACCGACTATAATTACTTGGCCACTGCACAAAATATCTGGCCAAATTTTTCGACCCCTCTTTTTTTTTCAACACAATCCCAGTGTGAAGCCACTTCACAGGACATACGTCACGTAGGTAGTGTAGGTACTACGCTGCTCGTCTTGCACAACTACCAAAACCTTTCAAGATTTGTACAGGGTCAATAACAGAACTGCTAAGGTTGTCGAATATTGGTCAGAACCGGTTATGCAGATTGAATGCTTGATTAAGTTTTTGAACGTTGATATAGAATATTTCGGGCCTTGAATTGTCCCAGTTTATTATAAAAGAAAGTAAGAAAAAAAAATAGTTGAAAACTCGCAATCTTAGGAGTAACTAATAGGTGAATTAGAACTATGAAAAATATGCGCCATGTCCGCGCAATACAGCCAAACCTATCGGCGTACCAATCTGAAGCTTGGGCCTAGCAGGGACACGGTGGAGCACACAGTCGAGGTGTGCCCCGCTTGGGCGGAGCATCGCCGCGCCCTCGTGTGGGCGATCGGCGGCGGAGACCTCTCGCGCCGGGCCTTGGTTCGAAGCGAGAAGGAGTGGCAGGCGGTCGCCGACTTCTGCGAAGCAGTAATGCTCGCAAAGGAGGAGGCCGAACGCATCAGGCAACGGCGTTATCGCCGCCGCCGCTGGCGCCGGGATACTGATCCCGATTTCCGGCCACCGTAGGCGCGGGCTTGCGGACAGTAAGCAACGGGTAGCTCGCTGTCTGGCCGTCCGGTAACTGTCCGGACCAAGCCCAAGTCGTCGACGGCGCACGCTGTTCCCGCGCGCCTCAAGGAGTTCTTAGCAACAGTAGGGGTCCAGCCGGGTCGAAGCCTACTGGGGCCAGGGTTATCCGAAAGGGCGCTCGAGCCCCGGTATGAAGGCTTGAAGGAACGGGATGGGTTTTTTAGTCAGTAAGAGTCTGACACTATCTCCCGCTCCGCCCAAGAGCGGGCCGGCTTCGGCCCTTTTTCCTGTGACAACCTCACAGGAAAAAGGGCCGAAGCCGGGCCATGGGTTTACAGAAAGGGAAATCCGTGGTCCTACAACGCAAAGGGCAACTGAAGTACATATGTAGGTGTGGTTTTAATCAGTACAAATCTGATACGCCCTCCCACTCCGCTCTAGAGTGACAAAAATCATTAGAATTCTAATGATTTCCCACCTTAAAAAAACCAAGATCCATCAAGTTTCTCTTGTAGTATTTTTCACCGCCTTAATGTTAATAGTACCTTTCCTACATAAAATGTGTTTTGACCTTTTCTGAACACACTCTATGTGATCTCATGGGATCGTAAGTGAGGCCGTATATAATTCTAACTTACTACCCGTTCTGAATTATTAGGCTTATTCAAAATAAAAATTGTTTTCTTTGAAAACTACTTGGATTAAGTTAAAACTTTGTATCAATTAAAAAAAAATCACACAATTCGTTAATCTTCTTTTTGCCTGCCTATTCTTCCATCGACATGTGTATTTATAACTAGATACTTATAATAACTGTTTAACTTTTCGAATACCTTAATGAGAGACTCAATAGAAAGAAAATGAGAGAACGAACCGGCCTTCGCTTGGGGTTTAATAAATTAATTCAGTAATCCCAAAATAATCCATTAAACTGTCAATTGGGCTTAAATTTACCAAACACAACCAACCAACCATTTCAAGAATAATGGCGAAACAAACGATTACTTTGCTCACTTAACGAGAGAGGCCGCTAACATGGTTAACCCAGGTCCAATTACCGGTGTTTTAATAAAAGCTCCACGTAGGTGGTTCCCAATATCCGGCTATCATGTTCTGTCAAGCACTTGTTGATCGAATTTGACGTCTGAACCGGTTAATCCGAATTATCCGGGTGGCAATTACTGGGACTTCAAAATTGGATTAAAACAGCAGCTTGACATTCCTGTAGATCGAGCTTTGAGTCTGTATTGGAGAGATTTCAAATTCGGAATTATATTTTTATTGCTGGCTGGATAAAATTATTGATTCTTTTTTTTAATAATTTTAAATCTACGCTAAAGTTTTTTTTATTTGTAGGGGTACTCTCTGAAAGTATTGATTTGATTGCGAAATTTTTTTAACCGATAGGAAGCTGCTTTAGTTTTGAGTGACCTAAGCTATTTTATGTATACGGGCGAATCCGTGGGCAAAAGCTAGTAACTTATAAATACACTAGCTGTGCCCCGCGGTTTCACCCGCGTTTTTCTCGTTTCCGTGGAAATACCGAGATAAAATATTGCCTATAATTGTCTCCCTCAATAAATGGACTATTGAATATTTTAAATAGTTTTCATATTAGATCAGTATTTCCCAAAATTACCGCGTTCATAAATGTATTTATTTCTCTTCAAAGATCTTATACTTACAATCATCAACAAATATATTTCGAAAAAGATTATTACAGGATTTTACGTTGATAAAAAAAAAAAACTCCATGGCCCATAACTCATTAATAGGTACCAACTCTTAACATCTTACACACGTGATAACTTTTAAACGAAATATCCGATTGAGATGAAACAAAAAGTATTTTACTTCTACATAAATCCTCTTGGTAACATAATGCTTAATTTCGATAAAGATTAATATAACGATACATATTTAACGTAGTTTTTTTTTCTTCAGACGATTTAATAATTATTTTGAACACAAAATCGGTTATTGTGATTTAACCATGATAGCTAGATATATGTTCTCGCGGACTTTTTTGTAGGTCTTAATGGGATCTACAAACCCGTAGTACATCATTTTGTTCTATTGTCAATAGTTTTGGCAGCGCACGCAAAAATAGGTTTTCGATTTTACACCTTGTCTTACAAAATAGCAATTTTATTACGGATCCCTAATTTTGAAAAAAAAAATCATCACAAAAATCATAGCCTTCCTCGATAAATGGACTACCCAACACTAAAAGAATCATTCAAATCGGATCAGTAGTTCCAGAGATTAGCGCGTTCAAACAAACAAACAAACTCTTCAGCTTTATAATATTTATTATATTTATATTAAATAATATATATATATAGTATAGATTGGTTTTGGCGGTATTTTAGCGAACAATGCTCAGTGGTTGTCTTAATTACTCGCGAATAGATTGCTAGAGCGAAAATTGGTGTAGTTTTGAATTTCAATTGGCTATACAGCCGGAAAATATGTGGAATCATTGAAACAGGCGCGATTTCGACAAAATGGCGCTAAGAATTTTACTGTAATAATCTCAATATCTCAATGCAGTTTGTTGAGAAGGTTGACTGTTAAAATTACCAAACATTAGAATGTATTCTGTAGCAAAAAAAAAAACTTTCTAAACTGGACTCTGGTTAATATACAAATAATGCAGATATCAATCCAAAAAAAATATTTAACTGTATATTTTCAAAAGATTGAAAACTTGCTAATAAAAAAATGAAACTGTTATGCAACTACAATAAGTTTATCTAAGGCATTAGAGACACAAGTAAAAACTAGCCAAGTGCGAGTTGGACTCGCGCACGATGAGTTTTGTACCGTCCTTAGGAAAATTCGGCAAAAATTCGCGTTTCTTGTATGGGAGCCTCCCTTAACCGCTCAGATATCGTCAATTTGAGACACAATATTAAGTCAATAGATACGCGGACCCCGGGGATTTAATGAATTAAATGTTAACCTATTTTATTTTGTTTTTAGTATTTCTTGTTCTAGCAGCAACAGAAACACAGAATTTATGAAAATTTCAACTGTCTTACTATCGCGATTTTTGAGATACAGCCTGGTGACAGACAGACGAACAGACAGCGAAGTCTTACTAATAGGGTCCCATTTTTACTCTTGAGTACAGAACCCTAAAATGAAAAGACTATTTTGGGTCATTAAAGGTCAACCATCAATCACTATAACAGTTTTCCAGTAAAAGAAGATACATATGAATTTATAATAAAAACATTACCAACTAGAGCAAAGCACTTTATCCTACACGTTTACAAAAGTCCCACATCCGTTCACTTTACCAAACTTATAACCACCTCCCCAAAAAGCGCTTTAAAGCGACACCCTTATAAAGTACTACCAAAATTATGCGCAAACTCGGCACGAGCATCATCACCAACAAAATCAGTTTGTATCGGAGACGGCTGAATCAATCATGTTTCTCGCTTACTTGCGTTTACGTCAACGTTATAAATGATCTCGTTAGTATACGAGATTGTACAAGCATATGTAGTAATTAAGTAGGGTTGATACGGAATTTCGCTTCCGTCTGCGGAAGTGCATAACTTACATGTGCGTCACGAGAATTGACTTCGTTTAGTGGAAAAAAGACACGCCCGGGTTTTAGTAGCATTCTTTAATTACATCTTGTTAGTGTACGAGATTGTACAAGCATATGTAGTAAGTAGGGTTGTTACGAAATTTTGCCTCCGCCTGCGGAAATGCGGAACTTACATATTGCGGGCGTCACAATTGCACTATTTCAATTGACCGACCAGACGATATGTTACTCGCTAACTTGCGCTTACCTCAACGTTATAAATGATCTCGTTAGTGTGCGAGATTGTACAAGCATGTGTAGTAAGTAGGGTTGTAATGGAATTTCGCTTCCGCCTGCGGAAATGCGGAATTTACATATTGTGGGCGTCACGATTGACCCTATTTTAATTGACCAACAAAACGACATTGTACTCGCTTACTTGCGTTTACCTCAAAGTTATAAGTGATCTTGTTACGAAATTGTACAAGCATATGTATATAGTAAGTAGGGTTGTTACGGTCTCCGCCTCCACCTGCGGAAATGCGGAAATGAGGAAATTACTTATGGTCTCGATTACGATTACCCTAAGTTTATTTGACCGACAAAACGACAGATGACTATTACTCGCTTACTTACATTTACGTCAACATTATAAATGATCTTATTAGTGTGCGAGATTAAACCAGCATGTGTAGTAAGTAGGCTTGTAACGGATCTTCGCATCCGCCTGCGGAAATGAGGAACTTTCTAACGGAGTACGTCACGATTACCTGAAGTTAATTTAACTGAAAATACAAAAACCCATATAAGTTCATACAGTTCAACGATATTTTGCAAAATCGTTCATTGGTCTCATGACCGATCTTTGACTGATCGTTCATTCTATTTGTTGATGGGTTAAACAGCCATTCGAACTATTTATTCAATTAATCAATCCTCTATTAACCTTCATCATGTTCTTGCCATTTTCCTATAATTTTTTCTTCCTTTCCGTCCTGTCACCTATCGTACTATCACTAAGGCCCCTCACCAAAGACGACTTTTTAAAGCGATGCTGTGGCGCGTTGCTTAAGCGCGCGACAGTATCACTACTAACGCGCGTTTTTTGCATTTGGCTATAGAAAAACTGCCAACGCGCTACAGCACCGCGACTGTATCGATGCGAACGCACTACAGCATCGCTACAAAAAATCGCCGTGGGCGAGGGGTCTAACTTTCTTTTTTCTTGATATCACTTCTATACACAATTAGCAAATCCATATTTTCTTTAGCCTCCCTTTTCCTCTCCTCTTCACCTCTGTTAAGCTTCGCCTCCGCTAAATGGCCTCCGTTTCATCTTCACATCCCTAACAGAAAGCACATGTCCTGTCTCCCAACTACAACCAGTATAATTTACCGTCGCTTTTGTAATTTATAACTGGTGCATTGTTGCAAGTGGTTGCTGGCGCATTAATGTTTAATAACATGGAGTAGTTTATCGGTGCGATATTGTTTATGTTCAAATGGGTGGCTTCGGTTTTATAATGGCTGGTGATTTGCAAAGCGTTTAGTCGTCTTTGTTATATATGTAATGGTCGTTGATTAATTTGCATGTTTTACATTTTCACGTAATTGAAGCAGTGTATTCTTTAATATAGCTTCGTACAGATATCAGTGACATTACCGTCACGTTGTCGATCAAGGCTTCAAGTATGCAATTACAATAGTTTCAGAATGGTATATTGATTTCATAATTGTTCATTTTGACAAGTTTAGTAATCTACTAATATAGGTAATGGCGTCATTATGACTTTCCAATGGTCAACCCACTGACACTCTATTGAAACGATGGCATAAAATGGTAAGGTAATCTCGTACATAATGACAAATGAATGTCTGACGTACTTATGCGGTAATCTGCAAAAAATTTGACAGTCCCTTTGATCAGTATCCTACCATTAGAACGTCATTGGGCAGTCAATGCTTTTAATTTGTTAGGAGACAGCCCGATATTGTTATTCTACCACAATTCTATTACGAGACCAATGACTGACCAATGATCGAATATTACGAATTTAGCAAAACGACAATGGGATACTGTTGGAATGACAAATTTATAAAAGTAACAGACTTGGGGCCCAGACTGATTGGATCGGTGAAGAAGTAACAAACATACGTTTACAAACTTTCGCCTTTATAATATTAGTGTGAATTGTGATTAGTAGGTTTCATCATTGAATCAGCATATTGATTGACCGGCCTGTTGGTCTAGTGGTTAGTGGCCCTGACTGCTATGCCGGAGGTAATGGGTTCGATTCCCACCCAGGATTAACGTTTGTGTGATGAGCATGATCATTTGTTGTATGTCTGGGTGTAATTTATCTATATATTTGTATGTACCTATATTTAGAAATATATAAGTATGTTTATCAGTTGTCTAGTACTCATCACACAAGCTCTGCTTAGCTTAAGACTAGACGGCGTTGTGTGACAGTTGTGAAAAATAAAAATAAAATTCCTACCCTTACCCCATTTTATTTGAAGTCGGCGCAACACGTTTTTTTCTTCCATTCTGCTCTGTCACTCGTCACGCTATCACTGACTCCCTTTTCTTCCATAACACTTCTAACACAATCCATCCATTTTTCTCTAGCCTCCCTCTCCCTCTCCATCCATCCACGTGTATACCCATAACTCATCACAGTCTAATTTACAACAAAATTCATGAAAACTGTGTTGCTATCGTAATTAAACTTGTGGATTAAACTTTTCACAAACACGCTTCTTGATATTCTCAAGAGGAAACCCTGACACCCGCACTAAAAACAAACCAATTTAACTTGTCAGAAATTCATGGAGGTCGGGCTAAAACCGGATCTCCGTTGACAAACCGGGTGGTAAGTCGCGATGGGCTGCGAATGTTGAGCGGATGCACTTTAATACCGACTCGACGGGCGATGTTAGCATTTCAATGAATTGGGGAGCATGCACCCTAAGGGGAAATGAAGATGAGTAATGTTAAAGTAGGTTTATTTTAAGTGAAACATTCACTACAACCTAGGGGTCTTTAAGTAAAGAGGGATTAGGTACCTACCTAACTTCCAAGTAAGCGTGCTCAATGTTCGGACCAAGCCCAAGTCGTCGACGACGCGCACTGTTCCCGCGCGCCTCATGGAATTGTCAGCAACAGCAGGGACCCAGATGGATTGAAGCCTACCGGGGCCAGGGTTACTTTCGAAAGACAGCTCGAGCCCCGATATGAATGCTTGAAGGAACAGGGTGGGTTTTTAGTCAGTAAGTCTGACACTATCTCCTGCTCCGCCCAAAAGCGGGGGTTGTCATTGGATGATTTTCCCCAAAATAAAAAAGCCTATAATAGCCTGTTCAAAATTTAAAAAGCCGCTTTACTTTTATGAGCGGAATTCCCTGCCTGAGTCAACATTTTCTGATAGTTACAACCTACGAGGGGGGTCTTTAAGTAAAGAGTGACTAGGTAACTTCTAGGCAAGTATGCTCCATCGTCGACCCTACTATCGCTTACCATCAGGTGACATTGTGGTCAAACGCGAGCCTATAATCTACAATTAAGAATATGTTTATGTTTTAGGAGTAAAATTTTCCATCGGAGTCTGTGTTTCCTAGAAAAAAAACATATTTTATGGGTCACAGAACAACAGCAACATCTTTCATACCTTCCCAACTCCGTTGTTACCCGCAAAGATACAGATGACCCTCTATCTAATTCCTCACATGTAATTCTAGCCATAAGTGAAAACAAAGTAGCTGGCACTCAATTTAGTCGAGCTACCTCAACTTGGGGGCTAAAGGTGTTGGGTCCACAGAGCATGGAAACGACTGTGTGCCCACTGCTAAACACGGTGTACATTCCATACAAATCGAGCGAGATAGCAAGATATCAAGGTAAACGATACAGGCCTAAGCAGTATTTTTTTAATAACAATATAGCTTTCGCCCGTAGCTTCGCCCGCGTACATAAAATATAGCCTGTGTCACTCAGGAATAAAGCAGCTTTCTATCGGTGAAAAAATTTTTGCCGTCGGACTAGTACTTCCTGAGATTACCTCCTAAAAACAAACAAAAATAACTTTAATTATAAGTGTAGATGCGGATTGCTGGAATGTATGCAAGCATTATTTAGTTAAGGAAATGATATCAGCGGAAATTAGACATTCCACTTTATTGAAATTAGTCAAATTATCACCTCAAAATCCATCTAATTTCAACTGTTGATGTCTTTAACTATAGTGCAATGTCTTACTTAAGAACATCTCACACCGAGCCCTGGTACAGACCAAAGCAAGCAGTCTAGTAACCTCCTTCAGCGAATCAGTAATGCTAGCGAAAGAAACGGCCGGACGCGTGAGAGAACCGACGTCCTCACGCCCGAGTTAGTGAGACCTCGACCCGGATTTCCATCGTAGGCGTCGGCTTGCAGACGATGGAGCAATGGGTATCTCGCCGTCCTGCCATCCGGTAACCGTTCCAACCGAGCCTGAGACGTTTGGAACGTAAGGTAAAGAAGAAACATAGGTGGGTTTTAATCAGTAAAAGTCTGACCAACTCAACCTACAACAGGAATGTATTTTGATATTAATAATACCTAAAATAAAGGGTAATGGCGTCTCTAGTCACTGCCAGCACGGCGGTTCTAAGGTCTGTGGGTGATCAGCTATGCAGGGTGCGTTCTCTCTAAGTGTCGCCGCGTGAGCAGACTAAAAAGATATGACGGTAGGAGACAGCTTTTATGATAACGATGAATGTTTGATAGTTAGTCTGATATTTAGACTGATAGATTGGTGATGAGGGTAGGTATAGCTGGCTTTTCTGAGATTACGGAGTAGCTATAGATTTTTGTGGTTTTTTTTTTGAGGTTAGAATTCTTCCAATGACTTTAGACTTTTCTCTCGCGCGCCTTAAAGAGTTGTCAGCAACAGCAGGGACCCAGCCGGGTCGAAGCCTACTGGGGCCAGGGTTATCCGAAAGGGAGCTCGAGCCCCGGTATGAAGGCTAAAAGGAACGGGGTGGGTCTTTTAGTCAGCAAGAGTCTGACACTATCTCCCGCTCCACCCAAGAGCGGGGGTTGTCATTGGATGATTTTTTTCCGCGATAAAAAAAGAACTCACCTTTTTTCACTCAAACCCCTTTAAAAAATTTTCTACACTCGAGCGAAGCCATTAGCAAAAGCTAGTCACGAAATAAAAGAAATACTGTCAAAGCACGAATTCATGTAATACTCTAGTTATTTACATAGTTATTTGCATAGTCATTTCGTACTACGATATTTCCTTGTTTTGCAAATAACTTTCACACTGTCCGTAGGGATTTTACTTAGAAAGTATGCCACAATTCCCAAATATTATTTTACCTACGCAAATAACAAGTGAGTCCCAACGTAAGTATTTCTTATTTCATAGGACCCTTAAGACGAACAGAACTTTGTATGAACTATTATGTTATTATTTTTAACATAAAATGGAGTCAATGTCATTTTTCTCTGCCAACTTTTTTATTCGCTTTCAGTTTACAGTTTAATACTGTAATTTAAGACACAATAGAAAGACAATGAGAGATTGAACGCCGGCGTTCGCTTGGAGTTTAATGAATTAATTCATTAAACCCCAAGCGAACGCCGGCGTTCGCGCACCTATTGTCTTTCAATTGTGTCTGCAATTATCACAATTGAAAGGTTAAACGCATCTTAGGTTTTTATTTTATGGTGGGAAAAATCATCCAATGACAACCCTCGCTCTTGGGCGGAGCGGGAGATAGTGTCAGACTCTTACTGACTAAAAAATCCATCCCTTTCCTTCAAGCCTTCATACCGGGGCTCGAGCGCCCTTTCGGATAACCCTGGCCCCAGTAGGCTTCGACCCGGCTGGGCTGACAACTCCTTGAGGCGCGGTGATAGTGCGCGCCGTCGATGACTTGGGCTCGGACAGTTACCGGACAGTCGGACAGCGAGCTACCCATTGCTCACTGTCCGCAAGCCCGCGCTTACGGTGACCGGAAATCGGGATCGGGATCCCGGCGGCGGCGGCGAGAGCGCCGCTTCTTGATGTGGTTGGCCTCCTCCTTTGCAAGCATTACTGCTTCGCAGTAGTCGGCGACCGCCTGCCACTCCTCCTCGCTCTGGACCATGGCCTCAACGTTAGTAGTTAGTAGTAATATTGATGCATAGAGAGGGAGAGGGAGGCTAAAGAAAAGCTGGTTGGATTATGTGAGGAGTAATATGAAAAAGCAACGGACTTTATCACAAGTCCGTTGTTTTTTCATATTACTGCGTGACAGGTTGAGATTGGAAAAAAAAGCGTTACAAACATTGCATATTATCTAAATAAGAGCTTGTAAAAAACTCTATTTTATACTCAAAAGCTTAAATATAATACTTTTCCAGTTGCTAGTGAAATGTTGCTTCTGAAATAGATATGCCTGTATTTACAGACACAACATGAACGTGCGAAAACAATTTCATTTATTAGCTAACGACTGTTTGTGGCCACAGATTCTGGTTTCAGCTTTTCTAAACTAACAAACGACACTATATTAAATATACAACATTATTTTAAGTTTATGCGAAATCTGAATACAGTTTGTTCAGAATCAGTAACTAAATGGATTCCAATAGTCTTTACACCATGTTATAGTTTTTCCCAAGAATATTTAAAAAGGTTACATGTTGGACACCACTAACACTAAGTACAACACAAGTCACGGCAGGTCATAGCGGATATTAGGAGCCACCACACAGCAGAATGCCGAAGCAAAACAACCCCTCCAGCCAACCAAGTACCATAATGGGCTCAAACTTGGTGATTTTTTAAAACACAGTTTTGAAATTTCGTACATAGATTCTTTACATAAAAATAATACACAGGTGTTTCAGGATTCACATTATATACTAAAACTAAGGTTTTATAAGTATACTAGCTGTGCCCACGACTTCGTTTGCGTGGACTACAGGATTTTGAATTTGTTTTTTCTAAAATAAAAGTAGCCTATGTTACTCCTTATTACATCAGCTACCTGCCAAAAAAAGTCCCGTCAAAATCGGTCCACCCATTTCAGAGATTAGCCTGGACAAACAGACAGACTGACAAAAATTGTAAAAAAATGTTATTTTAGTGCATGTACCGTATTTCATATGCATGTAGTAAAAAGCAGTTATTTCAATATTACAAACAGGCATTCCAATTTTATTTATATCAGTTGTTATCAGTTGTCTAGTACTCATAGATCTGCTTGGTTTGGGACCAGAAGGCGTTGTGCGAAAGATATAAAAAAAAAATGTTTCACTCCACCCAAAGCGGAAGGTTGATGATTTCACAACTCAAAAAAAACGTATCCACTAATGACAGTCGGGACCAAAGCTTAACTTACTTCGAAAGCACGAAAACAAAAATGAATAAAATACAAAAGGTAAAACCGTTTAGGTAAGTAGTATTTGCTTTCAACAAACAAATGCCTTTCAATGTGAGCCGGCCACAGTTTTATAAATAAAACTTGGGGCGTTTACACTCATTGTAATGTTGTCAGCCTTGAGCCTTGTAATTATTTAACCTGTCAATCGTGATAATTACAGACACAATTGAAAGACAATAGGTGCGCGAACGCCGGCGTTCGCTTGGGGTTTAATGAATTAAATACGTAGAATTATAGCGGCGAAATGAATATAAATACGAGAAGTTATTTTGTAGCCATTTGTGAAATTGTATGTTTTTATTTCGAATGGTTTAGAAAGATAATGGTGATTGTGGTTTGAAAACGGTAGTGTAAATGTTTGGTATCGATTAAACATTTACACTATCTTTTGAATGAATAGGCTAGTTGCCGTAAAAATGTAATTAGTCCGTCTTTTAGATTATTCAAAAATAAGGGACACGTATTTTTTTTTTTTTAATTAAACCAAAAATGACAAAGATATAGCCCATTAAAGTTACGTGTAACGTCACGCTGTGCTGCTTTTTTTCGCACGGGGTGACGTCACACGTA
Organism: Mythimna albipuncta; assembly: GCA_929112965.1. Taxonomy (NCBI): domain Eukaryota; kingdom Metazoa; phylum Arthropoda; class Insecta; order Lepidoptera; family Noctuidae; genus Mythimna; species Mythimna albipuncta. The sequence goes on along the minus strand of OV815974.1, from coordinate 7,143,104 downwards.
ACTTTAATGGGCTATATCTTTGTTATTTTTTGTTTAATCTAAAACAGCAAAATATAAAAATATACGTGTCCAATATTTTTTTTTAATTTAAAATACGGACTAAATAAAATGTAATTATTATTTATTACCCTTGAAACTACCCTATTGTACTAGAGTTCTGATTTTGTTTTTATTTTTATTTTTACACTAGCATTTTTCCTACGACTTTGTTTGCGAGAATAGTTTCATGACTGTAACAGGCTTTAAACCGTATTTTGAGGGTAGTTTTGAAAAATTTACTATGACAGTCATTTTGATTAAAACTGGTGCTCGCCTACATCAAAAAAGTTTTATGTTTTCACATTTCTCGTCCCAGTAGGTTTGCTTGTGAGTTGATTTGTCAGTCAGTCAGTTTCTCGTTATATACATAGACAGGAATAGATAATAAAAATATTCTTCAATAATCTAAATAAATATTTTTTTACATGCTAAGTTTCGCGAATTCGACATCAGTCTCACGATTTCTATTTTGTTTCCCAGCTTAGACCTCAGTTTCTAGGCATATATTTTCTACTATCACGCGGGCTTAGACACTGGTAAAAACTAGCATTACATCATCTATCCAAAATTAATTAAAAAAAAAAACAATACAAAATTTATTTTCCAAATCGAATTCAAATTGTATTCTAAATTTAAACGTCCCTTTAAAAGTATAATGTCTGTCTTATGATCAAATTGACAAGGCGTCAAGGCCTAACCTCAAGCAATTTTTTCCGATATCACAGTTATAATACACAAACATTCCACAGAAATACGCGTTCAAAATCACCACTAACATAATTACACTACCCTTACGAAGGTTTACAGCAAACAGCAATTTCCCTACACCAAAATGGACTTCACGACATTTTTGTGCCACGTCATTTTAACCCTCTATAATCGTACCCTAGCCTATAAAAGCGGTCTTATCTAGCCGACATTGTGGCACTGCGGTATTTGAGCCTAATACCAGCTTGTATTAGTGAGAAGCATGTTTTATCGGTCCGTTTGATCAACAGGTTTATTGATTATGCCTAACGATGAATAGACCTGCGCTGGACGGTTTAGGGTTGGCTGACGTTGATGGAAGTTTTTAAAGCGAGCGATACTCGTAAGGTGGGTTGACACATTCGATACCGTGAGTGTACCTATCGCGGTCATTTCTGCCTGATCACTTAAAAATATGTTTCGATTGAATCCTGAAGGCGCCAAACCAAACCCTTTAAAGTTTTTGTTTGGAGTGCGAGCAGGAATTAACTTAGCGGTGGTCAGGCGAAAGTGTCAGAGTTACCGTGGCGCTGTATCGCAAAGGGCTTTTAAAGGAACATAGGTGGAGTTTCGAAGACATGTAACATTCACCAACACGCACTGCCTAAGTTACGCAAACATAACCTCACATTCAAATATTATTTATTTGCGTTCCGCATGCGTGTTTGGGTCACCGAAATTCATACATGTGTGTACCAAAATGTGATTCGGAGCTAATTGTCGGTGACAGATGCCAAACTTGTAGATAGTAACAAATCCATAATTATTTGTGGAGATTTTAATATTAATATTTTGGAAAATAATTTAAATAGCAGCAGATTTTTAAATCTTTTTAAATCATTTCATTTGTCTAACGTTTTTACAGAACCAACGAGAGTAACCCCAACCTCTGCAACTTGTATTGATAATGTTTTCTGCAATTGTGACTATCTAGATAAAGCTATAGTAAATTATCTTCCGTCTGATCATAGTGGACAAACGGTAACTTTTATGTCTCAAGCAGCCCTGGAAAAGACTCAGATTCAATTCAGGCCAATTACAATTGGCAAATTAACTAAATTTAATAGTAACTTACAAAATAAGTTAAATGTTCTAGGCCATGATATTAATGATGCCAATAAATTTTATGATAACTTCTTTTCATTGGTACTTAATGAATTTAATACAGCTTTTGAAAAGAAGTCGAAAAATATATTCCCAAAGTTTGTTTTTAGTGACTGGGCGACTAAAGGTATTAGAATAAGTAGGGAAAGACTGTATGAGCTATATGGCCTTAAGCCATTCTTCAATACTGAAACCTTCAATAAATATGTAAATAAATATTCTAAACTTTTCAGAAAGATTTGCAAGGTAGCAAAGGCCCTGTACATTAGCAACAAGATCAAATCCGCAGACAATAGAATAAAGACTGTGTGGAAAGTAATTAATAGTGAAACTGGTAGGAACAAAGTACGCAGCACGGATTTTTTATTAGAGACTCCACATGGTCCCAAAAGCTCTAACATAGAAGTAGCCCAAGAATTTGTGAATTATTTCACCAATGTACCTCTTAGGACAACGGAAGCTCTAAATTCCTCCCCTGAAGCCTCAATTACTCTATTAAAAGCAAACTTGCCAGGTTGTCCGGTTGAATTTCAATTCAAACATATAAACCCTATGACAGTCATAAAGGCTTTCCGGCAAATCAAAGTCAAATTAACTGAAGACCTATGGGGAATGTCTGTTAAAGTATGCACATCAATAATTGAGACTATAGCACCATACTTAGCTTTAATATTTAATTTGTGTGTGGACCAAGGCGTCTTTCCAGATATAATGAAATACAGTAAGGTTATACCACTTTTTAAATCAGGTGACCATAAGGACACTAATAATTACAGACCTGTATCAGTATTGCCGGTTTTCAGTAAAGTGTTTGAAAAAGTTATGCTTAATCAAATGCTTTACCATTTTAATAGCAATAAAATCTTTCACGATCAGCAGTATGGTTTCACCAAAGGTCGTTGTACGACTGACGCTGGTGTCACTTTATTAAAACATATATTTGCAGCGTGGGAAGAAGCCCAAGATGCGATAGGGATTTTTTGTGACCTCTCAAAGGCTTTTGATTGTGTTAATCACGAAACCTTGCTTTTAAAGCTTGAACATTATGGGCTAGGTAAACTTGCACTTAGCTTGGTAAAATCTTACTTAATTGACAGGCAACAGCAAGTTCAGATAAATGGTGTCAATTCTCCGGGTTTGAAAGTCAAAATGGGTGTACCGCAAGGCTCAATATTGGGTCCTTTCCTCTTTTTAGTATATATAAATGATCTACCGCATCTATTAAAAAAACAACCACATATTGTATTGTTTGCTGACGATACGTCGTTAATTTTTAAAATCAATAGACGTTCTACAAACCTTGATGACGTAAATAATGCTCTACAGCAAGTCCAAAACTGGTTTACTGTTAATAATTTAGTATTGAATGGAAAAAAAACTAAGTGCATAAGATTTGCGTTACCGAATGTTAAAAGCAATTATTCTGACATAGTATTGAACAAGGAGAAAATCGAGTTCGTCGAGAGTACGGTTTTCCTAGGGATCACGCTTGACTCGAGGCTACAATGGGATCCTCATTTAACATCTCTGGCAGGACGGCTTAGTTCAGCAGCATATGCTGTCAGAAAAATCCGCCAATTAACTGATGTAGATACTGCGAGACTAGTCTATTTTAGCTACTTTCATAGTATTATGTCTTACGGTATTTTGCTATGGGGACGGGCTGCAGACATAGAGTCTATTTTTATACTGCAGAAAAGAGCTATCAGAGCCATATATAACCTTCGCAGACGCGATTCCCTTAGGGAACTATTTAAAGAAGTAAACATCCTGACGGTCCCTTGTCAATACATTTATGAAAACATCATGTATGTTCGGAAAAATATTCATCTTTTTACTAAGATAAGTGACAGGCACAATTTTAATACTAGGAATAGGAACAAATTAGATCAACCTCGATTCAGATTGGCTAAAGTACGTAGCTCTTTCATGGGGTACTGTGTAAAATTTTATAATAAAATACCAATTGAGATTCTACAACTAAATGAGTCCAAATTTAAAACATGCATTAAACGCACACTATGTAGACAAGCATATTATAAACTGGAAGATTATCTCCTTGACAAAAATGCTTGGCTAAATGCTGGTCCTGCTCCACAACTACAGCCACTTTTACCTTCAAATTAGTTTTTTTTTTTTTTTTTATAAATATATAAATATATTTCTAAATATTGGAAGAGATACTATTCCCCTTTTTGTATTTTTTGCTTTCGAAATGTATTTTTTATTTATTTGTTTATTTCAGTAGAGCTTATGATAATTTATTACTTTTTTTAATTGGAAACTAAATAGCATTGTATAATGTAGAAGCACTTTCTTCTTTTTTTCAAGTTTTGTGAATGTGAGGCACCATGGAGCATCTCTATTAGGTTACAACTTGTTTGACATTACGAGCATGGCAGTTGAGAGTTTGTCATGCTCACCCAAATGTCTTGCTGGTGGTGGCACGTGTTATTGGGTCATTCGGTTCCCTTTAAAATGGTTGAGCTGAGTGGGGCTGATGCACGTGTCATGCCCGTGAACGGGTGCCATCGGTTGAGACTGGTCATCTCTTGGCTGCCAGTGGCTTAATTCGGTTTCTATTTTTAATTACATTTAATAAAAAGAATAATAAACTATTATTATTATGTATCTACCAACATTGTGCTCACATATTAGAAGCGACAAGAAATATGTAACCAAGATTTATGTAACTCAATATATTTTAAAAAGAGTGTCCATGGAGTTTCTTGCACGTTCTTCTCCATAGAGACCTACGTTTTGGAACGTGCAATTTAGCTTCACTTTTCTTGGACTGACCGACATTTGACTATTCAAAAGTGCCTGCAAATGGTCTATTTGAAATAAATGATTTTGAATTTTGAATTTTTTGAATTTTGAGATGGACTGGTAGATAAACCATCTCCTTTATGGGTTCTATTTCTACGATCTGACATATATGGGACCCTAATAAATTGATTTCCACTGGTCAATTTTGTGTCAAATCACAACCATCAATAATAGTACCTTCAACAGTCAGCTGAGTCTTCAACAATCATTATTTTGTATCATCCTCATCATCACACTTTCAGCCGAAACATGCCCACTGCTGGACATAGGCCTCTCCCAAGTATCGCCATAACGACCGGTCCAGTGCGTCTCAAATCCATCAGCTTCCCACAATCCTCTCCAGAAGCCTGATTCACGTAAAATCAAATAAGCCAAATATCGTTGAAGTTTTATAGTCGTTCGATCGAAGTGTTCTTTAATCGGGACTGTATAAAACGACAACTCAACTGGCTCGAAACTAAACGATCTATCGACGACTTAGTTTCAGTTACATTAATAAGTATTCTACCAGGATAATGTACAGAATATTTTTTTTTAAATCCACTCTTCGACCAAACGACTTTAAAATCGGTGTCGTTCAAGTTCGATTGATGGACGTGAATACGGAAATGGTCTAAAGGACTGAAGGTCTAAACAGACGGACTGCATTTCAACTGAAATCCAACTGCAAATGGCAGTTTAAGTGCAGTTTGAATGCAGTTGACACGACTGCAATAGAACTGCAACACGACTACAATAGAACTGCAAACCAAACGTGCGGTGCGATTGCAGTAGTGTGAACTGCACACCGACTGCATCCGAACTGCACCATACACGGAAAGGCGGAGCGTGCGGGCAGTTCGGATGCAGTCGTGTCAACTGCATTCAAACTGCACTTAAACTGCAATTTGCAGTTGGATTGCAGTTGAAATGCAGTCCATCTATTTAGACCCTTTTTATATATTTATTTATGGGAAAAATCATCCTATGACAACCCCCGCTCTTAGGCGGAGCGGAAGATAGTGTCAGACTCTTACTGACTAAAAAACCCATCCCGTTCCTTCAAGCCTTCATACCGGGGCTCGAGCGCCCTTTCGGATAACCCTGGCCCCCGTAGGCTTCAACCCGGCTGTTTAGACCCTAAATCGCTACGATATCGTTACGGTTTTGATTACGTGAATACAGGTCATCGGTCCACCTTGTGGGAGGCCTTCTAACGTTCCGTCTTCCAATACTCGTATACGGTCGCTACTCAAGAATCTTTTGGTTTATCGACCTACGGACTCAAAATGTTTGAAAATTTCAAACTATTTGAATCCGTACTAAACTTGCAAAACAAGGAATTGTATTCTTTCCTATCTTTCGAAATGGTATTTTACGTGGGAAATACAAGTTTTGGAAGCTTTTAGCGATTGGCTTGGTTGTTTGCAAAAATGTTTCCATTTCAGTATCTTCTGTTTTAAATGTTTTGTTGCATGATAGTTTTTAGAGTTCCGTACCGCACCCAAAGGGTGAAACGTGATCCTATAACTTCGCTGTTCGTCCGTCTGTCACAAGGCTGTATCTGATGAACCGTAATAATTAGATACTTGATCACAGATGATGTATTTCTGTTGCCGCTATAACAACCAATACTAAAAAACAGAATAAAATTAATATTTAATGGAGCTCCTTTACTACACACAAACGTGATTTTAGCCGTTTTTTGCTACGAACGGTACGGAACCCTTCGAGCGCGAGTCCGACTCGCACTTGGCCGGTTTTTTTTTAACTTAGTAGAGTAGTTTTGTATATAAAACGACTGTATTATATATGCCTAAAGTCATACAACAGCTAGATACAGCTGCCACCACGCATATTGAACGCTCGGCGTCAGAGTGGGGATCGCTTTGCGCATTTCATACATTGGCGAGCCAATCTTCGTCGTTGTTAGATACATGCTGATGCTGATGAGCCAATCACTGACGCTCCCCGCCCCCGCGTCTCACGTCGCACCACCTAAAGACACCCGATTTTTGACTTCTGCGCAACTTGAAGCCAGCGTTCAATATCCGTGGTGGCAGCTGTACTAGCTATAAGTTATGCTAGTAACTAGTTGTACGTATGATGTTACATTCGGCCCCATCGACCATCTCTTTTGTTTGTCATCCTCATTGTCGTTTTTAAATAACCTTGGTTTATCTCTTACAGCCAGTCGTGACAAATTAGTCACGATGAAAATTAAGCCCGTTTTGTCGAATTTATTAACTTGGAAGTTTGTTTGTATAGTAATTAGGGATGTGTAATTAATTGGTTTTGGAACAGTGATTAGGAACAGAAATGTCAATTAAGATTTGTAGTATAACTTTTTCAATAGCTTATATTAATCACACTTAACATTATTTTTATACAAACTTTGGACACTCATTTATTCCCTTTAGGGGTTTTTTTTTATGGTGGGAAAAGTCATCCAATGACAACCGCGCCCGACCCAACCCGCTCTTGGGCGGAGCGGAAGATAGTGTCAGACCCAAACTGACTAAAAGCCCACCCCGTTCCTTCTAACCCTCATACCGGGGCTTGAGTTCCCTTTCGGATAACCCTGGCCCCAGTAGGCTTCGACCCAGCTGGGCCCCTGCTGTTGCTGACAACTCTCACACAATGTCTTTATTTAAAACATTTATCTAATTAATCCTTTGTCAATCTTTTTTTTAATTGTTAGAAAATAGTGCTTGACTTCAATCCCACCTGATGGTAAGCAGTGATGCAATCGTTGATGGTGAGGCGCACTAGTTTATTAAGAGCCTATTCAATCTTGACAAAACACCTAAATTATAATCTATCCTAAAGTTTAAATTTTAGGACTGCGAATGAAATATCCTCCAACCCACACTGGGCCCACGTGGTGGATTACTGCTTATTCACCCTCCTAGAGAAGAGACCTGAGTCCCAGCAGTGGTCCTCTTAGTACGAATTCCAAACTCTCGCAAAAGAGTTTCTTACTCATTGGAAAAACGGTTACATAAATAGTTTCAGGATTTTGTAAGCACAGTTTTTTTAATAATATTACTATCTTTTGCCCGAAGCTCCGCCTGCGAACATAAAGTATAGCCTATGTCACTGAGGAATAAAGCAGCTGTCGATCGATGAAAAAAAAAATTCGTAATCGGACCAGCACTTTCAGAGATTATCTCCTACAAATAAAAAAAAACATAAAAACTTAACATTTTTTATAGTATTTATTTATTTGAGAGCAGTGGTGGCCGAGTGGTAACGGCCCTAACTTACGAGTTGTAGGTCGCGGGTTCGAACCCAGCCAGGTGCATTAATTTGTGTAATTTATTTCATCACCACTGCTCTCAAAACGGTGAAGGAAAGCATCGTGAGGAAACCGGCATGTCCCAGAACCAAAAAATCGAAGACATGTGACATTCACTAACACGCACTGGGCCCGCGTGGTGGATTACGGCCCATTCCCTCTCTTAGAGAGGAGGCTTGAGTCCCAACAGTGGGAACATTAACAAGGCTGATGATGATGATGATTTATTTATTTAAGTGCAGATATCGGATAAAACATATTTATTATTTCACATACAATAAAATCCCGTGGGGTCCGAGTGCTCACAAGTTGTTTAGATATCTGTCAAAACGTCTAGTTGACACTTCGCGTGACCCAAGGGCTGGCTTTTACCTCGGACAGAGGATAAGCATTGCCATACAGCGTGGCAATGCCGCCAGTCTTTTGGGCACATTACCAGTCGACAGCGATGTGGAAGAATTTTTTAACGCCATATTATAGTTTGATTTTAGTTAGTAGTAATTAGCGTAGGGTTTTTTTATAGTTATTTAGTTGTAAATAAATGTACCTAATAATACCCCAAAAGTTTCAATTTCCCCAAACAATTCTCCCGCTAATCTACCGTACCAATACATGGATCTCCAACCTAAAAGCGCAAGTATTGTACGCATTGCGCTAACTTATTCCGGTAATATGGTCGCCGCAGTTTCACGTTATAACGTAAAACAGCTACAAGCGAGGACTTAAAGTCACTTAAATTAAATATGTTAAATGTTATTAAGGTATTGGTATCCCTAGATACCAAGTTAAGTGCAGGGGCCCTATATGACCAATACCCGTTAGGGCCAAGGTAATTTCGAATGAGATACTGGAACGCAGTAAATGTGTGATCTACCCTCTCCCTCCAACTTAAAGAGGAACGAGTCATTAAACGATGCCCCTATCAAAAAAAAACAACTTAAATAAGTGTGTAGCCATTTAGCAAAAAATCAAACTAAATATTCATTACATTTTAAAGCTACAAAAATGTCCACAAAACGCGAGCCTGTATAAACAACGTCGCTCACCAATCTCTGTTAGGACATGACGTGACAGCCAATCTGACGTCGGTGACGTCACACCGCAACATGCCCGCCTCACTATTAGGGTCTGTACACACAGAGAGGCGACGCATCGCTTTTTTGTTTTCGTTAGGTAAAAATCATCCAGATGACATCCCCCGCCCTTGGGCGGAGCGGGAGATCGTTTCTTCGTTGCCTTTCATACCGGAGCCGAGCCTCCCTTTCGGATACAAACCCTTGGCCCCAGTACGCTTCGACCCTGCTGGGGACGCATCGCTGTGTGTTTTTGTTAGGAAAGCGATACGATATTATATTTTTAATTATATTTTATTATATTTCACTTGTTATTGATTAAATATAAATTGATTACACAGGAAATGAAGTGGCCTAAATCCAATTTATACATTTATTTTCACTATCTTTTACTATTTTCGAGCATCGTCGCGTTGTGTTGCTTCTTTGTGTGAACTAACCCTTAGTAACCGCTGGATAAATGTCAGATTATCATCATGGCGGCGATTGGCGGTCACTCAAACTGTTTGTGTTCCAAAGTAATCGCTCGCTCATTTGGGCAGTTTGAATTTTCGATCGACCCTCTTTGATGGATGGGTTAGAGAGCTTAGCTACCACACTAATTTAGCCTTCAACTTTATTTAGACAAATATTATTCAACTTTAAGTTCAAAAGTAAATTGCTTGAAAACACAAATCTACGCTACTCTCTACGCTAATATTATATGGAGAGATTATATTATTATTATCATAGTTAGCCCATATTGTGCCACTGCCCCGAAAAGGCCTCTCTCCACTCCTTCCAAAGATCACGATTCCCCTACTACCAATAAACACATATAATGTGGCCTAATGTCTGAAATACTCATGTACCTACATGCCGACGCTATCACGCTGGTCTGATGATGAAGGTCGGTGGTAAGAGACGTAACCTTGGAATGCGTATTAATAAACCCATCCAGTTTCAGCTTCTGTTCCTTTCGTTTCTCATGACGGTGATAACCTGATGACGAGGACCTGATGCTAGAACTGGAAAGTTTCTGATGGAACCCTGGAATGCCTTCTGGTAAACACATCGAGTTTAGGCTCATTAGATTCGTCTTAACCAGTACTTTCACTTTTTATAGATTTTATGCGTCGGGGGTTTTATAAAAAATTTAATTTTGCTATTATTTAAATTTGTATGTAGAAGTTAAGCTCCGAAACTGCTCATCTAATTTCATAAATTCTATCACTACTATCCATTTAATCGACCACGTTGGACATACCCGACCAGGACTAGCGTTGATTCCACCAGAGTCGCACATCCACGACCGAATATCCCATCTGGTTAGTTCTTCTAACACTTATGGGAATTGAAGAGCTACACGAGACGGAGTACCGAGTCGCAAATACACGACTCTGGCGAATAGAACGCAAAAAAACTCGTCGGACAAATCCTACGCAGGCAGTTAAAGGAATATGAATCTAAAGCATTACCTACCGAGTATTGTAACAACAAAAGAAAATGCGACATCGAGGAATTATCCACAGGGGTGAAGTCACTGTAAAAAAGATTTAATTGCTTTATTACATCATACATTTATGCAAAATTTTATTCATTTAGACAACAGAAATGAAAGTGGTTTCTGTAGACTCAACAAAAGTATTGAAATAGACATAGGGACGAAATAATTGCCGTTGCGTGACTGCTACGTCGTAGCACTCGTTGCTGACGTCACCGCTACGTTTGCTACGTCGTAGCCAGAGCGCTACGAACTTCTTCAACTCGGTTGTGTATTTGCCTATAAAATCTTACTTTATGACTCATGTCTTGTTTTGTCACAACAGTTATAGATATAAATGGGGAATGTTTCAAATTTTCGAAGGTCAACTGATATGAAATATCGAAAGTAAGAACCACTTAACACTTAACAATTTCCTTCAAGTTGCCGTATACTCGTATTATTACTTCCTAGAAAGTGGTCCTTATTAGAGGCACATCTATATTTTAACAAAATCAGCGCGTTAGATCCGTGATTTTTATTAAAAATCCTATCATACAGTTTAAGTTTTCATCAAAATTGACCCTATGGATTTTTAAATAGTTTTCGCCACTCATCAAAGTTTCCGATTTTTGTATAAAAACGCGCCCATTCCACAGAAAAAACGTATAGTGGTACTTTTCTCCTAATTTCAGGACTTGAACATAATAAAATCGTTTGTATTCATAAGTTTTTTCACACCTCTAAAAGATTACCAGTAAATGAAAAGTCACATCTGTCTATAAGAAATCACAAGGGACGTAATAATTCGTCAATTCAAACTTCCTTAAGCCGAAAAGTCGTAGTCAAACAAACCTTCAAATCAAACAAGAAACGTTTCGGAAACGTCAATTTTCCTGTTTTATCACCCAAAATAGAACTTCCGAAAAATCTCGAAGACCCAGAGTTTTAAATAAAGCTATCAAAGTTGATTCCGGCCGAGGGAGGGACCGAATAGTTTTGTGATTACTTCACAAAGGACCGAATGATAACAGACACTTCACAAACCGGCCTGACGACATTTTATTGCCTCGCCACTGACATGTGAAGAAGGGTATCCGCTTCTACAAGCAGTTTGACGTTTGTGTGCTGTAAATTGATGAAATAAATTGAAGAAAATATAGTTCTAACATATTCCATAAATTGATGAAATAAGTCCAACAGTGGACGTCTTTTGACTGCAATGATGATGATGATGATGACTAATTCTTTTTTTAAATAAGTTGGCTCAAAGGCTCCCCCTTTGCGCAGCAGTGGGAACGTTTAGGCTAAACAAAATAAAAATACCGACCGTCCTAAATCTATCTCGTTTCGTTCAGTCCACCCAAAGGTGGTCTGTAAAAGATTGCCCTGTGTAATAAGACCGTTTGATTTCCTTGTTTTTGTAATTTTTATCCTGTTCATTACATTACATTATGAGAAATAAAATAGAAGTATTAATTAAATGGAATAAAAAAGTATATAATAAATTACTTTTTTAGAGTGGAAAGATGCCTTTTTTCATTCGACGCAAGTTTTCGTAATACAATGGCAGTAACTTTACAAATTTAATTATCTTGGTTGTATATTATCTACATATTTTATTAGATAATCATCATCATCAGCCTTTTTATGTTCCCACTGCTGGGACTTAGGCCTCCTCTCTAGAAGAAGGAATGGGCCGTAATCCACCACGCGGGCCCAGATGGGTTGGTGAATGTCACATGTCTTCGAATCTTTGTGTTCTAGGATATGTCAGTTTCCTCACGATATTTTCCTTCACCGTTTTGAGAGCAGTTATTAGATAATACTTTCCAGAATATAAGAAGCAAACAATTAGTAACATTTTACTAATCAAATCTTTTTGAATTAAAATTTTACAAAAAAATTACATGGCTTTACAAAATATTCGTAAAATGAATAAATAAAATAACGTTCAGTAAAGCGACATGGTAAACAAATATCTTTTTAAACAGGCCTTTGTGCAAACAAAGCTTTACTCACCCTTAACCCAACATATATCATTACATGAGCCCAGGCTCCACACCCTTCTAGTACGAAACCCCTTTAAGAAATCTCTTCCATCTGTAATTCAATTATGATAATAATTATGTGCTAGATAATGCATTTGTTAAGACATTGCGAATGGGTTGCCTAGCTATATCTGGTGCTAATGATGTTAAACTATGAAATTTATCTGAGATCGCGAACATTTTATAATTTTCGACTTTATCCAAATACTTACAAATTGAGTTCTATCGTTACTAATGGCTTCTATTTAACCTTTTGAATGTCTTATGTTACACAGTTCGACATAAGCAATTGTCTTTTTATTCTAATTACGGCATTCAAAGAGTTAACTAAAAAATGAGGGTAAATTACGTCGCAGGGGACCAGCTGGGTCGAAGCCTACTGGGGCCAGGGTTATTCGGAAAGGAACTCGAGCCCCGGTATGAATGCTAGAAAGAACGGGGTGGGTTTTTAGTCAGTAAGAGTCTGACACTAACTCCCACTCTCCTCCACTCCCACCGGATGATTTTTCGCACCATAAAAAGAAAGGAAAACTAGCCGAAACGTTTAATCGTTAACATTTGATGATATGTCAATGACATATCTAGGATAGCATAATATATAAAAACCGACTGGTCTATGTGAAGGACACTTGCTATAATTTTGTAGACAGCAAAAAACCTTTGGGTTTGGGTTGCATGAACGGATTTAAATGTCCTTATGTGTCTTTAATCTCATTAGTTTGCCATGGCATGTCCTTGTGTATCTCTCTAATCTCATGGCTTTAAAATTGACGTACGTTTAAGTAGTAGGTTTGATTTTTAGTTTCTAAGTTTCTATTTTACAACGACTTAGACATATGCCTGTAATGTTGTACACGTCCTTGTAAATAAATAAATACAAATACCAATATGTTTATTGCCTCAGAAAGGTAAAAACAGATCGCTGGACTGCTAGAGTAGTGTCCAGGATCAAAATAATTACATATTGTTTAATCCGTATTTTAGAGTTTAAAAAAATATTGGACACGTATTTTTTCTTTTTTCGATTAAAAAAAAAGTAACAAAGATATAGCCCATTAAAATTACGTGTGACGTCACCCCGTGCGAAAAAGAAGTTACAGGCTGTATCTTTGTCATTTTTTTTGGTTTAATTTACAAATAGAATAATACGTGTCCTTTATTTTTTAATAATCTAAAAGACGGACTTATTTTTTTTTTACGGCAACTAGCCTATACCCTGAGTCGTGGAGACCAGTCTAAAATAAGTTAATTAGGGGTTGTGTGAAATGGGTATACATTATTTTTAGTATATTCAAAACCTGAACATAGTGTGTTTAGTTTCAGTAACTGAATCGATTCCAATAATTTTTCGATTAGAACTAGCGGTTCCATATTATTGTAGATTCGTATTTATTACTAGCTGATCAGTGCCCCTTCGCCTAACATCAAACAATTTTACAGTTACTTAATTTCTGTCAGAATCAGTTTAGTAGTTCCAGAGATTACCTACTTCTTACAAATGAACTAACAAACTTACGAATTTTACATCTCTATAATATAATATACATAACTAGCTTTTACCCGCGGCTTCGCCCACGTACATAAATATAGCTTAAATATGTCACTGTGGAATAAAGCAGCTTCTATCGGTGAAAAATTTTTCGCAAACGGACCAGTACTTTCAGGGATTACCTAGTACAAACCAAAAAAAAAAAACTTTAACCCTTTTTAATATTAGTGTGGATGTAGAAGAAAAAAAACATTAACCCCTCGAGCGCCAGAGTTTAATGACCCGGAAAATTGCAGTGTTTAGGTAAATCACCAATAAAAAAAAAAAAAAAAAAAAAATATATTTTTTTGTTTTTTTCTAGGAAAAACAAATAATATAATAAATATGGAATAATATAATATAGAAACTAAAATTTTCGGCCAAATAAGTTTCGTACAGACGTGTGTACAAAATAAAATATAAGCGTTTTTCAAGGTCTTCAAGTTGTTCAGACGTATGTACAATCGGCGCTCGAGGGGTTAACATTGTTTTAAATATGGTACGAGAAACTACTCCACATTACCAGCAGTATTCCAAATATACCGTCTTTTCTACACCAACAAATTAAAAGTAACACAGTATTCAATAAATCCTCACAATGATACTGCAGTATTCTGAAATAGAAACAACCCACGCACACGTGAGAAAAACTTTTAGAACTGTGAAAGGGTGCAAGATAATAAATCACCCTGACACTAATATGTTTTTCTACAGCCTTCTCACACCTGGAAACATTATGTTCGAAGGTTTACGATATCATTCTTACACACTTGCTGAGAAACTAGTATTACAAAAAAAAATCTTAGTGTTGAATTTCTTTAATGTATCCCCACACTTATTTTTGACAAGCCTGTTGATGTAGTGGTCAGTGACCCTGACTGCTATGCCGGGACAAATGTTTGTGTGATGAGCATGATCATTAATTGTTCTGTGTTTGAGTGTAATTTATCTATAACTAGCTTTTGCCCGCGGCTTCGCTCCCGCTCTTCCCTACTTCAGCCTACTATACCCTACTTTACCCTACCCTACTCTACTCTACTCTACCCTACTCTATCCTACTCTACCCTACTCTACCCTACTCTACCCTACTCTACCCTACTCTACCCTACCCTACCCTACTCTACCCTACTATACCCTACTCTACCCTACTCTACCCTACTCTACTCTACTCTACCCTAAAAAAAAAAGTATCCTATGTCCTTCTCCTGATTCTTAGCTACCTCCCCACCAATTTTCAGCCAAATCGGTTCAGCCGTTCTTGAGTTATAAGTGATGTAACCAACACGACTTTCTTTTATAAATATAGATATGATTGTATGTATTCACAAATATATAGGCATAATATCCCACAATAACAATATTCCACAACTATCACACAACGCCGTGTAGTCCCCAGTTAAGCAGAGCTTGTGTTATGAGTATTAAATAACTGACAAACATACTCATATGTATATTTCTAAATACATACATACGTAAACTGACATATATAAGATACCCAGACGCAAAATAACTATTGGTACACCTGACAAATACTTCTTTCTCGCGGGTATTAAACCCGCGACATATAACGCAACAGCTATTTTTTTTTAATGATATTAACTAGGTGTTTGACTGCAATTCCACCATATGGTGCAAATTATTTAAAGGCGCGCGTGGCCGTCGTGGGCCGGACGGTTACAGGATTTCGGAACGACGAACTAGCCATTGCTCACTGTCCGCCTATGGTGGCTTTTTTTATTGTGGGAAAACTCATCCAATGACAACCCCCGCTCTTGGGCGGAATGGGAGATAGTGTCAGACTCTTACTGACTAAAAGACCCACCCCGTTCCTTCTAACCTTCATATCGGGCCCGAGCTGTCTTCCGAAACTAACCCTGGCCCCAGTAGGCTTCGACCCAGCTGGGTCCCTGCTGTTGCTGACAACTCCTTGAGTCGTGCGGGAACAGTACGCGCAGTCCACGACTTGGGCTTGGTCCGGACAGTTACCGGACGACCGGACAGCGAGCTACCCATTGCTCACTGTCCGCAAGCCCGCGCCTACGGTGGCCGCAAATCGGGATCAGAATCTCGGCGGCGGCGGCGACGCCCATGGTGGCTGGAAATCGGGGGAAGTCCGTTTCCTCACGTGTGCGGCTACCTCCTTCGCTAAAACAGTCTTATCTGGGTCACCGACATTTTTCTTACTGTACACCCAACGGATCTTGGCGAGCCTGAACATAAGCTCTGCGCATCTCTCTCTTACGTCATTTGCAATGAACCACGAGAGACAGAGAGAGAGAGATGTGCTGAACTACTACTGGGCGCAACAGCCGACGGCGAGCAAATAGAAGAACCCGGGTAAACAAGCCGGGCGCTGTATGCACGGATTTTGTTATGTGATTAAATTAGTTAAATGTTTGCCTTTTCATTGTTTACTGTTTGGTTTAGTTTATAGTGATACAGATAGTGAACTAGGCTCTAAAAAGCCTGGTTGGCTGATTATGTTTGATGTGCAAACTCGAGTGGTGTGCGGAGTTTTTATGGTAGAACTACATTTGGCCCACCTGGGCCACGTATGGCCGATCTGGACGTGTCGGTCTCTATACGTTATATTTATTTATCATATTCTTTAGTGTATACCACATAAACAAAAATACAGGACAAACATTTTTTTAAATAAGTGTACAATGGGCGGTCTTATCGCATATTTTATATGGCAACTAGACTTGCAGAGCTACATCAGGTCCACGCATCCTGACTCTTCGTACAAATCAGCCGTGGTCTATGTATGCTGGTCTAATGTAGTTCCCGCTTTAATCGAGTTGTACCTATGTGGTTTTATTTTGGTAAAATATCCTTAAACATAATTTATAAGTTTTATAATGCCCACTGCTGGGACTCAGGCTTCCTTTCTAAGAGAGAGAATGGGCCGTATAATTACTTCACCACACGGACCCAGTGCGGTTTGGTTGTCACATGTCTACGAACTTTTGGTTCTAGGACATCCCAGTTTCCTTCACCGTTTTGAGAACATTGGTGATAAAATAAATTACACAAAAGAACGCGCCGGGCTGAGTTTTAACACTTTTAACCCACGACCCCGCAATCTACAATTCGTAAGTCAGGCCGTTACTACTGAGCTAGCACTGCTCTGAAAATTATTCATTTAAATCTATTTTCTGGGGCCACCGCACCGTGTAGCCTGGCCCTCAGTTAATAGTATTTTCTACCCTTCTCTTTCTTAGTTTTCCATAGTTACTACATAAATGTTTCTGGTCCTCCTTCTTTCGTAATACAATCTAGATTAACCTTTTGAATGTCTTATGTTACACAGTTCAACATAAGCAATTTATTGTCTTTCTATTGTGTCTCTAATTAAGGCATTCGATGAGCTAATTAGGAAACATTATTATCTAAGAGTTACAGGACTCTAAGTTACAAATCTCTATGTACCTCATAAAATCACGCCTTTTCTTAACAATTTATCAGCCCAGTACAAATTTTCACAATTTCTAAAACATCCAACCGTTTTTATCCTATTTACTCCTTTCTACTCAATTTAAAAAAAGAATATACAAGAACATTTTAAATGAAACCTTCCTCGCGATACATTTGTTTCTGAGCCTCGAAGTTATCTAGCCTCCTTCGTTCTAAGTTGCCAGTTTTATTTTTTCATGTTCCGAACGCTCCTGTCTTCGCTTCGGAATTGTTCGGCTTTGGCAACGTGCCCGAAGTGAAAAAAGGATTCTTTCTCTTGTGGTACTATAAGTAACTGATGAAGGTACTTATAATAGAGCAGAGAAACTCCGCTTCGGACCATCTCACTAAGTAATTTGATACATATAGAAATCTATATGTTTGCATGTTTGTTAATCCATCATGTCTTTATTTCACACGGGCCTACATGGGTAGGAAGATACTTATAAAACATTAAAAGCTAGTGCATAGTTCCAAATGGCCGATTTAATTTAAATAAAGAAGAACTGGTAAAAAACTCTCGATTCCCCACAGAACGTTTTGGGAATACATTGATTGTACGTACAGCTACGGAGTGGAATTCCCTGCCAGTGTCTGTGTTTCCTGATAGCCTACCTGATAGATACCTGAAGATCTTTAAGTAAAGAGTTAATAGATTACTTCTAGGTAACCGCGCTCCATCGTCGACCGCATCGTTACTTTCCATCATTATTAATATGAAGGATAAACAGCAAAAAAAACATGTTTCTTGTATGGGAGATCCAATTATACATATATTTTATAGGTACTGTTTCTAGTATTTTTATTATAGTGGTAACAGAGATACATCATCTGTGAAAATGTCTAGCTACCACATTTCATGAGATACAGCCTGGTGACAGACAGACGGACAGTGGAGTCTTTATTTATTTATTTAAACTTTATGCAATAAGAGATACAAAGGCGGACTTAATGCCTTAGGCATTCTCTACCAGTCAACCAAGTCTTTGTAATACGGTCCCGTTTTTCCTTATAGTAACGGAATCCTAAAAACTGAGTCGACTGGCCAATAGGGTAGTTTCCATGGTCAAAATAATTACATTTTATTTAGTACGTATTTTAGATTATAAAAAAATTTTGGACACGTATTTTTTTTTTTTTCGATTAAACAAAAAATAACAAAGATATAGCCCATTAAAGTTACGTGTGACGTCACCCCGTGCGAAAAAATGCAGCACGGCGTGACGTGTAAATAAATAAATATAAATACAAATACCAATATGTTTATTGCCTCAGAAAGGTAAAAACAGATCACTGGACTGCCAGAGTAGTGCCCAGGGTCAAAATAATTACATTTTGTTTAATCCGTGTTTTAGAGTTTAAAAAAATATTGGACACGTATTTTTTCTTTTTTCGATTAAACAAAAAATAACAAAGATATAGCCCATAAAAATTACGTGTGACGTCACCCCGTGCGAAAAAGACGTTACAGGCTATATCTTTGTCATTTTTGGTTTATTTTACAAATAAAAAAATACGTGTCCCTTATTTTTAAATAATCTAAAAGACGGACTAAATACATTTTTTACGGTAACTAGCCTATTCTCAGTCAGTAAACGGCGATACAAACTTGACAATGCCGTCTCTAACAGTTTCACTACTCCGTACACTTTAATAGTAGCTTAAAACTTGTAAAGAACTAAACATATTCCGTAGTAACAGGGTTTCAAACATTTACCTTACATTGTTTTGGAAACGTTAGCAATATTTCCTGCTTAGAGTATGCGATTTTTTTCTTTTTTTTAAGTTATCGTCAATTCTTCTTGACGAATTCTATTCTACAATAACGAATGTAACATGACGAAGTAAGGGAATCCTATCAGCATTAATATTTTGGGATTGGATTTTTTTGTTATTATTAAAAAAATGTTTTAGAGGTGTAAATAAATAATCAGTTTGTTTAAAAAGGATGTAATAAAATGTATTAACGATTTATCTTTTTGATTTAGGAAGATAAGTACTAAAATTAACTTTTACTACGTTCTGTTACACTTCCTTATAGGGCCCACACAACACAAAATAGAAATTCAATAGTACATTGTTGGCGACCGAGCGTAGCGAGGTCACTAATTTGAGGGAGTAATTATAGAACTAATTATAGGGCTAATTTAGTATGGAAAGTTAGAACATGGTTCAATAGAAATATGAAAAAACAACTAGGTCAGTTGTTATTTAATAATTTGAAAGCTGCCAGTTGAAAGTAAAACTGGAATAGGGATGAAAAGTATTACTTTCAGCCCGCTCCTCAGGCAACTTCAAACCCACTTTCAGAGTATGAGTAATGAAAAAATTATTCAGCTGCAAAATAAAAATTTAAAACAAAATTATTTTCTATGGGTTCTAGTGGGTTGGGATAATTCCACAGAAACGTCACAAGTTCCAAAGAAACTGATTAAGTCACTTGTTAATGAGGTTGCGCTGAGACTAATAAATAATCAGAATGGCGCGTCGATTGAACCCAATTTTTGTACCAAACAAATTCAATTCTGCATGTGTAATCCCGCATTTCTGATCCCGCAATAAAGGTGCAGGATCCCCCGCTTACAGGATGGTATTCCCTAGTCAAAGTTAAAAATATATCAATACTTTTAATAGTATTGATTTTTCCCATATAAATGAAATAAATGTGTATAGAGAAGCTAAATTATTAACAGTAGCACTGGTTTTACAACTGGTGTTGCTGTTATTACTTTTGCCAAATCTACACATAATATAATGAAAACGTAAAGTTAGTTTTTTCGTTTTTATGTTTTTTTGTTTGTAGGAAGGTAATCTCTGAGAGTACAGGTGCGATTGCTAAAATTTTTACACCGATAGAAAGCTGCTTTATTCCTGAGTGACATAGGCTATATTTTATGTACCTACGCGGGCGAAGCTGCGGGCAAAAGCTAGTATTAAATATAATGTCAGAATATCTAAATACATAAAAAGAGAATCTGACTGACTGACATATCAAAGCACAGCCGAAACTACTGAAAGTAAGAGCGTGAGATTTTGCTCAAAATGTCCTTTTATGACGTCGGCAAGTACTTAGAGAGGATTTTTAAAAATTCGCCCCCTTAAAGGATGAAACGGGGTCCAATTCATACGTAGAAACCTACATTCACGAGGTCACAGCCGCTGGCAGAAGCTAAGTTACGTAATAAGAGATATAATTTTTCGGGCTTTTGGATCAGAATGGCTGCCCCGAAACTTACAGTTTAAAACATAAGAAGGACCGGATATATTAAGACGTTTATTTGTTTCGAAAAGCTGAAACCAAAACCTGTTGATACAAATACCTAATCGTTAGCTAATATAATGAAACGTTTCCGCACGCCCATGTTGTCTCTGTAAATACAATCATATCTGTTGCTGAAACAATATTTTTCTAGCAAACGGATAACTGTTGGACAACAGAGAATCTACTATGACTAAGACCACCTCGGTGTTCCCTCATACATTTCCATCGGGAGCTGCGGGTGCAGTTTGACTCACTGTCCCGGACTGATGTTGATCCGATCCTAATGGGTCTCGTCCCGTATTGAAGAACGGTTTCCTTATACGTCTAAGAGTTCGACTTGCCACCATCTCGGGTCCAGATTGATGGGCTGATGGATGTCCCTATGCGTTTCTGGATCTTTTTAGGGGGTTAGAAGAAGAGATTGGAAGTTTACCACATCTATGTTGCCGCTTTATGGATGATCAGAGGCTCACCTATGTTATGCTCTTGTTAATATCGTCCATTAAACAGTGAATGTGTGTGTGTGAGATTTTAACGATAATGTTCGTAAACATGAATGGCTAAGACATAGGAGTTTGTCATACATGTGTACCCATATATGTACGTCATCTGAAGCGAGTAGCGCTGGATCCACTTAAAACTTAAACACTTAAAAACTTTGAAAGTTTTTGCCATAAAGCTGTTCTCGTCATAGATCATACATTTTTGATGAGAAAGATTTCATATAACAGGCAGTATAAAAGTAGAGTTTTATTTTATACCCAAAAAAGATGCAAATTAAGTAGACCATCCTCAAGAAACATATTTGGGCCGTGGTTGAAGGCTATGGTCTGGAGCGAGGAGAAGTGACAGGCGGCCGCCTCCTTCTGCGAAGCAGTAATGCTAGCCATGGAGGCGGCCGCACGCGTGAGGCTTCCTCATGCCCCTACCGCCGGGATACCGACCCCGATTTCCATCCACTAGAGGCGTGTAAGCTCACCGTCGAGCAGTCGGACCGAGCCCGAGTCGTGGGTAGCGCATAGGGGTCCAGTAGGGTCGAAGCCTTTTGGGGTCTTGGGTTGTGCCAAAGATTACCCTGAGGCCATGGAACGAAGGCAAAGAAGGAACTTAGGAACAGGTTTTAGTCTATAAAGGTCTGACGCGAAAAATCATTGAATGTTTTCCCATCTAAAAAAAATGTCTAGAAACAATTCTCAATAATAATAATAGGAATTTTAATCAGTTACGATAATTATACCAGCGACTGAACATCATTAGAAGGAATCCCGCTAAAAACTCTTTAGATGAGTTTTTTTGTTGTTAATGATTTTGGCTTGGATACCGAGTCCTTTAAGCCATTACATAAGTTAATTAAGTTTCGATCAAGAAATTATAAAAACATATTGTATAATATATCTTGCGATAAAATCGGCTTTTAGGTGCAAGCTGCTAAAATTAACTTGGTTGGCTGGGGTGCCTGATTTGAGTCTCGACTTTGATCGATCGAGCAAACAGTCCGAGTAAATAAGAAACCGCAAATAATGATGGATTGTGAACGAAAACATTTTATTGGCAGTAACGAGCTTACGTTAATAATAGCGGTTTCTACATTGATATCTAGATTTTTTTTAACAAGCAACACTGTAGCTTTTATACTAAAATACTATAGTACATTTTAATTATTACCTCCACTTTTTTTCTAAGATAGATTTTTATTGAGCATAGATAAATTTTTCAAATTAGGTGCTTGTGTCCAGATTTTGGGCATCATTTTATACATCATACAATTCGCCTGCTGCGGTCTTCCCATCCTATTATAATTTATGTGTCTTCAAGGCTAGAGTGAATAGGCTCTTAATAAAATAGTGCGTCTCACTATCAACGATTGCATCACTGCTTACCATCAGGTGGGATCGCAGCCAAGCACTAGTTTATATCAGATTTGCAGAATCCTCAATGTGACTTGTCAGTATATCTCGTTCTGGTATTTCTCGGAAATTCAATTTCGGTATCTTCTTCTTCTTCCTGCCCTTATCCCATATTACCTAGGGTCGGCGCAACATGTTTTTTTCTTTCATTCTGTCCTGTCACCCGTCAAACCTTTCTTTTATATCACTCCTCACACAATCTATCCATCTTTTCTTCGGCCTTCCTCTTCCTCTCCATCCCCCTACATGTATACTAAGAACTCTTTTAGTAATATGCGCTTCATCTCTCCTTTTCACATGACCATACCAAGACAACCGATTACCTTTCAACTTTTCAGTCACCGGTGCCAAACAAACTTCCCTTAATAAACTAATTTCTCACTTTATCCACTCTCGTCACACCACACATCCATCTCAACATTCTCATCTCCGCAACATGCAATCTTTTTTCATTCAATTTCCCCTAATTTGATACCTTACTGCCTACCTTTTGTTTCTGTAAACTTGTATTTTACACTATTACCGTCAAACAAAATTGGATAAATTAAATACAGACAGTATAATTTTAACGTGAAACCTTTTACTTTTGCTTCTATTCGCCCTGTTTGTAAGTATTTTACAATATTCTTGAATTTGCATTTTAATTGGACGAATCGAAAATACTTGGAATTGTATATCTTCTATACATCTATACATATAAATAAAATTGAAGCGTCTTTTTGTAATATTGAAATAACTCCTTTTACTACATACATATATTACATATGAATATATAAAGGTACATACACCAAAATAACATTTTTTACAATTTTTGTCTGTCTGTCTGTTTCTCCTGGCTAATCTCTGAAATTGCTGGACCGATTTTGACGGGACTTTTTTTGGCAGGTAGCTGAGATAATAAGGAGTAACATAGGCTACTTATATTTAAAAAAAAATAATTCAAAATCCTGTAGTTCACGCGAACGAAGTCGCGGGCACAGCTAGTACTAAATAATTTGACTGATATGTTTATTTATATACAATTTATGGTACATAAAGATAATAAATAATACAATGGGAACCTTAAACTAAAAAATAGTGGCCCTAGAAAGAGCACATGAAGGAACACTCCCTCTCACTTCACTCTAGACACAAAATATATAGGTCAATGTACATACAAAGCGCGTTCGAGCAACGCACACAAAGACACCGCTCACAGACACGATGTCTAGGGAGCGTCTTGGATCACTCATCAAACAGTTCCGGCACAAACGCTCATTAGTGTGCGTCCACCGAGGGTAGGTATAAAAAGTGAAGTACATATGTACATGAGATTGTCTTCTGTACCTATCTATTTTGTGCTCTAGAGGTGGGAGAATTAATTTGATGATTTCCTACTTCACAAAAAACACTAGTCTAATGCGAATCGGACTCGTACAGGATTAAAACATTAAAATCGAGCAAAAATGCCAACAAAATAACGTTTAATTTATGCGTAGAACCACCTTTAATTTTCAAATTTATTTTTTGTCGTTGTAGCAACAATAGAAATACGCGTTCTGTGAAAATTTCCTCTGTCTACATTTTAAGGTTTATAAGATACAACCCGCTAACTGACGGAGGGATGCATGAACAGACAAACCCTAAGGGCGAGTTGCACCATTTAACTATAACGATAACAAAGCCGTTAACAGTTGTCAAATCGTCGAATTGACCAATAGGCGGCCGTTTCACAGCTGGTTATGGTTTGGTTATCGTTATAGTTAAATGGTGGAACTTACCCTAAAAAGAGAAGACATTAAACACTTATATACTCCGTCCTGATACTTTCTAGGCAAGCTTGCTCCATTGCATCGTCGGCCCATCATCGCTTACCATCAGGCGAGATGATGGTCACGCGTACCTATGCATAATAGAAAAAAATACGATGGAAAACACATGTGAAAATGTAATATCGTAGGGGCACAGCAGGGTACAGCTACTGGTGCCATGGACTGTAGGGGCCCAGCAGAGTTTCGACCCAGCTGGGCCCCTAAAGTAAGACCTACCCTACAGTCCAGCCTACTGGGGCCATGCGTTCTGTAAAAGAGAACCACGGGGCCCTGGAACGAAGACAAAAAAGGAACAGGAGTTGGTTTTAGTCAGTAAAAGTCTGACAATATCTTCCGCTCCGCCCAAGAGCGCGGAGATGTCATTGATGTTCCTGCCAAAAAAAAGGGATAATGTAACAATAGGGAATCTATTCTGGAATTCAACGACAGAACATTTCAGTAATCAGCTCTTGCAGACATAAACAGAATGCCAAATGTATTTGGTTTAGTTACAACACAAACAATAGGATTTAACGCTGAAGACGTGTATTTTATTTATTTATTCTTCGTTGCGAGACTAATTAAAACTTGGCAATGTGTTTT
Source organism: Mythimna albipuncta (assembly GCA_929112965.1). Lineage (NCBI taxonomy): Eukaryota > Metazoa > Arthropoda > Insecta > Lepidoptera > Noctuidae > Mythimna > Mythimna albipuncta. The sequence continues at coordinate 7,117,976 of OV815974.1, read as the reverse complement.
GGTATTGTATGTTGTGGTGGACTGAGAAAATAATCTTTTTTATTCATTCTTCATCAACATCATTTCAGCCGAAGGATATCCACTGTTGGCCTCACCCAAGTGTTGCCACAACGAACGGTCCTGTGCATCTAGTATCCACCGCATTCCCGCGACTCTCACCGGGTCATCGGTCCACCGCCGGTTGGGCTTTTTTTAGTAAATAATAATTAATATAAAATAATTATGGCCTCATCTGTTTTAAACTAACGAAAAAAAACTGACGTGTAAAATGTTTTAAGCTATTGCATAGCTTCTATCGCGGGCCTTGAGCGTGGAGACCGAATCCAGAAATTCCGTAACGAAAATAACCTAACACCCCCCACTCATGTGTTGTTTTTGAGTGTGGTGACCGATAAGAAAACAAATGAGTGAACAATCAATCAAAATTAAACTCAATGTGTGAAAGTGTAACTTCAATTAATATCAAAGAAAAAAAAACAAAGGAAAAAAATACTGCATAAATAAAATAAATAAATAATTATAATTGCATAAGTTGATAAAAATGCTATGCAATAGCTTTACCGCGGCAGTCCCCGAGTGCCACACGTCTTTTTTTTAGATTGCCCGTATTCCAAAGCTGTACTGACACTTTCGGATATAAAAGAAGTTTCTAATAACAGACAAAATTTCCTTCATATGCTCCTTATACGGATAGTTGACGTCGCCTTCAGTTCTGGAGCCATAAGCTGCAGGATTGTTCCAAAGAGTCACTGTGGCCCTAAAATGTGAAGGTAAACTGAAGGTGAAGAACACAGAGGTGGGTTTTAGACTTTTAGTCAGTGGGGGGGCTGAGCGACGGAAACTCAAAAAATAAGTAGGTACACACACACAAAGGATCGTATATGAGGGAACGAACATTCTCACGCCCCAGCCGCCATGACAGAAAACACCCCGGGCATCGGGAATCGTGGAGTGATTTCCGGCCACTAGCAGGCGCGGGCTTGCAGACGACAAGCAATGGGTAGGTCACCGTTCGCTCGCCCTATAAGGACCGAGCCCGAGACGTCGACGACGCGGCGCATAGTGGTCCACGCGTGCCTCAAAAAGATGTCGCCAAATCGTAGAGGCCCAGCAGGGCCTCAAGTCTGCTATTACAATAGTGTCAGAATGGTCTATCATTGATTTCATAATCGTTGATTTTGACAAGTTTTGATAATCTACTAATATAATGGCGTCATTATGACTTTCCGATGGTCAACTACTGACTCTCCATTGAAAGAAATGGCATAGAATGGTAATCTCGTACATAATGTCAAATGAATATCTGACGTATGGCCGTAATCTGCAAAAATTTTGACAGTTCCTTTGATCAGTGACCTACCATAAGACGTCATTGCGCAGTTAGTGTTTTTAATAAGCTCGGTATTGTCATTGTACCACAATTCTATTACAAGATCATTGACCGATCAATGGTCGATCATTCAAAATGACAATGGGATCGTGTTGGAGTGACATATTTATAAAAATAGCAGACTTGGGCCCCAGGACCGATGCTTGCTAGAGCTATGGGATTACTTCTGAAAAGGATTTACTCGTAGTCCTGGAATGCAAAATCCAAATGAAGGAACATAGGACTGGGTTAAAGTCAGTAAAAGTCTGACACGCCCTCTCGCTCCATCCTAGAGCAGGAGAAGTCAAAGGTTGATATCACACCTCAAAAAAAAACTATAGGTACCTAATCACAAACAGCTTTTGATATTCTCATAAGACTATTATTATACATGTAGGTTTCAATTGAGAGGTATTCGACACATTTCCATATAAATCAAATTCAAACAATAGATATTTAATTAATATTTATTTCATCATTCTGTAATCCTCGTACATAATAACTCCAGTCTCTTTGTTTTCATAATTTAATATGAACTCACTTCGTCGCTTTCAAACAAACCCAACTTTCCGACAACACCTAAACATGCATCATGTTTTATAGCAAATTAAACTCTAAAAACTATAAACTTAGACACAAATTCAAACGCAGCATATAAATCTTTGGTATAGATACTTCAGTAAGCAAAACAGAATCTGTCACTAGCACGCGACAGAATCTAACAGAGAAAAAAGAAAACCGACCTTATCCTTATACAAGTAAGTCTCAAAAATCATTGAGCTGTTACAAAGTGGACAAAGGCTGTATGTTTGAATTTAGAATACGAGATAATTTATTAAATGGAGCATTAAGTTAAGCAAACTATGCATTGATTTCATAGTTTTAGGGCTTTTTTTATTAAAAATTATAATCTAAAAATTAATCGACTATAATAATTAATCGGCAATAGACAACGGTCATGTAGATGCTTGAATATGTGCCAATGGATTAAAATTATTTTTAATTTAGTAATTCAAGAAATCAGAAAATTACAGGCACTTTTGAATTGTCAAAATGTCGGTCAGCCAAAAAAATGAAGCTTAATAGCACGATCCAAAGCGGATCTCTATGGAGAAGAACGTGACACTCTTTTAAACTTTTAATTTATTATGAGTTACATAAATCTTTGTTACACATTACTTGTTGCTTCTATTATGTGATCACAATTTAGATAAGTAAAAACATTTAAACAAAGTAGTAGTAAATAATTAGCAAGTAGATATCCATAGATCCCCATAAGAAAGTTCAAATTCGATAGCAATCCATAGTTTAGGGCTTATTTAATTTAAAAAAAAAATATAATTAAATAAAACGACTTGCAATACACAACGCTCATGTCAATACTTGAACATGTGCCAATGGATTAAAATAATCTCGAATACTAAATTTAAGTATCCAAAGATCCCTACAGAGAAAACCAATCTTGTCGTCATAAAAATAAATCATAAAACGATTGGAATGTTACGAAGCGGACAGTTATTAGTCAACCTCAACCTACTGTTCCGGACTGAATTTATGATTTTGTGTGAAAATCATCCGTTCATAAATTGAAGCGTGTCAGTTGCAGCCATAGACAATGGCCGCCATTTTACGCTTGTTCCGTTCACACACGACCTCTTTTGTAGCGGCTTAATCCATTGAATTATGCTCTCGTGAGCATTTAGTCGAACTTTGTATAAAGTTTATGAGCGAAGTCTGAATAGGAGTATGATGTGGATGAGGATTTATATTTTATTATACCGTCTCATTCATTTAGTTGAGATCTTATAAACGGTATAATATGTCGACATCTTAATTCATATGAAAAGATAGACACACGTATTATTTGTAAGTTAAAAAAATACTGCCTTCATTACCTCATCGTTTCAGTCGAAAGACCTCTTCTGGTGGACATGGGCCTCCCCCAAGGTTTGCCACAACGACCGGTGCTGTACATTCGAATTCCCTTCCGTCGGATTCCTGTAGTTCTCACCAAGTCTTTGATCCATCTTGTGGAAACCTTGAGTCAAGGGCGGACAATTGCCAGACATTAGAGGGTCATTCTTTCGTTGTGCTTATCATTGGAGGTGGACCTAACTGCAATAAAGCAAGCGAGTTAGTAATCACAGTGAAATTGTAAAAAAAATAGTTAAAACCGTTCGTGTTCAATTATGTAACCTGTATATTACGGCCCGTAAACTGTACAATGGGATTCTGTCAAGTTGTTACTCATTGTCTTTACGTTGGCACAACCTACACTCCGTTCAAAATAAGTTCAACCGATTTCTTCTCTTCCTTCTTTTCACAGAATATTTCACACATGGTAGCCCAGAAATGGGCCACGATTAGACACGCCTGATGGTTTCGGCTGCTTCCTTTGCTTGTATTACTGCTTCGCAGAAGGAAGTGTACGCCTCCCATTCCCTCTTCTTCCATGCCACGGCCCGCACCAACATCGATTGCGAGACATCCTCACCGACTCCTATCCTGCTGCCCAATTAAGCTACACTAAAGAGGTAAAGTTCGTGTTATTATTTTTTTTTTGTTTGTAGGAGGTAATCTCTGAAAGTACTAGTCCGATTGCTAAATTTTTTTCACAGATAGAAAGCGATTTTATTTCTGAGTAACATAGGCTAGACAAGAATATTTGATGTACGCGGGTGAAGCTGCGGGCAAAAGCTAGTACCAATTAACACGCATTCTACTGCTCTTGTCCTCACATTTCGTCTCTAAGAAATAAAGCTATTTTAACGTAATAATATTCCTCTTAAGATTTCTCTATATTACGGAAAATCTAGTTTAAGCTTGTCTTGCCATTCGCCCCAGCTATAATTGACGTAAAGTAAGACCCTCGTAACACCGTTTTGCATTGCCAGTAATTTTAGGTATCATGTTATGAATGATTTGTCTGTCTGTCCAACTATAAATACTCGTCTATATTTACTTTATGAATCTAGACAATCCGTTCTTTCTCTTATAGAGAAGGCCTGAGTTCCTGTAGTGGGAACGATATAAGGCTGATTATGCTTATGATATTATTATGCTTCAGTAGGTCCTTCTTTTGTCGTCACTCCTTGGTTTCACATAATTATAAGGGTTATTTTTAAAACACTGGCACTTTTGACTATGTTACCACCATCATAAATCTTTCTGTATTAGTCCAACAGGCCAATAACAGGTGGCCTCCACCTTTTTCTTGGTCTGGTAGGATCAATTTGTACCAGAGTCGATTTTCAGTGATTTTATTTGCCACTAGCGGCTTCACCCGCATGGTCGTAGAAAAATATCCCAAAGGAACATACTCCCGGGATAAAAGTATAATAATAATATTTTTTTTTAAATAATTTACAATTTGTATTATAGGAGTCCCTGACGCCTGCGCTAGCAGAAACTGTGTTGCAGGTGTTAGTATCTTCCCTACAACAAAGTGACTTTAATCTTACGTCAGACAGAGTGTAGAAAGAAAATGTTCATGAGAAAGAAACAAAAAAAAAGACTTTTTTTGAAAACTATAGGTAGACAAACATGCTGCTATGTGTGTGTGTGTTTGTGATGGTGTGTATATATAGTATCATAAAAGCTATTCCAGGCCATGGTCTACCCATAAGCCGAGTTTCATTAGCAGTTCAGCCGTTCGAAGGTGAAGAAGTAACAAAAATAAAAATACACACTCAATTTTTCATCTTCATTTATTTATGTGAAGAAAGATCAATCTCGGTAACGGCATTAAAATTACTCATGCCCTCGCGACCCCTACTCGAAATTTTGTCAAAGGAATCGGCAAAGAAAAACAAATCAGCGACAAAAAGCCATGTACTTACGCAAGTATCTTTTGCTTGGGGAACGGATGTCGTGTCAATGACGTGAATTTCAACTTTGCTGGTAACACCATGTGTTTCTCCTGCTGCGCTTCTACCACGCGGGCCCAATGCGGGATGTCACATGTCTTCGAATTTTTGGTTCTAAGACTTGCCGGCTTCCTACCGATGTTTTTCTTCACCGTTTTGAGAGCAGTGGTGATGAAATAAATTACACAAAGTAATGCGCCCGGCTGAGTTTGAACCCGCGCCCTATAACTCGTAAGTTGGGGTAGCTACCATTCGGCCACCACTCGACTCACTCAAGTTTTATGACATAAAAATCCTCCTGGCTGAATACCGATCACAGTGGCCAATCTCAACAGAGATTAATAATAATAAGATTCCACAATAATAATATAATAATAATATTCCACAACTATCACACAACGCTGTCTAGTCCCAAGCTAAGCAGAGCTTGTGTTATGGGTACTAGACAACTGATAAACATACTTATATATTTCTAAATACATACATATTATAGATAAATTACACCCAGACACAGAACAAATGATCGTGCTCATCACACAAACATTTGTCCTGGGTGGGAATCGAACCCACGACCTCCGGCATAGCAGTCAGGGTCACTAACCAATAGACCAACAGGCCAGTCTGTTCATAAGCATGTGCACAAACACAGGTGTACTTTTTGTACCTTTACCCTCATAGTCCAATAGAACTGTGTCAGATTGCTGACACGATCGGAGAGAAACCAGCCCCCTTAGCCAAGTTTCAACCGTTTCTCTTGCGTCGAACGCCCCGAATTGGCCACGCCCCCGACACTTTTGTTCTAACCACGTGACTGAGCGTTTTGCGATTGCAGATTATCAACTTGGCTAGGGGTACAGGCACAAAACCAATGGCTTTACGTGTTTTTTGAGACGGGTGTAACACACCACCAACATACATGAGATAATAGACATCTTAAAAAGATACTATCACATAAGTATGACATATAAAGACGCCGAACTTTTTTCAAAACTACCCGCGTCATTTTTACGACCGGATACCGGAAATTATTTAGAAGTGATTTTGACGTATCGAAAAAGAATCCGATGCGTCAATGTCACTTTCACTTTATTTTGTAAGAGACAAAACTAGATTAATTGGTTACCAAGAGATTCTGGCGGGATTTTTTTTAATAGCGTATAAAATAAATGTAATATAACTAGCGCTTGTCTGCGATCCCACCTGATGGTAAGCAGTGATGCAGTCGTTGGTCGAGAACCGCATTAGTTTATTAATAGCTTTAGCCCTGAAGACAGCTTCTTTTAGAGAAAAGAAAACAAAGTGACTGTATTTCGCATCAAAAACTAATTACTTTACAATACACTTACTCGAAAACCCGCTCTTATCCCTACCGCTTTTAGGCACGCAATTTACCATTTTCCGCACTAGTGTGGAAAAGCGCGTGAGCTCGCCCCCGCAATAATTTATTGTATTTATCTTCACCTACGGATGAACCCCGTTTATTTATTTCTCTATAAGTGTATTAAGGACGTCGTTTGATGCATGTGGCTCCATGAAACCCTCGCCTGCGGCACGAGCTAATTCTGCCTCGATCGCTTGACTAACTGTGTCCACTTGTATCAAAATGTACCACTCTAAACGTGACACTGTTCAATAGGCCAATTACTTTTGCGAAACCATAACAAAAAGAAAAAAAGGCATACTAACCAATTCGAACCGTTAGTCAATATTTAACCACTGAAGTATTGATTAACTAAGTAACACAGTTTTTCTTAACACTTGAACTCTGCGGCATGACTTAACTTGTTATAGGCATATTAACCTAATTCTTTGCTAGTCAAACAATAAAGTTAACGATAATGTACGACGATGTAGCGTTTGTTCGAAGTCAGAAAGTTTTAGCACTGGGGAAAATATTAATGTCTTGGCAATATATTACTTCAGTATTTTTTCTGTGTAACATTATTTCAATTTTTTAGCTTTGAATAAAAATGGACATCGCGTTTTAAAACAATTGAGGCAAACACCAAAGAAATCAAACGCAATCAGTTATTTTAAACATATCCCAATGTTCAACAATTACCCAGCAGCCAGAAATAGCAACAGTTATTTCAGCAGACAAAAGTTTCAAAATACCAAAAATACCCGAACTGTTCCGAATCGTTCCACTCTTGGGACAACTAGTTCAAAGTATACCAGTATACGAGTACCCCGAGCCACTATATATCACATTCTAAAGTTTATTTTAACAGTAGTACGATGATAAAGTGGGATAGTTGTCGGCAGCTCTTACTAGCTAATAAAGTTAACTGAGATTTACTCAAGCGCTTTCAGAGCATCGCTAGACTATTAATTTCCTTAATTAATATTTTAAGTTTGAATAAGAAATAATTGAATTTGGATAAATTAGGATGCTAGGATTCGTAAGGTTTAGACCCAAGGCTTTGGGGCTTTACGATAGAGTTACCGCGGCCTTGGAACACAAAGAGCAACTGAAGGAACACAGGTGGATTTTAGACAGTAAAATACTGACACGCGCTTTTGCTCGACCCAGAACCGGAGAAGTCATTTAATGATTTTACTCTTCTTCTCTTCCTACACACAATAATGATAGATTAAAAGTATTAGCAGTACCTTTGTACTAATGTCTATTATTTATTTAACCAGAATGACAAAATACCAATTACACTGATTGCAATAGGTACAAATTATGTAAAACACATTAAAAAAATATTAATAATATATAATCAGATAATACAACTAAACCTTTAATTCAGTCTTCTCGCAAATTGCCAGACGTTCAGTCAATATCTCCTTCCATTCATCAGCGAATAGATCTAGTCTAGGACTGATTCAAGGAGAGCGTTCAGTGCGGTTAACATTCGCGGAATAGGTGACATACGTCGTGCAACCATACGGCATCTTGGCATTACAAATAATTTATTATCTTATATATAAAATTCTCGTGTCACAGTTTTCGTTGCCATACTCCTCCGAAACGGCTTGACCGATACTCATGAAATTTTGTGAGCATATTGAGTAGGTCGGAGAATCAGCCAACATCTATTTTTCATAATAAAAAATAAAAAAATTAGGCGGTACGAAGTTCGCGGGCACAGCTAGTGTATTATAAATGCAAGCATATACAACTTTTGACTGACTGGCTTGTTGTTCTAGTAGTTAGTGGCCCTGACTGTTATGCCAAAGGTCGTGGGTTCGATTCGCACCCAGGACAAATGTTCGTATGATGAGCACGATCATTTGTTCTGTGTCTGGGTGCAATTTATCTATAATATGTATGAATTTAGAAATATATAAGTATGTTTATCAGTCGTCTAGTACTCATAACACAAGCTCTGCTTAGCTTGAGACTGGACGGCGTTGTGTGATAGTTGTAGAATATTATATTCTACCACTTATAAATCGTTATTGTTATTTGGTTTTACTTTTAAGGTGTATGCGCCACGTTTGACGTAAATAAACTATTTTTCGTTCATTTTCTATTATCTGTTTCTATATTTGTGTACCAACAGCGTAACTAGTAAAATAAATAAATAAATTACACATCCGAAATAGGGTTATTTGGTTCTAATTCTTCATTTGTGTAATTTTATGTTATTTTCGTACCAGCGCCAGTGAAAACGGTTAGTTTTAGGTTAAACTACAAAAGTTTAACCTAAATATAATCGTTTTCACTTCTCTATGAATATCTACTAGTTGTAAGTTTCAAATATGTACCCCTAGCCAAGTTGCTAATCTGCAATAGTTAAAGCTTCAAATGGACGGGAATGACGTCGTCTTATCGCTCAGTCACGTGGTCAGAACAAAAGAATTGGCGGCAAGGTCAACTCGAAGCGTTCGGCGCAAGCGAAACGATTGTAACTTGGCTAGGGGGGCTGAACCAATTGTTGAAAATCCATAGGTAAGTGATTTCAATAAATTCTTAATTCAAGTATAAATTCTGAATTCGAATTTGGGCTTTGTAGTAATGCTTATAGCAAGGAATAACAATATTTTTATTTATTTTATTATAATTAAAGAATAATGACACGAGCTTTAAATTTAAAAAAAGAAAACATTTACTTGGCGGCCTTATCACATTCCGTGATTTCTTTCAGGGAGCTTGAAATGGACAGATTTTCTCCACGTCTTGGACATCTGTTTTTAATTAAAACCGTTAATAAAATAGCAGGACCAAGAATTTCAAACCCGAAATTCGACCATGACAGTCCTAGTTAAATTCGTTTGCTCTATATCCCAGTATAATTACATTCCGTCCGGCTATACGAGTTCAGAGCTATTAGTAATTCAGTTGTACCGCGGTAGGCACACTTTGGGCACATCGTTTATAATACCTACCTGAGTATTGGTCTTCAATGTGTGTGTAGGGTCATACATGTACACGTTGTTTTCTGTGTGCGTAAGGTCTGAGCACTTCGTATTATAGAAAATAGTTTACGCATATTACATTAAAGTGCACATTGCTTCTGAGTAGAAGAAATTCTTAATTCTTTACTAGCTGACCCGGCAAACTTCGTACTGCATAATAGTCCTTTTAGCTAAGCTGTCAAATAACGCCATCTACGGGCATAATTAATTTAAAAATTACATTTTAATTAAAGATGGCGTTGTATTAGATTTTTTTTTCGTGTTTTTTTCCAGATTTTCTCACCGTTTAAACTTTTCCTGGACTTCCACTAATATTTCAAGACTAAAATTAGCCAAATCTATTCAGCCGTTCTTGAGTTTTAGCGAGACTAACGAACAGCTATTCATTTATTATAAATTATATTTATATATATATAGATAGATAGATAGAAGATAAAAGATTGTACTTACCTATAAAGAAAACGATGCTGAAAAAGTATGAAACAAGATTTTCAGTATGCTGAAATAAACAAGGTAACTGGAAAAACCACAACAGAACACAAAGAAAAGCCGCAGTCACACGTTATAGGTACCAACCGAAACACTTTTCATTTTGTCCAGTTCTGCCGTAGTCGGGTATAAAAAAAACTTAACCATGAAAGGGAAGGGAAGGCCTTTAGTATGGGACGCTACTTGTGTCGATAATCTTGCGCCTTCACATCTTCCTAGCTCGTCATGTCGTGCTGGTGCTGCCGCTGCGGCTGCGGAGAACCTCAAGCGGCGGAAATATAACAACCTTGTTGGAAGTTATATTTTCGAACCGTTTGGTGTTGAAACTCTCGGATTTTGGGGTCCGAGTGCTCACAAGTTGACACTTTGCGTGACACAAAGGCTGGCTTTTACCTTGGATAGAGGACAAGCATTGCCATACAGCGTTGCAATGCCGCCCGTCTTTTGGGCACATTACCAGTCGACAGCGATGTGGAAGAGTAGGATAATTATTAAGTTGTTTATAAGTGTAGATAATTAATTAATTTAAAAAAAAACTACTCGTTGAATTTGAAAAAAAAAACATTAATTGTGCACATGAATTTATTAAAGGCTCAACTCACAGCGGCATAAAGTCGAAGCATTGCGACACATCATGTTTTTCGCCTATAACTTATTGACCTCTATCTTCTTCGCGTGTCGATGGTAAAACTATTTTTTTTTTACCAAATTTTTTGCTTGGCTCAATATTTGGCCACGACAATGCCGTTTACTGACGCTGTCATTAGTTACCTACGGGAACAGGTAATAGGGCACATGATGATAGGTGAGACATCAGAGGTTTAGAACATAACGCCTAGTAGTCAGCGCTTACGACTAAGAGAAAAACGAGGAGTGTTAGGATGACTATGACAGCAAAAACTAAGCTACTAAGGACTAAGCGTTTCGCCTCGTCGTTTATACCGCGTACGTCGAAGGACTGGAACAGTCTGCCTTCTGCGGTCTTCCCGTCCGATTATAATTTGGGTGTCTTCAAGGCTAGAGTGAATAGGCTCTTAATAAACTAGTGCGCCTCACCATCAAAGACTGCATCGCTACTTACCATCAGGTGGGATTGCAGACAAGCACTAGTTTATCTAAATTAAAAAAAAACTTCTTGACAGATTCGTTAAAATTAGATACTAATAGTGTGTCAACCGTCTGCCGTTGCTTTGCATTTCGTAATCTGTGGTTTGGGTACATATTTTGGCACTTAGCCGTAAGATAAGTAGCATGTGTGGAGAAAATTGATGTTTCGTTGAATTGTTCTAACTAATGGTGCTGTTTACGTTGTATTTTAGATGGTAACTACATAAATAATACAAGAACTTTGAAAAGAAAACAAGAGGCTCTACCACGAGTTCTAAACGCGATCCATGTTTCCGACCTAAACTGTTAAATGGATCGAGCTATAAACACTATTTTTAGTATATAATATGCGAAATTGAATATAGTCTGTTCAGAATCAGTACCGTGTTACACAATCGTTTCCAATATATTTACACCATGTTATATTTTCTCCCAAAAGTATTCAAAAAGGTCACAAGTTTTACACCACCGACACCCCCCCCCCCCCCCAAAAGCTTCTTTTTGAGGCCGCCTCAAAAAGAAGCTTGAAGCGGTTTTTTTTTGTGGCCCGTGTGCGGGGACATTAAGTGCATCACAGGTCACGGCAGCTCATAGCGTCCATCAAATGTTGCCATAACTAGAGATTCTGTGCTTCTCGCATCCATCGAATTCCCACGGCCCTCCTCAGGTCATCGACTTTTGGAAGGCCTTCCAACGTTGTCTTCCAGTACACGGGAGCCACACCAGAAACTTTAAAAAAAGTTATTAACAAAATTATGCAAAGCTTACCGATAGGGTCTTTTGGTAAAGATTTTTTAAGACAATATATCTGTTATGATGGGTGTCTTAACAAAAATATTGCCTGATTATAGTTAGGTACAAAGATTTTCAGTTGCCTAAAGGTTTAAAATCATCAAATAACTCACACACAAAAAGCTTTCATTTGATTGCCATGTCAGACAAAAAACTCGTCCTAGTATAAGTACCTATATAAAAACCATCCATAAATGTTGGATACCTACAAAACTAAGAATCTTTAAAACAAATCTTGAACTTCACTTGAAAAATACAGTAGAAAAACTATGAAATATTTTTTATAATTTATTTTCGAATAAAAATAGCAGTGTTTCGAATATCATTACTAAAGGTAATAATTATAAACTTGCGAAAACGATCGACGGTCGTTCGGTCGGTCATTACGATTCATTTTCACATAGTACCGTAACAATGATAATCAACTTTTGATATTCCAAAAAAGCCTTACAAAACTGACTACTAAGTTACCTATTCAGCCTCGATGATAAATTACGCGAGACCACATTATGATCCGGTATACGAAAGTAAATTACGCCTAAGTGACGTAGGTATATGAGAATGGGGCATAGAGCAGAGAACAACACGGCAGCAGTGGTGGCTAGAGACGCCATTTCATATCTATCTAGTTAGCATAAGCATAATCAGCCTTATAATGGTTCCCACTGCTGGGACACAAGCCTTCTCTCCTCCTCCACCACGCGAAACTAGTGAAAAAATCTACATATATTATGATATCTACCAATCTGGGTAGATATCGTAAGACTCTAGAACATGCCGATTTCTTCACGAAATTTTCCTTCACCGTTTTAAGAGCAGTAGTGATGCAATAAATTAGACAAAGTAAAGTGCCCAGCTGGGTTTGAATCCGCGACTCGTACGCCGGGGCAATTAGCACTTGTGAAAAGTTTTAATTGCCCGAACGTACGAGTAACACTTATCACACTAATATTATAAAAGTAAAGCTTTGTATGTATTTGTATGTTTCTTACTTTTTCACATTCAAACGTGTGACTGGATTTAAATTAAACTTGGCACTCAAGTAGACTATTTCCTGGAATATACACAGGGTACTTTTTATTTTGGAACTATGTTCCCTTGGAAAAACTTTACGCGAGTGCGAAATAGAAAATAAAATAAAGATCTCTAGTAAGCGCGACACTTAAGAAAGGCTGAACCGATTTGGTATTTTTTGTGTACTTGCGATAGTTTAAGTCTCCGGTATGAAAGCTTGAAGGAACGGGATGGGTTTTTTAGTCAGTAAGAGTCTGACACTATCTCCCGCTCCGCCCAAGAGTGGGGGTTGTCATAAGATGATATTTCCCATCGAAAAAAAAAAGTAGTATCTTAAGAAAATAACAATAATAATACGTTTATTTCGTCCATCATAGGATAAAATAACAACGAAAACCAAAACATATTCAATTACAATTACAAAGCTCACATACAAAAAATATTCAGACACGTAATTTGTATTTACGGATTCCGATCCCCGACCCGATGGTTTCCGATTATTGAATCAAAAAAAAAAAACTAGACAAACATTTTTCTTTTTTTTTAAACTTATCTGTCTACTACCTACCTACTACTTCTAGTCTTTAGGAACTACCAAAGTACTGGACCCGCATTAAGCATCGAGCACAACGTTTGGCTGTCATAATTAATATAATAATCACACATCACTACAGGGCTGTCAATTTATATGAATAAACAGTGTTAACCTTTCGAATACCACAATTATTAATAAATATACGAATAGACACATTAGAAAGACAATGAGAGAGCGAACGCCTTCGTTCGCTTGGGGTTTATCTAATGCATTTAACTAGTGTTTGACTGTGATCCCACCTGATGGTAAGCAATGATGCAATCGTTGATGATGAGACGCACTATTAAGAGCCTATTCACTCCAGCCTTGAATACACCCAAATCACAATCAGATGGGAAGACCGCAGCAGGCTAATTGTTCCATTAGATGCCGCCGAAGTGTTTCTTTGCTCTATGACAGGGGGAAACACAGCTCCTTCATTACTGGTTCCGATGCCGGTACTGTTAACGAGGACATCGCATGTCTGTCTATTTACCTGTAACTCGGTGGCATGTAGGAAACAATTCCCCTACTAGGACGTCTTGAAACCATCATAAGAAAGAGACGGAACTATACAAGATGTAAAGCACTATCCCTTTCTTAAAACGGAATTATGTTGGCGTTGGCACGTCGTAGTAGGAAGCAGCTTACGACACAAACAAGTATTTACGTGGAAACAATCGTTTTATACACTGAATGAAAAGGAAACAATTAAATTCTCGCACGGTTTAGTCGACTGAATTCGTGAAATGTAGTTTTGATGTAGTGTGTGTTGTGTGTGGTGCATTTGCAAATAACGGGTTTTTAATTTAGAATAGAATTTTATAACGCAAAAAAAGAATCACAACTTTTTGCACTATGGATTTCTACTTTATACCTACAGCTTTTATTTTTGGATGGTAATATTAGCAATTTTTACTTCTTCATGGTTTTTGTAGAAACCCGAATAGTAAATTATGTATTTCTCTCTTCTTATAAAATAAAATCAGTTTGTGCCTACTAACTGGCATAATTATGTTTATGCTCACAATCTAAAGATTACGTTAAGACTCGAGTCAAAATGACATAGCCAAATAAATTGAATCTAATAATATCAAAAGGGCAATTAATCAAATCATGTCATATTCAGAAGACGTCATTTTCATTCCCTTCGTTAAAATTCGCGGGAAAATAAGGAAGCTCTCAAAATGGCGGCCATAGCGACTGTGTAAGTGTGTACTGGCAATCGGTCTTATGTCAATTTTTTGAAGATTTCACTTTTTAATACCAGTTTACTTATTTACTTACGTTACTATTTTATTTCTTAGCATTTTCTTTCACAATGACATAATACGTATATTTAAGTATGTTTTTTATGTATGTAGGTATGTTTAAAATTGTACACTGGATCCTACCCTCTATTGTGATCTCTCTCTCTATCACTCAATGGTTTGCTGGAAGAAAACTCTTTATCTTTGAGTTTAGCTCGACTATGTACATGAACTCTGATATCCACATATTTTGTAACTTGTCATGGTGTATAATAAAGAATTAAGGAATTTCATACTCCGCAACGTTGAAAAATATCCCATCTCAACTAGATTTAAAATTGGCGCCAGAATCGACTACAGGTCCTATTGTTGATTTATACACCCCTACTTTTTAATGAGTACAAAAAATGGTGCTTTATCTGTACCCGTCACTGATCATATTTTTGTAGTCAAAAGTAGAAAAAACCGAAATCCTAAAATTGACCACGAAAAGGTAAATTCATCATAGAATCAATCAAACATAACAATTGCTAGTAGAAAATACTGCGGGCAGTGTTTTTCCTTAATGATATTTTCATAAATTGAGTGACATTTTGGGACATAAACCAACGCTAATAACTTTGCTGTTTATGAATATTATTTATTGCGTTTTTACTTATAAAATAACTTTTCTAATAAGCCCTTTAAGTATTTGTACTAATTAAAAAATGGTGGTGTATATTTTATCCTTTATCGTTTTTACATTACAAGAAACTCAATTATCAGATGCTTATGCTATATAAATGACGCAAACAAATCATTTTCTTCATTCTGTAAAGTTGTCAAACTTGGGATAGGACCAGTTGCCAAGCCAGTATGCACAGTGTTGTTATTCAAAATTTTTTGACCCACATAATAATAAACGGTCGATGTTCCCTTATCGAATTAACTGCGGAATTCTTAAAAAATACTCTCCCTGATGGCTTATTTATGGTTTGATGATGTTTGGAAAGATTTTATGATGCTGTTTCGTTGTAGGTAAGTATTTTGGGCTGCTAATAGCGGAATGAATCTGGACGCGGCCATGTAATAATTGCTTAGGCTGACAAGTTGGCAATCATGTTTTTATACGTGTCTACCCAAATATATTAAATTAAGAATGTACTTATTTTAAGACTGGTGACTATTTTGGAACTAATTTTGTAAACTAGATGTAGGTACCCTAGATTAATGGTTCAGTAGATACTTTTTATTTTGGTAAGAAATCAACAAATGGCGCCTCCCGCTCTGAGTGGAGCGAGAGTGAGAGCCAGACTTTTACTAACTAAAACACACCTATGTTCCTTCAGTAGCTCTTTGTGTTCCAGTAATTTTTGCAATGTTGTCATGTATATTTGTTGCATACGTAGTAGGCACAATAAGGCAAGAATCTATTTTTTCCTTTTAACCATGAATGGGCTCGCGTTTGACACACCACTATCTAGCTGTTATATGTAATGAGCCATAACACACAGTGGTTTTAAATACAAAACTACTCTTCTGAGTTTTAAACTACCAAGGAACAAGACATGTAAAATAGGAAAACTGAAGTGGAAACATTTTTGCAAACAACCGAAGCAATATCGCTAAAAGCTTTTAAAACCGGTATTTACCACCTAAAATACCATTTCGAAAGATAGAGCACTATTCCTTGTTTTGCAAGTTTACTTGAAAATTTCAAACGATTTGAGTCCGTAGGTGAGGTTTTTATCTCTATTGCCTTGATCACACGTACCGAATAAAAGGGCGAGACAGTAAAACGTTACTCGGCCGAGATAGAGATCGAAGCAAGTTGTAGAGATAAGCGCTCGGCCGGGCACACGGCGCTTTGTTTATACGTACCGAGTATTTGGCCGAGAGCACTGACTCGCCCTTTTACTCGGTACGTGTGATCATGGCATATCGGATGCACAAGACAATTAAAAACTTTCCCGAATATCGCTCCAGCTGTTTCGGAAGAGTTCAATTCGGTTTCGTTTTTTCCTTTTGAGTCATGGACCCTTTTTTTTATGGTGGGAAAAATCATGCATTGACATCCCCCGCCCTTGGGCGGAGCGGGAGATAGTGTCAGACTCTTATTGACTAAAAGACCCACCCCGTTCCTTCTTGCCTTCATACCGGGGCTCGAGCGCCCTTTCGGATAACCCTGGCCCCAGTAGGCTTCGACCCGGCTGGGTCCCTGCTGTTGCTGACAACTCCTTGATGCGCGCGGGAACAGTGCGCGCCGTCGATGACTTGAGCTTGGTCCGGACAGTTACCGGACGGCCGGACAGCGAGCTATGAGTTATGGACCCTAAAAAGCACATAATAATATGCAAATGAGGGAATGAATCTAATAGTTAGAGGTTGCTTTTATTAAAGTAAAGCACTTTGTGTACACTAATCTAGTGAAATTAATGACGATATATAGCACTGGTATGAACCGTGGTGAGAACGGTTAAACATCGTTAAGATTTTATGTTGTTCTAAGAAGTTTTATGAGTTAAATGGGTTGTTTTTTATTTAATATTTGCTAGCAGAACACCCTTATTTTAGTTGTCTGCTAGAAATTGATGTCCGCGATAAGACCCACCACTTACCTATAGATTTAAGTTTATGTAAAATTGTTACTATTTTTGTGTACAATTAAATTTATTCTATTTTATTAAGTATAGTAAAAAACACTCAACGCCTTATGACTTCCAGTCTAACAGTATTCCTAATTCTCTTCTGACAATACTATTTATTTTAAAATTAGAATTATTGTTTTTTTTTTATTTATCTAAACTAGTGATTAACTGAGATTCCACCTGATGGTAAGCAGTGATGCAATCGTTGATGGCGAAGCGCACTAGTTCATTTATTTTATTTATAAAGTGCCATTACTTCTTAAACCATACAAAAAGGTCCTGATAAAATAATCTATACGAGTAGTAGATACCTAATCTAATACTAACTTTTGGAACAATGAACTCATTTAAATACCTGAACATAGTATGTTCAAAAGTAAACAATACCGGTACTAAAATCTCAAAAAAGGAACTCAAACGACCGTGAATAGCTATAAACCTTTTCCTGTCTGAAAGAGTTCCGGTTTCTAGCTATTTGTATAAAACCTCCTTTGTACTTCAAAAAGGAAACATGTTTCTTTGCTACGGCTCTTATTTTTCTCTTGATTAAATTCGTAATTATACAGCCAGTAGGATTTTATGCAAGCCAGCCAATTTCTGGCGACACCTCAAAATACTCACCTTAAATTTCACGGTGACCATAAAGCCCTTCGTCCACGACGACTATTCGTAGCGATGCTGTCGCGCGTTTCCATCGCTACTAACGCGCGTTGATCGCATTTTCAAGCACCATAGAAAAAATGCCAACGCGCTACAGCATCGCTAGAAAAAGTAACCGCTGACGAGGGTCCTAAGATCTTGGTCTACAAATGCTAATTAAGCCATGGAATATGGCGTCGCACCGTATGGTTGTTCCGTATTATCGAAGGGTATGCCCAACCCTTTAGGAAGGCGGGATTATACGGGTAACCATCGTTGGAACAAGGTTTCACCTGTGAACTTGTTTCAACAGTGCTTGGACTAATACTGTGTTGTTTGAAAATTGATTTATTTGAACGTTCTCGCCGAGTATTACATTAAACTTCTGACCTAATTTAAATTATACGGAGCTAAATACAATGAGAACTTACAGGATTTTGCTAGATAATGACTAAAATAACTACAACTTATATCCAGACCACTAAAATTAAAACGAAGATTAGGGTTCAAATTTAACTTAGGTACCTAACGTTGTTAATTAACATTTCAAATTAGTTAAGTTTGTTATCAGACTAATATTATTAAGGCGATTCATGTCTAAACTTATGCCTTGATTTATTATATTCTTATATTGCCCGGGCGAGACAGTGCTCTCGGCCGAGTACTCGGTACGTGTAAACACAGCGCCGAGTGCTCGTCCTATCACTTATCTCTACAGCTCGCTTACATCACTGTCTCGCCCGAGTAACATTTTACTGTCTCGCCCTTTTACTCGGTACGTGTGATCAAGGCATTAGCGAGAATATGCCATGCTCACTGCCTCTAAAATTCAAAACTAGGACTCTATTAATGGTTGACCCTTCATAAAAAGCATCATGACCCCTGAAATCACTAAGTCCATTAAAGAAAAGTAGTTAGTTACGTAGGTACTTAGCAATCTTTACCGGAACACTATTTTGAAAATATAAATCATAACGTCACTTTGTGAAATAACCTAATGATGTTCTTAACGGTACAGCACGCGACTCCATTATTATTTTTACCAAGTTTCCTGACAAAATATTAATAACGTTAATACGAATAAGTAACTTCGGGAAATCATGCTCGACCTCAACTGAACTTTGTGAGGAAAAGTTTACTTACGTTACTTCCATTCCCACAAAAGTTGGGCCCGATTTTTTCTCTTGGATTTTCTCATTAATAAAGTAAAAAAATAAATGGCTACTTAAATACGCCAAAAAAATACTCGCAATACATTCCATCCCATTATCGCGCCAAAAAAATGTATGTATTTTTTTAAACACTTTAAATAATTATTTTATTATTTCTTTCAGTTTCGTTACCTTTAAAAATAAGAGGCTCGTTTTGACACTTGAGAAAGATCTCAAGTGTCAAAACCGGTTTTTATTTTTCAACAATTTTAGCAGACTACTTTGCCACACTATTTAATAACTGTACCTGCCTATAAATTTACTAAAACCGTTTAAAAAAATAACCTTAAACCTACCTTTTTTTAAACCTTTAATGCTTCTTGTTGTCAAGATTGATTTGTAGTAAGCATTATAATGTAGGTACCTACTATAATACTCGTACATACTATGTACGATTTTATTATTTCTTTACTTGGTTGGGGACTGGCACTGCGCTCCTTATTATATATTAACCTAGGAAGCAGGGAATAGTCTTTAAACACTGTAAACCCTTTTAAGTAGGTACATTGTTTTGATGCTACGATAAAAATTAACAGCTTTTATTTGGACTGTACAAATTAAACAATATAGAAACTAAAACAAATGAATTCGAAATTCCAATAGTTTCAACTGTGCGTCGTCAGTCATTTTCTTTTTAGTTGTTTTAATTATGTTAAGACTAAGTTATACTACTACTAACATGGGTATGGATGTTTATCTAATAATAGTACATTTTGGTACAAGTGCGGAAAGTTTGTCATTGCGACCGAGGCGGAATGTTATGGAGCCGAAAGCTGCAGTGACAAATTTGCACGTGTTTCAAACGACATTTTTCAATACTTACGAAGAATAAACGAAGTTTGAGCGACGTCTCGCGTGGGGGTCGACGCGCGCCCAGCCTGTTACGATATGGCGGAGAACCCGCCACAATGCTATTACACACACGCGCATTTTTCTGCACTAGTGCGGAAAATAGTCTATTGTATGCCTAAAAGCGGGAGCGGGTTTACGAGTATTGAAAAAATATTTGAATACGAGTTACTATTACTCATTAGGTATACTTATATATTGCTGTCTTTGTGATTTTAAAATATTTTTTTCTATTCCAGGTACATTTTCCTGGCGATCTACACGGCGGAGATGATAATAAAGTGCATAGCCAAGGGGTTCATATTAAATAAGTACACGTACCTGCGGAACCCTTGGAATTGGCTGGACTTCGTGGTCATCACATCAGGGTACGCCACCATTGGCATGGAGGTCGGCAACCTAGCTGGTCTCCGGACCTTTCGGGTGCTGAGGGCTTTGAAGACTGTTTCTATAATGCCGGGTAAGTGTACGGATAATTAGACCCGATTTCAGAATTATGAATTTGAAATTGTGGTTACAATCTACTACGATCTCTACTTTATCATAAGTTTAGTAGTAAAATGATTTTGACGGGTACAAATAATGTTCTCAATTCAGAAACAGGATGTTTTTATTTGATGAGTAAAAATCATCCAATAACAACCCCCGCTCTTGGGTGGAGCGGGAGATAGTGTAAAACTCTTACTGACTAAAAAACTCACCTCATTCCTTCGTACCTTTCATACTGGGGCTGAACTACCTTTCGGAGCTAACCCTGGCCTCGGCTGGGCCCCTGCTTTTACTGACAACTCCTTGAGGCGCGCGAAAACAGTGTGCACCGTCGTCGACTTGCGCTCGATCCGGACAGTTACCGGACGGTCGGACAGCGAGCTACCCATTGCTCGCAATCGCGTGCTTGCCTGCGATCCCATTAGATGGGATCGCAGTCAAGTACTAGTTTATATCCTTAAAAAAAGTCACTTTAAGCAGACCGATGTGGTTAGTGGAATTAATTTTAGTTTAATCATAGATTTGATGTCATCAACAGGACAGGTTAAAACAACTCGTTTCAAACTTTTAATCGTTATATTTCGGATTTTTTGACACTGTAAGTAATACTTTTGAAATAACCTCTTCGATTCCTTTAATTTGAAAGCCTATTTAAATATGTAACGAATTAAATAAAAAATGTTAAAAACACAATTTACATTGGCAAAAATGTATGTGCAGTGTCACCGTACTCACAATACGGCGAATACAATAACTAATTCTCTCTAGCTAAAATGCAAGAAGCCATTTAGACTCTCAGTAACGCCTTTAAAAACTTTTACCGCCATTATCAATGTCTTCTCAATTAGTTTTAACGAAAGAGTACAAACAAACCTTATTAAAAAGTCTTCCTAAAAAAACCACAGTTTTGTTTTTACTCCAATTTAGTCCACTTAACTTAGAGACGTTAGCTTAGCAATTTATACTAAGAATACAAACAAACTGCACTTAAAACTAGTCCATTCCCGATTTGGCGTCAGGGAATTAAACTCTCGAACCAAATGAGAGAAAGAGACACACTTATGTCTGTTTGCAAAGTGTGAGAGAGACCACACGAGGTAAACCTTTTTACATTTTAAGAGTCTCTACAGTAAACTTCTACGAGTAAATTAAGATCAAAGGACAGTTAATGAAGATTGCCCAACAAGGATTTAAATAGGATCAAATAATTATCTACGTTTCAGACAATAAAACAGACGTAGTAAATGTTTAAACCTACTGGAACACAGAGCTCTTAATTGAAGATTTTTTTTAATACAGTAGGTATGACGTTGATGATATCATTATTTAAAGTTATCGGCTATCATTCTGTAAGTTGAAAACAGTTTAACTAGATAGGATATAAAGTTGGTAGTCAACCGCTTTTTTGCGTGGAAAGTCGTCTGGGTAGTGCAGGAGGTAGTGTCTAACTTTTACAGACCAAAAGTCATAGTATTCCTTTAGTGGCCTTTTATTGTGAGGGCTGCAGTAACTCCATCGAACAATCCGCAGTCCTGGTAGGCGTCGGCCCCAACAGGCTCCAGCGTTCTTGCTGACATCTCTTTGAGGCGCACGTGGAACAAAACCTGCGACCCGGGCTTGATCCTTATCGGACAGGTGAGCTATCCATAGTTCGCCGTCCGCAAACCCGCGCCTTTGGTGCCTCTAACGCCGGGACCGTCTCCTTCAGAGGGTAGTAGACCACCTGGACTGCAGGGTTCCCATACTTTATCTGGGAATAAACTCACTTGAACAACTCTATTCTATGCATCAACTTAAACTAATTGTAATTCTCTTGTCACCAGGTCTAAAGACCATCATCAACGCACTACTGCACTCGTTCAAGCAGCTGGCAGAGGTAATGACGCTGACCATCTTCTGCCTGATGGTGTTCGCGCTGTTCGCGCTGCAGGTCTACATGGGGGAGCTGAGGAATAAGTGCGTGAAGAACCTCGTCGTGCCGCCGGGGGAGAACTTCACGGATGAAGCGTGGTCAGCGTAAGTGGATTTTTTTTATTATTTACTTATCATATCTGCCGAAAGACTACGTCCACTACTAGACACACTACTAACTACTCTAAGGGACGTCTCATCATCAGGTCCTGTGCTTATCGTATCCATCACATCTCACAGTCCCCACCTTAATATCGGGTCAATTTGTGAAAGGTCTTCCAATGCTAGGCCATTCTGTATGCGGTTGCAACTCTAGAGCTTTTATCCCCATCAGCCTGCGTTCTTCAAGCGATGAGCTCTGTTGTGTGTGTCGTATTACCCAACTGCGGCGGGTTATTTCTTTCTGATCAATCAACGTTGACACTTCTCAAATGTTTAAACAATCATAAGAGTATTATTAACGTGAAATAAGTAGTACTACACGCCACAAATTTTTGGTATAAAATTAAAATTTGTATTGGTCCTGTAATGCAGGCAGATTACACATAATCGAGTTCGCATGCTCAATATAAAAATCATATTTTAAAAATACATGGCAATAAACTACAGGTTCGTAATTTAGTAAAAAGGTCAAAAACATTAACGTGCCTGATTACTACTGGTTGGTAATAAAACAAAATTCCATAAAGACAATCTTAATTTTGAAAAAGGAATTTGTATTCCACGAATTATTCTTTTGGAGTTTTTGGCGGGATTTTGTTCCAGTGAACTTCTGTGGCTGTTATTCGCAAATTGATGTGGATTTTGTAATGAAAATTGGTGTAGTTTGTATCTCAAGTGTCTGAGTATATGGACAATATGTGGAGTCATTGAAAGAGGCGCGATCTCGGTAAAATGGAGCTGAGAATTTCAATATAGTGTTGAATACCTCAGTAAAGCTTGCCGAAGTTGACCGATACATTTAACACTATCGACGAAATATTTGCATGCCATCATTACATGGCGGAATGTGTCTTTGCACCTGTCTCTTTTATGTAACATCTTTTGTACCTACCACATTTTACGCAAATAAACGATATTATTATTATTATTATTATTATTATTATTATTTGCAGCTAAATATTTCAAAAACAATTTTTTTTTTAATATACGCTTGATTTCGTTTATTAAAAGCATCCATTTCATATTTTGGTTATTGATAAGTACGTGATTATATAGTAGGTATAATAAAACAAAGAAATAATGAATAGCATGCTCTTAATTCGAAGTTAAGTTAAATAATAATTTATTACCTAACACAAAGAAAAAGGTAAGCCTGAAATTTTCCCTTAAATATTTCACTCAATTTAATAAGTTGTGTACAAAACAAAGTAGGTAAAGATCAAAATCTAAGTTACTGCAATAATTATAATGCTCAGTACTAATTTCCACCCGACAAACTTTAGCGACCGGCTTATCTTTCCAGCGAGTTTCAGAAATCAATTGCTGTAAAAACGATGAGCGCCATTCTGAGTTATGAGCCTGCTCCAAGAAATTTAAATGAAAGGATTATCATTTGTCGTTGAAATATTATAAGTGAGATTAATACCACGACCAGTGAACCGCTAATATGGACATTTTCTTAAGATTTTGTTTATTTTTTTATCGTTTGTTAAAAAAAGAACTTGAAGATTTTCAACTTGCATTTGCAATTTGCATTTTGCTTGACACTGGAAATCTCCAAATAGCTTTGGTGTTTAGGGTACCGTAACTAAATCAGCAAAACAGAACCCTTCTTCTCATTACGGAGAGTTGTGAAGTTCCCGCTAAATTAATATTACTTATTTCCATCAATCATCACAGATGGTGAAATACCATTGTCTCACCATGTTTTACGGTTCTTGGTGTCATAAATTGCGACGTGCAATTGGATGTCCAGTGTGAAGCGGCCCTAATCTGCCTGTCTTTTAGGGCTGTGGCCTCTTCGTAGTTTGCCATTTTTCCTGGCTATATGGTCAAAATCTTTAGTACCTACTCTGCGCATACAGGTAGTCGATAGTCTAATCTTGATGTTCTCATAAGATTGAGCCGTTTGTAAAAAAACACTTTTTAAATCAAGCCGTTTCTCGAGTTGCCTAACGTGGGCATCTCAAGGTGTTGATCGAGGCTTGTGACTATTAAAAGCCATTGGCTGCCACGGCTAGCGATACAATGATGGCTAAGTCTACATCCCACTGATCCCACATGTCGACAATCTCGCAAACCAAGCCAAAATACTTGATGTGCTTATTTATCCGGGCTTTTTCCTTTTTTTATTATTAACCTTTCAATCGTGGAAATTGCAGACACAATAGGTGCGCGAACGGCGGCGTTCGCTTAGGGTTTAATGAATTAATTGAGATTAATGCTTAACTTTCTTTTGCGTAGGTGGATCCAGGAGCCATCAAACTGGATGGTGAACGCGGATGAAGTGCCTATCATTTGCGGCAACTTAACGGGGGCAAGGCACTGTCCCCCAGAATGGACCTGCCTCTGTGTGGGTCCAAACCCCAACCATGGGTACACCAACTTCGACAACTTTCTGTGGTCCATGCTCACCACATTTCAGTTGATCACCCTGGATTATTGGGAGAATGTATATAATATGGTGAGTATCTGCATTTTTTTGACTAATTGTTATTACGAAATAGCACATCATATATAAGTACGTCGTCGTATATATAATGTCTGCTTCATAAGTAAACACGACGAGCAAAAGCTGTTACAAAGTACTAAAAATAAAACGTTTCATAATTATCATGTCCAAGACAAGCACCGATTCCAACTCTGGACGTGATCTTGCACTGCTATTCTGTGCACGATTGCTCTCGAACACTCTAATCTAACGTACCGATTGACATTTATAGAAGTCTCCTTTTTTCATCAGTTTAGACTAGATCAGGCCTGTGTTTGTGTGGCTGATTACCCTGAAAAGAATCACCGAAACAAACTTAGGGATCAAAGCCTTTTTTAAAGTCCATTCAGCAAACATGTAATGGTCAAATCATATGAGAACCATATAAATTAGTGTCAGACATGGTTTTTGAGGAAGTAAACACATCGATTTGATTAGACATGTCCAATCAGTGCAAGCATTTGTCAGTATTCGTATAATTCAACTCAGGACTACTAAGGAGCTCAACGACTTGACGAACAATACCAAGGAAAGTATATTTGGGTAGGTCGCAGAAAATACTCAAATTGCCAGACTATGTCAAAATTACTGAAGAGAAAAGAAAAACAATCCACATAATACTCACATTCATAATACTTACTTAGCTTACAAAGATGTTATATTATACAAAGTACATATTTATGTTAAACTGTAGGTACATTAATTAAAAAAAAAAAACAAATTATGATTGCTCTTTGACTGTAAGATTCCGTGTCATTATCGTCCAGTATCCCCTATGGTATAATTTGCAATTTTGTAGTATTGCTACAATGTGTAGCCCCTGTGATACTCCATCGGGCATCGGCTTGATTGCCTGGCTTGATACAGTTGGATTGTGTTGCAAAATTGAAGTGGAAGCACTGTATCATAACAGTACTCGGCCTGTAAAACTGTTGTAGTTACTCGAACGATATTGTGGCAAGATATTTTTGAAAAGTAGTGTCTAATGATTCTGCAATCGTTTTGGTGGTTCATTCCGGTTGTTTTAAACAAATAAAAACAGAAGTATACGATAAACCAAAATAATGTTTGGTAATGATTCAAATCGACGGTGAAGTGCCAATAACTTCTAACTGTCGAATTAAAAAATTTCCTGTCCCAAAAACGTTAAGACGTAATTTAAATTGACATGTTAGTTTAGTTCGGAGTTGTTCCCACGGTTTCATTTGATGCCGTTGCAACTAAATATCCGCTTTGGAGATTTCACTATAACATTTGGAAACATACACTTAAATTAAAGCGGCAAAGAATCTTTCAGTCTTAAACATAACCCAATTACAAAATTAAGACTTTTCAATCATAATTAAAGCACAAAATTGTATATGCAAATAATATGGGATTTGACATACAGCATACTACATTGGTGGCGAATTGGTATTAGTTCCTAAGCACGCACACACTAACACTCTAGCGTTGCAAAAATTTAACAAGATTTTAAAAATATCTGAAATCGAATTAATAATCGATTCTGAATATACTATTTTCAGGTTGTGCTGTTTACTATGTTACATTTTGTATCATACTCTATAAGGCTGATTTAATGGTAACGATACCAATCGCCTAAAACATCGCTGACACCGCAAAACTAAATACTGTCTAATGACATCAAAGTCTATAAAAAACTTGGTTCATCACGCATGCATCTAACCAAACCCAAGCGCTCTCCAACAGTTTTGAGGTCCAAGAATTTTATTACAAAGGGTCTCGGTCTGTCGTCAAATGAACTTTGCGTGAGTTGTGGGTGTGCTCATAATATGAGGGTCGTTTACCGGTGGCCCCTTAATTAATTCTAAGAGAACCGCTTTCAAGATGGCAGTGCCACTGAAACGCTTTCAAACGAAATTCTGTGACGAAGCGAGAGAGCTAAATGTATTTGCGGATTCGTGTACTTTGGGCTTCAATTAAGGTTTGATTCTATTATTGTACTCTCAAGTTAATGTGCTTTACTTGTACTTAATTAAACCTAATAATCGTCATCGTTTCTTTGTCTTTAATTCGGCGCTACACGTTTTTGTTTTCAATTAGTTTTGTCAACCGTTCTCTATCGTTTTCCTCCTAAGTAAAGAAATTAAAAATCAGACAAATAGTTTTTTCAATGTGACATTTTAATTTACTGGCCATTTTAGTTTAGTTTCTTATTTATTTTGCATTTTAGGTTTCGTTGATAATTGTATATCACCTGATTTAAATGTTCATTATTAGAATACGCATTTTATTTTTCCTAATATTATTGTAACTTCTAACAAGTAGTAGTTAGCCTACTATATCCCACTACTGGTTAAAGACGTATCTCCCTTTTCCACACACTTTTTCAAAGATGTCTTATTATCAATAAATTATTATCATTATAACCCAAGGATGTTTTATTATCAATAAATCATTATCATTATAACACAAATTTCACAGTCTAAGGTAGACGCGTTCACCTCATAATCCACTGTTTATTTATTATCTTGACTCTATGAAATCTACCAATATTAAAAAATTAAGAGTTTTTGGCAAGAATTTTTTCGAGTGAAGTTAATGACAGTTTAAATTATTCGCAAATCGATTTAATACTAGTGGATATAGTGATATAACTTTGATATAGTTTTGTAGGTCCTCAAGTTTCGCACGCCTGGACAATGTGTTAAATTATTGAAACAAACGCGATCTCGGTAAAATGAAACTAAGAATTTTATGTCATAATGTGGACTACCTCAGCCAAGCTTGCCAAAAAACTTGACCCGATCTGCCAAATACTGCAATAAATGGTAAACAAATTAACTATTTAGGTATACGAAGACATGGATTAATAACAATTAAAGAACAAGCACGCTCAAGTTTCAGCACAACATTTCGAAGGGGTTATGATAAACTTCCATAATATCATAAATAGAAGAGAAAAAAACTATAGAATTATGCTAAAAAATCGGTTACCAATCAAAGATGAAAGTACGAGCCAAGCAAGCTCAAGAATTTGACCAACCAGCCTCGAATACATTGCTCCCCCTGCTTTAGTGTATCCAACAAATGAACTAGACCACGCTAATGGCGCTACAAATTGCTGCATCACAAATTCTGCAGCCACTATCATCAATCATACACCGATGCCGTTTGGGATTTCAATATAGCTGGAATTCAGGAATCAGCTTCACAGTTTCGTGGATAGACAGGTTCAAAGCAAAGCATAGTGACTAAGTTGAGTACTTGAGCAATTTTAGCAATTAGTCAATTCGTATGCACACTATAATCCATGAAACACATTTGTAACTAAATTACATTTAGTAACCAACTTCTGCGAAATGGTGGCATGAAGTTAAAAGTCGAATAAAATTTGTGTAGGTGTGTTTTATAGTAGTATGTTATTTTAGGTAATGTTCATACGATTGATAGTGTTAGAAGGTAATGTCGTAAAGTAAAAAAAAAATGATTTTTTTATACTTTCAGTTTAAAAAACGCTGCCCCACATTAGGAATTACGCCGGTTCGTGGGTGTCTTCACAAAAATGTAATCTCGCATAGATACACGATATACCCAAACCCAAAACAAGTAAAATTAGGCCATACAAATTTTTGTTCCGTACGAGAATCGAAGTCACGACACGTAGCTTGTCAGCCAATAACTTAACCACTGCACCAACCATACCGTCACCGCCATCGTTCATAAACTTTTTCTTTTATCCTGAAAGTTTTTAATAGTTTAGAATCATTAACTTTACTACTAAGTAATCACTTTTATTGAGCAAGCATAGGCATTCTTCGTGTGTGTAAAATAGGTACAACTATAAACTCAAAAGTTTCGTCGAAAGTGTATCCAAAATGTGCTGATTTCGAGCAACGCGTAAAGCATATGTGTACGCCGTTGTTGTTCCAAACGAGCATGCTTTTATGCTATAACATACATACTCGTAGCATGAAGTGTATTCCAGGCTTTACATTTAAAGTACAGCCCACAAGCACGCTCCTAAGCAAACACAGAACATGCTTATCTTACGGCGGGTCGGGCAAGCGGTTACACTAATAAATTACTTTGCACAATCTTCTACAACGGTCTACGAGACTAACGTTTAGAGCAGGGCTTGATAACGTTACTAAATTCACACTACAAGTTCGTTATTGTGTTTCAACGGTATTTTTAAAGTTAACGTTTTAACGGTAACAGAGGCAACGGTAGTTTGGTACCAAATCTATTAATAATGTTAACAATTTAACGTTATAAGTTTCGATAGTTTTTTCGTTATTTAGTGCCTTTTAAAATTGCGTATCTTTTTGACATTTTAATATAATAAATTTACCTAATTGCTGTATCTAATGAAAAATGTAGCGAAGCGCAAAACAATACTTCATAAGTCTAGATGAAACAAAGATATTTGGAAACGTTATCAAGCCTTGGGTCATGATAACGTTACTATTGACCGATAAATCGACGGGAACAAAGTAAAGAAAGTTATCTGCAATTATCTGATAGTTGCAGTAACTTACTAAAAAATTATTCAAACTTTCAATTGCAGATAGCTTTCTTTACTTTGCACCCATTGCAATCATCGATAACGTTAAGTCAGATTACCGGTAAAATTTCACCCAAGTATTGTTGCCAAGCATAACGTTACGTCTATTAATAACGTTATCTTTCAACGATAAATGTAACGATATTTTTTAACGTTATTCCGAGCCTTGTTTTAGGGGCAAGCGTCTGGAGACGTACTAACTGTGTTTATTTATGTTTGTTTTCTCTCTTCTGCTGGTAGAACATGACGCGGTTTGACACTAAAGGGATGCTACAGCTGTTTTTGTCGTCGACGTTAGTTATTGGCCACTTTTATTAAAGCATGGTTTTTGTTAATAAACGAACGAAAAATATATAAAGGTGTCCGCAAATAAACGAACGAAATTACTTGTTTAAATGCCGTCGTATCTTTTGCAGTTGCAGCTTCTTGACAGTTATATTAATTTGACAAAAACGCACGAGTCCTACTACGTGAAATATTTCTTTTATTATTACGATTATTTTCTATTTACATATTACATATTATTTACATTTTTAAATATTTCTTTGGGAAAAACTTTGGTACCTAAGTATTAAAAAATAATAGCCCACCGGCATTGGTTTCTGGGTCCAAGCCACCAATGGTCAGAGCTCTTGAAAGAGGAGTTTTCGAACAATACGCTTCGAATCCAGGAGTACTGGACCCAATCCTTGATCCAATTGCTCTATGAGAGTCTCCTCAGATGTTGATCGAGACGCTTGGCTTTTAAACCATTGGCCTCCCACATGTCGACAACTTTGCGAGCCAAATTCATGTCCAAGATACTTAGGTATCTTTCTCAACTTTCGCGAAACTCTCGTCATGAGGGACCGCTATATCAACAGTCGTTGTGGGACTCTCTAGTCGATCTATCATAACTAGTCTTGTCAGAGATAATACATTAAAATTAGAGCATAAAAAAAGCTGAGAATATCAAATATTTCTAATACTCGATGTCCTGCCCCGCATGAGCATCGGCGTGTCCTTGTGGGGGCGATAGGTCAGGCGATAGGCCATGGTCCAGAGCGAGGAGGAGCGGCAGGCGGTCACCTCTCTCTGCGAAGCAATAATGCTAGCAAAGGAGGAGGCCGACCACATCAGACAACGGTGTTCACCCCCAGCCGCCGCCGCGATTCCGATTTTCGGCCACCGTAGGCGCGGGCTTGCGAACGGCGAGCAATGGTTAACTCGCTAGCTCGTTATCCGACCGTACGATAACTGTCCGAACCGAGCCCTGTTCCCGCGCGCCTCAAGAAGTTGAGTTTCAGCAACAGTAGGGGCCCAGGTGGGTCGAAGCCTACTGGGGTCAGAGACTAGTTCTGAAAGGGAGGCTCGGCCCCGATATGAAGAGCAAGAAGGAACGGGGTGGGTTTGTTAGTCAGTAAGACACTATCTCCCGCTCCGCCCAAGGGCGGGGGATCTCATTAGGATAATTTTTACTCACCGGTAAAAAAATACTTGAGGTCCATGTTATAGAATACAATTTAAAAAAAAAAAAGACGTGTGGCACTCGGGGACTGCCGCGGTAAAGCTATTGCATAGCATTTTTATCAACTTATGCAATTATAATTATTTATTTATTTTATTTATGCAGTATTTTTTTCCTCGGTTTTTTTTTCTTTGATATTAATTGAAGTAACACTTTCACACATTGAATTGAATTTTGATTGATTGTTCACTCATTTGTTTTCTTATCGGTCACCACGCTCAAAAAAACAAATGAGTGGGGTGTGTTAGGTTATTTTCGTTACGGAATTTCTGGATTCGGTCTCCACGCTCAAGGCCCGCGATAGAAGCTATGCAATAGCTTAAAAAATACTCGTCACTGGCTGCTAGTTTTGACTAACAAAAAACTTCTAGCACCAAAAAAACATCCTATTTCAAATAAATCTTCTAAAACAAAACAGGTATATTAACTTTTGAGCTCATTCAAATATCGTTACAGCATCCAATCAGTCAAACCTTGTAGCCATGTACCTATAGTAAATTTTATTACCTGCATGTAATACCAAATTTGCAATGTAAAGCATCGGATATTCCGACGATACCTAATATTGCTGAATATTGCTCCCAATACACGAGACTCATGTACCAGGGCCTCAAGTCTTCTATTACAATAATGTCAGATTTCATAATTGTTGATTTTGATTTTGGTAATCTCCTAAAATAATGGAGTCGTTAAGACTTTCCAATGGTCAACCACTGACCCTCCATTGAAAGAAGTAGCATAGAATGGTAATCTCGTACTTATTGACAAATGAATATCTGACGAATACGGTAATCTGCAAAAATTTTGACAGTTCCTTTGATCAGTGACTTACCATTAGAACGTCATTGTGCAGTCATTGCTTTTACTAAGCTCGATCTATGATACCCCGAAAACTCAATACGGTTAAAAGTAATTGAAACTAAGCTTATAAAGTTCCGATATATAGGTACGAATACCCAACCATGACGATTGGTTATAATAATATGTAGTGGATATTAATATTAAAAACTAAACTAATAAATAACAACCGATCAAGCGACAGAACTGTTCTGCAAATTAAATGAGGAACTGATCAATATTGCAACAGTAAAACAGCTTGTTTTGAATAATTCAATTATTGAAACGTTACCATTTCATTACTTAACATTTTCTTTTTTATGCACCTACCATTGTCTTTTCAACATAATGTGTACATAGTGCTGATTATTACTTGTACCTTGCATTGAATTCTTTTTAGATCCTACTGACACAAAAATGTGGATTAATCCGCACGGTAGAATTATAATACCAACACTAAGCTTCTGCTAGCGTAGCTTCACTCGCGATACAGTAGAAAATATAACTAATAAAATTAAAACAGTAGAAAATGTATAAAGTAGCATCTTACTGGTTAAAGAGTTTTTAGAATCAATACTTTCGGAGTTTATCTCCTACATACAAACTTTAGCTCTTTTTATTATTTATTTATTTAAACTTCATGTAGATAGGCGGAGTTAATGCCACAAGTTATTCTCTACCCCAACCATTGGTTTAAAAAAAACAGCATTGTGGTAGGTGTTCACAATAAATAAATAACATATTTAAAATAGAATGTAGTATCGTTAAATTAATAATAATAATAATATTCCACAACTATCACACAACGCCGTCTAGTCTCAAGCTAAGCAGAACTTGTGTTATGAGTACTAAACAACTGATAAACATACTCATATATTTCTAAATACATACATATTATAGGTAAATTACACCCAGACACAGAACTAATGATTATGATCATCACACAAACGTTTGTCCTGGGTGGGAATCGAACCCACGACCCCCGGCATAGCAGTCCGGGCTACTAACCACTAGACCAACAGGACAGTCAAAATTAAGTTGCATAAAATAATAAATTACGTATACTCGTAATGTAATAAAATAATAATAAATTATATGAAATCATTATAAGAGAACTTAAAAAATATCAATTTTGACGAAGACCAAACTAAGGTTGAGAGGAGTTCAAGTAGTAGTTCCGAATTTTACGCTTGAAGGCAAATTCATTTCTTATTCTTATAGCTTTGCTAAAATCATGCTGATTAAAAAACAATGTATGGAATCAAATACTATTATAACCTATCAAGTTCTTTGACAGCAACAGCAGGGGCCCAGCTGTGTCGAAGCCTACTGGGGCCAGGGTTAGTTTCGAAAGATAGCTCAGCCCTGGTATGAAGGCACGAAGAAACGGGGTGGGTTAGTCAGTAAGATTCTGACACTATATCCCACTCCGCCCACGTTTCTGGGGGATTAGATGATTTTCCCACAAAAAAATAACTTATCAAGTTCTTATTTATTCAGCCGACCTTAAAGACGAAAGTAAACGGTGTTATTACTTTGATTTTAACATCAAATAGTGATTAACAACGAAACTTTAAGCTTTATAGATGAACTAGGTAATGTAGGTTAATTTCCGTTGCGGCTTTCAAATGTCTTGGGACAATTATTTACTGAACCATTATGATATTAAGTTTATTGTAATGTTCACGATGTAAAGCCGACTACAAATGGGAGGTACTTAAAAGCAACTAGCTTTTGCTCGCGGCTTCACCCACGTAGGTACATAAAGTATAGCCTATGTTACTTAGAAATAAAGCAGCTTTCTATGGGTGAAATAAATTTAGCAATCGGTCCAGTACTTTTAGAGATTACGTCCTACAAACAAAAAAAAACTTTACTTGTATGTTAGTGTACATGAAGCCACGTTTATACGCTTTTTTAGCGTAGTTATAGTTCAAGTACAATAAAATACGATTTTTATTTACATTAGATCATGTTTAGGGTTCCGTACCAAGAGGGTATAAACGGGACCCTATTACTAAGACTTCGTTGTCTGTCCATCTGTGTGTTACCAGGCTGTATCTCGAGAACCGCGATAGCTAGACAGTTGAAATTTTCACAAATTATGTATTTCTGTTGCCGCCATGACAACAAATACTAAAAACAAAATAAAATTAATTTTTAAATGGATTTCCATATAACAGACGCGATTTTTTGCCGAGTTTTCCTAAGGACGTTAGGGAACTCTTCGTGCACGAGTCCAACTCGCACTTGACCAGTTTTTATTTTTTATTTACTTATTTAAACTCTTTTAGTAACAAGCGTTTCATCACTATTCTTCACATGAATAGGAAATACCTATATTTAGGAATAATTTGGATGTAAAACTCAGTTATAAATCAAGATCTTATCAATTAGAGCCCCTGCTGTTTCCACCGCCATATTGTTCCGGCTCGACTGTTTTGTCGGTTCGTTGAAACGACCGGAAAGCGTAGTGACAACACTATTTATACGTATCCGTTTACTTTGGGGCAGCTCTAGTTAATCCGTATACTAGGCTGTTAAACGTTAGTGAAAGAAACTGGGAAAGTCGTATATATCATGATTCAAGACTTAAAAATTCAAAGCATTTTATTTCAAATAAACTATTTACAGGTACCTACTTTTGAAATGTCAAGTTGTCAGTCATTCAGGAAAAATGATGCTAATTGCACGTTCCAAACCGTAGATCTCTATGGAGAAGGATGTGCAAGAAACTCCATGGACATATTTTTAAGGTGGGAAAATCATCCAATGATATCTCCCGCTCTTGGACGGAGTGAGAGAGTGTATCAGACTTTTACTGAGTAAAAACCCACTCCTACCTAAAACTAACCTTGGACTAAAACGACTTGGGCTCGGTCCGGACGGTTACCTGACGGTCGGACGGGGAGCTACCCATTGCTCATCGTCCGCAAGCTCGCTCCATGGTTATGTCAAATTCAAGTCTCATAATAACATATCAGGTCAATCAGTAAAGTTAGCAAAGTTTAGAGAATTCGTGTCGTTTGAGACATTGATACCCTACTCAGGGAAGACTTGGAAATTAATTATGAAACCAATCTAAACATTGAGTACTAATGAAGCTTGGGTACGAAATGGCTTAGCTTTCTATGTCATAGATTAGCTTTTGGCTGCGGCTTCGCCCGCATACATAAAATATAGCCTAACTCACTCGGGAACAAAGCGCTTTATATCGGTGAAACTATTTTCGCAGTCGGACCAGTACTTTCAGAGATTACCTCCTACAAACAAACAAAAAAACTTTTAAATATTAGTGTAGATTGTATATCATCAACATTAATAGGTTGGGCACGCCAAAATTATGGCGATAGGTCCCCTCTTTGAGGCGTGACTTTAAAGACCTCACGGCGTCTTCACCTTCTGCATGACGTAGATTCTCACCGGACATGGTAAGTTCGGGAGGTTCCTGCACCGGATTCGTGCGGAAGCGACGCCCGGGTGTCGCCACTGTGCGGAACGCCCGGAGGTTACGGCGGAGCACACAGTAGAGGTGTGCCCCGCTTGGGCAGATCATCGCCGTACCCTCGTGAGGGCGTTCGGCGGCGGCGATCTCTCGCGCCGGGCCTTGGTACAGGCCATGGTCCGGAGCGAGGAGGAGTGGCAGGCCGTCGCCTCCTTCTGCGAAGCAGTAATGCTAGCAAAGAAGGAGGCCGACCGCATCAGGCAACAGCGGCGCTTACAGCGCCCCAGCCGGCAAAGGAACTTCTTAAGTGACTGTAATCATTTGGACCTTTCCTAAAGAAGGCATGTTTACCCCCAGGTGCTGTCATCGTGCGGCCCGATGTCAGTGTCGTTCTTCACCGTGGTCGTCTTCTTCGGGTCGTTCTACCTCATCAACCTGATGCTTGCCGTCGTCGCGCTCAGCTATGAAGAGGAGTCGCAGATAACGCAAGAGGTATGTACTGGTTTTTTTTAAATATATAGTTCGTTCCTGTTCGAAAGGCATATTGTAGGCTTTACGCAATTGGGCCACGTGTTGTATCATTATGAGATACACACATTCATAGTCTTGTATTTGTGCCGTGTAACTTCGGGTCGGATGCTAGAATAGAATAGAATAGCATTTATTCAGCGCAAGCAACACAATATACCACATCATAAAATAATAATAAAAAAGTACAAACATATAATACAGTTGCAGTGACTGTGCCTGAACCGAAAGGGTCACCAACTCAGCAATTGCTGATTTTCTTTTTCATTCTCCTCTCTCAACAATATTATTTTATACCTTTAGTTCACCATTATCATTCTTAAAACAGTCGAACCATATTTCCTTCTTGAATTCTCCCCTCTCAACCATTGCGTTATGATATTTTTATCCGTTTATTTCCATTCCTACCATAATCCATCCATATTTTCTCTGGCCTCCCCTCCTTTATATTCACTATTTACATGCCTTTAGACACATGTGTTAAATTTCATGTGTAGTAAATTTAGAAAAATATATAATGGGAGAGGCTTTATATATATACAAGGTGTAAGGGACGGCCCTCCACAAACTTTAAGGGCTTGCAGCCTTTTGTATGGTGAGGCGGATAATTTTTTCGTTTACTGAAAAAGATTTTTATGGTAGGTTGTTCAGTTTCGTCTACTGAGCAAGCCCTTAAAGTTTATGGAGGGCTGTCCCTTACACCTTGTATAATTATATTTTTGTCATTATTAAACCTGTGTTATCTATAATATCCGATCGATTGAAACTGCGGCTTTTACCATGCAATTGGTCTACCTTGAAAGCCTAGGCATATTGTTACCTACTGTGTCAGAAGCGAGCTGCACAGCATCGGCTGCTTACGGCTTTTCTTAAGTACCTGTCTTTGATCTGAATAATAATGATGGAGATTATAATCACACCCAGAAACCCTCATCGGATATAATGCTTACTGCCTATTATCACGTTAAACAACTTAAAAATTACTCACAATCCATATTTTCGTTCAGGAAAGGAAGAAGGACCTGAACGAGCACCGCGACGACTCCACCTTCAGCTTCGACCCCACGTCGCTGGCGGTGAGGACGCTGGCCAAAGACTCGCGCAAGCGCATCGACGCGCGCAAGGGTCTGCTGCTGGCCTCGTATTCACGCAAGCGCACTAGGAGACGTAAACGTGGACGAAGCGCCATCAATCATGCTGCTGCAGTCGCTGCTGTGGCTGAGTGAGTAGAACCATATTTCGTGTTACCTTGGTAGGCACCATCAGTTTACTATTAGACACCGTAAAATGGATGTTAATTTGTGGGATATTGACTGCTAGATTCTAGATGAAAATAGGAACTATAAAAGACTAGTTATAACTAATATAGCCAATGTCACTCAGAAATAAAGGCAGCTTTCTAACGGTGAAAAAATTTTAGCAATCGTACCTGTACCTACTTCCAGAGATTAACTTTACTACTTCCAGAGATTATTACAAACAAAAAAATAAAAAACAAACTTTACCTCTTTATTATATTAGTGCAGATGTAGTGAATCAGTGTTCTTACCACGAGCTCTGAACGCGATGCATAATGACGACCTAAACTGAACTGTTAAAGGGATGAAACTATATAAGGTGTATAGATCCATCCTTTTTTGTCTCTCGCACGCTTTTCCTAAGTAAAAAAACTTTCTCGATCGTTACGGGGAATGCTCCTGGGTAGCCCACAAAATTCAATTTTTTAACGCTTTATGACTAACAAATTATAAGTATACTTTGTAAGAAATATGCGCCACATCCACGCAAAACGGACACACTTAGCATAGGTAACACGCAAAATGCGACGAATCTACGGCGCTGGTTTTCAGCGTGGTCCGGTAACGGTGTCGACATAAAGACGCCGACAGAGTTTTGCAATTTTTAAGTCAGTATCGGATCATATAGTTATAAAAAATATATTTGCGGTAACGACATGGATTATATATTTACACAATTACATACACTCATAAAAACCATCATCGTAACTCTCTAATTATGCTCATTTACCAACAGGCAGTCTCTTTTACGAAACAAATCACTACTGATATTTACCACAAAGTTACGTACGAATACAGTCACATACGTGCAGAATTTAGCGAGACATTAGAGTAATGTACAAGACCGTATGCCGGTAGCGGAACACGACATCTGAAATCGCTTGAACGAACCGCAGCGCGAAATTTTAGGAGCTGTTAGTTGGTAGGTTTCAGTTATGGGTTAGGCGCACACAAGTAGGCCGTTGCAAATACAACCTGACCAAAAAATGAGGCATTATGGACCCCTTGTGCGAGTGTGGTTTTCCTGACCAGACGATATCAAATGGTAGCAAATTGTCCCAAGTTAACTTACTCCCGGGATAAAAAGCTAAAATCTTATGTGTTATTCTAAGATATTCTATGATAGTCTAAGTACGCAATACCTACGTAGTACGTACAGTAGTGCAAGCTTGGTTAAGTTGCCCACAGTACAACTAAGTGAAGTGCAGATGACAACTTTTATTCATAAAGAGACTAGACCCGCTCCAGCTTCGTCTGGGTTTTTGTGATCTTTGAAATTGGCTTTTGTCTCGAATTTTCTCTACTATAATATGCATGTATTAAATACTAAACCCTTCTTATGAAACACTCTGTCTATGGTTAAAACTGCATGTAAATCCCTTCAGTGATTTTTGAGTGATAAACTCATACAGACACATAGACGCGGTTGGGTACTTGGTTTTATGTAAGGATTAAACACTAAATTAATTATTGAATTAAAGGAATTTTGCATAACGAGGCTTGCCTAAAGAAATTTCTTTTTGAAATTTATTTAGACGACTCGTTAGTATGTAAGTTGCCTATTTGTGTTTCTCAAAGTGACGCAAGCAGCTCCTATCGTTAAACATGCTGATTGCAATTAGTGTTCCACCTTTCTGACTTATGTTTATCCTTTGGAGATAACGTTGTAGAACAGTTAACACTGCGCCTTTCCATTTATTTGCAACAAAATATATCTACAATTCACTAGCTACATTCAAACGGGGTGAATAAGAACGCAGGGGGCAAGAAGGAACAAATGTTTGAACCGATTATCGCGTTAATTAACAATTTTTCCCAGCATTTAATTCATTAAACCTCAAGCGAACGCGAATTCGCTCTCTCATCATCTGTCTAAATAATGTCTGCTGCGATTCCAGCTAATGGTAAGCAGAGATGCAACTGTTGATCCGTTTTCTGTTACTTGACAATTTCCACTTCCATCATTAATTTATATAATAAATATTTATTTACTAAAATAAATATTAATTCCATTAATAATATTCATGTTTGAATGCCATTTGCTGTGGCAGAACACAGAGAGACTTATAAACATTTGATAACAACATATTATTTTACTTGTGTGTACAAATGGTGTTTACCTAAATAAAAACCACACAGTATTATTAAGGGAAAATGTAAAATTCAACGCGAAACTCAACGCTGATTGCAGCTTAATCACTTTACAAAAGATTACTGGAATTTCAATCATGAAAAAGCATATGAAAGCATATTTCATATGTGGTTCGGTTTTCAGAACCCAAATAATAGGTTCTTCATTATTTAACAACCACATTTGTGACTACAATACGGTTCAACGTCTTTAATTTTATTTTCGTAGTAATATTTTGAGTGGTACGCTAAATTTGTCTTTATTCTGATTTCCAATTTGTTCAGTTTCAATAGCTTTCCAAAGTTCTGATGACATTTTGTTAGAGCTTATTTCTTCTCATCAGTGATATCAGCTGAGCTAAGGGATTGTTTGAGAGTCACCGCAGCTTTGGAACGTGAAGGGCAACTGAAGAGACACGGGCAGGTGTTAGTCAGTGCGCGAAGTCGATGACTTAGGTTCGGTCCGGACAGTTACAAAACGGTCGGACAGCGAGCTGCCTTTTTTCGAGAACCATTTGTTGTTAAAATAATAGCATTTTTATTTTATTCGTAATCACAAGCGTGACTCGCACAAGTTGGGTTCGTATAGAGAAATACTTTCTAGAAAAACTCACTAGCTTTTTTTACCCGACTCGGGAATCGAACTTGGGACCCGACGCTCTACAGTCGGGCTTGCAACCACGTGACTAATGAGACAGTGCTGATAGTAATATACTTATAACAAGATTCAAAACAGACTGTAAGATCGTAATGAAAACTCAGAACGTCTAAGACCAAGTATTGCGTAGACTGCAGACCCTTTCAAAAGTAAAATCATAGTATAAATAACAATGGAACTACAATACACAATAAAAGCTCAAGAAGCACAGCATTACAGAACAAGCACCTGATGCTATATAAGCAATATTTTATACAATGCGATTCTGCTGAATGGCTCCCAAGAGTTACACGGCAAACTCTCGCAAGAGGTCATTTTCCTACTTATGTAAAAGTTTAAACTCCATATTTATGTGAGATACTTCTATTTCCAGACTGCCGTGGTAAAGATAGAAATATAAATTGTTAGGAGAATCTCTATTTATCTATCTATTGCAGTTGCATCAATGATTGCATCACTGTTTACCATCAGGTGGAATCGCAGTCAAGCACTAGTTTAAAAAAAGTTTTTTTTTGGCGAGATTTTATCGAGTGAAGTTCCGTGGCTGTTTTCATTATTCGCAAATTGAGTTCCAGGGACCCGAGTCTGCTATTTTTATAAACTTGTCATTCCAAGACAATCCCATTGTCATTTAGCTAAAAGTTCGTAATCTGCTAATTCATAATGATCGATCATTGATCGGTCAATGGTCTCGTAATAGAGTTGTGGTAGAATGACAATATCGAGCTTATTAAAAATAATGACTGCACAATAATAATATAATATTCCACAACTATCACACAACGCCCTCTAGTCCCAAGCTAAACAGAGCTTGTGTTATGGGTACTAGACAACTGATAAACATACTTATATATTTCTAAATACATACATATTATAGATAAATTACACCCAGACAAAGAACAAATGTTTATGCTCATCACACAACATTTGTCCCGGGTTGGAATCGAACCCACGACCTCCGGCATAGCAGTCAGGGTCACTAACCACTAGACCAACAGGCCCGTCAATGACAATGACAACAACATTCTAATGGTAGGTCACTGATTAAAGCAACTGTTACAATTTTAGTAGATTATCGCATATGTCAGATATTCATTCATCATAATGTACGAGATTACCATTCTATGTCATTTCTTTCAATGGAGTGTCAGTGGTTGATCAATGGAAAGTCATAATGACGCCATTATGTTAGTAGATTATCAAAACTTGTCAAAATCAACAATTATGAAATCAGTGATAAACCATTCTGACACTATTGTAATAGCAGACTTGAAGCCATTATGTTGTTCCGCCGTAGACGTGCGTTTTAGAAACGTGCTTAAAAATCATGCATTGACATCCCCCGCCCTTGGGCGGAGCGGGAGATAGTGTCAGACTCTTACTGACTAAAAGACCCACCCTGTTCCTTCTAGCCTTCATACCGAGGCTCGAGCGCCCTTTCGGATAACCCTGGCCCCAGTAGGCTTCTACCCGGCTGGGTCCCTGCTGTTGCTGACAACTCCTTGAGGCGCGCGGGAACAGTGCGCGCCGTCGACGACTTGGGCTTGGTCCTGACAGTTACCGGACGGCCGGACAGCGAGCTACCCATTGCTCACTGTCCGCAAGCCCGCGTCTACGTTGGCCGGAAATCGGGATCAGAATCCCGGCGACGGCGGCGGCGATAACGCCGTTGCCTGATGCGTTCGGCCTCCTCCTTTGCGAGCATTACTGCTTCGCAGAAGTCGGCGACCGCCTGCCACTCCTCCTCGCTCCGGACCATGGCCTCAACCAAGGCCCGGCGCGAGAGGTCTCCGCCGCCGATCGCCCCCACGAGGGCACGGCGATGCTCCGCCCAAGCAGGGCACACCTCGACTGTGTGCTCCACCGTGTCCTCCGGGCGTTCCGCTCAGTGGCGACACCCGGGCGTCACTTCCGCATGAATCGAGTGCAGGAATCTCCCGAACGAACCATGTCCGGTGAGTACCTGCGTCATACGGAAGGTAAGGACGCCGTGAGGTCTTTCCAGCCACGCCTCAAAGAGGGGACTTACCGCCATGATTGTGGCGTGCCCATTTAGAAACGTGCTCGACGGTGCGCTTTTGTCCTATAAAGGTTGCGTCTGACTCGCGTGCGGTTCGCGTCTGTAACGCTACAAACGCGCGTCAACGGTGCGTTTAAAAAACGTTTGTGCACGGACCCTTAGCTGTCCATTATATTAGACCACATTGATCACTTATAATGTAGGTACTAACAATTAGGTCTTTTCATAGATATTCTATGAAAAAAGATACTTTTGCTTCAGAGAAAAATGGATAAAGAAATATCTTTATTATTACATTTTTTCTCGGTAGTAATAATTCACAGTAATTAATTTTTAATAACACTTAATGAGTTAGTAACAGTAATTATAACAGGCTAGTTTACTCGTGTCAAATTTTATTTATGAGACGGCGCGGAAGAAGAATGTCTAGAAGGACTTTCCCAGCAGTGGGACAGTTATAGGGGAATAAATATTTTAAACAGTATTTATCTCAAAGGCCTATTGGTTAAGACACCCACTTCTCAAGCATGAAGTTGCGGTTTATTTTATTGAATTCATAAGTACCTAGATACAGTAGGCACAACGGATCTTGAGCGGTTGCGCAGAAGTCAATTATTCAGTCTCTTTAATGGTGCAAGGTGAGACGCGGTGGCGGGGAATGTCAGTGATTGGCTCGCCGCGCCATCACGTCATAGATGTCACTACTTATTCCCTGCGTTGCTGCATGTATCTAACAACGAAGACGATTGGCTCGTCAATGTATGAAATGCGCAAAGCGCCACTCTGATGCTGTGCGCTCAAGATCCGTTATGGCTACTGTACTATTCTAAGTTTATCTTTGACATTACTGACAAACCGTACCTTAAAAAGCACGTAAAGCCTTTGGGGTCGGTTGACACACATCTTTGACAGTGGTTATGGGTAGTCCGAAGCCAAAAAGTCTGACTGAGTATTCTGATTTCCAGTGACAGGGTTTTGGACGTCTGAAAGGCATTCGATCTATGTAAAACACGGGTATGCATTTGATTATTCATCGGATTAAACTGAAATGAGTAGTATTTAGCTCAAGCATTTGCATAAGTAACCCTACCGTCGATATATATTTACTACGCACTTTAGTCGATAAACACTGCAAGTTTTTGAAGTATATTAGGTAAATTATTGTAATTTAAAACAGACTAAACTACTCAAAAGTATTCCCGACCAATTCTTGAAGTTAAAAATAGTTTTGATCAAACAGTTCTGACAATGACATAAATGTGTTATCATTTCTTCACAAGATTTATTTATAATATTTCCCTGTCATAATAAATTC
This sequence comes from Mythimna albipuncta, assembly GCA_929112965.1. NCBI lineage: Eukaryota > Metazoa > Arthropoda > Insecta > Lepidoptera > Noctuidae > Mythimna > Mythimna albipuncta. Next base: position 7,074,502 of record OV815974.1, on the reverse strand, counting down.
ATATCGTACCAATTTCTTCCACCAAAATACCTTTGAACAAAAGGTAATTATCTCTCCGAGTATCGTTTGGAAAAATGTCGGTAAATTCGATCAATAACACCTTGTAACGTGCCCACAATTTATAAATGTCATCGGCAAACGTTGTTCCAATAATAAATATCAATTCTGACATTATGGTATGTGTATTATATTACCTTTCTTATATTTTGTCAGTTATTGTTATTTACTCTCGTCGCCTAATTTGTTTTGCTCTTTGCAGTGTTGTATTTTAATTTTATTGTTTAAACTTCTTTGATTCGTTTTGTACTTCTTTAAAAGTAACTAACATAATTCTATTTTAGAATTAAGAAAGGGGAAAGGGAAGATAGTGTCTTCCCTTTCTTGTTGCATACAATGCATTAGCGCAAGAGCTAAAAAATTTATAATTTATGTCAAGCTCAATAAAGATTATTGACCTAAATTATGAATTCTAATAAATGTGAACGTTTATGAGGACGTTAAGTAGGTACTCTGTCACATAAAAAAACTACAGAACGTATTTTGATGACGCTTTTCAGTAATGAAGCTTATCAAAATATCCCAAACTATCCTAACTAGCCGTTATTTCCTAACTAATATTACGAATGTGAAATTGGTTTGACTGTTTGGCATATTTTTACATCTAAACTGGTCATCGTCATAGATTATGTTGTCAGAGTTATAGAAAGGACATTTAATTTATTAAATTAAGAGGTGCCGCAACCGATATTGACCAAAACACCGAAAAATATTCATTAAATTTGAAATTTTGATTTGAATAACCTTTGAACCTTATCATAATATCTACTTACTATTAAAAACTCAGCAGTAAAACGAAGCAAGCGCTACATCGACAATTTATTGTTGATTGTTGGAAAGCTGTCAATGGCACGCAGCACTATAGATACGGATAGTTTATGGACGTTACACAGACACTGTATATACAGGCTGTGTTATTAACTGAGGCCGGAATTAGGTAGAGTTATTTATGTACTTATACTAACTGATTTCATACAGCTAAAAAGTATAGGATATGCCTCAAATTCTGAGCTAAATTTTAAAGAGCAGATTTTTTTATGACACTATCAGAAATATAGCAGAAAAAAAATCTTCCTGTATTAATCACGAGGAGGAGGAAGTGTTTAAATTTGTTAAGCTCACCTCAGTTGACGTAGAGAGATCGTTTTCAATGAAAAATACTAATAAAATTGTATGTTACTTTGTTTTATCTATGTCTCAGGTTTTTATTATTATTTATTTGTAATATTGTTGACCACACGGGATTTTTCATTGGTAATCCCGGGAAAATCCATATTAATATCAACATTTCGATGCACAACACTCTACATGATCGACGAACAACCTCTAACACTAATAATAACCTTTGATTATTAATGAGGGTATACCACAGGTACCTATATTATATCGACAGTAGCTACATGACGATAATCTTAAACACCGTCCTTAGTTTTATGAGCATGTCCTTAGTCCCAGCTGCCAGTCGGTTATCAGCCGCATCAGGTTATGATGCGGCTGAATACTTGCGTTTTACATGGAACGACTGCCTATCAGACCTCCGCAACCCAGTTACTAAGCTACACGATACTTCTTGGATAGACTGATGATCAGACTTTCTAGCGTCTGACTACCCCTAATGACTGTCAAAAACTTACGAATGACAACCGGGACCAAACGGCTTTACATGCGTTCCAAGGCACGGGTTGTCAATAACGCCATAGATAAACTTAGAAAAGTACATAATATTTGTATTGAAAAATTTACATATACACCACTATTTTTTAATTAGTACACATACTTAAAGGGCTTATTAGAAAAGCCTTTGTTATTTTATAAGTAAAATCTCAATAAATAATATTCATAAACAACAAAGTTATTAGCGTTGGTTTATGTCCCAAAATGTCACTCAATTTATGGAAATATTGTGCAGGCTATTGATTAATGAATGAATAAGTGACAATTATTAAGGAAAAACACTGCCCGCAGTATTTTCTACTAGCAATTGTTATGTTTGATTGATTCTATGATAAATTTACTTTTTCGTGGTCAATATTAGGATTTAGTTTTTTTCTACTTTTGACTACAAAAATATGATCAGTGACGGGTACAGATAGAGCCCCATTTTTTTGTTTACTAATTAAAAAGTAGGGGTGTAGAGAAAGCTATAACAGTTATACCTGCATTAACTACCCTGTCCTATAAGTCCACCCTGTGTACAATGATATAAGCGATAGCCAGAGATAGCGATATAGCCGTCGGAATGTCAGCTGCCAACTGAAGTATATGAACGATGCATTCGCTTTGATATCGAGCTTGCTTTCAAACGAGATTCAGCGTTTTGCAGTACTTGCTAGCTGCGAAATTGTTCCGCTTACCACAGACTAATGGCAGATGGAAACCTTTTAGTTATGTAGATTTTTTAGTTTAGTTATGTAGATTTTTTTTGCTATCTGATTTTTACTTAAGATGGTAATGGATGTGATAGAGCAATTTATAAATCTAGTGCTGAAATATGAATCACTTTAGTGTTCCGTAGAAGTCCAAATACTCAATAATATTATGAAATAACCTATTTTTTAATCTATAAAATTTCTTCAAAACTATACTGTTGTAGGCCATCCAAGCTACGACCATTTCGTGTCGAATTTCTTTCTACAATCGGTAACGCTTCGGCGTGTAAGCGATTTTAGAGAAAATAATGTAACTCAGCCACAATTTTTATCATTAACTCACAGGTTATAGTGATGAACATTGTAGGAAAGATTACATTTCATTCTATATTTTGAACGATGTGACCTTGAATACGAATTTTCTATTCGTTTGTTCTGATCACGTAACTTAACATTGAGATAATGTAATTCCCATACATTTGATTAGTTTTCTAATAGCGTTAACGATTATAATTATCAATTTGGCTAAGCCTGCTGATGTCACAGACATAAAATCTCACTCAGCTTAACATAACGAATCAAAATAAGCTCCGTAGCAAGCGTAAAAGTTACGAGTATCTCTAAAACAAGCCTGTCACACAAAACTAATTACAAATCTCGTGGCTACAAAGTAATTATACAAAGAAAACACAGTGACAAACAAAGGAATGCAGTCAAAGAGCGAGGAGGCAGCTAACAAGATTCCAGAGGCGGGATTATTACGAAGTTAAGCCTGGAATTAGGACGAGCGAGGAAGTATCTGAGCCAGCCACGGGACACTTGCCGGCGACGCTCCACAAAAAATAAATATCTGCCTTTTGAGTGATAACAGTCAACGGATTTGCGTTTTGTACTCGAAATAAGCTATGAATTCTAAGAGGCCTTTACAATTTAACCAGCTCGTTGGATTTTAAGATGATAAAATGGATGAAGAAATACTGATAAGTATAAAACGGATAGTTAACTAAATGTTAACCATATTGATATGTCTTTTTATTTAAAACTAGCTGTGCCCGCGACTTCGCACGCGTGGACTACAGGATTTTGAATTTATTTTTTCTAAAATAAAAGTAGCCTATGTTACTCCTTATTACATCAGCTACCTGTCAAAAAAAGTCCCATCAAAATCGGCCAAGCCATTTCAGAGATTAGCCAGGACAAACAGACAGACAGACAAAAATTATAAAAAATGATATTTTGTTGTATGTACGTACAGTATATATATTTATATGCATGTAGTAAAAAGCGGTAATTTCAATATTACAAACAGACTCTCCAATTTTATTTAAATGTATGTGGTATGTATATATAGATGGATAGAAGTTATATAGATAATTCGTATAAAAGGCATGGTAAGATAGTTTACATTTAATTAACTACTTAAACAGATGGAGTATAGTGCTTTGAATACAGATTCTTTAACATCTAACAAAACAGCTATTCTGAAAGACAATTTCAAAATAGAAACTAGATCATCAAATAACAAAGGCCATGATGCAAAACACGCCGATTCAATCAACGCAATTCCCATAAACAAACCAAAAATAACGTATCTTCAACACACAGCAATTACATCGCAAAACAAACTGGAATCAGAAACTAGATTGTTTACTGAAACCTGAGTGAAAGGTGCGCGACGAGGGAATCAAATAAGCAAGCCTGTGCCAGCAAACTTACTTGCGGAACGAGTTTACTCGCATCCAAACAGAAAACTCGTAGATAAGTCGACTGAAATGCAACGCCGTATTGTATTGGCAGACTTTGTTGAACTGAGCTGATGTTCTTTGTTTATGAAACAGGCATGCATGCTTTTGCAGCGATGCCTTCATACAAAAGTAGTTGAAAATGTCACAGATATTCCTACCTACTCAGGAAATATCAACGACGATATTTTATACAAAATACATAAACAAAAATGCATACAAAGGTTTTGGAGTGGCAACCACGTAGGGGTATGTAGTCGTTTGGGCCCGCTCAGTTTGGGTCCGCGGGATCAATCGACACAGTCCCATTTTGAAGGTGTCGATTGGACCCACTGCCCTATTTTATTATAAGTACAGTCATGAAAGAAAGTCAAATCTTTTAGTTTAATTTTTATGACTTAAAATATGTATATATACCTAATATTATTTATATTACTGAGAATATATATTTTTGATTTATTCAATTACGTACTTACACTTACGTGCCACATTTGTCTACAAACATTAAAACTACAAATTTTTTACTGTAATAATACCTAAATTAAGTATACGAGCACTACTAATTTCAAGGTCAAGCGTTTGGGTCTTTTACGGATTACCTGCTCGGGTCATCCAATCATAGACCTGCTTTTTTAATATCTTTTATAAACTTTTAAATCTAACTGAATTGCGTTTTATTATATTTTGACTTACCACTTTTGCACTTGACTGTATCCACCAGTAGCTTTAAACAATGGATTTTTTTTAAAATTTGTACATGGGCCCAATCGACCACCAAAAAACATAAAATAAATTGTGTGGTCGTTTGGGCTCGCGGAACCAACATCGAGCGGACCCAAACGACTAGAGACCCAGAAGACGCAGGGTAAGAAAGTCTCTCACAAAATGAATCGATGACTTAGTAAGGGTTACGGGAATCCGATGGATGCGGGGCGCACAGGACCGGTCGTTATGGCAACACATGGGGGAGGCCTATGTCCAACAGTGGACCAAACAAAACTATAATTTTTCTCTAAAGCAAATAATAGGTAATAATATTTATAGTAATAAACCTATTCTAGATTGGCGCATTGTAAAATTTTACTACAAAACCGTTATCTCAACTGATCCACAGTTGTCCAATTATGAAGCGTAATTCAATAAAATCGAAACGATTCCCGATTCGTAGCAGATTGTAAGCCCCGAGGTGATAATGAAAAAGCTCATTTAGTCTGGGCCATTCTGCCGAGCTTCGTCTGCCGTCTGGCTATTGACTCCGGTCGAACATCAAGACTGTAAAAATGTAGAAAACCTTCGGATTTATAAGACAAACTCAATATTTTAAAGTAACACTTTGAAGTATTGGTATCTTCGACAGGGATATTTTTAAAGAAAATCCTCTACAAAGAGCACTGTCGGATTCGGATTTCATATCAACATATTGCTGTGTCGTTTCTAACGTTCGAAAGCTACTGCAATCTTGTGATATGGAGAAATGCAAAATATGGTTTACATATTATGTTCAAAGAAGGTAAGCCTGGCTATCTGGTAGTTAATATAACAAGTTTACAGATCTAAGCAGGGGAAGTGTAAAGTTCACAACAAGCTTGTTCTTATTCAAAAAGCGTATTACAAGATTAAAGACTACGTTGAAGACATGCTAGTTTGGTATTGATTACTTTTTTGCACATGTAGCTTTCCTAAAAACTCCATGTAATGTAACGTTTCTTTATTCATGATATTGATTTTGTAATACTTTTTTACAGTATTTATGGTGAATACAATCGCATTACTCAATTCCCGAGTTGTAGAATTGTAGGTCATATAGGCAATTGATCTATCGATGGCTTAGAGTGAAAACCTTGGATATGCAATTTTAGGTAATTTTATTTTATTACATTTCTGAAAAAAAAAAAATCAGCTCGTAACGCACAATCTTGTATCACGCAAAATTTTGATTCAATACTTTTAGCGCCATCTATCTAGATGTTGTATCATATCTTGCTCAAGTCAGTTTGGTGTGATTAACATACATGAAGTCGTAATTCAAGACGTAATTCAAGAAATTGAAATAAACCAATAGTTTTAAATATTTGAATGAAACATGTATATGCACATTAAAATTACACGATAACTAAGGTCTAATTTGGTCTTTTGTGCCTCCTGAAAAGTTATGCATTTCACAGTTACGAGGTAATCACTCTAAGCCATCGCTATGTAAAACACTGTTATTCAATTGCATATGGTTAGATTGGACTCCAACATAACAAGGAAGACGCTAGACAGATTGATTAAACATTTTGGCAATGAACGAAATATGTTTTCCAGTAACATAGATACTGTAACTGAAGGAATTCGACTGAGTTGGAGTTATATCGAGTTCCGGTAATCGTAATCCAATCGTTGTGAAATTCCATTGAATAAAGTCTCTTGGGGGACATAAAGGGTACTGTAAAGCAATTTAAGGAAAGCGACAAACAGGCGTGATGAGCTCGATGGAAGAGCAATACTGTAGCTATTTGTAGTCGTATAGCTATTTGTAATTTTATACCTTTGTGTCTTCGTCCATAACATTTGTTAGCAGAGGTTACAAAGAAAAGAAATTGCGTTTAATTAGCATTACAAAAACGGAAACACCTTAAAATTAAACACATGATACATTGAGTAATGCCAAAAAGGCCTCAGCTCAGCATAATGACAAATGGTAACACAAGGCCGCCACCTGACGCTGATTTTCAGCTGCAGCCCTTCGGTGCCATTTATGCTCGAACAGAAAATATTTATTAAAAACCAAAAAAAAATCTGTGCATAGACCAGCTAAAAGAAGAAGTATGTGCCCATTTAAAACAGAAAATATAGCTGAGATATCATTTTAACACTACAGAATTATAGAGACAACTACTAATCTATTTCTGTTGAAGAGTTTCTTTAACTTTCTTTACTTTTAATTAACATTCTATGTCCAGTACTTAATTAAATGAAGAATGTCTAAGCACTTCATTAACTTGATCCGATTTAAAGTTTATCGCACTTGGACGCTACACTCTTTGTGCAAGTTGGGGCTAGTGTTGGCAATTACCCCTATGCATACTATAACAGCGACTGTTTTAAGCAATAAATATTAAACTCGCCACATAAAGCTAACTATTAATCTAGAGAAACCGACGACAAATTCAGTTCCCGTAATTCACAATACATATTTCCGTTTGAAAGCCGACTCACCTGTTTGACCCAATTCCGGAAAACTCGGAGTCAACATGTGAATTTACATGATAATGCTGTTTGCAACGGGACCATTTACCATAGCGAGCGGTAAGCCTCGTCTCCATTAACGGCGAAACATGAGAGTCTATAAATTTTTTGAACATACCAACCACCAAGACGTATCTTCAGACATTAGATGTTGATTTGGTGAACATTTAACATGGTGTTTTTAAAAGAAATCACTAATATTTTTTTGTTTGTAGGAGGTAATCTCTGAAAGTAATGGTCCGAATTTTCTCACCGATAAAAAGCTACTTTATTCCTGAGTGTCATAGGCATTATTTTATGTACGCGGGCGAAGCTGCAGGTAAAAGCTAGTCTTATATAAGTATATACCGAAGAGTGGGACAATCCTGATAATGAGACACTTATGGTGTATTTGTTTAATAATACAATTTACAAAGAATAGGCAGTATTTTTAGTACCCTTTAAATACCAGTCGATTATCGTTCCCATTGCGGAACACTAAATCCAGTATTTCAATCTTTATAGAATCTTTTTTGTCTGTTTATCAGGATTATTCAAAGAAATACTGGTTTTCTTATGTCTACCCGTTGGAACTAGTATTTAATACAACCGTGTATATCTTCTGAAGCTTTATATTTAGACCACGTTTCGACGCTCTGCATGCATGTTAGACGTCACACCTGCGTGCAGAATACAATTTAGAATTTAGAGCAATGGCAACTTGTACAATGCACACTAATGCTAACATAAACTTTGGTTACGTAGCCTGCAGCTTGCTTATACAAATTCTTTGAATGTGGATAACTGAGCTTTAGGTGTATGAGTGAATTGCGAGAAGTTGTATAATTTCTACAGTTATAGTAGTAACTACCAGGCCACGGCCTCTTATTTGTTAGAGGAAATGGGTTCTTTGATATTCGTTCGACTACGTAATATCTACAAATCTGATCACGTATCAATCAGACTTGAAGTTCTTTAACAGGTTTTATAATATTTTTTCTCTAGTTTTAATATGTATTGTATTCTATTACATATACGTATGATTACAGGTTAAAGTTAGTAGGCTAAATTCTTTTCTAGATTTTAGTTTATCTGACAAACTGAAATCAGGAATAAAAACACTGTAAACTATTTTCTTAACATTGTTCTCTTATTTCAAAAGACTCCGATTATTCAAAAGTTTATTTTCATTTCAGATAACGATTTTCTTTCTAAACTTTTTTCTTTTCTACAGCTGTTAAACTGTGTCCATATTGTTTCAGTGACGTCAACCGCCGGTCCCGGTCGCGGTCTCGGTCTCGGTCTGTGACCCCGAGCAACTCCCCACCCCCGATGCCCGCACCGCAGCCACCACCGCCACCCCACACTTTGCACCCAGACAATGCATTAGGTACTACATCGCATAATACTTTTAAAGCCTGTGTTTACTTGGGTAAGGACTGTTGACAAACTAAAGCTAGAAAAAGGTAAGAGGATTTAGTTGCTTGAACTTGATCAACAGATTTATAGAGCGATGAATGCAATTTAATTTGATATTTGAAAATCGACTTATTTTACGTACGTATAGGCAAGAACAAGATAATTAAAAGCTTCCTAATCTCGACCAATAAATTAATAAAACTAAGTATACAGATCAACCTTTTCTGTTTATCGGAGATGATTTGCAGACACTTGACGTTAAGGTTGAACCCGACATAATTCTTCCCAACGTTCTAAGCAAAAATAACCAGACGCTATATCCAACATAATTACGTATCAGACTCTTCGCCGCAGAAGCAAAACTACACCACTTACATCGCACGTCGGACTAAAAGCTTCCATATTAATATGAATCTGACGATACAACGACAGAAAGATTGATTCTCTGTCGAATACAGACTACTCTCGAAATATGTTAACATATTCCTTGAACAGAAACATATTGGATATACATTTTAAGATGCTTCAGTATAAGACGAAGTATTCTTTAAACATAATTTGTAATAGATGGGGGAGAAATATCTATGAAATCTCTGCGATGACATTCAGTTTTATTAGAGGAAGATTTTATTAGGTATTTCAGATCAATTGAAATCAATCAATTTATTACATTAACTTTATTATAAAGAAGTATGAGATTTATTTGCAATAAGTATTATCTGATCCATTTGGTATATTAGGTCGTGGTGCATTAAGTGCAGCAGGTCGCCAGTTAAGTGACCACAGCAACAACAGAGAGTCTTCCCTAGACGACTCAGGTGTGGTGGATGACCACGACGACGGAGAGCATACGTCGGATGACCAGGCACCACACCCACACCCTAGGAGGCATCTGCTAATACCACAGCTGCCACTACCGCCAAATCACCCACCTACACCGATGCCAATGCCGATGCCGATGCAAATGCCAATACCGATGCAAATGCCAATGCCGATGCAGACGCCGATGCAAATGCCGATGCCGATGCCAATGCAGATGCCGACTCCAATGCCAACACCAATGGCGATATCCATGCCAATGCCCCAGATACAACAGGTATAGTAATTAATATTATTGTTGTGATCTTTATGATAGTCACTAAAAGCCATAAATTTCTCTAAAAGATGAATAAACTTCTAACATCCAGTAATATAGCAAAATAATAAATAACTGTAATCTAATTTTACTGTAGAACCTACTTAATTCATGTTCCAAAAAATCCGCCTTTCAGGTTAATCCGGACACACAAATACAAGAAATAAAACATAGACATCCAACTAAAAGTGAAAAACCTGCTGTGACTCTAGCAAAAAAGCCTGTGAAAAGTATTCAGGACAAGTATCCGCTGAACCCTGACTACCTCAACCAGATCGTGGTGCTAGGTAAAATCTAATTTAAACTTTAGCACATATTTCACTTCCTAAAAACTTTTCGGGTTCAGTAATGCCATCAAATTCAATATGGTTCCGGGATGAATATTTTGCTAGAATATATTCGAGCATATGTGATACGAGGAATTGGAAGGCAATCAAATATAACGCAACAATTTGATGGCACTACACAACCCAATCCAATTTATTGGCACGGCTTCAACACTGAAAAGCACGAGACAAATAACACTGAAACTAAACGATGCTGCCACAATGTATCAGAATGAACGCTTTGCAAACACGAAGGGCTAACTATACTATGGCAACGAATGCATTTTATAGGGGTTCGGTACAATTATTCATATTATTAATGAACTTGCAAAATTAATTCTGTAGATTTAGATTACGGAAGTAAGTTTCTTATTGGCTATAATTCTGCATGGTCTTCTATGATTATTATCAAAATTACGTCACTTAGGAGTTCATTATTTCGACTTTCGACATCTACTCGTATTAACTTTAAAATGCTTGCGTTCTTTGCAATTTTCTACCTTTTCTAAATTGAAATTACATTGTACAGGTTAATTTTAATTCTACAGTTTCTAAATTATTAGGTAGTTTGACTTTAAGTACTTTTTCTTCTAAAAATCTAACTTTCACTCTGTTTCAACTCTCATTTGCAACAGATGATATTTTCTTTGGATTTCAGAAGCATTATGTAAGGTTCCACTTTGATTTTTGAACAATCCTCGACAACGTGGACCGTTTGATTAGGGAAAAATTCTGCGAAACACTCATGTATAAAAATCCTTGATCAAACGGTTTCACATTAATTTTCTTTGGTAGCTTTACGTTATTTTATTCATTCTATCCAATAATTGAATTTTCTCTCGTAAAAGCTACCAAAGTTGTAGATACTTACTGCAATTACATTATGCAATTAAAACAGTTATAGGTACTGCTAATTTGTCATAGAATAACTATTCTATTTCTGTGATTTCAATCCTTTTTAATTAAATAATCTATTTAAGAGATGGAATAGTTACTTTCTGTGGTTGATAACATTCACCAGTAGCTTCACTTCTCAATGAGGAACACTTCATTGAGCATTTTAATACGACACGGTTGCAATCTCGCTTCTACCCTCATTAATATCGTCAGGGGCGGACTGGCCATACAAGCGCGCGCCCGACCTCCCGCAAGCGGAGACGACGAAAATTAATGAGCTCAGTTTATTGGCAGCCACGCACAAAACTCATATGGGCAATTACGAGCAAAATTGCACTTACTTCACAGGTTAGTAAACACAGACGCAAACGCTTCTACCCCCCAGTCCACCCCTGTCCCCACAGGAAGACTGCAGGGTGACTGCGATTGACTAGCTGTCGTCTTGTCATAGCTCAAGAATCGCATTCAAGTCTTTCCACATTACATTCTATTACTTTAACAAATACTATGAACACTTGTGCATAACTTTTATGCGATTCATATCTGGAAACATCAAAATTCATATCAGTGTTTTGTCGAACTTTCAGTTTAACCACTGTACCGGTAACTGCACCGTTTGTACACATAATTGGCATATCAAAATTTTTCGTACTACCATGCTGGTTTTCCTTGCATTTAATGCAATTTTCCTGCATATTTTCTTAGTCCTGTGTATCGCTTTCAATGCATGTTGAGTTGTTTAATATTTGATAAGTGATAGATTAATTTAGTAAAACGAAAGCTTTGCATTGATGAAACTTGAATTTGCCTCACTATGCTTTCGCTTATTCTAATTGATCTATTTCTTCACTTCTTTCTTTCTTCTGTTCGTGACGTATATGTGTGTGATATATGTTGTTATTGTATGTGTGTATATTTTGTTGACTGGTTTGAAATTTCTGGCAGATGAGCTGGTGGATAGAAATTGTGAGTGCTGCGTCACTTGCTGTATAGACTATGAAGGCTGGCTGCAGTTCCAGAACTGTTTGTATGGGATTGTGAAGGATCCTTTATTCGAGTTGTTCATAACAACTTGCATTGTTCTCAATACACTCTTTCTCGCGCTAGAGCACCATGGAATGAGTGAGAACGTTAGATCGGCCTTAGATATAGGAAATAAGGTAATCAACGATTTGTCAGAAAACGATTGTGATGACTGCTTATCAAGAAACTGCTATTGCTATTCTTGCCTTATTATTTTCTTCTTATCTAATATCATCGATAGTGGCTAACGACGCTAAAAAATTTCAGGTGTTCACGTCGATATTTACGTTAGAATGTATAATGAAAGTGATGGCGATGAGCAAAGATTTCTTTGCGTGCGGCTGGAATATATTCGACTTGATTATAGTATCAGCAAGCCTTCTAGATCTAATATTTGAGCTCGTCGATGGCCTATCTGTATTGCGAGGTCTTCGTTTGGTAAGTTAATTGAATGAAAGTTCCTTTGATTCTTTTTTAAAAATTTCCAGGACTGATCCATTGGCAATATCTACGGACTTTTAATTCCCATTATTTAAAACATAAACTAATACATAATGCAATGTTTTACTTTCTGCATCCTAATATAATAAACATGTTTTTTTTTCTTCCAAATTCAGGTATAAAATTAAAATTTTCTGTAGATAGAGTTAGTCTTTTTATTTTACTATTTTTAGTAGATAGGCATGTCCTAAAGCTATAAATTGAATAAATCGTAATAACGTATTTACTCTGTTTCAGCTACGAGTGTTAAAGTTAGCTCAATCATGGACTACAATGAAAGTGTTATTGAGTATTATAATATCGACAATCGGTGCTCTTGGTAATTTGACGTTCGTGTTAGTGATAGTTATATACATATTCGCTGTGATCGGTATGCAACTCTTCTCCAAGTCCTACACGCCTGATAAGTTTGACCCGGATCCAGTACCCAGGTATGGCATCATCACTTATTGCAAGCAGCCGAAGTTTTACTTTAAGTATGTTAATAACATTCTGGTTATTTACTTTTTTTAAGTATAATTTCTTTTCCAATGTGTAGGTTTAGAAATATTTGTCTTTCTTTTCATGATTATCCTTCTCTGTTGCATGTTAAAGTTTCCCATTTTCATCACCGACCTATATTTCTACTGCTATGTTAATTAACTACCCTGACTCATCAACGTACAAAGGTGGAACTTCAACGACTTCTTCCACTCGTTCATGATGATATTCCGGATCCTTTGCGGCGAGTGGATCGAGCCTCTATGGGACTGTATGCGTGCGGAGCAGGAGACAGGGGCAGAGAGTTGCTTCTTCATATTCTTGCCCGCGCTCGTCATGGGCAACTTTATGGTGCTCAACCTCTTCCTTGCCTTGCTGCTCAACAGCTTCAATAGTGAGGAACTAAAGAATAAGAAGGAGGTATGTATCCATATTAAAATATTCTTACAAATAGTCTATGAAATATTTTAAATCAGACAAAATGTTTGAAATAAAAAATAATGAAGCTGTAATCTTCAAAATAAAGATATCGAATGAAATGGCTACTTACTTTACAAAAATACTGATTCAATCCATTCAGTCGCTACGACAGTAAACGTGATATAAAATAAAATGTCTTAATTATCTAAAAGTACGTTTTCACTACTCGATAAGCATCTTTTCTTTTCAATCCTGTTTTGCAATGCCTAAAGATGATATCGCACTATCGTTTACCGGGCATTCAGCGTAGGCGTTCGTCGGCACCATTATCCATTCTTCATTAGCGAGGCGTCAGTGAGACACATGAGTACGATAAACGCCGCCTACACTGCAGATATTAGTGAGATAGTACTTAAGGAAAAGCAAGGAAAACTGAACCTTATTGCCGAGCTTAATCATAAGGCAAAAGTAAGAACACTATTAATTCTATTCGTAATTTCCAGGAAGTTGGTGAAGATTCAAAATTAGCTAAAAGTTTCGATAGAATACGTTCTATAGTAAGAAAAAAAGGTTTCCTTATATCGAGAAGTAAAGAGACTGACAAAAAATCTAAGTTAGAAGAGCTAGTTAACGAATTTATGACACAACAACGCGCCATAAAGGAGAAGAAGGCGTCAATACCGTCGATACCGAGCGAGCAGAGGTACTCCGCATCTATACAGGAGACTATTCTGTTCCCACACGACAATATTTATAGTCATAGTTATCAAGAAGCATTAAATAGGTGCGTATGAACATTTTTCATTTAAGTAAATCACATTTGCACACCAGTCAAAGAAAAAAAAAAATATTGGTAAATACTAAATATTATATAAATATCAGAACATTAAGTCACGCACTAAAAAGAAAAAAAAAACAAATGTGATAGAATTGATCTAGGTCTCTTTTCTAAAAAGTTAGTTTCCTCAAGAACTAACCGAACGATGTCGAAAACTCGTTCACATGTTAAGTAACTTTACAAATATATTTCAGGCCAATATCAGTAGGATCCGACTTCGCCTACCCACAGCTTTACCAAGCCCCCAACAACTTTAACCACGGCAGTCAAGAAACTTTAAAAGACGTGCGTGACTTGGCTGCTGAACATAAAATAACTAGTATTAGGGAAGACTCGAAGGAAAATCTTGAAGACACATCACCGACCGAGCAAGTTGCCGTACAGAAGTTGTTGAACCAGATGTCTTCGGGTTATCACACACAACCTTCAGAGAGAGGTAAGTATACATTGAGTACATTACAATAATATATGTTATCAGATATCATTTTTTTTCGACATAATTTGTAAGTATAGTAAATAAAAACTTTCAATTTTTTTTCAAGTTTTTACTTAAGACAAAATAAGAAATACGCATAAAACAAAATTTCAGATGAAACCGAACATTATGAAATGGCACAGTTATCATGTAAAACAACGCCAGAAAAACCAAAGAGGCAACATCAACCCAGGGAACAACTGCCAACAAACAACCTAAGTAAGGAACCAGTCACAGGAAATGACGAAGACATGAAGCGTCCGTGGCAAACTTTAGTCTCATATGTAGATGAATTAACCGTAGGTGGGAGAAAAAACTCACAGGGTCAATATGTTGATGCGATGGGAAACTTCCCCGGATTTGGGAAACAGAAAGAGCCGAAAGTACCTGAGAACTGTTTCCCTCGCCAATGTTACGATGCGTATGTATTCATTCAAGAATGTCTCGATGCTCAATGCCATATTCGCTTCCATTTCTATAGTAGGAGTTTGGTAGTTATCCAAGTCTTTTGAAAACCAATTTTTGCGATTAACTCTTCTTCCTTTGGTATTAATCTTCATGCCCTTACGAGTTGTGTATGTCTCTTAACCTTTTGCACTTCTAAACAACCTACTGCATCCCGTAATGTAATGTAATTATCTAACTCATCTAACTTTATCGCTATGACCATTGCTTCACAACATTAATCGTACTAATCCCCACAAAACTGCGGAACCAAGGTAACAAATAAAAGGTTCCAGGGATGGTATTTAGAATCACGACTCTCCGTAGGATATCCAGAAGTATGTAGGTAGGTACAGGGTTGTAATAGATGCTTGTGATCCGAATGAATGCAAATGCGCTGTCCTTTTAGGAGTTCTTGTTGGGATGCATGTATTGAGACCAACATGGGTCAACGTTGGATGTTTCTTCGAACCTACATCCTGCGGTACGTAGACACTCCAGCCTTCGAGTGGTTCGTATTGGTGCTGATCTTCGCGTCGAGCATCACGCTCTGTTTCGAAGACATCCACCTCGAGAAAAACAAGCCGTTGAAGAAAATATTGTACTGGACCAACTTGGGGTTCTGCATGATCTTCATCATCGAGATGTTTCTCAAGTGGATAGCGTTGGGGTTCTTCAGATACTTCACTAGTTTCTGGACGCTCTTAGACTTTACGATAGTTTTTGTAAGTATCAATTCATTCAACATTTTTATTGACGCTTTTAAACTTCTCTTTCTAACGCTTTCAATCCGCTTTCAGGTTTCAGTATTCAGTTTGTTGATAGAAGAAAATGAAAACCTAAAAGTGTTAAGGTCGTTAAGAACTTTACGTGCATTGAGGCCGTTACGAGCGATATCTCGGTGGCAAGGGATGCGTATCGTAGTGAACGCTTTAATGTACGCGATACCTAGTATCTTCAACGTATTGTTAGTGTGTCTAGTGTTTTGGTTAATATTTTCTATCATGGGAGTGCAGTTTTTTGGCGGGAAGTTTTATAAGTGCGTCGATGATGAAGGAGAATTATTACCATTAGAGGCAAGTATTGTTACAATTTTTATATCAAAATTAGAATATGCATACGGAGTCTTTTAATAGTTTCCATTTGATTGTAGATAGTGAACGATAAATGGGAATGTTATTACAATAATTTCACTTGGATAAATTCGAAGATATCGTTCGACCACGTGGGCATAGCCTACTTGGCGTTATTTCAAGTGGCTACATTCGAGGGTTGGATGGAGGTGATGGCCGATGCTGTGGACGCGCGAGGAGTGGACTTACAGCCGGCGAGAGAAGCCAACATTTACGCATATATTTATTTTGTTATCTTCATCGTGTGCGGTTCATTCTTCACCCTTAATCTGTTTATAGGAGTAATTATAGATAATTTTAATATGCTCAAGAAGAAGGTACCTTTTATTTGTTATAAATAATTTCAATTTTATTAAAACAAATGTATTGTTTAATGTTAATGCCACTAATTTTCATTTTACAGTACGAAGGTGGAGTTTTAGAAATGTTCCTTACTGAAAGTCAGAAGCATTACTATACAGCTATGAAGAAACTCGGTAGAAAAAAGCCCCAGAAAGTAATCAAGAGGCCGAGGAATCAATTTTTAGCGATGTTTTACGACCTCTCGAATTCGCGGAGATTCGAGATCGCCATTTTCGTTTTAATATTTCTGAATATGCTCACTATGGGCATAGAACATTATGATCAACCGCATTCAGTTTTCTTTATATTAGAAGTTAGTAATGCGTTTTTCACGACTGTATTTGGTTTAGGTATGATATCGTTTCAATTTATTTCATATTTAGTACCTAACAGCTGAGCCAAACCCTTTCCAATGCTGAACTTTAGTCTGATCCTCATTATCAAATGATATTTAATCTTCTTGACACACATCATCAATTTATGTCTGTATTAAACATTAAATAATCTCAAGGCTACATAGACAAAATTCTTGTCAAGGGTTTTGCTTAGTTACCGCGTACATTACATCCACAATCTCCTGTATACTCCTCCTAACCCGTCTAAACCTTACAGAAGCGATAGTAAAAATAGTAGGTCTTCGGTACCACTACTTCACGGTACCTTGGAACGTGTTCGACTTTCTGCTGGTGCTGGCTTCGATCCTGGGTATCCTAATGGAGGACATCATGATCGACCTGCCGATATCACCCACTTTGCTGAGAGTCGTCCGGGTGTTCCGGATAGGGAGAATTTTAAGACTGATTAAAGTGAGTATCTGTTTGTCTTTTTTTTCGTTCATTTTCCCTAGTTATTTTTGTCTACATGTGGAAAGATTGACTGGAAGAAAATGCCTAAAGCATTAAGTCCGCCTGTGTACTTTTATGTACATGAAGTATAAATTTGAAAATATCACACTTTTTATATCAATTATTTTGTTAGTCTGTAAGCATTCTTTAAAATGGAATAAATAAATAAATGATAAATAAATACGAAAAATCTTCTAAAAGTTTTACAGGTCGATCCCAGGAATGCTTCTGGTGTTTCCAATTTCATTATCGTCATATTTTTGTAGCTACCAGAAATCTTTCTTGGTGCCTGGTTTATGTACATATGTAGGTAGGCACTCAGAAGCCTCACCATATGTTATTCCATTTCCGAACCCTCCATGTGTATTTATGTTAGTGACAAGTGTGACGGCTGACAGGACAGAATGGAAGAAAAAAACCCACCGTCCCCAAGTAAAATGAGATAAAGGCAGAAAGAAGAAGAAGACCCTCCATGTGTATTTATGTTACATTTGAACAAAAGTCTCCTTGTGTTTATTTCAGGCCGCTAAGGGCATTAGGAAACTACTGTTCGCGCTAGTCGTATCTCTACCTGCGCTGTTCAACATCGGCGCGCTGCTAGCACTCATCACCTTCATCTACGCCATCATCGGCATGTCGGTGTTCGGTCACGTTAAAGAGCAGGGCGCGCTCAACGACATTGTCAACTTTCAGACCTTCGGAAGAAGCATGCAGTTGCTTTTTCGGTGAGTATCTTCGTTTCATTAATTTCATTGCAGAGAAGAATATCTCCTCGGCTAACTGTCTCTGATTCGTACGTTTTTGTATGAGTAAGTTGTGAGCGTACTGGAAGTAAGTTCTTGTGAATTGACGATGTATACCTGCTGGATACACTAGTAATCAATTTCAATGCTTCGTGGCGAGAGTCATTGCTAGAATAGTCGCAAAATTTTGACTTCATTTATAGGTGTTGACTCGTACTTTAGTATGATTACTAGACCTTGTTTCGCTTCATTTAATTCTATTGATTGAATTATATTTTTAACGTCTGTCTTCTTTCTAATTTCCAGTTTGATGACATCAGCAGGCTGGAATGACGTGCTAGAATCGCTCATGATCCAGCCTCCTGAATGCGAGTTGGGGGAGCACCCTGGCCAGAACGGCAACTGCGGGAGCCCTCTCTTGGCCATCACGTACTTCACGTCGTTCATCATCATCAGCTACATGATCGTCATCAACATGTATATAGCCATCATTCTTGAGAACTTCAACCAGGCGCATCAGGAGGAAGAGATCGGCATCGTTGAAGATGATCTCGAGATGTTCTATATACGGTGGTCTAAGTGAGTATATTATGTCTAAATATTGAAAGTCATCAACTAGGTACTGATACGAGATCAGACAGTTTTGTAATAAAGATGTTAAGGATGATGTTGACTAAATGAATGGTTGCCAACCTAGCTTTCCAACCAAGGTCACCTTGATTTGTGTATTTGGTTTGTGTTGCGGCTACACGGATGTAAACCACGCGCCAACAAGTTCGGTGGTTGGGACAATGCGCCTCCCAACCAAGGGCGATGAAGGTCATGGATTACAACTGCTGTCTACACGGATTTAAACTAGCAAGGTCACCTTGATTGGAACGTTGGTTTGCAACTGTCTGGTCACTGCTTTAACGATCGTAATTTACTAAAAAAATGCGTAATCTAGTCATAAAACATCAGTAAAATTCGATCGATAAAACTTGGCTCAGCACCTCCAATATTAAACCAGTCTGTAACCAATAGGCCACTTACAGTTATTAGAGCTATTTACAATTACGACAGTTCAGAACGGACACTTTAAACACAAATGACGTCGTAAAGGAGAGCTCGTAAATCTTGCCATCTATCTCGAACCCGGCTGAAGCTGAACACATTAAAATTTACTCAAACAATTATTGCTTGGCTTTAACCTCATCATTTGTGGGAACGGTATTTAGCAATTTTGCTTCTTGTTTACTAATCAAAGAAATATATTTAGGATAATGAGTATGTTGACGAACGACGGTTTTATTAGATTTTAGTCAACTAGCATAGCATAGCCTTTTTAATTTGACCACTGCTGGGACTCAGGCCTGCTCTCTAGAAGAGAGAATTCTCACTCCTAGAGAGCAGGATGGGCCGTGATTCACTACGCAGGCCCAGTGCGCGTCAGTGGTTTAGTTATAATAAAAAAAGCCTTTTATTTCTTGCCAATTAAATAATTAACATTGCATTGATGATTACAGTTACAAATATCCTTCAAAAAGATTCCAAAATAAACACATCAATTGTTGATAAATTTATAAATTAATTGCATGCATATGTACTTATTTTATTATATGTATTATATTCATTATTATTATTTACATTTATTATTATTATTTGTATTTATTTTTATTCATTCTCAATATTTTTATTTATTATTATTCAGTGGTTTAGTTAACTAGTCGATATTCATTTTTCCAATCGATCCGATGCAATTTTCCTAAGACTCCAACCATCTTTAAAGTAAAGATTAATAAATATTGTTCTTTCCAGATACGACCCCCACGCAACACAATTCATAAGTTTCGCTCAACTATCAGACTTCATAGCTTCCTTAGACCCTCCGCTAGGCATCTCCAAACCAAATACAGTGGCTTTAGTCAGTTTTAACCTGCCTATCGCGAAAGGCAATAAGATACATTGTTTAGATATACTCCATGCCCTGGTCAAACATGTGCTAGGGCATGTGGAAGAGACGGACACGTTTAGGCAGCTGCAGGAACAGATGGATATCAAGTTCAAGAAGCAGTTCCCCACGAGGAAAGAGCTGGAGATCGTGTCCTCGACTAGGATATGGAAGAGGGAGGATAAAGCGGCACGGACTGTGCAAAGGGCGTGGAGAGATTATGTCAAGTGAGTATGAATTTATTTATGCTTTTTGGTTATCTAACAATGAAAATGACCAAAAACATTGAATTTTTATATACCTCACAACTTCTAGTATCATAATTTTGATCCAAATACAAAGAACTTGCCTTCGAAAGCGTTGAACGAATTCTTCAAATAGATATAAATATACATACATATATGTAATGCATTGACATAAATTCTAAACATTACTCGCACTGAATATTCCAGTCAAGGATTCATTCAGAAGAACTCAAAGTCGCACTCCAAACTGTCAGCAAAACATTAAAAATCGCTCACCATTCTTCCAGGCGCAAGAACCGCAGCCCCTCTCAAGAAGAAGAAAGCACGAAGTGGTCCCCGGGCGGCGGCTGGGGAGGGCGCCTGAGCGCTCTGCTGCACGTGCGACGCGGATCGCACGCTTCCAGTCGCAAGTCTTCACGAGCGTCTGATGCTTCTGACATTAGTGAACTGGGAGGAGCGTGGTTGAATCTGCCGCTATTATTGCTGCCGGGGGCCGCTCCCGGAGAACAGGTGAGTTTAGAAAGGCAAAAAAAAAATTTGATCGACCCAGACACAACAGTATCAGACTCTACTGATGATTGGTAGAGGTCAATTCAAACATAAAGACGGCTCTGAAGTTAGCTCAACTACGCTGTCACATGACTTTGCTACTGCGCAACGACTCATTAACGACGTCATTAAATTTGTTCCGTGCACCGACGCAGGGCCAAAGGCAGAAGTGAGCACTTAGTAAGTGGTCACCGCCGCCTATGCATTGCCATCCCAGAGATTAAGAGAAATGTCTAGTATTCCTATAACTGTAGGCAGATTAAACTTAACTACATTCTTTCTAACTGTAGGTATAGGTACCAAAATCACAAAAAACTTTTACATACAGTACGATTAGGTCACAATTATACAAATTATATCTATTGCCAGAGTAGTCGATAATTTAGCTAAATTAATTAATTTTGTTCCATCTCATTAGTTAGGCCGTACTTACTATGTATTTTCAAAAAGTTAGTCCAGCTTAATTTCTTTAAAAAAATATTGCAAATACCTCTATAGCTTTTCATTTTTACCACTTCTTTCATAGTAATATAAAGTTTTGCGGTCAACTCAAAACCGGTCATCACCGATGTTACCAGTATCGGTCTTCTGGCTTCTTATCCCCTCTATTTTAAAGCAAGTAACATTTGACACGCCACAGCCGAGTGGTTCCGAGTCGGCGCCGCCCCGAAGGCGATCGGCATACGGGCTGCCGATCTTCCTTCGGCACCAAGACGCTATGGACGAAGAGACGGGCCCGAAACGAGCAGGTTCATATGTAATGTTTTGCTTTCCGTGTCTCTTCCTCAGTAGGTTTAGAGATAGATGCATTTTGATTTGAAGCTGAGCAAGCCGTTGCATTACGTGACATACCCTGTTCAAGATTAAAGCTACAGGGATGAATGAGTGTGTCCATTTTCTCATTAGATGGCGCTGAAATCTATATCATATCATCATCTTTTGTACCCTTGTCCCGTGTTATTTGGGGTTGGCGTACCTACATGTTTTTTTTTTCATCCATTCCGTCCTGTCACCAGTCATACCATCACCAACTTCCTTTCCTTTCCTCCTCACTCACTCCACACACAATACATCCATCTTTTCTTTGACCACCCACCCTCTACCATTTTCATCAATTCTCACCTATACTCATAATTCTTTAGTAACATGCGTTTCATCTCTCCTCCTTACACTGAATTCCTTCGCGCTGTTTCTTTAAATTTCCAACTAATTCGCCAAAACTACCTACTCGTTGTTTAGATATTTTTGATAAATTAGCTCATTAAAATGAAATGTCCGATTTCTGATTTTTTGTGAATATCATTGGACACTAAAACTAAAATAACCATTGAGTTCAGCGTCGTCTAGTAAGAAAACAGTCATGCTCGGCGTCGTAGATTACAGTAAAAAGTAGAGGATAGATAACGTTTATCTCATTGCAACGCGCTGCTCAGCTAAGGGCAAGAAACACACAACACTTGGACTTGGCTAAATACAGGTTTCATACGAATATGAACCTGATTCTAATACAAATAATGGATATGAGCATTACCACGAATAAAGTATGCATTCGTAAGGGATGCATATCTACTTGGCAAAGTCGTAGCGCGTTCTGTGAATCTTGCTCAAGACTTGACTAGCACTGAGTGGTTAGTCACCAGTCTTGATTTTTTTTTATATATCTATTAGTAATGGGACTCGGAAAGTAAACCTAAAAACAATATTTACCCACCCTTAAGTGTTTGCTTTCGTATGATTGTCTTGTGCCTGTCTCATTGGAAATATTTTATCTTGTCAAGTGTAGTCGTAACCAACCACTCGGTCCTAAACTTCTTAGGTACCTACCTAAATTCATTTGATTCAAAAGTATTTTAAGCTGATTGGCGTTTTAAATTCCTTACCACATGTTAAAATCTATTTCAAATGAGTTTTTTTTTTACCTCAAATTTCTCAGTTTTTAGATGGAGTGCTTAGCAAGCATACCTAAGAACAAAGTTACAAAGTAACCAGGATTTGAGAGCTTTTGCATGCTTTAGTAGTAGAACCTAGTACCCCAGAATCTCGCTTCTATAGCTGTTTCTATGTAAGTGAACGTCAGCATGGACAATGTAGTGAGTAAGTCTGAGTAGTTTGTTCCCCTTTATAGTGTTTCCTTCACTTTTAACGCAACTCAGGAATTCGTAAGTACAATTTTATTGAAGTTTGACGAAATTATACTCCAGAACGCATAATGTAACAAAGATATACACTTTGATAGCACCGAATAACACAATAGAATACACGAAATCAACACTAGCTGTAGTAGCTATCTCCACCATTTACTGAGCTACTTCTGTCCAAGAAAAAACCACTTAACCCGTCTTCTAACCGACGCCATGACGTGGTGAAGGCTACCTACACAGTCTACAGACTTTTCTAGATTACTGTGTAGATTGACGGGTCTTGTTAATAGTCATGCAGGCAACTAGGTACAGAATCGGAAAATCATTTTAATATATTCTCAAGCTTGCAAGCTTCTCTTGCAATATTTCAATGACCCGATAATCATGTCACTAGATTGCTTTACCACCTCAACTGATGCACTTTAACGAAAACACCTGAATCAACCGATAGGAAAGCCAGAATAATAGGGAAGTGGTGTGTTATGGTGTGTCGTATGGCGTCGCAGGTTCCCTTCGGCTGAGCAGGTCGCGGCGCAGCTCCATGCGGCGCGAGACGCCGCCGGCGCGCGCGCGCACGCCGTCGCCGCACGCCAACAGCGAGGTGAGCATCCTGGTGACGGAGGCGTCGCCCGACGCCGCGCCGCCGGCCGCGCCGCCGCCCACGCTGGTGCGCGTGCTGGTGCACCGCGAGTCGGACGAGCGCCCCAGCTGATCTCCGACTCCCGAGCTCGCCGCCAGAGCTCCGCCCGAGGACGTTCCCCAATGACTCTCCGACCGGCACTGATCCGGCGAATAATTGTGATTTTTAAATTTAACTAGCCCCGTTCGCGGTTGTCATTATGGTGGATACGTTGAGATAGATGACCCCATTCCTATACATCTACCAGTAAACCTTAGAGCACGAGAGATTTAATTTTTGTTATTTACTGGTGGAACTTGAAATGCGCCCATTTATCTCAACACATAATAATTATAGATAGTTAAATACAGTAATAACCGGAAACTTCCAGAGTCGTTACAATAACGTTTTCATTAGTATCTCGTCGAATTCAATAAGCTTTACAATACTGAACTGCGCCGAGACGCGCTACGCAAGTTGCATTACACGCTATTAGGTAACATTCGTTTGTAGATGCTTCGATAGATTAAAGTTGCTGAACCCGGTTTTTTGGATCGTATAAAAATTGGAAGTCATATCAAATCAATACGGCGATATATATTACATATATGAGCCCTCTATGTATTTTTTTTTTATCAATGAAGTCTTTTTAATAATAAACTACCTTAGTGGGTTTACAGTACATACAAGTTTTTCAGAAATGCTAGTTACATTTTTTTTTACTTTAAGTCGAAATAATCGAATAAGTATGTCACATAGCAACGTTTTAAGTGAAAGAAATAATTACTTACATTTCTGGGAAGCTGTTAAATCAGCTCTAGCATAAACTACGCAAGTCAATTTAAAAACTAACTTAATGTGAAATTATACAGGTAAACCAACTAAACAAGCTACTTTCCATATATTTTCATTGCAAAATACGTAGACGGCTTTAGTTTGTTCACAAGTTTGCGTTTGGGGCATAAACATAATCACCCTTATAATTTTTCTACTTCTGAGACTCAGGCCTCCTCACTAGGAGAGAGGAAGAGAGGGACTAGAAATTCACTATTGGTAAAAAAACCTTTTGTCCTTATTTTACGATCCAAAATTCGGTAAGACAGCAGTTTTTTTTTATATATATATAATGATTAATATTTATTTAAGTAGATACGCGAGACCAGTGTCAAGTTGAATGTAAATCAATTTGTTGTTGTAAATAGTATTGTATATGAGAATGACTGATGTCACCATGTCGATAGGATTAAAATGGAACTCGTAATAGAAAGCTGCACACCAGATAAGCATCATTAATTCGTTTATTACATACAAATTATGTTTTCGCTTTGAATTATCTTTTATACATCAAAATATAACGGTTCGCTCATTATACAAAACTTTTGGAATAGCAAAGGGCCTATAGTGTTACCCAGGGAAACTCCATAACAATCACAGTCGTAAATTACTGTCGTCATTACCGAGGGTCATGTTTTCGTTTAATTTGTCTGTTTACGTATTTTTTATAAAGAAAACTGTAACTATAGCGTTATACGTCATTTTTATTTAATTTTAAATATGTTTGATGTGACCGTAAGCCTCGCTCATATCCGTCTTAAAGGTTCGACCAAAATGATTTTCACAAATAGTTTAAATGTTTTCTAGTAAACACTATTTTTATCGATTCAAATAAAACAGTAATAGGTACAGAAATGTGTGTGTGATTAAATACACGCCGTGTGCTTGTTGGTGTGCGGCTTACCTGAAAAATTACTTAATCGTTATCGATTTACCGCCAGTGAGTTCAGGTATCTAAAAGAATGTTTCCAGATCAAATGCCATTATTATTGTTGAAGATTATTAGATATTAAGTATTTGCAAAATATTGGTTCTAATATATGAGCATAAAAATGGAGGGCAAGTTGTTATATATTAAGTTTAAGTATTATATATTAAGTTTAAGTATGTTGCCATATTATTTAAGGAAAAGTTGGCTTGGTATTTTTAAAGCAATTATTATATACCATATTTCCTCGATTAAGTACATAAAATAAATTGGTATATATGTATCTCATAATCGCTATATCCAATATCCATGCAGGATTATTTATACTCAGGTTGTGGAAAAGGCGTAGTAACGTCAAAAGACTTTTAGTAAACAATAACCATCACCAACTCATAAATACATAATAACGTAGTATACAGGGTGGACATTTCCGATGGCGTGAGCTATTTGTGTATTCGATTAAAAACTTACACCACCACAAAAAAATAGTAATTAAGAATATCAAAAATACATTTGTAGTCTCGGCCCTTAAGGTATACTGTCCACGGGCGCGTCTCTTCATAGACGCGTATTCGTCATTATACGCTTGGTGTACGCCTGCGTGAAGCTTACATACAAATCTATGAAACTCTGTCGACAATGCGGCAATGACGCAACAGCGCGACGTTGCCGCTTCGTATAATTACGAATACGCGTCTATGAAGCTACGCGTCCGAGGACAGTAGCCTAACCTGTCGTTTAATATACATTCTGTACATTTCAGAATTCTAAAGAATATAGATTGAACTGCGACTCTTCTTAACTTGATCAGAAATTGTTCAAATTCTATATATAAATGGTCAGTATCTTAACATTTCTATTTTTAAACGAGCCGCTTACGAGTACGAGTACTAAATGTTGACCTTATTTTTTATTAAGTATCTTTCTATAGAAAAAAAAAATGAATTGTATTAACTACCTACTAGTCAATATGATCTCGATAGAGCTTTAATCTTTTTGACATGTTAGGTAGAAACTAGATAAGTGGAGCGGATTTATAAACGTTAATAATTCTGGCTTGAAAACAGAATTACTATAATTTTACGTAACCATTTTATTTATTCTACGAATTTGAATTAAATAATTACAAACATACGACATTTAGAACTGACTTATCGTGATTTTATAATTATTGAGTAGTGTACTGAAATAAGTACAGTAAAGTCGAGTTACTTTGGCCCTGAGGTATAACTTTAGCCCAAGCTATAATCAACGGGAACACGGGATCTGTAGCCTGATTCACGTAAAATCAAACAAGCCAAATATCGTTAAAGTTTTATAGTCGTTCGATCGAAGTCCTATCCAAAAGCGGTATTCACGGTCTATCGACTTATTTCCAGTTACATTAATAAGTATTCTACCAGGATAATGTAATGCAGTTTTTTTTTAAATCGAAAATCGGTGTCGTTCAAACTCGATTGATGGATGTGAATACGGAAATGGTCTAAACGACTAAATCGCTACGATATCGTTACGGTTTTCATTACGTGAATCGGGCTACTTTACGTTTACTGTGTTTCTATTGTTCAACGACTTTGGGCCAAAGTTATACGTTATTCCTATATAAATTTATACCTCAGGTATAACTTTGGTCAAAGTAATCCGACTTTACAGTACCTAGTTGTTGCATTTCACGTGTGCATTTTAACGTGATCCTTATGTCAATGTCAAAAATCTAAATAGGGGGGCACTCCTGATTTGCAACAACTTTATAAGTATACTTAAATAAAGTTATACCTCAGGTATAACTTTGGTCAAATTAATCCGACTTTACAGTAGTTGTTGCATTTCACGAGTGTATTTTAATGTGATCCTTATGTCAATGTCAAAAATCTAAAAAGAAAAAGCACTCCTGATTTGCAACAACTTTAGTATAGAAGCATTGTATAATACTTTTTTATTTAAGATTGTTTACCTACGGAACAGAAATTTAATTACGCTTATGCACAAAGGTTTGACATAACTCGTCATCATTTTAAAATGCTGTTACTGGTTCTGGTTTAAACCTAAACATTACCGCAGAAGACAATTCTTACTTACAAACTCATGCTAAAAATATATTTAGTGACAAGAGATTCCTTTCTCGCACAAAAATGCAAGCTAAAGCATACAGACATGTACAAAATGGGCAAATATTCGCACAAATCTCAATAGATATTAAAATATGTAGTTAGTTTTGGCATTAGTATTTATTTGTTAATTTAATTATTATTATCTTGTTTGTTATTTATTTATAATTTTTTTTATTGGATCATGAACATATGTGCCTACAAAGTAAATTATAATTACCTATTATTTTAACTGTTCTAATAATTTAATAGATGTATTTAATTCTCTTTAAGCTAAAGTATTTAATTTGTTAATATTTAGCCCGTCCACATGTTCCTTTTGTTGATTGTTTTATAGTTGTAACATTAGCTGCTAATAGTGTTAACGATTTGCTAATATAGGCGCACCAAGTGCTTTCGAATTATATTTTAGCTGCATTTATGTACAATCGGCACGAAAAGTGATACATGTTGGAGAATCAATTAGTACCATCAATCACTTTTGGAACCGATATTACACGTATGACGAGAATTTACTTAGGAAGATTGTAAACATTTCAATAAAAAGTTGATGCGTTGGTTTTAAATAGTTCATAATAACTATAGAATTAGCTTTTTTTCTAAAAGAAATATATAAAAAGAAAATTTTAAAATTTCTCTAGGAGTATACTTGAGCAGGTACATTTTAAAACCCCAAATATTTTCCAATTTAGCAAGGACCAAAACTTCATTTCATTTGAAATTTTTATCTCAATTCACTAATTCTTGACCAACTTTTGAATTCATTTTTACTTAGATTTTTCGAGGCCTGTATCAGATTATGCTAGAATTTTAGACGCTGACACCTTGTAACATACTAGTATTTGTACCACCTCGCTTTATGACAAGTTTTACACCATTTGCTTTAAACCCTTTGATATCTCAACAACCCACACTCACTATTAAATATTTTGAATTCTAAAAGGAGAAAGCATAATAAAATTGTTCTGATAGAATAGATAGTATTTCTCAATATTGTTCATTACTATGTACATAATGAAAAAAGATGCAATAATTTTTCATAATTTTATCTATAGTTATAATCTTGAGAGGTTGTTAGTGGTTATTTTAAATATAATTTATAATTATGTACGATGTACATGTAAAACTATTGTAATTAGTGAAATTGCAATGTTTAAAGCATGTGTTGGGCATGGTTCGATTTGTGTAACATATGTTTAAATTGTATGATATGTAAATAAAAAATTTAAATGAGACCTGCGAAATATGATTTTCTTCCGAGGTACAAAATATAAATTAACCATGTTGAAAACTATGATTAAATGAAAATATAGAAAATGTTAGCAGTTTTATTCCAAACCTTTCCTAAGTAGGTACAATAGTACATTCTTGAAAGAAACCCCAAGAAAATAAACCAGATGATTCAACAGCAACTATTTATTACGTTTTAGTAATGAATTACACATTAGGTCTACTATTTCAGAACTAAAATGAGAAAAAATGAATAGAATTTTAAATCATTAAAGATATATTAAATAAACTTGTCTAATAACAGAATAATCATATTGTACTAACATCTTTACTTCGTGGATACCCTAGTGCGACGATTCCATGAGAAATTTAATCCATAGTTCTTGGGTCTAACTGGTTTCTCAGTCTTGGGCACATCTAGGAACCAGCACCATCCATTCTTCTCACAATGTTCAATAGCCTCCTCGGGGCTCTTGAATGCTACTTTCATGTTGGACAGTGGGTCTCCAGTGGAAGTCCAGCCCATCAAGGGATTCTCCCAGCGTTGGCGGTTATCAAATTCCATTTCCCAGTGATGGGTGTTGTTGCTGCCACTCTGCATAGCATTCTTGGCAGGCTGGTAGATGCGCACACGACGATTCTTCACATGTTCTTCAGGAACACCAGACACAGGGGTGAGGTCCACCTGGAAATCATTGAATATTTTTTTTAATTAACCTTTCGAATACCGTCAATTAGAGACAATAGAAATACAATGAATTAAACTACCATCTAATTCAGTTATTCACTAACAAGACAACACAAATCCTAAACTGTAATGTTTAAAAGCGTAAATGTTAGTAATTCCTTTTAAGGCGCTTGAGTACTTGGTTAAAATTCTTCAGAGATAAATATAACAAGTTCATAATTTTCTTCTAAACAATACTGTGTAGCCTCTAAAGACAAGTACAATTCAGATTTGAGCACTGAAGATTCTGTAATAATTTGTAATTGTTTAAATAGTTTGACCAGCACAGAGTCTTGAATATTTTTCTGTTTGTAATTTTCAATATATTTGAAGTTTCCTCGAAAATCAATCCCCAAAATTAATTGGACACCTAAATTCATCAAAATAATTAGGTAACATTACTAGAGTTCATAACTATGAAAGCACTGAGATTGCTCTAACAAAAAAATATACTTTTATTTTTCTAAACTGTTACTAAACTGTTTGCTTTCCCAAACGGAAAACTGTTTTCTCCATACACCAAAATAGATCATGGTCAGTTTATCAACAGCAAACAAGCTTATAAATACAACTGTTTTTTTATAATACTAGTTAAACTTTCCAACCATGTCAATTAGAGACACAATAGAAAGACAATGACAGCGTGAACACCGGCGTTTGTTTGGGGTTTAATGAATTAACAAGAAGTATAGTTATCGGCACGAATATTGACATTCACTATCACTGACATTCCCCGGCACCGCGTCTCACGCCACAAAACTAAAAAAACCGAATATTTGCTATACCCTACAACTCTTTGCAGTAAAAATAATTAATATGAATTTAAACTTGATACTTTTATATATTCCAGAAAAAAAGGATCCCAACAGACAGACAACCTATGATGGTATATCTGTACATATACCATCATAGGTTCCAGGTTTTATCCCTTTTTTTTAAGTTTTAAAATCCTAAAAATTTTGTTGTTTCTGTTTATGTTTTTGTAAGTTTCTGTTGTTAGCAGGCTGTATTAATAGTATAAATAAATGATAAGGTAATAATGGCTTCCTATTCGCCTTCGCTAGAATGCCCATATACTTTCTTTGCTTAATAATGTGCTATTTAATTCATTAAACCCCAAGCGCCTATTGTCTTTCTATTGTGTCTGTAATTTCCATGATTGAAAGGTTAATTACTTATACCCCGTTTTATCTTAGAAAACATTTTCAATTTCTTAGTGACACACATAGTAGGTCCTTGAGATCATCGGAAAACCTAAAATTAAGTATTCGCACACATTCCACTACCTTAGTTGACAAATCTTTCACAATTTAAGCTGCTGTATGTGGAATGAAAAAAAAAATATGTATATGTATGTGTGTATATGTGGAGTGTAAAAAAATGGTGAAGGAGCATTACCTTTCTCTATGATATATTTTTCTTTACCTGGTTCAACTGTATATTTGATATTTATTAGTATATTTTTTTTGTATTGTATGTATGTATTTGTGTTAATGTATCTTATTAGTAATATATCTGATGTTAGTACACTGACTACCTACATCTATCTCCTTTCTCTCAGTCCATCAAAAGGTTGTCTGTAAGAGATCACCCTGTGTGATAAGACCGCCTATTATGCACTTATTCTTTTTAATGTTTGTCCTGTATTTTTGTTTATTTGGTGTACAATAAAGATTATAATAAATAAATAAATAATGTAGGTATGGCAGTATTAAATTATTAAACCCCAAGTGAATGCCAGCGTTCACTCTCTCATTGTCTTTCTTTTATACATTCTAAGAGGTAATGGTATGCATATCGTTTCAGAAGGCTATCTTACCTTAACAGGAACTTTTATGGTGGATTCCAAGACTGATCTTTGTTGTTTTTCGTCGGGAGATGCCACAACCACGTCATTATCAATCATAGGCGCCTCATGACGACCGAGTTGATCGCGCGTATTGATGTGCGATGTTGTTGAGAAGGCAGGCAAGGATCTGAAAACAACCTCTTGCTATCATTGAATTGGCATGACCTGAGCTCAGGTTTGCACAATATGGAATTCAAACTGTTTAGTTATTGTTCCGTTGATACACGTACCTAGACAGCGGAGTTCTAGACAAACTCGCTGCACGGCTTATCACCTGAAACATATTATTTTTTACGTAACAATCACTAGAAATGAAAATTACGTGCTGGATTTAAGTTTTCTGTCTGAATGTCACTGTATTTTTGTAATGACAGTGACAGGGGTGACAGCAGTGACAACTGACACTGACTTTTTTTTTATTTTTCCAATGCAAGATATCCATACTTTCTTGCAGTTTTTACAAAGTCAAAGTCAAAGCCATTTATTTGCATTAAATGCGGTACAGGAGATGGTAACTTAATATAATAGTGCAGACACATTTTGCCATGAGTTGGCATGCAAATATTAAAATACGTTTGATGCTCATAGTAAGCAAAACTACAATATTTGACACGAAATTTCCTTTTAAGAAAAATATTAAACCTAATGGACAGTAAAATATTATTGTGTTAATATTACGGTCGGTAAGTTTTCAGTTTTTATTCTAACGTCTAGAAGCATCTTTGATTCTAACAAAAATGTGGCATCTATAAAAACGAATGTAATATAATTTGGTCGGATTCGCGATATAATCACTTTTGTCGTAGGCCTGTTCAAAAATATCGATACATAGACATATCGTATTTTCTCTACGGTATCAACCGAAATATCTTGATCCGATATATCGAATTATTTATTCAATATCGAGAATCGTATCAAAAACGATATTTGTTTTACAAAATTTTTTTTCTATAATACGGAATTCAAAGTCGTAAAAGATAGGAACGAACGGAAAACATAACTGTATTGTTCATGACTAGTATGTTTTTTTTAACAACAAATAGAAAATAATTATAAAGTTTTTACTCTTTTCACTTTTTCTTGTTTGAAATAATATTATAATATTCATTGAAATTTAGTAGTCACAAAATATAAGGGGTAGAGTCTGTGCGGAAAGTAAACCATAGTGGGATTTGAGGGCGCTGCTGTAGATAAATATCGTTTTTAGGGTTCCGTAGCCAAATGGCAAAAAACGGAACCCTTATAGATTCGTCATGTCTGTCTGTCTGTCTGTCTGTCTGTCTGTCTGTCTGTCCGTCCGTATGTCACAGCCACTTTTTTCCGAAACTATAAGAGCTATACTGTTGAAACTTTGTAAGTAGATGTATTCTGTGAACCGCATTAAGATTTTCACACAAAAATAGAAAAAAAGCATTAAATTTTGGGGGTCCCCATACATAGAACTGAAACTCAAAAATTTTTTTTTCATCAAACCCATGCGTGTGGGGTATCTATGGATAGGTCTTCAAAAATGATACTGAAGTTTCTAATATCATTTTTTTCTAAACTGAATACTTTGCGCGAGAGACACTTCCAAAGTGGTAAAATGTGTGTCCCCCCCCCCCCCCTCTAACTTCTAAGATAAGAGAATGATAAATCTAAAAAAAATATATGATGTACATTACTATAAAAACTACCAACGAAAATTGGTTTGAACGAAATCTAGTGAGTAGTTTTTTTTAATGCGTCATAAATCGAAAAAAATACACTATTATTAAAACATCGATCAAAGTTACAACACATTACAAGAACTTTTATATTATGTTACTTGCTGCTACGGAACCCTTCATGGGCGAGTCCGACTCGCACTTGGCCGGTTTTTTGTTATGTAAGCAACATTGTGACGTCATTATAGTGCGACTGTTAAATCTTGATATTTTGAAACTATGTTAGACTAGCTTCTTCCAGCGGCTTCACCCTATAATAAAAATTATCCTATTGGCTGAATTTGCTCACCTAATGAAACTGCAAAGTGCTAAGTGTGCTGCTTATGTGCTATATTATTGCAATGTTTATGATTAAGTTCATCTGTCTAGTAGTTTTTGCGCGACACATCCATACATACGAGTACCTCCATCCATCTTCACAAACTTTTGCATTTATAATATTAGTAGCCTCTTTATTGAACTGCTCACGTGATGAAACTTAGCAAAAATATAGGTTATAAGCTATATTATTGCGACGTTTATCATTAAATTCAAGCGTTTATAAGTTTTTGTGTAATGAGTAACAAACCGTTAATTGTGGCGAAAACTGGGGGAGGCCTATGTCGAACAGTGGACATCTTTCGAATTACAATCGATGATGAACATTTAAATGCAAACACGAACCAGTAAAGAAAAATAGCTTGAAGAAACTGCTGTACTGCTTATCTAGGTAGGTTCCACCAACGACCACTTACTCAGTTCCAACAAAAATGGTTCTATCACTTTGACTGGGATCGGTCTAATATCACTAATGGAATATACTATAAAAATAAAGTACACTTCAGAATTTGTAATATTGCTTCGTAAAAAATCTATTTAGCCTGTAAGAGACCATCTCGTATAAGAGATCCTTGGGATCACTTGGTTGTCCGTCTGTTTATCTGTTAAGACCCTTTAACTCGAGAACGCTTGGAGGTATCGAGTTAAAATTATAACCATACACTCAAGTCTGCAGTTTTTTAAAGTTGTGAAAAAATCAGACTTCTGAGTTAACGAAAAAAAGAGATACGGCCGTTTACGTCGCAAAAAAACGTATATTTCGATACTCAAGAGAATCAAAGTTCATGCGGTGAATCCTGTTGACCTAGAATCCTGAAATTTGGCATCAATCAAGGTCTCTTAGAACAAGTATAGGAAAAAATCTGAAAAAAGTAAATTTGTATATACGCCACAAAAAAAAATTTGTAATTCGGAAAAATCTTCGTAACTCAATTCGGGAATTGATTTCATAGGCAATTTTGTACAGAATCCTCAGTGCGCGAGTCCGACTCGCACTGGCCCTTTTTTATTTTAATTACTGTTTCCTTACTCAAGCCTGAAAATAAATATTCTAAGTTAGTCGAAACGCATTATTTTAAAGTATCAATACTCTTTAACTAGCCATCGAAAATATTGACCAAAACAAAATAAACAAATATCGTCATGTTTAAATGAATTTCCGTTTAATTTATATATATTTGGAGATAACAGGGACAGGAGTTTACCTAGGAAGTCTAAAAACATTAAAATAAAAGTGTTACGTACCAAAAAAGCAGCTTAACAATGTTTCCTAAGTTCGTGACTTTATTTTGATCAATAATGGTGTGATTTACCATTTGTTATCTTTGGCAAAACTGTAATATATTAAATGTAATAAATAATTGTGACGTTGTACGTTGGTCGGGTTCGCAATATTAATGCTTTCGTATTTCGGAACGCCGCGCTGGGTAAGTTCTGTCAAGTCCAAGTCTGTCATTCTGTGGCTAGTTTTGTCAATAATTTGTCAAAAAATATTTTTGCGCTTTAGCGTTTATGGAATATCTGTCGCAAAAATCTAATAAAACTGCATTATTTCAACAAAACTAATATATGCGTAAATAAATTGTATACTGCATACGCTTATGTGTGATTTATTTTTAAATTCAAGGTGAAAAATGGCTTTTAATATATCTTTCGCGTTCATTCGTCTTCAAACAGCTGTTTTCATGTAAAGGTGAGTTTTATTTATTAAAATATATTTTTCAGCTTGGTCTCCGCTGGTCTATTCTTAATTTTGCTATTTGTATATATTTTTTTTATGATTATGAAACAATTTAACTGTTACTACGACGAGCATCGAATAACCGGTGTCACCTATCATTCGACCTTGGGAATCGATACGAAAATGTTTTTTATTACGGTAGCAGGAATAACAAATTGAACTTGCTACCATCGGTAGTTGACGTATTTATTTTTTATTTCTGATTTTAATGGTTTCACGTCATTGTAAATTGTTGTGAAATACCTAAGTAATTATAATGTTTACACTGATAAGACAAATAAGAATGTTAGGTTTAGAAATAAATAATATAGATAAATAGACTAAATGAAAAGTAAATAAAATGCACTATTACCCTAGCTGACAAATGTTTTTTGCTCTAAGCTAATAAATGCACAATTTAATAAATTGTGTTAAGAAAATGCAACTACGATACATTTAAAAGCACAAAACAGGCAGTAAGTCCGCCTTTGTACCTTTGTGTTGCCTAGTGGAAATATTTCTGTAATGAAAACTTTGTAAACTTTATTGTGATCACAGTTCACTAATGGTGCAATTTTAAAATAATATGTTACAATATATAATATACATCCCGTTAATCAAAATTTAAAACTTACAACACAATTTGTGACATTATTCCATTATAAGCACTATCTGCATTGCCCTCTCATATCTGTTAAAATTTTAATATGTAAACATTGTAGTATCAAACCTTTTGCTCGAAAGTATAAACCATGGCATTTCTTGCCGATTCTTTTGCATAAGAAATAATTGAAACTGCACGGTTTCAATTATTGTGTGAAATATATAATTTTCAGTTTCAATTTGAATGATAGAATTAAAGTTTTTGTATAAATTATTTACAATTTAATGATCCATACACTTGATAGAAAGAACAACCATTATAATCAAACATTTTTATTACAGATTGCCACCTACTCAATCATGTGCTGTTAACAAGGGAAACCGTAGCTCCTCCGGGAGCTACCGTTGAGCTGAGCTCTTCATCGTACCTGTATATTGCTCATTGATATTATTCACGGGTTCCACCCACATATCTACTTATAAAAGAGAGATCTAGTCTTTAACAAATAACACATTTATACTATTTTTAATTTATTGTGGTGCCTATATCGGACAATTTAAAATGAGTAAGCACAAAGTGGAAGTGGATTGTACGCCACGGTGTAGGTCTCGGAGTCACGGACATGCTCTCACGAGTGCTATCACGAAGAGATCAGTCAGTGATGAAGCTCTGGCAAGCTTCATTAGAGGAACATGTGCTAACTTTAACAAGGCTTTTGATTTTGAGGTAAGATATTTAATGAATTAAACCCGTGTTCGCATACCTATTTTCTTTCTATTTTGTCTGTAATTTCCACGATTGAAAGGTTGAATTAAGTTTAAAACTTTCCTTTTCATTGACATTGTCTGTTAAATAACAATTTACTGTGTTGCCACAAATTGTTATTTAGGTATTGTGTTATTAACCTAAGCAACTGATAAAACGGTTTGGAAGTGTAAAGTTATTGTTTTAATTTATCAACTATGTTGCTATGCAAATTCCCCAGTTCCAAAGTTGATAAATACTCTCTACTCTTTTGATACAATGTATTTCACTATTAAAAATGATTGCAACATTCTATCAAAGCAGCTTATAACAATCTACACAAGTATGAATGGTATTGCATTCACAACTTCCACAGTACCATATTATGTTTTGATCATAATGCTACCTTGTTCACGCCGTGTTTTTTAAACACGCCGTTGATGCGCGCTTTTATTCTATTAAGGGAACGCCCTTAATAGAATAAAAACGCTAGTGTGATAACGATCACACTAGCTGATAGCGAGCGGCTACGGGCGGGCACGCAGCGAATGCGTCGTGGACGCGTGGAAATCGCAATGTTTTCAACGCGTGTTTGTAGCAAGTTAACAACGTACAATAAGTAATGACTTCCGAAGAAAAGACACTGCTGTTGGTTTTGTTACTTCAAAGATGCCGGAGACCCGCATCTTGTTGCCGGATATCGTTGCGTATTTGTTACGCACCCGCTCCGCTTTGAGTACTCTCACAATCAGCTAGTATGATAAAGCCCTGGGAAACGCCAACACGAGTTGAAAACGTTGCGAATTTCCAAGCGTCCGCGTCGTCTTCGCTGTGCAGCCGCGTCGTGTTTGCGACGCATTGCTGCGTGCCCACTACCGCCCGGAAACCGTTCGCAAACTGCTTGTGTGTTAAGAGGCCTTTTACAAAAAAACGCGAAATTGCAAGTGTTCGACGTTGAAATTGTATGTTTTACGTTCGTTAAATGAAATAACAATTATTGTCAAAAATAGTTTGTTTTCTCTACTATATTAACTATTTAACCGATTTTAGATAACTTGTTTAATTATTTAGTAATAAACTTTCTTCCGATGCATGTTTAGGCAAAAACTCACGGAGACGTGATTTGGCAGCTCTAATTTGGAGATTCTACTGAATATCTACCACCAAAACTAATATTAATTAGCTGTCAAATATCCTTAACTTCAAAAATTATTGAGTAGTTTTTGGTTAAATGCCTTTTGTGTAAAAAAATAAAAAATCTACATAATTCAATTATCGACCGAAAAGGCTTCGAAACAAGCCCCAATATCTCCAAAGTTCTACATTATTTAGGCGTAAAATTTATACCAAAATAATCAACAACATTTGCTTAAACTATAGTATTATTTTTATTTTTTTAATCGCTACTATTATTTTGTAATTAAATAAATAAAAATACTATATATTTCACTGCGCCAGCCATCCGCGACTAGTACCGCGCGAGCGCTTGTCGAGGTCGGACCTATGTCAGTTTATTTCCCGCGCGCCTTCGTTCCGATACTAACATTGTGTGCGCCGATTGTCGCGTAGACGCTACCGCATTGCTGTTGTGTGCGTGTGAACTACGAACGCCGTTTTTGATCTTTGTATTTATTTTCTAACGGTATTCATTATGTGCAAAGTTCACATATTATTAGTATACCAGATAGTCGCGATTGGAACGAAGTTCCTTATCGTGCATTGTGAAAGGGGGGGCTAGAAAAGTTGATTTATATATACTTATATCAACTTTTCGATATGGGTGTCTTTTTCATGATTTTCGAGGGTGTTGAAGCCGATAGTTCTGTCAAAATGTGAATCCAAGATGGCGGTTCCAAGAAATTATGTACTTTTTGATATGGGTGTCGTTTTCATGTTTTTCAAGGATGTTGAAACCGATAGTACTGTCAAAATATAAATCCAAGATGGCGGTTCCAAGAAATTATGTACTTTTTGATATGGGTGTCGTTTTCATGGTTTTCGAGGGTGTTGAAACCGATAGTACTGTCAAAATATAAATCCAAGATGGCGGTTGCAAGAAATTATCTACTTTTTCGATATGGGTGTCGTTTTCATATTTTTCGAGGATGTTGAAACCGATAGTACTGTCAAAATATAAATCCAAGATGGCGGTTCCAAGAAATTATGTACTTTTTGATATGGGTGTCTTTTTCATGATTTTCGAGGGTGTTGAAGCCGATAGTTCTGTCAAAATGTGAATCCAAGATGGCGGTTCCAAGAAATTATGTACTTTTTGATATGGGTGTCGTTTTCATGGTTTTCGAGGGTGTTGAAACCGATAGTACTGTCAAAATATAAATCCAAGATGGCGGTTGCAAGAAATTATCTACTTTTTCGATATGGGTGTCGTTTTCATGTTTTTCGAGGATGTTGAAACCGATAGTACTGTCAAAATATAAATCCAAGATGGCGGTTGCAAGAAATTATCTACTTTTTCGATATTGGTGTCTTTTTCATGTTTTTCGAGGATGTTGAAACCGATAGTACTGTCAAAATATAAATCCAAGATAGCGGCTGCAAGAAATTATTAAATTTTTCGTCATGGGTGTCGTTTTCATGGTTTTCGAGGGTGTTGAAGCCGATAGTACTGTCAAAATATAAATGCAAGATGGCGGCTGCAAAAAATATTAAATTTTTCGTTATGGGTGTCGTTTTCATGGTTTTCGAGGGTGTTGAAACCGATAGTACTCTCAAAATATAAATTCAAGATGGCAGCTGCAAGAAATTATCAACTTTTTCGTCATGGGTGTCGTTTTCGTGGTTTTCGAGGGTGTTGAAAACGATTGTACTGTCAAAATGTAAATTCAAGATGGTGGCTGCAATAAATTATCAACTTTTTCGATATGGGTGTCTTTTTCATGGTTTTTGAGGTTGTTGAAGCCGATAGTGCTGTCAAAATGTAAATCTAAGATGGCGGCTGTCAGAAATTATCAACTTTTTCGTCATGAGTATCGTTTTCATGGTTTCGAAGATGTTGAAATAGTGCTGTCAAAATGTACATAAAATAGGATAGTATTTTTTTGGAACGAAGTTATGCGACTACGATAAAATAAATAAATGAATGGTTTGAATAGGTATGTTGAAAATAGTATTATTGAAGTGACCTGATGATGATGATGGAGCCGGAAGATAGGCACCGGAACTCCGTAATTAATCAATACATTGATTAATTACGGAGTTCCTACCTACCCGTGTTTGGGCTTATTAGAATTGTCATGAGATGCACTTTGGCTATAAGGTACTATCGAACTAATCTGATGATGATGATGGAGCCGGAAGGTAGACACGGGAACTTCATAATAAAACAATGTATCCAAGCAGGGTTTGAGTTAATTGGAATCGCCACGAGAAAAAGGTACTCTGGCTGTAAGTGTATTGCCACTAAAAAGTGTGAAATAAAAAAACTTTTTACAAAAATAAATAACCGACTTCACTAACAAGAAACACTAAAATCATCAAAATCATTTTAATTTCGGAAGTCGGTGTTAGATAAGAAACAGACAATATCGAGAAACACCGAATTCCGAAATTAAAATGTTTTTGATGGTTTTAGTGTTTTTTTTTTTGTAAAAAGTTTTTTAATTTAAAAACTTCCAAAAATAATGTTGACATGAATGTCAATTTAGGTGCGGTTTCGGTGGCGATAATAACTGGCATTGGACTTACAAATCTAAATGAACAGTCGGCTTCGATGGATTTGCCTACCTTACCTTTCCGGTTATTCAGCAAATGCCATGACAAAGTAGCAAAAATGTGGAAGAAAACTGCAGAAATAACAATGACACAAGCGGTTGAAAAAGAAGCTGAAGCTGCAAAACTGCGTGGCGATGTTAACAGTGCGGGTATACCTACTTTATGATATGATAAATATCTGATTTTCGAGCTAAATCATATTTACGTGAAGACCTTTGAAATGATACCAAACACGACGTATATATCTTTATTTTTTATAATGGATAGGCTTGCTTTGTACGTATAGGGTGTCCACCATGTATCGGTGGCGCAACGCCGTACGTCTTGTGGTCCGATGATGAAAAGGACTTGG
This sequence comes from Mythimna albipuncta, assembly GCA_929112965.1. Taxonomy (NCBI): domain Eukaryota; kingdom Metazoa; phylum Arthropoda; class Insecta; order Lepidoptera; family Noctuidae; genus Mythimna; species Mythimna albipuncta. Next base: position 7,033,767 of record OV815974.1, on the reverse strand, counting down.
CGGAATTAAATTGTGTAACTCTAGTGCACACTCCCCGAAGTGTAAACCATAGAAAACAGACAGGCTAGCAACTCGGCGTCGATGCTAAAGACTTTGGAGTTTTGACTTCACAAGAACATCATTGCCATCTTCTTGGCACGCTTTTCAATAGACTCTAGTGCATCCAGCTGGTATTAGGCTGACCTATCCCAACGATGAGAGCAGTACTCCATACACGATCAAACTTGCGCTTGATAGAGGTTGAGCAGCTGTTCCGGGGTGAAATACCGTCTCACCTTTGATAAGATCCCCAATTTTTTTGGCAGCTAGTTGGGCTTTTGCCTCGATGTAGGAGCCGAAATTAAAGGTAGACGATAGCGTTACCCCAAGAAGTTCAATGTGGTCGGTAATTGGCACGGTTACACCCCGGAAAGATGGAGCCGGGTGGAATTGGCTCCGTTCAGTGGAGAAAAGACACGCCTGGGTTTTCGTCACATTAAACTTGACCAGATTGGCATCGCCCCATTCTGAGACTGCCTCTAAGGATGAGTTCAAGCGTTCAACCATAGCTTCTCGAAATGACTGGATCTGTGACCCACTAGCTAGTGCGTTAGACACATATCTCTCAGCAACAGTGCTGTCGTCTGCATACCCAAAAGTTTCGGGTTTAAGTAGGTCATTATGTGCAGCAAAAACAGTGATGCCGAGAATACCGACCCTTGAGGAACTCCGGCATTAATATCCATTTGACCGGACGAGCATCCATCAATTACCACTCGGATGGATCGATCCCTCAAGAAGTCTGCGATCCAATCACACAGACCAGTGGGTAGACCGAAGGAAGGAAGTTTAGCAATAAGGCTTTCGTGCCAGACCCTATCGAAGACCTTCGAGATATCAAGGGACACGGCAAGCGCTTCCCCATGCTTCTCAATGACCTCGCTCCAGATGTGAATGGCATACGTTAGAAGGTCCCCAGTAGCCCGATTTTGATGAAAGCCGTATTGCTGGTCGCTGAGGATGTCGTTAGCTTCCAGGTGTGCTAGAAGTTTCCTGTTAATTACCCGTTCCATACTCTTACAGAGGATAGACGTAACAGAGATGGGTCGGTAGTTTGCCGGGTCAGCTCTACTGCCCTTCTTGGGCACAGGCTGCACTAGGTTTGCTTTCTCCTCAGCGGTGTGGGCCAGTGTCCCGTCGGGACTCAGTAGTGGCGGAAGTGAGGGACGGCAGAAGTTCGATTCAACCGACTTTTCCAGGGACCAAAACGCTTTACTACCAGCGGGGTATGAAGCAAGTTTGTTCCCTATTCGGCTAATGTGGTCGAACCGAGACTTTCTCAACATCTTTTTGCACGAATTGGCAGCCCTGTTAAAGGCCTTCTTCTTAAGAGTCACGTCACTGGCTTTGCGCATACGAGCATCGGCCCAAGCTTGGTATGCCGCATGTTTTTTCGTGTCGGCGCCAAACCAAGTTCGAACTTGGTCCGACATTGCTACGTCAGAGTATGGGATGTAGTACTCCATTCCCTGTCGTAACACATGTGTCACGGCATCAGCGCACGACGATGCATCCTTCGAAGAAAAGCAAGTGGGCTGCCAAGGATATCATGCGAAGAAAGACCGCTTGTCATCCCAATCTGCTGACCTGTATCGCCAAACCCACTGAGTTCCTCTAGGACTAGGATCGGGCGAGGAGTAGATAGACACAGATTTAACCAGATAGTGGTCAGAACTGCCTAAAGGCGAAGATATCGACACTAAGTAGCGGTCTGGATCTGTGGTCATTAGAAGGTCCCAGCAATTGGTTGTGTGCGAATCCACATCAGGTACCCTCGTTCCCCCTAGACCAGCTGGGTGAGATTCAATTCCAGCGCTAGCTTCCGCATCTCACGACCAGCATGATCTGTGCACTGGTATGGGAAAAGCCACTCTTGGTGGTGCGCATTAAAGTCCCCCAGTAACACCAGTTGGGCGGAAGGTTACCGCTGCTGAGCCGCATCTGCCGCCTCACTCAGATGCTGTGTGAGCCCGGACGTCTTCACTATGCGAACGGTAAACACAAGCGTAGATTATTTTATCTAGGCCTGTGGCGACCAAAGCCCAAAGCGTTGAGAACCTGGAGTCTTCAAGATTGCGGAGACGCCGATAGCAGATGTCGTCCCGGGCATACATACATACGCCCGCGAGTGGTTTGAAGTTGTGCTCCAAGGTAAACCCTGGGTATGAAAGATACGACACGTCGGACGGACCTCTGATCTGCGTCTCCGTAAGGAATAGTAGAGCTAGTTTTTTCAGTCTCCAGGTGGTGATGGACTGCAACGAGATTTAAGTGCAGACCTCGTATATTTGAGAGGTGCACTTTATGAGAGAGGGCAGCCGCTGTTTAACTGTACTCTTTCCATTCCTTTTCATAATTCGAGAGTGAATGGAGGAGAGGAGAAGGAAGTGAAATGGGCAGCCACGCTGCTAACCTTCAGGCACGCACTAAAAGGACGACATCATTAGGAGACTATCTTTTTTTTTACACAAAACTTTTTGACCACGAGAGGGCGCCACATTGTTTTTTTAATTTTTGCAAAGTACCGGTGAAACCCTTTCAAATGATATTAAACACGGTGTATTTATCTTAACATTTATCACATTATCTTTTGTCCGCTAGAGGGCGTCACTTTGAATTTGAGCAACATATTGGAAATACACAACTTAAGCCCTTTCAAATGATACCAAACACGGCGTATTTATCTCCATTTTTATTTTTAACACATTACTTTTTGTCCGCTAGAGGGCGCCATATCGTTTTTTGTGACACGTTACACAGCATATGTTCAGCGAACGATTAAGACTGTTCTAACGATACCTCATATGTCGAGTTCTGATAAGTAGATTAGGAGCTATAAGGAACAAATGAACATACTCACAAACATACATACATACATAGCCTGTCAAAATCGTAAGTTCCCTACGTTGTCGGGTAATAATTAAAAAAATACTCTCTTCATTCTTCTCTTTCTATAATTAATATATTTGTTAATTAAATATATTATATTAATAATATTTAATTTTCTGTGAAATTGTTACTACGAGTATTTTGGTGAACAATAAAGTTTATTCTATTCTATTACATTTGGTTGATTTATTTATTAGAATACGTTGCAGCAACCATACTACTATAATATATACAATTAATACAATTAATACTAATGCTATTGACTGTAGATATTATAATCGATTACTGCATAACAATTAAAAAAATTATGTAAACATGGTTTATAAAAAATAATATAAGAAAAATCAATTAATATAAATTCATTTTATAAAATTGAAATAACACGTCAACAATTTCCACCTACTAACCTTCATCCTAAGAAACCTTAAGTTAAGTACGGAAAATCCAGATCGTTTAGTCGCCGTATTAAGTGCGAGCGAGAAGTATGAATGAAAGTATCGGTGGCGCAGTTAGCCGTCCGCTCGAGCGCTCGGTGCGTAAAATACCTAAACTTGCGTAAAGCCGAAACGTAAAAGGACTCTTAACGCCCTTATAGGGTCAGTCCATCTATCTGAAGGCATCCCAAGCCGAGCAGGCCGACGCACACAGCGTTTGAGTACCTTTAAAACTCCCGTTTTACTCATTATTTCCACCAGGGTCGCACAGCCCTCCACACGGCTGCATCTCGCGGCCGCATCGCGCTCATGGACTGGCTGATCCGTCACTCCCCATTGGCGTTCGTCAACGCGCGCGACCGAGAGTCGGGGTACACGCCCCTGCACCGGAGCGTGTTCTACGGACAAATTCATGCTGCGGTCGCTCTGATGAAGATTGGTAAGATTCGTTATTTTGTTTAGGATTGGATTCTTAACCTCTTGATCGCTACAGAGTCCAGCACCCCACGGTCACCACTACGTGACAGATCTAAATGCTAATAAATCTTATAAGAATGTATTGTTCTCGTGACGTGCTGGTAAAAAGGTTAAATGAAGATAGGCCGTATCTTTTTTCCTTAAGTTTGAATTTTTCACCGCTTTGGGTACGCGCGAAAAAAGCGAAAGTTTCATGTGTGTATCTTTATTATTCCTTCACGCTCAAAGGGCTGAACGGATTTGAAACGACTGAATGCCTCACTTTTTATACCGGGATTATGTTCCCTTCGGAAAATGTTCCACTTTCACGCGGGCGAAGCCGCTGGCAAAAGCTAGTCTTATATATAGGTTTTTCTCTAAATACTTGTTTACGCCAAATATAATTTCAACCTTTCGGGTTGTATTGCGGTGGCCTAAAGATCTTTATGCGCTTTGTAAAACTAATTTCAGCTGAGAGAATAAATACCCAAAACTGGAATGGAATGGAAAAAATACCCAAAAAAGGAATGCACAAACGGTTGGACCGTTTGTAGACCAGTGTCGATAATTTTTAAAACAAAAAAAACGAATAGTAGGATGAAACCCATCACAAAAGGAGGAGAATATTATAAAAATGAAAGGAAAAATAATTTACGGGCTATCTGAGGTCGGGAAGGGGGTGGGGGTGACTTTTTAAGGGGAAAAAACGGTTTTTCTCGATTTCCGGCAAAACTAAAAGTCCTATGGAAAAAAGTCAAATGGCAAAGTTGTAGGAAAAAAAAAGATCTAAAACTTTTGTATTAACACTTTTTTCACATAACCTCAAAATTTATGTGAAAAATTCAAAAAACCATGTTTTGGTTTTTTATTTTTATCTCTTTCAAAAAACAATATTTTATCACGAAATTTGGTGAAAACTTACCTTTTTATGTCCCAAATACGCTGTAATTTATTTGATTAGAAATATTTATTTTTTCACCTTATTTTGAATAAATATCGAAAAATCACCCTAATTTTCAATCGAAAAATCACCCGTCAAAATATCTTTTTTTTTCAAAAAGTTTATATGGTGTCTGTTCGTTGAAATCTCTACTTTCCGATGGTGAAAAAAAATATATATGTTACCATAGTAAATCTTCTCAGCAAATGCAAAAAACCGAAAAAAACTCGAATTCGAAATTTTTTTTCAATTATTATATTGAATGTAGAGCTATTTATTAAAATTTACACTTTAATTACTCGAAAAACGTAAAATTACATTTTACATAGATAACAAAAAAAAATGCAAATCAAAATATAGTACTATAATTAACAAACAAATAAGTTGATAAAATTAATACTTAATAAGACGTCTACAATATTTGGAGAAAGGAGTCGAATCTTCTTTAAGTTATATGCGTAGATGCCTATTTATAACTATTTTTAGATAACTTATATTTATCTGAGTGACCTACGAAAAATTTTAGCCCATCAAAAGGTATTTCATAGAGGAGTGGGGAAGGGGCTAGGCGGTTCCGGGTCTTACTACATACATACCTAATATTTCGTAGCAGCTGTAACGACCGTTAGCCTAGCCAGTATTCGAAATACAGTATAGTATACAACATCGTTTATAAAAATACACGTGCACGTTGAGTTTCTTGAAGATAATTATGACAAGTTCACAAAAAAACTAAGGAGATTAAAAAAATAATAATCTCCTTTATTTTTCACAAACAAACTTAGTTACTCCCATAAAATATATAAATATATAAAATACATATCGTAAATATATTTTTAATAACTAACTTATGGCCTATTTTCATATATATTTCATATATTTTAGATACATTCAAAATATATCCTAAAAGACATAAAAAACATAGCTAAAAATAAAATAAAAAAATTGAATATATCTGAAATATATTTGAAATGTATAATATATAAATGAAAATCGGCCAAAAGTTAGTTAGTAAAAATATATTTACGATGTGTATTTTATATATCTTATGGGAGTAACTAAGTTTGTTTGTGAAAAATAAAGGAGATTATTATTTTTTTAATCTTCTTAGTTTTTTTGTAAACTTGTCACAATTATCTTCAAGAAACTCAACGTGCACGTGTATTTTTTTAAACGATGTTGTATACTATACTGTATTTCGAATACTGGCTAGGCTAACGGTTGTTACAGCTGCTACGAAATATTAGGTATGTATGTAGTAAGACCCGGAACCGCCTAGCCCCTTCCCCACTCCTCTATGAAATACCTTTTGATGGGCTAAAATTTTTCGTAGGTCACTCAGATAAATATAAGTTATCTAAAAATAGTTATAAATAGGCATCTACGCATATAACTTAAAGAAGATTCGACTCCTTTCTCCAAATATTGTAGACGTCTTATTAAGTATTAATTTTATCAACTTATTTGTTTGTTAATTATAGTACTATATTTTGATTTGCAATTTTTTTTGTTATCTATGTAAAATGTAATTTTACGTTTTTCGAGTAATTAAAGTGTAAATTTTAATAAATAGCTCTACATTCAATATAATAATTGAAAAAAAATTTCGAATTCGAGTTTTTTTCGGTTTTTTGCATTTGCTGAGAAGATTTACTATGGTAACATATATATTTTTTTTACACCATCGGAAAGTAGAGATTTCAACGTACAGACACCATATAAACTTTTTGAAAAAAAAAGATATTTTGACGGGTGATTTTTCGATTGAAAATTAGGGTGATTTTTCGATATTTATTCAAAATAAGGTGAAAAAATAAATATTTCTAATCAAATAAATTACAGCGTATTTGGGACATAAAAAGGTAAGTTTTCACCAAATTTCGTGATAAAATATTGTTTTTTGAAAGAGATAAAAATAAAAAACCAAAAACATGGTTTTTTGAATTTTTCACATAAATTTTGAGGTTATGTGAAAAAAGTGTTACTACAAAAGTTTTAGATCTTTTTATTACCTACAACTTTGCCATTTGACTTTTTTCCATAGGATTTTTAGTTTTGCCGGAAATCGAGAAAAACCGTTTTTTCCCCTTAAAAAGTCACCCCCACCCCCTTCCCGACCTCAGATCGCCCGTAAATTATTTTTCCTTTCATTTTTATAATATTCTCCTCCTTTTGTGATGGGTTTCATCCTACTATTATTATTTTTCACTTTTTATTATTTTTGAAGGCATCTACCCTGGTCTATTGTGCATTTCATTGAACACTATCGGAAACAAGGCTAAAAATAAACGACTATCGCACACTAAACAAAGCTCTTGTATGTAACTATGCATGCTCATGGTCATCTATGTAATCGTGAGCATGTTGCGCGTGACAGATAAAACGTTACACACCCTTCATTACGTCAATATGTACTCCAATAGTTGAAGTATACACCACGAGTGCAGCTGCTGGAGTCGTACCGAAATGTCAATTTTAAGGCGCTGCGCAAATGGAGACAGTTTTTGTTCCAGCAGAGCAGAGTATGTCTTAAATGGAAGCAACTGGGTACAAGAAATTTTTACGTACCTATGTGCCAGTGCATGATTTCTTACTGGGTCTATAGAAATCAAATATATATCGGTAGCTTGTATCTGACACAACACACAAAAGTGTCCACGTATTCGCCCTGCCTAAATTTTTAATTTTTACAAAAGTAATACGTGCTTTCGCTCGATGTACGTTAACGATGGACGTATGACATGCTGTACGGCAGGCGTCAAGAAATAGAGTTTAATAGTTTTGTATGTAAGCTGTGAGCAGACGTATACCAAACCCTGGGGCCCTTGAACGAAGGCAAAGAAGGAACAGGAGTGGGTTTTAGTCAGTAAAAGTCTGACACTCCCTCCCTCCTCGCCCAAGTGCGGGAGATGTCATTAGATGATGTCCCACCTAAAAAAAAAAGCGTATAATAATGAATACGTATCTATGAAGCTACGCTTCCGCAGACAGGAGGACGAAGGCGTTCGTGGAGCGAGTACTGAACTACTTTCCGCACCTTGTAATGGCAGAAAACGTTTGGCCGTAGTGCGTGATGTTCCGTCGCTTCCACGGACAAAAACCACAGGACAGCACAAAGAAAATATACTGCGACGTGACTATTACGTGCGTGTTACTAAAATATTTCTAAATCATATTTACTAACAAAATAATGTAATATTTTAAGGTATTTGGGACATGATTACCCGAAATAAAATTATTATTATTACTTAATTCCAGGCGTAAACACCGACATAGTCGACAAAGACGACTATAAGGCACTGGAACACGCCATGCTAGACCGCCAGTACATGTACAAGCACTCAGGAAGCCAGCCCAGCGAGGTATACGTCTGGGGCAGCAACTGCAACTACACGCTCGGCACCGGGACGCAGCAGCAGCGGAACTCGCCCGAGCTACTCACCTGCTTCAACCGAGCCAGTACTTATGTCAAACAGGTAAGCAAGACCCACTGAGCAAAAGTTTTGTAGAAATATGAACTTTATTTGTGTTTGGAATAAGGTTCAAATTCGAATGAAATGGTCCTCGTAGTCGCTAAAAGCTAATCTGCTTCAACAGCGCCAGCACTTAAGTCAAACAGGCAAGCAAAACCCACTAGCAAGACCAAACATTGCTTAGCAAAGTGAGCTAGTGTTTTGTAGAAATGTGAACTTTATAAGTGCGGAATTAGGCTCAAATTCGAATAAAGGCTCGCTTATATTCTCTAGAAGGTCCACACCTGCTTCAACTACGCCAGTACTTATGTCAAATAAGTAAGCAAGACCAAATATTACTTAAAAAAGTGAGCCAGTGTTTTGTAGAAATGCGAACTTTATTTGTGTTCTAAATAAGGCTCAAATTCGAATGTAACGGTCGCTCATAGTCGCTTAAAGGGCTCACCTGCTTCAGTCGCGCCAGTACTTTAGTTACACAGGTAAGCAAGACCAAGCATTGCTTAGAAAAATGAGATAGTGTTTTGTAGAAATATGAACTTTATTCGTGTGTAAAATAAGGCTCAAATTCGAATAAAACGGTCCCCAGTTACTCAAAAAGCATCCGATTCCGTGCTTCCTACCACCTCTGCGAACTCATTGCGGCTCTTTTTTATGTCCAAATGCCTTTGTCTGCATTACAAATCAACAGAACTAACTTTGTCGCATTCTTCTGCGTCGTCCTTCCGATAAATAATTCTATTCCGCTATTTGACGTACAAAAGAGTTTTTCTTGAACTAGACGTCTGTCATTTTTTACGCTAAACAAACTTCTTAAATAAAGCATTCTTCTTAAAAAAACTGCCTTGCAAGAAAATTGTCAATGTCACCAACGTCAATTTTAGAAATAACCTGTACATTTCAATTAATTTTTAATTAATCAATTTAGCTTCGTCTTGTAATATTACTAAATGCACACAGTTGGCTTGCCGCGAACATGTCTAGGATTCACCAATCTATTATTCTTTGTGGTCGGTATGATAGGGTTCGTCATCTGCGTGTGGTGTGCCATGAACACAGAGTTCTTCCGTGACGTGAACTACACTATCACGAAGAGTTCGCTGGTCGACGTTACCGCCACATTCGTCAATTTGAGACTATGGATGACCCCTCTCACGACGATACTCATACCGATAGCCGGACTCGCGATGATGACGTCATGCTGCGGAGTCCTAGGCGCTGGCTGTCAAGTGAAATGTGCAATAAAGACATACGTCTTACTCGTCACAATACTCACTTTCGTATCATTTTGGATCTTCTTCATATCAGGAGTCTACAATATCTACACTAAAAATGAGAACACGCGAAAATCAATGCAATCGTCAATACAAACAAATTACGGGAAAGAGAACGATTTCATCACGTACATGTGGGATTATATAATGGTGAAGCATGAGTGCTGCGGCGCGCTTAGCTATAGAGATTTCTCAAGAAGCCACTGGCAGACTTTGAACCCTACGAAAGTGTATCCTATCCAGTGTTGCAAGCTTTCTAACGTGAGCGGTCTTGTGCCAGTGTCTAAGGACTGCTCCAAGAGTCTTGATGACAGCATAGAGTCTAACAAAGAAGTCGGCTGCTTCAAAGCGCTGCGGGCATCGATAATCTCTAATAAAGGAATGTTAATATTTTATATGGTGTTAATAGCCTTCGTGTATTCTATGTTAACATTATTCGCGTATTGTATAATACGTGGAGAGCCGTTGTTGGGGGCGATGGCGGGCCGTTTCACGGATCTCTTACCTTCAAGAGCTTCTCAGAACGTTGCGAACAAAATTGAACCACCTTTGCCGCATGCAACTAGCAACATGGAGTATATTGAGGAGCAGCCTAAGAAAGTGGTGAAAGTGGTATCGTCTATGAGGCCCTTCCAGTCGTTCACGTACTCTCCCCACTACCCCGAAGACTATCGCGGAGATTATAGATCTAACTATCGGGCATATAACACAAGAATATAGTTTTAATATTCAATAAAAAAATTCAAATATGTCTGTTGTTATTTTTTTTTCCATAACTTCAGTCTTGAGACAAAATCGTCTTGTATTCTTGCATTTGTTCATTTGCAACAAAACCCGCATTAAAGCACGCCCTCCCGTTCCGCCTTAGAACGGAAGAAGTTTTAGGTGAATTTCCAACATAATAAAAGACAGACTTGGACATGGACTCGACTCAGACGGATGGGATCTCAGTCAAGTACTAGATAACATCAATTTTAAAAAAACAGACCTCAATCTGGACTTAAGGTTACCGGCCCAGCCAGAGCATTGAACCATTAGGTACTTTATACTCATCAGTAGCGCATGCAATTAGTGGACGGTTTACTAAAAATTTCATCATCAACATTTCAGCCGATATACGTCCACTGTTGGACATAGGCCTCCCCCAAACTGAAAATCTATGGTTAAATATTTTATAACCTAGTCCACTTGCAGCAATGTACCTTCCAAATGGTTCCAGAAATTACCTTTCACATACACAAACTCACAAAAATCTCACAATTATTAGTTCACTCTCTTTTCTTTTTCTATTTTTTTTTATAATGAATAAGCTCGGTTTTGACCACTATCATACCATCCGGTCACCGTAGGCGCGGGCTTGCGGACGGCGAGCAATGGGTAGCTCGCTGTCCGACCGTCCGGTAACTATCCGGACCGAGCCCAAGTCATTGACGGCGCGCACTGTTCCTTAAGGAGTTATCAGCAACAGTAGGGGCCCAGCTGGGAAGCCTACCGAGGCCAGGGTTAGTTTCAAAAGATAGCTCGCCCGGTATTAAGGCTTGAAGAAACGGGGTGGGTTTTTAGTCAGTAAGAGTCTGACACTATCTTCCGCTCCGCCCAAATGCGGGGGTTGTCATTGATGGATTTCCCACCATAAAAAAAAACACTATTTTATCTGATGGTAAGCGATGATGTGGCCGACGATGGAACACGCTTGCCTAGAAGCAATTTGTTTACTAGCTGCTGTTTTCACGCCGGCGTGAAAATAGTTTCCTCCATACAAAATTTTGACCCCGTTTCATACCCTTAAGAAGTGAATTTTGGAAAATCCTCTCTTATTGCTTGTCTACGTCATAAAAGAAAGTCCCTTTGTACAACATTCCATGTTCCCAGTCCCTGTAGTTTTGGCATTTTCTTTTTATATGTCTAGTTACTTATAATAAAAATGTGTGTTTATCATTGCAGGTATGCCTCGGCAAGTTTCATAGTGTGTGGCTGAGCGACGCTGGCGAGGCGTGGTGCTGCGGGCAGCAGGCGCGTGCGGGCGGCCCGCATGCCACCGCGCTGCGTCCCGCGCCGCTCAAGTTGAACGAGCCCTGCGTCGCTGTAGCTATCACACTCAACTCTACCGTGTTCCTACTTGAGAGTGGGATGGTATGTATCTGTCACTGTAAAGTTGTAAATTCCGTTAGATTATAATCTTTCTCGTGAGATTGTAAACTGTCGAAAGATTTTTCGATAGATCTATCGAAGTGAAACCCGAATCACAACCTGTCGCACGTTAAATTGTTAACTGTCCGAAGACTTTCCATGTTAATCGGTCTTACAGTAGGCTGTTTTATGTCCATAGTTAGGAATTAAACACAGGCGTAATTCAAATAAAATGATCAGGGTCAGAATCAAGTTGTATGTTGATTGTTATTCCTGATGATTTAATGATATATATTTATGATATATAATACGTATTTATTTACGGAATTATTGACTCTCTGAAACAACTGGTTTGCTTAAAGGACTTGGCTAGTTTGAAAAACGATAATTCACTGTTTTATGTTGAATTTAAAATTGTCCAATAAACAGTTTAAATAACTTTTTAGTTTTTGCTTAAAAATTGAAAAAAAAATTCACGACGCGTGTCTCAAACGAATAACGGTAGAGCTCGCATTGAGCAGAATTGAACCGAGATATCGTGTCCGTGAGCGGTGTCTATGTGTGCGTAGCGTGAGCGCGATTTGCATGTAGATTTCTTCTACACTTATCTATTTAATGCTATCGGAAAGACCCACAATTTTACGATATTACTATTGTTTATCCAATCTTCTAGCGTTCAATTCTCTTATCTATCTTTAGATCACTCAAAAGTCATAACCATTTTATTTCCAGGTCCTTCAATACGCCCTGAACAGTGCTGACAACATCACAAGCCAGTCCACAACTAAAGCTCCATCATCCATCAAGCTGGCGTCCATCAAGCCTCTGATCAAGCTGTCGGAGCCACTCGGCGTCAAAGGCGCCAGGACACACTGCGTGGTGTGGAACGCACGCGCTGTGTACACCTGGGGCATGAACCATGGACAGCTGGGGCACTCTCATGAGGATAAGGTTGTGCCGGGCCCTAAAAGGGTTAGTATTATACTAGCTTTTGCCAGCGGCTTCGCCCGCGTGGCATAAGGTACTTAAGGAATCGGAAAAGGTAGCCTATGTTCCTTTTTTTTCCATGTCAAAGGCTATATATATGCATGCCAAATTTCATCCAAATCCGTTCCGCCGTTTTTGCGTGATTAAGTAACAAACATCCAAACATCCACACTCACATTTATAATATTGGTTGGGATTGTACTAGCCCGGTGGGCTATACTATATCTACACTAATATTAAAAAGAGATAGTTTGTTTTTTTTTGTTTGTAGGAGATCTCTGAAAGTACTGGTCCGATTGCTAAAATTCACATACCTCTAAAAAGTAACCAAAGTCGTCAGATATAGTTTAAGTTTTCATGGTAACCAATGGATGGATATGAGTAAAGCACAGTTAAACTCATAGTAAAATATACACAAATAAAAACAAAACAAAAAAATTTCGCTAGCTAACTTTTTATTTCGGTGTGAAAAATCATCCTATGACAACCCCCGCTCTTGGGCGGAGCGGGAGATAGTGTCAGACTCTTACTGACTAAAAAACCCATCCCGTTCCTTCAAGCCTTCATACGTGGAGCCCACTGTTAGGTAAATAATGGAAGTTGTTCAGTCTCAAACTACCATCTTAAAATCCTTGCTACGTTATTTGCAGGTAGCAATATCGATGAACAACAAAGAAGAGGCCGGCATCCAGCTGGTGGACGCGGCCGACGCCGCCACAGTGATCACCACGAGCCGCGGCGACGTGTACCTGCTACACAAGTACATCTGCAAGAAGATCGCCATCAAGTGAGCTTACCTTACTACCAGAGACGTCATCATCATCATCCAGGGGTGCTATTCTCTAAGAAAGCGCAGCGCTGGCACAGCGACGAATCGTCAGCGCAGTACATTGAATTAACAACCTAATGCAAGGGGCAGTGCAAAGGACACACATTGGATTGTTAATTAAACATTAAACAAACTGCGCTGCGCTTTCTTAGAGAATAGCACCCCAGATCGTTTCAGCTGAAAAACGTCCACTAATTGACATAGGCCTCCCCCAAGCCTCACCACAACGACCGACCCTGTGTGTATCGCGTCCACCGCATTATCAAAAATTTAAAATTCGATTTCGAGAATCATAATCTATTTAAATTACAGTCCATTTGATTTTGAGTTAGTCCTTAGATAGGTCCCTAAAGTATAGTAATATAGTATTATAGTATTAATCAGCCTTTTATTGTTCCCATTGCTGGAACTCAGGCCTTTAGGAGAGAGAATGGGCCGTAATCCATCACGCGGGGGCAGTGGGGGTGGATGTCACATGTCTTCGAATTTTTGGTTCTAAGACATGCCGGTTTCCTCACGATGTCCCTGACAGTTCTTTATATTTACCTTAATTTTCCAGACAAATTAACCTGCGTCAAGTGTGCGTGGAGGCTAAGGTCAACGACCAAGGCGTGTACTCTCGCGTGACCGTGCTGCTGCTCACCAACGTGGGGCAGCTGTTCATATGGCAGGACACCACCAACAAACTTACTAGGTAAATATAACATTGTATTATGTAGGTGTTGATAGAGCTAGCAAGCAATCTTAAAACTTCAATAACGAATGAATATACACCATTAAATTTTGATCGTTTTAATCCCGTGGAGGGTCGATCCGGTACATAAAACACTATCGATTTGCTTTACAAATCGATAGTGTTTCATGTACCGGATCTACGCATGTACGGATTTTTTTTTTTAAGAAAACTTCAGCTGTTCGATTTCAATTTCCTGTAGGTAATTTGTACGCAACGCCGACTACTACCTACAGGTCATTGGACCCGCTCAGCTGACGTTTTCTTAAAGAAATTAATTTCGTACATGCGTAAATTAATACGAGTTTTGAAAAGAAGGTACTTTATTTTTTAATTTTATCTTTACAAGTCGATAGTGTTTCATGTACCGGATCGACCCTCCGCGGGATTAAAACGATCAAAAATTAATTAATTTAAAATTATTAAAGTTAATTTAAATTTAAAAATTAAAGTGTGCAATAAAGTTATTAAATAAATAAAATTTAACGGTGTAAAAGACATAGACATAAGATGCTATGAAATAGAGGTGACTTTTTTGCTATTAACAAGCCATGATATTTCTCAACTTGGGTATAAACTAGGGATGTAATTGAAGTGGGTATATTGATAAATTGTTAGAGAGCAGACCTAAAACATTTTCTACATTCTAGGTGTGTCTTCGGCCTGGTCCACCAAACAATAATAACAAACGTAGCACTGACACACGACGCTCTCTACTTCACGACTAACTACGGCGAAGCGTTCATTGGCTCCATCTCCCGCAAGACCACGCCCCCCGCTCAGCAGCAGCCAATCAAGAAGGAGAAGGAAAGAGACAACAAATCGTCCCTCGTCAAGTTTTTAGAAAAGGACGACTGTACATCTGTCAGGATCACGAAGATACCGAATGTGTATAGAGCGGTGTCTATTGCTGTGGATAGTGAAGGACTGAATTTTGCGTGTTTGCAGGTTTGTGCTCATATTTTAATTGCTTAGCTTTTTTTGATTAGGTTTCAGAACAATGGAGATGTCATCCTTACTAGTGATGTTCAATTCTGTTATAAACTCTAGACGCGCTATAGACTATTGAATAATTTTTTATAGCTCGCTATTTTATACGCTATCATTATAACACGTTATAACAAAACTCGACAGCAGTCTGAACGCGGAGACGTTATCATTTTATTCGGCAACGCGCTAAACGGGCTCAACAAATATTATTTTTTAACACATTGCGCTAGTCTATAATATTTATGTATTTAGAAATAAACAGGGTTATTTTTAACACTAACAACCCCAACTGTATTATTAACATCATAGACAACAACTTTTGTTCTATGAATTTTTACAAAACATAATTAATTTATTAAAAACAAACCTTCAAGATTTTGTTGTTCATAACACATTTCAATTCCGTATTTTGCTATACCTACCGCCTATACGTCTGTATGACGCGACGCAAACGCATCAAGCCCCTGCGCCGGCCAGTCCCCGCTTCCCTCGGCTATTGTACTATCGCTTGCTTCGCATAGACTTCGTAATCTTTAGATTGTTTAATTTAAATATTTTCATTTTTGTATGACAATCTGACGAATTAAAATATGATTTGTCGTTTACGATGTTAGTAACATAGTACTGAGGGGTTGCCCTACAAATAACCCTGTATACTACTACCGGCACGAATCTTGAGCGCTCGGCGAAAGAGTGAGCATCAATTTGCGCATCGTACACACCGTCAAGCCAATCTTTGAACTACAAAGATGTACTTTCAGCTCCCGCGTCTCACTTCATACCGCTAAAGAGACCCAATACTTCATTTCTCATTCAAGTCTGTGCGATTTCAAGTCCAAGTCAGCGCTCAAGATCCGTGCCGATATCAATAAGTACTTTTGTCAGTTGTGTGTGTGATAGTTATGGATAATTGTTATCGCGTGTATAATATGTTTATAGATAAAACCAACGTGTGGTCTCCAGTCTTTGCCGCAGTTGTCTCCCTCCAGCATGCACAAGCACATGGAATCTCTGCGGGAATGCGCCTCTGACGATGACCTGCTACACGATGTAGTGTTCAAGGTAACTAATTGTATTCTTCAGATAATTGACTATTTAAATTATTTCTATACACCGTTAAATTTTGATCGTTTTAATCCCGTGGAGGGTCGATCCGGTACATGAAACACTACCGATTTGTGAAGATAAAATTAAAAAATAAAGTACATTTTTTTTTTTTTTAAATTATTAATTTACGATTGTACGAAATTTTATTAAGAAAACGTCAGCTGAGCGAGTCCAATGACCTTTACGTAGTAGTCGGCGTTGCGTACAAACTACCTATTGGTCATTGGACTCGCTCAGCTGATATTTTCTTAAAGAAATTAATTTCGTTCATGCGTAAATTAATACGAGTTTAAAAAAAGGTACTTTATTTTTTAATTTTATCGTTATAAATCGATAGTGTTTCATGTACCGGATCGACCTTCCACGGGATTAAAACGATCAAAATTTAGCGGTGTATATGAGATAGCGAGTTGACCTCGCCACTCTTCGTTATACCAATATTTTAAGTGCTAATTACTGCTTAATTTAAACCAATTTTGATACTGTTTTCTCCTCCTCCTCCTCCTCATCGAATGCCGTAATTAGAGACACAATAGAAAGACAATTGCTTATGTCGAACTGTGTAACTTAAGACATTCAAAAGGTTAAAAGATTTCTTATTAGTTTTATTTATTATTTCGCATAACATATGAATAAATACACAGGATTTTTTTTTAATAAACATATACGCCACCTATAATCTATTTGCGTTAAGAAAATAGTGACTCATCATTGTCACTCCGCTTAGAGCTCATACACACGAGCGAGAGAGATCGAGAGGGTCGACACCTATAGTGAAACTTGACACATACGACGGCTGCCGCTGATCTTCATTTGTTCAATGTCGTCGACGCGGCAACAGGGCCTCAAGTCTGCTATAATAGTGTCAGAATGGTCTATCATTGATGTCATAATTGTCGATTTTGACAAGTTTGGTAATCTACTAATATAATGGCGTCATTATGACTTTCTAATGGTTAACCACTGACACTCCATTGAAAGAAGTGGCATAGAATGGTAATCTCGTACATATTGACAAATGAATATTTGACGTTTGCGGTAATCTGCTAAAACTTTTACAGTTTATTTGATCAGTGTTTTACCATTAGAACGTTATTGTGCAGTTATTGGTTTTAATATGTTCGAAATTATCATTCTACCACAATTCTATTACAAGACCAGTGACCGATCAATGATCGATCATTATGAATTAGCAGGTTACAAACTTTTAACAAAATGACAATGGGATCGTGTTGGAATGACGAATTTATAAAAATAGCAGACTTGGGGCCCAGCTGTCGCTGGCGTGTCGACGACTTCAGTTACCTCTGACGTTGGCAACATACTGCTCATGTGTATGAGCTCTAAGCTGAGTGACAATGATGAGTCACTATTTTCTTAACGCGAATACACTATAATTATTATTAATTTTGGATTTTCTAGAAATCACTACATTAGTTACCTAGTATTAAAAACCATACGTCCTTTTTCAAGGTCGGCCCAAAACGCTTCCCCGCGCACATTTTCATCGTAGCGTCAAGCAGCGAGCTCCTGTACAAGCTCTACCAGGAGCAGTTCACCGGCCCGGGAGACAAGCCCGAGGTCTCACTAGACAACGTGCATCCCGAAGCTTTCGAGAGGATCATGAAGTTCATGTACACAGGCACGTGTGACGTCACCGAGCTGGGGCCCTGCGGACTTAAGATCACGAAGGAGGAACTGGTGAAGAAGGATAAGGACTTTGTTGAGGAGGAAGAGTTGATTGGTGAGTGTAAAGCCTCAGTTACAACCAAGGTTACCGACATAGCTCGAAGAATCGCCAAACTTAAGTGGCAGTGGGCAGGGCACACTGTTCGCTGAACAGATGGTCGATGAAGCCGAAGGTTCTGGAGTGGCGACTACGGAAGACGCAGCGTTTGAAGGCCTCCAACGAGGTGAACCGAGGATTCTGGTGAGGGTCGCGAGAATCCGATGGATGCGAGGCGGACAAGACCGTTCATTGTGACGGTACTTAAAGGATGCCTATGTCCAGCAGTTGGCGTATTTCGGCTGAAATGATGATGACAATGATTGATAATGATAATAATGATAAAATTTGACAGGCCTGTTGGTCTAGTGGTTAGTGACCCTGACTGCTATGCCGGAGGTCGTGGGTTCGATTCCCACCCAGGACAAATGTTTGTGTGATGAGCACGATCATTTGTTCTGTGTCTGGGTGTAATTTATCTATAATATGTATGTATTTATATATAAGTATGTTTATCAGTTGTCTAGTACCCATAACACAAGCTCTGCTTAGCTTGGGACTAGACGGCGCTGTGTGATAGTTGTGCAATATTATTATTATTAATGTTAAAGACAATAGTTTTATTTTTATAACTCATTGTTCTTTACAGAAAACCCCTCAGAGATATCAGCCTTTGAAGTGTACAACAAACTCGACAAGTCCAAGCGACAACGCAACCGCCGCAACACCGACACCCCGCCGCGCACCCATCTGTACTGTGACCCCGTCAAGCTGCTGCAGGCCTCCGCCAAGCGCCTGCAGGTCATGAGTCTTCACAAACTGCTGGATAAGTTCTAGTAAGTGGCTAAAGGAAATTAATATCTAACAAGTAAAGAATAGGGCAGTCATTGGCTTTTCATCATCATCCATCACCAGCCTTTTTAATGTTGCCACTGTTGGGACTGAAGCCTCCTCTCTAGGAGAGGGAATGGGTCATAATTCACCTCGCGGGCCTAGTGCGTGTTGGGGAATGTCACATGTCTTCGAATTTTTGGTTCTAGGACATGCCTGTTTCCTCACGATGTTTTTCTTCACCGTTTTGAGAGCAGCGGTGATGAAATAAATTACACAAAGTAATGCGCCTGGCTGGGTTCGAACCCGCGACCTACAACTCGTAAGTCGGAGCCGTTACCACTCGCCCACCACTGCTCTCAATTTATTGACTTATATTCTAGTACAATTGCCGTCACAGATCTTGAGCGCTGGTTTCAAGTTGCGCAGAAGTCAAATATTCGGTCTCTTTAGTGGTGCGAAGTGAGATGCGTTCGTTTTGCCCAGGTCGCATTGCTTGTTATCTTTGACGGGGTCGAGTCTGTCTAATAAATCAACTTGGGTAATTAATATGGTAAAATGAAATCTGATGTAATCAACACTGGTTCGATAATCAAGGTTGATTAAGAGATATTGATCATTGTTTACTACTAGAAGAACCTTATAAAATGTGTGATGATGTAGCGACATCTATGGCGCCACATAAGAACTATACGACATATATACGACAACCCAAAATCATCTATGGGGCAGTAGCCCACATGCCTCCATTGAAAAGGGAGGATCCTCCGACCAGACAGGTGTTATGGTCTGGTGGGCTACTGCCCCATAGATGATTTTGGGTTGTCGTATATATGTCGTATAGTTCTTATGTGGCGCCATAGATGTCGCTACATCACTCCCCTCCGGAGATCGGAGATCGATGGTTCTTGATGCGCGCCATGCCAGCGTAGGTTGGTTCCAGTGGGTCGGAACCGATGCCGCATAGTTCTCGGTGAGTCGGAACTGTCTGCGGTGATGCCCCAGTGAGTCGGGGTGTTGCTATCCCAGTGAGTCGGGATGATGCCCCAGTGAGTCGGGGTGATGATGTCCCAGTGAGTCGGGATGATGCCCCAGTGAGTCGGGGTGGTGCTGTCCCAGTGAGTCGGGACGATGCTGCAGGCTCCAGTGAGTCGGAGTAGTGCTGCTGGCTCCAGTGAGTCGGAGCGGTGCTTGTGCGACGTAGGGCTTGACTGTTGGCGTCGACCTGGAGAGGTTCTTCATGGCTCTTCATGTGGCTGGCCGAAGGTGCGGTGTGCCAAGCCAAGGTCGCTGATGAGGCTGAAGGTGATGACCAGGTATGACCAGGTAGGCATGCTGGTGGTCAGGATACCCTCTATAGCCGTGGGTGCTGGCTGTATGGCTCGCTGCTCGAAAGCTTGAGGAAGTGATGATCACGTTGGGGTCACCAGTTTGGAGGTACCTATGCGGAACAGAGAGTAAAGTCCCACATGCCTCCATTGAAAAGGGAGGATCCTCCGACCAGACAGGTGTTATGGTCTGGTGGGCTACTGCCCCATAGATGATTTTGGGTTGTCGTATATATGTCGTATAGTTCTTATGTGGCGCCATAGATGTCGCTACAATAGTATCGAATATAATTATTTTTTAAATAATTAAAAATTATACAAAATTCCTTAGTCGGTTGACTTTTTAGACTGACTATTATTTCGCATTTGCCTGTCTTTATTAACCTCACTTGCCTCTCCTCCAGCTACAAGAACGGCTCAATATGCCTGAAAGAGAGTGCGAGTACGACTTACACTCGTAACCCGTGCCCCTCGTGGTCGCGCGACGCCTTCCCGGAGCTGGTGGACACGCGCGTCGTGTCCAAGGACGGTGCCGCGGTGCCGGCGCACAAGTGTGTACTGGCCGCTCGCCTGGAGTACTTCCAGGGAATGTTTATGCATTCGTGGACTGAGGTGAGTTGGACATTATTTTTTTATTATATTATTGATAGGCTCGCGCTTGACCACTATCTCACCTGATGGTAAGCGGTAATGTGGTCAACGATGAAGCACGCTTGCCTAGAAGTAACCTGTTCACTCTTGGCTTAAAGACCCCTAGACATAATCAGAAAACAGATTTAAATAAATTTTAGTGCAATATTTTCTAAACTATTGGTCGCAAGTGAATATTGGAAACGCCCTGAAAACACAAAACCTACAAAGATATCCGTTTTTTTTGCTGTTGATGGACTGCGTTTGACACGTCAACGCTTCGTCTCACCTGATGAAGCGACAACAATGTGGTCAACGATGGAATAGGTTCGCCTAGAAGTAACCTATTCACTCTTGACCTAAAGATCATTTGAATAGAGCTAGTAGGTGTGTCCAGACTAGGCAAAAATGCCGCTCGCGAGCCGCTTGCGAACTGTGAGCGTGCATTTTTACACCTCACACTTGCAGGATCGATACACCTCTATGTTATGGGTATCAATCGAAAGGGTTTTTGAAAAGAATAAAGAAAAAAGCAACGTCACAATAAATCCAATATGATGGGCAAATTTAAAAGTTATTTTTTTTTTTAACAACACCTTGTTTATTTCCAGAGCAAGATGCTGTCAACAGTTACTCTTCCAATAAACTACGGCATCCTACTACCAGTCATCAACTTCCTGTACACCGATGCCTGTCCAGAACTAGAGAACTGCGACAGCATCGACTTCATATGCAACCTCCTCATAGTCGCCGACCAGCTCTTCATAACTCGACTGAGAGAAATGTGTGAGATCGCATTAGCCAACCTGATCAACCTTAAAAACTGCACGGAACTCTGTCAATTCGCACACACGTACAACGCGACGCAGCTTAAACAATGCTGCATGGAATTCATCGCACTAAACCTCAACAGTGTACTAGAAAACAGATCTTTAGACCTCCTAGAAGAAACCTTACTGGATGATATCACTCAGTATTACTGCAAGTTCAACCCAATCATGTCTTCTAGAGTCATCACACCTTTCTACAACGCTCCCGATGACGAAGTTATTGAAGAATTTGCCCAAAAACATCCGGTTAACTTAGAGTTAACAGACGAGGATCTGAAGAAAGAGGACAGTATGGTAGAGATAGTTAGTAAGAAGAAAAAAGGAAAGAAGATCGAATACACTGACAGTGAAAAAGAGAGGAGGAGGTACGAATCTGTGAGCTCAGTGACGTCATTAGATCTGTCCAATGACACGTCTGGCGATATTACTCTGTCGTTGAGTAAAATTCCGAAGGAATCCGAGAAAGTGACGCGGGAGAAGCAAGAAAAATGGACCGAAGTGCCGTCTTCTCAACAGAAACAGTTGAAGGTCGTCCAAGCAAGACTGAAAGCCATAAACATTGCAAAGGATTTATTGAATGAACCGCCCGTTGAGACGTTCACGAAACTGACCAAAAGTGCCATGATAATACAAGACAAACAGCCTACCTCATCGCGAATGTCTGTATCACCGAAAGACTCACCCATCTCTGAACCAGCATGGGGTCCAAAACAGGGTAACGTAGTCATAAGTCATGTGGGACCAAAACTATCTCAGAAACAGAGGAAGAAGTTAGCGCTACAAGGAAACGAAACAGCATCGCAAAGTATTGACGATTACTTTAGTAAGGTGACCGTGGGTAGTCCGCCTGAAAAGCCGAAGAACCCATGGAAGATCTGTGAACCACCGGCTGCTAGTAGCAGCCCTAAATCGAAAACTATAGAGTTTAATAAAATATTGACTGACCAGAGGAAACAGAAGGAAGATCACTCGAGGATCATGACGAAACCACTTCTTTTGACTCAGGTATGTTGCTGTCTCTCAATTTCCTTTCTATTTTTTGTCATGAACATGTTCTATACTTATATCTCAGACAGATCTCACAGAAAACATCTGCGGTATAGCATAGTAGCATAGCATAGTCAGCCTTGTAATGTTCCCACTGCTGGGACTCAGGACTCCTCTCTAGGAGAGGATGGGCCGTAATCCACCACGCGGGCCCAGTGCGGGTTGGTGGATGTCACATGTCTTCGAATTTTTGGTTCTAGAACATGCCGGTTTCCTCACGATGTTCCTTCACCGTTTTGAGAGCATTGATGATGAAATAGAGTACACAAACTAATGCGCCTGGCTATGTTTGAACCGGCGACCTACAACTCGTAAGTCGGGGTCGCTACCACTCGGCCATCACTGCTCCACACTGCGGTATGCTAGTAAATTAATGAACCTACCTCTCTATAAAGAGAACCTATTTGAAAGTTGCCGTGCAGAGATGAATGGAGTGTCTCTAAAGCACTCCATAGGCTGATTACTAACATCAATCCTCAATCAAGTTCCAAAGGACTTACAGACTTGGAACACGCTGACAAGCGACTTGCTTAGCGCCTACCTGGCGACTAGCGAAATGAAACTAATGAAATGACGACTAGCGAAATGAAACTAATGTTTCATAACCAGTAGCATTGATACACGCTAAGCGACTCGCTTCGAAACTTAGGTCAGCTTGTAGTCAGTAAAAGTCCGCCCTAGTTAGTAGATGATTTCCCCCTCAAAAAAAAAGCGTGCCAGTCAATAATGGTATTCATTATTTATTTGTCTATTTTTCCAGCTTGAAGACAAAGCTATAGAGCAACTGGAGAGATTCTACAACATCCATGAAATAGATGACGAGCTGATCACAGTGAGACGTATCGAGCTGCAAGTGTCTTCTCCCCAATGGTTACACACTGCCCCTAAGTGATAACTGTGCTATTTTATACACTTTACTACCATTCTTATATGATAAGATTGTATTTGAAAACTTATTTTTATTAAAACCAAATATGACATGATATGTTTTAAATAATTTTTTTATAATTATTCCTTTAACACTTTTGCGGGCTTTCATTTATCTCACAATACACATCTGGACACATTTTTAGGGTTCCGTAGCCAAATGGCAAAAAACGGAACCCTTATAGATTCGTCATGTCTGTCTGTCTGTCTGTCTGTCTGTCCGTCCGTCCGTATGTCACAGCCACTTATTTCCGAAACTATAAGAGCTATACTGTTGCAACTTTGTAAGTAGATGTATTCTGTGAACCGCATTAAGATTTTTACACAAAAGTAGAAAAAAAGCAATAAATTTTGGGGGTCCCCATACTTAGGACTGAAACTCAAAAATTTTTTTTTCATCAAACCCATACGTGTGGGGTATCTATGGATAGGTCTTCAAAAATTATACTGAGGTTTCTAAAATCATTTTTTTCTAAACTGAATAGTTTGCGCGAGAGACACTTCCAAAGTGATAAAATGTGTGTGTCCCCCCCTCTAACTTCTAAAATAAGAGAATGATAAAACTAAAAAAAATATATGATGTACATTACTATAAAAACTGCCAACGAAAATTGGTTTGAACGAAATCTAGTAAGTAGTTTTTTTTAATGCGTCATAAATCGAAAAAAATACACTATTATTAAAACATCGATCAAAGTTACACCACATTACAAGAACTTTTATATTAT
This sequence comes from Mythimna albipuncta, assembly GCA_929112965.1. Lineage (NCBI taxonomy): Eukaryota > Metazoa > Arthropoda > Insecta > Lepidoptera > Noctuidae > Mythimna > Mythimna albipuncta. The sequence goes on along the minus strand of OV815974.1, from coordinate 7,009,442 downwards.
GTTACTTGCTGCTACGGAACCCTTCATGGGCGAGTCCGACTCGCACTTGGCCGGTTTTTTTCATATAACTAATGACTCTTGACTCCACAACCCTATTGTCCTTGGCACCATGCTAACAATTTATTACTTTACCCTGTCCACAGCATAATCAGTTTTCAATATATAACCCTCTGCTGGGACATAGGGATCTTAACATGACGTGCTAAAAGCTCAAGTGTGTTCCCAATTTTAATTAATATTTTTTGATTAATTCAATAAACTCCAAGCAAATGCTGGCATTCACTCAGTTGTTGTGTCTCTAATTATATACATATAGTTAATGGTTTTAATGAGTGGGAAATATCCCATCACATCTGCCTACTGAGTCTCCAGGAATTCTTAAGGCTTTGTAAAATTTATGTATACTTTGTGTTTTAATCAAAGACTACGATTTGACAATACGAATGTTGCATGTTTTTTCCATTTCATAAATAGTGAGGGACCGCAACCGACACTAACCAAAAAACCGAAAAAAATTCGTAAAAATAATTTTGTTTTTTATGCAACTAATAAATAATTATGATCAGCTTTTATATTTCCTGAAAGTAATTTGGTAGACGCAAATACTCATAAAATAAATTATATTTTAAGCTTAAGAATTGAAAGCTAAAGCTGTGTTATTTTATTTTTTCGTCTCGATTTGGTTATGACGAAAGTATATAACTATTCAAGCTAATATTTTTGCTGAAATATTATTATAACTTAACGAATAGGTACTATTAATAATGACTTCGGTTTGAAAACTAATAATAAATAATTGTAAAAACATACCTAAGTCCTCTTCGTGTACTATTTTCGTGCGGGTCGCTTAAAAATTGTAGCAATAAAAACGAATTATGTGTCAGTTTCTTACAATGTAGGTCTACTGGATGCGAGAAATGTGGCATCACAAGCGAAGATTGCAATAGTTACATTTGCAGCTTAGGGTTTTTCATGAGTGAAAAAAAGACAATGTACTTTTTAGGCAACTCATTCAATATCTTTGGTGTGATTAAAATCGAAACTGGGGGCTTTATATGTTGCCAGATTAGAGATCTCCTTGGCTAACTCTCTTGGAGATGTTGGTCGCAAAGGAATATTCGGTTGGGTCTCATAATTTAGGAATACATCTGTTTCTGGGTCATCAGGACCGTCACTTTCATTAGGCTTGAATACATTGGCAAGATGGGCTGCAAATACTTCAGCTATCGAGTCCACAGTCATGGTAGCTGCTAGATAACTCGGCGTTCTTGCAAAGGTCCGGCAGTTTTTAAGAGCTCACGAAGCGGTTTTTAACCACGCCTGCCGTGGTAGAGGAAACAGCTGGTTTTTTTTTTTAAAGTCACCTGAGTTTTGAGTGGATTTTCAGCCGTCGCAGTTGTAATTATCGCTTGCAAGCTTGGTGGGTTGGGCACGCCACAATTATGGCGGTAAGTCCCCTCTTTGAGGCGTAGCTGGAAAGAACTCACGGCGTCCTCGCCTTCCACATGACTCAGGTTTTCACCAGACACGGTAAGTTCAGGAGATACCTGCACCGAACTCGTGCGGAAGTGACGCCCGGGTGTCGCCTCTGTGTGGACCGCCCGGAGGACACGATGGAACATACGATAGAGGTGTGCCCGGCTTGGGCAGAGCATCACCGTGTCCATGTGGGGGCGATCAGTAGCGGCAATCTCTTGTGCTGGGTCTTAGTACAGGCCATGGTCCGCAGCGAGGAGGAGTAGCAGGCGGACGCCACCTTCTGCGAAGCGAATGTGTAGCTCACTGTTCGACCGTGGGCAACTGCGGGCGCTAATCGTCCTCAAAGCATGCGGGCGCTACCCACCGAGGCTGCGGGTGACCGAAGCTCGCGCGATTCTACTAGTTCCTTGCCATTGCAGCGGGAGCCGCAAACAACTGCGCACACCATGGCCGTAAAACGCGTCGTGAAACGTGTTTTAATTTTTACATATATATCTCTAGCATTCTACAGAAGTGAAAACCGCTTCGTGAGTTCTTAGCCTAAGTAAAAGGCGGAGTATTTAAAAATATGGTAATATTTTTGATTATTTTAGTTTTCAATTCATATTAGACTTTATATAAACACACACATACAGTATCTTAGTCCTATGTTCCATAAAGGTTCTAATGTTAAAAAACCGGTATGAAAAATCGAATTTGGAGACATCACTTTTACTAAAAATCTAGCAACATATTTTCAGAAATTGACATTTGCACATGTCAAATCATAGTCTTTAATTAAAAAATGAACCATAGAAGTTTTGAGTTTTTTGTTCAGAATAGGTGTATGAACAAATAAATGTGGGAATGAATTTACTATTGAATTACTTACCTACCTTAACTGTGTTTCACGACCAGTAGCCTGATTCACGTAAAATCAAACAAGCCAAATATTGTTGAAGTTCTAAAGTTGTTTGATCGAACTCCTATGCAAAAGCTATATTTTATACCAGGATACAGATATATTTTTTTTAAATCAACTCTTCAACCGACTTTAAAATCGGTGTCGTTCAAACTCGATTGATGGATGTGAATATGGAAATAGTCTAAACAACTAAATCGCTACGATATCGTTACGGTTTTGATTACGTGAATCGGGCTACAGATGATGATTACCTAGATTTAAACGATTCTAGGAAGAGAATATCATCCAATGCAGTGAATAGGAACAAAATTTTGAAGTGATATACCAGAAATTGTAAGCTGCACTCAGACCAATAAAAAAAGCTGCACTTCATTGCATGCATTCAATTTTTTTCTTACATTGTAACAAATAAATTACTGATGCTTTATTAAAAAGTAAGAGGTATGGCCTATGTCCAACAGTGGACGTCTTTCGGCTGAAATAATGATGATGAAGAGGTATAAAGTAAAAATTCTAATCATAATTTTGTTTCTATTCATCCCAGCAGCAATACATCCTGGGCTGCGTTCAAATTTGAGTTTAGAGTTAACTCTAATGACGTCATTGGGTAATTACTCTACCCTGGCATTTTTGAACGTGAACTCAACAACTGTCAATCTCAAGCATATTACTCTAACCTACCCTACTCAAAGTTAGAGTTAAATGGGTTAACTCTGGGGTAGCTACTCAAGTTATTTAAGAACGACCCGGGGTTCAACTCTACTCGACTCTGGTTATTTTTGAACGCACTACAGTAGGATTAGATAATAGAAACATAAAGCAAATGTATAACAACTATTTATTTCTATAATTTATTTATAAATACAACTACCTCATCAATAAAACTATTATTTTTTGGGTGGAAAAGCTTTCATTAGTTGGTTTAATTGTCTATGCGTCAGTTTTTGCTCTCCAGGGACGAGGATACCTTTCTTTCCATGTTCTCTTTGAGCATTCATTCTTTCACTGTAATCTTTGAAACATCCTTGGAATGCTGCCACTTCTTTCAAGCAGGCTGACTGGTCAAACTCAGATTTCTTGAAACATGCAAACATTACAGCCATTTCTTGCATACAAGCTGCTTCTTTGAGCTTATCTCCTTTACCAGAAACTGTTTTCTTCAGCTCCAACGGCAGCAACTGTTTGAATGGTACAGGCTCTCGCTGAGGCCTCCTGGCACTTTTCTGAGAAGGACCCGCAAGTAAGATATAGTTTAGCCTCATTTTGAATGCTAAAACTACTCTATTTTATTCAAAATAAATCTTCTTTTGTAGTTTCTTCTCAAATCAAGAAACTTATAGGTTATAATTCTTGCGTTCCGGATTACAAATAGGAACTTGTCACTTTACGGCACTTTATTTGAAAGAGATAGCTATATTGGCACTTTATAACTATAATTACAGTAAATTACAAAATAAATTAATAATAAAACCCTACGCTAAAATACACTATCTAAAATATGGCGTCAAAAAACTCTTCCACATCGCTGTCGACTGGTAATGTGCCCAAAAGACTGGTGGCACTTGCCTTTGAGAGGTAGAGAAAGATAAAAGTGAATGCTAAGTTCTATAGCACAGCACAGCCTGTACTGAAATTTTACTGACTGACACTGACATAACTCTATGACAGATGATGACTTTTGTTTGACATAATTAAAATCGTTTAAAAACCTAAACAGAGGATTGTCTTTTTAGGTTTAAAAATATTGGTGGGGAATTTAATGATTGGATCGGGCCTTCTTCGTTATCGTAACGAAAAAGGTGATGTGCTTATGAGTGTATTACGATGCGCTATCGTTTGTTTTTAGGGTTCCGTAGTCAACTAGGAACCCTTATAGTTTCAGCATGTCTGTCTGTCCGTCTGTCTGTCTGTCCGTCCTCGCTTAATCTCTGTGACCGTTAACACTAGAAAGCTGAAATTTGGTACCAATATGTATATCAATCACGCCGACAAAATGGTAAAATAAAAATTTGAAAAAAATGTTTTATTACGGTAGCCCCCCATATATATAAAGTGGGAAGGGATTTTTTTTTTAAATTTCAACTCTAACGTGTGAATTATTGTTGGATAGGTATTTAAAAATGAATAGGGGTTTACTAAAATCATTTTTTGATAATGTCAATAATTTCGGAAATAATCGCTCCAAAAGTAAAAAACAATGTGTCCCCCCCTGTAACTTTTGAATCATAAGTTTAGAAAATATGAAAAAAATCTGAAAAGTAGAACTTTATAAAGACTTTCTAGGAAAATTATTTTGAACTTGATGGAAAGAACAGTTTTTGTACAAAAAAGAGAAAAGGGTTCTACAAAATATTTTCTGGACTAACTTTATAGTACCTATAATCGTATATGCAAGCATTTTTTTAAACTCATAAGTGGGTACCTACACTTATTGTGACGGACGGGAAACTATGGAACCCTACACTGAGCGTAGCCCGACACGCTATGGCCGGTTTTTTTTTTAATTTTTAAGCAATGCAGTTGGACGTTAGACCGTGGTTGGGTGACCACCCATTATTAAGTAGGTATATTTCAGCCGTTTTGGCTGGTCACAAACTAGAAAAGGCATTTCTCAGTGTCAAATACAGGCATTGGGAAAAGATTAGGCAGATTTATATAGAAACTTTAATGCAATTTCAGTTCCGTGACGGAAATGAAATAGGGAAGAATAAATTAAATATGCGAGGGACTTATAGTGCCAAAAATATCTAGTTTGTTTTAAAAAAACTAAAAGTTTTATTTCTGATGAGCTAGCTTTTAACTCGACCTCGATCTAGCGTCATGGTAAGCCATGGATTTGGAGCCCCGAACATGGCTGTTCATTCTTTAAGTCTAATCATCCTCTGCGCGTCAGTCATCGAAGTACCAATATTAGTTTTCGGACTCCCCACATTAGTTGAAGTCTATCTTTCTACTTCTCTACACAGTGCCGTATTTAGTTTATATTATACGCCGGTGCCAGTTACAGATATTGCACCCCTACAAAATTCGAGCTAGGTACGTTTAATTAACCTGATGGCAGGTCCTTACCGAACATTTGTATTACAGGAGTTACTTGTTTCAGATCTGGCAGGAAGAAACACCCACCTGTCACACTACACATAATGCATGCACCATGCATACAGCGTGATTCTGTTCAATCACACCATGATTCCATATGACACAACAGTATTTTCAATACACATACTCGAAAACCTGCTCTTATCCTGCCGCTACGCAATATACTGTTTTCCACACTACTGCAGAAAAGTGCGCGTGTTCTCCCCCGCTACAATGCCAGGCCATGTACCAGGCTGGGCGCCAGTCAACCCCCACGAGTCGCCGGTCAATCCCCGTATTTTCATTTCTTCGTAAGTATATTGAAAAAGTGGTCTGATACACGTGCAAAGGAATTCCGCCTCGGTCGCATTGACAAACTTTCTGCACTTGTATCAAAATATACTATTTTCTACAGCCTTACCCAAAATTTTAAGATTACCATCATTATGTTTCTTGATACTGGTGAGATAGTGGTCAAACGCGAGCCTATCAATAATAAAAAAAAAAATACTACTTTGTACCTTTTTAAAAATTTTTTTAGGTGGTAAAATTATCCAATGACATCTGAGCGCCCTTAGGCGGAGCGGGAGATAGTGTCAGACTATTACTGACTAAAAACCCACCCTTGTGCCTTCGTTGCCTTTCGTATTGGAGCCGATTCGAATCTTCCTTTCAGAAGCAGTCCCTTAGCCCCAGTAGGCTTCGACCCTGCTGGACCCCTACGGTTGGTTGATAACTCTGAGGCGCGCCGTCGATGTTTTGGACTCAGTCCGGACTGTTACTGGACGGTGGGACGGCGAGCTACCGATTGCACACTACTTTGTGCCTAACACTTGCAAAAAACAGAAACGTGTTTATTGCGTCGCACCCTAAAACGTGAAAAGTATTGTTTTAGTACATTCGTCTAAGCCCCTTCATAAATAGCTACTACAATCGAACCAGTTATCTGAATCGTAATTATTATATCTATATTACTGGTATAAAATATATCAGATCTGGTAATAAGAGACATTGTAAATTAAAGTATAATAATGATAAGTTAGTATTTTGCACTGTTAGGTTAGCTATATAAATTGTTTTCCAAACCAAACTCCACGTGACATTTAGGGTTGTATGGTGTAGGTATTTGACGGTGATGCTGTTGACTGGACTGCACTCTAGCACTCTCACCGTTGGTTTCTTTTACAAAGCAGCTATACTAGTAAAGGAGGCGGCCGCAGATGCGAAGGAATGGACTTCCTCCGATCCCAGCCGTTGGTTTCCAAACCCCGATTTCTAGCCACAGTAGGACTGGCGTGGGCTTGCAGACCAGTTAGTTTGCTATCCGGACAACCGGACAGAACATGAGTCATCGACAGTGCGTAGTGTTCTACGTGCTCCTCAAAGAGACGTCAGCAACCGCAACAATCGTAGGAGAGTAGCAGGGCAGAAGCATACTGGGACTACCGGTTGGCTTCCAAATGGGAAACCCGGTGTCCTGGAAAGCAAGGCTAAAAGGAACATAGGTGTTGTTTTAGTCAGTAGAAGTCTAACATCCCACTCCGCACTACAGTGGGAGAAGACTTTGGATGATTTTCAACCTTTAAAAAAAGCTACTTTCTCTTAGATACAATCTTGCTAAAGCAGAAGTACCGTACTAAAGGTACTGCCCGACCCAGTTCTCGAGAATGCTATTACCACTGACATAGTAGTACCTACTAGAACGACTAGAGCGTCACACAATAATTGGTGACATAGCTCTTCCTCCTAGCGAGAATTTCTTTAAACAGAAAGATTTAATAAATAAACTAAGTAAGTATCTTGACTTGGCTCGCGGGGTTGTTGACATGTGGAAAGTGGATACAGCAGTCATTATGCATGATAACCTAGAGCCTTGACCCACATCTGAGAATCTCGTTAGGCAGTTGGATCAAAGCCTTGGTTCAGGAAGACGGTACCTACTCCTGCACACTGCGCGTATTGTTAGGGGATTCCTCCCTCATGAGCCCTGACCACCGCAGGATTGAACCCTGTTCCCAATGTTGGTGGTCACCATTTGTTTTGTTAAATATTTGTATAATATTTTTTTTTTTTTATATATATTAATGTAAATACTAGATACAAAGTGAATGAAGGGACTAATAAAATACAATAATAAGTTTTATGACAGTGGTTGTATTGATATTGATATTTATGATAAAACTGCAAAAAGAGCTGGGCCGTTACGTAATTTTATTAAGAAAATATTGCAGGTAAGGTACAATAAAAATGCAAAGTTGTATAATTAAGGTTATAATGATAAAATGCAATTTCCGTTTCAATTCAAAGATAATAATCGACCTATAAAACGGTAACGAAAATGAGGGATGGCATATTTGTATCACAAATACGGACGAAAAGCGACCAAAGAGTAAGTAAACAAACAAATATATTTATTTAAGTATATTATGATTTGTATACATACCAGTTTTTAGACTTTAAATGTATCGAATTTGTACCTATAATCATTACAAGCTTTTATTTAGTTTCACCTGTCCCAATTTTTGTCTGTAATCAAATCTTGCAAATTAAATTTGATTCACTTCCCGGTTACCGATAGAGCTGAAATTTTGCATGCATGTGTAAATCAGATGACAATGCAAAATTATTATGACATGGAGCTGATCTGATGGTGGAACCGGATAGTGGCCTGAGGAACTCGGTTGTTAAACGATATAACCCTATCGTGTTCGGACTTTTTGGAAAGGTCTTGATGAGTATTAATTGTATAAATTATACCGCGCTATAAAAGCTTGCTATGAAAAAAATATTTTCATTGAAAACTTGTTTAATATTGTCAACTTGTATATTAAGATATTATTATGATTTGTTTTCAGATCTACTAAGATGAAATTCTTCGCAGTCATCGTCCTCATCGCCGCCGTGGCTTCGGCCGAGGAACCCAAAAGACCCAGCACTATCATCGGACAAATTCTTGAAGCTATCGCTAACTTGCGGCCTGAGCCCGTCGACATCGGCCCCATAGTTGACACTGAACCCATCTCTGTCGGCCCCGCTATCGTTGAGCCTGTGTACGAGCCCATCTCTATTGGCCCCGCCATCGTTCCCTTCCCCATGCCCGATGATGGTGCCGTCTCTGCACCTGTCGTCGTTCCCTCCCCCGTGGCTATCGTTGAGGGACCTGTCCCTGCTGCTGTATATGACAGTGCTCCTCTAGTTCAGATTATCCTGAACATCAACCAGGCCGCTGGATCCGTCGCAGTCAGCCCCGTCGATATTATCACCCCTGAGGTCAAGCCTGACCCCGTCCATGTTGTTGAGACTGCTCCTGAGCCTGTGCAGATTGTTGAGACCGCTCCTGAGCCAGTTCAGGTCGTCGAGGTCGCTCCCGAGCCAGTTCAGGTCGTCGAGGTCGCCCCCGTTCCCGTTGAGCCCATCCAGATCGCAACACCCATCTTCCCTGAAGCCGCTGTCGTGCTTCCCGAACCACTGAACTAAGATGTGACAAAAGGATTCTGTTAACCTGCAACATATTTAAATACTCATGGTACCTAAAATAAAATAAGCATTTTTTAAAGCAATTTTTTTTTTAATAACTTTGTATAGTTTTACACATTGACATAATTGTATTAACCCTGGGCTTCCCGAACTAACGGTGCCACCATTAAACACCAATTGTTATGGGGCACCAACCAAAAATTATAAGTTTATGCACTGATGTAACCTATGTACCATCGCGGTCATTTCTGCATGATAACTTAAAAAAAAATCGCTTGATCCTACGACGCGGTGCCAAACCAAATCCTTTGAAGTTTTCGTTTCGAGTGCAAGCAAAAATGAACTTAGCGGTTATAATTATCAGGCGGAAGTGTCTTAGATAGTACCTTGGATGCATCCAAAGACAACTCCCAGTGGATGCTAGTTTATTGTAAATTAAAGAAGAAAACGTTAGGTTACGTTATGGTGCTGGTTGATGGAAAAAGATTGCATGTAGTGGAGATGAGATGCAATGGATATGTGGAGTGAAGAGGAGGAATGTATCGCATGATACTAAAATAGTTATTGATAGATATACACATAATATATGTAGAAACCATCTAAGAACATGTTTTTTATCCGAAAGGGAGAAGGGGGCAAAGAATAGATGGATAAATTTTGTGAGGAGGGATACGAAGGAAGGGAGTGATAGCGTGACAGTTGACCGGTCAAAATGGTAGAAAAAAACTTGTTGCATCGACCCCAAATAACACTGGACAAGGACAGGAATATGATGACGGGTTGAGGTCGTGGAGGGCATTGATATCTAGTACTAGAATTGTGGAAAGCCCCTACTAACCACTGGTAGAGTGCAGTATGGCTACAAAATTGCAGGGGTGGCTTGCACGCAGAATTTGGGCCCCCGAAAACAGTTAGAAGCACTCTTGTGACTTAACGCCAAGGGACCACATAGTCTTCAGATCCCCGTAGAATATAACATCATAAAACGGATTGATGTTGCTGCACCAGTAAGCGCATATTGATCTCTTAGCTGCCAGCGACTTAATTCTATTTCTATTTTTTCATTACTTTTTTAATGTTATTACTAATCTTCGTTGTGCTCACATAATAGAAGCAACAAGAAATTTGTAATTCTTAATTATTATAATTTAAACGAGTGTCCATGGAGTTTCTTGTACGTTCTTCTCCATAGAGATCTACGCTTTGGAACGTGCAATTTAGCTTCACTTGTTTGACTGACCGACATTTTGGTTATTCAAAAGTGCCTGCAAATGGTCCATTTGAAATAAACGTTTCTGAGGTCTGATTTCTGTTTTCGATCAGTTTCTCTTTACATCTCAGGGTTACAGACAGTAACTCTTCTAATTTAAACCATTCAGTGACTTGTCTAACCTAATCTACACTAATATAATAAAGAGGTAAAGTTTCTTTTTTGTTTCTATGTTTTTTGTTTCTATGTTTTTTGTTTCTATGTTTTTTATTTGTAGGAGGTAATCTCTAAAACCATTGGTTCGATTGCAAAAATTTTAGCACCGATAGAAAGCTGCTTTATTCCTGAGTGACACAGGCTATATTTCATGTACGCCGGCGAAACCGCGGGCAAAAGCTAGTTGCGTATATGTTAAAGTCTATAGGTATGATTACATCTTTGTTAATCTTGTAATCACGACTCAACGGTTATGCAGACAAGTATTTTTATAATGTAATTATTATCACGTGATGTAATAAATATAATTATGGGTAAATTACAGGCCAAAGCTAGTATTATATTCTTAGATGAAATGGCTGGGGATGATTTGAACATGAGCTCCTCTTATGTCAACTTTTAAATAGAGTGTGTCTAATATGTCAACCGACTTGGGTTATTATTACCTAAGGTAAAATGAAATCTGATGTAGTCAACGCTGCAGCTGGTTCAATAATCAAGGTTGATGATCATTGTTTACTAATAGAAGAACCTTATAAAAAGTATTGAATATAAGTATTTTTTAAATAATTAAATATTCCCAAAATTCCAAGTCGGTTGACTTTTTAGACAGACTATACCCACCTTCCACCACTTTTTTGGCATGAGACATCATCAAATAACTCCACGGTGTCTGGGTGTAGTTGAGAGAGCCTCAGACTTACTGAGTTCCTTCACTCCACTCGAGTTACTTCTGTTGCACTTTGCGATCCAGGGCCTTTCAATCGTGGAAATTACAGACACAATAGAAAGACAATAGGTGCGCGAACGCCGGCGTTCGCTTGGGGTTTAATGAATTCTTTTCAAAAATCACGCAGTCCTGGCGATACCTTCCCCAACTGACGTCATCTCGTACTTATCTATATGTTAACCCAACATTTTAATCAAAATGGGCTTTTGTACGTTTGCTTAGTATAATATAGCTACCTTGTCCTTTACATCTAAAGTAGTTTTTGCTAAACCTATTTAGATCTAGTCAGCACACTTAGTACTCCTATATTTTTTCTTCTCGTGACTCAAATTTTTTTCGAACAATATTTAGCCACTTGGACAGCTCTATCGTTGGCCTCGTATAAGTACGTAGGTACATGACCAAAAAGTTAAGACCTTACCTACACAATTATAATTGTTGTTTTTTTTTCTGAATAGGCTCCAGGGTTCATTATCGTCATCCTCATCAGCCTTTTTAATGTTCGTAAGTACTGCTGGGACTCAGGCCTCCTCTCTAGGAGAGGGAATGGGCCGTAATCTACCACGCGGGCTGAGTGCGGGTTGGTGAATGTCACATGTCTTCGATTTTTTGGTTCTATGACGTGCTGGTTTCCTCACGATATTTTCCTTCACCGTTTTGAGAGCAGTGGTAATGAAATAAATTGCACAAAGTAATGCGCCTGGCAGGGTTTGAAACCCACGACCTACAACTCGTAAATCGGAGCCATTACCACTGGGCCACCGCTGCTCTAATCGGAGCCAGTGCTCCAGGGTTATTGAGTATTATATTAGACATTTTCTCTCATCATTTTATGGTCTAGATATAATGCCATATTATTATGATAATGCGTATTTACCGTTTATCTATTCAAAATCAATAAGGAACCTAATTTTAACATTTATAAACCCAATAAAAGTAGTTTCCTTATCAAAAATCTGGTTGTAAATTTTATGAATAGTTAAAATCACAATCTCGTCTAGAACTAGATAATTTTATATTCTACAGTAAATTGTTAGATAAATCACAATATAAAAAGTTTACAAACACCGAAAATATCATAGTCTTGTTAGAAGCAGACATAAGTAAGTACCTAGCTCTGGATATTTCTCAGTAGTTTTTAGTACCTACTTTAAAATAAAAGGAGTTGATTTTTTAATCAGCGGATAACGTTGACCTGGAGAATAAAATATCGTCGAGCACAGTGAACATATGTTCCTTGTGCTCCATTTGCTAGACTATTCCTTTTCCTCAAATAAAACTTATCCAGCTATTGAAAAATCAGGCCCAAATGATACGTCGGTATACAAGCAATTAGTGGCACTATTATATTATTGGGTGTTTGTGTGACAAACTTCAACCCCTAGATAAATCTTATACAGACACAATAGAAAGACAATAGGTGCGCGAACGCCGGCGTTCGCTTGGAGTTTAATGAATTAATACGCACCTAGTCTTTCTATTGTGTCTGTAATTTCCACGATCGAAAGGTTAATAGCGAATTAAAAAAAAACTTATTTGTAAACCACTTTGATTCCTATAATATTACGTGTCCTATCATATCTATTAGAAGATTACCAAACCAGTCTATTTATGGTAGCGGGAATACCCTCAATAAGTCACAAATTGTCACGTTTACGCTAACATTAAATTTCATTCCAGATAAATCAAAATGAAATACTTCATTGTCATCGTTCTCATCGCCGCCGTGGCTTCGGCCGCCGTCAAGCCGAACGCTGGTGCCGCCGAGATCCAGGAGATCATCGCCGCCATCCACAGCCCCAGCACCGACCCCGCCACCGCCGCCGCCCTCGAACAGATGCTCCTCGATGTCCTCGGAATCCAGCCTGAGCCGATCGCCGTCGGACCCGGCATCGTCGACGCCGTTGAGGGTATCTCCGTTGGCCCCGCCATTGTTCCGTTCCCCCTTCCTGATGGTGGTTCCATCGTTGAAGAGCCCATCGTCCCCAGCCCTGTAGTTGTTGCTCCCTCCCCAGTAGCTGAAGCTCCCGCTGCCAGCGCTCCCCTAGTCCAAATCATCTTGAACATCAACCAGGCCGCCAGCCCCGTCTCCGTTGGACCCGCTGTCACCCCCGTTGAGGTCAAGCCTGAGCCCGTCCACGTTGTGGACTCCGCCCCTGAACCCGTGCAGGTGGTCGAGACCGCTCCGGAGCCCGTGCAGGTGGTTGAGGTTGCTCCTGAGCCAGTCCAGATCGGAGTCCCCATCATCCCTGAGCCCGTCCAGGTCGTCGAGGTCGCCCCCGCTCCGGCTGAGCCCGTCCTGATCGGAGTCCCGGTCCTCCCTGAAGCTGCTGTCGTCCTCCCTGAGGAGCTTAACTAAATAAAACATTTATAGTGATCTACATCTACACCTATACACCTTAACAACATTTTGATACATATTTTTTACAATAGTACAATAAAAGACAGTTACCACAATTACCAAGAACATTCTTTATTTTTAAATTACCTATGAACTAATCTCCATTTGGATAACGATGACCAATATCCAATATGATTCAGTGCAGTGAATAATTATATCCTTTTTTCTTGGTTTTAATTTATAGATCTTCAAAAACCCTTCGGAGCATTACTCTTAGTAAATCTTTTTAAAATAAGTACTCTTTTATATTGCAACAGATAAAACATCAGATAGAGGTAGTTACAACAGCACAATAGAACAAACTTTATATTAGAAAAACATTGAATTATAAAAACCCCTCGGGTTTTTTGTATATCAATGTAGAAAAAGCAGTAATTAGTGGCTGGCTAAGATATCTTGGACTCAAACCTGAAGTACCTATAGGTATTTATTTAGGCTAAATTCTAGGTCCTTTTCTTCTTTTGACATATACCTTTTTTTTTTTATTTTTTTTTTTTTTTTTATGGTGGGAAAAATCTGACATATACCTGCTACTTATAAATAATAAGTGATATTTAATAATAAAAATTATTGTTTTCGTCAGTTTAAGCTAGATGAGGCCTATACTGACCTAAGCCAACAAAGTCATAGACTAGGTAGGTATGTCAGAATTAAGCGTTGCCGCACATGGGCCACAGCCACAAATGCCACCACAAGAAGCTAGAAGCGGCCACCAACCACTTCTGGTCGGTCGCTGCTACTTTTTTAACCGATGCGCGTAGTATCGTAATGGACCCTAAAGGACCTATTACACTGCTTACGTAGTAACTATTCAGTAATCTGTGACACTGCGCTGAATATCGCGTGCGATATTCCGACTCGTACTATTTTTCATTCATAGAAAGACAGTCTAACCACTCTTCTTACACTGCTATTCTTCTTAACTCACTCCTCTTACACTGCGCGATACGTCGAACCATAGACTAGATACGTCAAACCATAGACAAAACGAGTCTGAATAACGCGTAGTGTAATATGTAGATCCTTAAAGAACGACGATGGCGACATTTTGTGCCGGCGTTTAGTAGCCAGTTCGGGCCACAAGAAGCGCCCAGCAGCGATTTGTAGCGTGTGATGTCCACCGGCTTCTACCGTGTGCGGCGAATCCATATAAAATGTATGAAACCTACAGAAAATATATGCCGCTGACGGCGTTTTGTGGTTTTTGCTGTGGGCCGGTTTTATTTTGTGAATAAAAATCATCCAAATGAAATCCCCCGCCCTTGGGCGGAGCGAGAGATATTGTCAGACTTTTACTGACTAAAAACTAGTAAAAACCCACACCTGTTCCTTCTTGCCTTTCCGGGACCGAGCTTCCCTTTCGGTTAACCCTTGCCCCAGTAGGCTTCGACCCGGCTGGGCTCCTGCTGCTGCTAACAACTCTTTGAGGCGCGCGGGAACAGTGCGCCTCAAAGAGTCAGCCACTCGTCAAAGAGGGGACTTACCAGGCAACTACTTAGGCAACTCGCGAATCTTGTGACGGCAATGTTTTATGCCTTGATCACACTTACCGAGTAAACGGGCAAGACAGTGCTCTCGGCCGAGTACTCGGTACGTGTAAACACAGCGCCGAGTGCTCGGCGTTCCACTTATCTCTACCCTTCGCTTACATCACTGTCTCGGCCGAGAAACATTTTACTGTCTCGCCCTTTTACTCGGTACGTGTGATCAAGCCATATGCGTTGAACATTATCTGGCCGCACCGCATTACACTTACGTTTGTTTCTATCCTTTTCTGTGACTTAGAACCGTCATTTACAAGAACGAGAAAGAGAGCAGGAGCGCAATCGCTCGCAGCGGAATCGACGCGGCGGTCGGCAACTAAATGACGGTTCTAAGAGACAGAAAATGATAGAAGTAAAATGTGATTCCATGCGACCAAATGTTAAAAAAGTTAACTTTTTATCGGGTATTATTATGCTCAATTCAGCAATACTCAGGACTTACCATTATGATCAAGGCGTATCCAGATGGTTAATAATAACTACTAACCTATTACAAAAATTAGAATATTTCGGAGTCACCATGGAAATGGAGATATATTATTATATACGGTCCGAGTATAAATATATAAAATGCGGCGTGCTTCAAGGTAACGTATTACTGCCCATCTTATCTTATTTACATGAACGATATTGTTGATGTGACTAAGCATAAATGCTTTCTTTATGCTGATGACATTTCCATAATCGTAACTACTGATAAAAAATATAAATGGATTACTGACCATGAATTTGACATAAATATACCAGAAATTAACCAGATTACAAAAGCTAAGTTTTTAGGTGTAGTATTGGATGAACATTTGGACTGAAAGGCACAGGTTGAGCATATACGCAGCAAAGCAAATAAATTTGTATAGGTATGCCCTAAGAAACATTAAGAAGATATCAAATACAAAAACGGCTGTAATGCCATATCGAGCGTAAGTGGAATCCTCGTTGCGGTATGGAATAATAAAATGGGGAAATAGTACCGCCTTTAATAGAGCATTTATCGCACAAAAGAAATGTATACGAGCCATATAGGTACGGGATTTCATCAGATGAATCATGTAAACCAATATTTAAAAAGCTTGGTTTGCTACTATTGCCTGCATTATGAAGTGTGCGTGTTTTTATAAAAACATGAAGAACAGGGGGTCTACTCGCTTTCTCCGAAAAACGAAGTTTCGATTGAAATTCGGCGTGTTTCCTACCATGGTTCATTTCGTTCCCGAAATTTCGTACGAACGAAAATTATTTGACGTACCGAATCTCTAAACCTACTCTAATTAGTTATATTTCGAAAAAAAATATGATCATGACATACGAATATTTTGCAATTTTAACGTCAAATTGACGAAACCAAAAACCTTACCTTTTCATTTTCGTTTGTGTTGATTTTGTAAGAAAAGTGCTAAAAATGGCCTCAAAAATGTTTTTAATTGAAGCAGCTCTACATTACGAATGTTTAGAGCGTACAAAGACCCGGCAACCAACTCAAATTCCTGACTTACACGTTGTAGATAATGTTAGACTCAGTCGGCAATTATTTGAGAAGTTGTACCAGGAAATAGTGCCTTTATTACCTTCAAGAAGCCTCCAAAGGCTTCTCCTTAGCAAAGCACTAGGAAGTGGACTACTACTGTGATGTTTTCAGCTCAACATTATGCAAATTCCTGACACACAGTTTGTGGGAAATGAGGGACTCAATCGACAATTATTTGAAGAGTTGTACCAGAAAATAGTGCGTTTATTACCTCCAAAAAGCCTCAGTAGGCTTCTCCTCAGCAAAGCACTGGAAGTGGAGTACTATGGTGTTTGCAGGGTACTGTGACTGTCTTAAATTGTTGTTGTTTATAAAGACTTTAATAAAAGACTAAAAAATACATTTATATTTTTTATTAACTTGAATCCTGTAGGATTCAGAGATTTTCATGTCACTAGTGGTCGATTTCCTGGCAGGGTCGTATGTCCACAGCTACCTCGGGCTCTGAAAAGTTTGGAGGCTAGCTTGATTGCCTGGAGGTGGATGGTATTGGTTCATTGATCTGAAAATAAAACAGATTAAATACCTAATAGAATCACAAAATATTAAAATTAAATAGGTACGAATTGATAGAATTTACTTTTAATACTATGTGGTAATAAAATCAATTGTTATTGTTTAAAACAAAATTTGGACACAACTAAGATGGTAAATAAAAGAATTCTACGAATGACTACCCACGACTAAAAACAAATAGGTACATACATGGTACATACTATATTGTATAATTATGATAATATTACTTACAAAGATCAAAGATCCACAACAAAACTTGTGGAAGACTGCGACCTCCACAGTTCTACTTGAAACTTTCTTACAGAAAGCGTACCGTGATGACAAAATATGTATATTAAAATATACCTATTTGTAACTTGAGTTAAGTATAGGTAAAGTCCAAATAAAAATCTTTTGATTTCAAAATTAACAATGCAAGTTGACCAGTGCTGCCAACTCCTTAAAATATTTTCTGCTAAATCTGCATTCAAAAAATGCCAAATACATGCCAAAATTTTCGGAAAATGCTAAATACTATGCTGATAACTGGACCCTCTTGTGTATCCTCTTCGTATGATGTCTGAGCAGAGCGGAAGAAGCCATTCTTTCAAATCGGACATCAATTCCCACTCTGCACGATAAAGTTGTTTATAGGTTATTTATTGACGTAGCCAAATAAGAATCAAACAAAACTAAATTACCTTTGATAACAACGTCGAGTGATGCAATAAACCATATCAGTGGGATTCCCCTAACCACTAGGGTCGCGTTCACAAACTACAGAAACATCAAGATTTTATTTTGCATTTAGAAATAATGTTCAAACTTTCCGAGTAAAATGCTAAAAATATGCTAAACTGAATTTATACATGCCAAATTACTTTGAAAAATGCTAAATTTAGCCATAATAATACTAAATTGGCAGCACTGAAGTTGACAATGTTGACAAGTTACACATTGTTTTTTTTTGCCCCATTTGGGCCGGCTAAGGGCTTAGACCATACCGCCTCATCATCAATAATAAACACGTTTTTTTTAGTTTCATTTGTATTCTATGCATAAATAATACAAGAAATATTTAATCACATCAAAGAGGTATTAAATGTAAAGAAAAGTTGTCGTGGCCCAAAAAGGTAGACTGCGACAGTCCGACTTTCTTACGAAATGTGTCATGTAAAAAAGCACTGGCAGCATGATATTTTTTAAAAAATTCAAACTAAAAGTCAAATTCAAGTTGACATTCAAAGATTGACATGTTACGTGTGATTATACAGATATTTTTAGTTGTCATACGTTAGTACCGATGATTGAAGTAAAGTAGCGCTCTTTATATAAGTCGGTTAACGATGACCGTAGAAAAGGTTGTTTTATGGTGTCTTTTTGTATTTTATCGAAAATTATTTTTTACAACATATTTATGTTTTATCTATAAATATTACAAGAAATATTTAATAAACCACCTCATAAATGCAAAATTTTAAAATAAAGCAAGATTTAAAATTAATTTAAAAACCGTAATTTACTTTAAATGACATATAAAAAGACCCAAATCATATAGTTCATTCTATTCGGTCACGAAGATTGTCTGTGGGTCCGAACTTCTTGTGTGTATCCGAAAATGAAACAGAGTAGGTGCACTAACGAAACTTCGTTTGAATATCGTTCGTTTACGAAAATTGCGTTTCGGAGAAAGCAAGTAGGCCCCCAGGGGTCTAACCATAAACATTTATAAAACAATCTTATTGCAGGAACGTTTTGTTTCCATCTTAAAGTAATATTACTTCATTTCGTACCATGAACTTAATCGCTCAGTATGATTGTATTCCTGCTAAGGGCTAGGAAAGAATGAACGATTTTAAAGATTTTGTCTATTCCCTGCTAAAAAGAAAAGATACGCGCTATATAGATCTGTATAGCGTTGTCTCTTTCACATGTTTGTTTGAATCGCTAATTCATTGTGAACCAATAAAACACACTGAACTCAAAAAAATTCCTTTTTAAAACGATCTAAGTAACTTTCATAAAAAGGACGTAATAACTTTAAGAATTTACATTAATAAAGTAGAAAAACAAAAAGCTGCAAGCGACTACGTTAATATTTAATTTTAGTTGCCAGTTAGTGTGAATCGTATTCAGAATTCGGAACGTATGTTTACATTAACAAGATTCTTATCATTGTTGATTTGTTGAGTGCGAACCGATTTTGAAATATTAAAATAGTTTTCAAGTGCTTAAATATATTTAAAGTAGGTAATCTGTCTTCAAGTGGTTGGTGTTCGAAGCGGATAATTGAACCCACGAAGTGCGTATGTTATTCTTGAAACTTATTGTCTAAGGACGTCATGGAATCAAGGTAAAGTTAAACAGTGAAATAACTTGTTGTTTGTGTTGTTGTTCGTGCAATGTTGAAGTCAGAGTTATCTGCTTCCAAAAACAAAAAATCATATTATATGTGCGCTATTTAGAATAAAATAATAAATTAATAACCCACGTAAGGACAAAAATCACTAGATTAAACAATTAACTGGGCTCTTTTAGGCATCGAAATAAGTTTTAAATACTTTATATGTCCCAAAACACCCTTTAAATGTTACTTATTTGGAAAACAATAATAAATCCGCTGCGTCCGAGCAACTTTTTTACTCCTGCTAATTTGACGTAAAAACAATACTGCTAGCGGTCAAAAATCTCGTCAGAGTACGAAAAGAATGAACTTTTTAAGAGTGACGTCACAAAATTGCTAAGAAAACAATCTTGTTTTAATATTGTAATAAGGTTGTTTTGAAGGCGTCATGGTACGAAAAGCCTAAGTAATATTAAAACAATACTGCTTTAAGGTCTTATGGTCGGCCCCCTGTTTAAAACAGCGGAAGATGTGTATTCACGAAGTCGGCGTAACCAATTGATACCTACTAGACGAGTTGCCCGGGTGTGCTAAATATAATAAAAACTGTGTAGCTGTGTGTGTGTATATACATATGTATTTAATAAATTACCAAATATATTTAAAGTACTAAACTGAAGACTTTTTAGAATTAAATTGGCTGCATGAAAATAGTTTCTAATGTGTTAAAGAATTTCTTGAACACAAACAGGCCACACCGCCAGCTAGCGGGCGGGCGGGCTAGGCGGGTGGGCGAAGCGAACGAAGGAAACTATACAAACTACGCGAAATATTGGCGAACTAAACTATGGGGTTCACACCGAAAACTACGGAAAGACGAGCGACGAGCGGAGCGGGCTAAGCGGGCGAAGCGGGGGTAGTATTTGTAGTTAAGTCATCATCAGAACTTTCGTCGATATATGACATATTCATCGTTCCCAAACTAAACACTACACTGCTATTCGAAAGATGAACGTCGACTAGTCTACTCGAAACGGGGAGGACGGGCGAACGAACCGGGCGAGCGGGCTGGCGGGCGAGCTAAGCTAGCGAAGCGCGGGCGCGCCAACGAGGTGAACGAGTAGCTTCGCTGGAATCGTCGGATATTTCGTTAGCTTAGCTCGTTAGGTTCGTCGGTAGCTCGCGGTGTGAACCGAAGTATGTAAAGAGGTGAAACGATGTTCGCCCGCCTAGCCCGCCCGCCCGCTAGCTGCCGGTGTGGCCTGCACTGATGTTGATAATTTTGCATAATTTAATATTAAGTAAAATATGTTTAGATTCATTTTGTATTGTAACTGTTTACCGTGTTTTTTTCCAAATAAATATTGTTGTTATAAAAAAAATATGATTAATAATAATGATATCGGCAATCTGTAGCTATAATCCGGTATTCTATAAAATATTTAGGCAATGTATAGAATACCTAAAATGTTTAGGTAATGTATTATATTATTGTTTGTGTTTTGTGTTTTTTTTATTGTGTTTTGTATGTGTATATTATACATATTGTATGCATTCTATACAAAACCAAAAGCGCAACCGGTACCGTGTGTAATAAATTTTAATAAAGTTTATTTAAGTAATGGAACATTTCCCGTCATTTTATAGGTTGGCCGGTTAACATTGATAAATATAGAGCAATACTTACCTATCTATTTATTTTACACATTGCTGTTGTGCTGATTGACCTACAAAGTGTAAAATAAATAGATAGGTTTAGGACTTTACTGGTGGATCAGCAACAGCAATTAGATACTTACTCTGCTTAGTAATTTTATTAATTACCTAGGTAAAGTCCGTAATTAATCGACAATAATATTCATAATATTTCATACATTGCTTGGATGCGCCAATATTGTATACATTACCTGGGTACTGTATAGAATAGCTGCATTATAATGTAATCATAGATTAACGGTAACACATAAACTGCGTGTGAATTTGGGAAACACATTCAATAAAGAATAATAAATAATAACAAAGATTTATGCTCCCAAATAAAACATAGTTTCCTTATCCAATCTGCGTTGTAAATAAAGTATCTTACTAGCAGAATATTGAACTGTTAGATAATTTTCTATTACCCTATAAAAATAATAGATAAAGAACAATATAAAAAGTGCATGTACTCCAAAAATTTTATAGTCGTGTAAAAGGCGACACAGGTAAGAACACTTTGATAATATTATGATTTTAAATAGCATACTTAACATAACTAAGTAAGTAGTTATCTTAGTTCGTATTCAAATATATGACAACAACAAGTTTGGGTCGTGGGGCTTTTTGGACCAGGACCGCGGTCCCAACCTCCACCTATAAAAATAATAATTTTATTGAGTAGTATTTTGGGACCACAAGAAAAAGTCATTAAAGTACAGTTACCAAAAAAAAACTGTGTTTATTTTATTTGTGTTCCTAAAAAACTAAAAAAAAAGTGGCTCCGTGGTCCCGGTCCAAAGACCCCACGACCCCCAAGTTTACCCATTTCAACGCCGATTTAAAAGAAACCGTTATTTATTATAGAATGAATTGCCCACCACCATAGTTCAAAATTTTTTTGGATCAGAAATCAGAAACGTTAATTTCAAATAGTCAAATTACAGGCACTTTTGAATTGTCAAAATGTCGGTTAGTAAAAAAAATGGAGCTAAATTGCACGTTCTAAAGGACTTATCTGATGACTTGGCTTTTTGGTTATATGACTGACCAAACGTGAGAGTCATATTCGATAACTTTTGCGGCCCAAGACTTTTTCTTACTACACCAACTGTCTTTTCAGATAATATGAAATACTTCATCGCCATCGTCCTTATCGCCACCGTGGCTTCGGCCGCCGTCAGGCGCAGCCCTGTCAGCGCTCAATCGGCTGAGATCCAGGAGATCATCGCCGCCATCCAGAGCCCCAGCACCGACCCCGCCACCGCCCACGCCCTCGAGGAGATGCTCCTCGACATCCTTGGAATCAAGCCCATCGAAGTCGGACCCGCCATCATCAACCCCGTCGAGGGTATCTCTGTTGGCCCCGCCATCATTCCCTTCCCTCTTCCCGATGATGGTGCCGTTGTTGAGGAGCCCATCGTTCCTGCACCCGTAGTTGTCGACACCCCTGCCCCCGCACCTACTCCCGCTGCCAGCTCCCCACTAGTTCAGATCATCGTGAACGTCAACCAGGCCGCTGCATCCAGCCCCGTCGCTGTCAACCCTGTCGACATCGCCACGCCCGAGATCACGCCTGAGCCAGTCCACATTGTGGATCCCGCCGACTGGCCCATACTCGGCCCCGGACACACCGTGATTGACCCCGTGGTGGCTGAGCCCGTGCAGGTCGTTGAGACTGCCCCTGAGAGCCCCATCATCGACGGACCCATACTCGGCCCCGGACACACCGTTATCGAGCCCGTGCAGGTTGTCGAGGTGGCTCCTGAGCCCGTCCAGGTCGTCGAAGTCGCCCCCGTCCCCGTTGAGCCCGTCCAGATCGGAGTCCCCGTCCTCCCCGAGGCCGCCGTCATCCTGCCTGAGCAACTCAACTAAATGATTGAGAAGCCTACCTACTTGCAAACCATGAATATATTTTTGTAATACATTAAATAAGTTTAATAATACAGATACAGTTTTTGTTCTTTTAATATATATTAAATGTTCCATTGAAAACTGCGTGAAAAACGATTTTCTTCATTTTTCGGAAACTCGTCTCGAACACTTTTACGAACTTAACACAATGCACAAAGAATTGCCAAACTTAAGTGGCAATAGCAGGGCACAATGCTCGCAGAACAGATGGACGTTGGGGCCGAAAGGTTCTGGAGTGGCGACCGCGTCCGGAAGACGCAGCGTTGGAAGGCCTCTTACAAGGTGGACCGATGACCTGGTGAAGGTAGCGGGAAACCGATAGAAGCGAGAAGCACAGGAACGTTCGATGTGGCGACGCTTGGAGGAGGCCTATGTCCAACAGTGGACGTGTATCGGCTGAAATGATGATGATGATGAAAATATTTAAGACCAAGTAAGTTACCCTATAGTTTACTCGTTTACAAACAAAATTCAAAACCTTTTTATTTTAAATAGGGCACTTATAAAACGTAAGATCAGAAGCTAGTGCACTACTTTCTGTTACTGCCGCTAGTTTCTATTAATTGTAAAAAACTGTAAATATAAAAGATTTTTCAAATTCGCTTAAAATTAATTAAGTTAGAAACCTTTTCATATTAACTCTTTGAATGCCGTAATTAGAGACACAATAGAAAGACAATTGCTTATGTCGAATTGTGTAACATAAGACAGTCAAAAGGTTAAATCTTGTGGAGAGGAAGTTGTCAATTAAAAGAAAAAGGAAGGACAAACTGCAAACCCGCCTGCCCGGAGGACACGGTGGAACATACGGTCGAGGTGTGCCCCGCCTGGGCAGATCGCCGCGACGTGTCCTCGTGGGGGCGCGTTTGGCGGCAGCCATCTTTCGCGCCGGGCCTTTTTACACCATGGTCCACAACAAGGATGAATGAGTAGCAGACAGTCGCCTCTTTCTGCGAAGCAGTAGTTCTAGCAAAGCATAAGGCCGCACGCACGAGCTAATGGCCCTCACGCCCCGCCCACCCGAAGGGCTTGCCCCTGGTGAACAAATCAAAACTCCTGAACGTCGACGTCTATTGTTTACATTTCGAGAAGAGTGCATCAGAATTGCACAATTTAATTCCGCCCTACCTGTTACCTACATCATCAGAGCACCAAACATACGGCGTTGCGCCATCGGTATGTGGTGGACATCCCACCCCATAAGTACAAAACGTTTTGGAAACGCATTCATTCCCTGCAGGTGTTTGTGTTTTCTGATAGCTACAACCTTGGGGTATTAGTATTCTACTATGCCAAAGCTCGTTCCCACCCAGGACAAATGTCTGTGTGATGAGCATAATCATTTGTTCTGTGTCTGGGTGTAATTTATCTATAATATGTACCTATGTATTTAGAAATATATCTGTTTATCAGTTGTCTAGTACCCATAACACAAGCTCTGCTTAGCTTTGGACGAGACGGCGTTTTGTGATAGTTGAGAAATATTATATTATTATGATTTAAGTCAAGCATGAATAGATAATTTCTAGGCAAACGTACGTCATCTCGCTCTACTATCATTGCTTACCATCAGGTAAGGCAGTGGTCAAATGCAAGCCCATGTATAATGATTAAAATAAAATAAAAAAATATCTATTGCTATCAGTTATTACAAATAAAATATTAAAGGAAGCTACATCGTCTTTGGATTGAGATTATTCAGATAATGAAATTACAGATCGAGGGTTTTCATCTTAGAATTAATCAAGAAACGTACAATAATATATCACAGCAAGATCTGATGCTTAGACAGATCTACTTGTCTTGCATTTTGATTCTGATGAAGCTTTAAAATACAAAGAAATAAGACCCTCTACACCCACATACAAGCGGAGAGCTGGTGGTCCACGACACCAAGATGCAGGCAGGCTAAGGAGGCCATGCCATGCCACACCTCTACATAACCCTTATCAAAACCCTTATGTGACTAGAGTTATGCAGTCTGCGCTTGGTGACAGGGACCACCACCAGACACTGCACATTGAATACCTAAGCACCTCCACACAATAGGCATCAAGAACAATCTCCTGTGCAACATGCTTGGAGGAGGAGGAGCGAATTGCGCACATTATGCTTCTTGACTGCACAAGCGTCACTGATACACGCGCGCGAACCTGAATTCCTTCACAGACGCCCTGAAAAACCGGGGAAGCCTAAGCAGTTTTTGAAGGGAAGTGGACTGGAAAAGTACACACCAAAGGTTGGCCGCCATTGCCCACGCACAATGGTCCGCATAGGACTAAGTATGAAAACCATACCCCAATAGATAGATAGACCATCTCTATAAAAGGTGTAAGGGACAGCCCTCCACAAACTTGAAGGGCTTGCTCAGTAGACGAAACTGAACAACCTTCCACAATTTTTAGGGTTCCGTAGTCAACTAGGAACCCTTATAGTTTCGCCATGTCTGTCTGTCTGTCTGTCCGTCCTCGCTTAATCTCTGGGACCATTAGCACTAGAAAGATGAAATTTGGTACCAATATGTATATCAATCACGCCGACAAAGTGGTAAAATAAAAATTAGAAAAAAATGTTTTATTACGGTAGCCCCCCTATATGTAAAGTAGGAAGTGATTTTTTTTAAAATTTCAACCCTAACGTGTGATATATTGTTGGATAGGTATTTAAAAATGAATAGGGGTTTACTAAAATCATTTTTTGATAAGGTCAATAATTTCGGAAATAATCGCAAAAAAAACAAAAAACAATGTGTGTCCCCACCTCTAACTTTTGAACCATAAGTTTAGAAAATATGAAAAAAATCTGAATTGTAGAACTTTATAAGGACTTTCTAGGAAAATTATTTTGAACTTAATGGAAAGAACAGTTTTTGTACAAAAAAGACAAAAAGGTTCTACAAAAAAATTTCATGACTAAGTTTGTAGTATAATCGTATATGCAAGCATTTTTTTAAACTCATTAGTTGGTACACTTATTTTGACGGACGGGAAACTACGGAACCCTACACTGAGCGTGGTCCGACACGCTCTTGGCCGGTTTTTTTTTAAGGAAACGAAAAAAAAAGTCAGCCTCACCATACAAAATGATAAATTTGATTGGACAATTTGAACTCGATTTTTTTTATTTGAGGTCGATTTTTTTTTGTTTCCTGAAAAACATTTTTGTGGAAGGTTGTTCAGTTTTGTCTATTGAGCAAGCCCTTAAAGTTTGTGGAGGGCTGTCCCTTACACCTTGTATATTATATAGGCCTACAAAAGTAGGTTATGATTGTAAAAATTCTCAAAAAATAAACACGAATACATAAAATAAAGGCAATGAATTAAAACGTTAGGTATATAAAATTATCAGCAGATAATTTGTTTATTATTCAATTGCGTCTGAAACTTTGCACTGAGCCACGCAATTGTTTATAACTGCGCCTTGCTTGTTTGAAAACAGTGAAAAAATATATTTTTTAAACAATAGATTATGAAATAAAGGACAGCAGACGGTGTAGTTGATTAATTTGTTTATTGCACCGTATACAATTCTTTTATTACAAGCTTATATTTAGTTTCACCTGTCCCGATATTT
Organism: Mythimna albipuncta; assembly: GCA_929112965.1. Lineage (NCBI taxonomy): Eukaryota > Metazoa > Arthropoda > Insecta > Lepidoptera > Noctuidae > Mythimna > Mythimna albipuncta. The sequence goes on along the minus strand of OV815974.1, from coordinate 6,982,857 downwards.
GTATGTCTGTAATCAAATCTTGCTTTTTCATCCACTTCCCGGTTACCGATTGAGCTAAAATTTCGCATGCTTGTGTAAATCAGATGACATGGAGCTGATCTGATGATGGAACTGGAACGTAGCCATAAGAACTCACATAACCCTATCATGTTTGAGCTTTTTGAAATAGTCTTGATGAGTGTCAATTAAATAGGTATATATTTATACCGTGCTATAAAAGCTTACTATGGAAAAAATGATTTTCTTTGAAAACTTGTTAATTAAGTTCTTACGATCCATCCAAAAGTTGTTTCAAATTATTAATTCATTAAACTCCAAGCGAACGCCGGCGTTCGCGCACCTATTGTCTTTCTATTGTGTCTGTGATTTCCACGATTGAAAGGTATTTTCATTACGCATATTTCGTTCAATAATGTATATTTTAGCCTTAGAATAATGCGTACAATCAGATGTGTTAATAATTTAACAATTAACTATTGCTTTTAAACTATGTTCTGCCAAACAGGCAGCATACAATAATAACGTGTTATGCTATCATGCTTTCGGACATATTGAAAGCAGATACATATTCAACATAATTTATGAAATCTTGGATCGTGTTGTTGTAACCTTTGTCGAGAGATCTTTATAAGAATGGAGGAGTGTTAAAATGTCGTATATAAATAGGTAGGATATCTTATTGTAAATGTAGATACTGCATAGGTACCAAATAAGTTTTAATTCAACAGAGCCGTTTTATATGGTACGTTAGATATTTTTAAAATACTCACCTATATATTTTTGATTTCGTTCATACATTTTTCATTTACTTTTTTAATTACGAGTTTTTCATTTACAAAGGTTGATGAAAAGGCATTTTTTTTAAATATGGCTTTTTTTTTTTTTTTTTTTTCGATGGGAAAAATCATCTTATGACAACCCCCGCTCTTGGGCGGAGCGGGAGATAGTGTCAGACTCTTACTGACTAAAAAACCCATCCCGTTCCTTCAAGCCTTCATACCGGGGCTCGAGCGCCCTTTCGGATAACCCTGGCCCCAGTAGGCTTCGACCCGGCTGGGCCCCTGCTGTTGCTGACAACTCCTTGAGGCGCGCGGGAACAGCGCGCGCCGTCGACGATTTGGGCTTGGTCCGGACGGTTACCGGACGGCCGGACAGCGAGCTACCCATTGCTCACTGTCCGCAAGCCCGCGCCTACGGTGGCTGGAAATCGGGATCGGAATCCCGGCGGCGGCGGCGAGAGCGCCGTTGCCTGATGCGGTCGGCTTCCTCCTTAGCGAGCATTACTGCTTCGCAGAAGTCGGCGACCGCCTGCCACTCCTCCTCGCTCCGGACCATGGCCGCGACCAAGGCCCGGCGCGAGAGGTCTCCGCCGCCGATCACCCCCACGAGGGCACGGCGATGCTCCGCCCAAGCAGGGCACACCGCGATTGTGTGCTCCACCGTGTCCTCCGGGCGTTCCGCACAGTGGCGGCACCCGGGCGTCACTTCCGCCTTGATTCGGAACAGGAACCTCCCGAACTTGCCATTTCCGGTGAGGACCTGTGTCATGCGGAAGGTAAATATGGCTCGCATGGTCTGGAATCCGTATTCCAGGTTCTGGTGTCCGTACACCAGCAATTGTTCGGATGAATATTTTTTTACGCTAAACTAATTATATAACTCAAAATATACAACATAGGATATTTTTCGTCTAATGACTTTTCCCGGTCTGGGTGGAGCGGAAGGGCGTATTATTTATTTGAAATAGACCATTTCCAGGCACTTCTGAATAGTCAAATGTCAGTCAGTCCAAAAAAAGTGAAGTTAATTGCACGTTCCAAAGCGTAGATCTCTATGGAGAAGAACGTGCGAAAAAACTGAATGTACTCATTTAAATCATATTATGAGTTACATATAATCTTGGTTATATATTTTTTGTTGCTTCTATTATGTGAGCACAATGTAGATAAGTAATAAAAAAAAGATAGAAATTAATTAAAGCCACTGGTAGCTAAGAGATGACAAATCTCAACTGACGGCACCCGTTCAAGAGCATGACGCGTGTCAGACTTTTACTGACTAAAACCCACTCCTCCACTGTATGCTTCACCAAGTTCTCCGGCGGCACACAATGATGACACTTGGGCGTTTCTTCCGCCATAATCCGGTGCAGGAACCTCCTGGTGTTTCCATGACCGGTGTGGACCTGCATCATGTGGAAGGTGAGGACGCTGTGATGCCTCTCCAGCCACTCCTTAAAGAGGGGACTTACCATGCAACATAGGCTTGGTAGATGGTACTAACAGTTGATTGATCAACAATTGTAGATAATTTGTTTAAAGCACACGTGCACTGATTAAATTTATTGCATACTGTTTTAATGTGGTTTTGCCATGTCATGAAAATATCTATCCAAAGTTCAAAAAATTCAGCTGATTTGCTCAATTACTTTCTAGTTTAATTGTAATGAACCCGATGAAACAGAAAATGATGATAAACAGGCAACAGACAAAGATATATTTAATCTCATAACCTTCTCATAACATACAAAGATGACATACGTAAAAGAAAGGAAATTAACGATAATATTATTTATTATCATTTGTAAATAGGTACAGCACATAATTTTTGAAATGAAGTACGAAAGTAGCGCCATAGTGTCTGATATAAGATGAAGGAGAATCGTTTGTCTTGGCATAGTCATGTAAAGAGGAGGGGTAAAACGCATGTTACTAATAGACTTATGAGTATACATGTGGATGGATAGAAAGAGAGAGGTAGGCCAAAGAAAAAATGGATGGATAGTGTGAGGAGTGATATGAAAGAAAAGGAAGTTAGTGATAGAATGACGGGTGACAGGATAGAATTGAAGAAAAAACGTGTTGAGCCTAAAAACAATGCGTTTCATACAAATAAATCTAAAAAATGACCTGACCATGGTAACAGTAGAATAGAATAAACTTGATTGCACACCGAAACACAACAAAACTTTTAAAATAACATATCTATGAGTACCTACAATGAGAACGAGAAAATTAAAAAAAAAAAAAATTGTCAAAATGCTGCAAGTCATTCTTATGTTAACGTTTTACAATGCAATCTCAACGTGATATTAGGATAAAGAGCAAGTCAACCAGAAAACTTGTAAACCAAGCATATACTTCTATTAATGTATAGTACAAAATGCATGAGAAAGACTAGTTACCATACCGCCTAATTGATGGCTAGATCTAGTTAATCCACTAGTAGTATAAAACATAATGGAGAATCATCCCAATTAAATATTTGAGTTTCTTATCTTTTTTGGACTGTAAATTTTAAAACCCTGCCACTGTAATGAATTACGATGATATAAAATGCAATATAGATTGAAAGATAAAATCCAATATAAATACTGTACAAAACTAGAGCAAATTAAGTCGTCTTCGAAGCGCGTCTCATAAAAGTAAGTATGGGTATTGTTACCAAAGATATTTCATATTTCTGTTCAACGTTGCCTTGCACAGACAGGAGTTCCACAGTTATTTTCATTTATACCTGTTAAACTTTCAGATCCATCATAATGAAATACTTCCTGGCTATCGCCCTTATCGCCACCGTGGCTTCGGCCGCCGTCAGGCCCACCCCTATCAGCGCTGAAGCAGCCGAGATCCAGGAGATCATTGCCGCCATTCAGAGCCCCAGCACCGACCCCGCCACCGCCCACGCCCTCGAGGAGATGCTCCTCGATATCCTCGGAATCAAGCCCATCGAAGTCGGACCCGCCATCATCAACCCTGTCGAGGGTATCTCTGTTGGCCCCGCCATCATTCCCTTCCCCCTTCCCGATGGTGGCGCCGTTGTTGAGGAGCCCATCGTTCCTGCACCCGTAGTTGTCGACACCCCTGCCCCCGCACCTACTCCCGCTGCCAGCTCCCCACTAGTTCAGATCATCGTCAACGTCAACCAGGCCGCTGGATCCAGCCCCGTCGCTGTCAACCCCGTCGACATCGCCGCGCCCGAGATCACGCCTGAGCCAGTGCACGTTGTTGATAACGCCGACTGGCCCATAATCGGCCCCGGACACACCGTGGTTGACCCCGTGGTGATTGAGCCCGTGCAGGTTGTTGAGCCCGAACAGTCCCCTATCGGCGATACTATTGCCGTGAACCCCATCGGTGTCGCTCAACCCAGCCAGATCGAACCCCGTCGTGCCTGAAGCCGCAGTCGCAGCTCCCCGAAGAACTAGACTAAGCAGAAGCATTGATCGATTTATTGTATCTTTAAAATGTTTTTTTCTACATGTGATGCAATAAAAGAGATTTGCTAAATTATGTTATTTTTTTCCCAAAAATATCTAAAAAAATATTTTTTTATTATACCATTAGGGTAAGCAATGAAGCAATCGTTGTTGGTGAGGTGCACTAGTTTATTAAGAGCCTATTCACTCTAGCCTTTAAGGCCCCTAAATTATTATTAAATGGACGGGAAGACCGAAGCAGACAAATTGTTCCAGTCCTTCGATGTATGCGGTATAAACGACAAAGCGAAGCGCTTAGTCCGAACCGTAGAAGTTTCAACAATGTAAAGGTGAATATTTGCCGTACAACGGGTTGTCCGATGGTAGAAAGGGGTTGGCGGAATCATGTCATGCGATTTCCATTTCATTTACTGAAAGACAAGTTGCGCATTGTCTTGCTAAACCTTAATGGCGCTAAGCTTTTTGAAAGTGGTTCTCTCACTACTGGGCCAGGGCCAGGGCAGGAATAGGAGATGAATTTTTGCATAGCAGGTCGTATTTTCCTATTACCATTACCCGTCTATCTAACATTTTTTTTCTCTTTATTTTAAGGGACTTTAATCACAAAGAGCATGTCAGCCCCATCATAACTTAAAATGTCTATATAACCTTAAAGGTAGGCCTATGTATTGAGTTATAATATTTAATTATTTCAGTACTTGTTAGTTGTTTATTTAGCTAAATAAAAGCGAAATACCATTCACTGATTAATCACGAAATCTCAGAAACTATAACACCTACAATCTTAAAATTTGGCAGGTAGGCTCCTTATGGGGTGAAGACATCCGCTAAGAACGGGTTTTACGAAACTCTACCCCTAAGGGGGTAAAACAGGGGTTGGAAGTTTGTATGAAAGTCCAATGCCTTTGCAGGAATGACTGCCTAACCTCCACAAGCCAAATGCGGGGCAACACAATACTCCTTGGATGGTCAGACCATGGTGGGAAAGTCAGACTGTTGTGATCGAACCCACGTTTTTTGTCGAATAAGAGATGTGCTTATGACGTCCAACACGCACTGGGCCCGCGTGGTGGATTACGGCCCATTACCTCTCCTAGAGAGGAGGCTTGAGTACCAACAGTGGGAACATTAAAAAGGCTGGTGATGAAGAGACTTGCTCCTTCAGAGGTGATAAATTCCTAACTTCACATCGAGGCCTCAAGTCTACTATTATAATAGTGTCAGAATGGTCTATCATTGAATTCATAATTGTTGATTTTGACAAGTTTTGGCAATCTACTAATATGGCGTCATTATGACTTTTCAATAGTCAACCATTGACACTCCATTGAAAGAAGTGGTATTGAATGGTAATTTATTTGACAAATGAATGTCTAACATAATTATGTGGTAATCTGTTAAAATTTTGATAGTTCCTTTGATCAGTGACCAAAGATTTTATATATCCTACTAGACTAGATTGATTACGACAAACTCAAAAGCGTCCCCGAAAAGGAAAGTTACAAAGAGTCCTGTTATCTCGTTCTACTAGTGTGGCCATACACTAGTTTCATTCTACGGAACAATTTTGCTCTAAAGTTGTAAAAGATATTTTTGATACATTAAATAGACATGCAACTTCAAAAACAATGAATGAATATCGACTGTTCCCAATGTGCTTACCGAAACGGAACTGTGTCTGTATTTACCTTATATTGGTGTCATATAGTTGCATCGATTAATATAAAATGCTTGATTTACCACCTATTAATTGATGTTGTTATGAAATTCATGCATCCCAGACGGCTGATCAGGAGAATAATATTTTATTAAGAATTCGAAGATATATTACATCGCACAAATCTGCACAATCCACGAGTAGTGGTTTACGGACCATTCCTTTTTCCAGAGAGGAGGTTTGAATCCCATCAGTAGAACATTTATAGGCTAATTATGCTTAAGCCTATTTTTATGCCACTCCGTACTGTATTTTGCTACCAATAACGATAACGATATCTTCTTATGCGGCATGTGAGTATGAAATACTTATACTGATAAAAAAAATCCTAATGTTTGTGTACGTAAGAAGATGAACCAAGATCCATAGAATGAACAAAATATACTACTATATATACTAAAGATTGATAACAAGCTTTCTAGATGTTTAAATGCGGAAACATGTAAATGGTATTCAGTTGTTTATATCTGTTTCTACTCTGTATGAATACACTGTATGTTTTCCTAATAAAATAAAATAAATAATAAAATAAATAAATATTAAATTGAAAACTTACCAACTGTTCTAAAACCAAATAAAAAGACCTATCACATATCTGTATGACGGTCTGTGTACTGCCATCCAGTGAGACACCATTAGGACATCCACCCCGCCGGCTACAGGAGCCACGAGGCTATTGACGCATCAGTGATGCGATTCACAGCTGCAGCACCGAGCCGACATTTCACAATGAACAGTATTTTTTATTAAAATCCTTCTCTTAAAGAGAGTATGTCTATCTTCAACGTGAGCATGGTTTAAAAGCTTGACGCGTCATCTAATGTAATGCAACGCAGTGGCTGATAAAGATCGACAACGTGAACAAAGACTGATAACGTCTGAACGCTCTGTTGGTATTCGGTATAGTCTGTCTAATAAGTCAACCGACTTGGGAATTTTGTATAATATTTAATCATTTAAAAAATACTCATAATTGATACTTTTCATAAGGTTCTTCTGTTAGTAAACAATGATCTCTATCTCTTAATCAACCTAGATTATTGAATCCGTGTTGATAACATCAAATTTCATTAAATCCTAATAATTACCCAAGTCGGTTAACTTATTAGACAGACTCTAACTTCTGTCACTTATCGAATATTTCACAAAACTAAAAATGCATTATATATTAAAAACCTTAGAAGGCTTACTACCCTATCCAATATTTAGGAAATCGGAAGGTGTATTCGCAGTTAGAACAGATTGGATCCGATTTAGTGTAAGTTGGAGGTCCCGACCGCTCTACTTCCTAAATTGTCTACAATTTAAGACAGTGTACCTAATCATCGATTTAGAACGAATATCTGTCTTCTTCTTCTTTTTTAATATATTCGAATACCATTTTTTTATCTTTATTTAAACTTTCGAATACCGTAATTAGAGACACAATAGAAAGACAATGAGAGTTCGCTCTCTCAGCCAGCCACGCCAGTGTATGTTTGGGGTTTAATGAAATAAAGAGCTTTTTCGCTAATGCGAATAAGATCGAATTGCTTGGAATCAAGTCAAGTTCCTTAACATGTTCTAGTTTCATATTGAATCGCTTTTTTTATAAGAAATATCGTTTTACCCTACACTTTCTATTTTTCCTTCTTTTAATTCCATTGCTCCCACCGTTACGGCTAGAGCAAGCCCAATCTTATGTTGTTTTAATAAACACGGCGCCATCATCATCATCTTCCTGCCCTTGTCCCGTTTTATTTGATTTTTTTCTTCAATTCTATTTTTTCACCCGTCATGCTATCACTAACTTCCTTTTCTTTTATATCACTCTTCACACAATCATCCATCTTTTCTTTGATCGATCGAAAATTCGAAACATATATGCATTCTAGTACGATCCTTCTTCACGAAAGCGTCGTATAACTTAAAATTTAGTGTAGTTTGATCACTTGTCTTCCTAACTGATCATCGTAAATTGGTTTCCTAAAAATTAGATAGTTTGCACCATCTAATTTTTAGGAAAAATCTTCGTCAATCAGAATTTCCATTAAATGTGCATGTAAGGTGTCTTTAAATATATCTTTTTTATTTTTTTTAAATTCATGAGTAGACATTATGAAAGAACAAAGTTCATGCAAAATAGAAGATATTCAGAGGTGTCAATACTGGATTAGTTTCACAGAAATTTATGTTTTCATTTCAATAGAAGCCTAGATAAAAGCCACAAGATGTTTCCAAAATATCTATAGAAAGATGTGTGTAACGTCATATTCACTTTAGGAGCGGTTATGTGCTATCACGAATTGGAATTAACAGATTACAATGACTAAGATTAAAGAGAAATCGATTTGAATTATAATATTATCTTTTTAATAGCAGAGCTCAGCAATACAATTAAAAGCGTAAAGGTTACTTGAGTTTAAATGTGAGGCTACTAAGTAATCCTAAAGTTTGATTAGTAATCCTTTATAATGTACATCAGATAAAATCCAATATAAATAGTAGATTCATACTAAATAAGGCAAGTCGTCTTTGAGACGCGTCTTATAAGTAAGTACCAATGTGCAATTGTGCATATATCATTATTTGTGTTCCTCGCAATAGTTTTACTTATACTAAAATAAATTAGTTTTGAATCATCCTCTTACGGAAAGAAATCTATTCAAAGATATGAACTTCTCTAAGCATCACTTTTAATTTGCAGATACTGTCAAAATGAAATACTTCATCGCTATCACCCTTATCGCCACCGTGGCTTCGGCCGCCGTCGTCAGGCCTTTGAAAACTGAGGTCGCCGCAATCATCGCCGCCATCCAGAGCCCCAGCACCGACCCCGCCACCGCCGCCGCCCTCGAACAGATGCTCCTCAATATCCTCGGAATGAAGCCTGAACCGATCGCTGTTGGGCCCGCCATCATCAACCCCATTGAGGGTATCGCTGTCGGACCCGCCATCGTCGAAGGCTTCGAGCCCATTGCCATTGGACCTGCTATCGTCAACCCCATTGAAGGTATCGCTGTCGGACCCGCCATCGTCAACCCCATTGAAGGTATCGCTGTTGGACCCGCCATCGTCAACCCCATTGAGGGTATCGCTGTCGGACCCGCCATCGTCGAAGGTCTCGAGCCTATCGCTATTGGACCCGCCATCGTTGACGAGCCCGCTATTGTCCCCACCCCAGTGGTTGTTGCTCCCTCCCCCTCTCCCGCAGTAGACACCCCTGCTGCCAGCGCTCCCCTGGTACAGATTATCATAAACATCAACCAGGCCGCCGCTGAGTCCAGCCCTATCTCCCCCATCGAGGTCGAGCCCGTGCAAGTTGTTGAGCCTGAGGTAGAGCCCGTGCAGATTGTTGAGCCTGAGTCCAGCCCCATCATCGACGGACCCATACTTGGCCCCGGACACACCGTGGTTGACCCCGTGGTGATTGAGCCCGTGCAGGTGGTTGAGACTGCCCCTGAGAGCCCTATCATCGATGGACCTATAATCGGCCCCGGACACACCGTGATTGACCCCGTGGTGATTGAGCCCGTGCATGTTGTTGAGACTGCCCCTGAGAGCCCTATCATCGATGGACCTATAATCGGCCCCGGACACACCGTGATTGACCCCGTGGTGATTGAGCCCGTGCATGTTGTCGAGACTGCCCCTGAGAGCCCTATCATCGATGGACCTATAATCGGCCCCGGACACACCGTGATTGACCCCGTGGTGATTGAGCCCGTGCATGTTGTTGAGACTGCCCCTGAGAGCCCCATCATCGATGGACCCATAATCGGCCCCGGTCACGTCGTGATTGAGCCCGTGCAGATTGTTGAGGTCGCCCCTGAGCCCGTCCATGTCGTCGAGGTCGCCCCAGTTCAGATCGGAGTCCCCGTTCTCCCCGAGGTATTCAATTAAGAAGTGAAGCGATTGAAGTGGTTCTCATTCTTAATTATAGTATCTACAAAATGTCCTTACATGTGATACAATAAAAGAGATTGGGAACAATCATTTATTTTTATTTTAATAGTTATTTGTTATACAAGAGTGCAAAGTTGCTTTTTAACCGAGCAAGCGAAGTATTCTAAATTTTTTTTCATCCCATCTTTTTTTATGGTCGGAAAAAATCGCGGAAAGAGTATTTTTAAGCTCCGACGGAAAAGAGGGGTGATATAAGTTTGAGATATCTTTGTGTGTGTCTGTCCGTGGCATCGCTGCTCCTAAGCGAATGGCCCGATTTTGATGCGGTTTTTTTTTATTTGAAAGCTGACGCTATTGAGTTGGTTCTTAGATACAATTTATGAAGATCTGTTCAGATATTCAAGGTCATCAGCTCGTTTGTTGGCTGTTGCAGGATTCTTAAACACGTAGTGGAATATATCCATTACTTTACTAATAAACACATATATATGTGACCTAATGTTTGAAATACTCATGTATATACATACATACATGCCGACGCTATCAAGCTGGTCTGATGATGGAGGTCGGAGGTAAGAGACATTACCTGGGAATGCTTAATAATAAACCCGTCCAGTTTCGGGTAATTTAGATTTATCTTAAAATAGTTGTGTTCGTTTCTGATGACGTCGAGAACCTGATGACGAAGATCTGATTCTAGAACTGGGACAGGGCTGAAGGAACCTTGGAATGCCTTTTAGTAAACACATCGAGTTTGGGCTCATTAGATTCGTCCTAACCAGTTCTAAATACTTTTTATGATGACGGGACCTGATGCTAGAACTGGGAGGTGGTTAATGGAACCCCGGAATGCCTACTAATAAACACGTCGAGTTCGGGCTCATTGGATTTCTCTTAACCAGTTCTTTTACATTTTATAGATGTTATGCATCGGGAGTTTTATTAAATTTTAAAATAGTAGGTACTCTTCGATATCTGAGTGCAAAAGCCGTTTTTATCCGCTAGAGGATAAAGTAAATTGAATTTAGAACATCGTGTGCACTAAGTTTGTGAATTCAAAAGGTCATCAAAGCTATTTACTATGGTCCCAAATGTATCATATATTCCTTTATTAATTTGTTAAAAATTCAGAATCGGAACCTCCTTGGTGTACTTTTTGTTTTTGAATTTAGTCATTAACTCGCTGAGGTGGGATGAAAAGTTACGTGTTGCACTCGAAGGGCAGATCAATTATGATAATTTTTTTACTTCTGTCCTACCTGTTACCAATGCTGCCCTACCTCAAATTCGACTCTAGCTACAGCCCTGGACATGTATCTAGGAACTAAATTGGTATAATGTTTGGTTATTGGTGGTATGTTATTTGTAGAAAATGATGTGCAAATTTACAAACAGCGCAACCTTAAACTAAAACTAAAGTAGTGTACAATAATTGGATCTAACCTAAAATAGAATAAACCTGTACCTGCATACACCGCTAAATTTTGATCGTTTTAATCCCGTGGAGGATCGATCCGGTGCATGAAACGCTATCGAGTTGTAACGATAAAATTAAAAAATAAAGTACCTTTTTTTAAACTCGTATTAATTTACGGATGTACGAAATTAATTTCTTTAAGAAAACGTCAGCTGAACGAGTTCAATGACTTGTACGCAGTAGTCGGCGTTGCGTAATAACTTTCGAGTTCGAGTTTTCAGGCGTTATCTCTCTTTTTTCGCGTTACCTTTTCCTCAAACAACGCGTTGGATTGCGTTAGATGAAGTAACAAGTTTTTAAAGCATACTCGATGTTGACGATAGGCGAGTGGAGAAGCAGCCTCTTAAATGACAACTACGAGTCCAAAATGGCTGAAACTTTAGTGAATAACCATCAAAAGGCGCACAACTACATGCACTAGTTTTTAATGACGAGTGCTGCTATCTTCACATTGATGTCGGAAACTTTTCAGACCACTCACGTATGTCCATCGTACCTACTCTATACAAAGAACTCTAACCGCTCGAGGCGAGGTGTTGCTGGTCGGGTATATTACTCAACACAACACTCAAGCCAAGAAACCGAAACGACTACTACAATCAAACGAGCCAGCCCTCACTTCAAATATTCGTTTAAGTTATAGAGTCTGTGCGGAAAGTAAACCATCGTGGGATTTGAGGGCGCTGCTGTAGATAAATATCGTTTTTGTTGTGTAAGCAACATTGTGACGTCATTATAGTGCGACTGTTAAATCTTGATATTTTGAAACTCAGTTAGACTAGCTTCTTCCAGCGGCTTCACCCTATAATAAAAATTATCCTATTGGCTGAATTTGCTGACCTAACGAAACTGCAAAGTTATTGCTTATCTATAATATAAAAATGAATCGCAAAATGTGTTGGTAAGCGCATAACTCAACAACGCTTGGACCGATTTCGCTAATTTTTTTTTGTTGTGTTCGTTATTATGAGGAGAAGGTTCTTAAGGAAAAAAAATGAAAGGGTAGAGAGTAGGGTAGTGAAGGGTAGTGTAGGGTAGAGTAAGGTAGATGAGGGTGGAGTAGGGTAGGGTAGAGTAGAGTAGGGTAGAGTAGGGTAGGGTAGAGTAGGGTAGAGTAGAGTAGGGTATAGTAGGCTGAAGAAGGGAAGAGCGGGAGCGAAGCCGCGCGGGCAAAAGCTAGTGTGCTATATTATTACAATGTTTATGATTAAGTTCATCTGTCTAGTAGTTTTTGCACGACACATCCATATATACGAGTACCTTCATCCATCTTCACAAACTTTCGCATTTATAATATTAGTAGCCTATTTATTAACCATTCGATCGTGATAATTACAGACACAATTGAAAGACAATAGGTGCGCGAACGCCGGCGTTCGCTTGGGGTTTAATGAATTAAACTTGCTCACGTGATGAAACTTATAAAAAAAATAGGTTATAAGCTATATTATTGCAACGTTTATCATTAAACTCATCCGTTTATAAGTTTTTGCCTTATGAGTAACACACCGTTAATTGTAGCGACACCTGGGGGAGGACTATGTAGAACAGTGGACGTCTTTCGATTGTAATGATGATGGACATTTAAATGCAAACAGGAATCGGTAAAGCAAAATAGCGTGAAGAAACTGCTGTACTGCCTATCTAGGTGGGTTCCACCAACAACCACTTACCCAGTTCCAACGAAAATGGTTCTATCACTTTGACTGGGATCGGTCTATTATCACTGACTAGAATATTGTAGCTAACAGCATGTTTATGTACTCTCTAGTTAAATATTAAGGTAAAAACGGGACACACTACCACTTTCTCGTTGTCTTCCTCAGTACATTTTTCCCTTTTGCTAATCAATGAAAAATATGAACTTAATGACTATGAAAATAAAATACACTTCAGAATTTGTAATATTGCTTCGTAAAAAATCTATTTAGCCTATAAGGGATCATCTCGTATATAAGATCCTTGGGATCACTTGGTTGTCCGTCTGTTTATCTGTTAACCCTTTAACTCGAGAACGCTTGGAGGTATCGATTTAAAATTAAAACCATACACTCAAGTCTGCGGTCTTTTGAAGTTGTGAAAAAATCAGACTTCTGAGTTAACGAAAAAAAATACGGCCGTTTATGTCGGAAAAAATACGTATATTTCGATACTCAAGAGAATCAAAGAAACTCGAATCCCGTTGACCTAGAATCCTGAAAGGCATAAATCAAGGTCTTATAGAACAAGTACAGGGAAGAATCTTAAAAATTTAATTTGCAATTCGGAAAAATCTTCGTAACACAATTCGGGAATTGATTTGTACAGAATCCTCAGTGTGCGAGTCCGACTCGCACTTGCCCTTTTTATTTTAGTTACTTCCTTCCTTACTCAAGCCTGAAAAAAAATATTCTTAGTTAGTCGAAACGCATTATAAATTTAAAGTATCAATACTCTTTATACTAGCCATCGAAAATATTGACCAAAACAAAATAAAGAAATATCGTCATGTTTAAATGAATTTCCGTTTAATTTATATATATTTGGAGATAACCGGGACAGGAGTTTACCTAGGAAGTCTAAAAAGATTAAAATAAAAGTGTTATGTACCAAAAAAACAGCATACCAATGTTTCCCAAGTTCGTGACTTTGTTTTGATCAATTATGGTGTGATTTGCCATTTGTTATTTTTGGAAAAACTGTAATATATTAAATATTATTTTCCTTGCAGCTCAGTGAAATTTTTTATCACATTTCTGAAGATTTTAATTGAAAATTATAACAAAATAACATAATCAACAAACCGGTGTCAACATTTTATGACGTTTTGCATTTGACGGATGGCTGGGTTGGGTTGCTACTTAAAATCTTTAATGTTGTTTTCACTTTACGCCACGACGGTTCTTTTATCGCACAGACAATAATTAAAAATCAGTTTAATATACACGATAAAATAGGGATTAAAAACAGAGCGATCAACACTCAAGCCAAGAAACCGAAACGACTACTACAATCAAACAAGCCAGCCCTTACTTCAACTATTCGCTTAATTTATAATACGAAATCAGTTTAATAAACACGATTAACTATGGATTAAAAAACAATAACAGATATTAATATAATTTATTGATTAAAGATCAATCTATGTGTGAGTCATTTCAATAGTAGCTGTTGGATAATCTAAGGTTATCTCAGTAGGTAAATATAATATTTTATTAAACGTCAACCATCTGTCCTGCGAGCAATGTGTCCTGCTCACGACAAGTCGGAATGCTCTGGGTTTGGGTATTTTTGATCAAATAATAGTGGCTTAAGTATTTGCAAGAGTCGCCATAATTTTGCCAAATATCGCGTACTCTGATAGCCTATCATATGTAAATGTGGCCTTTAAAGGCATACTGTCAAACCTTTTACACGTGCAGCCTGTGGATAGGCTATTTGCAGAGGGCATATAGTGACCTGCGGGTGCAGTATATAACACTGCGTTCAGGATGCTGATGGGACTGCGGCGGTATTACAGTGCCTCTGGGATGTTTGCCGGGGCCAACGTCGACAGTTTTGCGATAATCACCTCGACCTTAACGCAGTTCCAACAGCATCTTGAGCTTATTGACGAACCGGCGCGGTGGGATTCTCCGATGATTGAGCGCTGGATACGACTGCACGCAGTTAAATAGTTGTATGCGTTCTGGTGTCGGATTCTCCTAAATTCTGTGTTTTATTTTTGTCTCGTTTCATTAGTTTTCTTTACTAATTTATTAGCTCTTATGTATTTTTGTGTTACTAAAAATTTATATGGAGAAATCTTAAGTAAATTATTATTATATGTAGCGAATTAGCGATTGCTTTCATGAAAAGTTAAGACAGTAGGTACACGAGATAAAATATTTTCATTTAAACTTTTCGTTGGAAACTGATTTTCCATTGTCACACAGAGTCGCCTACTGTTTATAGTAAATGTCTGGAGATGCCATATGGTAGACCTTTAATGTGGGACAGTGCCTGTGTCGATACTCTTCATCATCATCATTATCAGTCTTTTTTGATGTTCCCACTGCTGGGACACAGGCCTACTCTCTAGGAAAAGGAATGGGCCATAATCCACCACGCGGGCCCAGTGCAGGTTGGTGAATGTCACAAGTCTTCGAATTGTTGGTTCTAGGACATGCCGGTTTCCTCACGATGTTTTCCTTCATCGTTTTGAGAGCAGTGGTGATGAAATAAATAACACAAAGTAATGCCCCTGGCTGGGTTTGAACCCGTGACCTACAACTCGTATGTCGGAGCCATTACCACTCGGCCACCACTGCTCTCGACGATACCGCGCCATCTCATCTTCTTAGCCCATTGTGCTACCGCTGCGGCAGCGCAGAACTCAAGCGGTGGAAATGTCAACGGCGCTCTCGCCGCCGCCGCCGGGATTCCGATCCCGATTTCCAGCCACCGCAGGCGCAGGCTTGCGGACAGTGAGCAATGGGTAGCTCGCTGTCCGGCCGTCCGGTAACCGTCCGGACCAAGCCCAAGTCGTCGAGGGCGCGTGCTGTTCCCGCGCGCCTCAAGGAGTTGTCAGCAACAGCAGGGGCCCAGCCGGGTCGAAGCCTACTGGGGCCAGGGTTATCCGAAAGGGCACTCGAGCCCCGGTATGAAGGCTTGAAGGAACGGGATGGGTTTTTTAGTCAGTAAGAGTTTGACACTATCTCCCGCTCCGCCCAAGAGCGGGGGTTGTCATAAGATGATTTTTCCCATAGAAAAAAAAAAGCGGTAAAAATATAATCAAGTGATTACAAGACAACAACAAGGTTGTTGATAGTTATATTCTCGAGCCGCTTGGGGTTGAATCTCTCGGATCAAGGGTCCAAGTACTCACAAATTGTTTAAAGATCTTTCCAAACGTCTTGTTAACACTACGCGTGACCCTAGGGCTGGTTTTTACCGTGGACAGAGGACCAGCATTGCCATACAGCGTGACAATGCCGCGAGTCTCTTCGGTACAATACCAGTCGACGGTGATGCGGAGGATTTTATAACTAAAACAGCTGGTTTTAACTCTTTGAATGTCGTAATTAGAGACACAATAGAAAGACAATAGCCTTATGTCGGACAGTGTAACTTAAGACATTCGAAAGGTTAATGACTAAATTGGGATTACTATTGTCGAAATTTGAAATATTAAAAAAAAATGAAAACAGTAGTCCTACCATCATTAAAATCCAATAATAATTGTGCAATTTGAAGTACAACGCACCAAATCGCTATCATGATACAATACGGTGATAACTGCTTGATAAAAAAGTACGGTTAATTTATAGCCTGCAATTTGCCGTCGCGATTAACTCCGGTTAATTCAGAAGGTATTAGAAGGGCTCATAAAACGATAAATTCCGATTAACACCTTGTCTACCGTGACGTCATGGCTGTCAAAAACGTGATCGTAATCTTTTTCTTTGTGATTTTCAGGCCCACTTACCTACACAATACTGAAGATTCATGAAACAACAATCTAAGGCTGTTCCTATAAAGCAGTCCCAGCGGCCTGGGACTTATTGACATAGCACAACTAAGGAGTCCTGGGGATAAAGTTTTCTTTGTCTTGGGTGATTTGAATTCCTCGCTTCACTCAGGTTTCTATAATAATTCCCTCGCAGTGCTCGGGAGTTAATTATATAAATAAATTCCTCACTGCGCTTGGGATTGAAACTTAGGCTTCGTTCGGAATTCAACATGCCACCCGCGACTTTAAAACACTTCTTTATCCTCTAGTCTACTATTATGTAAATTCTATGCTACAATTAAAGCAGCCATGTCAACCACTGACCTTCTTTAAAGAAATTTCAAAGATTTTAGCATTAGTAGAGTGCAACTGCACTTTTATTTGTTTATTTATTTAAAGCTTTATGCACAAAAAACTGTACAAAGGCGGACTTAATGCCTTAGGCATTATCTGCCAGTCGACCTTACTTTTTACCCCTTATTGTACATTGTTAACCCATAGCCAACCCCCATAAGATCCGAACAGTCATTAAAGATTTTGAATTATCCTCTTATTTATAACAAACACGCTTTTACAGATTAGCTAGACGTCCCATATCACGCAATGAATGTTGAAATCAATACAGAGAAAAATACGCGAGGTCTAACTATATTAGATAAAACTATGGTAAGATACGAATGATGCGATACGATATGGTATGGTGGATATGGGAATGATATGGTGGTATGGTATCGAATTTTTAAGATGCTGTGTCAGTTATATAAAACCAGACAAGAGAAACAAAGGAACGACAAACATGTAGGGAGTAAAAGAAAGTGATTATAAAAAGGCTGAAACAATAACGATTGGCTATGATTTTTATTAAAAGAAATAAAAAAAAGCATTTCTATCGGGCAACCAATAGCACCTATACAGCAATTACAAAACAGAACACTGCACACACCTAAGGACCATATTTACACTATCGGACATGGCTAGCAACTTGTTTGCTACAGCAATTTCCGATATAAAAGCAATTAAATCTCTCAGCAATCATCGCCAGAACATTATTGGAACTGCGCCGCACCCTGCGTACCAAGGACGCGCTTGCGCGTGGCTTTTTGTATCAATTCCTTTTAATACGCCTAATACAATATTAACCGAATATCCGCAACGAGGAATTTAGAAAAATATTAGATTGCAGGATTAGAGAGATATATATAAGTTACTGTCACAGCTGTAGTGTGTAGTATTGGTTCAGCTAGAATAACTACGTTAAGGTTAGTTTTAATAAAGACTGATTCTGTTATGCCAACCAGGACGACATAATCACATATACGATAAAACCATTCTATTTTGAATAAAACAATAAAGATAGAGGTCACGTAAGAAATTACCAATGTGTGACCGAGGTTGCGTTGATGGAAAATAGAAAACAAATGAGAGCTGAAAATATGCTAAACTGATTCTAATTGGGCAGCGGGCTGATAATTTAGGATGTTGTTTATTGAGCAACTATATGTATAAAGGAAATTGCCCATGAACATGCAATTGAACTGCTGAGGTAACTGATAATAAATAATTTGCATGGAAATTGTACGTCATGTTAATAACATGATATGTGGAGGAGGAAATGTTTAAGTAGTTTCGATGACAAATGTAGTAGAGGAACATCTAAAGAAAGATTGTTGAAGACTGGGTATATCTATTTGATAACAGTATAACTTAACATAGCAAAGCAAAGTCGGCCCTATAATGTTCGCTTTGTTGGGTCTCAAGCCTCCTCTTTAGGAGAGGGAATGGGCCGTAATCCACCACGCGGGCCCAGTGCGGGTTGGTGAATGTAACATGTCTTCGAAACCTTGGTTCTTGGACATGCCGGTTTCCTAACGATGTTTTGCCGTTGGCTTTGAACCCGTGACCTAAAACTCTTAAGTCAGGCGTTACCACTCGGCCACATAGAGTGAATACAAACTAGAAATGAAATGTACATTCCTTTGTTATGATGTTAATGTTATTTTCAGTCAGTGACGTTGTGTCATACGTAATGCATTACAGCTTTAGTATAATTATCGATAGTTAATGTGCATTTATTGCACTAATATCTGTTTCCTGTCAAGCATAGTCCCTTGATAATGCAATCGTATAAAATGATGGAAATTCGATCAAGTCAGTATATTTGTTGCTTGAACAAGAAAGCAAACAGAGTAAGTGAAAACTTCCTATGTATTTAACTTTTTTTGGGGATTTATATTGTACTTCTAAATTTATATTTGACATTAAATAAATAAAAAATGTGTTTATGAGTGAATTTATACTTGTGGTATCTTTAATGCATTAACTGGTTGATACCAATATCTTTAAATTAAATTTATAAATGTAACTTGCTTATAATAATGCTAAAGTTCGAAACTTGTAATGACATAGTCATATATTAATTCCAACTATAATTATTTGCCCACAGAAACCATGAAATTCCTAATACTCGCCGCCCTGGTCGCTGCGGCTACCGCTGGACTGGTCCAGCCTGGTCCCGGTGGCCCCGCACCTGCGCCCAACCCTGAGGATTCATTCGAACCCATCGCCATCGGCCCCGCCGTTATTGACTCCTTCGAGCCTGTTGATGGCTTTGAGCCTATTGCTATTGGACCCGCTATCGTTGAAGGAGTCGAGCCTATTGCCATTGGACCCGCCATAGTAGACAAGCCCGTGCCTGCTGTTCCAACTAGTCCTCTTGTGCAAATCATCGTCAACGTCAACGCTGCTGCTGGGGCTATCGACAATACACCTGGCAGTCCTCCCGTCAGACCCGAACCAGTCCCCAGTATTCCCATTCAAGAAGAAATAGTCCCAGAACCCGTGCACGTGGTTGAAGCAGCTCCTGAGCCCGTTCAGGTCGTCGAGGTCGCCCCCGTCCCCGCTGAGCCCGTCCAGATCGGAGTTCCCGTCCTTCCCGAGGCCGCCGTCATCCTCCCCGAGCAACTGAACTAAACTATAATTAGTTAGCTCATCATTATACCTAAGGAAATCGCCTGAAGTACTCGGTTGACATTCTGATGCTAACATGAAGCGCTTGTACACTCTCTGATAGGCTGAAATATACGAATTGGTTTTCGATAATGTTTTTTTTTTTTTAATCTTTTTTTGCATCTAGCTTCTGCTAGCGGTTCACCTGCATGAAATTAGATAAGTATCACAAAAGCGTCCTATTTAGGACGCTTTTTGCGCAATGAACTTATTGTAAACAAAAAATTTACTAGTTTTGGTAAATACCTAAACTAGTAAATTTTTTGTTTACAATAATTTCATTGTATCTTACCGTTACCCATCAGGATTAATGGGTATTAAATAAACTAACCTAAGAATTTTCGTCGGTAAACAAACAACAAGAAAATTTTAAATTTTTATCTGCTTGCGTAGATAGAATTTACACATATTTGATAAGGCTACGAAGTTCAAAAAATATTCTAGTTTTTATAAAGCATATAGTATTAAAATTAGTAAAGTGTTTTGCTTTACAAAAACGTAC
Organism: Mythimna albipuncta; assembly: GCA_929112965.1. Classification (NCBI taxonomy): domain Eukaryota; kingdom Metazoa; phylum Arthropoda; class Insecta; order Lepidoptera; family Noctuidae; genus Mythimna; species Mythimna albipuncta. The sequence goes on along the minus strand of OV815974.1, from coordinate 6,962,581 downwards.
TCTATTAACACTGACGATTGTATTATTATCTTTCCTTACACAAGGAAAGATAATAATACAATCGTCAGTCTAACCTTAAAATTTATGGTCTTTGCCTATTCGTATTACTATCGGCAGCTCTTGAGTCTTTATATTAGGCAAATGACGTCCATCTATTAGCATCAAGGAAGATTTATTGCTTCGTTATCTTTTATTACTTATTTTGTTTGCCGCTATAATCTGAAAAGTATTAATTACTTACTTAATCTTAATAACAGGTTGTAAAAGATAGCGATAACAGTTCTCAAGTATTCATTTTTGTCTTCTTTATTTGGTTCACAAGTTACCTACCTTGATGACTTTGTTAGTGACGAGATAGATTAGAAAGCTGACTAATTGATGACTTATGCTCTGGACGAGGGTGCAAAGGTTACCTAGGCGATTAGGGCCGTCAAAAGTGCACGAAGCGACAGCTGAGGAAAATAAATGAATTATAGAATTTAAATGAGTGACTGTAAATTAAAGCTTTAAGTGACAAAAATAATTATTTTGTGTCATCATGAAGGAGACTGACTGCGAGTGATGAGAAATCGACAGAATATCAACTTACTTACATCAATTTGAGTTACTTAAAATACAAAATGAGACGCATCATAATATTTGAGCGACCTAATATTTGTTTGAGTAACGTTACGACCTCAATTTTTTATGTACGTCACAACTGACACAAGGTAATTTGATAATTCGGATAATGTGAAAACCCTGTTAAGTAAATTAGAAAATCGGTTCGCCGGCCGCTGCTGCGGCGCCACTTGCTTCGCTTGCTCGGGTCACGCGCAATTGGTCACAGTTCTAACCTAACCTAACCTATTTCTCCCAATTCCAAATGATGAATCTGCCCGCGACTAGATAATTAGAAAATGGTGAAATCATTTTTAGTAAACTTTTTAGTAGTTCGTTATGTAAAACTTCAATTTTATTTTTAGCCGCTCACTCACTTACCAATTTAGTCGCTTAGCTAGGATTTCAATAAACCACTTTTAGTAAGCTCGTTCTGAATTTTATTATTGATGAATATTTGTCGTTGGTTTAGTCAATTTGTCGCTTGCTCAAATTCATACATCACTTACAAAGTTTTTTTTCGCTCGTTTTATAATTTCCCAGAAAAAATGCCATAGCGGTCAGGTTTCACGCTCCGAATTCTGCAGCGGTAGTGATCGCCTACAGCCGGCTACGGAAGAGAAGGGCATAATTTAAAGTAAATCTGGCGGTGACGGGCCATCTTGAGGAGCTCGGAGCCTCTGGGGGCTTCCGCATGAGGCTCACCACAATCGGGGTCCGCAAAAAAGTCTGACACGCCCTCCAGCTCCAAGAGCGGGAGAAGTCTTTGGATGATTTCCAACCATAAAAAAAATCACGCAGCAGTGGTATTAGATGTAGCAGTGGCTTTGTGTTCCGCAAAGTGATTTCATCCTACCGTCTCTGAGATGACAGGTTGAAGGAATTTGACTTCGGGCAAGCTAGTCCAGGGACTTAAGTTTGCTATTACAATAGTGTCTATCATTGATTTCATAATTGTTGATTTTGACAAGCTTTGGTACTCTACTAATATAATGGCATCATTATGACTTTTCGATGGTCAACCACTGACTCTCCATTGAAAGAAATAGCATAGAATGGTAATCTCGTACATCATGACAAATGAATATCTGACATATGCAGTAATCTGCAAAAATGTTGACAATTCCTTTGATCAGTGACCTACCATTACGACGTCATTGCGCAATTAGTGCTTTCGATATTGTCAATCTACCACAATTCTATTACAATGGGGTCGTGTTGGAATGACAAATTTATAAAAATAGCAGACTTAGGCCCCTGATCTCCATAGCCTTGATGAAAGGCACATCAAAACCAACCAGTGAGGATGCTATGATATTCCAGATTAATTTTTCAGTGGCGTAAATCGAGCATACGAACATGAAATGGCCAGTTATGATCTTGGCCAGCAATCTACACTAATATATATTATTAAAGAGGTAAAGTTTGTGAGTTTAAATTGTTTATAGGATCTCTAGTACTACTGACAGAAGAGATAATGAACATAATTTTACCGATAGAAACCTATATTTAAATCGTAATTGACATAGGCTAGTCAAAAAATTTGAGGCAAAGTGGGCACGGATTTGATATCGATTTTACAAAAAAATAGTAATGGTAATAAACTGAACTGCCGAAGAAAGAAATACAATGAACTACAATCTGACCGTTAGACTGAGGATCTTGGACTGCCATTACTTCACAGTTTACTCGTCTGAGACCATGAAAGTTCATGTACGGTCCTGCCTGCTACCATCTCACTCAGTAACTAATATTTTTCCAAATCCAAATCTATTTCAAAATTAGTCATTCGTAACAATAAGATCGTATTTTTTTTTATTTCTTAACTACTGTTTCCGAATTTAGTAATTTCTTTATCCTTCCAAACTTGTGAGACGAAAATAACGTAATTTTTTTTTTACTTATTATTACCGTAGTTTGCATCAGCAATCTGACATTTACTGAAATCATCATTACCAGTCATGAATCAATAATTTCGTAGAGTATCATAAATTACCATCATAATCATGAACTTCAATGTGCGAAGTTTTATATTCTAAGATCAATAAAATTTGAAGATTGATATTTTGATTTGATAACAATTTCATATAAAATGGAGTGAATTCTAATCTTAGAACATACTTTGTATTTTGCAAGTAAACTGAACACGAGTAAGTAGGGTTACTTGCTAAACTAATTCATTTTGTTTTCATTTGTTTTTTTTTTATTTTCTATCTCCAGGAAGTTAATCCCCATTTTTTTTTTATTTTCGGTTTACTCATAGTTATATTTTGTTGCCAGAAATGAAATTCCTGCTGACTGTTGCTGCCGTCATTGCCGTGGCCGTCGCTGTGCCCACACAGCGCGGACTAGTGGCCCCCGGACCTGCTGGCCCTGCCCCGGCCCCTGAAAATCCCTTCGAGCCCATTGCCATAGGACCTGCCATCATCGACGGTTTTGAACCCATCGCTGTCGGACCCGCCATCGTTGATGGTTTCGAGCCCATCTCTGTTGGACCCGCTATCGTTGACTTCCCCGTTCCCAGCCCCGCAGTGGTCGCCCCCGCTCCCGCTGCCAGCACGCCTCTGGTCCAGCTCATTGTAAACATCAACCAGGCTAGCCAATCTAGCCCCATCGCTGTCAGCCCCGTCGACATCGCCGCGCCTGAGGTCAAGCCTGAACCCGTTCATGTCGTTGATGCCGCTCCTGAGCCCGTGCAGGTTGTTGAGGTCGCTCCCGAGCCTGAGACCTCCCCCATCAGCCCTCCTATTGCCGTGAACCCCATCGTTCTCCCTGAACCCGTCCAGGTCGTCGAGGTCGCCCCCGCTCCCGCTGAGCCCGTCCAGATCGGTGTCCCCGTCCTCCCCGAAGCCGCCGTCGTTCTTCCTGAGGAACTCAACTAAACTATATTTAACTGTTGTTATTAAACATAAGAAAACCGCCTGAAGTAGGTACTTTGTTGACATTCTGCTGTTAGCATGAAACGCTTGTACACTCTCTGATAAATTAAAATATACGAATCGAATCATCAATTATGTTTTGGTTTACCCCATTAAATCCCAATTGTGTTCAAGTGCCTGGGGCATTGAAATCAGCAAACCCTAGGATTACAGTTACTGTGGATGAAATTGAATAAAAATCAAATACGATATGTTTAGATAATTAAGTTTAAAAAAATTACGAATTAAAAATTGTGTTTTTTTTTTAAGAATGTGTTTTTTATAATAGTTCAACTAGTACACCACAGTAACTGTAATCCGAGGTAAAAACCACCGACCACTCTACAGTAGGCACAATGGATCTTGAACGCTCTGCGTCGGAGTGGGGATCGCCTTGCGCATTCCATACATTAGCGAGCCAATCGTCTTCGTTGTTAGATACATGCAGCAACGCAGGGAACGAATTAGTAGTGACGTCTATGCCCTATCGCCCAGCGAGCTAATCACTGACACTCCCCGCCCCCGCGTCTCACTTCGCACCACTAAAGAGACCGAATATTTGACTTTTGCGCAACCGCTCATGATCCGTTGTGCCTACTGTACTAATTTGCTACTACCAAAGGCTTCGTCCGTGTGAAAGTTTGAAATGAATCCCAACGGTACATCCCAGAATAAAAAGTATGGTCTAACGGTATTCCTAAACTCATCCAAATTCGTGCAGTTGATTGAACACGAAGAAATAACAAAAACAAACTTTCGCATTTATAATAGTAGTGAGAGTATCAGTATGACCTCGATACATAACTACTTAGTATTATTTTTCAGTACAACTTTAATTAAACTTAAAGTTGGGTAGACATTTGAAAGGATGCAACTAGCTAGAGGATTCGATCCCGATTCCCTATTCTGATCCCGGGATTCCGGGTTTATCTATAATTGATCTCGGGATCCCATGATATTCCCGGTATTGTTGTATATGTAATGAAAAGTGGTAAAAAAAGTTGGCAAAATGCTATAACAACTTTTTGTTACCACTTTTTGTAAAAATCAGTTTTTAATGATAATAATAATAAAACTCAAACTTCTTCTAGAATAAACTAACTAGGTACTTCTGTAAATAACAATTAAACTTAGAAATAACACATAAAATGGTTTCATCTCCAACTAAGCAAGATTCTTAATTGGTTTGAACAATTTGAAAAAGCACGTTTTGACTCAGAATTGGATTCGTTGCGGCCGAAAGGTTCTAGAATGCAGACCGCGCACCGGAAGACGCAGCGTTGGAAGGCCTCACACAAGGTGGACCGAAGACCTTATGAGAGTCACGGGAATGCGTGGATGCGAGACGCGCAGGATCGGTCGTTGTAGCGACGTTTGGGAGGGGCTTATGCCCAACAGTGGACTTCTTTCGGCTGAAATGATGATGATGATGATGACCAAAATCTGTCTGGATTACGACTTGGATCCTGGGACCCGGGACCCGGGATTCCGAGATACATGATCCCATGATCAAATGCTCTAGACGCAACATAATATGGAACAGAACTCAGAGAATCGTAGTTAACCGTTTCAGATCTGCCGCAACCATAAGCGTTTCTTTCGGAGTACCACAGTTCTTTCACATCAATTATTATAATTATATATTACTGTATTTTTTTCTGTTTTACTTCTCAGCATACCTACATAAAACCGCTACGAATAATGATTTATTTATTTCTATTTTTTAACATATTCGCTGCGGCAGTGATTTTTTTATACATTCCATTCCTGCGGTACAAGGTAATAAAACTATATACTTTTCTTAGCCGCACTGTAAGCGAGACGTAAACAAGATGTTTAAACCTGGTATCGCAATCAACGTGTTTACTTTTGTAGTGTAGGTTGTGTTATCATAAAGTGAGAAACGAGTATATTACAGGAAATTTGAAAGTGGCGCCAGTGAATGAAAAATTGAAAGGAAATTGTTTGTCTTGGTATGTTTATGTGAAAAAGATGGATGAAACGCATGTTTCTAAAAGAGTTCTGAGTATACCACGTAGATGGATGGAGAGGAAGACGGAGGCCAAATAATAATAATAAATAATAATAAAATCGTTTATTTATAACATAGGGCACATTTACAATAAAGTATTTTAAATATTAAAAAGAACACAGTTGCTAATTTGCCTGAACTAGAATGAACCTGTGTTTCAGGCTAGAGAGTGCTAAGCAAATACAAAAAAATAAATTAACACTAAATATGACCATTTTAATAACTTAACGAAATTTAGAGATACAGCGTGTTTTATTTACAAACAGTAAGTAGGTCTTCTGTCTCTACATAAGATATGCTTAGGAAATATTGGAGAATATTTTTACTTATTTAATTGGTAGATACTTATTTTCCTATTTAATTTATTGTACAGAAATGTGCCTAAAAAGAAAAAAATCTTTTTACAAATACATATTTTGAGGATGCATTAGAATGGCAAACAATATCATTCCGTCTCTTATTAGTGATTTCAGCGTTGTAGGAAAGCATGGTGTGCTGTTTTAGTACTAAGTGCATTATGAAAAGCTGGCGAACAGAAAGCACGTTACAGGATTTGTATAGCTGATCTGTAGGATAGAGAAAGGGAGGGAAATTGGCTACTTTTAAAATTGCTCCCTGGGCTCATTCAAAAGGCAGTAGGTGAGTTTTAAGTGCTCCACCCCAGGAAGTGATACAGTATTGGATTACAGATTGTCCCAGGGCTAAATAAATTTTTGTCACCAATTTTGGATCTGCGATCGCTCGCAATTTTTTAAAGACATAGATTAATTTGCGCACTCTTTTAACTAGACTTTCAATGTGTGGTCTGAATGAGAGCGTTTCATCTATTATGATCCCGAGATATTTGATGTCGTGTGTTTTTAAGATACAGGGACACTCACACATGCTGGATGATCGGAATCCACATTTATGGGCATACAGATGAGAGTTATCAGTGTTAAATTGAGGACTACGCATGCAAAAGTGAATATATTTTGTCTTGTCAGCGTTCAATGTTAATAAATTGTTTTGAAGCCAATTAGTCACAGTGTTGAAACCCAATTGAGCGTATTCGTATAATTCGTTGCTAGTTTTTGCTAAAATAAAAGATGGATGGATTGTGTGGAGTGATATGACATGGACTAAAAAGAAGTTAATGATAGTGTGACGTATGACAGGACAGAATGGAAGAAGAAAACGTGATACGGCGAGCCCAAGTAATATGAGACTAGGGCAGGAAAAAGAAGAAGAAGAATAGTCTAGGTTTCAGTTTTAAGTCGCATACTTTGCAGAAAACCAAACAGCAAGGTAATTTCTCTATAGGCTAAGATGTCTATTACTGAATGATTTATTACAATTACATTACTGTGGATAAATGAATATGTTCTGATTGAAGGTGATGTGATCGTCAGCAAAGCGGAGTATCGTTAGCTGATCGCTGCCAATATTTGTTCCTCGTGACTTATGTGAGGCATGTTGTTAAAAACCTTCTGTACGCCTTATATGTGCCAATGCAATAAACATTGTAATTCAAACAGTGTAGTGCTCGAATTCGAGTAGTATTTCGAGAACTCGAATATGTCTAACGACCAAGTCTTGAACACCGACGCCGAGTTGCTAGCCTGTCGGTTTTCTACCGGTTGCATTTCGGGAAGTGTGCGTCGGAATTGCATAACCTAATTACATGGTGGACATCCCACCTACACGCAGAAAACGTTTTGAGGACACATTCATTGGGCGTGCCGCTAAGGAGTGGAATTCCTTGCCAGAGTCTGTATTTCCTAATAGCTACAACCCGGGAATCTTTAAGTCAAGTGTGAATAGGTTTCATCTAGGTAAGCATCGTTGCTTTCTATCAGGTGATATAGCGGTCAAAGTCAAAGTCAAAAACATTTATTTCAAATAGACCATTTGCAGGCACTTTTGAATAGTCAATGTCGGTCAGTCCAAGAAAAGTGAAGCTAAATTGCACGTTCCAAAGCGTAGATCTCTATGGAGAAGAATGCGTAAGAAACTCCATGGACACTCTTTTTAAAACATATTATGAGTTACATAGATCTTGGTTACATATTTCTTGTCGCTTCTAAGTTACATAGATCTTGGTTACATATTTCTTGTAGCGATCAAACGCGAACCTATCAACAATAAAAAAAAATGTAACTCATCTTTTAGACAGTCGGCTATACTGATTGATCAATAGATTGTTACCCTAAATAACATCAGAATTTTCACAAAAATTTAAATCAATAGGACTAGTGGACTTTACTATTTTCAATGTTATCAATTCATAAGCTATGACCGATAATCTTGAAAGGTGTCATAAATTAGTTAAATAATCAAGAACTTCCGTGTAACTAATATCTATCTTAGTAAGTTCAGCAGTAAATTATTAGATACTTTTAAAGATTAAAGAAATTAAAAATAGGAGCATTTTGATTTGATAGCAATTTCATATAAATAGGCCTGAATTGTCATCGAAGAACATACTTTGTATTTTGCAAGTACACCTAATACAAGTAAGTGAGGTTATAATTTAAGTTTCATATTGGATCCGTCTATTTTTAATTTCTCTTATTTAATGACGATCCCTGAGACTTAGTTTTTGTGTACCGATTTACCAAAGTTATATTTTGTTGCCAGAGATGAAATTCCTGCTGACTGTTGCTGCCGTCATCGCCGTGGCCGTTGCTGTGCCCACACAGCGCGGTCTAGTGGCTCCTGGACCTGCTGGCCCCGCCCCTGCACCTGCCCCTGCCCCTGCTCCTGCCCCTGTCCCTGCCCCAGCCCCTGAAGATTCCTTCGAGCCTATTGCCGTCGGACCTGCCATCATCGACTCCTTCGAGCCCATCGCAGTTGGACCTGCTATCATCGATGGATTCGAGCCCATCGCTGTTGGACCCGCCATTATCGATGGTTTCGAGCCCCCAGTAGAAGCACCCGCTGCCAACACTCCCCTGGTACAGATCATCTTGAACATCAACCAGGCCGCCGCTGACTCCAGCCCTATCTCTGTCGGACCTGCCATCACCCCTGAGCCCGTGCCCTCTCCCATCAGCCCTCCTATTGGCGTGAACCCCATCATTGTTAACCCTGTGGTCCCTGAACCCGTACCTTCCCCTATCAGCCCTCCGATTGCTGTGAACCCCATCGTTATTAACCCTGAGCCCTCCCCCATCAGCCCTCCTATTGCCGTGAACCCCATCGTTATCCCTGAGCCCGTCCAGGTCATCGAGGTCGCCCCCGCCCCCGCTGAGCCTGTTCAGATTGGAGTCCCCGTCCTCCCTGAAGCAGCCGTCGTGCTTCCTGAGGAACTCAACTAAAAGTTAAATACTGATATAATATTAATCCTAAGAAACATCACTTCAATAATATTGTTGACATTCTGCTGCCAATATGTAACGACTGTACAGAAATACAGAAAGACTAAAATACACGATTTTAATTCCCAATAATGGTTTTTCTTGTTCTATTACCTAACAATATTGATGATGACCTCGCTAGAAAGTTTGTGTTATATGCTACTATTTCCAGAAATAATTTCTAACTTTTTACGCATAACTTATAATATTTATATCTAATAAACTGCCAATATCGTTTATAGGGTTTTACACCACACTTGCACACACACAATTGCTGATTCACAGAACGTGCTACCTATCCTTTTCACATGCATATTTTCGTCAACTCTAACGTCTTGCTGTCAACCTACCCATCTATATAATGTAAAAATCAATGCCACTTTTCGTTGTAATTTTATAACTCAAGAACGGGCTCACCTATCCAAACCAAATGTTTAGGCTTTGTTCGGACTATTGTAGATGGTTTATGTGAAGTTTGGTAGGGTGGAGTAGGGTATAGTAGGGTAGAGTAGTGTAGAGTAGTGTAGAGTAGTGTTGAGTAGGGTAGAGTAGTGTAGAGTAGTGTACAGTAGTGTACAGTAGTGTAGAGTAGGATAGGGTAAGATAGAGTAGGGTGGAGTAGAGTAGTGTAGAGTAGGGTAGAGTAGGATAGGGTAGGGTAGAGTAGGGTAGACTAAGATAGAGTAGGGTATAGTAGGGTGGAGTAGGGAAGAGCGGGAGCGAGGCCGCGCGGGCAAAAGCTAGTGCTTTATTAAAAATACTTTAGAGGTGTTATTTGTCAGTGGTGTGGTGGGTGTTTGTGTCAGTTGGTGCTTGTACGTTTATTTTTTATATGTGTTCCCTATTTGCTTAATGACGCCTGAACCAATTTATAAAATATGTAAGTACTTATTTCGTTTAAATACAAATTATAATAGATAGATTATGCATCGAGGGGATCTATGCGTATTACAAAGTATTCTGTGGAAATATTGCAGAGTCTTTAGTCACGGCGTTTAAATTATTGAAAAATATAAACTTTTCCGCACACCATTACAGAAAACCATTTTTTTTTTTTGGTTGGCTTGTTTATAACTTCTAAATCGTTCATTAAAAGGCATACGGTTAACACAGATCTTTCAAAACTGCAAATTTGGTTTCACACTTTTGGCATATCCGAACAAGCTGCAAAAACTACAACAGTGCAGTTTTAATTAGCCTATATTGACTATTCTTCTTGTTTGTATATGTTACCGCTAATGTGCGTAAATCAGTTAGAGTGTATATTAACTAGTTTATCTGCAGATTATCTAAATGAGTCCGTTAAAGAGAAAAAAAAAAGGTTTAAGTTCGTATATTATCTTCAAACTGCCTGGGTAATCAGCAGACTAAATAATAATAATATCATTTATTTGCTTGAAATATGGTTACAGGTACAGGTCTTAAATTACAATAATGTTTCTTCATATTCCGCCTCTTAAACAGCATGCAAATTTATTACGAATGGGTTTGACTTTCAATTATTTTCATCAAAAACTAATGGCCAAGCATACGGTTAAATTATAAAACTGTTTCTTTGTTCGTCTGAAGCATTCGAATTCAATGTAATTAATCTAATAATAATCCGATTACATATTTATTTTACTCCGACACGAACAGGTTATGTTATTTTTTTAAAACCACCCAGAAGTAAAGTGAAGATAATCGGCTACTATAAGTAAAATTTCAAGCATTAAAGGATTGTACCCTGTAATTTGTAGATTAGTTAGCTAATGCGCCTATTAACGTATTCCACATTAGAATGCTGAGTAAGTCAAGACTTTGCCTCTCATCTGACTCATAAACTGATGATTACAGAATAATTATAATACAATGTAATGATGACATATCTAATACTTAAAATGATTTGATAGTACTTACCTATAGTAAATTAATAGTGGAAATGTAATGGATAATTTAATGCTTAGTAAGGACTGTCTGAAATAAAAAGATTTTATTTTTATTTTTTTTTATAATCGGCGACCACAAACTCTTCAACCTAGAAAGTTAAAATTTTGCACAGAGGCTCCTTTTAAAACGTACGTAAAGAATAAAAGGGATTTCTCAAAATTCACCCCCTAAAGTTATGAAACGGAGTCCAAAGTTTCAATGGAGAAACATACCTTCACAAAGTAAAGCTGCTGGCAGAAGCTACTCATTAATAAATAGCTATTCGTGGGCCTCCGTGTCGTGGCTGACAAAGTCAAACACATAACTCATGGCTGATACCAAAATTCTTTTTTTTTATTGATACTAGTACTTGTCTGCGATCCCACCTGATGTTAAGCAGTGATGCATTCGTTGATGCTGAGGCGCACTAGTTTATTAAGAGCCTATTCACTCTTGCCTTGAAGACACTTAAATTATAATCGGATGGGAAGACCGCAGATGGCAAAAAAATCTTCCAAAGTAAATGGTCCCGAATTTTTTTAATAAAAGTTAATTAATAGAATATGATATGATGCTGCTGATACACTTGCAAATATACAGAACAAAAGGACATCATCCACATTTCATACAGTTTTGGTCCAAAAGTAAAAGTGCCGGCCAAATGATAAAAGTGTTTTATTCTGATAGAACTTGTCCGCCTTAGAATTTCTTTATATGACACCAAAGCTGTAGCATCACTATACTTGGTATTATTTGAGTTCTAAAAATCCGTCTTTCATACATTTCGAGTTAACTACTAACTGTAACAAATGAAGTGAGCCAGAACATGATGTTATAAATATTTTTTTGAACACGATATACTTATTGTCGTATACACTGCATACCCAAAAATACCAGGAGTACCTACAACCAATAGAAAAGTAATGTTGAAACCAGACGTGGGTTATTACTTTTTGGAATTAAAACAATGGCCAGGCCTACAAAAGATAAGCAGGTAGATACAAGAAAAAAAGCCTTTAGCGTGCAAAGAGGCTAATTGGTGATCCAGATTTGGTTAAGTCCAACCTTCAAAGCCTTGAGCATAGGCGTAGAGTAGCCAGCCTTTCGGTGTTTTACAGGATGCATTTTGGAGAGTGTGCGCAGGAATTGCATGACTTGATTCCGCCATCGCAATTCTACCATCGGACAACCCGACGTACGGCGAATATTCACCCTTACGTTGTTGAAACCTCTACGGTCCGGACTAAGCGTTTTGCCTCGTCGTTTATACCGCGTACGTCGAAGGACTGGAACAGACTGCCTGCTGCGGTCTTCCCGTCCGATTATAATTTGGGTGTCTTCAAGGCTAGAGTGAATAGGCTCTTAATAAACTAGTGCGCCTCACTATCAAATGTTGCAATGCTACTTACCATCCGGTGGGATCGCAGTCAAGCACTAGTTTATCTCAATTAAAAAAAAAAAAACCCTACCGCCATACAATGCTGGAACGCGGCGAATATTCACCCTTACGTTGTTGAAACCTCTACGGTCCGGACTAAGCGTTTTGCCTCGTCGTTTATACCGCGTACGTCGAAGGACTGGAACAGACTGCCTGCTGCGGTCTTCCCGTCCGATTATAATTTGGGTGTCTTCAAGGCTAGAGTGAATAGGCTCTTAATAAACTAGTGCGCCTCACTATCAAATGTTGCAATGCTACTTACCATCCGGTGGGATCGCAGTCAAGCACTAGTTTATCTCAATTAAAAAAAAAAAAACCCTACCGCCATACAATGCTGTGTTACCCCTCCCCCAACCCCCAACCCTTGCACCGCTCGTTTCGCCGCCCGCGCCTGTTTATTTCCTTAGTACCGAGACTACTTAGTAACTACGGACTAAGGTCCATAACAAAATGAAATGTTCTGTTATGGACCCTAGTCCGTAGTTTGTTAGTGTGTAATTCATTTAAGCGAAAATATTATGGTACCTCATTGTTTTCGTTAATTCATTTGATTGAAAAATGTATGAAAAATCAGGTTTTTTTTAACATGAATACCACCAAGTATATTGGTGCTACAGCTTTGGTGTCGTATAAAAAAATGCTAAGGCGAACGAGTTCTTTCAGAATAAAGCACTTTTTTTTATTGGCCGGCACTTTGACATTTGGACCAAAATGGATGATGTCCTTTGATTGACTGGTCTGTTGGTCTAGTGGTTAGTGGCCCTGACTGCTATGCTGGAGGTCGTGGGTTCGATTCCCACCCAGGACAAGTGTTTATGTGATGAGCATGATCATTTGTTTTGTGTCTGGGTGTAATTTATATATAATATGTATGTATTTAGAAATATATAAGTACGTTTATCAGTTGTCTAGTACCCATAACATAAGCTCTGCTTAGCTTGGGACTAGACGGCGTTGTGTCGTAGTTGTGGAATATTATTTGTTTATTATTATTATTTATTTATAAAGGCTTATGCCTTATATGCTTTATTTGTAGGCCATTTAAATTATAACATTTTGTATATAACTAGAAGGTAACAAACAAAACATTTTTTTTACATTTTAGATCTTTTAATGTATTTCAATATTTTGGACATACAAGCGTTTCAAGGTGTTGGTAGAAAGTCCAATAAATCTAATCAAGTTCAAACAATATTAGGTGTTCAATTGTCATGCGCAGTGGCTTCTTCGCGATGATAGACGCTTAGTTGAGTTCCTCGGGAAGGATGACGGCGGCCTCGGGGAGGATGGGGACTCCGATCTGGACGGGCTCAGCGGGGACGGGGGCGACCTCGACGACCTGGACGGGTTCAGGGGCGACCTCGACGACATGGACGGGCTCAGGAGCGGTCTCTACAACATGGACGGGCTCAGGAGCGGAGTCTACGATGTGGATGGGCTCAGCGGCGGAGTCCACAACGTGGACGGGCTCAGGCTTGATCTCAACAGGGGTGACAGCGGGTCCAACGGAGACGGGGCTGGCAGCCTGGTTGATGTTCAGGATGATCTGGACCAGAGGAGTGCCTGTAGCAACCTCGGTGGGGGTGCCTTCAACAACAGCCACGGGAGATGGAACAACGGGAGCTACCTCAGCAATAGCTTCGGGGATGGGGAAGTCAACAATAGCGGGTCCAACAGAGATGGGCTCAAAACCATCAACGATAGCGGGACCGACAGCGATACCCTCAATGGGGTTTATGATGGCGGGTCCGATAGCGATGGGTTCGAAAGAGTCGATGATGGCAGGTCCGACGGCAATGGGCTCAGGGGCGAAGGTGGGGCCAGCAGGTCCAACAGCCACCAGTCGCTGGGTGGGGCCAGCGACGGCCACGGCGATGACGGCAGCAACAGACAGCAGGAATTTCATTTCTGGGAAAGGAAAATAGTATTAGAATCTATACAAATTTTTAAATATACAATTCACGTAGTTTATGGCTAGTGGCTTTGCCCGTGAGAAAGTCGGGGATCACCCCAAGGGAATAAACTCCCTGGAAAAAGTATCTTCTCTATGTCCTTTTTCAAAACATGGTCTACCCTTGTGACAAATTTCATACAAATCCGTTGAGCTGTTAATACGTAAAGAGGTCACATTTACAAAATTATAAGTAAGAATGTAAGAGATATATATGTAGGGAAGATTTTAAATTGGATTTTAAATTCTACAAACTGTGATGGTATTTTAAACGATGTTACTGGATTTTTGATAGAAGTCATTAGTAAAATTACGTGTTATCTTTGAATGTATATCGGGGACAATTTCTGATATATATATATCAAGTACAGAACGATGACAAGATACTAGGTCTAAAACTTGAAGTTAGAGAATTGCCACTGCTAAAATAAATTTATTGCAAATACTTACTTATGCTGCTTGTTTATAGCTGCGAGATACAAAGTATCTATTGATTTTCGAACATAATTCATGATATTTATACTTATTTTTTTATCAAGTTTGATGATTAAATTTTAAATTCTTATTGTAAAACAATAAAACGTTTTATTGATGAATAGATGACTCGTTTTATGGTCGTTCGGAGGCGTGGCAGAACATTTAGGTCACGTTTCAAAGCAAATAGAACTTTGATTACTCTAATCCTATCTCACGTTCCTATCATCAGTTGGTTCATAATTTTTCTACGTACGTTTGTTGGAATTATGACTTGCACACACTGATGAAGGAGAGCATCGAGAAGGATTCCTCTATCAACCAGTGAATACTGAAAAGAAAAATCCTCTGCGATACCGCGAGCGTCTGCCAGCTTACCGCAGCATCCGCCGGTATACCGCGGTATCCGTCAGTATTTCGGCGCCATACAAAAAGCCAGCGTTCGACTTGGATTTGATTATTCCATTAGCGTGTGACTCTCCTACGCTATCCACGCGTTCACCGTCCAGCGCCTGTGGCCTGGTAAACTCCACACATCACCGCATACCGCTGCTACTACAATATTCCTCTGCTTGCTATTCGATTCTCCTGGGAAAACTGCGCTGCAATGCTTTTATGTCGGTCACTGAGCATTAAAATATTATTAAATCTAGCCTAGATGCTATCGTCATCATCATCATCATTTCAGCCGAAAGACGCCCACTCTTAGACATGGGCCTCCCTCAAGTGTCGCCATAATCAGCGGTCCTGTGCGTCTCGTATCCATCGGATTCCTGCAACCCTTACCAGGTGATGACCTACCCGATGGGTCGGGAGGGCTTCCAACGCTACGTCATCCGGTACGTGGTCTCCATTCCGGAACTTTTCTGCCCCTGTTCCCTGCTGTTCTGTGAGCAATATGCCCTAACTATTGCCACATAAGTTTGGCGATTTTTAGTGTTATGTCGGTAACCTTGGATGCTATCCTACTGCTAGGCAAAGATCTCCCTGCATTCCTTCCATAGTTCCCGGTTCTAAGCTACTACCAATTCATTCCTTTTTTTTTTCGATTATATAAATCTTAAATTCTATAGATAAAAAAATCCTGTGGTGGCTCGACCGTCATTTTGCATAGGCCTGCATAACCCTTGTGTTAATATTACAGGATTTTTTTCTAGGCTATGAAATTCAAAATAATTACTTTAAGATGTTCCTCTGTATCAGAGAATCGTCTTCCAGCAATATAATTCCAAACAAACTTTCTCCTTCTCATCAGGTTTTCATGAAAATTTTAATCTTATGAATAGTCCTCCTTTGTCGTTCACTCTTGACAGAGTGATCGTGGTTGATAATGTTGCATTTTCATTTGGCGAGTGAGGCCCTCGCGATGCGTCTCCATTTGTCCCGGTTTACGGCGTCTCGAGGACTCTGAACTAAGGAGGTTGGTGTTGCAGCTTTGATGAGGTCTGTCCAATGCGTAGGTGAGCGCCCGCGTGATCGCTCGATGTATTAACTGTCCTTTAAGCGTACTTTATGTAGAAATGACTCATCTGCTTGAGTTCATAATTATGAAATATGTAGAAAGGAAAGCTTATTAATGCAACAGATGAAAAGATTAAGACACGATTTGGAAGACATTAATTTCTAAAACCACGTAGTAAGTACACGTGCTTTATACGCTGGTCAGTGGCGTAACTATAGGGTGGTAAGCCTGGCAAAATGCGGGTCTAAGAGGCCGCGAGCTCAGAAGAAGTAACCCAAAATATATTTAAAAAATAAATAAAATGAAATCATAACGTAACGTGATTTATCGGGGGCCCCATCTAATGAATTTGCCACGGGCCTTAGATGATATAGTTACGCCACTGACGCTGGTACACTATCGACACGAGCTATGATATCAATCACAATCAGACGTTAATACAGGGTTATTTTTAAAACACTAACCACCTTCCAGGACTCTGTGACCAACATCATAAACAACAACTTTTGTTCTATAACTTATTATAAAACATAATTCATTTGCCGAAAACCAACCTAACACATTTCACAATATCCTTAAGGATACCGGATGACAAGCAAACAAGCGACCTAAAGCTGATACTGATGAAGCTGGCTGATAAATAAAGCTGATGGCCAATGCCAAAGCCAAATTTCCGTCAGCTTTCTTAAATAGCCATGATGCAGTCCCCTTTCTGCAATTGCAAGAGCATCGTATTCTTATTCTTTATTGTATACAAAATTTTAACAAACAACAAAAAGTAAGACATTTGATTTGCTTAAGCGAGCTTAACCCACAAACGCATTACCGTCCTTTAACTTGAAATGACTCATCTGCTTGATTTCATAATTATGAAATATGTAGAAATGAAAGCTTATTATTGCAACAGATCAAAAGACTAAGATAAGTTTTGTAAGTTATTGATTGCTAAAACCACGTAATAAGTGCACGTGCATACGTTGGTTCACTATCGACACGAGCTATGATATCAATCGCGATCAAACGGTAATATTAGCAGGTGAATTAAAAACCTTTCGATGTATTTTACATCCCACTGCTTTTAATACGAGTTTCCTATAAGAAATCTCTTTCCTCATCTGTTATTCGATTACGATAAATATTATGGGCTTGATAATGCGTTCATTATAATACATTCCGAATAGGTTGCGTAGCAAAATCTGGTACAATGATTATATTCCACACAATATCAATATATGCATGTTGCATGCAACTCCTATTTATTCCCACAGACATGATTGTGATACATCAGTGCAAAACAATGAGATACACTCATTACTAGATGCCCGATTCTGTTGTTTCTACTAAAATTCAGTCAATTTTAGTTTATTTTTACTAGCATTTGATATTCTCGGTTTCTTTTCCATAATAGGTAAGTCTCACCTAAATGTTCCCTAAAAACACTCCGTCTGTTTGTGAAAACCGCATGATTCGTTCAATAAATTAAGAACATACAAACATACAGACGCTGTGGGAGACTTTGTTTTATAAATAATGTAACGATATCCTTACATTCAATAATTCAGCAACATTCTTAAGAATATTGGATGGTAAGACCCAAGCGAACCTAGCTAGGAAGGCCAAAGATTGTAGGCGCGGGCTTGCGGACAGTGAGCAATGGATAGCTCACTGTCCGGCCGTCCGGTAACTGTCCGGACCAAGCTTAAGTCGTCGACGGCGCGCACTGTTCCCGCGCGCCTCAAGGAGTTGTCAGCAACAGCAGGGACCCAGCCGGGTCGAAGCCTACTGGAGCCAGGGTTATCCGAAAGGGCGCTCGAGCCCCAGTATGAAGGCTAGAAGGAACGGGGTGGTTCTTTTAGTCAGTAAGAGTCTGACACTATCTCCCGCTCCGCCCAAGGGCGGGGGATGTCAATGCATGATTTTTCCCACCATGAAAAAAAAAGGAAGGCCAAAGTTTAAAGACTAATTTAATGAAAGCAAAATGTTGGAGGAATTGAATTTCATTTATTAGAACAAAAGTATGTAAGTTACTTTATTAATTTCTAAAACCACGTAGTCAGTACACGTGCTGCATACGCTGTTTCACTATCGACACGAGTTGTGATATCAATCGCAATCAGACGGTAATATATAGCAGGTGAATTAAAAACTTTTCCGGTAGGCTCTTACGCCGATAGCGTTTTATTTATGATCTGTGCGATCAAACTGATTATGACAAACTGTTTAGGTTCATGCCGATTAGGCATATTGACGTCATCATCATCTGCACACGGGTGTCTAACCGTGTGCCATATCTTAGAATAAATAGCATATATAGGATTTTTATCCTAGCTCCTCTTGGGAAGATTTTCTATGTCCATGCAGTTGAAGCCACTGACAGAGGGCTTTTAGGGCAAAATTATTTACATACATCTACACTAAAATATAGTTTTTATGGTTTTTTTTAGGTAATCTCTGGAAGTAATAGTTTTTATGGTTTTTTTAGGTAATCTCTGGAAGTAATGGTCCGACTGCTAAAATTCTTTCACCGATAGAAAGCTGCTTTATTCCTGAGTGACATAAGCTAAAAGCTAGTTATCAATGATAAAACACTATTTTGATACGTTTGGCTATTTGGAGGCTAGCGTTGTAAGCTTTGAAGCAATTTGATACAGAGAACCTCTATATATAAAATGTATTCTTGTCAATGATACCTTAATCTATCAATACAGTGATCATCTGCACGCAGAACATCAAAACCACGCTTGAGTAAGTCGTAGGGATCTAGATAAAAGGCTCGATTTTGAAGGAGAAGATTGAGCTGAAATTCAGTTCCATTTCGATGACGTTGCTAAATGCTGAAACTATCTAGCACACTATAGAAATCGGACGATGTGTTCAAATTTACTAAGAAATCTAAACAGTATTGTGACAGTTGGCAGGGTAAGTTGCTTGCAGAACGTGGTCACATAGTTTTAGAATGTCAATTGATTGGAACATTTTGCCGTTCCATTATAATTTAGATGTCTTCAAGGCTAGAGTGAATAGGCTCTTAATAAACTAGTGCGATTCACCATCAACGATTGCATCACTGCTTACCATCTGGTGGGATCCCAATCGAACTCTAGTTTAATCAATAAAAAAAAATGTGACCGCATACTAAAAGAAGCAGCATTAGAAGGCTTCTCACAAGGTGGTCCGATAGCATTCGACGGAAATAATGATGATGAACCTATCTTTATAAGTGACCTTAGAATGACCAAAATCGTACCTGTAATCATAACTGCATTAGATTTAAATGGTACCTGGTTCTCAATGGTGGCTGATCAGTAAGGTTCTATTTGATGATAATAACATGGCAATTTAAAATTTTAGGTAGATTTTGCTAATAAAAGTGGAAAATTTTCATATTTGATGGATAACCTGTGTGCTTTGTATGATGTAAGTATCGATAGTCATGATTCTATTAAAAGGTATAGCCACTTAATTTATAGAGATGAAGGAACAGAGGAAAATGAGAAATTATACCAACCACAGGAATCCCCGTATCCTAATTCATTTGAGGATGATAATTATTGAGAGCTTAATTTTATTAGATTGTATTAAGTATATTACGCGTAATGATTAGAAATATGAGCAAAAATTTTTAAATTAATTCTTAATCAGGATTTGCAGTTATCAATTTTGTTTGATAAACAAGAATATAAAAGGATTCAAATGAAGTCAACAATCATAATTTGTGTTTTCAACTACAAGAAATTACAAGTAAGTTCGCATTAGATTTTTTGTGGAATTAAAATTAGATATGTAAATTATTTTTTTCATTAAATCATTAAAAAAAAATATCTGAATCTGAATATTGTGAATTTGAAGTTAATATTGACTGGTTTTTAGACTAAAGAAGAATTTGAAAGTCAAATTCTTAATTTAGATCTCAGGGAATTTGTTGGTTAGAATAATTGGTTATTTAAATTATCCCATGAACTAGAAATTCTTTTTAAAATTAACCGAAAAGGATCCAAATATATGACTTTCAACATTGGTGTCTTTTATAAACGTAACACAAAGAATTACCCTTTACATCGAACAGATGCTTCTAGCATCTGAAAATAGGTACCCACTAATGAACACTATGCTCTTTCCAGAAATGAAATTCCTGCTGACTGTTGCTGCCGTCATCGCCGTGGCCGTCGCTGTGCCCACACAGCGCGGACTAGTGGCCCCCGGACCTGCTGGCCCTGCCCCGGCCCCTGAAGACTCCTTCGAGCCCATTGCCATCGGACCTGCCATCATCGACGGTTTCGAACCCATCGCTGTTGGACCCGCCATCGTTGACGGTTTTGAACCCATCGCTGTTGGACCCGCTATTGTTGACGGTTTTGAACCCATTGCTGTTGGACCCGCTATCGTTGATTTCCCCGTCTCCGACGTCGTTCCTTCTCCCGTGGCTATTGTTGAAGGCACCCCCACCGAGGTTGCTACTGGCACTCCCCTGGTCCAGATCATCCTGAACATTAACCAGGCTAGCCCTGTCTCCGTTGGACCCGCTGTCACCCCCGTTGAGATCAAGCCTGAACCCGTCCACGTTGTGGACGCCGCCGCTGAGCCCATCCACATCGTGGACTCCGCTCCTGAACCCGTCCAGGTTGTAGAGACCGCTCCTGAACCCGTCCAGGTTGTAGAGACCGCTCCTGAGCCCGTCCAGGTCGTCGAGGTCGCCCCCGTCCCCGCTGAGCCCGTCCAGATCGGAGTCCCCGTCCTCCCCGAGGCCGCTGTCATCCTCCCTGAGGAACTCAACTAAACAACTAAACAACGCACCTCTGCTATAGTACTACTGAAATATTATGTAAATTAATGAAGAAACGTCATATAAATTTCAAATTATATTTTGCTAATGTTCATAAAAACTATATCATGTATTTACCAATTAATAACTGAATAAACATATCAGATCTGAATCAATAATATATTGTTTAATTTTGTAAAGACTACAGTAAACACCACGATTTCATAAGAAAATCTCTCCTTTACCTCATAATCAACTACGACAAAAAAAAAACAACACTGAAAAAGTATGAAACAAGATTTTCAGCATACTGAAATAAACATTTTAACTGGAAAAACAAGAACAGAACAAAAAGAAAAGCCGTAGTTATACGTTATACATTCAGTCAAAAAAGTTTCGGGAATGGATGATTCGTTTATGGTTCCAAATTCAAATTTTAGATTTTTTTTGTTGTTGCTAGATTGGCACAACAGTTTTCCATTTTGGCGCGGAGTTTGAGTTGCATCTGTTATTTATATTAAATACAGTGCTGTTTTTAGGGTTCCGTAGCCAAATGGCAAAAAACGGAACCCTTATAGATTCGTCATGTCTGTCTGTCTGTCTGTCTGTCTGTCTGTCTGTCTGTCTGTCTGTCTGTCTGTCTGTCTGTCTGTCTGTCTGTCTGTCTGTCTGTCTGTCTGTCCGTCCGTCCGTATGTCACAGCCACTTTTTTCCGAAACTATAAGAGCTATACTGTTGAAACTTTGTAAGTAGATGTATTCTGTGAACCGCATTAAGATTTTCACACAAAAATAGAAAAAAAGCAATAAATTTTGGGGGTCCCCATACATAGAACTGAAACTCAAAAATTTTTTTTTCATCTAACCCATTCGTGTGGGGTATCTATGGATAGGTCTTCAAAAATGATACTGAGGTTTCTAATATCATTTTTTTCTAAACTGAATAGTTTGCGCAAGAGACACTTCCAAAGTGGTAAAATGTGTGTCCCCCCCCCTGTAACTTCTAAGATAAGAGAATGATAAAACTAAAAAAAATATATGATGTACATTACTATAAAAACTACCAACGAAAATTGGTTTGAACGAAATCCAGTAAGTAGTTTTTTTTTAATGCGTCATAAACCGAAAAAAATACACTATTATTAAAACATCGATCAAAGTTACAATACATTACAAGAACTTTTATATTATGTTACTTGCTGCTACGGAACCCTTCATGGGCGAGTCCGACTCGCACTTGGCCGGTTTTTTGTTATATCATATCTAATGTGTATTGCGAATTTCAAAATGGACAAAAACATCGAACAAAGAGTTTGTCTTAAATTTTGCATCGCCATTCGTGTTCGGAGTCACTGAAAATGTTACAGAAGGCTTACGGTGAATCAACTTTATCAAAAACACGTGCTTATGAGTCGTACAAAGCATTCAAAAGCGGTCGAGATGTGATGGAAGATTTGCCTAAAAGTGTTTTTAATCTGGCTCAAAAACTTAGCCCTTTTATGGCATAGCCATCCAATAGGGTAAGATGAATTGAGATGGTTGTATTGATACCGTTGCCACGTAGGACACCACGTTGGAGCCCACTGCGCCGCGGAGGTGGACCACAGTGACCACTGCTACCAGTGTGGTCAGCCCGGTCACTAGGCCCCCCCGCCAAGGCCAAGGGAAAGGCCCGGAGACCCATCCCCGCGGACGCGTTCACCGCTGCAGTCGCCAAGTTGGCCGCCGCCGCTGTAGCCGCCGCAACCACCGCTGCAATGCCCTCATGTAGGGCTCGGGAGGAGATAATGGACTCAACGCGAACGGCCCCATTACGTCTCTTCCAGGCGAAAATCAACCATTGCGCCGCCGCTTATGATCTGTTGCTCCAGAGCGTGGCGCAGTGGTCGATCAACATCGCCGTAGTCTCCGAGCCATTTATGTCCTGCCCAGAGGAGACTGGGTCCAGGACCTGGACGGCTCAGTGACTCTTATTTCGTCGGTAACCGCGGTATCCCGCCCCTCGAGGCCGTCACGGAGGGACGGGGTTGCATGGCAGCAGAGTTTAGAGACTTTGCAGTGGTCGGCCTCTACCTACCCCCAAGCAGATCTCTCGGCTATCTCCACATCTTCCTCATGGAGTTAAATGCCGTCGTCACTGGGTTTGGTACCCTCCCCGAGGTCGTCTGCGGGGACTTCAATGCCTGGAACTTGGCTTGGGGTTCCCGGTACACGAACCAGCGGGGTCGGATGGTGCAGGGCTGGACTCTGGAGCTGGACGTGGTCGTCCTGTACCAGGTTTTGTCTGAGTGAATCAGTGGTGGACATTTCGTTCACCAGTTTTGCTCTGTCGCCGCATGTCGTCGACTGGCGTGTTATGGAGAAAGTGGAGACGTACTCAAACTACCGGTATATCCGGTTTGACGTCTCCACTCAAACCTCGGCCGTGCCGGTCTGACAGAGTCCTGGTGATCCGCAGTGGGCGTTGAAGCAGATGGACCGGGGGCTCCTCCTGGAAGTCGCGGCGGTACAGTCCTGGGTGCAAGCACCGGACAGGCCTGTCGACATCGACGTCCAGGCGGAATGGTTCCGGGAGGCCATATCGAAAATCTGCGACGCGGCAATGCTCGAGTCCATCCAGGACGTGCTAAGCGCTAGTTGTACTGGTGGTCGCCGAAGATTGCGGCACTGCGCAAAGCGTGCAATCACGGGCGACGCCGGTACGCCAGACACTGCAGGCACCGCATCCGCCCACTGTATGGAGGCCAGAGAGGCCGGGCTACACGAGGGATACAGAGCGGCGAAGCGCACCCTCCGAGGGGAGATAAAGCGGGCCAAGCTCGAGGCCCGCAACGTTTGGCTGGGGACTCCGAACGCAGACCCGTGGGGGCGCCCGTACAAGATGGTACTCTCCCTCGCCCAAAGCTCCGCCACCAGCGGTGTCTGACGCAAACCGCAATAGCGACGACGACGACTATGCTCCAGAGGTGACCGAAGTAGAGATGAGAACATGATGTGCCAAAAATACAGCTCCAGGACCCGAAGGCTTGCCTGGGAAAGTCTGGGTCCTGGCCATGGAGGCAATGACCCGGTGACTTTCTGTGTAGCATTTTTTAAATAATGTTATCTACTGTCTTAGCTGGTCATTTTGCGTTCCGCCCAGTCACAATGGCCCCAGCATCGCCCGTTCCACCAGATCCAGTGCACAAAGATGACCGCACAGAAAAGTGATCCCTAAAAGCATCAGCAATATTCTTGTAATACCACCGACACTCACTGGGAATCTAGCCCTCACATTCATTTTATTTGAGTTTTTAGTAGCATGATTAGAAGCAAGGAGATCCATTTTAAGCTATTCATGTCTGTTCTGACAGCACTTGAGTTTTTGGTCTTAAAATGTCTCCTAGCCTGTGACATATCAGAATATACTCGACCACTTTTTGGGCGACCAGCCAATCACTGCACTTGGAACTTAATAAGCCGCGCCTCACGGTGAGCGTCGGCGACATATTTGTTCCACCCAGTCACATAGCCACGCCATATCAGCCTAGTGGGGAATTTTTGAAAAATAAGTAACAATCCCCACCAGATATTGTTAATATAAAAGAAAAGTGTGTTAATCAGCATAATTACAAAATTAAGACAATTTGTTATGAAAGTCTGGTCTTTTACCAAAAGAGATCGCCCAGCCGTTTTGGTATTGAGCAACATATTGATATAGCAAACTAGTGCGCATTTAAACTACCTATTTATCAAAAATAGCTAATACCACAAGAATCTGCCCCTCTAGCCAAGTTACAACTCGAGTTGACCACGCCCCCGATTCTTCTTTTCTGACCACGTGAGACGTGACTGAGCGTTGAAATTACGTCATTCCAGTACATTTGAAGTTTTATAATAGCGTTAACTTGGCTAGGGTACTGGGTACTGGTGTAGTTCTTTGCGTCATAATAGCAATCGTCTGTGATACCAGGCACTAACTGTACCCATGTGACTGTCTCTGCTTCTTTATACTACGAACTTAAAGATAGGTTACAGGGGAATATTAACTTATTAGGAAAAAAAAACTTTATTAACTTATACTTTATTTAGTATTCAGCATGTGTTAGATCATCTGAAAGGTGTTTTTGACTCCTCAGCAATCAGGAAATTAGTTGAGCTGCTCGGGAAGGACGACGGCGGCCTCGGGGAGGATGGGGACTCCGATCTGAACAGGCTCAACGGGGGCGGGGGCGACCTCGACGACCTCGACGGGCGTAGCAGGGACCTCACCGACGGGTTCGGGCCTGGGGATGATGGAGGGAACGGGCTCGGGCCTGGGGACGAAGGAGGCAACGGGCTCGGGCCTGGGAATGACGGAGGGAACGGGCTCGGGCTTGACAACTACGGGTTTGACGGGGATAGCGTCAAGAGTGGCCTTGATAACATTCACGATGATCTGGACTAGGGGAGAGGAACCGGCGGGTATGTCGCCGACAACGACGGGGGAAGGAGCAACAGGGCCAGGAACAACGGGGCTGATGACAGCACCTGCATCAGGCTGGGGAGGAACGAGAGCGGGGCCGACGGAGATGGGTTCGGGCTCAGCGACAACTTCTTCGGGGATGATAGCGGGTCCGACAGCGATGGGGTTGACAGCTGCGATGATGGCTCCGAGCTGTGCCTCGAGGAGAGCGGCGGTGGCGGGGTCAGTGCTGGGGCTGTTGATGGCGGCGATGATGGCCTCGAGGTGGGCGAGGTCAGAGTCCACGGGCTTGCTCAGAGGGACGGCGACGGTGAGGGCCACGAGAGCAGCGAAGCCAATGAAGAATTTCATTTTTGCTGGGTTTTTGGGACTGAAATGCAAAATAAGCACTTATTATCACATTACTTTAAACACAACCTCTTTAGAAGTTCCTGGCCAAAAAGAAACTAACACTGATAGTCTCGAAAATCTCTTCGAACAAAAACACAAGAATTTGCGATGCGGACTTACAAATGATAATTTACTATCTATTTGCAATATTTACTATGAGATTATTTAAATTATTATAATTTAAAAAAATCTTTAACTTACCTTTGTCGATTGCACGATCAAGAAGATTCTATAACAATCATGCCTTTCTGTTTTTAAACTAGACATTTTATACTAAAATGTTATCATATCAGACAAACTTTACTAAAATCATATTATTAGTTTATGCTCCTAATAAATTGATAATTCGATGCGCCATATAATTAGGATTCTGTACGTACAAATGAAAAAGCAGAACCTTTATAGGTAGTATCACTTGAGTCTGTCTGTTTGTCCCTCTGTCAAAGGCAATTTGCTTATCTACTGGACCGATGGTACACATATCAACCATTTTTGGGAAGTATATTGGGAGCGACAATTTGCAGGAACGGTTCTTCTCCACATTTAAAAACCTCTTTACCTAAAGAGGTTAAACTGGCATACCTATGCTATATATCATTCTATAAACAATATAACTTATAAGTCACATTACTACTTATCTAATATAAAATAGTTGCTATTACCATATTTTCATAACCACTTTTTAATAATAATAGTACTTAGAGAAATCCTATTCGTATAAAAAACTGTCTGTCTAATAATTTAAACGACTTGGTTAATTTAATAAGATAAAATAAAATCTGATGTAGTCAACACTGGTTCAATAATCTAGGTTGATAAAGAGATCTTGATCATTGTTTACTAATAGACCTTATAAAATGTATCGTATATGAGCATTTTTTATTAAATATTTTTAAAAAATCACAAGTCTTTAAAAGCCGCATTCTTTCGGAACCCTCCGCGTGTGACTCTGACTCGAACTTTGCCAGATTTTTTATATTCATTCGCCATACGATCAGGAGATCTTCGTAATATATGAGACGGTCAAACCAAGGTCAGGTGCTCAATTTTATGATGGCATTCGTCATAAAATCGAGCACCTGACTTGGTGATATATATATTATATATGTACAAAAATGTGACTACTCGTATTTACATCCCACTCACAGAAAAAGCCCTATTACTACTGCTTTTTTTAAGACCTGGAAAATCATTTAATGACTTCTCCAGCTCTAGTGCGGAGCGGGACTGTGTGTCGGACTTTTACTGACTAAAACCACACCTATGTTCCTTCAGTTGCCCTTTCAGAAGTCGACTCATAGCCCCACATAGGCACACCTCCACCGTATACTTCACCGTGTCCTCCGGGTGATCCTCACAATGGTGACACTCGGGCGTTTTTTTAACCTAGAACCAGATGCAGGAACCTCCTGAACTTACCAATGAGGACCTACATCATGCGGAAGTCTCCAGCCACGCACGGACTACTTCACTTTTGGTAGGAAAAATCCGGAAAACAGTTTCTTAACATATAAAATTACGGGAAAGTTTAAAAAAAGATGATTAGTTAAGAACCCTTTGCGCTCGAGTTCGACTCGCACTTGGCCGGATATATAATATGTTGTTATAGCAGCAATAGTATAAAAAATAAGCTGCAGTAATTACAGAGGAAAGTCAATAAGCCTTTATGACCGATAGAGAGAGTTCAATATGGATCAGAATATTGGGCTGTACAAAAAAGCGGCGCGGCCATGCATTGCTTTTAAACGGAGCATAATTAAATAGAAGTCCTGTTTTACTAACCACTGATACGATTTAGAAAAAATGCCAGCCAGGCGCATTACTTTGTGTTATTTACCCACGAACTACAGAATTTATTGGTTAAACCTACTTACTGGTTAAACATTAACAACTTTCTAAATTACTAACTAATCTACGCTTATGCGATTATAATTATCACTGTGTTTTACAAATTCCATCGTAATGTTGACGCAGTCGTTATTATATTCTTGTGACGCCGCATCCGAGCAGTCGACACGGCACCAAAAAAAAAATTTGTGGAGATGAGAATGTTGAAATGGATGTGTGAAGAGACGAGGATGGATTAAGTGAGAAATGATTAGGTATATTAATTAGAGAAAGTATAAAAAGGGGGCATCAGTGACTGAAAAGTTAAAAGGGAATCGATTGTCATGTAAAGAGGAGATTATGAGATATGAGTATATTTACACGTGGATTTTTACTTTTCAGACTAAATACCCCGCCAAAATTAAATTCTTCGTTGCCTTCGCTGTCCTCGTGGCCCTCACAATCGCCGTCCCTCTGGACAAGACCGTGGACTCGGACTCCCTCCTCGAGTCCATCATCGCCGCTATCAACAGCCCTAGAACTGACCCCGCCACCGTCGCTCTCTTCGAGGAACAGCTTGCAGGCAGCGTCGCAGTCCTCAACCCCATCGACGTCGGACCCGCTAACATCCCCAAAGAAATCGTCGGTGAGCCCGAACTTATCTCCGTTGGACCCGCTATCGTTCCCGAAGATATCGTCATTAACCCCGAACTCATCAACATTGGACCCGCTCTCGTTCCCCCCCCCCCCCGCCAGAAGATGGTATTGTCGTTGAACCCGTTGTTCCTTTCCCGTCGTCGTTGGTGATATTCCCACCGGTGCTTGCCGGTGCCATTACATACAAAACACTGTTTTTCTAAGATTAATTCAATGTTCAATTGTTTCGAAGAAAAACTTGAATGTTCTGAAGGATTCAAAGATTAGGTACTGTTGTGTCCCTTTTTTTGAGTGCTAAAGGTACCTTGTTACTATTAAATTGAGCTAACTAGCCAACTGTACTTTTATGTTTTCTTATTATAGGTACCTAGTTTAAATCGACTGAGTCCTCTACTATAATATTAGCACCCACTTTTTCTAATTGCGGTTGTACTATTTTGACTGACTTGACCTTAACGCATTCATTGTCATACAGCGTGGCAATGGCAGAATCAAAGTATTTAATAAAAATAATAATAATTTATTTAACAAACACAGTTTCACATTATTGCGTTACATCATGACCATAGAAATATAAAATCTATGATCATGACACATTAAAACTAAGTTAGCAATGGGTCCCAAACTAGGCGCAGCCCGTATCTTGGTGACCCAAACATTACACCAAGTTTGTTACAATATGGCTTGCTAGCGCTACGTGGCAAATTAATGTAACAAAGACAATAGAGACAATAAAACACATAAAATAAAAGCAGCCCATTAAGAAAAATAATGCGTGGAAAATGTGAAATAAAGTTTTAGTAATTATTTAAAACAGTTATTGAAAGTGAGTAGGTGTGAAGTGTAAGTGAAGGTGTGTGTTTTATGCGTGTGTGTGCAGGCATCAGCTTGGACAACGTAGTAAGCTTTCAGTTTCCTCATAAGTCCAGTCCAACAACCATTTCTTTAATTTAAATTTTGCTTCCGAGTACTTACGCGGGATTGTGAATGTTTTACTAACAGTATTGAACACTCGTATAGGCAGATGAGTATTCAAAAAAATTACAAGCACTTTTTAAATTGTCAAGACAGTCAGAAAAGTGATGCTAATTGCACTTTCCAAAGAGTAGATGACTATGTAACGAACAAGAAGCTCCACGGTCATACAAATCATGTTATGTATAGCAAATATCTCTATTACATACTATAGAACATTTTTAGTTTATGCGAAACTTGAATAATTATAGTTTGTTCAGAATCGCATGTTGCTAAAAGAGTTATGAATTTACATATGGATGGAGAGGGAGAAGGGTTCCCAAGGAAAAGAGGATGGATTGTGTGAGAAGCGATATGAAAGAAAAGGGAGTTAGTGATAGCGTGACGAATAACAGGATAGAATGGAAGAAAAAAACGTGTTGCGCCGACCCCAAATAAGACGGGACAAGGGCAGGAAGAAGAAGAGTAACTGAATGGATTCCAATAGTTTTTACACCATGTTATATTTTTTCCCAAAAAATATATTAAAAAGGTCACCAGTTGGACACCACCGACACTATGTACAACACAAGTCACGGCAGGTCATAGCGGGCATTCGGCGCCTGCGCACCGCTACGTGCAAGTGCAAATACGAGTATTAGACACGTGTTACCAGTTTCGCCTAGATTAATACTAATGTTGATGCATACAAAATCATGTTAAAATTAATCTACACTAATATAAAAAATAGGTCAAGTTTGTTTTTTTGTTTGTAGGAGATAGGCTGAATAGTAGGTCCGATTGCAAAAAAAAATCACCAATAGAAAGCTGCTTTATTCCTGAGTAGCATAAGCTATAATTTATGTAAGCGAAAGAAGTCGCGGGCAAAGCCTAGTCTTCAATACTTCAGTATCATTAAAATTGATATCATCTTTCACAATTAATATAATATCTAAAAATACAGTAATAATCGCATTAGGATCATTATATATTCTTCTTCAATAAGTTGATCGATTATGCGTGTGTAGGAAATCTGAGGCTTATAATAATTTTAAAAAGAAAAAGCAAGGATATTATCTAATTTCCCTAATCCTCTTCTTATACTGGCTTAAAACATAATTGACTGATGACCAAGCTGATTACTACCCTTTTTTTATGCTGGGAAAAAATCATGCATTGACATCCCCCGCCCTTAGGCGGAGCGGGAGATAGTGTCAGACTCTTACTGACTAAAAGACCCACCCCGTTCCTTCTAGCCTTCATACCGGGGCTCGAGCGCCCTTTCGGATAACTCTGGCCCCAGTAGGCTTCGACCCGGCTGGGCCCCTGCTGTTGCTGACAACTCCTTGAGGCGCGCGGGAACAGTGCGCGCCGTCGACGACTTGGGCTTGGTCCGGACAGTTACCGGACGGCCGGACAGTGAGCTACCCATTGCTCACTGTCCGCAAGCCCGCGTCTACGTTGGCCGGAAATCGGGATCAGAATCCCGGCGACGGCGGCGGCGATAACGCCGTTGCCTGATGCGTTCGGCCTCCTCCTTTGCGAGCATTACTGCTTCGCAGAAGTCGGCGACCGCCTGCCACTCCTCCTCGCTCTGGACCATGGCCTCAACCAAGGCCCGGCGCGAGAGGTCTCCGCCGCCGATCGCCCCCACGAGGGCACGGCGATGCTCCGCCCAAGCAGGGCACACCTCGTCTGTGCTCCACCGTGTCCTCCGGGCGTTCCGCACAGTGGCGACACCCGGGTGATGACTACCCTTGCTACTAACAAAGGAAAAAACAAAATGTACTAAATGCATAACTTTTTAGGATTCCGAATCTAAATCGGTAAAAACGGAACTCACTATAGGATCACTTTGTTGTCCGTCTGTCCACCTGTCTATCTGTCAAGATCCTCCCCCCTCCCCCGGTGTGGGAAAACAACAGATAACTCCTCCCGGTCTGGATCCAGCAAAAGGAAGTGATGTGAGAAGACTTATACAGGCTAAAACCCACCTGCAATGCAATCCAAATAAAAATGGGATCGATTACCATGTTGTGACGTCACGTCATACTGTCAAATCGCAAAAAATTGGTCAAAATTGAAGAACTCAGAGCTTTTTTTTTTTTTTAATAGCCAGTACTGTCCCACTGCTGGGTAAAGGCCTCCCCCAAGTCCTTCCAGACATTCTTCTCTCGCGCCGTCTCTAACCAGTTCTCGTGATACGCGTCTAGATCATCTCGCCACCTCTTTCTAGGGCGACCTCGATGGCGCTTACCGTTTACAGGAACCCACCGGGTGGCGAGAGATTAAATTTAAAAAACGTCTGGTTTTGCTCACCCTATTATTTATTCGTTTTGACAGTTTGACGTGACGTCACAACATGGCAATCGATCCTATTCTTATTTGGAACAAAAGAAATTAAGGCTTATAGTTCCTTGAACCATCTGACCGAAATTATGTGGACGCAAATCTGTGCATTTATTTGCGACCAGCAACGCCCGGAAAGCGCTTTAAATCCATTTTCTTTGCGAAATATTGATTGATTTACACATGCAATGTTCACTTTGAAGAATATTTAACCACCAATTTTTATGTGTAAAAATGTTTGTAAAGGTGGACCTTTACAAACATTTTTACACATAAAATTTAAAAAAAAACAGCTTGGAAGCTGTTTCGAAGGAGTAGGGAAAAGTTGCAAAAAGTTGCGAAATTGCTAAATATTTTTTTTTGACTAAAGTATTAATAGTTAGCAAGAAAAAATCAAATGTTGATAATGTTATTCATGAATCTTTAATAAACATATATTTTTTTCAAGGCTTCAGAAAGTCGCTGTTTTATGGCACTTGGGCCTTAAGGCACGTATTAATAAAAAAATAAATAAAAAAATTCAAACAACAACCGTGCGATATCATTTGATCCCCGATTATACGAAGTTAGAAGCTCAAGATCATGGCTAATTAATAGACACATAAGTACAAAATCTCAGTTACCACAGTGATTTGGGCTTGACCTTGGGCTTGTGAATCTCGTTTATTAATACATCAGGACCTCGAGCTTGATATCAAGTACGAGTTCTTGGGCTGAGGAACGTTTATTGATACGGGCCTGAATATATTTTGTTTGGAACGCATTGTATGCTCCTTGCGTTAACATTTGCCTTCCAAGTTCGCGATGACTCTTTTGAACCATCCCGCTGCCATTTCTCTTCTTAGCGTGTGAATAGGTAAGTATTTTTGTTTTCTGGTGAAATTCCTTGCCTGGCAGTAACTAGCCTGCAGCTCTGACACTCTGTGTTAGTTCACAATCAATTCAATTCAAATATGGCACATTGACACCTATAAAACGTCAGAAGCTAGAAGTTTGTTCTTTTCTTTAAAGAAGAACCGCTAAGAATCTTCATTGTTAATCTTTTAAAAAATCTCGGTAATACCTTTTCTGTACCTATCTATGAGACTAGAATGAAAGTGATGTATTTGCTTTTTTGCTATTTCATTTTTACTAGGTACTAAGTAATATTAAGGTAAGTTGCTGAGTAATTATCACAGAACAGCTGATGATAGAAGTTAGAGTGGCCTTGTGGGCGGGGCAGACGTGCCACAAAGTAGGGCAATGCTCATAGTTCAACTAGGTACCAAAAGCAAACTTGCGAACTAAGTGTGCGTGGTCTTTTAGTTCAGTAATGCGCGTTAGTATTGGTTTATTGCCTGTAGTGGAGTTAAAGGGTGTGAGACAAGCGGCAACACTCATTCTAGTACAAATCGAAAAGTATTTCCGTTCTAACCTCTTTCATCTTTTCTGTTGGGTAGGTATTATCTTAATAACAATGAAACATACATTTTGATAACTTAAACTTTTATTAAGTCTTCAGCACGTGCTAGATCATTTGAAAGGTGTTGAGTCCTTAGCAACCAGGAACTTAGTTGAGCTGTTCGGGGAGGATGACGGCGGCCTCGGGAAGGATGGGGACTCCGATCTGGACGGGCTCAACGGGGACGGGGGCGACCTCGACGACCTGGACGGGTTCGGGGGCGACCTCGACGACCTGGACGGGCTCGGGAGCGGTCTCTACAACCTGGACGGGTTCAGGAGCGGTCTCAACGACGTGGATGGGTTCAGGGGCAACCTCAATGGGGATCGTAGCGATGGGCTCGGGCCTGACAATGGGTTTAACGGGGACAGCCTCGGCCTTGTTGACGTTTACGATGATCTGGACCAGGGGAGAAGCACCCACGGGAATATCACCAACGACGACAGGGGAAGGAACAACGGGTCCAACGACAACACCACCATCAGGCTTGGGGGGAATGAGAGCGGGTCCAATGGCGATGGGTTCGGGGTTAACGACGATATCTTCGGGGACGATAGCGGGTCCAACGGAGATGGGTTCGGGCTCACCGACGATTTCTTCGGGGATGATAGCGGGTCCAACGTCGATGGGGTTGAGGACTGCGACGATGCCTGCAAGCTGTTCCTCGAGGAGAGCGGCGGTGGCGGGGTCAGTGCTGGGGCTGTTGATCGCGGCGATGATGGAGTCCAGGAGAGAGTCCGAGTTCACGGGCTTGCTCAGAGGGACGGCGACGGTGAGGGCCACGAGGGCAGCGAAAGCAACGAAGAATTTCATTTTGACACGGTTTTTGATCTGAAAAGTGAAACAAACACTTATAATTCTAAATTCAACAATGTTGATTACACAGTCATAGGATCACTGTAACTCTCGAGGGAAGCAAAGCAGGAGTTGTGGACGATTTTAAATAATGAAGAAGATGATACCGCATTTAGCGATAGAGATAAAGGGGCGTATACAACCTGCACAAATAATTAAAAGAAATTCCTTAGATAAACCTAGTAAACACTGATCGTCTCGGGGCTCGAACCAAGGAAACCAGCACAAGATATCCGCAAAACCAACAATGCTAACATAGATTAATCATTTTTTTAATTTTATTAATTAGTTTTTATACCATATTATATTCTTTTCCAAAAATATTTAAAAAGGTCACAAATTGGATACCGCTGACACTAACTACATCACAGATTACAGCAGATCATAGCGGTCATTAGGCGCCATCAAATAGCTGAGGGCAAACGCAAAACCACCCCTCAGTCGCCTGGATGGCCCGGTGACTATGTATTTTTGCTGACATAACAAGCTTATAACTTTGTGATTTTTCATGATACAGTTATGAAATTTTGTACTTTACATAAAAATACTAAACACGTGTTTCGGGTATCGCATGTATTAAATTTAATGTAAGTTCTGGAGTGGCGACCGCGCACCAGAAAACGCAGCGTTGGAAGGCCTCCTACAAGGTGGTCCGATGACTGGTAAAGGTTGCGGGAATCCGATGGATGCAGAACGCACAGGATCGTACATTGTGGCGACGCTTGGAGGAGGCCTATGTCCAACAGTGGATGTCTGTCGGCTGAGATGATGATGAAAACTAATGTTGTACAATAAACATTATATTAAAAGGAATTTCAACTCACCTTTGTAGATTGTTTGCTCAAGAAGATGCTATAACAATCGTGCTCTTCTGTTTCTAACTTCACGTTTTATACTAAAGTGTTATCATATCAGAGGAAGCGAAATTATTCGTTTATGGTCCAAATAAATTGATAATGTGATGTGCCATTTAATTTTATTATGATCGTAATACGGTATTAATAACTTACTTACATTATTACGTCTAAATATTCACATCTTTATATGGTGTAGGTAAAACAAAGTCCCTTTCCGTGTCTATCTATTCTTTAACTCCTCCTAATACAATTGCCATCACGGATCTTGAGCGCTGGCTTCAAGTTGCGCAGAAGTCAAATATTCGGTCTCTTTAGTGGTGCGAAGTGAGACGCGGGGGCGGGGAGTGCCGGGAAATGTCATAGACGTCACTCCTGATTCGTTCCCTGCGTTGCTGCATGTATCTAACAACGAAGACGATTAGCTCACCAATGTATGGAATGCGTAAAGCGATCCCCACTCTGACGCCGAGCGCTCAAGATCCGTTTCGGCAATTGTACCTGCAACGCATTACTCACAGAACAAATGGTTGAAGGGCCGAATGGTTCTGGTGTTTTTTGGAACGCCTCCCACAAAGATGACCTGGTGAGGGTCGCGGTATTCCGATAGTATCGTCGACCACATCATCGCTTACCATCAGGTGAGATAGTGGTCAAACGCAAGCCTATCATTAAGAAAAAAAAAAAGTATGAGACCGCACAGGACCGGTCGTTGCGGCGATACTTTTTTATATTATTTTGGAAATTGGGGGTCGCTGAGCCTACCTTATCCTGCTACACCCTTTGCAGTTACTAAAGCGTCATGGGGACCTATTGGCTTGTGAAGATTAAGTTTTAAAACGAAGAAAGTCTATGACTAGTTTACAACATTGATTTGATTTCAAAAATGTAAAAAAGCTTCACTTCGAAATACTAGAGTGCGATTAATTTTTTTATTTATTTTAAAGGTAATCCTTTCGGGATAAAAACCTATAAATCTGATGGTTTTCATGGGGCGACGCAGCTAGCTAAAACCGTCGATAAGTAGAAATTTTTCAACGTTCCTGACAAAATCACCATAGCAACCTCTGGTATTATATTGCTCTTATCAACGAAATATTAACAGGAACGTTACAATCTAACTTTATGACTCGCCTATAGATTTGCTTATGCCACGCTCAAATTGTCAGATTATTGAAATATACACTTTTCTGCATGCACTTAACTTATCTTAATTTGACGCGCTCGACTTTGTCCAATTTATTTTTACTAATTTGACGGGATGTCTTCAACGAACCCCACTATATTAAGGCTTCATATTATGTGGTAGGGGTACAATACAAAGTGCAACTTCAGCAGAGCGAGTTCAATGACCTGTAGTTAATAGTCGGCGTTGGGTAAAAAGTACCTACAGGTCATAGAACTCGCTCAGCTGAGAAATTCATTTCGTACATGCGTAAATTATTACGAGTTTTAATTTTATCTTAACAAATCGATAGTGTTTCATGTACCGGATCGACCCTCCACGGGATTAAAACGATTAAAATTTAAGGGTCTATATAAAAATCGCAGTGTCATATCTGTATTTTATCTGAAAACTACATTGGTCATAACTAGTTATTTCTTGCAAACTGTCTGCAGATTATTCTATCTATAGTTCTAGACAAAAAAAACGCTAGAAATGTTTGTCATTCAAAAAAAGCCCCTGAATTCTAGACGTTATCACGTAAAAACAGGTGTTTATCTATTTTGCCTACTTACTGCATTGCATACAATAAACTGATTAGTGTTATGGCCACAAATTAAATACTATAGGTATCTTTTTTTAGCGTTCCGTACCTCAAAAGAAAAATCGGAAACCTCATAGGATCACTTTGTTATCCGTCTGTCCGTCTGTCAAGGCCCTTTATCTCGGGAACGCGTGAAGGTATCGAGTCGAAATAAAAGCAATACGAGTATACTTAGGGTGAGCTGCACCATTTAACTATAACGATAACCAGCCGTGAAACGGCCTCGTATTGGTCAACTCGACGATTTGACAGCTGTTAACGGCTTTGTTATCGTTATAGTTAAATGGTGCAACTCAACCTTAGTTCTGCAGTCCCTTGAAGCTGTGATAAAAATCAAACTTCTAAGTTAACAAAAAAAAAGATACAGTGGTTTAAGCCGCAAAAAAAACGTATATTATTTCGAGTTTCAGACGAATCCAAATTCATAGGGAAAATTCATTCCCGTTGATCTAAAACCCTGAAAGTTGGCATTAAACAAGGCTTCGTAGAACAAGTATAGAAAGCAATCTGGAAACTGTAAAGTATCTAGTTATATCGCGCTTTCCTGTAGGTCTAGTGATTAGTGACCCTGACTGCTATGCCGGAGGTCGTGGGTTCGATTTTCACCCAGGACAAATGTTTGTGTGATGAGCATATAATCATTTGTCTGGGTGTAATTTTTCTATAATATGTATGTATTTAGAAATATATAAGTTTATTAGTTGTCTAGTACCCGATAACATCATTTAAGCTCTGCTTAGCTTGGGAGTAGACAGCGTTATGTGATAGTTGTAGAATATTATTATTAACCCAAAAACAAACTTTTTTGCGATTCGGAAAAAAAATTGGTAACTCAATTCGGGACTAGAACGATTTTCATAGGTAAGTTTGTACGGAACCCTCAATGCGTGAGTCCGACTCGCACTTGCTCAGTTTTTTTTTACTATTGATAGGCTTGCGCTTGAGCACTATCTTACCTGATCGTAAGCAATGATGTGGTCGACGATGGAGCTCGATTGCTTAGAAATAGGTAACCTATTCACTCTTGACCTTAAACCTAAACTTTCTTGCCTGATAGCTACCACCTAGGGATCCCTAGGTTATCAGGCAACACAGACGCTGGCAGAGAATTCCACTCCTTAGCAATACGCACAATTAATGTATTCGCATAGCGTTTTGTACGTATGAGATATCAACCATCTACAATTGCCGAAACGAGTCACGAAAGTCAGAGTTGGGATCGCTTTGCGCATTCCATACATTGGCAGTCGTCTTCGTTGTTAGATACATGCAGCAACGCAGGCAACGAATCAGGAGTGACGTCTATGACGCGATGGCGCGGCGAGCCAATCAGACACTCCCCGCCCCCGCGTCTCACTTCGCGCCACTAAAGAGACCGAATATTTGACTTCTGCGCAACTTGAAGCCAGCGCTCAAGATCCGTGACGGCAATTGTACCGGTGGCGCAACGGCGCGCGGCGTAGGTAGGTACGTCAAAAAAATGCTTAACATAATCAGCCTTATAATATTTCCACATATTCAGGCCTCCTCTCTAGGAGAGAGAATGGGCCGTAATAGACCAAGCGGGCCCAATGCAGGTAGGTACTATGTCACATGTTTTGGTTCCACGATGTTTTCCTTCACGGTTTTGAGAGCAGTGATGTTGAAATAAATTACCTACACAAAGTAAAGCGCCTGCCTGGGAATGAACCTACAACGTACTACACGTAAGTCGGAGCCACTGGGCCACTACTGTCATCATTTTTTTTGTTCGATGGGAAAAATCATCTTATGACAACCCCCGCTCTTGGGTGGAGTGGGAGATGGTGTCAGACTCTTACTGACTAAAAAACCCATCCCGTTCCTTCTAGCCTTCCTATTGTCATCATCATCATCAGCCTTTTTAATGTGGGGAACTGTTGAGACTCTCTAGGAAAGGGAATGGGCCGTAATCCACCACTCGGGCCCAGTGCGGGTTGGTGGATGTGACATCCACCAACCCGCACTGGTCTTCGAATTTTTGGTTCTAGGACATGCCGGTTTCCTCACGATGTTTTCCTTCACCGTTTTGAGA
Source organism: Mythimna albipuncta (assembly GCA_929112965.1). Taxonomy (NCBI): domain Eukaryota; kingdom Metazoa; phylum Arthropoda; class Insecta; order Lepidoptera; family Noctuidae; genus Mythimna; species Mythimna albipuncta. Next base: position 6,924,106 of record OV815974.1, on the reverse strand, counting down.
GCAGTACCACCTCGGCCACTACTGTAAATAGAGATATAATGATTTATTATTTGTTTCAACTAATAGATTAGAAATAATGTACATTATTATTATAGAGGTGAAGTTTGTTTTTCTGTTTTATGATTTACTAGCTTTTACCCGCGGCTTCGCCCGCCTCTGTCTCCCTCTTTTCTCACTTAAAAAAAAAATAGCCTATGTCCGTCTCAAGGGTCCCAACTATCTCTGTACCAAAATTCATCAAAATCGGTTTTGCCATTTAGGCGTGAAGACGTAACAAACAAACAAACTCGCTTTCGCTTTTATAATATTAGTAAGGATTATGTGTTTCAACTAATAGAATAGAAATAATGTACAATAGTATTCTAAAGAGGTGAATTTTGTTTTTCTGTTTTTTTTTGTTTGTAGGAGGTAATCTCTGGATGTACTGGTCCGATTTCAAAATTTTTTTCAGCAGCTTTCTATGCTGCTTTAATGCTGAGTGACATAGACTATATTTTATGTACGCGGGTAAATGTTAAAAGCTAGTAATATATAAATCAAGAAATCGATCATAATTTTTGATAGAATCTTCGTAATATAGGTACCTAGCTACTGATTTTGTAAAGAACACAATAGCTAGTAAGTTAATCTCATGCGTGATATGGTACCCAACCGTTTACGTATGTAATCCGATAGCGAACGAATATTTGATTTTGATAACAATATACATGCACCTACTTACAGGTAGGTAATTATGTATAATTCGGTAAGAAATTTATTTTTCAATACACTAACTTGAAAACTGGTCTTACGCACCACACTGGGATTAGGTACAACATGCAATGTATATCATCCTCGTGTTATTTTTTTTTTATTTATCACAAAAAGTGTTTCATCTTTTTTGATTTCGTCACAGATAACAATAAAGAATCGTTCAATTCTCTACATGCTGTAGTAATGATTTTTAGGGTTCCGTAACTACCCCAAAACGAAGAAATAGAACCCTTAAAGGATCGCTTTGTTGTCCATCTGTCTGTCAAGACCCTTTATTTGAGAACGCGTGGAGGTTTCGAGTTGAAATTAAACTATAATTAGACTCAGGTTTGCGGTTCCTTGAATCTGTGAAAAAACAAACAAAATTCTGAGCGTAAAATCGACTTTTCATTTCGCAAAAAAAACGTGTATTTCGATACTCTCAAGGGAAACAAAAACCTGAAAACTGTAAACTTGTAGTTACCAACATGTCAAAAAAAAATCTTTTTTTGCGATTTGGAAAACTCTTCGTAACTCAATTCGGGAATTGAACTGTATTCATAGGTATAAGTTTGAACGGAACCCCTAATGTGCGAGCCTGACTCGTTTTTAAATACACTTACAAAAAAAAAAACTCATGACCTGATTTTAGACTAGAATAGAACAAAAAAACATAGGTATTTGTAGTTTAGAAGTTTCATTATTTTTATTGACATCAAAGTTTGCAGTAACATATGTGTTGAATTTATGTCAAAAGTAGTAGTTTGGAAATTAAATTATGTATGCTGAACATAAATGTAGTACAAAATAATAGCAAAATTATAAAAAAACCCCTAACTAGGAAATCCAATCCCGCAAATGCAGTATCCCGCATTCCCGCGGGATCCGAAATGGGGGATTACTCATGCGGGCTCCCGCATGCGGGATTGAAGTTTTTTCTAAGAAAATTGTATTCCGATGACCTGCCGCCGTTTTGATTACTTATTAGACCAAGCTCGTCCTCATTAAAAAGTAATGGAACAACTTTACATAGAACTCGTGACTTTCTATTTTGTGTTGCGTGAGTCGCAACTGGATTGGAACGTAATCAATGACAGTTTAGGTCATAGAAATATAAAAATAGGTTTAGGTACTCTATGACCAGGGATTCCCCAAAACACGTGAATTTAATTTTCTAAAAGATGAAGGTCCGCTAAATATTTTATTGTCTTAAAAAAGCAGGTGATTTTATGTGATAATCTTACAATACATTACAAAATATTTAATTTTTTTGTGATTCGGAAACTCGTTCGGGAATCGAACTATTTTAAATATATTATGTAGATAGGTAAATTTATAAGAAGCTCTCGGTGTGATAGTCCGACTCGCACGTGACCGGTTTTCATGTTTATTACTACTTAAAACAAAAAAGAAATTATAAATCCTCATCCCGCAAGTCCCGCAAATTGCTGACTGCAATCCCGCAGGCATGCGGGATCGCGATTTTGATGCCTGATTGGATTCCTTACCCCTAACACATAAAATCTATTAAAAGTAAACGAACTGACTTAAACCGAGTCTAATGAACCCAAACAAAACCACGTGTTCACTAGTAGGCATTCCAGGGTTCCATTAGCCACCCAGTTCTAGCATCAGGTCCTCGTCATCATGAAAATATTTAGGACTGGTTAAGACGAGTCTAAAAAGCACAAACTCGAAGTTTTTACTAGAACACATTCCAGGCTTCCATCAGCCACCTCCCAGTTCTAGCATCAGGACCTCGTCATCATGAAAAATGTTTAGATCTGGGAAAGACAAATCTAAATGAGCCGAAACAGGATGGGATTATTAATAAGTATTCCAAGGTTACGTCTCTTACCTCCGACCTTCATCATCAGACCAGCTTAGTAACGTATGTGGGTACATGAGTATTTCATACATTAGGTCACATATATGTGTTTATTAGTAAAGTATACATCCTTCAAGTGTTTTTAAGATCCCTACCACAGTCAACAAACGAGCTGCTGACCTTGAACACCTGAACAGATCTTTATAAATTGTATCTAAGAACCATCTCGATAATGTCAGCTTTCAAAAACCGCATCAAAATCAGTCCATTCACTTAGGAGGTATGATGCCACGGACAGACACACAGACACCTCAAACTTATAACTCGCCTCTTTTCCGGCGAAAAACATAGTGACATTTCCTGTTATCAAAATTCATAGTACATTATGATATAAGTGTGTCAATGTTAAAGATTACCGACGAGGCGGTATTTAGACCCGAGCCGAGGCAAGGGTCTCAAGAGAGCCGAGAACGGTAATCATTAATTACTCACGTGTATCATACGACGTTTTTCAATACACTTGTGAAGAAAATAACTATAAAACTAGTAAATTTTAGTGGCAGTAAAAATCTGATTTCATATGCGCGCCCTTATTTTTTTTATTTACCTTTTAAGGCGTATAGTCCCTTGAACCATCTGGCCGAAATTATGTGAACGCAACGCTCGCACTCGCCTAGGCGGCAGTACGCAAATCTGTGCATTTATTTGCGGCCAGCAGCGCCCGGAAAGCGCTTTAAAGCCATTTTCTCTGCGAGATTTTGTTTGATTTACATATGCAATGTTCACTTTGAAGAATATTTAACCACCAATTTTTATGTGTAAAAATGTTTCTAAAGGTCCAAGCCGTTTCGAAGGAGTAGGGAAAAGTTGCGAAAAGTAGCGAAATTGCTAAATATTTTTTTTTTACAAAAGTATTAATTGCACGAAAAAATCAAATGTTGATATTATTGTTCATGAATCTATAATAAACATATATTTTTTTCAAACCAATTGACCTAGCCGTTACGGAGGAGTAGGCCTCAGAAAATCACTGTTTTATGGCACTTTTCGGGCGCTTGGCCCTTAATACACTTACTGAAATGAATAAACGGGGGTTGACCGGCGACTCGTGGGTGACGACCTGCGCCCATCCTGATACGATACAGGTAATATAATTATGGCGGGAGAGAGGTTGAACAATAAGGTCTTAACTACATTATTGCACTAGTGCGTAATGATAATCAAAATGTCACAATTTGGTAAGAAGGACCATTATGTACCTAAGTATAATACCGCCTCGATGGTAATCACTAACATTACACACTTATATCATAGTGTTCTATTTTTTCACTAGGCCTACCTATTATAAAACGTCAGAAGTGAAGGAAATGACTAATTTGGAACCGTCCAAATTAGTCATTTCCTATGGAGAAGAACCGGCAAGAAACTCCATGATAATCTCAATAATCATGGTGTTCTTTGCCTGTCACATAAGAATAAGTACAGCGACTTCGTATTATCTATATAACAATCCAATCATCATCGTCCTCTAAATCATCATAGCATGCAGACAAACCCCATTATACCTATTACCTACTGAACCTCTAGTATCTAAGGGCCAACGTTGCGTTACGCCTTATAGTCCAATGAACATTCGGCCGAAATTAAATAGACACAACACTCGTACCCGCCTAGACGGCAGTGGTGCAGTACGCGTATGTGTGCATTAAATTGCATCTTTGCGAAATATTCATTGATTTACATGTGATCACTTTGAAGAATATTTAACCACCTGTTTCAAGCGTAAAAATGATTCTAAAAATCCAAGCAGTTTCGAAAGAGTACGGAAAAGTTGAGAAATTGCTAAATATTTTTTTAGACAAAAGTATTAATCGCACGAAATAACATACCGTTGACCGTTACCGAGGAGTAGGCTTCAGAAAGTCACTGTTTTATGGCAGTTTTTGGGCGCTTGGGCCTTAAGTGGGCACCCGTCGCGTGACTATGCACGTGTGTCGTATGTACGACGACGGTCTCCGTAGCGGAAATCGGATTATTATCAGCGCAGTGTCACTAGTTCAACTTTAACTATGTGCATGTAGTAGTATCGATGGAGAATCATCTATTATTACGTAGCAAAAAGGGGCGCGGGGCGCGACTGCCCGCGACGGTTGCCCGCGCGTGTCACCGCGATGGAACGCTTTTGTATGGGAGCGCGGGCGCCCGCTTAACGTGGTGTCGGCTCTAAAACGTACTTAATAAAGCAAAGTCGCTGTCGGTACATCTGCTTACCTTCGTCTAAAACATGCAACGGATTAACGGATGTTAAAACGATTTTCACGAATAGAAACAGCGGTAAACAGAAATGAAATGATAAACATTTTTATTATGGATAGACTCGCTTTTGACCATTATCTCACCTGTTGGCAGTGCCGTAAATAGGGCGGTGCCAGCGGTACCCAGGCGCAGGGCGCAGTTCCCGGAGGGGCGCAAAAATTATATACCTAGTAGGTACTTTTTGTTTGTATTGTACTTTTTCTAGGGGAGCGTTACGACACTGCCTGTTGGTAAGCGATGATGTGGCCGACGATGGAGCACGCTTGCCTAGAAGTAGGTCAAATATAACCCCCGGTTGGTGGGAAACTATTATTATTGTTACCGTTGCCCTAGAACGCAACGGCAGCAGAAAGATCACAATTGAGTTTTAGCAAATAAAGTCTGTTGGACAAAGGCCTCCCCCAAGCGTCGCCACATCGAACGTTCCTGTGCGTCCCGCATCCATCGGTTTCCCACTACCTTTACCAGGTCGTCGGTCCACCTTGTAGGAGGCCTTCCAACACTGCGTCTTCCGGTACGCGGTCGCCACTCCAAAACCTTTCGGCCCCAACGGCCATCTATTCTGCGAGCAATGTGCCCTGCCCATTGCCACTTAAGTTTGGCAATTCTTTGTGCTATGTCGGCAACCTTAGTTTTCCTTTAGGCCTATGTCCAACAGTGGACGTATATCGGCTGAAATGATGAAATAAACTCTGACACGTCTTACTCCACGCAAAGCGAAGTTATTTGATGATTTACCACCTCAAAAGAATATAAAGGAAAAGAAGAGGAAAAGACTGCGTTAGCTTGAACTTTGCTCAAACGAATTTGCAATTCCATTTTTCATTGCATCAAAATGGCATTTCTATCTACAGTTTTTTTTTTATTTGATAGCCCGCACTGCTGGGTAAAGACCACCCCTTTCTCCTTTCAAACCTCTGTCTAGAGCTATTTCTGGCCAAGTTTGCCCCTCAAACATGATCAGATCGGCACGCCACCTTCACCGCGGTCGAAGTCTACAGCCTCGGACTCCCTCAGGCTTCCAGTGAGTAACAATCCTCGCCCACCTGTCCGCGTGCATTTATGCGACGTAGCCACGCAGCCCACTCCCTCTTCAGCTTGTTTTTTCCCCGACATCTGTAACTTGAGTTAACATTTGATGATATGTAAATCCTCGTTTGGCCATATCATTGATGTAGGATTTCTATGATAATAAAAGTTCTAAAGAAACTAGGCCAAACGATGATTGAAATATCATCAAACTTTAACGTTTAACCCGTTGTGTGTCTAAACGTGGATCCACGCGAGACACGATGGCTTTTTAATTGTGTCTCTAATTAAGGCACACGAGAGGTTAAAACGATCAGGCCACGACATAGGAATCATAGGTACAAATGCACTACAATACCGCAAACCAAACTCCAACACCCATTAATTCTCTGACGTCACAAACGAACAGACAGGATGTCCCATTCTTATCGCACATAGAACATCTACGTCCTATTGTCGCCCATAGTCTCCAGAAACAAATTTAGCTCAATAGGGAAGAATACTAAAGCGACTTATCTAGATAAAATGGCTTTGTATTGTTGAGATTATCGGCTTAAGTTCATGCCATGCTATATCTCGTTCGGTCATCAGTCTTTTAATGGCGACGTAGAAACACAGCATTGAAGGTACGTTTCTGTATTTTTATTTCCTGTATTTAGTATTCAATATGCTTTTAAACGCATTTGCGTTTGTTTCTGATTTGACAAACATTAAAAATAAATGTTTATTTAGTCAAATCGAGTTGGGTGTTTATTTATTTTGTTATGGAATGTGCGTAGTTTTCCGCAAGTGAAAAGATGAATGTAGATTGCTTTCTCCAGCAATCTACATTCATCTTTTCACTTGCGGAAAACTTCTTGTTGCATAAAGTCCTACCTATAGTACTACTAGTTTACTATTACCGCTAGTTCTCAATTCAATTTAAGTGCCTACCAATTTTCAGTTTTTTTTTTTTACCTGGTTGGCGCAGTGCCCGAGCGATTGGCTGCTGCGTTGCGTGCCGCGGGTGCGATCCCCGCACGGAAATATTTTCATGTTACAAGCAGGCATTTACATACATACATAAAAGATAGGCCTCTACAAAATGCTTGTAACGGTTTTTACAAGCATTTTGTTATTAGTTTTTTTTTTTATTTAATCTCTTTTTTTTCTATTTAAAATAAAGTACCTGGTAGTAAAGGTTTTACTGGAAAGTCTTAAGATTTACCGTAGTTCGAGCTTTTACAGTAACATATAAACCGCTAAATTTTGATCATTTTAAACCCGTAGAGAGTCGATCCGGTACATGAAGCACTAACGATTTGTAAAAATAAAATTAAAAAATAAAGTCCCATTTGTTTTAAAAGTCGTATTAATTTACGCATGTACGAAATTAATTTCTTTAAGAAAACGTCAGCTGAACGATTCCAATGACCTGTAGGTAGTAGTTGGCGTTGCGTACTGATTATATATATTTATATACTTACATATATTCCCTCGACCGTATGACACTACGGGGTACCCACCTGAAAACTAGGACTTGGAGACTGACGCTCAGCAATTGCTTAGAATCCTGTCGGTTGGGGCACGCTATCATTGCCGGGTCAGCTAGTAGATTAGAAAACATCTCTATGAAACGGTTGTCGCTGAAAGATAAGAACCAACTACGATATAATTATATAATTAGCTACATTTTAAAGTATCTATAAGCTACAGGGACAAGAGGAATATTCTAGATAGAGAAATTTCATATTAAAATCCGTGACGCTACACTCGAAGTTGTGGACGATTACGTTTACCCTGGACAGACGATCCAGTTGGGTAGGTTGCGGAAGGTTGTAGGTACTAAGGTATTCAGTTATTAAAACTTTATACGTCACATTTTATTTTTATTTTTTTATTTATTTCAAGTACCAAAGACTCATTTCAGTTACAAAATCTTACGTATACAGGTATTATAAAATTACATAAAATTGAAAGGTCAATAACAAAATTAAATTAATTTAAATTGCATTAGATTATAATTATCATTTAGATTGTATTATCATTATTTGGCATTGATCCGATGATTATCATTAAATTAAATTCAGTTTATAAGTATGTAGTCAGGCACTCAAATATTAAGAGTTGCATTTAAAATCAAAATAAAATGAAATAATTACAAAGGTACAAAGGCGGACTTAATGCCTTAACAATCTCTACCAGTCAACCAAAGGTGGTGAAGAGAAAACATGGCAGGTGCATAAAAAAACAGAAAAAAAAAATTTGTGAAATCTAAGGTACAAACACGGTACAAATATATATGCCTAGCTATCTATCTATCTATGTAAAAACAAAGGTACAAATGTATATGCCTATCTATCTACGAGTATCTATCTTCTCGATGTAAGTATCTTCTCGTCCAACATATCACAGTGTTTCAAGACGAAAGTCTTTAACCACTGCGTTTTGTTAGTTAATTGGGATGTCAGAAATGCAATAAAGTAAGTATCGATACATATCGATATCGATTTATCGGTACGATACGAAAAAAAAATGGTCTTATCTACTTCAGTCATCTTAGGTAGGTACATTACTAGATAAGTACTAATCAATAGACATCATTTTTAATCAATCAAGAAATTTTTAAAAAAAATATTTATTATTTATTAACTGAAACCAATATTTATCTGATACAGACATAAGAAAAACTCTTTTAAGTACCAAATTAAAAAGCAGTTAAGCAGCAAATGAGTCGACCAAATAAAAACAAAAAAAAATATCGTTTTTGTTACAATTTCGATCTTGGACATATGATTTCGATATATCGTTATAAAATATATCGCCCAAAAACATCGATGTATCGAATTGAAAATATCGATATATCGATGTATCGATATTTATTCTACAAGCCTATAGTGAAGAGCAACACGCATATGGCTCTAAAATATAATCGCTGGCATTGGCCCTCATCAGCAGGCTCAAAGTCACCCCTAGGGCAATGGAAAGGCTTGGACATGCTTGGAGTTTCAAGGACATCTACAGAGAGAGAACCATGGTTGCCGACATAGCCCGAATAATTGCCAAACTTAAGAAGCAGTAGGTGGTACCTTTCTCGCAGAACAGAAGGACAATGTGACTGTGGTTCTCTGTGGTGACCGCCCAAGTAGCACAGAAGCGCTGAATAGTAGCTGAATCACTGTTCACAATGGAATCTTCAGCTGAATAAACCTGCTGAATAAGAGCGTTAAAAGCGCCTACTCAGCTGATATAACTATGATTTGGGCACAAATTAATCAGCAGTTAGCTGAATAATGTAGCTGGTTGCACTATATCAGCGTTATTTTAGCATTATTAAAGGTGACAGTCACCACAAGGGCTGAATAATGGAGTACTTATTACCTATTTTTCAGCACAAAATACACTACGGGATATAAGTAGCTCTTTTATGGAGCTGACAATGCACAAGTGCTGTATGCTGCGTCTTCTATCTCCGCAGAGATCGAAAGACGCAGCATATACTCTTAGACATTTTAAATGAGCAGAAGCAGTCTTTCCCACTGCTGTGACTCGGGCCTCTTCTGTACGAGTGCGTACATAATCCGCATTGCAGGTATTTTTAGTTTTAGACTAGAACAGCACGCTTAGCTAAATTGTTATTCTGCAATCGTTAACGCTGTCGAAAAGTGATGAAACGTTTGGGAATGATGTCATCTCAACGTAAAGTCGCGTGGTCAGAACAAACGAATAGACAATTCGTAGCCAAGTTCACATCGTTCAAAATCGTTTCTACAATATTTAACGCTACATCCTTTGTTATACAAACGCTACATTGTATTACGAGTGGCCGACTCAGGCGCGTCAACATGGCTACCAGCTTATCGTTTTCTACAATTGCTGTCACCGAGGCGTTACCGATTAGAGAACGGAATTCGATTGTAACTTGGCTAGGAGGGCAGGTCTTTTCTCGATGATTTCCTTCACCGTTTTGAGAGCAGTGATGATAAAATTAATTACACAAAGCAAAGCGTCTGCTAGACTTTGAACCCACGACCTACATACAAACCGTTTGTCAGAGCCGTTACCACTGGGCCAACACTGCCGAAACTTCTTAGACAGATTCATAAATTATCCGTATGAATGTTTACCATAGGGACGTGACTTATTATGTTGTTCATGCAGAAACATTAGATAGGTACATATATGAAGAATCAGACCTTCTGAATAATTAGATTAAACACGTACATAAATAATTATAAAGCATAAGCAATAAGCCTAATCAGCCTTATATAGGTAATGTTCCCACGGCTGATACTCGGGTCTTCTCTCTACTACTAGAGTAGTAACTCTAGGACAGGGAATGGGCAGTAATTCACCATACGGACTCGTTTCCTTCACCATTTTGATTTCACCGTACAGATGAAGGTTCACGGAGAGAAAAAAGGAAAATGATCTGGAGGCCTAGTCATCATCATTATCATCATCATTTCAGCCCGTAGACGGCCATTGTTGGACTTAGGCCACCCCCAAGTGTCGCCACAATGACCGGTCCTATTCGTCTCGCTTCCATCGTATTCCCGTGATCCTCACCAGGTCATCAGTCCTCTTTGTAGGAGGCCTCCCAACACTGCGGCTTCCGGTACGAACCAAGGCGCGCGGTAGGGTCTAGTGAGAGCTTCTTTATCACAAATGTTCACAAAGTCAAACTGTTTTAAACAAAACAGGTTTTCTGATAATGTCAATAAACGGTTATTAGTTTAGTTAGCTAGTCTCAAAACCCAGTATTAAAAAATTGTTGAGGTAATTTGTTATTATTTTTTTACATGGCAGGCCTAGGATAGTGAGAAAGAGTAGCGATAGGTGATGAAGGAGATGGCCAAACTAATTGCAGGCGTAAAACAGCCTTGAGCGCAGCGCTGGCCGCAGCGACGAAATCCAAATAAGTGCATTGGATTAACAACCGAATACCCCCTTTACATTGGATTGTTAATTAATGTACTGCGCTCGCGACTCGTCACTGTGGCCAGCGCTGCCATCAAGGCTGTTTTCTTAGAGAATAGTCCCCCTGGTCACAAGAATTCTCTAAGTAGCTATAGAAGAAATGGTTTATAAAACCAAAAGCGATCAGCTCATTTATTGAAGTATTATTATGTATACTAGAAAGAGCTATGTGAACATCCTATCATAACCCTTTTTTTATGGTGGGGAAAAAATCATGCATTGACATCCCCCCGCCTTTGGGCGGAGTGGGAGATAGTGTCAGACTCTTACTGACTAAAAGACCCACCCCGTTCCTTCTAGCCTTCATACCGGGGCTCGAGCGCCCTTTCGGATAACCCTGGCCCCAGTTCCACAGTGTACACATGCAAAATCGATTCAACACCTTCGATATTAAGACTCGCGTCGTCAGTTACCGGACGGCCGGACAGTGAGCTACATCCTATCATAACCCTATAATTCAGAGGCGGAGTATGAGCTAATTTAGACATGGTGGCCTTTTTCTTTCATAAAGTCGAAAACGAGACAGCGACTGTTGTAACCCAGTGTCCGACCAAACCGTCGCTTACCATCAGGTGAAATAAATCAAATGCAAGCCTATCAATTATAAAAACAATTAAAATTCTCGTTCTTAAGGCCCAAAAGCCCAAAAAGTGCCCCAAAACAGTGACTTACTGAAGCCTTCTCCTCGATAACAGCCAGGAGCTTTGAAAAAAATACATGTTTAGGTATTATAGATTCATGAACAACATTATCAACATTTGATTTTTTCGTGCTATTAATAACTTTTGTCTAAAAAAAATATTTAGCAATTTCGCAACTTTTTCCTACTCCTTGCGACGGAATGGAAACGGCTTGGAAACGAAAAACGAAACGGCTTGGGTCTTTAGAAACATTTTTACACATAAAAATTGGTGGTTAAATATTCTTAAAAGTGAACATTGCATATGTAAATCAATCAATATTTCGCAAAGAAAATGGATTAAAATGTCAGCCGCGCGTTTTCCGGCCGCTGTTGGCTGCAAATAAATGCACAAAGCGTACTGCCGCCTTAGGCGGGTGCAAAAGGTGCGTCCACATAATTTTGGCCAGATGGTTCAAGGGACTATAAGCCATAACTGCTCCTTTGGATGCTAGGCTGTGGACGAAGGCTCACTTTGCTATACCTAATACAATTAATTACCTATTCATTTACTACTCTAAATAACATGTTATGTTTTTTTGCACACGTCCGCAGAATCTCCTCTGTTAAAGTTAAAAGTACTTCTGACCATATTTTTACATTTAAAAGTGGTTTTGAAAAATTAAGGTAAGGTCGAAGGTCGTAGAACCCGGAACCGGGTCCGGATTCTAGGACCTTAATTCTTACCTAGTATAGGTTACTTTAGTTTTATGTACCTACTTAATTAGAGTGTTTTTATTTTTCATGTTCTACCTAGGAGCAATTTAATTCGTATATGAAAGTAAAATATTTTTATTTCGAGAGATTCAAATTGAATCAAGTAAACCTTCCTATTTACACTAATCAGTCTACGATCAAAACGATAGTAGGAGCATTCGAAACGATAATTGTATTGATATGAGCATTCGAATCATGCATGCCGTACACGGGCCATAGCGTGCATTCCTCTGTAACTAGGCAGGCATTCCTTGTATTTAAGGGTACCCAATTAACACACAGGGAACAGGTTCGTAGTAACCTGAACAAGGGCCAACGAGGTGGATTGCGTTATAGCCACTCAACTTCTTCTTATAGCCACTTGTCTATATCTACCCATATATGAAGAACATAGGTATATCGTAAAAGATAATTTGAGTCTTTTTTTGCAGAAATGAGTTTTCTCTCCCCTAGTTAAAAAAACCGGCCAAGAGCGAGTCGGGCCACGCTCAGTGTAGGGTTCCGTAGTTTCCCGTCCGTCACAATAAGTGTACCCACTTATGAGTTTGTAGTATAACCGTATATGCAAGCATTTTTTTATACGGTTATACTACAAACTTAGTCCAGAAATTATTTTTGTTCAAAATAATTTTCCTAGGAAGTCCTTATAAAGTTCTACTTTTCAGATTTTTTTCATATTTTCTAAACTTATGGTTCAAAAGTTAGAGGGGGAGGACACATTGTTTTTTACTTTTGGAGCGATTATTGACATTATCAAAAAAATATTTTAGTAAACCCCTATTCATTTTTAAATACCTATCCAACAATATATCACACGTTAGGGTTGAAATTAAAAAAAAAAATCACTTTACATATAACCTAATAAAACATTTTTTCCAATTTTTATTTTACCACTTTGTCGGCGTGATTGATATACATATTGGTACCAAATTTCAGCTTTCTAGTGCTAACGGTCACAGAAATTAAGCGAGGACGGACAGACGGACAGACAGACCCGGCGAAACTATAAGGGTTCCTAGTTGACTTCGGAACCCTAAAAAACGATCATGGGTCCGATTCGTACGTCACGAATCGGACCCACGCACCATAGATTCCATACCAACTTATTACTTAACCACAGTAGTATTACTCCCGAAGATTTTTAAGATTCATTTCGCGTCTTTTCTTTTTAATTAAGTCTGAAACCAGCAAATAACTTCTCAGGCTATGGAAAAAGCTAGAGGGAAGACATTTCCTGGACGTTTACCAACTGAAACACACTTGTTCCTTGAGTTGCGCCCAAGGCCATGGTAACTCTTTCGAATAACCTCACAGTACTAGTGGGCCCCGTTTATTTTGCTGACGTTTCTTTTAGGCAAATCGTTGACTCGGGTTTGATCCTTCCTGGACGGCGAGCTTCCCATTAGTCGCCGTCTGCAAGCTGACGCCTACGGTAACCGGGAATCGCCTTGCATCGCCCGACGCCAGAAGCGTCTTCTGCGGCGGCTCGGCGTGAGGATGTCCTCTCCATCACGGTTTCCACCACCTCCTTCGCTCGCATTACTGCTTAAGACAAGCTCACCTCTAAGTTTTCATGGTCATTTTTCTAGCAAAATCACACTACTGTATCCCAGCACTGGGAACATAATCTTCACGAATTCGCTCTGCCAAAGATAGATAGATATCTAAACTTATACACCAAAAATAAAATTACAGTAGGAAATTAAAATTTAAATAGTACCTAACACAAATAGGCGGTCTTAGCGCTAAAACCGATTTTTTACAGATAACCTTTAGATGGATTTGATAAGGAGAAAAAATATGAAGAATTAAGATCATAAAAATGTTACAATAAAACAAACTTTTCAATTCTCAATTAATTTATTGACAATACCTATCCATTTCATGGAATCAATTTTATGATTTTTATAAATAAGTTAAATTTTATAATTGCACTAATATAAAATACCAACTTAATAAATAACTGCATAAGAAATCATAAGACACAATATTTCCTATATATGTAGTTCTATAGCTTTGGTGTGATGCACTTGCTAGTTGTATATATATTTGAGCTTTGCACATAATTATTATAAATAAGAAATAAATTATTGAAAGTGATAATAACATTACAAAACGGGAACATCAACTGTAACACTCATAACTTATACATAATTGTTTTTTTTTTTATCATTTACCCCTCACATACCAATTAAATATAAACATATAATAAATTCAAACCCTCACAATTCATTTCTACATTGTGTATTCAAAATACATAATAAATGACTAAGATACTAACACAATAAATACACAAGTCATAATATATTTTATTGATTTTGTGTGCAAATGTGCTGTACAAAGTCCGCATTTGCTTCCTGAAGTTGACGTATAAGGTGATTGGGTCACAATAATATAAACATCTTTAATTAGCAGCTAGGAGCAGAATGTTTCACAAACATATTAGCAAACTAGATAGATAACAGTCTCAATTTCTAATCAATCTACAAATAATAAATTTTAAACCAACAACACCGAATATCTCCTGCACCAAATCACACAAAATTAGACTAATAATAAATAATTTCTTTAGAGTTTCCGTGCATAAAAACGTCTTCTTAATTCATCAATGTCAATGAGGTAGTACGTACCGGGGAACAATACGTCTATTGAGCCTGACGGTTGATAAGGCGCTGTGTGATAGTTCATAGTCCTATTGTCCATGATGTCAGAAAATTTGCTAGGCTCCACACACTGTCTCTCATCTAACAAAGAAACAGTTTCATTCAATGATTTTAATAATTTTGCCAATTTTGATCCAACGCTCATGTCATTGCAAATATTTATAGAATACATTGTGGAGGCAAGACCTGATCCATACGAGAATAATCCAAACTTCTTTCCAATTAGCTGTTCAGGGGATTTACTGATAAGGTATGATGCAAGGCCTCCGTACAATGATGGGGTGTACATATTGCCTACATTCTTGGCTATATACAATGAGGGCTTGGTTTTCTCTTCAAATAACGCTTGGCTGTATGTCATGAATGCTTTTTCAACATCTCTATCAAAGTATGTGTCTTCCAATTTGTAAGAACTAAATTTTGATAACCCTGGGAATTGTTCTTCGCGTTGTTCCGGTGACGCATTCAAGAAATCATTGAAACATACTCTAGCTAAAGACTTCTGAACTAGTTTACTATATGGACAGTGGAACAACATACCATCCAAACTTAATAAGCCTCTGAAGTCAGGTTCAATCCTCCTCATCTTCTTACAATATAAATTGTAACAATTATCTAAAGCACTGAGGTAGCATTTGATAGAGAGCTTCCCGTCCACAAGTGGGAATTCTGATGACAAGTCTGGCTTGTAGAAGTCATATGCATGTGTCATGTATGAAGCACGAACACCGCAGTCCAGCACCAGAGGAGCCCCGGGCCCTATGAGCATGGCCACTGCTCCTGCACCGCCTGTCGGCCTCGCTGGCCCTTTCCCATACACTGCAATGTCTCCTGCCACCACTATCGCCTTCCGGCCATCCCAAGAGGATGACTCCACCCAATTTACTGCATTAAACAGAGCCGCAGTACCTCCATAACAAGCATTAGTTGTGTCTATACCTTCAATGTCTGTGGCCCCTTTCTCAGCAAAGAGGGTCATGAGGTAAGTCTTCACACTTTTACTTTTGTCTATGATAGTCTCTGTACCAACCTCCAGACGTCCAATATCATGAAGATTGATGTTGTTTTTCTCTATGAGTCGATGTAAAGCTGTCATACAAATTGAGTTAATGTCTTCCCTGTCTGAGCAAAAGCCCATTTTGAGTTGACCGAGGCCGACCGTGTACTTGCCGGTAGACACTTCATCGAATTTTTCCAGTTCTGTTTGATCGACGTATTGTGAAGGGAAGTACAGCTCCATGGCGAGTATGCCGACGTTTTCTACTCTTCCGCCCATCTTTGTTGGTAACTTTCACGCTCGAGATTAGTGTTCGTGGACCGTTAGTTTGTCGGTACGTGTTGCCCGAACGATGTAACCGGCGCAAACTGATGGTCGCGGGCCCGCGCTGCCGCGTCTCGTACGTGCCGACGTCAGCACCCAGCCTCACGTTACCGGCACGAATACACCATTGACCTAATACTAATAACCAGCTTTCTTTCGCTCTTACGCGAACATCCGATAACAGTATTTACGTTGCGCCGTGCGCGGCACCGAACAGTACTCGTTTATAGCAATCAATGTCACGATCAACTTGTCCGTTTAGTGTTTACATTAATTATGCGTAAATCTTTTGATAATTTAAGTTATAATTTGTGCCGCTTAGCTTTTCTTCCGGATTTTAAAGATTTCTAATTTGACACAGTTTTGACAGAAGGGCCAGTAATGTGGTTACGTCAAATTCAAATTGAATATGTCACGAAAATAGTAGCGTTCGGGAATTTGAAAAGAAACCTCATCTTATTGAAAAGTAAGAACATAATAACACCGACCTCTATAAATAGTAGAGTCAGTGACATAATAAACAATATATATTATTTTATAAATTCTAAATCATTTAAATAGTTTACCTATAATAAAGATAGTTTTTCTATAAATTACCGACAAACTTTCACTGAGAATAACGGCACAACACATACCAAAGAAAAAACTTGTTTCTTGAAATTATGGCGATGGGTTTGTAGGTACGCACCTACTTAAATTAATTAACAAAGACTAGCATATCAAAAAAATAATCAATACTTTACTGCTCGATCATTGAACGGTTTCCTCACGATGTTTTCCTTCACTGTTTTGAGAGCAGAGGTGATGAAATAAATTACACAAAGTAATGAGTCTGGCTGGGTTTGAACTTCCTTTTAGAATTTCTTGTTATATTATTACCTACAATAATAGACAGCGACCCTATTGCCATTAATAACCGATTAAAATTCCAAACTATGTGGTTCTGGAACTTAAAGCTTGTATCTTTTTTTTAGGTGGGGAATTTCGGAATCCATCCCCATTACAATTGCTGAAACGGATCTTGAGCGCTCGGCGTCAGAGTGGTGATCGCTATGCGCATTCCATACATTGGCGAGCCAATCGTCTTCATTGTTAGATAGGTACATGCAGCAACGCAGGGAACGAGTCAGGAGTGACGTCTATGACACGACGGCGTGGCGAGCCATTCACTATAACACTCCCCACCCCCGCGTCTCACTTCGCACCACTAAAGGGACCGAATATTTGACTTCTGCGCAACTTGAAGCCAGCGCTCAAGCTCCGTGACGGCAATTGTACACGTGCTCGGCAAAGCGCTTACGACCCTTGGATTTGGCATTTGGCAAGCACTTGGCATACGAACTTAACCCTTATTTATGCCTGTGCTATATTTTTTTTATACTAAACAGCAAATAACACTAAGAATAAAACTTTATTCTGAGAACCGTATCAAAATAAGTTATAAAATAAAGTAGCAATTCAAATGGTGCGAGATTTTGTTTTGCTCGATGACGTCACATTTGTAATACAAAACAAACTTTTGTTTGTGCATCTTTTTTCTGATAAGTACTTGAGTTTCCCCTTGTATCAAAATTGAAAGGATTCAGACTTACATACTTATTAGATAATTGAATGGACTTCTATTTGCGGTTTTTGATAAAATTACTTTTTGATAGAATAGCAAAAAAAATATAATGAAGTACCTGCCCAATTATTTTAGATTTTAATTAGAGCAGTGGTGGCCGAATGGTAATGGTGCCGACTTACGAGTTGTAGGTCACGGGTGCAAACCCAGCCAGGCACGTTACATTGTGTAATTTATTTCATCTCCACTGCTCTCAAAACGGTGAAGGAAAACATCGTGAGGAAACCGGCCTGTCCTAGAACCAAAAATTCGAAGACATGTGACATCCACCAACCCGCACTGGGCCCACGTGGTGGATTACGGCCCATTCCATCTCCGAAAGAGAGGCCTGGGTTCCAACAGTGGGAACATTTAAGGCCGACTATGCTATGCCCAATTATTATTAACTAGGCCTGCTTTTAGATAAAAAGATACATCTGACTATATCTTGCTAAGTTGCCATAGAGACACGACCTTCAAACAAAACTTATGTAAGACCAAACAGTCATCGAAAGTTAATGCAAACCTTCCGTAAATTACGAGGTTCCCGTACTATCGACCGGCTGCTTCAACCTAGATATCAATTGAACCGGACATAAGTTATAATTGTACGTAACTGATCGGAAAACTCACGTAGGTAAATTAGTGCGTGCGTTTAAAACATTGCCATTTTGGAAAACAGTCAAAACAGACAAAACTATAAACTTAATTGGACAGTTTGTATGGAGAAGCCGACAATTTTTTCGTTTCCGGAAAAAAGTCTTACGAAAAGTTGTTCAGTTTCGTCTACTGAGCAAGCCCTTAAAGTCCTGTCTGTTACAGGAAAACATTCCTAGGAGAGCCGGCCATAAGTTTTTCAGATATTCTGAACTATATTCAAAGAATGAAAAAAAAATAGTTGGCAAAAAAAATATGCTAAAGTAGGTACCAATATTTTTTTGAACTAGTATCAATCCACCAATTAGAAGAATTAAATACAACTGTTCTATATTAAGAAAAAAATCAATAAATTATTTTGGTCGTTTTCGAATTTGGTAACTCAACTAAATGTAGGGATACAGCTGCTTTGTAACCGACTTCCAAAAAAAGGAAGAGGTTCATATTTCGGTTGTATTTTCTTTTTATGTTAATTCTCTGGACTCCATCGTTTTTGGACCGATTTGCAAAATTCGTTTCCTCCTAAAGAATATGCTTCCAGACTGATCCCATTTTTTCAAAAGTCAATGGAACTTTATACTGACATTGACATAGATATTACAATGAAGGTTGTTAAGCGACTATGACAATACAAATAAATGAATGGTTCTGAATTGTTAAGTTGAAAATCATCATCGAAGTGATCTGATGATGACGATGGAGCCGAAAGATAGGTACCGGAACTCCGTAATCAATCAATGTATCCTAGCCGTGTTTGGGCTTATCAAAATTGTCATGAGATGTACCTACTTTGGCTATAAGGTATACTATCGAAATGATCTGATGATTCAGCTGGAAGGTATAAGATGGACACGGAACTTCATAACAAAACAATGTGTCCTAGCAGTGTGTTGGGTTCACGGCGTCCTTACCTTCCGCATGACGCAGGTCCTCACCGGACATGGTTCGTTCGGGAGTTTCCTACACCGGATTCATGCGGAAGTGACGCCCGGGTGTCGCCACTGTGCGGAACGCCCGGAGGACACGGTGGAGCACACAGTCGAGGTGTGCCCTGCTTGGGCGGAGCATCGCCGTGCCCTCGTGGGGGCGATCGGCGGCGGAGACCTCTCGCGCCGGGCCTTGGTTGAGGCCATGGTCCGGAGCGAGGAGGAGTGGCAGGCGGTCGCCGACTTCTGCGAAGCAGTAATGCTCGCAAAGGAGGAGGCCGAACGCATCAGGCAACGGCGTTATCGCCGCCGCCGCCGTCGCCGGGATTCTGATCCCGATTTCCGGCCAACGTAGACGCGGGCTTGCGGACAGTGAGCAATGGGTAGCTCGCTGTCCGGCCGTCCGGTAACTGTCCGGACCAAGCTCAAGTCGTCGACGGCGCGCACTGTTCCCGCGCGCCTCAAGGAGTTGTCAGCAACAGCAGGGACCCAGCCGGGTCGAAGCCTACTGGGGCCAGGGTTATCCGAAAGGGCGCTCGAGCCCCGGTATGAAGGCTAGAAGGAACGGGGTGGGTCTTTTAGTCAGTAAGAGTCTGACACTATCTCCCGCTCCGCCCAAGGGCGGAGGATGTCAATGCATGATTTTTCCCACCATAAAAAAAAAAAGTGTGTTGGGTTAATTGGAAATGTCAAGAAAAAGGTACTCTGGCTGGCAACTTGTGAAATAAACAACTTTTTACAAAAAAATATAACTATACGTAACCGTTTTCACAAATTCTCGGTATTTTTTATTTCTTATTTAACACCGACTTCCGAAATTAAAGTTATTTTGATGGTTTTAGTGCGTTTTTAGTGAACTAGGTTATTTTTTAAATTTTTGTAAAAAGTTTTTTTATGAAAAATCCAATGCTTGGTAGATATTACTGTCAGCGATATGACCAATATTGGTCCCAAAGGTAGATATAAGTTTGTAAGATCAATACGTATTTAAGATGTCAAAACCCAGACCAAGGAATCTGTAGACTATACAAATATTTGTTCCATGCGAATAACGAACCCGCAACACGTGGCAATTTACTAAACAACCACGCCATGTCTAATAATAGTTTTTTTTTAGTTCTTTTATTGTTACACTGCATTGTCGTCTCCTCTTTGTATACCTTTTCACTTGTTATGATAATTTTTATCTATTTGCGTAACGAAAAAATGACGATAAAAAAAAACGCGACAATGATATTTAAAACTTTATTTTTTTCCTTATCATATTAATTTATTACCTTTTGTATTATATGTGCGGCTATTCTTAGTTACATATTTGTATAGGTACATATCTTAAAAATATATATTTAACTTAAAACTAACTCAAGTTCAAGACGGTGCTCACGACGGGGTCAGATATTGAATTGCTTTCAGACTTGGAAGAGGAAGTAGCATCGGGGGTTGCTCTGGACGTCTTTGGGATAAACCTATAGAATTTTACACCTGAAAAAAAAAGATTTTTTTAATAATATTCCATGTACTTACTTAGGTATTGATTACACAGGAACAGCTAGCTGACATATCTGTGGTTTTTAGGGTTCCGTAGGTACCTCAAAAGGAAAAAAACGGAACCCTTATAGGATCACTTTGTTGTCCGTCCGTCTGTCTGTCTGTCTGTTTGGGCAAAATAAACAGGTTTTCTTTCTTTCAATCTGTCAAAACCCTTTATGCCTTTATCTAGAGAACGAATGGAGGTGTCAACTTGAGGTGATTTGAAGTTGAAAATTTTTCCAGATTACTTTAGCCTGAAACCCTGTGAAAATTTGGCAAGAGACGTGTTTAACTTAATATAGGTACTCAATTCAGAAACCCTCATGAATTTAAAATTTCCCTTAAAATCTTCTAAGGTTTGCATTTATTTGTAGATACTTACATCTACAAATAAATGATTTAATTTTTAGCAGTAAACCATGTTACTTTTTTTAAACACACTATATCTGATTATTATCTACAAATAAGTAGGTACAAAACAAACCAGAAAAAAACGTATGACGCCGACCCCAAATAAGATGGGACAGGGGCAGGAAGATGGTGACAAAGTAGGTACACACCAGATACCAATACCTGGAAGAAGTTGGGGGAGCCCCTGCCCCTGCTGGGCAAAGGACTCTCCCAACTGACCAAGGGAAAGTATAGGCTGAATATACTTTTTCTGTACTTTTACAAACCTGATGGATTAATCCTAACTTCAAAGTCTTGCTCAGAGTTCCATTGGCGTACTCCTTCATCTTTGTAGAGATCCTGAAAAGGAAAGAAGCTTGTAAGCTACTGTAGCATAGCAAGGCGTGGACGAAGTGGCCTGCCATGGCCTGGCATCCAGAGGGGCCTCGCACAACCGCGGGGGTTCTTTATGAACGAGAGTTTTTTTTATAATTGATAAGCTCGCGTTTGACTACTATTTCACCTGAGGCGTGGATATGGTCAAATGCTTGCTGGGTTGTAAAAGTCGTTGTCTCGTTTTAGAGTTTATGAAAGAAAAAGGCCTCGCTTAGCCCACGCTACACCTCTGTTTGTATGTAGGTAATGTAATTTTAACCTAGATCCAAAATACTCAAATTATTTTTAAGTATTAGGTTGCAGGGCCCGATCTAAGGGGGGGAGGGGGGGGGGGGGGCATTTGCCCAGAGCGGCAAAAATGAGGGGCGGCAAAATTGACTTATTCCTATCTTCTAACCCATACATAGCCCGTCCACACCCAAGTTGGCAGGTTGAAAATTTTATGTACCACTTTCCAACCTACTTCAGTTTGGGTAGTGGAAATATTATAGACCAAAGACTCATCATGACTTATATGGTTTTGTGTATGTAAAGGGCGGCGAAAATTATCTTTGCCCGGAGCTGCTAAATAGTTAGATCGACCCTGTTGGGTTGCGGGCTTATTCGAACAAGTTATCGCGGCCCAGGAACGCAAAGGGCAACTGAAGGAATACAGTTGGGTTCTAGTCTGTAAAGGTAGGACCACATTGGGCATTTGTGGATCGCGTACGATTTGGGCGTGTCGATCTCCATATCTTTTAGTAGGCACCTAGACTTGTAGAGCTACAATAGATCCACGTCACGCGATGCCACGCAACGCGACTCTACGTAGGTACAAATAAGGCGTGCCCACGTGTGAGTCGGTCTATTGTAATAATTTTGTCTAAATATTGAGTAACGTTTATTTATTTACTTTTTGGCTTCGCCCGGTAATGCCACCCAATATCAAGTTTAAAAAACTATATAGTTTTTACAGGTATTTTGACTTTGTTTCTGCATTTGAAAGAAAATATATCAAGTCAGCATATAATAAAATTCTCAGCTCTATCTTACCGAAATCACTCCTGTTCCAACGATTCCACATTATTGTTGTTCAGTTACCTGTGCCGACACTTGGATACATTAACTAGGTATACCAAAATATTATTTTATCAATCGATTTTACTACACAACATCCAATAGGAATCAATATTTGTGAATAACGAAACCAGCCAGTGAACATCATCACTCGAAAAAATGCCGGCAAAAACTGACGTTTATTACAATTGCTCATAAAAATGTTTAAGGCGCCCCAACGTCATACATCCCGTTAATTTTTTTCCAAACATTTAAGGTAGAACAACATTAGCCCCACGTTGGCCACGTACGCCGATCTGGGCGCGTCGGTCTGCATACATTTTATATGACAACAAAACTAGAGCTACATTCATTAGATCCACCCCGCGACGTCACGCGGTTCGACTCTACATACAAATCAGGCGTGGCCCACGTGTGCATCAGTTTAATGTACTCGTAGTTCCCATACTTATCATCATCATACTAGCCGAAAGACGTCCACTGTTGGACATAGGCCTCCCCCAAGCTTCGCCACAACGACCGGTCCTGTTCATCACGCATTCATCGAATTCCAACTACTCTGACCAGGTTATCAGTCCAACTTGTGGGAGGCCTTCCAACTCTGAGTCTTCCAACCTTTCGACAAACCCATCGACCTTCTATTCTGTGTGCAATGCCCTGTCCATTGCCACTTGGCCAGTTTGGCGACTCATCGAGCTATGTCGGTCTCCTTGGTATGTAGTTTCCGCTTTATTATTACTTACTTGAACTTCATATTCTCCCTGTGCCAACTGCATTTCCTCATAAGTGAAGTTGGCTGCGTATGGGATGCCGTCGTCTCGCTGACTCACGAAGGCCAGCGCGTGGGAGCCGTCGTGAAGCTCGCGGTTCCAGATCTCCAGGCGAGAACGCTGTAGACAGATCCACGAGTTTAAAATGGTACTTTTATGCTAAAAATCAGATAGACAGAGAAGAGAACCAAATGTTCAAGTTTGATGTTTGTGTTCGCTATTTCCGTATTCGTACGTGCGTAGGTACACGGCAGGCTTGTCGCAGACAAGTCTGTCTAAGACAGTCTGTTGTCTCAAGTGTGCGCCTTACAAAATTAATAGGTATAAGAGGACAGCCTCTCTATGCTTTCATACGATCTATATTAATTTTGTAAATGGTCTACATTGTTGTAGAAAAAAAAAGTGGATCAAAATAGAAAGTAACACTACTCACAGCACCACGATCCGTCTTCTTCCAGACCCTCATCCCCTGCTTGCCCAGGGGGTCCTGATTGACGGCAATGATGTCCTTATTCAGCAGGATCTCCTTGAACTCCGGCTTGATGGTGGCCAGGTCCACGCTCATGAGGAGAGGAGCCGCCAGGATCGACCACACCGCCATCTGCACTCGCGCCTGGTCTACGGTGAGGCCGAAATTGCCTATCAGCAGCTGTCGATGAAAGAAACCAAGGTTATTATTGTGAATAGCCATCTACTGCCCGCCTAGCATAGTTACAACCGTTTTATTTTGATTTTCTTGCGTTGAACGACTCGAGTTGCCCACGCCTCCGATTCCTTTGCTCTAGCGTCATCTCAGTCACGTGGTCAACGAAACGGTCGTAACTTGGCTAGGCATGCTGACTATTATCCTACTGTCTTACCTTTGAAACGACTTAAATAAAGTAGGAGGTTAATTAATATTCGGCTGTTTTTTTTTTCTTTATGTTCACCGATTTCTCGGTCAATTGTAGACCGATTTTGTAAATATTTTTTTCATTGAAAGGTTATGTTTCTGAGTAGATATGTCCCATATGGGCAGCGCACATTGCACTCAGAACAGATGGCCGTTGGGGCCGAAAGGGTTTGGTGTGGCAACCGCGTACGAAAAGACACAGTGTTGGTGGGCCTCCCACAAGGTGGACCGATGACCTGGTCAGGGTCGCTGGATTTCGATGGATGGGAGACGCACAGGACCAATATCCAACAGTGGACGTCTTTCTGCTGAAATGATGTTGATGATGTCCCATATAAATATTGTTATGATGATAATGCTCACCATGTCCGGGTCGTTCCAGTGTCCTGGCCCCGCGTGCTTGGCCAACCTCTCCTGGTTGTCTCCGAACCAGTTCATGATCTTGGTGAGCGACGCCCAGGAGTCCTCGATGTCATCCCAGTTGCGCCACATATTGCAGTGCTCAGCTATGGAGCCGTAGTCAGGCTGCAAACAGTTCAGATGATGGTTTATTTATGAGGACTACGAACGAACCCCTGAGACCGTAAATTACCTATTCCGTAAATAGGTATAAATACGGAAAAAATGGTAAGGTTGCTTATTTTCGAAATTTACAGCCTACTTTATGAAGAATTTCTTATTTACATTCTTAGATACATAACCAATAAATAAAACGCTCCAAAGAATAATCTACGCGGACTTTATTAATCTTAGTGTTCAATCGAATGGCGCGAAATCACGTGCGAAAGCCGGCGTTCGCTTGGTGTTTGAGGGGTAGACACACCTAAAGCTGTCTTGAATCGACATGTATCGTGATCCTTTACGTGATCTAGTAATGAAAAGCAATTCATTTTTTGTTTTACGGGTACCTACGCAGAGAGGAAAAGGTCAATGTACATAATCCTACGGTTATCTGGCGCCTTCTATACCTAGTTGATGCAATGCAATCTATGCACAACTAGGACCTACGCACACTTGATACAAGACGTCTTAGACAGACTTGTCTAACAAGTAGTAGTAGTCTGACAAGTTAGACAAGTCTATCTAAGACGTCTTGTCTAACATGTCAGACTTGTCCCCGTGTCGTAAACAAAACAGTTTTGTCGCAGACGTCGTAGAACTCTTAGACAAATCTGAGACGTCTTAGACAAAACAGTTTTGTCGCAGAGATCCAACAGACGTCTTAGACATGTCTGCGACGCCTTAGACAAAACAGTTTTGTCGCAGACGTCCAACAGACGTCTTAGACATGTCTGCGACGTCGTAGACAAGTCTGTCTAAGACAGTCTTGTTTCAAATGAGCGCAAGCCCTAAGTGCTAATGATAAAAAAACAGGCTGCATAAAAAACCAAGAGTGATGAGGTACTCACAAGTATTTTAGCGTCTTCCTGATAAGCCGGCCAGCTGCATGAGTACAGTATAGAGCGACCAGTCTCGTTCAAGAGTTTACCAAAAGACGGATACCCTGAAACATTGAAAAGAGTGTCCATTGGGTTTCTTGCACATTCTTCTCCATAGATATCTACGCTTTGAAATGTACAATTAGCATCATTTTTCTAACTGAATGACTTCTCGACAATTTAATGAAAATACTCGAAATAAATGCTTTGATTCTTTTGATTCATTAGCAAAAACAACGTTTTAAAAAAAACACTTTATAAAAAAATATTAAATAGGTATTCGAAAGATTCACCGTAGCCCTGGAATCGCAGACCGGAAAAAGTAGTTCGATGATTTCCCCTTCAAAAGAACCTACCCACCTCCCTCCCTAACTTACTTTAAAAATAGGTACCTTTTTTCTTTCTGTTTCTTTCTTCATTTCTTTTAAGTATTATTATAATATGTGTGTACCTACATGAAATAATGTTAAATGTTAATATTAAATAAAAAACCGAAGACATTCTTGTATTAATGCTAGATGGCTTGCAGTTTTCCCCGCCTGACAATCAGAAATTATCGCAAGAGAATATACTCTCAAGTCTCAGGAGACAGGAAGTATACTTTGTTCTTCTCCAAATTCACATTATCTATACACGTTTTTTATGTATAAAATTGTTTCAGCGATTTAGACGTGAAAACGTAACAAGCAAACAGACACAGTTATTTTTAAGCCCCGAAGGAAAAGGGGGGTGTTTTATGTTTGTAGCATTTATAATTTGGCAGGCCTGTTGGTCTAGTGGTTAGTGACCCTGACTGCTATGCCGGAGGTCGTGAATTCGATTCCCACCCAGGACAAATGTTTGTGTGATGAGCATAATCATTTGTTCTGTGTCTGGGTGTAATTTATCTATAACATGTATGTATTTAGAAATATATAAGTATGTTTATCAGTTGTCTAGTACCCATAACACAAGCTCTGCTTAGCTTGTGACTAGACGGCGTTGTGTGATAGTTGTGGAATATTATATTATTATTATTGCTTTAAACTCATAGTAGAGGTACCGTTCGACTGTTTGAGTTTCATCCTTTATAATACCTATTAGTGTGATTATAATACGTTTTGATATACACCTACCAGCATCCATCTCTTTAGGCTCAATATAGCATCCGTCAAGCTTGAGGTAGTCGATCTCCCAGTCCACGAAGGTCTGAATGTCCAGGCGCTCGTTGCCGAGCACTCCAGGGTAACCAGCACACGTCATGTTGCCGTAGTCCTCGTACATGCCGAACTTCAGGCCTTTGGCGTGGATCTGGAATGTTGAGACCACTGATGGTTATTTGTTACAACTCGGGTTATGATCATAGATATATTATTTCTATGGGTTATGGTACATCTCGCCTTAGCAAAAACTGGCCTGCGGGCCAAATGTCTTCTTTTTAAAACGTGCTTGTGTAGATTCGCCCGGACCAGTTAAGTAGAACGGCCCGCAGGCCAGTTTTTGCTTGGGCGAGATGTTCCATACATAACCTAAATATTCGCCACTGACGAGATCTATTTAATTAAATAGGGTAGTTTTGACTATGATATCAAAACGGAGGAACGGTAAATGAAAAAAAATATCAATCATATTTTTTTTTATAAAAAGCTTGCAACCGACTTGTCATTCTGTCCCTAGGCATTTGAGCTTTGAATTTAGAACGACAAAACCATTTATAAATAAAATTTATGCAAAAATTAAACTATCCACTAACCAAAAAAAAGGAAAAAAATATAGTAACCGTTGTGTCTCATAAAAAAATAAAAGAGGAGATGAATTTGGTTTGTTTGTTTCTATCTCAAAACATGTCGAGTGATAATTTAACATGGACTTGTAAATAATAATTATATATCTGTAATATATATAGGTAATTTGTTTCAGAAATTATCTTACAGAAAGTGTGAAACGAGTAAAATACACGGGGATAAACCTGTCTTTGTCTTGGTCGGCTTAAATTCCTCACTCCCCTCGCAGTGCTCGGGAGTTAATTATATAAATTTCTCACTGCGTTCGGAATTAAAACTTACCAATCCACCCATTTTATGCCTTAGTCATATAATCTATTACTTTATGCATATTCCCTATTAGCTACACAGAGTTTGATGATGTAGCCTCTGCGGCTTCAACTTCAAGCATATCATATCGCATTGGAGAAGAATAAAGTTCATTGGCA
This sequence comes from Mythimna albipuncta, assembly GCA_929112965.1. Lineage (NCBI taxonomy): Eukaryota > Metazoa > Arthropoda > Insecta > Lepidoptera > Noctuidae > Mythimna > Mythimna albipuncta. The sequence goes on along the minus strand of OV815974.1, from coordinate 6,896,012 downwards.
TCACTTACATAATCAGCAATCGCCTTCATTCCACTGGGGAACCGTTCCTTGTCAGGCACCATGCGTCCGTCGGGACCTCTGGTCTTCTCCAGCCAGCAGTCATCTATGCCCAGGTACTCGTAACCAGCGTCCAGGTAACCGTCAGCCACCATCAGATCCGCTGTCCTCTTGATTAAGTTCTCGCTGTGAAGGTTTAAAAAGAAATTTTAACTGATTAATTGAGCGTACAGCCAAGCAGTGGAATTCCCTGCTAGAGTCCTGATAGCTACAACTTAGGGGTCTTAGGTTAAGAGTGAATAGGTTGTTTCTAGGCAAGCGTATAAGCTTCATTGTCGACCACATCATCGCTTACCATCAGGTGAGATGATGGTCAAACGCGAGCCTATCTATACATACGTACCTATAAATAAAATTGGAGTGTCTGTTTGTAATATTGAAATAACTGCTTTTTACTACATGCATATGCATGCATGGTAGGTACATACACCAAAATAATTTTTTTTACAATTTTTGTCTGTCTGTCTGTTTGTCCGGGCTAATCTCTGAAATGGCTGGACCGATTTTGACGGGACTTTATTTGGCAGGTAGCTGATGTAATAAAGAGTAGCATAGGCTGCTTTTATTTTTGAAAAATAAAGTCAAATCCTGTAGTCCACGCGAACGAAGTCGCGAGCACAGCTAGTTAATAATAAAAATAAAATTGATTATCTACCATTCATATCATCTACTGAAATTTTTCACATGGCTTCCTTTTATGACTTAGGCGAGCACTAGGAGAGGATTTTCCAAAAACCCCTTTTTTAGGTGGAAAAATCATCCAATGACATCCTCCGCTCTTGGGCGGAGCGGGAAATAGTGTCAGACTTTATTGACTAAAAACCCACTCCTGTTCCTTCTTTGCCATTGTTCTAGGGCCCTGGTGATCTCTTTCGCAACACCCATAGCTCCAGTAGGCTACGACCCTGTTGGGCCCCTACGGTTGCTGACAGCTCCTTGAGGCGCGTGTGGGATCCCACGCGCGGCCAGCGACTTGGGCTCAGTCCGGACGATTATCGGACGGTTGGACGGCGGACTACCCATTGCTCGCCATCTGCAAGCCCATCGTTTCCAAAACCCCTAAAGGGATGAAACGGGTGTCCAAAGTTTGTATGGAGAAGCCAACTTTCACGCGGGTGAAGCCGCTGGCAGAAACTATAGTAAAAATATCATTACTTATTATAGTAAGCCAAAATACTGTATTTTCATCGCTGATTGAAATATCTAGAATGTTTCACGTAGTTTAACACTAAAATTCTTGACATTTCAAAAGTGCCTGTAAGTTCACTAATAATGACTACGATTACGATTGATTTACTACAGGTACCATCTATCTATACTAATTTTACTCGTATGAAGAGGTAAAGTTTGTTTTTATGTTTTTTCTGTTTGTACAAGGTAATCTCTGAAACTACTGCTTTATTCCTAAATCGCATAGGCTATATTTTATGTATGCGGACGAAGCCGCGGGCAAAAGCTAGATATAAAGTATGTATAGTACTCAAAATACTTTAATTTCATGGCAATCTTTCACGTAATACTAAAATTCTTGACATTTCAAAAGTGCCTGTAAATTCTTCATTTGAAATAGAATGCTTTGGATCTTTTTGCGCGTTCAAACAAACTCTTCATTATAAAATACTAGTTTCTGCCATCGACTTCGCTCGCGAAAAAATAGGTTTCTCTATACAAACTTTGGATCCCCGTTTCATCCTATAAGGAGTGAATTTTACAAAATTCTCTCTTCGTGCTCACTTCAATGACTATACAACCACTGTTTAATTCTCTTTGGCTTTTTTTTTCGTGGTGGGAAAAATCTTGCATTGACATCCCCCGCCCTTGGGCAGAGCGGGAGATAGTGTCAGACTCTTACTGACTAAAAGACCCACCCCGTTCCTTCTAGCCTTCATACCGGGGCTCGAGCGCCCTTTCGGATAACCCTGGCCCCAGTAGGCTTCGACCCGGCTGGGGTCCCTGCTGTTGCTGACAACTCCTTGAGTAATTCTCTTTGGCTCATCTAGACCATATAAGAGGAAATCTTGTGTAAAGTTTCACGCTCCTAGGGTCGAACCATAAACATTTATAAAACAATCTTATTGCAGGAACGTTTTGTTTCCATCTTAAAGTAATATTACTTCATTTCGTACCATGAACTTAATCGCTCAGTATGATTGTATTCCTGCTAAGGGCTGGGAAAGAATGAACGATTTTAAAGATTTTGTCTATTCCCTGCTAAAAAGAAAAGATACGCGCTATATAGATCTGTATAGCGTTGTCTCTTTCACATATTTGTTTGAATCGCTAGTTCATTAAGAACCAATAGAATACATTGAACTCAAAAAAAAATCCTTTTTAAATATATATTTAAAACGATCTAAGTAACTTTCATAAAAAGGACGTAATAACTTTAAGAATTTACATTAATAAAGTAGGTAAATAAAAAGCTGCGAGCGACTAATTTTAGTTGCAAGTTAGTGTGAATCGTATTCAGAATACGGAACGTATGTTTACATTAACAAGATTCTTAACAGTGTTGATTTGTTACGTGCGAACCGATTTGGAAATATTAAAATAGTTTTCAAGTGCTTAAATATATTTAAAGTAGGTAATCTGTCTTCAAGTGGTTGGTGTTCGAAGCGGATAATTGAACCCACGAAGTGCGTATGTTATCCTTGAAACTTATTGTCTAAGGACGTCATAGAATCAAGGTAAAGTTAAACAGTGTATTCCAGTGAAATAACTTGTTGTTTGTGTTGTTGTTCGTGCACTGTTGAAGTCAGAGTTATCTGCTTCCAGAAACAAAAAATCATATTATATGTTCGCCATTTAGAATAAAATAATAAATTAATAACCCACGTAAGGACAAAAATCACTAGATTAAACCATTAACTGGGCTCTTTTAGGCAACGAAATAAGTTTTAAATACTTTATATGTCCCAAAAAACGCTTTAAATGGTACTTATTTGGAAAACGATAATAAATCCGCTGCGTTCGAGCAACTTTTTTACTCCTGCTAATTTGACGTAAAAACAATACTGCTAGCGTTCAAAAATCCCGTCAGAGTACGAAAAGAATGAACTTTTTAAGAGTGACGTCACATTATCGCTAAGAAAATAATCTTGTTTTAATATTGTAATAAGGTTGTTTTGAAGGCGTCATGGTACGAAAAGCTTATGTAATATTAAAACAATACTGCTTTAAGGACTTATGGTCGGCCCCCTAGTCCCTGTAGTTATGGATGTGCGATGATAGTCAGTCGGTCAGTTTCTCCTTGAAGATAGATCGATGCAAAATAAATAACAGGATTTATTAAAGAACGCGACGTTGGCCCACCTTTTTATAATTCAAATAGGTGTTTGTAGTTCTCAGCTCAGCAGTATCCGTGCAATGTAGAGAATATAAATTTAGCTAACGGCACAGAAAGAACAGATCATACATAAACATTTCACCTAACTGTAGAACGAATGTAAACGTACTTAACATGAGTTCTAGAGAATCTAAAATTACCATCCAGTCTGAATTAAATACTCAAACTAATTAATAATTCTGAACTGTGAAATAAATTACAAAAACCGCCGAGTGTGAGTCGAGCTCGCGCACGAAAGGTTTCTTGTTGGTTGTCATCCTTAAAAACGGTAAAATCCTGATGAGTTCTCCTAGATATTTATTTTATCCTGTTTTTTTGGTTTATTTATTTATTTATTTTACAATTTATGTACACACAAATATACTGAGGAGGATAACATTATTAGAAAACTTTGTACAAAGGTACTGCTTATTTCAAAATAGAAATTTCTTCCAGCAGACCTGCGAAAGGAGAAATTACAAGAGATGTAGACAGTAGTGTGCAGAAATGAGAAAGAAGAGTAAGTGAAATCTTAAATTAAACCAATAAATACTTATATAACTATATATAACTTATACTAAAAATAAATACATAATATTTATATATATATCTAGATACGATTATCAAGCAAGAGAGGAAAGATAGTGCTCTTTTAATTTAGTCTTAAAGAGTGAGATCGTTTTCAAATCACGAATGCTAGGCGGAACTGAGTTCCACAACCTTACTGCGTGGACAGAGAAAGAGTTTATGTTGTTTAAGCGGCAACAGAAATACATCGTCTATGAGAATTACTACGGTTCATGAGATCCAGCCTGGTAACAGGCAGATGGACAGACAGACGGACAGCGGACTCTTAGTAATAGGGTCCCGTTTTACCTTTTGGGTAAGGAACCTTAAAAATCAAAACGTATGCCTGAATTTGTACCTAATCATAACTCGTAAGTCGGGCCGTTACCACAATTGCTCCCATTGGTACACCGAATATCTCTCAAAGATATTTACAATTAACGAGCAAAAGCCAAGCCTAGCAAGCTTGAGCCATCAAACCAAATATTTTAGCTTAATGCTTAAAAACACAAATTGGTGGATTTTTCGTCAGCAACCTCACGCAGTCCATATAATCAACAGCATGCTGTGATGCTGCGATGCAGTTAGTCTGATGGCAGCCTTAACAAAAGTAACGCCTTCGTCTCACCTTATACACTCATTGGGATACTTCTTGCAGTCTGTAATGCACCGGAACCTTTCCCACGTGAGCCAGCCCATCGGCGGAGTCAGGGCCAGCCCGTTGTTCAACGCCAGGGTCGAAGACACCCCCGCCAGCAGGATGAATGTAACCAGCATCTGGAAAAGCATTCATTATTAACCGAGCGACTGAAATATGGAGGTGCTAGAGGTGGGGTCCGAGTGCTCAAAGATCTGTCGAAACGTCTAGTTGACACTTCGCGTGACCCAAGGGCTGGCTTTTACCTTGGACAGAGGATAAGCATTGCCATACAGCGTGGCAATGCCGCCAACCTTTTGGGCACATTACCAGTCGACAGCGAAGATGTTTTTGACGCCATTTTTTTTTTTTAATATACTGTAACTATAGTTATTTAGTTGTTTATAAGTAGTAATTTTATATAGTTTGTATTGAAGAAAACCTAATAAATATTTAGGTGCTTGTTCTAGCGATATTTTGCTGAACTCAGTATTTTTCGTTAATTTTGTGTTTCAGTGTGTCCCATTGCTCTTTTTTTTTTTTTTGACTATTTATAATATATTATTATATGTACTAACTTCGCGCGAAAGGTGGAAGAAGTGGAGAGAAGCCTTTGCCCAGGAGTGGTACAGAACAGGCTCCCAAAAAAATAAAACTAAAACTCAGCTAGCTTATGTATAGGTACATGTGCAGAATCCACAAACAAAAAAAAAAAAACTGCAATAAATCTATTGAATAGCCTATCCTTCTAATCTATCAAGCTCGCACAGTAACAAACCGCTTTATCTACATAATGTGGTACATCTGTCTGCGAGATAAAACACTACTTATTCAATCTTCGAAGTCATCGACCGCGCAGATTGCCTATATGGTATGATTGCCTAGAGGTGCCTATATGGGCAGCTGTGTCAACCACCTCACACGAAATAACCAGTATTGATACTCTATTTTAATAAAAATCATTCGTTTTGCATATTTTTGGCATAATACATAATATACCTATTTATTTTCTGGTATTTAACTGATAATGTTAGAAATATGGTCTTATTATTTTTTGTAACGCAAACAAAACTAAATAAAATTGGAGTTTCTGTTTGTAATATTGAAATAACCGCATTTACTACATGCATATGAACCAAAAAAAAATATTTTTAAAATTTTTGTCTGTTTATCCGTTTGTTCCGGCTAATCTCTGAAATGACTGGACCGATTTTGACGGGACTTTTTTTGGCAGGTAGCTGATGTCATAAGGAGTAACTTAAGCTTCTTTAATTTTAGAAAAAATAAATTTAAAATTCTGTAGTCCACGCGAAAGAAGTCGCGGGCACAGCTATTATATAATAAAGATGTCGTATTCCATGATCGTAAAAATAATGGTAATAAATGGTATAATAATAGTAATAACTCTATATAAATTATGATAATTTCGCCCTTCAATAAAATAAAAGCCCACAAGGGCAAAGCCACAGAAGTTTGTGTCTTGCAAATAAATACTAGTTTTAGAGAAGAAAATTTAGTTCAGGAGTAGCAACACTACGACCATATATTAGGTACCACGACGGCCTACATACGGAAGGCGGCTGGCGGGTCTTGTCTATCTTTTTTTAGCGGGAATCACGGTGTGCGGAAGCTCTGCCCGAATAGTTAGCGATCGTCATTATTTCTAATATTTTATTTTGTTTGCGTTTTTCTCTCTAATTGTAATTTGTTTGGCCGAAAGCCAATAAAACCTTTTTATAAAAGTCATCTCGTGTTTCCATTTGTATCATCAGAAGTGGGATTCGAGGCTGAAAAGCCGCTGAAAGCCTACATCTGGTTTTATAAAGGGAATTTAGTTTTCCGACTTGTAGTCTGGTTATTCAATATTCGGGCGGAGTCTGTCTGTGCGATGCTTTCCACCGACCAACACAGCAAACGAAAACGCCGTGAGCAAACTCCATCGCCCAATCCAATGGAAGAGATCATGAGGAGGCTGCGTGTGTTGGAGGACCAGTCCCGTGCGTCTGTGGAGACGCAAGCCATTGCAACGACCAGCGCTGGCGCTAAGCGCGGCGCTGAGCTGTCCAACACGACACCATCGGCATTGGTGCTTGGAGCGCCCACACCGCCGCGTGAGCTCGTGTCCGCGCCTTTGGGGACGCCGTCGCTTACTCCACACACTAGCAACGTGGGATCAACGCAGTCCGAAGACGCAGTGACGAACGCTGCAGAGCGTCTTTTGACCGCTATCAGCTGTGCTCAGGTCAGATCCAACCGATATTTTGTCTCTGATTTTGATCCGAGAAGAGATTGATGAAAACCTCGTTTTATTAGATTCGGTCATAAAACACTAACTGAAGCAGGTTTTTCAATAAATTTAAAGAAATGTACTTTTCTTGGTAATGAAGTAGAAGGTAGGATTATAAGAGATGGTCAGGTTAGACCGAGCAATTATAAAATTGATGCATTAGTTAAATCACCGCAACCAAGTAATTTCAAACAAGTCCGCCTATAAGGTTTCAAGTTAATGATTTAGTTTATGTGATTAAGAGCTCACAATGCACCGGAAAGTTGGAAAGCGGTATGAGAGGCCCTAATAAAGTGATTAAGCTCCTCCCTAATGATAGATATGTATGAAGTCTAATTGTTAGCTGGATTTTATGGAAAGACTAGTCAGGCAGCTGCTGCATACATGATGTTATGGAAGGGTGAATGGACACCCGAAACTTGTGCTGCATTTTTGAAGGTACTTTTGGTACGATTGCTGTTATGTTTGCATTGTTAGCTTATATACCTACTAGTCTATTCCCTATTGTTGAGTTAGATTATGTACTAAACAAGCCCGTAGTTATTGAGTTTGGCTATGTTGTTTTGTGTGATGTATTCAGTGGAACAGACCCATGTAAATCCTGTGCGCCATGGTATTGGGGTGACCATGACACCGATGGTTTCTGGGGTGATTCGGTAATGACCGGCAACAGACCTGTGTAAATCCAGTTGACGGATGGTTTCTGGGGTGAGTCGGTAATGACCGGCAACAGACCTATGTAAATCCAGTTGACAGGTGGTTTCTGGGGTGAGTCGGTGGCGCAACCGGCAACAGACCTGTGTAAATCCAGCCCTTAATAGGTATCTGGGGTGACCTACTAGAGACTGATGTAAATCCTGTGTGCACTAGGTTATGTGCAGGGTATTCGGGTGCGTGGGAACAGACCTGTGTAAAGCCTATATGTTTGAAACGCTTGTGTGTAGCGTTTGTGTATAACGCTTGTTTGGCTACTTGGTACATAATCTGACGCTTCTATGCTCTTTACGAACTTAGACCAACTGTTGATAAACAATGTAAATGAGTAAGTCTCTTAGAATGTGTGTGTCTTCACAGAGACCAATGATGATGACACCGAACAGCCGTTGGACGCGCAGGGTGTTGCTGGACCATCTTCGAGTTCCTGCTGAGGGCTTCGAGCACGCAGCCCCGTCAGGAGAGGCCGTTTTAGAGAAGAAAATTTAGTTCAGGAGTAGCAACACTACGACCATAGATTACCACGACGGCCTACATACGGAAGGCGGCTGGCGGGTCTTGTCTATCTTTTTTTGGCGGGAATCACGGTGTGCGGAAGCTCTGCCCGAATAGTTAGCGATCGTCATTATTTCTAATATTTTATTTTGTTTGCGTTTTTCTCTCTAATTGTAATTTGTTTGGCCGAAAGCCAATAAAACCTTTTTATAAAAGTCATCTCGTGTTTCCATTTGTAACACTAGGTATACTATACAGATTCTACATTATCTGTGGTATATACTAGTTCTAGTATTGTTGATCCTGGTGACTATAATACCTACGTTACAGCTATAAAAAGTCAAACGTCTTGGGATATTTTTGTTGCCAGCGCGAAATTTAGTAGTCATTTACTGGTTTTTTGCGATGATGATAGTTATACAACAGATGTTGATCGTAATATGGCTAGTAATGATGAATCGCAATAAGCGGAGTTCAATATTCAGAATCAGATTTCTCTTACAATTCCAGATTTATTTTATTAGATACTTTATAATTACTTAAGACACTATTATAATATATCATTGCAAATGTATCGTACTCTTGTAATAAGAATATTATTAAAGATTCTGATATGTTATTCTAATATTTTTTTTATTCTTAAACAATCCCCTAATAATATAAGTACCTAATTAAAAAATACTTATATTCGATATTTTTATAAGGTTCTTTTAGTAGTAAACAATGATCAAGATCTCTTAATCAACCTTGATTTATTGAATCTCTGTTGACTACATCAGATTTTATTTTACACTATTAATTACCCAAGTCGTTTGACTTTTTAGACTATAATAGTACTGTACAATACATACATAATAGATGTTGACTAACATAAATGTAACTACTTCGATTAAAATAGTTCCATTATTGTCGATGGTATGCGTCATAGTTCCATATTTAAAATACTGAACGATATTTTTTTATAGCTAGAACATACCTACATGGTGGTCTGCTACAAAATATTAGATACCAGCTAATGGTATCTTGTCCCATTAAAAATATGTGTAATATTACAGGTGATACTAAATTTTAGATAAGCTTGTAGCATGTGGCAATTTTACAGTTGGAATTAGCTTTAATTATTTACATTTGTGGTATATTTTTCCTTTCGAAGCGGAAATCAAATTACAGAGGCCCTTTAGACAATTTTTATGGAATGTAATACCAACGGTTATCCCTGTATTCTGTACCTGTATTCGCGGTAAGCTAGTGCACCCTAGGATAACTTCCGGTTGGTGAAAAACTGTTACGACATTTGGAAAACAAAGATAATAGGGCTATGGTTTTTTTCAATACACTTATACGAAAACTGGCTGTTACTGCACTACGATTAAGTTCAACATCTTCACCCTCCGTTCCTTCGTTTATCACTCTCGTGTTTTTTTTTAGTTGTCACAACTAAGGTTTTTCATTCCTATTTCGTCACGGTCAACGGTGATTATATATTTTTTTTTAAAGCAAAGTTGCGGATATTTTTAAAGTTTAAATAATATTTTATAAAAAATTAAATTGTGGTAAATAAGATTATTTACACAATGATTTGTTATTATCAAAAAATTAACCATTTATTTATGTTCTAAATTAAAAAAATATTTGAATTTCTATTTTTAATATTCAGTAGGATGTATACGGTTTCATACCTTTGTTTCTCTTTGAACCTGCAAAAGTAAAACCCGGAAAAAAGTCTATTAAATATTATTTTATAAAATATTTGTGATAATTGTGAAAAAAAAAATGAATTTAAGGTTTGTAGAGAATTCTTTGGATGGTACGTCGTTGCCGCCAGATATTGTGATTAAGGTAAAAAATTAGTACACAATAGCCTAAGCTAGGTAGGCTGGTATGGATCTTTGGAAAACTTTCATCAGTGCAAAATTTTACAAAAATGCGTCGTAATTATCTGAGAGAGTATTTCTTCGCAAGTGTATTAAAAAACAACGTTTGATACACCTGCAAAGTCATTGCAGCCCTCGGCTCCATAACACATAAATTCCGCCTCGATCGCAATGACAGACTTTCTGCACTTGTATCAAAATGTACCTACTATTAATTTCTGTTGAATGTGTGGGTTCTGGTATTATTATATACCTACGTAAAAACTTCGATCAACAATTTATACAATTGTGTACCTATGTTGAATGTAGTTTGGAGTTTACACTTAATTGTGAGCGTGTTTAGTAGTTTTAATAGATTTGAATTGTTATTTTTTTCTAGATTTGTTCCAGATTCTAGACACCTTCACCATCATAATTCCGAGACTATGACTATAGGACTATGGCTGTGAACTTGATTATTCTAGAAATATTATTATAGTAGTACAGTAAGTCCATCAACGAGTTGTGAAGAACTTCTCAAATTTTTTTCACATTTCATATCAGCTGACCTGTCGAACTTCGTACGAGGTATATCTTTCGATACAGTCAACCGATTGCGATGAAACAAAGCCTAACTAATATATCAAGGTACACACAATTTTAGTTTATATAAGTTATCTACATCAATTTTGTACATTTTACGTGATGCGAGCACAACTAAAAACTTCTACAGGTTTATTGTATGCAAGTGCAGGTAAATAAAAAAAAAACTGCAAAAAGCGAGACTGCTACGAAATATAAGTCAAAGTGGACAGTTTCTATGAATAATAACACCTTTGGCCATGCATGTACTTAATACAAAAATTACGGTCGAAAGTCGAAACATAATTTAAGCCTGTTAACATTTTTTGAATTAAATCTAAGTATAGTCCGCCCGTGTCTTGGCTTGTCTTGTACCTTGGACTATTACTGCTCCTTCACGTTCTTCTCAATTTCAAATAGGAAAAAATACAGTTTTGTTCGGTTAAGGTTTTTTTTTAAATTAGAGAATACATAGACTGTCTTAGAGCAATCACAGGTTTTAATATCACAATAGTTTCTTTTTCAATACAGAAGATCAAAATACCTACTCTTCAATAAAAATCAACAAAACAATGGGATAAGTACCTACTAATAATTTAACTTCAGTTCTTCTGTAGGCCATCCATTGGCTATTACAAAATCAGGAAATTGTATTTTGTATCAGGAAAGCGATTTCTGCAGGAAAATGCAGTTTCTTCCTTAAGTCTGAACACATCTTGGATTTGTAATGTAAAAAGGTCACAGCTGTTTATAAATAAACATACACAATACAAATAACAGACAACTACAAGATGTAGATATTATAATTAAATACATTATTTTTTTATGTCGGTAACGAGGTGACTCAAAACTGTTTAAGGACACAATCGATTGGATATTTTCAATTAAAAAGAACACAAAAGAGATGACCTAAATACTGTGAACACTGGCAACACTGGCCTTAACCCCAAGTCTTGACAATAGGGCAGGCTTCCAAACTGTAGCAAATTCAAATTCAAATAAAGAACGGAAGCTATTGTGATGAAAATGAGTTATTATGGTACGGTCCACGCACTATGAGCAAAGATCATTGCTTAATACATGATTATGGCAAAGCACATATACCTAAACTCATGACACCATTGTTTTTTTTTTTTTGTTGTAAAGACTCGCTCTAGGTGGAGTGGCAGTGCGTGTCAGACTTTTAATGACTAAAAGCCACCCGTGGGGAAGAAATTCCTCAGGCATCGGGAATCGCAGAACGATCTTCGCAATAAGCGAGCTTCGAAGCCATCGTAGGTACATGGGCATGCGGACGACGAGCAATAGGTAGATCGCCGTCCGCTCGCCCAAAAGGATCGAGCCAGAGTCGTAGACGGCGCGTAGTGTTTTACGCACGTCACTAACCGTCAAAACCGTATGGCTCCAGCAGGGCCGATGCCTGCTATTAACGCCATGGGGAATCTTCTAAAAAGGTTACTCATGGTTCTAGAACGCAAAAGGAAATTGTAGGAACATGGATGTGGTTTTAGTCTGTAAAAGTCTGTCACGCCCTCCCGGTCCACCCTAGAGCAGGAAAAAAAGAACCAGATTCCTTCAGTGGCCCTTTGTATTCCAGGGCCGCGGTAGCTCTTTTGAAGAATCCTGCAGACGATGTCATTATACAGATGGCATACATAAGGGATATTCTCATTCGCATCACGGTATAAATCTATCAGAAATATCTCTAATTGCCATACTTTTCATAAATTGTCGTTGATAAAAGGTCAACCTTTTGACATTTTTGCCACCAAGAATTGACCTTTATCAGAGAATTACCAGACAGTAAGCAAACAAACATCTAAATGCCTACAAGATAATTAATACTTCTGTGTGCTACGTAGGTATCAGCTGATCATTAGTAAATGCGGTAATTTAACATTTAACATAACTATGTGAGAAGTTCGAATTAAAAAGTTCACATAAAAATGTTTTTCATTCTTCTTTCATTTCATCAAACATAAAATTTGATGAATAAGTGCTCTATCATGTAGATAAAAAGTTAAGAAAAAAAAAACTTTTTGACATGCTATAAAAGGAATCTACATCTACCTACTAAAACAAAAGCGTTCGCAATCAATTTACTGTGGATGAAATAACAATTCTAAACAAAGCACAAAGAAGGATTTTGATAAATAAATACAAAACATCATAGCAAGATCTGATAAAAATAAACACAAAAAAAAAATTAAAAAGAAAACTATGAACACTTACCGCGCCAAATTATTGTGATTCGAAATTCAAATTCAAATTCTTTTTTTAATTTGCAAATTATCATTCACTATAAAAAAATTGATCTCGTTTACGGAGTTAGTTATTTAACGACAACAGTGAAGCGTGTTGCACTGTAGCACACCCAACAACGATTGAACGCCGAATGATAAGGATCGGTGGGTTCTTGTTGTCAATGCAATCAACACAGCTTGCGTTTACCTGTTAACTTGTCCGTGGAATAGTAATAAGGTTCCTCAAACCCTCAAGTGCACGTAAGAACATGATATACTTTTCAATAACAAAAAAAAATATACTAGAAACTTGTAACAATAGCGGTCTTCCAGTCCGATTATAATTTAGGTATCTTCAATGCAAGAGTGATTAGGCTCTTAATAAACTAGTGCGCCTCACCATCAACAATTGCATCACTGCTTACCATCAGGTGGGATCGCAGTCAAGCACTAGTTTGTAACAAGAAAAAAAAATACTTTATAGACAGGTATATGCTAAAAAAACCCTAGAGCCTAATCTTTGAGTGGTACGACCATAGGTATTTATTAACACGCTTATTTTAAATGTAAATTCTTCTTCTCATGTAAAAAAATCTTTATTTCTCACAAGAAACACCAATTTTTTTTCTTTAGACATAAAATAATTGTGTAGCTAAACTGGTCTTTTGTGTTTAGAAAAGTAATAAAATTAGGTTTTTTCTTCAAATCTAAGAATGGAGGTCAGCGTTCCTCAACTTTTAAGACCCATAGACCATTCAGAGTTTTTTTTCTAATAATGATAACTAGAGTCTGTCTAATAAGTCAACCGACTTGGGTTATTATTAAGGTAAAATGAAATCTGATTTAGTCAACGCTGGTTCAGAGATACTGATCATCGTTTACTAATAGAAGAACCTTACAAAAAGTATCGAATTTAGGTATTTTTTAAATAATTAAATATTATACAAAATTCCTAAGTCGGTTGACTTTTTAGACAGATTTATAGACCATCTTTTCACATTATCTTTTCAATTTATAGCATGTTAATATCGTCGCTAATATTTCGTCTGGAATGCTGAAGCAATGTGCATTTATTTATTTGTGTGTGAATGTTTTTGTAATTTTTGTGTCACTAACTTAATTTTTTAAGCTTATGCATAATTATTGTAACTAACATTATTTGAGTTACCTACATTGACACTTGATTAAAAAAAAAAAGAACCGAATTGAGAACCACCTCCTTTTTTTGGAATTCGGTTAAAAAATGATCTATTATTTATACATTTTTGATCGTTCACGCAGCTATTTTATTCTTACTACACTGCCTTCTCCTTTTTCTACTTCATTTTCCATTTCTGTAATTTTAACATAATGTCTGACAGTTTTGAGTATTTTGTGCAGCCTACCCAAATGTCCTTTCTTAGGTAGGTATTGTTTATCAAGTCCGTATTAATGGTTTTTTTTTTGGACTATAGTCCTGTCGAGTTTGAGCTACATCAAATATTGACAAATGTTTGCACTGACTTGACAGGTCCACTCAACTTTGGTCTTTCTTCAAAAGATCCTCTAGGACACATTAATCTGCATGGTTCTCATATGATTTGACCATTACATGTTTATTGTATAGACTTTAAGACATTTTAACCTCTGAGTTTGTTTCGATGTTTCTTCTTAGGGTAGTCAGCTAGGAAACGCGGCTCATTTAATTTAAACTGACGAAAAAAAAATTGACATGTAAAAGTGTTTTTTTTTTATAACCTATTGACAAAATATTACTATCTCCGAAAGTAAACATTGCTGATAATTATTATTCTAATTTACGACGACGGAGTGCCGAAAAATAGATAAAAAGACCTAATTAGCTCAACAAAGCACAAGTAGGTACATCAATATTTTTTACTGTGCAACCTGATACTAAAACTAATTAACCAAATAACATTCATCTTTGTTTAAATAGTTTGATGTGTATTTTAATTTATTTATTAATGCTTTATGCACATTACACTGTACAAAGGCGGCTGAGGAGGCTGTGTTATTGTTTAGTGATTTAATTTAAGTAATTCAAAAAACTTAGAGTTCTGAGTCTGAATTCATGTAGATGGATGGATTATGTGAGGAGTGATATGAAAGAAAAGGGAGTTAGTGATAGTGTGACGGGTGGCAGGACAGAATGGAAGAAGAAAACGTGTTGCACCGACCCCAAGTAATATGGGATAAGGGCAGAAAGAAGATTTAATTTAATTCGAACACTTCCAACCAACGCTATCCGCAAAAAGTCTTTGCTGAACAGCTCAAGCCTGAAGATGAAGCTTTATCTATTGGCAGAGCATGTAGTTAATTTCTAAGCACACATCTGAATACGTATTACTGAAGGAACTAACCCCCAAATGACGAGCAATAAACCCAGTTTGGGAGCCTGGGAACCTATTGCTGTGTATGTTTTAAATAATAGTAGATTATGTGACTAGGGAATAAAGCAGTCTCTTCAAGTCGCGGGCGGCATGTTGAACTCCGAACGAAACGAAGGTTGCTTATTTCAATCCCGAACGTAAGTGAGGGATTTATAATAATTAACTCCCGAGTATCGAGAGAGGAGTGAGGAATTCAAGCCGCCCAAGACAAAGTAGTCCAGTCAAATTAGGTCATATAATCATATTTTAATAAAGACTGGAGTAAATTCTCTGGAGAGGCAAAAACGTTTCTGATGGAAAGTTTATGAGTGAAAAGTCGAGTACCTATAAAAAAAAATCATTTGTCACCCTTACAGAAGGGGGTGAAAACTGTTTATTGCTCATAACTAACCAGAGAATATAGGTGTGTACTCAGCATATTTTTTTTATGGTATTTTAAACCTCAATCTACATTATTGCATTTTAATTATTTTAATCAGAACAACGCAGCATTAGAAAAAAATAAAAATGTTATTTTTGGCCATTGAGACATTGGGGAAAGATATATAGATAGATAGCACGGCATTATCGAGCAAGTAAGGAACTGTACCCCTAGCCATGTTGCTAATCTGCAATAGTTAACGCTTGTAGAAAGCTTCAAATGTACGGGAATGACGTCGTCTTAACGCTCAGTCACGTGGTCAGAACAAAAGAATTGGCGGCAAGGTCAACTCGAAGCGTTCGACGCAAGCGAAACGGTTGTAACATGGCTAGGGGCCCAGGTCACTTTCTCTTCTTTCTTTTTTTACTTTTCTATCTACCTTTGATCGGCGTCCAACGGGTTAAAAGGCTACTCATTTCTCAGTTAAGTCCTACTATACCCAATTTTGGTGTTTTGATATCTTACAAATAAATCGATCAAGGTTTGCTTTCTAAATTCTATAATACCTAACTGTCAATCATAAATTATCTTGACATTTACTGAAAGACTAGAGACAATAACGGCCTCGTTTTGAAATCTTATCAAATACTAGCTTCTGCCAGCGGCTTCATACGCGTAAAAATGGGAAATTATAATCATCATTTTCCCGTGCTTATCCCAGTAGTTTGGGTCGGTGCAACTAGAGATGTGCCGTTGTCGACAATATTGCTCGAAGTGGGAATATTGCTGGCAAAATTCCCACTTCGAGCAATATTGCCAACAACGGCACATCTCTAGGTACAACACATACCTTACAATCGTGGAAATCACAGACACAATAGAAAGACAATTGGTGCGTGAACGCCGGCGTTCGCTTGGGGTTTAATGAATTAATATTTTATGGAACACCTTTCACATTTTCACATTCCTCATGCAACCTATCTTTAAACGTCAAAATGTGGTCATTAAAATTAGCCTTGAAGAAGTAAGAGGAGTAGAAATTAACTTGCGGATGGTCAGAAAGGGTCTTTTGGCGGCCAATATCAAAAGTTACCGCCCGCCACGGAGCCCTCAATTAATGAGTAACATGTTGCTCGAAACTATGCTTCATAGACGCTGGAGGACTAACTATTATATTATTTTCTAAATTTCTGTTGAACCTAGAATTTATTTGTGTGTAGAAAACCGATACTGGCGACAACTATGGAGACTTGGGGAACGCTATGCGAAAGTTAGTTTCAAAGAAGGTGCGAGGCTAATAGGCTATTTTGGGCAGCAATTAATTTGACGGAACGCACAGAGTTAGTTTTCATAGAAAATGGGTCATTAAATGCACACCGGACATCCTAATTGCACAAGCAAAGCCTGCATTGAGTCCTCTGGGAGATAATTCCATTTTTATGGACGACAGTGCTCGTGCCCACTTTTCAGTGGGAATATTATAAGGTTGATTATGGTATTTAAATATTGATGTACAAAACAATTATAAAATTTAACGCAAACATTCATTTAATTTCTAGATTTGTTAAAAATATCACTTTGACTTTTCTTTCGATTTAATAATAATAAGAGATGAATCATCATTCATCATTTCTCCGGAAAGAAAAAATCCAAATTTAAAAAACAATCTGCCATTGCCGATTACCTATTTTTTTATAAAAAGATATCCAAGTATATCAACATTTGCGCAAACATTATCATGTTGATAATGTTTTTAACATGTTTTCTACACTTAACCTAGTTAAATAAAAAAATATCAGTAATGTTTGCCGATACTTGACATCCATACAAATTATTTGATAAGTAATATTATCTTCTCTTCAAAACTTTTTTTCTTTGTTAAAAAAACTGTGTTACCGTCTCATAAAAACTAAGTACATATCAGTCATTTAAGTGATACTTGGGGAACAATTATTTTCGATGTTAAAGAGTCGTACCTCATTCATAGGTAAGTACGACTAGATTACATCCTCGCTTTATATTTTTTAATTACCGAATCTTCGCTGAAGGGAAGATACTGGCCGGTTTTTGAATTGCGAATTCAGTTTTTGTTTTTTCTTTTTTATTTTGGCATTACACGGTTTAAAGTTAGTTGATGCAATCCACGCATGAAGCCCAATCAAGTTTAGGTAGTATTAATTTATTTTTTACAGTCTAGTTGATTTGTTTAAGTTCCATTACAATACGAATGTAACGCATTCTATTGTTTTTTGCATTGTTTGGTTACAAATGTATCGAGTCAGCTTTCCCAGCAAGCTTCACTGAGGTAATTATTACTAAATTAACAGCAAATTTGCGAATTTATTAAAATTTCCAACCTCTTTTAGCTCCAAATTCGGAGTTTTTCGAAGAATTTTTTGAGTGAAAGTGGCTCTTTTAATTATTCACAAATTGGTTCCTAGTCTTTTTATGTAATTTTAATAGTGATAGTGATGATAATAATGTGTCGAGTGCATTAATTTGTAGCTACTATAAATTCTGACTCAGTAAATTATTACATGTTTAAAACTCGAGTCAGTTTTTATTTATTTATTTTATATTGTGCTATGAGTTATAAACCATCTCATTTAAAAATGTCCTAATGAAAGAGCCTACAATACTTGCTATGTTTGGCAATGAAGAATCTGTTACTAAGGCAACTCGTGAACAAATCCCTGCTTGGTTCTCAAATATCAAAACATTAATTTCTATAGCCAATCAATGTTCCCAGCTAGTTTACAACATAATTAAAATAACGGTTTCTGCTACCGTTCGTGGCCTGTTGAACAAATCACTGCCGGGGCGTTAACCCCGACTGGTTTTCTGATTAGATTGGATTATTGATAAATTGGCTCCTGAGGCCTGGCTTGGGACCACGTACCGGCCGGTTGGAACTAAAAACTCTTTAATATTCAACAATAAAATACACTGATGGACACAAACTGCTTCCAATGTTTAAAAAAAGAATGGTCATTAAAAAAGTAACTACGATAAGTACTATTCTAAGTTTGTATTTTTTTAAAAGAAGAAATTGTCTATGTTGTCCAAAAAAAAGGCAGTGTTAAAAGCTAGGCTTGTAGCTAGCTATCCCTGTATTTTAATGCAGATCATAGAAATTGATCACTTCATGATATGACCAAGTAAAACTGGCCAGATCATTTTACATACCAATTTTGATGATATTTCAATCCTCGTTTGACCTACATTCTTTCACCTTTCTTTCTCTCTCTCTCTCTCTCTCTTCTCTGACATATACATCGCACAAACGTACAATGCCTTTCATTTTAAGTATTCATTACGTTATTTGCATTGTTGTGCTGACGACTTTTTAAGCATGTGAAGCAAACATGTGAAATTATTAGTTGTTGTTTATTATCAATTATTATTTATTGAACGATTGTCAAATTCTCTTGTGTGTGATTTACTAAAATAACTACAAAATTTTGGGGCATTTTTGGGATTCTTCAAGGAAACTCAAAAATGAAACTAGTCAAATGTGTATGTATTGCCTTGATTGAGAACAATGATGGAGTGACTTAAATAAGTTGAATTTTAAAACTAATTTGCGTGATTTCAAACTTTGCGCCGTCGAGTAGGCTTTTAGTTAATTACACGTAAACCCATTTTAATGTAAATTTTCAGTTATTTTGACGTAGGTAGGTATGTGTGTCTGACAATTTGAGTATTTCTGTGGCCTACCGAAATGTCCTTTCCTTGGTATTGTTCGTCAAATCGTTGAACTCCTTTGTAGTACCAACTAAGTTGAGCTATACAAATACTGGACAGGTTATTTCCTCAAAAGAACATCTCAGACACTAATCTGTATGGTTCACATGATTTGACTATTACATATTTGTTGTATAGACTTAAAAAAAGACTTTGAACCCTTCGTTAGTTTCGGTGTTTCTTCTCAGGATAATCAGCTAAGAAACACCGGGCTCAACTAGTTTAAACTGACGAAAAAAGATTGACGTGTAAAAGTGTTTTTAAAAAACCTTTTTGCAAAATAAATAAATATATCATTTATTAGTAATTTTAAATGTAAGTAATTAGAATTAGCAAATGTCGAAGCCAAGTTCGAACACTAATGAAATCGCTTATGTTAAAGATTTAAACCGCGTTTTCGTCTTGTAGAAATAGTAGAATCTCAAGAAAAAATAAACACATTATATAAAGGTATAGCACACTTAAACGACTATGCTCCAAAACCGCCCTTAACTAAGACGACTGCTCGCAGTCCACGCGGCGACAGCTAGCAGGCACCCAGCAGTCCACGCGGCGACAGCTAGCAGACGACCAGCTGTCCACCCGCCAAGCGCTCTCGCTTTTGTGTTCCTGCTGACCGAATGAGCGGCGACACCGTAACCTTCAGTTTCCGTTTTAGATAAAGCTACGTTTTTTATACAAACAATTAAAAAAAAATTGATTCAAGTACCCAATTAGTCTTCGGTTTTCACTGCACGAATCAGGAACCTTGAAAATGTAGATCAGCCACACACCCGTCACACGTGTAGGTAACATTCTCATAATAGGTAATCTGTAACCCGCATACAATGTTCGGTTTGGTAGATAGTGTTACGCCATTAAACTTGAACATTGATATCTTTGAGGAAATAATGAGTAACACCCAATAATTAAAACGCATTGCTGTTCGAAAGATCTAGAACGCACAAAAGATCTACTTCGCACAGGACCGGTCGTTGTGGCGACGCTTAGGGGAGGCCAATGTTCATAGAAATATAAAAATATCCTCCTTTCTTATATCTATACCAATGCCAATGCCCTATGGCGATATGATGGGTGGTGCGAGAGGGAGTGTGAGACTTTCTGATGTTAGTTATACTTGCTAAAACCCACTTGTGTTCTTTGAGTTGCCCTTTGTGTTCCGGGCGAAGGTTCACTCTTGCCAACAATCCTACAGCTGTATATATCACCATCCACTTCAAATGTAGATGATCAAAACAATTAAAAAAACACATTCATCATCATCATCATCTTTTCAGCCGAAACACGTCCACTGTTGGACATAGGCCTCCCCCAAGAGTCGCCTTAATGAGCGGTCCTGTGCGTCTCGCATCCACTGGATTCCCGCAACCCTTACCAGGTCATCGGTCCACCATTGTAGGAGGCATTTCAACGCTACCTCTTCCTGTACGTAGTCGCCTTTCTAGAACCTTTCGGCCCCAACGGCCATCTGTTCTGCGAGCAATGTGCCCTGCCCATTACCACTTAAGTTTGGCGATTCTTCGTGCTATCTTGGTTTAAAAAAAAAACATTCATTTTTATGTTTTTATTGAAACTAATATTAAAATAAACCAAAATAATTAAATTTCATTCTCACTGGTAATGGCCTCTTCAGATTGATCTGGTACAAACTTGTAAAACTTAACACCTGAAAAACAGTAAATAACAGAACATTATCTTTTCTTAAAACCAAAGTCAATAACTAGTGTGTCTTTCAAAAATCACGCTAAATATATTTGTAAATAACCTGTAGAATTTATTTTCACTTTAAAATCTTCTCCAATTCTTAGAGTCCTTTCCTCTTCTTCTTTATAAAGATCCTGTGGAGAAAAAAACAATACACATATTACTATTAGACACCGACAGAAGATTCGGTTTCGGTCAGTTCCGGCAAAAAAAAAAACTAATTTCGGCTAGAAGTTCGGTTTTTGCCTAAAAGTGGACGAATATTCAGCACGATCGGAACCGGAACGTTTCAAATTCAAATTATTTGTATCTACTACGACTCAAATTATAAAAGATATATATCTTTTAAGTGCTATTGCCTCAATATTCGGAGGCAAATATTTAAGTACTTTTCAAATCTAAAATCTTCTGGTAATCCATAATTTACGGTACATTTACCGGTGGTAGAATATTCAAAATTGTAATCAATTATGTACCCTGTGTCTAGCACAGCAAAATTTTAAATAGGTAATAATAATGGGAGTAGTTTCATCCATAAATATCTCGGCGCGTGGCTCTTTAGGGGACTGCTCCTTCATGAGAAATAACAGAAGATACCTAGGCTTCATCGGAACAACATAGGAGTGTGTGAGTCGACTTACCTGTACAATATAGCCCTGTAACGGCAGCTTCATTTTTTCATATGTGTATGATGCTACTGCTGCCGTTTCTCTAATGTTCACGAACGCCAGCGCCCGCGCACCTCCTGACAGTTCTCGGTGCCAAATCTAAAACAAGCATCAGTAAAATAATAATAAATAAATAACGTTTTTTTATGGATAGGTAAATAGTAGATGCACGAGGTCAGTGTGGCACCACGGCACGATTGTCGACATCATAATAAATCCAATATGGCGGATTAATGAAGTTGGTGGATTCACAGAACATATGAATCATGAAGTAGCATCTTCTGTTCTGTGGGTAGATTAGTTATTTTTTAAACACCTTCATGAAATTTATTCATTTATTTATTTAATCTTTATGCAACAAAAAGTACATAGGCGGCGGTGACATTCTCTGCCAGTCAACCTCTAGGGTGACGCAAATTCGCATGTATCGCACATTGTACCTCACCAGAACCGATGTTTTACCTTACGAAATCACAACGCAGGTTGACATGGTGTCATAACGTATCGTATCTTAGTATTGTGTGAGAGCCCACACTTAGCCATAACCAGGAAGAATGCTAAGAAAAAAGGACAGTCTTTGCTCATCAGTGGAACAACTCAAACTAAATAAACACTTTTCATACCTTTTTTTTATGGTGGGAAAAATCATGCATTGACATCCCCCGCCCTTGGGTGGAGCGGGAGATAGTGTCAGATACTTACTGACTAAAAGACCTCATACCTGATCTTGCCTATCCAAGCCAGTCCAAACCCTCAGTCCTTGTTTACCCAGTGGGTCCTGGTTCACGGCTATCACGTCCTTATTGAGCAGGATCTCCTTGAACTCTGGCTGCATACTGGACACCTCCACGCTCATGATGAGAGGAGCTGCCAGCACCGACCATACGGCCATTTGCACTCGAGCCTGGTCCACAGTTAGCCCAGAATTGCCTATGACCAACTGGAATGAGGTAAGTATAGGTCAATTCAAACTTAATATCGTCTGTGAAGATTGCTTTTGGTTGAGCCGTAAACAATACACAACCCCTCACCCCCGCTGTCATTGTATTTCTGAGAGTAAAAACTCTAAGAGTGTTTCAAGCTACCGTTAGATCTGATTCTACTTATGACATTATTCCCGTGTCCTAACCAAATAGACAGTCCCGACTGATATTTTTTCAAAAAGCAGCAGGGCCAAAAGTGACAAATTCTAGGCACTAGAGGTACGTTTTTTTTCTGGCAGACAAAGCACAAGGGTCCTAACATAAGGAATATCAGAAGAAAAGCAGGGCTTTTTAAATATTTCCTAAAGGGGTTTAATAGGGGACCGAAGTCTATGAAAGTTCATCATTTTAATCTTTAGGAGGTAACGTAAAAGCTCCTATTACCGCCAGTTTTAGATGTCTTAGGATTCACTTTAAAAAAATAGATATAAGCTGTAATGTTAGCAAAGGTGTTATAATTTATAGTTAATCTCAGTGAATTATTCTTTGCAATTCAGTACTTAAATTCAATATTCAATAACACAATAGTTACTAAATAATTATTTAATCCAAAAGAGTAGTTGATTCTATTACCGACCCATAGAATGCGGCAAGATTCTATTACCGATTTTTCTGCTTCTTTTACCGACCGCTACGAAGTTGTCACTTCTTCTATACTATTAAATAAAATAAAAAATTGTTTTTAAGGTATTTATTATATAATAGTAATAGTTTTGAGATCAACATTATTACAATATGAAAATAATTATTTATTGCAACGCTTAGAGCACTTATTTTTAATTATTTTAATTAATAAAAAATATAATCAGTCCCAGAAAACAGTCTTCAAACAATTAAATGCTTACTTTTTAATTACCTACATACTACCTAATAAGATATTATGAATCAGTAACAAAAATATTTTTATCCGTAATACAATCACAAAATAATTTCTCTTGTCACGCAGAGTTGTCCTCGGTATGCCATAGGTTTTTGAAGCTTCATAAAAGCTGGTCCCTTCATTTATAGCTTTCTAGTTGAGCAGAGGCGTACTGCTTGCGCTTCTGCGGCTCCATGATTCTTTAAAAGAACACCATCTTTAAAGAGATATAGAATTTAATTCTTCGAAAGAAGCTTTAAATAGTTACATGGCCCCCATTCCGTCCCGCCATTTTTATTTGATTTGAAATCATATAAAATATAGCCAATGCCATGAAGCCATGAATGAAACTGGATAGCAAATATTATTTTACATTAATAATATGGCATGTGACAAAATCTCTCAAAACGTCACGTATGCAAGAAATGAGCCAATTTGTTCAAAAATATACCTACATTTTTTTTTTGTGTACTTTAATTTTACCAAATATATCGTCACAGCTGTGAGTCGGTAATAGAATCAAGTATGAAGGTTACAATATTCTATTAGCGACCAATAAAATTAATAATAAACAGATAAAATATCCGCTTTATGGTAAACTGTTAAATTCGATCTCATTGCTATATTTTTGCTTTCAATGTCAGTTAGTCTTTAATTCAGATAATACAGGTAATTTACAGTATAATATCATTATAATAATAGAGATATTGTCTAACGTTCAATCGAGTTTTACACAGAAACTTTAAGAAATAGCTTTGTCGTTAATAGATCTAACGAAGTAAAATAATTTTAAGAATTGAAAAGCAAAAATTAAAATCAAATGAGGTAGTTTATAATAGATATTATTTTAAAATACTAAATGTTCTCAAAATTTTAACAACGCCATGGGTCGTTATTAGAATCAAGTTTTGAAATTTGGACTCTATTACCGCCTTAAATTAAAACATGATTTTATAACATAAAAACCAATAAAAAGTATTATATTAAGAGTTAGTTTAGAAAACGAATATATACGTTACAGTTGTAATGTGATTGCAAGAAGACAAATCTATTTTTAGGGTGTTATTTTCCTTAAGTAATATATAAGTGTACTTACGTGGCTAGAGACGTGACACTATGAAAAGTGCGTACGCTTCGGGCGCGTCCCAGTCAAAGTCAAATTATTTCTTTCACTGGCTATTTAAACACACAAACTTTACTCTTATTGTTGTCCAACTAAAATGCGTAACTAATTTTTAAGGTATGACTTTTCTAGAACTCCATATTATGTCTAATATGAGTGATTTAAAAATTAGGTCGTTAATAGAGTACACATTTTAGGGGGTCGTTAATAGGAGCTTTTACGTTATGTGGAACAGAGTGTAAAGTTCCACAAACCTCCGATGAAAAGAGAGGATCCTCCGACCAGACGGGTGATATGTCTGATCTGGGTAATAGACCTAAAGGTAATTTCGGGCTGTTGTATGCGTTCAAATCGCGCGAAGAACTCTTATAGTAAGTCTAATAGTAGAAAAGTACCAACTACAAAACATCTACAAAATCTGATTACCATGTCAGGATCATTAAAGTTCCCTGGGCCAGCGATCTTAGCGAACTCGTCCTGATTGTCTCCGAACCAGGTCATAATATTGAGCACGGAACCCCAATTGTTCTCAATATCTCCGTAATTCCTCCAGATATTGCAGGACTTTGCTATTGCAGAGTAATTGGGCTAGAAACAGGAAAAAGAAATCAGTGTTGAGAGTATTTTAGAACTAACTACTTTCACGAGGATGAAGGCGCTGGCAGCACAGCGCCTTCGTCCTCGTGAAAGTAGAAAATTGCCCCAAGGGAACATACTCCTGGGATAAAAAACATCCTATGTGTTATCCGAGGACATGGTCTACCCGTGTGCTTAACTTCATCCAAATCCGTTCACCCGTTCGAGCGGGAAGAAGTAACAAACAAACACAAACTTTCACCTTTATTATATAAGTACGATTGTGATTACTTTGGCATTGATGTCTGAACATGTTTTAGAGGTTTAGGTTTTAGTTAGGTAGAGATCCTGTACTGTTTAGCTTCTAGCTTGTCCCGAATTTTGCACCATAACGTAGTACGGTTACCACAAGGGAATATGTTAATGCTGAAAAGAAAAAAAAAAAAATATTGGAAAAACTCACATGACTTTGGTAAGCTGGCCAGCTGCACGAATATATCATTGGACGACCAGTTTCATTGAGAAGTTTGCCGAACATTGGATAACCTTAGCAAAAGATACATATTTTGTAAAACTATAGATACTTTTACTCTCTCCATCTCCTGTCTCTCTACTTCTGGTTGGACAAATATTATTATGAACCAAATGAGCTGAAGGAGCCTCCCACCTAACGTATTCTTCTTGCATGTCGATGGCAAAACTAGTCAAATTGTCCGGCCACGGCAATGCTGTCATAAATTCCCTAAGTGAACAGAGCAGATAACAGGGCTTGTGATACAGGATGGAAAATGAGGCATGGTCTGCGGAGTGCAAGAAAGGAGCTTCCTCAAGCGACGTGCCTGAATTCCTGTTATACCCGCGTGCACCCTGGGCAATTGACTTTGGTCGATTGGTAAATCCTTTCAGCAAAATGACGAACTTTAACCTAACCTAACGTGGTGTCCCGCGGTGATTCAACACGAAAGCGATCGCGAAGCGAAGCGGCGTTAATAAAATAAACAATTTATGGACACTCTACTGCAACGGGTTACGAGACTGAACGCACGTGGGCGCAACGCACGCAACGCACCGTAGCGTTGGCACAACGACGCGAAAAGGACACGAACTCGCGCATAAATTTGGATTAAAACGTGATACGAGCCGTATGGCTCGCTGCTCGAAAGTTTGAGGATCATCATCACATCTGGATGTCGAAGCTGCGCGAAAGCTTCTTGGTGGTATGCAAAACTGAGTATAAAGCCCCACATAGAATACCTCTGTTAAAGGAAGATCCTCCAACCAGACGGGTCTTATGAATTAGGAATGGGCATCGGGCTGTTGGATGTGTTCAAATCGCACGGAGAACTCTAAATGAGCGATGCAACATGTCGTACTTTTCAGTTCTAATATGACGTCTACACTGATATTCATCCGATAGAATCATAATGACATTAGGACGTCGGAGAGGGACCCACGATGGACCAACGCGATGACAATGTGCTTTGTATCTGTTCAGACCTGCATCTGGGTCAGGAGCACCACAGCCGTCAAGCTTCACATAGTCCACCTCCCACTCAGCAAACGTGGCCGCGTCGGTAGCCTCATGGCCCAGAACTCCAGGGTAACCAGCACATGTGAGGTTACCATAGTCTTCGTAAATGCCGAACTTCAAACCTTTGCTTTGGACCTGTAATAATTAAATATAAGGTTTTCAGGGAGTGAGATTTATAGTTGTAGACGACCACATTGTCCCTTTCCATTAGGTGAGATAGTGCAGGTCAAGCGCGAGCTTACCAACAATTTAAAAAAAAATACTACATACCCTGCAAACACTGGTACAGTATTTTCAATCACAGAAACACCTTAAAGCTGCCTTGAAACATTTTGTGTGTATGGGTGGGATGTATCTAATACGTACCTATAACTGGCATCGATTTGCGTCACACGGTGGTTAATCCGTATAAGATTTGCTCACGGCTACGCCAAAGTTGACCTCAACTCAAGTTAGATACCTGACGCCGGTTTTCATATGAACCTTTATGAAGGGACGATAAAAACATCACACAGCCGCACTACCGTCGACTCGTCGCCGGCAGCTGCTGACGCGTCGACATTCCAACTTTGAAGATCAGCGGCAGCCGTCGTGTGTGTCAACTGGCACTGTAGGGCGACGGCTACAGTTACCTCTGCCGTTGGCAATATGCCGCTCGTGTGTATGAGCTCTAATAGAACGTTGTCGTGTCAAGGATCTTATAGACCCAGTGTATACTCTCTGGAGACGAGTGACAGGTAATGTAAAAGGTAACAATTTCAAACAATATAATAATATCACTTAACCATTCAATCGTGGAAATTACAGACACAATAGAAAGACAATAGGTTCGCGAACGTCGGCGTTCGCTTGGGGGTGAATTAATAAATAATAGTATATGCACATGTGTGACAGAGTTACGAGGAATACGTTGTGAAGAACGAGCGATCGATGCCTGCTAGGACTGCGGGATTGTTCGAAAGAGTCACCATCACGGCCCCGGTACGCAAAAAGCAACTGAAAGAACTCTGGGTAGGTTTTTCCCTGAGTGCCAGCGGCAGCTGCCGCCGACATGTGGACGTCTGTAGTTACCTCAGAACAAGTTCAATCGTATAAGGAGTACATACTGCTGTCACCTTTAGGACGAATCAGGTTACAGAACGGATATCAGTTTTATGCACTTAAGTCAATTAAGAAACGACTTAAAAGTATCATTGGTAATGATATACTCGTCGAGTGGAAGCTTTAAAATCTTGAGCACCGGCGCCAAGTTGCTACCCTATTGTTTTTGTACCGGTCGCATTTCAGGGAGTGTGCGACAGAATCGCACAACTTCATTCTGCTCGGCCCGTTCCATTATCGAGCCACCAGACGTACAGCGATGCGCCACCGGTCCATAGTGACCTTCCCACCTATATGCACAACACATTCATTGTACGTACATCTGGTGGAATGCCCTGCCAGAATCTGTGTTTCCTGATAGCTACAACCTACTAGCTTTTAAGCCAAGAGTTAATAGGTTACTTCTAAGCAAGCGCGCTCCACCGTCGGCCACATCATCACTTACCATCAAGTGAGATAGTGGTCAAGCGCGAACTTATCAATAATAAAGAAAAGAAAATGTCTACACTCCATCTCGCTGCGCCCAAAATGAGAGAGAGATTATTTGGTGGTTTACCACAAAAAAATGGGTCAAGAAACGAAGTTGACTATTGAATTGTTATGTCAGTACTTAAGAAATACCTACGTCGTTTTTACAGCATACATCGAAGGATTTGAATAATTTGCCTTCTGCTGTCTTCCCATCCGATTATAATTTAAAAGTCTTCATGGCTTAGAGCCAGGCTCTGTGCTATTCACCATCAACGATTGCATCACTGTTTAACATCAGATGGGATCGTAGTAAAGGTAATTACAACAAAAAAAAACTTACGCACATAACGAGAGAGCGCCAAGATTCCACCGGGGAACCGAGTCTGGTCAGGCACGAGTCGGCCGTCTGGTCCACGCGTCTTCTCCGGCCAGCAGTCGTCGATGATCACGTACTGGTATCCTGCTTCTAAGAAACCCTCGCTGGCCATCGCATCCGCTGTCCTCTTGATTAAGTTTTCACTGATAAAATTAAATACAGTTTACTTAAAGGAAATAAGGCAAATTATCTGGTAGTCTATATCTGTTGTCCGATGGTATAATCATCACCGTCTAAGTCAATTTCCTTAACAGTACGGATCGACATGCCAAATGCGTTGCATTGCCATTTAAAAAAAAATTTAGATCTATCTACATTTTTTTTAGTAGTGGGAATTCTTCAAATGACTCCTCCTGCTTTAGGTGGAGAGAAAGGCCCAGACTTCTAATGAAACTGACTTTTACAGACCAAAACCCACCTGTGTTCCTTCATTTGCGTTCTAGGGCTCCGGTAACTCTATTGATTAATCCTTCAGATCTACATTATGTTTTTGATGCGATTTCTATTTAAATGTATATTACACTCTTTAAACCGAAAAGCGACGACAAGGTTTTTTTATTGGGACATCACCGTCAAACTATCCTCGAACAAGACTCATCATAAAGCCAGATACTAGAGGATAATAGAGGCGACTACCAGAAATGTGCCGAAGCAATAGAACTGTCGAGTTCTGATGCCGCGGTTGGCGCAACCCTTTTTTTCTTCCATTCTGTCCTGTCACCCGTCACACTGTCACTAACTCCCTTTTCTTTCTTACCACTCCTCACACAATCCATCCATCTTTTCTTTGGCCTACCTATCCAGCCATCTACATGTATACTCATAACTTTTTTAGTGCCATGCGTTTCATCCCTTCTCTTTAAATAACCATACCAATACAAGAATTACCACGGATATTACCAAAGATCAAACTTACCTGATGCATTCAGTCGGATATTTATCACAGTTGATTGTGCAGTTGTATTTTAGCCATGAGAGCCAACCCATGGGTGGAGTCAACCCAACCCCATTATCCAGAGCTAGGCTGGGCCATACCAACCCAAAGAAGACCAACAGCGATGAAATGAACATCTACAATATTAAGGTTTTTAGAAATCTGGTCTTAGAATACCATCAAACAAATGTGTGTGCATGAGATGAAATATACTTGGTGATATCGAGGAAGTGTTGCGTTGGAAGAGCAGTAGTGGCTGAGTGGTAATGGCTCCGACTTACGAGTTGTAGGTCGCGGGTTCAAACCCTGCAAGGCGCATTACTTTGTGTAATTTATTTCATTACCACTGCTCTTAAAACGGTGAAGAAAAACATCGTGACATCCACCAACCCGCACTGGGCCTGCGTGGTGGATTACGGCCCGTTCCCTCTCTTTCGGCTAAAATAATGATGATAATATAAAGAAACAGTGTTGAAAGTACTATAGAATCCATTGAAAATCGAGTACCCTCCGACCATCTATGGGTAATGTATCTGGTAACCAAACCGCGTAAACCTAGTTATAATTTCGAGATGCTTGAGCGACTTTAGGTCTATGTTTGTAGCAGGGATGTTACGGAGCTTCGACTCCGACTCCGTTAAGTCGGAACTTCCGATATTATTACACCTTCGGTTCCGACTTCGGCTCCGATACTTTTAAATCGGAGGTTTTAATCGGAGGTCCGGAATCCCCCAAACTCCCGCTACGTGAACTTTATTGTCATTTATTTTTTCACTTGTTGTTAGTTTGCACACGACACATCCATCTTCTTTATATATCTCTATCCTGCCACCACTTCTGGCCCTCTTCCGCCTCCGGTTTCGACTCCGGGTCCGATTCCGGTTCCGACTCCGATAAATCAAATTTAAAAAGTCCGACTCCGCCTTCGGTTCCGATATAATTATGTAACCTCCGTTACATCCCTGATTTGTAGTTTATAGGTATGTGGCAATAAAAGGTGATACAATGGTATGTGGAAAAACAATTATTTACGCAATAAAAATTATAAAGAAAAAAACAAATTACCTTAATTTATCACAGAAATCCGAGTTACAGAGATAATTAAAATTTTCCAGGGCATTTTATACTATAAAAATCGCTAGAATGTGAAATATTTAAGTCAAGCTTACGATAGTGTTAGAATGTTAAAATTGATTGATTTATTTATACCACGGTAACAAAGTATTAACATAATATGATGGTGTTTAACACGATTACATGAGTAGTCGACTATATATTGTTTAATCTAAGTACACAACCCTCGTTGATACGAAGGATACGGCCGCACCCGTATAACAAACTTGTATTAAACACTCTGAACAGCCCTGTACTCTCCATGTTTACGCGAATTTAGTAATAAACAGCTCTAGCTAGTGGCACTCTAAGGTTATCATAAACTGTTAACACACGGTCTGTTCAGTTTGTATCTATGTAGTAATTTTCTAGTATATATAAAAGAATTTGTGGAATAAAAAACAAATCGGAGTAAAGACCCTTTTAAAATGTGTGTGCCTGCTGTGGTTAACGGTAATTAGGAGTGCATCACAGAAATCGTTTATGGTGTGGTGTGACCGGGGTAACCATGACGTTGAAAGTAAGATTGTTTTGATCTTTTTTCCGTGTGGGTAAGAGATGGCGCTAGACAACCTGTATAGCTCTGTCTCTTACCCACACTGAAACAAGATTAAAACAATCTTACTTTAAACCTCGTTTGTTTTGAGTAACGTATGTTTTTAATTTGTTACCTATCAATATATAAATATAAGGTTATATGCTACACTAGCTTTTGCCTGCGGCTTCGCCCATGTACATAAAATGTAGCCTATATTTAAGAATTAGCTAAGTATTATATAATTATATTTTTTTGTTTCTAAAAGTACTGATGCGATTGTTAAAATTTTTTCACCAATAGAAAGCTGTTTTATTCCAGAGTGACTTAGGCTATGTTTTAAGTACATGGGCGAAGCCACAGGCAAAAGCTAGTCCTTTAATAAAGTACTAAAAAACTTCCCAATTTTATTTAGTAAACTGTATTTTTTCTTCCAGAAATGCTGTTAACAATACTTTGCATCTTCATAAGTGGACTGCTGTCTCGAACCCTGGCCCTGGACAATGGGCTGGCGCTCACTCCGCCCATGGGCTGGCTCTCCTGGCTTCGGTTTGGGTGCACCATCGACTGTGACGAGAAGCCTAAAGAATGTATAAGGTAAATTACTGTTGGATACATCATTGTTAATTGGATAAGTATAGATATTAAAATTACTGTACTTTTGCAGCGTTTTAGGGTTACCCTGGTAGCCCTAAAACGCTGTCTGTAAAGATAGTTGTCTGCAAGTTAGGGAAAGTTGGCGCAGTGGTTGAACGCGATTGGCTACAGCTGCGCTGCGTGTCGTGATTTCAATTCCCGCACGGAACAAATATAATAATTTTATGACCTGCAGATAGGTTACTTAGGAACTCTATATTTTGCTATACCTACCTACGTCTGTATGATGCGACGGAAGCGCATCAAGCACCTCCGCCGCCGATCCCCGCTCCCTTCCGCTATTGTATTATCGCTTGCTTCGCATAGATTTCTTAATATTTTATTTTTTTTCAAGTCATAGAACATAAGTTGTTGTTTATAATGTTAGTAATACTAATACAGTCCTACAAGATAGTTATTTTTTTATTAATAAACATTGTATACTCTTTAATACACAACATAAAAAAAAATACAAAGAATAACTTAAGGCGTATAGTCCCTTGAACTATCTGACCGAAATTATGTGAACGCAACTCTCGCACTCGCCTAGGCGACAGTACGCAAATCTGTGCATTTATTTGCAGTCAGCAGCGCCCGGAAAGCGCTTTAAATCCATTTTCTCTGCGAGATATTGATTGATTTACATATGCAATGTTCACTATGAAGAATATTTAACCACCAATTTTTAAGTGTAAAAATGTTTCTAAAGGTCCAAGCCGTTTCGAAGGAATAGAGAAAAGTTGCGAAAAGTTGCGAAATTGCTAAATATTTTTTTTGACAAATGTATTAATTGCACGAAAAAATCAAATGTTGATATTATTGTTCATGAATCTATAATAAACATATATTTTTTTCAAACCAATTAACCTAGCCGTTACGGAGGAGTAGGCCTCAGAAAATCACTGTTTTATGGCACTTTTCGGGCGCTTGGCCCTTAAAATAAAGTGTGTAAGGGACAGCCCTCCACAAACTTTAAGGGCTTGCTCAGTAGACGAAACTGAACAACCTACCACAAAATTTTTTTTCAGGAAACGAAAAAAAAAATCGGCCTCACCATACAAATTGTCCAATCAAGTTTATCATTTTGTATGGGGAGGCCGATTTTTTTTTTTCGTTTCCTGAAAAAAAATCTTGTAGAAGGTGGTTCAGTTTCGTCTACTGAGCAAGCCCTTAAAGTTTGTGGAGGGCTGTCCCTTACACCTTGTATAGTTTAACAATGAGTTGTAATTAGATGTGACAGTCAATAAAAACCTATAACATATATATATGTATTTTTCAGTGAAAATTTAATAAAAAGGACGGCAGATCTGATGGTGAGCGAAGGATACCGGGACGCAGGGTACCA
Organism: Mythimna albipuncta; assembly: GCA_929112965.1. Classification (NCBI taxonomy): domain Eukaryota; kingdom Metazoa; phylum Arthropoda; class Insecta; order Lepidoptera; family Noctuidae; genus Mythimna; species Mythimna albipuncta. The sequence goes on along the minus strand of OV815974.1, from coordinate 6,862,802 downwards.
ATACATCACGATTGATGACTGCTGGCTGGAGAAAACCAGAGACCCTGAGGGTCGCCTCGTGGCAGACAGGATGCGGTTTCCGAACGGAATGAAGGCGCTTTCTGACTATGTAAGTTAAATAAAGAAAACAGATGCTGTAACTATCTCACACCAAGTCCCAGCATTATGCTTAGCGATATTGTCCCTATTTATAACTGGTTTAATTCTCTTTGTTTTTTTTATTAGGGGTATAATAGGTACTAACATTTTTGACCGCTAAATGGAGCTGAACTTAACATATTAGTGTATTTTATTTTTATTGTATGATTTATATGTGAAATTAGACATTCTATTTTATTGCACATTTAATTCTAACTGTACGGGAACAGTCAACCATTGGTGGAACTACGTGGCAAAGCTAGACCCCGCTTCCCTCTCCCCCCCTCCCGCCCTGGTCTGATGGGGTTCGAGAGGCTGCAAGCTCAGTTTAAGTAGGTAACCCAATTTATTTTACAAAATATATTAAAATTACAACGTGACGATTTCTGAAGCCCCGTCACAACTTTGCCACGGGCCTCAAATAATAATTATAATTACGATACTGCAGAACTAAAAATTTTGATTTCAGCGCCATCTAGCGAGAACTTACTACAGCTACACTCGGGGCATTTAATAGCTCAATGTTAAATCAATATTCTTCTTCTAATTTATCGAGCAATAAATTCTCTCAGGTCCACAGCAAAGGCTTGCAGTTCGGAATGTACGAAGACTACGGCAGTAAGACCTGTGAAGGGTACCCTGGTATCAAAGGAAATGAGCTGTTTGACGCTGATTCTCTGGCTTCTTGGGGAACTGACTATCTCAAGCTGGACGGCTGTTATGCTGATATTCAAGGAATGGATGTAGGTACTGATTCCTTTGCAATAGAAGAAGAGGGGTTTGATTCTTTTGAATAAAAGTCAGTGTTTAACTGAACGATTTTCTTACGACCTTTTGTTTGGCAATTTTATTTGTCACGTGTTCCACTTTATCATTATATTCTTCTTAATGCCCTTATCCTATATTACTTGGGGTCGGCGCAATACGTTTTTTTCTTCCATTCTGTCCTGTCACCCGTCACACTATCACTAACTCCCTTTTCTTTCATATCAGTCATCATACACTCAATCCATCTTTTCTTTGGCCTCCTTCTTCCTCTCCATCCATCTACATGTTGTATATTCACAGTACTCTTTTAGTAACATGCGTTTCATGCCACCTCTTCACACGACCATACCAAGACAAACCATTTCCTTTCAACTTTACAGTTACTGGTGCCACTTTCAACACTCATTTCTCACTTTATCATTTCTCGTCACACCACACATCTATCCACTTTTTCATTATGATAAGAAATCTAAATCTTTATTAGCTCAATACTACACCATAGTCCATAGCACCAACGATGAACCCGTCCAACGTCTATAAACTTGCAACCAGAACGACGCACCTATGCGTACTCATGCTGCACTCAGGCTTCAAGTTTTTCTATGGTTTATCCCCTTCTTCAGGATACCCGGCATTCGGGCAGCTCCTGAACGCGACTGGACGACCCATTCTGTATGCATGCAGTTGGCCCATGTTCCAAGAAGTCAACGGTGTACACGTAAGTAGAATGTTATTTAAATAAATGTACTCGTATATTGAGTCCTGACATTACCACACCACGTTAAAGATGCCAGGAAGAGCTAGTTCAAACCAACAAACAAAGATACCAGTCAGATTAGCTCTGTAGCCGTATAATATTTATAAAAATGAATGCAATCGATCACATATTCTTTCATTTTTCACTTTTGAAAAAGACCTCCCTGCATTATTTCTATTGTTCCTGGTTCTGCATCACTTCTTATCAATACCTAAAGAAGACATCAAGTCGTCTCGCCAGCACATTCATGGTCTGCCGCGGCCATAGAAACATAAAAAACATCCTTTCTTATATCTATGGCCGCGGCATTGTTTTGCAACTTTGCAAGACGAGGGCACCAATTTTGTGTTTTACTATTTTTGTTTACCTTGAACAGGCCAACTATAGCGCCGTGGCGGAGAGCTGCAACATCTGGCGCAACTGGGTGGACATCAGGAACTCCTGGTCTTCCGTCCTTAGTGTGATGAAGTGGATCGGCGACCACCAGGACAGACTCGCCTCATTCGCTGGCCCTGGGCATTGGAACGACCCTGATATGGTAAGGAAAGGCCAACCCATATTCTATTTTTAAGGAAACTTCCTCCACTCCAAATTCCAATCGACACAGTCGAATTATAGTATCACGGGTAGCTCTTGCTCTTAAGGCGTATAGTTCCTTGAACCATCTGGCCGAAATTATGTGAACGCAACTCTCGCACTCGCCTAGGCGGCAGTACGCAAATCTGTGCATTTATTTGCGGCCAGCAGCGCCCGGAAAGCGCTTTAAATCCATTTTCTCTGCGAGATATTGATTGATTTACATATGCAATGTTCACTTTGAAGAATATTCAACCATTAATTTTTATGTGTAAAAATGTTTCTAAAGGTCCGAACCGTTTCGAAGGAGTAGGGAAAAGTTGCGAAAAGTTGCGAAATTGCTAAATATTTTTCTCACACTTCTTCCTCTAGATATTTTGGAAACCAGACATTTATCTTCTGGTTATTATTTAGGTTTCTATTGAAAACAATAAATAATTCCTCCTGTACCTACCTATCCAATATCCTACAGATCCCGATCGATCGATTGATTGCCTGGTCTTAGTTCAACTATACTCTACTGTACTCGTATTAATGTTGCCAGGAGGCAAACATTTACATCCTTAAATATTTTGGATTTAATTCATACATCAGTTCATTTAAATAAATTAAATGATAATTTGTGTCATCAAGATCAGATTTATGCCTTTTCTGAACGTAGGTATTTCGGCTTACAGCTGGTAGTAGGTAACTCTGGGCTGACAGTAGACCAAGCTCAAGTGCAGATGGCGGTGTGGGCGATCCTGTCTGCTCCTCTGATGATGAGCGTAGACCTGGCGGAGATCCAGCCGGCGTTCAAGCATATTCTACTGAACCGTGCTGTCATAGCCGTGAACCAGGACAAATTGGGAAAACAAGGCTTGAGGGTTTGGAGAAGCAAGATTACTAATAGGGTAAGATGCGTATTGGGAATCAAGATTTTGGGTTACGCTCTAAGGAAGCTATCACTCCAGTTACAATTATAACAGACCGAAATGCAAAAAAGGTTCTGGAGTGGCAACCACTTATAAAGTAGTGGACCGATGACCTGATACGGGTCGCCTGAATCCGAAGTATTCAAGATCCACAGAACCGGTCGTTATGGCGATGCTTAGGAGAGGCTATGTTCTACAGTGGACGTCTTTCTGCTGAAATAATGATGATGATAAAATGTAAAAGGAATATCTACTAAGGTACCACGCCACCGGTTCTTCAGGGCCAAGCAAACGTACTGAGATTTCTAGTATTGCAACTCTTAACGTTTGTTCGTGTTAAGACATTACTCACGGCTTACTCTTTACTAATATGTACTATTTGGTAAGACACACTAGCAGATATTAGTTGATGCGTGTTTTTCGTAAAGTTTGGAGATGTTTAGTCTGTCCAACCGATTTATAGCAGTCCAATGTGGAAGCTTTCACAACACTTTCCGGGAGCCTGTTCCATGCTGTTACAACTCTGTTAGGTAGAAATTGCTTCAAAGGCTTCTTTTTGGATGCATTTCCCCATAGCTTGAGGGAATGTCCTCGTAAGTGTTTGTTGACATTCAATGTGTAAAGGTCTTGATGGCTGGGCACATCGTAGCGTTCTGTGAGTTTTTATAAGTCTCAATAAGCCTACCCCTTTGTCTACGTTGTTCCAGTGTGATAAGGTCAAGTTCCTTAAGGCGCTCTTCTTAAGATAGATTCCGAATGGCACGGACCATCACATTCTTTGTTCTTTATCACCTATGTTACTTACCTCATTAACTAAATATGTACACTTGCGTGCAAAAAAATAGGCCAACCCCATAGGCAGTGCTTTGGAACCCAATAATAATATTTTAACTAACTTTGTTAGTTTCTTGATCATCTAACTTAATTTTAAGCGTGTTTACTTCATGTAAAAATGGATACAAGTACAACTGAGGCCGTTCATGTAGAGTCAGGGCGTCGCGGCTAGAAGTCTTCGTGCAGTAAGACGAGTGCGCCAAAGGTTCGTCAAAGACTGGAAGTTTCAATAGACTATCGGGTTCAGGCAGAAATCGGGCGACTTCAGAGTGCGATGACTATGACATTATTATTATTATTAATGATCCGAAATTATCTCCTGCGCATCGCTAAACGTGGTTTCAATTTGGATCGGGCTATAAATCAGTTTGTAAAATCAAGAAGAAAAAAACTATGACTTCTAAAACAAGTGCAATGAAGCTTTCCTTCTGTATCTATAAATTGATGTCAGAAACTTTATTTAATTAATTTTAGTTTTTCCTTTAAGTATCGTGTTTTAAACCAAAACTTTAGGGATGGGCTGATTTTTTTGCACGCAAGTACAAAGTCTGTCAAATCAACAGCATTCCCACCAGGAGATCTGGCACCGCGAGCTGTCAGAAGGTGCGCGGGCGCTGGCTTTCGTGAACGGGCTTACACACTCCGTCACAGTGACCTACACCCACGAAGAAATGAAGCTGCCCCAACTTGACTATGACATACAGGTACCTATTCTTGAACTGAGGCGCGTTAATGCCATCATGATCAGTGCTGGATCAAGCCAGCGTGCAGCGTGCGGCCTGAAGCAAATTCTACGAAGGCCCCTTTTTTTATTTTTTTTTTATGTTGGGAAAAATCATCCAATGACAAACCCCGCTCTTGGGCGGAGCGGGAGATAGTGTCAGACTCTTACTGACTAAAAGACCCACCCCGTTCCTTCTAGCCTTCATACCGGGGCTCGAGCTCCCTTTCGGATAACCCTGGCCCCAGTAGGCTTCAACCCGGCTGGATCCCTGCGGTGTCCCTGCTGTTGCTGACAACTCCTTGAGGCGCGCGGGCACAGTGCGCGCCGTCGACGACTTGGGCTTGGTCCGGACTGTTACCGGACGGCCGGACAGCGAGCTACCCATTGCTCACTGTCCGCAAGCCCACGTCTACGGTGGCCGAAAATCGTCTACGAAGGGCCCTCATCTTTAGTATTTAGTAGGTAGTTTAGCATCCCCTCTTAGGTAGCAATAGTTCCAATTATCAATAGTCCACATACTATTCCCTCTCAATGTAAAAAAAAATGGCACATCTCTGATCGCAATGTCCCATTTTGGCAATAGCAATAGAATCATATTTGGTAGATATTACCGCTACGCTACGCTTCAGCCATGGGCACCGGACCACCTACCCAGTCTCGAAATGGTTAATTTTTTGAAGTTGATTAAAAATCCGCAAACGAATTTAGAGGCCCCTAATTTCTCTATCCTCTTGGAGACCATAATTTTACGCCTCTGAGTATGCAACCCCAGAAAATTATCCTGCCAGCGCCTATGACTTTACTATGACAGAGGGCGCTGTTCGTTTTTTTAACGAACAAAGTAACGCAACGCTCGCTTTGTACCTGTTAGGAAGACACTTCATAAATACAACCACTGAATCTCTCGTTCCCAGAAAATTAGACAAAGTGCTACATTAAAACACAAATAATTATGTACATAAATACATATGTAAATGTTCATTAACGTTTCAGGATCTATACAACGAGGGGACTGGGATTATTCAATCCTTAAAACCGAACCAAACGTTAACACTTCAAATCAATCCTACAGGTTAGTTTGAAATCATCATTTTACTGTGGATGCAGTGAATAGGTGCCTACAGCCTACAGGCAGAAAGTTACGTCCTACCTATGGTAAAGCTACCTACAGGTACCTGGTCCGCGGATATCGTACCTCGTCAAACCAAAAATATACTTTTTTCTTTTTCAGGTGTGAAGTTTTACAAATTTAAATACTCTCCACAGAAATGATGACGCAGGATCGCATAACTAAATAAAATAAATTATGATTTTTTTAGTTTTATTGTTTTCCTCCAAATGAATAAATCCAAACTATTCCAAACTTTCCAAACTAATATTATAAATGCGAAAGTAACTCTGTCTGTCTGTCTGTCTGTCTTTGCTTCACGCGTAAACTACAGAACCGATTTGTGTGAAATTTGGTACAGACATAGTTTGAAACTTGAGAAAGGACATAGGATAGTTTTTATTGCAAAAAATAAAATAAAATAAAAAATAAAATTTATTCCGGACATACAGCGCCATCTATTGGTCAAGAGTCGGCATCAATTCAGTACTAAAATTTCCGGAAGTCACTATTCCACGCGAACGAAGTCGCGGGCAAAAGCTAGTACTCAATAAATACTCGTTTTTAATCGAGTATTTATTGAGTATTTAATCGGATAAAATCCCAACACTACTCACATACATACCCTGTCAAAATCATAACCCTCCTTTGGTCCTCGCTTTGCTTTTGTAGTCGGGTAAAAATAGATATTATTTATAATTAACCATCGATGACAAAAGATTATTCATTAGAGCATTTTTCATGCTCTTTGGGATTAAAATCCCTAAAAATTAAGAGAAAAAAAGAGCATTTTACAAAAACAGCCCATCCAAAGCTTCTTCGGTCCACCTAAAGGATTTTTTTAGATGGAAATTCATTCAATGCCATCTTCCGCCCTTGGGTGGAACGAGAGGGACTTTTACTGACTAAAACCCACTCCTGTTCTATCTTTGCCATCGCTCCAGAGCCCCTGGGTTCACTTTCGCACTACTCATGCATGGCCCCAGTAGGCCCAGCCAAAGGTGTGGACCCATCACGTAGAAAGAAATCCTCCGTCTACGTCCCAACACGAACTGTTTATGGCGCGCCATAATTAATGCTCGGCAGCGCCATCTGTTTTACGTTATGAAAAATCAGTGATGATTAACTATCTTACGCAATAAACATCAATGAAGATTAATAATGCTTATTATACAACATAATACACAAAACAAACAATTATAATCGTTTCTTGAAAGTGAATAAGTGTATTAATTCTGACCATTGTTTGTTATAAAACGGAACGTATAATCTTGCATAACTTTGTTCGTGAAACGGAACGTCTACCAAACGTAAACAAAATATTCCCGAGTTTAACTTGACGTTAATTTAAATAAATTCAGAAAACAAAATACTGTAGAAAAGTGTGTATTATAACCTTGATGTTGCGATAATATGGGGATAATCGTTATCGCTGTGTTTTTGATAAGTGCTTTCAATGCCAATTTATTATAACTTGTTACGTAGGCGAGGCAGGAAACTCCAAAGGAAATGAATACAAGTTAGGAAGTGTATGACTAATACTAAACAGTTCACTTTCAAAAATCATGGGTACTGCGTACAAAGAACTTTTCAAGCTATACGATATAATTCAGAATGGGACTGAAAGGTATGTAAAACTTCTATGTTACGATTTTTTGCAAAGCTGCTTTTTGTAGCAATTAGAGAGCGCACACCTGCCGCGAAACCAGAATTTTTGGAATGTATATTATTATTCCTTTGTGTTATCAAACATCTGCCTCCAACATGCAATATCTTTTTACTTTTTAATCATTGTTTAATTTAAGAATTTGCAAGGAACTCGGTTTTTAATATTTTTTGCTACCCCCCACTGAGATAAAAATTGCACCACACTTTAAAATTCATGATGCAATTTTTAAGTTATTTTTCCTTAGTGGAAATTTCATAACAATGCTCTTTATAAAATTATGTTGAAATTCTTGGTATTTTTTTTTCAAATTAATACAAAATCTGATGCTTATTAGACATAGTTAAATGAATGTGAACCACCATGCTCTACATGTACCTAATTTATTATTATTTCATATTAGTTTTGATTAAAGGCCTAAACATTGAATGAATGGTACTAACATAATATGATATTATGCTGAATGCAACATACTCGACAATACTGGGGGGGACTGAGCAGGCCGCACCCAGCTCAGAACGTTGATCTCCTAATTTAACCTTACGAATACCTTCAATTAGAGACACAATTAATGAATTAACCTTTCAGAGACCGTCAATTTGAGACACAATACTAAGACAATATATGCGCGAACGCTGGCACTCACGCTATCATTGTGTTCCTGTTATGTCTCTAATTGAGAGTATTAAAAAGGGTAATGAAATAAATATTCTATGATGGACATGAAAATGGTGATGTCTGATAACTCCACACAAAAACCAGGCATATCACCTGATATGGTGCTAGGTCCCTCCTGAAAAATAAAAATACACCAATACTTTGAAGTTTGTGCTTAGTTCAACAGACGAGAAATCTCATAACATTGCACAATAAAATAATAATAATAATAATAATAATGTTTATTGAATTGTTTGATTAACATCAATATTTCTACAATAAGGGCTAAAACTAGAGGTAAAGTTACAAAAATTGCGTTCTACCTGAACTAGGTATATATAAACCTGTATCTTAGGTAACTTATTTAAGTGCTTATATGTTAATAATATAAAAACTAAAATTCATTAAACAAAAAGTAAATAATATATGAATAATATTAAATAGTCTAATACTGACGAATGAGCACTATTACCAATTAAATTTTTAACTTGACCATGGCATTAAAAAATACGTATATTTTATTTATCAATTCATAAATGTTTCCAGTTCTATGGAAAGTTTCCTGAAAGAAACCAAAATAGAGATCAATCAGATTATACCATGCAAAGGTATCGGAGTCCTACATCTGGCTGTGGGCATTGAACCGGAGGAGAAGTCTAAGAAATGCACTGAGTTGCTCCTGAAACAGGGGGGCGACCCTAATTTATGGTAAGAGTGTTTTTAGAACTGTATGTATTAATAGATCCATTTAAAATTAAATAGTCTTACACCAATTTTTAAAGACCTAAAGAAAAATCAGTGAACTTATATGAATCTCATAATTATTGCCGTTATCGTTATTGTCATATGTTGTTGTGTATTAATGCAGTCAGGTTACTATACACACTCACTTACATGAGAATAACAAGTTCTCATTTAAGTACCCTATGAATTTCGATCTTTGAGATTTTCAAAATATAGGTACGTTTTTTTGCGACATAGACGGACGTATCTTTTTTATTCGTTAACTAGTTTAATTAGTATATGGTTTTAATTTCAACTCGATACCTCTACGCGTTCTCGAGATAAAAGGTCTTGACAGACAGACAGACAACAAAGTGATCCTGTAAGGGTTCCGTTTTTTCCTTTTGAGGTACTGAGGTACGGAACCCTAAAAACAGAATAAAATAATTATTTAGGTTCAGATTTTTTCCCCTTTTTTTTTTGCCATGGACAGTACGGAAGCCTTCATGCGTGAGCCCAATTCGCACTTGACCGGTTTTTTAATATGTTATAATACTGTAACTGTAAAAACTTCTAGACATAAACTTTTGTAAAGGCTAACCCAGTTAATTTGACATTTTATGTTCCAGTAATGACGATGGAGTAACTCCAGTCCACATAGCTGCCATATGGGGACGTGTGGAGAACCTGAAGCTGCTTATAGGCTGCGGAGGAGATCCCTCTCGGCGGGACTTGGATGGACACTCCGCTTTCGATTACGCTACCAGGGAGGAACAGTGGGAGGTGTTTGACTACTTACATAATGTTGTAGATGTTACTGATGATGGGCCCGCTAACAAATGTGCTTATACGTTGGATTTAGGTTAGTTGGATTTTAATTTCTAGTTATAGTTTTCAAAATGTTTAATCAGTAGACAGAAAGAAAGAAAAACATTTTAGGTGCAAAAACGATTAATAATATAAATCATAAATATATTTAATGAAAAATATGCGCCACTTCCGAGCAAAATGGCCGAACGCTCAGCATAATGCCGTGACCACACGCAAAAAGCGGCGAGTCTACGGCGCTGGTTTTCAGCGTGGGCTGGTAACGGTGTCGACATTGAGATCAGTTTAACTGATTAGGAAGTTGTTACATTATATTTTTTTGATAACGCGTTACAGTACCTATTACTAACTAATCTAAATTCATATTCAAATTTATTATAATTTTTCAGAGAGAGTATTATTGACAACAGACCAAATAGTGGCTGAATATGGACCTATCATTGACGAAAACCCACAAGAAAGCGCACCCACACACTGGAAATCAGCACTTATCAACGAATGGTGTGAAAAGAACAGTTTAACGATAAACAAACTGTACCCCACTATAATAGGCGACACGTATCTTATAGATGACGAGTCAGCTCCATGGAAAAGTACCTGTTTAGACTTTACAGACAATGTAACACTCGATCTCACTAAAGATAGAATATCCAGTGATACACACACTAGCTTTAAGTCCTGCATGTCAAACAAACTATCAGATGTACAAATAAGTGGTATACAGCCATTAGAGTTTACTTCTAGCGAAACAAGACAATCAAATGAGCCTTCAAATGTTATGAACCAGCGGATAAGTGTGTACGAGAACTTCTCGTTACCTGGCTCACCAAGTAATATAACTCATAAGAATTATAATACAAAGACTAGCTTGAAGAAACAAAGGAGTAAAAATACCAAAAGTAATACCAATACAAGTAGTTTGATCTCAAGTGATTGTTCACAAGAGTTGGACAGAGTTCTGGCCGTGGTTCAGAATAAGACAAATGAGTGGTTGTGTACGACTAAGGCTGACGAGGCGGGGAATACCAGGAGATCATCAGCCAGTAGTGGTGTGAGCAGTAATTTTTCTGGTGGGAGTATTGTGATAGCGAATGTACACGAAGAGTACAAGTATGAGGATAAAGAGGAAGATGTGGTGCTGATTGAGAAGAGGCTGCTGGTATCGCCTGTTGTGTAAGTAGTTTAATTAATAAATAAAATTTATAAGTGTAAGTTAAGGTATTTGTGCAAGCGAATGTAGGTAGAAGTACACTGCGCACATGTATGCCAAGTATGCCGATCGCCATACATTTTATATTAGCTTTTGCTCGCGGTTTCGCCTGCCTACATAAAATATAGGCTATGTCACTCAGGAATAAAGCAGCTTTCTGTCGGTGAAAAAATTTTTGCAGTCGGACTAGTACTTTCAGAGATTACCTCCTACAAACAAACTTGACCTCTTTATTATATTAGTGTAGAGTGTAGATGGAAACAAGACTTGTAGAGCTACACTTGTTCCACGCCACGCGACGTCGTTCTACGCACAAATCAGGCGTGTTACACGTGTGCGTCGGTCTAATTGTAGTTCTAGTTGGAAATGGACGCATCCGTGAGGAAACGAACATTCTCACGATCCAGCTACCGCCACAGGAGAAGTTCCGGGTATTGAGTTTTGCAGGGCAACCCTCGACCATACTGGGGCCAGGGTAGAAGGAACGGGGTGGGTCTTTTAGTCAGTAAGAGTCTGACACTATCTCCCGCTCCGCCCAAGGGCGGGGGATGTCAATGCATGATTTTTCCCACGATAAAAAAAAAAAAACCCTCGACCATACGTGTCAGATGCGGCTAGCGGTGCATGCTTATACCCTATTCAGGGAGCCGTGAGATAAAAGGTAAACAAACCATAAATAGGGTGGCCTAAAAACATGAGTGAACCTGGATCAAAAACGCTTGCACTTTTTCTTCGTCGTAGAAATATGCAAAGAAACCGCCAAGGCATTCAACAGAAACGCTTGATATTTTAGCACATCATACGCCTCAAACGTACATCCCGCACGGGATTTACAATTTTCTTATCAACTGGTAAGAGTCTGACATCACATTATTATAATGAGGTAATGACCTAAGTACTTTTCAGAATCCCCACTATTATCATATAATAATTGACTGATAACTCGATGATTATCGGTTAAAATCATTATTAGTCGTACTATCACTACTACACCAGTCTTCTTTAGTACCATAACCGAGCACAAGGAAAAAATAATAAACTAGCTTTTGCCCGCAGTTTTGCTCGCGTACAAAAATATAAACAAATCTTTATTATATAGTGGTGTGCATTCATACCAAGTCGGTCAGACGTCGTAAGTCTTTTCTTTAAATTAATATAATAATGTACCGCTATCGATTTCTCAGACTTCCAGTGGATGACGACGCGGACCTCTTCACTCCTGACCAGACGATAGTCTCTGTGGCCTCTTCCCTCCCTGCCTCCGTCCAGTACGACGACAACACTCTAAGAGCTGAACTTCTAAGGCTAGGGTTCACTCCTGGACCTATACAGGACACCACGAGGAACCTCTACCTGAAGAAATTGCAGGCTTTGAAGAAAAGACCTAGAGATGATGTGGATGTACTGAGCAATAATCTACAGGGACTTGCTATTAACAAGCAAAAGAAAAGTAAGTCAATTTTTTTTTTAAATGTCCCAATGGATTTTTATAACTCATTGAAAAGGTTCACGACAGAAGTGATTAATTTCATCAAGACGCGTTAATAATGCTGAATGATAATCGTTCGGGTAACGTCGACCGACTTGAGACGATCGCACCCGAGCGAACGCGTTCGTTCGTCAAAAGAACGTTACAAAGCCGAGCGTGATGACTTCGGCTCATTCTATACCACGGAGCAAGTACAAAGTCCTGCCCCCCTAGCCATGTTACAATCGAATTCCGTTCTCTAATCGGTAACGCCTCGGTGACAGCAATTGTAGAAAACGATAAGTTGGTAGCCATGTTGACGCGCCTGGGTCGGCCGCTCGTTCTACAATGTAGCGTTTGTATAACAAAGGATGTAGCGTTAAATATTGTAGAAACAATTTTGAACGATGTGAACTTGGCTACGAATTGTCTATTCGTTTGTTCTGACCATGCGACTTTACGTTGAGATGACGTCATTCCCATAAGTTTCGTCACTTTTCGACAGCGTTAACGATTGCAGAATAACAACTTGGCTAAGCGTGCTGTACTCAGAAAATAAAGAAATGTTCGTTTCAAAAACTTATAATATTATTATTTTAACCTCTCAGGCATCAGTGTACTGAATTCGGTACAACTCGGTACTAGCTAACTTATACCTTATTTTTACGTACTAAGTTTTAAGTAAGCTGGTATGTGGTGCACCGTATTCGGTACACTGGTGCCTGAGATGTACAAATAAGTAAAGAGGATTAAGTTTCATTTAAGATATTACTTACTCAGTCTATGAATAAAACTACTTTATAATCCAAATAAAAAAGAAAGACTGACAGACATTTATAAAGTCAACGAATTTACTATGACAACTATATTTTCTATACATTTTTATCGATTTATCTTATTTATTTAAACAATGGTTATAAAACTAAAATTACCAAGTAAAGATGGAGTTAAATTCTGCCTAAACAAAGGTTTTAAATATTTCCGTTTTTGCATAGTATTAACTTTGGTTTTATCTTTGATTGTTGGAGCGACTTTCTTGCATGTGCACATTAAATTGAAACATATGTTTTCTGATTAATACAACTACACAAAATGCCGAAAAAATCTCGTAGACTATCTTACAATGTTCAAAGTATCGTAATACGATTCCTAACTCCCTGCTCACCCCGGATAGCTAACACTCCGTAATGCAGAGCATATCTGACAAATCTTCTTAGGTGTCTTAAGTCTAGAGCGAATAGGCTCTTAATAAACTAGTGCGCTTCACCATCAACGACTGCAACACTGCTCACTATCAGGTGGAATCGCCGTCAAGCACTATTTTATTTTATTAGAAAAATATATATTCTTAATAACTTAATTTAAATCTTGGGGCAATCATGTGAAATTCGTGATCTACTTCTAAGTGTCTGTAGACGGTAAACGCGGGCTTGCGGACATCGAGCAATGGGTAGTTCGCCGTCCGACCGTCCAGTAATAAAACGGACCAAGCCCAAGTCTTCGACGGCGCGTAGTATTCCAAGCGCACCTCAAGATGTCGGCAAACCTGTAGGGGCCCAGCAGGGTCGAAGCCATGGGTTGTGCTAAAGAGAATCCCCCCCTGGAACGAAGACAGAAGGTACAGGAGTGGGTTTTAGACATTAAAAGTCTGACTTGCTCTCCTGCTCCGCTCAAGAGCGGGAGATGACATTGGATGATTCTCCACCTAAAAAAACCCACTTGCCCGAAACCATTAATTATGTTGAGATCGGCTTTCAATTAACAAAATACAGCTGATAATATATTAATTATTTACATCATCACAGCTGCTACTTGCCCTCTGTGACCCACCTACTGGGGCACACTGTTATCTCAATGTCAATAAGGTTAGACTAGCGGGCTTTCCGAAATAACTGGGTATTCATACGACCTATCAGTATAAACATGTTTAATGTTTAACACAAATATTTTTATTTTTAGTCTAAAAATGTTACACAAAATTAGTCAATATACATATTAACATTGTAACTTCAAAAATGTATTTAGGACACAGAAGTCTTTATCTTACTTATATAGTAAGCTAACTATAGGTATACAGTGTATAGAAATTCTAGATAGGAATTTATAAGATTCCAGTGTTTTTTTTTTCATAATAATATAAGCTAGTGCTTTACTACTGCGTTTCCACTTGATGGTAAACAATTGTTGATGGTGAAACACATTAGTTTATTATGAGCCTATTCTAAGCCTTGAAAACACCTAAATTATAATCGGACGGGGAGACCGCAACGGGAAGATTGTTCTAGTCCTTCGATGTACGCGGCATAAACGACGTGGCGAAACGCTTAGTCCGGACCGTAGGGGTGTCAACAATGTAAGGGTGGACATTCGACGTCTGCCGGGTTGTCCGATGGTAGAAATGTGATGGTGGAATCAAGTTATGCAATTCCCGCACACACTCTCCAAAACTCATCTTGTAGAATACTGACAGGCTGGCTACCCCACGCCTACGCCTGAGCTCCAGGATATATAAAAAGAACTCTGTGGCTCCAAGTGTGGATTGGACTCAAGTTCCACATTCGCAACACTAGATAGCTGTCTATGCCGAGCACATTCCCATCCTCTAATGATTGAATACATACACTTATCACAACAAGCTCCAGAAATACTTACATGGTAACCTTAACATTCATCCGCAAAAACAATATCAAAGTCAGTTTTTCTCAAAACATCTTTACTTTCCAGCATACAGTATAGAAATAGAAAAATCGCTTCGTAACAAGGAGTGGATAAATGATCTCACAATCTACATGGATTTGGAGAACAAAGCGCGCGCGAACTTCAGCGATAACACCAAGAAATGGCGCGAAGGAACCGCGAAGACATCCTTCACCTACTTGTTGCTGGACCCCCGACTCACTGACAATCTCCCTGTGAAGGCGGGGAAGCAGGACAGACATGTGTCTTGGGTTACTTTTGTTAACTCAATATTTTATGTCGGAAAAGGTAATTATTTTTGCCATTTTATTAGTCACTAAGGTACAACACTCTTCTGTGTTCTTACAATCGGAGAGGACTATGTCAATAGCTCTCTTTTTTATTATTAACTAGCTTTTACCCTCAGCTTCGCCCGTGTACTTAAAATATAGCCTATGTCACTCAGGAATAAAGCAGCTTTCTATCGGAGAAAAAAAATTCGCAATTGCAGCAGTACTTTCAGAAATCCCCTCCTACAAACACAAACATATCTAATAAAAAAAAAACTTCTATTATTTTTATAATACTAGTGTTTATAAAGCTCGCGCTTGATCACTATCTCACCTGACGGTAAGTGATGATGTGGTCGACGGAGGAGCACGGTTGTCTAGAAGTAACCTATTCACTCTTAACTTAAATACCTCTAGGTTTAGGGCAGGATTAAACGCACAATGAATGTGTTCACAAAACGTTTTGTGCGTTGGGATGTCTACCATGTACGGGTGGCGCATCGCTACCAATAAGCTAATAATACTCGGTATTTGCTATAAAACTGGCGACCGTCTCCAGCTTCGCAATGGTGTTAAAAATCTTCGAAATTCTCGACTTTACTATAATATGCATGTACTACACCTAAAGTTTAGGTAGTCATTCATGGGGAAGGTTTAGGTCCTAAACCTTCTTCATGAATCTATCTGTCTATTGGGGAATGGCATGAACATTGGTTCTGTCGTTTTTCATTGTAATTCAGGACAGGCAGACAGGGTGGGGGACTTGTCTATTCATTACAATGAATCTGCAGAAATTTATAGTAGTGCGCGCATCACGTAAAATATACGACATCGATGTAGATAACTTTTATACATTAAAATTGTGTGTAACTTGATATATTACTTAAGCTTTGGTTCATCGCAATCGGTTGACTATATCGAAAGATATACTTATTCATTGAATGTTGGGTAGTACGAAGCTCGCCGAGTCAGCTAGTTCTCTGATCAAGTTTTTAAATTTCCTTAAACTGATAAAGGCTACCAAGTTCCTTCATAAAATAATTTCATCCTCCTATAACTAATTTAGTAAGATAGAAATCTGTGTAATCTTTGAAAATTGTCATTGACCACAAATCTCTCAACCAAAAATGTAATATTCTACTGTTCTTCAATGCAATATTCATCTATAACAAGTCTTCCCTTCCAGGAAAGCGCTCCCGACCATACTCCCATTTATACCAAGCACTCACATTATGGAAGAAAGATTTCAAAACGTCCAAAGACAAGAAGGTGCAGCACATTCTCGACATCTGGTCTGACAAAGTAGGTGTGGTTTGTCTTCATATATTTCAGAACGTTATACCAGCCGAGGCGTATACGTACGAAGCATCCATGATCGATGCGTTAGGATTGACTGCCTTGAAGAACCTTAAAGTTGGAAATTATTATGGTGTTGTTGCGTCTTGGCCGCTAAAAGAAAGGCGCATGCTCGGACTTTACCTCCTGTACAAAGCAATGCTCATCTTCCTAAGCGAAGGAGAGCGACAACTGCGACCTGACGACCTAGACTGAAGTAGGAATATCCTCTACTATATTTATACATTGGTTGTGAAAATTCTTGCGTTAAATTAAATGAACTTAAACAATATTTATTTTTGAAGTTAATCAAAATTGATGAAATTCTGTATTTTTAGGGTAGATTCCCAGTCGTCCCCACATGGATTGCTACCAGGTGGCAATCGGGAATTAGATTCCCATTTGCCACCGGGAATTTTGCCTTCACTTCAAATCGCTGTAGATTGCGGCTTAGATCGTAAACGCCATCATCGCTATCTTACAGCTGCAATGAGGCGGTTGGCGGTCAGTAAATACCTAATTTGATTATCTGTGATACGATTTTACACCAGGTTTTTATGATTAATAATACTAAGTGATTAAAAGCAACTTCAATGAAGAATATTTGGTTTCTTTGTCGCTAATAATAATCACTTATCTTCTAATAAATCCGCATTGGTAACGTTTGACCGCCAACCCACTCAGACAGACAGCGATTATGGGTTTACGTTCTACGCCTCAATGTACAGCGATTTCAAGTTGGAACAATGACTTTTTAGTTGCCACCCCATGGCGACTAAAATTTAATTCCAAATGGCCACCTGGTGAAAATCCATATGGGGGCGACTGGGAATATACCAACTTTTAAGTGTACTAGTGTATATTAAGCTTTAATGTATTATTTTAAGTATTTTATTTTACCACAGTTGAGTATTACCGTCACAAACCAGAGGCCAAAGAATTTTACAAGAATAGGGTGGAGCTAACAGTAGTTGTCGAGTGGAAATCATTTTTCATAAACAAAGTATCCCAAAAATACTGAGTGACCTTACTATGATTTTATTATTATTTAGATATTGAGGCAGCAAACGTTCACAAAATATTTAAGCTTTAATATTTAATATAGCGAAATAAGTATTTATTATACAAGACAATAATAAATAACAATGTCTGTTAGCTCGACCTCAACACTAACAATTGTAATAATGTAGTATGCTATAACTCACCGAGTTAGCACTGACGTTTTTATGGGTCCACATAAATTATGGTACCCATTTCGCATAATTTTAGATTTACATTAGTAATCAGTATTTTTGAATAATTTATTTGACATTATAAGTAGCTTTAACTTATTTATAACTTGTGCATATATTTTAAGTTACCACACTGCACTTTCCATGTATCTCGCACCATTTTATTAAAAAATTAAGATGCTTTTTATATTGCCTAGTAGTACCTGTATAAATAAGTACCTATTTTATTGTTCTGCACTCTGTTCCTAGTCATTAATACAATTACACGTAAGCATAATGTATTAATCATGACAATAAGCTCGTTGTAACATTATTTTTACTGACATTTTAAGCAGGAAATAAAACACATTTTTTTTAAGAAATAATTTATCTTTATTATTCCTTTTTTCAACGTCTCGAATTCTTTTCTAAGTTAAATCAAACTTGGCTTTAGTTACATCAAAAAAATACACAAATGTTCATTTATATATTGATACATTATAAATACAATGATCAAGTTTTATACCAAGTCGCGACTGGTATAAATTAAATGAAAGCGTAATTAATGTCCGTGGTCGAACGGGGTTAGAAACAAAAGATCGATCAGTCTATGCGTCGACATTGCACCGAGCGCTGGGCGTATGAGATCACGTGAGCTCCTGCCTGAGCCTGCTCTCCTGGTAGTTCCAAGCTACACGCGCGAACTGAGCGCAGTACGCGGCGCGGTCCGACGCACGTCTCATCACAAATCAACAAACACAATGCTACGCATCCTGACGTACCATGCGGTGCATCGCATGCCCGCCCATTTTACTAAATGTTCACATCTCTGCTAATTCAATCCTATTTGTCAAATCGCTTCGCACGGCGAGATACCGCATACTGCAGCAAAGCTCTAACTGAATACTCGAGCGGTGACAGTGAGTGCAAGAGCCTCCTCACACAACATAACGCCCTGGTAGATACCACTCTGATAGGTACTCCAAAATAGCGTTAATCACAGCTGATTATCACGATCTTTTTATGATTGCTTATAAAGTGCTTGTAAGCAGGTACACTTCAGAACACCTAATGCTCGTTTACAGTTTTTTTGTATAGCTTTCACATTCTCTCATTAATGATTCATCATCTAATTAAATTATTCTCGTGACTACATACGATTTGTCGAAAAATAACAATGTTCATATCTTTAAATCATTTTAATGGCGGTTGTAACAACGACTGGTTCCTACAAATATTCAATAGCAGTACTTATTAGATGGTTGATCATGATTTTCAACTTAATTTTCGGTTCCATTTATCATTCAGTTTAGTTTCAATTGTTAAAACTCTTATTGCTTTTTTAAATTCTCTTCGATTCCGAACTACCGTTTGTCATTATAATCACTTTACAATCAATTTAACATGATTAAACGACTATTTAAGCACAATCAACTGGCTAATAGTCCTGTATCAATTTATGCAGTTAAAATTATAAATAATTAAGTCGCTATCTGCTTTTATTATTACACGAGATTGAGTCACTGGTTATCCAAAATTCCTTGTCACAGACTTGATTCACTTACACCATATAAACTTAGGTATTTAGGCCCCGCATTTTCTACAAAATATTGTTTATTTTTTTGTTGATTTAATATGAAACAGGTACGCGCGTACATTGACTAAAATGTCATGAAAATAATACCATATCACTACAAATATTTTATGTAATTCTCTAAAAATGTGTTTATAAATGTTTTCTCTACGAGGTTGAAATGCAACCGACATGTCGTCTCCGGCGCGGAGTCCTCGCCGCGCACGCACGCGCATGCGCACAGTTACAAATTAAACAACAAACATCTCATCAGTTAATATTAAATACAAAATAGATGCATCAACACAATAAGATTCCCCACGTTAACCAATTGGAAGACTACTTGACGAAACAATAGATTACATTCCCGTTGAGACAATCTAATAGGAAGTCAATGGTATTTTAAATGCATGGAAACAATAGTCGTCGAACACAAGAAAATGCCACCCTTATCTAAGTGCAGTACAGAAAGTCTAATCCCTTGTATTGAGATATATCGGACTATGAGATTTTTATAGTTATGATTAAAAGCCTGACATACATACACGCACAGCGATGTTCAAACACTCGACGAATCTATAGGATGCTCTCTACGTTATATATAATAATATAAGTCATTGTTCACTATATCGAGACTGAGTACGATTTGTGCACGCTAAGACTCGTATTGTAATGATCACATTGACGCCTTTTGAACTTACACTATATTACTTAAAACTTAACTAACATTATACTTCAAAACTAGATACGCTTTCGTTTTGTGGAATGCAGATATCATCATAAATAAAGATCTTACTAGGCTGTATTCGCAATGATATAATTTTAGACACGGGGCTTCAAACATCAGTACAATGCCCAGAGGGAGAATCGGAAAATTCGATGTTTATATTACATAACCCTTATGGAACACTAACAATCGTAGGGTACTTTACACATAACACTAATATGTACAAAACTAGTTTGTGCTTCCACTAGTAACATATAAAACAAGGTAGACAGTGTCGGCGCGCAGGTCCGCGCGCGCTCGCACTACGTTCACTACATCCATCGACGAGTCTTCACAACACAACACTCGCAACTATAAAAGGTAACTATCGGTCCGGACACATTCTATAACATTCAAAGCGCACATCACATACACATTTTGTGGGTTACGCGAGATCACAGTGTTTAAATTATGGCTACTGGCATAGAGATAAAGTCTTGGATCGTCACGGAGTCACAGTCTGTCCGCGCAACTTGTGCGGGCGCGGGGCGCGGGCGCGGCGCGGACGCTCCGCGCGGCGGGCGCGGGCGCGGACTCTCCGCGCGGGTCACGGTCAGCTCACTACACGTCATGGCGTCTCTCTCATTTGGGCGGCGTCGGGAACGAGTTGACTACAGCCTGTGTGCTGGCCAGCACGGTCGTCGCTGCAAAACACAATCTTCCATTACTGTCTCAACGACATGGAGCCGGCCTCGACTATCGCCTCTCTACGCTAGCTACGGCCGGGCGGGGCTGACCCGCTCGTCCGTCGTGTGCTATCGCGCCCCTGCAACAAGCACATCACATTATTAGCGACCAGATGCGGTCGCTAAGGCCGAGGGGTGTAGAGTGGACGTAATCGATATTCGACTCAAGCAAACACACAACAAACTCAAGAAGGTTCTTAGTATAGGAATAATATGTTAGAAGGCAAAAGTGTTATCTAGCTTAGCTTGTGGGGTTATAAACTTACTCCTATGTGTCAGTTAGGCTCTCAACAGACGGAATAGATAGACAGTTTCAATGTCGTTATGTCAACTGCATCAAAACTGCTTTTGTGAGACAGTAAACAGTTCTTATGCAGTCCGTCTACTTAGACCACTAGCTAGGTTTTAAACCTAATTTTAGACCTGTTACATAATGTCTGTTCATGACTTTGGTCTTAACGTCATAAGCTAGCGGGCGCGCGGCGCTAAGAGCGGCGTCTCGTGGCTTGCTTCAAACATTTTAATACTTTTGATCTTCTTATCGCTCCGCCCTCCCGCGCATGGCGCAGTTCGGATGCAGTCGGTGTGCAGTTTACACGACTGCAATCGGACTGCACGTTTGGTTTGCAGTTCTATTGCAGTCGTGTTTACTGCATTCAAACTGCAATTTACAGTTGGATTGCAGTTGAAATGGAGTCCGTCTGTTTAGACCCTTACTCCTCCGTGCTTAAACTAAGGCTAGGTGCAGACAGTTCGGCGCCGTCTCCTTGTAGTGTAACATGAGATTCGGTACCGAGCTGCTACTCACCGGGATAGGGCGGCGGGTAGAGCGGGTAGCCGAGCCCCACGTGCGTGTGGTGGTGCGTGTGCACGTGACGCTGCGGCGGCGGGGAGCGCGGGGAGCGCGGCGAAGGTGCCGGCTCCTTCGGGGCGTCCGCGCGAGGCTTGTTTGCTGGGGATTTGGCGTGCTCCTGTAAGAAAAAGCAAGATTAGTACCAAACTTTATCACCTTGTCTGTGGCGCGGACCCGCTCCGGCTCCCTATAAAAATGTCCTTCTGTGGGAGGACCACTGCGGTCCCCCAAGTCTTACGTCAAAATATAAGAGAGAGAGAGAATGAAAGGTCCTTCCACAGACGTATTGGTCGAGCGGGTACGGCTCCATAGTCGAATTATTATAAGAATAAAATACGAATAAATGTATTTAAATTAGTATAGGACCTAGAACTTCTACGACCGGCAAAGGCAAGAAAAACAACCTCAAAAGACACCTGCCCGCTCTTGGCTAACAATTCAGGTCTGGCATTTCTTTTTGTATTGTCTCTTTTGCTACAGGAACTGCTCAGTAGTAATCTAGACTCAGAATTTGTGATAAGGCATATTTTCTTTTCCAATATAAAACTAAGCCTAGTATAATAACTAACCTGCAACTCATGTATTTTGTGCGGAGCCCCGCCATAGGCAAAGTTCGGGCCGTGTCCGCCTCCCGGGCCGCCCACCCCAGGCATGAGGTCCAGCTTGCCCGCGCCGCCCGGCCGGGACAGGTCCTCCGGCGCGTGGTACCGGGGCACGGTCCAGCCGCCCCCGAAGCCGCTGACGAGCATGGGACTGAGTGGCGCGCGGTACACAGGGTCGAAGGGCAGAGCTCCGTAGTGCGGCGCCTGCATGTAGGGGGGGAGGTAGTACTGCGAGGTAGGGGGTGGTGGGGGACCCTGCGTCTCTGTGGTCGGCTTCTGGCCTTCTTGTTTCACCTGCAAAAGAAACTTTACGTTAATAAAACCCACTTAACATCGGTAATGGGGTGTTTAAATAAGTAAGTATTGATCCACAAGCTAGCGTTATCGTGGTATTTTAGCCTTGCCGGTAAAGCTGGTCAGATCATTACAAGATTACGGTATAGTTATTCCAAAATTACATCAGTAAATATGAAGTCATATTTACCGCAAGCTATGGACTCGCCCGTCATCAGGAGCTTAACATTTCAACAGGTCGAGGCTACCGTGCAAATCAATCAAACTACGAAGTTAAGTAACGGTCGCGGAGGTCAAGTTTCCGATCGGTAACTAAATTAAAGCTATAGCGGCGCATGCAAGGTGCATCTAAAATTCTAAATGTCACGCCATGCGCCGCCAACACGGTAAACGCGACCTTTCAATTAGAGATTCCTCGTCGTCACGCAAAGTCTAAAAGTGGTGGTATCTGGTATTGGTATCTAACCTTAGGGTATCGGTTTCTGCCATAGAGTGGGTAGTGCTGGTCGGGCTGTGGCTGTGGCTCCGTCTAAAATTAGGTTAGGTTAGCAAGCAGCCGGAGCCAACGACGTTGGTGAGAGGCTGGCCTGATGGTTTTATGTCACAGTATGAAGTACTAGGATGCCAGAAAAACTAAGCAGCAACAACCACGAAGATTCGGTCACTATTGATAACCAAGCATGTGGTCATTGCATTTTTTTTCTTTAATCAATTTACATTTGTCTCTTTTCATTTCTGGCAACCTAGTACTCATAGTTCAGTGCAATAGTTACCTTAACCTCCTCTTTGGGCTTATTATCGTCCTTGTCTTTGGAGGGTTGCTTGTGTGCAGGCTGCGGTGGCGGCCGGGACCCCGGGCCTCCCGGGGGTCCACTGGCCCCCGGTGGCATACCAGGGGGTTTCGAATCGCTACCCCCCTCTTTTCTTCTCTGGTCTAAACTCATGTAATATCTGGAAATGAGAGCAGTGGAATAATGTAATGATATCACATCAATTTTATTAACATATGGAAATAATAACTATCCTCACTTTTCTGTATGATATGTATTATTGATCACATTACGTCCCAGTTCCTTCAATCCAAAAATTTTAACACGAAAAATATAATAAATGAATCACACAAACCTCCTCAACTCCTCGTCTCTCGCATGCGGTGGCCTCTGAAAAGCGTAGGGTCCCATCTGCGCCTTCATTTCGATACTCTCCTTCAGTATCTGGTGATTATCATTGGGCCTGGCGGGGTTCTCCTTGCCATCCGGAGGACGCTGCTGCTTGCTCTTGTCCAGAGGGCTGGGGGTCGTCTTGGAGCGATCACGATCACTGTCTTTACTCTTGTCTTCTAAAGGAGGGCCAGGTGGAGGACCCCCGGGTTCCACGTTGTAGGGAAAGTTTGGGACGTAGTTATAAGGGTAAAAGTGTTGCGGTAACACTTTTTGAGGTCCGTTATCAGGCTTGCCGTCCTGGAAAAGATGGATATAGACTTTTAGTTTAAAGGGTCAGAGTAAAAAATTCAAACAGCCATGTCGATTCTCAATGGAATGTTCAAAAGATTTTGTTACCATTTGAGTTTGTTAAGTAATAGGTTAGATCTGCTCTCGCTCTGAAAGAAAAACACTTTTTGCGGGAAATTACGTAATTTTAAGACTAGTTTACAGATCATAAACATTGTATCGGGAAAATATGCTCCACGTCCACGCAAAACGGCCGAACGCTCGGCATAAGAGCCCTGGGGCCGTATTATGACCTCTTAAAACCATCATGTTTTCGGTGTGAAAAAGAGACGGAGCTATACAGGACGAATAGCACTATCCTTTTCTCACACAGAAAACATGATGGTTTTAAGATGTCATAATACGGCCGCTGGGCACACGCATAGCGCTGGTTTCCAGCATGGGACTGTGACGGAGTCGATGTCCAGATCTTAGAATTAATCACTTCACCATGATATGGTCTAAAACTGGCCGGATCGTTTAAACGTTAACATTTGATGATATGTCAATCCTCGTTTGGCCTTATCATTGATGTAGGGTTTCAATGATGATAAAAGGTTTAAAGAAAGTAGGCCAAACGAAGATTGAAATATCATCAAATTTTAACGTTTTTATAAAACGATTTGACTAGTTATACTTGGCTATATCATGAACTGATCAATTTCTAAGATCTAGCTAAGTTGATAATCTGCAATCGTTAACGCTAGTATAAAACTTGAAATGTGCGGAAATGACGTCATCTCAACGCTCGGTCACGTGGCGTTTGACGCAAGAGAAACAGTTGTAACTTGGGTCGGAAGGATGGCTACGACATCGACACGAAGACGGTGTTGTAATTAATTATTTTCCATTAACAGGGTAAGGTCAAAGTGAAGGTTACCAAAACCATATCATGAAGAGACCGTAAGTGCAAAATCCTACGACACTTTACTTCACGTCCAATATTGACCTGCTACAAGTGTTTAGTAAACACTAAGTACTTACTTTCATGTCGCTTTTTGGGTCTCCTTTGGAGAGGTCCTCCTTGCCTTTGTCGGAGGACTGAGGAGGCACGGGAGGGGGGTGCGAAGGCGGCATGTAAGATGGCTGACCATAGAACTGAAAATATAATAAGAAATTATTTTATACGATATTTTACCAGCCTTATTTAATTTGGTGGTTTTTATTGCGATTTTAGTTCAGTTTCCATTTTAATCATCAAAATTCATTATAAATGTGAGAAAATGAACGGCGGTAGATTTTTATGATCTGGTTTTTCTAGCTACCTACGGTTTTTAATGTAATATTTAATTTGTTTCCTTAATTTTCATTTTATTATCTGCTCTAAATGATGCTCACAGAAGCCTACTGCAGTATTTTATTATTATGTATTCTTCTTCTTATTACGTGCTGTAAATTGATGATAAAACCAGGAAGAGCCTTCGCAACCTTTAGTAAGACATGGCAAACTATCAAGCTACAGACTATACGTTAAGCTCTACGATTGACAGCTGAGATCAACGGCTTGACGAGCAGTCTACACGCTGCAGTTACGTACCTGATGATAAACTGGGAATGGCCTATGCGCGGGGTCATCCGGCGGCGCGTCGGGAGGCGCGGCGTCGTCCGATATGTCGGAGTAGGCCGGCGACCGGACCCCCGGCGTCGGAGACCGTCGCGCCCGCCGCTTGCCAGGAGACTCTTCCGCAGGAGATTCCGTCGACTTGCGCTCTTCTGCCATTAGTGCTGATCGAGGCTTTACCTGCTTATCAAAATTCACTTCTTATTTACAGGCTCGTGTTAAACTACTATCTCGCTTGATGGTAAGCTATGATGTGAGCGATTATGGATCACTCTGACCTTACCTATTCATTCTCCACTAATAGAAAACATAGATTTCGCACTTTAGCTTTACGCGAAATGCAAATGTTTCCAAAACGTGCTTTTAAAGTCTGTACTAGTGCTCTAACGAATGTTAGAGCACATTGCAGGTACTTGATTTTCCATTTTTATCGTAACTCTTTTAACCCCCTTTTTCGCCAGCATTGTTTCGCCATTTTAAAAACTAGTTATTACAAATAGGATTTTGAGGTTTACCTTAAACTGTGTAGGTTGTAGCGTGGGCAGCGCGTCAGGCGGCGTTGCGGGTGGGGGAGGCGGCGTTTGCGGCCGATCGGTCGCCGGGGGAGGCTCAGCCGCGGTGATGAACTCCTCAGCGAACCGGGGCGTTTCCAGTCGAGGAGGCTCTTCCACGTCGGGCTTCTCCGGAGACTTCTCCGGTGACTTATCAACCTTCGCTTCAGGGGATTTGACTGGCGTTGGCGACTTGACAGGCGTGGCTGGTGTCGCCGGCGCAGACGGCGGCCGCGCTGGAGACGCGGGCTCTGTCGCCGGCTCCTCTTGTTCAGAACTCGAGCCATCCTTATCATCGTCGTCAGGTGAACCGTGCGCATGTGACCGGTGGTACTTCAGTCCGTTCGCGTGTTTGTACTTCTTGGAACAGTTCGGCTCTGGACACTCCAGAAGGACGGGATCAGGAGGAGGGGAAGACGGTGTGGGAGGTGGACGTTTAGCCTTCGGCGTCGGAGGTCGCTCCTCCGCGTCTGAAGTGCGTTTTCTTTTCGAGTCAGGTCTGGGAGGCGTGAAGGGTGTCGGAGAAGGCAGTGCTCTCCTCCCTTTAGCGCCACCATTCCGTAACTTGCTATGTACTGAGGAGCGCGTCTCGGTGAAGTTTGTCATGTCAGTAGGCGCAGCGCCACGGCCGCGCTTCGCCCCCCGACCTTTGGGCGTCCGCGCATCCAACTCCTCCGTTGGAGAGTCGCAAAACCTATGGGAATATAATATGAAACTTTATATGATACTCAACCTTACGACGACCAAATCGGCAAGTTGAGGAAAAACCGTGAATATCAATGGCGTCATTATTTACGAAAAGATATTCCTGCAGTTTCTCTATACAAGAATTTCTGCTCACGTTTTTGCGACTCATTTTAGACAGACGTGAGTGAGCTCGTCTATTACACAGTGTTTGTAACAGATTGAGGCACTTCTTGCGAGCTAGCTCGGCAGCTCGCGACGCGTTATTCCCGGCGGAATTAGTATTCCCTGGGCGTGTACATTAGAGTTTGAGCGCATAGTCGCATAAATACTAACCGCGGTGGCGCCCAGTCGTGTCGCGTGCAGTCCAGTAAGGTTCCTACGTAAGTCTTCCCTCGCCACGTCACATTCACTACTAGTACACCTGTAACAATATCACGGAACGATAAATATATGGCTTCTTGTATACGTGTTCTGTCGATCGAGTAATGGGATTAGTTTTAAACTGTGTAAGAAGATACGGCTTTAACAAAATTGGTGCACTGAAGTTATTGGCGGCGGCGGCAGCCTCGGATCCAATTTGTCACCCGGGAGCACTCATTTGCATATTGGGGATGCAGGAGACGCGCGGACGTGACTCCGCCGCACGCCCAGCCGCGCCCGCAGGCTCCGCGCGCGCCGCGCCCCGCTTGCCTCACCTGGCCCGCTTATCGCGCTAGCGTGCCAACTTATGCAAATTTAATTAATCAATTTCACCCCTCTATTCGCGACACTTTTTCGCCTCTAAAGGACATTCTGCTATCACAATTTTACTGTACAAAAAACCAAAGGCTCATTGTGAATTTACAATGTCAGCTACCGCGGTTTAGGACCTTATTGTAATTCAGAGCGATTTAATCTTCTCTTTGTCCTCAAAATGTTTTTCGTAAACAAGAGTAACAAATTGAGATAAAAGTGAGAGCCCCGGACAATCCCTTTTTAATCCCTCGCGAGCTTTTTCGTTGACTCGATTTTATGTAGCGGTCTCGTTGAATTGTAAATAAGTAGATATATATGTTGTAAAACGACAGAGTACAATGAGATTTGTTGGGTGCATGCAGACAGACATCTGTTCACAAATTCACATGTTGTATTTAGTTTTATATCGTAGAATAGGTTCCATACGAGCGGTGCGCCATATTTCTCGGGTGCCAACAACAATTTCAAAGTGCGCTGTATCCGCACAGAGCGCGTCTCATAAGTTATGATCTCACATAGTGCTAACATTGTTTGCAGCATATTAATACATTTTTATAGCTCAGCCGCGTTGCTGCACGAATTTATGATGTTCACTGAAGAAGTTTACATTACTCTACTGACGGAGACATGATAAACAGACACAACTACTAACGATAGTAAACAAATATCCACACTACATCCGTTGCTCGCTTTCAATACATTTGTGTGAGGACTTACGTACACACGCAAGCGCCATTTTGAATTTTGCGTTCGTGGCAAATATTTTTAATTCGTAAAGCGTACAATTCCATTGTTGCTAAATGACTGTGAAATCTGATTTATGGTCGTAGAGTGATAGTCTGGTGGAGTGTTGCGGGCTAAATGCGCCGCTACGGCCACATACGCTATTGCGGCTGACCTACAGCGGCCATTTTTGTGTAGTACTATTACGTGATCACATAATTGACCGCCCATTTGGTCGTGGTGATTATAGCCATGATCCGTCCGTTGGTCATCGCACAGTGCGTGTATTGTGAAGCCCAAAATAGTTTATAGCCTCAATAAAAATTAACTAAGTACTTTATAGAGGAAAAGTGGATCAAAAAGAAAGATTTATTATAAGCAAAGTCGCTTCAACGCAATGTCAAAAATAAACAATGGTATAAATACAGATTCACGCTTTTTAAATTCGAGTTTTATAATAATAAGTAACGCTACATTAACTTTCAGAAACATTATCCCAAATAAATTGATAGCGAGCTTGTAAAATAAAGTTGTTTCGTGGAAAAACAAAATGTAAATGTGTAACAAGATTGATAAGTGACCCGTATAATGTGGGTACAAGCCCTCCATGGCTCGCAGATATTATTTATTGTTCCACAAAACAATAAACACATAAAGCATTTCTCTATAAGCCATTAGCATAAAATGGTGGAGTTATTGTAACAAGGAGTCTGCTCGGTGACTAATGAGACAATGGACGCGGTCATTAGTTTATTATTGAACAACCGCTATGCTACCACTTTGTCTACGGTTATTTATGTTTAAAATCTCGTGTTTGCTTTCTATTGTGAACGCGTAAATCATTTATAACGTTCACACGCTACGTGTACGATAAATTCCTGTGTATAAAAACCCGCAATGTGCTGGGTGAATATAAAAACGCGAGCCATAAAGAAATAACAAATACGGAAACCAACATACGAGCCACGAGGCCAACTAATAAAACGAAATACCAGGTTGTCAGAAATATTTAAAAAGTAGCTCGGAGCAGATGGTGCGCAACTTCCTAAAGGAAATCGTTGGGCGCGCTCCGCACTTTTATTATTTAGGGGTGAAATCCCCTTGTAAATTGTTAATACGGCCGACCGGTCACGGAAAAGTTAAATTAGAGATGTCGGTCCACTGTTTGCCTGCGTGTAATCGCTTCGATTTGTTGGAACGTCACTAATGGCCCGACCGCGTGCCGCCTGTGCCTACCTACTTGTTACAGTTTGTTAACGACATAGGGTCGTCCAAATAGCTTGTACATCAATATTTGTGTCATAGGTACATACGCGAAAGTAACGATTCTAAACACGCGATGACGATCGTTTTGTAACTAAATTGTCTAGTTTATCTATTATGTTACCCTCAAACATGAAATACAATAGATCAATAGGTATCCCTAATCCGATGTGAATGTGTCGGGAAATTGCTATATCTAATTAATAGGTCGTTCGCTCTTATGTTTTTTCTATTGTGTATAAGTAGGTAATCTAAAAGATGTATTTAAGTTTATCTAAATTTTTAATGTCACTCTTTAGAAAACAATTGAGATTTTATGTTATTTTACGGCATTATCTATGAATGCCAAAATCTTCAGTGTAATACTAAATTGTTTTTACGAAAAATTTATTACACCGGCTTACAATAATGGATCCTATTTATTTATTGTCATTCCAAACAAAAATAATTTCAGTTTGCATTTAAAACCACAGATTAGAGGGATATCGTTTGATTAAGTCGCTGATCATTTTACCAGAAACGCAGCGAGCGAAATAGGTTCATTTAGGTGGTGCTAATTACCCCTCGGCCGCGGTAATCAACGGCCTAATAGTTGTCGTACCCTCCCCCCACTTCGGCCCTGCCCGCGTTTGCCCGCTTTGTTCCCGACACCCCACCAACTTCGTCGCTCACAAATCTCTACCTACGTCAATATTTGTATAAGTCGCGCTCCACAAAGTTAATCTTAAACTTAGAGATTAAACTCTATGCCTTGTGATTTAAGCACGCAATATTTAATATCGCGTGCTTTGTAGGCATGTAAAAACAAAAAATCCAAGCATGATTGTTTTGTTTTTTTCACCTCCAGCATTCTTTTGTTGACTAAATCGATTGAGTTAATAACACAAAAAAGCGGAGTGGGCGTCGGGCACGAGGGCAAAGTGGCAGGCAGCGTCGCGTTGGTCCGAGCCGCGAGCACTCCGCGCACAGCACTAATCAGACTCGCCCATTGTTTCCCACACCGAGACAAACAAAGTTCCGACGATTTCATTTACATCCATTCAATGGTGCCGACCGACTGGTAAATTAAACTTTTCTCTCTTAAAATGGTAGATCGTCCAATAACCACATTTGGAACGATGAAACACGTTTAACATGTTCCTCACACAAAAAAGTTGTGGATTATTATGTGTCAGATACAAAATGCTCCATAATAAGGTTCATAAAAGAGACATAAACCGAAACTCGAAAACGAAGCATAAATATTAAAATACGTCCACTAATTAGTGGAATGGAATGCAACGCGGCGTGTACTGGTAGCCTCCGCTTAATTGTTAGCACGTACACTGCACAGAGGACTGTGTGCTGCGGTGCAGCGCCGGAGCAGTGGAGCGAGCCTCGTAAACCTGTCTCAGAGGACATTTTTTGAGTGGTAGCCGAGCGAGCACAGATGCCGCTCGATATGCCCCGGACTTTTAGACTTATGGAGAATTTATTCCGAGCCGTGAGCGGTACAGCCCGCGCTCGTGTAAGTAAATGAGGAAACTTCATAACTCGATTATTTTACACGTGAGCCCGTAATAAAATTATAACGCGGTCGGAGTCGCACAGTAAACAGTATTTAATTTCCGTAAGCTCCTCGGCGCCATTAGCCGAAAATAAATAAGCTTGAAGAGGAAGGGCGTGAATTGCCTCCCCCGCGGCCCGCTCCCCGCGAGCGTCCATCGCCCGGATAAATTTGGAAAGTGGCAACAGAAGCGAGCAGATGGTGATTTATTATCGTGTTTTATAATAATTACGAGCGGCTACGGGGGAACGGCATTGTGTTGCGTGCTCTGGCCCTCTAATGGTGTTCGGGACGTGTGCTCTCGTAATACATTGTCTGTTTTATTTTCATCTTAATGATGAACGACCACGTCTTATAAGCATTAAACTGATCCCATAAAATGATGTTCGAAATAAAATAAATCATGGAAACGAATTAGACAAGCATTCATAAAATTCCCGCGATTCCAATATTGGATTCTATTCTGTGAGAATAATCGAATTGCTCCGACTTGAAATTAAATGTCTGAATACCGAAAATAAAATAAGTAATAAATAAAGGCTCTCAGTGAGAATTGATTTCATCGCAAACATAATAATAATTTATGTAAATGAGATTACCGGCCATTTTGGAATTTATTTACCTACCCTAAAGAGTTGCGGGGCATTTTATTACCAGGCAAGCATAAAAGGTGTAAAGGCTCTCGTATCGGTTCGGCGGGTTATTAAATATTCCGCGATGCTATCTCCGGCTAATAAGCGCCCAGTAATTATGTAGGGAGTCTCATTGACTCCACTGTTTTATGTGCGCCATGAATATTTTAATATTAATAGCCAGTTCGGGATTGTGAGGTATAAATAAATATAAAACATTGAGAAAGGACGAGATGATTATGGCCGTCGTGAAAATGAAATACGAATGACGAGCGACAAAAAAAACTGTGGACGTACAATCAGTAATCGTAATCACCGAGCCAGGTGTCGTAAATAAATTAATATTGCTTCTGTAAGTGGACTTCTTAATTATATGCTTTATGGATGTGGCTTTTATTATTTCTATATTGACGTTAATGACGAAAATTTTATGTGGATTTTATTTTTTATGTGCAGTCCAAGGTTTTATTTGGCGAGTTTATTCTCGCAAGGTTTTTCATGAGCTCTTTTCTCAGAAAAATGAGTGTGAATTCTTTCAATATTTTACGAAATATCTAATAATAGCCTGCGTTTTATCAAAATTGAATTTGACACGAAATAATCATTTATTATACATTATAGCAGGAAAGACATAAATATTTATTGCCGGTCTAAATATTCTTCGTTGTTTATTGCCAAACCCTATTTCTCCGAATTCATTATGGCTTTTCGCGCACAAAAACCCATGTTTATTTATTTTTGTTGTTGTTACGTCATCAATAAATTGCTCTTTTCATACAAATTGTTTTTAATTACTTTTTAACCAATGATGTAAGTATACCAATTTTGCGTTAAGATTTTATGACGTCATCGTGATTATTTTAAGAACTTTAAAAATGTAAAGTTTAGGTTATTAAATTATATGTTATAAAATAACCATTTGTTGATTATTAAATGTAAAACGATTTCTAAATATTTATTGAGGAAGGATATTATAATTTATAACATCATACATCATCATCAAGTGACGCGTAACTATTCAGTAATCTGTGGTGACGCTACGACTTACAGGAGCAGAGAAGTAACCAAAGATGCGAGTGAACCCGCGGAGACAGCTAGTGTCTAAATAAAAGCGCTCTGTTGGATTTTCAACGCTCTATCATTAGCTCCATAAGTTTTCGGATATTTCATTACATTGGTTTCGCCTATTGTTGGTAAATACGCCTGTAGCATCATATTTAGGTCGCCCTTAATTTCTAGTCAAAACGGACATTTGACTTTATATTTAGGTCATTATTTTTAAAGCCTCAATGTTGAAATATAAATTGTAAGTTTTCAAAATGTTTACTGAACCCCTATAAAGATAGAAGCGGCATTCGTAGAGTTAATTTCTTTAAGCGAAGATAGTATTTTAAAGAATCCTAGTTGTTATATAAACTAATATTAGAGGTAAAATTTGTAAGTTTGTTTGTAGGGGGTAATCTCTGGAAGTACCGGTTCGAATTTTTTCACCGATAGAAAGCTGCTTTATCCCGTAGTGACATAGGCTATACATATTTTATATACCTACGCGGGCGACGCCGCGGGCAAAAGCTAGTTTAATAATATAATTGATTAAATTTTGGTGTGAAAATGACGGATTGCATGAAAAATGATGGTGATTATGAATCGCAAAGCATGAACGTGTACCAGGCGTGCAGAAGCGTGCAGAGTGTATGGGATGAGCGCGCTACGGTGCGTTGCGTTCGTGCGCTAGTAACAACTCACCACCTTCCGTTTCGTGCCACACGATGCCCTCCAGGGTGACCGATGTACCAGGCTCGCAGGGTCCGAGGCAGTCCGGCTCCGTAATGGTGCCCACAGACGTGCCGACGCATACTTCTGCGGTTTCCTGTAGACAAACGATTACCTTCATTAGTATTAAATTTTCACTATACCTCACACATTTTATTAGTATGTGCTACTTTAGCACATTGCTAATCCCTTCAACTGACATCTGTCCACCATGATGAAAATTGCATTTAAGTATGTTAATGTCAGCAAGTAATACAAGCGATATAAAGTCGATTACGATTTACACTTGTGTTTCTAAGTTTTACAGTTCTTTAAGTGCTAAAAAAAGAAGTCGATTAAATTGAAATACACTTACTACGAACAGTTTCGTTCATGGTAATGTCGGTTACTGTGGATATGCGAAGTCGAAGCCAAATAAAAAATAGCCTACGTCCATCCTTAGAGTTCAAGCTTCCTCCTTCCCAATTTTCATCAAAATCGGTTCAGTAGTTTAACCGTGAAAGCATAACAGATAGACACAGGGAGTTACTTTCACAATATACCTAAAGAGGCCAATATATATTTATCAGTCTCTCTTTGCCTACCCTTATCCCATCTCATTTGCGGTCGGCTCTCCTCGTCATTTTTCGCCAGGCATTTCGGTTCTGGGTCGTCGATTGATTCATTTGGGCTTTCTTTAACATAATCAGCCTTTTAACGTTCCCACTGTTGGGACTCGGGCCTCCTCTCTAGGAGAGGGAATGGGCCGTAGCCCGTAATCCACCCCGCGGACCCAGTGCGGGTTGTTGAATGTCACATGTCTTCAAATTTTGGTTCTAGGACATGCCGGTTTCCTCACAATGTTTTCCTTCACCGTTTTGAGAGCAGTGGTGATTAAATAAATTATACAAAGTAATGCGCCTGGATCAGGGTTTTCTAATAGGTCATTGCTAATTACAGATATCCAAGTTAGAAAGGGTCTACCACGCTTTTTTGGCCAGTATTCATGGATTTATCAATTCTAAGTGTAATTACTTATTTAACGTTCTTTCATATGGAAACAGTACAATAGTGAAAACAATTCATACTGACAGCACACAAAACATGACATGTAATTATTCAACATTAATTACGAATGTGTGTGTATATACACCAGACGAAATAATAAATAATAATGTTACCGCAAATATGTTAACATGTTTAAAAACATTAATTTATTGGCTGTGCGCACACATTTCACGTTGCTGCGCAAAATATAGCGAAATAGGGTTAAATATCCAATTGTCGGCCGACCGCATTTAATTAAACGGGTTAATAAGAGAAATTGGAAACCTTTGGATATGGACGGCGACAGCATTCATCTGAATTCAGTTTACGTACTGTGCATATTACACTGCAAAACAAATTGACGGATACTAAAAAACAAATTGTATAATAAGAAACATTATCGATTAACGTTACTATACGAGTATTATTTAGACAGAGCTTCAAAAGTGGTCGATTGGTTATTTTAATAAGCAAAGAAAGAAAGGAAACGATTCATTCCTGCCTCACGTAATTGTATAAACTAAAAATACACAATGAAAAAAAAGAAAGGTTTACTCATATAAGTAAAAGGCTAATAAACAAAAAGAAAAAAACGGTGCCATATAGTTTTTAGTATAAACAGTACGACTACGTAATAAAATACATTTCATGGGTTGTACGAATGGATAAATTTACAAACACTAATCTCATAATTATACAAATGCACATAAACGAAATAACTAATAATATTTTAGTTTGACACCATTATTTCGCGGACATTTGTGTGGGTTACACGTTTATTTAGTTTAAATATTATTACTGGAATACCTTAATTGTAATGTGTCACAGTTTTATGTTCCAATAAAATAAATAAATAAAGTAAAATATCTATATGACTGTATACCGCACATATTGCAAATTGACTGGTGCCTACAATTTCGTTCGCATCAGACTCGAATAACAGCACAATTCCGTTTGATTACAATATCAAGTTCTTTTAGGGTACTTACAAAAAGTTTTGGGAATACATAATTTGTGCGTACAGCAAAGGAATGGAATTCCCTGTCGGAGTCTGTGTTTCTTGATAGCAACAATATGGGATTTTTAAATCAAGAGTGAATATGGTCGACTGGTAAAAAATGCCTAAGGCCATATATCCGTGCCTAAGGCATTAAGTCCGCCTTTGTACAGTGCTTACTTGTGCATTAAGTTTTAATAAATAAATATGTTACTTCTAGCCAAAGAGAATTAAACCACTGTGTGTGTGTGGTTGTATAGTCATTGCTTCTAGCCAAGCGTGCTTCATCATCGACCATATCGTTACTGTCCATCAGGTGAAATCAACACTAATATTATATAAAGAGATAAAGTTTGTTTTTTTGTTTGTAGGAGGCAATCTCTGAAAGGACTGGTCCGATTGCTAAAAGTTTTTTACCGATAGAAAGCTGCTTAATTCGTGAGGCGACCATTACACGGTCATGCAAGCGTCAATCAATTCCATCAATCATGAATTATGGTTTTCGTCAATCAGTACTAAAAAACGTCAATCATCGCATTAGACGGTAGGTTTTTTATCAATCAAAGTAGGCAAAACTGACAGCAAAACGTTCGCTTATGTGACATCTACACTATTGTAATAAAGAGGTAAGGTTTGTATTTTTTGTTTGTAGGAGGCAATCTCTGAAAGGACTAGTCCGATTGCTAAAAGTTTTACACCGATAGAAAGCTTTAAGCCAGATTTAGACAGGGTCTAAATCAGGCTTAATGGAGTCGACTGACTTCCAAAATATTCAAGCCGGAATATTGAAGTCAGCACTGACGCGACAGCGCTGTACTGACTCCCAATCTGTTTACTAGGTAAATATCGGGTCAGCACTGACTTGTCTCGATTTCGGCGTCAGTTACTTACCTTGTCTAAATCAGGCTTTATTCCAGAATGACATAGGCTATATTTTATGTATGCGGGCGAAGAGCCGCGGACAAAAGCTAGTTTCAAAATAAAGTCACTTGATTAAGATTTAAGCACACAGTAGTACTTAAATCTTAATCAAGTGATTATCATGACGATATATGAATTCTGAAAATTTAAAGACTAGCGTGGATTCTGATGCTAAAAGTGCTAATGCTTCTGATGCTAAAAGTGATTTTCAATAAAAGATTTACAAAATTCTCACGACTTTTTTTTAATAATTAAAGTAATGAAACTAATCTAGTCGATTTGTTTAGGGTTTAGGTACTAGCTGAAAATCTTGACATGTGTCTGTACATAAAAATGCTTTTTTTTAATAATTTACAAAAAAAAAAATGATTGCTACATTGTTTACTAGTCTATAATTAATTTTAGAAAACCTGAACGTATTATAATATATTATATGTTATTATTATTACACTTATATGTTACGAAACATATTTTCCATTTTTAAAAACATATTTCTTTTACAAGGCATATCAAAATTGTATACTTTCTTTTAAGTAGGTGCAATAAATTTAGTATAGCTAATAAATTCTTTAAATTACACTGTGTTATGAAAAAGCGTTTTTAACTAAATTAAGGAAAATAGATTTGTAGGTTGGCAACATGAAGCACGCCTCCAGCTACGCGCCAAGTTAACGTGCTAGCACTCTAGATATGGTTTGAAGTACAATAAAATTTATTATATTTTCTGTGATATAAGCTATAACTCAGTAATTACTATTCACGATACGGTCCGTTCCCGGAAATTCGGCTTGTTTCGACAAGGATATTAAAACAGCAGTTCAATTAATTGATTCTTATAAATTACTTTCATTGGCAACGCTGGGCAGTAATGTGAAGCCATACAAGCATGCTATATTAGATGGAAAATTGTAATTTCATTTATGTATTACTAGCCTTTTTCCGTGCCTTCGTCTGCGTAGATAAAATATAGCCTATGTCACTCAGGAATAAAGCAGCTTTCTTTCGGTGAAAAAATTTTAGCAATCGGACCAGTACTTCCGGAGATTACCTCCTACAAACAAAAAAAACATACTTTACTTCCTTATAATACCAGCTTTTGCCCGCGCGGCTTCGCTCCCGCTCTTCCCTACTCCACCCTACTATACCCTACTTTACCCTACCCTATCCTACTGTACCCTACTCTACTCTACACTACTCTACCCTACCAAACTTCACATAAACCATCTACTAAATAGTCCGAACAAAGCCTAAACATTTGGTTTGGATAGGTGAGCTCGTTCTTGAGTTATAAAATTACAACGAAAAGTGGCATTGATTTTTATATATATAGATAAGTGTAGATAGCTACTATATTATAGACCCCTATTTTTTAATTAGTACAAAAAAGGGACTCTATCTGTACCCGTTACTGATTATATTTGTATAGTCTAAAGTAAAAAAAAACGAAATCCCAATATTGTCCACGAATTTTTTTCATAAGGTAAATTCATAATCAAATCAATCATTCATAACAATAAATTGCTACAAGAAAATACCACGCGTAGTAGTTTTCCATTTTTATCGGCATTCATTCATTAATCAATATATCCATAAATTGAGTGAAATTTTGGGATATAAACAAGCGCTGATAACTTTGCTGTTTATGAATATTATTTATTGAGACATAACTTGTACTAATTAAAAATAGTAGTGTATGTTATTATCATACATATTTTACGATATGTTTTTATAGGTAAGGGCTGGGTATAGAGGGTGACTAAATCTTCCAGGAGATGAAATTTACTAAAAATACTCAAATATTCTACTTTCACCCATAAGTAATGTCAATGAATTAAATTCAACCTGTATATCATGCTCCATTCTGTATGTAAAGTAACTTAACAGACAATTTGTAAAACCTATAGGAGTACGAAAATACCTTTAAAACTATTCCAAAAGGGTATCAATTCAACATGTCCCATTCGTTCGACGAATGAGATTGAATGGTGACCGAATGAGTGAATGTTGAACGGTGAATGTAAAGTGAACTACTGAGCATAGCTTTAATAGCGGGCTATTGATTCTGACAGTTTTGTTGTATCCTATTCCGTGTTACTACAATAAATCAAAACTTGTTAGTAGTTTTAATTTGCTTTTGTTGAAAGCTTTGACGCAATGTTTGCAGGTTATTTAAATAATAGTGAAGTTTAGAAGAGAAATGTCTGTTTTTATAACATGTAGTTGGCAAAACGGCTGGCTTATATACAGCCTATAAATTTTTGAAAAATAAGTAACTATGGTAGCAATCATTTAGAAGAGACCTTATTTTATTATACTTTCTACTTTCTTTAACCTATACTTTTTTCTGAGAAATCGTTTAATAACTTCTACCGCTCTGAGTGGGGCGAGATAGAGTATCAGACTTTTACTGACTAAAATCCACCCGTGTTTCTTTAGTTGGCCTTTGCGTTCTAGGGCAGGGGAGAAAACCACTTTATTAATACCTTATTAATACTAAACAAAAATAAAAAGAAATACGATGTCTGCACTAGCGTAGTTATTTTTGTTTTTAGGAGGTAATCTGTGAAAGTATTGGTCCGATTGAAAAATTTGCTGCTTTTCACCTATAGAAAGCTGCTTTATTCCTGAGTGACATAGAAGGATAGGGCTTTAAGTACGCGGGCGAAGCTGCGGGCAAAAGCTAGTATGAAAAAAAGTAAAAAAAAATACAAGCAGGCAAGATGCAATAGTTATAGCGACATTCACATCCGTCTAAATAAATAAGCTACCGGATAGTTCTTGCAACTTTACAAAAAAAAAACTTAACAAAGGTATAGTGTAATAGATTCAATATTTAATTGTAAAGGTTACAAGTATATCTCTCTATGATAATCACATGTTAACTGTACCTAGAGATGGGTTAATGCCCTGGCATATTGGGCGCATTGAATAAACGCCGCATAAATGCCAATAAACGCCCAATAAATGCCTTTGGCATGGGCAAAAACTTTAACAGAACTTTTTAAAATTTTTCATTCAAAAAGCTATATTTGACTGTGCAGAAAAGGTAAATTCACGAAAACATATTGGATTATAGCTAATATATCGCAATAAACCAGAAATTGATATAATTAAGGTAAGAGTATGCTTTACCTGTTAAGCGGGCGGGACGTATAAATACGTCAAACGTAAACAATAGCGTGTACGGGTTAATCTGTGGTACGGGTAGGACTTAATATTATGAATACGTCCTTGAAATATATGTTGCGCAATTACGTTCTCGTATAAATAATATGCAGCGTAATTATTAAGGGAATTCCCCGTATAACTAGCTATAATAGTAACATTTCGGTTCTCTGGTCGGGTTGACGCGGGCGCGGGAGTTCGGGACTGAGCAACGGATGCTAGAGTTCACGGGGGAAGGGGTAGGGGAATAACTGCCACCGCGCCCCGTCGCCCGGCTCGTTCGCCCGTTCATCACATCGCTCTACGCAGTTGCTCGGACGCACGTCGTTCTGATTTTTATTTTTCGATCTACCTACCTACCCACTACGATTCAGTTTTCTGTTTGTTGACTATTTGGTAAAAAGTTGGTAAGTACATCTAATCATTGCTAATATTGTGTTGTTTAGTTATTGTGACGTGTGTTAATGTGAACATTTTTAGAATGCTTGTTGTTGTTGATCTCCATAAGAAATCCAAGACACGGACTCGGACGGGTGTCATTGAAAAAAAAAATCGTCATGGAGATCGTTTTCGCGGTATTTGGATAAAAAATAAAGACATCCATTTTGTCTGTATGTCCCTAAAATCTACTTAAAATAATGAAAATATATAATTTTAATGAGCGAACGAAATATTCTAAAGATACTCATAAAAAATGTTTATTTTTATTTTAGATTTACAATGGGAAGACCGAAGAAAGAAGACATTTGGAAATATTATCAAGATATCGGAGATAAATCGATTAAGTGTAGTTTCTGTGAGAAGATTTACAAACAGAAACATGTCATTAAAATGGCCAACCATTTGTTGGTTTGTAGTAAAGCTCCGATTATTGTCAAGAAGCAAATAAATGATATTAATAAAGAAAGAAATTTGACATCCGAGTCAAATGAAAGCACAATTCCTGAGCCTGAAGTTTCTGTCGCAGAAAAAAAGGGAAATTTAAAAGAACATTTCGCTAAGGCCTTATTTATCTCTGGAGTTCCAATGTCCATGGTGGACCATCCGCTCTGGAAAAGTTTTTTCGAAAAATTAAATTTTAAGCTACCAACTCGGAAGGCTCTTGCAACAAAGTATTTGAAAAAACTTTACAATGAATTGCAAAAAGAATTAACTGACGATATAGCAAAATCACCATTTTTTCATGTTCAGTGTGACGGATGGAGTAATGTCAGAAATGAGGGAATTATAAATTTTTTAATATGTAAACCAGAAACCATATTCGTAAAGAGCTTAAGCACGGAAGATAATCGGCACACCAGTGAATATTTGGCCACAGAAATAGAAAATGTTATTAAAACTTATGATGAGAAAAAAACTTTCGTTGTAATTGGAGACAATGCTAGGAATTTGCAAAAGGCTTTTGAAATTTTGGGAAGAAAATATCCATGGATAGTGCCTCTAAATTGCGCAGCACATACCCTAAATTTACTGTGTGCAGATGCCATGAAAGTGAGTGTCATTAAAGCTTGTATTAATCTTGCAACAGAAGTTATAAAGTGCATTAAAAAAGTCAAATTTTGAGCGCACTTTTAAGCAAAATTCGGAAAGACAAAGAAATTCATAGTGAAACCTTGAAATTACCATGTAACACTAGATGGGGGAGTCATGTGGCGGCTTTAAAAAGTCTGAAAGTCAATAAAGCTGCACTTCAAATTCTCGCCGTCCATGAACATACCCAACCTACATCAGACGTCAAAAGTACGATTCTCGACGATGGTTTTTGGACTATGGTTGATCAATGTGTTAGTATAATGGAACCAATCACACAAGCGATCTTTGAACTCGAGGGTGATAATTATAACATCAGTAACGTTTATATGACCTTCAAAAATATCTTATCAAAATTGCTATTTGCTTGCACTTCGACAACTATTCTGGAAACTTCTGATATGGAACGTTTGAAGACTGCAGTGGAACATAGAACTACACAGGTTCTCAAACCCATACACTACGCTGCACATATGCTGGACCCTAAAGCTGAAGGACATGAACTCACTCAGTATCAAGAGATGGAAGCGATGGAGTTTATTCAGAACATGGCGGTTTTTTTGAATTTAAATTGTCTGGTTGATCTTGCTCAATATAGAGCGAGAGATGGTATATGGGGAAAAGAATTCATATGGAAAGCTACAGAAAAGGTAGATGCCGTATTGTGGTGGAAAGGAATTTGTGGTTCCTCGCCGTTAAGTAAAGTGGCACTTCGTATCCTGACTGCACCTTGCACATCTGCGGCTACTGAACGCTCGTTTAGCATCCATGGTTTCATACACAGTGCTAAACGAAATCGCCTTACTACAGAAAGAGCAGCTCAAATCACATCTTTGGCATACAATTGGAATTTAAAGGAAAATAATGATCCATCTGAAAGTATCCAATTGTCCAATGCTAACGATTTTGATACGGACATCGAAGATTTTTTAAGCGATGATTATGATAGTCAAGATGAATCTAATTCGATTCAATTCAATACGCCTGAGGATTTTGATTCCCGCCCATCAACATCCACTTCAACAAACCGAAACCTAGAATTTGTTGATGTTGCATCTAATATCAACTTTAATGATGATGATGATGATGATGACTGAAGCTATCTACATTGTATTGAGCGATTTCATTACCTATTATTAGTTTAAGTAATAGACATCAAAAACAAGCCAACATTTTAGGACCACGATGATGGTAAAAATTGACAAATATTTATTTTATTCGGAAATCTTACAGCTTACGAACATACATACTATATTACTTACTTATGATTATTGTAGTATCAAAAGCCAATTATAAAATTTCACTTCATTTTTCATTTTATGAGTGTTAAAATTATATTTTCTATAATTACGTATTCGAATTTTCAACTGTGATTTTTTTAACAAGACTGATTATCTTATGACTGAATATTTAATTAAAGTTTTAATTTACAAAATACCTACATTAAGTTTCATTTTAAGTTCCTGCTTTATTTTTTACAAAACAAAGTTATTCATTTTTATGCCCAGTGATCGGGCATTTATTTGGGCGTAAACTCATTTATGCCCAATATGCCAAGTTTATGCCCATTTTGTCCATATTTGTTTTTGCCCTCGACCCATCTCTAACTGTACCACATTAATTAATCAATTTGATATTGAATAGCAAAGCTCCACGGCGCGCCGCTCGGCAGCACAGCCGAGTGTTATTAATTAAAACTTATTGTTCCCGTTATATTAATTTGATACTGTTCGAATAATGCTGAAATTACTTCACAAATGTTACTATTGAGGTAAATACATGTGTGATTAAAATTTTAATGGCTTGTTTGGACGGGTTATGGCGGTGAGCACGAATTAATGTAGTTTGCAATGTAATTAGGTTGTCTTTAAATGAGAGTATATTTCACAATTCGCAGTATTTCATCTAAAATAAAAACTGTAATTTCATGCATTTAACACATTTTAATAAATCAAATAAAACTCATGTGTCCAAAATGTATGGTTTTTCTAGGATATTCCTAATCTAAATTTTTTGCGCAGTGGGTTGTATTGAACATAATACGATAAAAAAACGGAAAACAAACCATCGAGATAAAAGTCTTCTGAATAATTTTTC
Source organism: Mythimna albipuncta (assembly GCA_929112965.1). NCBI lineage: Eukaryota > Metazoa > Arthropoda > Insecta > Lepidoptera > Noctuidae > Mythimna > Mythimna albipuncta. The sequence goes on along the minus strand of OV815974.1, from coordinate 6,819,448 downwards.
CTCACCGATCTCTCCGGAAAATCGTAACGTTTGTCGAGTCGACCGCGGTACCAGGTCGCCGGGATTGCATAAATTCAAAGAGCGTTTACGGCGTAGAACATAATCAAATGAAGCCATTTACATTCAGCGCCCGATATGAGGACGGTGCGACACCATCGCCCCTCTCGCTCACGCACACGCTTAATGGCATCACAAATTGCGAACTAAAGCACTCCAGCGTTGAATCCGAGAGATCTCGTTCCGAAGAGTACTTTTGGAAAAATAACAAAATTTTATGTGAATCGACAGATATTATTGTCTAGCAATAATCTTTTCACGTTTCTCAGTTTCTAACAATGACGAAGTGGATTGAACCAATACGCTCCAATAACAGTATGACGATTATAATCTGAGAAACTCTCAGTTTCATGGCTTCGTAGGTATTATATTAGTTTCTGTCGTTTATTTTGCAAATTGTATTTACAAAATAAATTAAGTTTGCTGTAATAACTTGTCAATTACCAAGTGGCGCAACTAATTCCCGCTACTACAACCCGCTCTTCTACGATGAAGTCATAGCGTCTGAATATCTCAACTACGATAACAGCAAATAATCGATTAAATCATGCCCACGCGACGCCTATAAATAAAATTAAACGCTTTATTGTTAGTTGAATGACAAATGTGCGCCAGTCTTACGCCCAGCGACCGCGAGCGCGCGCCACTTGAGACTCGAGTTCACTCGACCGCAGTGCGCGACCGCTACGCACGCTCGGAGACAACACCAGACAAAACTAGTTTACAACGATAATTCCACAAACATATTAATATTTCGACACACCGTATCGCCATTAAATCCTTTATGTGACGACGTGAACGTTACAAGTTGAGCTAGTCGAGAGGGAGGCATTGTGCGCGACTCGAAGGGGTCGCCAGCCGAAGTTATGAACGCTGGCTCAATGCTCTCCCGCTAGTTGACAAGAGGGGTCGGGCCCGACCAGCTGCCGTTTTATCTTGACAAACGAACTCGACTCACGAGCAGAAACGTAGAGGAAAAAACTTTATTACTTGGACTCGGAATTTACATTTCAATAAAATCGAAGTGAAGCGCACGCCAACGGGCATATCGAACGCAAACAACAGTCGAAGGTGTAGCGGCAGTATGCGGCGCGGTGCGGTGCGGCGTCGGTGCCGCATGCCGCATGCCAGAGCAGCCGCAACACACAATTGCGAGTAAATCAATTCACAACCGACAGGAACAAAAGAGCCGCCGAGCGTAGAGTGTAATGAGCGCATCGGCATGCCCCGGTACGATTAAGACACCAAAGCAACCGAAGGGAGTCGTTTGAAGATCTTCTTTTGCGGCTTCGTAGGAACTAATTTGTAGTCGCATCGCCGACGAGCTCCTAAAAAGGAAAGCGTTTCGTCGAGCGACACCATCCTACATGCCTATTGACTTGAAACAATGTCCCCTCTGCCTGCACACTGACTCATAACAGTATCGTTTCCAAAACTTGTAACAATTTAGTTTCCGCGCGGTCGACCGTGACAAATCACGGCTAAACCTCGCAAACTGGTGAATATTTGGCAACGGATACGTCCACTGGAGCACGGGAAGCGATTCCCAACTGTGTAACCGAATTACAATCCACTAAACCGAGGGAACATACGTCATTAAAATAATTTAGGGAAATGGCACGTTTTAGTGCTCGCATTTATGGCAGCCCGGTGGATGGGCCGCTCGCGTCGTGCCAGAAGCAATAAATACCGGGGCGGAGCCACCCACCATCTTGTTTATACACCACCTTCCCGAGACGGAACATTAATTTTCTGCTATGCGGAATAAGTGGTGACAAAGGGTGTTCGTGTCAGCTAATGGGCTAGAACACATCAGTGTTACGATTTATAAGAACTTTGCCAAGAAAAGAAGCTAAGGAAATTACGGATAAGGCTAATTGTACCGAGAACTGCGAGGAAATCTGCAGCGCCTTAACCCTCTTAGCAGAGGAAATTATCATTTAAATGAACTTTCAAAGGTAAAGAAAGCGGTCCGTGAGCACTGGAAATAATTGTCATGCCGTTTTTCTCGTGTTCTCCTTTGAAGCTTCGTGTTTTCAATAAATTATGTAAATCAAAGAGTAAAATATTTATGAGACAAATTACTTGAATAACCTCGGTGGTAAATGTGTGCTTCTCTTATTATTGGATTCATAAACAAAATATTACTTGTTTATGTTTAACATACTGTTTCATAACGAAATAAAATACGACTTGGCTCTAAGGACTGTGAACAATGGAAGTTTATTAGAACAATAAAATATTATTTAAGATTACGTGTTATAAAAATTATGCATGCTAAGTTCCAGTAGCGTACTAGGGTATCAGAAACGGTAACAAATTTTAAATAATAATTAAGCAGCACATAGAGGCGCGAGGCCGGATGGACTGTCAGCGCGAGTGAACGGTCGTGGGCACCCTACTCAGGGCTGACACCAAGTAATTAACTTTGTACAATTCGATTTGATGCGCAACTGTTTCAATATTCGTTCAACCCTCGGCGTACTGCGAACTTTTTTAATTTATTCATTATTTTTGGAACTGTCAAAAGTGCACGTCAACTACGTTTTTAAAACGACATTGTCTGTAAATAAAACATCAGGCTGAATATATTTATGAATGAATAATGCGAAACAGCGAAACTAATTTACAGAATCGCTAAAAGGGTTCTAAAAGAAATTCATTTTAGAGCGCTCTGTTTTAACAAAAGAGTCTGTCTAAAAAGTCAAACGGCTTGGAAATTTTTGAACGAAATAAAAAATCTGTTGAAGCCTTTGTACTTATTAGGCAACGCGAATTTTAGTTGTCATTCACTTGTTTCTTGAGATGATGATAGTTCGACAACATGTGTTGATCGTTATAATAATAATGGCTAGTTATGAATAACAACAAGACAACACAATTTTGTCTTTGATAAGAGAGTATGAAATATCGATAGATTTATCGATAATTTAACCAAAAAAATATATATAGCCTGAAAAAGTTTGCTTTTGTATCCAGGGGAATGGTTGATCAATATTTTAGAAAATTGACAATTTTTTTTAATAAAAAAATTGAAACAAGTTAATTTTTGTATTTATATTTTTTATCAGCTTTTTATATTATATCAAATTACAAAATAGGTTAAGGTAAGGTTTAAAAGTGAACTCTTTTACATTTTCTTTAATGTTTATAAGAATTTGGTCTAACTAAACTCCAAATGTAGTCCCAAATAATTTTTTCGTTGTATTGACTCTGATAACAGCTTTCGAAGTCCATGATGTCTAGATGAAAACGTTCTCCTTGTTCTAATGAATACGCCCCCATGTTATTTTTAAAGGTATTTATATAAGCATGTAACATATGTACCCTTAAAGACATTCTGCAGCCCATAGTTTTAAAATCTTTTAACATGTTTTCAACTAGCTCTCGGTAACAGTCTGTGAGAGTATAAATTCTTTATTCTTTTATTCTTCGTCTTCAATATTTTTATTTGAACTCTGAGATAAGCTTGAATGAGACAATTTTGTAGGAGGTTCAGGTGCTGGAAGTTGTGGGCTGTAAGAGATTGGAGCCTTAGACTCAGCAAGATCAGGATATGTATTCACTGGCTTTTGCATTTTTCAGCAGGATTAACTACGTAAAAATAACAGTCATCGCCAAATTCTTGGTACTGTGAATTTCATACTCCGTTTTTCATCTGGATACCAACCTAAAGTAAATAAAGATAACAATAAAAAAATGTTTATATAAAAGAATTTTTTTTTTACTAAACATTTCTTTACCTGCTTTCTTAACATCTTTTGCAATTACTGCAAGCAACACGTGGAACCCACTGTATATCTAAAATAAGAACAGGGCATTTAAAAATAAGCTTCGTAGGCTTCATGATGTTTTCACACGTATTTAAATAAAATGTTATCTCTCTGACTTTATATAAATGTACCACATATATAGCTCAATGCATCAGCTTCATATTTACACTTTCTAGATGACATTTTAACCTCTTTGAGTCTTCTAAAAACCAGTTAATTCTGGTTTATCACTTAAGTAACTTCAGTAGATGCTGTGTGACAGTTACGGCTTCTTAATTTTCTCGCGGTATTTTTAAAAACATCATGATGATAATTGAATACCTTTTTTCAATATACTAACTCAAGAAAAAATATTTATTGTCATAATCACCACAAAAGCAAACTTTTTAAGGAATATTGGTATTTTTTCTTTATAATAGAGCATGGTGAATAGAAAAATCACAAAATAAACTTTAGGACAAAGAAATTTTTTTTTTCTGTAGAGTTGTGTAATCAATACGCGGAATAGAATATTTAGAATCAGATTATTCTTACGATTCCAGATTTATGTTATTACTATAAACTTATGACACTATTTATGTCTTTGTAAATTTATCCTGCTTTTGTAATATGAATATCATTAGAGACTGAAATAGGTATACTTATTCTAAATGAAAATCTTTTGCATTTTTATTGTTAAAAAGTCCTCTAATAATATTAAATCATTTATAAAAACTACTTAAATTCGATACTTCTTATAGTCCTTTTATGGTTCTATTAGTAAACAATGATCAAGATCTCTTAATCAACCTTGATTATTCAGCCAGTGTTGACTGCATCAGATTTCATTTTACCCTATGTATGACTTTTAAGACAGGTTATATCTATAGCGTTGTGTATAGTCTGTCTAAAAAGTCGAACGACTCGGGTAGTTCGAACAAAGTTAATAATTATAACCTTTCGCTTCATCAGATTTGTTTGACAATTGAAACTTTAATAAAAATGAAGAACTTCTAATAAAAATATAAAAAGACGTGTGGCACTCGGGGACTGCCGCGGTAAAGCTATTGCATAGCATTTTTATCAACTTATGCAATTATAATTATTTATTTATTTTATTTATGCAGTATTTTTTTCTTTGATATTAATTGAAGTTACACTTTCACACATTGAATTGAATTTTGATTAATTGTTCACTTATTTGTTTTCTTATCGGTCACCACACTCAAAAACCAAATGAGTAGGGGGTGTTAGGTTATTTTCGTTACGGAATTTCTGGATTCGGTCTCTCCGCTCAAGGCCCGCGATAGAAGCTATGCAATAGCTTAAAAATTATTAATATTTCCAAGTCGTTCGACTTTTTAGACAGACTCTAAGTAAATTATTTTGCAAGTGAACAAAGAAATAGAAGTACTTCTACCTATAGAGTACACACCTACTAGTACTGACAGTAAAACATATTGTAGATGTGTTTCTACAATAAGTACCTAAATATTATTTTGCTTGTAGATGGATTAATTAAGAAACTCTCGAGTCCAAAAATAAAACAGTATATTTGTCTATGAAACGCAGACATTAGAACAAGTATATTTACTAACGCTAATTAATCCTAATCCCCGACTCACGAGGAGATAATTTATAACAATCATCATAACACTTCTGAGATGTTAATAATTAATGTCGTAATTTTTTATAAAAACTAGCGTTTCCCACGGTTTGCTTCCTTGGCCTGTAACACAAAAACGTGCATTTTTATTGATCGAAAGACATACAGACTGACAGACAGGGATAGCGTAGTTTTGTAAGATTATTTAGACCTTTCAATCGTGGAAATTACAGACACAATAGAAAGACAATAGGTGCGCGAACGCCGGCCGTTCGCTTGGGGTGTAATGAATTAATAGATATTTTTTTTAATCGGTTGTGCAGATATCATTTAATGATATTTGTTTTGATAATAGGTTATCTACATTAATATTATAAAGAGGAAAAGGTATTTTTTTGATGGTTATAATCTCTGAAAGTACTGGTCCGATTGGTAAAATTTTTTCACAGATAGAAAGCTGCTTTATTCCTGAACTAACTTTTGCCCGCGTCTTCGCCCGCATACATGAAAAATAGCCTATGTCACTCAGGAATAAAGCAGCTTTCCATCGGTGAAAGAATTTTAGCAAACGGACCAGTACTTTCAGAGATTACCTCCTAGAAACAAAAATAAACATAAAAACAAACTTTAACTCTTCAATATATTAATGTAGATGACATACTTTTAAGTGACTATATTTCCGAAGCAGCGAGCAAAAGCTAGTTAAAAAAAAAGAAAAATGCAGGCCAGTTGTTTCCCAACTGAGTCTACCCTGAGAAGAAACACTGAAACCAACTTGAGTTCAAAGTTTCTTTTAGAGTCAACACAGCAAACTTGTTACGCCACATCATATGAAAACCTTTCAGAGCAATGTATATAAGATGATCTTTTGAAGAAAGAATTACACAGATCATTCTCTGGCTTCAAGATAGCTTAAATCGATTTGTTCCGTTTTAATACCACTGGTATTTGTTTGAACCGGTGTTAATTGTCTATTCCGAATGGATACCATTGCTCCAACTTATACTAAAAGAAATTCAAGGATCTAAAGTACAGTCAGCCAAAATGCTTTGTATAGGATCTTTAATTGAAATAAATTACGATCGTTTAAAAATATTAGGAAACCAAAATTTTATTATGTTTTGACTTGAGTTGACTGTACTAAATTCAAGTCACTGGTATGGGTTCGTACATTAAATTGTTTAAAGAGTGGTCTCCGTTCAGAATAGGTAATAATATTGCGTTCAAACAAATACCAGTGGTATTAAAACGGAACAAATCCTTAAATCAATCAAAAAGTTACGTCCTGTCTTCATGAATAGTTAATTTATTTACCGTTGGATTATCGATTTACACATTCTGACGGTTTAGAATTGGATCGTTTTAGGAGCTCGTGGTAGCTCCTTAGTTATCGCTTTAATAACATCATCATGATCATCATCATCAGCCACTTTAATGTTCCCACTGCTGGGACTCAGGCCTCCTCTCTAGGAGAGGGAATGGGCTGTAATCGCCCACGCGGTCCCAGTGCGGGTTGGTGAATGTCACATGTCTTCGAATTTTTGGTTGTAGGACATGCCGGTTTCCTCACGATGTTTTCCTTCACCGTTTTAAGAGCAGTGGTGATGAAATAAATGACACAAAGTAATGCGCCTGGCTGGGTCCGAACCCGCGATGTACAACTTGTAAGTCGGGGCCATTACCACCGTGGTGGCCGCCACTGCTCAATTTAATCAGGTTAATTTTGCTCAGTTTAATAACATCAACTCATCAAACAAACATTTTTTTTTTTTTAATCTTCACCCTTGGAATTCAGATAGTGATAATCACTCGATCTAAATACTATCGGCTAGTTCATTGCGTTTTTTGTGCAACTGTATATTCATGTGAAGATAAAATAAAAACCTGGGCAAGTGCGACTCGGACTCGCGTTCTGAGGATTCCGTACAACCTTACATAAGTAAATAGTTCAAATCCTGAATTGAACGGGTCTCGATGATTTTTCCTAATCAATTTTTTTTTTTGTGACCTATCAACAAAACTGTTTATTCCTATACTTATTTCTGCTATACGACCTTGCTTTATGCCAAATTTCAGGATTCTAAGTCAACAGACAGACAGACGGACAAGAAAGTGATACTATAAGGGTTCATATAAAGGATCCTATAAGGGTAAACGTTCGATGTGGCGACGCTTGGGGGAGGCCTATGTCCAACAATGGACGTGAATCGGCTGAAATGATGACTATGATGATGAAAAGGGTTCCGTTTTTCCCTTTTGAAGTACGGAACCTTAAAAAACTCATTTAACTTTGTGTTGGCAATAAGTACGTTACATGCGTTCGTTGTTTTTTTCTTTTTTTTTTGGAAGGCTCTCGAAAAACGTGCGACACAGAATTGCGTAGGTAGCTACAGAACTTAGAATTGATAGACTAGGCTGTTTTAATGACTAGCAAATTTTTTCCAGGCTTTTGATAGATTTTGTTTTTTGCATGAATCGTGTCGTTTGGTAAAGAAAAAATATTGTTCATAAAAACACTTGTATTAGGTTTTTCGCTTAATAATTTCAATGACGATGAAATGGCATGGTTATGCTCAAGCATTCCTGCTCATCAATTAGACTGCGGTTTTTTTTTTTTAAATAATATCCCACAGCTATAGCACAACGCCGTCTAGTCCCAAGCTAAGCAGAGCTTGTGTTATGAGTACCGGACAACTGATAAACATAATTATATTCTAAATACACACATATAGATAAATTACACCCAGACACAGATCAAATGATCATGCTCATCACACAAACATGTGTCGTGGGTGGGAATCGAACCCACGACCTTCGGCGATAAATGTTCCTAACATGTAAAAAGAAATAAACCAACTCGGGTGTTAATTGAATATCCTATTGTATATACTAGCTTCTGTCCGCGGCTTCGCCCGCTTACATAAAATATAGCTTATGTCACTAAGGAATAAAGCAGCTTTACAAAGTAAGTCGTAATAGGAAGTAGTCGAGTTCGTGGAGTATACAGTGTTCTCACATTTACAATACAAAAAGAGGCTATATATAAAAAAAAAAAACAGGAATAATATAATAATTACAACTATCAATAATTAACAAAATAAATTACTTACTAACAAATTTATGACAGTTGAAATAAAAATAAAAATATTGCAAAATTAATGTGTCAGAGAAAAAAAATGTATATAATTATAATTATTAAAACAAAGGTGGAGCAGTTAATAGACAAAATATTGATGATTTACCAGGGGGCCACATGTGCAGAGGTAGTCACTTTAGTATTAGTGTAGATATATTTATATTGTATGGTATATTATTTTACTTTTTTTTCCCTATTACTCTTACATACGGTGTCTGTGTATATTTGACTGGCCTGTTGGTCTAGTGGTTAGTGGCCCTGACTGCTGTGCCACAGGTCATGGGTTCGATTCCCACCCAGGACAAATGTTTATGTGATGAGCATGATCATTTGTTCTGTGTCTGGGTGTAATTTATCTATAATATGTGTGTATTTAGAAATATATAAGTATGTTTATCAGTTATCCATAACACAAGCTCTGCTTAGCTTGGGACTAGACGGTGTGATAGTTGTGGAATAAAAAAAAAATAGGTACTCTCTTTTTTCTGACACTCCTTTCGTAGGTAGGTAAGCAGGAAGAGATTTCCATTGAAATAAGCATGACCTTTGTACCTATTTTTCTGTTTCATTTTTATTCTATTTTGTTAAGTGTATATACATAAATCTATTAGTAAGTATATATATAAACGAAAGTCGTATGGTCGTATCAGTTACACTATTTATAACGAACCGATTTGGTTGAAAATTGGTGGGGAGGTAGCTTAGAACCAGATAACCAAGAAGAGAAGGATAATGTAGTAGGGTAGAGTAGAGTAGAGTAGGGTAGAGAAGGGTAGGGTAAAGTTGAATAATGTAGAATATAGTAGTCAGTTGACGGGAGCGAAGCCGCGGGCAAAAGCTAGTTGAATAAATAAAACGAAAAAAAACCAATCATACTTTTTGCTAAGGTACCAGGGAATCAGAAGTCTACAACACAACACTCGAGACTCGAGTTACCAAGTTCTTTGTCAATACAAAAACAAAAGCTATATTTTAAAAATCGAAGTAATATATAAAAACAATCCAATGCCCTTTCACACAGGCGCGCTCTCACTCGGAAATTCGAACAAGATTAATTAAAAATAAAATCTCCCCGTCAACCCCGACACTGTAATTAAAAGAGGAATAAATGAAAACGAAATTCAAGTTTCCATTACAGTTAAGGGTTGAAAGATGGGTTTTAATGTACTTTAATCTGCGTATTTTAGTTTTTTGCTAGTTCTTTTAAACTTCTGGGACTGCTGTGTCAGAAGGCCTAAAGTCACCCAAAGGGCTATGCTCGGAGTTTCCTTGTGTGGTCGAATTAGAAATGAATATATCTGCAGGAGAACCAAGGTTGCCGACATAGCACGAAGAATCGCCAAACTGAAGTGGTAATGGGCAGGGCGCATTGCTCGCAGAGCAGATGGCCGTTGGGGCCGAAAGGTTCTGGATGCGGGACGCACAGGATCTTTCATTGTGGTGACACTTGGGGGAGGTCTATATCCAACAGTGGACATCTATCGGTTGAAATGATGATGATGGACTGTTGTGTTAAGTCTGACCGACACCGCGAAAACCAAATCATTATTATAAAAAGTTATTACATAGACGAGGTATATTCCTGCGCTTAAAATAACTTCATTTCGGGGAGTGTGCTTCGGAATTATAAAATTTAATTCCGCCAAGTCCGTTCCATCATCGGACCATTAGACGTACGGTATTGCGCCAGCGGTACCTACATGGTGGGCACATCCCACCCATACGTAAAAGCGATTTGGGAAAACATTCATTATGTGTAGGTATAACTAATTTTTTTCCTGTTTGTCATTTGCCTAGTTACTTTGTACTTTATAATGTAAGAGAAGCATATCTATACATGTATATAAATAAAATTGGAGTGTCTGTTTGTATTATTGAAATAACTGCTTTTTACTACATGCATATGAATATATATACGGTAAATACACCAAAATGATTTTTTTTTAATTTTTGTCTGTCTTTTTGCCCGGGCTAATCTCTGAAATGGCTGGACTGATTTTGACGGGACTTTTTTGGCAGGTAGCTGATGTAATAAGGAGTAACATAGGCTACTTTTATTTTAGAAAAAAAAAAATTCAAAATCCTGTAGTCTACGTGAACGAAGTCGCGGGCAAAGCTAGTAATTTTTTTTGTAACTTCTATAAAAAACTTTTAATAAAACGCACTCTAATTAGCTTTAGAAATAAACACCGTGAGAAGCATACAACTTAGTTAAAATGAAAGACACAAAGAGATTGGTGTCGTACAAATGTTACTTTGCACGAAACATGCATTTACTACGTGCGAAGAATGAAGTTACATTATTCTAATTTCTAGTAAAACTTCTCATACTGACATGTGAATGAGGTTTTCAATTACCTACCTAGTATCCTTAGTTATGTAAAACCGAAAAAAACCGTAATCAAAATTTCTTACGAAAGAAATATGTATAGGTAACAGACGCTTAGACGTCATGAATTTATGATACCCGGGAAGAAGTTTCGTAACGTTATTATTATGTCACCGCAAAATTGCAGACACCCTATAATTGAAGTAAATCTTTATTAGATTATAATTTCTCGATATACTTAGAAAAAAAAAAATCGTTTTGTTTACAATAAATCACATCCAAATTCATTAGTTTATTTAGAAAAATCAGTTAATAATTTTTCGCGATATTTTACGAACGATCTTACGGCATTTGAAATTTTCCGGTGATATTTATGTGATTTTTAACAAAATCATAGACCAACACCGCACCAATCAATCAGTGAAAACATTTTTATAATCCATCAATAAATGATTGAAAAATTAATTATCCCTCACAACTCACAATCATTGACAATACCTTTTATTTTGATATTTCAACATACTTACGGTATATTGTGTAACAGAAAAATTTTGTATGATGCAACTCTATGAATAGAGAAGGAATTTCCTTCTAAAAATATCAAATTGTGATAATGTTTTAATAATTGGTTAATTAAGGCTTTTTCATTTACTAATACTAACTTATCATACCTTATAAATTACTATTATTAACTGAAAATAACCTTAAATTAAAACTTAATGCATTTGCAATCCTTATCGTGTTTTGTTTCAATAATTTAACTTATCAATCATTGGCATAAACATTAATCTTTTAACCTGTGAACCGTGATTATCTGAAACAGTGTTTGTTTATTTAAGTCAAAGTTCAGAATATTATTAAGACAACAACTCCAATAATGATAAACAAGAGTTTTACAAAGCATTTCGTTCCTCCTACATAATAATAAAAGTGGTCCTTGAAAATGAAAAATTACAGAACAAGAGCGCACCTTTAGCAAGCTCGTAAATAAATAAACTTTGAGCAAAGAAAATGCAAGGAAAATATTTTTTAATATACCGGGCGGGCGCTTTGAAACGCTCTCTTTTATTCAAGGGGGAACTTCCTACCTAAATAGGAATATAAAAGGATCCATAGATTTTATGAAATAGGAAGGCTGCCGCTTCGGCCGTAAAGAGAGCATTTACAGAACCGGTCCAGCACCCTACCGCGTATATCGACACCCATATCAATAACATCCACGGTTTTATGACAACCTAATATACGATATCATAATTCTAAATCACCATTATAACATATTTTGACGGCACAATAACAAAAATGTTAAACTACCATTGAGACGAAAAATTTTGCATAAATTACCTTTTATGAGATAAATTTAAGTGCAACGAAAATTAAATGCTAATCGAGCCGAGCTCGCTTCTCTCAAAACAAAGAGTTTATTCATTACAAAAGACTCAGTAAAAACCTAAGTAGGGTTGTGCAGCGATTCTTGTCGAGAACTGCCACGACTAAAAGAATGCAACTTTGTTCCAAGGCGGCCTTTGTAAATGAGAAGCGAAACGCGTAAAGCCCAGCCTCGCCTTGCTGGCTGGCTGGCGGAAGCGCACGATGTGACACGGAATAGCGACACTGACACACGACGAAATTGCATTGAATCTGGAACGCCTTTATCGTTGCCAAAGGGACTTTTATATTTCCAACCTCCGAGCGTGCATGGGTTCCTGGTATGTATGGAAATGAAATTCACTCGAGTTTAACGCGCTCGCTCTTTGATAGATATGATGGCATGGAAACGATTCACTTCCATGATAATCGCACTTTAAAATCCGTGACCATATAAATAACTTACGGCGTTGAATAAAACATGGTGTTAACATATTTGTTCAAAAAGAAATCTCTTGAATAATTTACACGTAACGGAAGCGGCTAATGAGTTCATAAAACACTAATGTCAATATGTTATAGCCTCGAAGTATAATCATTTAACACGATGGGAATTAACATTTAAACATAGACATACATCAAAGATTTAATTCAATATTAAATCAGCGCTCAGTGAATAACACGACCGGTTCTCAAAAAGCAATCAAATAAAATATCACGAGAAATAAAGCAATAAAAAAGACGGGATCGTGATTTGGTCGCCGTTTATATTTGGAGGTTAATGGTTTACGAAATAATCTGCGAATGACTGACTCAGTCGTGTGTATGAAACTAATTGTAGCTGGAATCCAATTATGAGTTGAAGAACTCCGATACAATACAAATAGATAATTGAATTCATCGTTCAATATTATCACAGAGTGGGCATTGGCCCTCGCTCACCACAGCGCACACATTTGTGTACCTCCAACAGGTTTATTTCTATGATGGTCTCGAAAATATGAAGACGGTAAAACAAGAATTGATGGTTTACAATCTGTGTTTACACAATTTGAATTTTATTACTTACGGTCCGCATTTGAGGAAACACTTCAGGCATGTTATTGAAAGAGCAAATAATAAATTATAGATTTTATTTACAGAAATTATATCTTGTGAATGAATCGTGCAATTTTGAACACGATTTACACAAAAGTTTGTCTGGCATCTGCATGTTATTTACCACCAATATTTCGTGTATTTTCACAGACGAATGAACAACAAAATAAAAGCGTTTGGAAAACATCGTAATTTTCGTTCAAAGCCATTTAATTCAAGCACAGTGGGCTGCGCGGGAGAGTAATCTGATTTATATCTGTAGGCCGTATTTCTTCTTTTTTCTCTCTTTCACACTAGCCGACGTAATTTGTTGAAAAACACGCAAATTCAGTTAAGTGCTACATTCTATTTGCGATGGATGTTTTATAGGTGGGAGGTATTATTTTATTTATAAACTTCACTGTGCTCAAGTGGTTAATTCTACGTGTTATTTACATGTTTAAATTTATACTTTAAGTTTTTTGTGAACATATATTTTCTTCTTTTTTAACCGACTTCTAAAAAAGGAGGAGGTTCTGAATTCGGATGTTTATATATTTTTTTTATTTATGTTCGCGCATAACTTAGTCTCTTGCCAACCGATTTGAAAAATTCTTCTTTTGTTAGAAAGGGTATACTTCCCAAATAGTCCCATAGTCACCAAGTCGGGATCTGATGATGGAATCTTGGCGAAATCTAGGGAATCCTCAAATATAATAGGCAACCATATAGTTCTTTTGGTATTTTCATCAAAGAATTAAGCATTTATAGTCAAAACATAAATTTGATGAAGTGGAACTGGTGAAGGAGATCAGAAATGGCCAACGGAAGTTCATACTCACACAGATCTCCCAATGAACATAGTTACAAATAAATGAATAGTTCTCAATAGGTATGTTGAAAATGGTTTCATCGATGTGACCTGATGATGTTGGAGCCGGAAGATAGGCACCGGAACTCCGTAATTAATCAATGTATCCTAGCAAGGTCTGAGTTAATTGGAATTGTCATGAGAAAAAGGTACTCTGGCTGTAAGTGTATTGCAACTAAAAAGTGTGAAATAAAAAACTTTTTACAAAAAAGAAAATAACCGATTTACTAAAAAAAACACTAAAACTATCAAAATAACTTTAATTTCGGAAGTCAATGTTAATTTATTTCATTTACATTTTAATCTACTTGATTTATTTTAAATCTATTGTTTGATTCGATTTATTATCCTTTCAAATGTCCTATCAATGTTATGTTATCACCATCCGACTGCATAATTCAAATAAGTATAATTGCACAAATAGCAATGCAAACACCGTAGCTCTAGTTTGTAGTTTGTACATGTCCGGGGTGGGACGCAAATGTTTGTGTTTTACTCTCCTCTCCCTCAGGGGTTGTACCGAGCTGCGAGGGATCTATATGACAACTCCGGCAAACGTTATCCCTATTTTTAATATCTCAAATTAAAAATCGACATGGAAACCCTCCGAAACATAGCCCCTCAATATTATATAAGTAAGCAATTTATAAAAACTTGTGGATTTATTAATTATTTTGAATATGTTCCACAAAAAATGTACTAAGAGCGCAGTAACTCGGTGCAGTTCGCTCCACTCGTTATAGCACACTCGGTACGGCATGGCAGGCACACAGTCGGCACACGGCCCGACGACGTGTTATTTATCCCCGGCCAAATGCCCTTTACGAGCACAATATCGACGCTCGATTTTCATCCCGCCTCGGGGAGAGATAAAAGAAGCTTAACGTCCGACGGCTTTGTGTGCGTGTATCTCACCCGCCGCAAATAAAACTATTAAATTAAATAACGTTACGCAGCCACTCCACTGAGTAATCCTTGTATTTTATTAACAGCGAGAGAACCTCTATCAAAAATAGACTTTTTTAAACCGTGGCCACAGTGTAAATAAGTAAATATTCATGATCTGCGAGTCATATAAATATTACTCGAGACACTCGGTACGTTAATGAAACAAGATGCTAACTTCGTGGGGTGGAGCGGAGCTTAAATTATTCCAGCCGCGTCTCGCTCTTGTCTTTGTGCCGTTGCTATTATTTCAAATTATTTTTAATTGAGTAAAAGCAAGCGAAAAACACAATAACAGCCCTCCGAGTTAATTGCCCTCCCGACAAAGCGTTCTAAAAGCTTTTCGAGACGCTACACTGTAATACAAACGTTAAACTGCATGAAAAAGTGTTTGTACTTTAGCAATTCTTAAAAATAAAATGGAACGTGAAAATCATAACGCAACAATGGACCGTAATGAAATCTCTTTTTTACGGCTCACGGCTATGTCGGGGCCGAGCAATTTTAACCTCGTTTTCATTGAAATTCACATTTCATCCGAGCAACAAAAGGGTTGGCTCTTTGCGAAATGTCAATTGTGAGGAGGGTAGCGAGCGGCCCGCTACCGGCGATGTTATCCTGGTACTGGCGGACACATGTACGCGGCCGTGACAAACACACAACATCATACGGATGCGTGTGTATACCCACCGGCTGTTCTGAATAATGCATGAGAAGCCAACGAATGCTTTAAAAAGTTAACAAGGTTTTCCGAGCTTTCCTTTGTTCCGCTGCTTACTGTACAAAAACAAATTGCTTCCACTGGAACTCAGTGAAAAATTTGATTTATCTAGTTGCTTCTATAGCTTTTATGTAAAAAGCAGAAGCATGAAAATTTTAGGACATTCCTAACATTTCCAACATGGTAAGTACTAGTAACGTTTACTTACCAAGGACCTACTACAAGTTCTGCAGTAAAACAATAAAACCGAAGAAAAAGCTAGGAAGTTTCAGCTTGAAATTCCAGTGTGCTAACAAAACTACTAACCGTATGCTTACTACAAGGAAGAACAATCAAGTGTATAAGGGGATGAAAGAGAAGCTGTGGCTGGTAAAAGTTGTAGTGTCGACCACGGCCCCGGCCCAAGTTACGGATACCTAGCCGATAACAGGATTAACGCGCCCTCCCGTGTTGTTACCGGCTAATTCGCACGCAAACTTCCCACACGCCACACTTTCGACACGATAATGTTCTCCTAGTAGTTCGCCTGATATTCACTTATTACTTTCACCGTTCACGTTAATATACTACTCACGCCATTTAATTAATTAGATTTTCTGTTTACATTACCTACATTACGCTGTTATTAACAGAGCTTATATTTGGAATACCGTATGCTCTATGTAATACAAGTGGACAGAGCGTAATATTACAATTTGGTCAGTTTGGCAACCGGATTATTGCCGGATTAAATCCTATTGAAATTAATTAAGCTCAATCTACTAGAGAGATAAAGAGCGAGTGATGTAAATGTGATCACAGTCTGATAACATTTCGACTTTATATTATCAAGAAGAGTCCCATTTTATATCTCGGGTGAAAGTTAATGTGCATCTTTATTGATGGCATGTAAACACAAGAAATTCGATCAAAATAACTCAGATAAAGCCAATAAAGCTAGATATTTTGATTACGATCTCTCTACGGATTAATGAACATTTAATATATCAAACTCGGCTCCTCAAATATGATATTTCGTTTATCTTCTTCAATCAAAGTTAATTGAACGCTCGATGAAATCAGAACACTACTATTCAATTTTAATATTCCCAAACCTTTCTTCGGTTTAATTTTAAAACTTCCCAAGTCAATTGAGAATTTTAATTTTGTAATTATGGCAAATAAACTTTTAACAGTTGACGGGAAACATTTACGACAATATAAAATCGTAATGGATTAACTTGATCGCCACAGTCGGCGTTTAACGACCAACCTGGGGTAACTTCCTCAATAAAATTATTCTCTGTCATCTCCTATATCTTGAGCTTGACGATACAAACTACGTATTTGAGAAAAGAAACTATACACCACATGAAGTCTATAATGAATGACTCTGGCTTTATTTATTGCTCTATTTTACGCTACACGAATATCGTAAAAATTTTTCGTCACTTCTAAATTGTGTTGATAGTCTACTAACTTCTGTTTTTATGTGTCTCTTGTCTCGAATACGGAATGAAGCGAAGGCTCTTGTACGACAGATTGAAGTGACATCAAACGGTTGTCCTTTCTCTAAAACAGCATTATTATTGAATGAGGTCAAACAAGGACAACAAATGTAACGAAATAGGGTTCCAATCTCATTTTCTTTCTCATATGTGAGAGAATCAAGTTATTTACAAATGTTTTGGGGAATAAAATAAATATCCCAACAAATAGACAAGGGTGTTGAAAATGTCAGCAAAATTGCCAAGTTCTGAAACGAAAAATAAAATGCTTTGAATGATAATGAATACAGGGTGACTTTGGAAAATACTTGTAATAAAAACTTGTCGACTTTTGTGTTGTAATGACATAAACATAATGCTGTTGAATTTTTACCTTGTAATCATTTTAAATCATAGGTACTTATACGATGAAGTAAACGAGGTTCACATTTCTTTGCAAAAATCGAAATTGATTTTCAATTTAGCCAACGGGTAATTTGACAGAGAGCCCAAAGGGAGCTTGGGTTAAAAGTGTGTCAAAAGTAAGCACTGTGATTGGGCAGGTTTCTAATTAGCTATTTACTTAAAGGTTGACACAAAATGTCTTCTATTCTGATAGAACACAAAGACTTCCCAGGGACAGCTATAACCACCTCGTCTGATCATTTATTTAACGCAATAACATTCGTAACATTACATTAAAAGAAACTTATTAATTATTACAAATAAAACTTGGTGGACTCGTAATTAAGAGTCCATTTTGTGACAGCCTCTTAAAATTCACTCCACGAGCGCGGAGGGAGGCTCAAAGGCAAAATAATTAAAGCGGAGGGCATAAGAAAATGTCGGGGAGGGAGATCAAAGGAGGGAATTTACCCTCGGGTAAATAATATAGCAGTCTCGCGCCGGATTTGGGTATTTGCTCAGGTTACAATATACCTGTTGGTAGACTTGCTAGTGGTATTGACATGGTTTACCTCAATCCAAATTAATTATTTAATGAACGGAACTAAAGGAGGAGACAAGGCAATGGAGACAATTACCGAGCAATAACTTGGAACGTACGCTCTTGGGAGTCACTGAGCTATGGACCTCGGGTAGTGTCGGCTTTTAAACGTGTGACCTATCTGTTTTACAGCTTTATTTGTTTTTGATCGCCAAGTAAGGTTTATATGGACGTCTTGAGTAGCTACAGTGGCTTTTTTAAAGTCCTCTGAAAGCTTTGTTAACGTTTCTTCAGTGCTACTTTATGAGAAAAGCAAGAATATTAAGTTACTTTCTCGTCTCAAATCATTAGGTAGGGATAGGCTTATTTAATAACAACAGAACTATACTCTACTTACTACAAATACTCCTTACATTCTTTTTTAGATTTTACTTGATATTATGTTCCTAAGCTTTTTGTGTTACTAAGCCAAATTATGATAAGTTCAAAGAAATGTACCTGCTAAGGAAAATTCCGTGACAATCCTTGAACGCGTCACCTTGTAAAAAAAAACACGAGTCGAATGAAATTTCTAAGTAGGTACCTACGTGTAGGTTACTTACTAACGGTGTCACGTAAAATTGTAACCTACGGATTATATATTTATAATAATGTGTCTCTGACATATTCTTCTCACATTCGCTTAATGACGCTTGATGGCAGCTAGGCATATAATCCATCATTTTGCATAATCACTCGCCTTCACTTTCAAAGGTTACTGAAAACACTAATTATGCAAAGCCAACCATATACTCCTTAATGCCTTTATGAATATTAATATGAATAACATTCAAATATTCATTTCTCACTGTACCATTTTTTTTTTCACTTACCTGTACGTGCGAAGAAAATTACCCATGATTGGAAGACCCTCCAAATTGTTGGGAACCCGCAAACTTACCTGGAATGAATAAAGTACTACAATAAAACGTAATTCATGTTCAGTAATTGATAAAGAAGATATTTGTATTCACAAAGGGAATATTGGTTTCGATTTCATTCTGCGAATTCTTGTTTTCTACCTTTTTGGTAAAGAAAAAACGTTGAGTAGCGCTGCGACAAGACTGGATTTGTTAGACGGCCATTAATTCACATTACACAGGCGCTTACAGTACACAATAATCGTAAAATGGCATCACAACGTCACCTTTACAGCTGCCATTGAGCAGAAATCTGAAATGAATGAGCTACAGACGATATTACGAATTCACCAGACGCGCCTCAACTCATAACAAAGTCACTAAACAGTCTTAAATTGTTAAAAATTAACATTCAAATTGGGGGAGCGCTGTTAGTGGAATTAGTACGAGTTTCACTCATAAATCGTCTGGAGAGGGTGGCGAGCAGCGAGCAGCGAGCACGCCGGTTTATTGGCTCCACGTCGACATTCGCCTGCTAATAAATGAAGCAGAAAACTTCTACTTATGTAGTGTGCTGTTTGTCGAGGGCGGAAGACATCACCCGCCAACTTATCTAACCGAAAACTGTGTCTACACAGAGCGTCGTAGAGCTCAAACTTCGACGGGAACACTTTTATAACTCTGCCTCTCCTGCTCACTCACGGGGAGCGCGAGAAGGATGCAGCGACCGCATTATGGGTTTATGAAATGAGCTCCGTTGCCTCATGTTACCCCGACGAAGAAAATGAAATTATGACCGTAGTCGCGCAAAGAAAGCGGCCATGACATCTCTAATTTTTTCTTGTGCAGCTTTTACGAGCAAACGAGATTCGGAGCAAAATGCTCGGATGAAATTGGAAAATATTTTTAGAATAACACTATTTTCTTATTAACGTGTTGCGGCTTCAATAAAATATTGAGTTTAAGCGTTTTGGACTACTACTTAACTAAATTGTGAAGGGTGCACTTGAACATAATAGAGGAATTAGTGTTAGTGAGTAATCGTATCTCAAACATCAGACAAGGCAATTAGGTTCGCTGCGAACGCACACAAAGCTCATTAAGCATCAATTCCAATCTAATCAAATTGTGATTAAATCGAGAGAACCCTTTGATGTCACGGGCGTTGAGCGTCGATGGCGCGCCGGAATTACCGGCATATGCTCACATTGCCCGCAGCTACCCCATGCATAATTTGTATTGCATTAGCTTCCCCAATTTGGGGTGTTTGTTCATAAGTATTTTAAATCAGAGCTTGCATTGAAATGCTGACAGTTCAGTTGGTTTATAAATTATGTTTATTTATTTAATATGCTGGTATTGCTTTGTTGTTTTGAATATACAGTGGATTATACCAGGACCAGAATCACAATTATGTGTGTCAAAAATCGTTACAACGAAATGGTTGTTTCGATGATTTGCATGAAGGTAAAATATTAGTTACATTCTCGCTTATTTTGTAACAAGTTCATTTATAAACGTCCACCAACAGAGCGACAATTTTAGGTAGCTACCGAGTTAATTATTTATTGGTTCATTCTAGTAACTGTACTATTTATACTGGGTATACTGGTACACGAAATTCAGCGAGATCTGCAAACAATATCATAAGCTACAAAGCAGTCGGTAATTAAACGTCCATTATAAACTCTGCAGGAGACTACTGATCGCTCCTTTGACCGCTGCCATCCTGGTAGATTGAGGTACAAATTGAAATTGTTATGATGGAACAAAATAGCAGGTTATGAAAATTATAATAGTCTAAATAAAGGATATTCCAGCATCTACATACTTCTACTGCTTTTTTTTATTTATCAGATAGGTAAGAATTTTTATTCAACCTAAGAAAAATTTACTTATTAGGTACAATTATTATTTCATCTGAAGTACCTGATGATGCACTGCTAAATAATTTTAAATTAAAAATTGGTATTGCGAGGATTATAGAAATAAAGTTAATTACAGCATTCTCACTTAGTAATAATGTTTTGTTATTTAAGTTATTGATTCCATAATGCCATAAATGTAAAGACTCAGACCAATTAAAGCACTTTAATAATAATGTCTTAAAGCATTACAAAAAGATTTATTTATTATTTGTCGAAAAGATGTTCCAAGTTATTAACTGGATCAAAAAAATAAATGCCTACGAACGAGAAAAAATAAAACTACTTAGACTTAATCAAGAAAATGAACAAAGAAAACAATTTTCTTTGAAGATATTTCTCAAACTTTTACAACTAGAGCCCAAATTAAAACAGAAACCCACTAAACCATAACTAAAATAGAGAAGTTCCCATAATAAATGTAAATATTTATAAGATCTCAAATCTCTAACAAATAAGTTTCGTGAATAACAAATATTGGTACTAAGTTCTCGTGATACGAATACGTGTAATATTTCTTTCAATCGACTAGCGATTGCGCACTCAATAAACAGAATGCAGCTTGTCAGTATCACATTGACTTACAAACAAAACCTTCACGAAGTGATCGTATCTCATAAACTAGTGGCACTAGTGCTCAAAGCTAATGTTTATTTTATCAATTACCACACATTATGTCACGTATGCTCTCGAACACTCCACTTATCAGTTTAATTCATCTCGCCCTTTATTTTAAAACACGCGACGCTCCTAGTGCTCACGTATGAGCGAGAAAGCATGTCTTTTTTGTGCGTGTGAGTGAGATAGCAGGTCCAGCGTTTCTCAACATGTCGCGTTTAGCGGTGTTAAGGTTAATGGCGCTATTTGTATAGCGAGAGGAGATGTTATCGGCGGAGGCTGCGGCTGCGAGACCGACACGGACATTTTATTGTCTACATCGACACAGAATAATTCCAGACAGCTAAACGATTTGAATGCACTTCGCTTTTAACATGTGTCGTTTCTTCCGTGTTGTCTAATGTTCGTGTAGTGTTTGCATTTTACTTACAAAGTTACCTAAGTCTTTTGTTGATGTCTTGTACAGTTTTCCAACTGTAAATAAAAGTCAAGTCAAACAAATGGCAACTGCAATAAATGTATGGTATTTATCATGCGAAAAAGCAACAGCGAAATTCTATTTAATTTTTGCTGTGCGTTGCGAACGAAACATCACATTACGGAATGCAAAAACCACATACGTTACAATGTTACTGAAAGTCAATCTAGCTGTCCCGCCTGTCATTAAAGCGACGCTGCATACGTAGCGATTTGTCGCATCAGCGTGAATAAATAATTATCCTTTTAGAGGTAATAACATAAATGGCAGTTACAAACAATTCCTACATACCATGATACACAATTAAAACAAGAATTCAAACTTATTTACATAAAGAAGAGATCTGAGCATCATTCATCTCTACAATGTTAACAGATGTTTATATAATATACTGCAAACTGGAAGCGAGATCCTGTAAACACAAGTTTTAAATAAATTGGACACGTGAAAACACGACGTAACCATCCAACTGTTAATTTCAGAATAAATGTAGTTAAACATTAACAAATGTCATTATAAGCAACGGTAAGTGTTTATGCTAATACAACAAGTTGCTTAAAAGGTAATGACACCACAATTAGGTACTCGAGAAGTGTTATTATCATCGCTGGAACAAGATGAGCTCCGAGGCAAAAAATATATCTCGACTCAATAGGATGATTGACATTTCTGATGGCTCAGACAGAAAACCTGTTTGCAGCCACAAAAGCTTTTTGATTGTAGTACAATACAAACATATAAGAATAACAGCGTTGAACATTCAGACATCCTATTACGTGACCATTAGGAAATTGTGAAAAAAATAAATCATTTGAAAAAAATCTCATCAAAATCATTTGCTTTCGTCTTATAACAACTTGTAAATGAAATATCTGTCTCGTTTTATTGTATCAGGAACAAATAGAGCAAGTGTTCGTTGTATTCGAAGCGCCCAGGGGATCTTAGAGGCTGTGTAAGTACCATTAAGCCGTCTGTAATACACCAAGTAAGTATTTGCATGAAAACGACAAGATATTTGCATATGCAAATTACGTTCCGTCTTTATTTGGGCCGCGGACGTTAAACTCTACGTCCTTATGTAAATGAGAGGCCCCGAGCTTTCCCGATAGCCGTATCTTAAAACTTCTATTGTTTAAATAGCCCTTTTAAATCAGTTACCGTGTCAATGTTTTTATCTATCTACAACAGAAAACAATTAACTTTTATATCTAGTTGTCTTCAAACCGGACAAAAAGTAGACATGAATAGAGCGTTAACAAGGCAAAAACTGTAGTCTATTACAGCGTTTAATAATGCCATTATAATGCAACCGCGCCGGCTTCAAGAAATCGTCCGAAACGGCAGTACAAGACAAGAGCCGAGTGAACAATAACGACGGCACCGCTCATTTTTGTAGTCGCAAAGGAAAACAATAAAACAAAGAGAGCGCAAAAACGACACCGTACACGCAAGCGGGGCTCTCGAAAAATAGCAGTGGCACACACGCGACGCGCCGCGATGCCATCCTCGCCCAGTCGCCCCACGAGCCCACAACCAGTATAAAGCTACCACACATGCACGAATAAAAAACAGCCAACCGCACACGAGCACAACAGCGTGTAGCTCTAGTCAAGTCGGCCGCTCAGGCGCTCAGCTTACCCTCGCACTCGGCGAGGCATTCGTGCGTGAACCCAACCGACTCGCTGTGTACATACATGGCTACGTACTTATTACCGGTACGTGTGTTGCGGACTGCGGTATCCATTACGCCGAGGAAAAAGCGCGCGAACCAACGGTGTGTGTAATTGATTAACAGTTTGAGAACCTGTTGACGAGCAGTGACGGACGCGCCGCTCAAACATACCCCTCGCCGGAAAGCCTCGTTGAGCGATTTGAAATCTTAATTTAAATAATTCATGTCATTTTACTTCCACTTAAAATAAAACTCAAAACAAACGATGCGAAGCGAAGTTCAAATTACATTCCTTTGCCACATAACTGTTGTTTTAATAATGGAACTTAATTACACGTTTATAGATTGTTTTTTGCGTTTTATTGTTCAACGGAAACAACTTTGAAGTCAAATTTTAATACGCGTTTTATTCATCTGTTGGCAAGATTTCAATTAAGTGTTTTATAGCTAGGATAAACATTATTTTAAACATTACAATTAGGGACTTACGCGCAAATTAGCGCAACAAAATTTATGGCGTATAGGTATTCAATGTGATGAGAGGCAATAAAGTCAGTGAATTGTGTGATGTAGCGGTCGGAAGAAAAGAATAATTTATAACAATAAAATGGTGTGCGGAGATGTCGCGTTTGGCCGCGTCTGCCTGCCTGCCTCGCTACTCCACCCTACATCAATAATTCATGCGACATCGCGCCATTGAGAAAGTGCTCTGTGATCGCCATACTAATTCAACCATTGAATCACTAAAACATTTCTTTGTGATACCCGATTCAATACAATACATATAGGCACAATGATAAACAATCTACTTCATTGTTTGGTAAAAAAAAAAACGATGGATCGGTAAGTAGTCCCCTCTAGCAACAAAAATAACAGAATGATGTAAAAATATACATCAACCTATTTATTGAAATTCCTGAAACAGTGACAGCAATTCCTGAAATAGTAAACACGAAACATTTACGTTCACGTCCGAACTCCCAACATTGAAAATGTTTTCATTGTTTAGAAAAAACATAGAAACAAAACTTGTATACAATAATAGGTACTTAGTAGAAATAGTAGTTTCGCAGGAAGGACACAGTCTTTTAAACCCGTATTATAGACACATACATAGATTTAATCCTAAAAGGAATCAGCTGTTTCAAACGGTCTCGTAAGAAAAATATCATGCGAGATGGAGTCCGTAAACACATTCATCCCGAGGGAAGGCGAAGTACCCGACTGGATTAATTCGTGTAATTTAAACTCCAATACCAGGAGAATACGAAACTGAGCAGATACTCGCCAAACGTGCAGCTAGCAATACAGAAGAGTAACTCCGCAACATACCGAGCAGGAAATAAAGCTGGAATGCAACAGGAAAGCGGATGAAAAACATGTTGCAAAAATAAACTGAAATATTTACTGCCAACACGTGGAAAATCCAAAAAGTTTGTGAATTAAACAGAATAATATACCCGTTTCATTTATTTGTTTTTACTATTCCAATGAAAATCTGTGTACGAGATGTGAATTTTCAAGTGGCAAGATGACGCTGCGTTTATGACGCTCGTGTGCTCGAGCCCTGAGGGTGGCGGAGGGAGACAGCTCTCCAGCCTTCCCTGAAGGTGTGAGGGAGAGGTGGATATTTCATCGACTCCGGGTACAAGATGGCAGACGTTTGCGGTTGATAGTTTATAGTTATTGCGAGCGAGTGCGACGTGTCCGGAGCCGCTTTATCACATTGTTAGCGTTGTTATCCGCGTACACCGGATTAAGTGGAGATCACACTCGAGCCCTGACTCACCACTCGGACAATGGCTTCCGGTAATGGCTTTTAACATTTACACCGTCTTTTATGTGTTTACCCTCTTGATTTATTACGATGTGTTTGTTAGATAAACATTATTTTCTAGGTAATTATCATTTCTGTCTTATACATAATAAAATATTAAACTTTATGGCGTTTTAATTAAAAACAACGACGGAGCGCGGTAAGAATTTATTCCCCCCATCTAACAACTTCAAAGGGCATAGAGGTGTCGCGCCTGAATATAAATCTCCCGCCGGGATAAAAGTGGGAAAGCTTGGGACGGATCTATATAAATGTTGCAATTCGTGCGAGTTCCTGTGATCGATTGCTTTTACTATCGTCGCACTATTTCAAGTACAAGACATCTCATTTATTTCTGTCATATTCAAAGCGTTTTTATTTTGCTCGAGGAATTTGCTGCGATAAAAAGATAGGTGTGTTTTTATAAACAGACATGAAGTATTATAAACATCAGCGCTGTTTATTTTATCTCTCGAGTCGAATGTGAGTTTATTGAAATAAAATTCAACGTAAACAGCGATTGTAGTAACTGTCGACCGCCGCCAGCGTGGTTCACAGATGCGCACCAGTAGTACCAGGGGAGCATGAAGCTACGGAAGATACACGAGCGAGGTGTCGAGCCTTCCGCCATAAATCCGCCGGAGCAAAGAAAGCGTTAACTCTGATTTACCGACATTCACGTCACTCGTGACGGGATTCAATGCGCTGCTAACTTGCTTTATTACCTACAGCGGCGTTAATAACTAAAATATATATATGTATATGTATATTGTTAAAACATATTAAGTCAAAATATACTTATAACAATAAAGTTTTTTCTAAGAAATTACGACAACTTTTCTGCTTTAGCAAGAAATACTCGGCTGAATGTTTGAAAGCTGAGATAGCTATCGTGACGGATCGCAAAGCTCAGTGAGAATTCTGTCACACGGACAAAGGAATTATAGACCAAAGATTTTCTGTACTTGTAGGATATATATAAAATCTTTGTTATGGACACGTGACCAGAGAACGACTGACTGTAAAAAGCACGGATATCTATGGTAAAAAGCTAACTATTGTTATGTAGACCGTATGGTATAATTGATAAGCGTCCTAAACAACCAAAACATATCAGAGTTGACATCTACCGAAAGTTGCTTTTCAACAGATTCAATTAAAACTTTATTAATTTCACAAAGAATCTTCGAAGAAACTTCAATTTGTAGAAACGGTTACGTTGTCAAAGTTAAGAAAATTTAACTAATACAATTTATACAGAGATAAAACTTCAAAGTCGGCCTGCCCCGATTCAGAGTATTCAGATGAGAATACTGCAAAAAACAAAAATTATATTTTAATCCACTTAGTAAAACAGACAAAGTAATTGCGTGGAGTATCTAATTTACGTTTAAATAATAAAATAATGTTGTTTAACTGTGAATTAACCGTGGACTAGTCGTAATGTATGTGGTAACTGAAATAAAGCGAGCGATTTGTACCCACTAGCGAGTTATTAGTTAAAAGTAGGGCTGTGTAATTAGAAGCACATTTGGCGGGGCCGCGGGCGCTGGCCGCGTGGCCATGTGGCGCGCTCGACGCCGCGCTCCGCCTTCATTAAATAATTAAAACGTGCTACTCATGTGCACTCACGCTAATAGCCGTTTTACCGTGAAACCGTGGAAAAAGTCATAGAAAACAAACACCTGGTAGGTAGGCAAAGTGAATTACTTCACTACGCTGCAATAAGTCCGCGCTACAATACTAGGACAGCATAAACGGTTCGCAGCTCGCAAATTACGTTAAAAATTTAAAACCACTATTATAAATGTTTTATCGGTTGTAGGTACATTGTTGTTTTAGTGCTGGGCTGTTGGCCGGATCATAAAACATTTACTATGCACATTGTATCCTGGGAGCAGACCGTAAAAAAATTTGTGTAGGTTCCGTGCGATGGAAAAATAGGACAGGCCTTGACCGAGAATGTTCTCGAGTCCCTGGTGATGGTATATTCTATAGAAAACTAATTTTATTCATTACTGAGGATTACCACAAAATCGTGAGAAGATAATAGGTAACCAAAAAACCCAATAAAATGATGTATGGCCATAATAAAACACTATTGACCTTGCAAATAAACACACGATACATGATATTACATACATGACCTAGTTAACAAATAGTGTTAATCAGAACATTGTTATGCAAATATATTATTTAGTGTTAATTGTAGTGATAATATGATAATTACGATTAGTAACAAAAACGTAGACGTAACAATCATTATCAATGTAACTATATCATTTAATTTACTTTTGCCCGCAGCTTTATTTATTTTAAACTTATGTTAGTGTAGTGGTACATAATTGGACTTGATTTAACAAGGCATTATTATCTACCAGTCACTTAGGGTGATAAAAAATTGTTTGGTAGGCATGCAACCATAAATAAATAAATAATATATGTCAGTACATATTTGGAATAGAAGTAAGTACTTAAACTTATATATATACCATAAAGATTTGGTACATATAATAATTATATATACATATAATATCAAAACATTATAAAGTTACTCAAAGTATAATAATTTTATTATGATGAGAACTAAACTAACTTTCAAAGGATTCTACCGAAAATCCGATTCTACTTGGTTCCGAAATTTACACCATCCATGTATACCTCTGTACTCTGTACCAGGAATTAAGCAACATAAGAGGGATAAAAAGTACCGGACGCAGTGACAGTGTATGTAGCTTTCTTCAAGTGAAAGAATTTTCTTAATTGAATCAGACCTTCTAGAAGTTACCATCTACAAAGAGATACATAATTTTACCTATCTATTACTAAAACTTACTGCTATACGCTGTACTGTACCCCACTGTCAAAATACAGTACAAACATATTTTTATATAAGTGTACAACGGCCGATCTGATCGGACGGGGCAATCTCTTACAGACAACCTTTGGATGGATTGAACGAAAGGAGATAGATTTAGGGCTGTCAATGTACTAACATCATAAATAATACTGATTGGCATACATACAATGATACAACACCAAATAATACACTAATAAATATGTATATATTTTGTAATACATATTGTTATTAGTTCAGATGAATAATTGAATAGTAATACTGTTTCACATACCAGTTCAACCATAAACAAAGTTTCGAATGACGTACCGTCTTTGATCAATACACAGTAAACACTATAATTTTCTTTTCTCGCTGTGTTTTACTGTTACAGCTCTTCAAATAGAACATAATGTTGCGGTGTATAGAAAACAAAAGCGAAACGGAATGTAGTAGAAATAATGATTTATTTTTCCGTTCGACCGAGTCGGACCACCGCAAAGCTAAAACATGAATTCAAGAAATAATAGCGCGCGCTCTTGAAGGCTCGCACTGAGATAATTTCATAAGATAACTCCAAACTAATAGATCAGATGGATGTTATCTGTTCGGATTTAACTAATTGCGTTTTGTAACTATGTTTTCATTCAAGACGTTATCGGGTTTTATCGCGTTTACCGTTATTACAATTTGCAGAACAGTTGTATTTGTTGACAGGTACGTTATGTAACGCTCAACCTTGTGCGTTACTTTTTGTTTACCGTGTAAAGGTTTGTGCAATAAATAAGTATAAATGTGACGTTAATGAATGTCCCGTAGGATGGAAGTGGGCAGTTACCGTCACGGTGGCTGATAATTAGAGAGTACTTAATACAGCGGCGAGTAGCCACGCGGCTCCAATAGCAATTTCCTGGACGAGCTGCAATGCAAATGTACGACTTCTCTCTAACCAAATTACCACCTCGTATTTATTTTAGTACCTCGTTTAATCAAACTGCACTGCAGACTCGTTTCTCAGAAATATTATCGCAGCAAATTGAATATTTATCTTCACAGACCGTCCGACACAAAAAGAGACAATAAATTTAGCTTTTATCATTCGCATAAAGCGATACATCTACCACAAAAATATTTAGTTTTATTTTAAATTAGAGTACAACAAATATTGCAAAAATCATTAGACTGAAAACGTAGTCTGTCAGCGCGTACGGCGTACCTTCGGCGTACGACCTCTTTATATCCTCGACGAGACAATAAAACGTTGGGCAATAAACCCTGTCGCCTCACAACGTGACTTTATCTACACTAAAATGAATCAATCAGCTATCAACGGTTTACTTTGGGTTTATCGCCTCGTGTTCATACTGGAACGATGAAATCACAGATCTGTTTCTGCGGTCATTACGCACCGCCAGCGCTCCAGCGTGTCTCCGTCTCCACCTCCTCGCAGCCAGCACACTTACAAACAATTGGTGTCGGCTATTAGCCGCGTCGAATAGGTCAAAGCGGCAATAACGTCCGAGATAAGGATGTATCTCACGTCGCCCAGCCCGGCTGTAATTTAATGTCGTTCAAAATAGCAGCAATAAATAGTAATTCGCCCCAGCCGGCCGTTATTGTTATGAGTGCTAATGCGCTAAGTCAGCTTTAATGCTGCCTAATGCGCGGCTGTGTTCAGCTGAATGGAGCTGATGTAAGTCGTTTAGCGAGCCTGGAGCGCGACAATGGCGGACGTTAAAGTTCACACGCATCGTCGACTCCGCAAACAATGAGACGGTATAACTTTTTTTTACACCACAGCTCGTAATTTATAATAAATTTACTGCCGCGGAACCGTTGCTCAAGCGTGTAAATTTGCTTTGCGATAACATAAGTACTTGTAAATAAGTATGTCGCTTGTCGCATGCTCATGAAAACTACATTTTTGTGTTGTTTTTGTAACTGTTTGCGAGTTGTTTCTAGCTCATCAAACAAGTGCGACTAGTTTACCGTATGTCTATGAACTGGTGATTTTGACGTTTCAGTAAGAGGGTGGCGGGCGCGGCGAGTGTGGCGAGGGCGACTGGCGGAATGTGGTCGGCTCGCGCGTCGTTTGTCCGAGGACAATAAAGGCGGGCATAATAAAGTTCACACATGTCGCCCGCGAACCGCAAAGAGAATAAAACTCTCACCTGCCCGGCCAGTTCTGTCTTACCTGCAACAGATAAAATAATACAGTTAGTGAATGTTGCGCTGGTAGCGAAAGGTACAACTGTTTTAAACCATGTCTTATAAAGTGCACCGCCAATGTGCCTTTATTTATCATTTGATTAATCACTGTATTTTTTACATCAGAAAGATTGCATCAGCATACCGCCAACAGTAAAGTCAATGACATTGAAAAGAAAAATAAACACCTGTAGGTACCAAACTCATTTGATATCCTATTAGGTTAATTGAATGACCCTCAGCGTAGTAAAAAGTTAAGTCCGAATTTATAAACCATTGCAAACAAAAGCAGTTTGTACCAGGCGAGCATAAAAACGAGCAGCACGCCGTAGTTGGGCCGCCATTTGCATGGCTTCCAGGATATTGCGATCGGGCACAGCGGTGCTCTGAGCAGCAGAAATAAAGGGGAACGCGGCGCCTTCCGTGCTCGCCGACAAATGGACCGCCGTTAGTGCAGTGCTTTTGTCACCCGGCACGACTTGCCCGCGCCCGTGCCACTATTAAACGTCTTTCGGAAAATTACTACCAAACCAACGAGCGAACTGGAACCATTCTTTTAAACTCAGCTCGACAATTTTATCATTTAAGATGAAATCAGCCAGTTTTATTTCAGACGGCACTGAAATTTACGATTCGTTGTATCATGACGTCATCTAAATAGATTTGACGGTCGTTGGAGCCATTCCAACTGAATAAAAACACAAATATAACTGTTTTAGGAGTCTTATTTGCGTTTTATATTCAACTGTCGTTCTTATTTTTTAGCCTGAACAAATGTAATCACAGAGTACGTTGTGTTTATCTCGATTTATTGTAATGGATGTTGTCGTAAAATTGTTATGTTTATAGTATGCATGTAGATATAACAGTGAAGTCTTTATAACTCGGTGTGAACTGTGAATGCGTATTGAAGAGCGAACTTAGCAGCTGTCACTTTGAAAACGGAAGATTTATCGGCACTTATACTAGGCGTGTTATATGTTCGTTTTACGTTTGGGTTCCGTACATTAGTTTCCAACGTGGTTTACGAGGCAAACGTGACATAAATGAAATGTCGCTTCAGAAACAACAAAAGCGAGTACGATAAGAAACACTAATATTTTCGCTGACGATATTATATCCTGATATGTCTACCACTTAACGGATATCGATAAAACCACTCATAATATTATGTATGAATGTACAATGTAATCAATAAATAAAATAATCAATCAGTCATCATCAACCTTCAGTTATTTTACTTTTATTAACGCTTTCTTTATTAGTGTTATTTATAGTCAATAAATTGAATTACGTAGCAAATAAACAGATACACCTTGATTATAAAACACAGTCTTCTCTCGTAAGAAATCAATTAATTAACATTCATACAAGATAAAAGGTTTATTTTTCTTAAAGTAATAACAATTTAACAACTCATAAATTAAAAATTCCTCACATTTTATTTATGTAGCTAAATCTTTTTTTGAAATGAAGTCTCTTTGTTGCAGAATGTTTTAAAATAACGTTGCTGGCTGTTGTGTAAAACTTAGTTGCGATAGTCTATGGATTGTTAAAGAAAGTTGGCGTCTTTTCATGTCTAATTTATGGTCGTGTGTCAACGTCACTCATTGTGTGAAAGCATGTTAATGCTTTCTACATATGTACTA
Organism: Mythimna albipuncta; assembly: GCA_929112965.1. NCBI lineage: Eukaryota > Metazoa > Arthropoda > Insecta > Lepidoptera > Noctuidae > Mythimna > Mythimna albipuncta. The sequence continues at coordinate 6,787,076 of OV815974.1, read as the reverse complement.
GCAATCGAGTTACACTAGTACCTACCTACATATTTACTCGACCCATTCAAGTCATTTTTAAGTATTGCTCTTGGCTTTTTTTTTTGTATGTGGGAAAATCTTGCAAAGACGTCTTCGCGCCCTTGGGCGGAGCGGGAGATAGTATCAGATTTTTCCTTCCCTTTGTACCAGGGCCGAATCTTCCTTTTAGAAGCGGACCCTTGGCCCCAGATTACTCTTGACTTGGATACTAAGTCCATTGAGCCATGTCGTCGTTTGAATAGTTAATTTGATTACCGTTATAATTAGATCTACACATCCCAAAGTTTTTAGTAATATTTGGTACCAATTGTATCGAGTCAACCTTCTCGGCGAGCTTTGCTGAGTTAGTTAACACTACAATAAAATTCTCAGCTCATTTTACTGAGATCGTGCTTGTTTCAGTGAATCCACATATTGACCACTTGCGCAGATACTTGAGATACAAAACTACACATTTAAGGAACCAATTTGCGAATAATTAAAACAGCCACTGAAGTACACTCGAAAAAAACGCGTACTTCTCAGATAACTGACCTATTGTAGACTTTCAGAAAAATACATTATTTATTAAACATTTCAAAAGAGAACCACGTTCGGTAATGTCAAATGTATAATTTATGTTATGGTAATACTAACGATAGTCCGTGACTGCTCGCGAAAAATGTTGTAAATATAAAATACGACAAAGTTGCCTTGCCAATGGCTGCTATGAGCCCATCGAGTATTAAATGTGTAAGTTACCGGAAATTTGTATAAACCAGGTATTCTATACAATACCTAAGCAATGCTATGGAATACCTAGTGCATCCAGGTAATGTATGAAATATTATGAATAATAAGTAATTACTTATTTTTTTATTGTTGATAGGTTCGCGCTTGACCGCTATCTCACCTGATGGAAAGCGACGATGCGGTCGACGATGGAACGAGCTTACCTATAAGAAACCTATTCACTCTCGACTTAAAGATTCCCGGTTTGTAGCTATCAGGAAACACAGACTCCGGCAAGGAATTCCACTCCCTAGCCGCACGCACAATGAATGTTCCCAAAACGTTTTGTGTGTGTAGGTGGGACATCCACCATAAACCGGTGGCGCATAACGTACGTCTGGTAGTCCATTATTGATATTATTTGATAATTTAGAACTAGCTTAGGTGCATTACAGGTACATAACTTAAGTAACCTATCTTAAAGATAGGTTACGAAGTAACCTTATTGTCTATTATTATGGCCAGGTCTTGGAATTGATCATTTCATGATATGGCTAAATAAAACTGGGCAGATCGTTTAAACGTTAACATTTGATAATATGTCAATGTCTAGCCTTTAGTCTTACCTGTCCGAGTCGGAGTGTCCTGAAATTATGTCACCTCCTTTCCTGCTATCGTATTTTACACATGTTAGCGGCTGCGCATTCGGTATTGTATAGAATACCTAGGCAAAGTATAAAATAAATAATACATTACACTTACACGTAAAACGTGTAAGTAATGTATTCTAAACATCGCCTAAATATTTTATAGAATACCGCATTTTAAAGATTGCCGGTAACATAATAAATAAGTAATAGTTAATTTAATAGAGTCTGTTATTAAAATAATGTAATAAAACTTTATTGGGTCAACTTGTTAGCTAGGTAAAAGGTTTGATATTATTTTAATAGATTTAATAGTGTTATTATTTTGACTATCCATTTCAAAACAGGTACTTAGTAAAACGTTAAAGGTTCCTAAATCACACTTTGAAATGAGCAATGAACCTTCCATAATTTTTCGTTAGTTTTTTTTTTGGTTTGGAATTCTTCCAATTAATAACGTCTCCCGCTCTGGGTACAACGACTGGAATTGCATAGTTTTTAATTCTCAGTAGTGTGTTATTGTGAAAAACACTTTTTCAACATTTACGGAGCTGTCAAGCCATTGAGAAACATTTATTTATGTAAACAGTGTCGGTTAAATATTCCGTATTATCGATATCGCATAATTTATACAACATCCATGAGAAATGAGCATAGATCCATTGTTATGGAAATTCCGTTATTTTCAAAGCTTGTAGTAATTTGTTTAAAAACAGTTATATAAAATATGAACGTATAGATATTTTATACATTTGTAAACTAAATTAAGTAGTACAATTTGTCACATGTGTAAATTGCAAAATATACTTACTATAAGTAGCTGTTACAGACAACATGTCGCACCATAAGAATAGGCTAGCTGTCGTAAAAAAAGTTATTAGTCCGTCTTTTAGATTATTCAAAAATAAGGGACACGTATTTTTTTATTTGTAAATTACTTAAACCAAAAATGAAGATATAGCCCATTAAAGTTACGTGTAACGCCACGCCGTGCTGCATTTTTCGCACGGGGTGACGTCACACGTAACTTTCATGGGCCATATCTTTGTTATTTTAGAAAAAATACGTATCCAATTTTTTTTTTTATAATCTAAGATGCGGACTAAATTAAATGTAATAATTTTGACCCTGGACACTACCTTATTACCTTTTATTACAATTTTGGTACGGAACCCCAAAAAATGTCCTGGTTATTAGGTCTATTACGGTGTCGTGAACTGTTATTACTACCAATTGTGTGTAACAAACCAAAATCAATCAATCGTTTAGACTAGGGCAGCAGAAGAGCATAGCCATTAGTGTCGAAATTGTGCAGTACCAGGGGTCCATCAAACGGAGAGGCAATCTAGTCGGACGCAGCGGCGGCCGCGGGGCCGCGGTCACCGAGCCAATTACTGTGGCGCGTCAACGCTGATTTATGGTATAATGGCCAATCGCGGGCTCGACGCCTACGCCTACATTGTTTAAATGCCCCGGGACGGCTCCATGACTGACTAATGACTATTTTATTAACGCTCCCCTTCACAAAAAATTACTGATTGCAAAAAATCTATTCACTAACATTTGTTAGCGTCTAATTACATTACGTAACCTGTTGATGTCTCAATTCATTAGTATTGCTCATATTCATCAATCAATAAACGCATTATTATGATTAAATCTGACCTACGACGGGTTATCACGACGTTACGCAAGTTGATATTCGATCATTGATATCGTGGGATACAGTGGATTCCAGTGACCGCTTTATACAGCAATTTAAGCTAAATTATGTACAATTATCAATACAACTACCTGCTATTAGTTTTTATCCCACCGACTGCGGGCGTAAATGACCAACTAGATATAATTAAGTGTTCAATTTATAAATTAACGGAGTAAACAGGTTTTTTTATACGAAAACGAGTCGAATGCGCACGAGGTGCCTTCACAGGAAATAAATAAGTAGTGCTGTGCCTGTACACAGTAAACTGTTCATAATTATTGCTGTGTGTAACTGTAAATAAAATTACCTCGTATATCGATTTATGCCACATGCACACCGTAAGTTAGATATCAGTTTATGATAAGAGTAAGTACGCGATAAGGGGGAAGAATATTCGAAACACATAAAATTATATGATTTATTCATAAATCGCCCATAAATACTGTGGGCTGGGAAGAGTTGAGGTTTACATAAAATTATGGAGTTGTGCCAGTCGTTACATTACATTAATAGATGGATAGGATAAGGTTAAATACGACTGCATTATCAAATACATTTACTTAAGTAATTACGCTTGCAAAGATGTAATCTGTTTTTAATGATCAAACAACACAATCAATTTAATAAAAAATGCAAGACGCCGCCACTGATTGGAATTTCGACAAAGATTGAACCACTGATTTTATAGCGCCCTGGTACTATTTAATCAATTAACACTACGATGACAGATAAGATATTAGTGAAAAAATCCCACACTACTTCTACTAAAATTTAAAGCAGCCGTTGATTAAATGTACGTTATGACTCATAATCGTATAATTCGCATAACATCGGGCCGTAATCAAACGTTAAACTATAATTTATATGTAAATGTGTGAATAGTTTAAAGTTTTATTATAATCCCAGCAGCATAAATAATGAGGATTGTTTTAAATAATAAAATTGTAACATAATAATTAAGATGAGCGTAGATAAGCTCCGACTAGTCGTTTTAGCACCTACCTGACTTTTTAAATTGAATAAACCAGTTTGATTTTTTTTTCCACGATTTGCGTAAAAAATCTTGATTTCTCGATAAAATCTATGATTGTAATCGGAGATTTGATCAAGAAACCGAGATTTTAACAGCGCATCTAAATTCATCTTTCTTCGACGAATTAGTGACTAGGTTTATTCCCTTCACCCGTTTAATTAAATAAATCATTTGAATTTGTAAACTTGTCAAACTGTAGCATTAAAGTTTGACAAGTTGACTAATTGAAATTCTTAATTTATTTTTCAATATTGTCAACGAATACTAAACAATTTATTTAACAATATAATGCACACCTAGTAAACGGTACAACCACTATTTATGATGTAATGCATAACCAATTTATAGGTTAGCAGAGTTTAAACGTTATTGAGTAGCCAAAATACATCCTAGTAAAAATAAATATGTAAATTACACTAATAATATTGTTAATAACCACTAGGGAAATGTATGCATTTTTTTTATTTACTAAATTCAATCATTTTTAGCTCTAGCAAATTCGATATCTGTGACTAAAACATATAAGGTTTTTTTTTTAACATCTTCCTCGACAACGAAGTTAGAAGTTGAGAGTTGTTAAGAAATCCTTTTCTATGGAAAGAAAGAAAGAGACACAAATATTTATTTAAAATTGTTATATCCTGTTTGCTTTTCAACAAACTTTGATATTGACAAACCATTTTTACAAAAACACAAAATTATAAATTGTTACTTCAATATTTTAATTAATTCATTTAAAATATGTATTGAAATAATAATTTACTTTACGTAATTGGATTAATAAATGAAATGGAGAGCAAAATTAAATTAAATACAACTAACAATAAAAGTAAGCACCTATAAAATTAAATCATGAACTGGAATAAAATTAAAGTTAAATATTAAAATGATTAAGATAAAACTGAATTACATTTAGATTAAAAAGTGATTAATTAATTGTTTGTTGGATTGTAAATCAAATATTTTTTGCCTGAAAGTGTTTATTATAACTTCCTTCTAAAAATGTTAAGATACTTACCATAAGTATCGATTTCAGCTTTGCGGCATCTAGAATTTATATTATTGTACAGTCTATGTCTAGCCTACGGATTTCTATGGTGTAGCCCTAGCAAAAGGAGAGTGGTCACGTTTACGCAAAGACTGCCCAGTACTGGTATGGTATGGGATCCTGGTAATCTACTAGGAACATCTACACTAATATAATAAGGAGGTAAAGTTTGTTTTTTCGTTTGTAGGAGGTATCTCTGAAAGTTCTAGTCCGATTGCTAAAATTTTTACACCGATAGAAAGCTGCTTTACTCCTGAGTGACATAGGCTGTATTTTATGTACGCGGGCGAAGCCGCGGGCAAAAGCTAGTTAGTACATATTTTTAACAGAAGGTCAATATTTAGTTGTGACTTGTGACCTTTCTACGATTTTTAAGCCTTTGAAGCTATTTTTACTTGAGCTATCATATCATTACTAGCAAAATAGATACTATATAAGTAATTAAACCTACATGTTACCTGGCTAAGTTCTTGTAGAAACGACTAGTTATTTGTTGTAGCTTTCTTATCGATCGTTTTTATTTTGTGTTCGATAAATAGTAAATACCACGGATATCGGTAAATACTCAAATTATCGATTTTTTTTGTCGGTCTTCTTCGTATAAGTATATTATATTGCTTATATAAATACCATACAATACAACCAATGAAATCAATTCTCAATAGTCAATGGAAGTCCTTTTTTTTTTTGGTAGGACATCAAATAACTCCTCCCGCCCGCGCGGGTGGAGTGAAAAATCAGATTTTTACTGGCTAAAATTCACATGTGTTCCTCAAGTTCGCAGTAATTCTTTCGAAACATCCCGTAGCCGATTTTGATTGTAATGAAATTCTGAAATAATCCCGTAATATACAAGTATAAATATACAAGACTTACCATTTACGTTTATTACCTTTCGACTTAACGGCCGTGCCATTTATATTGAGTTGACATTTTTATGAAAAACTTCCTATCCGATCGGTTCAGAGAAGCACATGTCATGTTTCGATTACTTATTTATTTTTTGTGTAGTTGATCGGTTGCACGCGATATGACGTGTCGGCCAATGTGTTGCCGCATCTTAGCCGATTATTCACGCGATTTCAATTATCTATATGGCAATCTGTATAATTATTACGGACGTGTTATAAAAAGTTAACTCATATGAATTTATGTTCGCCGTGTAGCTGTGAAGTCATGAGAACCGTCTGCTGTTGCGGAATTACGCATATTAAGCGGGAATAGGGCTGCGGTTTTAATTACCTTTGTCTAGTAATTACATACCTAACTTACAAACAGAAAATTTTCTTTGACTAAAATTGTTTAAACTTAAACATAGTTGGTTTTTGTTTCATTATTTTTTTTTACAATAATCAGTTGCCAAAAACCTTTTTTTTATAACTCACCAATCAGATTGATTTTAAAATGTGATTAAACAAAGGCACATATTGCCTTACTTTTATTAAACGATTACTTTGTATCGTATACCTACTTATTGTCAGAGACAAGATAAAAACAAAACATGAATTGCATTTTAATGATGTTTTTGTATTTCGTAAAAAACATGGACGACTTCTTTGTGTTGGTTTCTTTATATCTGGAATATTTCTTGTCAAGATATAAATGGACTATGAACTGTATAAACATTGTCATAACAAGTATGTGCTCGGATATTATTACATTGTTGAAGAGTTGAAACAATATATCTGTAACCAAACCAATATCATTGGGCTTTTAACTTTAGTATTCCACTCTCAAAGCCGAACCTTTTTTGCATTGGGCTATTTTAATACAATAGCATTTTTTACGCGTATGTTAGCAAAAAATAGCAGCATGCAATATCCTTTTACAGCGTTATAAATACGAGTTGCAACCTACCTTTGCGTACCCATTTCAACAGACTTTTGTTTATCTAAATTCGTGTTGTGGTTTCAGAAATATTATTGCTGTGTTTCCTGACGGCATAAAGACTGAAAATAATCCTCAAAGAGCGGCTTAAAGCCCACAGTTATGCAACTTAACGATGTCTGAATTTGACCTTTTCCAATTTGCATGTCTACAAAGCCAGATTCTCGTAAATAGTAAAATGACAACCCTGTTCACTTGGTATTTTCATTAAAGAAGCCGTCTCATTAAAGACGTGCCATTCGGCTGAGCCCCTGGTGGCAATTAACGCGGTACAAAACTTTATTCAGTTGTCGCTTCGCCGCGAGCCGTGATGGCTGAGGAAATTATTCTCAGCCAAGCCGCGTACTGCGCGCCATTTGACTAACATCTCGCTTCGCTGTAGCTCTGGTACCTATCACGCTGTACGACTCTTTTACAGTGCTGTTTATGAAGGAAACAGGACATTTAGTTTATTGTCCTCTATTGTTGATGGTCTTGCTGGAGCTTAATGGCTTCTCTGAGATTATTCTTATGAAAACCTACAAGATCTTTAGAATCTATTAACATAATAATACATACAATTTTATTTTGTTATGATGATGTTTCAAATGAAAATAAAAAGTAATAGGTACCTAGCTGTAAATTATAGTAGTCTAGATAAAAATATAATTGAGTTATATATAATACATACGTACGTGCATTAATATTAATGCTAATGGCAGCTAATTTTATTTCAAACATTTGCTTTATGTACAAAGATTTTATGAAATGTAAAAAATAGCAGACTATCGCGTACAAACATTCAAAATAATAATTCTTTACACCAATTATTATTTCATGAGAGTGCTTCAGTCACTTAATCATACAAAATTAAAAGACAAGATACATACCTCACTCCTGCTTGAAATGTTTGAATAAAACAAGTTAATGACATTTACTTTCAACGACCCATAGTCTGCGAAGTCTTATTTCAAATTTAATGAGAATTAACTAAAATAAGAAGCCGATTTATGTCTTTACCTCGTCCGATTTGCAGTATAAAATATCTTTACAAGATTTTTATAAAGATAATTTTTTCGTGAAATCATTGGAAATAGATCTATTACCGAGGATAGAGTAAAATCCATTTAAGTTTTAGATTTATGTTTAGTAAAACTGATTCTGAAAGTGTATTTCAATGAAATAAGACTATTATTTCAAAATTCGATTACACGATTTCCATCAAAATATTATTAATGAAATGAAAACTATGTTAATTGTTAATGTGTAAAAGGTAATTAACATACCTTAATAATGAATATTACTTAATTAATTTAATTTAGTAATCTGTGATAAAAGGCAGCAATTATTTCATCATAATTGCTGCCTTTTATCACAATTTTGATCGACATACAACGTAAAACATTTTCAATTTAGCGCTTCACTGAAGGAACTACCTTGGAAAAATGCAAAGTAGTTTAAAAAGTCCTCAAATTCAAATTTTTAAATACAAAAATCGGGTATAAGACTCGATTAAAGAGTCGACTAAAATATATTAACAAAATAATTAATTGTGTTCTAAAAACGTGTGACAGCTAGCTCATAAAATACGTAATTAACTTAATTTGCTCCGTCTCGCAGAGCTGTTATATTTCATGTATTTATCTGATAGCCCGTCACATTTCGCTTGCAGCTTGATAAAAATAAAATGCCGGTTTATTTTCAACCATGGGCGTAATACGAACAGCACTGTTACATACAACACGATGTATTTACTTTAACGAAAATCTACAACCGTTCTGTGTCATACGAAACGATAATTGAAAAGAATGATGTTGGCAGCAGATATTGTTTTCTCATGAGCAGAATTTCATGAGAAAACTTAATCTTTGTGTGCATTTTATAAAAGTCATTAACGTTGCTAAGCGTCGTAAAGTTTTGTAAGTATTTACTCAAGTTAAAAACAGATTATCAAGTTCTGCCCGATGTCTTACTTAATAAGGCAAGTACGAGTGTCCTAGTAATGATGTTATTGTGCTAGATTTTCCGATTTCTATACTTATGTCCGACCTACGTACGAGTTAGCAGATAGATAGATTATCGTGTTATCTCAATTAGCCTCTAAATGTAACATCAATGTCGTTTATTGTTAGCGACGCAAGTGGGACGGACGTCAAACGCGCACGGTTTTAGATGCGCAATCATTCGTATCGACGTGCTCGCCGTACCTACTAACAACCGCTGAAAAATCTAAATGGATCGCATATTTCACTGTTGGCGTACAGTTTTCTCGTCAACAAAATATTCTTCAAGATTTACAACTAAATGATACTTATTCTGATACAGATAGAAACTAAAGTCGCATTTCCTTCCAAAAACTCAGCGGTGTAGAAATAGACGTCCGCTGTTGCGTGGGCGACCATCACATCTAAATATTATGGATACAAACATTCCAAATTAGCCACAGAGATTAAGTGGAATGTGTACTTTAATAATATATTTTCCTTTAATGCTCTAGCTGTCAACGTGTCGTTTTGTTTACGATAATTATGTAAACACGACGCTCGAAGTATAAATCAACAACATTTCAATTGAAATGTTTTCTACAATGTAAATTGATACACTCAAATATTTACCCACGCTCCTAGACCACAACTGGTACATTTTACGTGGATATCAAACAAATCCCTTCAAACTAGGGCTGCCTATTAATAGATTCCACTATAGTACAATGTTCAAACCTTTTTCATTAGATAATGTTACATGTTTTGAATACAATTATTAAAATTAGAATGAAATTTTACGACGTGAAGCATAAAAGTTTAAATTTTTATAGCATTTACATGATGAAAAGGGCTGGTAGACCAGTGTATATTTAAAGTTTCCCCGGTGGCTATAAAACTGCGCATCTGACGGGCAGATTAGTTTCGGTAACCCTAGCCGGCGTGTCAACTGATAGCCCGGGCTTTGCGGCACACCGAGTGAACGAGCCGAGAATCCGTGCTCACTAATACTAGGGGAACAGAGCGCGCCGAAAGTATGGAGTGCACATCACGAACACACACAGCGGAACAAAGCACAGAATCGATACGGGAGCCGCCACCCCGCGTCCCATCGAGGGGATGAATTTAAATTATTCACAGCGGGTATAACTGCGTGCCGTCTTTAACAAACAAATTACGTATGCGCACCTAATAACGCGATACACGAGGCTCCGGCTTCTGGGCCACCGAGCTTTCAATTATAACTTGGTAGGATAAGCGACGCGGGTTGGATTTGTAATTACCTCCGACCGATGCCTGCTCCGCGCTCGGAATTCACTAATTAGTTCAACTATGTCGTAATTACGAGCTCTGTGAAATCGTAAACGGTATTAAAAGCTTTTAGCTCACTCACTCACACACTATGTTTATTGTTGATTTTTCTTAATTAGTGTTTAAGAGTATAATTTATTAGCAAACTCATAGTCGTGATCATTATGTGTGAAGGATGGTTCAGCTCATTAATTTGATAATGCACGGTAGAAGCAAAGTTCAAGGATAACTAATTGATTTAAATGCTAAGTTAAACGAGCTACTGCTTAATAAAAACGTTTGCGATGATAAATTGCTTTTATCGAGTAATAAAATCTCGATAAAACAAATGTCGTGACAACGTCTGTTCAATAATAATTACTGACAAGTCTGCAGCGATTTTCTCTTTGAACAATATAACAGAATGAAAACATTAATAGGCAATAAAGTCTCTTCAGTCTTCAAACAAAAATTAACGAGACACATTTAAGAAAGCACAATGCGCAATGAAATACCAGACGTAGATTAAAGAAAAGGGAAATGCTCGCTTCAATCCCAATCATCTGCGCTAAACGCCGACACAAAGTGAGAAAGTAGGGAGCGTATAAAACGTCAAAGAGATTGAATATCGATTGTCGAGTCGACAGCAATCTGGAGCCCTCGAGTCGGAGACGAGAGGCGAGAGGAGGCGCGAGGAACGCGGCCGGCGGCGGAGGGAGAGCGGCCACTTCCGACCACCCGTGACAATTTATGTTATTGGCACCGCGTTGTCCGCCGCCGGTGATACCGACCCTCACATGTAATTGTTAGTTGGATACCGCAGGATATTGGGGAATTAAACGAGAGCGGTGATTGATTAACCACCGATAACGATTACGGATATTGCGGCGGCTAAATGAAAAATGAAGGGAGAAAAGGGGCGCCTCGCGCGGTTTAATAAAACAGAATCGGTTTAAAAAACAAACGTTGACACCGAAATGAAAGTGAATCGAAATGTCCGTAATCGGCCCGACCGAACGAAAATAAAACAAAAACACGGCGCGCATGCATGCAGCACTCGCCCGTTTACAGATTAAGCCGAAAAATCAACAAATACTTATTTTAATCCAACCCAACAGCATTCTCGCATTTCCGGCGGCAAAAACTCGCTCACCACGACACATGGCGAGAAAAAAACCCGAGTTATTATCTTAAGTCGAACCCAACAGAAACCATTAGTAAACAACACGGCACAAAAGAGGGCAAAATAGCAGCTTATAAAAAAAGTTACAAAAAAAATCGGCTTTTGATCCCAAGCTCCCCTATATTTTGTTTGTGAAGGTTTTATTAGTCGACGAACTAGTCGAGCGACTCGATTTGTTCGTACAACTCCGAAATCGTGTAGTTTTATTGGGTTCTATCAAATGGTTTTTTCACCGTTTCATTCTGACTGACGCACAGCCACAGATTACAGCGTCAACTGTAACATTTTGAAAGGAATAGACGAAACTGCTGAAAGCTTTGAGTGCACAACTAATATTTGATGTTCATACTAAGCCACTCTCGGCTACATACTTAATTTTTGTAAATAGCAGAGCTTAGGTAGTTTCAAACATAAATTAAAGAAGACAAATACTATGTCGTAATCGCGCACGTTCGGAAACGATGTGTGGTGCGACTAATCTGTCGGTCGTGTCTGTCGCAGTGGAACTCTACAGAACAAAGACACGCGCAGGTAAACGCCAGCTGCGGATTACTGCCGTCACCGACAAAACAATCGACTCGATCCCGGATCCGGTCGACTAAATATGAAACGACTCCACAGTCGACCCAACGCGCTCCTACAACCAGAATACCGTACAAACTAACTTAAATGGGTTTATGACAACTAAGACGGGGGAATTTATTACCCCAGCGAACACAACCTTATGCGTTATTCTAGTGATGACAGATTGAGTTTTGTGTTAATTGAAGCAATAATAGGGGACGTTCGACGCAACTCAATGGCAGCTGTCAATTGGCCAGCAAACATTTCAAGTGGAATAATATTCAGTTACTCAGCCAAATTGCAAAACCGTTAAATAAGTAACTGTAAACATAAACTGCACGCCGAGAACGGAGTGGAGGCGAGCGGAGCGTGAATCGTGATAACTTACAGATCACTGCAATTAATGTTGAATCAATTTGCTTTGCAGAAGCGAATATTTATTATCGTTTCAATTGTTCATGACATAATAAACGAGGACGTAACAAACCGCAGCCGAGTATAATGCGAAGCGGAAATAATAATGGCATTTGTTAGAGTGGAGCGCTGTCGGCGCCGCGGGCCTTACCCGGTGCCCGGCCTCACATCCTAATTACGCCAATAATAATTACACAGTAGCCGCCGGCAGCTGGCAACCACCTCCTCGCAACTGCTGCTGTCTTGATCAACAGCTTAATGAACTTCCAATCCGATACAGAAAAAAACGATTACCTACTTGTATAGTTCACATTCATGTCGGGAACTAATTTAATAATAACATATTTCAACTTTATAAGGACGGTTTATATATAACTCATAAATGAGATCAAAACGATTTACTGGTGTCTAGTAAGAAGTAGATAAAATATAAAGCTTTATAACATTCATAGCTAGCTTTCCATTGCATCCTGCCTGCCGACACGATCACTGTGAACGAGTAAAATAATGATGGTGGTGCGTTTATAGTAATTATTGCGATTCGTTCCGCGGTCCTACGAGGGAGTTATGGCGGGGCCCGATAGCCCATTTATTTTATCGCATCAATCAATTACTCCGTGTATAGGTTATTAAAATTTTAATTCACGGCATGAAGTCACGGAGTTTGGCTGAAGCAATAACGCTTTTTTTTAATGAACGATGGTACGCCCGGGGCAGGTAACGCGATACGTAAGTACGTTCGACGTATCAATAAAGTTGTTGAAGCGCAAAATTCATTGGAATTTATCACTCACGTCAGAGATGGTTCAATTTCGCAGGTCCCACTCGATACATCATGCACTATCGTGAGTAGCTTCTCTTTTGGAAATCTACATTCCGCCCGGCAGATTAATTACACGGCTCTCGGACATTATATCTCGATGTCCTCGATGAATGTCTGGGTTAATAATATGACCGTGGAGATACCAGTTGACGTTAGCGGTACAACTACAACATAAACTTGTGCAATCAGTGGCACAACACAGAAATTGATTTTACAATTGGCGTGACTTGCAGCACAAGCTCCAACATATTTATTTAATGTAAGCGGTAAGCTTGGCAGCCAGTTAGCAGTTAGTTTAGTGAGAACACTGATCAGCCGGCAATCAACATGTAAATTTATTCAGAGCGATCGGTATAATCGAGCGCTGCGGTGCTATTAACCTCATTGGGACGACATATACATGTTAAATATCATGCTCCCCTGGTCACTTTGATAGAAATGATATTAATTTATCACGTCTGCCACGGCTATAAATTAATTCTTCTGATCTTTTTTTACTGTGCGTAATCATAGCTTTTGAAAATTGATATTTATCATCTGCTAGATGGAATAAAATGACACTGAGATATTGATTTATTTGGCTAAGTTATTTCATCTAAGATATCATAAAACGTTAATATATGTGCGGTTTTAAGTCTTTGTCTTAAATTTTCTTTTTAGATTCAAATACTATCTAAAAAATCCATTATAATAACACATGTTCATAAAATATTAACAAAGCTCGTAAAAAATGTATTTAATGAAAATAAGACAATTCTCCAAATAAAATTTAAGAATTGAGATAAAGAATTCGTCAACCATTGCTGCAATAAAAATGAGTTTAACTGAACTACAAATTCTAAATTCTTCTATTCTAAATAGTGTTATTTCAATAAAATATAATTTCGGTATCTATAATGATGCTTCAAATTATTATAATTTGGCCATACATAAATATTAAACACAAAACACTACTGTTATTTGCCATAACATAATTTTGCAAAAGGTGAAAGTAAAAAATTTGAATTGTGAAATCAGGTGTCACTTATAGTCAATTATACCGACGAATATAACACATATATGATATTAGAACACGTTTTTGATGAAAGAATAGATATATTTTTTATGCGTATCATTCTATCTCATTAACCGTTAACAATCAACATGAGCATCAATGGGGGGAAAAAAGCGTCGAAATTCGTTTTGTCAGATTAAAAGGGACATTACTGCAGCGTGCGCGTTTGAACGAATGAATTGAAAATCATTGACTAGGATACTAGGGTATCACCCCTCTGTAGAAGCTTTGGTCACAATAATACGACAGTTTAAGTGCCGCGAGAGCAGACAATGGCCAGGGGCACAGATACTGTAAGCAAATAAAGAGGATTGACTGAACGCACCCGGCTAAACATCACCGAATTAATAATATTATCGTGTGAAACGAATTGAGAATATCTGCAGCAATTACTGAAGCTTTTCATTTTGCTGTATAATATGAGTTGAGAGGCTTGAGAGTCATAGTAAACATTGTTACACCAAAAACATTTCGAAGATTTTAAAATGGATTCCTTGTTCGCAAGACTCCAAAAGTAATTCGAAGCGCCTTTAATATTTTGCTACGTTTATACTTTACGCTATCACATTTTAATAAGACTAAGTGGATTAAATCTTTGAACATTGTTAAACTAAGAGTAAAGACTTCAAAATTGATATCTCGTCTTTAATTATCACGCTCACAAACTTTCCCAGTTAGGGGGCGAACGTTAAATTGATTCCACAAGCACTTTAGAAATTTTTAGAGCCCCCGACAGTGATTAATGAATGGAATTTGGGAGACTGCGATGTGTTCGCAACCCTCCAGCGAATAATAACAAGAAAAGCAAAAGGGAGCGAGTCCCTTCATCTTAGATTCACCCTACTATACATTTATGTGGCGCAGTAATCTTACTTGTGCTATAAAATATTGCGGACGCGGTATTGCTCAAGCAGCTGTCGTTGATAAAACTTTAATGTAACAAACTAACCATAATTTGATGTGGTTGAGCGTGATGAGTTCATACGAGACGCGGTTTGCATAAACCTTTGGCAATAGCTCGTAGTCACGTCGCCATGATTAATGATGCGTGTCGTGCATTCGCTTAAGCATTGTGAAAGATGTTCATTGCATGCAGGTGCACAAGCCAGCGAGGATTCTTCACTGGAGGTATTTTATTAACGGAGTAACTTAACTATTTTATAGGAGGCAGGGAAAGCGGCCGGTGATTACGGAGAGTTAACGAGCCGATCCCCATTACTTATACCGTTCTCTATGTGTACCGCGCATGACAACTTGCAACAACATTAAATTCTCAATATACGGGCTGAGACCAGCTTCGCATTTGTATGTGATCACTTTCTAGTCACGTACTCTCAATTATTCATTTCGATGAAGAAAATGGAAATGCCGAGGGGAATCTTTAATCAGATTGAACGTTAACAGTTAACAAGTTCTATTTAAGTAACAAATCTTGAATGTAGATCAAATTATAGAACAATGCTCGACTGTGAATTCAAGTGTTGGTAGCTTTGTACTGTATAATTTGGCTTCAGCAATTCTGCATCGAAGATACACAGCCTTATTTGCCACGGAGGCCACAATCGCATTAATTTGTGGAGTGCAGCGGGTATTGTGACGTCGCGGGGGAGGTGAGCGGCGCGCGGGGCCCGGGGAGGGCCCGCTGGGGTGATTTAATGAACCGATGCGGCAGGCGACAGCCCCGGATTACACCCCACGACCGTTTGCACTCAATCAAGCTCGCAAACAGCCCTAAGCCTGGACAATTAAATACACTGTTCCGAAACAATCGGATACACACGCGATAAGAGCAATCGGACGATTAGCGCACGATTATTGTTATCAGTGGCGATTGGGTGATCGATAGATTGCAACCAGTCACTCCACTTCTCTATTATGATGATGCTCTTATCATTCAACGTCGTTGAATCCATTGGGTAAAAACTTTGCGATGGATAAGGTCGAAAGTCATGAAATACAAAAAATTATTACCAATTCTGATCTTCAAAGCGTTCAAGTCTATGATATTTATCCAGAACCACTAATCTTCCACAATTTTTTCTCAACAAGCAGTGGTCCGATTCGATTTGTAATTTCTCATTGTATTAAGAAGCAAAGCATTCTGAAAAGATGTTCACGAACCGATATGGCTGGAAGACTCGGCAAGCTAAAGACGTACTGACAATGTCTGTAGAAGGATTACTTGAACCAACTACTTGAAGTCGAAATAAATGCTTAGACTTGGTTCGGCGGCGAGGAGAGATATGATACGAGTATGAGGAGGATAGAAACAACCAATAGACACAGGGTTTGTGTTACTTGCTTCAAGGCTTCAAGGTAAACCTAAAAATATAAGCTATTCGTTGTTTGCGACCATATTTCCTCTCCTTTCCGTTTTGGTGAAACCCGAGACTTAGTGGGTCCCTTTTAGATAAGCATAGGATATAGGTAGATAAGCATTTCTAGTTGAAAATCAGCATTAATCACACACGATGCTGAACTGGATATTACGTATGTTTGCCAGTCACAACGAATTGAGTCACTCATCAATATTTTTTTTACTTTAGACGAAATGGGTAGTTTAACTTAGTCTCTAGGGGAGGACCCAGTTGCTACTGATCAGATCACTATCGAGTCTTTTTCTTAGGGCATTTGAGAAGCAGTAACGGATTCTGATTCTGACACGTTGTGGGAAAAATCATCCAATGACAACCCCCGCTCTTGGGCGGAGCGGAAGTTAGTGTCAGACTCTTACTGACTAAAAGCCCACCCCGTTCCTTCGTGCGTACCGGGACCGAGTTTCCCTTTCGGATAACCCTGGCCCCAGTAGGCTTCAATGCACGCCGTCGACGACTTGGGCTCAGTCCGGACAGTTACCGGACGGTCGGACAGCAAGCTACCCATTGCCTGCCGTCCGCAAGCCCATGCCTACGGTAGCCGGATACATTTTTCAACTTCAAATTCTCAATTCAGAAAGTTAAGGGGATAAGGTGCGCATGAGCAACTGATTCCGGTCAAACAAATTAAAAGTTTCGATTGACTTGTCTTAGCTACCGACGTCATGCTCTATGACCATGACCATGTTTTATTTACGTCATAGACTGGCCGTGACCATAGCTTGAGCTAATCAATCTATTTCATATCAATTAAAAGTTCAATAAGTACCTTATTTGATTCTGTTTTTTGTTTCTTGGCTGGTGGCTGCAAACTGTGCGTTTCTTGCCGTGAGTCGTCAGGTTCAGGTTTTGAAGGTGTGGAGGGAGCATGCGTCGCATGCGAGGTGTGGTGCGCGTGCTGCGTTAGCGGCGCAGGCGCAGGCGCCGGCGCCGGCGGAGGTGCGGGCGCGGGTGCCGTGGGCGCAGGCGGCGTCGGCGCGGGGGGCTTATTGTCTACAAGTCGCGGCGCGGGCGCGGGCCGCGGCTCCGGCTTGCTGGCGGGCGCGGCGTGCGGCGCATGAGGAGCGTGCGGCGCGTGCGGCGCGGGCGCAGGGGGCGCGGCGGCGTGCGGCGGCGGCGGCGCGGGCGGGCCGGGCGCGTTTGGCGGCGGCGGCACGCGGGCCACGCCGTTGACGTCGTGCGGCGGGTGCGGGTGGTGGTGCTTGTCGCGCGCCTTGTCTCTGCGGTGCCCCCCGGAGCCACGCTTGGCGGCAGCGGGCGGCGCGGCCTGCGCGGGCACCGACGCCTTAGGTTCGCCGTTCATCTCGTTCGACTTGACGATCTCGTGCTTGGCTTCTGAGCTCTTGGTGCCAGGCTTAGTGCGCTTGATCTTCATCTTGAGCGCGGTGCGCTGTGCGTCGGGTTCGGCGCGCGCCGCCATGCCGCCCGCCTCGTCTGTCTTCTCTATGTCGGCATCGAGGTCTATGATGAGGTCGCCGATGCCGATGTCCCACTCGTTGTCATCGTACTCGAAGTTGGCGGGGTGCGCGTGGGGCGCGGGGCGAGCTCCGCCGGCCGGCGCGCCCTCCCTCATTGGCGCCGCCATGCGCGCCGGCTGCCCGCGCCCGCCCCCCGCTGCCCCGCGCTACCACACACCATTGTAGCCCTGGAACAATATCATCATCTCATCCACTCTTCGGCAACAAGTAACATAACATAGAAACAACCCGAGCGACCTTATTCAGGAAATAAGTGATTTTTTCCCCGATCAGTAAAACATCTACGTCAATAAAGTACATAATATAGATACAATAATAAAGACCACACCTTAACTAATTAAGAAAAAACCAAGGTAATTTTGATTCCGAGAAATCTAACTAAAGTCATGATCCTATGATTCGCAAAATGGAGACAGATAAACGATAGATCAAAGCATCAAATCGACAACTAATTAAATTCTATAGACGTATATAGACTCACATCGGAGGCTGCGATGGAAGATGAAATTTAAATAACAGCATGGCTAGCTCACCGGGCCTGGAGCTATAAAAATTAATACAGCGCCGTAAAAACCACTTAAATGAACATGTCCATTTAAAATTATTCCTTTATAGAAATTTCATATCGTACGAAGTTATAACCAATTCAAAGGGGCAATAATCGTAAAATAGTCATAAAACAGCGTAGATAAGCCCGGTTACTCTCACAAAGCGTAACATAAACCCGGACTAGGTGCGTACTTAGTGCCACAGCTATGCGTATTTATTGCAATTTACAACTGTGAGCTTTAGATTAATAGAAGATGCAAACTGCCACGGGATTAACGTTTGCACCACGCTTATGACTAAAACATTTCAAATTTACGCAAAGCCCTGCTGCTTAAACTCACTAGTTTACGACGAGAATTTTAAAAGCGAAACAAAATGTACGTTTCGTGCCAGCGTGCCATTTAGAAATCCATTATCGTGTTATCTATAGAACTGGGACTGTTTTGTTTTATCACACACCCTTCCAACACCCAAACTCAAATTTTATGGTGCGCCATGTCAAATATACGAAACGACGTAGACCATAACTACGTACAATTTATGTGATGAACAACGAGGCGACGACATTAACTAAATGTCTTCTTTAGTTAAACAATAATTTAGCCATACATCGTGTATTCCCCCTTCACAATTAATTTGATCGATAAATCTTCAATTTAACTGTTCTCTTGCTGATCGCTACTATTCAGTAAAGCGGTCTTTGATAATTGCAATAAATTAAGATATCCACATAAACAACATCTTTGATTAACTGTTTACATTAATGTGAGGCAAATAATTTAAATAGCTTTAAACATGGATCGCTTTATGTCTGAATGGAGCAGTTTCTAATTTAATAGCAAAACAGCGCAACAGGGATAATATAGTCAGGGTTGACGATTTTATCGAGTATACCTGAACTAGATTTGTAAGATGAAACGCTGACGGATTTTGGTATACTTAACCCAATTCTATATGTATACAACAACTGACGAGCAACTGTCGATGTAAAATTCTTTAGATTCAACAACATGAATGGCAAGTATAAAACAATTCAAATCGATAAACTGTCCCTATAAACTGTTATTCACTTATCCACTACAATATCATAACCTAAATTCGTAAGAAAACTTCGAATAAGAAGTAAGTACAGAAAACATACGAGATTTCTTTCCTAACATTTTTTCTCAACGGTATCGCTATGTCCCCAAGCACTTTTCGAAACTTCTAAGTAGTGTGGAAAACTTTGTATACGGCAGGCAACCCTACATAGAGCGGGCAGTTTATAGCGATGGCGACGATGCCGGCTTTACTGCGCCCTTTTGATAACTCCTCGTAACTTTTTTATGACGCGCGTGCTTATACGAGCCTGGTACAAACGCTTCAGCATTTACTCGAGAAGTACTTTACTGTACATGAAAAACATGCTTAGAAATATCCTGGCATTTTGTTTCAAAAACCTGTCAGTTACGTTTAATGAGGCACTTAAAGCTCTTTCAATTTTAAGACTACAATATCTTAGAATATATGTTTTAAAACCTCACTATTGCCATTTAAATCCCTATTATACATTGTAAAATAAAAGAGGCAAAAGTTCTTTGTCTACACGGCAAAAGCTCAATGACTCACGTAGCCCAGCGGCATTGGATGCCAATTGTAGAATCGTTGTCAATTTAACTCCTAATATTATAGGACAATAATTTATAGTAGACACAGCCAGTGGCTTCAAGCAAGTTTAAATTAGTTGGAGAGGTTAGCAAGAATATTAGTTACGAGACCCTAATTCACCTCTTTCGAGTTACGACGTCCGCGGGGAGTAATGGGGCAAACTCTGATTTAAGATCTTGTGATTTACTGTGGGTTTCCCGAACAAAGTCCATGTCCATACACAACAAATACAAGTTCCGTACATAGACGACGTCTTTATTTCGTGTATCTCGAAAATAAAACTGGTACGTGAACCTAAGGTGTGCTTCACAGAATTCGCAGTTGTTTGTTACTCAGTATTATGTTTTCATTAACACATTAACTATGCGAAGTACCTGGGCGTTCAGCAAAAAAGGTTTATCGTCATCTTCACATTTCTCAGTACCAATACTTCTCATCCCCTTTTCAACATTAAAAACACATTGAATGTAGAAATAAGCAGTTTAATCGTTACTAACTCATTTAAAACACGTTTTTAAAGGGTAAGCACCGGCCATAAGACATTACAGTGAAACAAATTGTGTAGCAAGTAACTCTTGCAATTTACTTAATATTCGAACCAATTACACTGGCACTTAATTAGCGGTTCCAGACGTGAACTTTTAATACATATTTGTCCTTCTTGGAATTAAAATAAGGACTCTTGTGTACTTGTATGACCGTTTTAATGGATAAAGAGTGTTGTCTTACACATTAAATGTGTAGTATGTAGGCTAGTTCATAGAACTGGAAACGTGAGAGAGGTGTGTGGATTTTGACATCTCATAAGATAAAAGTTGTTGAAAATAGAACTGACATTTAAACAGGACATTTTAACGTACAAATAAAGTACGGTCAAATTAAAATTTTACAAGCATGGACCGCTATTTTTGTCGTATTTCCTTCCAATTATAGCACTTTTAAGATTCCAGTCGCAGAGGGGATTCTCGACAAGTTTCCCCTCGTTCATAAGCGTTGAAAAGAGCTCGATTCGTGGGGAAATTTGAACCCCGCATACCTTCCGAGGAACGTACCGCCAGCTATATTGTGCGATGGGGTTGAATCAAGAATTTGACGATCCAAATTGAATACAAATAATCCGCTTACGCTTTCGTTTATGGTTATTATGATTTCGAACAAAAATATATCTTTTTATTAATCTATTTTCAACGAGATCTTATTTATTTTGATCATAAATCTGCTTGTAGAAAGATGTGATATACAGGGCCTTGAAAAGCCCAGTTTCAAAGTTATAACCTTAAAATAATAAACGCGGACTAGTTTCAATTCAAATATAGATTTTGAATGCTTTATAACGGAATATAAATTGGTTTTAATAGATCTAGTCTGATATGAAACCTGTCAGAGCGCTATTCTTTAATGGCTAATAAAAAAATTGAAACGTACCTTTTGATATTGAATAACAGCGTTATTAATCAACACCGAATGCTATTCATATTTTCTGATTATGGTTAACAAAACGCTGATATATTGTTATAACTTCTTGCATTAATTGTAATGAAATGGATTCTTTTAAAAGACGAAATGAATTAGTTATTTATTTCTTTTCGAATATGATTGCATGAAACTTTTGTATCGTCAAATGCATTTGGGAATTGGCTATAAACCTAAAGTAAATTAATATAAGTAGGTAGTAGTTCTGTTTTCTCTGTTCTGTTCTTCTGTTTAATGACATATTTATTGGATTTTTTTTATTAATTTTACCTACTGCTACATTTACGTTTTGTAACTGAATTATTAATTAACTAGCATCTGCCAGCGGTTTCACCCGCTTGAAAGTAGAAAAATATAGTATAGCCATGTCACTCAATTATAAAGGATCATTCTGCTGGTAACGATTTTTTTTAAATCGGTCCAGTAGTTTTCTTTTAATTTATTCTGACGTTTTATAAGTGCCCATGTAGGCCTATGTGAAATAAAAAACTTTTGACTTTCGACTTTATTCATTACATACAAAAATCCAAATCTAAAAGTACACATGATACCTACAAAAAAAAAAAACACGTAACCCCACATTTATTTTAAGATGAGTTGGGAAACTAAATTAATTGACTTAAGTTTTATTATTATTTTTAGCAAAAAGTCTTGACCTTTCCGCTGATTAAATATGAAAACAAGTTAAGCAAGTAAACAAGTGTTAAACATGAAACTATCATGAAGGAGAAACTACTACAATAAAATAAAGTAGTTGCTTATCTTTATTAACAGCTTTGTATTGTTTAATTAGGCACTTAGCTGCCAATTATACATTAATTGACAATTGGAATATTAATTAATTAAACAATTAAAAAGATAAGTAATTTTGCTCAAGTACCAGGGTTTCATAGTGTAGTAGAAGTGTCTGTTGAAAATGGAACACGGTCCTTAGTACCCGGTTGAATTAAGAATTTGAAGTTGAAAACTTTAAAACGTCAAACTTGTGTTTAAGTTAGAAAAGTTTTTAATTTCAGAAACCGAGAGTCAAAGCTCTAGTTAGAACTACACCCGGTTTCAATAAAAAAATATACCTATTTAAATGTAGGATAGGAACCAGAACGGGAGACAGTCATCGAAAAGCTAATAATGCTTTAGTTAGTCATTATATCAGGGAACCAGTCTCGAAGTAGTAAAATTAAAACGTTATACCAAACAATTGTCGACACAACCAACTCGATCAAGTACCTATTTGTTTTGTAAAGAGTTAAATTAAACTTTATCCATGAAACCAATGTAGCACAGATGGTGGTTTTATTTAAAGGAGATGCCTTTGAATTAAAAGCATTTGTTCCTGTCTGATTGCTCACACTTTGCCTAGGTGAGCAGATCTACAATAGATTTCTAAAATAGCAAGACTAAACAAGAATAATAACGGTAAACAAATAAAATTAAAAAGTGTTGAACTGAAAGAATTTCAAACAATAATCACTCTGTAACGGATTAGATTTCATAAATAAACCTATTTCAGTAATACATTTTTATACGTCAATTTAAATAGCGAGAATGTTTTTAAAGAAAAGAGACGGATTACTCAGTGGTAGATAAATCGCGACGGATTCCATTATACTCCAGCCGTATGTTTGTCAATAGGGCGGCTGATTGGGAGCTCCTCGACGCGCTGCGAGCCTGGTACGCGCGGGTGATTTACCGACCCGCCGCGCTACTTGGCGCGCTGCCCGAACATCGAACCCGGACCAGAGGTGCACTTTACCCGGAGAAAAATTGCTTGTTTGGCGGAAATACGCTGCAATATACTCGACATTAGTTTATTTGTGTTGAAATCAAAAATGTTAGCAGTCAAAAGAGTTACGCTTTTTCCTTGTTACCCGTGAAATATAGCCGGGGAAATACATACGCGTACCAAAGATTCAATTTGTGGAAAATGAATGAATAAAAAGGTTTCAAGTTTCCAACAATAAAGGCCAGTCAGAAGCAATAATGTGTGTGACTGTCAAAACGTCAAGTTCACAACCATTTAGAAGTTTTATTTAAGAATATTCAGTTTCTATTTATCTTAAACATTCAAGTCTTATTTCGCTCAAACCTACAGAAAAGTTGAGTCGAATATCAATAAAAATACGTCATGACGAGGAAGAATTTGACCATAGATTGATTTACCAGGACTTGTTCTTACCACTTGGTTATTAATTAAAGTAATAGGTGACTACAGACCTAGTTACCAGTAACATTAATCTAACATGCAAATAAGTAATTTGTAGCTTGAATTTAATCTACATTCATGAATAATAACACACCGCTTGATCATAATTACCTTTTAGCTTATAGATTAAAGATGTAAATTCGCCACTGGAATAATATCATTGGCGCTAATGTACCTCGATGAGTTATTACTTTATTATCTATGCTTGCTATTAACTGCAAATAATTGGTATACAATTTACGAAACTATAAACATAAAATCTCGTGTCATAAGTCCATTTACAGAAGACAAGGGCAACATTGTTGCACAAATAAAATAAAACCGAAGGGAATATAAATGTCGCATTAAAGTATCGTAACTTTGAAGTCTTGAAAAATAATGGAAAAATATTACATTCATATTACACCAAACACTCCTAGTGAAACTTATAAATTGCTATTTTATTATTAGTGGAACATAAACACGGTTATTGCTTATTGCTGCAAAATGCCAATTTTATAATATTACGAAGGAGGCATTTCTTGAAGGAACAAAATGAGTAGATGATTTCTTGGCAACGAACTCTATGTTCATTCACCGAATTAATAATCATAAATCTATGCGACAAAATGGAGTACCTTTAGATGTTATAAATTTAAAAGTGACAGCAGAAGCTTCCCCAGTGTTGCCACATGACGTGAAATAACAGAACTCGAGTTAATCCGACATGAATCACGATGTGTAACGTTAATGTCGTTCAAGTAGGGTTACCCCGACCCACAAATCACGTTTCAGAACAACAGAAGTCGATCGCCAAGATTCCACTTCGGCAAGTTTGGCACCAAATGTGACTGAAAATCCGAACGAAAACATGAGTGGTGCCGTCACAGATGTTTTCTTTCGAATTTTCTGTTACAATTTTATTCAACAGAACAAATCTACCTCCATTCTGTCTAAACTTGTTTTCTATTTTTTAATGTTCTTTTTCAGTTTCGAGCGCTCTACAAAGTACAGTTACAATGGAACTAGAAAAAAACTGCCTAGAATTCTGTAAAAAGTTAAATGAACTGCGAGGTAATCCGTAAAATTAGTTTTACTCCGATCAAGCTCTGAGTTATTCTAGCACCTAGCACTATGATTATTATTATCGTTACTATAGAATTCCGCTTTCAGTGAAGCTCGAAGCGAATAGTAAAATATCTACTGTTTCAGCGCCTGATTTCAGGAATAAAATACCGAACCTTTTAAAAAAAAGAGACTGGTGTAAATAAAATTAAATCTCTCGAAAGATCGTTCAACATTAATTTGTAGGCTTCGGTCGAAATTTCCAAGAAGGTTTAGCAGCCCTAACACCTAGAGATAATCTCACGAGTAAGCCTTAATGGCGTAACTATTCGTATACAGTAAAATTGTTGCGCGTCTAAATTGCAGTGGTTTATACGAAGTAATAATGAGTGGCGGTAATGGCCCCCTGTGCATCATCGTGTTAAGCATTTTGAGAGGTAATGATATTATTAAAGTACTCCTACAGCGTCATGTTGCCCGCGTGTTCTGCACATTTGATAGAACACGACACAGCTTGAAATAATTTACTGAACGAAGATCAAAAATAAAAACTAGACGATCCAATTTATTATCATTGCCTTGGAATCATTTTCGAAACAAAAACATTTATCATTTAAATTCAATGAATAACTGAATTTTAAATCTATTTGGCGATGCATTGAAAGCCGATGAGCTAACTAACAATATTCACATCTATAGTCGCTAAACGTTCTAAGAATACACCTGTAGTATTTAATTTATAAAGACAAGGTATTCAATTTGTCCATCTGACTATAAATAATGAATTTATAATTAGTATTTCGTTTAGACTCGATTATCTCATGACAGCGTTGGGCATGACATCATTATTCTGATCTACAAAATTAAAGGCTACGTCATTACACTGTACCAATATCTTACGGACACTAACAATAGCAAACCGGAAAAGGAATAACTTTCTAATGGCGGCAATTAAAGAAATATCTTTCGGCCATTCAACAAAAACCGTGTTTACAAAATAAATCTTGAACTATGCCAAAAGCTAAAATTAGAGATATATAAAAATAACACAATCGGCTATTAGATTACGTACAATGTTACCAGTTACATAAATAAACACGCTTTCTAAGTCAGATTACAGGTTTCAAGGAAAAAAAATGTCTTCAACTGCGATCATTAAACATACCCGTTGATATACGTGCTAATTATGTTTTCCTGTTAGCTCTGTAATTGAAACGTGGTTTTTGCACTTCTATTATATTTACAGCGTTATTATTTTAACCACATATTTAATTAAAGATCTTTTATCGTCAAATATTTGACAGTTTGGTTGAGCAAGGCCGTTCTTCACAAAGTAAAGGCAATCAACTATTCTCGTAAAGAATTTGGATGTCAAGATCTTTTGTTTGCCAATTTTTATGACAGCGCGTGAGAAAAATGTTGCCAGGTGATATATTATAGTCTGTCATTGTCACTTCAAATCATCTCACTATTTTTTACAAGATGAATATTTCTAGGTGGACATATTTATTATTTTTAATCACTACACGATTGGAAATGTTACAAAAAAAAAACGTCTCTGAGAGGGTTTCTGAATTGAGTATTTTGAGTCTCGAACGTCTCAAACCCCACTTTAACACTTTGACAGGATTTCGGGTTGAAGTAGTGTTTAAGAAATACTCAACTTCAAATGCTTAAATGAGAAATGGTTACTGGTGTTACTTTTGCAAAATTTAAGAACCACTTAGACTATGACGATAGAAAAAATGACTACGTATAATATATAACAGACAAGTCAATGAGCTGGACTTCAAATTTTAACTAGAATAAAGTACGTATCGCCTTCGTTGGTATGGTTGGGTTGAACACGTCCAAAGACGTAATGAACACCACGTAGTCGTAGTTCAAATTGCTTTACTTCTACAAGAGGTAGAGGCCGTCAACCTCCGACCCGGTGGTCAAATATAGTGAGGGATGTCAAATAAGCGCAATTACCGAAATTATTAATCCAAGACGGAGCCTTTTGGCGCAGGAAAGTGAGGAGACCAGACCTTAAACATTGAGACCAGAAAAGGAAGAAGAAGTTTGTAATCTTGTGTACATTCATCATCATCAGCCTTTTTAATGTTCCCACTGCTGGGACTCAGGCCTCTTCTCTAGGAGAAGGAATGGACCGTAATCCACCACGCGGGCCTAGTGCGGGTTGGTGATTGTCGCATGTCTTCGAATTTTTGGTTCTAGGACGTGCCGGTTTCCTCACGATGTTTTCCTTCGCCGTTTTGAGATCAGTGGTTATGAAATAAATAACACAAAGTAATGCGCCTGGCTGGGTTCGAAACCGCGACCTACAACTCCTAAGTCAGGGCTATTACCACTCGGTCACCACTGCTCTCTCATACATTACTCTCTCTATACTTCTTTCTATCTCACTCAAGCATCGTCACGTCTCGTATAACACTGGCAATAAAGACTGCAAACTACAACGACTAGTATCTCTTTGAATGTCGTAATTAGAGACACAATAGAAAGACAATTACCTTATGTCGGACAGTGTATCACCACATACTCCACGGCTCACAGAAAACATAAAATCGCCTATAACTTAATTGAGTAATATTTATTTATTACTGTTTTATAGTATTTATTACAGTTTATAATTACGCAGGTTTTTTTGCATGGACATTTTTATGACCGGGTTAATTGATTCGGCATTCACGTTGAGGCAATTAAAGGATGTTTTCTTCTATTTTATTTAATATTCTGCCTGTAACGTATGTCTGTGAGAACTGAGCGTATTAAAAAAAAACATGAAATACAATTTCATGATCGTTTTTGATCCATTTATGTATTAATTAAAAGGATAAAGTTTGGATTATGTGTGCCCACGTGAAGAGGGAGATAAACTATCAGAAGGAAATACAACACGTGGTTCTATTGTGTACTTAAAGTTACGAGTACTTAATAAAAAAAACGTGTTTGTTCTTATCACGTTATCACATCATTATTTACTAAAAGTACTTAACACACAACAAAACAAACAGAGTGACACGACTCAGATTACAAAATGAACGATGAGCACATAATCCTAACATAAGCACCTCAGGATTATCAGACATATTGAAAAGACTATTCATATAATGTTTTTTATACAGAAAGCATTCGAATCTAAAAGGTGTGAGTAATAAATTATACCTATCCCTTTCATTTCACACTCTTTTCACGAAAATAAAAAGAGAAAGGGCTAAGAGATAACGCCCTCAGGCTTCTTGACTATTTTCTTTAAAAAGGTGAACGTAAATTGATTCTGATGGATTGGATCCGTCACCTTGTAAGCCGATGCTAATAATAAGTCACACATTCTAAGAACCAAAATATAAACGCGCTTAACAACTTTTAAAATATCGCCTTAACGTCAGATATTAGACAGCTCTTAATCTCATTATTAATAACGCTCATATTTAACTGAAAATATAACTGTCAACCGTTATTTCAAATACTAACGATAATAGCCTACAGGAAAATATTGAAATAATAATAAGCTGAATGGAATACGATAATAGAAACAAAAAATAACGGTAACCTTGCGACGTTGTATGTAAGCTATAATAGTAGAGATAACGGTTACTACAATGGAAAAAAGTTGAAATAAAACGAGTTATTACTTTATGACAAGTGAATAGGATTATAAATCATTGCTTCATCGACTTATTCCCACCATATTATAGTGAGCTTAACTGTACCCAGAAGCCGCGGAGACACCGCTAATGTTCTATTGTGATTTAGAAGATATTTATGAACGATCAAATCGGTTAATACCACTACCGAGCCCATTCGATTTATAATCAAATCCATTAACCAATAATTGATTAAAGCACTCATAAAATTTGATATCTCTCGAGCTTGAATTTTCGCTTGATTATTCCTAAATATTTTAATTCGTGCACGAGATTCGGAACCACCAAGAGAACATAAATCGTTGGCGTGTAGCATTTTTTTGGCCGAGTCGATTAGATCAGTCGAGTGGCTCAACTCGAATGGTTCTCAATAAATTCTCTTTAGAATAGATATAGCGAATCGCTTTAGTAAGGGTATGTTGTGCGAGCGAAGGTTATCTCAAGTTTACGGACAAATAAGAAAAACGTTTTGTACTACAATTTCCCTTGAGAAACTATTACCTACATTAGTCGGTCTTACACGTGTTCAAGCTCTTAAAGTTGAAATTCGAAAAGTTAATGGAACACTTATTGTTTTGTCAAATATGCTGTTTATGTTTTCAGCTTTTACATAAAATATGTACATTAAGAGGTTCAACGACGCAATTTGAGTGTATTTATAGTAATAATTACCATATTTTGCAAACAACTTTGTGTGAAGTGAAAGATACATACTAAAATTGTAGGAAACTGAGGAGTTCGCGACACGAAGCAGTTGTCTAGTGTAATTTGAGAGGCATTCCCAGCTACCAGTGCATTCACAATGAATACACGATTCTGTTACGTAGCTCCACTGTACCGCCATTACTGGAACGGAATATTTCCGTCTGCAAAACGAATTTTGATGAATTCGCTTGCGGTAACCGACAATCAGTCTATTAGTAATACTTGTCATGCTTACTTTAATTCATTAAACCCCAAGCGAACGCCGGCGTTCGCGCACCTATTGTCTTTCAATTGTGTCTGTCATTATCACGATTGACAGGTTAATGCTAATTTATTTTTATTATTTTTTATGCGTAATCGCGTCTTTTTATTTTCGCAAGCAAGTTAAGTGGCACAAGAACACAATGAACTCAGAATGAATGTGAACGTAGCATGAAACTCATGAAAGAATGCCTGCTCACGTATTTTTAAAAGTATGTGACTAGGTACTTAGATAAGTGCGCAACTACTTATAATCACCAATATTTATTCGAATCAAGATTTTGTTGGTTTTAGTATTCCTATTTGGTAAGTAAATCTTTATCTATAGCTAGATTCTGCCAGCGGCTTCGCTCGCGCGAAAGTCTATTTCTGGAGCCCTATTTTATCCCCATAAGGGGTACATTTTGGAAATTCCTCTCTTAGGTACTGCTCGCCTGCGTCATAAAAGGAAACCTGGTACATTTCACGCTCCTAGTCCCAGTAGTCAGTCAGTCAATTTCAACTTATATTATAGAGGAGGGGAGTCTCTTCTTTGTCCAACCCTCTCCAGGCTGGGGTCGATTCGCCTTGTACGTTTGCATCAGAGAGCTCAATTCTTCTAGCTTGTCTGTGCACTCTGACTCGCTTGCTGAATTTCTTTTTGCATATTTTGACCACCAGGTGGCGTGTGGTCACGGATATAGACCTTTATCTATATCTATGTCGTGGCCAGATCTTAGTATTGATCAATTCATGCATGATGTGGCCAACTAGAACTGACCAGATCGTTCAAATCGTAACATTTGATAGTGTGTCAATCTGGCTTTACTTGGCCATATCATGAAGTGGCCAATTTCTAAGATATGGCCACGACAATAATAATATTATGAATACATATAGGTAGCTTTCATACACACAAATAAAGTCTTTAACTTTATTTGTGTGTATGAAAGCTCTTTAATCTCAGTAATACTGGTTCGAAATAAAAAAAAAAATGTGTTGGATCGATACGACCTATTTATCGATAGGCTATAATCATCACGTAACGAATAGGAGCAGATAACCATAGACGCCGGTAAAACCGTGGGAGACGACTAGATTTGAAACTTAAAAAAAAAAACTAGTTTTTAAATAAACAACGGCAGCAGATTTTCAATAAATGCTTGGTTGGTTGGTAATCAGCATTGGTGCTAGGTATACCTATACAGTAAGTATCGACTCAATTATAATTTAATATCTTGAATCCCCGTAAAAGGCATGTGTCAGCTTCTTATTTTTCCACTTTAACACATGTTTACCTGTAGGTAAGTATACACATATTTCACTTCAAGTATACAACATAATTTTACATCGTTGTGTGATGTGTCGAACGCACGTTCAGTTACTGTATAAATATTTAGTTTTGTTGTAAAAAGTGGGCAAGTGCGAGTCGGACTCGCGCACGAAGAGTTCCGTACTGTCCTCAGGAAAATTGGGCAAAAAAAAATCGCGTTTGTTGTATATTAGCCCTCCTTAAATATTTATTGTTGTTATAGCGGCAACAGAAATTCATTAGTTTGTGAAAACTTCAACGGTCTAGCTATCGCGGTTCTTGAGTAACAGCCTAGGCGGACGGACAGACAGCGAAGTCTTAGTAGGTAATAGGGTCCCGTTTTTACCCTTTGGGTACGGAACCCTAAAAACCACTTGTCGAGTCGCACTCGCACAAGAAAGGTTCGGCAACATGAACCGATAAAATTAATTTTCTTATACCTAGAATACCTACTCTTTTATCTGTTACATTATTTTATTATTCTGACTTGTTGACATAGCGACAATAGACACACTGTGAAAGTTTCAAGTCTCTCTACTACGGTTCGTTAGGTACATCTGACTGACAGACAGACATATCTACATGCATACAGACAGACAGACGGAGGGACAGATGGACAGTGAAGGATTAGTGACCAACGCGCAACGGAACCGTAATAATGGGCTTGCGTGCTCAGGGAACCATTGAATAAGTTTTTGTTTCAAGGCTGCGGCTGGTGACCGAAAATAATAGGTAGCGAACTTTTACAAAGCATCTTGAATTCTTGATCAATAAGCAGATTTCAAATTACCTATAAAGTTCATTACATAAATTCTATTAATTAAATGACATCTCACAGTAAAACAAAATAAAACCAAATTAAAAAATAAATCGAATTCAAAATAAATTCATTTAAAAGTTATACGAATTGGACAGCTTGTAAAAGTTGAGACACCATAAAAATGCTAATCTAATTAAAATTATCAATAAGTCGATGAATATTAAAAACAAATTAATTAATCTGTCTTCAAACAAGGTCTATTAGACTTAATATGTTCGAAGTTTTCGCAAGGCAATAAAAGAAATCCTAATCGGAACAAATTGCCGTCAGCCACAGATTAAAAAAGTTGTCGGACCAACAAGTCTTATTAAGAGCAATTTAGGTGTCTATGCGCTATGGGGTCCTGGTACTTTTCCTTTTCAATAAGCCATACTGCCCTTTCATGTCTGCATACACTAAACCATTATGGGTTCCGACCCTCCTTGATGTCTCAAAATAAACAAAAGGGTCGATTCATCCGTTTGTTGACGTTCCGGCGACGAAGTTTTTATAAGTAAGCTTTTTACGCGCAAGTTTTATTAGCTCCCGGGTTTTAAAACACCTACCGGGGACATTGTCAAATATTTGTATTGTCATGTGTTTTTTTTTATACGTGAATGTCTTAATTTCGTTGTCGAGTCACATAAATGTAGGTAAACTTTAACAGAATTTATGCTAATATTAAAAAAAAACCGGCCAAGTGCGAGTCGGACTCGCCCATGAAGGGTTCGGTAGCAGCAAGTAACATAATATAAAAGTTCTTGTAATGTGTTGTAACTTTGATCGATGTTTTAATAATAGTGCATTTTTTTCGGTTTATGACGCATTAAAAAAAAACTACTTACTGGATTTCATTCAAACCAATTTTCGTTGGTAGTTTTTATAGTAATGTACATCATATATTTTTTTTAGTTTTATGATTCTCTTATCTTGGAAGTTAGAGGGGGGGGGGACACACATTTTACCACTTTGGAAGTGTCTCTCGCGGAAACTATTCAGTTTAGAAAAAAATGATATTAGAAACCTCAGTATCATTTTTGAAGACCTATCCATAGATACCCCACACGTATGGGTACGACGAAAAAAAAATTTTTGAGTTTCAGTTCTATGTATGGGGACCCCCAAAATTTATTGCTTTTTTTCTATTTTTGTGTGAAAATCTTAATGCGGTTTACAGAATACATCTACTTACAAAGTTTCAACAGTATAGCTCTTATAGTTTCGGAAAAAAGTGGCTGTGACATACGGACGGACGGACGGACGGACGGACGGACGGACGGACGGACGGACGGACGGACGGACGGACGGACGGACGGACGGACGGACGGACGGACGGACGGACGGACGGACGGACGGACGGACGGACGGACGGACGGACGGACGGACGGACGGACGGACGGACGGACGGACGGACGGACGGACGGACGGACGGACGGACGGACGGACGGACGGACGGACGGACGGACGGACGGACGGACGGACGGACGGACGGACGGACGGACGGACGGACGGACGGACGGACGGACGGACGGACGGACGGACGGACGGACGGACGGACGGACGGACGGACGGACGGACGGACGGACGGACGGACGGACGGACGGACGGACGGACGGACGGACGGACGGACGGACGGACGGACGGACGGACGGACGGACGGACGGACGGACGGACGGACTGACAGACAGACAGACCGACAGACAGACAGACAGACAGACAGACAGACAGACAGACAGACAGACAGACAGACTGACAGACAGACAGACAGACAGACAGACAGACAGACAGACAGACAGACAGACAGACAGACAGACAGACAGACAGACAGACAGACAGACAGACAGACAGACAGACAGACAGACAGACAGACAGACAGACAGACAGACAGACAGACAGACAGACAGACAGACAGACAGACAGACAGACAGACAGACAGACAGACAGACAGACAGACAGACAGACAGACAGACAGACAGACAGACAGACAGACAGACAGACAGACAGACAGACAGACAGACAGACAGACAGACAGACAGACAGACAGACAGACAGACAGACAGACAGACAGACAGACAGACAGACAGACAGACAGACAGACAGACAGACAGACAGACAGACAGACAGACAGACAGACAGACAGACAGACAGACAGACAGACAGACAGACAGACAGACAGACAGACAGACAGACAGACAGACAGACAGACAGACAGACAGACAGACAGACAGACAGACAGACAGACAGACAGACAGACAGACAGACAGACAGACAGACAGACAGACAGACAGACAGACAGACAGACAGACAGACAGACAGACAGACAGACAGACAGACAGACAGACAGACAGACAGACAGACAGACAGACAGACAGACAGACAGACAGACAGACAGACAGACAGACAGACAGACAGACAGACAGACAGACAGACAGACAGACAGACAGACAGACAGACAGACAGACAGACAGACAGACAGACAGACAGACAGACAGACAGACAGACAGACAGACAGACAGACAGACAGACAGACAGACAGACAGACAGACAGACAGACAGACAGACAGACAGACAGACAGACAGACAGACAGACAGACAGACAGACAGACAGACAGACAGACAGACAGACAGACAGACAGACAGACAGACAGACAGACAGACAGACAGACAGACAGACAGACAGACAGACAGACAGACAGACAGACAGACAGACAGACAGACAGACAGACAGACAGACAGACAGACAGACAGACAGACAGACAGACAGACAGACAGACAGACAGACAGACAGACAGACAGACAGACAGACAGACAGACAGACAGACAGACAGACAGACAGACAGACAGACAGACAGACAGACAGACAGACAGACAGACAGACAGACAGACAGACAGACAGACAGACAGACAGACAGACAGACAGACAGACAGACAGACAGACAGACAGACAGACAGACAGACAGACAGACAGACAGACAGACAGACAGACAGACAGACAGACAGACAGACAGACAGACAGACAGACAGACAGACAGACAGACAGACAGACAGACAGACAGACAGACAGACAGACAGACAGACAGACAGACAGACAGACAGACAGACAGACAGACAGACAGACAGACAGACAGACAGACAGACAGACAGACAGACAGACAGACAGACAGACAGACAGACAGACAGACAGACAGACAGACAGACAGACAGACAGACAGACAGACAGACAGACAGACAGACAGACAGACAGACAGACAGACAGACAGACAGACAGACAGACAGACAGACAGACAGACAGACAGACAGACAGACAGACAGACAGACAGACAGACAGACAGACAGACAGACAGACAGACAGACAGACAGACAGACAGACAGACAGACAGACAGACAGACAGACAGACAGACAGACAGACAGACAGACAGACAGACAGACAGACAGACAGACAGACAGACAGACAGACAGACAGACAGACAGACAGACAGACAGACAGACAGACAGACAGACAGACAGACAGACAGACAGACAGACAGACAGACAGACAGACAGACAGACAGACAGACAGACAGACAGACAGACAGACAGACAGACAGACAGACAGACAGACAGACAGACAGACAGACAGACAGACAGACAGACAGACAGACAGACAGACAGACAGACAGACAGACAGACAGACAGACAGACAGACAGACAGACAGACAGACAGACAGACAGACAGACAGACAGACAGACAGACAGACAGACAGACAGACAGACAGACAGACAGACAGACAGACAGACAGACAGACAGACAGACAGACAGACAGACAGACAGACAGACAGACAGACAGACAGACAGACAGACAGACAGACAGACAGACAGACAGACAGACAGACAGACAGACAGACAGACATGACGAATCTATAAGGGTTCCGTTTTTTGCCATTTGGCTACGGAACCCTAAAAAGTTTCTATGTTCGTTTGATGGCGCTAATCTTAGGAACTACTGGTACGAATTGAAAATTTTTTTTTGTGTTGTGCATGTTTATCGAGGAAGACTATAAGCTATATAACATCACGCTACGACCAATAGGAGCGAAACAGTAAACAAACGAATAAAACCGCGGGGGACAACCATGAACCAGTGTACCTAGGCTACCTAGGTAGGTACTTAAAATTGTGATCATGAAGAATGTTCTGTCGAATCGTATTCTATTGTTTTTTGTTTAAATGGTATAGATAGGTTTAGCGATCAGATTTGATTTATTGCTTCATTCAAATGAAGAACGAGATAAAGTTATTAATCTGTTCATGCGCGTTCGTTGGCGTCATTCGGCCATCATGTATTTTAGTGATGAAACAAGGGACATTTTTAATAAACATTCGATATTTTCTATTTAACCGATATTCTGTGCAAGCATTTTACCATATTAGTACCAAGCATTTATAACCAAGGTATATTGCCTTGGACCAAGGCAATATACGCTAAATGAACAGTAAACCGTTCGTTCCCAGTTGATTAGCGTCTATAAAGATGTGAAATTAAGGTTGAATTTTGAAGATCAAGTGTTAGTTCTGGTATGGCAGTAGTAAGTACTGACGGTGGTACTGACATTCGGTTCAACTTTTTAATACTGGATAATCCAATTACGATGGCAGAATATTCCAATGAGGATTTCAGGATTTCTTACTAATTCTTCCTCGACCGCTGTGTATGCTGGCCAGAGGAAATTAAAAACGGTAAAGATTTAAATTTAAACCTCACAGCTTTACAGCTATTTAGAGTTTGATAGTAGACTGTTTATGTAGTTGGTTTAGTAATAAACTAACTAGTTTCGTACCTAGAGTAGGTAACTTCTCATAGTTCTCATTAAATTAGGGTGAAGGCATGCTAGGGGTTGTTTGGCACTAAGTACGCATCCTATTCGGGTCTTAAATTGTATTTTGACAGACGTTAACTCGCTGAAACCTCGTTTAGGGCGTGTAATAAGGTGCTCTCCTACTGTGAAACGGGCACTTGAACGTCCCTAAGCTTTACCGCCACGGAAATAGGTTACACAAGACTTATCGGTAACACTGATATAACGTTGTAACTAAATATCACCGTTTCTCAAAGATAACAAGCAGAATGTATTGATAAATATCTTATAACCATATAAATAGGTATTTAATAGCTATTAGCGTTTAAGGAAGCAATTAATTATAACTACCTCGACGCAGGTACAAAATGATCAACCTTGTTTTAGAAGCATCTACAGGTAAGCCATACCTTTTACGAACTAAGTTATTTACCCAAGCATTTCAATGGTTAATAAATTATTTGTTACAATCTACATAACTATGCAAGAGCTGATACATTATGCAAACAAAACATCACTGTAATACATTAACTCATAAACAATTAACTAATCAAACATAACATTAAGCGTGTTATCGCGCTGTTATCTGAACAAATAAAGATGTCATAATGAAATCTCTCACCGTTCCCAAGTTGGTCTATCGATGACTCTCGATGGCAATCCAAAAAAGACACAATCCATTCAGCACTGTGATGCACTATAGTTACACTACACTACGGCGTACCGGCACGATCTCACACTAGCACTAGACACGCTGGCATCCCGGTAGCGATCCTGCAGCGCTCGACACACCTACGGAGAGACAAAGGAAGCTATCAGCACACCACAAACACCAAAACATGAATTTTGTAGCCACTCGATACACGGCTGTGTACAAGCCACGGTACCAAGGCACCGGCGACAAACAGACGGGCGTCGTAACCGCACGCTGCACGAATACTGACTTGGCCAGAACGAGCGACCGCGCGCTCGACTGCGGAATTCAAATCGTGATGTTCAGCGCACGGCAACAATCATTTCACACTTCACTAAGTGGAAGAGCAAAGTGTAAAATCACACGCAAATACTAACTTGTATTTACGCCCTTATGATGACAACATTTTACAATTGTAATCAGTTTGAGACTCGCGGTAATACTTTTCACAGAACACGTATCGAGCTTACGAATTGAAGTGCGAGAAGCGGTCGTAAAGTTTCCTTTTAAAGAATGTGATGAACCGGGCGTCACTCGCAGCGCACCGTATTCACAAAACTAAAGTTAGAAAGAGAAATATGAAACCGTGCAATGCAACGTGGCACAGGAGGCGAGGGGCGAAGGGGCGACGTTGGAACACCGCTTCCAAAATATTACAAAAACATTTATGCATGAAGGGATAACAAAATACCGGCGCTATTATGCCGCTCTGATTTATACATACCTACTGTATTATAATGATGGATCACGTCCACCACTGACGGCCTTAATGGACAAATTATTGAACACCATGTAATGAGACCGCGTCGTTCTCGGCGCGCGGTAGGTGGTGATAAAACATTTTTTCCGTGTGTGCGTTCAAGAAAACATGTGAGATAATAAAAAGTTATGTTTAAACGCTGGAATCGTAAAGTTTATTTGTGTAATACATTCTTTAAACAAACGGATAATTACAAAGCGTTTTATGGCGAGTTACAGCGCTCGTTGGAACGAATAATTTATTTCAATGAATTGCCTCTAAATAATCAAAATTTAGATGGCCACGCTGTCGTTACGGCTTTCCTCGGAATTAATTTGTGGTTATAACGAATTAAACGCTAGTCAATGCCTAAGGCCACAGTTGAACTGTTCATTGAGAGAATATAATTATAGGTTTCCATTTTCCAAACATTCAAATCCATTGTAAGTACGTCTTGTACAAATTAATTCTGAAGTTTTTGAAGCATCTCCCGTTTAATATAACAAAAGACTACAGTAAGTTCAGACATATAAAAAGAAAAAATACAACGAAGCATATTTTACGACAAAAACAATCTTTAAAGTACAATTCAGCGTAATAAGTCGAAAAAGTCTCTGTAAGACAGAGGGCTCTTTAAAATAAATTATCCTGCCGTAGACGAGTGCTTTTGTGTCGCAATAGAACTTACTGACAACAAAGAGACCTTTGGAGCGGAAGAAATTTAATCAGAGCATCTGGGACTTAAATTATGAATGGGCCTCATCTACTACAAACTAAGCATACGGCAAACTAGCAGATTTGATAAAACTTTCCATAAAACCCCATGAGAGGATAGAAACAGCATTATTCGGATATGGCTCGGATATCAACATTTAGATTCATGCCTTGCCTTTGATAAAATACAGATTTTAACAGGGTATTTTTTCCAATATAACCGAAGTAGTGATGCGGTTCGGATTGTAGAGGCGCAGATATTTCTCATATTCTTTTGTTAGGATCTCTCCAGCCGGCTCTTTGTTGTTTGAGTTATAGGAAGACTTACTGAATAAGAAAAACTGAAGCATTATTCAAAAGTCGCTCTCACAAACTGGAATACTTTGAGATTCTTAACTACGAAACTTTGAACCCGTAGAAAATAAGATGGAGAGATTTGTTAAGACAACTTTTTAGATTCGCAAATTAATATTTTAAGTAGTTTGAATGGATTAATAAAAAATCTATGTGATGCGGGAATGGTTAAAAGAGTTTCTGTGAACCTAGAACGCGAAGAAATACAGGTGGCTTTAATCGGTAAAAGTCTGACACTATTTCTCCCTCCACCTAGAACCACCTAAAAGAAGTTATTGATGATTTGAGACGTGCACTAAATTCTGAGGTTTTATAAGTACCCATGTAGGCATATGTGAAATAAAAAGATTACGAAAGTTTTAAAATTTTTGAATTTCCCAGCAAAAAAGGGATATCTAAATTAATATATTTTTAGATATTGACAGACAAATAGGTGTCGGTACAGCTAAGCGTTTATTTAACGTTAATAAAATTACACCTAATCGTATTAGTCATGCAGTAAAAGGTGCTTAACTTTGCCGTTTGAATACATTTCTAAGAAATATCATTATCTACTAGTAAAAGCATGATGCACAAAATTTCTTGAACATAAGCATTGTACAGAGAATTGCTAACTAAGTACTCGTTATCTTAAGAATGTTGTTGAAAAAGACGCAGTTCCCAACCAAGCGAGCGATTCAATAGCCGAAACGTCTATTGACATTGTAATCTTAACCCGGCGAGACAGGGAGCGTTGGGAACGACACGCCAGCTGGCTTTCCGAGAACCAACCTTATAGCCGGCGGAGGAAGCCGGGCTTTCACAGCCCCGGCGACAACAATACACACAATGGAACGTAAGAGATACCGGAAACTATAATCGATATGGGCTTACTTTTAAACGCAGGATTGTCACATCCTTTACTTCACTTGTAAACCTGTCCACACAGTATGAACGCGCTCGTTATTATCAACTTCTATTCGAGTACCTCCACTCTGATTGGTTACGGCCTCAGCTCGGATTGTGCGATTCGATTTTATTTCACGATTTATAATACTTCACGCGTTATTGTTACACACCGGGTATTATGTTCGCCTCCCCGCAAGCATTCTGTCTACTTTATTCATACGGTTGTGTGATTGTTGAAATCTATTTTGTTTTTTATTCATTCGTGTTTACGTACGAGTCGTACATTGTTAATCAGTGGAGCGACAGCAATTTGTAGCCGATAACCACAACTGCAACGCGACACCCGTACAGTCGGCCAGCCGGCCATCCAGCCAGCCCACTCACTCCAAAGTGATTGATGGCGCGGTGTCAATTTCATGTTATCGCTGGCACCCCGAACCCGCGGCCGGCTCGATGAGATTGTTGCATAAATTTACACGGGAGATAACTTCACGGGCCTTAGTTAATAACTTGTACAAACATTGCACCGTGCCCGCACCGAGCACCGGGAATCATTCGCCATTTCTCCTCTATTCTTTTGTTCGTTGTACAATTCTGAAACTTCTTCGAATTCAATGTCTTTTTCTTTATTTATTTATAACAAGATAGTGCATTGCTCTGACATGTTTATTATATCACTTACTCTAATATTTATCTAGTTGTTTTTTTTTAATCCTTTTTAACGTTTTATATAAGCCATTAGCATCGATGAATCGATATTGATATTGGATAAGATCGAAGCGGAGATAAGTGGCTACAAGAAATAATGTGAGCGCGTGGGATAATCGATTCAATGAACAAAAGCAACAACTCTGATTAGGATCATGTTTGTGTCTTATTTTATATTTGTAACATTGCGCATTTTGCCTTTTATGGTGACTAATTAAAGTCCCGTGTATATTAAGTAGAGTACCTATCTTTTTTATAGGCAAATTAATTAGGTAGTGGTACCTATTTGTTTTTTTTTAAATCTTGTAGTAGAAGATAGAAAGCTTAGCGAAACTTTGTAAACGCCCTTCAAATTATCTTACAATAATCATGATTACTCAGCACTGAATGTTAATACAAGACAAGACAAATAACAAACACATATCTGGCCTAGAATTTGAAGACGGTACCTCGAGTGGTACAATGTTTTCCCCGGTCTCGGCGCAAAACAAATACTAAAACTAAGTAAAAGCTTTGCTGGCTTTAACGTATGGCCTTTGAGCTCCTCGCGTAGAACTTAATCAATATAATCGCTTTCACAATGTTTATTCTCTTTGTTATACGACAACGATATTATATTTCAATTTAATGTTGGCTCACTGGAATTTGTACAGTTATTTTATTGGCAACCAAAATGATTACTTCATTTCGATGACGAGCTGTTATTTTGGGATTTATAAAGTCGCAAACCCATTTCACTAATCCCATTAAAACCACATGGGAAGGGCAGCAAAAACAAATTATAATTTACAAAATGTCACCTGCACAATGCTAATGCTACCCTGGTACCGCTAAAGTGTTCGTGAGTACGCGCGTGCACATTGCATGTAAGTCGCTCGTTATTTCATTTATTACCGCGTAAAAAATAACGATGTTTCGTACACACATAAACATTCCCCTCTTTTGATTATTTGAAATGACTAGGTACGTAACTACGTACAACATACACGACTGCTCACGTTCATAATCATTTACGCTCCGCCTCGAAAAGATCCGGCTCAATTATTTTATAAAAATAAAGCTAACGTTCTTATAATACCGTAGATATATTACGTGTTTTTATTAACGAGTTTGAATATAAATAACCCACAAAGAATAGTTGACTAAAAAAATATCTTAATTAAAAGTAACAGCACCACACACCTCTTTTTTATTTAGTAGGTACTACAATTTATAGATAAAATTTTCTTAATCTAGTCACCTCACTGCCAACACGTTTTACGATGGCTGTTTGCCTTAATCATGTCAGTTAACTTACAAAAGTCGTAATAATGTCAACAACGTCCGCTCATGTTAATTTGTTTTAAAAAATAAACAATTTACAACAAATATGACAGCAGGGACGTAAAAGCTCCCACGCACGAGCGTCGTAAAA
This sequence comes from Mythimna albipuncta, assembly GCA_929112965.1. Taxonomy (NCBI): domain Eukaryota; kingdom Metazoa; phylum Arthropoda; class Insecta; order Lepidoptera; family Noctuidae; genus Mythimna; species Mythimna albipuncta. The sequence goes on along the minus strand of OV815974.1, from coordinate 6,744,909 downwards.
CGTATTACCTATATCTGAATTCTGTATTCATGTTAGATTACAATATTTCCGACGTGGCGCTATATCGTATAAGTCAACTCATAACATCAATGCGGGGACTCGATAAAAATCCCTCACCGGTCCCTGTTCCCCCTACTCATTCCTTCGAGCTGTTCGCGGTCGTTCGCTCTCATATTCGCGAACACTTTTGATCTTTCTTTTGATATAATATAAATATTTTTTGCCTCTGAGGCTGAATCCATTTTGAGTGAAATGAAATACGAGAGCGAGTTAGAAGCCCTTTATCCGAGACGGTCGGTGGTCCCGCTCGGCAACTGAACTTAAATAATCACGAATTCGCCTCAACTTAATCTCACTTTATTTATGTGAGTGGCTCTTTAGTTCTTATGGCACGTATTTCATACCATGGTTACTTTCATAGCGGGTTGTCCGATGCGTGGGAAAATTTCGTTAGTTGTAAAAGTTCGCACTTTATAGGAAACAGTTAGGTTAGTTAGTTAAATACCTAATTATTTACTGCTAATGATTAAAGCACATAAAATACCTACAATTAAACAATCATTCTTAGTAGTTACAAACTATATAATTTTAAAATTATTTAATTGTATTAATATAGGTATATTAAATTTATGCAGCAATTATTTAATTTTAAAGGAAAAATAAAAATTATAATATAACACAAATACGACATTCCTTTGGGTCTTCTGCAAATGATATCTTGTTATTTTAAAGACTCAAATTTCCAATACAATCCCAGTCTAAATATTAAGAAAGCGATCGTTTGACAGCAATATGTACGCGCGCTGCGGAGTGCACCCACGCGCGTCAAGTGAGCCACAAACGACATTATTAAGCCAAATCGTTCTCTTCAGTTTTATGCCCGCCTAGTACCCAACTAATAGATGCGACAGCGGCACAGAGATAACACACATAAATATTGTCTATCTCGACACAGATAAAATAAAATAAGAAACGAGCTCGCATGTTTGATATACGGTAACCTTGTTTCTTTTTCTATTTCAATAAGATTAGATACGCAGCTTTATAAAGGATATACTTATCTGAAATTGCATGTTTTGCGGATAGAGCCTATAAAAGGGATAATGACATAACCTGTCATTCTTACAATTGCGTGATACCTTTTTTTAGCACAGAAATCATAAATTGCATTGACTGTAAGTATTGATCGCTTCCCTTATTGGTCTATTCAAAGCAAACACAGCTGTACTGTGGACTAGGGGACCAAAACTCCGAACCATCGGTTTACGAAGGCAGGCAAGGGCAACTATTGAATTTTTTGTTACAATCCTCCGCTATGGCAGGGGATTGGATTCGGGTAAATAGCAATAGGTTCGCACCTCATCGCAAGGGTTGGTCCCGGCCTAATACCGGTATTGCCGAACAGTGGGTAATACGTTGATGATACATTTACTGACCCTTCTGGGATTACAGGCGATTTGGAGTTGGTAATCTTTATACTGTGTCGAAACCAAGGAGCTTAATACCTGTGTTTGTGTACGTTTGTGTTCCTAGGTATGATCCATCCAAGTATGTTATGTAATTCTACAGGTATTGGTATAGCGTTAACGGAAAGTTTATTTTTCAGTGGGTAGTCGTAGAGTCGTATTCCACACAACTATCACACAATGCCGTCTAGTCTCAAGCTAAGCAGAGCTTGTGTTATGGGTACTAGACAACTGATAAACATACTTATATATTTCTAAATACATACATATTATAGATAAATTACACCCAGACACAGAACAAAATGATCATGCCCATCACACAAACATTTGTCCTGGGTGGGAATCGAACCCACGACCTCCGGCATAGCAGTCAGGGTCACTAACCACTAGACCAACAGGCCAGTCAACCTAGATACTCTCTTGATGGAATCCCGCCCGAGGGAGTTCTCTTTTATCGGTAACTCTCTAAACGGTTGAGAACTAATATTATTTAAATTAATAATTAATGGCATTTTATAAGTAAGACAAATACTAATTCGAGTTTTAAAATGAAAATATTGTCCAAGAAACTTTTAGGATAGCTGTCAGACCGAAAGGCGCTAGCGATTTTGCATAATAATATAAAAGTCTAATTTCGTAGAAATAAAAAAAAAACACGCGTATACGCCTTTTTATAATCGCCTATTCCTACAGTATGAATAATGCCTATCTGTCTCTTGTTATGTAATTTACACCCTAATCATAATAAAAGTTGTTTTCCTATTAAGTTAAAATTACTAGGAATGTAGGTATACACGTACCTATAGGGAAAGTTAAGTACCGGTCTACCGAATTTAATTCAAGTGTTGTACCTACTAACCGGACCTACGTATCAATCAAGTAGGTATCTCACTTCTTTCAGCAGTAGCTATCACTTACAAAGAAAACTTCAGGGAGCGCCTTCGTAACACTAGAAAAGGTAAAAGTTACAAGTAATTAGCTGAGAAAAGTTGTTCATTGTAAGTCCATCAGCAGCGAACCACAATAAGAGGGCTATAATTCTAGCTGGTTCCATCACAGCACGTTCCCGCCGAACAAAAGCAATTTGTGTCCGCACGAAGTGGCTTTGTACGTGCGTAGCGTCGTAGGTGTTTATTAGCGCCCTCTAGCTATGTTAATACGGACGTGGAGCCGTATCGTGCACACGGCCGGCCTGCCGGCTGCCGAGCACCCCGCGACCCTCGCAGGTCACTCGGTATCGTTTCACTGATCACGAATTCCCGCCGACACGTGCTCCCACGATCGCACTGCTCCATCACAATTACGATTTATGACCCAATTACAACTTTCTAATCTAAATTTCACTTTCCAAGCTACACTAATTCGATTTACATAATTACTCATACCATTGTTAATTTAGCAACTTTCAGTATGATGTGCTCGCAAGCCTGCCTAAGATACCGAGACCATATTTCGATTAAGGCAGTTATGAATACTTGGATAGTTGGAAACAAAGTAACATTGGCGGAAATCCAACGTCATTTACAATTCTGATTTAGTGTACTGCATGAACAATTTAAAACGTTATTCGAAGTTTTGTGGTAGGCGAAAGAATCTCTATTTTATTTTTTAACAACACAAGTAAATAAATGGTGGTTTGTTTGACAACGGTACAAGGTAATAAATGAAGCAGAAGTGAATCACCTCGAGCCGCGTAAAAACGTTTTCTTTAGAATGTTTGTGGAAGTGTCTGTAACAGAACTGGCGACGATCCAAGAACACGCTCATCACAATCACGCAACACGCCGACATCATTTAACGACAAATTTACTGTGTCACTGAAACTACCCATCGTGATAGCTATTCACTATTCGTAATGAGCCAATGTATGATGTCGTATTTTATCATAAAATACTGAACGTTCCGCTCCTATTCGCGTGTATTAATAAAAGTGCGTGCGGCTCTCGCAATACTCGCGGTCCGCCGCGTTTACTGACAATTTTAACGATTGACAAAATAAAATAAACCAAGGAAGAGTTCCGTCGGTTTTGATAAATATCCTTTTAGCGCTTTTCCATTATTCGGGGAGAGACAAATGTCCCGTTCGGTTTACTCGAGTCGGCATCACGGCATTCCCTCATTAAAATGTCCCCGAGCGAGTGCGGTCCCCTCGGCCGCGAGCGATTCGATAATCGATTTTATTGGCGATCGCTATAAAATCTCTCATTGTATTTGTTTTAGTTCTGTCACACATTCCACGTTGCGAATCAATCACTGTACTATTTAAATGGCGAGTTATTCATTACGGCCGGTAAAGTGAATAACAGCTCTAATTAGCTGGCAATACGAGCGAGAGCTTGTGGCATCGATGTCCGATTGTTGTGTAAAGCGGAACCAATCGACGTCGAGCGCTGCAGCCATTCGATTGAAATAGAATTTTGTTTATGTTCAGAAGGTTGTTGATCCTTTTTTTCCTGTAGTTATACTTATTACTTACAATCGTTATTCCATTACATTTTCTTTTAATACGCTCTCTTCCAAGAATTATTATTAGGCAATTATTGGCAATTGACACCTTTTGTCGGTCACGATATATAGATAAATAGAAACGTGATTTGCTGTGATTTGATTGCCGAAATTGCAGTGATGATTAGATCATACATACCGTTTTGTAACTGCTTGCTATAATTACGATATTATACTACCCTACCACCTAGAATTAATCCCCTTATATCTTCACATAATTGTGTGAAGATATAAGGGGATTAATTCTAGGTGGTAGGGTAGTATAGTATCGTGAAGTGTGAAGTGTATGTGAAGATATAATTACTATAAAAAAAGTCCCTTATCGCGTCCGTCTGTCTGTTCACGGTAAACTAAAAAACTACTTACTGTAAAGTGTAAAATACATGCACAGGTATTAAAGTAGAAAGCTAGGGCGCGGTCGCTAGTAAAATATAAGTGTTAAAGTATATGTGTGTAAACCCGTTCAATCTAAAAGCTTTAATTAATAAAAAGGCCACAAAGGGTGTTCAATTATCAAATATATATCGTTCGATCAAATCGTGCTAAATCGCCCGCCATCGCCGTAGTAACGTGTAGGTACCAATTTGCAAACAAGCTATTATAGGGGGCCGCAGTCAAAAGCGCGCCAATAGAATTAAAATACTATTACGGCAATACAAAGTTGATTCAGTAGAGGCGAGCGTGCGGCGCGCGGCCAGCGCTCGCTCGCTCGCTCCGCTCCGTCCGCTCCGCTCACCGCTCGCTCGCTGCTCGTGCTCCTGTAATTTGATTTGGAGTGGAGCGGGGCAGCGCGGGGCGCTGGGATCGATACCGCGCGGGAGGGAGGCGAGGGGGGGTGGAGGTGGCAGGGGGGACAACCACCAGGCGCGTGTTGTTATGGAAACCGTAGCTACCCTCGCGCCTCCAGATTTCGTCGGTTGTACCGGTAAATTAAACAAAGGAGATCACCTATATTATTTTCAGGTACTCTCCGCATTTTAATGGATCAGATTTATGTTAACTTTTATTAAATTATACTAGGCGTGTATTTTGTCTTACTTATCTCTGCTTTGATATATTTAAGAAGGAGTAATAGAAGTTCGAGCCACGTACTTTAATACCGACTTCTATGGCGTTGTCGTAAATATGGTAATGCGTACGTAAAGTATTCAATTTTAATGTCTGAGCAACTCTTAACAGGAACAAGTGGGTAAGTAACGTAGATGTTTATGTTATACACGTAAGTATGCAAGTTATATGAGAACCGAACGTACCGCGCCTTTGTTATGTAAGTACAAATAAATAAGCAGTGACATGTGTACTTAAGTTCACATTCTGTGAAATAAAGCATTATTTTCTGCGAAGTGTAAAAGAATAAGCGTTTAGAATTGCTTACGTAACACGTACCATGTCCCTTTCAGGCGCACAATTTACGATAACTACAAATCTGGGAAGATACTACAACTCTACGACTAAGTTTTCTTTTACACAATAGAAAATATGCTGCTAGTTATTTGTTACCGAACCAAAATGTTACAGTATATGTAAACTTTACCTTTGTATTATAAATTATATACTGATCGCTCAATAATAAGTCAGTAACATAACGACCGGTTGCCATCTGACATCATGATGGCCATCCTCGCATCTGTTCCAATTTTGAACGATAGGTAGTTAATTTACAAACCTACTAACTGATTAACGGGACATTTAAAAAGTCAAACTCGAATATACAGGGGAAGCTATTTACGGTTACCCAAGTAGAATAGTATTATTGTAGTACAGTTGTAATATATAATGTAGATACGAACTCCAAGCATTGTTATAGAGAGGCATTACCTTGTTAAACGTTATGTAACACGTAGACTCACTAAATAGTGGTTAATAGCCAGCATTTATTATTTTTACTACAAACCATTTTACACTTATAAATAATAATCAAAAGTACTCGTACAATATTGATTGAAATTATTGTCTTATTTATATAAGCGTTAATTTGTTGTTTACGTTATAATAGGTCTGTGGGTTAAACAAACTGGTCGTTTGCGTACCTACGCAACTTAGCATTGGTGCTTGCCAAATCATCGAATACCACTTAATTGGGTTTATTCGAGTGTCTAGTTAGATAGGAATGTTCATTTTATCGAATGGTTTTTAAATCGTAGTTACTAGACTATACAGTAACATGAATAATACACAAAGAAAGAAAAGAAAGAAAACATGTTTATTTGGCACACAATGAACATAACAAGTATTAAAACATTAATATAAATTATTAGCACACACACAAGGCAACACATCAAGGGTTCCATTAATCGTGAGTATGCACTGCGAATGCCACTACAAGCAATGCTACGACGACGCTACGGCTAATGCTACGACGCCAACCAACTCCACGACACTGCTACGACGATAACGAAGTAATGACACAAAATCATTTTTACTATTTTCTCTTTTTATTTAATTGATTTATTTATTTTGTGCGTGCGACTATCTAAAAATGTGAATCAATAGTGGTCGCAATGTGCTGAAAAACTGATGCATATTATTATGTGATGTAGGTACTCTACCCAGACACGAAAGTAAAAATTGTAAATCGAAGATAAGATTGCAATTTTATTTTCGATAACGCAGCATCAAATAAAATGGAATTCGCTTTTACTTTTCTTTCGCCAATTTAATGAGCCGTTTAAAATAATAGGGTGATAATAAACCGCCCGCTGTACGCTCACGATACAATTCAATAGGCCCATTTAGATCGCCTAGACCAGGAGATAAGCAGACATGAAAGGGCGGGCGATGATGCTAATACACTGCACTTAACCTGGCCCGCGGCACCTTGCGGTCGCGTCCAGCTAAACTGGTTTCAACGTCGACCTTCGTGTCGTCTCGCTCTGCGCGCCTATGCTGCCTTGGTACCGCCGATCGCTGTGCTTGATTGATTTTGATTCGATTTTATTACAATTCGATCGGAAACTTATCGCTAGGTATTAAAGGTTTAACCTACCGAATCTTTAGAAAGATTGATGGAATTTAATATCGTACATTTTTCTCGTTTGAGTGGTCTGTGTTTTCGAATTAAGATAGAGTTTGATTTCACATGGGCTCTTTGAATAATCGATCGTTTTGTTAGATGCTATAAACGGTTTATTTTGTGAAGATTTTAATTTTTAAACCTTTTCATATTATTGATTAAAAATGATTTTCAATCGTCGTAACAAATATGACTTTACTAAGTTATAATCATTAAAATTATCAATACAACAACCCCCTTCAGCTAACCCTATTGAATGTCTTTTTCACGAAATAGCCATTCAATTGAGTTAGACAAACTGAGAGGGTTGTATTGATGAGTTTAATGCCGTTGTAATAATTCCGTCATTAAATACATTCCATTAATAAATACACATGAAAAGAAATTTTGAATTTCGTGGACTACCCTGGCGCTTTCAACTTTGTCAGTCTTGTGGAGAGATCTATACTTTTCCAAAATATTAATAATATACATGTATTTAATATTATAATTATATCCATACTTTTCGACTTCCAAATTTTTTTAATGTTCCTTTTTGTTTTGTACATATAATTATGTAGCAGTAGGTAGATACAATATCTACATTTTATTCATAGATAAAAGTAAAAGTTTTTCGCAAACTCGAAACATTACCTAAGTTTATTTTCCAAGCATAAAACGGTCCGTCGAGGGTTAAATCGAACTGAAATGACAATCAATTTGTATTCACGATAAGCAAACGTGTTATCGCGGCAATCGCTGGACAAGCCCTTGTTTGTGTTACTGTACTTATGTAACTTTAACTCCGATGTAGTCAGCGACCCTGGTACCTACACATTTAGACATTATTTTGGCTATTTTCTAAAATGAGATTGCTGGCTAGTTGTTGTGACAAAGGTTTCAAAAACTTAGGGGTTTCTGAGATGAAAGAGGCGCAATATTTTTTCCGTAATTGTACATTTGTAATTTACCGAAGCCAGAACTCGTAATGCGACTCGACGATTAAATTCATCCACGCCCGTGGTCATTAAGCTTTCGAACATGGAAATGGCATGGCAATTCATGGCATGCTAATGAAAGAGGCGTCTCTCTCAAAATGGCGGGGTTATCCGTAAATCGCGACAGTATAATCGCGTGAAGACTATAATTGGGCTTAATCAAGCGAGATAGCGTGCAGCACAGTGCAGTGTTCGACCAATTGTATCGATAATAATATGTTTTAAGTAGGCACTTTGATGTCCAATACCTAATAACATGCGGACAGCTGGCCTATAATTTTATATGCAGGTACAGTCCATTGCCTACCAATGGATTTTAGAAACCGACAAACGGACATTAATAAATCACCGCGCCGCTTTTGTTTCCGAGAAAGTTAACCGTCGACGGAGATGACAAATCTCTGAATACTTGATGTGTTTTGTATTAAAGAATAAAGCGCGACGCTAGCGGAACTTTATGAAAATGTAAGAATACTAGGAATTCGCGTGAAGCCGGGGTAATTGCTCGTTACGTCATACGCCGCGCGGTAATGTCGCTAAGAAATTTCTCTGGGGAAATGGGGAAACAAATGAGAGAGCTCTTATCTACGCATTACCGCCGCGTTCAGTGATTTACGATCCAGCTACCTACTCCACACATGCGAGCCTCACTCCGACTTACATTATACCGGTTTTACCGAGCGAAAAGACATAACCTGGTTGAGAAACAGACGTGAATTGAGTGTTAAACATGCCAGTTGAGACGTTGCATAAATGGTTAAACATAAACAAGATTGTCGGTTGATCGGCTGTCATACGAAACGGCGCGCAGTCGTGATTATAATAAACGCTGAGTGCTTGCCGATATTATCTGTTTCTTAATGTGAATACTAAAAACATTTCGATCCCTTTGGAATCAATTTGCCATAACTTAAAATGCAATTGGCAAATCGGAAGCGCAGTGTTGCTCGTTGAAATAAGTTCTGCTATAAAACGCAATTCGAATAAAACTACGTCACACACAATGACTTTGTCAATGGCATGTATGACTAGTAGGAGCGGTGTTTCCGGGAAGATCCATTATAGTTTCCGCAGGTAGGTTTAGCCGAAATCAAAGGCGCCGTGTGTGGTTTTCGGACTCACCACATCACAACTGCACGAGTCACGAATATTATCGGGCACTTACTTAAAAGGTGTCATGATAAAATGAGGAAACCTTTATCATTAGTTTGATTATGATCTTGAACAGCACGTCAAGTGCAACAATAAAATGGTCTACTTTAATGTTAAGCTTTCCTGTGATTATATCGCTTTAATAATAAAACTAATCACCTAATAAAGTTGCTGCCACAGACGTCTCATTGAAAATTTGAAATTAGCCGTGGGCCGTGATCAAATGGAGCCCCATTACATTAGCATAGCGTTTAGTTTGAGAACATGTCTTACAGCTCGCTGCGAGCCTGTGAGTGCGGCTGCGGCGCGCCGCGGGCGGACGGCAAATTGCCAGTGGGCGGCGGCGCGCCGTGATCCCGCGACCCCAGCGATAAATATTCTATCTCGTAAGATCGTGTACGTTCCACCACGAAAAAATAATACCCAACCACTTTAGAACATATTTGATGAGTTGATAACTTTCCAACATAAAATATTCAAAGGAAATAAAAAGAGCAAATATTGGAAAGAAGTCTTTGAATTCAAATTAAAATTAATCCACCCGGAAAACAGAAGGATATGAAAAATCCAACAAAAGGGACAAAGGAAAAAATACGAAAACGAATCGGACGAGAGATGAAAGTACAAAAAAAGAAATAAGACGTCGGTGTCGTCGTCGTCGGAGCGTTCTCGTTCGGCGGCCCGGGTTTGTGTTGTGCACCGTGTACCAGGCGTGCATACCATGGCTGGAGTGTTCAATTAAACCGCGCTGCTGAGATCTAATCAAGTGTGATTTTAATAGAGTGCTGCTCTGATCGAGCAGGCAGCAGCCCGCGTTCCGCCACGATTGACTACAGAATAGATAACGGTTTTGTTAACAATTTATTAAATTAATACCTACACAGGCCGTAGTCGATATCATTATCGAATCTCGTCGAAGACCGTTACAACTGATAAACGCCGATGATAATATTGGTTTTAATAGAGCCAAAGAAATAAAGATTGCGCTGTTAGCTATCATTCCAGTAGACTATAGGTGTGTTAAATAGGCGAACAATAATAAAGCCATGTTGGAATAGCTTGCGGGCTATCGCAATTCTATTCCTGAACAACATTCGTGCCACAAAGAGCAAGGCAATAAGTACGGTGTACAATAACCAATGCCATGAAAGGGAACAACGTAGTTCGTGCACAAAGCGAGCAGTGTTTCGCGGACCGCCCGCAGCGGCTCCCGCGGCGCTGCAAGCGTCCAAAAAACTTACAAATTGGACGCGTAGAGCATGCCACGAACACCACTAACGAGCGACAATGTTTAAAACATTTGCTCAACTTACCACTTGCCTCGTCTTGAATAGCTCATTGTTCCAAATCATTTGTTACAACCGTGGAAATGAGACTGTACAGTTACACCTATTCTATTAACTTTACATTTGGTGTGTGAAAAATCGATTTTATGATATTTTTCGCATTACGTAGTAGGTATAATATAGTACCTACTTAGTTAACGTTGTGTTTGCTGGCAAGCATTGACTTACATTTATTTCAACGACATCCATTTGTGCCGTGTTGCTATTATGAGAGCAACTTATCTCGACCATACAATACACCTATAGTTTTGATATTCTTATTAAAGTTCCAAAGAGAAATTGTTAGGGCGTGCTCAGTTACCCAACGCTATGCATTGCCCTTACTGGAGTCGGCAAACACAGATAGTGGTATTATTATGGTCATAATAAATCCGGTTTTCTATTAGCATTAGCAAGCACGCGCGCGACTTCGTAAAACACGCTTTTGAGAAGCAATTTGTCATTAGTTTTGTTTGATCGTAAACGATACTGAAATGTTGAGCCGGCTTATCGGCTTGTAACAAAATTACACTGAAGTAGGTAGGTACCTACCTAATAACTAATTGCGAAGTTTGATTGTTGTTTTTGTTGGGTTTTTGTAACTTTTAAAGTTCAAAATAAACATCGGATGTCGAGTTAATTGATGCCTAAGTCACCCAAGTACTGCGATGAAGCCTGTTTAATGTAAAAGGAAATGAGAAAACTTTAAGTATGCTAACCGTGTACCGTCCTATAGCATGCGGGGTGTCCGCTCAGCTCCGGTCAGTCTGTCGTCAACGGCACTCCCTCGCTATTCGTAACCCCATCAAGTGGGGTGAAAACACGTAAATGTCTTTGTTTACATAAATCTGTTTTGTTACATCTTTCAAGAAGGTAGGTGGTGGGTGTTTACTTATCATTCTTAAGTGCCATTGAGCTCGACAACGTAGTTTAGGGCCCTCGAGCCACTTCAATGTCCCTTTGTGAATCGTCGCTTTAATGTTTTATAGAGATTTTGTGTGGTGCCTTGTTGCCTTCAAGTTGTTTAAGAAAATGTATTAGTTTTGTTGTGAATTTCAGTTGTAGTTTTCTAACAGATTTCTTATTTGGATTGTTACTAAGATTACACATAGATCTATGAGTGAAGTTTTTGTGTTTGCATATTAAAATAGGAAAGTAAATAAATGACACAGAACTAAAAGCATATGAATAGGCCCGCATGTCCCTTGTCGCCTTACAAGTCTAAGCCATTTTGTGAGTGTCGAAGGCCGCCTTATCGGCTCCCTCGCCAGTGCGTCTAAATGGGAAAGCAAACACGGATGGTTGTTGACACGGCGCGGCGCGATTCGGCCGCTTTATAAATATTTCGAACGCGGCGAGCAGCGGCCTGCCATTATCCCATTAGGGAAGGGCATTACTCACTGAGAATGTGAAGCTATTAGGCGCTGTTCACATCAGCAAGCCTTTCTACACGACAACGGATCAATTGCAGTCGGTTGCTTCGACGCTATTGATAACGAAAATCTTTTTGAACAGTTTTATTTCTAATGTGGTAAAATCGTGTGTAAAAAGTGTACTTCAAATCAAACTTCTACCGCTCTCAGGGTTTTACCCACATTTATTGTGTTCGTTCAGTTATTTTTTACCGCAGGATAACGAAAGCCTGTTGGTCGATGCCAAAAATTTCTGGAGTAAGGATAACGTAACGGAAGGCACAGCGTTAGAGGCCTCTCACAAGGTGGAGCCAAGACTTGGTGAAGTACTGAGGGCCTCGGGAATCCGATGGATGCGAGACGTTTAGGACTGTTCGTTGTGGCGCCACTTAGGGGAGGTTTATATCCAACAGTAGATGCCTATCGGCTGAAATGATGACGATGAACGGAAGCCTGAATTGACGTAGTGTTGGATTGGATATGACAAAATACGTTTAGGTATAAATTGACCAAACCCTATCTAAAAATTGTACGACCAAATCGCTTTTAGTGTCTGTTTGTGTGATCGCATTGTTCTTCTGAACTATGCTACGGATTTTGATGCAGTTTCAAAGCTTTTATCTTTCTGAATATTCTATATGGCGTAGAGAATATACTTATTCAGGTAGATTATTTACTACAAACGAATCTCGGAGTTTTGCCAAGTCATAAAAACCTTTATGACTGTACGGTTAACAAATGGCTGTTGCACTTCGTGTTGGGGGTTCGATTCCCACAAAAATCTACCGATAGTTGTTTTCGGGTCCGGTTGTCTTGGATATGTCGGTTTACATGTTTGTGAACGCATCCAAGAGCTACAGGAGCAATTCCTAGCGTAAGTGGAGGGTGGCAACTTTTTTTTTTTTTCAAGGAAAAAGTAGCTGTGCCTGCGACTTCGTTCGCGTGGACTACAGGATTTTGAATTTATTTTTTCTAAAATAAAAGTAGCCTATGTTAAGTACTCCTTATTACATCAGCTACCTACCAAAAAAAGAGCCGTCAAAATCGGTCCAGCCATTTCAGAGATTAGCCCGGACAAACAGACAGATAGTCAGACAAAAATTGTAAAAAATGTTATTTTGGTGTATGTATCGTATATATTCATATGCATGTAGTAAAAAGCAGTTATTGTATAAAGAAAGAAAACATGCGAAGCAGGGGCGCGCTAATAGAGGATTTAAAAGTTTGCCTGTGTAATTGTAAATAGAACGTTGTTTCCTGCACTGCATAAGCCTCGACTGTCTGTTTGTCAGTGGGCTGTATCTCTTAAACAGTAAGAGGTAGAGTTAAAAGTTTTCACAAAATGTGTATTTCTATTGCCGCTACCACAATAATAAAATAAAGTTAAAAAATAAGGGAGGGTTCCCGGCGATTTTTATTGCTAGATTTATATTTTGTAAAAACGGAACCCTTCGTCTGCGAGTTCGACTCGCAGTTGGCCAGTTTTTTTTTCAATCCTTACAATATTTCTAGGTAGGTACTGAATCAGACCTGAGCTCTAGAGGATTGATTGAAACTAGCAGTAGGTGGAGGTATTTATGCAAATTGGTTAGAATATTTTAAGTGGTAAGTATAATCCCGCTCGTTTGTAGTTACTAACGATATACGAAAACCGCCCTTACTGCTACGAAATAAAGACTGGCAATACCATATTGCTTACATGGACATGCGTTTGACTGTACAAGAGGCGTTCGCAAAATGCACACCTTATCCCTACGATATTCTTAATTTACAGTTACAAATATTAATCAAATCAATAGAAAAGAAAACATTTCACACAGGTTTCATACAGTCAACCACATAAATTCATAGTAGGAATTTGACATTGACAATTTGACAGCACCTTTATGCCATTATAGTCAAAAGGGCGATTTTAGTAGCGTCAGTGTTGCCAATAACATGCGGCTAACCGTACCTTTTAGCTATAAAAACTGAGCAAATAAACTGTTCTGTTATTGACACAGGTATTGTACAATAATGTTATAGTAATACCTAACTACAACTACATATATGTCAAATGTTGATTTTAACCCTAAAATGCTGAAGCTCTCACAAAGCTTCGAAGCACGTGCTCGTTATCAAAGAGAATCTTATAAACGCTTCGCTCGGATTATACTTGTGTAGATATAGATATAGTAGGTAACTAATTGACAGTGTTTTATCTTATGTATAACTCACAGTTCGTGTTAAGAAAGTTAGCTGCCTGCGGGTTATTTACTCATGTATAATCCGGTCGTTAGTTTACTGGTTATAGCTAGTCTGTGGCTCAAAGTTGGCCGTGCCGCCGCATCCTCGCGCCGGCCGTCTACGTTAACTTCTTACATGGCCAGACGGAACCACTGACACTACCAAACGAAAACACTTATCATCACTTACCTATAGCTGCATCGGTCTCCTCCACGCCACAATAACAATCCACCGCTTTGTCTTTCAATATACGATCGATACGCACCGACCCTCAACACCGTAAAAGCAAAGTAAATTACTTTTAATCACCATTCAGCACATAAACGAACACGGCCGACCCGTTTCAACAATAGTATTCGCTTCAGCTCTCACACAAACACGTACAGTACACTACACTGCTAACGGCAGATCCAGTGAGCGATGTGGTTCAATCCATGGGCTATGTTATAAAATATAAACAAATAACACTGGTGATTTCACAGTAGAAACACAAAATTGTCGTGAGCGTAACGCACGTCAGCGCCGCTAAGAGTCGGCGGACGACCGCGGAACTGGATTCGAGCGAGCAAAGCTACGTGTCCCCCCGAGCGAGGTGTGCGAGCGAGCGAGACGCACAGCGCGGCGGCGGGAACGTGCGAGCGAGACGTCGCACTTTATGAGGCGGGCGGCATAAAAATGTGAGAAGGGCGCGTACATACAGAGCAGAGTACGATCGGCGTCGCCACAGACTGCTATCTTGGATTGATCCACCGAGTGAATAGATAATGATTGTTGTAGCGTTTGAGGCGGCATCAGCACAGCCGCCCATTCATTACAATAATTATCCGACAATTAAACATTGCGACGGAGGTCGTTGCCGTTTAGTTCTGTGCCTCACTTAAGCCGTAGTAATACTCGGCTCGAATAGCTTCAAACTACTTTTTCTATTGTTTTACAACTTCCTGCACTCGGGTTTTATGATTGAAGCTTTGATATTTAGGTTCAAAGAATATAATTATTATTACGTCACAGAACATGGCTGTTGGTAATTTGCGATTATAGGTAGTGGAGAAAAGCAGGTGTTTGAATAATATACTATTAAAATGCAGTAGGACAATATTTACATTTATTAATTATTGAATGACAATATCTTATCCTAACATCCATAAATTTGTATCGCATTGAAGTTAGCAATGTCGACAACCACTTCAATTTTATAATACAAGTACACATTATCAGACTACACCTTAGTTATAAATAAATTAGAACATTCTCCGAGCGAAGTTAGAAAAATTAATATTATTCGGTAGCAGTATTGTCTCAGCAAAGTGATTTAAAGTTTGATATAAATCAAGATTGAAGATACATGTTCGATCTAGGTATCTAGGTGGAATCTAGGTAAACATTAGACAGATGTAAAATGATGAAAAAAAATCACTGTTACTAAGACAATTAAAATTAAACAGCAATATTGCAAGAGAAGCTTGCTATGTGTTTTAATTAAGTTACACATGTTACAGATAAACGAATTACGAGCATTTAAGTAGAAATTCTAGTACACTTCTTGAATTTGTAGAGAAAATCTTCATTTTTGTAATTAAACAAATAATTTCTTGGTAATTTCATAATATCTGGGTGACTCAGTCAACTATCAAAGCTTTTACTCACTAAAAAATAGATTATTAAATTAGAAATTTGGTTTAAAATAAGTACTATTTACATTTAAACTGCCGGGAACAGTTTGAGGTGTAGAATAAAATAATTTGGTAAACATTTGGATCCAGTTTCAAAATGATAAATTCATATGAACTGGTTTAGGAGAGTGAAATTCGCATAAGAATGATAGTTGATACTAATCTCACGTTTGTCTAAGTCAGGGTTTCTCAAAGGGGTGTCCGCGACACCTTAAGGGTACGTGATACGTCATTTAATGATGAGGGAGTTCGCGACAAGATTTTCATATTGGCGGCTAGAAGACTGACATGCACGAGCGGCACGCGTTATGACGCAATATTGGTTATGAGAAATGTGGTTTTCACACCTGTTCATGACAAAACCAAATGCATAAATCTTCGTGATGTTAATATTATGCCACATTAATATTAACATATTTGTCTGTAAATTGTTTTTTTTTTTAATTATTTATAAGCTCGCCTTTGACCATTATCTCACCTGGTGGACAGCGATGTCGGAGCACGCTTGTCTAGAAGTAGCCTTGTCACTCTGGACTTTAAGACCCCAGGTTATAGCTTTATGGAAATACTGACTCTGATAGGGAATTCCATTCTTTAGCTGTATGCACCATGAATAGCTACAGTTATTATTATTTTTTATCGGGGGTATAGGTAGAAGTTTTCAGTAGTTTAGGAATTTAACAAGAGGGGCCATAAGTTTGAGAAACCCTGGTCTAAGTGACACCAATTCATATCAACATTTAAGTTAATATGATGCTATATATAACTGTTACACTGACATAGGATCACTATCGGGGTCGCAACAGTCAGCCTCGGTCAGTCATACTGTCCACAACACATTATCGCAGGTACACTAGTCTTATGAGATGATTTAGATTTATCATACATTGTTTGAAAGCATAGTTTGTCGTCATTTAAACATGCATTCCGTCTTACTACAAAATGGTTGTACATTCAGTCATCAATATAACGTCAAGCCCCAAATACTTCACATTTATAATTTGGTATGAATTACTAAAAAAAGGGCTTGTTGACAGAGTTAGGAAAATAATTTGTATGCAATATGAAGCAATATGAGCGAAGCAACGAATTAGTTATTTTAATTAACAGAATGGATAGTCGTTACACGACATACATTACTTAAAAAAATACAAAACTACGAAATACTTGCGCATTTTAGAGTTTTGAATCCTAAGGCCTTCTATAACTATTTTACAACTGATTCATACCTCAACATCACATCATTTCCATACTTGTACGACTCATTGAGACACATACAAATCATGTAATACAAATACTTTATAACTATCGTTTGTAAAAATGATTCTATAATACACTATGCTCTTCGGAAATTGAAACAATTTTGATATTCATCATGACATGTCTACACTACCGTGAATCTAGTCAAATCGAGGCCCTTACAGACTAAAATATTTGATCTCGCTAGCTTATTCTGCAAGGATTTATTTCACAGATTTACATATATTTGGTGAACAAAATGCACGTTGGCCACAACAGTTGATGTGGTAAAGTTCAATGTTCACGTGGAACACGCGTGGGTTCATGTAGTGGGGTTTGAGCAGAAAGTCAAGTGGAATGTGACTCCCGCGGTAATTCCAGGCTCGGACATATACAGAGTGTGTAGTAGCCTGCTTGTGGTCCACTGGAAGATCTGCTTTGGCAGGGGAATGTGGGGGCCGCTGGGTGGCGTGCGGGCCTCCGAATGCGTGCGGCGGCAGCGCTTTACGGCGGCGGCAGCAGCGGCACCTCGGGGTACGACGCCTCCGGCTCCTCCTCTGAAGAATGGTCGCTGGTATATGAAGTGCGGCCACTCTTCTCCCTCAGTCAGTATCTGTGGACAAACAATCAGAAATCAGAAACCAATTACAGGCCCTTTTGAATTGTCAAACTGTCGGTCAGTCAAACAAGTGAAGCTAACTTGCTCGTTCCAAAGCGGTAGATCTCTATGGAGAAGAACGTGCAAGAAACTCGATGAACAGTCTTTTAAATTATGAGTTACATAAATCTTGCTTCTATTATGTGACACAAGTAATAAAAAAAAATTGGAATTGAATTTAGTCACTGGCAGCTAAGAGACCAGTCGCATTCTTCATCTTCATCAATTTGTTTAACTATTTATCGGATAATTAATTTCATTTATTTTATCGCGGTGAATCTACTACAATATAAAGAGCTTGAAGGCCATATTTCAATTACGGCAATGAGAGCTCGTCATAAATCATCATTATTGTATTGATCTGCCATGTGCCAAAATGTAGATTTACGCGTGACATAATAGAACTTCTCACATGTTTAAGTGTTCAAGAGGAGTGTGTTGACAAAAGGATAGATGTCTAAACGCGGGAAGTAAATGTAAACTATTCAAAGGGTTTTTGAAACAATTCTGTTGAGATCGGTCTGTGTTAAAGGAGCCGAGCACAAGCCGAGCTGCTGTACTCCCTCAAGTGTGGACATACAACGAGCCACCAACGATCACTTGAACTTGAACGTGATGCGAAACCTTTTGTGTTCGTCAAAACACCGACATTAGGCGGAGCACAGTCGAGCACGAACCAAACGCTAGAAGCGCGTTCGTTCGAGGCTTGCAAAAGGTGGATACATACTTTTGCGCGAACGGCACACAGCGAATGCCTCTGCATGAAGTGTGTGCGTGTTGAAAACTATACATGTACATAATACTCGGGTCAAGCCATGGCGTGCGAAGCAAATGCTTCATTTGTCGCAAAGTCTGTATCCGCCTTAACTCGGTACACACCACACGAATTTGAGCTTGGCTCCTTTAGTGTACAATTTTCCCACCGAAAAAAAAAAAAACCCACTATTACATTTTTGTTCAATGTATCAAGGACAGTATCAAAAAATAAAGTATTAGATGCGAAACGGATAATTCCAATTACAAAATCGTACGAATTCACGTTAATTTTTTTTTTCGCGCGTTCTGCTTGGCTTAATCCATCATAGTCTAGATATAGGAAGTTAACGATAGCGTATCGATCGCATTCGATCGCTAAGATATTGATGTTGCAATGAGGTGAACTTATAATGTCTTCACAAACTTTAACAACTAAACGATACAAAATATTAATTATTATTTAAATAAATTTTAAGTTTCCATGAAAAATTGTGTTTTCAAGATAAAACATTCTCAGTACATCATATTAAATTATTTCTGAATACATACACATAATTACTAGTTAATTACACCCAAACACAAAACAAATGGTCGCACTTATCACATTTGTCTTGGGTGGGAATCGAAACCACGACCTCCAGCATAACAGTCAGGGCCCATAACCACTAGACCAACAGGCCCGTCAAAGTTGGCTAGTATGACTAGATTACATACGAGACTGCTCGGTGGTTTAACACATACTGAATATTTAATCTGCACTCGTAGCATCTGAACGCTACTGAGCACATACAGGCATGCTCAGTAGCAATATTCTTTGGTAGTTTTCAGGGTCAAAATAATTACATTTTATTTAGTCCGTATTTTAGATTATAAAAAAATTTTGGACACGTATTTTTTCGATTAAACAAAAAATAACAAATAGCCTATTAAAGTTACGTGTGAAATCACCCCGTGTGAAAAAATGCAGCACGGCGTGACGTTACACGTAACTTTAATGGGCTATATCTTTGTCATTTTTGATTTAATTTACAAATAAAAAAAATACGTGTCCCTTATTTTTGAATAACGTAAAAAATGGACTAATTACATTTTTTACAGTAACTAGGCTATTTTGAATGTTGATTTTTATTGTTGTTTGTGTTCTTTTACTTTTATCTCGCTAGGCAGATTACCGATTTTTCATTTATAATCTGATTTAAAAAAAATCAAGTGTGAAACTTAACATGTTTTGGACTAAGTATAAGTTAACGCAACTCCAGCCCCCAAGATACAGGCGCTGCCTAGTTTGGGGACCGCAGCTCAATTTCATGTTAGTTTTACCAGTTACTGTGAATACCCATAACATAAGTTTAGCATTAAGACACATTTCGTAAGACTGGACTAATAAACTATTATTATTACTTAATTTAATAAAACAACTAAAAAAATTACATTATTTTTTTTTAGTGAGTAGTTTAGTAAATAGGAAACTTAGAGTAAGTGAATTAGTTTTAAATAATATGGACAAATCCACTTCTCAAGAGATCAAGTGAGTCTCTCCGCATCTACAGCGAAGACATTAACACAAAATCCAGCCCAATCTAATCTCTCAATCGAAGCTGTTTCAACATCCGAATGATTTATTAGTTAGGAAGTTAGGATTATTAGTTTGATTGTTAGTCATTATTTAAAATTAAATATTAAAACATAAATGTTTTATGACAAGTACAAGGGTTCTATCTACATACATATGACAAAACAAAAAAAAAACATACTTCAAAGTAAAACCTAGTGCGTCTCACCATCAGGGATTGCATCACTGCTTACCATCAGGTGGGATCGCAGTCAAGCACTAGTTTATATCAATTAAATAAGGCACTCGCATTTATAACAATATAATTCTACCTCAGCAATCGGGTAAGTAAAAAAAGACTAGGTTGCTTTAAACATTATCATTTTACCAGTCCCCGAGAAATGTGATAATCTTTAAAGCAACCGATTATGCAGAGGTTCACGTTGCAAGGCTCGCACTTGTAAGCTGTGCAAGCATCTACCTTTTCTAGTGCACACCACTTGCAACGTGACTTCCTTACATTCGTTTTAGCAAGGAAATGGTCGGTGGTAATGAGAAGCTGTTGTTCTACTTTTGGCAGACGAAATCTCTGTATGATTTCGTCCGCCAACATCACCCGAAACTGCCGCTATGCCATTTTACCCGTCCCTGACTTCGAGAACATGACGAAGGCGTTGTGGATAGACACGTTGAGAAGCCGTCGGAAAAGCTTCTTGTACCAAAATATATTACGTACCCTTTCTATCGGATACGCCTGCAAAAGTTGGTTCTTTTTGTCGACGCCTCCCATAGCCAGATTGTAATCTAATACTACTTACAGTTTATACTGAAAGTAGCCGTACTTCTCTGTTCCCCCGGCCTCTACCTTGTGGTATGTGGAAATCAGAGAAACCCCTTCGTGTCCTTCCACACCGTAATTGTCATGTCCCGTGTCTGGCTGCATGCCACTTCACTGGACTGAATGTTTGCCTTATTTTTATGGCGCAAACTGTCAGGCACGAACTCCCGGCTCAGACGCAGGGTGCCCATTACGTCCGTCTTCTGAGCCTTGAGGGTGCGCGCCAGCAAATGCCTGTTATAGAATCAGTCCATTACTAGAGTATGAACTATATTAAGTAATGGACGAACTAACTTTAAAACGGTCCTTGATGTCGCACCCTCAGGCTCATGCTTGTCATCATTCGTTTCGCCATTATGCCTTTCCTTCTTCTCAGTGTATATTATCATCTGCCAGATATATCCCGTCTTGGCCTCACATAGTTCATAGCTCTTTATACATACCTGAGCAGCTTTAGTAGCTATGAGCTGAGACAACGAGGGCCTGCCTTTCCAAAGCATCAGCGAATCGTCTATAGCAATGTCCTGCTCCGGTAGGTATAAAGAGCTAAATTTTGTATTGAGGTGGTCTATATATAGGTAGGTTTCGTCGGGATACCCTTGCCACACAAAATATTGTCTACAAAATGAAGACAGCGCTTTATGAGCGAAAACCTATAAGAACGGCATAATGTCAGCGAATTTGCCCACTTGTAAGGCAAACAAGGGGTCCAGTACTCCTTCTCTACAGGGATCGGGACGATGCTTTGCAGCATAATGACACCAAAAAACGTCCACAACTCTTGTGGCATTATTGGTGTCCATTTTTTTAATCGTGAAAATTGTAAAAGCGACGATGACAGGAGTTTTGCTGCATACTTATTCGTCTCATCGACGATGAGGTTGATGTCTTCGTTCCAAATTTTAGAAAAAGTTTGGAACGGTGACATACCCTCAATGGGAAAGGCTGGCCCTACTGGTCCGGTAAAAACTTCCCGAACTCCAGTAAAAACTTGGGGATCGTGAGACCAATTAAAAATCAGAAAATCCTCCTGACTTGACTCTCGTAGATCACAATCATCCTGCCTGTCTATGGACCCTAAGAGCTCGCGAAATTCGCTGGACAAGTCTTCTACCGCGAATTCTTCAGCGTGCCTCTTCCACATTATAATTTGTATTCTCACGGAGCCCTTAAAGAGGCTTTGCGGACCCTAGGGTTCCGCGGAACACACTTTGAGTATAGCTGGGCTAGAGAATAAAGTGCAAGAAACAGTTTTAAAATACGAAATAACGTTGTGACTTTTACCGCCTTATAATTATAAATGCTTTAGTACTGGTGTGAACCAAGAGTAAAAGGTCTAGCCCTGTTACATCAGATACCGTCAATTTGAGACACAATCGTAAGACAATGGATTTTATTTATTTACAATTTATACAACGCGCGAACGCCGCGGTTCGCTTGGGTTTAACCTTTCAATTGTGGTAATTAGAGACACAATAGAAAGACAGGTGCGCGAACGCTTGGGGTTTAATGAAATGAATTAAATGTGTTCTTATTACAAAACTAAGAGTATTCTAGAATGTGCCAAAGAAAGTAGTCTAGTCCGTTTCACGTAAACAGAACAACGAAATCTTGAAGGTTTATTTTTGGTAAATGCATTATTTTTAGTAAAAAGTCGTAGAACAAAAGTTGTTGTTTATGATATTAGTAACATAATCCTGAGAGGTTGCTAGTGTTTTACAAATAAACCCCGTATATAGCAACACTTTTCCCGTATTGCCAACATTACGGCGAAGGAACTCCTTAAGTGAAACACACAAGAAAATAACCCATTCCTTTGGCGCGCTTTTTGTAATCAAGTTTTCATATTTCTAACACCTACGGCGTGAAGTGGAACGACTTAGAAACGCCTGTGACGTGCGTCAATTTGATTACGCGTTTATGGTATGCGTTTTTATATTTTACTATTTAGAGACTTTGAATGTTAAATTGTTAAGTATTGTTATGAATTTTATTGTCCTACAAAACCATAGAGTACGAGCTTTTATCGCCTGTGATACGGGTTTATACTTGTAATTATTCCTAAAATTGTATCTATTTTACCAAATTTTAACTCTGAACAAATAATATTATTATCATACAAGTTGTTGGTTAATGCAAACTCGACATCATCAGATAAATAAAGTAGCCGATATATGTGGTATACGGGGGTAAAGAATAAAAGTCGAGCATTCACTTTTTTATCTATTATAAACGATAACGCAGACAAGTACTACTTGACTGCGATCCTGCCTGATGGTAAGCAGTGATGACATACTTACTAATGATTTATTTATACAAATTTACCTACACAACACTCCTCCCTACTAAACGAATACTTATCAACTAACAACTTAACCTTTTGAATGTCTTATGTTACACAGTTCGACATCAGCAATTGTCTTTCTATTGTGTCTCTAATTACGGCATTCAAAGAGATAATAGGTAATTTACACAAAAACAATACTTATTTTAAACCATATAATAGGTAATTTATACAATAACAATACTAATTCTAAACCTTATAATTATGAACCTTAAACCTACACTGTCGAATGGCACGTTGTTGGGTCTGTGGCACTTGAGGCAAGGCAACCTGAGTGTCAGCTGAGGCCTGAACCTCTACAGGTGCATCATTGTGCAGCTAAGGCGGCGACGCCACGCGATCCGGCGACCTCTCCGTTGAGCCTGCTCGCCACTACCACTGTCCTAGTCCTTATCAGTCGTCTGAGAATCTGTGTCTGATCGTTCCGTAATACTACTACTACGACCACTAGATGCTAAGGATAATATGCTCCTTGTTTTCCTACGTAATTCTACGTAATTCCTGATCAATATGTGTATGGACTAACTCCCCATTTTGACCTTGGACTCTAAAATCAGCAAATGTTCTAGAACTATTCATGGAAATTGTTGAATTTTAATTAATTCATTAAACCCCAAGCGAACGCCGGCGTTCGCGCACCTATTGTCTTTCAATTGTGTCTGTAATTATCACAATTGAAAGGTTACTGCGTAAATACCAAGAATATTTACGAGAATAAACCGAAGTTAGGTCCAACAATTTTACCATAACAAGATTTGCAATAGCGTAATGCGCAACTCGGCATATTTTCTCAGAAAATGATTTTCTTTTAGTGCCTAAAGCGGATACAAATATGACTTGACGTGTAGGGGTGTTATACTAGACTGAGCGACTTGTTACAGGTAACAAGTTTCGGATTTTGACTTTTGTTTGCTATGTCCTGTCTATTGGTAGTATATGTTTAATGTCTTTGATTAACACCAAATATAATCGCTAGCGCCGCTTCCAACGCACTCGCAAACCTTACCGCGTCCTTATATGATATTGTGCGTCTTCCGCAAATAGCCGTTGAAAAATTGTGACGAATTGATCCCGCAAATTTTCGTTCAACCCGTCTTTGAATTTGCAATGTCTTGCGAGTTTCTTGAGCTGAGCTATGTACCCTGCTACGTTTTCGTTGCTAGCCTGTCTCCGTTGCCGAAACCGATAAAGTTCTGCGAGTACCGACGGCGTTGGTTCCAGTTGATGACGTAATAGCTCGACCGCTCTGTCATATTTGAACTCCGCTGGCTTTTTGGGACTTACTAGGTTATATAACAGTTCATACGCTTCGTCCCCATGACGGCTATTAATGTAGGCAATTCGTTAAATCTTCCATTTTGTTGACTTTAAAATACACGTCCAACCGGTCTACATACATCGACCACGTGCCGACTTTATGTCGAACTCCTTAATTTTGCCAATCGACATCTTAACCCATTCTTGACCACTGTGCCAATTTGGGTACAGTTAGTTAATGAGGCTAGGTAAACAATAAATTGAAGTTTGTCAATATATTTTTTATGTAATGAATAGTTAAAAGTATCCTGAATAAATGAAAAATTGCTCTATTTCAAATAAGAGTAGTGTTTTTGAATAAAATCCAATAAAAAGTCATTATCAAAGGACTAGTGGAGATAAGTACCGGTTTGTAATTTTTATTATTATATACAATATAGATTTCCATATAAATAGTTACATATCTCTATAAACAATAAATAACCAAGTGTATAAACAGATTTTCGATTCCTAAAACTGTATACATAAGTCATTATGACATTTGAAATATTGGTGTACCAATTTGGGTACACTGGCCACAAGTATACTACATTCGTACATTATCAAGGTGGATCGGAAAAGACGTTATGATGCGAATAACCAATACCTTAGTTTAGAGAAGGCCCTAAATACTATACTCGAAGATACTGACGATGGTTTGGATTATGACTTGGCCATAATTCTACCAGAACCAAGTGTTCAAATCAACAAAGAAGAGAGTTTTGATGACGACACTATTGCAAGTAGTTTGCCAAAATACGTTCCACGAGAGTTAGGGGTACATAATATTGGCAATCTTTCGGATTCTGAGGACGATAGCGATAAAGAACCATTGGCTGCAAAAAGGATTCGAACCCGAACAAACAGTTCCGATGAACCAAATGATCTACAAATTTGATTGATAACGAATGGCACAACTTTTTTGCCAGCGTGACCTACTGAATGATTTGCGTCAAATAGGTTATCGTGCTACAAGAACCATCCTTGAAAATAGCACTAAGAAATGCTAAGGATATGGTGAAAAACCAAGAGCTGAGTTTGATTATAGGTTTGAAAGACAACAGTATCTGTTCAATGACTATGATTTATGTGATTCTTATAAACCAGTGGGAACTGTGAAGAGGTGGTGTTCAGAAAGGAAACAAAAGATAGACATGAAAATACTTCATTTGTTCCATACCTACAACAAGGGCTTGGAGATGAGGATGCATATCATCACAGGACAGTATATCAGTACAGATTGGCATTCATGGCAAAAAATGGTGGTGGTTTTTGTTTACTTACACGATTGATATGGCAATATCTAACGCTTAGCGTTTGCATGTAATTTCAAGAGAAGATGGCATCATGGACCAGCTGCTATTTCGACGAAGCATTGCAAGGTTTTACCTAAAACGAGCTTCACAATGAGTTACTGCACCCTCTTCTTCATCAAACATCGAGGGTTTACAACTATCCAGTTGTAAAGAATTACCATCTGGTGCCAACCATATTTCTGAAAAACTTCCAAAACGGGTGCATTGTGTTATCTACCATAATAGAAGCTGCTGGGGTTGTAAAAATTGCAAGAAAACATACTGCACACAAAAACTTTGTTTTACCAAATTTCATTCATAAGTGGCCACTGTGCCAATTTGGGTACACCCCTGTAATTCCTGAAAAATGTCTTTTAATGTTTGTTTTTGACGTGACAACGTCTTATAAATTGGTCTGCCGGGTGAAACTGCGTTACGCTCCGCTCACGTTATGCGCTCACAATGAGAGCGAGTGAGAGGCACGCGTCCCTTTCACTCGGGCATGGTTAGCCCGCCTAAGAGCGAGAGAGACAGACATAAAAAGTGAAAGGCACGCGTCCCTTCCACTCGAGCACAGTTAGCCCGCCTAAGAGCGAGAGAGACAGAGCGAGAGAGAGAGAGTGAGAGAGATAGGCATACACACCGGTTCATGTCTTGCGCTTCTATTTCGCTTAGGCGCCTGCATACAAGTTTACACGTTGCCAGTTAATTGTAAAACGATTGTGTAGTGATAATGTGAAGGTAGTTTCGTCCATCGCAACAATTCAAACAGCAAAGGTAAATAATTTCAGACTGATAATATAACATGATGAAATAAATGACTAAGACATAAGTGAATAGGTTATGTTGTAGTAATCACAATGTGTTTTTTTACAACTGACAATCCGTTTTGCGGCACGATTTCATTACCATCATCGTTATTTTCAGCTCCCTCTCCTCCTAACAGCTGTTCTACAAACACTCTTCTTGACTCTGTTTCTGTTGGTTCTGTGGTGTCTGAATTTTGCAAAATCATCATTGCTTCTAGCTCTTGCATCACTTTGTCGATGTCAATATTGTTCTCATAAAGTTTTCTGCGTTCCATGATAGTTTCCTTGTTGTCATTGAATAATTGTATAAATTTATTACAATCAACAATGTCAGCGACTTCGTTGCGAAAGGGCAAGTACAGCAGCACCATCTCACGTTGATAATTGACAGTTTCATCTATGTCGTAGCATCTGTATCGTATGATTCGACCGATCAGACGTTTGCGATATCCTCCCGATGTCGTTCTTTCTCCAGTCGGCGGTTCAGGATTGTTATCTTCATGCACGTTCAAGTCGTCTTCATTGTCAATGAAATCACGAGAGTTAGCATACCACGACGCAAACTCGGCCAAATATACATCTTGCAAAGATGGAGGTCTTTCTTCATACCGCTGAATGATGTTTTTGGTCCACACGTCTGTGCTGTCCTCTGCGATTCCTTCGCGATCCAATTGTTTCCGACGTTTGCGGCAACGTTGTCTCTCTGAGGGCCACACTGTTGGTATGTACACAATTTGACGGCTTGCTTCGCTCATCGGCTGTCGTAACAAATACCATGCTGCTTCTTGCGCCGACATTTCAACTGCATTGACAAGTTTGACACTCAATGCTTTTAATTGACCAGTGTAATCGCGGTCAGGATGTTCTTCCATCATTTTAGTCAACTCTCGATTCAAGTTACCCATTCCACGAGCTGATTTGTTCACGTATTCCACGACGTACTGTGCGCAGCTGTATTCATCTAAGATAAACTGAATATCGATGTTGGAATTAATTTGACCAGCAAGGTAAGGGTTGAACGTGTTTGTCATAAGTTGATCGAAGTTACGTTTAAACAACAAAGTTGGCCTGCGAAGGGTTGAACGTACTATATCAAGATATGCATCAAATGTCAGACCATGTTCCCTCAAAAAGTCATTCATGCTAGGGTATGTACGTTCGCTGAGACACGTTCGTAGCTCCTTGGATTTTTTTTGGAATGTTGACCGGCGTCCATCAGTCTGAGGCATTGGAACCAAGACTCGAGTAGCAGGCATTGGCCAGTACGGGATCCCAAATCTGCAAGTCGTCTCACCTCGCTTCGTGCAGGTGAAAGTGTGCTTGTGAATTTGATTGGCGTAGATGGTCTCGTTGGGCATATCTTCTTTGGCGACAGAACTCAGCTTCTCCACGAGCTCGATGGTCATTGGCATATTTTCTGACACGGCCTCGTGTGGATCATTATTCAACCACACCAAAATGTGTGCGTGGAGGCTTCCTCGATGCTGGAACTCAATGCGAAAGAAATAATCTTTAACAAAGTACTGGCCAAATGGATTATATGATTGTTTTGCCTTCAGCATATTCATCAATGTACCGACGAGTTTGTGGAAATATATGCAGCACGTAACTGGATCGTCGCTCACTAAGTTGCACCGCTCTGACGTGTTTAGATCTTCAGCAACTTTTCCAGGATACTTGTTACTCAATTTGAGGAGCAAGTTCAGTAATATCAACCAGCGTACTTCGTTTGCACTTAAAGTGAGAAATATGGTCGGTTTACCTAGTTGACGGAGCATCGCAAACAGATCTCGTTTGCGAGAGGCCCAATACTGGACGGAATTGGGTACTGACTTCATGAAGGCAAAATTTTGAACGTCAAATTCTTTAAGAAATTCCGGGTCCTCCAACATGCGTCGAGTTACGTTTTCCGTGGTTGACACATTCCGAAATGTGCTGTAAATGCCATCCACCATGCGGAGACGTAGAATCTTCATAGCAACGTACAAGACTTTTTGAGGCGTGGCTCCGCGTCTGTCACTTCGTCGTAATTCACTGGTTGCCATCATGTAAGGTGTCACTGAAACTCCCATGTGGAAGCGACGAGGCTGGCCGTAGTATATTGCAGGAAATGATAGTTCTTCAGCATGACGGTCGTAAATGATGTTCAGAGGCATGGCCCGATGTCCTGGTGCGATGTCGAGGCAATCCTCTTCGTTCCACAGTAGTGTATGCTGCCTGGAAGCAAGAATTTCTGACTCCGGAGTACACTCGGCGGCGATTGTTTCGATTCGATCAGCCGAGTCATCCTGCAAATCTTCCTCTGGTGGCACGACAGTTTGCAGCCTTGACAAATCTACTTTGATATCGTACAAGCGATATAGACTTGAATTTTGAAGTACATCCAACCATTCTTTGATTGTCCTTTTGGACATGTAGCCACTGATGTAATTTGTTTTGTGTGCGAGATTCCGTTTGATGTTGACATTAATGACGTCGTCCTCATCTAAATGCCGGGGCAAGCATTTTACCATGTGTTCTACGTTGACTGGAACGTTGATCACTTGACCAATAATTCCATAAGAGAAGTCATGCCGCAGACGACGCACTTGCATGAATGGCAGACGTGGTGAGATTAATCGTTCACTAATTGGATCCAGTGGCGGTAAGCCAGGAGGTATTTCTGGATATGAGAAGCCATTCACTTTTGCAAGGGTAGGAAGCTTATGTTTGTTCAGCGAAAATCTACAGGTGTTGCAAATATGCGTATAATCCTCCTCGCGTAGTTGCCTATTTTCCTTAACGAACCAATCCGATATGACCTGTAGTTGTGCAGCAGTGATGATTTTAAGGTCATTCTTGAACCACAATCGGTCGCAAACAGAGCAAGCGTGGCCAAATTCGTTGTCCAGAAATGTAGTTTTAAACCTCTTTATTGACAACGACCATTTGATATTCCAGGTTGATTGTTCCGGTTGCACTGCTGTGTGAGTCGGTGGAGTACTTATTTGTGAAACAATTTGAGCAGCTCTACGCTGTCTGTAAGCACGTTGTCGCTGAGCGCTGGTCTGGGCAGTAACTGTTCTTTCCACTACCACAGGAGCAGACACTGTGGCTGACTCTAGTGTGCCGGTGTCAAGAGCTGAGTTGGCGAGTCTACGTTGCTTGCATCTACGTTGTCTTTCGGCGGCTGCTTTTGCAAAATCTGCTGCCTCTGCAGGAGTTCTTTCCGCGGCCTTACGTTTTCTATACATTCTTTGTCGTTGCGCTTTGGCGTTATGGGGTGTGTGTGGCACAGCGAAAGGTATGGCAGACGTTGGTGGCACGATATCATCAGTCTCCATCGGTGTACTGGACGTTGAAGGAATTTGTACATCTGGCTCCATTGTACTAAAATTGAACAAATTAGAAATTATTGTTTCTCATATTTTTAAATGTTTTCAAATACAGTGTAAAGTCTTTATAACATCATTCTTTATAACGATAAACTCTCTATAACATAGAAAAGATCACAATTTGGTTGGTTTAGTTTTAAAAAGTTACTAATATAAATAATTAATTTGAAATTTCACAAAATTTGTGTATGTTAAATTCATTTTTTATTTCAAATTTTTGCATAAATTGAACTTTGTTGAAACAGTTATTAATATAAATAACAAATTCGAGAATTCACAAAATTGGTTTATGTTAAATCAATCAGTTGTTATAAGTTATTAATAAATTTAACTTGTTTTACATTGTTATAAATATAAAAACTAAATTTAAAAGTTAGAACATTTATTTAAATCACATTAATTGTTAATATCAATCGATTTTAATTCAAAGTGTATTTTCTAAAAGGAGAAAACTAATTCACATTTGATCTTTGAATTTGTAAATCGCGCGCTTACGACCTTGCGCAGTGATTAGTCGTCTCGGTTTGAATGTTTGAAAGTTTCGATTTGACAGGTTGGAGGTTAAACATTGTTATTTCAATTTTTGACGTGACAACGTCTTATAAATTGGTTTGCCGGGTGACACTTCAAGAAACTGCGTTACGCTCCGCTCACGTTATGCGCTCACAATGAGAGCGAGTGAGAGGCACGCGTCCCTTCCACTCGGGCATGGTTAGCCCGCCTAAGAGCGAGAGAGACAGACATAAAAAGTGAAAGGCACGCGTCCCTTCCACTCGAGCACAGTTAGCCCGCCTAAGAGCGAGAGAGAGAGAGTGAGAGAGATAGGCATACACACCGGTTCATGTCTTGCGCTTCTATTTCGCTTAGGCGCCTGCATACAAGTTTACACGTTGCCAGTTAATTGTAAAACGATTGTGTAGTGATAATGTGAAGGTAGTTTCGTCCATCGCAACAATTCAAACAGCAAAGGTAAATAATTTCAGACTGATAATATAACATGATGAAATAAATGACTAAGACATAAGTGAATAGGTTATCTTGTAGTAATCACAATGTTGTGGTAGTTTTCAATCAAAAAAGTAGTATAAATCGTTTCTCAACCAATAATAATTTGTTTAACTTGAAAAAATGAGCGCGACTTGCTATGTAAAAAATTGAAATAACAAATGACTAAGACATAAGTGAATAGGTTATGTTGTAGTAATTACAATGTTGTGGTAGTTTTCAATCAAAAAAGTAGTATAAATCGTTTCTCAACCAATAATAATTTGTTTAACTTGAAAAAATGAGCGCGACTTGCTATGTAAAAAATTGAAATAACAATGTTTAACCTCCAACCTGTCAAATCGAAACTTTCAAACATTCAAACCGAGACGACTAATCACTGCGCAAGGTCGTAAGCGCGCGATTTACAAATTCAAAGATCAAATGTGAATTAGTTTTCTCCTTTTAGAAAATACACTTTGAATTAAAATCGATTGATATTAACAATTAATGTGATTTAAATAAATGTTCTAACTTTTAAATTTAGTTTTTATATTTATAAAAACTAAATTTGACACAAGCCTTTGACTACGTTGACCACAATATATTAAGAAATAAACTTGACGCCTACGGTATAAGAGGTAACATTCTTGACTTGTTAAGTACTTACCTATCAGAAAGAAAACAATTTACTGCTATTACAAACTTGAATTTTAAAACTAAGGAAGAAGTAACATACCTCTCTAAAGAACGCACGGTATATTTCGGTGTGCCACAGGGCAGTGTATTAGGCCCTTTACTGTTCTTAATTTACATTAATGACCTGCCCAAAGCTATAGACTTCCCGATATCACTTTTTGCTGATGATAGTACGGTCACAATAACATGTAATAACCCTGAATCATATGAACTTGAGGTCAACAATGCGGTGAATTCAATTATTTCTTGGCTTAATAATAACAATTTAAGAATCAATCTTGCCAAAACACAAGTAATGCATTTTGGCCATAAAAAACCTAGATTGGAAATGAATGTACAATATCAAAATAGCAAAATTCATGATGTAGATAGTGCAAAATTTCTAGGCTTAGTAATTGACAGACAACTTAATTGGAAGGATCACGTTGAAGCGCTTTGTAAGAAAATTAGTAGTTCATCCTATGCCTTGTATAAACTTGCCCCTACTGTTTCCATAGATGCACTACTTACAGCGTATCATGGCCTTGTAGCATCTGTATTAAGATACGGTATAATTTTCTGGGGCAACTCAACAAATAGAGAAACTGCTTTTAAAGCGCAGAAGCGTTCTATCAGAGCCATGTTCAAACTTCAAGTTACAGACAGCTGTGAACCATTTTTCAAAAAATATAAAATTCTGACACTACCGTCTTTGTATATTTATGAGACTGCTTTATTTGTCAAATTAAACTCACACCTGTTTCCTAACTTATCAGATACTGTGAAACGTAATAGGCGAAAAGATATGTTACGCGGACGTAAAGCTAAAACAGCACTAATGAGAAAAAGTATATTCTGCATAGCCCCACAAGTGTTTAACAAAATTCCAAAATCGATTAAAGACTTAAATTTAAATTTGTTTAAAAAGGAACTTAAAGACTTGTTGTGTAAAAAGTGTTATTATAATTTAAACGACTATTTGAATGATACTTTGACATAATAATTAAATTGTGCAAAAAAAAGTGCAAATATTGTTTACTAACTCAATGCTAACATAATATTTTTTATTTTTTCTTAAACATATTTATGATTGTGATTATGTACCTACCTACCAAATATTTGCACGCCACACGTGGCAGAATGTGATGAGACTATTAATTTATTTCAAGACCACAATTATGTACCATATTCTGACTAAATAAATGATTTGATTTGATTTGATTTGATTTGATAACAATGTAAAACAAGTTAAATTTATTAATAACTTATAACAACTGATTGATTTAACATAAACCAATTTTGTGAATTCTCGAATTTGTTATTTATATTAATAACTGTTTCAACAAAGTTCAATTTATGCAAAAATTTGAAATAAAAAATGAATTTAACATACACAAATCTTGTGAAATTTCAAATTAATTATTTATATTAGTAACTTTTTAAAACTAAACCAACCAAATTGTGATCTTTTCTATGTTATAGAGAGTTTATCGTTATAAAGAATGATGTTATAAAGGGTTTACACTGTATTTGAAAACATTTAAAAATATGAGAAACAATAATTTCTAATTTGTTCAATTTTAGTACAATGGAGCCAGATGTACAAATTCCTTCAACGTCCAGTACACCGATGGAGACTGATGATATCGTGCCACCAACGTCTGCCATACCTTTCGCTGTGCCACACACACCCCATAACGCCAAAGCGCAACGACAAAGTATGTATAGAAAACGTAAGGCCGCGGAAAGAACTCCTGCAGAGGCAGCAGATTTTGCAAAAGCAGCCGCCGATTTGGCTTTTTATGTTTGTTCGTATCCCTAATATTAAGTAAATAAATACTTTTCTTTTTTTAGATTGCTTATTTTCATTTGGCCGTAAATGGGTTAATGTCTGTTCGTACACTCAATAATCGTAAGCACTTTTTAGGTTACTGTACGAGTCACACGCGAACTAGGTCAAATTTTGAAATCCTCGTCGCCACTGGGTATACGGGGGTAAAGAATAAAAGTCGAGCGTACCACGACAGAGCTTAAATCTACCGAAATACTTACTAATTAATTATTAATAATATCTACCTACACTATATCGTGCCGTTATCGCATAATGTAAACACGAACGATGATCACAACATCAGTTCACATGTTTTGGTAACTTTCTTCTTGAATGCTTAGGCCAGCAATGGTCGCGTAGCTTGGTGTACGCCTGCGTGAAGGTTACATACAATACTATGACCTACTGCTGTCCACAGACACATAATTTCATAGACGCGACGCGAACGCTGACGCTTCGTCGACAGTTTCAAACACCAAAGGTATGGACAGTAGGCCCTAGATACATAAAAGTTACTTTCAAAAGTTCAGGGAAGCTTTCATAATTATAAACACTCACTTCCTAAAGTTATCGTCCCTGTCCGATTCAGCATAGGGCGCCCCCCAGTGCGCCGCCGCCGCCTCGCCGTCCTCGCGTTCGGTTCCCGTGCTTGAACCTGAACAGTGCATATGTGCTTAAGTTTATTTTTATTTCCTGTTAATCCTGCTACCTGTCGATTCGGCTTTCAGGAATGAACGTGCAAGCAACTACTAGCGAGTTCAATGACCTGTAGTTAATAGTCGGTGTTGCGTAAAGACTACCTTCAGGTCATTAAACTCGCTCAGTTGACGTTTTCTCAAAGAAATTAATTTCGTACATGCGTAAATTAACACGAGTTTTGAAAAAAAAGGTTCTTTTTTTAAAATTGTATCTTTACAAATAGATAGTGTTTCATGTACCGGAGCGACCCTCCACGGGATAAAAACGATTAAAATTTAGCGGTGTATATATGCAAGGAGAAATGCATAGACGAAACTACTAGGTCTAGAAGCGTAAAATTTTGCACGTTTTTCCTTATATGACATAGGCGAGCACTAAGAGAGGATTTTCCAAAATTCACCCCTTAAGGGGATGAAATGGGGGTCCAGTTATTTGAAACAACCTACGTTCACGCGGGCGAAGTAGCTGCCGGAAACTAATTAACCTTTTGAATGTCTTATGTTACACAGTTCGACATAAGCAATTGACTTTCTACTGTGTCTCTAATTAAGGCATTCAAAGAGTTAATAATAAATTTAATAGTAGGTCCTATAGAGTGCATTCGTGTTAAGAAAATAGTGACTAATCGTTGTCACTTGAGCTCTGTCACTCCCCTTGACTAATTAGATTATTGTAAATTAGAGAATAGCTTTGTGTTCACATTGACAAGTTACACTGTATTAAGCCCTTCATACAATACGGGCGCGTCTATTGTCCATTTAAAAAATGGATAGCTCACCTTATTGTAAAAATAAAATTTAAAAAATCTGAAAATTATAATTAAATTTAAAAAATAATGACTTCTAAAATATGTTTGAAAATACTGAGCATTATTAGAAATTATGTATGCTTCAATATTAATATTTTGATTGTCATCCCAATACGCATTTACTTTGCTGTTGCAAAAGAGTCACTATTTTCTTAACGTAAATAGGCTAGTTTCCTCGCGAAGTTTCAGACATCACACTATTATAAAGACAAACGTTTGTGAATGTTTATGTGTAATTCTTCACGCTCGAACAGCTGAACGGATTTTGAT
This sequence comes from Mythimna albipuncta, assembly GCA_929112965.1. Classification (NCBI taxonomy): domain Eukaryota; kingdom Metazoa; phylum Arthropoda; class Insecta; order Lepidoptera; family Noctuidae; genus Mythimna; species Mythimna albipuncta. The sequence goes on along the minus strand of OV815974.1, from coordinate 6,709,729 downwards.
GCAACTTGGTACACAGGTAGACCATGTCTACACATAGTACGCTTTTTATCCCTTGGGATAACTTTCAACTATCACGCAGGCGATACCACTGTCAGAGCTGCTGAGTATTATATATTTTATGACTTCAATAAGCAATCGACACGCATCATGTCACTCATGTGTACACCAAACTTTATCACGGATAAAATAGATGCTCATGTTTACTGAGCAAGTTCGCAAAAGTTGCATTGCACTTTTTGCGTTATCTAAAAAATTGAAATTATAAATAATAGATTAAATGAAATAATTGGATTACTCATACTTGTTCTTGTAATTTAGTTTTTTTGTGTATAATATCGTATTGGATTTCTGTAATGGTAGATGAAAATAAATAAGTTTTTAACTAAATTTTATTGACGTGACAACGTCTTATAAATTGGTTTGCCGGGTGACACTTCAAGAAACTGCGTTACGCTCCGCTCACGTTATGCGCTCACAATGAGAGCGAGTGAGAGGCACGCGTCCCTTCCACTCGGGCATGGTTAGCCCGCCTAAGAGCGAGAGAGACAGACATAAAAAGTGAAATAATTCTTTGTATAAATAAATGTTTTAAATTGTTACTATTATTTCATCCTTCTTCCTACTATACGAATGAATATTCACATTAAAATTATTTTACCACTCAAAGTCGTTGTCACGTAAAACTTTCGCCCGTATACCGACTTTACAGGCAACCAATTTTTTTTTTTTGAGATGAGACCTTATGCTCTCTCTGTAAGTCAGTAACTAACTACAGCAAAACATAGACGTCTTCATTCAAAGAAGAAAAGCTATTGACTTCTTATGGTTAATGGAAAGAATGGTTTTCAAAAAGAACTTTTAGAGCACATCTTTAAGTTGAATTAAGCTAGAACTACATTAGACCGAGACACACGTGTGACACGCCTGATTTGTACGTTGAACGACGTCGCGTGGCAAATATCAAGTGTAGTTTTACAAGTCTAGTTTCCATAAAAAAATGTTTGAGACCAACGTGCCCAGAACGGCGAGTGTGGCACACGTGTGAGCAGTTTAGTTCTACCTTTTGTTTACGGATGGGTTATGATAATGAGTATATTTACCGATATGTTGCGCCGACGAAGCAGTAGTTGTAACAGGTGTGATAGAGAGATGCGGTCCTTCCGTCAACACGTCGTGTTGAGCTGCATCGTCCGGACGGGAAGCGGCAAGGGCAGAACATTGCAAGGTCAGTTAAGAGTCAGCAGTAGGAACTTAAGCCAGGTCACCGTCACTCATGGTTAGTACATAAATACATACTTAATTATTAAACTTTTGGAGGTGAGAGCCTCCCGGGTCTAAAAATGCCGTTAGGTAAACTAAGGGACAAGTTTAAGAAAGGTAAATGCTCTTTTGGTATGGTAGTTAGTTTTGGTCCTCGTGTCAGTAGGAGCAGTCGTAAACTAGCAATCGACGTGGGAGATATATGCAAATACATGGGCAGGACTGTCTTCAGTCGCTCTCATAGTTTAATGAGACGGTAAACCCACGATCAGCGAGGTGCATGTAGGAACGTGGTACTCTCATGTTCACTAATACAGTCGCTATTCTCGACATGATCCTTGCGAGGCAAATACGATCGTTGGCCAGGGCGTCTGATGCGTTCGTGTATCGTTCGGTGACTCTGAAGTGGTTTCGTTCGGTAATGCAACTGACATTAGCGTTGGTTGACGAGGTGATATTGACGCAAAGGTAGATTGGATTCTAACGTCTAATATCATTTTTTGGCCAAAAAAAACTGAAATAATCCATTTCCTCCTGCATGGCTGCAAGTAGATTGCTTAGTCAGGCTGTTTCTTTACGATAGTTCACGAAGTCTTGAGTTTTTTGGATCCATGTCGGACTGCGGAACTTCCGGATATCTACAGGTAGTCATAAATGCGGTCGCCCAAGATACTTGATGTTATTAATCACTAAGTTTGGCGACTCATCCACATTGATTTACGAGGATATCCGGAGTATTGACACATATCATGGTTGATTTTTGTTATTAGTTTTACTGCTTCTGTTCCGAAGGGTATGTCGCTTCATTAATCTAACACAAAACAAAATCCTTAAATATAGGCCAGTTATAAAAACGGTTTCACACACCCCTGAATTTCGCTCATAACTACCGAGCAACAAACTGCGGTGTGTGATAATCTGTATTCTATTACCGAGCTTATGGATTTGTATCACATCAAAAAATATACATATTCGGAAAAATCTTCAAAACCGTATTTTTTATTGTTTTGACTTTGAGTATGTTGTAGTGTAGACATTCGGTAATTTGCATATGAATTTAATTAAATATATTATGCATTAAAAGGAAACTGCCACCTAATAGATAAAAAATATTCAACTGTAATACCACACATTAAAAGTATTAAAAAAAAAACATTACAAAAACAAATAATGCAAGACAATTATTTTCTGTGAAAGTCAATGAAACAAACATGGATTGCAGAGAAGTCTGATATGAAACTGAATGCAGGTGGCAGCGGTTGCAAAACATTAAAAAATATTATATTTATTTTCCAAGTAATCAAAACCTAACCAACCATCACCAAATAGACCCACCACCATTTCATCGATCTTGGAAAATCGACTTGAAATAACATGCACCTAGACTTAGTTTGGCCAGATAATTCAGAGAAATACGATGTTGATCTAATAGTGATACAACTGTGATCTGCGTAGTTCGGCGTTTTCTGATGATAACTTTGTACCGCTTTTATTATTAGTAGATCGATTTGTAGGCTCGGGATTAACGAACGAGGTTGCTGTTGAGCTTGTATGCATATCGCCGAGCTTGACGGGATGGGCGGTATATTAGCGAGATCAATGCTACCGTAGGATTGAATGCTCCATCATTTTGTCGGGATCAAAAGCCGAGCAGGCAGAAAGGCAGAGACCCGCTTAGGTAGCAGATGTAACCATATGACAAGGGTGCTTCATTTGAAAGATGCTTGCCGGTCAGTCCTAGCTTCTTGCTAATTCAGGTCGTCGAGCTCTAAGCTGCTGAGCGCTTTTGTAACTAACGATGAGCTGATATTTAAATGGTTGGTTTTTTGGTCGGGCCTGTGTTTTCGAGTTTGGTATTTGGCTCTGGACGAGGTGTTCATACAGTATGATGTTCTTGACATTTCAAAAGTGCCTGTAAATGCTTTTTTTAAAATACCATGCTTTGAACTTCAATTCATCTTCAAACTGGGTGAAACATAGGCTAGAATGGTGGTAGCAGGGCTGTTGCCCTTTATATAGCTGCAAGTCTCGGTTTTGATCTGTTGCAATGGTAGATTTGTATTTGTAACGAGTTTTCTTTCTGGAGGAATTTTGGCACCTTGAATGTTGGCTTCTTCGTTTTCCTTGTGTTGGGGTGTTCGTCTGCAGATGATGTCGATTCTTTATTGAATATTCTCATGACCGTTGGTAAAGGTTGTGGTAATTATGGCGGGATAACATAGTTTTTTGATTAGGCAGTATGGTATGGTTAGTAAGTTACTTTGGAATAGTATAGATAGATCATGTAGTTTAAAATTGCACACTACACAGATTGGTAGATGACATACCTTTTTTGTGTAATTGAAAACATCCATCAAAGGAGATGTCCCAAAAACCCAGAGTCGAAAACAAAAAAAAATATGCAGGTCAAATCAACAAGATGTAATCGTTCATTTTTAGTACTGAATAATACGTCGTCAACAGTGTTCTATGTTGTTTGTCCTTTTCGGTGACGATGCTTATTTTAGTTAACCAATTGGTACGTTTTTCGTTCTTTTCGAGTCTGAGTTTTTATCCATACAACTTGGGACATCTCCTTTACACATTTGTGCGGATATGAGTGTAATAATAAATTAGATGATCTATTTTAGGTACTTTTTAAGCACGCTGTAAGTTTACCTAAGTCCTGCGGCGTGGGTGTAGGGGGCGCTACCAGCGAGACGGATAACTGCGGCATCTTCTTCAGCAGATCTGAAAGGTGGCGAGCGGCGACGGGCATTGTGTATTTATATTTATGACGTGGATACGAGAGGTTCTGTGATTTTTTACCTGTTTTTGGAGCTGATATGTGCCGGCGATCTCTGTTGTCATCGTCAGGTATATTGGCCCTATAGGTTATACCTGTTACGTGGTCAGAGTCAGCGCATCTGGCAGAGCTGGGTATCTATTTATAGTCTAGCAGTCGATAATATGACACATGGAGTTTTAGAAACTTATCCGTTTTGTAGAATTTGTCTTTGTCAAGTCGTTGATACAAGACTGCGATAAACTTTTCTGAGGAATCTGATCCCGAGATTGTGGGTTGATAGTTTTCAACAGTGCGAGTAGCACATTGATAGTCGTCACAAAATGTGTTTGGAAAAATTAGCTGCGACTTCAAGCCTCGATCGGGGTACGCTAGTAGATCAACGACTTATTTATGTGTGTGAGAAGTCTCGTTTGAAAAGCTCGATGTGTCATATTTCGCGGCAGACGTTAGATGCTGGGTGCCTACCTATATGGTGCGGCGTGGTGACGGGCGGCGCCACGGGCGTGATGGACAGGTGCGGGCGCTCCGTGCGCTCCGCTCGCTCGGCGTCGGCGGGCGGCGGCGACTGCGGCGCGGGAGGCGACGGGCTGTCGAGCGAGATGACGCCGCACGCCGCGCCCGGCACGCCAGGCGACCGGTAGCCGCTCGACGACACTGCTTCCGCCGCTATACACAAACGAACATTTTCATTAACAAACTCTGTCAATAGAAATATATTATTGTCTGCTTTGACAAACACTACGGAACATTAACACACTATTAATTATTGCACACAGCCAAATATTTAGACATACGAAATGAAAACATGAAAATTTCTGGTGCCCTGAAACAGTGAGACAGGTTCGCGGCAGACCATGAAGGAGATGGCGCGACGAACTAGACAGATTCCACCAGAACTGGCAAGAGGAAGTCCGAGTGCGAGAAAGATGAAAGGAATGGAGAGAGGCCTTTGCCCAGGAGTGTAGTATTAGTAGCAGTGTCACCTGAGGAGGAGGAGTAGTTGTCGTCGCTCTTGACGCTAACGTCGCTGGCGGGCGGCGTGGGCTTGGGCGCGGGCACCTTGCGCTTGAGCGGCGCGTCGTCGTCCGAGTCCGACGTCAGGTCCACCATCACGTCGGCCGAGCGCGGCGCGCGCGCCTCGCCCACTGCGGCGCGCTTGCCGCCGCCCGCTCCTGACCCGTGTGCCGAGTCCAACGGGATCACTTCTGTATTACAACCCAATTCCTTCAACTTATACTTTCTACACGTACCACTAGACCAATACACGGGTTTACAAACAGTAAAAAATAAGCATAGAAATATTAAAAAAAAACTGGAGCAAGGGGGCGTGTGCATCCTCGAGACTTGTACAAAAAGCGCACATTCGGGCAAACGGCCGACTATAATAAACTTTATAAACTTGAGACTCGCGATACATGATCGTAAAAAAAAAATTAAAATGCTGTATTGTTCCGTGATTTCGTGCAAGAACCGAAAAATAACATAACGATACTTTATCAGTGCGGTGTATTTCATAATACAGTCGCTCTCAGTTGCTGGTAGGTCGGCCAATCACTTACTCGATGTGATGATCCCCTAATGCAGACTTATCAATCATAATATCGACTGGTTGGATATCCGAAGTCAATTTACGTAAATATTTTTATTTATTTTGATTATTTTAAAGAGTAAGTTGTAGAGAAATACGTAAACAACTGTCGTAAAGTAAGTTGGTTGAATTGTAAGTTAATATTCGGTAGTAGTAATGTAACGAATGTCTGATTTCTCACATTGGCGAATGCGAATATTTAAATTCAATATTCGCAGGGTAGAATTTGCAGGTTAATTTAATTATAAAAATAATAAATTTAACTATACAATTAATCAAGTGTTACGTACAGGACAAAAACCTGCCTAGTTCAAATTTAGAAGTATTATAAATTTAGATTTTTTTAACCAAGTATCTACGTATTTTCACAACTATACCATATTTCAAGTTGGGTATATGGTAAAATGAATTTCAGCCAGATGGACCGTTGAGGTGAATACGATGGCGGGTAGTGGCTGGATTTGGAAGGCGGAGGACTGGGTGTGGTGGCGAGTCTCGGGAATGATAAATGTTTACCAGTGGATCAGGCTGTTGATGGAGATGATCGGTTCTAAAGTGCATCTAAACTTGGCATTGGATTGGATTTCAACCCTTTTTAAGGCGAACAATTAGCCGATAGGAACTTGGCCCCCTTTTTAACAGGTATGTTTTTGGTGGGTAGAAGATACTGCAAAAGCGTTGAAACATCCAGCGAGTGCTATATTTGGCTGTGCAATATATGCAAAGTGCCTTTTTGTCTATAAAACGGGAAAATATGTTTTTTTTTTAATACTTTCTTAGATGTGAAGATGCCAAAACTAAACTATATTTTTTTATAATATTCATAACGTAAAAGCGTGGCTGAAAGAGTTAAAAACTTGTTCTAAATTTAACAATCATATTGGTGATATTCACGAGAAAAGTTACCTGTGCTTGACTCGCCATTAGCGTGTGTGTATAACTAGATGTATTAACGTAAAACCATAAAGGTTTCCGTCTAACCTTCATGAGAAAAAAGCATAAATTTGTGTATTTAAACATAATAACACACTGTGGAGCCGTACCCTGTCTGGGTCCGTGGACCAATGTCGGTCTGTGAGAGGACTTTATCTCTCTCTCTTATATTTTGACGTAATAACGTAAGACTCAGGGGACTGCGGTCTTCCCACAAACGGACATTTTCATAGGAAGCCGGAGCGTACAGCCGCGCTACAGACAGGGAGATAAGAATGAGGAGACTTACCGAGATCATCGGAGATGAGCGTGACGGGCTCGGCGGCGGGCTGCTGCATGGTGGGAGCGCGCGCGGGCGGCGCGTGTGCCGACCAGTTGCCGTCCGCGTGCAGCTGGATCTCGTTGCAGTCGCTCGACAGCCGCGCCGACGTCAGCACCTCTTGGAAGTATCTGCACAACAACAAGCACATCAAACCTCAGCACCCAGCACTCATTTGGACATCTTTGATAGTCGGTAGTTCGGTACGTGTATCCCTCTTGCCGTGTTACCCAGTTACTGGGCTGCGGAGGTCAAATAGGCAGTCGCTACATGCAAAACACTGGTACTGTCAGCTGCATCCAATTAGATTGGAAGTCCTGTCCGCCTGCGTGAATCTGGTAGACAATCTACTGTATATTTCCTTAGGAATTATACAAGGCCTGTCCAGTCTAACAGCATTTTGTCTTGAGGTTGTCAACCACCCTGCTCAGATCGCCTATAATTTACATTGACTACATGCGCATCTTGTATAGTCTCTTACCCGTCAACTACCAGGGAGTCATAGGGCGCGGGGCGGTCGCACACGGGGCACAGCCACGTGGGCTTGCGCTCGTTCATCTGCAGGAACAGCGACGCGTCGAAGCACTGTAGGTGCGGGCAGTTGGCGGGCCGGCACGGACACGACACGCGCATCTTGTATAGTCTCTTACCCGTCAACTACCAGGGAGTCATAGGGCGCGGGGCGGTCGCACACGGGGCACAGCCACGTGGGCTTGCGCTCGTTCATCTGCAGGAACAGCGACGCGTCGAAGCACTGCAGGTGCGGGCAGTTGGCGGGCCGGCACGGACACGACACGCGCATCTTGTATAGTCTCTTACCCGTCAACTACCAGGGAGTCATAGGGCGCGGGGCGGTCGCACACGGGGCACAGCCACGTGGGCTTGCGCTCGTTCATCTGCAGGAACAGCGACGCGTCGAAGCACTGCAGGTGCGGGCAGTTGGCGGGCCGGCACGGACACGACACGCGCATCTTGTATAGTCTCTTACCCGTCAACTACCAGGGAGTCATAGGGCGCGGGGCGGTCGCACACGGGGCACAGCCACGTGGGCTTGCGCTCGTTCATCTGCAGGAACAGCGACGCGTCGAAGCACTGCAGGTGCGGGCAGTTGGCGGGCCGGCACGGACACGACACGCGCATCTTGTATAGTCTCTTACCCGTCAACTACCAGGGAGTCATAGGGCGCGGGGCGGTCGCACACGGGGCACAGCCACGTGGGCTTGCGCTCGTTCATCTGCAGGAACAGCGACGCGTCGAAGCACTGCAGGTGCGGGCAGTTGGCGGGCCGGCACGGACACGACACGCGCATCTTGTATAGTCTCTTACCCGTCAACTACCAGGGAGTCATAGGGCGCGGGGCGGTCGCACACGGGGCACAGCCACGTGGGCTTGCGCTCGTTCATCTGCAGGAACAGCGACGCGTCGAAGCACTGCAGGTGCGGGCAGTTGGCGGGCCGGCACGGACACGACATGCGCATCTTGCCCAGCGGACACATCAGGGACACGCGGAGGGACGTCGTCGCGATCTCGTTGTCGTAGTCTTCCGACAGCTTTTCTTTGACTGTTGGGGTAATTGTTGTTTTAGTTAATGATGATAATAATTCTACTCAGTAATCATTAACATTGATAAATATTTTTATTAAATATGTATGTACTGCAAAAAGTAAATTTCTCCTACAAATTTTGGAGCCCTGTTTCATCCCCTTAGGGGCAGAATTTTGGAAAATCCTTTCTCAATGCTTGCCTACGTCGTACAAGGGAACCTTGTGCAAGATTTCATACTCCTAGTCCTTACTTCTGTGACTAGGAGCATGAAATCTTGCATGTCTGTCAGTCAGTTTTTCATTTTATAGATACAGATAAGATATGCACAAGCATCGACTTATATTCTAGTGATAGACAAGCACGGTCATTTATACTATTTGTCAAAATACTGAAATGTTAAAACAAATGTTTGCTGCAGCGCTACATTGGCATTATATCGTCTAACAGAACTATTTAAACATACAGCAATAAGATAGCTTTTGGAGGCTACTTTTTTCGCGACCGAAACTACTTAAGTAGTACATTTAATAAATAATATACCGATGTGCACGACTAACTTACTGAGTGATCGCGTGTAGTCCGGATTCTTGGTGCCCTTATTCTTAAGCCGCTGCAGCAGCTCGGCCGAGGTGAGCTTGCGCACCATGAACACGCTGAGCACGTAGGCGCGCGTGAAGTCCGCGGCCCACGTCACTTGTATCGTGTTGGCGACCGTCGGCGACAGCTTCACTAACGACGATATGTTCACTGGGCGCGGGGGCCGTTTGGGCTCTGGTGTAGGCTTGTTTGTTGGTATTGGGTTCTAGAGATAAAAAATAATAATAATATTCCACAACTATCACACAACACCGCCCATCTAGTCGGTAAGCACAGTTTGTGTTATGACTACTAGACAACTGATATATGTATATCTAAATACATAATAAATTACACCCAGACTCAGAATAAATAATCATACTCCTCACACAAACATTTGTCCTGGGTGGGAATCGAACCCAGAATGGGTCTATATCAATGTTTTCGGACAGATAAGTACTTTATTATAAAAATCTTGCTGTTTTCTTTAATCTGCATCTCCAAATGGTCCCTCATCAACCGGAAATGGTTTGTAAACCACACAATGATTTGTATACTAAACAAACTATTAGTTTAGAAACTATGTATACTTTTTCAGAAATAATGAATGAATGAGACCTTCCCCTATAGCTATGATGACTTTTACATAAGAGTATTTTTTTAAAAGTATTATCTTCTACTAGTATCATTTGTCAATTGCTATTAACTCTTTGAATGTCGTAATTAGAAACACAATAGAAAGACAATTACCTTATGTTGGACAGTGTAACTTAAGACATTTGAAAGGTTAAGATCGAAAATATTATGACTGACATATTTTAGTTTTTCTGTTCTTGACCTCAATTTTGTCTGTTAGGATGAATCGTAACTATTGCTTGCACTAAAATGTCAGTTCATTAATTAAAAGGAGATAAAAAATGAGGAAAGATTCATAATAAACGGTCAACAAAAAGGTCAAGCCAAGGTTCGAACTTGACCTTTTTGTTAATTTAATGTTTAGCAAACATACTCACTGGTAGCGGACACATTTTGTTGTTAACTTTGACATTAACACTAGGCGGGAAGTGATCCTCTTGTTCACATGAAGTTTCTAGGAGACAAAACCGGAGTTGTGCCTGAGAACAAAGTTTATTACCTATTTATAATATTTCTACAAGGGGTAATGTGTTTTTGGGTTAAAGGCTTGTATTAATAAACAATGCTCAACTGCGTTCTCAAGTGCGATATCATTTGATCCCCGATTATACGATGTCAGAAACTCAAGATCATTGCTAATTAATAAACACATGAGTACAGAATCTCAGTTACCAAGTACCTTGGGCTTGTGAATCCTCAAACTTGATATCAAGTACGAGATCTTGGGCTAAGGAATGTTTATTAATATGGGCCTTAGAGATGGACTTTGTTTTTTTCAAATAAAAAAACTCCTGGGCGAGAGATACTCGCCCCACCGAGAGAAGGAATTCTCGCTTGACATTTTTACTGACTAAACCTGCCCGTGTTCGTACAGTTGCCCTTTGCAGTCCAGAGTCCCACAAATTCTCATTAGTATCCAGACTTTGAAGTCTGGATTTATATCTAATCACTACCCCACTCCTTCCACTTTGCAGAGCCTGCATGGAGGAGGACGAGACGGCAGCTCATCTGCTCCTAAGCTGCCCTATGGTGGATACAGGGCAAAGTACTTCGGAAACCCAGGTAACCTTCGTGAAATGGTCAGTAACACCAAAGCGCTGCTGGCCTTTCTTGAGGAGCTGGGGTGGATTGAATGACTTATTTGTGGAATTGCAGATAACCGCCCGTTTTACCTAAACTAACCTAACCTACACCACACCACCACCTACACCATTACTTGAAGAAATTTGAGTATAGCATGTTTGCCTGCCACTTTGACGTTATTTGTTTCAAATCAATTACACATAATGTATCTATAAGGAAAGTGTATGGACAACGAGAACCTACATAAATGTAAATCCAAAATGAAGTTCCACCGTCGAAAATCAAGGGAGAAATGGCGTACCACCTACATACCTGTATGACATAATCAAGTTTGTTACTGGTGCCAACGAGATCCTTCCCTGACGCGATCTCTGTGGCTTGCTGTGGGGTGAGGTGGAATACGTAGGTGCCTTCTTGCATGCGGCCGGCTTGCATCGGCATCATTGTCGAAGGCTTCATTAGTTCCGCTAGCACGTCGTAGAACGGCAATCTGAGGGTGAAAATTGCTTTAAAACAACTATACGTCAATAGCACGTTGTCAAGACTATGTCGATGCGTTCCGATCTAAGGTTTATAAGCAGGGCCCGACCTAAGAGGGGGCGAGCCAGGCATTTACCCAGAGCGACAAAAATGAGAGGCGGCAAAATTGACTTATTCCTATTTTCTAACCCATACATAGCCCATCCACATCCAAGTTGGCAGGTTGAGAATTTTATGTACCACTTTCCCACCTACTTTAAGTTGAGTAGTGGAAATATTTGAGACTTAACGACTCATCATGACTTATATGGTTTTAGTTATGTTGTGGGTGGCGAAAATTATTATTATTTGGAGTTTAGTATGTTTTTATGATAAAAAAGCCCACTGCAAGAACTAACATTTTTTTTTATTTTAATTTACGTAAATCGCTCATTGTGCGATAATTATGATTTTTTTTAAATGTGTCATTTTGATAATGTGGTATTTTGCTAATGTGACATTTTGAGAAAAGTCATTTTGCGAATGTGGCAATGTGCGCCTAATCCTCGTGATCCTTTACGTGATCTAGTAATGAAAAGAAATTCATTGTTTGTTTTTCGGATACCTACAAAGAGATTTTAGGAAAAGGTCAATGTACTTTATCCCACCGTCATCTGGCGCTTTCTATAGTGCAGAACAGACACAGTTAATTCAGAGCTGATATACGCGTGTCATCAACGCTTTAACCTGTTTGGTAAACAACGAAGTAACAATGGATCAAAGGACACGGCGATTCCCGAAGTCGCCAGAAGAGGTTCGAATATTGTCGCGCCCCCTTTCGGATACTGCATGGACTTCCACCTCTTAGGCGAACATTACACGGTAGGTTTTGCTGTCAGTTTTGCCACAGTCAAAACCTTGATTGACGAAAAACTTATCATCTAATGCCTTGCATGACGGTTTTTGGTACTGATTGAAGAAAACTATCATTCATGATTGATTGAATGATTGACGCTTGCATGACCGTGTAATCTTCGCCTTAGCTGTACGCACAATGAATGTATTCCCAAAACGTTTAGTGCATATGAGTGGAATGACCACATGGCGTACGTCATGTGGTCCGGTGGTAAAATGGGCTCAGCGGATTTAGGTTTTATTTTTTAAAATTTTGACGCACACTCCCCAAAATGCAAACGGTACAAAAATAATGTCATTATTTTCAAGTTTTGGTAAATGGCTAATGTTTCAGTGCTACTAGATATTCTTATTAGTTTGAGCGCATACAATAGATAATATTTCTAAATAAAAGTTTATAAAGCGGGAACTAGGTACATTAAAGATAAACACGTGGCCGACACGCGCGACGTCAGAGCTGTACGAAGCGTCGCGTCACGTGGCGTGGGTCTAATGTAGCTTACAAGTGATGTGCCTGCTATTTGCCAGTTCTACGTTTAGAGTACTCACTTCCTAAATTTAACGTCTGGATGCACGGGGAAGGGCGCTAGCGGCGCCGTGGGCGAGGGCGATGGCATCGGTGCGAGGGTGCCGCCGCCGCCACCGCCGTAGCCATGGTACATACTGCTCGGGTATATCGGGTTCTGTCGTGCCTGCAAGTTCCTCAACCAATCATACGCGGTCTTATTACAAAAGCATGCTTTTTCTTTTGTCATTCTTTGAGACAGTTTCTCGCTTAACGAGCTCTTAATCTTAACGCAATCCATTTTACGACCTGAACTGAACTGTTGGGTTTGAAAAAGGGGATGGAGATATATCGTGTGTGTACCTCTTTCTCGCTTGCAAAACTGACATTTTAACACATTTTTTTTTTCGTGGTGGGAATATCATCTAATGACATCCCCCGCTCTTGGACGGAGCGGGAGATAGTGTCAGACTCTAACTGACTAAAAACCCACTCCTGTTCCTTCGTTGCCTTCGTACCGGGGCTTGAGCTTTCGAATTAACCCTGGCCCCAGTAGGCTTCGACCCAGCTGGGCCTGACAACTCCGTGAGGCGCGCGGGAACAGTGCGCGCCGTCGACGACTTGGGCTTGGACAGTTACCGGACGGTTGGACAGCGAGCTACACATTGCTCGCCGTCCGCAAGCCTGCGCCTACGGTACATTTTAACACGTCATGGTAAGTCCCCTGAATTGAGTGTAAACAGCAACAATGTTTTTAAGAACATTCTTTTAAGTCAATATATTTTTTACCTATACACAAGCAAAATTATGCGAGACTAGGGTTTTACTATTCTTCCCTCCCGGTGAAACCATGCATTTTCTGTGAGATAAAACGTAATCAAAAGTAGTGGTAGTATTTAGACCTTGGGGGAGGCCTATGTCCAACAGTGGACGGATTTCGGCTGATATAACGATGATGATAAAAAAGTAGTCGCACTCACAGTTAGTGTGATTGCATTTCTGTAATTGGATCAGTACCTACTTCCAGAATTTTACCTTTTTATTAAACTAGATAAGATCCCTAAATCAACCAATATTTGCTATAGCTAATATAATTACAGTTCTTTATCAAAAGTATAGCTGATTTGTGCAGATTCGCATTGCAATTTTTTTTGAAGAATTACCGTAACAGGCATATTTTGTCCCCGAGAGTCCTGAGTGTTGTAGCCGCTGACGGCGGGGTGCTGGTAAAGCGCGCGCGAGCCGGGCAGCGCCGGCGCCAGGGGGTCCTTGCCCTGCGAGCCGCTGCCCGGGCCCACGCCGCCCGACGACAGCGACTGATTGTTCCTACAAAACCATCAACACTTTCACTTCTCACCCTTTTTATCTACACTCGTCAAACAAATACACATTGTGGACATTTATTCAGGGATCTATCATCATGCAACAATGACTGCACATTGGTCATTAACATTTAGTTGAACTGCTGACAATTATCAGGTCATAACAAGAACCATCACCAAAGCCCTCATGCTCCAACTGCCTCCGCCTCTCCACAAGTTATGACTGCAGTAGCAAACAGAAACGACAATGGTGACTGTTGGACAGAAGTGGGTTATCATGCTAGCAGCTATGCTTGAGGCGAACGCGACAAGAACTGAAACTTGCCTAGTTTGATTGTAGGGCCTTTGCGAGCGGTGACCGTTCTCAGTCGTTTTGAGCCGCGATCTAAGTTCGGAAGAAGTTCCATTTTCGGCGGGCGCACTGGGGGCCGCGCTTCCTACCCTCGCTGAAGATCGTGTTTTAACCATTGTTGACGAACGACCATCTCATGTCAACTGAAATTCACGAGTCCAAAAATGGACAAACTAACATCAATTATCTGTATACAATTGAAGAGATTTCTGGAAAATTTCTTCACATCGTGAATGAAATGGCACCACGCGGACTTTACCTTATTTCTCTTACATAACAGACTGGTAACTGAGAGGGATAGGGGCAACTACTACTGAACATCTGCAATTGAATAATTATCCATTTTAGTCATCAATGGTTAAAACATGTCTTACAGCTTTAATTTAACAGCTAGATAAACCATAAAATACTTAAACTAAGAAATTGTTTTAAAACAATTTGTTGGTGATCCTTTAGTTTTATAATTTGAGAAATTATTCCACTGCAGCTGTGAACGTGCATCGCTAAGGAGAGAAAAGTACATTAACAATTTGTTAACATGAGAACTCGAAACGGGTGTTGACAAAATATTATGAATTGCTTGGTAAGAGAAATAAGGGGTGTCCCGTTTATGAAATTTTCCAGAATATTGACAATAATTATTATTATTAAATAATATAGAAAACAGAGGAAACAGGACCACTCCAACATATTCAATTAAGAAATAATGCATCAAAATAGCTGCCTCAATACAAATTAAACAGAACTTTAAGCTAATAAAAAAAATGTTTTCTTTCATACTAGCTATTTACCTACTTCAGAATAGTTTTCAATGATTCTTTTATTTTACTTAATATAAAACTGTCTGTATATGTATACTTGTATTTTGAATACCTATACACTCAAGGTAAGTATGACACATATTGATTAATTAAATAACAGTTTTATTTGAAAGGCTTTTCAACTTATTTTAGATAGGTGTTGGAAGATAAAATGCTGATTTGTGTATCAACAAATCAAAACACAAACAAGGTGTCTAGAATTATTAATTTGCAAAAGTACAAATTTTTTAGAACTTATCCTTATTGAGTGTACCCGGGTTTCGGGAGTTAGGTAAAGTAACTAGCTATAAAAATCGATAATAGCCAACGCATTGGATTAATAAGTTGGATAAACAATCGTAAAAATTTGTCATAATTATGAGGGCAATGGCAATGCTACCATATATTTAATAGAGCGAAAGATATACTTGATTTAGTAAGTTCAACAGTTCCAAGTTTACGCCAAAACCACGTTAAAAAACGTAGGTTGGAAACTTGAAATTTAAACATCCCGGTTAAAATCTGAACAGCATATGAAAGCCAAAAGTATTGATTACCCATTGGGCTAATGAAATTTTAAGTTATTTTAATATATTGATAATTATCGACATTATCAAATCCTAAAAGAAAAACGTACACAGAATCTCAAACAATATGGTTGTCACTAATACAAATCAAAGTTTACTCACCATGATATCGCGTTACCGTAATCGTAATATCTACTCATATTAATTCTAATTTATAAAAGTTGCACTGACATTTAATTACAATTTAAATTATTTACGTGTTTTTCACTAAACGCCATAACTTGACGCTAACAACTGCGGGGCCGCCACGTTGACCATAGACTAAATTAATTTTTACTGTCATGTGTATGAGCCTTTACATATTTTTACGTTTTATTTCTTGAATTCTTGAAAAACTTGATCTACTTTTTAAAATTTTCATATCAGTCATAATAAATAGCTGTCAAACAACAATAATATGTAAAAAAATATTGAAAATATATTCAATTAAAACAGATGCACCTTAGCAAAAAATATATGTTGTTATAAAGCTTGGTATACACTAGTGAAACTTTTGCAAGTGACACATAATTTCCGTTTCCTAGTTTTATGTGCTGTGAAAATGTTTTGTTTGGATATTCCTTCATCAGTGATACTTATTACCCAAGAATTAGAAATATTACTTAAGAATTAAAACGTTTTTATAACGATTTAAATTACACTTATTCTATATTATTACGAGAGTTTCTCTTCATCTTTGTAAGATTTTCTCATTATATTCTTGAATATAAACTTATACAGTAGCCAAACAGTTACTATTTTGTACATTGATATAATAAGCAGGCAAATATTTGGTTGCTATAAGTTGTAAATAAATAATTAATTATTAATAAGCAGGCATGTATTTTCATCACCATATTTCTAAGAATGTTGTACTTTGTGGAGATACCATCCGGAAATCTTTTCAAAAGTTCTACTGCATGTTCATTAGATTCAAAATAAGGCGGTACGAACGACTCACATACAGACTATTCGCCTTTTTCTGAATTGAGTCGTTTTGACATGAAACCGGAGGAGACGCAGCGTTTGGGAAGATCTCCCAAAACATGAGGACTGACAGCCTAGTGAGGGTCGTGGGACTCCGACGGACATTTGATTATGGCCTTTATCCATCAGTGAACGTCTTTCGGCTGAAATAATGATGATAATATACTAGCTTTTACCAGCAGCATTGCCGATTCGGTAGCAAAAGTGTTATGGAGCTCCGTAACCGTAACTGAAAGTACTAAATGATAAAAGATATTTAATTTGTAAATAGGTATAAAAAAACACTTTTACTCGTCAATTTATTTTTCACGTCGGTTTAAACTATGTAGATGAGGCCGATTACTGAAACGGAAATCCGAAATAAAGAATATCTTTAACCGAAGCCAGCTTCAGTTAAGCTCGGATACTGGTTCTGACAGGTTTTTTTTGTCTATAAACAAAAACCTGAATAACAACAACAACATAAACAGACACAGCTAACAATTTGGAATAAACATAAAGTTCAAATTTTTTACTTTTTAATTTATAAAGTAATTCGTAATCATACTAGAAACCGAAATAATTTTATTCCTATGTCCATATCTAGATCTGAAACATATCCATAACATCCTTGATCGGCGATTGGCAGCTATGCCCGATCTTTCTCCTCCTAGTTGGCGCTTGTGTGTTTGGATGTCATTAATTTTGACAGCTCCTTATGTCGTTGTATGTTGGTTTGTTTGTTAATGTTGATTTATGTGAATTAAAGTAGAAAAATACGTTCGTTTTTTAATTTTTTCATTCGTTTTTTAATTCAGAAACAGTCCGAGATCCGGACTGTTTCTGAATTAAAAAACGAATCAAGACGAAGAAATGATTATATATTATCAGCTTAGATGATTATCTTTGGAAACCTTTGTCCCGATGTTCTCGATGAGCATAAAGGCATAACACAACTCTGGGGCATTTTATTTTGACAAAAACGATGGTTTTTTACTTGAAAACGCAATATTTCCTTGAAAATCTATTGAGTTTGACAGATAGTATGACCTCCAAGTTCACTTGGCGCAATCTACTTTGAGCTTTTCAGATTACACGCCATTACAATGATTAGAAGTAATTATCTATAATAATTATATCCTAACCCAGATCATATTTACCTATGTGTACAATTGCCAAAAACGGATCTTGAGCGCTCGGCGTCAAAGTGGGGATCGCTTGCGCATTCCTTACATTGGCGAGCCAATCGTCGTCGTTGTTACATACATGCAGAAACGCAGGGAGCGAATCATGAGTGGCATCAATGAAGCGATGGCGCGGCGAGCTAATCACTGACACTCTCCGCCCCCGCGTCTCACTTCGCACCACTAAATAGACCGTTGACTTCTGCGCAACTTGAAGCCAGCGCTCAAGATCCGTGGCGGCAATTGTAAAGTTTCTTCTGAATATGTTCAGATAAAGAAGTGAGTGTGAAATGAAGTGTCATACCATCTTCATTGAATGGATTGACAGCTTATTTTATGGACACTACTTCAGTTATCACAGTGTTATACAAAAAAGCTTTAAGGAAATGTATCCGAACGCGAACCGTTCAGATACTGTATAAACTCAGAACGCGTACCAACGGCAATAAGGACCCTAATGAAGATTGTTAACGGTTGTCATCTTAAATAATACCATGGTATTGAGTTTAATGTATTTATAATTAATTAGTTATTGTATTGCAGTAATCCGCTTCTGATTGCTAACAAACAATACTAAACAGTTCACTTTTGGTAGCATTTTTTTTAGTTTCTGAACGCACGTTAAGTGGAAGCTTCTTGGAAACGGAAATATTTTTGTTTATGATTATGTTTCCGTTTCCTATTATTTGTGATGTCTTTCGCCCTAATTTATCGATACTTTATTGCTTATAACGATATGTCCTGTGAGGAAACCCCACCTCACTCAAGCCTCATTAATCAACGTAGATGTAGGCGATGTAGGATTCTATAACTATGATACCTAATCAATATCTAACTATAAAACTTGACTTGTAGGCGAAGAATGATTTATAAGTTTAACATAAATGTGTGTTAGGGTAATTAACCAAGTTATTATAATACGACGTCACCCATTAATAAAAAAAAAGTATGATAACAAAAATATAATGAAGTGTCAATTAAATCCAAAGTCTTAAAATCATTACAACACTATTTTACATTTTTGCTTTATTTATTCCATGATTATAATTTGTCAATATAACTGACTCTTTATCCAAAGAAAAATGTACACATATTGACTTTGTTTGAAGCATGTTTGAATCGCCTTAATTTCATAAATATTAAAATTGAGGCGGAGACAAGCGGAGCAAAGTGAAGACGAACAGGAATTGAACAATCACATTGTAATAATTTAATTATTACGATTTAAACGCACATTACATGCTCAATAGAAACAGTTACATTGGGAATTCCTAGTGAAGATCAGAAAAATAGCTTGTATAGGTTCGGCGTGTATAGGTTCATAGCAAGTACTTTCATCTCCTCCATTTCATTAGGGCTTCCACCTCTTATCACAGCTCCACTCCACAGGCTCCGCTAATTTCTGCTTAGACAAACACTTAAGTCAAAACAAACCAGGCCGAACGATAGACATAGACAATCTCATATGTACATGAAAAAGACAAATATGTTATCGCAGTTTTGGTAAGTTATTCAAGTATTAAATCATTAATTACCCTCATCTCAATGTTACATAATTAAATAAGTACGTAGGTTTTGACGAATTCTTCAAGAAATTACCCAATCCTAGCTTAATTTGGGCATTTTTATCGGGTTCTTCGTTGATAAGTATCATTTTAATAATCTGGATATAGAATTTAACCGCAGGTTAGTGTATTTTGTGTACACCACTTGGACCACATCGGAGAAGGGCGTATTCCGCGTGCGATGAGCCGCGAGCGGTGCACGTCAAGTCGCGCGTGCACGGGCCGCGTGGCACCCTCGGGCCGGTCCGTCCACAGCCGCTCCGCCAGCGCCGCCGCCCGCGGCCATGCCCTTGAAATCAAGCCTCCTTCACTTAGCAATGCCGACCAAACTGTAGCCTCTCCGCCTTCTACGATTCCAGAAGCATGCTTGACCCATGGACGATGTTCATACACCCGTTGCCATGAATTGTACGGTGCGCCGCTGTTTTCTTCATACCACGCTCCGGACCCCGTGTTCAAGTCCCATGCATCTTCGTTAGACATAATTGTTCGGATACCGCTGACATAATTTTGAGCCCACGCAACGTTTCGAACCTGAATGCCAATATGATTAATATAATCTCTTAAATCAGCTTTAAACTGTTCACTAAGATGAGACATCCAGAAAATTGTAAGACTCGGTAATTTTCCGGTTCTTTTTTCTAAGCGTGAAAGTAAAGTGCGTGTAAAATGTAGCCAGAGGCCCATGGTTTCATTTTTTGTGTTGTTAAATTGTTCTTCCCAACATCGCATGGAAATATCATTACCTCCAAGGTGAACAATGTCTTCGACCCCAGTTAGACGCAGTATGGCAACGAAAAGGCGTTCAAACACATCGTACACATGTGCATTAAATGGGTTTAACTGTCCGCATGGTGGTTCGCTGCAATATTGAGTCCAATTGTCGACATCAAGGCAAAATGCTAATTCCCCCTGATGCGCGGCAGGCCCCCAGCTCCAGGCGTGGCCCACGTGTGCCGGCGCGTCTATCTCTATAAGCACTCGGATACCTCGCATCCTTGCCCGACGGACTACTGCTCGCACGTCTTCAGGAGTGTAAATGTCTCCGGGAGTGTGCGCACCATAATTCGCTAATTCCGGATCACTGTTCGTATGCAGCGGAAATGCTTGGGAGTCACTGATGTGCCAGTGAAATGTATTTAATTTAGAAGCTGCCATCGCATCTATATTCATCATAAGCTCTGCTATAGGGAAATAATTGTGTGCTGTATCTACAAGTAACCCGCGATACCGAAACCTCGGCGCATCGTCAATCCTTGCTGCTTCTAAAATTAAAAGAGTTCCCATGTAGGGGTCCTGCCATACCAGTTGCGAAAGTGTTTCCATAGCATGCCGTGCTCCACAGAATGACCGTGCATCGATATCTGCCATAAGTACACCTATTGAGTCGGTTTCATCTGCAGGTCGTAAAGACAGACTGTAACTTTCATCAGTATCAAGACGCATTCGCGGATCACCGCTACCGTTGACCACTATTCGCAAAGATAGACTCCGCCACTCTTCGAACCCTCGCACTTCATTTTCCATTAGACGCAAGTCTTCGCGGAACAATGAAAATGCATCTTGAATAAGCTCATGAACTTTTCCTGTGGGAGCATGAACCTCTTGTAGCTGAACCATATTTGCGCGCAGTGGAACTGCGGTGGTTGACAAACTAACGATCCCAGTAGGTTGCGGCCAAATCTGCATTGATGAGCAAAGCATATTGCATGTTTCTAGGGACTGCAACTTTGATACTTGCGTTGCTCTCAACGGCAAACATTTCTCATCAATACATTCCCAATTCCATAACGGCAACGGACTTCTGAAATAAAAAAAATACGTACCTACCTTTTTAATTTCTATAGAGAGCTGTTGTGAGGTTTTGGTAAATAAATGGAATTAAAGAAATTGAGTGCTTACTTAGTAACAGTTATCTGACAATGAGTTGTTTTTAAAACTAATATTATAAACATTAAGAGTGGAATATTATCAGGGAAATCTTGGATAACCAGCCACATTACTTCTTAATTTCTAATTTTCTTTTTGAAAAGCCATGAGTCAACTTCTAAAACATTTTTATAACCCAATAATTCCCATCTATTACTTTTGACTTGTTTTGACAGTTTTGACTTGCTTGACATTTTTGCATCAAAGTAACATTTATTGCTTAAATTGGTTTTGATAGTTTTGATAGAGTGGGTGATATTATAGATTGTCTCTTCCACAAAGGCCATTAATTTAAGAGTTGAAGTTGAAGTTAGATTGTAGACCTCCCTTA
Source organism: Mythimna albipuncta (assembly GCA_929112965.1). Classification (NCBI taxonomy): domain Eukaryota; kingdom Metazoa; phylum Arthropoda; class Insecta; order Lepidoptera; family Noctuidae; genus Mythimna; species Mythimna albipuncta. The sequence continues at coordinate 6,688,107 of OV815974.1, read as the reverse complement.
AGTATTATTATCAGTGATCGGAATAGGTAGGGCTATTTGGGTTCATTGACCGCAAACATTTACGGATATTTCACCGGATTCTGGCTGATATTATACTACGGGATTAAATTGAATTTTATTATTTTTGTCAATATGTTTAAAAAAATACGTAAACCAATAAGCGCATGATATGCGACGTTGTAAATTTTACGTCAACAGCACGATATAAAACTTTTTGCCAAGCGCGTATACCGGCACGGATCTTGAGCGCTCGGCTAATCTTTCATTAGTCCTGAAGGCGAGATAGTTTTTTTTTTATAATTTTACTACTTTAAAACCAAATCCCGGGGCTCAGGAAACATCCACATTATTCTAACTTATGGCAAGTACATATAACTGCCCTACCTATTCCGATATACTCTTTGTTCTAGACCTACAATATATGAGACCCACTGACCTCAGTGATGTGTCTGTGATATCTAAATAGTAGAGGTCAGTGGTGAGTAAGACCTACGCTATGTGATCTATAACAGAAGTATACCCTATTCGCGTTAAGATTAGACATTCAAAGAAACCATTTTTATTATCTGTTCAACCGATTTTAACTTCTATTTCGTAGGTATAAGGATGACATTAAAGGCAAAAATGTGTTTACAATACCAAATATTTACTGCAGCCGCCATTTGTCATGCTGTTAATGTAATAAAAGTCAAAATCGGTTGAACGAACACTAATAAAAGGTTTTCATGACTGTTTAATGTTATTTTGAACAGAGTATAGAAACTTTTTACCTTTGAAGCCGAAGACATAAAAGAAATAACTTCACTTTTTATGGAAACTATTTTATGTAGGTAGGTACCTACTTGGAATGGAATCGCAAGAACTAAGGCATCAATATCATGGCAAAAGCATTAAAACTTATGAAGTTAGCCATGTTTTGTTACTAATGTAAGATTAGCCCTATTTCCTGTAAAAGTAAGAAACTGTACTACTGTAGAAAGATACCACGGGTTAATTAGTAGTATAGTACCTATCTAGATCCTGACAAAAACCTACTCAAAAATAGGAGTTTAGTAGCTCAGTAGTTTACAGTTATTCTGGCAGTTATAGGGTTATCTATTCAGGTATGATATTTCTTAAATACATTTTATTGGATTTTCTAACAATAAAATTACCTATGTAAGTCGAATAATTATTTTAGACGTTTAATAATTTGTTAAAATAACGACATCTATCGGTTGATCACAACAACCAGTCAAGACTATTAATCGGCTAATTTTAAGTAGACTGCTCACACTTCACAGCATCTCAGCATGCCAAAAAATCATCTGAGAAATAAATTGTGAATCCAGAACAAATCATATTTGATAAAAAATCACTACTGGTTGTTGGAGAATCATTTTGATTATCGTTTCACTCTACTGTCAATATCGAAAACTCAATACATCCGAGATGCCAAGCTGTAATCAAGCTTATTTCGAAGGAAATAAGTGCGCTTGTGACTAAAACGTAGTTTCCTCCTGTCACAAAGCGGTATCGGCCGGCCATCTTGTATTTTGTTTCGGAGTGTTGCTTTAATAATTGTGTACGAAAACATGGAACGTATATTTATCGAATGTGTTAAAAAACACCCCTGTTTATGGCAAACGGACTTGGTAGATTATAAGATAAGTGAAAAAAAAGAAAAAGCTTGGAAAAAAGTTATAGAAGAGAGTGAAGTATCAGAGAATGGTATTAAAACTGGTAAGTTTTATTCGCCAAATTGAAGATGGAATTAGGAGAGTTGATAAAATATCGATATAAATATCGATATTATTACTTCGAAATATCGATATTTATTAGTAATACTTATTTGGACAATACATCGATAAAGTCTGTCTAATAACTCAACCGACTTGGGAATTTTGTATATTATTGAATCATTTAAAAAATACTTATGTTCGATACTTTTCATAAGGTTCTTCTGTTAGTGAAAAATGATCTCTATCTCTTAAGGGGCCGGCGACGGATGAATTTCCAACATATGATGATATTCGGTTATAGACAATATTTATCTAGGTTCCTACGTCTTTCTTTTTTAAAAAAAATAAAACAAAAGTAAATTTAAGCGAATTGTATTTCGCACTTTTTACAGCGTAAATGGCAAAACATGCCATTTCGCTTTTCCTGTATTAAAAATAAACTATACGCACACATGTACAAAAACACACAGAGACGCTTTATTAGTGTTTATGTAAGCGATAATAGTGCTTGACACTATCGATTTGGCTATCAATGTGTTCAGCCAATAGTATAAAGAAAAAAGTTAAGTGACTTTTTTATATCTGGCTCTTTTTTAACCGACTTCGAAAAGAAGGAAGTTCTATGTTCAGCTGAATGTATGTTTTTTTTATATGTTTGGTGAACATACAAAAAAATATAACTCGTCAATTGTGGACCGATTTTGAAAATTCCTTTTTTGACTGAAAGGTTATGCTTCAAGTTAGTCCCACATAAATTGTTATGATCTGGTTATGAACTTCGGTGATATGGAACAGAACTCTTCATAGGACCACATCCTAACTGTGGTAACAAGTAAAATTGCTTTCTATATAATTGTAGTCGATGACTGCCTGAAAGAAAAGGGGGGGGATGTATCGAACTAATCTGATTATGAAGTTGGAAGGTAAATATTAATATAATTAATTTATTTAGGTGTCTTCAAGGCAAGAGTGAATAGGCTCTTAATAAACTAGTGCGCCTCACCATCAACGATTGCATCACTGCTTACCATCAGGCGGGATTGCAGTCAAGTACTAGTTTATAACAGATAAAAAAAAATCTAACCGTGTTTAGAATCAATAGAATAGTTATGAGATACTCTGGCTATAAGTTATTTAACTCTGGTTGAGAGGTACTTTTTAGTTGTGGGTTCCATAACTAAAAAGTGTAATATAAAAAACTTTTTACATATAAAATCATGATTTGCACAAGCCCGAATCCAGACATCCCGAGTTATTGCGTCTTTTGGAAATCTGAAAAAATAATAGTCAGAATAAAATACTCATAAAGTCGATATCGATATTTTTTTCTGCGCTGTCACAGCCCTCATTTTGCTTCAATGTGGCCTATTATTAAATTTCAAATTACGTATTTTCGGGCTATGTTGACCCGCAAATATTTTAAAGTTACGAAGAATAACGATATAAGAAAATTGTGAGAGATTTGCAAGTGGAACATAACTTTGACATCATTAATTAATTATTTGTTATTATATAGCAACTTTGAAACAGTTTAGTAAATTATTCATATAAAGTAAAAAATAAAGTTGTTTAGGTACAGTAATAATTAGTAATAAGAATAACAAATGCGAAATAAAAGTTTGAAATAATTGTCCAGCTTTATAAATTAAAAAATACAAGTTAGTTCTTGTACGATTTAGTGGCAACACTTATGGACCGACAATATTTCTTGGTTTTTTACTAATTTATTGCATTATTTAAATGGTGATTTTAAGACAAAATAATACTTACAAATGGAAAGTAACATTATCCTTTTGTTTATTAGATGTTTCCGATCTCTTTTTACAGGAAAAAAAACTTTTCATAAGAAAAAACCGACTTTACTAAAAAACACTAAAATGATCAAAATAATTTTAATTTCGAAAGTCGGTGTTTTTCGTTGTTTGTTCCTTATTTTACACTGACTTCCGAAATTAAAATTATTTTGATCGTTTTAGTGTTTTTTTAGCAAAGTCGGTTTTTTTTATAAAGTTTTTAGTTGCAATTACACTTACAGCCAGAGTACCTTTTTCTCATTACAATTCCAATTAATGCAAACCCTGCTAGAATAGGTACATCATTTTATTAGGAAATTCCCGTATCTAACTTCCACCTTCTGGCTTCATCATGAGATAAGTTCGATAGTACCTTATAGCCAAAGGGAATCTCATGACATTTCTAATAAGCTTAGGCTTATTAGAAATGTACACACGGGTAGGATACATTGATTAATTACGGAGTTCCGGTGCCTATCTTCCAGCTCCATCATCATCATCAGATCAGTTTGATAGTACCTTACCTATAGCCAAAGTGTATCTCATGACAATTCTAATGCCTAAGCCCAAACACGGCTAGAATACATTGATTAGTTACGGAGTTCCGGTGCCTATCTTCCGGCTCCACATCATCAAGTCACTTCGATGATACCATTTTCAACATAACTATCCAGAACTTCATTTATTTGTATTGTCATGGTCGCATAACTACGTTCATTGTGATATCTGTTTGAGTATGAAGTTCCGTTGGCCATTTCTGGTCTTCTTCACCAGTTCCACGTCATCAAATATCAGTTTCTAACTGTAAATGCTTAAGTCCTGGATGAAAATATCAAAATGACTATAGGTATAGTTGTCTATAATATTTGAGGAATTCCCTCAATTTTGCCAAGATTCCATCATCAGATCCCAACTTGGTGACTATGGGACCATTTGGAAAGTATACCCTTTCAAACAAAAAAATAATTTTTCAAATCGGTTGAAAAGCGACGAAGTTATGCGCGAACATACATAAAAAAAATACAAACATCCGAATTGAGAACCTCTTCTTTTTTATTAGAAGTCGGTTAAAAAACACTGCACACTGCTTTTTCACTTATGTCCGTCCGCGCTACTGTGATTTACTGAATGACGTGGAGCGCGAGCCAACTAGTTTTATATAGGTAACCGCTATGACCGGCCGGCGGTCTCGTACCTTTGGCAGCGGGGAACGCCTGACAATGGCGTCCGGTTGGTTTAAATGCTTTGTCTTCTTTCGAAAGTCAAACTCTAGTAGAGGTCAGTAGTACGAACGCAAACTTTAGGGTTCGTTCATATTAACGTAAACGCATGCGTCTTGCGGCACGTTCACACTAAGTAGAGTATTACTTATTCTTTCAACTCTTATCTTTTCCATTACATTACGATCAGGGCAAATTGTAGTCCGGTTTTATAGGAAAATGGATCAGTGAACGAGCTCTTTTTGACATTATCCGTGATACGATACCCGTGGAGAAGTTTGCTAAATATCCGACCCACAGACTCGAGTATTAAATACTGGGCGCACTGTAACGTACATATACAATAGATATACCTATTCTACTGTACATTACAGCGCGGTACATGTACAGGTACATGGTATGAATATTTGACAATTAAAACTGGTAATACTTCCGGAGATAAAGATATATGCATGATTCCGTATCGAAAGAAGTATGTACATACCTTGATAATATATTATTCAGCTAGTTTCTTCCGAATGCCAGTCTTCAGACTCTCAGAGTGACAGAAAAGTAACTATTGTAACTTACTAGGGACGAAGGTGCCATTTATACAACTCGTATCCTATTGGCTTCCTGTTAAAATATTCCCACTTTCAAAAATCATCATACTACTAGAGCTTGTTTTGAATTTATTAAACCTAGGCATTATACTATTTATTGTACCGTATTTTACACACGTTTACTTAACAACTTTTCCCATTTTAGTGAAAGAAGCAAAATATTTTTGGAAGAAACTAAGAGATATACATCGACAATCGTTATCCAAACAACGCAAAATTGCGGGAACAAAGAAATGGAAACACCAAGAACACATGGAATTCTTACTGCCATACTTAAAACGCATAGATGACAGTGGAAATGCTACTTTAGACTCGGATCTTTTAAAAGATGATACTGAAATTGATTTTCCTGATGATACAAGTAGTAATACAACTCCAAAGCAGCCTCGGAAGACAGAAAATATATTTGTAAATTCATTTAGTAGAGAAGACAGCGATAGTAGCATTGTGGACAGAAATCAGTTCAATGATAGACGAGCAGTAATTTCCTCGGATCATCAAAGACCAGCTCTTGAGAGTTTCTTCTCCAGCATGTGTGAGATGACGAGTGCGCTGCCGGAATACATACAAATGAGAGTCGAAAGGAAAATATTTGATGTAGTCATGGAGGCCCGAGAAGAACATTTGCAAAATCAGGCTTACTTTGGTTCATAACGACGACGACTTTTCCGTAAAATTTACGCAAAAAAAAAAATTGCAACATGAAATTTTTTCTCATGCTTTAAAAGTGCTGGTTACGTGTAAAGTGTTCTTCAAAATTTACGTAATACATAGCTTAATTATGTAAATTAAAACGTCGCAAAGAAATAGTTATTTGTTATAAAAGAGTGCAAAGTTGCTTTTTAACCGCGAGCTCAATTCTGATGAATCAAAAGAGTACGAGGTGAAAAATCTTTGCACTCGAGTGCAACACGTAACTTTTCATCCCACCTCAGCGAGGAAATGACTAAAATAATGCAAAAGAAGTACCTACCTACACCAAGGAGGTTCTGAGTCTGAGTTTTTTACAAATAAAAAAAAAGTTATATGACTTATTTGGTACCATATAGGTAGAAGTATATAGGTTTAGAATGTTTTGAATTCATAAACTTAGTGCACGTGATGTTCTAAATTCAATTTACTTTATCTCCCTAGAGAATAAAAACGGCTTTTCCTTTCAGATATCGAAGAGCAAAATTACTCTTTCCGAGATGGGGGGGATGTAAATGGATTTTTCATTACTCATACTCTGAAAGTAGGTCTGAAGTTGCCTGAGGAGCGGGCTGAAAGTGATACTTTTCATCCCTAGGGAGTTTTACTTTACAACTGACAGCTGTCAAATTATAAAAAAAAAGTAGGTCTATCTTCACATTTCTATTGAACCATCTTCCAATTTTCCATACAGCCAGTCAATCGCAGCGCGATATAAAATTGAAATAACTTAAAGACAAGTATTTAATGTTATATTTTAACTATTTTATTAAAATACTTACTGTATTTTTAAAAGATTACAATTAATTTCAAATTTTTCGTTAATGAGGCTGAATAGCTGGCGGGCCGCAGAAAAAAAAAACAAAATGGTTGCCTGTAAAGTCGGTTTTACGGGCGAAGATTTTACGTGACAACGTCTTTTTTTTTCCAACGCCAAGAACGTTCGAGAAAGACAAAGACAGAGACACAAGCATGCGCCGATTCAATGCGCCTAATTCTCTAGTGCTGCGCGCGCGGCAGACCGATCATAGTTGAGTGGGAGAGAGACGCAAGGCATTCGGCGGGCCTCTCTCTCGTTCGGTGACTCATCGTAACGTTACCGAGCGTTACACTTTTTCATAAGTGACTCCCAGCCGCAACCTAATTTAAGACGTTGTCACGTCAACAAAATGGCGGGAAAGTGGCAATCAGTCGTTGGTTTTTTCGAGTTTTGTTTACATTTCCGTACAACAGAGATTTGTATTAACACGTTATGTTTATCAGATTGAAATAGTGATTTAACGCCTAATTTCATAAGAGAAGAGGATAAAGCAGTAGTGGAATACCTTTTACCGCCTAAATCAGAAGAAAGATACCTACTTAAAATCATAGGTACGACGACTCAGGTTTTGCAAACTTTTTGACGTGACAACGTCTTAAATTAGGTTGCGGCTGGGAGTCACTTATGAAAAAGTGTAACGCTCGGTAACGTTACGATGAGTCACCGAACGAGAGAGAGGCCCGCCGAATGCCTTGCGTCTCTCTCCCACTCAACTATGATCGGTCTGCCGCGCGCGCAGCACTAGAGACGTTGTCACGTAAAATCTTCGCCCGTAAAACCGACTTTACAGGCAACCATTTTTATTTTATTTTTAGTTTCCTCGTATTCGTAATGAAAAGCACAGTGTTTACCTCGCGGTGAAAGTAACCCATTTAACCCCTCGAATTAGCGACCTCGCTTCGCTCGCCCGCCAACTCCTTCTCGGGACGAAATGAGTTACTTTCACCCCTAGTGTAACAATGTACTATTTAACACCACCTGCTCGATATTGTCGTTTTATACGTCATACAAACCTCACTTAAAGCAAGTCATTCTATCCCTAGGGAGATAATGCACTAGGGCCAATCCCTAGGGAATAATGAGATTTGAATTTGGAATAACAAAAATCGTCAACATTGTGAATTGAAATGTCAAGTTGACTCGAAATTTAAACTGGTCATTAACAAAAAAAAAAGTAAATAGAATAAAACGTGCTTACTGACGGGAACGTCATAGGAAATTAAAACTATAGAATCTTGAAGTATCTAGTGAATTTTGTCTGTTTGATGAACTTGTAAATATAATACTTGTATTTCTCTAATATATGATTTGGTTGACCAAATTGTTTTTTAATTATGTCACAGATGGTGTAAAAAGTAGAGTATGCAACACGGGGATAAAGCTGTCTTTGTCTTGGACGGCTTGAATTCCTCACTTCACTCTGGTTTCTTTATTAACTCCCCCGCAATGCTCGGGAGTTAATTTTAAAAATCACTCACCGACGTTCGAGATTAAAATCAACATTGTAAAGTCGTATACTTGTTAGCGAAAACGCTTTTCGATCTATCCACTAGACATTTATCAATCCGCCTGGACGAGATTGGCAAGCCTGGGACGACATACCGGTGATATCTGGGCAGGCATTCAAAAATAAAGATCTTTCGGACGCTAAGAACTTTAGCGGTTTTGTAAACGACAGTAGTGGGCGTCCGGAATCTTAAGGAGAGAAGGACCTTTAGAACTGCACGCTGCGGCCACTCGACCTCAATCATGTGAGTTTTACCGGTGCCACCCCAAACGCAATTAGCGTAACCCAAGATACAGTGACATAGGGCTTTGTATGTTTGCATCAGAAGTTTGTAGCTTGCAACATGTCTAAGGGTTTAAAAAATGTGGATAAGCTTGCGTACTCTTGGCTGTGGCAGAGATATGAGGCGTCATCAATTACTCCTAGATATTTGATGCAATCCACTCTAATTAGTTCTCGACATACACAAGAGGCAAGGTGTGCTCTATTCCTATTGCAGGAGAAGGTATGAATGGTAACTTTAAAGTCTTTGGGGTTACCTGCTCTTGTTTTACTGAAACAAAGGTACTTCGTTTTCGTGGTGTTTAGTGATAGCAGGCTATCTTCAAGCCGAGCTGTTACTTGAGAAAGCCCAGCTTCACAGACAGATTGTATGCTAGTCCACGATTTGTCATGAAACAGAAGAAGGACTGTGTCATCAGCGAACATCAAGACGTCGGCTTTCTCAATTGTAGCATCACAAAGTTCATTAATGTACACCAGAAATAGTGTGGGGGCAATTGTACTTCCCTGGGGAACGCCGCATGTAGCTACAAGTAGCGTCTTCGTGTCGTCGATATATATATATATATATATATAAATCCTTCACAAACGTTCGGGATTAAAATCAGCCACGTTCGTTTCGTTCGAAATTCAACATGCCACCCGCATATACATAATCCCAACTAATATTATAAATGTGAAAGTGTGGATGTTTGGATATTTGTTACTTAATCACGCAAAAACAGCTGAATGGATGAAATTTGGCATGTTTATAGCCTTTGACATGGAAAAGAACATAGGCTACTTTTTATCCCGGAAAAACATCTTATTCCTACGGGAAAACACTATGGCGATAACCGAAGTGCGGGCGGACAGCTAGTCTACTATAAAGACCAGCGGGCTTCTATCCGGGCGCTGCTGCCGAGTATCAGTGCATTTAATTTCGGTCATATGTTTAAGGGGACAATACCTACGCCTTAAAAAAAAAAAACAAAAAAATAATAATCCAAACTACTAGCCTAAACTACTGAACCGATTTGTGTGAAATTTGGTACAGACATAGTTTGGAACTTGAGAAAGGACATAGGATAGTTTTTATTGCAAAAAAAAATAAAAAAAAAAATAAAATTTATTCCGGACATACAGCGCCATCTATTGGTCAAGAGTCGGCATCAATTCAGTACTGTTTTCGGAAGTCACTATTCCATGCGAACGAAGTCGCGGGCAAAAGCTAGTAATTTATATTTGTTCGCAACCACTATGTCACGAACCAAGGGCCTATTACATCACTCGATATTTAGTCGATGTCGCGTCGTACTCGAGTCGCAAAGTATAATAAGGGTCAGATTGTCTTACTCGGAATGAAAAATAAGACGAGTCTAAATATCGTGTGCTGAATAACGCGTAGTGTCATAGGTCATTGAGTAAAAACTCGTATCATTAACGCATATCAGACGTATACTCACCGTTACTGTGGCGATGCGCATACTATGTCAGCCACTTTGTTAACTTTGAAATTTCATGTGGCCACAGGGCCCTCTATTTCTACTGCTACTAATTGTGTTGTGTGTCATATTTTGTAGTAAACTACTACACCAATCAGCTTAATTTCTATTCTTACTTGAAGCTTAAATAGTGTTTTCTCAGTTTTAATTAGTGATTTTGTAAATATTTTGTTAATACCTAAGTAATAAATGTCTAAAACCATAAAATCGAACATTACACGTTTTTGAACATAGTCAAATTATTGCCTCAAACTGTTGCTGAACTGCGTTGGGGGCTACGTTAAGGCCAACGCTGCGTTAGGCGGCCCGCGAAGGGTCCCGTCACTTGAGCACTTTTTTATGGGAACGCGCGGGCGCTCGCTTAGCGTAGCGTCATCCTTATGTAATTTAAATGTATAGACATTTCGTGTGATAACTGCACGAAAACCGTTTTAGTTTTGGATACTGTTTCAATAAAACAATAACAAATAATTGCACGTTTTATTTCGACATTCAATCACAAAGTACTTCACGTAAAACCACTGTTATTCGGAGAATACTGTGACAGAATTCGTACATGAATAAGTCGACCGCAATTATATGCACCAACGGTAAAACAGATTAATCCAAGGCCTATTAATGTGATGTTTTTGTAGAGGTGTATGTTTCCTTCTCCATAACGATTAGGGTACCTCAGGCCGAGATCCATCAAAGCTGGGAAAACCAGTTGCAACATGGTGGTGCATAGATTTCCCACAAAAGCCACGATTGGTCCTTGGAATGGTGCTAGGTAGCAAATGAGAACTGAAATGCAAAACATTTTGGTGAAATTTTAATAATAATATGCATGTAGCGGGATCTAAGCGCCATTATAAACTCAAACATCCACACACCATCACAGCCACGCGGCCACGCCACATAGAAGCTAATCTTACAACGCATACTGGTTCTCCGCACGACTAGCATGTCATAGGTGACTTAATCTCATCTTATTACTCTTTTCAGTTTACATACTAGCTAGCCCTACGTCTGTGCTCACTGCTCCGGTCTTAAAGTAGTTTTCAAGTCTTCCTCGATAAATGGGTTAAAAGATTTTTTGAATTTATCTTAATCTTAAATGTAGAACAAAACAGTTCTTGTATTTACTTAAAAATTATTCACATTCCAGTCGAAATATTATCATGATGTAGCCAGTGTTTAAAAAAAAACCGGCCAAGAGCATGTCGGGCCGCGCTCAGTGCAGGGTTTCGTAGTTTCCCGTCCGTCACAACAAGTTTACCCACATATGAGTTTAAAAAAATGCTTGCATAAACGATTATACTACAAACTTAGTCCAGAAATTATTTTGTACAAAACTGTTCTTTCCATCAAGTTCAAAATATTTTTTCCTAGAAAGTCCTTATAAAGTCCTACTTTTCAAATTTTTTTCATATTTTCTAAACTTATGGTTCAAAAGTTAGAGGGACACACACACATTATTTTTTACTTTTGGAGCGATTATTTCCGAAATTATTTTAACGGTCACAGAAATTAAATGAGGACGGACAGACAGACATGGCGAAACTATAAGGGTTCGTAGTTGACTACGGAACCCTAAAAAGAAAACGGCCAAATAGAAAAAAATAGCCGTTTTTAACCGACTTCATTGCTAGTTGGTGACTGCAAGAGTTCCTTTGAAGATTTCGTTAAAAGTTTTAAAATTGTCCTTCAGTACCACGGAACAGTTTTGACTGTTCCGTGTTCAGTACACTGAGTGCAAGTTGGTTTTACGGTAACAAACGCGAACAAACGTTTACCGCGTTTGGCTCGTTGATCGGCTAAAACCTTGAAACGAGCCAATCGGAAGCTTCGATTGGCTCGCAACGTAAAACAAACTCGCACCAGGTTGAATGAAAGAAGAAGTAGACGTACAAGATAATGACACAAACATTGGTCTTCCAAGGTGTTCAATAAATGTCAGCGCTTCTAAGGAAGGAGTCGCCCACTGATCATGGTACTTTATTACTTCAGTAATGGTCTTTATTGCAGGGTAACATTGGAGCGGGTAAGCAAACGCCACAGATACTAAATAAAACCCCATTACAAGCATCGTTGTCCTAAAAAAGATAATCATAATTAGATGTTGTTGTGAACTTAGGACAAGTCATTTAAGAAAACCGTCTTTACAACAGAAACTGGGGGTTATTCCTTGTTTTCTTGATTTCTATATTTATCTATCTATTTAATTAATTATTGGTGATGTTTTCATACTGAGAATCGCGTAGGTAGTTTACTGAATGCGGTTTGCTGAATCGGTTCCTAAATTTTCAGCAAAATACAACAATTCGATAGCATCCTGAGCAGAATCGAACGTCTGTAGGTACCTATGTGATATAAATTATACCCAAAAAAATTCTATGAGCCAACGCTGCGTCAAGCGGAGCCCGCGCAGGCATCCGTCACGTGGCTTAACGCGCGTGTTGTTTGCGGCGAACCCCGTAGTGAAAACGGCCCCTCCAAGTCTGCTATTACAATAGTGTCAGAGTGGTCTCTTATGGATTGCATAATTGTTGATTTTGACAAGTTTTGGTAAGTAATCTGCTATTGTAATGGTGTCATTATGACTTTCTAATGGTCAACCATTGACACTCCATCGAAATAAACGGTAATCTCGTACTTTCAAAGATTTTATATATCCTACTCAAAGATTTAGATTGACTAAGACAACCTCAAAAGCGTCCCCGAAAAGGAAAGTTAGAAAGAGTCCTGTCATCTCGTTCTACTAGTGTGTCCATACACTAGCTACATACCACGGGACAATTTTCCTCTAAAGTAAAAGACATGCAAGTTCAAAAACAATTAATTAATATGTATCAACTGATCTCAATATGCTTACCAAAAGGGAACTGTGAGTTGTCTCTGTAATAATTAGGAAATAGCTGATGTCTGTATATACACCTCAGTCACCTTGGCGGGTACCACTTTAAACAGAGTCACACAGTTTAAGTATCTGGGCCATTGGGTTTCCGAAGACCTTAGAGATAACGCAGACATTGAGAGAGCACGTAGGGCGTTGGCTGTCCGGTGTAATATGTTGGCTCGCAGGTTTGCACATGGCAGTAATCAAGTGAAAGTTACTCTTTTTAAGTCTTACTGCCAATCACTTTACACGTGCAGTCTGTGGGTTAACTACACACTGGGAGCATATAGCGCCTTACGTGTTCAATACAATAACGCGTTTAGGGTGTTGCTGGGGCTACCACGGTTCTGCAGTGCCTCCACCATGTTTGCAGAAGCGCACACTGATGGCTTTCATGCCCTTATTAGGAAGCAATGTGCGTCACTGCTCAGCCGTGTTAGAGCCAGTAGCAATCATATTGTGAACGTGTTTGCGGACAGGTGGGACTCTCCACTGCTGCACCACTGGATACGCTTGCACGCTGCACGGTGAGCACTGGGCGGTTCCCCCTCACCGCACAAAATGTGTGTAGTTTTTGTATGTTTTTATTTTGTTTCTTTTTTTTGTATGTGTTTCTTTTTGTTTGTGTATTGTAAACTATGTTTATTTATTTTTGTAATCGTTGTGTGTTGTATTAATACTGTATGTGTTGTTTAAATAGTGTTTTGTACCTATGGATGGAAACGTCTGAAATAAACGTTTATTATTATTATTATTATTATTATATACCTTATATTAGTGTCATTTAATTGCATCGATTAATATAAAATGCTTGACTTATCACCTACTAATTGATGTTGTCACGAAATTCATCCATCCCAGACGACAGAATAATCAGGAGAATAATATTTTTATTAAGAATTCGAAGATATAATTATTACATCGCACAAATCCGCAGAATCCACTAGTGGTTTATGGCCCATATCTTTTCCCAGAGAGGAGGTTTGAGTCCCAGCAGTGGGAACATTAATAGGCTAATTATGCTTAAGCCAGCCCGCCCTGTATTTTGCAACCAATAACGATAGCGATATCCTCTTATGCGGCATGTGAGTATGAAATATTATACTGATAAAAAAATACCTAATGTGTACGTAAGAAAATCCGGCACCTATTTAATTTATTGTTTTTGTGTTCGTAATTGTCAGAATAAGGTTTGTCTGAAAGAAAAAACTAGTTAGTTTATAATAAAACTGATGTTATTCTTTTATTTTTGCTTTATTGAAAATAGCGTAGACTATAATTTAAAATGAATATGATTCTCGAATGTACAATAATATTGATGTATGGAAGCGTTTGGAGTGCACGCGCTTCGTTTTCAGAGCTCGGTAACGAAGTGGTCACAGATAACTACATACTGAAGTGGTCCGAAGACCTATACCGCATGCCACACCTCTTGCCACCGCACCGCTCGCCGCTTTCCGTTGTGTCACGAGAGCAGCCGAAGATTGCCGAGCGGCCGAAGGTGCCCGATCTACGGGGAAGATAAGATTAGTAAAATTGATACTTGATTTATTAAAAAAAAATATTGTGCCTCCTCAGATATTTCTTAAATCATTAAACCCCAAGCGAATGCCGCACACATGCACGATATGCGCGTGGAGATGCAACGCCGGGGTGAAAGTCCGCTGCCACGACAGGTCACGGCATGGCGGACAGAGCTCCGGCGGGATCTCATGGTGAAATGGCGTCAACGACTATCGCAACCCAGTGCTGGGCACGCCACAATCATGGCGGTAAGTCCCCTCCTAGAGGCGTGGCTGGAAAGACCTCACGGCGTCCTTACCTTCCGCATGACGCAGGTACTCACCGGACATGGTTCGTTCGGGAGTTTCCTGCACTCGATTCATTCGGAAGTGACGCCCGGGTATCGCCACTGTGCGCCGGCGTTCGCGCACCTATTTTCTTAATATTGTGTCTCTAATTACCACTTAAAAGCTTTGCTTTTAATAATATAAAACTTGAACAGAAGACAACAAAATTTTATAAAATTGCATCACCCAGTCCGTCTTCTCAGTCGTTTATGATGCCCCTTCTCTATGCATTTTTACAGGTAATTAATATACCTATTTTAATTCCCGCATGAAATTCAAAACGATCTTTGTTGTCACCCTACATAAATAATTTGTAAACAAAACAGAAAACTTACCTAAAAATGAAATCCCACAACCAGGATACCAATAAAACTATTACAAAACTTTACACAGCAACGTTTAACGTAACCATTTTGCACACTAGGTATACTTTACTAAATATTGTGTTGAAAACTTGTAACAAATAGAATTACGAATGGAAGCCTCCTTAGTGTTGCCCTTAATAATTTGAAAATTACTACGAATAAACTAATATAATTATCCAAATGAAATCATCATTATATACAAGAAGAATATGTATAAAATTTCAAGAAGCATTATTTTGAAATATTTCTTTTTTGCTGCAGTTAATTTTATGTTGCACAGTGCGCACCTAACAATATGCATGAACATGGACTATTTAAAGATTACTTGAACAAGTTAAAAACTACCATCTGTTTTTATTTTTTTTCTGATAGGAGGTGAGAACGGGACACAGAGGATTTATGTCACTGTCTTGCTCTGGACCATTTTTCCCTTTTGTGTGTCAAATTGTCAATAACACACGTGAACTTTATGCAGATGTGTATAAAGAACACTTTAGAGAGTGCAATATTCCTTCGTATTCAATCTAGTCTAGTAGGATAAATAAAATCTTTGCGTACTTTATGACAAATGAATACCTGACGTAGGCGGTAATCTGCTAAAATTTTGACAGTTCCTTTGATCAGTGACTTTCAAAACAATGACATTCTTATTATTAGAATGTCATTGACATTGACATTTTACCACTTACTCCATTGCGAGACCATTGACCGATCAATGATTGATCATTATGAATTAGCAGATTACGAACTTTTAGCAAAGTGACGATGGCATCGTGTTGGAATGACGAATTTATAAAATTAGTGGACTTAGGTGATTAAGTATTTTTATATAGACCTGCGCAGTGTCGCTAGTTCAACTTTAACCGTGTGCATGTAGTCATACCATGAAGTGGGAATATTGGTGGCAATATTGCCGGCGACGGTTCATCTATGTTCATGTGCCATCCATCTCTGGATGCTATACTTACACTTCATCGTACGGCAAAGATCTGAGGATGTTTTCTTCCATTGTTCCGAAAGTGTAGTATCCTAGGGCCCCGAAAACCACCGCTAAAAGAGTTGGGCACATTATACCCACGTTCAGAACACCAAATGTACTCGTAAGGTTTCTCGGGTTAGTTAAACTTTTATCTATCATCAAGATCTGAAATGAGGGACCTTTGGTTTAGAGCCGGTCTTGAGAAGACCAGAGTCCATTTTTTAGGCCAAAACAAGAATTTAAAGAAATTCTCTTTTGTCTGTCTATTATAATATATAATCAAAAAATAATGGACAAGTATTTTCTCTTATGTCGCACACGTCTCTTGTGCCACAAATAAAAAACTTAGAATCAACTTCAAAAAATGGATAAGAAATTGCAAAATATATTTTTTTTTGTTCCGTGTGCAAATCAATCACTAGCACTTCAGCATTTAGATTTTTGTTTTTTTTATTGATTTTAATAAAGCAAAAAATATGTGTCCTATATTTTTATAATATATGTCATTATTTTTTAATCCACAAAATAGAAAATTGCTTAGTAAAATTGAAGAATCTTACCACACCGACGGCGCTCATATTAAACAACAAGGTACCAAAACCAAATAGAATACCCGATATACTGGTCTCGGCAGAAACCATTTCTCCACTATTGTTATATTTTAGGTGAAGAAAAATTATAACCATTCCCATCAAATTTAAGAGACTACCTGCAATCAATCAATTATGTTACAGTCAATGAGTATCAAGAGTGTGCGTCATTCATGTGTATCAAAAATGACGAACCGCCGAGGAGTTTGTGAATCTTTGAAACAAGATAGTTAGATACATTTACCTACTGTGTGCTTAGCGCGTGTTGTTTTACGACGTTTATGACGTTCAGCGCTCCGATTGGCTCGCTCCAAGCTCTTAACCAATCAGAGAGCCAAACGCGGTTAACGTTTCGGTCGCCTCGACATAAACACGACTCGCCCTCAGGGCACTAGTACGTTAAAGTCTGTATGCACCATCACTACGGTGACGTGGACCTTCGAAACGGTTGCATGCAGCTGCCAACTGTAGTGCTACAGCCTTTCGTCGTTTCTTCCAATAACTCGTCCCGCTTTGAGATAAGGGAGAGGGACTATCGGACTTTTACTGATTAAAACCCATAGCTGTGTTCCTCCAGTTGCCTTTTTTTAGAGGTCTACAGTAACACCTTAGTACCGCCTGGACTTGTGACTTGGTTTTTATTAAAAACAAATCACAGGGGTTAGGTGATTTGTGTATGTGCATGTGTAAAAAAAACCGATGTAATGTGATTAGAAAGGCACTTTTTCACCGTCCATGGAATAAACACCTTGAACTGAAGTAATGTATTTCTTTACTATCACTCTATAACGTTTCCTGTTAGTACTGTGACTGTGTATTTCGTGTGAAGTCGATCATCCGACGACATATACCTAAGTGCAGTGCCATAAGAGTCACTTTTTGAGCAAGTATACCTATTGAAAATGTAATAAAATTATGGCGTGGGAGAGGTGGAACAAAAAGGTTTTAAGTACAACTTAATTTTAAGTTACAAGTGCTATTATATAACTAAGTGCAGTGCAATAGTAGTTTATGTGACTAGGGGATAAAGCAGTGTCTTTAAGTCGCGGGCGGCATGTTGAATTCCGAACGAAACGAAGGCCATCATAGTGTTGTAATCAGAAAAAAAAAAAGAATTGAATGAAGTTCATCTTTTTTCCAAAACTTTAAAGTTCATACTGTAATATTGTTAAGAGGCCGGCGACAGATGAATTTCCATACAAACGTAATACCACGCTCATTTGCAGTTGAAGCATATTTCCAACATATTATGATGATATTCGATTATAGACAATATTTATCTAGGTTCCAACGTCTTTCTTTTGTAAAAAAAAAAAACAAAATTTCGTATTTCGCACTTTTTTACAGCGTACAAAGCGTTTTGGAAACATAATTTGTTTTTGGAATGGATGCGTACAGCTAAAGAGTGGAATTCCCTGCCGGGGTCTGTGTTTCCTGATAGCTACAACCTAGGGGTCTTTAAGTCGAGAGTGAATAGGTTACTTCTAGGCAAGCGTGCTCCATCGTCGGCCGCATCATCACTTACCATCAGGTGAGATAGTGGTCAAACGCGAGCCTATCAATAATAATAAAAAAAAAAAATGGCAAAACATGCCATTTGGCTTTTTCTATAATAAAAATAACAATATTTCTAATATTCTCGACGTAGGAACCTAGATAAATATTGTCTATAACCAAATATCATCATAATAAGTTGGAAATATGCTCCAACTGCAAATGAGCGTGGAATCAGGTACGTTTGTATGGAAATTCATCCGTCGCCGGCCCCTTAAGTCATCACCATCATCATTTCAGCCGAAAGACGCCTGCTATTGGACATAAGCCTCCCCTAAGCGTCGCCACCTTGCCGCAACGACCGATCCTGTGCGTCTCGCATCCACCTTGTGGGAGGTCTTCCAACGCTGCGTTTTACGGTGCGCGGTCGCCACTCTAAAACCTTTCGGCCCCATCAACCATCCGTTTTACGAGCAATTAGCGATTATTCGGGCTATGTCGGCGACCTTGGTTCTCCTGCGGATATCTTCGTTCCTGATGCGATCACGCAAGGAAATTCCGAGCATAGCCCTTGTCATTTTTAAAGTGAGACAGTCAAATTAAATAAATAAAAAGAGGTTCACCGATCATAGTAAGGTAGCTGATCTTCCTTAAATCTTCCATGAAGAATTCCAATGCCAAATAAGGAAAGTATAAACTTATCAGAGAGGGCCAGTGGGTTTCCCAGTCCATTAGCTAGAAATAAGAAGAAAAATGGAAAATGGAAACTTGTCACGCTCAGTACAATACGGCCAACGTAACTTGGCGAGCCTACGTTGCTAGCACGTACTCGCGAGATCGAGGCCCCTAGCCAAGTTGCTAATCTGCAATAGTTAACGCTTGAAGAAAGCTTCAAATATATGGGAATGACGTCGTCTTAAAGTTCAGTCACGTGGTCAGAACAAAAGAATTGGCGGCATGGTAAACTCGAAGCGTTTCGGCGCAAGCGAAACGTTTGTGACTTGGCTAGGGGGGCAGGTCGCGCAGTGAATTAAGATCGCTCGGCAAAAGTGGAAGGGGCATGCGCAGTATTCAATTCTAAGGTCTATATGGCGACGTGCGGGCGGGTGTGCGCCGACGGCGACACGTCATTGGTAAATCCGTCGCTCTTCAATGCCCGCGTTGCGTTCACGCGTCTCATTGGATACTGTTGTACTTGGGTACTGTTGCGTACAGCTTGTGTTATCGTATTAGTAGTACGTAGTGATAAAAAAATGTTTAAAATAAAGTTTTAAAACGGCAAGCCAGAAAAATGGTTTACGACGTGAATTGTTAAGTTAAGAAAGAAACTAACGAAATGATTTTTTTTAATTTTAATTTTAAAAATTTTAATTTTTCTGAATTTACCTACTTACAAGATAAATAACAAGCAAAAACTAGTGTTATTATAAGCTGTTATGTTACGAAGGTCAAAACATACGAAATTAAAAATAAAATCCTAACAAACTAAGACTCTTTGTGCGCAATTGTACACATGCGCCGATTGCCCCCACTACTTTCTCCGATCGATTTTGATTCACCGCGCGACCTGTAGGTACAGTTTCCATCACGGACCTTGATTGACCAGTTGAGCAGAAGTCAAATATTCGGTCTCTTTACTGGTGCGAAGTGAGACGCGGGGGCGAGGAGTGTCAGTGATTGGCTCACCGCGCCATCGCGTCATAGACGTCACTCCTAATTAGTTCCTTGCGTTGCTGCATGTATCCAACAACGAAGACGACTGGGTCGCCAATTTATGGAATGCGCAAAGCGATCCCCACTCTGACGCCGAACGCTCAAGATCCGTGATGGAAACTGTATAGCTCGCGTTTCGTCCGTTTGTATGCAGTTGGATGACTGTAGATATTATTACCGTGGCTAAAGTCTAAGCACTTGCACGTACCAAGGGCGGATCTAGGATTTATTTGTGATGAGGGCGCAAAGGGCCGGACATGTAGGTAAGAAATATCCTCTTTTTTAAATACCATAGATCCGTGTTAAATACGCACCAACAATTATATTAATGTTACTGAAACTAAAGCCGGGTCCGCTGCAGCACTTTTGTAACATGTTATTAAAACATGTTATCCATTCGTCTCGTCAAACAAAAACTATTAGGCCACTCCCCTATTCGGTTAGCAAACAATGTTATTCTGTTAGCAAACACGAAAACACAGCGCAGTAGACCCGGTTTAAATGTAAAATTGATGTTTGTTGTGCCATTCAATTAATATATTACTTAAGTATTCGGTATTCGGCCTAATCATATGTAGATAAATCAGCCAAATAGGCCGAATACAGAATAGTAACCGAATATTCTTTGCAAGTCTATTATATAAATGTAAGTAAATGGTTTTACTAACATCTCTTAAACACTCTGTTGTAAATATAACCATTACTGTGCATAATCCGAGCTGAGTGAAAACCATGGTCATGGCGATGATTGTTCTGAAAAGAAAATAGAAACGGTTCTAATTACATTACTTGCAAGTATACGAGCGCTGTGTATTTTAATTTGTTGTAAAATACGATAGGTATGCATTTATTTTCAGTTTACGTATATAAACCCATTGCCCATTGTGCACTTATTCTTTTAAATTTTTGTCCTGTATTTTTGTTTATTTGGTGTACAATAATAGTAGTTTATGTGACTAGGGGATAAAGCAGTGTCTTTAAGTCGCGGGCGGCATGTTAAATTCCGAACGAAACGAAGGTTGCTGATTTTAATCCCGAACGATTGTGAGGGATTTATAAAATTAACTCCCGAGCATTGCGAGGGAGTTAATAAAGAAACCTGAGTGAAGTGAGGAATTCAAGCCGCCCAAGACAAAGACAGCTTTATCCCCGTGTTGCATACTCTACTTTTTACACCATCTGTGAGATAATCAAAAGACAATTTGGTCGACCAAATCATATATTTGAGAAATATAAGTATTACATTAACAAGTTCATCAAACAAACAAAATTCACTACTCCAAGATTCTATAGTTTCAATTTTCTATAATGCCCCCGTGTCATCAAGTAGAGTCTGTCTAATAAGTTAAACGACTTGGGTAATTATTAGGATCTAATGAAATCTGATGTAGTCAACACGAGTTCAATAATCAAGGTTGATTAAGAGATAGAGATCATTGTTTACTAACAGAAGAAACTTATAAAAATTACCGAATATTTGATTAAATATTATACAAAATTCTCAAGTCGGTTGACTTTTTAGACAGACTATCTATTTTCTTTTTTTTGTTAGTGGCCAGTTTAAATCATAGTGATTACATACTCTTTGGTTTGAATTTCGAGTCAATTTGTTCGATGCGCCTACATTTTAATTCATTAAACCCCAAGCGAACGCCGGCGTTCGCGCACCTATTGTCTTTCAATTGTGTCTGTAATTATCACGATTGAATGGTTAATTCACAATGTTGACGATTCTTGATGCTCCAAATTCAAATCTCATTATTCCCTAGGGATCGGCCATACTGCATTATCTCCCTAGGGTTATAATGGCATGCTTTAAGTGAGGTTTGTATGACGTATAAAGCGACATTATCGAGCAGATGGTGTAAAAAGATTATAATAAATAATAAATATATAAAGTCTGCTGCTCTAAAACCAGCCGGCCCGATGCGCATGGTGGGTGAGGTACTGTCTATCACAGAGCAGCTTTGTAGCTTACGTTTTTCTCTTCTCTTCTTAAGGATTAGAAGAGTAAAACTTGTTGCGCCAATCCCTTGGTAACATATGACTAGGTCAAGAAGATGATGAATTATTTATCATTCTCAGGGCGGCGAACATAAATAACCAAACAAGCTAGGTACACATTTTCAGTCACCACAGCAAGCGGGTTTTTAAGTGGTATAACTTTTATTTTTCGTACTTTTATTATGTTACTAGCTTTTGCCCGCGCGGCTTCGCTCCCGCTCTTCCCTACTTCAGCCTACTATAACCTACTCTACCCTACTATACCCTACTCTACCCTACTATACCCTACTCAACCCTACCCTACTCTACCCTCCTCTACCTTACTCTACCCTACACTACCCTACTCTACCCTACACTACCCTAATTTACTTTTTTTTTCATAAGAACCTTCTCCTCATAATAACGAACACAACAAAAAACAAATTAGTGAAATCGGTCCCGGCGTTGTGGAGTTATGCGCTTACCAACACATTTTGCGATTCATTTTTATATTATAGATTCGTAAATCAATAGATACTTACGGACCACGTCTTCCAATCCAATGCAATCCAGGTGGTCCATGCAGAAGAGCTAAACGGAACCCATATCTATACGATATATAGGGTACTTTCAGCTGTCGAGCGACCTCATTAATTGAGTTCAACTGAAAATACGAGCAAAATTGTTTATTCTTTGTTACCTACAAACAACGACATTTTGACTGCGAGCTTAAACACATTAAAGCTGTATTAGTGCTTAAGAGCCAACGATGGTCGTCAACGGCTTATGCCTTGTATTGTATGGTTTTCTTTTTAAAAGCTACGAAAAAAAAAAAACAAAACTAGTGCAAGTATTTGATGCATAATAAAAGAGAAATGTACTAGAACCTTACCAAAATTTCAACTGGCCTGTTGGTCCAGTGGTTAGTGACCCTGACTGAGACCAGAGGTCGTGGGTTCGATTCCCACCCAGGACAAATGTTCGTGTGATGAGCATGATCATTTGTTCTATGTCTGGGTATAATTTACCTATTTTTGGATGTATATATAAAGAACACGACACGTTCTAGTTCTAGTACACATAGCACAAGCTCTGCTTAGCTTGGGACTAGACGGCGTTGTGTGATAAGTTCTAAATTATAATTCATATGATAGATAAGATAACCTACCAGCAAGTGGTGTGTGACAATAATCAGGAGTCCCGTTAGCAGCGTAATGATTGGTCCCATAACGATGCCCATCTGACTTACAACAAGAGGCATGCCCAACATGCCCGTGCCGCAACTTAATCGCAACAGGTCAAAGTAAGCCATCCAGAGCCTGCACATTTCAAGAAGTCAATATAACAGGCTTGACTGCAATTAGATAATCAGGAGCCCTGCTGTGGCCACATCCGCCACGGTATAAATGGGAGATGAAACGCTTAATCCAGATCACGGAGAAAATAACAATCTTAAGGTGGAGAATCTCCGTACATCGGATTGTCCGAATGTCCGAGGGTAGAAAGGTGATGGCGGAATCAAGTCGAGTAATTTCTTACAAGTATCACTTCCTTGTAGTTTTTGTACAGTCTGCGGTTGGGGATCCGAGCCCATGTGCCCCCTGCCCCAGATCCGCCCTTGACCGCTCGACCGTAGTCACAGGCTTGTTGACCATGTCATTTAAATTAAGTGCTAAATTATACGGGTACTATCATGGATATCTATGGGTACTATCCTCTCCACTACTCTGAACAAAACTTTATAGTTTTGTAAACTATACTACTACTACCCGCACTGTACTTTGTACTTTATAGGTTTCCCATGTAACAAAGTTCTCCTGTAGCGCACAGTTTATAAGCTCACAGCTCTCTTAGTGGTTCCAGGTTTTACTACCAACCTTATAACAGGTTACACGGAGTTCGTTTGGGTTTATAGTACACCTGTTCTTATGAGTTGACTTATAGTCGTGTATAGAACGAAATTATGGGCACATTAAAGGCTAAAATGGCCTATAAAAGTGTTGCGTAAGTGTAAATGCACTTGAGAAAACTTAGGTCCAGTAAGTTACACTTATAATCGCCTACAAGAACTAATGATAAATCCACTATAAGTATATACGACAGTAATAGTAATTTATAGAACTAAATGCACTCAGAACTACTTGCATTTGTTACTTGACCTTATAGGGGTTTTTAAGTAAACTCAATGTGCTAATTTTAAGTGAATTAGTTCTACAGTGGTTTCTTCTAAGAGTAAGTGTACTTGGTATTATTGTGGACTCTCGAATGTTGTTATAGTCTTAATTTCTATATAAAGGTTTTTTATAAAACTCTTAGTATCTAAAGATATCTTCGTTAAGACCGTTTAAGCTTTTAATATTTATCGCATCTTTACGGCCATTTTGTTAAAATATGGCGTTACGTTAAGATTAATATTATTTTTTAACACAACTTGGTAAATACGCCGTGTTCGAAAGGCGAACATAAATTGAGATGTAAAACACAATATACCTCACCGGAAATATTTTTGCGTTTGCCGTGCACATATAATGTTATGTGCGAAATACTTGTTAATATATTTTTATATAAAATAGATTAACTTATTTTTAATTTTTATTTTTCTCTACAATACAACAAAAAGTTGCAAATGTTTGAAGTAGCTAGTAATGGAAGCGCGGAGTACTTTACACGCCTGCCTGGTTCTAATAAATGCTTATAGTGAGCTTCGCGGGAGCAGGTAGTTCTGCGTAGTCCAACTATAAGTGTATTATTGGTCTAAGTGGTGCTCGTCAAGTCTATTATGAGTGTTTTGTTGGCAAAAGTACGCATATAAAATGGGCCCTTTTCCGTGGTTATAAACTTTTACTAGCCTGTTACAGTCCTGGCTCCGGAACCATTACAAGACCACATTTTGTTACTTGGGTTGTTCAGAGAAACTAAACTAGCTTTTGCTCGCGGTTTCGCTCCCGCTCTTCCCTACTCTACCCTACACTACCCTACCCAAATAACACAAAACTGCATTAAAAGATGTCACAAGAGGTGACATCGGTAACTTTAGCACTTATGAAGAGTTATTACAGTACACTCGACCTGCAATAGGTGAAAAGTGAGCTTTCACCTGAATAAAAACGTTAAATAGGTAACAAGTTCAGTATTATACAGCTTTAAGCAATTTAAAGGATTTTTGTGGACCCTTACTAAGCTATATTCTGAATTGAAAACCACAAGTGTACCCTTAGACCACTTGCATTTTAATAAAGAACACGTGAGCTACTATAATGTAGTCAGTTATTCTGTGGCTTCTAATAACAAAGATATAATGCCTTTTGCTGCACACAATGGAATTTGTGTAATGTTAATCAGCTTGTTACACGCAATCGCATAATAACTCTTATAAAGCCTACATGATCATTATGGGTGAACATTATACATATAATGCTAAGCTAAAGCAAACTGCTCTATATTACCTCACATGTTACCCATAATCTCCGTGAGAGCTGAATACTTGTACTATCGTCGACAATTAATCTATTATTGCCGTTAAATAAGACCTTGAAGACTTCTTTATTCAGCGCTTCGTAGGTACAAGTATAGATACTAATAGTGTCGTGTAAGATATTAAAAGCCTGAGCTTTTAAAAAGTTTTACCTAATTATGTATACTTTGGTCGAGAAAAGTTTAAGTCATCCAAAAAATATAGGATCATGTGATGATGATGAGGCTGAATCCGCGGATCCCTAAAATTCCTGCAGATTTTATCGGTTCACTGATGATTACCTACAGTTATTTGGATACATGTTACCCACTATCAAGCTTTACATGAATCTGTAGCTGACTTGTGTAACACAAGAAGTCAAGAACCACTCGTAACTGATTTATATACCATGAGTGGACACTTAAAGAGCTCATGCCGTTTGATTGTGGTTTATACGGTACACATTGCTTGTCTGCCATTTTTAGATTCTTTTTTATTTTATTGTATGCATAGTTTGCATACAATATAATAAAAAATTGTTTCTGTTTTGTCAACGAAAATAACAACAGAATTTGAACACACAGCTTATTGTCAAAACACAAAGGAAAAATAAAAAGACTTCATTTTTTGTAATAATATCATCAACCTATTTTATACTATAATTTTCAATTAAACTGTGATATTTTGAGAGCACGTGAAAATTTTTGTCTATAATTATATAGTATTTGACAATAAACTCTCTATCCCATTCGAATTTCATGAACATGGAGGAAAAATAAAGTTTATTAGCCTATATTTCCCACAAACACTTCACATAAAACATATCAAAATAATAAATAGTAGTGTGAAAATTATTCTCAATTTTGCCACTTGTGAATTGTCAGCTTCTTATAAGAATTACTAATATCCTGGAGTGTATTGTGTGCTGAAAAATAGGTAATAAGTACTCTATTATTCAGTGGTGTATAAAAGGTAACACATACCCTGATAATCAATCATTATTCAGCTCTTGAGGCGACTGTTACCTTTAATAATGCTCAAATAACGTTGATATAGTGCAACCAGCTACATTATCCAGCTAACAGCTGATTATAACTAACTAACACTCTTATTC
The DNA here is from genome assembly GCA_929112965.1 of Mythimna albipuncta. Taxonomy (NCBI): domain Eukaryota; kingdom Metazoa; phylum Arthropoda; class Insecta; order Lepidoptera; family Noctuidae; genus Mythimna; species Mythimna albipuncta. The sequence goes on along the minus strand of OV815974.1, from coordinate 6,661,568 downwards.
AGCAGGTTTATACAGCTGAAGATTCCATTGTGAACAGTATTTCAGCTACTATTCAGCGCTTCTGTGCTACTTGGGTACTCTACTCTACCCTACACTACCCTACTCTACTCTACCCCACACTACCCTAATTTTAATTTTTTTGAACCGCCTACTCACAATAACAAACACAACAAAAAAAGAATTAGAGAAATAGATTCACGCGTGATGGCGTGACCAAAGGAAATAGGGATTAGGGTTGGGTAATTCCGGACACATCTAGGTACCTATATCTTCGGATATATATCTATAAGCGGATACATATCAACTCCTTCCGTTTCTTAGAATCCCATATCCCTAAGTAAATCCGATCCACTCCGAGTTCTGACCGAGACCAAACTGAAAGAATGCAAGTCTATCCGAACCGAACGCAGCGATGAATGACACTTGGGTATGTTTTGACTTTAAAGGTTAAGCCAAAAAAAGCGCAGTAAGAAAATAAACCTATTAGACGCACCCAATAAACATCGGAGTTTGCTTCTGATAGAGAAGCTTTAGGGACAAAAATGATAACGTGTTGCTGATTTTTTAAAATGCCTATGATATGTTTTAATTTTAAGTATGAAGGGAAATCAATTATTACGATTTACCATTTCGCGGATATATCAATCTTGAGCTACATTAAAATTATTTAGAATGCCTCATTCCGAGGATCTATTGATAAGTCGGAATTATCTGTCTATCCTAGATCCCATAGATATCCGTGCTAGACCCTAACATATTTCTCGCTCCCTAAAGTTTCTTCACTCCCGGATATATTAAGCGGATATGGATATATTAATCGGATCTTTACTTGGAGTGATTATATACTACATATCCAATCTTTTAACGGATTTAGTTAGCCCATGAGGGATTCATTTTTATATATGTAGACTATATAGTTTTGTTCAGTTATTAGCTTTGACTGCATGTACGTATGCATCGCATTCATTAGCGGTCAGTAATAATCGCAACTAATGTGCCCAAGACTAGTGTGACCAATACCTACTTGCGTTCCTGTTCCGATCCAGCTATTTAACCGCTCCGGGAAAAGATAATTTTCGCCGCCCTTTACATATTTCCACTATCCAAACTGAAGTAGGTAAGTTAGAAGATGGTACATAAAATACTCAACCTACCAACTCGGGTGTGTATGGCTAGGTTTTGCCGCTCTGGGCAAATGGCCGGCTTGCCCCCCCCCCCCCCCCCTGATTGGGCCCTGGCGCCTTGGGGTACTGGAATTCGATTCTCAGTTTGGGTAAAATGTGTTAAATGTACCTATAATACATACTTTATTGGTTGTTGAGGAGCCCTATTTGCCTTAGGATCATAGTTTTCGTTGGGGGTGATGGTAAGTAGCCGAGTCCTTCTCATATCAACCATAGTTCCTGATTTGGTAGACTGGACCAGTGAACTGATTGCCTCCCTGTGATACATATCGCAAATCATCAAAACTGTGCAGTGAGTTTCACATAAGTTCCTTCGCCGTAATGTTGGCAAAACGGACAAACAGTCTTGCTATATTTTGAGCAATGAAATAACTTAAAATTAGGGATATTAACTGATATTTCGTTACATATAACAATTGTAGGTACTTATTATAATTTTGTTTTTATTTCTTTTCGGAATTGTAAAAAAATGCTTTTGAATAAAATATAGGACGCTTGGCTCCATTTCGATTGTCCTGCAATTCTTTCAAATACCAAAAACGCCACGCCACAATATCGTACATCTCCATTAACAAATTCCTTTTAGACATGCTTTTTTAAAAAAAAATCCGTCCCTTCTTTTTTCTGTAGACAGTCAGGCCAGCCAATATTACGGCAAAGGAACCTCTTAAGTGAAACGCACTGTAGTAGCTATGTTAATTGAATTACTGTAGAGTCGAGTTACTTTGGTCCTAGGTATATCCCAGAGCCAAAGTAACTTTGGCCCAAGTTTATTTACCAACTAGCAACCCGCACCTGCTTCACACTGTTTTTTAGAATGCTTTAATTTCCTCGTGTTCCCTGTACTATAACATACCTACCAACTTCTATTATCTTCTTCTAATATACAGGTAACAGGATTATTTGTAAAACACGTAACAACCTTGCAGATCTGATTACTAAAAATTATAAAAAAAAACAACTTTCGTTCTATGACTTAGAAAACATAATAGATTTACCATAAACAAACCTTCAAGATTTCGTTATTCTATGATCTAACACATTTCAATTCTGTATTTTGCTGTACCCACTACGCCTCCCACGCACGATCCCCGCTCCCCTCTGTTACTATTGTACCTACTATCACTTGCTTAGGGTGAGTTGCACCATTTAACTATAACCAAACCATAACCAGCCGTGAAACGGCCGCCTATTGGTCAATTCGACGATTTGACAGCTGTTAACGGCTTTGTTATCGTTATAGTTAAATGGTGCAACTCACCCTTAGTTGCTTCGCATAGACTTTGTAACATTAAAGGGCCTATTATACTACGCTGAATAAAGCGTGCGATATTCAGACTCGTCTTATTTTTCTTTCCGAGTAAAGGATCTATTACACTGCGCTGAAAATGGCGTGCAATATTCCGACTCTTACCTACTATTTTTCTTTCATAGAAAGACAGTCTAACTCTTATTACACTACGCGATACGTCGAAACATAGACTGGATACGTCGAACCATAGACAAAACGAATCTGAATAACGCGTAGAATGCCCTTTAGAATGTTCAATTTAAATATTTTTATTTACATTTTTAAAAGTCATAAAACTAAATTTGTTGTCTAAGATGTTCTTAACATGGTCCTGAGAGGTTGCGAGTGTTTTATAAATAACACCTACAAACTTAAAATTTGGCAGGTAGGTTCCTTCTAGGGTTTGGCCATCTGCTAAGAACGGATTTTCCGAAATTCTCTCCCAAAGGGGATGAAACAAGGGTCCGCTGGCAGAAGCTAGTACACCATAATCTTCCTTAGGAATCATTCTGTCTATTGGTAAAAATCGCATACGAACAGACAGACGCGGAGGGGACTGTTTTATAATTTGTAAGGAAACGATAGGAACACGGGACACTGTATTGTGTTTACTGTTTCTACTGATTCATGAACTTGGGCCAAAGTTATACTTTAGGGGTAGATAAATAGGCCTATTTTAAATTCCCTATGTTTAAGGCTAGTGATAGTATATCAAGGAACAGCATTTAGCTATTTCTATAAACCCCTGTACCTAAATAAGTATCTATCTACTTATCTTTGGCACACGCTGCGTCCACTCGCCAGTTACCACCTTGCTGAATGCTGCCTAGTTGTAAAGGTGGGTATATTATGCTAGAGGAGCCGAGTTCCAATTCGTATAGTGTCGCTCGTGCTGGGCTCCTCCAGGGTCGATTCACATCACTCGAATTTAAGCTCGACTCGTGCTCCGCTTCTCTAGAGTGGGTCAACATCATTTGAATTTAAGCTCGACTCGTGCTTCGCTCCTCTAAAGTCTCCACACTAAATGAATTTGAGCTCGTGCTCGGATCCTCTACATATTCTATATTCGGTCCACAATACTCGAATTTATTCTCAATTCGTGCTCTGCTTCTTTAGAGTAGGTCCATAGCACTCGAATTTAAGCTCGACTCGTGCTCCGCTTCTCTAGAGTCACTCCACACTCAACGAATTTGAGCTCGTGTTCGGCTCCTCTAGAGTCAGTCCACAACAACACGAATTTGAGCTCGTGCTCGGCTCCTCTAGAGCTAGTCCACAGCACTCGAATTTAAGCTCAACTCGTGCTCCGCTCCTCTAGAGTCACTCCACACTCAACGAATTTGAGCTCGTGTTCGGCTCCTCTAGAGTCAGTCCCCAACAACACGAATTTGAGCTCGTGCTCGGCTCCTCTAGAGTCGGTCCACACTACTCGAATTTGAGCTAGCTTGACTCGTGCTCCGCTTCTCTAGAGTCGGTCCGCAACACTCGAATTTGAGCTCGACTCGTGCTCGGCTCCTCTACAGTCGGTCCACACTACACGAATTTGAGCTCGTGCTCGGCTGCTCTAGAGTCGGTCCACACTACACGAATTTGAGCTCGTGCTCGGCTTCTCTAGAGTCGGTCCGCACTACACGAATTTGAGCTCGTGCTCGACTCCTCTAGAGTCGGTCCACAGTACTCGAATTTAAGCTTGCTTGACTCGTGCGCCGCTTCTCTAGAGTCGGTCAATAACACTCGAATTTAAGCTCGACTCGTGCTCGGCTCCTCTACAGTCGGTCCACACTACACGAAATGAGCTCGTGCTCGGCTCCTCTAGAGTCGTTCCACCTTTATATTTACTATGGCACGAGCCATTTTCATATTGTTCTGGCCAATCATCATCATCATCATCATATCAGCCGAAAGACGTCCACTGTTGGACATAGGCCTCCCCCAAGCGTCGCCACAACGACCGGTCCTGTGCGTCACGCATCCATCGGGTTCCCGCGACCCTGACCAGGTCATCGGTCCACCTTGTTCTGGCCAATACTATCGAATAAATACAGCACTCTGTACGAAGCAGCTACAAACAGCACCACAATCACCACTATGTACTTCACCTAGACTGCAAGTGATATTTTGAAATCGTACATTTTGATAATGTGTAGGTCTCTTCTGTAAAATTAACTGCAAATAATTTCCACGCTGCAAATCGTTTATGAGATAACATCAATTTTTCATTTTGTTAGTAGGTAACGTATAAAAAAATTTATCAAAAACAGATCTTTGTATAACAACATTGAATAAAATATAAATGAATACTGGATGACAGTTGATGAACACCATCTATAAAGAAGCCCAAATAGAAAAGAGTATAGTATTCTATTCTAGAGTCTATGCGGAAAGTAAACCATCGTGGGATTTGAGGGCGCTGCTGTAGATAAATATCGTTTTTGGTATGTAAAAAACTTTAATGTTGTTTTTTGGTTTTCACTTTACGCCACGACGGTTCTTTTATCGCACAGACTATATATGTTGAGTTACCTGCATAGATTTAATAGGTACTCTTTGTTATATGAAAGCAACTCCAATTCAACATATTTGTCTTCAGCCACAGAATAGATACATACTACCTACCTAAATTACACAACAGAAAGTTTCTGCCAGGCAGCCAGTAGATACCTATTATAACATAACATATAACATATTCCACAACTATCACACAAAGTCGTCTAGCCTCAAACTAAGCAGAGCTTGTGTTATGAGTATTAGACAACCGATAAACATACTTATATATTTCTAAATACATACATACTATAGATAAATTACACCCAGACACAGAACAAATGATCATGCTCATCACACAATCATTTGTCCTGGGTGGGAATCGAACCCACGACCTCCGGTATAGCAGTCAGGGTCACTAACCACTAGACCAACAGGCCAGTCCATTGTATGTGTATTGTACCTATCTACCTACTCTCATTTTTCAAATTCCATGAAAGTATTTTGTTTATGAACCGATACTTCATCATTCAAGGCTTCATCATCAGCCTTTGGTCCCGCCCAGTTATCATTCGTAGAACTTTGACAGTCGCGTAGTCGTTACAGGTAGTCAGGCGCCAAGACCATACCATCCATTCAAATTCCGAGGAATATTATGTTGCCCAGCAACTGGGTTGTAGTGTTGTGGATGTCTGGATCGGGATAAGTAGTCGTCGCTCCGTGTAAAACACGAGTATTCAGACGCATCCGGTTATACTTGAAGTCAACCCGAACTGACCCGAAGTTAGTGGGGACACGACAAGAAAAGATGACCATGAACTTCTATCGATGATCTTTTTATCGTCGGTTAAGTTATTAGCAGGTAATTAGATTCGTGGTAGGTTTTGTTTTCATTCAGTATCTCTAGATCAAAAGTTAAAAAAAAAATATCTTGGCTTTGCTAAATAAAAGTTGGCTTTGATTTTCTGTCACCCCAAAAAGTATTCGTGCACATAGTGCTGAAACATAGAGATTAAGTATACTGATTAAAATTACATAGAAAGGACCCCATAGCTAATTCTCGATCGTGAAGTACAATTTTTTGGCAACGCACGTGGATGTACTGTTTAAGTTTATGTGACATCTTTCCTAAATTACAATAAAACGATCTTCGTAAATCTCTATAGGTGGTTGACATAATGACAGCTGGTATTGAACTTCTACCTTGTCTATTACTAAAAATGACAGCAGCTAGTGGAGATTAATAAAAGGTGGAATAATTGCTGTATTTAGTTAAAATCTTTTCATGAACTTTTATTTTTATCTTTAAACCTTTATCTTGAGTATGATGTCAACGACTGAAGGCGAGTTGGATGTTGAAGTTCCACTTGAAAGGGAAGACGGGGAGGTTAGAATGATCTTTTACTTGAAACATTTTAATTTTAATTACATAGCAGTTTTTCAATGATGCCTTGCCACTATTAACAAAATCTCTTCATTTAGAAAGGTCAAGTGATGTTAACACTGTTATGTATCTGTTTAATAGTTATTAAAAACGAGAAATTGGCTTATGACGTCTTAGGGCGTACTCGTTATCCAGAGATTATTTTGCGTTGCAGTTGGAAGATTCAGATGTGGAAGAGGGTGCGTATATCCCGTTGGCGCGGCCGGATGCGTTCAACCCACCGTCGTTAGTGAATATGCAGATACAGGACGAGCAGAGCGACGAGGGGTCGGCGCAGGAGTCGTCGGGGTCGGAGTCGGACGACGAGCCGCGGCGTCGCGCCAAGCGCACCAAGCTGCGCCCGCGCCGGCCACTGCCGCAGCCTGACAAGAAGGACAAGTATAACATCTGGTGCAAAGCCTTACAGGTTACTATTTTTTAATGATATTTATCATGGTTTTTGTCATTTCTTACTCCAGTTTCTTGTAGCTATTACAATGTTAATTTTTATAGTAACAAAACCTATGTACTTCAAGCTCACTAAATTTCTGTTTGCATTATTGAGGTGGCTTTAATTCAATAAACTCCAAGCGAACACCGGTGTTCAATCTGTCATTGTCTTTCTAACTGACAATATTTGAAAGGTTAATAAATGTGTTTACATCTGTTGCAGGAAGACTTGTTAACAGAGGACATGGTCAGTTGTGATGTGTCAAAGAAAAGCAGATATGGTGTTGAATCTTATGATTATACTATTAAGTATAGATTAGATGATAACTATATATCTAAGAAGAAGATTTTTACTCCTAATGAAGACTATGATGACAGTGAACGTTTGTCTAATAAGCGGAGGCACATGGAACGGTCTAATGTAAAGTTAAGATTGGGAAAAAGAGTAAATAATCACAATTATAATGATAAACTGAAGCCTAGGAACCTCCGAGATCTGAATGTTACTGCTGAGGATACTGTTCAAACTGTAGCTGATGATATTGCAGATGGTCTTTCTGAAGATAAGAAGGAATTACTGGGTATGTTGTGTTTTGTAATACTTTTGTTAATTTCAATATATAGCTGATTCAACTCAGCCACTTTAACCTCTCAGGCACCAGTGTACTGAATATGGTACACCTCAAACCAGTTAACTTAAAACTTATTACGTAACAATAAGGTTTAAGTTAACTGGTAGTCCTCTCAGACCCCAGTGTACCAAATTCGGTTCACCTACTAAGGTGTACCAAATTTGGTACACTGAGGCCAAGTAAAGGAATGGCCCAGAATGAAGGAGTGGCCAAATTGGAAGCAATGAAAGGAGGCCTTTACCCAGCTATGGAACAGTATCAAACTAGATATCATAATAATAAGTAAAAAGGATAGACTCTTCTTCTTGTTTAATCCTCATTCATCATCTCCCTAGTGTTTTCGTAACAAGCTTGGGGTCGGCTTTCACTCTACCTGGATGCAGCTTAATACCCATGTTTTATATGGAAGAACTGCCTATCAGACCTCCATACAGATTCTGGCATCTGATTACCTGTCAAAGATCTTTGAATGCTAGGACCTACAGCTTTTTGTACTTTGTTTAATTCATTAAAGGCCAAGCGCCCGAAAAGTGCCATAAAACAGTGATTTTCTGAGGCCTACTCCTCCGTAACGGCTAGGTCAATTGGTTTGAAAAAAATATATGTTTATTATAGATTCATGAACAATAATATCAACATTTGATTTTTTCGTGCAATTAATACTTTTGTCAAAAAAAAAATATTTAGCAATTTCGCAACTTTTCGCAACTTTTCCCTACTCCTTCGAAACGGCTTGGACCTTTAGAAACATTTTTACACATAAAAATTGGTGGTTAAATATTCTTAAGTGAACATTGCATATGTAAATCAATCAATATCTTGCAGAGAAAATGGATTTAAAGCGCTTTCCGGGCGCTGCTGGCCGCAAATAAATGCACAGATTTGCGTACTGCCGCCTAGGCGAGTGCGAGAGTTGCGTTCACATAATTTCGGTCAGATGGTTCAAGGGACTTTAATACTCATTATAGATTCATAATCTTATGTGTGTTCTTTAGGAACTCTTTTATTGTCTCTGCAACTTAGACCATAATAAAATAAGCCAACTATTTTATTACTCCAGCAACGTGCTTGATTTGTTAAAGAAATTCACTTTTGTCATTAAATCAACTTGGTTCATATTGTAAAGATAAAGTTTGTTTGTTTATATGTTTGTAAAGGGACTGGAGATACTGCTCTAATTGCGATTCACTGATAAAGAGCTATACTATCTCAAAGTGACACTTGCTTTGAACCCCGGAAAAATATTTCTAGGATAAATCACAGAGTATAGCTGGTATTAACATATGTTTAACTGCCGCCCATATCGTCTCATGAAATTAGTACTACTTTTGGGCTGTACAAATTTATTTAATATATATTATAATTATTTTAAGCTACCCTCATATTAGGGTGAACAAAACAAAAACAGAATTATTATTCAAATCGGTTAATCCATTTTTTTAAGTTTTGCAAGACTAATGGCACAAAATACATAGGTACAGAAGTCAATCTACATACAAAGCGCGCTCGAGCAACGCACACAAAGACATCGCTCACAGACACGATGTCTCGGTCGCGTCTCGGATCACTCGTCGAACAATTCCGGCTCAAACGCTCATTAGTGTGCGTCCACCGAGCGTAGGTATAAAAAGTGAAGTACATACATGAGATAGTCTTCTGTACGTATCTATTTTGTGCTAATGGTGTCTCTACACACCGAAGCCGCCGAACCCGGCGCAAGCTAGCGGTCCAATCCGCGCGCTCTACTACGCCAGCGAAGCGCGTGGATTGGTCCGGTGGTATGTACCGGCAGGCTTCGGTGGGTAGACACCATAATAAATAGCGGTTCATTTTTATATAGAAATATGTTTTACATACGTGAGGACATGAGGCACGCGGGTACAGTGCACGCCATCGACGATTTGAGCTTGGTCCGGACGGTCGGACAGCGAGCTATCCATTGCTCGCCGTCCGCAAGCCCGCGCCTACGGTGGCTGGAAATCGGGATCGGAATCCCGGCGGCAGCTAGAGCGCTGTGAGCGCTGTTGCCTGATGCGGTCGGCCTCCTCCTTTGCTAGCATTACTGTTTCGCAGGAGGCGACCGCCTGCCACTCCTCGCTCTGAACCAGACAGCCTTTAAAGCGATTTCTGCCTTAATGATTTATAAAGCAACACAAAACAGCCTCCTGGAAAGTATTGCGAAAGCTCCCCACACATTGAACTGCTTTAAAAATCGGTTGCACAGACTAAATGTATCATGAAACACATCCATCAGCTAATAGCTGCTAGTGTCTTACCAAATAATAATAATAATAAAATATTTTATTTTCAGGTCAGATTGTACAAGGCGTTGGTGCTAACAAAGCTATAGAAATATACAAAGAAACACAAAGGGTAGAGGCAGAAGGAGGCATGCTTGTCATGGTAAGTACAACCAACGGTCATTTTTATTATTATTTTTTTATTAATTAATGATAGGCTTGCATTTGACCACCATCTCACCTGATGGCAAGCGATTATGTGGTCGACGATGATGCACGCATGCCTAAAAGAAACTTAATCACTCTCGACTTAAAGACTCTTAGGCCCGTATTATTAATAAATGATGTCCAACTCCGTCCTCAAGTACGATATCATTTGATCCCCGATTATACGATGTCAGAAGCTCAAGATCATTGCTAATTAATAAACACATGAGTACAGAATTTCAATTACCAAGATCAGCTCCTCAATGCTCTGTACTCAATGCTCACTCAATGTGAACGATTACGTCACATTGACCGAAGTTTATAATTTTTGTTTTGTCTTAGGCCCGTATTAATAAACGGTCCTCAGCCCAAGATCACGTACTTAATACCAAGCTTGAGGTCTTGATCGTATTAATAAACGAGATTCACAAGCTTAAGCTCAAGCTCAAGTTCGAGCTCAAGCTCAGCTTAGGTTTACGGCATCAGCCGAGTGTTGTCTGATTAATAAACGAAACTCGAAACTTAAGTTTACAACAATTTCTGTACTTGAGCTGCCAGATCATGAGTGTAGACCGACCGGGACTTGAGGTCGTGATTATCGTAGCGCGAAACATGGAGTTTGTAAATATTTTGAGTCGGATTAATTAGGTATTACGACTAAATAGAGAGTACTAGTATGCTATTTTATGGCCTTTGCGATATCGTTTATCAAAAATTTATGTAAGAAATGCTTCAAATCCTTTTGGATTGCCAAGTAAATAAAAAAAAAAAATCAGATTTGATCAAGATTCGATATTTTATATTCCCAATAGAAGGCATTTTATTTTAAACTTCGGCCAATATGACGTAGGTAATCGTTCACGTAAGCAAAGCTTGAGTATGCATTGAGGAGCTGATCTTGGTAATTGAGATCCTGTACTCATGTGTTTATTAATTAGCAAAGATCTTGAGCTTCTGTCATCGTATAATCGGGGATCAAATGATATCACACTTGAGGACGGAGTTGAGCATCGTTTATTAATACGGGCCTTAGTTTTAGCTTGGATACTAAGTCCTTTAAGCCATTTAGTTTATAATCAAATTCGTCTCGTTTCGTTACTGATGTGTCGTAATATTAATTGAAATACTTTTATTTTGTTAAAACTTTGATTAAAAACCATTTGCTATCCAAGATAGGCTTAAATTGTAAAAAGTATGTATTTTCCAACACTCTACCAATGTTTATTTTGCAACTCAATGGACACAAATAACATAACGCAATGTAGCGTTAGTAACCACAGGATTCGAGGCATTCCTTATAACCATTTTTGATATACGGTATCGCACAGACCAAGAAATATCGTCATAGTACTTTATTTCATCATAATAATTAACTTCACTTAAAATATTTTCAAACGCCATGTTTCGCGCTACCGCTAATCACGACCTCAAGTCCCGGTCGGTCTGCACTCATGATCTGGCAGCTCAAGTACTGAAATCTTTGTAAACCTAAGTTTTGAGTTTCGTTTATTAATCAGACAACACTCGGCTGATGTCGTAAACCTAAGCTGAGCTTGAGCTCGAACTTGAGCTTGAGCTTGAGCTTGTGAATCTCGTTTATTAATACGATGAAGACCTCAAGCTTGTTATCAAGTACGAGATCTTGGGCTGAGGAACCTTTATTAATACGGCCCTTAAGTTGTAACTATCAGGAAACACAGATTCCGGCAGGGTATTCCACTCCTTGGCTGTACGCACAATAAATGTGTTCTCAAAACGCTTTGTGCGTATGGGTGGGATGGATGGGAATTGCTTTGATATTCGCTCCACCTGTCACAGTGTGCATTGACACTTTTTTGGGGTAAGATACCATCAAATAACTCCTGCTCTGGGTGAAGTGAAAGAGAGTGTCAGGCTTACTGACTAAAACCTACCTGTGTTCCTACAGTTGCCTTTGCGTTGTAGTACCACGGTAACTCTTTTGAACATTCTCACAAGTCACAGGTGTGCTTTAACAGGTGTTGTTTTAATTTTAATGAAAAAGATCGAAACTTAGACAAAATAACTGTATATTCGTCTATTGATCTTTTTTCTACTGGGTTAATCAGGTCAGTTTCCAGCAGGGGCGTAGCTACCGCCGTATCAGCCGTGTATATGGGGCCCCTGGGCTACAGGGCTGCCGACGTGTGCAGAAATTCGCAACATGTTATCCACGACCTTAAATCCTCTAATTGATAAAAAATCAGAATAAATGATTTAAAAAAAACTTTTTATAAAATAAAATAACCGACTCTGGCTCAAGAGGTACTCTGGCTGTAAGTGTATTGCAACTAAAAAGTGTGAAATAAAAAACTTTTTATTTAAAAAAAAAAAAAAATAACCGACTTCACTAAAAAACACTAAAACGATCAAAATAATTTTATTTTCGGAAGTCGGTGTTTTTCGTTTTTGTTTGTTCCTTATTTAACACAGACTTCCGAAATTAAAATTATTTTGATCGTTTTAGTGTTTTATCGTGAAGCCGGTTATTTTTTTTTTCATAAAAAGTTTTTTATTTTACACTTTTTAGTTGCAATACACTTACAGCCAGAGTACTTTTTCTCATGACAATCCCAATTAATTTTGAATTAACCTAAACCTGCTAGAATACATCAGTTTATTATGAAGTTTCCGTGTCTACCTTCTGGCAAGTTCTGGCGCCATCATCAGATCAGTTCGATAGTACTTAATTGCCAAAGTACATCTCATGACAATTCTAATAAGCCCAAACACGGGTAGGATACATTGATTGATTACGGAGTTCTATCTTCCAGCTCCATCATCATCATTATCAGATCAGTTCGACAGTACCTTATAGCTAAAGTGCATCTCATGACAATTTTAGTAAGCCCAAACACGGCTAAGATACATTGATTAGTAACGGAGTTCCGGTGTCTTATCTTCCGGCTTCATCACCATCATCAAGTCACTTCGACGATACCATTTTCAACATGACTATTCAGAACTATTCATTAATTTGTATTGTCATAGTCGCATAGTTATGTTCATTGTGTATGTCTGTTTTGAGTATCAAGTTCCGTTGGCCATTTCTGGTCTTCTTCACCAGTTCCACTTCATCAAATGTCACTTTTTGACTGTAAATGCTTAAGTCCTTGATGAAAATATCAAAATGGCTATATAGTTGCCTATAATATTTGAGGAGTTCCCTAGACTTCGCCAAAATTCCATCATCAGATCCCGACTTGGTGACTATGGGACCATTTGGAAATTATACCCTTTCCAACAAGAAAATAATTTTCAAATCGGTTGGCAAGCGACGAAGTTATGCGCATTCAAAAAAAAAAAAATACAAACAACATCCGAATTGAGAACCTGAGGAGGTTCTCAATTCGGATGTTGTGACAATGTTTTGAACCGACTTCTAAAAAAGGAGGCTTTTTTAGAAGTCGGTTCAAAACATTGTCCCGTACTATCAATTAGTCATACTGTAATACAGTGTACACTAGCGCAGGAGCTAGGGAATTCATAAAATGCAAGTACTATTTATGCCAATATAGATTATTATTGTTATTATAAAGATTATTATTTATCAATTACTTGTGTATCGTAGGTGCGTTTACATACATTTCACTCTTCGTTGACCGGTAGAGAATACCTGGTGACCTGTGTAGTACAGGTGTTACTACCCACAACAGACACCACACCACACCGATCCACAACCAAAAATTGCTAGCAATGGTTGTGAGTGTAAGATTGTCTGTATTTTTTGGCTTGTGGTGAAAAAACATACATTATTATTATAACGCCTAAGAGCTCCCGATGAGCTGCCAATGTATCGACGGCTGCAGTTACCTCTGCCGTTAGCAACATGCCGCTCTATGTGTATGAGCTCTAATGCATTAATTCCGCCATTGCACGCCTATCTCAAGAATAAAAATAATTTACTCGCGTGTACAACAACACCGGATGAGATTGATTGACAAACCACGTTACCATGTTTTTTTTTCTATTTGTGTGTGTATGTAAAGTTGATGAATGTCGGTGGTAACAATTAAAAGTAGTGTCTTCTTCTTTGGAGAACGCTCTGTTTCTTTATAGTCTTTTTTTTTTCTCCAGAATGGCACGCGACGTCGAACCCCGGGTGGTGTGTACTTCTTCCTGTTGAAGCGTGACAGCGATGTCTCTCAAGAGATGATCAACCAAATCTTCACGGAGGACCGCAAAGAGACGCAGCGTAAGGTGAAGCGAGCGCGAGCCAAGAGCCGCCAGACTGTCATGGAACAGCTTAAACAGAGCCTCACAGGTTAGTTCTATGTCAATTCAACTTGCTGGAGCATCTTACGCCATGGTTTCCGATTCATAGCATCTACGGACAACTGAACGAGTTTTAATGACAGACATAGTCGTCCCATCACCACTTCTGCTTGCTAAAAACAAATAGTTCTGCGGAATCGCCATAGAAAATAAAAATAATTCTTTACAGATTCGGAGCTACCGTCACTACTATCTCGCGGCGAGGCGACAGTGCAGTCGGAGCACGGCTCCAATCCGCCGCCGTCCCCCGCGACGGACGCGCGCGACTGCTCCAGCGACACCGACGCGCACACGGACGCGCCCGCGTCCCCCGCGCGCCCGCACTCCCCCCTGCCCGACCGGACAGACCCGCGGGATCCACACGACGCGACACACAGTGACCCGCGCCGCCTGCACGACTACGAAGACGACGACTTCCTCGAGGTGATGTGCAACGACGACATGGACCTGTTCTAGGCCCCGCGTTGTATCGACTACGGACACACATCACTTTCAGCGAACTGCCAATTTAGGTTAAGGTCGCCGGTCAATCCAAAGTTCTGTACTCGAATAAGCGCTTACTCTGTAAGGTCCCCGTGTGACCTGTTTGTCTCTCGATGAGGCTCTGCCTGGTGCTCGTCTCCTTGCCCCATCTGGACATCCTTGTTTTATTCCTAAGGGCGAGAGAATCGGTATGTAAGTCGTATTAAGAGTTAATGCAGTACTGCAAGAACGACAAACTAAATGTTCTTGGTAATCCTACGCATAGCAATTCTAATGTAAACACAGGGAGAATGTAATCACAAAAAGTAATATGTCGCCGTCGGAATATAAAAGTATCTGTATGAATTTAAGAGCTAAGTGATCTAGTTTTACACTAAGATGTCAACAATTACTGACGAACCAGTTAAGCTTAGATCTCACTGGTCATGCAATGATAAAATGGTAAGCTACATTCTCAGTAATGAATGGAAGTTGTTCTGCAACATGTCCTATAACTAACCACCATGGATGAATAATAATGTATTTGTCTATGCTGACTACGCATATGCATATTCGTGCTTTATCAGTGTGTTCTGGGGTTAAAATATAAGGGGAATTGTGACCTTAGTGTCAGTTGAGAGCAGCCTGCACGATGCGGACCGTACGGCAGCTGTTAACTACAAACTTTTGTATTAGCTGTAAGTACGTAAAACTGCCAATTTTTAAACGTTAAAAGTGTACTACTTTAATCCGAAGCTCAAGAGTTCGTAAAGTGTAATGGTGCGAAGAAAATACAGAATGAACTAAGAGCCAAGTTCCTCGGTACTGAATGCTTACAAGGTGTTCTGATGTAATGCTTTAAGATGTATAAGAGAAGTGTCGCGTAGTATTACTAAAATACGAACTTTTAAATACCCTCATAGGTCAGTATTACTGTGGTACTAACTTAAATTCCGAGTAAAAGTTCACCACCGTCGCCCAAAATATGACGAAGCTACATAATTTAATGTAAACAGCTACAATAAATACAAGCAAAGGAAATGGGAATTATTTGACAGTCGTGTCACCTTTGTATTGTTTTTCACATCACTTCAAAACACACAGAAGTGTTTACAGTTAAATATTATTAGAAATAAAGTATGGATTATAGATACCTTATCAAATAGCAGTGATCACACGGTGATTTATTCATATTAATTCACAACTTTGAGCCCCATTAGGCAAGTCAATTGACAAACTGTATTTTTTAATATTATAATTACTACAAGAAAGTATTAAAATCCATTGTAATTTACTTGTGGATGGTTTTTGAAGAAACCATAGTTATTTTTTAGATCCTTGGTCAAACGAATATTTAAAACAAAAAAAAAAACTGACTAAGTGATTATACAGGATATATAAAGTAGTATGTAAACCTTTAGTTTCATTTCTGGGCAAGAAATTATTCGTTTAGTATAAGGAAGGTTTTCGTAATTTCGTAGGGCATTTTAAACTCTGTTATATTCCACTAGTATTTCAAATGGGGTTGAGTTTTTAAGGCCCTTTGTTATGTTGTGATAATTAAATGCTTACATTTGTGTGAAACGAGCCTAAATAGGTATAATACTATCGTAAATATTCCTTTTGACTATCCTATATAAATATTTATTAAGTATAGTTGATTTTTATTTGATCTCAAAAACAGAGGAGGAATTGGTTATTATTATGTATAAACTATACTTAGCAGATTTGAAACCTAAGGAAGCTTGTAAACAATTCGATAATATAAAATGATGTATAAATAAATATAAAACTTGGGCATTATGGTGTTCATATCCGCCTATAAAAATATTTTTGTTACTAAACTGATTGTCTCTGGTTTAATAACTGGAATGTATAATAGCCGTAGAAGTAGACAATAAATAGCTTACTTTTTGTTTAGGGCAATCAATTCCATAGTGTGGCAATACCGTATTGCTGTACTTCTGGGATCATTATGCCTCCATTGCCTCGAAACACAAGTACTGTAGGTACTTGTGTATGTTACAGAATGACCAGAAATGTGTGTTATGTCAATTGACTGAAGTTGGGCATAATCTAGGTAGGTTAATACGAAGAATAGGCATCTATGGTTATCCTAAAGTCTGAGTTCTTCCCTGGTTGGCAATAGGCCTGCCCTCTGTCACTTGGGATTTAAAGAGCTGTTGAAATGTGAAGTACATCTCTGCCTAAGAGCCTGGCCACGTTGCCACGGTATATCATCTTTAACGTTAAAACGGCACGGCGCCTGACTGCGGTACGTTGTCGCGTCGTCCAGAGATGTTGCTGAAAAAAACGTTCGAAACGAATGATTTTGCGCTTCGATTCGGATAAATTTGAATCGGAACTTATATCGAAGGTACAAATAAGTATATACTTATCACGCGAGGAACCTCCCTCCACCTGTACCTTTTAACCTTGTTGTTTTGTTTCGTATTTATAATCTTGTGAACACTTGTGAAGTAGCTCATCTTTTATACTTATCCGAGATTTTTTATAAGTTTTATTAGTGTTTCATTTGACTTCTTTAATTTCACCGCTATCTCCGGTTCCAATTCCGAAATTTGAAAACTTCGCTTCTTAATTCGACTCCGAGATAACCACTTCAGTTACATTCCTAGTCCAAATAAATGGTGCCGAAATATGTCGAGTGGATGCACGGTACGGTGTCGTGTCGTGTAAATACACAACAAGACGACGTTCTATAACCCTTCACTAATTGCCTTTCGTTCGATACAGCACGGCACCGCGCAAAGGCGTAGGTACTGCTAATAGAGCCTCTTTTAAAAAACGGCAATCTGAGCTGTAAAACTGCAATTTATTCGCTACCTACTGTCCTCTCATCAATAAGAAAGGTTATGGATAAACATGTTACGAACTTTTGCTCACGTCAGAGCCTCTATAGCATAGCCCAGGGGCCCCGAATCACTGATACGGTGGAGGTTGCTACGCCCCTGGCTCCGTTTCTTTGGCACGACACTGCAACGTACTGCGGTCAGGCGCTATGACGTACGCGTTATGTGGACGCCGTGGACAGGCTCTAACACTTCGGAAATTCAGGCGTGATGGTTCTTGTTGGTCTAACTATTTAATACAATACAACTTGTGTATATTATAGATTGTTGTGTTAAATATCAATTAATATATATGTATCGCCAAAATATTCATTGAAAAGGTCTGTGCGATTGAAACTTGAAAGGTACTGACTGTCTTTTTTATAATGAAGATGCTTTGAAGTTTTGTGATGTTGAGAAGTGTACAGTTATCTGAATGTTGCTGATAGACGGACTCTCGGAAATAATTTGTATAATAAATTGATAAAAAAATACCTTGTATCATTTAAAACATCTATTCGTATTTATTTTACATGCTGTAATATGTAACACGTGCGTAACATGAAAGGAGCATTTCATAAGTGTGGACTGGGCGCGCGCACGAACCGAGCGTGCGTGTACCTACTTTTTTTTATGGTGGGAAAAATCATGCATTGACATCCCCCGCCCTTGGGCGGAGTGGGAGACAGTGTCAGACTCTTACTGACTAAAAGACCCACCCCGTTCCTTCTAGCCTTCATACCGGGGCTCGAGCGCCCTTTCGGATAACCCTGGCTCCAGTAGGCTTCGACCCGGCTGGGTCCCTGCTGTTGCTGACAACTTGAGGCGCGAGGGAACAGTGCGCGTTGTCGACGACTTGGGCTTGGTCCGGACAGTGAGCTACCCATTGCTCACTGTCCGCAAGCCCGCGCCTACGTTGGCCGGAAATCGGGATCAGAATCCCGGTGGCGGCGGCGGCGATAACGCCGTTGCCTGATGCGTTCGGCCTCATCCTTTGCGAGCATTACTGCTTCGCAGAAGTCGGCGACCGCCTGCCACTCCTCCTCGCTCCGGACCATGGCCTCAACCAAGGCCCGGCGCGAGAGGTCTCCGCCGCCGATCACCCCCACGAGGGCACGGCGATGCTCCGCCCAAGCAGGGCACACCTCGACTGTGTGCTCCACCGTGTCCTCCGGGCGTTCCGCACAGTGGCGACACCCGGGCGTCACTTCCGCATGAATCGAGTGCAGGAAACTCCCGAACGAACCATGTCCGGTGAGTACCTGCGTCATGCGGAAGGTAAGGACGCCGTGAGGTCTTTCCAGCCACGCCTCAAAGAGGGGACTTACCGCCATGATTGTGGCGTACCCAGCACTGGGTTGCGATAGTCTGCGACTGCGTGTACCTACTGACCTAGTTGAAATGCTCTATCCGCGCGCGTAGTGTGCACGGTTCACGCGCGCAAGGCGACCACACTATGGGAATTCGGTTACATAGCATGATACATTGCGACACTGTAGAGGCAAATTCTTTCATTGCGTGCTACATTGCATGTTTCATTACAGCATTGTTTGTACCAGCTGTTTGCATAACTTCTTTCAGCAGCTTTGCCCTCGCGAAAGTAGAAAATTGATCCAAGGGAACATACTGCCGGGATAAAAAGTTTCCTATGTCACTAAACCTGTGTGCTCTTTCAGGATATGGTCTACCCGAGTACCAAGTTTTATCGAAATCCTTTCGAACGTGGAGAAGTACCATAGTCTGTGAGTCATAGATATCCGGTGTGAGTGAATCTCACAAACTTTCGCCTATAGAATACTTATTAGAGGGATGGCTTGCCGAATCATGGCATCATGCTGAACTGGACCCATTTGGCGCAGCCGTGAGACATACTATGTAGATATCTTTAAGTTTCTATACTATAATAATTGTTATCTCATTGTGTGTACCTATGTGCCAAATAAACGTATTTTCTTTCTTTCTTTCTTAATCAGTGTTCCAGTCAATTAAAGAGAGCAACTCGCCATTGTGAAATAAAATAGATATCTAGAGGTACCTTACTTGAGTAATTCGTCATCATCTCAGCCGAAAGACGTCCACCGTTGGACATAGGCCTTCCCCAATTGTCGCCATAACAACTGGTACTATCATGGAGTCACGCCATCACGCGTGAACGGCTGGATCGATTTCGCAAATTCTTTTTATGTTGTGTTCGTTACTGTGAGAAGGTTCTTATGGAAAAAAAAAATAGGGTATAAGGGTGGAGCAGGAAAGAGCGGGGCGAAGCCGCGCGGGCAAAACCTAGTTACAAATAAAAGCATATATTAAATATTGCAGTCATGTGAAAAAAGTCTGCGCTAAAATTATTTTGGCTCAATTGAACAAGCTTTGAGTATGTCTACCTAGATAAAACCTGGTGACTAAGGTTTTATTGGTGTAAGTAAACAAACAGAATTGAAATACATACATTAGGTTAAAATACACTTTATTGCTTTCATCAATTCAACAACCAAATTATTGAACAACAGCATTATTTAACTTTGTTCCTAATTCATTACAATTTATACAACTAGTGAACAATTTGGAAGATATATTAAAAAATATAGTCATTTTATATGAGATGCATGAAGCTAACACTTAGGGAGACAAAATTGGGCAAAGCTGCTCTTAGTGTAGCAAGCAAGGTTCACAAATTATCACTTTCACTATAATAATGGGTTTTTCACTATAAAGATCATGTACTCAGAAACCCATTAGTTTCTGAGTACATGATCTTTATAAATAAAAATGGGGCTCCAAATGTTGTTTATGGAAAGTCCAGCATCTGAAAAAGGGAGAACATCAATTAGGTTCTGATCACCAAAGCTAATATTATACATATGTACTCGTCTGTTCATCAATATTTATCTAAGCAGGAAACAAAAATAGTTTTTTGTTTTCTCATTTTGATTAATTCATTATCCTGTTGTCTGCCGGAACACAGCTCTACGTGAGACACAATGGCTTTTTAATTCAGTCTCTAATTACGGCATTCGAGAGGTTAAACCCCAAGCAAATGCCAGCATTCGCTTTGTCATTGTCTTTGGATTGTCTCTAATTGACAGTATTTACTTCTACTTCCAAGAATTTTATTTATTCAAGAAAATAATGTCATACTTTACTCATAAAACTCTTAATTGATACTGCAGTGAATTTATTGTATACTAGTTTTTCCACAACAAGGAGCCAAAGAATTCGGTCGCTGTGGCCGAAATCGGCTAGACGGCATGATTGTTTATAAGTGTAGGAGCTTACCAGCTGTGGCAGGCACTTCTCAATGTGTTCGATATCGACTCTGTCGCAGCTCTCGCGCAGCGCGTGGCTGGAGGCGCGCAGGCAGGTTTCCGTCACCAAGCACTTGGCCACCTCCACCACCAACGACAGCGCATCGTTGCCAAGCTTCGTCTTATTGTCTTGGAATGATCCATGCAGAAGCTCTTTGATTACTTCCTAAAAAAATACAAAAACTGATTTGTTTATTTACATTATGATTAGATTTATTTAAACATATTGGACTAATATATTACAGACTTGAACTTGTATACTGATGAATAAGCAGTAAACTTTAAACAAACACAATTAAGGTTTTTTGAACAACAACAAAGGAATAAATTTGAATAAACTTTCGCAGCCAATTATAACAATAATAATGTACTAATTAATGCGTGACACCTACTTGTTTTATAGTGTTTTTCACATTTGACGTTACAGACGCAGGGTCTATATTGTCCTCATCATTCTCGTTACTGTTACGAGCCATTATTAATATATTTTCACTTACGATTTTTAGTGATTATTTTTAAATATGTATTGTAAACGCAAACTTCACTCAGTAAAATAATTGACCCGCCTAAAGAAATAGTTCATTAAGAAATTTCATGTAATCTTTTGCATGCCTTTTGAAAACTATTTCAGTGTCATGTGAATTTATACTGGGTGTAAAAGAGATAAAAAATTTATATCATGCTTGTATTATTTTTGAAACATGGAACGCGATTATAAAATTTGACGTCTTTTGATCAGTTCAGAAATCAAGTTTTAGTTTTACGATATTTCGTTTAGTAATCTACTAAAGTTTTAGATCATGGATATTTCTAACCGATAAGGTTTTATTACTCCATTTCAAAACACATCACGCGTCCGCGACCCCGTCTATCCCTAAGGCATAGTCAATAGTGTGCTTTTTTAGAAAATTTAGAGGTTTTCGGAGTGGGGTATAAAGTCTCACATCTCCGTTGAAAAGGTTAGGTTCCTCCGAACAGACGAATGTTATGTCTAGTCTGGGACTGCTCGATAGTTTATTTCGGGCTCTTATATTATTATATTCTACAAAACTCTCAACTGAGATGCACAATTTCGATTTTTAGATTCTATGTGACGTTATAGATTTTGCTCAGAGATGTTATGGATATGAAATTTCGGATACGGATTGGATACGGATATAGAAGTGATTATAATACCGGTTACGGATACGGATATGAAATTATTTCGAATTATCCGTCAGTTTCGGATAATTTCGGTTATGGATATTAGATTTTTAAGGAATTTCAGAAGTCAAATACAACACGTCATACTATTTAGAAATTTATATTTTACGACGCGACACGTTATGTAAGTATGTAAGTATTCTAAGTACACAAATAAATAGTACCTTTGTGTGATTTATGATTTCTTGTGAAGATTGAAGTGGAAGTGATCATCGCCTTTTCAATATGGTTTTTTATATGGTAGGAAATCATTCAATGTCTTCTCCCGCTCTAAGGCGGAGCGGGAGGGTGTGTCTGTCATTTAATTAGTAAGGGTTTTTTTTTTTTTTTCGATGGGAAAAATCATGCATTGACATCCCCCGCCCTTGGGCGGAGCGGGAGATAGTGTCAGACTCTTACTGACTAAAAAACCCATCCCGTTCCTTCTAGCCTTCGTACCGGGGCTCGAGCGCCCTTTCGATAAACCCTGGCCCCAGTAGGCTTCGACCCGGCTGGGTCCCTGCTGTTGCTGACAACTCCTTGAGGCGCGCGGGAACAGTGCGCGCCGTCAACGACTTGGGCTTGGTCCGGACAGTGAGCCACCCATTGCTCACTATCCGCAAGCCCGCGTCTACGTTGGCCGGAAATCGGGATCAGAATCCCGGCGGCGTCGGCGGCGATAACGCCGTTGCCTGATGCGTTCGGCCTCCTCCTTTGCGAGCATTACTGCTTCGCAGAAGTCGGCGACCGCCTGCCACTTCTCCTCGCTCCGGACCATGGCCTCAACCAAGGGACGGCGCGAGAGGTCTCCGCCACCGATCGCCCTCACGACGATACGGCGATGCTCCGCCCAAGTAGTGCACACCTCGACTGTGTGGTCCACCGTGTCCTCCGGGCGTTCCGCACAGTGGCAACACCCGGGCGTCACTTCCGCATGAATCGAGTGCAGGAAACTCCCGAACGAACCATGTCCGGTGAGTACCTGCGTCATGCGGAAGGTAAGGACGCCGTGAGGTCGTTCCAGCCACGCCTCAAAGAGGGGACTTACCGCCATGATTGTGGCGGGCCCAGCACTGGGTTGCGATAGTCGTTGAGGCCATTTCACCATGATATCCCGCCGGTGCTCTGTCCGCCATGCCGTTACCTGTCGCGGCAGCGGACTTTTACCTCGGCGTTGCATCTCCACGCGCAAATCGTGCATGTGTGCAAGGACTGTTGCCTCCAGATCCCACGGTGGTATAACTCACCCTAAAACCACACCTATGTTTCTTCTTTGCCTTGCTTTTCAGGACCCCCGGTTTCCCTTTTGGAAGTCAACCCATGGCCTCAGTAGGCTTCGGCCCTGCTGGGCCCTTACGGGTTGGCATCTCTTTGAAACGCGCCTGGAACATTACGCGCCGTTAACAACCCGGTCTCAAAGGGTGAGCTACCTATTGTTCGCCGTCTGCAATCCCACGCCTACGGTGGTTCCCAACATAAAAAAAATACTATTACACAGGTTCAAAAGGAAGCTAAATAAAACTAAGTAAGGTGGAATAAATACTTATATTAAATTAAAAACTAAATGACACAACACGGTTGGTTCGCAAAAGCGATCTTAGGATTAAAATAGTAATACTAGACATTATTATGAGCAAAATTCTTTGTATACCGAACTGCACCAGAGGTAGTGTTGTCTAATGAAATAATAAATTTCAATATCATTTCAGATCGAGAGTATTTTTCATTTTGTACCTTTAGCACAGCCATTTTTTATTTGAATAGAAAAGTTTGACTATTATTTCTCCTACATACTAGTTACACTGAACACATAAACTCACCTCATCATTATTTTACCACACAATATTTTCTTAGCGTTCTCCAACTAATAATGTTATATTTTAAATAATCTTCAAATAAAGAGCCTGTTTTCAGTTCGACTAAATGTTCTTCTTTGGATCTTTATCTCTATTCGCAATAAAATTACACATACAAACAAACCTTTTTCCACTGTCCATTCAACCGATTTTGGCTTCTATTCCGTAAGCATAAGGATGGCATTAAAAGCAAGAAAGAAAAACTTTTTACTGCACCTACCATTTGTCATGATACCAATGCAATAAAAGTCAAAATCGGTTGGACGGACAGTAGGAAAGGTTTATTTAAATGTCTAATGTTATTGCGAATAGTTCAGCAATAACTTCGCCAACCGTTAACCGATTTTGACGCTTTCTTTTCGTTTGGAAAAGTATCTTCCTGATTCCGTTTAATTTTTAATTTAGTGAAGATCTGATGAAGAGATAGACATTAGAACTCTATTGTTCTATAATTCTTATATATTGATTGATTACTTATATTATAGTTGGGCTGTATTAATGATTTTAATGATTACAATTCCGTAAATGTATATAAACGTATTATAGTTATCAGAACGAATATTAAGCGCTCGGCGTCAGAGTGGGGATCGCTTTACGCATTCCATACATTGGCGAGCCGTCGTCGGTTAGATACATGCAGCAAGCGCAGGGAATCTAGCTCCTATCCTCTCTCCTAGCTTTGCTGTGCCCTACAGGGTCCATATTGGTCTTATCTATATTTTTATACCATCTATATTATGTACATATGGAATGCAATAAAGTATTGAGATTTGAGGAATGAATCACGAGTGCATCTATGATACGGTGGCGCGGCGATGGCGTGGCACTGACATTCCCCGCCCCCGCGTCACACGTCGCACCACTAAAGAGACCGAATATTTGACTTCTGCGCAACTTGAAGCCAGCGCTCAATATTCGTGCCGATAACTATACGCCCGCCAATCATATTTTAATCAACGTATTATACAACGTAACTATGGCTTTTTGGAACGAGGGTTTTTTATAATAATGATAGGCTCGCGTTTGACCATTATATCACCTGATGGTAAGCGAAGCTGTGGTCGAACATTGTGGCGACAGTCGCGGTCTAGTTTTCGAATTTACGAAAGAAAAAGCATCTCTCTCGTTCAAATAAGTCCACGCTACGCCTCTAGGCGTGGTGGGAACAACTCACCATCCTTTGTTCATATAAGTGAGTGACGTCACACGTGAGTTTATGCATCCTTTGTCTGTTACTTGACAGTTTCGTCTTCCACTAAGTATATTTGTTTTTTTTTCAAACTTAATTTTGAATGGTTATGATTTTTCTATTTCTAATTTGTTTGGACCTTTTGATGCAAATATAAAAAAAAAATAAGTCAAATACCCTACAATAGTAATTTTTCAATTTTTGATACTTTTATTTACTTTGTATTTTTTCCTTGTAGTAGGATTATCCCGTTGACACTCGTCTGACTAGGCAACTCAACATATCTGTAACAAATATAAAATGCGTGTTCTGATATCCTCCTTCGATTTATCTGTCAGACTATCAGCGATGAGGTCGATAATATTTTTATCATCTACGAGATCTAGAATAGTTTTATCCTGCCGTTCTTCAGGAGTAAGTTGTTCTTTTAATATTTCTAATATGAGTTTGTCTTCGTTTCTCCTCCACTCGGGGTGTTCGGTCTTGACCATTTCCTCTTCGAACATGATCTGCATGGATGAGTTGGAACCTTCGCTGTTGTCCTCAGTCTTGCTGACAGTTATTACTGTGTGTAGCGTTGGTGTGGACGAGGCTGTTATATATTCCGTTGTGTTTTCCTGTAAATTGGTATTTCTATAAATAAATGTATTGCTAAAACAGCATTTAAATTCAATCCTACGCTAAATGGGAACGTAGAACGTATTGCTCTGCTATAGTAGCGCTTATTACAATTGCCGAAACGGATCTTGAGCGCTCGGCGTCAGAGTGGGGATCGCTTTGCGTCTTCATTGTTAGATACATGCAGCAACGCAGGGAACGAATCAGGAGTGACGTCTATGACGCGATGGCGCGGCGAGCCAATCACTGACACTCCCCGCCCCCGCGTCTCACTTCGCACCACTAAAGAGACCGAATATTTGACTTCTTCGCAACTTTAAGCCAGCGCTCAAGATCCGTGACGGAAATTGTAATAAGCGCTATTATAGCAGCCTAGATCCCCGAGTAGCGTAAGAATAGCCAGCAATACCTAACCCCTATAAAATAAAGCAGCAATTAGCATTTTAAATAATGGTAAGTATGAGGAAAAGAAAGGGGCCTGGTGGAACATCTAGCTATCTCTTTTGTACACGTCTCTTGTGAATGTGAAGCACCATGGAGCATCTTTATTAGGTTACAACTTGTTTGACATTACGAGCATGGCAGTTGAGAGTTTGTCATGCTCACCCAAATGTCTTGCTGGTGGTGGCACGTGTTATTGGGTCATTCGGTTCCCTTTAAAATGGTTGAGCTGAGTGGGGCTGATGCACGTGTCATGCCCGTGAACGGGTGCCATCGGTTGAGACTGGTCATCTCTTGGCTGCCAGTGGCTTAATTCGGTTTCTATTTTTAATTACATTTAATAAAAAGAATAATAAACTATTATTTTTACGTATCTACCAACATTGTGCTCACATATTAGAAGCAACAAGAAATATGTAACCAAGATCTATGTAACTCAATATATTTTAAAAAGAGTGTCCATGGAGTTTCTTGCACGTTCTTCTCCATAGAGACCTACGTTTTGGAACGTGCAATTTAGCTTCACTTTTCTTGGACTGACCGACATTTGACTATTCAAAAGTGCCTGCAAATGGTCTATTTGAAATAAATGATTTTGAATTTGAATTTGAATTTGAATTTGACACATGTAAACTAATGGCGGTGACGTCACATTTCTGGTACTTGACAGTCCCCATCAACGAAGTATGGAAATTTTCTAATTTATTTAATCTTGAACGGATTTGAAAAAACTTTATATTTGCAATTTTGGATAAAGTTAATATTCATACAGACCTAAATTATACTGTCCCACTATTAGGCTAAGGCTTTCCCCATTCCTTCCAATGTTCTCGACTCTGATCCCCATACATACATACAATCAACCATTAATGTTACCACTGCTGGGGCTCAGGCGTTCTCTCTAGGAGAGACCTCTGATCCACTTCTTGAAAATTCCTAAGACATCTAAGTCGTCTCGCCATCTCCTTGTTGGCCTGCCACGACCCCGGTGTGCGATTTCAGCCCCCCTAGCCAAGTTACAACCGTTTCGCTTACGCCGAACGCTTTGAGTTGCCCACGCCGCCAATTCTTTTGTTCTGACCACGTGACTAAGCGTTGAGATGACGTCATTCCCGTGCATTTGAACAAGCGTTAACGATTGCAGATTAGCAACTTGGCTAGGGGGACAGGGCACGAACTTTGCATTTTATTGGCCCAACGTAACTGCTGTTATTTTACATACCTCTTTAATAGGGCGGCAGACTTCTAGGTTGTTCTCCAAATCAGTATGGCTCTTACTTCCGGTGTTATCTTCTTCTTCTTCGTCAGTACTATAGTAGAAAACAAAAAACAGAAATTTAAGTCAATTACTTATTAGCATGTAGTATTTTTTTTTTAAGTCTACATCTACATCCCACCTAATACGTACAAAGCGTTTTAGGAGTACATTTATTATACGTACAGCTAAGGAATGGAATTCCTTGCCGGAGTCTGTGTTTACTTATAACCATAACCTAGGGGTCTTTAAGTCAAGAGTGAATAGATTGCTTCTAGGCAAGCGTGCTCCATCGTCGGCCACATCATCGCTTACCATCAGGTGAGATTGTGGTCAAACGCGAGCCTATACATTATAAAAAAAAGTCTTTTGTCAGTATTATCTAAAGTTGATTGGCCTTCTCTGAAGATGAAATCTTAAAATAGAGTTTGTCTCATTTGAAATTGCGCTATTCTAAAGTATTATAAAGTTAACCAGTGTGCTATTTTAAATCAGACGACCAATAAAGGTTTTAGGGATTATAAATAAATTATACCTAGACACAGAAAAAATTAAACGTGCGACCTCCGGTGTAGCAGTCAGTGCCACTAACCATCAACCAACAGGCCAGTCATATATTTAACTAGTTTTTACCCGCGACTTCGCCCGCATACATAAAATATTGCCTATGGCACTCAGGAATAAACCAGAGTATATAAATCAGCGTATTTTTTTTAATTTAAAAAAATTTGCCATTGGACCAGTATTTTTAGAGATAAGCCTAACAAACAAAACAAAATTTATCTCTTTATTATATTAGTATAGATAGATTTACCCTACCTAATGTAATTTTTCTAACAAAATACATTTCGTATGTCAATCGATAGGGAATCGCAAGACGCATCGACTCGTACCTCATAGACATGTCAGCTTCATAGTCCGCGACAGGTTCCCCGACCAAAGTGCTCTCGTCACAATTCGTCTTATCTAAAGGTTTCGCTGGTGACCGCTCTGGTGCCGGTGGTGACGATGATTCTGTCTGTTCTGATCTATAAGTTAGTTAAATATAATTAATTAATTTATATTTATGATAATTGATAGTATTTATGTATATTTATATTGTATGTTATACTAGGTTCTGCTAGCAAGTTGAAAAAGTAAAGAAAGTAGGTGTTCACGCGCGCGATGCGTGCCCGTGCCGCGGGAGAGACGCGGGGGAAGAGGGCGGAGCCACCGCGCCCGCGCCAATACTACGACAAACCTCGACCGGACAGTGCGGGCAGCCTAACAAGAATGCCATTGTGCACTTATTCTTTTAAATGTTTGTCCTGTATTTTTGTTTATTTGGTGTACAATAAAGATTATAATAAATAAATAAATAAAAATATTGTATTCAATCGCGCCGCCGCTCGGCTCAATCCTGAACAATAAATCTGTTGCAATAGGTTTATTAGTCGTTTCACTCAAATCAAAAAAACGTCCCCAACAGTAGATCTTTCCATAGAAACTGTGGATCCATGTTAGGGGGTGATTTTTGGAAAATCCCATCTTGGTCTCTCACCGAACTATAAAAGTTTCGCCTTGGGGTTTGCCAGAGCTATGAAGCGCAGCATTTTGGGCGTAAAAAGACACGACCGACGAAACAGACCGAATACGAAACGACACGTTGCGCTCCATAACAGGTATCATAGACGTGGGCAAAAAGGCTGCCAGGCTCAAATGGGAATGGGCGGGTCATGTCAGCCGCATGCATAGGGACCGCTGGGCGAGCGTCGCCACACAGTGGGTCCCTACTGAAAAAAAGCGCCGTCGAGGTCGGCCTAGAAAGAGGTGGCGGGATGATCTGGACGCGTACCGCAAGGACTGGTTTGAGACGGCGCAGGAGAAGAAAGTTTGGAAAGACTTGGGGGAGGCCTTTGCCCAGCAATGGGACAGCAACGGCTAGAAAAAAAAAAGTGTTCCCCTACGTCATAAACAAAAAAAAAACGTCGTAAAATCTGGTGCAAAATTTCACGCTCCTAGTCCCAGTAATTTTGGCTGTGCGTTATAATGTCATTCAGTCAGTTTCTCCTTTAATTATATATGGATTATTTCAGCGATAAGTTTTGTTTGTAAGTACTTTTCATACACACGGTTTCTACATCATTTTTCCAACGCCCCTTTCGCAGTTATGCAGGAAGAGATTTCTGTACAAATAAGCGCCACCTTTCTCGTCTTTCTCTTTCTGTATCCTTCTTCTTGTCTTTTATTACGTGTACGTGTAATAAATTATTGATTAAAAAAACCGGGTTAGTGCGACTTCGACTCGCGCACAGAGTGATCCATACAAAGTTACCTATGAATACAGTTCAATTCCTGAATTGAGTTACGAAGATTTATCTATAATATGTATGTATTTAGAAATATATTAGTATGTTTATCAGTTGTCTAGTACCCATAACACAAACTCTACTAAGCTTGGGACTAGACAGCAATGTATGATAGTTGTGGAATATAAGGTGTGAGGGACAGCCCTCCTCAAACTTGCTCAGTAGACGAAACTGAACAACCTTCCACAAATAATTTTGTCAGGAAACGAAAAAAAAATTCGGCCTCTCCATACAAACTGTCCAATCAAGTTTATAATTTTCTACGGTGAGGCGGATTTTTTTTTTGTTTCCTGAAAAAATTATTTGTGGAAGGTTATTCAGTTTCGTCTACTGAGCAAGCCCTTAAAGTTTGTGGAGGGCTGGCCCTTACACCTTGTATAATGTTATATGAATCGCAAAAAATATTTTTTTTGTGACATGACTAGAAATGTACAGTTTTCTGATTTTTTCCTATACTTGTGCTATGAGACTGCTTCATGTCAAATTTCAGGATTACTCTACCTTGTTTCTTTCCTGTGCGGGAACAAAGAGTGCACATACCGCGCCAGAGCCGGGTACCCGCCTAGTGCGATCAGTAAATCTGTGCACATCTCACACGCCGTCGTCAAGTTCTTTTCAAGAACTTTTTGAAGAGCTGTTAGGATTGTCTTTCGTCTCTCTAAATCCTTAACATGTTCCTGAAAAATTGATGTTATTTTAATAAAAATTTAATCAGTAAACAAATAATTTGAATTCCCATTCAATGTTTCCGGATGACAGGGATGTGGAGAAGTAAGTTCTTGCGACTCCTGAGTGTATTTTGGGTTTTTGTATTATATGTACATGTTTAGAATAAATACATACAGTTTAGTTAATATACAAGTTTTGTGTATGTAAAATACAAACTTTTATAATTAGTTATGCTAGAAGTACTGGATCAGTTGACGCGGCGTAGTTTGGGAGAGAGCTATAACAAATAGTGGTCTAAACTTCTTTTTTAATTTAAACTTTATGTGCTTTTGCATGACTTATTGCAAACAAGACATTCTCTATCTGTCAAACTTGGGGCTAAAAAGCCTACACTATGGTAAGTGTGCACAATAAATAAATAATATAACAGATACTAGCTTCTGCCCGCAGTTTCGTCTATGTAAATAAAATATAGTCTATATTGTCGTTCAGGAACAAAGCAGCTTTCTATCATTGAAATAATGTTTGCAATCGGACCCGTACTGTCAGAGATTATCTTCTACAAACAAAAACTTTTTCTCTTTATAATATTTTTTACACTAATATAACAAAGAGGTAAAGTTTTTTTTATTTTTTGTTTTTAGGTTAGTGACAAAGGCTATATTTTAAGTATGCGGACGAAGCCGCGGGCAAAACCTAGTAATAGATATTTTAAATAAAACAATGACGATGCTACTTACTTCTATCTTCTTAATCAGATCTATAACACAATTCCTTCTAAAATAATCCTTGAATGCATTGATTTTATCTGCTTGCTCCGCTGTGAGGAAGCATAAGAACTCTTTGTAAAGATCTTCAAGCATGGCGCCACATACCTTCTCCATTTGTATCGCTAGCTTTATGACATCGTGTTCAATAGGATTGAAATTTTCAAACAAGCGGTATATTTTTTTCTTCTCTGCAGAAAATTTTACTAAAGTCGTCTTTGTGAGGAATTTCAGGTGAAAATTTGTTACGTATACTGAAATGTGAAAAGAAATCAATTCAGTTATTTATAACACTAACGATGTACCCTATCTATATATTTAAAAATCAATGCCACTTTTCGGTGTAATTTTATATCTCAAGAACGGGCTCACCTATCCAAACCAAATGTTTAGGTTTTGTTCGGACTATTTAGAAGATGGTTTATGTGAAGTTTGGTAGGGTAGAGTAGTGTAAAGTAGGATAGGGTAGGGTAGAGTAGGGTATGGTAGGGTGGAGTAGGAAAGAGCGGGAGCGAAGCCACGCGGGCAAAAGCTAGAAGACCGTGTAAAACTGTTTTTTAAACCTATTTACAAAATAAATATCATTTATTTTACTTGTTTATTTATTTAATCTTTATGCTCAAAAACTGTACAAAGGCGGGCTGTTGCTAGCGGCTTTACCCGCGTGAAAGTAGAAAATTGTACGAAAGGAACATTTTTTTTTTATTATTGTTAGGCTTGCGTTTGACCACCATCTCACCTGATAGTAAGCGATGATGTGGTCGACGATGGATCACGCTTGCCTAGAAGTAACCTATTCACTCTTGACTTAAAGACTCCTAAGTTGCAGATACTACAACATACTTCCGGGATAAAAAGTATTACTAAATACTACATAGTTAAATGGCTCATCATTACTGCACGAATCAGAGAGAAGTGGCGGCGTGTTGTGAAGCTTGCCACCACCACCTGAAGTGATGACCACGATCACTCTGTCAAGAGTCATACCGACAAGTAAGAAGATACTAGTTGAAATATTGTAATTCAAATCAAGATCACTGATTTTAATAGGTAAACTATTATACAATTAGCTGTAAATATTATCTTTGTTTTTTTTTGTGATTTCATTCAAAGTAACTATAACCCGATGTTTTTATGATTTTAGCGCTATATACGCGTACATCTTTACTAAATTCATATGAAAGTATTTATATTCGTTATACACCGTTAAATTTTAATCGTTTTAATCCCGTGGAGGGTCAATCTGGTACATGAAATACTAATGATTTGTAAAGATAAAATTAAAAAATAAAGTACCTTTTTTTCAAAACTCGTATTAATTTACGCATGTACGAAATTTATTTCTTTAAGAAAACGTCAGCTGAGCGAGTTCAATGACCTGTAGGTAGTTTGTACGCAACGCCAAATATTACCTAAAGGTCAATGACCCTCCACGGGATTAAAACGATTAAAATTTAGCGGTGTATACTTTTTGCCTGTTTGTTTATTTCGGTTCATCTCCGAAACAGTTGGACATATTCAAAGGAATAACTCGTCACTAACAGAACGAAGTCGCGGGTAACAGCTAGTTTTAAATAAAATAGCACTTACCTATATCATCTAAATCATTATCACTAGTATCACTATCATTCAGTCTTAAATCTTTCTCCTTTGTTTTTAAAACATTAATCTTCGTCTGCAACACTTCTAGTGCCCGTTTATAATTATACTTATAATTATTGACTAATAACCTTAATCTATTTGATACTCTAGGATATCTTTTTTTTTGACAGTAACATTTTTTCTCTTTTCTTTTACCAAAGTAATCAGTTATGACTGTCTGCCTTTGTCTGCATATTTTTCTAAGTTGTACACAGCATGTGCAATGTTCTGAATTTTCTATTTGATTTTGTGTCGTTTTCGTTGTTTCTGGTAGGCTGTTAGCAATGACGGAACAGTCAATATCTGTCGAGGTGTTAGTGTTAACCATGACGACATTAGAAAGAGGTAGTAGGTACGCTCCAGTGCTCGTCTCCACGAATTTATAGAAGTTGGTTGTCTGTTTTTGTGTCTCGTCTGTAATCTGTATGTCGAATTTGTCGGCCAGTGGTACGGGGGTGTGAGCCGCGATGGGCTTGATGAACTGTATGGGGAGCGACTCCTTGCGCGGCTCGAAGGCCGCCTGCCCCAGTTCCACGTCCACCCCCACAGCTGGCACGCCAGTCCTGTGCGACCGTCTGTTCAAGTGATTCTGAAAGGGTAATAAATAACGTGATAATGACATGTATTTTGTGTTTTTTTAATGCACATATTCAAGTCATCACATCACCCTCACCGCGAGCGAACTCACGGCTTCGTCTTTCCTCAACCGTATAATGAGTGACGATCAGAAAAGCATTGTGTGACTCGCACATAATAAAAAACAATCTAAAAATAACGTTATTATAAATAACTTAAAATAAAAAATTCAACAATAAGAAGAAAAATAGATAATGAAAAAAGAAAAGTGCGAGGCTAAAAGGCTCCAGGCAGGCATATGGTGCGATATTAAAACAAAAAAGTAAAATAACGCTTACATCGTCCACTTCTTCATTTGACAGAAAACAGTTTCCCTAGCCTAGTTACAACCGTTTCGTTTGAGTCGAACGCCTCGAATTGGCCTCACCCCGGATTCTTTTGTTCTGACCACGTGACTGAGCGTTGAGATGACGTCTTACCCAAACATTTGAAGTTTTCTACCAGCGTTAACGATTGTAGAATATCAACTTGGAACTTGGATACATATGTTACGACCTGTTCACGACTTCGGTCAAAGGGGCGAGCGCGCAGCTTCAAGAGCGGCGTCTCATGATTTTCTTCAAACAATGTCATGCATTCGTTCTTACCGCTCGCCGCCCCGCGCTAAGCTCCCGCTCACAGCGGCCGTGAACGGGCCGATAGCCCACTTACCCTGAATCGCTTGCTAGTCTTGGCGAGGTAGCGCGCGAAGATCCGCGGCACCTCGTTCTCGGGCTGCTCGTACAGCGTCAGCTTCGGGTTGTAAGGTAGAAGCTTGTGCTTCACAGGCGCCACCGTGCGCGTCCTCATGTATATCTGGAATAGTGCCATGAAATCAGCCGTTATCAGTAAGTATCATTTACCAACTTATTGGGAGGTTTTTCAACTAGCTTTTACCAGCAGGCGGTCGGAATACTTCTCCATCCCGTCCGTGACTTGCTAGTCGACGAAATGCAACGACAGAGCGGGTCTGGCGAACAAAATGTCCACCGGAGAGCTTCACCCAACTTCAGTGTTAACGAGGGAACTGAACTCGTACAGACGATGGTATAGAACTCCGGTTTCGAAGCGCCTCAACCCCACTTCAGTCTGCCCTGTGTATCCGTGTCTTCAAGGCTACAGTGAATAGACTCTTAATAAAACAAGTACACCTTCCCGTCAACGATTGCATGACTGCTTACTGTCAGGTGGGATAGCAGTCAAGAAAAATGTACAATGACTCACATTGATGGGGTTTTCCTTGTCTCCAGTCTTGCGCACGGTCTGCACGTGGCCGAGCAGCACGGGGAAGGGGATCCAGGGCAGCATGTGCTGCACCACCAGCGCCAGCACGGGGCTGAGCCCGTAGCCGCCGGGCCGCAGCTTGTACAGCTTCGGGTTGTCTTCCACGTACTTCCAGAACTGCTCCATGCCGAGCGCTATGAGTCTGCGCACAAAAGTACGATTCTCAAAAATAATAATAATCCATAATTATCATACTACGCCGTCTAGTCCCAAGCTAAGTAGAGCGTGTATTATGAGTACTAGACCAATGATGAACATTTCATATTATAGATAAATTACACCCGGACACAGAACAAATGATCATGCTCATCACATAAACATTTGTCCTGGATGGGAATCCAGGCTTGTCAACCAACAGCCTTGTCCAAATATCAAAATAACGGGTGATTCATTTGGAGTTACTTTTTCCAAAACTAAAAAAAATATGAATAAAACAAATTTATCGGGTAATCTTTATTATAATACAAAAGAACCATTCCTTACATTTACTTTTTAAAGATTATTTCTTTCAAATGTTGTCCGTAACTGCGATTAAGGTGGTCCATTCTGGAGTTCCAGTTTTCGATGACCCGACCGAGCATTTCCAATGGTATTTGGCGAATAACGCGAGTAATGTTGGCTTCCAGTTGATCAATCGTACGCGGCTTATCCATGTAAACTTTGGACTTTACATAACCCCACAGAAAAAAGTCTAAGGGTGTGATATCACAGGATCTAGGCGGCCAACTGACTGGTCCGAAACGCGAAATTAACTGTTCACCAAATTTTTCTCGCAACAAAGCCATGGTTTCACGTGCTGTGTGGCAAGTGGCGCCGTCTTCCAGAACGTCACTGTCAATGGTGACCGTTATCGTACCATGATAACGGACTATTTGTTTCCTGAAATTGAAGCCCGTCATCTTCAAAACTTTTGGTACCAACAAGACGGCGCCACTTGCCACACAGCACGTGAAACCATGGCTTTGTTGCGAGAAAAATTTGGTGAACAGTTAATTTGAGAAACGTCCACTGTTGGACATAGGCCTCCCCCAAGCGTCGCCACAAGGACCGGTCCTGTGCGTCACGCATCCAGTGGATTCCCGCGACCCCGACCAGGTCGGTTCACCTTTTTGGAGGCCTTCCAAGGTCTTCCGGTACGTGGCCGCCACTCCAGAACCTTTCGTCCCCATCGACCATCGTCATCATTGATCATCATAACATTAAACACTATAAATATATAGGCAAAAAAACTCACGGTAGTTGTATGGGAGCTCCATAAAATATTTATTTTCATTTAATTATTTATTTTTAAAGTGAGGTACTCACTGGTCCTCGGAGTGCAGGTAGCAGAACCGTCTTGGGATGTCGCCGCGGAAGGGCATGGCCGGCAACAAGTACGGGTAGAGGAACACGGGGCTGTTCGTCACCACCTTCATGAACGTCTCGTGGAACTCGCCCACGTAAAGGTTCTTGTGGACGCCGCGACGTTTGCTGGTAATGTCACAGAGATTAATGTTATTCGTTAACTTAGAAGTTTGATTATTTCTCAGCTTCAAGGGACTGCAGTTCTAATGTATACCTATGGTTTTAATTGCAACTCGATACCTCCACGCGTTTCCGAGATAAAGGTTCCATTTTTCCATTTGAGGTGACCCTAAAAAAAAATGGGCAAGTACGAGTCGGACTCGCGCACTGAGGGTTGCGTACAAACTATCCTATATAAATAATGCCTTAAGGCATTCTCTACCAGTCAACCAGCATTCTCTGGTTGGTGGTTTAGAATCGAGAAGACCTCAAGTTAGCCCATTTGCCAACCCGGGATAGAATATCCTGGTGCCGATTAGTGAGGAGACGTGACCCCAATTAATGGAAACAGGAGAGAACAAAGAAAAAGACATGTAACCATTGAAGAGTGGTTGATCTCCACAGCAAAAAAGTCCATACAAAATAGAAGAAAAAATATTTTACTATACGTTTTCAACTTACCACCGATCCGCTTCGCTTAGGATAAATCTGTAAAAAAAGATAAATTATTACTTAGTTGACAATGTCACTTTCCAATAAATATAAAAGTTTGTATGTTTGTTTATGAATGAATGAACTGATTTTGTTAATATTTGGTGCATTGTTATACTATTAAATTGACTATCAGACTTTTGAATGGGTAGAAAATCTATAATCGTTTCGAGTTTTCTTAGCTTAGGGACCCGAATAGTTAATACACTCA
Organism: Mythimna albipuncta; assembly: GCA_929112965.1. Lineage (NCBI taxonomy): Eukaryota > Metazoa > Arthropoda > Insecta > Lepidoptera > Noctuidae > Mythimna > Mythimna albipuncta. Next base: position 6,624,680 of record OV815974.1, on the reverse strand, counting down.
GTCAATTTACTTATTTCTCCCGACCGAATTATAATATTAGGAGTTCGGTCTGATAATTTCAGATTTCACGCGGCCGAAACTGCTACCAAAAGGGAGTAATTATTTGGATTGCCGGAAACCTCTACGGTCCGGATCAAGACGTTTGCCTCATCGTTTATACCGCTTACATCGAGGGACTGGAACAGTTTGGCCGTCGCGCTCTTCCCGTTTGATTATTATATATAGGCTCTTCATAAACTAGTGCGCTTCACCATCAACGATTGCATCTCTGCTTACCATCAGGTGGGATCGCAGTCAAACACTGGTTTATAACAATTAAAAAAAAAACACTTCGAGAGAGAGATTATGACAGAGCTTCATGTGTCAGCATTCATAGAAAAACTAATATTCCTAAACTGTTTATCTCAATTATGTGCCTTGGTTGTATCTGCGAGAAAAACTGCCGGGCGAGCCTAGTCTACTACCGCGCTACTTTCTCCGTGCTTATCACTCCAGCCGTTTTGCGCGGATGTGACGCATAACCTACTTACGTGCTACTTTAGTCAAATTTGTTATTTGTTTTATATTAAGGTGTACGCCATGTTCCTGCAAATAAACACTTTTTCTTTCTTTCACTCGTTTGGAGGCTAAATTTCAAGCGATTGTCTCAACCTGAAGTGCAAGAGTTGACCCATACATACTAACTAACACATGGTTCATCCGAAACGGAACCTCAGGGTCCTGGGACGCAACGCAAAGAATGAACATAGGAGTGGGTTTTAGTCAGTAAGTCTGACACGCCCTTCCGCTCCACTTTAGAGTGGGAAAAGAACCTAAAAAAACATGCTAACAAGTTAAATGAAAGCTTTTTATAACTATGCAGCTACGTATAGTACGCCCGACGGATCTTGGCGATCCTGAACATAGGCTCATGGGCCTGAACATACTTCCATGGTAAACGACGTGAGAGTGAGAGATGCCTAGTTCAGACTCGCCAAGATCCGCCGGGCGTACTATAGAGGACTTACTCGACCATCTTTTTATTCTCAGGCGTATTATCCGACACAGTCTTCTCCCACGTGGCGATCAGCTCCATGGCCGGCTGAAGGTTGCACACGTTCACTACTGACTTCGGATTTTCTTCCGTCATCTTCGAAAACGCTTCCTGATTGAACACGAACATTTAGATACATAATTTATTTCATCACCATCAAAACATCTTTTAGAACCTAAAATTCGAAGACATGTGACATTCACCGACCCGTACTGGGCCCGCGTGGCCCATTCTTTCTCCTAGAGAGGAGGCTTGACTCCCAGCAGTGGGAAAAATAAAGGCTGATTGTGCTATTAGGTACATGTAATAGATGAAGGAGACTCACCAAGTACTCCTTGTACTTCTTGGCGTAGCTCCAGTGTATGGGGTGCACGTACAGTTGCAGGTACGACGAGGTCGCCAGCTGAACGTGCATCCGCAACTGCTGCTGCAGGATCGCGATTTGTTCGGGCAGCATCTGCACAAATATCAAACCTTTCACTATAGGATACGCCTGCAGCGACATCTATGGCATCAAATAAGAACTAAACTAACTAAAAAATCCTGCATCGCGCAACTAAAGCTCTCCGAGCGATTTGAACATAATACAACAGCCCGGGCAGTTGCCCACACCAGATACCTTCGTCCGTCGCAAACAAAATATATGAAAAGGAAAGTGGAGAAAAGGTTAAGTAAAAGGCAGAAAAAATATATTAATAATAATATTCTACAACTATTACACAACGCCGTCAGCCCCAAGCTAAGCAGAACTTTGTGTTATGACTGAGTACTAGACAATAGATTAACATACATATTTATATATTTCTAAATAAATACATATTATGGATAAATTACAACCAGGCACAGAACAAATGATCGTGGTCATCACACAAACATTTGTCCTGGGTGGGAATCGAACCTACGGCCTCCGGCATAGTAGTCAGGGCCACTAACCACTAGACCAACAGGCCAGTCAAATATGTATAAAAAAGCGAAATAAAGGCCACTGGTCAGCATAATGTTGGTGCTATTTTTCGATGATTATATTATAGTTACGAAATAAAAAAAATACCGCTTGTTCATTTTATCTCGTACCATCGTGAGATATAATATAAGGTCCGAAAATAAGTTTTTTGGACCCAAAACATTCAGTAAATGGACTTTGAGGTGTTCGTATTCTATAAATATTAATTTTACAATAAGAAAATGCTTTATACATTAGGACATTTTCTCTAGTGTAATTTATTTCTAAACTATTTTCATTGGGGAATGCGTTGGAAAGATCTTATCAAAAAAACTGTTTTGAGGCGCCATTCTAAAATTGTGGCAAGAACTGTAAAGATACAAGGTGACATAGTGATAATATAATGTTAGTTTACTTTTAGTTAAATAAATTATTCTTTTTTAGTAAAACCTAATATGTTTATTAGGTATGCGGTGCTAACCTTTGAAAATTGTTACACTAACTTTAAATTATGGTAGATAAGTGCTTTAAAAATGTATAGTTTAAACAATAAGAATTGTTAGTTGGTCAATAAAGGAAGATAAAAATAATTCGGAAAGAGAATGACAATATACAAAATTAGTTTTAATGTACTAAAAATAAACCAATTTTCTACCGTACACTCGAAATAAGGTTCAGTTGAAAACCAGCGTCAGGCAACTACCATGTAGTTGTCTGGCGTTATTGCTGAACTAACCTATTTAGCGCCGCCGTGAGACACACATTGCTAGTTGTCCTTTTTTCTATATTATAATAATTTATTAGTGTCTACAAGTTGTTACTACATTGTTCGATCTACGAGTGTGTATGCCAAATAAAATAGTTTTCTTTCTTTATATGCGAAACCCGAAACACGTGTTTAGTATTTTTATGTAAATAATCTATGTACAAAATTTCATAACTGTATCATGGAAAATCAAAAACTTATAAGCTTGTTATGTTACCTGGTCGTCCGCACAAATGCATGATCACCGGGTCATCAGGCCGACTGAGGGGCTGTTTTGCTCCCGTACTCAGTTGTGCGCAGGCGCCTAACTAGTGCTATGACCTGCCGTGACCTGTGTTGTACTTAGTATTGGTGGTGTCCTACTTGTGACCTTTTTAAATAGTTTTGTGAAAAATATAATGTAACATGGTGGAAAAAATATTGGAATCGATTCATTTAGAATCAGTCTAAACAAACAATATTCAGGTTTCGCACATACTAAAAATAATCTATATATATATATATATATATATATCTCAAAATCAATGCCACTTTTCGTTGTAATTTTATAACTCAAGAACGGGCTCACTTATCCAAACCAAATGTTTAGGCTTTGTTCGGACTATTTAGTAGATGGTTTATGTTAAGTTTGTTAAGGTAGAGTAGGGTAAAGAAGTGTACAGTAGTGTACAGTAGGGTAAAGTTGAGTTGAGTAGAGTATAGTAGGGTGGAGTAGGGAAGAGCGGGAGCGAAGCCGCGCGGGCAAAAGCTACTGTTGTATAAATAATCATAAATTTTTAAAACTCCTCGAAAACTTTCATAGTAAAACTAGCAAATGACCGGAAGATAATGTGAACTTACTTTTGCATGGTCGACTTGTATGTGCACTAGTTCGACGGTGCGCGGGGCGGGTTTCAGGTTCTCTTGCAGCAATGGCGGGGCGTTCTCGATGGAAGTCGACGTTTCATCCTCCTGTACGCACACCCTTACCACCGTGGTCGTCTTTCTGGTAATAAATACATGGTATAGCATAATTTCTATGGCCTGACGTTCGTTCATAAGGATAAGTGTCATTTGTCGACTGTTCTATGAGTTATAATGCATTTAATGCGTTCTGTCCTGTCTACTGAGGACTTTAAGTCAAGTCTTTATTTTCTCATACAGTCATATATAATTAGGAATAATATAGGAATAATTTATAAAGGTATGACTATGTTATATGCCTGTACTAGGATAAACCTGTATCACAGGCGTAGAAGTTTTGCGTTTTTTGTTTGTAGGAGGTAATCTCTGGAAGTACTGGTCCGATTGCTAATTTTTTTTCATCTAAAGAAAGGTGCTTGATTCCAAAGTAACATAGGCTATATTTTATGTACGTGGGCAAAGCTGCGGTCAAAAGCTAGTTATAAATAAAAACATAATTTTGGATTCAGAATGCTGATGTAATACATTCTAAAGCTTTTTGGAGTATATTTTTTGGATACATAATTAAATGCTGCAAAAACTATTCAAATATCGAGAAAACAAACACCCTTTGAAGTTTTGTTTCTTTTCAACCCATTTTACCCGGTACAGAAATATCGAAAGGGACGCCAACCCAGCAATTGCTGGGCGCCAGACACCCAGAGCTGGTTTATAGTTGGCAACTTTAATCAAGATCAACATACCTAGGCGACACTCTTCTTTCTACCGGCTTCTTCTTTTCTTTATTGGCATCTTTTTTGGGAGCTATTGCTATCTCGTTCGTGCTTGCTACCTCTTTATCCTGCGACTCGCTCTTTCCTTGAGACACTCTTGAGTAGTTCTTCTGCTCAAACGTTATTCTGTCGGATATGTTCTGTCTGTTTACATTTTCGTCATCTGATGTCGGTTCCCGTTTGCCTTCCCAGCGTGTGGACACCTGAGTCGAGACAACATATTTACTACAGCACATAGAGACAACATATTTACTACAGCATATAAAGACAATATCTCGATCACCAGCCACCGCAGGCGTGGGCTTGCGGACAGCGAGCAATGGGTAGCTCGCCGTCCGACCGTCCGGACCGAGCCTAAGTCGTCGACGGCGCGTAGTGTTCCACGCGCGCCCTAAGGAGATGTCAGCAAACCGTAGGGGCTTGGCAGGGTCGAAGCTTACTGGGGCCTTGGGTTGTGCGAAAGCAAAGGAGGAACAGGAGATGGGTTTTAGTCAGTAAAAGTCTGACACTACTCCCGCTCCACCCAAGAGCGGGAGATGTTATTGGATGATTTTCTCCCCTAAAAAAAGGTTCGATTGCTTTTTTGGGTACATCACTGACCTCTGCCTGACTATGTTCGGTGAGCACGCTGTTAGCCAGGTTGTCCGCCATTAGCTCCTCGTCAGCCGTCGACTCAGGAATAATATTGAACAGCTCCGTTACCAGATCGTTGAGCTCCTTTTTAGATATCTTTATGATACTATTGCCTAATGATTCTTCGTCTTCATCATCTAAAATAGAATACATATGTATTAAAAAAAAGACGGGAGATCAAGAATGATTTCTATGTCAGATATAGAAGCTTTTTTACATTAATTGTGAGTGTGTATACGTTTGTTGCTCCTTAACGCTGAAACTGCTGAAGGGATTTGGGTTTAATTTTCCATACGGGTCCCGGAATAGCACATTAAGAATCCGGAATCATGTTCTATATGATACTATTAGGTACCCTTCATCCCAGTATGACGCTCCCTTTGCATAATTTTCGACTAAGGCTATGAACCATGGAATTTTTTGCACGTTCTTCTCAATAGAGATCTAAGCTTTGAAATGTGCAATTTAGCTTCACCTTTTTTTTTTGACTCACCGACTTTCTGACATTTCATTCTAATTGGTATGTTTGAAATAAACGTTTCTGATTTCTGAACACAAAATCAACGGGGGTGGCGGGGCTTTTGTTTTTAATGTTCCCACTGCTGAACCTCGTTTTAAAGGAGAGGGGATCGAGGAATCGGGAATTCAATGCTTCTTCTATATAAATAAAAATGAATCGCAATTCTATTAGTCTCGCTAAAAGAAAAAACGTGAATTTGTGTATATAAATAAACAAGCAATTTAAGATCATCGTGACATTAGATTAGTTATGGGCTCAAAACGTTTAACGGCCCGCTCACCTTGCCGATGTGAGCGGGAGCTAGGCGCGTGGCGGCGAGCGGTAAGAACAAAGATATGAAAATATATCGACGGTTGAAAGGCAAAATGATCTAAGCGACATTGAGTTAACTTTACAAAAGTAAACTCTAAGAATTTTAAGTAAATCACTCTTTTGTAAAGTTTACTCGATATCGCTTAGATCATTTTGCCTTTCAACCGTCGATTATGAAGCACGCCACGAAACGCCTACCGAAGCCGCCCTGCTCGCCGCTAAGACCGAAGCTGTGACCAGGCCGTAAGGCCTACTGTCCTTAGACGCGTAGCTTCATAGACGCGTACGTAGACAGTTGGCCTAAGGACTTGAGCATCGGCTCCAAAAGAAAAAAAAACAGTGGAATTTAGAAACCAGTATTATTCAACTCACGCGCATCAGGATCAGCAGCTACATTATACTCCGGGTCAGTCTCATCGTCATCTTCGTTCTTCGAAGTGGACGCTGGGTTGAGGCATTCGTTTAAGAACTGGTTCCACAGGTCATCGACCGCTGGCATGGGGATATCGTCGGGAGGGACGAAGGTGCTCTCAATGTGTTCTATCGATGTGGAAGATAGACTGAGCTTGGATCGAGTGCGGAGGGCGATTGTCGCTTCTTCCTCCAGATCCAGTTTTCTGCGTGTGGGAGTTGATACGTCCTGTAAGACCATATAGTTATATTTATTACTCGTATTCGAAAAAATGTCATACCAGAACATCAATTTGATTTTAGACTGAAACAATCAACAGTGGAACAGTTCCACAGAGTCGTGGACAAAATGGCAGACGAATTTACCGTCGTATGCCTCTGATTGATGAACCATTCGCGCGTCTCGCAATGTCTGTACGCAGCTTTAGAAGTTTGAGCTTTGCTCATAAGGTAGATTACTATATTAATAAGGTCGTCTTGCCGTCGTGTCTTTGCCGCTTCGTCGACAGTTTTGTTCTTTCTTTACTTCACGCAGACGTACATCAAGTGTATAATGACGGGTCTATGAAGCTACGCGTCCGTAGTCTATGGTCTAAGGCTACACTAATAATCTTACCTGCGGTACTTTAAAGGGTCCATCTTTAACGACCTTCGGACTGGTAGAGTGTTGGCTCCGAGGTGTAGCCGGGGTTCTAGGTTGGGAGTCTATGTCACTGCATGAGTGCATGTCATCGTCACTCTGTGGATAATAGATGGTTAATGTAAATAATATTATTACTTGTTTGCCACAAGGGGGTATTGTCATTTGGCAAAGCCAACTAAAAGAAACAGGATCTTCTTTCTGTAGGGTCACAGGTAAGTACGTATGGCAGAGTCCATGGTAACCAAAAATGTTAAATGGGCCGTGACTGACTCAACGAAGAAAGAAGACTGGTTCTCTCCAGTTCGCTTTAAAACCTTAAAGTGGTAATAAATTCAATATCTATATTATCAATCTTTGTGTTGATATTCCGAGACCCCTGGGGCAGACAAAGCAGTGCTCATAATAGGACTTTGCACATTCGATTTGATTGTGATTCCACAAAACTTAAACCCTAAACTTATATATCCTTCACACTTTTATAGAAAGAGTATACACATTTGGAGTGCAGGTCTGATTTATTTATTTATTTCATATGACATACAAGCAGCTAATAGCTATGAGTTCACATGTACATAACTCTGAAATAAATGAGTACCTAAATATGAAGACTGTCATTGAAGCTAAACAATACTCCGATAAATATGCTGAACAAATACAGAGGTGACCAGACAGTTGTACACTGTTGTTTGGAGATGTCTAGGCTGTTCAATGTATTCTTATGTTGCAATGTAGATGTCACCACTACCACATGACACTAGCAGAATAGTTAAAATCGGCTCAGTTTCCAGCATTGTATTCTAATACCAAAACTTACAGGCACATCATCATTTGTAGGTTCATACTCCTCATCATCCTCGTCTTCCGGCAACTCCTGGGCAATGAGAGCTTTCACTTCCGGCCTGGTCTTTACTGGGATGTGCTTGATAGGAGTCAGCTCCAAATTTTCCAAGTTCCAAGCTGTTGTTGAATGTGTTTTTGGAGACACTTTCATTAATTCTCTGAAACATATTTTTTTTTTATCATTATTATATGCTGTTCTGATTGGCACCTACTAGTTTCTACTGATACAACTGGAAGTAGTTGTGGTCCTTGGTAAAAGGTTGACCAGATGGTTGCAAACTAGTGTTCCAACTAAGGTGACCTTGGTTTGTGTTGCACTGTTTGGTTGTAAACCACTCGCCAACACATTCGGTGGTTGGGAAAATGAGCCTTCTAACTAAGGGTGTTGAAGGTCGTGAATTAGAACTACTGTCTACGCGGCTTGCAACTAGCAAGATCACCTTGGTTGGGATGTTGGTTTACATCCATCTGACTGCCCCTTAATGTGGACTTTAAAATTTTCTCAAGCTTGGTAGGTATAGACACTTCGATTCTAGTACTTTCACTCAGCAATGCGGTTTAATTATTTGATGCTACTTTTAATCCTTTACTTGTAAGATTCACGGTGTAACATTAAGATACACAGCAAAAAAAAAAAGGTTCAAGTATCATAAGTTAATAAGAACAATATTTGGAAATAGTAATTTCTACATACTTGACTTTGGCTCTCGTAAGTTTTGGTCGTAGACGGTCCTCCTCTGTGCCAGAGTCTTCCTCTTCTCGCATCTTGACTAGTGCCAGCACTCGGTCATTTGTCACCACTTTCTGTAATTAAACCACATAAATAACATTAAGAATTTCTGGAACAACTTAGGGATACCTTAGAATGACACTGGGACAGGGTGATAAACCATTATATAAAAGGTCTTTTTTTAAAGTGGAAAATCTTCCATAGACTTCTCCCGCATAACATAAAATGTGGTTGTAGTCAGAATATACCATGATAATTATATATCAATTGATTTTTATCTTGATACATATCAATTGATTTTTCTCTTGATATATATCAACTGATTTTTTCCTGTCTTCTGAACTAAAAATTTTGGAGATTAATGGCAACACGTAGTGAAAAACTACAATTCGGAATAATTTAGATTATTTCCCAAAATGGCAACCTCATTTAGAGTTTGAGAAATCTCCTTTTACTTACCAGTACGGCTAGTTTTTTTTATTGAAATTCAAACCTTAAATTCGTATCTTATAAGGTTTATTTTACGAGTTGTAAAGCTGCAGCGCTGATAATACAATTATGGGTATTTGTTTTTTTAAGTGTTCATTTAAAAATCATTTCTCAAATAAACACTAATTCTTTTGTTACTTTTTTTTAAATATAAAATGTAGTAATTTGACACATATTATTTTACAAATTCCTTTCTCATTTTAAAGTGTTTAATCCCCGTACAGAATAAAATTTTCTTCTTTATGCATTACGCCTGTCCAATTTAGATATATTATATCCAATATAATTATATGAAAAAATTGTATTTTTTTTTGAACCCTGATTTAAGTTAAATATAACTTACTTATTGTTCTCAAGTATGCCACATGTTAAGTTTTTACTGAGAATAAAGTATCTTTATTAAATAGATTATGAAATGTTTTCAACTTATACCTTTATAATTTTCCTGACACTGGTTTCATCTAAATTATTTTTAATGGCAGATGCATGAAGGCTCCTGTCCACCTCCACTGAGTTGTCTGCAAGTACATCTTCACTTTCACTGCTACTCTGACTGTTGCGACTGAAAAGTATATGTAAATGTAATTCTAATTAAGGGTCAACTCACACCGAAAGAGCAGCGAAGGGCAGCAACCCGTTTACCGTTCATAGAATTCGCTGGAACTCCCGCGGCGCCGTGGGCATCCGCGCGACTTGTTCGAGTTTCTCATGCGATAATAAGTATTATAGCAATTAAAATAAAGTTAGAACTCATATGACACTGAAACTGCGATCCACTTCGCTGCGCTTCGACGCTCTTTTGGTGTGAGTTGACCCTAAAGGGTACCTTAATTATATTAACAGCTGTGAGCTATCATGTACTCAGTTTTTCGGCCAAGGTTGGATATAATAAAATAATAATACCTAATGAAATCGGCTAGATGGGTATCATCATAATCATCATCACCTTATGTAAACCTATTCCACATCTAAGAAAACTCTCAACTAATTTTCAGGAAATATACCCATCAGCAGTACAGAATGAATTATAGTGTAAACTCGTTTTTGCTGTAAAATCGTATTTTGATTTTACTGCGAAAGCGAGTAACTACGAAGTCGAAGAAGAAAGCATTATGTTCACATAACATCCTAGTAGGAACTCGTCCTCAAGATAGGGTACCTAATATGTGATAGTTTACGAAAACAAAGAATATTGTGGTAAAAGGCAAACAAAAACATTAATTTTACTAAATACCGTTTTCGTTTCTTCCCACGATTTCGTCCTTTACTCTTTACAGAAGTACTTTCCTTGCTAAAACCAACACTTTCGGTTGTTGCAGGTTTACTATCATCTTCGTTTTTATTCATATTAATCAATATTATGGAATGCAATTATATTAATAAACCTTTCAACAGAATTTCGAAGAAATAAGCGACGATAAACAAGAAATAACAACTCGTCTCTGACAGCAAATGTCACTTTTTATTTGACTTTGACAGTTTATACCTTTGTTAATTCTTTTTAACTTTAAGAGAAGGCTATAGAAATTCAACCATATTGCCTAGTGTTTAGTGTTGGGATTTTATCTGATTAAATACTCAAAATGAATAAATACTTGTTTTTAATCGAGTATTTATCCAATAAAAATGAGTATTTATTGAATTTTTAATCATTTTGAGTATTTAATCGGATAAAATCCCAACACTAGTAGTGTTACTAGTGTTACATCCATGCACATTCACTGACTGCATCCGAACTGCACCATGGGCGGGAGGGCGGAGCGTGAGGGCGGGTGGGTATGATGCAGTTCGGATGCAGTCGGTATGTAGTTCACACGACAGCAATCGGACCGCACGTTTGGTTTGCAGTTCTATTGCAGTCGTGTGAACTGCATTCAAACTTGATATTGTCTGTGCGATAAAAGAACCGTCGTGGCGTAAAGTGAAAACAACATTAAAGATTTTAAGTAGCAACCCAACCCAGCCATCCGTCAAATGCAAAACGTCATAAAATGTTGACACCGGTTTGTTGATTATGTTATTTTGTTATAATTTTCAATTGAAATCTTTAGAAATGTGATAAAAAATTTCACCGAGCTGCAAGGAAAATAATATTTATTATATTACAGTTTTGCCAAAGATAACAAATGGCAAATCACACCATAATTGATCAAAACAAAGTCACGAACTTGGGAAACATTGGTATACTGTTTTTTTGGTACGTAACACTTTTATTTTACTCTTTTTAGACGTCCTAGGTAAACTCCTGTCCCAGTTATCTCCAAATATATATAAATTAAACGGAAATTCATTTAAACATGACGATATTTCTTTATTTTGTTTTGGTCAATATTTTCGATGGCTAGTATAAAGAGTATTGATACTTTAAATTTATAATGCGTTTCGACTAACTAGGAATTTTTTTTTTCAGGCTTGAGTAAGGAAGGAAGTAACTAAAATAAAAAGGGCAAGTGCGAGTCGGACTCGCACACTGAGGATTCTGTACAAATTTACCTATGAAATCAATTCCCGAATTGTTTTACGAAGATTTTTCCGAATTGCAAATTAAATTTTTAAGATTTTTCCCTGTACTTGTTCTATGAGACCTTGATTTATGCCTTTCAGGATTCTAGGTCAACGGGATTCGGGTTTCTTTGATTCTCTTGAGTATCGAAATATACGTATTTTTTCCGACATAAACGGCCGCATTTTTTTTCGTTAACTCAGAAGTCTGATTTTTTCACAACTTCAAAAGACTGCAGACTTGAGTGTATGGTTTTAATTTTAAATCAAAAGATAAACAGACGGACAACCAAGTGATCCCAAGGATCTTATATACGAGATGATCCCTTATAGGCTAAATAGATTTTTTACGAAGCATCATTACAAATTCTGAAGTGTATTTTATTTTCATAGTCATTAAGTTCATATTTTTCATTGATTAGCAAAAGGGAAAAATGTACTGAGGAAGACAACGAGAAAGTGGTAGTGTGTCCCGTTTTTACCTTAATATTTAACTAGGGAGTACATAAACATGCTGTTAGCTACAATATTCTAGTCAGTGATAATAGACCGATCCCAGTCAAAGTGATAGAACCATTTTCGTTGGAACTGGGTAAGTGGTCGTTGGTGGAACCTACCTAGATAGGCAGTACAGCAGTTTCTTCACGCTATTTTCCTTTACCGATTCCTGTTTGCATTTAAATGTCCATCATCATTACAATTAACGGTTTGTTACTCATAAGGCAAAAACTTATAAACGGATGAGTTTAATGATAAACGTTGCAATAATATAGCTTATAACCTATTTTTTATAAGTTTCATCACGTGAGCAAGTTTAATAAATAGGCTACTAATATCATAATGCGAAAGTTTGTGAAGATGGATGAAGGTACTCGTATATATGGATGTGTCGTGCAAAAACTACTAGACAGATGAACTTAATCATAAACATTGTAATAATATAGCACATAAGCAATAACTTTGCAGTTTCGTTAGGTCAGCAAATTCAGCCAATAGGATAATTTTTATTATAGGGTGAAGCCGCTGGAAGAAGCTAGTCTGAGTTTCAAAATATCAAGATTTAACAGTCGCACTATAATGACGTCACAATGTTGCTAACACAACAAAAACGATATTTATCTACAGCAGCGCCCTCAAATCCCACGATGGTTTACTTTCCGCACAGACTCTATTTGCAGTTGAAATGCAGTCCGTCTGTTTAGACCCTTATAGTATGACCTTGGAATACGGATGTAACTTCACTCTTTTGTCTTAAAGTATTTGGTAACTAATTAGGACAAAAGTTGTTGAGATCAAGTGGAGTCTTGAATAAATGAAGAACTTTTACCAAGAGTAAAAAATACAATTTACCTAATATTTATAATTATTTGCATTCACAGACGTACATTTAGAACTTTGGTCTTTGCGAATTGAAGGTCACATGCATTGTACGCATGTGACGTGTACGCTGCAATGGCACCTATAAGCAATTACGTAATTTGCTGACCCTCCGTACTCCTGGAGACGACTAAGCAAAAGTCTGAGATGCTCAGCGTGCTCCTTGGCGTCCCTGGAATGCACGAGGATGTCGTCAACATAAGCGAAACAGAAATCTAAACCCCGCACCACTTCGTCAATGAACCTCTGAAAGGTTTGACTGGCATTTCAGAGACCGAAGGTCATATAGGGAAACTCATATAGTCCAAAGGGTGTTATAATGGCTGTTTTGCATTAACGGGAATTTGTTGGTAAGCTTTTACGAGATTTAGAGTGCTAAATGTTGTGCAGCCGGAGAGGTCATGGATAAAGTCCCCTACATGACGGACAGAATGGTGGTCCGGAATGGTGCGGGCCTTTAGAGCCCTGTAGTCTCTGCAAGGGCGGTAAGTCACGTCTTTTTTAAGCGCGAGATGCAGGGGACCATTTTTTATTTCTCTTTTGAATTTGCTTCTATTTTTGTCGTAAACGTAAGAGTGAACGAACGAAAGGTTAGTTTAAAGGTTAATAGATTAAAACCAATAAATATTTATAATCAAATCATTTATTCAATTGAAAGTGATTTAAAGTACATTATTATACAGACCTACATCATGGGCACATATGAAACGTCAGAACGTACACAATTCGAATTAGTCGTTGGAGAACTCGAAAGAAACTACCTACATGGTTACCCTTTGAAAAAAATGGTTGATTTTACAATACTTTTATATTACAAAATTAATATGTATGAGAAAAAAGTATAGACCACTCATCGTTTTACCTAAAAGCACAATTAAAATAACAATAGTAAAAAAAGAAGTCAGTTACTGAATCAAAATTGAAATTAATCACCGCGCAGTCTAGTTTTCTCAGATTCACATAAAAAATATGTTAAGTATATAAAACAAAAATAAAACCTGTTAATGGGTAAATGAAATGTTTACAATATAAAAAAAACAATGTCGATGGTGGTCTAAATAATATTTAAAAAAAAAACATCTTAAACATCAAAGACAATGCCATAAAGATACTTATATGCGTTTCGATGACAGTGTTAATTTATAGTAAAAAAAACAGTAAGTATCTACCGTTTTTTTATAAATATTGTAAAAGTTGATTCCCAAAACGTTTGAACGGCTACGGAGATCTTTAAAACTAAGTGTTACAGAGAACAAACAGCAAACGAAATCTTTGTCCTGCGTCGGAGCGTGCTATCGCCCGCATGCGGACGAGAACCGCGTGCGGACTAAAATACGCGTGACAGGAAAACTTCCCTAAGTGTCTATCAGGTTTTGTTTACTTATATTTGCATCAAGTGCAACTCCATTTTGTGTCGAAGTAATTTCTGTCCATTCCAAGTTGCCTGGAAGAAATCGCCGAGTGCGATAAGGCCGCCAATTGTATATTTTTATTATAAGGTTTCAATTTGTGTAATCCTGGTATGCAAAAGTTTGTATAAATAAATAAATAAAGCATAGCAGAAAATAAAGAAAAATAATAACAGAACCCTTACTATTCTTTGATAGATACTTAATCACGAGTTATTTCTACGCGATAACGTACTGCAGCTTCTAAAATACAAGTCTAGGATTTCCCACATTTCGACGTCCACGTTCAAACCCTTATAACTTGTTAACGAAAACTTTGACAAATTTATATCTTTAGGAACCAACTTTTACGAATCGAAATGCATAAATAAATATTTATACAGTTTCGACAAAACGTCTAGGACATAAATTGTATGTCTATATATCCAATTTATGTCAAAGACATTTCGTCGTGGTATGGACCGTAACAAGAAAGACAGAGGCCGACATCACAAACTTGACACATTATTTCTGTCTTCCCTTTTTTGTCTTTTATCCAGAACCTGACAAAGCACTTCTTTACTTATAGGAGGGGGGGGGGGGGGGGAAGTTCAAGTAGCACTTTTTCCCTAAGTGTTTCTAAGGAACTAGTACTGCTTGATCCTTCTTGAAATAATAAAAAAGAATTTAAAAGTTACATTTGTGAAATGTATAGTAGGTATAGTGAAAGTAATAATAGTAACATGCGTGTATGCCGATTTTTTTGTACCATCTCAGAGATTTGTGCTCACTCAAGTAATAAGCTAACATTTGGTCGTGTCGACCCACTCCGTTCATGAATTAGTTATACTGTAGGTATCACCATATTTGGTTTATTGGTGACACGATCACGCCTATTTTCCACTGGCAACAAGTGGGCGAGTCCGCGAGTGCTCAGTGGAAATAGTGAACACATCTCTCCTTTTTTCATTTACAGATGCTTGCCCTTGCTTTTTCGCTTACTGGCTAATGTCCCTGTACAGTAATCTTTAGTTTTTTTTGTAAACAACATTTCGGCTAATTCAACACTATTATACAAATTGTCCATGTAGACAGAATGGCCGTTATTTAGATAAACTTTTTTTAAAATTGATATAAACTAGTGCTCGACTGCGATCCCACCTGATGTAAGCAGTGATGTAATCTCTGATGGTGAGGCGCACTAATTGAAGAGCCTATTCACCCTTGCCTTTATTTGAATTCACACTTGTAATAATTTCACTAATTTGTCGTTGTGGCCTTTCCCACCAACTTCGACATGTTGAGCGCCTCTGTACATGTGTATCCTATGTATTTTAATCGGGCAAAACATAGAATTCCATTCCACATCTATGCCTTTTATTTTTTATGTATTGACAAAATATGACTCGACCTCTAAAGCCTTTAGAGGTCAAGTATTTAAAAAAAACTCGTCTATACTTGTTTTCTTATTCTATATTGTACACACTACTTGTACATAATCATTCACCATTCATTTTTGTTTTCTTACTTAATTCCTTTTCGGGATATATTAAATTTCTCATTAAAATAATTTAATAAAAAATCAATTTTCGTATACATGATGTAAAGGACAGTTTCCACAAACATTTAGAGCTTGTTCAGTAAACGAAACTGAACAACTT
Organism: Mythimna albipuncta; assembly: GCA_929112965.1. Lineage (NCBI taxonomy): Eukaryota > Metazoa > Arthropoda > Insecta > Lepidoptera > Noctuidae > Mythimna > Mythimna albipuncta. The sequence continues at coordinate 6,608,756 of OV815974.1, read as the reverse complement.
TCCTCAAGACCATATTTCCAGGAAACGAAAAAAAAAATCCGCCTTACATTTTAATAGGTATAAATACTCGTATATTTGGTCATCGCGCCTCCTGACCTTAGGCATAGACATAGCAGATTGCACTTTTCTACTACAAATTTTATCTAATGAGATTGATTTTCCTGATCTCTTCCCTAAACTACGCGGCTACGCTTTAATGTCTCCCAGAGATCAGTGCGATTTAATCCATCTATCTCCATTCCTTCATCATCTAACTACAGGCGAAACTCGTACAAGATGGACTGTTCTTTGTAGTGTCCTCTTTTGACCAAAAGTGCATAGTGCTGATTGTACTGGGATGTTAATTAAATATGTTCTTTATTTAACGTGCTTATTAGTGATCGTAAGTTTTCTATTACTGTTTCTGTTTCTACCCGTGAGAACCTATAATTGGCTCTATGTCTCTTATACTTTTGTTACAGCTGTTGGTTCTCCTATTATTACATAAATAAATAAAAACAGATTCCGGGAGCTCTGCTCTCGGATAAACTACCCGTACAGTAGGCACCATTGTACTTTGTAAAAGTTCACGATAAGTTGCGCCATTTGCCCGCCCTGAGAAATGGACAAGCTCTCCAGGACCATCAGCACTCATCATTCAACCCCACATATTGGTGCAGCTTACAGAATTGATATTTAAAATTACTTTTCTGTACTCATCACGCGCCACAAGTGTCGACGGCCATATTCACTCGACCTGATACACTTCTCATTGGAGAATATAGTTTTTGAGAAATCCATTTCACTATTCTCTTGCGAAACTCATTCTCGTCACTTTTTGTTCTTCTTTGAGGACATTTTTTTTTGCCGGTTTCCTGTGAGGCCCACGCTTTGCAAAGCACGATGAACTGTGCGCAATGACACGTTGTACTCCTCGGCGAACACTCTCGTCGGCTTGCAAGCATTTATCTGTCGGTAGGTGTCCACCATATATTGGAGGTTGTCCTCGGATATAAGATGCGGACGTGGTGCCCTCGGTCTGTCTTCTAACACACCCTCTGCTTCATAGCGTCTGATCCACAGCCGGACAGTGTTTCTCTGCACACAATAAATATCATATAATAAGGCGTTACTTCATTAAAAAAATAAGCAGACTAGTGACAAAGGCCCGATTGCAATAAACGATTAAAAAGTTCTACTAAGTCACTTTTTAAGCAGTCTGATTCAGATTTTTTTTTTGTAGTTGTAGTTAGTGAAGTATTTTTGATATATACATACAATAATGAATAAAACTATATTATTATATATAATACGTCATCATACATGTTTGTAAATAAAAAATAAATGAATTTTGTCTCAATATTTATCATGTCATTCGTCATTTGTCATTATCATACATCATGTCATTTGTCTGAGCAAGAATATGTAGTTTGTTTTTCAATATGTACGAACCGACCGACCGACTGGTGAGGGTTGCCCGCAAATAGTTCAAGTTAGTGTTCAGCTACCCTCGCTATTGTACTATCGCTTGCTTCCCATAGACTTCGTAATGATTAGAACGTTCAATTGAAACCATTTTTATTTCTGTATTTAAAAAAATCTGATGAACTAAACTACTAGACTGATAGAGAATGCTTAAGGCATTAAGTCCGCCTTTGTACTTTTATGTTGCATGAAGTTTTAAGAAATAAGTGTAGCCGACTGGCGACTTGAGGAGCGGTGGGGACGCGGGCGACCGGCGCGGGCTTCGCGTTAGCGCGTGCAACGCGGGATAAACTATGGAAGATATTCTCGCTACATAAGTAAATAAACTAAAACATGTTAAATGCAATAAACATGGCGTCAAGTGACCCTTGTTTCAGGAGTGGTTGGAAAGAAGCACCCTCGCCTTCCGATATTTCCCATCGAAAAAAAAAAAAAAAAACCCTCGCCTTCCACATGAAGCAGATCCTCGCTGGACCTGGTGAATTCGGAAAGTTCCTGCAACTCATTCGTGCGGAAGAAACGCCCGGCCACAGCGTCCTCCAAGCATTCCATACAATGGTGACAAAAGTTTATGATAAATTTTGTTGTTTTAAGTAAGTTACTACTTACGCTCATATGCAGCTGGTCAGCAATTTGGCTAATATTGAAGCCTTGTCCATGTAACGCAATTATTTGGCTTCGTTCATCGCGTACCAGATTTCTGGAAGACTGTAATATTAAAAAAAAAAATTGTATAGTATAGTGTCCCTTTGGTTTAGAAAGATATGCGAGCGTAATGTATTCATGAGAGGTCGACGATCTACCGGAAAAAAAAAGAGAAAAGGATAATGAATTCGGGCGCCATGGTGGACCGCCAATAGACAAACCGAACTAACCCAATTGGAAGAGAATGGACTTTTAATCTGCAGCAGTAGGCTCCTAAAATATAGGGGAAAAAACTATGAAGGAACTTTTGTCTCTTATTATCCTGCCTGTAACTTTATGACTAGGTTTAGTACTTAAGAGGCCGGCGACCGATGAATTTCCATACAAACGTGATGATATTCGGTTATAGACAATATTTATCTAGGTTCCTACGTCGGGAATATTAGAAATATTGTTATTTTTAATACAGGAAAAGCCAAATGGCATGTTTTGCCATTTACGCTGTAAAAAAGTGCGAAATGCAATTCGCTTAAATTCCTTTTTGGTTTTTTAAAAAAGAAAGACGTTGTAACCTAAATAAATATTGTCTATAACCGAATATTATCATAATATGTTGGAAATATGCCCCTACTGCAAATGAGCGTGGTATTACGTTTGTATGGAAATTCATCGGTCGCCGGCCTCTTAATTTTAAGAATAGATAAAAAGAAAGGCTCCACTCGGAGACTTCAGCCGAGACCTATCAAAATAAACACGAAATCCAAAAGGAATTCCCAAAAAAATCTTCTAGAAATAACTCCAAGAGAAAAACGCCAGACGGCGCTTCTCTTGAAAAAATCAGGTTTTAGGGCCAACCACAGCGCCAAAAGGTCACAATGTGAACGAAAATTACTAGTTTGAAAAATCATGGTGGAATCTTACGAAAAACAATCCTTCGCGGGTTTATAATTTATTAGGCCATTTTAGGGCACAAATTAGCGACGGTTATCGCAGGATTTAAGCGAGAACTTTTTTTAAGCGATCAGGCAGTAATGATCACCATAGTACACCCGCCATTTTGACTCTCACCTAGATTGCATGCCGTTTTTTAGCATTTAATGTGTTAAGTCTGATTTCGTCTTTATTTTGTGGAGCCTAAATTAGTATTTAAGTTAATTATAACTTACATAAAATTATAACTTACATTTTGATTAAGATTTTCTATAAACATAGAAGTTTCTTTAAACATAAGTATATTATTAAAGGGATCACAAAATGTTTTCAACTTACTTAAATCTTAATAATTTACCTGACACTAGTTTCATTTATGTAAATAAATTATTTTTAATGGCAGATGCATGAAGGCATCTAACATTAAATAATGCTTACAAGTAAACTATCCAATTTCATTCATTAGAGCCTAAGCAAACGCCCTTCACCCTCTCATTATATATTGCGTCTCTAATTATGGTATTTGAAAGGTTAAGGAGGAGTACTTTATAAAAAGGATTTCAATATTATCTAGATTGCATATTTTCTTTTTTTTTACTTGGAACTAAATGTTAATACTTACTTACATTATTATCTCCTTTTGTACATATAAATTAAATTTTAAAGTATTTTTTTTATTATTACATTTATGCATTATTAACCCAACCTTGAAAGACAATAGGTGCGCGAACCCAACCCATTAAACCCAAAATTGAAAGACAATAGGTGCGCGAACGCCGGCTTTCGGGGTTTAATGAATTAAACAGACCAAAAAATGTTTTCGATACATACCTTCATAATTTTCCTGACACTGGTTTCATTTAAATTATTTTTAATGGCAGATGCATGAAGGCTTCTGTCCACGTCCACACAGTTGTCTTCAAGTACATCTTCACTGTCACTGCTACTCTGACTGTTGCGACTGAAAAGGTATAGGTCATTGATTAAAATTGTTTCTATACTATAGTCTCATTATGGGTATACCCCACTTCAAAGAAAACTTTTTGAATAATCAGTTTATTTTGTAAATATCAGCAGTACAGAATTTTGTACACTCTAACACTGTAATTGTGTACACTAGCTTTTAATATAAAATCGTATTTTGTATTTACAGCAAAAGCAAGTAACTACGAATTCGAAGAAAGCATCATGTTCACATAAAATAGCCACATAGTAGGAACTCGTCCTCATGATGGCATAAATAATATGTGATATTATACGAAAACAAAGAATATTTTGGTAAAAGGCAAACAAAATCACACTAATGTTACTAAATACCTTTTTCGTTTCTTCCCACGATTTCTTTTGCTATTTACAGAAGTACTTTCCTTGCTAAAACTAACACTTTCGGCTGTCGTAGGTTTACTATCATCTTCGTTTTTATTCATGTTAATCAATACTATGGAATGCAATTATAATAATAAACCCTTCAACAGAATTTCGAAAAATTTAAAGAATTAGGGAACAAACAATAAATAACAAACAACTCCCATCTCGTCTCTGACATGTGACAGCAATGAGCAAATGTCAACTTTTTATTTGACTTTTACAGTTTGAGGTGGCTTTAGAAATTTAATCATATTGCCTAGTATTACTATAATAATGAAGGAATGATATTTATTTTAGGTCAATAATTAAACAAATTAAATATTAAAATACACTATACTACCTAGTGTTATATCATGAATATGTTTTAAGTTTTGTGACGATAAAATATTTCGTAGTGACCTTAGAATACGGATGAACATTCTTGTGTCTTGTAGATGTAGGTGTGTTATGTAGAATAGCAGATATGTATGACTCGATATGTAACAGATATGGCTGACTCGATGGACTCGATACACTCATACGAGTATATCGAGTCAGCCTTCTCGGCAAGCTTCGCAGCAAAGAATTTTGTTTTGGCTTCTGCGATATTGCCAACAAAAAAAGTAGGATAAAAGTTGTCAAAATCAAGCGAAGTCTTGAATATATGAAGAACTTTTACCAAGAAAAAAAAAACAATTTAATATTTATAATTATTTGCATTCTCTATAATATAATAATTATAAATATTAAATTGTTTTTTTTTTCGCAAATTTAGTACTTTTGTCTTTGCGAATTTAAGGTCAGGGTCAGGGACATGCGTACAATGGCAGCTAATGGGTCGCGCCTCTAAGCAATTACGTAATCGTTATCGTAAATATGTTTTTATCACATTAATCACAATTTTATTTACAATACAACTTTCACGCCACCACTTTACAGTATTGCGACAGTACCTTACGTTACATACTAGCACAATAAATCTGTGCAAACCTTTTCACTGGTCTTATTTTATTTGAGTTATTTGGGACAAATGAAGTCGTGTGAAAATAATGTTCTCTTATAGGCGTTGTGGCTTGAAGTGAGCTCAATGTGGACTTGAGATTTGCGACGGCACTGCGACGTAAATATGACAGAATACATAACACAATTAACCTACTCTGGCGGAGTGAGATAAACATACCTATGTTATGAAGCGCGTAATTAAACTCAGTTCGCTTTTAAATTCGGCGCGATAACAGCTAGTTACACATAGTAGTGTTTTATAATTGTTAGGTAAGTAAACTGTAACAAATTATTTATTAACAGATTTTCATATTTGGACTCTTAGCATAATTTGCACATTTTCGTTATGCAGGAACCAACAATATCAAAAATGCATGCCCAGCCAAATATAGCTGTAATTGGGGGAGGAGTGGTGGGCATAACAGTGGCTAAACTGTTCCAAGATCGGCTCACGAACGCAAAGGTAACAGTTCTCGCTGAGAAATATACAGAAGAAACCACCAGTCACATTGCTGCTGGTATCTTTAGACCAGGAACGAGTTTTAAAGGACCAACAAAGGAAATTACAAAGAAATGGCTTAAAAATTCGTGGCAGTTCTGGCAAGATATCCTCAAAACACCTGACGCTGAACAAATTGGTGTCATGGCCTTAGGAGCCTACATATTTTCAAAAGAGAACTACCATGTCACTAGAAATCATCTTATTGAAGATTTAGTGCCAATCTACCGTCCCGTCACTGATGAGGAATTAAAACTTGGTCCTGATGGCACAAAATTTGGATCCTTCTTTTCAACACTGAAGATAGAATGTGGGCGCTATTTGCCGTGGATGGGAAACCTATTAGTGGAAAGAGGCGGAGAATTGTTAAAAAGTAAAGTGGAAAATTTCGCGTCATTATCGAATTACGACTTAGTATTTAACTGTACCGGTTTGGGTGCAAAATATTTATGTAATGACTACGATATAGTGCCTATAAGAGGGCAAGTGATAAAAGTGAAGGCACCATGGGTGAAATATGCTTTTTACGGGGATATCGATACATATATTATCCCGGGGCTCAATGGGGTGGTTACATTGGGGGGTTGCAGAGGATATGATAGTTATAATATGAATTATTGCAAGTACGACGCAGCGTCCATATTGGAGCGCTGTTGTGAATTTCTCCCGAACTTGAAAAATGCGGAGGTCATCGCACATAAGGTTGGTCTGCGTCCTCACAGGACGCCGGTTCGAGTGGAACCAGAGCTGATAGATGGGGTAAAGGTCGTACATTGTTATGGACATGGCGGTTATGGAGTAATGACTGCCCCCGGCACGGCCATGGATGCAGTCGAAATGGGTCTCAATTTCTTACGAAGCAACATTAGAAATAAATTATAAACAAATTAAGAGTTAAAAAAAAAAATACAGCTAAGTATTCTAGGTGTTTGTATAAAAAGATATAAACTCATAACTTAAATTCACACATAAATACCTATTACAAGTATGAATCATTTATATCGACTTCGATAAAACATTTATTATACTACTTACCTATCTAGTTTTATTTAGTAGAGCTGCGCCCCTCGTCTTTTATTACTGATCCGCTCCCGTCACAGAATAAGTAATAGTACAATCCCGTGGGTTGTAACATGAACTTATAAAGCATAATTATAGTCTTCTTTGATAAATGGATTATCGAACATTAAAACAATTATTCAATTCGATTCAGAAGTTCCTAAGTTTTATTTGTCTAGCGACCTACATATATGTAATAATATATAATATAATATTCCACAACTATCACACAACGCCGTCTAGTCCCCAAGCTAAGCAGAGCTTGTGTTATGGGTACTAGACAACTGATAAACATACTTACTTAATATTTCTAAATACATACATATTATAGATAAATTACACCCAGATACAGAACAAATGAATATGCTCATCACACAAACATTTGTCCTGGGTGGGAATCGAACCCACGACCTTCGGCATAGAAGTCAGGGTCACTAACCACTAGACCAACAGGCCAGTCAAATATACACTTGATAAAGGCTTTATAGCTTCATGTCGTTATGACGACCATACATAATTGTATAATAAACATTCGATTAGGTAATCTTATCGTTTATATGGAGTCGCGGTGGCAACCGCATCAATCGTATGATCGCATGTAGAGTAACCTTGACTTTACTGAGTCTGAGTGAAATATTATGACTCACACACATCACAATTATACGTATTACAATTTTAAACTAATTGATCCACTTAAAATCCTCACGGCACCTAACATCAGTAACAACTTTTATAGCATAACCACAACCAAAACGATAGCCGAATAATTTTTGATCAATTACGTTTTAGTCAGTTTTAGATATTACCGTGGTAAAAGTATGACACACCCTCTCGGCCACAGAACAGAAGAATGTAGAATGATTCCTGTGTTCTGTGCTCTCGGCCACCACTAGAGAGTAGTGGTGGTGGTGGCTGAGTGGTAATGGCTCCGACTTACGAGTTGTAAGTCACGGGTTCAAACCCTGCCAGGCACATTACTTTGTATAATTTATTTTCTTACCACTGCTCTCAAAACGGTAAAGAAAACATCGTGAGACCCGCATGTCCTAGAACTAATTTGAAGACATGTGACATTTACCAACCCGCACTGGGCTCGTGGTGGATTACTGCCCATTCCCTCACCTAGAGAGGAAGCTTGAGTCCTAGCAGTGGATTGCCAGAGGGTGATGGCAATACGGATGGCGCGATTTCCCGCGAAGCGGCGAGCCTTTTTGCTGACCTATCACCGTGAGATCTGGAGGCAATAGCACGGTATGCGCGTGGAGATACATCGCCCCGGGGTGAAAGTCCGCTGCCGCGAAAGGTCACGCCATGGCGGACAGAGCTCCGGCGGGATCTTATGGTGAAATGGCGTCAGCGACTATCGCAACCCAGTGCTGGGTAAGCCGTAATTATGGCGGTAAGTCCCCACTTTGAGTCGTGGCTGGAAAGACCTCACGGCATACTTACTTTTCGCATGACGCAGATCCTCACCAGACATGGCAAGTTTGGTAGGTTCCTGTACCGGATTCGTGCGGAAGTGACGCCCGGGTGTCACCACTATGCGGAACGTCCGGAGGACACGGTGGAGCACACAGTCGAGGTGTACCCAGCTTGGACGGAGCATCGCCTTGCCTTCGTGCTCACCGTCCGACCGTCTGGTAACAGGACCGAGCCTAAGACGTCGATGGAGCGTATCATTTCACGCGCGCCTCAAGGAGTAGTCAGCAAATCGTAGGGGCCCAGCAGGGTCGAAGACTCGAAGCCTACTGGGGCCAAGGATCTGTTTCTGAAAGGAAGATTCGGCCATGGTACGAAAGGCAACAAAGGCACAGGAGTGTAAAAACACACTCGTCAGTAAAAGTCTGACACTATCTCCCATCTAAAAAAGAAAATTTAAAAAATTATACTATCAATTTTTATTTAAAAAAGTCAAAAGACAATCATTTTTGTTGATTATTTATTTACAATCTATACATGATATTGCTAAGTAAGGCATACATGGGTACGTCACAGCCGCAATTCAAGAAGACAAAACTTTTGCTCTCTCATTGAACTCTAAGAGGAGTTGTTTCATGTCGTCATATCCAGATATATCTTGTGCTTCTTTCAAAGGAAGCCACTTCAGATCCTGGTGCTCATCAGACAAGAGGACTTTTGTCTCTGGGTTCTTTAACTTCGCCAGCCAGTACACAACCACTTTTGGTTTACCTTTAACGTTATAGTTTAATACTTTTGAAACATCTTTGTAGACCTAAAACAAAAATAGTGTTTTTACACCACCTGCTCGATAATGTCGTTTTACACGTCATACAAACCTCACTTAAAGCAAGTCATTATATACCTAGGGAGATAATGCAGTATGGCCGATCCCTAGGGAATAATGAGATTTGAATTTGGAGCATCAAGAATCGTCAACATTGTGAATTAAAATGTAGGCGCATCGAACAAGTTGACTCGAAATTCAAACTGGCCAATAACAAAAAAAGAAAATAGAATAAAACCTGCTTACTGACGGGAGCATTATAGAAAATTAAAACAATAGAATCTTGGAGTAGTGAATTTTATTTGTTTGATGAACTTGTAAATACAATACTTGTATTTCTCTAATATATGATTTGGTCGACCAAATTGTTTTTTAATTATCTCACAGATGGTATAAAAAGTAGAGTATGCAACACGGGGATAAAGCTGTCTTTGTCTTTGGCGGCCTCGCAATGCTCGGAAGTTAATTTTATAAATCCCTCACTACCTATCTTTCGGGATTAAAATCAGCAACCTTCGTTTCTTTCGGAATTCAACATGCCGCCCGCGACTTTAAGACACTGCTTCATCCCCTAGTCACTACACATAAACTACAATTTTTTCCCTTGTTGTATCTGCAATCAGCATTAGCTATAAGCAGATGTATGTTATGAAAATTGGTGTGTCCAGTTAAGACATCTCAATCAACTATATTTCTTTACGTATATATGTATATACAAGGTCCCATCGGGAATCCGATGGATGCGAGACGGATGGAGACCTACATAATGTCCAACAGTGGACGTCTTTCGGAAGAAGTGATGATTATAATGATACAGGGTTATTTGTAAAACTCTAAAGTACCTTGCAGGACTATGACCTAAAACCTCAAAGGTTAGTTTTTGATAAATGTGTTTTGTAAAAAGTCATAGAACAAAAGTTGTGGTTTATGATGTTGGTAACATAGTCCTGAGAGGTTGCTAGTGTTTTACAAATAACCTTGTATAGCTTGCATTTTCGCTTTAGCCTTTTAAGTGACCTTTTGGTGTAATTTTGTGGTTCATCATGAACACAGAAGTACACCACTACCTATCTCGAAAAGAGCATTGTCAAGGAAAAAAAAACTCCGAACTGCACTGACAACCAAAAGCTACACCAAAAGGTTATAGCGAAATAGAGATACATGAATAATTTAGTATCTATGACATTGGAAAAAATAAATTTAGAGAGGGCCAAGATTGTGTGGATTATAAACTTGAAATCAATAAAAACCAACTATGTATTAATTGGTTAAGTATAACAAGCATTTGACCTCACCAAAAGAGCAGAGCCCAAATCCATAAGGCATAGAGGGTTAACAAAAATAAACAAAAAAAAAATCTTTGTTTGGAGATAACAGGTTGAGCGGAACAGAGAGTAGTCCCGCAAACCTTCTTGGAAAAGAGATCCTCTCTTTTTTTAGTTCTTATGTGGCGCCGTAGATGTAGCTATATTTGTTTTGTTTTACTGTTACCTAAACAGGGACAGCTGTAGTTGACCATGTGACGAGCTTCAAGGATATTTTTTAGACGTTAATGATAGCATTCATTAAACTGTGATCATAATAATAATATTTAAAATGTAATAATATATAATAAATAAATGGAATAATAACTTATAACACCAGAAAAATATATTTAAGCTGTTTGTCTATAAGCACCTTAAAAATAATCTTCATAAAAATCTTGATCCTCTAAGCTCTCATTTTTTGCCATGGTTAAATTGAGTAATCTATAACATAAATACTTTATGACTTACTTCTAAATCATCTTCAGATAACCCAGCTTCTTCCTTTGTCTCTCTTAAAGCTGTTACCCAATCTGATTCACCAGGATCAACATGACCTGCAGAAAAAAAATATACAAAGTGTAAGGGACAGCCCTTCACAAACTTTAAGGGCTTGCTCAGTAGACGAAATTAAACAACCTTCCACAAAAAACTTTTTTAGGAAACGAAAAAAAAATCGGCTCATCCATACAGACTGTTCTATCAAGTTTATAATTTTCTATGGTGAGGCGGATTTTATTTTTCGTTTTTTGAATTTTTTTTTGTGGAAGGTTGTTCAGTTTCGTTTATTAAGCAAGCCCTTAAAGTTTGTGGAGGGCTGGCCCTTACACCTTGTATATATCATGCTAATATTGAACGAAAAATATGAACAGATTTGGATGATTGTTTTCAGTAATGTTAAACAACTCAGGTATATTAAATTCTGTGTTTTTATCTGGGGAAGAGTTAATAGACTGCAGTTAGATACGAAATTTACCCTTTGGTGGAGTCCAATGATGTTCTCCGTAAGAGGTTTGCAACATCAAAAACTGGATTGCTTGATTCACATTCCTAAAGATAACGAGTCCAGCAGCACGCTTAGCAGGCATTATGAGGATAATCAGTAATTGTGGCTTATATAATAAGTATGGTTTTCAATTTTTCATTAACTAACTAAATTTAATAAATAATTAAATTGTTAAAGTTTATTTTCTCAGACACTTTTTTTTTCTCTCTTTGGCAACTGAGCCGGTATCGACTATTCTGCCAGGTGTCATGTGGCGACGCAGCGCCGTAAGGTGACTCGTCCAAATTTGACCTTTGATGTAAATCTAACGAAAATCACTCACACCAGGGCTACAGATTAATGTTGTTGTCATTTAGGAATTTGGATAAAAGTTGAACAACTTTAGGGGAGAAATTCGTCAATAAGTAATGAAAGTTAGTAGGGAGGGGTATTTTAATTTTGGAAAGCATTTGGTACAAGTCGAAGGAGTGGGAGTTTGAAGAACAAGAAAAGAAGATATGGTCCAATTTGCCATCACCGAGGCCGCACTCGCACAAAGAGCTTTTACGAACGTGAATTTTGTGAAGGAAAACTGGACTATATACAGCAGTGGCCGAGTCTCAATCTGCACCGTCCATTTAATAACACACACAAGACACTTAAAAATCCAAGGTTTCCGTTGGATGTCAAGCTGAATGCTGGCGTAGTACGCTCCCTCGAGCTTCGAGCTTACTTGCCACGCCGGTGACCACGAGTTATGTTACTTAAATTTGGTGTCCGAGCGTAGATCTTAGTTATGCAGCATGTAATGCTTTCGGTCTACAGGGTTGGGTGTAGCATATTTTGCCAGTGAATCGGCGCATTCACACTTATACCCGAGTGACTGGCAAGTGTAGAGTAAATTATGGTCCATAATAATTTTGCTATGAAGTTTTGATTTTAGTTGATTTTGGCCTAGAGCCTGGATGTTACTGCGAGAGTCTGAGAAAATGATTGAATTTTTAATATTTTGTGTTAATATAAAATTTTAGTTATTTATTTATCTTCCTTATAACTATCATTACAGGTAAATACCTAATGCGATAGTGCGGTCTTAAAATTAACCTTAATATAGTACAAAACTTGAAAACAAAAAATAATCTAGTACTTACCTACATCGATACTATCACAACACAATCGATAACAATACCTTACATAATAAATTCTATACATATAAAAAACACAATACTTAAAATATACAAATATATACCTATAGTCTACTCTAATCAACCCTACAACATAAATAAACCCTATAAAAATTGATAGCTTCTAGTATGCCAAAATGTCAATGCATTCCCCTGTAAATACAGAGGCCTCTGAAGAGCATTGGGATAAAAGGGCTAGTCTGGAGTTCTAGAAGTACGTTGACACACCTGTTCAACCAGTTGAGGATAATTTCGATGCGTCCGTGTAAAACAGGTTTCAACCTTGCCAGTATTTTTCAATAGCCCTATCGAAGTCGCCTTTTACGTCCTATGAGTTTTTGGAGATATCAAGTCCCAAAACGATTTTAAGCTTAAAATGAACCACCTCATAGGCGGAAGAAAAGAGAGGAAGAGTGGGATATTGACAAACAGGTGAAGGAAGGTGTTTAAGCCCTCTATACCTAATCATCAATGGAATGTTGTTATTGTTCCAATAGGAAGAAGCATTAACAGCTATAGAGATTTGCTCAAAAATGGGAATTAAAGGATGGGATGAAAGGGAGCTTTTGATAGGAAACGATGTGCTAAGTATTGTCTACGAAGGGCAAGGGGAGGGTCTGCACATTCAACTTAGAGAGCATTTATGGGGGAAGATGTCATGGCACCAATTACGATTCTTAGACATTTGGACTGGATAGAATCTAGTCTGCGCAGAGCTTCTTTGTTACATGGATCGATTAGATGGCTACAGTAATCTAATACGCTTCTGATTATCGCATTATAGACCACTTTTAAGGTATATGGGTACACCCCACCATTTTTTTTTCCATTTTTTCAGTGTTGTTAATGTGATCTACTCCCGATAGTTTGGAGTTCAGGGTAACACCCAGAAATCTAGCGCTCTCCTTTGCTGGGATAGCTTGGCCGTCAATATTGATGTCTACCTGATGTCCACCAGGCTCTAGGCCAAAATCAACAAAAATGAAAACTTCATAGCAAAATTATTATCGATATACTTAATGTACTCTACACTTGCCATGCCAAAAGTTTAAACGTTGAGATAGCTTGGGTTCCTAGTCACTCGGGTATAAGTGGCAATGAATGCGCCGATTCACTGGCAAAATATGCTACATCCATTGATATACATTATAATTCAATGGCTACATCCAACCCTGTATACCGAAGGCATTACATGCTGCATAGCTACGATCTACGCTCGGACACCAAATTTAAGTTGCGTAACTCGTGGTCAGCAGCGTGGCAAGTAAGCTCGAAGCTCAAAGGAGCGTACTTTTTTTTTAATGGTTTATTAAAAAAAAATACATTAATGTTCTGCCAAACTGCAGTACAGTTTGTCGGCTGTGCTCTCGTGGAAAATCTTCTTGATTATCTAATCCATATTTATAAAAATCAATGCCACTTTTCGTTGTAATTTTATAACTCAAGAACGGGCTCACCTATCCAAACAAAAATGTTTAGGCTTTGTTCGGACTATTTAGTAGATGGTTTATGTGAAGTTTGGTAGGGTAGAGTAGGATAGGGTACGGTAGATAGAGTAGGGTATAGTAGGGTGGAGTAGGGAAGAGCGGGAGCGAAGCCGCGCGGGCAAAAGCTAGTTACCGTATAATAATACTTGAAAATGATGATGATGTGAAAAGTAAATTTTTATAGGCACTCGCCCGCCAGGCTAGCACGAACAGCAGTCGCGTACAATTCAATTGTCCGACCGGCGCCAGCATTCAGCCTGACATCCAGCGGAAACCTTGTTTTTTTAAGTGTCCTAAGCTGTCTAAAAGAACGGTTTCATCCTTGTGCAGATTGAGAATCGGCAACTGCTGTAGTCCAGTTTTCCTTCACAAAATTCACGTTCGTGACAGCTCATTGTGCGAGTGCGGCCTCTATGATGGCAAATTGGACCATATCTTCTTTTCTTGTTCTTCGAACTCCCACTCCTTCGACTTATACCAAATGCTTTCCAAAATTATACGAATTTCTCCCCTAAAGCTGTTCAACTTTTATCCAAATTCCTAAATGATAATAACATTAATCTGTAGCCTGGTGCGAGTGATTTTCGTTAGATCTACGTCAAAGTGCAAAGTTCGACGACTCACCTTACGGCGTTGCGTCGCCACATGACACCTGGCAGAATAGTTGATACCGGGTCAGTTGCCAAAGAGAGAAAAAAAAAGAAGTGTCTCAGAAAACAAATTTTAAATGTACCTAGTTAGTTAATAAAAATTGAAAACCATACTTATTATATAAGCCACAATTACTGCTTATTGTCACAATCCCTGCTAAGGTTTCTGCTGGACTCGTTATCTTCAGGAATGTGAATCTAGCAATCCAGTTTTTGATGTTGCAAACTTCTTAGAGAGAAAATAATTGGACTCCACCAAAGGGTAAATTTCGTATCTAACTGCAGTCTATTAACTCTTCTCCAGATAAAAACACAACATTTAATATACCTGGGTGTTTAACATTACTGAAAACAATCATCCAAATCTGTTCACATCTTTCGTTTTTGCAATATGAGCATGATATCATACTTTTTTTGCAGGTCATGTTGATCCTGGTGAATCAGATTGGGTTACAGCTTTAAATGATTTAGAAGTAAGTCATAAAGTATTTATAGATCACTCAATTTAACCATGGCAAAAAGTGTGAGAGCTTCGAGGATCAAGATTATTACAAAGATTATTCTTAAGGTGCTTATTAAATTATATTTATTCCATTTATTTATTATATAGGTACATATTTATTACATTTTTAAACATTATTATTATGATCACAGTGTAATGACTGCTATCATTAACGTCTAAAAAACATCCTTGAAGCCCGTCACATGGTCAACTTCAACTGTCCCTGCTTAGATAACAATGCAATAAAATAAAACAAATTTACGCAGTACAGCGGTTTACTCTCGCTATTTTCCTTTACCGGTTCGTGTTTACATTTCAATGTTCATCATCATTTCAATCGAAAAACCTCCACTGTTGGTTAAAGGCCTCCTCCAGGTATCGCCACAATTAACGGTTCGTTATTCATTCACGCAAAAACGGCTATACGTATGAATTTAATGATAAATGTTGCAATAACATATACCTATAGCTTATAACCTATATTTTTTGCAAGTTTTATCACGTGAGCAAGTTCAACAAATAGGCTACTAATATTATAAAAGCGAAAGTTTGTGAAGATGGATGGAGGTACTCGTATTTATAGATGTGTTGCGCAAAAACTACTAGACGGATGAACTTAATCATAAACATTGCAATAATATGGCATATAAGCTATAACTTTGCAGTTTCATTAGGTGAGCAAGTTCAGCTAGTAGGAAAATTTTTATTACAGGGTTCACCCTGTAATAAAAATTTTCCTACTGCCGCTGGAAGAAGCAAGTCTAACATAGTTTCAAAATATCAAGATTAACAGTCGCACTATAATGACATCACAAATTCACAATGTTGCTCACATAACAAAAACGATATTTATCTACAGCAGCGTCCTCAAATCCCACGATGGTTTACTTTCCGCACAGACTATGTGCTATAATAATATTTCATGCTAGTTCATTATTTTGTTCGAAAAAAGCACACAAAAATGCGCTAATAATTTGCCGCGAGTGATTTTTTAAAAGAACATCGGTTTAGGTACTTACTTAAATTGTGAACATAATATTTACATAAATTGTTTAGACAATTTTTTAGATCATAGACATGGGAATAGTTATTCATTCAATTAATAAAAATTTTAAGATTGTTGTTTACATTTAGTTAACTTTACCTAAACATATGGAGTTTGTATAAATATTTTTTTATTACTTGTATCAAAGTAACTTAATGCAAAATGGCAAATAGACATTTTATCAAATTCGTTCAATATTGCGTAAGTCAGAAACCTTTAAAATCTGGGGTAAACTGTCAAGTAACAAAATATAGATGTACCCACTTACTGAAATGTGACGTCACCACTATAAACGCATTTCAGATCAAGATGCCTCACGGAGCAGTGCTGCGTAATCCAATGTATTTTGAATTTTCAAAATGAAATGTGTGTCTTTTTGCGTAGTTAATGAAGTTATATTTTGAGTTACTTTTTGCGCTGCGTCTCGGTGTGAACTGACCCTTATGTTCGGAGTATAATCTAGCAACGGTGAAAGACGCACGCGTGAGGCAACGTTGCTCACGCCCCAGCCGCTGCCGAGATTCCGATCCCGATATCCGGCCACCGTAAGCACGGGCTTGCGGACGGCGAGCAATGGGTAGCTCGCCGTCCGACCGTCTGGTGACCGACCGGACCTAAGACGTCGACGGCGCGTATCGTTTCATGCGCGCCTCAAGGAGTATTTAGCAAACCGTAGGGGTCCAAGGTCGAAGTACTGGGGCCAAGGATCTGTTTCTAAAAGGAATATTCAGCCCCGGTACGAAAGGCAATAAAGGAAAAGGAGCGGGTTTGTAATCAGTAAAAGTCTGACACCTAAAAAATAAAATGTTAAAAGTTATAAATTTTTTGTTAAAAAAAAAGTAAAAAGATTACTTTTGGTTAATTATTTATTACAATGTATACATAATATACATGTTGCGCCGACCCCAAGTAATATGGGATAAGGGCAGGAAGAAGAATCAATACATAATATTGCTAAGCAAGGCATATATGATTATTTCACAGCCATAATTCAAGAAGACAAAACTGTTGCTTTCTCATTGAACTCTAAGAGGAGTTGTTTCATTTCATCAAATCCAGATATATCTTGTGCTTCTTTCAAAGGAAGCCACTTCAGATCCTGGTGCTCATCAGACAAGAGGACCTTTGTCTCTGGGTTCTTTAACTTCGCCAGCCAGTACACAACCACTTTTGGTTTACCTTTAACGTTATAGTTTAATACTTTTGAAACATCTTTGTAGACCTAAAACAAAAATAGATTTTTTTCCCTTGTTGTATCTGCAATCAGCATTAGCTATAAGCAGATGTATGTTATGTTATGACAGTTGGAGTGTGCCTTCCAGTAAAGACATCTCTTAACCTTTTCTAAGCCGTAATTAGAGACACAATTAAAAAGTTATTGTGTCTCGCGTGGATCCACGTTCTGGACACACAAAGGGATATACAGATATATATATATATATATTAATAAATAAATGGAATAATTGTTTATAACACCAGAAATATATGTTTAAACTGTTTGTCTATAAGCACCTTAATTCATTTAACCCCAAGCAAACGCCGGCGTTCGCGCACCTATTGTCTTTATAATGTGTCTGAGATTTCCATGATTGAAGGGTTAAGAATAATCTTTACAAAAATCTTGATCCTCTAAGCTCTCACACTTTTTGCCATGGTTAAATTGAGTGATCTCTAACATAAATACTTTATGACTTACTTCTAAATCATCTTCAGATAGCCCAGCTTCTTCCTTTGTCTCTCTTAAAGCTGTTACCCAATCTGATTCACCAGGTTCAACACGACCTGCAAAAAGGTAAAATAAAATGTCATGCTAGTATTGAAAAAGCCAAAGATATGAACAAAGGATGATCGTTTTCAGTAATGTTAAACAACTCAGGTATATTAAATGTTGTTTTTATCTGTAGAGAAGAGTTAATAGACTGCAGTTAGATACGAAATTTACCCTTTGGTGGAGTCCAATGATGTTCTCCATCAGAACTTTGCAACATCAAAAACTGGATAGCTTGATTCACATTCATAAAGATAACAAGTCCAGCAGCACGCGTGGCAGGCATTATGACAATAAGCAGTAATTGTGGCCTATATAATAAGTATGGTTTTCAATTTTTCATTAACTAACTTCATTTAATAAATACCTAATTATCAAATTCACAGTGTTTGGTTTGTTTTCTGAACCTTTCTATTTTGACATTTTTACGCAGACCTGACAGCACGGATTACAGACTGACAGTGACAAATAAACAACTGTCAGAGTCTGAGATATCCGGTCAAAAAATTCATTTGTCAACACTATCAGAATTTCCGAAAATGATTATTTTCTTTTAATTTTTTTGTAATTATATTTTATTCATTTATTGCTTTTGACCACTGAAAATAATCTACATTCATATAATATCACAGATTTTAAGATTCACCCGTATTTTAATTTTTTTAATGTGTCAAGCCAAAGCCAAGCTGACATTGACATTTCGAAACCAAACGGCGCCGGTGAAAAAAAAATCAGAATTCAAACTGCAACGGCAAATAACAACATCATTATTTTCATTGAATGAAACGACAGTTACGAAATTGTTTGTTTATTAGTGTTTTCGTTGTTATCACAAGTGATTTATAACTAAAGAGTGGTGAAAATAATATAGTTAATCTACCATCCAAGTATCCATCGTACCATGTTACAAAAATGGAAACAAATTATTAGAAACTGGGTAAGCAGCAGATGTTTTTCAAATGTCGTTGGAGATTATTTTGTGGTTCGTTTACTTTAGGCTAAAGGTTTATTGTGTTCTTGTGTATTTTAGATAAACTGTTATTTCAATGAAAGCATCCAAGATGAGCGTTCCGTTAACATAGAGTCGTTGCTAAACATAATATCTCATTTACATGAGAATCTGAACTTAGACGAATCCAAGTCTTCTATATTAGAAGCGCATACAGTGGAGGAGTTCGTTTTGGAGAAATATCCAGAATTTAAATATGAAAATGAGACTATTGAGGCATCTAATGAGGACGAGATATACCTTGTGGCATCATTGCTACTGTTCTTTGTGTGCGTGAATTCTAAGGATGTAGACATAAAGAGTGCGATGTGCAGCAAGCTGAGTGGAGATGACCAAGAGACCATACTTAAGTTCACTAAGTGCCTGTTGGAGTGCTCTCCTATCACTTGCAGGGAGGTTCAGGCAGCTATTACAGGTAAGCCTCATTTATTATTAAAATTAAGGGTGCTTAAGTCTTGCAGGAATGTTTGAAAGAGTTACTGCAGCGCTGAAAGTCTATAGACAACTGAAATACATAACAGAGGTGTATTTTAGTCAGTAACAGTCTGATACACTCATTGTTTTAACCCAAGGCAGAATTTAATTCATGATTTCTCACCTCAAAAAAAGGGTGCTGAGCAAATCTCTCAAAAGGGTCAAGCAACTTGCTGTTCAATATTATTATTATTACATTGCCATGACAATTATCAAACGAAATGTGAGGGCCATTTTTTTTAAATAATGTTAATATTGCAACAGCTGTCTGCAACTAGCAGCTGTTTCAAAGGGGAGGGGCACATGTTCCACACAATAGGCATCAAAGGAAGTTGCTAATAAGTTTAGTCTGTTATTATTTGGTATTTCAACATCATGCTTTGTTATTATTATAAAATTTAACATCTTGTTGAATCAATTTAACTTTCTTCTTGTCATTTATTCAATAACAAGGAACTTGTATCTGAATTTTATTATTAATTAATTAAACAATTTCAATTAATTAACTATCAATAATTAAATTATAAATTCTAGGGACATTTATAATTACTCAACAGAATATACACAGCTATTCAACAGGAAATCCCTAAGCAGAGTTTGAAAAGTACATAGTAGTTTTTATATTTAAAGGTAACTTATTAGCCTTTCAAATACTATCAATTAGAGATACAATAGAAAAACAATGACAGCATTAACGCCAGTATACACTAAGGGTTTAAAGAATTAAATAAATAATCATTTTTATTTCACAGAGGCATGTGGTATAGAAATGGCTTCTGGACATGCAAAAGTGGCAGAGACACCCCCAGCACTGCGCTCCTTGCATGGGGAGGTGCGGAGACTGCAGGCCGCTCTGGATGCCGAGAGGTTTGACCGGAACTACCTGCAGGAAGAACTGGCTAGGACTAACTTGAGAATGGATAAATTGTGTATGTATGAGAATTAAAGGTTTACTTATTTCATTATTAATTATTAGAAGTCTGTAAAAGGGTTAACCCTTTGAACACCAAGTGTACAGTGTGTTTCACTTAAGAGGTTCCTTCGCCGTAATGTTGGCAATACGGAAAAACAGTGTTGCTATATTTTGAGCAATGAAATTACTTAAAATTTTAACTGATATTTAGTTACTTTTGACTTTTGTCTTATAAGTTTGTTTTTTTCTTTTTCTTTTGGAAACTGTAAAAACTATTTTTGAATAAAGTATATGACGCTGGGCACCGTTTCGACTGTCCTGCAGTTCTTTCAAATACTGAAAACGCCACGCCGCAATATTGTACTTCTTTATTAACAACTTCCTTTTAGACCAGTTTTTTTTTCGAAGGAACTTCTCGTGAAAGAGAAACATATTATAGCAGATGGGAAATATGCTCTCTATGCCAAACCTTTTATTTGTTTTAAAATACCTGCAAAATGCTAAGGAATTTATATTTCAAAATCAAGCATAATTTTGGTTCAAGTTAATAAAGTGATAATATAATTATATTTTTGTTCAATAATATTTTTATCTAGGTATTTTTTATATTTTATGAGATTATAAAATTATAATGTAGTAAATGTAACATCTGTTTGTCGCTAGTAAGCATTGTTTGGCATTCAAAAGGTTGTAGCAGTTTGGAATATCAATTTGCTCTAATAGTGACAAAGATTTACAGTACTTGCTTTAATAGTCCTTTGACAAGGTTTAATATATTAAAAAACCTTGTGATTTTGTACCAGACATGAATTTTAATAGGTAAGTTACAAAACTTATAACAGGAAATATTTAAGTACTTATACAGTTGAATAAGAACCATTCATTGGTCAATCAAAACTGTATTTACAAATTGTGATTTGTATATTCATGGCCTACCTTTGCTTGTCTTTGATTTGCTACAGTACAACAATGACCTGCTGTTGCTACTAGAGCTAAATATTGTTTCTATGTACAATAAAGAACAGAATTCATTAAGAGCTGGGTCACACAATGTTTAAATAATGTGTTGTGATACTTCCACATCCTAAGGATTGTAGCTGACTTGGTGCCACACAGGCTTGTGTCTGCTGACTTCAGTTAAGCATAGAGAGAGAAAGCTTTACATAACTTATTTCCGATCCCTTTCTCTTCACTCCAAAATGCCTCTAAAATGCCCATCAAATTTCACTCACTGGAGTCCCTCAACTCACTCTAAGGGCAGGGACACACCGGAATAGCAGCGGCTGGCAGTGACGTGGCGAGCAATTTTAGCGTGAAATAATTTTAAACTTTATCTACATACTTAAAAGACCAGTATCGCTTGAAAAGCTTGAAAAGGTCGCGAGGCAGCCCGCAGTGCTGCGAGTGGCCACTCGCTACGCGCGTCGTGTCGGTAGTTATAGCCTAGCCGGCTGTTGCCATTCCGGTGTGACTCGGCCCTAAGACTACAGATTACAATAGATCAAGAACATGCAAGGAGGTAAGGGGGCCCTATGTCCTATTTATGGGACCCAACAGGCTCATAAATTAAAATTACGTTCGTGTTTTATCTACAGCAAAAGACAAAGAACAATACAAGCTTGAGATAGTGAACCTCAAGGCGAAGATATCGATGTGTTGCGGGCAGGAGCACGACTCGCGCGGGGCGGAGGCCGAGGAGGAGTCGTCAGGCAAGCTGCAGCGACAGCTGCAGGACATGGAGGAACGTCTCGTCCGCACCCAGGAGATGCTGGATGACGTCAGTTACGACAGAGACACTTATAAGACCAAGGTATGAATCTGCTATGTTGGAGTAGGATCTCGGTCTAACTTAAATAGATGTAGGTGAAAGATGAAAACGTCGTCTCATAGGCGAGTCGAACTCGCTCACGGAAAGTTCCATACCATCGTAATTTTAATTTTATTATGGTAGTGAGAGATAGAAAAACACGTTTTTAGTAAATTACAACTGTCTACCTATTAAACATGATGAGGTTTATGAGGTACAGCTGCATTTACTGCCAGATGGCAGGTGGACAGATAGATGTCTGTCCTGTGCCACTGCTGCGTCAGCAAGAGTGGTAGTGATATAAAGAAGCATAAAAATTGTAAGACAAAAAAAATACGACTTTATAGCTTTTATGGAAGATTACTCTTTTTGCACGCCTTTTTCCCTAATGTTAGGAGTAACTACAGAAAACAAAATATGTTTCAAATTAACTGTTCTCTGCTCCATCCGTAAATTAATATATTTTTATTAGGATGCAGTACTTAAACAATACCTAACTTTTCCATTTGGAAGAGTAGCATCAGATCACGTCTGTCAGGTAACATACATAAATAAACATTGCTGAAATTAACTTGTTTGCCATAGCCATGAACTGTCGTTAAATGTTATTCTTTCTCTGTTAGGTTGAAGAGTTGCGACAGGAGCGTGACAAATGGTTGTCGCTGAGCCAGCAGGAGAGCGCACGCGCCGCGCAGCTGAGCGACGAGCTGGAGCTGGAGCGGCGCCAGCTGCTCGCGCTGCGCGACCTGCTCGCCGAGCTGCGCCAGCACAACCGCCGCAACGGGCTCGACTCCAGCCAGCTCGAGTGCGACGACCCCGACGCTAGTGTGCACTCCTTGCAACATAATTTGTGTATGTTACTTTATCATCTAGGGTACTTATTTTAGGTTTTGGGTGGTAGTAGTCATTCCTAAGGGTATTTTTTAAAGAAAAAGATAAAAAATATTTTTAAATAATAATAAAACTACTTCCTATACAGTTACTTTTACGTATTTTTCGTTGTAGCTGTGTGTAGCGAGGCTTGTGCTAATGTTGTGGAAGTTCAACTGTCTGAAGAAAAAGCTAAGGTCGACGCACTCAAACAGCAACTGGAAAGGATACAGGTAAGTCATTTATTTATTTTGTAGGGAGCAGCTCTACATCCTCAGATACGAAGTTTAGCTTTACATTAGCATTAACACCCTTACACCTGCTCCCTGAACTCACCGTTAAAATTTTTCTTGTAGGACGACATGAATGAAATGACTCAGAAATATGAAAACGACAAACACAACTTGGAAAGTGTATTGGCAGAACAAGAAAATGACATTTTTAATCTCAAACACCGCATCAATGAGGAAATTGAAGAGAAAAATAATTTGAAATCTTATTATGATGATGAGATCAGCAAATTAAATAATGAAATAAATGAACTTGAACAAAAGATTAAAGATAACAATGACCATTCCAGAATAATAATAGACCAGAAAATGCAAGAAATTAAAACACTGCAAGAAGAGAAGTTCTCTCTTCTACAAAGTCTCTCCAATGAGACTACCAAGTTGGAGAACATAATAGCAGGGCTCAAAGCTGAAATTGCTACAGAGAAACAAGCAAGGGTAAACATGAGAGATGGTTATGAAAACCAAATGATGAAGCTGAATGAAAAGGTACTGAATAGAAATAATGAATTAGTTGAACTACAAAATAATGTATTTGAAAAGGGTGAGATGATTGAAACTCTTCAAATGGACTTGAGAAATGAGAAAGAAATTTCAACTAAATATCATATTGATGTGTGCCAACTGCACGAACAGAAACTCGAAGTTGAGAACAAATTACAAAATAAAAAAGAAGAAATGACTGCAATGCAATTAAGCCTGGAGCAAAATATTGCATCTGTATTGAAAGAAATTGAACATTTCAAACTTTTAGTAGCTAATTTGCAGGATCATTGCAGGAGTTTGGAACAAAACAAAGCCCAGTTAGAGGTGGAGATAAACAGCCAAACCACTAGATTTGAAGAACTACTGAAAGAAGCAGAAAATTTAAAAAATTCTTACAGTGAGGAGTTGGAAAAACTTAAAATTGATTTAGATGAGAAAAACGCAATTATAAATACATTGCAGACACATTTACATGACGAAATACATTGTAAAATAGGTTACCAAGAGGAACTGCAGAAACTGCAGGCGAATAAACTATACATGTCGGAAGAATTAAACAAACTGACTGTCGAGTTCTCAAAACAGAAAATAGAGTTGACGGGCAAAGACAGGACCATTGAGTCTCTGGAAATGTGTCTGAAAGAGGCTAAAGATACAGCCGTAAAGTTGCAAGCAGATAATGACAAACTAAATCTAGAAATATTGAACCTGTCTAACGATATCGATCTTAAAAATAACAATATAGAATTACTCAACAATACTCTGAAAACAACTAAAAAGTCGTTGGAGGATGAACTTTCAGATAAGATTGCTACTGTTGAGTACAATAATCAAAAGCTAGCGAAAATCGCTACTAAGAATCAAGCCTTGCAAAGCAAAGTAGATTTAATGTCTGCAGAAAAGACAAAGTTAGACCTTGATCTAGTCGAAAAATCCAAACAGATAACACAGTTGCAGGCAGAATGTGAAAAAATGGCAAAAACTATTGAGGAAAACAAGAAAGGTATAAACATTTCTTTTTTCTTTTGATATTATTTAGATTTACTTGCAATGAATTGTAAATAAATCTAAATTTTAATAGTGTGATCATAAAAGTTTAATAATTTAATTTGTCAGTTAGAAGTGACGGTGTCTCTTAGCCTATCTAGTTTAGTTTAAAGTTATTTGTGTTGTTACAGCAATCCGAAGTTTGGATCAGAATATGACTAAAGAAAAACAAAAGTATGTAGCGCTTGAGAAATCTTTTGACTCGGAAATGACTAAGTTAATGGGAAAACTAAATGAGACTGAGAAGACTATAAAAGAACTAAGCAGTAGTTCTAAAAAAGCTATTAAAACCAAAGACCATCACATTCAAAAACTTAATAGTGAAGTTGAAGACCTCAAAAAAGCATTCAATATTGATAAAGAAAATTTGAGTTTAGTTCAAAAGGAGAAAGAGATGCTTACTCAAAAGTTGACTGAAGAAATATCATTCAAGAATAAAATTGAAAAAGAATATCAGAATCAGTGCTTGCTTCTGGAAAACATCACTTCCCAACTAAATGAAGAAATAGCTACCAAGAATAATGAAATAATTACATTAAAAATGGAACTTGAATTGGCCATGAAAACCATTGAAACAAAATGTAAAGGTCAGTATTATGTCGGTAAGTTAACAAATGTGACGGAAAAATTAATCTAATAGAACTAACAATAGCATTATTTTGTTTTAGAAGTCCGCACATTAGGAGAGAGATTGGCCAAGGAAGATCAACTAATCAGAGATTTGGCTCACCAGAAAACTGTCGAGACTAAAGATTTACAAAAGAAGATTAGTCATTTGCAATCATTAAATAGTGAGCTTGAACAAGAAGTCAAAAGAGAATACGATTGTAAGAAACAAGCAGTAGAAGCATTGCAAAAAGAAAATGAACAGTTACACTTTGCAATAGAAGAGGATAACAGTAGCCATGAAGTGTTACTCAAAGAAAAAGATTGTATTATTGACAGATTAGAAGGGCAACTGAAAGTGCACAAAGTACAGTTAGAATCCATCAGGAAAGATTACGAGAATATCACATTAACTTGGGAAATATACAAAGTGGATACTAAAGAAACTATTGAAGCTAAAGAAGAGCAAATAAATAAGTTGACTCAGGAAGTGGTCTTGTTACAGCAAACTCTTTCTGATGTTAAAAACGAAAGAGATGAACTGATTAAAAAACTTGAAATAATTACTCAAGAAATGAAAGATGCTGAGACAAAGAGTAGACAAGAAATAGAAAAACTCGTTGAGACAATAGTAGTCGAAAAAAAGAAAAGTGCTGTTATTTTAGAAGAAAATAAGGATTTACAAAACCAGCTGATGGAAGAAAAGGCAGATAGAGAAAATCTCCAAACAGAAAAAGAACAGCAAAGTGAAGCCATGAAAGTTCTTGTTGCTGATAAAAACGAGCTTCTAAACGAGAAGATTGAACTGACACAACACCTTGCAGAAGAAAAAACTGTTAAAAAGATTTTCGAAGAAGAACGAAATGCACTTGTGTCCGAAAACGCAACTCTTGAGGGAAAATTGTTGCAACAAGTGTCAATGACGGAAACTCTTCTCGAAGATAAAGAATGTCTCACACAACAGCTTGTAGAAGAGAAATCTGTGAGAGAACTAGCTGAGAAGGAAAAGGAGAATCTTTTATTTGAGAAACAACTTATAGAGCAGAAGTTAACAGAAGTTGAAAATGTTAAAAAAGAAATGAGTAAAGAAATAGACCAACTTGTAGAAAAGCATTCTTTACTGGACCAACAGTACACGAAGGAAAGAACCGCTATCGATATTTTAAAAGCAGAGCAAACATCAAATGAGATGCTTCTTAAAGAAAATGAGATTCAAATCGCGTATTTAAATACAGAAATCGAATCTCTGCAAAACGAGCTGTGTGACCAGAACACTGTTCGAGAAGCTCTCATAACTGACAAAGATTTGTTACTTTCTGAAAAAGAAGAACTTATAAAAACTTTAGGTGTTGAAAAATCAGCACATGATGAGAAGGAAACAGAAAAAGATCAAATGATCACGAAATTGTGTGAACTGAATGAAACTTACTCATCTAAAGCTAACAACATACAATCAGAACTTGATAAAGTGACACAGAACATGAATAGTTTACAAATGGATATTAAAAGTAAGTTATCTACACACTTAAAATATTAGTTACGGCGGTTAATTTAAAAACAATTTATTGATTATTAATTGTATGTTTTCAGAACAAGAAGAATTGAATAGCCAAATAACAACAACATTAAGCGTGGGTCTTAAAAACCTTCTGCAAAGACTTAAAGAGAAGACAACTTCCAATGAAGTATTACAAAAAATATTGCAATCTGACAATACAGATAGCCAAGCCATTGTCAAGTGTGGTATTTTGATAAACATTGCTAATACAATATTCACTGAAATGGAAATGAGGCATAACGTGGAGAAAGCACTTGAAAATAGTAATATGTCACTAGAAGAGCTAAGAAGTATTTTGAAGCAGAGAGATATGCAGTTGTTTGAGCTACAAACTGAGATCAAACGGCTTCAACAAATCGTCAATGAGAATAAGATTGGTTAGTAATGAATTTTGATTTATCCAAGTATTTAGCTACAATGATTCTGTAGTTAGGAAAAAACATGATAGTAGTCCCGAATATGTCCTTCCAATCTCTGCTCTTGCTTGTCTTTTATCAAACAGCTATGGTCAGCCACTCTTCTCTTTCAAGTATTTACCTGTTTATAATTCTTTGTGAACTTTGCAGCGCTAATACTTTCAGGGGAGCCTTGTGGGAACTGCAATGTTCTCAAACATTTGTATGTGCTCGTTTAATTAACCATCTCGACCCCGAGAACGTGGACCTTTCATCTGGATACTAAACATTCTTCGATTTTCTTTAATTTCAACATCTATCTACTCTTTCTAGCTTTTTCCCTGCCGGTAGTTAAAGTCAGCTTTGCAATGTCTTCTATTTTCCTAAAAATTATATCATTAATCTTCAATTATTTGTAGAATTAGCAAAACGAACTGAGACTTTCAACACGACGTTAGATAATAAAATAAGAGAAATGCATGTGATACAAGAAGAGAATGAATCTCTTACGAATGACCTGAACGATGTTAAACTACAGTTAGAGCTTAAAGTCCATTCTCTAAAGGAAAAATTGATTGACAACGAGAATTTGACGGATAAACTGAAAAACACCTACGAGTGCCAGATAGATAATTTGAATGTTATGATCACTAAGCTTACGAATTATTTGAAAGATAAAACTGCGGAGTTAGACACAGTGAGAAAGGAAAAAGAACGAGTGATGCAAACTCTTGAAGAGAAAAGTCAAGGTAATCATTGTTAATTACTTATTAATAATCATATGTTTCTTCTTAACTATCATTACTTGCTAATATTATAAATATATTAAATCAGCATAATTGATTTTAATTTCTCCTAAGCATTTGATCGCATCGGCAACAAGAAAATCTCGAAAAATTACTTGTCAGTATAGCTAGTTATTGAACACAACTTTAAATAATATAAGAAAAGTATTGAAAAAGCGTTCACAAAAAGCATTTAGTTTATTGGAGCATATTTATTATAATATCTTAGAGGGGAGTCCTTCAGGGTTCCATACTAGGCTGGTATTATTGAACCACAATCAAGTCACTTCAAAGTAATTTGATTGGTAGAAACTAGTTTTGATTAAGTAACTCGTCTTAAATGATTTCTATATTTTTAAATTTTCTTCAAATCATTTAAATATTTACTTTCTAATATCTTCTTTACGTTAATGTTAATTTACAGCGATAAAGGTGTTAGAAGAGGAGATCAAAAACGAAATACAAAACCAACAAAAATTGCTGAAAGATTTTGATTCGGAAAGACAAGTACTTAAAAACATGATCACTGTGACAGAATCTGTAATGGAAGACCAGAAAGTAACTCTGAACAACATTATATCAGAACATGTGCGAGCTAGTGAGATATTACAAAATGAGAATAAAACTATCTTGGAAGAGTTCGAGAGTGAAAGAAATGGTTTTGCAGCAAAACTGCAGGAAAAAGAAAATTCTTTGGAATCGTTATTTAAAGAAATGGCCGAGATAAGACTTGAAAAAGAAAAGTTCGAAATAGAAATAAAGGCGCAAAGAGAAGCATCCGTAAAAGAAATAAATTACTTAAAAGCAAAACTACAAGAAGAAGAAAAGTACGAAAAAGAATTAAAGGCGCAAAAAGAAGCGTACGTAAAAGATATACAAAACTTGGAACTAAAATTACAGGAAATAGGAAATTCCGCGGAGTCGCTATCGAAAGATATGGACGAGACAAGACTTGAAAAAGAAAAGTTCGAAAAAGAACTAAAGGCGCAAAAAGAAGCATCCGTGAAGGAATTAAATAACTTAGTAGTAAAAATACAGGAAAAAGAAAATTCCTTGGAAATGCTATTCAAAGAATTGGCCGAGACAAGACTTGAAAAAGAAAAGTTCGAAAAAGAACTAAACGCGCAAAAAGAAGCATCCGTGAAAGATTTAAATAACTTAGTAGTAAAAATACAGGAAAAAGAAAATTCCTTGGAAATGCTATTCAAAGAATTGGCCGAGACAAGACTTGAAAAAGAAAAGTTCGAAATAGAAATAAAGGCGCAAAAAGAAGCATCCGTAAAAGAAATAAATAACTTAGAAGTAAAATTACAGGAAAAAGAAAATTCCTTCGAGTCGCTATTTAAAGAAATGGCCGAGACAAGAATCGAAAAAGAAAGGTTTGAAAAAGAAATAAAGGCGCAAAAAGAAGCGTTCGTAAAAGAAATAAATAACTTAGAAGCAAAAATACAAGTTCAAGAATCTGCATTAGATTCAGTTCTTAACGAAATATATGGTAAAGGGACTAGACCTGAAAATGAGAATATAGCAGAAGTGGTCAGAAAACTGAAATCTGAACTGCAAACTAAAGTGGAAGAATTTAAGAAACTGCAAGACGAGAATAGCAATCTATCAACTATCATACAACAGAATAAAAATGGTAAATACATTATTTTGTGCTCTAGGACCCAGTGTTAGGGAATGCAAAAACCGCCAAAATTAAAAACGGTAAACGGTTTTAAAATTAGTTGTTTTGAAATTTATTTTTAATTGAAAATTTTTTTTTTTCCTTATAAATCCTGAATAATTATTTTTAATAATTATTTTGAAACTTATCTATTAAAAAATGTTGTATACCAAATATATAACAATTTTAATACACAAAATTATTAAATAAAATATAAACATGTTTTATCTTGGCTTAAATTATACAAGGTGTCGTTTTGAAGATGCAAAATATTTCAGGAGGTTGTTATACAACTCATAATTAATCATGTGAAAAAACGATACCTGGTCAATAATCAGTAATACTTGTTATTTTATTTTTTAATTATACTAAACTAATTCGATTGATCGATGGCAGCGGGGGCGTGGCTAGGGTGTGGCGTGCGGGATGATGATTGGATGATACATTATTTATGAAACTATCGTTGCGAGTTAGTGTGTGTGAAAACGCCCTTTATTTTTCCGTGTTTGTGTGTGTGAAAGAAAGCGCGGTTATAAGGCAGGTATCAGACTGGCTGCTTTTTAAGAAACGTAGTTCACACATACCGATTTTAATAAAAAAAAAACAAAAAAAAAAAAACCTACTCATTTTATTATTGATTCGGGTCGAGAATCACTAACATAATTACCTCCTGAAATATTTTGCATCTTCAAAACGACACCTTGTATTTTATCTTCGCTCAAACTGTGATATTTTTTCAGATATGATTTCAATGGAAAACCGAATCAAAGAGCTTGCCGCAACAGAAATGCAATTACGAACAGAGATTGACGTTTTGAAAAAAACTATACAAGAACTTACAGAATCAAATAAGGACTTAGAGTGTACACTCAAAGAAAAGACAAAAAATATTAAAGAAATGGAAGAAAAAGCCAATTTACTTCAGGAGCGAGTAAAAATGGTGGAAAAAGATAAAATAATTTTAGAAGAACAGAAAAATGCATTGATACTAGAAAATAAAGGAACCGAATCCAATGTTCACTTTTTGGAATCGAACATCACTACGTATGGTGAAGAAGTTGCTAAACTGAATATTGAAAATATCAACTTAGTGAAAACTGTTGAAAATAACAAAAGTGGTATGTGAAATGGACTTATTTGCTATCACATCACATAAATAGGTGTGAAAGTTTGTGTGTATATTTGTTACTTTTTTACGCTTGAATGGATTTCAGTGGTACACGGGTAGACCATCTCCTTAAATAGTATCCCAGGAGTATACACGATGAAAAAAGTATTCGTTAGTGCGTCGATGTCAAAGCCACCGTGTATATAATATTGGTTGACCTTAACGTAGGCGAAACCGAGGATACTTACTTTATCATTTTACTTTTCAGTTATAACGACCCTGGAACAACTCCTCAAAGACACACAGGAACAGAATAAAAAATCCTGTGAAGAACTGAACAATGAAAAGTTGAACCTCGTCAACAAATGCGCCATCCTACAGGAATATCACGACAAGGCTGAAGTAGAGCTCGAAAAACGACAGAAGGAGATTATATCTATAGAGAAAGAACTCAACACATTGAAGAGTAAGGTGGAGTTATGTGAGGAAGACTCGAAGGCCAAAGACGCGATCGTATCCAAGATCAGTAAGGAAAAAGATGCTATCATTGCTTCAATCAGCAAGGAGCTACTGGACGCAAAAGCTGCCAAGGAAAAGTACGAGAAAGAAATACAAGAAAAGATGGTTACTATACAAGAATTGAAACAGAATTTAGATGACATTAATAATGAGAGAGAAGCGTTACACATTCTGAGGAAAGAAAACGAAGAGCTCATCAAGGCTGTGGGACAGAGGGAGACATGTATGTACAACATTTATTTAAATATAACGAAAGCTGAGCGAGTTCAATTGCCTGTAAGTAGTTTGTACGCAACGCCAACTATTAGGGCGTATTCAGATGACACGCGCCGATCACGCACAGCACCTGCGCACGCGTTGTGCCCGCCTTAAACCCGCACACGCGCTGCGTCCGTCTCGCGTACGCCTCGCGCCCACTTATACTACTAGTAGCTGGACTCCTTCGTTCACAAGGCATTTAGCCCTAGCGCGGGCGCAAAACGTACGCGGGGAGGTTGCAGAGCGTGGGCAGGGCGAGCGCAGGGTTGGCGCGAGGCGGGCGCGGGGCGTGCGCTTGGCGTGCGCGTGTAGACCTCGTTAAATGCAATTTGAGATCTATTGATGATGATTATAAGACTCAAATTCTTATTTAATAAATTTCATTGCGAGCTGAACGCGGGTGGACGGACGAGTGCGCTGAGCGTGCGCGTGTCGTGTGAACGCGCCCTTACTTACAGGTCATTGAACTCGCTCAGCTGACGTTTTCTTAAAGAAATTAATTTCGTACATGCGTACATTAATACGAGTTTTGAAAAAAAAATATTTTATTTTTTAATTTTATCTTTACAAGGTCGATAGTGTTTCATGTACCGGATCGACCCTCCACGGGATATAAACGATTAAAATTTAACGGTGTATAATACAATCGGAACCCGCTCCCCCCCCCCCCTCTGTTCCCCTTTGTTACCCTTGTACGCCTTATGGCAAATTACATGGGCAGGCAATGTCCTGAAATAGGTCATAGCTTTAGCTCGGGAATATGTTCCCTTGGGATAATTTTCGAATTTCATGTATGCGAAGTCACTGGCAGAAGCTAGTAAAATATATTTTAAACGTGCATCTTTCGCAGTTGCAGCCGCACAAAGCCAAGAAAGGATATCGAGCCAAAAGCAGTCGAATCAAGCAGAGAAGGAGCTGCGCGGCCTCCAGCATCAGGTAGATAACACATCCTCAGATATGTCACACACATCCACGGAGAGCCTTAAGACCATCTCAGACTTAGAAAAGATCATCCTCGACAAGAACCGCACGATTACGACGCTGCAGAGCGACGTCACCTACATCAAGACCTTGCTGGCTGAGTCCGAGACCAAGCTACTCGACATCACCAAGGAGCTCGAGCTGAGCAAGGAGAACTGCCACCAACTGTCCACTCAGCTCAAGAAGATCGTGCACCAGAAGAACGAGGAGCTCGCCGACCTCAAGAGACAAGTGAGCAAGATGACCGTCACTGAGAACAGAGCCACGCAGATCATCAAAGTGTCCGCCAAGTACCAGGCGATCATTCTTAAGAGGATCGCTGAAATAAAGACGAACACTGTCCTCAAAGAGCTGACCAACTTCGGCAACTCGAACAACTACGATACAGAAGTGAAACGCAGCCTGAGCGCTGGAACTGTCACCATGGAGGACTTGGAGAACTTCCTAGAGACTACAGACAGACATCTGAGAAAGTGCTCAGAGAAACAATTAGCTCTACAAAAAGAGCGAGACAGACTAACGGAAGTGAATAGGATCCACGAGACGGAAATCCTAAGCTTAAAGAAGCTTCTGAGCGAGCAAACGCTTAGCTTCAAAGCGTTGAGCGCCGCGCGCGAGGCGTACCTGCAGAAGCTGAGTAGTGTGACTACGCTGCAGCGCACGGTACGGCGCGGCATCCTGCGTGTGGAGGGCTCGCTGGGCGCCGCTGCGCTGGCGGCGCTGGAGCGCGCGCACGCCGCCGCGCTGCAGGACGTGACCGAGGCGGCGCTGGCGCTGGAGCGCTGGCACGAGCGCGCCGTGCGCCGCGCGCTGGGCCCCGAGCGCCGGGAGGCTGCGGGCGACGCCGCGCTGGACGTGCAGCTGGACGAGCTGGCCGACAGCCTGGCGCGCCTGCTGCAGCGCGTGGAGGCGGCGGCGGCGGAGCGCGGCGCGGGAGACGCGCGCGACGCCGTGGCCGAGGTGCGCGCCGAGTATGAGGACAAACTCGACCGCATGAAGAGCAAAATGGTCAGTATCCTCCCCATACTGTTGTTGATATTGCTATACCAGCTGGTGTGGTGGTGCTACCTTCTCATGGATCACTGAGTGTGCCTGTGAAGTTAATATTTATTTACTTAATGTTGTTTTCAATAAATGTTTTAATGAATGCTTGAGTTTTATTTCTGAATTTTTTCGCTAGAGTGTTCATTAGAGCGTTGTTTTTAGTAGTTTGCTGAATCGCAAGGTAATATGTTTGTATATATTTATGTATGCATGGCTTGTTGCACTTGTTGAAATGGATGCATGCGGTCGTGAGGTGGGACCGAGTGGCGGCGCTGACTCGTGCGATCGTTTTCAGAAACAACTGTACACTGAGCAGATCGCAGTGTTCAAACAGAAGCAGCGTCAGGAGATGGCGTCGCTGGAGCGGGAGCTGGCCCAGGCGCGCGACAAGCTGGCGGAGTCGTCGCGCGCCTACGAGGAGCACATCCGCGGGCTCACGGCCGAGCTGTGGAGCGTGGGCGAGAAGTTCCTCATGAAGAAGGACGAGGCGGAGTGGCTGCGCCGCAAGCAGCGCTCCGGCAGCCTCATGTCGCTGCAGCACGTGCACTCCGTACGTACAGCACCAAGTTATTGTGGAGTCTCATTTTGTGAATTCATAGTAAAGTCTAATTTTATAGGCGGATCGAAAAACTAATTTTCTTTAAATGTTTCAAGCTGTCCTGGAGACCCGTACGGGGATAATTTGATGACGTATATTTTGGGATTTGGGACACACTAGAGGATAAAATGTCCCCCAACATGACGCCCAATGCTGTGGGATTGTCATGTTGGACAATTTGCTGCGTCACGTGAACGCATCGTAAAATATTGAGGGGGAAGTTGCGGGAGACTGGGTAACGCAGCAGCGTCATGTAATAGAGCGGTGAGCGTTACGCTGGGGGACATTTTGTCCCTTATTGTATCCAGCTTCATACTTGCTACCTACCATATTATGTACCGCTGAAATAAATTCGTATTATGTGTGCAGTCCGGTCTTGTGCCCTTCCAAGAGGAGCCGGCTCGTCCGTCCGACTCGCAGTCGCTGCGCTCTCTCCCAGTCAACAACCATGGGACCAGACGAGGTAAGACAAACCTAACTTAGTGGCATCTAATAGAAAATGAATCCCTAAGTCTAATCTTCTCGAAATATTTCTTCTCTATAGTAACTTTTCGTGTTAGTCTGTAACTCTGTTTTTTTTTTTGTTTTGATACGCATTTCCTCTTTATTTTTATTAATTTTTTCACTGATGTCTATGCAGTCTAAACATGTAATTTAGATTAATAGTTGCTAAGAAAAACGTCAGTAGATGCATCAACATGTTGCTTACTTGTTTTTTGAGAAATATCATATAAAATTCAATTAAATTTTACTTATCTTTGTTGGTTCGTCGTCAGAGGGTCGCACAATGCACATGTCTGATGAAGAAGGTGAGGTGTTCGATAACCGTTGGCTGAAAGAGCTGTCGGCCACGCCGCGTCGTGAATCTGTAGCCCAGGGGCCCCGCGAGTCCGGGGTACCTGGGCCCCGGGATTCTAGGCCCCCCGGCATGCGTCTGTCGGAGCTGCAGTGGCGCAACTCGTTATGCCCGCCACACCTTAAGAGTTCGTACCCCGCTGAGACGCAGTTCACGCCAGCCGTCGATGAGGAAGATATCAAGGTAGGCTATATATTAAACTACTAACTTGCCCGTAGCTTCGCCCGCATACTTAAAATATAGACTATGTCACTCAGGAATAAAGCAGCTTTCTATTCGGGAAAAAAAATTCGAAATTGGACCAATACTTTCAGAGATTACCTCCTACAAACAAAAAAAAAACACAATATTACTACAAGGGATAAATAGTATCTTAACCAGCGTTTCACTCAGTGCGTTACTAGTCCTATGTGTTGCCTGACAGCAACATTTTCCTGATACTGTGCTGATTAAAAATGTTGAATGTTGCAGTTTATCGGGCCTGCCGGGGTGAAGCAGCAGCGCAAGGAGGTCGGCATCACCGCCTACAAGAAGCCTGGTCCCCCCACACCCAGCAAACAGGCTGGGAGACTGTCCGCTACCGTGAGTTTTCAATTTCATTGCCACCTGTAGTTTCATGAAGTCCTTGTGGGTGCCGCATACTTATAGAGACCAAAAAAGTTCAATTATGAACCTATGCATTATCAGTATTATCAATGTATTGGATTGTATTTCGGGCTGGTGTCTGCAACTCTACAGGGGGACAGAGCGTCATTTGATTTACCCCAGCTTCTCAAGGAAGACCAGTAGCGCCTTGGTGTTACTATTTCACGGAGGGTACCTGAGTGTCCGAAGTACTTTGCCCTATATCCAGCGATCGCTAGGCAGCTGAAAAGAAGAGCTGCTGAGTCGCCCTTCGTATCAATGCATTATTGTTGATGTCCCCGTTGTCCAGGACTCGGAGCTGCGCGAGTCGCTGCGCGTGGAGACCGAGCCGCAGCCCTCGCGCAAGAACAGCACTCCGTCCCGGATCCGCGCGCTCTTCCGATCCAGCAAGAACGATACCGCCGAAGTGAGTATCCATCTTTTGAACCTCTTTCTGAAGTAAAGGTAAATGACTAGGATTTACCTTTACTTCAGAAATGGAGATCATTTTCGATTTCAGAGTTTTGAATTTTAATTTGATTTTTCAAAGACTATAGTGTAACAAAGAAAAAAAAATGATTGTAATTGGATTTGAACTTTTTAATGTTTAAAAAGAGTTGGTTTTTCAAATTTTTGATCTTGAAATTCAAATATAGATTACGCTAAGACTCGTTTGTGTCACGAAACACTTCATGCTAATTGGTTATTAGAAATTTTAGTGTGGAAAAATGCAGACTAAATAGTCTACAAAGGACAAAATATTGTTTCTGATGATGGGTTATTAGTTGTTAAACTAGTAATTTCTTGTTATTCCAGGGTACCCCACGAAGCAGAAGGCTGAGTAACATTTTTAGAAAGAAATAATTAGTTATTTTTACGAAATTTGATATGTCAACAGAGTTGTTAATAAATACATAAATTAATTTATTGCTTTTTAAATTCTTGTTTTATTCCACTAGTCGCACGCTCAGTTAAATCGATGAGGAGTTTTAGGATACAGAAGTACAAGAGTCAAAACGTAGTATTCATTTCATATTTTGTTTATTCATAGAAGTACACCACGAAAATCACTATAGCACCAAACATTACATACAAAATGTACAAAATTGTGCCAGTTTACTCATCACATTTATCGAGGGAGACATCTAGCTCATTAACACAATGCGTTAGATTTAACTTCTATCTTGTATTAAAAGTAATTTTCCAATAAAAAGAACATCTCTAGAAAACTTTTAAGTTATTTTAAGAAATGACATATATTCATATTTTATTTTGATAAGGCCGCGGTGTGGGCGCAGCGCTTGGCGAAGTGCGTCGGATGGTATATTCCATTCCCACAGATAGGTGTGGGAATATACCACTTGGCTGTGAAGTTTCAGGACCAAAAATTAATAAGACAAATTGGAATTTATTGGTCAATCACAGCACTATACCGAGCGCCACACGCGCCGCGCTCGCACTGTTCAAACTTTAGTGCCTATTCACACCGGAATGGCAGCGGCCGGCTAGGCTAAAACTACCGTCAAGACGGCCGGCCTCCGATACTGGTCTTTAGTTAAGTAGATACAGTTTAAAATTATTTCATACTGAAAGTGCTCGCCGCATTCGTTGCCATTCCCGTGTGACTCGGCCCTTAATCACGCACGGTGTGAACGAGCCAGTCGGGATTCGGGTTCATAATCAAATATCGAAATCTATTAAGACGATAAACTATACTTAAACTACACAATAAATAAAACCATAAATATGATCGTAATATACAAAATAATTAATTTATTTACAAAAAAATCTCATTAGGAAATTAAAATTATTTATGATGATTCAAAATTAAATTAGAAAAATAATGATTTAATGTGTAAATGTAAAATATTGTCGATTTCTGATTGGGTTGAACATTACATTGTATACACGGTAGACTGGTGCTCTGTGCTCTTACAGCGGAAAGACCACGACAAAAATATACTCGAATAGAATATAACACAAAAATTTAAAAGAATACATTGGTATTATCGTATTTCTACCTGATCACTTTAAAAAAAAACGGCACGGCGCCAAACCAAACCTTTTGAAATTTTCGATTCGAGTGCAAGCAAAAATTAATTTAGCGGTGGTCAGGCGAAAGTGACTGATAGTACATAAGTTTGTAATAAATTATATCGGTTAAGGTCAATTATTAATTGTCCATAAGTACAATATATGAATAATGCCGAGTTAATCAACTGCAATAACCAAATACCTACTGGAATTTATCATCTGTTCTGAATTATATCAGTATTAGGCCATCACCATCTAGGTGAGCCAAGCACAAGCCGAGCTTAAATTCGTGTGGACAGACTCTAGAGGAGCCAAGCACGAGCGACACTAATTTGAGCTCGGCTCAGGGCTGTCTTTGATCGAGTTCATTGCTTGTTTAGATGTGTCATTGACACTATAATTTCGTATCTTTAATGTTTTATATAGTGGTCTTATGTAGTTCATTTTGGTCGTTTCGGTTTTCAACATTAAGTAACTCGGTGTCCAACTTTTGCGATGGAACTCGATCACGATTGCGAAGCGATGCGGCGCGGATTAAATAATTGGTATAATTTTACAGTGTCCTACGTGATCAACCGCACGAATGTGCGGTGCGGTGATGAGGGAAGCGAAGCGGTCACAGTTGGATTGATATTTTCGCCCGCACTCTTGCGGTTACTTGTTTTATATAAATCACGTAGGATAAAGCCGCCACATCGCGTTGAATTCGCGTTAACCGCATCGGTTCGCTTCGCACCCGCAATCACGTTGTATGACCACGTGGGACGCCTCGTTAGCATTACCTACCTACTAAAACAAATAATCTCAAGGTATTATACAAATTAACGCACACAAATAACGCAAACATCCACATTCCAAAATTGGTATTCAATTTTTGAAGCAACAAGTAACTTATAATTATTAAACAATTCAGTACTTATTAGTTGTTAACATACAGCCTGTGCGCTTACGACATTTTATTGTTATTAAGGTGGGTTTACGCTAGAGGAGCTGAGCACGAACGAAGCACGAGCTGAGCATAAATTCGTGTAATGTGGACCGACTTACAAGCCTCAAACGAGCGCGCTTTGAACGCTTGGTTCGTGCACGACTTAGCTCCGTCGGTTTATTACCGAACACAAAGGGTTACGAAAAGATTTTTTTTTTTTGATTGAGGACAATGATCGTTGCACGTGCACACTCGCCACCGCGAGTGGAGCGGATCCGTAGCGTAGACCCACCTTTACAGCAAATTAATT
Organism: Mythimna albipuncta; assembly: GCA_929112965.1. NCBI lineage: Eukaryota > Metazoa > Arthropoda > Insecta > Lepidoptera > Noctuidae > Mythimna > Mythimna albipuncta. The sequence goes on along the minus strand of OV815974.1, from coordinate 6,569,474 downwards.
AACACAATAGCTGGAAGCTTAGCAAACCGGAAATGCAACACGTCAACGTTTTGTTAAGGTGCGAAACAACAACATGACAACGTGTAATGTTAAGATACTCTAGTAAACTAAAGCTGGTTCTCTATAGATACACTCATCAACACTATCTAGGGATTACTTATATTTATTTATAAAAAACGTTGCGATCTGAAAGCTGCGCGGTTTTCTCGTCTAACATACACCAATGACCCCGACTTACGGGTTGTGTAGCTCACGGGGACAAACCCAGCTGAGCGCCGACCGACATAGCTTGAAGAATCGCCAAACTTAAGTGGAACAATGCAAATAGCTAGCTATCTCTAGATTGTGTTGATGTGTACCATAATAATGTGCCCAAATATTACTCCCGATTCAGAATCTGTCTAATTCTGGATTTCCATTCAAAATTTAAACAGGGTTTAACATGTTCTTAACTCCATTCTCAATTCAGACACCATCTCATAGTAAAAGTTATGTAACGTGTTTATGTGAGCCCAACATATTTTAGATTGATCATACTAACAGCAAAATAATGTGAATTTAATCATTTTCTCTTAAAAACATTAAATCAATAAACTGTCTGTGCGTTAACTTCATTTTTATGTGGTTATGATTAGAACCAGCATGATGATCTTTACAATACAAAGTATAAATAATTTTTCTGGTTTTTACATTACACTTAAGGGCAGCTGACACAGCTGCGACACTTAGACCAAACAAACATTTAAAACTTATCCGTACATAATTTCAGTTAGTAACTTCAATAGTCAATCTTAAGGTTTAAAGACAAATCTCTAAATTTTTATTAAAACAACAATTAATTACAGAAACAAAGCAACTTCTATAGATTCGATATTATTAAAAGAGAAAGCTCAACACGTTATAAAATGCGTTTCAATTTAAATGAGTGATTCTATAGGTATCACGAGCACTTTTTCCTATTTTCGCCTTAATGAATACATTTTAATAAGTTATAGTCTCTTATCACATACATCATCAGCCTAGCTATGTAACACGTTTTATTATGTAACTACTTATACACAGTACGAACATGGTGTCGAGCTGGGGCTCGGCGCGGTGAACACAACAATCGTATCGGCACGTATCCGGCGCGGGTACGCGAGCTAACTAATCAAAACGATAACAGAAAGCGCTGTACAATTACTAGCTACTGGCGTGCTGTACACACGGCCTACAGGCAGGCGTGCGGGTTGGGGCTGCACCAGAAGGCGCGCGCGCTGCGTGTCCAGCCGCAGGTACACGTCGGCGCCCTACAGGCAAACGTGCGGGTTGTGGCTGCACCAGCAGGCGCGCGCGCTGCGTGTCCAGCCGCAGGTACACGTCGGCGCCCTACAGGCAAACGTGCGGGTTGTGGCTGCACCAGCAGGCGCGCGCGCTGCGTGTCCAGCCGCAGGTACACGTCGGCGCCCTACAGGCAGACGTGCGTGTTGTGGCTGCACCAGCAGGCGCGCGCGCTGCGTGTCCAGCCGCAGGTACACGTCGGCGCCCTACAGGCAGACGTGCGGGTTGTGGCTGCACCAGCAGGCGCGCGCGCTGCGTGTCCAGCCGCAGGTACACGTCGGCGCCCTACAGGCAAACGTGCGGGTTGTGGCTGCACCAGCAGGCGCGCGCGCTGCGTGTCCAGCCGCAGGTACACGTCGGCGCCCTACAGGCAGACGTGCGTGTTGTGGCTGCACCAGCAGGCGCGCGCGCTGCGTGTCCAGCCGCAGGTACACGTCGGCGCCCTACAGGCAGACGTGCGGGTTGTGGCTGCACCAGCAGGCGCGCGCGCTGAGTGTCCAGCCGCAGGTACACGTCGGCGCCCTACAGGCAGACGTGCGTGTTGTGGCTGCACCAGCAGGCGCGCGCGCTGCGTGTCCAGCCGCAGGTACACGTCGGCGCCCTACAGGCAGACGTGCGTGTTGTGGCTGCACCAGCAGGCGCGCGCGCTGCGTGTCCAGCCGCAGGTACACGTCGGCGCCCTACAGGCAGGCGTGCGGGTTGTGGCTGCACCAGCGCGGCCACAGCGGCGCCGCGCGCACCCCCCGCGCCAGCAGGCGCGCGCGCTGCGTGTCCAGGCGCAGGTACACGTCGGCGCCGGCGCCCTCCGCGCGGTCCGCCCACAGGCGCTCCGCAAGCGCGGCTGCGCGCGGCCACACGCGCGCGTCCAGCCCTCCCGCGGCCAGCTGCTCCGTCCACTGGCACGCTGCGCCGCCCTCTACGCGCCACGCCGCCTGCCCCGCTGCGCCCGGCCCGCTCGCCTCCTCCGTCCACGGCCGGTGCTCGTACATCTGCTGCCACGAGCGGTAGGGCCCGCAGTGCCCGTCCGAGCTGTCGCGCCACGACCCAAAGCCGCAGTCCAGGTACCAGGCGTCCACGTGTGACAGCACGGATCGGAAGCCGGCGTCCAGCACGGCGCGCGACTCGGGCCAGCGCGACGAGCCCCACACCTGCACGCCCACGTGCGCTGCGTCCAGCCGCTCCAGGTACGGCGAGCGCGTGAGGCGCGACGACCACAGCAGCACCAGCTCGGGCGTGCGCCCCCCGTTGGCTCGCTCTAACGACTGCATTGCGCGTCGCGTAAACTCCAGCCACAGTTCCATCGGGTCGGTGTCATTGAAGTGTTGCGCCCAGCAGCGTTCAGACACTTCGTCGCCCCCCAGGTGGAACAAGTCGTCCACTTCAGTCAGCTGAATGATCTCTGCATAGATGCGCTCGAGCAGGTCGTATACGTGCGGGTTCCGCGGGTTAAGCTGTCCGCAGGGCGGCTCACCGCAATAGGCGGCCCAGGGCTCCAGCTCCACGCAGTGCGCCAGCGCGCCCAAGCCGGCCTGCGGGCCCCAGCCCCAGGCGCGGCCCACGTGCGCGGGCGCGTCCACCTCCAGCAGCACGCGCACGCCGCGCAGGCGCGCGTGGCGCACGATGGCGCGCACGTCGTCCGGCGAGTACACGGCGCCGGGCCCGTATGCGCCGTGCTGCGCCAGCTGCGGTGCGCTGTCCAGGCGCAGCGGGAACGACTGCGAGTCGCTCACGTGCCAGTGAAACGTGTTCATTTTGCAGGCGGCCATCGCGTCTATTGTTCGTAATATTTCACCGGTTGGAAAGAAGTTGCGCGCAGTGTCGAGTAGGAGGCCGCGGTAAGAGAAGCGTGGCGCGTCCACCACGGTAGCTGCCTCTAATATGAGCAAAGAGCCGGCGTATGGGTCCATCCAGACAATCTGCGACAGAGTTTCGAAGCCGTGGCGGGCGCCGCAGAAGGAGTGCGCGGTGATGTCGGCCACCAAGGAGCTGCGCGAGGGCCGCAGCGTGAGCTTGTAGCTCTCGTCAGTGTCGAGGCGCATGCGCGGGTCGGCGCTGCCGTTGACGGACACGCGCACCAGCACGTCGCACGGGGAGCCGTAGTCGGCGGAGCGGCGCTCTGGCTCAGCGGTGCGTTCCAGCTGGCGCATGTCCTCCTTCATGAGCTCAAAAGCTTCCGCGAGGTGGTCGGAGACGTCACGCGAGGGCGAGGCTAGTACCTGCAGTGTGAAGCCGGCAGCGCGCACGGGCTGCACGGCCGTGGCGAGGCTCACGGGCCCGGTGGGCTGCGGCCACAGCTGCGTGGAGTCGCACAGCATGTTGCACGTCGCCAGCGACTGCAGAGTCGACGTCTCCGAGGCCAGTAAGCGCTCGCAGCGCAGGTTGCGGCACACCCAGCTCCATTGCGGTTCCACACCCCTGTAAAAGATGGAAGGATAGTAAATGACAATGTTTTACTTGCTTAGAAGTCTCTACTTCTAAGTTTTTCTTTTTTATTGACATAAAAACAAAAATTATACAGTGGACAGTAAGTCAGTGGAAACACTTTCAATTAAAGCTGCCTAGCCTACTAGTACGGCGTTTTAAAATTTAATCTCGGAAACGTAAATGCGTCTGCTGAGTATGGGATCCAGGGTTCGATTCTCAGGTCGCACCAAGTGTTGTTGGCAATAGGTTTACATTAAGAATGTCTCAGTAGCAGTATGGACTTGGGCAAAATATCATCTGTTTCGATGATGAAGTCTCCGTTGGGATTGGATGCTGCGAGTGAAATTCGGGCAGGAGGACTAGGTATTAGGGCAGAACGAAAAAATAATTTATTCTGAATTTGGTTTTTCCTGTATCATTATTATAGTTATTTGATTTTCCAATGAGGATCTAGTGCAGACATACAGAAACATGCAGAGTGATAACGATGTGTATGCATAAGAGAACTTGTAAAATGCCTGTATGATCTCTTCAAAGCGTTTGATTGTGTAGACCATAACAAGTTTTTACGTCAATTAAATCATTACGGTCTGAAAACTGAAGCTGTGAACATAATTGATATATATTTGCAAAATAGGAACCGATGTGTAGACCACAATGGTGCGAAGTTTTCAGGCTACCACGTTAATTAGGTGTACCTCAGGGCTCAATACTAGGTCCATTCTTATTTCTGGAGTAATATATACCAGTACTGCGTAGCTGTACTGTTTGAAGATGATACTTGTCTTACCTATTAAAGTAGGAACGAATAGATAAAGGATGCTGACCCTAAATGAATATGAATTAGCTTATGGCAAATATCATGTGGTGACGTTGGACTGCTGGTGTCAGTACAGCAGTGCACTACGAGTATAGAACAAGATGATAATGTGTAGTACATACGTATAAAGCGCGTGCAGCGGGCGGCGCGCGGCGTCGTCGGACTGCTGGCGCCAGTACAGCAGCGCGGCCGCCGTGCATGCCGCCGCTGCTAGCAGCAGCAGTGCACGACGCATGCGCGCCACGCGCGACAGATGCGCCGACGCAGAGCGCCCCACGCCCTCGCCCCACCATTTCATCGCGATGCCTAGCTGTGCACCTAAAATATACATAAATAAATTTTAAAACATGAAAATAAAAAAATAAATAATTTAATTACAGCTAAAACCACTCGGGCTAGAAGTATGACATTTAAGAAAAACCTAATTATAACGAAGTAGAAACTGCAATAGGAGGTGATAAAGTTTGTATGGAAGTTCGTTATTTTATTACCATGAGAAATTAATGTGAACTATAATTATTTGCCACATTGGTCTACTATACGCAAGTGCTTGTGCTGAACATGAGATCTTCAGTTTTATTTTCGGGTTGGGCTTGATGTTATTCAATTTTTCCATTGAGAATATCTCAATAGCATATCGAGTCTGGATTTACGCTCATAGGACTTAAACATAACTGATGAAATGTGGGGGAAATGCCTGAACAGTACGTTTAGGCATCTGCCTTAGCTTTTGAGGAATATCTTTATGAAAATCGTTTTCAAGTCTTTAGTATATATGTATATATCTACAAAGTCATAGTTTATCAAAATTAGACAGAATCTTGTGACATAATGATATTAAATGACGAAAAGTTTTGTTTGTTTGATTGGTTGAACGCGCTAATGTCAGGAACTTACTGCACCTCTAGCCAAGTTGATAATCTGCAATCGTTAACGCTAGTCGAAAAGTAATCAAATGTATGGGAATGACATCATCTCATTGTTAATTCACGTGGTCGAAACAAACTAATATAAATAAATTCGTAGCGAAATTCACATCGTTCAAAATGATAGAATGAATTTCTACAACGTTTAACGCATATAGCGTTTGATAAACAAACTCTACAGGAGAACGAGCGGCCGACTCAGGCGCATTAACATGTCTACCCACTTATCGTTTTCTACAATTGCTGACACCGAAGCGTTACCGATTGGAGAACGACACGATACGGTTGTTACTTGGCTAGGGGGGCTGGTTCGAATTGAAAAATTATTTTAGTGATGAATAGTTCATTTATCGAGGAAAAAGAAATATCCTACGACCAATGGGAGCGGAGCGTTAACCAAAGACGCGGGCGAAACCGCGGAGGACGGCTAGTATGAGGCATTATCAGTGACGATGAGCTCATTAAACATAAAAAGTGTTAACAAAACCGTCAGACCAACTAGGTAGGTACCCTGCAACCTGGACCGTATCCTTTGTCAGTATAATTTTATTATCCAAAACATTTTGTAGTAACATTGTCGGTACCTATTCCACTTTGGTTTCAATCTTAGATAACGGAACCTTTTTAAATTCCTGCTAAAAAGCGGCAAGGGATTAACCGAGATCCCTTCCGTTCTATTAAAATTTGTCTGTTATTGATAAGTTACCCAGAAATTTTTCCATCAAAAAGATCTTCGGATTAAGTCCGGGACCACACAAACACCTCGTCTATAAGAACCTACGTAGTGAACGTTCGTATGTTAGTGCTCAGAACGTTTTCCTAAACGCCTATACAAGGTCAATATCGTCATCACAACAAGCAGGAAAAACGGCAAACTATTACAAATTAGTATAGGTACTACTGCCTGCTCGTATTCAGATTAACACAAATGGCACTTTTCTCCCAAAAAACACAATAGAATACACATAAATCTGTGTCTATCTTTACTCTTCACGTTTTAACGATTGAATAAACTCGGATTACATGGTACACACGGTACACCATATCTTGGAATAGGACTATGTTCCTTCTTCCTTTGGGGCCGAAAGGTTCTTATGACAGCCCCCGCTCTTGGGCGGAGCGGGAGATAGTGTCAGACTTTTACTGAATAAAAGACCCACCCCTTCTAGCCTTCATACCGGGGCTCGAGCTGTCTTTCGAAACTAACCCTGGCCCCAGTAGGCTTCGACCCAGCTGGGTCCCTGCTGTTGCTGACAACTCCTTGAGGTGCGCGGGAACAGTGCGCGCCTTCGACGACTTGGGCCCGGTCCGGACAGTTACCGGACGGCCGGACAGCGAGCTACCCATTGCTGACTGACCGCAAGTCCGCGCCTACGGTGGCCAGAAAGGGCCGAAAGGTTCTGGAATGACGACCGCGTCTTCCAACGCAGCGTTGGAAGGCCTCCTACAAGGTGGACCAATGACCTAGTGAGGATTGTGGGAATCCGATGGATGCGAGACGCACAGGACCGTTCATTGTGGCGACATTTGGGGGAGGCCTATATCCAACAGTGGACGTACGTCGGTTGAAATGATGATTATGACTATGTTCCTTTGGGATAATTTTTGCCTTGCACAAAGAATGCCGTTGATAGAAGCGCGGTAATAAAAACTAGGATTTCCCATTCAACACTTGTCTGTATTAAACGCTGCAAGTTTAAAGCATCTCTCTTTAATCCATACGGAAGAATAACAATAGCAGCCGTAAAGCTAGTTGATGCAGTTAAAACCATCCTCTACGGCATCGGCACTCGTTTTACGAGACAGCAAGCAGTGGCGTAGCTAGCTCGGGAGGGGCCCTGTATCAATATTTTTGAATGCTTTTTTTGAGACTGGATAACTGGATATGTTGACAACTTCTAATTGAAAATAGAATAGAATAACATTTATTGGGCGCAGGCAATACAATATGAGTATAAAACCACATAAAGTAATAATAATAAAAAAATCGTTTAATATAGTATTCGCTCATTTAATATAGTTTTCTGGCTGGTCCAGAATACTGCATTAAACGAGCTCATATCCGTTCTTATTAAAACTTGTCTGTTACTGTAATGTAAGTTCCGAAAGCTTTTTCGTCAAAAATAATGTTAGAATACGTAGTGTCAGAGCGATAGTCTAGGATTTTATTTAGAAATTTTTCCTATACGAGTATAAGATCAATATAGTCATACAGTAATCTGGACTAGGGTAGGTTAATTTTAAATAGTGATCTTATGTAGAAAATTCTAGAACGAGCGGAGCGAGCTATTATATTGAAAGATTATAGTCATTAGGAACTAATTAACAACAGGACTTAAAAGGCGTATGAAAATTTGATTGATATGTCATGAAGAGAATTTAAGATTGTGGATAAATAACATTTTACGGATTATTGCACACTTTGGGGTCCTTGTAGCACGGGGGGCCCATATCATTGATAAGGTTAAAGCTGGTAGCTACGCCCCTGACAGCAAGGTAAGGTGTCTATTTCGAAAGCGAGCGAGTTAAAAGGCGCCAGACGTTAGACGTTAGCTTTTAGGTCACTTCACTCTGGGGGCGTAAACGGGGCTTCTTGTTTCTGCTGTTGTTTGTTCGACGTTGATTAGTTGAAGACGTTCGTATTGTGGACGACGTGAGTCTTAATATCGAAGATGTTGAATCGGTTTTGCATATGTACACTGTGGAATTAGTGTGGAATTTTGGATTTGCAAATTTCGATTGAAATATGCTAACAACCCAATTTCTTTATTTTACACAAAAACAATGGTTTAATTGTCTGTATACTGTTCATATACAAAGGCGAGCTAAACTCACCAATGAGTTATCTCCCAGCAAACCTTTTAATTTTAGAGAGAGAATATTTTTGAGGGTAGGTTACAGTGCACAATCGTTCACAATTCTCCCTTTAGAGGTGATCCGAAAATCCCGACATCAATTTCTTTTTTGTTAGTTTGCTATTCTGCCGTCCTTTATCTAAAAAGCAGCTAAGTGCTTTGTTTTCTAAGTAACTTAGCTGCTTTTTAGTTAGAGGACGGCAGTATTACAGACCTTGCTCATGCTAATCTCTATATCGTGTGGCTTCACATTTGACTTAGGTTTAATGATTTCATCTACTTAAACCAGATATAGAACAACGTAGTGTTTAGTCCCTCTGGAATTCAATTTACTCCCTGTCTCTATTCAAGCTGCTTCAGAAATAGCTGACCTGATACCGCAGCTGGTCCATTCTTAACTGGTCTATATAAAATAAGATATAAACTTTATCCAAAAGTCATTTCGGTGACTATAAAAATTAGGATTTAAAAATCTGTTAGCACATTTTATGGTCATTGATATGAAAGTAGGTACAGTGCTCTACAATAATGACTAGACTTAGGTATCTATATTTTCTTAACCGATTTTTAATCTGCCTCTAATTTGTAAATCTGACTTATGAGTTAGTACGAGTATTAATAATTGCTGTGTGCATTGTGTGTAAACATTCTGTGCTTCATAATTTATTAATTATGATAACCTACAATACAGGTTCTTATAGAAACCTAATTTAGGCACCAGTCTCTTAGTTATAACCGCGGTGCGTAAATTGAAAAAAATAATCTTTTAATTGTTGAATTAGGGGATTGGAAGAAATTTAAACCCTATAAAGATTATAAATAATTCTCTAGTGATTACATCGATTATAGTCGACAATTAGCATAGTTATCTTAGTTAGTTAGGTACTTACCTTATTGACAACTAGGAGTTGACTAACATGAGAAAAGACAACACCGATGAGACAAGTTTACTAATATTTATATTTGACATCAATGATGATTTAACTCATACAATATGACGAGTTCGAATACAATACATAGTGTTTAGTCACAACAAAAATGATGATGATGAAATGATCGACCTCTAACAATAACCATAGCAAATGGAAGTTATTATAATTTACCAGATTACGTATTTGTAGTTGGTTTTACCCACCAATTTGGTAGAGGATGTGGAGCGAACAATAACTAGAAATTATGAGCCGTTTTTATGGAAAACACTGATGACTTCATTATTACGCTAAGGTCCAATTTTTGAAACGATAAATTCTTCATCATCTTCAGTTGCCCTTTATGTTCCAGGGTCGCAGTACGTTTCCCGATTAAATTAAAAGGTCGTCCCCTTTGCATATTATTATTATTTATCTTTTATTACAGGCATTAATCCATAGAAAAATTACCAAATTAATAAAATTAACAATGTCTAAGCAGGTATACACTATGGAACACTTCAGACACTATCTTATTACTACACAGGGTCAGTCGAGTTAGGAAAGATGCCCTAAGTCTTCTCAAAAGCCCTTAAAAATCAGTAACTGTGTTATAAAAATCAAAACTAAAGTTATAAAAACTTCGCAACCAGCCTTGTTTATTTTTTAAACCAGATGTTTTTTTTTTTTCTAAAGTCAAAATCAGTTTGTATAGTAGTTCCGAATTGAATAGTTTGCGAGTGGAGGCTGAATGAAAAACGCGGCTCAGTTAGATTTTATTCAAAAGCACATACCGATGCTGGTTGCACATCCGCTCCTAAACTTCATATAGATGGCTTCCTCAATGTTGCGGAGATTGATTCGTCGGCTACTGTTATAATATGTTGTACGTGAATGTCATGGTATTGTACAGTAGTAGTTTTTATACCATGTTTATGGTATGACGATTGTACCTGTTATATTACAAAAACACACTATGACCGTGCTAAGAGCGTAATAAGCATAGAAAGAAATAACAAGGACTGGTATGTCCACTTGAATGTATTAACAGCGTGTAGCGTATCTAGTGAACAATGGATTTGTTGGCTGTATCATCACCACATTGCTTGACTTGGGCACGCTATAACCACGGCACTAAGACTCCACTTTAAGGAACGGCTAGAGAGGCACCACGGCGTCCTCACATTCCGCCTGACGCAGGTCTTCCCCGGACCTGGTCATTTTCGGAGGTACCTACCTACCTGTTTCAGATTCAAGCGGAAAAAATCGCTTGGGTGTTACTGTTGTGCGCAATTTTCGGAGGACACGGTACTCTTCATAGTTCAGGCCATGGTCCAGAGCGAGAGCGAACGGGAAGCGGCCGCCTCCTTCTGAAGGCGACGCCCAGGGTGTCGGGAGTCGCAGACCGATCACCGGCCACTGTAGGCGCAGGTTTGCCGACGACGAGTAATGAATTTGGACTTCATAGAATAGTAAAATTATATAATAAACACTTTGAAAAAGATGGCATATTTGCTTTTAGTCGTAATTAATTTAAGAAAAACGTTGTTAAAATGTTACAGTGTCATTTTCAGACTTAAATATTTTTTATAGTAGGTACCTATCTCTGTGTAATTTTCTTCTAAGGTTATACGTGGAAACGTAGTGAATTGTACATCAGCCTATTTTAAGATGTATTTAGTTGATTTAAGACAAATTGTACAACTGTTTGTTTTTCCTAATAAAATAAAATAAAAAATAGCTCCCCGTCCGGCAGTCCGGTAAGGACCGAGTCGGCAGCCCTTTGCTCCCAGTAGGGCCGATCCCTGCTAAACCAGGAACCAAGGAACACAGGTTTGTTACCTATGTGTTCTCTCTGATCCATCTCAATTCTACAGTCGTTTAATTCTAAGTTAAGTAACACGTGTAACGTTTTACGTAGTATCAGAAAATTACGGTGCGTAATTACACTACACTTCGCTGTGGTTAATTTCACTCTGTGTGGTTGAAGAGTACATGTTAAATGCTTTTTATTCGCGCTGGTGACTGCGCTAGTTGTTAACGACGCGAGAGAAGGCGTTGTTTACTGCTTTACAATAAAGCAGAGAAACTAGTGCGTCTCACCATCAACGATTGCATCTGCACTGCTTATAATCAGGTGGGATCGCAGTCAAGTACTAAATTAGATGTATTAAAAAAAAGAAATGGTAATTATGTTAAAATACCCGGTTTGAAAGTTTGTACTTTGAAGAAGTTCTGATCCTGTCATAAATTTTTGATTGCATGAAAAATTAAATTTATTTTTCAAATAGTTAAAAAAAAACATTTTACACGTCAATTAATTAACAAACAAAATATTAAACTACATGAGGCCGGTGTTTCCTAGCGCACTACTCTAAAATCATAATATAATATTCCACAACTATCACACAACGCCGTCTCAAGCTAAGCAGAGCTTGTGTTATGAGTACTAAACAACTGATAAACTTACTAATATATTTCTAAATACATACATATTATAGATAAATTACACACAGACACAGAACAAATGATCGTGCTCATCATACAAACATTTGTCCTGGGTGGGGAATCCACGACCTCCGGCTTAGCAGTCAGGCCTACTAACCACTAGACCAACAGGCCGGTCATACTCTAAGATACCTAAATAAGTCAAAATCTCTTATAAAGTCGATACAGCAAGCATGTAATGGTCAAATCATATGAGAACCATGGAGATTAGTGTCTGAGATGTTCTTTTGAGGAAAGAACCACACGGTTTGGATTGGACCTGTCCAGTCAGTACGAGCGTTTGTCAGTATCTGCGTAGCTCAACTCAAGACTACTAAAGAGTTCAATGAATTTTTTTATTATGTATAGGCTACCCTTTGACCACTATCTCACCTGATGGAAGCGATGATGGAGCACGCTTGCCTAGAAGTAACTTATTCACTGTTGACTTAAATACTCCTAGTTATATCTATCAGAAAACACAGATTTCGGCAGGGAATTCCACTTCTTAGGGAATTTCACTTCCACGCATAATGAATGTGAATATGTGTGAATGAATGTGAATCCCAAAACGCTTTATTCTATCGCGGTAATTTCTGCCTGATCATTTAAAAAAACGTTTCGCTTCAATGCTGCGGCGCGGCGCCAAATCTTTTTACGTTTTACTTTTGAGTGCAAAAATGAACTTATCGATGGTCAGGCGGAAGTGTCTTTGATGGTATATATGGGTGGAATATCCACCATATACCGATGGCGCAACGCCTTAACGTCTAGTGGTCCGAGTTGGCGTAATTAAATTGTGCATTTCCAATGCACACTTGACGAACAATGCCTAATAAGGACATTAGTTTCACACAACATAAAGTAGCTAGATGTATGTTAAAATGACGTTGTCAAATCATGTTTTATTAACTTGTCTTCAGAACATATTGCTCCAACTATTACAACTTTAGGGAACGCTGCAACATTTTCAACATTTGCAATTGGTATATTAAGTGGTTTGGGAGAGTCTACGAAGTTGCATATTTGATATCCGAATTCACTGACCCCAGCCTGCGCGGCCGGCTCTGCTAACTTACAAGCACCAGCTGCGCAAAGAAACATGAACTTTATTCCTTTGTAACATGGGTCATTGTTGTCACCGTCTGCCATACGTTTGCAGCACTTAATTCAATTTCCTGTAATAGGGAAATAATCTGTACGAAATTATATACAGAATGGACATTATTAAGTTTGTTCGTGAACTCGGCTGTTTTCGTTATCATTTGGGTAGGGCATACTTTATTCAATCATGATTCGTCTGTTGTAAAATATGAGCATTCTTGATGTTTAAAATCCTTTTTGTGGGGTATCATCAAATGTCTCGTCCCGCTCTGTGTGGAGCGCTACTGTGTGTCAGACTTTTACTGACTAAAACGCACTAGAGTTTCTTCAGTTGCTTTAACTCTTTCGAACAATCTCGCAGCCCTGGCAAGCCCTAACGGGCTTCATCAATCTTGTTGATAACTCTTTGAGTCGCGCGTGGAACACAACGATCCGGGCTTGATCCTAGTCGGACGGCGGGCTACTCATTGTTTGCCGTCCTCGATTTTTAAAACCTGGCCAAGCATTTCGCCTTATAAACATTTAAAGTATTCCTTTGAAAGAGTGTAAGTTGTTATTTTTAGGAAACTGAGGGACTGGAGAGTCTTTTAAGTTAAACTTTCCATGAATACATCAACCCCTTTTCATTCCCTATTATAATGGGGTATTCATAGGTTTTCGTGAGAAAGTTGCCAGGCGCGGAACATTAAGTATGCAACGGTAGCAAGAAGGTAAGTTTCACGATGCCGATGTACAAGTGACGTGGGCCGCTTAGAAAATATCTACCTGTATATTTCATTGAGAAGTTTTATAAATGTTTTATAAATCTTTAAATCCTTATCTTTTATGAAACAAAGTCAGTCACTGAGTCTGCCTGGTCTGTATGAACGCGATCACACAAAAACTACTGAACGGATTTTCACGCAGTTGCACCTATAGTGATTCATAAGAATCTATACTTACTTCTATACTATATATTATATAATATTATAAAGCTGCAGAGTTTGTTTGTTTGTTTGTTTGAACGCGCTAATCTCTGGAACTACTGATCCGATTTGAATGATTCTTTCAGTGTTGGGTAGTCCATTTATCGAGGAAGGCTATAGGCTATGTTTTATTTTTTTTCAAAATTAGGGATCCGTAATAAAATTGCTATTTTGTAACACAAGGTGTAAAATCGAAAACCTATTTTTGCGTGCGCTGCAAAAACTATTGACAATAGAACAAAATGATGTACTACGGGTTTGTAGATCCCATTAAGACCTACCAAAAAGTCTGCGAGAACATATATCTAGCTATCATGGTTTAATCACAATAACCGTTTTTGTGTTCAAAATAGTTATTAAATCGTCTGAAGAAAAAAAAAAAACTACGTTAAATATGTATCGTAATATTAAACTTTATCGAAATTAAGCATTATGTTATCAAGAGTATTTATGTAGAAGTAAAATACTTTTTGTTTCATCTCAATCGGATATTTCGTTTAAAAGTTATCACGTGTAAGATGTTAAGAGTTGGTACCTATTAATGAGTTATGGGCCATGGAGTTTTTTATCAACATAAAATCCTGTAATAATCTTTTTCGAAATATATTTGTTGATGATTGTAAGTATAAGATCTTTGAAGAGTATAATAAATACATTTATGAACGCGGTAATTTTGGGAAATACTGATCTGATATGAAAACTGTTTAAATATTAAATAGTCCATTTATTGAGGGCGGCAATTATAGGCAATATTTTATCTCGGTATTTCCACGAAAACGAGAAAAACGCGGGTGAAACCGCGGGGCACAGCTAGTGTATAGATATACTGGCTTTGCCGGTCTAAAGGTAGGTTTGTTTATACAAATTTGGACCTCCGTTGCATCCCAATAGGGAGCGAATTTTAGAAGTCCTCCTCTTTTAATACTCGCCTACGACCCTACGTCATATGAGTAAAAGAAACCCTTGTGCTAAATTTCAAGCTCCTAGCCCCAGTAGTTTTGGCTGTGTGTTAATTTGTCAGTCAGATTCTCCTTTTATATTTATTACAGTAAAGATAAGCCGAGAAAAATTAAAAAATTCTAACACACGTGCAAATCTGAGGCGGGTCGATAGTGAAATATAATATAAAATAAAACATATAACTAATGACATCACTCGACTTCACACGGCTATAAGACCTTGCTTTGTGCCAAATTTCAGGATCTTGGGTCAACCCTATGAATTTCGATATTTGAGAGTATCAAAATATACGTTTGTTTGCGACATAAACGGCCGTATCTTTTTTATTCGTTAACTTAGAAGTTTGATTTTGTCACAGCTTGAAGGGACCGCAGACCTGAGTATATGGTTTTAATTAATACGTACTATATAATTCAATTAGATACGTACACGCGTTCTCGAGATAAAGAGTCTTGACAGACAGACAGACAGACAGACAGACAAACGGACGGACAACAAAGTGATCCTATAAGGGTTCCGATTTTTCCTTTTGATGTACGGAACCCTAAAAAAGACTAATATTATAACTGTAAAAGTAACTCTGTCTGTTACGCTTTCACGCTTAAACTGCTAAACCGATTTTGATAAAACGAGTAATGCAGTAAGCTTGAAGGCCAAGGAAGAAACTAGGCTATCTGTTCGCACAGAGCCCAAGTGTTTGACAGAACGTAGTGTTCACGCGCTCCTCAAAGACATGTCAGCAAACCGTAAGGTAACAGCAGGGCCGATGCCCGCTAGAGCCATGGTAATTTTCTGAAAAGGAAACCCATTGTCCTAAAACGCAAAGAAATCTCTGCTAAGACATTTGGCGTATGATAACCGTGGTTTAAAGAATGGGCTAGTTGCCGTAAAAAATGTAATTAGTCCGTCTTTTAGATTATTCAAACATAAAAGGCACTTTTTTTATTTGTAAATTAAACTAAAAATGACAAAGATCCGCCACGCTGCATTTTTTCCCACGGGGTGACGTCACACGTAACTTTAATGGGCTATATCTTTAGTATTTTTTGTTTAATCGAAAAAAGAAAAAATACGTGTCCAATATTTTTTTTAATCTAAAATACGGACTAAATAAAATGTAATTATTTTGACCCTGGAAATTACCCTATTCAGAAATCAAGTTATTGATATTTAAGAAACAGAAGATAGGTACTAGGATATCAACCAGGTATGGGAGCATCTGCGTTGTCACGTCTGCTTTATTTATAGTCGTGTCTAGGAATGACGCAGGGAGCCCAGGCTGGCGACTCTCTAGGGAACCACCACCTGTGTTGCCACTCAATATATTCAAACGGTTGCTTAAACCCTGACACACAGGGGATTCAAGTTTGGCAATATGCTCAAACTATCATGAAGTATAATTACTGAATTAAATATACGTTTAAAGACAATTTACGGTCGATGACATTAAACTGTTGATATTACTAAGCAAGTAAGGTGTTGTTTTTCAGCCTAGAAAATCGCCTGCAGATGGAGAAGTACACATGAAACATTGTTTATAAATTCTCTTCCTGATCTTGCCCATCCTTGATCTCACCTGTTGGTAAGTAGTGGATGAGAGATACGAAAGAGCGAGCAAAGGCTTTGATTTTATTTATTTCATCATCATCACCTTTTTTTAATGTTCCCACTGTTGGGACTCAAGCCAAGGAAAGGGAATGGGCCGTAATTCACAACGCGGGCCCAGGGCTTGTTGGTAAATGTCATATGTCTTCGAATTTTTGGTTCTAGGACATGCCGGTTTCCTCACGATGTTTGCCTTCTCCCTTTTGAGAGCAGTGGTGATGAAATAAATTATACAAAGTAATGCGCCAGGCTGGGTTATTATAACCCGCACCGACCACTCGTAAGTCGGAGGCATTACCATTCGGCCACCACTGCTCTTATTTATTTATTTACACTTTATGCTATATGCACACAAAAGTACAGAGGCGGACTTAACGCCTTAGGCATTTGCTACCTTTCTATAACGTCACGTTTAGGTGATTGAAATATTAATAATGGCAGGTGCTTCTTAGGAATAAGCTCATGAAATTAAACTATGGATCTTCATCGGTGGTTGCCATCTAGATTCATCTGAGTAAGTTCAATTTTCGGCATATAGTGGAGGATTACAAGGTCTCAATCTTCCAATCTTTGTAGAATTTTATAAAGATTGTCAAATATCGTGTCAAAAGTTGTCCTTAAAGATTTCGTGGAACTTATTAATTAACAGTATAAAAGTAATTGGTTTCCTTCAATGGCGTGGCACGACGACATGCCGGTCGACGTCAGAAGGTAGTTACGTGGCCCAACGAGCTTCATCGTCAACTCTTTTATAATTCAATGAAATCGATCAACTGCCAAGACTTTATTGCTGCTATTGCGTCATACACATTCGCTGTTTTGCTTAGTTAGGTTTATTTTTTAAACAGCACTCAATTCCTCGAATGTATGCCTTGAAAGATTAGGCAGAGGTGTGCGTCGTTATTTTATCAGAATGTTTTAGTACTTTATTAATTTATTTATTAATAGAGATAAACATAATTTTAACACATAATGATAATATATTTATTACAATTCCAAACTATTCAAAAAGTATAACACCGAAACAATTCTCCGTTCGAATCATCGATGACCGATGAAAGAATTTCTTTCATCGGTCATCGATGGTTCGAATGTCAAACATGCTAGTGCGGGGACGATCACGCGCGACGCCGCTATTAGTGATGCACTCAATCATCGACTTTTTAGTCTAACATTATGCACACAAAAATGAAGAGAATAACTTACAGATAGAAAAGCGCAAAACACTTAGCTACTACACTTACTGTAATTTGCAATAGGAGGCAAGAGGGATTGGATGGAGAAGGTAGCATGCCGAGATGAGAGGAAGACTACGAAGGAGATCTTTGCCTAGCAGTGAGGTTGTTATAAATTGTTAAAAAAAATAGTCAGCGAGCCTATTGCGATTAATTAAGGACAAATTAAAACTTTGAGTTGTTATTGAGCACAAATTCCAGATACTTAATGACTTTGTCCGTTCCGGTAATTGAACCCACGGAACAGTAATTGAACCCAAGACCTCATGCATGTTGCAGGATTGTCCGAAAGAGATTGCGGCTGTAAAACGCAAAGAGCAACTGTAGGATCTCGGGTGAGTTATTGTCAGTACAAGTCTGTACTCTTTTTCTCTCCAGTCAGAGCGGGAGAAATTACTTGATGATTATCTATGTAAAAATAAATAGTATAGATAAAGCTAGAACTACATTAGACCGACGCACACGTGTAACTCGCCTGATTTGTAAGTAAAACAACGTCGCGTGGCGTGGATCAAGTGTAGCTCTTCTTGTTGTTGGTTGTATTAAAGTTATTAATAATATTGTCTTCTATTATCTTATTGTTTTTTTTTTAAAGCTACTACAAATCTAGATTCCGTATAAAACGTGCAACGGACGCGCTCAGATCGGCCATGTGTGGCACACGTGTGAGCAGTGTGACCTTAATTATTATTATTATTATTAATCAGCAGTAGCGGTAGCGACGGCTTAAGACACAGTTCGACAGTTATTTTTAATTGATTTTATATTATGTAAATTTAAAAAAGCATTTCTATAAACACCTGTGGCAAGAAATTTTAGATTTAATTAAACCTCAGTACACACTAGGGTGCAGTCGACTGTTGTTTGTCGGTAAAATAGCTAAGTTGTGGCTTGTCTAGTCTGGGAGATTACACGTAAACACACAGCTTTACGGGCTTAATGCAGACACGTGCAAAAACTAATATAGGTAGTGTACATTGATAGCTACGTGACTATATGCTTGTACGCAAACAGCTTGGAACAAGTATTACACATCAGCCTCTAGACATCTTTATACGGGCTTGCGGACAGTGAGCAATGGGTAGCTCGCTGTCCGGCCGTCCGGTCGTTGACGGCGCGCTCTGTTCCCGCGCGCCTCAAGGAGTTGTCAGCAACAGCAGGAACCCAGCCGGGTCGAAGCCTACTAGGGCCAGGGATATCCGAAAGGGCGTTCGAGTCCCGGTATGAGGGCTAGAAGGAACGGGGTAGGTCTTTTAGTCAGTAAGAGTCTGACATTATCTCCCGCTCCGCCCAAGAACGGGGGATGTCAATGCATGATTTTTTCCCACCATAAAAAAAAGACATCTTTATGCGATATCGTTAGTAGAGTTCGCTAGTTCCCTCTTTCAGGAGTGGCTGTAGAGGCGCCATGTTGTACTTTTCGGTTGACGCAGGTCCTCAAAGGACATGGGTGTTTCGGGAGGCATTTCACATTCGGCGTGAATAAATACCCGGGTGTCTTCATTGTGCGGATTGCCCAGAGAAGGTGAAGCATTAGACAAACATTAGAAAATCTAATGAGTTGAAAAAAAAAAATCTGTAGGACTTCCACCTCCTTGCGTCATTTATCAATGCTGAGTAAGAAAAACTTTTTTGTGAACTGGTTATATTTCGCTATATTGTCCTAGCTTTTGTAACTCGGCTTATCAGTCTGGAAAACACGTAGATTTTGTCCGACCAACATATCGCACTTCCGTATCTCTCCTGACTCTCTTTCTCAAAAAGCCTACCTATCGTTTGTGTTCATCCCAAATTCGTAAACCACGGGTAATTACCGGCCGGCTAGCCCCGGTACGATACACGCAAAACAAGCCCAGCAGGCTATGCCGCCGGGTTTTACCCGCTGGCGCCGGCGGCATTGGTGTGTAGAGGCCTTAACACAACTCAGTCATAGAATATATAACTCAGTTATGTCAAAGGATGTTTAGCATGGCCCTATGATGTACGTACTTCCACCCCTTTTTATCGTGTCGTTTCGTTGAGGGCCCTATTACCCGGCTTCCGGCAGTTCGGATTTATTCTAAGTTATATACATAGAAACCTTTGAAGTTCAACATAATCTTTTTACATTTAAAGGGACAAAGGAGGTTTTTATGTTGGCATCGTTATTTTTCTTGTGATTATCAAATAATAAATATATGAACATGTGAAATGTTTTCAACTATATTCTTTTTTGAGAGGATCATTAAAATGATTCCGCCCTCTCTGGATAGAGCGAGAGGAAGTAACAGACTAGTACTGACTAAAAAAAACCGACTTGTATTCCTTCAATTGTCTTTTGCGGGTGAGAGCCATGGTGACTGTTTCGAACAGTCCCGGAGCCCTGGAAGGCATCGGCCTTGACGGATTTCTTTAATTTGAAGCCGACTTTAGTTCCGAACTATAAGTTCTGGAGCCAAACCGAGGAGCGTATCGTATGATGGATATATAAATGATGATGAGCGGTTGACTGTTGATAAAAAGTTACGTGCCCAATTTTCACAAAAAAAAAAAAAACATATACAGATTTATAAACAGACGGATAGTGAAGTCTTAGTAATAGGGTTCCGTTTTTCCCATTGGGTTCGGATTGTACGGAACCCTAAAAAATATGTATATTTTTTTAATGATATATCAGCCCCATCGTACCTTATAACAATTACTTCACATACATACCTATACGTCTAAAATTTACTAGTACACCTATAAATAACCTAATATGCATCAAAAATTATTAATAGGACGAGTCACTGGTGAGAGACCACTCCGTGAACAACTTTATATTAATTATACATGTAATTATAATTAAGTAGTAAATAGAAGAACAATTATACATATTATGTTGCGGTGCGCTAGCACGAAACTTATATTAAGTAACAAGAGCTCGTATACGTAAATCCAATTATAAAAACAAAACAATAATAGGGCTTTATTACTACCATTTGAAAGTCAGTTCTATATTTGGGTGAAAAGTTTTTAATCGTAGGCTTGTTTTGTCTCAAAGTTTGATTATGTTGTATTAGCGACCAGCTTAAATTAGGTAGTTATGATAAAATTCTGTAGTTACACTAAAATCAACAGAAATTCATTCAATGTCTTCTGTCATAGTATCTACATTTCAATATGCAAAATTGATTGACGGTAATCAATTTACAAATTAGGTTAACAAGTTTCAAATTACGTATTGGAGTGCTTGAGATTTCAACCGTGAGTGCAAATAGAGTAGTATACGAATATATCCATTTGAGGTTATTAGGCGTTCATTCTGTAGGATTGTGAACGACAAGTCGTGTTAGATCTGTGATAAACTCGTGAATGTGTAATGAATCCGCCGTTATAGGGCTGGTATAAGTCAATCTGTAATGCTTATAGTCTGTCTAATAAGTCAACCGACTTGGGAATTTTGTATAATATTTAATCATTTAAAAAATACTTATATTCGATACTTTTCATAAGGTTTTTCTGTTAGTACCTAAACAATGATCTTTATCTCTTAATCAACCTTGATTATTGAACCCGTGTTGACTACATAAGATTTCATTAAATCCTAATAATTATCCAAGACAACTTATTAGACAGACTCTAATGTCTATTCTAAACACTAGCTTCTATCAGCGGCTCCGATCGCGTGAAAGGGACGTCTCAAATGACATACTCCTGAGATAAAAAGTACCATATGTGTATTCCAGACCATACTAAAGCTAAAACTACATTATACACCAAGCCAGGAGCCAAAGTCTGCTATTTTTATAATTTTGTCATTCCAACACGATTCCTCGCGTGTCAGACTTTTGCTGACTAAAATCCACTCTTACGTTCCTTCTTTGTTTGGTTCCAGGGCCCGGGGTTCTCTTTCGCACAACCCATGGCCTCAGAAGGCTTCGACCCTGCTGTGCCCACACGGTTTAGCTGAGATCTCTTTGAGGCGCGCATGAAAATACTACTATAACCCTGTGATCCAGGGCAACCTCTTTCCCTGGTACCTAACTTACGAAGAGATATTGCGTTTACGCATCACATTCAAAAACACGACCACCTTCTCTTGTCCTGTCTTTTATTTACACACTGCTATTTCAAATTTCCTTTTCAGTGTTACAAACCATTTACACATGTTATACGATGCCATATGTATAAGCTGGCAGCCCTACGAACCTTCGCAAATTGCCTCGCGTGACGCCCGGTGTCGTCGCCCTGTGTCGTTGACGTGCATATACAAACCGTTTATATTGTACTTATTTACTTTTGTTATTTTTGTCCGGCAAAACTGTGTCCTTTGTTTTTGTACAATGATTAGCATAGGTAACTGTGTCAAATGTTGGAATAATGGGTAACAAAAGAGTCATTGGAATGACGTCTATCAGCTGTGTTATTTTCATACGGTGTGTACGTAAATACCATTCTGCTAACACCGTGTCTGACGTCTAATGGAGTTTTGCACGATCAAAAGGTAAGGCGAGTTAATTAGGTTAATTCTTGATCTACTTGCCCCAACTCTCAGATTCTACAAGTCAACAAAACAGTCAACAAAGTCAAAGAAACTTGACTACAAAAAACATTATGTGGATGTTGCTGAAGAAGTAGGTATGTTCTACTCTTCGAATTAAAAACTACAGTGCTTAAGTACTCTTTTTCTGAGGGTAAAAAATCATTAAAGAACGACTCCCGCTCTAGGTACAAAATTTCATAACTGTTTCATGAAAAGTCACAAAAGTCAAAACCTTGTTATGTCAGCCAAAATACATACGGTCGCCGGACCATCAAGGCGACTAAGGGGTTGCTTTGCACTTGCACCCAGCTGTTTGCTGGCTCCTAATACCCGCAATGACCTTCCGTGATCTGTGTTGTAGTTAGTGTCGGTGGTATCCAACTTGTGACTTTTGAAAATATATTTGGGAAAAAATATAACGTGGTGTAAAATTTATTGGTATCCATTCAGTTATGAATTCTAAACAAACTATATTCTAGTTTCGCATATACTAAACATAATGTAGGATATAAGCATATTCTAGTAGAGAATTTAAATAATTTCTAACCCCCGAGCAAAGCGAGGATGGGTCGCTAGTTCACAATAATACTAAAGATAGTTTTAAACGTTTACTACCTAGACAAAATGCCACCTAAACCCGGGTTTAAACCTGTCATTACACTATCGAGCCGTCGATTGCGGGTAATACGAGATTTATGAAGTCACTTCATCGTCAAGCCTTTGTGTTCAGTGTTGTCACATAAAACATATAAGGGTGCGGCCTACCCTTACATCACTAAATAAAAACGTTATAGAAGGTCCACTTTGATGAGCACGATCATTTGTTCTGTGTCTGGGTGAAATTTATTTATAACTAGCTTTTGCCCGCGCGGCTTCGCTCCCGCTCTTCCCTACCCTATCCTACTCTACTACCCTTCTCTACTCTACCCTACTATAACCTACTATACCCTACCAAACTTCACATAAACTATCTACTAAATAGTCCGACCAAAGCCTAAACATCTGGTTTGTATAGATGAGCCCGTTCTTGAGTTATAAAATTACAACGAAAAGTGGCATTGATTTTTATAGATACGCATGTATCTAGAAATATATTAGTATGTATATCAGTTGCCTAGTATTCATAGCACATGTTCCACTTAGTTTGGGACTAGATGGCATTGTCTGACAGTTGTGAAATATTAGACAAACAAAACCGAGGGAAATTATTGGTTAATGAGCACGTGGCTAAGTAATAACAGCCGCTCGAGTCTTTAAAGTTAAACAACGTTTGCCGACATCATTCAATGGATGGGTTTATTATAAAGAAAGCACATCATTATCATTTCAGCCGAAAGATGTCCACTGTTGGATATAAGCCTCCCTCAAGTGTCGACATAAAGACCAATCCTGTGCGTTTCGCATCCATCGGATTCTCGCGCCTCTCAACAGGTCATCGGTTCACCTTGTGGGAGGCTTTCCAACGCCGCATCTTCCGGTACGAGGTCGCCACTTCAGAACTTTTCGGCCTGCGAAGATGTGCCCTGTTCACTGCCTCTTAAGGTTTTTTTTGCAGGTTTACGAAAGCAGCAGAAATCAGAAACCTTTATTTCAAATAGACCAATTACAGGCACAAATAGTCAAATATCGGTCAGTCCAAGAAAAGTGAAGCTAAATGGAACGTTCCAAAGCGTAGATCTCTATGGAGAAGAACGTACAAGAAACTCCATGGACACTCTTTTAAATCATATTGAGTTACATAATCTTCGTTACATATTTCTTGTTGCTTCTATAATGTGAGCACAACGAAGCTAAATAATAATAAAAAAAAAAATAACAAAAATAGAAATTGAATTAAGTCACTGGCAGCTAAGAGATGACCAGTCTCAACTGACGGCGCCCGTTCACGAGCATGACGCATGTACCAGCCCCACTCAGCTCAATCATTTTGAAAGGAGCCGAATGACCCAATAACACGTACCACCATCAGCGAGACATTTGAGCGTATGTATAACTCGCCTCCAAAATCATGATGATGAACCTTCTTCTATTTTCTGTTATTCACAATAAGGGCGTGAACCTACGACATGACAGACGACATCATATAGATGAGTTTAGTTGGAATTTCGCCTACAATGTGACAGAGAGCCAGGTTGATAAATATACCACCATTGTTCACAAGTGCCATAAGAACTCCTATGAATGAACCAAGCGAAAAGTTACGGCATATTTCATCATTTATTCCTTTCATTGGTTTTATTTTTCTTTGATGACTGAAGTAAAGATGTTCTGAAGTACAGATGAGTGAAGTACTGTAAGGTTACAGACATAGTCACATAGCCCAAAGAATCGTCAAACTTAAGTGCCACAGGGCAGGGCACGTTGCTCGCAGAACAGACGGTCGATGGGGCCGAAAGGTTCTGGAATGGCCATGTACCGGCAGAAGCAGCGTTGCAAGGCTTTCCACAAGGTGGACTGATGACCTGATGGGGGTCGCGGGAATTCGATGGATGCGAGACGCACAGGACCGGTAATTATGGCAACACTTGGGGGAGGTCTATGTCCAATAGTGGACGTCTATCGGCTGAAATGATGATAATGATGATCATGACTGAAGTAAAGGTAGAGCACACGTGTGCCTCGTATGCCGATCTGGGCGCGTCGGTCTCCATACATTTTATACGGCAACTAGACTTGTAGAGCTACATTAGACCCACGCCACGCAATGCGACTCTGTAAGTACTAATCAGGCGTGACCCGCGTGTGTGTCGGTCTAATGTAGTTCCCGCTTTAACATTGCATGCCAAATTAAGTTTTTTGTCGATTAGTATATTTTAAAGTGTTTTGTGTAGAAACATTTCAGGGAATGCATTTTCGGATCTTTATTATAATGCATTAGTTATACACAAAGCTGCAGAAAATTGGATGCAAACTCGAGATTAAAACAGGACATCAACGGTATTATTCACGTATAATTTAATTTTGAACATCAGTTTCCAGCTAACATTAATTCTGTATGACATTATAAAATCATACATACATAATTTAAAGAGATGTTTCTAGAGAATGGACTTACTAATATTCTTACGAAATTGATCACTTTATAAAATCTAGAGACAAGGGGGATCGTAGTGACGAAACTGAATCAGGGTATTAGTTTATTATAACTACTAACTCAGGACTTTTTTCTTTCATCGGCTCTAGCCGGCCCCATTACTGTTACTGACAGGTATTTGAGGCGCTCGTGGAACATAACGCGCTGTCGACCCCGGGCTTGGCCCTAATTGGACGGCGGTCTACCTTTTGCTCACCGTCCGCAAGCTCGCGCCTAATGGTGACGTCGAAGCCCCGGGCTTCTCCTGCAGCGGTTGGGCATGAATCTCACGCTATCCGGCACTTCCTTCACTCGTACTTTTCATACAAAGAGCACAGGAAGTGTTTTGTACCATGGCTTGCACCAGGGACAAGAAGGCTTATACTATAGATAGTTGTTGGGGGCCGTATGGGTCGTAAAGGATGAATGTGAGTAAATGTGTTGGTAAACTAAACACTAAAAAAATTGTGACATACGCCAATCAAAAATTGTTGTGGCACAGTGGCATGCAAACTAGTCTTATTTCTATATTATAACCTGAGGTGTTAGAGGCGTCATTACGGAAGAAACGCAGTATATCTGTGTGTAGTTATTTTTCAGGTATTAATGAATGTGATGAGTTGCTCTCCGGACCCAACAATATTGAATGGATGTTTGTAAGTTGGTCTTGGGTCATTAGAAAATAGAGAAAAACATTAGAAATACAGAATTTTGTTTGTTAAAAGATATTCACTTTTAAAACTAAGGCATCCACAATTCACCAAGCTTCGATTTTTTAGATTGAAAATCATCAAATAATTTCTTCTGCTCTGGATGAAGAGCGAGGGAGTGTTAAACTTTTACTAACTGAAAGCCACCTCTGTTCCTTCAGTTGCACTTTGCGTAACAACGGAATTTCTTGCCGATTTTTTCCATTGGAAACGAGCAATTGAACTGTGCACTAGCTCCTAAAATTTTTTAAGTGCCCGTGTAGGCCTGTGAAATAAAAATTGATTTGAAAAAAAAACTTCTAGTAAGTTAAGGAAGGGACAAATAAAAAAACGAGATTACTTGAATTTTGTTTCTGTCACCCGCCCTTTAACTTTCGACTTATTTTCTACCGAACCTTGGAATTATATAGGTTTAGGTACATAATTTAATATGTAGGACTTGTATATGATTTCGCTTGCGTGGATCTAAGGTTGCGTTACATCTCCTGGGAGCCATGCTGCCCTAGTAAACGCGAGATGGAGGCGCTCGCAAAATGAGTTACGTGAAAAATTTCAGCCACATTCGTCAATCCCCGATATGTAAATAAATAATATTTAAAGAATAAACATGTAAAATTGAAGGGATGGAGAAACCTTCGATATGAGAAATTCTGACGTAATATAGAGAGAAGGGGGACCTTAATATAGGTGGGAACTTTTATGGTATCCTAGCTACTGCATTCTGCAATGCCTCTTTGTTGATTAGGTACAAACACTATGAATCTTTGATTAGCCGACTGTTTTACTGCCGTCTTCCAAACCTTTCCGAAGTTAACTGAATCTTAAGAGTGTGAACGCACTTTATTCGAATCCAAGAAGTCGGTTCGTAGATACTCGTAACAAGGGTTACGCACTCCGAACTCCCGCTGTTCGAATTCAGTACAGTTCCAATTGGGATAGAACTCGCACGGATATAAAGGTAAAAATGACGAAATAGATGGAAATAGGTACATTTAATTCAGTTAGTACTAACTTATGTTACGCAATTAAAACGGTTACGGTTTTGAAGTAGTTGCAAAAAAGACTCAAGAATGATATTTTTTTTAAATTGATATAAACTAGTGCTTGACTGCGATCCCACGTGATGGTAAGTAGTGATGTAATGCTATGCAATTACAACGACAAACACTCGCGTCTATTCCGACATAGGCGGTGAAAAAATTGATAGTCGGTTGACTTTTAGACAGACTCTATTTAGAGATTTTAGAGATAAGCAGAGCAGAAGAGGATGTAAAGTCACACCTCTGTTGACTCTGACCAGACAGGTGATGTGTTTGGTCTGGGCAATTGCCCTACGGTTGAGCTGCGACTGTACATTGTATGTTCCAATCTCTGACACCGCAATACAGGGTTTTGAATTTAAATGGTGTCATAAATGTCGTTATATCATAGTTCATCGTCACATTCAAGTTAAGAGAATCCAAATCAAATACTTAAACTTTTATAGCGTACGTGTTAGTTTCGAAACTAACTAGAAATTATGAATTGCAAAATAAAGAAACGCTTAACGGAAAGGCACACATATCATTGATCGCCTAATCGTCTATGTCGGACATAATTCCCATAAAAATCAATAATCGCGATTGTCAAGCCGGTGCCAACGTACGGTTTTATCTTTATTAAGTTGTCCGATTAAATTAATGACGTACCTACGTTTTAGTAAACTCGGCTAATTGACCGAATAAAGGTTCAACTTATTTAGAAGTTAATTTAAACTGTTTTGACGGGATTTATAACTACGCTCAATTTAGATCTAAAACAAGTTTTCAATGAAAAACATTTTTATAGCAAGCTTTTATAGTATGGTATATACCTATATAATCAATATTCATTAAGACCATTCCAAAAAGATCAAACACGACAGGGTTATCTGAGTTCCTATGGCCACCTTCTGGTTCCATCTTCAGTTCAGATGAACAGATGAATCAGATGACAATGCAAAATTATGATGTCATATAAAGACATGACATTATAATTTTGCATTGTCATCTGATTTACATATGCATGCAAAATTACAGCTCAATCGGTAACCGGGAAGTGGATCAAATTTAATTTGCAAGATTTGATTATAGACAAACATCGGGGGTGAAACTAAATAAAAGCTTGTGAAAATAATTCTGATTTCATTTTTTTTTTGTCGTTTTCTCAGTTATATTGCAGCTATATTGAAAAACCTCTGATGCAATACATCGATCAAAATTAAATATCTATTACGCTTCATGACATTTCGCTTCCCGCGCAAAAGTACAGATTCTATGCAAAAAAATATAAACAAATATAAATGAAATGTCAACGAGTGGCCTTCTAAATAAGCCTATAGAATAAGGTTTAAATTCGCATGACACATAATAATAAATGAAATGTACGAAGGTAGGACGAACCTGTTGGCGGCGTGACGCGACGGGACGAACACGGCCGAGGGAGTGACGGGAAAGACCCAATATTGGCCCGCTAATGTCATTAATGTTGGACCCAATGTTGGGCTTTATTGGCATTTGGAATGTTTTTGTTTCAACATTTATTTCGTTGCGTTTAATGAAAGTTAGTTATTTGGTATATTTGATTAGTTTATAAAATCAATGATGTGTTGTCGTTATCGTTTATAGCGGTCACGCATCAATGTATTAATTAAATTAATGAGGAAATGTGTTGTCTTATACGAGGAATATCAAACTTCAGACTAATATTATAATGGCGAAAGCATTTGACTCGAATGGCAGAATGAATTTTGATGATGTATGTATATGGGTCGACCATGCCGCAATAGCATAATGTTCCCTTGGTATATTTTTCTACCATCACACGGGCGAAGCCGCTGTTCTAGTATTATTATATTTTTATAAGTGGATGATTAGGTTTTGTTCTTCTCGATAATTATTTCAGGGCGGATAATCCAGGCGATATTTATTTTGCAAATTATTTATTAATAATGTGTTCACATTTCAATTTAAACTATATGAGGTAGGTGATTTCTAGTTGACTACCCTGAGAACAAAACACCAAAACAAACTCAGAGGTCAAAGTTTCTTAACCATACAGTAAACTAGTAACAGTAAAATCATGTGAGAACCATAAAGATGTTTTATAAAAGCTGTAGGCAGGAAATTGCCTTTAAAAACTTTGTCTAAAAGTAGACACACAAATATAAAATTAAGTTCAAATAAGTTCATTAGTACCTGAACGAAATCTCGAATCTATTACAAGTCTTCACGAAGTAGAAACACACAACGAACGTTACACTCACCGAACTCTCTCCACGATAAACACAGACATATACCTAGTTCGAAAACCTTTAATAACTGTTGGGGGAAGTTTAGGACCAAGTTTGGTTGGCACACCAACCCCTGTTGGTGTATATGGCCAATGTTAGGTCTGGGGCGGCCTCCCTTCAGTCCACGACGTGACGCCGGGGGATCGCGTCGTGTCCTCCTCGCCGGGGCAAACTTATCTCGCGATCGATGTACGTTGTGCTTAAACTCAATTATTGTGCACTAAACTGAAGTGGAATTGATAAATAATACTCGTGTGTGTAACGTTGATGGTTAGCGCGAGTTTTGAGTACTTTAGAAGGTATGCTTTAGTTTATTATTAAAGTTTTTCGAGTTAGCTGTAGGTTTTGAGGTTAAATCTAAGTAAATGGACAGCTGCATTTTTAAATGTTATCCAAGTTAAGAAGTGCATAAGCAGGGTTTATTTTTCCATAGGGTTATCTCTGAAGTCATAAAGTCGTTATGCTGAAGTATCTTTTTAAATTTGCAAAACTTTACAGAATGATAATTTATATATAACATAAGTACTAAGTAATATATGAAATCCAGTTTTTTTTTAAAGCGTCGAGACGTTGAATTTCAGCATGTAAAACATTTTTCCACGGCGACAAAACACAATTAGACACGGAAATAAGTTTCTCAGTGCTTGTAAGAAAAATGTTATGCCAATTAAAATACTTAGCAGTTTGGTTTTGTAAACTATTAAAAAATAAGTAAATATAATCCTAAGCATTAAATGAGGCATTATATACGAGATTTAACAATGCACTTTATTCGAATTTATTTATATCAATCTCATGTCTGCTACGCCAACGTGCTACGGTCATTGTGCTACGGCGCTACGAGAGACTACGCCGCGTAGTCCGTAGGCAGTGTTCGCTCCGTCACACGGAAATAACTTTCTAAAAGATTAACTGATAGACCTAAAATAAAACCCGTATTTATTTCTTTACTTTAAAGTTGGAAAAGGTTTAAAAATATTGTATATGGCCACATGAATGTAAGTTTACGAGATGAAAAACTTTCTGAGTAAAGAAAATTAAGAGAGTTTTTTAAAAACGTTGAGACGCTGAAATTCAGCAAGTAAAACATCTTTCCACTGCGACTAAGCACAATTCGGCACGGAAATAAGTTTCTCAGTGCTTGTAAGGAAAATGTTATGACAATTAAAATAACTTACCAGTTTTGTAAACAAATTAATAGGAACTACAAAACACACGTATTGTTTCAGATGTGCCACGCTCACTTATGTCTCAAAGAGATGCCTAGCTGATAAAATACTCGTCAACTCATTGAACACTGGCTGAAAACAATATTTCGGTAAAAGCCACTAGGAAAAAAATAATTGAAAGAAAGTTTGAATTAAGAAGGCACAAATTTCGTGGCGGCAGTCGCGTAGGCGGCGCCGCGTGGTGCGGTGGTGGCTCGCTGGCGCCGCTGGTGGCTGGTGGCGGGCGCGGGCGCTGCTAGTGCGCAGCGCAGCCCGCTCGGCTGGGCCATGGGCAGCTCGCAGCGCCTCGCGGCGGTGGCGGCCGTATCTCACGCCCGCCACTACTACAATCACACACAACCCGACGTACAACACACGGAAGCTTCCTCATACAATATCAACATATTCTTCGTCAGGTAGGTTTAACCACACTGCAATAAAATGACAATGGAATACATGCGACTTGCTTGTCACATAATCTTACACTTATAATCTATAATAATATAATAAAGGGGAAAACTTTTTAGAGTTTTTTTGTTGATAGGAAGTAATCTCTGAAAGTACTGGTCCGATTGCTAAAATTTTTTCACCAATAGAAAGCTGCTTTATTCCTGAGTGATATAGGCTGTATTTTATGTACGCGGGCAAAGCCGCAGGCAAAAGCTAGTCGCTGATATCGCTAATACTCAGTGATAATTAAAGATGTCAAGTAGAAACATGATATGGTAATAAACCTCTGCAATATCAAGCTATGAGACGTTTTTGTTATAATAAATTCTAAGCTCATAAAAGCGAGCATCTACACTCATCGTGATTGAACCGTAATTTAAACTATAACGTGTATATGAGTAGTAAAGTCAGGACTAAGAGTACGTCGTAACTAGTTTATGGTGATAACAAGGCTTCACCACGATATTTCAATCTCCGATAACGTTCGGTCATCTTAAAAAGTTTAATGGATGCACTAGGGGTTATGGTTCCACTCGTCGAACCGTTTTTATGAATATGACAAACGTAAACTGATTTGAAATTAAACAGTAAACTCGGTTACTTGGGGTTAAGTAACGCCAGTGCCCGCATAGATTAAAAAAAATTGAGCGTTTTATTCATAGGGTATTTATTCTAGAATGTAAATAAGAAGGTCGTCATAATGTAGTCTGTAAATATCGAAAATAAGCAAACCTTTCCGTTATTTTCTACACATACCTACTTGTTTACAAGTTTTAACAGTTAAAAAGTAACGTTTTGACATTTGAGAAAGATCCAAGAGAGTAACTTGGAACGAAACTGAAAGAAACAATGAAATAATAATTAGGGCCCCGGTGTAGTGTTAGCTATTTTTGTTGTAGCCACACTACACCGGACAAGCCGCTGTCAAAATACAAATGTCTGAAAAAATCTCTGAAAAATTGATGCTATGAAAAATCATTTTTTCATAGCAAGCTTTTATAGCTCGGTATACCTATATAATTAATACTCGGCAAGACGAATCATACGAGCCCAAACTCGATGGGGTTGAGTTGTTTAACTACTAAGTTCCTATAGCCACCTTCCGGTTCCATCATCAGATCAGCTCCTTGTCATAATAATTTTGCATTGTCATCTAATTTACACATGCATGCAAAATTTCAACTCAATCGGTAACCAGGAAGTGGGATTTAATTTACAAGATTTTATGACAGACAAACATCGGGACAGGTGAAACTAAATAAAAACTTTTAATAAAATAGACCTTTTATTTTTTGACAACTTTAATGATTGAAGGTTCGGCGAACTTTCTAAACTGTAATTTAGGATTTATGAAAGGTTCAAGCGAAAGGGTAGGTGTGGATAATTCTGTAACATTTTGCTGTAGCCGACCAGGTGGGCCCGCGACCTTTTACAATTACATACGTTAATTTTAAGTGTTAGGATTAAGTAGATTGGTTCTTGAATCATATCAGGGATATTGAAGCACTTACTTGATTATTTGTAGTTGGAAGTTTTGTTTCTTTACACGTACTCGTACCTAATCCAAGGTTTGGTATCAAAATGTACTATTTTTACATTTTGATAAGAGTGAATGGAATTTACATGTTTGTCATCACGACCGAGACGGAATTCGTCCGAGCTGTACGCAAGGGTATTACGGAGCCGAGTGCTGCAGTGATATTCCACGTGTATCAAACGACGTTTTTCAATACACTTAAGAAGATATAAATAAACATTAGCTGACACGCGACTCGTGAGGGTCGCTTAGCGCCTAGTCTGATACGATAAATGTAATAAATTGAGGCTGGGGCAAGAGCTATCACTTTTCCGCATTAGTGCGGAAACAGTAAATCGCGTGGCTAAAAGCGGTAGGAATAAGATCAGGTTATCGAGTAATCGTGTTGAAAAATATATTACAATGCTCCTTGTCTTTCAAAAGTGACATTTAGCCGTTTAATCACCCAACCCTTCCTTAGGCATTCAAACCTCGTTCGTTTTAGCAAGATGTTGTAAGAAATAATTCATGTAGACTCAAGGACTCATCGTTTAGAGAACAGTAACTTTGCATAATGTAATTTACAGTCTATACGAGTAGCAGCAGTCCCAAGTATCGCTCACGATGTGTCGCTGAAGGGATTACCTCTCAAACTTAGTTTCACTTCGACATCCGACGGTACCTTCTAATTTGACAAGTGATATCTTGCATGGCCGCTTTAGTTAATAGATAGCTAGATAGCGACTTGATTTCATAACAGTCAATACGAAACTCTAGTTACCACAATACTGACTTCATTTTTACCACGACTATGCTCGCGTTTGGCCACTGTCTCAATTGTTGGTACGCTTGCCTAGAAGTAACCTCACTCTTTACTTTAAGACCCCTAGGTTGATCGGCGGCGGAGACCTCTTGCGCCGGGCCTTGGTTGAGGCCATGGTCCGGAGCGAGGAGGAGTGGCAGGCGGCCGCCGACTTCTGCGAAGCAGTAATGCTCGCTAAGGAGGCCGACCGCATAAGGCAACGGCGCCCTCGCCGCCGCTGGGGTTCCGATCCCGATTTCCAGCCACCATAGGCGCGGGCTTGCGGACAGTGAGCAATGGGTAGCTCGCTGTCCGGCCGTTCGGTAATTGTCCGGACCAAGCCCAAGTCGTCGACAGCGCGTGCTGTTCCCGCGCGTCTCAAGGAGTTGTCAGTAACAGCAGGGGCCCAGCCGGGTCGAAGCCTACTGGGGCCAGGGTTATCCGAAAGGGCGTTCGAGCCCCGGTATGAAGGCTTGAAGGAACGGGATGGGTTTTTTAGTCAGTAAGGGTCTCTCCCGCTCTATCTCACTATCTCCCGCTCCGCCCAAGAGCGGGGGTTGTCATTGGATGATTTTTCCCATCGAAAAACAAAACAAAAAAGACCCCTAGGTTGTAGCTATCAGGAAATACAGACTCCGGTAGGGAACTCCAGCCCTTAGCTGTAAGCATAATGAATGTGTTTTCAAAACCCTTTGTACGTATTGGTATGGTTGAGATGTCCACCACGTACTGGTGGCGCGACGCCATATGTGTTGTGGTACGATGATGGAGCGGACTCGACGCTATTTTTTTTACACCATGGCAAAATCCACAGAACACCGGAATCAGTCAATACAGTTCTTCTGTTCTGTGGCAAAATTCACCGATTTGCGATGGTGACTTGTACTACAGGTTTTTCTCATAAAGCTATTTCAGGCACCATACTCTTACAATGATGGAATATAGTTTTCACAAACATTGTTAATTGTTAAGATAAGTTTCTTTGAAGAGTAAATAAATGACTGAAATTATAATTACTGATACCTTTATTAAAGAAACCGATAATGATTTCTTTATATTTATAGCTTTCATATAATTAAATTTCACGCCGCTCTTTATTACGGGTGAATTTGGAACGAGACGCGATAATCGGATATTAATTGGTTTCTTAATTCACGAAAACGATCGGTTCGTTAAGGGTCGTGAGACGGTGAGACTCGTAAGTTGAACCACACAAATTAAAATACTAATAGAGATCATTTTTGTTACTTGACCCGATTGTGAACTAATTTTAGGAACGACTCGTGAACGTTAGCTTTTCTAGGATGGATAAATATTCAGTACCTTAAAAAGGTTTTCTAAAAATGGTGACAACGTGACCTCGTGCAGTAAATCTACGAGGAATAAGTTTTAAAATATAGGTACGTTCAAGAATATATTGCGGGGTTC
The DNA here is from genome assembly GCA_929112965.1 of Mythimna albipuncta. Lineage (NCBI taxonomy): Eukaryota > Metazoa > Arthropoda > Insecta > Lepidoptera > Noctuidae > Mythimna > Mythimna albipuncta. Next base: position 6,534,864 of record OV815974.1, on the reverse strand, counting down.
GTATATTTTGACTGGCCTGTTGGTCTAGTGGTTAGTGGCCCTGACTGCTATGCCGCAGGTCGTGGGTTCGATTCCCACCCAGGACAAATGTTTGTGTGATGACCATGATCATTTGTTCTGTGTCTAGGTGTAATTTATCTATAATATGAATGTTCAGAAATATATACATAAGTATGTTTATCAGTTATCTAGTATTCATACCAGAAGCTCTGCTTAGTTTGGGAATAGATGGCGTTGTGTGATAGTTGTGGAATATTATATTATATTATATTAGGTATATTACATTATATTAAAATATATTATATTATATTATATTATATTATATTATATTATATTATATTATATTATATTATATTATATTATATTATATTATATTATATCATATTAGATATATTATTATATGTTGACACTTTTTAGGAATCACATCGTAAACTATCTACTACTACAGGTTTATCTTCCATAATTAAATAAGTATTTGTGATATTACGTACATCGAAGGACTGGAACAATTTGCCCGCAGCGGTCTTCCCGCCTGCATAAAATTGAGGTGTCTTCAAGGCTAGTCAATTCCGCTCCGTAGGTGTGCGCAGAATGATTGTGAACTTATCAATATATATAAAAGGTGGAACTGACTGATCACAGCCGAAACTATGGGGGCTAGGAGCGTAAAATTTTACACAAGGCTTGCTTTTACAAAACGCTGGCAAAGCTAGGGAACTCGTCTGACACTATCTCCCGCCCCACCCAAGAGCGGGGGCTGTCATTGGATAATTTTTCACATCGAAAAAAAAAGCCCCGGTGTGAAGGCTTGAAGGAACGGGGTGAGTTTTTAGTCAGTAAGAGCCTGACACTATCTTCCGCTCCGCCCAAGAAGGGGGTTTGTCATAGGATGATTTTCCACAACAAAAAAAAAAAAAACGGGTAAAAGCTAGTTATTCATATAACAACTGATCTACTTAATAAAATAATAATACAGTTGCTATTAATAATTTTTCAAAAATAATATCCTTAATTATGGAAGAAAAATCTCATTCCAGCAAAAAAACGCAAACTCTCGCTTACGATATTTCTGAAAAGGCTTGAAGTATTCCCGGGACGTTTATACGCTTATACTGAAATATATATTACAGTATAAGCTAAACGTCGAAAAATATAAGGTGTCCTTTTTTATTTTTGCGTAAATGGCTATAAAAGCGATAAGGATCTGCGTACGGTGTGTGCTAAAATGATCCGTTTGCATCCCGGCTGGAGATACGGAACGCACGAATTTATTATGCACGTTAAGGGGATAATTCTCGCAATTAATATGTCCAATCTAAAGTAATGTAACAAAATATTGTGCTTGTGCTGCATTTGTTCTGTTCTGTGACTTTGAATTGTGTTGACACTACAAAAGCTTTGCTAAAAAGCTTAAGCAAAGTGATATTATACAACTGTATGCTAGCTTTTTTTTTTTTGCTGTGCCCCGATAGCTGTGCCCGCGACTCCGCTCGCGTGGACAACATGATTTTGAATTCATTTTTTCTAAAATAAAAGTAGCCTAAGTTACTCCTTATTACATCAGCTACTTGCCAATAAAAGTCCCGTCAAAATCGGTCCAACCATTTCAGAGATTAGCCGGAACAAACAGACAGACACAAAAATTGTAAAAAAAGTTATTTTGGTGTATGTATCGTATATGTATTCATATGCATTTAGTAAAAAGCGGTTATTTCAATATTACAAACAGACAATCCAATTTTATTTATGAATAAAAATGTAGGTATTGATTAGTTTAATTCGTTTGATTTTTCTTATATTAACATATTGGTTGGTAACACATTAATCACCAAGCATAGAAGTCAGAGACTTGACTGAACTTGTGTACTCTTTCTTATGTAAAGATTTCTGTTGCCGCTATAACAACAAATACTTAAACAAAATAAAATAAATATTTAAGGGGGCTCCCACACAACAAACGCGATTTTTTTGCCGAATTTTAATAAGGACGGTTAGGGAACCCTTCGTGTGCGTGTCCAACTCGCACATGCCCATTTTTTTTTTAATACAGATCGATGGCGAAAACATTGTTAAAAAAAAAAATACAAAAACTAAAAATAATCCCAAGTCGAGTTATTTCAATTGTCTTTCAGCTAAGTTATCAGTAGGTAATGAGTGTTATACAAGTTTGAAGCAAAGTTGCCATACCAAAAGTTATTTCGAGACTCGAGGAAGTTGGGAGGCTTTCAAAATTGAACACTTTCTAGTTCGCACATTGTTGCCAGTTAATTATAACTTGTAATTTTGTGAAACTATTCTGCATGTTTGCTACAGAATCTTTAATAGATAATTTACGTGTTTTTAGTGGTTACGAAGTGTGCTGGGTTAAGTTGAAAATGCGGGTTTATTGAAAAGTTTTCGGCATAAATATTTTTAAACAAACTGAGGTTTCCAACATTTTTCCACAACAATGTTTTCAAATTTCATTAATAACACTAGTTGTTGCCCGCGACTCCGTCCGCGTTAATTTCGTAAAACTATAATATTAGTACAATCATGATGTGCTTGTTAATAAAATTTTAAAATCATAACTTCTTTGGGATGGGAAATCATGAAATATTTTTTTTACATCATGGGTGGACCGAGACGGTATGTTTGACTTTTACAGACTATTTTTTGAGGTGAGAAATTATCAAATAACTTATTCCGATTTTAATGAAACTTCGTAAACGGATAAGCTGTGATCTGGGATAGCACATAGGATACTTTTTATCCCAGACTAGCTTATTCCCGCGGCTTCGAACGCATACATAAAATATGTCACTCAGGAATAAAGCAACTTTCTAACGGTGAAAAAATTTTTGCAATCGGACCAGGAGTTCCAGAGATTACCCCCTACAAACTTACAAATTTTACCTCTTTATAATATTAGTATAGAAGTATGTTACCTTACGACAATTTTCTACTATCACGCGGGGCATGCCGCTGGGCAGCAGCTAGTGTTATGCCTTGATCACACTCGTACTCGGTACGTGTAAACACAGCGCCGAGTACTCGGTCTACCATTTATCTCTACAACTCGCTCACATCACTGTCTCGACCGAGCAACATTTTACTGTCTCGCCCTTTTACTCGGTACGTGTGATCAAGGCATTAGAAAGGCGAAAGTTCGTATGTATGCATGTATGTTTATTACTCCACCACGGTCAAACGGCTGAATGAATTTGGATGAAAGTTGGTAAACGGGTAGACTATGCCCTGTTATACGATATAAAATGTTTTTATTACGCGGGTATGTTGATTTGAGAAAATTAACTACTTTCAATGTACGACGCTGCTGGTATAATATGGCTAATATTTCATTTAAGTGCTCTGTAACTTGAGTTAGTAACTAAATATTTTTTCAGAATGTATGAACTGCACTGTTAAATAAGCAGCACCTTTGTGCTCTTCTATTTATATTTGATGTTTTCATTTTTATTCTGTGTACATAAATTAATAAACCATAAACATGATATTGGTTTCTTTTACTTCAGATATAAATCTGTCACAATGTCAAAGATAAAAGTTTATATGTTAGTGTGTAATTGTGTATGTATGTTATTCCTTCACGCTGAAACGTCTGAACAGATTTGCATGACATTTTACAGTTATAGCGTACATATATCTAAATTACAAAGCTATAATTTGTAACAGGGAAGGTACTATATTCACGCGGGTAAAGCTGCTGGTGGACGCTAGGTCCACCAGCAGCTTTACCCGCGTTTATAATTGAAGTTTATAACTGAAGTTTCTTATCGAAACGGCTATTTACGGTTTGATTATTATCTGTAACCTTGGTAATAAAGTGGATTAATATGTTTGTAATTAATTTGATTACGGAAACTTTGATAGAACTGTGTAGTAACATCTTGACTGACCTGTTGGCTAGTGGTTAGTGGCCCTGACTGCCATGCCAGAGGTCGTAGGTTCGATTCTCACCCACAACAAACGTTTGTGTGATGACCATGATCATTTGTTCTGTGTCTAGGTGTAATTTATCTATAATATGAATGTTCAGAAATATATACATAAGTATGTTTATCAGTTATCTAGTATTCATACCAGAAGCTCTGCTTAGTTTGGGAATAGATGGCGTTGTGTGATAGTTGTGGAATATTATTATTATAGCCTCGTATGTTGATCGAGGTAAATTATGGCGACATTTGAGGTAGGCCTATGTCTAACAGTCTTCCGGCTGAAATTATGGTGATGATGATTATAACAAAATAAGACGATTTAATTAAAAGTTTAATACTGACGCAATATCGTGTTTCCTTGGAATATTTACAGTAAAAATCTGCGCAACGGTTTTTCACGTAAATAATCTGTTTTTCTTTCTTTTGTTCAAGGGTGAATAACTGCATACACAATTAGATGCATTAAACTATTGTAAGTTTTCTAAGTAGGTCGAGGTTACGTTGAGGCAAAAAGAAATTAGTAGCTTTGTTTAAGCATTTAGGTCCATCATCATTTTCCTACCTCTGTCCCATGTTATACAGCATTATTTTTAGTTAATGTGGTTCCTGAATACAGTTAATTCAGAAGCAGTAACTGAATGGTTTCCAATGGTTTTTACACCATGTTATATATTTTTTCCAAAAATATTTGAAATGGACACACTAAATACAACACAGGTCACGGCAGATCATAGCGGTCAGTGTCAGTAAGCTGGGTGCAAGTGCAAAATGACCCCTCAGTCACCTGGATGGTCCGTTGATTATGTATTTTTGGTGACATAACAAGCTTATATTTTTGTGATTTTATATGGTACAGTTATGAAATTTTGTACATAGATTCTTTCTATAAAATACTAGACATGTGTTTCGGGTTTCGCATATACTAAAACTGATGTTGTACATAACACACTAGCTGTCCTCCGGTGTTTCATCCGCGTCTTTGGTTACTGCTTCGCCCAGGGGTGTAGCGCGATGTTATATACCCCGTTAAATTTTGATCGTTTTAATCCCGTGGAGGGTCGATCCGGTACATGAAATACTATCGAATTGTAAAGATAAAATTTAAAAAATACCTTTTTTCAAAAGTCGTATTAATTTACGCATGTACGAAATTAATTTCTTTAAGAAAACGTCAGTTGAGCGAGTCCGATGACTTGTAGGTAGCAGTCGGCGTTGCGTACAAACTACATGCAGGTCATTGGACTCGCTCAGCTGACGTTTTCTTACATATTCTTTAGCTTTATAACAGCACAAAGATTCTTATTTCTAGCCTTCCCTGAAAAATGGTCTACCCAACACTAATAGTTTTTTTTTATTTGAACTATTAGGTCCAAAGATTAGTGCGTTCAACCAAACGAACTCTAGCTTTATAATATTACAAGTATATGTAGATGGGTATCTACTGGGTCCGAGGGTCTGCTTCTGAAAGGAGGATTCGGCCCTGATACGAAAGGCAACAAAGGAATTGTAGTGGGTTTTTAGTCAATAAAAGTCTGACACTATCTCCCGCTTCGCCCAGATGTAATCGGATGATTTTCCCACCTACAAAAAAGGTGGATTTAGGGCAACACGTATTTTTTTTCATTCCGTCCTGTCAACCGCCACGCTATCATTGCCTCCTCACACAATCCATCCATCTTTTCTTTAGCTTCGCTTTCCATTAATCAACACGTATAGACGTGCCCACTCATTATTGTTTAAGTAACATTCGCCAAGCTTTGATAGAATAGATAATGTGAACGACCAGTGTTAAAGAAAACACGACTGTCAATTTGACCTTCACGGGTTTTAGGGTTCGTTACCCGAAGGGTAAAACGAGACCCTATTATGTACTAAAACTCCGCTGTCCGTCAATCAGTTTGTCTGTCTGTTATCAGGCTGTATCTCACGAAACGTGATGGTTCATAAGATATAGCTTGATGACTGCTATCAAGCTGGACAATGGAAAATATATTTCTATTGCCGCTATAACAAAAAATACAAAAAAATTATAACAAAGTTGTTTTAATTTTGCCGTTTTTTGCTACGGATGGTACGGAACCGTTTGTGCGTGAGTCCGACTCGTACTTGACTGGCTTTTTTTCAGGCTTCAATACAATTTTTTTATAGAGATTAGAGATTTTTATAAAATACACAATAATACCTAGTGTGGGGGTAAGGTTTCAAAAATATTAAGGACACACATCCTTCACACGACTTTCGTTCCTCGTTCGTTTTTTGTGGTCTTCCAAAAATGTGACATAATCAGCTGTTAACGTGACATGTGCGTAGTTCCGGCCACAGATACACACACCTATATAGTTTAGATAGTGAGTTAATTAAGGTATCGCGAGCCGATCGAGCCCGATCTATCTCCCCCTGTAATCTGCGCCATTTCGGAATTAATTTACTTGCGGATTTACTGGGAAAAATTTAATTTCACATCTCTAATTATGTGACAGTTATGTTGGACTTAATATAGGTTCTCAGGTAAATTAAAATGTTTAGGTAATTTGGAAAATAAATCAAGTAAATATTAACTAGGTACGATTATGTACATATGTAACGTAGTAAACGCACATCTTGAAGGTATATTTATTTATTTATGTACACACAAACACTTAAAATCGAAAATAACAAATTCTGATAGAAGAGTACAAAGGTGCTGCTTATTTCTAACGAAATTTCTTCCAGCAGACCTGTGACAGGAAAGTTGGATGAGAAATGTAGACGTAATGTGTACAAATAATTAAGAAAAAAATTAAATAGACTATACACCGCTAAATTTTAATCGTTTTAATCCCTGGAGGGTCGATCCGGTACATGAAACACTATCGATTTGTAAAGATAAAATTAAAAAATAAAGTACCTTTTTACGCAAGTACGAAATTAATTTCTTTAAGAAAACGTGAGCTGAACGAGTTCAATGACCTGTAGATAGTTTGTACGCAACGCGTACTATTACCGGTACATGAAAGTACCGGATCGACCCTCCACAGGATTAAAACGATTTAAATTTAACGGTGTTTATTAAATTATCATTCATTAAACCCTAAGCGAACACCGGCGTTCGCGCTGTCATTGTCTTTCTATTGTGTCTCTAATTGACGGTATGGAAGGTTAAATCATAATAGAGAGAGAGAGGGTGCCTGAGTCCCAACAGTGGGAACATTATGAGGCCGACTATGTTATGCAACATATATACCAATAAAAGTAAATAAACGTTCACATAAATAGATACAATACATAAATTAAATACGTATGTTCAAAATCAGCTACAAACACGAGCGATTGCAGTTACTTTTAAAAAAATGTTAAAAGCTTCCGAATTTTAAAGTCAAAAACCAAATAGAATTTAATTACTTAGTTGATTAAATAAAATAACTCTATTTGATAGCCTAGGACGTTATTTGGTTTTACTGAAACAAACTGTTTATGAAGTAATACAAAAATATTATAGATACGAGCATATAAAAACCGGTTTAATTTTTTCCGCTAGATATAACGTTGGAAGTTGTAATAAAAGTGATTATCGCTTTTTATAACCGAAGCCAGGAGACTTTTTAAGAGGGATTATTTATTAATTAAGCACATAGTAGTTACTGTTCTGTTTTTATGAAAATATAGCAGTAAAGTTGCTGGTTTTACAAAAATATCATTTAGAACTGGCAGGGACGGATTGCAAAGCCTTTTTGTTTAACTTTTCTCATAAGGCTAATATTAAAAAGGTTTTCGTATGTACCTGTATGTATATGTTTTTTACTTTTCCACGCCCAAACGGCTGGATGAAAGGCACACGCGTAGACCATGTCCTAGAATTGATCATATATCTACACTAATATTATAAAAAAGCAAAGTTTTTTTTTAATTATTTTGTTTGTAGGAGGTAATCTCTGGAAGTAGGTACTGGTTCGATTGCTAATTTTTTTTGACCAATAGAAAGCTATGCTGCTAGCTGTGTTATTTAATTTAATATTTTATATACGCGGGCGATGTCGTGGACAAAAGCTAGTAGTTTATATCCCTGGTGTGAGTACCTTTGTATTCTTTTTGCAATTTTAGTGCAGTCAAACCTGCTGATAAAAAAGGTAAACTCGAAAAAAGATATCTAAAAATCAATTAAAGATAACACAAACTATTTTCAGGGAAGGCAACACTCTCTATCACTGTAATATGTACAGGAAGATGTTAAATTTTAAGCTCGAATGTATTGAGTTATCCTGGCTTATCGCGCCCGAAACTGATGAGTAGCGAAGAAGGTCGTAAACCTCCTCCTCCAGGAGTGAGGGGCCATGATAGCTTACAAAATATTTAATCTGTGACCCACTTTAGACAGTACCTTTTAGTTCGCGGAAGAATTGCCGTGTTCAAGTCTCGATCATTTTCGCTGGAAGCCAAGACACAGACAGCGATACTTTAGATAGCATCTGGAATATTCTAAACCCTTTTCTGAGAAGATATTGCGAGTGAATCAAATGCTTTGAAAAAATCGATGAAACATTGATGCCTTGTTTAGTACGGTATTTAAGCGTACTAAGTGAAAGCTTCTCTCCTCTTTTTAATGCATATTTTGGAAGACAATGCAACAAAAGACAGCTCCCAAAAACAAGGCGCTTAATCATCACTAGTTTCATAGTTTAAGCTAGAACGACGAATTAATGCAACTTGCTTTGAAGTGCTGTTTTTTTTTTTAAATATTGCAAAATTACGCTCTAGGGTGGATCGAAAGAGCGCGTCAGACTGAATAAAACCCACCTCTATGCTTCAGTTACCCTTTGAGTTCTAGGTCCACGGTAGCTGGACACATCGGCCCTATTGGGTAGCACCCGTACATGGCACCCGCGTGTTTCTTGCGCCTGAATCCGGAATAGGAACTTGCTACTCCTCAAAAAGGAGGACGGCGACGGCGGCACTTGGCGTAACCCCAGAAATAAATTCTAACAGAATTTTCTTCCACAGTGTAACGCTATGCGGCGTCCTGGTGGCAGTCTGTGCGGCTTGCTGGCGGCGATCACCAGCGACTGACAAGCCTGAGGACCGCACCGAATGCCGGGGGGTTTACACCGTCAGCGCAGACACCAGGCTCCAGCAGGTTAGTGATATAGGTGGACCTATTGATGTATAGTTTACTGACTACTGTCTCTCTGATCTTGAAGGATTGCCGTCCCATCTCGCCATGATAGTGAAGGAAGACAGAGGGCACTTGCTTTTGCGAAGACCTGCGCGCTATAATGACTCCCGCGCCGATGGCTACTTTTCTTTATGAGTTTGGACGAAATCCAGGCCAGGAGGACTGGACTGGACTTTTATACGGTAGTCAAACATGATTATTAGTCCGTTTATTACCTCGATCTCTGCTGATGATAAATTATAGATTATGCAAAGATTTTCAGAGTCGAATGAATATTTAGATACTTAAACGAAAGTCTTTTACAGATGATGGAAATAAGTCATTCTTTTCTGTTTTTTATAAAGTCACATCGCACAGAAGTTACTTGGTATTTGAAGACCTTAGGATAAGTTTAAATGTGCTTATGAGTTTAGCGACAGATGTGATTTTAAAGGTGTAGCAATGTTTTTAAAAAATTGAGTTTTTATTGAAGTTAGCGAATTTAACGTTATTTGTTTACTAACACTGATTCATTTAGGTTCCGTCAGCAGTAATCTAGGCTACAAACAACTGCTGTGTAAGTTTTTAAGTTCTAAACTGGTTTAAGACTGTAAAACAAACTTTCTTCTTTTTGAAGTTCTTTTAAACTCCTTTAGAATGAGTTTAACACAGTGAAAATCTTCATTTATTTATTTCATAACGATTTTACGCGAAGTCAATACTCTAAGAAAAAAATTGAAACGTTTTTATTGAAACGAGGCAGGAAATTGTACAGCTTGAATATTTTAATGGCTTCCGCGGAGTTATTTTCTATTTCGAAGAAAAAGATATTATTTGCTATTTCACACTTTACTTTTAATATAAAGTAGATAATTCGAAGAACTGACAGAACTGAATTGTTAAAACATATCTAAGTACATATTGAAAATAATTAAACTTCATAAAACTTGTTTTAGTTAGGTATTTTTAGGCATTATGCATACTGTACATATCAGCAAAACAGTAGGGCCTCAGCAGAGCTGAAGCCTGCAAAGGCCATGGTTTAACTGCTGAAACGGAAACCCGTGGCCCTGGAACGCAAAGGGTAACAACCGAAGGAACATAGGTGTGGTTTTAGTCGGTAAAAATCTGACACGTCCTCACTTTCCGCCCTAGAGCGAGAGAAGTCTTTAGATGATTTCCCACCTCCAAAAAAACCTTACAGTAGATTTTTTTGAGGTGGGTTGGATGAGGTGATGATGGTTTTTACATACTTAAATGTAAAAAAAAACCATCATCACAATTCGATTCATAACTATATTAGTTAAAATATTTTTCGTTTTTTTCGTTTAAAAACGAAAATATTTTTCGTTTTTATCCAATCGAATACGACACAATCAAACATCAACATTATATACCGGCCCACACTGAAAACCAGCGCTGTGGACTCGTCGCATTTTGCGTGTAGACACAGCATTATGCTGAGTTTACGGCCGTTTTGCTCGGACGTATCGAATATTTTTTTTTTGTTGAACTTTTATATAAAAACTAGCTTTTACCCGCGCGGCTTCGTTCCCGCTCTTCCCTACTTCACCCTACTATACCCTACTCTACCCTATTCTATCCTACTCTACACTGCTCTTCTCTACACTACTATACCCTACTCTACCCTACCAAACATCACATAAACCATCTACTAAATAGTCCGAACAAAGCCTAAACATTTGGTTCGGATAGATGAGCCCGTTCTTGAGTTATAAAATTACAACGAAAAGTGGCATTGATTTATATATATATAGATGTACATAAAAATGTAATAAGTTAGTTTTAAGTTTGCCCGTTTTCGGACAAATAAAATGATTTGTTCTTTCTCTCATATAAATACACTAGAAATAAACTGTAATACTGTTCAAACGTGAGACCTGGGACATTGGCGGCTTCCCTATTATTGCAGTTCCTGGCGCAATTCCTTTGTGATGGCGGCATAGATTGAGGTGCACCTTCAAGCCAATACATTCGCAGTCGAATGCCGCGCATGCATGCGAGATCGACACAACAATGCTTTCTGACAACTCAATGTATTGTACGTACACTTTGATAGCCTAGAGTTTGGATGTATTGTAGGTAGGTGGTACACTTGGATAACCTAGTGTTTGGACGCAAACTGATTTGTTCATGGTAATTGCCTACTGGGGCCAGGGTTATCCGAAAGGGAACTCGAGCCCCGGTATGAAGGCTTGAAGGAACGGGGTGGGTTTTCTAGTCAGTAAGAGTCTGACACTAGCTCCCGCTCCGCCCAAGAACGGGGGTTGTTATTGAATAATTTTCCCCACCGTAAAAAAAAAATGATAATTGGATACTTTTGTGTTTATTATTTTAGGTACAATATTTTATAGTATACAGTAAATCTTTTTTCGAAAACAGCATTTAAATTGGTTATTAGCGATAATATATTAAAGAAAAACATAAATGAATTTGCTGAAGTTGATACTTTTTAGAAGCTTTTTAAAAAGCTTCAGAACATGATTATCCAACTGTGGACTACTTGTAACTGTGGTACTACTGACTATTGCAGACCACTCAGTAAATGATAGAAACATTATGAAACTCTTTGATAATGAGAGAAAAACATCTTTCAGAACACGTACGTACTTACTGATAAGTGTAAGCAACGTTTTAATGTTCCTACTACTTCCTACTGCTGGGACTCAGTTCTCTTACCAATGAGAAGAAATGACGCGAGCCCAGTGCGGGTTGGTGCATGTTACATGTCTTTGAATTTAGGGTTCTAGGATACGAACGTCACTCACGATGTTTTCCGTTACCGTTTTGAGAGCAGTAGTGATAAAAATACAAAGTAAAGCCAAACCTAGGTTTGAACCTCATAAGTCAAGGCCGTTACTACTGGACCACCATTGCTCAACCTACTAGGGCTTAAGATGAATGAGATAATGGGGGTAGAATCTCTATCAGAAATAACGATTGTAAAGAATACAATATGTTTAAGATAGACCGCGGGACCTTTCGATAACATATGTTAATTCCTACACAAATTTGTTTTTATTTTTACAATATCGCTTACAGAATGACACCTTGTCTATTAGGTCCTAATAGCCGTGTAGCAAATCAAGTGTATTGACTTGGCTCGCGAGGTTATTGACATGTGGGGTGTAGACTCGGTGACCATTGTATCAATAGTCGTGTCAGCCCATGGTTTAATATCCACGAGGCTCGACCAACATATTAAGGGGCTCTCGTTAGGCCGCTAGATCGAGAGTTTGTTTCAGAATGCGGTATTTCAGGCACGGCTCGTATTGTGAGGAGGTTCTTCTCTTTGGAGTCTTGACTACTGGTAGTTTGCATACTGTTTGATGTTTGATATCGGAAGGTTAATGTTTTTTACACTTTTTTATATTTCGTATTTTAAAATGTATATATTGTATAAATCATATTAATATTATAAAGGTGAAAGTGTGTGAGTGTGTGTGTATGTTTGTTACTTTTTCAATCTCGAACGGCAAAACGGATTTCGATGAAATTTGGCATACGGGTAGACGATATCCTGAAAGAGCAGATAGGATACTTTTTATCCCGGGAGCATGTTCCTTTGGATTATTTTTTTACTTTCACGTGGATGAAGCCGCTGGTATAAGCTAGTACTTACTATGATTTATGAATAAACGAAACAAAAAGACTTATGTCTTAGGGCGTTTTTAATATCATGTGGTTTTGACACAATTATCCAATTCATACAATTATTTATTGTAATGCGGGGTATACGCACGCGGGACGCATTTTTTTTTGCATTTTGAAATTTTCCGCATGTGGAGCAATTCTGCATGCGTAATGAATTCCGCACAATATTAAAAACACCCATAAACCCGATTTAAAAGTATTATAACTTGCGCAATGCAATACTGAATTTTAAAGTATTTACGTAATATACCGTACGGTTGTAAATAATGTTCTAGCACATTGAAGTAATATTGCTGTCAGAAGAATGTGACAGATCAGAATATTGCCGAGACAAGTAAACTGCAGAGTTAGCACTCCAGTTTCATTGCAATTTTATTGCACTTCGAACATTATTTGAAATGGGAAATAAACTTGACATCGCTACAATTGTCTCATCATGTAACTTAGGTTATTCAGTCATTCCGTTATCTTGTGTCTAGGTATGAAGTTTTGACGTCTCTGAACAAAGTTTTACTGCTGAAAAGTGATATGCTGTTTTGTATTCAATAATACTACGATTACTTCTAATATATCGTTAAATTGTTTCAGTTCATAGATACATGTAAATACGGAAAAAACAGCCTCTAACAAATTCATCATCAACATCATAATTTCAGCCGAAAACGTCCACTGTTGAACGTAAGCCTCCCCCAAGTGTCGCTACAACGAACGATCCATGTGTCTCGCATTTCTCGGATTCACTTAACGCTTACCATGTCTCTTGTCTACCAAATTACTGTCAGTAGACAAGAGATATAAAATAACAGGGTTTAAAGTTTAATTAAATTCTATTTCAATTTTGAATAAAATACAGAATGTTTTTACAAAAACAAGCCAAGGAAATATTGAATTTTGTTAAGTAATGCGTATGCGAAATGCGCACATGTGAGCTTTCCTAACCACTGAACCATGCATATATTATATTATATTTCACTATTCAATATTTTAAAAATTCATTTTATGGGAAGTCTGGTGTTGGCGAGTAGGGAAAATACAAGATTCGCAAGTGGGGTTGCATAGATACTAAAACGGGATAACCGAACATAGCACTCCAGTTTATCCGATGAAACGTGCGTGGTCTGATAATTTACTAACGAGCTGTATCTTGGGTTTGGTGCTAAACACGCTTCTTTCTTCTTTCTCCCCAATATTTAGCATCGGGTTTACACACTAGCCGGCGCCAGGATATCCTACTTAGGTTGTCAGCTCTGGTGATTGGGTAACTTGAGGTCTCTCTCGATTTCGGACCACCAGGTCAAAGGTGGGCTGGTAGAACTTCTGAAAAGGTAACCCGTGGTCCTAGAACGCAAAGGGCAACTGAAGGAACATAGCTCCAAGTTATTAAAAAAAAATCAGTAAAAGTCTTACACTCCCCCCGCCTCCGCCCTAGAGCAGGAGTCATTAGATGATGCCCCACCTCAAAAAAAAGATCAATGGCGGGCAAACTCTGTCTTTCTTAAGCTCTAGCGTGTTCAGTGTTATTGTTACGACATTATCCTCGCTTGTTCTTCCATTTGTCCATTTCTTCTGAGGCGGTTTTCGATAAGTTTTTGATGATTCATAGCAGAATTTACATATTGTAATTGAGGCCTCTGGATCCTATAACATTCTCATAACCAAAACCTTAAAAAAGGAAGACCAATTGATTTCTCTTCCTTTCTTAAATGTAACTCTAAAAATTGAAAACCATATAACCCGTAAACCGTCTAATTTGGCCGGACCCACATCCGAATGACCTAACTACATCCTACTTTACCTGAACGCCTGGTAACTCTACTCGCAAGTAATTAAAAAAGCATAAAGTTTACGATTTTACGCTAATATAATTGGCAGCATGAGAGCCATGTGCATTTGTTTATCACACAGTTATGCCACCAGAGTCGTTATGTAGTTAACTACTTAAGATAACCTTAATTTTGTTGTTTACGGTTAGAGCAGTAATGCATTTGGTTTAGTGATTAGCTTAGTAGTTTGTAAATACATGGACCTTTTGACATAGTTTGTCCACTATCTCACATGATGGTAATGGGGTGACCAGATGGATGCAAAGTAGCATAAACGAAACGCATAAACCAAGGTGTCCTTGGTTTATGCGTTTACATAAACGGATGTAAACAATGCGCCAAAATGTTCGGTGGTTGAGAAACGCGTCTTCCAACCAAGGGCGCTGAAGGGTAGGGATTACAACTGCTGTCTACACGGATTGAAACTAGCATGGTCACCTTAGTTGGGATGTTGGGTTACACCCGTCTGGCCGACCCTTAAGCGATAATTTGGTCGGCGATGAAGTACATCTACCTAGAAGTAACCTATTCACTTTAGTCTAAAATACTCCTACGGTGTAGCTATCAGGCAGAATGGGGAGTTTGTTGCGTCAACTCGTCTTCCAGCTAAACATTAGGAAGTGGTGACAGGAGTGTTTTGAGTTCTGTCTTTTTGCTATTTTTGACGTTCTAGAAGTGCTATTTCTCAGCCTTACATTACATGACATATTTTTATTAAATCAGAGGTCAATATTGAATTAAATAAAACTTGTGTTATATACGTTGGCTTCGTATTTTTTTATATGTAAATTTCTATTAGGCTTATGTCCATCTGCAAACGACTTTAGGCTGTGATTCGCGAACTCACAAACTATCACTCGTTACTTTATCTTTTCTTTTAAATCTCTTTCGAAAAAAATAAATAAAAACGTCGTTAAAAAACCAAATTGCCTTGTCTCTGTAACAGCTTGGGAAGTAATACCAGTGTCGCGTCGTGAATAGGAGGCCTTAGACAAGTGTACAGTGAATGGTAAGATGTGGTGCGGCACGTAATGCGTTTAGCCGGCAACCGGCAACGGTTCCGGCACGGGATTGTTGTTCCGGTTCCGATTCCGGGCCCGCCGCACTGTCAATAGGCCCTCCAATAAACGCTTTTTTATCGCATTTTGAGTTAAGCGTCTTGATTTGTAGGAAATGTTTTATTTATAAGATTTCCTTGAAGTCAAGGTGGCATTTGATTTTCATACGATAAAATAATGTTTTTAGTATAATTGGATTCAGTCTGGCCACAAATCGAGCAAGACAGAGGTTTGCAAGGGTAATAAGGATAACAGAAAAAAAAGTTCCGTTACATCTATAAAAAAAAAAACACTTTACAAACTTGTAACTTCACATTTTTTTTAGGTTGGCAATCATTCAATGACTTTTCAGGGCTTGTCAGACTTTCAACTTTCATTGACTAAAACCCCCTCCTATTTTCTTTCATTGCCTTGCGTTCCAGGACCCTGGGGTTCCCTTCGGTCGACCCATAGATACCTTCTCATTACGATCACTTAGTTCAACAGGATATCACGACCTAACAATGTGACTAATCGGCAATTAAGCACACTGCATTGTTGACGCACTCGGACGCAAATAAAAGATTTTATAGGCGTTCAGCAATTTAGCTTCACTTTAATTAGTTGACGGCCGTGTTATTAACCCGGCCGGGTCGCTAACACACTGTTCATTACGAGTAGCGCTTTGGACAAGCGTACTGTATCTCTGAACCATAGACTACGAACGTTTGAGCGGCCACTGCTGGATAGCACTGTCAAAACTTAAATACCTACCTATTTAAAAATCTATTGCCTAGTTTACACGTGGGCCCACCCTCGGCCAATCGCCATTGTGTAAACGGGATTTCCCGATTGGCTAAGGCTGGGCCAACGTGTAAACGGGGCATATTATTCATTTATTGTGCACACCACAGTGTTGTCATTTTTAACCCAAAGGTTGACCGGTGGAGAATATCTTGTTGCATTAAGTCCGCTTAGATATGTACCAGCAGTGGTACCAATACTCGGTCATTTCAGCCTAATCACTTAAAAAAATGTTCGCTTGAATCTTGCAGGGCGGTCCCAAACTAAACCTTTTGAAGTTTTCGTTTCGAGTGCAAGCAAAAATTAACTTAGCCGTGGTCGGGCGGAAGTGTCTTTGATGGTACATGAATTTTATGAATAAAACTTTTCGCACAGAGCACCGTTTTGAAGATATTGATGAATCATGACAATTCTGTGGCCATGACAACCGAAAACTTGTGCTCTGTGAAAAATTGTATAGCAACAAATATAAGTAGTGACATCTCTAGACATACCATAGTCTGTGCTCGGACCGTTTTCTAAAACGTCAATGTATGGGTGACGTGACCACAACCCGTAATGTATTATCAACAAAATAATTGCAGTCATTCAAATAGACTGCAATTATTTTGCGAATACAATGCTGATTTCATCGAGAACATAGCATGCTGCTGTTGATATCGTATAGGTAATTTGAAAAGATGAGCGTTTCGCTTTTTTTAAATGATACATGTATACTATGATGATTGACTGCGATATCACTTGATGCCATCAGGTGGGATCGCATAACGATTGCAGCTAGTGAGGCCAGGGGTCCCGATTTGCGCGGGATGTCCCGATTTTTAGGGGTCTGGGGACGCGTCCCGATTTGCACCTCGACGAAACTCAAAGAGCGACTGAAGAAGTCTGGGTTTAACTCAGTAAAAGTTTGACACGCCCTTACGTTCCAACCAAGAGCGGAGGAGTCATTGGATGAATTCCTACCTAAAAAAAAATTTATTAAAAAAAAATCCCGATCTAAAACTCTAAATTCCGATTTGTTTTACCGTCTGTCTCGATTTTTATCCAAAGGGACCTGGCAACACTAATTGCAACACCAATTGCAATACCAGCAGGCTGACGGTGAGCAGTGACTACTATAGTTTATGAGTCTATTCAGTATGTAGGGATGTTATGTTTTGCTAACCAATCACGACTCACCCTGAATAGATTTGAAGAATTTTAGCACACTGGTAGACTAAACTAGATTATGGCACACTATTGAGTTGGATTATAAGTACGAGTATAGGTATTACATTTCCTCCAGTTATTCTTTAATTAGTCCTTTTTGCGTTCGTTTTTTAGCCAGCAACAAACGGAACCTTTCTATTACTATACAAAACTGTCCAATGAAGTCGAGTTTCAAGTTATTTTGGAGGCTCATGTAATATTAACCTTATCGCCATCGTAGAAGGAAGCGTGCCACGCCGCCACACGTCACTGGCCGCGCCTAAAGGGGCCTGTGTTCGTATTGATTACGAACAAAACTATATTTATCATAGAGTAGTGCAAGTAGCACAACGTTTACACAAATAGTACTGCATTGTTTATTTCTGGCGCGGCCATAAGTATTTATTTTTGCAACTAAGATGGCCTAGGATTTTTTTAAGGTGGGTAATCATCCAATGACTTCTTCCGGTCTGGATGGAGCGGGAGGGCGTGTCAGACTTACTGACTGACCTGTCTGACCACACCTGTATCCTTCAGTTGCAATTTGTGATCTAAAACTACGGGTTTCCTTTATAGAAAATAAGACGAGACGCACAAATCCGGTTGTTGTGACTCTTGGGAGAGGTCTATGTTCAATAGTGGACGTCTTTCGGCTGAAATGATGATTACTGACAGACTATTACTGACTAAAAGACCCACCCCGTTCCTTCTAGCCTTCATACTGGGGCTTGAGCGCCCTTTCGGATAACCCTGGCCCCAGTGGGCTACCAAAATGTCTGGTGGCCAGATGTAATTGTTTGGAACTTCTGACCCCCTCTCAAAAGACAGGTTTAATTTTTAATCATTTAGCTATGTGATACATACTTCATCCTGAAATCGGGTTTGCTGATAACATAACAATTTTTTTTTTTTTTTTAATACGTTTTGGATAAAAATGTCGCAGTTAATAACATTGGTTATTATTACTTTTATTTACGAAATTAGCTAAAAACAAGATACAATTGTCAAAACGGATCTTGAGCGCTCGGCGTCAGAAGGGGGATCGCTTTGAGCATTCCATACATTGGCGAGCCAATTGTCGTCGTTGTTACATACATGCAGCAACGGAGGGAGCGAATCATGAGTGACGTCTATGACGCGATGGCGCGGCGAGCCCTCGCGTCTCATTTCGCACCACTAAGGAGACCGAATATTTGACTTCTGCGCAACTTGAAGCCAGCGCTCAAGATCCGTGGCGAAAATTGTACGCGCGAAAAGAATAAGAACTGGCTATGACCTTACTGTTGAAGTTAGCAACCCCAAACATGTTCATACTATGATAGCCTTCAACTTTTAGTGTGACAGCGAAGTTCTTATCCAAAAAAGTGTAATAAAGTTAGTTCGCGTAACTAATTAATAATGCTAGAATTAAACTAAGTACTTAATATGGGGCAGTAGTTAACGAGCAATGAAGACGTATCTTCGAAAGCGAGTCATTATTCGTAAGCGACAATAACAATATATTTCGTCTGACGATTTATAGTCCGATGAGGCCCAATTGCACTATTTCGTTGATCACTTAGACTATGTTGCGTGTTGCAAACAAATTAGTAGTTTTATATGATGGGATAAACGGTGTAGGAAAACATGATGAGGAAACCGTCTGAGAAACAAAAATTTCGACACATGTCGAATATCGCCCATTCTCTCTCTTAGAATGAAGTCTGGAGTCCCAGCAGTGGAAACATTTTAAGGCTGATTAATTATACTATACAATTCTCTGTCGGAGTCTGTTCCATGAGAGCACACAACCTAGGGGTAACTTGTAAGCAAGTGTGCTCCAACGTCGAACACATCATCACTTACCTTCAGGTGCGATAGTGGTCAAACGCGAGCGTATTAATAATAATAATAAAAAAAAACAATAAAATAATTGTTTCAATATTCCCTTTGTCGGGGTTATTTTTGTGTCTAGGTTAGGTCATTTTTATAAACTAATTTTGTTGCAACGTCACCTTGTCACGTTATGACTTTGACATACCCGAAAAACCAACTTTACTTTTTGTTGGTTAAACACAATAACATGAACATAGACTTCCGTTACATCATGCAAGTTAGCATGTTTTGAGGCACTCACAGTGACATGACAACTGTGTGGCCACTACCGTCACGCCATCATTTCCTGTACTACTTGCGAATCTGTGATGGCCCGCTGAACTGAACACTGACAACGCTAATTAGGTATTTTCGGAACTAATGGCAGCCTTGGATGCGACAGGCCAAACTATATGAAGACTAGACTAACCTAAGCTTCATAGGGGTGGGAAAACCTTTAAAATTCTCGGATTTTCCCTGCTATCTATATATAAAAATCACTCTGTCTGTTAGAGAAAAAACAGCATGAAAATTCTCGTGAACTTACAGACAGACCCGGTTGGGAAACTTGATTATATGTAAGTAGAAAAAAATTATATGCAGATAAAAGAATTTCAGGTTTGCTGGATCACCAACCATGAACATGATTACTGATAATGTCCATAAAAACGGATAAATAGAATAATTTAATTTGGGGCCACTTCGCGATTGGCCTTTTTATATCGAGCCAACTTTACGAGTGTCATTTAATTTCTCATCTGTTGATCTTTCCCGGCATAAAAGTAGATTATTTCCACGTTCGTACGTTTAGTGTGTTTGCCATACAATAAAGAGTGGTCGTAAAGTGCGTGGCGATACTCGCGAGCGTCCAACTAATCGCAGTCGGGCCAATTAAGGCTAATGCGATTTTTATCAGCGATTCTGCGCGCGATGATCGCGTCCCGCGGGACTGCCGGCACGAGTTATCGTCTAGATGGGGAAATCTTACACGATAGTTATTGGAACAGCGATAGTGGTGTAGAATAGCAATGAGCGATGTATCTTATTGTTTTAGCGAAGTGTAATCTCGAGAGCTGAGGATGAATTCCTTTATTTTTTCGAGGAAGGGAAGCATCAAATGACTTCTCCCGCTCTGGGTAGAGCGAGAGGGCGATCTGACTAAAACTAACCTGTGCTTCCTCAGTTGCTCTTTACGTTCCCGTGGCCCTGGTAACTCTATCAAACAATTTCGCAGCCCTAGCAGGGAGTGAGCAAAACTGTAGGGGCCTAGCAGGGTCAAAGCCTACTGGGGCCATGAGTTGATTTCCGAAAAGGAAACCCGTGGAACACAAAGAGCTAAGAAGGAAAATAAGTATGGCTTTAGTCAGTAAAAGTTTTACACACCCTCTCGCTCCGCCCTAGAGCTGGATAAGACATTAGATAATTTTCCACCTTAAAAAAAAGCTTAGCCGGGAGCATGATGTCCTTACACGCAGTTTTAGAACAATAATACAGAATTGGACAACCAGCCTTACGCCTCCGATTCCTTTGTTCTGGCCACGTGACTGAGCGTTGAGACGACGTCAGAACAAAGGAATTAGAGGCGTGGCCAACTTGATGCGTTCGACGCAAGAGAATCGAAATGAATCGGTCGTAACTAGGATAAGGGGGCAGAAACAGTCTTTAGAAAAAACCGTTGATGTAATTAAAATCAAGAAGTTCATGAAAGTTGTTATTTGATTTAAACTGTGCCAAATTGTCTGAAGACGGGACAATGAATTGTTTCAATCGCGAAGAAAGTTCGTAATTAAAGTACATCGTTACAATAATTCGCATCGCAAATTTACATACGATAAGATTGGATTGAAGTTTCGAGGACAGCAGACAATTTGTTTATTGTTGAACGTAATATACATATACATATACTGTATTTATAATGCATAGATACTGTTAATTACGTTTTCACACCGAAACTATATATTACATTGTATATTGTAATATACAATGTTGTCAGCACAAGGGGCCCAGCAGGGTCGAAGCCTATTGGGCCACGGGTCTGTTTATAAAAGGGAGGCTCGGCCCCGGTAAGAAAGGGAACGAAGGAAAGGGGTGGGTTTTTTACTCAGTAAAAGTCTTACACTATCTCCCGCTCCGCCCAAGGGCGGGGAGGCAATGTCATCGAGATGACTTTTGCCCACTGAAAAAAAAAAAAACTATAGGTCTGTTAGGAAACAATAATGTTAAGAATTATATTTTTTGTTTAAATATAACTGTTTGATGCCAAAAAAAAAAACAAAAGAAAAATATATTGAACCTTGAATTACAGAAAAAAAAAAAATTAAACTGTTTCAACCAGTCCTCGCATCCTTGAATTATATCACATGCAAGCAGTTTATGTTCTCGTATTTACAAAATAAAATTTTAATGTAATAAAATGGTAATGTGTTTTCAGGAGTAATGTGTTTCTTTAATGGAAAATTAAATTAGATTACAATAACAATGTAGGTATTTGTGTTTAGTGGCCTTGAAGGGACTTGGAGTTTTAAACAAGTCTGCCCACTACACCGTAATACACCATGACCATATTAGGAACGTTTCAAACACAGATAGAAACTGGACACGGACTACTATGCCTACTAGAACGTATCAACAGCGTAACATACTCGTTAGTAACGAGTTTAGTGAATAACAAAAGCTTTTTTTTTTTGAGCTTCGAATAACTTCTCCCACTCTAGACTGAAGTGAGAGGGTGTGTCAGATTTTTACTGAATAAACCTCACCTGATTACTTCAGTAGCTTTTTCAGTGACTATTCTATCAGATCAAATTCCGTGGCCCCTTGTGGGCATCTTAGAGGGGTTCGAGTAGAGTAGTTGTTGAGTCGGTATTTGATATATTAATCAGGAACTAATTTTCCGCCCCTGCTTCACGCGGTTGCAAATTATATACACAAACCTTTCCCGTTTATTGCTCTTTCTATAAGTGAAAACCATAGCCTAACCACCAAGCATAGATAGTTTAGGAGTAACTGAAAAAACAGACAGACACAAAAATCGATTTTATTTTATACCATGATTTGAGAAGACTAGTATTTTTCTGCAGCTTTACTCCCATGATTTGTCCTCCTTCCTCCGGAAGCAGTAAAAAGAAGCCTAGCAATCAGTCATGCTGAAGTTACTCGTACTTATAAAAAGCGTTGTATAAGTGCCCATTTAGGCTTATAAGAAAAAAAAAAAATTTTTTAATTGAATTGAAAGATGAACTTTTTTCTATATCAATCTAGAATACAGGCCAAAAAATATCATTCATCTAACTTAGGCAGGGCGCAAACGTGGACACTTTTGTGTCCTGCGTCAGATACAAGCTACCGATGAATATTTGATTTCTATAGAACCTGTAGGAAATCATCCACTCCTTGGGCATCATCATTTCAGCCAATATACGTCCACTGTTGGACATAGGTATACTTAAACATTTTCGTGTCCAGTTGTTTCCACTATCACAAACTCACGACGATCAAAGCGTTCGGTGTCGGTAACTGCAACAAAAAGTGTCTCGGTTTGCGCAGCGCCTTAAAGTTTGTACAGACCTGTACCTACTGTTTATAAAGCACAATATTTTGCTCTGTTTTACAACGTTTACGGAACTCGAGCCCCTGACCTTCACTCGATAACGTGGGCCAAGGTCAGAAGGCCCCTAGAATGTCCTCGCCCTTTTGTTTTGTTTACACGCTATATTTACTTACAACTTAGATGCCTATAATCCTACTGCAATGCATCACATTCTATGTATTTACTTATCTATCTACACTAATATTATATAGAGGTAGTTTGTTTTTTTTTTTTGTTTATAGGAGGTAATCTCTAAAATGAAAGTCCTTGTACGATTGCTAAAATTGTTTCACCAATAGAAAGCTGCTTTATTCCTGAGTGACAAGAGGTAGTTTGTTTTTATGTTTTTTTTTTGTTTGTAATCTCTGAAAGTACTGGTCCGATTGCTAAATTTTTTTTAATGGCATAGGCTATATTTTATGTACGCGGGCGAAGCTGAGAGCAAATGCTATTAATCTATTTATAAACATAAAACAAATTTTCAATGAACATCATTTTTTTTAATAACAAGCTTTTGTAGCTCGGTATATACCTATATAATTAATACTCATCAAGGCCATTCCGAAAAACTCAAACACGATAGGGTTATCTGAGTTCCTATAGCCGCGCCGCCATCATCAGATTGGCCCCATGTCATAATAACTTTACATTGTCATCTGATTTACACATGCATGTAAAAGTTCAGCTCAATCGGTAACCGGGAAGTGGATCAAATTTTATTTGCAAGATTTGATTACAGACATACAAACATCGGGATAGGTGAATCTAAATAAAAGCTTGTAACAAATTCGTGTTAGTTACACCAATTAACTCAAGAATGGCTGGACCGAATTTAATGATCTTTACTTTATTAGATTCGTTTCCGCCCCGAATGCAGAAAAGCTAGTAAGTTTAGGTAAACGGTAATCACTAAATTCATTGACGATACGAAGTTCGCAGGGTCAGCTAATATACCCAATAAATGTGAAAGTCTGTTTTTTGAGACGTTTGGCATACGGGTTGACCTTGACTAGTACAGTTTAGTACATTTTAGGATTATTTTTAAATATATTTTTAAAAAAAGTACATATTCTTTGTAACCAGAATCTTTATAACATTAGTTATTCAAACGCAATAAGCACTATTTTCAGAAGGGCTAAATCTCGCGAACGATAAATATTCTACGTGCCTTGTGTGAGAACAACCCTTCATATACGAAGAATCTATATTATTGCTAATAAATCACCATACGTTATTGCATCCTATAAAGTTTGGAGTATTCGATGTTTATTGCGAGTTCATGAATCGGATCGTCTTCCTGCACTGTCGACTATTGGTGGGGAGCTTCGAAAGTGCAGAAAGATTGTGGGCGAATATTTGTTAATAATTAACATTAAAAAATAATATTTAAAAAGCACGTTCCGTTTTAGCAACAGTATTTTTTTTTAATGTAGCTAAACTATTTATAATATTTTATGAGTCTTTTGTCGCAGTTTTTCAGTACTTAGAAATTTTCTCTCGAGAAGTGGAATGACCCGAGTATCCGTAGCTCGTAGCAATCTCGTAGCAGCGTAGGCGTATCTCGTAGACCAATGCCTACGTATTGCGCCGTCTTGTCTGGACCATGCAATTTCGTAATAGCAATTGGAATGATTTTGTAAGTCTCAAGATTAAATTATATACTGTTATTATCGTGTAGTCAATTTTAAAACTCATCAAAAAGAAATTTCTTAAAACTAAAGACGTTTTCCCGTAATTTATTCGCACAAAAAATTGAATCTGTAAAATTGTGCATAACGACTGAATTTTTAAAACATCTTCGTTCATAGTCCGATATAGTGGCTCCAGTTGCCACGCTGTAATGCCCATGAGTGCAATTATGTAAATAACCCCCTCCCTTTCCGACGTCTCTCTCGGGACGTCAGCGGTCGTGGTGGACGCTGGCTGTTCGGAAATGGAACTTAACAATTTCCCTATTAACAGTATACTATTAGGAATGAAAGCTTGACGGTAGAAAAGTGAAAATGGAGGAAGAAAACGTGTCCGGCCGACCCCAGGTAACACGGGGTCGTGAGATAGTGATTGTGTGCCAAGATGATAAATTCTGGCGATCGTTGTGCTCTCTTTTCCATGTTACGTCACTGGATCGAGATGGTGGATCGACCCTGCGTTTACGTCTAAGCACGGGATATCGCAGAGAAATAATAATTATTTTTTGTTCATACTCTTGAATGTGGTTTTAAAAAAAACCTCTTAACTTAACCTGTCCGAATCGGGGTGCCCTGTAGGGCCCCAACTCTCTAATTGAAAAATGTCCATTCATATTTGGTATATCTGGACTAATATTATAAAGAGGTAAAGTGTGTATATTTTGTTTGTAGCATCTGAAAATACTGGTTGGTTTGCTAAAATCTTTTCGGCGATAGACAACTGCTTTAGTCCTGAGTGACAGTCTGTATTTTATGCACGCGGGCAAAGCTGCGGGAATAAGCTAGTAAATAATATTTTTAGTGAAGAATAAAAAATTTAATGTACAGTTAAAAATATGCCTTTAATAATTAGATCCTGTACTAATCCCACTAAAATAACAAAACTGTTTGTTCGCAGCAAATTGTGTATTTGCCCTGCAACCTAGGTATTGTATTAACTCTCGGCTTGAACTGCCATGTTATCCAGCGAGTTCAAGTTGTCTCACAAAGCCTATAACTCAGTCAGAACGGTCACAATTCTGGCAGTGTTAATCTGTTTACGTATTTACGTTGGCTAGACCATTGGATTGCAACTTGGCATCACCTGCCCTAAGTTTGACTGCACTGGGCTATTCAATGTCGTATTGTTATTAAAGCTGTTTAGTTATTTAAAGTTTTGGGAGAGTTTTGCTGTTTTATTAAAATTACTAGCTTTTGCCCGCGGCTTCGCACGCATACATAAAATATAGCCTATGTTACTCAGGAATAAGGCAGCTTTCTTTTGTTAAAAAAATTAGCAGTCGGACCAGTACTTTTAGAGATTACCTCCTACAAACAAAAAAACAATAAGCAAACTTTATTATATTAGTGTAGATGTAGATTTAGGTTCAGTCAAGAGTCAAGAGTGCAGTGGCAGTCTATTAAAACTAAAATATCTCAAAAATTTAAAACATTTATTTTAAAATATTACAAATGTCAAGAAGTCAGAAAAATTATGCTAATTGCACATTCCAAAGCGTTATCTCGACGGAGAATTTGCGTGTAACGTACATATTCGCGACGACATTGCTTATAGGCTTTTTTTTTCTTCTGGTAGCTAGACTTTTACATAATTTGCATAGTCTGGATATTTTTTGTTTTTACTACTCGTCATATTTTTATATTTGAGGCCTTTTTGTCACAAAAATTATGTCTTTATGTGCTTGATGCTTGAGGCATTAAGTTCACATATTGTATGTAATCAAACCACACTGGGCCCGCGTGGTGGATTACGGCCCATTCCGTCTCCGAGCGCGGAGGCTTAGGTCCCAGCAGTGGGAGTATTACATGGCCGATAATGCAAATGCTTATGTATATAGTACAGAGTACTAGAAGTTAAAATAAAACCGTCTACAATATCAAATGACTTGGACAGTCTATTGTAAGTAGGCATTACTTGACTATAATAACCTTATGAAGCTTCTACATTTACGTACAGATGTGGTGAGAAGTGATAATAATAGGCAATTAAAACGCTTGCGTATCTGTTCCCACGTGCGGACGGAAACAGCTGATTCATCGTCGTCGGTAAACAATCGAAGAACTATGTGTAATCACGCTAATCATGACTTACCTTACCTAAGTTTCACCATACTGGAGTAGAAATATTGATATACTACTACGAGTAAAGTTGTGATATTTCTACCTACTTTTGATGTTTCTGTTCCACTGATACATTTACGAGTATTATTATTTAAGTCTTGTGTCACACCACGTTGCGCTAATTATTGTTATGATATCGTGTTATCATTTCGTATTAAAACATAAATAAATTTAATTTTGATTTTGAATAACTGTTAATACTTATCGGTCAGTAGGTATTTCTTTGAAGTTTTACATTTGCATCGAAAGACGATGAGATAAATTAGAAATAATCTGTATTTTAATTCTTACAAAAATGACATCAAGTACCTTATAATATTATATAGGTCAATGTTTGTATGTAATTTATATATGGTGTATGTTTGTTAGTCCCTAATACTCAAACGGCTGAACGGACTGGGATGAAATGCAGTACGCACACGTGTCGACTTTTATCCCGGGAGTACGAGTAGGTATGTTGATTCGGATTAACCTCTTAGGCTCCTGTGTACCGAATTCGGTAAGTACACCTAGTTACCAGCTAACTTAAACCTTATTTTTACGTAACAAGGAATAAGTTAGCTCGTTAAAGTATACCGTATTCGGTACACTCGTGCCTGTCTTTTCTGCGAAGTCGCTAGCAATGGGTTGGTTTACTTATAAATATTTCTTTTAGAGCATGCTACATGTACTGCGCATTTAACATTCAGCGATAGTGTAGTTATTTATTACTTAAACAAATTACCTTTTACAAGTAAACAGTGTCCCAAATTAACATTTTTATTTCTTTCAACAAAGTATTTTTAGTTAATTCAGATTATCCATAGTTCTTTCGCGAAATTGTTTGGCCAGTTTTAGGAACTATTTTGATTACAAATGTAAATTTTATTGTACTATTCGAAGAAATGTAATAAAATAACATTCCGTTAGATAACATATGGCGAACACGGATGTTTTATTCCTAGATGTGACTAATGTGATGTTAGAAGGGCATTTTTTTATCTAATTCCTTGTAAGTAGACCACGTGTTTATATGATTCCTTAGTATACACAGGATGTTTTTTTAATGATTGGACGCATTAAAATGTTACTAATAATTTATAGGATTTTTGGAATGGAACTTGTTTTTTTCCTATTGTTTGGGTATTTGCCCGTATTTATTTAATAATAAATAACACTAGTAAAGAATCTTTAAAATATAAAGCAGCAATTAGCTTTCAAATGTTAATATTACAATATAGTGGGAATATCTCACCTCTCTCTTTTGTACTGTAACTTAACCTATGTATGTGCATCCTTATTCTGTTACTTGTCGTTGTCCCTTTCCACCAGCTTTGAAAAGTTTTTAACTTTTAAGCTATTGCATAGCTTCTATCGCGGGCCTTGAGCGTGGAGACCGAATCCAGAAATTCCGTAACGAAAATAACCTAACACCCCCCACTCATTTGTTTTTTAAGCGTGGTGACCGATATGAAAACAAATGAGTGAACAATCAATCAAAATTCAATTCAATGTGTGAAAGTGTAACTTCGATTAATATCAAAGAAAAAAAAACAAAGGAAAAAAAGACGTGTGGCACTAGGGGACTGCCGCGGTAAAGCTATTGCATAGCATTTTTATCAACTTAAGCAATTATAATTATTTATTTATTTTATTTATGTAGTATTTTTTTCCTGTTTTTATTTTCTCTTCCTCTTTTAAGCTATGCAATAGCTTAAAAAAATACTGCATAAATAAAATAAATAAATAATTATAATTGCATAAGTTGATAAAAATGCTATGCAATAGCTTTACCGCGGCAGTCCCAGGTGCCACACGCCTTTTTTTTTATATTTAAAGAATTTGAAAAAATCTTTCTTTTTGCGGTTTTGGACTTGAATATACTTTTTGATACAAATAGTAATAAAAATTTAGTCAAGTAAGTACCCAATTACTTTGGAAAACTATCCAAAGTTTTAAACATACGTGTCACTTCAGCATACAGTTAAATTCACAGCTATTTCGTGCTATAACCAGCCATTACGTGAAATGACCAAGCTTTATCCTCTGAGCCATAAGGATGCCAGTTAAACTGGCAGCAGTTTAAGCGTGTGCAAATAAACAGCGGTCCAATCGGATGGTCACACCGAAAGCCTTTTAACTTACTGCTATTTGTCACTCAGCTCGAATTTAAGTTAGAATTTACAGCTTCTAGACTTACGACAGTTTTCAACTGTAGAGAAGTCAAGTATTTTTAGTTCAAATTGAGTTTATGTCATATAACGTGTGTTGTTATATTACAGTCTACCAGTGGCTTCGCGCGCGTTAAACTAGTCAATCACCCTGAGGAAACATAATCCCGTGAAAAGAAATGATATTCCCAAATATGAGCGTGGAAAAGTAATAAATATACGTAGAAACATACAAAATTTCGCTTTCATAATGTTAGTGTAATTTATTATTTGTTTAAATTTCATGTGCAGTACACAGTAGTGGTATTTACATAGGCGGACCTAATACTTTAGCAAAAGATCCGCCTATGTAGGCATTATCTACCATTCAACCTTTGAGTTAAAAAACACTACATTGTGGAACGTGTGCTCTATAAATAAATAACAGATATTTCAAATAGAATACATTCAGTTTTCCAGGAAGTAAGATAGGATCTACATTACCTACATATGATTATAATCAGACAATTACATGTCTGTACATGTTTTTTTCATTACAAGTCATGTGTGCGATTGTACAATAACACGAGAGATCCAAATGTATACCGTAGTCGAGTTTAATGAAAAATAAAAACAACCCTTTTCTGCAACTCGGTGGAAACTTATAAAGTTATCCAAACTTTTCCGGGAAAAAGCTACACGGCATGCACTTATAAATATGTTTTTGCACAAGTTTTTAATAGAAAATAAGTGAAGTCACCGTGTACACTTCTTTTGGTAAAACAGAAAAATTACCGTATATTCTTTCAGATTTTTGTTTAATATATACGAAGAAAAACACTTGCAATGTCATTAAATGGCGTTGATGACGGTGGTCGTAGCTAGGGGCTGGCCAGATGAGATTAACCGCTAGAGTGGTCCATTTTGCAATCCATCTTGTGTCCATTTTTATGACGGGATGCCCACACGTCACAAGTTAAGTAGGACATCATAAAATAACTCGAGATTGACTTTCCCGTCAGACTTATGCTGACTTAAACCCAAATGTGTTCCTTCATTTTTCCTTAGCGTTAAATTAGATTTCAAACAATGTCCTAGAGTATTTATTCACCCTGTATTGTTACAATGTCTTAGAGTATTTATTCACCCTGTGTTGAAATATCTTGAGCGTTCCGAACTTCGAACGATTGCCAGCGCAGTAATTCTTTTTAAGAATCATATTTATGTCGAATGCGTATTGCGTATTTTTGCGAGTACGCGCAATAATATAGAATGCACATGTAACGAGGATTTATGTAACTCAATATGATTTAAAAGAGTGTCCACTGTCCATGGAGTTTCTTGCACGTTCTTCTCCATAGAGATCTACGCTTTGGAAAGTGCAATTTAGCTTCACTTGTTTCACTGCCAGACACTTTGACAATACAAAAGTGCCTGTAATTGGTCTATTTGAAATAAGAAGAAGTGCGCTGAGTGCGAATTGTTTTTACGTTTGCCGCATTTGGCTGTGATTGGTTAAGAACTTGGAGCGGGCCAATCGCAGCGCCGAACGTCACAAACGTGTCGATCGCGTTAACGTTAAAACAAGCTTGGACTAGGCACTCTGAGTGGCCATATTTGGTCCGTACTGTATTTCCAAGTATGCACGTTGGTCGTTCCCGCCAACACCAATCAGTGTCTGTTTCCTTAATCCTCCTTACAGTAGGTGTGATCTAAGCCGACATTGTCCTCCAGGAAGGCAACTATGTAAATTGTACCTGAAATATTTAACTGGACTACCTATACAAAGAATCTCTTGGGAAAATAATACTGGATGGGGTCCACAAGGTCTGATGTCTTTTTTTATGGTGGGCAAAAATCATCCAATGACACAATGACAACCCCCGCTCTTGGGCGGAGCGGGAGATAGTGACAGACTCTTACTGACTAAAAAACCCACCTCGTTCCTTTTAGCCTTCATACCAGGGCTTGAGCTATCTTTCGAAACTAACGTAGGCTTCAACCCAGATGGGTCCTTGTTGTTGCTGACAACTCCTTGAGGCGCGCCAGAACAGTGCGCGCTGTCGACGACTTGTTACCGGACGGCCGGACAGCGAGCTAGCCATTGCTCATTGTCGGCAAGCCCGAGGCCTGATGTCTGCCAGGCATGATTACAGGAGTTTTCGAAAGAGTTATCGAAGCCTTGGAACGCAAAGGGCAAGTAAAGGAACATAGGTGGGTTTTAGCCGGTAAAGGTGTGTCTCCCCCCAGAACGCCCCCTTCTGGGTTATTTGATAATTTTACACAATAAAACGAAATTTAATACTGCTCGGGCTAAGCTATGCACTCTATTTGTCACCATCCGTTGATATCTGAGTCACACAAATATTATAAAGTCGAAGTTTTTGAGTGTACACGTTTGTTACTTCTTTAATGTATCTGGATCTATCATCATCATCGTCATCAGCCTTTTTAATGTTCCCACTACTGGGATTCAGGCCTCCTCTCTAGGAGAGGGAATGGGCCGGTTCTGGATCTATAATGTATATTAATGGATCTGGATGACATTTGGTACACTACATGGGTAGACCGTGTCCTGGAATAGTATCTAGTGTACTTTTAATTTGTTCATTCAATGCTTTATGCACACAAAAGTACAGAGGCGGACTTAATGCCTTAGGCATTTTCTACCAGTCAACCCGAAAATTTAGTCCCAAAAATTTGTGGTAGGTGCAAAAAAAGAGAAAGAAAAATGCATATAGAAGAATAGATATACTTATAGACCATAGAATAGATACATTTTAATAAACCGTAGAATAACTATAATACAAAACTAGCTGTGCCCGCGACTTCGTTCGCATGGACTACAGGATTTTGAATTTAATTTTTCTAAAATAAAACTAGCCGTCAAAATCGCTCCAGCCATTTCAGAGATTAGCCCGGACAATAAGACAGACAAAAATTTTAAAAAAGTTATTTTGGTGTATGTACCGTATATATATTCATATGCATGTAGTAAAAAGCAGTTATTTCAATATTACAAACAGACACTCTAATTTTATTTTTATGTAATAGATATACTGAAATAAATACACTACATATTATTCTTGAAGTATGTTCTTTTGGGCCAATTTTTTACTATCAGCTAGTAAATGATATTTCTATCATTAAAGCCCATAACGCCAGAAATCACATAACATCGATATGTCTTATTTTGTTCTGGCCAATCACAATTTGGCCGTGGAACAGCGCCCCCGCGGGACTAAAGATTCGTTCTCACCGGATTTAATGGCCGCCGTCGACTGGCTAGAAATAAAAATCGCATTTGCGATAATTGGTTTCGGGCCGGCGAGCCGAACTGAGCGCGGTTTTACATGCTCGAATGGCTAAATGAGCGATCGTATCTGATTTTCTAGTCGCTAGATGTTATTTTTTTATTATGTTTTGAAGAAGAAAACATTGTGAGTTGCGGGGTTGTTCGTTACCGCGACCCTGTAACGTTAAGTAACTGATGCAATAACATGATCGTTTTAGTCAGTATTAGTACTCTCTCGCTCCACCGTGGTGTATTTATTTTTCTTTTTTCTTATTATTTTATTAGTTATTTTAATATTAAGTCATAAGAAATTATATCAACTACTAAAGAGAGAAAATTTGTATTTTTCTGTGTATGTTTGTTATGAATAAACTCAAAAAGTACTGTGCCGATTTCAAAAATTCTTTCACCATTGGAAAGCTACATTCATCCTAAGTAACATAGGCTATATTTATTGCCCGTGCGAAGCCGGAACAGGCCGCTAGTGTAAAATAAAACAGTAAGCTTAAAAATTATATTTGACTAGCTTTTGCCCGCAACTTCGCCCGCGTACATAAAATAATAGCCTATGTCACTCAGGAATGAAGCAGTTTTCTTTCAATGAAAACATTTTAGCAATAGGACCAGTAGTTCCAGAGATTAGCTCCTACAAACAAAAAAACATAAAAAACAAAATTACCTCTTTAAATATTAGTGTAGATGTAGATTGAAATCAATACAAGATAAAAACTTTTTTTTTTAAGTTTTTTATTTCATACTTTTTAGTTGCAACACTTACAGCCAGAGTACTTTTTTCTCATGTCAATTCTAATTAACTCAAACCCTGCTAGAATACATCATTTTCATATGAAGTTCCCGTGTCTACCTTCCACCTTCCGGCTCCATCATCAGAACACTTCGATAGTACCTTATAGCCAAAATGCATCTCATGACATTTCTAATAAGCCCAAACACGGGTAGGATACATTGATTAATTACG
Organism: Mythimna albipuncta; assembly: GCA_929112965.1. Classification (NCBI taxonomy): domain Eukaryota; kingdom Metazoa; phylum Arthropoda; class Insecta; order Lepidoptera; family Noctuidae; genus Mythimna; species Mythimna albipuncta. Next base: position 6,501,616 of record OV815974.1, on the reverse strand, counting down.
GAGTTCCGGTGTCTATCATACAGCTCCATCACTATCATCAGGTTACTTCGATTTCCAACATAACTATTCATTTATTTGTATTTTCATAGTCGCTTAACTATGTTCATTGTGATATTCGTTTGAGTATGAAGTTCCGTTGGCAATTTCTGGTCTTCTTGACCAGTTCCACCTCATCAAATGTCACTTTTTGACTTTAAATGCTTAATTCCTTGATGATAATATCAAAATGACTGTATAGTTGCCTATAATATTTGAGGAGTTCCCTCGATTTAGCCAAGATTCCATCATCAGATCCCGACTTGGTGACTATGGGACCATTTGGGAAGTATTCCCTTTCCAACAAAAAAAGAATTTTTCAAATCGGTTGGCAAGCGACGAAGTTATGCCCAAACATACATAAAAAAAAAATACAAACATCCGAATTGAGAACCTCCTCCTTTTTTAGAAGTCGGTTAAAAAACATTAAAATAGTAACAATTTAATTTATTAATAATTTAATAACAACGAAAAATGGAACACTGTCTACATCTCTTTTTTCCAACTATGAGAGTTGAGTCGGAGGTATGCTGGAAGAGATTTCTGTAGAAATAGGCATCAATTGTACTTGTTTTCTTGTTTCCTTCTTATTTATGCGTATTTATCATACATTAATTGTTAAACAAATAAATGCATCAAAGATCAAACCTACATCTTAGCACAGTCTTGTTAATGTAAACAAATGAAGAAACTATTGATTTTTAACGACTGCAAGTTGCGAAGCCTGACTACGACGCGAATCGAGATGTGCTCAATTAGTTGCAAATACAGCTCGTTTTCCAATCCTGCAGACTAACGTAGTGGGAATAATTAGGACCTACATACAGCTTACATGCCGTTGAGAGTCTTGAGCTAGTTCCAACGAATACCGAGCTCATTCGATTACGACATACCATACGACTCGAGTTCAGCTCCAGTTGGCAGATTTAACTATACACATCGATATTGACGAGAGTTAATACATATATAGAATTCTGTTACGTCTACGTTTAGTCACATAGTAAAAATGATTTTTAGGGTTTCGTTCCACAAAAGGAAAAACCAAAGCCTTTTAAGATCACTTTGTTGTCTCTCCGTCCGTCTGTCTGTCAAGACCCTTTTTCTCGGGAACGCGTTTAGGTATCAAGTTGAAATTAAAACCATATATTTAAATCTGCGGTCCTTTGAAGCTTCAAACTTCTAAGTTAACGGAAAAAAAATATGGCCGTTTATGTCGAAAAAAAAACGTATATTTCGACACTCAAAGGAACTAAAATTCTATTCTACTTCCCGTTGACCCAGAATCCAGAAATTTTGCAAAAAGCAAGGCTAGGCTTATCTTTGCTTTGTGCAAAATTTAACAAATAAATCTGATCCGACCTGATAATTTGTTGTTACGTCGTGAAATAATTATTGTATGCGATTGGGAAAAACTTCGAGACTCCAATCGGGAAATGAACTCTTTATATAGGTAAGTTTGTACGGAACCTTCAGGGCGCGAGTCCGACTCGCACTTGCCTATTTCGTAATCTGTATTGTAAGAATATGTAAGTTATAAAGACTACACAATAAGTAAGCATCGTGTAAAAGATGATTTGACTCGGTCAAAGAACTATATAGAAAAAGCAGGACTGGTTATTAGCCGGTAAGAGTCCAACACTGTCCCGACTGATTTCCACACTGTTACTGTAAAAAAAAAACCCTAGGTTGTATAGCATAGTCGGTCTTATACCTAATGTTCTCACTCTTGGGACACAGGCCTCCTCTCTAGGAGAGGGAATGGGCCGTACCACCACGCGGGCTCAGTGAGGGTTGGTGGATGTCCGAAGACATGTCTTCGAATTTTTAGTTCTTGGACATGCCGGTTTCCACACGATGTTTTCCTTCACCGTATTGAGAGCAGTGGTGATGAAATAAATTACACAAAGCAATGTGCCTGGTTTTTTGGCCTAGGTTTGAATCCGCGACCTTCAACTCGTATTCCGGGGCCGTTACCACTCGGCTACCACTGCTCTTTAGGTTGTATAGTTATAACGAAACACAGACTCCGGTAGGAGATACAGATATATTCTAATTTGTAGTGAAATAATTAATTTCTTCGCCACTAATTTTCAGTTGACTAGCTACACATAAAGCACATTAACAAAATTAATCATATCATCAATGACTGTCACAGGCAGACACTCCATTACTGGAACACGTCGGACCACAAAATTAGGAATATTTCACGAGCCGCTGAACATTAATGTGTACACAAATAACTTCGCTATATCAGATTCCAATTGTATTAACTGGTGCGTCATCGTCGATCATTTTGTTCCCTTTATTGGGAACTAGCTTCTGCCGGCGGCTTTGCCCTTGTGTGTAGTGTTTTATTACCTAAAAGGAACATTCAACTGGTATAAAAAGCATCTGTTGTTTTAGAACTGTCAAGCTCTGTTGTTGTTCTGAAGATTTTGTTATTTAAATTTAATTCTTCCATGACGAATCATGTCATGCAAGTATTGGTTAAAATGATGTTTATTTTGTATATCTACACCGTTCAATTTTAATCTTTTTAATCCCGTGGAGGGTCGATCCGGTACATGAAACACTATCGATTTGTAAAGATAAAATTAAAAAATAAAGTACCTTTTTTCAAAACTCGTATTAATTTTGAGTTCAATGACTTGTAGGTAGTTTGTACGCAACGCCAACTATTAACTACAGGTCACTGAACTCGCTCAGCTGATGTTTTCTTAAAGAAATTAATTTCGTACATGCGTACACCCTCCACGGGATTAAAACGATTAAAATTTAGCGGTGTATACATATACGAAATTGACAGTATTGTAAAGAAAAAAATACTGTCCATTTTGTACACTTTTTTTTTGTCTTAATTTAATTTCTTAGTTTAAGCACTGGTGTAGTTTACTATTCTCTTTGTACGTGTGATGTCACGCCGTGCTGCATTTTTTCGCACGGGGTGCATTAATCGAAAAAATAAAAATATATGTTCAATATTTTTTTATAATCTAAAATACGAACTAAATAAAATGTAATTATTTTGACCCTGGACACTACCCTTACGTACGATTCAGTTCTGTCGTTAAGGTGTGAAAAGGTAACAAACGAACACACAGAGTTATTTTCACATATAATATATTATTATGGACATATATCTAGTTAAAAGCGTATAAACCTATTTGTGAACAAAATGTGTACTCTACCGAGAAATTATTAGAGTGTGAACCGCTATATTTAGCATGAACTTTCGGAGTTATCCCACGATACAGTGCGAGGTGACGTCATTCATCGACTATTAGACACTTTTATTCGTTTTCGAAGAATTTTGACTAGACATCAATAACACTTTTAGCAATTACGAAGGACAGATTAACTGGTTATCTATCTGCTATATCTTTAAATCAATGATAATGACACACTATTTTAAATCAACTTCTTTGCCTTGCGTTCCAAGGCCCCGGGATTTCCTTTCTGAAGCGAACCCATGGCCCCAGTAGGCTTCGAACCTGCTGGGTTCCTACGGTTATGCTGGCATCTCCTTGAGGTGCTCGTGGAAACACTACGCGCCGTCGACGACGGTCATCAGACGGCTAGACGATGAGTAACGATTATCTATGCATTCATTTTGCTACTATACACTTAACTATAGTAGACACTACTACTATTCTGGTACAGTCGAGAGTCGCACAATTTATTTTTTAACCCAATTATTTTGTTGGTATTGAACTATTTTTATCCTTATTTTTGTATTTTTTTTTATAGATCAGTAGGTTGCGTATCCAAATTAATTCATTAAACCCCAAGCGAACGCCGGCGTTCGCGCACCTATTGTCTTTCAATTGTGTCTGTAATTATCACAATTGAAAGGTTAAATCGGGGTCACCAGTTCAGAGGTATGTGGAACAGTGTGTAAGGTCCCACAAACCTTCATTGAAAAGGGAGGACCGATCAGACGGGTGTTTAGTCTGGGCCGGGCAACTGCTCGATAATTGATTTCGAGCTGTTGTTGCTATCGCGCGGAGAATTCTAATACCGCGATGCAGAATTTTTAATTTTAGTTCCTATTTGTTAAAATAGATGTCGTTATATTTTTTTCGTAAATACAATTTTTTTTTCTTCTTTAAAGTTAGTTTACTAATGTTTTGACTAGCATTCATAATCATAGTTCACATATCACGCAGGATATTTATGTTACAAAACTATGATGTTAGTAGCTGCTATGCGCAGTATTGACTGTTTATTCTATTTTATAAAACTGCATACATTGATGTACCAAAACATCAATGGCTGCATAGTTCAGAAGTTATTTCCACAATGGCTTGTTTATTAAAATAGACTCACCATTACATTTATAGCATACAACGTCAATGAGGCCTGCTGACAGTCTTCACATTTACTTGAGCATCTGAAAAAGAAAAATGTACGGTTAATTTTCTTTCGTAATTATGTTTTTTTTTTCTAATTATTTGCGTTCGGTTGAGGCAGTAGGCACGTCTCTATTAAGGTGGAACTACACTGCTCACACGTGTGCCACACACGCAGATCTGGGCGCGTCGGTCTCCATACATTTTATATGGAAACTAGACTTGTAGAGCTACACTTGGTACAAGCCACGCGACGTCGTTCTACGTACAAATCTGGCTTGTTACACATGAGCGTCGGTCTAATGTAGTCCAAGCTTTACAGTACCGTGTTCAAAATATGTAGACCACTCTGAAGTTGGCATTCCAAACTAATGCGAATACTCAATAAAAAAATACGCATTCATTACGTTTCTTGAAAGAATAACTGCGCAAGCAATTGTTCGAAGTTCGGAGCGATCCAGATATTTCAGCAGTACTATGGGCATTAAAGTGAATTAATTCGACTGCTATGCCGCAGGTCGTGGGTTCGATTCCCACCCAGGACAAATGTTTATGTGATGAGCATGATCATTTGTTCTGTGTCTGGGTGTAATTTATCTATAATATGTAGGTATTTAGAAATATATAAGTATGTTTATCAGTTGTCTAGTACCCATAACACAAGCTCGGCTTAGCTTGGGACAGCATTGTGTGATAGTTGTGGAAATATTTTAAAACTCTTTAGTTTTTTGCAATTTGCTGATCAACGTTAAGTTGTTCGTTAATTACAAGATCGTAACACGGATTATTTACGGAGTTAAAGTCATTAAAATTAATTCAATACAAGCGTCTCAATACCAATATTTCACAAAAAAGTCAATAGGGTTAGCAGTAATGAGAGGGTTGTATTGATTGAATTTGAATTTCGGGGCTGCCCCCTTAAACATTTCTATCAAAATGTGAGTCTATATAGCCCCTTTCTGGCTTCTGAGTTAATCGAAGTAAAGTTTTGAGAAAACAGGGAGTTTGAATAAAAATAATTTCCGTCTTTAAATTTTGGCTATACGGGCTTAAGAAAAAGTAACTCAAGGGTTTCTTTAGGGCCAAGGGGTCTATGTTAAATAGTACCTATAGAGTGTTTTATTTTGGTTTTTCGAAGAGCTTGCCCGAAGCGCTAATTTAAGCTTTTCGATGATAAAAAAAAACAATATCTCCAAAAAAAAAAATCTGATACCTTTCTTTGGGTTCCGAGGGAACTGTATGTACACTTTCGTTTCACCCTTCATGAAATAAATTTGATGTTATTTAAACTTATTTTCAAAGAGCTTTCAAATAGTTTTTACGATCATTTTGATAGCCTTCAATCTGCTGTAAAGCTATTGTAAGTACTCGCATAAAAATAACCGGTATCTTCCAAGTTTCCAACACATCGATTGGTCTAGCCGCGTGCTATTTAAAAACCGTAGGTCTAAATGAAAACTTGACTTGTTTGATGGTATGGTCGACGATGGAGCACACTTGCCTAGAAGTTTCTAGTGGGAATAATCATACATTGACATCCCCCGCTCTTGGGCGGAGCGGGAGATAGCGTCAGACTCTTACTGACTAAAAGACCCACCCCGTTCCTTCTAGCTTTCATACCGGGGCTCGAGCGCCCTTTCGGATAACCCTGGCCCCAGTAGGCTTCGACCCGGCTGGGTCTCTGCTATTGCTGACAACTCCTTGAGGCGCGCGGGAATAGCGCGCGCCGTCGACGACTTGGGCTTGGTCCGGACAGTTACCGGACGGCCGGACAGTGAGCTACCCATTGCTCACTGTCCGCAAGCTCATTCACTCTTGACTTAAAGACCTTCAGATTGTAGCTATCGGGAAACAGACTCCGATAGGAAACTCCACTCTTTCGCTGTATGTAATAATGATTGTGTTCCCAAAACGAATTGTGTGCATTGCCTTACGTTTAGTGGTCCGATGATTGAAGGCATTTGGCGGAATTAAGTTGCAATGCAATACCGATGCACACTCCTCGAAATGCAGCCGATAGAAAACCGAGAGGCATGCAACTTGGCTTGATGTGATGAAGGGTTGGGAAGCCTTTGAAGCTGCCTCTTACATTTCAAATCTCGTGTCATCTTGCATTTGAAATTTCGTGTCAGTGTTTGTTACAGAACGCCGAAACGGCTTGACGTCTGAGAATAGCTCGAAGGCTATTTTTTACCCTCTTACACCATTCCCTTTTTTTAGGGCATTCCTTTGGGTGAGGCGGGAGGGCGTGTCAGACTTTTATTGGCTAAAACCCACTCCTGTTCCTTCTTTACATTCATGCCTGGGCCCCGGTGTGCTCTTTCGCGTCACCCATGGCCCCAGTAGGCTACGACCCTACGACCCTGCTGAGTCACGCACGGAACACTAAGCGCTGTCGCCGACTTTTTTTTTTACTTTCTACTCACTCATGACGAAGTTATTAAATTACTAGGTGAATTCCCCTATGAATTCACCTAGTAATTAATGACATTTCTGTCATTTAGATCCATGGAATTAATAAGTACTTTAAGGCCTTGGTACTAAAACAAATGAAGTACCGTAACACCTGGCTATACGAACGTAATTTATTATTTGGAGAGTTCCTATTTTTGTGTACGTTACAAGTTTCTTTTTTCTTTTCGAAGCTTTGTTAGAGGGACAAAAATAAACAAAACACCATGTGCTATTAGAAAATAATTTCCCAGTTGCCATGGCAACGCTACGGCCGCGGCGTTGTCAGCACAAAAATAAAACAGTGTTCCGGCCTGTTTTAGCTATTTATTTTTCTTTTGTTTAAAACCATATGGGTTTTTGAATTTACGCCTTTGAGCTCGATTTTGAGCTACTTTGGGCGATCAGATTTTCTTCAAACTTTGCACACCCATCAAAGACTGATGACAATACAATAATCCGTTTTTTTAGGTGAAAAATATAAAATATAGTTTAAAAAAAAACTAAAAAACACGCTTTCATAGCATATCAAACTAAAAAGTTCTAACTTTTTTTTTTGTTTTCCATTAGGATGTTGATGTAACTCATTCTAATGTTTTTACAGTGCCTATTTCGCAGAAAATGTTTCGAGTCGATCTTCCCGATAAGCTACAATAGTAAAATTCTCAGTTCAATTTTACCGAGAGCGCAACTGTTTCAATGATGCCACATATTATTCACTTGTGTGTCTCGCCTCTCATGCGTGTGGTTGCGGGTTCGAAATCTTGCAGCAATGCGAGTTTTTCAATGACATTACTGACATCTTGTGCCTAGGAAAGCACGTTACTACGTAAAACCGTTGGGTTATAGGACCCCGTTGTTATTCGTAGATATTTGACAGTCGTTACACCCAACCATCATAAAGTCTGACCATCAGTCTATCCAAAAAGTATCGCGATGTCCAGTAAATGGATTGTGGAGGTCTGATAGGCAATCGCTCCATGGAAAACATTTATCACCCTTATTTTTCTTAATAATCCATTTTTTTGTTGTTTTTTTTTTTGTGCACCTGCCATGTTTTTCTCTTCAACACCCTAGGTTGACTGGTAGAGAATGCCAAAGGCATTAAATCCGCCTTTGTACCTGTGTGTTGCATAAAGTTTTAATAAATAAAACATTCGTATTTAGCTGAATTAACTTGATGCAGCTAGATATGTCTGGAAACCGACCCTAAGCAATTTGGGAAAAGGTTAGATGATGTCTGTCCAGTTGTGATGGCTGCCCAGTTGCGCAGACACTTGGGACAGAAAACTACACCAATTTCACATCACTATTCATTAGGAATCCATGTGCGAATAATTATAATAACCACTGAATTGCCTGAAACTCCTTGTTACTTATAGAACATCTGTAAGCTCACTACTTGCTGGATTGCCCGTGGCGTTCAATTAATCTAACTATTATTTTAGGCCTGCAAACCCTTGTTATTTTGGTAACGTAATTAATTCCCATGTTGTGTCTAAGTAATAACACACTTGGATCTCCAAGGTTAAGCAAAATCTTAGCGAGATCGGCCTGTGGATGATTGACCATCTTAACTAACTACTGAGATTCTTTTGTGCCAATTTGGACAGCATGATAAGAGACACAGCAAACTGCAGACTTTCGATCGGCCGATAGTTTAGTTGGTTGCTTAATCAGTATGAACCTAAACTTTTTTGCCGGCCGATTCTGAATCGTTTTGTGTACGCACTTCCATACAGCTTCATACTGATTAAGCAACCGACCAAACTATCGGCCGATTAAAAGTCTGTGGTTTGCGCGGTGTCTAAGCCCGATAGTCGTTTGGTCCCGATAGTCATTTGTAGATTTTTTTCCTAGCGGCGAGCGGGACGGGATCGGTAAGAGACACACGCTAGGGTATACCTCACAGATTTGCCTGTACAGTTGAGTGTTACAGGTACACCGAAATGTGTATGTTGCACAACTGTGCAGGTTTCCACACAAGCTTACCTCACAGGTATAACTGTGGAGGAAAACCTGTCAGGTACAGCCTAGTACCTATAGAATGTGTTTTCATTATTCAAAAATCAAATCAAAATCAATAACTAAATATTTTCTATACTTAACATTGGCTAAACTCACAACCGAGTGAAGATAAAATCAACAAAAGTCTGCATCTGACTGTTTTAATAGTTTCTTGTAATTTTTTTTAACATCATCTTTCGTGATACGTGGCAATGAAAATCGTAAAAAAATCATCGCACGAAAATGTTCAAGATGCAGACCCATTTTTAAATGAAACACGATAATTTGATTTGCCTCTCGAAAAAATGTGGAGGGAAATTCAAAATTCGAATCTTGGTATTTTTACTTTTAAATAACCAACGTTTTCATTATAACTTCGCAAAACTTTCTGAGTGACCCGGTATAGGTGTGAGAATTATGTTTAATTTTAATAAATATGTCGCATTGTCAAGACTATACTAAATGGGGCCCAGGTATAACCCCTGTTATTTCTTGTGTAGTTAGTTAGTAACAAAACTAAAAATAAATTAAGCTATTTCCTAAGTTGATGATAATTTGATAGCTTTTGCCACCATCAATATTAAATGAATGAGTTTATTTCCAATTGCTGACACGAAGATATTCAGCTATTTAGAAACTAGGCCAACAATAGTTTTGATAGTATATCTTTATAAAAATGAATTGATAATAATGAAAAAAAAAATTTTTCGTCATACACCCTGTCTGGGTCTGTTACAGAAACTGCCTCAGCCATTATCGTTCAAGGACTTCTCCCACCCTTGGGCGGAGAGGGAGCATGTTAGACTTTTACTGACGAAATCCTATGTCTTTTCGTTGCCAAGCATTCCAGGGCCCCGGGTACTTTGATAATGGCTGACGTCTCAGGATGGTTCCTATAGGAAAATAGAAAAAACTAAAATCTCGGAAATCCATATATATTAACACAATATTTATTAAATAAATTCGAGTAGTTTTTCATTGGCAATATTAGGGTTAGTTGTCAATTCTTTCTATAAATTACTTTCTTATATCTGTAGATGGGCAAGAAAGAAAAAGGTGTATTTATAGCTCATACAGGACAAACAACAAAATACAAAATAACTAACCATATAATGAACTAGCTTTTACCCGCGGCTTCGTTCGCGTACCTAAAACATAGCCTGTCACTCAGGAATAAAGCTGCTTTCTATCGGTGAAAAAAAATTTAACTATCGGACCAGTACTTCAGAGATTACCTCCTACAAACAAAAAAAAAACAACTAAGCAAAACAAGAAAATCATAAAAAAAAACCTGTACGAGGCCAAAATGGCTTTTATCTTAGCATATTCTGCTGCAGTGTCGTTAATTTTTTTCATTAACTTATTTTCTTTTTGTCAACAGGAACAGGAGGAGATCCCAGGACCCCCACCAGCCTACGAGACTGTCGTCGAAGGACCCCCGAATATTAAGGACTGTCTGTCACTAGAGGTGAGTAGGAATTCATGATAAAGTTTTTTTAAATGGTTAAATGGTTTACATTCCGGACGTTGGAAGTCATAGAACGATCCCCGGCTATTGTAGGCGCGGGCTTGCGGATAACGAGCGATACGTAGCTGTCCGACCGATCCCAAGTCGTCGACGGCGCTTAGTGTTCCATCGTGCCCCTCAATGAGATTTCAGCAAAACAGTAGGGACAAGGCCAATGACCATTAGGTCTTTTGACCCCCGAAAAAAAAGTGGTTTACGTTGGGCCATGGGATTATTTTTAAGAGTTACCATGGCAACTGAAGGACACAGGTGGCTTTTAGTCGTTAAAAGTCTGACACTCTCTCACTCCATTTTAGAGCTGAAAAAAATTGTGTACGTTATGCCTATGATATCCACAGTTATATACCGAATCCACGTGTAATACAAAATGGAATGCATTCGATCAATCTGTGTGAAATGGTAGAAAGCCCAAACCGCTAATGGCAGTCCATCAAAGCTAAAATAGATGAAGACAGTGATATAGAGCTGAAAATGCCAACTTTGTGTGGGTTTTCGATCGATATTTTATTTTTAGTATGTATTTTTAGGGCTTCGTATTCAAAGGGTAAAAACTGAACTCTATTAATAAGACTCCATAAACCGTGATAATTTTAAATGTCTAGACGATAGCTAGACAGTTGTTTATACAGATGATGTAGGATTTCAACAAAAACTAAAAACTGAATAAAAATAAATATTTAAGTGGAGGCTCCCATACAACAAACGTTAAATACAGAGAAGAAACTAAAAAAAAAGTTATAGTTATAATGTCTAATGTTATATGTTTAGATAATGGTAGTGAACCCTTTGTGCGCGAATCTGACTCGCACTTGGCCGGTTTTTTTTTTCTATTTACAAATCGTTCCAAATCGGGGTTTCACATTTCTGAAAGGGTGTTAGAACTCTGACGTCTGACTTTAAGTGGATTTAGGGGATGTAGGAGGTCACACGGCGTTCTAAAACGGAATTTTACTGGTCACGAAACAGCCTGTAACTACCTACGTAATACACTGGGCCGCAAAATTTATGGGACGCTAGTAAAAAGTGGATAGTTTTTTTTATACATTATTGAATTCATTAAAGTATCTATAGTAGGGACTAAATGACTGATTAATAAAGGTATATAGGCGAGAATATGTAACACGTTTTGTAGACTATTTAATATTACCTAATTAAATAAAAAAAAAAACACTTCTAACTTATGACAACAAAAATATACATTGAAGATTATCATTAAAAAAATGACGATTTAATACTTTGCAGACAATGTTGCATGTTGTATACTGTAAACCAAAATACGATTTTAGTCTATGTTTGTTCATTCTTCCACTAGTACTCTACACTAGTACCACTCTTTAAATCGAGTACGGTAACTGAAGTCAAAGCGCGTTGTCTAACATTATCAATATTGCGAACTGTTTATTTTTTTGTTGCTAGAAATGTTTTTAGTATTTAATTAAAAATCAAATAGAAGACAAAATCAAACATTTATAAGATACTATAGTTTCACGAATTTATCTTACGTATTTAAGAAAAAAATAAAACTTTTCATAACGACCCGGAATTTTTGCGACCTAGTTTATTATGTTTATGTGATTATTTTCATTTGTTGAAGTTCTTTATTCATGGCGGACCCTGACCCAATTTTTTAAACATGATATCTTACACCGGTTCACTTGCAAACTATAACTTTTAGTTCTCGTCGTCAAAATATTATTGTTTGGTCTTTTTATAAGCGATCTAACGAAGGGATTGAGTTACTGTGACCTATATTTTCTACAGTACAGTTCAGAAGCCGATGTCTTGGCAGATTAATTAGACTTCATTGAAACTGAGTACAGTTTTAGATGATGATATAAGAGTGTAGTATTATCGTGCATTGTGCTCATTGTTCTTGGCAAGTAATGAATGGATATCAATATAATGGACATCGTAATGAGATGCATAATATTGCATATGATAATTTGTGTTTATCATAATGATTGTATTACACAACACTTGTCTTAGAGGGCAAGGACTTTTGCCGACTTGTTTTATAATTAGTTTACAACTCAATGCGTTTTATTACTAGACAGAGATTGCCTCTTAGACATGTTAATTGTCCTTATGACAACATTATTTTTAGTTTATGCGAAACCTGAAAATAGTTTGTTTAGGATCAGTAACTGAATCAATTCCAATATTTTTTCACCATGTTATATTTTTTTTCCAAAAATATTTAAAAAGGTCACAAGTTGGAAACAACCGACACTTTTACTTTTACTTCAGTGCAACGACTTTGGACATGAACAAAGACAAATCAAACTACTCACAACTACTGTCTTACACAAAATTTAGTTAAAAACTGAACGAAAAATGCCTCTATATTTGTGGGGAACGCTGGTTGCGCTAACATTCCCATGGCACTTGAGCCCGTATGCACATTGCACAGTATACCGTAGGTTATCGGATGTTCACGTCTGGACTCGAGGTGGCACAGCACGAGTACTTCAACACCGTCACCGCGGCGACCATCATGCCGATCCCGTGACGTAACCCAGCACTCCAACGGCGTCGCTGACTGTGATGCCAATCTGGTGACATTACTCTTACACAGCACAATGATCGCCAACATAATTACACCTTCGTTGATTGTATGAAACATAATTATATGTATTGGTAATGTCGATTACTGTAACACAGGTCTTTCCATGTAGCACAGGGGTCAGGGTCTCACTCATACACATTTTTTTTATACCAACAAACGTATCTTAATGTTTCCAGGAGGTGGTGTCGGAGCCCTGCAGCCGATGCCAGACTGACCCGCACTGCAATGGCGGCCTGCCCTCGTACGAGGCAGCCGTCCTCCTGCGAGACACCAAGTTATAATGCCTCGAGGAAGCACCGGGACCATCAAATTATATGGCCTTTATGAAGCACCAAGTTACGCCTTGAGGATTTTGAGACCTCTTCTTTGTTATTTTACTATACCACGAAATGTATTATTTTTAAGGAGTTAGGTTGTAGTCTCCCAAAGGTCGTCACGCTCATACAAACTAGGGCATACCTTTTTTTTTATGGTTGGATAAATCATGCATTGACATCCCCCGCCCTTGGACGGAGCGGGAGATAGTGTCAGACTCTTACTGACTAAAAGACCCACCCCGTTCCTTCTAGCCTTCATACTGGGGCTCGAGCGCCCTTTTAGATAACCCTGGCCCAAGTAGGCTTCGACCCGGCTGGGTCCCTGCTGTTGCTGACAACTCCTTGAGGAGCGCGGGAACAGTGCGCGCCGTCGACGACTTGGGCTTGGTCCGGACAGTTACCGGACGGCCGGACAGTGAACTACCCATTGCTCACTTTCCGCAAGCCCGCGTCTACGTTGGCCGGAATACTAGGGCATACCTGACAGGATTGCTTGTACAGTTATGTCTGTCAGGTAAGTTTGCGTGGAAACCTGCACAGTTGTGCAAGATACACGCTCCGGTTTACCTGTGAAACTCTTTGTACAGGCAAACCTGTTAGGTATACCCTAGCAGTGTGTACAGGCGAGCCTGTTAGGTATACTCTAGCGTGTATTGCCATAGATACGCGAAGTATGGCAAGACTCTATATGTGTCTTTTCTGATCCATTTTTAAGATGAAAATCGCAGGTTTCATCAAGCTTCATTGACTTGGCGCTTCCTGGTTTGGTCGCTAGCATTGTTTCTACTTGAAGGAATGGTTTGTTTGGCCTAATGTGACAGGACTTGCCCTGTAAAAAAGGTGCTCCGCAACCGCACGAGGCTTAAGCGGGAACTGTATTAGACCGACGCACACTTGGGCAACGCCTGAGTTGTACGTGAAGTCGCGTTGCGTGGCGTGGGTGTCTAGTGTAGCTCTACAAGTCTAGTTGCCATATAAAATGTATGGAGACCGACGTACCCAGATCGGCGTACGTGCCCATGTACAGTTGCCATCACGGATCTTGAACGATCGGCGTTAGAGTGGGGATCGCTTTGCGCATTCCATACATTGGCGAGCCAATCGTCTTCGTTGTTTGATACAGCAACGCAGTGAACGAATGAGGAGTGACGTATATGACACGATGGCGCGGCCAGTCAATCACGGACACTCCCCGCCCCCGCGTCGCACTTCGCACAACTAAAGAGACCGAATATTTGACTTCTGCGCAAGTGTTCAAGATCCGTGATGGCAACTGTATTGTAGTTCTACCTTTATTTTGATTTATTAAATTATGCTAATTTTCACTATAACGCACGTTTGTGTTATTATTTGTATTGTATAAATTTATTGATTAAAGATTAAAATGTTTAATCCAGGAGCGTCAGTTGGTGTCCAACCGTGTCATACCAATTAACCTAATTAATTTCGAATTGAAAATTAGTTTTCGATAGTTATCGTAATATTTGATTATGTTCTGTTTGATCGAGCTGTTTGTTATTACTGAAGCTTTTAATGTCCTGGACAGTGAATTATTATCATGAGAATGAGACTTCGAAGGCCTAACGTTATTTTGAGAATAGGTATGAAATAGAAAATTATGGCGATCTGGATTACAATTGTTGTTTGGCAAACAATGTAAGTGTAATTTTTTTTTTTACTCTTTAAAAATTTATTGAACAACTGACTCGGTAAACGTTGTTCTACCATATAAATAGATTATAAAAAAAAAAACCATCAAATCAATTTATTGCAAACATAATTTACCTACATAGGGAGCCAACCTTTTTTTTTATTGTTAATAATTTTGCCACTTGACCGCTATCTCACCTGATGGAAAGCGATTATGCGGTCGACGATGCACCTATTCTCAGAGTTTAGAGAACTATGTAAGTGCAAAATATACATAACAATCGGTAAAGCGGAAGAGTTCGATAAAAAACATTATGACACAGGTTTTTATATATTAGGCGTATTTCCAAAGCTAATAAATATATAAAATCAGTACTAGATCGATTTTCGATGATATAGCAAAACAATATTCTATTGATTGTAGATTCATTCGCATCACACCTAATCCCAAAAAGCCTATAGCTAAATGACATTTATTGTCGCCGAGACTGAATTTTATCATCATTTTAATACCATAACTAGCTTTATTATTGTTTGAGCATCGCATAGCGTTGTCACGTAGGAAAGTGAAGCCATTTTTCAGCGTCAGTCGTCTTATCCTTCTTTGTCAGGCAGCAAAGGCTATTCAAAAGTGTAGGATTAGGTCTATTGCAAGCTTTCACAAATCTTCTTTCTTTGACAAATTACTTTTTACTGGTACATTGAACATGTAAACACAGTGACATTGTAATAAATCTTACAAGACTGAAGAGTTTTGATAGGTATAAAAGATGTAAGGGACAGCCCTCCACAAACTTTAAGGGCTTGCTCAGTAGACGAAACTGAACAACCTTCCACAACATTTTTTTTCAGGAAACTATAAAAGTTATCTAGTGACATGAATATAAAAACTGTTTTAAAAATGATGTAGACGAAAGCTTCAATAAAAATAAATTATAACGTACTATCAAGACGTGTTACGATACATTCGATTCACTTCGATTGTGATTAATATTTTTGCTATTGTTTCTTCATTACCATAAAATTGCCTTGTTTCTTAAAATACAAATTTAATTTAAAATTGAATACAACTTTTGTTACTCAGAACGTGAAATTGAAAATCATATTGCAATTATTAAGACAAATAATAAAATGAAAAGCAATATTTGTAATCATAATAATGCCATGTATTTTGAAATAAAAACACGCTGTACTTGAAGGCCAATATGCATGAATACTTTTTTGTGGACAGTCGTGAATACAACTGTAGAAATATACTTACTGTAACAAACTTACCGTGAAAACTTTGGTGATGAGAGCATAAATTCTTAGAAACAAGCTTAACGCGAGCCTTTCCATCATAAAAAAAAAACAGGTAGAATGACCGATGACTGGTAAAGCTACCAAAGAACTATCATTCTATATACAAGCTTAGGAAAGTGCGATACAGTAAGGCAAGATAGATAGATTCTTTATTGTACACCAAAAATCAAAATTACAAGAGAAACTTAAAATTAATAGGGTGTTACAATAGGCAGTCTTATCGCTAAAAGCGATTATTTAAACCTATTTTGATAAGACCCATTTATTCCATCAGAGATTGCATCACGGCTTACTATCAGGTGGGATCGAAGTCAAGCACTAGTTTATATCAATTTTAAAAAAAGAGGTTTGAGATATCCATATTTCCCATAAGAATTTAAAATCCATAACAATTTACATTACATGAGAAAACTTAAAAATTAAGTTACAAACGTTATTGGTAGCGTACAGTAACAGTTTCGACTTAATTACAATTTGGCTTGAATTATTTTGCACGGACTTTCCCAAAAGTCCGTGCAAAAGCCTACGCGTGCGTGGTTGTTAAGGACCCATCTTTAAAATGGCCGACTAGTCTCATGTCTACTAAAAACAAACATTGTATCAGTGTAAGTCTTATTATACCAATATGTGTCACTCAACGTAGTTGCGATGACTGCGTTGAGGCAAGGTCTTCAAACTTGGAATATCCAAAGATTTCACGGCAAGAATATACCGACTGATTTTCTATTGACATTTTATGAATATTTTCGCGATGATACGATAGTTAAGTTCAAAATTTTTTCATGCTAACTTTTAAAATTAAAATGGCTGAATTTTCTCAAGTCTACTATAAGAACACGGTCTCAATATAAGCCTTATTGCACCAGTATGTGTCATGTTCAGACGGGGTCTTATGAATAGGATAAGCATAATACATAATTAAATAATTGTGTATACAGAATAGTAAATATTGGATAGGTAGTAGTATTATGTTTATCTAGAACTTAGATTGAGATCTGTCGATCGTTTTATGGGTCGCCCCAATGAGAATAACTAGGTGTGGATATAATAAGTCAATAGGTTTACGCAATTTTCTTAAAAAAAAAACTTATAGACGTGAATTTTGCTTCTACAATCTAGCAAGCAATTTTAGGTTTACATTTATGGGATTATCAATAGGCTTGCAGATTCTGTTTATCTAGTATTAAGGGTGTATGATTGTATATACCTGACTACAAACAAACATACATCGGTACTTTACATATTTTTTTTATATTTAAAAAAAACAAGAAGAATATATTGACTGCCCCTCTGCATGCCCTCACCCCGGGGGCTAAACGATGTCGAGGATTTTTCAAAGAGAAATAAACTTATATTTCTATTGCGAGATTAAAGCCACCTTGCGGGTGTACTGCAGGATTGTTCAAAAGAGTCACCGTGACTTCTCGCTCTACCTACTTAGAGCGAGGATACATTTATTTTGATGATTTCCTACAAAAAAAACAAAAGAACAATAGGTACATATTTTTTTAGGAATATAATTTCGTTTTGTTTTAACGCCTATTTTCATCACCATAAACTATATTATAAGTATCTAAAGCACAAGTGTGTTAAAATACATGTATAGCTATTATTATTGGCTCGTCCCGAAAAAAAAAAAATATCATTATGAGCCTAATGTGTCGCTATTTGCGGTATTTATGTTTTATAATGTAATTTACTAAATTAGAGATAGCCCTAATGCTTGAACTACATTAAACCGAAGCACACGTGTAACACGCCTGATGTGTACTTAAAGCGACGTCGCGTGGCGTGGATCAAGTGTAGCCCTACAAGTCTAGTTTCCATGTAAACTGTATGGAGCGGTCTCCATTCACGCGCCCAGATCAGCGTGTGTGGCACACGTGTGCGCAGTGTTGTTCGACCTTAAAGGTAGACCAATAGACGCAAGTAGGACATAAACACTGCGGTGCAAATATAGGGTGTTGTAATATTATATGTATAAAAATTATAATAAGACCAATGACGGCGTTATTTTTCTTTCCCATAATTTTGTTTACAGTATAATAAGATTATGCTTTAACAGTTCTATGTATAACTAGGTAAATTAAGTATATTTTATACAGCACGGGAATGCATAAAATAAAATAACTTAAAGATTAAGAACACGAATTTTGTAGTTGTAATACTTAATGCAACCTTACAAGTAGTTAGAGGTAGTTATTTAATAAATAAATATGAAAACACTGTTTTTACTAATATTTATTGTCAATTTTTATTAATTATATACACAGTTACACATCCTTAAGTTTTATTAATTGAATAATATCCAATGTAATTTCACGTACAGTTTAATATTTGTTTATTTTTTTAACGTATTAATTCGTTGTTATTAAAAAAAAAAAGTGTATTATGTATTGAATAAAATAAATGACAAATCAATAAAGCTTTTTATACTTCTACAATTTAAAGAATTACCGATGACCTAGTGAGGGTCGCGGGAATCCGATGGATGCGAGACGCTTAGGATTGGTCGTTGGAATCGTATGCTTGAGGTAGGCCTATGGGCATGGGCTTGCGGACAGTAAGCAATGGGTAGCTCGCTGTCCAGCGGTCCGGTAACTGTCTGGGCCAAGTCTAAGTCGTCGACGGCGCGCACTGTTCCAGCGCGTCTCAAGGTGTTGTCAGCAACTGCAGGGACCCAGCCGGGTCGAAGCTTACTGGCGCCAAAGTTATCTGAAAAGGAACTCGAGCCCCGGTATGAAGGCTAGAAGAAACGGGGTTGGCTTTTAGTCAGTAAGAGTCTGACACTATCTCCCGCTCCGCTCGAGAACGGGGGTTGTCATTGGATGATTTTTCCCACCATGAAAAAAAAAGAAAAGGCCTATGGGCATAGGTGTTGGAGATAAAACCTTCTTGCAAGCTTCCTAAATTATATGAAAAAATATGACACTTCTATTTTGTCACTTGTCTTCACTTGTTTTTTGTAAAATATGTTGTTCACACCGAAAATTATTAAAAAACTAATTTGCATTGAGCATCCAGTCATTGATTTTCATTCAGAATACCCATAATTCTCGCACATGGTCCTTCGAGCCGGATAAATATAATTAAGAAGATCAGCGATTATTTTCAAGAAAAAGAATAGAGACTGACTTCCACGCTGAATGGAGGTTCATGAGTTCACTGCTGGAGAACTGGATTGATTTCAAGCAAGTTAGTTAGTGGTGTACAGTTATAATTACGCTAATATCGTCACCCAACACTCAGGTAGTATATATAAGTAGTCATACTAAGGTCAGTACTATTTTATTAAATTACCAATTATATTGTGTTTGAGTAAAATCATTAGGTACTTTGTTGCATTGTGATTAGTATTTTATTCAACAGCAATGTTAAGTTTAAACTCATACTTTTAACAGTATAGTTAGCTATTTTGCTACATTATTAAACTTACATTATATTAAGCTGTAACTAATTACATAACTACTTAACAGTGGTATTAATTTTTAACAAGTATCTTGACATAATAAAAATATTTGAGTGTTAGATATTAGTACAAGTCATTGTTATAAATTATAGTTAGCAGTCAGAAAGGGCATAGACTACAGCTAGGCGTATAATTATTGAAATTATATTGTTGTTTTTAATTTTTATATTCCTGTATCAATGCCAGGTTGACAACACTCGTCTCCCAGAATGTCTGAGGAAAAGGATTTAATTAAGAAGCGAGGCAGCTTCAAAGGTCGCTTGACTAGTTTCCTCAATTTTCTGGACTCATTCAAGGACAAGGAGCTATCTAGCTGTGATGTGTCCGAGTTGCAGTTGCGCATGGGCAAGATAGAGGCGTTGTATGAGCAGTATGATGAGGTACAGTTACGTCTAGAATGCATTGTTGACGACATTAACTTACAATATTCTCAGCGTTCCGAGTTTGAGTCTATTTATTATAAAACCTTATCTAGAGCCCAGAATATTCTGACTGACTACAATAAAGATAATAAATCGATGGAAAGTTGTAAAAGTACTCGTGTTAGCATAAAGCAGCCGGTTAAATTGCCAACGATTCAGTTACCAAAGTTTAGCGGATTATATTGTAATTGGCTTGAATTCCGCGACACCTTTACTAGCCTAATTCATTGTAATGATGACATAGACGCAATCAATAAGTTTCACTACTTGCGAGCATCACTTGAGGGAACAGCTGCTATAGTTATCAAATCCATTGAGTTTTCTTCAAGTAATTACTCTGTGGCATGGTCATTGTTATGTGATCGGTTTGACAACAAAAGATTACTGGTTCAGAATCATATAAGTTCATTATTTACTATTGAATCAATTACAAAAGAATCTTCTGTTGCCATTAAGAATTTGATCGATCAGTTAAATAAAGACTTGCGAGCTTTAGAGTCATTAGGGGAGCCTGTGAAACACTGGGATACACTTTTAATCTACATTGTCACACGAAAACTTGATCAAAAAACCTATCGTGAGTGGGAGGAGTGCAAAGGTAGGATAGACAAGGATGGCTTAATCACGTTTAACGCATTTATGCAATTCTTACGCAATCGAGCCGACCTCATCGAGACCCTGGAACTCCCCCGCAATCATTATTCGCAATCACCAGGTAAATCAGGTCCTAAGATCAAGTCAATGGTAGCACAATCTCCTATCAATTCTAGCACTGACTCAGCTTCTAAACCTTGTCCTAAATGTAATAACAACGATCACACATTAAATAATTGTCCACAGTTTCTCGCATTGAGTAACGATGACCGTCTCAAATCATTACCTAGTTATAAGGTATGTTTTAACTGTTTTCGTTCCGGACACTATGCTAACAAATGTAAAAAACCAGGCTGCAAACTATGCAAACGTAGGCACAACACATTAGTTCACGTACATTCTAATGGCACTGTATCGAATACACCTAGTGGTAATTCGATGAATAACTTGTCTGCTACGACTGAAACGAATAACGTAGCTTTATCCGCAAACATTGCATCTCCGTGTGGTCATACGCAACGAGATGTGTTGTTATCAACCGCTTTGATCAGATTAAGAGACCACAATGGGTGTGTGCATCTCGCTCGCGCGGTGCTCGATAGTGGTAGCACGTCTTCACTCATAACAGATAGGTTGTGCAATAAACTTAACTTAAAAACTAGCCAGGTAGATAGATCAATCCTTGGAATCAATAACGTCACTTCGCACGTAGGTAAAATATGTCGGGTTAAGGGTACGCCATTAGATGATAGCTTTGTATTCGAACTAAATTGTTTTGTTCTTCCGTTCATTACGAGTAGTGTTCCGTGTCGTCAGATAAATATTTCTGATTTCGACTTACCCTCGAATATTACTTTAGCTGATCCTACTTTTTATAACCCTGCCGATGTTGATATTTTAATCGGCGCTGATTTTTTTTGGGATTTGTTAGGATCTCAAAGACTAAAGTTAGGTACCGGGAAACCAATATTATGTGAAACCCGTCTAGGATGGATAGTTTCCGGTCCAATTACTCAGAATACTATCTCACTGCTGACGAATGACGTAAAGTGCAATATGTCTAAAATGGTTGCCGACAGCGATGGTGACTGGGAAAACCTCAAGTCAGAATTGACAAAGTTTTGGCAATTAGAGGAGGTGAATGCGAAGTCTTCCAATTCTTATATGCCTGAAGAGAAATTGTGTGAAGACAATTTCGTTACAAATACGACACGATTGTCTGATGGTCGTTTTTGTGTTCGCATCCCCCTTAAGAAAGATCCTTCAATTTTAGGAAATTCTTTTAATAAAGCCACACATTGTTTACATTCTTTAGAGCGTAAATTAAAGGTTAAGACGAACTTTAGTAGAATGTATCATGACTTTTTGTCAGAATACGAGTTACTTGGTCATATGACAAAAATTAATAAACCTAATTTATGTTTGGGTTATTTTATTCCACATATGGGAGTTTTACGCGAGTCGAGTACCACGACCAAACTTCGTGTTGTTTTCAACGCTAGTGCTTCTACTTCGACGGGAGTGTCCTCTAATGACCTACAGATGGTTGGGCCAACCGTACAGGACGGTCTATTGTCTATACTTCTTCGCTTTAGAGTCCACAAGTATGTTTTATCTGCGGATGTGGAGAAGATGTATAGACAAATAGTCGTCCACCCGTCGGACAGATATTTACAACAGATTGTTTGGCGTGATAATGTTAGTGATCCTATTAATGTTTATCAATTAAACACCGTCACGTACGGTACGGCCAGTGCGCCATTCCTTGCGACACGATGCCTTAAACAAGTAGGACTCGACTGTAGGAACCCTAAGATATCGGAAATCATCCAACATGACTTCTATGTCGACGACTTGCTGACCGGAGGGGATGACTTAGATGAAGTAAAGTTCATTCGCACTGAAGTCACCAAAGCGCTTGCGTCGGCATGTATGCCATTGAGAAAGTGGAAGTCAAATGATTCTCAATTATTGTCGAATGCTGTCCCTGCGTCATACGATTTGAACATTGGACAAAATGAGCCAGAAAAGTTGCTTGGTCTCTGTTGGCATATCGGCACTGATGAGATAGGGTTTCCTATAGGTCTGACTAAATCTTCGACTAGGTACACAAAGCGTGACTTGTTATCCGTTATTGCGCGAATCTTTGATCCCTTAGGTCTGTTAGGTCCTATTGTTATTACTATGAAGATCTTGCTACAGAAAATGTGGTTAGATAAATTATCATGGGATCAACCATTACCTAATGAGATTTGTAAACAATGGGAGATTATTATTAAATCTTTACCTCTTTTAAATCATGTTCGCATTCCGCGACTTGTAGTCTGCAATTCATTTACGGAGTTAGAACTCCATATTTTCACAGACGCGTCTGAGTCCGCGTACGGTGCTTGCGTCTACATTCGCAGTGTTAATGCTAAGGGTGAGTACATGGCTCGCTTGTTAATGGCAAAGAGTCGAGTTGCTCCCATCAAGCCTACGACAATTCCGCGACTGGAGTTATGTGGTGCGGTAGTCGGTTCTCGTCTTCACGAGAAGGTGATGAGCTCACTTCGAGTGAAGATCAGTCGGGTTTATTGTTGGACTGATTCAACCATTGTCTTGGGATGGTTACAGATGATGCCTACCAGACTTCAGCCCTTTGTGCGCAACCGCGTTGCTGAGGTTTTGGATAAGTCGGGTAACTGTACTTGGAGGCACGTCCCAACAGATCAAAATCCAGCAGACCTAATATCTCGTGGCATGGATATTAGTGATCTGCAGGAGTCAGATCTGTGGTGGAAAGGACCAGATTTTTTAAAACTAGATTCGTCTGAATGGCCTTCTCAAATTACGAGCCCAGGACTACAATCGTTACCGGAGACTCGACCTAAAATCATATTACATGTTGTAAACGATTCGAAACCTGAAGTTTTAATTGATTTTAGGCGTTATTCCAATTACACACGACTCGTACGATCTGTTGCCTACGTATTACGATTTATTAAGTCATGTAGAAAGCATTACCCTAAAACCAAATACTTGTCACATGATGAGGTACAAGATGCACTAACTCTTGTCATTATTAAGAGTCAGATTCAGTCATTTTCTGAATACCAATTATTTTTGAACAAAAAGAGTTTACCTAAAAAGAGCGCCCTTCTAAAGTTTAATGTTTATTTAGACGATAATAATGTAATGCGAGTAGGAGGACGTCTCGATAACTCTAATTTTGCTTATAGTAAGAAACACCCTATTTTATTACAGTCCACTCATGATTTCACTAAACTATTATTTAATTTTGAGCATAAAAGGCTGATGCATGCTGGCCCACAATTATTATTAGCTTCCATTAGGGAAACTTATTGGCCAATAGGAGGTCGCAAGTTGGCAAAAGCCTGTTATCATAAGTGTGTTTTGTGTCACCGTATGAAGGGTAAGGTTGTAGCTCCCTTAATGGGTAACTTACCACGAGAACGCCTTCGTCCAGGTTATCCCTTTGAAAGCACAGGCGTTGATTACGCTGGCCCTATTATGTGTGCTAGTCGCCAGGGCCGTGGATGTAGGTTAGTAAAGGTGTATGTCGCTATTTTTATTTGTTTCACAACCAAGGCCATTCATTTGGAGCTCGTTGGTGATTTAACTAGCAATAGTTATTTACTGGCTTTGTATCGGTTTATTTCTCGGAGAGGTAAACCTGCTGATATTTTTTCCGATAACGGTACCTCATTTGTCGGTGCATACAACGACCTTTCCAAATTTTTAAAATTAAATAGTTTGTCCTTGGGTGAAAGTGCAGCAAACGACGGAATAAGGTTCCATTTTATTCCCGCCTACACCCCACATTTCGGTGGACTCTGGGAGGCGGGTGTCAAGTCAGCAAAGTATCACCTTCAGAGAGTGTTGGGAAATTGTAACTTGACTTTTGAGGAGCTGTACACCACACTAACCAAGATTGAAGCCATCTTGAACTCTCGTCCATTGACGCCGTTGTCTTCAGATCCTGCAGATTATACTCCGCTCACGCCAGGACATTTTCTTGTGGGACGGCCACTTACTTCTTTGCCGCAACCTGATTACCAGGATAGCTCTGCCAATTATCTGTCTCGTTACCAGAGGATCGAGCAGCTTCGCCAGCATTTCTGGAGCAGATGGAGCAAGGAGTATGTTGCAGAATTGCAACAACGCTCCAAATGGCGTTCCTGCAAGGATGGCTTGATGCTGAACTCCTTGGTGGTGATCAAGGAAGACGATCTTCCTCCGTTGAAGTGGAGACTTGGACGGATCGTGGCTGTTCATCCAGGAACGGATGGTATCGCCCGTGTAGCTGACATTCGGACGTCTACTGGAGTCGTTCGACGGGCATTCAACCGAATCTGCCCTTTGCCTGTGTCTTCAGAATCTGGTTGAAACCATTGGTTTCAACGCCCGGGGAAATGTTGGAGATAAAACCTTCTTGCAAGCTTCCTAAATTATATGAAAAAATATGACACTTCTATTTGTCACTTGTCTTCACTTGTTTTTTGTAAAATATGTTGTTCACACCGAAAATTATTAAAAAACTAATTTGCATTGAGCATCCAGTCATTGATTTTCATTCAGAATACCCATAATTCTCGCACATGGTCCATAACGAGCCGGATGAAATATAATTAAGAAGATCAGCGATTATTTTCAAGAAAAAGAATAGAGACTGACTTCCACGCTGAATGGAGGTTCATGAGTTCACTGCTGGAGAACTGGATTGATTTCAAGCAAGTTAGTTAGTGGTGTACAGTTATAATTACGCTAATATCGTCACCCAACACTCAGGTAGTATATATAAGTAGTCATACTAAGGTCAGTACTATTTTATTAAATTACCAATTATATTGTGTTTGAGTAAAATCATTAGGTACTTTGTTGCATTGTGATTAGTATTTTATTCAACAGCAATGTTAAGTTTAAACTCATACTTTTAACAGTATAGTTAGCTATTTTGCTACATTATTAAACTTACATTATATTAAGCTGTAACTAATTACATAACTACTTAACAGTGGTATTAATTTTTAACAAGTATCTTGACATAATAAAAATATTTGAGTGTTAGATATTAGTACAAGTCATTGTTATAAATTATAGTTAGCAGTCAGAAAGGGCATAGACTACAGCTAGGCGTATAATTATTGAAATTATATTGTTGTTTTAATTTTTATATTCCTGTATCAATGCCAGGTTGACAACACTCGTCTCCCAGAATGTCTGAGGAAAAGGATTTAATTAAGAAGCGAGGCAGCTTCAAAGGTCGCTTGACTAGTTTCCTCAATTTTCTGGACTCATTCAAGGACAAGGAGCTATCTAGCTGTGATGTGTCCGAGTTGCAGTTGCGCATGGGCAAGATAGAGGCGTTGTATGAGCAGTATGATGAGGTACAGTTACGTCTAGAATGCATTGTTGACGACATCAACTTACAATATTCTCAGCGTTCCGAGTTTGAGTCTATTTATTATAAAACCTTATCTAGAGCCCAGAATATTCTGACTGACTACAATAAAGATAATAAATCGATGGAAAGTTGTAAAAGTACTCGTGTTAGCATAAAGCAGCCGGTTAAATTGCCAACGATTCAGTTACCAAAGTTTAGCGGATTATATTGTAATTGGCTTGAATTCCGCGACACCTTTACTAGCCTAATTCATTGTAATGATGACATAGACGCAATCAATAAGTTTCACTACTTGCGAGCATCACTTGAGGGAACAGCTGCTATAGTTATCAAATCCATTGAGTTTTCTTCAAGTAATTACTCTGTGGCATGGTCATTGTTATGTGATCGGTTTGACAACAAAAGATTACTGGTTCAGAATCATATAAGTTCATTATTTACTATTGAATCAATTACAAAAGAATCTTCTGTTGCCATTAAGAATTTGATCGATCAGTTAAATAAAGACTTGCGAGCTTTAGAGTCATTAGGGGAGCCTGTGAAACACTGGGATACACTTTTAATCTACATTGTCACACGAAAACTTGATCAAAAAACCTATCGTGAGTGGGAGGAGTGCAAAGGTAGGATAGACAAGGATGGCTTAATCACGTTTAACGCATTTATGCAATTCTTACGCAATCGAGCCGACCTCATCGAGACCCTGGAACTCCCCCGCAATCATTATTCGCAATCACCAGGTAAATCAGGTCCTAAGATCAAGTCAATGGTAGCACAATCTCCTATCAATTCTAGCACTGACTCAGCTTCTAAACCTTGTCCTAAATGTAATAACAACGATCACACATTAAATAATTGTCCACAGTTTCTCGCATTGAGTAACGATGACCGTCTCAAATCATTACCTAGTTATAAGGTATGTTTTAACTGTTTTCGTTCCGGACACTATGCTAACAAATGTAAAAAACCAGGCTGCAAACTATGCAAACGTAGGCACAACACATTAGTTCACGTACATTCTAATGGCACTGTATCGAATACACCTAGTGGTAATTCGATGAATAACTTGTCTGCTACGACTGAAACGAATAACGTAGCTTTATCCGCAAACATTGCATCTCCGTGTGGTCATACGCAACGAGATGTGTTGTTATCAACCGCTTTGATCAAATTAAGAGACCACAATGGGTGTGTGCATCTCGCTCGCGCGGTGCTCGATAGTGGTAGCACGTCTTCACTCATAACAGATAGGTTGTGCAATAAACTTAACTTAAAAACTAGCCAGGTAGATAGATCAATCCTTGGAATCAATAACGTCACTTCGCACGTAGGTAAAATATGTCGGGTTAAGGGTACGCCATTAGATGATAGCTTTGTATTCGAACTAAATTGTTTTGTTCTTCCGTTCATTACGAGTAGTGTTCCGTGTCGTCAGATAAATATTTCTGATTTCGACTTACCCTCGAATATTACTTTAGCTGATCCTACTTTTTATAACCCTGCCGATGTTGATATTTTAATCGGCGCTGATCTTTTTTGGGATTTGTTAGGATCTCAAAGACTAAAGTTAGGTACCGGGAAACCAATATTATGTGAAACCCGTCTAGGATGGATAGTTTCCGGTCCAATTACTCAGAATACTATCTCACTGCTGACGAATGACGTAAAGTGCAATATGTCTAAAATGGTTGCCGACAGCGATGGTGACTGGGAAAACCTCAAGTCAGAATTGACAAAGTTTTGGCAATTAGAGGAGGTGAATGCGAAGTCTTCCAATTCTTATATGCCTGAAGAGAAATTGTGTGAAGACAATTTCGTTACAAATACGACACGATTGTCTGATGGTCGTTTTTGTGTTCGCATCCCCCTTAAGAAAGATCCTTCAATTTTAGGAAATTCTTTTAATAAAGCCACACATTGTTTACATTCTTTAGAGCGTAAATTAAAGGTTAAGACGAACTTTAGTAGAATGTATCATGACTTTTTGTCAGAATACGAGTTACTTGGTCATATGACAAAAATTAATAAACCTAATTTATGTTTGGGTTATTTTATTCCACATATGGGAGTTTTACGCGAGTCGAGTACCACGACCAAACTTCGTGTTGTTTTCAACGCTAGTGCTTCTACTTCGACGGGAGTGTCCTCTAATGACCTACAGATGGTTGGGCCAACCGTACAGGACGGTCTATTGTCTATACTTCTTCGCTTTAGAGTCCACAAGTATGTTTTATCTGCGGATGTGGAGAAGATGTATAGACAAATAGTCGTCCACCCGTCGGACAGATATTTACAACAGATTGTTTGGCGTGATAATGTTAGTGATCCTATTAATGTTTATCAATTAAACACCGTCACGTACGGTACGGCCAGTGCGCCATTCCTTGCGACACGATGCCTTAAACAAGTAGGACTCGACTGTAGGAACCCTAAGATATCGGAAATCATCCAACATGACTTCTATGTCGACGACTTGCTGACCGGAGGGGATGACTTAGATGAAGTAAAGTTCATTCGCACTGAAGTCACCAAAGCGCTTGCGTCGGCATGTATGCCATTGAGAAAGTGGAAGTCAAATGATTCTCAATTATTGTCGAATGCTGTCCCTGCGTCATACGATTTGAACATTGGACAAAATGAGCCAGAAAAGTTGCTTGGTCTCTGTTGGCATATCGGCACTGATGAGATAGGGTTTCCTATAGGTCTGACTAAATCTTCGACTAGGTACACAAAGCGTGACTTGTTATCCGTTATTGCGCGAATCTTTGATCCCTTAGGTCTGTTAGGTCCTATTGTTATTACTATGAAGATCTTGCTACAGAAAATGTGGTTAGATAAATTATCATGGGATCAACCATTACCTAATGAGATTTGTAAACAATGGGAGATTATTATTAAATCTTTACCTCTTTTAAATCATGTTCGCATTCCGCGACTTGTAGTCTGCAATTCATTTACGGAGTTAGAACTCCATATTTTCACAGACGCGTCTGAGTCCGCGTACGGTGCTTGCGTCTACATTCGCAGTGTTAATGCTAAGGGTGAGTACATGGCTCGCTTGTTAATGGCAAAGAGTCGAGTTGCTCCCATCAAGCCTACGACAATTCCGCGACTGGAGTTATGTGGTGCGGTAGTCGGTTCTCGTCTTCACGAGAAGGTGATGAGCTCACTTCGAGTGAAGATCAGTCGGGTTTATTGTTGGACTGATTCAACCATTGTCTTGGGATGGTTACAGATGATGCCTACCAGACTTCAGCCCTTTGTGCGCAACCGCGTTGCTGAGGTTTTGGATAAGTCGGGTAACTGTACTTGGAGGCACGTCCCAACAGATCAAAATCCAGCAGACCTAATATCTCGTGGCATGGATATTAGTGATCTGCAGGAGTCAGATCTGTGGTGGAAAGGACCAGATTTTTTAAAACTAGATTCGTCTGAATGGCCTTCTCAAATTACGAGCCCAGGACTACAATCGTTACCGGAGACTCGACCTAAAATCATATTACATGTTGTAAACGATTCGAAACCTGAAGTTTTAATTGATTTTAGGCGTTATTCCAATTACACACGGCTCGTACGATCTGTTGCCTACGTATTACGATTTATTAAGTCATGTAGAAAGCATTACCCTAAAACCAAATACTTGTCACATGATGAGGTACAAGATGCACTAACTCTTGTCATTATTAAGAGTCAGATTCAGTCATTTTCTGAATACCAATTATTTTTGAACAAAAAGAGTTTACCTAAAAAGAGCGCCCTTCTAAAGTTTAATGTTTATTTAGACGATAATAATGTAATGCGAGTAGGAGGACGTCTCGATAACTCTAATTTTGCTTATAGTAAGAAACACCCTATTTTATTACAGTCCACTCATGATTTCATTAAACTATTATTTAATTTTGAGCATAAAAGGCTGATGCATGCTGGCCCACAATTATTATTAGCAATGTTCTACCTCAAGCGTTGCTCAACAGTGGACGCCTTCGACTGAAATGATGATCATAATGTAAAGAATTTATTGTTTTGACTAAAACTCACTTGAACAAACTATCTTTGTGTGTCAAGGAGTTGAGTTCATAAAAATAAAAAGGTAGGTACTGTGGTATCCGCTAGGATCCTTAATAGCTTTGGGTTTATTATTAATAAAACCACCAGATTATCAGTAAGCACACACGACTCAAGGACAACGTCTAGTCACCACCCTGGACCGAACGGGACTACCCGGGCGTTACCTCTTGAGTAGTGTTGTACATTTATTTGTATATATCACATCTCTTCCTTTTTATAATATTAATTTACCTTTAAAAACCATCACAATTTTAGTTCGAGACGTTAAGTAAAAGTACCTAGATTTAGTTCATAAGTGGTAGGTAAGAATTTTATAATTAATTACTTTTAAGTATGCTTAAAATTTAAGTTATGATTACAGTGTTTAGTAGCAAACTTACGATTAAAACTTATACTAAACCTCTTTATCTGACATCGATAACTTTTTGTGAGCATAATCACTAATTAGAATTTAACTTACGATTTCAGTGTTTAGTGTTAACAACTTTAACTTACATTTATAAAACTTATGCTAAACCTTTTATTTTGTTAACAATAATTTTCTATAAGTATACTTAGCATAAAACTTTCAATCAAAGTGTTTAGCATTAAACATAAAATTACACAAACTTATTTATCTGAGGCTTCATGGTCGATAGCTTTCCACTGCCCTTCTACCTTCTTAAGATGTACAATGTTCCTTCTGTACTCTTGACCAGTTTGATCATTCCTTAATTTAATATCGCTTCCTTGAGCATTTATAACGGTATGGGGAGTGGAATTAAATTCTGGTGTTAATTTGTTTTCCTTTATCATGTTTTTCACGTAAACTTTTTCGCCGATCTCTAATTTTCTATCTGTGGCTTTTCTTTTTCTATCTTCATTCAATTTGGATTTCTCTTTTTTTTCTTTATCTCGGTCTCTAACCTCTAAATCGTCGTAGCTATTTTCAAGGTCCGTTAAAAAAGGTAGTTTATCCCTAAACAGTCTCCCGTAAAATAGCTCAGATGGAGATTTTCCTGTGGAAGGATGAGGCGTACTGTTATACATCATTAAGTATTTTAATAAATCATCTTTCCAGTCTGATTTTTCACATTGACTGATTTTCAGACGTTTAAGGATGTCCCTATTTTGCCTTTCGACTTCACCATTTTGCTGAGGCCAATAAGGAATAGTGTTAAAAAGTGTGATACCTTGTTCCACGCAAAATGTTTTAAATTCCTGACTACAGAATTGTCTGCCATTGTCAGATGTTATACTGGCAGGAATTCCGGTTCGCGAAAAAATTTTTTTTTTAACACTTTTATTGTGTCCTGAGTAGAGATCGATTTCATGATTTCTATTTCTTTGTAGCGACTGTAATAGTCGATGATTACAAAAAGATAATCCCCACTTGGCAACGGACCCAAAAAATCAACAGCTGTATCCACCCAGGATTTTGAAGGGAGTTCACGTCTTTTCATTGGTATAGGCGGATTTGGGCCTGAGACTAAAGTACACCCTCTGCAGTTTTTTACTGTATTTTCGGCGTCCTTGTCTATTTTCGGCCACCACACCTTTGTACGTAACCTAGCCTTCATGTTGACAATTCCTGGGTGGCCTTCATGAGCTGCCTCTAATACGTGTTTTCTCAAATTAGTGGGAATCACCAATTTGTTTCCTCTTAGTAAGACGCCATCGTGCACCCAAAGTTCATGTTCAAATAATTTGTAATTGTTTATTGAATCGTCCCAAGTATTATGCATTAAAGCGTCTTTGATTAATTTAAATTCATTATCATTATTGGAAGCCTCGATGATCGTTCTAAGGGGTAATGCTACGGGTCGCGCATATTGAACAATCTGGTTAACATGATGTTCTTCGTCAAAAGGACTTTCTTGTACATTATTGGTACTCAAACACAACCGTGATAGTGGATCTGCTATGTTTGATTTTCCAGGTTTGTAAATTACTTTATAATTATATGATTGTAATCGAAGAACCCAACGCTCGATTCGCGCACAAGTTTTAGATTTCTTACCAAATATTACTTCTAGGGGTTTATGATCTGTGATAAGTTCAAATTGTTTACCATATAAGTACATGTGAAAATGTTCGATTGCCCATACCAAAGCTAATGCCTCTTTTTCGGTTTGACAATACCGTTTTTCTACGTCTGTCAGACTCTTGTTTCCGAAGGATATTATCCGAGGTCCTTTGTCATCGTACTGGATAAGTACAGCTCCTAACCCAACTGGACTTGCATCTGCAATTATTTGAGTACGATCTTTTGGGTCATAGTAACCTAAAGTGGGAATCTTAGAGAGACAATGCTTTAATCTATTAAAAGCCATTGTCTGTTCTTTATGCCAAAATACCGTTATGTTGGCATTTTTGTTCACTTTTAGTCGAAGTAATTTTCGAATGGGTTCAGTTAAGGTTGACAAATTTGGAATCCATTTTCCAACAAAATTGATTAATCCCAGAAAACTTTGGATTTCTTCGATAGTCTCCGGTGGTCTAAATGTCTCGATTGCTTTAATGTATTTATCGAGTGGCTTAATGCCTGATGATGAAAGTTCGTAGCCCAGAAACTGAATAGTTTTTGAGTTTAAAACACATTTATTTTTGTTTAATAAAACATTGTTGTCTTTGAGCACAGTTAATACGTGCTTAAGTCTGGCATCATGTTCTTTTTCATCACGCCCGAATACAACTATGTCATCTATAAAGTTTACGACTCCTTCGCAAGGTAATAACATTTTTTCCATAATTTTTTGGAAATGTTCGGGCGCGCACGATATGCCGAACATTAATCTTTTATAACGATAAAGTCCTTTGCTTGTTATGAAAGTTGTAATTTCTCTACTGTTTTCTGCGAGTTCAACGTGATAAAAAGCATTTTTAATATCCAATTTTGAGAAATATGACGCTTTGCCAAATTTGGGGATAAGCTGCTCCATGGTGGGCAAGGGATGATTTTCTCTAATTATGGCTTTATTGGCAGCACGCATATCCAAACATATACGAATATCATCATCAGGTTTTAAAACCGGTACCATCGGAGAAACCCAAGAAGATGGTTTATTCACAGGTTCAATGATGTCCATTTTTATCAGTTCATCTAGTTTTTTATTTATCTTTGATTCCAGGGGAATTGGGACTCGCCTATATGGTTGGCAAACTGGAGGAACTGTCTTGTCGATTATGATCTCTAATTGAACATCTTTGAACTTTGGAAATTGTTTCTCCTCAATGGAGTTTAGGTCAATACCTAGTTTTAACACATTGAGGGAAATAGCAGTATTTTTTCCCAAAAGATTCCTTGAACCATTTTCAATTACATAAAATTTAGCTAGTAATGATTTCGAACCAGCTTTTATATGTGCATCAAACGATCCCAGTACTTTTAGTGGATGTTTGGCACCATAAGCCATGAATGTTTTATCGGGGGACGTTTGCTGGTTGGAGATTATAACTTTAGATTGTTTCATGATATCCCATGTTTTATCATTGATAATATTGGATCTACTACCAGAATCAATGAGCATATTTATGTTAACTCCACCTACCTCACAATCTATTGTTGCATCGTCATCGATGTGGAAAATATAGTCTACAGAAGTAGACTCTGTTTTGTTGATCTTGCTTTCCGTTTTAAGCTTTTTAGCTTTATCGTTGTCATTTGACGATAGGTTTGGAATCCGTCTTTTGTGGGCCCTTGTTCTGCAGTGTTTCTGAAAATGACCTTTAATGCCACATTTTTTGCACATTTCATTAAATGCAGGGCAGGAATTGTTATCACTTTTGTGACTTTTGCTGCCACATCGACAGCAGAAATTGTTTTTATAACGTTTCGTTATTTTAGTATCAATTTTATTGAGGCTGGTACTTGTTTCATTTTGGCTCTGGCTATTGTGGAAATTGTTCAACTGGCGGTCTACAGTTTCTAGCGAGTTTGCTTCTGATATGATTTTGTCAATTGTTGCTGTGTCACCAAGTATTAAAATATTTTTTCTGAGTTTAGTCGAGCTACACTTGTCCGCTATTTGGTCAATGAGGTTTTCGTCTTCATTAGTAAACCTGCATTTTGAACTTTGATGTCTTAAACGAATTAAGAATGTTTCAAACGGTTCATCGGGTTCTTGTTTTATTAACCGAAAAACATGCCGTTCGTATAAATAGCTTTGTTTTGGGGAGAAATACTCTTCTAATTTTTTAATCGCGGTTTCATAAACATCAGTCGCGCCAAGTTCAGTCACATGAGCTCCGGGTAAATTAAAATATATGTCTTGTAGGTCCATACCTCCGGAATGCAGTAACATTGCACGTTTTTTGTTTTGGTCATAGATGTTTGTCGCATCGAAGTATATTTCTAAAGCACGTTTCCATCTTATCCAACGAGAACCTACAGAGGTTGGATCACCTTTGCAATTAAATGGTTCTATTGAAGGCGCTTGTGATTGAGACATGTTGGTCGATCTGTAAATAAGGAAGGGGGTCTCATAAGCATACTGTTGCATTAATTAATTTAATGTCAGCTGTGCGACCGACCATTATTTTGAAATAACTCTACATATAGTACTATTAGTGGTGTTTTATTTATAACTTTTAAATTGATCTTACTCGACTCATAACGTGAGCACTGTGGGAATTATTTACACAGGAACTTATTAAATAAACAAACTTTAGCTAGTTCGTTGATAAACGCCTGTAAGTGGGAAGTAAGCTCGACGGCCCTTTACCAGCCACTTGAAACGTCGAGGCAAGATAAACTTCACTAAAATAAGAATTCTTTGTTTGAATAGCCAGAGCAAAATGCATTATATTCCATTTTAATTAACCTTGGTACATTTCATGATACTAGTTTAAGTTTTAACAAAATTATACCTAATTTAGGCATTAGATTACTTTGAACTTTTCAAAGTGGTACGTTGTGTTAAAACTGGAATTAACGTTAACTTCGTTGGTACTTTTTATTAACGATTTCTCGTTGGGACATTTAAATTTTTTGGTCCAATATTATCTCTCGATTAATGTATTTATTATTTATCACGGATATGGTCAAAATGTGTTTGGTGTATTTTGACGGCTTCCTAAACATACATTTAGATTTTTAATTATTAAATTACTTATAGTGGAAATATGGAAACAAATTCATGTGTCATTACCACATTCCTTCAATATGTGATTTTCAGTATTGAGTGATGTAATGACTTATTTAATAGATCTATGTAGCACATCACTTAAGTATCACTCATAGGTAGATAAATACCAAACAAATAAAAACATTATGAATTGCACTGGTCACTACTTCTATCTTTTGTTTAAAAAAAACTTTTTTTTTTTTTATAATTTTAAACATTGCTGTTGACCAATTTCCGTAAGTATAATAAATACACAATTTGAGTCATAATAATTGTACTTACTGCGCTTTCACTCGTCGCCAATGTGGTATCCGCTAGGATCCTTAATAGCTTTGGGTTTATTATTAATAAAACCACCAGATTATCAGTAAGCACACACGACTCAAGGACAACGTCTAGTCACCACCCTGGACCGAACGGGACTACCCGGGCGTTACCTCTTGAGTAGTGTTGTACATTTATTTGTATATATCACAGGTACTATTGGCTGATAAGCTCAGCAATTAATGAGGC
The DNA here is from genome assembly GCA_929112965.1 of Mythimna albipuncta. Lineage (NCBI taxonomy): Eukaryota > Metazoa > Arthropoda > Insecta > Lepidoptera > Noctuidae > Mythimna > Mythimna albipuncta. The sequence continues at coordinate 6,465,832 of OV815974.1, read as the reverse complement.
AGACATAATAATCCAATATATAGATATAACCTGCATAGTGAGAACTTAATACAGAGCATTATTCCGCGCTGTTTGATTGCTCACGCATGGTTCGGCAATTAAGCTGATTATGCTTGAGGATCTTACTACGCATTTATAATATCATTGGCCTGTTGGTCTAGTGGTAAGTGGCCCTGACAGTTATGCCGGAGGTCGTGAGTTCAACTCCCACCCAGGACAAATGTTTGAGTGATGAGTGTGATCATTTGTTCTGTATCTGGGTGTAATCACTTACAATATTATTTTTTAGTTGTCTAGTACTCATAACACCAGTTATGCTTAGCTTGGGACTAGATGGCGTTGTGTGATAAAAAGATATAAATATTACTAGCGATCCACCCCGGTTTCGCACCCGTACGAATTTTGTGTACAAATCTTCAAGTTTATCGCTATTTTTATAGCGAAATCCTTGAATGGTAGCGGATACAGAGATCCGCTAGTCCAGGAAGGCCAGGAGCCGAGTCGACGGCGCCTAGTGTTCTACTTGCCCCTCAAAGCGGTGTCACAAAGAGTTGTGGGAACGTTTAAACGTGGCCCAAGAACGTAAAGGCCAACTGAAGAACCCAAGTGTGTTCTAGTAAATAAAAATCTGAATCGTCTTCTCGTTCCATCCAAAAGCGAGAGAAGTCAATAGATGGTTTCCCACCTCAAAACAAAGCGGATTATAAACAGAAAGATAGACGCAGAAAGCCAAAGCCACCAACGTTTTGTGTACCTGTGTCTTTATTTTTAGTTTGGAGGAGTGGAATTCCTTGCGTCTGTGCTTCCTGATAGCTACCACCCGGGAATCTTTAAGTCGAGAGTGAATAGGTTTCTTCTAGGTAAGCTCATTCCATCGTCGACCACATCGTCGCTTTCCATCAGGTGAGATACAGTCGAGCGCGAACCTATCAAGGATTAAAAAAAAAGTGTCCACAAATACTAAGATTTTAGGACTGTGAAGATAAGTCACAAACAGACTGTCCTACTTCGTAAGGGATGACGTGGCTGTGCAATGAAACAGCAGCTCTACAATTAGTATATGATTGTTTAGACGGGCACACTTCGATGCTGGCATAATATTGAGTGAGCTGCGTTTAATTTACTAATGCGTTATGCGCTCCCTTACATGGTCTGATGCGGTTAGCGTTTGTTCACCGCTCTCGCCAGTCAATGCACTCCCTTTCTCAGTAATATATGCAAGTATTATTTATTATTTTACACGGTTCTAGGGTAAATAAAATTGTAAAGTTTATTTGATTTAAAAAAATAAAAACAACCTGTATAACATACGGTAAGTACGTTACAGATACCGGTTTGGATCTTGAGCGCTGGCTTCAAGTTGCGCAGAAGTCAAATATTCGGTCTCTTTAGTGGTACGAAGTGTGACACGGGGCGGAGTGTCAGTAATTGGCTCGCCGCGCCATCGTATTATAGACGTCACTCGTGATTCGTTCACTGCGCTTACTGCATGTATCTAACAACGACGACGATTGGGTCGCCAATGTATGTAATGCGCAAAGTGATCCCCACTGACGCTGAGCGCTCAAGATTCGTGCCGGTACCTGTATAAGAAATCTTATCAAATTTTTGGCGGTGTTTTTTCGATGAAAGTTCTCTGGTGATTTTTATTATTGACTAATTTATTCCAACTGGATAAAGTGATGCACAGCCAAGCAATAAGATACATACATTGTTAAATTTTCTATCTACCTTAACTTCTGCCATTCAAGAAATAGTTTATAATTACCTAACCATCAATAGATATTGATTGAGTATATTTTCATATCCATTTAGTTCAAAAAATGTTATAATAATTATTTATTTATCCGGAAATTATTCCATCTCATGACATTACAAATTACAATTTACAAAAATAAGCTAAATTACATTAAAATTCAAATTAATTCATTCGTTTTGTTGGTATTACGATACTTTAATTCTATTTACTTGTAAAGAGATAGATAATCATGTAGGTTTATTTTTGTTCATTCGCATTATAAAAAAAATGATGCCGTAACAGTAAACTCCGTAGAATCATTGATTCTTTTTTATTCTGATCCACGATTTTTTATTATTTGGTATGTCAACTGGTCTAGACGGTCCACTCATACCTATTAATGTGGAATATTGAATATGTAATAGATATGGAAATAGGTATTGTAAAAACCAATTTTTTGTAACGATAACTGTAGAGTTTCTTATCGGTTCTTCTCCATTTGAAACGACAAATAATGTGTAATTGAAATAAACGTTTTTTTATAAATAAATTGGTGGGTTTTGACGTTTTTTAAGGCCTGTGTGATTTTTTTTTTATGTTTTTACTCATTTTTAAACCTAATTAAGTAATTACTTAACTCTTATTGTATTTTATTATCTTCTTATCTTATTGACTTTCTAATTTACTGTTTTGATTTAATTTTTTGGGTTCTCTTCTTTCTTTATAATATAACTTACCTAATTCATTGTTTTAACAAGAACTTTTGACGTGACAACGTCTTATAAATTGGTTTGCCGGGTGACACTTCAAGAAACTGCGTTACGCTCCGCTCACGTTATGCGCTCACAATGAGAGCGAGTGAGAGGCACGCGTCCCTTCCACTCGGGCATGGTTAGCCCGCCTAAGAGCGAGAGAGACAGACATAAAAAGTGAAGTTTTAAATTGTTACTATTATTTCATCCTTCTTCCTACTATACGAATGAATATTCACATTAAAATTATTTTACCACTCAAAGTCGTTGTCACGTAAAACTTTCGCCCGTATACCGACTTTACAGGCAACCAATTTTTTTTTTTATTTTGTATTTTGTTGTGCTGTTATGGATGTTATATGGTCTAAAATAAAGGTTATGTAATTGAATAACTGTGATATAGCATACGTAAACCACGTTAAAAAGCTAGAAGCTTAAAACGATTTACTTACGTTTTAGTTCCAATATTAATCAATTTCAAATGCGTGAGCTAACAAGTAACGTAAGTCATCAATTTACAGTTTGGGCAAACATATAGATAGGTATTTAGCGTCTATCCACCAAGTTAACTTCAATTAGTATGTGAATATATAGGTATACTCGTATAGGTACTACATACCACACTTGCTAAAAGAAAAAAACTTGTGCCAATTTGATATTTTTCTTGTTATGAAGCTTATGTTCCCCTTCTAAGCTGAATTAAATTTAACAGGTTTTTTTTTTTTTGAATGTCAAAGGTTTTTTGTTTCGAAATCATCCAGTGACATCCCCCACTCTTGAAGGGAGCGGGAGGGTGTGTCAGACTTTTAGTGACATTTTTTGTCAGACTATTCCTTCGTTGCCTTTCATACCGGGGACGAGTGTTCCTTTCAAAAAGCTTAAACGGTATGTGTAAAAAACAAAAAAAAAACACAATAACCCAGAAAAAAACCTAACTTTTTACACAATTTATGACGACATTTTCGTTACACGTTCTTGAGACTTTCAACTATCAACTGAATAGCCTAAACCTATTATTGCCAGTTGATTAGCCAACAAACCAGTAAAATACTTTCCCATAAATTGACACGTTTTTTGATATGGGAAATTATTAAATAACTCCTCACGGGAGCGCGAGGGAATATCAGACTGTTATCGATTAAACCTCCTGTGTACCTTTAGTAGCACATTGCGTTCGAAGGGCTTTGACAAGTGGCAATCGCCCCTTATTTATTCCAGTTCGATTTAGCTTTTGGGACGACGATCGTAAAGTGGTAAACAATGCCACATCGTGCGTTTATTCATCATCATCAGCTCATCATGTTCCTGCCCTAGTCCCGTAATATTTGGGGTCGGCGCAACACGTTTTTTTCTTCCATTCTGTCCTGTCACTCGTCACGCTATCACTAACTCCCTATTCTTTCATATCGCTTCTCACACAATCCATCCATCTTTTCTTTGGTCTCCCTCTTCCCCTCCATCGTGCGTTCATTCATTCGATAAAAATCATTTTCTTAGCTATGGTTTCGAAATTAAACATCAAATTCAAATTTTAAAGCTAGAACTACATTAGACTGACGCGCAAGAGGACCACGCCGATTTGTATGGAGAACGACGTCGCGTGGCGTGGATCTAATGTAGCTCTACAAGTCTAGTTTCCATATAAAATGTATGGAGACTGACGCGCCCAGATCGGCGTACGTGGTACAAGTGTGCGCATTGTAGTTCTGTGTCAACCAGGTCGAGCCTAATATAAACAAACTACACTTGATAATTTGTTATTGTGAAATTTGCTTGGAATAAGTGTACCTATCTAAACAGTGGGGTTAAAAACTAATTTTTAATCAAACTCTCGAACGTTCCCGCATCCCACAATATTGTCACCATGTATATCCACTTAATAATATCAACAAAATTTTAATTGTCACACATATGGCATGTCGTAACTTTCCACGGGCGTATGCGTAGTTAAAGAACTTTAAAAAAATATACTTGTATGAAAACGTATAGCAATTTGTAAATTGAATATTTTAAAACCGCCATTTCAACTTTTTCAATGCCGTCATGTAAATACTGAATAGGGTATTGACGGGCTGGAAAATATTTGACGTATTCGCTCTTATTATTCGAATCGTTTTGTATATAATAAAAATCAATCTGTCTAGCCTTTCCTGAATAATGTAACTGGATAACACGATAAGCCCGGGTGCCTAGTAGGAGTTTGTTTGACGTTAACGCGATCGACACGTTTAAGACAGAAGCAGAAGTGATTGGTCCGCTCCAAGCTCTTAACCAATCAGAGAGCTAAACGCGGTACACGTTTCGATCGCGTTAACGAAAACATAACTCTCACTCAGTGCACAGATTTCGGGTTCTGAGTTTACTTACAGGTACACTCACTACTACTAAAACATAACACTACTTATTAGTTACGGTTACATGTACATAATGATAGTCAAAGATCTGTAATCAGTACTAACAACAGCCATTAGTGCGTCAAAGGTTACTTTCAGGAGGATCTGGCGCCTGATTTTTATGTAAAGTTCATCAATCATATTACAGCGACCGAATCCAAGTCGTCAACAGCGCGTAATGTTCCACGCGCTTCTCAAAGAGATGCCAGCAAACTTGTGCTTCATGCAGCAAACCGTAAGGGCATCCTCTGAAAAAGGATCCCGTGGTCTTAAAACGCAAAGGGCAACTGAAGGACACAGTTTGACACGCCCTCGCACTCCATTCAGAGAAGTCATTGGATGATATCCCATTTAAAAAAAAAAACATTCTGGGGTGGGCCTGCCACTGTATACGCCTATGCCAAAGGTTTGAAGTCGTTTCCATGGTACGGAAGACTCGGTACACAATGAATGGTACCCCATCCAAGGCCCGACCTCGACCAGCGTACCTTATCCTTGAAACGGCCCTAGCAGCTGTTTTCACCACATACTCTTGGAGTACCCACTTACCTACTTATTATTTTTCAATGCCATTACAGCACTTTATAGTTGCGATTAGAACTTTATCAAATAATTGAAATAATGTATGATTGTGTACATAATACTTTCTTTATACTGAGGAAAATTCAGGACTGGTCAATGTGGGGACATTTGAGTGAGGCCTATGTCCACCAGTAGACGTCTTTCAGCATGCGTCTAGAAGCACAACATAGCATAGCATAATCAGCCTTATGTTCCCACTGCTGGGACTCAGGCCTCCTCTCTAGGAGAGGGAATGGGCTGTAATCCACCACGCAGGCCCAGTGCGGGTTTGTGGATGTCACATGTCTTCGAATTTTTTATTCTAGGACATGCCGGTTTCCTCACGAAGTCACGATGCTTTCCTTCACCGTTTTGAGAGCAGTGGTGATGAAATAGATTACACAAATTAACCTTTCAATTGTGGAAATTACAGACACAATAGGTGCGCGAACCCGGCGTTCGCTTGGGGTTTAAAATGAATTAATGCGCCAGGCTAGGTTTGAACCCGCGACCTAGAGTATCATGGAGATGAGCCTTGAATTTAAAGAGCGTTTTTAAATGGTTTAACAATGTTATCTTTAGTGACATATACATATATAGGCCTTTGCCTTTCCTTCGCTTTTCTTGACAATTCAAAAGTGCCTCTAAATGGTTTATTTGAAATAAGTGCCTTGATTCTTTGATTCTTCAAGATAATGACACCAATGTTGATATTTTATCAATTCGTTTTTTGTAAGATATTAAAACACGATTCTGCAAAATTATTATTTAAGGTCGGGACGTGACCCAAAGCGCGGTCACTATCGGACTGCAAGAGATAGAGATCCGCGATGACGCATTGCTTGCAAAAGTGAAGCATTTTATCGATTTACTTAAAAATGAGAGTTAAAATCTAAAACAACCAAGTTTTGCATTGAGATTCGATTGTCTTATTTTAATTATTTTTACGGCATACGTTAGCAAAAGATGAAAGTGGGAGGTATGATGTATGATAACAATTATCTACCGAAGGTTTTTTATCGTGTGAAACTAAGTGAGCTAAATTTTTAGAAATATAGTCAACATTAACATAATCGTATTTTATTTTTCCATGGCCTTTAACTAAATAGATGTGGTTACAATTTCTTTAGACTATTTTCAAGATTTGAGTTTTTGGGAATAACAGTATCACATCACTGACAGCCGCGTGCCTAAATAGTAGACGTATGAAGTTTTCCACTACACGAATTTGAGCTCAGCCCGTGATCGGCACCTCGAACTAGACCCACATTAAGGGTGGCCTATGCACAAAAGTGGTCGACTTTCAGCTGAAATGATGATGAATTAGGTTTGAATCCAGTTGATTGTTTCTGATATAAAATAAGTTGTGGTCAATAACATCCTTCACAAAACGGTGTTCAGCTAGAATTAAATACTAGAAATAAAACTAGCCAGAAAGTGTGCTACGCACGTTCCAATCGGTTAGAATGGACCACTTTAGGAGTGGGCCGTGAATACTAATCAGCTGTTCGGTTACACCATTATTTATGGGTGACAATTGTTCTTGCAAATTGTTTCTTTGAGTCTAGAATAGGTTACAGTTAATTAATTAGTCATTGGTATCGACCCGTACTAGTGTGGACGTCATCAACAACGTTTCTAAAAACTATTACGAATATTATTAACGAATTAAAATTAGTTACATGCAATATTTATTATTTTCTATATTAGCAACATTAAAATGTATTTTTTTCTGCACTGACAACTACAATGGTACTACGACGTGTGAAGGTTATACTTTATTGGATCTATGAGATAATCTGCTAAACTATATCATTCGATTGCGGATATTCTTGCGCTGATACAAACTACACTATTGCTGATTGCGAAACGCGATGTGATTATTATTATCATCGGATAATCAAGGTTCCTCGATAGACCACGGGAGTCAAGATGCGGGAAGAATTTGATAAATGATATTTATTTTGCAAATAGGTTTAAAAAAATCACTTTTTCGCGTTATTTATTTGTCATTTTAAACTAGATGAAGCCGGGTAGTCAGCTAGGAAACACCTAGCTGACTACCCTGAGAAGAAACAGCAAAACAAACTCAGGGGTCAAATTAGTATATCATACAGCCAACAATGTAATGATACAACTCATATGAGAACCATGCAGATTAGTGTCTGTGATGGCCTTATGAGAAAAGAACATTTGATGTGTAAACGGTTCTTATTTTTAATTCTTTATCGTACACATAACCAGTGATTTGATAATCCACGTACAAAGGCAAACCTATCTCAACAATGACTTCCTTCCCAGCAAACCCTCAACAAGTTGTATTTATAACACCCTTCCACTGTATGACCTTTCGTAAAATGATCTTAACCTTTATTTTTATCACAGTTTTTCCCCATCTATGTGAGGGTAGGTCGAGCCAGTGAGTGGCAGACCTCGATCCCTCTCGATCCACTCCAGCTGGAGTGGATCAAGCACGCGCCGACAATAGGAGGTAGACACTTGGCGTATGAATCAAGTTTTAGAGCGTCTTTACTTTTAAAACTACTCTCATGTATTTTTATGCGAAAGGTTTAAAGACAAGAGAGTATCTAAATCAGCTGCGACAGATGAAAATTTAATCTATATACACAACTATTTTTTAATTAGTTACTACCTAAAGGGCTTATTAGAAAAGCCCTTGTTATTTTATAAGTAAAATCTCAATAAATAATATTCATAAACAGAAAAGTTATTAGCGTTGGTTTATGTCCCAAAATGTCACTCAATTTATGGAAATATTGTGCAGGCTATTGATTAATGAATGAATAAGTGACAATTATTAAGGAAAAACACTGCCCGCAGTATTTTCTACTGGCAATTGTTATGTTTGATTGATTCTATGTTGAATTTACCTTTTCGTGGTCAATTTTAGGATTTCGATTTTTTCTACTTTTGACTAAAAAAATATGATCAGTGACGGGTACAGATAGAGCCCCATTTTATTTTATTTAAAAAGTAGGGGTGTATAAAAGGAGAAACTGACCGACTAACATATCGCACAGACAAAACTACTGGGACAAGGAGCGTGAAATTGCACAAGGTTTGCTTTTATGACGTAGGCGAGCATTAAAATGGGATTTTCCAAATTTCATCCCCTAAGATGATGAAATGGGGGCCAAAGTTTGCATGAAGAAATCTGGATAGACATGGGCGAAGCCGCTGACAAAATCTAGTCTATAGGTACATATATAATAATAGGAGAAACTGACTGACTAACATAACACAGCCGAATCTATGAAGACTAGGAGTATGAAATCTTACAATGGATTTTTTTGTTTGTTTTTTTAATTGATATAAACTAGTGCTTGACTGCGATCCCACCTGATGGTAAGCGATACAATCTTTGATGGTGAGCTCACTAGTTTATTAAAAGCCTATTCACTCTAGCCTTGAAGACCCTCAAATTATAATCAGAGGGAAGACCGCAGCAGGCAAACTGTTCCAGTCCTTCGACGTGCGCGGTATAAACGACGAGGCGAAACGCTTAGTCCGGACCGTATAGGTTTCAACAACGTAAGGATGAATATTTGCCGTACATCGGGTTGTCCGATGATAGAATCGCGATGGCGGAATCCAGTCATGCAATTCCTGCGCACATTCTCCAAAATGTAGCTTGTATATCTAAGTATCTTTCCTTTTATAACTAAGATAGGATTTTCCAAAATTCAACGCATAAGATGAATACATAAAATGATTTAAGAGTATCCATGGAGTTACTTTCCACATCATTGTTCTCCTTACAGATCTACGCCTTATTATTAGCGTCATTTTTCTAAGTGACCAACCTCTTGATAGTTTAAAAGTAGACAAACATGGTTTATTTGAAATAAAATACTGGTTTTATTTTAAATAAATAAATAAAAAGCATTTAATTCAGACCACCAAAGGCAACCATACAGCAAATACACAGAAATACATTACATAACACACTCATTCACAATGTCCGGACATATCCGTCATATCCGATATGACGGATATGTCCAATGCGGACGGATATGTAAGCAAAAATGAAATGAAATGGTTTATTTGAAACTGGCAAGGTATCCGTAAGAAGAATCAAGAATCAATCTTGATTTTTTTTTAGATTTTAGATTCTTACGGATTGCCATTTTTTTTTCTGTCCTGATTCCAGAGTTTGACAACGCTTTCGCCAAAATTCAGAAGACTTGTAGAGATACTTACGCCATATTTATTGGATAGCTATTATAAGTAGTATATAAGCTAAGGATCGCCTCAGTGTGTAAACAACTTCTTATAGTTTAATAACTATCCCCCTACCTCAGTCTTTATTTTGAGCACTCTATAGCTTTTATTATAACTGCAAGAGCCGACAACTTGACGCGTTTCTTTGCATCATATGTGGAACAGCCTATGCTCTTCAGGATATTGATTTGGTTGTAAAATATGATACCTTTTTTCAGCAGTTACTGTATTACTCACTGAAAGTTGCAGTTTGTTGATCGATAAATAAATAGGTAACCGACATAAAACAGTAAACGGTTATTTTTAATGTAACTTTGGCATTTTAGAAATAAATCCTTACATAATATAAAAACAAAGTCTCCCCACTTTGTCTCTCTGTCTGTATGAACGCGGTAATCTCAAAAACTACTGAATGGATTCTCATGCAGTTATCGCCAATAGATAGAGTGACAATGTGACTCATTAGGAAAGTTAGATGATATCTGTTTGTAAAACTGCTGTTGTGTTAAAAATATTCCAATGAATCAAATAAAATTTGATGTAGAAGTAGTGCCAGTCATGTTTTTTTTTAAGAAATAAACTAGTGCTTGACTGCGCTCCCACCTGATGGTAAGCAGTGATGTAATCGTTGATGGTGAGGCGCACTAGTTTATTAAGATCCTATTCACTTTAGTCTTGAACCGCTATAAAATTTAATAAAGTTTATAAAAATTAAATCGCTGTTACGGGACCGCAAAATCGACGTAGACCCAGGTGGAGTTCATACAATACACTCACATCCTACATATCCGTCAAACAACTGACATCAAACACGGAAAGAAAAGAAAACACGACGGCGCGTTCCCATTTGGCAGTACATGGGTGCTAATCCGGATGGAGCCTGCAACGCTGTTAGGAGCTACACAATACCGGACACCCGGACACCGGCTAAAGGGCTGATCCGCTGTGCGGCTGTCATGGCGGACGAGACACCCGACTCGATACACACAACACGGTTTAGGAAGACATGGGAATTTTGAGTACGTTTAGTTGATATAACAATTATAACAAAAGTACAAATACTATGCAGGTGGAAGTGTCTAAGTTAGGTAACTGGAAGAACACGGGTGGTTTCTAGTCCTCTCACCATTCAGAAAAAAAAAAAATGACTGCAGCATTTTAAAATTCGGACTGTTTTGATTTAGTGAGCTATTGCAAACACATGTTGTTCTTAAAAACTTAAGTGAAGTTTACTTTATGTCTCTCACATCAAGTTAACTTCACTTAATGAAGTGAAGTGAGATTCAATTCATTGCAAGCAGTGAAACGTCAGTTCACTTATAGCTCACTTCACCTTGGTTCACGGCTAGATGTTTAGAGAATAGACTGGTAGATCTTTGTACCTAGGCATGTATTTTATTTACTTAGGGGCCTATCAATATGTCAGTAATGCATCAAGTATGTGCGCAATAGCTTTTTATACGACCGGTGCGAACTTCTTAAGCGCCCGTGGAAAAAAGTACAAATAAACTTTTTGCGCCCTTTGCCTGAGCACCGCTGGCACCACCTTATTTACGGTACTGTTGCTTCATGTAAATAAATGATAACATCTATTTAAAACAACATACCATTACATTTTCAATTGCGGTTGCTCAGCTTCATAACTGAAATACATGGACCGGGACAAAGTGACGTCATAAACGTCATTTAATACATATTTTAGTAAAATTATTGAATTAAATATTATTATTATTACACGCGGCTTCCGTTCACATATTGAGTTACAGGCTATTTTGCTCGAATGTGGTCATTTGGTTAATAATCTAAGTGATATCGAAATACGCTACCTAAATGGTCATGATGCTGCCAGCTACATTCAATAATTATTCTGTCGGTGTCATATTACAATATTGTCCATGGTTATCTAATGTGTGTGTAATGAACGTATTGCCAAATGACCGCAGTGAATTTCGAACACGATGCGTTTAACATTGGTCGTAACTCGTAAAGGCGGATCTACACTAGAGGATTCGAACACGGAGCGGAGTACGAGCCGAGCAGAAACTCGTGTAGTATCGCTCGTGCTTGGCTCCTTTAGAGTCGGTCCACACTACACGAATTTAAGACGCACCTCAAAGGTGGCTCTACGCTAGAGGAGCCGAGTACGAGCGGAATAAAAATTTGCGTAGAGTCGCACGTGCTCGGCTCTTATAACGAGCGAGAGAGCCAACCACAATTGGAGCCACTCTACTCATCGTCGTTCCCCACGTCAAGTTTGGATGTATAACGAGCGAGACGTTGATCGTGATGCGAAGCCTTTGTGTTCGTTAAAAAATCGACAAACGACAGAGCATAGTCGAGTAGAGCCCAACGCGACACACTATAAGAAATAATTTAGGTATCTTCAAGACTCGAGTGAATAGGCTTATAAGAATAAACTAGTGCATTATCAAGCACTACTTTATATGAATTAAAAAAAAAACATGCTCGGCTCGTGCTTGACTCGTCAGCGTAGACGCGCCTTTAGGCGCGGGCCAGACAGAAGAGACGTAAGACGCAAACGGGGCGCGGACATTTGTCTCTACCGCATCCTTTTCATACAAAATGTATAGAAGCGTCGCGACGCGAAACATACAGAAGAGACGGGGCGCGGGCGCAGCGCCTTTACATCTGCGCCCTTTGTTGAAAACACACAGCGGCGAGCGGTTTCACTCTGTCGTTTCACCCAATCAGACTTGAATGCTGACTGCGCGACTGCGTCGCGTCTCCGCCCCTTCTCTTCTATATAATTCAAAAAGTCGCGTCCGCGTCTCGTCTCCGCCCCGTCCGCGACGCGTCCTAGTCTTACGTATCTTCTGTGTGGCCCGCGCCTTAGGTATTCATTGTGCGTTTTCCGGTCATGTAACTTTTATATTGTGTACCTAAACTTAATTTTAAGATAATTATAGTATAATCAAAAAATTAAATGTGATTTTTTTGACATTTTGAAACGCAAGACATCTATTTTATGTGCCTTCGTCATATTTGTTTAGTACTAAAAAATAGATAAAGGTGTGTCACAATTTAACCGCAATTCTTGAGTTGATGCACATGCTCACAGGTAGCTGTCATTATTGACATAGGTTTACGGTTATCACTACATCGTACATAACTGTGTTGTCTTATCTTTTTGTGCTCGCTGAAGTGCCTGACTACTTGATGACTTGTGTGAAGATTAATATTTTTAAGTTTTTATGACTTTTTAATCGTTTTGCATTATTTGAAGCTAGCTTCTGATAACTGTTTCGAATACGCGAAATGCACCTTCCAACGGGATTTTTTTTTTTCGATGGGAAAAATCATCTTATGACAACCCCCGCTCTTGGGCGGAGCGGGAGATAGTGTCAGACTCTTACTGACTAAAAAACCCATCCCGTTCCTTCAAGCCTTCATACGTGTCACCCGGGTTCTTTTAGGGATCTTTAAGGCCTTTCATTGATACCTATTCAGCCTTTGAAGCTTGATTAATAAATAAACAAACACCCTAACAAATATCAAAATATAGACTTTCATGACCCAGATATTTTAGAGGCTGTACCAAGTTGTAAAATTAATTTTGATTTGCGTAAAGCGGGAAATGTGCTGACGGCGATATTTTATTAAAATTGAAATATGACCAGCCGCCGCCTAAATCAGTCAACATCATTTCAGTCAATATACGTCCACTGTTGGACATAGGCCTCCCCCAAATGTCGCTACAATGAACGATCCTGTGCGTCTCGCATCCATCGGTTTCCCGCAACCTTCACCAGGTCATCGGTCCACCTTGAAGGAGGCCTTCCAACGCTGCGTCTTCCGGTAGGTACGCGGAAAAACCGATATAAACTGGTACGCTCGATAAAAAAAAATCGCGAATTTGACCCTAACTTACGATTTCAAATGTGTGTCTACGAGATTACGTCAGGGAAATGTTTGAAAGTTACAAAAAATAATAAAGCTTATTTTTTAAAAGGGACCGTAAACCAAAAATCTTGAATAGTTGTTTTTTTTTTTCAAAAGTAAAACTACTGTTACGGGCTCGCCAAAAGGACATAGACCCAGGCAGAGTTCACACAAAATACTCAGTGACTACAACCGGCTCTTAAATACAGAGAAACATTCATCAACAACAAAAACACTAAGTTTAAAAGTAAATTATTATCTAGGTTCCCTAAAAGAGTGCTGTCTTATTGAAATTCGTCTCTGTGCCAACACCTGACTCGATACATATTTAAGAGGTTCTCGATTATATCGGAGTATCGATTGGTTGGCTGCACTGCATTCCACTCGGATTGCCGCAAAGTGCTCAAGAATCGTCAAACCTTGCGAAACATTCAAGGGTTACCTGATGTAATATCTTTAATGTTGGATTTTATTTATTACTAGTTCTTGCCAGCGGCTTTGCCTTTGTAAACTTCGGGCGATTGTGTTACATAATAATATGAATGTCTCTATGGTACCCAGGTAGGTACTCTTCACAATTACTAGAATTAAAACTAGAAAATGTTTTTACCTGATTTTCTATTAGCTGCTTTATTTCTGAGTGACACAAGCCGTATGTTATGCCAGCAAACGCTAGCATAATATATTATGTTGATATAGGTACTGAGATATAAATTACAATCTTATAATTCGGTACAGCACATCATAGGCATTTTTTTATTATTTAATACTAAATTATTAACACAAAAAACCTAGTGAGAATAAAGTTTTGTGAATAAAGTTCTCAAGAAGTTTTGACTCGATCAGTACACCGTTGCCGATGGACTTTTTAGCTTGTTTCTGAATCGACTCAAGCACATTAAGGTATTTGACAGAACCGTTCCAAAGGTAGCAGTACTCCATACAGGCCCAACATGACGTCATACAAAGAAAGAAAGAAAGAAAAACAGTTTATTTACGCGTTATAGACGCTATCTTAAAAGTAGGTAACATAACAAAACATCAATAATAATTAATAGGGAGGATATGCGTCTCCTCCGCGCAAAACGGCCGAACGCTCAGCATAAAGCTGCGGGCTCACGCATAATGCGTTGAGCTCACAGCGCTGGTTTTCAGCGTGGGCCGGTCGCTGTGTCGTAAAGACGCTGGAACGGTGCAGTAAATGAACGTAACTAAAAATAAGTATAGAAAACTAATAAATATAAATAAAATAAATAGATAAGGTGACAAATACAATTTTATAAAGTTTTATAAAGTGGCAACACCACGATGCACCCATAGCTCAATTTGTGCAATTTGTCTTAATAATCTGTGGTAATTTCATACACTATGGCAAAAACACGAATACGTGATTGGACGAATTGGACGCGACCGTGATGCTGTTGACGTCAAAAAGCAGCAGTTTGGGTGTCATTCAGTACCGTTACTTCAACTTGCTCGGTAGGTTAGCAGTGGCGGATTAGCCCCGCGCATTCGGGGATCCTGCACTTGAACGAAAGTTATTTATAAAACACTAGCTTTTGCCCGCAGCTTCGGCCGCGTACATAAAATATAACCTATGTTACTCAGGAATAAAGCAGCTTGCTACCAAAAAATTATAGCAATCGGACCAGTACTTCCAGAGGTTACCTCCTACTAACAAAATAAACAAACTTTGCCTCTTTATTATATTAGTGTAGATCGTATAGATTATTTTTAGTTTATACGAAACCCGATTATAGTTTGTACAGAATCAGTAACTTTATGGATTCTAATAGTTTTTACACCATGTTATGTTTTTTCCAAAAATATTTATAAAAGGTCACAAGTTGGACAACACCGGCCGACACTAAGTACGACACAAGTCACGGCAGGTCAAAGTGAGCATTAGCTAGGTGAAAGTGCAAAACAAGCCCAAGTCGCCTGGGTGGCCCCCGGTGATTATATATTTTTGCTGACATAACAAGCTTATAACTTTGTGATTTTTCATATAGGTACAGTTATGAAATTTTTTACATAAAAATACTAGACACGTGTTTTGGATTTCGCATATAATATACTAAAACTAATGTTGTATATTGAAATCCGCATACAGCTGATTATTTCATTGAAGATGATACCTAGTCAATCTTTTAGATTTCCTTCATTACCATACTTTCCACGTGCCTTACCCAATTTTAAAATTCACGAGTTTATTTGTGATTGAGAATATATTATACTAGCTTTTGCCCGCGGCTTTTTTGTATTATATTAGTGTAGATGCAGATATATTAAGTAGGTGTACATACCCCTTGGTCGAATTTGCTACAGGCCCCACGTCTGCTTAATCCGCCACTTTAGATTAGACTGATTTACAATTAGGCCATTATTTTGAGTGCTATAAATATTCCGTTGAGGCATTTTATTCCGTTGAGTCTAATTATAGTTTGAACCACAATGTTCATTAAAACACAACAGCATTTCCGGTTTTTGAATTTTACCTCATTACTGTTATATTTTTATGTCAAAGCTATCCAGTCCCATTGCTGGGTAAAGGTCTTCACTTGCTTTTAATTTCTAATTAAGGAAGGTGATATGACTTATCAGCAAGGAAAGTTAAATTGTTTTTCCGGATTGCAATATGCTCTTAATTAACATGTATACCTGTTCTAATTATACATACACTCACCGGCACGGAAACTTGGCCACCAATAACTTGCCGATAATTTCTATTTAAATATTTAATTTTCACTATATTATGGGTTTATGCACTAAATTAGGGTTTTTTATGGTTTTGTAACTCAGTTATTGAAAAAATGATGCACCAGCAGTAATCTTTAAAAAAATAAGCAGTTTCACAAAAATATTGGTTTTAACACTGTCAATTTAAAAAGAACACAAAATGAAAAATAACCAAAAAGTCTTCGTTGTGTTTGCATTTTAATATCGGGTGTTTCCTCCCCTAGCCCCGATAACAGCTTGCATTCGTTCTGGCATACTTTGAATGATGTTTCTGATCTCAACTTGTGGTATGCTTTCCCAAGAGATCAGTGCTGCATTTCGAAGCTGATTCAGAGTTTCAGGCGGGTTGGAGGAGGACTTTATTTTTCTTTTAAGCTTGTCCCAGATATGCTCTATTGGATTTAAGTCTGGACTACGAGCTGGCCACTGCAATTTTTGAATACCAACCTCTGTAAGGTATTCCTCCACGCAATGTGCAACGTGTGGGCGCGCGTTATCGTGCATTAGGAGGAATTCGTCAAATCCAATAAACCCTGAATATGGTAACACATGTTTCTGAAGAATCTCCTCGATGTATCGTGTTGCCGTTAATCGGTTATCGACGATAACTAACTCCGTACGTGCATCGGAACTTATTCCTCCCCAAACCATTATAGAGCTTCCATGAAAACTAACAGTTTGTGTGGTGGTAATGGGTAAAAACCGCTCTCCTCTTCTTCTCCACACTCGCTCCCGACCATCTGGAGCTCGTAAAGCGATTCGACACTCATCTGTGAACAGTACTCGAGCCCACTGCTCATGGGTCCAGTTGACGTGTTCTCGTGCGAATCGAAGTCGAGCTACTCGGTGACTTCTGAGAAGTTCTGGGCCGCGTGCTGGTCTACGAGCTTGTAAATTCACTTCCTCCATTCGTCTTCTCACTGTACGTTCACTAACATTGACACCTCTTGTGAACTGGAGTCGCTGGCGTATCTCAACAGCGGTGAGGTAGCGGTTTCTCAAAATTTCCAGGACAATAAAGCGGTCATCCCGGGCCGATGTGCATCTGACGCCTCCGCTGCCTGGTCTGCGGGAGTAGCGGCCTGTCTCCTGGTATCGTTTCAGCGCATACTGCATCGATGAACGTGGTACATTCAGTATAACAGCAACTTCTCGCTGTGTCAGCCCTTGTTCGATCAATGCTACAGCTTGTGCAACCTGTGATGGTGTTAATGGCATTTTTATTGGAATTAAATCACCTTTAGTTATTGAAGTAACAGTACGATATCACAATAATTGAATAACCTAACAATAAACTTTCACAAAACACAAATTTAAAACAGCAACTTAGTCACTTAGATGACCGGGTTCAACTAAAACTTAAAAATAACGTCATAATGCCCTCAAACATGATAAATTACCCTCTTGAACTAAAGGTAAACATTTTTTAGACCAACCTTCATAATAAATAATCATAGGAAACACTTAAAGCTCTTGTAATCGCGAAATACGCGCTTGGCCAAGATTCCGTGCCGGTGAGTGTAGTAGGCAGTCATACTCTGTTCAAAATAACAAATTTATGAATACTTTTTATTGCTGTCCGTTTAACCAATTTTGAATTTTATTACTTTATTAGCATGACATAATTATGGCCGCTGCAGTACATAGTTCGTATTGTAACCATTTTTTTGCTTTTAATACCATCCGTATGCTTACGAATTAGAAGTTAAAATCGGTTGACCTCCATATTTTTTACTGTAACTACTGGTTTTTTTAGTATGAGTAGGTAACTCCGAATTGTCTCGCGTTAGTCTATGATTAGAGTAACTGACATTTCAGAAGTAATGTTAAGAAACTCGCAAGACGTAATCTGCCATTATATTATGGACTAGCTTTTTCCTGCAGCTTTATCCGCGTACATAAAATATAGCCTATGTATGCCACTCAGGGAGAAAGCAACTTTATATCGGTGAAAAAAAATTAGCAATGACACCAGTACTTCTAGAGATTACCTCCTTCAAACAAAAAAACAAATTTTACCTCTTTATAATATTTTAGTGTAGAATTAGCAAAGTTGATTTTTACATAGCAGTTGTACATAAAATAGAGCTTTTAAAAAGACACGATTATAAGATTAATATAATATATGTCTATGAAAAGATTTCTAAAACAAAGCACCTAATGCAACAAAGGAAAAAAAGGTTGAGTACCTTTTAGATTATTCAAAAAAAAGAGACGTATTTTAAGTACGTTTTTAAATAAAACCAAAAATGACAAAGATATAGCTCATTAAAGTTACGTGTAACGCCACGCCGTGCTGCATTTTTTCGCACGGTGTGACGTCACACGTAACTTTAATTTTTATTTTCTTTGTTATTTTTTGTTTAATCGAAAAAATTCGTGTCAAATATTTTTTTTATAATCTAAAATACGGACTAAATAAAATGTAATTATTTTGATCCTGGAGACTACCCTATTACAAAGGTGACATACACAAAATATTCAGACACGTAATTTGTATTTACAGATTCCGTTCAGGTAATAACAATCGAACCTCAGAGCGAATGCCCTCAGGATGCCATTGGAGCTAGCCCCGAACCCTGCACACTAGAGATGTGCACCGTTTTCGCATAGTAGAATAGAAACAGTCGACTCGCGACTCGGCAAACATCCATTGGTTGCGCAACAAAACGGACACCTCTTTATAGAGCTGCATACATTTTGTTGGTAGCGGCGACTGGTCGCGTCGCCATGGTATCCCGGTGAAATATAGCCCTTACAGACAACGCCCTGCGTTCCCGCTCTATGTCTGCATCGTCTTTTAGATCATAGGACAGCGTATGTCCTAGATATTTAATCTGTTCCACCCTCGTCAGAGGTGTCACACATAGTTTAATGGTAGGTATTGTTGTTGGTTCAAACCCTGCCAAGAGCATTACTCTGTGTAATTTATTTCATCACCACTGCTCTCAAAACGATGAAGAAAATCATCGTGAGGAAACCGGCATGTCCTAGAACCAAAAATTCGCAGGCATGTGACATCCACCAACCCGCAAATGGCCCGTGTGGTAGATTGCTGCCCACAAAAGAGTAAGGCGGACTTAATGCCTTAAGGCATTCTCTACCAGTCAACCTTTGGGTGATGAAGAGACAAGTTGCCTCTTGCCCATTCCCTCTCCTAGAGAGGCCTGAGTCCCAACAGTGTAAACATTATAAGGCCGACTATGCTATTGTTGTCGGACAATTTCCTCTGGCCTGGTCGAGTCTTTTCTGCCAGTTGTAATTAGCCACGGTGAAGGATAACGATGGGCACAAACGACTTTTTATGAATATTCATCTAGTAGTGATCGATTTTAGCAACATTTTCGGCTTTCGGCCTTCATTTCAAAGTCCTGTGTTTGTGGCCTGTTTTTATGCATAGAGTGATTTTTTTATGCAGGTGATCAACATTCAACAATAATTGCTTAATTTACTCGAATTTTAAGGTTTATGTTAAGTCTTACTAGTAGAATAATTAAAATTTTATGATAAAACTGGTCGTCAGAGCAAAATAATGTTAAGAGTTAAACAAATCTACACCAATATCTACATACACTTCATATTACATTAAAAATAAAAATAAAAAAAAACCCAGTTTTGGGCTTTTTGTTGGATTAAGCTTGAAGAGAACTTCAAACTTTCAACCGCTAGCCGCTAAGAGTGATAGAAATTTGCGTTACAGCTAATAGCATAAATACATATACACTAGCTAATTATAATATATACACAAAAAATATATACTAAAACTAATGACGTATAATAATTAGCATACAACATTAGTATATACGAAACCAGAAACACGTGTGTAGTATATTTAAATGAAGAATCTATGTACAAAATTCCTGTTGTGCAATTAAATTTTTCTATAATTAAACATACTTACAGAAGTAAAAACAGGAAAAACAGAATCAAAATGGTCAGGAAAATCAAAACAGATGATTGTAATTGTCACCCTCTA
This sequence comes from Mythimna albipuncta, assembly GCA_929112965.1. Lineage (NCBI taxonomy): Eukaryota > Metazoa > Arthropoda > Insecta > Lepidoptera > Noctuidae > Mythimna > Mythimna albipuncta. The sequence continues at coordinate 6,445,531 of OV815974.1, read as the reverse complement.
AATTAGCTTTAAATTTCCATCGCTGATGAATATATTTCGGATTTCGTTTATAATTAATTTATAATTAAATCTAGTTTAATAATTATAATATTATTATATAGTTAATAATATTTAATTATATTAAGTATACTTTATAAATAAATAAATTTATAATAATTTTATAATTAAATATTACTCTTTAAAAGAGCGTATAAAGTATTTAACTGAGCAAACAAAAATACATGCATATTCCAAATATTCTTCACTTTTTGGAAAAGGAGCAAAGCATTTTTGAAGCAATTGAGGAACACTGAGTTTTATTCAGTAAAAGTCCCTTTCGCTCCACCCAGAACGGAGAGAAGTCATTCGATGATTTCTCACTTAAAAAATATAATACAAAAAATGGTACTCACTACTTAAATGTAACAGAAAATTCCTTGCGTTCATCTCATCTCAAAGACATATCTGAAATAAAAGAAAAAAAAATCTTAGAAATAACAACATTAGCTAACTATTAAAAAATACCAATTTATCGCGTTTCCATGGACGTGGAATTTCAAAAGGAAAAGTAACAAAAACGCTGCAATAAAGGGTATTCTTTGTAAATTGCATTTCGCTTCTCAATTCACGATCATAAAGTAGACTGCATCATTCAATTTGAATGCTATTCTTAGTCGAAGAGATACATAATGTAACTTGAGACCTTCGCTTTTTAATAATAAATGTCGCATGTTTCTACCGAATTCACAAGTTATGTATGGTCTTAAAACATTCCTTGAAAACTGAGAAGATAATATAAAAGATATTGCATTAAATATTTCATTGTGTACAAGTAAAACTGTGTACGAATTCACCATCTTAACTAATTTTATATATTTTTATAAAAAATACGAGTAGATATTGTAAAGAGAAAAAAATGTATTTTTGTTTATAATGTATAAACAAGAGTAACATGTTTGTATTGTCTAAGTGGCTGTGCCCGCGACTTCGTTCGCGTGACTACAGGATTTTGAATTTATTTTTTCTAAAATAAAAGTTGCCTAATTTACCAACCTACTCTTTATTACATCAGCCACCTGCCAAAAAAAGTCCCGTCAAAATCGGTCCAGCCATTTCATAGATTAGCCCGAACAAACAGACATACAGACAAAAATTGTAAAAAATGTTATTTTGGTGTAGTATCGTATATATATTCATATGCATGTAGTAAAAAGCGGTTATTTCAATATTACAAACAGACACTCCAATTTTATTTATATGTATAGATGACAAAAAGCTGTGAACGTTGTATATTAAGACATTCTGTAGTCTATTTAGTATCATCATAGCACCCGTGCGAAGCCGGGGCGGGTTTTAAAAAAATATTTTACCAGTAAAATGCTGCTTTATTACAAAGTGACATAGGCATATAATATAACGCGGGCGAAGCCGCTGGCAGACGCTAATATATAAAATTAAATTGGTTCCAAAATAGTTATCTTAATAAGCATAAGCATAGCATAAGCAGCCTTATGTTCCCACTGCTGGAACTCAGCCCCCCCTCTAAAGGTCTCTGCACACAGCGGGCGCGGCGCGCGGGACGGCTATGTGTGGCGTCGTCCGTAATATCTAGTACATTACAACTGCTCAGTGTCGCGTCGCCGTCCCGTCCCGCTGCGCCGCGCCCGCTGTGTGCAGAGACCTTAAGAGAGGGAATCCGATAATAGTAGTTTATGTGACTAGGGGATAAAGCAGTGTCTTTAAGTCGCGGGCGGCATATTAAATTCCGAACGAAACGAAGGTTGCTGATTTTAATCCCGAACGATAGTGAGGGATTTATAAAATTAACTCCCGAGCATCGCGAGGGAGTTAATAAAGAAACCTGAGTGAAGTGAGGAATTTAAGCCGCCCAAGACAAAGACAGCTTTATGGCGTGTTGCATACTCTACTTTTTACACCATCTGTGAGATAATCAAAAGACAATTTGGTCGACCAAATCATAAATTAGAGTATCATATTTACAAGTTCATCAAACAAACAAAATTCACTACTCCAAGATTCTATATTTTCAATTTTCTTTATAATGCTCCCGTGTCGTCAGTACGCACGTTTTATTCTATTTTCTTTTTTTTTGTTAGTGGCCAGGTTGAATCATATTGATTACATACTCTTTGGTTTGAATTTCGAGTCAATTTGTTCGATGCGCCTACATTTTAATTCACAATGTTGACGATTCTTGATGCTCCAAATTCAAATCTCATTATTCCCTAGGGATCGGCCATACTGCATTATCTCCCTAGGCATTTAATGACTTGCTTTAAGTGAGGTTTGTATGACGTTTAAAACGACATTATCGAGCAGGTGGTGTAAAATAGTAGTTTATGTGACTAGGGGATAAAGCAGTGTCTTTAAGTCGCGGGCGGTATGTTAAATTCCGAAAGAAACGAAGGTTGCTGGTTTTAATCCCGAACGATAGTGAGGGATTTATAAAATTAACTCCCGAGCATTGCGAGGGAGTTAATAAAGAAACCTGAGTGAAGTGAGGAATTTAAGCCGCCCAAGACAAAGACAGCTTTATCCCCGTGTTGCATACTCTACTTTTTACACCATCTGTGAGATAATTAAAAGAGAATTTGGTCGACCAAATCATATAATATAGAAATATAATATTATATTAACAAGTTCATCAAACAAACAAAATTCACTACTCCAAGATTCTATAGTTTCAATTTTCTATAATGCTCTCGTGTCTTTAGTACGCACGTTTTATTCTATTTTCTTTTTTGACGTGACAACGTCTTATAAATTGGTTTGCCGGGTGACACTTCAAGAAACTGCGTTACGCTCCGCTCACGTTATGCGCTCACAATGAGAGCGAATGAGAGGCACGCGTCCCTTCCACTCGGGCATGGTTAGCCCGCCTAAGAGCGAGAGAGACAGACCTACTATACGAATGAATATTCACATTAAAATTATTTTACCACTCAAAGTCGTTGTCACGTAAAACTTTCGCCCGTATACCGACTTTACAGGCAACCAATTTTTTTTTGTTAGTGGCCAGTTGAATCATAGTGATTACATACTCTTTGGTTTGAATTTCGAGTAAACTTTTTCGATGTGCCTACATTTTAATTCACAATGTTGACGATTCTTGATGCTCCAAATTCAAATCTCATTATTCCCTAGGGATCGGCCATACTGCATTATCTCCCTAGGCATATAATGACTTGCTTTAAGTGAGGTTTGTATGACGTTTAAAACGACATTATCGAGCAGGTGGTGTAAAAAGTAAATTATTTCACTGATTTTCTATCAGTTAAACTCAAACCAAAACATTTATTTTATTAAAACAATTTTTATTAGGTTTGAATTGGTCAAGTTGTCAGTTAAAGAAAAGGTAAAATTATTTGCAAGTTCCAAATCGTATATGTACGGAGAATAACGTATAACGGCCACGCGACGTCGTTCTACGTACAATTACCGGCCCGGATCTTGAGCGCTGGCTTCAAGTTGCGCAGAAGTCGAATATTCGGTCTCTTTAGTGGTGCGAAGTGAGACGCGGGGGCGGGGAGTGTCGGTGATTGGCTCGTCGCGCCATCGTGTCATAGACGTCACTCCTGATTCGTTCCCTGCGTTGCTGCATGTATCTAACAAAGAAGACGATTGGCTCGCCATCGCAATCCCTACTCTGACGCCGAGCGCTCAAGATCCGTTTCGGCAATGGTAGGTACAAATGAGTTGTATTGCATAATATTGTGTGGATGGGTCTAATATAATTCTAGCTTAATTCCTAGTGTGTATATATTTAAAAAATAAAGTAAATAAAATAAAGAGAGACATTTCTATGAGACCAATAAGTGCTTGCGCGTTCATTGGATGAGAAGCTTTAGTGAGTATTTTGATACCCCATTACAGTCTCGGGAGACATTACTCAAATAATTCTATTGTGTTCTTTAATGCATTATACTCAAAGTTTATTTTTTCCCACAAAAATATTGCATCAATTTATATTCTTGACAATGTACACAAAAGGAGACTTTTGGAAGGACGAATGGGAATACAATGAATAAAAATGATTTCGACTCTTTTAAAGTTATATTTTGTGCAAGCTCATTCCTACATAAATAATATTTTAGTACTTGCTTACAGTCTTTACGAATTACTAAAATAAGAGACTGTTCTAAAATTCCGAGAAATAAAGTTAGAACTACACTGTTCACACGTGTGCCACGTACACCGATCTGGGCGCGTCGGTCTCCATACATTTTATATGGAAACTAGACTTGTAGAGCTACACTTGATCCACGCCACGCGACTTCGCTCTACGTACAAATCAGGCGTGTTACACGTGTGCGTCGGTCCAATGTAATTCTAGCTTAATAAAATGGGTGTATGTTTGATTACGGTCCAATCCCGCTTTTAGAGAGGAGACCTAAGTACCAGCAGAAATAATAATAAGGTCCTTCATGACGAGATCCTCGTGAAAGCTGACAAAGATAAGCAAACTAAGTATCTTGACTTGGCTCGCGAGGTTGTCGACGTGTGGGAACTGGGAAGTGGATACAGCAGTCACTGTGCCGATAGTCATGACGGCCAATGGTTTAATATCAAAGAGCCTCGACTAACATCTGAGGAGACTGTTGTTGGGCAGTTGGATCAAGGACTTGATCCAGAAAGCTGTAGTCCTGGACACGGTGCGCATTGTTAGGAGAAAATACGTTTTTTCTCCCATTCTGTCCTGTCACCCGTCGAACTATTACTAACTCCCTTTTCTTTCATATCACTCTTCACACAATCCATCCATCTTTTCTTCGGCCTTCCTCTCCCATTCCATCTATTTACATGTATACTTAGAACTATTCTAGTAATATGCGCTTCATCTCTCCTCTACACATGACCATATCCAGACAACCGTCCTCTCTCAGGAGCCCTGACCACCGATAGCTTGGACCCTGTTCCCGATGCCGGTGGGCTACTATTTTTTTTAAGTGTTATTTTAAAGACATAAGTATTTAAAAATGAAGCTAGTATAAAATATATCCTAAGACGCGCTACTTAGCAAGGTGCCTGAAACATGAAGCTCCCGGAATCTGAGCGAAGTTGCTTCAAGAATTCGTTTGCCATCAAAACCTTAAGCACAAAATAACTAGTTCCAGGTCACATAAACCGGTAAACAATTTGATAGTTCAAGATGTCTAAAAACAAGACTACTGAGAACGTTATTTGGAAATATGTACCTATACATATTAACTATATTTTGAGAACCTAAAATAATATGCCATCTGTTTTAAATGTCCTAATTAATGCAAAAAATGTGTGAATATCTTGCATGTCAGTTGATTTCGAAATTCGTTACATATTTAATCATTGTCTTTTTTTGTTGTTTTGATATGTTTGAATACTTAAAAACTATACATTTTTTTATCCAAGGATTTATTTGTCAGGTCAGTTGATCAACACGTAAACTCACATACATAAGAAAGCCATACCCGGAACAAGTGACTGTAAGCCTTATAAAAATTATTGTTTTGTGTGGAAATCGAACCCGCAACTCGCAGCGCCCCAGCTTGATTGAGTGTAAAGTGAAAACTGTTCAATCTGTTTCGGAATGACAGCTTGTTGATATTATGCGCGCCCTCTAGCTACGTGGTGGAAAACCGTTTCCAAAGATCTGGAACAAGCTCAGCTGGACGTACAGACAACCCTACCTCCCTAGCCAAGTTACAACCGTTTCGCTTGCGCCGAACGCTTCGAGTTGACTTTGCCGCCAATTCTTTTGTTCTGACCACGTGACTGAGCGTTAAGACGACGTCATTCCCGTACATTTAAAGCTATCTGCTAGCTTTAACGATTGCAGATTAGCAACTTGGCTAGGGGTACAGGATAGACGAGGACAGCCGACCCCGAATGAAGGGATAATATAAGTGTACGTGTCCCGCGTGTGCCCAATGTAGTTCTAACTTTAAACCATTAATAATGACCAATTTTACAAACAGTTAAGCAGCTATTAACTAACTTTTATGTAGGTAGTACATATCACCATTTTGTTTCGTATTTATGAAGCGTTAAGCCATTACCTTATCACCACACGGAACGATTAAAACTGATGAATGGTAATTTCGCTGATGAAAACTTGAAAAAATAAACTGAATATTTTTCTTTATTTTCGAATGCATCTCTTCTATTATAAAACAGTCAATACCTTCTACGCAAGTCGTAATAATATATTTTTGAACAACATTGTATTAAAAAAAAATCTTATTAAGTACATCCTGCGTCAGGTATTTTGATCCTAAACTGATTATTTATTGATTACATAATGCAAAAACATTGATTAAAAGTTTCATATTTTTTTTAAGAATATGTTAAACTAGTGCTTGACAGCGATTCCATCTGATGGTAAGCAGTGATGATATTTTTTTTTGGTCGTTAAAAATCACCCAAATGACATCCCCCGGCCTTGGGCGGAGCGGGAGCTAGTATCAGACTCTTACTTACTACCTTTGCTACTTTCGGAGCTAACCCTGACCCCAGTAGGCTTCGACCCAGCTGGGAGCAGTGATGGTATCATCGATGGTAAGGCGAACTAGTTTATTGCCATCTAAGGAGACACCTAAATTATAATCAGACGGGAAGACCGCAGCACCCAAATTGTTCCATTACTTGCATCATTAACAATTACGAAAACGAACACTCTTGAAAAAAAATCATCTTTTTTACGACTTTATGCATAGGAAGTATCGTATGCAAAGTCTTTTCCTAACCATTGTGGTGGGGCGGATTTCTGTTTATTCAGATAAAGTTGAGTAACATTGTCAGCATCTTACATGGAACGACGGCATTAACTTCTACAACCCTATTTTTTTCAAGGTAGGAAATCTTCAAATAATTCCTTCCAGATGGAACAATAAGGTATGTCACACCTTTACAGGCTAAAACCATTGATGACCCATGTAAAGAACTTCGTTCTTTCTACGTTTTTTACTTGGGTCATCGATGACTAAAACCCACATGTGTTCCTTCAGTTGTTCTTTGAGTCCCAGACCACGGTAACACAATGAATTAAACAAACCTATATGTACCCAAACAACCTTTATCTAATGACAGATACATCTGAGTTCATTATTATCTAACCGAAAGGAAACAATAAATGGTTGTGGCAACACAATGTTTAGATGTCCAACCAATCAACAGCAACCAACAGATGCCGTCACAGCACTATTCAAAGAAAATGCAATCATCATGCCAAAAATAGCGTAATAAACTTTTTGTTTACACAACATAAAAGCTGTTCTCAATTTTCGATCCGATGTCCGCTGTCCGGTATCTCCGGTGCATCGGTATAGAAAATTGGCAATAAGCGTCCGAACCGAGACTAGTGCATACAATACCGGACTTACGAAATTCGAAATTCAAAAAAAAGTTGCCGTAAGAAACATCAGGCTGATCAGGCAAATAAATAAAATAAAAAGAAAAAACATTGCTGTCAAAAAATACAGGCCGATATACATAAAGGTAGAAGACATTTCAATTTCGAACAAGCAGATAAAATAAAAAAAAAGACGGGTTGCACTCCGGCAGTGCCGGCAGAAGTGAAAACTTGATTATTAACGTTAAGCATGTTTGATATTTTGGAATGGTTAGGGAATAATTTTGCACCAATTGCTTTATCAGTATAAAAGTACTATCATTTATGTGGTAGAATACAATATTCATTTAATGTGCTATCGTACACAAACATGACAATTTATATTACATTAAAAATTTAACACTTTAAAACTATTACAATTATTTTACATTAAAAAGTTTATCTCTCCGAAAAATCAACGTCGCCCATTGACTTATATTCTAGTGATAGACAGGTCCTTTCAAGAAAAGATTTGTTAAAATATTGAAAAGTTAAAACGAAAATCTGCTGCAGCGCTACATTGGCATTATGTCGTCTAACAGAACTATTAAAATATAAAGCGCTCATAGCTTTAGAGGATAATTTTTTCACGACCAAAACGTCTTAAGCGCCATGAATTTCGAAGTACTTACGCGTTTAGTTCAACATAGTGTAATGACATGTTATCCATATAGATGTTTATACCGCAGAAGTGACATAGTTTTTGCCTACAATACTTCACATTACAATAAAACTCTATTTAAAAATTTTACCAATAGTCCACGTTAGTGTAAATTCTGAAAAATACGTCTAATAATTAGTGAATTCAAAATCGTGTAAAATAATGAAACCATTGAACCACCAGAAAATGATGGTCAGGACTGCGCTGCTAATATTTAGTAACAAAACAAACAACAACTATAACTATAGCGTAATCAGCTTTTTAATGTTCCCACTGCTGGGACTCAAGCCTTCTCTCTAGGAGAGGGAATGGGCCGTAAACCACCACGCTGGCCCAGTGCAAAATCAAAATCAAAATCAAAGCATTTATTTCAAATAGACCATTTACAGGCACTTTTGAATAGTCAAATGTCGGTCAGTCCAAGAAAAGTGAAGGTAAAGTGCGGGTTGGTGAATGTCGCATGTCTTTGAAATATGCTGGTTTTCTTATGATGTTTTCCTTCACCTTTTTGAGAGCAATGGGGATGAATTAAATTACATAAAAAACTAAAACTTTTTTAAAATCTATTTTCAACTTTATTTTTCGGGGCGAATCAAAAATTGATTCGGAGTCAGAAATTTGCACTTGGTTTAATGATGTAGGGGAAAGCTATAAATGTTTTAAAGGCACATTCTGAAGGAATAGCATTACTGCAAGGAATAACCGACTCATAAGAAAACGTTTTCCAGCTTTAGTATCATCAGTTTAAAAGTGTGAAGAGCAGATAAAAGGATATTTTGTAGGAAGCCACGTGTTGTCACGTCTATCCTCTTAAGATATTTTATCAATTTTTCTCTTTTCGGCTGACCAGAGTGAACAAACTTGAAATAATTATAATTATAGTTTATGAAGGACGAAATCTCAATAACAGTAATGATCACTTAGTGATGTATCACTTATATTACACATATGACTACAAATTCAACTGAACCTGAGTTTTTACAGTATCGCAAAACAGACGTATTCATATTTATTGAATTTGACGGAATTCATTGGTACCTATTATTTATACAAAAAAGAAAAAAATATTAAACAGAATATTTAAAAAAAAAAAACAAACGGAATAAAACATCATGCAAATTCGTGTTCACGAAATCAGTTGTAGGTAAAAAACCCAGTTTTTGTGGGATGGAACATCTGCATGTTTTAGTCTATGATTGTAAAATGGAAAATCTTTTAAATAAAATAATATAATTTCTAACATACTATTACGAAATTTGAAGCAATTAAATTGCTTGAATAATCAATTATTTTATTTTCATGACTACTGAATTATTATTTACGTCCCAAATTCACTTTCTTTTGAATTTATAAGCTCCGCTCTCAACTGTATGAACGTCAAAATTGCACTAAAGTCATCAATGTCAATTTGCCTAGAATTCAGTGCAAAGGATTCGTTTGAAGTGAGTGTTCAACACGCCCTATCTAGTACTTAGATATCGATGACGTCGCCGTCTTACGCTTTTTCGATCAGGGTCACGTGTCCTGACGCGAGTTTAAGATTTTATACCCATTACAGAAAAAGTGCTCAACGCCGCTAAAGAAGTTTTCACTTCAATAAACGATACAAAAAAAAACGGTAAAAATGATACCTACATACTCGTACTTATGAAATTCGATATTTAAAAAAGTTGCCCTAAAAAATAAAAGCTTCGAATTCTGAATGCGACTGGTGACTGGCTAGTTTATGAGTTCGGCAGTGTTCGAATGACTGCTAACGGTGGTGGTCATGATTAACGAGGTTTTCTTGAATCGATCGATAATGTGATTAAAAGTCTCGTCTGGTCTACTTTATACAGAACTAAATTGAGTACTCCGAAATATGGTACATGAAAAGTGCATATTGGGCAACGCACAAATTTTGACATACCAGCGAATTTAAATAATAAAACTTCATAATTCTCTAAAACGTATGTACGTAGTTTTTTTTAAGGCCTACCTACATCCATACACATTTTTGTAATTTTTTTTTAATTTTTCATAGAAGTCTCTGGAAAAGAGTACTTAGGTACCTAAAATCATTGGAACAAAAGTTAGAGAAAAGTCACCTTTTTACAGGCTTTCTATTAACTTGCTATGAAACTATTTACGTATGTTTATTCAGCTCACAAGAATTTTAAAAACGCATAACTCACCAACAGTTTACATAAATGAAAAAGTCACCAGTTAGCAACATCATCTATCTATGAGGAATCCGTTTCTACCACAGGCTGCAGAACCTAAAAAGTTAACAGTATTTGATCATGTCCTATTAATTCTTGTGTATTTCATAGAACACAGAAAACAATAGAGAGATTGTAAGTTCATTGTTCATTATTTGTAAAGACTATTATTTCCGTTAGGTGACATTCACTGGCGCGGGAAGGCCAGTAGCTGATTAGAGATGATGACGAGATTTTTAATTTCGTTCAGAAATAACAATAATATTACAAAACTATCACACAACGCCGTCTAGTCCCAAGGTAAGCAGAGCTTGTGTTATGAGTACTAGACAACTGATGAACTTACTTAATATTTTTAAATACATACATATTACAGATAAATTACACCCAGACACAGAACAAATGATCGTGCTCAACACACAAACATTTGTCGGGTGGGAATCGAACCCACGACCTCTGGCATAGCAGGGCCTACTTAGGGCCAACTAACCACTAGATGAACAAGACAGTCGAAATGATGAAAATCAACATTTTCATCAGACTTATCGATAAAAATTGAGACGGTTGGTGCAACATTGTCCCCCAATCTGAAAAGCAAACTAACTGGATCTTCGTCCGTGTAATGCCCGGAGTATGCCCCGGGGCAGCCCTCGGGCATGGCATTGTGTGTTTTAAGCATCCTTATTTACAGGCAGACGCGGCTGCTTTCGCTCGGAACATAAGTACCGCTTTTCATGCCATACACGTGCTGTGTTTTTTGTTAACTGCGTTTAATTTTGCAGTTTATTTGACCGTGTTCTTAGACAGAAATGTTATGAGTTAATATCTTTGATGATATCAGCAAGAGTGGTCTGTGTTCTTTCAATTACCTTTTGCAGTCCAAGACCACGGTTGACGGTAACTCATTCGAACAATCCGATAACACTGGCAGGCAAAGGCCCTAATGGGGGTGTCATCAAAAAATACCATGAACACTTATGAAAGTAATTGTTCGATATTTGAAATATCATTGTCATTTTTATTAAGACTAGCATATGGTAATTCTGCAAACCTAAAAGTGTCTAAACCAATGTGGAACTCATAGCCAAGCTAAGGTGGGTCTACACTAGAGGAGCCGAGCACGAGCGGAGCATGAACCGACGTCAAATTTGTGTAGTGTCGTAGACCCAGCTGAGGTCCACATTTTTTTAACTACAATAAAAGCCAGAAGACAAGCATCACAATACGGAAGTTATGCTGTCGACAACCAGGTATTGTTACTGAAGCAAGCGTTTCCACAGTAACTACAGGAACAAACAAAACTATTTGTTTTGAGAACTAGTACAATATTTTTCCCTTGTTAGCTAAGGTCCCTGAGAGCTAAACTAAACAGTGTGAAAATTTATAGTAAGGTACTTATGGAATAAAACCATTTATGGCAGAGTTCATCTCATCACAATTCCAATACGCCGAAATACGGCTAGAATACAGCGATAAATTACGGATTTCGCGTCATCATCTTATCAGTTCATCAGCACAATTTGGAGGAATTGAAAACCTCCTTCTTTCTCTTTGAAATCATTCCCAATTGCCTGTTCTTGGCCTGTTGCCTGAAGGTTCAAGCATTCCGCCAACCTATAGTAGGTACGTTGGTCGAATCAGGTTTAACGCCCATGTTAATGGAACGAACTGCATATTGCAATCAATATTGGGTACCAATACTGAGTCCTTTCTTCTAAGCTGCGTAACTGTTCGAAAGAGTAATCATGGCCCTGGAATGCAATATCTTACTAAAGTACCACATGCGGGTATTAGTCAGTACAATTACCGGCACGGATCTTGAGCGCTGGCTTCAAGTTGCGCAGAAGTCAAATATTCGGTCTCTTTAGCGATGCGAAGTGAGACGCGGCATCGTGTCATAGACGTCACTCCAAATTCGTTCAGAAATAACAATAATGAACAACGAAGACGATTGGCTCGCTAATGTATGGAATGCGCAAAGCGATCCCCACTCTGACGCCGAGCGCTCAAGATCTGTTTCGGTAATTGTAAAAGTGTGACACTTCCTTGATGATACTGAGAAAGCAAATCAAAATATCCCTAAAACCTTTCCCGACCCTGGAACCGCACCCAGGACCAAGACCTGCACAGTATCAGCGCTTGTAACCACTAAACCAACAAGGTAAACATGAAATATGTACCAATTAATCCGAGAATGCTGGATCCTTGTTACGCTCAATCCATCTGAGAGCATCCTCGTAATGACCCTTGCCTCATTAAAATAGCTATGTAATGGAGCCACGAGGCAGACCTAGTTAGCTTAGGATGCATTGCGAATATTAAGTTAGTACAGTCAGTGATAAGAATAACTAGTATCTATGTAGTTATTATTTTTGTCGACTCCGTGTTCCACGCGCGACACAAGGAGATGACTGTAGAAGGTAACCCAGCAGGGTCGCAACCTACTGGGGCCAAAGCCATAGGAAAACCTGGCCCTGGTATAAAAGGCAAAGAAGGAACTGGAGTGGGTTTTTAGTCAGTAAGTCTGGCACACCCTTTCGCTCTGCTCAAGAGCGAAAGATGTCATTGGGTGATTTTCCCACCTAAAAATAATAATAATAATGTATGTATTTATTATTTTACTAGCTGTGCCTGCGATTTCGTTCGCGTGGACTACAGGATTTTGAATTTATTTTTTCTAAAATAAATGTAGCCTATGTTACTCCTTATTACATCAGCTACCTGTCAAAAAAAGTCCCGTCAAAATCGGTCGAGCCATTTCAGAGATTAGACCGGACAAACAGACAGACAGACTAAAATTGTAAAAAATGTTATTTTGGTGTATGTCCCGTATATATATTCATATGCATGTAGTAAAAAGCAGTTATTTCGATATTACAAACAGACACTCCAATTTTATTTATATGTATAGATGAACGTAGACCAGACTTCACCGGACTACTACTTGATCAGTCTTGCAATCATGATGACACTTTTTTTGAGGTTAGAAAATATCATATGACTTCTGCCGTTTTAGGGTGAAGAGGGAGACGTGTCAGACTCGTCTGTTCAGTAGTTTTAGAGTTTATAGCGAACAGACTGACATATAAACGTAGTTTTAATAATATAATAATTATGTAAGGAAATAAACATTAGCACTGACTGAATATTCTAAAAACAAATATTTTGTTTTTTAAAACAATATTTTTATTTTTCACTAAAAAAAAAACAGAATATTATTGTATTGTCATCAGTCTTTGATGGGTGTGCAAAGTTTGAAGAAAATCTGATCGCCCTAAGTTGGTCAAAATCGAGCTCAAAGGCGTTGGTTACAAACATACAGGTGAAGCTAATATAAGCGTGTTATAAACACCTTTACTTTTCCATCTTTATTAATTTTTAATCATTAACTTGCCACAGATAAAAACCCAATCATCAGACAATTTCCCGGCAGCGGCATCATTTTCCTTCGCAAACAATTCTTTTCTGTAGAGTCTAAAGCGTTGACTGTAGAGCATGACATAACGACGCAGAAGTTAAATACAACACAAATAACAATTCTGGGAACGAATTAATGTTTTAAACGTATGTTTTTCTACGTCATAAGGTTACCGTGTTTCTTGCGCAAGTCCACACAAAAAGTGCCTTTGAGAAACCCCTTTTTAGGGTTCCGTATCGAAAGGGTAAAAAAGAGACCCTACTGCTAAGACTCCACCTGTCCACTTGTGTGTCACCTGCCCCCCTAGCTAAGTTACAACCGTTTCGTTTCAATTCTCTTGTGCCGAACGCCTCGAGTTGGCCAAGCCTCCAATTCCTTTGTTCTGACGTCAACGAAACGATCGTAACTTGGCTAGGGAGGGGATGCTGGTATCTCATAAGCCGTGACAGCTAGATAGTTGAAATATTAAAAACAGAATTAGTTAAATATTACAATTGCGGGAACGGATCTTGAGCGCTGGCTTCAAGTTGCGCAGAAGTCAAATATTCGGTCTCTTTAGAGGTGCGAAGTGAGACGCGGGAGCGAGGAAAGTCATTGATTGGCTCGCCGCGCCATCGTGTCATAGACGTCACTCGTGATCCGTTCTCTGCGCTCGCTGTATGTATGTAACAACGACGACGATTGGCTCACCAATGTATGGAATGCGCAAAGCGATTACCACTCTGACGCCGTGCGCTCAAGATCCGTGCCGGTATTTGTAAGTGGGGCTCTCATACAAAAACGTGAATTTTTTGCCATTTCTTGCTACAGTCGGTACAGAACACTTCGTGCGCGAATCCTAATCGCACTTGGCCGGTTTTCGTCTTCTTGTTAACACAACATACATAATAATAACTCGTGCGATAATGGTTTATATTGCTGTTCAGTTAACTTTATAGCTTGTTCAGTAATAAAATAACGAAGACTACAAATTGGTTAAAGATAGCACGATACAGATAAAAGTATCTTTTTTTTACTTGGGATATCATCAAATGACTCCTCTCGCTCTGTGTGGAGTGACAGTGAGACTTATAGTGAGTGTTAGACTTATATTGACTAAACGCCTTCTATTCGCCTGGGGCCTTAAGGCGTATAGTCCCTTGAACCATCTGGCCGAAAATATGTGAACGCAACTCTCGCACTCGCCTAGGCGGCAGTACGCAAATCTGTGCATTTATTTGCGGCCAGCATCGCCCGGAAAGCGCTTTATATCCATTTTCTCTGCGAGATATTGATTGATTTACAAATTCAATGTTCACTTTGAAGAATATTTAATCACCAATTTTTATATGTAAAAATGTTTCTAAAGGAAACCGTTTCGAAGGAGTAGCGAAAAGTTGCGAAAAGTTGCGAAATTGCTAAATATTTTTTTTTGACAAAAGTATTAATTGCACGAAAAAATCAAATGTTGATATTATTGTTCATGAATCTATGATAAACATATATATTTTTCAAACCAATTGACCTAGCCGTTACGGAGGAGTAGGCCTCAGAAAGTCACTGTTTTAAGGCACTTTTCGGGCGCTTGGCCCTTAACATGACGTGTTAAAATGTCAGGCGAGCGAGCGAGAAAGAGTGATGGAGCAGAATGGAGCTATACACATAAATATATAGTTCCATCTCTTTAACAGTTCACTTAAGCTCTCCTCCAGATGTTCCTTAAGTTGCCCTTCTCGGTCCAGAGCCACGGTAACTCTTTCGAACAATCCCGCAGTCCTGGCAGATACCGAAGGGGTACACCAGGGTCGTATCCTACTGGGGCCAGGGGTGACGCGAAAGAGATCCCTGTAACAATGGCAAAGAAGGAACAGGAGTCGGTTGTAGTCAGTAAAAGTCTGGCACTATCTCCCGCTGCGCTCAAGAGTGGCGGATGTCATTAGATGATTTTCCCACTAAAAAAAGGCCTGCCAGATAGAGGGGCAATCCTGTATTTTTGAGGACCACATTCACAATTATGTCGAAAACCGCTCAAATCTTACACTTTGAGAAGTTTTTGTGATTGATTTTTACTGCGATGATATTGCTATTTGAATTAAAACATGTTTTTTTTAAGTACATAGCTAGGTACACGAAATTTTTTAGCCTTTGTACTCGTATCAAATCTGTTTGAAAAAAATTGAAAATATAATATATACTCATTAGCCGTCAAATAAAACATCCATTCCTGGTAAAGATGATATATTTATTGCGTAACTGTAGGTACATTAAGATCGTATTTATAAACATTACATTTTTAGTTTCAACAGTCTACCCAAGTCGGACATGCAATAGTATTGATGGAAGTTAGGGATTAACAAATTTATTTTTATAAAAATAAAAAAAGTATATACACATAAATATTATTTTTTTGTCAAAAAACTTATGCAGATTATAAAATACATTGTCAATCAAAAATTTATTTTCAAACATATTTCCATTTAATTGCTTAATTCATTAAACCCCAAGCGAACGCCGGCGTTCGCGCACCTATTGTCTTTCTATTGTGTCTGTGATTTCCACGATTGAAAGGTGACTGGCGGTAACTGGTTGTACACACAAATAGCAGTAACATAGGTACTTTTGTAATACATCATATTATTGATAACTGGTCATCGTCTGAGTCACGAGTTCACGGAAGTTCTCATTATTACGTTTACATATTAGGAAGTGGCAACGCCCAGCCTCGGTCAGGCAAGAACTACAGTTGAGTAGGTGGAAAGCTACAATTATCTACAGCAAACAACGAGTTTTATTGGTTTGTTTACACACAGATGTGGACTAATAGGGAGTAACGACGGGAAGTTACTACTCCTAGTCCTCGTGCTGGCTTATTTAAGCTAATGAAGAATATTTTTTACACACAGACATTTTAAATTACTGGGAATTATTCATTAAAAGATTCTATAGAAAATTATGTTTGTAGGAAAACCAGTCTCTAAAATTATCTGTCTTTATTTAAGCATATAATTCTTCTGTATCTAAGTACGTGTTTTTTTGTCACTCTACTCAACTCTTCCTGAACGGCTAAACCGATTTGAAAGTAATTTTGTACTGGATTTTTTGAGAGGTTTTCTAAATTTTATGTAAATATAATTAAAAGTAATTGTAAAAGAAAGAAAGAAAGAAAAATATTTTATTTGGCATACACACTTGTAGATACACACAATGTAGTAACAACATGTAGACACTAATAATTATTTTTATCTTAATATTTAATATTATCTTAATTATTTTTATTTATTTATTTACGTAATGACAGCTTTCTGGCAGGGCAACGTCTGCTGGGATCGCTAGTCTGTATTATATGATCTATATAATATATTATTAATAAATAGAATCTGTATATGAAAGGAGAAACTGACTGACTAATAGGTATATATTTTACTAACGCACGGTCGAAACGACTGGGACTATGAACGCACGAAGTTTGAAGGGGTTTTTGACAACTAAACCTTCATTTTTTTTTAAGTTTTTCCTGAAAAAAAAATATCGGTTTTGTCGGAAATGAAATCGCGGGCAAAGTGCTAGTTGATATTGATACTAATAAAACAAACTTTATTATAGACCAAAATAGTACCTCCTAACATGATCTTATATAAACTCAAATCCATGGGTACTCTTCAGACCCGTAAAAATTCAGTGCAAGGTAAACACACTGTTTCAAAAGTCACTGCAACACCCCCGTCTCGAATACTTATCTACATCATATTACAAAGTTTCTGAGGCAAAGCCATCTTTCTTTTAAAAGTATCTAAAATAAAACCGGGCAAGTGCGAGTCGCACTCGCGCATGTAGGGTTCCGTACCGCCCGAAAAAAAAAAAACGGCAACACAATCGCGTTTGTTGTATGGGAGCCCTTAAATATTTATTTTATTATGTTTTTAGTATTTGTTGTTACAGCAGCAACAGAAATACATAATTTGTGAAATATTCAACTGTTATTGCGGTTCTTGAGATAAAACCAGGTGACAGACAGACGGACAGACAGCGAAGTCTTAGTAATTGGGCCCCATTGTTACCCTTTGGGTACCGAACCCTAAAAAGTATCAGTTTCCAGTCTCGCCGTCGAGTTCGATACGATGGAAGATGCAACCGAACTTGTAACTTTAATCTGATAAGCAATTCATTGAGCGAGGTTGTGAACTTATGACTCGAGACTCGGCTCCTGTGAGTGCAAAACTGAAGTATCTACGAGTTTTGCTGAACATTTTTAATATGAATATTAGAAATGGAAAAAGAAATTATGCTGCTCTGAGGGCATTCAATATTCTATGCAGTTAAATAGTTAAATCTAAACAGCACATAAATGCTAGCAAATTATGTGATTGGTATGAATAAATGGCTATAGAGAGGCCCAGGGCATCCGTTCGTGGGCTCTTCACAGCCCATTCGCAAATCAAGCGGCAGCACTGTGAAGGGCCATTGCCATGAGTAAAAAAAGAAGTTTATTCGATTCAAGTGCGGCACTCGTCGACGAGCCAAACCGAAGTAAATTGTAAATTAAGCAAATATTCCCGCCGTTTTGAGAACGCTTCATTTAGTGTTTTTTTTTTCAGATAGTCTGTTTTCGCTGTATTACTTGTTCTTTTTATTATGAACGAACAGATATCGTCTGCAAGATTTTTTTCAATGAGTTGTTCATAAGTTGTATTAGGAAAATTGGTACTTGAAGTCGTCCCATTTTTGATATGAGCACATGTTACATTAGGCAGTATCGAATTAATTTGATTGTTAATTAGTATTGTAGGTAATTCACGTTGTTACCTGATAAATAAAACTGTTATATTATGTGTAGGTACTGCAGGACAATTGGTTTCACCCAAGCTGATAAGTGGCAGAAAACTCAAGGAAAACGAACCAAGTTTCATATAGTCGACAAAACTTTCTTAAATATATCATCAAGCAGACAAGTTAAATTCCAAGCTAAAAGTTTCCAAGCTTCGCAGTTTATCATTAAGTAGATAATCTTTAAAAATAGGAAATGAGATGTTACTGTGGGTACGTAGGGCGCTGATAGCCGAGTCGTTTGCAGTTGCCTGATTGCTACCGTCGCGACGCCGATGCCAGCCTAATAAATGTACGTCGTGCTAATTTCCCTTAGCAATCACGTTAGTACCTACATGATTAATTGATAGGTTAATAGGATATAATTTAGCTTAAGTTACCGCAAATATTCTGATACGGGCTATTAGGATTCGTAAGTTTGTGAGACTATTTTCAAAAGGGTTAGTAAATACTGTTATTGAATTGAAAATTTAGCGTTACTACTGTTTCAAACCCTACTATAATGTATGGACACAAAAATACATAGGCGGACTGAATGCCTTAGGAATTTTTTACCAGTCAACCTTTGCGTGATGCAGCAAAAACAGTGGTTAATAAATAAAGAAAAAATAACTGGAGAAGTGCGAGTCGGACTCGCGCAAATAATGTGTCTTGTAAAAAAACACAATTATATGAAAAATATATGTTTTGTTCATGAAAATGTTTGTAAAACAAAGCACCTGCCTGCAATAGCAAGAAAAGAAAAATAACTGGGCAAGTGCGAGTCGGACTCGCGCACTGAGGGTTCCGTGCAAACTTCAATTCCCGAATGGAGCCTCGAAGATTTTTTTCCGAAATTTACTGTTTTCAGATTTATTAAGCTGTGCTATAAGGACCTTGTTCTGTGACATTTCAGGATTCTGGGTCAACGGGAAGTACCCTATGAATTTCGATCTTTGGGAGTATCAAAATATACGTTTTTTTGCGACATAAACGGTCGTTTCTTTTTTAGTCGTATTCATTAAACCCCAAGCGAACGCCGGAGTTCGCGCATCTATTGTCTTACTATTGTGTCTCAAATTGACGGTATCTGAAAGGTTAACTCCGAAGTTTGATTTTTTCACAGTTTGAAGGGACCGCAGACCTGAGATATGGTTTTAATTTCAACTCGATACCTCCAGCGTTCTCGAGATAAAGGGTCTTAATAGACAAACAGACGGACGGACAACAAAATGATCCTATAAGAGTTCCGTTTTTTCCTTTTGAGGTACGGAACCCTAAAAAGATGTATTTTCAAATAACTTTTCCCTTACAAATATACCATAGATATAACACCATCAAATGTGATTATACTAAATACACAAATATATTGTAACTATTGTTAAAAATAAACATTTAGGTAACTTTAACGCTGTAATGATGGTACTGCCAACTATTTATGAATATGCTCATGTTGGTTAATTGTCAGTATCCTGATCTACTGGAGGGGCGCATTCCATGAAGAAATAGCCTGAACATAGAAATAACAGTGAAGGAAGTCAGTACGATTAATGGGACGGGTTAGATGAGTGTAGACTTCGATTAAGCTATAATGACTTTGATAAATCCCGAACCACATGTCTATTATTTTTATGTAAAGATTCTACGTACATAACAGTGTCATGAAAAATCACTAAAATATAAGCTTGTGGTGTTACCAGTAGCCTGATTCACGTATAATCAAACAAACCAAATATCGTTGAAGTTTTATAATCGTTCGATCGAAATCCTATCCAAAAGAGGTATTCACGATCTATCGACTTATTTCCAGTTACATTAATAAATATTCTACCAGGATAATGTAATACAGTTTTTTTTTAAATCGACGTATTTCAAACGACTTTAAAGTCGGTGTCGTCCAAACTCTATAGATGGATGTGAATGAAATGGTCTAAACGACTAAATCGCTACGATATCGTTACGGTTTTCATTACGTGAATCGGACTACTGGTTGTCCGCACAAATACGTGGTCACCGGATCATACGGCCGACTAAGAGGTAGTTTAGCTACTGCGCCCAGCTGTGCGCTAGCGCCTAATGCCTGCTATGACTTTCCGTGGCCTGTGTTGTACTTGGTGGTATCCAACTTGTAACCTTATTAAAATGTTTTTGGGAAAAACATAACATGGTGTAAAAACTATTTGTATCGATTCAGTTACTGATTCTAAACAAACTATATTCAAGATTTCGCATATGCTAAAAAGAATATTGTATAATACATAAACGCTTGTATATAAGCTTCGAACTCAACAAAACAAATCATGAATTACATGCAGATACGGTCTTATTAGTCGACGCCGTGAGGTGGAAGGGTCACCCTGCATGAAATATGGCGCGAACCAGACTACCGTGTGAGGAGACCTCGCATTTGTCTCCCGCAATGTCACACATATTTATAATATAAATAGAAACAAGTATTATATACTTAGGTCTCCGGGTCGTCGAAAGTCCCTCAACACAAAGGGTAAGTACACACTGTCAAAATTATGTATGTTCTACGAAAAAAGAAATACTTTAGTATGTTGTATAATTGTTGGTAAAAATAGAAATTTATATTTATTTCGTGCTTTGTTTTAATCGTCTACAAACATTTTTTCTTTGGCCTCCCTCTCCCCCTCCATCCATCCACATGTAAACTCATAACTTTTTTAGCAACATGCATCTCGTCCCTCCTTTTCACATGACCATTAATATACTTCCACTAATATACTCATTTCTCACTTTATCCATTCTCATCACACCACACATCCATCTTAACACTCTCATCTCCGCTAGTTCCGCATCTTGCAATCTTTTTTCATCCGTCTTTACAATTACATTTCTGTGCTATAGGTATGTAATTATTTATTATTGTAAGTTCACCATTGCCCTTTTTGTTGAAAATGTTAAGTTTTTTTTTTTTTATCTACTGATTTCACGTATTATGACGACTTGTAGCCGCGAGTTGATCAGAGACCAATGAACTCTGTCATGTCTATGCCCGGCGTTGTATGAAATCGACGGAAACGACAGGAAATAACTTTAACAACATTTATTGTTCTTCAATCTCGAATGGACTTGAACCTTGAGCATCAGGATTAGAAAGTAACTAGGTACTTTTTTTTTTGGTGGGTTAAAAATCATCTAATGACATCCCCCGCCCTTGGGCGGAGCGGGAGATAGTGTTAGACTTACTAAAAACAAAACCCACCCCGTTCCTTCGTTGCCTTTCATAAAGGGGCTGACCCTTCCTTTCAGAAGCAGACCCTTGGCCCCAGTAGGCTTCGACCCTGCTGGGCCCCTACGGGTGCTGACAACTCCTTGAGGCGCGCGAGAACAGTACGCGAAGTAACTATTTGACAATCTTCTCATTCGAGAGGATTTACAATTCTTCTCCAATGTTGCTTTACCAAGAACGCCCGGCTGCCTGTTCACCAGACATACAGTGCTTTATATAACAAAAGATAATGTAAGTAACACATTATCAACTAGCTGTTATGCCACTTCGTTCGCGAGGAGTTTGATCTTTTTTTTTTTGGGCAATCGCGTAAAAAAATGTAGTAGTTGTTGTTTGAAATCACGTTCTCGAGAAAAACTGAAATGTAGACTGAGTTACTCCTTATAACATTGAGTATCAGTCAGTGAAAATCTGGAAAATCCTGTCAAAATCAGTCCAATCTCCGAAAAAAACATTAGCGGAAACAAACACAAAGACAGATAAAACAATGCATTTTTTATTTAGATACCTTCGAATATTATTATTTTCATACACATTCGGTAAAATAAAAAATATTTTAATATTACAAACAGACACTTTATTTGTATGTTCAAATTAATGGGATCGTTTGATTTTATATAGTGTAACATATATCTTCACTGCTGCAACGAATAGTGCTGGTGGAAAAGTAGTTCAATGAAGCAATACGTACGCGCAAAACTCATATTTATAGCACATTTTATACGCTCTGCTACACCACTTAGCTATGGTAACTGTTGCAGTGACGCGTCGTTTCGTATTTTAACAAAACCACTTAGCTACTTTAGCATATCTGGTGGCAAGGCGTCCTTTGCTTTTTTAATATTTTACAAATTTTGAAAAAGGAATTTACGTTAATCTGAATTTACCACATTTATAAAACGGTTCATTTTAAATGAACTGTTTTATTAAATAAAACGGCAACTTAATATGCACAAAAGGGATCAATTTTATTGGGTACAAAAAACAGTTATTTTAAGGATATTTTTTTTGAATTTTCTTTAGCATAGAGATTATGAATAACAATGTGAAAGAATGCGGCAAGAGTTTACACATAACACTAATATTATAAAGAAGAAAGTTTTTATGAATGCGTCTGCATATGTTTGTTAGTCCTTTACACTCAAACGGCTAAACCAATTTAAATGAAAATTGGCATACGAGTAGACCATGTTCTGAAATAGCATTTAGAATATTTTGTATCTCAAGAGTATGTTTCTTTAGAATATTTTCTACTTTTTCTTTTCATCTAGTACTTTAGAATCTAATATTAGTCATGTACTAAAATATTTGTATGGCTTTGAATTTGTCACATGGGTTATTGCTAAAGCTGTTAAAGACATTATTTTGTGACTTACACGCGCAGAGGAGATGGTATGGTGGTATGAGGTATGAGGGGATGGTATGGAGGTGATGGTGGATTATACGTACTTATTTGAAGAGTCGTATTTGCCATCGAGAGCAACCGGATATTAAGGGCACAGTAATAAAATGCGAAATTAATCTTATGTCTTTCATATATTAGGAGTTTATCAATACCTACTCAATCTCTTTTTTTTTTAAATATTTCTCACTGACTTTTCGATGTAATTTTCAATATTGATAATTTCAATGCTATTCTCAATTTACACTATTCCAATGCAGTTTTAATTAGTTTCAATGTGATTGAATTTTATTACTTATGTAAACACAACATTTTTAATAATTTATTGTACAAGTTCTGTGCACGCCTGTAAATGACAAATTCACCATAATATTTTTTCTTCAATTGCAAATTTGCTTTTTCTTGTACTGTTGGACTAGTAAATGAGTCGTTGGTGTGCAAATTTGAAATAAGCAAATAAATACTTATTTATCTGTACATATATATCGATTTTTATCTAAGAGATTTAAAAGTTAAATAACTTACTGAGGAAAAAGCGCATAACTTTTTACTCAAACTTTTTCCTCAAAAAGTAATGTTTAATCTAGGTTTCTTCCGAGTGTACGTTAAGTACTAAAGTCAGGCATGTACGCTTCTAAAATAATCTTTTCATAGCTAAAGTTCATAATATTTCATAAGGCAGATTTATCTTACTTTTCCATTGTAAATCAAAAAAATAACGGGAACACGTTTACTCTTTAAAGTTAGGATAATATTATATAATAGTTACTCGTAACTTAGTTCTTGAAAGTTTTAAATAGCTGACACGGCTTAGGTGTATAATTTAATATTCATAATTAAGATTAACTTTAGCTCGCTCTATAGCAGTGCAACAAAAACTTACCATGAATCTTGATTTTCTACCGTGCATTTAGAATGCGAAAACAAAAGTTATGGCGGTAATTTAGATTTGTTTATTCACTTTAAGACAGATTCAGACAACCCGACGGCGAGTGTCCACAGTTACGTTTTAAACACCTCTACGGTCCGGATTAAGAGTTTCGCTTCGTCGTTTATACTGCATACGTCGAAGGATTGCAACAATTTGCCTGCAGAATCCGGCTGGGGCGTGAGGGGTGGCCACTTGCTTTACTAGCATTACTGTTTCGCAGGAGTTGGTCGCCTGCCACTCCTCCTCGCTCCGGACCATGGCCTGTACCAAGTCCCGGCGCTAGAGATCGCTGCCGCCGATCGCCCCCACACGAGGACACGGCTCGGCAGTGCTCTACCCAGGCCTTTACCGTATGCTCTGCCCAAGCGAGGCACACCTAAACCGTATGCTCCAACGTGTCCTCGGGGCGGTCCACACAATGGTTACACCCGGGAACTGGATGCAGCTGGATACCAGTATTTTACATGAAACAACTGCCTATCTGATCTCCACAGCCCAGTAATTGGGTTACTAAATAGATACGTATCTATTTTTTGGCGAGACATTAGTCAGATATTCTGGCTTCTGACTATCCGTAACGACTGTCAAAGATCTACAAGTGACTGCTGGGACCAACGGATTAAGGTAGAACTACATTGGGCACACGTGGGTCGCATACGCCAATCTGGGCGCGTCAGTCTCCATACATTTCATATGGGAACTAGACTTGTAGAGCTACATTAGATTCACGCCACGCGACGCAACACATTGCCACGCATGCCACGAAACGCGACTCTACGTACAATTCAGGCGTGGTCCACGTGTGCGTGCGTCGGTCAAACGTACGAGTAGTTCCAGCTTTAAAGTGCTATTGAAATGGTTATGCAATTCGTTGATAGAGAAAACATTATAAACAGAGTAAGTGCCTTAGCTCAATAAAAATGACTTCATTGCTTTATGGAAATTATTTAATCGCCTTTGTTTTAAGCGTGGACCAAGTTTTGAATAATCATGACGTGGTTAGAGTGTTGAACGACGTATTTAATATAAGCTGCGGCCGGGCAAAGGATAAAGTAGGTACATCAGTGTAGACATTAGGTAGTATATGTAGGGTTGTATGAAACTGCGAATTGCGAATTTCGATGCAGAAATCTGTTTAGTATCATGTAAAGCGCGTGTTTTAGTGTCTACTATAGAATCATATAATTTTTATTGCACTAACTCCGACTAGTATACTATTTGAGCACCAATTGCATCTTAGATTAAGCGCAAGAATGAGAAGACTGTTTTGTAAAAATACATGACTTCCTGATGACAATACCAAAATAGCTATAATACGTTAAGAGTTTCTTTAATTCCTCACTGATCAGTACCTAAGCATCAGAAGCACCATCAAATAATAAAAAAAAACAAATCAGTTTAAAAAAACACGTAGTTATGAAGTAAGAAACAAACAGAACCTCCTTTTTATGAGGTCGGTTAACAAAGAGACATAGGTTTTATTTTAGACTCCATAACTCCCACAAAATCATATCATAGAAGTCTAGGCTTCCAATCATCAAAAACTTAATGACACGCACCTGACTTTGCAACCGACTGCCATAAACTTGAACCAATGACCTGCAAGTGGCGCCTCAGCAATTAAAATTCAATACAGCCGTGCAGTTGGCAGCCTTGTAGTGACAATGGTCACTTTCCAATTGACACTGAACTGTGGAGGACTGTCGAAACTGCAAAACAAGTTTTATAATTTGCGGTCGCATCGCGGCGCTACTTCTAGTTTAGGCACGCTAGACGCCAACTGTCCGCAGTTCTCATTAAACGCCACAACAACATGGAACCGCTGCTAAAGTTAAATTAGAAAATAGAACATAGTTAGCACTACATAAAGAACATAAGGGTTGAGATACATATGACCGCACCGAATCATACTTTATTGATACGCTAGCGTTTGACCACTATCTCACCTATTGATAAGTGATGATGTGGTCGACGGTGGAGCACGCTTGCCTAGAAATAACCTATTCACTTTTGAGTTAAAGACCCCTAGGTTGTAGTTATCAGGAAACACATACTCCGACAGGGAATTCAACTTCTTAGCTGTACGTACAATGAATTTGTTGCCAAAACGTTTGTGCTATCGTTGAGATGTTCACCATGAACGGGTGGTTCAACGCCATACATCTGGTGGTCCGATGATGGAACGGGTTATTCTAACGCGTCTCACCCTCGAAACGCAACCGGTAAAATCGTCAATCAATCAATCGGTGCTCAAGACTTTGAAGCTTCAGCAGTAAGAGTCTGACACTATCTCCCGCTCCACACAGGAGCGGGGGTTGTCACTGGATGATTTAACCAACCAAAAAAAAAAAAACAAATTAAAATCAATGGGTTAACTAACTAACTAAAATCAATGGGAATGGGTACAATGGCGGTTTCATCACGACTATCTACCAGAACCCTAGGACGGACAGAAAGAACTTAAAATAAAAATGGAAGTGGTCAATGGATGACTTAAAAAACCTTAAATTAATTTACTCACTATTATCTGAATACTAAATTTGCAGACCAGTTCTTAAAATAATGAAATTATTATACTTTGCAGGTGCAGTTAAAGGTGTGCATCTGCAGTTTTTTTTTTTACTGCTTCGGAAGAGTGAAAACTTCAACATGTGTTCATGAGTAGATGAAGATGATAATGATGATGAAGGGAGCCGTGAATCTGCCAAGATTTTTTTATTATTATTGATAGGTTCGCTGGTCAAACACCATCATCTCACCTGATGGTAAGCATGATGTGGTCGACGATGGAGCACGCTTGCCTAGACCTAATCCATTCACTGTTGACTTAAAGACCTAAGTTGCTTCTAACAATAAGCATGATTGAAGAAGTATCTTATTCGCAGTACAGCTCTGGCCAGTTGTTCTTCAGTATCAAATACGCATACGTGAGTGTGTGAGTGATTAATATTACGTACAAAAAAGCAGAAACATTAAAAAAAAGCTTGTATGTAGGAAGCTTCGTGGTAGGAAGTAATTTACGAATACACTGCTGCTGAGAGTATTGTTTTTTTTTTATTCCGGAAAATGCACTATTTCTTTGTTCTAAAGAATATAATACCTAAATGACAGGTAAGAAAAGTAGCGGTAGAGACCTATACTTATATTGTTCTTATTTTGTTAATGTTTCAAAAATGGAAGTAGGTGGCGCCATCCGGTGGCGACAGGCTCAACTTTTACTCATTTATACAAACGTTGAAGCTTTCAGGGGTATTGGCGGGTTTTCCACGCTACCCCTCTTTCGCCCGCCCTTCAGAACTAGTATACTTGAAACACAGATGGCGCTGTAGATGAATTTAACGTGAACGGTTAGCCCGTTTTGAAATTCCTTAGCAGCTATACCTACTTATTTTTTTAGCTAGATTAAACTTTTCTGGATAAAATAAAGAGAATAGATTAAGTACCTATAATTATAACATTTACATTACATCAAGTATATATGAACATTTCTAACACAGTTTTCATGAATGTACAATTACGGGGGCTGACTAATATACGTACGATTAACGTACGCGAACAACGTGAGTAAAAAAACGTATAAAAATTTATTTACATTTTATCATCTCATGTTGATGGCCAACCATTAGTTTCATAAAAAGTCATTAAATAAGGTTAACTGAACTGAATGATCGTAAATGATTTTACTGATTCCGTAAATAAACAAATGTTATGGTGGCAGATCATATTTTAATTAAGTGGACGAACCTCTCGCACCCGCCTAGGCGGCAGTACACAAATCTGTGCATTTATTTGTGGCCAACAGCGCCTGGAAAGCGTGCGGCTGACCTTTAAATCCATTTTCTTTGCGAAATATTGATGGATTTACAACAAAGTTCACTTTGAAGAATATTTAACCACCAATTTTTATGTGTAAAAATGTTTCTAAAGATCCAAGCCGTTTCGAAGGAGTAGGGAAAAGTTGCAAGTTGCGAAATTGATAAATATTTTTTTTTTGACAAAAGTATTAATAGCCCGAAAAAAACAAATGTTGATAATATTGTTCATGAATCTATAATAAACATTTTTTTTTTCAAACCTATTAACCTGGCCGTTACCGAGGAGTAGGCTTCAGAAAGTCACTGTTTTATACAATATCCATCGAAATCCGTGGTTTTATGGCATTTTTCGGGCGCTTGGGCCCTTAACATACACATAACAACACAACAACAACACACAACTACAACTTGACACTGACCTACAAAAAATGCAATTAACTTAAGAGGACTACTGAGAGCTAATCGCGTTTTATAATACGCAGAAATATAATTATGATTCACTGCAGTAAACAGAATCAGAAAATTATGTTATTCTTCAGGATAAAAGCTAGATAGATGAGTGTTTTCAAAACATAATGCAGTTAATTTAGTACGATAGAAAAAATACTTTTATCGATTAAAAATCGAACTAATGCACATGCAATCATTCTGTTTATCAGATTATCCTGCAAGCAACGTTTTATCGTTAGAGTGTTTTAATATTATAATCAAAACTATAGATTTTTAGTAATTCGCTAAGGTCTTTATTCTCGTCTTTACACATTTGAATGTATCTTTTGTATATGACGTAGCCCGCTCTAGAATTAAGCACTTCATAACTTGTATATGGCCAACTAAAAATGGCCAGATCCTTTAAACGTTAACGTTTGATAATATGTCACAACCTATACTTAGCGTAAGTCACTACTTGGCCATATCATAAAGTGATAAATTTCTAAGATCTGGCCTCGACATAATTATACAATTATACAGTCCGAATGTAACCGCGTATTAGGTCCTGTCGGTAGTCCTCTTAAGAAAAACTTCGCAGGCTACCCGGGCACTTTCCCCTTAAAGCATAATGTTACTAGCCAATAAGATAACGATGATTTATAGGCTTAAGATTCAGCTACTGTTGCAAAATCTCGTGCGTGCCCAAGTGACGTCAGGCTATTCTTAGATAACGGCGACACTGTATCTTTATGAGAGTCACTCGTGTGACGGCCGCGGGAGTTAATCACTACATAAATGATAGTCGCCAATTAACAACCGTGCGTGCATTCAATTGCTGATAATTATTAGTAGCAGCCAGAACCAGGGTTTCAGATGACCCACGCTGCTGCTCTGCTGATAAAAAGCATTGATTTGCCACTTAAATAATGTAAAGGTATTCTCTTTTCAAATAGGTAGATAAATGTTGGTTTATCTATACATATAAATAAAAACCGGCCAAGTGCGAGTCGGACTCGCCCATGAAGGGTTCCGTAGCAGCAAGTAACATAATATAAAAGTTCTTGTAATGTGTTGTAACTTTGATCGATGTTTTAATAATAGTGTATTTTTTTCGATTTATGACGCATAAAAAAAAAACTACTCACTAGATTTCGTTCAAACCAATTTTCGTTGGTAGTTTTCATAGTAATGTACATCATATATTTTTTTTAGATTTATCATTCTCTTATCTTAGAAGTTAGAGGGGGGGGGACACACATTTTACCACTTTGGAAGTGTCTCTCGCGCAAAGTATTCAGTTTAGAAAAAAATGATTTTAGAAACCTCAGTATCATTTTTGAAGACCTATCCATATATACCCCACACGCATGGGTTTGATGAAAAAAAAATTTTTGAGTTTCAGTTCTATGTATGGGGACCCCCAAAATTTATTGCTTTTTTTCTATTTTTGTGTGAAAATCTTAATGCGGTTCACAGAATACATCTACTTACAAAGTTTCAACAGTATAGCTCTTATAGTTTCGGAAAAAAATGGCTGTGACATACGGACGGACAGACAGACAGACAGACAGACAGACAGACAGACAGACAGACAGACAGACAGACAGACAGACAGACATGACGAATCTATAAGGGTTCCGTTTTTTGCCATTTGGCTACGGAACCCTAAAAATGGAGTGTCTGTTTGTAATATTGAAACTGCTTTTTACTACATGCATATGAATATACGGTACATACACCAAAATAACATTTTTTACAATTTTTATCTGTCTGTTTGTTCGGGCTAATCTCTGAAATTGCTGAACTGATTTTGACAGGACTTTTTTGGCAGATAGCTGATGTAATAAGGAGTAACATAGGCTACTTTTATTTTAGAGAAAATAAATACAAAATCCTGTAGTCCATGCGAACGAAGCCGCGGGCACAGCTAGTTTGTAATATAATAAAAATGAATCGGTAAATGTGTTGCTAAGGGCAAATCTCGAGAACAGCTGAACCGATTTCGCTGTTGTGTTTGTTATTGTGAGGAAAAGGTTCTTATAAAAAAATTAAAAAATTAGGGTAGAATAGGGTATAGTTGGGTAGAGTAAAATAGGGTATGGTAGGGTCGACTAGGGGAAAGCGAAAGCGAAGCCGCGGGCAAAAGCCGGTTCACAAATAAAACTTGCATTTGTTTTTCACTAATCTTCATGGTCCTCATATGATTTAATCATTACATGTTTGCTGTATAGACTTTATGAGATTTTGAATATTGAATTAATTTCGGTGTTTCTTTTCAGGGTAGTCAGCTAGGAAACACCGGCCTCATCTAATTTAAATTGACAAAAAGAATAACGTGTAAAGAGTTTTAAAAAAAACCTAAAAGCAAAATAATGTATTAATTTATCTCTTCGTAATTCTGAAAATACTTTTTTTATACACCTGTTATGTTATCTATCTCTTTAACTTCTCTTCCTCTGGGTGGAGTATCAGATTTTGACTGACTAAAACACACCCTGGTGACGCAGTCTTTTTTGGAGGTGGGGTTCCATTAAACGTCTAACTTTTACTGGTTGAAATCAGGGATGTAACGGAGGTAATTATATCGGAACCGAAGGCGGAGTCGGAGTTTTTAAATTTGATTTATCGGAGTCGGAACCGGAGTCGGAACTGGAAGTGGAAGAGGGTCAGAAGTGATGGCAGGAGAGAGATTTTTTATTTAAGGATAAATAAAACATTATTCAGTCAAATTTTTTTCATTTTATTTTTTTAATTATAAAGAAGATGAACGTGTCGTGTGCAGTTTGTTGACGCACACACAACAACAACAAGTGAAAAAATAATTGACAATAGAGTGCACGTAGCGGGAGTCAGGGGGATTCCGGACCTCCGATTAAAACCTCCGATTTAAAAGTATCGGAGCCGAAGTCGGAACCGAAGGCGTAATAATATCGGAAGTTTCGACTTAACGGAGTCGGAGTCGAAACTCCGTAACATCCCTGGTTGAAATCTATCCCAGTTTCTTCTGTAGGTACCTAGTCTTTAGCGTTCCAGGGCCACGGTGACTCAAACAATAAGTACCGTATTACTGGACTCTCTGTCTAACGACCTTGTTTGACTGATAGAATTTTATCAGCTTTTGCACATGAAATGAAACATGAAGTTTAAATAAATAAATATTAACGACCGTATTATGCAAATATTTCTACAATAAACTACAAATTTACTTAATTGATAATAATAGAGTGATAAGTAGACACTTATTACAAAATAAATTTTATATAGTTAGTTTAAGCAGATTTTACTACTGTCAAATTAAATTTGACTATAGCCGCGATAACGGGGTCAGATATAAAGTTCGTACTATTGATCGAGGAACGACCAATGGAGACACATTAATCAACCTTGAGTCACACCTATTGAAATGTAGCTTACACGTAAATAATGAGCGTTTTCACTAACACTAGGCGATGACACGTCAATATCGTATAAAGCTACATTACACGTGTAACACGCTTGATTTGTACGTAGAACGACGTCGCGAGGCGTGGATCAAGTGTAGCTCTACAAGTCTAGTTTCCATATAAAATGTATGGAGATCAGCGCGTCCAGATCAGCGTACGTGGTACACGTGTGCACAATGTAGCTCTAGCTTCACTAGCTTATAGCCAGCTCCTTCACCCGCATGAACCTGAGTTTCTCTAGACCAACTTTGAACCGGGGCCCCGATTCATCAATTTAGGGGGTGAATATTAAAAAATCCTCTCTTAATGCTCCCCTACGTCATAAAAGGAAACCTTGCGCCAAATTTTACGTTCCTAGTCCCAGTGCTTTCGGTTGTGCGTTGATATGTCAGTTTCTCCTTTAATTTTATAATTTACTAGCTTTTGCCCACGGCTTCGTCCGCGTACATAAAATATAGCCTATGTCACTCAGGAATAAACCAGCTTTCTTTCGGTGAAAACATTTTAGCAATCGAACTAGGACTTTCAGAGATTCCTCTTGCATACAAAAAAAAAACATAAAAATAAAAAACAAACTTTACCTCTTTATTATATTTGTGTAGACGTAGATGTATGTTAGTGTACTTATAAATATATGTAGATTTCCTTCAACTAAAAGAGTTATGAACTTATAAGTTCGGCAGTCAAAATGTAGGAGTATTTGTGTAGGTATTAATTTAAGTTACAACAAAGGACAACTAATGAAGCACTGAGTTAGTCAGCAAAAACCTGACACGTCCCACTCCACCCAGAGCGAGAGAATTTCATCATGTAAAAAAAGAAAACGTAGCCAATAGATAAGAGGTTTTAGTACTTAGATAAAAACTGCAAGATTTAATAAAGCTAACTTTGGTCGTCCACTTCGACCGGGTCGACGTCGGAAATTCTTCTTTTCATGATTCTGGCTACCCAAAAGTTTTCATTTCTCTCTGGACATATTCTGAAGCCTACGCAGATGAAGTTGCAGGCAGAAGCTTTGTTTCTTAACTTTTCATGTCTGTCGTCGGTTTTGGATAAAACGAGTACCTAAATTCTGTCCTGAAGTAGGACATAGGATTACTCTTTATACCGACAGTCTACCCCGTAAAATTTTGGTCGTTTTAGTCCCGTGGAGGGTCGATCAGGTAACGTTACGTACGTTTTCTTAAAGAAATTAATTTCGTACATGCGTAAATTAATACGAGTTTTGAAAAAAAAGGTACTTTATTTTTTAATTTTATTTTTACAAATCGATAGTGTTTAATGTACCGGATCGACCCTCCACGGGATAAAAACGATTAAAATTTAACGGTGTATAGTCCATAGGTACGTTCTTGCGACATAGTTTTGGATTTACACGCGGTCAGATCCACTAACAAAAGATAGTTGCTAATAAAACGTAACTTTGTGTCGCTTAAACACGTCAGAGGGCAAAGGCCTACAACCCAGCCATTTAAATGGTCAAGTGCGTGAAGTAGCAGTCGCATCCAAGCACTACCAGTAATAGAAGTGACTCAATAATATACAATCGCTCATCTTGAGGACAGATGTCCAAATGTGGACTAATAAAATTCTAAGAAAGGTACAGCATAACTGCTCACAGATTTTTACTCGAAAACCATCACATGCCACAGTTTTTCATTTAATTAATACGTAGAATGTTTTTACGACTTGCAAATTGATTGAAATCGCCCAATCAAAATCAATTGTTCGATAAATCGATTTCACACTATAGGAAATAATTTGAATTTTATGATAGGCAGATTCACATCGTCCATTTGTAAGAAGGGCAAAGTACAGTTTCGCTAATTACTATGACAATGACCCAGTTCCTCACTTCAATTCTAGTTAAGCCTCGGGTTTCGCAATACACAATGCATGCCTGCTAGTTTTCTCATGGGAGTTTATTTGCTGTAACAATCTCGGTTCTGAGTAGTTAGTGAAATGTAATTAGCCCGTGTGTATTTAAACACGGCGATATCGAATTTGGAATCGAATAACTTCAACAAATGGAGTTGCGTACGTGTGAAGCAGGAAGTGGGTCGCTTCGCGCGTATCACTGGTATGTGCTGCTCTAGCCTGGCGCACGCGAGATATCACACATCCTGCGTGAACCACGGATACACATTAACTAATCATTGTAAAAAATATTTAAACTGTGTGCAGTTTCATTTTAAAATCAAATCAATGTTTCAGTTTCAGCTGCGGTCTTTCCGTCCGATTATAATTTAGGTATCTTCAAGGCCAGAGTGAATAGGCTCATAAACTAGTGCGCATCATCATCAACGATTGCATCACTGCTTACCATCAGGAGGAATCGTCATCAAGCACTAGTTTATATCTTAGTTGGTATATCATCAATTTATCCGTACCCTTTTTCTCAACCAGCTTGGGGTCGGCATCCAATCTAAATGGATGCAGCTGAACACCCGTGTTTTACATGGAGCGATTGACTATCAGACCTCCACAGCCCAGTTATTGGGCAACATGATACTCCTTGAATAGATAGACTGATGGTCAGACTGTCTAGCGTCGACTACCTGTAACGACTTTCAAAGAACGTATGACAACCAGGACCAGCGGCTCTTCGACGGCGTCTAGTGTTCCACGTACGCCTCTAGCCGATGTCAGCAAAACCGCAGGGGCCTAGCAGTGCTAGCCGGGTCGAAGTCTACTAGGGTCATGGGTGATGCGAAAGAGAACCAGGGCCCTGGAACGAAGGTAAAGTAGTAACAGGAGTGGGTTTTAGTAGGTAAAACCGCAGATGCCTAGCAGTGCTAGCCGGGTCGAAGTCTACTAGGGCCATGGGTGATGCGAAAGACAACTGGGGCCCTGGAACGAAGGTAAAGAAGTAACAGGAGTGGGTTTTAGTAGGTAAAACCGCAGGCGCCTAGCAGTGCTAGCCGGGTCGAAGTCTACTAGGGTCATGGGTGATGCGAAAGAGAACCAGGGCCCTGGAACGAAGGAAAGTAGTAACAGGAGTGGGTTTTAGTAGGTAAAACCGCAGACGCCTAGCAGTGCTAGCCGGGTCGAAGTCTACTAGGGTCATGGGTGATGCGAAAGAGAACCAGGGCCCTGGAACGAAGGTAAAGTAGTAAGAGGAGTGGGTTTTAGTAGGTAAAACCGCAGGGGCCTAGCAGTGCTAGCCGGGTCGAAGTCTACTAGGGTCATGGGTGATGCGAAAGAGAACCAGGGCCCTGGAACGAAGGTAAAGTAGTAAGAGGAGTGGCTTTTAGTAGGTAAAACCGCAGGCGCCTAGCAGTGCTAGCCGGGTCGAAGTCTACTAGGGCCATGGGTGATGCGAAAGACAACTGGGGCCCTGGAACGAAGGTAAAGAAGTAACAGGAGTGGGTTTTAGTAGGTAAAACCGCAGGCGCCTAGCAGTGCTAGCCGGGTCGAAGTCTACTAGGGTCATGGGTGATGCGAAAGAGAACCAGGGCCCTGGAACGAAGGTAAAGTAGTAACAGGAGTGGGTTTTAGTAGGTAAAACCGCAGGGGCCTAGCAGTGCTAGCCGGGTCGAAGTCTACTAGGGTCATGGGTGATGCGAAAGAGAACCGGGGCCCTGGAACGAAGGTAAAGAAGTAACAGGAGTGGGTTTTATTTGGTAAAACCGCAGGGGCCTAGCAGTGCTAGCAGGGTCGAAGTCTACTAAGGTCATGGATGATGCGAAAGAGAACCGGGGCCCTGGAACGAAGGTAAAGAAGTAACAGGAGTGGGTTTTAGTCGGTTAAAGTCAGACACGCCCTCGCGCCCCGCCCAAGGGCAGGAGATGTCATTAGATGATTTCCCACCTTAAAACGGTGCTTTACGTGCTTTCCGAGTGACAGTAATGTCTAATGTGCCAGATAAACTTAGAAAAGTATATGTAAATGAACTGAAAAATTCACTATTCCGTAAGTGTATCTATCTTTATCTATCTTTTAATAAAAAACTAATCTGCAGTTAAGCAATACATAAGCATGACAAATTACGCAATTTTACAAAACCTACATACATTTTAATTAGCTACAATTCCTATTTGTAAACAGTGCAAACACACATTGAAAATAATATTGCCGTAAGTCATAACTGCGCTGCGCCGGCGCCGACGGAGGCAGTTACCGGTTATCAAGGTCGCTATCCAAGTACAAGTTATTTGATTTTATTACACAATGCGATTGTGATTATTACAAAAATTACTAACATCATATTTTTTTGCTAGCTGTCCCGTCAGACTTTTTCTGTCCGATAGCTGGTTTTTCGTCAGGTTTTTTTACTTCTGCAATGTAAAGAAATACCGATGACCTAGTGATGGTCGCAGGAATCCGATGGAAGCGAAACGCACAGGACCGGTAGTTATGGCGACACTTGGGGGAGGCATATGTCCAACATTGGACGTCTTTTGGCTAAAATGAATGATGATGATGGCTGGCATTTCGTCAGAAAACTAATGGATAATCTGATTGCAGCGCCACCTACCGAGTCCACCGTAGGTGAGGGTTTGCCAGCGACGAGCAATATTAATAGCTGGCCGTCCGTCCGTCCGGTACCCGTTAGGTCGGAACCCGAGTCGTCAAAGGTACATTTTCGACACGCGCCTCAAAAAAAAATCAGCAAAACTGTAGGGGTCCAGCAGGGCCGAAGCCTACGAGGGCCATGGGTTTGCTTCTGATAGGGAAACCCATGGTCCTGAAACGCAAGGCAAAGAAGAAACATAGGAGTGGGTTTTATTCAGTAAAAGCACAAAATAGATAGGTACAGAAGTCAATCTACATACAAAGCACGCTCGAGCAACGCACACATAGACACCGCTCACAGACACGATGTTTCGGTCGCATTCGATCACTCGTCGAACAGTTCCGACTCAAACGCTCATTAGTGTGCGTCCACCGAGCGTAGGTAGAAAAACTGAAGTACATACATGAGATTGTCTTCTGTACCTATCTATTTTGTGGTAAAAGTCTGACACTTCCAGCAACGCGCTAGAGAGGGAGAAGTCATTGGATGATTTCATGCGTATAAAAATACCTACCGTGTCCAATCGTATTTCCAAACCATCCAGGGACATCCACTCAAACATACAATACAAAGTTTCAACAAAACAATTAAACCGTTTTGAAGGAGTTAGGTGACAAGCACACGTACAGAAGAATTTAATAAGCATAGATTATGTAAAAACTTAGAATCATAACATTTACTTAAACATAGAATTAAACTATTCTAAATATATTATGTCATGCTTGTAACTCCTGAACAGAATGCGACATGATGACAATGCTAAATAACATAGCTTTTTACAGTTGATATAGGTATATTAATCGCTTTGCGGTGTTGAGTAGACGAATTTTCAGACATTTCAGCTAGAACTACATAAGACGGATTGCGACGCACACGTGGACTACGCCTGATTTGTAGGTAGAACGAGACGTCGCGTGGCGTGGATGAAGTGTAGCTCTACAAGTCTAGTTTCCATATAAAATGTATGGAGACCGACGCGCTCAGATCTGCGTACGTGGCACACGTGTGCACAGTGTATTTCTACCTTTAAGCAGGTTTATGAATTTCCTTCGAAATCCTTGGATGTGACGCAATTGGATTGCAGGTCTTCATAATGACTGTTATGCTAGGTCACCTCTAGCAACAATAGGCGAGATCTACTGTGGATAAAATCAGGACAAAAACAGTGTATTTTTAGGCACTAAATTGAAGTGTCACCTTGTATTAGTGAAAGCGAGCATTCATTAATATAAAGTAACTGATTTAGATTTCGATTTTCTTTTTCTTTATTCTCCATTGCCATCTAGTTCTATTCAATAATTTTTTTTTTACAATTTTCATTCACATTGTTTAATGGAATGTATGTTTTCACAATAATGACTTATACTAGCTAAACCGGGGAACTTCGTACCGCCTAACGGTCATATCTTTCGATATAGTCAACCGATTGCAATGAAACAAAGCCTAAGTAATATATAAAGTTACACACAATGTTAATGTATCAAAGTTACCTACATCGATTTCGTACATTTTACATGATGCGCGCACAACTAAAAACTTCAACAGATTTATTATAATGTAAGATGTATAAATAATAAACGATTATTCCCGATGTCCACCACTTGTCTGGCCACCACTGGGGGACAGCGAGACAACTTTAAAACATTATTCTCGTTGTCCACCACTGGGGGACAGCGTCACAACTTTGTAAATTATTTCCATTCGCCACCACTGGTGGACAGCGACACGGATTTTTTAACATTCCCTATGGCCGCCGTTGGGGGACAATGGCACAACTCTTTTGATCCGATTCCCACTGGCCATCAATTTAAATTGTTTAATCTAGAGACCGGTAAGGGATAGCTTAATATACTTACGGATTTGATTTTTAGCAGGGCTAAGGGTAAGACTAATTTAAAGATTTATAAATTATATGTTAGGTAAATAATAGTCATATTCTTGAATCAACTTTTATTAAATGTTTCACTCAAGTATTAAAAAATGATCCTACTACTTAGTATTTTATAATATAGCTTTGATTGCTTATTTTTTATTGAAGTGGGTAATTAACCGACTTAATTTCCACAGCTGGTTGACAGGCTACAATTTTTAAAATCGACTAGAACATTACAATCATAATCACAGTTTTATTATCCTAGTACTAATCAACAGCTTTAAAAATCACATATGTAGTTAAACAAAAAACAATAATAATTTCTCACAATATCTAGAAATTGGCCTTTACAAGACCCATTTGGGTTTCTTGAATTAAACATAATGTAGGTACTACTCAAAAGTCTTAAACACCACATAGTTAAACAAAATACAATAAGTACTTATTAGTTTCTCATAATTTCTAAAAATTGGCCTACAGATATTTGGCCGTTTACAAGTTCCATTTGGGTTTCTTGAATAAACTGATCGCCGTAAACATACTTTTTTTTTCGTTTGTTGGACGGTTCTTTTTTTTGACTTATTTGCATTTTTTTCACAAAGAAAAAACATGCATCTTCTCGAAGAACGCTTAAAGCGTGCATTATGTTTGGGTTTTTCTTGCTCATCGCTGAATTTAGTTTGTGGTGCCACCCTTCGACAGCGTTTGTCGTTCGATGCCTTTCCCCAAAAACGCACCAAACTGGTATTAAATTATCTTTTAGCCATTGTACATCAACGTATTTCCTGAACTTTAAAATATCAGGATCCGTTGTATCCCTGTGCGTTATATAGAGCTATTAGACTATTATTTACCTACCATATAATTTATAAACATTTAAATTAGTCTTACCCTTAGCCCTGCTAAAAATCAAATCCGTAAGTATATTAAGCTATCCTTTACCGTCTGGTAAGGGATAGCTTAAACAATTTAACAATTTAAATTGATTATGCTCTAGATTAAACAATTTAAATTGATGGCCAGTGGGAATCGGATCAAAAGAGTTGTGCCATTGTCCCCCAACGGCGGCCATAGGGAATGTTAAAAAATCCGTGTCGCTGTCCACCAGTGGTGGCGAATGGAAATAATTTACAAAGTTGTGACGCTGTCCCCCAGTGGTGGACAACGAGAATAATGTTTTAAAGTGGTCTCGCTGTCCCCCAGTGGTGGCCAGACAAGTGGTGGACATCGGGAATAATCGATAATAAATAGTATCCTAACCATGGAGTAGTATTTTTTATTCTGTGAATCCATCCGGTGATGAGAGTTGATGTGAGTTGAAGATGAAGCACAATGAACAATGCTTTTAACTTTTTAACTGCCTACAATTAATAAATGAATTTGAATCGAAAATATCCGACACTCTCGCATTTACGCCAAGGGTCGCACGTTCACGACCACATACTCTCTCGTCAGCTCATCTGTCACCTACAGGGATTTAAGAGCTAAACGAAATGAAGTACCCAGTCGCCAAACCACGACCCTGGCAAATAGGACTCGCAAACACTCATCGAACCAATCCGACACCAGCGAATATGGTGATTCGGAGGGGATGTCTCGGGAGCTGTGACTAGCTGTGATTTGCGAAGTTGCGAGATCACTGTTCTAATACATAAATGATTCGCGAACTTAGAAGATTCCATAAGGTGGACGAAATTGCAAGCCCTGCTACTCGATTTTGTAAATACGATCCATATCTACATAAGATAAATTTACTAAACCCTTCCGCGATCATTTCACCACTAATCATTTAACCTTTCAATTGTGACACGATCACTTCAATCATGATGATTTTATCAATGTTTTTTTCTTATAATATGAATTCGTAGTAAAATGCAAAAATAACCTATGGTTCGTTCATATTATAGGTAAGTGGGGTTCGCAGAAGATTACGACGAAAAGTACAAATACTGTCCAAGAAACGAGAGGACGTTTGCATAGCGTCGTAAACCTTGATTTTACAAAACGCCACGGTCATGAATATTTTTTCCGTGCCCATAACAAGCAGTGTAACTTCTGGCAGACGCTTACACGAAACCCGCTGCATCGGCTTAAGTTGTCAGAAAATAAAGGCCCGTTTTGACATCTGTCAAAACGAATACGCAAAATATTTTTTTTTTTTATTAATGATAGGCTTGCACCATATTATTTGAGGAGCTAAAGTCACTGTTTTAAGACACTTTTCGGGCGCTTGGGCCTTTGTGAAGTTGAGATTCACTTCATCGCGATGCTTGAAACCATTTGCAAACGGCAGTAGGTACACAACCCGTCGCCAAAACCGGCTTAGTGAAACAAGTGGAAGCATGCAGTGTGAAACTCACGGATATCGATGGATACATGGATATCTATGGTGAAACCTGTCACTAGAAAACTCATTTGATGAGCAGTTTTAAATTTTCCCGCTTCTATGTTTAATAATGGATCCCTGGTTTCGATTTCCAAATCGGGCAAAAAGTGTTATAGGGTTTTCGATCGATTGAAATTGCTTTTTAACCGACTTCAAAAAAGGAGGAGGTTATGTTTTGTCGGTTCTACAATATTTATTTCGTGTTTTACATCGTCGAGTAGACAATTTTTTTAAACATAATATGAAGTAAGGCATTTGATTCATTCTGTAAGTTGTAACTGTGATTTAGTGTGTTACAATATTAGGGTGCTGGTGTACCAAGCATTCCTGCCTAACTTTTCCGGAAGTACAAGCGTTGTCATGTTATTCTGTAATTTAATTAAGTACTTTCTTGTGTTTATTTTTGTAATATTTTATGCAAAATAGTGTTGAAAACACGGATATCGTGAAAATGTAGTTAGATAGACTATTGAATAAAACTAATAAATCATGAGTAATGATTGATTTTTTGATGTCTTTTCTCATAATTAATTTGTTAATCTCAGTAATAGTATTTTTTAAACAATAATCAGCTACAATACCCACATGAATTTCAAACTTCAATCCCTAATAAATAACTCTAACAGTAACTTTAAAGTTCATTATTATTGGTGATCAAATAATAACAATATTATGTCGTCCTGTTGCCTCTGTAGCCTTGATCTTGCAAGGGCCATTGTCTTGTGTGTACAAACAGTGTTGCCATGTAAAGATATTTATAAGCAGGATGTAATAATATTATGTTGCCAACATGACAGTGGACCTACCCAGTTCACATCTTTGTTTCGGCAGGTTATTGCATCAACAGGAAATTTTATTTTATTTAGGTTTTACCACCTATATTATTAAGAGGTGGTACTTTGGTAGGGTATTACCTATGTAGTATGGTAGTACTATTACAGTATATTAAAGGAAGTTTGAAAGAAGCGCTAGTGACTGAATAGTTGAAAAGAAATCGGTTGTCTTGGTATGGTCATGTGAAGCGCATGTTACTAATAGAGTTCTGAATATACATGTAGATGGATGGAGAAGGAAAAGGAAGCCAAAGAAAATATGGATGGTATGAGGAGTGCTAAGAAAAAAAGGGACAGGACAGCATGGAAGAAAAAAACATGTTGCGCCGACCCCAAGTAATATGGGGGATAAGGGCAGGAAGAAGGAGGTAGTGCTATGTTCGTATTCTATTTTACTTATTTGTTATTTAAAAAAAATATTTTACCACCTGCCTGAAGCAAGTGCAAATGTGCGAATTACTATCAGCAATAAGGAGACTGAGTGGATCGCCAGGAGGACACGGTGGAGTATACAGTGTAGGTCAACCCGGCTTGGACGGAGAACCGCTGTGTCCTCGAGCAGGGGATCGGCGGCGGCGACCTATTGCATCCGACCGTAGTCCAGGCCATGGTACGGAATGAGAAGATATAAGAAGCAGTTATTTCCTTCTGCGAAGTAGTAATGCGAGCGAAGGACGTGGCAGAAAGTGTAAGGGAGAGGTAATCGATGAGAGTCGCAGGGCAATTCCCAGCCACCCCGGGCACAATCTTGCGGACGGCAACCATAGGTAGCTTGCTGTCCCTTGCAGGTCCGAGCCGAAGGCATGTTGTGTTCCACGCACGTCTCAAAGATATGTCAGCATAATTGACAGCTGGGTCATTAAGGCTAATGTCTGCCAGTGCTGCGAGATTTCCTGGAACACAAGAAGGAGCACGGGTTGGGCACGCCATAATTATGGCAGTAAGTCCCCTCTTTGAGAAGTAGCTGGAAAGATGTCATGGCGTCCTCATCTTCCGCATGACGCAGGTCCTTACTGAATATGGTAGACTCGGGAGAAAGAAACGCCACACCATTGTGTGGTGTGGACCAGGACGAAGGACACGGTGGAGCATACGATGGAGGACCCCGTATGGGTTGTTAGGTTGTTATGTCACTGTAACGTGATGGCCCAGTTGTTAAGGTACCTGCTTTTCATGCACGATTTTGCTCGGAAGTCCAAAACCGGGCAAGTATCAATATGGATTTTTCAATTCATATGTAATGGCCTAGATTTATTAACTTTATCTAGGACAACTAGATAAAGTTTATCGAGGACAGTACTGACTCCCCGTGCCTCGGAGAGCACGTAAAGCCGTTAGTCCCGGTTGTCATCCGCAGATCTTTGACAGTCAGAACAAAGGTTACCAATATGGCCCGAAAATTCGCCAAACTTAAGTGGCAGTGGGGAGGTCACCTTGCTCGCAGAACAGATGGTTCACGGGGATGCAAGGCTCCGGAGTGGCGGTCACGTACCGGAAGCCGCAGCGTTAGAAATCTTCCCACAAGATAACCATAACCAGTTGAGGGTCGCGGGAATCTGATGGATGCGAGACGCACAGGTCGTTTTGGCAACACTTGGTGGAGGCCTATGGAAGTCTTACGGCTGAAATGATGATAAGCACTTGAGGCGCTAATGGACATTCTAAGTTTAATCATCATCATCAGCCTTTTTAATGTTCCCACTGCTGGGACACAGGCCTTCTCACTAGGAGAGGGAATGGGTCGTAATCCACCACGCGAGCCCAGTGCGGGTTGGTGAATGTCACATGTCTTCGAATTTTTAGTTCTAAGACACGCCGGTTTCCTCAAGATGTTTTCCTTCACCGTTTTGAGAGCAGTGGTGATGAAATAAATTACACAAAGTAATGCGCCTGGCTGGGTTCGAACCTGCGACCTACAGCTCATAAGTCGGGGCCATTACCATCCGGTCACCACTGCTCTCAAGTAAAGTTTATTGCCACAGTTTGTTTTCTTCCTCAGTCCTGCCAATAAAAATCCTGCCTGAACTAAGTTGACCAATAATCACATATAATTTATCTATAATATGTATGTATTTAGAAATATATAAGTGATATGATAAACTTATCAGTTGTCTAGTACTTGTAACATAAGCTCTGCTTAGCTTGAGACTAGACGGCGTTGTGTGATAGTTGTAGAATATTATTATTATTAATATATCATGGTATAGGACCAGTGGTTAAAGC
The DNA here is from genome assembly GCA_929112965.1 of Mythimna albipuncta. NCBI lineage: Eukaryota > Metazoa > Arthropoda > Insecta > Lepidoptera > Noctuidae > Mythimna > Mythimna albipuncta. The sequence continues at coordinate 6,401,993 of OV815974.1, read as the reverse complement.
AGCCACCTCTCATGCATAAGGTCTTGGGTTTGAAACTGTACAAGTACTAATGTGAATTATTCAATTCATTATGTACTTTTCTAAACTATATCAACTTCCCTTTTATGCCTTAAATGATAAATCTTTTGGTCTCTACTGAAAAATTTTCAAGTGTAACATTCCTCATGCTGCACTTTTGAAAGAAAGTGATTAAAATTTTAGTTGCTGCTTAACATAATAAATTTATCCTGTAATAATTATATATATATCCTGTAATAATACAGATTATAATCTGTGTTGTATACCAATATCCTTATGTAAACAACAATTATATTAAAATTATCCTATAGTAACTTACCTAATCTGTATTAAATATAAAATTAGTAATTAGCTTGTAAATTAGATTACATATTTTTATAACCTTTGTGTTTGCCTTTTCAGCTAGATTAACACAAAGAAGTTCGAAGATGATAATCACTAGTTTGCTGTCCCAATGTGACACAAACAACCGAGTTGAGACCGGTTCAATTGGATTTTTTTTTTATGGCAATTGAGCCGTTTTCAACCTTATAAGCTTCAAGGACAACCAACACCGTTTGTCTCGGAAAGCATGTAATGCTGGCTGTTGGTCCCTGTTGTCATTCGTAGACCTTGTGGTTTGAATTCCACACTTATTCCTTGATGGATCATTATGCGTCATTCATACATATTTGACAGTCATTACAGAAGTCAAAAAGTCTTAAGTAAGTAACTCCATGTAAAAGACAGGTATTCAGCCACATTCAATTAGATTGGAAGCTGAGACCAAGCTAGTTGGAAAGAGGTTAGAAACGTTGTATTGCCGTATAACTTTACTCCAACTTACTAAAGGTAACGGTTATGTGCGTAACATCACTCTTGGTGACATACATGATGCTTACCTGTACAAAATTGTGACCGTTTTCTGTGGATTAAAGAGACATGGTATTATTGTAATATTTAAGTGTTTAAAAATGTTTTAAGTCCAACAAAAATTTTTTTTTTTACTTAATGAGTCTATCCTTAACAACCGTTTACTATAATATTGTTGGTTTTGAAGGGGTTTTCCTATTTGAGTAAACTAGGCTTTAAAACAATCTGACTGATTATTTGAGTCAGTTTAATTAAAAAATATTTGTGTTTTCCTCAACTCTGATTCATGTTCTTTGTTTTGAATTCAAATACATATTTAAGGAAATAGGCGAGCTTAGTTTAACTTTTTCGAATGAATTAAAACCTTTAAAAAGAGAGAGAACGCCTAAAAACTCTGTTGGCATTCGGTAATTCTGTTGTGATTTTTTCAAATATTTCACAGAACTTGTTCCAGGAAATACATGTTTTTTTTATTAAACTTCAACTTTTTGGAAAGATTTAGTTTATAGAGAATTACAGACGCAATAGAATGACAATGGGTGCGGGAACGCCGGCGTTCGCTTGGGGTTTATTAAAATCTCTTGATTATATGTGCCAGGTTTCTAATGGAAATATTTTTTAAATTTATGAGTACATTACGAAGGACCAAACATGACTCAAAATAGCAGATTTTCAAAGGTCTTTACTGGATTAGTTTTATACAAATTTATGTTCTAATTTCAATAGACAACTAGTCGCTAATACCCATATGGTATTGGCATTTCCAAAGTATCTGGAGAAAGACGTACCTATAATAACATCATAATCACGTAAGTGCCATTGTATGGAAATGTATGTAATGTATGTAGGTATGGTTGGCCACTATTAACTTTCTGAGGCAACATTTTTAATTTAATAAAAAATAAATCAATTTAGGCTTATCAATGTTCTAAGTGCCTAAGTAGTTGTTATGTAGTTATTGTGTTTCTGGTTCCTCTTTGTCACAGATCTACTTAGCATTATAAATATTTAATTCATTAAACCCCAAGCGAACGCCGGCATTCGCGCACCTATTGTCTTTCTATTGTGTCTATAATTTCCATGTTTGAAAAGTTAATGTTGTTTGTGTCAGTAAATTTAATTTTTTGCTTACAATTATGTAATTAAACCAATTCACTAATACCAAACAGAGATCTTATGAGAAAATGTAAAAAAAGTGATTTGACTGAGAATGTAGAACCAAGAACCAACCTAATGAAATCAGTCTTCCCACACTGTCTTCAAGTGTAAATAAACTTATAATTTAGGACAACAAGTCAGTGTTTACTTAGATATGGTAGTTAATATAGAAATATTCATGAGTTGTTGTTCAGTGTTGTGTCTACTTGAACATGTTTATTACTTTACTTTCTAGTCCTTACTTATTGGCACCTTGAAGAGATAATTTTATAAACTATGTATATTTTATTCAAACTAACATTTTATTCTACGTTTAATGCACAAAGCCACACATTATCATAATAGGTACAATCTCAGGAGGTAAAAATATAGGTATTTCCAACTTACCATTAGCTAATAAAATCCACGGACCCGTTTACTTGATAATATATTATGTATAACGATCACAGACACTTATTCCCCACACCTACACAAGTGAATTGTTAAAATATAAGAAACAGAAGACAGACGAAACACTCGATTTTAAAAACTGAACATTTATCTCAGAACTCGCTGTTAATTAATTTTTCACTCATTTTCTCATGTTTTGCTTTTCGTTTCGCAGTACATTATTCACTTATATATGTTTAATGATTTAAAAACCAAAATAAAAATCACGGCTGTACATGGTCGAAAACAACAAAAATAGGTTTTGACATTTGACAGAGAGGATCCAACTGTAGAAATACGACACGGACAAATCGTTGGATATGTGAAAGTAACAAGTTTTATTATTTTAATTGAAAAAACAATTTCAAAATAAATATGAACACTGCTGCCACTTTTTGTAAAAATAAACTATTTTTAAAACGATAAATAAAATAAGATTGCAAGAACGTACTACGCGCACGCGAGCGAAATCGGCTTATAAATTATTATTTTTCGCTACAGAGCGGGAGCGAACACGAGACACGGAGACAGATAAATACGCCCGCGCGAAGCCGTCAGTTGTCCTGCTGCTACTGGTAGTTATATTAAAAACAATACCGATTGTTTATCTTTATCATAGAAATAAACTGACACAATAGTTGCAGATATCGTCATGTGCTAACGTTAACATTATTTAGTTGGACAGTTTCATATTACCTACTTAATACTTTTTTTTTATTATTCTATTCCAAAATACAACAGTTGAGACACTTCCTTCTTACAGTTTCATCGGAATCTACTTTCCGCCATCTCCTTCGTAACCTGCTGCTGTGATAAATTGCTTCAGGACAATAACTCAACCAGTCGTAGGTATGTTCTCCATCCAGTTTTGGAACAATCTCCTTCCCATTATCTTCAAGACCTCCTGCCATCTATGTAACCTGATTGTCTCAAGACAATAGCGTTGCTTAAGAGGCAGCTCCTGCCCGGAGGACACGGTGGAGCACACAGTCGAGGTGTGCCCTGCTTGGGCAGAGCATCGCCGTGCCCTCGTGGGGGCGATCGGCGGCGGAGATCTCTCGCGTCGGGCCTTGGTTGAGGCCATGGTCCGGAGCGAGGAGGAGTGGCAGGCGGTCGCCGACTTCTGCGAAGCAGTAATGCTCGCAAAGGAGGAGGCCGAACGCATCAGGCAACGGCGTTATCACCGCCGCCGCCGCCGCCGCCAGGATTCTGATCCCGATTTCCGGCCACCATAGACGCGGGCTTGCGGACAGTGAGCAATGGGTAGCTCGCTGTCCGGTCGTCCGGTAACCGTCCGGACCAAGCCCAAGTTGTCGACGGCGCGCACTGTTCCCGCGCGCCTCAAGGAGTTGTCAGCAACAGCAGGGACCCAGCCGGGTCGAAGCCTACTGGGGCCAGGGTTATCCGAAAGGGCGCTCGAGCCCCGGTATGAAGGCTAGAAGGAACGGGGTGGGTCTTTTAGTCAGTAAGAGTCTGACACTATCTCCCGCTCCGCCCAAGAGCGGGGGTTGTTATTGGATGATTTTTCCCACCATAAAAAAAGAGGCACCTCCTACTTCTAGTTTTGGCGTAATCTCTTTCGAGCCCTGGCCCAGACGCAAAAGCACCTTACTTGCTCGTGGCGGCATCTCTACAAAGACTCATCCGCCTTCCAATATTGGCGGGATCTTGGGATCACCTTCCAGCCTCTGTCTCTTTTGTGTCTGGTTTGAGAAATCTTCATTATCTCGGGCCAACAACTCTGCAAAGAAAGTAGATAGGTAGGTATGTCCTTCCTCTTTCTAATTCTGGCGGAATCGACTTTCAGACATCTCCTTCATAGCCTACTTTGATACCATCATAAGGTCTCAGAGCACAAGTTCTACAAAAGAGGTACCTTCAAATACCAGTTTTTACTTACTGAGTTTAGTTACTACCTTGGAATACCTAACTATAGATTTAAATAATTGACTACAGACATTATCCACATCCAGTTTAGAGATAAGCCTAACCATAGTTCTGCTCAAATTCCGGGCCGATCATAAAAATACCAAGGATTCACGAGGTCTATTAAAAGCCGAGCCAGTTGTCATAGTCATGACCCAACTCGGAGCTTGGATATAATATCTTGTTGTATAAAAGCTTTTTGGACAATGACAGCAAATAAAAATGCAGTTCAATCAGAGCTTAGGTCTCCCGATCGAACTAGCTTTTTCCATAATAGTACGAAAATTATATTGCGTTCAATATAAGAAACTAACCCTTGTATTTCCAGAAAATAACGGCTTAGATGTATAACTATATTTCACTAGCTATGTTATAAGTCTGGTGTTCTTAGTGATATAACATCTAGCCTATTTAAACTTTTTGGCACACTGAATGGGTACACTAGGCACGCCACAGTCGCAGCGGTAAGTCCCCTTTTTGAAGAGTGGCTCGAGAGGCGCCAAGGCGTCCTCGTCGTCCGTATGACGTAAGTCTTCCTATTTCAGATTCTGGTGGAAGAAACGCCCTGGTTTCGCCATTGTGCAGACTGCCACGAGGACACGATGGAGCATATTATGGTGGTGGTGTACCTAGCTTAGGTGGAACACCGTCGTGTCCTCGTGGAGGCAATCGGCGGCAGCGAAAAAACGAACCAGCCCTGGTTCAGGCCATTGGTACGGAGCAAGAGGAAATGAAAAGCGGTCAGCTCGTTCTACGAAGCAGTGGTGCCAGTGACTTGCTGCATAGAGTCTTCTACTGAGATGACTGCAGTTGCTGCGATAATGAGAAAACGGATATCCTGATGCCCCAGCAGCCGCCACAGAAAACGCCGTCGGGACATGTCGCAGGGCGATTGTAAAATCTACAAAACAATCCATTTAATTTTTTTCTTCAATTCTGCTTATCCCTGCATCCCTGTCTGAGTAGTGCCGAATAGAAAAAAAAAGCGAATTGTTGCCAACAACAGAAATAAGAAAAACAGTTTTTTTTTTTTAACTAATCATAATATATTTAGCTAGTTTAGTTATGCAATACCTAAGGTCAAGGGCGGATCCAGCTTTGGCGTCAGGGTCACAGACGTGTTTTGTTTTTTGGTGGGTAAAATAATCCAAATGACATTCCCCGCCCTTGGGCGGAGCGGGAGATAGTGTCAGACTCTTACTGACTAAAAAACCCACCCCATTCCTCCTCGCCTTTCGTACGGGGGCCGAGCTTCCCTTTCGGATAACCTTGGTCCCAGTAGGCTTTCACCCGGCTGGGTCCCTGCTGTTGCTGACAACTCGTTGAGGCGCGCGTACTCGGTCCGGACAATTACCAGATGGTCGGACAGCGAGATACCCATTGCTCGCAGTCCGAAAGCCCACGCCTACGGTGGCCGGAAATCGTTATCGGAATCCCGGCGGCGGCTGGGACGCTGTGAGCGCTGTTGCCTGATGCGGCCTCCTCCTTTGCTAGAATTACTGCATCGCAGAAGGAGGCGACAGCCTGTCACTCCTCCTTGCTCCGGACCATGGCCTGTATCAAGGCCCGAGAGATCGCTGCCACCGATCATCCTCACGAGAGCAAGCCGATGCTCTGACCAAGGGCGACACCTCTACTGTGTGCTCCACCGTATCCTCCGGGCGTTCCGCATAGTGGCGACATCCGGGCGTCATTCCCCACGAATTCGGTACAGGAACCTCCCGAACTTACCATGTGCGGTAAGAACCTGCGTCATGCGGAAGTTGAGGACGCCATGAGGTCTTTCCAACCACGCCTCAAAGGGGGACTTACCGTCATAATTGTGACATGACCAGCACTGGGTTGCAATATTCGCTGACGCCATTTTACCATGAGATCCCACCGGAGCTCTGTCCGCCATGCCGCAGCAACAGCGCCCACACTGGCGCCCCACGAAGAGCCATGGGCCGAACGATTCCCGCGTAGAGCCTCCGGCAAGAGACCCCCAAGATTAGACAGGAGCCAGCCGCTTAAGAGCAGCTCGTCACATAGTCGTGGTCAAGTCACACGAAGTGATTATTTAATTTTTATAATAATAAATACAGTTAATACGTAGGTACGTAAAAACTATATTGTGCCAAAAAAAAAAAAAAAAAACGTTGAACAATTACAAACTTTAAGTTCCTATGTGATTTTTAATTAAATTAATATGTAGATTTGTCGACAACTTCACTGGAATTAATGGTTTTTGAATTACTTTGTCAATGGGATGCTGTTGATAAATAGTATTGGGAAACTGTCTTTGGAACTTTTATTGAGAAAAAAAAAGACAATTCTTACACGAACGCTGGTGCCTGCCGCCACGGTCAGTGGCCATAACCTTGTAGGTTGTACGTAGTGAAGATTTTTGAGTCGTATTTTACGTTTTTTGGGTCCACACAAGTTCCACAAAAATCAATTAATGGTAATTATTACAAAATTGTCTATGGATGAATCATATACCTTCTGACAATACTGATTTATTTAACTGCCGAGTTAAAAACTGTTGTTTGAATGCTATTTAAGTAACGTCTTTAGAAGGGTCAAGGTAATACAATCAAGTGTACCTATATATTGTGTATATTTCGATATTACTGAAATAAAATGCAGATTCTTTTTTAAACTTGCGTTAAATAGTAGAGGTCAGTGGTTATTCTTGTCGATTCAGTTTCATACAAAATCATTGTTAATGATAATTTTGCATAAACAAAACGTCTCATTGAACTCAAATGACCTCAACAATGACGTTGATTTACTGATGTCATTGTCAAAAGCAAAGGTGGCTGTCACATCTGTCACTGTCATGTGCTGTCATGTCATTTGTTACAGGGTTGCCAATCCTCAATAATGCTTTAGTGTTACATGATCAATATTTCCAGAAAAAGTAAAAACGTTACAGGGTTGCAAAGTATTTATAGACTCTTTTATCCTTCAAAGCCCAGACCGTTATTTTAAATTAATTCTGTATCAAATCTCATTAAAAACGGCATGGAACTGCATCATATTATGTTGTTTTTGATTTTGTTTGATGTTTCAAATGTTGAGTGAGTGAGATGATAGAATTAACCTATGATACGTTTAAAAAAAAAAGAATGGACAATTTGTCGATTTACTGTGCCTGAACCGCGTTGCGCACTTGCTGTTCAAGAGCCCTCATTCTCTAACTAGACTGCGCAACATAATAATTAACGAAAAATAATATTAAAACGCCTTAGTGTCCCATAATGTACTGTAAAAACCATAGAGTCGGACTAAAAATCTAACTCATGGAGGTGTCACCGAAAAGTATTATTTTCGGATTTATTATATTAAAATGAAAAAATAAAATTACGTGAAACATTGCGCAGAATATATATACAAACAAAACCAGTCGTTACTAACATATCAACAAAGTTGATTTTCTTTTCTCGGTTATTAGCTTTTCTGGAATATTCGTTAGTCTACCTATACTTTTGACGCTATCCAAATAGTGCGTGACTTTATCGATAAAATCAATCGATAGAACATTATTTTTAGTCTATGTAACCCCTGAATATACACCGCTAAATTTTAATCGTTTTAATCCCGCGGAAAGTCGTTCCGGTACGTGAAACACTATCGATTTGTAAAGACAAAATTAAAAAATAAAGTACCTTTTTTTTCAAAACTCGCATTAATTTACGCATATACAAAATTAATTTCTTTAAGAAAACGTCAGCTGAGCGAGTTTAAAGATCTGTAGGTATTTTGTACCCAACGTTCAAAAGCAGTTGAGATGTAATGAAAGATTTGCCTCACTTTGTCTGATAGAGCATCAAAATCTTCAACTGAAGTTAAAATTGCGAAAGTGAAGGAAATAGTGACTGAAATCCTAGTTCAAGTTTGAGAGCTGTTGAACTTTTTGTGTCTCACGAGTCGATCCGTATCATTTGAAACAATCATTGGAGTATAAAACATGTTCCCACTTGACTAATTCCAAAAGATCTGAATTTTCTCTATGCTAAAACGAATCGATTCCAACCCAACAACCTTGAAACACATAAGTGTTGGCGAGACGTGATGAAGTTGAAATCATGTTGAACATTTTATTTGACTATCGCGGTGTTGTGCACTTGGTATTCTTGCCAGAAGGCCAAATAGTAAATAAAGAATATTATTTGAATATTATATAGCGCCATTTTTTTTCCGATTTGAAAAATCATCCTATGACAACCCCCGCTCTTAGGCGGAGCGGGAGATAGTGTCAGACTCTTACTGCCTAAAAAACCCATCCCGTTCCTTCAAGCCTTCATACCGGGGCTCGAGCGACCTTTCGGAAAACTCTGACCCCAGTAGGCTTCGACCCGGCTGGGCCCCTGCTGTTGCTGACAACTCCTTGAGGCGCGCAGGAACAGTGAACGCCGTTGCCTGATGCTCGGAGCGAGAGGTCTCCGCCGCCGATCGCCTCCACGAGGGCACGGCGATGATCCGCCCAAGCGGAGCACACCTCGACTGTGTGCTCCACCGTGTCCTCCGGGCATTCCGCACAGTGGCGACACCCAGGCGTCACTTCCGCATGAATCCGGTGTAGGTACCTCCCGAACGAACCATGTCCGGTGAGGACCTGCGTCATGCGGAAGGTAAGAACGCCGTGAGGTCTTACCAGCCACGACACTAGCTGTGCCCCGCGGTTTCACCCGCGTTTTTCTCGTTTCCGTGGAAATACCGAGATAAAATATTGCCTATAATTGCCTCCCTCAATAAATGGACTATTGAATATTTAAACAGTTTTCATATCAGATCAGTATTTCCCAAGATTACCGCGTTCATAAATGTATTTATTATACTCTTCAAAGATCTTATACTTACAATCATCACCAAATATATTTCGAAAAAGATTATTACAGGATTTTATGTTGATAAAAAACTCTATGGCCCATAACTCATTAATAGGTACCAACTCTTAACATCTTACACACGTGATAACTTTTAAACGAAATATCCGATTGAGATGAAACAAAAAGTATTTTACTTCTACATAAATACTCTTGATAACATAATGCTTAATTTCGATAAAGATTAATATTACGATACATATTTAACGTAGTTTTTTTTCTTCAGACGATTAAATAATTATTTTCAACACAGAATCGGTTATTGTGATTAAACCATGATAGCTAGATATATGTTCTCGCGGACTTTTTTGTAGATCTTAATGGGATCTACAAACCCGTAGTACATCGTTTTGTGCTATTGTCAATAGTTTTTGCAGCACACGCAAAAATAGGTTTTCGATTTTACACCTTGTGTTACAAAATAGCAATTTTATTACGGATCCCTAATTTTGAAATAAAAAACATAGCCTATAGCCTTCCTCGATAAATGAACTACCCAACACTGAAAGAATCATTCAAATCGGACCAGTAGTTCCAGAGATTAGCGCGTTCAAACAAACAAACAAACTCTTCCGCTTTATAATATTAATTAATAATAAATATAATATAGTATAGATTTGACAGATCAGATAAATTAAAATAATTTGGGATAATAACCAACATTTTGTGTGTTATTGACCTTTACCATACACCCACCAAATAATTAAATCTACACACATGTTTTTGACTAGGATTAACTATTATACAATTGTTATAAATACAAAAAATACTCTAGTATCAAAACTTTTTTCTCCTACTATTTCAATAATACCACATTCAAAATTTTTGGTCGTAACCTCCTTTTCTCAGGTCACGCTTTCATTAGACGGACTATATGTATTAAATTGCCTTTTTAAAATAAAAGTAATTATATGTATATTATAGTTTAATAGTTTTTGTAAGTAACATAATGCAGATAATTATTAAATTAATAAAATTAAAATTGTGGTATGATATTTGTGATGTATTTTAAATAAATTAGTTAAAGAGTTAGAAACAACGTAGGGCGTTTGAATTATACTTAATATGTTTGGCAGTGGGCGATGACGATGATTTCAGCTGAGATGATGATAATTAATATACTAAGCAAATAAATAACCTTTTTACTTCGTTTGAAAATTGCCTTTAATCATATTAATTTCATTATTTTAATACTATCACACTATCGCATACATTTTTTTTGCGTTATATGTTTTAAATACGTTTTCATACAATCGATATTATTTCGATCGAATAAGGTTACTTCACTATTTGAGTAGCAGCCTGCATTCGTGTCAGTGATACGCTATTCAAATACATACCACTCTTATTTTTACGTTTTTAAAGTTGAATACTGAATACATTCTGAACAATGCCATCTAGCGACGAGTGGCGGTACTTCTTTATTGTTTTTGTTAATTTTATTTGTAATGTATTAATTTTTAAGTTGCATTTCGTATAATATTTTTTTTGCATTTCGTTTACGCCCTGTTTTTGTTTTTAGCCAATCATATTTTTGGATTTGCAGTAAATTTTGGTTTTCATTGTAAATGTATGAGTTTGGCGACACCGATTCTGGGACAAACATTTTCTCAAGCTACTTCCACTGTTTTTATTATTTCGTGGGGTGGAGCGCCGCCGCGTGCATGTAGAGGCGACCGGCGGCAGCTGGTACAGACCGATGGAAGAGACGGATGCCGTCCGGATTGAGCTCAAGACATCAAGGGTGCGGCGCGTAGTGTTCCTCGCAGTCCAAAAAGAGATGTTAGCAAGACCAAAGGAGCCCAGCAGTGCCAATGACCGTTAGGGCCACAGGGAATTTCCGACAAGGAAACTCGCGTTTCTAGAACGCAAAGGGAAACTGAATGACATAGGTGTGGACATATTGTTTTTTTTTATTGTGATGTGTTTTTTATTAGTTTATAAGAATACTGGTATACATTGCAATTGTAGTTGTATTCTGTTGTAAATGTTGCAGGGATATGATAAAATCAGGGATTTTGCGAAATCCCTAGGAATATCACGAAATCCTGGTAGATGTCGAATATTCTTGTTTATTACGTCTTCTTACTAAAAGCATATATGACAAAACATCAATTTATCGTCAGTGATTTCGTTTTACTAAACTAAATCTAGTATAATATTAGAAAAACGTCGAATAAAAATCAAGCCATGCATTTCTCTCGCTCGCTTATATTATTATTTATTATTTTATTATTATTATTAATGGGAGCGAAGAGCGAAACATGCGTTTCCAGAGCTAGCGCGGCTTGTGTGCTGGAAGAATTTTGTAGAAATTCTTCCAGTTAGCTCTCGCAATGAAAGTCCAATATGTGGGACTGCATCTGTGAATGTTTCAACATTCATAGATCTACCAGATACATCTGTTTTTAGGGTTCCGTAGCCAAATGGCAAAAAACGGAACCCTTATAGATTCGTCATGTCTGTCTGTCTGTCCGTCCGTATGTCACAGCCACTTTTTCCCGAAACTATAAGAGCTATACTGTTGAAACTTAATAAGTAGATGTCTTCTGTGAACCGCTTTAAGATTTTCACACAAAAATAGAACAAAAGCAATACATTTTGGGGGTCCCTAAATTTTTTTTTTCATCAAACCCGTTACGAGTGGGGTATCTATGGATAGGCCTTCAAAAATGGTATTGAGGTTTCTTGTATCATTTTATTCTAAATTGAATAGTTTACGCGAGAGACACTTCCAAAGTGGTAAAATGTGTGTCCCTGTAAAAAAATAAAAAAAAATCTGTCTAAAATAAGGGAATGATAAAACTAAAAAAAATATATGATGTACATCACCATGTAAACTACAAACGAAAATTGGTTTGAACGTCATAAATCTAAAAAAATACACTATTATTAAAACATCGATCAAAGTTACAACGAACTACAAGAACTTCTATATTATGTTACTTGCTGCTACGGAACCCTCCATGGGCGAGTCCGACTCGTACTTGGCCGGTTTTAGAATTGTGTTTCGGAGTAACCAATCCTTAAAATACCAGGTGAAGACGTAACTTTATAAAGTCTATTTTTTTCGCCAATACTATGCCTAAAATATTTTTGAATGGGTCGCTTGATTCATAATAGCGATTAAAATCACACGAATCGCGCCAGTTCGAGCTACGCATTTGTTCACTCCCATTAGTGCACGTGTGGATACTAGAGCGAGCGAGAGAAATGCATGGTTTGATTTTTATTCGGCAGTATTCGCTTTTCTGACGTTTTACTAGATTTAGTTTAGTGAAACGACATATCACGAGAGATCATATAGACAAGAAATTGGTGTTTTGTAATGTTATTACTAGATGCTTTTAGTAAGGAGACGTAATAAATAAGATTATTTGATATCTACCGGGATTTTGTTGAGGGATTTCGCGATATCCCTGATATGGTCATTTTCTTCTTCTTCCTGCCCTTGTCCCATTTTATTTGGGGTCGGCGCAACACGTTTGTTTCTTCCATTTTGTCCTGTCACTCGTCACGCTATCACTCCCTTTTCTTTCATATCACTTCTCACACAATCCATCCATCTTTTCTTTGGTCTCCCTCTACCTCTCCATCCATCCACATGTAAATTCATAACTCTTTTAGCTACATGCTTTTCATCTCTCCTCTTTACATGACCATACCAAGACAAACGATTTCCTTTCAACCTTTCAGTCACTGGCGCCACTTTCAAACTTCCTCTAATATACTCATTTCTCACTTTATCCATTCTCGTCACACCACACATCCATCTTAACATTCTCATCTCCACTACATATAGGTATGATATCCTCATTTTCTTGCGACATAAATAAAGGAAGTTAGTTTTAATTAGATACCTAAAATAAAACATTGCAAACTTCACAAAACCCTTTATTAAAAATAATAAAACAGTTTAAATTAAATTAAATTAAATTATTAAACTTAAGTAGGTACATGTTTGTGTATAAATTGTCAATAATTAAAAATATATTATTATTATAAAAAAATGACGTAAAATATTCATAGATTAATAGTCATAGATCGCTAGTATTTGTATATTATTTTATAATAAATAATAATGGCCCGGCGCGAGAGATCGCCGCTGCCGATCGCCCCCACGAGGGCACGGCGATGCTCTGCCCAAGTGGGGCACACCTCCACTGTGTGCTCCACCATAGTCTCCGGGTGTGGCGACACCCGGACATCACTTCCGCATGAATCCGATGCAGTAACCTCCCGAATTTACCGTGTCCGGTGAGAACCTGCGTCATGCGGAGGGTGGGGACGCCGTGAGGTCTTTGCAGCACCGCCTCAAAGAGGGGACTTACCGCCATAATTCTGGCGTGCCCAAAATTATTAATTATTGAGTTATAAAGGCTCTTGTATGTAGAGACACATTTTTAGAAAAAGGAATGCCAGTATGAGGAATATCAAAAATATGTAGAAACAGTAGCGTCCCCTTGAGCGCCGATTGTACACACGTCTGTACAACTTGGATGACCTTGAAAAATAACCTTAATTTTCGTTTTGTACACACGTTTGTACGAAATTTATTTGGCCGAAAATTTTGGTTTCTTGATTTTCGCCTTATTCACATAAAATCAAGCAAGCCAAATATCGTTGAAGTTTTATAGTCGTTCGATCGAAGTCCTATCCAAAAGCGGTATTCGCGATCTATCGACTTATTTCCAGTTACATTATAAGTATTCTACCAGGATAATGTAATACAGTTTGTTTTTAATCGACGAATTTTAAACGACTTTAAAATCGGTGTCGTTCAAACTCGATTGATGGATGTGAATACGGAAATGGTCTATACGACTAAATCGCTACGATATCGTTACGGTTTTCATTACGTGAATCGGGCTACTGATCATTAACCTCCTGGCGCTCGAGGGGTTCGTAAAATCAAATAGCATTCTTTATGATTTTTTTGTGAATCCTTAGCACAACACCAAATGGATCAAAACTTGGCAAAGTCGTGTTAGTAAGAAATGTTCTTATTGAAAAGTTTGTTTGTCAGGTGTAAGTACTTTGCGCCGGTGTGGGCGCCGTCGCTGAAAACGCAACCAGCGGCTGCTGAACGCCTGCCAGAGGGTCATGGCAATAAGGATGGCTCGGGGATACTGCACGGTCTCCCGCGAATCGGCGAGCCTTCTGGCTGGCCTACCACCGTGAGATCTGGAGGCAACAGTCCTTGCACACATGCACGATATGCGCGTGGAGATGCAACGCCGGGGTGAAAGTTCGCTGTCGCGACAGGTCACAGCATGGCGGACAGAGCTCCGGCGGGATCTCAAGGTAAAATGGCGTCAACGACTATCGGAACTCAGTGCTGGGCACGCCACAATCATGGCGGTAAGTCCCCCCTTTGAGACGTGGCTGGAAAGACCTCACGGCGTCCTTACCTTCCGTATGACGCAGGTTCTCACCGGACATGGTTTGTTCGGGAGGTTCCTGCACTGGATTCGTGCGGAAGTGACGCCCGGGTGTCGCCACTGTGCGGAATGCCCGGAGGACACGGTGGAGCACACAGTTGAGGTGTGCCCTGCTTGGGCTGAGCATCGCCGTGCCCTCGTGGGAGCGATTGGCGGCGGAGACCTCTCGCGCCGGGCCTTGGTTGAGGCCATGGTCCGGAGCGAGGAGGAGTGGCAGGTGGTCGCCGACTTCTGCGAATCAGTAATGCTCGCAAAGGAGGACACCGAACGCATCAGGCAACGGCGTCTTCACCGCCGCCACCGGGATTCTGATCCCGATTTCCGGCCACCATAGGCGCGGGCTTGCGGACAGTGAGCAATGGGTAGCCCGCTGTCTGGCCGTCCGGTAACTGTCCGAACCAATCCCAGTTGTCGACGGCGCGCACTGTTCCCACGCGCCTCAAGGAGTTGTCCGAAAGGGAGCTCGAGCCCCGTTATGAAGGCTAGAAGGAACGGGGTGGGTCTTTTAATCAGTAAGAGTCTGACACAATCTCCCGCTCCGCCCAAGAGCGGGGGATGTCATTGGAAGATTTTAATCCACCATAAAAAAAAGGTGTAAGTACTTTATGGCTGTTGGATATAACAAGAAATCCTCGATTTCATTTTCCAATTTGTTAACAATTTAGACCTGTTGGTGAATCTTCAAAATATTGGACTTAAAAAAAATTGATTAACTTTGCTGCTTATAATTAGTTTCCTATTTAGGGTCCTTCATTGGGAGCGAACTAACAATTAGAAAAAGTCATATTAGTAGCAAAGTTTTCATGAAAAGCCCTTTTCATTGGTTTTCTTGCTACGAGGGTGGTTTCAATAGGTAGTTGCTTTTTCCTCATCCTGAAAAAAAAAACAAATCGTTAAATGTGCAGTCGTACCATACACAATTTTTTAATATACACATTAATAATTGAGTACTATTTTAATGCTCACCAAAATATTTTTTTGTCCAAATAAATAAAACTTCTTATATAATAAACCGACTCTACGACTAAGTCCCCAAAAAGTTTTTAATGTTCTAAAATAAATATACACTCATCAGAATGAATTGAAGATACGAATTGTATCTAAATTCTTTTTGCTTATAATCAATGCTTATCAAATATCTCAAGCGAGCTTGGAGTTTACACCCCGATACGGACAGGATAATGTAGAAGGGGATAACGGGTGATAGGGTGGGCAAGGAAGGAAACCGAACGAAGTCTACGTTATTTCCTTCATGTTAAGTTACTTGAGGCCCTCACAGGTAACCTCCATCGACACGAACCAAGTCATCTGAAGTTAACTTATGGCATAAAAAGGAAAATATTTACATATTTACAGCTTATTTCCACAATACTTCATGAAAAATAATTTGGTGAGCATTTATTAATTCTGGCAGATATTTCGAATTTAAGTGGTAAAATAGGTGCATTTCTGATAGGCGTTTAAACACAAACCATACTAATTACAACTTACAACATTAATTGGGTTGAATTTTATTGGAGTATACATACCCCTAGCAACAAACTTGTTAGCATTTTGATCTTACAGTTTCAACCATTCGATAGTTTGCCATCTCTGACGTTTTATTATTGGAAAGTTCTTATAAATTTTATTCATGATGCAGCAACTTTTCTAGCACTAAGATTGGGACGTGATCTGTAAGGAGATAGCCGATATTGTATTGGAAAGAAAATTATGGAATCGAGTTTTTTAATCGATTCCGTATTCCTTTGCAGAAAGAACTGAACATGATAAAGGATTAACTATATCATGTACGATTCTTTCCGCAAAGGCCATATCGAAAACGAATTTGCCTGGTTCTCATATGATTTGACCAACAACTTTTCTGCATAAACTTTTAGTCAACGATCACCATCACGCTCGTCATTAATTTGACCATTACTAGTTGATTACTAGCTCACTGACGTTATTCTATCAAAAATACTCTCAAGGTCCGATGGGATGGTGATCCAGGACTAGGTAGAGATCAGCTTAAAGAGATTTTGACCTCTGTTTCGCTATTTCTTCTAAGGGTAGTCAACTAGGAAACACTGGCCTTATCTAAAAATTCGTCGTGTAAAAGGTAAGGGCGCTTTCAATTGAGACGTATCATGTTGGAGCGCTGCCTCACGTTTATCGTGCTGCAACCGGCCGGTTGCAATACGTTAGCAATCCGATAACAGGCGCCTAAATTAAAAAAGTATCTGGCTCCCGTGCGTTTCTATGCCAGTGATGCGCTATTCAACACCGAATTGAATACATGGTGCTTGTTACGTTGCCGACCTGTTGTCGATCGTTTGCGGTACCGGTGCCGCAAAATTGCGTCGCAGTACCTACGACTAACGCACCGCATCGGCATCGTTGCTGCAAAATTGAAAGCGTTCTAAAAGTGTATTTTTTAACCAAATCGCATTTACATCAGGCAAACGGATTTAGACTACACATTGCTATACATGTTTTGGGAAGCCGCTATTTACAGAGAGTACTTTATACTAACTTGGCTGGTAGTAATTTGGACTCACCTTTATCCTATCAAGGGGTTTGACTTTTAACTCTTCGGCTAGGGCGTCGTAAGATTCAAGCAAAGGCACTATGTAAAGGATCGAGCCTGTTTTTTCTGCTTCGGCTAATGCATGCTTCTCCAAGTCTCCTGGAGCAAGCACTGGCAACTTAGGATCTGCCTGAGAAGTTCACAAAATAATTTATGAGTAATGAACAGCTACATAAACATAGTGGCTTCGAATGTTGCTCAGCTTAAGTGAGATTGGGTTTAGCATGTCTGCTGCGGTGGGTCCGTAGTATAATAAGCCGCTTGCGTGACGAACCATTCGCGAAGCACGCCTCGTGATGTCTGTGCGCGGCTAGGTATACAAGGTGTAAGGGACAGCCCTCCACAAACTTTAAGGGCTTGCTCAGTAGACGAAACTGAACCACCTTCCATAATTTTTTTTTTAGGAAACGAAAAAAAAATCGAGCTCGCCATACAAATTGTCGTATCAAGTTTATCGTTTTGTATGGTGAGGCTGGTTTTTTTTTTCGTTTTCTGAAAAAAAAAAATCTTGTGGAAGGTTGTTCAGTTTCGTCTACTGAGCAAGCCCTTAAAGTTTGTGGAGGGCTGTCGCTTACACCTTGTTTAAAACTGGTGAGTTCTCCGACACCAAGAAGGAAATGGACTGGACAACTTAAGATGTTTTCCTAAGCAAGAAATGGACCCCAACTGGGATCAATGGAAAGATTAGAAGGAGCCCTTTGCCAAATAATTGGAAAGTATAGGGTAGATTATAATATCAACTATATTATTACGCCAGTTTTTCCCATAGAGTACGGCTGAGGTACTATTGGCATCAATTTTAACAACTAACATAATCCTAAGTCTTATTTACAGACAACAAGTTGTATTTACTCTATATATATGTTAGTCTGTAAGGTATATATCTATGGGCCAAGATGCCTGATAATAAATGATTTATTATTATTTCCTTTATTTAAAATTTACACATATTTATCATATTTTTAAATATTCCTTAAAAAAATAAATTAAAAAAAAACATTTAAAAATATAAAAAATAGTAGCCCACTGGCATCGGGAACAGGGTCCAAGCTGCCGGCGGTCAGGGCTCCTGAGAGAGGAACCTTCGGACAATACGCGCCGTGTCTAGGAGTACTGCCTTCTGGATCAAGCCCTTGATCCAACTGCCTAACGAGAGCCTCCGCAGATGTTGGTCGAGGCTCTTGGCTATTAAGCCATTGGCCGTCACGACTATCGGCACAATGATTGCTCTATCCACTTCCCACATGTCGACAACCTCGCGAGCCAAGTCAAGATATTTAATTTGTTTATCTTTCTCAGCTTTCACGAGGTTCTCGTCATGAGGGACCGCTATATCAACAATCATTGTGCGACGCTCCAGTCGATCTATCACCACTATGTCAGGCTTATTGGCAACAATAGTCCTGTCAGTGATGATAGATCGGTCCCAATACAATGTGACGCTGCCATTCTCGAGAACTGGGTCGGGCACATACCTATAGTACGGTACTTCTGATTCAACAAGATTGTATTTAAGAGCAAGTTGCTGATGGATAATCCTGGCTACAAGATTGTGTCTGTGCAAATAGTCTCCGTTAGCTAAATGAGAACACCCAGAAATAATGTGTCGGATTGATTCTCCGGGCCGGTGGCATGCCCGACAGATGTCAACCGTACCGTCCTTCACAATATATTTCCGGTAGTTGTTCGTCATCATAACTTCGTCCATAATTGCAAAGACAAAACCTTCGGTTTCTCCAAAGAGATTACCAAAGCGTAGCCAGGATACGGACGCTAAAAGATCTACATCGGGCCCATGTAAGGCCCGGTAAAAGCGCCCGTGAAGCTCCTTGCCCTTCCATACTTCCTTGCGTTCATTAGTATCCATTACTATAGGTTTGCGCCAGTTCTCGTTGGCCAAGGAGAGCGGGGTGAGGCCTTTGTCCACCGCCACTACATCTCGGTGCATCCCCACGTCGGTTTCCAGGAAGTATTCCCTGAGACTGCATACCTCACGGTTGTGCAGAGTCTTGGCATTTAAGAAGCCACGACCCCCACACTTCCGTGGGATATACAGCCTCATCACCGATGATCGTGGGTGATGCATCCGATTTGCGGTAAGCAGAGTGCGGACCCTCCTGTCCAGGGCGTCGAGTTCCGTCTGAGTCCATTTGAGTATGCCGAAAGAGTACATCAAAACCGGCATGACCCAACCGTTGAAGGCGCGCACCTTGTTCCCGCCTGATAGAAGACTTTTCAGTACTTTATTCAGGCGGCCAAAGAAGCGCTCCTTCAACGATTGTTTCACTTCAGCAGCATTGATTTATTATTATTATTAATTTGGCAGAAATCTCACTCAAGACTGCTCCAGACAAATTCCTGATTTCATTTTGGCCCGGGAATCGAACCCAAGACCTCACAGGCACTTGACCAACGAGGCAGTTATCACAGCACACAACAAATAAAAACACATCAATTTACTGATGGTTGATGCTCAGTTAACTGCCAAGACTGGATGCATGGCAGGACAATCAGGGAGGAAATGTCTGCCAGGGCTGAGGAATTTTCCAAAAGTCTCGCCGTGGCATTGGAAGCAATTGAAGTAACACAACACAGGTGGGTTGGAGTCTGTAAAAGTCTGACACTCAAACGGGAACTACATTAGACCGACACACACGTGACCAACATCTGTTATACGTAGCGGCGCATTGCGTGGCGTCGCGTGGCGTGGATCTAATGTAGCTCTACAAGTCTAGTTGCCATATAAACTGTATGGAGACCGAC
This sequence comes from Mythimna albipuncta, assembly GCA_929112965.1. Taxonomy (NCBI): domain Eukaryota; kingdom Metazoa; phylum Arthropoda; class Insecta; order Lepidoptera; family Noctuidae; genus Mythimna; species Mythimna albipuncta. Next base: position 6,381,966 of record OV815974.1, on the reverse strand, counting down.
GCGCCCAGATCGGCGTCCGTGGCCCAACGTAGTTCTCTCTATCTTCCTACTTGCACCGCCCAGAGCAAGATAACTAATTTGATTTCTTCCTATTTAATAAAAAAGGCTTCATACTGGTGTCATTTGCCGCCAATATGTTATACAGTCGGAGACGCGCTCTTCAAAACCGGGGGCAAAGCATTTGTGATCAACAGCGACAAAGGTTTGGCCAATGTCCGCCTCCACTTGATTGTGCGATGTCCACCTGGGGACATGGTGAGCGTAACGTGCACCTGTGTGGAATTTTAATAATATTAGTTATATTTAAAAAAAAAATGTATGATGATGATGACGATCCTGTCTCCTGTCACTAACTTTCAGACTTACCCAATCTTTACACAATCCAATACATCTTTTATTTAAAAGATAAGATTATCAGCCGAAAGACGTTCAGTGTTGGACATAGGCCTTCCCCAAGCGTCGCCACAACGACCGGTCCTGTGCGTCACGCATCCATCGGATTCCTGCGACCCTGACCAAGTCTGGTCATCGGTTCACCTTGTTGGAGGCCTCAGCCGGAAGACGCAACGTTGGAGACAGGATAGAAAAGGTGAAAATAAAAACGTATTGGGCCGTCCCCAAATAAACCAGTAGCCCGATTCACGTAATCAAAACCGTAACGATATCGTGGCGATTTAGTTGTTTATACCATTTCCGTATTCAAATCCATCAATCGAGTTTGAACATCGATATATATGTACTACGCACTAGAAAAGGCGTGCTGAACACTCACTTCAATCGATCCGTTGCACTGAATTCTAGGGAAATTGACATTGATGACTTTAGTGCAATTTTGACGTTCATACAGTGTGAGAGCGGCGCTTATAAATTCAAAAGAAAATGAATAATAATTCAGTAGTCATGAAAATAAAATAATTGATTATTCAAGCAATTGAATAGCTTCAAATATCGTAATAGTATATTAGAAATTATATTATTTTATTTAAAAGCTTTTCCATTTTACAATCATAGACTAAAACATGCAGATGAGATCCCACAAAAACCGGGTTTTTACCTACAACTGCTGTAGTGAACACGAGCTTCGCATGATGTTTTATTCCGTTTGTTTATTTTTTTATATTTTATTTTATTTTTTCTTTTTTTTTGTATAAATAATAGGTACCAATGAATTCCGTCTTTAATACTTATGAATACGTCTGTTTTTCGATACCTACTGTAAAAACTCAGCAAGAAATGCCAACAAATTGAGAATCAGTTTTCATCGCTAAGTTTTGTGGTTAAGCATTCTGTCATTCGCAAGCACTGAGGTATTACGTACCTACCTAGATATTATAAATTAGGTTCAGTTGAATTTGTAGTCATGTTATTATGTGTAATATAAGTGATACATCACTAAGTGATCATTACTGTTTTTGAGATTTCGTCCCCCTGTAAACTATAATTATATTTCAAGTTTGTTCACTCCGGTCAGCCGAAAAGAGAAAAAATGATAAAATATCTTCAAGAGGATAGATGTAAAACACGTGGCTTCCTATAAAATATCCGTTTATCTGCTTTGCACAGTTACAAACTGATGATACCTACTAAAGCTGGATAACGTTTTCTAATGAGTCGGCTTTTCCTTGCAGTAATCCCCTAAATCATTAAACCAAGTGCAAAGGAGATCATTCATTTCGTACCCAAAAATGAAAGTGCCAGAAAAAAAAATACTAGATTCTTCAGCGAAATAATGTCCTGAAGATTTTTTACTAATGCAAGAATCGTCTACAATTAACCCCCAAGCTGCTATTTGAGTTTGAAAATGCAAAAAATATTTTTTTTCCGAGACTTGAGTTTTGTTCGAGACTTGAATGGTGTCATTTCTAACTTCGAATCAATTTTTGATTCGCCCCGAAAACTTAAGTTGAAAATAGATTTTAAAAAAGTTTTAGTTTTTAGGTAATTTATTTCATCACCACTGCTCTCAAAACAATGTAGGAAAACATCGTGAAGAAACAGGCATATTTCGAAGACATGCGACATTTACCAACCCGCACTGGGCCAGCGTGGTGGATTACGGTCCCAGCTGTGGGAACTTTAAAAAGCTGATTATGCTATAGTTATAGTTGTTGTTTGTTTTGTTACTAAATATTAGCAGCGCAGTCCTGACCATCATTCACTAAAGATAGCTGTCCTTTAGAATGATGATTACAATAAATGGTTTCATTATTTTACACGATATTGAATGCACTTGTTTATTAAAGTAGTAGACGTAGTTTTCTGAATTTACACTAACGTGGACTATTGGTAAAATTTTGAAATAGTGTTTTTTTGTTATGAAGTATTGTAGGCAAAAAACTGTGTCACTTCTGCGGCATAAAAATTTATGTGGATAACATGTCTTTACACTATGTTGAACTAAACGCGTAAGTACTACGAAATTCATGGCGCTTTAGACGTTTTGGTCGCAAAAAAAGTATCCTCGAAAAGCTTTATTGCGTTGATTTGTGCGTGTATTTAGTCGGAATAAACTTGTTTTCTTTCTTTTCTTTTTTTCTTTCTTTATATTTTAATAGTTCTGTTAGACGACATAATGCCAATGTAGCAGCAGATTTTCGTTTTAACTTTTCAATATTTTGACAAATAGTTTCCAGGAAAGGGCTTGTCTATCACTAGAATACAAGTCAATGAGTTTTGAACGACACCGATTTATAGTCGAAAAGTCGATTTAAAAAAAAAAGAATCTGTATTATATTATCCTGGTAGAATACTTATTAATGTAACTGGAAATAAGTCGTCGATAGATCGTTTAGTTTCGAGCCAGTTGAGTTGTCGACTAGTTGACTATAAAACTTCAACGATATTTGGCTTGTTTGATTTTACGTGAATCGGGCTACAGGACGAGGGCAGGAAGATGATGACGGTGTGGTTCTCTAAAAATGTATAAACACCTATTTTATCGCAGAAGTCTGATAACAGTATCGTAGCTAGGCGTGGACAAGACATGCGAGGGCTCTTTGAGAACTCGAAGGTTGTTTTTTATAATTGATAGGCTAGCGTTTTACCACTATTTAACCTGATGGTAAGCGACGTTGTGGTTGAGCTGGGTTGTGGTAGTCGCTGTCGTTTTCGAATCTATGAAAGGCCTCGCTAATGTACCTTCGCCCACGTCAAAATTAATCCAAGCTATGCCTCTGTCTGAGAAGAAAATCTTCACCAGACTATTCTAGTGAGTCTCTAGCCGTTGACCGGCTTATCCCACGACAACGCGTGAACATAAAGGTGGAAATTTATTATTGCTAACCTGCCAGTATTCCAGATAACATATCGACTAAAGCCCCTAGCCCGAACCCTTTGTACCCAGATGATCGCTCAGTGCCACCCAAGGGTAATAGGGAACCGGCGGTTATCGCCTGAAAATAGACAAAGGAAAGATGTCAAAACATGTACAAATCAAAGATTTTATTAACCTAGTACTAGATTGACTACGACAACCTCAAAAGCGTCCCCGAAAAGGAAAGTTAGAAAGAGTCCTGTCATCTCGTTCTATTAGTGTGTTCATGACACTAGCTACATACCACGGGACAATTTTCCTCTAAAGTAGTAAAATATATTTTTGATAGAATAGAATAGAATAGCATTTATTCGGCGCAAGCAACACAATATACCGCAACATAAAATAATAAAATTAAAAATGGTACAGACATACAATACAGTTGCAGTGACCGTGCCTGAACCGAAAGGGTCACCAACTCAGCAATTGCTGGGCGTCAAACACCCAGCGCTGGTTTTCAGGTATAATGTAAATACCCCACTTACAAACTAAATGTTTAGCAAAGTAGGCAAATGAAATTTAACAACTTGCAAATATACGTTATATTTAAAAAAAAAAACTAATTCGGCATTTTGCATAAGTACCTACTTAGATGGATTCAGCAGTTACAAACTTGATACAAAAAACCCATAGCTTCTCTATTTAAACAAAACTCAAATGTGTCCTGTAGGACATGACCTAGTTAATAGATAGAATAAAACAAAAGTTTCATCATCATCATCAACTCATATACGTCCACACTGCTGGGGCATGGGCCTCCCTTAACGATGTGAGGGAAAAAAAAAACAAAAGTTTGCTTAACAATAATTTATTAGAATCCCGGTTTACAATAATTATGATCTTTTGATGAAATTGCTCGCCCAACTTCATCCTGGCTGTGAGGCCATACGCCGCTTATATCCATGTCATCATTATCACTGTCACTTTCAGTTTCCAAATCACTTATCACTTCTATAATGAACGGTTTATGCAAATACACATCATGCTTCAAATATTCTGCTTGTAACTTGCGAACATGGTTGCAATGCTGAGCCCACTCACTAACCGTTATACTTTCAAAAGCTTCTTGAACTAGGCGGGGAATCTCAGAATTTTTGTGGTCAATATTTAACATCAGCAACTTTTTTTTTCATCGAGCTCTATATTAATTCGATGGGATTGAGATCACAATGATGGGAGGTAAATACAAGCATTTGTGTTCATTTTCTTCTAATATTTTTTCAATTTCATACACAGGTTCAGGCTTATTTCTCTTAATTATTTCTAACAGCTGAGGTTTCGTCAACTCCGATTTATATATTTTTCTACAGCATGCAAGTATTTTGCTCTTTAAGCTGATACTTCATTGCGCTCCATGAGCATTTTACGATTAGACTGCGACTTTTTAAAACGAAAACCCATTTTGTGGAGCAGCTTTCGTAGACTTTCTCTTTGTCCCGTGTAATTTATTTCCGTTTTTAAGACCTCTAGGAGCTTCTTAACAGTCGGTAACTCGTTTTTATTAGAGTAAAATTTATGTACGTTCCTCCGGATAACTCTCATGTCAAAATCATCAACACGAATAAACCCACTTTGACGTTTCCTCTCCTTGCCCGGGGTCCGAATTTTTGTACCAGCTTCTTCTGCTGCATGTCCTTCTTTAACTATTTTTGAAATTAGCCCTTGACTCACACCTGAAATATAGACAAAATTAATTAAGTATTTACATACCGTAGTTAAAATATTAAATGTAAGTATGAGTAACTATTTTTTATGCGGCTTGCGTACAAATCGCGTCACGTAAGAAGAACGCTGGAAGGCAGTGGAGTGGAAAGAAAATTAAAAAGCCAAACGTACCTATGCGGGAGAGCTCCTCAGATTATTCCAGCGTTCTTTTTACGTGACGAGAACCATAGGTAGTTGAATCACTTAGCTTTATATTTTTTAAGTTACAGTTACGTTAAAAAAGTAATCAATGAAAAAAATATTGAGTAATTAACAAAAAGAAAGTGGACAACACTAACCTGTAGCTGCCGAAATTCGTTTGTATACTTGATTAAATGGAATCATCGGAGCATCCACCCGAGCTTCTTTTTCAAAAAAGGCTTTGACCTTAAGAATGATGCTTCGCGCATCACTTTTAATTGCTTTCGGCATATTACACGCTGAAAATGTAGAAATATCGCCACAGAAAACACAGAGCACCCGAATGTAGTAGACACTGACAACCGAATGACATTTGAACATGGCGGCCGTAGTTCCCATTTTCTCCATTTCACAGATAAGTTGGTAAGACAGTAAAAGTGCCGACCGCAGAGGTCCAGGGTTTTCCCCCGGTTGGCAGCTGCGCGAACAACAACGTCTAGTTTCGGAGACTATCTCACGGTTCGTTGTGTGAAGTAAATACCTAAAGCTTGCATCATAATAAATCAGTTTTGTGATCTGGCTACCCAGTCATCGCCCACAAAACGGAGTCCCTGGACAGACCTTCGATGGTGATCGGCATCTTGCGCCGACATATTTAACATCTGTTTTGTATGTGGTTTGATCTAAAGGTGAAAGCTACGGGCTCGTGTATGACCATGGCATAAGGCCTCATTCGCACGAGCGCTTTTTCAACGAGCGTTAAAAAAACGTTGAAATGACAAATGAATACCCATGTATTTATTCACACGAAAGCGTTTTTAAAACACTGCGCTTTTTTATCGAGCACTGTCGGATTTTCGACGTTGAGCGTTGGCGTTAAATTGAGTTAAGCATACGGGACTCCGTGTTTCTGTTCTGACGGACGTTAAAAAAGCGCCGGTGCAGTCAGTTGGCCGCGCGTACGTAAAGTTGACGCTTGATTAATAAAACTGGCAATTTTTATATGTTTGCAACTAAGGATCACGATAACAGCTGGTTATTGTTTTATTACTTGCTACTAATGATAATTTGAGAGACATCTCATTTCTGACAGAGTTGGGTTTTTTTGGCCATTCACTTTTAGGTTCAGTTCAGTTTTCTTTTACGAGTTAAAAATATGAGGCAGGGTGACCGTTGGAATAGATTATAGCTAGAAGTTTGTGCATTATGAATAACTCTGACATTGGTACCTACCAACTCCGGGTCCAGTGTTTCTTGTCCATCAGGTCCTACCGCCCAACCCCGCTCCAACTGGATACCCCTTAATCGACACAATTCTAACTGAAAGTCAACAATAGAGAGAGCTCGTAAGAATAAAGTCTAGACTCTCGTCTACATAGAAAGAAAGAAAGAAAGAAAACATGTTTATTTGGCACACAATGAACAAAACAAGTATTGAAACATTAATAAAATATAAAACTTAAACAAAATAAAAAACATACAGCAACATTATGTCTCACGGTAGTGCCAAATAGTAGTGTAGGGCCAATTTTCTTTCTTTCTTTCTAAAATGGTGCATGTTTGTCAGAATATAAGCATAATTTAGTTTTATTCCATATATATTAAATTAGGCTATCTCGTACAGCTGAATTTCAGACGAATAGTACTTTTTGATACAATTGGAGAAAGTTTGTCATTCAGCCGAGTCTTGGCGAGAGTGACAATTTTTCACGTGTATCAAACGACGTTTTTCAATACAAATAAACAGGGATTGACCACCGCTTCGTGCGGGTTTTCGCGTAAGTGTAATGAATAATCTTTTTCCGGATATTGTACAATTGAGGCAAGTGGAAATTCTGCGTCTTTCGTTGGAATGGAAAGGTTCTCTAACAAAACGTGTGTTGTGTCTGGTAGGCAACAGGTCAGTGATGTCCTTCGTTTTTGTAACTATGTTGTTGTACATTTGGCATTATACCTTTGCTGTTGTACACATGCTATTGTACCTTTGCTGTTGTACACATGCTATTGTACCTTTGCTGTTGTACACATGCTATTGTACCTTTGCTGTTGTACTTTTGCTGTTGTACCTTGACTGTTGTACCTTTGCTATTGTACTTTTGCTGTTGTACCCATGTCGTTGTACCTTTGCTGTCGTACCTATGCTGTTGTACCTTTGCTGTTATTTCCTTGCTGTTGTATCTATATTTCTGCTTGCGCGTTTCAGGATTTGCCTTAGCTCAATTTTGTAGTTCATATGTAGCGCTATAAATATTGTTACAGTACCTTTCCCAGCGCCACGGCAGCTGTAGCAATATCTAAGTAAAATGGTCCTGTTGATGGTAATCCCGGAGCACACACTGCTAAAGGATTCGTGCCCAACGCAGCCTGCAACGAGACAGAAATAAATCTAACGGCCCGTTCACGATCTTGCCGCTGTGAGCTGCTAAGCGCGGGGCGGTGAGCGGTAAGATCACAATTTTTTGAATAGCTTATTTTTAGGGTTTATCGACCATATAAATAAAGGCTTGAAACAATAGTAACTGTAAGGATGTAGCCAAAAATCAGGCCCCATTTTTGTATTCTCCTTCGAACCATTTATTCAATATACTGAGCATATTCCGATTATTGAAAAGACGCAACTTCCAGTATTTTTATGGAGTAACTGCTTATTTAAATTCCACAACCACTGAGTTGCATACCAACTTACCAAAGCCGAATAAGGCCAGAGCAAAAACATCCCCCGGTCTTGGGCGGAGCGGGAGATAGTGTCAGACTTTTACTGACTAAAAACTCACTCCTGTACCTTCTTTGCCATTGTTCCAGGGCTCCGGGAATCTCTTTCCTATCCCCTATGGCCCCAGTAGGCTTCGACCCTATGGTTGCTGACAACTCTTTGTGGCGCGAGTGGAAAACTACGCGTCGACGACGACTTGGGCTTGGTCCAGATGGTTACCGGACGGTCGAACCCAGAGCTGGCCATACGTGCGCCCGCGCCTTTGGTGGCCGGAAATCGGGATCGGAAGCCCGGAAAATTCGCGAGCCGCTTGCGAACTACGCGCGTGCTTTTCATGTTCATACCAAACGTTCATGGGCTTCGTACGAATGAGCCATGCGCGAAATGCACGCGCGCCATTCGGAAGCTGCTCGCAGGAGGCTCGCGGCCGGTTCGCGAGCGTCGCATTCGCCAGGTCTACTTAGAAAATTAAGTTACAATCACAGAACAGACGAATGAGGTTAGAATGACCTTGTGGGCGGGGCAGGCATGCCACAAAGTACGGCAATGCTTATAATTCAACTACCAATAGTAAACTTGCGATATAAGTGTGTATGGTCTGTTAGTTGCGTATGCGCGTTCGTATTGGTTTATTGCCTGTAGTGGAGTTAAAGGGTGGGAGACAAGCGGCGAAACTCGTTGTAGCACAAATCGAAAGGTATTTACCCTTTCATCTTTTCTGTGGTTACAATCATAATACAATCCCTGAACTGACCTGCTTACTCCTCGTGGGCGCTACTAGAGGTGAGCCATTGGTGAACGCCATGCCTATCATGCCTATGTTCGATATTTTTTTGGCCCAGTAACCACCTATGCCATAATGATTCGCCGCTGGAAAATACATTATTTTAGTGAGTAACACAGGATTAATACTAGTCCAGTCAAGTTCGATCTAAAAATAGGGGTAACAATAATTCGCACCCAGCTGAAAATTGGTAGGATTGTTCAAAATACCATCTTAGATGAAATTTACAAAGTCCTCATCGATGCGACACCTGGGAAAAAAATTACTCGGGGTCAAAGGTCACAAAAATGAGTTTGTCACCATTTTTTTGCAAAATGATAAGCACTATCACAAAATTAGCCTTGACCAAAATTTTAAGTGGATCTGGGTGCGTATTATTGTAACCTTGGATGTCTAAATTGACCGGACTTATAGCTAAATCAATATCAAATACACAGTCATAAGAGATAGTATATATTATGATTTTGAGCTAACTAAGTTTCGTTTTTCTTTCTTTGGGTGTAAAAAGTAACAAAAGTCGTGTAAAATCTTCAAAATGAACTCGGTACCGACGAAGCTTAATTACCGAAAAGTTCTATATTTATTTGTAAATGATTTATCCAGTGGTTATTTCATAAAACTTGTTTTTCCAAAGCAGGGCCAGGTCATGAATGATGTGGTGTAGCTATCTACTATTGAAATTATTTTTGTAATCTGTTCGGTACTTACCTGTTTTTAGATATTATACTTACTGCTCTAGCGGAAAGTAGATACCTATAGATAAAACACAGGTATATTTTTTTTACTATTTCAATGTTTAAGGGTTTCTGAATCATTTAGGCCCGTATAAGAGAACATCACTCAAAACTCAAGCATTACTTAAAACTAGATTTAAGTTATTTGATTGCATTGGTTAAAACTAGCGTTTGAGTTTTGAGTGACGTTCTGTAATACGGGCCTTAGACTCATCCGAAATTGCAATTTTTTTGCGTGATTATACAAGTTTGAGTAAGGTGAGAATTGTAGGTAAGTACAGCAAGACAAAGTATTCATTGGGTTTTACACTCAAAGGCACTAGTCCATCATCTAAAAGTCTGTTACCTTTCACACAAACCCATCCAACTCCTCCGTCCGCAGCTTTCTTGATCGCTAAGTCCACGCCGTAGTGGGCAGAAGTAGCTCCCAGCACGTTGTTCGCATCAACCCACGCTGTCGACGCTGTCTCTTTTATAATCTTCATCGGATTGTTCGGTTTGCATCTCTTGACTTTAATATCTTGGACGTAGCGTTCTTGACAAGAATATTTTAATCATTATAATGCAAGGGCAAAGAACGACACTCTTAGAGCCTGCATGGAGGAGGACGAGACTGCAGCTTATCTGTTTCTAAGCTGCCCAGTGGCCGCTGGATACAGGGCCTTTACTTTGGAAACCCAGGTACCCTCTAAAAATGGTCAGTAACACCAAAGCGCTGTTGGCCTTCTTTGAGGAGCTGGGGTGGATCGAAAGTCCACCCACACATTTGTCCTACCCTTACGTGAAATACGCGCTTTAGTCGTGGAATTTCAGACACCGACCCGAAATAATATAAAATCAAAAAGGCAGAGAGTCCAGGCCGAAAGCGGACCAGCACACTCGTGAGCTCCTGAGGTAAAATTTGATGAATTGCTTGATCGTGTCATCATCATCATTTCAGTCGAAAGACAACCACTGCTGAATATAGGTGGCCCCCAAACGTCGCCACAACGACGGTTCTGTGCGTCTCTCGCATCCCTCACCACCTGGTCTCCCTCAAGAGCCTCCTTCAAGGTGGACTGGTGAGGTCATCAGTCTGAATGAGGCTCTTCAACGCTGCATCTTTCGTTCCATCGACCATCTGTTTTGCGAGCAATGTGCCCTGCCCACTGCCTCCATAATTTGGACCGATGACCTGGAGAGAGTCGCGGGAATCCGATGGATGTGAGAATTCACATTTGTATTTACAATATGTAAGGATAGCATGGAGTAGGTGTTATATGGAAGGAAAGCAAAAGGTACGCTTACCTAATCTTATCAGCCCATGGCTCCGGTGGCCGAGTTTGTCGGCCTCTACCAGCATGTCGGCGACTTGCTCGGCCGCCTTACGCGGAGCGCCGACGGCCGTCATGCAATCCGCCATGAAACGAAATATCTCCTTTAAAGTCACCCTGGCTGACATGTTGAGTTCTGGCACTGAAACCCAAAGTAGGTTAAAGGTACAGTTGCCATCACGGATCTTGAACGCGCGGCGTCAGAGTGGGGATCGCTTTACGCATGCCATACATTGGCGAGCCAGTCGTCTTTGTTGTTAGATACATGCAGCAACGCAGTGAACGAATGAGGAGTGACGTCTATGACACGCGGCCAGGCAATCACTGATACTCCCCGCCCCCGCGTCGTACTTCGCACTAAAGAGACCGAATATTTGACTTCTGCGCAAGTGTTCAAGATCACGGATCTTCGGATGATGGCAACTGTAGAACTGCATTGAGCACACGTGGGTCACGTACGCCGATCTGGGCTCGTCGGCCTCCATACATTTTATATGGCAACTAGACTTGGAGCCTCCACTAGATTCACGTCATGCGACGCAACTCTACATACAATCTCTTTCTGTCTTTCTTTCTTAACTTTGATTGCGCGATGTAGGATTTCTGTGACGTCACGTTAAGACTTTTCATTGTAGTTTTTATTCGGCGGTATAGATGCCGCTACATGAATACCGGCGCAGCATCTACAATTTTGCATCTACATCGGTAGAACCAACAATGAGCTCGGCTTTAATATTAATATCGCGTACCCAAAGAGTAATTCTCTTTTCTATATAGACCAACTTTAGTCTTCCGTGTAGATGATATTTAAAGTGGGTTTTGAGAGGTCATGAAGCCCCTTCGGTGTATGGATTGTGATCATATAATGTTGGTTTTAGCGACGTAAAACCTTTCAATTTCCTTTGGTCTTTTTCTCATAAGTCTAGGAGCGTTTTGAAGATATCGACGGGCCCCAAGCCTAAATTGGCCCCACTTGTAGTTTCAAGAGCACGTATGGTGTGATGAAGATGGCTAGTAGCGACCTACGTCGCTCCCGTGGTCTGCTGCTCTGGGCCATGGCTTTCTTGGGTAAATACGCAACTGAACCTTTACGTGTAGCTTGCTTGTGTGCGTGCCTCTTCACCATTTCTGTGGAGCCGACTAGCTACTATGCTAGAAAACTAGCTTATCCTTACCTACATATATTTTTGTGGTTGGGCCCACGACGAAAAGTTTGAATATTACTTAGGGCCCATTCATTTATTGCGTAAGACGATTTTCACTAGTTTTTGACCCCCTTCTCCTCTTAAATAAGAAAAAATAAGAATACCGCCCCCCCTGTTTAATATTTATTGTGTAAGAATATAAAGGAAAACATTAGTATACATTTGAAAAATTATTACTATTTTCAAAAGTATTTGAAATTTTTTAGGAACGTTTACAAGTGTGTCGATTACGCAAACAAATAACGTATAGTTCACAAGAGGCCTAGTGATGTTGCCATGGAAATAATTTACCTATACACATCCGAGCTCATATCAAACATGCTCGGTTCAGGAGGGTTCAGCCACATTTTTAACTTTTCGTATTTTTGAGATCTTACATGAGAATTATCAAGACATCCCACCCCCTTGTAAGAAAAAGTAAGACATGGTCGACCCTCTCCCTCACTAGGTCGTCTTAAGTAATAAATGAATAGCCCCTTATTTTGTAACGACCACCAACCTGCCTTGGGTCTTACTGATTCACAGCTCAACTCTTTGCGGTGTCAAGACGGAGTCACCAAATTATACGCTGGATACACACAAAATCTTCAAATCGCAAAAACTTCTGGGGAAAGTAACTTTTTGTTTGAGAAGTCACTTCGGTCCCTTATTCCACAGTTCTGACAGTTAGCAGCAATGAGAAGCTGGAAGAAGCAAGAAGCTTCGGAGGATGTTCAGAGGTTCAGAGGCTCGTCTCTACTGTCAGCCGTACATTTGTTATTTTTTTATTTTTAATTAGTTGCGTATTATTGGCGGCCATGTTTGGCAGAAGATTGGCTGGCTGTACCTTTAGTGTGCAACCTACATGGTTCGTATGATTATTAATAGCCAGTTTCTTCATCTAAAGTAACAGCCAAAGTAACGTCATAAAGTAAAAGTAACGGTCAAATTCGTTTCTTCACAATTTTAACTGTTGGTTTAACTGTTACTTTTGCCTTTAACTTTTACTAGTCATTAGGGGGCTGCTAAAGCTAAAGTCACTGTCATTTTGATAAAGTTGTAGATTATTTAGGTTTCACTAATATGTTATCACGAACTTCGTCCAGTTGGTTGAGGCCATGGTCCGGAGCGAGGAGGAGTGGCAGGCTGTCGCCGCCTTCTACGAAGCAGTAATGCTCGCAAAGGAGGAGGCCGAACGCATCAGGCAACGGCGTTATCGCCGCCGAGGTCGCGCGTCGCCGAGATACTGATCCCGATTTCCGGCCAACGTAGACGCGGGCTTGCGGACAGTGAGCAATGGGTAGCTCGCTGTCCGGCCGTCCGGTAACTGTCCGGACCAAGCCCAAGTCGTCGACGGCGCGCACTGTTCCCGCTCGCCTCAAGGAGTTGTCAGCAACAGCAGGGACCCAGCCGGGTCGAAGCCTACTAGGGCCATGGTTATCCGAAAGGGCGCTCGAGCCCCGGTATGAAGGCTAGAAGGAACGGGGTGGGTCTTTTAGTCAGTAAGAGTCTGACACTATCTCCCGCTCCGCCCAAGGGCGGGGGATGTCAATGCATGATTTATCCCACCATAAATAAAAACTTCGTCCAGTGAAAGTTCAAGTTCATCAGACGATGAACTTATCGTTAGTTATTTAACGCGTAGACGTAAAAAGTTTAATGCTCGCAAAGATCATTTCGTATGGGACGACGCTGATTTTCTGTTCCGATACGGAATTTCAAAGGAAACAGTTACATACTTCAGCCTGTTGTTACAAGATAAACTGACGCCAACCACAGAAAAGTAAGTTTATTTTCAGTTTGTATTTAATACGACTACGTTAAATTAACTAATGTACAGTATGGCCGTTCTATCTTGGCGAGGGTGAAGTTAGACTCTGCGACCTTAAGCGCTTGTGTACCTAAACCACGTACGTTACGTAGTAACTATTCAGTAATCTGTGCCTAAACGTATAAAAATAACGGTTAAAAAAAAAGCCAATAACAGTTGTTAATAGCAATAACAACAACTAATAGCATTTATTTTTTTAAATCATTTACTTATGTTATTATTTATCAATTCAATTGTAAAAACATTCGTTCATTGGCGTTCGTATCCTCCTCCTTGCGTCGTATTCCTCAATGCTGAGGGTCGTTACCTCCCTGCTTCATCACTTTAGCCTTTATGATGTTCTTCCATCTGTTTCTGTCTCTGGCGGTGTGAAGGGCATTGTACATCGTAGAGTCAAGAGCGGTGCGGATCTGGTCGGACCAACGTATTGGGCTGCGCCCGCGAGGCCTTTTCCCATCCACTTTACCGGTCACAATGAGCCTTTCGAGGTTGCCACCGTCCTTTCTTGCAATGTGACCGCAATACTTTGCAGAACCTTGCGAAGACACTCGGACGATAGCCGTGAGGCGATTTTAAGTTCTTGTAAAATGGATACGTTGGTCCGAAATGCTGTCCAAGGGAGACGCGTCCCGATTTGCACCTGGTTGGGGGCGCATCCCCAGATTTTAAAAAATCGAGACACCCCGCGCAAAGCGCAAATGTCCCGATAAATCAAAAACCCTGAAACTCGAAGAGCAACTGAAGAAATCTGGGTTTTACTCAAGTAAAAGTGTTGCTAGGCGACCCGATTTAGTTATCACACTTGATAACCGCCTTAAGAGAAGAAGAGAAAAGATCCCCCCACAGACATACATTGGTCTACGGATCTGGAGCGCGTACGGGTCCTCAGTTGAGTTTGAAAATAAACAAAACGAATATACTTAATATAATTTTATTAAAAAATAACATAATTTTTCATTACACATAGATCATCAAGGTATTTACGATTCAGAAACATTTTCAAGGCACTTTCTGTTAGTTATCACAGATGTGTGGTCCCAAACTAAGTAGATATATACTATGTACTATTTACGTACGTTATTAATACAATAGACAAGAACACCATCACACTCTTCCTAAAAGTTTAAGTTTTTTTTTTATGATGTAAGCCAGAATTTCCCAAAGTGTGCGTCGCGATGCCCGCGCCCTGGGGTGGCATGGCCTCGTCCGTGAGGCTAGTAAAACTCTACACTCATATCGCAGGCATTTTCAATTACCGAGGAAATGCCCCCCTGGCCTAGTTACAACCATTTCTATTCTATTCTCTTGTGTCGATCGCCTCGAGTTGGCCACGCCTTCGCTTGTTTGGTTCTGACCACGTGACTGAGCGTTAAGGTGACGTCAGATCAAAAGTATCGGAGGCGTGGCCAACTCGAGGCGTTCGACACAAGAGAATAGAATAGAAACGGTTATAATTTGACTACCGGCTGCTCTTTGAATCAAATTGAGATATGAGCCCAAAATTACAATTCGATAAAGGATGTTATGTTATTCAATTTTGATTAAATGTAGCCCAACAGGTATTTCATCTACTCGCACGTAGGTACATTTTTACTTTAACAAGGGCGTCACAACAAAATTGAACCTGCAAAGAGAGGCGCAGTGTAAAAAACGTTTAAAAAAAAAAAATTAAGCCGACTTCAATGTAAAAAAAAACACTGAAAAGTACAAACAACTAACTTTAATTTCGGAAATCGGTGTTTATAATAGATAGTTTTGTCTCTTAATTATTTAACCTCCCCATCATTCGAGTCAAGTTAGCGCGGTATCAATTTTACCTTACGTTGTGTAATAAATACAACTTATTGCGAATGGAAACCATTTTCAGTATAAATCCACGCGTTTCATTTCTGTGTTTACCTCCTAAAGCTTGTAATTTTAACAACATCATAATCTTCCTGATCTTATCACGTAATATTCGGCTTTGATTTTAGCAGACAAAAAGACGATAAAAGCAAATGCAATATTAACAGACTGCACTGAAATACCTTGGCGGCCCATGCAAACAGAGGTTATGGAATTATTCTATACGGTAAAACCGTGGCTCTAGAACGAAAAGGGCAAATAAAAGAACAGGGATAGGTTTTAGTCAGATGTCATGTCATGTGTCATGACTCTCGGTTTACCCGGAGCGGGAGATATGATGATTTCATAGATACTGCAGATGGTCTGTGACAATAGGGAATATGCATGACATTAATATTCTTCTCATTATTGAAGTGAAAACTTCTTTAGCGGCGTTGAGCACTTTTTCTGTAATGGGTATAAAATCTTAAACTCGCGTCAGGACACGTGACCCTGATCGAAAAAGCGTAAGACGGTGACGTCATCGATATCTAAGTACTAGATAGGGCGTGCTGAACACTCACTTCAAACGAATCCTTTGCACTGAATTCTAGGCAAATTGACATTGATGACGTGCAATTTTGACGTTCATACAGTTGAGAGCGGAGCTTATAAATTCAAAAGAAAGTGAATTTGGGACGTAAATAATAATTCAGTAGTCATGAAAATAAAATAATTGATTATTCAAGCAATTTAATTGCTTCAAATTTCGTAATAGTATGTTAGAAATTATATTATTTTATTTAAAAGATTTTCCATTTTACAATCACAGACTAAAACATGCAGATGTTCCATCCCACAAAAACCGGGTTTTTTACCTACAACTGATTTAGTGAACACGAATTTGCATGATGTTTTATTCCGTTTTTTGAAGTGAAAACTTCTTTAGCGGCGTTGAGCACTTTTTCTGTAATGGGTATAAAATCTTAAACTCGCGTCAGGACACGTGACCCTGATCGAAAAAGCGTAAGACGGTGACGTCATCGATATCTAAGTACTAGATAGGGCGTGCTGAACACTCACTTCAAACGAATCCTTTGCACTGAATTCTAGGCAAATTGACATTGATGACGTGCAATTTTGACGTTCATACAGTTGAGAGCGGAGCTTATAAATTCAAAACAAAGTGAATTTGGGACGTAAATAATAATTCAGTAGTCATGAAAATAAAATAATTGATTATTCAAGCAATTTAATTGCTTCAAATTTCGTAATAGTATGTTAGAAATTATATTATTTTATTTAAAAGATTTTCCATTTTACAATCATAGACTAAAACATGCAGATGTTCCATCCCACAAAAACCGGGTTTTTTACCTACAACTGATTTAGTGAACACGAATTTGCATGATGTTTTATTCCGTTTTTTTTTTTTTAAATATTCTGTTTAATATTTTTTTCTTTTTTGTATAAATAATAGGTACCAATGAATTCCGTCAAATTCAATAAATATGAATACGTCTGTTTTGCGATACTGTAAAAACTCAGGTTCAGTTGAATTTGTAGTCATATGTGTAATATAAGTGATACATCACTAAGTGATCATTACTGTTATTGAGATTTCGTCCTTCATAAACTATAATTATAATTATTTCAAGTTTGTTCACTCTGGTCAGCCGAAAAGAGAAAAATTGATAAAATATCTTAAGAGGATAGACGTGACAACTCGTGGCTTTCTACAAAATATCCTTTTATCTGCTCTTCACACTTTTAAACTGATGATACTAAAGCTGGAAAACGTTTTCTAATGAGTCGGTTATTCCTTGCAGTAATGCTATTCCTTCAGAATGTGCCTTTAAAACATTTATAGCTTTCCCCTACATCATTAAACCAAGTGCAAATTTCTGACTCCGAATCAATTTTTGATTCGCCCCGAAAAATAAATTTGAAAATAGATTTTAAAAAAGTTTTAGTTTTTTATGTAATTTATTTCATCCCCATTGCTCTCAAAAAGGTGAAGGAAAACATCATAAGAAAACCAGCATATTTCAAAGACATGCGACATTCACCAACCCACACTTTACCTTCACTTTTCTTGGACTGACCGACATTTGACTATTCAAAAGTGCCTGTAAATGGTCTATTTGAAATAAATGCTTTGATTTTAATTTTGATTTTGCACTGGGCCAGCGTGGTGGTTTACGGCCCATTCCCTCTCCTAGAGAGAAGGCTTGAGTCCCAGCAGTGGGAACATTAAAAAGCTGATTACGCTATAGTAATAGTTGTTGTTTGTTTTGTTACTAAATATTAGCAGCGCAGTCCTGACCATCATTTTCTGGTGGTTCAATGGTTTCATTATTTTACACGATTTTGAATTCACAAATTATTAGACGTATTTTTCTGAATTTACACTAACGTGGACTATTGGTAAAATTTTTAAATAGAGTTTTATTGTAATGTGAAGTATTGTAGGCAAAAACTATGTCACTTCTGCGGTATAAAAATCTATATGGATAACATGTCATTACACTATGTTGAACTAAACGCGTAAGTACTTCGAAATTCACGGCGCTTAAGACGTTTTGGTCGTGAAAAAATTATCCTCTAAAAGCTATCTGCGCTTTATATTTTAATAGTTCTGTTAGACGACATAATGCCAATGTAGCGCTGCAGCAGATTTTCGTTTTAACTTTTCAATATTTTGACAAATCTTTTCTATGAAAGGACCTGTCTATCACTAGAATATAAGTCAATGGGCGACGTTGATTTTTCGGAGAGATAAACTTTTTAATGTAAGATAATTGTAATAGTTTTAAAGTGTTAAATTTTTAATGTAATATAAATTGTCATGTTTGTGTACGATAGCGCAATAAATGAATATTGTATTCTACCACATAAATGATAGTACTTTTATACTGATAAAGCAATTGGTGCAAAATTGTTTCCTAACCATTCCAAAATATCAAACATGCTCAACGTTAATAATCAAGTTTTCACTTCTGCCGGCACTCCCGGAGTGCAACCCGTCTTTTTTTTTTTATTATTTGCCACAGGCTTTACCTAATCATGAAATGCTGGATATAGATCCAAAACAGAAGTGGCCAGATCTCCAGAAAAGATACAGTAATGGAAAACTAACAGAAATCACATTCAAATAAATAAGTCAAGAGAATTGGCAGAAAATGATAATGCAACAAATAATTTAACAACGTATCAACCAGAGAACAAAATACAACACAACAGTACAGCAAAATTCAATAAAAACGATTGCAATAATAAACGCCTACTTACAAAAAATAAATGCCTACGATGTGGAAGTACTAAGAAACGTGATATTACTAACTGCGCTGCTGCTAACCATACCTGTAAAGCTTGCCGATCGGAAAGACATTACGAAAGCTGCTGCTTAAAGTCAGGCAGAGCATACATACCAATCAAACAACATACAAGAAAATACAGAGTACATCAAAGAGTAAAAGTTGCAATAAACAGAGCATCCGAGGACAGCGATAAGGACGCGAATTTATACAAAATTAACACTACCAACATGAGGTGCAAAAAAAATGATGAAACGAAACGGCCTAAAGTGCACTACGAGTTGGGATCCAAGCTCAATCTATTAAATTATTAGTAACCAGTCATTCTGGAATCAAATTGGATCACCAGAATCACCACAAGGACCAAAACTGCGAGCTTACGGCGAACAAAAATTTATTTGAAAGACGCAGATACTTGCAATTTAAAATAGCACCAGAGTCAACAAATTGTCTAATAATATCGACACACAAGGGATATTTCAAATATAATAGACTGCCATTTGGTATAACAATAGCACCATCAATTTTTCAAAGTTACCTTAAAAAACTATTGGAAAACGTAGCAATATACTTTGATGACATTGCAGTCACTGGAAAAAATGTCATTAATCATCTCGAAACGTTAGCGCTAGTCTTTTTTTTTATCTTTTTTGTTCATGCGGTATACAATAAAGAATATAATCATAATAATAAAAGAAGTAGGACTCGAGGTGAACCTAAAGAAGTGTACCTTTCTTCAAAGCGAAATTGAATGCTTAGGTCACACTATTAACCAAGATGGTATTAAGCCAACTCAGTCAAAAATATAGGCTATATTAAAAGCATCAGCACCCGAAAACGTAAACGTTTACGAAAGGTTCATACCTCACTTACATAGTTTATGTGCAGGGTGGGTGACATAATGTACATTAACAGGAGCAACGTTAACAAAAGTCATACAATTACTAAATACCAATTGGAGTTCTCACAATTACGGTGACAATTCTATATTACTAAAATTCTATTATGGCAAGGTAGAATCATCATACCGTTTTCATTGAGAAGACAAACATTGAAATACCTGCAGTAGCTGTTGGGTTTTGGTTGGGAGTAAAATAAAAAGAGAGGAAGATCGATTTGATGAGACCGTCTGTACGAAATGCGCGGGCGCGTATTTTTCGCGCGTCATGTGTACGGGAGGTTCGATTAGACACTGGTCACTGATCAGGGTGGTTTTTCATTCTTTCGCAAAAGCAATGGCCACCGCAGCGGTGAGTGGGGTGAAGGCGTTGCGCATCAACCAATCAGATCGCTAGCTCGCAGCTCGTTCTACCGTTCGTTGATTTATTGTTTTTAAATTACAACTATTGAGACAAGGGCATATAAATACAGGTATTTATTTAGACCGACGCGTGACGGGCGGGCCATGACACCATCGTCAACATGCACAGATGACATCCAGACATATCTGCTATGAAAGCATTAGTACGGTTTTACGTTTGGTGGTCCTATATAGACTTTGCAGGGCCATTTCAGGGTAAATATTGGTTAGTTCTTTGTGATGCGTTATCGAAATGGATAGAAGTCAGACCCGACGTACTGAACGAAATTTCACGACGTTCGGATTACCCGAAATAATAGTATCAGACAATGGTCCTCAATTTACATCAGATAAATTCAAAGCGTATTGCAAAGAGCGAGGAATAACACACATAACATCATCTCCGTATTATCCACGTTCCAACGGTCTAGCTGAACGCTTATGGCGCACTTTCAAAACTCGCATGTGTAGTGGAAATCAAAACATCAGCACAACTGAACGTCTAAGGGATTTCATGTTCACCTACAGAAATACATATCATAATACTACCCTTAAGTTCCCAGCTTATTTGATGTTCGGGAGACAGATCAATTGCATATTGGACAATGTGCGCCCCGCACGAAGAGAATGTTACGACGTTAAAGAAGTGAGACCAGAATTTAACGCCTAACTACTTCTCCGGTATTAAGGTTTACATTCGAACTAAAGAGCAGAAAAGATGGGAGCCAGCAGAAATTGAAAAACGAACGCAAAGGTTTCGTACGTAATCAAAACACCTTATATTGAAACGCAGACATGGCGATCATATCAGACAAAGAGATAAAACGACAATTGAGTCACCAATAGTATCAGAAAATTTAAATTCAACCGTTTTCGCAACGCCGACTGCATCATCATCATCTATAACTACATAACCAGTTAAACCACCTGAGAATCATACAGCTGACATAGCACCAACAATACTGCGAAGGATCAGGAAAATTCGACCTCCAAGATGCCTCATTGAAGACCTAGAGCGAGGAGGAATGTTCTAACCGGACTCTTTCATTATCTCCACATAAATAGTTTTTAATGTGACTGTTTCTTTGCATCTTTCATAAAAAACGTCTCAGTTACGAATATACTTTTGAACTGAAAATGATTGTATATTTATAATATACAATAATATAATAAACAATATCCCCTATTCTGACTGACTATCATAAGATATGTGTATAAATGTGACCGTGCATTTGCGCGGGCTTCATGTATATTATCAATGAAGTCTTTACTCGCTGTTTGCAGTAATCTCTACGCTGTAATAACCCTTTTTCATCATCAAGTAATTCCTCTGGGTAGAACGAGACGTCGGGGCAGACTTTGATTGACTAAAACCCATCAATGTTCCTTCAATTGCCCTTTCATTCTGTAGCGACGGTAACTTTTTCGCACAATCCCACAACCCAACGAAGTTTTCAATACCCTTAAATAGACTATTTTCATAATGAATGTTTATTCGATAGTGGTCACTTCCATAGGCTTTATGTTCAGTCTCTTGGCAAGCGCGGCAGAAGACTCGATCTGCTGTTTGACGTACGTAACATATCCTCTAGCGTCCGTCTCCGCGGCTGACTTCTTCTCTTTATCTCCTGGAGCTAATACTGGCAGTTCGGGGTTGGTCTGAAAAGAGATGGTATACAGTATCTGGTGCTGACGCGGGTTATCCGCAATTACGGTAACTGCACGGAATATTGGCTTCATGCTTATGCACAGCTATACAAAAAAAAAAAACCGATCAAATCCGTACAAACTTACCTATGAAAACAGTTCAATTCCTGAATTGAGTTACGAAGATTTTTTCTAATTGCAAAAAAGGTTTTATTTCTTGTGACGTAACTAATAATTTACTGTTTTAAGATTTTTTCTTATACTTGTGCTATGAGACCTTGCTTCACGCCAAATTTCAGGATTCTAGGTTCACGAGAGAGTATCAAAATATACGTTTTTTGCCACATAAACGACTATCTTTTTTTTCGTTAACTCAGTAGTTTGATATTTTTCACAACTTCAAGACCCGAATATATATATATTTGGTTTTAATTTCAACTCGATATCTCCACGCGTTCCTAGATAAAAAGTCTTGACAGACAGACCGACATACGGGCAACAAAGTGATTCTACAAGGGTTCCGTTTTTTCCTTTTGAGGTACGGAACCCTAAAAACCCGAACCAGGACTAACTACTCTAGTCACGAATACAGAATAAAGTAACTCACTGCCTCCATCTGTCGCCAATGTTTGACACAATCAGCCAGGCGATCTCCGAAGCAAGGCGCGAAGCACTCGGGGTTGACCGCGACGAAGCAGTGGCCCAAGTTGGCTGGCCTTTTAGCGCCACTGTGTGACCATGACCGCACGTGGTGGCCGTAGTTGGCTCCTGTACAGGAATTAAGAGAGAGTTATAAAGATTCAAGCATTCAATCTATGACTATGGGCTAAAACCCTGTTGTATGTGTCGAAGCTGTTTCGTATAACACGCCGTATTACAATTTGGCTGAAATATAATTCGCCGCCGTATTTTTAACACGTGGTTGCAGTACATGTAACATTCTACGACCAGTGGAATAATCAGTAACACCAAGGCACTGCTGGCCTTCCTTGAGGAGTTGGGCTGGATTGAATGACACAATTGTCTCCCATGTGTTTTAGTCAGTAAAAGTCTGACACTCCATTTCCCCCGCCCCAGAGCAGGAGATGTTATTTGATGATTTCTCGCAAAAAATAGGTACTCATATAGCAGGTATCATCTGTCAGAACAGCTAATGTCAGTGTAAACCTAACATAGAGAATGACTACGATCACTACTTCACCTGCCAATATTCCACAGAACAACTCCACCATGGCCGCTAGTCCAAACCCTTTGTACCCTGATGTCAGCTCTCCACCACCGAGAGGCATCAGACATCTGGTTTTCAATGCCTGAAAATAATTATACAATAAATGGCTGATAGCCGTTTCTGTACATATGTATATTTCGACGAAGCAAAGCAGTATTGGAAGATACTAGTTTTCGCTTCTACTCATGGAAAAGTAGGCTAAAGTATTGTCAAGAGTAGGATTACACTAGCTATTACGTTGCTACTACTAGCTACGTTGCGACCTGCCCCCCTAGCCAAGTTACAACCGTTTCGCTTGCGTCGAATGCTTCGAGTTGACTTTGCCGCCAATTCTTTTGCTCTGACCACGTGACTGAGCGTTAAGACGACGTCATTCCCGCATATTTGAAGGTACGAAACGAACGAACGAGTATAACCATTAAACCATACGTTGTTGAAATCTGTACGATCCGGACTAAGGGTTTTGCCTCATCGTTTTTACCGTATACAAACGTCGAAGGCCTGTATGCCTGGAACAATCTAATAATTTGAGTATCTTCAAGGCAAGAGTGAACAGGCTCATAAACTAGTGCCCCTCATCATCAGAAATGGGATCACTGTCAAGCACTAGATTTTTTGTTTATTGTATTTTTTTTTTATCAATATCGACGACGTCGACCAATCAATCAATAAATCAATCCAATTAATCAATAATAATTGGATTGATTTATTGATTGATTGGTCGTCACAATTAATATATATTTATTATTTGTGTAATTAAAGTGAATTAAAACACTAGACAAGGCTAAAGTGAATAGGTTAATAAACTAGTGCACCTCACCAGTAACGATTGCATCAACAGTTTACCGTCAGGTGGGATCGTAGTTTTTATTATTTAAAAATCCAATTACATTACATAGGTAACATAGAATTATAAAAAAAAAACGTAAAACGTAATTTTGAATTAATTAATTAATTATGAGATCTCGTATTTGCGGTTCTAAATAAGCTGGTAGAGTACACTAATATATAACTATTATCTAATGTACACTACACGGATATATAGGTAAAGTTTGTATTTTTTGTTAGTAGGAGATAATCTGGTATACTTGGTCCAATTGCTAAATTTTAATGCTATATTTTATGTACCTACGCGAGCAAAGCTTTGGGCAAAAACTAGAATAAAATAATAACCGTACCAGTTCAGTATCTATTGTTTCGTTTCCATCAGGTCCCTGCGCCCAGCCGGACGACAATGGCTCCCCTTTTCGGCGCTGCATTTCAATCTGTAAAATGATTTAAATATGAATTATAAATAGTGAGCCTGCACCTCATACAGGGAGACCAGCCCCCCCAGCCAAGATACTACCGTCTGTTTTCTATTTTGTTATGTCTAATGTTCTGACGTCATCTCAACACTCACTCACGTGGTGAGAACAAAGGAATCGGAGACGTGGCCAACTCGAGGCGTTTGATACAAGAGAATCGAAACGAAATGGATGTAACTTGGCTAAGGGGGCAGATAATCTTGTGACTGTACAGAGTACGGAATTGCCG
This sequence comes from Mythimna albipuncta, assembly GCA_929112965.1. Lineage (NCBI taxonomy): Eukaryota > Metazoa > Arthropoda > Insecta > Lepidoptera > Noctuidae > Mythimna > Mythimna albipuncta. The sequence goes on along the minus strand of OV815974.1, from coordinate 6,357,397 downwards.
GGAAAATATGTGTAAAAAATGTGATGATAGGAAATCCTATCAGCGTCTTTAGCAAGAATTTGGTCAGAAGGTAAAATTGCCGTCACGGATCTTGAGCGCTGGCTTCAAGTTGCGCAGATGTCAAATAATCGGTCTCTTTAGTGGTGCGAAGTGAGACTAGGGGGCGGGCAGTGTCAGTGATTGGCTCGCCGCGCCATCGCGTCATAGACGTCCCACATGATTCGTTTCCTGCGTTGCTGCATGTATCTAATAACGAAGACGATTGGCTCGCCAATGTATGGAATGCGCAAAGCGATCCCCACTCTGACACCGAGCGCTCAAGATCCGTTTCGGCAATTGTAATAAAACAGTAAAACAGTAACATTCACTTTTTTCTTCTTTTATCTACTATATACAAATATATAATACTATAATTACAAAGAAAATTTGTATTTTTGTGTGTATGTTAGTAATTAATAAACTCAACAACTACTGTGCCGATTTCAAAAATTCTTTCACTACTGGAAAGTTACATTCACCCTGAGTAACATATTTAATGCCCGTGTGAAGCCAGGACGGGCCGCTAGTATTATCATAAAAGTTTTTGTTCTTTTTTAACCAACTTCAAAAACATGAGGAGGTTCTCAAATTCTGTTGTATTTTTTGAATTAATAATACGTATTTGTTGAGTGTTCCACTACAATGCTGGTCTTTTACCCTTCCGACGGAGACGGCAGTGGTAGACATGTCGAGATAGAAGGATTCATTATCTGAAGCTGGAGCCACACATGCTATGGGATTAGTTCCCAATGCCGCCTGGAAACAGAGAAATGAATGTAAGTATATTAGGTTCTCTACTGCGATATGTATCATCATTTCAGCCGATAGACGTCCACTGTTGGACATAGGCCTTCCCCTATGTCATAAGTGTCGCCACAATGAATCCTGTGTGTCTCGCATCCATCGGATTCCCGCAACCTTCACCAGGTCATCGGTCCACCTTGTAGGAGGCCTTCCAGCGCTGCGTCTTCTGGTACGCGGTCGCTACACTAGAATCTTTCGGTCCCAGCGGCCATCCGTCCCGCCAGCAATGTGCCCTGCCCATTGCATCTTATATTTGCAATCTGTGCAATGTCGGCAACCTTAGTTCTCCTGCGAATATCTTCATTTTTGATTCAATCACGCAAGGAAACCCCGAGCATAGCCCTTGCCATTTCCCTTTGGGTGACTTTGAGCCTTCAAGACACCTAAATTATAATGGAAGACCTCTGCAGGCAAACTGTTCTAATCCTTCGATGTACGTGTTATACACAGGCTCTTGAACTAGTGCAATTCACAATCAACGATGTCACTGGATGCCTGAAGTATACCTCCTTCAGGCATCCAGTGTCGTCGAAGACTGCTGCGGCGAAGGAGGTGTGACGATCACATCATGTTCGCGGGGCAAACTGACCAAGTTTGCCCCGCGAGATCGCTCAAGACAAAAAGATTTGGATGGGGAACCGAAGCGCTTTGCCCAGCTGTGGGATACGGTAGAAGATATATATAGTACATAATGATATAAGTGTGTAATGTTAGTGATTACTGTCGCGGTATTTAGACCCGAGCCGTGGCGAGGGTCTTATGAGAGCCGAGAAAGTTACTTAATCATTAATTACTCACGTGTATTATACGACGTTTTTAAATACACTTGTGAAGAAAAGAACTAAAATTAGTAAACCTCTGTGGCGGTAAAAATCTGTTTTCATATGCGCGCCCATTTTTTTTTTATTTACCTATAGTGTAAATAAAAAAAAATGCACTTATTGAAATGAATAAACGGGGGTTGACTGGCGACTCGTGGGGGACGACCTTCGCCCAACCTGATACAGTAAATGTAATATAATTATGGCGGGGGAGAGGTTGAACACTAGTGCGTAATGGTAATCAAAATGTCACAATTTGGTAACAAGGGCCATCATGTACCTAGCTAAGTGCAGTGCAATAAGAGTCACATTCTGAGCAAGTGTATTAAAAAAAATTTTACAGACCAGACCAGACTGCAACAGCACCGTATCGATTGGTCCCTCAAAATTGCATAACACACTGAATTATCTTTGGTTTAGGGTCTTAATATGGTTGGCACGAGTATTCCTTACGTCTATTCGGACTGACCTTTTTACTCCTGGTAGGTGCAAGGAGAGGAGATGTGTTGGTATAAGCCATTCCTATGAGACCTTGGTCTGCAGCCTTTTGCGCCCAGAAGCCTGCCATGCCGTAGTGATTAGAACCTGGAACATTAAGAATATATGGGTGAATTCATCAATTCATTTGTTTTTCATTGCTCATACTCTGAAAGTAGGTCTGAAGTTGCCTGAGGAGCGGGCTGAAAGTGATACTTTTCATCCCTAGGGAGTTTTACTTTACAACTGACAGCTGTCAAATTAATAAAAAAAAAAACTAGTTCTACCTTCACATTTCTATTGAACCATGTTCCAATTTTCCATAAAGTCAGTCAATCACAGCGCGATATAAAATTGAAATAACTTAAAGATAAGTATTAATTAAATAATATTATATTTTAAGTGATTTATTTGTTCAACTATTACTTTAAAATACTTTATTTTTAAAAGATTACAATTAATTTCTATTTTTTTATTAATGAAGTTGAATAGCTGGCCGGCCACAGAATAAAAAAACAAAATGGTGGGAAAGTGGCAATCGGTCATTGGTTTTTTCGAGTTTTGTTTAAATTTCCATACAACAAAGATTTGTATAACACATTATGTTTATCAGATTAAAATAGTGATTTAACGCCTAATTTCTTATGAGAAGAGACTAAAGCAGTAGTGGAAAATCTTTAACCGCCTAAATCAGAACCTAAAATCATAAGTACAACGACTCAGGTTTTACAAATTTTTTATTTGTTTTTACTTTTCTTGTATTCGTAATGAAAAGCACAGTGCTTACCTAGGGGTGAAAGTAACTGATTTAGTCCCTCGATTAGCGACCTCGCTACGCTCGGGACTCCTTCTCGGGACGAAATGAGTTACTTTCACCCCTAGTGTAACAATGTACTATTTACATTACACCAACTGCTTGATATGTCACACAAAAGTCATTCTATTCTATCCCTAGATAGATAATGCAGTTTGGCCGATCCCTATGGAATAATGAGATTTGAATTTGGTTTGAAATAAAAAAATCACAGTATGTGAATTATGTTGGGGCCACACTAACGGCTAACGTGAAAAAGAGTGTTTAAAAGTTAATCTTAACTATTAAGATTAACTCCTTCGTGATGCTCGAGAGTTAATTATATAAATCCCTCACTAATGTTCAGGATTAAAACTTCGTTTCGTTCGGAATTCAACTTGCCGCCCGTGTCTTAAGGGCCAAGCGCCCGAAAAGTGCCATAAAACAGTGATTTTCTGAGGCCTACTCCTCCGTAACGGCTAGGTCAATTGGTTTGAAAAAATATATGTTTATTATAGATTCATGAACAATAATATCAACATTTTATTTTTTCGTACAATTAATACTTTTGTCAAAAAAAAAAATAATTTAGCAATTTCGCAACTTTTCTCTACTCCTTCGAAACGGCTTGGACCTATAGAAACATTTTTACACATAAAAATTGGTGGTAAAATATTCTTCAAAGTGAACATTGCATATGTAAATCAATTAATATCTCGCAGAGAAAATGGATTTAAAGCGCTTTCCGGGCGCTGCTGGCCGCAAATAAATGCATAGATTTGCGTACGGCCGCCTAGGCGAGCGCGAGAGTTGCGTTCACATAATTTGGGCCAGATGGTTCAAGGGACTATACGACACTGCTTTGTCCCCTAGTCACATAATCTACTATTTTATTCTATTACTTCGTGGTATTCTCTCTCTCTCTCCTTGCCGGATGCTGGTATTTACTTGTATCTGATTCTGATGAAAGCCGACGTCTACATAGTAAGGAAAAGGTAAGGCAGATTTTTTTTAGGATTTTGGTTATTACTACTTAAAACCCTTCGCTATCCGTCCGTCTGTCTGTCTGTCCGTTTGTCAGCAGGCTGTATCTCGTAAGCCGTAAGAGGTAGTTTTCGCAAAATGTGTCTTTCTATTGTGTATTTACATTACAAATAAAATTACAGGGGCTTTCCATACAAGAAACGTTATTTTGTCAGCATTTTTCGCTTTTAATATTGCAGTACAGATCTCTTCGTGTGCGACTTCGACTCGGACTTGGCCAGTTTTTTTTTATTTTGCAGACAGTCTGAATCGTTTTGTTTAGTTTTGCTTTCTTAAATCGTGGTTTTTTCTCATTGTTGAAGAAATCATGGATTTTTTTTTATCTGTTATAAACTAATACTTACTTGACCGCGATCCCGCCCGATGGTTCTTGCGGAACGACGAATTCGTTTCTAATATTGTAAAGTTTGGTTTCCAGAGAAGTGCAGACCTAATTAGAGATTGTTAAAATGATTAAAAAAATATCTTCCACGTTACCTTTAACTGCCACCCATCCTACGCCGGCTTTCTGTGCCTTCTTGATGGCTAAGTCCATGCCGAAGTGGCTGGCCGTGGCTCCCAGCACATTGTTGGCGTCCACCCACGCTGTGGCTTCCGTCTCTTTCAGTATCTTCGGCTTGTTGTTAGGTTCACATGCACCGGTTTTGACGTCGTTCACGTACATCTCTGAAAATTATTTCAATTATTTTGAGGATGGAAATTAATACAAGTAATTAGTGAAGATTTTTTTTATTGTTGATAGGCTCACCCTTGATCACAATTTCACCAGATGGACAGCAATGATGAGCGACGATAGAGTGAGCTTACCTAGAAGAAACCTATTCACTCTTGAATTAAAGATCTCCAGGTTGTAGCTAAGCTATTAGGAAATAAATACTCATTCCACTTTCTAGCTGTGCGCACAATGAATGTGTTCCCAAAACGTTTTGTGCGTATAGGTGGAATCTCATTTCCACCATGTACGGGTGGCGTATTGCCGTATCTCAATTCACCTGAAAGATCTCTAAAGTAACTTCGGGCGATGTAACTTTCCACATATAGCAAGTATCTTCAACCACGACATATGAGTACATGGCTATACTTCCACAATTTCTTTCATTTGTTTTCTTTTCTCTGCAGTCGAAGTCGTTTTAGTGTGTAGACCGTGGCCAAGAGGTTAAATTTAATTCAAATAAAAAAAGATATCTGCAGAGATAAGTGGAATCTGATCGGTACCAAATTGGTGTAAGCTCATCGGATTGACCGTATGAAAAAAAAACTGCATTCATTGATTTGAAAATTGCTTGCAGAAGATAAGGACAGAATTATTTATTTGTACAATATTTTAACTCAGTGTCTGCTTCTCCTTACAAGTCTAGTTATCATTTAACAGGAAGAAGTTCCTCTACAGGACAGGCCTGCCCAAGCCTCACCACAATGATCGAGCCTGTGCTTTTCCTATCTAGCAGTGACACAGTCAGGGTCGTTGGAAAAACGTACCGGGTCATAAATCTACCTCGGTAGTTGGTGGACTCTTCGGTACGTGGTCAGCGTTTCAGGGTTTCTTAACCCTCCGACCCTCCACTTCGCAAACGATAAGCCTGATCACTGCACATCAACAAAACATGTCTTTTGCTTTGCATGATCTCTCCTTACTATTCGTAACCTTTCATGATACTCACCTATCCTATTAAGTCCATGGCTAGGATGCCCAAACCTATCAGCCTGGATAAGCAGCTCGGCTTGCTGCTCAGCCACTTTGCTGGCAGTCCCGACAGCCTTCAGGCAGTCCACCATGAACCGCTGAGCTTCAGCCGTTACTACCCTGCCCATAATGAGTTCGGCTGCAACTGAAAAGGAGACACCATATATCTATGTTTATATAAAAGGAGGAGAAACTGACTGACCTATCAAAGCACAGCTGAAGCAACCGGGGTTGTAGAGGAAAAAAACATGGAGAATCCCACACTCCATGCTGTTTTCCTCTACAAGTCGAAGCGCTTTTTGATGGTTTCCCCCCGAAGATAAAATAAAGGTACTTTTACCAATTTGTAACAATGTGTTGCAATATAAATAGGTCTATGGTATCAAAATAAGTCTAAAGTACAAAGTACATTGACCCTCTTACATTTTTGATTCCTTACATTTTTTATCAAAAAGTTCAGCTGTTTGTAAATAAAAAAAAAACCCTACGCTGATTAAAACTAACTAAAATATGCCGTCAAAAACGTGTGTGCCCAAAATGCTGGCGGCATTGCCACGCTGTATGGCAATCCTTATCCTCTGTCCGAGGTAAAAGCCAGCCCTTGGGTCACGCAGAGTGTCGACTAGACTGCAATTATAGTTTTTAGTTGTGTATGTAACAAGTTAAATTGATTTAAATAAAATATTACTGTTGTTTGTTGTTCAGATCATAACAATATTTCTATGGGACTAACTTGGAAGCATAACCTTTCAATCAAAAAATAATTTTCAAAATCGGTCCACAATTGACCGCGATATCGGTAAACATACATTTAAAAAAAAAACATACATTCAGCTGAACATAGAACTTCCTCCTTTTCGAAGTCGGTTAAAAAGGTCAATGTACCTTATAGTAAATATATCTGCTCGTTTACCATATACCTACACTACATATTCATTATATAGCTGAATATCTAAACATTATCTCGGAATAATTTAGAAATCGTCTCTAAAGTCAGAATAGTGAAATCATGGCATGTGGTAGTCATAAACCAATTATGAGAAATAGGTCACCCGGTGTATGATAGTGATGGTAGTGCGCTCATAAGCACATGAGTAGATAAACCGTACAGAGGCGAAGCTTCCTAAGAATGTGTCCTATTGTTTAATGTACAATTCACATTAATACAATAATTTATTGTATTAAGGCGTATAGTTCCTTGAACCATCTGGCCGAAATTATGTGAACGCAACTCTCGCACTCGCCTAGGCGGCAGTACGCAAATCTGTGCATTTATTTGCGGCCAGCAGTGCCCGGAAAGCGCTTTAAACCCATTTTCTCTGCGAGATATTGATTGATTTACATATGCAATGTTCACTTTGAAGAATATTTAACCACCAATTTTTATGTGTAAAAATGTTTCTAAAGGTCCAAGCCGTTTCGAAGGAGTAGGGAAAAGTTGCGAAAAGTTGCGAAATTGTTAAATATTTTTTTTTTGACAAAAGTATTAATTGCACGAAAAAATCAAATGTTGATAATATTGTTCATGAATCTATAATAAACATATATTTTTTTCAAACCATTTGACCAAGCCGTTACGGAGGAGTAGGCCTCAGAAAATCACTATTTTATGGCACTTTTCGGGCGCTTGGCCCTTAATGTGAATTGTTACCTATTTTGATAGTGTTGTAGATAAAAACAAATTAAATAAAACATTTGTTAAATCGTTTTATTATTCAGAAGGTTTAAAATAGGATAAGTAACTAATTCCAATAAGAATTAATAAGAAAGTGGAAATGTAAATTTGTTTGTTAACTATTATTTTGAAAGAGATTTTATCTATGTTATCGATGTATGTTTTATGTAGCTGATTGGTGTTTTTGAGTTTAATATAGTATATTAGGAACAATAGATTTAAGATAGCATAGTTTAAAAAAAAATGTCGAAGTTCATAATATTCACAACCTCGATTACGTAATTGTAAACTGTTGTTTATCTTATCCATCAATAATATTAAAATGACAAAATCAAAATAATAATGTCAGAATAACTAAAATATTGAATGGCAATTTAAAAATAAAAATATAAACCAATATTGTCATTATTTTCTTTCCATGCATTCGTTATGTAACATAAATTCATTAACACTGTAAAAACATTTTTCTTTCAGCCAGTGGATTAACTTGTTTTTAAACATAGGCAACAGTAGTTCTTTTAATGCATTTGGTAATTTATTATACACCTTAATAGCCATTGAAAAATGAATTTCTTTTGTATAAATCAAGTTTGCCTTGCGGCAAGTTAGTTGGTTGTTACTTGGTATACTATGTGTTATTTTAACTATTATATCTATCGACGCAGCACACAGCACACGAGTGGTCGCGACGGCGCGGGCCGGTAAACTGAAGTCATATTATAAGTCATTAGTCAGTTTGGCAGGCGTTGTCCGGCCAGATAGTAATGTTTGCAGGAGAATTTATAGCACTCAAGCCGCATTTACACGTTCGCGCGAGTGGCGAGGTGAATGGCTAGTCGCATGTGTAAACAGTACCCCTAGCCAAGTTGCTAATCTGCAATAGTTAACGCTAGTAGAAAGCTTCAAATGTACAGGAATGACGTCATCTCAACGTGGTCAGAACAAAAGATTCGGGGACGCGGCAAACTCGAAGCGCCTCGAAGACCTCATAGCTACTGACACGGACATATTCTGTTGTTCTCTGAGTGAATTTACAATAAATACCTTATTTGTAATAAGTTATAAACTAATTTAAATATTATGATATTATGTATATATATATATATTAATAATAATATATATATTAATTTATAAGTAGAAAACAAAAAATACTCTATCGTATTAGGTCACCCTGTACCTGTAATGATAGTTGTATGTTGGAAAATAATAATAATAATAAATAAAGATTAAGAAAATGGAGAAGAAGATTAAACGACGCTGCCACAGTCCCTCATCTGTTTCATCTCCACCTAGTTCTCCGATACCAGGTAAAGTGCAACAAATTATTGTACCGATAATCACTGGTGATGAACAAGATGTATTGACGTGAAAAAACTACTCGGGTTGTTTGCGCGATAAACAGACGAGTTTGTTCTTGTTCCATACCTTGATGGAATCCAAAATGGCTTTGCATAGGTATGTTTAACATGGTACACTAAACAGCTTAATTGAAATGGGTTTCGAATTCTTGTACCGATGGACACGGGTTTTGTACGCGATACATTGACGTGATCCTTTGACTCGGGGTGCTCTCAAGATGAACACACGAGGTCCTTTCCCTTGTTTTGGATGAAGTCCAAGAGGCTTTGCTTAGGGTAAACTTTCTTACAATAACAGGGTCAATATTTTATGTTTTATAGTCCGGGAATATAATAAACCACAAGAGGTAGAAGATGATCCTGTTACACCACAATCAGAACCAATAGACATAACCTCACCCGTCACAGCACTTATCGAAACACCGGACCCCGAACCCACACCTGAACAAGTTGCTGAACCAGTCGCTTAACCAGCGATACCTCCAGAAGTGCTCGAAGCATTAGGAGATTTAATGCCAGAAACACCCAAGTATGGACCAGCCTTAAATAATGATCTAGCCCGTATCTGGAACAATATCTTAAAAAATGGATTACAGAAGGAGTTTAAACAAAAGCTGGAGAAAAATGTACCAGAAAACTGTTCTCTGCTCAAAGCACCATTGTTAAATCCAGAGATTATCGCCTCGGTTAGTGATACAATCATAATTCGGGATAAGAAGATTGATCTGAACAAAACCAGTTGGGTTTGGGACTCACCATTTTAGGGGATACCCTATCTATGCTCATTGACAATGACAACATAGATAGGTTAAAAGTAATTTCACAGTTGAGTAACGCTGGAAGAGTTTTAACAGACCTGCATTTCATGCAAACAAAGATTCGAAAAAATCTTATTTTTCTTATGCTAGATAAAAAAATTACTGACATTGTGAAAGACGTAGATAGAGATGAGTACCTTTATGGGAATAATTTAACGGAAAAAATCAAAGTATTAAAGACGTGCCAGGGAACTGGCCAATCTATTAAAAAACCAGCTCTTCCTTTAACACTAACCTGTCAGGGAAACGTGCATGGTCCACCTCGCTACAACCAACAGAGGACGACACCGAGGTCCGGACAAAAGAAACAGTTCTCATATCAAAACAAAGTGAAACAATTCTCACAGCCACAAACAGTGAGAGAGAGAAGACACAAAGCCCACCACAGAAGAAAGCTCGTGCTCGACGCTAGAGGTTAGTCATGCTGGTAGATTAGCCCATTTCCTACCTTATTGGCAAAAGATTTGTGATGATGCCTCAATTTTGAAGCACATCAGTGGTTATTTAATACCTTTTTCATCCATACCTTATCAACAAAAAATTCAACAGTCAACAAAAAAAAACAATTTTACAAGTGACGCTGATATGGATACAGCCATCGATAATTTACTAAAATTAGGTGCAATTTCCCCATGTAAACCATGTGAAAATCAATTTATATCAAAAGTATTTTTGATCCCCAAACCAAATGGCAGCAAAAGATTTATTTTAAACCTAAAACCCCGCAACAAATTTGTTTACACATCTCATTTTAAGACGGAAGACCATAGAAATGCTGTGACCCTAGTGTCCCCAGGAGATTTTATAGCAAAGATTGATTTGAAAGAGTCTTACCTATTAGTAAATGTTAATCCAGATCACAGGAAATACCTACGATTCCAACATGATCTTTTATATGAGTTTAATGCTCTTCCATATGGTTTGTGTTCTGCACCTTATGTGTTCTCAAAGATCATGAAAGTGGTTGCTACTTATTTGAGGTCAAAAGGTTACAAATCAGTACAATATCTTGATGACCTTTTGTGTATTGGTACTGACCATAATAAGTGTTTAAAAAATGTTCAAGAAACAATGTCTTGGTTTTGTTATAAATTTTGACAAAAGCATGATTACACCATCCCAGTCATGTCAATTTTTGAAAACTATGATATTGACATTACCTACAGATAAAAAAATATTTATTAAATAGTCTCTTAATTTTTTTTTGACATCTCAAAAGCTTGTAGTTCACTAGGGGTTTAATGAATTGGGCACGCCACAATCATGGCGGTAAGTCTCCTCTATGAGGCGTGGCTGGAAAGGCCTCACGGCGTCCTTACCTTCCGCATGACGCAGGTCCTCACCGGACATGGTTCGTTCGGGAGTTTCCTGCACCGGATTCATGCGGAAGTGACGCCCGGGTGTCGCCACTGTGCGGAACGCCCGGAGGACACGGTGGAGCACACGGTCGAGGTGCCCTGCTTGGGCGGAGCATCGCCGTGCCCTCGTGGGGGCGATCGGCGGCGGAGACCTCTCGCGCCGGGCTGAGGCCATGGTCCGGAGCGAGGAGGAGTGGCAGACGGTCGCCAACTTCTGCGAAGCAGTAATGCTCGCAAAGGAGGAGGCCGAACGCATCAGGCAACGGCGTTATCGCCGCCGCCATCGCCGGGATTCTGATTCCGATTTCCGGCCAACGTAGACGCGGGCTTGCGGACAGTGAGCAATGGGTAGCTCACTGTCCGGCCATCCGGTAACTGTCTGGACCAAGCCCAAGTCGTAGACGGCGCGCACTGTTCCCGCGCGCCTCAAGGAGTTGTCAGCAACAGCAGGGGCCCAGCCGGGTCGAAGCCTACTGGGGCCAGGGATATCCGAAAGGGCGCTCGAGCCCCGGTATGAAGGCTAGAAGGAACGGGGTGGGTCTTTTAGTCAGTAAGAATCTGACACTATCACCCGCACCGCCCAAGGGCGGGGGATGTCAATGAATGATTTTTTCCCCCCATAAAAAAAGGGGTTTAATGAATAATGACTATCACCTGGTTTCAGAAGAATTAAGAATTCAAAGTTGAGATCTAGGTACTTCCCATGCTAAAGTGGAGTCGTCTATCACAAGTTTTCAACTTCAAATTATAAATTCGTAAACCAGTTGTATAATAAATTAGTGCTATATTTATTATTGTTGTGGACAGATGAGTCCAAATGGTCCGCTATCACGTAGGCAACGTAACATTGACATTCACCTTGAGAGTGTCAAAGTCCAAGATATAGTACAATTCACGAATGATGGCGGCCGTGAAGTTTGCGCAGAAGGCTGCGCAGTAACGTGTTTTAGGAACCAAATGACGTCGTGCGTGTGCGAGAAGAGTGTGGTATGCGCGAAAGTTCGCAAAGGCTAACTTCACGCCCGCTATCATTCGTGAATTGTACTGTACTTGAACTTGATCGTGCAGTACTGGACTATCTTGGTTATGGCGTTTTAGAGACAGAAAAAAAGAATTTTCAAAAATTCGGACTACAGATGTTGCTGGGTGGATCTAGATCGGAGTGCCAAGTGTGAGTTTATTTTACGCTAACGCAAGCCAAGCTCTTCCACCAATCAGAGAGCCAAACGCGGCAAACGTTAAAACAACTCGCACGCAGCGCACAGAACCGATTAGGCATTATTCCTGTATCGAAGGTAGGATCACAAATATGTAAACTCACATACAAAGGACGCCCAGATCTGGAACAACCATCTGCAGGCCATGCAAATATTTGTTCCGTACAGAAATGGACCCCGCAACACTCAGCGCAGTCGTCAATCGTATGACTGCGCTAACCATGCATCAATGTTTGTGAGGGAATCAAATCAATTCCAGGTGCTAAGATGTTCTGGTGACATTTGGCATGGTACTTAATACGTAAAAGGATGAATTTTCAAATAGCGTCGATTTAATATAGTTTACGTCTTACTATCGGTGGGATGTCCACCGCATAAAACGTTTTGGGAACACATTCATTCTGTACCTCTCACAGCTGTACGCAGCTAAAGAGTGGTTCCCTGCCAGAGTCTGTTCAGTTCTGTGTTTTCAGAGACTCTAGTAGGTCGTAGGCTATTTTTTAACATCTTACCTCCATTCCCCATTTTTTTCTTTGATAATTTATCTACCAGAACTAAGTTTGCCGGGTCAGTTAGTTTTCTGATAAATTAAACGTGAACAAACACAGCTGATGGATGGCACAGGTTGCTCAAATAGTATTTACAAATATAATTGGGTTGTTTAACATATTTGTTTGGCAATAATGTAACAGCGGATGAAAGTAGAGACAAATTGGAAAAAAATCTTATTCTTAACGTAAAGAAAACACATGCAATACATCCTGCACGACATTTATCCATTCATATCTGAAATGATTTTTTGTAGTTTTGGATCATACAGTACACAACTCATTGCCGTACACAACAACAAATGGCCCCTTACTATCCAATAATAAGGTGCGACCTTCGGAATGGCCGATAATATACTTAAACTAGTCATGATAAAAATAAAAATCAAATTCAGCTGTTCACCTAAATAATAACACGATGTTTACATAAGTAAATTAACGGGGTGATAACACAGAGATAACCGTCACAAGATATGAATGTGATGTAACAGTTAAAGATATACAAACTAAACTATATGCTTCGGGAATCATCGTCAATATTCGGATATACAAGGTGTAAGGGACAGCCCTCCTCAAACTTTAGGGCCATATTTCACCGGGACACCACTGGTAGCGCAACTGGTTGCGCCACCAGTAAAATGTATAGAGCTCTATAGAGCGTTACTCACCGGGACACCACTGGTAGCGCAACCAATTTGGTGGCGCAACCAGTGCGGACACCAGTCCGGCCGCCAGTCACGCCCCCCACCAAAGAGTATGTAATAAGATGGAAATCTAACCTTTGAAAACCATAATTAACCAACTGTCAAACGTCAGTGACAGTGAACCAAGAATCTTGTACAATACAATCTGGATTGATTACGACAACCTCAAAGATGTAATAAAGAAGTACCATACATGAATCTTTATCCCTTTCTACTAGAATAGAATAGAATAGAATAGCATTTATTCGGCGCAAGCAATACAATATACCACAACATAAAACAATAAATATTAGTAGTAGTGTAGTGTAGTGTAGTAGTAATAGTAGTGTGTATAGACTAGTTCGTACTACGAGACATTCTGTTCTAAAGAAGTTTAAGTTGTTATTACGGACGCTTTGACCGTTTTAGACAAATATCTCGGTTTTTCGGGTACCATTATAATGCACCAAGAATCATAACTATGAGGATGTCACGGCATCAAATAAAAGACAATATACATATTCATCTCTAGGATGGCATAAAAAAATATTATAGTTTTGTATAAAATTTTCATACAGGTAAATACAATTTTACCAACGCACTAATCAAGAAAATTACAAAACACAAGGGTTTGAATAGGTCGCGTAAGCTAAATCCAGCTCACATTTTTAGCTTAAAAATCATAAAATACCACAGCTTATATAGTCTTCTACACCTATAGCTAATTATTTTGAACTTACATAATATATAACTTTATGATTTATGACCAATATAAAACCACTCTAAAAAAATCTTCATACATTTTTCATTGAACCCACCACTTCCAAGCCTCAGTCCGCGCTGAACGCGTCCGCGTTCTGAGAAGCACGGGCCGTTTCGCTCGTTTCCCTCTCCTAGAGAGGAGGCCTGAGTTCCAGCAGTGGGAACATTAAAAAGGCTGATTATGTATGTGCGTATATCTAAAGGGAATTTAGTGTTTTTATCAAGAAGTCTCTGTATTCGTATTTATAGTCTATATACTCATCTACATTCTACTACACAGTCAAAAAGTATCATTTGACGAAGTTGAACTCATCAGTTCATAAGACCAATAATAGCCAATTAAATATACAAAATATATAACCATAAAGTTGGTACAAAACTGTCAGCCCAACCTTATCAGTGTGGAAATAAATAAATAAACTAGTTTTCATCTGTTAACTCAATAAGGTTCAATTGAAAACTAGCATTAAGTAAAAACTATTTCAATTGAATATTTTTTTTTTATAATTTATGTACAATTTAATTAATTTAATAATTTATAAATAATCACTAGGTATATATATACAAACTTAAAATAATAATATGTACTAACGATTAAAAAAGGCATTTGGCTATCCATCCAATCATCCAACAACTAAATTCGAAATTTAACCTATGGTATTTGGATGATGGAACCCTGGGAGGTGAAGTAGATACTGTTTTGAAAGATTTCCAATTCCTGAAATACCAATTTCAATCTATCGGCCTTGATCTAAATCATTCGAAATGCGAAATTTTTGTTCCTGACAGTACTGACAGACAATCGACTCTACAGAAATTTTATTCAATAGCTCCCGAAATCAAAATTATAGATAAAAATACACTGCACCTCCTAGGTTCTCCAATTTTGGAAGACAGTTTTTCTTCATTCATTGACGACAAAATTGAACGTTTTAAAAACATTTCGGAAAGACTTTCTAAAATTAACCTACATTCGGCTTTCACACTCATACGGTATTGTTGTTTTGCACCAAATTTCATGTATTTTCTCCGCTCTTCCCCTTTATGGAAGCAGCCACATCTCTTGGACAAAATTGATCAGACAATTCGGTATACTCTGACTTCCATTTTAAATGTGGCCATGGATGACCGTTGCGCATCCGCAAAATTTCTAGTGTAAGCCTACCGGCATTCCTGTCTTCGGTCCACAGCACTCAACAGTTGACCAAAAGAATTTTGACTCCATCACTGGTTAGCTGTGAGGTGCCGTGCTTGGCCGATGCAGTAAGCGCCTGGAAAATCACTTGCCCGGACAAGGCGTTGCCCGAAAATCCATCTTCCCAGAGACAGTGGGATGAGCCGCTCTGCAGGTTGGTACGGAAAAATCTCATTAATACGTCCACCATTACTGCTGAGTGCGCTCGCCTACTGGCTGTGGGTGAATGGGAGTCGGGCCTTTTGCTACAGGCTTTACCGTCACCTAACATAGGTACTTTGCTAAGTGACACCACCTTCCGGATCGCTACATGCCTGCGTCTAGGTGCTCCTAGTGGAGCTCCACATCGATGTCAGTGTGGCGAAGGAGTCGACAGCCTCGGACACCATGGCCTATCTTGCAGCAGAAGCGCTGGCCGGATAGCACGGCATGCCAGTATTAATGACATCATCCGTCGAGCTCTTGTCACCGCCGGGGTGCCAGCTGTTTTAGAACCTAATGGCTTGGCACGTGACGATGGGAAGAGGCCAGATGGGATGACTATAATGCCTTGGAAATTGGGTAGGCCTTTGGTGTGGGATGCAACATGTGTCGACACCCTTGCGCCATTCCATCTTCTGAGTACGGCGGGCTGTGCTGGGGCGGCTGCTGCAGGTGCAGAAAACCTCAAACGGCGTAAATATAATAACTTCATTGGAAGTTATGTGTTTGAGCCGTTTGGGGTTGAAACTCTAGGGCCATGGGGTCCGAGCGCTCATCGAGTTGTCCGGGATATCAGCAAACAGTTGGTCGACTCTTCGCGTGACCAGAGGGCTGGACTCTTCTTCAGTCAACGAATCAGCATTGCCATCCAGCGTGGCAATGCTGCCAGCGTTCTAGGCACTTTTCCCATTGACATCGATGTGCACGAATTTTTTGATGCCCTGTGAGTTTTTCCCGTTTTTTAGCCTTTTTTAATCGTTTGTACATATTATTATTTTAAGTAAAAACTATATTTATAATTCACAATAGGATCCCTAAATTGATAAATAGTTATCACACACTCGCAATAATTTTGAAAGACCTATCTAACGACATCCCACATTATGGAATAGTCTACAAAACAAAATAAAAAAGAATTTAAAAAAGGGCGTTCTTGTACCGTACTCTTCAGTACATTTTTGAGGTTGACGTAATCAATCCAGATAGTATAAAAGATTCTTGGGCGTGGCGACTCAAGAACACTTTCTATCCCTTTCTACTAGTGTGTCCATAGATTAGTTCGTACTACGAGCCATTGTGTTTTATAGAAGTTCAAGATGTTATTAATACATTATATTTAAGACAACTAATCAAAAACTAATATTTATATTGACAGGTAAGACCTTACCACGATTACAAACTACGAGAGCCTAGAAATTTCGATAAGACAATTCTTCGAGAGTAAGCAAAAGAGAAGTTGATATGTCATCAGCCTACCAAAAAACCACGCCTCACTGAGGTGAATAAGAAGAGACTATTGCACAGGGCCAAACAACATCAAAATATGACTGTTTCAGACTGAAGTCGGTTAAAAATAAGACTTTAAATAGTACAGTACATTGTAAACTACCTGATGATCATAATCTGATGAAATAATATAATTTTTCAGACATGTTTCTCCGATGAATCGACGTTTCAGGTTTTGGTTGACAAAAGCTCTTTTGTCCGTTCAAAAAATGCTCCTTTTCGACGACGCTCTGGCGAATAGCTCCATAAAAACAGGCACAGAACAGAACAGAAGACAGCTAAATTCCCAATTAGTATTATAATGTGGTCTTTAATCTTAAGCACGGGTATACATATCGTGAAAGGGACCGTGAGGCATGATCAGTACAAGCAAGCACAGAAACTGGACTCTCGAAGAATGGTTCCTTATTGACGAAGAGTCCATTTTTATGCCCGAATCTGCATTGTGCTACAAAACCAGGGGTGTTACTGCATACTTGGCTAAAAAACATTAATGTTTTACCCTAGTCAATCAATACACCTATCGAACGCTATTGAAAACATGTAGAAGCTCACCAAGCAGGAGATCGCTTAGCAAGTGATCACCACCAAACTAATAAATTATTTATTATTATTGTTATATAAACACTAGCTGATTAAATTGCACCTCTCAACAACACAAACCTGCAACTGGATGCCAGAATTTGCAAAGAGAGCAAATCATGATGAATGGAATCTATTACAAAATTCTGGTAATAAATCAAGATCAAATTGACTACGTCAAATTGAAACAAAAATTGATAAATTTTTTTCAAAAATGTATAAATAACAACAAGACAACACACTTTTGTCTTTGTTATGAGAGTATGAAATTTCGATAGATTTATCAATAATTTAAACAAAAAAATATATATAGCCTGATAAAGTTTGCTTTTGTATCCAGGAGAATGGTTGATCAATATTTTAGAAAATTCACAGTTTAATTTTTTTTATAAAAAAATTGAAACAAGTTAATTTTTGTAGGTATAATTTTTATCAGCTTTTTATATCATATCAAATTACAAAATAGTAGAAAAGGCTTGAAAGTGAACTCTTTTACATTTTCTTTCATGTTTATAAGAATTTGGTCTCACTAAACACCAAATGTAGTCCTAAATCATATTTTCGTTGTATTGGCTCTGCTAACAGCTTTCGAAGTCCATGATGTGTCGATGAAAACGTTCTCCTTGTTCATATGAATACGCCCCCATGTTATTTGGTATCTAAATAAGTATGTAGCATATGAACCCTTATAGACATTCTGCAGCCCATAGTTTTAAAATCTTCTAACATGTTTTCAACTAGCTATCGGTAACAGTCTGTGAGAGTACAAATTCTTCGTCTTCAATATTTTATTTGAACTCTGAGATAAGCTTGAATGAGACAATTTTGTAGGAGGTTCAGGTGCTGGAAGTCGAAGGCTATGAGAGATAGGAGCCGAAGAATAAGCAAGATCAGGATATTCAATGGGTTTTGCATTTTTCAGCAGGATTAACTACGCAAAAATAACAGTCACCGACGTGGTCTTTTGGCTATCGTCAAATTCTTGGTACTGCGAATTTCATACTCCATTTTTCATCTCGATACCAACCTAAATTAAATAAAGATAACAATAAAAATGGTTTATGTAAAAGAAATATATATTTTTTTTTACTAAACATTTCTTTACTATTAGAAGGCATTCTAAACATCTTTTGCAATTTCTGCTAGCAACATGTGGAGCCCACGGTATATTTAAATTACAAACAGGGCATTTAAAATAAGCTTCGTAGGCTTCACAAAGCTTTCACACGTATTTAAATAAAATGTTATCTCTCTTACTTTGAATAAATGTACCACATATATAACTCAATTCATCAGCTTCATATACACACTTTCTAGATGAAATTTTAACCTCTTAGAGTCTTCTAAAAAATAGTTAATTCTTGTTTATCACTTAAGTAACATCGGTAAATGCTGTGTGAGAGTTACTGCATCTTAATTTTTTCGCGGCATTTTTAAAAACATCATGATGACTATTGAATACTTTTTTCAATATACTAACTCAAGAAAAATTATTTAGTGTCATAATCACCACAAAAGCAAACTTTTTAAGGAATATTGGTATTTTTTCTTTATAATAGAGCATAGTGAATAGAAAAATCACAAAATAAACTTTAGGACAAAGAATTTTTTTTTTTCTGTAGAGTTGTGATAATCATTCACTCAGAAAATCACGGTTTTGTGGCACTTTTCGGGCGCTTGGGCCTTAAGCGATACGCGCGAGTCCAAGCGAGCTGGCAACTTCCGATTTCACCTACTTTTTCTGTCGTCAACTCGCTCAGACTTGAAAATCTGACGTATTTATGTACAGTCAACTAAAAAAAAATTTTATAACATAGGTACCTACCCACTAAAAATGTATTAGAAATTGTATTCGACTTGACTTTAAAATAAAACACTTATCGTTAATGAGAAAGATATTAATCAACATAACAATAATATAATATTGCATATTTACCTATTAATTACCAACAAATCACACCATTATCAGCAATAAGCAACCAAAGTTGACGTACAAATATTAGTTAATGAGACTTAGAAATACACGTAAGTGAGTGAATATGCAGTATCGATACGTCATGTATGTGTCAAAAAAGTCAATAGCGCCCACACGATGAACAAAATCTTTCTTGGGTGCGTTCCATTTCACGATTAACCTGTGACCTTCAGTTGCCCTTTGCATTCTAGGACTACGGGTTTCCTTTTCAGGAATTCGCCGGGGTCCTAGCTTGCGGGCATCGGCCCTTCTGGACTCCTACGGTTTACGAGGAGCACGACAATCACTACGCGCTGTTGACGACTGAGGTCGATTCGGTTACTTACCGGACGGCCGGATAGCGGACTACCCATTGCTCGGCGTCCACAAGCCCGCGTCTACCGTGGTCCGTCGTCGGGGTCGGAATTTCGGCGGCCGATGTTCCTTTGGCCTCTTTCTTCGGTAACATTACTGCATCGCAGAAAGAAGCGACCGCCTGTCATTCCTCCTCGCTCCGGACCATAGTCTGAACTAGGGCCCTGCGTGAAAGGTTGTTGCCAAAAATTGCCTCCACGAGGAAACAGTGGTGCTCTGCCCGAGCGGGGCACAACTCTACCATGTCCTCGGGTACTCCAACGTGTCCTCCGGGTGGTCCACACAATAGTGATACCCGAGCGTTACTTCCGTCTGAATCCGATGCAGGAACCGACCGAACTTGCCTTGGTGAGGTGAGGACCATGCAGGTGCAGGTAACATGAGAAAGTCAAAAGTAACGTAAAATGTTTTTAAAGTAACTTGGGTATCGTGTACCATTGGCCACATCCTACTCGCCTCATTCCTCACCTTTAACATAATATCCCGAAATCTAAGTAGATAACCGGTATAGCCTGCGTGAAAAAATCCGCGGGCAATTGCTAGTTATTTATAGTAATTGTTATTATTTGACTGTATTTTATACGTTTATGCGAGATGACGACAGAAAAAGTAGGTGAAATCGGAAGGTCCCAACTCGCGCGGACTCGCGCGAATTGCTTAAGCGAGTTGACGAACAAGCCATATTAGGTAATCTCTGGAAGTACTGGTCCAATCGCAAAAACTTTTTCACCGATAGAAAGCTGCTTTATTCCTAAGTGACATAGGCTATATTTTATGTGCGCGGGCGAAGCCGCTAGCAAATGCTAGTATATTGTATTTGTCGACCGTGAAGTACCAAAAATCATAATTTACCGCTATGAATTTAAAAAGGGTTTTCCGCCTGTTTCAGGCGATTATCCCACTGCCGCACATTACGCTGCATGGCGCGTGTCAACGCACCAACGCGCGTACTTGCGGAAATGCAGATTTGCATCATCGTGCGGGTTTTTTTACGCACTCACGCGCGTAGGAGCATTTTGTAAATTGACGCAGGCTCTGACTCATTTCATTCAAATCATATGACACTACGAGACTCAGAGTGTCACCCCGCACCCACGCGCGTGTGTGCATGTTTCTCCTCATGTAGGCATGAACGCGCGTGGATGCATTTTCGGTATGTTGGACTGTGCTTATTTTCTATACAAATGGAGATACTTACAAGCAATGTTAATTGGTACACGCATTTACGCGCTACGCTGCGTGGAACGTGGCAATGTGATAATCGCCTTAGTAAAATTCGAATTGATTTTGTTTTTGTTTTCAGGATTCACAGACAGTTTGGAGATATTGGTACTTTGCTGTCGATATAAAAAAATACACCATCAATTAATATCACATGCTGCAGTGTCAAAAATAATAACAATTAATTTAGTAAAATCATGGTTACCCTAGTTCAAATGGGGGTAAGAAAGGGACACACCAACCCTTTCTCGTTGTCTTTTTCAGTACATTTTTCCCCGTTTGCTAGTCAATATGAACTTAATGCCAATGAGAATAAAAAACACTATAGAGTGTGTTTGCTGCGTAGGCAATCTGGATTATCCATAGGATACATAAAATCTTTGCTCTGGTGTCTGTTTGGTGTCTTGTTTGGTGTCTTGCTATATTTCACTGGGACACCATGGTGGCGCAACCAGTGGCGCTACCAGGGTGTCCCGGTGAAATATGGCTCTAAGGGCTTGCTCAGTAGACGAAACTGAACAACCTTCCACCAATTTTTTTTTCAGGAAACGAAAAAAAAATCAGCCTCACCATACAAATTGTCCAATCAAGTTTATCATTTTGTATGGTGAGGCTGATTTTTTTTCGCAGAGCAATCCCTAAAAGTTTGTGGACGGCTGTCCCTTACACCTCTTATAACACATGATGTCCAGCTGATAATGAACCGTTACAAGCATGTACATAACTTAATTGCATGTCTCTTTGCATCACGATGATGCCATAGTTTTTGAATACATAATTCTATGGACTGACACAAAATATGCGCTATAATATAATAACAACTTTTTTAAATAATAAAAATGTTTTATAAACTTCCAAGTGCAAATCCACGACCGGCGATGGCATCCGAATCATTCCATCATCATCTGGGTCGGCTAAAGCTGATGTAAGACATTATTGGTGAGTTCTAGTTAATAAAAATCTGACACTCTTTCTCGCTTCACTCAGAACGGGAGCTTTCTCACCCAAAAAATATAATTATTGTCATCATTTAGAAAGGCTACCCACTAATAGACATAGTCTTCTCCCAAGTGCACAAAATCGACTGGTTCTGTAGATCATCGGATTCCTGCGACTTTCATCAGGACATCGGTCTACCTTGTGAGAAGCCTTCCTATGCTGCGTCTTCAGAGATCTTGAAACTGCTGAGAACCATCGGTTCTGTGAGCTTGTGCCCTGCCCACTGTCACTTAAGTTTGGCCAATCTGCACAAATGAACAATAAATAAATGAACTTTTATGAACAGCTGTTTATTGTGAGATAGTAAAGATAAGTATCGCAGTAGGTATACAATATCACGTGCGCAACGGAACAATGTAAAGGAGGTGAATTTGAAGAGTGTCGGGTCTTTATCTTGGACTAGCTTTTGCCTGCTGCTTCGACCGCCCATATTACTCAGGAATAAAGCAGCTTTCTATCAGTGAAAAAATTTTCACAATCGGACCAGAACTAAAAAAGATTACCTATATAAATATTAGCACAAACAAGAAAACATAAAAACAAAAAAAAACAAACTTTACCTCTTAATAATATTACTATAGATTCTATAGTAATAAATAGATGAATGTGTAATAATTTGCCGAAAATATCTCATTATAATAGAATTACGTAAATCACTGTTCCAATGTTTACAAAGAGAATAATACCGTAATGTAAACTATGATAATATATCTGATAAAACGTGCCAGTAAATATTCGTGTGTTAGTGCTGCGCTCGTCTCATTCTCTCCTGCCAATAATTATACGGATTTTAACTATACTGTTACTGGATTTTAAGAAAAAGGTAACCATTTTTACTTGTACATATGTTTATTAGATATTATTATAATGTTTTTGTCACACCCTCAAGTAATTAGCAAAATTATAAGTCAATCAAAATAATTTGCATAAATGTCATTGATATTGTAATTTCTAGCTAAGTAACTTAAACACATTAACTTCATCAGTGCACAAAATAACCTTTTAAAAATTAAACTTTGAAAGGCGATTTATTAGCCTGAGAAAGTTTTAAATATAAGTGTTAATGTATCTTAGAGTAAGTATGTACATTTTTATTAACTTTTATGTTTAATAAATATGTTTGAAAATGAAATGAAAAACTTGTATGTTTTTGGGAGTAGGCAAAAATGGAACTAATATCATCGTCTTCTTTTTTATTAGGGTTCCGTAGCCAAATGGCAAAAAACGGAACCCTTATAGATTCGTCATGTCGGTCTGTCTGTCTGTCTGTCCGTCCGTCCGTATGTCACAGCCACTTTTTTCCTAAACTATAAGAGCTATACTGTTGAAACTTTGTAAGTAGATGTATTCTGTGAACCGCATTACGATTTTCACACAAATATAGAAAAAAAGCAATAAATTTTGGGGGTACATAGAACTCAAACTCAAATTTTTTTTTTCATGAAACCCATGCGTGTGGGGTATCTATGGATAGGTCTTCAAAAATGATACTGAGGTTTCTAATATCATTTTTTTCTAAACTGAATAGTTTGCGCGAGAGACACTTCCAAAGTGGTAAAATGTGTGTCCCCCCCCTCTAACTTCTAAAATAAGAGAATGATGAAACTAAAAAAAATATATGATGTACATTACTATAAAAACTACCAACGAAAATTGGTTTGAACGAAATCTAGTAAGTAGTTTTTTTTTTTAATGCGTCATAAATCGAAAAAAGTACACTATTATTAAAACATCGATCAAAGTTACAACACATTATTTATACAAGAACTTTTATATTATGTTACTTGCTGCTACGGAACCCTTCATGGGCGAGTCCGACTCGCACTTGGCCGGTTTTAATTCAGTTTTTCATAAAATGTTTACCGGCTTACTCTTCTTACTAAATGTAAGTAATTTTGTACATAAAATCACTTCATCTCCTATGGAGTTAAGCAAAAACTATAGAGATTTTTACCTTACATAATACTCCTTTTGCTTCATTTGCGTTCATTAAAAGACACGTCGTCGGAAGCAGTGGTGGTCGAGTGATAATGGCCCCGCGTGGCCCAGGGAATGCCCTCTTATAAAGAGGAGGCTTGAGTCCCAGCAGTGGGAACATTTTTTTAATGTTTCCACTGCTGGGACTCAAGCCTCTTCTGCTTGCTGTTGATGATGATGATGATGATAGGACACGTCGGTTGCGAGTCATCATCTTCCCACCCTTGTCCTGTGTCATTTGGGATCGGTGCAACATATTTTTTCTTCCATTCTGTCCTGTCACCCGTCATACTATCTAACTCTCTTTTCTCTCAAATCACTCCTCATACAATCCATTCATCGTTGTGGTTGCAAGTAGGTATTTTACGCACTTAGCCCTTCTTAAGATCATCACGTCTGTGTATTCAGCACGCTTAGCCAAGTTGTTATTCTGCAATCGTTAACACTGTCGAAAAGTGATGAAACGTATGGGAATGACGTCATCTCACTTTACGTTGAGTTGACGTCATTCGTGGTCGCGTGGTCAGAACAAACTAACAGACAATTCGTAGCCAAGTTCACATCGTTCACAATCGTTTCTACAATATTTAACGCTACATGCTTTGTTATACAAACCCTACAATGTAGAACGAGCGGCCGACTCAGGCGCGTCAACATGGCTACCAACTTATCGTCTTCCACAATTGCTGTCACCGAGGCGTTACCGATTAGAGAACGGAACTCGATTGTAACTTGGCTAGGGGGGCAGTTCTAGTTTAATAATTAATTAAACCCGAAGCCCAAGAAAACGCCGGCATTCGCTCTCTCATTGTCTTTCTATTGTGTCTCTAATTTCGGTATTCGAATGGTTAGTAGGGTGTTTCTACATTTTTTCGATCGTATGCGCAGCGTAGTCGACGCGTAGCAGCGGCGTAGGCTTGCTACGCTGTTGCTACGTGATGCCTACGCTATGCTACATGAAGTATCCAAAGCGAAGAATCTTGTGGGATCCATACATTTGTTTAAGTAACAAATTACAAATTGGTTCTTCACTCAAGTTTTTATTGTTTGTTTCAAAAAGTAACTTTATCCAAAATCGTAAATAAAAGAAATTTTCAAATTCGTTCCACAATAATCAATTTAGAAACTTTTCAATTCTGGTGGAAGGGCTAACAATCAAATAACAATATGAGGATTCACATACTGAAATGTGACGTCACCGCCATTAGGTTACATGTGCTTAAAGGAGATAGCACGATGTACCCAACACGCATCCACTTCCTCTAACCAAAGTTCTGCTTCATTTAAACCAATTTTGGTGCTGTTTTCAGAAAAAAAGATTTATTGTAGTGTTATTGGTTGTTTAGTAAAAAGTATAGAACATAGGCAAATACAAAATTACCTCTTAAGGCCCTAACTACAGTGCAGTGTAAAAAAACAGTGACTTCCTTAACGGCTTGGTAATAGGTTTGAAAAAAATATATATTTATTATAGATTATTGTGCAATGTTATATAGCATATATGATATTATCGTATTTCGTAATACTTTTACCAAATAAAAAAACAACATGATATTTTTTCGCTTGTTTTCCCTAAGTACTACTCCTTTCAAATGGCTTTCCTTTAAAAATATGTATACACAAAAAAAAAATGCCGGTTAAATGTTCAGCAGAATGTACAGAGCATATGTAAATCAATCAATATTTCCCAAAGAAAATGGGTTTAAAGGCTAGCGGAGTTCTATGAGAGCGGCAGTACGAGCATGTGTGCATTCATGTAACTCTGCAGTGCTATTCTCTAAGAAAACAGCCTTGAGCGCAGCCCTGGCCACAGCGATGAAATCAAAATAGGTACATTGATTTAGGAACAATCCAGATCAGACGCTGCCAGATGTTTCAGGGTCTATGCGACTTCCATACGGTAACTGTCCGGACCAAGCCCAAGTCGTCGACGGCGCGCACTGTTCCCGCGCGCCTCAAGGAGTTGTCAGCAACAGCACGGACCCAGCCGGGTCGAAGCCTACTGGGGCCAGGGTTAACCGAAAGGGCGCTCGAGCCCCGGTATGAAGGCTAGAAGGAACGGGGTGGGTCTTTTACCGCTTCGCCCAAGGGCGGGGGATGTCAATGCATGATATTTCCCACCATAAAAAAGGGTCTATGCGCCTTAAGCGTGTGTTTAGATAAATAACAAAGATCGACCAAAGGATTGATTGATTTCCTCGCTTTCCTAAATTTAGCCACCTTGACAAGGTCAGTGGCTAATAGAAAAGCAATTATTTTTCAATCAATGTAAGTAGATTTTTTCGGACGGCATTTTTCCGGTTGAGTGCAGAAATGTCATACTTTTTCCGTATTCTCTTGAATACATTATATAAAACGGTTGGTTTTCCTGGTGATATTTAGTACCTTAGCGTCTCGCGTTACTTAGCCGCGGTAGGCTGTTATTTGAGCATCGTCTCGTATACGTATAGAGGGTGTAGTAAAAATGAGTTCAAGTAAGTTTTTATTTTTCATTTGTCCATGCTACAGTTGCCATCACGAATCTTGAGCGGTTGCGCAGAAGTCAAATATTCGGTCTCTTTAGTGATGCGAAGTGAGACGCGGGGCGGGGGAGTGTTAGTGATTGGCTCGCCGCGTCATCGCGTCATAGACGTCACTCCTAATTCGTTCCCTGCGTTGCTGCATGTATCTAACAACGAAGGCGATTGGCTCGCCAATGTATGGAATGCGCAAAGCAATCCCTACTCTGACGCCTAGCGGTCAAGATCCATTTTGGCAACTGTACGAATACATAGTTTATTCCAATCTTGTTCTATATAAACCAGTGCATTGATGGCGATCCTACCTAATGTAAGTAGTGATGCTACGTTGATGGTGAGATGTACAAGAAGAGCGCATGTTTGAAACAACCCTTCCTCATAAAACTTAAATCAACTTTGACGATATATTTGCCTTCAAATCGCACGACTGCTGCGCTACACCCGAGCTGCAATCAATAGTAAAGCAGCGTGGCGGCAGCGCTGCAACCGCGCTGCTACTGTTGCTACCAGTGACCTCTCCTGTTTGTAGAGATCAGTGGTTGCTTCGTTATGTCTCAAGGAGGATTTCAATCTTTTTCTCTATGAACAAAGAAAGATAAAACCCAGTAAAAAAACCCAGTTGTGGGTTAACCTCACCTATGTAATCAAATGTCCTATTTCTTGTTGTTTGTTAAAAAAAATTGTGTACAATAAAGAATATAGGATAAATTCAAAGACCCTGTATAAACCACAGAGTATTAACTTGCACTTTCTGACGGCTGCGCCCCACTGGATCACCCATCACTTTCTTTATATGTAAAACTCTATAACCATGTCTCTCGGCGCATTTATTGTCAAACCAGCTTTAACTTCTACTGTGTGCAGATCTCTTTGGAAGCATCTTCACATTTGTGAAGCATTAGGTACATGGTTTATAAAACATTGTTTTTTTTTAAATATTTGCATCGCAGCAGTGGCTTTCGTGAGGATATCCTCACTTGAGAGTGCACGCACTTTAGGAACCTACATTAGGAATCCTAGTTGTAGGATCCTAAGTTGCGTTCATGACAGGCGAGTCAAGCACGAGCGGAACACGAATTAGTGTGGCGTATACTGACTTAAAGTCGCCCGATCTCGACTAGCTGGGGTGTTTGTAGTACCGCTTCTTCTTCCCAGTTAAAACAACAGGAAGTGTTGACAGGCAGGCGTTTTGAAGAACTTTTGGCAATGATGCACTTGTCGAGTCGACACCTCAAAGTCTTGAGCATCGGCGCCAAGTTGCTAGCCTGTCAGTTTTCTACCGGTTGCATTTCGAGGAATGTGCGTCGGAATTCCATAGCTTGATTCCGCCTAGCCCGTTCCATTATCGGATCACCAGGCGTACAGCGTTGCGCCACCGGTACATTGTCGAAATTTGCCCACATTGGCACGAAGCTCTCTACGCAATCGTCTGGTAGCTGTCCCTTGCCAAATCAGTCGATTGTCTGTCGGCCTATACTGCCTCCGTTGGTTAAACCTGATGGAACACTGGCTTATACAGCTAAAGAGAAAGCAGGTGTCTTTGCATCTCTCTTGACCTATAAATCATGTCTTGATATGTCCCACCTACATGCGTAAAACGTTTTGGGAACAAATTCGTTGTGCGTACAGCTAAGGAGTGGAATTCCCTGCCGGAGTTTGTGTTTCCTGATGGCTACAACCCGGGAATATTTAAGTCAAGAGTGAATAAGTTACTTATAGGTAAGCGCGCTCCATCGTTGACCGCATCGTCACTTCCATCAGGTGAAATAGCGCTTGAGCGCAAACTTGTCAAAAACAAAAAAAAAACTGTATGTTGTAAATTTTGTCTTATATAAATGAATGACCTTCGGTCTTATTTGTATGATGAGGTTTGATTTTGGTAGACCACATTACACTGTATGAATTCGTGCCCCTTTTGCGCTTCGTTCGTGCTTAGTCGGCCTTTAATACAGTTTTAAATTTTTTTGACAGAAATGCCCGAGATACAATTAGAGGAGGTGCGGAGGTTCATGGAGGATTGCCTGAAGGCCGTCGGGGCTCCGGAGTCCGAGGCGCAGGCGCATGCTGACTTGCTGATGCATGCTGACACCGTGGGTCATTACAGCCATGGCCTGAACCGACTTGGTGAGTGCGGGAGATAATTTAAAGGGTGCACTGTGATTACAATGACGTCTTATTTTATACATGGATTGCAACATTTTTTAGTTTATGCGAAACCTAAATATAATTAGTTCAGAATCAGTAACTGAATCGAATCCAAAAGTTTTTACACCATGTTATATTCCTTCCCAAAAACATTTAAAAAGTCATAAGTTGGACACCACTGACGTTAAGTACAACACAGGTCACGGCAGGCCCGCAAATTGCTGGGTGCAAGTGCAAAACAACCCTTCAGTCACTAGAATGATCCGGTGACTACGGTATTTTTGCTGACATAAAAAGCTTATAACTTTGTGATTTTTCATGTTACCGTTACAAAATTTTGTACATAGATTCTTTACATAAAATACTAGACAGGCGTTTCGGGTTTCACATCTATAACTAATTAGCTATATAGGTATTTTATACAATTTTCGTTAAGGATCGTAAGTAGGTACTATAAGAAAATACGAGAACATATTTTCAAAGAAATTATAACAAAAAAGCTTTTTTCCTTACAATTTCTTTTGAGGTAACTATCAAAATAAAAGGCTCGAGGATATCATTCCAAAAGGGCTTGTGTTGTTACTTAAATTCGAAATACCTGCCAAAAAGTATAAATGCTAACCAATTGTGTTCCTGAGCTCGCTTCGCTCGCTCTCACATTTTGAAAAGCAAGTCATTTTAATATAAAACGTACAATCATTCTGGAACTCAAAACGTTGTGTTTTAGATTTTTTTTAGGTATCTAGGTGTAAACTGAGTTTATTTTAATTTTATATGAAAGTAATATATTTTAGTTAGAATTAAGTCATTTGGACAAAAAAATATTTTATTTCTTTTAAAAGTATTATTAGAATTTAGAATATAAAAAGGTGACAGTGCCAAAAAACTTAACAGCAATTGACTGGGTCAAATCTATGATTGAACTAAAATAAACAACAACAATTGTTCTGAATTGTTAGTAGTTTTTTTGCGGTCGAGTTTTTTGACACTGAACTTTTTTATTTAAAAATTTATTTGTGTCACAGAGTTTTACATAAATGATATCAAGAACGGAGCGTGCGAACCGGACAGAAAGCCGGAGATCCTGAAGGAGTTAGGAGCCACCGCCTGGGTGGATGGCCACAACGCTCTTGGCGCTACAGTTGGCAACTTCTGCATGAATCTGGCCATCCAGAAAGCCAAGGAGTTTGGCGTGGGATGGGTGGCGGCGAAAAGTGAGTTTGTCTTATTATAATTTACTAGCTATTTATTTCCCGCCACGCCCCCACTATATTCCCTCATAGCCAGCAAGCATTAAACAGGAAGGGGGCCAGAACACTACCTTGTGGCAGTCTATTTTTTTTAGTTAGCCACTTGTTTTAATCGTTAAGGAGGCTCACTGGAAGTCGTCGGTTACTAAGGAGTTCTCTAAGAATTCGAGTAAACTTCGGGTCTTCTGTTAGGTTGGTCACCTTCTACAACAAGCGCCGAATGTTGACGGTATCGTAGGCAGCAGACACGTCCATCACTTTCTTGGTTTCGGACCCATAATGTGTTGCGTTAGGTTAAGGACTTGGCTGCAGCAAGATTTTCCAGGTCAAAATCCAGCTTGCTCCGATATGAGTTTTGAATCGACGAGTTTTGTGAGATGAGCTAACAGTAGTCTTTCAAACAGTTTGTAAGTGTGGTTGAGTAGAGATATTGGGCGAATTTTTTTAGGATCGTCGCCGTCGTGCTGTTTCCCAGGCCGATTCGGGTATTTTTCATCGATAATTTTTGAGTAGCAGTACGAAGTCTAAATTAGCGTCTCCTTAATTACCAACAACCTCAATGTAACTGACGATCAGAGGGTATAGGTGCATATAATGGCAGGTATCTATACCAGTTTCTAATCGGATTGTTTCTCAGGGTCTAACCATTTCGGCATGGCGGGCTACTGGGCGCTGTTGGCAGAGCGCGAAGGTCTCATTGGCATGGCCTTTACCAACACATCGCCTATCATGGTGCCCACCAGATCCACGCAAGTGAGTAGCTACGTGTGCCTATTTGGTCTTTTTTTATACATATTACTATCGAGGAGAAACTTTCAAAAGGCCCCTGGACTTTTGGGAATAAGACCAGAGAACCTGCTCTGACAACGCCGGTTAGGGCACATCGCTGAATTGACAATGAGGGGTCTTCCCTAAGCTTCATTGTGCACGGAATACCCTTAATTTGGATCTCCCTACTCTTGTCTTTATATTATGAGGAGCTCGCACTGACCAGGGCTTCAGCAAGCGCGCTTCGGAATAATTCAATATTAACACAAAAATGATATCAATACTTTAATGTGATTTATTTTTTGTGATATAATCGTCAGTGGTCTCGTTTGTTCTAGAGTGCCTTGGGTACGAACCCCATAGCTATGGCTGCGCCTGCGACCAATGCTGACAAACTGGTGGTCGATATGGCCACAACCAGTGTCGCTATGGGAAAGGTAAATGAATAAACGTAAATTGGAATAAGAAGTCAGCATGGCTTTCGGCATGTTTATGATAGAAAAAATTGGGCTTGGCTATTGGCTACTTTCACGTGTAATTAATGATATATTTGGGGACTGATTGTCCCTCTACATGACGTGCAACTCGAATTGTCAAACCACATGTCCCGCATCGCGCGAATGCTTCGTAAAATGTTGGGGGGCAAGTTGTGGGACATTGAGTAACGTTGCAGCGTCACGTAGATTGGGTTTTGCATGTCATGTTGAGGGTTATTTTGTCCCCTAGTGTATCAGAGGCTTTAATAAACAGTGTGCTCAGTGCGGGTAGTGTTTACGTTAACGCAATCGAAATGTTTACCGCGTTTGGCTCTCTGATTGGTTACGAGCTTAGAGCGGGCCAATCGGAGCGCTGGCCGTCATAAATATGTCGATCGAACAAATTCGCATTGGGAACTCTGAATTATAATAAATGTTTTTTGTTGCTTATCTTTCTAAAGCTCACTAACATGTTTGACTGATTATCATGGTGGAAAATATAGATAACCAAATACTAACATTCATAACACTTTTAATTATAAATTGGGGTTTTGGTTAAAGAAACCGGAAAATTTAAATGAAATATATTGTTTTTCAGATTGAATGCCAGATCCACAAAGAAGAGCCACTACCGCCAGGGTGGGCCTTGGGACCCGACGGGAAACCCACCACTGATGCTAAGGCAGTATGTATTCCTTTTATTTCGTAAAGTAATTTGCCAGATATCCCTATACTTTAGGCAATAAGACTATGGAGTGTGTGATTCTTGCCTCGTTAAAGTCATCCTTGTCTGCTGGTCACCACCAGCAAATAGAAAACGCTCAATGATCTACTTATAAATGACCACCCTGAACCTCTCAGTGCAATGCCTGTTAGAACTTTGGGACATATCCTCCACGTAGTCACTCCGTGTATTTCTATAGAACTTATTCAAATCATTTCCTTTTTTCCCCAGCTATCTTTGGGGTTGGCTTCCTATCGGACCTCCACAAGTTACTGGGCATCACGATACTCAAAAAACCCAATACAGCCTACTAAAATAAGAATAGCAATTACACTGTTTCAGACACTTTGCTGTGATTTGTGTTCATTTTGAGATTGTTTTATATTCATTATCATTTTTTAGATCGTCCCATATCTACAATCCGAGAAGTATCGATCCGAAGTAGTTATAGTAGGTATTACTAGAGAACTAAATCCGGTGTCTGTCCTTCAGGAACTCTCAGGAACACTCCAAATTCGGAATCCAGAATATTTCCGATTCGAATAGAACTTGACATCAATTCGGTCTTTCTATCGAATGCGTAACGCTGTGAGCTATGTAAGGGCTTCCACACAAAACTGCGACGCAGTACGACGCCGCATCGCATGAACCTGCAATACGAATTGCTGCTGCGATGCGATTTCTTGCGGCAAAAATTGGTTCAGGTGATTTTGCAGATTTATACGATTTGACATCGTTATGCAGCCCAAAGTGTTTGTCTTACGCATCCTTGTTATTCATTCATACTACTAAAAAACAGACGCGATAATCTCAGTACTTGGTTACTGATAACAAACCAATTCTGCTTATTTCAGGCATTCCAGGCAGGTAAGCTGATGCCTTTGGGAGGAGAGGAGAAGACAAGTGGGTACAAAGGATACGCCCTCGCTGCCATGGTAGAAATGTTCACCGGTGGATTATCAGGTCAGAATACGAGATACATATGTATTTCAGTCGCTCATCATAAACGTTTACAGCTCGACATCGTCCACTAATCTCCAAGTTAAGTTTCTTCGTCAGTTTTATCCAGGTTTTACCCACGATAGTTACAATGTGGTTACCCATCTTGTCACTGGAGGACTAAAATTTCTGTTTCTGGTCCTTGGACGCTACTATACTAAGTCACCATCACTTCACCATGGCATATTGAGAAGCGCGCTGCAGGTGTGGCCGTGGTCACTGCTGAAGCGACCAGCCTGTAAGCGGAACGCGTCCCAGAGGGTCAAAACCATCTGAATTCTGCGGAGATGCCGCACGGTTTCTCTTGAAGCGGCAAGCCTCCTTGATAGCCTTGGGATTTGGAAGCAACAGTCCTTTTCTTTAAACGTTTGTGAATGCTACAGGGTCAAAATTGACACACCAAATCCGTGGCTGGGAGACGGACAGTGTTCAGGGCCCACCGAACCTGGGCCAATGCTTCGCAGCCATCAACCCTGACTTCTTCGCGCCGGGCTTCAAGGACAGAGCTGCCGAGTGTCTTAACACCTGGAGGAACTTAGAACCAGTAAGTATAAACAATCTCCTGGACTATAAGTTATAGCCTCACGGTCAGGGCAACGGTCTTCCCAAACTCTTTTATATATATCGATCTGATTTATACAGAAAAGGAAGTGTCACGTGATTTTACATTTTGTGTGTCTCTTTGACTT
This sequence comes from Mythimna albipuncta, assembly GCA_929112965.1. Taxonomy (NCBI): domain Eukaryota; kingdom Metazoa; phylum Arthropoda; class Insecta; order Lepidoptera; family Noctuidae; genus Mythimna; species Mythimna albipuncta. Next base: position 6,323,955 of record OV815974.1, on the reverse strand, counting down.
GCCCTCAAATTATAATCAATCCAGCTTGAGCTTAAGGTTTTTTTGAGGTAGGAAATCGTCAAATAAGTCCTCTCGGCTTTAGAAGGCGTATACAATTTTTACTGGCCCATGTTCCTTCAGTTTCGTTTTAGGGGCACGGTAACTCATTCGAACCGTCAATTAAGCTAACATTTCTTATCTGTTAAGTCCACCGTGCGCGGTTGTCTTTAAAAGATTACTTTTAGCGAGAAGAATGCCCTTTGTAACACCCCATTTGCAAGTAGTTTTAAGAGTTCGTGTAGTATGTGGAGCATGGTGTGAACCTTCGCTGACATGGGCGGATACACCGACCAAGTGGGGGTTGTGCCTGCCTTATTGATTTTGGGATGTTGCATGTGTTATATTCGCGCGGAGAATTTTATGCCTTCGCGGCAGGATTTTGAATTTTAGTTCCTATGTGGCGTTATAGATGTCACTACAGTACCTAATTGTTAATTGTATCGGTGAACAGCAACGGCATATTCTATTAGCCTACCATACTTTGCAGGCAGATCCATCATTACCAGTCCTGGCGCCCGGCGACAAGGAGCATAAAATCGGCGAAGTAACCCTGGCAAAGGGGACCGTGAACTACCCTCCGAAGCAGGTTGAAACTATGGACATCCTAGCCAAGAGGATTGGTGTCAAACCTTTACGAACTACTTTGGTCTGCAAGTCCTGAGCCATATATTTTCTGAGGGAACACAGATCCTCGTACCCTTTTTTGTAGTTTTCCGAGTCATCAAACTTATTGTAATGAATTTATAAGTATTATATTTTTTATGATTGTTTCTTATCTGTTTAATTAATTTGTAATAAAATAAAATCTTAAGATTGTATATATATTTATAAATGAAGCAATTAAGTTACCTTACCGTTGTAACTTCAAAATTATTTTAGGATAAAAAAATTACCTATTTTCGTTTTTTTTTTTAATTACGGTACTAGCGTGTTTGTGTGTGCGTAGATAAATAAATCATTGGAAAGATTCATTCACCCTGAGTAACATAGGCTATATATTACCCGTGCAAAGACTGGACGGCCGCTAGTCATTTTTAAAGATTTAGGGGGCCCGTGTTAGAATTAGCTACATTATCCACACTGGCTTAATCTGACACTACCACCAGCCATGGCTTTGATTATTGGGTAAAGTTGTGCGGTGGTCACAACAGCTATAATCTGATCAACCTGCTACTGCGCCAGAAAACATTGAAGCCTCAGATATAGACTAGTATGATTCACGAATGATGGCGGGCGTGAAGTTTGCGCAGAAGGCTGCGCAGTAACGTGTTTTAGGAATCAAATGGCGACGTCCGTGTGCGAGAAGAGTGTAGTATGCGCGAACGTTCGCAAAGGCACGCATTCACGGCCGCCATCATTCGTGAATTGTACTGTACAATAAGGGACAAAATGTCCTCTGACACGCCGCACAACGCACAATCTACGCGACGCTACAACGTTGCCCAGTGTCCCAAAACTTGTCTTTAACATTTTTCAAAGCATTCACGTGACGCTGGACAGGTTGGACAATTTGACATCCTTGCTCGTCATGTTGGGGGACATTTTGTCCCTTAATGTATCTGATGTTTTTTTTCGGTGTGTAAAAATCATCCAAATGACATCCCCGCCCTTGGGCGGAACGGAAGATAGTTTCAGACTCTTACTGACTAAAAAATCCCCCCTGTTCCTTCGTGCCTTCATACCGGGGCTAAGCTAACCCTGGCCCCAGTGGCTTCGGCCCAGCTAGGCCCCTGCTGTTGAAGATGCTTCAAAAACCGTATTAACACTCCTTCAACAGAAACTATACTGGCTACTTGTGCGAGGTGTCATCCTGACGCAAGTCATTACCGAACGATTTGCCAACGATTTGCTTTCTTTTGTACCTGTCTGTCAAATGTGTAAATACAAAAATAATGTAAACAGTACAAATATAAAATTATGTTTATAAAATTATGTACATATGTTAATTTTAAATAACACACTTTAGCCAAACTGAGTCATTTTTTTAAATGAAATACGTTATTTGTTATAACTTAGTCTGATGGTGTTTATAGAATCAATCCACGATTCTGGTTTTGTAAATCTTTGTTGAAAAGTGAGGGCGAATCAAGCATTAATATCTGGGAGGAGCATAAGAGCGAGGCAAGTAAGGAGTCCCTATCCTGTAATTACTATTCTTAATCTTTATTGTACATACACAATTTATACAAACAGTTTAAAAAGTACAGAAGATGTACATTGGCGAGCTTAACCCACAACAGAGTTTCCTAACAGCAAACCACACAAGACAAAATTATGAAATGAAAAACAAAAATGAAATGAATGAATTTCTTCATTTTTATTATATAATTAATTGGCGTAGGGTCAGTGCTTAGGCCCTCACCATTCCACTGAGTGTCGTTGAAAATCCTGAGGCGCTGCGTAAAAGGAGACAAAAAAAAAATTGTAATCGTATGCGCAGGGAGTGGATGATTTCATACTGTTTCTATAGAAATCAAATATTCATCGGTAGCTTGTATCTGACACAAGATGTAGCTATTAGCCGCTCCGAGCAAAGATAATTTTAGCCGCCTCTTACATACACAAAGCCATATTATAGTCATGAGTCTTAAATATTTTCACTGTCCAGCCTGAAGCAGATTGGAAGGTGGCACATAAAATTGTAAATTTGCCAACTTGGATGTGGATGGCAAGGTTGGAAGATAGGAATAAGTCAATTTTGCCGCCTCTCATTTTTTGCCGCTCTGAGCAAATGCTTAGATCGGGCCCTGCACTTGGCCTAATTCAGCACAAAAGTGGTGGGATTCATCTTAGGTCATAATTATTGGTTTATTTATTTAATTGGATCTCCAACAAAGGATACACAGTAACCACATTTAAATTCACAAATAGTACGAGGGGTCCATTAGCGTGTGCTCCTCTTCCTGTAGAAGCATACAGGTTTGTGCATTGCAGACGTTATCCAACACTAGGAATTACTCCTGTGACGTGGGTGCCTTCACAAACATGTAAACTGATGTACTTACACAAGACATCCAGACCCGAAACAGTAATCTGTAGGCTACCTATATACAAAGATTTGTTCCGTGCGGGAATCAAACTCGCTACACGCAGTTTAGAAGTCTATCGCTCCGTCACTGTGCCACCCTACACTGCTAATATGTAGGATTTTTTTTTTATTATTATGTATAGGCTCGCGTTTGATCACTATCTCGCCTGATGAAAAGCGATGATGTGGCCGACGATGGAGCACGCTTGCCTAGAAGCAATCTATTCACTCTTGATTTATATACCCCTAGGTTATAGCTATGAGGAAGCACACACTCCGGGAGGGAATTCCACTCCTTAGCCATACGCACAATGAATGTTTTCCCAAAACGCTTTGTACGTATGGGCGTGTGTGTACCAGTTATCATAGTACTTACCAATTAAGTACATAAAGAAATATTTCAGCTTCCGTGACTATGGGCAAAGTTTTGACGCAAGATGCTCTACGTTTCATGGTAGACTGCTTGAAGGCAGTGGGGGCTGCCGTCAAGCCAGCTCAACAGCAAGCCGAGCTGCTGATCCAGGCTGACAAGATGGGACATCCTAGTCATGGGATGAACAGACTCGGTGAGTAGACAATACAGTGGACTTGTTCGTCAGTTCCACCTGTCAAAGCAATTATGTTTTTAAACTTTTTTATATTGAATTCAGTCACATTTAACATTATTTACTTTTTTGGGCAGAGCATAGCATAATCAGCCTTTTAATGTTCCCACTGCTGGGACTCAGGCCTCCTCTCACTATGAGAGGGAATTGGCCGTAATCCACCACGCGGGCCCTGTGCTTGATTGGAGAATGTCACATATATTCGAATCAGAATATTGAAGATAATTTTCCTCTTCTGAAGAACGATAGGGAATGTCAGAATTTCACAGATTAGAACCCCACCAGTGGTCTTTCAGTTACTCTTTGCATTCCAGGGCTACGGTAATTTTTTCAAATAATCTTGCAGCCGTAGTAGGCATGTTTATGACTTACGCTACGTTTTTAAAGTACATAATAGATTTCTTGCCAAGGACGCCTGGCGTAGATTGGGGTCCCAAGTCTATTGAGCGTTTACCAATAAAAAATAAAAAACAATTCATAATTAAAAGTATCATCACAATTTCAGCCGACAGACATCCACTGTTGGACATAAGCCTCTCCCATATGTCGCCACAATGACCGTTCTTGTGGATCATGTATCCAACGTCAATTAGCGGTTTTATTAATTAAAAGTATCATCACAATTTCAGCCGACAGACATCCACTGTTGGACATAAGCCTCTCCCATATGTCGCCACAATGACCGTTCTTGTGCATCATGTATCCAACATCAATTAGCGGTTTTATTAAGGGCCTGTATACACCACGCTCTTTAAACGTGTCGTTGACGCGCGTTTGTAGCAATACAGACGCGATACGGACGCGAGTTAGACGCAGCCTGTAGAACTCTAATAGGATAAAAGCGCGTCTTCGACACACGTTTCCAAAACGCGCGTCAACGGCGCGTTTTAGAAACGTGGTTTGCACAGCACAGGCCTGTACCCTTAGCCAAGTTTCTAATCTGCAATAGTTAACGCTTGTAGAAAGCTTCAAATGTACGGGAATGACGTCTCAACGCTCAGTCACGTGGTCAGAACAAAAGAATTGGCGGCAAGATCAACTCGAAGCGTTCGGCGCAAGCGAGGGGGCTGTTGTATACTAAAACAGGATCATGTAACATCTAGAATTGTACGTGAACGACATCAAAATCGGAGCGTGTCAGCCTAACAACGAGTGTAAGATACTGAAAGAGACCGAAGCCACGGCGTGGGTGGACGCCTGCAACGTGCTGGGAGCCACCTCCAGCCACTTCTGCATGGACCTGGCCATCAGTAAGGCTGGCAAAGCAGGAGTTGGGTGGGTCGCGTCAAAAGGTAGTTTTCGGTTATTTTATAGTAAAAACGTTTGAACTGACAGAACTGAAGAAACATAATCATGTGCGTTCAAGCGTTTTTATCATATCTATCATAACAGTTAAAATATAGCATGTTTTAAAATTTTGATCTCATTATTTTATAGTAAAATGCCCAGAAAAAATCATAAATAATCTATATATATAAAAGAAAGTCGTGTTAGTTACACCACTTATAACTCAAGAACGGCTGAACCGATTTGGCTGAAAATTGGTGGGGAGGTAGCTTAAAACCAGGAGACGGACATAGGATACTTTTTTTTTTTTTTTTTTTTAGTGTAGAGTAGTGTAGAGTAGGGTAGGGTAGAGTAGGGTAGAGTAGGGTAGGGTAGAGTAGGGTATAGTAGGGTAGAGTAGAGTAGAGTAGGGTAGAGTAGGATAGAGTAGGATAGAGTAGGGTAGAGTAGGGTAGAGTAGGGTAGAGTAGGGTAGAGTAGGGTAGAGTAGGGTAGAGTAGGGTAGACTAGGGTAGAGTAGGGTAGAGTAGGGTAGAGTAGGGTAGAGTAGGGTAGAGTAGGGTAGAGTAAGGTAGAGTAGGGTAGAGTAGGGTAGAGTAGGGTAGAGTAGGGTAGAGTAGGGTAGAGTAGGGTAGAGTAGGGTAGAGTAGGGTAGAGTAGGGTAGAGTAGGGTAGAGTAGGGTAGAGTAGGGTAGAGTAGGGTAGAGTAGGGTAGAGTAGGGTAGAGTAGGGTAGAGTAGGGTAGAGTAGGGTAGAGTAGGGTAGAGTAGGGTAGAGTAGGGTAGAGTAGGGTAGAGTAGGGTAGAGTAGGGTAGAGTAAGGTAGAGTAGGGTAGGGTAGGGTAGGGTAGAGTAGGGTAGAGTAGGGTAGAGTAGGGTAGACTAGGGTAGACTAGGGTAGAGTAGAGTAGAGTAGGGTAGGGTAGAGTAGGGTATAGTAGGCTGAAGTAGGGAAGAGCGGGAGCGAAGCCGCGCGGGCAAAAGCTATAATCTATATATATAAAAGAAAGTCGTGTTAGTTACACCACTTATAACTCAAGAACGGCTGAACCGATTTGGCTGAAAATTGGTGGGGAGGTAGCTTAAAACCAGGAGACGGACATAGGATACTTTTTTTTTTTTTTTTTTTTTTTTAGGGTAGATTAGAGTAGAGTAGGGTAGGGTAGAGTAGGGTAGAGTAGGGTAGAGTAGGGTAGAGTAGGGTAGAGTAGGGTAGGGTAGAGTAGGGTATAGTAGGGTAGAGTAGGGTAGAGTAGAGTAGAGTAGGGTAGGGTACAGAAGGGTAGAGTAGGGTAGGGTAGAGTAGGGTAGAGTAGGGTAGAGTAGGGTAGGGTAGGGTAGAGTAGGGTAGAGTAGGGTAGAGTAGGGTAGAGTAGGGTAGAGTAGGGTAGAGTAGGGTAGAGTAGGGTAGAGTAGGGTAGAGTAGGGTAGAGTAGGGTAGAGTAGGGTAGAGTAGGGTAGAGTAGGGTAGAGTAGGGTAGAGTAGGGTAGAGTAGGGTAGAGTAGGGTAAAGTAGGGTAGAGTAGGGTAGAGTAGGGTAGAGTAGGGTAGAGTAGGGTAGAGTAGGGTAGAGTAGGGTAGAGTAGGGTAGAGTAGGGTAGAGTAGGGTAGAGTAGGGTAGAGTAGGGTAGAGTAGGTAGAGTTGACAGCTTAGATAAAAGGTAACTATTAAGCGGTACGAAGTTTGCGGGGTCAGCTAGTATTTAACTAAAAAAATGCGAATTAATAAATAATTTACAATAAAACATAAAAAAAAATATTTTAAATTAAAAATAAACATTACAATTTATACAAGTACGATGATAGCTGCAATATTTTGAAACTGAGGTGCTGTTATTAACCAGAAACAAAAACTATGTATACATACCTACCTATATTATAGGGTAGTATTTAAACGAGTGACTGTAAATTAAAATTTTAAGTGATAAAAATAATTAATTTAGCTGATAGAATTAATAAGTGGGCGACTGACTGCTAGCGCCGAGAAATCAACAGAACAGCGACTCACAAACATCATAATTTAGTCGCTTAGCTAGGATTTCAATAACCTACTTTCAGTCAGCTCGTTCAATATTTGTCGTTAGTTTAGTTAATTAGTCACTTTTGAAATCGACACAGTAGTTTTTGAGTTTGTGGTTGTATTCATTACAAACATACACACAAAAATACAAATTTTTCCTCTTTATAATATTAAGTAAAGGGATATGGAGGAAAGTGGAAGTTAGCCTACTCTTCCATGATATTATTGACTGATCAACATAAAAATAAAATCATTATTCATTAAATATTTCTAGGAGGAAATCACAACGGCATGATGGGTTTCTGGGCACAAAAGGCGGCAGATAAAGGCATGATCGGCTTAGCTTTCACCAACACATCACCCGTTTGTGCACCTACGAGGAGTAAAAAGGTCAGTTGTGAAGACGAGAGATGTTATGGAACTGCGTAAATGTAACCGGAACTATCAGATATATCTTTAAGTCAAGAGTGCCTAGAAACAAAGGCAAGCGTGTTCTATCGTCGGCCAAATCAGCCCCCCTAACCAAGTTACAACCGTATCGTGTCGAATTCTGTTCTCCAATCGGTAACGCTTCGGTGTCAGCAATTGTAGAAAACGATAAGTGGGTAGCCATGTTGACCCAACTGCGTCGGCCGCTCGTTCTACAATGTAGCGTTTGTTTATCAAAGGATGTAGCGTTAAACGTTGTAGAAATTCATTCTATCATTTTGAACGATGTGAACTTGGCTACGAATTGTCTATTCGTTTGTTCCGACCACGTGACTTTACGTTGAGATGATGTCATTCCGTAAGTTTCATCACTTTTCGACAGCGTTAACGATTGCAGAATAACAACTAGGCTAAGCGTGCAGGTGAGATAGTGGTCAAACGCGAGCCTATCTATAATATATATATATATATATATATTTACAGGGTTATTTGTAAATCACTAACAACATTGCAGGACTGTGTTACTAACATCATAAACAACAACTTTTGTTCTATGACGATTTTTACAAAATATAATTCATTAAAAAAACCTATCTATGCCTGTCTTCAAGATTTCGTTGTTCTACAACTAAATCTTGAAGATAAGCATACATCGGTCATATACAGATCGTCAGAGGGCGAAGACTTGACACTGTTTGCCACGCCCCCAGCCGGGGACTAAAGCTTGCATCATGATAAATCAGTTGTGTGATCTGGAATAGTCTGTTTATTGCTCGACACCCAGCCATAACCCACAAAACAGAGTCTTAGGAATAGAGATGAGCCGTTACCGGCAATGTTGCCGTGAAGTGGGAATATTGGTGGCAATATTGCCCGAAGTATGAATATTGGTGACAATATTGCCCGAAGTATGAATATTGGTGGCAATGTTGCCCGAAGTATGAAAATTGGTGGCTACATTGCCCGAAGTATAAATATTGGTGGCAATATTGCCCGAAGTATGAATATTGGTGGCTATATTGCCCGAAGTATGAATATTGGTGGCAATATTGCCCGAAGTATGAATATTGGAAGCAATATTGCCCGAAGTATGAATATTGGTGGCTATATTGCCCGAAGTATGAATATTGGTGGCTATATTGCCGGCAACGGCACAACTCTACTTAGGAAAGAGCGTCAATGATGATCGACATCTTCCGCAGACATGTTTAACGATGTCTTTGTTTACAGGCAGCGCTGGGCACGAACCCACTATCAGTAGTGGCGCCAGGTGCGAACGATGAGCTGTTCTTCTTAGACATGGCTACTACTGCGGTTGCTTTTGGAAAGGTACCAGTTACCTATTACATTTAAAAAATAGTATAGCATAAGTGTGAAGATAGATCTTCTTCTCACACGTGTGCCACACACGCTGATCTGAGCGCGTCGGCTTCCACTCATTTTGAATGGAAACTAAACTTGCAGAGCTACACTTGATCCACGCCACGCGACGTCGTTCTACGTACAAATCAGTACCACTAGCAAAGTTGATAATCTGCAATCATTATAGCGTTAACTAGAAAACTTCAAATGTACGGGAATGACGCCACTTCAACGCTTAGTCACGTGGTCAGAACTAAAGAATCGGGGGCGTGGCTATCTCGAGGCGTTCGACGCGAGAGAAAGGGTTGTAACTTGGCTAGGGAGGCAGGCGTGCTACACGTGTGCGAACCTCCTCTCCGTGGGAGAGTGCGCTTGGTAGTTGTCACATTCATCGAATTTGTAATTTCAGGATATGGCACTTTCGCCACAATTTATCCCCTCACCGTTTTAAGAGCAGTGTCATTAAATAAATAACACAAAGTGAAACAGTGTCAAAGTTCGAACCCATGATCTTCGTCTTTAGTAATATACATCGCTAAATCGGCGACTGCGCACCGGAAAACGCAGCTTTGGAAGGCCTTCCACAAGATGGATCGACGAGCTGGTGAGAGTTGTGGGAATGCGGTGAATGCGAGACGCACAGGATCGGTCGCTGTGGCGATGCTTGGGGGAGGCCTGTGTCCAACTGTGGACATCTTTCGGCTGAAGTGATGATCGCTAAATTTATTCAAAGTAATCCAGAAAGTCCTACAGGTACTTAATGCTCAAATATTCACTGACTGACCTGTTGGTCTAGTGGTTAGTGATCCTGGCTGCTATGCTGGAGGTCGGTTAGATTCCCACCCAGAATAAATGTTTGTGTGATGAGCATAATCATTTATTATGATTATGCTCATCAAACAAACAAAAACAAATTTGTTCTGTGTCTGGGTGTAATTTATCTATAATATATGTATTTATAATATATGTATATATAGTATGTATTTAGAAATGTATAAGTATGTTTATCCCATAACACAAGCTCTGCTTAGCTTGAGACTAGACGGCGTTGTGTGTATATTATATTATTCCTAAAAATAAGAATTATTTTTATTATTATTGCCAGCCCGTATTTTCCCACTGCTGGGCAGAGGCCTCCCTCCATTTTATCCAACTATCACGATTCCTCGCTTTCTCTTTCCAGTTCTTATGGAACACATCCAGTTCGTCCTGCCATTTCCTTCGTGGTCTACCGTAGCCCCATCTCGCTGTGTCTGGGTAAAAATCCAGTGTTTTACGGGTCCACAGCTCGTAAGGCATGTAGCAGACTTGTCCTGTCCAGTCCCATTTAAGATGGGCAGGTTTTTGAGCCACATTAACAATTTGCGTTTTGGAACGCAATGTTTTTACATGATAAATTATAATAATTATTCCAGATTGAGATACAGCGTAGAAAAGGCGAACCACTGCCTCCAGGCTGGGCGCAAGGACCAGATGGAAAAGAAACATTGGATACCGAACTGGTGGGTTACAATACCTTATTTTTATTTAGTTAGAGAATCATAAAATAACTCCTTGCACTTTTGGTGTAGCGAGAAGTAAGGTTTTAAGTAAGGCTTACCATGATATCCTCGCATTTGATGGCGCAGTGGCCGTCATTTTATAAATGATATAATCTACAAATTGCTATAAATAGTACTTGACTGTGATCCTACCTGATGGTAAGAAGTGATTCAATCGGTAAATGGTGAAGCACGCTAGTTTATATAGCATATTCACCCTTGCCTTGAGGACATAAATAAAAATTGCGGATACTCGCTGTACACCCTTCATTTGGTTTACATCAAACGTCCATTTCTGTCTTTTGTCTAGGCATCCAAAGCGCGCTGTCTGATGCCCCTGGGTGGTGGAGAGCTGACGTCAGGATACAAAGGGTATGGGTTAGGGGCCATGGTGGAACTGTTCTGTGGGATATTATCAGGTGAGCTCTAATCAGGCTAAGGCTGCTGTAATAACAGAGACATCAGAATATCTTTGCCCTGACGTAAACTGCTGTGGCCAATTTGTAAATCTCTGAACTGACTGCGAACCCAGGTTGACTGCTGGGATTCCGATCCTGATTTCCAACCACCGTAGGCGCGGGCTTGCGGACGGCGAGCAATGGATAACTTGCTGTCCGACCGTCCGGTAACTATCCGGACCGAGCCCAAATCGTCAACGGCGCGAACTGTTCCCGTGCGTCTCAAGGAGTTGTTAGCGCCAGCATTGGCCCATCTGGGTCCAAGCCTACTGGGGCCAGGGTTATCCGAAAGGGCGCTCGAGCCCCGGTATGAAGGCTTGAAGGAACGGGATGGGTTTTTTGGTCATAAGATGATTTTTCCCATCGAAAAAAAAAAAAAACCGTCCGGTAACTGTCCGGACCGAGCCCAAATCGTTTCCCGTGCGTCTCAAAGAGTTGTTAGCGTCAGCAGGGGCCCATCTGGGTCGAAGCCTACTGGGGCCTGGGCTAGCTCTAGAGGTAGCTCAGCCCCGGTATGAAAGACAAAAAGGAACGGGGTGGGGTTTTTAGTTAGTAGGAGTCTGACACTTCACCCTGAGCGCCGGTAGCTTGAAACCTGTTCCCGACACCAATGGGACACAATTTTTTTTTTATGAAATTTTAAAAATGTTATTAGTTATGTTACATAATAATAATAATGTGTGCACCTAACGAGAGCGGCTCTGGGCCAAACATGTTAAAACCCTAAAAAACATCTTAATTTTTTAAATTGGGTAGGTTCCAATTACGGTCACCACATCCGCATGTGGTCACTCTCTGGAACAGGTGAGCCAGCTAACCTAGGCCACTGTTTTGCTGCCGTGAACCCTAGCTGCTTCGCCCCGGGCTTTCAAGACCGTGTCACCGACATCATGCAGCATTTTAGATCGCTGGAGCCGGTGAGTGACTGCTTTCCATTTTTTTTTTTATGAGGGACACAAAGAAGACTTAAGAAGGTTTAAGCTTGAACTACTTATATTAGACTGACGCACACGCCGAACCAAGGTTGCCGACATAGCACAAAGAATCGCCAAACTTAAGTGGCAATAGGCAGGGCACATTGCTCGCAGAACGGATGGCCGTTGGGGCCGAAAGGTTCTTGAGTGGCGACCGCGTACCGGAAAACGCAGCGTTGGAAGGCCTCCTACAAGGTGGACTGACGACCTGGTGAAGGTAGCGGGAATCCGATGGATGCGGGACGCACATGATCGTTCGTTGTGGCGCCGCTTGGGGGAGGCCTATGTCCAGCAGTGGACGTCTGTCGGCTGAAATGATGATGATGATGATGATGATGACACGCCTGATTTGTACGGTACAAGTCTATTTTCCATTTCAAATGAATGGAGACTGATGCGCCCAGATCAGCGTGTGTGGCACACATGTGTGCTGTGTAGTTTTGCCTTAATCAATATTAGCGGTAGCGCTAAAGGGAGCGTGCAGGAACTGGTGGCAGCACAGAATCGACTCTCACAATAATATTAGGAAGGCGAAAGTTTGTGATTGTGTTTGTTTGTTACTTCTTCATGCTTAAACGGCTGAGTGGATTAAGATGGTACACTGATAGATCAGGTCCCGGAATAGCACATAGTTATGATAGTTTTATCCCGTGACATATTCTTTCGGGAACATTTCCTTGGAACAATTTTCCGCTATCACACGGACGCGGCCGCGTGCAGTAGCTATTGTCAAATATTTGTAAGGTAAAAGATTCACACAGGGCGATACCCAGGCAACTTAACGTGGGCTTGTGTATAGCGAGCAACAGGTAACTCGCCATCTGAAAAGGACCAAGTGCAGGTCGACGGTGAATTCAAATAAAGGGTGATGGCAGGAACACGGGTAGGTTGTAGTCAGTCAAAATGTGACGCTCCCTCTCGCTCCAATTGGAGTTCTTTGCGTTCCAGGACCCCTGGGTTTTCCTTTCAGAAGTGAACCCTTGGCCCCAGTAGGCTTGACCCTGAGAGACTGCTCTACGGTTTGCTGACATCTCCTTCAGGCGCGCGTGGAACAGTAGCGTCGACGACTTGGGCTCGTTCCGGATGGCGGGTGAAGTCATTAGATGATTTCAAATATTAAAAAAATGGGACTATCGATGAACACGTCTGTACGACCAAAATCAAAATCAAAATCAAAGCATTTATTTCAAATAGACCATTTACAGGCACTTTTGAATAGTCAAATGTCGGTCAGTCCAAGAAAAGTGAAGCTAAATTGCACGTGACTTGCGACGTGATTTATCTTTTCATCAATTTACATTAAAAAGGCATTTTGTGAAAAGCGGACAATCTGGGATGGTATTTTTAGAGTCAATGTACGGGCTGAATGAAACACAAAATATTTATAAGAGCACAAAGTACCACTCAATCCTCAAAACTCACATTTACTGCTGGCTGAGACGTTCTACCTCGAAGACTTGGATCCGCCCTCCAAGTCTTCGAGGCATAATGTCTCAGGAGCGATAACCACGACAAAGGACAAACCGTATGAGCTGGAGTCTCGGAATGTATTGCCACAATTAACAAAACAATTCACATTTTAATGTTGGTGTTTCAATAAAAAATAATTTATTATTTCTAGACGAATCCCTGTCTTCGTGTGATGTGTCCAGGAGACAAAGAGAGGAGAAAGGCACAGGAATCAGAGAAAAGTGGCACAGTGTCGTACCTTGCGAACCAGATTAAAACCTGCGCCGCCCTCGCTAAGAAACTGAACGTGACCCCCTTGCAAGTGTCGGCTGAATGCAACGAGTGACTTGGAAGCTGTCAGACCACACCGATCCGTGTGTTTTGTGTTAGTTTGTGAAAGTCTTCGACATATAAAGTGGACTGAGCATAACTCTCTGAAAATTTACCACTCTTTAGAAAGAGACAAAGCAAGGTAAATGCAGAACTACACTGCGCACACATGGGCCAAGTACGTCGATTTTCATCGGGGCGCATCGGTCTTCATACATTTTATATGGCAACTAGACTTGTAGAGCTACACTAGATCCACGCCACGCGATGCCAGGCGACGTCATTCTGCGTACAAATCAGGCGTGGTCCATAATGTTGTCCTAGCTTCAGTTTGTGAAACTCAATCTTCACTTCATACTCACACGCTTAATACATTCTCCAAGTTAAAAAAATGCAAAAAAAAATCAAAAGCTTTTTATTTCACATTGTTCTGTCGTCATCTCAATGCTCATTCACGTGATCAGAACAAAGGAATCGGAGGCGTGGCCAACTCGAGGCGTTCGACGCAAGACAATCGAATCGAAACGGTTGTAACTTGGGTAGGGCGCAGGCCTTTGGTAACCCACCTTAGGTCGTCATCATCTTCCTGCCCTAGTCCCGTTTTATTTGGGGTCGGCGCAACACGTTTTTTTCTTCCATTCTGTCCTGTCAGTCGTCACGCTATCACTAACTCCCTTTTCTTTCATATCGCTTCTCACACAATCCTCATCTTTTCTTTGGCCTTTCTCTTCCCCTCCATCTATCCACGTGTAAACTCATAACTTTTTTAGTTACATGCGTTTCATCCCTCCTTTTCACATGACCATACCAAGACAAACGATTCCCTTTCAACTTTTCAGTCACTGGCGCCACTTTCAAACTTCCCCTTATATACTCATTTCTCACTTTATCCATTCTCGTCACACCACACATCCATCTTAACATTCTCATCTCCGCTACATGCAATCTTTTTTCATCCGTCTTTTTCACAGCCCAACATTCTGATCCATACAGTATGACAGGCCTTATCACGGACTTGTACATTTTACCCTTCAACTTGAGGGGCATCCGTGGGTAACCTACCTTAGGTATTTGTCTAAATTAAATTTTAATGCAAAAATAAGCAATACAAAATTCTTCAATCGAACAAGAAATTTAAACATCATTTTTTGCTTTAGCTTCTGTAGAAACCAAATTGATATTTCGGCAACCCATAATATTTCAATTATCAGAATCCAAACAAAAAATATAAGTACCTTCTCAGAATAAAAATCAGATTCTCAGTCGTTACTTTGCTAATTATTACTTAGTTTTTATCACTACATTTAATAAAGTAAGTAATAACTGGTTGCGTGGTATGGGTTTTCACCGCCCCGGGCGGACCTGAAAAACTGTATTCTTCGTAATCTTTTTGTCAGATTAAATATTTTGCCCTTGATTTGCACAGCGTCATTATACATAGTTCAGTGCACCGACTTATATTATGGCTCAGTGCCTCCCCGAAGTACTTTTTTTTAAATGGCTTATACTGTCCAACTGCTGGGCAAAGGCCTCCCCCAACTTCGTCCAGGTATACTTTTCTTGAGCTATCTCGTACCAGTCCCCGCGGCAGACATTCAGATCGGCTTAACACCTCTTCATGTTTGTGTGTCGTCCATCTTTAGGTACCCGCCTTGTGGAAACTCGAAGTACTTGCAGTTACAAAATTGAAAATTCGATAAATATGACGAGAGTACGAAATGTAAGTAATGGTTAAAATTTTTACAATACATAATTATTGATGATTAGCTTTTGCCCGCGGCTTCACCCGCGTACATAAAATATAGCATATATCATTTAGGAATAAAGTAGCTTTCTATCGGTGAAATAATTTCAGCAATCAGACCAGTACTTTCAGTAGTAGGGGAGGGAAAGATGCTAAATTTGCAGTTACTAAAGCGCCATGGGGACCTATTGCAACTGTGAAGATTAGGTTCTAAGCCGAAAAAAAGTCTATGACAAATTTTCATTTGAGTGGGGAGAAGAGCGTGTAAGAATTTTCAAAAATGTAAAAAAAAATCGTAACCGCGAATTACTCGGATGCGATTGTTTTTATTTTTGTATTTTGAATGTAATCCTATCAGGTTACGAAAAACCTATAATCTGGCGGTTTTCTTGGGGCTTTGTAGCTAAAACCATCGCCCTATGAAACCATAAGTGTAAAATTTTCAATGTTCCTAACAAAATTATCTCAGCAAACAGTGGTAAAACAATTACTCGTTGCAACAAAATATTAACAGGAACCTTACAATCTAACCCTAAGATTCGCCCATTTGTTTATGCTACTCTCAAATTGTCAGTTTATTGAAATATACACTTTTCTGCACGAGCCTTAATCTGACGCGCTTGAGTTTTTCCGAGGATCAATTTTTTTTTTACTAATTTGACGGGCCCCTCAACGAACTCCGCCATATTAAGAGTTTATATGGTAGGGGTACATTACAATGTGTAAGGTTTCTCCACATATGATTTTCTGACACGCTCGAGTATTTCACAAAATCCTCATCTCGCCGCCATACCATAACCTTTAAAATAGTTTTTGACACATTTTTTATTTCATTCTTTTGAGAAAATTGTCCCAAGGAGGATTCTTTCAAGGAATGTCATTGACATTACTAAAAAATTAAGAATGGAGTTATATAAAACTATGAGAAATCTAAATATCAGTCTAAAGCAGAGAAAAAAGTGATCTTTCTTTATTACTATTAAAGGCGGAGCACTTAGATCAATATATCATCATAATCGATTTATTAATAAAAGGATATCGATTATTTACCTGTATCGTTCTCGATCTAAACAGGATATTAACCCAGTCGGTGGAAATTCCTAATCGAAATATCTAGAAGTGCTGTGGATATTTTGATAAAATTATTTGTAAGTATTGAAAAAAAAACTGGGCAGGTGCAAAGACATTAAATATATACTACCAATAGACAGGACATGCGAACAAAAGTCAAAATCCGAAACTTGTTACTTTGTAGAGTGCGTCTACTGAAAGCGTAACCTGGAGTTTTTTTTTAAAATTAAATTGGCAAAATAGTTTTGCCAAAAAAAAAATCACGTCAAAGTCTATGGTTGCAATTGTCAGTTTTTGGAAATTGATATTTATTTTTCAAGAATAATTGCTTAATTGTGGGAAAAACAATAAACAGTAACGTGCAAAAACTGCTACACACTATGGTTAATAAGTTCAAACAAAAACAAGAAGAGAAACAAGGTGTTTTCAATGAAAACCAATATTGTTTACATACGATTTTTGATTTTTAAGTTAGTATGACGTTATAATCTTGATCCTTGTCGACTAATATTATTAGATATATTAAGAATGTTATGATATTTTTTTTCTTATATTTTTAGATAATCTGACATATTGCGAATTTCATAATGGACAAAAACATCGAACAACGAAGGCTTTTGGTAAATCGACTTAATCAAAAACATATACTAGTGAGTGGTAGAATGCGTTCAAAAGCAGTTGAGATGTAATTAAAGATTTGCCTCACTCTGTCTGGTAGTGCATGAAAGTCTGCAACTGAAGTTAAAATCGCGAAAATCCTAGTTCAAGTTTGAGAGAGATGCTGCTGCAGCAGCTGCTGAACTTTTTGTGTCTCACGAGTCGATCCGTATTGAAACAATCACTGGAGTATAAAACATGTTCCCAAAAGATCTGAATTTTCTCTATGCTAAAACGAATCGATTCCAACCCAACAATCTTGAAGCACATTAATAGTGTTGGCGAGACGTGATGAAGTTGAAACGTGATCACGTTGACTATTTTATTTGACTATCACGGTGTTGTGCACTTAATATTCTTGCCAGAACGCCAAATGGAAAATAAAGAAAATTATTTAAATATTATATAGCGACTTCTGAGAGATCAGATAAAATAAAATAATTTGGAATACTATCTAACATTTTGTGTGTTATTGACATTTACCATACACCCACCAAATAATTAAGTCTACACACATGTTTTGACTAGGATTTAAGTTCTTGTACAATTATTCTAAAATTGACTTAAATACAAAAAATACTCTAGTATCAAAACATTTTTCTCCTACTACTTCAATAATACCACATTCAAAATTTTTGGTTGTAACCTCCTTTTCTCAGGTCACGCTTTCATTAGACGGACTCTAGTAACAAGTCGCTCAGTCTAGTATGACACACCTACACGTCAAGTCATGTTTGTATCCGCTTTAGGCACTAAAAGAAAATAATTTTCTGAGAAAATATGCCGAGTTGCGCATTACGCTATTGCAAATCTTGTAATGGTAAAATTGTTGGACCTAACTTCGGTTTATTTTCGTAAATATTCTTGGTATTTACGCAGTAATTCATTAAAATTATACAATTTCCATGAATAGTTCTAGAACATTTGCTGATTTTATGATAGCGCCATCTATTGCTGAAAAGTTTAACCTTACCTAGCACACATCAGTGGCGTAGCGTGGGTTTTCACCGCTTGGGGTCGACCAGAAATACGACAGAACACCAGTATTAACGACTGCAGGTATCCTGTCGGGGCCACTAGCTTTATTCTTACGTACGTCTTTCTGATGGATACGTCACCGGAATTCAGATGCGAAGATTCCGCAATAAGAGAGGGAATTAGGTTTGCTTTCTCCTTAGCGGTGTGAGCCAGGGACCCGTCGGGTTTCAGCAGTGGTGGAGGTGAGGGACGGCAGTTCGATTCACTCGAGTTTGCCGGGGACCAAAACGCTTTACTACCAATGGGGTTTGTTCCCTATTCGGCCAATGTGGTCAAACTGAGATCTCCACAACACCTTAAGAATCACGTAACTTGCCTTGCGCATACGAGCATTGGCCCAAGGTCAGTATGCGAGTGTTTAATCGCGTCAGCGTGAACACACTCAGTGCCAAATCATGGTTAAGCTTGGTCCGACATTGTTAAGTCAGAGAATGAACTTGGATTAATAAAAAGCAATATACGTGCTACAGCATGCAGGGTAGACTTAACATCGACATCAAAATTTGCTTGGCACCTACGGCTACGTAAAATTGCGCTCGCAATTTCGAATATCTAAGGATTTTTTTTTTTCCAAATAAATGTACTGGCGCTTTCTGCTGCCTCCTTTCGTATGCCCTCTGGGGCCATGGCCCGCTCTCCCCTTCCCAAGCTACGCCACTGGCACACACTGCAGCTTTTAACGTGATCTATTTTACGACCTAAACCGAACTGTTAGATCCTTTTTCGTTCGTACGACTGACATTTTATCATATCATGGTAAAGCCCCTGGCCATCTACCGAGCAATGTTAAATTTATACAAATTTTGACTAATTTAATTCGCGTGATTGCTATTCAAAGCTAGATGGCGTCACTGAGAGATAGGATGACAGTTTTTCTAAGACATTTCTCCTGATAGCCGCTCTATTGTATCTCTTTAAACCTCTTTGGGCAGGTGCGTGTCGGACTCGCACCCTGAGGGTTCCTTACAAGCTTAACTATGTACAGAGTTCAATTCCTGATCGGAGTCTCTAAGTTTTTTCCGTTCCGTTTCCGGCGTAACAATATTTTTTTGTTTTTAGATTTATTCCTAGACTTGTGAGAACTTGCTTTATGCGAAATTTCCGGATACTGGGTCATCGGGAAGTACTCGAGAATTTTGGTTTCCTTGAGTGCCGAAATATAGGTTTTTTTTGCGACATAAACGGTCGTATCTTTTTTCCGTTAACTTACAAGTTAGATTTTTTCACAGCTTTAATGGACTGCAGACCTAAGTATATGGTTTTTGCCCTCGTGAGGGCGATCGGCGGCGGCGATCTCTCGCGCCGGGCCTTAGTACAGGCCTTGGTCCGAAGCGAGGAGGAGTGGCAGGCGGTCAGCGACTTCTGCGAAACAGTAATGCTCGCAAAGGAGGAGGCCGACCGCATCAGGTAACTGCGGCGCTCACAGCGCCCCAGCCGCCGCCGAGATTCCGATCCCGATTTCCGGCCACCGTAGGCGCGGGCTTGCGGACAGCGAGCAGTGGGTAGCTCGCAGACTGACTGTCCGGTAACTGTCCGGACCGAACACAAGTCGTCGGCGCGCACTGTTCCCGCACGCCTCAAGGAGCTGCTAGCAACAGCAGGGGCCCAGCTGGGTTGAAGCCTACTGGGGCCAGGGTTAATTCGAAAGATAGCTCAAGCCTCGGTACGAAGGCAACGAAGGAATAGGAGTGGGTTTTTAGTCAGTAAGAGTCAGACACTATCTCCCACACTATCTCCCGCCCCGCCCAAGAGCGGGGGATGTCACTAGATGATTTTCCCACCGCGAAAAAAAAAAAGTATATGGTTTTAATTTCAACTCGATACGTCTACGCGTTCCCGAGATAGACAGACAGACGGACGGAAAACAAAGTAATCTTATAAGGGTTCCGTTTTTTCCTTTTGAGGTACCTACGGAACCCTAAAAAAGAAAAATGTTTTGTTTAGTGAAAAATTCTTTAATTGAGGTGAGTATTCGGTTGTTTATCATGCAATTTGCGCATAGATAACATAATTGACCGAAGGCGACGTCAACTAGACGAATGTCAACCTAATTTTATCTACTCGCGTCTAGATGCTTAATCCTAATGTTTATCATAAGCGTCTGACAATTAAATTAATAAATATAACTCAAAAATGTCCGTCTGTTAGTGTGAAATGAAATATCTGTCTGTATTCTGTCTGATTTTAAGTTTTCCAACTAATTTCTAAGTTTTCAAATCGGAACTACAGATGGTCTGATCTATCAACAAATTCATCAAAATCTGTTTTTTTTCGAGGGTGGTAAATCATCAAAAAACCTTCTCCTACTGTCTGACTTTAAAACTGACTAAAACTCAGCCTTATTCAAAGATTTTTACTGACTACAACACTGTGAGAGCAGTGGTGGCCGAGTGGTAATGACCCCGACTTACAAATTGTAGGTCGCGATTTCAAACCCAGTCAGGCGCATTATTTTGTGTATATTATTTCATCACCACTGCTCTCAAAACGATGGAGGAAAACTTCGTTAGGAAACCGGCATGTCCTAGAACATCCTATGACATCTACCTACACACACTGGGCCCGCGTGGTGGATTACGGCCCATTCCCTCTCCTAGAGAGGAGGCCTGAGTCCCAACAGTGGAAATATTATAAGGCCGACTATGCTATGTTATGCTAGCCCTGCTAGAAGTTAGTAAAAGTCTAACACTCCCTCTCGCTCCACCCAGTGCGGGAGGGGTTATTTGAGGATTTAAGACCGAAAGGAAAGCATTCATTGTTGGTAATAACTGTATTTGTTTTGCTCTCATATAGGCAGTATTTACGGGCCAGCGGAATACGCAGGACATTGTTAAATATCAACCAGATTGCTTTGTCCGACACGGAGCAAAAAGTTAAAAAGTCTATGCATGCGTATTCTGTTAAGGTGATGCTGTTTGTTTTGTTTTTAAGGCTTTGCCTTGAACATCTTGCCGAAATGAAATGGACACAACACTCGTACCCGCTTAGGCGGCAGTACGAGTATCTATGCAGTAATTGCGACCAGCTGCGCCCGGATAGAGCACCGCTGACTTTGAAATGCATTTTCTTTGTGAAATATTTGATTTACATATGCTATTTTCACTTTGAAGAATATTTAACCACCAATTTTTATGTGTTAAAATGTTTCTAAAGATCTAAGCCGTTTCGGGGTAAGAAAAAGTTGCGAAATTGCCAAATATTTTTTTTAAACAAAAGTATTAATTGCAAGAAAAAATCAATAGTTGATAATGTTCATGAATAAATTTTTTTTTTAAACCTATTATTTCATTTCATTTCTTTATTAATTTTAGCAATATAAATTGTGCAAGAATGTTTTACAAAAAAAAATAGAAAGTAAATTAATAATAGCTAAAGTATTTCCAATAAAATCAATTAATCAATAAAATTAAATGATAATCACAATTATAAAACAATGTCAATTTTATTAACCTTACCGAGGAGTAGTGTCAGAAAGACACTGTTTTATGGCACTGCTTAAGTACTTGAGTTTGAACTAAAAATAGTCCTTCGAGAATGAAGGTTGTGTGGCTTTTTGGACCGGGACTGCGGTACCAAATTCCAACCAATATATAAAAACAGTATTTTTTTGAGTAGTATTTCGGAAGAGGAGCATGGTAAAAGACCTTAAAAGTAAAATAACACATTGGTAAAATAGCACAGTTGTAAAACGCAGCCAATCACTCAAAAAGATTTTTGGGTATAATCTGTGAAAAATGAACACAACAACAAAGACATCCCCTTAATGAGATCAATAAGTAGATGGAATGGAACCAGTTTACTTGGCGTTTGCCTTGGTGCCGCCAGACTAGACCGACTAGATTCCGTGCATATGAATGCAACTCGCCGAGGTATATAGCGATTGGCTGCCGTACTGCGTATCGTGAGTTTTATTCCCGTGCCGATCAAATATTTGTATGCCTTATAGATAGTTGTTCCGAGTCCGGTGTCTTGTGTTAGTTAGTTTAAAAGTTTATGGACGCTCGCACAACATAGAAGTATTTTTTATTTTATTTAATACTAGTTTTTGCCTGCGGATTAGACCGCGTTCGTAACTAATATATCACACAAGAGTAAAGCAGGTTTTTGTTGGTGAAAAAAAACTTTAGCTCACAAAAAAAAAACCTCTTTATAATATTAGTGTAGACCCGGGCTCGATCTAGCTATTTAGCAGCTCAGGGGTGCACGAGTCGTCAGCGCAGTACATTGAATTAACAACCCAATTTATTACATTGGATTGTTAATTCAATGTATTGCGCTCACGACTTGTCGCTGTGCCAGCGCTGCGTTTTCTTAGAGAATAGCACCCCTGGGCAAAGATAATTTTCGTCGCCCTTTTCATAGGTCTTAAATATTTCCACTATCCAACCTGAAGTAGGTTGGAAGGTTGCTAATAAAATTCTCAACCTGCCAACTCGGCTGTGGATGCCTAAATTTTGCCGCTCCTCATTTTTTCCGCCCTCGAACGGGGTGGGAGGACGTCTTAGTCTTTTACTGACTAAAACCCACTCCTAGTTCTTTATTTTCCTTTCTGAAGCGAACCCCTCATTTGACTTCGACACTGCTGCTACTGCTTGCTGACATTTTTTTGAGGCGCGCGTGAAACAATACGCGCCGTTGACGACTTGGGCTCGGTCCGGACGGTTACCGGAAAGTCGGACAGCGAGCTACCCATTGTTCACCGTCCGCAAGTCCGTGTCTACAGTGTCCGGAAATCGGGAATGCGGTACGGTTGGGGCCCGGGCGTTAGGGCTGTTCACTCGCGCGTGCGCGTGCGGCTGCTTCTCTTGCTAGCATGACTGCTTCGCGGAGGAGGCGACCTCCTGAGGTCGGGTTGGGTTGATTTATCAGCTTGTATTATATATATAAATAAGTATAGGTTTTATTTGTTGTATTTATGTAGTAGGTATGTTTATAAGTATTGTGTGCTGCGCACATATCTATGTAAATTACATATTTTAGTTTGTAAGTTTCAATTCAGATAGCTTGGTCCCCCAATTTTGGGTTAAGCTCGCCTGTGTACATGGGCTTTCTTATTATGTATAATGTGTAAAGTTATGTGCAATAAAGAATATAAGAATAATTTAACA
Organism: Mythimna albipuncta; assembly: GCA_929112965.1. NCBI lineage: Eukaryota > Metazoa > Arthropoda > Insecta > Lepidoptera > Noctuidae > Mythimna > Mythimna albipuncta. The sequence continues at coordinate 6,300,816 of OV815974.1, read as the reverse complement.
AGGTAATCCACTAATTATAATATTTTAATTAGTAAAACCGGGCTTATTGTTTTAGTATCCTCGTTGCTTATCGAAGCAAGATAAGGGAAAATAATTTGAAGGTAAGCTCATTAGTAAATATGATAAACCTATACACATTGTTTTGCGAAGGGCATGAACACTGAGAGTTTGTGATCTATGGTACAATACAACACGACAGCCATGTTTTACCGACCTTTGGTTTACACACTAAACAATAAACTAAGACAATAGTATCTTTTTATTTTTACTTTTTCGCTTCCGCGGGAAAAATATACACAAGAACCTTCTTAATTATGATTTATGATCGTATAAATAATAAAGTCGCGTCAAAATTAAAAACTTTAATATTTAAACTCTTCTAGATTATTTATGAGTGTTTTAAATGTTTTTGTTTTTTTTTTTATTTATTGTAATTATGTCCATAGATATTATTTAATATTATAAATGTGAAAGTAACTCTATCAAATCTGTCTGTTATGCTTTTACAATTAAACTACTAACCTGAAAAATTTGTACTGATTGAGCTTGAACCCCCAAGCTTATATTAACAATATAAAAATTTGTTGTATCTATGGGAGACACCGTGTTCTGATATTTTTTTTACTACTTAACATATCTCCTTCTGTTATTTCTATGGGTTGTGTAAAAGTTAACCCCGGGGCCCTGAAAAAGTCTGACACGCCCTCCCGCTCCGCCGAAGGACAGGAGACGTCATTAGACGACTTCACAGCTAAAAAAAAGGAAGAACATAAAAAAGGACGCTACTTTTTATCTGTCTTCAACTTCGTGTCTCTAATAACCTACATTCACGAGGAAGAAGTCGCGGGCAAAAGCTAGTGTAATATATGTTATGCTGCTATAGATACTTACTGTGATATCAAAGATGATCACATGAGAAACGTACCTTGAGATAGATAGATAGATAGATAGATTTATTCTTTATTGTACACCAAAAAAAAAATTACATGAGAAACTTAAAATTTATAGGGTGTCACAAAGGGCGGCCTTATCGCTAAAAGCGATCTTTTACAGACAACCTTTGGATGGATTTGACAGAGAAGGAGAAAAAGATACTCAGGTAGTTGATGGTGTACTATCTACATATATACACAATACATAGACTAATAAATTACATAAATTACAAAACAATATATATATATATATATAAACTTATACAATTAAATGAAAGCAGAGAAATTACTATACATAATGACAACGTTCAGGAGGAAAGGTAGTGAACAGTAACCTCATTTTTAAAAATTGTGAGTGCTTGAGCATCGTGTTTTTAATAAAACACCCCACCTAATGGTCTAGTTAGACATTTTATTTTCTTTGTTTCAAAAATAAACATAACCCCATACTATATGAATTATTTATATGTCGTGGCTGCGTTCACAAACGTGTAAAGTCACACAAGACACCCAGACTAGGAACACCTATTTGTAGGCTGTAGAAATATTTGTTCTGAGCGGGAATCGAACCCACGGCATGCAGCGAAGCAGTCAACCATTCAACCGTTGCCTTCATACTTTTATAAACCTACACTAATTATAAAAGGTAAAGTTTTTTTTTGTTTGTTTAGATGATTTTTTTTTTTGTAGGAGATAACCTCTGGAAGTGACCAAATTATTTTTGAAAGGGCTTGATGTAGGAGTACCAAATTAATTATCAACTCGAAATCAGTTTAACCCATTTAAGTGTGTAATTAATATTCCAAATAAATCCATACCTTTAGAGGTGCATTTTTTTTGTTAGATAATGTGTTGTTTGCCACTGATACGTATAAAAACGTTATTTAATATTCATACCTAACCCAAATGATTCGGTGAAACCTATTATTAAAATTGAACGAAGAAAACAAAATACTTACCTAAGTGTTATTTTAATGAAGACGGGAAAATCCGCGGGTTAGAACAGGTTCAATAAATGGTTTATTGTTACCGTCTTAATAAATTTATCTTTGAGAGTTAGACTAATATTATAAAGGCGATATTATTAGAACAGATGGTCGATGGGGACGAAAGGTTCTGGAGTGGTGACTGCGTAACGGAAGACATAGCGTTGGAAGGTGGACCGATGACCTGGTGAGGGTATAAGTCGCAAGGGCAGACACTGAGGGCAGCGGGTGTCGACCTCAGGACGAGTTGCTTCTCACACGGGCAACTGTAGGTACGTTGCTTGCTCTGGCGTCACCAGTACTGACTCTCTTTACATTTTGACTCCTGGCAGTGTAACTACCAACGGAAGGGAAGTGTTGTAAGGTATGATACCTTTGTATTTTTACTCTTTTGTGTCCTGGAATGTATTCCTGCATTATTTGCTTTAATTCCTTCAGTCACATCTTATGACTGAACTCAGCAGGATTCCCATATAACTCTTTTCACTTGCTTCGCTTGCAAAAAAAAACTTATATTTTAAAAGTTGTTTTCTTATAATGCTATAGCGGCACTGGCATCTTAGGTATTTTTGGTGCTGTAGAGCCTTTACGCAGACGACGTCGCAGGCAGCAGCTAGTAAATAATAAATAAATTGTGTTACGGGTCTCCTGGCCGCCTTTACTCAGACACATTAATTCATTTAGCCCCAAGCGAACGCCGGCATTCGCGCACCTATTGTCTTTCTATTGTGTCTGTAATTTCCACGATTGAAAGTTTAAAGTACAGATCAAAAGAAAAAAGCACTGATCGCGCAAGAAAACGAAACAAGGGTTGTGGGAAACCGATTGATGCGAGACGCACAGGACCGGTCGTTGTGGCGACGCTTGGGGGAGGCCTATGTCCAACAAGGGACGTATTTCGGCTGAAATAAAGATTATGATGATATTACAAATACTGGCGTAGCTAAACCGATATGATAAGCGGGGCAGCGCCCTGGGGCCCCTAAACTCACCTCTAAATGAACTAACCTAAAAAGTTCTACCACCTTCGGAATCTATAATAATAAGTAGCAAAACAACTTTAATCATGACGACTTATATTATTTCTGTTGTTTATGCAGTATTGTTGCCTCCTCATATCCTTTCAGACATTTGAAATACTTTTTTCTAGATCATTTAAGTTTTTTTGAGTTTTAACAAATAGTGTCGACTCTCAAAAATCAGGCACTACACGCGACAGTTTTTTTGGCCGAGGGCCTTTGGTCATCTTTCTACGCCACTGATTACAGACTTGTAGGTTATGACTAGGTATGTATGCGTGTATGTTTGTTACACCTTCATGCTCAATCTGCTGAACGGATATGGATGAAATTAGACATGGGTAGAATTAGACATGTCCTGGAGTAAGCACATTTTTTTTTGAGGAGGCAAATCATCAAATTTTCTTTTCTGCTCTAGGAGAGAGAAAATTTGAGCTCTGCGAGAGGTCATATTAGAATTTTACTGACTAAAACCCACCTGTGTTTTTCGGTTGCTTCTTGCTTTCTAGGCTTATTCAAAGTTCAACGTTCCCATAGCTCTAGCAGGCATCGGCCCTAATAAAAGCAAAACTGAAGGGCCCCCTACAGTTCTTACTTTATTTATTTATTTATTATACACTTTATTGAACACTATTACATATACAAAAAGGAAACTAAAGCTAAAACACATACATACAATGGGCAGCCTTATCGCTTTCCGCGATCTCTTCCAGGCAACCTGGAATGGACAGTAATTGCCTGGACAAGAAATAGGGCTGTCGTGGAACTTTTATGATCTTATGCGTAGTAGGCATAGAATTCTCGCGTGGTTTTGGAACACAGGACTATTTTTTTCAATCCCACCTGATGGTAAGTAGCGATGCAATCTTTGATGGTGTGTCCCGGGGCTTGTTTTTGGGGACAACGGGACAGATAACCGAGAAAAGGGACAGTCTCATTCAAAAGAGGATATATGGTCTCTTTATGCTTATATCAAGCTCTCAAATTATAAACACTAAGTTCAATTCTGGTCTGTCAGTCATTAAACTTTTTGCGTATTAATCCAATCTGATTTTGTATTACAGCTATAAAATTTTATGATCCCTACATAATTGTGGCTTATTTGATAACTACCGACAGTGATATAATATTAAGACCTAATCTAGTCTAGAACATACTGTTATACAGTTTGATTTTTTTGTGTAGTAATCTTTACATATCTATTATAAAATAAAGTTCTCCACTGTGTTTGTCTGTTTGTATGATAAGCAAAACAAACTCAAAAACTACTGAACAGATTTTTATGTAGTTTTCACCAATAAACATAATGATTCATGAGGAAGCTCAGAGGTGTAGCTTGGGCTAATTATGACGTGGGAAATGGGCATTTGCGAGGCCCTTTTTATTTCATAAATTCGAAAACGAAACAGGTACTATCGCAACCCCCTATGGAACTCTTTGCCGCTTACCGTCAGCTGAAATAGTGGTTAAACGCAACCTGTCAGTTATAAAAGGACCCTCGTTTTTAAAGAACCTTCGCTTGTGCGAGGCCTCTTAGGGTAGATGACGGCCTCTTGCGCGAGGCTGTGGTGGTCGAAGGGCCCCCTCGCCCTGTCTAGCTACGCCACTTAGGAAGCTTTTAGTGTACTTATAATACATGTGTATTCTGGAAGACAGAAGACGAGAATTTTAAAGTTCTTTAACAAGCGTGCGGAGCTGGGGCGGGTCGTTAGTTTAAAACAAAACTTTAAGACTTGTATTCTCTACTTTATTTTTATCCTAACGCTATTTTAGTCCAGTTTCTTTTTTAAACTACTTAATGGATGCAGATTTTCATAGAGTAAGCAGCCATTTTGTTTATTTTTAGGGTTCCGTACCTCAAAAGAAAAAAAAATCGGAACACTTATAGTATAACTATGTTGCCCGTCTGTCTATCTGTCTTTCAAGACCCTTTATCTCAGAAACGTGTGGAGGTATCGACTTGAAAATAAAACCATTTACTCAGGTCTGCAGTCCTTTGAAGCTGTGTAAAAATTAAACTTCTAAGTTAACGAAAAAAAAGATACGGTCGATGTAGCAAAAAACATAATATATTTAGACACTGTCGAAGGAATCCAAATTCATAGGGTACTTCCCGTTGACCTAGAATCATGAAATTTGGCATGAAGTAAGGTCTTTATAGCACAAGTATAGAAAAACTCTAAAAACTGAAAATTTGTTGTTACGCCACACAAAAAAATACTTTTTTTGCGATTCGGAAAAATCATCGTAACTTAATTTGGAAATTGAACTGTTTTCATAGGTAAGTTTGTACGGAACTCTCAGTGCGCGAGTTCGACTCACACTTGCCCAGTTTTATTTTTAACAAGGAACAAGCATAGTAATGAATTAGAATCATTAACATGAAACATACTACAGTTTTTATCTAGCATCATAAACAACATTGCAGTTGTATGTTATGTACTTAAGTATGTAATTATGAATTTAATTAATTAATACTTAGGATTCCTGTTAACCGTTTAGCTTACTATGAGGAATTTTCCATTTTATCTGGCAGATATATCGTAACAATGTCATTCTTACACTAATATTATAAAGCGGTAAATTTTGTTTTTTTTTTTGTTTGTGGAGGGATCTCTGAAAGTAATTAGTTTTTTTGTGGATGGGAAATCATCCAATGACATCCCTCGTTCTTGGACGGAGAGGGAGGGTGTGTCAGAGAGTCTTCTTTTCAGAAGCAGACCCTTGGCCTCAGTAGGTTTTGACCCTGCTGGGCCGCTACAGAACTGTGTCAACATATTAGTTACATAATACATAATAAATTACTGGTCTGACATACAAAATAATATAAAACTAAATAGGCGATTAAAAAAAGTATAAAAATAGTAAAGTCAACAACTCAGTTGAATATTTAAATATTTATAACATCGATAACCTTTACAATAACAACATCTAAAAATAAGTGTTCAACATTTTGAACAGCAAATGGGAGTACCTATTTTTTAGTAGCTCGACCTTGTAATGTCTACAGATTTATATTTAGAATATTTGTAACTACTAGCGGTCCCGACAGACGCTGTCTTGACTGAAAGCTGACTGTTCCTCAGAAAAAAGGGGCCAAGTGCGAGTCAGACTCGCCCTTGAAGGGTACCGTAGCTGCAAGTAACATAATACTTATAAGAGTTCTTGTCGTTCCTTGTAACATTGATCGGGATTTAACTACTTACTAGATCTCGTTCAAACCAATTTTCGGTGGAGGTTTGCATGGTAATGTACATCATATATTTTTTAGTTTTATCATTCTCTTATTTTAGAAGTTACAGGGGGGGGACACGGTTTACCACTTTGGAAGTGTCTCTCACGCAAACTATTTAGTTTAGAAAAAAAAAGATATTAGATACCTCAATATCATTTTTAAAGATCTATCCATAGATACTCCACACGTATGGGTTTGAAGAAAAAAAATTTTTTGAGTTTCAGTTCTAAGTATGGGGAACCCCCAAAATTTATTGTTATTTTTTTTTTTTACAGTATAGTTGTTTAGCCAAGTTTCAACAGTATAGTTGTTACAGCTTCGGAAAATAGTGGTTGTGACATACGGACAGACAGACAGACATGACGAATCCATAAGGGTTCCGTTTTTGCCACTTGGCATCATACTCACGAAATTATTTTCAAATCGATAAAGTGGTGTAGGAGAAGTTAGGTGACAAATACACGTACAGAACAATTATAATTATACACGGTTATTTGTTAAACACTAACAGCCTTGCTGGACTGAAGTAGTGCTTGGCGCTATGGTGACCTGACACTCTTTTGGCGAATTAATTCATTAAACCCCAAGAGAACGTCGGCGTTTATTGTCTTTCAATTGTGTCTGTAATTTCCACGATTGAAAGGTTAATGATATAATGTGGTTTGTATGGCAATTTAAAGTCTCAGATTGTAAAGAAAATAACTTTATTACGCTAAATCACTAGTTAAAACACTTAGTTACAAGATAGGTAAAATAGTAAAATGGTAAATGGTAAAATGGTAAAATGGTAAAATGGTAAAATGGTAAAATGGTAAAATGGTAAAATTGTAGAATGGTAAAATGGTAGAATGGTAAAATGGTAGAATGGTAAAATGGTAGAATGGTAAAATGGTAGAATGGTAAAATGGTTATGGAACGACATTTGATCGCATCGACAACTGATCCATATTTTGGTGGGCGAGCGAATGTGCATATTTGCATTCGATGCAATTATGCATATTCCCGAGAGCGAGAAGAAATGTGGGATGATTGCTAAAAACTACACTATGATAAACACATTCAATAGATTCAGCATCTTTTATTCTATGATTTTTTACAAAACATATTCATTTACCAAAAACAAACCTTCAAGATTTCGTTGTTCTATCTAATACATTTCAACTCTGTATTTTGCTACACTCTACTTCTGTATGACGAGATGCAAGCTCATCAAGCACCCCTGCCACCTGATCACCGCTCCCCTCCGATATTGTAGTATCGCTTGCTACGCATAAACTTCGTGATATTTAAAACGAATTTAAATATATATTTCCATTTTTGTATGAAAATCTGTTGAACTAAAATTTGATAAATTTTTAAAAGTTATAGAACACAAAAGTTGTTGTTTATAACGTTAATAACCTAGTCTTGAGAGGTTGCCAGTGTTTTACAAATAATCTTTTACAATAATTGATTTATCTACACTTCTACAGTAATATCATAAAGAGGTAAGGTTTGTTTTTTTGTTTGTAGGAGGAAATCTCTGGAAATAATTGTCCGATTCCTAAAATTTTTTCGCCGTTAGAAAGCTGCTTTATTCTTGAGTGACACAGACTGTATTTTATATACGCGGGCGAAGGCGCGGACTAAAGCTAGTTTAATTATTTTACAAAAAAAAAAAAACAATTTGTCACCAAAATACCTCATTTAAAATATATAATACCTCATTTCAATTAGTGTTACTGGTACGTACACAAAACAAGAATAAAAAAAAATAAAAAATCAATCAACAAAAACAAACGATATGATACTTTATTTTGAGTTATTTTTTGTTCATAGCCAAAGAGATTTAAAGAGATACAATAGAGCGGCTATCAGGAGAAATGTCTTAGAAAAACTGTCATCCTATACTCTCAGTGACGCCATCTAGCTTTGAATAGCAATCACGCGAATTAAATTTGTCAAAATTTGTATAAATTTAACTATTGCTCGGTAGGTGGCCAGTAGCTTTACCATGATATGTTAAAATGACAGTCGTACGAACGAAAAAGGATCAAACAGTTCGGTTTAGGTCGTAAAATAGATCACGTTATGAGCTCGTGGTAGAAGCTTCAGTGTGTGCCAGTGGCGTAGCTTGGGGAGGGGAGGGTGGTGGGGGCCATGGCCCTAGGCGGCAAACGAAAGGAGGCGGCAGGAAGTGCCTAAAAAAAACTTAGATATTCGATATTGCGAGCGCAATGTTAACTACGTACCTACGTGCCAAGCAAATTTTGATGTCGATGAGATCGATGATTGATCGCACTGAGTGTGTTCACGCTGACGCGATAAAACACGCGCATACCGACCTTGGGCCAACAATCGTATACGCAAGGCAAGTGACGTGACTCTTAAGGTGTTGTGGAGGTCTCAGTTTGACCACATAGGGAATAAGCCCCATTGGTAGTAAAGCGTTTTGGTCCCTGGCAAACTCGAGTGCATCGAACTTCTGCCGTTCCTCACCTCCGCCACTGCTGAAACCCGACGGGTCCCTGGCTCACACCACTGAGGAGAAAGCAAACTTAATTGCCCCTCTTATTGCGGAATCTTCGCGTCTGAATTCCGGTGACGCACCGCCCCTGTTTTTCTTTTTCATTCGTATTCATCAGAAAAACGTACGTAAGAATAAAGCTAGTGGACCCGACGGGATACCTGCAGTCGTTCTTAATACTGGTGTTCTTAAACATACTAAACAACAAAGGGCGGCGTATTTCTGGTCGACTCCAAGCGGCGAAAACCCACGCTACGCCACTGGTGTGTGCTAGGTAAGGTTAAACTTTTCAGCAATAGATGGCGCTATCATAAAATTAGCAAATGTTCTCGAACTATTCATGGAAATTGTTGAAATTTAATTAATTACTGCGTAAATACCAAGTATATTTACGAGAATAAACCGAAGTGAGGTCCAATAATTTTACCATAACAAGATTTGCAATAGTGTAATGCACAACTCAGCATATTTTCTCAGAAAATGGTTTTCTTTTAGTGCCCAAAGCGGATACAAACACGACTTGACGTTTAGGGGTGTCATACTAGAATGAGCGACATGTTACTACCAAGTAACAAGTATCGGTTTGGACTTTTGTTCGCTATGTCCGGTCTATTGGTAGTATATATTTAATGTCTTTGTTCATAGCTAATTATTTATAGTCAAAAAAAACTTGGATGTATGCATGTACTTATCGCTCATGAAATCTTAAAATAAAATTACTTAGTATTTCTAGAACTTTTTTGGTTAGATTTCAATTAGTACCTGGTAATAAATAAACTATTTTTAATTCCGTTCTATTTATTAAAGGTCAAGTTATTTGGTTTTCTATTTCGGTTATAAATAAAAGTCTTTTCTGTTATATAAAGAATGAAATTTTCTATTTAAGGTTAGAAAAATAAAACGTGAATAACAGATGTTCACATCCTATAATGATACGTATAATATTAATTCGCATGGGAACGCAATTCGTGGGCGTTTGACTGGACGAGAACGTAAGCCAGGTACTCCCTACGAGCCGTAATATCATATTGCCACGCAACACACTGCATATGGCGTGTCAATGCATCTACGCGCGTGCGCACTCCCGCAAGGGAGTGCTGATGACGTTTTTTTACGCAAACACGCGCGTAGTTGCGTTTAATAGATTCACGCAGGCTCTGACTCATTTCATTCAAAATCACGCACGGCACAACGAGACTCTGTGTGCCATACCTTGCGAGTCGCCCCGCACCTACGCGCGTGTGTGCATGTTTCTCCGCTTGTAGACGCGTGATCTTCATGAACACGCGTAGATGCACTTTCTGCGTGCTGACTGTGCGTGTTTTGTATAAAATCCGACTTACAAGCAACGTTAAAACACGCGTTCACGCACTACGCTGCGTGGTGCGTGCAAGTGTGATGATCGCCTAACCGTTGCAGATACAGAAGCATAGCAGTTCAGGTGTAGATAGATATACTCGTTGTGGTTACAGAGCTCAATGTGGGCTCCTTTTTGTTGACAAGTTTCGGCTCGCTGCGACAGCGTTTTTTTTTTTTTTCGGTGGGAAAAATCATCTTATGACAACCCCCGCTCTTGGGCGGAGCGGGAGATAGTGTCAGACTCTTACTGACTAAAAACCCATCCCGTTCCTTCTAGCCTTCGTACCGGGGCTCGAGCGCCCTTTCGGATAACCCTGGCCCCAGTAGGCTTCGACCCGGCTGGGCCCCTGCTGTTGCAACAACTCCTTGAGGCGCACGGGAACAGCGCGCGCCGTCGACGACTCGCTGCGACTGCCTCGCGTCGAACCAACAACGGGCTCGCTAACTGCTCGCGAACACGTACTCACGCATACAATTTAGTTACCGTATCTACAACGGTTACAGTTACGGCTCGTAGGTAAGTACCCGGCCTTAAAAGATGAAAGGTCAGTAACCAATCAGCTTATAAATATTATTACAGTTTAATGATTTCACTACTGACTGCTTTGTATAGTTTTTTTGGGTATTATTCTTATTCGATCAAAAATACTAATTGCGCACTAAATATGCGCGTCTGGTTGGTCTAAGGCCGGGTACCCACTATGCCGGACCGGTAAAACTGCCGGAAGGGAGAGTGGCTGTACAATTTATATGAACCTATTTACATTATCCCGGATCCGGGCATTCTTGTCGGATCCGGGATTTTTATCGAGCACTCTGCCACTGCGAAGTGCCGGTAAAAATATATAACACGTTGACAGCGGCACTCATTTTTGTATTATTTCCATATCTGCGGAAATTGAAGTTACGGCCTCCGCACGGCAGAAAAGACTATGTTTTTTTAGACGCATCGCAAGGAAGACATGTGACACGTGTTAAAAAAAACGGAAACAAGAAAAAACAAGGAGAAACTGACTGACATATAAACCACAGCCAAAACTAGAGGGCCTAGGAGCTTGAAATTTAGCACAAGGCTGAAGCAGGAAGCTTTGTGCAAAATTCAACGTCATAAAATTAATTTTATGACGTTGAATTTTCGCTGTATGACGAATGTTAAAAACATGCTAGTGCGGGGACGTTCATGCGCGACGCCATTAGTGATGCGCTTAATAATCGACTTTTTAGTCTAACATTATAAAAATAACATAATATCATAAAATTTATATCTTGTCTATCCATCGTACACTAAGTTACAACTTAGTACTAGATAAGGAAACCGATTGGATGTCATAATGTAGGTAAGTATCTAGGTAGGTAAGTACCTACTCGTATAATTATCAAGTTACCGCAGCGCGTCTTCTCGATATCCTGCACTATTAAAAATAACTCCACTATTATTACGTTCTGCAAGTGTATAATAAATTCATGTCAACGAGTATTTATTAGTATTATTGTCACAGCTCTAAGGGTTAGGTCACATTGCCGTAGTGCGGCGTCGATAATGCAAAACAGCGGCATGTTACACGAAAGCGTGTTGTTCAGGCGATGCTTCGTAAACAATTTCACAATTAGCCTTCAAACAAAGGGGCTGCACTGAGCAGAGGCGTAGCGTGGAATATAGTATACATGGGCGAAGGCTCATCGGCGAGGCCATTTTTCTTCTGCTCCGATCGGATGTCAAGGTGGTACGGAGTCTGCGAGTGTCGCATCCTAGCGCTGGGCAGGCCATGGTGGTGGGCGGTAAGGTCTTCTTGAGGAGTGGTTAAAAAAGTACCACGGATTCGACACTAACCACTGTTACGAGTGCGGGGTTGTTCGAAAGAGTTACTGTGGTCCTGCATGGCTAAAAAAGCTAGTTTGTATATATTTTTATAACACTACTATTAAATTGGCAAATTATTTCTCTTAAGAAAAAAGGTGGTTCTAGTCAGTATAAGTCAAGTATAAACTCCTTCTCGCTTGAACCCAGAGCAAGAGAAATAATTTGCCAATTTAATAGTACTGTTATAAATATAACAAACTAGCTTTTTCCCGCAGCTTCGCCCGCGTTCATAAAATATAGCCTCCAAATATGTCACTCAGGAAAAAAGCAGCTTTCTATCGGTGAAAAAATTTTAGCAATCGGACCAGAACTTCCAGAGATTACCTCCTACTAACAAAAAATAATAATAATGAAAAAACTTTTCCTCTTTAATAACTTAATGTAGATTAATAAAACCTCGCATTTTTAGAAAAACTTGTGTACTCTAAATTATTTAATCCTCGTTCTTTAAGAGACCTCGCATGCACGAAGCCCACGAAATACTACGAGTAGTCCCTGGGCGAAAGGCCGCTTCGCTTACGCCTAGGCCTAGCTACGCTGCTGGTACCGGGCCCCAGGCACCGTATATAGATCTGCATGAAGCAGCAACTCGCCGCCGCACTGCTTCACGGCAACGGCGCCGCATTATGGTAATGTGACCAGGTTCTAACGCTAAAATATGCGCAAGAGTTTCCTCGTCGTCGTATTATTAAATTAATAAGTAAACGAATGCATTATAAATAATTGTTTATTTTTTATATAAAAAGTAATTATTAGTCTACTATTAATAAGCATAGAAGTATGTACCTAATGCTAATTGTGGATAATAATAGTTTAATAAGTGCAAAAAGTGGTAAATTCACGGTTACGTAGGTAAGACAGATAAACTAATTGCGAAGGTTATTTCTTGGTCGGCAACAAAAAGAGAATATCTAGATTTCTAGAAAACATATACGCTGTTTGCACAATAATATGTGAAGATATTTAATCCAACAAGGGTTAATCTCACAGGTTAAGCAACGCTTGCTGAGGTCATCCGTGGATGGGTGACCATCTTAACATTTGAGATTTATCTGTTCCCCAGAAAGCATGTTAGACTGTTGATTTCAGCAGTAGCTCACCTGACATTTAAAGGTAAATACACGCTATGGTATACCTGACAAATTTGCCTGTACAGTTAACTTTTACAGGTAAACCGTGTATGTTGCACAACTGTGCAGGTTTCCATACAAGCTTACCTGACAGGTATAACTGTGCAGGCAAACCTGTCAGGTATACTTTAGCGTGTATGACTACCTTAATACGTCATGGTACAATTACCGTCATGTATCTTGAGCGCTCGGTGTCAGAGTGGGGATCGCTTTGCGCATTCCATACATTGGCGATCCATTCGTCGTCGTTGTTAGATACATGCAGCAAGAACAGGGAACGAATCATGAGTGACGTCTATGACACGATGGCGCGGCGAGCTATTTACTGACACTCATCGCCCTCGCGTCTCACTTCGCACCACTAAAGAGACCGAATATTTGACTTCTGCGCAACTTGAAGCCAGCGCTTAAGATCCGTTCCGATAATTGTAGTAACTAAGTTCGCAGTATGTAAGTAGGACATTCATTTATTAGTCGGTCGATTAGTGTGCATTTCTCTTCCCACACTTTGTCACTTTTTCGAGTCATCAAATCAACATGAGCACATAAGGTTTTCCAAAAGCCGTCGTCCCTGATGGTAAGATAAGGCCCCTGTATTCAATGAACTCACGATAGTGTGCTAGGAGTGCACGGTATGCGTACTCACCGCCGCCGACCGGAACAAGAGCGCCGCTCGAGTGCGCACGCGCCTCTGTACTTTCACTCATGTTTACATTGCCAATTTTGAACGTAAACCTTTAAGCTAATGGATAGATAATAAGTTTATTGACACTAAAGTTATTTAGGTAACAAACTTTTTGAAGCCCATTTTTACAATGGGAACAAACCTGAAATCGCGAAAAAAAAATCAGCTGTTCAGTACATTTATGTTTGCCTAATGTACAGAACAGCTGGTATATTTTTCGCGATTATGGATTTGCTCCCATAATAAAAATTGTTTGTTATCATGAGCACAGTCACGTGTTTAAGTATCGTACACTAATTACCAGTCACCCTATATATGAAAATAATAATAATAAAGTGTGAAGAGTGGACACATGCTCTAAGTATTTAATATATTAGCGTATTAGACCGACGCACGCGTGGACCGTATACATTGGATTCCTGCGACCCTGACCCTGTTTTTTTTTTTTCGATGTGAAAATTCATCTTATGACAACCCCCGCTCTTGGGCGGAGCGGGAGATAGTGTCAGACTCTTACTGACTAAAAGACCCACCCCGTTCCTTCTAGCCTTTATACCGGGGCTCGAGCGCCCTTTTGGATAACCCTGGCCCCAGGTCATCGGTCCACCTTGTTGGAGGCTTCCAACGCACAGGACGTGACACGTGCGTGACGCACAGGATCGGTCGTTGTGGCGGCGCTTGGGGGAGGCCTATGTGCAACAGTGGATGTCTTTCGGCTGATATGATGATGATGACACGTGGACCACGTCTGTTTTGTACGTAGAACGACATCGCGTGGCGTGGATCTAGTGTAGCTCCACAAGTCTAGTTTCCATATAAAATGTATGTATATATATAAAATGTACGCGCCCCTTCGCCGACCAACTTTTATTCTGGCATTTCGTTTGTTCCCTTCTAAAATCTGACACCAATCTCGCCAAGTAGTATAGTAGTACCCAGTTACTGGGTTGCGGGAGTCAGGTAATTGATTCATTTTAATTACTGGGTATTAAGGTTTTGTAGGTATGTGGAACAGAGAGTAAAGTTCCGCAAACCTCCGTTGAAAAGGGAGGATCCTCCGACCAGACGGTAGTAGTTATGTCTGGTGGGCAACTGCCCGATGGTTAATTTCGGGCGGTCGTTCTTCAAATCGCGCGGAGAAGTTTGATTGCGCAATGCAGGATTTCGTATTTTTGTAGTTCTTATGTAGCGACATAGATGACGCTATAAGGCGCATCCGGTTTATTGGAATAGGTTGTAGCGACATCTTTATCGTCACATATAAACTAACCTACAAAATCCTGTATCGCAGTCTCAGTTTTTTTTTTTTTTAATCTACCATCGGATATTTACCCGGACTAGACACAACACTCATCTCATCGGAGATGACGGCGAGCAATGGGTAGCTCGACGTCCAACCGTTCGGTAACCGTCAGGACCGAACCCAAGTCGTTAACGGCACATAGTGTCCCACGCGCGCCTCAAGAAGTGACAGCAACCGTAGGGGCCTTGCAGGGTCGAAACCTACTGGGGTCATGGGTGATGTGAAAGAGATCCCTGGGGCCCCAAGAACAATGGCAAAGAAGGAACAGGAGTGGGTTTCGTGTCAGTAAAATTCTAACATGCTGTTACACTCTGCCCAAGGGCGGGAGATGTCATTTAGATGATGTCCTCACCAAAAAAAAAAATGTTGGGAAACTTTTCAATGATTTGCGGAACTTTACACCTTGTTCCGCTTACCTTTAAAGGCAAATATAATGGAGAAAGCATTTTCTATATTTGCAGATACGTGTGAATTCTTCGCATAAAGAAGTGAATGAATGGGGCCCATTGTATGCACAGCTCATGGCCCATTGTTAGCCATGACTAATAATTATAATTAAAACTGTCAAGTAATGTTTTTTTTTTCAGAGGTACCAAGTCTTAATCATCGCTATTTTTGAACGAGCGTAATTAAATGTTTTTGTATTGTGTTACACAAAGCTGTTTTATGCAATTTAGTAATTATATTAGCGAATACATAATATGTTTTGTTTCTTGGCCTTCACTGATTATTAAGACTATAATAGTGCTTAAAATAATTGAGCTGGAATGTTTTTCTAAGGTGGGTAATCATCAGCTGGCTTTCCCCCGTCCTAAGGTGGAGCCAGAAAAGGCTAAAACGCCCTCTTGCTTTAGACCTGCAAAGGCTTCCCCATTATTTTCTTGAGCCACCTGGAACCAGGCAAAAAGGTTTTAGTCAGTAAAAATCTAAAACGCCCTCTCGCCCTCGCAAAGGGCATCTGAAGACCCCTCTTTGAGGCGTGGCTGGAAAGACCTCACGGCGTCCTTACCTTCCGCATGACGCAGGTCCTCATCGGACATGGTTCGTTCGGGAGTTTCCTGCACCGGATTCGTGCGGAAGTGACGCCCGGGTGTCGCCACTGTGCGGAATGCCCGGAGGACACGGTGGAGCACACAGTCGAGGTGTGCCCTGCTTGGGCGGAACATCGCCGTGCCCTCGTGGGGGCGATCGGCGGCGGAGACCTCTCGCGCCGGGCCTTGGTTGAGGCCATGGTCCGGAGCGAGGAGGAGTGGCAGGCGGTCGCCGACTTTTGCGAAGCAGTAATGCTCGCAAAGGAGGAGGCCGAACGCATCAGGCAACGGCGTTATCATCGCCGCCACCGCCGCCGCCGGGATTCTGATCCTGATTTCCGGCCACCGTAGGCGCGGGCTTGCGGACGGTGAGCAATGGGTAGCTCGCTGTCCGGCCGTCCGGTAACTGTCCGGACCAAGCCCAAGTCGTCGACGGCGCGCACTGTTCCCGCGCGCCTCAAGGAGTTCTCAGCAACAGCAGGGACCCAGCCGGGTCGAAGCCTACTGGGGCCAGGGTTATCCGAAAGGGCGCTCGAGCCCCGGTATGAAGGTTAGAAGGAACGGGGTGGGTCTTTTAGTCAGTAAGAGTCTGACACTATCTTCCGCTCCGCCCAAGAGCAGGGGATGTCAATGCATGATTTATTCCCACCATAAAAAAAAGGGCATCTGAAGACACATAGCTGCCAAACTAAGCCGCGGAACCTCTTTCGAACCATCAGCCGTAGCAGGGCCCCATCAATCTTGGTGACGTCTCATTGAGGCGCGCGTGAAATAAAAAAGCGCCCGTTAAGGCGGGCCTGGTTGCTATCGGACGTCGCGACGGTGATGCCCTTTGTTCAGTGTTGGAATTGCCCTGCTAATGCCAATGTCTGGGGCGTCTCCCACGGCGGTGACTGGGGCGTAAGAACGTCCTCTATTTATAAATGGAACGCTAAGAGCATAATCATCAGGTGGCAAGATTTACACAATCAAGTGACATTAACTATCTAAGGACGACCGTGTGAAGCTTGATATTCTCATATTGCTCATGATCATTTCGACATACACTTGAGGGCAATAAAATCGCACACCTGTTGTAATTTTGTTTATTACCGATTTTTTTCTTATATCCAAAGATATTGTGTACAAATAAATCATTAGGCAAATTAAAATATACAAACTTAGCTTTATAAAGACACCAAATTAATACATATTATCCTTAACGTAACTTTCAAAAATCAACCTGTACGGCCAAATTCACCCGTTTATGTTGTCACCAAGTATATGCTCCCTTATTTATTTAGTAGATATAAAACGGTCGTTTTCTGGCATTATGAATCAGTTGCTATCAACGTGATAACATTTCTACTGAAAGCATACGACTTTATAGTAAACTAGGCCCCAGGGACTCAAACTGTAACCGTAATAATGTGTTTTAACACTGTTTTTTAAAACAGTTTTAACAGAAAAACACTTTTAAATGTAACAGATACAATAATGTTACCGAATCAAACTGTAACCTTTTATATGTGTTAGGGAGTGCTACCGAATCAAACTGTAACCTGTTATATATGTGTTAATATGTGTAACTGAAATAAACAGTTTTAGTACAGCTTTATGTAAATTGTAAGTTTGGCAACGCTGCGTTTACCTGTTACACTTATTAACACTGTTAATACTTTTATATATGTTACAGATATGTTAGAGTTACACTTTGGTAAGTGTTTTGGGTTAACACATTGAAAACACATATATAAGTGTTACATACTTGATTATGTTACCAATTCAACATGTAACACTTATAATTCTGTAACCTTTATAAAGTTGTTTTTAAGTCCCTGCTAGGCCCAAGTCAACGTGCGTGGGGCACGTTACTGATTGGGACATGTCGGCTCAAATAAGCACCAAATTTTAAATGCGTGTCTTAGTTAGGTATACTAGTGGGGTTATGGGGTATATAACCGACTAGGGCATGTATGCCTGGTTTACACTATTAGAAAAATTCAAAAAAAAAACATTCATGAAAAAACCCCTTAACAAGAATGTCAAAAAGTGCGTTTTTTTTGCTCTCGAGTGTATTTAGCAAAGTCGAATATATCATAAAGGGAGAGATGTTTATCTCAACAAGATTGCGTGGCGGTAAAATTTATTTACCCACATAATATGTTAAATATATTATATGTTTATCTTCTTTTACTAGGTAAAAGAAAACGTGTTAAGAAATAGTTTTAGATGTAGCGAGAGATAAGACTTATGATGTAGTTTGACGTCATAACCATATATATTATGTGGAAATGGGGTACGTATAAACTGTGCTATAAACATTGTAGGAAAAGGTTAAGAATCTGCTTATAATATATATGTAGAAATGTTGTCAATTTCATTTATTAATTAAAATTGCTCTCTGTACTAACACGGGCAGAGTCACTCTTTTCATTGCCTAGCTAGAAAGATAAAAAGTAGCCATGCCAAGCTTACTCCAAAGGATTACCCATTTGAGGCCATGAGCGGACAATTGATTAGAGAAAAAATACTTTGTTCATTAATTTTTCCATAAAAAATAGGTATTCCCTTAGTTCACTTAGCCACTATAATCGTAACTATTCTATAAATGTGAAAGTGTGGATGTTTGGATGTTTGTTACATAATCACGCAAAAACGGCTGAACGGATTTGGATGAAATTTGGCATGCTTATAGCCTTTGACATGGAAAAGAACATAGGCTACTTTTATCCCGGAAAACATCTTATTCCTACGGGAAAACACGTTTAGAGTGTGATAACCGAAGTACACACGGACGAAGTAGCGGGCGGACAGCTAGTAAACAATAAGTTAGTATATAAATAAAAAGTAACTCTATGGTTTTATATATTTTTTTTTTAGTTTATTTGATGTCCTTCTTTGACCTGTATCACCATAGAGGCTGGGCAATCCCCTTTCATCAAAATCCGCAATGTCCGTGGATGGCGCATAATGTTCCACGCACGCCTCAAGGAGATCTCAGCAAAACCGTTGGAGCCCATCAGGGTCGAAGCCCACTGAGGCTGTGGGTTGTGTGAAAGAGAACACTGGGGCTCTGGAACGATGCCAAAGAAGGAACATAGGATAGAGTTTTAGTCAGTAAAAGTCTGCCACCCTCCCGTTCCGCCCTAAAGCGAGAGAAATCACTAAGTGATTTCTTACCTAAAAAACAGATACCTACCTATTTAGTTTAGAACAAATAATTTTACCTCTGTACATTATTAATTAATATAAACTAAAGAGGCGGTCATCCTATGCATACCTCACCGTTACTTATGAATATTCATTTAGAAAAGGAATTTTTAGAACATTCTCCAGTCTATACTTCCTTACATATTATAAAACAAACCAACTCGTCGCGTCTGTCCATAGAAATATAATATCTATGCGTCTGTCTGCCTGTATGAAAGTGATAAACCCAAAAACAACTGAACGAATTTTCAATGAGTTGTCGCAAATTATATAAAGATTGTTTTATGTAGGAAGGTTTATTACTTTATGTGTAAATATAATAATAATATTCCACAACTATCACACAACGCCGTCTAGTCCCAAGCTAAGCAGAGCTTGTGTTATGGGATAAACATACTTTTATATTTCTAAATAAATACATATTATAGATAAATTACACCCAGACACAGAACAAATGTTCGTGCTCATCACACTAACATTTGTCCTGGGTGGGAATCGAACCCACGAACTCCGCCATAGCAGTCAGGGTCACTAACCACTAGAACAACAGGCCTGTCAAAAAAAAACAAGCTTATGAAGGAAAAGTCGAGAATTCCAAAGTTTTCTGACACCCGTGCGAACCTGGTTAAAATCATTATACAGCTTGAAGAGTTTGTTTGTTTGGTTAGCATCTCAGGAACTACCGGTTCGAATTGAAAAAATACTTTATTTTTTATGATATAAACTAGTGTTTGACTGCGATCCCAATTCCCACCTGATAGTATGCAGTGATGCAAGCGTTGATGGTGAAGCGCACTAGTTTAGTAAGAGCCTAATCACTCGTTGTGGAGACACCTAAATTATAAACCCCTACTTTTTATTTAGTACACAAAAAAATGGGGCTCTATCTGTGCCCATCACTGATCATATTTTTGTAGTCAAAAGTAGAAAAAACCGAAATCCTAAAATTGACCACGAAAAGGTAAATTCATCATTTATAGAATCCATCAAACATAACAATTGCTAGTAGAAAATACTGCAGTGTTTTTCCTTAATATTTGTCACTTATTCATTCAATAATCAAAAGCCTGAACAATATTTCCATAAATTGAGTGATATTTTGGGACATAAACCAACGCTAATAACTTTGCTGTTTATGAATATTATTTATTGAGATTTTACTTATAAAATAACAAGGGCTTTTCTAATAAGCCTTTTAAGTATGTGTACTAATTAAAAATAGTGGTGTATAGGAAGGGAAGACCGGAACATTGTTGGATACAGCACGTAGCGACCACGGAAGCGGAGTAGCTAGCAGCAATTAAAGACGCAGTTGAAACCGCGGTGCACAACTAGTATTCTGTACCGTGCTTACGTGACTGATCGCAGGAACCATAGCCAAAGAGGTACTGCATTGATGATTCAATTTTATGGCATTTCATAGTTACAAAGTATGTTATAGTAATAATAATAGTTATTTATTGTATATCTAATGAAACAATGTGTTAATGTTCATAAAATGCGGGTGTTTAGAATATAATTATTATGTGTGTTCGTATCAGCTTCTACCTGCAACCTTGCTTGAACTCATGTCGTATTCTAGATCATGGACTACTCCTGTGCTAAGTCTTATCCATCGACAAACATCCAAACATTATGAACTGTCAGGCACTACACGAACGAGCAGTGGGAGCCGACTGGTAATGGCCCCGGCTTACGAGTTGTAGGTCGTGGGTTCGAACCCTGCATTACGTTGTGTAATTTAAAAAAACGGTAAAGGAAATCATCGTGAGGAAACCGGCATGTCCTAGAACCAAAAATTCGAAGAAATGAGACATCCACCAATCCACACTGGACTCGCGAGTGGATTAAGGCCCATTCCCTGTCCTAGAGAGGAGGCCTAATTCCCAACAGTGGGAACATTATAAGGCCGACTATGCTATGCTAAAATATCTTAAGAAAGATGCGCGATACTGATAACGTCATAATATCGTAACGCAGAGAGGTTGTAGATATGATAATGTATCTCAGGTTGGAGGCATTCGCAGATATGGCGGACAGCACCGACGTAGCTACCTGGTCTTAACGCGCTCACTGCGTTATGAGGTCGAACAAGCCACATGCGTAACTTCTCGCTGGTGCGGCAGTCAAAATCGCTTTCTTTCACTCTGTGCAGGGGACAGCTATGTTAACATTTCTATGGGTATCATCATCATCATCATCAGCCTTCTTAATGTTCCCACTGCTGGAACTCAGGCCTCCTCTCTAGGGTAGGGAAAGGGCCGTAATCCACCACGCGGACGCAGTGCGGGTTGGTGAATGCAACATGTCTTCGAATTTTTGGTTCTAGGACATGCCGGTTTCCTAGCGATGTTTTCTTTCACCGTTTTAAGAGCAGTGGTGATGAAATAAATTACACAAAGTAATGCGCCTGGCTAGGTTCGAACCCGCGACCTACAACTATTAAGTCGGGGCCATTACCATTTGGCCACCACTGCTCTGCTGCTATGGGTTTACCAGAGACAAACATATGCGTTGCGACGGTGTTTTTTAGAAACAACATTTTGTGAGGCCGGAAAGGTCTCATACGCACTGGATGAAAGATTATGAAAAATGGCTCTGCAGCGAACGTGTTAAAGGCTACCTGCTCCGGAGCACTCTAATGCTGATGTTTTGATAGTCTTTAAGAACTGGTTTCAAGATTGCCAAGTTGCTGAACAGGCTTTTATTTTCCATTGATGTTACATACCCCTTGTCAGATCAAGCTTAAGGTTTATATTAACCATGTTGTATAAATTCTTCTACCTATTTTAATAAAGAAGACGCAAGATAACCGTAGCATAACGTACATTGACCTTTTCCTAATTCTAATTGACGTTATTTGAAAGGTTAAAGTCCACTAAGTTGTAGCTATCAGAAGACAGTCCCCGGATTAAGTCTCATGCATTAGAGATCCAGACTAAAAATTCCTAATAGAGAAGCCACATTTTTCCCTACCCAAATAAATTCTAAGACCATCAGAACATGAGTTCAGCAGTACCGCTTGCAACTTATAAAGCAGTTACACTCACAGAAGAAACAATAACATAATTAGTTTATTAAATTAATAATTCTAAACGCCATAGGCTGCTGGGAATACGGAAACAATTGTTCGCTTGGCTACTTATCCTTCTTCGCAATCGACTACTAATTGAATGGCTTTTGTAATTCTACAAATAGTCACACGTATAATTATTAAAATATTAATATCAAACCAGGAAACTAATTGCGTCAAACTTCCTATAATCATATCAGTACCAAAAGTACAAATAGATGAAGAGAATAAAGCAATTATGGAATAGACAATTGAAAAACGATTACATTGCACGCGATCTTACCTAAGACCTAATTCAACTTACCACAGACAAACGCAGTTCATGGAAAACAACGGTTGAAATCGCGCGCGAATTTTTCTTCGCAATTTAAATATCGAACATCTATGGTTTATTATTTTTAGTCATTTTATTTTGAAATTGTTGCTAATAAAATACCGTAAATAGTCGACTTAATCCAAAATGAATCGATTTATTTATCTGGGTCAAATAAATCGATTGTGCTAACCGGATTTTCAGTGTCAGTTAATTATAATGCAACATTTTTATTGGTTGTAAGTATAGATCTTTTTAAATTTTTGCTAAGTTTTAAAAAGATAATTTGATTACAAACGCGTCGTAGATAATAAAAACTGATAAAAACAAGTATTGATGTTTTGATGCTAAAACTCGCATAACATGACACTTAGATCGGTGAAGTAACTGGACTTGGTGGGGTCAAAAATCCAATAAATATTTGATTTCAATAATAATTTTTACCGATTTTTTGTAATGGTGGGATAAGACTAGAAGTATCGCAAAGAGCAACTGAAGTACTCGGGTCGGTAAGTCCCCTCTTTGAGGCGTGGCTGGAAAGACCTCACGGCGTCCTTACCTTCCGCATGACGCAGGTGCTCACCGGACATGGTTCGTTCGGGAGATTCCTGCACTCGATTCATGCGGAAGTGACACCCGGGTGTCGCCACTGTGCGGAACGCCCGGAGGACTCGGTGGAGCACACAGTCGAGGTGTGCCCTGCTTGGGCGGAGCATCGCCGTGCCCTCGTGGGGGCGATCGGCGGCGGAGACCTCTCGCGCCGGGCCTTGGTTGAGGCCATGGTCCGGAGTGAGAAGGAGTGGCAGGCGGTCGCCGACTTCTGCGAAGCAGTAATGCTCGCAAAGGAGGAGGCCGAACGCATCAGGCAACGGCGTTATCGCCGCCGCCGTCGCCGGGATTCTGGTCCCGATTTCCGGCCAACGTAGACGCGGGCTTGCGGACAGTGAGCAATGGGTAACTCGCTGTCCGGCCGTCCGGTAACTGTCCGGACCTTGCCCAAGTCGTCGACGGCGCGCACTGTTCCCGCGCGCCTCAAGGAGTTGTCAGCAACAGCAGGGACCCAGCCGGGTCGAAGCCTACTGGGGCCAGGGTTATCCGAAAGGGCGCTCGAGCCCCGGTATGAAGGCTAGAAGGAACGGGGTGGGTCTTTTAGTCAGTAAGAGTCTGACACTATCTCCCGCTCCGCCCAAGGGCGGGGGATGTCAATACATGATTTTTCCCACCATAAAAAAAAAATAAAAAAATGTACTCGGGTGGGTTTTATTCGGCAAACGTCTGACATGGAATGAAAAAGCTGGGCAAGTGCGATTTGGACTCGCGCACTAAAGTTAGTTACCACAGCGAAGTTTGCCAAGAACGTTGACTGGAGACTTTTGCTGCCAAATACTACAAAAACATTACAATGTGTACATCCATATTTTAATTTTTAGTTGTCAACAACACGAAGATATGGTATGACTTTAAAGGACTTAGTATTCAAAGTTCCAAACCAAACACATTAAAAATATAAACCTTGCTACACTACAATTGCTATAGCATGGTGCAAGTGACAGCTGTCAGATTCATACATGTAGCTACCTATCCTTTTCTCTCATCAAGATGTATATTTTAGTCCTGGGGCCGTATTATGACATCTAAAAACCATCATGTTTTCGGTGCGAAAAAGAGACGGAGCTATACAGGACGAATAGCACTATCCTTTTCTCACACAGAAAACCTGATGGTTTTAAGATGTCATAATACGGCCGCAGCTATGTCATTCTTCCCATGCTATGTAAAAAAACCTTAGTATAACGATAGCTTCTTCAACACAACCAAGCACATTAGTAGAGCTAGAATTAAAGTACTAGTACTTCATAATAATTTACCTGTCATGATGGAATACTGATAGCGTTTTAGAAATTAATTGAAAAGTAATGCAAAATAATATAATTTCCGCATATTATAAAATGTAGAAAGTGGAATTATATTAGATCATAATGCTTGAGTCAAGTTCCTGACCAAAGACTAGTTTTCCTTGTAAACTTCAACGTCGATAATTAGGTACCTATTTAATTTCATACTAGACT
This sequence comes from Mythimna albipuncta, assembly GCA_929112965.1. Classification (NCBI taxonomy): domain Eukaryota; kingdom Metazoa; phylum Arthropoda; class Insecta; order Lepidoptera; family Noctuidae; genus Mythimna; species Mythimna albipuncta. The sequence continues at coordinate 6,276,122 of OV815974.1, read as the reverse complement.
CCTAGATACTTAATCATGTATAGAATTACGTACCTATTTTTACATAAGCGACTATCTATTATGAAATAGGTATGCTGTTATTATTTGGTAGGTACTTCGTTTTAATTGCGTGTTTTATTGGTGTTCGTTTTAAGTATTTTTTAATAATTTGTGGTGTCACTCTGAAACTCGAAATATGAGATTTCGCTGCCAAATTATGTGTAAATACTTTAAGGTATTTTTTTTTTTATAAGTACCTAGACCGAGTTTTACGAAGTCAAATTATAGCAGTATCTTCGTGATCTTCAGGTTAACCAGAAAATATAGTTATTGTACCTACTAGCTGACCCGTACAAGCGGGTACGCCTGGCGTGAAATACCTATTTTTGGCATAAAAAATGTTATTTAATATAAAAAAATAGACTATGTCACAACAATAATGGAGCTAGATACTGGTGAAAGAATTATCAGAATTGGTTCAAAACATTACTTCCAACAGAACGGTCTGCCGGCAGTCATAAGGAGTGAAACAAACACTAATAGATTTAAAAGTCAATTAAAATCATATTATTTAGAAATGTTTTAAGTTTTATATAAGAGTAGGTTTAAATAATATTTAGTAATAAGTACATTTAAGCAGAGGCTCATCGACCCTACAGTCAAACGATTGAAACAGTTTTGTGGGCCTTACCTAGCCTATAAATTACTTACCTTTTGTAATAAAGAATAATAATAGAAAAGAGACGTGTGGCACTCGGGGACTGCCGCGGTAAAGCTATTGCATAGCATCACTCATTTGTTTTCTTATCGGTCACCACGCTCAAAACAAATGAGTGGAGGGTGTTAGGTTATTTTCGTTACGGAATTTCTGGATTCGGTCTCCACGCTCAAGGCCCGCGATAGAAGCTATGCAAAAGCTTAAAACAAATAAAATTACAAACTTTACCTCTTCATAATATTAGTAACTATAGTGTAGATAACTAAATAAAATACAAATAGTCTGATACACGGACGCAGTGAGAAGGACCTCAATTAAAAAGACGGAACTTGAATTTCACAGAAAACATTTAATAAGGTTATCTAATAACCTAACCTCGTTTCCAACTAAAACATATTTCTTTTGCATCAAAACAGTCTATCTAACTTTACCTACGGATCTATGTTAGATAATCTTTAAGTAAGCGGATACCTAATTACGTCATAAGTTTACAACGGGCACCCGAACGGGGGAAAGTTTGCGGATACTGAGCACTAGTGCTGTGTCCTAGACGGAGTGTGATCACTACAGATCGGAACAGGTAGGGCTATTTTATGTACTTACCATATTTCATCGGTCTTCATACATTTTATATGGCAACTAGACTGGTAGAGCCACATTAGACCCACGCCACGCGACTCGACTCTACGTACAACAGAGGCATCGCCCACGTGTGCTTCGGTCTGCGGGGTCTCTGTTTCCCGATAGCTACAACTAGAAATAGAATCAGTAACTGAATGGATTCCAAAAAAAAATATTTAAAAAAGTCCCAAGTTAAGTGGCGGTGTGGCCAACTCGATCCGTTCGACGCAAGCGAAACGTTTGTAGCTTGGCTAGGGGAGCAGAGGTCACGGCAGGTCATAGCGGGCATTAGAAGCCAACAAACAGCTGAGTGCAAGTGCAAAAAACTCCTCAGTCGCCTGGACGGCCCGGTGACTATGTGTTTTGGACTTAGGGCCTGTCCGCAAAGCGATCTTTCACCGTGCAGAAAATATTCGCGCGGATTTATTTCCGCACCGCACCCCGTCAAATCTGCAAGAAATCAAAGAATTTTTGATCGCGCGTTTTTTTATCGTTTGTGCGGAAACTTCCCTAAGATTCAATGTGTTACAGAATAACCGCGAAAAAAAGACCGCGCGGTGAAATACCACTGTGCGGACAGGCCCTTAGGTGACCACTCATCCCGATCCGCAAAATATTTCATCCGCGAATGAAACGTTACCCTCTTAAAATTGTAAGGCGACGCATCATCCGCAAGTTCGGATAAATTATATTTATGTGATCATATCAGCTAAACACACAAACTTGGAGGTTTTTTTTTATTTTTCGTTTAAATAAAAAGTTCATAATATTCAAAAGCGGAAAACCTCCACATTTAAAGAGGTTTGATTGACTTGCATTTATGGTTATAAAAAACAAAGAAGAGTTGTAGCATTGTCGCATTGTCGCTTTCTACGGAGCCTTTAAATGAAAGTGAAAATACCTGTTTGTATTCTGCTTTCTAAATTAATATCGCACTTATCTGATATATTATAATAATGGCGAAAGTTTTTATATGTGTGATGGTGGGTACATGGGTGTGTCTACGTGTAGGTATATTTGTCACTCCGCACTTAAACGGCTGGAGGTATTTGGATCAAACTTGACACATGGGCAGGCCATTTTTTATTATAAGACCATGTTTCCTATTAGCAGTAGAGCAGTGGTGGCCAAGTGGTAACGGCCCTAACTTACGAGTTGTAGGTCGCGGGTTCAAACCTAGCCAGGCGCATTACTTTGTGTAATTTATTTCATCACCACTGCTCTCAAAACAATGAAGGAAAACAAAAATGCTCTAGAACCAAAAAAAAATATCGAAGACATTTGACATTCACCAATCCGCTCTGGACCCGCGTGTGGATTACGGCCCATTCCCTCTTCTAAAGAGGAGGCCTTTTTTATGGTGGGAAAAATCATCCAATGACAACCCCCGCTCTTGGGCGGAGCGGGAGATAGTGTCAGACTCTTACTGACTAAACGACCCACCCTGTTCCTTCTAGCCTTCATACCGGGGCTCAAGTTCCGTAACGGATAACCCTGGCCCCAGTAGGCTTCGACCCGGCTGGGTCCCTGCTGTTGCTGACAACTCCTTGAGGCACGCGGGAACAGTGCGCGCCGTCGACGACTTGGGCTTGGTCCGGACAGTTACCGGACTGCCGGAGAGCGAGCTACCCATTGCTCACTGTCCACAAGCCCGCGCCTAAAGAGGAGGCCTGAGTCGCAGCATGGGGAACATTAAAAGGCTGACTATGCTATATGCTATGGTTTACGAGGGCAATACCGCAGACAGATATCTAGTTAAAGAATAAATAAATTCGCATAACTTAATAACATTAAGGATCATAAACAAATATATCTAACAAAAGAAATGGAAACGGTAAAGACTATTTATTTAAGTTCATAACTTTCTCATACAACTTGACAAACAGTCTCCATGTCCTTAATCTTTATACAAATGTACACGCGTGTGTCTACCTACTGTCAAGAATGTCATACATTGTCAAAGTATCAAAAGGAATGATTATACTTTCTAATAGTACGAGATCCGTAGAAGAAATCTCTTCCCTCATCTGTTATTCCATTATGATATTCCATTATGCTATTTATTTATTTATTCTTATAAGCACATACAATTGTTTTTACAAGTATACCCTAGGTAACAAAAGTAGTCGCAAAATAGCCTAGCACTCAGAGATACCACCCACAAACTTATCAAACGTACATTAGTGCATGCAACATACATACTTAATAAACAATCGATGTTCAGTCTCAAGCAGCACCCTGGAGAATCGGCACAAGTTACATAGAGGACAGCACACTTAGTGTCACCATCTGGAATTCCGCCAATGTGCAAGAAAAAATGTCTAACCGTAATGAGACACTATTGAGTATTTCTATCGCCCGAATCACGGGTGCGAACTATATATTATAGTGTATGCTTGATAATGCGTTCATTAAGATATTGCGCCTAAGTCGGTTGTTGATAATGCATTTTACGGTTCTATTCACTATTATTCATTATTAAATTAAAAAAACTGGGCAAGTGCGAGTCGGACTCGCGTACTGAGGGTTCTGTACAAGCTACAATTCCCGAATTTTTTTGAATTGCAAAATTTTATTTTTTATTTTTTTTTTACTTAGGTAATTTCAAATTTACTGTTTTCTGATTTATTTACATACCTGTGCTAATAGACTTGTGTCAAATTTTGTGATTCTGGGTTAACGGGAAGTACCCTATGAATTTAGATCTTTGAGAGTAGAAAAATATACGTTTTTTTGCGACATAAACGACCGTATCTTTTTTATTCGTTACTATTAACTACAGGTCATTGAATTCGCTCAGCTAATGTTTTCTTAAAGAAATTAATTTCGTACATGCGTAAGTTAATACGAGTTTTGAAAAAAAAGTACTTTATTTTTTTATTTTATCTTTACAAATCGATATTTTTTTCGTGTGCTATTCGCCAGGGTCGTGTCTTAGCGACTGGGCACTTTATCTCATTTAGCACTTCATTCCCCATAGGTGACAGAAGAGCTGTAAAAACGGAGTATTCGGTCGTGGATGTACGACCTTGGCGACATAAACGAGAGTATTTGTCGGAAATATTCGACGCAGGCGGTTAAAATGTTAGTATTTTTTTTACATTTTTCATTCTGCTTCATGGTAATCTGTTTAGGCTATGTTTCTGCTATTATTCATCTGGAGTGATTTTAATCACAGTGGGCCACACCAACTCGTAGGAGGCTTTCACTTCATATGGCGGAAACTATCCAGAGGCGTAGGCACTATCTTTTTAAACGTTTGTTGTAGAGACACGCATCCACTGAGTTTTACGCTATAGTTAGTGATCTCTTTCTTAATTCATTAAACATCAAGCAAACGCCGGCGTCGTGGCTTTCTATTGTGTCTCTAATTGACACGATTGAAAGGAAGTGTTAATTTTAAAATCATTGATAAAAGATAAATGATCTTTATTTTGCAAGTAGATTTTATAAAAACACTTTTACACGTAAATTTTTTTTTTCGTCAAATAATGCTAGGTGAGGCCGGTGTTTCCTAGCTGACTACCCTGAGAAGAAACACCGAAACAAACTCAGGAATTTGAATGTATTTATTGCTTATATAATGCGGTATGTTGAAGATTGCTCTTATAGTTTTTTTTTGGAATCTTTCAAGGATTTCAATGTTATGAATATGTTAAGTGTCATTTTTTTAACACGCTTTTATTAGTTTATTTCTTAACTGGAAATTACAGACACAATAGAAAGACAATAGGTGCGCGAACGCCGGCGTTCGTTTTGGGTTTAATGAATTAAACAGTTTTTATTTTGCTATTGCAGAAGTAGGAAATCGATTGGAAATCAGATGAATGCCAGCAACCTGTTTAGATCTAGTTTAAGTTAAACGGAGTTATTGATTACAGGCTCTACCAGTATAACAGTAGTTCCATGTACACTTGTACGGAAATGTTAAGTTCAACAACCTTAAGCGTCAATGTTTTTTATTCTTCTGTATTATCTAATGTAGAGTCTGTCTACAAAGTCAAACGACTTGGGTACCTAACCTAATCAAATAATCAAATTCTTGAAATCTGTTACAGTCAACACTGGTTGAACAGTCAAGGTTGCAAAGAGATGATCATTGTTGAATAATAGGATCTTATTAAAAGTATTGTTTAAAATATACATAAATTACATATTTTTTCATTTGTTTACCAAGTAGTTTGACTTTTTAGACAGACTATAGAATATATTTCTCATTTTTAATTTAGCTGCACCCATTTGGTAAATCTTCAAATAATTTTTCAATCAATCAATCAAAACATTTATTTGCTAGAATGTGGTGCATAAGATGTAACAGTAAATTTGTTTCAGCATATCCTGCCATAACATGGCGTGCAAATAAATTCACAGTCAGTAACTTCTTTTATCTAACGTCAATTGCTTTAACTTACAAATTACAGGTTCTATTGCCTTGTCTTCTAAATAGTCCTTAACAGTATAATATTTTTTTCAACTGTGTAACTATCACGGTTTATGAGATACAGCCTTGTGACAGACGGACAGACAGACGGACAGACAGACGGAGTCTCAGTAATAGGGTCCCGTTTTCCCCTTTTGGGTACAGAACCCTAAAAACCGCATAGCCTCCATGATCCGCAGTCGTGTAGTAATTTACTTGTAACGGGACTTAAACTTTGTGTCATTTATTATGTCAAGATATGTAATGAGATGATGTCTTTTTATAGAAACTCATTAAACCTGTAATTCTTATAATATACGTTCAATCCATCAGATGATCAGACTGTTACAGTTATTTAGTTATGTGACATTTTAGACCATTTAAAGAAATCTATCACATAATTTATTTAATTACTTGTTTCATACATTTATACCTCTTTTTTCGGTGGGTAAAAAACATACAGATGACATTCCCTGCCCTTGGGTGGAGCGGGAGACAGTGTCAAACTTTTACTCACTAAAAAACCCTTTCTAAGCCTGTTCCTTCGCTGCCTTTCGTACCGGGGCTGAGCATTTCGTTTCAGAAAAAGACCCTTGGTCCCAGTAGGCTTCGGCCCTGCTGAACTCCTACGGTTGCCGACAACTCCTTGAGGCGTGCTGGAATAGTACGCGCTGTCGACTGTACGAACGGTTACCAGACGGTCGGACAGCGAGCTACCCATTGCTCGCCGTCCGCGGGCCCACGCCTACGGTGGCCGGAAATCGGGATCGGAATCCCGGCAGCGGCTGGGGCGTGAGCGCCGTTGCTTGATCCGATTGGACTCCTCCTTTGCTAGCATTACTGCTTCATAGAAGGAGGCAACCGCCTGCTGCTCCTCCTCGGTCTGGACCATGGCCTGTACCAACCAGGGGCCGCTCCGGGCAAAGATAATTTTCGCCACACTTTACATACAAAAAATCATATAAGTCATGAGTCTTAAGTCTTAAATATTTCCACTATCCAACCTGAAGTAGGTTGGAAAGTGGCACATAAAATTCTCAACCTACCAACATGGGTGTGGATGGCTAATGGCTAGGTTGGAAGATAGGAACAAGTCAATTTTGCCACTCCTCGTTTTTTGCCGCTCTGGGCAAATGCCCCCCCCCACCCCTAAATCGGCCCTGGTCCAAGGCCCAGATACATTAACACTTGACAATTCTTACATCTTTCAGCACAACAACCTACATAAGACAGTCCAACAAATGAGGCACCATGCTTCTGATTACCAAGTCATGACATCATACAACTAGTTAATTGCAGTGACAACACAATAAATGGCCGGCCAACACTGACAGCTGACGTTTGCGTCGAGATCATGGTTAACAAATCACCGCTTCCGACCATCTCACGTCGCTTGAGTAATCATTAACTGTTTCAAGTTCAAGACGGTTCAGTTTCTTTGCAGATTTGTTGTTTGTTTGTGTTGTTTGTTTCTTATCTCGATAGTTTTGCTGTTGATAGACTTTTTAGGGTTCCGTATCTTTTTTTTATGGTGGGAAAAATCATGCATTGACATCCCCCGCCTTTGGGCGGAGCGGGAGATAGTGTCAGACTCTTACTGACTAAAAGACCCACCCCGTTCCTTCTAGCCTTCACACCGGGGCTCGAGCGCCCTTTCGGATAACCCTGAGGGTTCCGTACCTCAAAAGAAAAAAATGGAACCCATATAGGATCACTTTGTGGTCCGTCCGTCCGTCCGTCTGTCTGTCAAGACCCTTTATCTCGGGAACGCGTAAAGGTATCGAGTTGAAATTAAAACCATATACTTAGGTCTGCGGTCCCTTGAAGCTTTAAAAAATCAAACTTCTAAGTTAACAGAAAAAATAGCCGTTATACCGTAAAAAAAGCGTATATTTCGACACTCAAGGGAACCAAATATCCCGTTGAGCCAGAATCCTGAAATTTTTCAAAAAAGAAGGTCTTATAAATTTTCAGTTTTCAGATTTATTCCTACTGTATATCTATTATTACGTATTATTTATTCCTACTTAATAGAACACTGAAAATTTATCGTTGCGTCACAAACATTTTTTCTTGCGATTTGGTAAAAACTTCGTGACTCAATCAGGAAATTAACTACCTATTTACATAGGTAAATTTGTATGGGACCCTCAGAGCGCCAGTCTGACACGCACTTGCCCAGTTTTTTTATTATTATTATTTTGGATAGGCTCGCGCTTGACCATTATCTCAACTGATGGTAAGTGATGATTTGGCCGACGATAGAGCACGCTTACCTAGAAGCAACCTATTTTACTCTTGACTTAAAAATAGGTACCCCTAGGTTGTAGCTACAAGGAATCACAGAATCCAGCGAATAATTCCGCTCCTTAACTGTATTTTTGGAACACATGCATGAAGAATGTGTTACAAAAACGCTTAGAATGCTTTATCGCTATAAAGTATAAATCATTAAACAAACATATAAGGGGCGAAAGTTAATATGCATACCTCTTTTACGAAACTTGAAATCGTAAAATAAAAGAACTCATTTATGTTGCATATTTTTAAACATGATCTACATTTTAACAACAGATTTTTCAAATTTCAAAGCTGGATTAGATATTAAACGCGGTAACAATTCTGGTGATTAGTTCATCAGAATCATGATAAATTTTTAAAAGTCAATGACAAAAGTTAACGTCTTCGACGACTTGGTGTTAGTTGTTAGTTTGTTTATATGATGTTAGTAACATAGTCTTGAGAGGTACTTAATGTACATATAATTCTATAAAGTGTTTTACAAAAACACCCTGATATATAGAAATATATGTAAGTAGAGTCCGTCTAAAAAGACTTGGGTAATTATTAAGTAAGTAAAGGTAATTAGTAAGTAATATGTAACCAAGCTTATATGTAACACATAATATGATTTAAAAGAGTGTCCATGGAGTTTCTTGCACGTTCTTCTCCATAGAGACCTACTCTTTGGAACGTGCAATTTAGCTTCACTTTTCTTGGACTGACCGACATTTGACTATTCAAAAGTGCCTGTAAATGGTCTATTTGAAATAAATGCTTTGATTTGATTTGATTAAGGTAAAATTAAATCTGAAGAAATCAAAGTAGGATTGATAGTTCGTTGATCTTGATCATTGTTTAATGATAGACGAACCTTATAAAAAGTATCGAATATAAGTATTATTTAAATGATTAAATATTGTACAAAATTCCCAAGTCATTTGACTTTTTAGACAGACTTATAAAGTGATGAACATTTGCAATAGTCATTAGCACGAACTAGAAATGAGATTAAAAACAGTTTCCATTTCCATATAACGTTTCTAGCTAAAGATACAAATGATAGAACGCTAGATGGTAATGGTAAGGTTTTCGTAACGTTAATAAAGAAACTCGATTGCTTTGTCTGTTGCGTATGAGTCGCAAACTATGCGCGTATCGCAGTTACGTGCGCACGATGCGAGTTATTGAACTGTGCGCCTCAATATTGACGTAAACTGAAGCGCTTTAGCTAGCACGCGATGCGACATAGCATAATCAGCCTAATTAAGTTCCCACTGCTGGGACGTAGGACTCCTCTCTTCTTCTTCCTGCGCTTATCCCATATTACTTGGGGCCGACGTAAGACGTTTTTTTTCTTCCATTCTGTCCTGTCTCCCGTTAAACTATCACTAACTCCCTTTTCTTTCATATCACTTCTCACACAATCCATCCATCTTTTCTTCGGCCTTCATCTTCCTCTCCATCCATCTACATGTATATTCAGAACTCTTTTAGAAAATATGCGCTTCATGCCTCCCCTTCACATGACCATACCAAGGCAACCGATTTCCTTCCAGCTTTTCAGTCACTGGCATCGTCGTAGGCCACCTCTCTTGGAGAGGGAATGGGCCGTAATTCACCAGGGCGGCAGGCAGGCCCAGTGCGAGTTGTGAATGTCACATGTCTTTTTTTTCGGTGGGAAAATCATCTAATGACATCGCGGGAGATCTTGGACGGAGTGGGAGATAATGTCAGACTTATACTGACTAAAAACCCACCCCTGTTCCTTCGTTGACTTTCGTACCGGGGCTGAGCTACCTTTCTAACCCTGGCCCCAATAGGCTTCGACTCGGCTGGGACCCTGCTGCTGCTGACAACTCCTTGAGGGAACTGTGCGCGCCTTCGACGACTTGGGCTCGGTTCGGACAGTTACCGGATGGTCGAAAAGCGAGCTACCTATTGCTCGCCGTCCGCAAGCCTGCACCTACGGTGGCCGGAAATCGGGATCGGAATCCCGGTGCCGGCTGGGGCGCTGTGAGCGCCGTTGCCTGATGCGGTCGACCTCCTCCTTTGCTAGCATTACTGCTTCGCAGAAGGAGGCGACTGCCTGCCACTCCTCGCTCCGGACCATGACTTGTACCAAGGCCCGGCGCGAGAGATCACTGCCGCCGATCGCTCTGACGAGGACACAGAGTTGCTCTGCCCAAGCGGGGCACACCTCTACTGTGTGCTCCACCGTGTCCTCCGGGCGTTCCGCACAGTGGCGACACCCGGGCATCAATTCCGCACGAATTCAGTACAGGAACCTCCCGAACTTACCATGTCCGGTGAGAACCTGCGTCATACGGAAGGTGAGAACGCCGTGAGGTCTTTCCAGTCACACCTCAAAGAGGGGACTTACCGCCATAATTGTGGCGTGCCCAAATGTCACAATCATGTCTTCGAATTTTCGGTTCTAGGACATGAAGTAAAATATATAGAGTATGAAGTAAATTACACAAAGTAATGGGTTTGAACCCATGCCCTCGTAAGTCGGGGCCGCGGAAGCGACCAAGCAGTTTGATTTTCCAATTTTCGAAACTCATACACCGTAAGAGATAAACAGTTGAAATTTTCACAGAATGTGACTGTATTACTGTTGCCAATGTAATTAAGACTAGCTGTTCTCCGCGGCTTGTCCCGTGGTGAGAAGTGCGAGTCGGACTCGCACATGAGGGATTCCGTACCTACTAAAATATTGTTACGCCACTAAACGTGAACACGCCATATCTCCGAGAAAATAACGAGTGGCACGTAATAATTAAAACGCATTGCTGTGCGAAAGGTCTAGAGTAGTTTTGCTTAGACAGACTTGGAAAAATCTCGAAACATCCACAAGGTACCTACCTACCAAGGTACATGTAGTAATAGGTATCATCTAACCGTAAGGGAATTTGTACTCTCCGACGTTAACAATAGAGTCGAAATTCGCATGAACGTGACTTTTATTATTACGAGAAATAAAAATGATTTATGACTTCGAGAAGCGATTCAATTGTTCTGGAATTCTGGATAGATCCGGGGACGTCGGTGTCTGGAATTTTCTTGGCTCCGCATATAAATACGGGCCCCCGGCCGGAAGCGAGTCAGTTGTGATTTCGACTGCGATCAAGAGCGAACTACCCTAGTACTCGAAGTGATTTTTATCAACGACTAAAGCGATAGTGTAACGGTACTCTAGTGTTAATTGCGATTCGGATTATTGTTGACTGGACTAATTTGTTATTGTTTGTGGTAAATAAAGTTCTCTCGTCAGTAAATCGGCATTTGATTACCCGCGTTCGTAACAACTGGTGTCAGAAGTGAAATGCCATTAACACCGAGAGACGACGAACAGCGACCACGAACAAGAAGGCAAATGGAGATGGATGCTGCGCGTCATCGTATGGAGGAGGAAGATCAGGCTGGTATGGTAGCAACAGAAGCTGCTGAGGCGCCAACAGGACCATCCTCGGAATTGAACCTCGCTGCGGTGTTGGCCGCCATGCAAGCTAGTATGGAAGCCGCTCGCCGCGAACAAGAGGCCAACCAGCTTAAGCTTCAGGACCTAATCGCAGCGAACCAGGAAGAAGCTCGCCGCGAACAGGAAGCCGCTCGCCGCGAACAGGAAGCCGCTCGTCGCGATCAGGAGGCTAAGCAGAACCTGATCCTCGATAAAATCGACCACGGCCTCGTCACGTTGGGTGAGAAAGTAAAGAATCTCATCTTGGAGGTCAAGGAAGTTTCCGCCCGAGCTGATAGCCTCGAAACAAGGATTGATGGCCACGAAAATCGCCTGCTGGACATCAACAAAAAAATCGTCAAGCTCGAAGCACGCGAACCCCTTGCTGTTGGCTCACCATCGCAAACCCACTGTGCATCAGCCGCAAAATTTGATGTGCCGCGTTTTGATGGCACGTCTTCCTGGACGGCATTCAAGTACCAATTCGAGACATTGGTCGAAACGAACCGCTGGGATGATAAGCAGTCTTTTGCGGCATTAACTTTGGCTCTACGAGGGGACGCCCTGCTGGTCCTAGAGAACCTCCCTGCGGACGGCAGGACATTGGAGCGTCTCATGGAGGGACTGGACACTCGTTATGGGGACAAGCACCTCGAGCACGTTTTCCGCGCGCAGTTACGCGAGAGAATGCAGAGGCCGAACGAGAGCCTCCAGCAATGGGGAGTCGAGGTTGAACGGCTAGTCCGGCGTGCATACAGGTCAATGACACCAGAGGCGGTGGAAGTCAATCTGGTGCAAGCATTCATCGATGGTCTACGGGATACCGAAGTCAGAGCGACGGTGCGACTCGGACACCACCAAACTTTAAAGAGTGCGATGGCACACGCTTTGGAAGTGGAAGCAGTACGACAAGATTTTCGTACGCATAGAGTTCGGGAAGTGGTGGTCTCGCCTTCAGCGCGACTACGTCACCGAGAAGTGGTGGCTTTTTCCCCAGCACAGTCCCGCTATATTCCAACGTGTTACGGTTGCGGAGAAAAAGGGCACATTCGTACCGATCGCCCCAAGAGGAAGAGGGGAAGTGTGGACTCCGGAACTCAAGTTAACGAGGAGTCGTTAAACTAAATGTCGCCAGGGCCGCGGGGCGGGTGCTGGCTGGTCAACTGAAGGCCCCAACCATCACCATCAATCAAGTTCAGAACGGAAATAGTTTGATCATCGAAGGGACGCTGAATAATCGTGCTTGCAATTTTACCGTTGACACGGGGGCGTCACGGACTGTTATAAGACCTGAGTTGCTGAAACGCACCATCTTGTGGCAAAGAGAGTCTCCATCCTGCCGACTTCAGACGGCAACCGGCCAGCCAGTCTCCGTCCTCGGTGATACAGAAATTGAGTTCAAAATCGGTGATCAAGTGTATATCCATCCTGCGTTAATTGCGAATATTACCGACGATTGCATACTAGGTCTCGACTTCTTGCGGAATAACCGATGTATTTTAGATATCGACAGGGGAGTATTGAAATTCCCAGATCAAGAAGTCTTCCTGCGAGGAATTAAGTCATGCAACCTCTATTGTTTAAAGAATACTACACTGGCTCCGAGAACAGAAACCTTAGTTGAAGTAAAATTCCCCAAGAGAATCAGGCAAACAAGATGTGTTTTGGTTGAAGATACTGGCCGGCACCCGGAGCTCATCACCGCGAGGACATTAGTTATGACGAAAGGGAAATCCAAGGTCAGGATTGTGAACCTTGGGAAAGAAGAGTTCCAACTGAAGAAAAACAGTGTTGTTGGGAGATGTGAAGAAGTTCAGTATCTCCGTCAAATCAATACATCTCCAGCAAAGCAAGACACGACAAAAGTTGAAACGGATCACATCCAGCAACTTCTGGAAAATTCTAAGTGCAATTTATCGACTTCGGAACTACAGCAAGCAAGGGAATTTCTGCTACGGTTTCGAGATATCTTTGCAACGGGAAAAGACTGCGGGAGAACAGGTCTCGTCAAGCATGAGATAGATACAGGTGATGCGAGACCAATTAAACAGAGACCGCGCCGCATACCCTGGGCTAAGGAATTTGAGGTAGCAGAAATGGTAAAGGACATGGCTGATAATGGAATAATTGAGCCTTCTACGAGTCCATGGTCTTCTCCAGTCGTTCTGGTGAACAAGAAGGACGGCAGCACCAGATTCTGTGTGGACTACAGAATGCTGAATAATGTGACGAAGAAGGACAGTTATCCCTTACCAAGGATAGACGATACGCTGGATATGCTCAGTGGCATGAAGTGGTTTTCGACCATTGATTTGAAAAGTGGCTACTAGCAAGTGGAAATCAGCGAGAAAGATAAAGAAAAGACAGCGTTCAGTACGGGTATTGGCAGCGGCCTGTGGCAATTTAACGTCATGCCTTTTGGGTTATGCAACGCCCCAGCGACGTTTGAACGCCTCATGGAGAGAGTCATGGTGGGCCTTCTTGGTGACGTCTGTCTGGTATATTTGGATGACGTCATTATAATGGGTCGCACATTTAAGGAAAACCTGAGGAATATGGAGAAAGTGTTCACCAGGATACGAGGGGCTAACTTAAAACTAAGCCCAAAGAAGTGTGCCCTGTTCAAGAAGGAGGTCAGCTACCTAGGACATGTTATTTCCGCCGACGGGGTGAGAACCGACCCTGAGAAGATAAAGGCAGTCCAACAGTGGCCGGTTCCAAAGAACAAAACTGAAGTACGTGCATTTCTAGGGTTGTGCACATACTACAGGCGGTTTGTCAAGAATTTTTCGGACATTGCAAAACCTTTACATCAGCTGACTGAGGATAAACGAGATTTTATTTGGGACAAGAACTGTGAGTCAGCATTCGACGAGCTAAAACAACGGCTATGTGAAGCGCCTATACTGGGGTATCCGAGCAGAGACGGAAGATTTGTCGTTGATACCGATGCCAGCAACACGGGAATTGGTGGAGTGTTGTCCCAAGTGCAGGGCGACAGACAGGTCGTAATCGCTTACTTCAGTAAGGCACTTTCAAAGCCAGAAAGGAACTACTGCGTGACTCGACGAGAACTGCTGGCTGTGGTAAAAACCTTGCAGCATTTCCACAAGTACCTCATAGGAAGACAATTTACGTTGAGGACGGATCACGCTGCATTGAAATGGCTTCTACAATTTAAAAACCCTGAGGGCCAAGTTGCAAGATGGCTCGAGCAGCTGCAGGAGTTCAACTTTGTGACGGAACATCGTAGTGGAAAAGGGCATAATAATGCTGACGCCCTGTCGCGACGTCCATGTAATGAGGACTGCAGACACTGCCAGCAGAATGAAGCCCGAGAACGCGTTAATTTAATTAGGGCTGAAGGCAACTTCAAGAAGTCCCAGGAAGAAGATGATGATATTCGGCCTATACTGGACTGGAAGCGAAGCGGAACAAGGCCCCAGTGGAGTGAAGTATCATCACACAGTCCCGTAACTAAGAGCTACTGGGCACAGTGGGACAGTTTAGTCCTAGAAAATGATGTGCTCTGTAGGAAATGGGAATCGAACGATGGCAAGGAGGTGACCACACAAGTGATAGTACCACGATGTGAAGTAGTCCCCCTGCTACAGGAAATACACGATGGTGCTTCTGGAGGACACCTGGGCATCAAGAAAACTCTACTGAAAGTGAGACAGCGTTATTACTGGCTCAATTGTAGAGAAGACATAGAGCAATGGTGTCGGAAATGTACAGCGTGCGCATCTGTGAAAGGACCACAGACTAGGAGCAGGGGCAGGCTTCAGCTGTACAATGTGGGAGCCCCATGGGAACGCATCGCTATCGACGTCGCTGGACCTTTTCCAGTTACAAATGACGGAAACAAGTACATAGTGGTGATCCAGGACTATTTCACAAAGTGGCCCGAAGTCTTCGCCATACCCAATCAGGAAGCGACGACAGTGGCGAAGAAGGTGGTCGAAGAAGTAGTATGTCGGTATGGCGCACCTTTGGAAATCCATTCCGATCAAGGCCGTAACTTCGAATCTGCGCTGTTCCAGGAAATGTGTACTCTTCTGGGAATTTATAAGACACGCACAACACCTGCGCACCCTCAGTCGGACGGAATGGTGGAAAGGTTTAACCAAACCCTGGAGAATCACCTGGCTAAGGTTGTCGATGACCATCAGAAGGACTGGGACCGGTATATTCCATTATTTCTGATGTCTTACCGATCGGCAGTGCATGATAGCACGGGACATACCCCAGCAAGAGTGAATTTCGGCAGGGAGATGAGACTCCCGGTCGATGCCATAACTGGCGTGCCACCTGACAAGACTAAGCCAGTTACAGATTACGTAAGTGACCTTCAAGATCAATTGGACGAAGTGCATAAACGAGTTCGTGAGAATAGCATGAACACCAGCGTAAAAATGAAAACTAGATACGACCGTAATGCCAATGCCAAGGGATTTGAGGAAGGTACACTGGTCTGGCTCCACAACCCGCTTCGACGGAAAGGGAAGTCGCCGAAACTCCAAGCTCGATGGGAGGGACCTTACACTGTGTTAAAAAGGATTAATGACGTGACCTACCGCATCAAGAAAGGGCTAAGAGGGAAACCCAAGGTTGTTCATGTGGATAGATTGGCGCCGTATCACGGATCTAATAATGCTCGGGACGAGCATGACTAAGAGGGGGGCACTGTTACGCCACTAAACGTGAACACGCCATATCTCCGAGAAAATAACGAGTGGCACGTAATAATTAAAACGCATTGCTGTGCGAAAGGTCTAGAGTAGTTTTGCTTAGACAGACTTGGAAAAATCTCGAAACATCCACAAGGTACCTACCTACCAAGGTACATGTAGTAATAGGTATCATCTAACCGTAAGGGAATTTGTACTCTCCGACGTTAACAATAGAGTCGAAATTCGCATGAACGTGACTTTTATTATTACGAGAAATAAAAATGATTTATGACTTCGAGAAGCGATTCAATTGTTCTGGAATTCTGGATAGATCCGGGGACGTCGGTGTCTGGAATTTTCTTGGCTCCGCATATAAATACGGGCCCCCGGCCGGAAGCGAGTCAGTTGTGATTTCGACTGCGATCAAGAGCGAACTACCCTAGTACTCGAAATGATTTTTATCAACGACTAAAGCGATAGTGTAACGGTACTCTAGTGTTAATTGCGATTCGGATTATTGTTGACTGGACTAATTTGTTATTGTTTGTGGTAAATAAAGTTCTCTCGTCAGTAAATCGGCATTTGATTACCCGCGTTCGTAACAATATTAAAGTCGGGGAAAAAACGCCAACAAAATAATGTTTCTCGTATGAGAACCCCCTTTATTAAACTTTATTTTTAATTTTAAAATTATTTTGTTGTAGCGGCAATAGGAATATACATTCTGTAACAATTTCAAGACTCTTTTTACGGTTTATGAGATACAGCAGGCTGATAGACAGACGGACAATCAGACAGCGGAGTCTTAGTACCTAAATAAAGTCCTGTTGGCACTCTCGGGATGACACTCTAATGGAACCCTGAAAAGGGTTAGTTTTAAAAAGAAACTTAGCTCAAAAATGCATTATAAAGCTATTTGTTCACATTAATTACTTACTAAGTTTGTCATTAACATTCCTGACAACTTGAACAAAGACAATTCTTTTCTATTATTTCGAAACACTTTGTTATTCTATTGTAGGTGAACAATTGAAGTATTGGGTGAGCAAAGAATGTATGTAAATATATCTAAGTAGGTACACTCAATATTATAAAGAAGTAAAGTTAGTTTTATATATTTTTTTTGTTTGTAGGAGGTACCTGAATTATAAGCTAAATTTTGAAATATTATGCCAAATCTTAAAAAAAAAAACAAATGACATCATCTGCACTAATAGGTACTCGTATAATAAAAAGGTAAAGTTTGTTTTTTTGTTTGTAGGAGATAATCTCTGGAAATACTAGTCGGATTACTAAACTTTTTTCACCGATAGAAAGCTGCTTTATTCCTGAGTGACATAGGCTATATTTAAAGTAAACGGGCCGCGGCAAAAGCTAACCCTATTGTGCCTGGAGGGTTATTTACGAAATTAGTAAGGCTGGCACTATTTTTATTTGTTCGGGTACTAATACTAATTGAAAACTAATTATTCACTAAATTTAAAAATGATTGCTGATGTTAGTCACAGACATCATCAATGAAGTTCTTCGCAGCCAAAACCAGTTTTCAATTGGTCCATTTAGATGACAAAAACACGTTTTAATTGATTAACCTGTGATGATGTTATTGAGATCTTATGGGGATAGATCAACCGTAGTGGTGGCCAAGCAGAGTCAAGGCCTACGGGAGCCGAGGGTCTGCTTCTGAAAGGAAGACTCGGCCCTGGCATGAAAGGAAACGAAGGAACAGGAGTGAGTTTTAAGTTAGTAAAAGTTTGACAAAGTATTCGGTAAAATGCAAAAAACATAGGCAGGTGGTCACTTTTCTGTCAACATATTAATAACTAGCTTTTGCTCGCAGCTTTACCCGCGTACATAAAATATAGCCTATGTCACTCAGGAATAAAGCAGCTTTTTATCGGTGAAAAATTTTTAGCAATCGGCCCAGTACTTCCAAAGATTGACTCCTACAAACAAAAAACATAAAAACAAACTTTACCTCTTTATTATATTAGTGCAGATGATGTCATTTGTTTTTTTTTTTTTGTAAGATTTGGCTTTACTACACGACAAATGGTATTTCAAAATTTATCTTCATGTAATTTTTTTTTGTATGTTCTGTTCTAACCTTGTATATTACTTATTATAAAAGCGAAAGTTTTGTATGTGTGTTCGTGTTGGTGTAAGTAGGTATTTAAATTATATTGATGATAGTGTGCGTATGTTTGTTTAATCCATTACGCTCAAACAGTTAAATGGATTCGGATGAAATTTGGAATGATAAACCATATCCTGGAATAGAACATAGAATACAATATTTTTACTCATGTGAATATGTACTCTTGGTATAATTTTCGGCGAAACTGCTGACTGAAGTTGCCTCAGCAAAACGTATTTTATAGAAAATGGTTTTTGTTGCTTTAAGATCTAATCAACGATAACCAAAGAAATCGTTCTTCTATGTTTAATGCAAATAGGAGTCACACATGCAGGTTTGAGGTCATCCACTCATAAAAAGACAAGAAAATATCAAGAAGGCAAACATCCTTTTACGACGGTGCATTCTTCGGATGTCGGCTATTTGAATGTTATTTAGCGACACTTAACAACTTTCATTCCATGCAGCGTTCTCATCAACATCAATATGACATTAGGCTCTTCGCCCACAGCGTCTTTTTGTAGCAATGCTGTAGCGCCTTTGTTTCGATACAGTCGAGATGCTGTAGCGCGTTTGTTTCGATACAGTCGCGATGCTGTAGCGTCTTTTGTTTCGATACAGTCGCGACGCTGTAGCGCGTTAGTTTCGATACAGTCGCGACGCTGTAGCGCGTTTGTTTCGATACAGTCGCGATGCTGTAGCGTCTTTGTTTCGATACAGTCGCGACGCTGTAGCGCGTTTGTTTCGATACAGTCGCGATGCTGTAGCGCGTTTATTTCGATACAGTCGCGATGCTGTAGCGTCTTTGTTTCGATACAGTCGCGATGCTGTAGCGTCTTTGTTTCGATACAGTCGCGACGCTGTAGCGCGTTTGTTTCGATACTGTCGCGATGCTGTAGCGCGTTTGTTTCGATACTGTCGCGATGCTGTAGCGCGTTTGTTTCGATACAGTCGCGATGCTGTAGCGCGTTTGTTTCGATACAGTCGCGATGCTGTAGCGCGTTTGTTTCGATACAGTCGCGATGCTGTAGCGCGTTTGTTTCGATACAGTCGCGATGCTGTAGCGCGTTTGTTTCGATACTGTCGCGATGCTGTAGCGCGTTTGTTTCGATACAGTCGCGATGCTGTAGCGCGTTTGTTTCGATACAGTCGCGATGCTGTAGCGCGTTTGTTTCGATACAGTCGCGATGCTGTAGCGCGTTTGTTTCGATACTGTCGCGATGCTGTAGCGCGTTTGTTTCGATACTGTCGCGATGCTGTAGCGCGTTTGTTTCGATACTATCGCGATGCTGTAGCGCGTTTGTTTCGATACAGTCGCGATGCTGTAGCGCGTTTGTTTCGATACAGTCGCGATGCTGTAGCGCGTTTGTTTCGATACAGTCGCGATGCTGTAGCGCGTTTGTTTCGATACTGTCGCGATGCTGTAGCGCGTTTGTTTCGATACAGTCGCGATGCTGTAGCGCGTTTGTTTCGATACAGTCGCGATGCTGTAGCGCGTTTGTTTCGATACAGTCGCGATGCTGTAGCGCGTTTGTTTCGATACTGTCGCGATGCTGTAGCGCGTTTGTTTCGATACTGTCGCGATGCTGTAGCGCGTTGAAATCTTTTCTATAGCGCTTGCCAATGCGACTAACGCGCGTTAGTAGCGATGCTGTCGCGCGCCTACGAAACGCACGACGGCTTCGCTACAAAGAGTCGCCGTGGGTGAGGGGCCTTAGAGCGAAAACCTCACAAATTCAAAAGGCGTACAAAGTTTACTAACAAGAAGAAAAAATATATGTAATTATTGTTTTTACTAAGTTTTTTATATATATATTATTCACTAGAAAGGTAAACCCGTGGTCCTGGAACAGGCAAAGAACGAAAAAAGGAGTGGGTTTGAGTCAGTAAAAGTCTGACACTGCCTGGGTTTGAACTCCCGACGTATAATAATACATTATGATATAAGTGTGTAATGTTAGTGATTACCGTCGAGGCGGTATTTAGACCCGAGCCATGGCGAGGGTCTTAAGAGAGCCGAGAACGGTATTCATTAATTACTCACGTGTATCATACGTTTTTCAATACATTCGTGAAGAAAATAACTTTAAAACTAGTAAATTTTTGTGGCGGTAAAAATCTGTTTTAATATGCGCGCCCATTTTTTTTTGCTCTTTTCCTTGTTGGGGACGACGACGCGCGCCCATTCTGATACGTTAAATGTAATAAAATTATGGCGGGTGAGACGTTGTACAAAAAGGTTTTAAATACATTATAGCACTAGTGCGTAATGGTAATCAAAATGTCACAGTTTGGTAACAAGTGCCAATAAATACCTACCTAAGTGCAGTGCAATAACAGTCACTTTATGAGCAAGTGTATTGAAAATTAACAAGCTAAGTGCCTTCGGTACAAATGTAATAAAATTACCACAATTGCATTTTTGGAGCCCCGGTATAAAGGCTTGAAAGAACTGGATGGGTTTTTTAGTCAGTAAGAGTCTGACACTATCTCCCGCTCCGCCCAAGAGCGGGGGTTGTCATAAGATGATTTTTCCCATCGAAAAAAAAAAAGGTTTTCATTCTAAAGCAACGATTTATGATCTTTAATGTTGAATTCTACCTATCTTCGGCCTTTTGGGAGCCATGTTCTTTTCTTTTAAGCATTTGAATAGGTATTAAATATGCCACTTCATGTTTTAAATAAGAGCCTAACGAAGCCAATGATTATTAACAACCGTATAGGAATTTTGATTAGGTTATTACATAGTCAATATCCTTAGTTATTTGCATAATCACTTTGATTTCTTTGTCTCTTCTGTGGCCGATCTGATCAATGGTTCCAACCTTCAGTGTTTGGCGTCGTTTTTCCTCAGACCATGCCCCACACCCTCCATTTTGCGTCACGTGCCCTGTACCCCTAGCCAAGTTAATAATCTACAATCGTTAACGCTGATAGAAAAATTCAAATGTACGGGAATGACGTCATCTCAACGCTCAGTCACGTGGTTAGAACAAAAGAATTTGGGCCGTGGCCAACTCGAGGCGCTCGACGCAAGAGACACGGTTGTAATTTGGCTAGAGGGGCTGTTATCGTTTATTTATCTTTTATATTCATATCAATTACATTTTTAAATATTTCAATAAAAAAATAAATAAAAAAAAACTTTTAAAAATATAAAAAATAGTAGCCCACCGGTATCGGGAGCAGGGTCAGGGCTCCAGAGACAGGAACCTCCTAACTATACGAGCCGTGTCCAAAAGTACAGCTTTCTGAATCAAGCCCTTGATCCAGTCGTGTAACGAGAGCCTCCTAAGGTGTTGGTCGAGGCTCCTGGCTATTAAGCCATTGGCACCACTATCGGTACAATAATCACTGAGTCCACTTCCTACATGTCGACAACCTCGCGAGCCAAGTCAATTTGCTTGATTTGTTTATCTTTGAACGGATGTAACAACAATCATTGCACGCCTCTCGCTTCGGTTCACCACCACTATATCATGCTTATTGGCTACAATAGTCCTGTCCTATAATTTTTAATCTTACTCTTAATAACCCAGCGGATTTTAAAATCGGGTAAGATACGTGGAAATAGGACATGAGGAAAAACTAAGAAATTGACTATGAAATGATCAGCTGTATTCGGATATCAATAATATATGCTTTGACTAGATTTTTTTTTCGTTCAAGAACGCGTGGGGCCCCCACATACGCGGGGCCTGTAGCATTTGCTACTCTTGCTACATTGCTAATCCGCCTCTGGATATTACCGTACCACATTTGCCGTAGGTATGCGGTACGAGTACTCTGGCTAGGGGATCCAATCTCGCAAAAGCATTTGATACCAACAGCTGTAAATTAAAACTTAATTTAAAAAAAAATACATTTTGCAATTCGATTCTTTTACATAAATCATAAATA
Organism: Mythimna albipuncta; assembly: GCA_929112965.1. Lineage (NCBI taxonomy): Eukaryota > Metazoa > Arthropoda > Insecta > Lepidoptera > Noctuidae > Mythimna > Mythimna albipuncta. Next base: position 6,253,931 of record OV815974.1, on the reverse strand, counting down.
AGTACCTACTTAAAATAACTTTTTTTTCACTCTACAAGTCAAGAGCACCATCAATCTCTCGAGCTTTTTACGAGTCTCAAATTCAGAAGCTTAAGACATTCTATTTTTTTTTAATTCTGTTTTGAATGATTGTACTGTTACCATAAACAATTATGAGTTGGAAAAATAACAAGCAATAAGAATCGCAAATACTAAACGCAATAGATAGAGAAGTGGGTATCTACTTCTTTAATTATCTTAGGAGGCATAATAACAGCTCATAAATATGTATTAATAATGTATGTTAACAAATTCAATCGAATTCAATTTAGAGCAATTTAGAAACTTTATAAGAATACATTAATACATATCAGAATGCATTAGTACTCCTAATAATAATAAAAGCGTTTATTTTTCTCCATCACATAATGCAAAAATATCAATTCACAAGAACAATACATTGTTACACTAAGGATATTTACACTGACTGAAGCCTGTACTAAGAAAATCTTGTGTTACAGGGCTCCAGGCCTCTAAGCTACCAAGAGTGTTGTTAAATAAATTAATATTTAGATATAAGTACATAAAGGTACAAAAAAGTTTGTAACTAAACTTAAAAAAAAAATACTGGCCTAATTAGGTCGCGAAAAATAAAGCAGATGACATTTGGGCAAAAAAAAAGAAATCATAAAAAAAAAACTTTATGGCATTGCATACATTTTTCAGCGGTTAACAGCCAGTTGCTTGTAGATTTTAAAGTCTAGCTGACTAAAAAGTTTACATATTAAATCACCACACTAAAACCTTTTAAAACCCAGAAGTAAAACAGTCTAAAAAAAAAATATAAACACTAACTTGTTTGGCTACGCATTTAAAACTTGTCAATTGATACAAGCGTTTTTGGATTTGCAAGTCAAAATCGAGTTTGCCATAAATATTTTGGTATACACGGCTTCCTAGCCATATGTCGCCAACTTTCTAAAGAACGGAATTCTTCATTTACGACCAAGTGCTAATAAAATTGTCGGCGCCGGCGCTGCAAAGTTAACTCAGGGCCGTAACTAACTTTTTATACGCCCGGTGCGAGCTTATATAACTGCGCCTTTTTTCGTCTTTGGTATTTTTTCTTCTTCTTCTCACTGCCATAATTCTATACCTGCCATAATCTCCAAGTAATATATATATCTCATATTACTTGTGGTCGGCGCAACAGATTTTTTTCTTCAATTCTGTCCTGTCACCCGTCAAACTATCACTAACCGCCACCCCCCCAGCAACATGAATAAGATGACAGCGGTACGAAAATATGTATCTTTAAGATGAGAGAAATGGATAGGTAGTTGCATTGTATGAATCCGACAGCTGTCACGAGCACCATCCTATAGTAATTGTAGTGTAGAAAACAGTATAATACAAACAAAAAGGAGTAGATATAAAATGTATGCGCCATTCCAAGAACTGCGCCCTGTCATCCTGTGCCTAGGCACCGCTGGCCCCGCCTTAGTTACGGCACTGAATTAAATTACAACTCTTTGCGAAAATGTCAAGTGCGAATCCTACTTCCGATGCAAAGGATTCCGAACTTTTGTGTTGTCTCGGTTTGTCTGACTTGGGTTCACTATGAAAGCTTTTTATAAGATAACTTTTTCAAGTCATAATTATTTATAATTATTGTTGAAGCAATTGTCTTCAAAAATAATAGATTCTCCGATTGATTTCCAAGTAATTAATTTAATAGATATTGATTGAAAGTCTTTGTACCTAATGCCCGCCATACACGTTAGAGTAGACCTGACAGGTTTGCCTGTAGGTACCTACCTACAGGCAAACCGGAGCGTGTATGTTGCACAACAGTGCAGGTTTCCATACAAGCTTACCTCACAGATATAACTGTGCAGGAAAACCTGTCAGGTATATCCTACCTACGTGGCTACCTTTAAATAATTTTGTAAGAATACTCAAGAAAGGGTTTAGTGTTTATATTCAAACTAGCTGTACCTTGCGGTTTCACCCACATAATTGGTTCCTGCTCCGCTCCTATTAGTCGTAGCTTGATGTTATATAGCCTATAACCTTCCTCATTAAATGGGCTATCTAACAGTGAAAGAAATTTTCAAATCGGACCAGTAGTTCCTGAGATTAGCGCGTTCAAACAAACAAACTCTTCCGCTTTGTAATATTAAAATAATAATAGTATAGATAATCTAACTGATCTAATCAGTAAGTATCTATCCTTATATAATATATGCATGTTATAGTATAAAAGAGCCGAGCATTTCAAACATTAGTTATCGGCATGAATATTGAGCTATGGCTTCAAGTTGCGCAGAAGTTAAATATTCGGTCTCTTTAGTGGTGCGTCGTGAGACGCGGGGGCGGGGAATGTCAGTGATTTGCTCGCCGCGCCATCGTGTCATAGACGTCACTCGTAATTCGTTCCCTGCTCTTACTGCACGTATCTAACGACGACGATTGACTCGCCAATGTATGGAATGCGCAAAGCGATCCCCACAGCCCACTCTGACGCCGAGCGTTCAATATTCGCGCCGATAACTATACCCGTGCGAAGTTGAAGTGTGTTCTATGCTATTCTTCTGCACTTATAATATAATAATGAGGTAAAGTTTGTTTTTTCGTTTGTAGGAGGTAATCTCTGGAAGTACTGGTGCGATTGCTAATTTTTTTTACTGATAGCAAGCTGCTTTACTCCTGAGTGACATCGACAACATTTGATGTACGCTGGCGAAGCTGCGGGCAAAAGCTAGCCTAAAATAAAATTAATAAAACAAAGTTTCCTGTCTTTGTTTTAACAATGTTTTCGTTGATTTCCAGTCTAACTGGGTGTTGCCGTCAATACTTAATACCTACCTACTATTAATAATTTATCTAAGGATAAACTGTTTTGTTGATACGTAAAAAACTAAATTACTCTTATTAGGAGGAAAATATAGAAAACCCGTGCGTCATAGATTTAATAACCGGTGTTGTAAAATAAAAAAATTGTTACCGAAAATCGTACTTATTGATAATATTATGCAATACTAAAATTATACCTATCAGCTAAAATCTATTTTCGACACATACCTAATAGGAAAACACAAAAAGGCGTCGAAGTGCTCCACAGAGTCCACATTGCTATTGGAAATGTGCCCAGAAGACGGTAGCATTGCCACGACGAATGGCAATGCTAATTCTTTGGGCGAAGAACGAGCCAGCCCTCTGGTTACACTACACTAAAAAATACACTCAGGCGTCGAAGTTTTGAGTTCGAAACCTGAGCATATTTAAGTTTTTATTTTGAAAAATTGACAAACATAAGTGGCCGAGTCTATACCTACCTATGTACTATGTACTTACTGCTCGCTGAACAGATGGCTAAAAGTTTTCGAAGTGGTGACCGCGAACTCAGTAAAATTCTGACACTTCTGCTCCAGCCAGAGCGGGAGGAGTTATTTAATGAAGTCCCAACTCGAAAATACGAAACTTAAATTTTGTCCTTACCTCATGTTGAAAGGCTAAATACAGAACATAATCTGTCAGCATCATGCATGATCAATGATCATGCTTATAAGGATCAATTGATCTGACTCTTGATCCCTACTAATATATCATCACATCACATCCCTAATAATATAGTATCACAAGCCGCAAACAATTGAGATAAATTGAGGCAATTGACTGGAGATTCTGCAAACTAATACCAGGAATATCAGAGATCCAATATCAGGAACATTATCAGACTGATACAGTGCCGCTACCCCTTCACACGACCGGTGCGAGCTTCTATAACTACGGCCCTAGAAAAATAGTTTTAATACATACAAACTAGCTCTAAATTTTGTCAGCAAGCGAAACTTTTAACACCAACACACATACTTTTATGATAAATAATACTTGTAGTATGCCTATGTGTGCTAAGTACCAAGCCTGCCAAAACGTATCTATAATAATATTCCACAACTATCACACAGCGTTGTCTAGTCCCAAGCTAAGCAGAGCTTGTGTTATGGGTACTAGACAACTGATAAACATACTTATATATTTCTAAATATATACATATTATAGATAAATTACACCCAGACACAGAACAAATGATCGTGCCCTTCCACAAACATTTGTCCTGGGTGGGAATCGAACCCACGACCTCCGGCATAGCAATTAGCGTCACTAACCACTAGACCAACAGGCCTGTCAAAATCTCTTTTGATCATTTCTGCGCCCGTCCAGTGTTTACGCCCTGGGCCTGGGCACTACTAGCACCGCCCTAATTACGGTACTACCACAAGAATATTTACACTTTTACTCAATTTCCACAGTATTGTGTGGATCTCTGATAATGTTCAAGCTATTCTTCTAGGTGAAAGTTAACATATTATGATTCAACAAAACAATGTTATTAGGACCACTGATCACACTGACACGCTTTGTCAAACTTTGTTTGTTTATACTTATGATCTATTATTTACGTTTATAATATTACCTGCTGCTAGTGGTTCCGCCCGCGTGATAGTAGAAAATTACCGCAAGGGAACATGCTTCCAGAAATAACAAACATACTTACTGACTCCCACACACACAAAATACAATTTTAAAATTTTAGTATGTTATTATTGAGTACCTTTTTTTTGTTTTTGGAGGGAAACTTTTGAGGAATAGACCAGGGACTGTGGGATTTTTACCTCACTAAATCCATCCCAGTGATCACCATCAGCACATGGAAAACGTCAAAGACAACCTCAGAACCTTCTCTGTACAATGCCTGTTAGAGCACATCTCTGAGGAGACCGTAAGGGGTTTCCCTTAGTCTCGTTGTACGGCAGTACGTTGTGATCATTGTGTGTGTGATCTTTCCTGATGTCACTTGTTGGGCGGACAGAGTCCCCACGCTGAGAACCCGTGAGCTCGGAGTCCTGTCTACCTTATACATTTGTTCCAAGCGTGCTTTCAGCGTTTTAGCCGTCGAGGTGGTTGGTCCTTTGACGCCTACTTCTAAGATTGTGATCGGTCCTCTCACGACCCCGCTCAGCATTATTGAAGTATCTAGTAATTAGTAGTAGCAGTATGTAATAGGTAGGTGTAAGAAAACAAGCCTTGTAGAAAGTCTTGAAAGGCTTCGAATACTATTTTAGAATATCACATGTCTTCGAACTTTTGGTTCTGGGACATTCACCAACACGCACAGGGCCCGCATGGTGGATTACGGCCCATTCCCTCTTCTAGAAAGGAGGCTTGAGTCCCAACAGTGGGAACATTGAAAAGGGTGGTGAAGACTATTTTAGACCATTAGCACTGGCGTAGCTACCAAAGGTTAGGTGGGGCAGTGTCCCAAGGTCCCCAATCTCGTGGGGCCCAAAAAAAGAACGAAAAAATTTGCTACTATCGAAATTTAAATAAGAGACATTGCAACACTAATTATGGCAACCCGTTTTAGTCAGTAAAAGTCTGACACTTCTCGCTTCACCCAGAGCAAGAGAAGTTATTTGTTGATTTCCCACGTATAAAGGGCCCCTGGTTTTTTACCCCAGAGCCTGTGGTCACTACAGCTACGCTGACCAGTCGCATAAACCAGTGTAAGGACGAAAAGGTACGAACCGGCCATTAATGATTTTTTATCACATATCAAGTTGAATAATGATTCTTGAATAAATTAAGAAGGTAGCGTGGTAAGAAACCGTTCTCACTAAGCTGTCTAATTAATTCCGTGAGTACCGATTTAGAATAGGTATCATTATTTTTATATATTTGTATAAATAAAAGGAGAAACTGAGTGACTGACTTAGCAACGCACTTTTTTTTCGATGGGAAAAATCATTCAATTACTACCCCCGCTCTTGGGCGGAGCGAGAGATAGTGTCAGACTCTTACTGACTAAAAACCCATCCCGTTCCTTCAAGCCTTCATACGAAATTACTGGGACTAATAGCGTACAATTTTGCACAAAGTTTCCTTTTTACGTTTGTGAGCACTAAGAGAGGATTTTCTAAAGTTCCCCCCAAGGGATGACACAATGGTCCAAATTTAGTCTGAAGAAACCTATTTTCGAGTGTGATGGTAATCAAGCGCGGACCTTTCAACAATAAATAAAACATATTTAGAGCTATTGACTAGCCCGTTGGTCTAGTGGTTAGTGGCCCTGACCGCTATGTCCCAGGTCGTGGGTTCGATTCCCACCCAAGACATATGTTTATGTGATGAGCATGATCATTTTGTTCTGTCTGGGTGTAATTTATCTATAATATGTATGTATTTAGAAATATATATGTATGTTTATCAGTTGTCTAGTACCCATAACACAAGCTCTGCTTAGCTTGGGACTAGACGGCGTTGTGTGATAGTTGTAGAATATTATTATATTATTATTATTATTTAAAAAAATATGTTATGAGTTCAGCAACGAAGAAAATTATATTTACAAAAGACTAAAGAGATCAAGCAACTACGTCTTACGAAAGTCCCTGCGATGGGTTGGTCCCATTTCAATCCACCATCACACAAACGACGTAAAGACAATGTTCTCACAAAGTGGGGATCTGTCGAAACGTCCATACTGGTCTAATTTATGTAAATACATGCGGGTTCCGTACCGCTGGCCGCGGACAATGGGCCTTCCTCGTCTAAGTGTTTCCAAAGCGGTGCGCAAACGCAACTGCGATTTAGCGATAAATAGCTGAGATTGTTTAGATTGGTTCTGGTATTGGTTGGGAATCTTTCAATATGCTTTGCATCGTTCACTAGAAACGTAGGTAAGTCAGCATCATTTGCGTTTTTTAGGCTCTCCAAACAGGGCCCGATCTAGCTATTTAGCAGTTCCGGGTGAAGATAATTTTCGCCGCCCTTCACATACATAAAACCTTATAAGTCATGAGTCTTAAGTCTGAAATATTTCCACTATCCAACCTGTAGTAAAGTGGCATAAAATTCTCAACCGGCCAACTTGGGTGTGGATGGCTAATGGCTAGGTTGAAAGATATAACAGGAATAAGTCAATTTTGCCGCCCCTCATTTTTTGCCGCTCTGGGCAAAATCCCGGCTTGCCCCCCCTTAGATCGGGCCCTGCCTCAAAAGTGCAGATGTAAGGACCCTGAACACTAGTAAATGAGCCAACATCTGGTCATTATACTGATTAAAACTCACTTGTGTTCCTTCAGTTACCTTTTGCGTTCCACGGCCACAGTTACTCTTACGGCCATTCCCGCAGAATTTTAACTATTAAAAATATTATAATTGCTTTCTCTGAATCAGCTTAATTATGCTCTTTCGCGTCTTACCATATTGTACGAACAATTCCCCTTATAAATGTTTCAGAAAGGAAATAATAAATTAACGGAACACTTAATGAATAACTTTGACAGTATTTAAGTACAAAATAAACATTTCTCAAAACTCAGCAACGACACTGATTTGTAATAAATTGACAAAAAAAGATGTGAATTTTAAAAACTTTCTTAAATGCCATTTCCTCCGGAAGCGATATCTGTGTAGCTTCGATACCCAGAAACAGAAATCTTTAATTATTGACGAAATCTTTAGTTATTGACCTTTATATTTGTTCTTGAAGTAATTGAAATATGCAACTGAGTCAGCGTTTTCTGTGAATTGTTTAAAATTCGCGTCATTATTTCGCGTTAACCTTTTGAATACCGTAATTAGAGACACAGTAGAAAGACAATGAGAGAATGAACCGACGTTCGCTCTCTCATTGACTGTTAAAAATATAGAACTGTTACAACCCGTCGTCAAATCAAATCAAAAACATTTATTTCAAATTTCAAACTAGCTTTTACCCGCGGCTTCGCCCGCCTCTTTCTCCCCCATTTCTGAATTAAAAAAAAAATATTAGCCTATGTGCGTCTCCAGGGTCCCAACTATCTCTCTACCAAAATTCATTAAAATCGGTTTTGCCATTTAGGCGTGAAGACGTAACAAACAAACAAACAAACTCACTTTCACTTTTAAAATATTAGTAAGGATAGACCATTTGCAGCCACTTTTGAATAGTCAAATGTCGGTCAGTCCAAGAAAAGTGAAGCTAAATTGCACGTTCCGAAGCGTAGATAAATATGGAGAAGAACGTGCAAGAAACTCTATGGACACTGTTTTTAAATCATATTATGAGTTCATAGATCTTGGTTACATATTTATTGTTGCTTCTAATATGTGAGCACAATGTAGATAAGTATAAATAATATATAATTTAACAAAAAGCTAATTAAAAATAATAAAAAAGCTAATTAAAAATAGAAACTGAATTAAACCCAGTGGTTTAAGGTCAAGGTTTAGGTCATCTCCTGAGAGGAGATGACCTAAAGTCTCAACTGACGGCACCCATTCACGGGCATGACACGCCCCACTCAGCTCAACCATTTTTAATGGAACCGAATGACCCAATAATACGTGCCAGCATCAGCACGGCTCGTACGGCAAGTATCCACCCTTACATTGTTGAAATTTCTACGGTTTGGACTAAGCGTTTCGCTTCACCGAAGGAATGGAACAATTTTCCTGCTGCGGTCTTCCCGGACAATTTATAATCTAAGTGTCTTCAAGGCTAGAGTGAATAGGCCTCTTAATAAACTAGTGCGCCTCGCCGTCTACGATTGCATCACTGCTTACCATCAGGTAGGATAGCAGTCAAGCAATGGTTTAGCATAGCATAGCATAGTAGGCCTTATAATGTTCCTACTGTTGGGACTCAGGCCTCCTCTCTAGGAGAGGGAATGGGCCGTAATCCACCACGCGGGCCCAGTGCGGGTTGGTAGATGTCACATGTCTTCGAATTTTTGGGTCTAGGACATGCCGGTTTCCTCACGATATTTTCCTTCACCGTTTTGAGAGCGGGGGTGATGACATAAATTACACAAAGTAATGTGCCTGGCTGGGTTAGAACCCGTGACCTACAACTCGTAAGTCGGAGCTTTATATAAGCACTGCATAATATCATTAAAAAAAAACTGTATTCGAAATTAAAATAACATCACCAACCTTGATCGGACTTTTAACCTACGACAGCAAGAGGTTCTTGTTACCTGGTTATAGCATTGTTTGAAAGAAGCACTGCCTTCCTGGAACGCAAAGGGCTACTAAAAGAACTTAGGTGGGTTTTAGTCAGTAACAGTATGACACACCCTCTCGCTGCACTCGGGAGTTATTTGATGATGTTCCACCCCAAAAAAGGGCCTTGCTTACATTTATCCCCTGGACAACGTAGGTACTCCTAGGAATATAGTTAATTATATGATGTGCTATTTGTTGGAGGAAAAAGCTTGAATAAAATAAGGAATAATAATAATTATTGAAAATAATTATAGTAAAACAAAAATATAAAAATTAAATTAAAATATGTATACTTATGTTATTTTTTATTTAATTATCAATTTTATTAATCATAATTAATTATTATATAATTTAATATCTTGGTGTACTTACAGTAAAACATTTAGGTATAAATAATTAAATAAGGAAATGTGTTACAATGAAATTTTCTTCTGCATACTTCTGAAACTTTGCACATCTTTTTAATAAAAACCCTTTTGTTTCAGAAGAACACCAAAGCCAAAGAAAGCATCTCGGTCGCCGCATGCGCAGCTTTACCTTATAACAAACGCGAATCTCTCGCGCGGATCACAACAACACGCTCGTCAGTCGCGCGCGCACGCCTCCGCACACGAATGAAGTTCGCGCCATTTTCCTTCGCGATTTGACATACATGTGAATGAGGTTTTTTAATAGTCTATGGTAAATTTATTTTTTAAAATGCGTGCAGTGATCGTTTTGTGTGTTTTAGTGTATGTAGTGGTGGGACAAGATGTTAACGATATGGGAAACATGCCGAAATATGATTCGAGATACGATTATTTAGATGTCGACGCGATTTTTACTAATAAGAGATTAGTTAGGAACTATGTGGATTGTCTGATCAATTCTGTACGATGCTCGCCTGAAGGAAAAGCTCTGAAAAGTAAGTTGACATTTCCTTATTTGATTACTAAGTATGAGTTAGATTTTAAGTCCTTGACTTTAGAGCTAAATCGTTGCTAAGTTGTAAATAATTAAATATCACACTTACAGACTTTAAATCACAATTAATGAACCATTGACTGTATTTTTTAGCACTTAGTGGTTTCGATAATCGTTCGCATAAAATAGTGCATTTCATTTAGTGCAAGTAAGAGGCTGTATCACCTTAACATTATACGAAAGGTCAATCAAATGAATTTATAGTTAGAATTTAGTAAATACAAGGTGAAATTCGCAATTTTGGTGCGAAACAAGCAAAACCGTATTTCTAGAAATAAAAAATTGAAGGTTGAAGTTGTTTTCGTGTTACTTAGATTGCTCTAATTAATTCTATCATGTACTTATCTAATAAAAAAAAGTTAAACATAAAAAGTCAGTTAGCAATATTTTTACTGTCACACCTAAAATAAACAGTATACTTAATTAATCTACTTAAAATAAGACGCTATAAATAATAATGAACCTTAAAAAACAAAGCCAAAAAAAATACAACTGAACTGAGAAGCTCTTTTTTTTGTAGGCTGTTAAAAAAAAAAAACGTGAAGTTATTTCTCACAACATGGCTCTCGTGAGCCAAGGTATCTCACAGAAGCTATCACACAGTAGAAACGGAGATAGTGTTTTCATAGATAATGGGACTACTAAATCTATATAATATATGGGTGAGACACTAACACATTTTTCAAATTTTTCTTCGGTGAAGGAACTAAAGAGAATAAAGTTTTTCCTCAGTTTTGGTGAAAAATAAGGGCCTAGGTCCTTATTTTTCACGAAAGCTGATGTAACGGTTTCACTACCAAAATTTTAAAAATTATATTCACCCATAATATGTAATCGAAATACCACTCACTGATTAATCACGAAATCTCAGAAACTATAATACCTACAAACTTAAAATTTGGCAGGTAGGTTCTTTATAGAGTGTAGACATCCGCTAAGAACGGATTTTCCGAAATTCACCCCCTAAGGGATGAAATGGGGGTCCAAAGTTTGTATGGAGGAACCGACTTTCACGCGCGCGAAGCCGGTGGCAGAAGCTAGTACATATATAAACAAACCAGTTTACCTCGTCAGTCAGTTTAGACAGGTAACAATTATCAAAAACCGCCAGTTTTTGACGTCATAAAGCTTGACCTCCGATTATATCATAAAACATATAAGAAAACTAGCTGTGCCCGCGAGTTCGTTCGCGTGGACTACAGGATTTTTAATTTATTTTTTTCTAAAATAAAAGTAGCCTATTTTACTCCTTATTACATCAGCTACCTGCTAAAAAAAGTCCTGTCAAAATCGGTCCAACCATTTCAGAGATTAGCCTGGACAAACAGACAGACAAAAATTGTAAAGAATGTTATTTTGGTGTATGTACCGTATATATATTCATATGCATGTAGTAAAAAGCAGTTATTTCAATATTACAAACAGACACTCCAATTTTATTTATATGTATAGAATAGATGTACAGATAATGGTAATAAGAACTCGTTGTTGTGTTACCCTACGTATCTAAACGCTAATAAGCAATTAGAATACATTATAGAACAAAGAACAGTTCCCAACATATAACATACGAGTATATGTGTAAAGGTACTATGTTGGTTGTATATGTTCGTTGTTTTATCTTTATAGGGTCATTGTCCTTTATTTTTCTTGTTTTAAAAAATACTATTGGAAGCTCATGAAACGTGATAGTGATCTAGCGGGTGGGTATTTCATCTACGAATAAGATTTTTTAAATACTGAAATCAAATATGTCCTATGTCCTCAAACCAAAAATTCTAAGACGTAATATCCGCCAACCTGCACTGGGCCCGCGTGGTGTATTACGGCTCATTCCCTCTCCTAGAGACGAGGCCTGAGTCCCAACAGTGGGAACATTATAAGGCCGACTATGCTTGTGATGGCCCCCGCTGTCAGGCACAGGCTGCCTCTATTCAATCGCATGAGACTTTTCGTACTAATTTTCATCCCAATCTGTTCAACCATTTGTTACGGAACCCTCAATGCACGTGTGATGTGATTCTATTATTTCTAACAAATAATCATTTGATTTTTTTTAAATACAATTGTAGGTTTATAAGCAGCTTTTAGCATTTTTACCTGTTCGTCAGATATTTTTGCTGTGAATTTATAATAGATTTATGAATCTTGCAAGATGAACACAGGAGTTAAACATTCTATAGTAACTTGTTTTTCATTGTTTTAATTAAACTACTTTTGTTATTTATTTTGCTATGGTATGCGTCACGTTTGACGTGAATAAACACTTTTTCTTTCTTTCTTACATCTTTCTTTCTTTCTAGACTGAGGAAAAAATATAATAATATGTTAATCTTCTCGAGTATATTTCCAAGAATTTTTCTATGTAAATAAAATTGCTCAATAGCATTATCCATATCTATTATAAGCTAGATTTATATTACTTAATGTATTTGTCACAAAATAATGTCCATCTAGTAGCAACCATAGTTCACTTATATGTATAAGCTGCGGATAATGCAGTGGGCTGCAACCACAGAGAAGATGAAAGAAATTAGAATGGCCTGTATATTAGACTAGCTTATGCCCGCAGCTTCGCTCCTGTACATAAAATATAGCCTATGTCACTCAGGAATAAAGCAGCTATCTATCGGTGAAAAAATGTTAGCAAGCGGACCAGTACTTCCAGAGATTACCTCCTACAAACAAAAAAATAAACTTTACCTCTTTATTATATTAGTGTAGATTAATTTTGACACAATGTTTGATTGGTCTACAAATATTTAGCCAACACAAATCCATAATTCAGTCACCTCAACACTTCAAATACCTGTGAATTGGAGCATAAGTAGACGTACGGGTTACTAGTTCATCGGCGACAAGTCTTGCTTCTAATACATTTCTATTGGTTTAGCAATGTGCGTGGGAAGGTTACTGTCTAAATAGAATTCTTACTTCTCTATAGCATTATATGTGTTTGTTGTAAGTAACGGGTTTGACACTAAAATGTACCGTATTTTTAAGTTTCTAAAGAGTCTAAAACATTTATTTCAAATGAACCAATCACACGCATTAAATTGTCAAGAAGTCAGTGGTTAGTCAGAAAAATTATGCTAAATGCTCATTCTATGGAGAAGAGAAGTGTTTGCTTCCGATTAAGGATAAATAGGATACACTCTGACTCTTTTATTTCACTGCACCGTCTTTATGTCGACACAGCGACCGGCCCACGCTGAAAACCAGCGCTGTGAGCTCAACGCATTATGCGTGAGGCCGCAGCTTTATGCTGAGCGTTCGGCCGTTTTGCGCGGAGGAGACGAATATCTTCCCTATCAATTGCTCTAATGTGATGTTTTGTTACCTAGTTTTAAGATAGCATCTTTTTCACGTAAATAAATTGTTTTTCTTTCTTTTTCATTTCTTTTTTTCTGCGCTCCACCACCAGAGATTCCGTCATTGCTTACCATTAAGTGGGATCGCAGTCAAGACTGGTTTATACAGTAAGAAAAAAAAACAAATATCTCGGTTACATATTTTGTGTCGCTTCTATTGACTTTATACTTGCGTTTTGGCCACTTTTCACTTTAAGAGCGATATTGATAAACTTTTGATGCCAAAAGACTTGTATTTATACGCGTTAGATATACTGTTCATTACTTTAGTGGTTTGTAAGTAGTTACATTTTGTTGTGGGAAAAAAAAATACTGAAAGAACAAAAATAAGAAGATACTTTTAGATAAAATGCGTTTAGATCTAATTCCCAATCCCAACCCGTGGTATAAAGAAATAAAATGTGATCCGCGAAATCTTTAAACATTGATGCAAACTGGTTTCCTTCAGTTGTTTTGTGTTTTTGTGATTGACGATGCTCGTTTCTTCTTTTTAATAAAAAGGACAAAAATATGCTACAAGTTTTGAATTTATAATACATTTATTTTTACATGAACACAATTCAGTTCGTTGGTTGGATTATAAATAATTTATAAATTTTACTCCGAACTGAACTGTACGATTAAAGAATACGACAGCATGATTTCCGCAGTGGTTGACCGATTGGCTGCTTCGCTGTGTGTCACCGGTTCGAAACCATCACGGAACAAATATTTGTATGGCCTACAGATAAATGTTCCAAGTTTGTGTGTTTTTTATATATGAGTGGACATGTTTGTGAATTCACCCACAATACAGGAGATATATAATTCTTTTGTACGTGTGTTTGTCACCTAACTGCTCCTAAACGTCTTGAATGATTTGGATGAAACTTTGTGTGTAGGTATATTTGAGTACCAATTACACCCTGCAGTTTCAAAATACAAAAGGACCCGCTAGGTGGTGCTACAATCAAATTCTCATTTTTTTTTTCTGGAATCGCTAACTAGTACCTACTCACCTATTTGCAAAAACAGCTCTTCAAGTAGTTAGCAAATAGAATAGCCAATTAACCATCGACCATACAGTCGTTGGTCAAAACACAGTAAGTAAACAATTTATATAGAGATGCCAACTTCATTTACAAGAAATAAAGTATTTTTTATCTGAGAAGAATTTTTAACAGTGTTCTAGGAAAATAAACAGTATTTTTTGTTCAATTCTTTAAATACATTTTTTACAGATTTTCACACAACTTATTAATTTACAGTCTTTTTTAAAAACTTCACACGGCTCATCACAATTATATCTAAAATTAAAATAAACGAGGAGCTCATTCGATTCTTTCTGAAACTCTGTTAGTTTGATCTGTTTTTCTTTCTTTCTTTATTTGATAAAAAAAAATTGTGTGAGCGTCAAGTCTAACACGAGTAATAAATTTATTTAATAGTAAAAAGTATAATATATATAATATAATAATGTACTTAGTGAAAAACAGTATGTATAATACTGTTTTTAACAGTATAGTTGGCAACCCTAATTTCATCAGTCCCAGGTCATAAACCGCTGAAAACACGGGTTTAGATAATCGTAACATTATGCTCCTATAGTATTCTTGTTACGTCATCTCATTCACGAACCGCGTCGACATTTGGCAGTGATTGCGTAACATAATCTCGCAGCCTACTGTCACTTCTCTGTCAGATAATGAGGTACCAGTGAAAGTTTCTCTCAAAACTGTCCGATTCTTTAAAATTGCACGTGCGAAACTAGTCAACTGGTTTTTTTTACCGCTATTAGTGGACCGATGACCTGGTGAAGGTCACACAGGTTTGTTCATTGTGGCGACACTTGGGGGGGGCCTTTGTCCAAAAGTGGACGTCTATCAGCTGAAATGATGACGATGATGATGATGAGTGGTATAAATAAAAGAGTAAAGGTAGAACTACACTAGGCACACGCGTGCCACGTACGCCGTTCAGGGCATATCGGTCTCCATTCATTATAAATGGAAACTAGACTTGTAGAGCTACACTAGATTCACGCCACGCGACGTCGTTCTACACACAGTCGCTAAAAACTGACTGTTTAGACAAATAAATCCCTTTGTTTACCAATCTATATCGTAACTACGAAAGCGTAGTTCTTTAAAACAGTAGAAGATACCAGTCTCAATTTATTGTAGATTTTAACAATTAATGAGACCAATTTAAGAAAACTGGCAAACGTATTTCTAAGCGGATTCCTGCCCCCCTACCCTAGTTACAACCGTTTCGCTTGCGTCGAACGCTTCGAGTTGACCTTGCCGCCAATTCTTTTGTTCTGACCACGTGACTGAGCGTTAAGACCACGTCATTCCCGTACATTTTAAGCTTTCTACAAGCGTTAACTATTGCAGATTAGCAACTTGGCTCGGGGTACTGATTTCTTATGACGTAAAAGCTTGCCTATCTTTATAACGTCAGATAACTATATAAGGAAGTGTCTTTAAATCAACCAAATTTATATGCTACCGCAAAGCAAACTGAACGCTGACATTTATTTAGCTAAACCGCTAGTTTTTAGTTTATTTTATTTTCAATACCGGAATATTATAATTTATTATTTCTCAAATTCTGCAAAACTAAATCGGGAACTTATTAGACCGGCGCTGACTCGCATGTGGGCAAGGCAGGTTTTGTACGTAGATTCGCGTCGTGTGGCGTGGATCTAATGTAGCTCTACAAGTCGAGTGGCCATATAAATAAATATAATATAAATAAATACATAGAGATATGGAGATCGACGCGCCCAGATCGGCGTATATAGCCCACGTGTGCCCAATGTTGTTTTACCTTTACGCAATTTATTAAGGGTGAGTTGCACCATTTAACTAAAACGATAACCAAACCATAACCAGCCGTGAAACGGCCGCCTATTGGTAAATTCGATGATTTGACAACTGTTATCGTTATACTTAAATGGTGCAACTCACCCTAAATGAATACTTATGCTATACTCCATCGGTTTAGGTAATTAACGAAATGTAAACTATCTTAACATGTCTTTTATCGAAAAAAATGTTTAAAAAATGTACTGAAAACGTTTACAATTATGTTTTTACCTAAACCGATGATAAGTAGATAAGTAATTAACTAAATTTAAATAATCTTTGTAGGTGTGTCTGTTTTTATACAGTTTATTCAAAATAAAAAGACAATAAGATTGTTTACCTTTAGTTAACTACATAGACCCTAATCTAAAATCTATCTCCTTTCTTTCAGTCCATCCAAAGGTTGTCTGTAAGAGATCGCCCTGTGCGATAAGACGGCCCACTGTGCACTTATTCTTTTAAATGTTTGTCCTGTATTTTTGTTTATTTGGTGTACAATAAAGATTATAATAAATATAAATAAATAAACCGATGGAGTAAAGATACATTTCTGAGCGTTTGCGATAACACCTGCAGGGACTTGCAGGTGTAGATTACGTATTATTGCGCACATAATTGCTATAAATAGGTACATCGATATTAATGAGGATTATACAAAGTATCTTCACACATTACCATAATAATTATAAATTATTATAGTTTTAGTTACTTTGTTTATGTTAAGATCTTTTGCAAAGTATATGTAACATATAATATAAAGTATATACATATGTCTACGATTTACAATCTTCTCAAAATTCAGTACGATTATTTTTTAAATTATTTATTCAAGATAATTTACATAAATATGTTCACATAAATGTTCTGCTACATTGCAGTACAGTTTGTCGGCAGAGCTCTCGTTTATAGTCTTCTTGATTATCTAATTAACAAATACAGTATGTAAAAAAAACAGTTTAAGTAGGTACTGAAAGGGTGGTAAAAATAAATTTGAGTCATAGCTAATAATTGCAGTCTTATCTACATATTTCTTTAGGACATGGTAGAGCATACGGTGGTGGTTTGTCGTGCTTGAGCCCACCACTGAACGTTCATGTGGAAACTATCGCTGGCGGAGATCTCTCGCATCCGGCTCTGGTACAGATCCTTCTGGGAAACAATGGAGGCAGCCAAAAGCCCTGGTGCTACTAAAAAAAAATTAAGAAGAGAATACTCCCAAATACTTTGTCCGACACGAGAATTGGAACCAGGACCTCTCGCTTACACCGAATGATCTTTTACGCCTAACGCCTCTGCCAAATGTCATAGTTAGAGGATGCGTAAGCGGCATTATGATGGGCGTATGTTAGATAGCAGGTGCACAATATATAAATGTTCCACTGAATCTAATTAATTTTTAAAATAACTTTACTACTAATTAATAGTGGAAACTATTATAACGTATGCAAAATATGCAGATAAGTGGGAGTACGGATTACTAGAGAATCTGGCAACAGTCTTGCCAAGGAGTTTTACCAATAACTGAGTTGTGGAGTTCAGATAGGCAGTCATTCCATTTATACTTACGGGTATGCAACTGCATCTGAATATACTAAAAGCTGACCCCAACATGGATCATGAGACCCACAATCAAATGATTGTCCAATTTCAGCGCAAATACTTACTCTTTTCACACCATTTTGTAACCTATTACGCCTTGTAACTTCCCTTTTACGCCTTTTCTGGCCTTTTCCTTGCCATAAATTGAATAACATTTGACGTAAGTACCGCAATCCACCATAACCCTTTGAAAGTGCGCCGCATTGCTCTCTAGCGCGACCTCTCTGCGTTAAGTGTGCAATTTTCTGTATAGTCTCTCAAAGGGTTGTATTAAATATACCTATAGAGGTATGTGAAACAGCGTTTTAAGTTCTGCAACCTCCATTGAAAAGGGAGAAAACGCCGACCGCCGACTAGATAAATGTTTTCCGCTGTCTATGAAACTGTCCACTAGATGGGTGTTAGGTCTGGTCCAGGCAACTGCCCGCTACATGGGTGTTGTGTCTAGACACAGCTGCCTGGACAAATCCAGGCAACTGCCCGACAATTGTTTTCAGACCTGTTGTATTGGTTCAAATCCTGTGGAGAACTTTAATACCGCGAAGTACTCCTTCGCTAGCATTTGCAGAAAGAGGCGTCCGACTGCCATTCCTCCTCGCTACGGTCCGCCGATCGTCCCCACGAGGACACGGTGGTGCTCCGCCCAATCGGGGCACACATCCACGAGGTATGCTCCACTGTGTCCTCCGGGCGTTTCTTCCGCACGAATTCGGTGCAGGAACCTCCCGAACTAGATATAGAAGATATGACACTTTATGTATAAATGCGGTTTTGTACAAAATATAGTTTGGGTAGGAAAAAAACGGGATGTACGGTAATTGAGTCTTATGTTGCGCATTCCAAGGTCTCTTTAATTCAGATAAGCTTTAATTACGTTATAACGTAATTAAAATAAAATTTTGTTTCTTTTTTAACGTCTTTTTCTGTATTCTAGAACGTTGCTCATCAAGTAGATATGAATTTCAAATGGAGATTTTTGATAACGTAGGATAGGTTCCTGATGCAGAAGAGTATAGCCAAATCTTAGGTCAAAAGCTTTGATTATATACTTGTCGTCAAAAGTATAAACGTCTATTAACTGCTCCATCTTTATTTACACCAATAATCTACACTAATATAATAAAGAGGTAAAGTTTTTTTTTTTTTTTTTTAGTTGTAGGTAATCTCTGTAAGTACTTACTGCTCCGATTGCTAAAATTTTTTCACCGATAGATTTCCTGAGGGACGTAGGCTATATTTTATGTACGCGGACGAAGTCGCAGGCAAAAGGTAGTATATAATAAAGTGGTAAAGTTTGTTTCTTACTGTAACTGTGTGTACTGTACTGCTTTATTCCTGAGTGACCTACATTTTATGTACGCGGACGAAGCTGCGGGCAAAAGCTAGTTTTAATACAATATTAAACCTACTTATATTTCATCTTTCAATGACATTACTTTTGTATTTATTTTTTATTTAGACCACAATCACGTTTATTCTTCACCTAATGAAAGTGTTAGTGCTTTATTATTGTAAACATCTCATTTATTTTAATTTTTGTATACTTAGCCTCTTTTTTATAAAGTGAAAACACTTTCTATTTTTACTGGTCTACACTGTCCTCTCATTCCTATTAATATATTAAAAAAACATTATTGTTGACGTAGTGCCAATTAATCGAAGATTCGACAAGACTCTATTAAGTGCACTAGTTTCTGACGTTTCATAAGTACCTATGTAGCCCTATATAAAATAAAGTACAAGTTATAATTATTATACATAGTTATCTCATTTCTTTTGAAACAAACATCCAGAGAAACCAGTTAAAAAATTGTATGAAAACCATTAAACCTTCCTTGGAGTTCAATCTTCCTTCGTACCAAATTTCATCAAAATCAGTTCAGTAGTTTAACCGTGAAAGCGTAACAGACAGACAGAAAGAGTTACTTTCATATTTATAATATTAGTATAATAAATCTGTAGAGGTTTTTAGTTGTGCGCACGTCACGTAAAATGTACAAAATCGATGTAGATAATTATATTATATAACAATTTTTTTGTTCTGACCACGTGACTGAGCGTTAAGATGACGTCATTCCCGTACATTTGAAGCTTTCTGCTAGCGTTAATGATTGCAGATTAGCAACTTGGCTCCCCTAGCCAAGTTGCTTACTGATTCGTCGCAATCGGCTGACTATATCGAAAGATATACTACATAAATTGACTGTTAAGCGGTACGAAGTATCAGATAGTTTATAATATTAGAGTGGTATTGGCTCCGGCTCCGATCGCGGGTTCAAACCCATTACTATGTGTAATTTATTTCATCGCCACTGCTCTCAAAACGATGAAAGAAAACATCGTGAGGAAACCAGCATGCCATAGAACCAAAAATTCGAATACATGTGACATTCACCAACCCGCACTGGGCCCGCGTGGTAGATTACGAGAGCCTAGAGAGGAGGCCTGAGTCCCAGCAGTGGGAACATAAAAAAGGCTGATGATGATGGTGAACAAGAATGATGTATATATATTATTTATATTATTATTTTTTCCTTTTATTTTTTTTTTCTATATTCCTTGTTTTTACACGTTTGTAAGCCAAACGGCGAGCCCGCTCAGTCCATTTGTCAGACTCTGTTTTGTTGTCCTTTAGTTATTGTTACCCTAGCCGATCACTACCCCTTAAGATACAGGTAAAACCTAGTTTAAGAGGTAAAGGAACCTTTCTTGTACGGATTGCATCTCAAACTCTGAATGTATTAATATAAATCTACAGCTTAAAATCTCTGTATGAATCTGTATTCTTGGCTAAATAAACGTTATTATGATTATTATTATTATATCAGGAAGAATTCTATTCCGTTTTGTTTGCAAAGGCAAGCCAAGCTTATCGTCTAGGTATTAGCGCTTGCAGACCACTTGATAAATTAATGATACACTTCCGATATTACGAACTAATGGTGGTCTATGATAATTGGCTGGAAACGCTATACATAGGCAGGTATATAGCCGGTTTTAATCATTGCGTTGTAGCACATAATGCAATGGGAAATATTCTAGATTTTAATTGTACTTCGTAGTTTGTGTAAACAGTACAGGCGCATATTATTTAAGGCCGATACCTTTCATGGCATTTCTGTTCTTGACTTCTTTCGCTCTAGGGTGGAGCGAGAGTGTGTCTCAATCTTTAACTAACCAAAACCACACATGTGGCTCAGGTGCCCTTTGCGTTCTAAGACCACGGGTTTCTTGGTCAGAAATTTCCCATGGCTTTTGCAGGTATCGACCCAGCTGGGTACCTACGGTTTTGCTGACGCGCCGTTGACAACTTGGGCTCGGTCCGGACGGTTATCAGACGGTCGGACGGCGGGCTACTCATTGCTCGCCGTCCACAAGATTGGGGCTGGTAGGTTATATTATATCTAGCTGACCGGTAAACGTTGTCCCGTTACATAAATTAAATAAAAAATTGGGGAGTCCGCTAGGAGGGTAAAAACAGTCCACGACCTATTCTCAGACCTACCAAAATAAACATAAAAATCATGAAAATCGGTCAAGCCGTTCCGAAATGTTACGATAACAAACATGAGAATTTTATATATTTAGATTAGAAACCGTAATAATTCAATGCCTAGACGGAACGTAAATAGGTACTTAGCAGGTTAATTAATATTAAAAAAATATTAAATCCGTTAATTATGTAAAATATGCTGACAAACGACGGCGCTAGGAATGTAAATAAAAAGTTGAAATATTCAAATTGGTTCCATGCATTGTGGCTTGTTAATTAATAATGGCTGCGATAAAAACTAACAATCATTGTTCATAGACAAAAGACTGTTGTACTCCTGGCTGTCACAAAAATTATCTGGCCCCTAAATAGTAATTCCTTGTGAAGAGAAAATCTTTAAAAATAGTTTTCTCGCATTCACATTCTTTATTGAATTCCTAGCGTTCACATTCCACAATATTTCTGGTCCTAAAAACGGAGCGAGTGACATAGATATTCTAATTTGTTTTTTATATTTTTACTAACTTGTGCTACCACATGTGGTAATGTCACTAAAATAATCTACACTAATATACGAGAAAGAGGTACTTATAGTTAGTTTTTTTTGTTTTTATGTTTGTAGGAGGTAATCTTTGGAAGTACTGGTCCGATTGCTAAAATATTTTCACCAATAGAAAGCTGCTTTATTCCCGCGACTTCGCCCTTGTATTATAGCACTAAAGCTAATTATGAATATACATGTGGATGGCTGGACAGGGAGATGGCTAAAGAAAAGCTGGATACATTGAGTTAACCTTTCGAATACTGTAATTAGAGACACAATAGAATGACAATGAGAGTGCGTTACTTGGGCTTAATGAATTAAGAGTGATATGAAAGAAAAGGAAATCAATTATAGCGTGACTGCTGACAAGATAAAATGGGACAAGGGCAGGATAATCATGATGATGAGTAAGCCACTGGTTTTGCCCGCAAACATACTCCTGGTATAAGTATTTTATGTCCAACTCCAAGATATGGTCACCCGTGTGCCAAATCAGATTGAGCATTTATTCATTAACAAACATAGGTACACAAACATACTATGAACTTTCGATTTTATATAACATTAATCAGCAGATCCCACACAATTCCATCTTGAAAAGAAAATAAAACTTTTAATTTTTCTGTTCTTCTGCAGAGCAAATGAAAAGGTCCTACTTGTAACACCTTAAAATGAAGTAAAATAGACTATCGACATCGACACTTTGAATAGCTATGAAATTATAACATGAAACCACAAACAACTTTTTGCAAAGAAACAAAACTAAACCTAATGAAGGCATAGAGAATTAGCGATTAGACACACTGGTAGAAAATTACGAACCCTGAACATAAACAAAACATCTATGTACGATTGCGACGGAAGAAGACATTATGGTCGTGATCAGTATCATTTCTATATATTTGCATCACACTGAAACGAATGGTAGATTATAATATATCTAACAATATTTATTTTTTACAATATTTAATAATGAGTACTTTACTTGCACCATAAATATACAGACAAATTAAAAAACACAAATTAAATTGCATTAGAATATAGAAGTACTTACATACTAAACTTTTAAGTCAACTCGTGTAGAAAAAGGTTTACCCTTATTGACACCAGACGGCGCTTATGCAGGTTTAGCATCTAAGGAGAAAGTCTTTAGGTAGGTATAAAAAGTCTAACGACTTGGGTAGTTCGAACAAAATTAATAACCTTTTTAATCTTTCGCTTCATCAGATTTGTTTACCACAAACGGAATATGCTAGACAATTGACGTCATTTATTATCCCTCAGAAATATTATTAAAAATAAAGTACCTTTATTCAAATTATAAAAAAAAAAAACTATAAAAAACCTAAATCGTTTGACTCTTTAGACAGACTCTACCCGGTGTGTGTTGCTACACTAAAAAAAATAGATATCTTTTGTTTATTTGTTAAAAAAAGGTTTTGTTTGATTTTTGTTTTCCTTGTTTAAAACTGGTTACTGGCACATCGGTTGGATGAATTCAAAGTCTATAATTTACATAGGTACTTAGGTAGAATTTTAATTTTTTGTTTTATAACTAATTGGTTGATTTGTGACGACGAAGGATAACATAACTCAAAAATTGAGATTTAAAACCATCAATGTATCTACGAAAAACTAACAATGTTTAAAACATAAAATATTACAAAAAAATAATTTTACTGCATCGGATTAATAAATATTTATGTCGGTATAAATAATTATGTTATAAATTGCGTCATATTTTTTGCCTAGAAATCTTGAAAAACGGGAAATAATGAGGATATATTTTATTCAAATTTAAAAAATACCTCTTTTATTTCTAGTGAATCATTAGAATAATGCAACTAAGATCTATTAAGGAAGTTAGAATCATATTATAAACTAGCTTTCGCTGCAGCTTCGCCTGCGTACATAAATAAAATACAGCCTATGTCACTCAGGAATACGGCAGCTTTCTATCGGTAATAAAATTTTAGCAATTGGACATTGGACCAGTACTTCCAGTGATTACCTCCTACAAACAACAAAACAAAAAAACAAACTTTACCTTTTTATTATATTAGTGTAGATTATTTATTATCTTCGTCGTGTGTGATAGTCCATTGAATTGTATGGCGAGCGATTTTAGTACCATAAGCCATGTCCAGCGCCCCTTAGTAAACTCCACAGCGGGTGACGTAACTTACGACAAACTTATTATTTGCGGGTGGAACAGTAATCGGGCCTAGGGATCGAACCGCAAAATTAAGTTTGTTTTTTATTGTATGTACTTTTCCGGGATAAAAATTACCCAGTGTAGTGCCCAGGATATTAAAGAATAATTATACCAAGTTTCATCGTAATCGAAACGGTAGTTTTTGCGTGATGCCTGAACAAACAGACAGACAGACAAAAATTTTTTTTATCACATTTTTGGGTTCGGTGTTGGTCTAGTAAAATGGCAGGTGGTGTACCTGCCATTTATTTTTTTGATATTTTTAATGTACAGAATTTTCACTGCTACAGATCTATTATAAGTATGCTCGTAGATATAGATCATACAACGTTGTAATGTCGCCAGATTTTTGGGGACTGCCAGTCGACAAGGCCAGGGATACACGGAGGAGTTAGTTATCATTAGCTGAAGGATTTTATTATTCTTTTATTTTAGTCTATTTTTTTTTTAATAATCTGCTGCTTACCATCAGATGGGATCGCAATCCGACCTGATGGTAAGCAGTGATGCAATCGTTGATGGTGAATCGCATTATCAAGGTAGAACTGCGCATACGTGTGCCACACACGTCAATCTGGGCGCGTCGGTCTCCATACATTTTATATGGTGACTAGACTTGTAGAACTACACTGTCTACGCCACGCGACGTCGTTCTACGTAAAAATAAGGCGTGGTCCACGTGTATCGGTCTAATGTTGTTCTAGCTTTATATATAAGCTTTGTATTGAAGTATTTTCTCAAGTACTTGTAAATTTCCGAAATCAAAATAGTATGCATAGCCGTTGCAAAATGAGTACTTTGTTCGTGTTCCATTGTTGACATAATTCATTATATTTTAGTTGAAATCGTGACCACGAGATACCTTCGGACAATGGTTCTCTTTAATTAGGTTAAGGCAACTATGTATGTAGATATGTCCCTGCCAATTAAGATGACTTAAATATTACCTAACTACGAATATTTATCACCTAACTACGTATGAGCAAAAATAAACTTAGCCGTCGAAGTAGCATATCGTTCTTTATTTTTATGGTGGGAAAAAATCATCCAATGACAACCCCCGCTCTTGGGCGGAGCGGGAGTTAGTGTCAGACTCTTACTGACTAAAAGACCCACCCCGTTCCTTCTAGCCTTTATACCAGGGCTCGAGCTGTCTTTCGAAACTAACCCTGGCCCCAGTAGGCTTCGACCCAGATGGGTCCCTGCTGTTGCTAACAACTCCTTGAGGCGCGCGGGAACAGTGCGCGCCGTCGACGACTTGGGTTTGGTCCGGACAGTTACCGGACGGCCGGACCCATTGCTCACTGTCCGCAAGCCCGCGCCTACGGTGGCCGAAAATCGGTATCCCGGCGGCGCGGCGGCGAGGACGCCGTTGCCTGATGCGGTCGTCCACCTCCATGGCGAGCATTACTGCTTCACAGAAGTCGGCGACCGCCTGCCACTCCTCCTCGGACCATGGCCTCAACCAAGGCCCGGCACGAGAAGTCTCCGCCAACGATCGCCCCCACGAGGGCACGGCGATGCAGCATATCGTTGTCTGTCATCTGGTTACGCAGGGAATGTGCCCGGAAAGCTCAGCATTGCCACGTTGAAGGGCAATGCCAGTCTTCTAGTTAAGCAAAGTGTCGATCAATCGGTGTGAAATAAGGGCAACTTCAGCAATTTAAATAAATCAACAATAGTATGTAACGTAACTTTCCTTCGAGGTGGGAAATGATACAATGACTTCTCCCTCTTTAGGTAGGAGCGGGAGGGAGTGTCAGACTCAAACCACACCTGTTTCCTTTAGCTAATAAACTGATAAAATACTATCACGATTTTACTATTTATTTATTTACCCATATAATGTATTGGTCAGTGCATAGCACATGTATTTTTAGCTAATATTTAAAATAAAAAGAACATCAAAACATTAGATTAAATGGCCATGTAACATTCTAAATATTAGAGTAGGTAGGTACAAAAAATGCTAATGTACTCAAGATATTGCGTTTCAAAATAATATGTTCTTATTTTGAATTATTCTGCAGTACCTACGACCTAGCTTTTTTTTTGCATGTTTTTAATGACCGGTCTTTAGGCCTTTCAGCCAAATCGCAGTTCTTGTCGAATATATTTTTTTGCGATCAACCTTGATATAATCAACAAAGCGATAACCGTGTTCAAATTAAAATTGGTATCGTAAATTCTTAACCAACGAATTAAACTAGCGCCTACGTCATCGAAATCAAAACTATAAAATTGAAACCGTCTAAATATATCTTCAACTGTAACTAAGTATTTGTAGACAAACACTAAAAAAACGTAAAACCGGTACTTTATATTCACGGCCCACAGACCCGGCGGGCCTACGTGACAGAAACATCCTTAGGATGTTCCAAATTCAAAACAATAAGTTTTATAGTAAAGCGGCACTCAGAGCGGGTAAAGTTTTTAATAAAGAATAAATAAATAAATATTGTTAACCATAACCAACCAATTCATAATTAAATATACAAAAATAGAATACTTATTGTGAAAACAACACAAAAATTGGTAGGAAGGCAAACGAGATATAACAATTTTATACAAATATAATATAATTATCTAATCTATGTTGCCAAGCCGCCGTTTACTATGGTGGCCATACAGGTTTGAAAGACCATGTCGGACTTCTCTTACATAATAGCAGCTGTTAATTGAAGCTTTATAACTTCATTATTGATAAAGATTATTATTCATTTTCATATTTTTTTCCAACGCTAAAAAATATTTAATTTGTATAAAAAAGTAGCAAGCCATTCTTATTGATGAATTAGAACTCAAAAAAAAGTCAACTGATTTTTTAAATGTTTTGGCTTGGATACTAAGTTCTTTAAGCTATGTCTTCGTAATATGGATTTACAGATTCTGTTTTTATAGTATTTGGCAGCAAATGTATCAAGTCATTCTTCACCACAAACGCTGAGGTAGCCAAAACTGCAATACAATTCTTACCTCTATTTTGCGGAAATTGCGCCTGTTTCAAAGATTCCACGTATTGCCTGAAACTACACCAATTTTACATCACAATATTATAATAAGAATCCATTTCTGAATAGTTAGTTAATTCAAACAAACACTGAACTTCTATCGAACAAAACCCGCCAAAAACTTCATTCATTGTATTATTATAGCAAAGGTACAGAATAAAAAATAAACTCGATTTTTATTTTTATTATCTGCTGAGCCAAGCTGTTGACGAATGCGTTAAAATTACAATCAGGTACGAATTCACAACTAATGTTGAAATATAGTTATGATAGAAAGATTACAATCTCCACTAAATTAGATTTATAATTAATTCAAAGGAAACATGTTATTTCACACTGTTTTTACAAACAATAATTATGTAACTTATTTTAACAAAACATTTTTTTATCACTGAATTTCGAGGCAGGCTGCTCAAACTACGAGTATTTACCTTCTTTCGAAGGTAGCATTATGTAAAATTAATTTTGTAGATACAATACATGAATATCTATAGGACAGCCACCATACAGGAATAATGTCTAGTTTTTTTTTTAACTGGCAATGTTTGAAAAAAAAAACACATAAAAATAATAATAGACTCTAACATTTGACACATTAAGTTTATTGACAGCCCGTATATAAATTATAAGATAGTAAATGCAAATAAAGGTGAACACTATTATTAGTGTAGATAAAATTAAATACTTTTGTAAAATCCTATGACGGTATTACCCGCACGCGATCAAGAACACATTTCGCAGAGATCATTATTAATTTACGAGTATTGATAACTAGTTGCTATCAGCGATTTTGCCCGTGTGATAATAGACAATTATCCCAAGGGAACATACTCTTGGATTCAAAGTATCTAAATTTATTCTCTAAAATATACATATTAGAAGTATGCGCATTTTGTTTTCGTTGGGTATCATCCATATAACATCCCCCGGGAGGTAATGTCAGACTCTTACTGACTTAAAAACCCACCCTATTCCTTCGTTGCTTTACCCTTGGCCCCAGTAGGCTTCGACCTTGCTGGGCCTCTCTCTCGGTTGCTGACAACTCCTTGAGGCACGCGGGAACACGTATGCGCGGTCGACAAATTGCGGGTTCGGTCCGGACGGTCGGACAGCGAACTACCCTTCGCTCGCTTTCCGCAAGCTCGCAATCTTATCTGAATGTAATAAACATCTGTACAAACTTTCCCATTTATATTATTAGTAGGACTAACTACCTGCCCGCTTGATATTAGAAAATTATACCAAGAGAACGTACAATATAGTAAAATATATAACCAATGCGCTATTCCAGGACATGGTCTACCCGTGTACCAAGTTTCATCGAAATCCGTTCAGCCATTCGAGCGTGATGAAGTAACAAACATACACACATTCACAAAATGTTGCCTTTAAGTTGTAATATTACTTTGATTATGTTGGTAGTAAAAATAATAAATAAGGTAAAATAGTAGAAAATACCTAAAGTATTAAGCCCGTTTTTTGTAGACTTTTATTGCTAATAAAAATAAAGTTTTAATATAATAATGAATATTACTCGTAAATAACACCAAAAAGAGCAATCCGTCTAAAAAAGTGGGTTTTTTATTTAATTTTCAATACTTGGGTAATTTACCTTTGAAAACCCCAGTAATCTTTCTGGAGATATAATTAATCTTTTTACGAGCATATTTTTTGCAAAATTAAAGTTTTTAAGAAGCATAATATCTACCCACGTATGTAAGTAACTTGGTATATTAAAATATTAATAAAAATAACACAACATTTTTATTTCTACTGGGAAATCTTATCTATGCTAATATAATAAAGAGCTAAAGTTTTTTTTATGTTTTTAGGGTTCCGTAGCCAAATGGCAAAAAACGGAACCCTTATAGATTCGTCATGTCTGTCTGTCTGTCTGTCTGTCTGTCTGTCTGTCTGTCTGTCTGTCTGTCCGTCCGTCCGTATGTCACAGCCACTTTTTTCCGAAACTATAAGAGCTATACTGTTGAAACTTTGTAAGTAGATGTATTCTGTGAACCGCATTAAGATTTTTACACAAAAATAGAAAAAAAGCAATAAATTATGGGGGTCCCCATACATAGAACTGAAACTCAAAAATTTTTTTTTCATCAAACCCATGCGTGTGGGGTATCTATGGATAGGTCTTCAAAAATGATACTGAGGTTTCTAATATCATTTTTTTCTAAACTGAATAGTTTGCGCGAGAGACACTTCCAAAGTGGTAAAATGTGTGTCCCCCCCCTCTAACTTCTAAGATAAGAGAATGATAAAACTAAAAAAAATATATGATGTACATTACTATAAAAACTACCAACGAAAATTGGTTTGAACGAAATCCAGTAAGTAGTTTTTTTTTAATGCGTCATAAACCGAAAAAAATACACTATTATTAAAACATCGATCAAAGTTACAATACATTACAAGAACTTTTATATTATGTTACTTGCTGCTACGGAACCCTTCATGGGCGAGTCCGACTCGCACTTGGCCGGTTTTTTGTTTGTAGGAGTTAATCTCTGGAAGTACTGGTTCGATTGCTAAAATTGATGTTCACCGAAAGAAAGCTGCTTTATTCTTGAGTGACACCTATATATATAAAAATCAATGCCACTTTTCGTTGTAATTTTATAACTCAAGAACGGGCTCACCTATCCAAACCAAATGTTTAGGCTTTGTTCGGACTATTTGGTAGATGGTTTATTTTGGTACTATTTAGTTTGGTAGCGTAGAGTAGGGTATAGTAGGGGAGAGTAGGGTATAGTAGGGTAGAATAGTGTAGAGTAGGGTAGAGTAGGATAGCCGGATAGGATAGGGCAGAGTGGGGTAGAGCAGGGTAGGTAGGGTAGGAAAGAGAAACTGACTGACTGGGATATCAACGAATAGCTGAAACTATTGGGACCAGGAGCGTGAAAGTTTTCACAAGGATTCCTTTTATGACGTAAGCGCGCACTAAAAGAATACTACGAGCAGTCCAGGCTATTTCTTGAAAAAGTTTTCATCAG
Source organism: Mythimna albipuncta (assembly GCA_929112965.1). Classification (NCBI taxonomy): domain Eukaryota; kingdom Metazoa; phylum Arthropoda; class Insecta; order Lepidoptera; family Noctuidae; genus Mythimna; species Mythimna albipuncta. The sequence goes on along the minus strand of OV815974.1, from coordinate 6,223,851 downwards.
GGCTGCATAAGAACCTCAATAGGATAATCAGCCATATCATGTTCTCTGTGCAGGAACTTAAGCTTGCTTAGTAAAACTGAATAAAAAAACCGGGCAAGTGCGAGTAGGACTCGAACACTGAGACAAACTGTACAAACTTTCCAATGAAAACAATTCAATTCCCGAAATAAGTTACGAAGATATACAAATACAAACACAAAACGTTTATTTGTGCACACAGGTATAATGAGTTGTTACAAAAGTTTTTAAATATGTAGGTATCTCTGTGTCCTGCCACAGTAAGCGACATACAAATATTAGTAAAATAATTATTGTTGCTCCTACTGCACAATATTGACTAAGTAAGTACACTTGTTACTATTGAATAGTCACTATAATAAGTACTAATAACAATCTTTTAAATAATCGAGATGGTATTGCTTCATACATGAGTGTTTAATATTTACTACATTTAGACAATAATATTGCACGTTTTTTTAATTCATTAAACCCCAAGCGAACGCCGGCGTTCGCGCACCTATGGTCTTTCAATTGTGTCTGTAATTATCACGATCGAATGGTTAAATGCTATATGATCTATTTTTTTATCTATCTATCTATGATAGATTTTTCCGAATCGCAAAAAGTTTTCTTTTTAATAACTACAACTTTACTATTTTCAATTTTTTTTCCTATACTTGTGCTATAAGACCTTGCTTCATGCCAAATTTCAAAATCTAACTTCTAGGTTGACGGCAAGTAGGTCCTTCCCGTTGATTTCCTATGAATTTTGATTCCCTTGAGAATGTCAAAATACACGTTCTTTGCGACAGGCCGTTCATGTCGCAAAGAACGTGTATTTTGACATTCTCAAGGGCATCTTTTGTTTTCGTTAACTTAGAAATTTATTTTTTTTCACTGCTTCTAGGAACCGCAGACCTGAGTATACGTTTTTAATTTCGACTCGATACCTCCACTCGTTCCCGAGTTAAAGGGTCTTGACAAACAGGCGGACAACAAAGTGATCCTATAAGAGTTCCGTTTTTTCCTTTTGAGGTACGAAACCTTAAAAATGCTTAAGGTTGCGTTACGTATAAAAAAAAATGCGTCTACCACGCGAGGGAAGTCGCTAGAAGCAGCTAGTCGTAAGAATAATCAAACAAAAATAGATTATCAAGTCAAAAAGTTATAAAAGGAAAATTCCACTAAAGTTGTTTGTTGGAATTTACCAAAATCGAATAAAACCTGTCTGATTTATGATTATTATTTTAATGGGTCATCGTTATATAAAAATAACATAACAAACCCACTGTTACGTCTGCCGGTTCGTCTGTACTTAAAAAAGCAGTTACGATTTTATTGTGTTTTCAATAAAAAAAAACCTTGGACAAAAAGTTTTCGTCTTCAGACGTTTGCGAGAATTTTGATTGACGTTAAACTGCTTCCTGTGTCTACCTGTTATTTAATAATACACTATTTATCATTATAATCTGTTTTTTTCTCACATATTATATTATATGATCATGAATTTATGATCCACACCCAGATTCTAGTGGTTCAGTGATCGGTATACATTTTTTTTTATCTGATATAAACTAGTACTTGACTGCGATTCCTCCTGATGGTAAGCAGTGATGTAGTTGTTGATGGTGAAGAATATATCACAGCACATAATATAGCGGCAGCATCGCAGCATCGCGGCAGACCAAGGCGAAGGTGGAGAGATGAGCTTGATAAATACCGGAGGGACTGGCCCGCAATGGCCGAAGACAGATGTGTGTGGAAAAGGGAGAGGGAGGCCTTCGCCCAGCAGTGGGACATAAATGGGCTAACTAACTAACTAACATAATATATAGGGCTCGATTTTCTACGGACGTACGTTATTTTTATGGCTTATAGATAGTTGTTTTAAGTTTAGGAGTCTTGGGTATGCAAGTCGATGTTTGTAAACGCACCCACACTCCCCCACACTAGGTACTCCTGTATCCTAGTGTGGGGTAGGTAAAGTTATTTTTTAAAAATAAAGTTTCATAAGTTTCATTTTTGACAAATTTAAAGCCAACTGAAGTTCAAGACCATAACGAGTTAGGAGTTTAGTCACAGTATTATCTACAGTAATACTGTGGTTCAGTGTAGGTCAAGAAATGGATCGCGTTAGGAGTTCATGGTAGAGCCTCCGACCCAGTTTTCAGGAAGCCATACGCACTAGGGTATACCTGACAGATTTGCCTGCACAGTTATAAATGCCAGTTAAGCTTGTGTGTAAACCTGCGTTGAGCAACATACACGTTCAGGTTTGCCTGTACAACTCACCTGGAGCCGAAGTCTGCTATTTTCATAAATTCGTCATTCCAACACGATGTCATTTTGCTAAAAGTTCCTAATCTGCTAATTCATAATGATCGAGCATTGATCGGTCACTGATCTCGTATTAGAGTTGTGGTAAAATGACAATATCGAGCTTATTAAAAGCAATGACAGCACACTGACTCTCCATTCAACTTCTTTCAAAGGAGTGTCAGTGGTTGATCATTGTAAAGTCAGTGTGACGCCATTATATTAGTAGATTACCAAACTTACTCAAAATCAACAATAATGAAATCAATGATAGACCGTTCTGACACTATTGTAATAGCAGACTTGGGGCCCTGTACAGGCAAAACTGTCAGGTCTACCCTAGCGTGTAAGATGGACATTAGTTTGCTGTCTACAAAAAAGTATTTAAAATTACCTACTTCAACTAGGGGAGATAAACTTAAGTTCCTTGTTCCGTACTCTTGAACAGCAACCGGTTCGAGACCCTTGCTAGACAAACGGAAAAGTCTTTCATAAACACTAGCACATTCGGCTTCCTCAAGAAACCTAAAACTTGAAACGTTACTCAATGGTCAAGGCACACAAAACACGAACTGCATTGGCCATAAGTACCTCAACATCCTTGAGGTTTGCAGCAGAAATCAAGATTTATGATTTCCTTAATTTTTTAGATGTTACTTATTACCACAGTCCGCTAGACGCTGCTTTAAAGGCCACATGAGACCAAACAATAATATTCTTATACATCACTAGCTCGATAATACCCTTTTATATCTAAAGAAAGAAGAAAGAAAGAAAAAAAAAACTTTTATTCGTAACTCACACATACAGTAGAATTAGATTAAAAATAATAAAAAAAAGAAAACTTTAAAATCTGTGCAAGGCCAAAAGGGCGCCTTACTCAGCATATGCTGCGATATTAAAAAAGATAAATAACGCAGCGCTGGTATTCTGTTAGGGCCCGCGGTGATGCCACGGTCACATTCACGGAGGTTCAATATATTAAAAGGTATCGAAAAAAAAATAATAAACATAGATAATAAATAATTAAATACGAACACAATCAATTAATATCTCATACAATCCTTAAGTAAAACAAGATATTTTATCACTAGAGATCTAATGTTTGACTGGCCTGTAGGTCTAGTGGTTAGTGACCCTGACTGCTATGCCGGAGGTCGTGGGTTCGATTCCCACCCAAGACAAATGTTTGTGTGATGAGCCTAATCATTTGTTCTGTGTCTGGGTGTAATTTATCTATAATATTATGTATGTATTTAGAAATATATAAGTATGTTTATCAGTTTAGTACCCATAACACAAGCTCTGCTTAGCTTGGGACTAGACGGCGTTGTGTGATGTTTGTGGAATATTATTATTATTATTAATGTCATGGTTGTGTTCATGTCATTTCGTTCGTTGTGTATTGTGGCGTAGCGTTGGAAGGCTTCCTACAAGGTGGGCCGATGACCTGGTAAGGGTTGCGGGAATCCGATGGATGCGAGACGCACAGGACCGTTCATTGTGGCGACACTTGGGGGAGGGCAACGTCCAACAGTAGACGTCTTTCGGCTGAAATGATGATGATGGTGATAGTTGTTCCCTAGGATATGTAATGAATAATTTGGACTTCAAAACCATTTGAAATCAAAAAACTTCTTCATTGAATTAAAATGTTCGTGCATGAAACGAGTTTATTAAAAAATCAAAGTGGCCATTAATCAATATAGTAATAAAATGTGTTTACTGTTGTGTGTCTAGACAATATGAAAGAGCGAGAGCGTTATTAACACTCGGATTTTAATCATATAAATACCTTGCTTCGGGAGCCTTCGTTTAAATACCTTGTTTCGGGAGCCTACTATGTAACGAATTAGAATTGAGGTGTTTTAAATCCATGAATCGATTTACCATCAGTTAAAACCTATGTCTATCTTACAAAGTCGGATTTTTTGATTTTGTTAGATAACACCTTTGTCCACTTAACTCTTCTTATCGTGATCCTTGGAACACAAAAGGCAACTGAAGGAACACAGACGGGTTTTAGTCCATAAAAGTCTGACTCTCTCTTAGCTCTACCAAGAGCGGAAGGAGTTATTTAATGATTTCCTGCCAAAAAAATAAAAAGCAATAAAATGCGAAGGAAACCGGATCGCGAGAATAGTAGTCAAGAAAGTACGGATTACCTCTTGGCCAAACAATGACATACAATACCATACCCTAGGTGGGTATGGTATTGTATATTTGTATATTTTAAACAACAATGTGTGCAGGTGTGACCTGCAGACTTCCGCAAAGTGAAATCGGTTTATCCTACTTAGTTTTCCGCACGCTACCGCGCTCGGTTTTTTCGACTAAGTACAAATAAATAGGTAGGTACCGTATGAGAAGTGACTGTTAAAGTTTAGCAAACTAGCCTATACGTATAAATAAAACTAAAATATCTGTTTGTAAAATAAATTTCCAGCCACAGTAGGCGCGAGCTTGCCGACGGCGAGCAACGGGCAGCTCGCCGTCTGACTGTCCGTTAACTGTCCGGACCGAGCCCAAGTCGTTGGCGCGTGGTGTTCCACACGCGCTTCAAGGAGATGTCAGTAAACCGCAGGGTCGAAGCCTACTGTTGCCATGGGTGGGTTCGCTTCTGAAAAGAAAACCTGGGGCCCTGGAGTGCAAGGCAACGAAGAAGATAGGAGTGGGCTTTAGTCAGTAAAAGTCTGACACGCCTTTCCGCTCCGCTCAACGGCGGGAGATGTTTTTGGATGATTTACCACCTAAAAAAGAGGTGTACGAACGAGAAAGAGGGATGAAGCTATACACTCCATATATATTATAACTCCATCCCTAAAACTTGTGGCGGAGAAAACCCTCGCATTTATCTGCACTAGTGCGGAAAACAGTCAGATAAGAGCGGGTTTTCGACTAAGCGTTTTGAAAAATAATTATATTTTCACGGTGTTTGTGGTCGCACTACTTTCCACGAGACTCTAATTGTCAAACTTGTTGGCGATTTCTCACCAGCATTTCCAGTACAATTGTGTCAAAAGTTTCTATAGAATGGCAGATGTCACTTGAGTGCACGGCATGCTATTATTGCTTACACACCATGAGAAAGATCATTGGTCATCAACAGAGCATCGCTAATTCGTAAAAGTGGTTTACTATTACGTCATAAAACCGTATCATCACACTTCACACTAATGATAAAAGGAGACAGGTTGTGAGTGTGTGTGTAAGTTTGTTACATTTTCACGCTCATCTAAATCTATCTATCTAAAAAAAGGATTTAGATGTTTGGCACACGGATGAACGAAAAAAAATCGGACCCTACATACAAAATGGACAGTTTTTATGGAGAGGCCTTTTTTTTTCATTTCCTGAAAAAAAAATCTCATGAAAGGTTGTTTAGTTTCGTCTACTAAGCAAGCCCTTAAAGTTCGCGGAGCTCTGTTTTTTTTATGGTGGGATAATCATCAATGACAACCCCCTCTCTTGGGCGGAGCGGGAGATAGTGTCAGACTCTTATTGACTAAAAATCCACCCCGTTCCTTCAAGCCTTCATACTCGAGTTGTCTTTCGAAACTAACCCTGGCCCCGGTAGGCTTCCACCCTGTATAATATATTAAATGTATTCCAAAATGAAAACAAACCTAAATAGGTTTTACCTAGACTCAATCGGATTAGGTAATAAAGTAAAAGTAAACAATCTTGGTCTTTTTATTTAAAATAAATCGTTTAAAAGACATACAAAGATTATTTAAATTTAGTTATTTTTTTCGATAAAAGACATGTTGAGATTGTTTACATTTAGTTAACTACCTGGGGCCCAAGTCTGCTATTTTTATAAATTCGTCATTCCAACACGATCCCATTGTCATTTTGCTAAAAGTTTGTAATCTGCTAATTCATAATGATCGATCATTGATCGGTCAATGGTCTTGTTATAGGATTGTGGTAGAATGACAATATCGTGCTTATTAAAAGCACTAATTGCGCAATGACGTCGTAATGGTAGGTCACTGATCAAAGGAACTGTCAAAATTTTTGCAGATTACCGCATATTTCAGATATTCATTTGTCATTATGTACGAGATTACCATTCTACGCCATTTCTTTCAATGGAGTGTCAGTGGTTGACTATCGGAAAGTCATAATGACGCCATTGTATTAGTAGATAACCAAAACTTGACAAAATCAACAATTATGAAATTAATGAAAGACCATTCTGACACTATTGTAATAGCAGACTTGAGGCCCTGAAAAGATGGAGTATAAAGTTTTACATACCTAAATAGGTTTGTTTGCGCACAAATTAATGTGCGAAGGTGCGTAGAAAACCTGTTACAGGACAAAAAAAAACAAATTCGAGAATGATTTAAACAATAACACATTCCGTAGCGTCCATTCCTTCCAAATAAAACTTTTGTCATACATTTCCACGATAATAAAGCGACCGTTGCCTGACACACTTGTGCGTAGGGCTGCCACGTCTTGAAACCTAAATGCCGGACATTCCTGACAGTTTGGCCGGACATTTGGATAAAAAAGCCGACTTTGTTTTTTAAATAGTAAATTTTTATAAAATGATAAATGCACTTCTCATATTTTTAAATGCTAATGAAATGTATAAAAATAAAATTAACTGACTTAGGTACTCGTAAGTGCAAATACGCTTCGCTTACTCTAGTGATACAGGCAAGATAAAATATATGACAAATCTCCTTCTTTTCATGTCGATTCTCTCAAACTATATTTTTTCAGACCAATATTTGGCAACCTGTACAACTCAATTATTGCAGGTTATGCAGGATGGGTAGCATAGCAGGTGGCGCATGTCCTGTGGAGAGGCTCCACATTGGCACTGCGTTAGAGATGACAAATCTAAAAATAAATAGTAAAATTTAAAAAGGTTTTTTACACACAACAAAAGTCGGACAGGCCAGACTCCTAATTTGGCCGGACAAGCAACCAAAAAGTCTGACCGTGTCCGACTTTATCCGCAGGCCTGGCCACGCTACTTGTGCGTAAGGTCGCCACACGTTACGCATGCGCGTCACGCTACTGATCATTGGGCTCGATCACTGATCGCGGGCGCATGTCATTGTGTCATTAGATTAGGGCTGCGCCGGCTAAGGATGTGCAAGTTGTGTAAATGCTGTTTACGGTAATTGTCTACGGTAGCGCGTAACTTTCGATTTTCGTTGAGGAATTTCGTGAAAACATTTGATATAAGTAGAGAAAGTTTGTCATTGCAATAAGGGCGGAATTCGAGGTGCTATGGAGCCGTGTGCTGCAGGGACAAATTAAAAAAAAAAGATACTCTCTATAGAAAGATGGGCTTTTGGCTATTTCTGCACAGCTTGTGATATGAGTAATAGAAAACTGATAAACATACGTAAGCATTTTTAAATACATATATATTAAAGATACACACACCCAGACACATAATAATTAATAATCATGCTCATCACACAAATATTTGTCCTAGATGGAAATCGAACCGACTAGACCAATAGGCTTGTCGCAATTGGTTCCCCATCAACCGGGAGTTTATCTTTTAGTGCTCTAGTGAGAAGTTATCTATGGATTCACAACACCAAAACCTACTTACCATGTTCAGATCAAATACCAATAAAAGCTTAGCAATAAAAATGAAAGTGACACGGACGTGCCTTGGAAGTGAATTGTCGAGCAAGGTAAATAATACAGTGGAAAGTGGATCCTGTTGGCAGCCTACCAAGTTTAACGTGAACATTGTGACATAGGATTTTACCCGGATTTACTTTATTAGAAATTATCTTTTGCCCGCAGCTTCGCCCGCATACTAATGCAGCCTGTCACTCAGGAATAAAGCAGCTATCTATCGGTTAAAAAATTTTAGCAATCGATCCAGTACTCCTAAAAAAAACAAACATTAGCTCTTTATATTATCAATGTAGATAATACAAATATCTAACATCTAACAGACAACAACAACAACAAACAAACAACAACAACCACAACAACAATCTAAGATCTAACAGACAGATGGTCATTGATGCCGGAAGGTTCTGGAGTGGCGACTGCGTACTAAAAGACGCAGCGTCGAAAGGCCTCCCACAATGTAGACTGATAATCTGGTGAGGGTCGCAGAAATCCGTTGGAAGTGAGACGCACAGGACAGTTCGTTGTGGTGACACATGGGGGATGCCTGTGTCCAACAGTGGACACCTTTCTGGTGATGATACATCTAAATATTCCTCATGAATCACTCTGTCGGTTACTGAAAACTGCATGAAAATCAGTTCAGTAGTTTTGGATTTACCGCTTTCATACAGACAGACAGACACGATGGTGGACTTAGTTTTATAATAATATGTACCTTAAGATCACAAAACTAAAAAATGTGTATTTACTTCAACCAACACGCTAATCTCAGGAAGTACTGGTACGAATTTTATAATATCTTTTAGTGTCAGATAAACCAATCACGCGAAAGGCTATATAAATAAAATAAAATCACGCTACGATCCACGGGAGCGGAGTAGTAGCGAAAGATGTGGGTCGAACTGCGGGGCAGAGTCAGTTGAAACTCTATATCGTATTTTTCTTTAAAATTTTGTATTTCATGAATACTAATACCAGTTATTTTTATGACATTTTTGTTTTTATTTTATTGAGGATGTATGTGCAATCCTTCTATTAATTACTTTTTTTTTGTCATTTAGATTTCTAGGTAATTAAAACCAAAGTTTTTTTTACGGAACTAACTGTGGACTTAATTAAGATAAAACATGATTATTAGCATCATTTAATTGACAGTTCAAATAATTATATTTTATGGTTTACAAAAAAAAATGACAATTTAGGAAAAAAAAAACAAATTATTATTATTTGAAGAATAGAACCTTAAAAGCTGGTACTAGGTTTTTATTATAAAATACTCATTGGGTATTTTATTGCATCCTATGCCATTTTTTGGTTACCAAAGTTTTTTTTGTATCATATAACAATATAAATAAAACTGTACCTGATTTGAATATTTCAGTTAAGGAATGAGAAACATCATAAAAGATTTAAACTTCTTCTTTTTTGCTATAATTTTTACCAACCCTACTCACACCTGTCACAGTTTGACACTTCACTTTACCCAAACTGTCAAATGAATGAGTAATTCGGACGATGCCTTCCACTCAATAAATCTTATATATAAAATTCTCGTGTCACAATGTTCGTTCCCGTACTCCTCCGAAACGGCTTGACCGATTCTCATGAAATTTTGTGAGCATTTTGAATAGGTCTGAGAATCAGCCAACATCTATTTTTCATACCCGCAAAACAACGTTTGCCGGGTCAGCTAGTATTAATTAATAAATTGAGAAAGGTAATGACACAACATAATGTTACGTAGCACTTTACTTTAAAATGATAACCGCCAGTACGAATGCAAAATTAATTGCTGTAAGTAATTAATTCAAATCTTATTTTACTTTTATTTATGACTAGCTTTTGCCCGCGGCTTCACCCGCTTATTTAAAATATAGCCTATGTTACTCAGGAATAAAGCAGCTTTCTGTCGGTGAAAAAAGCAATTGACCAGTAGGTACTTTCAGAGACCAGTGTTTTTCCTCCTACAAACAAAAAAACAAAAATTACCTCTTTATAATCTTCTTCTTCTTCCTGCCCTTGTCCCATTTTATTTGGGGTCGGCGCAACACGTTTTTTTCTTCCATTCTGTCCTGTCACTCGTCACGCTATCACTAACTCCCTTTTCTTTCATATCACTTCTTACACAATCCATCCATCTTTTCTTTGGCCTCCCTCTCCCTCTCCATCCATCCACATGTAAATTCATAACTCTTTTAGCAACATGCTTTTCATCTCTCCTCTTTACATGACTATACCAAGACAAACGATTTCCTTTCAACCTCTACCTCTTTATAATATTAGTAAGTAAATAAGCATAGACAAGTAGAGCCGATGTCTAAAGAAAATGGTTGTAAATAATTGTGAATCGCGTAAACCGTTGTGAATTTGTGGCTAAATGATTTGTTGTTGGTTTATATGACCAACAATTACCAACAATTTACGGGCATTTGATAATTTGTCACATTAGTTTTTTATAGAGGTCACCAATACACCATCGTTCCAGTTTGGCCTCATCAACTTGATGTAACTATATAGGGACTATTTTTTTTTTTGCTATGAACTGCTTGTGAATTTAGCAAGTTTTCAAGTTTAGAAAGCCTCTAGTTTTTAATCGCTTTGTGTTAAATTTTGCTAAGTTTTTGCAGTATTTGGAAAGTCAGCCTTCTTGGCAAACTGAGCAAAGATAGTTTACTACAAATAAAAATGTATGTTTATTATTTTTTATAAATAACTTTATATTTCAATGATTCTACATATTGTCAAGTTGCGTGGTCTTTTGAGATACAAGACTGCATCAATTCTACATAACATTATCCACAAGGAATCCATTTGCGAATAAATAATTCAGCCACTGAACTTAAACTGATATCCCGCCAAAAACTCCATAGAGCTATTAAAAAGGTTCGACTTTAGTGCCATAGACAACTAAACTTTAAAATAGTGATTGTGAGCACAGGACAACAATATCAATAGCCAAGGTTACCGGATTATGTTCTAGTCAAGTTGACATTGTTGTTCTGTGAAAGGAAATGATTCAAATAAACTGATGACGTGATAAAAAAACAGTCAAGTATGATTCGGACCCGTACACCGATGGTTCTGTACAAACTTATCCAAGTAATTAGTTCGATCGCTGAATTGAGTCTCAAAGATTTTTCCGAATCGCAAAAAATATTATTTACGGATTAATACGACGTAAATAAATATTGATTACGGCAACTATAAATTTACGGATTTCAGATTTTTCTTTACTTTGGCTATGAAACCTTGGTTCTTTCCGATTTCTGGATTCTATCTATATATAGGTTTTGATTTTCTTGAAAGTGTTAAAATAAGCAACTAAGTATACGGAGCATAAACACCTTATCTTTATATTGTGTTCACTTAGTAGTTTGATTTTTTTACGTTTTACTGAGAAAAAGGGTCTGGACAGACCCACAGACGGTCTAACTGACAGATGGACAAATCTAAAAATTATAATCCTATAATTTTTTTGCCAACTGAATTGCTCTAACCTAAAAAAAATAATAAATAATTTAAAGAAACTGGTAAATATCTTTTTCAAGCTATGTAGCTTATCATACCGATAACCCTAAAATAATTTATTATTTTGTTGGTCGCTAATAGGTACCTGTCGTATTGATAATAATTTGATACCCGTCTCACATCTTGATATGGGTGTTTTTCTTTTAAAATTATTATGAAAATCTTAATTACAGATTATCATAACTATTCGTATAAAGAATCTCAGTATTGAAAGAATAATGACACACCAATTAGGCAAAACATAAAGGTCTTTCAAAGCATTTAATTATAACAAAAAATAAATTTTAACGCAAACAGTTTTTTTACTATTTCAAATTGATTTATTTGGATGTTTATTATTTTGCCAATCTGAATAAATTAGTATAAAAAATACATTCAGCCGAACATAGAATCTCCTTCTTTTTGAAGTCGGTTAAAAATAAATGATTGATCACGTTGTCAAAGGGCGCATTAACAAATTACATTCAGGTATGATTTTTTCGCAATGCAAGTGATTTCAACAATTTATCAGTGACTGCTATAGAGTATTATATAATACGAAAACTTAAGGCTTCTGCTAGCGACTTTGCCCCCGTGTAAATAAAAAAATATTTCCAGGGAACATACTTTTATTATTGATAGGCTCGCGCTTGATTACTATCTCACTTGATGGGAAGCGTGGTCGACGATGGTAAGCGCTTAAAAGTAACTTATTCACTCTTGACTTAAAGATCCTCAGGTTGTAGCTTTTTTTTTTTATGGTGGGAAAAATCATGCATTGACATCCCCCGCCCTTGGGCGGAGCGGGAGATAGTGTCAGACTCTTACTGACTAAAAGACCCACCCCGTTCCTTCTAGCCTTCATACCGGGGCTCGAGCGCCCTTTCGGATAACCCTGGCCCCAGTAGTCCTCAGGTTGTAGCTCGTATCGGGGATATGATCTAGTTGTGTACCAAATTTCATCCTAATCCGTCAAAATGTTTGATCGTAAAAGAGTAATTTAAATTAGTTCACCTTACTATAGTATATTAGATAATTGGATTTACGCCAAAATTGGGGCAAGGATGTCATTATTGGCAATGTTTATTTCTAGAAAATGACCGTAGAGTTTAATAAGAATTACTTGATCATTTGAATAATATGCATAATATTTACAAAGATTCGAAACGTCTCATCAGGTCAATAAGTGAAGGTCGGTGAGTCTCGACTACTTTTTCTTCTAAGAGTTGATGTTTAATTTTGCATAATATTACGTTTGAGGGTTGTGTAGATTTACATTCAACAGGCCAGTCACTTGTAAGTAGGTACATGCATTCACGCGCTCTCCCAAGAAGTACTTCGTTACCCAGTAACTGGGATTATAGAGATCAAAAAGCAGTCGATCCATGAAGCATATTCTTTAAGGCATCAGTATTAGGTAATTTCCTGTACCAGATTCGGGCGAAAGAATCGCCCGGGCGTCACCAGTGTGTGGATCGCCCGGAGGGGAGGACACGGTAGAGCATACGGTTGAGGTGTACTCCGCTTGCGGTCATCTCCTTCAGCGAAGCAGTAATGCTAGCATGGAAGGAGGCTGCATGTAGACGTGCGTGGGAGTGGCCCTCACGTCACAGCCGCCGGGATCCCGATCCCGATTTACGATTCGTAGGCGCGGGCTTGCAGACGACGTCCGACCGTCCGGTCACCGTCCGGACTAAGCCCAAGTCGTCCCACGCGAGCCTCAAGGAGATGTCAACAAACCGTAGGGGCCTAACAGGGTCGAAGCCTACTGGTACCATAGGTTCGCTTCTACAAGGAAAACTCGCCCTAAAATGCACGGCAACGAAGGAATTAAGAGTGGGTTTTAGTCAGTAAAAGTCTGACAACCCCTCCCGCTCCGCCCAAGGGCGGGAGATGTCATTAGATGATTCCCAACAAAAAAATAATAATAAATAAACTTCAATGAAAAAAAAAACACAAAAAGTGCAAAATAAGTTTAATTCGGAAGTCGTTGTTTCTATAATAGTTGTCTCTACACCGACATCAAAGTTATTTTGCCCTTTTTGTGATGTTTTTCACTCTTCTCCATCTTTTTGAAGTCGTTTAAAAAATATATTGATCGAAGTGCCATTTTATTTTTTATTAGTTAGTTGCCCAACTACCTAGTGTAAGTAGCACTAAACTTTTACTGCGAAGGAAAATGAACGCAAACATTTATTAAAGAGCATTTATTTAATTTTAATAAACAAACCGTTAATAATGACTATTTCTAGAATGTCGTCGACCTTGAAACCAATTTAGAAGGAACTTGCTTCTTCAATAGCTGTATTTGTGATCATTATTGAAACATAAGTCCTATAAGGTATGTAAGTCTTGTGACCTGTATGAAACCACCACTTATGTACTTAAGTAAATGTCAACGATTAAGCCCATGGGAAATTTATTCGCCACTTATCCGTATAATCAGCTTATAGACTTAGTACCTACTTAGATAGATACTTATTTATAGGTAGGTTTTGTTCGATAAATCTGTAGATACATGAGATACGGGCGGGATAGTTCGATGAGGCTACTGAAGGATCACAGGTGGATTTTAGTCAGTAAATGTCTGTTGCTCCCTCTCGCTTTGGGTGAAGCGATTTATATAGAGCTATTTGATGATTTCCTGTCTCATAAAACCAAAAAAAACACAAGCAAAAACCTTCTGTAATTTAAAGAAAAAGTAAAAGGGTGGTACTTTTACTTTTTCTTTAAACTACAGCTTTAATAAACAAGCCAAAATAATATGGCTAGCCGACATTTAAAAAAAAATCTAGTAACTATCTATTTTCTTTTTTCTATTCTTATTCTTAGTTTTGATTGATAAACTTGAACTTCATCGAACCGTTATTTTAATATATTCATATTTATGATACTATTAAACTTATCATTATTTCAATATTAAGATTGCAACTGGTCTTTCTCTAGCTTCTTGTCTCATAGTCTAATTTACGGCTACATATTATATATGTACTAATTAAAACAAGCTAAAAATTATATTAATGATTACCTAATAAATAATACTGACGGCAAAAAGGCTATGTTTAACATTAATATTTTATTTTATCGTAATAGAATTAACGGGAAATTAATAGGAGATTATTACCTACTATTTGATCGAGTGGCTGCAGGTAAATATTTATCGATTTATAGTTCGGAAGATTTAGATATTTCGATCAAGAATCGATTTTAAAAAAATCAATGACTTGTTGTTGTTAAATATTAGTCTTATAAGTACCTAATTAATATGTAGATTTTTTTTTCAACAACTTTGTCACAACGCCATCTAGTCCCAAACTATGCAGGGATTGTTTTATGAGTACTAGACAACTGATAAACAAACTTGTAGATTTCTAAACACATAAATATGATAGATAAATTACACCCAGACACAGAACAAATAATCGTGCTCATCACTCATACTTTTGTCTTGAGTGGGCATCGAATCCACGACCTCCGGCATAGTAGTCAGGGCCACTAACCACTAGAACTGAACTTCTAGCCAATCAAACAAGACTTCTTCTTTACTTTAAATCATTAAACCCCAAGCGAACGCCGGCGTTCGCTCTCTCATTGTCTTTCCATTGTGTCTCTAATTTACCTTAATTAGAGACACAATAGCACCACAAAATAGATAGGTACAGAGGTCAATCTTATGTATATACTTCACTTTTTATACCTACGCTAGGCGATCACGCTAGGGTCAACGCGTTGCGCTGAACTGAGTGCGACCGGGCGATTGTGCCGAGATATCGTGTCCGTGAGTGGTGTCTATGTGTGCGTTGTTCGAGCGCGCTTTGTATACAGATTGACTTCTGTGCCTATCTATTTCGTGCTAATACCTTTCGAATACCGATTCGAAAGGTGGAGGCCTGAGTCTCAACAGTTGGAACATTATAAGGCCAACTATGCATCATATTATATGGATCATCTAACTTTTTATAATTTGTACGGAAAAGTCATTGGATGATTTCCTACCGCGAAACATTCGCTAGAAATTTAGGCACGTTAGTAATAGTCGAGCGACTACTGGTACCGTGCTTAAATTGCAAGCGAATTTATCACAAAGATATTTTCACATTCCCCTCACAAAATCGACCGGAAACGCTGAATACTTGTCGTTGTGTTATTAGGTCACTATACTAGATTGACGTTAGCTGTCTGATTCACACCACCATATCTGTGGTGCTAAGAAATGCCGCAGAGCTAGCCTCGCTGTGAATACTAATAAACATTGGTTTCTAAGGAATTTTACTAATAACTAAAATCAGAAATCTGAAACGTTTATTTCAAATAGACCAGTTACAGGCAATTTTGAATAGTCAAAATGTCGGTCAGTCAAACAAGTGAAGCTAAATTGCATGTTCCAAAGCGTAGATCTTTATGTACAAACTTTAACGTGTCTATGGAAAAATATTTTCTATAGTGATATTCCTTCCTCATTTGAGTTCAAATAAAACTGAAAGTAATGGTGATTATGTATTTATTTCATAAAGAAATTAAATCATGTCTCTCACTCTCAACTCAACACTGTCAACTCTCCCTTGCAGGGTAATTCGAAAGAATTACGGTGGACTTAGCGACTGAAGGGACATATATCTCTTGTATATTTCCTTTTGATATAAATAAACAGGAATTAACGTGACTTGTGAGGTCCAGTTAGCGCCCAACTTGATTTAGAAATGTAATAATTTATGGCGTTGTGACCTCGAACACTTTTCCACACCAGTGAGAAATACAGTAAATTGCGTGCCTAAAAGTGGTAGCGATAAGAGCGGGTTATTAAGTAAATAGAAAAAAAAATGTTCTCTCTTACATATATAGGAAAAGGTTTTAAGTGGCTTATTATATTAAATCAAATTTCTTCAACAGAACAAAAAAGTTTGGATTGGATAATAATTTTCCACACACACAATAAAATTGCTTCGTATTAAGTACAGTTGTAAGTAAACACGGCACCTACATTTAAGTAGTAGGTACAAGTAATGACCGACTTTTTTTCTTCACGGAGTTTATAAACAAGAGTGACTCATTTTCACTTGCTTTAGAACCGTGATGAATCACTATTGTCTAATTTGACACTTGTTACCATGAACGCAGTTTTTCTGGTAGTTGATATTGTAACTATATACTACTTCCTAGTCGAATGATACGGTTTGCAGCATGATTGTGTATTTCATTCGTATTGATTTGTTTGATTCATTGTCACACTTAACGAAGTGGCAGCATCGTGCCGTCGTGTGGCGTTTCACGCGCCCGTGGACAGTAGATAATAGTATTGTATGTAAGCTTAACGCAGGTGAGCTTAAGCTTAAAAGCTTAAGCTTAACGAGTAGGTACGCGTCTATGAAGCTAAGCATTCGTGGACAGTAGACATAAATAAATATTTACTCATAATCGATAAAAGCTATAATCTAAATACACTAATATTGTAAAGAGGTTAAGTTTATTTTTTTGTTTGTAGGAGGTAATCTCTGAAAGTATTGGTCCGATTGTTTAAATTTTTTCCCCGATAGAAAGCTGCTATATTTTATGTAAGCGGGCGAAGCCGCGGGCAAGAGCTACTACTTTATTGTTTTCTAACAATTTCTGAGTCTCAAAAAGTCACGAATTAATAACCAATTCATTTCCGTGCCTTCATTTACTGTAGGGTCAACAGAACAATGCTCGACTAAATAAATATTTACCTACTCATTACCGATTCAGCCACCGTAGCTTCTTATGTATCAGGCTGTTCACATGCTAACTGTGTCGGAAGTTCAGTAGTACTAATAAGGAAAAACAAGGTGATATAAAACATATGTCTAGAAGTATGCACGTCAGGTACTTAATAGGTTCAGTACATAGGTGTGACACATAAAATCGTCAGTAGACTGTTTAACCTTTCAATCGTGATAATGACAGACACAATTGAAAGACAATAGATGCGCGAACGCCGGCGTTCGCTTGGGGTTTAATGAATTAACAATAAAGAATGGATATATCGTAGTCTTCACTCTTTACTCCTAAAAGAGGAGTATTATTATTATTTAGAAGATAAGGGGCTATGCATCACCCATAGTGTAGGGGATGTAGTCACTGCGACCTAAAAGATCTATTGTGACTCGCCACCTTGTTAGAGTAACTCTTTTAGCCCGAAGGCTTCCAAGAAATTTAGAATACTCCTAGCTTTTAGAGTTTTAATCTCCGCCAGGCGAATAATGTGTCGGCCCAGATGGACACTGCGTTTATGGATAAGGGATACATTCACACAAAAGGTGCTTAGGCGTCTCCCTCTCCTGATTACAGTACCGGTAAGGAGGAGTAACTTATAGTTACTCCTAAAGTTAGGAGTAAAGAGAAGGGATAAAATAAGACACACTGACATTAGGAAAAAGAACAAGGTACAGGATGTAACCCTGAAAGTAAAAAGATTAAAATGGAAGTGGTCTGGACACATGATAAGGGGAAAGACAAGTAGAGCAAGATAGTTACACAATGGTATCCAAGAGAAGGCAAGAGGAAAAGAGGGAAACAGCAAAAAAGATGGGACGACGATGTCAGGCAAGTAGCAGGCATGACGTGGAATAGAGTGGCCAGAGAGAGACCAGAATGGAATACGTTGGAAGAGACCTTTCCCAACTGGCAAACGGATTTACAAAAAATAAAGAAAAACCAAAACATGAATAAATAATATATAAAAAATGTTGTTTTAGTGTAAGAAAAGTAAATGTTTATCTTATGTCCGAATAAAAGGCTTTATTGATATAGTAGCCAAGCACTAGTTTATATAAATTAATATATATATATAGATATAGAACTAGTAAAAGTACTCGTAAAAGGTAGCCTTATGCAAAATTTAACGTTCTTAGGTCCTGTTTAGTTTCCGCTATACGTTGATATGATAGTTTCTTTTTTTATATCTGTCTCAGCGTGTGTGAATAATAAATATAGTAGTAGTAATGAAAATTCTTGGTGTAAGTGTTTATTTTGAATTCCTTTGCTCGTTGTGTTTTTTATGCGGGCTCAACAAGGTTCAGCTAAAACAGTAGCAAACCTAGAATGTGACATCGAAGCACAGATGCGTTTTCATAGAAATTGTTCAAAAAATACTCCAATCTGTGGAGCAATGTCGAATTGGATGCCTTAATTTTGTCTTGTTTTTAACTGACTTCGAAACGCTGGAGAGAATTTTAAAAAATAATGAAACAAACACAAAACCGACTTCCGAAGTTATTTTGTATTTTTTGAGGTTCGGTTTTTAAATTGTGTTTTTTTTTTTTTTGTAAACAATACAGCCTGCAAAAGGCATTGAACTGTTGGTAACGATGAAAACTATTTGTTAGTGCCTTGTGGTGTACCACAGAGATACCGACACCTGAAGGGTACTGTGATGTCAGTTATTCAATCAACCGTGAATTTCCTACTACTACTTTCTTAGCCATTGCATTTTTACTTTCCATTGCGCACTACCTTTTATTGCGTGCACGTATTCTTTAAAATTAAACAGAAGTTATAATTTGAAATTAAAAAATAAAAGACGAATCTGGAGAAAATTACATTGTGAGTATACCTACTCAAAAAGTATTTTTTTTATTAAAATTTCATATTCGCAACTGCAATAGCGTAAGCATTGAAGAAAACTTGTACGGAACGTCGAAAACCGATTGGAACAACCTGTCAGATATTATGGTTATTTTGTGAAGTTTAATGATAAAATAATAATTCAATGAAATTGAAATTAATTAAATTTTCTTGTTAACCATCAATTTTGTGTATTATACCTATTGTCTGTATACAATGTGTATGATTGTCTAACAGAAATGAGTCTTTATGGTACTTACTTGAAATAAATAGATAATAATAATATAATATATTCACCAAGTTGTTAATATTAGGTATTCCTTAACAACATTTTCGTATATTTAAAAGACCTTTAATGACATAATATTACATACCCCTAAATTAACCATAATTAAAAAAAAAAACAACAAATACAAAAAAAAAAATATACAAGATGTGCTGCAGCACACACAATTAACAGAAAGTTATTATAATTAAGCAAAATTTTAAATGAATTGTCCACTAATAGCTTTGTAGTTTAACCCTTTAATAATTTGAATTCTTTTTTGACCTTAATTTCGGTCCAGAATAATAGCTTTGTAGTTTAACCCTTTAATAATTTGAATTCTTTTTTGACCTTAATTTCGGTCCTTTTTTTTATTCTGAATCTCAGAAATATAGCGCTCATAATAACAATATAATTTTGATCAGCTGATGATGACTTTGTACGGAAAGGTTTTTTTTAAATAGACTATGACTTCTGAAGGTACCTAGTGATTTTCATAAGCAGAAGCAGTATCTTAAATAATAATAATTCTCTTTACGTCGAATGTGCATTCGACCAATGTCGAACTTCGTAGAATCTTATGCAAGCTAAATTATCATAGCTAATTGATTTTGCAATAGCAAAATACTAGATTAACATTAATCTGTAGTTTCATAGAAAAAGAACATAAGTAATAATTAAAAATAGCAAATGTAAACCAATAACCGTTTTGACCTTAAGAATTATAAATGTTAAATAATAATTAATGCTAATTTGCGGTGAAGCTAAATATGTAGTTATTACATAATTGTTATTAAATCATAGATAATCTAATTTTATAGACCGAGTCTCGGGGGATTACCATAGCCAACAAAGTTCTTTTTTTAAGAAAAATATTTTTTTACATAAGCAATCAGTACCTAGACGTATTTGAGATTCTTCTTTTTTCTTAGAAAATAAAAACTTGGCACTAGTTATGTGTCCGTGTTTTAAGTGTGTTCGTAATTAAGTACATAATATAGGCAGTATAATATACATAGTGTGAAATAAAATAATAATTATTGAAACTTTCAACTTTTAAATCAACTCAACACTAAACTTTTTTATATTAGTTTTAATTTATATGCTTACATAATTTAAATTATCTCTCCTCGTCACACGTCAGTGTCTAGATAAATGATTTCTTTTTAACTTTTTAGACACTGGCACCACTTTTAAACTTCCAACGTATTCATATTATCCTTTCTCATCACACCATACATCCATCTCAACATTCTCATCTTCGCTACATGCAATCTGTTTTCATAGTTCTTTATCACAGCCCAACATTCTGATCCGTTTGTTTCTTACGTGGGAAATCTTCTCATGACATCTCCCGCCCTTGGGCAGAGCGAGAGGGCGTGTGTGATGTCAGACTTTTACTAACTAGAACCCATCTTTCCTTCTTTGCCATCGTTCCAACGGACCGCGGGGTTCACTTTCGCACCCATGGATTCTGATCCGTTTGCAGAATAATCAACAGCTGACATTATTAAGTATTAATTCTTCCCAGATCATGACAGTAATCAGTTCAATAACAAATACCAATTAATCATAATTATTATGATGATTGTCGCGATCTCATCTCTGTACATAAGTACATACTTAATAGTTTATTGTGTGTGGCAACATTATTGATCTGGTTAGCGGTTAGCCATGCACATTCTGTGGTTACATTAAGTATAAATAGTCTGTGGTTAGCTGTCAGCATTATTTATGTCGGATAGTCTTCATTATAAGGTTCAAGAACATAAAATTATCTATAAGGTACCTATGCAATAGGATTGGTCTTTGTAATATGTACGGTCTTTCCTGTGAAAAAAAGTACTTAATAAGCCTTTTAGCCAATCAGGGTTTTCAGGAAAAATTATACCACTAGTTGGCGCCAATTAGCCGAAAAATCTTCTAATTTTGAAAACGTATAGGTACATGACGTTGATGTGAATCTAGCTAATGTGATTAATTTATGCGTTTAGACAGATGCTCAGTGTTACCTCCTGGTGAATATCAATTTAATACCCTGATTTATTTACCTTTAAGTAGTTAAGTACCTAGACCTTATCGACATAGGTTTTTTTATCGTCAATGATCTTTTTTCGGTTTATTTATCGACCATGAATGATAAAAATTAAAAAAAAAACTAGTTAAACTAGTTAACTATAAAGGATGAAACAAGGTGCCTTTTACGAAATCAACTTGGTCTTTAGGTACAGAAATAAGTATTTTTTTTATGAATCTGTGAGTGGCCTCTCACAGATTCATCTATGATGTTGAGGTTGTCCCATGTCTTACTGGACTTACCTGTGGTGGCGTAATTAAATTAAACCTTATAGCCAGAATTTATATTAAAACAAAAAAAAACTACATACAATAAAGGCACTCCTGAGGGATGCGATCCTGATAGCTATAATCTAGGGGTCTTTATGTCAACCTATTCATGGTTGCTCCATCGTCGATCTTATAGTCGCTTGCCATCAGGTGAAATAGTGTATCAAGTCGACCTTATCTACACTATATATATAATATAATAATGTAATAAAGAGGTAACGTTGTTTTTTTTTTGTTTGTAGTAGATAATCTCTGGAAGTACTAGTCCGATTGCTAAATTTTTTTCACCAATAGAAAGCTGCTTTATTCTTGAGTGACATAGGCTATATTTTATGTACGCAGGCGAAGCTGCCGGCAAAAACTAGTTCATAAAAAAAATCCTCGGCTTAAAGCGTTGTTGGAAGAGGACAGCAAGGGACAGGCTAAATCAAATATTAAAGAAATAAAGAGGCCTTTTACTTTAAGACGGTACTCACCTACTCTATATTAAATAAACAGTACCTATCTATAACCATACCTACTTCTTACATACCTTGCACTTCCTACTAGGTAACTAACTACTACTACGACTAAAGATTATTATTGACCAACAATAAGTCTATATTCTACAACAATAGGTTTATTGCAATGTCTGAGAGTACATTAGTACTTATTTGACCCAACAACAAGCAATCTGTGGTTTCCTAAGGTTGCTATTGCGATATAGTACCTGTCTAAGGTTTTTCTAACACGCTAATGTTATTCGCAATAAAATTACTTCATTATGATAATAGTACTATTATTACTATTGTCCAGAGAATCAGCTGTCGGAAAATATAATTTTGAGCACTATTAAGAGTTCCATACCCACGAACCACTAAACGTTTTTTTTTCGGCAGGCATAGGAAATCTTCATAGACGCTCAGGCTGCCTCACATATGTATGAGCCAGTCTGGGCAGTGTCAGACTTCTACAGACTTTTTAGTCTAATAAAACAGCAGTATGAAAAATCATACACCTGCCTTACATTTAAACCACAGACATGACGCCCATGCCTTTGTGTGTTGATTATACAATTTTTTTTGCTTCTGGGCAACAACACGTGCATGTGGCGTCACAACAGGGCGCCTTTCAACGTTAATATAAATCTCATCAGAAGTCCAGGGTCGAAAAGCCATCAACCTGAAGCAACACCCCTAGCGACAACGACTCATATAAGCATACTAGCTGTGCCCGCGACTTCGATCCCGTGGACTACAGGATTTATAATTTATTTTTTCTAAAATAAAAGTAGCATAAGTTACTCCTTATTACATCAGCTACCTGCCAAAAAAAGTCCCATCAAAATCGGTCTAGCCATTTCAGAGATTAGCCCGGACAAACAAAAATTGTAAAAAAAAATATTTTGGTGTATGTACCGTAATATATTATATTCATATGAATGTAGTAAAAAGCACTTATTTCAATATTACAAACAGACACTCAAATTTTATTTATATGTATGGATAGATGTAAAGAAGATAAAATCAGGAACCTGCCGACCCTCAAGACATATACAAACCACTGTCGCATAATTGCCACCACCAAAGTTTAGCGATGGCTGCCTCACCCTAAGGACTGGCTGTCAGCAGCCATACTTTACATTGCTCCTTGTTAAAGTTGTCAAAAAATATAAGACCCGTTTTGACATTTGTGTTTTGACTACCTAACGGCTTGTCTGGTGTAATGTATCTACTACTAAAATAGCTACTACTGCACCGGAACCCTAATAATTATTATTTTAAGCTATTGCATAGCTTCTATCGCGGGCCTTGAGCGTGGAGACTGAATCAAAAAATTCCGTAACGAAAATAACCTAACACCCCCCACTCATTTGTTTTTTGAGCGTGGTGACCGATAAGAAAACAAATGAGTGAACAATCAATAGCAGCTGTTGGCGAGGTCTGTGTTTGGATGGGTGGGGTTAAGCAGCTGTCGGCGTTTTGGATGGGTGGGGTTAAGCAGCTGTTAGCGAGGTCTGGTTTTTGATGGCAGAGGTTAAGCAGCTGTTGGCGAGGTCTCGTATTGGACGGGTTGGGATAAGCAGCTGTTGGCAAGGTCTCATTTTGGATGGGTGGGTTAAGCAGCTGTTGGCGAGGTCTAGTTTTGGATGGGTGGGGTTAAGCAGCTGTTGGCGAAGTCTGGTTTTGGATGGGTGGGGTTAAGCAGCTTTTGGCGAGGTCTGGTTTTGGATGGGTGGGGTTAAGCAGCTGTTGGCGAGGTCTATTGCATAAGTTGATACAAAATGGTGTGCAATAGCTTTACCGCGGCAGTCGCCGAGTGCCACACGTCTTTTTATTGTTTCTTTGAGTTTCATTCCAAGTTACATTGTAGGGTTAACGAGTGTAGTCGCACATTTCCAGGGAGTGTTGGTACGCAATAGGCACCCCAAAGTTCAGTATAAAGTGTTAGCCACATACAAAACCTTCTTTGTTGAGACAGTAAATCATTAGATACTTCACTTCTCAAGCTTTAGGGTGAAGCGAGAAGGTGTCTCAAACTTTTAATGACTAAAACCCACTTATGTCCTTCAGATGCCCTTTGCGTTCCAGGACCACGGTAACTCTTCTAAACAATCCCATAAGCCTGAACTGCTAATTCATTGAACATTAATTACCATATAAAAATTAATTTACTTGATTAATTGCCAGCAAAAACTTTTTGAAATCTAGTTTAACTAGTTTTGAAGTTGTTAACTAGTTTCAAGGCTCCTTTAGTTTTAAATCATAAAAGGTAATTAACCCCGAGTCACGTACTCGTATTATTTACTACTTATTTACTAGAATAAATGCATGTGAAGATTTTCTTTTTCAAATCAATATTTCGGGAATATTTTTCTTACAGTCGGCAATCTTTTACACGATGCATATACTTACAGTAGCTGTATTTACTGTGGAATCTTTGGTATAATTATAAATTATATCAAATAACAGTGAAAAGTTACTGTGGCCCTAGAACGCAAAAGGTACTAGACGCAGGTGGGTTTCTTTGGTATAATTATCAGAAAATAGAAATTATATGAATTTTGGAATTTACAAAAAAAAACTCCTCTTCGGCAGGCAGTGTAAAACTTTTACCGACAAAGACACCTGTGTCCCTCAGTTGCCCTTTACGTTCTATGACCAAAGTAACTTTTTCAAATAATCTCGCAATACTGGCAAGCATCGGCCCTAGAGAGCCCTATCAATTTTGCTGACAGCTCTTTGAGGTTATAGTCTGTCTACTAAGTTAACCGACTTGGGAATTTTGTATAATATTTCATTATTTAAAAAATACTTATATTCGATACTTTTCCTAAGGATCTTCTATTAGTAAACAATGATCAAGATCTCTTAATAAACCTTAATTATTGAACCAGCGTTGACTACAACAGATTTCAATTTACATACACTAAAACTTTACCCGTTTCACCTCGTCGTTTATACGGCATACGTCGAAGGACTGGAACAGTCTGCCTGCTACGGTCTTCCTGTCCGATTATAATTTGGGTGTCTTCAAGGCTAGAGTGAATGGGCTCTTAATAAACTAGTGCGCCTCACCATCAAACATTGCATCGCTACTTACCATCAGGTGGGATCGCAGTCAAGCACTAGTTTATCTCAATTGAAAATAAAAATAAAAAATCGGTTGACTTAGACAGACTCTATCAATATATCATAGACAACTCTCTATAACTTAGACAAACCTAAAGTGCGTCACTAAAAACTTCAACGCAGAATCATGTCCTCATAACAAAACAATGGAAGTTTTCGCGATGTTGCTAATTTTAACACAATGCTTTCTCGTAGTGATTGTTTTCATGGCTACGCAGCTATTTAATAAATAATTGCAGAGATTGTAGTACTTAATGTGCGTAGTTCAGTAAGCTATTAGACAAGCCATATATTTATGATTTTTTCATAGTAGTGAGTAATTAAAAATAGATCGCGTAACATTGCCGTAACTTAGATGTGATGATAGTTTTCGATCTGCTTACTATTAACTCGCTTGTAATCGTTCGTCACTTATTTTGTAAGTTTTTTTTTTTTTAAGGTGGGAAAAATCATGGTTTCCATTTGGTTGCGCAACCAATTTGTGGTATGTGGTGGCGCGACCAGCTCGGACGTGTGGCGACTCTGGTGTCTGTAGGTCTGTGGTGTCTAGTTTGGGAGTTCAATGCTATATTTCACCGGGACACCATGGCGGCGCGACCTGTTGTAATTCCGCCAAGCCCGTTCCATGATCGGACCACTAGACGTGACTACCGTGGAAATAGGTCCCTTACGCACCAAATTTTTGAAAAGACATTCATAGTGCCAATTATGTGTAAGTAGAGCTAAGCAGTGGAATTTCCTGCCAGAGTCTATGTTTCCTAATTACCTAATAGGTTATTTCTAGGCATCGTCGACCACATCATCGCTTACCGTCCAGTGAGATACTGGTTAAACGTAAGCCTATCAATAATAAAAAAAAAACACCTTCTCTTTGTTTGATATTGCTTTCGATTATATTTCTCGTTCATTGGCAAGGATACTATAGTAACTCTACAACAATAATTGCCTTTGAAAATAACCGGTGCAGTCATTAAAATTCTTTAGTATGTTCATAGGTGTCCGACTCGTTTCGACTTGATCAGACTACGTTGTTGGCTTAAAAAATAAATCACGTTGATGGTATTTTTTTGGTGGGTAAAGGTCATTCAAATGACATCCCCGCCCTCGGGCGGAGCAGGAGATAATGTCAGACTCTTACTGACTAAAAATCCCACCCCTTTACTTCTTGCCTTTCATACCGGGGCTGAGCTACCTTTCGGAGCTAACCCAGGTCCCAGTAGACGCTGTGGGCCTCTCGCGACTGGACCTGGTTCAAGGAGAGAGGAAATGGGAAGGTTTTTACCTTCTGCAAAGCAGTAATGCAGGCGAAGGAGGTGTACTGAAGCCATGGGGATGAAGATATCCTCACGGCCCAGACGCCTACGCAAGTCGCAAGGCGCCATCGTAGGTGCAGGCTTTCGGGAGGCGAGCAATAGGTAACTCGCCATTCTGTAAGAACCGAGCTCGAGTGGACAGCCCAATGTTACACGCGCGCCTCGGAGAGGTGTCAGCAAAACAGAAGGAGCAGACAACCCCAGTAGGCAGAGCTAGTGCCTACTGAGATTACGGAATTGTTCGAAAGATGTATCGTAGTACTGGGACACAAAAGAAAACTGAAGAAACACAGGTGGATTTTAGTCAGTGAAAGTCTGACACCACCCCTCCCTCCACCCAGAGCTGGAGAAGTTATTTGATGGTTTTCCAGCTCAACAAAAAAAAGTATATTAATATTTCAGATAAAACCCAATAAAAAATCATAATTTATTAATAATTTACAGTTGTTTATCTTCTCGAAGCAACCATCGTTTTTTTTTTTTTCGAATAAGTAACCTTTTTAAATCCGCTGGCTGGCATTGGCCGGTTTAAGGCTACTAAGGTTAACGCACTCGGTGGCGTGTTCCAAATCTAGGTTATACGTAAATAAATAACAATGTGATAATGTAACACCATACCTGTTTATCTTGTAGAAGTAGACAGACGTGTAAGTCCTACGCCCAGTGAGATTAGTAGAGATTTGACTTATACTCCGGGAGCGCGTGGTTTGACTTATACCCTTTGTCTGTTGTTACTTTTATTTCTTCTTACTATGCTAATTATAATATTGTACATTAATTTTAGTATATGCGAAACACGTGTCTAGTATTTTGATGTAAAGAATCTATGTACAAAATTTCATAACTGTATCATGATGAAGATTATTACCTCTCAACCATCTCGTAATGTTTTATTTTATAGATATTTTTTATTTATAATATAATCATGTATAGGTATGTGTATGTGTATGTTATGTATTGTATCTATTTTAGTGTTTTAATTACTGGTTTTGTTGTATTTATTATAAAGTTAATTTAGATAATTTAGTAAATTCTTAATTTTCTGATTCGTTTGTATACAAACGAATCAGAAAATTAAGTGTCTACAAATTAAAATTAAAGTGTCTACATCTCTCATCCAACTCTCCTGTCGCAGGTCTGCTGGAAGAAATTTCATTTGAAATAAGCAGTACCTTTGTACTTTTTTCTTCTGTATTTGTCCATTTCATTTTTAAGTGTTTGTGTGTGTACGTAAATGAATAAATAAATGAAAAATCACAAACAGACAGGTTGTTTTGCAGTTCCACCCAGCTTTTTGCTGGCGCCTAATGCTCGCTCTATTGACCAGCCGTGACCTGTGCTGTACTTACTTAGTGTCGGTGGTGTCCAACTTGCAACCTTTTAAAATATGTCTGGGAAAAAATATAACATGGTGTAATAGTTATTTGTTATACAAGAGTGCAAAGTTGCTTTTTAACAGCGTGCTCAATTTTGATAACTGAGCAAGCGAAGGATTCAAAAATTAGAATCCTGAGCTTTAGCGAGACAATCAAAAGAGCACGAGGTAAAAAGTCTTTGCAAGCGAGTGCAACACGTAACTTTTCATCCCACCTCAGCAAGAAAATGACTAAACGCAAAAAAAAGTACATCAAGGAGGTTCCGAGTCTGAGTTTTTAACAAATTAAAAAAAAGTTGTATGACAAACTTGGTACCATGGAGGTAGAAGTAAATAGGTTTAATTAAGTTTTGAATTGAATCATCTAGCCCGCGCGATGTTCTAAATTCAATTTACTTTATCTCTCTACAGAATAAAAACGGCTTTTGCTCTCAGATATCGAAGTGCAAAAATACTCACAGAGCACGCGTGTGCCACATAATTATGTACATCGATTTGGGTGCATTGGTCTCCATACATTTTATATGGAAACTAGACTTATTTAGCCACACTAGATCCAGGCCACGCGATGTCGTTCTACAAATCAGGCGTGGTCCACGTGTGCGTCACTCTAAATACTCTAATACAAGGTGTAAGGGACAGCCCTCCACAAACTTTAAGGGCTTGCTCAGTAGACGAAACTGAACAACCTTCCACAAAATTTTTTTTCAGGAAACGAAAAAAAAAATCAGTCTCACCATACAAAATGACAAACTTGATTGGACAATTTGTATGGCGAAGCGGATTTTTTTTTTCGTTTCCTGAAAAAAGTTTTTGTGGAAGGTTGTTCAGTTTCGTCTACTGAGCAAGCCCTTAAAGTTTGTGGAGGGCTGTCCCTTACACCTTGTATACAATTCTTCGAACAATATCGTCTGTGCAAGAAACTAACTAATGTCGTTATAATTTGTTGGAAAACTGTTACGTTCCACCTAGTTAGGTTATAACTAAGAGATGTTACATCATACTGTACAAATTTACTACAACAAGTACAATAAAATAGTTAAAATGTGACTTACTTGTCTTATTATGAAACTTTTGGCTACGAGCTATAATATACCAGTGGGGACCGTACATACTAGAACACATTCTGAAGTTTTTTATTTCTTCTTGAAAAACTGTGTGAACTTCTCCTGCTTTGGGGGAAGAAGGAACGTCACACTTTACAGACTAAACCCAGGAGGGGTGTTCTTTCAGTTACCCTTTGCGTTTCAGGGCTGCGATAACTCTTTCATACAATACCATAGCCTGAGTTCATATAGCTACGGTTACAACTTATTCAGTTCTAGCTGTATACCTTGAAGTGAGAAGGTTAGCAACAGCTTTTAGTTTTTTAGCTTTTTATTTTCAGCGCTTTTTAAGCAAGAACTACATTAGACCGACGCACACGTTTACCACGCTTGAGGGTCAGCGCAGACCGAACTGCAAAATGCTCGCGCATTGTCGACCAAAATTTTTAGATTGTATTAGAATGCAATTGCTGCAATTTTTCGAGCATGGTCGAGCAATTTGGGCGTGTATTCAATTTTGCGATGTATGACCATAATCATAAGATATTTTTTTTCAATAATCTCAGAAAATGCCTCTGCTCTGCTCTTGGTGTGCGCTGACCTTGATATGTACGAAGAGTCGCGTGGCGTGAGTCTGGTGTAGCTCTACAAGTCTAGCTTCCATATAAAGTGTATGGAGACCGACGCGTCCAGGCAGTGTAATCTGCCTTTATTTATGTTCCAGTTAGTAGTAGGGAAACCCACTCTCGTTGGCTTTTTCAGGTGGGAAGTCATTTTATAACTTCTGCTCTAGAGTGGACGGGAGGTAGTGTCAGATATTTACTGTCTAAAACCACACCTGTGCCCTTCAGTTCCCTCTTGCGTTCTAGGACTTAAGTTTGTAACTTTTATTAAGATTTGAAAAGCTCAAAAGCAAATAATACATAATTTGTTTTTTACCTATCCATAAAAAAGCTACCACCCTGTATTAAAAATCTGTTTGTAGGTAATCATAGCAAAGAGTAACTAGCCTTCGTAGCCTTCACATTTTTATATTGCTGTGGAACTTGATAATTCTCAGTGAAATCATTATTAAAAACAAGATTTTTTCTTTGTTTTCCTTTTGCCATCTGATAAAAAGGGCAAGGGCATTGTAAAACTGGATCTTCAAGAAAAACAAAAAAGCATCAGTTTACTCAACTCGCGTCAAGAAGCAGGTTACTTATTCTTTGTTGGATAGTTCGTACTGGCAATACTAATATAATAACGCTTTTTTACCACACCTGCTCGATAATGTCGTTTTATAGGTAGGTACGTCACACAAACCTCACTTAAGTAAAGCAAGTCATTCTACCCCTAGGGAGATAATGCAGTATGGCCGATCCCTAGAGAATAATGAGATTTGAATTTGAAACAACAAAAATCGTCAACATTGTGAATTAATGTACGTGCATCGAACAGGTTGACTCGAAATTCAAACTGGCCACTAACAAAAAAAAAGAAAATAGAATAAAACGTGCTTACTGACGCATGACGGGAGCGTTATAGAAAATTTACCAAATTACCTTTTTAATATCTCACAGATGGTGTAAAAAGTAGTGGGTATGCAACACGGGAATAAAGCTGTCTTTGCCTTGGGCGGGCGAGTTAATTATATAAATCCCTCACTGACGTTCAGGGTTAAAATCAGCAACCTTCGTTTCGTTCGGAATTCAACATGCCCCCTAAGTGACAGAAGAGCTTACGAGATGGAGTATTTGGTCGTGGATGCGCGACCCTAGTGAAATAAACGAGGGAGTCTTTGTCGGATAGACTTAGGCGGTTTAACCTTTCGAATGTCTTATGTTACACAGTCCGACATAAGGTCTTTCTATTGTGTCTCTAATTACGACATTCAAAGAGAGGATTAATAAATTTTGCTATAGTTGTCACAATTCCAACAGCCCTTCAACACAATAACTATTCACGCAAGCCATCACTCTACGCGTCACTCTTTTGTTTACCATAAACAAGGAAATCAACACATTCCGTCATCAAGCGAACGTGATCGACCGAACATAGACTAGAATACAAATCGTTTATCAAGTTTAAACTCTTTATTATCTATGGCAGACAGAGGCGTAGTGCGGACTAATTTAGATGTAGGCGAAGGCACCTACGAGGCCTTTTTTGTTATAAATTCGGAAACGAGACAGCGCTGGGGCAACCTTGTGTTCGACCACTTCGTTATTACTATCGCTTACCATACCTGAAATAGTGTCCTAATGCGAGCCTGTCATGTTGTAGACAAATCCTTTATATTTACGAGTCTTCGTCTTCTTATTACAACATGTCAGTTATAAAAGAAACCCTCGTTCTTAAAGAGCCTTGATTGCTTTAAGCCCTTTAGAGTGCTAGCTCGCTGTCCGACCGAGCCTACTGGGGCCAAGAGCCTGCTTCTGAAAGGAAGACTCGGCCATTCAAGGCAAAAACGAACGGGGTGGGTTTTTTAGTCAGTAAGAGTCTGAGACTATCTCCCGCTCCGCCCATGAACGGGGGATGTCATTTGGATGATTTAACCCACCAAAAAAAAAGGCGTTTAGGGTGCGAGGCCGTCAAGGAAAGCCCGTTTCGCCCACGTCTACCTACGTTACTGCTGTTCGATCTACGACGCATTTTTATTATTTTATTCTACATACTGGTAAAATTATGCAAGCATGCGGAAATCACGATGTTTTTCTAAAAACAGCGTTTACTATACCTACTTAATTCGCGTTCGTAACATACTAGAGTAATAGTTTGGTAAGGAAATACAACTCGGTTAAGATGTTAATAGCAATGCCATAATCACAGTTAAAATTGTTCTCAAAATCCATTTATTGCTAACTAATTTTTTCCGTGATATGCTTGACTATCTGATGCCAGCAGCTTCGCCCGCGTGAAAGTAAAAAAATGTCCTAAGGGGAATATACTCACCAGAGAAACAGATAAAATAAAAATATCCTGTGTTCTAATCCAGAGCATGGTCTATTTGTGTGCCAAAGGGGATTGCCCATTTGAGGCCATGAGCGGACAATTGACTAGAGAAAAAATACTTTGTTCATTAATTTTGCCATAAAAAATATGTATTCCCTTAGTTACAAATAAACTATCAGGCATTGAAAAACGAGAAGTTTTTAAGCTATCTCATAGTCAGAGGCATTATCATAATATAGGAAAACACGGAATAAAGAGAAAGGAAAATAACCTCAGAAGATTATTCTTGTTTAAATATTTCTATAATAATGGCGTCTATTTGTTTATGTTTTTTAGGTAACTAACTATTATCAATAAAATTTTAGAACAGTTGATTTTTTTAATAATATTTGATGTCCATCTTTGGCCTGGAACACCATAGAGGCTGGGCAATCCCCTTTCATCAAATCCGTTCAGCTGTTCGAGTGTGTAGAAATAACAAACATACCTACACATACACTCGCAAACTTTCGGCTTTTTATTATACCTAAGTGTTATTTTTATTATTATTATTATTGATAGGCTCGCGTATGACCACCATCTCACCTGATCGTAAGCGTTGATGTGGCCGACGATGGAGCACAAAACAATAAACAAAAAAAAAAATATAATTTTAGTTACGCTTATGCAACCTACCATTTTACATACTCAACTTAGCTCAATATATATCCATCCCAAAACGCATTTAGTTATAATGGACCTCTAAAATAAACATGAGAATAAAACACATTTCTCAAAAGTTCAATTCTATATTTAGATCATTTAAAGTGCAACTGTCATTAAGAATAAAGATGTTCTTGTTCGATAGTGATTACAGAAAGGCTAAAATTAACTCAAGTGATAAATTGGCCGGCCTTAATACCCTGCTCAAAGATTTTAAGCTGTTTTTAGGGTTCCGTACCTCAAAAGGAAAAAACGGAACCCTTATAGGATCACTTTGTTGTCCGTCCGTCTGTCTGTCTGTCTGTCAAGACCCTTGGAAACGCGTGGGGGTATCGAGTTGAAATTACAACCATATACCATTTACATTTCTGTCGAATAGTTTTCTTTTTGGAAATTGAAAATAAATATACAAAATAATATAAATGATATATCTAAGCTAACACAAGTCTTAATTTTACATCTTATAATTATGCCAAATAGATTTTTTTTGGAAGTGGGAATTTATATAATAACTTTTAGGCTTTTACGGACTAAATCCAATCTCTGTTTCTGAAGTTACCCGTTGCGGTCCAGGATCATGGCAACTCTTTCGAACAATCATTTATCCTTATTGAATAATTTATATATCGTCTTACTGAAAAATAAAAATATTATGATGTGAGAGTTTTTTCAACACATTTAACGAGGAATATAGGGTGTATTTATCTATAATATAAAAATGAATAGCTAAATGTGTTGCTAAGCGCAAATCTCGAGAACAGCGGAACCGATTTCGCTAATTCTTTTTTTGTTGTGTTGATTATTGTGAGGAGAAAGGTTCTATTGAAAAAAAAAAATGAAAATTAGGGTAGTGTAGGGTAGAGTAGGGTAGTGTAGGGTAGAGTAAGGTAGAGTAGGATAGAATAGGGTATGGTAGGGTAGAGCAGGGTAGAATAGGGTATAGTAGGGTAGAGTAAGGTATAGTAGGGTGGAGTAGGGTAGAGCGGGAGCGAAGCCGCGGGAAAAGCTAGTATTTATATAGATTCAGTCCACAAAATTGACAACTGACTGATTTAGCAGAAAGTTCGTTTGAAAGTGACAAAAAAAAATGTTTCTTTATTGCAACCGGGATATTTATTTTTAATATTATGGATACTGAGTGAAAACACCCCTATGTAATTTTAGTTCATCTTAATAATTCAAGAGTTGAATATTGTATTGGGTTCCATAACTCGCAGCCCCGGGATCCTGCACCTTTTTTGCGGACCAATCCCTTAGGCTTGCGAGATCGCAATTTTTTGATTCGGAATTGAATTCGCTATTCAAAAGGAACTTCATCAGTCGAGTAGCTTCAAACTCTTGAGCATCAACGCCGAGTTGCTAGCCTGTTGATTTTCCACCGGAGATTGTGCAGTGTGCATAGTCTTCCACCAAGCCCGTTCCATCATCGGTCCACCAGAAGTACGGAGATGCTCCACCGGTATGTGGTCGACTTCCCACCTGTACCTACGCACAAAACGTATTGGGAACACATTCATTACGCATATAGCTAAGGATTGGAATTCCCGACCAGAGTCTGTGTAGCCTAATAGCTACAACTCGGGGATCTTTAAGTCAGTTTAAGTCAAGAGTGAATGTGTAAATGTTACTTCTCGGTAAGCGCGCTCCGTCGTCGGCCATATCGTCGCTTTCCATCGACTTTCCATCGAAGGTGAGATAGTGGTCAAGTGCGACCCTATCAAAAATAAAAAAAAAGATAATTGATCTTTGGCTTTTACTTACATAACTCTAATAATAAGCATTATTTATCACCATCGATATTTACTTTTCTAAATAACAGTTAAGTCAATAAGTAGGTAGTGTGAACCTACCTGACAGTGGCAATAACATTTTTAAAACACCGTTGCAAGTGTAAACAATGAAGGTTGACTGGTTTTAAGTTTAAGGTGAAGGGCATTCTTCATTATTTAAATACAATGGTAACACTATCTTGTTCTGCTGACCTCCTTTTGGAAAACAATGCTAACTCTGTTAAAGAAATATCTCAAGAACTTGCAAATACGAGAGAAAGTCCATTAAAAAATAAAATAAAAAATGGGGTCCTACAAGTCAAAAACTCCTTATCACCATTTAAACCGAAAGAAGTCCACTGTTGAACTGAGCCTTCTCCAAGTATCGCCACAATGACCGATCCTGTCCGTCTTGTATGCTTCGTATTTACACGGCCGTCACCAGGTCGTCGGTCCTCCTTGTAGGAAACCTTCCAACATTGCGTCTTCCAGTACGCAGGGGCCGAAAGGCTCTGGAGTGGGGCCAGAACGCCAAAAAACCCTTACTTCGGATAAAAAATAAACATCTTCTGTACGATATTCGTTAGCGTCAAGCAGTATAAACGCTATGGCTGGCCAAAGTGACTGTCAAATACTTACATTGCAAAAAAATCGATCGCCATTCGATTTTCGATCGATTTTATTTTTAATTGATATAAACTAGTGCTTGACTGCGATCCAACCTTATTTTTTCCAATATTGACCTGTTATGTGGTCCCTGGTCACCATGCTCCCTTACTTGACGCTAACAATTTCAGACAACTAAATCCACTAGAATTGATGATGTAAAATAAACATGCATTCGAATAAAGAGCCCCTTAGGTGTGGTATTATCTTATGTATATTATTCATATATGCACAAAAAATCCTAACACAATCCATATCTTCTTTCCAGGAATACTCCCAGAAGCATTGAGAACGAAATGCGTCCGCTGCACAGAGCGACAGAAGAGAGCAGCAGTGAAGGTGATCAGACGGCTGAAGAACGACTTTCCCGAAGAGTGGTCGAAGCTCTCCTCCCGTTGGGACCCCACCGGTGACTTCACCAGATACTTCGAAGAGTTCCTTGCTAAAGAAAGCTTCAACACTATCCCTGGATCAGGTAACTAAGGTCTTTTTGACATAGCATGGCAGCAGGACAAAAATATACATCTTTAAGATGAGAGAAAGGGATAGGCAGCTACATTGTATGAATCTGACAGCTGTCACCCGCATCATGCTATAGCAATAGCAGTGTAGCACACCTGCACACCTCAACCTCTAGGTTTTGGGACATTCTAGTGGACACAAAAATAAAAAAGTATGGAATTGACATCACCTGTCGAAATTTCACGGGTCCCTAAAGAAGGTCCGCCAGGATGTGACTATCTTTTTTTGTTGGGGAAATTATCCAATAACTTCTCCTGTTTTAGGAGGATCCAGAAGGAGTGTCAGATTTTTAGTGACTAAAACTCCTCCGTGTTTCTTCAGTTGACCTTATCGTTACAGGTAGAGTTGCCAGGCGTCCGGATAAAGCCAGAATTGATTAAGCTTTTTAGTTTCGTGTCGGGCCAAATTAAGCGGAGTACGGCCTATTCGCCTTTTGGTTAGGCTTTTTAATTTTGACCATTTTGTTTCGAGTTGTCTCGCTAGCACAAGCAGACCGGACGTGCAATTAGTCTAGCCATTAAATCACCTAATTTTATTGTTTTGTCATTAGAATTTAAAAAGATTTTTATGAATTTTATTATTATTAAAAAGTCCATGATAGACTTAAAAAAAATATCGGCCTTTTTGACTAAATGGCCGGCTAAATAGGAATGTCTTTCCAGCTTTTCGGTTTCAAGACCTTGTTTTTATGGTGGGGAAAATCATCCAATGACAACCTCCGCTCTTCGGCGGAGCGGGAGATAGTGTCAGACTCTTACTGACTAAAAGCCCACCCCGTTCCTTCTAGCCTTTATACTTTCGGACAACCCTGGCCCCAGTAGGCTTCGACCCGGCTGGGCCCCTGCTGTTGCTGATAACTCCTTGAGGCGCGCGGGAACAGTGCGCGCCGTCTCGGTTTCAAGACCTGGCAACTCTAGTAACAGGGCCTCGCAGCCGGATGTCACTTTGTGTAGATCCCACGTTTCTTCTCTGATTTTGCGTCTTACAACAGTTAAAACCAAAGTCTTATCTTTAATGTTGGACGTGCATTACTTTTTCATGACTTTGAAAAAACAAGCCTTTGATATATAAATAAATAAGTTACTAAAACGACGTATCAAATCGTGCCATCTGTCAAACCGTCGCACTTTAAAAGCTGGCCATAATTTAGTTTTTTATTGTACTGACTAACTCAGCGATGATCTAACTTGTTCATTTATAAGTAATGTATTAAAATCAATAAACTGACAACGTTTTTATCTTACGAGGATTGATAAATTAAATATACCTGAATTAATTAATAAAACTGGTGAGTGATTATTAAATTGCTTTTTTGACTAGACATTAAGACTGGAAAAAACTTTACCGAGACAGACACTAGTAATAC
The DNA here is from genome assembly GCA_929112965.1 of Mythimna albipuncta. Taxonomy (NCBI): domain Eukaryota; kingdom Metazoa; phylum Arthropoda; class Insecta; order Lepidoptera; family Noctuidae; genus Mythimna; species Mythimna albipuncta. The sequence continues at coordinate 6,186,910 of OV815974.1, read as the reverse complement.
TGAACACACAAAAGCAGACAAGGTTAAAAATTTTAATAATGATGTTAAAGAATCGATAGAGCATTTAAAAATGCAAAATAAAAGAAAATTCTTTTGCAATAAAGTAATAATGACAACAGAAAAACAAAAGACGAATCTCCTGAAGCAAAGTAAAAAAAAAAACAAAGAGATCTGAATAAATATATATTTAGAAACCAGTCTCAAAGGAACTGACTAAGTGAATATTTTGCTTCTTCATAATGACCAGCTAAAGAAATAAAATATACAAGTCTTTTGATTTAAATGACGACTATTAAATCTATGAATAGATTAGAGGAGCAACCGTGGTGCAAGATCTGTCAAATAGATTCATATTGTTGAAGAGAACTGTCAAAGTTACCCTTGAGGAAGCTTGAGTAACCTGTATTGGAGTATAAATAACTATCGTGCAAGAGTTGCGACTTGCATTGATCTTTATGTACCTTGTAAGGCTTTTAAGCTTAGTTAGAGCTTAGAGGTCATCAGTGACATTCAGTTTTGCATTCCTGCAAGGTAACAGTTCTCGGATAACACTTAATGCCAAGGAATTAGAACGCCTTCTATTTGTTTCTAACTCGTTAAGATTTTTATTTTAGTTTTTTTTTCTTACGAAGTTGAGGCCGCCGTGTCTCGTGCAGGAGATCGCATCTTTCCTGTAATGTGTGCTAAAAATTTCTACGGAGAGGATTGCCAGAGAATAGCGTCACTTATGAATCAACAATTAAATTCATCACCATAATTGAAAATCACTTTCATTAAACTTACTTGAAATCCGCTTTTATCCCACCGCTTTTTTCCGCACTAGTGCAGAAAACTGCGCGTGCTCTCCCCGCCACAATTTTATCACATTTATCGTAACGCGCTAAGCGCGTGTTGACCCCCATGAGTCAACCTCCGTTTATTTATTCTTTGTAAGTGTATTGAAAAAAGTCGTTTAAACACGTGCTTTGTCACTGCAGCCTCCATAACACATTCGCCTACGGCTTGTGCGAATTCCGCCTCGATCGTAATGACAAACTTTCTGCACTTACACTACCATCAAAATGTACTATTTCAGCACACACACCTAGCTTACTTTACCTACAACTCTTTCTCTTCGTTGACCCTCAACTCCGTAAATGTTACTCTTGGCCTTCAAATTCTTCGTAACTTACATCACTATCTGGTTTTCCCACAGGAAGCGCGATCCCTACTTCATCGCCTCTGGTGCCGCCTCGGATTCCCACGATGCCTCCAACCATCGCCAGTCCAGCTCCAGGACCCACGGAGCCTACACCACCCAGACCGGCTTTACTTAACAGGTAAGCTATATTCGATTTCCCTTTGGGCCTGATATCTAATACGTAATGCAAATCCCGACGTGGGAAGCAAGTGAAAAAATGGATTATATATGGGCCGTGCCTTAATGGGACTCCAAAGCGGCGTATCCAGGTCATGACGCTAAAAAAACATGTTCTGCGTGACCAATAGCAGCCTTGTGAGGTACAGTCAAAGAGGTGCATGCATTTTCGTGGCTACAGGAACTGGCAGCACCGGCATCGTGATGGAATCCCAGTGAGGCTTGGAAAAATATGAAGTGATATGAAAGAAAAGTTGTCGATGATAGAGTAGTGGTTGACAATAAGAAAATATGTTGTGTTGACCCTAAGTAATGAAAATCGACTTATTGCAAATATCAATCCGTTCAAGGTTGCACCAACCAAGAGACCAAGTCAACCTCTCCTGACTTCTCTAGAAACCTAATCAAAAAGTAGGTTACAGTTTAGAGCAGGTAGAAGTTAACCTGGCATCAATAAATAGTTACAGAGAAAAACACAAATGAATAGTGTCGCCATTCAAAAACTAGATCATAACCATAACTATAACCAATATAATACATTGCATGTACGATGAAAATATAATAAAGATAACGTAATAAATCAATAAACGTAAGCTAGATTGCGTGTAGCCAATTTTATTGTTAACGTAACATGGATGAATTCTATTGGTTTACCGACTACAAGCCCGTGCATGACCTAGTAAAGATCTTTATTATTTGTTGGTATCACATCTATATTCAGTGAGCAATCGAATGAATCCTGAGTTGAACTACACGAATACTGACTAATGCTTACACTGACTGGACCAGGGCATTCCTCAAAATACCATCTCATACATCAATCTATATGGTTCTCAAATGATTTGACCATTACATGTTCGCTATAAGGACTTTAAAACCGACTTAGACCCTGAATTTGTTTCAGAGTTTCTTTCAGTTAGGGTAGTCCAGTAAACACCAGCCACATCTAGTTTAAATTGACGAAAAGATGAACTTGTAAAATGGTTTTTTTAAACCATTAGCTAAATAAATATCATTTGTAACTATTTTAGCATGAGAAAATACTATAAAATCTAAGCAATGAATACAAAGGTATTGTGCCAAATTACATCACAAACAACGTCTATTAAATCTCGTGGTTCGCGTGTTCACACAAATAATATAATCGATGTTTCGCTAACTCTAAACACGGTTTCCGACGGACTGGTTCAGTCTCAGACCTGATTGCAAAATTAATTGCTCGGTAACAATCGGTAACATATGTGGTAACGATTTATGGTAATCGATCCACCGCGGATTCGTCGAATGAAATTTTGTTATTTAAGGTTTCGGCTAACAAGTTCTTAGCCGGTATATGCGGATGAGACGCAAAAAAAGACTCAGAGGAAAGAAAATTTCCGTAACGATAATGAGCTGTACAAATATTGTAATAAAATAGAAACAGCTAGACATGGTAACGTAGAAGTGGAGATGGTAATCCTTCATTAGCTAAAAAGTGACATATTAAAAATCCTGGTGAAATTCCCAAAACCAGGATGAACTAGATAAAATAGACGATGTCGAAGAACAAAGTAGTGCTGCATATTCAGATCAAACGCATGAAACTGATCTCTGTAAGGTTTGAGACGAGACAAGAATATAATTCCATTCGACAAGCGAGTACTATTGTATCACTCTAGAAAATACCTAAGCATGTCATTGAACTAAATAGTTATTTTCTTACAATTTTGACATATTTCTTTGGAAAAATTGAAAACTTTCGAAAGGTACCTAAGGGTAGAAAGGCCGCCGAGCAAAAACGGACTTTTGTTAGTTCTGCTCGTCCTTTGCTTAGAGGGAAGGAGGAGTTTGCTTAGGGTGCTAAGCAAACAACTCAAGACATATTTCCAGTTGTGGTCTTCATAATGAAATGATGATGAAGTAAAAAGAAATCACCGAGAAAAACCAACAGATTGAACTCACTATTAAGTTTAATTGGAGTAGGTACATTAATTAATGACCTGTCATGTAACCAATGAATGACAACAATAGCTGATCGAATTATGGAAAACGCGAAAGAGCGATATATTATCGCCCACTTGATCGTCAATTGTCGCATGAGGCTCATGAATAATTAATTATATTCTAAGTAATCCTTGGATTTATCGCATATTTCTGAGATTAATCGTCTATTAACAATGCGCGCAGCAACTACAACTTTCCCATGTATACGGATTATAAATATTTAGAAAAAATAAATACGGCCGTTTATGTCGCGTAAACGTGTATTTCGACATTTTCGACACTCTCAATGGAATCAAAGTTCATAGGGTACTTCCCGTTGACCCAGAGGGCAGAATCTAAAAATTTGGAATAAAACAAAGTCTTATAGCACAAGTACCTAATCCTATACGAATGAATCTGAAAATGTAAAGTTATTGCATCACAAAAAAAAATCATCTCTTTCGCGGTCCTTAAAAAAAATTTGAGACTCCATTCGGGAACTCACAAAATACAAACTCTTCCTATATCTTTCCAGCTGTAAAGATTATTACAGCAAAATAAATACGTGTCCTTCTCCGAAAACAATAAATTAAATAGATATCTATTATTTGGCACAATATTATATTAATATATCATCAGTGCAAAATGGCGATATTCTTTTTATCTCAAGAGTAGATCTCTTGCATTTCATAATTACAGCTTTAAATCATTAACAGAAACCTATTATTATAGTGGTCAGGGGCGCCAACTCCGTGGGTGCTCGGGGAACACCCATAAGAAATAAAAAGTGGGGCCGAGCACCCCTGAGAATAGGGTTCAAGAAAAACATCAGTAATCGCCTCTTAGAAATGGGCGTTTTTTAATTACCCGGCGATGTTCAGCGCAATAGTTTAGACGCAAGACACACGTCTACACTAATATAATACCTAAACTGGTAAAGTTTGTTTTTTTTTTATTTGTAGGAGGTAATATCTGGTCCGATTACATTTTTTTTTTTTTACCGATCGAAAGCTGCTTTATTGTATAGTAACACAATCTGCCTGGTTAACGGTTACTGAGATAGGTATAGTGCACGATATCTTTTGGTCTGATCATTGCCCTATATTTGTTAAGTGTAGGCTGGATAGGATTGAACCTAAGTTAGTCGATCATAAACCATCACATAACAGGGTAATTTGGGGAGAGAGGGACAGCGATCAAATAAGCGTATACTATGAATTATGTAATAGTAAATTAAAATTAATTGATTACCCTCAGGAATTTGGTTTATGCAGTAATGGACACTGTAGCAATGCTGAACATAGGCAAATTCTTGACAAAATGTATGAAAATATTGTCACCACTTTGTCAGTAGCTGCGGTACAGAGCCAAGTGGAAACTCGGCCTCGTAGGCATGTTGGTCGTGTTGTCGGGTGGAATAAGCACGTACGCGCCGCACACGCGACGGCGAGGCTTAAATATCAGCTTTGGTTGTGGCACAATAAACCAACTTCTGGTGATGTCTACAATGACATGTGTCTCACGCGAAAGATATTTAAAAGTAGGTTGGTGTGGTGTCAGACTCATCAAGAACAAATTAAGCTTGATATTTTAACTTCTCTCCGCAAGGCCAACAATTTTCAAAAGTTCTGGAAGGCCACTAGAAAACTAGATGTTAGGCCTGGCCTTCCCGTCAGTGTCGGTGGTGCTGATCAGCCCGACAGCATCGCCAACATGTTTATGGACCACTTCAAAGTGGATTCACCGCTCGGCTCATCGTTGCGAGTGCTCGATGACGGATGCTGTCGTGACTCGGATCTGGTCCGGTTTTCGGCCAAGCAAGTTTCGACCACGATTAAAAAAATGACGAGAGGGAAGTCCCCCGGTCACGACGGTTTAAGCATTGAGCACTTGCAACATGCTGGTCCTCACATAGCTAGAGTGCTCGCTATGTTTTACTCGTTGTGTATGTGTCACTCGTACCTCCCTTGTGATCTTATGCGAACTATTGTCGTTCCTATTATAAAGAATAAAACGGGTGACGTTGCTGATAAGTGTAACTATCGGCCCATCTCCCTGGCTACTATAATCGCGAGGGTACTCGACAGCCAGCTGGATGCTCGGTTAGATGGCTTACTCAAATTACACGACGCACAGTTTGGATTTCGTCGTGACCTTGGTACTGAGAGTGCGATTCTCGGCCTCAAACATACGGTACAATATTATGCGAAACGTCAGACACCAGTTTATGCTTGCTTTTTAGATCTCTCCCGTGCCTTTGACCTTGTTTCTTACGACGTTATGTGGGAAAAGCTACGGGAGAGAGGAGTGCCGGCGGAGCTGTTGCGTATCTTCCAGTATTGGTATTATAACCAGAAAAATTGTGTAAGATGGGCCGATAGGCTGTCTGTGTCTTACGAACTAGAGTGCGGGGTTAGACAGGGTGGGATAACATCACCAAAGTTGTTTAACCTGTATATTAACGATCTAATCGTTGAGCTCAGTAGCAAGAAAATCGGGTGTCGCATTGATGACATGAGTGTCAATAATATCAGTTATGCTGACGATATGGTGCTACTGAGCCCAACGGTTAGGGCACTAAGAGAGCTGTTAAGTTGCTGTGAAAGCTATGCTCGGGAGCATGGCCTTATTTATAATGTCAAAAAAAGCGAGTTCATGGTCTTTAAGGCTGTCGGTGGTAAATGTCCTGAGTATGTTCCCCCCATTAAACTTAATGGGAAGGATATAGTGCAAGTAAGCAAGTTTAAGTACTTGGGGCATTACGTTACCGACGACCTTAATGACCAAGAGGATATTGAGAGGGAACGTAGGGCGCTGGCAGTCCGATGTAATATGTTGGCTCGCAGGTTTGCGCGGTGTAGTGAACAAGTTAAAATAACACTATTTAAAGCCTACTGTCAAGTGTTTTACACGTGCAGCCTGTGGACTAACTATACTCAGTGGACTATCAGCGCCTTGCGGGTCCAATATAATAACGGCTTCAGGATGTTGATGGGGCTGCCCCGCTTCTGCAGTGCATCAGGTATGTTTGCAGAGGCGCGCGTCGATGGCTTCCACGCCATCGTTAGGCAGAAATCAGCCTCTCTGCTCTGCAGAGTGCGGGCTAGCTCCAACTCCATCCTGAAGACCATAGCGGATAGATACGATTATCCTTTGTTAGGTGATGTTGTTCACCGTTGCTTTAGGAACAACCACCTTGTTTTAAAATAATAAATCATTAAGGTTACTAACATAGGTTATAAGTTTTCTCTTCAATTGTTTACTAACCCATATGGATGTCACTAATCCGAATTAAAGATTATTTTATTTTATTTTATTATATTTTATTTTATTTTATTTATTTATTTTTTTATTCCTGAGTGACATATGTAGGTTATATATTTAATGTACGCAAGCGAAGTAGCGGGGAAAAGCTAATAATTAATAATTAAGTACGCAGTATGTAAGTGGGAAATTCATTTATTTGTCGGTCGATTAGTGTGCATTTCTCTTCTCACACTTCGCCATTTTTTCGAGTCGTCAAATGAGCATGAGCACCCATGAAGTTTTCTAAAAGCTGGCGCCCCTGAGTGGTATCTTATTTAATTTAAACATACAGCGGCACCTTTATAACCTAATCATGCTCCTTCAACTAACTGGTCATGACCATTTTCAGGCTGGACTCCTAATTTGTAACGGCATTTGAGCTAATATGCATAAACTAATAATGGGAAAGGAGTCTACGACTGCGTGGTCGTGCCTTCGTGAGCTTTAGGTCATAAGGTTATTTGCCATTTTGGAATTACTTAGCAGACGTGTGGTAGTGCAGTCAGACAATAACTAATCGGAAATTATGAGTATTATTTTTTTTGGTATTCTAACACAACATATGAATTCCTACTGAGTTCTTACAGGTTACAGACTGTAACTTACAGTCTAAAACACACTCGCTTCTAGTCTAGCTTTTGCCCGCAGCTTCAGCTTCTTACAAAAAATCATATGTCGGTCAGGAATAAAGCAGATGTCTATCGGTGAAAAATTTTAGCAATCGGACCAGTACTTTCATAGGTTACCTCCTACAAACAAAAAACATAAAAACAAACTTTACCTCTTTATAATATAATTGTAGATTGATACCTCTAAAGCACTTTTTAAAGTGCATTTTTTTGGAGTTTGTTTTTGTACTTAAATGTAGTGTATTAATATTATTAATACAAGTACCTAATTCGTGAAACATTTTTAAGTACTAATGTAGTGTATTAATATTATTAATACATGCACCTAAATCGTGATACATTTTTTACTAATGTTTTTGCATTACATAATCATCAATTTAAGATCACAGTACCAGACGGACGCTGGATGTGAATTAATAATATTTATTTTATTTTTTGGGGTTTCGTTCCTCAAAAAGAAAGAACGGCAGCCATATAGGATCACTTTTATAGCATACATATAAGAAAGGAGGAGATATGCTAAGTAGTAAAAAATGTATCGGAACACTGTGTCTCCAGTTTCCCCTTCCACTACCGACACTACTACACGTACAGCAATACTTACGCAGTCGCGCACACACCTACAATTAATCATAAATCAGATCAAACTAGACAGTTAATTATAAACCTTATTGCCCTAGAAACAGCGTGTATTTTCCTTACACCGTACATTTCTATGATAGTACGTCTGTATGTCTGTTTAGAATCAAAAATATGTTACGGCTTTATGCGTAGGATGTATTCATTTGTTTACGTGATTTAACTGTTTTTTGAGCCAAACAGATCATGAAGAGGGTCATATTTACAGTTGTCTCCACATTATCATGTCCGCTATTTGCGTAAAGTATTTTTGTTGAAGAAAGTATCACATTTTGAAGAGAGGCACTTAAGTGGCCTTCTCAATGGCACAGTATATTTGTATGGTGACATCATTAAGTTTCCTACTTCTGTTTCAGTATTAAATGGGCACTTGACATCTCACGCTCTAGTTAAATACCCGTTACACATTTTTTTTAATAGATACTTTGATACAATATACTTCGAATTATGCTTGAAGTTTTTTGTAACAGAAATGCCAATGGCAACAAAGATTTAGAATGGTAAAACAGGCGATTGCGAAGAATAATATCTTAAAAATATTATTTATTTATTTAAAGCTTTATGCACAAAAAAACTATACAAAGGTGGACTTAATGCCTTAGGCATTATCTGCCAGCCGACCTTAGGGTGGCGCAGAAACATAACATGGCAGGTGCAACTTAATAAATAGACAAAACAGAAGAGCAACAAATACAATAGTAAATACATACTTAGATACATACATACATATAAATAAACAATGCTGTAGAGAAAAAACAAATCCAACCAATTAGTGCGGTGATGATTCTACCATCATCTTGAGAATATGCTCACGTGCCTTCACCTTAAAGGAAAATCGGCTTATAATCTTTAGGACACAGTTTTTACTGTTGGAAGAAAGAAACTTAACTCAAATACATATTATAATTTGTTTCAAACTAGCTAGTGTCCGCGTGTAAAGGTGTTGTCAATAAAACCTATTTGCAAATTATATATCTATTATTTATCATTTAGTCAGAAAATATTATTTTGATATAACAAACAAAACGTTTTGGGAACACATTCATTGTGCGTGCGGCTAGGGAGTGGAATTCCTTGCCGGAGTCTGTGTTTCCTGATAGCTACAACCCGGGAATCTTTAAGTCGAGAGTGAATAGGTTTCTTTTAGGTAAGCGCGTTCCATCGTCGACCGCATCGTCGCTTTCCATCAGGTGAGATAGCGGTCAAGTGCGAACCTATCAACAATAAAAAAAAAAAAAAAAAAAAAAGCAATTCAATTTAATTTTTATGGACACTTAATTTTTATTTAGACATACAATTTACAAGCTTTAAATTGTCACCACTCTGACGCCGAGCGCTCAAGATTCGTTTGGGCAATTGTACGGAGAGTCCGGTTTTTTTTTTCGTTTCTGAAAAAATCAAACTTTTAAGTTAACGAATAAAAAAGATATGGCCGTTTATATCGCAAAAAATGCTCAAAGATCGAAATTCATTTAGGGTCCAGTGTGCCTTCCAGATTTGAGGGATTGTTTGAAAGAGTTACCACGGACCTGGAGCGCAAAGGGCAACTGTAGGCACACGAGTGGGTTTTTTTTTTCGTTTCTGAAAAAAGAGTCTTGTGGAAGCAAGCCATTAAAGTTATCAGAGACCTGAAATACGTTGTTTAGAGAAGTACAAAAAAATCTAACGCACTCTTTTTCATCTTACTTGTGAATACTATCAATGTGACTGGCCTGTTTGTCTAGTGGTTAGTGGCCCTGACTGCTATGCCAGAGATCGTGGATTCAATTCCCACCCAGGACAAATGTTTGTGTGATGAGCATAAACATTTGTTCTGTGTCTGGGTGTAATTTATCTATAATATGTATGTATTTAGAAATATATAAGTATGTTTATCAGTTGTCTAGTACTCGTAACACAAGCTCTACTTAGCTTGGGACTACACGGCGTTGTGATAGTTGAGTAATATTATTATGTCCTACAGTTTTCCACCACACGTTCCACTAAACCGTCTTACATAACATTCCAGGTTCGGAGAAGACGGCGAGCTGATGCAGGGCAGTCCATCGTCAGCCGGCATGACCCCCAGGCCGATGACGCAAGCCACCACAAGGCCTACCACCACCATGAGGTCCACGGTCAACTCCAGGCCTGTTCCACCCAGGTAATAATAAATCTACATATATAAAAATCAATGCCACTTTTCATTGTAATTTTTTAACTCAAGAACGGGCTCTCCAATCCAAACCAAATGTTTAGGCTTTGTTCGGACTATTTCGTAGATGGTTTATTTGAAGTTTGGTAGGGTAGAGTAGGATTTAGTAGGGTTGAGTAGTGTAGAGTAGGGTAGAGTAGGATATAGTAGGATAGAGTAGGAAAGAGCGGAGCGAAGCCGCGCGTGCAAAAGCTAGTGTTATAATATTTATTAGCATTCTGTACCTCAAAAGGAAAAAACGGATCCCTTACAGGATCACTTTGTTGTCCGTCCGTCTGTCTGTCTGTCTGTCAAGACCCTTTATCTCGAGAACGCCTGGAGGTATCGAGTAGAAATTAAAAGTATATACTCAGGTCTGCGGTCCTTTCAAGCTGTGAAAAATCAAACTTTTAAGTTAACGAATAAAAAATGTCGCAAAAAACGTATATTTTGATCCTCTCAAAGATCGAAATTCATAAGGTACTTCCCGTTGACCCAGAATCCTGTTTGGCACAAAGCAAGTTTATAAGACAATTGGGAACCTATTTGTCTGGTTTTTGGCATTCGAGTCTCAATAAGTTAAACAACACAAAATAAGTTATTTTTAGAACAGATTGAAAGTAAAGTGTATTAACGACCTCGGCGTTGGTTGTATATTTACAATCAAGTTAATTAGAGCGAGGCGTTTTAATGATTTATTTATAATTCGGTGTTAAATGCAAGATAGAATCTGTCTAAAAAGTCAAATGACTTGGGAATAATTAAAAATAGTATTAAATCATTAAAAAAAATACTTATATTCGATATGTTTTATAAGGTTCTATTAGTAAACAAAGATCTAAGCGCACGGTAGTGAGCAGGCCAAGTTCCAGCAACAGGCCGCGCGCATGCCATGTATTATTTAAGACCTCATAATCAACCTTAATTGTTCAAGCAATTTGTTGACTACATCAGGTTTCATTGTACCCTAATAATTACCCAAGTTGTTTTACGTTTTAGACGGACTATAACACTTAACTTTTGTGTTAAATTAAAAGAATTTTGTGATTATCAGTTAGTAGGCCAGAAGAAGATACCTACCCTCTTACAGTACTATTTAAACTTAACACCAGAAGCGCGGAATATCAATGTCAATTTTGGCCATTTCATTTTTGCTTCGTATATTTGTAAGCAGTGGGATATTACAGGTAGGGTTGCCAACCATACTCTAATAGTACTCTATTTTATTGGAGCCTACTTTATTTTTACTTAAACGCAATAGAGTACGGTAAATGGAATGAAATCTTGGCAGTATAGGAAAACCATGAGTATTCACGTAGGGTAGCCAACCATACTTTTACCTGCCTACTTTGCAGAGGCCTAATTTAATGGAATATAATTGTGGCGGTACAGGTAAACCATGAGTTATGCCATAAACTGCTTAACCAAATCTGATGAAATTTGGTACGGAGTATGCTTGAATCCCAATGAAGGACATAGGCAACTTCGACTTCGACTTCACGTCCACTAACCGACATTCACGCGGACGGACAAATTATTATAGAAAACAACAAAATGTTATACTTAAATAAAACAACTAATATATAAAACAACAAAATGTTTGTTACACTAAAATAAAACAAGATGACCTTTGCTCTTCATTAACTCTCTCTAAAATCAAATTTACTCTGTTTTGTTTTAAAGTTGGTAACCCTAATTACAGGTTTAAGTAATCATAAGTAAAATTTGCATCTGCACACGATACGTACGTAATCACGAAATTTGAAAATATAATACCTATTGGTATTTATAACTAAACGCCTCCCAATAGGTCAAAGCCTCAAAGATTCTATTACCGACATACAAATTATTTCGCAATAATAAATAACTTACCTCAAGCTTGATGTTGATAGTTGAAACAAAATTGTAGCTTCAATATTTATCAAAATAAGACGACGTGCAACGCAATGGCTGTTGTTAATCCATTCATTAATCTTTTATTTTATTAGCGAACTAGCTTACCCTCGGCTTCGCCCGCGCACATAAAATATAGCCTGTGTCACTCAGGAATAAAGCAGCTTTCTATCGGTGAAAAATTTAGTGCAATTGAACCAGTATTTCCAGAAATTACCTTCCACAATTCCTACCTAAAACCCATAAAACAAATTTTGGCATGGCATGATCAGCCTTATAATGTTCCAATGTATTGCTGGGACTCGGGCCTCTTCTCTAGGAGAGGGAATGGGCCTTAATCCACCACGCGGGCTCAGTGCGGGTTGGTGGATATCACATGTCTGCGAATTTTTGGCTCTAGCACATGCCGGTTTCCTCACGATGTTTTCCTTCACCGTTTTGAGCAGTGGTGATGAAATAAATTACACAAAGTCATGCGCCTGGCTAGATTTGAACCCGCGACGTACAACTCGCGACGTAAGCCGGGGCCGTCATCTCTCGGCCACCACTTCTCACTCATGAATACCTATGATTTATTACTTTTAACCTCTTCAACTGTTCAAAGAATTTGACAAATAATTTATCTTTCGTTCCATAAAGCGACGTTGACAGCAAAATTAGTTTAAATGTTCTTGTGGCTGGCCTAAATCAATTAATACCTCTATGTACAAATATACCATTATAAGCCATTACTAGGTCGTAATGGCAAACAACAGCGATTCAATCTAAAGGCCAGTCGACCCTGAACGCTGCTGCACGTGCGTTATTCATCGAACAGTGCATTTGTGCAAGTCGTGAAGAAAGGAAACAAGCCATATTTGCTAATAGTTAACGAAACTTGTCTGAGATCTCTATGGTACGAGCCAGTTTTTTTTTATTTTTGTTTGAGTGGAAATCATCCAATTACTTTATGATTGGACAGGTCATTGACATTCTTAATTTCAAAAATTAAAATAATTCAAAGCTGTCTTGCATCAACATCTATCTAGACAAGACGCAGAAAAATTTGGAAAATTTTCATGTACCTCATGGTAAATTGATCTGGCCTTACCATCCACAGCCAACCTCATGTGTGTTGTGTATCGCAACAAAGTTAGCTGTTACAGTAACATGTTGCAATCCAGAATACACGTTCTGTTGACTTGTGGCTTTCGTATTTACCCATTTTCGATTTCGAGTCGGCAATGAGACTCGACTGTTATCCGTAGAAATAGTTTTACATACGATTAGTGTCTCGAATATTCCATCGCGGTCATTTCTGCCTGATCACTTAAAAAAAATTCGCTTCAATCCTACGGCGCGGCGCTAAACCAAACCCTTTGAAATTTTCGAAGTGCATCAAATGCAAGTGTAAGTGCATTCGAGTGCGAGCAAAATTGAGTTTAGCGGTGGCCAGGCGGAAGTGTCGGAAGTGACAAAAAAGATCGTCGCATCGTGTAGAATAGAGTCTCGACTAATAAGTTAAACGACTTGGGTAATTATTAGGATTTAATGAAATCTGATGTAGTCAACACGGGTTCATTAATCAAGGTTAATTAAGACATAGAGATCATTGTTTACTAACAGAAGAACCATATAAAAAGGACCGAATAAAAGTATTTTTAAATGATTAAATGTTATACAAAAGTCCCAAGTCGGTTGACTTATTAGACAGACTATAGACACGTCGCACTTATCTGGAGGGGTCTTAAAACCAGTGATCTATTTTTGCTAAATAACTGTAGGCGGTACCATTACTGACAATTTGACCGAGTTATTGTTTTTTCTACTAACTAGGCCTGTCATGGATAATGTCGTGAGTAATGATCTGTGTAATGATGCTGTCTGACGGCTAACGGTGGGCGAGGAAACGAAAATATATGCAGATTATTTTGTCATCAAAATAATAAAATTATGAAGGCTAGAAACAAATGGAAATATGTAGATAACGGTGTATTCCATAACTAAATCACAATGGGGCCGCGTGGTGGATTACAGCCCATTCCTTCTCTTATGGACCTCTGAATCTCAGCTAAACTGAACACATGTCATCGTTAAAACGTTAAAATTTGATGATAATGCCAAGCCTCGTTAGGCCTATTTTCTTTAGACCTTTTAGGGTGAGTTGCACCATTTAACTATAACGATAACCAAACCATAACCAGCCGTGAAACGGCCGCCTATTGGTCAATTCGACGATTTGACAACTGTTAACGGCTTTGTTATCGTTATAGTTAAACAGTGCAACTCTGGGTGATCTGTTTTGTGTTTTATTGTTTTTGTTGATCTGTACAATTTCTCTTCTCTTCTCTTCTAAATCTTGGTGAGCAAGTTAGGTACACCGTACAGCCAACAGGTTTAGGGCTAAGTACTTTTGATTATAACTATCGTTTCAATTATAGAAATCAGACTCGCTTAAGGTTTGCGGCCGGTTTTAAATCATCAAGTGACTTCTATTGCTCTAGGGTGGAGCGAGAGAACGTGTCAGACTTTGGCTGTCTAAATTCAACCACCTATTGCCCTTTGCATTCCACGGTATCTCTTTCAAAAAATCTCGTGGACCTAGCGGGTGTCAGCCCGATTCAGCCCCATATGATTTTGCTGACATTATTTGAGGCGCTCGCGGTTCACTACGCGTCATCGACGACTCAGATTCGCGGTCATTCGGTAGCGGAGGGTGAACCACCAATTGCTCGTCGACCTTAAGCCCACACCTACGGTAGCTGGGGATCACCCTGCGACTCCTGAAAAGTCCTATTTAAGAATCTATAGCGACATCTATGGCGCCACATAAGTATTACAAAAAATACGAACTCCTGCAACGCGCGACTCATGTTTTTCTTAATCTGAAAAAATGCTTTATTGGATTAAAAAAATTGCCAATACTGAAAATGTAGAGGCTGTGCTACTATTTTATCTATTTATTTTCTTTATTCACGTAAGTAGGTACCTATTTATAAATAATTTACAGCCGTTTCCCTCTTGACTCAGTAAACAATAAATTATCACCATATATGTTCCGTCTAATGTTTGCAACTAATTGCAATAAAATGCAAACGAGATTGATGTTACATTATTCAACTCTTTTTTATGAATGCACAATGCAACAGCATATGAAATGAAGTCATGTTTTATTATGTGATGTATGATGTACGCAGACTGCTGATTTTTTATCTGTAACGCATAAAATTAAGTTCATTCACGTGCCCACATAGTGTAGTACCTACATTGCCTATACGCATAATAATTGCGATAAATTAGCACGGGCGTCCGGTATGACATCGCATAAACTAGGGGTGGGCATTTCAACAATGAACAGCTTTCAAAGACCGTTTTTTGTTCTGAAACGTAACAACCGATTTCCATCTTGAGACTAAACAGTCTTCGTTGCACAAACCAGTACTGTATGCAAATTGTCGGCTCCATTTTGTCGAGATCGCGCCGTTTCAATGAGCCCACATTATTTTTCAGTTGCGCAGACACTTGATATACGAAACTACACCAATTTTATATCACAAGAAATTGCAATATCCAAAAGGAATCAATTTGCGAATAATTAAAAGGGCCACTGAATTTAACACGGTAACACACCGTACCATGCATTGATCCAAACACAGCTCGGCACGGTATATCTGCACATCATACCACCCGTGGCAATATGGCCAGACCCTAAGGTCGGCCGAGACCGGTAGGCGCGGGCTTGCGGACAGTGAGCAATGGGAAGCTCGCTGTCGGGCTAGAAGGAATGGGGTGGGTGTTTTAGTCAGTAATAGTCTGACACTATCCCCCGCTCCACCCAAGAGCGGGGGTTGTCATTGGATGATTTTTTCCAAAAAAAAAAATGGTCAGCCGAGACGGCCACTCACTTTGACATAAACGCGCCTTTAAAATGAAAGTGACTAATTTCTGTAAAGTTCTGAATTTTGCTATAAACTTTAGGTACTTACTCTAATTAGCCTACACTAAAACGCAATGATGAAAAAGAGCTCTAAATTCGAGTGCCTTTTCTTTTTCAATAATAAAGAAAACGGGAGGAATACATAATTCACACATCAACATTTTGAATTTATCATTTTTATCCATCCATAATTCGGAATTAATTTAAATTTTTTTTCGATTCATCGTAAAGTTCTCTGGTAGATATCGCTGTCAGCAATAAAACCATTATACAACAATATTTAAATATAAATTGAGTTACCTTTTAAAAGCTTTTATTTAGTTTCACCTGTCCCGATGTTTGTCTGTCATCAAATCTAACAAATTAAATTTGACCCACTTCCCGGTTACCGATTGATCTGAAATTTTGCATACATGTGTAAATCAGATGACAATCAAAATCATTATGACATGGAGCTGATCTGATGATGGAACCGGAAGGTAGGAACTCGGTGGTTAAATGACACAATCCCATCGAGTTTAGGCTCGTTTGATTCGTTTTGTAGGGTATTAATTACACAGATATACTGCGCTATAAAAGCTTGCTATGAAAAAAAGATTTTCATTAAAAACTTGTTAGGTGTTAATAAAGTTTATTCTATTCAATGTCCAGCAAATTGTAGGTAATGGGCATCCAACTGTTGGACTACCGTCCAGTAGGTATAATACCTAGATCATCAGAATATGACAGATGTCCATTCCAGCGTAACACTTATAACAAGTTGGATAAGTTGTAGGAGGCTATAAACAATTAAGGCTAGCAGCTGATACCATAAACTCCACAGCATTTTAAAATATAGGTATCTCACCACTAAGATCTATGTTCTCTCATTTCCAGGCCAACCATGATGACATGGGCTGGAGCCGCTTCCAACACGATGCCGACGCGTTTCCCACTGCGCCCCGTGTCGGACCTGCCGCCGCCATACTCCACAGCCATAACCTTCATCGACCAGATAGGCTACAAGATCATCAAGACCACAGAACTCGTGACAGACATACTGAGAAACACAGTCAGAGCTGTCGTTGGCCGGTAAAGCAGTGCCAACGATATTTTTGCTCAATACTCTCGTGACTTTGATTGCCAGTGATATAGTGACTGTTTCGAATCAAAATTTGGTATTTTAAAGTGGATATTACCACAAAATAGATAGGTGCAGAAGTCAATCTCATGTATGAATTCCACTTTTATACCTACGCTAGGCGATCGCGCTAGGATTAGCGCGTTGCGACGAACTGTACGAGTTACACCGGGGCGATTAAGGTCCGTGAGCGGCGGTGTGTGTGCGTTGCTCAAGCGCGCTTTGTATGTAGATTGACTTCTAGACCTACCTACCTATTTTGTGATATTACGATGTGAGTTTATTCAAAACTTCAAAAGGCTGTAAATATCTGGTATTACTTAGATATAATTCAAAACAATAACGCTCAGTGTTAAGGTAAAGCCATTATTTACATTACTGTGTTGTGTCGTGTCGTGTCGTTGATTGGCTACAAAACTTGTTATGATGTCACGTAGTCTTGAACAGATTCGTTTGATGCCGCGAGTCCACGACACATCCCGACACAAATGTAAACCTAGCTTAACACTAACATAAAGCATGCAACTATTAACGCACTCGTGCGGAATCTAAGATTGCTATTTGAGCGTGCCAGCCTTTAATAAAATTGTATAATATAAATAGTTTTGTGTATTGCAAAATATAATACAAAAGTGTCATGGTAATATTACAACCGTAGTATGTTGGCTGATTATTAACTAAAATCTTTTTAGATCGATTTAAAACAACGGTCGAATTTTCGTTGTGGAAATACCACCGACCTTCAGAGTCAAAAATGATTACACCTAGGTAGGTAGGTACTATAATAGTTTCTTTTTACTGTGAGATTATATAAATAAGAAATATACCACATAAGTATAGCGTATGTATTTAGGTAGTATTTAAGATGTAACAAGCATAAGCCTATTGTAATTTGGTCATTAATTTTAAGTGTTAAATTATTTATACTTAGGTCGATAGAATAGGTGATATAGGCTAATTACATATTGTGATTACGCTTTAAGCTTTTATACTGTAAGTCAAATAATTGGCTTAATAAATGCTTTTTTATTTATGATAATGTGTTTCTCTTGATATCCTTTACTACTTCCTAACAAAGTGATCATAAAATGGTTGCCTTTGTCTTTTTGAGGAACCTACGAAACCCTAAAAATTGGATTTCATAAACCTATTAATCCGGTTTATATCTAATTTTTGAGATACAACTACAAAAAAAAACATTCTTCATATAATATTGGTAAGAAAAAGAAGCCGTCTTATTTCAATAGGGTAGTTTCCAGGGTCAAAATAATTACATTTTATTTAGTCCGTATTGTAGATTATAAAAAAAATATTGGACACATATTTTTTCTTTTCGTCACTCCGTGCGAAAAAATGGCGCGGCGTGACGTTACACGTAACTTTATATCTTGGTCATTTTTGGTTTATTTTAGAAATAAAAAAATTACGTGTCCCTTATTTTTGAATAATCTAAAGGACGGACTAATTACATTTTTTACGGCAACTAGCCTATTAAGTAGAGGTGCTGACAAAATAACCTCCATTTTAAAATCGATTAACAAGGGTTCAAATTTGGAATCAGCTAGCTAAATTTAATTAAACCAAGTATAAACTTCATGCAGAAAAACCAATATTAACCTGAATGCCGAATTAGAGCAATAGACCTGACGTATTTATTATTGTCTTGTATTGCTATCATTCAATGGCGCCTGCGTGACTAAGAATAGCAATAAAGCATACTGTCATCATCAATCTATGGCGTTAATTAACCTATGTAGGTACATGCCAAGCAATTGTTATAAGTAGCAAACTACGAGACATACGTTAGTCTACCTAGGCTGTTATATAGGTATTTATAATGTTACATTAGCCGACGACGCCTAAAATCTTGGACGTAAACGGAAATAGTAAATTGATTGCTAATCTTGACTAGCAGGCGCTTGTAAATATTTAATTAACCCGCTCAGTATTGTAACCTTAACCATGATCTATGGCGTAGTTACCGCTGTATTAGCCCTATCAATTATAAGGGGCCCCCAATTTTCAGGGGCCCCGAGTTATGGAAGCCTAAGATTGTAAAATATTACACATAAACTCAAATTCTTCGGTGCTATTTGAGCCTATTGAGGCAGTAGCATAAAAAGAGAGACCTCAATTTTTAGGGTTTCGTACCTCAAAAGGAAAAAAGATTCTTATAGAAGTCTTAAACATACTTAAGAATGCTTGAAAGGCCTCTTTCTGATAAGATCGAGCTAGGTATGTTACTTTCCGATGCTGGTCAGTGAAAGTGGTTTATAATGGTTTCGCAATAGGCTCCATAAACTAGAACTGTATCTGTAACACTCTTTTAACCCGACTTGATTTTTACGTAACAATCACTTTTTACATATAATAAATAGGTACACATAAGTATCAATATCTGCCTACGGACCTGTACAAGGGTTTTTTCTTTGAGATGGGAAGTCATTCAATGATGTAATCCCGCTCTAGGGTGTACTGGGAGGGTATGTCAGAATTTTACTGGCTAAAACCACAACCGTATTATTCAGTTGCCCTTTGTTTTCTAGGACTTCGGTGTCTCTTTCAAAAATTACCGCTACTACGGCCCTACTGGGCCCCTATTGTGTTGCTGACATCTCTAATAAGCGCCTGTGGACCACTACTTTTTATTTAATTTTTTTTCGATGGAAAAATTTTCCAATGACAACCCCCGCTCTTGGGCGGACCGGGAGATAGTGTCAGACTCTTACTGACTAAAAAACCCATCTCGATCCTTCAAGCCTTCATACCCAGCTCGAGCGCCCTTTCGGATAACCCTGGCCCCAGTAGGACACTACGCGCCGTCGACAATTATCTACAAGAACTGCGAGATTTTTAAGTTACCTCGACCGTGGAACGCCAAGTAACTGAAAGAACACAGGTGGGGTATAGTCAGTAACGGTCTAACACTCTCTCTCGCTCCAAGAGTTATTTGATGACATCCCACCACAAAAAAAGTAACTTTACACCCCTACTTGCATGTACCTACTTACTTATAAATCTTAAAAAAAACGTAGTTCTACAAAACAAAACTCAATAAACACCAAAACCACCTGTTGCTAATTTGCTTTACAACCTGTTGCCTTTACAAGCTTGAAGCAGGAAAAACATGCTTGGGAAATACCATGATGAGTTCAGTGATTCATGCAAATAAATCTAATTTCTGGGTAGTGTGGGATTTACCTTGCTCAGGTATTTTTGATTAACAATATTGCTTCCGAAATCTTTACTAATATTATAAAGAGGTAAAGTTTGTTTTTATGATTTTTATTTGTAACAGGTAGGTAATCTCTGAAAGTACTGGTCCAATTGCGAATTTTTTTTCACTGATAGAAACCTAGTTTATTCCCGAGTGTCATAGACTATATTTTATATACGCATTCCACAAGCAAAATCTAGTATGTATGTTGGTAACCTAAGAAACCATAATTCAGGTCACACATATTAAATTAACCATGCTAAAAGAGTTAATATTATACCAAAAGTAAATTTTATCAGCATAGTAACTAAAATCCACAGTTTTGTCTCAAGGCTACTTGTGCAGAAAAAATATAAATACAATAAAGCAAGATTACTTATTCCCATCATAAAACAGTAATTATGTTCAAGATACTTGTTGCATGTTGAAATTTTTCAATATTTATTCAGTATCAATAAAGTGTAAGTAGATAACTTGTTCCAAGTGACCTCCATTATCAGTAATGAACCATTACATCAGACACTAATTAAAAAACAAGTTCAATAGTTCCACATTTATTATTTAATATAGTATATTATTAAATATCACATAGATTATACTTTCAATACATTCCACATGTTAGACATGACACTACATACATACACATGAGATTACTGTCTTTATTGTCTTAAATACTCAGTTTTTAAGGTGAAGGAAAAAACATTTTTAAATGCACAGAAAACATGCTTAACCATAAACAAAAATCATGTCTTAAATGCATTGATTTCTTCAATAAATTGCAGCATAACAAATCAAATTATGATAATAATTCACAATAAGTACTTTTGAAATAAAGTTTTCCACAACAGAAAAATAACAGTTAACTTATAAACTACATTACATTTGAGACGACATTCACTTAGATCTAAGTTGGCAAGTTTAGTGAACAATCAGCTTGGTAACACTGTCTTCAGTGACGAGAGCCACAAGGCTGCCACTGGCCGGGCGGTCATCACCCTTGATCCACTTGTCAAACAACTGGGCCACAAACGTCAGCGGTGTCCACGTACCAAAGTCAGCTTTAGGCATCCATTTACGGTTCATCTCTGTATCCAGCGTCACAGGGAGAATTGCAACAGCCAGTGAGTTCTCTGGCAGACCAGAATCTTTGGCACCAAGGGATTTTGTGAGTTGGTGAACTGCAGCTTTGGCCATACCATAACCAATCATACCAGGTGTTCCCTCCAGGGCAGCATTAGCACCAGTCAAGGCCAGTAGTCCTCCTGCAGAGAGGTACTTAGAAGCAACAGTGGCTGCAATGGAGGAGCTCCACACTGACTGACGCCACATCAGATCCGCCTGCTTGCTGAGCTCCTTCGCGGCGTTTCCGCCGGCCCAGCCGCCTGCCACACAAATAACAGCATTCACTTTCTGACCTTGCAGGGCGCTGGCTAGTTCGTTTACGACGTGTTCCTCTTGCTGGACCCACGAAGCGTCTTTAGGAACTGTGATGTTGAAATCAGCTTTTTCATTAGGGTTGAGGTCGATGTTCGCGACCCACCAGTTCGCCGACTTGAAGTGATTGACGCACGCAGCACCAAGCGCCCCTCGCCCGCCGTACACAACGATCTTTCCGCTTGCCATTATTATCACGTCTAACCACTAACAAGGCGCAGACTCAACTGAGTGAATGACTGGATTCTGGTACGCCAAAGTAAAGCTAGCTATAACTTGCGCGGCGCGGTAACCTCGACCGACTCTCACTTTTTGTCGTTCGGATAACCACGAGACAATGAATGAAGGACAATGTTTTTAGGGTTAGTAATTACGTTAAGTGCTAGCACTGCTTTTCTAGCATGTGTAACTTTTTTCTTAATTACCAGCTGATTTTACTATTTACGATAATCGAACAACAGGTGATAAAATTCTGTTTAGTTCCGTTTGACTTTGACAGTAACGTAACGTAACTTTCGTTTTGACAAACTTGACGTTATATGTTATACGGCAACATCTGGCTCAGAAATAGTGTATTCAGTATATTAACCCTACTGCCATTGCCAAAGAATATTTAATGTGATGCTTTCTGCGGATTAAACTTCGCATAATATTGTTTATTATTATAGCTATTGGGCAGTTATGATCTGGTACATTTTATATAATACATATTATTGTAACTACCAGTCAAATATATTTTTTATTTGTTCGGTTTGTTTTAGCAGCAAGTCTTCAAAGAATTATAAAATTGAAAGTTTTCTTTTTTCTCATTACTAAAGCTGAACGTATGATTAATTTACATATACACAATTATTATGTAACCCTTAGCATACATAACTCACATCATAAATAACAGGAAAATAAAATTGA
Organism: Mythimna albipuncta; assembly: GCA_929112965.1. Taxonomy (NCBI): domain Eukaryota; kingdom Metazoa; phylum Arthropoda; class Insecta; order Lepidoptera; family Noctuidae; genus Mythimna; species Mythimna albipuncta. The sequence continues at coordinate 6,164,355 of OV815974.1, read as the reverse complement.
AGCCCCCACTAAAACAGCAATGATAAACTAACTACTATTTATTAAAATATTTTTGTATAAGGTAATAGCGTGCACCGAATCTATTGACCTGGATCGTAATTGCTCAAATCTGCTATAGCAGGCAGCATCACATTAGTGACATTGTTTTTAGTAATAAGCTCAACGAGGCATCCATTTGGAGGACGCTCTTCCACATTGTCAATCCACGTTGCTAACAACTGGGCCACGAAATCTGGCGGTGTCCAAGAGCTGAAATCGGATTTAGACATCCGTTTCCGGTTCTCCTTTGTATCCAACACGATTGGAAGTATCGCAACAGCCAGTGAGTTCCTTGGTAAGCCACAACCTTCCACACCGAGAGACTTTGCTAGATGGTGCACTGCTGCTTTTGCCATACCATAACCAATCATGTTCGGCGTGCTCTCTAAAGCTATTTGAGCACCTGTTAAAGCCAGCAGTCCTCCAGGAGCCATAAATTTGCAAGCAATAGTGGCTGCGATACAGGAACTCCACACAGACTGGCGCCACATTAGATCCGCTTTTTTGCTGAGATTATTTGCGGCGTTTCCAATAGTCCAGCCGCCAGCTACACAGGCAACAGCGTTAAGTTTTTCACCCATCAGAGCTGCATCCATCTGGGTCACAGCATGTTGTTCTTGCTGTACCCATGAAGCATCTTTAGGTATGATTATATTGTGATCAGCTTTGTCACAAGGATTTAAATCAACATTTACAACAAACCAATTCGCAGACTTGAAGTGATTGACGCAGGCAGAACCCAGGGCACCACGACCACCGTACACAGCGATTTTCTTTAAATTGGCCATTAAAATAGAAAATCAATCTTCTCAGATTAAAACAATATTATTGTTTCTCCAAGTAGTACTGTAGCTCGCGTCCCTGCGCTATTTAGCTCCTAAAGAGACAAGTAATATGTATAACACGCCAATAGTATTTGATTATATGGCACCAAGATATTCTAATCCGTTACTTTTACATCGATTTTTACAATAATCAAATTCTTGATGTGAAGTCAAATTGCCAAAATAAACAAGTCTGACACTTGATCCACATCTGCCTTTAAGCTCTCAATCTCAATGGTTTCTCTTGACAATATTAACGCATGGCTCTAGCATCTACTCTTCAACGACTTAACCAAGAAAAGGTTTACTATTTGCAAACATTTTGATTAAATCGACTATTTCTTACTACAATACTATTCGATACTGATATCAATGCTATCTATGAATAGTAATGTCGTCTCTGACATGCTCTATGGTCTAACGGGCGGGGATGGGAGCTTTCTTTTGGCGGGATTTTTTTGAGTGAGTGAAGTTCAGTGGCTGTTTTAATTTTTAATTATTCGCCAATTGATTTCTAGTGGATAGTTTTGAGTCTCAAATGTTGCATAAATATTATGAAGAATCATTGAAAAGGGTAGTACCATTCTGGTAAAAAGAAAGAGAAATTTTCAATAAGTAGTTGAGGAGTTCCAATGCCTCCCCTGGCTCCACTTTTTGGGCTTTTGGGTGGCAAAATTAGTACTTATGACATTTTTTTCCGGAACCGACTGTAACCGTCTTGAACAAAGTTATTCTTTTCTATAGGCTGAACCATCTTTTAAAATATGACCAAACATTTCGTTATATCCTGTACCTTAATTTATGGGATTACAATCACTTGATATTTTTTGTACCTAATATACCTAATTGATTGATCAGAAAAAAAAACCAGCAAGCATTTTTTTTATTATGTGACTTTATTACAAATAAAAATAATATTTATAAAATAAAATAGGTATGGTACATACCTAACTTAAAAAAAAATTACGCCTCCTATGATTAAAACGGTGCGTTCAAGTTTAGGTACTTTAGTAGAGGACAGGTAGATACAGGTCGCGCGGTGAATCAAGATCGCTCGGTGAAAGTAGTGGGGGCAATCGGCGCATGTGTCCAATTGCGCACAGAAATTCTTAGTATGTTAGGATTTTATTTTTAATTTCGTATGTTTGAACCTTAGTAACATAACTGATAACACTAGCTTTTGATTGTAATTTATCTTGGTCTTTTAAGTAGGTAAATTCAAAACATTAAAAATTTTAAAATAAAATAAAAAATTAAAAAAAATAATTTCGTTAGTTTCTTTCCTTAACGTAATAATTCACGTCGTAAACCATTTTTCTGGCTAGCCGTTTTAAAACTTTATTTTTAACCTTTTTTTTTTACGACTACGTATTACGATAACACATGCTGTACGCAACAGTCCCCAAGTACAACAGTATCCAATGAGCAATCGCAACGCGGGAATTGAAGAGCGACTCTATCTACCAATGACGTGTCGCCGACGGCGCACACCCACCCGTACGTCGCCAAATAGACCGTAGAATTGAATACTGCGCATGCCCCTTCCACTTTTGCCGAGCGATCTTGATTCATCGCGCGACCTGTACTCATGTATAGTCTGTCTAATAAGTCAACCGACTTGGGAATTTTGTATAATATTTAATCATTTAAAAAATACAAATATTCGGTACTTTTTATATGGTTCTTCTGTTAGTAAACAATGATCTCTATCTCCTAATCAACCTTGATTATTGAACCCGTGTTTTTTTTTTTTATGGTGGGAAAAATCATGCAAAAAGACCCACCCCGTTCCTTCTAGCCTTCATACCGGGGCTCGAGCGCTCTTTCGGATAACCCTGGCCCAACCCGTGTTGACTGCATCAGATTTCATTAAATCCTAAAAATTACCCAAGTCGTTTAACTTATTAGATAGACTCTAGGTACATGTGTAATATCAATAAAATATTAATACCTAGGTCTACAATAAATTTATAATGCTTACAATAACTGCTTATTTTTTCATTTTCTTTTCTAGTATTCATTTTATCTACCATAGGTACCTTAATATTTATTAAATAAGATTTTTTTTTTCGAGATGAGACTCCTTGGCGTGGCACCTATTTAGGGACCTATCTACTTTGAGTATTAAATGATGTATGTAAAGTTATTAAAATAAAAATCACCTTAATGTAATGAGATTATAAAGTTATAATTAAATAATAAAAGCAAAATAATGATTTGCTTAGGTACTAAGGCCCAGTTTCTCGAAATAAAACTAACTTTGAAGTAAATTTGAAAATTTGAAGTGAATAATGAATTTACTAACGCACATTAGCTGCTGTGTTTGATTGAATTGCATCATTTAACATCGGTAGATAAATTTATTACTTGTATCACATAATTCGTCGTTAATTTCGATCAAGAAACCGGGGATCAAGTTCTTAATGGAATAATTGAGAAGAAAAACGAATTTACTGTGTGAGTAAGCGTGCATCCATATCTATTTGCATTGAATAAAATATGCTGATAATGATGTTGACGGTAATACTGAAGACTTTGAAGATCAAGCTTATGTTGTTCAAAACTTCGGCTTTCCGATGGTCGGGCTGGTGGTTTATGTTGAAGATAAAGCTGAGAACTACTGCAACTACAGCTGATATAACCTATAGATGAAAAACGACAAACAAACATAAGTAAAAGCAAAAAAAAAACACATGAAATAAACACAAAAGCAAAAACAGTAATCACACAAGAAAACATGCTTCTAAATTCACAAAACATTAAAATGCATGTCACGTTCAAACTTATTATTTGAAAGTAGGCAATATTCATAAACAACTGAAAATGAAAACTTAATACACAAAGACACAAAAAGAAATGAAAAATTCTAAAATGAACGCCTCAGATACACTAGGGGTCAAAATGTCCCTCTACGTGTCGCTGCAACTTTGCCCAGTGTCCTGCAACATTTTACTCAATGCATTCACGTGACGCTGGACATATTGTTGGAGAATTTGACAGCTTTGCGCTTCATAATGGGAGACATTTCCCCTAGTGTGTCTGATCTGAACCTTTATGAATTAGACGACTATCATTAGCGTCTGCAAATTAATGACCCTCACACTCATTTTGTTGCTTATTTTGTGTCTACCAAGAAACACATTGATTTGAGGAAACAAGGGATCATGCTATTTGAGAAGAGAATAAACAGATGAGCACATATCTATTCTTACGTCCGATTTTTTGAAAACCGAAATAGCTAAAAAGGCGTTTATCTACTAAGAGTAAGGAAATATTGATGTTACATAATATTATAGATATTATTTTAATTACCTAACTAAGTACATACTACTTAGTAACAATTTTCTATCGATAATGATTCATTGGCATTATAGAATTAGCTATAAATCTTTCAAAATGAGTTTAATAACAATAATACGTAGTTTTAAGTGGTAAATTAAGGCTAAAATTACACAACGGTAGATGATGAATTATAAGCATGCATGCAAACCTCACTTTCCGCTTGCTCAATGAAAACACAAAGAGCAGATTGTGAATTTATGTACCAATAAAATAAAAAATAAATATTAATATACGCCAAAAATATTAAACGACAAAAAAATTAAAATGAAGTTCAATCACATTGCTCTGTACCTACTTATGGCACTTTTACTACTATTTAGAATAAGTTCTAACCTATGAATCCTTACGTCCTTACGTTATCATTAGTTGAAACCTTACTTATGAGTACTCGTATTATTACCAACCCTAAAGAACGTGTCATACAAACTAGAAGTCTGATTCCCAAGGTAGTCTTGCAGGGAAAGCGCGGGGTCGAGGCCAAAGGTCATTTTGATGACGTCACAGAACACTACCCCGGTCATCATGCCCACTGACGTGTGGTACAGCCAGTCAGCCAGCTTCTTATGTTTGTGGTTGGTATCACCGTCCAAAGAGGAAATGATTAGGGCCAGGACTCCCGCGCTTGCCTGCGTAAGCAAAGATTGGTGTTAATTGACATAAAATAAGTGTGAGCTGCTAAGGTATTCTATGAATATATTTGGGTTTTTTTCTCAATTTGGCAAAACTTTGATTTCAAGTTTACAACGTTTATGCTAAGTGTTGGCGAAATACGTAAATATACAAAAGAAATGGCTGAAAAACAGAGCTGAAAAATATTGATCTTGGTATGAACACTATTATGTACTTCTATGAATATAATACGTTGGTAAAAGTGTGGTCGCGAATTAAAAGTAGGTACTTAATACAAAAGGCTTTTTGAAACAAATTCTCTATATCCCTGAAAATCTAGTACCGACTTAATAAGGCTTTTTACATTAGTTAATTACGCAAAAAAAAAATACAAGGAAATGGTTCAATGCCGATTCAACAATTTCGTTTTATTTCCTAATTACTTTAGTTACACATATTTTCCGCAATACTGAATAAATTTATTTAGGCACCAATTCGTTTTTTTTTATTTTAAACTAGTTTTTATTTTAATGTAAGTATAAATACCTGGCTTTAATTTTTTGATATAGGCAATCCTGTTTAAGAATTCTATCGTTGCTCACTCAATTCACACCGTTACTCCTGTTTTTTTAGTCGGGAAATCATCAAATAACTCCTTTCGCTCTTGGTGCAACGAGAGCATCGGACTTTTATTGACTTAAACCCAACTGTGTTCCTTCAATTGCTCATTGCGTTTTAGGGCCACAATAACTTTTTGAAAAATTTCTGCAGCCCCAAATAAATACCTATATAGGAATCAAGAGTATCAACGCGTTTCGAGATGCGATAAAAATATGTATGAAAACTCATTGAATACTAGAACGTGTTTGACCAACATGACACGCAACACTGGCAAATTGTCCAAGAACGGGTCCTGCTTTACGTGATTGCTTCGCAAAATATTAGGAGGCAAGTTGCGGGACACTGGGCAATGTTGCAGCGTCACGTAGATTGAGCGTCGCGCGTCGAGTTGGAGGACATTTTGACTCCCAATATAAATGAGATTTTATTGCTATCTACTTCAGATTTATTTTGGTATTTTTTTATTTGGTTTATAAAACAAGAAAGTGAGTAGGTACCTACCTACCCGCAGTCAAGTTACTCTTTCGTAAATACTGTTCATTTACATAATTTAGCCGTTCTAATACTAAGGGGTTGTTCGAATACTCTATGCCAAAAGCGGAATTGACAATATTAATGACGGAAATGACGAATATGAAAATAACAATGACATCATTGAGAATCACTGCTGACGGTTGATCCTCGTGATCGTTCAGGTCCAACCCTCCGATTATCACGAATAGCAATCCAACGAGTAGCTAAAACAAAAATTCTATGTTTATTTTCATTGTTCTGACCAATGACATCTAAAATATCAAGCTGAATAACAAATATTTTTAAATTAATAACTACTGGTTTAGGGAAAGAAAAAGTAGATGCGATATTAATTCAATTTAAAATATTTCAATTCATACAGGGCTACATAGCCACTTATTTAGTTGTCAGAAGTTCACGGTTCCAATTGGTCGTTTCATAAGGAGAAGAACCGGAAAGAAGCAATTGCTATTGAAAATTCGTTCTACCTACCAATCCTAGCAGCTAAGTCTAAGCAGGTACTTAATTTATCTAGTATTATTTATAATGGAGAAACAATTGACTGATATATCAACGTAGGTACAGCCGAAACTACTGGTACAGTAGGCACCTAAGATTAGGCACAACGGATCTTGGGCGCTCGGCGTCAGAGTGAGGATCGCTTTGCGCATTCCGTACATTGGCGAGCCAATCGTCTTCGTTGTTAGATACATGCAGCAACGCCGGGAACGAATGAGGAGTGACGTCTATGACGCGATGGCGCAGCGAGCCAATCACTGACACTCCCCGCCCCCGCGTCTCACTTCGCACCACTAAAGAGACCGAATATTTTACTTCTGCGCAACTTGAAACCAGCGCTGAAGATCCGTTCCGGTAATAGTACTAACCAACCAATGATACCTATACACACTACATAGGTTGTACTGTTGTCTTGAACATGAATAATAAAAGACAGCCTTGAACATGGTACAAATCAATTTCGCTTTTTCTTATAATGAAAAATAGGTCGACAGTTATTATTCAATCTACCATACGTCTAATACAGGTAGGTACATGAAGTTTCCGTTGTAAAACTGCCAGAACTGGAGGTAATTTGGAACTGTTTCCGTTCCAAAACCTTGTCCTTATTATTGTTGATAGGCATTATTTATTACGCACTTAAATGGTTTAAATCTATCGTTTCCCGGCCAACAAATGAAATGGACTGCAAAACTATGCGGGCTAGAGTTGGGGAGTTTGGTTCTAGGCCAAGGAAAGTTATTTTAATTACCTAGGCAATTAGCATACCATAAACATTAAAATCGATAAGCTTTACTCTGGTCTAAGGAATCTGTGGATATCAACATCTGCTGCCTCTGCTCGACAGTAAGTTAAAGTTAGCAACTTTTAGACTAAGTAATACATATTCCCATAATCTTCAACATGACCTGTTCATCAAAGTGTTAGTATAATCCAATCAATGATAACGTTGTAATAGGAACTGTCGAGAGAGAAATGAATATAAGGGTCACCTCATACAGAGACGCAATCCCGACGCGACGATGCTTGAAGAGGCCAGCCGCAAAACGCATCGGCATCGCGAAGTAGCAGAGCGTATACAAATTCGCAAATGATGAAAGTCGCTGCGCTCTTCTATAATTTCTTTTGTTTGATTTTGCAAGTTTTAAATAAAACACGTTTTAGCCTTGTTTAAATACCTATGAATGACTTTTCTTACCTATATATTTGTATGCCACAAAGGTCGAACATGACGGATCTTTTTTGTTTATGAACAACCATATATGTATACTCATGTTTCTACAAATAAATGTCGTGTCTTATCTTATCTTATCTTAAACTAAACACACGCGCAGCATTGTCGCGTCGTGTCTCGATGTGAGCTGACCCCAAACACAGCCTAATTCATCTTAGTCTAAGACGTCTTGATATCTAGCAAGCGAGGAGTCGAAGGCAGACACGAGAACGTTCAGCACAGTGACGATGAAGGCAGTTCCGGTGGTGGCGTAGTTGATGTTCAGGGCCGAGGTCCGGTGGCGCGGTCGGTGGAACCAGCAGTCCCGCCACAGGTTCAGCGAGAGGAGCACGAAACCCATCGCCACCTAAGAACCTGGGTGTTGCTTAAGGAAATTAAGGAGGAAGGTGATGATGATGAGAGAGATGAGATATGATGAATTGTTCAGGTTCCAAATAAATCAGTGTTTATTACCGATGCTTGAAGCACGCGAAGGTACCATCGCGGCCATTTCTGTCTGATCACTTAAAATAAATTTCGCTTGAATCCTGCGGCGCGACGCCAAACCAAACCCTTGAAGTTGCAGGGTCGAAGCCTACTGGGGCCAAAGATCTGCTTCCGAAAGGGAGGCTCGACCCCGGTATGAAAGGCAACGAAGGAACAGGGTGGGTTTTTTATTTAGTAAGAGTCTCACACTATCTCCCACTCCACCCAAAGGCAGTGGATGTCATCTAGATGATTTTTACCCGTCGAAAAAAAAAAACCCTTTTTAAGTTTGCGTTTCAAATGCAAGCAAAAATGAACTTAGGGCTGGTTAGGCGGAAGTGTCTTTGTTCCGGCCATATCTACATTTCAATCAAATTAAAATGGCAATCTAAATTGGCCCCATGGTTGGCTCCTCGTAAAATATCAACCTACAGAACTCTTTCAACTGTAGCTGCAGCAATTGATTGATAGATTGCATGTAACAGAGATAAGAATGTTAAGATGGATGTGTAGTGTGACGAGAATGGATAAAGTGAGAAATGAGTATCTTAGAGGAAGTTTGAAAGTGGCGCCAGTGACTGAAAAGTTAAAAGGAAATCGTTTGTCTTGGTATGGTCATGTGAAGAGGAGGGATGAAGAGCATATTACTAAAAGAGTTCTAAATATACATGTAGATGGATGGTGAAGGAGAGGAAGGCCAAAGAAAAGATGGATGGATTGTATGAGGAGTGATATGAAAGAAAAGAGAGTTATTGATAGTTTGACGTGTGACACGTCAGAACGAAAGAAAAAAACGTATTGCGCCGAACCTAAGTAATATGGAATCAGGCAGGAAGAAGATGAATATCTGTAGCTGCAGCAATGGTTAATACTTATGACCTTGAGATGGTCTAGCCAGCGTGTACTTATGGTATGGAGTTTCAATACACGACGGAATCCGCATTTGGCTTTGTTGCCAGTGACCTTTTTTATGGTGGAAAATCATGTGACTTCTTCCACTCTTGAACTGAGTGGGTGGGAGTGTCCGACTTTTACTGATTAAAACCCATTCCCATTCTTTCTATGCCGTCGTTCCCCAGTAGGCTTAGATCCTGCTTGGCCCCTTACGATTTGCTGACATCTTCTTGAGGCGCGCGTATAACACTATGCGCCTTTGACTATTTGGGCTCGGTTTGGACCTTACCAAACGACCCAATAGTCTGCTAGCCATAACTCGCCGTCTAGAAGCCTACGCCTACGATGGGTCTAGCGTGTACAATTATGGTATGGAGTTTCAATACACGATGGAGCCCGCATTTTGCTTTGTTGCCACTGACCTGGGGTATAAATATTCGCAACAATGTCGATTCTCACCTGAAGAACAATAGATATGGAGATGAGTACCACCAGCAGCGTGTAGAACTCGTGCTTGGGCCCCACCTGCAGCACATACTTCAGCTGTGACGCGTTGGACGTCAGCAGCGCGATGTCCAGCATGCCCTGCGCCACCGTCTTCTTCGTCGCATAGCGGTTCGCGTCCAGGCCTTTGATCTGGGGTAAAGATTGGATACCTTGGTAAAGTATCATCATCCACACAGAAATGCTGCTGATGGGTATGCTGGAAGAGATTTCTTTAGAAATAAGCATCACCTCTAGGTACCTACCTATTTTTCTCTTTCCGAAATAGAAATGTGACCTGTCTTTATCTAATAAACTAAACTAAATAAACTAACATTTTATCTCTTATTAGAAAAGGTAAAATGTTAGTTTATAGGTGATGGTAATCTCTGAAAGTAGGTACCTAGAGCCTAATACTGTTATGATTTGGAAAATTCTCGATTTATTTATAGCTTTATGCACAAAAAAACTGTACAAAGGCGGACTTAATGCCTTAGTCATTATCTGCCACTCGACCTTAGGGTGGTGCAGAAACATAACATGGCAGGTGCAACTTAATATATAGGCTTCTCCTTCTCAGTGTGTCGACCAGATGGATGCAAACTACCATTCCAATTGTGTGTTTGGTTTGTGTTGCGGCTACATGGATGTAAACCAACGCGCCTACACGTTCGGTGGTTGGGAAAATGCACATCCCAACCAAGGGCGGTGATCTTAATCATGGATACAACTGCTGTCTACACAGATTGAAACTAGCAAGGTCACCTTGGTTGGGACGTTAGTTTACAACCTGTTAAAGGGGTGACCAGCCCCTATAACATAGTTTAAAAAATATTACGTTTGATCCAGTATTCAGTTAGTAGGTATCCTAGCTTACTCTAACACAGTATTCGCTGACGCAGCCATAAGGCATCTGACATGATAATAGGCAACTTTATATTCCGAAAAAATATACTATTCGTGTGGGACAGGCTACGGAAGAGAAACTGTTGGAATAAGCATCTTGGAGATCGGCGAAGCTGATTTGCGAAGCAGCGTGATTGAGTTTTTCAAAGCACTAAATAACATGACATTGTGTATGATGATCTATTAGATTTATGGCAATGCCGCCAGTCTTTTAGGCACATTACGAGTCGACAGCGATGTGTAAGAGTTTTTGACAACATATTTTAGTTGGTTGTAATTAGTTTAGGGTTCTTATTATTATTACTTTACTGTGATTTTAGTTAAGTATTTTTTAAATGTCAAGAGTGAATAGGTTACTTCTAGGCAAGCGTGCTCCATCGTCGACCACATCATCGCTTACCATCAGGTCAGATGGTGGTCAAACGCGAGCCTATTAATAATAATAAAAAAAAATGTAAATTATTCGTGTATGCAAATAATAAATAATGAATACCAGAAAAATATATTTGTTGTAGAGTTGGAGAAATTCAATGCATGATGAGTAGCAACATTTCAATTATCACCAAATAGGAAAATACTGCTTCGCAGAAGGAGGTGACCTCCTGCCACTCCTCCTCGCTCCGGACCAAGGCCCGGCGCGAGAGGTCTCCGCCGCCGATCGCACCCACGAGGGCACGGCGATGCTCTGCCCAAGCAGGGCCGAACTTACCATGTCCAAATATTATAAAGGATTTATGGATTGAAGTATCCTATAAGTTCCGCAGAGGCAAAGCTGGTACGCTGGTAGTTAATTATCCAACGCTTTATTAAAACAAACCGTATCGTAATTAAAACATAATAAAATGTCAAAATACTTAGTTAAATATTAATTAGCAACGATGACCTTCAAATGCTATTTGTTTACATCCATTGTTAAAAAAAACACCTCTCAGGTAAACGGCCAGCAACGTTTAATCGGTGTTTTTATTTCACTATTTAGGAATTTCGTATTTTGTTTTCGTGAAGTCGTATTTCGTTTTCGTGTTCTATTCTCCATCTCGTTTAGCTCTTCAATCCCCGATAGGAGACAAAAGAGCTGGCGAGATGGAGTATTAATATTATTTTGGTCGTGAATGTGTGACCTTGGCGGAATAAATGTGAAAGTCATCATCATCATCATCATATCAGCCGAAAGACGTCCACTGTTGGACATAGGCCTCCCCCAAGCGTCGCCACAACGACCGGTCCTGTGCATCACGCATTCATCGGATTCCCGTGACCCTGACCAGGTCAACGTGTAAGTATTTGTCAGCTATATCCGCGATTAGGACTCTTTGGACCGGGGCCGCGGTCCGTGGCCGGTTGTTCGGCGTGGTAAGTTCCACCTACTTAATATTTTTTTTCTGTAGTATATATACTTATTGGGACCACGAGGTAAAGCCACTGTACTTAGTGCAGTTACCAAAAAGCTGTATTTATTTTATTTGTGGTCCCAAATACGACTTAAAAAAATATATATATATAGGTTAAATTAGGACCGCGGTCCCTGTCCAAAGAGCCCCACGAACCGGCGGTTAAAAAGTTAAAGACGCTTTCTGATCTTAAGAACAAGTTCAATATTTACTTCATCGTACACGATGTCGGTCGGCGCATCCTGCTCCTTCGTCACAATCTCTTCACAATTCGAGTGGTCACTCTGGTCACTGCAACCATTCTCCACTCTCTCTTTGGTACCCTCCTCCATTTTATTTATCAAAAAATAACTGAACACGAAACGATCAATTTTGAAGTGTTACTGAGATCGCGTGCGGATGGCTACTGATTGCAACGATTGTAAGAAACCGTAGATTATTTGGTATTTCCTTCAGGCAAGGCCAGAAGAGTAGACATTTGATCAATAATGTATTTAAGTCTCCTTAGAAACGCACTCAAGAGATATTATGTAATTTTATTAGCGAAAGGATATCGGTCATCAGGTTCTGTAGGTAATTAATCGATTCTGTGAAATCGATTTTACAATATTATTCTTCATTAGGTTTCCTGAATTTCCAATTCATGTAGTCGTAATTACACGCCTATATGTTTAAAATTACTTTGACCTTATAAACTTTGTCAATCGATGGCTAATATCAGTTACTTACCTAGTCATTACATGTTTTAATGTTGGTCAGCCCAACTAGTAGGTCCTGGCTTAATAGGTCAAACAACAGCATGATCAGTGGGCCGAATGTGGCCTATAATATCTTTTGTCCCGATAAGTTAATCCACGCCTAGCCTAGCTCACACTCAGGACTATTACCTATAGGAACGCTGAAATTTTGCGCTGTAGTTCCTTTTAAGATATAAGAATATAAAATATTCCCTTAAGTCCTAAGGGGCTTTTTTTTCGGTTTGTAAAAATCATTCAAATGACATCCTTCGGGCGGAGCGGGAGATAGTGTCAGACTCTTACTGACTAAAATCCCATCCCGTTACTTTTTGCCTTTCATACCTGGGCCGAGCCTGCCTTTCAGAAATAGACCCTAGCCTAAGTAGCCTCAGACGGTAGTCCGGGGAAAATAGGGGTCCAAATTTTATAAGTAGGTACTTCGAAACTAAATTTCACATGGGCGAATCCGCTGGAAGCGAAGCTCTATAACTTGACCTGCAAAATTTACGGATTACTCTGGCACATCCCCCTTAACACAAACGTCTACATAACTCAAGTCGTACTATAGAAAAAAAATGATTTTCCTGTATTGTCACCGGGTGGCGTGGGCGTTTAGTTTAGATATAGGTAACTAGGTATAGTTTACAAACTGACTTTTACTTTAACGCGATTCAGTACCTACCTGAATTAAAATTGCACTAAGGCCATAGCTGGTTTTGCAGTTATTATGTAGTTCTAAGTTTCCTTTCACGGACCGTTTACGAAAACTAAAACTTATGATTGTAAAACTACTAAGTGTAGGTAATTTTTGAGCTCAAACAAAGCAATTAGAGTCTGTCTAATAAGTCAACCGACTTGGGTAATTATTAGGGTAAAATGAAATCTGATGCAGTCAACGCTGGTTTAATAATCAAGGTTGTTTAAAAGATATTGATTATTGTTTACTACTAGAAGAACCTTTTAAAAACTATAGTATTTTTTAAATAATTAAATATTATACAAAACTCCCAAGTCGGTTGACTTTTTAGACAGACTATACTTAATTCATTTCAGTGCTATAAGCATTGTTCAAAAACTATGGGAACCTTTGCAAATACGATGAAACAAAGCAACCAGGTTTAATGAGCGTACATTTTACGTAGGTACTGTAGGAAGTGGCGTCTTACGGTGCATCCTTAATGCAAGGCTACAGAGACTTAACTACTTACTTCATAAACATGCCTAATTAACCATTTTTTTTTCTCTCGCTCGCGTTTGACCACCATCTCACCTGATGGTAAGCAATGATGTGGTCGACGTGGGATGTCTACCATGTACTATTTTACTTATTATACTGGTAAGTATAATAAGTAAATAATACTTGTCCAAATAATAAGTGTCATTTTTTTTAAGTGGGAAGTCATCCAATGATTTCTACTGCTTTTGGGGGCGGTATGACAGAGCGTGTCAAAATTTACTGACTAAACCCCCTCCTGTTCCTTCTTTGACTTCCTCCCAGGGCACACTTTCATACTACCCATGGCCCCAGTAGGCTTCGACCCTGCTGAGCCCCTACGGTTTGCTAAGGAAATACTGTAACTACATAGGTACCGTAAAATTATTAAATAGAATTATCTACGTTTCTATTTATGCATTACTATGTAACAATAATAGTTTCCGGAAGCCGTGAATAGTCTGTAGGATAATGCGGTAGGAACCCTGATCTTTTATATTCTGTACTTACCTAATTATTCCATTATACTGATCAGTGATCTTTGTACCGTTGTACAAATTACACAAAGACAATGAAAAAGTAAAAAAAAAAAAATAGAGCTCACATTTCTTAATCCAGTGGGAAGAATAGCAGCCATGGTTAAAAAAAAAACTGTCTTGCGTTGCACTATCAACTTCTGAAAACCATAACTTTGTTTAAAAATCGAATTCCACTTTCCACAAAGTCCGTTCTTTTTTTTTACAAGCTAATTTTTTTCCGAACTATGGGGTGTTGATGCTAGCGTATACAGCCAAAGAATAATAAAATCGATGGCGTTACCTGACGACGGATAACACAACAACTATTGGCTATAGTATCAGTAACAATGACGTTATTTACTTGGAAAATGAAAGTCTGCTGTCACACTGAGTTAGTTTTGAAGGTCTGAAATACTACGAGTTTACGATGTGTTGTCGAAATGTAAAAACAACGGTGATAAAATCAGCACGCAAGGTTTACTGTAATAATTACATTCGTAGAACATACTAATCTAGTAAGTAAGAAGTAGGTAGTGTAAGTTTTCACAATACTGCGAACCAGAACGACCAAATGCAAATTACAATGATTAGACAAACATTTCAATAACCGGCCAAGTGCGAGACGGATTCGCACATGAACTTATGATATTCGTTAGCGAACAGATCTAGTCTGTCTAATAAGTTAAACGACTTGGGTAATTATTAGAATTTAATGAAATCTGATGTAGTCAATAATCAAGGTTGATTAAGAGATATATTTCATTGTTTACAATAAGTATTTTTAAATATTTTAAAAAATTCCCAAGTCGGTTGACTTATTAGACATACTATGGTCTAGGACTAGATTCAAAGAGAACGTTGAGTGTGATCAACATTCATGGAATGGGGGTCTGTCGCTCGACAGAAAGGCAATGTGACAATAAATTATAATTTAATTCCGTCTTGACTGTAATTGTTATTGGGACCAAAAATTTTACACAGCTATAGTCGATGATTCCGTGTATGATTTTAGAAGCAGCTATAAATTAATGATCAAAAGCTTACATTATCTGAAACGAAGTTATGCCCAAGCAATACAAAGCAGTTATAACAAAGTCACTGTCTAGGTATGACGTTTAGCCTACTGGGGCCAGGGTTATCCGAAAGGGCACTCGTGCCCCGGTATGAAGACTAGAAGGAACGGGGAGGGTCTTTTAGTCAGTAAGAGTCTGACACTATCTCCCGCTCCGCCCAAGACCGGGGTTTGTCATTGGATGATTTTTTTCCCACCATAAAAAAAGGTATGACGATTAAATTTAATAAGTTTTCGTCTTATCTTGCATTGCCCGTAGTAGGATCGTGTAGGTGACTCACCTGCCTGTGCAATTTTTATCAAGATCTGGAGGATAAGCAGTGCCGGATTATGCCAGCGTGGGGCCTGTTGCAAGTTCTGCTAAATTAGTACTTCATTAACTTATAATTCAGACAGGCCGCTGGGCCTTTATGTAGCTATGGATCCATAGTCAATTGCCAACATAGTCTTCAAAGGAGTTATAAAATGTCATATGGCACAGATATCTTGTACTTGTAAGTCCAGCTAAATGCGCAGGGCCCGTAACCCTGCGCAGTGAGGTGGGCCCCGAAGACAGGTGGACTCATTTGCTACTCTTGCTATGTGGCTGATCTGGCACTGCGTAAAAAGCCTATGTAAATGTATGAACCATATAGATACTCACTGAAAACATTTTCGGTTAACATGGTTTCACTTCATCAAAATGCCGCTTGTCTGTACGAGTTAAGTTGGGAGTAGGACTACTCATAGGTAAAATGGGGTGAATTGAGACTTAGGGGTGAATAGAGACAAAACTTTAAAGGGTATTTTCTCGATATTTGAATATTTTTTACAGCATTTAACTCTATCAATTTATTAATGAATTATTATTCTAAAAAATCGATGCTTTGTTAGAGGCCGATATTATAGTATCAAAGTGAAAAACCAAACCAAAGTTTTGTCTCTATTCACCCCGTTTTACGGTGCCTATAGTCCATGTAGGCACCATGAGTGTTTAACTCCTGCAGGCTGCCGTTTTCAGTCATTACAGACTGTCTCTTCTCTCCTCAACTATATGTGAGTTGCTGATTTCTGGTAGGTATCTTTTATAGTGTTCGATTTTTTTATTTGATGTAGCAAAACATCCAATGACATCTCCCGCTCTAGGATGACTCACCTTTGTCCTTCAGTTGCCATGCCTTCTCTTTTCAGAAAATCCCCGCGGCCCTAGAGGGGTGCTAGTATTGTTTGGTGACATCACTTTGAGGAGCGCTTGGAAGACTACGCGTTGTCGACGACTTGGGGGTAGTGTTCTCTCGACTGGCGTTATAATCTTTCCGATATCGATATAGTGCTACTCACAGAAAACAGGAATCATCTACATTCCTCTGTTCTGTGCTGGTCCCGATACAAATGAAGTGCTATGCGATTTCTATCTAGTGCTACTAGTTCATTGTGACTGAAATGAACACTTACGTTGCACTAGCAAAATAAGCCAGTTCGATGGATACTTCTAGTTTCCTGCTGGTTGCCGCGGATATTTTTTTAGGCGCCAATAGTAAGTATCAAACCTACTTAAATTCCTACCAACATCAAACAACCAAGTTTAATTTTCGTTAATATTTGAAGACTATCGTGGGAACGTTAACTACTGACTATGAATCATTAATTGTAGATTGATACTATAGTCGTAATAGATGTAGGTACCTACTTACACATATGAGCAAAAACAGACTGGTGTTGATATGTTTCATGACTTCATGACGCTGTTTTTTTGTTTTGTTATCAAAAGGAAACCTTTAAAAGACTCCTGGACTGTTGGGCCTATAGCCATGGAAGTTGATTTTTTTACATTAAAACCACAATAATGATCAAAACATGGAAGGGGTCCGGGACGCCTTAAAAGACCACATAGGAACCCCTAAATAAAACACCTGTTAGAGCACAAATCCCTACAGGTCCCGGGGAGTCTGCAAAGGGTTGATGACCGATAAATTTTCAGTTTTACATGTGCCTCGTTGCTCAGATAGATAGGTAGATAAAACATCTGAAAGTCTCAGTTCGACCACATTAGCCGCATCAGTTCCCTCAAGTTGTCAGCACCAGCAGGAACCCAGCCGGGTCGAAGCCTACTGGGGCCAGGGTTATCCGAAAGGGAGCTCGGTCCCGGTACGAAAGGCAAGAAGGAACGCGGTTGGGGTTTTTAGTCAGTAAGAGTCTGACACTATCTCCGGCTTCGCCCATGGGCGAGGGATATCATTTAGATGACTTTTACCCATCAAAAAAAAAACAAGGTCAAAAAAGACAAGGTCTGGTGTGCCAATCTCTTCAGTAGTTTGAGTCTGAAGGAGTAACTAACGTACACACACTTATATAACCTTTCGCCGTGGTAGTATTAGTGTGATTACCTTTAGGTATATCGAAGGTGAAAACCGTGAAAGTAAGTTTCTCCATACTACAATTGCCGGCACGGATCTTGAGCGCTGATTTCAAGTTGCTCAGAAGTCAAATATTCAGTCTCTTTAGTGGTGCGAAGTGAGACGCGGGGGCGGGGAGTGTCAGTGATTGGCTCGCCACGCCATTGTGTTATAGACGCCACTCGTGATTCGTTCCCTGTGCTGCTGCATGTATCTAACAACGACGACAATTGGCGAGCCAATTTATGGAACGCGAAAAGCGATCCCCACTCTGATGCCGAGCGCTCAAGATCCGTGACGGTGATTGTAACTTTGGACCTACGTTTCATCCCCTTGAGGGTTGGGGTGTAATCCTTATTTTTTGTATAGGCACCTATAGTATACAACATTATTTTTTAATAATGCGAAACCAGAAAATAGTTTATTCAGAATCAGTAACTGAATAGAATGGAAGTAACCACGGAGTTTCTATTATAGCCGTTATATTTTACACCGTGTAATAATTTTTTTCAAAAATATTTAAAAAGTCAATTAGTTGGACACTGCCGACACTAAGTACAATACAAGTCACGGTAGGTCATAGATATTAGGTATCAGCAAACAGCTGGGTGCAAAACAACCCCTCAGTCGCCTGGATGGCCCGGTGACTATGTATTTTTGCTAACATAACAAGCTGTTTGTACATAGATTCTTTACATAGAAATACTCGTACTAGACACGAGTTTCGGATTTCGCATATATTAAATCGAATGTTGTTTAAAAAGCACCTCTGTGCAAAATTTCAGCTATTTAGGAGCTGAAATTTTAACCAAGAGGTTGCGATAAGTCAATGAGAGAGATCAGGACTTTGCCTTTTATAAAAATTTACATATTTTCACTAACTGTTATAATCACGGTTATAATTATAATCTGTACAGTTTATTTGTGTACCTAAGTATGTAAATGACTATCACAGTAAAGCAATCAGTAAAGAATATCTATTTAAAAACTTTTAAGTTCTTCAATGAATAAATAGAAACTTGGTGGTTATGAGGAAACCTGTATATCCTAGAACCAAAAATTCGAAGACATATGACATCCACCAAATCCACCGTGTGGTGGATAACGGCCCATTCCCTCTCCTAGAGAGGAGGCCTGAGTCCCAACAGTGGGAACATTATAAGGCCGACTATATTATTATTATACTATTGGTGGTTTACTTTATAAATATTTTATTACATTCAACGTACCAAAGAACAGAAGCCAAAACAATTTATGAAATGCTGTCTTAAGGAAGAAAAGGCTTAAAGCCACCCAAAGAGCAATGGCTATGGTTGAATCTGAACTGAAGTATATTCACAGAAGAACCAAGGTTACCACATAACTAGAAGACTCTGTCTCTTCTCTCTCTTCCTTCAGTGGCTCTTTGCGTTACATGGTCACGTCAATACTTTCAAAAAATCCTGCAGCCCTAGTAGTCAGCGGGATATTGGGCCGCTTAATTTTTGTCGAACTCAACGTAACGTCGATTCGAACTTGTACGAACGCTGAGTTAGTCGTTGCACGTCATCGCAAGCTGTGGCCAGGAATCACCCTATGGCTCCCGACGCGACGCCTTTTCATGCAGCGTTGGCTGGGGCATATGCATATTCTCTCACTCACGACTTGGGGCACTCCTTCGCTCGCATTCCTGCTTCGCAGGAGATCGCTTGCCACTCTTCCTCGCTCCTGACCAGAAACAGGGCCAGACGTCACTGCCGAGGCACAGGTACTTACCTACCCACCTCACTTTGAAAAACCAAAAAACCGTTTGTTATATTTAGGATAGAGATAGGTACGTACCTATAATTTAAATAAAATGGAATGATTGTGTTCATTTGAATTTCTATTTACAGTATCCTAGTTTCCTAAAACTTTTGACGCACGCACCAATGTTTAAAAAAATACATAAAACATTTCGTCACCTACAAAAATGGTACATTGTTTATTTGAATAAAATTAGCGTCGAAATGCTTAATGTAGGCAGGTATTGTATTGGCAAGAAGAACACAATAATATGCTGTGCATCAATGATACTTTAATTATATCATAGAATATTATTGCTGTGCAAAGTAATGCAATAGCCAAGTAAAGAGCGAAACTTCAGAAACGTACCGTTCAATTTCTTCTAACAACTTTCTGCGCGCTCAAGACTGGCAGTCATAACTTTAATTTAGACAGAAAAATAAACAAATACAGTCCAATAACTGTAATACATTTAATTTTATTGATTTTTACACAAAAATAGAATAAAATTTTATTTATAAAGTTTGTTTAGAATTTCATAAAATGAAACGTGCGCGCGCTCCGCCCGCCCGATTTCGCGTCCTCGATCTGTCAAAAATGTTTCCATTCTTTCGATGGCTTGTGTTGTTTGGATAAATTCAAAACAATAATGTATCATACATCAGTTAATTCTTAAAGTATTTTAGTTTATAGTGTGAAGTTCATATCGTATTATTATTGTGTTTAGTTTGTGTGTTATTATCATGTAAAAGATCTTCGTATCCGTGGTACTGTGCTGTTGAGATTTCGTGGCGCGAGTAGATCGTACATCTTCCAGATGCTGCCTTCTATGCCCATCCTGTTCTCAAGAGAGAGTCAGGATGCTTTCGGAAACAAAATTGAACCAAGCACAAGCTTCTTCAATCCAAATTCTTTTCCAAAACCCGTTATTAAAGCAGAGGTGAGTATAAGAACGTAGATGATGATTTAATGTAATTCACGTCAGATAGAAGTTGTACATCAGAATTAATGTATTTTGAATAGTTTTTAGAAAGTCTGCATGAAATTCTTGTGATTGGTTAAGAAGATTATCATTATAATTATGTGTAACAACTGCACGAAAGGCTACATAAAAATGTGTCGCCATGTTTTTATGATGATCTATTTACATGACCTTATGATGGTGTTGTTTCAGCCGCCAGCACAGAAGGTTGCGCAGGAGGTTACGAAAGTAACACCGAAAGAAGCCAAGAGTAAACCAAGTGCTAAGAAAAAAGTTGATCCGCCTAAAATAGATGACAATGTTTTAGAGACAGGTAAACACTGCAGTGGGTGACAGCCCATTTAGCAGCATTTCCTCTTATGTAATCTAGAATATTTTTTGTGTTATTTTAGGACAGTAATTTAGGTCAAGACACTGGTTACAGATAAGTCCATTCAGTGTGTCATTAGAGAATTTTTTTCAAAAGATATCTTGACTAAATAATTAGTTTTAATCTGGACTCCATCTACTTTCATGTTATTATCAAGATCCATATTGGTTCCAACTCATCATAGTTATTTTGATCATTAATGACACATTCTTCTTATACAATATTAATATGAATTATTATCATTATGTACTTTAACCTTTCAATCGTGATAATGACAGACACAATTGAAAGACAATAGGTGCGCGAACGCCGGCGTTCGCTTGGGGTTTAATGAATTAATACCACTGATATGTGACATTTAAAAATGGTAGAAACCGCATTAATTTTCTTCCCAAGTTAATTCAAGGCTTTCTACAATATTAAATTGGTGACTCTTAACTTTTCCATATTATCATAAGTTGTGTGAATAAAAATAAATTGGCAAACTTAAGTGGCAGAGGGCGGGCACATTGCCCAATTGGCATTGCAATGTCAATTTTACCGGAAGACGCAGCACTGGAAAATTTACAAGGGAGACTGATGACTAGGTAAGGGTCACAGGCATACATTGGATGACACACAGGAACGGCTGTGGCAACACTTTTGGGAGGCCCATGCATAACTGTGAACATCTTTCGGTTGCTATAATAAGAATAATAATATTAATCTTTATTTGCGAGTAACAATGAGACTCATTTAGTGTTAGTAATAATAAAACAACCTTAAATGATGATGAGCATGTTGTTAAACATTAACCTTATATAAATTATTGTTCCTTTGCAGCTCTAGTTAGATCCTACTATACGAAAGTACAATCAAGATTTTCTTCCAACACATCGGTGCCTACCAACAAATTTGTTCAGTTCCAAAGTATTTTGAAATCCTTTGATCCAACAAAAGAAACTCCTGTTGATTTATATAAAAAGATAGAGAAAGTATTTGGCGAGGAACACAAGGATATTGTGGAAGAGTTCCTCTTGTTCTTGAAGCCAGGGCAAGCGGTACAGGTTGGACGATTCATGGATCATTTCATGTTAGTTCAAATGACTGGTTTCATAGAACTGTTGCAAGTAAGTAATGTAATATTATATGCTGTGCGAATAGTTTGTATGTTGTTTTCTGTTTAGTTATATGTGTAAGTATTGTGTTGAATTATTCTGTAGTTGTTTGGTTTCACTCAAATGTAGTCATGTGGTATTTTGTTTTCCCTGTCAGTTAAATTATTCATTTTACCTAAATACAGCTCTTAAGTATTTAAAATGAATGTTTGTCATTTATAAATAGCAGTAATTTACTCTATTGTGTAAAAAAAAAACTACCATTTAGTAGTATTTTATAATCCAATTTTTTATTTAGTAAATTGTCTATGATTGTATAAAGTGGTCATAGACAATAGTAAGCATCATTAGCCCAGTTTGGATGAGAGCCAAATAACTTAAACCTATTAGCAACATTCGCTTTCATTAAGGATTCAAAATTAAGAATGATTACTATTATTTATTTATTATTACTTTGCTTGCGGAAAATACGCATTCCAAATGAGAGTAGGACCGATTCCTACGTTTTGACGTCTCGTCGAACAGTCAAATCGAAGAATTTTTGGCAAAATTGAAGAACTTGGAGATGAGTAAAATTGAAGAACTGAATTCTGATTAAACTTTTTTCCTTCACAGTTCGTAAATAAATTAAATTTTTCGTGAATTCATTAATGTTTAAAAATTTCTTTCCTCGATTTGACAGTAAATCGTGACGTCATAATATGGCGGGCGATCCTATTCTCATTTGGAACGCATTGTAGACGGGCAGAAATCCTGACCACAGTCACAACACACACAATCACACGATGCCACATTTGACATCGAATCGCGGCACGTTACGATGTCGCCGGCGCGGCGTGCCGTCTTAGCTAAAACTGACTGAAGGGCCTATTACACTGCGCTGAATATCGCGTGCGATATTCCGACTCGGTACTATTTTTCATTCATAGAAAGATAGTCTAACCCCTATTACACTACGCGAGATACGTCGAACCATAGACTAGATCTATCATCAACAAAACGAGTCTGAAAAACGCGTACTGTAATAGGCCCTTTTTAACTTTTCATGACACGATATTGCACCGCGTCATTTTGTGTGTACACTTCCTTTCAAAAGTTGGATGCAGACAAGTAAAATTAATAAAAACAAAACCGTTTTTTTTTTCTATAGATTTATTGTAAATTTGGGTCTAATTTTAAGATATAACTGTAAAAATACCTACTACTCCCAAATAAACTACTGCTCCCACTCTGAGTACAGCGAAAGGGCGTGTCAGACTTTTACTGCCTTTCAATCGTGTCAATTAGAGGCACAATAGAAAGACAATGGGTGCGCGAACGCCGGCGTTCGCTTGGGGTTTAATGAATTAAACCCTCTGTTTCTTCAGTTCGCTTTTGCGTTTTAGGACAACAGAAACTTTTCGAACAATTCCGCAGCCCTAGCAGGCAGTGGCCTTACTGGGTCCCTTCAGTTTTATTAACATATCTTTAAGGCGCGCGTGGAACACAATGCGCCATCGACTCAGGCTTGATCCTTACCGGACGGTTGGACGGCGAGCTACCCATTGGTTGTCGTCCGCAAACCCACTCCTACGGTGGCCGGAAATCGTCCTGCGACTCGCGTTGGGTCGTAAAGATTGTTGTTCCTTCGCGGTTTTGCCACAACCTTCGCTCGCATTATTGCTTCACAGAAGGAGGTAACGGATTAACATTCTCTCTCGTTTCGAACGATGACCTAAACCAGGGCAGGACGCGAGAGATTGCCACCACCGGCTCCACGAGGACACGACGGTGTTCCGCTAAGTGAGACAGACTTGTACCTTTGCTCCGCCGTGTCTTCCGGGTGATCCGTACAGTGATGACACCCGGGCGTTTCTTTCCGACAAATCCGAAAAGGTATCTCACGAAATACCATGAAAGTGAAGACGCTATGTCGCCCTTTTAGCCACTAAAAGAGGGAACTTATCACCATGATTGTGGCGTGCCAATATTCAAGTGCGAGTAAATAGGATCCAAAAACAATTAAAACCACCAGAAATTGTCAAGAAAAGCACCCATTTCGGATGGTTAATTGGTTCGGTGTTCTACCCCTTACTTGCATTTCAGTGAAGTTTGATATTTAGTACAAAATAATCCCATTTTGTTCCCAGAACACGCTATCCCGTAAGCCAACAGTTCTACGCAAGGTGTTGCGCGCGATCACTAACGGAATTAACAGTGGTAGCAGCGCGGAAATGCGGACGCGCGTCTTGCCGCATCTGCGCTCCCATCCGCGTCTGGCCACCATGTTCAAGTCGCTGTTCCCTGATGAAAGGCCTCCTGACAGGTTTGTAATTCTTGGTTTTTTTGCAAGGAAATCTTAAATTAGTGTGGAAGCAAATTTAGGCGTACGTTTCGTTCATACGTGGTATGGCAACATTGCAGCGGCGTTTTTTCTTCTGTTTGGTTGCGGAAAATTTCAGCTAGCTACGAATTACGCGATGACCTACGTGGGCTGTTTAATGCGGAAGCGATCCGATGCGGCGTTGTTGTACGTGCGTGTGAAGTCACTGCTTCAGAAGCACTTAATTTAAAACAAGCTATCGGACCGCAAAGCTTCGGGAAGCTGCGCGGTGTCTTCTCATCCAATATACCACAGTGTCTCAAGACGAAAGTCTATGACCAGTGCGTGTTGCCAGTGATGACTTATGGCTCCGAAACGTGGTCACTTACAATGGGCCTCATAAGAAGACTCAAAGTCACCCAAAGGGCGATGGAAAGGGCTATGCTTGGAGTTTCCTTGCGTGATCACATCAGAAATGAAGATATCCGCAGGAGAACCAAGGTAACCGACGTAGCTCGAAGAATCGCCAAACTTAAGTGGCAATGGGCAGGACACATAGTACGCAGAACGGATGGTCGATGGGGACGAAAGCTTCTGGAGTCCACGAGGCCACGTACCGGAAGACGCAGCGTTGGACGGCCTCCTACAAGGTGGACCGATGACCTGGTCAGGGTCGCGGGAACCCGATGGATGCGTGACGCACAGGACCGGTCGTTGTGGCGACGCTTGGGGGAGGCCTATGTCCAACAGTGGACGTCTTTCGGCTGATATGATGATGATCGGACCGCAAGGGTTTGCGTGAAATCATCAAGCCAACTGTTCTTCGCTTCTCTCGTCGCCTCACTGCACTCACATGCAGTAGGTCACGTAGGCCACTGCCTATTGCGGGGGCCTCAAAGACACTTCCGCCTGACCATCGCTAAGTTCAGTTTTGCTTGAACTCGAAACGAAAATTTTAAAGGGTTTTTAAGGGGGTTGTTATTTATCATGGTGTACAATAAAAAGGGTTTGGTTTTGCGCCGCGCCGCAGGATTCAAACGATTTTTTTTTTGAAGTGATCAGGCAGAAATGACGGCGATGGTTCCTATCTCTTCTCTCGTGTTGATTCGCCTACGTAGCATAAAAATCGCTCAGATTTGTTTGTAGGTTTATTAATTGTTTATCACTCCAATAAGTTAAATACCGAGAGAGCGAATTATATCTAAACTGGATACAGTAACACACCCTGAATATCTAGAATCGCGCCTAGCAACGCGCGCATGCTGAAAAATGCATTAACTTCTAAGGCCTTAGTACGAGTTGTTTTTACGTTAACGTGATCAAAACGTTTTCTGCGTTTAGCTCTGTGATTGGTTAAGAGCTGGAAGCGGGCCAGTAGAAGCCACGGACGTCATAAAAGTGTCGATTGCGTTAAAGTAAAGCTAGAATTACATTAGACCGACGCACACATGTATTGTATAGTCTGTCTAATAAGTCAACCGACTTGGGAATTTTGTATAATATTTAATCATTTAAAAAATTCTTATTTTCGATACCTTTTGTAAGGTTCTTCTGTTAGTAAACAATGATCTCTATCTCTTAATCAACCTTGATTATTGAACCCGTGCTGACTACATCAGATTTCATTAAATCCTAATAATTACCCAAGTCTTTTAACTTATTAGACAGCCTCTACGTCGAACGAAGTCGCGTGGCGTCGTTCAAGTGTAGCCCTACGAGTAGATTCCATATAAAATGTATGGAGACCGACACGTCCAGCAGGTTTATTCTCCAAATTAATTTCAATTTCAATCTAAAGTCAATCCGATTGCAATGTAAATTTTGACGTTACGTGATTTGGTACTCTTGAAAACAATATTGTCAACATATACGATTTTACTTAGTTCTCAAAATGGTCACGCAATTTTGAACCAATTTGGCGCTAACATTTAACTCTTTGAACGCCGTAATTAAAGACACAATAGAAAGACAATTGCTTATGTCGAACTGTGTAACATAAGACATTCAAAAGGTTAATTCAAGGGTACGAAACGTCACAATCTCAAATTCTCAATGTTGACCGATCGGAATTGAACTCAAGAGTAAGCCTGCAGATCGGCGTGTGGAACACGTGTGCGCAATGTAGTTCTATCTTAAAACAAACTCGGCACTCACGTCACTCTTCGACGCGCGTATACTTGCTTTCGCATTAGCATTCGCGTACATTTGGCCATTCTGAAAAGTAAGTGCCGGGTTAGGCAGTCGCTTCATGAAGACTGACGATTCTAATGCCTTGATCACACGTACCGAGTAAACGGGCGAGACAATGCTCTCGGCTGAGTACTCGGTACGTGTAAACACACGCTTATCTCTACAACTCGCTTACATCACTGTCTCGGCCGAGTAATATTTTACTGTCTCGCCCTTTTACTCGGTACGTGTGATCAAGGCTTAAGTGTCGTTTAACTTTGCAGTGTATACGAGACGGGCACTGACATCATAGACGAGAGCTTCCTAACCAGCGACAAAGGGTTCGACGTGTGGGAGTTCGAGGAGGAGAGCGATAACAAGAGGAAGCTTGAAGCCAAGGAGAGTCTAGACACAGTGGTGAGTTCTTCACTTAATTATAGATCTCCTCATTTGAAATCAAACTAACACGACGACGATGCAGTTCGGCACTTATATATTTTTAAAAGAATTCTAAATCTGTCCATCCACAGCAACTTTAAGCAGCAATTCAGTACTGCCGCAGGTCTTATTCTTTCGCCTACGTAACCCATCACTGCCATTGCCACGCTGCATCGAAACAGTTTTGCGCTCCAGTACCTACCTGTGAACGCCTAACGCCAATACGACAACTGGCGTGTTCACGGAAACTACTACTGAGTCGGTACAAAAAGTAGTTGGGCTCAAATGGAATTAAAATTAATTTTATTCCGACAACATTAATCCATATTAAAGAAGTATGACCTAAGTTTAGTTTTTAAGAGGTATACTCGACCTGCCTTTGTCCAATGATACTCATCTATTCCTTCCCTGTAAGCAAGTTTTGATGTATACAACTAATACAAAAGTATATCTATATCTAATGAAAATAGAAGAAACATTTTAAAAGCTATAGAAGTCAGAGCTAAACGAACGTTTCGAGTAACACTGCGTTCCTTCCGCAGTACCTACACGGGCGCGTGTTCGTCCAGCACGGGCGGCTGCTGCGCGGGGCCAGCGTCACCTACCCCTACAGCAAGGAGCCGTACCGGTCGCACGCGCGCCGCCTCGCGCCCGCCCACACGCTCCTCTCCCCACCTGACTCCGAGGACGAACGAGCCTCACCCAAACGAAACGCAAAGAACAACCCTAAAATAGGAGGCAAAAAGGCAAAAAAACAACTCAAATCGCCCACGAAAACAGTCAAAGATGTCAATGATAACACAAAACACAAAGACTCGGTTAACCTCATGAGCCCTAAAGCAACAAAAAAATCGCAAACTAACAATAAAAGTAAGACTTGCAAAAAAGAGCCGGAGAACAAAGCGGACACCTTGCAGAAAAGGGAGAGGAAAGACAGTAAAAGTCACACGCTACAGAAAAAAGATGAGGCTTCGAAAGCGAAGCAGCCGAAGATTGAGACGGTTGTAAGTGTGACTATGGCGCCGAAAAAAGTGGAGAAGAAAGAGAGGAGTGGTAGTTGGACGAGAGAAGAAGACAAGACCATGTTACAAGTTCTGAAGGGTGAGCCAGGCTCGGAGCAGGTGTTCTGCCGCATCCGGGAGCTGCTGCCGCACCGGTCTGCCTCGGAGATCAGAGAGCGGTTCTGCCACGTCATGACGTTGCTACAACAGATGGCTGTTGGAGAAGTTACTTAGTTGTAAGAAGAACTGAATTTAATAATTAAGCGAAATAAAGTATTTATAATTTGTATAGATAAAAGCATATTTTTGATTCGTATTTCTTTGTTTTATTGCTGTGGCAGAACATCCTTAGGCATAAAGATTCGATTTTCCCTTACCTTGTGTAGGGGTCGCAGGAGATTTATTCCGTCTTACTCGTACCCACTTTTTTCGCGTACTAACTGTGCTCCATGTATCTGCAACTACCTATAGAGACGGTACGTGCATCTCCAAAAAATACATATGCTACCTAGTTCACCGAACACGTGCGCACTAAACGTGGCAATTTGCTTGCGTCCACGAACAGACAGATACTGTTTTGTTCGCATAAAAACCGCTACCGATTGGAGCGTTGAGCTCGGAGCGTGCACCGTGTTGCGCTCCAGGAGTGCGAACGTATGCACTATATGGAGTAAGAGGTGTCACTTGACATGGTAAATTCACAGCACCTGATTAAGTAATTAGGTAACGCCCGGGTGTCACCATTGTGAGGACCGCCCATATGTATACTCGTATATATATAATTTAATACATAGTTTACACTTAGACATTTCACCAGATATACCGCCGGAACTCTGTCCGCCATTCCGAGACTTATCGCGGCATCGAGTTTCGCCCAGGCGTTGCATCTTCATGCGCAAATCGTGCATGTGTGCAAAGACTGTTGCCTTAAGATCCCATGGTGGCGGGCCAGCAAGGAGGCTCGGTGCTTCGCGGGAAACCGTGCGGAATCCCCGCATCATTCGGATGTCCATGACCCTCTGGCACGCGTTCAGCTTGGCCACTGATCGTTCGTTGTTTGATCTGAGCGACGGCACCCACACTGACGGCGTTCCGTACAGGGCAGGAGCTGCTTGAGGGTGGCTCCAGTCCGTTCCAGTTTGGGAGCCAGACATCAGAAGTGCTCCTTGAAATTCCGGCGGCGGTCGAGAATGAGTCCCAGGTACTTCATCATCGACCCGACGCCGATGTGACCCTTCTACAGTTATTTGGAAACCTGGGGGAGGCGCGTTCTGAGGGCTATGAAAATACACTGCAAATATTAAATCGTGATTCAAGATATTAAAACTTTTCTCCATGGCATAATTAACTATCTAATGAGGTTCTTACTTCAGGATGAAAAAAATATTCTATTTTCATTGATGACATGATGGACATATTTCAGTCACATAATGTTTCAAGTAGTGTTTTTTTGCATTATTATTCTAAGGTTTTTTGATGCGTTTAACTGGATTAAGTAAACGGTGAAAAACATTAAATATAGCCAAAATGTTCAATTTAAGCGACAATTACCATTTAAGAAAATGCTTCTTACAACGGGAACAGGTACCAACTCAAAGCATGATTCGAGAAAAAATGTCGCCTGCTCTTGCTGCCGTCTACTTCAATTCGATGACTCCCAAACTTAAAGTAATTGCGGGTCTAGAGCCTAGGCTTAAAGGTGGAGGAAACAGTTGGTACGTACCGCCAGAAGACGTCCTTAACGGCCACGCGGTATTGAAACCTGTCAAAAAAAAGATACTTTCTAAAATGACCAGTGTTGGTATCGAAACCATTGGGATAGCCATATTTGAGAGGCGTCGCAAAGCAATGGATCAAGCGTTAGAGCAAGGGCTTTTAGATTCTGATAACAACTGGAAAAAACATATAATTTCCAGAACAAGTCACCTATGGGATGATCTCGTCGCAGTAGCGACCAGAAAAAATACGGAACAGATACAGAAATTTTTTAATAAATTCACCTATTTATATAGGCAGTCTATTGGTAAAATTGAAATTTTATTCCATGAATCTACCGTCACCGAAATAAAAAATACAAGAGAAAATGCAATAAATGAAATGAAAAATAAATACACAACCCTTTTAAAACACCAAGCGACTTTGCTCTATGACGAATACGATAAAAAGCTTCAGGAGGAGAAACTTAGACTTAAAATAGTCTTCATGCAGGATCTGGAAGTTCATCGCACAGACATGGCCGACAAAATTCATGATCTAAACGTTGATAAACATAGGGCTATAGAAACTTTAAGACATTGCCTCCAATGTCAAAATCTAGCTTGTGGAGTTTATATTGCTCTTAAAGAGCGAGAAGAGTGCTCAAAAGAAATAAAAATATTACAACAAAAGCAAAAGAAAAAAGTTGACATTATGACGGAAACGATATATATGAAAGACTTTGAAATCTCTTTAGAGCAAGAAAAAGAAAAAAAGCGAGAAGAATTCCGCAATATTTGGCGAAAGAAAGTCTGTCATGTTGTGAAATCGTTTCAAATATTTGTGTCGTATTGTTTAAATAAGCTTCCGGAACATGCAGAGTTCTTTATAAACATGGAAAAATTAATGCTTTTACAATTGAACGAAACTCTTGAAGATCCGGATGCAGCCAGTATCATTGAAGAAGAAGGGGATGTTTTCCATACGCCAGTTCCACAACCTAAGACTTTTTATCTGTTTTGTGACCAAGGTTACAAAGCCCAAGTGGAACAAGATCTTTGTCCAAAACATAGTGGTACTTCGACTCCTTCGGGGTTACCAGTAGTTATAGTTAACAAACGATGCCTTTATGCCGCCTGCGATAATTTCGAAAAGTTCAGTAACAAGATTAAAGAATTCATCCACGGTAATCGAGGAGACGACGCTGATTTCAAAGATGACAATATATATGAGCATTTTTTTCCAGTAAAGTATGGAGCGTCTCAACAACTGTTAGAATTAAAGTTAGAAAGCTCTTTACTACAAGTATTGCAACAAGAAATGACAAACATGGAAATGGACGAGGATAGAGCTCCTATTAAGTGTGACTCGTGCGGGTTGCCTTGGTGTGTTCCGTGTCCAGTTCCGTGCCCGCCCGCTGTAGCGGTAGATGACGTTAAGAAAATCAAACCGGGATCCTCGTCAATAACATCTTCCAAGTTATCACGCGATAAATTACATTTGGTTGGTAGAAGTGTAAAATTGGATCACGAAAGAGAACCTAAATGGAATAGTTTCTGTAAGTATGTCGAACCTAAAATGTGTAGTTGTGGTAAAACGTCCAAGAAGCATTTAACTGAAAAACTACCTGCATATATGAGACATATGAGATATGGAACACCTGAGATGCCAGGCTATGAGATGTGTTCTATCGAGGAGCTAAAGATTTTGGTACAAAAGACAAGGAAAGACACCCATCCTCAAGTACCTGTACCAGTGCCCTCGAGGACCAAAGACGTGAGTGTTCAATATAACGACCCATTAGTTGAAGAGATGTGCACGTGTTACTCTGACGATGAATTAACAAAATTTATGAAGAATTTACAATTCATTGTTAGTCCAAAATTAAATTTTGGTGTAATGTCGCCATCATTTATGTCAAGACGAGTAAGTTCGTTCGCTATTTCCCGAGCACAGTCATTGAAAAATCTTGTCAAAGATGAATCCGAACTAAATTTTATATTTAAGAAGGATGGTTGTGATTTTTAACGAGTGTCTACGTACATTTTTTATAAGTTTACATAGGGTTAGAGCTCATGCACACGAGAGGCATGTTGTCAAACGGCAGAGGTAACTGTAGCCGACGGCGGCAGCTATGGACGGCTCCCGTGGACATTCCAACTTTGAAGATCAGCGGCAGCCGTCGTGTGTGTCAAGTGTCACTATGAGCCCCCGCACATTATGGTCACCAGTCGTCGCTACTAAACGCGACCACCAGTGGTTGTGTCAATTCATCATGACAAAACGCGGCCACAACTCCACAAGTAGCGAGAGCGGTCGACGCCCGCAGCTTGTGACTTCTTGGAAGCGGCGATTCAAACGCTCGGTGTGCGCCGATGCTATACAAAATGTATGGAGAAACGCGTCGGGGACTTGCGGCGGCCACAAGTCATTCTAATGTGGTTGCCACTAGTGGCTCAAAGTGCGTGGGCTCTTTAGGTCGACGGCTGGCTGCAGTTACCTCTGCCGTTGTCGACATGCCACTCGTATGTATGAGCTCTAAGTTCTAGATTAATGAAACTTGTAATAGAAAACTATTTTTTTTAATAAGTTTAGGGAGGGTAAGTTTTTAACCAGGTACATACTTACTAAGGTTTTCTTGTTATTTTATTTTAATTATAATAAAAATTTAATATAAACTAAAGTTTACTCATTATGTCATTATCATCGGTTGGCAAGTAAACTCGTCATCAAAAGAGGATGTAAGTTGAGTTTGGTCACTCACTTGAAAAAAAATACCGGTAATTTGGCCAAAATCACATTACACCTAAACCACGCCACGAGCTAGTTAGCTTGTGTTTGTGCATTTGCTAGGCCGCAAATTCTGATTATTCGACGGTCCAAATATTTATTAAAAAAAATCCGGCCAAGAGCGTGTCGGGCCACGCTCAGTGTAGGGTTCCGTAGTTTTCCATCCGTCACAATAAGTGTACCCACTTATGAGTTTAAAAAAATGCTTGCCTATACGACTATACAACAAACTTAGTCCAGAAATTATTTTGTAGAACCTTTTTGTCTTTTTGTACAAAAACTGTTCTTTCCATCAAGTTCAAAATAATTTTCCTAGAAAGTCCTTATAAAGTTCTACTTTTCAGATTTTTTTCATATTTTCTAAACTTATGGTTCAAAAGTTAGAGGGAGAGACGCATTGTTTTTTACTTTTGGAGCGATTATTTCCGAAATTATTGACGTTATCAAAAAATGATTTTAATTAACCCCTATTCATTTTTAAATACCTATCCAACGATATATCACACGTTAGGGTTGAAATTAAAAAAAAAAAACACTTCCCACTTTACATATACCCTAATAAAACATTTTTTTTTCCAATTTTTATTTTACCACTTTGTCGGCGTGATTGATATACATATTGGTACCAAATTTCAGCTTTCTAGTGCTAACGGTCACAGAGATTAAGCGAGGACGGACAGACAGACAGACGGACAGACAGACATGGCGAAACTATAAGGGTTCCTAGTTGACTACGGAACCCTAAAAAGATGAAGAATTTCTGAATAGACAGTCATCAAGAGCCTTATTTAAACTAAAATCCACTCGTGTTCCTTCAATTACCCTGTCCAGAGTCTCGGTCACAGCCCAAGTCTTCCGGCCTGGGGTGAACGAAGGGGTCTTCAACTCTTTCTACTGACTAAAATCACTTCGGTAGTTTCATGCAGATGTGTTGATACTGTGATGACAAAACTGGCATCTGCTTCCCTCAATTAGGTACCTGTTATCCACGGGCCAACGCTACAGTGTCGACGAGGTATTGATTCTAAAAGGCCTTAAGGGCTTCTTCACACGTACCACAACCTCACCTCAACCACACCACATGGCCTGGCGTATATTTCGTATTGAAAATGAATAGGACTATTCACACGTATAGTCTGTCTGTAAAGTCAAATGACTTGAGTAATTATTAGGGTAAAATGAAATCTGATGTAGTCAATACTGGTTCAATAATCAAAGGTTGCTTAAGAGATCTTGATAATTGTTTACTAATAGAAAAATCTTATGAAAAGTATCAAATTTAAAAGTACTATGTTTTAAGGAACTTTTTAACAATAAAAAATACAAAAGATTTTCTTTTAGAATACCTACACCTATTTCAGTCTCTATAATGATATTCTTATTACATTTGCAAAAGATATAATAGTGTCATAAGTAAGTATGAAGTACATAGTTACATAAATCTGTAATCGCATGAGTTATCTGATTTTAAATGATTAATCTCTAAATGAATACTCCGCTAATTGATTCATCATCACTAGCTATATTACGATCAACTTCTGTTGTAGAACTATCATCATGGCAAAAAACAAGTGAATGACAACTAAAATTCGCGTTACCAACAGCTCATTTTTGATTTCCTTCAATACTTCCCAAGGCGTTTGACTTTTTAGACAGACTATACCACATTTTGCAGTCGTTATCGACCATGTATGTGATACCGACCACATCGCAACCACCAGCGACACTGCGAACTAGTGGACGCAACGACATTGACATTTTGTCGGGACCACAACGCAACTACAAAAAGCTGCAGCGACACTATTCAGGCAACAGTGGCAATATTGCCAATGTTGCTGGCAATTTTGGGAATTTACCGGCAGTGGGATCATTGGGAATATTGCCGGCAGTGGGAATATTGCTGCCAGGCACATCACTACCCCCAGCTACGCGCCAAGCATCGCCAAGTTAATCATCCCTCATCGTCGTATTATTTATTGTTTACCGCATTATTATAACAAAATAAATGAAAATAAGATACACGTAAACACAAGACGAGTGAAGTTTGAAACGTTAACGACACATTTTTGCCAGCGCTTAATTTTTTTTTAATATGCCTTATATGGACTTTAATAAATAATTCACTGCCATCTTTCGTTGGCCAGAGTCTATTTTGATTGACAAAATTCCCAAGTCGGTGGACTTATTACTGGGCTTGACTTGGGAATTTTGTATAATATTTAATCATTTAAAAAATACAAATATTCGGTATTTTTTATAAGGTTCTTCTGTTAGTAAACAATGATCTCTATCTCTTAATCAACCTTGATTATTGAACCCGTGTTGAATACATCAGATTTCATTATAACCTAATAATTACCCAAGTTGTTTAACTTATTAGACAGACTCTAGATTTGGTACTTTTTTTAACCGACTTCGAAAAGGAGGAGGTTCTATGTTCGGCTGAATGTGTTTTTTTTTTATGTACCTATGTTCACCGATTCAATAGTGGACCGATTTAAAAAAAAAAATTTTCTTTGGAATGTTATGCTTCCAGTGTCCCATTGAAATATTAGTATTATCTGATCATGAACTTCGAAGATATGGCACAGAACTCTTCATAGGATCACAGCAGAACTGTCGGACATCAGTCCGACTCCGATCATCAGATCGGACTGATCTGATGATGAAGCCAAAAGGTAAATTAATGTAATCTAACCGTATTTGGGATTATTAGAATCGTTATGAGATGCTCTCTGGCTATAAGGTATTTAAGTTTGGCTGAGAGGTACTTTTTAGTAGTGGTACCATAACTAAAAAGTGTAAAATAAAAAAAACCGGCCAAGTGCGAGTCGGACTCGCCCATGAAGGGTTCCGTAGCAGCAAGTAACATAATATAAAAGTTCTTGTAATGTGTTGTAACTTTGATCGATGTTTTAATAATAGTGTATTTTTTTCGGTTTATGACGCATTAAAAAAAAAACTACTTACTGGATTTCGTTCAAACCAATTTTCGTTGGTAGTTTTTATAGTAATGTACATCATATATTTTTTTTAGTTTTATCATTCTCTTATCTTGGAAGTTAGAGGGGGGGGGACACACATTTTACCACTTTGGAAGTGTCTCTCGCGCAAACTATTCAGTTTAGAAAAAAATGATATTAGAAACCTCAGTATCATTTTTGAAGACCTATCCATAGATACCCACACGCATGGGTTTGATGAAAAAAAATTTTTTGAGTTTCAGTTCTATGTATGGGGACCCCCAAAATTTATTGCTTTTTTTCTATTTTTGTGTGAAAATCTTAATGCGGTTCACAGAATACATCTACTTACAAAGTTTCAACAGTATAGCTCTTATAGTTTCGGAAAAAAGTGGCTGTGACATACGGACGGACGGACAGACAGACAGACAGACAGACAGACAGACAGACATGACGAATCTATAAGGGTTCCGTTTTTTGCCATTTGGCTACGGAACCCTAAAAAACGTTTAAAAAAAAACATTATTTTTCTTCCATCCGTCGCATGAAGTTAGCAGAATTTATATCGTCATGATAGGTAGTCAATTAAGATTTATAGACACATAGTAGCAGTCCATTTTCAACAAACTCTGTTTTCCTGCCAGACACTGCTCGGGTACCAATATGTAGGGGAATTTTATTGTTATGGTCACCCGAAAAAATATTTGACAAATGATTCTAACTTGGAAAATGGTACCATAGGCACGATATTTTCTCATTCCTCAAATCACGTTTGATTTCCAAGATAATATCACAGCCAACACTTTTAACTCTTTGAATGTCGTAATTAGAAACACAATAGAAAGACAATTACCTTATGTCGGACAGTGTAACTTTTTTTTTTTTTTTTTTATCTGTTATAAACTAGTACTTGACTGCGATCCCGCCTGATGGTAAGCAGTGATGCAATCGTTGATGGTGAGGCGCACTAGACATTCTTAACTTAACTTAAGACATTCGAAAGGTTAATCACTTTCGGTATAATGACGACGATTATTTATTTTGAAAACTATTAAAAACACAGAACACAACACATTCTCCACATGACATAAACGTCAAGATGGCGGCGAACGATTAGTTTGGATTAGTTTTCGATTTCTGCCACGCGCCAACTTAACTTGCGCGCTCTCTAGAGGTCAGTGCTTCATATTGTTTTCAGAGTTAAGTCCAGTTAACTTTTTCAAGGAATGTCATCGAGTTGCTAAGCAACTTCATAGATACAATTTAAATAATCTAGACACTTTCGTATGGTTTTAGTTTCGATAATTTTGTATTGTTATTACTTGGTTTTCAGAACATATTTATAATAATATATTAAAAAAATATTCGCAATGGATAGATATAGTGATAACTACTATTTAAGAGAATTCTACTTATGCCAAGAACAAGTACCGACGCTAAGTGTGATCAAGAAGGCAATGACTCCTCCTCTTGCTGATGTATACTTCAAGTCTATGAAACCGACAATCAAAGTACTTGCGGGCCTAGAACCTCTGCTGAAAGGTGGGGGTGGTGATTGGTATCAATCGCCAGAGGAGCTACTGAACAGCCGAGCAGTATTGAAACCAGTCAAGAAGAAGGTACTGTCCAAATTAAACCATCAAGGTGTCATAGACGTTGGAACAACATTGTTCTCGAGTCATCGCAAAGCGATGGATTCAGAAATAGAGCAAGCACTTCAAAATTCTGATAACAATTGGAAACAGGATATCACTACAACGACTCGTCAGCTCTGGGACGACCTTGCCGCAGCAGCGAGAAAAGCGAATACGAAACATATAATCGAAGGTTTTAATCGTTTCTCTGAACTATACCACCAGTCCATGGCTAAAATTGAAATTTTATTTCATGAATCAGCTATCACCGAAATAAAAAATACTAGAGAAAATGCAATACTTGAAATGAAAAATAAGTACACAACCATTTTGAAACATCAAGCGACTTTACTGTACGACGAATACGAGAAGAAGCTTAAGGAGAAAAAAAATCAATTAAAAGCCGAATTCATGCAAAATGTGGAAGTTGTTAACACAGCCATTGCCGACAAAATTCATGATCTAAACGTTGATAAATATAAGGCTATAGAATGTTTAAGACAGTGTCTCCAATGTCAAAATCTAGCTTGTGGCGTTTACGTTGCTCTAAAAGAGCGAGAAGAGTGCTCGAAAGAAATAGAAAAATCAAAACGAGAGCAAAAGAAAAAAGTTGGTATTCTAAAGGACACAATACAAATGAAAGACTACGAAATCCATCTTGCCGAAAATAAAGAAAAACGGCGACTACAATTTTGCGAAACTTGGCGAAAGACAGTCTGTCATGTTGTGAAATCGTTTCGAAGGTTTGTGTCATATTGTTTAAATATGATACCGGAATATGCAGAGTTTTTTATGAACATGGAAACATTGATGCTTTTACAATTGAACGAAACTCTTGAAGATCCGGATGCAGCCAGTATCATTGAAGAAGAAGGGGATGTTTTCCATACGCCAGTTCCACAACCTAAGACTTTTTATCTGTTTTGTGACCAAGGTTACAAAGCCCAAGTGGAACAAGATCTTTGTCCAAAACATAGTGGTACTTCGACTCCTTCGGGGTTACCAGTGGTTATTGTTAACAAACGCTACCTGTACGCCGCCTGCGACAATTTCGAAAAGTTTGGTAACAAGATCAGAGAGTTCATTCACGGTAATCGTGGAGATGACGCTGATTTCAAAGATGACAATATCTATGAGCATTTTGTTCCAGTAAAGTATGGATCGTCCGAAAAACTATTAGAATTAAAGTTAGAAAGTTCTTTAATACAAGTACTGCAACAAGAATTGGCAACCATGCAAATAGACGAGGATAGAGCTCCTATTAAGTGTGACTCCTGTGGGTTGCCTTGGTGTGTTCCGTGTCCAGTTCCGTGCCCGCCCGCTGCAGTTGCAGTTGATGAAGTTCAGAAAATCAAACAGGTGTCCTCGTCAAAATTACATTTGGTTGGCAGAGGTGTAGAATTGGATCACAAGAGAGAACCGAAATGGAAGAGTTTCTGTAGATACGTCGAACCCAAAATGTGTAGTTGTGTTAAAACGCTCAAGAAGCATTTAGCTGAAAATTTCCCTGTTTATATGAGACATATGAGATATGGGTCACCTGAAATACCAGCCTATGAGATGTGTTCTATCGAGGAGCTAAAGACATTGGTTAAAGGAACCAGAAGACCTGTGAGTTCGCCAGTAGAACTCCCAGCTAAGACTAGAGACATTGGTACTCAGTATATTGATGAGGAATTTGAGACGTTGTGTACTTGTTTTGCTGATACAGATTTAAGTCGTTTCTCTATCGATTTAAAAACGCTGACCTTAACGCACACGGATATATATAAAGATAGCGTGTCCTCCTCGTACCTGGGAAAACAAACGACTTCATTTGCAATGTCCAGAGCACAGTCCTTGAGGAATCTTATTGAATTATCTGAAATGAAGGATATATTTTCTAGAAAAGATTGTGCATTCAAATAGTTTGATAATATATTTTTTTTAGTATTTTTAAATAGGTTTAGAAATGTTTTAAAGTTTGTAGTAAATATGTTAATGTTTCTTTAGTTAATAACGATTTAAATATACATGGAGTAAAATATTTTATTTGTAAATTAATGGTAATATTTACCACAAGTGGCCTCTTTCCAGGCAAGTCAAGACAAAGAAATAACACGGCGAACAGAGAATGCCTGAAAGAGCTTACTGGTCACTGAACGTAAGCTGATGGACATGTGTATTCTCCCCATTCTGACCTATGGTGCACAGACTTGGTCTTTGACTAACATCCAAAAGTCCAAACTCAAGGTTTGCCAGCGTGCAATGGAGCCTGGCATACTAGGTGTTAAACTAACAGATCATGTTCGAAACACAACACTGCGCTCCAAAACGCAAATCGTTGATGTGGCTCAAAAGGCTGCCCAACTTAAATGGGACTGGGCAGGACATGTCTGTCGCATGTCTAACGAGCTGTGGGCGCGTAAAACGCTGGATTGGTGCCCGGACACAGCTACGCGGAGCCGAGGCAGACTACGAAGGAGATGGCGGGATGACCTGGATGGCTTCCTTAAGAACTGGAATGAGAAAGCGAGGAACCGTGATCGTTGGAAGGAGTGGAGGGAGGCCTTTGCCCAGCAGTGGGATAGTGTGGGCTAAGTAGTAAGTATAATAATAATTTACCACAGCACCATCTATACGATCCTGATTACATCTGAAAAGTTCGTAGATAAACTTTTTTTTTTTCTTTTCTGTCCTTGTAGCCTTGTTCTATTTTATTTGGAGTTGGCGCAGAATGCCACCTTTACCCATACATATTCAATCGGATTCAAATTTATCGACTTTTGCAAAAAAGTCTTCATAATCAAAATATGAGAGAGAGCGAAAATTTTGTTAAATTCTTGCCTGTGGCTCGGGCAAATTCTGCCACTTGTATCAAAATGCAAAATTCCTACACATGTCTAATTGAAGCTGTTCATCATCATCATAATTAGTCTTTTTAATGTTCCACTACTGGGACTCAGGCCTCCTCTCTAGGAGGCTAGTGCTCCATCGTCGGCCACATCATCGCTTACCATCAGATGAGATTGTGGTGAAACGCGAGCCTATCCACTATAAAAAAAGAGGGAATGGGCCGTAATCCACCTCGCGAGCCTAGTGCGGTTTGGTGAATGTCACATGTCTTCGAATTTTTGGTTCTAGAACATGGTTTCCTTACGTTTTTTTCCTTCACCGTTTTAAGAGCTGTCGTAATGATATAAATTACACAAAGTAATGCACCTGGCAGGGTTTGAACCCGCGACCTACAACTCGTAGGCCGGAGCCATTACCACTCGGCCACCACTGCTCTCCTATAACATTACTAAGCTGTTACTATAAAATTTTCATAGGATAGGTATGTCTTTTATATGAAAAAAAAACATAAAAAAGCACATTCGACCTAGACCTGTGTCGACTTATGACGTACCTACGTACGCGTCACAAGTTAATACAGCCCCCTAGCCAAGTTACAACCATTTCGTTTGCGCCGAACGCTTCGAGTTGACTTTGCCGTCAATTCTTTTGTTCTGACCACGTGTCAGCGTTAAGCTGTTTTTACTGTTCCGTAGTTAAGATGACGTCATTCCCGTAGGTACATTTGAAGCTTTCTACAAGCGTTAACTATTGCAGATTATCAACTTGGCTACTGGTAAGTTCGTGAGGTTCCTGCGCCGGATTCGTGCGAAAGAAACACCCGAGTACCTACTCGAACTCATTGATTAGACTACCCGGAGGATATGATGGAACATACGCTGAAGGTGTGCTCTGCTTGGGCAGAGCACCGTTATGTCCTCGTGAGGTCGACCGCCGGCAACAACCTCTTGCGTCGGTCCCTGGTAAAGCCTATGTTCCGGAGCCAGGAGGAATGACAGGCGCTCGCCTCCTGCGAAGCAGTAATGCTAGGAAGCGGCCGCGGCTGTATGTACCTATGCGTGAGGTCCCTAACCGATAATTCGATGGCGTGAATATGCGATGCGTTGGCCGCTCAAATGCTCGATCAAATGCACATTCGATATTTTAAACACTCGAGTATTTAGACCAACGGCCGGCAGGTCCGTGTCCGGACTGCGGAAGGTCGGCCATGGGACCGCTTGGCGCCGGATATTTGTTAATAATATTGTCTAATAACTACTTAGTTATTCATAGTAATCATACATTTAAGAGCCAAAAAGTTAAGTTTAGAAGCCGTAAAATCAAACTAACGAAGTAATTACAAGTTAATAACGACATGCCATATACATACGTACAAAGTACCTACTGTAATTGAAATAAATATTGTAGCATTATGGTTTTTTTTTGGACCTTGATAAAAATGTTCAACGTCATACGGACCCCACTTAAAAGTACCTACTTGCCGACCCCTGATTTTGATGTTTCGATTATTTGGCATAATGGGCATAGTACACCCTTAAAAGAGGTATGCGGAACAAGGTCCTGCGATCTATCTTCCTTTAAAAACGAAGGATCCTCTAACCAGATGGGTGTTGCGTTTAGTCTGAGTAGTTACCCGATGTATGTATCTATGTTCAAATCATGCAGAAAATTGATCGCCCTATGCAGGATTTGTGTCTCTAGTTGATATGTGGCGGTATACATTTTTAGAATCTATATTCTTAGTGGACTGCAAAACCAGTTTATTGTTGATGGATGACCAAAAAGCACAGAATGAACCTTTTTGTGTCATGGTCGATTATAGAGTCCGTCTAATGAAAGCGTGACCTGAGAAAAGGAGGTTGCAACCAAAAATTTTGAATGTGGTATTATTGAAATAGTAGGAGAAAAAAGTTTTGATACTAGAGTATTTTTTGTATTTATGACAATTTTAGAATAGTTATACAAGAACTTAAATCCTAGTCAAAAACATGTGTGTAGACACTGTAGACTTAAATATTTGGTGGGTGTATGGTAAATGTCAATAACACACATAATGTTAGATAGTATTCCAAATTATTTTATTTTATCTGATCTCTATATTTAAATAATATTCTTTATTTCCATTTGGCGTTCGGGCAAGAATACCAAGTGCACAACACCGTGATAGTCAAATAAAATAGTAACATGATTTCAACTTCATCACGTCTCGCTAACACTATTAATGTGTTTCAAGATTGTTGGGTTGGAATCGATTCGTTTTAGCATATAGAATATTCAGATCTTTTGAGATTAGTCAAATGGGAACATGTTTTATACTCCAGTGATTGTTTCAAATGATACGGATCGACTCGTGAGACACAAAAAGTTCAGCAGCTGTTGCAGCAGCATCTCTCTCAAACTTGTACTAGGATTTTCGCGATTTTAACTTCAGTTGCAGACTTTCATGCACTACCAGACAGAGTGAGGCAAATCTTTCATTACATCTCAACTGCTTTTAAACGCATTCTACCACTCACTAGCATGTGTTTTTTGATTAAGTCGATTCACCAAAAGCCTTTTTTGTTCGATGTTTTTGTCCATTATGAAATTCGCAATATGTCAGATTATCTAAAAATATAAGAAAAAAAATTATCATTATATCCTTAACATAACTATCTAATAATATTAGTCGACAAGGATCAAGATTATAACGTCATACTAATTTAAAAATCAGAAATCGTATGTAAACAATGTTGGTTTTCATTGAAAACACCTTCTTTCTCTTCTTGTTTTTGTTTGAACTTATTAAACATAGTGTATAGCAGTTTTGGCACGTTACTGTTTATTGTTTTTCCCACAATTAAGCAATTAATCTTGAAAAATAAATATCAGTTTCCAAAAACTGACAATTGCAACCATAGACTTTGACGTGATTTTTTTCGGCAAAACAATGTTGCCAATTTAATTTAAAAAAAAAACTCCAGGTTACGCTTTCAGTAGACGCACTCTAGTTGGCTGCGAACTAGAACCTACTTCAATCAGGTAAAGACGAGCATTTTATTTAGTAGGTTGGTATAGTCTGTCAAAAAATAATTATATTAATTCAGTATTTTTTATAAGGTTCTCCTGTTAGTACAATGATCTCTATCGCTTAATCAACCTTGATTATTGAACCCGTGTTGACTAAATGAGATTTCATTAAATGCTAATAATTACCCAAGTCGTTTAACTTATTAGACAGACTCTAGATAGGTATACGCAAATACGTCACAAACTCTTTGATTCAGACAGTATATATAAAATCTTTGATTTGATGCTAGAAAAAAAAAAAACAAAAAAAAGTCATTTTCATCAAGTTTGAAGTCATTGTTGAAGATTATCAAAATCCCTAGCGATGTATAGTTTCAGTGAAAATTATCGGTTAAGACAATATTACTTACCAACGCAATGTGTGATAAAGCGAAAAATGACTTCGAATCTTGCAGCTGTTTTGTTCAATCCTAAGTTTAAAGTCCTAGTGGGTTTAGAACCCTCACTGAATGGAGGGGGAAGAGACTGGTACGTTTGCCCAAAAGAAATTCTGGCGGAAAATAGAGCGGTATTGAAACCGTTAGCCCATGAAATTTTGAATAAAATCAACCATTTCGGTATTGAACTCTTAGGATCACAAAACCGCATCGCCCATCACAAACATCTTCCGAAAGATATGCTGCAAGAATCTAATAATGTTTGTAGAAATAAAGCTAAAACATTTAGGAAAGAACAATGGAATAAAAATGTAAATCTGCAAACACAAATTAACACTGATCACACAAAGTATGTTTTTGATTTATTTTCTGCTATGTACCGAACGTCTTCAAATAACATAGAGATAGTTTTCCACAAAGGACTCATAAATTATATAAAAATGTCGCTAGAAGAAACTGCACTTAGATTGAAGAATCGTTATAGTGTTCTTTGTAAATCTCAAACACTTTCGATTACTCATAAGGGCACAGTAAAACTTAAGCAGGAAAAGACAAGATCAAAAGCTATGTTTATTGAAAATTTAGAAACACCTCGTACGGAAATGACCAACAGACTCTATGATCTTAACGTTGATAAACATATAGCTGCAGAAAAATTAAGAACATTTCTCGAATATCAAAAGCTAGCATGCCAAAGTGTTTACTTGCAAGAGAAAGAAGAGTGTTATAAAGAAATAGAAAATAAAAATCTTCAACACAAAAAATACGTAAAGCATTTGACAAAAGCAACTGCATTATTAAACTTTGAAGCTAGCCTCGCAGAACAGAAGGAAAGGAAACGACAGGAGCGCAATTCGATTTGGATAAAAAAATTAAG
Organism: Mythimna albipuncta; assembly: GCA_929112965.1. Classification (NCBI taxonomy): domain Eukaryota; kingdom Metazoa; phylum Arthropoda; class Insecta; order Lepidoptera; family Noctuidae; genus Mythimna; species Mythimna albipuncta. Next base: position 6,120,237 of record OV815974.1, on the reverse strand, counting down.
TCATGTTATGAGGAATTTTCAGATGTTTGTGTCGTACTGTCTTAATACACTACCAGACCACGCCGAGTTTTTCATAAATATGGAAAACTTATTGTTGTTGCAGTTTAGTAAAGTCCTAGAAAACCCAACTGTTAAAAGTATTATTACAGTAGAAGAGGAACAAATCAATACGCCTGTCCCACAACCTAAGCCTTTCTATATGTTCTGCGACAGAGGTTACAAAGCCCATGTGGCCCAAGATCTGTGTCGAAAACATAGTGGTACTTCCAGTGCTTCGAGATTACCAGTAATTGTTGTCAAGCGATGCCTATACACCGCCTGTGACAATTTTGAACAGTACAGCAACAAGGCTAAGGAATTCATCCACGGTCATAGGGGAGACGACATTGATATTAAAGATGGCCTTCTATTATATGAGAATTTTGTACCAGTCAAGTTCATAGCCTCGCAACAATTGTCAGAAGCAAAGCTAGCAAGTTCTTTATTACAAATATTGCAACAAAAGAACTCTAATACTAAGAAAGTGCCTGTCGCTGCTCACGACATGCCTCATTGCAGTACTTTCGCTGAAGACGCTAAAAAGACGTTAAAACCAATGGAGAATACCACAGAGCAAGAAGTGCTCTTGGTTAAGTCACAATTGACAAACAATACAGCAGATTCATCAGCAAATATAAATCGATTGGAGCACGCAAGAGAACCAAAGTTGGAGAGATACTTGAGAGAAAGTGAGCCTAAAGTTTGTGGGTGTGCGAACAGGTGTAAGAAACATTTAGTTGACCATGTCCCCACGTATATGAGAAAAACGTCTAAGTTTGATGCTCTGGAATTAGCACACTATAAAACATGTTCAGTCACAGCTTTAAAGGAATTGGTTAAACGAGCGAGATCACAAAGGGATCCTTCTCCAATTGTCACGATATCTAAGACTAAGGACATGAGCACCCAGTATTCAGATGAAAAATTTAATTTTTTGTGCACATGTTTCTCACATAGCAATGTAAATTCATTTGAAAAAGTAAGTACAGACAATCACTTTAGTTTAGAAAATATATCACCTTCCTACATGAGGGCTACGCAGAGTTCATTTGCTATTGGTAGAGCACATTCTTTAAAGAAATTGATCGAAGATTCACCGGAACTTATAAAAATATTTGATGTAAAAGAAAAAGGGTAGATAATCAACAGGTTTTGTTTTCGTTCTACACAGCTCGTATGTTTCGAATTTGATTGTTTTTATTTAAATGGTTTTTATTATAAGGTTTAATATAATAAAGTCTATAGTTTTAATTTCTCCGAGAACTTTCTCAGATTAGCACGATTAAAGCACAAAACTTTCAGGTCGTGTAATAAATGAAAAATCTTAAAAAATACAAGTACGTTAAGCATATTTAGATTTAGAAACGCACTACAGTTGAACTTTTTAACCGACTTCTTAAAGTAAGGGAAGAGGTACTCAATTCATCTAAATGGTTTTTTTTGTATCTTGTTCAGCGTTCAGCGATATCTTGGCCAAAGTAGAACCGAATTTGACGATTCTTTTTTGTTTCAAAAAGTTTGTCTTCTATAGTCTGTTCGGAAAGTAAACAATCTTGGGTTTTGAGGGCGCTGCTGTAGATAAATATCGTTTTTGTTATGTGAGCAACATTGTGTCGTAATTATAGTGCGACTGTTACATCTTGATATTTTGAAACTATGTTAGACTAGCTTCTTCCAGCGGCTTCACCCTGTAATAAAAATAATCCTACTTTCTGAACTTACTCACCTAATGAAACTGCAAAGTTATAGCTTAAATGCTATATTATAGCACAGTTTATGCGTCTAGTAGTTTTTGCGCGACACATCCGTACATAGGTACGACCTCCACGTACCTCCATCCATCTTCACAAAAATGCGAAAGCATTTATAATATTATTAGTGTCGAGTACCGAACGCGGCGGATGGTCAGCCAGTACTATGAATTTGATCTTTATGATGTGTATCTAAGTAAAGTTGAGTATAAAATGAAACAACTTGGTACTAGATACTGATCTAATTTTTATTCTCTTATTGAACTTTATTAGCAGGACCCTAACCAGATGGCGGAGAATCTTAATAGCGACTTCTAATTTGACTGTCAACGCCATCTAGTTAGGAATCCGTAACTAACACATTTTTGAACTTAAATCGCGTTCTAAACAATTAGCCTATTTGTTGAACTTGCTCACGTGATGAAACTTAGCAAAAATATAGATCATAAGCTATATTATTGCAACGTTTATCATTAAATTCATCCGTTTATAAGTTTTTGCGTGAATGAGTAACAAACAGTTAGTTGTGGCGACACCTAGGGGAGGCCTATGTCCAACAGTGGACGTCTTTCGATTGAAATTACAATGAAAATTTAAATGCAAACACGAACCGGTAAAGGCAAATAGCGTGAGGAAACCGCTGTACTGCCTATATAAGTAGGTGCCACCAACGACCACTTACCCAGTTCTAACGAAAATGGTTCTATCACTCGACTGGATTCGGTCTATCATCACTGACTGGAATATTGTAGCTAATAGCAAATTTATGGTTATATAGAGGTAAAAATGGGACACACTACCACTTTTTCGTTGTCTTCCTCAGTACATTTTTTCCTTTTTGCTAATCAATGAAAAATATGAACATAATGCTTATGAAAATAAAGTACACTTCAGAATTTGTAATGTTGCTTCGTAATCAATCTAGTTAGCCTTTAAGGGACCATCTCGTTTAAAAGATCTTTGGGATTACTTTGTTGTCCGTCTGTTTATCTGTTAGGACCCTTTAACTCGAGAACGCTTGGAGGTATCGAGTTAAAATAAAAACTTTAAAACCATATACTCAGGTCTGTGGTCTCTTGAAGTTGTGAAAAAATCTTCTTCGTTACTCGACTTCTTAGTTAAAGAAAAAAAAAGATACGACCGTTTAAGTAGCAAAAAACGTATATTTCGATACTCAAAGAATCAAAGTTCATAGGGTATCCCGTTGACCGAGAATCCTGAAATTTAGAATGAATCAAGGTCTCATAGAACAAGTAGGTATAGGGAAAAATCTGAAAACTGTAAATTTGTAGATGCGTCACAAAAAAAAATTGTTTGCGGTCCAGAGTGTGCGCAGGAACTGCATGACTTGATTCCGCCATCACATTTCTATCATCGGACAAACCGACGCACGGCGAGTATCCACCCTTACGTTGTTGAAACATCTACGGTCCAGACTAAGCGTTTCGCCTCGTCATTTATACCGCGTACTTCGAAGGACTGGAACAGTCTGCCTGCTGCGGTCTTCCCGTCCGATTATAATTTGGGTGTCTTCAAGGCTAGAGTGAATAGGCTCTTAATAAACTAGTGCGCCTCACCATCAACGATTGCATCACTGCTTACCATCAGGCGGGATCGCAGTCAAGTACTAGTTTATAACAGATAAAAAAAAAAAGAAAAATCTTCGTAGGTAACTTAATTCGGGAATTGATTGCATAGGTAAATTTGTACGGAATTCTCAGTGCGCGAGTCCGACTCGCACTTGCCCTTTTTTATTTTAGTAACTGTATCCTTACTCAAGCCTGAAAAGAAATATTCTAAGTTAGTCGAAACGTATTAGAGTCTGTGCGGAAAGTAAACCATCGTGGGATTTGAGGGCGCTGCTGTAGATAAATGTCGTTTTTGTTATGTAAGCAACATTGTGACGTCATTATAGTGCGACTGTTAAATTTTGATATTTTGAAACTATGTTAGACTAGCTTCTTCCAGCGGCTTCACCCTATAATAAAAATTATCCTATTGAATGCATTTGCTCACATAATGAAACTGCAAAGTTATAGCTTATGTGCTATATTATTGGAATGTTTATGATCTCCTAGTATCTGTCTAGTAGTTTTTGCGCGACACATCCATACATACGAGTAACTCCATCCATCTTCACAAACTTTCGCATTTATAATTTTAGTAGCCTATTTATTGAACTTGCTCACGTGGTGAAACTTAGCAAAAATATAGATTATAAAGCTATATTATTGCAACGTTTATCATTAAATTCATCCGTTTATAAGTTTTTGCATAATGCCGTTTATTGTGGCGACACCTGGGGGAGGCCTATGTCGAACAGTGGACGTCTTTCGATTGTAATGATGATGAACATTTAAATGCAAACACGAACCGGTAAAGGAAAATAGCATGAAGAAACTGGTGTACTGCCTATCTAGGTAGGTTCCACCAACGACCACTTACCCAGTCCCAACGAAAATGGTTCTATCACTTTGACTGGGAGTCTGGGATCGGTCTATTATCACTGACTGGAATATTGTAGCTAGCAGCAAGTTTATGTTTACCCTAGTTAAACTTAAAGGTAAAAATGAGACACACTACCACTTTCTCGTTGTCTTCCTCGGTACATTTTTCCCTTTTGCTAATCAATGATAAATATGAACTTAATGACTATGAAAATAAAGTACACTTCAGAATTTATAATGTTGCTTCGTAAAAAATCTATTTAGCCTGTAAGGGACCATCTCGTATATAAGATCCTTGGGATCACTTGGTTGTTCGTCTGTTAAGACCCTTTAACTCGAGAACGCTTGGAGGTATCGAGTTAAAATTAAAACCATACACTCAAATCTGCGGTCTTTTGAAGTTGTGAAAAAATCAGACTTCTGAGTTAACGAAAAAAAAAGATACGGCCGTTTATGTCGCAAAAAAACATATATTTCGATACTCAAGGGAATGAAAGTTCAAAGGGGTCGACCTAGAATCCTGAAATTTGGCATAAATCAAGGTCTCATAGAAAAAGTACAGGGAAAAATCTGAAAATTGTAAATTTGTAGATCCGCCACAAAAAAAAAAAAATTGCAATTCGGAGAAATCTTCGTAACTCAATTCGAGAATTGATTTCATAGGTAAATTTGTACAGAATCTTCAGTGCGCGAGTCCAACTCGCACTTGCCCTTTTTTATTTTAGTTACTGTATCCTTACTCAAGCCTGAAAAGAAATATTCTAAGTTAGTCGAAACGCATTATAAATTTAAAGTATCAATACTCTTTATACTAGCCATCGAAAATATTGGCCAAAACAAAATAAACAAATATCGTCATGTTTAAATGAATTTCCGTTTAATTTATATATATTTGGAGATAACAGGGACAGGAGTTTACCTAGGAAGTCTAAAAACATTAAAACAAAAGTGTTACGTACCAAAAAAACAGCATACCAATGTTTCCCAAGTTCGTGACTTTGTTTTGATCAATAATGGTGTGATTTGCCATTTGTTATGTTTGGCAAAACTGTAATATATTAAATATTATTTCCCTTGCAGCTCAGTGAAATTTTTTATCACATTACTGAAGATTTAAATTAAAAATCACAATAAAATAACATAATAAACAAACCCTCTGTCAATATTGTATGACTTTTGGCATTTGACGGATGACTGGGTTGTGTTGCTACTTAAAATTTTTAATGTTGTTTTCACTTTACGCCACGACGGTTCTTTTATCGCACAGACAATATAAATTTAAAGTATCAATACTCTTTATACTAGCCATCGAAAACATTGACCGAAACTAAATAAACAAATATCATCATGTTTAAATGAAGTCGAAAACCAACATAAAAGCGCTACGTACCAAAAAAACAGCATACCAATGTATTTCAAGTTCGTGACTTTGATTTGATCAATAATGGTGTTATTTGCCCCTTATTATCTTTGGCAAAACTGTAATATATTAAATATTATTCCCTTGCAGCTCAGTGAAGTTTTTTTTATCACATTTCTTAAGATTTTGATTAAAAATCACAATAAAATAACATGATAAACAAACATGATATGGCGTTTGGCATTTGACAGATGGCTGGGTTGGATTGCTATTTAAAAACTTTAATTTTGTTTTCACTTTACGCCACAAGCATTCTTTACTACCATTTTCTGGTTCCGAGATAGAACGTAGAACACTTCAATAAATGAGAGCAAATCTTTCGGAATTGATTCAATCGCGTGTGTGTTTATTGGTAACATCTCTAATTATTTTGTATTTTTTATTTATTTTGTATTTTATTGTAAAAAAAAAAAATGTCAACCCCGTATTTTGTTCCAGTCAAAGTTCCAGTCTACACAAAACAGTACCCACAGAGTACATTTTTTATATAGGGTAAGTACCTCTATAATTTGATCTCTTTAATATGTAACTATCATTGTTATTATGACATTTGATTGATTTATGAAAAAATGTTTTGAGAATATGTTGTATGAATTTTATAGCATTTTTAGAACATTTGTGAAAATATTACTTTTATATTCATTTATATATGTAAAAAAATAATTTATCAACTACTATGAATCATCGGATGAGTGACAACTATCGTTTAAGGCAATATTTTTTGAGGACACAAGAGGTTCCCTCACAGAGTATGATGAGGGAAAAGATGTCTGAGCCGCTTGCAGCCCTTTATTTCAAGTCCATGACTCCGAAACTTAAGGTGGTGGCAGGGCTAGAGCCTCCGCTGAAAGGAGGTGGAAGTGACTGGTACGCACCACCTAAAGACCTTTTAAAAGGCAGAACGGTGTTAAAACCTTTAGAAAAAAAAAATTTATCAAGATTAAATTATCTTGGTATCGACGAAATTTGCAAAAAAATGATTGAAGACCGACGTCAAAACATTAAATTAGAGAAGAACAAAATTCTTTCTGAAAACGATAAAAAATGGAGAAGATTAATTCAAGATAAATGCGAACAATTGTTTAGCGACTGCGCTGTGAAACAGTCCATCAAAAACAGCCACAAACTTCAAAAACAATTCCATGATTTTGCAAGTTTATACGTTGTAACTATCACTAATGTTGAGAACGTGCTTTTTGAGGCAGCATCCAGTGAGATAAAGAGAGTAAAAAATGAGGCATTTCAAAAGATGCAAGACAAATACCAAACCTTAGTAAAACAGCAAGCAACTGAATTATATGACACATTCACAAATAGACTGGAGATAGAAATTTTAAGAATTAGGGGAGAATTTGTCGAGACGTTAGCAAGGTATCGCGAAGAATTGAGAGATACTCTACATGATCTCAATGTAGAAAAACATAAAAATATCAAGCAAAGTAAACAATTTTGCGAGTGCCAACGACTGGCTTGTCAAGTTTATGTTGCTTTGAAAGAGCAGGAGGAATGTAAAAAAGATGTTAAGCTTTCAGATCAAATGCACAAGAAAAAAGTTAAGACTTTGTCGGCCGAAATAGCGAATAAAGAATATGAAATTACTGGCAGAGGACTTAAAGAAAAAATACAATTAGAGTTCGAATCAATATGGCAGAAGAAAGTATCGCATGTCCTTAAATATTTCCGCATGTACGTGTCCTATTGTCTTAGTTTGATGCCAGACCAAGCAGACTTCTTTATTAATTTGGAAAAGTTGATGCTTATACAGCTGGACGAAGTACTTGTAAATCCAAGAACTGAAAGTATATTCGAGGAAAAGGAATGTTATAAAGATCCTATTCCTGCTGTACATCCATTCTATCTTTTCTGCGATCAAAGTCGCAGTAAAGATAAACTTCGCCTTGAAAAAGATCTATGTCCGAAACATTGCACGTCTAGTGCATCTCAAATGCCAGTGATTGTTATAAATAAGCGGCTTTTGTATGCAGCTTGCGATAATTTTGAACAGTTCACCAACAAAGTTAAACAATACATACACGGTGAACGTGGAGATGATACAGATTTCACCGATGACCACATGTATGAATATGATGTGCCTGTCAAATATACATCATCACAATACTTGTCTGAACTTAAGCTAGAAAGTTCTTTGTTACAAATATTGCGTCAAGAATTTACAAACACAGGAGAAACCTCTATCTTATGTAGTGGCGGCAAGCTGCCTTATTGCTTTTGTAAATGTCAAGACGGAAAGTCAAACAGTGAATCATATAAAGAAACAGAAATAAAACAAAATGTTACGCGGAAGATGTCTGCTTGGAATATTAGCGAAGTGATCCGCGAAGATCGTACAAGAGAACCTAGAATGGAAACATATTCGAAGTTCATTGAGCCCAAACGGTGTACATGCAGTAAAACTGCTAAAAAACATTTGGAAGAACACTTGCCAGTTTACATGAAAAGATTGCCAGTCTTTGATGCATTTTCTCATTTACCTAACTATGAAACATGTTCGTTTGCTAATTTAAAGAGACTGGTGAAAAATGCTAGAGGAATTGATTCGCCAATAGCAACTAAAGACGTAGCCAAGACCAGAGACGTGGCCACTCAATATATAGATGAGCAATATGAAGCGCTGTGTACTTGTTTCTCGGATGATATGATCTTTATGAATGATTTGATAAAGACCCATCCAACCGAAGTATCTAAATATTACCGTCCATCAACAACGGCTACTGATTTCGATTTTCTTGATAATTTGAGTTCACCCACACCAGACTCTGATTCCAGTTTTGTTTCTTCGACTGCACAAGATAGAGCACGTGAAAGGGCACTAGAGAAAATGCGACAAAGAGCGCGTTTACTGAAAGCTTCCGTTAGCGCTGTGCCTGAACTTGCGTCCATATTCAGGATTGTGCGTAGCGATGGGGCGGCTACGCATCGAATTCCTGACCCGGAAAAGTTATTTTCTAAAAAAGGCTTTCAGGTCCATGAGTAATGACAAACTAATGACGAATTAAAAAATTACTGCTACACCTTCGTTGCCAATACATGACATTGACCAGTTTGTGCGTTGTTACTGTGCAACTCCCAAAAATAAGAACGATTTGTCAGATTTTTAAATTATCTGTTAAATAAAAAATATATATAGGTATACCTATCAGCCACAAAAACCGGCAATGTTATAAACGCTAGTCGACTCATCATTATCATAAGTAGTAATAGTAGTTTTTGAGACTAGGGGATAAAGCATGTCTTTAAGTAGCGGGCGGCATGTTAAATTCCGAACGAAACGAAGGTTGGTGATTTTAAATCCCGAACGACAGTGAGGGATTTATAAAATTAACTCCCGAGCATTGCGAGGGAGTTAATAAAGAAACCCGAGTGAAGTGAGGTATTCAAGCCACCCAAGACAAAGACAGCTTTATCCCCATGTTGCATACTCTACTTTTTACACCATCTGTGAGATAATTAAAAACAATTTAGTCGACCAAATCATATATTAGAGAAATATAAGTACCTCACCTCACTACCTACTCTAAGATTCTACGAGTATAGTTTCAATTTTCTATAATACAGGGAGTCAGTAAGCACGTTTTATTGTATTTTCTTTTTTTGTTAGGTCACTAACAAAAAAAGAAATTTCAAACTGGTCACAGTTTGAATTTCGAGTCAACTTGTGCGATGCACGTACCTTTCACAATGTTGACGATTTTTGGTGTTCCAAATTCAAATCTCATTGATTAAAGAAAAAATAATAACCTCATTATTCCCTAGAGATCAGCCATACTGCATTATCTCCCTAGGGATAGAATGACTTGCTCATTATCGAGCAGGTGGTGTAAAAAAATTACTTTTTACACCACCTGCTCGATAATGTCGTTTTACACGTCATACAAACCTCACTTAAAGCATGTCATTATATGCCTAGGGAGATAATGCAGTATGGCCGATCCCTAGGGAATAATGAGATTTGAATTTGGAGCATCAAGCATCGTCAACATTGTGAATTAAAATGTAGGCGCATCGAACAAGTTGACTCGAAATTCAAACCAAAGAGTATGTAATCACTATGATTCAATCTGGCCACTAACAAAAAAAAAGGAAATAGAATAAAACGTGCGTACTGACGACACGGGAGCATTAAAGAAAATTGAAACTATAGAATCTTGGGAGTAGTGAATTTTGTTTGTTTGATGAAACTGTAAATATAATACTTATATTTCTCTAATACATGATTTGGTCGACCAAATTATCTTTTAATTATCTCACAGATGGTGTAAAAAGTAGAGTATGCAACACGGGGATAAAGCTGTCTTTGTCTTGGGCGGCTTAAATTCCTCACTTCACTCAGGTTTCTTTATTAACTCCCTCGCAATGCTCGGGAGTTAATTTTATAAATCCCTCACTATCGTTCGGGATTAAAATTAGCAACCTTCGTTTCGTTCGGAATTTAACATGCCGCCCGCGACTTAAAGACACTGCTTTATCCCCTAGTCACATAAACTACTATTATTTAGCCTCTTTTAAATAAATATATTATTTTGGTATATTTTGTCTTTTCTTGAATCTGGATATAAAACTTCGCTCTGTTGTGGTTACGGACAGCATCATCAACTGTTTACCCCCCTTTCTAATGTATTTTAATGTAAGTGGGTTACCCATTTGATGCAGTTGTCTGTACTATGAATTGAAAATACTCTGATCTGCGGTCCACTGCGACGGAAGGCGCATGCGTGGCTGTCTATAACGCGCTAGGCGTCGCACTTCAAATCCAATGAGGAATTTGCGGATACGTTTGTTGTAAGTAGCTGTAGCCCCGAAACGCAAAAGGCAACTGGAGGGCACAGGTGGGTTTTAGTCAGTATTGTGACAAGCCATGTTTGTATTTGTATTTCAGGCTGGTGTCCGCCTACTCCTAACGCCTAACTCAACGCCTAAAGCGCGCATTTAGCGAGATAATTGTGTCATTCGATCCACCCCATTTCCTCAAGAAAGGCCAGCAGCGCCTTTGTATTACTATTTCACAGAAGCACAAAATAGATAGGTACAGAAGTCAATCTACATACAAAGCGCGGTCTAGCAACGCACACAAAGACCGCTCACAGACACGGACAGACACGATGTCTCGGTCACGTCTCGGGTCACTCTTCGAACAATTCCGGCTCAAACGCTAATTAGAGTGCGTAGGTATAAAATGTGAAGTACATACCTACATGAGTGAGATTGTTTTCTGTACCTATCTATTTTGTGACGAAAGGTACCTGGCTTCACTAAGTATTTTGCCCTGTATCCAGACCTGGGCAACATAGAAGCAGATGAGCCGAGTCTCGTTCTCCTCCATGCAGATTGCAGCAGAGGCGTAACATGGACAAATTTAGACGGGGGCACAAGCGCATTAGTGAGGCCTTTTTCTTTCCTAAATTTGAGAACGAGACAGCGACTGTAGCAACCCAGTGTTCGACCACATCGTAACTTATAGTTATCGGCACGAATATTGAGCGCTCGGCGTCAGAGTGGGAATCGCTTTGCGCATTCCATACATTGGCGAGCCAATCGTCGTCGTTGTTAGATAAACGCAGCAAGCGCAGGGATCGAATCACGAGTGACGTCTATGACACGATGGCGCGGCGAGCCAATCACTGACATTCCCCGCCCCGCGTCTCACGTCGCACCACTAAAGAAACCGAATAATTGAACTTGAAGCCAGCGCTAAATATTCGTGTCGATAACTATACCATCAGGTGAAATAGTGGTCAAACGCGAGCCTATGAATGATAAAACCAAACCTTTGCACACACGAGGGCCCCTTTGGGAGCAAGGGCCCACTTCGCTCAGCCTAGATACACTGCTGTGCAGGGTGGGCTGTCCGTAACTCCTATGACAGATGGGTGCTTATTAAATGTCCCGTGGTCTGTTGTAACGGCCGTGACTGCGCAACTGAGGTTAAGGGTCAGCGCAGACAGAGAGAAATAATGCTCGCGCGGTCTCGGGCATTTTCTGACGGATGGCGTATGTCGAAGATACGTTTCCCGCTGTATCATCGAGGACGCGCGAGCATTTTTTGTTAGTTTTAAGCAAATATATGCACTTTATTTAAATAAATTTAAAGTTGATTTTCGGGTGCCTTAATAAAATCCTCTCCGCTGCGCTGACCCTAAGGCTGCCCGCCCACGTCCGTTTTTTGTAGGACAGATAATCGGGCCGATTTTTTATATTTGTTTTCTGTATATTTCTGACCAACTTTTTGTAGGAGGTGTGCGTTGCACTATTGCAATCAGTGTTCTATTTTTCACCTACAAAAAATCGGTCACCGATTATCGGACGTGGGCGGGCAGCCTAAGGCCAGCCGTACACGGACTGCTTCAAGCAGTTATGACCGACTGCTTGAAGCCGCGACCGCGCGGTGAACTATAGCCATTCATTCGCTGCCGTACACACGACTGCTCGAGCAGTCGCTATCGCTTCAAGCCGTCAACTACATGATGAAATTCCATCGTGCTGTCGACCGCTCGCGAGCAGTCGCGAGTCATACACTGACTGCTCGAGCCGTCGGTGGCTCTAGAGCAGTCGACAGCTCTACGACCTCCCCCTCCCTTCTCTTCTGGCCTCGCGGCGTCTAGTGTCTCTCTGTCTCATCTCATTTGTCGACAGATCTTTGAAAATGGAGGGTGTGTGCGATAATGATGCGCTTATAAGTGCAATTAAAACACATGAAATTATTTGGAACTATAAGCTTAAGGAGCACAGCGACAAAATAAAGAAGAACAATGCATGGGCAATTATTTGCGCCCAAGTTATTGAGAACTTTGATGAAAAAACAAATCAAGAAAAAAATAAAATCGGTAAGTAAAAAAGTCAGTCATTTTATTACACACACATTTATTAAGTTTATGTCATATTATAAAGTCACACACATATTTATTGATTTATATCATATTCCATTGCCAATCTAGTTTGCCTTCTTCGCTCACAAAGTAATTAGCAAATTCTTCACGGATTGTTGTTGACATAGGCCCACCTGGGCGAACTTGCTGGGTTGAATGTACTATAGAGTGAGGAAGACCCTCAAACGTATCCTCAAATTTATTTCCATCTCGTTGTTTTACGTAGTTGTGAAGAACACATGATGCATTTACTATATCCACTGCGAAATCAACACTGACGTTAAGTGGTCTATGGAAGATCCGCCATTTATTAGCTAAAATGCCAAACGTGCATTCAATATATCGCCGATAACCGATAGTTAATTTTTTTTTTTCTCTTGTTAATCCTGCCACCATATGGACGCATTAAATTTTCCTGCAAGCTGAATGCTTCATCCCCAATAAACACATTCGGTAATACAGGTCCATTATGCGATATTTCAGAAGGTATATTTAACTTTTTTTCTTGTAACATTTTATATAGACAACTCTCTTCGAAAATAGTCGAGTCAGCGTGCCTTCCATACGAGCCTATATCCACGAAAGTGAACATATAATTACTATCACATACTGCTAGAAGTATTATCGAAAAATATTTTTTATAGTTATAATATGACGATCCACTTTGCGCGGGTTGTATTATTCTAATATGTTTGCCATCAACGGCGCCAAGGCAGTTCGGAAACTTAGAAGTTTTTTTGAAACCATTTATTATGTCTTTCCATTTATCTTCAGTTAGTTGTTCCATACACATATCCTTCATATGTATCCATATATTTCTGCAAACATCCCTCACTATCTTACCAATTGTTGTTGATGCTATTCTCAAACTATATTGCAAATCCATAAATGTACATCCAGTTGCCAAATACCTGTAAAAACATATTGTAACGCGCAGACCAGTGGTAGGTAGGTTCCCGCGCAGCCAGTGCCCGGCCACCCGAGCATACGCGAACCATTCCCGAGCTTACGAAGTCTACTACGCATGCGCAATCGCCGCTTGCCCGCGCGGCCGGCGTCCGGCCACCCGAGCATACGCGAACCATTCCCGAACTTACGAAGTCTACCACGCATGCGTAATCGCCGCTTGCCCGCGCGGCCGGCGTCCGGCCGCCCGAGCGTACGCGAACCGTTCCCGAAGTGTTACGAACCTTACTACGCATGCGCAAGACGCCGCGTGGCTCGCGACGCGCAGGCAGGCAGATCGGGCTCTCGTTCCGTAACCGCCAACCGAGAACTTCGATGACACGCGTCCGAGCTAAAGTATTCTCGCTTATGTTGTTGTTCATATATTGTAACCGTGTAAATTGTGTACCCAAACTTTGATTTGTTAAGTTTAGTTGTTTTGTTAAATAAACATTTTCAACAAGCTTACAATATTTTTTAATCAATAAATTGTACCAATAAATATTTTTTTTTGTTGTTACAGCCATGTTAATACAGAAAAAACCGGCCAAGAGCATGTCGGGCCACGCTCAGTGTAGGGTTCCGTAGTTTCGTCATAAATTCACAATAAGTGTACCCACTTATGAGGTTAGAAAAATGCCTGCATATACGATTATACTACAAACTTAGTCCAGAAATTATATTGTAGAACCCTTTTGTCTTTTTTGTACAAAAACTGTTTTTTCCATCAAGTTCAAAATAATTTTCCTAGAAAGTCCTTATAAAGTTCTACTTTTCAGAATTTTTTCATATTTTCTAAACTTTTGGTTCAAAAGTTAGAGGGTCCCCCACACATTGTTTTTTGTTTTTGTTGCGATTATTTCCGAAATTATTGACATTATCAAAAAATGATTTTAGTAAACCCCTATTCATTTTTAAATACCTATCCAACAATATATCACACGTTAGGGTTGAAATTAAAAAAAAAATCACTTCATACTTTACATATAGGGGGGCTACCGTAATAAATTTTTTTTTTCCAATTTTTATTTGACTACTTTGTCGGCGTGATTGATATACATATTGGAACCAAATTTCAGCTTTCTAGTGCTAACGGTCCCAGAGATTAAGCGAGGACGGACAGACAGACAGACGGACAGACAGGCAGACAGACATGGCGAAACTATAAGGGTTCCTAGTTGACTACGGAACCCTAAAAATGGAAGACATTAGGAGAGGTACACCAGATATGCTAAAAAAATAAAACCAAAGAGTGGTTCAGCAGCCCTAAACATTCGGCCATATGCATATTATCAGTAGATGTCTTTTTAGGGTTCCGTAGCCAAATGGCAAAAAACGGAACCCTTATAGATTCGTCATGTCTGTCTGTCTGTCTGTCTGTCCGTCCGTATGTCACAGCCACTTTATTCCGAAACCATAAGAGCTATACTGTTGAAACTTTGTAAGTAGATGTATTCTGTGAACCGCATTAAGATTTTCACACAAAAATAGAAAAAAAAGCAATAAATTTTGGGGGTCCCCATACATAGAACTGAAACTCAAAATTTTTTTTTTCATCAAACCCATGCGTGTGGGTTATTTATGGATAGGTCTTCAAAAATGATACTGAGGTTTCTAATATCATTTTTTTCTAAACTGAATAGTTTGCGCGAGAGACACTTCCAAAGTGGTAAAATGTGTGTCCCCCCCCTCTAACTTCTAAGATAAGAGAATGATAAAACTAAAAAAAATATATGATATACATTGCTATAAAAATTACCAACGAAAATTGGTTTGAACGAAATCTAGTAAGTAGTTTTTTTTAATGCGTCATAAATCGAAAAAAAATACACTATTATTAAAACATCGATCAAAGTTACAACACATTATAAGAACTTTTATATTATGTTACTTGCTGCTACGGAACCCTTCATGGGCGAGTCCGACTCGCACTTGGCCGGTTTTTTAAAGGTAATAATAGAAGATAGACCCGATAAAACAAACAGTTTAGAAGAAAGCGAGCACGCTGAAATTACGTCTGAAGAAAGTGAAAATCGTCAAAATAAAATAAACAAAGAAAGAAAATTAAATACTACAATCACAGATGAGAACGACTTAATTGAAAAATTAGCTAAACGCTTCGATGAAAAATCACACAATTCGCGCATTGTTGAAGATGAAGATAAATTGTTTTTTCTGTCATTAGTTGGCGAGTTTAAAAAATTAATGAGCAGTATAAATTAGATGCTAAGACAGAAATACTTAACGTAATTAAATACTTTAAAGGGATGACAAATCACATAAATCCTGCGAGCAGGGGATATTCATCACACGGTTGGTAGAGACAGCTCGAGCAGTCAACAACCGACTGCTCAAGCAGTCAACGCATGGTCAACGCCGACCGCTCGAGCGGTCCGTGTGCGTCGGTCAGCCGTTAAGACCTTGTCCAGAAGAAGCGAATTCGTCGCGAAACGTTTCGCGCGAATTCATTCGCGCGCTATTGAGATACTACGCACGAATAGGTACATCGCGTCCACAAGCATCGCGCGAATTCAAAATACGCGCGTAAATCGCGTGCATTAGGGCTTGTCCAGAAAGGGCGAATTCGTCGCGATTCTCTCGTGCGAATCACGCGCTATCGTTGCGTCCAGAAAGAGCGTACCAACGCGCGAGCATTTGGGGACGAATTCAGTCAGTAGGAAGCAATTCCGGGATAGCGAAGCGAGTCGAGATACTAGGGACCCCTTGTTGCGTCCAGTTAAATGCGCGAACTCCGGCCGAGGGGACGTATCGGGAACAATGGAGCGCCAAAATTTTGATACGGAATTGTTTATAGATCTCGCGCGTTGGTACGCTCTTTCTGGACGCAACGATCGCGCGTGATTCGCACTAGAGAATCGCGACGAATTCGCCCTTTCTGAACAAGCCCTTACTACTCGAGCAGTCCGTGTACGCCCGCTCTAAGTCAGTCGTAGGTCCTGCTTTGTAAAGCGGTCATCAATAGAGGGAAGTTAGGGCCGTCACATCGGAATGGCAGCGGCTGGCCCAGGGAAAAGGCTGTAAGGATAATTAAGATGCAGAGATCGAATCGTCGTTTCGGTGTGTGTAGGGAGCATTTGAATAAATAAAAACAGAAATCTAGTCTATAAAAATCTTTTATTAAAAAAATCACTGTAATATTGTGTTAAGTCGGCGTGGTTGCCGAGGCATCCGCGCCGACACGCCTACGCACAGGATCTGGCAAATACAGTAAAGTTAACAATTACTCTATATCATATTATGATCTTACATACTCGCCGCTGGGGCGAGCGGTACATACACAAACATTATTATTTATTCAATTACAACTAAACATAAGCAAATCGGAACAGAAACAAATGCTATCGAATGATTCAATTATAAAATAAATACATTTACATATTATTAGACACAGATTGGTAGAAATTTAATCGACCGCGATTTATAATGTTTTGTAGTCTCTCGAATGCGAGAGAGGCTGCCCGCTGGAACCATTCGGCCGCTTCCAGAGTCCGAAACACCCATCCGTATTACTGAACCGATAAATCTTAAGTAGTAAGGTCAGTCCTAGAGACCGGTGCGCGCCTGCAGCTTAGCTGTACAGGTCGTCGTCGCCGCCCTCCTCCTGGAACGTGGGCTGGTCGCCGCCCGACGTGCCCGTGCCGCCCGCCGCGCCGCCGCTCGCCGGGAACCTGCACATTCACACATCATTACCACTCTGTTCACCTTATGAAAATAGTGACTCGTCACTACAACTGTGAAGGCGTATTCATACTGAGGTAAATATTAAACCATTAATATTAAAGTGTAACTTTTATTACCTAGTATTTTTCGAATATAATAATTATTTCAAAATTGAACTTTATTGTTCAGAATTTTAATGTATTTTTACGAATAGGTGAAATATTAATTTTCGAAATTGAAAAACTACTCGTCCCGAACCGTTTGAAGGACTTACTTCAACTGGTCAATGTGTACACAACAATGGCTGTTTAATTTACTACAATCCAATTGGTCAAAAAAATTATTGGGTGTGACAAAGCCGAATGATAACGACGAGTCACTATTTTCTTAAAGCGATGTAATTAAACACATAATTAGCATTTTTAAATATTAACACTATAGTAGCTCACTGTTATCGAAATACGGTTAGGCTTATTATTATAACAAATGTACAAGTCGCATCAGCGTCACAACAGACGTGTTCTTACCTAAAGTTGGTACCGAAGCCCCGGCTCTGCTGCAACGTCTGCGCGAACATCTCGTACTTGCGGATGTCGTTGTCAGACACGGAGCGGCGCGCGAACTTCATGGCCTCCTCGAAGTGCGCGCGGCTGATCTCGGGCACGGGGTCCTCCTCGTCCATCTGTGGGGGACGGGATAGTATTTAAAACATTGTTATTCCGTGAGGACGTCACCGTACGGATGTTGCGAAGATCTGGGGCAGTATTATGACCTCTTAAAACCATCATGTTTTCGGTGTGAAAAAGAGACGGAGCTATACAGGACGAATAGCACTATCCTTTTCTCACACAGAAAACATGATGGTTTTAAGATGTCATAATACGGCCGCTGATCAAGTTTGCGGGCCAAACTTGGCTAGAGGTCACGCAAAACGACTAGAGGTGAAAAAAAGGAGAGGACTTTTCCCCGCATTAGGGCTCAAACTAGGCTGGTAACAAAATTTATGTAGAATGCAATAACAGCGGCTAAACAGGCTCAGTACAAAAATCACCACTTCATAACTGAAGTGGCAATAAGCAGTTCATATAAGCCGTTACACCAACAACTAATGGGATAGAGGTGAATTTTATCTGACTACTACACTACACCTGCCATTATCGCTTATTCAACTTGTGGCTTTTAAACCTAGTTATAGTACATGGCTTACATCCATGACAGCGGCAGCAGGCTGCTGCTGGCGAGTGCGCTCGCGTGTGATCTCGGCCTCGATGGCCTGGCGGATGGCCAGCTTACAAGCGCGCTGGCAGATCTCTGTCAAGTCGGCGCCGCTGAAGCCTTGTGTCACCTGCAAACATGACATAACAATAAGGATGACAGAGATTTAGAGAATCAGATATAATAGAATAAATTTTATTAAACACAAAAAAAAAAATAACACAACTTATACATAAATTTATGGGTTCTACCAGGCAACTTTAGGAGACATTGTAAGTATTTAAAATAATACAGGTACACATTACAGCGGGATGTAGATGAGCTGGTCCAGGCGCCGCAAGATGTACAGTGAGTGAGGACACGTTACCTTAGCGATGTAGGAGAGGTCGACGTCCTTGGCGATGGGCGACTTGCGCAGGTTGGCGCGCAGGATGGCCTCGCGCGACTTCTCGTCGGGCAGCGGGATGTAGATGAGCTGGTCCAGGCGCCCCGGCCGCAGGATGGCCGGGTCGATGATGTCCGGACGGTTTGTCGCACCTACACAATCAAACAACTTCTTTTAATTCACATACTAGCTTTTGCCCGCGGCTTCTCTCCCACTCTACTCTACTCCACCCTCATATACCTTCCTCTGCCCTATTCTACCTTTTATAGAATAATAACCTTCTTTTCAAAATAACAAACACAACAAAAAAAGAATTAGCGAAATCGGTTGAGCTGTTCTCGAGATTTGCGCTTAGCAACACATTTAGCGATTCATTTTTATATTATAGATTACATTGCATTCATATTTTTAAAGAACATTAGTAGTCACAATCTGACAAAAACGCATATAGTTTCTCTATATTTTGACCAGTTTTTCACATTGAGACCGAGATGATATTGTGATTTGAAATTGAACGTTTTTAAGTGCAAGAATAGGCCCGTCTGTTATTATCATCATTTCGACCAAAAGATGTCCTAGTTTTTATACAATTTCTTGTACATAATGCACTGTGTTTTTATCCGACTACACTAGAAGAAAAGTTATGTTATTTCCTTAAAACTCACCAATAATGAAGACATTCTTCTTGGCGCCCATGCCGTCCATCTCCGTGAGGATCTGGTTGATGACACGGTCGGCGGCGCCGCCGGCGTCGGACACGGAGCCTCCGCGCGACTTCGCGATCGAGTCCAGCTCGTCGAAGAACAGCACGCACGGGGAGGCTGACCGAGCCTGGAGAACGTATCAAGGATTAACACTTGTGTAACTCATTTATATCTTAGACCCCATTATGATCTGGTCACAAGGATAGTTTGTTAGAAGGATTTAAAGTTGTGTCAGGGTTCTAAGTTATTTCCCGTGTCTCACTTGTACTTTTTGTAAGTGTATTACTGTAAAAACATTTTCAAAGCTTCTATATCCTTGTGGAGCCACTTACAGTAGCAGTGTCCTACGCTAGGAGTTATTCCTGTATCGTAGGTGTGTTCATAAATATATAAACTCATACAAAGACACCCAGAAACGGAACAACTATCTGTAAGCCATACTAATCCTATCCTATTTAGTGAAAACCATTTTGAAAAAGACTACTCAAATTCTTTTATATCCTTCAGGTAGAGTCCCAACTTCGTGTTATTTCCTCGCTCTGTACTCTTATTCTTTAGCCAGTTTTTATATTATAGTTTGATCATGTCGGCGATAAGTTGGTATAGTAACAGTAAAATATTAAGACACCGGGATATTAGAGGACATAGTATAGTGTATTTCACAAAAAAGTCAAAATATTTTATTTTACATAGGCCTACATGGACACATATAAAACGACAAAAAAAAATTATGAAAAATATAGCAACACTGTTTTTCCGTACTCTCGGCATTACGGCGAAGGAACTTCTTATGTGAAACGCACTATACTTTTGAAAGAAATCAGAGATTGTCAGCTTGATTCATTAATAATTACGATTCGCGCCATTTCAAAGTATAACGTAAAATATACCTTGTCAAAGATGTCTCGCACGTTGGCTTCAGATTCTCCGAACCACATAGTGAGCAGTTCGGGTCCCTTCACTGAGATGAAGTTGGCCTGGCACTCGTTGGCGATAGCCTTGGCCAACAGAGTTTTACCTGTGGTAACAGAAATGTTTGGCTGAAAAAGGGCTCCTCTAAGCAAAAAAGAGGGGAGTTCCCTGAGTCACATAAATTTATGTTTTAGGTATGTCATGTATTTATGCATTTTAAGGTCAGTTCAAACACTCTTGCGTTTATTCCATCTGATAAGATATTTATTTGCTGAACCTGTGTACTCATACAAGAATAAATAGGGTCGCATATCCACGACCAAATACTCCATCTCGTCAGTTCTTCTTTCACCTATGGGGATTAAAGAGCGAAACGAGAAATGCTAAATAAAGAAGGCAAATAGAACGCGAATAAATTATTGGAATCGATTCAGTTACTAATTCTAAATAAACTATTCAGGTTTCTCATAAACTAAAAATAATGTTGTATAGTATTACCTAATTTGAAGTGTTACCAAATTTGTAGCTTAACCTAGATAGCCGCAATACACTGCCAAAGTTCACCTAAAGAAAAACCCTTGTGTGAGCTACTTACCGCAACCAGGCGGGCCATAGAACAGCACACCGCGGGAAGGCTGCATGCCGAACTTGAGGAACTTGTCGGGGTGCTCCACGGGGTACTGCACCAGCTCCTGCAGCTCGCGCTTCACGTTCTGCAAGCCTCCGATATCGCCCCACGTCACGTTGGGCACCTCCACCACGGTCTCGCGCAGAGCGCTCGGCGATGATTTCGTCATGGCGTACTGGGGGTAATTGATTTGTGTTAAATTAGCTTTACCGAGAGTCTATATCGCTTTCTAATTTATAAACTCCTATGGATAAAAAAAAAACCACGTTCATATGTTGCTATACAAAGAACTATAATTAGGGCACTTGGATCGAAACCCGTAGTTTCAAGAGAATATGATAAAAGAACACAGCGACATAGTACTTGTTACTTTGCCTCCAACGTCTCAACTAATTTAGCTGTGCCAGACAGGGC
This sequence comes from Mythimna albipuncta, assembly GCA_929112965.1. Classification (NCBI taxonomy): domain Eukaryota; kingdom Metazoa; phylum Arthropoda; class Insecta; order Lepidoptera; family Noctuidae; genus Mythimna; species Mythimna albipuncta. The sequence continues at coordinate 6,098,812 of OV815974.1, read as the reverse complement.
TCATATTGATCTTGACAATATTATATATCATCTATGAATGCAATAAAGTATATATAATTTAAAACTTCGCACTCAAAATAACAGTAGTTGATTCCATGTCTATTTAAAGGCGGAATAAACATATTTTCTTTCTTTCTTCTTCTTTCTTTCTCCATCAAAAATACTGTTATTTCTGATGTTAAGTGTTGAAAATTAATAGCTATTTATCACACAATTGGCGAAAAGATGTTGAATTTTATGTTATGTAAATCATGATATAAAATTCACACTTGCACTATAATTTTGTTAAATAAAGCAAAGACCATGTTCTTATAATTTTTAACCGACTTTGAAAAGGAGGAGGCCTATGTTCAGCTGAATGTATTTTTTTAAATATATTTCCTTCTGTAATTTTCTTGGTACAAGTCATTTTCTTTACACAAGTGTATCTTACCCGGAAGTTGTCCATGGAAACGGCGAGAGAGTTGAGCACCTCGGCGTCAATCTGGTCGTCCTCGAGATCGATGAGGTCCATCTTCTCACGGATCTGTTGGAGAGCCGCCTCCGAGCACAGTGAAGCCAAATCTGCGCCCACGTGGCCGTGAGATTCTGCAGCGATCTGGCAAACAAGATAATCAATTTAGTTTCATAGATTCCAAGCATTTTATTTCAAATAAACCATTTACAGGCATTTTTGAAACGTCAAGAAGTAAGTCAGTCAGTCAGAAAAAATTATGCTAATTGCACATTTCAAAGCCTAGATGTCTTTGCAGAAGAATGTGCAAGAAACTCCATAGCACAGCTTGTATAATTCAAATCTTCATCATGCAAATAACTTTCTTCTAGCGATTGCTGCCTACATCTGGGCCTTCCCCCAAGTCTCTCCAGACCTATTCTCCCACACCGTCTCAAACTAGTCAAAGTGATGGATGCCAAAATAATTTCGCTACCTCTTTTTGGGCCGTCCTCAACGGAGCCTACTTCTATCTGCAGGAACTTACTGCGTAGAGACGCAAAAAAAAAAAACTGGACAAGTGCGAGTCGGACTCGCGCACTAAGGAGTATCATATTTTTTTTCTTATTCTTGTTCTATAAGACTGCTTCATGCAAATTACAGGATTTTTGTTCAACGGGAAGTACCCTGTGAATTTCCTGTGAAATCTTTGAGGGTTTCGAAATATACGTTTTTTGCGACATAAACGGCCGTTTCTTTTTTATTCGCTAACTTATGTGTTTGATTTCTTCACAGCTTGAAGTGACCGCAGACCTGAGTATATGGCTTTTATTTCAACTCGACACGCCTTCCCAAGATAAAGCCTCTTGACAGAAAGTCGGACGGACGGACAAAAAAGTGATATAAGGGTTCCGTTTTTTCCTTTTGAGGTACGGAACTCTACAAATTACAATTAAAATTCACATATTCTTTACCTGTTCTAGATCAACGTCATCGCCCAGCTTCATGTTCTTAGTGTGGATGCGCAAGATCTCCAGCCTGCCGGTCGCGTCGGGGATGCCGATATCGATCTCGCGGTCGAAGCGCCCGAACCGACGCAGGGCTGGGTCGATGGAGTTCGGACGGTTGGTAGCTGCCATTACAATCACGTGGGATGACTTCTTCATGCCTGTTGGGGAAGATAGAGGGAGATGATTGGACGCCTATTATGGTACATTCTCTATCTATAATTATTTCTGTCAGAAGATGTGCGGTGCTGGACACATTTTCCCCTCCCAAAACGTCGCTACCAGACCTTTATTTTTGCATACAACAATGACCTTGACGTGCTCATTACGTCTACCAGTACGCGGTAGCCGCACCATAACTTTTCCGGCGCGATTTCGCAGATCAAGTGGCCAACGTAAAAGTTTAGCGGTTTGTCGAACTATGATGATAACCTTGGTGTCCTAGATAGCCATCGTCATATGAATCCAGTAATTAATTAATAGAGGGTTTTGGTGATGAGATTGCATGACAGATGAGATGAGAGATGATAGATGGCATGAGAATTATATGTAACTAACCAAATGTGGGTGTACTACTCTTACATCTCTGCCTAACTCTTTGGAGAAAATAAGCATGATGCTATGTGATCAAATTCGGGAATCCAATCCCGCACACCAGCAAAAAAGGTGCGGGGTCCTGTACTTGCGGGACTGGATTCCGAGACCAAACATGTACGATGATCAGTGTTTGATTGATACCTAAATCCATTAATTATACAAAACGACTGACGAACTAATTCCATTCTAAAACACGCAATACAAAGATTTTTCATCGAAATAGAACTGTTCAATTACTTAATTGCTTGCATACGACTTGATCAAATTATTTATAGCTTAACCTACATGTGAAAACGATCGATATTCAAAGGTAAGGCTCATGGTCAAATAGTTTATAAGGACGAATTTGCTACGGAACAAGCTTGAATGATTGCTGCGTTTTATTTATCGGGAAGTCCCTGAAAGTTTGATGACGCAACCAGGCCGTAAACTTACGAGTCATCAGACTTTTTAAATGGCTGCGTCGGATTGGTCCAACGAGTGTTTTCGCGACTGGGCACTCCATCTCGTTTAGCTCTTCAATTCCTATAGATGACAGAAGAACTGACGAGATGAGAGTATTTGGTAGGCGGTTAAAGTAAATTACTAACATCCTACTAATATTATAAACGCGAAAGTTTGTATGTATGAATGTTTGTTACTCTTTCATGCAAAAACTAGTGAATGAATTTCGATGAAACTTGGTGTACGGGTAGACCATGTCTCGGAATAGCACATATCATATCCCGGGAGTATCTGACCTTGGGATAACTTTCTACTATCACGCGAGCGAACCCGCTGGCGGCAGCGAGTAACGTAACAAATAGAACTTTAGCACACACACATACAACTCTAGCTTTATGTGTTATGTTTATAATGAAGTTATACAACTTCGCATAAGTTTAACTACGCGTGTGTTATCGACATACGCCCACGTATTCATAAACTAGAACGTAAGCAATTCACAAGTAAATAATACACTCTTATCAGTTACTGCATTGTTTTGCACTATACATAAAGAACAGTATTAGTCATCATTTCTCTGCCCTTATCCCGTGTTATTTGGGGTCGGCACATTTCGTCCCTCGGTGCGGAGGAGGCCCGAGTGTCCAGGCCCACCAAGTGCATAGACATGCGCATCATGGGCCTGGACGACTCAGTCAAGGTGGACGAGGTGGTGGCCGCCATCGTCAGGGCGGGCGGGTGCACGACCGATCAGGTTCGGGCGGGCACCATCCGCGCTGACGGCACGGGCATGCGGGCGGTGACAGTTAGCTGCCCCGTTGCGGCGGCCAGGACCATCACCGGGGCTTTTGGTGGGCTGGGTCTCCGCGCAGGTTAAACTGCTGGAGCCCAGACCTCTGCGGTGCTTCCGGTGCCAAGTGGGGCACCACGTTGGCGCCCACTGCACCGCGGAGGTGGACCGCAGCGACCGCTGCCACCAGTGTGGCCAGACCGGTCACAAGGCCGCAGAATGCCGTGCTCCGCCGCACTGCTACGCATGTGCGGCGGCAGGCAAGCCGGCCAACCACCGGGCTGGGGGCAGGTCCTGCGACCCCCCCGCCAAGGACAAGGGCAGGGCCCGTAGGCCCATCCCCGCCGACGTCCTCATCACCGCAGCCGCCTCCTTGGCCGCCGCCGCTATCGCCGCGGCACCCGCCGCTCTCGCCGCCGCACCCGCCGCAGTCGCCGCCGCGCCCGCCGCAGTCGCCGCCGCGCCCGCCGCAGCAGTGCCCCCTAGAAGGGCTCGGGAGGAGACGATGGACGGCCAATAACGGTGCCATTCCGTCTCCTCCAGGCGAATATCAACCACTGCGCCCCCGCTCAGGATCTGTTGCTCCAGAGCATGGCGCAGTGGTCGATAAATGTCGCCATCGTCTCCGAGCCGTACTACGTCCATCCCCGTGGAGACTGGGTTCAGGACCTAGACGGCTCGGTGACGTTAATCTCGTCGGCCGCCGCCGGTACCCCGCCCCTCGAGGCTGTTGCGAGGGGAAGGGGCTGCGTGGCAGCACGGTTCGGGGACATTGCAGTGGTAGGCGTCTACTTGTCCCCGAACAGATCTCTCGACGAACTCCAAGTCTCCCTTATGGAGCTAAATGTCGTCGTCGCTGGGTTTGGTACCCTCCCCGTGGTCGTTTGCGGGGACTTCAACGCCTGGAATACGGCTTGGGGTTCCCGGTACACGAACCCACGGGGTCAGATGGTGGAGGACTGGGCTTTGGAGCTGGGCCTGGTCGTCCTGAACCGGGGTTCTGTCCCCACGTTGGCGCGGATGCGGGGTGAATCAGTGGTGGACATCTCGTTCGCCAGCCCCGCTCTGTTGCCGCGTGTCGTCGACTGGCGCGTTATGGAGGAGGTGGAGACGTACTCCGACCACCGGTACATCCGGTTGGACGTCTCCGCCGAAACCTCGGCCGCGCCGGTCCGACAGAGCCCTTGCGGTCCGCGGTGGGCGCTTAAGCAGATGGACCGGGAGGTTCTCCTGGAAGCCGCGACGGTACAGGCCTGGGTGCAAGCACCGGACAGGCCTGTCGACATAGACGTCGAGGCGGAGTGGTTCCGGGAGGCCATGTCGCAAATCTGCGACGCGGCAATGCCCCGAGTCCGTCCAGGGCGAGCTAAGCGCCAGGTGTGCTGGTGGTCGCCGGAGATTGCTGCACTGCGCAACGCATGCAGTCACGCGCGGCGCCGGTACGCCAGACACTGCAGGCACCGCATCCGCCCGGCGGATGCGGAGGATTCTTTCATTCTGTCACTAAGGCAATATATTCTTATATTCTTAATTTTCTGACTCATTTGTATACACTGTGTCTACATCTCTCATCCAACTCTCCTGTCGCAGGTCTGCTGGAAGAAATTTCATTTGAAATAAGCAGTACCTTTGTACTCCTCTATCTGTATTTGTCCATTTCATTTTTAAGTGTTTGTGTGTACGTAAATGAATAAATAAATAAATAAGGCAGGGCGCAAACGTGGACAGTTTTGTGTCTTGTGTCAGATACCAAGCTAACGATGAATATTTAATTTCTATAGAACCAGTATGAAATCATCCACTCCCTGCGCATACGTTAACATTTTTTGTATCCAGTTGTTTAACTAGAATAAAATGTGTCTACATTTGCAAAGTGCCAACTCCCTTTTCTTAAATACCACTCCTCATACTATTATTAATCTTTTCATTAGCCTCCCTCTCCCACACTATACATGATCTCAACATTCTCATCTCCGGTACATGCCCAACATTCTGATCCATCTGTAGGATGATACAATAGGTCTTATCACGGATTTGTAGAATTTACGACACAAATTGAAGATCTGAGGATCTGTGGGTCACACACAAGTTAACGTCACCATTTCAGCCATCCTGAGTTGATCTCTGTCTATTTATAGTTAGCTTCACTCCTAGGATAAACTTTCAGACACAATAGTTTTATAATTGGTTCCCTAAATACGGCATACAAAAGGTTATTAGTGTGATAGGAACCCAAAACGATATGAGGAGGAGCTTAAAGTAAAAAACCGGGCAAGTGCGAGTTGGACCCGCGCACCGAGGGTTCCGTACAAACTTATCTATGAAAACAGTTCAATTCTTGAATTGAGTTTCGAAGATTTTTCAGAATCGTATAGTTTTTTTTTATAACATACTTGTGCTATGAGACATGGCTTTATGCAAATTTCAGGACTCTGGATCAATGGAGAGTATCGAAATATACGTTTTTTGCGACATAGACGTCTGATCTTTTTTATTTTGTTAACTTAGAAGTTTGATTTTTCACAGCTTGAAGGGACCGCAGAACTGAGTATAAGGTTTTAATTTCAACTTGATATCTCTACGCGTTCCCGAGATATAGGGTCTTGACAACCAGATAGACCAACGAAGATGGTAATAATAGTCGTAAAATGGATCGCGTTAAAAGCTCGTGGTAGCACTCCTGTAATCACTTACCATCCATAAGAGTGAGCAGTTGAGACACGATCCTGCGCTCCACCTCTCCGTGAGTCTTCTCCCTCTTGGGCGCGATGGCGTCGAGCTCGTCAATGAAGATGATAGCCGGAGAGTTCTTGTCGGCCTCCTCGAACGCCTTGCGCAAGTTGGACTCGGATTCACCAGCCAGCTTAGACATGATCTCAGGTCCGTTGATCAGGAAGAAGAAAGCGCCTGTTGGGATACATTGAGTAGTTATTGTACTTGATAATATAAATATATTAGTTAGGAGAAATTATGTTATTCTGATAGCCAGAGTGCCTACTGCGAATTTGTTTACGTTAATATGTTCGATCCAAGCTCTTATCCAGTTAGAAAGCTAAACGCGGTAAACGTTTCGATCGCGTTAACGTAAAAGCAACTCGCACTCGGTGTACGGAATTGCTAGTGCGAGTTTGTTTTACGTTAGCACGATCGACACGTTTATGACGTTCGGCGCTTCGATTGGTCCGCTCCGAGCTCTTAACCAATCAGAGCCAAAAACGGTAAGTAAACGTTTTAATCGCGTTAACATATAAGTTGTGTTACTTTTTTGATGTACAATTAAATTTATTCTATTCTAACTACAATGTTCTATTTTTATTCAAATAAAGATGTGAAAATCAATTTTAAGCGGCTATGGTAATTTTCACTTGATTATTTGTGATAGCAGCAAATAAAAGATTTTAAGAATATTTGAAAATGACGTGCGTTTCAGGATTTGGGGTTTAGAAGTATGCAGGACAGGGTGTAAAATACCACAAGCCTCCGTTGAAAAGGAGGATGATCCTCCGACCAGACGAATATTACGTCTGATCCGGGCAACGGCCTGTGTATGTGTCGTAAGATCTTTTTTACTTAGAGTAGGATGACAGCAGGATGAAAATGAACGTCCGATAGCTGTCACCCACATTATCTTATAGCAATTGTAGTGTAATCGTGGTGAGAACTCTAACACCACGTTGCAGAATGTAGAATTTTAGGGCGCTTTCAATTTAGGCGCTTGTTCTCCGACTGCTAACGTACTGCAACCGGCCACCTGTGGCATGGTAAACTTGCAGTAGCGGTCCAACATGAAACGTCTAAATTAAAAGCGCCCTCAATTTCTTATTTGACGTCATAGACATCGCTACAGAGGCATTCATACCCAGGCACGTGTACAGTTGTAAAAAACTAAACTCACCAGTCTCATTAGCAACAGCGCGAGCGATGAGCGTCTTGCCGGTACCAGGGGGGCCGTACATGAGGATACCGCGCGGAGGCTTGACTCCGATGGCCTTGAACAGCGAGGGGTGGCGGAGGGGCAGCTCCACCATCTCCTTGATCTGCGCGAGCTGCTTGCGGCAGCCGCCGATGTCGTCGTAACCGACTGCGTTCAGAGCTTCTTCTTCCTCCTGTTGAAGAGAGTATTGGTGAATGGGGGTAACAGAAATCAGAAACGTTTATTTCAAATAGACCATTTACAAGCTAAATTGCATATTCAAACAGATTTCTATGGAGAAGAACGTGCAAGAAGACTTCATGGACATTCTTTTAATAATAAGTTACATAAATCTTGGTTATACATTTCTTTAACTACCCACATACATATATTAGAAGTCCACATACTCATATAAGTCAACAGGCCTATGCATACAGGTGTAGGCATATGAGCTGTTGATTAATGTCAACTCGACATCGACAGATAATAAAAGTAGCAGCCCGACGATATTATGTTGTTGTGTCCTAATGTGAAAATGGCCTTACGAATTTGAGGTTAAGTATTTGTCAAACTCTTATGTTGCATAAGCCTGAAAAGCTGTCATAATTTTGAATTAAAAAAGTACAAACTTTATTCTTTTGAGGTAGGTAGTGTGAATAATAATTATCAAATAACTTCACCCGCTCTGGTAGGAACGCATTGTTATCAAGGAACAGTGTACCTATTTAGAAACACTGCAAGATTGTTCGAAAGAGTTACCGAGACAACTGAAGGAACATAGATGGGTTTTAAGTCAATAGAAGTCTCGACACTCCCTGGAGTCATTTTATAAACACGTCTTTTGGTGTTCCCCAAGGAAGTGTATTAGGGCCTACTTTATTTTTGATATACATAAATGACCTATGTAATCTAAAACTAAAGCGCGGCATAGCTATAGAGGAAAGTAACCAAATATGAAATACCATTTTATTTTTGTGATATAATAACATAAAGGTTCTGTAAATAAAATCATTTAGTAGTATTTACAATTTTCCGCACGTTTGCACTTAATTTAATAACAATCTGGTTATGTTAGTATTAATTTAAAGTTTAAAATTTACTCAAAACAAAATCAGCAAAAAGGGATCTAATTATGGAATAGATACCAAAAATGGAATACAACAAATCTATAATATAGAAATTTGGCCAAATCTAAATAGGGCCTTCACTCTTTTTGCGAAAATCACAACTCAAGGTATCGAACTCTGCATCAGCGCAATTACCATGTACCTAAAGCACACACAAAAGTCAATTGATCCATGTCTTATCCGAGCATGTTAAAAACTACCTCAAAAAATTATTCTGGCAGTGAAAAAACTACCGACTCTCACCCTGGGCTCACCATTTGCTCAACTGCCAACTTGAACCCGGTACGCGAGTATTATGTTTTAAAGAGACAGAAGAACACTGTTTTGTGCGGCTTGAAGTTTTAATTTACGAGTAATGGCAGTATTCCATATTGAGGTACTATTCCATATTTGGTTACTTTCCTCTATCTTACGCTGATGACACTGCTCTTCTTTTTTCGGCTGAATCTGAACATGAAGTCCACAAGCTTGCGCAAGACGGCTTCAATATTGTAAATAAATGGCTTCAGCACAACTCATTAACCCTAAATACAGATAAAACCAATTATATAAAGTTTTCCATGCGCAAACAAAGTTCAAATAATTCCTCAACCTTGTATGCTCATTGTTGTACAGTCCCTGCAGAATGCCCGCTTATGTGTCCCAATATTAATAAGACTAACAAAATAAAATACCTAGGTGTTATAATAGATGAGACCCTTACGTTCAAACAACATATGGAAGTCTTAAATAATAGAGTTCGTAAGCTGATATTCGTGTTTAAACAGTTGCGACATATTGCGGATTCAAAAATAATAAAGCAAGTTTATTTTGCTCTATGTCAGTCAATTTTGACATACTGCATTACCTCATGGGGTGGAGCAGGCAAAACTTTATTACTACCAATCGAAAGAGCCCAAAGAGCGATTCTCAAGGTGTCTACTTGCCGCCCTTTCCTTTTTCCCACTGACCTGCTCTACAAAACTTGTGAAGTACTAACAGTCCGGCAGTTATTTATAATGAACATTGTACTAAAACAACACGCAGCCCTCCGCTTCAGCACTGAACTTACTAAAAAGAGACGGAAAGATATAGTTTGTCCCACAAACAGCACAAAACATGCATTTACATCCAGATTTTTTTGTGTTTCTGGGACCACTACTCTATAATAGACTTAATGCAAAAGCAAATATTTATTCCCTAAATTATGTAAATTGCAAGAAAACCCTCAAGGAAACACTTCAAAGTTTGTCATATGAAGACACAGAAAAGTTATTAGTTGTACTCAAATAGAGATTAATTGCACTTTTTATTATGATTAGTTAGCTTAGTTTATATACAAAGATTTTAGCAAGTAAGATTTTTATACTGTTTACACCTCTTTTACGTACCTATTAGTTGACTACTTTACTTTTTGTTAAATAGTTAGTGATTATTTTAGTTATTTTACCTTCTCTCGCCTGAAACACAGGATGTCCTAGTTCAGGCATATAACACATGTGAACTCTACATAGAATTAAGAAAAAAATTTGTATTACTTTATACCTTTTGAATAAATTTATTATTATTATTCCCTTTATTTTTCTTATAATACATATTTTGATATTTTTAAATATTTTTTTATAACAAATATAACATAAAAAAAACATTTAAAAATATAAAAACAGTAGTCCACCGATGTCGGGAGCAGGGTCCAAGCTACCGGTGGTTAGGGCTCCAAAGACAGGAACCTCCTCACAATGCGAGCCGTATCGAGGAGTACTGCCTTCTGTATCTGGCCCTTGATCCAACCGCGCAACGACAGCTTCGACAGATGGTCGTCGAAGCTTTTGGCAATAAGACCATTGGCGGTCACGACAATCGGCACAATGATAGCTGAGTCCACATTCCACATGTCGACAACCTCGCGTGCTAAGTCGAGATATTTCAGATATATATTATTATTATTATTATAATCCACGGGACAAAAACGTAGATACCTATACTATTTTAGAAAGTGTATGTACCTAACTAAACAAAACGGCGGAAGTACAAGATGTAACGATAAACCCTCAGATACCCTGGGGGACAAAATGTCCCCAACCATGTCGCGCAGCGCTCTCAAATTGTTCATCATGTCCCGCGTCACGAGAATACGTCGTAAAATATTGTGGATCAAGTTGCAGGACACTGGACAACGTTGCAACGACACGTAGGTTGAGCGTTGCGCGTCATGTTCGGGGACATTTTGTCCCCTAATGTAACCAAGGCTTTAGCACTAGGAAGACCGAAATTTTGTACTACCTATAAAGATCAAGTGGGGTCAAATGACTCATTCACAGGATTTTATGCTTTATTGGTGTGTTATAGCTTTAAATTTATATTCTACTTGCTTTTGCTCGCGGCTTCGCTCCCGCTCTACCCTAATGTAATCTAATGTAACTTGGTCCCCTCTATAAGGATCCCAAACCGAGCACTTGTGAATGAGTGTATTGTAACCAGGTATGGTGTGTACCGGTCGACTGATGTCGGCTCGGCTCCCCAGGTAAACACGGTACTCCCGCTCCATCCTATTCACCCTACTATACCTTACTCTACCCTATTCTACCCTACGCTATCCTACCCTACTCTACCCTGAACTACACTACACCATCCTTCTCTACCCTATTTTTTATTTTTTTCATAATTACCTTCTCCTCACAATAACAAACACAACAAAAAAAGAAGTAGCGAAATCGGTTCAGCTGTTCTCGAGATTTGCGCTTAGCAACACATTTAGAAATAATAATATTTTATAGATTTTTTTTTTATTCGGAATATTTATTTATTTTATTTTTTCACATTTTAGGAAAGCTTACAGACTAATAACAACATAGTGACAATAGTAGGTAATTAAATTGCTAATTACAAGCTTCCACATGTAGGTAGTAATAAAGACGAAAAAAAGAAAAAATAAATAAATCCAATGTTGGTCCCACAAGGTTGACACAGAGTTAGTTAACTCTCAATAATTTTAACATACAATAATATTATATTAGGTAAGTTAGTAGTAGATAACTGCAGTTTCCTCGGCTTGCCCATATAAGGGTATCTGGCACGCCACTACATTTGACCACTCTGGTCTTTCTGGTGTTAAGATATCGTGAACTTTAGATACGAGTAAAATTTCTACTGTTGGTTCTGTATTTAGATGAAAATTTATCGTCGCATACACTCACAGTATCAATGTACTCTGAGATAAAAAAACCATGTTATGTCTTGATAAGGACCAAATTGTGTGAAAAGTTTTCGCTGTGTTTTCAGCATTCGTTGAATAGCGGCAGTGAGTACTGTGTAGACCGACATTGTTGTAAAAGGTATTTTAATGAAACAATGTAAAGACTTGGTATTTTATCTAAAAATACTTTACATCGTTCTTAGAAATAAAGACCGTAAGTTTGAATTAATATTTTTAGAACGTATTCCTGAAGCTTTTCGAACATTATAAAAACCGGCCAAGAGCGTGTCGGGCCACGCTCAGTGTAGGGTTCCGTAGTTTCCCGTCCGTCACAATAAGTGTACCCACTTATGAATTAAAAAAAAATGCTTATAAATAATCGTATATCGATTATACTACAAACTTAGTCCAGAAATTATTTTGTAGAACCCTTTTGTCTTTTTTATACAAAAACTGTTCTTTCCATCAAGTTCAAAATAATTTTCCTAGAAAGTTCTTATAAAGTTCTACTTTTCAGATTTTTTTCATATTTTCTAAACTTATGGTTCAAAAGCTAGAGTTACACACACACATTGTTTTTTACTTTTGGAGCGATTATTTCCGAAATTATTGACATTATCAAAAAAAGATTTTAGTAAACCCCTATTCATTTTTAAATACCTATCCAACGATATATCACACGTTAGGGTTGAAATTAAAAAAAAATCACTTCTCACTTAACATATAGGGGGGCTACCCTAATAAAACATTTTTTTCCAATTTTTATTTTACCACTGTCGGCGTGATTGATATACATATTGGTACCAAATTTCAGCTTTCTAGTGCTAACGGTCACAGAGATTAAGCGAGGACGGACAGACAGACATGGCGAAACTATAAGGGTTCCTAGTTGACTACGGAACCCTAAAAACGAACAGTGACTAGTACGCGTTAAAGCGATTGATACGTTTATTACGTTCGACGCTCCGATTGGCCGGCTCCAAGGTTTTAACCAATCACAGAAGCAAACGCGGCAATCGCATTAACGCAGAAACAACTCGCACTCAGCGCACCTTTTTCACGAATACGAAGTAGGTGTACAAACTATTTTGCAAATTATCTAAATGAATTAAACGCTTATGGTAAAAGCACCAGGATATGACTATATAATGACTTTTTCATGAAGTATAGTCTGTCTAGTAAGTTAATCGACTTGGATTTTTTTTTAAGGAAATTAAAAATCTAATGTTGGCAATCTGAATTTTAGTTGCCATTCACTTGTTTTTGAGATGATGATAGTGTTACAACAGATCTTGATCGTAGTATGGCTAGTTATGATGAATCAGTAACTGGAATAGAATATTTAGAATCAGATTTCTCGTACGATTCCAGATTTATTTTATTACCTAAGAAACTATTATGTCTTTGCAAATAGTCCTACTTTTGTAATAAGAAAATCATTAAAGAGACTGAAATAGGTATATTTTTTTATTTTTTTTTTATTAAACGAAAATCTTTTGCAATTTTTAATGTTAAAAAGTCCCCTAATAGTATTAAAACATTTTAAAAAATTCTTAAATTGGATACTTTTTATAAGGTTCCATTATTAAATAATGACAAGATCTCATAATCAACCTAGATTTCTGAACCAGTGTTGACTAGGTACATCAGATTTCATTTTGCCCTAAATATTACCCAAGTCGTTTAACTTATTAGATAGACTATAGTCATTCATATAGGGTAAGACAAACTGAGGAGATTGTCCAATAATTATAATTCCGTAAATTCCTACGTATTACGCCTGTCAGACATATTTTATTTAACATAAGTACAACGTGACACTGACATTAAGAAAGTTTTTTTTTTTCAAGAAATCCTGCGTAATTCAAAAATTTCGCGAGATTTCTTATAGCATCCCCCTTAAACGAGACCACATTATATTACAGTATATTGAATTTTTAGATGCATATTGCGTAGATAAACTATTAGAAAATAAACTACACGAACGATATAAAGTTGTGACGATAAGATCAATCTGACAGCTAACTAGGAATAAAACATGAACAAGTTAATGAGGTAAAAATTAACTAATCATCATGAGGTTTAGTAGCAAATTAGTGAAATTAACTAGCATGATGTAAGAAGACTGCAAAGTTGCGTTCGAACAAAACGTAAGCAAACATGTATATTGGACTCGGTTCTTATAAAACATGTACCGTCAACGCGTCAAATCATTTGGCCTAATCTTGTTAACCAATAGGAACATAGCACACTATTTATAAATAATTACTATGTTCATGACACCGGATAATTCTAAAAACAACTAACAAATACGAAAAATAAAGTAAAATTGTAAATTATCAAATTTTTATGTAAATTTTATTGTCTTTTAAATTTGCAATGTATCACGAGTATACACTCATACAAGATTTATTACAATCTTACGGTGTCGTTATCCGACGATGTACCACTTATTAATTAACACCACTAAGTATATAAAGTATAATAATATTATACTGATACTGATTTAATATTACTTGGAACTGAAAGTTAAAACAACTGCAAAAGAAATAGTTGTGAACTAATTCTGTACAACAAAAATTATTGACAAAAATTGCTTAGGAGGAATTCCCAAACAGGTGGACAACTTATATGTCATTTACTCATATGCCATTTTCATTTCTTTGGAAAGTAGGCTTATCCATACAAATTTTGGATTCCATACATTGGCGAGCCAACCGTCTTCGTTGTTAGATACACGCAGCAACGCAGGGAAAAAATCACGAGCGCGATGGCGCGGCGAGCCAATCACTGACACTCCCCGCCCCCGCGTCTTACTTCGCACCACTAAAAAGACCGAATATTTGACTTCGCAACTTGAAGCCAGGGCTCAAGATCCGTGACGGCAATTGTAGATTACACGATGATGACCATGATAACATTGGTAGCATTAACTCACCTCACGCTTGATCGGGTCTCCTTCGCAGTGTATGACGGTATCAGGCGCCACGATGCAGTAGGGAGAGGGGTCAGTCTCCACCACCTTGAACTCGACGGCGCGCATGCCTCCACGGACCATGAAGGTGTCGTCGCGGTGGATAGGCCTGTACGCCTCCATGAAGTAGGGCTTCAGGTAAACCTCGAAAAGGTTTCTGGGGACAAAAAAAAAATCGTTAGTAAATATCAGTACTAGGTACTTCAAAAGTTTTGCCTAAAATTTAATTTAAATGACTGAATACATTATGCATAAATTAATAAACATTTATTCATCAATTTAAGTTAGCGATAAAGTTCATAGAACTTTAACCTCTTCTTTTGTGTACTTAGCACATTTTTTTCAACCAAAAGTTATTCCAGTAAAAAAAAAAATACAAGTTTCAGTACAAATAAATGTTAAATGCATTCAGTCTAACTAATGTACACATATGAGATATTATTGTGTTTCCAATAGTAAATGTCAAAAAAATTAAAAGACCCTCAACTTGACATAATATAGCATAAAGCTCAAATCAACATAAACACAGATTAATGCTAAGCTCAACATTACATAGCATAATTCTCTGCTTAACAGAGCATAATCAGCCTTTCTTGTTGTTTCAGACATTAAAAAAGGCTGATTATGCTTTGTTACTGCTGGGACTCAGGCCTCCTGTCTAGAAGAGGGTAAAAGAGCAATCGTGGCCGAGTGATAACGGCCCCGACTTACGAGTTAGTTCACCGGTTCAAACCCAGCCAAGCACATTACAGCTCAACATAACACAGCATAATGTTCAGCTCAACATAACAGCATAGGCAGAAATACCAAGTGCTATCAGATGGCATTTAGTATTTCCACCTGGTTTTCAGCAGCAAGTTACTTGCTAAACTTACCCAGTCAACCCTTCAACGGAGTCATCAATGGGCAATATATGCACACGCTTTCCGTATTTGACGGACGGGCAGGGCGCAATGGACACGATGTCGGACAGTCGCACGCGCAGGTTGTTGCGCACCACGCGGTTCATGCGGATCTTCTCATCGGGACAGTTGTCATCTGAGAGCACGATGCACACGGTCTCCTTGCGTCGCTTGCCCTTCAGGAGTACGGTGTCTCCGCGGAACAGTTGAAGCTGTTCCATTTTTGCCTGTAGACAAGTAGTGTTGGTTTGTTAACAGAGTATAGTCTGATATGTTCCCGTTAGATGTACTTATAGTCAAATCGAGGAAATAAATTTTTAACTTTAATTGATTTACAAAAATTTAATTTATTTACCAACTGTGAACGAAAAAAGACTTTTTTCGTTCCCAGTTCGTAAATAAATAAAATTAGCCCAAAAAACTTATTTTAATCAGAATCCAGTTTGTCAATTTTACTTGTCTATGAGTTTTTAAATTTTGCCAAAATTTCTTCGATTTGACAGTACGATGTGACGTCACAGCATGGCGATCGATCCTATTCTCATTTGGAATGCATAGGTTTATTTCTTAATTGTTGATAGGTTCGCGCTTGACCGCACATTTAGGTACATGTATTCTATATAATACGCAGGTATTGCGATAAGGAAATGATGATTTTCCTGCTCAGGCATTAATCTATTTAGGAATAGAATGGTTCTTTTTGGAGTGATAGATCATCCAATGACTTCTCTCGCTCTAGGGTGGAGCGGGAGTGTGCTGTGTCCTTCAGTTGCTCTTTACATTCTAGGCCCACTGATTTCCATTCCAAAAATTCCCCATGTTTGCAATATAACGGTGGATGAACAAATGTTGGATTATTTATAAAAAGCAGTTTTGCAATGTTTATAACATAACGCATTTATAATAACATCAAGGGAAGGAAGGCTAGTTGCTGGTTTTTGAGAATAACATACAACATACTGAAGGCTTTTGTTAGTCAAAATATTTTCATTACATGTAAATGTATAAAATTGTGCTGGGTCTGCCAGAAATAGAATTTCAGCCAAAAGAGCGGCCTATTGTTATTATTATATATTAGACAGATTACCATGTCACAGAGTACATATAAAAAAAATCTTGTATGAATCAGCGTTTTTGATAAGTGTAACATACAGATTTTTTTTTAATTATTATTGATAGGCGCGAGTTTGACCACCATTTGTGGTGATATTTTAAAAGCTGCTTCTACCCAACCTTTCTAGTACACCTTATGGAACTTAGACTGACTTGGCAAATGTCCTACCATATACATAAATTATCATAATGAGAGTGATACAAGTTTGTTTTTGTAAAAAAAAGACAGATTTAGATACTGTTACTATGACTATATCATTTATAACTAAAAATTTTAACTTTAAATCATTAAATGTCCCTTGGTAATTTTTGCCTTTGAAGCACATCCCAATAGATAAATTCACATTTAGGTATCACTAACTGACAATTTCTTTTCATTAGGTAATATCTTTCTTTTTCTACAAAGTTAGGAGCCTTGTACTTTTTAATATCAATCTTTATTGCAAGCCATAATTAAACATATATTATGGCTTGCAATAAAGATTCGAGATTTGAAACAATATTTTGCTAACCTACTTACAGGGTTGCGTAGGTCAGAGAGAGAGAGAGCACTTGTTAAACTAGTACTCGGCTACATGATAACAGACTGGTAGCCAACCCCAATATAGTTCTTTTTTTTGTGAAATTTAACCAAAGAAAATGAAAAAAAAAAAAAACTATACCAAAGTGTGCCTCCAAATATTTTGTTGGTGTATTTAACTTTTTCCAAAATTCGTAAAGTAGTTGTAATGTCAAGTGCTATGCAAGTATTTTTTATCTAAATGTAAATTCTGTGTGATTTTTGTGTTGCAAATTATCTTGATAATAAGTAATTTTCTTTTGGTGTGTTCGAATTTCATTTTCATGCCTGCCATAGGTTCGCCCATCTCTGATCTAAACTATTGTATGTGGGCCATGACAGCTGTTATTCCAATGGGTTGGTTGGAATAAAGGGTATCACTCAAACTCAAAAAGCAGATGAGAGCTCTGTTACTCGGAGCATCCATAAAGATTTGACTCAAATATAGTTGCGTAGTTAGACAGCAACATGTTTAGAAGACTTAAAAAAAGTTTTGACTGCAGTGTGAAATGTAAGCTACATTAAGTCCAAACAATAATTTGTTGAATGTAACTAGGAAACAATAAATTATGTTAATGGATAGACTTAATATTTTATTAGGTTGTTTGTTGCCAAACATACTTGTGTATGTATAGATTTGTGGTTGTCATGGTGATACCCAGTGCCCAGCGGTCATGAATATAAATTTTGTCATTTAAAATGGAACAATTATGATACTATATAGACATATAGACATGTATAGAGCAAAAGATTTTTTTTTTTCTAGAATAGCTGTTATGTTCTCAGGTTTTTTCAATGCATTCTGATATTTTATGTTACTTTATATTAATTCATTAAACCCCAAGTGAACACCGGCGTTCGCGCACCTTTTGTCTTTATATTGTGTCTGTAATTTCCACGATTGAAAGGTTAAAATATAAAAATTGATAATTTTTTTTGCAACTTTTTACATAGCTTTATTGTTAAATATTTTTTTTTTTAAGTTCTGTGAAAAGTAAGATCCAAATAGAAAATAATGTGTTTTTGTTTATTTTTTATAAATAAATAAAGGAATATATTAATTATGAAAACATTGCTATTGTCTTCATGAACACATTTTCTGCAGATCATAGGTACTTTTTTATTGCATAATATGAAATAATTCAACCAATGACTTGTTTTAATCGATTTTGTTTTTCATATTTCTAACCAAAGTTATTTACCACTTATTTGCACATTTAATGTTACCAGCTCTAATAGACAAAGGTCTTTGAACTATAATTATGTTTATTGTCAAATGCCAAAACATTATTATCATAAAAGGCAATTAACCATTTTATGAATATACTATAAAAAAAAAAAAAACTTTTGATGGAAACTAAGTGATGAGTAAATTGCTTCCTGCCTTGAAGTTGGCCTATCCATGGCCCTATGGTGATAACTGAATGTAGGTAACAAGCAAAATTGTGAGTTCCACGAAATCGAAAATATATGATGGTGACAAAGCATTATTAGGGAGACCATGAAATCACAGGAAAACGTCGTCAGGGCCAAGCAAAGACAAAGAGTTCTGACCTGTGAAAGAGCCACCACCGAGTTGTCATCGCTGACTGCCTCTTCCACGATGAGACGGTTGGGCCTGTCCTTGCGGCGGAGGATCGCGGTCGATAAATCATCAGGATTACTGTCGAACAAGAAAAAATGTCAGTCACCCTAAAAAATAACCAAAGCGCTCAGTTCGAATAACACCTAATTAACTTCAAGCGATATCGCCATTTCAAATACCGATCTAATCAAGCTCTGTTTGTAAAAACAAAATCGTATTCCATAGTGAACTTGCAAAATTCGATTTATATGAGTCGGTTTGTAACTCGACATGATGACAAGCCAATTTTTGAAGATTCATTTGCAGTGTAGCGCATCGATTACTTGCGAAACAATACATACAATTAAGGCATGCACTAGTATAATGGATTATTATATACTCACCCTTTACTATCTGCCATTTTATGTAAAAAATTAAAATTACAATTTGTAAATTTACTACTTTTTCAGAACGCCGAATGAACAATCACTCTACAACTTCAGTCCGTGCGTGACGTTGCCGTATTTCATTTGTTCGTCGATGATTGTGGTGTTGCCAGGATATCGTGGTTGTCTATGGAAAAAAGTTCGTTTTCCTTTACATTCGGAAAGTTACGGTTTTTATAGTCTACCTTCATAACTTTTTATTTTACCTATTCAATATCATAATTATATTCTAAATACTATAAAGGAATAAATTTAGTGATTAATTTCATTATTTTACTACGAAGAGAGCAGTCGTCATACCGCGCTGTTAGAGAATTTTTTTTTACTGCTCACGGAAACCACAAAACTACTAAAAATGCCCTTATTTTGTTACAAAACTTAGTCGTAGCAGAAAATCGGCAGTAGTGCATTCAGTCATTGCATTGTTTTCCTTAGGATATAATATTTTTGCGGCTAAAAACCATGAAATTAGGCCTTGCGCTAAAAAATTATAAAGAAATAACTTCTTCATTGTCATTTCCATAGACTTTATTTCCGTGATGGTAAAAAATGTCAAATATGTAATTTATATGTTTCGAAAGAGTATTTATTTTGTAATGTAAAGGTACATCTAGATTTATCTAAATAATTATTAGGTATCTATTGAACGTACTTACTGAACATTTCTATAACGCGAAGATAAACCATATGTAGGAACTGAGAAAAAAATATGCCGTTGGAAAATTATTGTCTCCGCATTATCATTTGTCTATGGTGGTAAATCATCTAATGACTTCTCCCGCTATAGGGCAAAGCGGGTATCAGACTTATAATGACTAAAACCATATCTTAAGCTCTTCAGTCTGTTGCCATTTTCGGTCTACGACCACAAAAACTTCTCAGAAGGAGCAGACCTCTGCTCATTTCTCCTCACTCCGGGCACCAGGCCCCGGCGCGGGAGGTGTAGACCTCTGGGTAGCCCGAACAATGGCGACACCCGGATTTTTATACTGCAAACATCGACATATGGTTGCGGTCTGTTTACATCGACATATGGTTGCAAATAAGTTTAGAATCGCTTTTGTGATCCAACTACGAAATTACGGTTACCGGATTTTTTCGCGTAGGCGCGCGCTTGACCTCTATTTCACCTGATGGTGACCAAACTATTGATTTGTTGAACGCCTGTTTAGAATATCTTTTTTTTCATTTGGTAAATCACCTTTGGGGAGAACCTCTCGCTCTAGGCAGAGAGCGAGAGCGGGTGACTTTTACTGACTAAAACCGCAATCTATGTTCCTTCAATTTTTTGACTGGCTTGTTGGTCTAGTGGTTAGTAGCCCTGACTGCTATGCCGGAGGTCGTGGGTTCGATTCCCACCCAGGACAAATGTTTGTGTGATGAGCACGATCATTTGTTCTGGGTCTGGGTGTAATTTATCTATAATATGTATGTATTTAGAAATATATAAGTATGTTTATCAGTTGTCTAGTACTCATAACACAAGCTCTGCTTAGCTTAAGACTAGACGGCGTTTTGTGATCGTTGTATAATAAAAAATAAAAAATAAAAAATAAACCTTTGCGTTCTAGGACTACAATCTTTTTAGAAGTTAACCCTTGGCCTTACTTTGGCCATCGACTTTGCAGGGTCCCTAGGGTTTTGCTGACATCTCTTTGAGGCAAGCGTGGAACACTACGTACCAACGTTACCTGACATCTGGACGGCGAGCGCTGACGGTGACTGATAGTAGGGTTTGGGGTATCGGCGGCTGGGGCGTGAGAATATCCGCCCCATCAGCATCGTGTGTAAGTCCACCTCTGTACCTTTATGTGTATAAACCATTTAATACATAAATAAATATCTGTTCCTTCACATGTGCGGCCGTCTCCTTCGCTACCATTACTGCTTCGCAGAAGGAGGCGACCGCCTGCCATTTCCCCTCGTTCCATCCAGATTATGGCCGATATTACTGCTGCCATCAAGCCGATCCATCCAAGCGGAGCACACTTCCACCGTAGGTATGTTCCATCGTGCTCTCCGGGCGGGCCACAAAATGGTTACATGAGGGGAATTATCGCCGTGATTATGGCGTGCCCGTCTACTTTGAACACTTGCGATTGGATTCGGGATACCGAATTTTCAAATCTGTTCTATTTCCGGAAAGGTGACCAGCAGTTCCAGGGTGGTGACGGGTCTATCGTCCATAAGTCCCTTAAACTTTTTTTGTTTTTTTTTCTAGAAAAAAAAACAAATAATATAATATATATAGAAGAATATGTGTATAGAAACCAACATTTTCGGCCAAATATCTTTTATGCAAACTTGGGGAAAACACGAAAATTAAGCATTTTTCAAGGACATCCAAGTTGTACAGACGTATGTACAATCGGCGCTCGAGGGCATATTCACTGAAGGTCATATAGGTATATGCCTCGACTTCGACATGCCCCGATGACGAAATAGAGACGATGAAGATATATCTGACTTAATTCTCCATGGTCGTGGGAGACTTTAACGCGAAACTGAGCAAGCGAGATAGTGACGAGCTCCGAGTGGCGCAATTTGAATTTGGACATTGAGACCGGTAACACCTAGGTACTGCTTTCTTCAAAAAGCGTGAGTGAAGGAGTCGACCTGGCAAAGCCCTGAGGGCCAGGCCACACGGCGCGGTGTGGCTCCGGCGTGGCGCATGAGCGACCAATCGACGGGCCGTACGGGCGGGGTGGCGTCACTCATGTGTCCGCCGATTCGTCGATCAGGCGCCGCGATGGAGCCGCACCGCGCCTTGTGGCCTGGCCCTGATGGTGCAACTAGAAAAGAGACCGACGTCATCATATCGACGAAGAAGCATGTTTCTGTGATAAACGCGGTGAAAACTGGAAGTGATAACCGCAAGGTAAGAGGCATATTGAATATCAATATCAAACTTAAAAGATCTCGACTGATGAAGTCTACGCGAGCTTTCAACTAGAACTTCTCAACCGTTTCGAGTGCCTAGGTGGCTTTGTGGACAAATACAATAATAGGTTCGTGAGTTAAGACTCGTCGTATAAGAAAAAGAGGCTCTCTGATCCAACTCTCGAACTCATGAAAAAGAGGCGTGAAATGATTCTGCAGTATTTAGACGATGCGTGCAATTACCGGCAGCTCAATAGAAGGATCAGTCGCTTTAATACCAAACGGATTAAGGATGCGATTCAGCGGAATAAGGGTTTCAAGATGTTAGCAAGAAAAATTGAAGACCGACGATGACAAAGCCAAATCGGAGCTGCTGGGAGAGAACGAGGCCTTCTATGGACAGCTGTACACGTTAATCATTAAGACCGATGTGAATCTCGCAAATGACCCACGAGCTACATTTAGCTGACACTATAGTGAAAATATCCGAAGTCAGACGTCAGACTTTACGAGATGGCTTTGAAGCATTTTAAAAGCAACATGAACAATGACGAATGACTCGGGTGAGCCAATCGGCTTAATATCGACAACTAACAACGCGATAATTGCTGACGCAAGCATTTTTTATTTTATTTTTTATTTTGACTGCAAGCATAACCATCATCATGAGCTTTTATAATGTTCCCACAGCTGGGACTCAGGCCTCCTCTTTAGGAGAGGAAATGGGCCGTAATCCACCACACGGGCCCAGTGCGGGTTGGTGAATGTCACACGTCTTCGAATTTTTGGTTCGAGGACACGCCGTCTTGAGAGCAGTGGTGATGAAATATATTACATTAAGTAATACGCCTAGCTGGGTTCGAACCCACGAACAACAACTCGTTAATCGGAGCTGTTACCACTCGGTCACCACTGCTCAACTGCAACTTGTAACATATCCAATGCTAGCCAATTGTAAGGTCTGATTTCTATTGATTTCAGGAAAAATATATAAAAGGTACTCAATTTTGTTCACTAAAGATTTTATTGAGTTCTCAACAATACATTCGCTTTTATAAATATTTATTAATAGGTATGTGTCTTGGCAAAATCAGTAGGTAGTGGACATTTAAAAATTATCCAAATGTTCTTTAATGGCCAATCTCATTGCCCTCTCCACAGTTCTTTGTCTTTTAGAGCCCAACTTGTGAACACAGTCCACAATCATTTCTAACAGTTTTCTTGTTTGTTCCTGGATAGTCACGAATAGCAAATCTCCTTTCCCGAATGCCAGTAAATCGTGTATGTAATCATCAAATTTCAACCTGTGTTGTAAATTAAATGCCTCTTCCATTGCCTCAAAGAATGCCTGACGCTTTGGCAACTTATTGTCATATTCTCGTCTGTATTTCGCCACTTCGTCAACGATGTCATCACGATGCATTTTCGACAAGTATTTGAAATGTCTCGATAAACGGTCTGTGTACGTATATTCCATTCTTTTTAGTTCTATCCTCATCATTCTGCAATATCTTATCAACTCTTTACCTGTGAACGCTGTCGATAATATGTTCAGGTAAGTTTCTATGAAACTTTCGAAAATGTTTCCACTTCTGAGATCACTTTTTATTTTGGGGTCTAATTCATCAACTGCGTTTATAGAAGTTCCTAAACAAAAATAACACGTCACAAATATAACAATTTTATTTATAGAACTCATGTTGTCAGGAATGCTGTGTATTGTACAGTGACTTGTGACGAAAAATCATAAAATATTATAGTCAATTTCATGGTCGGCTTAATGTAAAATTAATCAGATGGTCCAAAGTGAAATTATAAGCAGTTCCGTTTAATCTTTCTTCCCAGTATTCTGCTACAGCCGAACTGAATTTTAATTTGATATTACTTCTAACATGGCCAGGTTGTTGATGAAATCTACCAAATACTATACGCTCAAATACTTGTCTGGTTCTCTCTCCAATGTGCTTCAAAACTCCTTTCCCGTATTGTTTGAGCAAATAAACATATTCGTCCATCTTCATATCATCCACCACCGTATATATGGCATCCATTGCCTTGAAGTATTCATTCTTTTTGGGCTTTCCATCGGATATGAACACCAAAAAATCATTAACTTTTGATTTTATCCTATTTCTGTTGTATATGGAGTATTTTTTCAATGTCTTTCGTAATCTTTTTATCCATAATTTCTGTAAGTAGTCTATCCCGAGGCCTTCGAGGCTCTTGCTGAGTATTGATAAGTATTTGCCGATGCGTTCACCAAAATATTTTGGAGATGTGAGTACATTGCAAATGTTGGTAAGGAATCCGAAGTAAGGTGGCAAGGTCTGTCTTGGAGGTTTTGTCGTAATCCAAGAACCATACTCGGTCGTTCTTGTAACCAATAATTCGTCTACTTCTACATGTTTTGGTTTAAAAATTTCACTTATATTTCCACGGTTTCTTTTAGTTTTTCTATTTTTATTTTTAATTATTCTATGAAGGACTACAATGTTGTACAGTGTTGCAGAAACTAGAACATAGTAAAGTAGATGCTTCATAATCAGGTTGTCACTTGTGTTTTCCCTGGCTTATTTCCACTTCTGTTTCTACTTCTATATTTCCACTTCTGTTTTTTCTCTTTGATTTCTATTTCCAAACCACTTTCTTATTTGCGTCATTATCTGAAAATGCGAAATGATAAAATTATTTGGTTAGGTACTGTGTTCACATAAATAAAATTTCTTAGGAATGGGTTTCCAATTTCGCATAGGTTTTTTTTTAATTGTGGAAATCATCCGATGACTTCTCCCGCTCTGGGCGGAGTGGGAGGGAGTGTCAAACTTTTACCGACTGTAACCACACCTGTTTCCTTGAATTGCCCTTTGCGTTCTGGGACTACGGGTTTCTTTTTCAGAAATTCCCCGCGGTCCTAGCTAGCGGGCATCGGTCCTGCTGGGCCCCTACGGTTTGCTGACATCTCTTTAAAGAGCGCGTGGATCACTACGTGCTGTTGACGACTGAGCTCGGTCCGATCAATTACCGGACAGTCGGACGGGGAGCTACCCATTGCTCGACATCCGCAGGCCCGCGTTTTCTGTGGCTGATAGTCGGGTTTAGAATCTTGGCGGCTGGGGTGTGAGGACATTCCTTCCCTCATGCGTGCGGCCTCCTCCTTCGCTAGCTTTACAGCTTCGCAGAAGGAGGCTGCCGCCTGCCACTCCTCACACACACCGCAGAGACACACAAGCCCCACCATGACGACAACGTGGGAACAAAGTTGGTGGGGAATTTCGCATAGGTAGAAATAGAAGGAGAAAAATACCGGTTTCCGAATCAGTCAGTTTGCTCCTTTCTCGAAGATGAAGTGAGAGCGTGCGTGTAATAACTAGCTCCGGCGTGGTTAATCATAAATTGATTGAGATAGTGGTTCATGGTTGAAATCAATCAACAGATAGGTAGGATCACAATGTTAGGATTCCGGACACACTCAACAGGCAGACAGACGAAGTCGCACCACAATCGTTTTTTCTTATTAGGGTTCCGTAGCCAAATGGCAAAAAACCATAAGGGTTCCCCTTATGGATTCGTCATGTCTGTCTGTCTGTCCGTCCGTATGTCACAGCAACTTTTTTCCGAAACTTTAAGAGCTATAGGATGTTGAAATTTAGTAAATAAATGTATTCTGTGAACCGCATTAATATTTTCACGCAAAAAAAAAAACCAATAAATTTTGGGGGTTTCCATACTTAGGACTGAAATTCAAAATTTTTTCATCAAACTCATACGTGTGGGGTATCTATGGATAGGTCTTCAAATTATATTGAGGTTTCTAATATATTTTTTTTCTAAAGTTCACTTCGAAAGTAGTAAAATGTCCCCCCCCCCCTAATTACTAAAATAAGAGACAGGTAAAACTAAAAAAAAATAAATGATGTAGGTACATTATCATGCAAACCGCCAACGAAAATTGGTTTGAACGAGATCTAGTAAGTAGTTTCTTTAATACGTCATAAATAAAAAAAAATACACTATTATTAAAACGTCGATCAAAGTTACAACAACTACAAGAACTTATAGATTAAGTTACTTGCTGTTACGGAACCCTTCATGGGCGAGTCCGTCTCGCCCGGCTGGCCGGCTGGCCGGTTTTTACCACTTTAAACAAGCGTGCTCCATTGTTGACCACATCGTCATTTTCCATCACGTGAGACAGTGGTCAAGCGCGAGCCTATTAATAATAATTAAAAAATTGGCCAATTGCGAGTCGAAACCACGCACGAAAGCCGTCCGCAGCAAAAAAGCAGAGTCCGCAGCGTTTGTTGTATGGGAGCCCCACTTAAATATTTATTTAATTCTGTTTTTAGTATTTTTTGTTTTTATGGCAACAGCAATACATCATCTGTGAAAATTTCATGAAATACAGGTAGCTCGATTCACGTAATGAAAACCGTAACGATATCGTAGCGATATAGTCGTTTAGATAGACTATTTCCGTATTCACATCCATCAATCGAGTTTAGACGAAACCGATTTTAAAGTCGTTTGAAATTCGTCGATTTAAAAAAAAATCTGTATTACATTATCCTGGTAGAATACTTATTAATGTAACTGGAAATAAGTCGATAGATCTTGAATACCGCTTTTGGATAGGACTTCGATCGAACGACTACAAAACTTCAACGATATTTGGCCTATTTGATTTTACGTGAATCAGGCTACTGGTCTCAGACAGAAGGACAACGGAGTTTTAGCAATAAAACGGGACCCCCGTTTTTACCTTTTGGATAAGGATCCTTAAACAAATGGCATGAAACCATTTTGTGAGGTGGGAAATAATCAAATAACTTCTCCTGAACTGGGTGGAGCGAGACAGCGTGTCAGACAATTACTGACTATAAAATACACATGTATTCCATTTAGCTCTTTGCGTTCCAAGGCCACAGTATCTCTTTTGAACAAACTCGAAGCCCTTGCCATGGAACCTTAAGGCGTATAGTCCCGAAATTATGTGAACGCAACTATCGCACTCGCCTAGGCGGCAGTACGCAAATTTGTGCATTTATTGGCGTCCAGCAGCGCCCGGAAAGCGCTTTAAATCCATTTTCTCTGCGAGATATTGATTGATTTATATATGTTCACTTTGAAGAATATTTAACCACCAATTTTCATGTGTAAAAATGTTTCTAAAGGTCCAAGCCGTTTCGAAGGAGTAGGGAAAAGTTGCGAAAAGTTGCGAAATTGCTAATTTTTTTTTTTGACAGAAGTATTAATTGCACGAAAAAATCCAATGTTGATATTATGGTTCATGAATCTATAATAAACATATATTTTTTTCAAACCAATTGACCTAGCCGTTACGGAGGAGTAGGCTTCAGAAATTTACTGTTTTATGGCACTTTTCGGGCGCTTGGCCCTTAAATACATTTCGCAGAACAACATTTTGTTGTGAAACAAAGTAGAATCTTTGTTTATGATGTTATTATCAACCGCTCTCTTTACTCTTTATAACTGAAAATTACGTAATTCCGGACAGTCCTATGTCCGGTATTGGAGGGTAACGTATCGAAAGGGCCGATGGTCCCGGTGGAATATTCTCACGGGCCGCCATTGGGCCTTATGGAGTTTTCCATTTGATCTAGAGTTGTTTACTACTAACTTGAATTGAGCTTGTTTACTTAGTCTGTTTTATTTATGGTAATAAGTGGATAGAAGTGTAGGTATTCCTCATATTTTATAAGCTTTGATTGTTTAGAAACATATTTAGATTATTTCATTTATTTTAACATTGTGTATAATTAATTTAATTTTATGTAACATCAGTAGGTGTCTAATTTTAATGTCGATTTTTGTAATGTTTTATTGGGATTGATTTTAATTTTGTATAATTAATAAAATAAATAATTGAATAATTTTAAATGAAGTCTGGTTTCTAAGTATTGTATAAAGATTCTTTTTGTTCTTGAAATATCATGATTGCATTCCCAGACTGTCTGAGAGGGTAAGCAGTGATATATCGGGTGATTTTTTCAAGTGGTCGTGGATGGCTAAATCTTATAAATAAATATCGAGGAATAGCGGTATTTTTCGCTAGAGCAGTGGTGGTTCAGTGGTAACGGCCCGGACTTACGAGTTGTAAGTCGCCGGTTCAAAGTCAGCCCGACGCATTACTTTGTGTAATTTATTTCATCACCACTGCTCTCAAAACGGTGAAACATCGTGGGGAAAACCGACCTAGAAACAAAAAATAAACTTGTGACATTCACCGACCCCACTGGGCCCGTGTGGTGGATTACGGCGCATTCAGTCTCCTAGAGACGAGGCCTGAGTCCCAACAGTGGGAACATTATAAGGCCGACTATGCTATGCTATGCTACTTAAACGAGTATTGGGCTCGATATTTTTTATTATGGATAGGCTCGCTATCGGCTTTGACCACTATCCCACCTTATGGTAAGCCATGATATGGCTGATGATGGAGCAAGTTTGCCTAGAAGTAACCTATTCACTCTTGATTTAAAGACCCCTAGGTTTTAACTAATAGGAACCACAGACTCCGGCAGTGGTCTTTGATAAAACTAAA
This sequence comes from Mythimna albipuncta, assembly GCA_929112965.1. NCBI lineage: Eukaryota > Metazoa > Arthropoda > Insecta > Lepidoptera > Noctuidae > Mythimna > Mythimna albipuncta. Next base: position 6,070,326 of record OV815974.1, on the reverse strand, counting down.
ACTGCATTTTAGGTTTTTTGATAAATCTTTATTCGTAAATGAATCTTATAAGCCACCTGCATTTATATCGTCACATTTAAGTAGGTTTATGGTTATAGACTTAAGGGGACATCTACCTACATCTAGAATTGTGATCCCTAATGGCTTTTAAGGCCATAAGGCTACTGCTAGAACTACGCTGCACACACATGTGCCACACATGCTGATCTGGGCGCGTCGGTCTCCATATCCATATTATATGGAAACTAGACTTGTAGAGCTACACTTGATCCACGCCATGCGACGTCGTTCTACGTACAAATAAGGCGTGTTACACGTGTGCATCGGTCTAATGTTGCTCTTGCTTTACACCCCAACTGAGCCACTTCCAGTTGGAAAATATGATTAGCGCTTGTCCAGCCTGAAGATCCTTTCTATTACGAAGTCTATCACGGTAGTAAATGAACCTGCGTGTAATTTGTTGCTTTGGGCCTCACCTGCCACGTTATAAGAGTAGACAGAGCAGCCACCAGCGGGTCGTCTGTTGCAATTATCAGGCAACCGAAGAGTATCGCATCAAATGTAGATAAGCACCATTCTTCTCCCCACCTTGGAAACACATTTGAATATAACATAGTCAAATAGTAGGCACTAACGGGCCTATCACATGCACAAAGCTTCACCACAGTTTTGCCTGAGCAGGCCGGTTTGTACATTGTATTTAAACACCCTGTAAATCTATGAGTTTTACCAACCACACGTACGGTGTTCCGTTTTCAAAACCGGCCTGAGCAAGTAAAACTATGGTGAAGCTTATGCGTGTGGTAGGCTTATACCTAGAACGTCTACCGATGCTACATGCTACTAAGTTTTAGGCGCTTATCACACTGCTACGCATCACGCTGCATGTTGCGTGTCAACGCACCTACGCGAGTACTTGCGGAAGTACGCGCGTAGGTGCGTTGTTTTTTACGCAATCACGCACGTAGGTGCGTTTTGCAAATTCACGCAGGCTCTGACTCATTTCATACGCACGGCACTACGAGACTCAGTTTGCCATACCTCGCGTCCCACCCCGCACCAACGAGCGTATGTGCATGTTTCTCCGAAAGAAAAGAAAAGAAAGAAAACATGTTTATTCCGCCTAAATAGACGCACAAATCAACACAATATTATAAAAAATATAAAAGCCAGTATCCCTATCAGGCACCGCATGCTCCGCATGTAGGTGCGTGATCTGCATGAACGCGCATGGATGCATTTTCGATGAAGACTGAGCGTGTTTTCTACACAAACAGAGATACAAGTAATGTTAAAATACGCATTCACGCGCTACGCTGCGTGGTGCGTGGCAGTGTGATAATCGCTTTAGACCGGTACACGTCGTTCATTTTAGGGCAGGTCTTTTTTTTTTTGGAGGTAGTAAATCATCAAACAACTTCTCCCGTACTGGTGGGAGCGAAAGGGAGTGTCAGACTTTTACTGAATAAAACCCACCCGTGTTCCTTCAGTTGGCCTTTGAGTTTCAAGACCGCAGTAATCAACTAATATGCGTGAGCTGCGCTCTAACCATCTATATTTTTTCCGAAAAACTTCTCAATGAAATATAAGGCTATTTATACTTGTGATATATGTAAATAGTGGGTACTTTTGTTAAGTTCATTTATTGTGCAACCGTCAGACCAGTCTGCAAATATACGCCCTACAGCTAAGTCGTGGTTTCATTATTAATCCAAGTATTCCTCAGTGGCGACGAGCAGTATCGAATTACGCGTAAAAATAGTGCTAGTTTGCAAAATGTCGATCGGAAAGATAACGGAATTGAAAGTACAAAGTGACGATTAGAAATTGTACGTACGATTAGAACAATATTTCCTGGTGAACAAAATACCGGTTGATTTACAAGTGCCTACACTAGTAACGGTTATGGGAGCAGAATCTTACGAAGTTTTGGTCAATTTGTGTACGCCGGAGAAACCTAAAAACAAAAAAGTTTTTCCCTACGGTAACATCACACCTAAGCTCTGCTTACCAAGTGACAGAGAAACATGAAGGCGTATTATCTTCAGGGTCATATAACAACGTGCTGGTGTTGCCAGCCTCTCTGGTATTTAGCTCCACGTTCAACAGACGTTCAAGTACAGTGCGCTCGCTGGCAACCCAGCTGAGACCGTCCAGGGCCTATGAGAAAAATATTAAAGTAAGCAGAAAGAAGAAGAGAAGAACTACCTATAAGTAAGTAACTAGACTTGAGTAAGTTTTCTGAGAAAGAATCATACATATATGTTCCCACTGCTGGTACTCAGGCCTCTTCTCTTGGAGAGAGTATAGGCCGCATGGGCCCAGTGCGCGCGATTTGTGGTTGTCACAATGTTTAGTTTCACCGTTTGAGACCAAAGGTGACAAAATAAAAATTAAGTAAAGTAGGCCTGTTTGAGCTCGTAAAACTCGTAATTGGGGGCCGTTAGTTCTGGCTCACTACTCTTTCAGAGCTTACTTTTACTGTTGAACCCAGAGGAACTTAATCTATCTCTTAATCAGGCTCTTAATAAACTAGTGCGCCTCACCATCAACGATTGCATCACTGCTTACCATCAGGTGGGATGGCAGTCAAGCACTAGTTTAATTAAGATAAAAAAAATGTTCAGTAGCGGACGTCTTAAGTTACAGTTTTAGGACCTGTGTTGCTCCCGTCCAGTGGAGGCTGCCTGTCCATTGACGTAGAGTGAGGTATTGGAGCCGAGCGATTAAGTAATACAGAGTGGAGTAGCGGACTGTGCGGAGCTAGGCCGGCGACGAATAATTTGAGAGCAAGGAAATCGGAGGTTTTATGTAAATTGTATTGATTAATATTGGCACAGCTCCGTTCCGCTCTGCTATTCTGTGTTCTATTGTACAGCCGTCAGGGGAATGCGAGTCACTTTAAGGGGGTAAGGGTGTAAAGATTAGCCTAATTACTTCTGATAAAAAAGATCTTACCCTTTCGAAGAAAGCGGCCAAAAATCGCGACAAAAGAGATTGTCGGGTTTCTGTTTCTCCTAAACCTAGAAAATATGAATATTAATTGTAAAATAAACATATGTACATGCGTATTCGCTTAGATACTTAATTAGTCTAGCCTGAGAGCGAACTGAGTGATTACATGAAAACAATTCGTTATTTTTTTTGTTTGTTTGAATTATGATGTAGGTACACGATGTCTGCCTAAAAAGCAATGTTAGAAAAAAAGTAGCGTCGAGTTTGTAAATTTCTATGAATAAAAAATATTTTGTCAGCACGGTTGGCTGCTGCTGAAAAAATATTTGTGTGGCCTAGGTACAAATGGTCGTTCTGGGTTTGGGTAATTTCTAGGGTTGGGTAAGGATTAAAAAAAACATATTACCTGGTATTGAGAGCGATAATTGTTTATATACAACCCTGAAAAACATAAATCATTAGTTGACAAAGTTTAATATTAACAAGCAAGCAACTAAGAACGATTAAAAATTGTTATAATAATAGCTACTGCCAGCGCCTTCGCCCACATTAAAGTAAAAAAAATATCCCAAAGGTACAGTAAATAAAAAGTAACATATTATGACATATATCAGGACATGATCTACACGTGTACAAAGTGCGAAAGAGTAATAAATTATAAGGTGACTGGCAATTAGTGTACGATACTTAAACACGTGATTGTGCTCAAGATAACAAACAATTTTTATTATGGGAGCAAAGCCGAAATAGCGAAAAAAATATCAGCTGTTCAGTACATTAGGCAAACATAAGTGTACTGAACAGTTGTTTTTTTTTCGCGATTTCAGGTTTGTTCCCATAGTAAAAGTTGTTGGTTATCATGAGCACAATCACGTGTTTAAGTATCGTACACTAATTACCAGTCACCCTATATACGTTCAGACACACGTACATAAGCACAAGAAGTCAAAAATTAAAAATAAACACACATACTTTCGTGTATTATAACATTAGTGTAATGTACAGGGTGGAAAAAGCCCTCGGGCCCTGGGATTTTTTTTATCTTTAACATAAAATAGCGAGTGTTTACTTTTGGAAGTTTTAGCGAGTTCGATTCTTGGTTTGGGTACACTTAACGAAAAATCTGTGAATGCAATTTTGTTTCTTTTTAAAAATAAAAGGTTTTTTCTTTACTTAAATTAAGCTGCCCATAGATTTATTTCCAACCTAAGAAGATTAACATTTAATGTTTCACTTACCTCAATTGTGGTGCGCAAACCACACGACATGTTGCCAGAGGTCCTGCCATTGATCTTAAGTCTTTGGAGTCATCGTTTCTAAACATAAGTAAATAAATCAGACATAAGTAGTAGTTTATTTAAAAATACTATTTCATCTGATTGGACCGCTGACAACTTATTGAATGTATTATATTATTACAATTGTATTCTTTTAGGTATTTCTGTATTGATTTAATTAAAACAAAAGCAGTGAAAAGAAAATCCTATAAATTTGATTAAAAGTTCATACCGTCCATGCACGTAATGGGCATAATAATCTTCTTCAAACACCAGCAAAGACAGTCCAACACTGGTACAAATCTTCGGTAGAGCAGCAGTTGGAGACCCCAGTAGTCTGTCGGCCACCCATCGAGTTGACAGCAGTGAGATGTATGAAGCCCACCAGGCGATGGTGGCTACTGCCCAGCGGTAGCCCTGGCTCGGCGGGAGGTAGGATTGCCACGGAGACATGAACTGTAAAATTGGAAGCGTTAGATAAAGGTCGATTTGTTTTTTTTTTTTGTGATTTAAACTGCGCTGCACATGTCTGCCGCAAGCCGATCGAGCGGTGGGCCAGTAAAACAAAGTTCGTGCAAAGAAATTGCACGACGGGGTCGCGGTAGACCAAGGAGATGGTGGCACGACTTAGATGTCTTAAATTCCTTGAGAACTGGCAAGAAGTCGCCCAGATCCAGAAGAACAGAAGGAATGGAGGGAGACCTTTGCCCAGCAATAGGTCATCATAGGCTCTAGCCTCTACTCTTATATCTAAATTATAGTGATATTTTAAACTGTTGTGACTGCGTACTGGAAGACACAGCGTTAGTAAGCTACTTCTAAGATGCACTGAAGGCCAGGTTGTTATCGCAAGAATCCAAAGGATGCGAGACGCACAGAACCAGTCGTTGGGGCCACACTTGGGGGAGGTCTATGTCCAACAGTGGACGTCTTTCGACTGATATGATAAATCTGTTGTGTGGGTGGATATTATTCATAACTTATTATTGGTTGGTAAGATTGATCCCGAAAACGATGTAACCGAAAGCTCCTGTCAAACCCTTTGCCCTATGTCATCTAAATTAATATCAACGCTATTAGCATGTTCGTCGATACACCGGCTGCCATCAAATTTGACAGGGTTTAAATTGATTACGCCTCTAAGACGAATCTACACGAACCCGAGGCTAACAGCCTCTAAATAATTTATATTCATATGTCTATTTAAAAATGGCGTCTCAAAAATTAATTAACTGGGCAAGTGCGAGTCTGATTTGCGCGCTGAGGGTTCCGTACAAACTTACCCGTGTAGGTAAATAGTTCAATCCCCGAAATGAGTTCCTACGAAGATTTTTCCGAATTGCAAAAAAGATTTTTTTTTTGACATATCAATTTACCGTTTTTAAATTTATTTCTAGACTTTGATTTATGGATTTCAGGATTTTTGGTCATATTGGACATTTTGATTTACATGAGAGTTTAGCAATACCTACATGTTTTTTGTAACATTGACCGTCGTATCTTTTTTTTTTCGTTAATTCAGAAGTTTAATTTTTTTACAGTTTCAAGGGATCACAGACTTAAAAATATGGTTTTAGACAGAAAACAAAGTGATCCAATGGGGTTACGGTTTTCCTTTTGAGGTACGGAACCCTAAAAAGACCTTAATTCATCAATTCCTAACTAAGCATAGACTCCAAGCAACATTCACCAAAAGGAACAAAGACTTACATGTAGAACAAATAATGCCAGAGTGATGGTGAACCCTGGAGACACTCTCCTCATGGTCTGTATGCGACTCCATTCTCTGGCCAAGGTGGACGCTCTCCAACTGTTGTACCTATCTGTCGATGTTGCCCCTACGAAAGTTTGAATGAAAAGTAGGTATTTGAATTAAATAGGTTTAATTTTATGAGTAAATGCTAAAAGGGCCATGGTTTTTTCCGACCTTAAGTCGAAAATTATCGTTATACGTATAAACTGATGGACAATAAAATTAGGCCACCTACCAAATCTGCTGTCGTGACTGTGTTTCAAAACAAAAACTTTTTTTTTACATTTTATAAATATTGCGTGTTCATTCTGACATGAAACAATTCATTTTTAAATGAAACAACTTTTTTGAGAGGTGTGTCAGACTATTACTGACTAAAACTCCACCTATGTTCCTTCAGTTGCCTTTTGCGGTCTAGGACCATGAGTATCCCTTTCATACTCTTCTCCATGGCTCTAACAAGCATCGGCTGGTGGGCCCCAATGGTTTGCTGCCACAAGAGTGAGGAAAAGTACATCCACACACCCCAGCCACCAAGACAGAGAATACCTCGGGCGTCGGGAATCGTAGAGCGACCTTAGCGAGAGTAGACCTTAGTCCTTACCGGACGGGGGGCTACCCTTTGCGCATCGTTCACAAGCACGCGCCTGTGGTCGGTAATCACCCTCTCCCTCACGTTTTCCACCACTTCCTTCGCTCAAGATTTATGATATGGCTAGTTAAGTAAAATTACTTTTATAGACTTACCTTTAAAAGGTGCATTATACTCTGACCAGTCCAAAAAGAACACGTCACATCGACATTGATTGAAATTGAACCACGCTACCTTTACTGCCTGAAAAAAGATAAAAAACAAATATGAACCTTAGAATCTTTACATTAAAGACTGAATTCGTCTGACCCATTGTCGAACTGATAAAAATTTAGTAGCGTAAAAATAATGGAAAGAAGATTCTTGTAAGAACTTATAATAGGTGGTAGATAATAGTTTTTCTGTCATGAAAAAATATTACATAGGCCCAGGTCAAAATTACATGCCTGTACCCTGTTTGCGTAAAGATTAGAACTTTAACCTTTCGATCGTGGAAATTACTTTTTGAGTTTATTAATTATAGCTTAAATGAATTAAAGAGACCTTTATTACTGTATTTTCCACCAATTCTGACTTTTATTACGTTGATGGTATGACGAATGACGGCTGCAGTAAATCACTCAGCAAGTGAAACAAGTATTCCGATCCCGTTTTCTGGCCGCCGTAGGCGCGGGTTTTGCAGATAGTGAGCAATGGGTAACTCGCTGTCCGGCCGTCCGGTAACTGTCCGGACCAAGCCCAAGTCGTCGACGGTGCGCACTGTTTCCGCGCGTCTCAAGGAGTTGTCGGCAACAGCAGGGGCCCAGCCGGGTCGAAGCCTACTGGGGCCAGGGTTATCCGAAAGGGAACTCGAGCCCCGGTATGAAGGCTTGAAGGAACATGGTGGGCTTTTTAGTCAGTAAGTGTCCGACACTATCTTCCGCTCCGCCCAAGGGCGGGGGTTGTCATTGGATGATTTACTCCACCGAAAAAAAAAGTGAGAAAAGTAAGGTCTGGATCTATAACGATCGTTAATTTATATGATAAATTGTTGATAGCAACATCTGCTGTAATTAAGGTTGCCAGGTCTTGAAACCGAAATGCCGGACAGACTATCCTATATCCGGACATTTGATCAAAAAATCCGACATTTTTTTTTAAATCTAATTTGACTTTTTAATCAAACATTCATAAAATCTTTTTAAATTTTAATGAAAATATAATAAAACTAAGGGTGAGTTTCACCATTTAACTATAACGATAACAAAGCTGTTAACAGTTGTCAAATCGTCGAATTGACCAATAGGAGGCCGTTTCACGGCTGGTTAAGGTTTGGTTATCGTTATAGTTAAATGGTGCAACTCACCCTAAGTGATATAATTCCGATACTAATTGCATGTCCACTGTGCTTGTGCTAGCGAGACAAGGTAAGGCAGAACTCAAATGAAAATTCTAAACAAAACGGTCATATTTAAAAAGCCTAACAAAAGTCGGACGGGCTCTAAATACATAGGTTCAGAAGTCAATCTACATACAAAGCGCGCTCGAGCAACGCACACATAGACACCGCTTACGGACACGATATCTCGGAGCGCCTCGGCCCGCACGTCGCACAGTTCCGGCTCAAACGCTCATTAGTGTGCGTCCACCGAGCGTAGGTATAAAAAGTGAAGTACATACACGAGATTGTCTTCTGTACCTATCTATTTTGTGCCAGCAGTATTTATTTATTTATACTTTATGCACACAAGAGTACAGAGGCGGACTTAATGCCTTAAGGCATTAGGCATTTTTATTTTATTTTATTTTTTTAGCAGTCTGTTAGTAAATTAAAGCATTAATTTGAACTAATTACCTTGAGTGACACAGCTGTATATATAAAAACCTGTATGATGCGTTCCTCTGCCCGAGACAACGGGAGAGTCAGCCCAAGTGTGCCGGCCTCCGCTGCCAAAGCATGGAGAGTAGAGAACCATGCCGACTGTAACAATGAGAAATGCTCATAAAGATTAGTGTACAGCTACCACCACGGATATTGAACGCTCGGCGTCAGAGTGGGGATCGATTTGCGCCTTCCATACATTGGCGAGCCAATCGTCGTCGTTCTTAGACACATGCTGCAAGCGCATGAACTAATCACGACTGTCGTCTATGACGCGATCCGCAGCGAGCCAATCACTGACGCTCCCCGCCCCCGTGTCTCACATCGCACCACCTAAAGAGACCCAATTTTTGACTACTGCGCAACTTGAAGCCAGCGTTGAATATCCGTGGGGGCAACTGTACATTTTAATTTAAAAAAAAACCGGTTAAGTGCAAGTCAGGCTCGCGCGCGAAGTTTTCCTTACCGTCCGTAGCAAAAAACGGCAAAAAAATCACGTTTGTTGTTTGTGAGCATTTTATTGTTTTTAGTATTTGTTGATAGAAAGGCAACAGAAATACATCATCTGTGATTTCAACTATCCAGCTATCGCGGTTCATGAGATACAGCCTGGTCACCGATGAACTGACAGACAGACAGCGTCCCTCTGCCTGTCTGTCAGTAGAGTAATAGAGTTCCGTTTTTCCCTTTGGGTACGGAACCCTAAATATAGGCAAAGCTCCCTTTAAGCTGAGAAACTGCCATAACTGAATTGCCCACGATTTATTATTAAAAAAATCTGTCTGTTGGTTTGTTCTAGCTAATCTACGGAATGGCTAGATCGCTTTTAACGGAACTTTCACTGATGGATAGCTGTATTGTTCGAAAGACTCATTGCGGCCCTGGACCACAAAGGCGAACTAGAGGAACATGGGCTGGTTTTAGTCAATAAGTCAAGTCTAAGTCTGAAGTATTCCTCTCGCCCTTCGGGACAAGTTATTTAGAATATAATTAATAAATAAAATATTTAACAATTTCGAACCCAAAAAAACAGCATCCAATAAAATCGTTTTTACGTACTGTACTCACCCCTCTCCTAGAGAGGAGGCCTGAGTTTCAACAGTGGGAACATTATAAGGCCGACTATGCTATGCTACTGTACTCACAAAATACAAGGTATCAGCGACAGCCCCCATCAGCAGCGGTACCACAGCGGCATACAGGCCTCCCCTGCGGACCACTCCTCGCCATTGTACCATGGCGTACAAGGTTAGAAAGCAGCCTAGCACTCCGCCCCATATCTGAAATAAATAGTACAATTAACCTTTTAATCGTGAGAATTTGAGACACAATAGAAAGACAATGGGTGCGCAAACGCCCGATTCGCTTGGGGTATGGATTAATCTTTACAATCGTCATCATCATCATATCAGCCGAAAGACGTCCACTGTTGGACATAGGCCTTCCCCAAGCGTCGCCACAACGATCGGTCCTGTATCTTTATAAACTAGTATATAATTCTTCTGTACGTGAGGTTATCACCTCTTAGGCTTCGTTTCCAGCAGAGATGAAATGTGTCGTGCGAGGATGTCTAGTTGTGCTGTGAAAATGTGTGGGCGTTTAAACCAAAGCTGTGCGAGAAAAACGTGTTGCACGAGGATGTTTAGCAGAGCTGTGAAAATGCGCATTAATGTGCGGTGCGGTGGGGTTCCTAGTATGTCGCAAACGTCGCAACATATCTTTCTCAACTCACATCCCTCGCAATCGCAACACATTCCTCGCACACATTCCTCGCACACATTCCTCGCACACATTCCTCGCACACATCCCTCGTACATATCCCTCGCTTAGATATTTCTAAATATATACATATTGTAGATAAATTACACCCAGACACAGAACAAATGATTATGCTCATCACACAAACATTTGTTCTGGCTGGGAATCGAACCCACGACCATAGCAGCAGTCAATCACTAGACCTACAGGCCAGTCAGAACAGGTTATAGGTTATTTTTACTCTCCTACTAATAAAGAAAGAAAGGGGGGTGGTCCTTGCTTTCTTTTTTTAATTTATATGGAATAACAACGTTTACCAAGTCAGCAAGTCTTTTTATACTTACCTGCCTGTATTATGTAAATAAATATTTTGATTGAATTATTGAATGATTGATGTGAAAAATGTCACGATATCGAAAAACATTAATAAGTTTACGTTATTAATGGCTTGTAAAACGAACAAAAGGAGTCTACTTTACACAATTTGTAAAAAGTCTTAGAATATGTGGTCCAAAACTGCATAGTTTCGAAGATATCATCAAGATGTTACAGGTAGGTATAACAGGTACGCTGTGTTAGGACCTAATAAAGTGTAAAAATTCGGGTGACCTTTTTATTTTTGAAACGACGGTTTTACGGCGGGCTCTGTTATTGCTTAAATTTTCTTTTCCCGCTTTTGATTGTAACCGAGAGGTTGCAATAAATGATCCTGCCAACACCTCAAGGACAGCAAAAATCTTTACAACCTGTGCGGATAAAGTACCTACAGGTCTATTTCACTAGGATAAGGATTGTAAAAACTTTTCCAATACTAGCTTTTGGTAGCGGTTTCACCCGCGTGAAAGTAGGAAAAAGGCCTATGTCACTCAATGAATAGACTTTTGGCGAAATAATTTTAAAATTGCACCAGTACTTTTTGAGTTTATTCTACTTGAATCTATACATAATAGGCTAGTTGCTGTAAAAAATGTTATTACTCCATCTTTTAGATTATTCAAAAATAAGCGACACGAATTTTTTTATTTGTAAATTAAACTGTCTCTGAAATGGCTGGACCGATTTTGACGAGACTTTTTTGGCCGGTAGCTGATGTAATAAGGATACAGACATAGGCTACTTTTATTTTAGAAAAAAAAAATAGTTAAAAAGAACTAAAAAAACACGCTTTCATAGCATAATATATCACACTAAAAAGTGTAAAATAATTTTCACTAAACCTAGGTAGAAAATAATAATAATGAACGATAAATATTAATATCATTGTGAAAAAAGCGTAGGGCGCTTTGTGCCATATTTTTCGTAAATCGAGCACCCCACGCTTTTTTCATTAATTATATTAATATTTTGCACTAAAAAAAAACAGATTATTGTATTGTCATCAATCTTTGATGGGTGTGCAAAGTTTAAAGAAAATCTGATCGCCCAAAGTCGGTCAAAATCGAGCTCAAAGGCGTTGGTTACAAACATACAGGTGAAGCTAATATAAGCGTGTTAAAAATAAATTCATAATCCTGTAGCCCACGCGAACGAAGATGCGGGCATAGCTAGTATTACATAATATAAGTTATAAGTATAGATTTTTTGCATAATCTATATATTATGTGGCAGTGGGCAGGGCACATTGCTCACAGAAAAAATTATCGATGGGGCCTATAAGTTCTGAAGTGGCAACGACCATTGCGGGAATCCGATGGATGCGAGATTTATTTATTATTTATTATATACTTTATTGTATTGTATTACACCATTACACATACAAAAGAAACTAAAAACTAAAACACATACATACAATGGGCGGCCTTATCGCATTCCGCGGTCTCTTCCAGGCAACCTGGAATAGACAGTAATTGAACGAAGAAATGGGACTGTATACAATATTGTAATAGATACAAAGATACATATACTGTTTAATAGAATACATAAATACATACATATTTATTATAAACTACAGACAGAAATAAATGTAAATGGCGACTATCGATATTCACAGCGACAGGTAATGTTTCTTAACGAGTCTTTTAAGAACAGGCAACGATTGAGCGCGTTTAATTTTGCCTGGTAATATGACGAGATGCACAAGACCGTTTACTATGGCGACACTAGGGGGAGACCTATGTTTAGTAGTCGACGTTTTTCAGCAAAAATGATGATGATAGATTTCTTATATTGTAGGATTGGTAATGGAAGTAGGTCTACATTATTTTGTCGCTTATTGCTTTGTTACAAATTTTTAAACTTACTTCTAGGCCACGATGAACTCCAGCCTCAGGCATAATATGCACCACTTTTAGAGTCATGATGATTGTCTCGGAGAGGGGCGACTTTGTGGCGTAGCTCGGTTCTACCGATATGTGCACTCGCAGCGAGCTTGGACTACTTTTATCTCGTTCGATTCTAAGAAAAAAATTAACTTGTGAGAAAACTTGCTTAAAATTCCTGTAAATAAACTGACCTCAAAAAGTCTACTTACGAGAGGAAATACATTTAAATTGATTTATATCAACACTACATATTTTGATCGTTGTTAATAATTAACAACTGCATAATAAATAGCACAATCAGCCTATTAATGTTCCCACTGCTGGGACTCAGGCCTCCTCTCTAAGAGAGGGTAATGGGCTGTGATCCACCACGTGGGCCCAGTGCGGGTTGGTGGATGTCACATGTCTTCGAATGTTTGGTACTAGGACCTGCCGGTTTCCTCACGATGTTTTCCTTCACCGTTTTGAGAGCAGTGGTGATGAAATAAATTACACAAAGTAATTCGTCTGGCTGCGTTTGATCCCGTGACCAAGTCGGAGTCGTTACCACTCGGCCACCACTTCTCTCTCGTTAACAACTGATTAATGCTTAGGGTCTAAACTGACGGACCGCATTTAAACTGCGACTACACGACTGCAATAGAATTGCAAACACGACTGCAATAAAACTGCAAACACGACGCTCCACACCCGCCCGGACGCTCCGCCCTCCCACGTATGGTGCAGTTCGGATGCAGTCGGTGTGCAGTTCATACGACTGCAATCGGACTGCACGTTTGGTTTGCAGTTCTATTGCAGTCGTGTCAACTGCATTCAAACTGCACTTAAACTGCAATTTGCGGTTGGATTGCAGTTTAAATGCGGTCCGTCTGTTAGGCCCTTAATGTTTTTATAATCTGTCTACGGACGCGTAGCGTTATTGATGCGTATTTGTCATTATACGTTTGGTAAAAGTAAAAAAAAAACGGACAGACGGGCGGGGCCCGGGTTGGTTGTTCATTTGGCCTAAAGGTACCCAAATGGGAAATAGTTTACATACTGTAGTCGTATGACCAATTTTCGAAGGTAGACCGTGTTGGTGATGTTCGCGACTGTTGACAGAGAGTTGTCCATTACGAAGTAACGCTTGAACTTGCCCGATAACCATGTGCCTCTCTGAAACAATACTGAAATTAATCATTTATTTTTTTTAACATAATACGGCCAAAGGATATTAATCAAAGACATGTTTTTGACATAAAATATGAGCAAAATATAACTAACTACACAGCTGTCATACACTAATCTCACAATACACAGACAGACCGATAGCATGTTCTTCGATTCATCGGCGAACACGTCTCAATCTAATATTATAAATATAATTTTTAAGCTATTGCATAGCTTCTATCGCGGGCCTTGAGCGTGGAGAGAAATTCCGTAACGAAAATAACCTAACACCCCCCACTCATTTGTTTTCTTATCGGTCACTACGCTCAAAAAGTGTAACTGTAATAAATATCAAAGAAAAAAAAAACTAAGGAAAAAAAAATACTGCATAAATAAAATAAATAAATAATTATAATTGCATCAGTTGATAAAAAATGCTATGCAATAGCTTAACCGCGGCAGTCCCCGAGTGCCACACGTCTTTTTTTTTTTATTTGAAATAGTGCTTAACTGTGATCCCACCTAATGCAGTAATGTAGTCGTTGATGATGGAGCGAACAAGTTTATTAAGAGTACATTTAGTCTAGCCTTGAAGACACGCACGGGAAGACTGCAGCAGATAAATTATTCGCTTCATTCGATATAATTTCCAAGATTATCACCATTAAATTAACTAACGATGAGTAATTATTTTAAAACATATTATTTTCAGGGTTCTGTTACGACGGCGCTTTTGCAGTGCATTGGGAATGTTTGCTAAAGCACGTACCATCAACTTCGACGCAGTATGGCGAAAAAAACCTGCCTCCATATTTGGCAGGTTGTGTAACAGTCCTAAAAGCAACATGTCGCAGTCAGGTGCTGCTGCAGGCTAGGCTCTATGTTGGTGTTAGCTTCAAGTCAAGCTGGATCCAGCTGAGTACGAGTAAGTTACATGAAGCGACTGGTTGTCTGACCTCTACAATCTAACAATAGCATGTCAATCTGGTGTCAGATTTTTGTGGTTTTATTATTTATTTATTTATTAAAACTTCATGCAACACACAGGTACAAAGGCGGACTGTCCGAAATGATTTTAGTGACTGTTTTATAAATAAAAAGTACAATTATACCACTTCATTATATTACAACCAACTGGACGCCTAGAAATATTTAAAAGAAAAGTGGCAGACCATTTAAAAGTTGGAAAGAAGTCATAGTCAAAGTAGCTGGTAAATTATGGGCCAGAACAGGTAGACTATGTGCGGAAAGGAAGCATTCACTGCAGGCGCGATACTAACACACAACGTTAACAATTATAGTAATAAAACATTTTTAAATCTAATCAATTACGACCCCAAAATACTGACAACTATGACAAAATACTACCAACTAAATACGACTATAATTCAGGGGTCTTCAAGACTAAAGTGAACAGGCTTTTAATAAACTAGTGCACCGTCCATGCACCTCACCATCAACGATTGCATTAGGCGTGGGCAAAGTGTGCCATCTTTGCGATTGGAACATTTGCATCTGAATCACATAAATGTTCCGGAACACTGATATGTATAATTTGGAACAGTGCCTCAAAAGATACAAACACAGACACTGATTGCTATGAATCGTGATCTGCTGTTATATTGTTTCATAGTCAAACTGAGATAGAAACATTTTAGATAATATGTTTCATTTGGAACATCGGCTTAAAAGATACAGATACAATACTGACTGTTATGAATCGTGATCTTTATCTTTTCGCGTCATATACTTACACTTATAGTTTTGTTTAATTGAATTTTGATTTAAGAATAATTTTAAAGATTTTTTTAGTTCATTAATTAATTATATTTACACTATTTACATATTCATTAGGTAAAGTTTGTTTCAGAGTTCTAATTGTTCCAAATGATGCATTTAAAACGTTACTGCTGTTTCAATCTTTCGGAACACTAAAATGTTTCGGAGCAGTGACTTACCCGTTCAGTAAAGAGTTATACACGGCTAAATTGCATCACTGCACACCATGGGGTGGGATTGCAGTCAAGCACTAGTTTATAGTATACTCATATGTATCAATTTAAAAAAAAAACTTCACACAAAAAGCAGGTTTATCGAAAGCATGGCCTCTCTTAAAAAATAATCCCAGATACGGTAATGGGCTAAGCAGCAAGCAGACTTCTAATTTAAAAGCAATAGGTACTTCATTTTAAATGTATAACAAATATATACCTGTACAGTATACCCGTTAGGTTTCCTCGGGGAAACTGGTATTTGTACGAGCTTCCCGTCAGCATACAAATAGGGGGCGATCGTCTCGTTCAAGTCGGCCGTAAGCTTCGATGCATTCATGATGCAATCGTGGCTGTAATGTTCACAAATAATGGCATTCATAAATAATATTAGATTTTTCTTTGGTGGGTGTGAATCATTTTCTAACTTCTTACATTCTGCCCTGCATTCGGAGAATGCTCTTGCTCTCGAATAAAACAATAACCAGCTATTATCGTGATCCTTACTTTCAAACATATAAAAATTGCCAGTTTTATTAATCAGGTGTCGATGTAAAAATTGCTTAATTACAATTCATTATTTTTCACCGATTTCAAAAAAAAGGGGGAGGTTTTTCAATTCGGTTGTATTTTTTATATGCTTTTTAATTTTTTTTTATGTTTTTACCTCGGAAATCCTTCGTTTATGGAAAGATTTGCATTTTTTTCTCCTAAAGAGATATGCTTCCAGATAGGTCCCATTTTTTTCAAAATCCAGTTCTGATGATGGAACCCAAGAGGAATCGAGGAAACTCGTCAAATATTATATGCAACCATTCAGTGATTTTGGTATTTTCATCGAGAACTCAAGTATGTACCTACTTGCAACGTCAGCTGAGCGAGTTCAATGACCTGTAGTTAGTAGTCGGCGTTGGGTACAAAATACCTACAGATCTTTAAACTCGCTCAGCTGACGTTTTCTTAAAGAAATTAATTTTGTACATGCGTAAATTAATGCGAGTTTTGAAAAAAAGGTACTTTATTTTTTAATTTTGTCTTTACAAATCGATAGTGTTTCACGTACCGGAACGACTTTCCGCGGGATTAAACGATTAAAATTTAGCGGTGTATATTCAGGGGTTACATAGACTAAAAATAATATTCTATAAATTTTTGTAGGCTAAAAAATGTACATTCTGTCTACAGGGTATCTAATTTTGAAGCCCAAAACCAAAGGTTTCACATATTCAGTCGCCTTTCGCTTGTTAATAAATTCCGTCTGGAATAGTTCGGATGAAGGTCTAATGTAGGTAACTATGCCATTAAGTCTAGTTTACGCCTCACATGGCTACTTTCTATCAGACTCTCCATTAATATTGTGCCCAGATTGACCTTGTGAATGAGTATTTATTTCTACTGTTGCTTACTTATTTATTTGTCTAGCTTTGACAAAAACTGTACAAGTCTACACTAATATTATACAGAGCTGTGCGAAGCCGGGGCGGGCCGCTAGTATAAAATGTTTTCAATACACTTATTCAAAAACTCGCTCTTATCCCACCGCTTTTTGGCACGCAAATGACTATTTTTCTCACTAGCACGAAAAAGTGCGCGTGCACCGCCTTCGCCATAATTTTATTATATTTATCGTATCAGGCAGGGCGTCGACACCCATGAAGCGCGCGTCAACCACCACGGGGCGCATCAACCCCTGTTTATTTATGTCTTCGTAAGTGTATTGAAAAACATCGTTTGATACATGTGGAAATCTGTCACTGCAGCTCTCGGGTCCATAGTACCCTCGCCAAGGTTCAGATGAATGCCGCTTCGGTCACAATAACAAACTTTCTCCACTTGACTACATTGACTCAGGAGATATTATTAAATTAGTGCACAAAGGTGCATAGCATATAGCATAGTCGGCCTCATAATGTTCCCACTGTTGGGACTCAGGCCTCCTCTCTAGGAGAGAGAATAGAATAGAATAGAATAGAATAGAATAAACTTTATTGTACACCAAAATAATAACAATTTCACAGAATCTTAAACCTATGTGCACAGCGGCGGTCTTATCGCTGAAAGCGATGTCTTCCAGACAACCTTGGGATGGAATATAAGAACTTAAATGAGAGAATGGGCCGTGATCCACCATGCGGGCCCTTGGGGGTTGGTGGATGTCACATGACCTCAAATTTATGGTTCTAGGACATGCCGGTTTCCTCACGATGTTTTTCTTCACCGTTTTGAGAGCAGAGGTGATGAAATAAATTACACAAAGTAACGCGCGTCGCTGGGTTTGAACTCGCTACCTACAACTCGTAAGTCGGTTCTGTTATCACTCAGCCACCTTTCAGCTTTCATTTTCTCTTTTCTCACTAGTCTCTACCTACAACACCTACACCCAGAAAACTCCTGAATATTGCTACAATGGGCGGATTAAACGGATGGGCTTTTATTTCCGCCTGATTTTTTTTTTTGACGTCAATCGTTTTTTATTCTGCTCGAGTTTTTCAATTTCCTGTCCCTTTTGATAATATTTCAGAGAAAAACAAGAACTACGGTTGTATTAGACACGTGTAAGAGAGCTTTTTTTATGTTTATACAAGCTGCAAGACTGAATACAAAAGAAAGAGACCAAACTCATCTCGAATCGATAGTTTCCATTTGGTCAGATTACTATAACAGTAAGACGCTGCTTGTAGATTAATCTGACAAATAATAAGAATTATTGTGTAGTTCAGTTTTTAATTGATAGAAGATTATTTTTCGATCGTACTATATAGCATTTATCCTGAAGCATACTCGTAAATAGGTATATGTTTTTCTACTGATTCTGGGTGGACTGTATACTTTTATACTTTATAATACTTTCGATTAACTCCTGTAGTCCTTTTAAACTGCATAATCCATCGGTAAACAATTTCGTTAATGGCTACGTAATGTATACATATTTAATGACATGCTAAACTTTTCTAATCATGTAAAGGATTATTTTTGCATCTCTCAATCATCTAGATGTGTTTACCCTGTCAGATGCGAATAGTCTATGACAGAAACAAGCCCTATAACATATCTGTCATTACATTTGCCTATCAGAGAGCTATCTCTATGTTAAATTCCTGATATACAGTGAGGATCAACAGATTTTATTTTTTCTTGTTTTTGAATCTGTAAAAAATATTTTTAATAAAGTATACGACGCATTTAGATTGTCCTGCAATTCTTTCAAATACCGAACTCGCCACGCCACAATATCCTACCTCTCCATTAACACCTCCCCTTTAGACCTGCTTTTTTTTTAATAAAATCCCATTCGTCTCATAATTTGATTATATATATATATATACTAGCTTCTGCCAGCGGCTTCGCTCGCGTGAAAATTGTGAATCTAAACCATTCCCAGATCCCCTTGAACACACACAAAAAATTTCATCAAAATCGGTCCAGTCGTTTGAGAGAAGTTCAGTGACATACACACTCACAGAAGAATTATATATATAAAGATATAATACGATAGGTTGTGTAATTTTTGTGAAATAGCCACTCCCATTTTTATGACTTCACTGATGTTACTTGTAGGCTAATCTTTTAGCGAAAATTACTTATTACACGACTCACCTTACACCTCCTCTCTACTTGTGGTCACTTTATTTACTCATCAAAACTTTCCTACATATTTTGTAAAAGATATCAAAGCTACGATAATATTTTTTTTTTTACAATTTATTTCTCGTCTGCCAGAAAATTCGTTGCCTATTTATTTTTCATCTTAATAATCCAACATATTATTTTCTTTCCCGGTGACCCCAATTTCCTCAATGAAGAGATACAGATAAAAGTAAAAGGTAACCTCTCCTTTGATCTGTACTTTCGATAATGTAAAAACTTTTCCATTTCATAGCACAAGTGTTCTGACGTTGAAAATAATCTTCCATCTTCCGTTCCAGATGGAAATTCGAGCCTTGATGTATTATAGAAAAAGCGATTAGAACTTGTTCATGGACAACTTAGAATCTCTGTATCTTATTAGGGTTCCGTAGTCAACTAGGAACCCTTATAGTTTTGCCATGTCTGTCTGTCCGTCTGTCTGTCCGTCCTCGCTTAATCTCTGTGACCGTTAGCACTAGAAAGCTGAAATTTGGTACCAATATGTATATCAATCAGGCCGACAAAGTGGTAAAATAAAAGTTGGAAAAAAATGTTTTATTAGGGTAGCCCCCCTATATGTAAAGTGGACAGTGATTTTTTTTTTTTAATTTCAACCCTAAAGTGTGATATATTTTTGGATAGGTATTTAAAAATGAATAATATCAAAATGAAAATGTCAATAATTTCTGAAATAATCGCTCCAAAAGTAAAAAAAACAATGTGTCCCCTCCCCTCTAACTTTTGAACCATAAGTTTAGAAAATATGATAAAAATCTGAAAAGTAGAACTTTATAAGGACTTTCTAGGAAAATTATTTTGAACTTGATGGAAAGAACAGTTTTGTACAAAAAAGACAAAAGGGTTCTACAAAATAATTTCTGGACTAAGTTTGTAGTATAATCGTATATGCAAGCATTTTTTTAAACTCATAAGTGGGTACACTTATTGTGACGAACGGGAAACTACTGAACCCTACACTGAGCGTGGCCCGACACGCTCACGCTCTTGGCCGGTTTTCTCAAGTTAAAATCATCAATCATCGGTTAATTTCCATGATTTTAGATTTCAGTAGGCTTACTTTCATATCACGTTATGTAAACAAATACTTTAGCTGCCAGTAGTAGCTTATTTTTTTTTTCATTATTTATCTACATTGTGCTTACATAATAGAAACGACAAGGAATATGTAATTCATAATGAAAATAATTTAAAAGAGTGTCCACGGAGTTTTCTGCACGATCTTCTCTTTAAAGCTGTATGCTTTGAAACGTACAATTTAAGTTCACTCTTTTTGACTGACCGAAATTTTGACAATTCAAAAGCGCCAGTAGATGGTCTATTTGAAATAAACGTTTTTAATTTACAACCGAATTAGAAAATTAAGTTCCAATAATAATTGAATCGCTAGAACTTAGTATTCGATCAGTGGCAGCGGCCTTTCGCGCTGGGCTCTGGTAGTGGCAGGTCGTCGCCTCATTACTGCTTCACAGAGGGAGGCGACACCCTGCCATTTCTCCGCGTTCCGGGCCATGGCCTGCTGCCGAGCGCCCCAACGAGGACACATCGGTGCTCTGCTAAAGCGGGGCTCACTTCTGCCGTATGCTCCACCATATCAAACGAGTGGTCCACACTATGGTGACACCCGGGCGTTTCTTCCGCACGAATCCGGTGTAGAAATTTTCCATGTCCGGTAAGGACCTGCGTCATGCGGAAGGTAAGGATGCCGTGTTGTCTTTCCAGCCACTCCTCAGAGAGTAATTATGGTATCCTATTTCACGTAATTTTTACTCTCTGATGGCTTGTAGTGGGTCTCAGTAAACATTGACATTTCCCGTGACTCAAGGGTTGGCTTTTACCATGGACAAAGGATAAGTAGGAATAACAAAGCGTGACAATGCCGCCATTCATTTGGGCGCATTGCCAGGTCACAGGGATACGGTGGATTTTTCCGACGCCATAGTTTTAGATTATTTTTATTTTTTAATTATTAAGTACCAGTGTATATTATTTATTGTTAGTTGGTTTTAAGTGGGTTTTAAATAGAAAGCTTTATTATTTACTAAAACATATTCAAGAATGATAGATATCCTTTTTTGGCGCAAACATGAGATGTTAGCTTTTATTTGTTTTTTGTTTTGTTATCTTAAGTTTCAATGTTTTTGTTTTCTACAATGTTTATGAGCCAAAAATTTTGTTTTCTTTATATCATCTATCCTTATTTATTTTCTGTCTCTATACATACAATAGCCGGTTTGCACTAATTGCACAAATACTAATTTTAATTTTGTTGCATAAATGGTTAACCCTTTGTGTGTCCGGAACGTGGATCCACGCGAGACACAATAACTTTTTAATTGTGTCTCTAATTACGGCATACGAAAGGTTAATGCTCCTTAAACGAGTGAAGCTATTGAGTTCTGTAACACAGGCTTGCCTTTCGACCGTCTGGTAAACGTTTGGACCGAGCCCAAGTCGCCGACGGCGCGTATTGTTCCACGCGCGCCTCAAGGAGAAGTCAGCAAAGCAAAACCGTCCTTAGTCCGGTTTTGCTGACATCCCCCTAGCCATGGCCCTTGTCCAGCCAGGGTCAAAGCCTACAGAGGCCATAGTTTGTAGGAAAGAGAACCCCGGAGACCTGGAGACCTCAAAGAAGGAACAGGAATGGGTTATAGTCAGTAAAAGTATGACACGAAAGGGCGTGACATGTCATTATATTTTTTTTTTACCTAAAATAAAAAAGATGTTACCACCTAGCTCAGGATTAAGGGCATCAATTGAAAATGTATCAGCCTCTTTATACCAATAAAACATTATTATTACTGAATTTATTTTATATAATTAGGTACCTACTTGAGACATATCAAACAGAGACGATAAAACTAATTTTAATGAGTAATTTTAATTTAAGCTACTTTAAGTAGCTGTAATACAAAGTCTCGTTAATTCCCAAATTTAAAAAACATATTGGTAGGTAAAGTACATTTGTTTTTGTCTAGGCTCAAAAGCGAATAGTAGTTTTTATATATTGTTGATAGGTTTGCGCTTGACCGCTATCTCACCTCACCTGATGGGAAGCGACGATGCGGTCGACCATGGAGCGCGCTTACTTAGAAGTAACCTATTCACTCTTGACTTAAATATTCCCGGGTTGTAGCCATCAGGAAATACATATTTACCTAGGGTGAGTTGCACCATTTAACTATAACGATAACAAATCCGTTAACAGTTGTCAAATCGTCGAATTGACCAATAGGCGACCGTTTCACGGCTGGTTATGGTTTGGTTATCGTTACAGTTAAATGGTGCAACTCACCCTGATAATTTAGGTACTTACTAGAAATCTCTGCCAATTCTTATTTGAACGGGCAAACGACACGGACTGTCCTGTTCATCTATGTCTTTGAGGAACTTAAATCC
The DNA here is from genome assembly GCA_929112965.1 of Mythimna albipuncta. Lineage (NCBI taxonomy): Eukaryota > Metazoa > Arthropoda > Insecta > Lepidoptera > Noctuidae > Mythimna > Mythimna albipuncta. The sequence goes on along the minus strand of OV815974.1, from coordinate 6,047,685 downwards.
ACCGTCAGATGAGAACACTGCTGCTATAACCAGTATAGAGTCCTGCGGAAAATAAATTAGACGTGTGTTGAATAATTTAAAAAAGTACTTTTTGTTACTGAAACAAAATTCCTTGTTTAGCTCATTGCAAAGACATTTATTAACCAAACAAAACAAATTATATAATCATCATCATCATCATCATATCAGCCGAAAGACGTCCACTGTTGAACATAGGCCTCCCCCAAGCGTCGCCACAACGACCGGTCCTGTGCATCACGCATCCATCGGATTCCTGCGACCCTGACCAGTTTATCGGTCCACCTTATTGGAGGCTGTCCAACGCTGCGTCTTCCAGTAAGTGGCATTGGGATGAGAGAGATGGTCGATGGGGACGAAAGGTTCTGGAGTGGCGACCACGTACCGGAATTATTTAATAATTCCATAATATTATAACCAGTCTTTTTAGCCGTTTGCCGAAGCCGATCTTTCGGTCAGTTTCTACGACCATCTCTTTCTCACACCGGAATTATGGTAATTTTAAAACTTCATAGTAAGAGGACTAGTCCTTTATTTACATCCCATAAATGTTTTGTCAATGGAAAATTGTTACTTTATTCTCGAAATGTCTCAAATCGAACCTTTTTGCGTGGTAAGTATGTCTCTCCAGGATTTTTGTCTTCCATTGTAGATTCTACTGTGAGATGAGGTAAACCTGAAATGAAATATATTGGTTAGCTTCCTAACTTTATTTATTTCAGATTATTATTATAACGAACCTCCCACATCCGCCACCTGTAACCAGAATACTATCAGGAGGCCCTGATCATCCCGACACCGCCTTTCTGGGCCTAGATCGATTGATGTGATAACAAATTACTTAAAGACATAAAGGAGCCTATTAACTTAAGCCTGTCCTGTGTCCGTATTATGACCTCTTAAAACCATCATGTTTTCGGTGTGAAAAAGAGACGGAGCTATACAGGACGAATAGCACTATCCTTTTCTCACACAGAAAACATGATGGTTTTAAGATGTCATAATACGGCCGCTGGCTGGTGTCTGGCTGGCTGTATAGACTGTCTAGTTCTGACCTGTTTTCCTCATAGAAGTGAATATATTACACTTTTGAGTGAATAAAGTATCTTTAAAATAATTGTGATTTCATTAAATAATGTTTTTTTTTTTTTAAACAGAGTACCATCTGTTCTATTACACAGTAAAATGTTAATTTAATTTATTACGCAGTGATATTTTTTAAATTATTAAATTATTCAACAAAGGTTACCATAATTCCTTCGGTCTGGGAGTGTTCGCATAATTTTGCTTTGGTAAATTAAACACAAACCGCCCAGCTTTTCTTACACTTTGTAGCAAACAGTACTTACTAATTAGCATCCCCCATTTCCCGGGTTGAAAGAGAATCTATAATTTAAAGCTTCTTAGGGTCGAGTTTTGAATTAATAATGTGAAGAAAAGACTTAAATGTATGAAAATGGTAAGTTTCAAGAAAATTTGAAATTATGTCTAAATTGACTTTTCTGTGCCAGATATCCTGTAGGGTGAACTGATGCGCGTTCAATGGCGTTACTAGAACAAACTTACGTTAATTAGGGAGCCTGCAAAAAAAAACGTAGTCATGTTTTAAAAAATGTTGGTTCCTTATAACTCCATAATTCCATATTATACATATTCTTTCTTTAGCGTCAAACGCTTCTGACTCTTCGAATTTTACGGTTTTTTTTATCTAATACATAAAAATCACGTGTTACATTGTTTTTTTTATCGAACTCCTATAAAACAGTTCACCGGTTTTTATAATTTTGTTTGCGTATATTTGGGAGGTTGTAGATTATTTTCTACCATCTTTCCTCCACCCTCCATTTTCAGCGTTCCGTAGCTAAATGGCAAAAACGGAACCATTATGTATATATATTTGTCATGTCTGTCTGTTTGTCCGTCCGTATGTCACCGCTACTTTTTTCGGAAACTACATATAAGAACTATACTGTTGAAACTTGGTAAGTAGATGTATTGTGTAAAACACTTTAAGATTTTCACACAAAATTAGAAAAAAAAAACATAAAATTTTAGGGGTGCCCCATACTTAGAACTGAAACTGAACATTTTTTTTTTTCATCAAACCCATACGTGTGTAACTATGGATAGGTCTTCAAAAATGATATTGAAGTTTTAAATAAAATTCTTTTACACATTTTACCACTTTGGAAGACGTTGTCCATAAATGTAGTAACGACATCTCAGACAGTCAAACTACGTGTGCACGGATGTCAAATTAGTATTAAGTAATGAAGATTGATCACTCAAAGTAACCTACTTATATTTGAGATGCAGGAATGATCTAAAGATTTACCGCGACCGTAGAATGCAAAGGGAAACTGAAGGAACACCGGTGGATTTTAGTCAGTAAAAATCTGATACTCCCTCTCGCTTTATTTGGGGTGGGGGGAGTGATTGATGATTAGCCACATAACCTACTTTTTTAGGGTTCCGTGCCTCAAAAGGAAAAAACGGACCCCATATAGGATCACTTTGTTGTCCGTCCGTCTGTCTATCTGTCTGTCAAGATCCTTTATCTCGAGAATGCATGAAGGTATCGAGTTAAAATTAAAACCATGTACTCAGGTCTACGGTTCCTTAAAGCTGTGAAAAAATCAGATACGAAGTTTTATGTCGCAAAAAAGGTATATTTTGATACTCTCAAAGTTCTAAATTCATAGCGTACTTCCCGATGACCCAGAATCCTGAAAGGCGCAAAGCAAGGTCTCATAGCATAGACATAGGAAAAAATCTGAAAACAGTAAATTTGTTGCTACCTACGTCACAAAAAAAAAAAATGCAATTCGGAAAAATCTTCGAGACTTCATTCGGGAATTGTAGTTTGCACGGAACCCTCAGTACGCGAGTCCGACTCGTAGTTGACCAGTTTTTATTTTACAACATTAGTTTTAGTATATGCGAAATAATAAATGAAATCACAAAGTTATAAGCTTTGTTATATTACCGCTATTATATGTTGGTTGTCCTCACAAATACATCGTCACCGGGCCATAAGGGCTACTGAAGGATTGTCTTTCCCGCTCCCAGCTGTGCACTAGAGCCTTCCATGACCTATTTTGTACTTAGTTGGGTGCTGCAGAGCTTACTTAGGTGGTACCCAACTTGTGATTTTTTTTTTAAATATTTTGGGAAAAAATATAACATGGTGTAAAAATTGTTTTAATCGAAGTAAGGGTTTACCTTTAGGGGTGGCCAAGTTAGATTGTAGCCATAGCCTGCAGGGTCCCGCTGGGTCGGTAGAATAGAAATTCTTGACGCATTCATTGGCCAGAGTGTGACAAGCTCGAAGATCATTTTGCTGTGAAGTAAAAAGCTAATTAGAAACTTAATCCTACTGTCACGCTTCACATTACTATTATAGAGAAGAAAGTTGTGAGTGTGTTTGACTATAATTATAGTGAAATTGATGATTCGACTTGGACTTTAATATTAGCTTTGGCAAATTGTAGGATTAACTGTAGTAAGAACTATTACACATTCAGTTCGGGTATCAGTGAAGGAGACAAGAACCGTTAGGCAAAGTGAAATTCTTAGCAGTTACGATTGAAAGGAAAATTCCAAAATGTATTAGGATAGAAATTTCACGTAGTCATCCATTTTGAACCAAGGATCAAGAGTTATTCGCTACGAACTCGTAGCACGCTTGCTACGCCGTAGCCTCGTAGCTGTTCCACACATTACTAATGCAGGAACTGTATGTCGGAGTCTAAAATATTGAAGGTAACGTGTGAATTACTGTGTGTAGTAGGCGTTTACTACTGAGTTAATGTGTCGCAATAACTCCGTTTGACATTATGCAGGAACATTTTTAGAATATGGTTAGGAGAATTTTAAATGTAATATTTAGTTACTAGTTTAAGCTAGCGGCTTCGCCTGCGTAAAATTAGGTTTCTCTATACAAAATTTGGACCCACTTTTAGTACCCTACTTTTCTTCTCTTTTACATTACCATTGTGCTGTGTCTGCGTCGCATAAACGTTTTCTATGCTGTTAATTCTTTAAATATTACTTTGCAACCAACTTCTTATACTTAAAATGATTGCATAAAATATTAGAGTTGCCTATATTTCCTTCAGAACCTTAAACACGTCTTCCTTCCAATCTCCGGAATGTGTAATCATGAATGCTTCCGGGGCTCACATTCTCGACGGATTTTTTATCAATATTTAATGGAAGGTTTGCTTTATTTAGGTACATTTCTTAACATGTATCGGACACGTCAGATCAAGGCCGCAACTAAGTGCTCGGTTTATGAATGTACCCAGAAAGCTGCAGCTCGCGATGAATGGCGCCGCATTACAAGGATGATCACTAATCGTGATTCACAGTGATGATCACGACCACTCTGGCAAGACTGTACCGACTCAGAAGAAGAAGAAGAAGATCAGACACGAACTATTAGACTATGGCTAGAGTCTACGGGATTATACGTAAGTTATAGTGGCCTTGAAACACAAAAGGGTTGCTAAAAGAACACGGCTGGGTTTTAATAAATCTTCTTCTTTTAAGCGTGTCGATGGCAAAAATAAGTTTTTATTTTTTCAAATTATATTTCTTGCCTGGCCCAGTATTCGGCTACTACAAGTTCAGCGGACGGCATTGCCACCACTCGGCAATGCCGTCCGCTGAACTTGTTATTAGATCCCTACGTGAATAGGTCAGTTTAATATTTTCATTTTTTTTAACATTAACCCACACGAGAAGTTACTCCAGTATCGTAGCAACATTCACCAATTTAATAAAAGTGATATAACTAGAGAGGCAGAATAAAGCAAAATAAAAACAGAAGTTTAAATTAAAAAGTAACAAGCTTATAAGTACCATCAAAAACACTTCCGTCTGACCACCGCTAAGTTCATGTTTGCTTGTACTCAAAACGAAAACTTCAAAGGGTTTGGTTTGGCGCTGCGCCGCAAGATTCAAGCGAATTTTTTTTTAAGTGATCTATCAGAAATGACCGCTATGGTACTATGTACATGTACATATCAAAATTAACTCACCATACACAAATATGACCGCGTATCGTACATATCAAAATTAACTCACCATACACAAAAACTCATGCTTCACCACATCCAACAGCGCTAGCGGATGCAAGCTGTTCTCCTCATATGTGGCTCTAGAGTTCACATAAGCCTTCGGCACACAGATGCCTCTGACAATGATCTGTGTCTTCGTGCATGTGCACGACTCGCATCTCGTGCATATGTTGTTCTGTGCTTTGTAGCCACGCGCACACTTCACGCACTGCACCTCTTTGAGAGCGGAGCCGTCGATGTTTTGAGTTACTGAGTAAAAAAAAATATTTTTATAAAACGCCTTTCACGCAAAACCATCTAGGTAGTTCCAAACTTAGCAAAGCTTGTGCTGCAAGTACTAGACAACTGATGAACATACATACTTTTATATTTCTAAATACGTACATATTTTTTTATAGATAAATTACCCCCACAAAAATTATCGTCTCACAAACATTTGTCTAAGATGAGAATGGAACCCACGATCTACAGCTGCTATACCGTAGGTCACTAACCACTAATATGTTGTATTCAAAGGCCAGTCAAAAGAAAAATAAATGGATTTTTTTAAAGTCGGCAAGGCTTAGACCGACTACTTTGTTGTCCAGTGATTACTAGAGAGATTGTTGAGCGTATATAGCGTTCTACCTGGGTAGGGTTGCCAGGTTTCAAAACAAAAAAGCCGGATAGAGCAGCCAGTTTAGCTGGAATTATGGATAAAGAGACCGTAAACTGTTTTTGAAGTAAAGAACGCCTTTTTATTGACCATACTTTTTTTTAAATTTCAATAAAGCAATTATAAAATTGTCTGATATAATTGCTTGTCCGTTCCGCTTGCGCTAGCGATACAAGGTAAGGCATAACACAATGACAAATCTAAAAAAATGGTCCTTAATTAAAAAAACTGGCTGGACGCCATCTAATTTGGCCGGACATACAACCTAAAAGAATGACCGTGTCCGGCTTAATCCGGACGCCTACCAGTGCTATACGTGGGCAAAGCGATCCAATGCGGTTTACGCAATACGGGATGCGGCGGCTATCAAATATCTTCATGGATAGAACCAACCCTACCTGTAATATAGTCCCCAGGGCACTTCCTGCACGCGATCCTGCCGGACACATTCTGACAGCGACGTGGTACGCATGCGCTACCGTCAGCAGACACCACTTCAGTGGTGTTGCACGGTCGGCAACGATTTATACCAGCTGGTATGCTGTGCTCAGCGCAGGCGCAGCCGTAACCTAGGAAATAAGGTAATGATTAAGAAATTAGCGACATCTATGGTGTCACATAAGAACTAAACCTGCATCGCGCAATTAAAGTTCTCCGCGTGATTTGAATATATAGAACAGCCCGAAATCGTCTATCGGGCAGTTGCCCGCCAGACATGTTTTTTTTTTTGTGGGAAAATCATCCAATGACATCTCTTGGGCGGAGCGCGACATAGTTTCAGACTTTTATTTTCTAAAAACCTACTCCTGTTCTTTCCTTGTCTTCGTTTCAAGTCTCTGAGTCTCATTATTACACTGCCCATGGTGCCTACCAAACATAACAGCCATCTGGTTCTGGTCAGAGGATACAAGATTTTACTCTCTGTCCCACACACCTCCAAAATGGTGACCCCAACGTGGTTTAAGAGGAAGAGAAGAGAAATAGGCTGAAGCCAAATCAAAGAGGTAATTGCTAATTTGTCTTATATTTTTTTTTTTTTTAATTATCACACAACGCCGTCTAGTCCCAAGCTAAGCAGAGCTTGTGTTATGGGTACTAGACAACTGATAAACATACTTATATATTTCTAAATAACATATTATAGATAAATTACACCCAGACGCAGAACAAATGATTATGCTCATCACACAAACATTTGTCTTGGGTGGGAATCGAACCCACGACCTCTGGCATAGCAGTCACGGTCACTAACCACTAGACCAACAGGCTTTTATAGAACGTGATACCAACCAACAATTATCCCTGTTCGTGCTTTGCTAGTGCAAGAACCACCTCCGGTTGGTAGGAAACTGTGCTACGTAGAAAAATAAAGATATATCACGGTGGCTATAGTTTTGAGGACTTAACTGTACTGGTTACTAAGAGCCATTATAAGGCCCCTGCCTGAGCAATGTTACTAATATATATCGATAAAAAAGGCAAGTATGATTTATCATAGGGACCCAGCAGGGTCGGGGGCCATGGGTTAAGTGAAAATGAACCCTCGGGGCTTTGGATCGCAAGGAAAAGAAGGAATAAACGAGTGGGTTTTAGTCAGTAAAAGTCTGACATTCCTTCTTGCTGTGCCCAAGAGCGGAAGAAGTCATTGCAAGATTCACTCCATAAATGGAGCTCCAAAAACGGTCGCTAGCACCAAGTGATGTAGCCACAAGAGGGCAACAAACCAAACGACGTTTTTCAATACATTTACGAAGAAATAAATAAACGGGGCTTGATGTGACTCGCGGGGTCGCTTAGCACCCAGCTAGATACGGTAAATACCATCAATTGCAGCGCAGGCAAGCTTGCGCACTTTTCCACACTAGAGCGGAAAAAAATAAATTGCCTTTTTAAAAGCGATAGGGTTTTTTTAAGGTGGAAAATCATCTAAGTAATAACATCTTCCATCCTTGGGCGGAGCGGGAGGGCGTGTCAGACTTACTGACTAGAACCTACTACTGTTCCTAGGGTACACTTTTGCATAACCCATGGAAAAGCAGTAGAGATAAATGTTTCCGAGTAAATGTATTGAAAAACATTTGCTTACCATCTAGAGAAGGGACCATGGAAGCATTCGTTGGGCAGGTCAAGCAGGTGAGGACACTGGGCTCATAATAGTGGCCCTGTTGACAGCTACCCGGCATTTCAAGTTCCTTTGCTTTTATTACAATTGTTACCAATAACAACCAATAACAAAAGCAGTGACGCAACCCCTTCATATTCTTAACTTTGAACACTAAAATAACTCTTCAATAACTTCAAAAGTTATTCAACTTAAAATGTCATTCCAAAATTAAAATATTTGACCAAAATCACTGTAATAAAATCATTTTCTCAAAATAAATGGCCCTATTAAAATTTATAGCTACGAATCGTTGACCGCACTTTACAATGACGGCATGTATGACGTAATCGTTTTGTCATTTGATCTTAGCTTTATTAATTAAGTTAATTGGAAGAAATACAAGTTGGCGATGCTGTTTTATTTACAGTTATGTTGTTATGTCCGTTGCTATAGCAACGGAGGGGCGTGCGCATTGGTGCAGTGAGTCGTAAAGCCGGTTGCAGACAGAAAACTAAGCTGTGCCAAAGCTAAACTAAGCAAGCTAGGTTAAGCTAAGCTAAGCTAGAAATGAATGTCGTGCACACCAACAGCTTCATTACCACTGCTCTCAAAACGGTGAAGGAAAACATCGTGAGGAAACCGGCATGACCTAGAACCAAAAAATCGAAGACATGTAACATCCACCAACCCGCACTGGGCTCGCGTGGTGGATTCTCTCTCCTTGAGAGGAGGCCAAGAGCTAAGCCAAAGCTCAGTCAGTGTTGCGAAGTTCAATTAGACGGACGACGCTCGCCATGAATATAATCGATGAAGAAAGTTCCGATGATGAATACGTTACAAAACAAATCTGTGCACAAGTATGGAAAACTGCGTCAGCTATGCGAGCAAAGCGAAACTAACTCAGCTTAGCTCTTAGTCTTAAATCTGTATAATGCCTTGGAGCTAACGGAACCCTGTACCGGTATAGATGGCGGGTATTATTATTGTCAGAGCTTGGAATTAGGTATACAACAAGCTGAAGAGTGAATCTCAGGAATCACTGGTTCGAATTGAACGATTATTTTGGTATTAGATAGCCTATTTATCGAGAAAGTGTTAAAAGATGGTTCTGTAGTATTTAATTTATGGTTGGCGGAGCTATTATTGCAGTAAATATTTTACACAAGTCTGTACATTGTTTATCAAGGTCTTGTTTTTTAAGAGACGTAAAAATTGAATCGTGTCGTTTGATAGTGTCAAAGGCCTTAATCAAAAACATAATAATTATAGAATTAATAGTTTATATCAATAATATTCAGAGGTCTGAATTAGGTAGAGTTTTTAATTACTTAGTATTGATTTACTACTGCGAAAGAATAAGGTAAATATGCCCCAAATCCAGAGATTAATTTTAAAGACCGCAATTTTTTTTATGATAGCATGAAAATTCGTTCAGCAGTATTTGAGTTTATTGCAAACATACAAGCAGACAAATGCTGTGAGTAATTTGTTTTAAAATGTGTATATGAATGAGGATAGTAATAGTAAGTATAGATAAGAATTATTCACCACTTCATGACTAAAATCAATTTGTAATAATAAAATTGCCCTAATATGTCTCTCGAAAATTGCAGAATCATATTACAATAAATCTTTACTAGATTATAATATCACGATATATTATGACAAAAGTTTGGTTTATGACGAATCATCCGAGTTCATTAGATTCCAACATAATCGTGTCATAATAAGTTTACAATTTCTCGCAATATTTTATAATCTTTCAGCGTTTGCTATTTTCCGGTGACATAATTTTATGATCAATATCACTATATTAACGTTCTTTTTTCTTGTTACCCTATACTGTCCCACTCCTCTGCGAAGCCCTCTTCCTCCACTTCTTCCATTTTTGCAGGAACCTACTTTTTTTTTCTCATTCTTGAGATGCAAAATCAGTTTAGTTCGTCACGCCATCTCTATTAGCCATATTCTCGGCACTTTTTTATTTAATGTACGACTTAAACTATAAAACGCCATTCCTTCTCGATTTATCACCATTTAGAATTCTTTTGAAATTTTTTATACCTAATAACAGCATTAGTAACATGCATCGATCAAAATCTGAGCGAAAGATGTCTGCACCGAATGGCGACGCAGCTTTTAAAACAAAGGGTGATTTATTACCTCTGATCGTCTATCAAAATCAGTCGCAGTCAACCAAAGAAAGTAATAACACATATCAGACCTCCGTTGAAAAAAGTCCTTTTTGAACATGTTCTGGAATTATCAGACAACTTTCGTATACTTTACAATAGTTAGTCTCAAAGTTGCTACTTGTATCGACCAACCAGACGATATCATTCGTTGTGCCCTAGGAGTGGCTAATTATAATTTTAATTATCGACAGTCAACTGTTATTCTGCATCAAAATGTTGATGATAAACTTATCACTGATTTTCTCAAAGCATATGAAGGAATTGTGATGATTGAAAGTAGAGAAGCTGAGCCAGCAAAGCAAGTGGTCATCTTTGTAGACAGCCACCAATCATTTAAGAGACTCTTGAGCTTACTGAAGCCAGATCTCAGAGGGAGAAACCTGTTCAACGGTGGAGCGAAATTCCTGATAATTATAGACTCAAGTCCCAAGAAACTGGATCATATAATCAGTAATTTGTGGAGTTTTTACGTTGCTGATGTGGTCATCATCACCAAAGACATGAACAACAACGTTGCCATGTACACCTTCTATCCTTACAAAAACCATTTGAACTGTCAAAACACTGAACCTGTCCTGATCAACTATTGGAAGCCAGATATTTCTTTTTATAATATGTATCCGGATAAAATGAGCAACATGCACGAATGCCCTTTGTATATATCAACGAACAAGATTTACAGTCAGGGAGGTCCAGATCGGAAGATTCCACTACAAATAATCAAGAAAGCTATCGTTAGACTACTTCGAGACATCATGAATTTTACCCCAATAGTGTCTGCAAGAGATTACATAAGTATCGATTCAGATCGAGCTAGGAACTGGTCTGATTCTTTAAATGATGTTATTTTAGGTTTCGCCAACATTTCGACTTGTACTATACCTTTGGGAGTAGACAGACTCGGTCTTCTAGATTACTCTTTTCCATACTTTAGGATTCGCATAGCATGGCTGGCTCCTCCTGTTGGTCCTGGACCGATGTGGTGGCGACTTCTTTCACCTTTAAATGGTTACTTATGGCTTATTCTCCTTGTGGTTACATTTTTAGTTATATCCCTTCCTTTCGTCTTGAAGTTCAAGCGTACAAAGCGGTTTTGCAATCGCTATTTCAGAAACTTTGATAAAGTTCAAGGTGCTGCTTTTAGAGTTTGGGGTGCTATGCTGGGCCAGACGATTAGGGTAGCTCCGAGACGATTCAGAGATTTCTATATTGTAGGTCTCTGGTTGTGGTTCACTTTTGTCGTCAGGAATGCATATCAAAGCGTTCTTATTGGGGCTTTGAAGACAGATACATTAACCGGCAATTTTGTCAACTTAAAAGAAGCTCTGGACAATGGATACAAGTTTGGTGGTCGAGCTGGTATTTACGCTCATTTCGAGTTTGACGACCTAATCAGAGATGGATTTGAAATAATCCCTGAAGCGAAGTTCGATGACATGTTTAGAGATGTGTTGGATGGTAAAAAGAAGTTTGTAATAGCTACTTCTTTGGAATATGCTTTCGCGTATTGTGCCGTACAAGGTAAGAAAGAAAACGAATGTGGGCACGTTTTACCCGACTCGATTCTGACTGTGCCATTGGTTGTATGGATGAGAATGTACTCTCCGTTTGTGCGGCCTCTCATGACCTGGCTACCAAGGCTAATAGAATGTGGTTTATTGGAGAAAGATGCCTCGATAAAGACGACGTACGTTCCCACGATAAACTCGGATCCATCGCCGCTGACGCAACACCAGACGCTCAGTTGTTACCTCTGCCTCGCGTTAGGATGTGTGGTCTCTTTGGGCATATTTATATTGGAGATTTTGAGAAAAAAGTCTTCTGACTATACGATTGTGAAAAAGAGTAAGTTAAATGCACTGCATTGGAAGAATGAAATAGTGATAGGTTTTAAAGAATAAATAAATTCATCCACTTATATATTATTGATATGCTTGCGCTTAATTCATATCCAAGCGAACGCCGGCTTCGCGCATCTATTGTCTTACTATTGTGTCTCTTTGTTGAGGTAGGTAGTATCTTACCAGATGGTAAGTAGCTCGCTGTCCGATCGTCCGGTAACTGTCCGGACCGAGCCCAAGTCGTCGACGGTGCGCACTGTTCCCGCGCGCCTCAAGGAGCTGTCAGCAACAGCAGGGGCTCAGCTGGGTCGAAGCCTACTGGGGCCAGAGTTAATTCGAAAGATAGCTTAGCCCCGGTACGAGAGGCAACGAAGGAATAGGAGTGGGTTTTTAGTCAGTAAAAGTCTGACGTTATCTTCCGCTCCGCCCAAGAGCGGGGGATGTCATTAGATGATTTTCCCACCGTGAAAAAAAAAACCAGATGGTAAGTGATGATATGGTCGACAATGGGGCCCTCTTGCTCTGAAGTTACCTATCGTCATCATCACCAGCCTTTTTTATGTTCCTACTGTTGGGACTCAAGCCTCCTCTCTAGGAGAGGGTATGGGCCGTAATCCACCACGCGGGCCCAGTGCGTGTCACATGTCTTCGAATTTTTGGTTCTAGGATGTCGGTTTCCTCACGATGTTTTCCTTCACCGTTTTGAGAGCAGTGGTGTGAAATAAATTAACGAAGTAATGCACCTGGCTGGGTTCGAACCCGCGACCTACAACTCGTAAGTCGGGGCCGTTACCACTCGGCCACCATTGCTCTCCTCTCTCACTGCTCTTCACTGCTGAAGTTACCTATTCACTCTTTATTTAAAGACTTTAAAGTTGTAGCTATGAGTATCATAAAACATACAGCACGCTTAGCCAAGTTGTTATTCTGCAATCGTTAACGCTGTAGAAAAGTGATGAAACGTATGGGAATGACGTCTTCTCAACGTAAAGTTGCGTGGTTGGAACAAACGAATAGAAAATTCGTAGTTAAGTTCACATCGTTCAAAATGCTAGAATGAATTTTTACAACGTTTAACGCTACATTGACATTCTTTGATAAACAAACGCTACATTGTAGAACGAGCGGCGGACGCAGGTGCGTCAACATGGCTACCCACTTATTGTTTTCTACAACTGCTGACACCGAAGCGTTACCGATTGGAGAATGGAATTCGACACGATACGGTTGTAACTTGGCTAGGGGGGCAGGGCAGGGAATTCCACTTCTTAGCTGTTTCGTACATTTTCCATTACAAACATTAATTTGTTATTGTGTAAGTGTTGTTAAATTATTCACACGTAATTCGACTATGAGTGTTATTAAGATCACAGCTTATAGAAATATTATTCTAATGTTTAACTGTTGAGGTCAATTACTTTGTCTAGGTTGTTTGCCCCATTTATAAGTTTTTGGGCACAAACAAGGTCGTTTGTTTTATAATTATATAACGTAGAATCTTAATTCAGCTAACTTAAGCCGGGTTCACACTGCTGTAACGTAACACATAATGTAACAGAATGTCCTTAATGTGAACGCCTCACGCGCGCAAACCGTGCACACTACACGCATGAACAGAGCATTTCAAAATTTCAACTATATGAGTAGGTACATGCTCGGTTCGTGCGCGCGTCGCACTCACCGCGTCCACACTTATGAATGTTCCTTTCATGTTACCTTACATGTTACGTTACAACAGTCTATACAAGGCTTTATATTGTAAGAAATAAAAACGCAATTAAATTTTCATCTTCTTTTATTTTATCACCAAACATAGAAAATAATTGTCATTTTTTACAATTAATTGACGTAACACAAAGAAAAGCATCTATATTTATGTCTTCAACATTCATATAAAAATAGACATTTAGGGACACCGATATAGATTTTATACTATGATACTAGATATAAGTATGTGATAGTATAAAGTTTACAATTAAAAAAACATTCGGCCAAGTGCGAGTCGGACTCGCGTACGAAAGCTTCCGTATAATTATCTATACAACATTAGACACTATATTAATACTATTATAATAATCAAACAAAAACAGCAAAAAAAATTACGTTTGTTGTATGGGTGTGGGTTAACTTAAATATTTATTTTGTTCTATTTTTACGACTACATCAATTGTGAAAATTTCAACTATCTAGCTATCACGGTTCATGAGACGGACAGCGGAGTGATAGGAATAAAGTCTCGCTTTTACCTTTTGGGTACAGAATCCTAAAAAATATTGTTTGAAGCAATAATAATCCGATTATATTAATAATAATATATGTCACAGTAAAACCTGTTAATTGGCCAAAATCATTTTAACTACACTCTTTAAAATTACTAACATTTACTCAGGGTAAGGTTTTCAAAATGTTTTTAAAATGGTCACAAAAAAACTCTTTTTCTTTGTGTCTATAGTAATAACATTTTTATATTTTTGTCGATCATAAGTACTTATAAATAACTAAAAGAATCAAATTAAAAAAAAGGAGTGTTTCAACTTAATAAGACTGTTTACAGAAACCCAGTTAAAAAAATTATAGACTACAAGAAGCCGCCAAATAACAGTGGAATAAAGTACATTGACCTTTTCCTAATATCTTTGCGTATTACTAGATCATGTAAAGGATCACGATACATGTCGATTCAAGACAGCTTTATGTCTTTATTTCTGTTTTTGAAATTAAAAATGTCAACAAATGTAGGAGGGTCAATGATCGCTATTCCATAGTTATCTGGCGCCTACCTTAACATAAACACCTTTCTATCTCAAAAAGAAAACTGTTTTGACGCGATATCAGATTCCCTGTAATAAAATATCGTTACTATTAGCACGTTCAATTTGTCTAGCTAGACGATAAACACAAAAGGGCGAGGTCATTCACTTCAAAAATTTCTTAGAAATCTCTTAATAGAGAATATGCATGAATAAAATAATATATTTTCTATCTAACTAGTTTATCATAAAAATGAAACTGTAGAATACTATTTGTAATAACAAAATCAAAATTGGTCGTAAAGCATACACGTACGAGATATAATATTTCAGCAGAGACCCAGCCGGGTCGAAGCCTACTGGGGCCAGGGTTATCCGAAAGGGCGCTCGAGCCCCGGTATGAAGGCTAGAAGGAACGGGGTGGGTCTTTTAGTCAGTAAGAGTCTGACACTATCTCCCGCTCCGCCCAAGGGCGGGGGATGTTAATGCATGATTTTTCCCACCATAAAAAAAAGATATAATATTTTTTAATAAATACAACATTTATTAAGAGAGCCGGGTGCTGCAGTGACTTTTCACGTGTATTCTACGACGTTTTTCAATACAATTACGAAGAAATAAATAAACGAAGGTTGATGCGAGACTCGTGGGAGTCCCTTAGCACCCAATCTGATACGACAAATATGCATAATAAATTGTGGTGGAGATGAACTCGCGCACTTTTCCGCACTGGTGCGGATAATAGTAAATTGCGTGCCTAAAAGTGGTAGGGATAGGAGCGGGCTTGCGAGTAAGTATGTTAAAAAGTGTTTATGGAACTATTGTAATAGATCAGCAGTTATTCATGTTTTTTTTACTAAGATGTTACAAAATATTACTTATTACAGTACGAGTAATACGTATTTAATTTGGCACTAAAAACACATGTATATTCCCTTTTCATTCATACTGGCTTAAAAACAATATTAATAACAATACCCAAAAAAAAAATACAATTTAGGCGCTGCGCAAACGGAGACAAATTTAATCCAGTTATCGATACCGAACCATTTTTGATCGTTATGAGTATGAGTTAAGTGGAAGCAACTGGACACAAAAAAGCGCAGGGAGTGGATGATTCCATACTGGTTCTATAGAAATCAAATATTGATTGTTAGCTTGTATCTGACACAAGACACAAAACTGTCCGCGTTTGCGCCCTGCCTTAAGTTTTTACTTACACAATTATTAGATAAAAACACATGTCAATAACTAAATATAAAAATAATATTCCACAAATATCACACAACGCCGTCTAGTCCCAAGCTAAGCAGAGCTTGTGTTATTGGTACTAGACAACTGATAAACATACTTATATATTTCTAAATACATACATATTATAGATAAATTATTACACTCAGACACAGAACAAATGATTATGCTCATCACACACATTTGTCCTGGGTGGGAATCGAACCCACGACCTCCGGCATAGCAGTCAGGGTTACTAACCACTAGACCAACAGGCCAGTCAATATAGCCACAATACTATCAACATTCCTATAAATCAGAGACTCAGCTGTAGGCCACTAAAAGTTTCTGCAAATACCGGATATTTATGAGTCGTTAGGGAACTTTCATTGTAACTATGGAAAGTAAGGAAAGTATCGATTTTATTATTTGCTGGATACAAGTTTCGTTGAAAAAGGAAGACGGAAGGACCTACAAAGTTGGTTTTATTTATTTAATCAGCAATGCACACACATGTAAACACACGGACAAGAAGAAGAAATCAGAAAAAAAACACCAGAATAATAATACATTATGATATAAGTGTGTAATGTTTGTGTTTACCGTCGAGGTGGTATTTAGACCCGAGACATGGCGGGGGTCTTAAGAGAGCTTTAATTACTCACGTGTATCATACGACGTTTTTCAATACACTTGTGAAGAAAATAACTGTGAAACTAGTAAACTTTTTTGGCGGTAAAAATCTGTTTTCATATGCGCGCCCATATTTTTTTATTTACCTTTCAATACACTCACTGAAATGAATAAACGGGGGTTGACCTGCGACTCTTGGGGGACGACCTGCGCCCAGCCTGATACGATAATGTTTTAAAATTATGGCGGGAGAGAGGTTGAACAATAAGGTTTTAACTATATTATAGCACTAGTGCGAAATGGTAATCAAAATGTCACAGTTTGGTAACAAAGGCTATTATATACCTGAGTGCAGTGCAATAATAGTCACTTTCTAAGCAAGTGTATTGAAAGGGTTTTTTATTTAATTCACCGAACCCCAAGCGTTCGCGTATCTATTAATTGTCTTACTATTGTGTCTCAAATTGACGGTAACTTTAATTTGGAAATCATCTAATGACTTCTCGCGCTTTAGAGTGGAGCGTGAGGGCTTGTCAGACTTTACTGACTAAAACAAAACCAACGTTTCTTCAGTTGCCATGGGTTTCCCTTTCAGAAGTTAGCCCATGGCCCCAGTACGCTGAGCCCCTACGGTTTTGCTGACATCTCTTTGAAGCGCGTGTGGAACACTACGCTCCAGGCATCCTCAAGTTTGTCCTTCAGGCGGTTTGCACAATTATTACACCCGAGCGTTCCTTCTGCTTGAAAGGTTCAAAGGTGATGCTTATGTTTAAAGAAATTTCTTCCAGCGTACCTGCTTGCTAAACGAGAGTACCGCACTTACATTGGGTATCCGACAGAATCCTAACCCATTTCGCCAAGTAGTGTTTGCAGCGGCCTACCTGGGTACAGAACTGATCTTTCCACATAGATTCTAGAGCCCTATAGGCAGATGTTTCTAGATTTTTTAAGAAGTTGGATAGTGGAAGGTGTGTTACTGAATTTGGGTTAAAGGGATGACCAGACGGTTGCAAACTGGCGTTCCAACCGAGGTGATCTTGTTAGATTCAATCCGTTTAGACAGCAGTTGTAATCCATAACCTTCAACGCCCTTGGTTGGGTGAAGCGTTTCCCAACCACCGAAACTGGTGGCGCGTGGTTTACGTCCATGTAGACTCAAAACAAACGAAGCTCCAACCAAGGTGACCTTGGTTGGGACGTTGGTTTTCAACTATCTAGTCGACCCTTATAGTCTGCAACGTTCATGATTCTCCCCAGTAAGAAAAGAAGTAGGAACATAATTTAAAAATATACGTTCATTAGTCAGGCAGCAGGCACAGCTATATGGTGCGCAATCTTCCATGGAAAATGTTTTACGCTCTCGAAGAAGACATGAAGTAAATTACAAGAAAATTACAGCTCGTTTAAAAGAAAGGAGAAATTTCTGTTGAATAAAGAAACTGAATTGTATTATTAAATATTTTCTCAGATTTTTTTCACTATATATTGTAAGTTATACCTGTTTTGTTGTTTTGTTTGCAAGAATTTGTGCGTAAAGTTTTGTATTTTTTGGACTAGTTCTGTAACTCGGTAAAATATTGCCTAACAGGCTGTGTTAGGCTGTATTTTATTAATATAAACAAAGAATCGTGAGGAAAAAGTTTATCTAAAGCCCAAATCCGTAAGTGATTTATTTCGAAGTATGCGCCTACCTAAATATTATACCATGTTTTGTTTATGACCAAAACTTAGTGCTTAAAAATGTATCGCAAAATTTATTGGTAAGCGCATAACTCAACAACGCCTGGACCGAATTCGCTAATTTTTTTTTTGTTGTGGTCGTTATTATGAGGAGAAGGTTCTTAAGGAAAAAAAAATGAAAATAATATATATAAGTGTAGGGTAGTGTAGGGTAGTGTAGGGTAGAGTAGGGTAGAGTAGGGTAGAGTAGGGTAGAGTAGGGTAGAGTAGGGTAGAGTAGGGTAGAGTAGGATAGAGTAGGGTAGAGTAGGGTAGAGTAGGGTAGAGTAGAGTAGGGTAGGGTAGAGTAGGGTAGAGTAGGGTAGAGTAGGGTAGGGTAGAGTAAAGTAGAGTAAAGTAGAGTAGGGTAGGGTAGAGTAGAGTAGGGTAGAGTAGGCTGAAGTAGGGAATAGCGGGAGCGAAGCCGCGCGGGCAAAAGCTAGTCTATTATATAAAAATGAATCGCAAAATGTGTTGATAAGCGCATAACTCAACAACGCCTGGACCGATTTCGCAATTTTTTTTTTTGTTGTTTTCCGTATTATGAGGAGAAGGTTCTTATGGGAAAAAAAAATGAAAATTAGGCTAGAGTAGGGTAGTGTAGGGTAGTGTAGGGTAGAGTAAGGTAGAGGAGGGTAGAGTAGGATAGAGTAGGGTAGAGTAGAGTAGGGTAGAGTAGGGTAGAGTAGGGTAGAGTAGGGTAGAGTAGGGTAGAGTAGGGTAGAGTAGGGTAGAGTAGGGTAGAGTAGGGTAGAGTAGGGTAGAGTAGGGTAGAGTAGGGTAGAGTAGGGTATAGTAGGCTAAAGTAGGGAAGAGCGGGAGCGAAGCCACGCGGGCAAAAGCTAGTTGTAAATAAAACTGTTTTCCAATTGGTCCTCATTACTATTACATCCTCACATATGAAATTGTTTTTTTTTTTCAAAAAGGGTTATTTCGAAATGTTTGAATAAACTTTTATATTAAAGGTACATTATTGTTTTCTTGCAATTGGTTATTAATTTATTGATTTCTCTGTACTTTGTATTTTTTTTACTATCACTGTATTAATAAAAAATTGTTTTACTAAGTACTATCTATACTAATATTTTATAGCGGAAGAGTTTGTTTGTTTGTTTGAACGCGCTAATCTCAGGAACTACTGGTCCGATTTGAAAATTTCTTTCACTGTTAGATAGCCCATTTAATGAGGAAGGTTAGGCTATATAACATCACGCTATGACTAATAGGAGCGGAGCAGTAACCAATGATGCGGGTGAAACCGCAAGGTACAGCTAGTCAATAATATATGAAAAAATTATGAGGCTCCTTTCTCCACTCGCCTATTGTCAACATCGAACATAGTTTAAAAGCTTGTTGCTAGATCTAACGCGATCCAACGTGATGTTTGACGAAGAGGCAATGCGAAAAAAGAGACATACAGGAACGCTTGAAAACTCACTTGGCATTCGATAATTCCGTAATTTACTTGAACATTTCACAAAACTTGATCCCGGAAATGCGTATTTTTTTTAAACCCTTAAGTTTTCAGAAAACTTGTCGTCATTGAGAATCTTGATTAAATGTGGAAGGCTTGTACTTACTGATTCATTTTTTCATATTTTTTATATATGAGTACATTATGGAGTGCCATGTCGGACCATGAATAGCAGATTTTCAGAGGTCTTAACTAGATTAGTTTTAAACTTAATTATATATTTTTTTGATTTCTATAGAAGCCTAGATAATATCCAGAAGATAGCTGTTTATCCAAAATATCTAGAGAAAGAAGTGAAATAACATTATAATCACATAAGTGCAACCGCTCTTACTGTACCTCGAGAAGGTAGTATAGTACCTCGAGAAGGACACTCTCGTTGGCTGCCAGTAGCTGTGTTCGATGGCCCATTTGCGCTTAGCCTTAGGCGAACATTACACGGTCATGCAAGCGTAAATCAATTCCATCAAACATGAATGTTGGTTTTCGTCAATCAGTACCAAAAACCGTCATGCAACGCATTAGATGGTAGGTTTTTCGTCAATCAAGGTTTTGACTGGCAAAACTAACAGCAAAACCTACCGTGTAACGGTCGCCTAAGCGTGCGATTTGTCATGCGTGTACAAATTTGTCATATCAAATCATCATAAAGTTCAAACTTCCGTCCCCAGCGACGCTCAAATGCAATTCAGATGCATGTACACGTAACAAACGTGCCACGCTCGTGTTGATCAAATGCAAATCACGTCGTTAAACCCATTGTGATGTGCGAGCCAGTAAAATGTAAATGTTATTCACTGTCAAGTCATTAACTAGTGTAAGCGGATAAAATGTTCATTAAATTAGCATTTGAGTTACGTAGCTGTTATTTCTAGGTTTCACTCCCCTATTTTATGTTTTATGGAGGTCTGTTTTTGTATAACATAGACCTTCATAAAACATTGCTGGCATTTGTAATACACTAGCTTTTCGCCGTATCTTTGGTTACGGCTACGCTCCTATTATACACTAGCTTTTGCCCGCGGCTTTGCGTATGTACACCAAATATAGCCTCAGGAATAAAATTGCTTTTTATCGGTAAAAAAAATTTAGCAATCGGACTAAGCACTTCCAGAGACTACCCCCTACAAACAAAAAACAAATTTAACCTCTTTAAATTTGTGTAGAAAAACAAAACATTAAACAACACATAGAGAACAACCAATCATGTTATTTCGTTCTTTTCACGTTTTCTATTGGTCGCAACCTGATATAGCTATTAGCTAATATTGCTATTGATATACTGTAGCCTATAACGTTTATCAATAAATGTGATAACCAACACAATATAAAATTTTCAATAAAATTATAAAAAACACCGCTTTAGACACGAAATTTACTGTTTTTGCACTAGTGCAGAAAAGTGCGCGAGCCAGCATCCGCTACAATATTGTATTTATCGTATCAGGACGCGCTGCAATTTTCTCGAGTCGTGTTTCAACTCCCGTTTATTTATACTTTCATAAGTGTACTAAAAAATGTCGTTTGGTAGACGTGGACCGTACTCGGTTCCTTAACATGATCGCCCAAGACTCGGGTAAATCCCGCCTCGGTCGCGATGACAACTTTCTCCACTTGTATCAAAATGCACTAAACAATTCGCAACCTGAAGTTCCTGAGATAAGCGCATTCGATGAAACAAACAAACTCTTTGGCTTTGTAATATTAGTATAGATATTAATTCTCTGGCTTGTTTTAGTCAGCAGGTTTGCTAAGTGATAATTTAAGTCAAGGTTGAGATTGGGTTTGTTCTAAAAATATGTATGACTAGCGACCCGCCTGAGTTAGGCACGAGTGTTAGAAATTTTTGAAATTCTCATTTTTGCTCTGCTATAATGTGCATGTATAATACATTAACCTTCCATATGAAACACTCTGTCTCCTGGTTAAAAGCCCGCATGTAAATCCTTTCAATTCTTTTTGTGGAGGATTTTGTTGTACAATCTATGCATATAATAAATCTGTAGAAGTGTTTAGTTTTGAGCGCATTACGTAAAATGTATGAAAATGTATGTACTAGTAGAAAATTTTATACATTAAAATTATGTGTAACTTGATATAGGGTTATTTGTAAAACATCGTATGCGAAGCAAGCTATAGTACAATAGCTGAATGGAGTGGGGATCGGGCGACGAGAGTGTTTGATGTACTTGCGTCGCGTCATACATACATAAAATAGGTACCTAGGTATAGCAAAATACAGAGTTGAAATGTGTTAGATAAAACAACGAAATCTTGAAAGTTTGTTTTTGGTAAATCTATTATGTTTTGTAAGAAGTCCCATCAAAGAACAAAAGTTATTGTTTATCATGTTAGTAATATAGTCGTTCAGGGTTTGATAGTGATTTACATATAACCCTGTATTACTTAGGTTGTTTCATCGCAATCGGTTGACTATATCGAAAGATATACACCGCTAAATTTTAATCGTTTTAATCCCGTAGAGAGAAACACTATCGATTTGTAAAGATAGAAATAAAAAATAAAGTAACTTTTTTTCAAAACTCGTATTAATTTACGCACGTACGAAATTAATTTCTTTAAGAAAACGTCAGTGTTCCATGTACCGGATCGACCCTCCACGGGATTAAAACGATCAAAATTTAGCGGTGTATAATAAGTATTATAATTAATATCATTTTGGACCAGGTTTTCAAACTCAAACAAAACATATTTTAAGATCCAATGTTAAAAGAAAAAGGATTTTAGAATACCAAAATTTACCAACGAATAAATAATTACACTATACATACTTACAAACTAACAGATGACTTACGTCTAATTCTTAAAAGTAGGAAGCCCACATTTTTGTGATAAGAACACAACTAATAGATAGTGATGATCAATCATTCCGATCAATCGGGAGTACACTAATAGATACAACTTATTCTCTTTACTTTGCCGATAAGTTGCATATTTTTCTATTTTATGCAATTTATCGGATGTTGTAATGCTACTGTCAAATAAGTTAAGTAGAGATGAAGGGGTAAATAGAGACAAAATTTTGGACGGAACTTGGGGTCACTTTGACCTCGTACCGCCCTTATTAAAAAAAAAACTTTATGGGGTCCAATATGCCCCTTACCGCAGGAATGGAAATAATACATAAAGGAGTGCCACTGTCAACGTATTAACTACATAATAATATAATTACAAGACAAAAAAAAACAATACTTACTTACCAACTAATAGTCTGATAGCAAAGCGAAAAAATCTAATCAAGGTTCTGTCTTTAGTCACCCCGTCTGACAGTACACATACACACAACTTTCCAACTTAAGAATAAGCAGAAACACCATCACTTTCTCTCCATCACTCTCCAGGAGCGCTACCACGAGCTCTTAACGCGATCCATGTTACGAACTAAATAGACCTATTAAAGGTATGGAGCCATATAAGTGTAAAGTTTTATTCTTTTTTCTCAATCAAACGACTGACATTTTACCTGCCATTGTAAGTCCTCAGGTTCAAACCTATACACAAACCAATCCAATTCTTCAAGCAGCTAACGTAGGAGGATCAACCACTAGATAAGGAACTTGTAAGGATAACGCAGGTTGTGGTAACGCAGGGAACAGTATAGGGTACTGTGGAGGAGGCTGCAGTCCTTGCGAAGGTGGCCTGGCTTCAGGATCGGAGCAGTGCAGCAGCCAATGGGTCAGCATCCTCCCGCGGCCCTTGAGTTCCACCTCGCCTCGCCGTTCGACCACGAAGGTGCCCCATTGGTCGAGTAGCGCTCGAGTGTTTTCGCTTAAGTGAATGCGTAGTGCTGGAAGTGTTAAAAGTTGTTAGTTTTTGATTTAATACGTCATAACCTTACTTGAGTACAGTGTGGAGAAGGGAAAATCGCTGAAGAATTTTCTTCGTGTTTGAGAACCCTTTCTATCGTTCCCTTAACCTTCCCTTTCTTTCGTTTTTTATTTTGAAGTGAGAAATCGTTAAATGATTTCACCCGATCTAAGGTGGAGCTAGAGGGTGTGTCGGTCTTTTATTGACAAAAATCCACAGTGTTCATAAGGACCACTGTAACTTTTTTCGAACAATCCCCAGCCCTGGCAGACATCGATCTAATACCAGCCTTGTCTATCTTGCCGACATATCGTCGCCCTCCCCGCTAACTATCCTATCTCACAAACTGGCGTATCTGTACTGATATTACATATGTGTTCATAACATTATTTCGAATAAGTTATCTCTAATCGTCGTATCTGTGCCATTTACCGTTTAGAAGACAATCACGTATTTTGTTTTGCGTAAATGAAAAGGAGAGTAAAAATATCTTCCCTACCTTTGTACCTTAAGGCTAGGGCCACTACTAACTTATAGAATAAGCCAAGAGCAATACAAAAAAAAAAAAGTATTAATTCATTAATAAAGCTACAGCTAACTCAACTACAGGAATATGATTTTAACGCCCGACCGAAAAACAGTTGCCCTGGAAAAAATATCAATTGCTAGTTGGCACAGTTAGCAGGGAGGGTGACGATACGCATGGAAAACAAAGCGCCGTCAACCTGGGCTTAGTAAGAACCAAGCCCAGGTCGACGCAATTTATCCGTGACCGAACGGCGAGCTACTATTGCTCGTTGTCCGCAAGCTCGTGCCACCTGGATCCGGAGTATTTATAGTGCAGGGAAAAGTAGAAATTCTAATATGTGTATTTCATCTTGATACAACCAACCACGTAAAATAAATGTAAATATGTAGGCTTCCGGTCACAAAACATTTATGTTTATACTTCCAATAAAATGTAAAGCCTTGGATCCTCTGACCGAGCTTTATGGCAGTACTTAACTTCGTCACTAAAATTCGTAATTAACAAATCTGGCTCTTAAAGTA
Source organism: Mythimna albipuncta (assembly GCA_929112965.1). Classification (NCBI taxonomy): domain Eukaryota; kingdom Metazoa; phylum Arthropoda; class Insecta; order Lepidoptera; family Noctuidae; genus Mythimna; species Mythimna albipuncta. The sequence continues at coordinate 6,023,107 of OV815974.1, read as the reverse complement.
CGTTTTGTTACATAAATCTGCCTTATCCTGCCTCATAAATTGTGGCTTCATCTTATCTATCTATATATATATAAAAGGAGAAACTGATTGACTGAAATACCAACGCACAGTCGAAACTATACTGGGACTAGGAGCTTGATATTTTGTACAAGGTTCACAATATTATTAAAATACATAGTCACCGGGTCATCCAGTCGACTAAGGGGTTATTTTACTCAGCTGTGCGCTAATGTCTAATGTCTGCTATAACCTGCCGTGACCAGCGTTATACTGTGTCAGTGGTGTCCAACTTGTGACCTTTTTAAATATTTTTGGAAAAAAATATAACATTGTGTACAAACTATTGGAATCCATTCAGTTACTGATTCTGGACGAACTATATTCAGGTTTCATATATACTAAAAACAATGTTGTGTACATAAAACTACTGGGACTAGGAGCGTGAAATTTTGCACAAAATTTCTTTTTATGACGTAAACGAGCACTAAGACAGGATTTTCCAAAACTCCTTTAAGTGGATTGGACCAAGCCCAAGTCGTCGAAGGCGCGCACAGTTCCCGCGCGCCTCAAGGAGTCGTCAGCAACAGCAGGGACCCAGCCGGGCCGAAGCCTACTGGGGCCAGGGTTATCCGAAAGGAAACTCGAGCCCCGGTATGAAGGCTTAAAGAAACGGGGTGAGTTTTTTAGTTAGTAAGAGTCTAACACTACCTCGCGCTCCGCCCAAGAAAAAAAAAACCCTAAGGCGATGAAACGGTGTTCCAAAGTTTGTATGGAGCCTATTTTCAAGCGGGCGAAACCGCTGCAGGAATCTAGTCTTAGGGTTACTTGTAAACCTTGCAGGACTGTATTACTAACATTTTTTACTAACATGATTGATTTCAGTTGTTTATGATGTTAGTAACATAATCCAGATAGATTTCCGGTGTTTTACAAATTATGTAAAAAAATAATTTTCAAAATCGGTCCACAATTGACCGAGATATCGGTGAGTGTGCGTTGGAATTGCACAATTTAATTCCGCCAAGTCCGTTCCATCATCGGACCACTAGACGTACGGCGTTGCGCCATCGGTACATGGTGGATATCCCACCCATTCGTACAAAGCGTTTTGGAAACACATTCATTATGCGTACAGCTAAAGAGTGGAATTCCCTGCCGGAGTCTGTGTTTCCTGATAGCTACAACCTAGGGGTCTTTAAGTCGAGAGTGAATAGGTTACTTCTAGGCAAGCGTGCTCCATCGTCGGCCACATCATCACTTACCATCAGGTGAGATAGTGGTCAAACGCGAGCCTATCAATAATAATAAAAAAAAAGATATCGGTGAACATACCTACATAAAAAAAAAAAAATTAAAAAAAAACATGTATTCAGCCGAACATAGAACCTCCTCCTTTTCGAAGTCGGTTAAAAAGGAGAAACTGACTCATTGACATATCAACGCAGAGCCAAAAGTACTGAGACTAGGAACATGAAATTTTGAACAAGTTTTCCTTTTATAACATAGGCGAGCACTAAGAGAGGATTTTTCCAAATCTCACCCTCTAAGGTGATGAAATGGTGGTCCAAAGTTTGTATAGAAAAACCACTTTCACGGGCGAAGACGCTGGCAGAGGCTAGTTCTGTTATCTTTCGTAAATAAAGTAAGTTATGTTCAATAAAGGCCAGATGACCTCATGAGCATATGTGTAGTTGGTTCAATAAAATGTACAGTCGAGAAATAAAAAAGTTAAGCTCTTTTAAGGCATTTTTACTTGTTGTTTTTTATGACTGGATCATTCTTCTTATCTCTCATTTATTTGATAACTAGTTGTTGCCAGCAGCTTCGCTTGCGTGATAGTAGAAATTTATCCCAAAGGGAGATAGTCCCAGGATATAAAGTCATCGAACTGTGGAAAATTATGAATTTCATGTCTCGATTATTGACGTGGATTGTGCATCTATATATATATGTATATTGCCTACGGCATTAAGTCCGCCTCTGTACTTTTGTGTGCTTAAAACATTTAATAAATAAATTATATAATAATATTGTTTTTATTAGGATTGTGTATTTTATTAGTTAGTTATTTTTACATAATATACATATGTAAATAGTACACCATTAACTACTTGCATATCTTTTTCTCCTATGTCAAATCCATCCAAAGGTTGTGTCTGTAAAAAACGCAAAGAACAAACGAGCAAACAAAGATGGGTTTTAGTCAATAAGAGTCGACACGCCCTCTTGTTCCACCCTAGAGCGAGAGAAACTATTTGATGATTCCCCACCTCAAAAATAGACGTTGCTCAAGATGTAACTTACGCTGTCCCGTAGACTCCATTCGGCTGGCAGTGTTGACGGTGTCTCCGAACAGGCAGTAGTGCGGCATCTTCACGCCCACCACGCCGGCACAGACCGGACCAGAATGAACTCCAATGCGGACCTAGTAACCACACAAGAACAGAAAGGTTGAACTACATTATACCGACGCAAATGAGTAACACGCCTGATTTGTACGTCGGACGACGTCGCGTGGCGTGGATCAAGTGTAGCTCTACAAGTCTAGTTTCCATGTAAAATGTATGGAGACTGACGCGCCCCTGATCGGCGTGTATGGCTCACGTGTACGCAGTGTAGTTCTAGCATAATTCATCTAACAAGAACATTGTAAGTACAATAATGAATGATATTTATTTTGCAAACAGGTTTCTATTTTTTAAAAAAAAAACACTACATTTAAACATTTTTTTTCGTCTATTTAAACTAGATGAGGCCGGTGTTTCCTAGCTGACTGCCCTGAGAAGAACAACAAAACAAATTTAGAAGTTAAGTCTCTTTTAAAGTCCATACAGTAAACATGTAATGGTCAAGCGAGCGTATCTCGCCATCAAACTTTAAAGAGAGGAAATTATGTATTTAAACAACGAAAACTGTTAATGAATTAAATAAAAAATAAAAAAAATCATATGAGAACCATGTGTTTCAGTTACTGTATAATTATTATTCTTGCATGATATCCGCAAGAGAACCAAGGATACTGACATAACCCGAAGAATCGTCAAACTAAATTGGCAGTGGGCAGAACACATTGTTCGCAGAATAATTGGCTGTTGAAGCCGGAAGGTTCTGAAATAGCGACAGCGTACCGGAAAACGCAGTGGTATCTTATGAAAGAAGAGGGTCGCAGTAATCCGATAGATGCGTGACGCACAAGACTGTTAATTGTGACGTCACTTGGGGGAGGCCTAATGTCCAACAGTGGACATCTTTCGGCTGAAATGATGATGATAACAATGTTCTTTCTCAAAATTAAGCCTAAAGTTTAATGACTTTTTCTTTTACGTTTGAAAAACATGTATCAGTTTTAAATTCTAAAGCTCTCATTAAAAACCTGTAAACCCTGAGCTGATTTATGAGTACATTTATTATAACTTTAGAGAACCGCGTTAAGTACCTACTTTACTAAAAATTAATGATCTCCTTATTCTTGCTTGACCCCGGTTTCTGAATTACGGATTTTAAGTTAATAATGTGTTGAACTTTAATGCTAAATGACATTATTTATTGCAAATGTAGTTTGGCAAGTTTTGAACACGAAATCTTTAATTCTAAAACCGGGGGTATTTCTTTATTGTAGGTAAGAGGTTTAAATTCCTCGCGACGATGCACCAGCGGCGTGCGTTCCTGATGCGCAGAGTTTCATTGCCATTACCGTCTTGGCGATCGCCAACAGACGAGATTGCCCGTACATCCAGCTCCAGCTGTTTTTGTCATGTCCTGAAAAATGTCCACTAGTTTATGATAATAGTAAATTCACCTCCAGCCGATGCGTAGGCCGGTGCCTCACGACGAAGCCTCTTACTGCCTCCACGATAGCCAGCGCCATGAGACAGATCTCCCGCGCGTGAAGGTCGCCGTTGCGCTCCGGAAGACCAGATACCACCATGTAAGCGTCGCCTATTGTCTCCACCTTGAGGATAAAAAAAGGAATACCTTGTGGGATAAAGAATTCTTTACAGTTTGTTTACAGACGCGCCTCAAGAAATTAAATTACGAAGAATGAAAGCGCTGTGACCAGGGTAGCCCAACAGATTTATTTTTTATTAATTAATTTATTTAAAGATTAAAGGATCACCAACGAGTGTTCCAAAAAAAAAAGACGTGTGGCACTCGGGGACTGCCGCGGTAAAGCTATTTCTTAGCATTTTTTTTCAACTTATGCAATTATAATTATTTATTTATTTTATTTATGCAGTATTTTTCTTTCTTTGATATTAATTGAACTTTTACAAATTGTTACACTTTCAAACATTGAATTGAATTCTGATTGATTGATCACTCATTTGTTTTCTTATCGGTCACCACGCTCAAAAAACAAATGAGTGGGGGGTGTTAGGTTATTTTCGTTACGGAATTTCTGGATTCGATCTCCACGCTCAAGGCCCGCGATAGAAGCTATGCAATAGCTTAACAAAGAAATAAAAATTGGTTCACGTAACCTAATCCACACTCAATTATATCACACTATAATACACACTCAATTATAACCACAGCTTATGTATAACCGAGTGTACATGGCTCTAAATAATTATGTAATCGTTAAACAAAATAAAACTAATTGAAATGATATGATAGACAAAAAAAAACCGGCCAAGTGGAGTCGGACTCGCCCATGAAGGGTTCCGTAGTAGCAAGTAACATAATATAAAAGTTCTTATAGTTCGTTGTAACTTTGATCGATGTTTTAATAATAGTGTATTTTTTTTTATTTATGACGTATTAAAAAAAAAACTACTTACTAGATCTCGTTCAAACCAATTTTCGTTGGCAGTTTGTATGCTAATGTACATCATATATTTATTAGTTATCGAGTGACAGAATGGAAGAAAAAAACGTGTTGCGCCGACCCCAAATAAAACGGGACTAGGGCAGGAAGATGATGATATATTTTTTAGTTTTATCATTCTCTTATTTTAGAAGTTAGAGGGGGGGGGGGACAAACATTTTACCACTTTGGAGGTGTCTCTCGCGCAAACTATTCAGTTTAGAAAAAAATGATATTAGAAAACTCTATAACATTTTTGAAGACCTAATCATAGATACCCCTCAGGTATGGGTTTGATGAAAAAAAACAATTTGAGTTTCAGTTCTAAGTATGGGGACCCCCAAAATTTATGGCTTTTTTTCTATTTTTGTGTGAAAATCTTAATGCGGTTCACAAAATTCATCTACCTCTTAAGTTTCTGAAAAAAGTGGCTGTGACATACGGACGGACAGACAGACAGACAGTCAGACAGACAGACAGATGGACAGACAGACATGACGAATCTATGAGGGTTCCGTTTTTTGCCATTTGGCTACGGAACCCTAAAAACATATTAAAGGCTAAATAATAATAAAAATAATGTCAAAATTAAACTTAATTGGAAAACGCATGTCAAACAAAAAACAAAATATAACAGAATTGGAATAGAAATTCCGAATTAATTAAATAAAAATAAAATGTCCTGAATTAAATTACGTACAAAATAAGTTCAAAGTTAAAATCCTAGATTAAATTAGCCTGTTTGCTCTACGAATTTATACTTTCAAAATGGAGGACCTATTTTTAGACAACCCAAAAACATCAATCACAAATGTACTACATGTGCATTAGGGCTTACCTTATAAACATCATAGAAGCCAATGATCCTATCGAAGGTGCTGTACAGGTCATTGAGGAGGTCCACCACCTGCATGGGAGTGGAGGCGGCGCAGAGCTCAGTGAAGCCGACAATGTCGCTGAAGTACACTGTCACGCACTCGAAGCTCTCGGGTTGGACCACTTCGCCGGCCATTAGCTGTTCAGCTACGGGCCTGGGTGGAGAAGACGGGTGGTGTGGTAAACTCGATTATATATTTTAATAATGAAAGTATTACCCTACTGAGGCCATGGAGCCTACTGGGGCCATGGGTGATGCAAAAGAGATCCCCGGGGCCCTGACACAATGGCAAAGCAGAAACAGGAGTGGGTTTATTGTCAGTAAAAGTCTGACACTACCTTCCGCTCCACCCAAGAGCGGGGGATGTCAGTAGATGATTTTCCCACATTAAAAAAAGAAAGTGTTCGCATGCTTCTATTGCTTTTATAATTTACAAACTGACAAAATAATGATACTTATTAAGGTTTATGCTTTATTTAGAATAGGAATTTGTATTTTACAGACAGACAAAAAGGGGGGGGGGGTGGTCTTGTTTTATGGGTCGTAGCGTTCTTTGGACCGAGACCACGGTCGCATCTTCCACCTTTAATTTTTTTAGTCGTATTTAGGGACCATAAGGTTTTCCTTGTAACTGTACTTATATGCCTTTTTCGGCATTAAAGTATATTTACAAAAAATAAACTGTATTGTCGCAAAATACAACTTTTTTTTTATAGGTAGATTTTGGGACTACAGTCCCAAGCCTAACGGTAAAAAGTATAAGCCCCGCCAGACCCCGTTTACACTGAATACAATATTTTCTTTATAGTTAAACTCAAGTTTAGATTACCTTGGCAGGACCTGGTAGAGCAGCTCCTCAGATCTTCGCTTCTCCATCGACAGCTGTTCAGTTTTCTCTTCAACTAAAGACTCGAGGTTGTTCGCGTATTGCTCCATGCGGCGAAGGAGATCGTCCATCAAGTTGTCACAGTAACCTCTGCGTAAGGAAATATATAACTTAATAGAGTTTCTGTTGTACAGAAAAAGAAAGAATATGGGATATTGGAGATGTGAATCTACCAAGTCGTAGGATTGGTGGTCCAAGGAGAACAAAACGCAAACAGTAACTACTTCTCATTCAAATATAATATTATATTTCTAAAATAACATAAAGTGACATCAATTTCGCTTAAGAATTACCAGAATTTAAATTCTGCATCGCGGTACCAAAGTTCTCCGCGCGATTAGTTCAATACAACAATCCGAAAACAACTATCGAATACCCGGACCAGACGCAACATCCGTCTGGTCGCAAGATCCGTCTGGTCGCAAGATCCTTCCTATTCAATGGAGGTTTAACTTAATGGATACTTTTCACTCTTCGCAGTATTATCAATCAATTCTCAGCACGATTTGTACAAATATAACAGTCCGAAAGGAACTATATGGCAGTTGCCTGGACTACTACTACTGGAGAATGTCCTGTATATCACTATAAAACTTCATTATATCTCTTTAAAAAAATCAGAATCCTATTAATCAAACATTTTAATCACAGTCTATCGGTACCCTTCGGTCAAAACACAGCACGCTACATCATCATTACATACTTGATATAATTAGCGTTGACCGCATCGAAGCTGGGTCTATCATCAGCGGCCTCAGCCCAGCATCTCTCCGCCAAGTCCAGGAGTTCCACAGCCGCCCCTCCTCCACCCCCGGCGTTCGCCCCCACTTCACCCACCCCCACTACTGGTCGAAATGGGGGGGACTCTCGAGCGCATACGTGGCCTACTATTTCTGTTATACAAAAATATTTTTATTTAACATCTGCGATGGAGAAGTTTGGAAGGAGAAAGGGGAAGCCTTTGCCTAGCAGTGGGACACACAATAGGCTAATAATAAAAACATTTGCTATGCTTTATCTGTGTCGTGATGGCCTAGAATTTAAAAAGCACAAAGCTTCATTTGTTATCGTTGACAGTCTTTTGTTACCACTGACCTCTATAGAACTTGTTTCAGTTCCTGTAAGAAAATTATAGTACTAAACTATATTTATATTATAGTACTATTGGTACCAATACCTAAATTATTTATTAAAAAACTTTACTACCTACATGAAAAAAACATTTAAATATAAAACAAGCTACCAGTGGTTAGGGCTCCAGAGACAGGAACCTCCTCACAATGCGAATCATATCGAGGAGCCTACCTTTTGTATTAGTCCCTTGATCCAACCGCGCAACGACAGCTTCAACAGATGGTCGGCGAGGCTTTTGGCCACAAGGCCGCTGGCGGTCACGACATTCGGCTAATGACTGTCGAGTGCAAAGGCTTAACTAGCAGCAAAAAAAACTGGGAATTCTCGCGAAGGTCACACAGTACTTCACGCCGGAAGAAGTGTTCAAACTTTATCAAGTGCAAGTTCGATCGTGTATGGAGTACTGCTCTCATCTTTGGGATGGATCTGCCCGATACCAGCTTGATGCACTTGAGGCAATTGAGGGGCGAGTCAAGAGGATAATTGGCAATGATGCACTCGTCGAGTTGAGGCTTCAAAGCCTTGAGCATCGATGCCGAGTTGCTAGCCTATTGGTTTTCTACCGGTTGCATGACGGGGAGTGTGCGTCGGAATTGCATAACCTAATTTCGCCTAGCCCTTTCCATCATCGTACCACTAGGCTTACGACGATGCACCATAGGTACATGGTGGACATCTCACCTACACGCACAAAACGGGTTTTGAGAACACATTCATTGTGCGTATAGCTAAGGAGTGGAATTCCTTGCCGTAATCTTTGTTTCCTGATGGCTACAACCCGGGAATGTTTAAGTCAAAAGTGAATAGGTTACTTCTAGGCAAGCGCGCTCCATCGTCAACCGCATTGTCGCTTTCCATCAGGTAAGATAGCGGTCAAGCGCGAACCTATCAAAAATAATAAAAAGAAAGAGTGCACATCCCACATGTCGCCAATCTCGTGCATATCGGGACATTTGATGTGTTTCTCTTTCTCAGCTTTCACGAGATTCTCGTCATATGGGATGGTGACATTAACAATCATTGCGCGGTGCGCTATTATCTCTTTGAATGCCGTAATTAGAGACACAATAGAAAGACAATTGCTTATGTCGAACTGTGTAACATAAGACATTCAAAAGGTTATTATTATTACCTTTATTCATTCGTTTTAACCATAAAATTCAAATAAATCCAGTGTGATTAAGAAATTTACTGAAGAGTTAAACAATGGCCATCAATTTCTCTGGTTAGAAGACTCTGTAACCATCTTTAAACTTTTAATTAGTTCACTTTAAAACCAGTATTTTGTTTATCTATGTTTGAATAATGGCTTTCGTAAAGTTAATGACAAGCTGTAAACAAGTCAGTTATAATCTGAAGTAAATTGAATAAAATATACAAAGTTGAGTGCGTCATCTTATCTTTGTTGTCTTTTTTTTAGGTTGGAAAAATCAGTAGGCTTCAACCCTGCTTGGCCTCTACGGTTGCTGAAAACTCCTTCTGGGTCGGTTTCCGAAACGGAGGCTCGGCCCCGTTATGAAAGGCAAGGATGAACGGGGTGCGTTTATTAGTCAGTAAAAGTCTAACACTATCTCCCGCTCCGCTCAAGGGCAGATGATGTTATTAGCATGATTTTTATCCATTGAAAAAAAAATCTCTGCATATTTTTTACTTTTTCTTTTCATGTTATTTCAGACCAGATATTGCAGCAGGCTGCAAGATGGCGGATACGAGAGTACATGATCGAGTGAAGTGGCGTTTCAGAGTAGGGGAATGTTTTCGAGAGTATTAGAAGTCTTCCAATAAATATCAATATAAAGTGAAAATCTTGTTGTACAAGTTTAATGTTTGTAAACTTTTACGATGTTCTTACGCGCTTTACAAAATAAATAAGTAGAGTTTATTTCGGGACCACAACAAAGGCGACGGCGGCACGACCTTGGAGGTCTTCCTTAAGGGCGCTTTCAATTTATGCGCATTTTGACGGCCTGCTGCGGTGCGGATGTGGTGCGTTAGTCGTACTGTGCACAGGCGATCATGCCTCAATACAGTGTTGAATAGCGCATCACTGGCATACAGACGCAGGGCAGCTAGATACGTTTTCAATTTAGGCGCTTATTGTTGGTCTGCTAACATACTGCAACCGGCCGGCTGCGGCAAGGTAAACGTGCGGCAGCGGGCCGGTTGCACAGTACACATAAATTGAAAGCGCCCTTAGAATTGGGGAAGCGAGGAACCATGGTCATTGAAAGGAATAGCGCCCATTAGTTGTGAAACTACGGGTTAGTAATAATAATTATTATTTTGGGATATTTATGAAAGCAGCATTTTTTACTTACCATATAATTAAAGCTAAAGTACCTACTTGAAAGTATTTGTTTTTCAGTGCCACTTGATATTTAAAACGATAGCATGAAAGCGTACCTCGTAATATTACGAGCCTGGTCGATCAAATATGCTTTTAAAAGGTTGTTCAGGATTTGAATTTGATTATATTAATAATTGAATAATTTAAGGTCTATGGTAACCCGCAAAATTGAATTATTCTTAAATATTTTTTTGATTATAATTCCGTCAATACATACGTAAAACGGTTTGTATGTATGTGTGGGAGAGTATGTTTACTAAAACGGCTGAATGGATTTAGCTTGAGGGCAGATCGTGTCCAAGAATAGTACATAAGATACTTTTAATCCTGGGAGTACGTACATTCACTTGCATTGCTTTTTAAACTTTTACGCTGGTGAACCCACGGTCAAAAGTTTTAAATAAAAGGCACTATTTCCTTGGATAAAACTGACTATATTTGGATCGGCATGATAAGTTGTTTGTTGAATAGCCGATTTATTTACTATAAGTTAAAAAAAATTATAAGGAACAGTAAAGCTCGAACTATATTAGAGCGACACACGCACGTGTGTAACACGCCTAATTTGTACGTAGAACGACGTCGCGTGGCGAGGATCTAATGTAGCTCTACAAATCTAGTTTCCATATTAAATGTTTAGAGGCCGACATGTGTGGTACACGTGTTAGCAGTGTAGTTCTATCTTAAGTTAGACTGACTAACCAATAACAAGTCCTTACTTATAAAATACAAGATATAAAAATCAATGCGTTGTAATTTTATAAATCAAGAACGGGCTCACCTATCCAAACCAAATGTTTAGGCTTTGTTCGGACTATTTAGTAGATGGTTTATGTGAAGTTTGGTAGGGTAGAGTATTGTAGAGTAAGGTATAGTAAGGCAGAGTAGGGGAGAGTTGGGTAGAGTAGGGTAGAGTAGAGTGGAGTAGGGAAGAGAGTGAAGCCTCGCGGGCAAAAGCTAGAACTATAATATAATGAATTCCACATGCAAATAGTATCTAATTAACTAGTAAACTACAGTTTAGTTTATCGAGGATGAGTAAAGGCAAAACATCATACTTCGAGCGGATCAGTAACCAAAGATACGGGTGATTCCGCGGGGGACAGCTAGTAGTAAATCCAAGGTGAGAGTAAGTAAAGTTACTAACCTTTATTCGACATAGTAGGCGTGTAGTTATGGAAGGGTCCCGCCCTCAGCACGATCTCTTCAAGGATGATGCCGAAGCTGTACACATCTCCTTTCAGAGACGCCACCGCACCAGGGTATATGCTGCTAGCCACCAGCTCCGGTGCCGTCCAAAGTAACTCTAAAAGAAAGGTTTGCTTAAACTTCGAGAACGAAACATCAATATTACCATTATCAATACTAGAGTTTCAATAGTAAGTTTCAGTAGTTGTTTTAAATCAGTGCCGTAACTATTCTCTTAAATGCCCGGTGCTATCTTCTATAAGTTAGGAGGGCCTTAAAAAAGTTTTAATCTCTCTCGGTTCGAACATTAGAAAGAAAAATTATCTACATTAATAATTATAAAGAGGTAAAGTTTTTTTTGTGTGTGTCTCGGAAAGTACAAGTCCGATAGCTATAATTTTTTCATCAATAGAAAGTTGTTTTATTCCTGAGTGACATAGGCTATAGTATTGAGGTGAAGCCGCGGGTACAAGCTAGTTAAACATAAAAAATACGCAAAACTACGCAATCGATGCGCGTCTGCAACCTATGTATATAGTAAATACCAGGTATTGTCTGAAAGCTACTAACTAACAAGCATTCAAGATCCAAAAATTGGCCCGATTATTTCTGCACCCTGGGCCCGAGCACCATTGACACCGCCCTAGTTACGGCACTGTTTTAAACTAGATAAGTTAGTTTTCAAACTGTTATCTCAAGAGTTGAACATTTTAATTATTTTCAATAGTTTGTGTTAATATTTATTAGCTGCTATTCTGCTCTTACTTTCTTACTTAGGCATCGTCCTAATAGAACGCGAATGCGCGATCATCGTAGCTTCGCGCGAATTTTACTCGTACGAATGCGCGATCACATAATATTGAACTCGAATAGGTGTCCTAACTGACAATCGCACGACGCGATCGCGCAACTCAAATGTTTGTAAATCTATTCGCGCGAACTTAGTTCGTACGAACGCGCGATCAAACATATTAAATTCAAATAGGGGTCCTAATTGAAATTCGCGCGATAATTGTAAAGTAAATAATACACTTAGTCATTCAAATATTTCCCGACAGCAAAAATTGAGCGTCTCTGATGTCCATGGATTTTTGGTATCGACCGTGCGACTACACGCAAGCGTGTCAATTCGCGCGATGATCAATAGGACACCTAGTTTTGGCCATCGTGCAAACAAAAGATGGTCGCATCGCTTACTCGCGCGATGATCGCGCATTCGCGTTCTATTAGGACGATGCCTTATATCCAGCAAAGTAAATTATTATTACAAATCAAATTACTGACTTTATTTTTATTATCTATTTACAGTTCCCAACCCTACTACTTGAAGTTTAAAACTTCAACAACATTCTGAACAAACTAACTTGATTAAATTCATTAAATTCCAAGCGAACGCCGGCGTTCGCACATCTATTGTCTTACTATTGTGTCTCAAATTGACGGTATCTGAAACTTTAATTTCTCAACAACAACTTGTCATCATTCTGTTGCTCTCTTTACAATTATAATACAATTTAGGGTCTGCTTAACATCTTCATTCTCCATCCCCGATCGACCAACAGATCAAACGCCGTATGTGGAACTGGATCGGCCACACGCTTCGAAGGGACCCTAATGATATTCCAAAGCAAGCCCAAGATTGGAATCTTCAAGGAAAGCGTACACGTGATCGCCCTAAGCAGACCTGGCGACGAACGGGCATCGCAGAGGCGAAGAACATAGGGAAGACCTTATTTTTTCCTCTTGGGCGGAGCGGGAGATAGTGTCAGACTCTTACTGACTATAAAACCCATCCCGTTCCTTCAAGCCTTCATACCGGGGCTCGAGCGCCCTTTCGGATAACCCTGGCCCCAGTAGGCTTCGACCCGGCTGGGCCCCTGCTGTTGCTGACAACTCCTTGATGCGCGGGAACAGCGCTCGCCGTCGACGACTTGGGCTTGGTCCGGACTGTTACCGGACGACCGGACAACGAGCTACCCATTGCTTACTGTCCTCCGGTGGCCGGAAATCGGGATCAGTATCCCGGCGGCGGCGGCGGCGGCAATAACGCCGTTGCCTGATGCGTTCGGCCTCCTCCTTTGCGAGCATTACTGCTTCGCAGAAGTCGGCGACCGCCTGAACATAGGGAAGACCTGGAGCGAAACGAAGCGTGAAGCTCAAGACCGAACGGTAGCACACTGTGGATGCTCTCTGCTTCATCTAGGAGATACAGGAACTTATCTCGTGTATAATGTCGCTATGTCAGTAGTCACCGCCTTTTAAGCCATATATCTTTACCAAATAGTCCTGGCAACAGCCAGGGTAACGAAAGTGTTCGATAAAGTTACCGCAGTCCTGGAACACCAAGGATAACTGAAGAAACAGGGGTGGGAGTCAGTAAAAGTATAACATTCTCTCACGATTCATTCAGAATGGTAAGATCTATATGCAGATTTCCCACCCAAAAAAATTAGTAATGGCCCAGCCATCGTTTCTTTTAATTTATTATTATAGTAATAGATGTCATCCTTAAAATAAGGTCGGTCGGCGTGCATAGCGTGTGAAATCCGTAGTCGGAAACTTACAGAGACAATCAAATATACCAAACATATATTACTTTATGAATAGGTGTCATCCATCATAAGGTCGGTCGGCGTGCATAGCGTGTAAGTCTGTAGTCGGATACTTATGTGGGATAAAGACAAGCAAATGCAACATTTATTACTATAGTAATATATCATCCATGATAAGGTCGGTCGGCATGTATAGCATGTTAAGTCCGTAGTCGGATACTTATAGAGAAGAGGAAATGTAACATTTATTACTATAGTAATACATGTCATCCATGATAAGTTTGGTCGGCATGCATAGCGTGTTAAGTCCGTAGCCGGATACTAATTATAGAGACAAGCAAATATGTCTAACATTTATTACTATAGTAATAGGTGTCAGCTTTAATAAGATCGGTTGACATGCGTAGCGTGCTGAGTCTGAAATAAATGGAAAAACGCAAAATGTGCATATATTACTATAATAATAGGTGTCATCCTTGATGAGGTCGGTGGGCGTGCATAGCGTGTTGAGCCCGTAGTCGGAGATCTTGAGCACGAAGCGCCCGTCGATGAGGCAGTTTGAAGAGCGTAGTTTGCCGTGCGCGCCCAGCCCGCCATGCAGGTAGCACATGCCCTGTACAACGAAAAGTAGTATTAGGGCATTTCTGATATGATAGCCACTGCAAGCAGCACTGTGGCATCAGGTTTGGGCTGTCGAATCACAATTTTTTTCCGTAACTATACTCCGTTCGCCGTTCGACTTCAAAGAAAGCAAAAAGTGGTTTAAAATGGGACAAGAGCAGGAAGAAGAAGACTCTATAATATAACTACAAATTAGCACATGTTATTCTTATTTTATTGAAATATTGTTTTTAAATCAGGTAGGTACGGAGACGGAGAGAAGGTACAGAGAATCGGCCATTCGTTTGTCTTTGAATATTTAATAAAATGTTAAAAAATATCAAGAAGTTCATATTCTTATTTAATTTCTATTTTTGTTTGGCATAAAACCAACTTAACAATTACACACTTACTTATGCATGTCCTTCTAAGTAATAGCCACTGTGCCCAAGTTAAAACAAAAAACAATTTGAAAGAACCATTATAAAAAGCGGCAAAAACTTTTCTGTCAAAAAAATACCAATAAATCCAGCCCCTGAAAAAGTTGCTCATATTTTTATTTTAATGGTGTATCGTAAATCCAAAGTTTGTCTCCCGGCGGTATCGGATTGGTACGAAAAAGTAGTAATTTTGACAATATTTTCATTGAATTCGCTTATGAGTTTTTGGGCAAAAATCTATACTAATGTTATACACTGGTAAAGTTTGTTTTTTTTAGGGTTCCGTAGTCAACTAGGAACCCTTATAGTTTTGCCATGTCTGTCTGTCCGTCTGTCGGTCCTCGCTTAATCTCGGTGACCGTTAGCACTAGAAAGCTGAAATTTGGTACCAATATGTATATCAATCACGCCGACTAAGTGGTAAAATAAAAATTGGAAAAAAATGTTTAATTAGGGTAGCCCCCCTATATGTAAAGTGGGAAGTGATTTTTTTTTTAATTTCAACCCTGACGTATTATATATTGTTGGATAGGTATTTAAAAATGAATAAGGGTTTACTAAAGTAATTTTTTGATAATGTCAATAATTTCGGAAATAATCGCTCCAAAAGTAAAAAACAATGTATCCACCCCTCTAACTTTTGAACCATAAGTTTAGAAAATATGAAAAAAATCTGAAAAGTAGAACTTTATAAGGACTTTCTAGGAAAATTATTTTGAACTTGATGGAAAGAACAGTTTTTGTACAAAAAAGACAAAAGGGTTCTACAAAATAATTTCTGAACTAAGTTTGTAGTATAATCGTATATGCAAGCTGGGTACACTTATTGTGACGGACGGGAAACTACGGAACCCTACACTGAGCGTGGCCCGACACGCTCTTGGCCGGTTTTTTTTGTTTCTAGGAGGTAATCTCTGAAAGTACTGGTTCGATTGCTAAAATTTTTTCACAGACAGAAAGCTGCTTTACCCCTGAGTGACATAGGCTATTTTATGTCCGCAGGCGAAGCCGCAGGCAAAAGCTAGTATTTTATAAAATTTAAACATACACACACATCGGGTTAGCCCTTTTTTATAGGTCATCAGGGGCTTTGCCATGACGTGTTAAAATGTCAAGCGTGAAGCGAGAAAGAGGGACGGAGCTATACACCCTATATAGCTCGATCCCTTATACAGTTCAATTTAGGTCGTAAAATGGATCATGATAAGAGCTCGTGGTAGGGCCTCAGGGGACAAATTAGGGAATATTTCCTGTCAACATGACCCGTATATGAGTGACCAACAGAATACTAGCGCTGCGTCATGGGTATATTATTTTAAATATCGCAGCATAATGCTGAGTCAGGCACTTTTTTGGCTTTGCACAGGATATATTTTTTATAATTTATTTTTATATCTATCTAAACCTAGATTTTCATACGATTGTGTAAGGCAGAAATTTTTTTTTCTTTCTTTTTAAGTAGTATGTTTTATTGATTGTTTAGTTTATTTTTAGTTTCAAGAAGAAATTAAATTATGTAAACTTAAGTTTTATTGGGCATGTAGAGACTGTGTAAATTTTTTATCTCATATACACAAAGGTTTTCTGTAAGTAAGCCCAATTGTGGATAAAGCTCGCCTACGTACATCAGCTGTCTAGTTTTAAATTGTTTTCAATTAATTTTGTGTTTAAGAAAGAATAAAAATAAAATTATTAAAATAAAATAAATAAAAAATATAGTTGAAATACGGTTTGACACAATATTTAAAAACCGGCCCTTCGTTGTAATTTAATTAATGTTTAGCTTTAAGTCTAACTAACTAAACAGAAAAGGGAACAATTTGTATATTTATAATACTACTAGCTGACCCGGCAAACGATGTTTTTCCATATAAATATTTATTTTTTATTTTATTTTTTTTATCACTAAGTGGTATGAAAAATAGATGTTGGCTGATTTTTAGACTTACTCAATATGATCACAAAATTTCATGAGAATCGGTCAAGCCGTTTCGGAGGAGTACGGGAACGAACATTGTGACACGATAATTTT
The DNA here is from genome assembly GCA_929112965.1 of Mythimna albipuncta. Classification (NCBI taxonomy): domain Eukaryota; kingdom Metazoa; phylum Arthropoda; class Insecta; order Lepidoptera; family Noctuidae; genus Mythimna; species Mythimna albipuncta. The sequence continues at coordinate 6,006,244 of OV815974.1, read as the reverse complement.
ATATATAAGATTTATATTAGGTGTGATTTTCCCATCCAAAACCTGCCTGATCACCTTTTAGCTTGATAGTAGACGCGTCAAACGTACAGTCAACAGAAAAAATAGACACAAAATGATTTTTTACGTCAGACAAGCCTTTACCTTCACACAATATCTTTGTTTTATTTTTCGTGTGTTTTCACACATTATATTCAGCTCATAAAACACGTGTGCGTCGTCTAAACATCTTTTATCTTTGTTTCTCTTTGAAACCAGACAGTTTCATTTTTTACGCAGGTGACAAGACAGATAATTATGAACACAAAGAATCGTTAAGTTCTTGTGAATTCCCTCGTTAATTTACATTACATCTCAATCTCTTTTATTATTATTGTATTAGGATCGCTGTTTTAAAACTAGTTGGGCTGAAATATTCTTAGCATAAAACTCATTAGACAGTAAATTGAATAAAGCTTTCGAGAAAATTCCAGGTAAATATCGCAATCGAATCGGAAAAAAAGTATTTTTTTTTGGGACATAACAACAAAACTATTTTAAAATTTAAGTAAAACGACATAAAATGGCCTTATCTTTTTATTCGTTAACTTAGAAGTTTCACAACTTCAAGGGACCGTAGACCTGAGCAATGGGTTTTAATTTCAACTCGATACCTCTACGCGTTACTAAGTTATAGAGTCTTGTTACATATATATATATACAGTAATGTATTGGCCTTAAAAAAAACTTTGACCCCTGAGTTGGTTTTGGTGTTTCTTGTCAGGGTAGTCAGCTAGGAAACACCGGCCTCATCTAGCTTAAACTGACGAAAAAAAAAATGTACGTAGAAAAGTGTTTTTTAAACCTATTTGCAAAATAAATATCATTTGACAGAGAGACAGACGGACAACAAAGTGATCCTATAAGGATTCTGTTTCTTCCTTTTGAGGTACGGAACCCTGAAACTGAAAAAATATATATCGTGTAAAATTACAGCGATCGCGAGCAAGTCACGGTTACATCGCTTTCATGTCCAAGGCCATGTTATTAATGAAAATAATTAATTTAACGAGCGGTTATTGTTAGGAGGGAACGGTTCAACATTGATTAGCTTTGTTTATTGTGTTTACCCACGTTAAGAAACCATTTAACAAGGACAGCCATTGAGCATTAGCCATAACTACATAATACAATTAGATTAGGATTAGGTTCGGCGCATACGAGCCACTGATCACAGCCACCACCGATCGTAGCTGTCGCACGCTACCGCCACTTTTGTAAAGCCACGTACAGACTGGTTCGTTATGCATGCCTCAACCTGAGATTATGACGGTACGGAGACGGTAGATTTATGCGTGCGTCCCGAACGACACATGCTCAAGCTGAGCACGCAATCCACCAGGCACGGTGTTCGTCAGTAGAAAACGCAAACAAGACCGGTCCGTCCACACGGAGCGTACGGCTCGTACTGAGGCAGCGTTCACAACGATCGTATGACGCGAATGCTCACTGTGAGCACACACGTCCACACAGTCCGAGGCATGCGAGACGAACCATCTTGATGTGCAATAAAGTATATATAAATAAATAAACATTCGCGTCGCACGCCTTGCGATGTTTATACGTGGCTTTATAATGTTAGCAGCGAGCGACAGCCACCGGTGTTTAGCACCCACGTTTAATAACGCGCACCCTGCTGCGATCTTACGATAGACAATATGAATTTATCAACATCCATTAAACCGTCGTGTTCCATAACGACGCGTGCGATACGTAAAACGTCTAACGGTTAAATGCGCGAGAGGTGGAACAATCCGACACAGTAGGTGGTGTCGGCGTTATCTCTGGCCCGTAGCAACCACACGGGGCTAGTCGCAGACACGGCTGTAATAAGTGGTCGCCACCGGCTACACGTGTGTGGCGCGTCTATACAAAATAAACGAAAAAGTGTGTCAAGTCGCTGTCACTAGTCACCAGTGGCCGTGGTCGATGGCCCGTTTGCGCCAAGCCTAACCCTGAAAATCATTGAATTACACGCTTACTGAACCCGTCAGTCAAGGTCAAAATAGAGACCTACTGAGTGATCCCTTTTCCTTGTTTTCCAAATGAAATACATAGAAATATGTCCGCTCGTATTCTTTTGATGTTACAATGATATAATTATTCTAGTCAGGAATGTCACCTTAGGAGGCTTGAATGAATATTCTAGTTAGAAGTGGAGGTCTAGGAAGAATACCCCTCCTTAGTACACCGAACCAGGCGACTGTTAACACGTTAGCTGCGACAAGTAAAATCATAAATTCTCATGGTGCCCACAACTATATTTCAGCCAGTGCGTGGTAGGTCCTTCTCGAACTTCCAGCACCAGGGTAGATTAAAATACTACTATAAATTTGCAAAAACTTGTTGTATACAATTTTTTTTGTACTGTTTGAATAAGCTTGAACCCAATTTCCTTAGGTTCGCCACGGGTTCACTTAACAGGAAACGAGAAATAAACCAGGGAAAGTGGCAGGCCGATATCGACCTGAACCGCAATAGAAAGTATTTTTAGTAGTGATGGGACAGACAAAAATAAGGGGATATCGAAAATAAAACTGAGTTATCATAAAAAAATGATGCAGTCGTTGATGGCGAGTGAATTATTAGTTAAGTTTGTGCATTTTCACGGACTTGACGCGGACAAAGTCGCGGACAACAGCTAGTTCGTACAAATGTATCTTAACTGTCACCTGGTTCGGTGTACGAAGTAGGGGTTTTCTTGGCCCGGGCCTTTAGCCACCTGCGCCACTGATCTTACCTGCACAATATCATGCACGAGCGAGGTCCTGAAGTTCCAGTCGAGCTGCAGCTCGTCGTTGGCGAGCACGTCCTTCAGCGAGCCCTTGGGACAGTACTCCGTGAGCACGAACACCAGCGGGCAGTCCACGCAAGCGCCTATGAAGCGCGCTGTGTTCTCGTGAGACACATTGCGGGCCTGGGTTAGAGGATTCAGAATATTATAAATTGTAATCAGAAAAAAAATGGGATAGTTAACACTACTATGGAAGTGGGGGCGCTCGGCGGCAGTGGTCTCTCGCGCTGGGCCTTGGTACAGGCCATGGTCCGAAGCGAGAAAGAGCGGCTGGCGGTCGCCTCCCTCTGTGAAGCAGTTATGCTAGCAAAGGAGGCGGTCGCATGCGCGAGGCAAGGCCCTCACGAGCCAGCCTCCTGGATTCCGATCCCGGTTTCCGGCCCCCGTAGGTGCCGACATGTGGATGGCGAGCAATGGTTAGCTCGCCTTCCAACCGTCTGTCAATTAATTACTTCCTAGATTGGCTTTAATACAAAAATAGGATCACAACAAAAACTTTCATAACTTAATCATAGTATGAATAAACCCGAAAAATCCCTCTTATCAGGGTACCCAATCCCCTAGATACGTAAGTTTATACAAAGTTACGGTATAATATTGGAAACATTGATTGTGACGGCAATCCGATCCGACCTTGTCACATCAAATTACCACAACTTGGAACTGTGTGACATTTCTGTGCCATCTCATTTGTTTGGGCGTCACAGCTATATGTCATTGTCAAGAAGTTGAGATAGACACCTGGGGCCTAAGTCTGCTATTTTTATAAATTCGTCATTCCAACACGATCCCATTGTCATTTTGCTTAAAGTTTATAATCTGCTAATTCATAATGATCGATCATTGATCGGTCAATGGTCTTGTAATAGAATTGTGGTAGAATGACAATACCGAGCTTATTAAAAGCACTAATTGCGCAATGACGTCGTAATGGTAGGTCACTGATCAAAGGAACTCTCAAAATTTTTTCAGATTACCGCATACGTCACATATTCATTTGTCATTATGTACGAGATTACCATTCTATGCCACTGCTTTCAATGGAGTGTCAGTGGTTGACCATCGGAAAGTCATAATGACGCCATTATATTACACGCCAAAAACAACAACTATGAAATCAATGATAGACCATTCTGACACTATTGCAATAGCAGACTTGAGGCCGCATTATAAACCGATTTTGTAACAACGATCATTCTGGGTAGGTACGTATTCTTGAGCTTAATTAAACTAATTAACCTTTCAGATTTTTTTTTTTTATTTGAGACACAATAGTAAAACAATAGATGCGCGAGGTTCACTACGAACAACATTATAGTAAAAATTTTCACGCAAAAAACATAAATGTAAGACTAGGCAGCATGATTAAAATACAATATAGTCGTCCCCTAGGGGTAAATAAAAAAATTCTACGCTCTTATGAAAACAGATTTTACTGGCGGTAAAATCTGTTTACATTGTCACAAAAAAAGTTATACTAGTTTTACTGTTATTTTCATCACAAGTGTCTTGAAAAACCGCCACGGCTCGGGTCTAAATACTGTAATCACTAACATTACACACTTACATCATAATGTACTATAATTTTTTTTTTGTTTTTATAAAATTACAAATAAACCTTTGACGTCTCTAGTAGTTATGCTCTATAAGAGCTTTACTAATGTAATTTCGGTCTACTCACTACTCATCTTCTATTTACATATACATAATATAAAAGGAGTAACTGACTAACATATCAACGCACAGCCGAAACTACTTCACTCTCTTAGTCCCTAAGAGAGTGAATTTTGCACAAGGTGTCCTTTTATGACGTAGGAGTAGAAAAGAGGATTTTCCAAAATTTTCCCTCTAAATGGGGAGGAGTGGCAGGCGGTCGCCTCCTTCTGCGAAGTAGGCGCGGTCTTGCGGACGGCAAGCAATGTGTAGCTTGCTGTCCGACCGTCCGATAACTGTCCGGACCGAGCCTAAGATGTCAACAGCGCGCACTGTTCCCGCGCGTCTCAAGGAGCTGTCAGCAACAGCGGGGGCCTAGGAAGCCTACTGGGGCCTGGGTACGAAAGGCACGAAGGAACGGGGTGGGCTTTTAGTCAGTAAGAGTCTGATGCTAAAGATCTAAAGTTTTAATGGAGAAACTTACTTTCACGCGAGCAAAGCCGTTGGCAAAAGCTAGGTATTACACACAGCCTTTCAATCATCTATTTGAGAACATAAGACCCATCGACGTAATTAGTAATTAGTGTATAGTAATCAATTAATTGATATTGGAATGGCGTCGTAGGGCTTTGTATGTTACTAATTAGATACTACAACACTTCATTGAACTTATATGCCTATTACTGTACATGAGTATCATTTTTATTGATGTGTGGAGCAATATTAATAACGACTGGTTTTAATATATTACCTACTCAATTATTGAATGTTAATTTATTAATGACCCTAAGCTTTTTTTATCTGTATCTTTTTAAACAAAATCGTTATTTTAGACAACTCCAATGACATTTTTAATTATTAAGTAACTTTTTACCTTTTTCAACTGAATAAATAGTGCCTTTTTTATTATTTCATTAATTGCGTATGTTGACATAAAAATGGAAATTTGTTTCAACCTATTTAATTCTCTTGTTTTTTCAACTAACAGACAGTGGCGGCGCTGCATAACACGAAAATGATTTGTCACAAATAACAGCCTGTGGCGTTGAAAGAATTGAAATATACAGAGTTAATTGTAAAACACTGGCTACCTCTCAAGTCTCAGGACTATATTACTAACATCATAAACAACCACTTTTGTTCTATGACTCTTAAAAATTATATCATATTTCAGTTCATCAGATTTTCATACAAAAATAAAAATATTTAAATTGAACGGTCTAAATATTACGAAGTCTATGCGAAGCAAGCGATAGTATAATAGTGGAGGGGAGCGAGAATCGGGCGGCAGGGTTGCTTGATACGCTTGCGTCACGTCATACAGACGTACATAGGTAGTTAGATAGAACAACGAAATCTTAAAGGTTTGTTTTTGGCAAATGGAGATGTTTTGTAAAAAGTCATAGAACAAAAAATGTTGTGTATGATGTTAGTGTTAGAGTCCTGCAAGGTTGTTAGTGTTGTACAAATAAACCTGGATAAGTCAGATCTGGGGTTCATACTAACCTGTTTAATCTCCCACAGAAGCTTCTTGTTAAGATCCAGCTTCTTCCTGTGTATCTTCTTGACAGCCACTCTGTTCCCTTTGTAGAGGCCCACCGTGAAGGATGACAGGGTCAGAGAAGGAGTGCCCAGGGTGGAGGCTGCCCCCGTACTGCCGCGAGTACTCCAGCCCAGGGACAACTAGAGTTTTGACAGAAGAATTAAAACGTTAAAGTATCTGAGCATACTGAGGAGTTTTTATACAGCTACAGAAGGAGTGTGGTGTCCTCGTTTACTGCTAGGTTGATAAATAAAATTCATACCCGGGTTTCACAAAAAACGTAACACGTGCGGAGCGAGGCAACGGAGTGAAGCAAAGGAGTAATGAGGAGTGTAGTTGCAAACTTTTACGCTATAGTTTTGCTGGGGCGCCCACACATCTTCTTCGCTTCCCCTCTTCGCTTCTCCGCTCCGCTTCTCCACTTCACAATTATATGTGTGAATATTTCTCCGTGTCTCCGCTCCGCAGCCTCGCTCCGCTCCGGTGGACAGGACGCCTAGCAGTCACTTGCCCTTTATTAGTACGTCACAAAGAGTACATTTCGCTCATCTTCTTTTAGTTTCAAAGACTGATATTTTGTCAGACATTTTACTGACTAAAGCCACACCTATGTTTCTTCTTTGCCTTTGCGTTCTAGGGCCACCGGTTTCTCTTTCTGAAGTCAAGCCATGGCCCCAGTAGCCTTCGGCCTTGCTGGACCCCTACGGTCATGCTGACATTTCTTCTCGACTCGGGAGTATTTAACAGCTAAGTAGCTGTAGAAAATGCTATCGACATAAATATATACTGCTCTAAGGGGTAGCAAATCCGAGTATTTGATATGAATTTCAACTTAATATATCTAACGTTTTTCTGAAAAAGCATAGGTCTTGACAGATACACAGACGGACAGACAGAAAGTGATCCTAAGATATACTTAGGATCACTTTGTTTTCTGTCTGGCCGTCTGTCGCTTGAGCGATTGCATTTAGTAGGTTAATCGGAGTTAATATATTCATTACCTACTAGCTGGTGTTCCTGACTTCGTCTGCGTCAGACTTATAAAACAGCACAACGCCATTTGGTCACATTTTCACAAAGTTCTCTTTTTTGCGTGAAACCCTATTTTTTGTTCTAAACTAAAAGTAGCGTATTAAATTACTCCTTATAACAACAGCTATCTATTATTGAAAGTCCCAAAATTGGTCTAGCCGTTTTGGAGGTGAACTAGAACAGACAGACAGGCAAACATTTATAAGATTTGCAGTTCTGTTACAGATATCAAATATACTTTCATATGCATTTAGTGATAAAGTAAAATCTAATTTTGGTATCACAAACAAACAATTCAATTTTATTTATGGGTGAGATGTAAACTTATAGCTTAGAAGCCTCTACGCGTAGAAAAAGTTGTATTTATTTACACTAAGTACAATATCAACCATCCACTGAAGTCATGCCATGTGCTCATCTTCATTTAGTACCCTCTTCAAGCCTGATACCAGCAGGGGCCCAGTCGGGTCGAAGCCTACTGGGGCCAGGGTTATCCGAAAGGGAACTCGAGCCCCGGTATGAAGGCTTGAAGGAACGGGGTGGGTTTTTTAGTCAGTAAGAGTCTGACACTATCTCTCGCTCCGCCCAAGAGCGGGGGTTGTCATTATATTCCCTACCAAAAAAAAAGCCTGATACCGCCAAATCATACGGTAATGGTACGTACGCCATTTTGTGTTGTAATAAGTAGGTAATTTGATTATGGGATACTTAAAAGCTCTCAGAAGAGACGCGATCTTTTGATAACTTGTAAGAGGTGAGCAATGAGGTTAACATACTAAGACATTCGTTGTAAATGTATAAATACGGAATAGTTAAGTGCTTCACTTTGTAGACACGTACAGAGTAAAGCTAAAGGGCGGAATTCCCTGAAGGAGAGTTTCCTGATAGCTTGAACCTCAAAGTGAATAAGTTACTTCTAGGCAGCGTGCTCCATCGTCGACCACATTATCGCTTATCATCAGGTGAGATAGTGGTCAAGCGTGAACCTATCAATAATAAATGGGCAAGTACGAGTCGGACTCGCACACGCAGGCTTTCGTACCGTCCGTAGAAAAAATCGCCAAAAAAATTCGGGTTTTTAGTAATTGTTGTTATAGCGACAACAAAAATACATAATATGCGAAAATTTTAACTGTCTAGCTATCGCGGTTCTTGAGATACAGCCTGGTGACAGACAGACGGACAGACAGCGAAGTCTTAGTAATAGGGTACCGTTTTTACCCTTTGGGTACGGAACCCTACAAAATATTTGCCCCAAAGTTTGAGTTGTACAAAGTAGGAGGTTGTTCGAAAGAGTCACCACAGCCCTGGAAGGGACAATAAAAGTCTTACACTTTCATTCATCTAGAGCGGGAGAAATTATGTTTAGTTACGTTAAGTCCGCCTCCGCTTTTGTACATTAACGCCTAACAAATATTACGTTTATTTTGCTACCTACTTTGAAATCATCAAATCATTATATTATTAACTAGCTGTACCCGCGACTTCGTTCGCTTGGACTACAGAATTTTGAATTTATTTTTTCTAAAATAAAAGTAGCCTATGTTACTGCTTATTATATCAGCTACAGATAAGCCCGGACAAACAGACAGACAAAAAATGTTATTTTGGTGTATGTACCGTATATATATTCAAATGCATGTAGTAAAAAGCAGTTATTTCAATACTACAAACAGACACTCCAATTTTATTTATATGTATAGACGTTTAGATTTAGTACAACTGCAGTCTTATTTTCTAAAATCTTGCCGTAAAAACTGAGGGAGAGTGAACTTGAAGCAAGCTGTGATCTTTTTTTTAGGGTTCTGTACCCCAAGCAGGAAAAACTGTACTCTTGTAGCGACATCCATGGCGGTGAGAACTAATCATCTATAGGGCTGTTGCCCACCAGACATAACACCTATCTGACCGGAGAATCCTCCCTTTTCAACGGAGGTTTGCGGGACTTGACTCTGTGCCGCATACCTACAAAACCCTTATATTTTGCCCTTATATTATATTTTGTTGTCCGTCTGTCCTTCAAGTTCCTGTTGAAACGAGGATTGAAGTATCATCAAACTTTATTGTTTAAAACGATTTGTCCAGATTTAGTTAGCCATGTCATGAAGTGTTTAATTTCTAAGATCTGGCCACGACATACACAAGTAAAGAAAGAAAAAAAGAAAGAAAAAGTGTTTATTCACGTCAAACATGGCGCATACCTTAAAACAAAATAAATAACAATATCGACTAAAAGTAGCACGTAAGATATGCGTCACATCCGCGCAAAACGGCCAGCGCTCAGCAAAATGCTGGGGCTCATGTAAAACAGAGTATATAGAGAAGTTCCGATTAATCCAACATTACGAGTATTACTGTCGAGTAATTAATAAAATAGCTTCAACAGCAAAATTATTGGACGGTAAAGCGAACAGATCGTTTATATTAATTTTTATTAAATAAATAAACGCCATCGTTTGTTCGCTTATGATTCTTGAAATATTCATTTCGGCTCTCGTTATTAATTTTTGAGATATTTGTTTTAACTTTGAAAGAGGAAGTTTATATAAAAAAAAAAAAATCTTAATTAGTTTGAAGTTGAAGTTATTTAAAATAAAAAATTACATGCAATAATAAATTCTAATCACAAAACCGATTCCTTGTGAATAGTATGCTCGGTTCCAACTCCCTTTTTTTTTTTCATTTTAAAGATGCATCTTGTTAGTATCATATCTGATATTCGTACACTGACAACCCTAAATCTATCTCCTTTCTCTCAGTCCATCCAAAGGTTGTCTGTAAGAGATCGCCCTGTGCGATAAGACCGCCCATTGTGAACTTATTCTTTTAAATGTTTGTCCTGTATTTTTGTTTATTTGGTGTACAACAAAGATTATAATAATAATAATAATGCATATTCGTCCTGTTAAGATTCTATCCGTAGCATAGCACAGCATAATTAGTCTTTTAATGTTCCCACTGCTGGGCCTCCTCTCTAGGAGAGTGAATGGGCCGTAATCCACTACGCGGGCCCAGTGTGGGTTGGTGAATATCACATGTCTTCGATTTTTTTTTGGTTCTAGGTCATGCCGGTTTCCTCACGATGTTTTTCTTCACTGTTTATGAGAGCAGTGATGATGAAATAAATTACACAAAGTAATGCGCTTGGCTGGGTTTGAACCCGCGACCTACGACTCGTAATTTGGGGCCGATATCACTCGGCTACCAAAGTTCAAACCACTGGATCCTACCCATGCTATGTAGGCCACCGTAGACGCGGCCTTGCGGACAGCGAGCAATGGCTAGCTCGCCGTCCGATCGTCCAGTAGCCGTCCGAAACGAGCCCAAATCGTCAACGGCGCGTACTGTTCGTTACAAGAAGAAAAGGTTTGCTTCTGAAAGGAAAACTTGTCCCTAGTATGAAAGGCAACAAAGGAACAGGAGTGGGTTTTTAGTCAATAAAAATAATCTGGCACACCCTCCCTCATGCCATGAGCGAGGGATGGAGGGAGGAAATCATCCATGAGCCTCATTTCCACCTAAAAAAAAAAATACCCATGCTATGTAAAAAGAGCTCAGCTTCACTTACTTTGAGTACCTCGTTAATGCTGTGCAGCGCCGGACTGGCCCCGATTCCCGTGCCAACTTCCACCAGGACCTCTTCAGGTCGAACTCTCCACGAAGTGTTGTTCAGCTCTGCGTCTATACGAGCCTGCCTGTCAAGTAGATGTACGCATTAATACCTATTGAACCGTACAGCTGAAGAATGTGCTAGGACGACATGCAAGACAAGTCACGGGATGTTTTCTTTTAACCTTTTGTATGGCCGGAACGCGGATCCACACGGGACACAATAACTTTTTAATTGTGTCTCTAATTACGTGTGTCTATAATCCTAGTGTTTAAGTTTTAGCATGTAAGTTACTAACAAATATGGTTCCATTGTTGTCCGAAAATTAAACAATTTATTATTATTATTATTAAATCAGACGTGTTACACGTGTGCGTCCGTCTAATGTAGTTCTAGCTTTCCCGTTTTCAGAGCTGCTTTGGTGACAAAACAAAATACAGAAAGTAATGCGCTTGGCTCGATCTGAACACTTGACCTACAACTTGTAAATTGGGGCAATTACCACTGGGACATCACAGCTTACAACGTACGCTTAAAGATAAAGAAAAAAGGCACAAAAAAAAAAATTATTTCATTTGTAGACACAGGTTACAAAATATTTCCAAATCTATCTCTCGAGAGAAAAGAAATAAACCAATAAAGAAATTAGGCTACGACTAAATATAATCAAAATTTCTAGAATATAGTCTGAACCCAAAACGATTAAATAAAGAATAACTTTCGTCTGCCTGACCTTGTTTTTTTATCTATTTTGCCAATTAGGCTTAGGACAGACCCTGGTTAAAGCCGGGATTAATAACGCTCGGCTTAAGTACAAGATGACAATTAGGATTACGAAGTTTATCAGGGTTTATGCTGCGAAGGAGCGCAATTCATGGCACAAAACAAAATAATAATACTCCACACATGTGTGTATTTTCTTTACTATTATATTTTACGCCCAAATGGCTGAACGGATTCTAATGAAATTGGAAATTTGACCATGTCGTGGATTACCACTTTCACTTGGGGTAATTTTCTACGTTCATGAGCGCTGCCACTAACTGAAGTCAGTTATTATTTTATGGGCCAAATAATTTTTAGAAATGTTCAATATAAAAGAACAATGTGGTAACAACTTTTGAAATGCCCTGGCATTATAAAAAATACTCCAATTTATTACTTGGTCTAGAATTACATGAACGAAAATTAACATGTTGCTCGGTAATAAAATTGTTAAATAAGAAATCTATCCACTTTTTGTTAAATAAATTTTAGAACAAAGCAAAGGTAAGCATGCCAGAGGTGAAATGTTATTTCACGTTTTTTGCGATGTAAACTAATTTCATTGAATTATTTCGTTCTAAAATCAGTCTGAAGCTAACTCAAAGGAAAATAAAAATAAAACAGAAAATACTGAGCTACAATATGTATATTTGAATTATCCACTGAAATGTTAACAAACATAAAATAATGTTGAAACTTTAATTTAATAAGGCTGAATGCTCAGAATTCCATTGTCTCAAATTGTTTCGCTTCTAATTCTTGAGTTGTTCTTTCAAAAGGATAACTTCAGCTAGAATGTCGAGGATTATAAAGGCTTCTGTCAATTGTCATTAATTATACAGAGTGTGTTCAGTGCCGTAACTAGAGGCCACCGGGGCAAACCATGAAGGATCGCAAATATGCTCAAACTAGGGTCAAGTTTTGTGTTATGTTTGATAGCTAGAAGCATACATACAATAAGTCGTAAAACGTTTATTGCAAACTAAGTGTACATTATTGTAAGAGACTGGAGGGACCGAAGAGGACATCGCTTCGAGGATCACCAAGGCAAGAGTCACCTTCGCACAGCTCCGTCCCGTGTAACAATAGCAGAAACTGACCAGAAGAGTTAAGCTCAAAATATTACGGTCGTAAAATCGTATTGATGTATGGGTGTGAGACGTGGAAGGTCACAAAAGACATCTCGCATAAATTCCAGGTCGTTGTCAACCGCTGTCTTCACCATATTCTCGGTATCTGTTGGCCCGAGAAAATCTCAAATGTAGATCTGTGGGAGCGCAGCGGCGAAACCTCGATCAACCAGCAGATCAAACGCCGCAAATGGAACTGGATCGGTCACACGCTCCAAAGGGATCCTGAACATATACCAAGACAAGCCCTAGATTGGAACCCTTAAAGAAAGCGTAAACGTGGTCGTCCTAAGTAGACCTGGCGACAAACTGTCATTGCAGAGGTGAAAAACATTGGGAGGACCTGGAGCGAAAGGAAACGCGAAGCTCAAGACCGAACGGGCGGCGCACTATGGATGCCCTCTGACCCATCTAGGGGACAAAGGAACTTAAGTCAAAGTAAGCCATACTTGTATTATTTTTGTGCTTCTCAGCCTTTTTCAATCATTGTAATATTTATCATGGATCTAATAAGAGGGGGCGTGCACTATCAGGATTGCCGACTACGTGGGTGCTTGAGGGCTCCAGCACTCACAAGAGGTGAATGGTGAGTGCCGAGGACGCAAGAATACAGGTATACAAACCAGCCCTATTTTTTGAGACTAGCCTTCCGCCCACACACTTTTTTTCGGTCACATTGCAATAAAGGACGGTGGCAACCTCGAAAGGCTCATTGTGACCGGTAAAGTGGATGGAAAAAGGCCTCGCAGGCGCAGCTCAATACGTTGGTCCGACCACATCCGCACCGCTCTTGACTCTAAGATGTACAATGCCCTTCACACCACCAGAGACAGAAACAGATGGAGGAACATTATAAATCGTCTGGATGAATATAAAAAAAAAAAAACTAAGAAAGTAGTAATACATTTTCTCGTTCGGTTCGCTCTTCCTCTAAATTCTGATTTTCTGCATAAGTTTTCTGAAATTTAAAATGATCGAGCTCACTACACACGTTCTAGCATTGAACTGAGGTTTTATATAAATACCTACAAGAAAGAAAGAAAATACATCGTCTAGTTAAGCAAACATAAATAAATGGTGTAAGGTACAGCCCTCCACAAACTTTAAGGGCTGTCTCAGTAAAAGAAACTGAACAATCCAACATATTTTTTTTTTTTTTTTAAGGAAACGAAAAAAAAAATCAGCCTCTCCATACAAACTATCCAATCAAGTTAATAATTTTGTGTGGTGAGGCGGATTTTTTTTTTTCATTATATTTTTTTTTCTAACAATGTTATGATTATGAGTATCTACCTACCAAATATTTGCACGCCACACGTGGCAGAATGTGATGAGACTATTAATTTATTTCAAGACCATAATTATGTACCATATTCTGACTAAATAAATGATTTGATTTGACTTGTTCAGTTACGTCTACTGAGCAAGCCCTTAAAGTTTGTGGAGGGCTGTCCCTTACACCTTGTATATGGGCAGCTGTTTTTTTTTTTGCTATTCCATTGTTGTTTGCAATATAAAAGTTGTTAATGGGTACACGTATTACTAAAAGTTCATGTGTATTTTTTTATTTAGACCTTTTTATTTTTACTGTCTGAACTAGTAAAGATTAAAACTTTTGTCCAAGAGCACAGATATAGAAGCTCGCACTGGTCGTGTAAAAGACTAGTTACGACACTGGGTGTGCTATTTTAATGGGTGTGATATTGTTAAACAAATCTGTGGGCTGTTACGAGTAGTAATTATTCTTAGTTGCTTAAGATAGCTAAAGGTCAAGGTTTGTAGTTATTTTAATCCGAATTCTTGGAACGTGTTGCTTTTTGGGATAAAATTAAATATAGAACTGTGAAGAATCGCCAAACTTAAGTGGCAATGGGCAGGACACATTGCTCGCAGAACAGATGGCCGTTGGATCCGAAAGGTTCTGGAGTGGCAATCGTGTACCGGAAGACGTAGCGTCGGAAGATCTCCTACAAGGTGGACCGATGTTCTGGTGAAGGTCGTGGAAATTCGATGGATGCGGGACGCACAGGACCATTCATTGTGGCGACACTTGGGGGAAGCCTATGTCCAACAGTGGATGTCTATCTGCTGAAATAATGATGATGATGATGACGGAACTATGGACAACATCTTATTTTTTTTTAAATACTAATATAATCTAAATAATAGGCCTTTACCTATGAAATTGCCATTTTTTAAAACAGGTTGCTTTGAAATGTTATATCTTTGGATAGACTTGGAATTTAAGTTCAAATAAACTTTATATTAAAGGTCCCTTATTTATTTTTCGAAATTAGGTATTTATTGGTATCTTTGTTTTTGACTGTTGTAAGTCACCAACTCAACAAGCGAAGCAATTAATATTTTAAGCTTTCTGTACAAATCAATATGATCTATGAATCAATTTCAAAACGGCAATATCATGGTAGCGTTAATTATACCATCGAATATCATCGAGGGCACATTTGGTGCAATATTTACGTTATTAGCTGCTGTGCTGCAAGTCGCGGGTACATCATAAAAAAAAATATTATGGCACTGCGTTAACGCCGTCGCAATCCTAGTGTGAAGATGGCAACGTAAAAGCGTTTATTTTCAAAGCGTTAACATTTCATACAAACTTGCAAATTAATCTTCATGATGAATGAATGTCTAAAAAGTTTATTGAAATCTTTTTGAAAAAGTTTTTAGAGAGTTGAAATACCTAAGCGATTAAAGTTTTCTATAGAAAGCACACAGCTAGTAAAAACCTCACTCTGTTTTTCTCTCTAAACATAGTTTCAAAAAAACTTTTTCATTCTTTCTAAGATTAAGTAATTGCGAGTCTGTATGAGTAGTGAACGTTTTCCAAAAAAAATTAAAATATTACATTTTATTTGAGAATATTTTCAACTAACTAATGAATAATATAATAATAATAATAATAATAATAAATCGTTTATTTGCGTAAATAAGGTACAGAAGGTTGACTATATAAATAAAATTGATCTCTTATGCTGCCTTTAATTTCGGCGTGCAAATATAAATCATAGTAAAAAAAAATTAAATTAATTATTTGCCTAAAATCATGCACTCATTATCCAAAAATTTCTATTTCATTACAATTGTGTTGTTGAGTTAAAAAATGTCAATATAACAAAAGAACTTACAATAATAATATCAAAAATGTCAATAATCATGTCAATAATACCCATGTCAAATATAATAATAATGTCAAAACGAGTTTTTAGGTTACAAATTGTAATTTGTAACCTAAAAACTCGTGTACACTATAGAAACACTTTTCAAATAAAAACCTCGTCAAGCTACTTTTAAATCTAGAAAAAGGTAACGTTTTAATAGAATTTGGTAAATTATTTTACATTTTTATACACATAATATAACTATTGTTACCTGTTAAGGTGAGATTTGTCCTCGGTTGAAACAACTTATTAGTATACATAGATCGTGGCGTATAGTAGCTTGTAGCTGCTCGAAAATTCTCTTGTGTTTGAAAACAAATATACAGGATTCTAATATATAAATACATGGCAGTGTTAAAATTTTATGTTTTCTAAAAAGTGGACGACATGACTCTATTTGTTTTAACCCAAAAATAGCTCTCACACATTTTTTCTGCATTACAAATGCTTGATCAATCTCCACACAACGACCCCACAGGATAATACCGTACCTTAGGACGGAAGTTATATAGCCATGGAAAGCCGTTATTGCAGCATTTCTCGATACCTCGCAGCTAATACGCCTCAAGGGGTAAATAAAACTATTTATTTTGGCGCAAATGTCACTAATATGATGTTTCCATGAGCAATATTTATCTAGGGTTATTCCAAGAAATTTAACTGAATCAACTTCTGTCAAAGCGACCCCTTTATAGGATATTTTAGATCCAGCGGTTTTGATCTATAGGTATGAAATTGTATAAATTTTGTTTTATTAATGTTAACTTTCAAATTATTAGCCTCTAACCACTCTATAGTTCTTTGGAGAGCAATGTTAATTTCATTTTCATACGAGCTCTTATCGTGTCCCTTGATTATAATTGTTGTATCATCGGCAAATAGAATACATTTATGATTGATAATGTCTGGGAAATCATTTATGTAGAGCAAAAACATTGGTGGCCCTAAAATACTGCCCTGTGGCACACCATATCTATTGAATATAAACGAAGATTTGAAAGATTCCATCGTTTTAGTTTGGTTATTATAATTTGTAACCTCTACTGATTGCACTCTGACAGACAAATACGATTTAAGCCAGTTATATGCTGTTCCTCTGATTCCATATCTTGAAACCTTTTCCAATAATCGGTCATGAAAAACATAATCGAATCACTCATATCCATGAACAAAACTGTAACAGGTATTTTCTTGTCAATGCAGTCTGTAATTTTCTTTATTAATTGAAATGCTGCTAGAGATGTACTTCTATTTTTACGAAACCCATTTTGTTCGTCTTTAATAATGTTGTGCTTTTCAATAAAGTTTGTTAGTTTATTATGAAACACCTTTTCAAAAATTTTTGAAAATATAGGTATCAAAGTCACGGGCCTGTAATTGTCCATTTGAGTGCTATCTCCTTTTTTAAATAGTGGTTTTACTACAGATTTCTTTAGTAAATCGGGAAATATTCCTTGTTCTAACGAGAGGTTAACAACGTGTAGAAGTGGCTCTAGGATTAAATCAACTGATAGTTTTATGATGTCGGTGCGAACTTCATCATAACCACTCGCTTTGGAATCATTTAGAGACATTACTATTTTTTTAAGGTCACTGCTATCCAATGGGTGCAAAAATATAGAATTACTGATTGATTCAATATGCTCCATTTGTTTTGATTTACTATCTTCTTTATTGTCAATGCTATTATTGGTTACAGTGTCAATGAAATAATTATTGAAATAATTTGCAATAGAGTCGGGATTTGTACAGTCGTTGTTATTAATAGTAATTTTTGAAATACAGGACCGTTTTAAATCAGTGCCGGTATGGTTTTTTATTACATTCCATGCCGCCTTACACTTATTTTGAGCTTTATTTTTTATATATTTAGCATTATTATTTTTCCGTGATGTTAAAATGCATTTTTTCAATAAATTACAATAATTTTTGTACGTGTTTCTATTAGGCTCATTATGTTTATATTTTAATTTAAATAATAGAGGATTTGTAACTGAACTAGGCAAAACCTGTATTGCAGTTATCAGCGCCAAATTCCCTTAAATTATTTTAAAATAATATTATAATAGCTAAAAGTATAAAAATGGAATAACAGTGTAGTAGTTATTATGATAGAAAGTCATGAAAACTACAAACTGGAGATCTTTAAGTCAAGAGTGAATAGGTTACTTCTAGGTAAGCGCGCTTCATCGTCGAACGCAACATCGCTTTCCTTCATGTCAGATAGTGACGATGCGCGGGCCTATCAACAATAAAAAACAAAGCATTTTTCTTAACTAAATCTTAATATTAAATACTTACTTGTAAGCGACGCAAGCTGCAGTCACAGCGAATGTTAGAAACACCGCCAATCCGATGAAACAATAGATTATAACCGTCTGCGCCTCTATCCGAGCAGCGTGCAACAAACATTGTACATAGAAACGCTGCCATGGAAATATGAGCTCTATGGCAATACCAGTGGGTCGTAATTCAAACGATACACATTATAGTAATGCTCGTGGCTGTATAGACACATAGTAAATTGTCTTAGAAATATGAGCTCTATAGCAATACCCAGTAGGTAGTAATTCAAAAGTTATACATAGCGATATATGATATAATTGGTGTTAATGGCCGCTATTGCTCCTCTAAAACTCAATTACTATACATTCTCATTCATCAACCAAATCCTATTTGTTCTGTGGGTAAAATCAGTAAAGCTATAAAATTAATTATTTTCTTTGAAACTCATTGTGCGTACAGTTGAGGAGTGGCATTTCCTGCCGGAGCCCGAGTTTCCTGATAATTATAACCTGGTGGTTTTTAAGTCAAGAGTGAATAGGTTACTCCATCGTCAATCACATCATTTTTATCATCAGGTTAGATAAAGGTTAAGCCTCCTCCTCCCTCCTCGAGTCGTATTCCTCATTACTGAGGGTCGTGAAGTTCCCGCTGGATTAGCTTCTTATTGATGAATCTCGCCATCTGTGACGGTTCTTAGCGTCATGAAGTGTGACGTGCAATTGGGTATCCAGGTTAAGCACGAGCCCATAAATAATAAGCAAAAAATGTCATATTGATGAAATTTGTGCACAATAAAATTCAATGATATTTGTCTTGATATCATTGAATTTTCTTTTTAAATTGTTTTTTGTTAATTATAAATTTAATTTCATCGGGATATCAACAGCAAATAAGATTGTCACATAAATGAGGTTTCTGTTCAATAAAATGATGTAAAAACCAGGTACGTAACAACATTTCAACGCACAACATTATAAACTTAAAGCAAATTAAAACTTTCAGCGCTAACCTGGCTCGGTTTAATTAAAAATGATGAATAATTAACAGCGGCGTAATGAAGCGATTGTTTGCCTAATGAAGTTCTAGGTTAGGTACTAACTAAGGTTGTTGACTGACTAAATACTAAATGAAGGACAGACTATTTTTTTTTTTCTTTCGTATCCGGAGGGTGCTAACGGGACCCTAAAGTATGCATTAAATTAAAGCTGACCAATGGCTTGATACAGTCCGCAGTTGTATTATCTTTATTCTTAAGTCATCCTCTCAAGATGCAAATGTTCTTTGTGATAACTGATAGACACTTCCGTAATGTAAAAATCTAATTAGCTAGAGATTAAAATAGATAGACATGGGATAGGAGGAGGGGGTGTTGATAGGGGGTTATTTTTCTTTTTGATTTTTTATTTTTATTTTAATTAGATTTCATTTTCATTTATATGGTTTGCTGTAAGAAAACCCAGTTGTGGGTTAAGCTCGCCTATGTACATCAAATGTCCTATTTTTTTTTTTTTTTTTATTCTTTCTAAACAATACAGAGTAGAATAGAATAGAATAGAGAGTCAAATTCTAGTAAAAAACCAAACCAAAAATTACTGATTTAATCATTTTGTTGCCTCTTGAAACTAGTTCAAGATTTAATCTCTATTGCAATCTACATCGCCACATTATCACTCTACAAGGCTACAAAATACATTTTCTCCCAAGATAGATAAAAGTTTTAATTTATTCGATTATCTCAAGAAAACGGACCGTAATTCTAAAGTGCTACGCCGTAGCGCTACGGCGTAGTCGCTACGAGCTACGGTAGCCCTGACTACGCCAGTTATGACTCCGCCATTAATAATGAGGCGTCCCTGACTGTATAATCAGGTTTTCTTGACACCTGTTGTAATAGACTGTGTTTGTAGATTACTGTGCGTAATTGGATTGTCGTAATCAACTCGCATTGTGGTTAAATGGAGCGGAAGTCATCAAGCCATGGCCGCAAGGTGCGGTTTATTTTTCGATACCTCCTACGCATAAGGTTTAAGGCAGAAAATGCATTTTTTCAGGAGAGTTCTTTTCGGAATTGTGTGTGATTGAAATAATTCGTGAAACACTTTTGAAACATTTTTTTTGCATCAATAATCAATTTAAAATCACAGTACCAGACGCCGAATGTAATAAGAATTATTAATTTTTATTTTACTTTATACATTGTTAAGTAGTTGTAGTCATTTCCTTACATTTGAAGTTCTCTACTAGCGTAAGCGATTGCAAATTATCATCTTGGCTAGGGGTGGAGGATTCTCACGCTATTTATACATTAAAAGATTAGAATCAGACGACAGAAAAACCTAAAGCCAAAAAGTCTTATTTAGCGAAACTAATAATAAAGTATAAAAAAAACCTCTTCCAGATAAATTCCTGAATATAAAAAATATGTTTAAAACCATCTACTTACCACCCTGGCACATGGGGTCATTGAAGAGGAAGCCACACCGTGGAGTGTCTGGTGGTGGACCCCGTCGCCCCCCGGGCCAATGGATGGCCTTCCCAGCCACTGGTTTGTAGCTGCTGTTCAGGCCATGGAAGAACGCTACCACCTGGACATAAATAGTGTCATCATTATGGTCTCCGAGCTGCTTCATCCAAACCGAAGTGAATCAACTGCTTGTTTTTTTTTTATCTTTATTAACCTTTCGAATGCCGTAATTAGAGACACAATTAAAAAGCCATTGTGTCTCGCGTAGATCTTCGTTCCAGCAGTCAACGGGTTAAAGAGCTTTGTCACAATATTGACTATGTCACTCAATCATAGACCGAGGAGGAAGGTTAAGAAACTACTCACACTTATTCAGCTCTATTTAGCTTATGTCTATAGAAAACAACGATTTTGTATGGAGACGCGGACGCATCCATTCAGCTTTCCGCGTTTATGGTATTATTAAAGTAATAGTTATAATAATATAATTATATAATATTATTAATAGTAATAATTATCTAAAGCATTATCCAAAATCGTTCAGCGAAACGCGAATAGAGCTGAATAAGTGTGCGTAGTCCCTAAAAAGGAGGGAAAACTCTGTGTCGACAATCGTGCATGCATCGCGATCGTGAACGTGTGTATTTTTCCGTATATGATAGACGCGCACAGTGAAGTAAAATAAATTAATATTCACATTAAAGCTTATTAAGAGTAGATAATATCATTGAAAATGAATATGATTCATGAAGCGCCTGTTTCAAAAATACAAAAATATACACTAATATAATAAAGAGGTAAAGTTTGTTTTTTTGTTTGTAGAAGGTAATTTCTGAAAGTACTAGTCCGATTGTTAAACTTTTTGTTCACCGATAGAAAGCTGCTTTATTCCTGAGTGACATAGGTTATATTTTTATCTATCCACGCGGGCGAACCTGCGGGTTTTGCCCGCAGATTCGCCCGCTATTAACTTTAATACTGAAACAATAAAAAAGGCGTAACACTCTATGTTTGAGTAATAATTGCTTAACCTTACTAAATTATTTATCATGTTAATGTCACTGAACAAAAAAATATACATCTTTAACTATACAAATGCATTTTAAAATACACACACTCAAAATCTGTTTCCGACTACAGTTTTTTTTTGTGAGTGTGTGATTGGCGATAAATGCAGCCTTCTTAATTTTAAATTATTTTATTAACAAAATATTATAAAGTTAGTGAAGTATGTTTATTTGTTTTTTTTTTGGTTGTAGCAGGTAATCTCTGGAAGTACTGGTTCGAAAATTTTGCGCCAATAGAAAGCTGAGTTTCATGGGCTTTATTTTATCTACGCAAGCAAAGCTGCGGGCAATAGCTAGTTCTTTATAAATTTCTTGCTTCGTCTGACATAGCTCACTAACACACTGTTGCAAACACCGATTTCAAACATATTTAGGGTGCTAAAAAGATTTGTATTCATACTCTTCTGCCTTGTCCTAAAAATTAAAAATATTTCTAAGTAAAACAAAATAACTCGATCCTTCTCAATTATGGGTGTCTTTAGAAACTACGTACACTAATTACTTTGAAAGTCGAGTTAGTCTTTGAAACTAATCATTTATTTATGTTGCAGCCAATGCTGTCAATTAATCAAAAATAGTTTTGAGTGTTCATTCAAAACTAGTTTTAGTCTTATTTAGTCAAAAAGCGTTTACTTATTACTAGCTGCTGTCAGCGGCTTCGCCCGTGTATATTAAATATATCGTATGTAACTCAGGATATCGTATGTAACATCGGAAAAAAATAGCAATCGGCAACAGTACTTTTAGAGATTACCTCTTACAAACAAAACAAAAAGTGATAATAGTGATGATAATGAAAATAATCTATGTCACTCAGTGATAAAACAGCATACTTTTGGTGAAAGAATTTTTAAAATCGGTCCCGTAATTTTTAAGTTTATTTATTACAAAAAAATCCCATAATCCTAGTGAGCATAGGGCTTACTAAGGATTCTTTTATTTTTATAGCTCTACTATAACGACCGGTATTTAATATATAATAATACATAATTTTTAATGTAAACGCGAAACCAGAATAAAGTTTGTTCAGAAACAGTTACTGAATGGATTCCAATAGTTTTCACACCAAGGTTTATTTTCTCCCAAAAATATTTTAAAAAGTTACAAGTTGGATACTAGACTAGACTAGACTTAAATACAACACAGGTCACGGCAGGTCATAGCGGGAATTAGGAGCCAACAAACAGCTGAGTGCAATTGCAAAACAACCCCTCAGTCACAGGATGGCCGGTGACTATGTATTTTTGCTGACATAACAAGCTTACAAATTTTTGATTTTTTACAATACAGTTACGAAATTTTTTACACAGATTTTTAACATAAAAATACTAGATACGATTTCGGGTTTGCATATACTAAACCTAATGTTGTATAATATAGATACGTAAATAAGATAAGTAAAGATGTCGTATTCAGGCATTTTGCCTTGAAGAGGGGTTGACAAAGACTTGAATATGATTGATTCGCAACAAACTATACTGAAACCAATATAAGTTCCAGTGATCAGAAGACTGATTCAATAACATTCGGCTGGCGAGGCTGCTAATATTTTTGTTTTTATACTTAATACTAGTTCGACTGGTATATTGGTCTAGTGGTTAGTGGCCCTGAGCCATAAGTCGTAGGTTCGATTCCCACCCAGGACGTATGTTTGTGTGAAGAACACGATCATTTGACAGGCCTGTTGGTCTAGTGGTTAGTGACCCTAACTGCTACGCCGGAGGTCGTGGGTTCGATTCCCACCCAGGACAAATGTTTGTGTGATGAGCAAGATCATTTGTTCTGTGTCTGGGTGTAATTTATCCATAATATGTATTTAGAAATATATAAGTATGTTTATCAATTGTCTAGTACCCATAACACAAGCTCTGCTTAGCTTGGGTCTAGACGGCGCTGTGTGATAGTTGTGGAATATTATATTATTATTATATTATATTATTTCTTATGTGTCCGAGTGTAATTTATCTACAGTATGTACGTACATACATGCTGTAACTTACTTACTGTTACTTATATAGGGTGACTGGCAATTAGTGTACGATACTTAAACACGTGATTGTGCTCATGATAACAAACAATTTTTATTATGGGAGCTAAGCCGAAATCGCGAAAAAAATATCAGCTGTTAAAAAAATATTAGGCAAACATAAATGTACTGAACAGCTGATTTTTTTTCGTGATTTCAGGTTTGTTCCCTTAGTAAAATTTGTTGGTTATCACGTGTTTAATTCATTAATCATCGTACACTAATTACCATTCTCCCTATATATTTCTAAATACATACATATGTGTTTAGAAATATATAAGTAAGTTTATCATTTGTCCAGTACCCACAGCATAAGTTCTGCTTAGTTTGAGACAAGATGGCGTTGTGTGAATGTTATGGAATATTATTATTATTTAGCTTCAGCCACCCACGTCAAATCGGCAAATTATCCCATCGCATCCCACTGTGCTACTATTCCAGGATTGAATACAGTGCAATTTATTATTCAAATCTCGTTGAATGAATGATAAACAAATTGATTCATTAGTAATCACAGTTTGTTATTATTTGCAGAGTACATAATGATATCGAGTACAAGCTACCCGCCCAAGCGTTACACGGGTATTAGAAATCTTCTAAATTCACGGTGTTATCTCTACCATAGTGTCAATGTATGAATTATAATATAATATAATATTCCACAACTATCACACAACGCCGTCTAGACCCAAGCTAAGCTGAGCTTGTGTTATGGGTACTAGACAACCGATAAGCATACTTATATATTTCTAAATACATACATATTATAGATAAATTACACCCAGACACAGAACAAATGATTATGCTCATCACACAAACATTTGTCCTGGGTGGGAATCGAACCCACGACCTCTGGCATAGCAGTCAGGGTCACTAACCACTAGACCAACAGGCCAATAATTATACAAGTTCTTTATGAAACACTTTGGCTTTTGGTGAAAACTGCATGCAAATCCGTTTAGTAGTTTATGAGTTAATTGCGATCACACAGACAGACAATCGTGGTGGTGACTTTGTTCTAATATATGTTGTAGTATAAGGATAAATAAGTCGTTCAAACATCAAACAATTCAGATAGCATTTTGAGTTGGCTCATAGTCTAACCAGATGCAGCTGAATAGAGCTGTGGATTGTTCGAAAGAATTACCGTGGTCCTGGATCACAAAGAGCAACTGAAGGAACACAGGTGGGTTTTAATCAGCTAAATTCAGAAAGGGAGAAGTTACTCAAAAAAAAAAATATCCATTTGAAGCCGTGAAGTGACTATCTGATCTGCACAAACCATAACCCGTAAACTAGTTAAGGTGTGTCGCGCACCTTCATTGAACACATTCATTGTAAGAAAGAAGAAAGAAAGATAAAGTGTTATGTGCGGCAATCATGGCGCATCATCACCAGCCTTTTTAATGTTCCCACTGTTGGGAGTCAAGCCTCCTCTCTAGGAGAGGGAATGGGCCGTAATCCACCACGCGGGCCCAGTGCGTGCTGGTGAATGTCACATGTCTACGAATTTTTGGTTCTAGGACATGGCGATTTCCTCACGATGTTTTCCTTCACCGTTTTGAGAACAGTGGTGATGAAATAAATTACACAAAGTAATGCGCCTGGCTGGGTTTGAACCTGCGACCTACAACTGGTAACTTGGGGCAGTTACCACTCGGCCACCACTGCTCTAACATGGCGCGTACCTTAAAATAACAAATAACAAATTCGACTAAAATAGCACGCAAAGTAGGATTGTGCTTAAAACAGTAAAGTTCCCTGTTGAAGTCTGTGTGTATTGATAGCTACAACCTACGGGTACTTAAGTCAAAAGTGAATAAGTTTCCTTTACGCAAGCGTGGTCCTTCGTAGAACACAAATACGAGCCTATCAATAACAAACAAAAACTTTTTCATCACTTTTTTTAAGGTAGGAAATCATCCAATGATTTCTTTCGCTCCAGAACGGACCGGGAGAGCGAGTCAAACTTTTATGCCTTGATCACACGTACCGAGTAAAAGGGCAAGACAGTAAAATGTTGCTCGGCTGAGACAGTGATTTAAACGAATTGTAGAGATAAGCAAGTCAAAGTCAAAGCATTTATTTCAAAGCACTTTTGAATAGTCAAATGTCGGTCAGTCTAAGAAAAGTGAAGCTAAATTGCACGTTCCAAAGCGTAGATATCTATGGGGAAGAACGTGCAAGAAACTCCGTGGATACTCTTGTATAAACTCGTAATTAATATACTTGTTTTAATTGTCACAAAACAAAGCAAACCCGTGTTTTACAAGAACTTCATCATAAACCCAAACTGAATCCAGATTTTTTATCAAAAACCTGAACTAGTTTGGCCCAAACTAGTTCAGGTTTTTGATAAAAAGTCGTTTATGATGAAATTGAGTTTAAAATGTGTCATCTTCCGATTTTTGATCAAAAACCTAATTTTATGTAAAACCTGCGACATATATAAACACTCGTAACGACACAAAATTCAAACATTGCTGCGTAGGCGAAATAAAAAACAATGTTTAGTTTATGTTAATTCAAGACTTTTCCATGAGCACTAACCGTGTCTAATTTAACTGCAAAGCGGCAAATTAAACACTTGAGCTCAGCCAGTCTCAGGAGATAGCCTAAAACGGGAAATTCGGTTCAAACGAATTAAGTAACAACATCCTATTCTATCAGCGTCAAGGAATTTCGTATAAGCCATAAATATAAAGTTTTGGGAGAGGATACGCGTGGCTCTTGGTTGTTTCTTGGCCAGCTGGGGCCTTACGATGACGTGCTAAAATGTCAATCGTACGAGCGAGAAAAAGGAATGGTAAGGCGAAACCTGAATATAGTTTGTTCAGAATCAGTAACTGTACAGATTATAATTTCTACACCTTGTTATATTTTTTCCAAAAATATTTAAATAAGTTACAAATTGGACACAATCGACACTATACAATCGAAAGAGAGATAACGCCTGAAAACTCTGTTAGAATAAGGTAATTCCGTGATTTCTTTGAATATTTCACGAAACTATTCCAAGATATACGTTTTTTTTTTTAAACCCTAAAAACTTTCGTCATTTTGAATCTCGAGTGCACGACTTCAATGGATGTACTTAAGTATTTATATTATTAATTAATATATGATTACTTTATGGAGAGCTAAAGTTTACGTAGTAGATTTTCAGAGGAATTTACTGGATTATTATTTAAAAAAAAATGATTTGATTTCAATAGAAGCCCAGACAAAATCCTCAAGATATCTGTATTTCTGAAATATCTAAAGAAAGATGTATAATAACATCATAATCGTATAAGAGCGGTTGTAAGTAAAATCTCGGGTTGGCCACTCATAAGAGCTCGTGGTAGGGCCAGTAAACTTTTAGAATGACCCGTCACGTCCTCGGAATTGTTCGCGTGTAGTTAGTTTGCTCAAACTGCTTGCCGCCACATTGTGACTTGTTTTGTTTCTCAAGAAGTCTAAATAGTTCTTATTTATTTTAAGTTAAGCAGTAGTTACAGCCTATTCACGACTTCGATCTTTGCAGCGAGCGGCGCGACGAGCGGCGCGGCGATAAGAGAACGCGCAGCAACAAAATAGATAGATACAGAAGTCAATCTCATGTATGTACTTCACTTCTTTACCCTTTTATACCTACGCTAGGTGACCGCGCTAAGGTCAACGCGTTGCGCCGAACTATACGAGTGCGACCGGGCGATTGAGCCGAGATATTGTCCGTGAGTGGTGTCTGCGTGTGCGTTGTTCGAGCGCGCTTTTTATGTAGATTGCCTTCTGTACCTATATTTTGTGGCGCGGCGCTTTGAGTGGCGTCTCATAGCGGGCTTCAAACATTACCATACTTTTGACCTTACCGCTAGCCGCCCTGCGATTAGCTACCCCTCACAGCGACAAGGTCGTGAACGGGCCATTACTGCCAACACAAGCGTTGTTAACGCATGACTGTTACTGTTTGATTCCCACTTGAACTAATATTTGTATGGCCTACTCGATAGTTGTTCTGGATCTTAGTGTCTTGCGTACCTATATAACTTTACTAAACAAAAAAAAAAATATTTTACAAGAATATTTTACAATAATTCATTTTAATTAATTAAGTTTTTATAAACGCAATTGGGTAACATCTCATTAGGTATAGAAAAGACCGGGCCACTGCAAGTTAGACAAGCAGTTCAATTCCCGAACTGTTACGAAGATTTTTCCGAATCACAAAAAGATTTTTTTTTTTCAAGATAAAAGGTCTTGACAGTCAGACACACAGATGGACAATAAAGGCTACGGAGGTACGAAATCCAAAAAAATACACTAATCCTAGATACAAAGGCTATAAAAAAATATTACATTAAGTGTCCCCGCATACGGTCGACAAAAAGAAGGCCGGTACTAGCGTCTTTTTGTGGCCCAAAAAAAGCTAGAAGCCGCTTCTAGCTTCTCCAGCCACAAGCTGTCGCACGCTTCAACTTTTTTGTGGCCGCTTCTAGTTTATTTTTGTGGCTCTGTGTGGGAACACTAATAGGTATTCAAAGAGTCTCACCTCAAACTTTCCAGTGACTGGGTCCAGGTCTAGAATGGCGTAGTCTGCGTCCCTGTCGCCGACGGCGTCTATGCGGACGTGACCAGTTATACCTGTAGCAATAAAACTATATCAGTATCAGTGTGTATTTCATTACAATTGAAATTTAAAAAAAAAACCGGGCAAGTGCAAGTCGGACTCGCGCATTGAGGGTTCCGTGCAAAATTACCTATGAAAACAGTTTAATTCCGGAATTGAGTTACGAAGATTTTTTTTTGGAATAGGAAAAATATGTTTTTTTTTTGTGACGTATACTACAAATTTACAATTTTCAATTACATTTACCCTGAGTAACATATATGTTATACCTGAGTACAAAGTAAATGTAGCTTTACAATGGTGAAAGAATTTTTGAAATCGGCACAGTATTTTTTGAGTTTATTCTTTACAAACACACACACTAAAATACAAATTTTCCCCCTTTATAATACTAGTGCAAATATTGACGTAGGCCCTGTCATTTTGATATTCACAGCAACCACGGTGACTCTTTCGAAGAATCGTACAGTCCTGACAGGCCGCTTATTTACAATGCAAAGCCACAATGACAATACCCTCACCTCAATCACATAAAACATTTAGACCGTCATCAAGGGATGCCAATATCTCAGTCAAAACTTAATATAATGTTTCAACAAACTTGTGGGCACAGGCTTCGGCAGGGAATACTTGGTCATTAAGTGAAAACTACACCAAAAGCTTTATTGGCTCCCAAGTGCTATACACATAGAGTATACACAGAAGTTGTATGATCTTAAAAACTTTCTATGTAACTTTTATATCGGCTTAGCAACATGTTAAGGTCTGCCCTTGGCACTACTTTTTAACCGACTTCGAAAAGGAAGAGGTTCTATGTTCGACTGAATGTACGTTTTTTAACTTGCAATGTTTATAATAATATGTATATAAATATAATAATTTATTTGTTCAAAGACAACTTTTGGTCTACATTATATTAGTACCCCATATTACTAAGTTAGTTCAGAAGCTCAATAATATTACACTGTTTTTATATTCTTCCCATAAAATTACATAATTATTAAAATCCGTAACAATTGTCACTAAATTAACAGCCATAGAATAACAATAAATATACACCACTAATTTTTAATCAGTACACATTTAAAGGGCTTATTAGGAAAGGTATTGTTAATATTTAGGTAAATTCTCAATAAATAATATTTATAAACAGCAAAGTTATTAGCGTTTGTTTATATCCAAAAATGTCACTCAATTTATGGACATATTGTACAGGCTATTGATTATTATGAATGATTATACGGCGATCAAAATTGAAAAACCACTGCATGTATTATTTTCTAGTAGCAAATTTTATGAATGATTGTTCAATTAAGAATGTACCAACTATGACAAAATTTCGTGGACAATTTTGGTATTTTGACGTTTTTTATCATTTTGTAATTTTGGGATATTGACCATACGAATAGAGACCCATTTTTAGGGTTCCGTAGCCAAATGGCAAAAAACGGAACCCTTATAGATTCGTCATGTCTGTCTGTCTGTCTGTCTGTCTGTCTGTCTGTCTGTCTGTCTGTCTGTCTGTCTGTCTGTCTGTCTGTCTGTCCGTCCGTATGTCACAGCCACTTTATTCCGAAACTATAAGAGCTATACTGTTGAAACTTTGTAAGTAGATGTATTCTGTGAACCGCATCAAGATTTTTACACAAAAATAGAAAAAAAGCAATAAATTTTGGGGGTCCCCATACATAGAACTGAAACTCAAAATTTTTTTTTTCATCAAACCCATGCGTGTGGGGTATCTATGGATAGGTCTTCAAAAATGATACTGAGGTTTCTAATATCATTTTTTTCTAAACTGAATAGTTTGCGCGAGAGACACTTCCAAAGTGGTAAAATGTGTGTCCCCCCCCCTCTAACTTCTAAGATAAGAGAATGATAAAACTAAAAAAAATATATGATGTACATTACTATAAAAACTACCAACGAAAATTGGTTTGAACAAAATCCAGTAAGTAGTTTTTTTTTAATGCGTCATAAACCGAAAAAAATACACTATTATTAAAACATCGATCAAAGTTACAATACATTACAAGAACTTTTATATTATGTTACTTGCTGCTACGGAACCCTTCATGGGCGAGTCCGACTCGCACTTGCCCGGTTTTTTGTAATAGGTAATTAAAAATAGTGGTGTTTGTTTGTTTGTTTGATAAGGGCAAATCTCGAAAATAAATTTTGAAACACCTGACCTTATGACCACCGACTGACCAAAGCCGAGGACAGATGTGTATAGAAAAGGGAGTGGGATGGGCTGATTAGATTTGATTTCCCTAACTGATTGAAATGAAATCCCGATATTTTCAATTTGGATCGCAATGCATGATTAAGTAAATGACGTCATTCGAAATCCAATATGAAGGACTTTCAAAGATAGCGGGCTAGTATGGTATATGGGTAACAATAAAAAAAACCGGCCAAGTACGAGTCAGACTCGCCCATGAAGGGTTCCGTAGCAGCAAGTAACATAATATAAAAGTTCTTGTAGTTCGTTGTAACTTGGATCGATGTTTTAATAATATTTTTTTTAAGATTTATGACGTATAAAAAAAACTGTTTACTAGATCTCATTCAAACATTTTTTTTTTTTGTTTTATCATTCTCTTATTTTAGAAGTTACAGGGGACACACATTTTACCTCTTTGGAAGTGTCTTTCGCGCAAACTATTCAGATAAGAAAAAAATGATATTTGAAACCTCAATATCATTTTTGAAGAACTATCCATAGACCCACACACGTATGGGTTTGATAAAAAAAAACATTTTGAGTTTTCAGTTCTAAGTATGGGAACCCCCAAAATTTATTGTATTTTTTTCTATTTTTGTATAAAAATCTTAATGCGGTTCACAGAATACATCTACTTACTAAGTTTCAACAGTAAGGCTTCGAAAAAAATGGCTGTCGCATACGGACAGACAGAAAGACAGACATGACGAATCCATAAGAAGGGTTCCATTTTTGCCATTTGGCTACGGAACCCTAAAAATGAAACGTGTCCAGTGAAAACTAAAAAATACAATAATTATAAAGCAACATTTTAAAATAGAAACTGTTTTTAATAATATTATTTTAGAAAAAAAAAGATATTATCAGCAAAACTAAACGGCTTCAGCAGGTTCGAAGCCAGCAAGAGTTGCAGGAATCTAAAACGCAAAAAAAAACTGAAGGAAACAGGTGAATTTTAGTCAGTAAACGTCTTACAAACTCCTTCATTCCATCTCAAAGCGGGAGAATTCATTTAAAGAATTTCCAAAGCAAACAAAAAAATACGAGTATAGTTTGAATAATGTTCACTGTTTACCAAACCATTTGATTGACTGTACAATAAAGCCTGATTTACGTCAATCAAAATGAATGTCGGATGGGATAGCTGAATTTAAAATAAAAACACTCAATTGTTACGAACCGGTTTCCGTAATTGAACAAATTCCCCAGTAATTGGCAACGTATCAAGTTGCTGAAAATATTTACTGAACGCACCGTTATCACGACGAGAGCTTGTTTTAATTGCCTCTTTATTGTTCTGTCCGTATTTTCGACTACACAAAGAGATATTAAGGTAAGTAAACACTATTTAATCAATTACAACGAAGGACCCATCAACCTTTTCTTTGAAATGAAGTACCTCTAAATCAGTGGTTTCCAATCGGTGTTTCGTGGACCACCGCAAGAGCTAAAATATGGTCCGCGAAAGGTCTAATATTAAAAAACTTTCTTACTGAAAAGTAACTTAAGTATAATGCGGACAAATTTTATGTTTCAATTTATATACTTTATTGTAGTTACATACAAATATAACAAAGAAAAACAACCATAACAATACTTACTTACTACTTTATAAGTGACCTAAATACTTTAATTTCTACTAATCTACTAATATAATGGCGTCATTATGACTTTCCAATGGTCAACCAATGACATTCCATTGAAAGTAGTGGCATAATATAATGGTAATCTCGTACAAATGAATGTCTGACGTATGCAGTAATTTGCAAAAAAAATTACAGTTCCTTTGATCAGTGACCTACCATTAGAACGTCATTTTGCAGTCATTGCGAAACAGCTCGATATAGTCATTCTACCACAACTGTATCACGAGACCATTGACCGATCAGTAGTCGACCATTATGAATTAGCAGATTACGAACTTTTAGCAAAATGTCAATGGAATCGTGTTGGAATGACAACTTTATAAAAATAGCAGACTTGGGCCCCAGTGCGATCGTTACATATTTCACCATGAACTCCTCCAAAATCTATATCTACACTAATATTATAAAAGGTAAAGTTTGTTTTTTGTTTGTAGGAGGTAATCTCTGAAAGTACTGGTCGGAATGTTAAATTTTTCACCAATAGTATTTTATCAATAATATTTTATTCCCGTAATTGAACAAATTCCCCAGTAATTGGCAACGTATCAAGTTGCTGAAAATATTTACTGAACGCACCGTTATCACGACGAGAGCTTGTTTTAATTGCCTCTTTATTGTTCTGTCCGTATTTTCGACTACACAAAGAGATATTAAGGTAAGTAAACACTATTTAATCAATTACAACGAAGGACCCATCAACCTTTTCTTTGAAATGAAGTACCTCTAAATCAGTGGTTTCCAATCGATGTTTCGTGGACCACCGCAAGAGCTAAAATATGGTCCGCGAAAGGTCTAATATTAAAAAACTTTCTTACTGAAAAGTAACGTAAGTATAATGCGGACAAATTTTATGTTTCAATTTATATACTTTATTGTAGTTACATACATACAAATATAACAAAGAAAAACAACCATAACAATACTTACTTACTATTTTATAAGTGACCTAAATACTTTAATTTCATTTTAATGTATTCCATGACAGTCAGATGTAATAATATTGTATTAACTTTAAACCAAATTAATAACAAGAATTTTGTATGCCACAATGGTGGGACATAGCAGAACCTGTAACTAAAATCACATCTTATGAACTTATGATCCTCAATTAACGATTTGAATTTTAATTACATTTGATTAAAAGATACTTCTGATTTTAAATAATAAATGAATGGGACAAGTTTTGAATTTATTATATAAGTTAGCATAGCAGTTTTTTTCTGGATTTCTGACCTCTGATAATAACAATAAATCTCTGTGATGTATTCCACTCAAAGGTTTGCTGATAGTAAACTCTCTGTTGAGTTAGGACACGATACCCTTCTTACAAAAGGACCAAAACGTTAAGTAATATAAACAGCAAGATGAAAAAAATAATTTCCGCTTCCGCTTAGAGTTTTTATATCTTTGAATTTGAAAATCACTGTTCGTGTTAAGTTTTTGTGTACAAAAAGCAACATTTGGCCTAAATCTAAGATTCATGATATGTAATCTTTTAGAATGATTTTAAAATTACTTCGTCTGTAGATATAAAGTACAAAGTAGTAAGTAGTAGTTTGTTCCGATGTTTCTTTTCAAGGTTTCATCTAGTTTAAATTGACGAAAAAAATTGACGAGTAAAAATGTTTTTAAAAAACTATTTGTACAATAAATATGATTTATCAGTAAAGTAAAATAATTAAACTTGATATTACTAAAGACCTTTTCTCTAATATCTCCCCCTCATCTTCGACTAGCATTATCAAAATAAGAAACCATAGTGGTCCGTGGTCAAAAATAAACTTGGGAACCACTGCTCTAAATGATATTAACTAATTCTATCATTTCGACTAGTTGGTCTCGTATCTTAATATATTTTCTTTCTATTTATGAAGAAATTGTAAAAAAAAGTTATAAACTTAATAAACGCATCCATCAACTGCTTTCGTTCAGTTTTTATAGCCAATAAGCAATTTACGATGTTAAAGATCGTCAATAATGGACGAGTATTGGGCATTCATGCGATGTGAGCCAGTCACAATGTCTCGTTTTTATATTCAGCCCATTTACTTCGTTGGCAAGACATCGAACGTAAATTTTATATAAGTTTCCATCACAGCAACTACTACACAATAATAAAATAAATAAAATAGTAATTAAATAATAAAGTTTTTTTATTAAATGGTAACCAAACCCATTTATTAGTAACACAATTCTTAAAAACTATGTGTTACTAAATAAAACAAGCTAACAACCCGCACGGGGCCCGCTTAGTGGATAGCGGCCCATTCCCTCTCCTAGAGAGGAGTCGTAAGTCCCAGCAGTGGGGACATTAAAAAGGAGGATGATGATGATGACTAAATAAAACATCAGCCACTAATAAAAAAACACTAGGGTGTAACGGGTAACTAGGTACACATATTATATATAAGAGCGATGGCGATGTAGAAAAAAGTGCACGTTAAAAGAATAGGTAATAAAACTTATATTAAAAATGTGAAAGCGTGTGTTCACATACAAACGGCTGAACGGATTTGGATGACATTTGACTGGCTAGAAACTACTGATTTACGTCGAGAGCTGCAATTGCAGACATAGCACATGTTCAAGCAAATAAATGATTTATTATAGTCTATTGTTGTACCTCAAGACCCTGGGTTCCTGGCCGAAGCCAGCCACAATTAGTGAAACTTGGTACCAAATTATGTGGGGTTATCATGATTCGAGAAACCCTTATAAAAAAAATGTACAGAACCTTGTCTTTAAAACCTAAGTACTATGGAAGATACCGGAGTTGTGCTGATGGTCCGGAATGGCCGGTATTCTTCAATTATTAAAGCCACAAATAATCTCTATCCAGACAAGACCCATAGATTATCGTGTTTTATTTTTAATTAAATTTTCAAGTCAATTTTATTTATTTATTTTTAATTAATGAATTGT
Organism: Mythimna albipuncta; assembly: GCA_929112965.1. Taxonomy (NCBI): domain Eukaryota; kingdom Metazoa; phylum Arthropoda; class Insecta; order Lepidoptera; family Noctuidae; genus Mythimna; species Mythimna albipuncta. The sequence goes on along the minus strand of OV815974.1, from coordinate 5,971,252 downwards.
ATTAGGTAATAAGTTAATTTAAATTGTATTAGGTATTGTGTTGTGTCATTTAACCTTTCGTATGCCGTAATTAGAGACACAATTAAAAAGTTATTGTGTCTCGCGTGTATCCACGTTCCGGACACACAACGGGTTAATAAAATGTGTGTAACTTACCTCAATTAATTCAGGTAAGTTACACACATATTATTATTATTTTGATGGTTATTATTATTCTTATAACGATTTACACTCGCTAAAAAAACTTACCATGAAAGTCTCGTCCCCACATCCGCCTGGTGATGTTCCGTCCATCCCTGATGTCGCCTCCTTCCGTCAGGGTCTCGTTCAGCGCCATGCCCAGCAGATACACGCCGTCGTAGAAGGCGCCGATGAAGAAGTTTACCTGACAACGCATTTTTAATTGTATGAATACTTATATACAAGAGAGTTCTGAGTATACATGTAGATGGATAGGGAGGGAGAGGGAGGCCAAAGAAAAGATGGATAAATTGTGTGAGAAGTGATATGAAAGCCTTTACTGTCGTGATACGAGTTAGTGATACTGTGAAGGGTGACAGGACAGAATGGAAGAAGAGAACGTGTTGCGCGTAAGGACGTGGAGCACACCTGTGTCGCCACATAGGAACTCAAAATTAAAAATCCTGTAGGATCAGTTTCTTCGCGCTATTAGAACTACTACATACAACAGCCCGAAATCAAATACCGGGACCAATTTGCTTTTTGAGGCTGAGAGAAATCTTTAGTAAAGTTTAAAGTAAAAAAAAAAGAGACTAAACTTTTAAGTTTAGTTTTTTTTTAGTTACTTTAAAGTTCGACCTGGGCCTCAAGTCTGCTATTACACTAGTGTCATAATTGTTGATTTTGACAAGTTTTGCTAATCTACTAATATAATGGCGTCATTATGACTTTCCAATGGTCAACCAATGACATTCCATAGGAAGTAGTAGCATAATACACTTCTGGACACATCTATTGGCCCACCTTAGAGTTTAGGTTTCGATGGCCCCTACCGAAATATGATTGCTAGATTGAACAAAAACTGTTGATGCAGTTTTAAACCTGATACATTTTACCGTCTTTTTCGATCGTATTGTTTTAAATTTGAATTCAGAATACCATACGACATGGAGCTACGCCTAACAAGTCGGATATACGCCTTGTTAAAGGCAATTGATTTTTGAATAAAAAACATGTTTTATCAAATAAAGGTTTAATTTAATAACGCATGTTGCCTCCATGGGCATCTACCACAGCTCTCATACGATTAGGCATAGAGTTTATCAACCGCTCTATGAAATTTTGAGGGATCATCTCCCATTCCTCTTCTATGGCAGTTTTCAACTCCTGCATCGTCTGGGTAACTGGCTGACTAGCCCTAACACGTCTTTTTAGCTCGTCCCACATGTGCTCAATGGGGTTAATGTCTGGGCTTCTGGCTGGCCAGTCCATAACTGTGATGTTCACATCCCGAATACATTCCCTGACGATACCGGCCGCATGGGCTCTTGCATTATCATGCAAAAAAAGGAAATTTGGGCCCACATAGTCCGCGTATGGTATCACGTGAGGTTCTAAGCACTCACGAATGTACCTTTCAGCATTTAATGTTGGCAGCCGTGGTCCTGTAACAACCTCAAGTTGAGTTTTGCCGCTCGCGGATATACCGCCCCAGACAGTCCATGAGTGTGGGGGTGATCGGCGGCGGAGACCTCTCGCGCCGGGCCCTGGTCGAGGCCATGGTCCGGAGCGAGGAGGAGTGGCAGGCGGTCGCCGACTTCTGCGAAGCAGTAATGCTCGCTAAGGAGGCGGCCGATCGCATCAGACAACGGTGCTCTCGCCGCCGCCGCCGGGATTCCGATCCCGATTTCCAGCCACCGTAGGCGCGGGCTTGCGGACAGTGAGCAATGGGTAGCTCGCTGTCCGGCTGTCCGGTAACCGTCCGGACCAAGCCCAAGTCGTCGACGGCGCGCGCTGTTCTCGCGTGCCTCAAGGAGTTGTCAGCAACAGCAGGGGCCCAGCCGGGTCGAAGCCTACTGGGGCCAGGGTTATCCGAAAGGGCGCTCGAGCCCCGGCTAGAAGGAACGGGATGGGTTTTTTAGTCAGTAAGAGTCTGACACTATCTCCCGCTCCGCCCAAGAGCGGGGGTTGTCATAAGATGATTTTTCCTATCGAAAAAAAAAAATTCTCCAAGTAGGGACATTTATAAGCTACTTTTTTTGGCTTTGATTTTAACTTAGCGTCTAGTTAATATGTGTAACAAGTATTTAAATCTTCACAGAAGTAGTTATCTTTATATCTTACTTGATATAACCTACTTAATTTATGATATTCTCAAGCGTGCACAAGGGTCTAATATATTAGTCTGCTGTAAACCGAGTACATTCAAGCGAATTACCTAAGTATAAGACACTTAGACATAACCACAATGGCTGCGGGAATGTTCAAAAGAGTTGCCGTGACCCTGAAACGCAAATAGCAAATAAAGCCGCTTCAAGCTTCATTTTGAGGCGGCCATTTTTTGAGGCTCGGCGATACCGCCACAAAAAAAACGCTTGAAGCGGCTTTAAGCTTCACCGGACTGACCGGACACAAGAGGTGTCGCGCGATTCAGCTGTTTTTTGCGGCCGCTTCTAGCTTTTTTTTTTTGAGGCCGGGGTGCGGGGACAGTTAGTCGGAACTTCGTAACTTCAAAACTTTTCGGAAAAAAACCCTTAATAAATGATATAAATACGTACGTGCATCAAAGGAATTAATTAAAAAATCAAAACAACTAACCAAAATAAAATAAAATGTAGTTGCAGTTTAAGTTTTCTCTAAATGAAAACTGAAAACGCGGAAACATAATAGGAAATTGATACTATAGTTCAATTTAGAAGTTAATTTTGTTTGTCTTTGAGACAAAATATGTCATGTTTTTGTTCAGCTCATTTTAGTTGACGACGAACTCTAAGAACTATTTTTAAAATATATAATAAATAATATATAATAATAATAATAATATATATTATATGCCCTGCTCTCAGGATTTCATTATGCAGTGACCTTTGCCAATTCCTCTGTGTAAACTAAAGAGAATTTTGTAAGAGGCAGGAAAGATATCCCTGGCTGGAAATCGTAAATTACAAATTCATTTGGTTTACTTCCTTTTCCTCGGCGTTCCTAAAAACCATGGGATTTTGGTTCTCTGAAGATTTTTCCGCTACATTTCACAATATATTTTCTATTTTTCCTTGTTAATTAATTGTAATAAATCTTAATTGATTGTTTTATCTATACGAACATAAAAGACAGGTAAAGTTTTGTTTTTGTTTGTAGATAGTAATCTCTGAAAGTATTGATCCGATTGCAATTTTTTTTTTCACTGATTGAAAGCTGTTTTATTCCTGAGTGACATTTAGGCTATATTTTATATATGCAGACGAAAACGCAGGCAAAAACTAATATAATAGATATGTCTAAAAGTCTTGCCTAGCCATTTTTTTTAAAGGTTCTCTCGAGCTGAGTGGTGCGAGATCAGAGTATCAGGCTTTTACGCAATTTTACTTTTTGCATTCCAGAGCTGCAGTGACTCTTTTGATCAATCCTGCGGCCCAGTCGCTTGATCAGCCCTTACATCGTGGTATGACGACAATCACTATCGCTATCTCAATAACATAACTATCGACAGGCTAAGCATTGGGAACATTATACGCGTGATTATCAGCTGTATAATGTTCCCAATGCTGGAACTCAAACCTCAATTGGCCCTAATCCATCACGCGGCCACGTGCGGTTTGGTAGATGTCACATATCTCACGATGTTTTCTTTCATCGTTTTGAGAGCAGTGGTGATGAAATAAATAACACAAAGTATTGTGTTTAGCTGGGTTTCTACTCGCGACCAAAAACTCGTAAAGCTGGGCGTGGTGCGGATTAACTGTAGCTCTACAAGTCTAGTTTCCATAAAATATGGATATGGAGACCGACGCGCCAAGATCAGCGTGTGTAGCACACGTGTGCGCAGTGTAGATCTAGCTTTAGTCGGCACCGTTACCACAGGGCTACCACTGCTCTACAGAACACGCTAAGAAGAAAATTAAATATAAACTCACCTCTTCGCCATCAGAAAAAGAGTAGTTGTAATGCTGCTTGGCCCTCGCCCTGACGGCATCGGCGAACTCGTCGAACCTGTCACCGGTCGGCAGCTTCAGGGAGACTCGAAGTAGGGCTTCGTAGGCGGCGCGGGCAGCGGTATCGCGCTCGTCATCCGCTGCCCAGCCTGTCTCACCCCAGTATCCACCCTGGGTAGAAAGAAAAAAAAATGAGTAATATGCCATAAATAGTATTTTTGTTGGAACCCTCGTCCCCCCAATAATTGGCACTTCAATAATTTATTCTACATTATTTAATTTTATAAATATAAATATATTTTATAAATTACTATATATTCGAAAGAACAAGTTCAAATAAAAATAATTTAAATATTAGATAAATAAAAAATAGAACATGATAAGAATATTATTTGTTTTTATATGATATAAACACAATAATTGGTAGAATATACATTTCCTTATAAAGGGAGCACATATATTCATATTTAAACTTAAACTGTCTTTCTGAAATAGCTGTTTTGAAATCGTGTTCCGGCCAGTCTGCTTGAATTGCTATAATTTAATGAAAACCTTAGAATTGGAAGCTTATATTAGACCTACATTTCGGATATTACATTTGGAAGAAAAGCAATTTGAAGCTAATTTTTACAAGAATTAGAAGATTAATTTAAGTAGGTAGGCAAATTGGGCATCACGCGTTAAGACTGCCATAATTCCAATAATTATACTCAAATTATAGTGCTATATAATATGCTGAGGTGCCAATGGCTGTACCATTCCGTAAAAACATAAGATTTTTAAGCTTATAAAACATTTATTATCAAACTACTTCCTATTAAGACTTACTTTGTTTTTTACTGAGATCATTTTTATTGTGCTTTTGTGTGTAATATTTGACTGTTCTACACTGTTTTTACATAATATCTATCAATATTGTAATACCAACCACTTTTTTAAAAAGAGTAACCATGGAGTTTCCTGCCGGTTTTTCTCCATAGGAAACGACCAATTTGGAACCGTGCACTAGCTTCTGACGTTTTATAAGTGCCCATGTAGGCCTATGTGAAATAAAATATTTTTGATTTTGATTTTGAAACCTAATGTCTGTCCCAGACGGACAGACAAGTAACAAAAGTACTCCTAAAAGAGCGTTGTTTTTCATTCGCACGCTCGGAACCCTAAATATTTAGAAGATACGTTCCTAATTCCAAGGAATATTCATAATATTATAACGTCATAGTCATATTTTAACCCCCAACACAAAATGAGGGGCGTTATAAGTTTAATATCTACCAGACCACTCAGAAAGATGTGCGAATAAAAGTTTTTATGTATAAGGCACTTGCAAAAATTTGAAAACTTTGGTTGTTTAAAAGAAAAAAAATTGGATTTTGAATTGCTTCAATTTCAGTATGTGGCCTAAAACCTAATGAGTCATTTGATCGATTTCAAATTGCTTTTATGGATGAAGGACCTCTAAAAGCAACCTGTTATATTAAATTCAAGCGCGGTCGCCTTACTTTGGGGGATGAACAAATGAGTGGTCGTCCACAGCTAGCAGTAAAAAAAATAAATTCAAGGAAACAGGCGAACTACATACGAAGAGATTCAGCATACACTGTAGATTGGTTCGGGAAGCGTTCACAAGGTACTACACGAGCAGCTTTGCGTGAGGCGGATAATTTGCCGCTGGGTGCCGCACAGACTCACCAAAGTTGGGAAGCAGGCCCGTGTGGAGTGGTGCCGTGATATGATTAAAAAATTTGAAGCAGGTTTGTCTCGGCGCGTTTACGACATTATGACAGGTGACGTATCCTGGATTTATCAATACGATCCAGAAACAAAGCATCAGTGGACAGTTTGGCTCTTTTAAACGAACCAACGCCTCAAAAGTGAAGCGATCGAGAAGCGCAGGAAAAATTTTGATCGCTAGTTTCTTCACATTGATGGGATCGGGATGTCTGATTTCAATTCCATTACGAGACCAAAGTAGCATTAACGGCGAATGGTACACCACAAAATTCCTGCCAGAAGTTTTGTCTGCAATGATATATGATATATTTATAATGATATATTTTGACTGGCCTGTTGGTTTAGTGGTTAGTAGCCCTGACTGCTATGCCGGAGGTCGTGGGTTCAATTGGACAAATGTTTGTGTGATGAGCACGATCATTTGTTCTGTATCTGGGTGTAAATTTATCTACAATATGTATGTATTTAGAAATATATAAATATGTTTATCAGTTGTCTAGTACTCATAACACAAGCTCTGCTTAGCTTGAGACTAGACGGCGTTGTGTGATAGTTGTAAATATAAATATATATATATAAACAAACGACCGCACACCGGGCTCCGCGGGGTACTGCTTCACCATCACAACATGCCCGCGTACTCAGCACTCAAAACGAGGGACTTCCTGGACAACACACCGGTCAGAGTTTTGGAGCACCCTCCTTACAGTCCTGATTTGGCACCGAGTGACTTCTTTTTATGCCCTAAAATAAAAAATCTGCTGGAAGGGATGCAGTTTTCAACGCCGGAAGACGCGCCAGCAGCGTTCGAGAAGGCCGTGGAAAAGATATCTGCGGTGGACTGGAAAAAATAGACACGTATTTTACGTACACGTAAATTTAAATTTTACCTTATATAAAGAGTGACTGGTAATTAGTGACCGATACACGTGATTGTACTCATGATTAAAAACAACTATCCCAAAGAATTTTTTTTTTATATACTCATTAGTTTTATCACAATAACAAAGCTCAGCTGTTGGCCGCGTAACGCCTTTGTCTCGTGTACCTTACCTACCATCGATGGGCGCTAACCGAAGAGTGACCGCGTTGGGCGCGAATTTGCGCGAACAGTTGTTTTGTTATTATGATAAAACTATTGAGTATTAAAAAAAGGTTCATTGGGGACGTTGTTTGTAATCGTGAGTACAATCACGTGTATAAGTATCGGTCACTAATTACCAGTCACCCTATATTGACTTAACATTAAGATGTTCTAAAGCTCGTGCACAAGGTTTTAATAAATTAGTTTGCTGTAAACCGAGTACACACAAATGAATTACCTATTATTAGATGGACATAAACCACAAGTGCTGCGGGAATGTTCGAAAGACTTAACGCGGCCTTGGAACGCATATAGCAACTGAAGAAACAGATGACAATGAAAGTCAGACATCATCATCATCCTCTCGTTTCTACCAGAGAGGAAGAAGTTATTTGCCCGACGAATTGCCAATCTTAAGAGGCAGTGGGCAAGGCACATTGCTTGCAGAAAGGATGGTCGAAGGGACCAAAAGGTGCTGGAGTGATCACCTCGTACCGGAAGACGCAGCGTTGGCAGGCGTCCCACAAGGTGAAAGCCGTGGGAATCCAATGGATGCATGACGCACATGACCAGCCGATATGGCGACGCTTGGGGGAGGCATCTGTCGGTCCATATGGACGTCTGTCGGCTGAAATGATGACGAAAATGAAGGTACATAGGCGGACTTAGTGCCTTAAGCACTCAACCTTGGGTAATGAAGAGAAAATAATAATAATAATATTCCATAACTAACACACAACGCCGTCTAGTTCCTAGCTAAGTAGAGCTTATGAGTACTAGACAACTGATAAACATACTTATATATTTCTAAATACATTTCATATAAAGATAAATTACACCCAGACACAGAACAAATGATCGTGCTCATCACACAAACATTTGTCCTGAGTGGGAATCGAACCCACGACTTCCGGCATAGCAGTCAGGGTCACTAACCACTAGACCAACAGGCCAGTCAGTATAGTGATAGGTGTAATAAAAGAGAGAGAAAAAAGATGATTTTCCAATACATAAAAGGTATCAACCACAACACAAGGCATCAGCTGTATTAATATTATCCTAAAAGTAATCTAACCGTAACTAGTTTATGTCAAAGTACAAACTAGAAAATAGGATCACAAACTTCGTCGACCCTACATCATCTATTTCACTTACGTATATTTACCCTTTTCCCTAAACACAAAAAAATACATTATTTTCCTCCTGTTATTTTTCCCAATTTATTCTGAGTAGGCACAATACATCTTTATCTTCTATACATAAAAATCAGCACAAAAACGACAAGGTATAATAAAACAAAATCCCTGTATCAATCTACTTGAGCTCCACTCCCACGGAACAGCCACATTGAGTAAACGAATTCAAAATATGTTATGGATATGAAATTTCCGATCTGGATACGGATGCTGATTTATTTATTTTTTTATCTGATATAAACTAGTACTTGACTGCGATTCCACCTGATGGTAAGCAGTGATGCAATCGTTGAAGGTGAGGCGCACTAGTTCATTTAGAGCCTAATCACTCTAGCCTTGAAGACACCTAAATTGTAATCAAAGAAAAAACAGGCAAATTGTTCCAGTCCTTCGATGTGCGCGGTATAAATGACGAGATAAAACGCTTAATCCGGACCGTAGAGGTTTCAACAACGTAAGGTTTGATTAGATAAAGGTTTTAGATAGAGTAACCGATAGTAGTGATAGTAGTAATAAAGTATATAACAAATAAATAAATAACCATGGCGTTTCTTGCCGGTTCTTTTCTACACCATAGGAAATAACCAATTGGAACTTCGCACTACTTTCTGACGTTTTATAAGTACCCATGTAAGCCTGTGTGAAATAAAAACATTTTGAATTTGATATAGGAATAATAATTACCGGTTGCATGTGGCGGAGATGAGAATGTTGAGATGGATGTGTGGTGTGACAAGAATGGATAAAGTGAGAAATGAGTATATTAGAGGAAGTTTGAAAGTGGCACCAGTGACTGAAAAGTTGAAAGGTAATCCGTTGTATTGGTATGGTCATGTGAAGAGGAGGGATGAAGCGCATATTACTAAAAGAGTTCTGAGTATACATGAAGATGGATAGAGAGGGAGAGGAAGGCCGAAGAAAAGATGGATGGATTGTGTGAGAAGTGTTATAAAAGAAAAGGGAGTTAGTGATAGTTTGACGGGTGACAGGACAGAATGGAAGAAGAAAACGTGTTGCGCCGACCCCAAGTAATATGATATAAGGGCAGGAAGAAGAAGAAGAAGATTTACCGGTTTCAAATAGGTTACGAATATAATAAACATACAAATGATAAAACTAAAATACAAATTAAAAGATTTAACTTTTATTTTTTGTCTACATTATCATTTGTTTGGCCAGGCAAAACAAACAAAAAACTTTGTGTAATCTGTCATTTAGCCTCCGTCTTTATCCAAAACTTTTTATCTATCCCAAGCTTTTTATTTCGCATAGTTTCGGTCCCGGATCTGGAACTCCATAATATATGTTTTTTTTAATATCCCGATTTAAAAATATTGTACACTGACATAAATTATGACGTCAGAGCGATGCGTCATTCATCAATTACACGTAGCATAGGATTATAGAAGTATGCGGACTCCTAGCCAAGTTACAACCGTTTCATGTCGAATTCCGTCCTCCAATCGATAACGCCTCAGAGTCAGCATTTGTAGAAAACGATAAGTTGGTAGCCATGTTGACGCGCCTGAGTTGGCCGCTCGTTCTACAATGTAGCGTTTGTATAACAAAGAATGTAGTCTATTCGTTTGTTCTGACCACGTGACTTAACGTTAAGTTGATGTCATTTCCATTAGTTTCGACTAGCGTTAACGATTGCAGATTAATTATCAACTTAGCTAGGGCTGCAGGATGTAAAAGTCTTATAATCTCCATTGAAAAGGAAGGATTTTGTGATCAGACGGATGTTGTGTCTAGTCTGGGTAACTGCTCGATAGTTGTGTCTCGGTCTATTGTATAATATGTTTTAATCATGAGGGGAATACTATCGCGATGTAAGATTTGTTGCTATGTGGATGATATTTATATTGGCGTTATGTGATTAATATTAACTGTTTCTACTTTGACATTAATTAATTATTTACTTACTTAATTCACAGACGTACATTATATTATGATTTTTATTTATTTTTTTTACTTTTGACATGTTTCATTCTAAAATTGATTAGATATTATTTTTGTTAAGTTCATTTGATAATGGTATGCTTACCTTTTTTAATTAACGGACTTCGAAAAGGAGAAGGTTCTATGTTCGGCTGAATATATATTTTTTTTATCTATGTTCATCGATATCTCTATCAATTGTAGATCGATTTTGTACTTTTTTTTTATTGAAAGTTTCCAAGTTGGTCCCATAGAAATATTGTTATGATCTGATCATGAACTTCGAATATAAGGAGCAGAACTACTCACAGCAGAACTGTCGTTACAAGTAAAATTGCTTTGTTTATGCGTGTAGTCGATGACTGACTTGACTGGCCTGTTGGTCTAGTGGTTAGTGACCCTGACTGCTATGCCGGAGGTTGTGGGTTCGATTCCCACCCAGGACAAATGTTTGTGTGATGAGCATAATCATTTGTTCTGTGTCTGGGTGTAATTTGTCTATAATATCTATGTATTTAGAAATATATAAGTATGTTTATCAGTTGTCTAGTACCCATAACACAAGCTCTGCTTAGCTTGGGACTAGACGGCGTTGTGTGATAGTTGTGGAATATGAAAAAAAAAAAAAAAAAACAAAAAAAAATAGAGGAAGGGTATGTATCAAACTGATCTAATGATAAAGCCAAGAAGGTAAATAAATGTAATCTAACCATGTTTGGGATTATTAGAATCGTTATGAGATGAATGAGAGATTTGGATGGGGGTACTTTTTAGTGGTAGTACCATAACTTAAAAGTGCAAAATAAAAAACTTTTAAACATTTTATAATTTTAAATAACGAAGAGACAAAACTATTATAGAAACACCGACTTCCGAATTTAAAGTTATTTTATACTTTTCAGTATTAATAACATTAAAGTCGGTTATCTTTTTTTTGTAAAAAGTTTTTCTTTTAATTAGATGGCAAAAATCACAATTATTAGTAGGTATTTAAAACGTTTACACGCTACAGTATATGGCAAATATATCTGATTTTTTTTTTCTTTATCCCACATGCACTTTTTCATTATTGTAAATGTACACATATTTAAGGAAATATATATCTTATGTCATCTTATGATTGATCCTCGTGTAGCTGTGTAGTGGGCTGTAATCCATCACTCGGACCCGAAGTTCCGTTAAGTGGAGACCACATGGCTTCGGATACGATAGTTCTAGGATGTGCCCGTTTTTTCACGATGTTTTCCTTCACCGTTTTTAGAGTAGTAATGAAAGAAGACACATTATTTTACACAGCATAGTCGGTCTTATAATGTTCCCACTGTTGGGACTCAGGCCTCCTCTCTAGGAGAGGGAGTGGGCCGTAATCCACTACGCGGGCCCAGTGCGGGATGGTGGATGTTACATGTCTTTGAATTTTGTGATGCCAGTTTCCTCACGATGTTTTCCTTTACCGTTATGAGAGCAGAGGTGATGAAATAAATTACACAAAGTAATGCGCTGGACTGAGTCCACGGCCCCGACTCACGAGTTGTAGGCCATGTTGTCATGATAATATGTTTATTCTTTTAAATACCGTCAAATAAAGACACAATAGTAAGGCAATAGCAGCGCGAACTCCAGCGTTTGGTTGGGGTTTAATGAAATTTATGTTGCAACGAATAATTGATTTATCTATCTAATTTGATTATCAAAACCCGATCGAGGACGGACGAGCCCATTGCTGAGTTGGGTAGGAATACGCCTTGCATTACAGTAAAAGGTCAGGAGAACCGTGTGCGGAATGTCTGATAACAGGACGGGATTGAAGGGACGCGCGCCGGAATTAATGGGTCGGATTAGGAGGAGTGTACCGGTTGTATTGCAGTTATCTGATTGTTTATTGGGTTTCGGCGTGATCTGACATAGAATAGGCTGAGCCAGATTAGTTACATAGTTTATATGCAATATCCCAAAGCATCTTGACGTAACATTTACAATCAATTCATTAAATAGTCTAATGAACAAAAAAGCTGTCGGTGTTTTACTTCGTGTAATTTATTTCATCACTCCTGCTCTCAAAATACAGAAGAAAAGCATCATAAGGAAACCGGCTTGTCTTTGAAGCAAAAATTTAAAAATAGTAGATTATGTGACTAGGGAATAAAGCAGTGTCTTTAAGTCGAGGGGAGTGCTGATGTTAATCCCGAACGCCAGTGAGGGATTTATATAATCAACTCACGAGCATTGCGAGGGAGTTAACAAAGAAACCTGAGTGAAGTGAGGAATTCAAGCCGCCCAAGACAAAGATAGCTTTATCCCCGTGTTACATACTGTACTTTTTACACCATCTGTGAGATGATTATTAAAAGACAATTTGGTCGACCAAATCATTTATATTAGAGAACTAAAAGTATTATATTTACAAGTTCATCAAACAAACAAAATTCACTACTACATGATTCTATAGTTTCAATTTTTTATAACGCTCCCGGTCAGTAAGCACGTTTTATTCTATTTTTTTTTTTTAGTGACCAGTTTGAATTTCTTGTCAACTTGTTCGCTGCACGTAAATTTTAATTAACAATGTTGACGATTTTTGATGTTCCAAATTCAATTATCTCATTACTCCCTAGGGATCGGTCATACTGCATTATCTCCTTAGGGATACATTGGCTAGATTTTAGTGAGGTTTGTATGACGTATAAACCGACATTATCGAGCAGGTGGTGTAAAAAACATTTTACATCCACCATTCCGCATTGGGCTCGCGTGGTGGATTACGGATGGATAATCCCTTTCTTAGAGAAGAGGCATAAGTCCCAGCAGAAGAACATTTATAAGACTGATTATTCTATGTTATAATTATACTATGCTAACTTTAATGGTTTAAGATTAAAAACATTCGTTTTGACATGTGGCTTCGATTCAATAGCCTATCCCACAAAAAACTAAGGGATAAAATGGCGCAGCTGTAAACTAGTAATTTATTCATATTCAGCACCACTATATATAAATTCTTTCTAAAAATTTTCGTTATAATACAAACGTTTCAATTATATGCGCATTAACTCCAATATTCGATTTTAAATAATTTTTTTATCAAATCACTCAAAGAAATCTTTTAACGCTCGTCCAAAAGGCAACAGTAACCATTGTGTACTAAACCCATTCAATTTACTTCAATATATTTTGCACGTTTACCCTGAGAGAGAGGTCGTTGGTGCCAAACTGCCAAAAAACCTTAGGTCTCAGTCACGGTGAAGCGCTTGTGCGGCTGCTGAGGCGGGCGTGACATTTTTAATTTGAAATCGTAATAATTGAGGGAACAGCTATAATATTATAGGCATATACAGCGATTTTTATATTATCGTCAAGAAGTCAAGTCGTGATGAAATGGAACTGATGAAGAAGACTAGAGATGAGCAACGGAACTTCTCATACCCACAGATATCTCGAGTAATATTTATATATAATCCTAACTAATATTATAAATGTGAAAGTGTGGATGTTTGGATGTTTGTTACTTAATCACGCAAAAACGGCTGAACCGATTTCGATGAAATTTGGCATGCATATAGCCTTTGACTCGGAAAAGAACATAGGCTACTTTTTATCCCGGAAAAACATCTTATTCCTACGGGAAACCACGTTTAGAGTGCGATAACCGAAGTCCACGCGGGCGAAGTCGCGGGCGGACAGCTAGTAGTAAATAATTTGTTTACTACTCACCACTAAAAGTTTGTAACTATATTCATTAAACCCCAAGCGAACGCCGGTCTTCGCTCTCTCATTGTCTTTCTATTGTGTCTCTAATTACGGTATTCAAAAGGTTTGGAAAAATTATTTAGAAGTACTTATTACAAAGCGATTTTAGTAGTTTAGTCAGGGATGACGAATGACGATATTTAAACAAATAGTGCTGACGAAAATACTACCATCGAAACGGTCAGATTTAGAAAATGGATAGTAAATACGAAGTAGGTGTTTAAAATTTGCCTACTGGGGCCAGGGTTGTCCGAAAGGGAGCTCGAGCCCCGGAATGAAGGCTAGAAGGAACGGGGTGGGTCTTTTAGTCAGTAAGAGTCTGACACTATCTCCCGCTCCGCCCAAGAGCGGGGGTTGTCATTGGATGATTTTTTCCCATCATAAAAAAGTAGGTGTTTCTAGTTTTGTTTCTTTGTATTTATTCAACGACTTCCGAAAAAAAAAGAACACGTTTTGAGTTTTTTATAAATGAAAGTCGGTTATAGATTTTTGTAAAAAGTTTTTTTTTAGGAATAACGTCTAACCTCAGTTTCCTGCCCGTTATAATTTATCGACTCACAATAATCTCAACACCCGATCCCGACTTAGGCACCGCGTCTTTTCTGCACTAGACCTTACAGTATAAATATCAAAATCATTAGTTGGAGATCGAACGTGTCGATACACGAAAATGAAAAATATTTTCACTCTGCAGCCGATACACAAGGCATTTTCGTAAAATTGTTGGAAGAAAATAGCGTTAAAATATGCTTATTTACGGTCGTTCATGCAAACATAGTTTTAATCATAAGTTTGTCCTTGAAACTATGTCTCTCGATGAACTTGGGACGAGATCAACATTCTAATTGTATTGACAGGTTTAAGGTACTATTAGTTCAGACTGTATATGTATGCAAGCTGTTTTAATTAAAGATGTGCAGAAAGAATGGGATAGACGTATGATGTGACGAGAATGAATAAAATGACAAATATAATGGAAGTTTAAAAGTAGACATTAAAGAAGGTTTGAAAGTAGCGCCAATGACTGAAAAGTTGAAAGGGAATCGTTTATCTTGGTATAATCATGTGAAGAGGAGGGATGAAACGCAACCGTAGGCGCGGGCTTGTGGACAGTGAGCAATGGGCAGCTCGCTGTCCGGCCGTCCAGTAACTGTCCGGACCAGGCCCAAGTCGTCGACGCGCGCTGTTCCCGCGCAACAGCAGGGGCCCAGCCGGGTCGAAGCCTACTGGGGGTCTGGGGCCAGGGTTATCCGAAAGGGCGCTCGAGCCCCAGTATTAAAGCTTGAAGGAACGGGACGGATTTTTTAGTCAATAACAGTCTGACACTATCCCCCGCTCCGCCCAAGAGCGGGGGTTGTCTTTGGACGATTTTTCCCATCGAAAAAAAAGGGATGAAAAGCATGTAACTAACAGAGTTATGAGTATACATGTGGATGGATGGTTTGTGAGTGCACCGACCCCAATAACACGAGAGAAAGGCAGGAAGGTGATGATGTGCAGTGATGGTTTCGCAGTTGCGTTGTTTGTTTCTGCGCATTACTTCAGTTCTATGAATGGTTTTCTGACATTTATCATTTCAGTCGAGTCGTCTACTGCTGGAAACAGCCTGTGAGCCTTTTTTTTTATGGTGGGAAAAATCATGCATTGACATCCCCCGCCCTTGGGCGGAGCGGGAGATAGTGTCAGACTCTTTCTGACTAAAAGACCCACCCCGTTCCTTCTAGCCTTCATACCGGGGCTCGAGCGCCCTTTCGGATAACCCTGGCCCCAGTAGGCTTCGACCCGGCTGAGTCGAGCCTTGCAGCCAACGAATTCCTGCGACCTTTGTGGTCTTCGGTCCACCTGATGGAAGGCCAATTCAACGCTGCGTCTTACGCCACGAAGTCGGTCTAGCAATCGTTGATGGTGAGGCGCACTAGTTTATTAAGAGCTTATTCACTCTAGCCTTGAAGACACGTAAATATAATCAGATGATAAAACCACTGCAGGCAAATTATTCCGATCCGAACGAAACGAAAACGAGGTGAAACGCACAAGTAGAAAAAATAGAAAAACCGGCCAAGAGCGTGTCGGGCCACGCTCAGTGTAGGGTTCCGTAGTTTCCCGTCCATCACAATAAGTGTACCCACTTATGACTGTAAAAAAATGCTTGCATAGGTATACGATTATACTACAAACTTAGTCCAGAAATTATTTTGTACAACCTTTTTGTCTTTTTTGTACAAAAACTGTTCTTTCCATCAAGTTCAAAATGATTTTTCTAGAAAGTCCTTATAAAGTTCTACTTTTCAGATTTTTTTTCATATTTTTTAAACTTATGGTTCAAAATTTAGAGGGGGGGACACATTGTTTTTTAAATTTGGAGCGATTATTTCCGAAATTATTGACATTATCAAAAAATGATTTTAGTAAACCCCTATTCATTTTTAAATACCTATTCAAGAATATATCACACGTTAGGGTTGAAATAAAAAAAAAAATCACTTCCCACTGTACATATAGGGGGGCTACCCTAATGAAACATTTTTTTCCAATTTTTATTTTACCACTTTGTCGGCGTGATTGATATACACATTGGTACCAAATTTCAGCTTTCTAGTGCTAACGGTCACAGAGATTAAGCGAGGACGGACAGACAGACAGACGGACAGACAGACATGGCGAAACTATAAGGGTTCCTAGTTGACTACGGAACCCTAAAAACTGAACAAAAGTGGACTTAATGCCTTTGACATTATTTCTTGTAATTAAAACAAGTTAGTTCTACGATAGTGTGGACATTCTCGTTTAAAGGAAGGAAGATTGAGATCATAGCAACTTAACCTACTAAGCTTTGTGAATAAAAATAAGGTTGACCTTTGCACAAATTGTAAAGCTTTCCCTGTCAGTCTGATTGTGTCTACTTCGTCGCCTTAATTCAAGGCTATTAGCGTTTAGTACAAATACTTGGATATAAACACAGCAATAAAGTTTGTTTTGTTTTTGTAAAAAACGTTGCCCCACTCTAGTATAGCATAGTCGGCCTCCCACTGTTGGGAATCAGGCCTCCTCTCCAGGAAAGGGAATGGGTTGGCCCCACTGTAGTAATTACTCTTAAGTCATGGGGTTTTTTTTAAGGTGAGAAACCGACCAATGACTTTTCCCCCTCTGATGCAGAGCGACACGGCGTTTCAGCTTCTTACGGATAAAAACCACACCTATGTTCCTTTTTAACCCTCGCCTTCCAGTACCACGGGTTTCCCTTACGAAAGTCAACCCCAAAATGGTTTTAGATGGCATCGGGCCTGCTGCACCACTACTGTTTTGCTGACATCTTTCTGAGGCGCGCGTGGAACACTACGCTTCGTGGATGACTCGGGCTTGATCCGGACGGCTACCAGACAGCTGGACGACGAGCTATCCATTGCTCGTTGTTCGCAAGCCCACGCCTACGGTGGCTGGAAATCGGAGTCCCGGTCTCAGCGGCTGGCGCGTATGGCTGCAGTTGCCTCCTTCACCTGCATTACTTCTTCGCAGAACTTCTTCTGCGCTGCCCCCATCCCCGTTCCGGCCCATAGCCCGGTCCTATATCATGGGTACGTTTACAAACATGTAATTTGCATACAAGACACTCATTCCAAAAACAATATCTGTAGGCTACACAAATATTTGTTGGGCCAATTGTCAGCCGATTGCTCAACCTCTGTGACAAGCGTACTGTCAATCTTCGGTAAACATTTGTTGATTGTTGTTGTAAGGTCAAAGTTCTCAGATATAGCGCTATCTCAGAAAGATCTATCTTAGAAATAACGTATTCACTCTTGACTTAAAGATTCTTGGTACAACCCAAGACCATCAGGAAATACAGATTCCGACAATGAACTCCACTCCTTAGCTGTACGCATAATGAATGTGTTCCCAAAAGGTTGTGCGTATAGTTGACATGTCCATCATATACTGGTGATGCATCGCCGTACGTCTGATGGTCCGATGATGGTATAGCTTTAGCTATATTTAAAAAGTTATTTAAAATCAAAGTACATAAAGCACAGTCAATGAAAGTGGTTGTTTAGCGCCACTTAGTTTAGGTTAAAAATTTAATTCAATTCAATTCTTTATTGCTAAATCACATGTGTTATATAAGATGTTAATAATAGTTATACAAGTGCACATGGACCCTGTCAGGCTCAGCAGTTTCATGGAGGCAAGTAGGTACAATTACAATTTTTAGGGAACAAAGTTAAAAAGTAGTATATATACATACAATAGATACATCTTCCTGTGGACTCTTACCTGAAATATTTCCACGTCGAGGAAGGCCCAGTCGCCGCGCGTCATGCCAAGCGTGTGCGCAGCCAACAGGAACTCTCGCACCAACGAACCGCGCACGCTCAGGATTACCACTGTACAAAGAAGAAAGTATATCAAGCAATTTTACAATTGAAATCAACTTCACACACATTACGCCTATATTCATAGAAGGGTTGGTTGAGATATACTCAACGCCACACATATTCACATTTCGCCAGTTAGGTTGGTTCGCATATATTTAACATATATCTAAGGTATTCTCCAATCAAGCGTGAAGATGTAACAAGTTACTACTAGGATCACACTATAACAATCAATCTAAGAGTAACTATCAATCATCGATGTCGACCTCCGAACCGGATGCAGCTGGAATACTGTGCTTTACAAAGACCTTCTGCCTATCTGAACTTTATGCGATAAAACTTCTTAATGACTTAGTTTTTGCAAATGTTTATCCTGACACATTATGAGGAATACAATAAAGTTATAATTATAATTAAATGATGATAATGTTATTTTTTTCTCTCCATATTATTTATTTTATCTATACAAACAATTACTAGGTATATACAAACTTAAAATAATAAATACGTTTTGTACGTACGAGTAAAAAAGGCTGAAAAACGGGAAAACTCATAGGGCATAAAAAATTCGTCCACATCGATGTCAATGGGAAAAGTGCCCAGAACGCTGGTAGCATTGCCCCGCTGGATGGCAATACTGATTCGTTGACTGAAGAAAAGTTCAGCTCTCTGGTCACGCGAAGAGTCGACCAACTGTTATTTAAGTTTAAACTTCATCAAATATAATTGGTTCTTTGAGACAGTGAGATGAGGTCGACAGACCACGAAGAGATGAATATGGGACGAACTAGACCGATTTTGGCAGAACTGGAAAGAGGAAGCATGGGCCCACGAAAGATACTAGATGTGGAGGGAAGGAAGCCACTATCAAGGAGTGGAACTATTTAAGCTAACAAAAGAAAAACTTATAACTTCACAATTTTCTTCTCTATAGGATACGGCTGTAACTACTTCAATACAAATCTGAGTGAGTAATGATTCCTTTTGTTGTGCACCGTCGTCTATTAGCCTTCCTCCCTACAGAATCGAGCTCACAATAGATTTCACGAAAATTAATCATTAAACAAATTTCAAAGTTTCAATTCAAACTCGAGTTTCAATGAAAAGGAAACATTTATATTGTGACTTTTGAGTTTTTAGTCGTTTTAATAATAAATTGCACATTTGACGAAATATACTTCTCTATTATTATCATGACGTAAAGTTCTAAAAAATGGAGATTAACAAAGTTAGTTTTAGTCATTAATAGATTTTTTTTTGTTTTCAATTTAAACGCAAAACGAGAAAAACGCTAATCTCTTGATTTTGGAACTACCAGTTGGATCGGAAAAAAAAATCTGTACCTACAGGATTACCCAGATTCATGACGAATCATATAGTATAGACTGTAATACATCAAGCTAGGACCTACAGAAGTGGAGCAGTAACCAGAACTTCGAAACCGGAGGACAGGAAACGGGGGACAGATTGTGATTTAAATTCGATAAGTTATTAAGTTCAACCAAATATTCCTCCAAACAAAGAATAATTACGTTAAAACATCCAAACCAGAAATCGACTCACAGCCTTATACTCATCAATAGCTTACAAGCAACAGTAAAAAGAAAATTAAACACTTAAAAAAATTAAAACAAAAAAAAATCACAAGATAAAAAATTATGAGTCGCCATAGTGAGAAAATGCCAACTATTTTTATCAACTAACAATATAAAACGGCTGGAAATAGAAAAAGAACGAACAGTAGAAAATAAAAAGCGTAATAACTGTCAGTTTTCCAATTACCAACGAAGTGTGGAGCCACTGGTTTGCAGTTTCCAATAAAAGACGTTGGACGCATCGATTCTATGCTCTCATTATTTTCTGCTCTATACTTGCACTGGAGCATAGAATAGCTTGGCACAGAAGGTCAACTCCATACGACTATCGAAAACAGATGCGCACACAAGGCTCATTGCTTGATGGGGCTCGCTTGCGGGGTGCGGGAGATTTCTGTAACACATGCTATAGGGCCCGTATGCGGGTGATCGTTTTCTTTAGTTGATTAAAGTAGAACTACGCTGAGCACACGTGTGACGCACACCGCGCACAGATCTGGACGCGGCGATCTCCATACATTTTATAAAGAAACTAGACTTGTAGAGCTACACTTGATCCACGCCACGCGACGTCGTTCTACGTAAAAATCATGCGTGTTACACGTGTGCGTCGGCCTAATGTAGTTCTAGCTTTGGGATTGTATGTGGGGTGCTAGAGATTTCTGTAACGCATGTATTAGGTATTGCATTAATTACATAAATCTCAAATATATAATATCTGTCTCTAGAGTACATACTCCGCCGAAGGTGAAACCGCGTGAAGGTAGAAAATTGACTCAAGGGAACATTCTCTTTGGTCAATTTTCTACCCTCATGCGGGCGGAGCCGCTGGCAGCAGCTTGTCACTGTACCTACCTAAGTACTTGAATAAGTTACCTGAGATACAGGTTTATGCCTAGTTCGGATAGAATGTAATTAATGTACCTTTATTTCTAGATTAAGCCCTCAATTTATAAATATTTATGTAAATCACATAATTCAATTAACGTTACCTTTTCTAGAGACGGGGCCCGAGTCCCAGTGGTATAGGGCTGATTACACTGAGCTGCGGCTGTAGTGAGCTGTTTGATGATACAATAAAGATTGGTCCTTACGCCTGGTAGGGGAACTTCTCCCTGACTGTTCTTTTCCACTTTTGTCTTATATTTGATGTTACGCATCCAGTGAATGCTGTCCATGTGTAGTATCGACCATTGAAAATGAGTTTATAGATGCGTACGTAAAAGCACTCTCAAACAATTGCCAGCATAGTATATAATTTTTTTTTTTTATAATCAATGGGCTCGAGTTTGACCACTGTCTCACCTAATGCCTGATGGTAAGTGATGATGTGGCCGACGAAGGAGCACGCTTGCCTAGAAGCAATCAATATACCACAAATGATCCAGTTTACTGTCCAGTTTGCAACTGGTTCTGGTATGTGAAGTGTATATGTGTGCGTGCGTTTTACTTGTTATATGGAGCACTTTTGAAACTATTTATTGTGTGTACTGCGAAACTATTTTCCGAGTAGTGTTTTACAAACTATTTCCAAGAACGTCCTAATCGATTTTAGTACAAAATGCCAAGATTTAATTAGGCTGTCCAAACAAAGAAGTTATTTTGAGAAAATGTTTTAATAAAACTCTGAATATCATTCACTGTTAGTTGAAAAGTTTATGAAATGATTGAAGACTATCATGTTTATGTAGGCAGAAAAGCTTTCTAAAAATAACATCTAGCTTTATTCAATGTTAATTGGTATTTTAGGAAGCGAAACACCATTTTATTTAGCTTTGTTAGTTTCAGCTTTGATCTCTTGAACCCATGAAAGAATTAAATTATTTTGGTAGAATTCGACTTAAACATATAATACGTACCTAAATATTGTATACTAACATGTATAAGTTCACTGACCTTTGATCACACTAATATTATAAAATTGAGAATTTGTATGTATGTATTATGTGTGTGTTATAATTAACACATAGATATGTACATATAAATTCTCACGTTCTCGTTGCGTATTAACTATATAAAAAAGGCTTATTTGATGCAGTTCATTATAATAATACACTTTTTTTTAACTTTGGAAATAGAAAATGGAATTTTTCCAGACTGTTGGAAGGTTGCCTGTGTCCGACCTATTTATAAAAGCGGTCCAAAAGAACTACCGGAGAACTATAGACCTATTGCTCTCTTGTGCATTTTGTCAAAACTTCTCGAAAAAGTAGTGAATAAGCGCCTAATAAACTTTTTGGAAGGCAACAACCTCATATCTGACAGACAGTTTGGGTTTAGAAGAGGCAAATCGACCGAGGATGCCGCTACGCTACTGACCAACTCTATAGCTTCTTATGTAGAAAAAGGTGATCATGTCATGGCAGTTTTCCTTGATCTAGCCAAGGCATTTGATACTATATCAATAGATCTTCTCCTCTCCAAACTAGAGGGTATAGGAATTCGAGGAAACACGTTGGACTGGTTTAAAAGCTATTTATCCAATCGCCGGCAACTGATAAAAGTGGGTGAGTACTCAAGTGGATTACTGCCAGTAAACTTTGGTATTCCTCAGGGCAGCACTCTTGGCCCGACTCTGTTCGTCTTGTATATGAATGATGTACTTAATGCTCCTCTTAAAAGCTAATATAATCTCTTATGCAGACGACACGGCAATCCTGTTTCACGGCAAAACATGGGAACAGGTGTACTTGGCTGGTGAACAGGGTCTGCTTACAATCTCCGAGACCCTCAGTAGAAACTTGCTTACCCTTAACGTAAAAAAAACAAAGCACATTACCTTCTTCAAAACCATAGCTTCTAGTCCTTCCTGTCACTTAACACTCAAGTTCCACACATGCAGCAATGATCATAACTCAGTATCCGCTAACTGTCCTTGTACCACTATTGACCGCGTTCCTTCCCTCAAATATTTAGGTATTACAATTGATGAAAATTTATCATTTAAACCTTACATACACTATCTTGCGGGCCGCGTCAGGAAATTTATCTACGTTATGAAGAAACTCCGAGACTGTACACCTATTAAAATACTCAGGACAATATACCTCAGTCTCTGCCAATCAGTACTCCAGTATGGAATCTCCGTCTGGGGAGGAGCTGGAAAAAGCTCATTTATAGATTTAGAAAGAGCTCAAATAGCTGTAATAAAAGTAATGCTCAAAAAACCTTTCAGGTTCCCGACAGACCAACTATACGAAAAATTTCCAGTTCTCCGTGTACGGCAATTATTTATCCTTAGCGCCACACTACATGCACACAAATCAGTAAAAAACAGACCCGACTACCAAACTCTGCTTTCTAAACGAATCTTTCACGTTCCCCTTCCTAAAGCAAACAGTCTTCTGGCTAGACGATGCCCCTCTTACACACATACGCTGATCTACAATAACATTAGCAAGAGTTGTATCATTAAAGACCTTAGTACACACTCATGTAAAAGACTGATAAAAAACTGGCTACTATCCCTATCATACAGCGAAACGGAGGAAACTCTCAGTTCAAAACAACAGTCCTCTATATACAGCGCCTTCACTCTATAAGCCCCCACCCCATCTATCACACACACACACCATCACTGACACTTACACAATCTTAAACACTTTTTAGAATTATTTTATTTTGTTTGTTTTTGTTTTAGATTATTTTAGTTCTATTTCTTTAATATCTCGGTAGGCAGTTTGTTATGCCTACCTAATTTACATGTCCATGTTCAATTATTGTATTTAATATTATTTTAAGCAATGCTAACTTTACATGTCTTGGAAAAATTAAGTTAACGCAACTCAGGCCTCCAAGATACAGGCACTGCCTAGTTTGGAGACCACGGTCTAATTTGATTTTGTTAAATTTTCTGTTACAATAAAATATTATAAGCTAACCTTAAGGAACATTTTGTAACAAAGGACCAATAAATTTATTATTATTTATTATTATTATTATTAATCAAATGTTTTCTCCTGCTCTATGATGGGATAGAGAGACTTTTATAAACTAAAACCTGCCAGGGTCCTTCAGTTGACTTTTGCGTTCCAGGTTCATGGTAACTCTGCCGTTTTGTTAACATCTCATTAAGGCACCCGTGGAACACTACACGCCAGCCCCAGACTCGACCTTGGTCCTAGCTGGGCAGTCAGATAGCGAGCTACCAGTTGCTCGTCGTACGATGGATTACATATAATGATACACTAATTCACTATTTTAAAACACTCACATTAACTTTAATACCCGCAAAAACCGGCCAAGTGCGAGTCGGACTCGCCCATGAAGGGTTCCGTAGCAGCAAGTAATATAATATAAAAGTTCTTGTAATGTGTTGTAACTTTGATCGATGTTTTAATAATAGTGTATTTTTTTCGGTTTATGACGCATTAAAAAAAAAACTACTTACTGGATTTCGTTCAAACCAATTTTCGTTGGTAGTTTTTATAGTAATGTACATCATATATTTTTTTTAGTTTTATCATTCTCTTATCTTAGAAGTTAGAGGGGGGGGGACACACATTTTACCACTTTGGAAGTGTCTCTCGCGCAAACTATTCAGTTTAGAAAAAAATGATATTAGAAACCTCAGTATCATTTTTGAAGACCTATCCATAGATACCCCACACGCATGGGTTTGATGAAAAAAAAATTTTCGAGTTTCAGTTCTATGTATGGGGACCACCAAAATTTATTGCATTTTTTCCATTTTTGTGTAAAAATCTTAATGCGGTTCACAAAATACATCTATTTACAAAGTTTCAACAGTATAGCTCTTATAGTTTCGGAAAAAAGTGGCTGTGACATACGGACGGACAGACAGACAGACAGACAGACAGACAGACATGACGAATCTATAAGGGTTCCGTTTTTTGCCATTTGGCTACGGAACCCTAAAAAGGGGATTGGCCATGAGCGGACAATTGACTAGAGAAAAATACTTTGTTCATTAATTTTGCCATAAAAAATATGTATTCCCTTAGTTCCAAATGAGCGCCTCTATAATAAAAAATAAGTGGTAAATAAAAAGTTACTTATGGAAAAAACCATAGTTTTATCATTGATAGTAATATTTGATGTCCGTCTTTGGCCTGGAACACCATAGAGGCTGGGTAATCCTCTTTCGACCATTAAACAAAGAATTGACATATAAACAATTTACCTCTCGCATACATGCTGACATCTTTGAGTAGAGCCTCACAAGACTCCCTCTCATTGCCGTCCAGCTCCCTCACCGCCTTCAGGACACCTTTCTTCCGAAGACCCCACTCCAGACTCTTACCTGCCCAAATAAAATATGGTAAGAAATACATAGATAACTTTTTCATAAGACACAAGACAGAAAACAAAACGGTTTAAAGCCGATCAACATCTCATTAGTTGGTCGTTGTTATGATCAACAAGGCTGAAAACAAAAAAAAATCGACAAGGTTTTAATTTCATGATTCAATATCAATTCGGGTATTTAGTTGTGCTTATTTTTTAACCCAAGACGAAAAAGAGGGGGTGTTATAAGTTTAACGCGTCTGTATGTGTGTTTGTTTGTATGTCTGTCCATGGCATCGTAGCTCCTCAACGAATGGACCGATTTTGATGAGGTTTTCTTTTAATTTGTAATTTGAAAGCCGACGTTATCGAGATAAAAATAATAATAATAATATTCCACAACTATCACACAGCGCCGTCTAGTCCCAAGCTAAGCAGAGCTTGTGTTATGAGTACTAGATAACTGATAAACATACTTATATATTTCTAAATAGATAAATTACACCCAGACACAGAACAAATGATCGTGCTCATCACACAAACATTCGGTCGTGGGTTCGATTCCCACCCAGGACCATCCTGGGTGGGAATCGAACCCACGACCTCCGGCATAGCAGCCAGGGTCACTAACCATTAGACCAACAGGCCTGTCAAACGTGTAGATGACGTGACGTGTGTGTAGATGGTTCTTAGATAAAATTTATGAAGATCTGTTCAGATGTTCAAGGCCATCCGCTCGTTTGTTGGCTGTGGTTGGGATCTTAAACGATTAATGGATATATACTTTAGTAATAAACACAAATGACGTGACGTAATGTTTGAAATACTCATGTACTTACACGCCGGCGCTATCAAGCTGGTCTGATGATGGAGGTTGGAAGTAAAAGACGTACGTGACCTTGGATTGCCTATTAATAAACCCATCCAGTTTCGACTCATTTAAATTTATCTTAAAAATAGTTCTGTTCGTTTCTCTTGACGACGAGAACCTGATGTCGAAGACTGTTACAACTAGGAAGTCATGGAACCTTGGAATGCCTACTAGTAAACCCGTCAAGTTTGGGCTCATTAAATTCGTCTTAACCAGTTCTAAATATTTTTCATGATGACGAGGACCTGATGCTAGAACTGGGAGGTAGCTAATGGAACCCTGGAATGCCTACTAGTAAACATATCGAGTTTGGGTTCATTAGAATCGTCTCAGCTAGTTCTTTTACTTTTTATAGATCTTGTGCGTCGATGGTTTTTTTAATATTTAATTTTGCTATTATGTAATTGCTATTATAAAATGTTTTTTATTAGAAAGAAAGAAAAAGAGTTTTATTTCCGACAAACATACCTTTAAAAGTAAAATACTAACTCAATAGACCCCTATTTTTTAATATGTTTGTTTAAAAGAATGTGGTTCTATCCGTACCCATTGGTGGTCATGTTTTTGTAGACAAAAGCGAAAAAAACGTAATCCCTAAATTGACCACGATTGGCCATAATTGATAAATTCATAACAGAATCAATCATTACTACTAGAAAATCCTACGCGCCGTGTTTTTCCATTCTGATCGTCACTTATTCATTCATACATTCATAATCAATATAGCCTGTACAATATTTCCATAAATTGAGTAACATTTTGGGATATAAACAAACGCTAATAACTTTGCTGTTTATGAATATTATTGATTCAGACGTCTTAACTGTTGTGTTATTATTTAAATAACAAGACTAATATAATAAAGAGGTTGTTTTTTTTTTTATAGGAGGTAATCTCTGAAAGTACTGGTCTGATTGCTAAAATTTGTTTACCGATAGAAATCTGCTTCATTATTGAGTGACAAGGCTATATTCAATGTGCGCGGGTGAAACCGTGGCCTAAAGCTAGTTTAGAATAAACTATTTACAGCCAATTTTAAATTGTCGAGAAGTCAGTCAGTCAGAATTGGAATTCGACCTTGACATCTACGAGTACACGCGTCCAGATCATGTTAGCGTTTATCTGCCTCATGAAAAACTGTTGAAACACATGATATAGGCCATTCTAGTTAATCTCAAGACTGTATATTTTATTGCAAATAGCATACAAACCCCTAACATACATTACTAAGCTTATAAACACCCATTTGGACAATAAAAAGGGTACTGCTCGAGGCATTAGCAATAAAACGATTCGTTTTAGCGCATTACAGCCGACCGTTTGACGGCGATGATGGCTAGAATTGCGTTTCATTACTGTTGCTATCCAAAGAAGCTGTGTTGTTGCTAGAAGAGAAACTAGGATTCCGTACTATTGACCCCACCCATGCCTGTGCATCCGCTGGGCCCTAGTTCAGACCATGGTCCGGAGAGAGAGAGAATGGGAGACGGACATCCTCGCACCCCAGCCGCTGTAACCGTGACCCTGACCCCTACTACTAACCACGGTAAGTGCAGACTTGCGGATGACGAGCAATGAGTAGCTCGCCGTCCGGCTGTCTGGTAACCATTCGGGCCGAGCCTAAATCCTCGAAGATGCGTAAAGTTCCGAGCGCGCCTCAAAGAGATGTCGACAAAACCGCAGGGGCCTAGTAGGGCCGATGCCCGCTACGTCTGAATTTCTGAAAAGGAAGCCGTGGCCTTAAAACGCATAGGGTAACTGAAGGCCACAGGTGTGGTTTTAGTCAGTAAAACTCTAGCACGTCCTCCTATTCCACCATAGAGCGCGAGATATTATTAGATGATTTCCCACTGCAAAAAAATACCATGTGTCTTTCCCCATAAAGATCGTACAACTTAGCTTCACTTTTTTTTTTGACGGACCGACATTTTGTCAACTCATAAGTGCCTGTTATTGGTCTATCTACACTAATATTATAAAGAAGTAAAGTGTGCTTTTTTGTTTTTTTTTTTTTTTTGTTTGTAACAGGTAATCTCCAGAAGTACTGGTCCGAGAGCTAAAATTTTTGCACGCATAGAAAGCTGCTTTATTCCTGAGTGACTTATACTATATTTTATGTATGTGGACGAAGCCGCGGGCTAAAGCTAGTTTTCAAAGTTTCTGATTTCTGTCAGTAAGGACTTTATGTTTTTCCAACTTCACATCAACACATCTGGCTGTTAGACCGTCTCTTTTCACAATTTCATGTACCCGAGTATTGTTCATTTACACGAGCGTTTATGCAAACACAGGCTTCGTTAGAGAGTCTGTGTACCTTTTCACAAAAGGAACCCGACAACCGCCAGGGCCGTCGAGTACCTATCAATTGTTGATTTGTTCGTTTCATTCCTAAATTAATATCTACAGAAATAATTATCCTTTTGTTTCAGAAGCTTGAGCTTGTATTACTTACGAATTCTCATTTTGGAGAGTATAGCTAATAGGTATTAACGTAGCTTGGAGTCTTTTGTTCATTGCTAACGAAGAAAACTGAAGTGTCGGGAGTAATAAATAAAAGGACGTCAACTTGTAGCGAGCGTATAATGCGAACTGGGGTGGTTACAATGATGTAGGCTTATTTATACGTCATCTTATTTACTAATATTCTTATGTGGGTAAACCCAAATATATTACAAAAACAAACCTAGTACCTAATATAGTATAAACAGGTCTATGTAGTAGGTATGGTTTTGATTTGTATCATACCTTGAGTATTTGTACCTGTCTAGACAAGTAAAGTTGACTTTCTGTGGCTGACTAAAATACAAAGCACAATTGAAGGCATAGGAATGTTGACATGAATCGTAAATATATAAAACGTTGTGTTTATACCGTAGTAGAAGGAAATATAAGACTGCTAGTAACATATTGTTTAAGTATATAAATGAAATAATATTATTATTTATTGAAATGATTTAAAATAATTAAATTTAAAAAAAGCCCAGTATGACGTGACTACAATCACCACCCAGAGCGCGTTACGGTGTGAGAAAAACCCCTAGACTAACATATTATCAAATTGTCAATTTTTATTGATCTTTGATTAATATTTAGCTGATAGATTGGCAGTAGTTTGTTTATTTTTTACATTGTGACGTAATTAAGGCGTATAGTCCCTTGAACCATCTGACCGAAATTATGTGAACGCAAGCCGTCCAAGCCGTTTCGAAGGAGTAGGGAAAAGTTGCGAAAAGTTGCGAAATTGCTAAATATTTTTTTTGACAAAAGAATTAATTGCACGAAAAAATCAAATGTTGATATTATTGTTCATGAATCTATAACAAACATATTTTTTTTTTTCAAACCAATCGACCTAGCCGTTACGGAGGAGTAGGCCTCAGAAAGTCACTGTTTTATGGCACTCTTCGGGCGCTTGGCCCTTAAGATCACGTGACAGCTTCGAGCGTTTAAGCACGGAACAGTAAACTAATTAACCTTTCAATCGTGATAATTACAGACACAATTGAAAGACAATAGGTGAGCGAACGCCGGCGTTCGCTTGGGGTTTAATGAATTAAATCTGATTTTTTATTTGATTTTTTTTAATATTTAAGTTTTGTAGTAATGACGTGTCTATCTATAACATGAAAACAATCCAAAAAAAAGCGTCAACATCTCTTTTATAGAAACACAGATCTTAGATTAATACACACACAGTTAGGTAGGTACCTACAGGTTTTAGGTGTTTAACTCTGGACTTACAAAGTTTTTTTTATTTATTTCATCTGTATATTAAGTATCTGAAAAATCCACGTGGGCGAAATCGCGAGCTATATTACTATGAAACGTGACTAAACATTCCCATAAAAACAGCCTACCAAATAAAATACCTGGCGGTCTGGCAAACAGATTCCAATCCAACACCGTAGGAATCCGCACCCCGCAGGTTCCTGCATAATTTGAACGTTTTCAAAACAACATACGTAAGTATGTATAAAATATTTATGTGAATTTTATGTAAACTGGAATAAAAATGGAAGAAACATAGGTCCTTAAAACATGTATTATTTATTTATTCGTGGTAGAAAAAGATAAAAGATTGGTTTGTAACGACAATAACATTATAGAGATCTAAACGGCCCTGGCAATACTACATCAGAGTGAGATAGAAGACAGATGTAGTACTTACCGACAGTGAAAGAGAAGAGGTCAGACTTGTCCAGCAGTAGCGCGACGTGGACACAGCCGAAGCGCTCAAACACGCTGGTTAAGACACGCGGCAGCCGGCACTAATAGTACGATATATACGCCAGATTGAAATAGAAGACAAATGTGGTACTTACCGACAGTGAGAGAGAAGAGGCCAGATTTGTCCAGCAGTAGCGCGACATGTGCTTAGCCGAAGGGCTCCAACACACTGTTGAAGACACGCGGTAGCTGGCACTAACAGTACGACATACGCGCTAGTGTGAGATTGAAGATATATGTAGTAGGTACTTACCGACAGTAAGAGAGAAGAGGTCAGATTTGTCCAGCAGTAGTGCGACGTGTGCCCAGCCGAAGCGCTCGAACACGCTGGTGAAGACGCGCGGTAGCCGGCACTGACAGTACGACATGCGCGTCAGGGTCGGGTACTTGCCTTTGTCGTTGAATAACGTTTGGGGCTGATGGAAGAAACAGACAGATTAGGGACCAGAATTATTAATGGCTTTGAGGGTAGATACACTGACTTTAATGTAGTAATCGTGTACAATGCGTTCCAAATGAGAATAGGATCGCCTGCCATGTTGTGACATCACGATTTACTGTCAAATCGAGGATAGAAATTTTTAAACATTAATTAATTTACGAAAAATTTAATTTATTTATGAACTGTGAACGAAAAAAGTTCTTCAATGTTGCCAAAATTTCTTCGATTTGACAGTACGATGAGACGTCAAAACATAGGAATCGGTTCTATTCTCATTTGGAGTGCGCCATTGTCTCCATGAACATCATCAGCTAAAAATGTTCCCATTGCTGCTATTCAACTTCTCAACGGATTGTAATCCACCACGCGGGTCAAGTGCTGTTTGATAAATATCACATGTCTTAATTTTTCTTTTTATTCTAGGACATGCTGGTCTCCTCAAAATATTTCCGTTCACATTTATAAAAGCAGTGATTTTGAAACAATTTGCACAAATTAATTAGTACAAACCATGATCTTCAGCGTGGTTTTTGATTGTCTGATAGGCCATATATATGTTGTTATAAGGAGAAAAATGATCGTTTTGTTTCCTGTAATGTTTGTTAGTATACTGCCAGATTTTTATCTGCCACAAACAACAGAGTTTACATTGTACCCATCATTCAACTAATACTAAGCGGGGATAATTAAAAAAAAAATGCATTTAGCTCCATACCTAATTTGTGTAATGTTATCA
Source organism: Mythimna albipuncta (assembly GCA_929112965.1). Taxonomy (NCBI): domain Eukaryota; kingdom Metazoa; phylum Arthropoda; class Insecta; order Lepidoptera; family Noctuidae; genus Mythimna; species Mythimna albipuncta. The sequence continues at coordinate 5,939,947 of OV815974.1, read as the reverse complement.
CAGCAATTTGGTTGTCTTTAGCACTGCACTCCTATTTTAATATCACAAAAATATTTAAGCGTTCATGGCGCGAAAATTAGAAAACACAATGAATATTCATAGAAAAATAACAGATTCGAAATTCAAATCTAGCTAATTTTTTTTTTTTTAATATATTAACAGTATTTATCCAGCCAGACTAAGTATAGTATTATTAAGTATACTAACCCTTGTCCCTTTTCGTAAGTTTCTGAGTCTATGCATGCGGCTGACGACGCTTGCTGGAGCAGCCAGTTCTCCTTCCGATGGTGGCTGTAACAAAATATCGAAAGATTTACAAAAAAAAGTACAAATAATTAAAAAAAAACTGAGTTAACTAGTAACGGGCTGCAGAATTATATGGCAGAGTGGCCTCAGCCCTGGTACGCAAAAAGCAACTGAAGGAACAGGGGTGGGTGTTAGTCAGTAAAAGTCTGACACTCTCTCTCGCTCCACCCAGAGCGGGGGGTGTTATTTTATTATTTCTCACAAAATAAAATAATGTTACTAACAACGCTGTCATCACATTGAACTGCGGGATTGAGCAGACAAGGAGTGTCTTCAAAACCAAGTACACTTTTATTTGTTCTTATTTATTTACGTATACTTTCATAAATAACAAAATACTATTTATACAAGGAAACCTTATAATAAAAAAACAACATATAACTGGTGGCTTTATCGCACTCGGTGTTTTCTTCAAGGAAACTTTTGAAATTTATATTTATTTAAAAAAAGAACTAAAAATATGGCCATTAACAAAATATTTTTTTTTAACTGGACAAATCTCAAACAACATTTGCAAGTATGTTTTACGCTTTATAAAAAAAAGTAGTCTTTATTGTTTTACACTTTAATAATACATATTTTTGCCTCATCATGTTCAGCAGGAAGCGATATTGAAGGCCTGTATTATTATTGATTTATTTATTTATTTAAACTTCATGTAAAGTAGTGGTACATAGGCGGACTTAATGCAACAAGGCATTCTCTCCCAGTCAACCTTTGGGTTAAAAAGAGATCACTGTGGTAGATTTGCACAATAAACAAATAACAAATTATGAAAACGGAAAAAAAACATAATAAGTTATTTATATATAATATATAATAAAATACATAAATATGCTAAAATAATAAATAATATAAAAATATCAAATCTTAAAGAGAACTTAATAACATAATATATTACTATATTATTATATTATTATTGTTATATTATTATTGTCTAGAAAACCTAATCTTAACCTTCGTGCATCCAAAAACATGCTTCTTCAGATTCCTTCTCACCGTACTGGTTTTATGTCCAATTCTTACGCTGTTTCCACCATAAAACTCTGGAATTTACTTCCCCTAGACATCAAAAAAGCCGAAAGTAAATTTTCCTTCAAACGTAAAATTCGGAACTACTTCTTGAAGTCCTCTCAACCTTAGTTTGTTCTTCGTCAGAATTGTTATTAAGTTCTCTTTAAGATTTGATATTTTTTATATTATTTATTAGTTTATTATTTTAGCATATTTATGTATTTTATTATATATTATATATAAATAACTTATTTTGTTTTTTTTTTTTTCGTTTTCATAATTTGTTATTTGTTTATTGTGCAAACCTACTACAGTGATCTCTTTTTAACCCAAAGGTTGACTGGGAGAGAATGCCTTGTTGCATTAAGTCCGCCTATGTACCACTACTGTACATGAAGTTTAAATAAATAAATAAATAAATAAATAAATAAAAATGCTCAACATTAAAAGCTTTGCTTGAGTACCGCTCTATAAAAGCGGATTTAGAAAAAAAAAACATAGCAGGCGTAAAGCGGCTGAAAATCCGCTTTACACCTTTTTAAGTTGTAATAAAATTATGATCGATTTCTCCCTGGAACTTTCCCAGCTTTTAACACACTCGTGTTGCTAACGGTTCACGGAAACTGGAATATGGTTCATATATAATGAAAAGGGTTAAGATCCATATATAATATCGAAACCTTTTTTAGGGTCTCGTAACTAAGTCGTCGTCCAGTACCTGGGACGTAAGCAGGAGCCCAGCCAGGTCGAAGCCTACTGGGGCCAGGGTTATCCGAAAGGGCGCTCGAGCCTCGGTATGAAGGCTTGAAGGAACGGGATGGGTTTTTTAGTCAATAAGAGTCTGACACTATCTCCCGGTTCGCCCAAAAGCGGGGGTTGTCATAAGATGATTTTTACCATCGAAAAAAAAAAAAAGTTCTTGGGATGTAAAAAATTATAGAACTTTTTGAATACAGTTACTGTGGATAAAATTAAAATAGCAAAGCTATATAAAGCCAATATAATATTAATGAAAAAGTATACCTACTCGTCTTAAAAAATTTGTTTTTGAAAAAAAAAATATGATTACTATAGTTCCACTAGTATCTGAATTACTAAACCGAATTGAAAAAATAATTTCGTTTTGGATAGCCCAATTATCGAGGAAGGCTATAAACCCACCCCCTTCCTTCAAGCCTTCATACCGGGGCTCGAGCTATCTTTCGAAACTAACCCTGGTCCCGCTCCGGGTGTGTCAGACTCTTACTAACTTTCTTCGTTGCCTTTCATACCAGGGCCGAATTTTCCTAGAAACAAACCCTTGGCCCCAGCAGGCTTCGACGCTACCGGGCCCCTACGGTTTGGCTTATTAGACCGTACAATGTTTTTGAAAAAAGTTTTTGGTTATTTTAAAATTTTTTCCACGTCAAATATTCTCTTCGACTTCAGATATCTAAATGATAGGTGTAGTTGAAGCAAGTACTCCCGCTGCATTGTACACCTACTATTTTTTTCGTAGGAAATCATCAAATGATTCCTTAAGTTCTAGGTGGAGCAAGAAACCTATCAGACTTGTACTGACTGGGCACAAATCCAGATTCCCAGACTCCCTTTTCCTGAAAACACTCAATAGTATTTTTTTTGGCTCTACACTAGCACATACTAACTCTAGATCCTATACTGAACAGTCATACATATTAATTAAAACTAACTAGGCAATTTATTTCACAATTTTAATGACTGTTTTTATTTCTTCACGCTGAAACCGTTGACTAACAATGAAACTTAATACACAAGTAGACCATATCCAAGAATAGCATATAGAATTAGATCCCGGAACCATGTTCCATTGGGGTACCATTCTATTCACTATATTAAAGGTATTCATAACAAACATTCTTACATTTAAAATCTGCGTCAAAGTGAAACGAATCTTAGGCAAAACCGTAAATAAAATGCCCAAGCAATTATATATAATGCCTTAATTCAAATTGCACAGTAAATCTTTTTCTTATTTGTAGTAGTTGTTCCAACGACAAACCGTTTTCTAAGACCGTTTTACGTTCTGTGATGATGAAACCGTTTTCATATTACTCAAACCGTCTTTTTTGCACAAACCAGTCTTCAAATTATTAGATATGATTTTTTTTTTTTGCGGCTAAATAAATACATTTGAACCCAAATTCAATATCACATTCGTAATGTCGCAATTTTTATCGTTTAAAATACCAATAAAAAGTGAACTTTTTGTCAAGGAAATACAATCCAAATTGTATTAACCATCATCGGTGCCGCGGTGCTGTCGTTCATGACTACGAAACTAAGCCATCTTCAAAATAGTTGCGACAACGACCGTATTCTGCAACCCTTTTCGTAGTCAGAAAACGGGTGCATCTTGTCTGTCAAAACAAAAAATCGACAAAGACCACCAGCAATTCCCGTCTTTAGAAGAAACTTTCGTTTTAATTGCAGTCACCACAACTAAATCTAGATATCTTGATCGCAACTAGTTTCATAGATAAAAATGGCTGTTACTCTGACAAAAAGATCCGAAACTTCCTTAATTTTCTACTAGTTTTTCATTGTTTGTCGTTGAGATGAGATTGTAACTTGAATTTGAACGTTTTAAATGAAAAAGGTCTTCAGACCACTTAACATTATTTTAAAGTGATACGGGTTAACAAACTTAATAACAAAAAAAAAAAAATTCTGCATCATTTTCACTAAAACCGTTTTCATCATCATTAAACGATATTTGATTCACATTCATTAGAATACCCTTTTATGTTATATATGATCTATTACCTTAATTTGGGATGAAAAGGGTAACAACAGCTGGTTATCATTTGTAATTTGAATAACAAAGTAGTCTAGAAGAAAATTGTGATTTATAATATTAAAAAAGAAATATAAAATCTTATAATATCAAGTCTTCAATTTACGATAAAACAAAAAAAAACAAATGACACTCAACAAAGCTATTTTTGTAAACATGAACGGATTTCCTCAAGCAACATTTCAACAGTATCATAAGAAGCAAAAATAAATCTCTTTCGATCCCCGCTCCGTTACAAACAAAACCAATCTATTCCTTACAAAAAGAGAGCAAACAAATGTTACTATACAGCCGAGGCCTTTAATCAAGATCACGATTTTAAACACAGAGAATCGACTGAACTTAGTTTCCTCACAAATATTACTGGTTAATTTTTGTGGGGAAACTAAGCTCAGTCGATGTATTATTCTCTCTCTCTCTCTCTATTGATCGTACAATCTCTGCGTCACTTTATAATTCATTTTACACCTCATGAAAACCCAGACTAAAGATTTATAAAAAACAAATAATAGTAACTATAATTAAACCTGTAGAAAAACCAGACTAAAGATTTATAAAAAACAAATAATAGTAACTATAGTTAAACCTGTATAGTCTAATAACAATCAAGAATAAAAGTTATCTTCTTCTAGATTTTTGAAGCAGATTTTAGAAGTGCTGGCCACACGATCACACCCGGAATGTGAAAGTTCAGTCCATTCTCTTTGTTGATCGAACAAGCTGCGCGTAAATCAAGACTATATAAAGAGAATCGACTGAGCTTGGTTTCCTCACACAAATTAGCTAGTATTGGCCGTACAGTCGCTGTGTCAATTTATTTATTATACACGTCATAAAAACTCAGAATAAACATTTATAAAAACCAAATAAGGGTACATCTCAGCTTGTATAGTCCATTGAAATTCTAGAAAAAGACACTAGGTATTGACTGTTACTTCTGGAATGTGAAAATTCAGTTCATTCTCTTTGTTGATCAAGCAAGGTGTGCGTAAAAAAGGAATCTTTATTTGCTAAGCACTGGGGAACATGCAAACAGGAGATGAAAATGACGGTAAAATAATGAGAATATGGATCCTGCATTGTTAACACCTCTACGGTCCGGACTAAGCGCTTCGCCCCGTCGTTTATACGTCGTTTATTGTGCGTAACTAAAATTCCCTGCCGAGGTCTGTATTTTCTGATAGATACCTACAACCTGGTCTTCGACCTCGCACCGGAAAGCACAGCGTTAGAAGACCTCCAACAAAGTGGACCGATGATCTGGTGAGAGTTGAGGAAATACGATGGGTGCGAGAAGCACAGGACCGTACGTTGTGGTGATACTTGGGGGAGGCCTATGTCCAGCAGTGGATGTCTTTCGGCTGAAATGATGATGATGAAGAGTATTTAAGAGTCAACAGCTTACTTCTAGACAAGTGTACTCCAACATTGACCTCATAACGTTTACTATCAGGCGATATAGTAACCAAATGAATGCAGAGTACCTTTTTTATGGTGGGAAAAATCATTCCATGATAACCTTTGATGGAGCGGGAGATAGTGTCAGACTCTTACTGACTAAAAGCCCACCCCGTTCCTTCTAGCCTTCATACCGGGGCTCAAGTTCCCTTTCGGATAACCCTGGCCCCAGTAGGCTTCGACCCGGCTGGGTCCCTGCTGTTGCTGACAACTCCTTGAGGCGCGCGGGAACAGTGCGCGCCGTTGACGACTTGGACTTGGTCCGGACAATTACCAGATGGCCGGACAGTAAGCTACCCATTGCTCACTGTCCGCAAGCCCGCGCCTACGGTGGCCGGAAATCGGAATCGGAATCCCGGCGGTGGCGAGAATGTCGTCGTTGCCTGATGTGTTCGGCCTCCTCATTAGCGAGCATTACTGCTTCGCAGAAGTCGGCGACCGCCTGCCACTCCTCCTCGCTCCGGACCATGGCCTCAACCAAGGCCCGGATCGTAGAGTACCTTGACGCAGATACTCGTAAGTCCTCAAAATGACATTACACGTTCTATAATAAATTCCGTCCAATGAACTTCACATTTTTAATTAAAAACACGCACATAATACATAACGTATGTGTAGATTAATTAAAACAAGCGTCTTCAACTTCAACTAATTTTCAACGCATCATAAATAATGCTCTTTTGCTCAAAACAGCGAAGAGTAATAATGAATTAATTGTCCGTGATATTGCTTTGCACAGATATTTCTTAATTGCGGGGATTATCTTCGAGACTAAAGCTATAAATGTCAATGACACGAACCCATTTTAGCTAAGAGCATTGCATTCAAGATATGCACTCGAATAGAACTATATCATTTTCAGTAAATATAATGTTGTTGTTTTTATAATTCAGTTAGTCAATTAGTCCATTTATGTCCTTGGGCTGGGCTATGGGCTCTTCCTTTTCCACACATAATATTTTCGGCCATTAAAACTCAGATTTTTCTAAAATTTATTTTATAAAAAAACAGAAAAGTATAATAATAATAATATAACAATAATAATAATAATGTAATTAATTTATTTATGAACTATGAACGAAAAATGTTTAATCAGAAACCAGTTCTTCAATTTTACTCATCTCTAAGTTTTTGCCAAAATTTCTTTGATTTGACAGTACGACGAGACGTCAAAACATAGGATTCGGTCCTATTCTCATTTGGAACGCGTAGTACAAATATGAAGGGTAAAGTCAAAAACAGGGAATGACATCTTAAATTGTTTTTGAGAAAAACACATTAAATATCAGAAGTGTAATTATTTTGATTGAAATCAAAGTTTGGAATAATGCTGTTATAGCGACGTAAGTTGAGTTTTGTGGAAACTAGTAGTTTAGAATGATATAATAGAAGTAATACACAGATGTGGTACCTGTACCCCTAGCCAAGTTTCTAATCTGCAATAGCTAACGCATAAAGAAAGCTTTAAATGTACGGGAGTGACGTCGTCTCAACGCTCAGTCACGTGGTCAGAACAAAAGAATTGGCGGCTAGGTCAACTCGAAGCGTTCGGCGCAAGCGAAACGGTTGTAACTTGGCTAGGAGCGCAGTACAAAATACAAATATTATGACATTATCTTTGCCTTTTTTTAAGTGGGAAATCATGGAATAACTTCTCCCGCCTTTGGGAGGAGCGGGTGGGCAGACTTTTACCATCTATAACCCACTACTATTTTCCTTCGTTGCCTTGCATTCCCGGGTTTTCCTTTCAGAAGTGAACCTATGGCCCCAGTAATGACCACACACTTGCAATCTGCTTTCAGTAATGATATTCATTAACGCTATGACCATCATATGGACTAGCATTTCACACAAGCCTCTTTGAAGTGAGTTTCGGACATCATTAGTAAGCCATTCATATTTCATAGCCAGAATTACACGTTTTTGCTTTCATCCATTTTATCAAAGGGCTCAATATACCTCTACGTATAGGTACCTATAGGTGCAAATTCGCGGCTGGCGTGTGGCCACCAAATAGATAGGTACAGAAGTCAATCTACGTACAAAGCGCGCTCGAGCATCGCACACATAGACACCGCTCATGGACACGATATCTCGACTCAACTCAGTTAAGGCATATAGTCCTTTGAGCCATCTGGCCGAAATTAAATTGACGCATCTCTCGCACCCGCCTAGGCGACAGTACGCATATCTGTGCATTTATTTTCGGCCAGCAGCGCCCGGGAATCGCGCAGCTGACCTTTAAATCCATTTTCTTTGCGAAATATTGATTGATTTACATATGCTATGATCACTTTGTAAAAATGTTTCTAAAGATCCAAGCAGTTTCGAAGGAGTAGGGAAAAGTTGCGAATAGTTGCGACATTGCCAAATATTTGTTTTAGACAAAAGTATCTATTAATAGCACGAAAAAATCAAATGTTGATAATGTTTTTTAATAAACATATTTTTTTTTCAAATCTATAAACCTGGCCGTTACCGAGGAGTAGGCTTCAGAAAGTCACTGTTTTATGGCACTTTTTGGGCGCTTGAGCCTTAATTGCGAGCGCGTATGCATCCGCTTGAGACACGCGTCTGTGAACTTTGTTGTGAAATAATGGAGCAGAAAAAAAGTTATAACTGTTTATAGGACAGTTTTTTAAATTCAACATTAATTGCTGAATTATCATTTGAGCTGCAAGTTTTAAAACGTAATTAGGTAGGTATTTGCTTGTAATTTGATAGTTTGTTTTTACGTAACGCAGAACATTTAGGTAGGAAGATAAGTACATGACTTTGTGGCGATGTAATATTTTATATTAGGTATTTATCGCCGCACACGAGCGCGCTCGGCCGGAGCGGCGCCGACCCTAGCGCGTTTGCTGAGTATAGGTTTGAAAATTGAAGTACATCCAGGTGATAGACTTCTGTACTTATCTATTTTGTGGCGCGGCGCTCAGGATTTCGGTGACCCACATTTCATGCAAGTATGTGTATAGGTTAAACATATTTTCACATGAAGATTAATTGAATGGAAGTATTTTAAGTTATTAATTTCCTTTTTTTATTTTATTTTCGGTCATTATGGCGACACTTGAAGGAGGCCTATGTCCAATAGTAAACGTCTTTCGGCTGAAATAATGATGATGAAGGTGATGATTTACTTTTAAACAGAATTCTAATTTAATTTTCTTGCAGGTAATGCAGAAGTTAGTTTGTAATACATTTTAATTTTGTTAAAAATTTATAATTTTTCCTTGGAATTATACTCCCGGGATATAAAGAAACATAATACGTACTTCCACGTATACCCGTGTGTTATCAAATTTCATCAAAATCCGTTCAGTAGTTTACAGGTGAAGAAGTAACAAACATACATACATACATATACATACCAACTTTCGCTTAATGTGATGTAAAAGACCTATGGTCTCACATCACACCATCCACACTGCCACACACCACCACATCATAGCTTACTATCAGGTGAGATAGTGGTCAAACGCGAGCCGATCAATTGTAAGGGTGTATGTGTAAACTCTAGTATGTACCTAAATATATTATACTCTATATTGTACTCTTCAGTATATAATGTTGATGATTCTATTAAACAGTCAGTTCTAATGCAGCACTCGAGGGTTTCATTTCTCTCCTAATGGGTCCAACCTCACATGGCGACCCTGCCAAACGCGAGTTTACGGGCATCGTATAACGTTCCCTATATGGACAAGTTATTTTAAACAAAAGTCGCGATGTGTTCTCCGAGTGATTTTGTGAGCTTAGACTGTACTATAAGTCGAATAATTCGTGTCGCATATTGTTCCTGTGCCGTTTATTTTCCAAAAACATGGGAGGCCAACAATCAAAACAGGAGGAGGTCATAATTGCCCAGACTGCGGCGGGGAATGGAGAAAATCACGCTGTGGTTGATGAGATTAGAGGTCATTTGAGTGTGACAAATATTTTGCTGATAGTGCTCGTGATTGCTGCCCTGTTCGTCCTGCTGGTGTTTGCATACAGGGGGTACAAACGATGTCACGTGCAATGGATACAACAGGAGGTCAATCGGAATGGTCTACGGCGATCCTTTTTCCGAAACAACTCTGCTTTTAAGACTGAAGAAGGCGTCGTGTAAGGCTTACCAGTGAGTGTTCAAAAAAAAAAAGTGAGTGAGCAGTGTTTTATGGTCATTTATAAAGTGAAATCAGTGGCGTACGTATAATGGTATGAGAACATTATTTTATTTTAATTATAAGGGTATGGTATCTTTTGTTATAAGCAAGTGTACTCATTTAGATAATAATCAATATGTGTCTAGGTAATGGCAGATATATTAACTGAATTATATAATGATTTAAAAGCTATTAGAACATATTTAATTAAAATCGGCCCTAAGAGAAGGCAAATAAATATATGTAAAGTTAAACTACAGGAGGCAAGTAGGATACATGAACAATATCTTCCTGTTGTAGAATATTTAAATTCTGAAATTAAATGTGGGAATATTAAAGGTAATGACGTTTTACAAATTAACAAAATATGTTCTGAATTTTGTATGTTGTATAAGGAAATAAGTGATTTGTGTGAAATTACTCCAAGTTCAATTACTGAAGACGAGACACAATTATTTTTAAAAATGAATACTTTCGATTTAAAGATTGCCTTGAATCTGATACCTACTATGACTAATGATGAGTCCAATATTAAACAGATTGTAGATAATGTAGAATACTATGGTGCATTACTGACAAATAAACAATGTCAAGATAATTTAATTCAATTCATACTAAAAAGTAGATTGTCTCAGTCGGCTAAATTACAATTAAAGTCATCATATTCGAGCGTCAGTGATTTAGTGCGTGAGATGAGGATGCATCTTTTACCCAAAAAATCCGCTTCAGCTATTCAAAGTCAGCTTCAAAATAGTAAACAAAACGAAAAGTCTTTAAAAGAGTTTGGTGATGACATCTCTAAATTGATGGTGGATCTTACAATTTCACAGGCAAACGGGAATACTTCAAATTTTGATGTATTGAAACCATTAAACGAAAAATTTGCGATAAAAAGGTTCGCCGATGGTCTGCGAAATCGTAGGCTCAGCACGATCATAGCGGCGAGAAATTTTGATAGTTTAAAAGATGCTATACAAGCAGCTCAGGATGAGGAAATGTCGACGTCAGCCACATCAGCTGAAATTATGAATTTTCAAAGCAATTCTAATAATTACAGATCAAGGACAAATCGTTATAGAGGACCCCGAGGCAGGGGAAGCGGTAGAGTATTTATGCAGCAAGGCAATTTTCGAGGCTACGGTCGAGGCTATTATCAGGCGCCACCAGGTAGAGGTCGTGGTGCATGGCGTGGTGAATATCGAGGTAAGTACAATAATTATCAATTTCCTAGAAACCAAAGGGTACGCAACAAACATTTACATGTTTTATCACAATCGGAAAATGTGACCAAAAATAATGAATCAAAATTTTTTCGTGACGAACAATGACATCATTTTTGCTAGTGACAGTAGTTGTATCATAAGTTTATCTTTACATGACCAAATATGTTCGTGGCTTGTCGATACCGGAGCATCAATTTCGGCCATTAGGTATAAACATGTATTAGATCATAACATTCCAATGTTCGAAGAGAGTGTTACTATAAAAGGAATCGGGGGCAAAGTGCAAGCCATTGGATATGTTTATTTAAAATTGTATGCGTGTAACATGTACTTTGAACATAAGTTTTATGTATTCGAAAATTTACCTTGCGAGCCATTAGGTATATTAGGTAAAGATTTTTTGATAACTTATAAGGCAATGTTAGATTTAGGAAACAGAAAGGTTTCTTTAACTGATTTGAATAACAGGAAATTGACATTACCATTACTAGCTAGAGATAATTGCCTAAAAATAGGATCACGTTGCGAATCAATTCATTACATACGAACGGACATGGTTGAAGAATGTGTAGTTTGTTCGGCTGAAATTCAACAAGGTGTGTTCTTAGCAAGCTCTATAGCTAAACCGGTAAATGGGTTCATACCAATAAAAATTTTAAACACCACGGATAAAGAATTGACATTGACGAATTTTAAATGTGATTTACATAAACTAAATGAATATAATTTATGTTTATTTCAAAACACGGATAAGTATGCAGATAGGATAAAGCAATTGTTTAGTGAATTAAAATTAAATTATTTGTCCGGAGAAGAACGAAATTCAATAGAGCAGTTATGCGCGAAATATAGCGATATATTTTATCTACCGGGCGACGACTTAACAACTACAAATGTGTACACACATTCAATTTCTTTGAAGTCTAATATTAATCCTATTTTTACAAAACCGTATCGTTTACCGCATTCACAAAAAACTGAAATAAAAAATCAAATTAATAAAATGCTGAGTGACGGTATAATAGAACCATGCAATAGCGAGTGGTCCAGCCCTATATTATTAGTGCCAAAGAAAGTCGACTCCAGTAATAATAAAAAATGGCGGTTGGTAGTTGACTACCGAAAGTTAAATAATAGTATCGAAGATGACAATTTTCCTTTGCCGGATATATCAGAAATTTTGGATTCCTTATCCGGATCAATTTATTTCACACATCTTGATTTATACCAAGGCTACTACAATGTAAACTTAGATGAAAATAGTAGGAAGTATACTGCGTTTTGCTCGGGTCAGTATCAGATGACGCGAATGCCAATGGGGCTGAAAACAAGTCCCGCATCTTTCTCTCGTATGATGACCATGGCTATGTCAGGGTTAACATACGAGAAGTGCTTCATTTATTTAGACGATTTGATTATTTTTGGCCGAAATTTAGAAGACCATAATAAAAATTTACAAGAAGTTTTTAATAGATTGAGACAAGTAAATTTAAAACTCAACCCTGTAAAGTGTGAATTTTTAAGAAAACAAATATTGTATTTAGGACACGTTGTATCAGGAGACGGTATAATGCCAGACCCAGAAAAAACTAACGTCATCAAAAATTACCCTCGTCCAACTAATGCAAATGAATTGAAACGTTTTATTGCATTTTTAAATTATTATCGAAAATTCGTGCCCCATTTTGCTAAATTGGCTTACAGTCTTAATTATTTAACAAAGAAAAATGTTCCATTTATCTGGACAGATGAGTGTCAACAAAGTTTTGAGTCATTAAAGGAGAGATTAATTAAACCCCCAGTATTACAATATCCCGATTTCTCAGAAAAAAATCAGTTTATATTACAGACAGATGCATCTAATTTTGCATTAGGAGCAGTTCTTTCAAATAAAGACGGTCGACCTGTGGCTTACACAAGCCGCAGCTTAAATAAAGCTGAGAAAAATTACCCGACAATCGAAAAGGAATTACTCGCTATTGTATGGGCCACCAAACATTTTAGGCCTTACTTGTATGGTCGCTCATTTATAATAAGAACGGATCACAGGCCTTTGCTCTATTTATTTAATATGAAAGACCCGTCTAGTCGTCTCACTAAATTTAGACTTCAGTTAGAGGAATATAATTTTACAGTTGAGTACGTAAAGGGTTCCGACAACACGGCTGCAGACGTCTTGTCGCGAATTTCTAGCAAAGATTTAAAAGAGATGCAAGAAAACATTAATGTGATGACTCGAGCACAAAAAAAACGTTTGAATGTAAAATCCTTCCAATCGTCGGATAATATGGTCCCTGCGAACGATCGGCCTGATCAACCGAAAGTTGTAGAGACACATATTAAGCCGAAAGAATTGGTCGAATTAACATTTATTAATAAGGAAAAATGGTTGGAGTATAAGAATAAAAGAATGATTAGTTATGAAGTAGAAATATTTTGTTACGTACCGAGTATGAATACGATATTTATAAAATTTACTGATTCTTCATCACGAGTATCGCGAAGCGAATTTGTGAAAGAGTTGGATACATTTTGTAAAATGATAAATGTAAATGAAATATGCATACTTAAAAATAAAAATAATGAAGATTTTACAACAAAAATGTTACAAGAAATAAAGACTAACAAATACTGGTCCGGACCACGTATATGCATAGTTAAAAATGTAAAACGGATTATTGATAAAGATGATGTACGTGTAATATTAAACGATTTCCATCTCTTGCCCACTAGTGGCCACGCGGGCATGAGAAGGATGTATAACAACATCAAGAAATATTACTACTGGACAGGCATGGAAAAGGACATAAAATCTTTTGTCCAACGTTGCCATAAATGTCAAACTCAAAAATATTCTGTGTCGGTTAAAGAACCGATGGTGATAACCACAACAGCAACATGGGCATTTGAAAAAATATTTCTTGATTTGGTTGGGCCCTTAGATAGAGATCAAAATAACTACTCTTATATATTAACACTCCAATGTGAGTTGAGCAAATATATCGAAGCGTATCCTTTAGTTTCTAAGAAATCTGATGAGGTAGCAAAGACCCTCGTTAATAATTTCATTTTAAGGTACGGAGTTCCAAAGGAGATCGCTACAGATAAAGGTTCCGAGTTCATGTCATCAGTGTTCAGGGAAGTATGCACACTTTTAAATATCAAACAATTAAATTCGACGGCGTACCACCATCAGAGCATCGGGGCGTTGGAAAACAACCACAAACATCTTGGTAATTATCTTAGAATCCAAACTGATAATCATCCTGAAATATGGAGCTCTTGGTTACCCTACTGGTGTTTCTGTTATAATACTTCAGTACATTCGGAAAGTAAATTTACGCCTTTTGAACTAGTTTTTGGTAGAAAATGCACACTTCCAAGTAATTTGTCAGGGGATACTGTTGAACCACTCTATAATCATGACAATTATGCACTAGAATTGAAATATCGAATTCAGACCTCTCAGAAAGAGGCACGAGACAATCTACTTAGTAGTAAATTGAAAAGAAAATGTAATTATGATAAAGGTATTAAAACTGTTTCCTATAAACCAAATGATTTGATTGTTATAAAAAATGAAAACTGTAATAAATTTAACTCTGTTTATTCTGGACCTTATACTGTAGTACGTGAATTGTCTCCAAATGTTGAAGTTATTAAAAATGGTAAACCTTATTTAGTACACAAAAATAGAACTAAGATGTATTATCCATAAGCAATTATATAATCATATAATAATTTTTTTTAGGCTTACTACTGTATAAAAAAAAATGTATAGTATATACAACTATAATTTTTTTTTTCTTCTATGAGGGGAGATGTAAGGGTGTATGTGTAAACTCTAGTATGTACCTAAATATATTATACTCTATATTGTACTCTTCAGTATATAATGTTGATGATTCTATTAAACAGTCAGTTCTAATGCAGCACTCGAGGGTTTCATTTCTCTCCTAATGGGTCCAACCTCACACAATATAAAATAAAATGTTTTTTTCTGGAATACAAAAAGCAAAGAAAAATATTTAATTATAAATAATATTACAAGTATATCCACTAATATATTTACAACTGTGGGAGCTGCGACAAGCAAGCAAAAGATAAATGGTGGCATTTCATGTAGATACGATATAGCAGTAGATATACTCAATGTCTCAAATAATTTACACTGCCGTAAATTCCGGCAACAGATTATCATCGAAGCCTTAAACGGCACTGTAATATCGAGTAACATTCCAAGTCGGCTCACGTAACAAATACACATGTATGTTGCTATACAGGCACATGTAATGTAGGTTCTACTTACTGCGTCATTTGTCTAACTAAACTAAGTTTGTTTGTATAAGTAGGGTAAAAAAATAAATAAAAATTTACTAATTAAAAAATAAATAAATCCTGAAAACCTAAGAAATCATAACTTTATTCATTTTGCATTTTTGCAGCCCGCGACAATGACTTACTACTCGTGTTTGTGGCCCCTATAAAAAAAGGTTGAGTATCTCCAACTGAACTAAACACTAATGTTCTCCTCAACAGCTTCCAGGTGTTCGGGAGAACATGAATAATTTTGACACCATATAGCAACGTAAATGAGTTTTGTACGGAAATTTAATAGGTTCGATACATCATGAATTGCAAATTTATTTATTACCATGTTTTTCGTGTACAGGAAAATTTACACAAACACACATACGAAAGATAATCTAAATGTTGCTTCGTCTAAATATTCTTTCGATTCTTAATACTTAAAACCAAAATGTATTGTTTGTGATGGCTATAAATTGAATTCTCATAAGGCAAGGTGGACCAATGACCTAGTAAAGGTTACGGGAATTCGATGGATGCGAGACACACAGGACCATCAATTGTGGCGACTCTTGTGGGAGACCTATATCTAATAGTGAATGTCTATCTATAGTCTATAGCAGCCATACTCAAAGTGTGCTCTGCGGAACCCTAGGGATCTGCAAAGCCTTTTTCAGGGCTCCGTGTGAATAATTATAACGTGGAAGAAGGTATAAAGACCATGGGCCTTGCCATAACGTGTTAAAATTACAAGAGTGCGAGCGAGAAAGAGAGTTTATAGCTCCATCTCATAGTTTAGGTCGTCAAATGGATCGCCTTATGAGGTCGTGTTAGGGTCTCAGTATTTAAAGGTTTGTTTAATTATTAAAAAATAAAAAGCAGTGTCATACCTCGCATTCGATTTTACTGTAACTCATTCAAAGTAAACATTGCCCGTAAACCTTTTTTTTTATTTAACGGTTCCGTTAAATATTTTGCCTTCCAATAGGTCTCCGTTGAAAAAAAGATTGAGAAACGCTGGTCGATAGAATAGGTACGCGGGACGCTTTTTTCTCCTACGTAATGAAACCCGCACGATATTAAAAACACCCTGACGCATTCACTTTATGCAAACATGCCATCAAGCGTTCAACAAAACTGGCATATGAACAGTATTGAATAGCTTCGGAAACAATACAAAACCTTGTTGAACAGACAGCCTTATTGTCCATCGTACAACTAGATTTTATTAGCGATTCCATTCGTTTAATTTATTTTCAATTTCAGTCAGACGTTAGCGGAGCGTTATAATTCGTTTAATGTTTTTAATTTCGAGTTTCATAGCCTTATTTTACTGTTGCAAAGCTTTCAGATTCCGCATTAAGTTTAATTCATTATTAAACCAGCTTCCTTAATTAAAAGTTTTGTGATGTCAGATTAAACAGAATATGCAAATAGCTGTAATGAAAATTTCCGGTTTGTATTGAATTTATTATCATTTCAGCCGGCCATTTCTGAAGAACCGGCAAGAAACTCTATCATCATCATCATCATTTCAGCCGAAAGACGTCCACTGTTCGACATAGGCCTCCCCCAAGTGGTGCCGAAACGACAGGTCCTGTGTGACTCGCATCCTACACATTCCTGCGACCTTAACTCATCGGTCCACCTTCTGGGAGGTCTTCCAACGCTGCGTCTTCCGGTACGTGGTCGCTACTCTAGAACCTTTCGACCCCATCGACCATCTGTTCTGTGATCAATATGCCCTACACACTGCCGGCGACTCTTCAGGCGCGAATTAAATGTTTAAAATAACGCTTAATACATTACGTTTTTCATTTCCAATGCCTAGCTTAATCAGCCTTTTAAAGTTCCCACAACTGGGACTCAGGCCTCTTTTCTAGGAAAGGGAATGGCCGTAATTCAACACGCGGGCCCAAGAATTTGATGAATGTCAAATGTCTTCGAATTTTTTGTTCTAGGGTTCATGAGCCGATTTCCTCACGATGTTATCTTTTACCGTTTTGAGAGCAGTGGTGATGAAATAAATAACACAAATTAATGTACCTGGCTGGTTTTGAACCAGAGAAATCGGGGCCGTCGGGGAAGTCGGGGCCGTTATCACTCGGCTACCACTGCTCATTCTCAGTCGGTAATTATCAAAAGTCTCCTTGGGCTCTAGGGTGGAGTGAAAGGGCTTGTCAGAGTTTTACTTACTAAAACCCACCTGTGTCCTTCAGTTGCTCTTCGCGTTTTAGGGCTACGGTAACTTTCAAACGTTCCTGCAGCACGTTCCTACATGGGAATGCGGCCTTATAAAACGACAGAAGCTAGTGTTAAATTAAAGACTCTTTCATTCAAATTATATATAACAAAAACGCACTTAAGCCACATTATAAATGAGATAAATAAACACTAATTCGAGAATAAAAATAAAGAATATTGTCAGATAGAATTAAGGCAGCCGTCAGGCTGAAAAACACGAGTATTTTAGTACATAAAGTTAAAGCGTAATTTCGTAGAAATAAATCTTACCTATACTAATACGCGAATAAGCCTTTTTAAAAACGGGATTACCACAACATATATAGCTACAGAAGACAATCTCATATATGTATGTACTTCACTTTTTATACCTACGCTCGGTGGACGCACACTAATGAGCGTTTGAACCTGAACTGTTCGACGAGTGGTCCGAGACACTCCGAGATGTCGTGTCCGTGAGCGGTGTCTATGTGTGCGTTGCTGGAGCTCGCTTTGTATGTAGATTTACTTCTGTACCTATCTATTTTGTGCTATTACTAAGACTACACAGCCCGTTTGTCTGTCACAAGGCTGTATCTCATTAACCCTGATAGCTTGATAGTCAGAATTTTAACAGATGATGTATTTCTGTTATCGCTATAACAACAAATAAAAAAGGTATCTAATATTATAGTATCTAAGTTGTATATAAAATAATGATAATGAAACCCTTCATACGTACGCGCAGTTTGCAGTTATTTCCTATCTCTTTCTACATTGTGCTCACATATAGAAGCAACAAGAAGTATGTAACCAACATTATATCTTACTCCTAATATGATTTAAAATAGTGTCTATGGAGTTTCTTTCACGTTCTTCTCCATAGAGATCTACGCTTTGAAACGTGCAATTTAGCTTTACTTTTTTTATAGAATTTCCGACATTGAACTATTCAAAAGTGCTTGTCTAGACGCTTTTAATTTTATTTGATACTGGTTTTTACCCGCGCGGCTTCGCTACCGTTCTTCCCTACTCCACCCTACTCTACCCTACTCTACTCTACCCTACTCTACCCTACTCCACCCTACTCTACCCTACTCGACCCTACTCTACCCTACTCTACCCTACTCTACCCTACTCTACCCTACTCCACCCTACTCTACCCTACTCCACCCTGCTCTACCTTACTCTACCCTACACTACTCTACTCTACTCTGCCCTACCCTAATTTTCATTTTTTTTTCTTTATGAACTTTCTCCTTACAATAAGGAACACAACAAAAAAAGATTCAGCGAAATTGGTCCAGCTATTCACGCGTGATGGCGTGACCAAGGAAATAGGGATTCCTTTTTTAGACATTTATAGATAGATGTCACAATCTATCTATATACTCACAAAACACATTACCAATGAAATCGAAAAGCCAGAGCCCATCTCAATAAAACTGCAATCAACCACAAACCATCAACTAAATCTACCGTCAAATCAATCTCTCCACGTCGAGATAAACAACTGTCCTCTGGAATGGAAACTCAACTAAACCAGATCGTTCGCTGGCTCATTACTTTCCAATCCAATCACACTTGCCTTCAATGCCAAGTTCGAGCTCTCTGACTGATTTGTTGTACCCTTGACCATAAGGACACGTTGGAAAACACTCTCGATAACGGGTAGCACTATGCAATCTAGCAATGTGTTCAGGTATGGAAACATTTTGTGCGAAGGAGTTTGTCCAAAGAAATAGTACTTACTAATATCGTAAGTATTTTTGTTGCCAAATAGCGTTGCAGAATAGGACTTTAATGTCTGAAAACGGAAGTTTTCAGACTTTTTGCATTACTTGAGCTATGAGACCGTCCTCCTTGCCAATTTCAGGAGGTTAACGAGTAGTACTCTATACTTGTGAACATGTCGTTAAACAAAACTTTTTTAGTTGAGAGTGGACTGGAGAATATATAAAAAAAAACATTTTTAGGGTTCCGTACCTCAAAAGGAAAAACGGAACCCTCATAGGATCACTTTGTTGTCCCTCCGTCTGTCTGTCTGTCTCTCTGTCACGACGCTTTATCTCGAGAACAAAAAGGTATAGATGACAAAGAGTTATCGAGTTGAAATTAAAACCATATACTCAGGTCTGCGGTCCCTTCAAGCTGTGAAAAAATCAAACTTCTAAGTTAACGAACAAAAAAGATATGGCCGTTTATGTCGCAAAAAAACGTATATTTGGATACTCTCAAAGATCAAAATTCCGAAGACCCTATTGACCTAGAATCCTTAAATTAGGCACAAAGTGAGGTCTTATAGCACAAATTTAGGAATAAATCTGAAACCATAAATTTGTTGTTACTTACGTCACAAAAAAATATTGCAATTCGGAAAAATCTTCGAAACTCCATTCGGGAATTGTAGTTTGCACGTTACCCTCAGTGCGCAACTCCGACTCACACTAGCCCAGTTTTTTTATCATATCAAATTGCACTGCTCTGGGATTTACTCCTGTATTGTCTGGTCGTCTGGTAGCCCAAAAAAGGCTACCCGAGTCGTCAACGACGCGTAGTGTTCCACGCAAGCCTCAAGGAAATCTCAACAAAACCGTAGGGCATAGTACAGCCAAGCCAAGCCAAGCCAAGCCAAGCCTACTTGGACCAAGGGTTGACTTCTGGAAGAGAAACCCGAGGTCCTGGAACGCAAGGTAAAGAAGAAACATAGGTGTGGTTTTAGTCAGCTAAAGTCTGTCACACCCTCCCGCTCCGCCCTCGAGTGGGAGAAGTCAATAGATAATTTCCTATTTACAAAAAAAAACTGTTGTATCGTGAGTGTGCTCACAAATATGTATACTCACACAAACAAGACTCCTAGAGCCGGAACAATCATCTATAGGCAATACTAATATTTGTTCAGTATGGGAATCGAACCCGTAACACGCAGCGTAGTAGCCGTGCGTCACGAGCCATCCAATTCAATCATGTGTTTGGAATAGGGATGTTGACAACACTTCGCACGAAAGGGTATCCTATTCAATCTTGCGTGATGTATTAGAATGTTATTAATACTGAACGCATGTTGGTTTGGGCGGATAAGTCCCAAAACAGTTTGTTTAGGGCGATAGTAATAGATATACCGCAGAATTTATGTTATTACAATAAAGGCTTGGGACTAATTTATCATCCGATACAAATCGCAAAAAAATCTCCAACGTGGAAAGTTGAATTTCCGATTTTTTTAAGGCTACTAGCTTTTACCCGCGGCTTTGCTTGCATAAAAAAATTAGCCTATGTCTGTGTCCAGGGTCCCAACTATCTCTGTACCAAAATTTATCAAAATCGGTTTTGCCATTTAGGCGTGAAGACGTAACAAATAAACTCACTTTTGCCTTTATAATATTAGTAAGGATGATCAATGTAAATATGTATATGTTTTTAGTTTTTAGATTGTTGGCTTTTCAAAGCTCTGGTGCATACCTACTGTAAGTACAGCAAGCAATTGATGAATAAGTGATACTCAGAAATTCAATCTGTTGGTAATGTAGGCATTGGGCATAATAAAAATTCTAATTCGCTTATTAGTGTGCGATTTATTCCTTCGAAATTAGGCCTATCGGCCTGATAGCGGTCGTAATACTCATCTTGACGGTCTTTTCACTGTCTAACTCGAATTAGTGTTTTTCTTATTTAGAGCTGCCCTCTAGATTCACTTGCGTCATTGGTGGCTACTCCCGTGGGTCGTAACGTGAAGTTTCACATTCAAATTCGTTTATTATTTGTAACTTATATAGCTATATGCCTTACTCGACAAACGAGCTTCTCTTGACGATCTTATACTAAAAGAATTCAAACAGTTCGAACCGACACTTTCTGAGAAAAGCGCGTTAAAACAAACAAGCTGTTTAGCTTTATAATATTATAAGTACTAGCTGCTGCCAAAGGCTTCGCCCGCGTTGTTCTAGAAAATTATCCAAGGGAACTTACTCCCGAGATAAAAAAATATCTGCTATTCCTATATAATTGCCAATTTCAACCAAATCCATTCAGCCGTTTAAGCGTGAAGAAGTAACAAACACACACAAACTTTTACTTTTATAATATTAATGTAATAGAAGATATATAATTAGTACTAAATCCTCTAAAGAGGATCACTACAGTACCCAGATACTGTTTCAACTATTAATTGGAATACTTTTGAAAGCTTTCGCTTAAAGTATGCTGAAGCTAGTTTATGACCATACTAACACATTTGGAAAGTAGATACCTACTACAGATTTCTAAATATATAATGAAAAACAAACCTATTAATAATTCAATTGATTGTTCTTTTCGAACATCAAATAGAATCGAATTACAAAAAGGTTTTTTGCCTTTCACTGCTCGGTCAATGAACCGTAATACGGTTTAAAATATTTTGGTCTATGAATGCTGCGTCAACTGGCTAATAAACCAATAAGTATATAGATATATATGGTACCACAAAGAAGCACCACCATTCTTAATCACACTAATATTATATAGGCGAACGTTTGTGAGTGTCTTGTACATTATGTGTAAAGTAGTTTTATTTATTTTTGTTTTTTGGCTACAATATGTAATTTGTTACTTCATCACGCACGAATGGCAGAACGGATATCGATGAAACTTAGCTCACGGACAGACAATATCTTAGAACAGCACTACTACTAGAATACTACAATACTTTTTATCTCAAGAATATGGTGCATTAGAACAATTTTATACTTTCCAGCGCAGCTAGTAAACTATAAATAGTTTTTTCATTGATCGTGATTTTTCCAAACAAAAGATCAAGAAATCACCAAAACCAACGATTGCATCACTGCTTACCATCAGGCGAGATCGCAATCAAGTACTAGTTTATAACAGATAAAAAAAATAAAAAATAATTGCGTCTTTATATATATATAACCAAACAAAAAAAATTAAAACAGTACCTGGCTGAAGGTCAAAGAATTAGCGGATCCCTTGGACTAGTTACATTAAATACAATCTTAAACCCCGAGGTATTTCTAATTGTCTCTTCCATTAAAGGAACGATCCTTTTAACGTCTCTAATCACTCAACAAGATGGTCGTGTCCTCCGTGCCCTCAGTGGCGTAGCACCTAGCTACGCCACTGAGGACACGGACCATAGGCCCTGCGGAAAAAACAAACTGGGGCCCCTAAATTCTTTAGACTTTATCAATATATTTACGCTATTTATCTTTTATATAAGTCCCAAGTTATAAGAAGATTTTTCATTAACATGCACACACAATTAATATGATTGGCAACGATAGAGTAAGCTTTTAAACCAATACTGCAGTGGTCACATTATCTGATTCACTATCAACAAAAATATTATTCGTTAAGTTTTTCGTTCATTCAATAAGCGGTTTGTTAATCAGGTTTTGGGGGCCCCCGAGTTTGAGGGCCCCGGGGCGCTGTCCCGCCTAGCCCCTAAGTAGCTACGCCACTGCGTGCCCTTAACCTTAGGATTTCCTCAGAGACGGATCATTAGAAGAATTTGATTACAGTGATGAGACTTGAAAACGTTATCTAAAGCCTTGCGCTTAATCATGGAAGGCATGCGACCGTGAATTATACTAAATTAGTTTTAAATTCTCAGATGAACAACGAAAAGGGAGATTAGACTTTAATCTTAAGAGTGGACGGTATAAATTACATTGTAATGTGGCTGTTCGACAGCCCCTGAGATGATAAACATTTGGGCAGGGTACTTTATTCACAACGTAAAGCTTGTACCTATAATTTAAATGATAAAAGTGCTCCTAATAAAATATTTTCTGCAATGAAAGTATTCACTAGCCCGTACTTTTTCATTTTAATATTAATAATAATAAAAGCAACATCTTATGAGTCTAGAAATACTGAATAGGTCCATACATCACAAAGTTATGAAAATATTATAAAAGTTTGGATTACTGTAAGCCATTTCGAAAATATTATAGTTGCAATTTATTTAAAAAATATAAAGGTGGGTCTACACTAGAGGAGACGAACACGAGCGCGGCACGAGCCGAGCATAAATTCATTTAGTGTGCGACTTACAAACGTCGCACGAGCGCACTTCGAGCGTTTGGTTCGTGCTCCGCCTATAGTCGGTTTCTTAAAAAAACACCTTATTCTAAAACGCGATCTAAATGTAATGTAGTTCCGGGATTATTACTAGGTATAAGACCATGACTAAAGAAAACGTTATTAAAAAATGAAGTTTAT
The DNA here is from genome assembly GCA_929112965.1 of Mythimna albipuncta. Lineage (NCBI taxonomy): Eukaryota > Metazoa > Arthropoda > Insecta > Lepidoptera > Noctuidae > Mythimna > Mythimna albipuncta. The sequence goes on along the minus strand of OV815974.1, from coordinate 5,916,224 downwards.
CAATAGTTTCTGAATTATCTATGGCAGTAAAGGTAGACCGCCGAAACGATTAATAATTAATCAAACGATTTAACACAAAAAAACAAAGCTAACCTTAAATTATAATAAACATATTAGTATGGAAGTTGGTACCATAGTTAAACGAGGGTTTTCGGTGGTCTAACTTTACTACCATAAATAGTTCAGAAAGTAGAAATAAACTTCATTTTTCATACCTAAATTCCAAATTCAAAACCTAGTAATGATTTCGGAACTACAGGACATTTAGATTGCAATTTGGAATAAGGCGGAAAGGTTTTTGCAGCATGTTTAAAGATAGTGATCATTGGAGGCTTATTGTACGTCCACCCACACTTGATACCGCGAGTACAGCGGCTCGGTTTGTGCTCAGCTCGTGAACAGCACTTGTAACAGTCCATTCTTGACCTTGATCAAAAGTATGAAAGTGTTTGAAGCACGCCATGAGACGCTGCTCATAGCGTCCCGCAACCGCTCACCGCTCCGCTCCCCGCTAAAACCTACGTCGTGACCAGGCCGTAACCTAGACCCACATTAAAAAAGTTTTTATATTCCAACTAATTTCAATTTTACTAGAATTTGTATAACAAGAACCAAATCAATTTAATCTATTTATAATCCCTTAATCTTGTTAATCCAAAAATGAAAAACATTTTGCATGGATCAAATTGTTTCGTCTAACGTTCGGATCAAAATAACTATCAACTAAATATTTGCTTTAACAACGTAAGTTGATGAGTTTTTGAACTTTAAAATGGTAATCTTACTAAGCCTTTAACCCAGGGTTTGGACCTATGTCACACAACATAACATTATTGGCACGAAATGAAATTTTAAGAACAATGTAATTTAATTGCTTTTGTTCATTAGACAGATTACCAATGCATTTTCTTATTTATGTTTATTCAACTAGTGCCCCGCACCGGCTAAGTTATTGTACATGAACAAACCTTCTTCGTTTTTTACTCTTTTTATTAGTGAATACACATCAAAAATCGTGGCGTAAATGTCGCGAAAGCGACATTTTTTTGTTATGTTTTGTTTCGTTGTTTTTGTTTAGTTACGATTTTATACTCTGTAAAGAAGATGTAAAGAATGCTATTTTATAGAATTTTTATTGGTATTTGTATTAATTTTATTAAACTTATGGGAGCTGTTTTTTTTTTTGGGAAATCACCAAATATCTTTTCCTACTCTGGGTGTAACTGGAGGGAGTGTCAGACTTTTACTGACTTTTAAACCCACAAAGTTCCTTCAGTTGCCCTTTATTGCAAGGGTAACTCCTTCGAACCATCCGCAGTCCTGTCAGTTCCTAACTGACCCCTACAATATTGCTAAAATCTCTTAAAGGCGCGCGTGGAACACAACGCGCCGTTGACGCAGAATTGATCATTAACGGACGGTGAGCTACTCATGGCTCGCCGTCAGCAAACCTGTACCTACGATGGAAACTTATGACACCTACATACTATACTGGCTGTATTACGTTAGTTTGTTTTTAGTATCAATGACAATGAAATGCAAAAATTGTTTGCCTTCTCTGCCTTTCAAAGGCTAAGTAAAGACTAAGGGGTCAGCCAGGGATCAGATATGTCAAGTTTTCTATTATCTGCGTCGGTCGAGCCCGCAGCTGCTGTTATCCAGAGTAATCGCAATTTGATTCGACTAGCGATAGCACAAAATGTGATTGGAATTCAATTTTTCGATCGCTGGGTATTAACGTCATTATTTGCAGTCGATTTACGATGCTCTTTGAGGGCTTCTGCACGAAATTGCGAAGCAACGCCCCATCGCAGTGACCTCCGATGCGAATTGCTGCGATGCGATTCTTGCGGTAAGCATCGAGGTTCGGTGACCATATAAAGTGCGATTTGAATCAATTCGTAAATTCTTGCTGTACGAATCATCGTAGTTTTTTGTTTCAGTTATTGGACTTTGAGAAGCAATTTTGCCAGTAGAAACAGTCACGACTTACTAGTTGTACGTCGAGTGATCAAACCCAGCCAGTTGCATTGCATTGTGTAATTTATTTCATCACCACTGCTCACAAAACGGTGAGGGAAAATATCGTGAGGAAACTGGCAACTAAAATTGTATAGACATATAAACACTAAAAAGAAAAGATTAAATACAGATAAAAGAGCACTAAGGTGCTGCTTACTTGAAAAGAAATTACGATTTTGATTTAACATAATTTCGGACTGCGTATTCCAGATGTTATTGTAAAGTACTATGTACAATAATTTTAGAATTTACGCAAAAAATAAAAAACTTCTCGCCTTCATTTTCTAGACCTTTTAGTAAAAATGGTTTTGGCAAAACAATAAAAATTATATCACGTAAAACGTAGTACAGTTATGAAAGTTGTTTTTTTTATGTACAAATTTCTGTCAAAAACAAAAAAAGTTAAATGAAAAAGAGCGTGACGAAATTACGTCCAACAAATATCACTAACAATATAAAAAGTTTGATCCTAAAATTAGTCGAAGATTTAAGATCAAACAAACTGTGAGACGAGCAAGTAATTTAACGAGTTTGCCCTTCTAATATCGTGTTAGCTCTTCTACTGGACAAAACTTACTGAACTCTCTCTTGGAACCTTAACGTAACGTAAACTTATTACGTTTATGTTTACGTTACGTTAAGGTTTACTCACACTTGTTGGTGATATATTGCCTAGGCATTGAAATAGTGTACGAGTACATGTTGATACAAGTGGTGAAAATTTGTCATTGCAACCGAGGTAGAATTCTGATGTAGTGACAAATTTCTACATGAAAACGACGTTTTTTAATACACTTCTGAAGAAATAAATAAACAAGCCTAACCTGATACGATAAATACAATAAATTGTGGCGGGGCACTTTTCCATACTAGTGCGTGCCTAAGAGCAGTAGAGTAGGAGCGGTTTTTCAAGTAGGTATACTCAAAAAGTTACTCTGCAAAGCTGTTAAACATTGAAACTGTATAAATAACGTAGGTATATAGCACTAGCTGCATCCAGCGGTATTACCTGCGTCAAAAAGAAAACATGTCCCAAGGAAAAACATGTACCCGTGATAAAAAGGATAAATTTCATAACATGGTCTACCCCTGTGCCAAATTTCATTCAATTCTGTTCAGAAGTTTGTGCGTGAAGGAATATGAAACAAAAACATATTCATTATTTCAGCCGAAAGACGCCACATTTGGACATAGGCCTCCACCTATTCCAGCAGTGGACATCTTTTGGGAATAGCCAACTAAAAGATGTTGCCAAAAAAAACAACTTAAAACACAACACTTTGAAGTTCTGACGGGCATAAGTCACATGACTAACAAATGTTAATTAACGTAGAAAATGGGAAAAATATGCGTAGAGTCTGTCTAATAAGTCAACCGACTTGGGTAATTATTAAGGTAAAATGACATCTGATGTAGCCAACGCTGGTTCAATAATCAAGGTTGATTAAAAGATACTGATCATTGTTTACTAATAGAAGAACCTTATAAAAAGTATCGAATATGAGTATTTTATTTAAATAATTAAATTACTATACAAAACTCCCAAGTCGGTTGACTTTTTAGACAGACTACAGACAACATCGCTCGTCTCGTATTTTTTGTCGTTTCACTTAAGAGGACCCTTTGCCGTAATGTTGGCTCCCCTGTCTATCTACAGAAAAAGGAAGGGAAAAAGAAAAGAGTGGCCTAATCTACCAAAGTTTTTTGCAGGAAATTTTAAACGAAATCGATTTTAACGGCACTCACACTTAATGGAGAATGAATATAATAATAATATAATATAATATAATATTCCACAACTATCACACAACGCCGTCTAGTCCCAAGCTAAGAGAATTATGAGGGGATTGGGATTTTATTTAAAAAAAAAGCTGGTCTAAAAGGAATTTGTTAATGGAGAAGTACGATATTGTCGCTTGGCGTTTTCAGTATTTGAAAGAATTGCAGGACAGTCGAAATGGTCAGAGTCGAAAAGAAGACGGACAACAGAAAAAAAAAAACTTTTAAGACAATTGTCAAAAGAAACGAAATATCTGTTAATCTCCCCGATTTTAAGTAATTTCATTGCTCAAAATATAGCAACACTGTTTTTCCATATTGCCAACATTACGGCGAAGGAACCTCTTAAGTGAAACGCACAGTAAAACACCATCAACATTCAATGTTGACAGTACCTGAGTTGACTTAATACATATCGCTTGCTTCATCCACGTTCAAGGTAAATTCGCACAAAATGCTCCCGTAAAATACGAGTGTTTATGTACGTGAGAGGTAAACAATGCGAGCTTTATTTTTATTATACGATACAACTCCTAATAAATAGCGAAAGGTGAGCAGAGCTGTGTGTTTTGGCCTTGTTAGGGTACCGTAATCAAAAGGGAAAAACGGAATCCTATTGCTAAGACTCCATTGTCTGTCTGTCTGTCATCAGGCTGTATCTCGAGCTGTGGTAGCTAAACAATTTTACAGGGATGGATTTCTGTTGCCGCTATAACAACCAATGGTAAAAACAAAATTAATTAAATTATTATGGGTTCTCTGACATATAAATATATTTGCCTATTTATAGTATAGTACGAGTATAGTATCTGATGTTGTATAGATAACGATACGGAATCCGAACGGATTGGGCGCGAGTCTGACTCGCACTTGGCTGGTTTTATTATTGCTAAAAGATGTTTTGGGGCTAAGTATTTTTGCATGTTTATTTTGTTTAGTGACCAAACTCGGTTTAAGTGAAGAGCAGCCTGTATTTTAGTTGCTCTTTGACGCAGTCTCGCTCTGGAGCCCCATACGATAAGAACTGAACTCTTTCTTGAGAAAAATATCAATTGTTATTTATTAACTTTAAAATTGTTGCATGTTGTTGTTTAACAATCTCTAAATGTATTAGTATTTTTTTTTTTAATATTTATTAATCTATACTTATATAATATTATAAAGCGGAAGAGTTTGTTTGTTTGTTTGAACGCGCTAATCTCAGGAACTACTGGTCCGATTTGAAAATTTCTTTCACTGTTAGATAGCCCATTTAATGAGGAAGGTTATAGGCTATATAACATCACGCTACGACTAATAGGAGCGGAGCAGTAACCAATGATGCGGGTGAAACCGCAAGGTACAGCTAGTCTTAAGATAATTTATTACTTAATTAAAACTAATAAGGAACTTTTATGTCTATACTCTCATAGAATTTGTATATTTCTATTATTAAATAAAAGAATGTTAGTAATCGGATCAACATTATTGATATTAGGTACCTCTTACAAAAATATGTACATAAATATAAACTAAAATTAACTAAAAAACTATCTTTTCTATCAACTGTGAAAATAAATACATCTACACTAATATTATAAAGAGGGAAAATTTATATTTTTGTGTATATGTTTGTAATAAATAATCTCAAAAACTACTGTGCCGATTTCAAAAATTCTTTCACCATTAAAAAACTACATTCACCTTGAGTAACATAGGCTATATTAATTGCCCGTGCGAAGCCGGGACGGGCCGCTAGTATTTTATGTATGCATCTATGTATAGTATAAGGTAAATGTAATCAGATATGTACTAGCTTACCCTCAGGGTTCCACACGCGTCTTTGTGTGCCACACTCCCGTGGGTCGTAGCGTGATATTTATGTAGCCTACTACCCACTATTTGTTAGGAACCACAGAAACATTTTTTCTAATCCGAGAGGTACTTTCAAAGATTTATGCGTTTATACAAAGAAAAAAACTCCCCCAGTTTATTATCTTATAAGTACAGGTAATCTGTTCCATTGTACTCATATTTATAATGTAATTTGATATTTACCCGCAGATCAGCTTGCGCAGGTACCTAAAATATAGCCTGTGTCACTCAGGAATAAAGTAACTTTCTAACGGTGAAAAAATTTTAGCAATCGGATTAGTACTTTCAGAGATTAGGTAATCTCTGAAAGTACTGGCCCTACAAACAAAAAAACAAAGTTTACCTCTTCATAACATTGGTGGAGATTTTTATCTATTACTGTTTCCCTGTATATTCAAAGTTTTGTTTTCATAAAAATGCTGCGTCTAAATATTTTTTTTTGTATGTAGTTTGTGTCTATACGCAATTTAAATATATAAACATGAATCCCTATTTCCCTTGGTCACGTCATCAGGCGTGAAAGATCTGCAGGTAGGGTAAGGTAGAGTAGGGTCTAGTAGGGTGGAGTAGGGAAGAGCGGGAGCGAAGCCGTGCGGGCAAAAGCTAGTTAAGTTAAAAGAAAGAAAAACGTTTATATAATATTTCAAATGAAAATAACCAAAACCATATACCCAGTTCATGTACACATATTTATGATGGCAACACTATTAATAAAACAGCCTCCCTAAATGGTGTACCCATAATAAAATAAAATAATACGACTAATAAAGCAAGTATTCTAACTACGCCTACGCGGCTACGTGCTACGCGCTACGTGCGTAGCATGTTGCTACGGCGTAGCCTTTTGCTACGAGAGACCAATTAGAGCACATTCATTTAGATAAGTGCTTGGTTTATAACCATATTATTGTAGGGGTTTGTGTGAGTAATTACTGCTGTATAATTCGTCCTGTATAATGACTTTTAACCCTTGAAGAATAAAAAAGACTTGCGTTTTATGTTATAGCAAGTGATGGTGTTTTTAGTTCTTCATTCTGTTTATTGCACTAAGCACAGTAACGCGTGAGGAAACAGACCCGATTTCCAGCCACCGTAGGCGTAGGCTTGCGGACGACGAGCAATGAGCAGCTCGCCGTCCGACCGTCCGGTATCCGTCTGTACCAAGCCCAAATCGTCGACGGCGCGTAATATTCCACACGCGCCTCAAAGATATTTCAGCAAAACCGTAGGGTCCCAGCGGGACCGAAACGTACTGGGGCAATTGGTTAACTTCCAAAAGGGGGAACCTAGGGTCTTTGCCTTGCGTTCTAGGACCCCACATAGCTGTGGTATTAATGAAAGTCCAACAGGCCCTCGCCCTCCGCCCTAGAGCGGTAAAAGTCATTAAATAATTTCCCACTTTAAAAAAAGCACAGTAATATGTATTACAAAGGTGAAATGTATATGTGAGTCCACATTTGTGTATTCACGTTCAAAGGGCTGAACTGTTTTGACTGAAAAATGTATGAGATACGTTTTATCCCAAGAGTATGTTTCCTTGGGGTAATTTTCTACTACTACATGGACGGAAAACCCTTTCAGAAAAGCAATTCTTCCTTTACTATGTATATATATGTATATGTGTATGTATGTATAGCTTTATATTTTATTAAATATGCATCTAAGTTTAGTTTTAGCTTTATATATAATTTTGTATTACTTGTTTTGAATATTTTTTTTTATGAACCTGCCATTTTGTCTCTGCACTACCCTAGGTTGACTGGAAGAGAATGCCTAAGGCATTAAGTCCGCCCTTGTATCTTGTGTTACATGAAGATTAAATAAATAAATAAAAAAAGACGTGTGGCACTCGGGGACTGCCGCGGTAAAGCTATTGCATAGCATTTTTTATCAACTTATGCAATAGACCTCGCCAACAGCTGCTTAACCCCACCCATCCAAAACTAGACCTCGCTAACAGCTGCTTAACCCCACCCATCCAAAATGAGACCTTGCCAACAGCTGCTTATCCCCACCTATCCAATACCAGACCTCGCTAACAGCTGCTTAACCCCACCCATCCAAAACGCCGACAGCTGCTTTCACTCATTTGTTTTCTTATCGGTCACCACGCTCAATAAACAAATGAGTGGGGGGGGTGGTAGGTTATTTTCGTTACGGAATTTCTGGATTCGATCAACACGCTCAAGGCCCGCGATAGAAGCTATGCAATAGCTTAACAATACGGTCAACAAAAACTTCTACCCAAAATATAACCCACCGTTTTATTACCAAAGAAGCGGAACGAGAAAATAAAATCCACAGTTTTTCAATCCCTACAGAGTTGCAAGTATAAGTAAGGAAAAATTAATTCTAAATCTCGTTATCATAAAGATCAAATCGTATGAATCCCGGGAGAGCCTTCAAGCGACTTAATTGAATCGTTCATACCTGTATAGTACCGGCCCCACTAGCCCGATGTTTTTAATTGGAACTTAACTGAAAAGTGACAAGGGTTATAATTTCGAAGATTTTCTTGTAAGAATAATACCCAATTCAAATCAAATCAAATCAAAATCATTTATTTCAAATAGACCATTTGCAGGCACTTTTGAAAAGTCAAATGTCGGTCAGTCCAAGAAAAGTGAAGCTTAATTGCACGTTCCAAAGAGTAGGTCTCTATGGAGAAGAACGTGCAAGAAACTCCAATTGTGGGTTAATCTCGTCTGTGTACATCAGCTGTCTTATTTTTAAAGTTCCGAACCTCAAAAGAACAATATTGAACGCTTGTAGGATCACTTTGCTGTCCGTCTGTCTATCTGCCTGCCAAGACTCTTTATCACGGGAACGCGTAAAGATATCGAGTTGAAACCATATACTCAGGTTTGCAGTCTCTTGAAGCTGTGTGAAAAAATCAACTTCTGAGATTACGAAAAAAAAAGATACGGCCGTTTCTGTAGCAAAAAAAAAACGTGTATTTCGACACTCTCAAGGGAATCAAAAGTCATAGGTTTCCTTTTGGGTAATTTATTTAATTACTACTACTCTCAAAACTTTCCTACCTCATAAACAAACATTCGTTTAAGAAAGGAAAGAAAGAAAAGAAAGAAAAGAAAGAAAAGAAAGAAAAGAAAGAAAAGAAAGAAAAGAAAGAAAAGAAAGAAAAGAAAGAAAAGAAAGAAAAGAAAGAAAAGAAAGAAAAGAAAAAAAAGAAAGAAAAGAAAGAAAAGAAAAAATGTGTTTGTTGTTTGTGTGTATTTTGTGTTTTGTAGTGTTTGTTTGTTTTAGTGTTTATTTAATGTTTTTTTGTTTGTGTTTCAGCTCCGTCTAGAAGTCACTATATATCTAACGTGAGTGAGGTTAACAGTGATGTTATCCTTGCAGGAAAATAGTGAATGTAAGTATGCGGTAATAAGTCTGTTCCAAAGACAGCTTGATCCTTGTCCTATAATCTCTAAAGGCCACACATGGTCCACCGGCCACAACCACAAAATGCCGCCAACGGCCATATTTCCTATCGTTCTCATACATTTTATACGGATCCGCCGCACACAGTTGACGCTGGTGGTCACTACACGCTACGATTCGCCGCTGCTGGCCTGAACCGGCCACTTAATGGCGATACCAAACGCCTCCGCACACACCATTCGCGTAGTTAACCTTCTTTGACAGAGTTTATGATGATACTGCACGCACGGGTTAAAAAAGTAGCAGCCACTAGTCACAAGTGGCTTGTAGCCGCGTCTAGCTTCTCGCGGTGGCGTTTGTAACTCTGATATGTGGCCTATGTGTGGTGTCACTAAAGTAAGTGACCGTTTGAGTGCTGTAAGGACTAACTATATTACTTTTATCTTTTAAAATTTTAAAGTTCGCCTGTTTATCCTGTAGGAAACTATAACTAAACTTAAATGAAAAGTAGAGCCTACTAAAAATATGCGTAATATTTTCGTTGCCTTTTCAGATTCTGGTTTTATAAAATTACACTTTTTATATCCCCACAAGTTATAAATAGCTCTAATGTTGAACTGACACGCTGGATAATCATTTACGTCGCTCAAGATGAAGTATCATTTTCTTAATGCTGAAAGTCTGCGACAAAAATGTAGTAAAAAATCACTTAATCAAGTCTTTCTTTCTTCTATACATGACATGCAGTAAAAATAACAGCCTAATTATTTACTGAGACTTGAAGTCACCTTCCTTTGAACGTGTCAAGTGAATGGCACAAATGTATTTTTGGAACTTGTCTTCAGAATTCCATAGACTATAAATAAAATACCTAGTCTGTCTTTGCCACTCTATAGCTAGTCTTGTCTCTGGTAAGCACCCTTTCGTTCGTCATTAACTACAAGGGCTCATCTCCTTGAAGAAAATATAATATAAAAATGTTCATAAAGAGAAAAACAATATTCTAATTTAAGATCTCAGGAGTTTACGGCTGTTTGTTAAGTTCTGAAATATAATTGAGTGGTTTAATGTTTTTCTATATACAGCACAAAATTTTAATTAGTTCAAATATCTACCTTAAGGGCTTTAGAAAAGGTCTTGTTATTATTTAAGACTCAATAATATTCATTAACCGCAAAAAAAGCAGTTATTAGCGTTTGTATATATCCCAAAATGTCACTATTTCCTTATATTAAAATATTGTGAAATTATGAATGAATAAATGACGATCAAAATGGAGAAACACTGTGCGTAGTATTTTTAGTAGCAATTGTTATGAATGATTGATTCTATTATGAGTTTACCAAATATGACTAGTGGGCAATTTTGGAATTTCGTTTTTTTTTTACTTTTGACTAGAAAAATATGATCAGTTACAGGGACGTATAGAGCCCCATTTTTTTTGTATTAATTATAAAATAGGGGTGTATATACCGCATACACAGTAAGGTTATTTATTGAATTCCGTGAATTGATAATTAGCGCTCTTCCTCTCTCCTACATTTCTCCGGGAATCTTTAAGTCGAGAGTGAATAGGTTTCTTCTAGGTAAGCGCGTACCTCGTCGACCGCATTGTCGCTTTCCATCAGGTGAGATAGCGGTCAAGCGCGAACCTATCTACAATAAAAAAAAAATTGCTGTGCTCGACAAAATCCTTATTAATCTATGTATGAAAATTTTCAAAATCATCTATGTATACATATGGATTGCAATAAAGTATTGAGTATTAAAAGGTTATAAATACTCGTAGTTAGTTAACTTTATATACTAGCCTAGCTAAACTGTGGCTGCTCCTGCGTTGTAGTAGAAAATTATTCTAAGGGAACATGCTACAAAAATGTGACTGAATAACAGAAGTGAAAAACGCATATATAGACCAGTTATGAATAAAAGACAAATTTTTTTTAATGTCGTAATTTCGTTAATTATTTTTCTCTCTCGCAATCGCTGAGTGCCATAGACAACTTTTGATCTCGAAAAAATTCGCGACTCCTGTAGGAGTAGGGGACAGAAGCGAAGCTGTGGGAAATTGTTTTGCAAACTCATCAAAATAAGTATGTACATTTTGATATAAATGGGCAAACTTTGTCATTGGAACAGAGGCGGTGTGCATGACCAAACTAAAGGCGAGGCCAATTTGATGATCAGGAACTGCAATGAAAATTACCCACACGCATATTCACGACGTTTTTTTTTAATTCTCACTTGTAAGCCTTCTTCAAACAAAATAATATGTAGTAATCAATTATTCTAAGAAATGGCTCGCAGATCTTTTTTCTACACGGCGACCAGTCTGATATGATATATGTATAGTAGTAATAACAAATATAATAAATTCACTTTTTTTTTCTAGCCATTACTGTCCCACTGCTGGGCAAAGGCCTCACCCAAGTCCTTCCAAACTCTTGCGCCATCTCAAACCAGTCCGCGCGGTACGCGTCCGAATCATCCCGCTTGGGATTTAATGAATTAAAAAAAAACTGTACAACTCTGCAAGCAATCGGGGTTGATAACATCGTTATTCTAATCAAACCTAATGACATTTTTATTTTTAAAAGTAACTTAAAAATGTCATCGGGTTTTATCACTAAAAATGTTAGAATAACGATTTTATACAATTTAAATAAAAAAAAGCAAAGATTTTTTTTTTACATTGATATAAACTAGTGCTTGACTGCGATCCCACTTGATGGTAAGTAGCGATGCAATCTTTGATGGTGAGGCGCACTAGTTTAAATAGCCTATTCACTCTAGCCTTGAAGACACCCAAATTATAATCGGACGATCGGGGATCGGAGATTTTATTTAATATGGAAAAAGAAACCGAGGAAAAATTCCCCGGGAGGGGGTTCGGTCGGACAAGGAAGGTTCGGCCCCAGTACTAAAGGCAACGTAGGAACAAGAAAAAAAACAAACAACTAGGGGTCCAGAATTATGTACTAGATCCATGGTATTTATGTGATTGTGACCGAAGCTGCCCTTAAACTTTGCCGCATTAGTGCAAAATGCACTACAGTGCCAGCCCAAAGCTACATTAGACCGACGCACATATGTGGAACACGCCAAAACACACACATACACACACATAGAACGACGTTGCGAGGCGTGGATCTAGTGTAACTCTATAAGTCTAGTTGCCGTATAAAATATATGGAGACCGACGCGCCCAGATCAGCATACATGGCACACGTGTACGCAAAATATTATACCATACAATTTTTCCAAGTAATGTGTACAAAACATTGTTTTGTAATCAATCACTCTATATATTATTTTTACCTGAGACTCGCTTCAGCCTATAAAAATAAAACTCAATCCGGTATTTTTCCTGCTCTTATATAACAAGTTTACCTAAGTATAGAAAGTAAGAATGAGCGATTATATTACAGTACTTATTATAATAGAATTTTAAAAGAAATTATCTTATAAATTCCAAACTCTTTCAATTTTTTTTTTCTGATTCCTTTACCCAAGCCTTAGATACTATTATAAATCGGTGTATGAAATAGTACATATTGATACAAGTAGATAAAGTTTGTCACCGTGACCATGCGGAATCTGCCCGAGCCGAAGGCGAGGGTGTGACAAATCTCCACGTGTATCAAACGACGTTTTTCAATACACTTCCAAAGAAATAAATAAACGAGGTAACACGCGGCTCGTGGGGTCGCTTTGGGCCTAGCCTAATGTGAGAAATACAATCAATTGACATGAGGCGTGTTCACGCATTTTTCCGCGCTAGTGCGGAAAATTGTAAATTACGTGCCTAAAGTAATTGGGAATAGAGTGGGTTTTAATGAAATAAATTAAACGAAATAAGGAGCTTAGCTGGATCCAAAGCCGCGAACAACAACACGTAAGTCGAGGCCACCACTGGGTCACCACTGCTCATAATACGCCAGACTTTATTTTTCCGTAGATATAGTGTAGACGCGCACAGTGAATTAGTACCAAAATAAATTAGTAGTCAAATAATTTATTAAGAGTAGTTTTATTAAAACTTCAAATGAATATGGTTCATTGAGTGCTTGCTTTAGAAATAATAACTTAAATAGAAAAAAACGACAAAAAATTTACAAAGAAAAAGGTGAAAGAAAGGTGAACACTCTGTAATTAAACAACTACACAATTAAGGATAAAAATATCTAATTATATCGAAATACTACAAAATACTAAATTTTTGGTCAGTTTTTGAGTTTTATTTTCTTAAAAAAAAAAGTTACCTCACACTGAGAAGGCCCTCTTTACAGTTATAAGACTTGTATAAGCTCTTATATAGCCACTATACAGCTTAGAGTGTACACCTGAACCTTTATACAGCTTGTTGTGCTACATGGTCGGTATACGGTTTCGGCTGCAAATATCGTTTCAGTTACTGTTTATATGATCTCACCTGATCTCCCATCCCAGTAATGATAGGCGTGTTCCAATACGCCGCGAGCCTGGCGACAGGTTCCAGGGCGAAAGCACAGGCAGGGCCTATGAAGGCGATCACGTCGTCCTTGAAGTGCATGTCTGCTGCCAAGCCGGGAGCTATGGCCCCGGAGCAGGAAGGGTAGCTGTGGAAGAAATTACAGATTTGAATACCAAGTATTTGTTAGCAGTAGCGAGATTGTTTGAAAGAATCACGGCGGCCTAAGATCGGTGAAGTAAGCGTGATCGCAGTCAAGCAGTAGTTTATATTATGTAAAATAAAAACTGAAGGAAGACGAATGGATTTTAGTCAGTGTGTGCCAAATTTCATCCAAACCCGTTCAGTCGCTTAAGCATGAAGAAGTAACAGACATACACACACATACATAGAAACATTAGCCTTTATAATCTTATCTATCAAAATTGCGTCTAAACTATATTAAAATCAATTTGAATCTATTAATACTGTAATTTGGAAATATTGTTAGAACAACCATTTTTTTAAGAGTAACCATGGAGTTTCTTGCCGGTTCTTCTCCATAGGAAACGACCGATTTGAAACCGTGCACTAGCTTCAGACGTTTTATACTTGTGCCCATGTAGGCCTATGTGAATAAAAAACTTTTGAATTTTTTTGAATAGAGTAAAATTATTACTACAACCGTGTTTTTTACGTGGGAAATAATACATTTTTTTTCCCTCAGGGTGGGGAGAGAGGAGTGTCAGACTTTTACTGACTAAAACCAGTGTTCCTTCAGTTGACCTTTTTGCGAGGACTACGGTAAGTTCATCCAACATTCCGCCGCCCTGGAAGACCACGGTCCGTTCAAGACCTTGCTGCTGTCAGCAGTAGCTAAACACTAATATGCAGCAATGAATATGTTTGAAGCACGCCACAGGACACCGCTCTTCGCGCCTTGCGCCCGCCTACCGATGCCGTCCCGCTCGCCGAGCCGCTCTCACTAAGGCCGAAGTCGTGACCTGGCCGTAACTGACCCAGTCAAGTTACGGCTACCCTACGTCGTTAATTAGAAGATACTATAACACGGACTATGATAAAACCTCATAAGACAAACACACACAACACTGACTATGATAAGACCTCATAAGACATACACACACATACATAGAAACATTAGCCTTTATAATAGAACAACCATTATTTTTAAGAGTAACAATGGAGGCCGTTACTGACCCAGTCAAGTTACGGCTACCCTACATCGTTAATTAGAATTAGAAGATACTGCAACACTGACTACGATAAGACTGACAAAAAACGTAACCACTGTTTTTTCCTTATCAGTGTGCAATAAAAAGTATTCTGTCCGTTCTTCTACGTATTTATGCTAATGTTTACGCGCCAGCAGATCTAGTTTCAGAGTGTATCTTTAGCACATTAGTGGCTTCGATTCCTGCATAGGACAAATATTTGTATGGTTTATAGATAGTTGGTCTTATCTAGGTGTCTTGTGTATGTAAGTTTACATGGTCGTGAACACACCCAAGACAGAAGAGTAACTTCTTATGTGCAGTGTGTGTGTTCTTGATAATAATAAATCTCGCTAGGAATAAATATCGTCCAAATCTGTTCAGCAGTTTGAGCGTGAAGTATTAACGAACACACACAAACTTTCGCCGTCATAATATTAGTGTGTGTGTTAAAAACATTGTACCCCTAGCCAAGTTGATAATCTGCAATCGTTAACGGTAGCAAAAAACTTAAAATGTGCGGGAATGACGTCATCTCAACGCTCAGTCACGTGGTCTCAAGAATCGGGGGCTTGGCCAACTCAAGGCGTTCGACGCAAGAGAAACGGTTTTTACTTGGCTGGGAGGGCTGACCTATTTACCATCAGACAGGCTGTTCCATATGTTTCACAGCTAATTTTTTGTGCTCCTCCCGATGCTAACGGTATTGTTAATAGGATGACAGATCAGGGAACTGATTTTTAATAAGAAAAGTGAAAATCGTTGGTGACGGCATTCCGTTTTATTTCGGATAAAGGACAAAAGACCACTTAGCCAACGTTGTAAAAGCTTTGAACGGTATTCCTTCGTGAAAAATTAAATTAACTTCTTTACAACTTTTTTACGCTTTTAAATTGTCTTCTGACAAAGCGTTCTATGCTACCTGTTAACCTGAAAACTACACAAGAACAAAAATTAAATTAAGTTCAAACCAAAACTGGTATTTCCTTGACTAGCGCATGGCCTGGTGCCTGGACTTGGTTTGGTGAAGAATTTTATTTATTAAAACTTCATGAACAGTACCTAGTGGTACATAGGTGGACATAATTCCACTAGGCATTCTGTACTAGTCAACTTTTGGGTTAAAAAAGACAACACTGTGGTAGGTGTGCACAATAAATAAAAAAAAGACGTGTGGCACTCGGGGACTGCCGCGGTAAAGCTATATATTACATAGCATTTCTATCAACTTATGCAATTATAATTATTTATTTATTTTATTTATGCAGTATTTTTTTCCTTTGTTTTTTTTTTTTCTTTGATATTAATTGAAGTTACACTTTCACACATTGAATTGAATTTTGATTGATTGTTCACTCATTTGTTTTCTTATCGGTCACCACGCTCAAAAACAAATGAGTGGGGGGTGTTAGGTTATTTTCGTTACGGAATTTCTGGATTCGGTCTCCACGCTCAAGGCCCGCGATAGAAGCTATGCAATAGCTTAATAACAGATATTTGAAATATAATGTTGTATCGTTAAACCTTTCGCATTCCAATAATAGAGACACAATTGAAAGACAATGAGAGAGCGAACATTAAGTAAAATACGTATATATGCTAACTTAATAAACTAATAAATACTAATATTATAGAGTATTACACTCATAATGTAACATTAACGACGAAAAAACTACATACAAAGATCACACGACGCGCGACGCAGGATAAACCTTTTATTTTGAAATGAGAAATCATCAAACAACTTCTTTCGCTCTAGGGTAGAGCGAGAAAGCGTGTCATATTTTTACTGACTAAAACCCATCTATGGTCTTTCATTTGCCCTTTGCGTTATAGGTCCACTTCAAACGTTCCGCAGCACACACAGAATATCCTAGAATGGGATAAAGGTATTGTTGTATTACTACTATTATATTACTTTATAGCTTTTTGTTGTAATTGTCCTTTGTCTTTAAAAATAAAGAAAAAAAATGGTACTTTCAAAACGTACGGCGTTGCGCCACCGGTACATGGTGGACATCCCACCCATACGTACAAAGCGTTTTGGGAACTCATTCATTATGCGTACAGCTATGGAGTGGAATTTCCTGCCGGAGTCTATGTTTCCTGATAGCTATAACGTAGGGGTTTTTAAGTCAAGAGTGAATAGATTGCGTCTAGGTAAGCGTGCTCCATCGTCGGCCACAGCATCGCTTACCATCAGGTGAGATAATGGTCAAACGCGAGCCTATCCATTATAAAAACCAAAAAAAAAACTTCCAGACGGACCAAAACCGTTGAGGTCTTAAAATTAATATAAATATATAATATAATATATTCCACAACTATCACACAACGCCGTCTAGTCCCAAGCTAAGCAGAGCTTGTGTTATAGGTACTAGAAAATTGATAAACATACTAATATATATCTACATACATTCATATTATAGATAAATTACACCCAGACACAGAACAAATGATTATGCTCATCACACAAACATTTGTCCTGGGTGTGAATCGAACCCACGACCTCCGGCATAGCAGTCAGGGTCACTAACCACTAGACCAACTGGCCAGTCAGTAAATACGGGAGACTTAAGAGACCTTTAGAAATAAAAGTATTCCTTTAATTTAATGTGGAAACAGTTATTAACCTCTTGTTTTAAAAAGTTATTTAACTAAGTGCACTTCTGAATACGTACATGAGCTTTCTTGATATTAAAGCACTCCTCAAGCCCGACTTGGTTATAAAATTCAGAAAGGGCTTTGAAGAAATGTGTATTTAAACGAGCTATACTCACGAATTGATATCATGCGGAAGATTTTAAATTTTTAGGGCGAAAAGTACACTTTTTACTTTTGCTGCTTAGGTGCAGCGCAAGTAGATTATCCGTGACACCATTTTTAGTTTGTGAAAATAGAACCTAGGCAATTATATGCATTTGTTTTTTTTTTATATGCTACATGACAGGCCTGTTGGTCTAGTGGTTAGTGACCCTGACTGCTATGCCGCAGGTTGTGGGTTCGATTCCCACCCAGGACAAATGTTTATGTGATGAGCATGATCATTTGTTCTGTGTCTGGGTGTACGAGTAATTTATCTATGTATGTATTTAGAAATATATAAGTATGTTTATCAGTCGTCTAGTACTCATAACACAAGCTCTGCTTAGCTTGAGACTAGACGGTGTCGTGTGATAGGTGTGGAATATATTATTTTATTATAAATGCATATAATTTTCACAGACACAGTAAATTATTTTAAATAAGAATACCATGCAAACATTTTGTGCGTCACAGACTCGAACGCACAAAATGCGTGACGTGTGCGCTGCACCTTAAAGTAAAAGCACTTCAGTGCAGTCTTCATGCGAATTAAGTAATTTTATGTTTTTTGCATTTTTCTGGGCAGAGTCAAGTTGTATGTTTATAGTTGTATGTACGTATATTATGACGTATTTATTTACGGAATAATAGTCATTAAAATTATCAATATGACCCCCTGAATCCTTACCCTATTGAATAGCTCATCATCTTACTGCCCTTGTCCCATATTATTTGGGGTCCACGCAACACGATTTTTTTTTCCATTCTGCCCTTTCACCTGTCACGCTATCACTAAGTCCTTTTCCTTTCATTTCACCCCCCACACATCTTTTCTTTGGCCTCCTTCTCCCACTCCATCCGTCCACATGTATACATATATCTCTTTTAGTGACATGTGTTTCACTACTACTGTATAATTCCTGTGTTCACATGACAATGGCTATTTCACGAAAAAGTTCAATCATATTTTAATCAACACACAACTTGATACGAGTAACTTACCTGCAAAAAACAAAAAACTTTGAAATTTCACAAACTACCTTGGAGTGTTCCTTTAAAATCATTACGATCTTTAGTGAATTGAAAACTAACTTTACGAACCTGTTACAACTCGAAATAATACTAACATAGGGTTATTTAATATCACTCATTGTATTTTCAGTCTGTCTACTGGGAATAACTGTTCATCATCTCCCTAGTTTTCTTTTTTACTGGTACATGGTTGCCACTTCAAAATGTTTTAGCTCTATCGACCATCTGTTGCCCTATCCGTGCCACTTAAGTTTACTTCGGGCTGGTTCTCCTGTGGATATCCTCATTCCTGATAGGTAGATAGATAAAGTATTTATTGACTACAACACAAAACATGCACCAAAACACATATTGATGACATCACACAAGGAAACTCTAAGCGTAGCTCTTTCAAATACTGTTATTAAAACTATTTTTAGCGAATACTTTGGCACCCACATTGATACATCGATTTACACCCATCCATCAATAAAATTGACACCCACTTGTAACGTACGTGTTGTTTTACCATAATATATTTTGGGTGTTAAAAATATCAACTTACTGAACTAGGTATAAAGTTATTGAAAATTTATATACATATAATAATACGAGTAAATATGGTAGAGCTTTGAAGAAATGTGTATTTAAACAAGCTAAACTCACGAATAGGTTACTTCTAAGCAAGCGTGCTCCATCGCTTACCATCAGGTGGAATGGTGGTCAAACGCGAGCCTATCAATAATAATAATATAAATAAAAAAAAATCAAAGAATATTCCTTTTAATATTTTTCATATCTACACTAATATTATAAAGAGGTATAGTTTTTGTTCGTTTGTAGGAGGTAATCTCTGAAAGTAGTAGTCCGATAGCTAAAATAAATTCACTGACAAGCTGCTTTATTCCTGAGTGACGTAGGCTATATTTTATGTACGCTGGTGAAGCCGCGAGCAAAACCTAGTATTTGTTATAGTACTTACCCGACCATATTGCTTGCCTGCAAAGCGTGCAAAACGACATACTTAAGAGCGTCCAACCCGAAATTAATTTCCACACTACCGCTCTTACGTGATTATGACATTCTTACTCATCTTTTTCTAGATATTTTAGAAACTCAGATATCTTGTGGATATTGTCTAGGTTTCTATTGGATTAGAAACTTCATCGTCATCATCATTTCAGCCGATACACGTCCACTGTTGGACATAGCTCCCCCAAGCGTCGCCACATCGAACGTTCCTGTGCGTCCCGCATCTATCGGTTTCTCGCTACCTTCACGAGGTCATCGGTCTACCTTGTAGGAGGCCTTCCAACGCTGCGTCTTCCGGTACGCATTATAAACTTGTGTAAAACTAATTCAGTAAAGAGCTGTGAAAATCTGCTGTTTTACGTAAACTTTGGCCCTTCGTAATGTGCTCATAAATTATAAAGATTAAGAAAATATTGCTATAGAAACCTTGCACATTTAATCGAGATTCTGAATGCCTACATTCCTAACAAGTTCTGTAAAATATTTTAGTAAATGAAGAAATTACTGACAATTACATCTATCGGTTTCCATGAAAACTTCAACCATATCTGACGACCCTCGTTACTTATCTTCTTTGTTGACTGTACATGTATTTGTACATAGTTATGTTAGAATAATACTCTAATCACAATCAACAGAAATTACGTCCAGAACGAAAAACGAAGACACACAAAGTACAACATTGAAATAACCAAGGGTTTTCCTTAAAGGGGATCATTGTACTCGTCAGTGTGAACAACTTATACATTTTTTTTAGGTGGGAATTCATCCAATTACTTCTCTCTCTAGGGTGGAGTGGGAGGGCGTACCAAACTTTTAATGACTAACGAACCTATGTTCCTTCTTTTGACCCTTGAAGTCAACCCATGACCCCAGTAGCCTGCTGGGTCCCTACGGTTTTGTCGACATCTCTTTGAGGCGTGCGTGGAACACTACGTGCCAGCGACGACTCGGGCTCGATCCGGACCATTACCGGACGATCGACGGTGAGCTACCCATCGTCCTCGCCCGGTGGCTGGAAATCGAGATCGGCCGGGTCCCGGCGGCTAAGGTATGAGGACGTCCGTTCGCTCACGTGTGCGGCCTCCTTCGCTAGCATTACTGCTTCACAGAAGGAGGCTTCCGCCTGCCATTCCTCCTCGGATACGACCAATCCTAAAATCTCGAAAAAAAAATCTGCTGCTCTATACATTTATGTTCGCATGCTCAATAAAATATATGGAGTCGCTGAATCTTTTTTCGTGATTTCAGGATGCGTCGTATAGTAAAAGTTTTACATAGCACGTTGTGTTGTTGTTGTAGTTGTACTTTTAATATTGTTTTATTTTTTATTTTAAGCTAAGTATTTATAGATTAAGTAGTTATTTATCATTTTCTAGTTGTTTGTCCTGTGCGAGTCTCAAATAAATCGACGGTCTCTACGTATATATTTTTTTGTTTATTTAATTATACTATCAATACCATCGATACTACCGATACTATCAATTAAACAAAGTCCATTAGATTATGTATAATGTATATTGCAAAGTAAATAATGAAATAAACAAAAAAATATATTTTGGACATGTTTTTGTATACGTAGGGACCATCGAAATGATATTTTCTTTTCTTTCTTTTACATTTCGATAGGTACAATGACCCCTTTTAGAAAAAGCCCATTTGTTATTTCATCTTTCTAAATAGAATAACTCCGAGGAAGCATTTCTTATCATATCATAATCAAAGAGCAATCTATCCAATATCATCTCTTTACGTCAATATATTCCATATACCTAATATGAAGTTATTCTTATTCCAGCGGTTCGCAATCAGTGGCCAGCGGGCCACCAGAGACTTAAATATGTACCGAGGAAGAGGATGGTTAATTTTAGGCTTCTACTCATATGTTTCGGCTTGTGTAGACGATGTTATCTCACAATTATCAAAAAAGCAACTGAAAAAAAAATACAACAGAAGATTTATTTGAATTAAACAAAACTCTTTTTTTTAATAAATGACATAAACTAGTGCTGACTGCGATCCCACTTGATGGTAAGCAGTGATGCAATCGTTGATGGTGAAGCACTCTCAAACTTATTCAGTCTAGCCTTGAAGTCACCTAAATTATAATCGGACGGGAAGACCACAGCAGGAATTTTCCTGTTCCAGTTCTTCGATGTACGCGGTATAAAAGACGAGACGAAACTGCTCTTTCTTTCTTTTTTTTGTTCTCTCTGTACTCTTTTTTATTATTATTATTTGGCTTATGTTTAACTTACCACCAGATATAGTAACATATAAAAGACAAAAATAGTAAATGATCACCAAAATTAAACCTAAATTATAACCAAAGTTTTAACATCTCGCTATCCTATTTAAGCAAAATGAATCCAAATAAAGCATCGGCAGAACCCCATGGTTACGGAGATGTCAGTAGTTAAAATTTTGAGGTTAGGTTAACTACCTGCCAAGACAGCTCGACGGAGCCCCGCTACGCGGGGCTCCTACTTCTGGGTGGTTTAAAAAAAAATAACTTCGAAGAAGGTGACGGGGTCTGTGTTCGCTCGCTTCGCTCGCTCACTACGACCCCGCCACCTTCTTCTAACCTAAATCTATCCGACCCGGGGTGCCCTAAAATTCCACTAAGATAGATTGTTGATTAGACAAAGTATCATCCTGCTCTATGGGGCTAAAAAGAGCGCATTAATTTGCTCGCTAAGATTTGGTTTTCATTTATTACATTTGGTGTTCGAATACAATTTAAAGTACAGTCGTAACTAAAATACTATTGTAACTTTAGGATTTCATTTTTTTGGTGTCAAGTAATATATTTTTGACAAAAGAACTAAGGGTACCAAAGCGTTTTATGGTGGTCATTATATTTAATCCCTTATTATTTTATGCTGTTGCATATTGTATTCCCTGCACCGAATAAATGCTATTCTATCCTTTTTTGTGAAAATAAGGTTGGGAACCAGTGTCGGTATAGTCAACGGTTTATTGAAACATCCTGTAGGTAATAGATGCCATAAAGTAAAGGCATGCGAGGAATGACAAGTAGATAGCTTTCTCTGAATACGTAGTTTACGAGCCTGTAAACTTCTACACTAACGTCAGAAGGTTCTGAACGTTCAGACATTTTAGACGCATTTTATTTAATTTTTTTTAGGATTCCGTACTCAAAAGGACCTATATTAAGACTCCGCTGTCCGTCCGTCTGTCTGTCTGTCACCAAACTGTTTCTCATGTATCGATTAGCAAGACAGTAAAATTTTAAATTTTCACAGATGATGTTGCTATAACAACATTTTACTAAAAACCGAACTATATAAGTAAGTATTTAAGTGGAGCTGCCTTATAACAAACGTGTTTTTAGGGTTCTGTAGCCAAACGGCAAAAAACGGAACCCTTATAGATTCGTCATGTCTGTCTGTCTGTCCGTCCGTATGTCACAGCCACTTTTTTCCGAAACTATAAGAGCTATGCTGTTGAAACTTAGTAGGTAGATATATTTTGTGAACCGCATTAAGATTTTCACACAAAAATAGAAAAAAAGCAATAAATTTTGGGGGTCCCTTGATACTTAGAACTGAAATTCAAAAATTTTTTTTTCGTCAAACCCATACGTGTGGGGTATCTATAGATAAGTCTTCAAAAATGACATCGAGGTTTCTAATACAATTTTTTTCTAAACTGAATAGTTTGCGGGAGAGACACTTCCAAAGTGGTAAAATGTGTCCCCCCCCCCCTCTAACTTCTAAAATAAGAGAATGATAAAACTAAAAAAAATATATGTATGATATATTTTTTTTAGTTTTATACATAGGTACATTACTATAAAAACTGCCAACGAAAATTGATTTGAACGAAATCTAGTATTTTTTTTAATGCGTCATAAATCGAAAAAAAATCAGTATTATTAAAACATCGATCAAAGTTACAACACATTACAAGAACTTTTATAATGTTACTTGCTGCTACGGAAACCTTCATGGGCGAGTCCGACTCGCACTTGGCCGGTTTTTTTTTACGTTTTTTGCTACGAATAGTAAGGAACTGTTAGTGGGCAAGTCCGACTCACGCTTGGTCAGTTTTTTTTTAATTGATAGTCTCTCGTTACACCACTTGCCCACCTGATGGTAAGCTATGATGTGGCAGGCGATGGAGCACGCTTACTTAGAATAACCTATTCAGTTTCACTCTTGACTTTTGCACAGTTCATAGTTTGTATTCACTAAGTGGAGTACAGATACCACCGACCATGGCGACAGCAGCTGTTACCTCTATCGCCAGCTGTTGGCTCTGTCGACAGCAAAGTTTTGCTCGATTGTAAGTAACCTTAGCTGTTGCTACACCCAGAGCGGGAGAAGTTTTCTTAGGTGTCTTCAAGACTAAAGTGACAGGCTCTTAATAAACTAGTGCGCTTCACTATTAACCATTGCATCACAGCTTACCATCAGGTGGGATCGCAGTCAAGTACTAATTCATATTATTGAAAAAAAAAAGTCTCTTCATGATTTCCAACAAACAAAAAGTGTGATTGTACTTTCATTTTTTTAGTAAACTTTGCTTTGCGAAATAATAATATTAAAAGGCTTCTGTGTCTCGGGGCCAGGGTTATTTTATGATTATTACAAAAACATGCAGGAGTGGATGACGAAGATGGATCGAGGTTAAAATAAAGCTAGCTTTATGGGAAACGTTTCTAAAAAAAAAAGGAAAGGGATGACGAACCAGTGGACCGCGCGCCAGACGAATCAGTGTACTTGAACATATTTTACTTATATACTCGTAAAGTCATTAGATGGCAACAAAAGGAAGGGGTGACTATTGAATCGGTGGATAACGTTGATCTAAATAATAAATGTCTGGTATGTATTCCTTACAAAAGCTTTCCAACCGCCATATTTTTGTTTATATTGAAATAAAACCTATCTAGCTATTAAAAAATCAGCCCTAAATCGGTAAGAGCTTATTTTTCAATCATCACATAAGTTTTTCCTGAAGAATAAATATGATCGTTTTTCATTACCGGTTCCAAAACCGACATTTTTATTTCTTATATAAAAGTTGAATGACCATTTGATGGCACATCGAAACTACATTAAAACGTACAGTATCCCTGAACTAAGACCTTGACATTAACTGCGCACGTAATTAGCGAGTAAACGTCCATTCCTAATTGATTGCTACAAAGCAACGTGTCCTACAAAGCAGCAAGATGCTACGTAGCTACGAGGTGCTATAAAGCAACAAAATGCTACGCAGTTACGGGGCACTACAAAGCTGCAAGCTGCTACGCAACTACGAGGTGCTACAAAGCCGCAAGATGCTACGCAGTTACAAAGTTGCAAGCTGCTATGCAACTACGAGGTGCTACAAAGCTGCAAAATGCTACGCAGTTACAAAGTTGCAAGCTGCTGTGCAACTACGAGGTGCTACAAAGCTGCAAGATGCTACGCTGTTACAAAGTAGCAAGCTGCTATGCAACTAAAAGGTGCTACAAAGCTGCAAGATGCTACGCAGTTACAAAGTTGCAAGCTGCTATGCAACTACGAGGTGCTACAAATCTGCAACATGCTACGCAGCTACGAGGTGCTACTAAACTACGAAATGCTACGCAGCTACGAAATGTCATGAAACGAAACTGCCTAATGCTACATTACGGAACTATACATTGTCAGGCGTGCTTAAATTTATCATTCACTAACAGAAATTGATGATCAAATGATTATTTAGACACACAATAGTGAGACACTCTATGCATTTCTGTATTATCATTTAAACACGCGCCCGAGCGGCTAGAAGCTTTCTCCTGGTCAAAAATCTAGACAAATGTACGTAAGATTTAAAGTTTCAAGATTCACTTTCATCCTCAGCAAGTAAGAGTTTAAGATAGCATGAACGAAGTCAACGAAACCTTTCTTGCCTGAACAATACAGTATACAACTCTGTGAGAAAAATTAAATTCACATTTTGTGAAAAAGTTTTTCGATGTTCTCGAAACTTGTTGGTAACAATAAATTCTGTCTTTGACTACATTGAGCCGTTAGAAAGTGGAAAGTTTATATTTTCTTTTTTTTATGATTTATTTTAAGCTTTAAATTAATGATGTTGTTTTAGAATTAAATGGTACTTTCAGAATTTATTTCTTAGGTATGAAAGCGTAACTAAACTAAATCCTAGCTGTTATACAGATCTAATACGAGTATGTAAACAGTTTTTAGAAGTTTTCAAATGGCCGTGACAGGCATTGGCCGAGCTGGGCTCCTACGGTTTTACTGACATCTCTTTGAGGCGCGCGTGGAACACTGAGTCAACGACTCAGGTTCGGTCTTTATAAGACGAATGGACGGCGAGCTGCCGCGCCACCTGAACAGCTCTGTCGTTGGCTTTCGTTTAAATCATGGAAGGTGCAGGTAGTTGTGCATGCTAGGCAGGAAAGGAGGTGGTGACACATATCCTGTGATGATGAGTTTTTTTTTTTTGGTCCAATTGACATTCCACGCCCTTGGGTGGAACGGGAGATAATGTCCCTCAACTACGTACGGTAAACGCGTAGCGCAGTTCCAATAACAAACATAATTATATACATAGTTTTAAGAAAAACATGTTTTGTAAGATTGTGGTTATAAAAAAGGCTTATTATTATTGTATTTATAATCCGAGTAGACATATCGCATTACAACAGGGGTGGTGCGGTATTTGATTTCAGAACTTGATTAGATTCGGCACTTCATAAATCATACTTCGTCGGAATTATCTTTGGACAAGATAAATGTAATATAAGCAAGGCACTATGCTTGGTTGTGGGTTTATAATTTTCAAAGACTATTTTTTGTCCACGATTTCACCCGC
Organism: Mythimna albipuncta; assembly: GCA_929112965.1. Taxonomy (NCBI): domain Eukaryota; kingdom Metazoa; phylum Arthropoda; class Insecta; order Lepidoptera; family Noctuidae; genus Mythimna; species Mythimna albipuncta. The sequence continues at coordinate 5,889,836 of OV815974.1, read as the reverse complement.
CTACATAAAATATAGCCTATTTCACTCAAAAATAAAGCAACTTTCTATCGGTGTTCTTTTTATATTTAGCAATAGTATCAGTACTTTCAAAGATTACCTCCCACACGCAAAAATAAAAACTAATTTTTCCTCTTTATAATATTAGTGAAGATAAGGATTAAATCCGAAGCTAGATTTAATCCTTTTCTTCACTTACTTTTTTCAGTTTTTATACTTTTTTTATGCATGCACACAAACACTTAAAATCGAAAATAACAAATACAGATAAAAGAGTACAAAGGTACTACTTATTTCAAACGAAATTATAACAAATAGAAATAATTATTTTTTTATTGTTATTAATAGACTTTGTTACGTCATTACAGGGCCTCAAGTCTGATATTACAATAGTGTCAGAATGGTCTATCATTGATGTCATAATTGTCGATTTTGACGAGTTTGGTAATCTATTAATATAATGGCGTCATTATGACTTTCCAATGGTCAACCACTGACACTCCATTGAAAGAAGTGGCATAGAATGGTAATCGTGGTAATCTCATACATATTGACAAATGAATATTTGACGTTTGCGGTAATCTGCTGAAACTTTGACAGTTTATTTGATCAGTGTTTTACCATTAGAACGTTATTGTGCAGTTATTGATTTTAATATGCTCGATAGCTCAATATTATCATTCTACCGCAACTCTATTACTATACCACTGACCGATCAATGATCGATCATTATGAATTAGCAGATTACGAACTTTTAGCAAAATGACAATGTGATCGTGTTGGAATGACAAATTTATAAAAATAGCAGACTTGGGCCCCTGGTAGTCAGACGCCAGAAAGTCTTACGAACAGTCTATCTAAGGAGTATCATTTAGCCCACGGTTGTGGAGATCCGAATAGGCAGTCGATCCATGTAAAACACAGGTTTTCAGCAGCATCTGGTTAAGTTGGGTTTTCCCAACTAGCTTGAATCAGATTCCAATTTAACCGGTTAGGGAGATGGTGATTATTATTGAATGGTTCACATTTAACGAGTAACCCACCTGATGGTAAGCAATGATGTGGTCGACGATGGAGCACGCTTGCCTAGAATTTACCTTCACTCTTGATTCAAATACCTCCAGGTTGAAGCTATCAGGAAACAACTCCGGCCCTAACGTACATGAGTATAAGTAACCCTAGCCTACATCCCTAACCAGGATACCCTGTTTCATGGAATCTAGTTTATTCCACGTACATGATGTCAAATAAATAAATGCACTATAGTGGATAGTTTACTAATGGTTAAGTTACTTTTGTTTACTAATAGTTATATTGCTTTTGTGTAGGATATAAAGCTAAACAATATTTAAATTTAACTTACTTTATGTTTATGCATTTTGTTATGCTAAAAACTAGCACATTCCTATCCCTACTTTGATTCATAGAAAATATCAACCACAAACCTTCCTTGCACCTTCTGCAGCTCTACACCGTGATGCGCCAGGAACTTCTCGTTAACTTTGTCTATGGCCAGGTCCACAGCAGGTCCACACCTCTCCAGATCAAAAGGCGAGTCTAGCCGAGAGGCCATGAGGACCCCCACCTTGTACACCACTGGGGACGTTTGAGAACCGGACAGAACCGGTGCAAACAGGAATATGGAGAATAGGATTAAGATATGCATTGTTTGTTAGATTTTTACATAGCATATACTCGTATTTTTATTAAGAAGAATACTACGTTTTGAAGAATTGAAAAGAAAAAAGTTTTTAACACACTTTATGGTGGGTCCCAGAGTTTGCAACTGGAAGTTATGCTCCGGTTAATCTGTTACTTTGAAATATTATTTCTTATTTACTCAGTCACTATTTCTCAGGAACTACAAATGATGCTCAATTTAACTTTAATTTAATTAAATCATATATTTCTGTAATTAAGTCTCACTGTAACTAAAAAGAATATTTTTCAAAACGTAGTTTTATTTTAACTGTGAACTAAAAAGCAACCTAACATTTCACTAAACACCATTCAAAATCACAGCACACTCGTGAAACATCAACTTTCGTTTTTGAGTTCACACATAAAAAATATTTCGATTTACGACAGCTTAACGTTCGCGGTATCCACTGGAATGGGAGCGCGTGCTCTCTCCTCCACGTCAGACTGGCAACTGACTCAAGCGGCTGGAGGAATGCTAGACCAACCCGAGATAAAATAATAGGGGGAGGCTGTGCACGCAACAGGTCTGTTTTCCCGCGTCAAATATATCTAGGTGCCCAGGGACGTTTGTATATGATATGGATTCTAGAAACTGAGAGTTTTAAAAGAGATAAATATTATGTTTTTCTTAGAAAAATGTAAAGCTTTCCTCTTTAAATTACTGCATATAGGCATATTTTTATATAAAAGCTGGGCAAGATAGATAAAAAAAATTTGTTCAACTAGGTAATATGAAATATTTGAAATTGTAAAAAACTAAGATTATTACTGAAAGAAATTCTACTTAAAAACTTAGATACTCGTACAATCACTATGATGTCTGAAATTATCTCACCCAAAACACACTACACTAACACGCTACACTGGGGTCTTTGGGGAAATTGAGTCGGTTTCGAGTCTTTTGTGTTTTTATAAATATACTAGCTGCCGTCAGTGGCTTCGTCTGCGTGAAATTGTTTCACGGGAACATACTCCTGAGATAAAAAGTATGTACCATCACAGACAGTTCCGCCTGACCACCGCTAATTTCATGTTTGCTTGCACTCGAAACGAAAACATCAAAGGGTTTGGTTTGGCGCCGCGCTGCAGGATTCAAGCGAATTTTTTTTAAGTGCGCAGCCTGAAATGACCGTGACGGTACCCTATGTGCTATTTCAAGACTTGGTCTATCAATGTACCAAGTTGCAGTTGGAGCTTGAAGAAGTAACTTACTTAAATACACACATGATCGCTCACAAACTTTTGCCTTTATAATATAGTGTGATTAATGATTTTTTTAGATAATTTAGAATAAATATACTTTAAAACAATATATAGTTTATGGGTATGTATATTAGTAATAAAATAAAACGAAACATAAGATATTTAAAGATAAACAGAAGTGTAAGATTCTATTTAAATAATGTAACTTAAAATAACAATAAAACCTTTTTATTAAATAAAATGAAAAAGAAACATTTTATTTTATTAATCTACTACTAAACTTGATGTATAAGTTCCACAGATTTATCCGCCACATACATCATCATCACCATCATCATCTTCCTGTCCTTTTCCCGTTTTATTTAACACGTTTTCTTCTTCCATTCTGTCCTATCACATACATTATTATAATAAATCAAGTATATTACAAGAAGTGCAAGCGTGTACCATACCAGCAGGTGAGATAGTGATGAAACGCAAACCTTTCCATAACAAAAAAAACAAAAAGATCAAGAAAATATCAGCATCAAGATCAAGTGGAAATTCAAAGGAAGTGTCTTTTCCGACTTTGTAATTTTCCTATTCCTGATCAATATTCAAGCTTATGGCGACGAGAGCAAACGGGGAAACTTTTACTGAATATGGTAATGCATCTTCATTTTATATGTTGTGGAGCTTTCCCCGTATGTTTATATTCTTGCAAAAAGTATCTACATATAATACTTGAAGTACTTTTTAAGGTAGAAGGTCCCATAAATTCACGAAATTGTTTTGACAGTTCATTTACCTACTCGTAGAAGCGTACAAAAATATAGATTGAATTTCAGGATTTTTTTATAAACATGTAGGAACATATTGTAAAGATTATCCGTTAGGTAATGGTATTGAAAAACAGTTCATTAGACACTTTTTTTTTTACCGACGTTTTAATTTACACCTCTAGATACATCATCGTTTCAGCCGAAAGATGTCCACTGCTGGGCATGCGCCTCTACTAGTGTTGCCACAATGACCGGTTTCGCATGCATCGTAAACCGGCAACCCTCACCGAGTTCTCGGTCCAGGTCCAGGTCCAGGTACAGCGTGCCCTACTGGGCAATGAGATGATCCGGCGATCCCAGTTCGTGTAGGACCCTCCACAAGCATCCGCAGTCCCTTTACAAGAGCACAACAATGCTACTTTTTTTAAAAGCGGGAGAGAGTGATAGAGAATACCTCTAAGGTATTAAGTCCGCCTTTGTACCTTTGTGTTACATGACGTTTTAATAAATAAATACCATTAAAAAACTTCTCAACTTTGCTATTGTCAGAGTTTTACTGACTAAAACCCAAGACCACGGTAACTTCTTTAAACATTCCTGTAGCTTTTAAGAAAGGGGTTAATTTTCGTTGTTTCTGATGTAACTAAGAAAAAAGCGTTCGTTGCTGATGTCGAGACGCAACATCAGCTAAGTTAATCTGCATAAATGTTTACATTAATAGGGTCTTGAGCCCGGAGTTTATGCAAGAGACCTTTACATTCCGAGATACTGGACGATATAATCAATTTAGTTACAGCAATCTCCGAAACAAGGAATTTTTATACGTTGTAGAGCCGTAGATTCTGTCAGCTGCTTCGGCCACGTGATAGTGGAAAATTATTCCAAGGGAACATTCTCCAGCAGGCCTAGGCAAGTTACGGCCGTCTCGTTTCAAATTTCTTCGTCTACAATCCTCCGATTCCTTTGTTCCGACTACATGACTTAATAATATATAATAAATTGTTTAATTCGGACAACAAAGGAACCATTTTTGTTAGTAATTTACATGCTAAAACTTAAACACTAGGATTAGTAATTATAATTATGAAAAAACAAATGATTGTCTGAAAGAGTTACCGTAGCCTTTGCAAAAGGCAACCGGAGGAATGCAGGTGGGTTTGAGACAGTAACAGTCTAAGGGCTATATTTCACCGGGACACCAGTTTTGCTACTATGGTATCCCGGTTAAATATAGCCCTAAGCTACCAAACTAGACACCAGAGTCGCCACACGTCCGAGCTGGTCGCGCCATCAAATTGGTTCCGCTACCAAACGGACACCAGGTGAGTAACTCTGTATAGAGTTATATATATTTTGTTGGTAGCGGCGACTGATCACGCCGCCATGGTGTCTCGATGAAATATAGCCCTAAAAGTATATGTAACTCTTCCTCTCGGTCCACCCAGAGCGAGAAAGATAAGATAATACCTAACCTACAATGATCATTTTATTTGCAAAACAAAATAATAATAATTTGGCAATACAAAATAATAAATCAGGAAAACAGTCATAATTTGCCAATAACAAGGTACACAGTTATACAAGTATAGATACTTTTTTTTTCTACTATTACCTACTCATAATTACAAAAAAAAACGATTTAGTGCGAGATGAGTCACTTTGCATATCTACTAACGCTAATTATACATCATTCTAGGTTTAAAGTCAATTTTCCTTATGTCCTTAAATATTGATAATTTAGGTATACTCATAGTTTTTTCGTTGGGAATAAGCGTAATTATATTTTAGATTTACTTGTGGCTATTACATGTAACAATATTGTGTAAAGATTAAATAAATATTATTATATTACATTTATGATTCCCACCCAAAACAGAAATGTGGGATGCTCGCTAAGGAGGAGGCCGACCGCATCAGGCAACGGCCCTCTCGCCGCCGCCGGGATTCCGATCCCGATTTCCGGCCACCGTAGGCGCGGGCTTGCGGACAGTGAGCAATGGGTAGCTCGCTGTCCGGCCGTCCGGTAACTGTCCGGACCAAGCCCAAGTCGTCGACGGCGCGCGCTGTTCCCGCGCGCCTCAAGGAGTTGTCAGCAACAGCAGGGACCCAGCCGGGTCGAAGCCTACTGGGGCCAGGGTTACCCGAAAGGGCGCTCGAGCCCCGGTATGAAGGCTTGAAGGAACGGGATGGGTTTTTTAGTCAGTAAGAGTCTGACACTATCTCCCGCTCCGCCCAAGAGCGGGGGTTGTCATAAGATGATTTTTCCCATCGGAAAAAAAAAAAAAAACCCAAAACAGAAAAAAGTAACATATAGTTGTGAATAGGCTAGGCAGACTGATGTTTTGCAACATCTACGACAATAATTTAAAAGCATTAACTGAGAGCAGACACAGATACAAATTGGGTCCCGATCCGTTAATAGAGTCGTAGGATCGTTAATGGAATTCGAATTACCTCTTTAATTACCCACGTTCCCTTTTCAGCCCTTTCTACCCTCGACGGGTAAATAAATAGGCATATGTACGTACTAAGTTATCCCTTCGAAATTCCTTTCCAAAATGTGATAAACAGATAAGTAGTACACCTGTTTTTTTTTTTTGAGATGGTAAATTATCTTTTCAGGTCTAAGGTTGAACGAAAGGGCGTGTCAGATGGCCTGTTTATGACTTCGGTCTTAGGGTGAGTTGCACCATTTAACTTTAACGATAACCAAACTATAACCAGCCGTAAAACGGCCTCCTATTGGTTAATTCGACAATTTGACAACTGTTAACGGCTTTGTTATCGTTATAGTTAAATGGTGCAACTGACCCTTAATGTTGTGTGGCGCGGCGAGCGGGGCGGCATCGGTAAGCGGCCGCCGAGCGCTATGAACGGCGTCTTGTGTGTGGTGTGCTTCAAACATTTTCATACTTTTGATCTTATCGCTCGCCACTTCGCGCTTAGCTCCCGCACACAGCGGCCAGGTCATGAACGGGCCGTTATACTGACTAAAACCCGCGTATGGTCTTTCATTTGCCCATTAGGTTCCAGGACCATGGTATCTCTTTGAAACATATCCCCAGCAAATAGATACTTACAGAACTTGAACTAAGCAGTCTTTAAATGTTTTTTGTATGCTTTATTGAAAGTCAGGGGTGGGGTGCTATTACACCTCCCCCCTTGAACTCTCTCCCGGTGCTCATATAATGCGAAGTGGTTCAAATTACGCCCTGCAACTTGCTCACGTGGATTGAAAGGTCTTGGCCGGAGCGTCATACATTTTGTAACGAGATTATCCTTGCAGGGGTAATATGTATCGATCGTGAGCAAGTCTGTCTGTCTCGCACTTAGCCGATATTCGGGTGGCCATGAACACAACTTTTTGCGGGCCGGATCGTCCCCTGTTAGATACAGAACAATATCGATACCTATCTTGTCTAAACTTCGCTAGCTAAAAAAAAAAGAGAATGGGCGTTTTGGACCCCGATCTGTACATGTTATGACGTTATAAAGCCATAAGCTTCAATCTATGGTAAGCGATTTTGACTCGCACTTGGTCTTTTATTTCTATTTACTAACTGGCTACTTTGGACTTCTGACAACAAAGAAATATCATCTATATTGTAATAATATTCTATTATGTATAATAAAATTGTGTAATTTATTTAATCACCACTGCTCTCAAAACGGTGAAGGAAAACATTGTGAGGAAACCGGTATATTTCGAAGAAATGTGACAATCACCAACTGGGCCTGCATGGTGGATGATGCTGCCCATTTCCTTTTCTAGAGAGGAGGCCTGAGTCCCAGCAGTGGGGACATTAAAAGGCTGATTATGCTTATATTATGTTATAATAAAATAAATACTTAATAATTGCAGCCAGCACATGTTTGACAGATGGTGCCATACCAACAATGAAATGAAGCTATATTAAATCCTTTCAAAAGCTTTCAACCTAAAACAGCACCGAGTAGGCACTGTCACGTTACTTTTTACTTTATGAGTTTGTTTTTGTAATAAAACGATAATTTAACAAAAAAAGGTAACGTATATTAACAAAAGTTTAGATTTAAAAAAAACGAGGGTAGAAGGGGGGGTAAGAGATCCGGTCAAAGGTCGGCCTACGTAGAAGGCCGTCGATACTGCACTCTCCTGCTTGGTGTCCGTCGGCGGCGCCGGCGGAAATCTCTACAAAACTGTCCATTGCCCTTTGACCCTCCAAAGTTTTTAATCTAGGGTAGGGGTATCTCCAAACTTTGAGCCCTAGGAGCCATGATGATTTTGTCACAATGTTCCAAGAGCAAAAACAATTTTAATTTTTCTACTATGATGATTTTGTCACAATGTTCCAAGAGCAAAAACAATTTTAATTTTTCTACTTAACTATATTTCTATAAGATTTGGCCCTAGTTTGGAGACCCCGATCTAGAGTAACAGGATAGGTAAATAAAATAGACATCACCACGCGTCGGCAAAACAATTTGTAAAAAAAAAATCGGGCAAGTGTGAGTCGTACTCGCGCACTGACGGTTTCGTACCAACTTATGAAAACAATTCAATTCCCCAATTGAATAACGTAGATATTTCGGAATCGCAAAAAAAAAAAATTGCAAAAAACGGCCGTATTCTTCGTTTTCGTTAACTCAGAAGTTAGATTTTTTCAGATTCAAGGGACTGCAGACCTGAATATATGGTTTCAATTTCAACTCGATACCTCCACGCGTTCCCGAGATTGACAGACAGACAGACGGACAAGTGATCCTATGAAAGTTTGTTTTTTTCCATTTGGGGGTACGGAACCCTAAAAAAACTAATCACAATTAGCTGCTGCCCTTCTCATAAACTCATCCTTTAACGACACCCTTATGGTGAAGACAAAGAGGCCTATTATTTGTCCGGATCCACTCACAGAAAGAAGTAAATGCCTTTGAAGATTTCCTACCATTAAGGGCTCACAAAGAAATTATAAAGGTTTGTGAAGCGTAAAGATGTCAATATCCGCACACTTTATGAGCTGTTCGAGTGATCATAAATGACATTGCGCAAGATTTACTAGGGCTGATAAACCTTCGTGTGAACACTGAATATTTCATGAATTTTATAATGTAGCTGCTGACTGCGGCTTCGCTCGCGTGATAGTTGAAAATTATCCAAAGAAAACAGGTACACCCAGGATTAAAAGTATCCTATGTGCTATTCCAGGATATGATCTACCCGTGTATCAAGTTTCATCGAAATCTGTTCAGCCATGTAAGCGTGAAGAAATACACATACTCACAAACTTTCGGCTTTATAAGATCAAATGTAACTTAATTTTAACTTACTTTTGTACTTCTGATACCTCGCCAGTATGAAATTACATTTCAAGTTTAAAAAAAACAACTAAACCACAGGGGCCGGGGGTATATGGAGAAGCATAATCAGCCTTTTAATGTTTTCCCTGCTGGGACTCAGGCCTCCTCTTACCGGGTGAGGGAATGGGCTGTAATCCACTACGCGGGCCCAGTACGGATTGGTAAATGTCACTTCTATTCGAGTTTTTGGTTCTAGGATATGCCAGTTTCCTCACGATTTTTTCCTTCGCCGTTTTAAGAGTGGTGATAATAAATTAAATTACACAAAATAAAAGCCTGGCTGGGTTTGAACTCATGACCTACACACATAAGTCGAGGCCGTTACCACTCGGCCACCGCTGCTCTCACATTTAGAATATTAATAGATCCAATTATATCAATGTTTGGCTGTATGGATCAGAATATTGGGCTGGGAAAAAGACAGATAATTAAAAAATATTACATGTAGCGGAAATGAGAATGTTGAGATGGATGTGTGGTGTAACGAGAATGGATAGGGTGAGAAATGAGTATGTTAGCTGAAGTTCGGAAGTGGCGCTAGTAGCTTAAAAGTTGAAAGGGAATCGTTTGTCTTGGTATGATCATAATGAAACCATGATAAATTACGAGTTACTAAAAGAGTTATGATTATTTGAAATGTGGATGAATGGAGAGGAAGAGGAAGGCCGAAGAAAATATGGATAGATCGTGTAAGGAGTGATATGAAGGAAAAGGGAAGGGGGGGAAAAGAAGACAGGATAGAATGGAAGAAAAACGTGTTGCGCCGATCCCAAGATATAAAGGACATGTAAAAGAAAATGATGATGTAAATGGAAAGTATAATGCGATGGTTCCATATCAATATTAAACCTAAAATCGGGCGATTAGGATGAGATTTTCGTTTCCTTCATTATCTACTCCTCCTTCTTCCACTTTACGTATTTTATATTCTATAAAATTACAAAAATACAAACCCTAGCTAAACAGTAAATCTGTGCCACATCGCGAGTGTCTTCTAGCTGGCAGCCTCAGCTTCGTCATAAACTAGTTTATGGCACCGTCAACTGAAGCCGTTAACTCGTTAACTGTTCTCACTGACCACTCGACGACGGCGTGTAGGAGTTATTTATTTACGAGATTATGTCATTATTTTGTGACCTAAATAATACATATGTCGCAGTCAACTAGCTTAATTCGCCATTCAATAAACTGCCTAGCATAATAACTAAATGGCGCCGTCCAACTGTACTCCATTCGCATTTAGATTAGTCGTTTAAAGAAACCGTTTTTACTGTCCGTTTGTTGCTTAAACCATTCATACATTAGCGAAAATTTAATGATACGCGAAACAGAGTGTACACTCCCATAAACATAAGTTAATGTCTGGTCTGGGCAAATTCCCGATATTTGATTTCAAGCTTTTGTAGATATATGTTCAATAACCGTGTTACGCGTCACAACATGGTTTTTTGATTTTAATGCCATGATCGTCGCTATACTATTATGTGACGATAAAGAGACTTAGTGCACTCCTTCACGGACGTGTTAGGTTCCTCTGAACCTTGCAGACATAAATAAGAGCCACCCTGAGCAGCAGTTCCGTTGGCCTATTTTACTTACGATTGTCGTCAGCACATTGCCGGCTGAACGCAAATCTATATACAAAAGGCAAAGTTCTGACTCAGTTACTGACTTCCGTCCCATCCCCTGCTAGAGCCAGTTTGAGCCGCCAAGCATGTACTCCAAAATAATAATTCTTCTTTGCTCGATCCAGCCCATCCCTTGCTGCCCTCCCTCAGCAACGCCGTAAGCCGAGGTCTGTACCCCACAGGAGGTGCGCTTAGCGTGTAGTCGTTTAGTTATAATAAACCCTGACTGCAGGCTTTAATTTTTTAGCTAAGACCCCATGATACCAGATAGTCCGGTTAAGCAGTCGACCACCTCAGAAGCTGACCTGCGAGAGGCCAAATACAAAAAAAAAAAGCGTTGTTGTACTGATTTTTAGGTACTGAAGAGTGGGAACTGTCAGACTTTTACTGACTAAAACCGCAGTTATATTCCTTTATTGCCTAGCATTCCAGGACCCCGAGTTTCCTTTTCGGAAGTCAACCATGGCCCCCGACCGTCCGATAACTGTCCGGACCGAGCCCAATGGTCGACGGTTCCCGCTCGCCTGAAGGAGTTGTCAGTAACAGCAGGGGCCCATCTGGATCGAAGCCCACTGGGGCTAAGGTTAGTTTCGAAACATAGCTCGACCCCTGGTATGAAGGCTTGAAGGAACGGGGTGGGTTTTTGTCAGTAGGAGTCTGACACTATATCCCGCTCCGCCCAAGAGCGGGGGTTGTCATTAGATGATTTCCCCACCATAAAAAAGCACCAGTGGGCTTCAGCTCTGCTGGACCTTCACAATTTTGCTGACATCTCTTTGAGGATCGCGTGGAACACTTGATTAAACGGCTGAATATCATTCGACCGGCTAGTTAAATGACACCATTCAGTAAAATGGTTCGGCTATTAACCGAATTAAGTTAGTATACTGCGACGAATACATAAAACGTATACAATGGTCATTGTTGTCGCCAGCCAAAAACTGGCTAACAGTAACTTTTCATCTAAACCAACACAGGCAGTAATTTATGTGCTTTTTTTAAGATATAAGATTAAAGAAAGATTATAAAAGAAAAGAAAGACACTCTAACTCTTTCTTTTATTGCACCTACCACTGTTTTTCTCTGCACCACCCAAAGGTTGACTGGAACAAAATGCCTGTTTTTTTGGAGGTGGGAAATTAGCCATTGACCTTTCTTGCTCTATGGAGGAGCGCGAGGGCGTGTCAGACTTTACTGAACGAAACTACACATGTGTCCTTCGGACTTTAAAATAGACTTTGACCCCTGAGTTTGATTCGGTGTTTCTTCTCAGGGAAGTCAGCTAGGAAACACCGACCTCATCTAGTTTAAGCTGACTGAAAACAAAATTGACGTATAAAGGTGTTTAATTTTCTTTTTTTTAAACCTAGGTTTTTGCAAAATACAGATCATATTTATCAGTTGTTCTTGACGTTCTGGGGCTAGGTAAGGGTTTCCTTTTCAGAAATTGCGCTATGGTTTGCTGACAAATCTTAGAGGCGCGCGTGGAACGCTACACTGTGTGACGATTCGGGCTCCAGACGACCCGACGGGGAGCTACTCATTGCTCGACATCCGCAAGCACGCGCCTACGGTAGCTGGTAGTCGGGGCGAGATCGCGACGGCTGGGGCGCCGTCTTCCTGCCTCCGATTCCTTTTTTTTAGCGTCATCTCAAATTTCTAACGTTCGAACAAAGGAATCGGAGGCATTGCTGACTCGAGGCGTGCGACGCAAGAGAATCGAAACGAAACGGTCGTAACTTGGCTAGGAGGGAAGGCCTTTGCAAGCTCTCGTAACGGTTACGGCCGCCCCGGCTGCTCAATAATAGCACCTAACTACGAAGATCTTGTGGGTAACCATCAGATACTAACGTGTTTTGTTCTGGATATAACTCAGTCGTGATCGAAGTTCCCTTGTCACGCACCATACAATCGCTGAACATTATTGCTAACTGAGAAAGATATATTTCACTGCAGCCTGCTGAAGTTCACTGAAGTCATCATTTCACAAGACAATCCAATGTATACGAGGCGCACAGGGCCGGACATTGTGGCTACACTTGGGGAAGGCCTGACCAACAGCGGACGTCTTTCAGCTGGAATGATGATGATGATGATTTTGTAGTATAACCTACAAAATGTTTGGTTTATATTATGCATCGCATACCAATGCACGTATGAATGAAAAAATATAAATGACACTTGAAATGATCCTACATCAGTAGGTGCTATTAAGGTGTCATTTTTATTATTTTAATAAATAAATAAAAATTAAGGGAGGGATAAATAACATAGCATAGGCGGCCTTATAATGTTCCCACAGTTGGGAGTCTATAGGAGAGAGATAAATAAGATTATTGAAAACACAACATTCGAAACATGACATTTATTCAACAAAATCTCTACACACTGCTTACAATTCTTGCATTAAATATAAATACAAATCTGAAAGGTACTATTTGGTGTTATAAATTATTACACATAACAAAATAGGTAAATATCTAAATATGTATTTATAAATATATCGACCAAACAAAAATATTACAACAATTTATCAACATATAAAATTTTTGTACATAAAAACACGAAATATTTTTATTTATTATTGTTCAAATCACCTACTGTAGGATCGTAATATACTCTCTCAATAACCATCTAATCTATGGAATATATTAATTAAACATTAAAATTTAAATACGTTTTAAGCGTCAATTTCAAATACATAGGTTCTGACTACGGGCCCTGAACTAGTTAACGCTAAGGAGTGCGCTCTTTACCGTGACGAAACGTTACACAAAATAATTAAATTATAAACAAGATTCTGTTACGTGCTCACACTAAGCATAACGCTAGCAGAATGAACGAGCTATTGGAACATTTGGAAGAATTACCGTGGCCCTGAACGCCAAGGGAACATGGAACACATGTGTGTTTTAATCAAAAACTTTTTGAAGCGCCCTCCCCTCGCTCAGAGGGGGAGAGTTTACATGATGATTTCTCGCCTGTCCCACCCTCTCGCTCCATATTAGAGCGTTGAAAGCCATTTGGTATATTCCCACCTCTAAAAAAAGCAGACTGAGCGAGCTCACTGTGACTACCTCACCTAAACGCTCAGGCTAAGGTCCTTTTTTGAGCGGGAAAACCAACTCAAAGGGAAGAAGCAGTAGAAGGAAGGTACAACCGACGGTAATGTGGGTAACTTTGGTGCGAATGCCACCTTTAAGTTTGGTGGCATACAACATCATTAAACCAAGGGTGTTCTCATAAAACTACTTTCACTTTCTGATGGTGCACAGATCTTTGCTTTGATATTCAGATACTTTTTTTTTTAAGTAAGAAATCGTCATACTTCTTCCACACTAGCCACCGAGAGGTATCGTCAGTTTGTTACTGATTTAAACCCTGTGTTCCTTTAAATGCCCTTTGCGTTCCAGGGCCGCAGCAATTCTTACGAACCATCCAGCAGCCTTGGCCTAGACCAAAGCCCTAAATAGGTGTGTCAAACCTAAGGTAAGTAATAAGCTCTTCATGCATTTAACTAACATTATGCTTAGCGTGAAAGCAGTTAATTGTGGCAACACCAGCTCAAATAAAATTGAGCAGGGTTGTCAATTAAAAATATAGTTAATAATTAATGTTACCAACAATAAGCAGCAAATATTTAAATAGCTAAAATTCCGCGTAACAAATAAATAAATACGAATACATACATACTGACAGATATTAAAAATTAGGCCAGTTATACTGTCAACTGATACCAACAAACGGGATACGAATTTTCAAACACGGTAACTGTCACCGCATACGGGCCACAAAAAAACGCCGCTTCAAGCTCCTTTTTGAGGCGGCCTTTTTATGTGACTCGTGTGCGGCGGTGCCGCCACAAAAAAAAAACGCTGGAAGCGGCTTCAAGCTTCTCCGGACAAAAGGTGTCGCGCGGTTCAGCTGTTTTTCGTGGCCGCTTCTAGCCTTTTTTGTGGCGGCGTTTTTTTGAGGACCGTGTGCGGGGACAGTTACCTTTATTCACTTTTTTTTTTGAGGTGGAACGCCTAATCTCTCCTCCCGCCCTGGTTGGACCAAGAGTGAGCGCCACTTATGTCAACTTTCACTTGCCCTTTGCATTCCCAGTAACTCATTCGAACAATTCTGCAATCCCTCACTACGCTCATACTCAGAAACTTTCAATAGACGCAATGGGCAGTAATATTTTAAAAATTCGTTTTCCGTAAAAGACAATAAGATTATTAGTACTCGTGGCAAAACTACTAGTGAACAACGAGGGTTTGTTCCAAATAACTCTAATACTACAATATTATTTAATAATATTGTGCTGGTTCACTGGTGAAATAAGGTTAAAAGGGAATTTTTACTCTAAACCACTATACCAAACTTGGCAGTAAGAACTATACGCGAATAATGTATAATATATTAGGCGTAGGCAATGTGTGTCATCTTTGCAATTGGAACATTTGCATCTGAAGAACTAAATGTTCCGGAACACTGATATGTATCATTTGGAACATCCGCACAAAACATCCAAACACTGACGCGTCATAGTCCTACTGAGACAGAGAAATGTTAGATTTACACTAACAGTTTTGTTTCATTGAATTTTAGATTTAAGAATAATTGTATTTTTAATCCAGGTCATTAATTATATTTACACTATTTACGTTTTAATTTGAATTTTAAAAAGATTGTAGGTCACTTAAACTAGCGAGTGTTCCAATTGTTCCAAATGATGCATTTAAAACATTACTTTTGAATCGGGGTCCGGGTGAATCGGTTTAGCAATTTAAAACATTACTGATACTTCTAATTTATTATAATCTAATTGGTCATGGGACGTGGTTCAACTGAATGACAACGATGACGTCACTATTTTTCTAACAAGAATACACTATCTGCAAACGCTTGTCAATATAAAGCGATACCAAAAGTATGAATTAACGTAAGGAACATGTTTACGATTTGCGTAAAATACCCTTACATCAATCACCGTAAGGTACATTTTTACGTTTAAGGTAAATGTCCCTTACGTTATTTTATATTTCCAGTATCGAAAGGTAGAACTAGACTGCGCACACATGTGCCACGTACGCTGGATCAGGGCGCGTCGGTCTCCATACATTTTGTATAGAGCTACATTAGATCCACGCCACATGATAACACACAAGACTCTACGTACAAATCAGGCGTAGCCAACATATGCGTCGGCCTAATGTAGTTCCCGCTTACATCATATTATTTCGAGTTCTTTCCATTGATTCGCTAACGAGTAAAGAAACGAGATTTCTTAAATATTATACTGATACTCTTCTACCGACAATCGCTTGGTTATAAATTAAAAAAATACTCGCATTATTTTTTTTTTAATTTGCGTAATAGAGTGGAATAAATACGCCTCTTTCAAAGTATTTTTATACTGGTCGACCATCGATACAAAAGAAAATTGTCCAAAAAAATAGACAAAAAGTTTACTAAAGCTAACCATAGGCAAAATGTGCTCTTCAGATCTTTTATTTTAAATTACAAAAAATGGCATTTAAGAACACATTCAGAGTAGATTAAAAAAGCATACAAATATATTTTGGTAACCATGGCTTTAAACTATCCTTACATATTATAAAACAAAGATTCCCACCGCGTCTATATGTCTGAATGAACGCGATAAACTAAAAAAAATTCACCAATAGATAAAATGTATAACGAGGAAGGTTTAGGTGTATAACATAATATATATGTATGATAGTAGTAAAAAATAAAGAATTTCAAATTTTTCTAACATCCGTACGAAGCTGTACTTTATAAACAAGTTAATTTAAGACATAAAGTTTAATATCCAGAAAAATAACGCTACATTACATGGCATAGAAAAATAACAATATAATCATGCAAAATCGCTTAAATAAGTATATATTTCACCAGCAAACCAGCCATTATCAAGTTAAGATGAACATCTATTAACAGCTATACAAAACAATAATGACTAGAGTTAGATCCTATTGATACGTTAAAAATACAAGAACTCAACACAATCAGTGATAATACAAATCAAATTGTACTTTATTTTAACAGCGTTAAGGTCTAAATTAGATAGTTATATAATCCCTTGTTAGGATAAGTAGGCTTTGTATGCCAAACGGCAAAGCTCGAGCGCTTTAAGGCTTTGAAACGAGCGAGGACTGAGCTTAGACACGGTCTGACACAGCAGCTTAATGTTTGTAAAAGTAATATTTTTAATTCCAAAGACAGTTAAACGGGTGTGTAAATATAATATTTACCAAAGTAAAATGAAGAATCATTTTTCATTTTATTTAAAAATTGATGTAAATATCGAATACATTGTCGTAGCTACTAAAGGGCTGGGTGGGGCCCCCATAGTGGAGCCCCCAAAAACTGATTAGCAAATCTCTTGTTGAATCAGCGAAAAATTCTTCCACCTTTGAAATCGAAACAAAATAGATTGCAACACTAATCATGGCAACTCGTTTTAATCAATAATTCTGACACTTCCACCCTTTCTACGCTGAGCAGGTGAAGTTGTTTGAAGATTTGTTACGTAAAAATAAAGGGCACCCATATTTTTTCAGCTTGCTACGCCACTGTTCCGGTATGCCCCGCTTTCCAGTTCCTCGCTCGTTCCAAACCACATATGGAACGCACCATTAAACGACAAATACCCTAGTTTGACACCGTCTTATGCACTGTGGGTACGACACAATGTCACCCCAGTACACAGCACTTATACCGGTTGCAAACCAAAACTAGACAAAGTTAACTTTAAGCTCAGCTCGCATAGCTGAAGTAGCGTTTCATATTTGTATAGATTGCGCTGAGTGCGAGTTGTTTTTACTTAAATGCAATCAAAACGTTTAGCACGTTAAGCTCTCTGATTGGTTAAGAGCTTGGAGCGAGCCAATCGGAGCGAAGAACGTGATACACGTGTCAATCGCGTTTGTAAAACAAAGTCGCACTAGGCACTCTGACCGAAAACTGACTCTGACGGGATATAAGCTAATACTTGACGGCGATCACATCTGATGGTAAGCAGTGATGCAATCGTCGATAGTGTAGCTCCAGTTTATTACGAACATAATGCTAATGCTTTATGATTAAATTTTTAAACACCCTTAAATTCAGTTATGCGAACTAAGCTAAACTAACTCGTCTCAGCTCTTGGTCTACATCCAGAATAAACATTCCCGGACGAAGCATTTGACAAACAAACTATAATAATAAAAACACGAGAAATACATCAAAATCTACCATGAAACATCTTTAAGGGGGGTAAAAACCTTTTCGGTTACAATTACTACCATTAATTATGAATTAAACGTTGACACAACTAACATCCACATCACAATTAGTTACCATATTAGGCGTTTAATATTGCTCGTATTTAGGAATCTCTCTTTAATATTAATTAACCTACGACTGCTTGTCAAATGTTCCGCCGCGAACGAAACGAACAGACGAACACGTTACAACTACACTATAGTTTGTGCGTATCGACCTAACATTATACACGCTCACTCGGCTCCCACAACACTAAGGGTACTCCAATAATACATACACCAATTATACACTAAAGTTATACATAAATATATTCTCATATTTACTTATTGCTGTATCTGTCACACAGATAAAAGAGGAGCTCGACACATCTCACTTACATTACTTAATTGTACTCCAAGGTTCAATCAAAGTAACAAAACTTTTAACTTTTTTTTTTCAATATTAACTGCGCTTTGGTTGGGTACACGAATATGGCATTTTGTATAATACGTTTGGAATTTCGTTTTACCTACAAGGTCCCCTATGTCGTCGTAATAAATGGGTGACTTATGGGCTAATCTGAAAGCCAACTGGAAAATATATTCCTTACAAAATTTTTGCTCAATCTGGCTTATCAAAGAGATCTAAGAATTAATGTTAGTATCGTCTAATCTAAAATCTTAGTCTAGACTAGTCATAGAAAATGTTTTTAAACTCTTGACAGAGGTTTATGTAATTTATTTTAAATACCTATACCATCCCTAACTGTAGGTGTTAATCTACCCATAAATAGGGATGAGGTAAAAATAACTTTTAGTTAGGTAGTGTAAAAAATATATTTTTACACTACATGTTGCAGAACTGTGGACCAACCTTAATATATATACTAAGAGAATATTTACACAATATTCCTCATTTTTAACCAGCTCCTTCTTCCAATTGAATTCCCTGACTTCACTTTTCAAGTACCAGCATAAATATACCATGAAATTCATATATATTGTGAAAAAGAGATAGAAAGTATACAGAATGTATGCGCCATACATAATTTCACTTTCAAGGGCCCTGTATACATTTTTAGTGTATTATTTCTATTTCCAGTAGTATGTTTTAAAGTACAGGTACTTGAAATACATATTTTCCAATTGGCTCTCAGGCTACACCTACCTTCATTAATCTACAATATTACCTAAACATTCAAACTTGCCTCCTAAATAAAACACTTGTCTAGTCTATGGCTCAAAAGAATAGTAATGTTAAATAACTTCTACATTTATTTATTGCTTTCTCGGGTTCCGTAATTCGGAAGACATATGGTCTAATCTATTAGGTACTGGAGCCCAAAAGATATACAAATATATATTTCATGTATTTCATCTTGTATAAAAGAAGTGTCTTGGTTTGTGTTATAGGCATATAGAAGGAGTTCGAAAAATGGCACCTTGTTAGAAATAAATTGATTGAAAGGATATATTAAGTACGCTGAATGTATCAAAAACTCTTTTGATACAGAAGATTTTAAAAGACAAACCGTATTCTAAAAAGAAAATTCATAGAGTAAAATAGAGTTGGAACTCTTCAAAGGCATTTGACACTGACAGTTCCAATCGCCATTAACTGTCACTGTCAATTTAAGGCAATCTCATCTGTCATAAATAAAATTAAACATCAATAGAAACATATCATTTAGGCCTAAATTCCTTCTAACATTACCTACTATTAAAAAGGGATCTTAAAGAAATTACTAGATTATCCAATTATCTAATTAGGAATTGTTTAAGAGGTAGAGGACCAAGGTATCTTGTTGAAGTAGCTTTGTTATGGCAAGGTTGTATAAATGCATGAGTTAAGCATTGTCATATGGCAACTAAATTATGTATGGCTTTTGTATTTCAACACCTGAATAAGAAATTTAAAAAAATGGAGCATTAAGATTAAGGAGCTAATGGTAAATCAGCATGTTAGTAAGCTCTAAGATTTTCATAATAGTTATTAAATAAATTAAAGAAATCTGTCACTCTTGGAAATCTTTCAAGGCAGTGGAACCGCCACATATATCCATTGTTACGGATTAAAATTATTATACTCCTTTCACGTTAAGGTTAAACATTTAAACCAACCTTTACTACTGTCCTTTCAAACGATTTTGACTTTTATTCCGTAGGCATAAGGATGGCATTAAAAACAAAAAAAAAACTGCTATTTTCTGCAGCCGCCATTCAACATGCTGCCAATGCAATGAAAGTCAAAACTTTTTTGCTGTCCTTTCAACCGAGACAGTAAGTTTTTTTGAACGTCTAATCCTAACGCAAATGAAGCATAGATATTTTATAAACATATACAGTTATTCAATTTCTTTGTATCAAATATGATACAACTTTTAAGACAAATTAAAATTCAAAACGTTTCTTACGTTTGAGTATCTCGCATTTTAGGCCTCATTTTTTTCTGATATTGTATTATCTTTTTTTTTAAATCGATTTTGTCATTAAAACAAAGAATCTGCAAATATTCAGCAATAGTTAAACATAATATTGATTTTAACCATTTTTTTTTTATAAATTAAAACGGCAGAGCATATATTTTGGCAAATTGTATGCTGTTTACACATATTTGGTGCAAGTGGTGAGCATGTTATGTTATTGTACACTTGGTTACAGTCCACTTGCAATGTGTAAAAAGTTTTAAAACATTATCCATCCAGACTCAATAACATTTAAACTCAAAGCAATGTTTTTTTTTTTTTGTAACCATAAATAATAGCGTCGTTATGAGGTAGAAGAAGGAACATTAAAAATTCAATTGTTTAAATGCACAAATATCTCATAGAAACTCTTTTTCGGTGACATTAAACTACATAATCATCAAAGTTGTAAAATTCAAGTAATACATATAACAGTTTAGTTAAACTTAGAGGATAAAACTTTTAGAAGACGTAGTGTTGCCAATTAGAAAAATAACTTGAATGTTACGTACCTAATTCTTAATAAGTACGTTATTTTCTATTATATTATATGTTCGTCATTATATTTTCTTTTTAACAAAACTAACATAACAAAAGTTATGTCTGTTGGTGTGTACATAGCTAGAAAGCCAGCTGTATTCAATATATTTCACGTATATTATCCTCAGTGTTGTCAATATAAAGGTCTTACTAAACAACCCTGGTTGGTTAAGGCGAGGTGTGGTGCCTTCTTCTCCGCCGGAAGACCAGAGCGAAGATGCTGCGGAGTCGCCGCCACCGTCTGCGACCACCGCTCGTCGATATTCCCGTCCCAAGAAGTGATGCCTGGAATATAAAAGAGGTGAATGAACTGAACTTGGCTGCTACTACTTCCATGCCCAGCTTAATAATAATTTTTAGCCATTTGTTTTTTAACTGGCCAAAAATTCAGAATTGGTTCATGATAAATGAACTCAGTTCACAAGTTCATTATCAGCAAACTCCACAATTATATCCCAGTTCTTTTAAAGAAGTGGGGTTCTCACTTTCTGTCCCTGATTGTAACCCATCTTCTCTTCTTCATCTTCTTAAACTTAGAGGGAGAATGAGAATATCCTCGGGTATTAGCGGGGTGCCAGTTGGAAATCAGCGCTGGGTGTTTGACGCCCAGCAATAGCTGAGTTGGTGACCCTTTCGGTTCAGGCACAGTCACTGCAACTTGTATTGTATGTCTGTACTTTTTTTTATTATTATTTTATGTTGTTGTGTATTGTGTTGCTTGCGCCGAATAAATGCTATTCTATTCTATTCTAATATATCTTATGCCTTACAAAAACCTCTGTTATCCTCTCTGTCCTTGTCAATTATACAAAAATAAAAGCGAAGTATCGGACTCTATCGTTCTAACCGTCGTATTTCCCGCACGAGAGTGAGCGTGGGAAGCTTCGTCCACAAAGTGTAGTCATGCCACCTTAACATTTAAAACGAAAAGTATAATACACCATGTCTCGCTCTAACCTTCATATTTCCCCATAACATACCTGTCTATGTCGCTCTAACCTTCATATTTCCCCATACTACACCTTTTTTTTATGGTGGTTAAAAATCATCCAATTACAACCCCCGCTCTTGGGCAGAGCGGGAGATAGTGTCAAACTCTTACTGACTAAAAGACCCACCCCATTCCTTCTAGCCTTCATACCAGTATGGTATGAAGGCCTGTCTCTATCGCTCCAACTGTCCTATTTCCCAATAACAAACCTGTCTCTGTCAGTCCAACCCTCGCATTTTCCCATAATACACCTGTGTCTATCGCTCCAACTGTCGTATTTCTCTTAATATACCTGTCTCTGTCGCTCCAACCGTCATATTTCCCAATAACATACCTGTCTCTGTCGCCCCAGCCGTCATATTTCCCAATAACATATCTGTCTCTGTCGCTCCAACCGTCGTATTTTCCAATAACATACCTGTCTCTGTCGCTCCAACCGTCGTATTTTCCAATAACATACCTATCTCTGTCGCTCCAACCGTCGTATTTCCCAATAACATACCTGTCTCTGTCGCTCCAACCGTCGTATTTCCCAATAACATACCTGTCTCTGTCGCTCCAACCGTCTTATTTCCCAATAACATACCTGTCTCTGTCGCCCCAACCGTCATATTTCCCAATAACATACCTGTCTCTGTCGCCCCAACCGTCATATTTCCCAATAACATACCTGTCTCTGTCGCCCCAACCGTCATATTTCCCAATAACACACCTGTCTCTGTCGCCCCAACCGTCATATTTCCCAATAACATACCTGTCTCTGTCGCTCCAACCGTCGTATTTCCCAATAACATACCTGTCTCTGTCGCTCCAACCGTCGTATTTCCCGGACGAGCGCGTGGAAGGCATCATCCACGAAGTGCCGGAGCGCCGCCGACGTCTCGAAAAAAGGACAGCCGAGCTGCGTCGCGAGTGCTTTACCCTCCTCTGTAGTCACCTGTGCAAATATATTGCCAATATTACACACACATACACAAATGCATGCCTTTTGTCCGATTCAGTAGTTTTTGTTTATCGTGAACAGACTGAAACGCAGTAGGGAAGTATGTTTTATAATATGTAAGAATGTATTCATATTTATTTCTCATTTAAATTGTACAGTTCAAAGAAAAGTAAAAAAAATAAACAATAATATTTTCCTTATTCAGAACAATATAAACTGTTTTTACTATACTATCCTTTAGGGAAAAATATACACGTTCGCGATAGCGGTGCACGCAACAAGATGCGCTAAGTATATTTTTCCGTATAGCATAGACGCGCACAGTAAACCAAAATCAATTAGTACTCACATAAAAGTTTATAATGAGTAGTGGGAATTAGGTAGACTTTTTCATGTACTTGCATCGGAATTTTGATATTAACCTTATGAATGTCTTAAGTTACACAGTTCGACATAAGCAATTCCTTTCGCGCCGGGCCTTGGTTGAGGCCATGGTCCGGAGCGAGGAGGAGTGGCAGGCGGTCGCCGACTTTTGCGAAGCAGTAATGCTCGCAAAGGAAGAGGCCGACCACATCAGTAACCTCTCGCCGCCGACGCCGGGATTCCGATCCCGATTTCCGGCCACCGTAGGCGCAGGCTTGCGGACAGTGAGCACAAACAGACAGTGAGTCCGGCCGTCCGGTAACTGTCCGGACCAAGCCCGAGTCGTCGATGGCGCGCACTGTTTCCGCGCACCTCAAGGAGTTGTCAGCTACTGCAGGGACCCAGCCGGGTCGAAGCCTACTGGGGCCAGGGTTATGCGAAAGGGAACTCGAGCCCCGTTATTTAGGTATACAATTTATTTTTTAATAGATAAGTTCCAAGATAAGTTTAAAAATATTTATTTAGAATATTACAAGCAAAAAAAAAATAAAAATTTTCACTTAAATATAAATTTCAAAAAAACTAATTTTGAAACCGGTTACCCAGCTAACCGGTTTTTTTTTTTAGGAAAACCGAAAAAAAACCGGTTTGTAATTTTGGCGCTTTTTGCATTCCCTAGTATAAGTACATGAATAACTCTGCCTATATCCGACCTCTGATAACTTTCAAACAATCACCTGTCTAAACCGTGGCGCGAGATCCAGCTTATTCCCGACCAGCACGAGCGGCAGGCGCTCGGAGGGCCGCGCCTGCGCCAGCAGCCGCCGGTACTCGGCCGCGGCGCGGAACGAGCGCCGGTCCGTCAC
Source organism: Mythimna albipuncta (assembly GCA_929112965.1). Lineage (NCBI taxonomy): Eukaryota > Metazoa > Arthropoda > Insecta > Lepidoptera > Noctuidae > Mythimna > Mythimna albipuncta. Next base: position 5,865,785 of record OV815974.1, on the reverse strand, counting down.
CGAGTAGCACAGCACGAAGCCCTCGCCGCACCGCATGTACTGCTCTCTCATCGCTGTGAACTCCACCTGGTAATGGTAAAAAAAGAAACATTTTATAAACTAAAATAATAATAATAATAAAAAACCGGTCAAGTGCTAGCCGGCTACCGTCTGTAGCAAAAAAGGGCAAAAAAATCACGTTCGTTACGTTTGTTTTGTTTTTAGCATTTGTTGTTATAGAGGCAACAGAAATAAATCATCTAAGAAATTTTCAACAGTCTAGCAATCACAGTTCATGAGATACAACCTGGTGACAGACTGACGGACAGCGGAGTCTTAGCAATAGGGTCCCGTTTTACCTTAAAAGCTTAACCTTTTTAATCGACTTCAATAGCAGGAGGTTATCATTCCAACTACGTTAGGTTTTTTAAGGTGGAAAGTCATCCATTGACATCTCCCGCTCCAAGGTGGAGCCGGCGGGCGTGTCAGACTTTTACTAACTAAAACCACTTATGTGTCAGTTGCCTTTCGCATTCTAGGACCACGAGTTTCCTTTTCAGAAAATCCCCGCGGCCCTAACGGGCATCGATCCTGTTAGGGCTAACGCTGCGTAAAGCGGGGCACTCGCAGCGTGACGTCGTCGCGCGTGTTTCGTGTGCGCTTAACGCAGCATCGGCCCTTAGACCCCTACGGTTTGTTGACATCTCTTTGAGGACGGCGTGGAAGACTACGCGCTGTCAACAACTTAGACTCGGTCCGGACGATTACCGGACGACCAGACGGTGAAATACACATTGCTTGTCGTCCACAAGCCTGTGCCTCCTGTGGCTAGTAGTCGGGATCAGGGTCGTGACGGCTGAGGCGTGAGGATGTCTGTTCCCTCAAGCATGTAGCCATCTCCCTCGCTAGATTTATCTTCTAGTTTAACCGTATCAGGCTGAGTGTTAGTAATTTACACACAGGAGCCACTGCCTCTTTGATCTCCACAACCAGTTACTGGGTCACACAGTACACTTTAGCAAGACCTTTTTCAGATTTCTTGGTTTCTGACCATCCATAAAAACCATTAAAGGTCTACAAATGACAGCCCAGACCTATGGCTTGACGTGCTTTCAGAGACAGGAAAGAATCTGGATATGTTATGATCACCCAGATTCAGATCACCAAGCTCGAAGATTGACCCAAGAGACTTATTATTTAACTATTAATTTTATAAAGAAATAAAGTTGTTTGTTTCGATGTTGTCCGTTTCTATATCCTTAAACCTTTTTCAATATACGTACTCGAAAACCCATTCTTATCCCACCGCTTTTAAGCACGCAATTAACTGTTTTCCGCACTAGTGCAGGAAAGTGCGCATGCTCGCCCCCGCCACAATTTTATAACATTTATCGTGTCGGGCTGGGCGCGCGTCGACCCTATCGAGGCGCGCGTCATCACCCACGAGTAGTAAATTGAAAAACGTCGTTTGATACACGTGCAGATTTGTCACTGTAGCCCTCGGCTTCATAACACACTCGCCTACTGCTCGTGCGAATTCGGCCACGGTCGCAATTACTAACTTGTATCAAAATATACTGTTACGTACGTGGGTAATCAAATGCCGATTTACTAACAGACAACTTTATTCACCACAAAGAATAACAAATTAGTCCGGTCAACAATAATCCGAATCGCAATTAACACTAGAGTACCGTTACACTATCGCTTGGGTCGTTAAGTAAAATCACTTCAAGTACTAGGGTAGTTCGCTCTTGATCGCAGTCGAAATCACAACTGACTCGCTTCCGGCCGGGGGCTCGTATTTATATACGGAGCAAAGAAAATTCTAGATACCGACATCCCCGGATCTATCCAGAATTCCAGAACAATTGAATCGCTTCTCGAAGTCATAAATCATTTTTATTGCTCGTGGTAATAAGAGTCACTTTCATGCGAATTTCGACTCTATGTTAACGTCGGAGAGTACAATTTCCCTTATCGGTTAGATGAATACTTAATACTACTTGTGATTGTGTGATTTTTCTAAGCCTGGCTAAGCACAACCATTCTAGACCTTTCGAACAGCAATGAGTTTTAATTATTACGTGCTACTCGTTATTTTCTCGGAGATATGGCGTAACAATACAATTTTTTTCTAGGTGGTAAATCATAAAATGCCTCTTCCAGTTTGGTTGGAGCAAGCTACTGAACTATGGATCAACCCAATTATAGTTAGGTGGTTCTATAAAAGCTAAGGCCTAATCTTTGGAATGTTTCCACAGCTTTTATGGAAACAATTTTGAACTTCCCATGCATAACCAATGCATTAGCTAGGTACATACTGCCATGAAATGTATGAGTTATTATGATGCAGTACAGGTAGATCTGCACGTGCCACACATGCAGATCTGGACGCGTCAGTCTCCATACATTTTGTATGGAAATTAGACTTGTAGAGCTACATTTGATACACACCACACAACATCATTCTTCATACAAATCAGGCGTGTTACACGTGTTCTTTGCATACTGCCATGAAATGTATGAGTTAGTATGATGCAGTACAGCACTACTATAAAAATGCTATACTACTTTGAATTTAATTAAATCCATTTTAAGTTATGATACATTGGCAGACCTAATGCAACAAAACCGAGTTAAAAAGAATAAAAAGTGGTGGGTGTATAACAACAAATAAATAATATTGAAACTGAGATAATAATATTAAGTATGCAGATAAAAACATAAAATTTAAATTTGAGGGCCAAGTCCTGTACATTAGATTTTTTTTTTTTTAAGATATGGTCTACTAGATGGGAACTGGGTATGGACACAAATCAAAAAGAAATCCATATTATGAAATAATACAATAAGGTCAATATTTAGATTCTTAGTTAGTTAATTCATTATTCCCCAAGCAAATGCTGGCGTTCACTCTCTCATTGTCATTCTATTGTGTCTCAAATTGACGGTATCTGAAAGATTAACTATTGAAGTGGGCAAATATTGCTATAGATATTGTAAACAATTAGTAGCAAATAACTTTCTCTTTAATTTACCTGTCCTGCCGTGTCCAGTATATCCAACAATGCCGGCTCTCCATCTATGACCGCTTGCTGTTGGTATGAGTCCTCTGAAAGTAGAACATTTTCTTTGTGTGATGTAACAGAAGAAAACATTTCAGACTGTAAACTGGTATTTTATTGAAATCAATTGGTAAACTTTTTTTCAGCAAAATATTTTTTTTTATGCTAGGTAGTAGGTAGGTACTTATAGCATTCTGGTTTACCAACATTCATCAATTAAACATTTCCACACAAGTTTACATACTTATAACTATAATATTTATAAAACAGCTATGACTGTTCAACATACAGCTACTATAAACTAAACAAATAGTAAGTACCATTACTAAATTCAATCCATATGGTACCAAATTGACCATCAAATATTAGTATTGTTCTCGTCAAATCTACAAGTACTAGTTAATTTGGAATGTAAACAAAAGTTGGAATGTGTTAATTCCGTCAAGTACCTATAGTTGGGTCATGGTAGTCCAAGAAGCTGTGACTGACGAACTGCAGCGTGACGGCGGACTTGCCGACGCCGCCGTCGCCCAGCACCACGATCTTGTAGACGCGGAGGCCGCGCGACGTGCCCGCAGCCTCGCCCGCCATGCCGCCGCATGCCTGCGCCCGACAGCCGCGCCCGCCACCTTCACACCGCAACCACCGCCATGGCCCGCCGCACACGCCCCCGCCCAACACTAACACCACCGTGCCGAATTTTATCACACCACGACACTAGCAACGCCCTTTCATTTAACAATGCACATTTTGGTTTACATACAAATAATTTAACATCTATTCTTCAATAAAAAATCGACAGCTGATTGAAAGCGATTGACATTTCGATTTTGTTTTGATAGGTTGGCCACCTTAATATCGAAACGTTCAAATCATTCGAATTGAAATGAATTATGAACATATCATGCAAACTATTTGTCAATTGCTAGAATCGAGATATTTAAATAATTTAAAAAACTTTTTACCGTGAGCCGGTGTTTTTTTTTTTGATAAAAATCATTGTTGCAAGTGGGCCGAAGTAATAACTAACACAAATGAGTTGTAATTATGTAAGTACATGGAATCAACTATTTTATTTTTAGAGCCTTTTTTATCCCATTGCAGAGTAAATATCCTTTTTTCTCAGTACATAGCTACATCTAGCCAACCATTTAGACAAAAGCACGCCATTTCCTTCTAAGCCTACTATCGTCAGTTTCTTTGTTATTCAGGAAAGAATCAGTGCAGCTTTCACCCAATTTTGCTATAATTTAAAAATAAATCATGTTTCACTGGCAATAAAAAATGGCATTCATGAGATGAGGTCCTTTGATACTTTTCTCGAGGATTGAACTGATTACCAAACTGCGGTCTGCGCTAATGAGACATTTTTTTTTGTGAGGTACATTTACTTTTCTTTAATTGAACGCAAATATTCTAACAAAATATGTTTACTAAGTTGGTAGAACTGGTAAAAGTATTTGTCGAAGGGCAAAGAAGCGTTCAAAAACTTAAGCTCTGTCAATTCACACTTCGTGTGCACTCAATGAAACATTCAATCTACTTATTACTGAGGCTACTAAACTTCAAAAAACAAAATTCTGTTTTAAAAGAAGTTAAATATTAACTTCCTCTAAATCATAATCTATAACAGATTTTTTTACAATTTCTGATGGATTCTAAAAAAAATACTTTCAATTCATTGTATCTATGTTTCAAATGCAAATGGCAGTGTCAGAAAAATATGTCAATGTCATTGTCAACAAAAGCCCTGTGGGCAGCTTCTTCGTTTTTGTTTTCACAATTTAAAAAATAAAGTTCCTATCTGATAATGGCCCACATTCAATTTGTAGATGAACTAGTTCGTGAATATTTACTGTACCGAGGATTTACGTCAACGGTGAAAGCATTTGACAACGATTTGAAGGCAGATAAAGACAAAGGTTTCAGAGTGGACAAAATAGTTGAACAAATTGTACAATACATTAATGTCTCAGACCTGAATGGGTTGAAAGAGTATTGGTCACACCTTGACACCCTTATATTCTCAAAATTGGAGAACCACGCACAACTTGGTAAGTTGAAAATGCTATGTAACTTCAGCTTACTAAAATTTAATAATCAAATTATACGCAAAATACTAATTATATACTTTGTTGTTCCAGCTGTAAAAAAGCTTGAATACAGCCTTTACAAGTTATACTTAGTGACAGCAGCTCAAAGTACAGGTGGGGTGCGAAATGAGCGAATTACTGACTTTCTCTCCAAAATGTTACCTGAGCTACAGGGACAGCCCGAGTGGAAAGACTGGTTCAGTAAGTTAGATTTAATTACTGTCTTTACTTGATTTTGCTTTACATTAATATGTTCAACAATTAATCACAGAAAGAAGTGAATATTTGTATCTTTTATTTATATATTTCTTTCTTAATTGCATACTAACTCATCACAGAACAAACATAAAAAATAAGTGTACAATAGGCAGTCTTCTTGCACAGGGCTATTTATCCTTTATTTACTTTTTGTACTTAGGTACAAAATGTAAATTACTGGGTACTAATCACAGGCTTCAGTGCTAACGTAACATACATACCCTAGAAACAATAATTTTAATATAGAGGATGCCATTATCAATATGGTTAATCACATAAAACCTGTAAATACAAAAAAGAAATATGTTTATCTAAAATATTTGCTGTATTAATCCATTAAACCCAAGCGAACGCCAGCGCTCGTGCACCTATTGTCTTTCTATTGTGTCTAGAATTCCCACGATTGAAAGGTTAAAGAGTATGTTTAATTTTTAATTAATTAAATTATTTCGCCTTCCAGTGCTACCGTTCATCACAAAGCCAGAAGAGAACCCCTCATTCAGCTTGTACTTCACGCGGGCTTGGCAGGACAGTGTACTGGTGTCACTGCACAACCTATTAGCTACCGTGTTCCAGTGCATGCCGCAGCCCACACTCACCAGCTATGAAAGTGACGCCGCCATGGTTAAGAGGCTTCAGGACAAATTGGCTGCTGTTTCTGGCAAGGTATGTAATTTTCAGGAAGAAACTTTTACTGTTAAACAATGATTGGTCCATAATAATGATGTTGAATTTTTGGTAATTGCTCTTTTGTTTTAATTTTTTTGGCAAATTGAAAAGGAGGAATAGGGTAGTGTCCAGGGTCAAAATAATTACATTTTATTTAGTCCGTATTTTAGATTATAAAAAAATATTGGACACGTATTTTTTTCTTTTTTCGATTAAACAAAAAATAACAAAGATATAGCCCATTAAAGTTACGTGAGACGTCACCCCGTGTGAAAAAATGCAGCACGGCGTGATGTTACACGTAACATTTTTGGTTTCATTTACAAATAAAAAAATCGTGTCCCTTATTTTTGAATAATCTAAAAGACGGAACTGTTGTGCTGTCTGTACTGAAAAGTATTTCTATTCTAATCTCCTCTCAATGTTTCCTTTTTCTCGACTGTGATATTAACATTATAATTTTATGAGAACATTTAACAAAAACTAATCGGAAGCCTTCTGCAAATGAACAGAGGCAGTATGCAACTGGTGGCGGGGCCCATTAGACATTACTCTTTAAATAAATACTTCCACACTTTAGGCATAATATTTAGCTTCTTCTCACACGGGCGCAGTCGAAGCGTCGCGTCACCTCCAGTTTTTTAACTACAACGCGAGGCGACGCGATAAAGCTTGCATTAGCGCACCCGGATCAAAGTACTAGACCAGTTCAAAAACTTCTAAACATTCCTGAATAGCGCTTGTGCTCAACAGCTCTCACTGCGCGCGAGTAACGCACGGTGACGCACGTAACCGGCCGTCTTCAACCAGGCGTCGTCGCACATCGTTGCGCGATTAATTATGTGCATTAAATATGCTATACCTATGCGAAAACCAAGTCGCGTCGCGACGCTTCAACTGCGCCAGTGTAAGTTGAACCTCCCTATGCAGAGCACGCATGGAAAAATAGAACACGGACGCCTACTCCACGAGTCCACAGCCGTGACTGATATACGCATGCTAATCTTAGGATCACCGAATTCCCTCACAGACGCCCTCAATAAACTAGAAGGCTTAATCTGCTGCTGGAGGCGGGCAGGTCGGAATGAAGGCTACTATGGCGTACATACAATGGTCCACCATGGACTAAGTCCGGAAACCAAATCCAGCTAGTTAAATAGAGGGCTGCTGGATTGTTCGAAAGAGTTTTCGCGGCCCTGTAACGTAAAGAACAACACGGGTGGGTTTTAGACAAAGACTGAATTAGTACTAACCATCAGGTAATACCTACTTATATAATTTTAAAAAAAGTTGGTAAAAATCTAACACTCACTTTTGCTCCCCACCAATAAGAAAAATATTTTAGTTATTCAAAGCTCACCTAAAAATCTCGTCAGAACTTCTTTTTTCTTATTTCCAGAGCCAACTTCCGCAATCAGTAGAAAAAACTTCACCAATCGGTCACCAGTCACGGCTCTCGCAGTACTCAGAGCGACTCAGCGGACCCTTACCTCTAGTTGACGACTTCTGTGCCATCCCCTCTGAGCACCTGGAGAGCGGCGTGCGCGAAGCCAAAGGCCTCCGTGGCCTGCTAAGACAAATGGGAGGCAGCCCCGTCATGGGCAGAAAAGCCGGAAGATCTCACAGCCAAAACTAAATATTAAGTTAGTGTAAGTGTAACATTGTAAATAAACATTCCTTGTATTATAATTTTATTTTTTGAGAGTCAAATTATGTGTTATTTTATGAATATAATGTACCTATATGGTGAACTATTTCTGTTTTGTATTATTTCTTCATTGACAATTACTCAGGGACATAGCCGTAACTAGCATGTTTTGGTGCGAGCTTCTATAACTGCGCCCCTTGTAAAAAGTTATTTCACAGAAAAGACAAGTCAAATTCGTTTAGCGCCCGAGTGCAGTAAAAGCGCATTGAGTAGGTACTTACTCCTTTCTGAAACGTCTAGACTATGATATTCTAGCTACTCGCTGATGATATTCCAATAAAAGAAACAATTAGCAAAACAAAATGTCACTATGTTTCAGACTGACAGTTGCACATATCATCTCAAGCAACCATTTCGTCTTTAAAACCGTCGAATCGTCATCCTCATCTTTCTGTCCTATCCTCGAACTACTTGGAGTTCGAGGTCGGCACAGGACGTTTTCTAAAACGTATATAATCGATGTAAATCTTAAGTTCTCACAAATACGTGATCTATCATAACAATGTCACATGATTTTTATGCTGATGCGATGAAAAGGTCGAGCCGCCGCAATAGGTTATGGTACCAGACCAATTTGCTGCGAGTATTGCAGGCAGCTAAAGAGAAACAAGCGCGTGAGATAGATGTATCCATCACGCTAGCTGAGGAACTTATAAAGGTATGGTACTCTTCTTTATCACGGTTGATCATTACCTGTCTCATCTGATGGTAGATAAGCGATGATGTGGTCAATGATGGAACACGCTTACTTAGAAGTAACCTATTCAGTCAAGACACCTAGGTTGTAGCTATCAGGAAACGGACATCGACAGGGAATTTTACTCCATAGTAAGGACAATAACTATGTCGTTTGGAAGACTTATAGTTATTGGCCGTTGCCACACGAGAAATCAGCTAAATAAACTAGTACAGGTCACACTAGTGATGGCGTAGCACCGACAGGACACATGGGTTATCCTAGTCGATCGATAAAAGTCGTCTTAAATCATACGTATATCAGTAATGGCCAATGGAAAACCGGGACTTAGGTCCAATAGGTACGAGTTGTTGTTGGCGGGTTCAAACCCAGCCATTACTTTGTATAATTTATTTATCACCAATGCTCTCAATAGGTATGGTAAAGGAAAACAACGTAAGGAAACCGCGTGGTGGATTACAAGACGGGACATTCTATCTCCTTGAGAGGAGGCCTGACTAGGCAGTGGGAACATTATATCTAAGGCTGATTATGCTTATTATGTGATATTTAGAGCAATGGTGGCCGAGTGGTAATGGCTTCGACTAACGAGTTGTAGGTCGCGAGTTCAAACCCTGCCAGGCGCATTAGGTACTTTGTGTAGGTAATGCGCATTACAAAGTAATGCAGGCTTATTTCATTACCACTCTCAAAACGATACAAAGCATGTCCTAGAACCAAAATTTCGAAGACATGCGACATGCACCAACGCCAACCCACACTGGGCTCGCGTGGTGTATTAACGAGACATTCCCTCTTCTAGAGAGAAGTCCTGAGTCCTGACAGTGGGAACATTATATGCTTATGTGGTAGTTACGTTTCGTCTTGGACTAGGTTGGCTTCGATTAAGCCGTCGCCGTGCTTCAAATCAGACCTTGGTTTTAGAAATTGAATGAGCCTGTGGAGAAGCCGATAGAAGTGCCAATGCCTAAGTTGCAACCGACCGAAGAAAACGCTGTGATGAAGCCTATCGAAAAGAAAGTCCTGAAGATACTGCACAAGGCTAAGGAGAAAGGCGCCAGCGAAAGATATTTGAAGGAAAGATATAAAAAGTCGCCTGAGGAAAAGTTAGTGCTATTGTTTATTTAGTTTTTTAAATAGAACGGCCGAAGCCAATTACATTATTTTAACATATAGGTAGGTAGGTACCCACCTAATTTATTGAACTCAGTCAATGCTTCTTTCTTACAAAAATTCAAACATTTTAACATTATGATCTTCCATTCATCTGCAAACATAAATATTAAAACCTCGGAGTTCAGGAGAGCGTTAATAGCGGCTAAAGTCCGAGGAATAGGCGACTTGCTATGTGCAATAATACAGGAAGTTGAGCCAGGAAACGGTGTTTTCTGCCACAACAGTAATTGCCGGAGACGAACCGATTGCAATCAAAGTTTTCATTGTGCAGATCAGGATCATCTATAATCCCCCTTAGAATTTTAAATACCAGTGTCATCTCATCACGCGACCGTCTTATCAAACATTTAACTCACCTAAATGTTTTATGCTAGGGCAGTAGGGTTGGAATGTGTCCAGACAGCCACATCAATTAGGAACTCCTCTCACATTCACATACTTTAGAAAAGGGGGGGTGCATTATGTGAATGCAGTCTTTGCTCTGGTTGATGAAGTTCGAGCTTTAATTTCACTTTTTAAATGCGTCTTTTAGCTGTTCTTAGATTAGGAGTAGCTAAAAAAAATCTTCAAATATAAATAGCAGTAACGTCAGCACAGATACTTAGATGGTGAACTGAGCGCGCACGCTTACAGATTCCTTTACCGTGTAGTCACGAGCTGGGACTACGGCTGGCAGCAGAAGCAGGCCAAGCAGCGCGCGCGTGACGTGAACTACGGCCGCTGCCTCATCCTCAAGCACACCTTCTACCGCAAGAACAACCTCGCGCCCGACCCGCCGCACTACGCGCAGCCCGCCGGCGGGCAGGTCTCCATCTGCAGCGAGTACACCTGCACCAACTACCAGTAACCACCCAACATTCCCCACCTGCCCAACGTCCCGACCTTCTGGCTCAGTGTCATCCTCCTGCACTGCATGAACAGCAATGATCCCAACCTCGGATACAAACTTCTCGTCAGAGTAGTCATGTTTCTAATCAGAACAGAAAGAGTCGTAGCAGTTACCACCAAACTCACCATACCAATCATTAAATTTCTATTATTCTTTTTGAACTGTTTAAATAACCAACATTGTATAGCAAAAAACATATATTTTATAATTTTATTATTTACAATAATTCAACTTTTATTTACATATTTAACAACAGCAAGTGTACCCTTCATCTAAGGCCACATCTACTGTTTGAAAGGGAATTACTAAAATAAAAATTGTGTACAGAACTCTTTCAATTTTGATTTTACGAAAGATCGTGTGAATTAAGAAGTTGGTTGCGATCAGCTTCAATAGAATCGTTTGTGGATAAAGGAAGCAGTTTTTGCTACTATATTACAAAAATAAAATGAACATGGAAATATTTCAACACTTATGTGATGAAGAGTATTTAACATTCTATTGAGACTAACCGCAACACTCAAATGCTACTATAAAATTAATTAACCAGCATATCAACAACATCCGCTCACTCCTAACAAGTTACTGAGGAAATAACTAATAAAATAAAAGTTAATATTAATAATAATAAATATGAGACGTTTTGTTCTTTCTCAAGTTCATATTTTGACACATTTATGTACAATTAATTTATATATCAGTCCGTATTATCTGCATAAACACTTTGTATTCAAAAATGTGTCCACAATTCACGTGTGTACTGTGCAAAATAAGACAATTTATTATGCTCTCTCTCCTTTGGCGTGTTGTCTATGTTTACAAGGTTAAGCAAGTTAGGTACCCGGCCGTAGTATAGAATATCGAGTTTTAGAAAAAAGTTCAGCTCTTCAAAGTGCTGTCTCACTGTGTCACTCATTCCTATCTCTTTCTATTGCTCAATGTGTCATGTTATCGCTTTAGTACTGTACAGACGTTCGCTATACTTTAACGGCCCGTTCACAGTCTTGCCGCTGTGAGCGGTAGCTAAGCGGGGTGGCGAGCGGTAAATCAAAAGTATGAAAATGTATGACGCACGCCACGAGACGCCTCTCATAACGCCTCGCACCCGCTTGCCGATGTGGCCCCGCTCGCCGATAAGACCCAAGTCGTGACCAGGCCGTTAGGCTAAAAACTCACGAAGCGGTTTTCACCTGCGCCCGCCTCGGTGGAGGAACAGCTGTTTTATTTCTAAAGTCACGAGACTGGAGTGTTGTGCGGTTATGCAGCCGTCGCGATGGCGATCATCGCTCGCAAACTAGACGATGGCGATTATCGCAATATGGGCGGTTAATTACCAGTTAAACTCCAGACCGCCATGGACAACACTGTGATAAAGACACACACCAGAAACGAGCTGCTTTGTTACAGAAAAAATAATAATAAAACCACGGTCCACGCGATTCTCTCAGTTACCCGGTGATCCGTAAAGAACCGAGCACTCCGCGGGCGTAAAACGCGTCTTGAAATGTGCTTGAAAGCACATTTCAAGGCAGATATAGAATTTTTTATATCTATATCTGCATTCTACAGAAACTGCGGGCACACAACCTAGGCTGACGCAGGTGAAAACCGCTTCGTGAGTTCTTAGCCTTATAAGCTTTATCGGCCCCTTCATCACCGGTGGGGGACACCGCTAATCTCGATGAATCTGTCTCAATTATACCATCTGTTTCTTAATGACTTTGACCAAGCACAGCCGCTTACTACCTTTGTGTAAGAAAGCAACAAAACAAACGTCATGTGGAGTGTACAGGTATACTGCAAGCTAACCGCAGTCTTTTTTCAGTCTAATAGCATTGCGGCTACAATATTCAACCACACATCCATACATTTATAATGGATACAGCTACAAAAGCTGATCTAACTGTAATCAGTGTATATTTGCATTTGAATCACATTTCGTTGCAGATTTGCAATCAATATAAACTCCCAGAACATTGAAGAAGTACTGTCAATTTTCCATTTTGTTTCTAAACACCATTTCACGTAACTCCACGTTCCGAAAAACGATATTTTCAATGTAAGGGCTTACGCTGCGTTAAGCGGGTGCCCGCGCGGGTACCCGTCGCGTAACTTCGCGCGTGTGGCGTGTGCGGCGGTCCTCGTAGCGAAAACCGGATTATTACCTGTGTAGTGTCGCTAGTTCAACTTTAACGGTGTGCATTTCGATGGAGAACTTTAATGTATTATTATGCAGCGGCGGGGGCGCGGGGCGCGGCTGCTCGCGACGGAGCACTGCAATACGGGACCGCGCGGGCGCCCGCTTAACGCATTGTCGGCCCTTAGCGCACCAACAGTCGTTCTGAATTACTGTAAACACGTAAATTAGCGATTTGTTGAGGCGCTAATCGCAATATCGTAATTCAGAACACGGGGTAAACGTCATTCGTTACTTTAGTTTGATACTGATTACGGTAACTTCCCCCCAAGCATCACATGTGATGATGATAAATGAATGAGATCAGACATAATATGAGAACCGATATAAACCTGTTTGGTGCACTCACAATACACCCAGACACGTACTAGTCTGATATGATATTATTGTCACAACTTTATACAAACTCAACAATCACTCAAAGATGATTTTATGTACAATACATAAGAAACCAACTCACTATCAAAATGATTCTTAACAGCAAAGAAATACAGTTGAAATTGGCTTCACACTATCATTCTCCATAACTTAAGTAAATGAAGGGATACAACTGAGAAATGTTAATTGCCGTATTCTACAACCCTAACCACAGCATGACTGATAAACCCAAGTGTGAGGATGTATGATGAGGATGATGTTAATTGACTGTATAAATCAAGCTTCACTTAATATTATTGCTAGGTCCGTCCTGCGGCCCCGAGTGGTCGGGGACAGTGTCACTAGCACGCACGTTCGTTATCAGATCGTGTACACTTCACAACGCCACTAACACTGAGTCAGGTAAGTCACTGTCTGGAAATGTTTTTGGCCACGAACAGTTTTACGTTTGGCTCGAGTCGTGTTGTACTTGTCTTCCGGCGAGTGGCGCGCCTGGCGCGTGCGGCGCGTGTGGGTCGCGTGGCACCGCTCGCCGCGCCACTAGGTGTGCGAGTGCGGCGGCGGCGGCGGCAGCGCGGGCGGCGGGCCGCTGGTCCAGTTGACGAGCGCGTGCTGCGGCAGCTGCGTGGCCTGGAAGTGGTCCTTGAGCAGCGCCTGCGAGAAGTTGCAGTGCATCTGGTACGCCTCGTTCTCGCGCTCCGTGTCGCCCGACAACCGGTATAAGTCTGTTACAGACGAATGGGGAATGTTATTGATTCGCTTTAAACTGCTCCAGTCCAAACGAAGAGCAGTCGGTGATGCTACATCAAAGTAGGTAATGGCAGAATTGGCGAACTGTTCGAAAGACTATCGTGGCACTAGAACGCGAAGGGCCTGAAGCACATAGGTGAGTTATAGTCAATAAAAGTCTAACACGGTTTCTTACTACTCCCCTTTTCGGACGGATTGCTACCCGCGTATAAACAGTAAAGTGAAATAAATAAAATGACTGCTGGAATATTTTACCGCAATTAGAGCTGAGCCTTATTTTTTTTTGTCTTTGGTTTTGTGTTTTCTTGTGAAGAGAACAAAAATACATCAAACGCCTAAAAATGGCCATAACATACTGGACCTAGACCAGGGAACTTGAGAAACAACAACAGTATATTTTATATTGTGCCATTTGCTGAGATGTCGCCTAGAAAGGAAAGATTATTGAAACACATCTGATTATGGCTGGATAGCCGATGGCAGATTAAAGATTTAAAAAAAAAATGCATATTTTTTTGTTCTAGACCTAGGCCATGAGTTTAAAGTAAGATTATTTTAATCTTGTTTCAGTGTGGGCAAGAAACAGAGCTATACAGGTTTTTTAGCGCCATCATTACCCACACCGAACCAAGATTAAAACAATCTTACTTTGAACGTCATGGTAACCCAGCTATTCCTAGCACTTACCTTTTAGTATAGCCGAGGCCCACAGCTGCACGTGCACGTCAGGTATCTTGCTGGCGAGCTGCATGGCCGGCGTGACCATGTTCATGCTCTCCCGCGAGTTGTTGATGGACAGGAAGATGTGCCCCAGCAACACCAGCGAGCATGACGTCAGTCGGTTCAAGTCTTCCGCGTTCGCCATTTTTAATGTCTCGCGCAGGTACCTCCTGAACACAGGGAAGTTATTGTTGAGGGAATTTTGTCATGATCGGGTTATAGAGTCTGTCTAAAAAAGGCAAATGACTTGGGTAATTATTAGGGCAAAATGAAATCTGATGTAGTCAAAACTGGTTCAATAAATCAATATTGATTAAGACATCTTGATCATAGTCTAATAGAAGATCCTTTAAAAAAGAATCGAATATAAATATTTTTTAAATGATTAAATCTTATACAAAATTCCCAGGTCGTTTGAATTTTTAGACAGACTATAGCTAGCAATTTCTGCACAAAGGTCTTGTTTCTCGTCATCCAGCAGCTACAAGGAACTTTTCATTTATTGGGCTACTTAGTGTTGAAAATAAAATTAAAATCGTTACATATTTTTGTATATTTTTTTTAACAAATTGGGTACTTGCCTATATACTGAACAGCAGCTTAGTACTAAAAAGGTTGTAATAAGCATTTTAAATATTTGTATGAAGAAAAGTAGGAATATCTCGCTATCTCTTTTCTACGTGCGTAACCTAATAGCGGTGACGTCACAAAGTAGTTTGTGTATCCTTTTTCTGGTTTCTAACTTTCTTCATTTGGAACAGATTTGAAAAATTCTATCAAGTATTTGTGTTTATAAATTTTTGTTTTACATATCGAAAATAATAAAAAAACAATTTATTACAAACATACATTTACACTCACGTGGGTGGTATCTACTTACTTGGCTTCGTTATACCGCGCCTGGAAGAACGCCTGCAGTCCCAGCACGTAGTACGACGCAGCCCGAAGACCGTGCGCGTATGGAGGTAACGAATCAGGCTTAACCTGGATAGTAAGTGAAATATTAACGATGTCACCTGACTTAAAGCAGTAGTGCAGTCCGACAGTGACCTTTCACTATTAGACTGCAAGAAATATGCGCGACCACACAACTTTTGTTCCTGATAACTATTGCCGGGCAAGACGGCATAAATTATTTGTAGTGCCGCGCTGCCGTACGATTGCACGACGTATGTCACCTATTCAGCGAATGTTAATCGCACTCAACGCTCTCCTTGAATCCATTACTAGACTAGATCTATTCGCTGATGAATGGAAAGAGATATTGATCGAATGTCTGGCGATTTCCGAGAAGACTGATTGAGAGGTTTAGTTGTATTATTTGTTATATTTTCTTTAATTAGGTTTTACATAATTTGTACCTTTTGTTATCAGTGTAATTGGCATTCTGTCGTTCTGGTTAAATAAATAAATAACTTTGAATATGTTATCAATTAATTCAAAAAATTATCGAGTTGCTCTATAATTTTTGGGTTAATTGATAATTGTTGGGATAATAGGGGAGAAGCCCGGAGACTAAAAATACAATATTACACATATTTTGGTGTACTTTGCGTTTTAGTTTTAACTAAACTACTTTGCTTTATAAAACTAGAGCAGGAATAAATAGGTATGTCGCAAACGGACGCGCGCACTTGTAGTGTTAACTATAATTCCTGGTCAGGCTTTCAGAAACTATTTATTTTCAGAATTGTGTATCAGGAACAGACTGATGATCCCGAGTAGCATTATGACAACTCGTGGTCCGACGAACATACTCACTTGTTCCATTAGTATCGTGAGTTCGCTGTCTCTTCGCCCTCGTAAATATACAATAGCCAGGTTCAGTTTCGCAAACATCCATAAATCTCTTTCTTGTGACATCTGAAAGATAAATAAAAAAATATATTAAAAACCAGTTTTAGTTTCGTGTAATGATTCTTAACAGCAAAGAATGATGAGCATAACAATGTAATGTATTTAATATCATGCGGATTTCATCATTTGCTTCGCATGCAGAAAATTTCAAAATGCAAAAAAAAAACGCGTCCCGCGTGCGTATGCCACGCCACACATTACAATAAATACTTGTATGAATATGGGGTTACGAGCGCGGAGCAATCCCGCACCGCACGATATTAATGCACCCTTATGTGGGTGTTATGTAAGCGTAGTGTAGAAAGAATGGTATTCCAATCAGAGATATTACAGTTTTGATTCCGAAAGTTCGGAACTTCTGATTGATTTTGCACCTCAGATTCCGATAAATTTTACTTGATAGTAAAGTGGCAATAAAAATGAAAATTTCAATTGTCTATCTGTTACGTGTTATGAGATATACCTCACTGACAGATGAACGATCGTACAGCGAAGGCCTAATAATACCTACGACCTTTGGGTACAGAACCCAAAAGAGGAAATCAAGTTGGTTGACATCCTAACCCGTTTTTTGAAGAAGTTTCAACATTTTTATGCTGAAAAACTGTTTATGTATTGTTCCCTTCCCTGTGCTTGCTGCATGTATCTAACAATGACGACGAATGGCTCGCCAATGTATGGAATGCACAAAGCGATCCCAACTCTGACGCCAAGCGCTCAAGATCCGTGCCGGTAATTGTATATTAGAAAACTTTCCCAACAAGCGTGTCTCGATAGAAATCGGGGGATATCGCACAAACTAATGTCACGACGAATCGCGATAGACAACTCCCCTAGGGGATAATTCTAGAGTAAATACTTATAACTCATTAGATAATTAATGCAAAGGTACTCACATTAATGGCAGTGAGGAACTGCGCCTCCGCCGCCTCCATGCAGTTCATGGACATGGCGTAAAGGCCCAGCAGACAGTGCAGTTGCGGCGTGTGCAGCGCCGCCGTCGCCGCTGTTGATGAAAAACAACTTTAATGACCGCACTATTAAGTTCAGTTTCCGACTGAAGTGGAAATAATGATTTGAATTGAATAGAATTTGGAAGTCTTTGCACAAGCTAGGAAAACTATATTTTACAAGGTATATGATATTGCGAACGGACACCAGCCGAGTTCAAAGTGCAGGTAAATCTGTAGTAATGTGTTAGATTTGAAGCGAGTCAGTAATTTAAAACTCTGTTGTTCTCTTGCTGAATTATAATGACTACTATATATTTAATTACTATTAATGTCGAGATGGCACAGAATGTTTAAAGTATACTCACGCTCCGGCGCCTGCGTGAGCAGATGCGCGGCGCGCGCGATCTCGTGCAGCGCGTGCGCCTTGCCGCCCGCCACGAGGCGGCACAGCGCCGCGTGCTCCACCAGCGCCATGCGCAGGCGCCACGCCAGCGTCGCGCCCGCCGCTATGTCGCGCGCCGACAGGTTGTCGTCGCGAGGTTTTGCTGTGTAATTTACTTTTAGGTCTCAAAAACTGCAAATTTGCTCAAAAGCATCACGCTGAGACAAATAATAATGCTCACTGTCAAATTACTTCCGCATTGAAGGGTAACAAACACTTATTGCTTTTTAAGAGAAGCTATTTATTATTTCTCCTTGATATTATTATTTCTCCTCTTTTTAACACGCTTTTATTAGCTTCACCTGTATGTTTCTATGTTTTAAAGTACCATACAGCAAACATGTAATAGTCAAATCATATGAAAGCCATACAGATTAGTGTCTCAAATGGTCTTTTGAGGAAAGAACCACTCAGATTTGAGTGGAACTGTCCAGATTCATATCGAAAACTAAAGAATCGTTTCAAATATAAATCGAGTCTGCAGGAAGTCATATAGAAATAAAAAGCATGGTACAGATGACTCTTTAATGCATGACTGTCGAGCAATTAGAGGAGCAATATTCATGGGAAAGATGGAATTTCAACTGTCTGAGATCCACTGTGTAAGATCGATTTCACAAATCGATTTTCTTGACCTATAAAATCGATTTTTCGATTAAACTATTTCAGATCGAAATCCCTGCTCACAACAATGTCGCTTTTCGCGTCAGTCTTTCTGTTTATCTGCTAACTCCTCCTCTTCTGTTTATCTGTTAACTACGCAATAGATTTCGATACAGTTTTCACTTATAAAAAGAGTGTTTGTCACTCTTTCGAGGAAGGTGTGGTGTAGGTTACAATAGCTATATTATAATATATAATTTAATTTTATATTAAACTGGAATTCTGAATTCAAACACAGAAGTTTTGGTTTGAATCAGATCTAGACTCCACTCCTAAATTTGATCGAAACCATATCAAATGATAATCAGTCACAGTTTTTGTATTCCACTAAGAACCGACGCAGATCTGACGAACCGTAAAGCAGCCCGATTTTAACTGGTAAATAAATAAGAGACACCTGAATAATATTTATAATTTGAAGCAACAACAACAAACACTCACATGTAAGCCTATCGATCTGCGCGAGCGCCTTCTCGGTGTACTTGTGCGCCTTCTCCATGTAGCCAGCTTGCGCCGAGTGCATGACGGTCACGAGGTACACCAGCACGTAAAGCTGCTGGCGGGACAGCCACACGAATAGCTCGCCCTGGACTGTACCACAAACCGCTGCGAAGATTACAAGCAAATGTAACTATGATGTGATTTAGTTACATATTGACTAAGTTGACAAATGACAAATCCAAGCTAAACAAATTTAAAAAAAAAAGTAACTTGACAGTTCTTAGCAAAATAATGTTGCCATGCATGCAGTTGATAGTGTTGGTGTAGTCAAAAAATAACAAATAGTTGAAATGAAATAAATACGTTTATATCCATTAGAATATTGCAAATACATATTTAGCAGAGTTACTAAGAGTAAAACGTCTACTTAAACGCTTCAATTATTAATTTTATGTAGTTTTTTTTATTAAAAGTTTATTATTAAAAGATACATATTTCAACTGTTATTCAACTCTAACATGGGTTACAAAATTTTACTTTAACGATATAATACGACCTCGTCACACAAAGAAAAACATCCTACTGACTTTTCTAATTTCTTTCGTCTGAGATAAAGAGATTGTTTAACCGTACACCAGAACTCGAAACAGTAAATCGGCCAGTCCAACTAAGTTTACTTTTCGCTAATTCTTTTTTTGTTATATTTTTTCTTTTAAGAAGAAGGTTCTTATGGGAAAAAAATGAAAATTAGGGTAGGGTAGGGTCGAGTGGAGTAGGGTAGTATAGGGTAGTGTATGGTAGAGTGAGGTAGAGTAAAGATTATAATATTAATACTTACTGTCATCATCTGGCCAATTGGGCGCCATGATAGTCTGTATGCTCTGCTGCAGGGACTTTAGACAAGGCTTCACACTCTTCACCTGCCCCGCCATTAAGTAGTGACATACCTGTCAACAAAATAAACCGGTGAAAGGGTTTCTTAGAATTCTCCCTAAGATGGAGACTTCAAAGAAGAGAGACTCCATCTTCAGGGACTCCTCTCTATACTCCATTTCTTTAGGTACTTAACTACACGTAAACAATCTTGATGTCTTTAATAAATCTTATAAAAGAAAAAGATTATTTAAATTTAGTTAATTTCCTGACATCTTATATCAATACCTAATTGTAAACTTTTTTAGAAAAAAAAAAATGTTAAGGGTGAGTTGTACCATTTAACTATAACGATAACCAAACCATAACCAGCCGTGAAACGGCCGCCTGTTGGTCAATTCGACGATTTGACAACTGTTAACGGCTTTGTTATCATTATAGTTAAATGGTGCAACTCACTCTAAGATTGTTTACATTTAGTTAACTACCTAAACAAATTGAATATAGGAGCAGGAATAGGTCGTAACCTACCACGCGGTCCCAGTGCGGGTTAGTAGATATCACGCGGTTTCTTCGAATTTTTTAGTTTTATACTCCATTCGAAAAATAAGATTAGATGTTTAAACAAACCTTTTTTACTGACCGTTCAAACGATTTTCACTTTTATTGCGTTGGTGGCATGATAAATGGCGGCTGCAGTAAATAGATGGTATTATTATTATATTTTGCTTTTAATGGCATCCTTATGCCTACGGAATAGAAGTCAAAATCGGTAGAACGGCAGTATAAAAGGTTTAATTAAAATTATATTCTTTTTACGATATTTTTCTTCGCTATTTTGAAAGCAGTGGTGATCATATAAATGAGCAGTGGTGGTCCAGTGCTGGCCGCGGTCTCGACTTACACGGTGTCCTACGTAAGCGGACGGGAAGCGATGCTGCGCAAAGCATCCTGTATTAATACTCGTATTGCGGTAGCATTTCTTTACGTTGGAAATCATCAAATAATTGTGGATAGACCAGGAGGGAGTGTCAGACTTTTACTGACTAAAGTCCAGTGTTCCTTCAGGTTATTGCGAGGGCTGCAGTAACTCCTTCGAACAATCCGCAGCCGTAGTAGAACGTAAACGAGGCGCGTTTGGCTTTGGTTAGTTTAATATTATCGTGCGAACTCTTGTGAGGCCTTTACTCCGATCGCTTCGCAACTGCATTTGCGTTAAAATACCCAAATAGGACTACTGGACTTCATACCTTGTCTATACCTATACTGCGGGACTTCATACCTTGTTCATACCTATACTGCGGCAATATTATGCCTGTAAGATATTCCGGCGCTGATGCCGAAAAAAGAGGTTCATTTAAAAAATCCAAGATTAAATTATCGTAGATCAAATTCTTTTGACTGAAACGATAATAGTGATTAAAAAGACACAAATACAGTACCTGTAACACTAGGAAAAACACTTTGATGTACTCTTTCTGGTGATGACTGCCAGTCCAAGTGTCCACTAGGTGGCCTGCCTGGTTCAGTAGAGGCAACACTTCTGTGATCTTCTTGTCTATTAACAATAGCTGGAACAAATGGGTTCACTGTTAGGCCTAAGTAGTGAGACTTTGTATGTAATGTTGAGTACTAATGTGTAAGATGCTTGACAGCACTTTTTCATTTGAACAAATTACAAAACATTTGAAGTTGTTGGCGGTAGATGTTATTTAACTTTGATCACACTTTGTCTTCCAAGTCTCATTGGCTGAATAGGCATTTACAGGACTTCAAACAAAAGGTGGACTTTATTATAAAATATATAATCATCAATGATTACAATTTGAGAAGTGGCTCTAGCGAACCGCGTCTGTGAGCCGAGTGGCGGCGCGTGAGTCAGCGAAGCAATTGCCCCGCATGCCGCGCCAGCCGTCCTGTGGCTGGTAATGCTATGCCGAAATTGCCATTATCATCATATTCATCATCATAGCCCGTATTTGCCCATAGCTGGGCTTACATCCATCTTATCTATATGAAAAGATTATCTAAATAGGTGAGGCCAATGTATCTCTCCTATGGAAATCCTCACAATCCTAAGCAAACTTTATCAAGATTCTACCTGCAATGACGTTAATGTTACCTGTCTGTCTAGCTGCTTTATGACCAACAGTTCTCCTTTCAGCTCTTGTTTCTTTTTTATTTTTACAATAGGTGTCTCACAGGTTCCCTTATGAGGTTGTAGTCTGCTTAACCAGACTTCCAAACCCATTTTTAGGGTTCCGTAGCCAAATGGCAAAAAACGGAACCCTTATAGATTCGTCATGTCTGTCTGTCTGTCTGTCTGTCTGTCTGTCTGTCTGTCTGTCTGTCTGTCTGTCTGTCCGTCCGTATGTCACAGCCACTTTTTTCCGAAACTATAAGAGCTATACTGTTGAAACTTTGTAAGTAGATGTATTCTGTGAACCGCATTAAGATTTTCACACAAAAATAGAAAAAAAGGAAAAAAATTGGGGGTCCCCATACATAGAACTAAAACTCAAAAAATTTTTTTTCATCAAACCCATGCGTGTGGGGTATCTATGGATAGGTCTTCAAAAATGATACTGAGGTTTCTAATGTCATTTTTTTCTAAAGTGAATAGTTTGCGCGAGAGATACTTCCAAAGTGGTAAAATGTGTGTCCCCCCCCCTCTAACTTCCAAGATAAGAGAATGATAAAACTAAAAAAAATATATGATGTACATTACTATAAAAACTACCAACGAAAATTGGTTTGAACGAAATCCAGTAAGTAGTTTTTTTTTAATGCGTCATAAACCGAAAAAAATACACTATTATTAAAACATCGATCAAAGTTACAACACATTACAAGAACTTTTATATTATGTTACTTGCTGCTACGGAACCCTTCATGGGCGAGTCCGACTCGCACTTGGCCGGTTTTTAAATATTAGAACTATCATATCATGAGAGAATACATACGTAAAGATAGATTTAGTATACTTACCATAACCCTACTGAGTATAAAAAGGACGCGCGTGTAAGCAACATTGGATATCTGCGCATAGTCTACGCCGACGCCTAGCAAGCTACTCGCCACCTCATACTCTTTCTCCGTTGCATGGATTTGCTGGAAACAAAGAAATAATTAATTTGTTTGCTTAATATATTTTTTAGTTAATCTGCAGTGTAGTTGCTAGTCCATTTTTACACGTTAATAACTATTTGGAACCCTCACAAGAAATCCTTTCATTTGACATGTACAGTTTTTTATATGTCCCTAAAAGTAACTCATAATTCAATATTATTGGTATGCAAAATAATCCTAAAATAGTTAATTTTTCTGACAAAGAAGGAGATTCTCAATTCAGTTGTCTTTACTCTTTTTGTTTCAATAGAATAGAAAAGAATTTTATTTTGCAAACATACATTTTTTTTATTTCTTTAGACATACATACAGTTATTACTACAGATCAACCCAAAGTAGTCAAAAGCATAAATTACAATAATAATTTAAAGTCAATTAAATCATTTATATATAAATAAATGAACTAATACAAACAATAATATGGATAATATAAATTGTTTGAGACATTTACTATATTATATAAATAGATATTAAAAAATTACCAGATCAACTTATAATTTTTTTCCCTTAACAAATCTTTATTCATCAATTTAATTAAAGTAAAGCCTGCCACAACAAGAAAGTTAAAAAAATTGTTTTTAATAAAAAGAAAACATTAGTAAAATCGACTCACGAAATTAATTTTGCAATTATACCAATATATAATTATGGTGATTGTATTTTTCATTAAGACACATGGACCCTCAAAAATCAATTAAATATTTTTCAATTAAATCAATTTAAAAATAATGTTTAGAATATATACAGAAATTTAAAAAATATTTTGTTAACAGGAAAAATGCATTCTTCCTGTTAACAAAAATTTTTGTTTTTTTTTTTTCAAACGAAAAAAAAAAACTTAATTTTTTTTTAAAGACCAGGGTGTCTGCCTTGAGCGGTCAGGATGGATCAAAGGACATGCTTGTCCTACTCATAGGCAAAATACACACTTTGGCTGTGGATGCCAGTCCTACATAAAATACAACACAATCTTTAGTCTATAGGATCTAAGATATTAGACCAAAAAATATTCAACCTTATATATACCATAATTAGAGACACAATGGAAAGATAATTAAAGAGTGAATGCCGACGTTCGCTTGGGGTTTAATGAATTAAAGCACAAATTATAGAGAGGCAAAGATAGATACATATGTGCATGTGTAAATTAGTGATCATGTATAACCAGCAGAACAAAAATGTTCCAATCAAGTTGCTTTAACTTTATTGTTACTAATTAGACGGATAAAAGTTTCTCTAAAGTAAATACTAATAAGAGTACAACAGATACTACCATAATATTACTAACACCTAAAAATTAATAAACAAAATTTAATTCAAAATACCTGAGTAAAGATTAAATTAATAACTGACAACTAATTCGACTGATTATAAAATAGTAATGTAGACTTTATCTTTTAAATTTTAATAATTGAGAAAGTAATACTAACATTTTCACTATGACATCATATCTTGGTCCAAAACAATAACACTGATAAAAAAAAACAAATGTTTGCATTAAAAACAAACATTAATAGTCTTACAAATGTATTTTTTAAAGAAATTAAGTAATCTAAACTAGCTAAGACTGTACAACATTGGAATAATATCTACATTATTAAAATGCATTTCAAACAATCCTAGATTGACAAACATCAGGATTGTTTATCTTGCAATTTATAAGAGGTACGATAATCTAATAAACATTCATAACATTCCACACAGAGCGCAAGGTTATGTAAACAATACAGAATAAGAGAGACTGTATACTTACTGCCAGTTGGAATATAAGTCTGCAGTGCCAGTAAACACTGTGCTGGGACAACTCAATGGCCTTCCGTAGAATGGGCTTTGAATGTGACGGCTGGCCCTGGGCCTCAAACAGATCTGCGAGCACACTTGCTGCCTCGAACTTAACATCATCGAACCCATTGATTGTCTGTGACATGCACCACTGAAACCACAACACTGTTTAATCACCATATGACCCACTTCAACTTTGTTTACATACTTTGAGAAAGTAGTATCTTATATACCAACTAATATACATATGTTGCAGGTACTCCATACTTTTACCACAACAACGGCTTCTTCAAAACACATTGCACTTCCGAACTATAGGAATAACAACAAAAAAACTTACACTCTGCTCTAAATGCGTTCTCGCCAAGTCGATGTTTTTGGTGTGTGTCAAAAGAATATTTCCAAGTTGTAAATGTGTCCTGGCTTCGACTCTTTGTGGTGGTTTGAAATTAAATACGGCTTGTAGGCACTGGATACAACTTTTTATGTCAGGAGGATTCGATGTACGGAAATGTTCTGCTAAACCAAGTAAAGAAATATACCAAGCGTCCTGCGTTGACGCCATTTTGACATTTCTGCTTGGAGGGAACGATGTTGCCAGACTTGTTGTCTCATAGAGATCACAGAGTATAAAGTATTCTGTGATCACAGACTAAACATAGATTTCAAAAATCATTAAAAAAATGTGTAATAAAAAAAAGTATTCTAATATTTGTTTATTTATATTTGCTCAAGACTTTTGCGTTTGATATCGTGTTAACGAATTCGTACTCACCATTCAACGAAACATTTCTTCAAGCGACGAATACCGAGCGCACCGGTTTACATAAACGTGCTTGCCATTTGATTCGTCTCATCACTCTTCATCATTCGCGCAAATGTGTAAATGCAGCTTTAAGTACCTAGTTAATGTGACTAGGGGATAAAGACTACTCTCTCTTATCTGTGGGATAAAGCAGTGTCTTTAAGTCGCGGGCGGCAGTTGAATTTCGAACGAAACGAATGTTGCTGATTTTAATCCCGAACGATAGTGAGGGATTTATAAAATTAACTTCCGAGTATTGCGAGGGAGAATGACTTGCTTTAAGTGAGGTTTGTATGACGTTTAGAACGACATTATCGAGCAGCTGGTGTAAAAAATCATTTTCAGTATTTTTTCCTTATACTGGTAAAGTATTGCTGATTAAATAAATGGAATTTAGTTTCGATTCTCAACGCCTCCGGCTCCCGTTAGTATACATATAAGAATTATTGCTTTTACGCACCTTTTACTGACAGGTGGATTTTTAGTCTTAATGAATTCATGCAAGTTGAATTACTAATAAATGTTATAATAATAAAGTTATCTTCGGTTGGAGTGTTAAGGGCGCTATGGCGCGGGACTTAGAAAATTTTTAGAATTTTTTTTTTTTTTTTCAAATTGGTACCGTACGCTTAAAGGCACCATGAGCCGTGCAGAAAACAAAAAAAAAATTAGGTTAAAAAAATTTTTGGGACTCGTTTTCTGCACGGCTCATAGTGCCTATAAGCGTATGGCATCAACTTCCAAAAAAACCGTTTTGCCCCTAACCATATTCAAGGTGAAAAGTTGCTTTAAGTTGTAAATAAATATATTTTAGTGACCTTTTAATAAGTTGATAAAATTAATATTTAATAAGTACCAAAAAATTTTTTTTTTAATTTTTTTTTGTTTTTTGCTCTGCTCATGGTGCCTATAAGCGTATGGTACCAATTCGAAAAAAAAATCTCTTTTTACGAAAAATTTTCTGTCCCAAAAATTTTTTTAACCAAAAAATTTTTTTTTTTTTTCGTTTTATTTGCTTCTCATAGCGCCCTTAAGGATATATCCAACTCCTACAAAAAAAAAACTTTTCATGACTTTCTTGACAGACTGTAAAAATCCGCCCCTAAAGCTAACCACTGACCTTATTTTTTTTATTTATCGTTCAGATACACAGGGCTTAAAGTATTCCAGGAACCGAAGCCAACTTACAGAGAACTTGAGTTAGGCGGTGTAGGTGATTCAACGTGAATGGGTTCCGAAGCGATTGGAAGCGGTTAGTCACGCGCATTCAACGCGATGCAATTGCAGAGGCTTTATCCTACATACGCGCAGTCACTTCTCTAGCCGTAATTTATTTCAAACTAACCACTGCAATGTAAGAGTCCCCACTAAAATATTAAACCGACTAAAAGCGTCCGCATCGCTTGGCGCCGCACCGCTCCCACGTGCGGTTGGACACGTACAATTACCGGAACGGATTTTAAGTTCGGCGTCAGAGTGGGGATCGCTTTGCGCATTCCATACATAGGCGAGCCAATCGTCTACGTTGTTAGATACATGCAGCAACGCAGGGAACGAGTCAGGAGTAACGTCTATGACACAATGGCGCGGCGAGCCAATCACTGACACTCCCCGCCCCCGCGTCTAACTGCGCACCACTAAAGAGACTGAATATTTTATTTCTGCGCAACTTAAAGCCAGCGCTCAAGATCCATGCCGGTAGTTGTAGGCCGCTGCAATAGAGTACCTGCCTAGCAATTTTTTGTTGTATTTCGCACCACGTCGTCTTCGCGATGGCGTTGAATTGCCTACGTTGTACGTTTCTTGTTAAAACAAAGGCAATAGAGTAAGCAAAAAAAAAATTGACTCAAGTGCGTCGATGTTTGGGGATAACCGATTGATCCCTCAGCCCTAGTTCATGTCTTTGTGGAGCATTCCTGAATGGTCCACTCGGTATACCTACTCGGTCCTTTCATTGCTTATACAGAACCGTCGGTATGCGAGTCAGCCTTGTATGTTTTTTTTGTTTAACAGTCGTGTTATATTATCTTTGTAAAGTGTCGTTTTTTTTTTTTGATAATTTGTAGAATTGGGAGTTCAACCAGTCATGTAGCTTGTCAATAACAGCTCTAAGGGCGAACGCTGCGTTAAGCGGGCGACCGCGCGATAAACGATGCTGCGTTTTTCTCCATCACACGACGGATACCCAGTTGAGTATCGTGTGCGGCGAAAACCCGGTATATTACCTGCGCAGTGTCGCTAATTCTACTTTAACTTTATGGAGAATTTTATTACTTTTGTATATGACCACCCACACGGGCGCCCGCTTAACGCAGCGTTGGCCCTAAGGACTGAAAATGTATAAAGCGGACGCCCGTGAGGTCCGATACAAAAGTGCTTTGATGCGGTGAATCGGCTCCCCGCATCGTATGCCCCACGCCCGTAATAACATCCACACACACATTCTTCATCCACACGACTACATGAACACCGATTAGCGACACTGCCTCCTTTTTCCGTGGCAGGAACCGTCCCTGTAAACACACGCCTTGACATGCGAAGAGTGCCCGTCGCGGGCGTCCGCTTAACGCAGTTTCGGCCCTATAGATAGCATGGGAAGTAATGGGTAAAGGATATTATTGAAAAATAATGAAATACAAATTAAGTTACACTTAGTAATTAGGTTTATTCATCAATGGTAAGAGCACCAGAATTGATGTCATTGATGAGGTCGTGAGGAGGCCTGCCCTCAACTGTGCATCCAACAGACTGAGCAGTGCCGAGGATCTCCTTGACTGTGCCGGAGAGGTGGCGGGCCATTGATCGGGGTTTCATCGTCTTGGCAATAGTGATGACATCTTCTAAGGTGATGTTGCCATTGTGCTTGACTGGAATTAGGAAAAAAAAACATTGAGAATAATGTAACACTATCATTGTTTCATGATAAAAACAACTTTACTTTTTAAAAAAGCATGTAACTGAAGTGTTACTTGAAGGTTTAGAGGATTTTCGTCACCTTAATAAAATTTTTATTGATACACCATTTAATACAATAAAACTGTTATGAAAATAAATACAATAAAAAAAGGATCCCTGTTTAATTCATTAACCTTTCAATCGTGGAAATTACAGACACAATAGACAGACAATAGATGCGCGAATGCCGGTGTTCGCTTGGGGTTTGATTTTAATTTTACCCCAAGACAACCGCACCTATTGTGTCTCTAATTACCATGATTGACCGTCACATATTAACACCATTTAGCATTGTGTCAGACAATACAAAACTGTTAAATTACCAAATTTTTTTGTATGAGATGAGGCATTTGTAGTTAGTATTATATTATCTCTGTCTTGAGACAATACTTTGAATAAACATATTCTTGAAGAATATTGTAGTTGCAAGTGTTGACTAGTAAAATACTGGTTTTCAGGTACAAACAGTTAAGACTGCAGAATCACAATACACTTGGGTAAAAGCTATGCAGGCTGAATTGCTATGGCGATACATACTGTTCTTCTGCTTCTTGCGGTCACGTGGGGGCTCCTTCAGGGCTCTGATGATAAGGGCAGCAGCAGATGGCACCACAGAAATCTGGGCTTGTCTGTTCTGTACAATCAGCTGCACGGTGATCTTGAGACCCTTCCAGTCACTGGTAGCCTTGGCAATGTCGTCACCAACCTTCTTGGGGGACTGTGAGTGGAAACGTATGTTAGTACGACATTGTGAAAAGGTTGAACTGCTAGGTTGGTAAAAAAAAATAAGAATATGCTATGATGGTTTTTCCAATTTTGAGAGTCAATGGATCGTCTTAAAGGCAGATTTTAATTTGAAACACCATGTGAGGTCTTCATGAGAACATGTGTTTATGAACATAAAAATGTTTGAATCCAAAACATCTGTAATTAAAATAGAACAGAAAAAATAAATAGACTTGACAGTAGTGAGACCAACGTAAGTTAATAAGTAATTTAAACATGAACTTACTCGATAGCACAAGCAGTTGGATACATAAAGAGCATGGCAGTCACATTGCCTGGTCCGCGACTCCTTATTGGACATTCGGAGTAGCCGCGACAGGGAAAGTATCCTGAGTCGCGGGTTCCTTCCATCCGCCACCCGGAAGGACGCGCCTGGTAGGGAGGCACCCCCCAGGATGATAAAGTTTTAGGCGAGACTACTAGATTTCGAATATCTCCAAAATGAGTGACTAATTTACTGAAAATTGTCTTTCTTTTGAAAGTTACGGATGAAGCAATGCAGCACGATCAAATACATCGAGTAGTCTCTTTCACTTTTAGATACCACAAATGTATCATTGGAATAGGTGTTTGGACTGCCATGCGAAGTTTATAGGTTAGGAAAGCTCTATTTTCAAAAAATATTGTACTTACCAGACCAAGAGGACCGATTTTAGGAGCTAACGACGAAGTGGCACCAACTTCTCCTCCAACGCATCGCAAGTTTACTGCAAAAATACATACACAATATTGAAGAACTCCATCACTCGGAAACCGGTCATGTTTTTCACTGGTATTAAATCTTACCGATTTTAATTTCATTAGGATCGAACTTAGGCGGCATTGTGCTGTATTTTTAAAATACAAATTAACGTATTTCAAATTATTCCTAGGTGATTAACTTGGATTAAAAAAGGCGAACTGCAATCAAACGTTTCACAACGTTGACAGCTCACCGAAAAAGAAATTGTCAAAATTATTTTGACGTCTCATTAGTATTGTCTTTGACATTGTATTTTTTTGTGAAATTCATAGATTTTTAGAAAATGGAGATTTAGTCTTTTGATATGTGTAGTTGGGTGACTTAAATATAGCCCAGGCCACTCTTCAACTATTCGAACTATAAAGTACGGTACTCATCAGCGAGCGACGCGATGCATGTATTTGTGAAATTGTGAGTGATAACTTAAACATAATCTTAAATTCATAGTTAAATTAAATATTCGATAGTCGTCAGCATTTTTTTTGTGATGTTGCATACAAAAGCTATTTATAGTTTTGGAATAGTAACTTTACTATGATATTTTTTATTGTAGTGGGACTGTGGGATTCAGCGATTACAGTCTACGTAATTATAAAAGTTTTAATGTCTTCTTTGGTTCTTCATGCATGAATTAAATTTAAAAAAAAGCACAGTGCAACCATCGTTTGAATAAATTAATAAAAATATTGTCTGAATGAATTTAGTTTTAGTCGATTTCATTTGAACCAATAATAAATATTTGACTCAATTTTGCAGGATGACATCACTGACTGTAATTGTCCATCACTGTCTATGAACTATGTGATTTTTTTATTGTGTGAATATCAGTAATTTTCTTCAATTAATCGCAGTGTTTCGTTGAATATCTTCTAATATTACTGATAAATCATGGCTAACGACGATGTAGTGCTAAAGCAGTATCTATCGAAGTATAAACACCGTGACTACACAGCTCATGAAGTGGTTAATTTGATACAAGTCTACAGAAGTCTGACCTATCGTTTGGAAGCCTTTGTGTTCAACAACGGCGCCAGAAAAGACCTCCTGAACCTCGAAGGTACCATACCCGTAAACTATAAGGGAGCATTCTATAACATCCCAGTATGTATATGGCTAATGGACACTCATCCCCAAAATGCGCCGCTGTGTTTCGTCAAACCCACGTCAGACATGTCTATCAAAGTTTCAAAATATGTCGATAGCAATGGCAAAGTATACCTGCCATATCTACACGAATGGTCTCAAAACGGATCTACTCTACAGAAACTTATTCAATGCATGATCAATGCATTTGGAGAGCTGCCACCGGTTTATTCAAAGCCCCGCAATGAGAATAGAGCGCCCTATCCGGTTAGTTCCTTCATGCCGCAACCTACAGGGTACCCATTCCCTCAAGGTACTCCACAACCAGGTTATCCAACTCAAACTCCTTATCCGACAACTTCGAACCTGCCATATCCTAGCTTTGGGGCTCCATATCCTGGTTCAGTCAGCACCAATGGCATGCCCTATCCAGCTGCTGCTTCAGGTACTCCATATCCACAGCCTGCAGGCTATGGTGGGCCTACTTCAACAGATGTAGCTGGTGGTACTATTACAGAGGAGCATATTAAAGCATCTCTATTATCAGCTGTGGAAGATAAGCTAAGAAGGAGACTCAAGGAACAATCTCTACAGTCTCAAGCAGAATTAGAAACTCTTCGTCGCACACAGCAGGAGCTTCGTGAAGGTAAGTCTCGTCTGGAGGATATTCTTACAAGACTGCAGAGAGAAAGGGCTGAATTAGATAAGAATGTGACAATCCTGCAGGAGAAAGAGAAAGAATTGCACACAGCTATTGAACGCTTAGAGGAACAAGAGGGTATTGATGTGGATGAAGCTGTGGTGACCACGGCTCCATTGTACTCGCAACTTTTAAATGCTTTTGCTGAGGAAGCTACTTTAGAAGATGCTATTTACTACATGGGAGAGGCTTTACGCAAAGAAGTGATTGACTTGGATACATTCTTGAAGCAAGTGCGTACCCTGGCTCGGCGGCAGTTCACCCTGCGTGCTCTGATGCACAAATGTCGGCAGAAGGCTCAGCTGGCGTGCTAATAGTGGCATCGTTTCTGGCAATGTACCCGTAAGCACTTGCCAGAAATGGAATACTCTGTGATTTGTATGTAAATGGGGATGAGCCATACTTTGTTGTTGCATCACTGCAGAACCATGATCCTGGCTTGAGAAACTATCCTCTTTGTTGTACACTAAATATTGACTTGGCTTTGAACGTGTTGTGTAGACCATGCTCTATCATACACTTTTATATCCTGCTTTAAGAACAAGAAAACATCATAATATATTTAGGGAAGTTAAAGACTCGTGTGTAATTTGACTCCATTACTTTCAGCCTTTTACTTCTATGATAAATATTTGTAATCTCTATTATATGAAGTAAATGTAACTATGAATAATAAAATGTAAATATAATATCAAAAATTGTCTTTGAAGTCTACTTGATTGGCATTATGTGTTGAGGTAATCCTAGGTGTCACATGACTGGATACATATTTATTTATGGGTATAAACTTTTATAGTTTTTTTTTTTATTTGAATAGCCTATGCTTTCCCACTGCTGGGTAAAGGCCTCCCCCAACTTCCCCCATGTATTTTTTTTGCGAGCCATCTCGAACCAGTCCTTGTGTTAAGTATCTAAGTCATCTCATCACCTCTTCTAATAAAATGTAAAATTGTTTACTAAACATTTTTTCGCCACTACTTAGTGTAAAAGATCACTTTTTATCATTGAGAAATAAATGGCTTGTGTGAATTAGGCCACACAGTAGCGATTCTTTGGGAAGAAGCTAGTTTATTATGTGTAGTATGTATTCATTTTGAAGTCATTGACTCACTCTCATGATTCACGTAGTATGGCTAAGGTCTTTTTCCTTTTAATGAAAATGCATAATTTGTTTATAATGTACAAGTTATTACACCTAAGGCCCTACCACAAGCTCCTAACGCGATCCATTTTACGACCTAAACTAAACTGTTAAAGGGATGGAACTATAGAGGGTGTAATAGCTTCATCCCTCTTTTTCGCCCGCATGCTAGACATTTTAACATGTAAGGCCTCTGTTCATGCACTATATATCTAAGCAATTTGCATTTACTCAGTAATCATATCTAGATGTATTTTCTCACTTGTTATCGTCATTATTATCAAAGTAGTGTAAACAAACTAGGTAATATCAAAGTGTAATCAAAATTATTGTGTATTATGTAAGTATGTAGTTGTAATATATTTGAATGACCTATCTGTATGTTATCTTGAGAACCAGCTCCTATGTGTCGACATTACCACGGTGCGTCGTTAACGCGGTGTCCGTGGGCAATTCAACGCGAATGCGATCGCGAAGCGAAAGGGGCTTGCCGAAACACACAATTGATACTCTATTCTAGATAGTCTACTCTATATAGACTCCATGTCCTCATAGTTCCTACTCTACTGTGACTGTTCAGCCATTCTGATATGAGAATGGCTTCAACATTAAATGATTAAATTCTTTTAATCTATAAAATAAGCAATTCTCATAGCATAATGTGCAATTGCTATTGATAAGCAATGTTTAAGCACAATTTCAAAGCTAAATACGATTGTTAACCGGCCATTCTGACGTTCAAATGGCGGAGGTCTACGTATCCAATCGTACGTGCATGCGAAGCGGCAACGCACGAAGCGAAACGGCCGCGAGTAGTTGGTTTGATATTTTCGCGGGGACTCTAGCGGTGCGATGATTTATTTTAAATAAAATGTGGCTGAGGCGGCGATTGTGCATACACGTAAGACAGAGACGTGTCGCCACGGTGTATTAAATTCGCGTAAGCCACTTCGCAATTGTTGAACCGTTGAACCGCTCATTTAGGATACCATTTAACGTGAAACAATGCGGCATCTGTGGCACGTCGCGTCGTGGCGTCGTGCAGATTTCACATCAATAACGACGCATCGTGGTAATCTGGCCAGGCCCTATCCTAGATGGCCCTATCTCAATAGATGCTTGACAATGAGTTTTCTTGGCAAGACACAGAACTTACAAGTTGAATTAGTAGGTTGCTACCATTAAACTGGTTTTGTATAAATTATGGTAGATAAAGTACTAAGTGAAGGGTACAGGTAGGCAGATAAGTAGTTCAGAAAATCTCTAAACATGTTTTAAGTTCAAGAAATAGCTTAGAGATACCAATAAGCCGTTATTATAATATATTTGTTTTTTTTTTTTTTTTATATGCAATAAAATAATCTGTTTAATGAAATAATCATATTTAATCAACATCTAAAGTTCATCTTCTCTAGGAAATAATTTTGTGGCACTACACAACAAAGCGACCTGCCTGGGAGGTATCTTGACAAATGGTCAGATTATTTTTTAAGCTGCAGTTTTGCGTACAAAATGGCGGATTTCGTCTGGCAACTCATATCCAAGACAATTCTGCCTGAAGCCTAATCTAAACAGAAAATTAATAGCAATGACTGCTCGCCTGCTGTAATACCTACAACCAAACAACTTGGAATAAAAAAAAGATATCCAAAATCGGCTTATAAATGACGGAGTTCAGTGGCAACGAACCGAATTGAGAATCTCTTTCTTTGAAGTCGATTAAAAATGGCGCAGACTGTCTTCTTCCTCAAATGATACCCTTTTACGCGCATGATCGAAGGGTTTTGCGGCTATTATGTATTATACTAGCTTCTGGCAGCAGTTTCACCCGCGTGAAAGTAGATTTCTCCATACAAACTTTGGACCGTCGTATCCCCTTAGGGGGTGAATTTTGGGAAATCCCGTCGTAGTGCTCACTTACGTCATAAAGTGAAATCCTGTGCAAACCTTTCACGCTCCTAGTCGCATTTGTTTCGACTGTACGTTGATACGGCAGTCAGTCAGTGCTGCTCGCCAGATCCTGTTACTTGAACTTCGGGGTTACCATGACGTTCAAAGTAAGATTGTTTTAATCTTGTTTCGGTGTGAGTAAGAGATGGCGCTAGACAACCTGTATAGCTCTGTCTCTTACCCACAGGAAAACAAGATTAAAACAATCTTACTTTAAACGTCATGGTCTAAGTCCTTGGCTTGACCCGCCACCGCGTGTCTAGATATATGATTATGACTTGGGATTTAAATAACTGGCGAAAAGTGCATAAGAAGAGATCCTAGAGGACTGAAAGACTCCTCTTACTCTTACTTTTTTTTATGGTGGGTAAAATCATCCAATGACAACCCCCGCTCTTGGACGGAGCGGGAGATAGTGTCAGACTCTTACTGACTAAAAGCCCACCCCGTTCCTTCTAGCCTTCATACCGGGGCTCCAGTTCCCTTTCTGATAACCTTGGCCCCAGTAGGCTTCGACCCAGCTGGGTCCCTGCTGTTGCTGACAACTCCTTGAGGCGCGCGGGAACAGTGCGCGCCGTCGACGACTTGGGCTTGGTCCGGACAGTTACCAGACGGCCGGACAGCGACCTACCCACTGCCTACTGTCTGCAAGCCCGCGCTTACGGTGGCCGGAAATCACGATCGAAATCCCGGAAAACGCTGTTTCCTGATGCGTTCGGCCTCCTCCTTGGCGAGCATTACTGCTTCGCTCCGGGGTCCTGTGTCCTGTATCCTGGCGATATGTTCATAACATAGCATAATTATAATCAGCCATCGTGCGTAGTACATATATATTGATGTAATCAGCCTTTCAATGTTCCCAATGCGGACTCAAGCCTCCTAATCCAACACGCAGTGCGGGTTAGTGTTGGCGATTAAAAATTTACAAAAAAATGGCGGTGGTATGTTATCGCTTCTGCTATGCATTGCGCAAATATGCAGGGTTCTCATATTTAAGTGCTAGACAATAATAAAAACAGTCATCATTTGAAGTGCTTTAGAGCGTTGTGATCTGGTTGTATATCATTGTGCCATGTTGAGGCAAGGGATGAATAGTGACGTAATTAGCGTAATGGTTGCTGTTTATATCCTAATATTAAGTGGGCACTACATTTTGTGAATGGGTACTTGTCTGATTGAAGTTGTAGAAAGCAGTGATACCATTTCTAGAAGATCCTTTTTGTGGTTGGTAGTCTTCAAATAATTCAAGTCAGTCTTAGTTATTTGCAGCGACATCTATGGCGTCACATAAGGACTAAACTATGGAATCTGCATCGTGCAATAACAGTTCTCCGCTCGATTTAAACATTATACAACAGCCTGAAATCGTCTATCGGGCAGTTGCCCACACCAGACCTAAAACGCGTCTGGTCGAAGAATCCTCCTTTTTCAATGGAAATATGTGGGACTTTACATTCTGTTCCATATAGCTAAACGGTTAAATCTCGACTGTGAACGTCAGCGCCAGCGCAACCTTCATGCAGCTACCATCCTAAGGAAAGTTCATTCTTATCCATCCCAAGTTTTTCTAGATAAGATATCGCTGTCAGCGATAAGACCGCCATTGTATCCATGAATTTATGTTTTTGTATAAGCTGTGTTACTTTTTGGTGTACAATCAAGTTTATTCTATTCTATTCTACCACATCGTGACGTCATTATCACTTCCTCAAGCTTTCGAGCAGCGAGAACCCACCTGTGTTCCTTCATTCCGTTGGCCTATGCATTCGAGCCACGGTGACTTACGAAAAACCCCGTAGACTAGAACAGAATTAGTTTGCACAGCAAGTTCTTCAGTACGAAAATTGTAGACAAAATGTAGTGCCCTTTACATAGAAATTACCTAGTCTAAATATATTACATTGCACATTAATTTGGTCATTTTGAACGTTTAGCGTTAACTGTAATGTGTAGTATGGATAAAACATATTTATTACGCATTGGTAGTAAATACAGTCAACAAAAGAAATAAGTATGCAGCTAACTACAATGCAAAATTAAGTCCTAAAATCCTATCGAAAAAATCTCGGAACTGTTATTTCTCAAAATTCAAATTATATGATAGTATATTTTGATACAAGTGGAGAAAGTTTGTCATTGCGACCGAAATGGGTGATGGAGCCGAGTGGTGGCAAAGTTTTGCTGTGTGTAAAAAAATACACTAACGATTAAATAAATAAATATACGGGGTTTGACCGGCGACTCGTGAGGATCGCCTAGTGCCCAGCCTGATATGATAAATACAATAACTTGTGTTGGAGGTGAGCTCGCGCACTTTTCCACACTAGTGCGGAAAACAGTAAATTGCTTGTAAGAGCAGATTTTCGAGTAAGAGTATTAAAAAGGTTAAGCTAATCAGTTGCTACACAATTCAGGGATTATTATGAACAAGGGTGATAGTCATTATCATCATTTCAACCGAAAGACGTCCACTGTTGGACATAGGCCTCCCCCAAGCGTCGCCACAATGAGCGGCTCTGTGCGTCTCGCATCCATCGGGTGATAGTGTTCAGTTACATTTCTGACATTGTGCCTTGCAATATTATTGTGACGATACTTAAAATTTATTTGTGGCACAGGCAAGTCCTTGATGTCTGTTTAACATTTTTATAGTACCATCCAACTTTTTATATATTGTATGTACCCCGGTCGCGTAGCAGCGAGTCTCGGCTAGGATAATTACGCTGTCCCACTAGTAGTCATGATGTCATCTATCGATCCATCTGCACGTTTATACGCACGCTTCATTCTAGTTATAATGCGGGTAGTTATCTACTTTTCAAACTAGAATAAAAACAATATTTTGGGACAAAAACAGCTTCTTGACTAATATAAGTCTTAGATTGTAATTTATGAATAAATATTCTTTTGCAAATGAATGTTTTTACACGAATCTAGTAATTAACGATTATATTACAATAAATACGTAGCGTGATTAATGTACCAGAGACTTGCACGCAATTCTTTCTACGTCTGAACTATTTTTTCTCGCTTCTAGTAGCGAATTACCTAAGGATGTACCTACATCAACGCTTCAAAGGCAAATATAACCAAGCGACAAAGCGAGTAAACTTAACAGGAGTGTAACGTTAACATTTTTAGTAAAAAATTACAAAATAGTCAGATTTAGATATTAATAAAATCACGGTAATTGTATATTCAGATGATTCCGACTCTTTTTTTAATTATTTTGTTTCTAAAAAAAATTACTCTAGACTGCTCTCCTGCAAAACTGAATGCCTTTTTTTTAATTTATATAAACTAGTGCTCGACTGCGATCCCATGATTGCATCACAGCTTACCATCAGAAGCAGTGATGCAATCATTGATGGTGAGACATGTATAAACATGTCGCTTGGTAATTTTTCCCTTTTAAGCGTCGATATGTACTCGTTTGTTTTTTGCACTACTGAGACTGTGTAAATAAGATTTTATAAGTAATAAAAATATAGTATCTCAATATTACTCATTGAAGTTCTTGTAATAACTTATTGATAAGGATTATTGGAGTTATGTATTGTTTATTGTAGCGATAAGTAACTAAATTAATATTAGATATAGTAAAGAGCAAAATTGTCTGTAAAGGGTAATCGCTGTGTAAGGGGACATCCCCTTACTCACCGGTTCACAGCAGAATCCAGTAATTTACTTACAAATAATTTTCAACTTTTTTCTGTCGTATTTAACAAAAGATTGAGAACTCCATACATTTCAAGTTTTATTTTTGTTTTTACCTGAACTTTTTCTATAGTATTGTCCAAGAGCGAAACTGCGGATCCCGTTTAAATTTAATACAATTGCCGTCACGGATCTTGAGCGCTGGCTTCAAGTTGCGCAGAAGTCAAAGTCTCTTTAGAGGTGAGAAGTGAGACGCGGGGGCGGGGAGTGTCAGTGATTGGCTCGCCGTGCCATCGCGTCATAGACGTCACTCCTGATTCGTCCCCTGCGTTGCTGCATGTATCTAACAACGAAGACGATTGGCTCGCCAATGTATGGAATGCGCAAAGCGATCCCCACTCTGTCGCCGAGCGCTCAAGATCCATTTCGGCAATTGTAATATAATTAAGTTCTAGTTTTTTATCGACTATATTAAATAGGTAAAATTAGTCATTGTTTTTGTATCTTACTGTTAAAAGTGTTGTAGAAGCCACTGTCACGTTGTTAGTGTAAATGCAATTTATATAATTGTTTTTTTTTTATGCTATGAAGATTGCTTTGTTGCTTTATGTACAGTTTATTATATAATATAAATGTGTAACTTCAAACTGGACGGGATTTTTGTAGGACGATTTTTTTATTTTATAAATTATTATACACAGTAGTGATTGATTAATTACCTAATGCTTTTAAGATGTGTATTATGTTGTCGTGTGAAAGTCCCGTCAGTGGTTCCTTTTTTTGTGTATTGGCAGAGGATGATAATAATTTCTTAGGTATCTATATTAATTTTACAATAAACTGGGGAAATTCCTCCCGCTCCACTCTAGAGCAGGAGAAGTCATGAGATGACTTCCCACCTCAACAAAAAAAAAAACATTAACGTTGAAGTATAAACTGGTGTTCAATTTATACTTTGTAGTGACCAAGCCAAGGAATAAGGAGTTATAAATAAAATAAATCCCCTTATTCCAACCGATTATAAGTGATAAGTAACCTACTTATCAGTATAACTTATATAATACCTAGGTCCTCCACCAATACACAAAATGTCCCCACACTGAAAGATTATTGTTAATCATTTTTTTTTATCTTGACAAATATAAATAGTGTATGTAAGGTCATAAGGTGGCATTGCATATAATCGGCGCTGACTGATGTTTGACACAATAAAAGCGAAAATAGTAAGATGATGTTTTATTCAGCACTAGTTGCGGCCAGCAGCTTCAGTATGATAGTAGAAAAATATCTTATGGGAACATACTCCCGAGATAAAAAGCACCTCCCTATCCGATGGTCTACACGTGTACCAAGTTTCATCATAATCCATTAGGGCCCACGCGCCCGAAAAGTGCCATAAAACAGTGACTTTCCGAAGCCTACTCCTCGGTAACGGCCAGGTTAAGGCGTATAGTCCCTTGAACCATCTGGCCGAAAATATGTGAACGCAACTCTCGCACTCGCCTAGGCGGCAGTACGCAAATCTGTGCATTTATTTGCGGCCAGCAGCGCCCGGAAAGCGCTTTATATCCATTTTCTCTGCGAGATATTGATCGATTTACATATGCAATGTTCACTTTGAAGAATATTTAACCACCAATTTTTATGTGTAAAAATGTTTATAAAGATCCAAGCCGTTCCGAAGGAGTACGGAAAAGTTGCGAAAAGTTGCTAAATATTTTTTTTGACAAAAGTATTAATTGCACGAAAAAATCAAATGTTGATATTATTGTTCATGAATCTATGATAAACATATATTTTTTTCAAACCAATTGACCTAGCCGTTACGGAGGAGTAGGCCTCAGAAAATCACTGTTTTATGGCACTTTTCGGGCGCTTGGCCCTTAATAGGTTTGAAAAAAATATACTTATGTTTATTATAGATTCATAAACAACATTATCAACATTTGTTTTTTTCGTGCTAATATTACTTTTTATTCTAACAAAAATATTTAGCAATTTCGCAACTTTTCCCTACTCCTTCGAAACGGCTTGGATCTTTAAAAACATTTTTACACATAAAAATTGGTGGTTAAATATTCTTCAAAGTGAAATACCATATGTAAATCAATCAATATTTCGCAAAGAAAATGGATTTAAAGATCAGCCGCGCGCTTTCTGGGCGCTGTTGGCCGCAAATAGATGCATAGATTTGCGTACTGCTGCCTAGGCGGGTGCGAGTGGTGCGTCTACATAATTTTGGCCAGACGGTTCAAGGGATTATTAACCTTAAGTAGTTTTTGCTTGAAAGAGTAACAAACATCCATCTACGAACTTTCGCTATTATAATTTTATTATAACCACATAGGATTGATCAGATTAGCTTCAGCCAGCGGCGTCTGAAGGGTAGTTACGGAATCCCGAATAAGTACCATTTTACCTAATATCTCCTTTTTGAAACCCTGACAAAGTGAAGGTATGCGAAATTTCGAGCAGTTAGGCGTACCCCACGTACCTAAGAAAAAAACTCAATTTTGCATTTAGGTATAAAGTTATTAAGTTTTTTTAAGTACCACTCTATGCATTGCATACGGAAGAAAGTTCTGTGTTTCGATTATTACTCATGTCACGTAGATATAGTTTACACTGTTATTTTCAGTGATAAGATTATTAGATTCGTCACAGTCGCAGTTTTGTTATCATCACCAATAAATTTTTTATAATGCGCTTGTTGTGGCCTACCGGAATCGACTAACGCTGCTATCACAGAATCGAGAATTCGAGATACTAACGTAGGTATGTACGCACGATACCGTCAAAGGGTGTATTTAATACAATGCGGATTTCTTCAAGCATGCAGAAAATTTCAAAATTCAAAAAACGCTTCCCGTGTGCGTGTTCCACGCATTACAAATACTTGTATGAAATGGACATTTGCGGGCGTTACACGTCCAGGGCAATCCCGTATGCGTGACCAAAAACCGCACGATATTAAAAACACCCAAACTCATCAAACGGATTAAAAGGAGTATTGGGTAGAACAGAGGCACGGCCGTAGCTAGAGGGGGGCATTGTAGAGCAATGCCCTACCTTGAAATCACAATGCCCTACCTCACTCTCACTCGGACGTGGATCTCTACATCCACATCTGGAAGTTCAACCAACTTGTTCACTTGTTCTTCATCATTGAGGATTTAATATCCATGATCCATGCTCTGTCACAGAATTATTTTGTCTACGAATAGCTTTGGCTTTTAGATCAGTCTCTGATCTAGAGACAGACCTGGAGGTCAGTGATGTACATGGTGAATAATGGTGATTGATTTAGGAGCCCGTGATTCGAGGCATGATATTTTTTTTTACTTTCGCCCTACCTGTAACCAATACTGCGCTACCTCAAATTCGACTCTAGCTACAGCCCTGAACAGAGGTCGTACCACGAGCTCATAACGCGATCTATTTGATGACCTAAACTGAAATGTTTAAGGAAAGAAAGAAAGAAAAACATTTTATTTGCCCGAAAAGGCGCAAACTTCAGACTAACACATTACGTTTAAACGTTCATTTTTATATTTATATAAGTGATAGAGCTATATTTACTGTTCCGTGATATGCTCCATCTCTCTTTCTCGCTCGCACTCCTGACATTTTAGAACGTCATGGTGAGGCCACTACATATGTACCTAGTTGTTTGAAATAGGTAGAAGTTAGTTTCCACGAACAAGGCGATATCTAAACGTGAAAACATAATAGCCCACTGTTAGTTGGTGCACTGCGCGACAATATTTTAGCCGGTTTCAAAGAAAGGAGGAGGTTCTCACTCATTAGATTGTACCTACCGTCGAAGACTCCAAAGCCCGGAACTGAGATGCCCGAGCGTGCGACTTGTGTAGCCACTTTATCCAAGTTGTTCAATCCGTCCGACCCTGGACATTACGGACTTGGCAACGGACGACTGCTCGGGCTACATCTTGAGGACTGATCGTTAACAAAACATATCTGGTATTGATTCGCACGCTAGCTCGACTTTCCGAGCAACTTACTACTTTAGGTGCGACTAACAGACACCGAACAGATGCTGAACCAAAATGAACACTGATGTCATCGTCAGCCAGGCGTGTGTCACACCCAAAAAAGAAAGCTGCTTTAATAATCAGACATAAGGTGGCCTTTTTTTTTAAGATGGGAAATCATCAAGTAACACTTCCCTTTCTGGGTGAGTTTTATTGATCAAAACACACCTGAGATCCTTCAGTTGCCTTTTGCGTTCTAGAGCTGCTGTGACTATTTCAAACATTACTGCAAAAAATTTAGCTGTGGCTGAGATAAGGATCTCTAGACCTTACCACGAGCTCCATTTTATGACCTAAACTGATCTGTTAAGAGGATGGAGCTAATAGGGTGAATAGCTCCATCTCTCTCTCCCGCTCGCACGCTTGAATTTTAACAGGTCATGGTAAGGTCTCCTACGGGGTTACCATGACGTTCAAAGTAAGATTGTTTTAATCTTGTATCAGTGTGGGTAAGAGAAGGTGCTAGACAACCTGTATAGCTCTGTCTCTTACGCACACTGAAACAAGATTAAAACAATCTTACATTAAACGTCATGGTCTAGGTCCTAGTCTTTTCGTAAAAGTAGTCCTGTTGAGAATACGTAGCACATATTAGAATACCAGTGCAGCATTTGGAAGCATGGTCTCTGGTCACTCTAGGTAAGAAATAAAGACTCCAGTTTAAATCGTAGTCTGGCCATTTATTTTATTCATATATTATTTAAGCTTAGCGTAAATAAATAAAATGCTTCATAACTGTGCGGGAATGAGAAATTATTTCTGCTAGCAATGCTACTTCTTTCCTTCCTTGTTCTTGCCCTTCTTCGCGGCGGCGGCTGCCTCCAGGTCGATGGGCGCTGGTTTCACGAAGGGTATCAGGTCCTGGTACTGTTCAGGCATCCATTGTTTTAAAGCTTCTGGGACCTGCAATTTGAAGAGATAAAGTTAAGGCCGTTTTGCTGACGTCGAACGCCTCGAGTTGGCCACGCCCCCGATTATTTTATTCTGGCTACGTGACTAAGCGTTGAAATGACGTCATTCTCGTACATTTGAAGTATTCTACTAGCGTTAACGATTGCCGATTATTAACTTGGCTAGGGGTGCAGGTTAGCTCGAGAAATCAAATAGACAGAAATTGAGAGGCTGCATTTCTGACCTACACAACGTGGTTACTGGGTAACACGATATCTTTGGCATGACTGTCTACGGTTTTGCTGACATCTCTAACTAACACACGTCGCGTCGAGGTGCGCATGGAATACAGCCCTCTGCCCTCGACTACTCGGACTTGGTCCGGACAGTTACCAGACGGCAAGTTACATACGCCTACGGTGGCTGGAAATCAGGGTCGCTGTTCTGGCAGCTGGGGCGTGAGTATATCCGTTCCCTCTCACATGCAATCTCCTTCTTCGTTTGTATTACTGCGTCGCAGAAGGAGGCGACCTCTGGCCGCTCCCACTCGCCGAGCGAGGCCCACGACATTATTATTTACATTTTTGTTTTGTGTTTGTTTTCTTAACTAACACAATACCTACAATGGTAGTATATGTGAATTAAGGTAGTAATAACTACACTGCTCACGCGTGTAAAACGGAGGTCCAAAATTTATAGGGAGTAACCTAATGCCACGCGGGCGAAGCCGCGGGCAAAAGCTAGTTGAATAATAATAAAAAAAATCCGTTGCATTAGCTAGTAATTGCTCAGGTTACCTTGATGCCGTCTTCAGTCTGGTGCACCTCGAGCACGGCGCAGATGACGCGCGTGGTGGCGCACATGGTCGCGTTCAGCATATGCACGTACTCGGTGGCCGCGTTCATCTTCTTTGTCTGACCGTATCTGGAAACGTCAGAATAACTTCGAGTCCCGTTTTCTAACTTTCTTGAAAATTAAGTATCTGGTGCTCGCGAGTTTGTCCGCGTCAAACTCTTATACTTAAAGCCAGCCATACATGTAAGAGTGTACCTAACAGGTTTGCCTGCACAGTTATACCGGTCAGGAAAGCTTATGTGAAAACCTACACAGTTGTGCAACATCAAATTTACCAGTAAAATTCAACTGTACAGGAAAACCTGCCCCTAGCGTATATCTTAACAGTTCATTGCCAGTTGGTCAAAACTGCAAAAAATAAAATAAATTAAAATCGGTCCAGCCGTTTAGGAGATTAGCTGAGACAAATAAATAAACAGACCGAAAAAAAATACATTATTGTTGTTT
Source organism: Mythimna albipuncta (assembly GCA_929112965.1). NCBI lineage: Eukaryota > Metazoa > Arthropoda > Insecta > Lepidoptera > Noctuidae > Mythimna > Mythimna albipuncta. The sequence goes on along the minus strand of OV815974.1, from coordinate 5,820,999 downwards.
GTATCAAATATATTATGTACCAAAAAATGTTACTTTGATAGTACAAAGTGTACAAACTGACATTTTAATTTTATTTATATGTGTAGATTATGGTAAGATTACGCGAATCATGGGTACTCTGGATGGTTACACTCGTTACACTACTCATAGCAATTTTTGTGTTGGTATTTATCTAACAAATAATTCATATTCGTCTATGCACTTTACAGTAAAGTTCACTAAATCAGTTTTTTTTTAATGTTGCCCCACACTAGAAATTACTCCTGTATCATGGGTATGCATAAACCTATTTTTTTAAATACAAATATCTTTACCTGACGAGCAACCTCCTAGCCTGATACTCCAGACAGTTGCTGCAGGACACCAGCTCGCGGAAGGCGCCCGAGCCGGGGAACCACGCCTCCAGGTCGAGCTTCTTGGACGCCGCGTGGTTCAGCGCTCCCGACACGATGTTCACGACGCGGTACGGGATGCCCAGCAGCTTGTAGAAGTCCTCCGCGTTGGTGATCATCTCGTCCATCATCTCCCAAGAAGCGTTATCGTGTGGGGAAGTCAGGACGAACTGTTCCACCTGAAGATAACGAGGGTTTTGTTACTATCACAATTGTAAGCCATGCCATGCCAGCCAAGTTATGTTGGAACCTTGGCTTGTAGTCAGGGCCCAATCTTAAGGGGGGGGGGGGGGGGCAAGCCGGGCATTTGCCCAGCGCGGCAAAAAATGAATGGGCGGCAAAATTGACTTATTCCTATCTTCCAACCTAGCCATTAGCCATCCACACCCAAGTCGGCAAGTTGAGAATTTTATGTGCCACCTTCCAATCTACTGCAGGTTGGATAGTGGAAATAATTAAGACCTAAGACTCATAACTTTTATGGTTTTGTGTATGTAAAAGGCGGCGAAAATTATCTTTGCCCGGAGCGGCTAAATAGCTAGATCAGCGGCCGTATTATGACATCTTAAAACCATCATGTTTTCTGTGTGAGAAAAGGATAGTGCTATACGTCCTGTATAGCTCCGTCTCTTTTTCACACCGAAAACATGATGGTTTTAAGAGGTCATAATACGGCCCCAGGCCCTGTTTGTAGTAATGGTAACACTGTTTACAGTTTGGTGTTTTTAATTAGACTGATACTTGATTACAATCAAAAAGGAATATGAAGAAAAGTTGCTTACGTAGCTAAGTGCGTACACATAGGTATCGTACTACGTAATAATACACTCACACTTCAGCCGGATCCACTACCGTGAGAACGATTGGAATACCCACAGACTATCTTTTAACTCTATGACATTAGTAGTTCAGATAAAGACAAACTGTGCTGATCATTTATCAGCACAGTTTGTCTAACGTTCGTAACGTTCTAACGAACCTTTTCAAACTGATGCACCCTGAAGATACCGCGAGTGTCTCGTCCGTGGGATCCCACTTCTTGACGGAAACACGTCGAGAGACCTGCATACCTGGAAACGGTGTATAAGTTAGTAGTGTCCGACCGAATGTTCGGTTTCGGCTGAGTTTCAACAAAAAAACGATATTCAGTTTAGTCGGGAGTTGTCGCGCTGTGATCGGTCATGTTCAGCTCGTTAAATTCCTTCGAAGCGAGTAAGCAAAGAAGACATTTTGCCGTGTCCACGTGCATAATTATGTCGTGACTGGTTGTGTTTGCAGTTCTTTTTACCTACTCCCCATCTAAAATAGAGTGCAGTAAAATTCATGATAAGCGCCGTACGCACGATAAAATATAATAAAATTAACGATAAATCAGGACTGCCAGATGCAAAAAAGGGGGTGATCGTACGACAATACGACTACTAAAAATCGAAACTTTCAATACAAAAAGATCGAACAACGAAGAAGTACAAAGTTTTTATTAAAAATAACTAAAATTATTTTCTATTTTTTTAGTTTTTAATAAAATTAACTAAAATTTTGCACCTGGCAGCCCTGATTTATCGTTATTTTATCTGTATGGCCTTGGCGGGACGTACGGCAGGATGGATGGTGCGTACGGGGCTGTAATCAACAAGTATAATTATGTACCCAAATTTAAAATGCATAAAAAAAAGATTGACTGATTATATTGTTTTCTTTATTTTTCCCTCAAAACATGATCCTTGTAAGGAAGTTTCGGTCGGACAGTATAAATTAAATTACCATTTCGCGGTTTTATTTCCTGTATCAATTAAAGCTCCGATATCAAGCAAATGGGGGACACACGAGTGCTTTCGTAGCACAAGGCAATTTTAAAACCATTTTCCTCACCTAATAGGTAATGAAGCCTCCGGCAGCCACTCGTCCCTGTGGTATGCGGCTATGGGCTGTTCCGAGGTGGCGATGAGGTACTTCTCCTCGACGGCGGCGTCGCCCTTATTCTCCGAGCCCTTGCCGACTACCTTGTAGAGCTCCTCGTCAAATTGAGCTAATTGCGCTACTTCTTGCATCACCTTCGAAAGAAATAATTGGTCATAGAAAATCCTCTTATGAAGTCATGGTCAACCTGACCATTGTTCAAAAACTTATTGGTTCATAAAACGCAATGTTTTACAAAGAGGAAATGCGAAAAGTTTTATTTTCTCGATATTTTTAATTTATATATAAGTACTACGCGTTCTAAATGAGAATAGGACCGATTCCTTTGTTTTGACGTCTCGTCGTACTGCCAAATCGAAGAAATATTGGCAAAATTAAAGAACTTATAGATGAGTTAAATTGAATAACTGGATTCTGATTAAATTTTTCGTAAATTAATTAATTTTTAATAATTTATTTCCTCGATTTGACAGTAAATCGTGACGTCACAACATGGCGGGCGATCTTATTCTTATTTGGAACGCATTGTATATAGGGTTATTTGTAAAACACTTACAAACTTGCAGGACTGTATTACTAACATCATAAACGACAACCTTTGTTCTACGTCTTTTAAAAAAATACGTCATACTTTAGTTCATCAGATTTTCATACAAAAAAAAATAATAATTTAAATTGAATGTTCTAAATATTACGAAGTCTATGCAAAGCGAGCCATAGAACAATAGCGGAGGGAAATGGGGAGCTTTCGAGAGAAGCACATACCTCTTTCCTCATAAAGAATGGAGTGTATAGTGGTGTGTAGCCTTTCTTCAACAGTATCCTGAGGGACAGTTGTATGAGAGCCTGCTCCAGAAAGACTGCAGCGCCTTTGAGATAGTACCCTCGCCCACCAGCCACTGCAGTGCCTCGGTCACCATCCATACCTAAGGAGGAAACAAAATAATGTTATATTGTTTAGATTCCTGTTAGATGGCGTGTTCACGCTCTAGCCGCCGCGACTCCGGCCCCGACCCTGACTACCAGCACGGTAGGCACAAGGTGGTGGACGACAAGCAATGGGCCTTCCAAAGATCCAGTAATTGTTCGGACAGCGTGCAGTGTTCCACACATTTCACAATAAGATGTCAGCAAACAGTAGGTGCCCAGGCGGCCCGAAAAAGAAACCCGTGGTCTTAGAACGCAAAGGGCAACTGAAGGTCATACGTGTGGTTTTAGTCAGTATAATATGACATGCTGAAGTCATGCATGATCTTTAAAAAAAAACCCTAACAGAACAATTCAGGGGGTTTCAAAGATTGTATGGAGGATTCTTATTTATTGAGTAAATAATCTTGAAACCAGGCAAAATTGTTAATGAAAAGGAATAATAAAGACAGTCATTATTAGGTCAAAGGTTGACTGGTAGAGAATCCCTTGTTGCATTAAGTCCGCCTATGAACCACTACTGTACATGAAGTTTAATTCATTAAACCCTAAGTGAACGCCGGCGTTCGCGCACCTATTGTCTTTCTATTGTGTCTGTGATTTCCACGATTGAAAGGTTAAATAAATAAATAATATCATATGATTATGGACTTTTCATACAGCAAACATGTGATGGTAAAGACTTTGATCTGACTTTTCCCTGGAAAGAGACTTTGATGCCTGAGTTTGTTTCGTTGTTTCTTCTCAGGGTAGTCAGCTAGGAAACACCGACCTCATCTTGTTTAATTTGATGAAAAAATTCATGTGTAAAAGCGTTTTTATAAAACTATTTGCAAAATAAATAACATTTATCATTAACAATAAATGAAAAAAAAAAACTTCAAAATATAGCATAAGGCAAATTGCAAGTATTAAATAAATAAATTTTAAAACTCACCATCAATCATACAAATCAGATCCACATGCGAGTACTTAGTCCTGTAAGCACAGTCACCGTGTGTCCTTTCCACCTTGTTGTGGTCCTCGTCATCATCCACTGGAACTGATTCATGCAGGTGGTTGCCCACCTCACGGAGAGCATTTGAACGAGTCTTCTCAGCTACTAAGAGGGCCTGGTCATTTTTTGTGATGGCTTCGTCTATTAACACTCTGACCTATAAATATGTGAGAAAATATATTTAATTTTATCATAGTTGTCCAAAATTTACAGTATTATTTAAGAGATTGTTCCACAATTAGCAGAGATTTGAATGTAAGTTGAAAAAAAGAAGATCATAGATAGGTACATTTGAAAAAATAAAATACTCTTTGTACTCTCTGACCTAGATTCTAAAATTTTACTAGGATTTTTTTTTTAAGTTCATGTGCAGTAATAATTTAATCATTTAATTTTATTCATCTTTGTCTTTCTTGTTTGGGATTCACAGTTTCCAGGATGCAGTTTTTCTTATAGAAGTATATTCCTTAGAGGCTTCTGTTTTCATTTAAGGCTACATCCATACATAATACAACAATCTATAAGTGTCATTTTATTTGTAAATTCTTATAATGTACCTACAATACAATACTGTGTAAATACATTGTTATTGAATTGATTTAAGTGAGTCACCTAGTTTAATAGTATTGCATCAGCCAAGGCAGTAAAAACATTATGCATAAATGGTAATTCATTTAACTATACATTATATAAATTATATTTTGAATAAATGATCACTTTTTAATTTATTTATTATAAATATTTAAAAAAAAAAATTGTTTCCAATGTTATTAGCTATCCCTCACACTACTTTTTGTTAACCTAGTTTATGAATTAAACAGCACTTGTTTTACATTTAGGTAGGAGTTTGAGATCATGGAATTATATATAATTTAGGCAAGAAAGTAATGCATGGTTAATAAAGTTACCATATGGGAAACATTAAACATGTATGAAACACTGACAAGTTAAGAACTTATAAAGTTTTATGTAACATAACGATTTATTCAGAACATTCTCTTACCTTCTTGATCTGATTAACAGTGAGGGGCTTCAAGTCATCTCCGGTCAGGTCCACCAGCTTCTCCGCTACTTCTGGTGGTACAGGCTGGTCTTCCGGCCCGACCGGCTCCTTGCTCTTCATCTTAAGACCAATCTCTTTGCTGCACACATTCTTTAGCTTATTGTAATTATCGGCATCGTGGCGCAACCTCCTCCAAAGGGTATCCTGCTCCACCACTGTATCGACGAGAGCCACATCTTTGAACCTCTTGCGCTGGTTTTCGCGAATCTTGTCGGGGTTACCACCGTCTTTGTCCGCACGGAATAAGTCCAAATCTAGCACCATGATGTGAAATTGGTTACAGTCGAGTGTTTACTTTAAAGAACGGCAATAAAGGCAACAAGGTTACTTTATTTTATGAAAAATCGTGCACGTAGCACTGCATGCGGTAAAAACTAAAAAGAGAGAGGGTGCGTTCAAAATTCGTTAACTTTGACAATATATATATTGACAGATTTTTTATATTATTAATGTTGATAGTTTTGATGGTTTGGACGAAATTATAAACTTATCATTTCATAAAAAGTTATTTTTATACCAAATATCAATAGTTGTTTTAAATAAAAGCGAGTTTTGTCTTTAATTATTTCAAATATTTTGGGTTTTTGAACGTATAGAAGTTGGCTTGCAATGACGTTGACAGTTGCAATTGACACTTGTTATCGTTGTGTTCCAAAAAGTTGTTGCGTTATTATTGTAAGTTTTTTATTGCGTTCTGAATAATTACTTCATATTTATGTCATTTGTTTGACCCATGAAATGGCACTAGATTCAGTCTAAGTCAATTAATTACTACAGGATAACAAAATATACATTATTATGTTTTTTAGATAATAATTATAATCGGTTCATAGATAGTCATTAGTAAAATAAAAAAGAAAACCTTTAGAATGACTTTTATTTTTTTGTTAAGAAAATCTGACGTCAACTTTTGTTTTTTTTACGTGGCTACATTGTTTAAATTGTCAATTTGTCGAACGATTGGTCGGTCCTTTCTCGAGCTCTTGTTCACATTTTTTACGTTTATTTGTATAATATGTGGCTCTTATCGGATACCAGCTGAGAGTATTGAAGCTTGTTTATCCACATACAGTTTGTGAGTATTTGCTTGATGCTCCTGTTGCCAGTTCTCGGATAAAAATGTGTCGCACTCTTCCTTGTTTACACGTATTCGATATCAATGGTCTCCCGATCTATTTACAAAGGGGTGGATTGTTCTGATTAAATTATGTTAATGTTTCTATTTAAGGTTTTCATCGTGAAATATTGTGATTAGCTTCTTTAGATGTCCCTTTAGATGTCATTACCAGTTGGTGTAGCCCTGATTTTTTGATAAACGGGTTTGTTATTGTAACCCACTTGTTCATAATTTGTACAAAGTATTGCCGGTTGTGGTTAGCTAATCACTGGTAATTTTTTATTGTAAACAATTTTTTTTACAAAATATGTCTGATAAAACATAGCTGTGAATGTTTTAGTGCTTTGTATTATAAATCAGTCTGGATACAATTTGTATCATACAAAACTGTTCCTGGTACAGTTAGAGATAAGGTCTCTGCCCCCAAACTTGCCTGATAATATAGTTTTGCAACAGAATCTGATAAAAGATTTAATATTGTTCTAACATGGACTGCATAGTGTTCCTACTTCCAATAAAGATGAAGATAAATAAATACCTACCTAGTAATGCAGATCTAAAAACTTTAATACATACCATCGCGGTAATTTCTGCCTGATCACTTAAAAAAAAATTAGCTTGAATCCTTCAGCACAGCGCCAAACCAAACTCTATGAAGTTTTTGTTCCGAATGCAAGCAAAAATGAACTTAGAAGTGGTCAGGCAGAAGTGTCTTTAATGATACATAATAAATGTACCATACAAAAAAAGAAATACAATCATGCAAAGTACTGCTCAGAAGCCTAGTAGCATTACCACAATGGAAGGGCAATGTTAAGTCTTTGGGTAAAGAATGAGCCAGTCTGCTGGTTGTGCAGTGTCAATCAGTTGTCGAGATATACCATTGAAAAGGACATACCTCTCAAACCTTAAACCCCTACTAAAAAACCCTAACTATGACCAAAACATTTAATCTAATAGCTTAATATATTAAACCTCAAGCGAACGGCAGCATTCACTCTCTCATAGTCCTTCTATTGTGTTTCTAATTACGGTATTCGAAAGGTTAAAACTGCAATTGGCTGTAAAGTTACCGTATTTGTACTTCTATAGTTTTAGTTTACACTAGCTGTGCCCGTGACTTCGTTCTTTGTGTTTTCTAAATTAAAAGTAGCCTATGTTACCTTACCTTATTACATCAGCTACCTGCCGAAAAAAGTCCCATCAAAATCGGTCCTGCCATTTCAGAGATTAGCTCTTACAAACAGACTGACAGACAAAAATTGTAATAAAAAATATTTTGGTGTATGTACCGTATCAATATTCATATGCATGTAGTTAAAAGCAGTAATTTCAATGTTACAAACAGACACTCTAATTTTATTTATACATATGTGTAGATGTATATATATGGTTGATTCAATTTATACTAATACTATTTGAATACCTTCTTAATGTTTTCTGACTGTTGTATTTGTGTGCCTACTTCCCTGCTCGTAAACCTATCCTCTTTTTCATAAATGTATATTAAAAAAAAAACAATTTTTATAAGGAGACACCTGTTCTTTTACATATTTCTTACTACCCTAATGACATAGAATATTGATCTTGGATTAGATCTAATAATCAAAACAATGACTACATTATCAGTAAACATTACATTTTGACTCACTTAGTTAGTAAGAATGATTCACCAAATGATAGTGAAAGGAACAAGTTACATCATACACTCAACAGCAGAAAGTTAAATAAAGAACAGCGCGTTTATCATTAATTAAGTAAAATTGTTATAAATAATAATTTCGTAATCTAAAAAAAATAAACAAACTTTTTTTTACACAGTAGTTAAAACGTATGCGACTTTCAAAATTATTTTCATTTGATATGGAGTCTTTTTGTTGTATAAACCCATTTTTCAATAATTTGTCCACAGGCGATGTTAAGATGATGCCGTTAAAAGATAACCAAGATGTGGCATCATTCCTTGTTACCAAACATTCATGGAAGGGCAAGTACAAGCGGGTATTCTCAATCGGTACCCATGGGATCACTACGTACAACCCTGACCGTTTGGAGGTGACCAACAAATGGCTGTACGCAGATGTAGTCACTATTGCGTCCTCAAAACACTCAAACGCAGTGGCCAATCATGACTTTACACTGGTCATGAAAAAGGATAAGAAAGTAGATTCCATGAAGTTTTCGTCCGAACACAAGTGTTTGATTCTCACGGAAGCTTTCAAGTACAGGCATGCATTTGCTGAAAAACCTAAAGATATTTATGTGAGTATTTTTTTTTTGTGATGTTGGTACATAGCAAAATTAAAAATGAAATGTTTGATTCAATATAAATCAGCTTGTAGTCTTATCTCATGAAATTACTTCCTTATTTGCAATCTGTTTGTAAACAAAACGAATTATTGTTTTTAACCAAAACATAATAATCAGTTTTGTTTTCCAAAACGATTATTGTTCAAAGTGTTTCAAAATAAATTTACTAAAGTAATTGTTTTGTTAATTCACAAAACAAACATTATTATTCACAATGTGTGATCTTTACTTAAAGTCGTAAGGTAATCGTTTTAGAAAATGGGTGACTGACCCTTGGGTATAATTTAGGTACAACTTTGACCCAAGCTTGTTCCTTTCTATTTGCAACCAACCAATAGGAACACAATAAAAACTGTGTCCCAGGTTTTCTATTGGTAACCAACAGGAACACAGTAAACACAGTGTCCCAGGTTTCTATTGGTAACTAACAGGAACACAGTAGACAGTGTCCCAGGTTTCTATTGGTAACTAACAGGAACACAGTAAACACAGTGTCCCAGGTTTCTGTTGGTAACCAACAGGAACACAGTATCCTGGGTTTCTATTGGTTATCAATAGAAATACATCAAATACTGTCCCAGGTTCTCTATTGGTAACCAACAGGAACACAGTAAACACAGTGTCCCAGGTTTCTATTGGTAAACAACAGGAACACAGTATCCTGGGTTTCTATTGGTTATCAATAGAAATACATTCAATAGTGTTCCAGGTTTTCTTTTGGTAACTAACAGGAACACAGTAACAACTGTGTCCCAGGTTTTCTATTGGTAACCAACAGAAACACAGTAAACACAGTGTCCCAGGTTTCTATTAGTAACTAACAAGTGTCCTGGGTTTATATTAGTAACTAATAGGAATACAGTAAATAGTGTCCCAGGTTTCTATTGCTTAATTAGCTTGGGCGAAAATTATACACCAGGGGCAAACTGACCCGACTTCCAGTACAACATTGTCCTTATAATGTGATTTTTTACAGAGATACCAAGCCTACAAACACCATTGGAGTGGCACACGTCTCCCAGTAGTCTTGGAAGTGGGTCCATGTGCATTAGAACAACTAGACCCATCCACCCATACTCTTCTAGCCAGCTATCCATACTGTGATGTCCAAGGGATACTCCCCGTTCGAGACGTACCGGGAGGGTTCGTTCTCGCTGTGGGAGGGTACAGCAGACTTCACCTGTTCTCCAACGCCATGGACCATCAGATTATCATCAATAAGATGCTGGAGATGGCTAGTTTAACGCTGAGTATAAGCATCAAGGTCCTGTCGACTATGATTACGTTGGATGATTATCATGACCAGAGATTTGGGAAGTATAGGTAAGTTTTAATAACTGAATCTTCACCTGGTGTAGTAGTACTATAGAACCGCCGTGCCGCGCCTCTTTATTTTAACTTCTTCGTTGATCTCGTGGTCGCCGCACATCAAGTCTGGGTGTTCCTTTTTTTGTGGTGGGAAATCATTTGACTCTTCCCGCTCTGTGTGGAGGAGAGGGAGCCACCTGTGTTCCTTCGACTTCCCTTTGAGTACCATGGGGGCTGCGGTAACTCTTTCGAACAATTGCGATAGCCTTTTTGATATTTTATGTGGGAAAACATCAAATGACTTCATTCGCTTTAGGGTAGAGTGAACGGAAGTGTCTGATTGTTACTAGAACCCAACATCAGTGCCCCTTCAGTTTCCCCTTGCATTCCAGAGCTTACCAACAATTCCAGAACCCTGGAAGTTGAAATGCCATTAGAACATTTTGGGAAAAACAAAGCGTTTTGGGAACACATTTATGTGCGCACAGCCAAGGAGAGGAATTCCCTGCCGGAATCTGTACTTCCTGATAGCGAGTCTTTAAATCGAGACTGAATAGGTTACTTCTAGGCAAGCGTGCTCCATCGTCGACCACATCATCGCTTACCATCAGGTGAGATGGTGGTCAAACACAAGCCTATCAATAATAATAATTAAAAAAAATATATATATATATCAGCTTCATAAATTGTTTAAAAGGACTTTCCTCTAAAAATAGAGTAATTATTCCTATAAATTAACTCCGCGTTTAATTGCCATATTCATTGGAGTAGGTACATAGTGTAACAGTTGACTGTCCGCGTCTGATTCAGCCGACCTTGGGAGTGAACTCATTTATCTAACGCGATACACTCGTTATGTATCAAATTATGTACGATTAGTTCATCTATCATGACTATATTAGTTACAAGATTTTTTAAGATGGGAGAATCATCAAAAAACTCTTTTTGCTCAATGTGGAGCGAGAGGGTTATAAAGCTTTTACTGACTAAAATTCAGCTCTATTCGGGAGGATTATTATTATCTGTTTATAAAGATAATTAGCTTAGTGATACTAAAAACCGCCCAGGGGTGCTATTCTCTAAGAAAGCGCAGCGCTGGCACAGCGACGAGTCGTCAGCGCAGTACATTGAATTAACAACCCAATGCCCCTTTACATTGGATTGTTAATTCAATGTATTGCGCTCACGACTCGTCGCTGTGCCAGCGCTGCGCTTTCTTAGAGAATAGCACCCCAGTACTTTGACTTTCACTCATAAGTTTAATAAAAGAATGGTAAGATAAAGAAAGGTAAAGAATGTCCCTTTAGCCCCACTTGTATCTCCTATGCTTAAAAACTAGAGTAGAAGGCATAAAAAAACTGCCTTGGCTTTATACTGACTAAACCCTATTTGTATTCGTCCAGGTGCCCATTACGTTGCAGGGCGCACAACTTTAGAACGGTCTCGCTGCCCTCAGATATTTTATAAATATCAAACTTACCTACTTATATGAAGTTTTAAAGCAAGTATAAAGCAAAAGATTTTAGCTGTTAATAAAAACAGAATAATTATATTTAAAGAAAACATAGCATATGGAACCCTATCTCCACAGTATAATGTACCTACATATTTCTGTAAAAAAAAAACACGCCCATTGGAACTTTGAATTTCCGAACGCGATCCCATAGCGGTACATATCTACTTATGTCTTTGCGTCGAGAGTTTCATGATAAAATACAATAGAAATCGATCTAGGTCCAGACATTGTCATAACAATTGTTCATTAATTGATTTCAAACAGCGCATCGGCCACCATTCAATGATGCACAAATTATGACATTCTGGCTTTATGGGTAAATGTATTATGTTCTGTAAAAAGTCATAGAGCATAAGTTGTTGTTTATGATGTTAGTAATACTGTCCTGCAAGGTTTTTAGTGTTTTACAAATAACCCTGTATAAGTATTACTTATGTTTTAAAAATAACCATTTTATCTCGGATCAAAACGTGGTAAATGTGACACATTTCTGCGGAAGGATTTGAACTTGGAATGTTTTTTTTTTTTAAAGCATGCAATGCAACTCTATTATTGCTTACTTAAAAAAAAAATGTTGTAACGCACCAGGGTCACTTTTTTCTGAGCACAAATTGTCACGATTAATTAGATAAATATGGCCTTTTCAGGCTTTTCTACATCCTTACCTACAACCTAACCTACTTACAACGTCTTTTTTAGGGTTCCGTAGTCAACTAGGAACCCTTATAGTTTCGCCATGTCTGTCTGTCCGTCCTCGCTTAATCTCTGTGACTGTTAGCACTAGAAAGCTGAAATTTGGTACCAATATGTATATCAATCACGCCGACAAAGTGGTAAAATAAAAATTGGAAAAAAATGTTTTATTAGGGTAGCCCCCCTATATGTAAAGGGGGAAGTGATTTTTTTTTTAATTTCAACCCTAACATGTGATATATCGTTGGATAGGTATTTAAAAATGAATAGGGGTTTACTAAAATCATTTTTTGATAATATCAATAATTTCGGAAATAATCGCTCCAAAAGTAAAAAACAATGTGTCCCCCCCCTCTAACTTTTGAACCATAATAATTTTAGAAAATATGAAAAAAATCTGAAAAGTAGAACTTTATAAGGACTTTCTAGGAAAATTATTTTGAACTTGATAGAAAGAACAGTTTTTGTACAAAAAAGACAAAAGGGTTCTACAAAATAATTTCTGGACTGTTTGTAGTATAATCGTATATGCAAGCATTTTTTTAAACTCATAAGTGGGTACACTTATTGTGACGGTTGGGAAACTACGGAACCCTACACTGAGCGTGGCCCGACACGCTCTTGGCCGGTTTTTTTGTAAATGAAAAGTTGGCGCTCATACTCAGTATATGTGAGTTTACATACAAGAGTATGTAAACATATACAAGACACCCAGAACCACTATTTGTAGACCTTCAAATATTTATTCCGTGCGGGAATCGAAACCACGACACGCAGCGTAACAGCCGCTCGTTCAACCACTGCACCAAACGTCCGCCATCATCGCCAATAAGATCTGTATATGTCATTTTAGATAGAAGAATAAATAAATAATTTTAATTTCCAGTGGCGATCAACACCAGACCTCACTTAGCGAGTTTATAGTTCACAAAGTGAATCCTGCGCGTCACATGGAGCCGATGCGACGAACTCTATGCCTCTCCGCTACTTGCATACTCGAGAGGGATCCGCAGACTTACTCCGTAAGACACACAACTTCTTACTGCAATCTTCTAAGGGCTACTTGCACCAAAAACAGAATCAAGTGTTAGTTGCTGATAGGAGGTTATTTATTTATTTGTTTCTCTTCTGTTTTGTCTATTTATTAAGTTGCACCTGCCATGTTTTATTTCTGCACCACCCTAAGGTCGACTGGCAGATAATGCCTAAGGCATTAAGTCCGCCTTTGTACAGTTTTTTGTGCATAAAGCTTTAAATAAATAAATTGTAAATACGTATATGTTGGTTCAGGAGCCAATCAGAGTGGAAATCGGGTGGGTAATGAGTAATAAACAAACTATTCTAGATCACGCAACTGATTTGTTATGATCAGAGGTCGGAATTAGGTAGAGTTATTCATGTACTCACACTGATTTCATACAGCAAAAGAATAAAGTGGATATGCCTCAAATTGCGAGATTAATTTTAAAGAGCAGTTTTTTTTTTATTTCACTATCAGTAATATTGCAGAAAAAATGTTTTCCTGCATTAATGACGAGGAGGAAGTGTAGGTATAATTTTTTTCTACCTCAGTTGATGTAGAGAGATGTTTTTCATTGAAAAATACTAATAAAAATCGTATGTTTATTATTTTTACTTTATTGGCCTTTATCTATGTCTGAGGTTTTTATTATTATTTATTTGTAATATTGTTGTCCACACGGGAATTTTCATTAGAAATCCCAGGAAGACCCATATTTATATCAACATTTCGATGCAAGTACACGAATAACTCTACCTAGTTCCGACCTCTGGTTATGATGTAGGCTTTACGGCCCGTTGACGACCTTGACGCTCTGAGCGGTACTAAGCGCGGTGTGGCGAGCGGTAAGATCAAAAATATGAAAATGTTTAAAGCACGTTACGAGATGCCGGTCATAATGATAAATGATGATGATGATAGGAGGTTAAAATCTTATCTTAAGGCTCATAGTGCTCCGTGCACGCTTACCGTTGCCACCCCGCTCGCCGCGCCGTTCGCCGCACCGCTCGCCACGCCACTCGCCGCTAACATCGCAATCGTGACCAGGCCGTTAAGTATTCAATTCACAACAAGCCGTAAGACAGACAGCCTAGACTAGTTGTTATCCACGCGGCTGCCGATAGAGAAAGAAGACCACGTAAAAAAGTATATTTGGGTGCTTTATTTGGTATATTCTTAGTAAAAGGTAATGAGACGTGATAGGAAGAAATTTAACCTATATATATCATTGTTATACAATAGTATTAAATAAGAAAAAAAAATATTTCGAAGGTGGTGCGGCAATTTCATTTTTTTTATTTGTCACGCGATGTTATTAATCTTATTTTCACGGTGTAATATGCAATATAGATCGCATGGGCGAATCGGATTTTGATGATTGTCTTGGCAAAACATTATTTAACTGTAGTCATTCTAATCTATCTATACATATAAATTAAATTGAAATGTCTGTTTGTAATATCAAATATTGTTTTACCTATTAAAGCATTATGAAAATATATTCAAAACCTACTCTAAAATGCATTTTTTAGCATTTTAGTCTGTCTGGATGATCCGACTTATCTTCCTAACGGCTGTACCGAATTTGACAGGACTTTCACTGATAGATATCTGAGTAACTTTAGTTACTGTTATTCTAGAATCAGAATTAGCGTTCCGTGCAAAAAAAAGTAATTAAAATTGTGATAAAAATCACACTGTGTTGTTTTACGAGTCCGAAACCAGCGGGTACTAACTAGTAACTAATGCAAAAACTATAATTAACAAACGGGCGTCGTTCGTTCGTTCTAACGTCTTAGAATCCTTGAAACAAAACTATTCATAACTTATCAAAGAACTATTGTTTTCAGGTGGTATGCTTACGGCCACTAAGTGATGTCTTCGCACTAGTAAGAGACACCGATCACCCTCAGAAGTTCTCCATCGAGTACCTCAATGGGCAAACGCGCACGTACTTGGCGGGAGAAAGGTAGGTCAACTGCTTTCTGAGAGCTTAGCCAAGCTGATAATCTACAATCATTAACACTAGTAGAAAACATTAAATGTATGGGAATGACATCTTCTCAACTTTAAGTCACGTGGACAGAACAAAGGAATTGGAGGCGTTACCGACTGTAGATATAGATTCGAAACGAAACGCTCGTAACTTGGTTAAGTCTGTTGGAACATTTCATCGTCATTATAACTTCAGCAAAAAAACGTCCAGTGTTGGACGTAGGCCTTCCCCAAGTGTCGCCATAATGAACGGTCCTTTGTCAGTTTTGTCTCGCATCCATCGGAGTCCCACGACACTCACCAGGTCATCGGCCAACCTTGCCGGGGACCTTTCATCGCTGCGTCTCCCAGTACGCGGTCGCTTTTCCAGAACCTTTCAGTCCTCTAAACGCCGTCTGTTCTGCGAGCAATGTGCACTGCCACTTAGGCGATTCTTTGGGCTATGAGGGTAATCTTGGTTCACCTGCGGTATCTGTTTGTAAGGAAACTCCGAGCAAAGCTCTTTCCATTGCCCTTTGGGTGATTTTAAGTATATTCTGTACTACGTCGGTAACCTTGGTTCTCCTCGCAGGGTCCCAGCTGGGTTGAAGCCTGCTGGGGCTTGGTTCTGTTCCCGAAAGGGAGACTCGGCCCCGGCATGAAAGGCAAGAAGGAACGGGGTGGGTTTTTTAGTCAGTAAGAGTCTGACACTATGTCCCGCTCCGCTCAAGGATGTCATTTGGATGATTTTTACCAATAGAAAAAAAATAAAACCCTGCGAATATTTTCATTTCTGATTCGATCACACAAGAAAACTCCGAGCCTTTCCATTGCAAGGAACACATTTTGGCATTTAAAAGATGGCATAATTTGTCATAGGTGTTGCTATCTTACTACATATCTGTGTTTCCTGATAGCTACGATATTACGTTATCTTTAAGTAAAGAATGTATAGGTAACTTCCAAGCAAGCGTGCTCCATTGTGATGGACACATCATCTACATCATAGCTTATCATCAAATGAGATAGCTGTCAAACGAGCTTATCAATGATAAAAAATACTACACTAGTTTGACCCATTCGAAGGTCTTGAGAGTAATCTTGATGTCAAAAGACAATACATGATTCAGAGTTTCAGAGATCAGTTATAAAAAAGTCTTTCTACCCTAGTATTATAAAGAGGTATTTTTTTTTTGTTTTTGTATGTAATCTCTTAAAGTACTAGTCCGATTGTGAAAATTTTCTCACCGATAGAAAGCTGTTTTATTTCTGACATGACATAGGGTATATTTTATGTATGCGGGCAAAGCTGCGGGCAAAAGCTAGTACTTTTTTTTTGTGGAAAATCATATAACCTCCCGCTCCGAGTAGAACGAGAGCGAGTGTCAGTCTAATACTGACTTCTTCTTCTTCCTGCCCTTGTCCCATTTTACTTGGGGTCGGCGCAACACGTTTGTTTCTTCCATTTTGTCCTGTCACTCGTCACGCTATCACTAACTCCCTTTTCTTTCATATCACTTCTCACACAATCCATCCATCTTTTCTTTGGCCTCCCTCTACCTCTCCATCCATCCACATGTAAATTCATAACTCTTTTAGCTACATGCTTTTCATCTCTCCTCTTTACATGACCGTACCAAGACAAACGATTTCCTTTCAACCTTTCAGTCACTGGCGCCACTTTCAAACTTCCTCTAATATACTCATTTCTCACTTTATCCATTCTCGTCACACCACACATCCATCTTAACATTCTCATCTCCGCTACATGCAATCTTTTTTCATCCGTCTTTTTCACAGCCCAACATTCTGATCCATACAGTATGCCAGGCCTTATCACGGACTTGTAGATTTTACCCTTCAACTTGAGGGGCATCCGTGGGTCACAAGTTGTTCCCGTGACCTGTCGCCATTTCATCCATCCTGCGTTGATCCGATGTGTTACGTCCCGGTCTACCTCACCATCCCCTTGGACGAGCGACCCGAGGTACCGAAAGTCGGAACAGATCGGTATGGGCGTTCCGGCGAGAGCTAAGGGCACAGGATTGGAGAGACCGCCGTAGTCTAATACTGACTAAAATCATCAAATAACCTCCCGCTCCGAGTGGAACGAGAGCGAGTGTCAGTCTAATACTAACTAAAATCCACTCGTGTTTTTCGCGTTTTTCTCTTTGAAAAAAGGTGCAGTCCTGACTGTTAATTAAATGCCAACCTCTTTCCAATACTGAAGTAGATATTAATAAAAAATCACTTTCCTACAGGGACGCCTTACTAGCGTCGTTACTAGACGGTGTAAGATCAGCGGGTCAACGTGATGTACACGTTCGTTCAGTCCCCACACCGCGAGGCTACCGACTGGGGCCTCTCCACCAGCCGGTTGATGAAGAAACGGAGTCCAATCACCTCAGGTCAGACAACTTTAGACTTTATGTTCTACAACACGAGGTTTAAGTTAGCTTGACGTACATGTTTACTCTACGAGGCCAACGCGAATTAGCGACTAGCCCCTTTCACCACCCCACCCCACTAGACAACTTTAGCCCCTATGCACTGGTAATAGTTAGACAACTTTAGCCCCTATGCACTCGTAATAGTTAGACAACTTTAGCCCCTACGCTCTATAATGTTGTAGGATCTAAGTTAGCGTGACATATATGTTCGCCCTGTGACATCACAAGATCACGGTTAGCGAGACTTTCTGTGCTCACACTTCGAGACTACCGTTTGGACAGCTTCACCAGCCTATGGACTAGGAGATGGCATCGAATATCTTCTGTTAAGGGTCAATCAACTGTAGCTTCTATGATTTACTGGGTAAGGTCTAGCAGTAATGAAAAGTCAGTTCGAAGAAGATACATCGCTTATAGTGTTTTTTTTACCTTTAAAATAATTTCTTTAAAAAGAAAATAGAATCGGCAGCTTATATATCATATGTTTTGTTTGCAGATTATTCCAGAATCCAGTAGGCATGTCCCGTGCCGAAGTGATCGAGCGATTTAACGCTAACGTGGGCTACAGCGGGCTCATCTACTCCGTCAGCCAAGACGTAAGCCTAACAGTCATAAACTAGCTGTATAACTGCACTATACACGCATACTTTATACTAAACTTAACCCCAGGACTCGCTGCAATGGCGGTCCTCAAACGTGTGAGTGAGACAGCGAGTGTTTTGTAGAGCGGCATCTCCCTCTAACGTTTTATGACCGCGACTGCCGTGAATTTTGGTGTATACTAATAGTAATTACTTCGATTTCTTCTAACAGTCTATATTTTTCATTGAAAATATAACAGTAATATGAATTTTGCAACTTGATTTACATTGAAAATTCGAATCGAAATTACATTTTGTTAATAATATCTTTATAGCTAATCTGTTTGTGCATGAATAAGATAGTTTAGTTTTGATGTATGTATGTAAAATAGATTCGAAGCGTTCGTTGTTCTAAACTCAAACTACATCGATTTTTAGAAAGAGACAGTGTAATCTATATCGCTCATACTCTTTTTAAAACTCGATGTTTTAGTAGTACAATTTAAACCGGGCGGCTCGCTTCAGACCGCATTAGAGCGCCTTTGACAATATGTCAAAGGAAATTGAAACGACTGTAAAACTTTTAAATGTCATATTTGCATGGCAGGCTACCGCGACGGGCAGATTCGAATGAATTTATATGGTAGGTACTAGTTTGTGTTAGTGGCTACCTTCGCGTGAATGTCGATTATGGTGCATGCAGAATAAAAGTCGAAGCCAGATAAAAAGTAGCCTATGTTTATTAGTTCTAGTTAAGCCATCCTTGGAGTTTGAACTTACTCCATACAAAATTTCATCAAAACCACTTCAGCAGTTCAACCTTTCACGGTTAACAGATAAAGTTACTTTCACATTTATAAGACTAGCTATTCCCAGCGACTTCGTTTCGCGTTATTATCGATTATTGCTATCGTGAAGTCGAAGTCAGATAAAAAGTAGTCTTCTTCCTTCAAGCTTACTCCGTAACAAATTTCATCAAAATCGGTTTAGTAGTTTGACCGTGAAAGCGTAACAGACAGACAGTTCGAAATACATTTATTGTGCGTACAGCTGAGGAGTGGAATTCCCCGCCGGAGTCTGTGTTTCTTGATAGCTACAATGTAGGGGTCATTAAGTCAAGAGTGAATAAGTGACTTCTAGGTAAGCGTGCTTCATCGTCGACCATATCGTCGCTTATTGTCAGGTGAGATAGTGGTCAAACGCGAGCCTATCAATAACAATAATAAAGAAAAAGAAGTACATTTATAATAGTAGTATCGATTTAAATTCCATGCAAATATGACATTTCACTGTTAAAGCGATAGTGCGATTACCCGCTCGGGTGTCGTCCACTCGGTGGAGATCGTACATTGTACGCCCGAGTACTGTACCCTCTTAGGCATCGTCCTAGTACAAAGCGATCATCGCGCGTATACGTAATTGTGGCGTTTATGCAAATGAATGCGACAAATTGAAAATAATTTATATCATATAGGCCTACTAAAGAGTAACCATGGAGTTTCTTGCCGGTTCTTCTCCATAGGAAACGACCAATTTGGAACCGTGCACTAGCTTCTGAAGTTTTATAAGTGCCCATGTAGGCCTATGTGAAATAAAATATTTTTGATTGATTTGATTGATTGAATTTGGGGACTTATAAAAGTCAGATAGTACTGCAAGGTTCCAAATGGTCGTTTCGAATGGAGAAGAACCGACAAGAAACTCCCCGGATACTTTGTAGCCTTTCGTAATTAGAGACACAATAGAAAGATAATGAGAGAGCGAATGTTTGGGATTTAATGAATTAAAAAAACAAAAACCGGCCAAGTGCGAGTCGGAAAACTTTTTTTACACAATTTATTTTATTCTGTGTTTAGTGTTTGATGTTATAGCGGCAACAGAAAAACTTTATATGTGAAAATTTCAACTGTCTTTGTATTTTAACGGAACCCTAAATATTAATCTTTCAACATCGCGACGATTCAAAACGTCATATTATCGCTTTATATTAGAACGATGCCTTTTATTATTTTATTTATCTACCTAGATGACATAAACAACTCATTTCACGCTACTCTCATTACATATCACGCTTCGTTTTTTTTTTATGTTTTTTAAAATTCTGGGACATATTAATGTACGTTGTGTGCCTTGTAGGCCCGTCCCCTGTTGTGGCTGTTTCTTACATGGGATCTTGTAAGTCCCCTGTCAATTTATTATTTTACACTCTTACATTGCTATTTATTATTAGGTAGAGGGAAACATGAAATTCTTCCACTTTTATTAGGTTTTTTTGCATAGCTTTTAGTGTCAATGCATATTGACGTAGAGTCGAAGCGCTAATACATGTTATAAAGCAAGAAATATTGACGTGCCTATTTGGCTAACTCGAGTATCTTTTATATCGATAGAAATATGTCACAGTTAAAATTTTTAATTGGTCAAAACCACTTTTAACGGCAATAATAATTAGCTAGAAATACTCTAAAATTACTAATATCATCGTATTCCAATATTTATTCAAAAACCTGTTAGGTTAAAAAAGTTTTTTTTTTGAGGTCTTATTAAAATATTTATTTCTATAGGTTCATTGGCAACACTTGGGGGAGGCCTATGTCCAATAGTGGACGCCTATCCGCTGAAATGATGATGATGATAGATACTTATAGATAATGAAAACTTTTTATTTTTGTTTCTTTTTTTATGCGTTTAAACTTAACTGAAACCAGTCAAAATTAGTCATGACTAGTATTAACTACATGTACATACGTTGTGGAGATATGAGTCAAGAATATACTGTAGTGTCCATTTTTACATAGTAGCTTCGACTCTGCGACAGTGTGCCTTGATCCTCAGGGTCGTGGGTTTAAATTCATCTGCATTACATGTAAATACCATAGATTCTACGCGATGTTGCACTAACTGTTCGATTGTTGTACATTTTGTTGCATAAAATATCTGTTAAGTTTAGTGTTTGATATCATGAACTGTATTTTCACTTGAGATAGTTGGCGTCACTATTTGACAGACTGGGATATAAAAAAATCTTTCGATAAAGGAATTACTGGGTCAGTAATACTGACATACTTAAAATCATTCGAGAAGTTAACAATAGTACTGACTTTTCTATCTCTTATGAATTTTGTATACCTAGTGCAAATAGATTGCGATTGATCCATATCAATAAATCAATATAAATAAAAATGATTGGCTAAATTAACTGTTAAGCGCAAAGTTTGAGAATGACTGAACCAATTTGGATGTACTTATATTTAAATTATTTGTTGAAGTTCTGGAGCACGAAGAACCGTAAAAGCATATTTTTCTTTATAACATTCAAACTGTTCGTAGCTGTCAATAACAATTGATTTTGACAAAAAAATATTGAATAAAAAAATATAAAAAAAATCGAAATGTAAAAAAAAGTTGACGTTGATCAACTGCAATCTAATTGCACCCTTATATTCAAAGTCCCACGCTCTCAAATCGTGTGCCTAACTAAGCAAGACGAAGTGCACTAAAATGTCGCACCGCAGCGCTTGTTTGCCGAGAACAAGGAGAAGCTGATCACGGGCGCGTTGACCGCGCTGGTGAGCTCCGCGCCCTCCGGCAGCAACTTAACGCCCCGCGAACTGGAAGCGCAGTTCCATGCCTTGAGAAGACTGTGTGCTAGCAAAGTGGGGTTTGCTGCTTTTACTGCCTTAGCTGGGTGAGTTGTTTTTAAGTTTTTTTTTTTTTTTTGGTGGGAAATCATCCAATAACTTTTCACATTCTAAGAGGAGCGAGAGGGTATTTCAGACTTTTACTAACTAAAACCCAGACATCACTTCCGCTGCCGTCCTTCACGCAAAATGCTGTTAATCTTCATTTGGCAAGTCTTCGTTTTTTGATGCCTCTGTAATCAGCTAGAATTTCTCTATCGATTTGGCTAAGTATAATAGTATTTTTCTATTATTAATATATTACGAATAAATAAAATCGCTGTTAAGTTCCTCCTTAATTTCTATGCAATTCAATGCTGTTTTTTTTTGTGAGTAAATCAAAACGTGATTTGACCACATAATGTGATTTTTTTTTTTACGGCAGCCTGAGCAAATTGATGTATGATAATGTACTTGAGATTAATATAGTCTTATCATGATTTAAACGAATTAAATTGTGAATCAACTACTATTAAAAGGATTATTATTAATAAATCATGGGGGGCGATTGTAATATTTATCATTATCTATTTGTAATCACTTATATGTGTATTGCTTTGATTGTTTTGTCTTTCAAACACAACAATAAGTGAGTCATATCTTAATATATATAAATCTCGTGTCACAATGTTTGTCCTCAATGGAATCCTAAACCACTTAACCGATTATAATAAAATTCGCACACCATGTGCAGTTCGATCCAACTTGAGAGATAGGATAGTTTAAATCTCAAATTATAGTCACAATTTTAATTTATTGCTAATTATTTGTCTGTTATTATTTGACAGTCACAATTATCTGTTAACTCCAAATGATTCTAACAGATGTCGATACCTTTCGACTGGGTGGGAGTAAGTAATCAATAGATGGCGCTGCTATGTTTACTATAATGTAATATAACAAAAACTTTAGCCACAGCAACGTGTGGCCGGGTCAGCTAGTTAGTATATGTGGATTCTTCTTCTTCTTTTCAAATCGATGGTAAACTCGCTATACTATTTACTAAAAGTATATGTTGATTACATTTTATTTATTCTCAGGCTATCGCTTTGTAATGATGAAGAAGGTTCTGTTTGTTACACTATTATGGGAGTTGGACTCTCTGATTTGTAAATTCAACAAATAACTAATCTATAATTTATTGGTGGATCGCAAACTGCTCGAAACAACAACGCCCAAATTAGTGTTCTTTATGAAACCGGTTATCATTATAACCGTAACATACCCCTTGTTTTACGTTGCAAATCATTAGATGATGCTTTCCGCTCTGGGTGGAGCTAGAGATGGTGTCAGAGCCACGGTAACTTTTTTGAATAATTTCGAAGCAACGGTATGACACCATAGTAAATCCCTTTTCTTTCATATCACTCCTCACATAATCCATCCGTCTTTTCTTTGGCCTTCCTCTCCCTCTCCATCCACCTACATGTATACTCAGAACTCTTTTAGTAATATAGTAAAAAATCTCTTGAATAAAAATGAGTAATAAATAAATCTTTACATATTTGATACATGAAATAATTGTGCACTTGAGACATGAAAATAGTGCAACGATGGATTATCCTGTATCGCGGATGCCACCATCTTCTTCCGGATCCACTAAAATATTTATTATTATAATCTCAAACAAAACAAAAATAATTCAATACTTATTGTTCTCGTCAGCTTCCGCGAATGGATCGGAACTGCTACCGTAGCGGCGTTACGGCGCGGTTCTCCCGCCTGCGCACACGCCGCTCTCGACGCCGTCTGTGCCCTCCTACAGCCGATGCACGCCGAGCCGGACTTGAGGCAGGAACAGCTGAACAAGGCCAGCATGCTGTCGTCATCTAGCTTCCTCGAGGGCCTGCTCACTATGTGGGCGGATCATGTGGTGAGTATTAGAAGTTTTCAAAGGTATAGGCCGGAGTTCCGTGTCTCAAAATGCACGTTAGCCATTGGTCCTGTTTGGCATTTAAAAATAAAAGAGGCAATATTAGCTATCTGTCGAGTGTTGAACCGATTTTGACGAATTTGACACAGAAATAGATTGGACTTGGTTGGCTTGATTGAACTTCGAGTATGACCACTTGGGTTTTTTTCTTGAGAGGAGGGCAATTCTCAAATCATTTCTCAGAAGTATCAGACTTTTACTGATTAACCACCCTTTGGGTCAATTTCCGAAGTTCACGCGGACGGCTTCTGGCAGAACATCTAATTACGTATATTTTTCTCTCAGACGGGCGGCAGCGGTGCGCTCGTGGTGGCAGCCATGTTGGATTTCTTGACGTTCGCGCTGTGCGTGCCTTACAGTGAGACCACCGACGGCAAGCAGTTCGACCAGTTGCTGGAAATGGTGTCTAAGAGGGGACGAGTACTGTTTAAGTTGTTTGAGGTAAGTTCTAATACAAGGGTTATTTTTTACAATCAAATTCAGCACAACAATAAACAACACCAACAACAACATAACATATAGGGTGACTGGTAATTAGTGACCGATACTTATACACGTTATTAAACTCATGATTACAAACAATTTTCCCAAAGAAACTTTTTTCATACTCATTATTTAACTTGTATTATTTAACTGGAACATATAGGTATCTACACTGAGTACAGTTGTCGAGTTGTTGTATCTGTTCAAAATGCCAAATTGGAGTGCTATCAGGTCTTTTTATAGGTTGTATGTGGCGGGGTAGATATCGCTATATGTAGTGCTTTGGATTTTACTGTTGGTCTTATAAGAAAATTTACAATTAACATTAAAGTAAATCTATATATAATATATAAAAGGAGAAGCTGACTGTCTGTCATATCAACGCACAGCCAAAACTGCTGGGACTAAGAACATGAAAATTTGCACAAGGTTTCCTTTCATGTCATATTTGCACTATCCCACAGCATACTTCCTCGAATTAATTTTATTAGTGTGTGAAAATCTATACTAATATTATTAAGAAGTAAAGTGTGTTTTTTTGTTTGTAGGCGATATCTCTGAAAGTACTGGCTTGATTGCAAAATTTATTTACCGATAGAATGTCGCTTTATTCCTGAGTGATATAGATTATATTTTATGTACGCGAGCGAAGCTGCAGGCACAAGCTAGTCCTATATATATCACAACCTATTTTATTTTCTTTCAGCACCAATCCATGGCAATCGTGAAAGGCGCAGGGCTGGTCATGCGGGCCCTAGTGGAGGAGGGCGGCGAAGGCGTCGGCACGCGCATGCAGACGCTCGCGCTGGCCGAGGCAGCCCTACCTCGGCACTTGCTGTCGGCGCTGTACGCGCCGCCCCGCCTGCACCACCGCCACCTGGCGCGCCACCTGGTGGCGCTGTGGTTGGTCGAGCATGCGCCGGCGCACTCGCTCATGAGGAGGATTATGGTGAGTAGATAAAGTGGTCATAGGTAAAAAGAACCACACACAGGTACTGTGAACTAAGTGCTGCTCAATTGTTCAGAAGAGTCACCACGCCTCCGGAACGCAAAGAGTATAAGGATACCCCCCCCCAAAGATAGAACTAAGTACCCGCAACAAAATAAAGTTATAAATAGGTAAGGTAACCTATATTTATGTCAAAAAGGCCTTAGCTCAACATAAATGTCATCCATCTCAACACAACACAAACAAACAAACATAAATGTCTGCCATTTTGTCTCTGCACTACCCTAGGTTGACTGGTAAAGAATGCCTAAGGCATTAAGTCCGCCTTTGTATCTTTTATTGCATGAAGATTAAATAAATAAATGTCAAACGATAACAGTAAGTTCCACCCGATGTTGATTTGCAGTTTCAGACAACAGCCATACGCACGAATATGACACTATTAGTTCCGCGTTCCGGGTTACGATAATATCGATGTTAAATCGCCAACATTCGTTTCGAGTGACAGTAACCGCATCTATCCGGGATTTGTCGACGAACAAAGATTTTATCGTAACAGATATTATAAAAAAAAAACTCGGGAGACGAAGCAGCGCTGTGCGTACCACCTTGGTAGCACAAACACTCCGATGGCCTTGTGGTTGGTTGTGCGCGGTATATACTGTCGTTTCAATATCGTCATAGCGTTAGCCTTACGACGCGGTTTCGCCAGGAAGTTAGTTTGCTGACGAACCATTCGTAGCGTATGCCTCGCGCATTTTAGATGTTAATTGTAATTTTTTTTACTCTTTATATTTATCACAGCATTCTGAGCGCAATTGCTGTATCTTTTGACTGCCACTTTCAAAATTAGTGGGTAATGTCTCGTATAGGTGTGGCCAGTCATGGCAAATAAAATGTTATTAATAAAATTGGTTCTAGGTTGAGATTTCTATGGATCTATGCCACCCGAAATAAAATTATTATTATTTAATCAATCTTCTAAACACCGTTTTTTTTGTCTACAGCCATCAGGCCTCCTAGCCTTCCTAGAATCTACGGAGGCCCCTCCCGCAGCCGCTTTAGCGAGTGAAATGGAACCAGAGCGCGACAACCTGTCGCTGGCGCAGGCGAGCGTCAAGCAGCGCGCGCAGCACTGGGAGGCGCTGGAGCGGCAGGTCAAATACGTTGAGAAGCATCTGGAAGTAAGTGAACCCTTTCAATGTGTTTTGATGAAGTGCCCAGTCGTTTATTCACGACCCTGGCGAATAGGTCGCGAAATCAATCGTTGGACCAATCCGACGCGGGCGGTTAAAGGGTTAAGCCTTAGATACAGGGGCAAAATGTTCCTCGACTTGACGCGCACCACTCGATCAACGTGACGCTGCAACGTTGCCCAGTGTGTTCCGCAACTTAACCCCAACATTTTACATTGCAGTTAAGTGATGCGGGACATGTTATTGGACCGTATGGCAGCTTTGCGCGCTCGTTACGCATTACGTTGAGGGACAGTTTGTCTCCTAATGTATCTGAGGTATTAAGAAGGAAATGTTAGGGTAGCTTACTAAACTTACCTTTTTTTGCATTTTCAAATCATTGTCAGGTTCTTTGTTCATTACAATATGATTTGCGACCGTAACACATTTTTATTTACGGAATTATAATTATTAAAATTACGGAATTATTGGACAATGCCTACAAGACTTTTATACTCTGTTGTCGGTCATATGACCAAACTGAAAAAAATCAAAATTGTAATGGCACTTTGCGTTCGTGTCAACAATCAAAGCCTGGTCATTTATTGTCTATATTTGTCTTGCAGCATTACGCTCAACTAGCCCTCCAGCACTGGGCCGCCCGCCTCGGCCGGCCGTCCGCCGAGCGGCGGGACGCAGCTCGCGAGCGTCCCGTAGTGTTGCGGAGACGTCGGGAACGTGTCAAGTCCACCGCCAACTGGCCACTGTTCTACTACCAGTTTCACAAGGACCACGCGCTGCCCAACCTCATATGGAACCATACGGTATGTAATCATAAAAAAAAATATGCCATGTTCTACTGTAGGCCATCATGGACCACATTGACCCAGCGTGTGAATAAGCTATGGGTCATTATAGACAGCTATGGATCATTATAGACAACTATGGATCATTATAGACAACTATGGATCATTATAGACAACTATTGGCCATCACGGACAAGTATGATTCATGTTCATGGATCATCAAGAACCACTACGGATCCAGTACCTAGTACTTTTTTTTAAATTGATATAAACTAGTGCGTTAATGCGATCCCACCTGATGGTAAGCAGTGATGCAATCGTTGATGGTGAAGCGTACTAGTTTATTAAGAGCCTGTTCAGTCTAGCCTTGAATTGCCGTGAATTTTAGTCAGTAGATCTCTGACACTCCCTATGGCTCCCCCCGAGCGGAAGGATTTGATGATGTCCACAAAAAAAAAGTTTATATGGATGTGGAAAGACCAACTTTAGATACCAAACTTTGTATCTTAAGTCTCCACAGTGTCAACAACTATCTATCCCCACAGACTCGTGAAGAACTCCGCAACGCCTTAGAAAACGAGCTTCGCGCGTTCGCTTCGGACCGGGAAGTAGCTGGCACTACCCTCACGTCCTGGAACCATGCTGAACTAGAGGTGCACTACCAGTGTCTGCAGAATGAGGTCAAGATCGGAGACTACTACCTCAGGATACTGCTGGAACAGAGGGACAATGATGATAGTCCTATTAGGAAATCGTAAGTAAACTTTATTTTGTATCAAATGTATAGACGGATTTCATTAGTGATGTTCTTCAGTTGCGTGCTTCCATACTGACTGCTGTGTTGGTCCAGTGGTTAGTTGCCCTGACTGCTATGTCGGAGGTTGTGGGTTCGATTCCCAACCAGGACAAATGTCTATGCACAATGGCGGTATTATCTACTAGACAATCTTAGGATGGATTGAAACAACTAAAATAATACAGGGGGTAGTCTGCGGTGTACTTCTAACAATTAAGCTGAGAGTCCACGACCGGTGTCTGCAGAAGTAGATCGAGTTCAGAGAGCATTATCTGAGGATACTTCTAGAGCAGAGGGATAATGATCTCAGTTCAATAGAGGTAATTAAATAATTTACCATGATATATGGACATGTGATACTAGAAAATGAGGAACATATCGTGAGAGTAACTGAGGTAATTATGAAGATAGAATAAGGCTAAAGCACATTTAATGGTTTATGGATGAAATTAATTTTTTAAAAGTATGTACTTTATAAAAAATATTTTATTCAAGCAGATAGCTAATTGCACGATGATACTAGTAGCCAGATGGCTGAAAAAAGCAAAAGCGTGTTTTCAATGCCAAACTACGATTTCATAGTGTTCGTTTTTGTAATTTTATGCTATTATAGATTTAAAAAAAAACAGTTCCGACAATATAAATTGGAATGAGTCTGGCAACATAATTGACGATGCAAATAAGAAAAACAATATTTTTTTAAAGATTTGTGAGCGTTTAAAATGCTTAGATTCTGTCATGTATTTGTGACGGTGGCGTGCTGGACATATTTTCTTTTGTTAAGAAATCAGCGGGCGAAGTCTCTCCACTACAACGGCCGGAGCTGGAGTGTTTAATATTTTAAATTAGTCAGATATTTAGTACATACACGGTTGATGTTTCAAAATATAACACTTTCAAGCTTTAACTATTTTCCTCCTATAATTTAAAAATCTTTCTTTCAGTTACGAGTTCTTCAACGACCTCTACCACCGGTTTTTATCGACACCAAAGGTCGAAATGAAGTGTATGTGCCTACAAGCTATGAGCATAGTTTACGGAAGGTACTTCGAAGACATCGGCCCTTTTGCAGACACCAAATACATCGTGCAAATGTTGGACAGGGTAAGAGATAAGAAATTTAACCATTTTTTATTGGAGACCGATTTATTATCCAACATTAAATTGAATTTAGTAAAGACTTGAATCGGGCTTGTGGACGACGAGCAGTGGTAGGGACCGTAGCAGCACAGCCGAACCCTACTGGTGCCAAGGGTTTGCTTCTGAAAGGAAAACTCGGGCTTGGTATGAAATGCAACGAAGGAACAGGAGTGAATTTTTAGTCAGTAAAAGTCTGACACCCTTCCGCCCTGCCCAAGAGCGGCAGATGTGTTTAGATGAGTTTTCCCACCTAAAAAAAGTGTAGGGGCCTACCAGGGCCGAAGTCCACTACTGGGGCCATGGGTCGACTTCTAAAAGGAAAGCTAGTGGTCCTAGAACGCAACGCGCATCAAAAAACATTGAAAAAAAAAAATACAAACAGACGCCACTGGAAATCCTTTAAATTCCATTGAAAATTGAATTCTATTTTAGTTTCAATTATGTTCATTACCGTTTGTCAGTAAGAATTGGTCACCGATGTAAATTGTTCGTCTTAGTTTGTCGTAGAACTAATGATTGTACTTTGTTTCAGACCTGTGATAGAATGGAAAGAGATAGATTAGTACAGTTCTTATCAAAATTGATATTACATAGAAGAAACGTTAGCGATATATTAGAATGGAATGGTATTAGGTAAGTAACTGTTGCCTTTAGGCTACGGGCCCAAGTATGGCCATGTTTTCGGTAGATGGCGCTATACTCAACATTACTAGTTTGTTTTTTAGTATATGGGAGCATTATTAACTCAAGGAAATGGTATTTGCTTTAATCAGATATTCCATTTCATTGGATTTAGTCAAATTATTACCTCCATATCCACCAAATTCTGTCTTTTAAAAAAGAAAAGAAAGAAAGAGAAAGAGTTTATTTGCGTCAAAAAGCGCATATAAAAAATAATAACACTATAATATATTGGGCCACTGTTTGACATAAACCTAGTCTAAGTTTATTTTCGAAATTTTATGTAAACTTATTTCCCCCAGGATCCTAGTAGAACTAATGACCCTAGCGCACCTACACACCTCTCGGGCCACCGTCCCAACTCAGAGCAACGTCATCGAAGGTCCCCAACAGCAGACTGGAGGAGATCGCGAGTGGTACTACAACGTAGAAACAGGGGATAAGGTGCAGAGGAAGGGCCCCGTCAGCACACAGCAGGTTTGTTAGCATTTGTAACATATGCAACGTGATGGAAGTCTTCGAAAGTAGACTGGAGGACGGTTTAATGTAATCAAAGTGAATTTCGTATGTGTAACCGCATATAATCAAAGTGAATGTCGTATGTGTAACCGCTCCAAATAAATTTAACCTATTTTGATATTGCATCATTTATCGAAATTCTACGTTTGAGCAATTTCACTGCACATGTCATAGCATGTTCTCGTAAGTTTTCGTAAACTTACACACACTAACCATTTAATTTGATTCATACTTTTTCCAAAGCCAGGCATAATATTAGAACAAGCTCTCGTATGATAACTTACATTATCAAATTTAACCCTTACTAAAATAGAGGTAGCAGATAAGATAGAGAGATCGGAGATTGCTTTAGCTAAAGATTTTTACGTCGACTTGTGCACAGCGGCAACTTGCATAACGTTGCAGAATGGCAACCTAACCTATTTTTATGCGCGGTAGAATGTGGTTATGTAAGGCGCGCGAAGTTTAAAGTTAAATAAAAACCTATATTTTATTTGTTTCGTTGGTTATGTTCTATAATTTAAATTTTAGGTGTCATGTATTTTCACATAAAAACTGGGATTATTTACTTCTATAGCTGGCATGTCTCTGAGAATCAAACTAAACTATATCCCTGACAATATATGAAGTCCCACCCAATTGACGTTTCTCATTATACATTCGTGATAACTTTGTATGGACGTCTACGTTTAAAATCGGAAAATTTAATTCTAATCCTATTTCATTACTATATTACTCATACACTATACATAAAAACGATATCAGGCATAATGCATAAAGGGAAACGTCAAATCGGAATTCAAATTAGGTTAAGAATCATGGATGGGGTCCACTAGTACAAATACTTGCTAGTAGGGTAGCGTGATTTTTCGAAAGAGTTACCGTGGCCCTGGAACTCAAAGTGCAACTGACCCTCCCAATCACTCCACCCGGAGGCAGCGGGAGCAGCTATTTAATAATTTCCTACCCCATAAAATGGTTTTCAGGAATATAAGTCGTAGTAAATCATAATTTCAGCAGAAAAACGTCTCACATCCATCCTAACATCCATCCATCAACATAAAGGAATAACCATCTTTTTTTCTTTCAGTTAAAAGAACTGTACAAATCAGGCGAAATAAACAACAAGACGAAAGCGTGGGCCAACAGTATGGAAGGCTGGCGCGCAGTGGGCGGCGTGGCCCAGCTCAAGTGGACGCTAGTGGCGCGCGGCACGCCAGTGTTCGACGAGAGCGCACTCGCTGCTACTGTACTGGAGCTGCTCATTACTTGTTCTCGATACTATCCTAGCAGGTAATGTAGCTCGCTGTATCACACTAATAATATTATTATTGACGCTCGTTCAGACCATGTCCTGTGATCTTACCGGACATGTTAAGTTCGGGAGGTTCCTGTTCCGGATTCAGTAAGAAGAAATGCCTGGGTGACACCATTGCGCGGACTGCCTGGAGGACGCAGTTTACCATTCATGATGTTATTTTTATTGGCATAACAAGTCTTCCATTTGTAAAACCAATACCTGAGTTAAATGTTCTTTACAGGGACGAAGAAGACGCTGTGATAAGGCCATTACCAAAAGTAAAGAGAATGTTATCAGAACCGGCCTGTCTGGCACATGTAGTACAACTCCTTTTAACATTCGACCCCATTCTTGTTGAAAAGGTAAGATTTAAGAATCATATTTGATATTTAACATAATTATTATCTAAAAGAAAAAGCATCCACAAATTTAAAGAATGCATTCAAACATGCAAATGCATGCATGTAAATGCATACTTTTTGGTGTACAATAAAGTCTATTCTATTCTATTCTATTCTATTACACTTTATCAAACTTTACAAAGTTAGTTGCTTATGTTTAAAATGAAATAACTACAAACAGTGTTGGGCTAAGCATTGCTCCTTGTGGGACTCCCAAATGTACGGCCCGATGTTTCCTTGCAATCTGTATAATTTCTTTTGTTACTGATCAATAAGATTCATAGGTAATGAGTTTTAATGATCAGTTACGAACCAAAATTATTAGAGCTAGTGTAAGTGTAGTGCTAATTCTTGGTTTATGTTTCATGATGAACTCAATCTAATGCTTTTAACAAATCAGCAACACCTAAAATATAATCTTCTGTAAAATATAATTCGACCCCATTTGTTTTAGGTAGCCACACTTCTGTACGAGGTGATGCAAGATAACCCAGAAATCTCGAAGCTTTACTTAACAGGCGTATTTTACTTCATGTTGTTATATACTGGATCAAACTTGTTACCTATAGCAAGGTTCCTTAGACTAACACATATGAAGCAAGCGTTTAGAGCTGACCAGGTTTGTTGAATAATATAATTTTAGTGGTTTAAGCATATAATTTTGTTTGGAGGTGTGGAACAGTAAGTAAAGTCCCATATACCTCGATTGAAAAGGGAGGATCCTCGGACCAGACGGGTTTTATGTCTGGTGGCCAACTGCCCGGCAGATGATTTCGGGCTGTTCCAATCGCGCGGAGAACTATCCGAAAGGGCGCTCGAGCCCCGGTATGAAGGCTAGAAGGAACGGGGTGGGTCTTTTAGTCAGTAAGAGTCTGACACTATCTTCCGCTCCGCCCAAGGGCGGGGGATGTCAATGCATGATTTTTCCCACCATAAAAAAAAAAAAAAAAAAGAGTAGTGGGGGACCACTGGTAATGGCTCCTACTTACTAGTCACACGTCGTGGGTTCAAACCTAGCCTGGCGCTTTACTTTGTGTAATTTATATTATCACCACTGCTTACGAAACTGAAAAGGTAAACATCGAGAGGAAACCCGCACGTGCTAGAACAAAAAGCTTCCAAGACATGAGACATCCACCAATCCGCTCTGGGCTCCCATGGAGGACATCGACCCATTACTTCTAGAGAGAAAGCCTGAGTGAGAACATTATAAGGCGGCCGCACGGAGGGCCTATAAGCACAACACTAAAAAATAAATCGTTGACGGCAGTCATTGCGTGAAAGATTAATTTTGAATTGATTAACGAGTAGACAATACACCACTTCTGAGATATCGATGCACAAACATGTAATATTGATCCAGTAAATGATTCTAGACCCTCCAGTGCTGGACATTTTGATAGGCGTGTTACTAATTAAAAAAAAATCTTAACTTTTTGTTTGTGCGTCGATGTCTGAAAGACAGTGTATGAGTTCATCATAATGATTTCATTCGAAATATGGCTACTGCTGGACCCAAGCGATTCATCTAGAATCGCCATCGGCCGCTTTTATGCTTCCCGATTAAAATGAGTTTTATATTGTACCAAGTATATCGGTTATATTGTCGATTAATAGCATATCAATGTATCAAGCATGCAAATAAAGTCATATGCAATCACAAGCACGAGTGCTTTTATTTTTTTCTTCCATAGGTTCTAGAATATCCTTCTTACTTAAAATCTTGCCTTTCAGTCAAGTTCAGACATAATGCAGCGCTCGATATTAGGCCAGTTATTACCGGAAGCCATGGTGTGTTACCTGGAGAACCACGGCCCTGAGAAATTCGCGCAGATCTTCCTCGGAGAGTGGGACACGCCCGAAGCTATCTGGAATTCCGAAATGAGGTTCGTATCACTTGTTTATGTATTTAAACTTATTCTTAAATGTACAAAAGAGTAAAGCTATCTGATATCCATAGAGGTCAAATGCGAGCCTATCAATAATAATAAAGGTTCAGGTCCTGATATGAAACAGTAACATTAAGATTTTACTCCATTTTGTTTGATAGTAAACGTTTACCGATCAGATATACAGTTGACGCAGTAGTAAAGCAATTGGCTGCTGCGCTGAGTGTCGCGGGTTCGGTTCCCGAACCGAAAAAACAAAACTATGGCTAATAGATAGTAGTTCCAATGTTGGTTGTCTTGGTTTGGCTTTCGTTAATCATCAAGCTTTGAGCCTTCTGATATCGAGTGTTTGAAGTTTTTTTTTTTTACGATTGATAAGCTCACTCCATGAGGTAGTTTCGAATTTCCATCAGGAAAACCGGTAATTCGACAATGTGGTCCGCGATGGAGCACGCTTACCTAAATCTAGCTGTTGAAAGACGATAAACGAGATGTCTTTGCAACTCAGCATTCATACTTGGATCACAATAAAATTATAAAATGTTTTAATTTTGATTATTCACAGACGAATGT
Organism: Mythimna albipuncta; assembly: GCA_929112965.1. Lineage (NCBI taxonomy): Eukaryota > Metazoa > Arthropoda > Insecta > Lepidoptera > Noctuidae > Mythimna > Mythimna albipuncta. Next base: position 5,786,405 of record OV815974.1, on the reverse strand, counting down.
TAATAATGAAAGTATCAGCTCACATAGGGGAGTTCACTCCTCGCTTGCGGGCCCACATAGCGGCGCGCTACCCCTACCTGGCCATCCCCGCCGTGTGCTACCCGCAGCTGCAACACGAGCTGTTCTGCAACACGTTCTACCTGCGACACCTGTGCGACACGCAGCGCTTCCCCGACTGGCCCATACCGGACCCGGTAACTAACTGAATCTGTACTACCCCCACCTCGCCATACCCGCCGTATGCTACCCGCAGCTGCAACACGAGCTGTTCTACAACACGTTCTACCTACGTATAATTGTAATTAATGTTACATTCTAATAATATAAATTACAATTATAACTATATAGTTGACATTACAGTAAATTAAAGAAAATTCTAAAAATATGTCTGTATATTTTAAGGTGATTTTAAAATGTACATTTGTATTAAAAAGAGTATAAAAAATATGGGTTGCAGGAATTTGCACTTTGTGATGTATGACTTAAGAGTTAATAGTTCCAAAATTTAATTCGTTTTTACCGCTCTTAATAAACTAGTGCGCCTCACTATCAACGATTGCATCATTGCTTACCATCAGGTGGGATCGCAGTCAAGTACTAGTTTATATCAGATAAAAAAAAAATCATAGTATAAACTGCACTTCATGAGTTATTTTTCTATAAATTCATGTTTTGTAATTTAGAAATTATAATGCATGTTGGTCGTTACTAAATTAGTAGCATAAAATCTCAAAAAATATTATTTCTAACTTCATTTATTTTATCCACCAGGTCGGGCTCCTAAAAGACGTGCTAGAGGCGTGGCGGCGCGAGGTGGAGAAGAAGCCGCCGTCCATGACGGCCGGCGAGGCCTACGCCGCGCTCGGGCTCGCCGCGGGGCAGCACGACGAGGCCGCCGTGCGCAAGGCCTACTACCGCCTCGCGCAGCAGTTCCATCCCGACAAGAACCCGGAAGGACGGGTCAGTCATGCTGAGTTTGATGTTGTTGCACTTCAAGTATCAACATTGATACTGATTTTCATACTGCGAAGTATCAATTTTGATACTTTTAAGTGCAACACAATTTTAGCGATAGCATTGTGTTGATTTTGGAGAGTGTTTTAGTGTTAATTTATATCCTGCTCAGTCTAAGGGCAGAAACTACGTAAAACGGATCCTCGACGTCGTATTTTTTTTACAAAATAGTTATTTAATTTGCCACATACGGCATGAGAAATATGATGTGTAGAAAATATCCAAATATAACTACTTTTATTCTACTATTTAGTACCTCTATTAACAGTGAGTAAACGCCTTACATGGCATGCGTAGAAAAGTGATAGCAAAATGTTCCTACACGCACTCACACAAAATCGCGATTTTTAACTACAAAGTCGCTAAATTAGCCACATGGCAAGTGCGTATACCGCTCATGTGTGCACTATACTCGCTACGTCATTAAAATCGTGTGATATCCCCGCTATCTCAGCTGTGAATTCTTCCAGAACTATAATTAACGTATGTCTCACACAGGATCGTTTCGAGGCAGTGAACCAGGCATACGAGTTCCTGTGCAGTCGGAACGTGTGGACCGGCGACGGACCCAACACTAACAACATTGTGCTCATACTGCGGACACAGACTATCCTCTTCCAGAGGTATTCTGAAGGTAAGGTTTCAAAGGACTTTGTTTTTCGAATCTTATTAAATTAATTACAGTAAAGACAAAGATTTTGTTGTAAGAAAAGGCTGTGATCGATTGTTTGTTCCTTCCAAATCTCGCCTTTTTAGTCCTTCCAACTGTCGCCTTTTCACTCCGTCCAACTGTCGCCTTTTCACTCCTTCCAACCGTTGCCTTTTTACTTCTTTCAACCGTCGCCTTTCACTCCTTCCAACGGTCGCCTTTTCACAACTGTCGTCTTTTCACTCCTTTCAACTGTCGCCTTTTCATTCCTTCCAACCGTCGCCTTTTCACTCCTTCCAACTGTCGCCTTTTCACTCCTTCCAACTGTCGCCTTTTCACTCCTTCCAATGGTCGCCTTTTCACTCCTTCCAACTATCGCCTTTTCACTCCTTCCAACTCTCGCTTTTTCACTCCTTCCAACAGTCGCCTTTTAACTCCTTACAACTGTCGCCTTTCTACTCCTTCCAACTATCGCGTTTGCACTCCTTCCAATATCGCCTTTTCACTCCCTCCAACTATCGCCTTTTCACTCCTTCCAACTATCGCCTTTTCACTCCTTCCAACTCTCGCCTTTTCACTCCATCCAACTGTCGCCTTTTCACTCCATCCAACTATCGCCTTTTCACTCCATCGAACTATCGCCTTTTCACTCCTTCCAACTCTCGCCTTTTCACTCCATCCAACTATCGCCTTTTCACTCCTTCCAACTCTCGCCTTTTCCCAAAAATTGGAACACAATAGCCTCGCAAAAGTAAAGAGGGCAGATATCTGCAAACGGAAGTGTTCAACAAGCACTCAACATATAGAGTGCTGGAGTGAGAAGATAAATGAATAAAATGTCATCAAATCACTAAACAAAAATCACAGGTCATTTTAGACCATCTTAACAATAAGTTCTATCGGCATAGTTCTATTCTAGTCTTCAAGTGTATCTTTGTTCCACAGTCCTAGCACCATATAAGTACGCGGGCTACCCACAACTGCTGCGCACGGCGCGACTGGAAGCGGAGGCGGAGCAGTTGTTCGCGGAGAAAGACGCCGCGCCCTTGTTGCCGGCCGCTTGCGAACTGGCGCACGCCACCGTCAGGTGTTCCGCGCTCAACGCTGAGGAGCTGCGCAGGGAGGGAGGGCTTCAGGTATGTGGGATGATGTAGCCGGTGATATTATGTACTATTTTGAAGTCTATCCATCTCTATATTTTTGTCGCTGACTATACTGTAGTTGTAGATTATGCGTGTGTATATCTATTACATACTCCATGAAGTTCCTTGCTGGTTCTTCTCCATAGGAAACGACCAATTTGGAACCGTGCATTAGCTTTTGACGTTTTATAAGTGTCCATGTAGGCCTATGTGAAATAAAAATCTTTTGAATTTTGTATGTGTGTTTGTCACCGAACTTACTTTTGGTGGTTTGAAATACAATTGGATCTGGAAGATGGCGTTGCAATTGAGTTTTCAATTACTTTTTTTTTGCAGCCAAGGACAAGCAGGACAACATCTGTCGGGATCGCTAGTATATGTATTATATTATAGTCACAATTGTTTTATATAAAATCTAAATAGTGATTAATGTACTACATACGAAACACGATTGCTCCGACTGACACCAAAATTATGTTACGTTTTAACCATTTCGATATCCCACACAGGTTCTCCACGAAGCCATGTCTCGCTGCGTGCCGGTACTATCAGAAGCCAGCAAGGCGTGCGACATCAGCGCACTAGTGTGTGCGCACGCGGCGCGCTGCTTCGCCGTGGCGGCCGCCTTCCCGCAGTGCCGCGCCGTGTGCGCTGACATGCCGCAGCTCTGCAACGATCTCGTGCCGCTCTTGAAGCGACCGGTTAGTATCCACATATTGCGTGTCCGTGTTATTATAGTGTATTCACTTTAAGGTGATTGCTACGGGTTGTTCGTGGCCATTTTCCCGTTAGATGGCGCTGAAGTCAACATTTTCAGTTTTATTTAGTTTTGAACTTAATTGGAACAATATTATGTCACAGAAATAGTAGTGCACCAATCGGACATTCCACTTCACCGAAATTCGTCAAATTAAAGCCTCAAAACCCATTGGATTCGTCAAATTTCTAAATGTTATTATCCAACTCTGTTTATAGTATCGTTTACACACACATAGACATGAGCGACTACTTTAAAATCAAAAGCATTCAGCAAAATTAACCACTAGATGGCGTGAATTTAAAAGTTATTAGGCTGGACTCTAGTAGAAATTAAAATTGTCTGGGGGTAAGTTTATTCTAGCGCCACCCGTTACAATTATATTATGAAATAAAAGGAATTATGATTATATAATAAAAGGTGGTATTTCTGGTATTAACTATTTAATTGATTTATTATTTTAGGAATCAAATGAATGTCAAAAATGCAATATATATGATAGTTTTATTATATTACCCAAATACATTATTTTAAAAAACATATATAACAACTAACAACAATTACAAGTATTTATAGTGACAATTTATGTCTTGCTTGATACATAACTGTTTACTAAAAACAATCTTTTTCAAAATATTTAGTCCCAATGTAAGTTTGAAGTAATTCAAGGTATATTTATTTACAACAATTCCACACCAATACAAGACAAACGCAAGAAATTATAAATCATAACAAGACAACAAATTTAAAACACAAATTAGAATGAGAGTTTGCAACCAGGAAGGTGAAAAATATTTGATAATATCTAAGCATCCATAATCACATATAACTAACATTTGTAACTATTTGGTTATACATATCTGCTAAAGTATTGTTTTGATTGTAAAGGACATAAAAAAGCAAGAGTTCTTTTTTTTGTTTTTCAGAAACCTGAAAAAAAGGGTCAATGTATTCATCATTTCAGGTTTCTGGTAACCAAAAAATATGATTGCAAACATTGATAATGTAGATTCTAAACAAACTACTATAAAAGTACAATTAAAACAAAAATCATTTGATGTGTTGTTTTCACTCTTCCTCTTCTTCTTTCTTTTCTGTTGTTCTTGATTTTCTTGTCCGGAAACCACCGCTACACAGCTGCTGTGAAAGAAAATTACTAGAATTATATTTAGTGTGTAACTTTTGATTTTGAAAAACAATTTCCCACAGGAAAAAATGGAAATTATGAAGTAAATAGAAAAGTAATAATTTAGTGTACCTTTCATATCTATACATTTCGCATTTTTTTGAACTCGTCTTAAAATTATTTCTGGCAGAATACAGTATTTAAAAAAGCCTAATAGCTTTGGCATCATATTGCTGATAAATTCATTATCTCGATAAACTTCTATAACAGTCAAAGGTTCATTGACTGAAATAAAACATATGAAGTAACATTTATCCATATTACTGACACGCATTTGTCCTTGAACCTGAAATAGATTTAATATTGTAGTAAGAGTTAATAACATGCTAAAATAAATTATAAAGTGCACATGCAATAGAATTATTAATTTACTTGATAGTAATAATCATGCTTTTTATTCATAACTAGAACATTATTATCCAATGTTAGAGCAAAGCTTTTCTTTTCTAGTGCAGCTGCCTCTAGGCTTTGGTTTTTCCTCGCCAATGATGGAAAACACTTGATCTCTATTACGGCTCTCTCAATTTCAATTACACCTATAACAAATTTATGTCTTTATAACTAGTGTTATAATTTTATATATTTATCAAATGTATAAGTAAGATCCAACTTTTAAACAAATGATACATGAATATTGATAAAGAAAGACTTACCATCTGGACTGCCAGCTAAACATCCAAATTCTTCATCAATAAAAAGACCTGAAGGCCTTACAGTTTTATTATACTGTTGCATAAACATGCTTTTTGCCACATTTTCATTTTGCTGTCCATATAACATATCTTTTGTACAGATATTCTTTTTATATAGAATATCTTTGACCAGATTGTGACACGGTGTTGTAACACGGCGTTTACAAACCTGTAAAAGTAAGATAAAATAAAAAAATTTAAAGCTGTGTTGTCTGCATAGGTGTTCTAAAAAACACAGATATTACACATGCACATTTCTGATTACATTACCTTTCCAAATTGACTAGCAGTCAGACGGTCCCTCCTATGAGTAGTATATAAATCATTGTCATGCTGCCCTACAGTAGACATTTCAATGAAAGCTATGTCTTCTGGTGCCTTTTGGAATTCAGCTAACCGTTCTTCACACAATATTCTCAATTGCGTTTCATCAATATCAATTGGATCACTTGCTTCAGGTCCATAGTTCTTGTCTGGTTTGGATTTTTCTCTTGGAACAAACAATCGTTTGCGTGTTGACGATTGTTGTCGTATCCTGCTCTGTTCCTTTCGCTTTATGTATTTTTTAAAATGTGTTCCTGGGCTCTGTGTGGTCTGCTTTTTCCATGCAGTCTCATGCCATTTGTGTCCAGTAGCAAGCGATAGCCCTGAAAACAAAATATAATTTTACTAGAAAATATTAAAAAATATATAGAAATTATATGTTATGTACAATATAAATATAAAGAAACAGTTCTGATACATTTATTTTTGGTTCCAACATACTAGAAAATTAAATTTTTATACTGTTTACCTGCCACATGAACACGTCGCTGATACGATCCCCCTTTACCTAAACTAATTCGTTTTCCACAGGTGAATTTATTTATGACGCTCATAAAGTTTTCTGCCACATTTGTTGTCTCATTTGACAAACGACCAGCCTTCAATGCAATTTTTTCATTGGCAGCATAAATCAGAGCCCACACTTCTGGAGCATCTTTTTTTAGATCCTCTACGAGGTTTTCTTCCTCCCTTTCACTTCCATTGACATTGCAGTAGTAGTCCTTACAGTTTCCATGAACTCCAAATACATGAAGTGGGCCATTTCTCAAATCTGCAGCCATAACAGTATTATCACTGCTATACATTATGATTTTCCGTGCCACTAAGGTAAGTTTCATTACTTTTGGTTTCAAAATATTTCTCCCACGAAGTGGAAGCTTAGTGTTGGCCAAAATCTGAAAGTGTACAAATATAAACATAGAATATGATTACATAATTTTGTGTCACAAACATACGATGATGATGATAACGATGTAGTCAGTAGATCAGTTCAGTAGTCAAGATGTGAAAGCCAAACCAACAAATAACTCACTTATGCATTTACAAGTATAATATTAGTACGGATTTACCTTGTAGAGTGCACTGGTATAATTTTTGATTACATGATTCTTGCATTCATTTTTTTTTTATTATGTTTCCATAAGATACCTTTTCTTTCAAATTTGCAAACACAAAGGAATCTCCGTCACCAATAAAGCTCAAATAGCGAAGTTGATGTATTTCTTCACTTTTTTGAAAGCCTTCCACAATAATTTGTGATTCCATTCCTGTTGACGGTCCAGTAAAATTTTTGCAACAATTATGTGGTTTCATATCAATATTTCTCTTATCATAATATTGACATGTATAACAATATTTATTTCGAACACCAAGAAATAGACATTTCTTAGTTTCTTTCCCAATAATGCAGGCCTGAAAGTGAAAAACAAAACTCTTGAAAATATTCAACAAATTGATTGAATTCAATAATAAACATTGCATAATTGTTGGGTGTATTACATTGTTTTGACAATAAATATGATTTGTGTTTAGTAATAATTTATCTTACCATGCCAGACGATGAATCAAAGTTATGCCCGTATGATCTCTTCAACCATCCTCCATCCACATATACAGTAATAAATGGAACACCGTCTGAAGACACATGACCTTTTTCAATAGCAATTGTTCTTTCTTCTTCACCAGCTGTCTTAATTTCCTCTGTCAAATGTTCTAACCAAACATTGCCTAATTTTTTTTCAACACGCCGAAATTTATTAGGTGACATTGTTGGAATATCCATCAGACTTGTTATATGAGCGGCTTGAGTGTAGTAACTACCAGACGTCACAGTAGCCCACACAAATGCAGTATTTACTTTGTCTTTGCTCTCTGTGCAGTGTTCCCATGCTTTTCCACACATACTGCACTTGAATGTTAATGCATTTCGAAATCCATCACGTCTTTCACTGACAAATTCAATTTGTGAAGATTCACAGATATTTCGGTGTCTTTCCATAAGGAAGGCCCACTCAATAACATGTCTAAGGTCCACAATACGATACCCAGATATTCCAGATAAACATGTATTTGGAACAGTTTCCACAGTCAACTGAAAAAACTCGATTTCAGGATCTGCTTGTGGCCAATTTATGTCTACCACAGGTTCAAATTCAGTCGTCACTGTGCTAGTACTAGGGACACTGTAGGTGGCCTCTAAGTGAACTTTTGGTTTCACACGCGCATATGTTCTCGGTGGTGTATTCTGGGCACTGAAAGAAATAAATAAATTATTATGTAATGCCACAACACGAGTCAGCGATCACAATAAATTATGATTATTTGATACATACACTATAGAATTATCAGGGATAATTTGTTCATTCGCTAACTTTTTCTTTATTTCTTCAGATCTCCAAATTTTCACGCGGCTGTAATACGATACAGATATAAATTTTAGTGAACAGTGTGGTTGTAAGTACCATAGTAATGACGCCGCGACGGCCATTTTTGCTTGTGGAGATTGAGAATTTTACAATGAAGCTGGACATAATTCGAGTTATAAATTACATGTATACTAACTTGTCGTCACCATATAGTCGTATCAATGCGCTTTTCGATTGTTTGGACGATTTACGGACGCCTGAATATCGGTGGCGTTGGTAGGCTAATTTTCTATTGGCGCCAGACATAGCTTCTAGACGTAAACCGAATCTGAAATACACAAAAACAAATGATATACAAGACAATAGTTACTTTTATAAACTCTGAATTAGAATAAAATTGAGTGTAATCATAAAACAACCAGATAGATCGCTTCGAAATGCAGTTGCAGTTATGCAAAATAATGCAAGTCCAAATATCCACAGATAATACAGAATATTACAAACTGACGTTCCAAATTACGGTCGAGATTACATTCGCATTTTTAGAAAAGTATAGCTGTAAAATTTTACTTACCCAAATAATTTTGATATCATATTGATTGACAATCAAAAAAATTATATCTAGTCAACAAATCCCTGCCGGTCATTCTGCAGGGATTAATCTATATATAAAATAGAATTTCATAAATAATAAATCATATTACATAATTATACATTTTGATGTAAAAGTAACGGAATGCACGCAACCATTCAAATGAAACGAGATTGCAGTAAACTAATGTTTGTTTGTTCGTCTAATATTAATTGTCCATCGATAACTATTTGTATTACTAATGTGAAAAAGTAATATGACAGGAAATACAATATATATATATATATTTAAAGCGACTTAAAATTTTTGTTTACAAATGATACATAATAATGTTATTATTATGTAAATAAAATTTTGTTTAGTTGATATTATTATAACTGAACAATATCAATCGGTGATTTTTATCTATTATGAGAAGATTTTAGTTTGTAATAGCCAGCTAAACTCACGGGCCGTCTTGCTAACACCACCGAAAGACTACTTTTATTTTAAAATAAAATTGCTAAGCAATCGATACTACAATACCTTGCAATTATTATATTAAATTGTAATGAAATACATACAAGAAAATAATATTATTTCAAATCAATGAAAATGCATACAATTTAAAATATACAAGCAATTCCGCGCGTAAAACCTATCACTGCATTAGCTAGCCTAGTTTCAAAAATCATGTCAATCGAATGATCAAATTGAAATAAGTCTGGCAACGCGTTTTCTTAGAAATTCCGACGTAACATCTAAGGTCAAAGGGTCACGTAAGAAGAACGGCAACATCGCGCGTCGCGTTTTACGTATGATGAATATAACACGTTGCCAGGAACAATAATCATAACTAATGCTAACAATTTTTTGATAACAACAATGTTTTATGTTTTCGTCTAGGATAGTTAGTTTTACGTTATTATAATGTTTTTTTTTATGAAATCCATTATTATAAATTTAGTAATGTTTTTTCAAATTTATATTATCGGTTGCACGCCATCTAGCGTTAACCTATCGCAATCATGGCGGTATGGTTTGGAAATTTGGTTGTCAAGTCGCACTCACACTAGTAAACACAATGTCAAATTTTGCCCGGTTTTCATGACTGTTTTTCTCAATATATAACGCAAATTATTTACCAAAAAGTCGTTTGCGCCACTGTTTTATTGTAGAAAAGTGATAAAGTGATTCGTTTTGAGAAAAAAGTGTCTATGTACGGAGTATCTCGCAACGATAAAATGTATGAACAGGCCAGCGGAACAATCACCTTAAGAAAATAGTGACTTATCGTTGTCACTTGATTTAACCTAAACCCTTCAGACAGTACGGGCCAGGGACGTGCGAGCTATAAGCCCGGCTTTTAAACTAAATTAAATGATACCTAACATCTAAATCATAGAACACTACAAATTAATAAAATAAAAAAATAACTTTAAACTTTGAGCGCCTACGCCACTACGCTAAGTGGCCATTTCGTGTTCAATCTAATATTAAAATTCATTCATAAGATACGATACCTATAACATCCATTATGCAATGTTGCCGCTCTGAGTGCAATCCCCCCGATCTCACTCTAACAATTAACAAAAAAAAAAAAAGAAAATGGACCCTAATGTGATGCTGTCTTAATCGATTTTCTTATCTGACTAAATTTTATATCTCTACTTTTCCTATTAAAACATTAAAATGGGATTCTGTGTGGGTAAAATTTGATATTGTGTGTAACTATGAATTCGAAAATTGATTCTAATAAAAAGCTCAGCTTTGGAAAAAGTATGAATGAAATGTGTAAGTTTCCGAAAATTGCTGTCTTCTATGACGTGCTTCTATGTGCAGTGAGTTTAGTTTAATTTTTTTAATGGCTATTATTGTTTTATTAATTAGATTTTATAGTTTTAGTCATTTGAAGCTCTGTGATTAGTTACTTGGTTTTCAAGTGTTTAAAATTTATTATTTTTGAAATTAATTCGGAAATTTAAAAGAACGACTTTATTTATATGTTTTTTTTAATCACCTAATAATTCTATTCTCATATTTCTTATTCCCTTTCTTTAACTCGTATCATTCTTTACAAAAGCAAACTAGAAGGTGCTTCCGTCAGCAACTAAGGTCTTTTTTACAAAGCTTGGGTAGGATGGCAGCAGGACGAAAATATGCATCTTTCTGAAGAGAGAAAATGACAGGTACAGGTATAAGAATCCACACGCTGTCACCCGCACCATCCTATAGCAACTGTAGTGTAATATGAACGTTGCACCGCAGCACCTGGGCGAGACGGCGTGCGCGGGCGCGGCGGCGGTGGGCGCGCTGGCCGCGGACCCCACGTGTCGCTCGCAGCTGGCGCGCGCTGGCGCCGTGCAGGCGCTGCTGCCGCCCGCGCTGCGCTACGACTACACGCTCGCCGAGTCGGGGCTCGACACTGACGCGCAACTCAATAAACAGGTAAATTGACAAATATATCGGCAAAAATTAACCTAACTCACGAATTGTAACTAACTTTAAAAGAATCAAAATCAAGCCATTTATTTCAATTAAACCATTTGAATTGTACAAAAATTAAAAATGCAGTTTCCAGTCTCTACAATTCATCATGTAATTAACCAGGTACATATTAACTACTTGGTTTTATCTATTTCTTCACCTGTGATGCTGTATACATTCTAATGTTAAGCTGAAAAAAAAAAATCTAAGCTTCTCTTTCTGAATTTATCATTTTGGTTCACAGGAAGTAGCAAACCAATTAGCCAAGCAGTGCATAGTAGCGTTAGCAGCGATGTACGGTCCGCACACACAGCCGTCGCCGGATGACGACAATATACGGAACTCGTTGCACACACTACTGACACCGTACCTGTGTGGAAGATTAGCTGAGCCGGAACAACATGAGGTGAGGTGTAAAAAAAACTTGAAATTTTAGGAAAAACCTTAAATGATAAATGATATTTATTACAAAATAAATATCATTTATCATTTAAATAGGTTTAAAAAAACACTTTTACACGTCAATTTTTTTTTTCGTCTAGATGAAGCCGGTGTTTCCTATCTGACTACCCTGAAAAGAAACACCGAAAGAAACTCAGGGGTCAAAGTCTCTTTTAAAGTTCATACAGTAAATATATAATGGTCAAATCACATGAGAACCATGCAGATTTGTCTGAGAAGGTCTTTTAAAAATAAAAATAAAAGACGTGTGGTACTCGGGGACTGCCGCGGTAAAGCTATTGCATAGCATTTTTCATCAACTTATGCAATTATAATTATTTATTTATTTTATTTATGCAGTATTTTTTTTTCCTTTGTTTTTTTTTTTCTTTGATATTAATTGAAGTTACACTTTTTGAGCGTGGTGACCGATAAGAAAACAAATGAGTGGGGGGTGTTAGGTTATTTTCGTTACGGAATTTCTGGATTCGGTCTCCACGCTCAAGGCCCGCGATAGAAGCTATGCAATAGCTTAAAATATGGTCTTAATAAAAATATATTGTAAACGCAGCATATTTTAGTGTTATATTATAGAGTTATTTGTCAAACACTGGCCAACTCTCAGGACTATGTTACTAACATCATTGACATTTTTATTATGTTTTGACTGGCCTGTTGGTTAGTGACTCTGACTGCTATGCCAGAAGTCGTGGGTCCGATTCCCACCCAGGACAAATGTTTGTGTGATGAGCACGATCATTAGTTCTGTGTCTGGGTGTAATTTATCTATAATATGTATGTATTTAGAAATATATAAGTATGTACGGAAAACCAGTGTTGCTATATTTTTAGCAATGAAATTACTTAATATTAGGGAAATTAACTGATATTTTGTTACTTTTAACAATTTCCCAATTTTGTTTTTTTTTTCTTTTCTTTTGGAAATTAAAAACTATTTTTGAATAAAGTATACGACGCTAGGCTCCATTTCAATTGTCCTGCAATACTTTCAAATACCGAAAACGCCACGCTACAATATCGTACCTCTCCATTAACACCTAAATTTTAGACCTGCTTTAAAAAAAAAAAAACCATTCCTCTCATAATTCTCCATAAAGTGGATTTCGTTTTGCATTTCGTGTAACAATTTTGCTAGAGTAGGCAAATCTTTTCTTTTCCCTTTAGACAGACAGGGGAGCCAACATTACGGCGAAGAAACTTCTTATGTGAAACGCACTATACCTCCTTTATATTGGAGATATTAGGAAAAGACCAATGTACTGTAAGTTTATCTGGCGCCATGTATAGTTTTGCCATCGATACTCTAAGAAGAAGAATTAACCTGAATTTGTTTTTATTCTTTTCTCCAGCTCCTAAAAACCTTAACGTCAAACTGGCGTACGCCGTACCTGGTGTGGGACAACAGCACGCGCGCTGAGCTCAAGGACGTCCTACGTAACGCGCGCGCCGTCATGGAGGAAGACGGGCCGCTCATACAGCCCTTTGTGTACTCAGCTCATGAGGGACTGGTCTCCGTCGGAGGGGTCTACATTGATATCTACAATGAACAGCCGGAGTTTCCTATTGAGGTGAGTTATAACTTGAGAGAGAGAATTTAGCTTTGTAATTCTGCTCGTCTCTGCATCACTTTCTGAAGTGTCCGAGTAGTGGGTATTGGAAGAAGGCAAATTATTGCCAACAATGAAAATAAGTAAGAATACATGTTTTTAAATTTATTATATCTTGATTGGGACGCACAGGATCGTGCGTTGTGGCGACGCTTGGGGGAGGCTTATGTCCAACAGTGGACGTCTGTCGATTATAACCTGAATAGTTATATAACGTATTTAGCTAGTTTACATTAAGCAATAACGTTTTTTTTTTCTTATAAGACTTGGATAAACAAAAAAAAATCTTTGATACACAAATAAATTTTTTATTGTTCATTTTTAACTGACATTTGACAACTGGAGAACATTGACGTTCGCGTTCCTATTCGTATTTGTATAGAATAACAAGCCGCGGTATAAAGATGGTTGAATTTTTATTTTATTTTATTTAGTTTTTTTTTAAGTCCTACATAACTCATTGTTACCTACTTTATTTGTTCCATCGATCTAGAACCCGCAGCAATTCATCCTGGACCTGCTGCAGTTCATTCAGGAGCAGACTCAGGGTGACATGACGTCGGAGAGAGTGCAGCACGTCACGTATGCACTAACGGCGCTCGCCAACGTCATCATCAAGAACCCGGGTAACTATGTCGATTTTATTACTGCATTATAACGACTCTACCACTGCTTTTACTTTTAATGCAGTGGTGAAGAGTCATCGTAACACAATAGGTCCACACAGAGCGAGCAGCCTTGTGACGCATTTGCTGCGCGAAGCAGCTCGCTTAAGGTCCTGTTACACTACGCGTTATTCAGCACACGATACTCAGACTCGGCTTATTTTTCTTTCCAAGTAAGACATTCTGACCCTTATTACCAGAGATCGGAATTGGTAGGGCTGTTTTATGTACTTGCCATAGGTTAGAATAATATGGATATTCCCCGAGTCCCGGGATTGGGTTGGATTTTAAGTAGTTAGATTATTAAAAAAAACTATTCTTGACTTCGGCACTAATGAAAGATTACACTTCCTTTCTGTCGGGTAAGTATAATAAGGACGGGATTAAGGATAGTATTGTTACGTGGGTAATCAAATGCCGATTTACTGACAGAGAACTTTATTCACCACAAACAATAACAAATTAGTCCAGTCAACAATAATCCGAATCGATAGATACCGACATCCAGAACAATTGAATCGCTTCTCGAAGTCATAAATCATTTTTATTGCACTTGGTACTCAGAGTCACTTTCATGCGAATTTCGACTCTATTAATAACGTCGGAGAGTATCATTTCCCTTATCGGTAGATACATACCTAACTACTAGTGGTACTTGCTTTGGTGATATTTCGAGATTTTTCTAAGCCTGGCTACGCACAACCATTCTAGATCTTTCGAACAGCAATGCGTTTTAATTATTAAGTACGTGCTACTCGTTATTTTCTCGGAGATATGGCGTAACAGTATAATAAATAGATAAACTTGATTCATTCAACTACATATATTTTTTTACGTAACAATTTCTTATTCAAGAATCAACAATAATTTAAACATTTTTATTCTAAAGTTGTACAAAAACATATTAATAATCCCGTGGAATATCCATATTAACTTCAATGTTTGCGGTCAATAAACCTATTCCGATCACTGCTCATTACACTACGCGATACGTTGAACCATAGACTAAAACTGTTTGAATAACGCGTAGTGTAATAAGCCCTTTAGTGTGGACGTGCCTCGGCTAAGGTAAGCGTGCGCGATGCCGCGAACGAGCGCCCGAGTCATCCAGTGTCGGATTTTTATTTTGCTCAAAGGCGCCTCAGTTGTTTGTCGCGCGCACCCTGGACGTTCGCGTATATTACGAACATAATGGCTCGGGCTTGTTGCGCGTGACAACCTCGAGATGATACTAAGGCTGCTGCGCTCTCGCGGTGGTAGTTTCCTGGTAAAATGCCTCGCGAAGCGGGTCGCTCAGTGTGGACGCGCCTAATTCCGATCGGCTTCTAAAATGACAAATGTAATTTATACCATATAGTTTCCACTTACTTGAAGTTGTTTTAATGCTTATAACGGCTAATTATTTATTATTTACTTAACTATACATGTACACAAATGATAAATAAAAGACAAGAAGAAGGAAACAGAAAAATAGGTATAAAAGTGATGCTTATTTCTGTAGAAATCTCTTCCAGCATGCCTGCGAAAGGAGACTTGGAAAAAAAGGGGTAGACACCGTGTGTAAGAGTAAAGCGATAAATCGAGAGGAATTTGATAAGCAATAGCAAAATCGCAAGCCGAAAAATACAGAGTTACTTCTCTAACTACTTCTTCAACAATATCCCATTCTGCTCATTTATCTCTTTCATTCCTATGAACTATCTCCTATTACCAGTGCTCGTTCCGTCTCGTTTTAGCATACGGAAAATTGTACCAAAATAACTCGATGCCTACTGGGTTACGATAGAGCTAGCTAGAATCAGCAGTTCACAGGTGCAGGCGAAGAAAAAAAAACATTCATGAAGTAATTAATATTGATTCAATTGACGAGTAAAACATTATATTTGGTAGGATTTGACATATCGGGTAGTGTGTGTGTAGCGCGAAACTTTAGATTTTTGACATTGTTTTCTTGTTGTATTTTATTCATTTCAAGCGTTGACGTGTGGTGAATCTGGTGAACTGTAATAGTACATTATGATACAAGTGTTTAATGTTGGTGATTACCGCTGAGGCGTTTTGTAGACCCTAGCCGAAGGCGAAGAGGAAAGCCGAGAACGGTAATCATCAATATTCACGTGTATCATACAACGTATTTTATCGTACTTGTGAAGAATTGCAATCTTGCTCGAACAGATGTTGTCCCATTTTAATTTTGAATAGGATTTTGTCGTCCAGATTGGCATCATGATTTCACGACACTTTCCTATTGAGAAACTCACCGCGGTGTTAGCAGGCATCAGGCCTGTTGATAGTCGAAATCGGGGTCTCAATGGCTGGGGCTGAGGATGTCTGTTCCTTCACGTGTGTCGCCGTCTCCTTTGCTAGCATTACTGCTTCGCAGAAGGAAGTGAGCACCGCCCATTCATTCTCGTTCCGGAACATGGCCTAAAACAGGGCCTGGTGCGAAAGTGTACCATCGCCTATCGATTCCACGAGGACAAGGGGGTGCAGTGCTCCGCCTAAGTAGCTACACCACCTTATGCTCTATTGTAACTTCTGGGCGGTCCGCACAATGGTGACATCCCAGCGTTTCTTTCACCTGAATCCATGAATTATCTAACCATGCCTGGTGAGGACTTGTGGAAATTGAGAATGCTGTGATACCTCTCCAGCCACTCTTCAAAGACGGGACTCACGGCCATGATATTGGCGTGACAGTCGCTGTCGCCATATCACCTGGAGATTCTAACGAAATTTAGTCCGCCAATTTGATTCCACTGTCGCGACAAGTCGCGGCTGTTGAATTTCGCCCCAGCGGCGTTGCATGTCATGCGCAAATCATGCATGAGTTCAAGAATTGTTGCCTCCAGATCCCACGGTGGCAAGCCGGCAGGAGAGGCTCGCCGCTTCGTGGGAGAACGTGCGGTATGGTGCGGCGTCACCCGTTTGGCCATGATCCTCTGGGACGCTTTCAGCTTGGCCGCTGGTCGTTTGCGCAGCGACGGCGCCCACACGGCGTTTCGTAAATAGCCATAGACTGCACGATCCCCACGTAGAGCCTCCGGCAGAAGACGTCTCGACCCCCTAGATCGGGCAGGAGCCGCTTTAGGGAAGCCCCGGCCTGCTCCAGTTTGGAAGCCAGACGTCGGAAGTGTTTCTCTAAATTCCACCGACTATCGAGGGCGAGTCCTAAGTTCTTCATCGTCGATGCGACGCCAATATGAACACCTCCTACCATTATTAAGGAACTTGGTGTTGGCGCGTTCTCACGGCCATGAAAGCACACGGGCCTCGGATTTGTGCATGTATTATGATACCAGGAAGTTAATATAACTAAACTCGAGTAGGTAAGGTGTGCTTTTAATTGAAAATACATGAGATGTAATGCCTCAACTGTTCTTACAGGCGCAGAAATCCAATGCATAGGGCAGTTCGGTCTGATCTTCGGTATGCTGTCCGCGCGGCCGCACCCCCTGCTGCAGGACGCGGCGCTGCGCAGTGTGCTGGCGGCGGGCGGGTCGCGCGAGTGCGTGGAGGACATCGCCGCCAGCGCCGTGCTGGGGCACCTGCTGGCGCTGCTGGCCGAGCGCCCGCCGCGCCCCGACGCGCTGGCGGCGCTCGCGGCCTTGCTGGCTAACACTGCGCTCGTTAGAGAGGCTCTCAACAAAGGTAAGCATGCTCTCCGCGCTGCAGGACACGACGCTGCGTAGCGCGCCGGCGGCGGCCGGGTCGCGAATAAATATAGAACAAATATTTGTATGAAAACTTTGGCTGCACTTGCTGCTCCTAGCAGCGGAGGCGGCTAACTATGCTCCCACAAACACATTCAAGTTGCAGTAAGTTTGAAAACTAGACTGCGTCTTTAGGCCAGATAAAATCTCTGGCTGTATTCAGGAGTATTCTGTTAATTTTGGTATCCTATTGTATTTCCCTTTCTTCTCTCATGAGATAAACTCTGTACTCCCTCGCCGCACTCAGGATTTAAATATGGAAAGTTTCTTTAGGAACAAGATTCAATAATATGACGTCCGAAGATACTGTTTTATACCTTCTTTGGCAAAAAGCTCACAGCACAGATGTCCGGTAGGTCCAAGGGTTTCTTGAGTGAGGACAAGTACTAGAATAGTATAGACGTATGTAAGCCTTTGGTAGCCTGAGCAGTGAAGTTGATTGAATGCGAGAAATTCGAGACCAATTCTTGTGAAGATCTTCTATCAAGCGGTAAATATCTTTCAGTTAAATTATTATCAAGATCTAAAAATAGGATCTTTTAAACTTGGTACTGGTTAAATACAGACTGTACGACATCAAAGATAATAGAATCTTCTTGCGATGGTATTCATCTCTCTCTTTTTGTCTGCAGGTGCTGTGATATACTTGTTAGATCTGTTCTGCAATAGTAAGCTGCCGGAGACGAGAGAGGCAGCCGTAGAACTACTCGCGAGGATGATGGCTGATAAACTACATGGACCTAAGGTATTATCTTGATTCCAATCGTGTTTGTGTCTATTCTAGAATAGAATGTCATACTTACCTGTGTATATTTGTACTTCATCACGCTCAAACGACTGAACGCATTTGTATGATAATTGGGTCACGGATAGAGCGTATCCTGGAAAAGCACATGGTATAGTGTTTGATCCTGAAAGCATGTTCCTTAGAATTACTTTTGAAGTTCACTCAGGGGAATCCACAGAATCTAGTTTCAAATATTTATCGTTTTTGTTTTACCTTATTTGCGTATTAGATATTTAAGATCCAATGTTATAATAGGAACACTGGACATGACATACGAACTGAATAGTTAGCATGGCGTGCGTGATTGGTACATTTATACGACACTAGCATCTACCAGCGGCTTCACCCGCGTGAAAGTGAAAAATTGTCTAGGGAGAATAGTCCAGCCGTTCGAGCGTGAAAAAGTAACAAAAACACTCACATGATTTGGTTTCTAAAATATTAATGAGATTGTTGATGCCATCTGAAATAGTTTTAGGAACTTTATCGATAATAGGATTCTGTTATTCAAACTGAAAAGCTCTATTCCTCTGTTCCCAGGTCCGCCTCACAATATCCCGATACATTCCGGGTGTGTTCGCTGAAGCGATGCGAGAATCTGGTGCGTCGAGTGCGGTACACATGTTCGATGCTCAGCATGAGCACCCTGAACTCGTGTGGACCGACGACACGAGGCGCCGCCTCGCCTCGCACATCGCGCAGCTGAGAGACAAGTTAGTAAAGATAATAATTAATTGGCCAAGCACGTTCCATCTTTGGGCTACTAAACATACCATCAAAGACATTGCCTCCTGACCACCGCTAAGTTCATTTTTGTTTGGACTCGAAACGAATACTTCAAAGGGTTTGGTTTGGCGCCGCGCCGCAGGACATTGTGGCGACACTTGGGAGAGGCTTATGTCCTACAGTGGACGTCTATTGGCTGATATGATGATGGTGATGATGATGAACAGACTAAAAAACAAACTCTAATCATAATATTTGAACTGTCAGACACCAATCCGAGCAGCTGCGCAGTCCCAACGCGACGTTCGAGGACCGGGAGACGCTGGAGCGCGCGGCGGCCGGCGAGCAGGCGTGGGCGCCGCCCGGGGAGGTGGTGGTGGACGGCGTGTACCTCAAGCTGTACCTGCAGAACCCGCACTGGAACCTGCGCAGCCCCAAGCGCTTCTTGCAGGAGCTGCTTACTGAAACCATCGCGGCGCTCAACAAGGATGCTTCCGAGGTGCGTCTGTTTTGGGTATTTTAGATATGTATATAAAAATTACTCTTAAAGGTTTAGTGAAAGACAATGGTATAAAGTATGGTAACTAGGCGCTAGAGTCAAATCTATTATTATTATTATTTTGGTGGGCTAGACTGAATAGGTTCTTAATAAACTAGTGCGCATGCGGTGACGAACTTTCGCGTCAGGCCCTGGTTCCGACTGCGGTTGCCTGAACATGCGAAGTTGTAATGTTAGCGAAGGAGATAGCTGCAACCGTGAGGAAATAAACATCTTGACGTTCCTGTTCACTGTGTCATGAAACGCCTTGGGCGTTGGGAGGCGCAGCGCGATCACCGGCCACCGTAAGTGTAGACTTGCCGACTACGAGCAATGGGTAGTTTGCCGTCTGCCCGGTAAGAATCAAGCTTGAGTCACGGTAATATGAGTCATCGACGGTGCGTAGTCTTCTTCTTCCTGCCCTTATCCCATATTACTTGGGATCGGCGCAACACGTTTTTTTCTTCCATTCTGTCCTGTCACCCGTCAAACTATCACAAACTCCTTTTTCTTTCATATAACTTCTCACACAATCAATCCATCTTTTCTTCGGTCTTCCTCTGCTTCTCCATTCATCTACATGTATACTCAGAACTCTTTTAGTAATATGCGCTTCATCTCTCCAGTATAATAGTAGTGTTCCACGTATAATCTCACAGGTATCATCAAATACGTATGGGCCCAGGAGGGCCGACACCCGCTATGACTAAGGGGAATTTCTAAAAAGGAAATTTGTGGGTTTGCAACATAAAGGGCATGTGAAGGAAACAGTGTGGTTTTAGTTAGTAAAAGATTGGTACGTCTTTGAGATCCAGCCTAGAGCGGGAGAAATCAATACATGATTTTTGTTTATTATTCACAGGGTAGCCGCGGCGAGACGTGCGCGTTAGCCTTGAGCGCGGCGCTGCGTGCGCGGCCGGCGCTGGGCGAGCTGTGCGCGCAGCTGGGCGAGCTGCCGCGCCTGGCGCGCCTGCTGCCCACGGCGCCCAAACTTGCTGTACCCGTCATCACTGCGCTTGCGCCTACGCAGGTAACCAGTAGTCTTAGTGAGTTTTTAATCGTATTCGATTACATTAACGTAAATGTCAATCTGTATTCAAATTGAAGAAATCTGTTAACAGAAACCTCTTTTTTTCATTGACATAAACAGATTATCGCAATCAAGTACGTAAATGTCATCGAAATTGATTAGAATAACGATTTAACACAAATTAAAATTAAAAAAAATACAAGTAAAAAAAAATAGCAAAAACCACAAAAATTCCATCACGGGGGGGGGGGGGGGATCCAGAATCCAAAATCACGTACTAAAGCCATAGTATCCGTTTGTGCGTCGATGTCAAAGGGTGTCATAAGACTCCTACTTCTTCTTTTTGCCATTAAACAATATTACTTGGGGTCGGTGCAACACGTTATTTTCTTCCATTCTGTCCTCTTTGTTTTCACCGTATTTATGCTAATTCTAAAACGAGCCGTTTCTGTACGGCTCATTTCACACACGTCGTTGCACTTAAAATTTGATTATATCCAATCATAAAAAAAAACATATCTTTTTTTGTGTATTTGTTGCTCTGGACAAAATAGATGCTAATTATTAAACTTATAAACAATCGTACAATTTAAAAAAATGTTTACTATTTCTGACTCCTGACATTCCTGACTAATTCGAGAGTCAGAGGCTTCATATAGTGCGTTTCACGTAAGATTCTTATGTGAAACACCACTATACACTGTATCGACCTTATAATTAATTCACTTATTTTATTGTTTCGAATCATCTTCATACACAACATTCTCTTCAACCATTGCCCTTATTTCCAGGCATGTGTAGTGGCGCTGTCGCAGACCGAGGTGATGTCGGGCCTGAAGGCGGCGGTGCAGTCGTGTCGAGAGGTCGTCGGCAGCGCCTGCGAGGCACTCGCACTCATCTTCTCTAGTAATGCTAACACGGACAGGCTGGTGCTGCAGGTTCGTTAATTACTTTTTTAAGCTGTCAAAGAAGTTTTTGGAACGAAGTTCCTTATTGCGCGTTGTGAAAGGGGGCTAGACGAAAAAAATTCTTACGAAAAGTTGTACCGACACTTTAACTGTCAAAATGTAAATCCAAGATGGCGGCTGCAAGAGATTATCAACTTTTTCGTCGTGGGTGTCGTTTTCATGGTTTTCGAGAGTGTTGAAACCGATGGTACTGTCAAAATATAAATCCAAGATGGCGGCTGCAAGAAATTATCAAATTTTTCGTCATGGGTGTCGTTTTCATGGTTTTCGAGGGTGTTTAAACGATGGTACTTTCAAAATGTAAATCCAAGATGGCGGCTGCAATAAATTATCAACTTTTTCGATATGGGTGTCTTTTTCATGGTTTTCGAGGTTGCCGAAGCCGATAGTGCTGTCAAAATGTAATTCTCTCAATTTTTTCTCGAAGTTCCTTATCGCGCGTTTTGAAAGGGGGCTAGACGGAAAAAATTCTCACGAAAAGTTGTAACGACACTTTTTGCTATAGTAAGCTATTGTAAGCCGTGCGGCGTGCGCATGTTTCTCTGTCTGTCTCTCTCTCTCTCTTATATATATATATATATATATATATATATATAAATATATATATATACATATATATAAATATACATGTATATATATATATATCTTCATATATATATCTAGATATATATGTGAACTTCGTTTCATCCGGGTGTCCCTTGACACCTCTTAATTTTTTTTTTATGAATTAATTTTAAAAAGAAGTAAATTATAAGGTTCTAGAATAGCGATCACGATATAGACGCAACGTTCGAAGGCCTCCCATAAGGTGACCTGGTGAAGGTCGCGGGAATCCGATGAATGCGATGATCTTCAATTGTATGCAGTTGCGCGGGTGGAAAGTTTGTCAGACGCTATAGAGGATGTGAATCGAGATTTGAGTGCTATTAGTGACTGGTCTGATAGGTTTGGCGTGTCTGTAAACCCCTCAAAATGTCAGGCCATTGTTATTGGTAGTGCACGCATGATGAGTAGAGTGGCGGTTGGTTCTCTACCTCCTATTATTTACAAGGGAGCCGTCATTCCCATCAGCTCTACGGTAAAGGACCTCGGTTTACACCTTGACTCGACGCTTGGCTGGCAAAGTCAGGTATCTAGTTTCTGTCAAAGGGTCAATGGGACTTTGCGGTATCTGTATCGTCTGAGGAACTTTCTGCCTGCAAAGACGAAGACAATGCTTGTGCAGACTTTAATTTTCCCTATAGTCGACTATGGTGATGTGTGCTACTATCCTTGCTGGATAAGCTTGATAGGCTCCTGAACAACTGCATCAGGTTCATATTTAACCTGAGGAAATATGACCATGTATCAAGCTTCAGATCGGAGCTCAAATGGTTGCCTATTCGCCAAAGAAGAAGTCTGCGAGCTTTGACAACTCTTTTTTCTTTGCTCAACTCTCTTACCCCTCCTTCTTATCTTATATCTCACTTCCAATATCTCTGTTCTTCACACGCCAAGAATCTGCGTCCTTCTAACAATCTCCTACTGCTTTGTCCTTCTCATACTTCTGATGTTGTTCATTCCTACTTCTATATTCAGTCTATCCTTCTATGGAATTCGCTACCTCTTGATATCAGAACGGCCACGAGTCAGTACGCATTTAAGCGGAAGTTGCGGAATTACTTTCTGAACAAATAGTAGGATCATCTCAAAACTCCTTTTCTTTGTGTATATATATAGTATATATTTGTATGTATGTATAGCTATATATGTTATTAAATATTCGTTTTTATATGTATGTTTGGTTTTAGCTTTATATATAATTCTATAATTGTTTTGAATAATATTCTATCTTTATTTTTTATGCACCTGCCATTTTGTCTCTGCACTACCCTAGGTTGACTGGTAGAGAATGCCTAAGGCATTAAGTCCGCCTTTGTATCTTTTGTTGCATAAAGGTTAAATAAATAAATGCGAGATGCAAAGGACCGGTCATTATGGCGACAGTTGGGGTAGGCCTATGTCCAAAAGTTGACTTTTTTCGACTGAAATGATGAAGTAAATAATAACAAAAAAACTGAAATAAAATTATGGTACCTTTTTTAAAGTGGCACTTGCAAAAATATAATTATATATATTTATAATTAATAAACCTGAGTGTGTAGGTTGCAAAACTGTGTAGGTTCCCATACAACTTGTTAGGTGTAGGTACCCTAGCGTGTGTGGCTACCTTTATATCTACCGTATACTGTCGCAGTATTGGGCAAAGGTTTCCCTTCATTCCCTTTATTGTTACCGGCTTTAAGCAACAAGTGGCAAGAAGTGCAATAATACTATAAGAAATGTACAGCACATTCACTATTTTTATTTATTCATATCGTGTTTGATTGAATGATTTTACGAGTATATTTCGTCTGATTTTAAAGACCGTTTTCAAATGGTCAAAATACCATTGAAACTCACTTAAAATATTCAGTTAAAAACCTAGTGGCATCTATGTTATTTTCGACGTATAGTGTTTTAAGCGCCCCTCTCAGAATTGTTAGAAACCGTAAGGGCTCAGTAGGGTCGAAACTAAATTGGGCCATGGGTGATTTGAAAGAGATCCCCGGGGCCTTCGAACAATGGCAAAGAAATAACAGGAGTGGGATTTTCGTCAGTAAAAGTCTGACACTATCGTCACTCCGCCCAAAAGCGGAGGGTCATTATATAATTTTCTGATCTAAAAAAAAAATCGATGTTGTTTTACAAGCATTATAGCTGTTTCAACAACCAATTAGTAATTTCCGTATGAAATGTCAATAGGCATTAGAAACGGACCTAATAGGCGAGCTGCTGGGTCTGCTGGACACGCGGCTGGACGGCGCGGCGGCGGCGCAGCTGGTGCGCGCGCTGAAGGCCATGGCGCGCTCGGCGGCGCACGGCGAGCGCGTGCGCGGCGTGCTGGCGCGCTCGCCCGTGTGGGAGCACTACTCCGCGCAGCGACACGACTTGTTCATCACTGCCGCGCCGCAGAACAATTTGCTCACAGGTAAAAAAAGAATTGCAAGTATAGAATAAAATAGATTAGCATCACCTTTGTACTATTCTTGTTTCCTTCTTCTTTTCTTTTATTATTGTGTCTACATAAATTGTTAAATAAATACTTAAATAGAATTAACTTTACTCTAAAAAAAAAAAAATGTTTTTTAAGCTGAACTGGATTTTCATGATAGTAAAAATTAAAGAGACTACACTATGTTACTTAGTGAAGCTTTATAATGCTGAAAAAAAAATTGAAATCAGTTAAATAGTTTTTTAGTTAAATCGTAACATACAAACAAGCAAACAACAAAATCAAATCCTTCCTTTTATAATATTAATATACACAAATAAAATATTTTTCTTTCTATCTATCTATTGAATTTCATACAAATTAATTACATATTCAAATGAATGAATCGTATTGGAAATCGGAACTTGATACACATAATTTATTTTTTGTCTGTAAATTGAATCTTATTTTATCTGGTATTTGTGTCAACTGATTAAGATCTCTGGTTAATAGATAAAATAACTCAAATGTTTGTAGCTTAAATTCAATCAACAATTAAATAGTCACGCAGACTAGCCATCCATATACGTCATTGTAAAAACCCTGTTGAACTGTCAAAAAAATAAACCATAATATTCTTTTACCTACAGCGGCTCCACATACAGCGGGCTACCTGACAGCCCCGCCCTCCAACATCCCAGCACAGCCGCCACCCATCGACTGACCGAAACACGCGACACTCGCGACACATACGACAGTCGTGACAGTTGCGACAAGTGCGACAGTGCCGAGACAAGCGTGCGGTCGCGCCGCCTAACTACACACACACGCTACGTTTCTGAAAGGAGATTACAGCTGACCTGAATGGCAGTTCACGTAAGTCCTATAAAGAATCTCTTATGAAATACGCGAAATTTTTGGTTTATCTTACTCGATATTAATAAAATTTTCGCGTGGTAATATTCAATTGGTTCTAAAAATCATGATATTTATCAATGAAACACGTCGGATGTCTGTCAAAATTCTAAAATGTAAATGTTTGCCTTAAATCTCTAATACGAATTTTATTAATGCAACACAATATGTACCTAACTATTAATACTAGGTGAAATTCAGCTTTGCACGCCTTTCAGAAACAAGCCGTGTCAGAGAATTTGCCTTGGTGTACTCCGCGGCCTATTACAGATATTATTTCGATGTAAGATATTGCCTCATTTTAATGTATTATAGCAATAATTCTAATACACTTAAGTACTAATTTTGCGTGAAATTCGTGGCGCTGTGTCAGCTTGAGTATAATTTATGTTCAGCCAGTACTAACAAGGCAAATTCATATTTGTACTTATGTAAAAATATATTAAGCTGCTGATGTTTATAACCTAAGTTTTGTATCGATGTCTCCTTGTAAATTAAAAGTATAATATATTATTTACACAATTTCATCACCAGTGAATGTTCGCTCGAAGTATTAACAGCCAAAGTTATGTTTGTGTATGTACCTTTTTGTTCGTCTAAAATAGAATTGTATTTGTAGATGTTTGATCTCTAACGAAAGGCATATTGTTTACATCATTCCTAAATACGTTAGCAACATAAGGTTTTATATTACGATTCGCACTTTTTTATGAATTTAGATAAGCGAGTTTTACAAAAAAATAATTCTTTGCAAATTAAAATATCGATTACCTGCGATTAGTCATGTACTGCTTAACAATAGTTGTGATTTTATGGCAATATTAATAAAATTAGGAATAAAAAATAATTAAGTAATTTGTCTATGGCCATACTTATTACACTGCTCTTTTTTCTGAACTCTACATCGAAATTAAAGATTAACACTTCAAAAATCGTCGGGTAAACTGTGTTGAATGTTTTAACGTAAGTAACTTGATAGAATTCGCACTTTTGTAACAACGTAGGGTTTAATTATTTCTATGTACCTATAGTCTGAGTACATGACATAGTTTTCGTTAGTACCCGTTTTATGTATGTATTCATTACATAAAGGCTTTCTTGCCATATTTAGTTATTGTATTGAGACTGAAAATCATTGAAAATACATTTTTCTTTTTGAGTTTTGGCACTAAAATTAACGCTAGATATACGGGGCCTCTGAGGCTTTTGTGGGGAAATTATATATTTTGTCAAATTATGATAACATTAAGTCATATTAAACATCTTAGAAATTGAAAAAAATACTGAAATTGTAAAATCTATTTTTTTTTTAAATCGTTTTTTTTAACTAATAATGAATTCCAATGTTACACAAAATATATAAAGCTTCATTTAATTAATTACCACTTATTTTAATCAAAATTATGTGTGATAATATTGTAAAGGAAATTAAATAAAAACTGATTGTTTGGTTTAGTCATATCATAGAGTTTTAAGACGTCTATACTTTATGGAAATTATGATGCTCTTATGTTCGCTCATTAATTATTGAGTACGTCCTAAAATATATGTATTATAGTTATATTTAACGTTAGTATATACTAACTGCTGATTTTAGTCGATCGACGATATTTACTTGTTTTTGATACAAATTGTTCTGCTTTATGTACAAAGCTTTATCGTTTATTTTTTGTAATGCGCCAGTAGAAAAAAATATCGATTGATTTCAGTAGTTGGTACATCACTAATATCGATAATATAGGAATGTAAATGGTCGTGAGGTCTGTGTGTTCTGTAGTTTCAGATAACTGTTTTAAAACGAAGATCAGCAAATATACGAATACCTACTCAATGTCAGCATTCGTCATGAATGGTCTGCACTAAAATAAATTGATAAGATTGCATCGCTACTTACCATCAGGTGGGATCGCAGTCAAGCACTAGTTTATCTCAATAAAAAAAAAAAAAATAGTAAAATAACACGTACGACACGTACGTTCTACCAAATCTCAATCTCGATTTTTACGTGATTTTTCTACATCTTTTTTATCATAAACATTGAAATAATACAGAACACACATCACGAATGGAATATATCGATGGCACCATGTTGGTAAAGCGAGGTGTGATTATATGGATATTTTTATATCTAGAGATAAGTAATATTGCTGTAAAATATACGAAGTTAATATATCAATCTACACTAGCGTTTTATTTGTTGGAAAGTAGCGCCACTGACTGAAAAATTGAGGGATAAAGGAGAGTATAGAGTACTTTGTAATATACTGAACATGGAGAGGGAGAGGGAGGCCAAAGAAAAGATGGACGAATTGTGTGAGAAGTGATATGAAAGAAAAGTGATTTAATAACGTGACTGCTGACAGGATAGAATGGAAGAAAATAACGTGTTGTGCCGACCCCAAAGAACACGGGACTAGGGCAGGAATATGATGGCTAGCGTTTAATTTGTTTTTCTCGTGGCTAGAATAATATCAGTCATTCACCATCCATTAAGTTACATCCACATTCTAATGTAACTCAAAGTAATCACAAGTAACTTAAAGGTGTCTACACACCGAACCTGGCGCGAGCTAGTGGACCAATCCGCGCGCTCCTAAGCCCGCCATGTAGACACCATAATGTGACTGAAAATTTAACTTGGCACTGGCTAAAAAGACAAACCGTGCGAAGCCAAAATCAAAAAGTACCCAATTTCTGGGATATGGAGGTTAGATAAGTAGATTTCAAATTAAAATGCACATTATTTGTACTATCTTTCTTTAATACCTAGACACATTTTATGCGTATTTTTACATTTTATCTCGTAAACTATGTTGACTAATTTTACTAAATGTACATTTTAATATCTTACAAAATTATTATAATACATAAAGTTTGGAACATTACTCTCTTTGAAGTACTTATAATTAAAAAAAAATATTCATTCCATAATACTAGTTTGTTATACCTAGGTACTACTATTACTAGTCACACTTGTATTGTCAAACTATCCTATAAATTCGTAATTTCTTTTTGTGTAATAGACTGATCTAATTTTTATAGTAAGTAGCCGCCTTACATCATAAGTTATACTTATAAAACACTATAGCTTAGTAGGTCAATTTTAGGGTAGGTACCTACTCAATCGTTGTTAATTTTTTACATAAATGTTTTTTTTTTGTTTTTTGCTAAAACTGAATAAACGCCGTCTTGATTTGACATAGCGAACGTTTAAAACCTTAGATACACTAGGGGACAAAATATACTCCAACATGACGCGCAACGTTCAATGAGTGTCCCACAAATTGCCCCGCAACGTTCAATGAGTGTCCCATAAATTGCCCCGCAACGTTCAATGAGTGTCCCACAAATTGCCTCGCAACGTTCAATGAGTGTCCCACAAATTGCCTCGCAACGTTCAATGAGTGTCCCACAAATTGCCCCGCAACGTTCAATGAGTGTCTCACAAATTGCTCCGCAACGTTCAATGAGTGTCCCACAAATTGCCTCGCAACGTTCAATGAGTGTCCCACAAATTGCCCCGCAACGTTCAATGAGTGTCCCACAAATTGCCTCGCAACGTTCAAGGAGTGTCCCGCAACGTTCAATGCGTGTCCCACAAATTGTCACCTAATATATTAGAATGTATTTAGTGATGCGGGAGAAGTTTTTGTATAATTTTAGTGTTACGCGTCAAGTTAAGGGATATTTTGTCCCCTAGTGTATTTAAGGCTACGATAAAGAAAAAAAATTCGCACTCTCTGTTTTTCTGAGGCCTTAGTGCGAGTTTTGTTTTCGTTAACGCGATTGAAACCTTAATCGCATTTGGCTCTCTGATTGTTTAAAAGCTTGGAGCGGGCCAATCGGAACGCCAAACATCATAAGCGTGTCGATCGCGGTAGCGTAAAACAAACTTGCATATAAGCACACGTAGTCAGCATAAATATATAATAATCATTTAAAACGCAATTCATAATATTATTAATTGTCATTCAGATTACAGATTACCTACACATCATGTTTATTAACACATACATATCACAGCATAACACAGCAAGTAGTGAAGTTTCAAATTAACACAAAAAATTGGTAAATGTGTTCTAAGATAATGTTGGCAAGCTGGGAAGACTCCAGGTCGGCCACCAAAAAACCTTTATAACTTTTAAAAAGTAACAATTCTCCAGTTTGGCCACCTAAAAACTCTTATAACTTTGAATAAGTAACCATTTCTCCAGTTTGGCCACCTAAAAACCCTTATGATTTTGAATCAGTGACCAATTCTCCAGGTCGGCCACCTGTAAACCCTTAAAACTTTTGAACCAGTGACCAATAAATTCTGATATTTGGCGACAAACGACTAATTAGTAGGTATCTAATTGTGGTGTCATCAAAATTAAAATCCGTGGTGGCCACACAAAAATAATTAAGTAAAAGAAAACACAAGAAATCAAAACTGTTGACGAAGTCATACAGGGTGTGCGCTCATCGAATCTGGTGGCGTTGTGTAGTGGTTCGTGTGGGGAGCCTTCAGCGCTCGCTCGTACGTCCCGCTGAGCGACCAGCCGCGCTTGCCTCTGGAGAAATAACATTACAGCATTATGCACACTGCACCTTGTCTCAGTCCTGCGAGATGAATGGTATGATGCCACTAGCTGTTTCTAAATCAATTCTAGCTATACAGAGTTATTTGCAAAACACTGGCAACCTCTTTATTTTATGGTGGGAATAAATCATCCAATGACATCCCCCGCTCTTGGGCGGGCGGGAGATAGTGTCAGACTCTTACTGACTAAAAGACTCACCCCGTTCCTTCTAGCCTTCATACCGGGGCTCGAGCTTCCTTTCGGATAACCCTAGCCCCAGTAGGCTTCGACCCTGCTGTTGCTGACAACTCCTTGAAGCGCGCGGGAACAGTATCTACGCGCCATCGACGACTTGGGCTTGATCCGGACAGTTACCGGACGGCCGGACAGCGAGCTACCCATTGCTCACTGTCCGCACACTGGCAACCACTCAGAACTATAGTATTAACGTCATGAACAACTCACAACTCATATTCATTTTTAAAAGTCATAGAACAAAAGTTGCTGGTTAGTGTTTTTCAAATAACCCTGTAAATTAGATGTGAGAATAATCATCGTATTTACCCCTAATCTTATTAAATCCGTAATCAACATAATAATAGGGCAGTTAACTCCAGTTACCTCAAAAAGTAACTTTATTTAAAATCGCTATATAAGATTTTTTTTAATGCAAGCCAGCGCAAGCGTTATTCAATAATAAGTTTGAAAGTGTGACGTAACAATACGTGAAAAGTTTACAGACGCGTAGATCTCAAGCGGTCTCAAGCGATTTTGAAATATCGTGTCTGTGAGCGGTTATACAACATTCACAGTCTTATATTGACCAGTGCTGTGACAACATTCGATATTTTTAGTATCTACGAAACCTGAATGTAGTTTGTTCAGTCAGTAACTGAATGGATTCCAATAGTTTTTACATCATGTTATATTTAAAAAATAACTAAATTGGACACAACTGACACAGGTCACGGCAATTCATAGCGGGTATTAGGAGCCAGCAAACAGCTGGGTAAAGTGCAAAACAACTCCTCAGTCGCCTGGATGGCTCGGTGACTATGTATTTTTGCTGACATAACAAGCTTATAAATTTGTGATTTATCATGATACAGATATGAAATTTTGTACAAAGATACTAGACACGTGTTTCGGGTTTCCCATAAGCTAAAACTAATGTACTTAGTAGACTGACTTCTGTAGCTGCGTCGTCTTTTGTGGCTAAGTCTATTACTTACAAAGAAGCAAGCATAACAGTGGAACTATAAGACACTCACCTCATCAACATCTTGATATATCTGTGGTGCTTTGGTGTGGGGGGCGCGTCATCGGCGTCTACTTCCAAAGACAGGTATTGGTTGGCGCACGCGCTGTTCAGTAGCTCGTCTAGACGTTGGTGTAGTTCTACGAAGGTCGGTCTGTCGCGAGGGTGGGTGCGCCAGCAGGACAGCATTATGTCGTAGCTAGACAAATTTAAATTAATTTTTAGTATATCGATATTCTCTCAATGGTAGGTAGTGTAGGTAGGTACACCCCTAATTGCTAGTTTGTGCCTACATCTTGTTTGTTTATTCTAATCATCGTTTTTCATAATATATAAGGTAGCTGTACTAATTTACATATTATTAGGTACTCACAGCTGTGGACTGCAGTTGCTCGGCTTGGGCAAGCGGTACCCGGAGCGCAGCAGGCGCGGCAGGCGCGCGCCCGGCACGGACGCGTACGGCGCTGCACCTACTGTCGCTATCTCCCACACCACCACGCCGAATGACCAGCTGGACATAACGTCATTCAGTTAAACAAAATTCAATAATAGTCCGGCAGAACAAAGTTCAAACTTCATTGCAGTAATTTTAAATTATAAATGATCACTTTAAAAACAACGCCAAAGTCTATTTTTGAATTTGTGGTGCTGGATTATACATTTTATGTAGTATAGACCAAATGTAGCAGCAGCAAGAAATGTACAAAGTATTAAATCGACGACTAGGTGCAAAGACCATCAGATCATTATCTGAAAATGCTACTGTAGATTCAAAATAGTGTACCTACAATACCCAGGCATAATTATATAGGGCATCGGGTTCCAATATGCTCAGTTTATTTTTTTTATAACTTTACTTCCCTACTGTACTCTGCTTTTATTTTTCTATGCTAAAAAGAAATAACTTACACATCACTCTGTGTAGTGTATATTCTCCTCGTCAACGACTCCACAGCCATCCACTTCACAGGCATCTTCCCATTACCTTTCTGCTTATACTGATTCTCTTCATACACGTCTCTTGAAAGTCCGAAATCCGCTATCTTCAGCGTCCTGTCAGCTGTCACCAATATATTCCTCGCTGCTAAATCTCTATGAACTACTCTGTTAGCAGCTAAGAACTCCATTCCCATAGCTATTTGACGGCAGAAAGACAATAGGTCCAAAGCCGTTAACTCTTTATCACAGATCTCTTGAAGCTCATAGAGTTTGTTCACGACCAGCTTGGAGCTTTCCATTTGTGCTTTACATTTGAACAGGTCGTTTCTGTAGTCTGAAATATCTATGTTGTTATTGTAGTATTTCACGTTACGTTTTGATAACATTACGTCCCATGTGCATCTGAAAATGTAACAAAACTTAAATAACAATGATAACTGAATAAATAGTATCTCAAATATTGATGATTCTTTATTTGCTTTCGAGAAAGTTTACTATTAAAATGTTTCCAGAAAAAAGACAATATTATGATAAATGACAAAATAGAAAACAATGATTCCTTATTATGACAATATAAACCAGAAAACATGTAATGACAATAGTATAATTTGTATAGGTTTAACGAAAATCACGGAGATTACACAGGGTAACATTTTGGGACCATTACTATTTAATGTTCAGTTCTGATCCAGAAAATGATTTATCGGAGCTCCAGTTTTATTTTATTTCGGTCACCTATGAAAGCGTGATTATATACATCCGAACACATAGTTGTTCTTGTTTTGTTGTTGTCTGGAAATGATTTTTTTCTATTCTTTCTCTATCAATTCTTTTTCTGTGACGTAAGTACCTCAAGTAACTGAGCAGGTCACCCCGGCTGCAGTACTCGACGATGATGAGCGGCCTCCTGCCACTGCAGCATCCCACCAGGCTTACGAGATGCGGGTGCACGCCCACGCTCTTCATCAGCTCCATCTCCGAACGGAACGACCTGATCTCATCGAGCGATGGGAAGTCTACAAGAAAAGTCAGAAAAAAGACTTTAATGGGCCATAACAGTACTTATTAGTACACGAGAGGAGCGAGCGAGACCGGCGGCATTTCAGACTTTTACTGATTATGACCTACCTGTATTTCTTCAGTTACCCTTTGCTATCCAGAGTCGCGGTAATTTCGAACATTCCGTAACCCTAGCTGACATCAGACCTACTGTGCCTCTTCAGTTTGTTGATATCTGTTTGAGACATAATGCGAGGAGTACAACGTACCGTCAACTCAGGCTTGATCTTTACCGGACAGCTTTACGGCGGACAACTTTGCGGCGAGCATCATAACATTTTCTTAGTTTTTAGTGCCAATATAAAATCATTACAATATGTAATATATATTTTAATTACTTACCTAAAATATTAAATTTCATTTTTACGAACATTAAATTAAGCTAACTTAATTAGCACTTTAAAATATAGAGCTAATTTTATTCTCTCATTCAATTATTTTCACAAAAATTTTATAATTAGTTATATATATTATATATATTAGACCACTGCATTATCAAAGCCTTTAGTGTTAAAAATATTTCATAATACAGTAATTTACTATCACTTGCCTCGGTCTGTGGATATCATCAGCTCCATATATATGGTTATGTCACTGTTATTATTCTAACCCATATTTGAATGAGTCTGAATGCAAATCAAATATTTTATCAACAGTTATTTTGCGCTATAATAATTCACTTCATCGCAAATAAATCACCATCAGAGCGAATTAAACTGACATCGATTAATTCTGCCTTCATAGATGATGTGATGTTGTCATCGATTCGAGAATCGTTACCTTTCAGCATCTTAACAGCGACTTGCACGGAGTGCGGAGCGAGCGTGGCTCTGCGCACGACGCCGAAGGCTCCTTCTCCAATAACTTCGTGTAACACTAGCTTGTCCGCACGCACCTCCCACCGGTCTTCTGTCTCGCTCCATATTTCTAACACTTCTGTGTCGCTGTCTTTCGCTGGTTTGTCGTCCTATTCAAGGAATCAGAGGTTCTATAATTATTTATTAGGCGTACAGTGGTCAAGTGCGGAAACCATACTCAGACATAGACATTATTTAATTGGCAAGTTTTTGATAGTATTTAAAGAAGGAACATCAATCCATTTGGAATGGCGAGAGATAATACGGTCGGTATATTGAGCATGCAGTATCCTAGATCTTATCAGAACCGAATTGGACAACCATACGTGATTATTTAATAGTTTGATTTATCACGTAGCCATATATCTCGTGCTTCTAATGAGAAAATAATAGTGACCATGAGATATAGAGTTGATAAAAGGTGGAGATAAAAAGAGGTGTTGTTTTTTAAGATATTTAAATAGGCATAGTTGTTCTATTAGATCAAAGCGGGTTGGTCATGGATGCGTGCGTAAGTTCGGAGCACCCAGAGTAATTAAAAATAACTTAAGCCCACACATACATTGTGCACGCGAATCTACACACACACCCAGGACCAATCGACCTTCGTGAAATAGAATCAATATTAGAATATTGTTAGGTACCGGTTTGTATGGCGGCACGGGAACACGGTGCCGTCGTCGTCGGCAGCGGCACAGCAGCGCCAGAGCGGCGGCGCCCACGAACCCGGCGCCGATGGCCGCCCCGCCCGCGCCTCCCGCGCCGCCCGTGCCGGGAGGATCCCATATGTCTGACCGCATGCAAAACTATACCACGTTACTCTCATTCTATAAGTTTAAATAATCAGGGGCCGCAGTATGACATGTTGCAGCCATCCACTCAATTTTATTTCACATGGGCCTTCTTATGGGCACTTTAAAAATATATAAATCTATGGCCATTATTTTGCCAGTATGAAAATGAAACAGGATGAAAAGCGACATCCATGTCAGAGAAAAGAATCATGACGGCATTTACAATTCATGTTAAGTCCCCAGGAATTTTAAAGATTGAGTAGAATCAGACCATCTTGGAGGTAATGAGATTCAAGTCCATATCGATAATGATGATGATTCGGTAAGACCGTCAACTACACGATTTGGAGGTCTGGTATCTATCGTCTAGGTTTTTATTTTAGATATGGGTTGTTGAGTTATTGCGTTCATGCTAAAATCAAATTTCTACGCTTTGCTTTCGTTCATTATTGATATCTTAGTAGCATTTGAGAGCATAGGGTAAAATTTAACAGAACAGAAGTTTGAACGTCATTATACTGCTGTGCAGTAGAATGTTGATTGACCAAGATATAGATATTTAGAGTAGATTTCAAAATTTACATGAAAACCCAACAAGAGGGCATTACCTCTTGTTAGCTTTTTAAGTAGGTAATCGCACCTTTAGAATTATAGAGACTTAATGCATAAAGTCAAATTTTAGGAAAACAATAACTACAGATTTATTGGTCATATTAAAAAAAAAATGGCGATTTAGATATTGCTTAAGCGTTAGGGCCTATGTCCAGTCAACGTCTTTTGGCTGAAATGGTGATAATGATGAAATACCTACTTCTTGAAGTCTAAGCCTATGTTTTAAAAGAAGTCGATAGGCATGTTAAAATATTCAATTTTTGCATTAAGTCTCTAGAATTCAAAACAATTTGTAAGTAGGTAATGGGGAATGTCTCATGCAGTTCTCACTTCTTTCATTGTATATATTCGTAGGTTTTATGAAAACTCTTTTTTGTTTCTTAGTGTCACGTCAGGTTTCAGGCCTATGTTGTGTGGCCTAGGTATAGGTAAAGGATTTCTTTATTCGTGACTAACATTATTGAAAGTCTTTAGATATAAGTCAAAACAAACAACGTAAATGGTGTGAGTCAAATGATTTTATTAGTCTTATGCAGGGTGAAAAAAAAATGCAGATGAGCGAGTTGTGAATTTTGGTTTTATTTAATTTTAAATAGTTTTCTTCTCAGCAAACTGGAACAAGTAACCGTGTCGATGCTGCAAGACGAAGGAAGGGTGTGAAGGCATTCTTGAATGGTCATGTTGGTGGCTTATTATGTAAAATATTTGTGCATCTTGTTTAATAAAATCTATTTCGCACTGTCATGAAACGCATTGTTTGTTGTTGTTTATATTTTATATTTTTACTTTTAAGTTTTTTTTTACAATTCTTGGTCGTTCATTGTGTGCCAAATAGACATGTTTTCGTTTTATTATTTCTTTTTTTTTTGGTTTCTTCTTAATGATAATGTGATGAAGTGAAGAAGGGACTTACCAGGGAACCGAGCTCGTCTGCTGGTGTACGCAATAGTTTCGTTCAATCTCGCTTGCATCAACACGTAGTACGACGACGTAGCTTCACCCGTCACGTCTTTGAACACCGCTTCTGTTGCATCCTGCACAACATTATTATCACCATTTTATTTACCACCATATTTATCGGTATAATTTACAATGAAACAAAGCAGTTTTTTGAGAAATTCAATACCTATACAAATATATATGGGTCGAATACTGTGCGCTGAGTGCGAGTTCTGTTTACGGTAATGCTATCGAAACGTTTACCGCGTTTGGCTCTCTGATTGGTTAAGAGCTTGGAGCGGACCAATCGGAGCCCCGAACGTCATAAACGAACAATTCGCACTAGGCACTCAGGACCTCCTTTTTGAAGTCGTTTAATTGCAAAATAACTATATTATCTGTGAGTCAGTGTCAAAAAACGAATACAGAAAACACCGGCTTCTATACATATGTGTTAGTTTTACTCTGTTCAAAATAACATTAGACATTCATGAAAACCTTTTATTACTGTCCGTTCAACCGATTTTGACTTTTATTACGTTGGTGGCATGACAAATGGCGGCTGCAGTAAACATTTGGTATTGTAACCACTTTTTTGCTTTGCCATCCTTATGCCTACGAAATAGAAGTTAAAATTGGTTGAACAGACAGTAAATAAGGTTTATTCAAAAGTCACACTTACCCCAAGTAAAACCTGCGTCTGATTACCGTCTAACGTAGACAGAGTGACCGTGTAGTTGTCGGGACGAAGATGCGGCCGCGCCCAGCTCGCGCGCACCTCCCACGTGTCCATGGTTTCTTTGTTAGCTTCGATGAAAATGTTATCTGGTATTTCTGGCATTACCTCTGTTGGTAAAAATAATAGGGAGTTTAAGATGAATGAAATCGGGATCATGTAGGGTAAGAGGAGATGGATTTAAGTAAATAATAATAATATTCCACAACTATCACACAATGCCGTCTAGTCCCAATGTAAGCAGTGCTTGTGTTATGGGTATTAGACAACTGATAAACATGCTTATTATTTTTAAATACATACATATTATAGATAAATTACACCCAGACACAGAACAAATGATTATGCTCACCCTTCACACAAACATTTGTCTTGGGTGGGAATCGAAACCACGATCTCTGGCATAGCAGTCAGGGTCACTAACCACTAGACCAACAGGCCAGTCAAAAAAAAAGGAAATTGGTGTTTTTTTTTTTAAACAGACCACACAGCTTAACCAAGCACATTCATGAGACCACGTTACGAGGAGGATAAATATCCTCATCCTCATACCGGTCACGCATCGTGCATAGGGATCACATGGTATTGTATTTAAAAAATATCACTAAATTACTTATGTATATCACCAGCACTAAACCATTTTTTTTTAAGCTATTGCATAGCTTCTAACACGGGCCTTGAGCGTGGAGATCGAATCCAGAAATTCCGTAACGAAAATAACCTAACACCCCCCACTCATTTGTTTTTTGAGCGTGGTGACCGATAAGAAAACAAATGAGTGAACAATCAATCAAAATTCAATTCAATGTGTGGAAGTGTAACTTAAATTAATATCAAAGAAAAAAAACAAAGGAAAAAAAATACTGCATAAATAAAATAAATAAATAATTATAATTGCATAAGTTGATAAAAATGCTATGCAATAGCTTTACCGCGGCAGTCCCCGAGTGCCACACGTCTTTTTATTTCTATGACCTAAACTAATCTGTTATAGGGATGGAGCTAACCCGTCATGGTAAGGCCCCAACTCATAGTAGAGGATACGATTAAGAACGACCTTCACCGGTCTGTTTAATGGATGAAACGTATTTTATGACAAATCTAGTACATTAAATAATATAACGCGGGTGGTTTGCCTAAGAAATTCCTAGCCAAACTTATTCAAATTTATCGTTCAAATCATCATAACTATCTCCAAAAATGTTTCACGATAGGTTTTTTCACATAGTTTCCAGCATTTTATTGCTTATCGTTTACGTAATAAAACACGGAAAGTTACGTGAAAAACCATATAATTATTTCAGTTAATTAGTATACGTAATCAATTCAGGAATTCCGAATCATTAAAATATTTGATTGAAACGGAAGTGGTTAGAAATATTATATAATACCAGACGAGAATTATGCAATTTTATTAATGCACAATTCTGGTCCGGGTTAAATAGGGAATTTATTAATGCTAAAACCCCATAGGTAGGTACTGAACCTACCGATTAAAGGGTACCTAAATATAGCTTTAAATATATGAACACCTATTTCAAATCGTCTGATTCTCATTAAAAATGAACAATGGTAATTAATTATTTTACGTGCTTCATCGTCGACCACATCATCGCTTACCATCAGGTGAGATAGTGGTCAAACGCAAGCCTATCATTAATAAAAAAAAAAAAAGTAATAGTGACGTATTTTGGGGCTATTGAAAATCAAGGCAATGACGATAGTTGGTAGGGTTTTTCTAGAAAAGAAATGGCTATTGATATGACTGACAGATACAGCAGAATAGAATGATAAAAGATAGAATATACAAGAAGGCTTTCTTTTGCGTGGGCTATCATCAAGACTGACGGAAATAAGTTATCCCGCTCTAAGTCGCCCATGAGGCAGTGTCAGACTCTTGTAAGTCCCACCCGTGGTCTTTCAAACAGTCTCGTAGCCAAGGGCGGATCTAGCTTTGGCACCAAGGGTGGTCACATAGTCGTCTTTTTTAGGGTTCCGTAGCCAAATGGCAAAAAACGGAACCCTTATAGATTCGTCATGTCTGTCTGTCTGTCTGTCCGTCCGTCCGTATTAAGATTTTCACACAAAAATAGAAAAAAAGCAATAAATTTTGGGGGTCCCCATACATAGAACTGAAACTCAAAAATTTTTTTTTCATCACACCCATGCGTGTGGGGTATCTATGGATAGGTCTTCAAAAATGATACTGAGGTTTCTAAAATCATTTTTTTCTAAACTGAATAGTTTGCGCGAGAGACACTTCCAAAGTGGTAAAATGTGTGTCCCCCCCCCCTCTAACTTCTAAAATAAGAGAATGATGAAACTAAAAAAAATATATGATGTACATTACTATAAAAACTACCAACGAAAATTGGTTTGAACGAAATCTAGTAAGTAGTTTTTTTTTTAATGCGTCATAAATCGAAAAAAATACACTAGTATTAAAACATCGATCAAAGTTACAACGAACTACAAGAACTTTTATATTATGTTACTTGCTGCTACGGAACCCTTCATGGGCGAGTCCGACTCGCACTTGGCCGGTTTTTTTTTATTGTTGTGTAAAATCATCCAAATGACCTCCCCGCCCTTGGGCGGAGCGGGAGATTGTGTCAGACTCTTACAGACTAAAAATTCACCCCAACCTTCTTGCCTTTCGTACCGGGGCCGAGTTTCCCTTTCGGATAACCCTGGATAACAGCAGGGGCTCAGTTGGGGCGTAGCCTACTGGGGAGGCTTCGACTCCTGGTGTTGCTGACAACTCCTTGAGGCGTGCGGGAACAGAGCGCGCCGTCGACTACTTGGGGTCGGTCCGGACAATTACCGGACGGTCGGACAGCGAGCTACCCATTGCTTGCCGTCCGCAAGCCCGCGCCTATGGTGGCCGGAAATCGGGATCGGAATCCCAAGAAAGGCATAATTATTGTTATAATCATCTCTTTCTAATTTGTACTCACCAGGAGGTTCACAATCGATATCTTTGCAGGAAAGCGTGCGATACTTCAAGACGGTGCTGCCATAAATGCCGGTCACGTTGATGTGGCAGTCGTCGTCTACTGCTAGGTGGTCGAAGTCTACTTGGGGCTCGTCACCTTTGTGCTTCAGCTGAAATTAGGTTTTTAAATCATTATAAAGACCGTAGGCAACTAATAATCTTGTGATTTTGCGTGAAAACTGCGAAACAAAATGGCGTAGGACATCATTAGGTTTGGTGGAACGATGCGATCTTCGCAGGACAGCAAATGGCAGAGTAACTCTGCTATTTGCTGTCCTGCGAATATAATTGGTATGACATTGGGTAGACCTGGATATCCTGCAGACAACAACCATACAGGGCTGTATCGCAGCATGCAGAAGACTGGTGTAGTCTGATGAAGATGGTACATTAACATTTTAGCTGTGAATTGGAATAAAAGTTTATCTCTCTTGAACAGATCTTGGTTTTGAGTACATATCATCAACTTATATCTGTCGTTAATACGCGTGGTTCACAGATCAATAAGACTTCTAAATTTGCATCCAGATCTTTTACAAGTATTGGCAGTACATTAATAGCCCAGTTGATATCTACTAATCTTACTATCATTATTATCCTTTCAGCTGAAAGACTTCCACTGTTGGACATAGGCGGAGGGCAGGACTGTTCGCTGAACGATTGGTGTGTCTCACATCTATTGGATTACCACGACCCTCACCAGGTTATCGATTCACCTCGTGGGAGGCCTCCAACGCTGTGTCTTTTGATACGCGGTTGCCATTCCAGAACCTTTCGGCCTCAATGACCATCTGTTCTTATTACATAAAGAAAAGTGTCTTACTGCCTAAGTGAGTAGAATATCGGATTGTTCATTTTGTAGAATATTTACCAAAACTTTAGTGGACTTGGTACTGGTGCTTTTGCAGGAGTTGACAACGTCGAACCATATGTCGCAGTCTGCAAAAAGAGGAATAAAAATTACTGATTGGCAAGTAACAGGGACATAAAGGGACTAGGCTGTGTGCTTAAAGCTTTAATGGGACCATCTATAGTGTCGTACAAGATGCTTGAGCAAGAAACTCCCGGTAAGAAACCATGTTTTTTATACATCTTCATCATCATCATCATATCAGCAGAAAGACGTCCACTGTTGGACATAGGCCTCCCCCAAGCGTCGCCGCAACGACCGGTCCAGTGCGTTACGCATCGATTGGATTCCACTTTGTTGGAGGCCCTGACTCCTGGTTTGAAGGGTTGAAAATAAAATAAAAACTAATAAAGCAAAGTGCGACATAACATGCTACGCTATATTAAGGAGTACTGCAATGATCAGGTTATTAGGCTTGATTGGGAGTTCGAAGACATTGAATATTTAAAAGTCACGATGAAAATAACAGTCCCTAAGACTCGTATTAATTCTCTACGAGTCTTAGACTTATGTGAAGCGCGAGGGTGTGTCAGACTTTTGCTAACTAAATACCCACTCCTATTCCTTCGTTCCCTTAATACCAGGGCCAAGTTTTCCTTGTGTTTAAAGAAATTTATTCTCATAAAAGACTACAGTCACTTACATGAGAAAAACATGGTACAAACAGCGCTTATTAGATTTTTTCGTCGTGCATAAGCATTTTTTTGCATGATTAGGTTCCTTTCAGAAACAAACCCCCAGTAGGCTTTGACCCTGCTGGGCCCTTACGGTTTGCTGATATCCGCTTGAGGCGCGCGTGGAACAGAATGCGCCATCAACAACTTGGGCTCGTTTCGGACGGTAACCGGACGGTCCGTCCGCTAGCCCATGCCTACGGTGGTGTTGTATTAAGTCTGCCATTATATGGAACTACTGTACATAAACTTAAAAAAAAACATTCATGTAATGACCTGATCCGATAGATTAGGTTATGCATCGATGAAGCCAACTTACCACCACTGGTATTCCACGTAAACTTTGCTAAAACACTAGAGCCATTCACATTAGGCACTAGGTGGTGTTTAATTGTGTATCTCTTGTGTGGGGGAACTGT
Organism: Mythimna albipuncta; assembly: GCA_929112965.1. NCBI lineage: Eukaryota > Metazoa > Arthropoda > Insecta > Lepidoptera > Noctuidae > Mythimna > Mythimna albipuncta. Next base: position 5,744,039 of record OV815974.1, on the reverse strand, counting down.
CGAATCATCGTAATCTGGCACCCTGTCACCTCCATACCACTTTACAGGTGATCCCTGCTCCAGTGTCGCGCTCCATAGCGTGTAGCTTCTTTTAGGAGTCGTGCGTATCTCTCCTTGGTCTTGACTAGGATCTATTGTGCGGAAAGTTATCTGAAATAGAAACATTCCATTGAATTATCCTTTCGAATACTGTAATTAAAGACATAAAAGAAAGACAATGAGAGAGCAAACACGCGTTCGCTTTGGGTTTATTGAGTTAATTCTCGGAAACACAGGGTCCAAGGGTTGTCCGAAAAGGAACCCCAGAGTCTTGGAAGCCAAGGTAAAGAAGGAACACAGGAGTGGGTGTTTTAGTCGGCAAAATTCTGACGCCTAGAGAGGGAAAAGTTTGGTTGACTTCCCACTTTAAATAAAAGATGATAAAGGGTTCCCGAAACGGTTAATTGCTAATGACAATTAATATTTACGTGATTGTTAAATTGATGGAAAAATTGATCTTTTACTTTGTCTTAATGAATGAAGTAATTCCGAAGAATTGACAGTACGCTTGGCGCAATGGTTGAGCGATTGGCGGCTGCGCTGCTTGTCGCTGGTTCAATTCCTTCAAGGAACAAAATACTTGCATGGTCTATAGCTACATAGTTGTTCTGTGCCTGGGTGTTTTGTGTATGTGTGTCACATGTTTGTGGACGCACCTGCGACACAGGACTAATTCCATGTGTGTGTCATTCACATAAATATTGTCAATCGCAATTGACTGTTTCAGGGTCTCTTTCGACATTTTCCATGTAGGATAGATTGCATCACTACTTCGCAACAGCCCACGTATTGGGAACCAGTGATGCAATCTCGGAGTAAAAAAGAATTAAGGATAGGTAAAAGTTTTTTTTCTGCTCAAACTATTCAATCTTCACAATGTTTGGTTAGCGCAGACTTCCAGAGTGCACCAAACAATGAAAGTGTCGAAGAAAAAGATTCATTTAAATGCGTTGTGAAAGAAAAATATGACCTAAAACTGTTGTAACAGGACAAGGCGCGAGCGCATGAATTGTGTTCATAATGGAAACCTAGGAGACTATTGTTATTCATTTATTCACATTAGCGATTCTGTAGCCAACGGAACTGTCGGGCCCGTGCGCGTTGCCAGGCGTTCGGACAAAGCCGGACACGGTCAGGCTTTTTAGTTGCCTGTCCGGCCAAATTAGGCGGCGTCCAGCCCGTCCGGCTTTTGTTAGGCGTTTTAAATTTTACAATTTTGTTCAGAAGTGATTTTTGAGTTCGGCCTTACCTTGTCTCGCTAGCACAAGCACAGCAGACTTGCAATTAAGTCACTTAATTTCATTGTTTTTCATTAGAATTTAAAAGATTTTATAAATTTTATTGTTATCAAAAGTCATGATAGACTTAAAAAGAAATGTCGGCCTTTTTTGACAAAATATCCGGCTAAATAGGATAGTCAGTCCGACTTTTCGGTTTCAAGACCTGGCAACCCTACCTATACCTAATAATAATCATGTGGGTTCTTCCCTTTTCCTGGAGCGTTACCATATAACGGTAACATCGGCGAATGGGACGGATTGTGTTCACCGCAAATTAATTCACTTTCCCGCCGGCTGTTCGTTATCAGCGCTAAAAACCCGCATTGACGCGCGTGCGGATAAAATTTGTAGAAATTCATGACATGACGATTACAGAAATATTAGAATCATGTCAAAGTAAAAAAGTTGCTGTTGAACTTTTGAAGGCACTTTCTCATTCTAATTCCATCTTCTTCTTCTTCCTGCCCTTGTCCCATCTTATTTGGGGTCGGCGCAATACGTTTTTTTCTTCCATTCTACCCTGTCACTCGTCATGCTATCACTAACTTCCTTTTCTTTCATATCATATATCTCATTGTAATTCCATATTTAGCAAAAAAGAGATGTATGCTGCAGGATAGCCCGTCAAGCTTGCGCCTGAGTCGTCGATGCCGGCGCGACTAGGCGTAGTGTTCCACGCGTGTCTCAAAGAGATGTCAGAAAAAACCATACTAGAGCCATGGGTCGACCTCTGTAAAGGGTACCCGTAGTCCTAGAACCCAGATAGCCCGCAAAATTAAAAGTTTCTTAAGGCTTATAGTCCCTTGAACCATCTGGCCAAAATTATGTGGACGCACCTCTTGCACCCGCCTAGGCGGCAGTACGCAAATCTGTGCATTTATTTGCGGCCAACAGCGCCCGGAAAGCGCGCGGCTGACCTTTAAATTCATTTTTTTTTCGAAATATTGATTGATTTACTTATGCATTGTTCACTTTTAAGAATATTTAATCACCAATTTTTATGTGTAAAGATGTTTCTAAAGGTCCATGCCGTTTCGAAGAAGTAGGGAAAAGTTGCGAAAAGTTGCGAAATTGCTAAATATTTTTTTTAGACAAAAGTATTTATAGCACGAAAAAATCAAATGTTGATAATGTTTGTTCATGAATCTATAATAAAAACATACCTATTTTGTTCAAACTTATTAACCTAGCCATTACCGAGGAGTAGGCTTCAAAAAGACACTATTTTATGGCACTTGGCGCTTGGGCCTTAAGGTTTTTGCAATTTGTAGGTGTCAGATCAGTTTTTATGTTCATTAAAATATAATTTGCGACCAAATCAAATATGGCTTCACTGGGTTATTATCCAGTTCAGCTATCCCTATCGAATGACTTTTTCATGAAATACCCATTCACTACGGTTAAATTACGGTGAAATAAAAGGGGTTGTATTGATGATTTTAATAATAATTCAATAAATAAATACGTGTTACAGTCCCCAATCATATTTAATGAATATAGAACCTGATTGACTAACCTGTAAAATTAGATCTTGCGCGGTTTACCCTGGACCATTTAATTCAGAAAAAGGTACAAATATTTAACCATGATGCAATGTGTCAGGGAACTTGGGATGAATGAAAAGTCGTGTTCTCATGAACGTGAGTGCATAACGATTAACGGGAAGGTTCTCGACTAATTAGATCACGCAACAGGTGAGACCCAACTACGAGTCGAACTGTACGAAGAAACGCGAATGCCATATTAGCAATTATAATAAATACTTCCCATTCAGAGTTCTTCAGATACCTTGGTGAGAACATCATCGTTCACTTGTATCGGAAAATATACTCGTAGGTAGGTTTGTTACCTATAGAAAATACTTTGAGGAAACCAGCATATCCTAGAAGTAAAAATTCGAAGATACAATTCGAAATTAGCGCGTTTGTTTTTAACGAACCAACCAAAAACTGGGGCCTGAAACTACCCTATTATGGGACTTATGGCACTCCGTTTCACAGAAAATTTTAAAGCAGTGCATGAAATGGAAAGAATGATAAAAACCGCAACTGCAATTTGCCTATTGGAAACCGTGGTGACGTAAATCAGTGGTTATCTTAAGTTATGTTTGCCCCCAAAAGATAACCAGCTCGTAGTGAGATTGTTTTAACAAAAAAGTATGAATGAAAGCGAACTCAAGCATTATCGTATTTGCCAAGCATAATTTTATCGCTCTACAACGAAATGCAAATAGGTCGAGAAAAATTTAATTCACTGATCTCCCTAGACTTATCAATCCTCCATCCGTTTAGGTAGTTAACTAAAGGTAAACAATCTTGATAATGTCCTTTTATTTAAAATAAATCGTATAAAAAAAATATACAAAGATTATTTAAATTTAGTTAATTGCCTAACATCGGTTTAGGTAAACATTTTTAGATAAAATTTTTAGATTTTTTTTTTAGATAAAAGACATGAAAAAAAAAATGATAAAAGACATATTAAGATTGTATACTGTAGTTAACTACCTAAACCGATGGAATATAGCTACCGTCTATTTACTCACGTGGTATATCAGAGCGGAAGAAGGGAGTAAAAGTTAGTTAAGTAGAGGCTGCTTTTATACTTGCCTATCTATATAACATCCAGCATGGTTTAAAAGTTTGTTACCTACTTTATCTAACGCAATCCAACGCGATGTGTGACGAAAATACCACGCGAGAAAAGAGAGATAACGCCTGAAATTCGATAATTCCGTGATTTGCTCGAATATTTTATAAAACTTGCTCCAGGAAATACGAGTTTTTTTTAAACCCTTAAAAGTTTTTGATAGCATTGTCATTATTTAGAAACTTGATACAATTTGCTAGGCTTGTATGTCGTACTTTTTTCATTTTTGAGTAAATTATGAAGTGTCAAAGTTCATGCAAAACAGCAGATTTTCAGAGGTCTTAATTAGTTTTTAGTTTAGGTTTTTTAGTTTTTAGATTAGTTTTACACAAATTTATAAATTGATTTCCATAGAAGCCTAGACAATATCCACAAGATACTGTGTTTCCAAAATATGTAATAACATCATAGTCGCGTAAGAGCGGTTGTATAAAAAACAGTGAAAATGTATGTCGAGATGCATCCCCACAGGTAAAACGATGAATTATATGAAAAGGTTTTATGTACTTACATCACTAATTACATTACTGTCTTCGGTCATATCTGGCACCAGCGCCACTAGCTGGTAGCTCTCTGATCGTTCTATGCTGAATATGATTTTCGTATCCGTCTGACATAGTATGTCGACGGACCGCTTTATCGTACTTGCATCAGGAGCTGGTGAAGACAAATTTTATATTAGTTAAAACCATTAACAAAAACAAAACCCAACAATTAAAACAATTATAGTTAAAACAATATCAAAACAAAATGTTATTTGTTGCTTTATTGCTGTTGTTTTATATTTTTAATGTTGTTTGTTGTTTATTTACGTTATAATATTTTTTATAGTTTAAAACAATTGTTTTAAATAGATACTGATAAAAAATACGAGTTCAGTCTAGAAACGAAGAAAGCAATTTAATTACTCGGGACCCATATTAGTTATAGAATGATCTCAGATTAGGAAAATAATGTTTTTTGATGAAATTAGAGCCAAATTAGTATCCCTATTTTTTTTCTGAGGCTTATCATAAAAAGTGGTTCAAATTGTGGTTTATGATAGCTAAACATCTGATGTGTCGACCCTTTAACGTTGGAGCACTATTTACGCCACACCCTGTATATGTCGCAGGGAAATGAGGATATCAGGGATTTCACGAAATCCCTAGGGATATCACGAAATCCCCAATAAATCCCAACTGTAAGTTGCAGTCAATATGTTCTGCTCTTGACAGTCGTGTAAAAAGATCCCTATCTGTTATGAATGCACTTGTTAAACATGTCTTTACGATATACACTGTGTAGCAACACCGTTGTTGGATACTTACCCTTGTAGTTTTCTACGCAGGTCTCCTGCGTCTGGAACAAACAAAGTTACGGTTAGAATCACAATGATCATGTTTCTGTTCTTGCTAATGTTATGTATTGTCTTTTATATTATCTGATACTAGCTTTTGCCCGCGGCTTCGCACTCGTACATTAAATATAGCCTATGACACTCAGGAATAAAGCAGCTTTCTATCGGTGAAAAAATTTTAGCAATTGGACAAAACATCGGGAATCATCATTCGGGATCGGGTCTTTCAGAGATTACCTCCTACAAACGAAAACGCTTTCAGCAATAAGTCCGCTTTTGTATCCTTACATTTAAGGTTATAGCATAGTCGGCCTTAATTTTCCCACTGTTGGGACTCAGGCCTCCTCTCTAGAGGAGAGAATGGGCCGTAATCTACTACGCCTCAGTGAGGGTTGGTGGATGCCACATGTCTTCCAATTTTTAGTTACTTGACATGCCGGTTTCCTTACGATATTTTCCTTCACCGTTTTTAGAGCAGTGATGATGAAATAAATTACACAAAGTAATACGACTGGCTGGGTTTGAACCCGCGACCTACAAACTCGTAACTATTACGACTCGGCCACCACTGCTTCATTTAAGTTTGTATAGGTATAAATTGTTACTATTTTGGTGTACAATCTATTCTATTATATTTTTGCTTTTAACTTGCTTGTTTCTAGGGTATGCCTCTTTTGCTCTTCGAGTTCTGAATCTGTGCTGATAACATGACTGATATTTTTAATTTGAAAATGTATTTTTTGTTATCAATAGATATATGTATTATTGGGTCAGTGGGTCGTCTTAAGGGCGGATTTTGACAGTCTCAAGTATGTTTTGAAAGAAATAGTCGACGATGGAATACATTTGCCTCGAATATGCAAGTTTGTTACTTCGTTGATTCTTGATTTAAATGGTCAGGAAGCACATTTTATAAAAGTCTAAAGCCATCCGACACTCAATCAGTACTCGCCTCAAGCGGTTAGTTTTTTGTATGCAGTACCGACTCTGGGTATACGCTCACTCCATCATTTCCGAAGTCCCTCACCCGTGGGCTGTCCTGAAAGAATCGCAAACTGTCCGCCAGTGGTTTACGCGCGAGGACGATGCATCAGCTATGCCGTTCCTCTTACCTTTACTCCTAGCCCTGATTAACTATTCGTCGATACGAGGACAACGCAATGTCCACTCGATAACCGTAACGTAACACCCACAGAACAGATGAAAAAGGTTAGAATGGCCTTGGGGGTGGGGCGAGAAGGTCAGACTTTTACTGACTAAAACCCATCTTAGGTGTTCCTTCAGTTATTTGGCCTTTGCGTTCCAGGCCATGGTTACTATTTAGAATTGATACCTATGGATTAGAACTTAGAACATTCCCGTAGCCCTTTGTTGCACAATAACTAAAGTTTATTTTAATTTTTGAACAGACTTTCTGTTGCAGACAAATCTGAGTAAGAATTCTATCTCATACAACTTTTTATCATTCTTAACTGTTCACGGAATAAAGGCTTTTGAAAAATATCTGGACCAAATTGGCGTCTTTTTATGTACAAAAAACTAATCGTTGGATCTAATGGAAGAATACTACGTTTCAAGCATTAAACGTCGAAAATAAAAATCTAGAGTGCCTAGACCAGACTAGTAAAAAATAAAATGATCCTACAATAGAAGTGTCAGTTTTTTTAGAAATATTCAGCACGCATTAGGTTTATTTTGCGAAGTAGAGCGTCTAACAAACTTCCGGAGACTTGGTGAATACCAAAATACGTCTTATGATGAAGTGCTAAGGTCTATTATCTTCGATCTGAAAGTGGAAGTGCTCCTTTGTTTGGCACGTAACGCGACACGTTCCAATATGCGCGATTGAATCATTGCTGCGATGCACAGTTTGTCAACAAACAGAAATACCACGATGCAGCGAACCTAGAGGTAATAAAGGACATTCTAATTATAACTAATTAGATGGAATTGTACCTTCACGTCTGTCAAAAAATTAATTAGGTATTAAAAACCTGTAGTGTTTCACCATAGGGGAACGTCCTCCCTACTCCACTCTTCTTCATTAAAACAGATAAAGATTCCTATTGAACGACTCCAACTCGTTCCTACCAAAAATGGGTCCAAACTCACGATCCTCTGTGTTCCAATTAAGGGGTAGCCAAGTCGCGCCAGAACGGAATATGCACTATCTTATCTAACCAGTTTATCAATAAATATACAAAAATAGAATATTAACAGTTTAAACTGGTGAAAATAATATCAAAATTGATTGAAAAGAAAAAAAGAGATTTAGCAAGGACTTAGCATATAAAATAAATAGCAGTTCTCTCTATTTATTCTCTCCCAGCAAAACGCCGTTTTCTACAGCGGCAGTCCTAGATCCTATGAGCTTAATCTTTGACATCAAAATCCACGACTACCAGCTCTTTCATATTAGCAGTTTTTAGCTTTTTTTATTGTCATTGTCGATGAAGACATTAAAAAAAAAAAAATATTTGTCTCTCTGTCTATTATCATTTTTTGTGTAGTACAATAAAGTATATTCTATCTATAACTAATCTACATTTTATTTCTTCTAAGATCTTTGGAATTTGTTTGTCTACGTGCCTAGAGCAGTCCTAGGTATGCCGCCGCCGTCTACGACTAATTCTGTATAGCTATGGTTTTGGCTTTGTTGTAACGGCTAGTTGGCTAACTCACTACAAGCTCCTTCAACACACGTTCTAGATGCAGGTAATTGACAAGCTGACAAAGTTTACCTATGGATCTACGTACAGCGGCCACTGGTGACTGTGTAGCTGGTTCGAGGAATGTAGATTGCTGCTCTGTCCAGCTCTTTCATCGCTTTAAGGTTGTAGAAAAGTTTGAAAGAGTGACCGTAGCCCTAGCACGCAAAGGACAACTGTAGGACACAGGTGTGTTTTAATCAGCACCTCCTCGCCCTCTAGTTCCACGTTTCACCCTAGAACGGGAGAGGTCATTGAAAAAAAAGCCCTTCCATCGTTCATACTGAGCTTTGGTCGTGAACTATAGGTTCACCTGCTAAGACCACCTTTACGATGTCGGGGAAGAGGAGATGCCAGTTTATGAGATAAAAAGCTGATTCAGTATATTTCAGTAAATGTGGCACAGATGTGAGAAGTCGGATATCGTCTGGTCATACTCTTATTATAACACACTGATCATCATTAAGTACCTATCGCAATAACATTAAGAAGTCAACATCATTAAGTTACAGATTTTGAATGAAATTATCAAATCACTTCTTCGGCTCTGGGTGGAGCGAGTGTTCTTTCAATTGACCTTTGCATTCCATGACCATGGTAACTCTTTCGAACAATCCCGCAGCCCTATCAGGCATCAGCCCTACTGAGTCTCATCGTCAATTTTGCTGACAACTCTTTCAGGCGTGCATAGAATACAACGCGCCATGGACTCGAGCTTGGTCCTTATCGGAGAGCCAGAGCTGGCTCGTGGACGACAGGCAATGACAACAGTTTCCAATCACTACGCGACACTTGAGTCATCTCCTGTGGAGGCGCGATGGTGGTTGGAGCCTGAGAATGTTCTCTACCTCACGGTTTCAGTCACCTCCTTCGCTCGCATTACTGCTTCACAGAAGGAGGCGACTACTTCCCATTCTCACACGCCCCGTACCATTGCCAGGATACAGGCTACAGGGCGCCAGAGATCTCTGTCACCGAACACCGCCACGAAGACACGTTGGTGCTACGCTCAAGCGGGGCAGACTTCCACCGTATGCTCCACCACGTCCTCCGAGCGATCCGCATAATGATGTCACCAGGGCGTTCCTTGTTGCCGAATCCGAAACAGGTACTGGATATAGGTACCTCCCTAAACACACACGTCTAGCGATGATCTACATTCTACAAGTAGGTAGGTAGGTAGGTATCCTAACTGTTAAGTATAAGTAATAAGTACGAGATGGGAATATGGGATGCAATTCCAACAGTCATCGATATACCGTGCGCGTGGGCTTGCGGACAGTGAGCGCGCGGCCTTGCGGACAGTGAGCAATGGGTAGCTCACTGTCTGGCCGTCCGGTGACCAAGCCCAAGTCGTCGACGGCGCGCACTCCGCGCGCCTCAAGGAGTTGTCAGCAACAGCAGGGACCCAGCCGGGTCGAAGCCTACTGGAGCCAGGGTTATCCGAAAGGGCGCTCGAGCCCCGGTATGAAGGCTAGAAGGAACGGGGTGGATCTTTTAGTCAGTAAGAGTCTGACACTGTCTCCCGCTCCGCCGAAGAGCGGGGGATGCCAATGCATGATTCTTTCCCACCATAAAAAAAAACCGTGCGCGTATTTTCTCCTTCATGACATAAACTACGGAGAAAGTGCAACGTTTGTTGCATTTTCAATCGTTTCAAAAGTACCTAGTTATTCAAACAGGTCACACCGCTGTAAATCATTACCTATCGCTACGCGTAATGTCGACCGGATGGGATTGAGGAACTAATACTAATTAAACCTAATATTTTAGTAATAGTACTTAGCATGTGAACTACGAATTGTAGGTCGCGGGTTCAAACCCTGCCAGGCGCATTACTTTGTGTAATTTATTACATTACCACTGCTCTCAAAACGGTGAAGGAAAACATCGTGGGGAAACCGACATGTCCAAGAACCAAAAATTCGAAGACATGTGGCATTCCCACCAACCCGCACTGGGCCCGCGTGGTGGATTACCTATTCCCTCTCCTAGAGAGGAGGCCTGAGTCCCAGCTGTGGGAACATTAAAAAGGCTGATGATGATGATGATTTAGTATGTAATAAGTACTTATAATATGTAATTCTATCACACTGATGCGTTTATTTGTTTGAACGCTTTAATCTCAGGGAATGACAAGCAATATTACAAGAACTTCTACAGATTACTAGTGCCCTATAACATTATATAGGTTTTATTTTTAAAGTTCAATCATCTACTTTTTCGCTACTCTAAGGTGGAGCAAATCAAACATTCGATGGCTGAAAATCGGGGAAACTGAAATAAATGAATCGTCCTATTCGTCGTTCGTCCAATGACGAATCAGTCTTAGGAGAACGGTTGCTGAATCCCTATAGTCATAGCCATTTATTCAATACTGATTTGTCTTCGTTGGATAGTTGATAGATAGATATATCGAAGAAGACTATAGTTATACGACATCACGTTCTAAGGCCCCCTGAGAGCGGAGCAGTGACCAAAGACGCCGATGACACAGCAGGGGTCATCACCACTAATTTGTTATGCATCGAAACTAGACAGCTTGACGGTATCTCTATAGAGTTAAAAACCGAAAACGTACCTACACGCTACGTGCGGCGTACCTAAGTGGGTAGTAAGTAACTGACGTGTGTACATTCTTTTGAATGTGACTTACGCACGTAAATTGCTTTGCGCATGTACAGGCATGCATTTGCATGAAGGTAGAACTATACTGCGCACACGTGCCCCACGTACGCCGATTTGGTTTCCCACATGAAAGATAAAGATGTCTGATGCATTACATAGCCAATCGGCCTCCCCACACAGAGACAGACAGCAGGTAATCTGCATGGGTCTCCGTGTGGGGACGGGGAGGCCGACTGTAAAAGGCGTTATACCTACCCTAAGAAATAAGATTTTATCTCCCGGATACCTACTATAAGAGATTTTAAAGTCATCATGGTTCTAGGTAAGGAGCCACAGTAATACAATTGTAATACAGTGACGGAGCTATAAATGGATGCACAGCACTATCGCAGTATTATTGGTACTATCCATCCACATCGGAATCTGATGGCGTTTAGACTTTATTTTTGAGGTAGGAAATCTTTAATTAATTTCTACCATTCTGGGTGGTGCGACAGTGTTTAAGACTTTTAAGCGGGAACTACATTAGACACGAGTTCCACGCCTGATTTGTAGCTTGAGTCGCGTTGCGTGGCGACTCGTGTCGTGGATCTAATGTATCCAATTGATCCAATTACACTGCTCAACTCTTTGCTCACTCAGCACATAGATCTGGATATCTTCCATTACAAGCCGTACCAAATTTGTACATTTTAAAGTTTTTTTTGTAGTTTACGTTTAGTAAGTACGTAAGTTTTTAGCACGTTTTGGTTCTGTACTGTAACCTTATATGTTTAAATAAATAAATAAATATACCTCTACAAGTCTAGTTGCCATATACAATGTATGGAGACCGACGGACCCAGGTGTGCTTTACTAACTGAAACCAACCAATGCTTAGTTGCCCTTTGTTGTTTCAAACAACGCACCCTGGCATAGCAAGGCCCCTGAACTCGTTATCAGTACGCACGGAGTACTCACTCGTTCAGATTTACTAGGAATTGGGTTATATCATACAAATTAAGTACAAAAATTTTGCGTCATGCTATCGTCAATTGATTTGATAACGAAAATAAAACAGACTGTTCAAGTTCAGTTGTTTCAGTGTCATTGCCGACAGAGTGGCGTCCGATAAAGAATACAATATACAGGGTGGGACAAATGAACATCACGTTTATACAAACTCCGACTTTTTTTTTATGGTGGGAAAATATCATGCATTGACATCCCCCGCTCTTGGGTGGAGCGGGAGATAGTGTCAGACTCTTACTAACTAGCCTTCATACCGGGGCTCGAGCGACCTTTCGGATAACCCTGGCCCCAGTAGGCTTCGACCCGGCTGGGTCCCTGCTGTTGCTGACAACTCCTTGAGGCGCGCGGGAACAGTGCGCGCCACAAACTCCGACTTGCAGTGCTACCACGTGTTTTACGACCTAAACTGTACTCATAAAGGAATGGAGTTATTTAAGGCGACTGGTAATTAGTGTACGATACTTAAACACGTGATTGTGCTCATGATAACTAACAACTTTTACTATGGGAACAAACCTGAATTTGCGAAAAAAAAATCAGCTGTTCAGTACATTTATGTTTGCCTAATGTACTGAGCAGCTGATATTTTTTTCGCGATTTCGGCTTTGCTCCCTTAATAAAAATTGTTTGTTATCATGAGCACAATCACGTGGGTAAGTATTGTACACTAATTGCCAGTCAGAATAAAACCATTACGGAATTATTCCAAAGATTTAAAGTGGCCCTCGCAAAGGGCAACTGAATGAACTCAGGTGCGTTTTATCCAGTAAAAGTCTGACATTTTCTGTGGCTCTACCTAGAGCGCAAGTAGTTATTTGATGATTTCCCATTTCAAAAAAAGGGGTAACAATTTAATAAAAACACTATTAAAATACATTTAGAAATGTACATTACACACAGTTCCAATAATGATAATAAAAGCCCAGAGCAGGTCATCTCACTTTGAATCCAAACTTGTGCTAAATTCAGATCTATTGGTAAATAGGCAAATCTTAATTGTCTAAAAAGAAGTGTATCCATTGAGCAGCTATCAAACACTTGACTTATCACTCTCACACTTTTGTCTTAAGTTTAAAACTCATCCGTGTTATTCAGTTGCCCTTTGCCGGCACGGATCTTGAGCGCTGGCTTCAAGTGCGACGTGAAACGTGGGGGCGGGGAATGTCAGTGATTGCCTCGCCGCGTATCGCGTCATAAACGTCACTCGTCATTTGTTACCTGCTCTTCCTGCATGTATCTAACAACGACGACTATTGGCTCGCCAATGTACGGAATGCGCAAAGCGATCCCCATTCTGACGTCGAGCGCTCAAGACTCGTGCCGGTACCTATAACTCATTCAAACAATCCCGCTAGCCAACCAGTTATCTACAGTTCAGTTTACATTTTGTCCACCCTGTATATTTATCAATGTTAATAATTAAGAGGGCACTTACTGCAGCCAATATTTCGGCCTATTGATTGCGTGTTATCTGCGGGATGTAGCCACTTACATTATCCGAGTCTGCAGTGATCGTCGGTAACGATCACCTATAACCCCCTATTTGAGTACTATCAAACCTAACTGTCAATAAAAGTGTTTTTGTTATGCACTTGTTTATTGTGTCATTAGATAGTGCAAGGAGAGTGTTTTTTTTTTTGAAAATATGTAGGTAGTCTGATTATTTTCAATTAATGATAAATGATATTTATTTTGCAAATAGGTTAAAAAAGTCACTTTTACACGTCAATTTAGATAGGCCGATATTTAATTAAGAAATAACTGTGGTACTTAGTAATTTAATAAACAATTTGAGTACCTTCAACGAATTGACCCTTATCTTTATTATAATCTAGAAATAAAATATATTAAATATTTATAGACTAAAAAATAATTTAATAAATAAAAAATTCTAAAATGTTAAATCAAGTTAAAAAGGTGAAATTCTAAAAAAGGTCATAGGACGAATAATAGGTAGGTATATGTTACGTACTTATCTACTGAAAAAATAAAGGAGTTTATTTATTTCTTTTCAGTGCAAAAACGCCCTTTCTCCCAAACTTTTAATTGCGTTTACAAACATTTAAAGTGACTTTACCACTTTTTTTAAACTGAACATCAAACATTTTATATTTATTCTTTAAAGTCACGATTTTAGGCAACTTTATTTTTTCAATTGTATTTCAAAATTAAAATAATGATGTAAAAGAACACACCGGAAAATTTATGAAAATTTTTCTTTGGTGAATAATACCAAAACTTATAATGTAGGTGTAATACATTGTGAGAAACTGCCCTTAAGATTTATAAATTAATTTATTTTTTGACTGTTTTATTAAAAAAAATATTATATCTTACCACATTTATGTAAAATTCCATGTCACCACACACACTTTCTGCTAAATCTAATAACTGATCGTCCGTAAATAATTTACCATTGTTACTGTCCGTCGGTTTTCCACTTACAAACAATATCATAGTTATTTGTTTTATCAAACAAATTATTATGTAGTGCTCAAACTTTTTGTGAAACATTTTAACTTTAATTTTCTCATAAACATGTAGACTTTTCAAAATTAAACCAGATAAACACTGCAACTGCGTATCATTAAAAATCACTGAATTTAAAAATGCTGAATTCGAAAATTAAATATTATTTTTTTCTTTTCTTCTCTAATAAAAAAGATTAAAAAAATAAACTTTTCTATAAAATAAGTTATGGTCTCAAGATTTAAATAGCGAACGGTTTGTTGCGACTTGCGATTAAGTTTAGTACGTAGAGCCGCGTGCGGTGCGCGCTGATGCGGTAGCTGTGCCTTCGCGCCGCCCCTCAAATCGTAACTGGGGCGATCAGCCACTGAGCTTTACAAATATCCGTATCGCAGGGTGCTCCCAAAGCTCTCTTATTAAGAGTGGAACTTCTACCTACGTCATTCGATTCATTCAAGCTTTTCGAACAAAAAATTGGTCTTACGAATCGAATGATTAATTACGGAAAGGACCATTTTTTTTATTATTAAATGCATATTGGTATGCCGTCGTATTTTATTAGACAAGAACTTTAGGTAGGTACTAGTTACGTTGTGATTTGGAACTTTCATCCGGATTTGAGCATTGAGAGCAAACATCCACTTTTCAACCTGGGCAAGTTTAAAAAAAAATGGTTACCTAAAAACACGAAATTAAGAAAAATCAATTTTATGAAATTTAATAAATAAAAATAGTTTCATTCATTTTAGCCTCTTTTGAACGAACTTTAAAAAAGGTAGAGCCGATTTATGAATCGATATGGAAACTTATTTTTCTTAATTTACTCAGAATTATTCCAATATCATCAAAATCCAATTCTGATCCTTGAGGAATTGAGGAAACTTCTTAAAAATTTTACATAAACGAAATGTAGATGATGGTAGTTTTTTATTTTCATATTTTTTATAAACAAAGTAAGTTTTTGCAATAAAAAAAATATCAAGTAAACCACAGATTTCCATCGGAACTCTTCAATGATGAGTTTTACGGGTGGCCAAAGAAGCTAAGCCGAAGGATGAAATGGTAACATCGAACTGATCTGATGATGAAACTGGGAGGCGTAGAAGCCCTAACCATCGACACACAATAATAAAACCGCTATGTTTGAGCTCATTAAAATTCTTATAAAATCTGTTGCTGTTGAGTAGCACAACTGAAAAGTGAAAAAAAAAAAAAAAAAAACGATACAACAGACTTCCAAATAAAAACGTTTAGTGTTTTTTTTACACACTTAGGTGTACAATTGCTATTACTTTTATTATATAAAACCTTTCTCGTCTTTATATCATAAATATATAATTAATTAAATTTAATATACACTTATTTATACACCTATTTTTTAATTAGTACAAAAAAATAGACTCTATATCAGTGCCCGTTACGAATTATATTTATGTAGTCTTAAGTAAAAAAAACGAAATCCCAAAATTTTTCCACGATAATTTGTCATAAATTCATAATTTATTGAATCAATTATTCATAACAATATGTAGCAATACTAGAAAATACCACCACGCGCAGTGATTTTCCATTGTTTTTGCAATATTTCCATAAATTAAGTAACATTTTGGGATGTAAGCAATCTATACATATAAATAAAATTGGAGTGTCTGTTTGTAATATGAAATAACTGCCTTTTACTACATGCATATGAATATGTATACCGTACATACACCAAAATATTTTTTTTTACAATTTTTGTCTGTCTGTTTGTTCAGGCTAATCTCTGAAATGGCTGGACTGATTTTGACGGGACTTTTTTTGGTAGGTAGCTGATGTAATAAGGAGTAACATAGGGTACTTTTATTTTAGAAAAAACACATTCAAAATCCTGTAGCCCACGCGAACGAAGTGGCTTTACTGTTGTTTTTTTGTGACCTTTGCTGTTTATGAATACTATTTTTACTTAAATATTAACAAAACCTTTTGTCTTTTCAAGATTCTTTAAGTATTTGTACTAATTAACAACTACTGGTGTATACTTATTATGTATATTCCCTATTCCTTAAAAAAATATCATCCATATCCAATAGCTCACACGTCATCCGTTGTTTCTTGTCTGCTTCGAGTTTTCATAGCTCATTTAAGTTTGGAATTTTGGGGAAAAAATAGGGCGAATTTTCAGTAATATCCATAATGAAGCCTTAATTCAGCGTGAACGATTCGGTGACAAAAATTTATCATGCACCACATGATGTAGGTAAGCGGCTGATCATCGTTTAATCGACAAAAAAAAAAAACGTGCGATCGAGCAGGTCCCAACGTGTGTAATTTGACGTTAATTTAAACATATTGTTTTTTTTTTTACTTCCTGTCATGATGCGCGTGCATGGACTTGTGCAGGCAACACAGACTCATCACCATTCAAATATTCTTCGACAAAAAAGCCTTCTTACTTTGACATTTGAATATGGCTCATCATTGATAGATGCCCCTGAATCACGATCTAACCTCATACACTATATTCACCATATCAAGGGATGTACGATTACAATATCCACTGCCTTAAATTTTATCCGCATTTTTTTTTACATACATTAGGACCACGACCAAGCCTCTCTGTTCTTTCGTCCAAAAGTTGCCTTCTATAGACAATTTCAACCAAACTTAGGTCAAATAATACCCAATCTTTTTAGCCACATTTTTGTTCCATAAATACATAATATTAAGCCATAATTACGCCACATTAAACAAGATTTATTAATAAAGTGATTCATCTTACTATTCGTAGTAAACGCGTCAGATACAAAACATTTAATGAATGTATCCGTCCAAGTCAATATTTTTACGTGATCCGAATGTTGAATATATTAAATCCCGCGGAAGTTATTGAACTATTCTAATTGCGCATTCTGAGACTGTGATCTTATTATTTAATTTAATAGACTACAAAAAATCGGATCAACGCTTGATGGCTGCTAATTTCAGCCATCCTGTTGTCCTTTTTTGTAGTTAGGAAGTACTTACATTCAAAATTCACAGTCCACGGTGGTTCATAGAATTTTGGAGTCTAATCAGTATTCATTTTTAGGGAGGTTTACCTCAAAACAAAAAAAACGGAACCCTTATGGGATCACTTTGTTGTCCGTCCGTCTGTCAAGGCCCTTTATCTCGAGAACGCGTAGAGGTATCAAGTTAAAATTGAAACCACATACTCAGGTCTGCGGTTCCTTTAAGCTGTGAAAAAATCAAACTTCTAAGTTAACAAATAAAAAAGATACGGCCGTTCATGTCACAAAAAAAAAATCGTATATTTTGATACTCTCAAAATTCGCAATTCATAGGGTACTTCCCTATGACCCAGAAACCTGAAATTTGGCACAAAGCAAGGTCTTATAGCACAGGTATAGGAATAAATCTGAAAACAGTTGTTGTTACCTAGGTCACAAAAAAATAAAAATTTGCAATTCGGAAAAATCTTCGAGACTCCTTTCGGGAATTGTAGTTCGCACGGAACCCTCAGTGCGCGAGTCCGACTCGCACTTGCCCAGTTTTTTAAATTACAGTGTGAAAATCAAGACGTGTTACTTCGAGTTATATTTTTTTTTATACTTTCCTCCATCTCAGTATAGTCACTCCTGTTTTAGCCCTATCATCGTTTATACGGTCTACTCGACCTTTTTTGGTTTCCTCTACCTACTCTTAAGATAGCCAAGCTAGGGTATACCTGACCAGTTTCCCTGTACAGTTGAGTTTTACAGGTAAAACGGAGCGTGTATGTTGCACAACTGTGCAGGTTTACACACAAGCTTACCTGACAAGTATAACTGTGCAGGCAAAGCTGTCAGGTACACCCTAGCGTGTTAGGCTATCTTAATAGCTTAGCTCGTTATACTTGCTACTTATTTCTGCATGATACATCAGGAATTATTCTAACATTTCTGAGTGTCACCCGCAGGATGAATTTTCGAGCTCGCTCCGCTCAGTCTTGCGTTGAATTCTCATTTATTTTCTGCGCAACGGGGTGGACCACAGTTGGTTTTATATCGGGCCATCTTTGTTTTTTTTTTAATTGAAATAAACTTGTGCTTGACTGCGATCCCACCTGATAGTACCTAAGCAGTGATGAAATCGATCTTCTATTATTAGCTTTAATCGTGGAATACATAACACCTTACGTTAATAATACAATTAATTCCATCAAAACTCCTTTCTCACACATTCACTCGTAATATTTACACCGAACCAACTACTTTCTGTTTTTACCAGAATGCAGTTTTAAACTAACTTTCGATAACCTTCAACAGCGCAAATAGGTACTTTAGTTTTACTTTTAAATATTTCCGTTAAAACACTCTGGTCATGCAGTTTTTGATACCGGCACGTGTTTAAAACTATAAATATACACCCTTAAATTTTAATCGTTTTAATCTCGTGGAGGGTCGATCCGCTACATGAAACACTATCGATTTGTAAAGATGAAATTAAAAAAATAAAGTACTTACCTTTTTTTCAAAACTCATATTAATTTACGCATGTACGAAAATAATTTCTTTAAGAAAACGTCAGCTGAGCGAGTTCAATGGCCTGTAGTTAATAGTCGGCGTTGCGTACAAATTACCTACAGGTCATGGAACTCGCTCAGTAGACGTTTACGAATATTTTCTTTTTAAGGTGGGAAATCATCCTATGACTTCTCCCGCGCTAGGAAGCGAAGCGGAGAGCGTGTCAGACTTTTACTGACTAAAACCACGCCTATGTTCCTTCTTTGCCTTGCATTCCAGAACCCTGGGCCTCCCTTTCTGACTACCCATCTTCTTCTGACCCTAGTAGGCTTCGACCCTGCTGGGCTTAGGTACTACTACTTTTCCGCTTCTCTTGCTCCAATTTTTTCCAGTGTGACTATTATACAACGTATTTTTTTAATTTTCTTTTTTTTATTGATAGGCTAGCGTTTGACCATTATCTCACCAGATAATAAGTAATGTGGTCGACGATGGAGCACGCTTGCCGAAAAGTAACCTATTGACTCTTGAAAAACCCCTAGTAGGTTTTATCTATAAGGAAACAGACTCTGGCAGGAATTCCACACAAAACACAATAAATGTGTTCCCAAAACGTTTATACGAATAGATGGGATGTCCATTCACCTTGTCCTGTTGCATATATCAACAACGTTTCATTGAGTTGAGGCAGTAATAAGACATGAGAATACAACATTATTTTTAGTATTTGCGAAATCTGAAAATATTTTGTTCAGAATCAGTAATTGAACGGATTTCAATGGTTTTTGCACCATGTTAAATATATTTTTTCCAAAAATATTTAAAAAGGTCACAAGTTGGACACTACCGACACTAAGCACAACACAAGTAGCGGGCATTAGGCGCCAGCAAACAGCTGTGTGCAAGCGCAAAACAACCCCTCAGTCGCCTGGATGGCCCGGTGACTATGTATTTTTGCTGACAAAACAAGCATATAACTTTGTGATTTTTCATGATACAATTATGAAATTTTGTACATAGATTCTTTACAGAAAAATACTAGACACGCGTTTTGGGTTGAACTCTAATGTTGAAAACTAATGTTGTATTTATGTTTATGGGGGATAACTTACTGCCATTGCAATTTGCAATAGTCTTTTCAAATATCGAGTCCTCAGCGAAGCATTCCTCAAATCAACTTGCCATGCAAATAAAAAAACTAGATGCATGATAATCATTTGTATTTCCTTTCCACTTGAAGTAGAATATAATTTGCATATAATCGTTAATCGGCCGCGGGCCCCTTCACACCTGTGTCGACCAGGATCGAGGCAGAGAGATCGTCGCGGTCACCTTCGACTCGCATTCCACCTTCTAGTATTAATTATTTTGATAAATGTCAATAAGATTTATTGACATTTAAACTGTTTGTATAGGTATTATATAACCATTCATTTAGGATATCATAGGTTCACGGTTGCAAAAAAACTGGTCCTCCGAGCTACGTCCTTTAATCCAATAAAAATACCTTTTAATTACAAAAAATATAAGCTTTGCCCAGTTTGGCTACAGATGCTACTATATAGTATATGTATTTACTTACTGCACCACATATGTATGTAAAAAAATGTTTTTTTTTTGGTTGATTATATTTTTTTTTTTATTAAACCAAAATATTTTATTATATTTTATTTTTGTTGTATTTTTTTTTGGCAAATAAACAATATTATTATCTCCTTTATTTCTTTTCTGTAGGTACATATTTTATACATTTTTAAATATTTCTTAAAAAACAAAATATTTAAAAAATAGTAGTCCGCCGGTGTCAGGAGCAGGGTCCAAGCTACAGGTGGTTATGGCTCCAGAAACCAAAGCCTCCTAACACTGCGAGCCGTATCGAGGAGCACAGCCTTCAATATCAGGCCCTTGATCTAATCGTGCAATTATTATTATTATTTTAAGTCCAATACCTACTAATTTAAAATATGCTATGGCCAGGTCCTATTACGGATCATCCTAAATGGATGTAAGAATGCGATGCGCTGGCTAACTAGGTTTTTGCATGGGTTCGAATGAGAATAGCTGCTGACTAAGCTTGAATCTAAGATCATAAATTCATTTTCATCAATAAAGCTGCGCTATGTGCTATGACTCTGAGT
Source organism: Mythimna albipuncta (assembly GCA_929112965.1). NCBI lineage: Eukaryota > Metazoa > Arthropoda > Insecta > Lepidoptera > Noctuidae > Mythimna > Mythimna albipuncta. Next base: position 5,723,294 of record OV815974.1, on the reverse strand, counting down.
GACACGAGAAGTTGGTGAACATACAGGTAGGTGTAGTGCGCCTACACACCTATTTCCTGAAGGGGTGGGCTTAGCGCTTATAGTCTGGGTAAATATTAAGGTAAAACGAAAAATGATGTAGTCAACAATAGTTCAATAATTAAGGTAGATTAAGAGATCTATAACATTGTTTACTAATAGAAGAACCTTGTAAAAAGTATCGAATATACTCGTATTTTTTAAATGATTTAATATCATACAAAATTCTCAAGTCGTTTCACTTATTAGACAGACTATATCACGCAGAGCGCTAAATTTTTGTAAGATTAGCAAATAGGCGGCAAATCCGATGGTAGATTTTTTTTTAGATGGTAAATCATCCAATGATATCTCTTGTCCTTAGGATCCGATGGTACAGTGCGGCCGAAATATGTTCACCGTTCCGAATTTCGCACAAATTGATTGCTCAATAATTCTTTTTATAAAGATCATAATAATCATTATTTAGTATGTATGTACTTAAGTATGTATTTTAGTGTTAAGTATTATACCTATTTTGTTTTTTTTTTCTTTTCTTCACCAGTATATAATTGTTTAGCTTGTTTTGTAATGCACCATGCGCAATTGCGCAACCCCATTTTATATCCAGTCAATCTCTTTCCATGCCAGGTTGCCTGGAAGAGATCGCGGTATGCGATAAGGCCGCCAATTATATGTTCTAAATATAAGGCTCAAATGTGTAATTTATTATCTTGGTGTACAATAAAGGATACATAAATAAATAAATAAATAATAATTATGGTGAATGCATATTGCGTATATTTTCGAGTATGTGCATAGTTCAGAACGCCTAAATCCTATATTCAAAGTGGCCAACATATTTTGTCCGGGCCTACTGTTTTGTTGGTTCACCACAAACTATGAACATAAATTATTATTTTTTTAGTTTTTCTTTGAAGCAGTCTACGTTTTAGCATCGCGGTAAGATCTCATGAGCCCGTCGGGTCTTCGATCTTCTATCATTTGTATGGGGTATGGTTGGGGATATGAAATAATTTAGGATTTAATATCTATCCATGAGTTATGATAGATATTAAATTTTTAAGGAATTGCTACGGTTAGATAGGTAGGTATCTATCGGATATTTTAGGTTGTGGTTAGAGAGCTCGATATCATTTTAGATTTAAGTATCTACTGCAACAGTTTAAGAAAATAAAAGGAGAAACTGACTGACTGACACTAAGAGAGGATATTCTAAAATTTACCCCCTTAGGGGATGAAACGGGGGTCCAAAGTTTGTATGGAGAAACCTAACGCGGGCGAAGCCGTACGCAGAAGCTAGTTCATTTTATTTGGTTATGTCATGCGAACTCTAACAAAAGATAACACAGAATGAGCTTTAAACTTAAGCAAACAGCCGATGATTGCGCTTACTACTGAAACTGTAAATTCACAAACAAAACTTTTCCAGCAGTATCGTTTCGATTGTAGGTTTATATAGTTTATAAACACTTCACAGCATGACCTCTGGTGACCTCCACACGCTGCGTACAGCCGCCTGTCTCAAACGCCAGCCCTACGGTTACCATGAGAATCAATTTGCCTTCATTATGCCAGGAATACATGTAAATATCATGGTTTTTATGTTCAAGCATTAATATATTACAAAAACTGCTGTGACACTGAACAAGGCGTCTGAGATCAGAATTTTCAATTTGATTTTCGAACGTGTCTAAGGTTAAACCACTGCGCACTCACAAGCTGATTTATCTACAAAACATCTCTAAAAAAATCATTTCTTTTTTTATTTAAAAATATAACTTTTATTGCCATCTGCATCATTAACTTAATGCCACTTTGACGAGGATTTAAGGTCGATTTGTACGTAATTCATTGACTCTACGACGACCTCTAGCGGACATTTAATAGACCATATTTAAAACTAGATTCTAGACGGGAATGTCATAGTTATTTCTTATGTATAGTTGGTAAATATTCCATCGGCGCCGGGCCCCACAAAAACACTAGATTTTGAAATTATAATGTGCTAACCTCAGTGCCGGACGAATGAAACAATTTGACTTTGCTATAGGTCGACGACTTATCGCCTGTCGCCTGTACTCACTTATATTTTTCTATAACGTATTGAGTTTGAGAAAAGAAAAGTAAGATGCACCGTAAGTAACGGATTGCAGTCTACGGTACCTCGAAGTTACTTGTAAAGCTAACACGATTGCGATCAAATAATTGCCAATTAAGAGATGAGTTGCGATCACTGAGCTCGGTACTTATTAGCATCTCGCTTGATAGTTAATCGATGCTTATAGAACCAGAAAGTTTACAGAGGCATGACAAAAACGGTCATGTACATAGTTATAGGCCCTAGATTCTCCATCCACGAGAGCTTCCTTATTTTTTTTTGTGATTTTTTATTTTATTCTGCTTTATTTTTTATCGCCATCTAAATTAATTTCCGGTAATTATCAAGGACACGACTTACGCTATGATTCATAGCTAATACCTAGAACAATACAGGCGGTAAAAAAAAGTTGTATAGATTCTGCAACTCAACATTTCATAAACCGGAAAAACACTGGAATCAGACGCATACTTCATCCCGTTCAAACTTATCCTTTAATATTTTTTTCAATACTTACACTAACTTGAAAAACCGCTCTTATCCCACCGCTTTTAGGCACGCAATAGACTGTTTTCCGCACTAGTGCAGAAAAGTGCGCGAGCTCTCTCCCGCCACAATTTTATTACATTTATCATATCATGCTGGGCGCGCCATCCACGGGCGGTCAACCCCCGGCAGTTTATTCAATTCTTCGTAAGTATATTGAAAAAAGTCGTTTGATATACGTGCAAATTTGTCAATGCAGCCCTCGGCCCCACATCACACTCGCCTACGCCTCAGTCTTCTCAAACTTTTTGCACTTGTATCAAAATGTGCTATTTCAGAGTATCTCCGGTCGCCAGAAACAATGGGAACACGTTACAGTGAAACAAAATATTCGTAAATCAGGATCGATCGAGTATGAATAATATATTAGCGTTTGTCCATGATAAGGTGCTATATGCGGGAGATGGATTCGACTGACGGACGCTGTATATAAATTCAGCTGGTTGTGATGCTAATATCCTATTTTTATTTTCAAATAAGTATTTTTAGTATTAACATAATCAGCATTATAATCTTCCCACTGCTGGGACTCAGGCCTTCTCTCTAAGAGAGGTCATCATCAACATCAGCCTTTTTAATGTTCCCACAGTTGGGACTCAGGCCTCCTCTATAGGAGAGGGGATGGGCCGTAATCCACCACGCAGGCCCAGTTGGTGAATGTCACATGTCTTCAAAATGTTGGTTCTAGGACATGCCGGTTTCCTCATTATGTTTTCCTTCACCGTTTTAAGAGCAGTGGAGATGAAATAAATTACTTATACAAAGTAATGCGCCTGGCTGGTTTCGAACTCACGACTACTTTACTTAAGTCGAGACCATACCACTCGGTCACCACTGCTCTAAGAGAGGTAATAGGCCGTAATCCACCACGTGCGTGCAGTTGGTTTGGAGGATGTCACATGTCTCCAAAATTTTTGGTTCTAGGACATGGTTTCCTCGCGATGTTTTATCACCGTTTTGAGAGCAATATCGATGAAATAAATTACACAAAGTTATGCGCTTGGCTGAGTTTGAACCCGCGACCTACAACTCTTAAATCGGGGCCGTTACCACTGGGCCAGCACTGCTTTCAATTTTGTAATAATTACCCTACAAATTAATAGAAAGAGTACATTGTTACACTAAGGGTGAAAGTAACTCATTTCGTAGCGAGGTCGCTAATTTGAGGGACTAAACTAGTTAATTTCACCCTAAGGCAAACACTGTGCTTTTCATTACGAATTCAAGGAAAGTAAAAATAAAATAAAAAGTTTGTAAAACCCGAGTCGTCGTTCCTATGATTTTAGATAGGTATCTTTCTTCTGATTAAGGCGGTAAAAGGTATTCCACTACAGCTTTAGCCTCTTATGAAATTAGGCGTTAAATCACTATTTTAATCTGTTATTATAAATCTCTGCTGTACGGAAATGTAAACAAAACTCGAAAAAACCAACGACTGATTGCCACTTTCCCGCCTTTTTGTTTTTTTTTTCTATGGCCTGCCAGCTATTCAGCCTCATTAATGAAAAATAAAGTATTTTAAAGAAATAATTAAACAATTAAATCACTTAAAATATAATATTATTTAATTAAAACTTATCTTTAAGTTATTTCAATTTTATAGCGCGCTGTGATTGGCTGGCTGTATGGAAAATTTGAACATGGTTCAATAGAAATGTGAAGATAGAACTAGTTTTTTTTTTTTAATAATTTGACAGCTGTCAGTTGTAAAGTAAAACTCCCTAGGGATGAAAAGTATCACTTTCAGCCCGCTCCTCAGGCAACTTCAGACCTACTTTCAGAGTATGAGTAATGAAAAAAAAAAATTATATGCAACGTTTCTCCACACTTAATCCTGCATTGTGGGTGCGTTCCCAAACATGTAAACTCACTTACACAAGACACCCAGATCTGGAACTATCTGTAAGCCAGACGAAGATTTCGACAGGTTCCCAGATCAAAATCGTACATGAAAAATAAAGATGCAAGGTATTTTTTACACCACCTGCTCGATAATGTCGTTTTACACGTCATACAAACCTCACTTAAAGCAAGTCATTATATGCCTAGGGAGATAATGCAGTATGGCTGATCCCTAGGGAATACCAACATTGTGAATTAAAATGTAGGCGCATCGAACAAGTTGACTCGAAATTCAAACCAAAGAATACCTATGTAATCACTATGATTCAAACTGGCCACTAACATAAAAAAGAAAATAGTAGACGACGTACGTAATGACGACACGGGAGCATTATAAAAAAATTGAAATTATAGAATCTTGGAGTACTGAATTTTGTTTGTTTGATGAACTTATACTTATATTTCTCTGATATATGATTTGGTCGACCAAATTGTCTTTTAATTATCTCACAGATGGTGTAAAAAGTAGAGTATGCAACACGGGGATAAAGCTGTCTTTGTCTTGGGCGGCTTAAATTCCTCACTCCACTCAGGTTTCTTTATTAACTCCCTCGCAATGCTCGGGAGTTAATTTTATAGATCCCTCACTATCGTTCGGGATTAAAATCAGCAACCTTCGTTACGTTCGGAATTCAACATGCCGCCCGCGACTTAAAGACACTGCTTTATCCCCGAGTCACATAAACTACTATTATGACTATTCACAGAACTTTAAAAGCTCATACCGTAAATTGATATTTCGCATGTTTCATTATTTACATTGATTAAACAAAGTAAATATCATTTTTTTTTTAAACATGATATTTTGGAAATGTCTTTATATGTACGTAGGGACCGTCGATTTGTTCGGTGCCGGAATCAAACTCGCGATCAGCGGCGCAGCAGCGACTCGCTCAACAACTGCGCCAACTGTGCCATCAATTTGTAAGAACTACAGATAGTTGTTCTGGTTCTATAAATACGCAATACATCCACTATACAGAATTAATTCGTAGAGATTTTCCCAATTACCGTAAAATGAGGTGAATAGAGACTTAGGGTTGAATAGAGACAAAACTTTAAAGGGTATTTTCTTGATATTTGAATATTTTTTGCAGCATTTAACTATATCAATTTATTAATTAATTGTTATTCTAAAAAATCGATGCTTTGCTAGAGGCCGATATTATGGTATCAAAGTGAAAAACCAAACTAAAGTTTTGTCTCTATTCACCCCTAAGTCTCTATTCAACCCATTTTACCTTAAAAGATTTCAAGTCGTTTTAGAAATAAAGACTTCACAATTTTACGTGCGTCACTAATATTACGAGTATATAGGCGAAAGTTCACGTGAGTTGGTGGTCAAACGCAAGCCTATCAATAATAAAAAAAAAAATGTAAGTATGTGTGTAGCTTGAACTGCTGAAAGGATTTCGATGGTACACTGGTGGACCAAGCCCTGAGCATATAGAATACTTTTTATCCCTAGAATATGATCCCTGGGGATAATTTTAGGCGTATGAAGCTGCTGGTAACATCTAGTTTAGGACGGTGTTTACAATAATCCGGGTGACACATACATTCTTTCCGGTTTCTTATTTACCAATACAGAGATTTTTTGTTAGTACACGTTCCTAGCACAGATTGATCACGATGTTATACAGTGTAGGTAGTGGACAGACTCCTTAATTCGTATGGACGAAGCTTTATGGCTTAGTCCGTACTCGACCCCAGTCCTAACTCGCTCTCTTTTTATATTATCTATGGTATAAGCCTCTTCGCTGCCACGGAAAGGTACAGGTTGTCGGAAAAGTGCTACGATTTAGAAAATAAATACTATCGTGTATAAACTTTGCTCTTGAACTGTTCCTATAATACCTACATCTTCTATATACAAGGTGTAAGGGACAGCCCTCCACAAACTTTAAGAGCTTGCTCAGTAGATGAAACTGAACAACCTACCATATAAAATTTTTCAGGAAACCAATAAAAAAATCCGCCTCACCATACAAAATTATTAACTTGATTGGAATTTTGTATGGAGAGGCTGAATTTTTTTTTCATATCCTGAAAAAAAAATTATGGTGGGTTGTTCAGTTTCGTCTACTCAGCAAGCCCTTAAAGTTTGTGGAGGGCTGTCCCTTACACCATTTATAGACAGGGTTACTTGTAAAACACTAACCACTTTGCAGGACTGTATAACTAACATCATAAACAACAACTTTTGTTCTATGACTTTTTACAAAACATAATACATTTACCAAAAACAAACCTTCAATATTTCAGTGTTCTATCTAACACATTTTAATTCTGTATTTTGCTGTATCTACTTATGTCTGTATGATGCGACACAAGGACATCAAGCAACCCCGCCACCCAATCCCCACTCCCATGCGCTTTAATACTACTTGCTTCGTATAGACTTCGTAATATTTAGAACGTTCAATATGCTTAAATATTTTTGTATCAAAATCTGATGAACTAAAATAAATAAATAAATAATTGAATTTTAATTTTTAAAAGCCATAGAAAAAAAGTTGTTGTTAATGATGTTAGTACCTACCACAGTGCCGGTGCAAGAGGTTGCCGGTGTTTTACAAATAATCCTGTACAAGGTGTAAAGGGCAGCCCTCCACAAACTTTAAGGGCTTGCTCAGTAGACGAAACTGAACAACCTTCCACAATTTTTTTTCTCAGGAAACCCCTAGGCCTGACCTGACACCACCTACTTATTATTAAGTCATAATTAAAATAAAATTATAAATTAATTGTGTAAGTACTCGAAGTGCCTACTTTGGGTTTTTTTGGTACTTCAGGTTTGACCTATTTCGGGTTTTTTAAATAAGCGTAATTAATTAAGGATTAAGAACTTTTATGATATTTATAAGAACAAATAGTCCCAATAGACTTTATCCTGTTTGAAAGTTGGTTTTTCGCTAGAACAAAAAAAAATAGAACCCGATTGAAGGCTTTAATTGTATTCTCATACCAACCAATGATACGTAAAAACTTTCATCCAAAACGGTCATGCCGTTTAGGGGGAGTTAGTGAAAAACAAGTAGGTACTTTCAGAAGAATTAAATGAACCATACAGGGTATAAAATAGAGGTCGCAGCAAACTTTTTAAGGGCTTGTTCAGTAGTTAACAAAAATCGGACTCTCCATACAAACTGTCCAATCAAGATTATAATTTTGTATGGGGAGGCCGATTTTTTTTGGTCCTTCATAGACTACTAATAAAAAAATACATTATGGGAACCTTGCACACTAAATCTGGATACGGAATGACAAAAACTTTTTCAAAAATTTAAATTTTCAAAATACTTTTTCCTGCAATTAATTCTGTGAAATATTCGAGTGAGCGACGGAAGTAATGCCAACCGTACGTTCAGGCGCTGTTACCTATCTCTTTTCACGTTGCCTCTTTTTCATTTTCAAACCTTGTTCAACATTTTTTTCGTTGTGTTTTCCTCTTTGATTTTAAAGAAGACAGTTTTAAGTCTTACATACTCCAGTAGACTAAAATCCACCTCTGTAGAATATTCTCATTAAATGGAAGAAAAGGGAGAGGGAGGCCAAAGAAATTATTGATGGATTGTGTGAGGAACTGAGGAGAGTTATTATATAACTAGCTGCTGCCCGCGACGTCGTCTGCGTGAAGCCTCTACAGCACTAAAAATACCTAAGGTGCCAGTGTCGCTATAGCATTATAAATAAACAACTTTTATAAATAGCATTATAATATAAGTTTTTTTCGCAAACGAAGCTAGTGAAGAGAGTTATATGGGAATTCTGCTGAGTTCAGTCATAAGATGTGAGTGAAGGAAATAGAAAAAATAATGCAAGAATACATTCCAGGACACAAAAGAGTAAAAATACGTACAAAGGTATCATACCTTACAACACTTCCCTATAAACTACGTTGGTAGTTATACTGCCAGGAGTCAAAATGTAAAAAGAGTCAGGACTGGTGGCGCGGGAGCAAGCGACGCACAGTTGCCCGTGTGAGAAGCAACTCGTCCTGAGGTCGACACCCGCTGCCCTCAGTGTCTGCCCCTGCGACTATTGATGGTCATCGCGAAGCAAACACACATGGGGAACTGTACGCGCTTGAACTGGAACGAGAAGTTATGGGGTATGAGGGGAATGCGTGGTATAAATACTGCCTCGCTGACGCCACAACCCGTAAGAATTTCCGCCTCAATGGTGTGTCTGTGTGGAGCGAGATGACTTTAAGGCGGGTCCCGTCACAACTTCGAAGCATAATCGGGACACCGACCTTTAGCTTGATGGTTTGCGCCGGAAGTCCACTTGCTGACAGGGAGTTCAGAAATTCCATGGAATAACGTGTGGCATCATCTTGCTCGACAACAGTGTTTATCGTGGTGTAGACCACTTCATTCTTCTCAATTTCCGAGAGAATGCATTCGTTAATTGCTGCAGCCTGATAATTTATGGGCGTCAGCACAATTCTTGGGTGTGTGAACCCAAAAATTCTGCAGGTTCGGTATACGACTGATGTCCCCGTACACACAGTGAATGAATTTTTCTAAGCTGGATACCACTCTACCGAGAGACTCTGAGTAGAGTTCCTTCGCCAAGACTTAGAAGGACATCGGAGAATTCTTGAGCACGTGCATTGCCGCCGAGCCGAGCTCTCATAGTAATGGTCAAGCGCAGTGTACGAACTCGTGACCACAACGAAGATCGTTTCGACAAAGCATTCACCTCGTCAGCTCTCACGTGTCCCTTATCGCTGTTACGTGACACACCACAAACAGCCGTTTTGACGCTCTCTAAATCGATGGGAATTTTATCATGGCATGTGCTGTTTTGCCTTCCGGAAGCAGTGTGGCAGCGATTCCCGACGACGCTACAGCAATACCAATTTTGCCTTGGCTCCTGACCTCTGCAAGTATGCCAGTGGTAACAAATGTTTTTCTTGTTCCACCAGGAGCATCCAAGAAAAAAATTTGTACCTTGGTTTTGCCCAACGTTTTCAAGGACGGTGTCATAAATTTGTTTTTGCTCTCAAGAGAACAAAGCGACATGGTAATTTCGTATGGTGCTTATTTCGCCCGGATCGTAATTTGTCTCAGCGTTATACTCCCGATTTCCACGGTCTTGATGTGGTGATGATTGGAGAGCTGGTAACCCATATTCGATCAGTGGATTGCCGCCGATAGAAATGACCACATCTTGAAGTGAACTGAGACAGGTGTTCAGCACGCGTTCATCAGTTACTTCGACTTCGTCTCTAGTAGCTCGTAGAAAACCTTCAGACAGATGATGGCGATACTTCTCCCACAAAGCTACCGCGTTCGCGACTCCACAAAACACCAAGATGACGGCAAGCAGATGACGCATGTAGCTGGGACTGTCACTGACGCTTGCCTCCGCGAGGGTGTCATCCCAATTAGGCAAAAGGCTGCGCGGTAAGTAGGATACTCCACGCCATCAAATGTCCACAGAAAGGCGAAAGACGTTGGGCCTGGGACAGTGTGATGTAACAACCGCAGAAAATAGCATTCGCCACTATTCGGGCGCACGGTATAAACCCTATCCAATGCGGTGTCCTTGAAAATTCCCGGAAAACCTTTCACAGCACCTCCTCGTCGATGTCGGTTGAATACACCCCTTTGCTTGTCGTACGTGTAATATGAAAGGCACCTCGTCATACGTAAGGGATTTCACAAACTGGTCGACTTCACAGAGTCTCAGAACTGCCACCATGTAATACCTAACACCGCATTTTTTTTAAATTGTCTTCCTCAACTCTGCTCAAGATTTTTAGGGTTTTGTTGGAACTTGAATTTGTCAAAACGAACTACAATATGAAGAAAATGCATGTTACCATCTATGAATTTCAAGAATAACTAACTACTAACCTCGCCAACATGATCAAATTTAAATGAATAATTTCCAAAAACTGTTAACATATAACTTGATTTGATTTTTATGAAATCTCATAGATGGCGCTGCTTTAAAATTGTGTTTATACTACTAACATTCATTAAACTATGTTTCTCTGCCCAAGTTACTTTAATGGCGTAGTTTTTATAGTGTAAAGCTAGATAATAGCATGACTTACTCAAAAACAACATTTAAATATGCTTCCTTATATTACACGCTGTCACAGAATGCGTAAGAAAAATAAAGATTCACAGCTCCTCCCCCGTAGGTGATAGCGTGATAATATGTAGCCTATATCTTGACCCGACCTCTTAGTAATATTCATGCAAAATTTGAAGTAAATCCATGCAGTACTTTTTGAGTTTATCCCGGACATACATACAGACAAACAGACAAACAGACAAAAATTCTAAAAACTATATTTTTGGCTTCGGTATCGATTGTAGATCACGCCCCAAGTATTCTTTTAAAAAAATATTCAATATACAGTTTTGACTTTCCTACGATTTTATTATATGTAAAGATTATAATTACGAGTATATAGTTTATTTATTTCAGATGTCAAGATGCATGTTTCATCATCATCATCATCATCATTTCAGCCGATACACGTCCACTGTTGGACATAGGCCTCCCCCAAGCGTCGCCACATCGAAGACATGACGATGATGCATGTTTAGTTAGGTATTCCATAATACAATGAAATTATACTAAAATTATGCACTCAGGAATAAAGCAACTTTCTATCGGTGAAATAATTTGAGCAATCGGTCTAGTACTTTCAGAGATTACCCCCTACAAACATAAAGACAAAAAAAAACTTTACCTCTTCATCAAATACTAGCTTTTGCCCGCGGGTTTACCCGCGTATATAAAATATAGCCTATGTCACTCGGGAATAAAGCCCTTTTCTTCTGGTGAAAAAAATTTAGCAATCGGACCAGTACTTTCAGAGATTACCTCCTACAAACAAAAAAAAAAACATAAAAACAAACTTTACCTCTTTAATTTTTTATTTATTTTAGTCTAGATTATCATAACTATGTCCGTCACCTGGTACTACGCTACCTCACCACAGTGTCACCACCAATTTTCAGCCAAATCGTTTCAGCCGTTCTTCGAGTTTAAGTAACACGACTTTCTTTTATTCACATAGATTACATAAATATTATAATTACATGAAATTCTATGAAAATTAAGTAAGTATATTTGATTACCCGTTTCGCGAAGGACCTTCAAAGTGAGGATGAGACTCTCTCTGCTACAGTCTTCAAGATTTTGTTCCCAAGCGAACACCGGCGTTCGCTCTCTCATTGTCTCTAATTACGGTATTCGAAAAGTTAAAAGCGTAGTCTTGACTTCGTCGGAGCAGCGAGAGAATCTGCAGGCACCTCTGACCGCTAGAGCCCTAAACTCCCTCTGAAGTGTATATGCATATATCCTCAACGTCGTTAGCAAGAAAATGTGTGTCAAAAATTAAAGAGAAGGGAGTCAGTGATAGCGTGACGGTTGACTGGACAGAATGGAAGAAACAAAAATGTGGCAACGACCCCTAGTAACATGGGACAAAATGAATTGCACATTATTGAGACTTGGAAGAGTGAATACATAGGCATAGTATATTTCTATCATTACATATTCGGCGCAAGGGAAGACAAACTTTTATGTAGGTGTCAGGTACCTATCTACCCATTTTTTTGGTTCCTGGGTCCGGTCACATACACTTTTTTATACATTTTCGATTCTCGAAATAAAATGACTCGATGAGATTCATCGAAATCGAAACCGTGTAACATTACCTATTTGTTTTCCTTGATTGCACCAGACAATACTAGGAATGAGGGTTCAACCAAATTTGGATACAGGTAAGGGGCGATAAAGCATTCTTAGTATAAGGAAAACAGATCATTGATCAGAAAACAAAAAAAAAATAGACGATGTCGCCCAAAATAAGGAAGATTGGGAAATAAAAATTAAAAATGGTCACAGAAGAGGCGTAGAAAATTAAACAAAACTATATTGTATTCGGGTATCTTTGTAGTAGGTCGGAAGACGAAATAAAGGCAAATGCAGGAAGAACATGGATCCTCGTCCCTTTTCCTCACAGAGAATACAATTGAGTTTGAAAACATGGAGGAGGCTTTTGCCAAAGCTGGGCCAACAGCTAGCAGGAGCCCTATTATACCATGACGTGTTAAAGTATCAGTCCTACGAGCGAGAAAGAGGGATGGAACTGCACACCCTGTATAGCTCCATCGCTATTACTGGAGTTATGGAGCTACCTATCTAGGGACGTTAAGATCCGTTGAGTCAACAATAAGTGAAATGTTAAGTATTGTAATTTTATAAAGGCTTATTATATAAAGGGATATTAAAAGGAAGAAAAGGAGTCTGTAGTAGCACTAATAGATACAGTGCTTATTCTCAGTATCAAAACTTTAAAGAACACTTATCACGACTTCCGAAATTAAACGCACGTGGTGTCAGAGTGATCTTAAAGATGCACGCGGCAGCCGATGAATCAGACGTGGCGTAAGGACCTCTGAATAGGAGTTAGAATGTCGTCGAACTTCATTTTGGTCATACCATTAATAAAATTGATACCTTTTAACAAAAATCCTGCATTCTTATAGAGTTCAAAGACCAGGGGTTGTTGTCCGGACTTTCGAACCATATAACCACCAAAATGAGTATGACATCCTACCCCGTTCATAAATAATACATGAAGATGGCAAATGGTTTAAAAATCTAAACGAGGTCGTGGACCTCTGCCAATCAGTTCCGTAACTAAAAAATTTTTTTTTCTATAAAGGACTCATAGTGGCCTTACCTTGACGTGATCTGATACAACCTTCGAATATATTTCGTCACAAACATAGACGGTCGATGAACCTTATTTACTAAGGTAATGACGAGAGTTATTTTACAATTAATTTAAATTAGCATTTTAGGAACAAATGTCAAGTATCGGCATTTAGTTGGACACCTCCACCTACCTGTGCTGTGATCCGAACTTGATAAACATTTTTTTGCTTGCTATTCCATTTAGTTAGTTTGAAATGATTTATCAAATCTTTAATTGGATTTAATTTGCATATTGTATTAAAAATATCTTTTATTTTAACGTCGTTGGATGGGTGTTGCAAGCAGATGCGAATTTGCATCATCAACGATGTTTTTCATCTCAGCTGTTGCTATAAATTGCAATATTATCTATTAATATGAAGCTTGTTTTCTAAGAAGAAGAAACCAGTGGTGCCTGAATAATAATAAACCTCTTAGTGCACTATCTATTCTCTGGCCTTTTAACAAACCTACCTACCTAAATGTAGTGGTGTGTAGTCCACTCCACTGCGCAACTCATAGCCTATCCTGTATTTGTATGTATCTAGGTAGGTATTCTGAAAAACGAATATAAACTAGCCTTTCAACACATCACGTTAGACTAAACCTAATCATTTCCGTGCTATTTTCCACCTATTCAGGCCCCTCATAAATAAATACGAAATTCAAGAATATATGACAAACAACACAACGCAGCGTTTTAAAAAAACAAGTCACGCCATTCCTATGTATGTGGACCACATCTATCTGCGTAGGAGAACTACTGATAAATAAATAAGTATATTTAATTCTTTATCGATCAACTTACATACGACCAGTACATAATGATTAATTGTATTTTAGTTTGGCGCCAAAATTCCATACAAAAACGTGGCTGAACGACCGTGACTCTTGAGCACAAAAAACTGTGAAGGTATTGAGTATTGAACTTGCCAAGATACTTCGATAGATATGGATCTAAAGCTATAATCTACGAATAATAATAATGATCGTACTGTTCGTTCGACACATACATAATTTTGATCTCGTTGCCTTTTAATAAAGGTCGCTCAAACACTGCAAGGTCTTTGGAGAAAAAAGCATTTTGCATCAATGTTATGTATTTATTGGACTAGTTAATCAAATTCAGGAACGTAAAAGGACACTACGATAGGTCAGGCAATACTTGGAAGGTCTTGTTATAATTTGGTTACAAAAATCTACTAGTTCTACATTCAAATTCCCGATAGGTTCTTCAAAGCTTGGAAGGACATAATTTGGTTACAAAAACGCACCTAGCTAATAGTTCTACATTCAAATCCCACTAAGGTTGTGGTTGCCCATAAATTTTGAGTTCAGTAGCTGTCGATGATTGGGGAGCAGTACTTGTTGTCACCAGTGAGCTTCTTAGTCGCAATCTGACGGTCGCGCTCACGACGCATTACCTTAGAGAAAAACAAAAAGAGTTAGAATTAAAACGTCCATTTCTAGGGCCTTTTTAGATTGCAGGATGGTTCGAAAAAGTAACTGTAGCTTCGGGACCTTACCATGATGTTTTAAAATGCCAGGCGTGCGAGAAAGAGGGGTGGAGCTATACAATACTTATAGCACCATCCCATTAATAAATCGCGTCAAAAGCAGGCAAGTACATTTTCGTAAATAAAAGTTTGACGGGAGAAATTATTTGATGATTTCCAACTCCAAAAAACCGGCCAAGAGCGTGTCGGGCCACGCTCAGTGTAAGGTTCCGTAGTGTCCCGTCCATCACAATAAGTGTACCCATTTATGATACGATATACGATTATACTACCAACTTAGTTCAGAAATTATTTTGTAGAACCCTTTTGTCTTTTTTGTACAAAAACTGTTCTTTCCATCAAGTTCAAAATATTTTTTCTATAAAGTCCTTATTAAAGTTCTACTTTTCAGATTTTTTTCATATTTTCTAAACTTATGGTTCAAAAGTTAGAGGACACACACACACATTGTTTTTTACTTTTGGAGCGATTATTTCCGAAATTATTGATATTATCAAAAAATGATTTTAGTAAACCCCTATTCATTTTTAAATACATATCCAACTAGTAGGTACAGGATACAGTTAAGAACGACCTTCACCGGTTTGTTTAATGGATGAAACCTATCTTATGATAAATTTAGTATATTAAATAATATAACGCGGGTGGGTTGCCTGAGAAATTCTTGGCCAAACAATTTTTTTTTTTTTTTTTTGTAAAATGCACCGGTGTGTTTAACGAATAAATTTAATACTAACCGAAAGAGTGAAACCTTGAGTGAGCCTTTAGAACATAAAAATGTTGGGTTGCCTATTTGTTTCCTGGCATAGCTATGGGTTGTCAGGTATAAACAGGTATACATAAACAGGTGTGTTTTTTTTTGTATACAACAAATTCTATATCAAAATAAACGCTGTTTCATTACGAATACGATGTTATAGTGTTGTCTGCAAAAAAATCTGGTATGGATAAAGGTTGTGCATTTTTCTAAAAATAAAATAAATTTTCAATTTTTAATTAATAATAGTCTGGCCAGGAATTTCTTAGGCAACCCCCACCCGCGTTATATTATTTAATACATTAAATTTATAATAAAATAGGTTTCATCCATTAAACAGACCGGTGAAGGTCGTTCTTAATCGGATCTTAGACTAAACGATATATCACCACGTTAGGGCTGAAATTAAAAAAAAAATCACTTCCCACTTTACATATAGGGGGGCTACCCTAATAAAGCATTTTTTTTCCAATTTTTATTTTACCACTTTGTCGGCGTGATTGATATACATATTGGTACCAAATTTCAACTTTCTAGTGCTAACGGTCACAGAGATTAAGCGAGGACGGACAGACAGACGGACAGAGATACATGGCGAAACTATAAGGGTTCTTAGTTGACTACGGAACCCTAAAAAACTGGCGCCACTTGGATTTTGATAAGACTACAATTTGCCATGCAAATTGCTAATACCAGTAAAAGGATTCTGCTGCGTTTACACAACATTCCATCATCGGATCACACGATGTACGGCGTTGCGCCACCGGTACATGGTGGACTTCCCACCCATACGCACAAAGCGTTTTGGGAACACATTTATTGTGCATACAGCCAAGGAGTGGAACTCCCTGCCGGAGTCTGTGTTTCCTGATAGCTACAACTTAGGGGTCTTTAAGTCAAGAGTGAATAGGTTACTTCTAGGCAAGCGTGCTCCATCGTCGGCCACATCATCACTTACCATCAGGTGAGATAGTGGTCAAACGCGAGCCTATCAATAATAAAAAAATAAAAAAAAAAAAGTTATAGTCTGTCTAATAAGTCAACCGACTTGGGAATTTTGTATAATATTTAATCATTTAAAAATACCTACTTATATTCGGTACTTTTTATAAGGTTCTTCTACTAGTAAACAATGATCTCTATCTCTTAATCAACCTTGATTATTGAACCCGTGTTGACTACATCAGATTTCATTAAATCCTAATAATTATCCAAGTCGTTTAACTTATTAGACAGACTCTATTACTGTGTAGAGGAGCATTCATAATCATCATCATCATATCAGCCGAATATGACCACTGTTGGACATAGGCCCTCCCCCAATTGTCGCCATAACGACCGGTCCTGTGCGTCACGCATCCATTAGATTCCTGCAGAGGAGCATTAATCGTAAGTAATTTGTAAGCGGGGGCTTGGCCCCTGACATACCTGATTACCCGACTACGGCAAAGCCAAAGGAGGGTTATGATTTTGACAGGCTATGTATGTAGATATGTATGTATGTATGTGAATATGTTCATCTGTTCCCTCATAGCTCCTAATCGATTTATCCGAAATCGACAGAACCGTCTTAATCGTCCGCTGAATATAGGCTACGTGACGTGTCACAAAACTCGATAAGGCGCCCTCTAGCGGACAAAAAGTAATGTATTAAAAATGTAAATGGAGGTAAATACGCCGTGTTTGGTATCATTTGAAAGCCCGGAGGACACGGTGGAGCACACAATGGCGGTGTGCCCTGCTTGGGCGGAGTATCGCCGTGCCCTCGTGGGGGTGATCGGCGGCGGAGACCTCTCGCGCCGGGCCCTGGTCGAGGCCATGGTCCGGAGCGAGGAAGAGTGGCAGGCGGTCGCCGACTTCTGCGAAGCAGTAATGCTCGCTAAGGAGGAGGCCGACCGCATCAGACAACGGCGCTCTCGCCGCCGCCGCCGGGATTCCGATCCCGATTTCCAGCCACCGTAGGCGCGGGCTTGCGGACAGTGAGCAATGGGTAGCTCGCTGTCCGGCCGTCCGGTAACCGTCCGGACCAAACCCAAGTCGTCGACGGCGCGCACTGTTCCCGCGCGCCTCAAGGAGTTGTCAGCAACAGTAGGGGCCCAGCCGGGTCGAAGCCTACTGGGGCCAGGGTTATCCGAAAGGGCGCTCGAGCCCCGGTACGAAGGCTAGAAGGAACGGGATGGGTTTTTTAGTCAGTAAGAGTCTGACATTATCTCCCGCTCCGCCCAAGGGCGGGGGATGTCAATGCATGATTTTTCCAATCGAAAAAAAAAAAAAAAAAAAGTATCATTTGAAAGTGCCTCACTCACTTGTACATTTCCAAAATATTGCTCAAATTTTAAGGAACGCCCTCTAGCGGATATAAAATAATGTACTAAAAAAAATGTTAAGATAAATACACCGTGTTTTATATCATTTGAAAGGGCCCCTTAATAAGTACCAGTACTTATTAAAAAATATCATTAAAATTCAATGTAGCGCCCTCTAGTGGACAAAAAAATTTGTGTTAAAAAAGAAAAGATAAATACGTTGTGTTTGATATAATTTGAAGGGGCTTTTCTAAATAGTATAGAAACACAGTGATTTAACACCAAAATTGTTTAAATAAAAAAAAAACCCGACTACGAAAAAGAAACGACACTGAAAAGTATAAAACTAATTTCTCAGAATGCTGAAATAAACAAGGTAACTGGAAAAACACAGAAAATCAAACCAACCGAAACACTAATAACGTGTGACTACGGATTTTCTGTGTTTTTCCAGTTACCTTGTTTTCGTATCAATTAATCAATAAGTATTTTGGCGTCCTTCATATAATTTCGAATCGGTAGCCAAACGTCCTAGGGTGGGCACTAGACCATACTGGAGAGGTCAATCCACGGCCCACTCGCTTAAATAAGCCTATGAAGAGGAAGCTTTAAAAGTGCCTGGGGTAAAGACGTAAGTAAATTGCATGCAAGCGGTTTGTATCATAAATATATCAGGCGCTATTTAGACTAATGACTAAACGTACGACAATGCGTACGTGAATTTGTGCATGTAAAATTCGTTCGATGAACAAAAGTAAGTACCTACATTACATTGTAGGTAGGTATATAATGTAGATATGTAAGTAGCCGTGACAATAAGTGATTCCTAATAATTTAACTTACCATAAATCTCTTGAATTGCTTAGTTCTGGTGTGGCATTCTCGAAAGTCATTGAGTAAGTAATTGCATTTCACTAGGCCGCGGGTAAGCCCGTAGGCTTCCAGACAGTCCATCATTGCCATCTCCTGTTTTTGGCACCGGCCCAACATCTGGTGTGAATGGATCCCCCCTGTGATGTCTGTCCACGGGGAACGGAAGAACGGCGAAATATTATGCATTATAACTTTTTATTGTCGACAATTAACGAAGAAATTAAAATACAATATTTGTTTTTTTGCAATTTTACTCAGGTAAAAGTGAAATCACAAACGCAAAACTGAAAACTATTTGCGACAGTTCTTTCTTTTTTTTTCTGTAATATTTTTTTTAATCATCCATAGTCAAAAGCTTCGAGGGACAGGACTAAATATAGAGAAGAAGGTTTTAATTAAAATGGCTGAATCACCTTTTAAATACCTAAGGGCTCGTACACACTGGCGCCATAGCGGTGATTCTACTTGACAAGGTAGGCACGATAACATCGATAAGTTATCTCGTATAGATGTTTTTAATTATTTAATAAGGGATATTGAACCACCATGACCTAGATGTTCACCCATACACAGCCTGTCTTTTTGCGATTTATAGCAACCTGTTGGTCATGCCATTTCAATTCACGTTTGGCCGATTTTACCAGATTTGAAATTTAAATAAAAAAGAAATGTACCAGACGACGATTTTTTGTTTTTAGGTGGGAAAATCATTCAATGACATCATGGGAGATAATGTCAGACTAAAAACCTACTCCTCTTCCTTCGTTGCCTTTCGTAACGGGGCCGAGTCTTCCTTTCAGAAGCAGATCCTCGGCCTCAATACCAGATGACGATAAAGGGCCAGGGACGCATTCACATCTTACATTTTCGACCTTCTTCTTCTTCCTGCCCTTATCCCATATTACTTGGGGTCGGCGCAACACGTTTTCTTCTTCCATTCTGTCCTTTCACCCGTCAAACTATAACTAACTCCCTTTTTTTCATATCACATTTTCGACAGGTTTAATTTAAAAGTAAAAGTAGCCAGATAGTTAATCAGACAACCTGATCCAGACCTGACCCATGACCCCATGACGACGAGGTAACTGCATGAAGGTTGCGCTGAAAATCTTTGTCGAGGGTCACCAGTTTAGAGGTATGCGGAACAGGCTGTGTTAAGACCCGCAATCCTCCGTTGAAAAGGACGATCCTCCATCCAGACGTGTGTTGTTTGCGCGGAGACCCCTAACATCGCGATGCAGGGTTTTGGATGTTTTAGTTCCTATGTGGCGCCATAGATATCGCTACATGAATTTGAGTGAGCAACTTTTTTTAAATGATATAAATCAGTGCTTGACTGCGATCCCACCTGATGGTAAGAAATGATGCAATCGTTGATGGTGAGGCGTACTAGTTTATTAAGAGTCCATTCACTCTAGCCTTCAAGACACCTAAATTGTAATTAAACAGTAAGACCGCAGTAGGCAAATAGTTCCAGTCCTTCGATGTACGCGGTATAAACGACGAAGCAAAACGCTTAGTCCGAACCGTAGAAGTTTCAACAATGTTAGGGCGGGTACTCGCCGAAGGACGGGTGGTCCGATGGTAGAAAGGAGATGGCGGAATCAAGTCATGCAATTCCCGCGCCAGCCAGCCTTTCTGTTTTCGCCTGTGCTCGAGACTTTGTAAATTGGATTTAACCAAATCTGTATCACCAATTCTTTTTCGCACGCTTTTTTACCGAATCTAATGCTGCTAGATAGCATTTTGTAGCGCCAACCCATATATGGCTGCAGTATTTCACACACAATTTCGGACTTGTTTTTATAAATAGGTAAAGATTTATATAACATAATATTCCACAACCATCATACAACGTCTAGTCCCAAGCTAAGCAGAGCTTGTGTTATGAGTACTAGACAACTGATAAAAGTACTTATATATTTCTAAATGCATAGGTACTTAATGTAGATAAATTACACCCAGGCACAGAACAAATGATCGTGCTCAACACACAAACATTTGTCATGGGTGGGAATCGAACCCACGACCTTCGGCATAGCAGGCAGGGCCACTGACCGCTAGATCAACAGGCCAGTCGAAAGATTGTCCGTATGTTAAAAAACAGGCCACTATGAATGAATAGCTTTCGATATACATAGAAAGAAATGGATCATGACCTGAATGTGGACATAATTTTTTTATTCTAGGTAGTGTCTATTACTACAATTGCCAAAACGGACCTTGAGCGCTCGGCGTCAGTGGGGATCGCTTTGCGCATTCCATACATTGGCGAGCCAATCGTTTTCGTTGTTAGATACATGCAGCAACACAGGGAACGAATTAGGAGTGACATTTAAGACGCGATGGCGCGGCGAGCCAATCACTAACACTACTCCCCGCGTCTCACTTCGCCAACACCACTAAAGAGACCGAATATTTGACTTCTACGCAATCGCTCAAGATCTGTGACGGCAATTGTAGCATAATTTTATTTTTGACAGGAAAAGCCGTTGGCGAATGATGGTGATTTAAATAAATGTCTTGTTGTGGATTAAGTTATTTTATTTACACCAGTATTACAGTATTTCTGCAGATGAATTGGAGTGACTATTGTAAGAAGTTGCTACGTAATTCTAATAACTGTCGACTTTAGGTGACACATATTGGTTGTCTCCTTTCAGCTTTCCTTCAGCGATTTGTCTGTCACGTTCTCTGCGCATTGCCTGCAAAAATATTACGATTTACATAGCCTTTGTACAGTGTTACGTGAATAAAATTTTAATAAATAAATGCAGCAGCTAGTTACTAATAATTATCATTTACTATTGGAGAGCTATGGAGGGAACAACCCAAAACAATATAGAATTGGTTATTAGCTCATCTTTGTACAAGAATTGTCAAATCACAGTCTTTTTTAATATTAAGTTTTGGGTACAATAAAGAATCTAAGAGAATGATGATATTTAGTAGTCCATCTACTGTAAGTAGTAACTTGTCTGTTTCATTAAAATCAATCAACACTTGTCTTGTAGTTGGCAGTTTAAAATACATGGCAAAGTTTGGTAAGCTATAATTAGATAGAAAAAGTCTTTAGGTGATCTAAGGCATTTGAAACAGTATCCATCACCATACTTCTAAAAAACCTGCATGATGTAATTTCTGGTCATGGTCTACCATTAAATATTTTAACGAATCTTGCAAATTATTCTGAATGTGTCTGGGTTGATGACATGATCAGTGATGAAGTTCGAATAGAGAATGGTGTACCTCAGCTAAGTATTCTTGGCCCTATGCTATTTTTTATTTACATCAAAAAATATGTCTATTATCTCAAAAAAACATCATATTTTTACATACACTGACACAGTACTTCTGTTTTATGGAGTGGATTGAAATCAAGTATCAACTTGGAGAAGCTGATTTAAATAGTCAAGTGTAGTTATTTCAGTGTTTTTTTTTACATTACCCCAAACACAGAACTATTCCTGTGGGTGCTTTCACAAACATAGAAATAACAATGGAAAAAACCGGCCAAGTGCGAGTCGGACTCGCCCATGAAGGGTTCCGTAGCAGCAAGTAACATAATATAAAAGTTCTTGTAATGTGTTGTAACTTTGATCGATGTTTTAATAATAGTGTATTTTTTTCGGTTTATGACGCATTAAAAAAAAACTACTCACTGGATTTCGTTCAAACCAATTTTCGTTGGTAGTTTTTATAGTAATGTACATCATATATTTTTTTTAGTTTTATCATTCTCTTATCTTGGAAGTTAGAGGGGGGGGGACACACATTTTACCACTTTGGAAGTGTCTCTCGCGCAAACTATTCAGTTTAGAAAAAAATGATATTAGAAACCTCAGTATCATTTTTGAAGAACTATCCATAGATACCACACGCATGGGTTTGATGAAAAAAAAAATTTTGAGTTTCAGTTCTATGTATGGGGACCCCCAAAATTTATTGCTTTTTTTCTATTTTTGTGTGAAAATCTTAATGCGGTTCACAGAATACATCTACTTACAAAGTTTCAACAGTATAGCTCTTATAGTTTCGGAAAAAAGTGGCTGTGACATACGGACGGACGGACGGACAGACAGACAGACAGACAGACAGACAGACAGACAGACATGACGAATCTATAAGGGTTCCGTTTTTTGCCATTTGGCTACGGAACCCTAAAAAGTAATAAAACAATAGAAATTGAAATAAGCCACTGGCAGCTAATACATGACTTGTCTTAACCACCATGCTCCAGCATGATGCGTGCATCAGCCCCCTTCAGCTCAACTATTTTGATGACAACTGAATGACCCGACAACACTTGCCAACATCAGTGAGTCAATTGAGTGAGTCGAGTGAGAATGACAAACTCTCAATTGTAACCTAATAAAATGCTCCATGGTACTTCACATTTACAAAAGTTTGGAAAAAGTGTTTCTACATTATACAATTTGTACTTACATTGTTTCATTATTACTACAATAAATTATTACAAGTATTATATGAGAATATATATTAGAGTCATGTCCCCACTGGCAACAAATGGGATATATCTTTTTAACAAGTAAATATAAAAATTATATATATTTTTAGGGTTCCGTAGCCAAATGGCAAAAAACGGAACCCTTATAGATTCGTCATGTCTGTCTGTCTGTCTGTCTGTCTGTCTGTCTGTCTGTCTGTCTGTCTGTCTGTCCGTCCGTATGTCACAGCCACTTTTTTCCGAAACTATAAGAGCTATACTATTGAAACTTTGTAAGTAGATGTATTCTGTGAACCACATTAAGATTTTCACACAAAAATAGAAAAAAAGCAATAAATTTTGGGGGTCCCCATACATAGAACTGAAACTCAAAATTTTTTTTTTCATCAAACTCATGCGTGTGGGGTATCTATAGATAGGTCTTCAAAAATGATACTGAGGTTTCTAGTATCATTTTTTTCTAAACTGAATAGTTTGCGTGAGAGACACTTTCAAAGTGGTAAAATGTGTGTCCCCCCCCCTCTAACTTCTAAAATAAGAGAATGATAAAACTAAAAAAAATATATGATGTACATTACTATAAAAACTACCAACGAAAATTGGTTTGAACGAAATCTAGTAAGTAGTTTTTTTTTAATGTGTCATAAATCGAAAAAAATACACTATTATTAAAACATCAATTAAAGTTACAACACATTACAAGAACTTTTATATTATGTTACTTGCTGCTACGGAACCCTTCATGGGCGAGTCCGACTCGCACTTGGCCGGTTTTTTTATCTGTTATAAACTAGTACTTGACTGCAAACCCTCCTGATGGTAAGCAGTGATGCAATCGTTGATGGTGAGTCGCACTAGTTTATTAACAGCCTATGCACTCTAGCCTTGAAGACACCTAAATTATAATCAGACGGAAAGACCGCAAGCAGGCAAATAGTTCCAGTCCTTCGGTGTACGCGGTATAAACGACGAAGCAAAACGCTTAGTCCGAACCGTAGAAGTTTCAACAATGTTAGGGCGGGTACTCGCCGAAGGACGGGTGGTCCGATGGTAGAAAGGAGATGGCGGAATCAAGTCATGCAATTCCCGCGCCAGCCAGCCTTTCGGTTTTCGCCTGTGCTCGAGGCTTTGTAAATTGGATTTAACCAAATGTGTATCCCCAATTAGCATTTTCGCAGGCTTTTCTACCGAATTCAAAGCTGCTAGATAGCATTTTGTAGCGCCAGCCCATATGTGGCTGTTCCAGTCCAAGAACGCGGTATAAATGACGAGGCGAAACGCTTAGTCCAGACCGTAGAGGTTTCAACAACGTAAGGGTGGATACTGGCCGTGCGTCGATTTGTCTGGTAGAAACGAGATGGCGGAATCAAGTCATGCAATTCCTATGCACACTCTCAAAAATGCAATCTGTAAAACACCGAAAGGCTGGCTACCCTACGCCTGTGCTCAAGGCTTTGAAGATTGGACTTAACCCAATCAGCCTCTTCGCACGCCTTTCCACCGAGTCCAAAGCTGCCATGTGGCACTTAGCAGCACCAGCCTATATGTGGCTGCAGAACTCTACACATGATCGGACCTGTGCTTTGTTTAACATTAAAAGCTGTCTCGGTGTGAAGTACCGCCAAACTTTTGCAAGAACGCCAAGTTTCCTAGCAGCTACTTTGGCTTTGGACTCAATGAACCGCCCAAAATTCAGGTCGGAGGAAATTTCGACACCCAAGAGCTGAAGGCGGTTGGTACAATCCAATGATACATTCTGAAAAGTAGGAGCCGAGGTGAACAGGCTCCTTTTGGCGGTGAACAGACACGCCTGTGTTTTGGCGGCGTTGAATCCCAGATTGGTTTCGCCCCACTTGGAGACTGCCTGAAGCGAGATATTTGTACGCTCTACCCTCATCTGCATACCCATAGATACCGGGCATCGGCAGATCATTAATATGCAGAGAGAACTGACCCCTGAGGAACTCCCTCGCTATGCTCGGGAGTTGGTTATATAAATCCGTCACTAACATTCGGGATTAAAATCAGCAACCTTTGTTTCGTTCCGGACTTAGAGACACTGCTTTATCTCCTAGTCACATAATCTACTACTTTATATTCATCACCAGTGCAGCTCAGGTAATGTGTTGATAACTTGTAAAGTATGTGTTCTAATTATTTATATATCCACTGGTGACAATTGGGATACTTATTTCTCATTTGTATTATATATTGGTAAGGATCTCAATGACTTACTCATTAAATTTTGAATAAAAATATCTAATTTGTCACCAGTAATGTGGATAATAAATAGATGGAGAGTTTTTGTAGCAACAGAGTCATTATCAATAAGCAATGTGTTTTGGAAGAAGTTTAATAGATAAGTCATTACTGAACTAATTACTGTATTCCAGAAAGGCAAAATAGCAAACATACCATGAACCGTTTGAACTGCTTCGTATTGGTCTGGCACTCATGGAAATCACCAAAAAGGTGCTGGCATTTCACCTTGCCGCGGTCAAGACCGTAAGCCTCCAGGCAATCCATGTAACGACCCTCTTCCTTCTGGCACCGACCCAGCATTTGATGGGAGTGAATACCTCCCGTTAAATCCGTGAACGGCGAACGGAGGAATGGTGAGATAGACATTATTGCGACTGAAAAATACAAAAAACTCTTGTCTTCAACGCATCTTGATTCATCTAGGTTACAAAATTACGTAAACAAATGACATCGGTTAAGTTATTTGTTTTGATTTGATAATACTGCATTTTCATGGATAATGAAAATAACAAATGAATGTGCTTAATGTAATACTTTCTACAGTGTAAAATTACCTTTATATTTTTAAAAATCGAATTCAGATTCAATGAACTCCCGTCAAAAACCAAATTTTGACATAAATTACTCGAGTTTTGAGTTTGACCAGTTTGACAGGCGTGAGTCTCCAGTTGCCATGCAGTTACTAGTGCAACCATAATAGAAAAATAAAGCCGGAGATAATTTATAAATCTTTTCTACACAAATACCTGCCTACTATATAATTGTATTCAGTTTTGTGCAAATAAAAATTTATTTGTAACACTAGTTATAGCCTTCCCAATTTTCCAAATCAAATTATCCAAACTGTTCAAAACCGTGGTCACAAATCACAAACTCCAATGCAAAGCAAAAAAAAGCTCCTGTCGATCTGTCATGCTTCTGTCAAAGTCAAAATCAGCTGGCGAAAAAGTGCCACAAATTCAAGAATTCAATTTCATAGGTCTTATATTTCCATTCTTTCAATAAATATTTTACTTTGATAACAGCTATGGAGCAATGGGTCAAGGAAGGATTATCAAAAATATTAGATTTTGAGATACCAGATGATTTAATAAAGTAAGTTACGACGACCTAAAACATTCAAAATATACAAACTTAACTTTTTTTTATATTTCTGCATAACTTTTAAAAGAAAATAATATTCAGCATGGGCCGTTTATTAATTGTGGTTTTATAATCTTATTTTCAGATACATCCTGTCGATACAAAGTGAGAGTGATTTAAATGAGTACATGAAAACTTTGCTTGACTTTGATAACTCTCAACATAGAGGTTTCTTCTTGGAACTATGCAAGAAAAAATTCCCTGGCAAAGGTAATTGTAGTTTATTATTTAAATTAATTATTATGATTATTTTAGAAGATTTCTTTTCTTTTCCTACTTAGATATAATTATACTATTGTTAAAATAAAATATGATTGCACAATGTTAACACAATCATTCTGATATTCATCTTTACAACTTACTCATACTAGCTGATTAAGGGTGAGTTGCACCATTTAACTATAACGATAACAAAGCCGTTAACAGTCGTCAAATCGTCGAATGACCAATAGGCGGCCGTTTCACGGCTGGTTATGGTTTGGTTATCGAAACAGTTAAATGGTGCAACTCACCCTAACTATCTCTATACAAAAGTAATGTCACCTCATTACAGTTTCCTATCATTAGTGTAAGAAGGACAAATCAATAAACACTTTGTATCAAAATTCTTCTCCTTGTTATATAGTACATAATATAGAAATTTATTTATTAAAATTTTATTATAATTCTGCTATTTGGTCTCATAACATGCTGTGTATTCATTTCTTATGCTACTCTGGTGTCTGAGTCTACTTGGAGATTTTTTTATTTAAATAAGTAGTAGGTACCAGTAAAGATACTTCCGTCTGACCACTGCTAAGATCATATTTTTGCTTGCACTCAAAACAAAAACTTCAAAGGGTTTGTTTTGCGGCCTCACCGCTGGATTCATCCATTTTTTTTTAAGTGGTCGGGCAAAAATGACCACGTTGGCACCTTTGTGCTACTCCATCTGTATTTAAATTTACTTTTATTTCTGCCTTAACCTTTCGAATACCATAATTAGAGACAATTGAAAGGTAATGAGAGAGTGAACACCGGTGTTCTCTTGGGGTTTAATGGATTATATTACATTATATAAACAAAATTATAACTCAAAACTTTCAGGTAGCTCCTTACCAAAGCAACAAAAGAAGAAGATATCCAAGAACAAGCAGCAAGCAGACCACATCAGTGCGGAACCAGTGCAGCCACCAGAGCAGCCAACTGAGGCTGATAGCAAGTCTAAGAAGAAGACCAAGTATGTGAACCTGTACTCACAGGAAGGCAAGAATGCTCAGGTTGTGATGCTGAAAGGTTAGTATAACAAACTATTAGTTGTATTACAAAATGTAAAATAATAAATAACATTAATAAAATGTAGAGTATGAATGATCTAACATAATGTCTATAAAATTTAAAAAGAGAAAGATAGAAAGAAAAATATTTCATTTGGCACACGTAGATACACGCAATGTAGAAGAAAAATTATTTAAAAAAAATGATCATTCTTTTTATTTTGATTGTAAACCACAATATTCCTTGTGACTGAACTGTTTTGAGTTCTAAGTTTGACATTAATTTACAGCCAGAATTTGAAAAACTCTACCATTAAATCTGACATAAACTATCAAAAAGGACTTAAAATTACTTCAATTATAACAGAAACTGAACCTTAAGTTGTAAAAGTTCAGGTTGCTTTTACTTTGCGTGACTCAGTTAAGGCTACATGCAATTAATGATGTTTCGCAGGTAGGCACCACTGCGACTGCCAGGCATCTAAACACGAGCTGGTCAACAACTGTATTCAATGCGGCCGCGTGGTCTGCAAACAGGAGGGCTCGGGGCCATGTCTCTTCTGTGGGAATCTGGTAACAATTTATTATTTAACAATGCTATTTGTTTAATATTGCGTATTTCTAAGTGCGTACACGAACACAGCAAACCCATTGCAATTTCTTTCAGTGTGTTAAACTTTTCGAGCAGACGAATATTTTAATATTTGATGCAATTGATTAGAAATTTAATTTGTTTGTGATAGACACTGTGGTATAGTTTCACAATTGGGATGCTAGTGAATTGTTATTATACAACTTCTACTGCACTTATTAAAACATGCCGTAATATGTGAGAAGAGACACAAGTAGTGTTTTACGGCCTATATAAGGCGTTTGATTGCATAAACCACAAAACATTACTTTGAAACTAAAGCATTACGGACTATGTAAATCGGCGTTAAGCTTAAGAAGAGTCATGTTTTAATGATAGACAGCAGTTGATTCAAACAAAAGTGGTCAATTCACGGAGATTAAAAATAATAATGGGGGTACCTCAGGGTTCAATTTTGGGTCCTTTCTTATTTTATATTTACTTATATATATAAATGGTCTACCTCTTTACCTTTGAAATTAATGTAAATGACGTACTATGTCTGCATCATTTTTTCGACTGCGCACTATTAGTATTATTTAGAAAAGCATAATCTATGTCTTGCTACTTAAACTACACTATTGATATTTTTAAGGTTTGCACGCCAGAAGAACAAAAAGAGTTGAACACAAAGACCAAGGGAGCTGCTAAGCTGATGGAGACCTTGATGGAGCGCAGCAGACCTAAGGGCTGGGAGGCTGCCGTGTCCCACAGGAACCGGCTGCTGGAGTATGATCGTACCAGGTATTGTCACAATAATAGATCAAGCACTGGCTTATATAATAAAAAAAAATGTCTTTCGATGGAAGTCACAGTTTGCTGTCGTTCGTTAGGCGACAGTTGGATAAAAAATACTCAAGTTAATATTTAATAAACATTTTATTACAAGTAATGGTGCCAAAAAATATGATGGGCACACAAACGGAGTATTGTAGGTTCTAGACACCATAAGTGTTAAAACTCTGAAAGAACATGCAGGATAGCAATTTTTTGACGTAAGGTTAGCGCAGTGGTTTAATGATTGCATGCTGCGGTATGGGTCGTTGGTTGGATTATACAGATCAGAACAAGTATTTGTTTGATCTACAGACAAGTGCTCTGGGTGTTAGTGTTGGATTAATACATGTTTGTGAACCCACAAACATGTATTAATCCAATACAAGTTAGCTGAATGGGTATATATAAAGCGTATGTATGCTAAAGGGTGGTGTGTTTTCATTTTTTAAAGAAAATCTGGAATTTTTGCTTAAAAGTTTGTTTGAAGCGCGATGAGGGGAGCTGGTGCGGAACTCGTGCGTTGCCTGTCCGCAGTCGAGCCATCATAACAACGTACGCGGTTAGTGAGAGCTAATTTGAGATGCCTGCCCCCGCGCAATCGCCGCTCGCCGCTCGCGCACTGACTGCGGTCATGTGCTATGGTGAAAGTAGCCCGCGCGCGTCCCGCGTGGAGCTTGAGTAACCATAGAGTTTCTTGCCGGTTCTTCTCCATAGGAAACGGCCAATTTCGAACCGTGCACTAGCTTCTGACGTTTTATAAGTGCCCATGTAGGCCTATGTGAAATAAAAAACTTCTGACTTTGACTTTGAGCAGGCCGCGCCGCTTCCCGCGCTGACGTGCTCAGTATGGAATGACGTGCTCGCTGATGAACTCCAAATTTTTTATGTTTAAATTTGCCGCGCCTCGACCGCCCCGCGCCCTATTTATAGTCTAGCTAAATGCTTAGATGTAAATGTCCTGTTTGAAATTAATTTGTTTAGTTTACTAAAGTGAAAAAGTGTGTGTTTGTATGTGATGATGATGATGATGACGATGTGTGTCTCCAGCGAGCGCCGCACCCGCGTCACTGACGACGACAGCGACTACTTCAGCGCTGGCAGCGTCTGGCTAAACGCCACGGAGAAGGACAAGCTGGAGAAGTACCAACAGTCTCTGCACGACAAGAAGCATGGATCCAGGCTTAATAAGAAGATGACTTTCGATTTTGCTGGTAAGTTCCAAACTTATTCTAGTGGCCCGTCCCGGCTTCGCATGGGCAATAAATATAGCCTATGTTATTCAGGGTGAATGCAGCTTTCCAATGGTAAAAAAATTTTGGGCACGCCACAATTATGGCGGTAAGTCCCCTCCTTGAGGCGTGGCTGCAACGGCGCTTTCGCCGCCGCCGGCATTCCGATCCCGATTTCCAGCCACCGTAGGCGCGGGCTTGCGGACAGTGAGCAATGGGTAGCTCGCTGTATGGCCGTCCGGTAACTGTCCGGACCAAGCCCAATTTGTCGACGGAGCGCACTGTTGACCGCGCGCCTCAAGGAGTTGTCAGCAACAGCAGGGGCCCAGCCGGGTCGAAGCCTACTGGGGCCAGGGTTATCCGAAAGGGAACTCGAGCCCCGGTATGAAGGCTTGAAGGAACGGTGTGGGTTTTTTAGTCAGTAAGAGTCTGACTCTACCTCCCGTCCCGCCCAAGAACGGGGGTTGTCATTGGATGATTTTCCCCACCGAAAAAAAATATGGTAAAAGAATTTTTGAAATCGGCACAGTATTTTTTGAGTTTATTCATTACAAAGATACACACAAAAATACAAATTTTCCCTCTTTGTGCTGACCCGACAAACTTCGTACCGCCTAACCACAGAAAAGATGAAAGAGGTTAGAAAGGAAATACTTTCCGATTTGTACTACAACGAGTGTCGCCGCTTGTCTCACACCCTTTAACTCCACTACAGGCAATAAACCAATACGAACGCGCATTTCTCAACAGACCACGCACATTTAGATCGCAAGTTTGCTATTGGTAGTTGAACTATGAGCATTACCCTACTTTGCGGCACGCCTGCCCCGCCCTGTGCCGCAATGGCCTTGTCATTCTAACCACTTTCATCTATTCTGTGCGCCTAACAGTAAATTAATTTAGTATATTTTTCGATATAATGAACTTATTGCGCGATAAAACAAATATATAGTTATCGGCACGGATCTTGAGCACTGGCTTCAAGTTGCGCCGAAGTCAAATATTCGGTCTCTTTAGTGGTGCGACGTGAGACGCGAGGGCGGGGAATGTCAGTGATTGGCTGGCCGGGGCATCGGATCATAGACGTCACTCGTGATTCGTTCCTGCGCTTGCTGCATGTATTTAACATCGACAACGATTGGCTCGCCCACTCTGACGCCGAGCGCTCAAGATCCGTGCCGATAATTATACCAAGCTACACAGAAAAGCATACAATAAACTTTATTATAAACCAAAAAGTAAAAAAAAGCAGAACTATAAACTTCAACAGATTTTTTGAATTTAAAGACTAGGCTTTTAATATTTTTTTTAAATTATATTCCTATATTCTCCCATTACTGAGCAAAAACCTTCCATAGCCCTCCACCCTGCCTGGTGATTCTCAACAACCATCCATTTTTTTTCTTTGATGTTTTATATGGTAAAATGTTTATCTAGTCAACTAGTTAAAATATAAACATTTCCTACAGGTCGTCAAATAATCGAAGACAACACCATCGACTATGAGCCTGACGAGGACAAGATCAGGCAGATGACCAGTGACGGCAAGGACAACGCCAGGCAGCTGCAACATGACATGTTCATAGGAGTGCCCACTGACAGGGACGTGGCGCCAGGAGTCAACGCGCCTCTCTTACAGGTAATCATATCTTCTTGACAGACATGGGGCAAGGTTAAAGAGTGCCAATTGTCATTAAAAACCTCCATATTAATAGGCACATTATTGGCCTACCCTTCACAATTATTTATTGTTCCAGTTTGATCCGTCAGTGGAAACCCAGGCTTTTGTCGGTGTAACAAATAGCAACCCTGGGCAACACGCCCCTCGTGTACAAGACACCGAGCTGCAGGAGATGAGTGATACTGGACGCTGCCTCTCCATGCACCAGCCTTGGGCGTCACTGCTCGTCGAGGGCATCAAGCTGTGAGTCTCGTGTTCTACTCTATACTAACATTATAAAGAGATGAGTGACACTGGACGCTGCCTCTCCATGCACCAGCCTTGGGCGTCACTGCTCGTCGAGGGCATCAAGCTGTGAGTCTCGTGTTCTGCTCTACACTAACATTTTAAAGAGATGAGTGACACTGGACGCTGCCTCTCCATGCACCAGCCTTGGGCGTCACTGCTCGTCGAGGGCATCAAGCTGTGAGTCTCGTGTTCTACTCTACACTAACATTTTAAAGAGATGAGTGACACTGGACGCTGCCTCTCCATGCACCAGCCTTGGGCGTCACTGCTCGTCGAGGGCATGAAGCTGTGAGTCTCGTGTTCTACTCTATACTAACACTAGCATACATATCCGCATTGGTGATGATCTTTAGAAAGATCAGGCGTTGTACTGACAACTGGTGGGGTTGAATGATCAGGGTGTATGAACTTGAACGACGCAAATAAGTATGTTAGGAGCAGGTGGTGTTTCTTCCTAATCATATGGAAAAAGGTACGGTAGTTTATGTAGGTACTAAAGTGTAAAGTAGTGCTGTTCGTCCGGGTACGTCTGATTTTGATTTCGAAAGTTTGTAATTTCCGATTGATTTTGCACTGGGTTCCAATCAATTTTAATCGGAACTACAAACTTTATACTAGTCACTTGGGGAACTTCTCCGATTCCGAATTCGGTTCCCATTAACCACTTCCGTTATATCCATTGTGACTTAAAACTTTACTGCTCCTGGGAAACAAGAGTCCTCTCAGTGATACACCGCGAGGGTTTAGTGCGTGTTGGTGAATGTTACGTGTTGTTTTCGATTTTTTAACCTAACCCATGTTAAAAGATTTGCATTTTACAAGATGTTCAATCGATGAAACTTTCTACGACTCCTGCAACAGACTCTGGATAGCTATAATAAATTGCAATAAAGTCCAATAAAATCTCACACAAAACAACCATTACTTGGTGACTTGTAATACAGGATTCAAAGCATTTTATTTCAAATAAACCATTTACAGGCACTTTTGAAATGTCAAAAGTCAGAATAATGATGCTAATTGCATATTCCAAAGCGTAGATCTCTATGGAGAAGAATTTGCAAGAAACTCCAGGTTTTATAAAGACCTACAAATGTATGTATGTCGTACAAACTTCCATGTAGGATTATAATAATTCTAGCTTTAAGTAACTTGTGTAGAGAAAATAAACGATTATTATTAATACTAATCAGCTCCAAAAGTGCGTCAAATATAGCATGGGGCATCGCCCTACGCAACCACTTGTATGAACCGGACGATCGATTCCAAAGAGGGTCACGGCCGCACAAACTTACTAAGGGTGCGAACCACGCATGTGCGAAATTCAACCTCGGTTCAGAGGTCAACACGTGGCGAGTGACGTCACAAACAACTCAAAACCTCCACTAGGTGCCACTTTATCCACCCCAAACTGGCGAAAGTTCATTTCATGATCAACTAGATGGCTCTTTACATTCACCTCCGATTCCTGAATCGCGGTGTTAAGATTCACCGCGATTGAATGACCCTCCGCGACAAATTTGTATCGAGCAGAACCATTCTTGAACACACTGGTTCTTGCAAGTAGCGTTATAGATACAAGTGAGGTATCTTATTGCCACGATGATGAGTCGAAAAGCGCTGTATTCGAATGTGAGAATGGCGGTGGGAAGCTCTCACCAGCCGTCGATGATCGTTCGGCACCTGACACAGTAAAAGAGTCTCAGGTGTAAAGGTGGCTGCACGCTATTTGACTGAGTGGCCTTTTTTAACCCCTTTTTAATACTTAAAACGTTCTACAATAGTAGGGTAGACTTCAGAGGGGGCTAGTACACGTTGTGGTCTGGTCCTCTATGAAGTTTTTAGAATACACCGCCCAGATAGCAAAATTTCTGACGACGAAATAGAAAACAGCAGCTACATAGATGTAATCCACGCGCCAACACTTTCGGTACTTGGGTAAACGCGTTGGAGGTCGTGGATTACAACTGCTGTCTACACGGATTGCAACTAACAAGGTCACCTTGGTTGGGACGTTGGATTACTACTATGTGGTCACCCCTTGACTGTGCAGGAACTAATTAAGATAAACTTTAATTTCAGACATGAAGGCCGCACTTGGTATTCCAGTCACCGAGGCCGCCTCTGGATCGCGTCAACGGTGAAGCCGCCTGATCAGGAAGTTGTGAGAGCGATTGAAAACCAGTACCGAGTTTTATATCCAGGTAACACTTTTCTGAAGATATTACAGTTATCTGAATCATGTAATTCGAGATCGCATGGCTACGGCGTTAAGTTTTTTATTGTAACGTCCATTTATTTGTTGTTAAGTGTTTCGGATTAGTACACCTACGAGAACGTGTTATTCAATGTTACACTTTTCTGAATTATGTAACACATTCCTCTCATGCATGAGATTGTCCGGCCGTCCGGTAACTGTCCGGACCAAGCCAAGTCGTCGACGGCGCGCACTGTTCCCGCGCGCCTCAAGGGGTTGTCAGCAACAGCAGGGACCCAGCCGGGTCGAAGCCTACTGGGGCCAGGGTTATCCGAAAGGTCGCTCGAGCCCCGGTATGAAGGCTGGAAGGAACGGGGTGGGTCTTTTGGTCAGTAAGAGTCTAACACTATCTCCCGCTCCGCCCAAGGGCGGGAGATGTCAATGCATGATTTTTCCCACCATAAAAAAAATGCATGAGGTTGTGGTTTCAAAAAGGCTTTTTTTTTCTTTTAGCTTCACTTTTTTTGACTTTCCGACATTTTGACAATTCAAAAGCGCCTGTAAATGGTCTATTTGAAATAAACGTTTCGGATTTCTGAAACCGAGTAAGTATAATGTGAATGTTACAATTTATACGTATGTACTTTTCTTACTTTATTCTATATATTACTGACAACCGGTGCCTCGGAAGGCACGTAAAGCTTTTGGTCCTTGCTGTCATTCGTAGATCTTCGACAGTCATTTTACAGGTAGTCAGAAGTCATCAGAAACTCATACCATCACTCTATTCAAGGAGTAACGTGCGATTATTTAAAAAATCTTATATCTAAATATATAAAACTAAATCCTATTTCCTTGGTCACGCCATCACACATTGTGAGGAGAAGGAGATTATGAGAAAAAAAATGAAAATTAGAGTATTGTAGGGTAGGGTAGAGCAGGGTAGTGGAGAGTAGAGTAAGGTAGAGTAGGGTAGAGTAGGGTATAGTAGGGTAGAGTAGGGTCGAGCAGGGAAGAGCTGGAGCGGAGCCGCGCGGGCATAAGCTAGTACTTAATATAAGAAAGTGTTTTATAGAGTGCTCCCCCGATTGCGAAAGGCATTTCAGTTTTCTAGATCAAGTAGTTTCGAAGATTCCGTGTTTAGTCAATGAGCACTTTCTTCACTATTCTATAAATTAACAAACATCTTGTTTATTGATATTCAGTTTATTTTTTAGATATGGCAGTCATGTAATTTTTTTTTTTTTTTTGGTTGTATGTTACAGAAACAGAAATAAAATTCCCGTCTTTCTACCCCACTGGATGTCTGCTTGGCTGTGTCAACGTTGATGACTGCCTGCCTCAGGAAGAGTATCAGAAAAAGTGAGTATAAGCATACGCATAGCATATTCAGTCTTATAATGTTCCCAGTGCTGGGACACACGCATCCTTTCTAGGAGAGGGTAGAGGCAGTAATCCACCACTCGAGTCCAGGGATGCTATTCTCTAAGAAAACGCAGCGCTGGCACAGCGACGAGTCGTCAGCGCAGTACATTGAATTAACAACCCAATGCCCCTTTACATTGGATTGTTAATTCAATGTATTGCGCTCACGACTCGTCGTTGTGCCAGCGCTGCGTTTTCTTAGAGAATAGCACCCCAGTGCGAATTAGCGGACATCACATGTGATGTCCGCCAATTCATGGACATGCTGGTTTCCTCTCGATGTTTTCCTTCACCGTTTTGAAAACAGTGGTGATGAAATAAATTACATAAAGTAATGCGCTGGGTGTAAACCTGCTGAAGTAAGGTGAGTATATTGTACTAAAATGTGGGCCAAAAGTTTTTATGACGTCCATGTCAATTGAGTGTGACAGTGATAGCGTTAGATGACAGCCTTGTGATAGAAAGAGAAGAAACATGCTTAGGGGTCAGGAACAAAACCATGACGCGGCTAACCTGGGCTGCGGGATTGTTCGAAAGGGCTACCGTGAAGGGATACGGGTGGGTTTTAGCTGGGGGCAGCGGGACGGCAACCTACCCATTGCTCGTCTTCCTCAAGTCCGCGTCTACTATGGCTGGTAGTCGGGGTTGGGATCCCGGCGGCTGGGCCGTTAGGATATCCAATCCTTAGCTAGCAATACTGCTCTACAGAAGGAGGCGACCGCCTGCCAATCCTCCGTGCTCCGGAATATGGCCTGTACTAGGGCCTGTCGTGAGAGGTCGTTGTCGCCGATCGCCAACACGAGGACACGGCGGTCCTCCGCCCAAGCGGGGTACACCTCCACCGTGTCCTCCGGGACATAGCACGACCTATTTTTACATTTCCACCCAGTTAATGCATAATCCGACCGTTCTTGGTAAGACATGTAATTATCAAATTATTAATTGATTATTACTCACTATTATTTCTAGGTACCCGGACGGCGAGAGCGACAGTCCCTACGTGTTCATTTGTTCTAATCCGACCAGTTTGAGGCTGCGGTTCCCGATCAAAGGAGCGCATAAAATATGTGAGTTTATCCCAAATTTACCAAACTACGATGGTTATAAGTTGCAAGCGATAGTACAATAGTGGAAGGAAGCTGAAATCGGGCAGCAGTGGTGCTTGATGCGCTTGCGTCTCGTCATAGTAGGTATAGCAAAATACAGAGTTGAAATGTGTTGGATAGAACAACGAACCCTTGAAGGTTTGTTTTTGGTACAAGAATTTTGTTTTGTAAAGTCATAGAACAAATGTTGCTGTTTCTGATGTTAGTAATATAGGCCTGCAAGGTTGTTAGTGTCCACAAATAACCTTTTATAGAGTTCCATCCCTCTTTCTCGCTCGCACGCCTGACATTTTAGTCAAAGAAAAAAGAGGGATGAAAGAGGAGAAGAAAGTGGGATAGAACACACGTCATGGTAAGGCCCCAAGGTTCTTATCGACTTTTTATGGTTTTTGCAGATTCATTGGAAAAAACAATCCACCAGGCCGCGGCAAAATGTATCCAGAAGATGTCCAAGATACAGGCCAACGCAGCATAAGGTTATTTATTCAAATTAAAATGTAACCATTTAAAAACATTCATTATCTTTATTAATACACAGATTTTGTTAAGAAAATTCTTTTATTTACACAATTAATCACTAAGAGTATAGTATTTTATATTTTAAATAATTACATTCATACTTCTCGCTTTTACGGAGATTTACTTCCATATTCAAATATAAATAAATAACGTCATGCATTTAAATCATTTAGTGTACAAATAAATGCCATACAATTTTGAATATAAATGTAAAAGGACATACACACGTATACATAATACTATATAGTTAATATTATGTAATGAATAGACATCGGATTATATGCACTATCAAAATGTCAAAATATGAATACAAATATGCACTATTAAAATACTTGATGATTTGAATACACATTCGCAAAGTTAACTTCGGAAATACTAGAATCGAAGATGCAATTAACTACTAAAACTTGCACCATTGTCTATTGATAAAAATCTAAAATATGCAGCAACTCTCTAAAAGTAGCGTTCTATGCAACTGCATATGTAAACAGACAAATGCATATAATTCGATATCTAGTAATGAACAATCATATCGCTTAGTATTTTAACACTTATTTACTAAATGAGCACCTCTAGAGAACGAACAGTCCAGAATGATTTTATATTTAAATAGTCTTATCTAAGTGTCAGTTCGGAAACATTATTTAGTTTCTGACAGCTCCATCCATACAAAAAGTCAAAATAATGTTGTCAACACGCAAAATTCAGAATCCAATATTTACTGGAATTATAAATATTTTAAAACAGGGCTCAATCATTCGAATAATAAGTTAAAAGACAGCCCAACTCCAAATATCAAAGTAATAATTTAAATTAATCTTGACTGTATTCATAATCTGTGAAGAATAATTTATAATCTATGGAAGTTGACATCACCAGCGAGGTGTAAAGTGACGTCATAAAACAGCTTAAAATCTATCATTGTGTACGAACCATCTATAAAAGAATGTCACTAAAAACATGTGCAATTTTTTGTATGAACTTATGAAGTAACACTTCAGAGACCGTTTAGTGAGAAATATGAAGCTATACATAACGTGTAGCATCTTCTTCCTCGCACTGGAACAACTGGAACACCCCTATAGCTGTTCCAGTATTCGGTTCCAGTGTTCCAGTATTCGGTCTCTCGTCGCTGTCGCGTAGACCTTACAGAAAAGCTTTGGCAGTGAAGAGGATTTGGTTTTTAAAATAAACTAACTTAGGAACGTTACGATTCCTTCTTTTGGTTCAACTGGGGAAAGAAAGCCTCTATAGGCAAAATAGGATCGTCTGTTGCTATCGTGAAGTAATTCGGTATCCGTCGGCTTTGTGAGGACACGGTCTTAAACATTCCTGGTTTGTTATAATCCTTACTAGCTGCTAAAGTCAAGTCTGAAACTCTTTTAGAATGCTCGAATAAATGTTCCAAGTGATCTTGATGCTTTTTGTCAGCAATCTTCATGATAGCGCTTTCTGATCGTGTCCTTTCTGATGTGATTTCATTTCTGTCGTAAAGTGCTGTTTCTGTCACTGATATGTCTTGAACTGATTCTCCTATCTCTGAATCCTTGATCTTCTTTCTCAATGGCCGTTTGTTGTGAACTGTAGGGGTGGTTGTCTCAGGTTCTTCAGTCGTCGGCCTTGGTCGGCGCTGTCCGTTCCTTATTCGAGCTGATACTCTTATTGTAGTCGCCTCAACACTGTCTGTTATCTGTCTCTGTCTTATTGGCTTTTCCCTTTCTGTCGTCTCGATGTTTTCACCATTTTTGTATCTCGGATCTTTAGGAATGAATCTCTTGCGTTCAGTTGTGTTGTCATTCTCATTGTTTATGTTTTCATTGTAAGGCACTCTTCTTTGAGGGAATCGGATTTTAGGTGTGTTTTCGGCGGGTTTCTCTGTAGTACTTGTGGTCGAACTAAGTCTGTTTCTATAGTCTTTGACGTTGAATCGTGTTCTGTTATACTTATTCCTCAATCTCGGTCTTTGAGCTCTTCCTGTTGTTGTAATGTCTGATCGTGGTGTCGTCGTGTATTCTGTGCCATCTTCTTTGTAAAAATCAGTTGTCGTCTCCCAAGTCTTTACTGGTTCAAGTTTGGCCTCAATAGGTTTTACATCTTTGTGGAATGAAAAATCTTGTTCAGCTTCTACAGTAGTCTTCAAAGTGTCTGATAGACTTACAGATACATCGCTTGTAGGTGTATCTTTCTCGTCCTGTTTATGTGAGAAATCATTTTTGAAGTCATAATTTAGTTTTGGGAAGTAAGGACGGTTTGTAATTTTCATTATCTGGGATTCTTTGTTCAGATCGTCTCTTACAAATGTTGTAGTGGTTTCGGGTCTGTCTGCTGGTGTAGTTACTGGTCGGCGGTGAGCGAGCTTCTTCTTTGTAATAGTTGGGATTGTGGGGGTGACGGTCGGTAAAGCGCTGGTTGTCAAGTCAGTGGTGACGGTTGGTGTGGTCAGATTGGGTTGAGACTTAGTTGGCCTGACTCTAGGTCTGATGGTGTAAATTTCGTCTGCGTCTGTGGTCAGTGTCGGTTCCGTAGACGCGGTGTATGTGGAAGAGCGGGTACTGGATGTACTTGATGTACTAGATGTGCTGGTAGTCTCGTCTTTGTTGCGGTTGACGTTCGCTAGCGGAGGGCGCCGCCTCCTGACCTTATTCCTCTTACGCTCAGGATTGGTCGGACGTTTGAAATGTTTGTTCGGAGGCAGCGTCGGAAGCACTTCAATTTGTATGTCTGCATTATTTTCTTTATTATTGTTGAACTGTGTCGTCAAAGTTGTCGGCTCTGTCGCCACAGTATACTTCGCCGCCTCAGTCGGCTTCTTCGTTCGTCTTGACGTGCTATAGTCATCGTATGAAGGAGTTGACACCTTATAGTAGTAGTCTTTAAGCTTGTGCTTGCCGATAGGTTCAACGAAGTCGTCGCCTAGAGGCCGCCTGCTTTGAGATTCGACTTTCATATCGTAGCTCAAAGAGTTGTCATGGCCATTCTCGGCCTCGGTAACGATGGCAAACTCTTCAGGTAGATCAGGGACGGGGGTTGGCTCGGGCCTTCGGTATGTGTCCGAGTAATCTTGCTGCTTTTCCGCTTCTTCAGTAGTTTTCTGGTTGTTATAATCATAAACTTGAGATGTTAAAGTCCAAGGTGCTGTAGACGATTGAGAATGAGCATCAGTGTCTGTGGCTTCAGTCACTTCGTAAGTTTGTCTATAAGGAGCATTTTGGGCATTTTGTTGGTCATTTTTGGGGGAATCGACATACTGTTTCGAAGGTTGTTGGACATTGTCGTGGATCTTATGCTTCTTTTTCTCATAACTGAAGTTTTGTTGTTGTGGTTCGTGGTATATCAAACCTTGTTGGTTTTGGTGTGCAGGGAAGTTATACTCGTAGAAATTGCTGGCTAGCGTTGTCGTTGGACTAACAGTTGGGTTGTAAGTTGTTACGGAGACTTTGTTAAAACTGCTTTGGTGATTCTTTGCGAAGGGATCTTGAGGACTTGGCCTGAAGCTGTCTTTGAGTCCCGCATTGGGGTCAATCTTCGGTGGTACATATACTTTGGTTTGTGGGGTAGGTGTGATTTTAAAATCACTGTACGTTGTTCCATAGTGGAGTTGATTCGGGGTTGTTGGTAATCTTGGGGTCGTCGGTAATCTAGGGGTGGTTGTATCGAATATCGTTGGGGTTGTCTTATAGTTGGGGGCGTAGCTGAATGAGTTAAATATCGTCTGCTTGGTTGGTTGAGGTGGCAAGTATGTAGTTTTCGTCGTCGGAAACTGGTACACGGGGTCTCTTCCTTTCACTGATTGGACTCCAAATGTGCCGAATGAACCTAGAATGAAACACACATTAGTTTATTAATAGTGCGAATAATTTTAAGAGCATTATTTGAAGCTTGGGTTTCTTATGAAAACGGTGCCGTCATATGAATTCTGTCAGAATAAAGAGTAGGCACAGTCAAATTAGAAAGTACTCATCGATACGACAGTTACAGTGCGTTTCACTTAAGAGGTTCTTTTGCCGTAATGTTGGCAATACGGAAAAACAGTATTGAAAAACATTTTTAGCAATGAAATTACTTAATATTAGGGAGATACTGATATTTCGTTACTTTTAACAATTTCCTTATAATTTTTTTTTTGGAAACTGTAGAAACAATTTTTGAATAAAGTTGTATACTTTCTCGCTGGGCTCCATTTCGATTGTCCTGCAATACTTTCAAATACCGAAAATGCCACGCTATAATATCGTACCTCTCCATTAACAACTTTCTTTTAGACCTGACTTTTTTTTAATAAAATCCCATTACACTCCTAATTCTCCATAACGTGGTGCGACTACCGTTAAAATCTATTTCGTTTTGCATTTCGTGCAACACTTTTGCTAGAGTAGGCAACTCTTTTCTTTTTCCTTTCTTTTTTCTGTAGACAGACAGGGGAGCCAACATTACGGCGAAGGAACCTCTTAAGTGAAACGCACAATACCACTTTGCGTTCATATTATGACAGTACCGCTTCTTAACCAACCTAAAGTTTTAAAACAAAAACTTACCTAATATACTCGGTGGAAAAACAGCATCCTGGAACGAATACTGCGGATAAGGATTGACAATGTTTGGTATGCTAACCAAGCCATGTTGTTGACCTAAATTCTGTTGTTGCGCCAAGCCCTGTTGTTGCGCTGTCTTGACCTGCTGTTGACTTACTGACTGTGGTGCAGTGTCACTGTCTGTCAGCTTATACAACTCCTGCTTATAAATCTCTGTAGCACCAGCCTGTTGCTGCTTCTTTGGCTCTATCGGCCTCGCATAACTTTCGATCGGCTTCGCGAATAGATCCAAAGGCTTTGAAGTTTGATACTGTCCAAACTGTATCGGCTGAACGTTCGTTAGCTGTTGCATCATGAGGCTTTGAGCGTGGTTGTTCTGCTTCAACTTATTCGGGTATTTTGAAAACATTGGACGTTGATTGTACGGATTATGGGGGTTCCTTACAAGGACGCTTTCTATTGGGTAGTTCTGGACGAATTTGTAGTTTGAGTAACCATTGTTTTGGAAGGCAAAAGGGTTGTGGTAAGTGTTGATGGGCTGATTGATAGCAGGACCGGCAGAAGAAGGTACTGTTCTTAACGTGGTGGGTCTATAAGACTGTGCTATTGAAGTCAGTTTGTTGCCATCCTTCGCGGCAAGCGGACGTGTAGACGACTGGTACTGGTATTGGTCGATGACTGGGACGGGGATCTTGTAGTGTGGGGCGTGGAGTGGAGCTGTGCCGAAGGAACCGTATAGAAGGCCGCTAGAACCGACCACTGGTCTCCAACCGCCTTTTGAGCCTAGGCCCTGTAAAAAAGAGAAATTTTATGGCATCTTTTATTATCTTGAAAAAATCTTCTATTGCCAGATTTTAGCTGTATGATGAGGGATGCTAATCATTCTAATAATATAGGTATCTAAAGGCGGAAGTTTGTATGTATTTCTCCACGCTTAAATGGCTGATCGGATTGAATTCATGGCGAGGCCATGTCTTGGTAGCACATAGGATACTTTTTATCCTGGGAGAATGTTTTCTACTTTCATGCGGGCGAAATCGCTGAAAGAAGCTCGTTTTAAATAAAGCGTTTATTTTGTCATGTTTGCCAAGCCTACGGTCAGGGATAATTACTTTAACATTTAGGTACATCATCATATCAGCCAATAGACAACCTACTGCTAGACATCGGTCTCTTCTAATAGTCCAATCGTCGTCACAACGAGCGGTCTTGTACGCCTCGCGCGACTCTCAGCAGGTCATCAGTAATTCACCTTGTGTGACACATGAGCAAAAAAAAACCAAGTAGATCCTTACCCCTGCTTGTCCGGCCATGGAGCGTCGGTGGTGGCCACAGCTGGCAGACAGGAGCAGCGCCTGCAGCGTGGCCGCAAACACCCAGAGCCGCACATCTGTAACAAACGCATATTATTTCAATATGATTCGCGATTTTTTTTAGTTTGGAAAACATGACTTCTGCTCTAGGCTAGAGCCGGAAGGCGTTTCAGACTTTTACTGACTAAAACCACATCTATGTTTCTTCTTTGCCTTCGTTCCAGGACCCAGGAGTTCTCTTTCGCACAACCTAAGGCTCGAATAGGCTTTGACCTGTCTTCGCCCCCACGGTTGCTGACATCTCCTTGAGGCACGCGTGGAACACTACGCGTTAGATAGGGTTAAAGGGATAATGGACCTATATAAGGTGTATCGTCATCCCTCTTTCTCGCTCACACGCTTGACATTTTCCCGTGGCATAGTAACG
Source organism: Mythimna albipuncta (assembly GCA_929112965.1). Lineage (NCBI taxonomy): Eukaryota > Metazoa > Arthropoda > Insecta > Lepidoptera > Noctuidae > Mythimna > Mythimna albipuncta. The sequence goes on along the minus strand of OV815974.1, from coordinate 5,679,284 downwards.
GTCCTAAAGGAACACGGATAGGTTTTTAATCACCAAAACTCTGATTCTTCCTCTGGCTGCACCCAAAGCGGGTGAGTCATTTGATGACATTCCAATTTTTTAAAAAAAACCTAGAATCATCGTCTAATTTGGCTGAGATGATAAAGCGGTCTAAACACTTTGGTAGTTGTGGTGTTTCAGAACACACACTTCTTCTTCTTCTTAGTGTGTTGATGACAAAACTAAATTCGCCTAGTATGCGCCTACACTTAGTGGCTAGCTCACAAGCACAGCTGAGGGCCGACTATCCCCGCCACCTAGCGGCCAGTCTATGCAACCCGTAATTGCACACTTTTTACTATACATCCCAGTAGTGAAAATTAGGAATCAAACTTTTTTAAGGCCACAAGACACTTTTACCACAATCACGACTAAAAAAGTAGCAACATAATTATTTAGCCATCAAAATATCTAAAACGTGAAAGTAATAGCCAAATAGCCATAAGCTTAATCATCTCTATTATTCGTGTTCTTGACCTCACGGCCTATAATTTTGGAGTGACTTCTGAATACCAGTAATCTTCAAGCAAGTCATCGCGTCTTTTTTTAGAGTCATCATACTTACACTGAACTTGGATAAACTTAGCTTTTTAGGGTTCCGTAACTGAGTTGGCAGAAACGGAACCCTTATAGGATCACTTTCGATTAGCCTGTTGGTTTATTTTATAGTGACCTTAGAATAGAATCGTTTATTTCTGAGTACATGGTACATGAAGAATTTAATATTAGACGGAATTACGCCTACTACCTTACTACCATTGCTGGTGTAGTAATATAAAAAAAAAATTGGATGAGTATCTAATTTACAAATTCTACATATTCTAGTTCCTTGACTGCTATGCCGGAGGTCATGAGTTCGAATCCCACTCAAGACACAAATGTTCGTGTAATGAGCGCGTGTCTGAGTTTAATTTATCTGTAATATTTATTAAAGGTAAGTTTATGAGCAGTCTAGTACCTACTCATAGTACAAGCTCCGCTTAGTTTGGTACTAGACAGCGTTGTGTGAAAGTTGTGTGTCCGTCTGTTCCTCTGTCAAGATACTTTTTCTCATGAAGGCGTAGAAGTATGAAGCTGATATTGATTGCAAATACTCAGGGTTACTATCTCCATGAAACAGTAAAAAATAAAACTTCTGTCAACGTAAAGTAAAGATAAGATCTTTAGATTGTGTTGAGTTAGAAGTTTGATTACCTACCTGTACTCCGTTTAGGCGCTTATTTTAACAGTGTACCTACCTACTTTCCGTTCGCAAGAAGCAAGGTATCAAAGCACAAGTATTTAAAAGGCAAAACGTCTGTAAACTATAGGACATCACAATAAAATTACTTTTTAGTGATTGTACAGTTTGTATGGAACCCTCGGTGTGCGAGTCTGACTCGCACTTGACCGGTTTTTTTTTTATGAAAGTATGTCAATTTGACCACACTCGGACGTTTTTCTTTAATAAAAATCCGGGCACACTGACTTTTAATGGTTGTTTTTGCAGTTTCATCGTTGTTTATATTAAAAGGTTATCTAAAAGCGATCGAGGATACTTAATTTTTTTATTTTCCATTGAAAAATTATCGAATGTGAAGTGGAAAATTAACAAAACTGTGTCATCATTTTCAGAAAAAGTATTTCTTCGTAATGGTATTGAAAAACGTCGTCTGATACACGTGAAAATGTGTCACAGCAACACTCGACTCCATATCACCCTCGCCTACGACTTGGGTGAATTTTGCGATGAATAGTTTCTCCACTTGTTTCAAAATGTACCTACTAGTTTGATATTAAATGCGTACGATTGCGAGTTTTTATTAGACTTAAGAAAGGGAAATGTTAATTAAATAGTTTTAAGAAAGAAAGATAAACATTATTATTTGTGGGGAAGGCCGAAAAGTATTATTATTATTATTATTATATCTAGCCCATATTGTCCCACTGCTGGGCAAAGGCCTCCCTCCACTCTTTCCAATGTTCCCGGTTTTGAGCCACCTCTTTCCAATTCCCAAGGAAGACATCCAAGTCGTCCCGCCATCTCCTTCTTGGTCTGCCGCGGCCCCGAAAAGTATTAACATTAAATATATTTATAATTTATAAATATATTGAATTAAATTAAATGCGTATCTTCCGTGCAAAACGGCAGCATAATGCCGTGACCACATGCAAAAAGCGGCGAGTCTACGGCGCTGGTTTTCAGCATGGGCCGAAGTATAGCATTACGAGTACAACCGACTCACAATAGATGCCTTGTGTCACCGAAGTAAAGGCTTATTGACCCAAGAATTTCACATAATTTCGCCATAAGAAAAACAATAAATTGCAAGTACACTTCCCATGTTAGCTATAATGCAAGCTTTACTTTCCCACAACCTGTAATAGGAGATAATTCAACACAATTGACAATGATACGACAGCTTTTTTTTGTCCTCGAGTGTAATGGACTTGGGTACTATATTATGTGTATAAGGAACTAGAAAGTGTAAGTATGGTTGTGATATCTATTATTAAATAGAAATAATATGCCTTGTGACCCAAAGAAGTAGCAAAAGTGGTATGTGCAATGTTGTTTGAGTGGCGGCATAGTCATGGTAGCGGTTAAAATTATAAGTACAATATCTACCAAATTCTGTGGAACTACACTTTTTCCTTTTGCTACAATGGTACAGTACAGTAATCGCAGAATTAGTGACCACTATAAAATAGTGACTTTTGGTTGAATTGTGGTTTAGTACCACAATTTTGACTTAGGTGCTGAAGAACATGACATTTAAGCAACAGGGAACATGCTTTAAAAAATTTGTTATCTAACCAGTTTATCAATAATTATATAAAAATAGTACCTATTACGAGTATTAACAGTGAAAACGATATCAAAATTGGTGGAAAAATAAACGAGATACAATAATTTTAAATGAATCATACCTACATATATTTATTTACTAGCTTTTGCCCGCAGCTTCGCTCGCGTAGGTACATAAAATATAGCCTATGTTATTAAGGAATAAAGCAGCTTTCTTTATGTGAAAAAAATTTCGCAATCGGACCAGTACTTTCAGAGATTACCCCCTACAAACAAAAATAAAACAAACTTTACCTCTTTTAAATCCTTGAATAAATTATTCAGAGACTTATTCCAGCGAAGTTTATGAGTTTATATTAGTGTAGAAGTGTAGATTTAACACTCCATGTATATAAAGGTACAGAGGTGGACTTAATGCAATTTCTACCAGTCAACCTTTGGGTGATGTCTTTCTCTTTCGTCAACACGTGACTCAAGATTAAAATTCTACGGCGTCCGTCAAAATTCACGTCAGTCTTCCCTTATTTTATCACCAGCTTTGAAGCTTTATAACTTCATTGATGATAAAAAAATTAATTTGTTTATTAAAGATAAAAAATATTTAAGCAAAAAAAAAAAATTGCGTGCATATTTTTTTTTTTCGGTGAGTAATAATCATCTAGATGACATCCCCCGCCCTTAGACTTAGTCAGACTTTTATTGACTAAAAAACCCACCCCGTTCCTTCGCTACCTTTCATACCGGAGCCGAGCCTTCCTTTCAGAAGCAGACCCTTGGCAGCAGTCTTAAATTTTTAAAGCCTTGAAAAAAACCTTTTTAATCAACAAAAACTTTGAAAGTCCCTGGTACTAACTCAAACAATAACAAAACTAACATAAAGACGTGTCCAGAATGTCACATTAAATTTCAATAGACGCGTGGTAATCTAGTAGAAAGGCTACTGTAATGTAATTGTATGTTTATATGGTTGGTACCTATCACTTTCCATCGGTAGCGTGTACGTGCTTTTCATTGGTCCGCTGGGGAGCACGTACCGTTTTCTAACATAATAATTCGTATCGTGGACTCGTGGCTTGGTCACCTGCTCTAAATGGGTATGAAACGTAACATAATGGTGAGAACGCTGGTCCTTATGTGAGGGAAATTGGTCCAAAGTGGTCGTGTTGCCAAGGATTACGTTATGAAAGTCAAATGTTACGACAGCAACTCATAAAGGTGAAACAGTGTGATATAAAATGTTGTTCAAATGGTCAGCAACGTTCTCATAAAAATTTTTAAAACCATAGAACATGGGGTAGGTAACTTGTTATGTGTGTAGACGTGTAGGTAGACTACTTACCTCCAGACAGGCCTCCTTAGGTCAAGTGAAAATGAAATTAATCCATTATGACTCGTTGCAATTTAAATGGTAATGGTAGATATCCCACCCATACGGTCAAAGCGATTTGGGAACACATTTATTGTGCGGCTAAGGAGTGGAATTCTCTGTCGGAGTCTGTTTCCTGATAGCTATAACATGAATTAAGGGTCTTTAAGTCAAGAGTGAATAGGTTACTTCTAGGCTAGAGTGTTCCATTGCCGGCCACATCATCGCGTACCATCAGATGAGATGGTGGTTAAACGCGAGCCAAACAGTAATATTATATACAAACTAGCTTCTGCCAGCGGCTTTGTCGGCGTGAAATTTAGTATTTTCTATAGGTACAAACTTTGGACCCCGTTTCATTCCCATAGAGGCGATATTTTGTAAAATTCTTTTTTAGTTCTTTGATGTCGTAGTAACTATCTGCGTGCCAAATAGCGCAATCCGTTCAGGCATTTGATCTGTGTATTGATGATAGGTAATTTATAGTCGGTAGCTGTTTGGTGGCTACATAACATTTGAGCATTCAGAAAAAGAACCTATGAATCATTTTTTTAAGGTGGGAAATCGTCTAATGACTTCGTCCACTCAGAGCAGGACGGGAGGGCGCATCAGACTTTTACTGACTAAAACTACGTCTATGTTCCTTCAGTTACCCATTGCACTACGCAGGACCACGGGTAACCTTTTCAAAAGTGAACCCATGGCCCTACCAGGCTTCGACTCTACTGAGCTGTGCACCTACGGATTTGCTGACATTTCTGTAAGGCTCGCGTGGCACATGCACCGCACTTCGTTTACAGATATAAGAATTTTGTAGCTATTTAACTAGCGGATAATCTGAAAATATTTCATATCGGTTACTTAAACGGTATAATTTTAGTTTTATACTCGTACCTATTACAGATGCGAAATTACATACTTATTTATAACATCCCTAGTAGTGACAGTTTTGACTGGCATGTTGGTCTAGTGGTTAGTGGCCCTGACTGCTACACCGGAGGTAGTGGGTTCGATACCCACCCAAGACAAATGTTTATGTAATGAGCACGTTCATGTATGTATTTAGAAATATAAGTATGTTTATCAGTTGTCTAGTATTCATAACACAAGTTCTGCTTAGCTTAAGACTGGACGGCGTTATGTGATAGTTGTGGAATATTATTAATATTGTTACCGAGGTTCATACTTTCGTAACGACGAACTCTTGCGCCACAGCCATAACATTGCCATATAGGGTGCCATAATAGGTACATTATTTTGATAGCAAAACGAGCTTCATAAACAAACTTTATAATAAGGAACGAAATACTAACGCATTATTATGAGTTTTATGAGCGCGTTTATGGAGTTAGTGAAAGTGCAAATTTTAATGTCGCCTGACCGTCAAGTATATAGTGGGTTACATAAGTAAGGTGCGATTCATCGAATAAACTAATTACATCGTAAATAAATAAATAAGATTAATTTGAAGTTGAAAGTTTCTTCCTGATATGGTTATGTTGTACATAACTTATGTAATTGATATTTAGATAACATCTAGATGCGTTGTAGATCTAAGACAGCTTAGATCCAAGAAGTCGGAACTCGGAATCCTTACTTATTATGATACAAGTCTCTCGCCGCATCTATCTCTCTATATGCTACTAACGCATTTTCATGCAGTTTTCACAAATAAACACAGTGATTCATGAAAAAGATATACACCCCTACTTTTTAATTAGTACACAAAAAAATGGGGCTCTATCTGTACCCGTCACTGATCATATTTTTGTAGTCAAAAGTAGAAAAAACCTTAAATCCTAAAATTGACCACGAAAAGGTAAATTCATCATAAAATCAATCAAACATAACAATTTCTAGTAGAAAATACTGCGGGCAGTGTTTTTCCTTAATAATTGTCACTTATTCACTCATTAATCAATAGCCTGCACAATATTTCCATAAATTGAGTTATATTTTGGGCCAGTTATGGTACCTGACGGCGACATAAATAAATACTTAATCACCGGACCACCCGGGCGACTGAGGGGTTGTTTTGCTCCCGCAACCAGCTGTGCGCTGGCACCTAGTGCCCGCTATGACCTGCCGTGACCTATTTTGTATTTAGTGTCGGTGGTGTCCAATTTGTAACCTTTTTTTAAATATTATCATCATTTCACCCGATAGACGCTCACATCTTTTTTATATCATCATCATTCCAGCTGATAGACGTCCACTGTTGGAAAAAGGCCTCCCCCAAGTGTCGCTACAACGAACGATTCCCTGCGTCTCACATCCATCGGATTCCCGCAACTTATACCAGGTCATCGTTCGATCTTTTTTTTTAAATATTTTTGGGAAAACATTTAACATGGTGTAATAACACCCCTCTTTTTCGTCGGGGGTTAAAAATGATTGGAATCGATTCAGTTATTGATTCTGTACAAACTATATTCAGGTGTCGCATATACTAAAAATAACGTTGCATAGATGTTAACTTCTTAAAAGAGAAAATAATTCCACGAAGAACACAAAGGACATTCCACAACCGCAAGCTACGTAAAGAGCCATCTAAATAATGTCTCTATTATCTGAACCGGTGACTGTTAGACTGCAGGCTGCAGCTCTTCCGCGTGTGATATCATGAGGTACTTGAAGGGGCTGAACAATGGAGGTATGACGGTCGTCAACGTAACTTAAACGGTAGGCCTCGTAAGCGATGCAGACTTGTGATGTTTGGTGAATTTTGCTTCCGTTTTATGGCTACTGTGAGAGCCACAGAACAAGATGAAAGATGTTAGAACGGCCTTGTGCCACAAAGTAGGGCAATGATCATAGTACAACTACCAATAGCAAACTTGCGATCTAAGTGTGCGTGGACTGTTAGTTGCGTAATGCGCGTTCGTATTGGTTTATTGCCTGTAGTGGAGTTAAAGGGTGGGAGACAAGCGGCGACACTCGTAGTACAAATCGGAAACTATTTCCTTTCTAATCTCTTTCATCTTTTGCGTGGTAAGAGCAGTGTGTGACCGCAGTTACCACTTGCACTAGTGGCGAAACTTTAGGGTGGCAAATCTTTCAAAATGACCCTCAATTCGTGAGGTTGCAAGCTTAAAAGAAGCAACCCGTAAGGGCTATATTTGACCCATATTTGGACACTATGGCGGTGCAACTGGTCGCGCCTAAGCTATCAAACTAGACACGTCCGAGCTGGTCGCGCCACCAAATTGGTTGCGCGATCACGCGATCAGACGGACACCAGGTGAGTAACTTTCTATAGATCTGTATACATTTTGTTGGTAGCGGCGAATGGTTGCGCCGCCATGGTGTCTCGGTAAAATATAGCCCTAAGTAAGAAGTAAAAAATTGATTAAAATTAAATCATAATGAAACAATTTTTTGTGGCCTCATCCAATCCATTTGCCACGTGTCTCAAATGTGAATACCCTATTCCATTTAAAGAAACCTTTTTACTGTTGTTTAACCGAATTTAACTTTTATTTCGTAGGCATAAGGATGGCATTAAAACCAAAAAGGTGGTTACAATACCAACTATTTACTGCAGCCGCCATTTGTCATATATGCCACAAACGTAATAAAAGTCTAAATCGGTTGAACGGACAGTAATAAAAGGTTTTCATAAACGTCTAAAGTTATTTTGAACAGAGTATCTATAGTTACGCCACTGACTTGCACAGTTGCAATTACCACTGGGTAACTGTCCCGACTTACAAGTTGTAGATCACAGGTTCCAACCCATCCAAGCGCATTACTTTGTGTACTTTCATCAGCACTGCTCTCTAAATTGTAAAGGATAACTTTGTAGGAAAACTGGCATGTCCTAGAATAAAAAAATCCAAGACATTTGACATCCACTATTCAGCACTGGGCCCGCGTGGTGGATTTCGGCCTGTTTCCTCTCTAAGAGAGGAGGCCTAATTCCCAGCAGTGGGAACATTATAAGGCCAATTATACCGTGACTATTAAATTAAAAAAAAAAAACATATTGCGCTGACCTCAAATAAATTTGGATAAGAGCAATATAAAGATTAATGATTTAACTTCCGTTTACCGTTTGAAGTATCGAAATTAATTGATAATCACACACGCTCAACATTTTTAATTTATTTCATTCAAATCTTTTATAATTTTTCTCATTCTTGTGAGTCTATTTCTTGAATTTGTATTATACTTTAAAATAACATGTATGAATTTGCTAACTATTATAATTATGTAATTGCTAAATATCTGAAACAAAATAAATTAAATTAAATTCAGTTATTTCAAATTTAAAGATTGTAGAATGAAATTATTAGTTTATATTTGAATTATCTAAACAAGCTTCAATCCAGTTATAGAGCATTAGGTAGGTAGTAGTTATATTTAGAATTTAGTTCAGGCTTGAAAATGAAAGCATAACAAATTCTAACTCGTTTATTAGATTCTGTAAATCGTTAAAAAGCCGTAACATAACAATTTAACGCAGAAGTTGCGAATTTGGCACCTAATTTGGTCACGCCTCGGCATTTTAGATACATTAGTAGAATCTTCATTAAAGAGATTCTGCTATACTTACATTAAAAGATCCCGTACTATTCAGTACGCTGTTTTCATAATGCGATAATATAATCGCTAGTGTGACCCGACATCATTGACCTTTCGAATGTCTTAAGTTACACTGTCCGACAAAAGGTAATTCTTCTTCTATTGTGTCTCTAATTACGACATTCAAAGAGTTAAAGAATAAAAATAAATAAAATAAGAATAGGTAAGTACCACCGAATAGGACCCAAAACACTCCCCTTTGGAACAACCGTAGAAATTTCTATGTTATGGAGATTATTTTTGCTGCTTATAACTATAAATGTAGGTATGGGCAGATTAACATAGTTATGCATAGATTAGCAAGCAGTAAATCAATGTGAATTCTTACTGGTTTCCTTTAGGAAGGGGGTTTATTAACTCGAACGTTGAACATAATACAAAATATATGCGCAATATTTACTTTTTTTTTTATTAGGGAAAATAGACACTGCTTAAACTATAAGAACACTAATATTAAACTAGTTAAATAAACTAGTACTACTAAGCAAATAAATACATATTAACTATCTTAAGATTTCTAAAATTTATAGCGGTCTAAAGTGAATATCAACTTGAAAAAATGCTTGATAAAAGTTTTAACTAATCTGTGCACTGGGCTAAATAGTGATGTCGATGTTGTGAAATCAATTTTTAATTTAATTGAACAGTACAGTAGAGTTTATAAATGTAAGAACAATTAACAGCAATTTTATTATAATTGAGCGAAAATTTATAAACATTTGGGCGTTGAAAGTTTACCTGCTATCAGATAGATAAAAAACACACGCAAGTTTCGCATACATTATAATATATATTTAACTTTTCTAGTTAATAATAAAATTAATGACGTCTCGTTAAGTTTGATTAATTGAGTACCACTCCTACAAATAGGAGCTTAGACATCAATTAAGTGGCAATAGAGAAATATGGTAATTCGGGCGCGTTTACGTATGCAAACGTGAGACTTATTCGTGTGTCCAATTATGCAATAATCGTTTGTTTCAACTTCAATCCAGTTGTCATAACTAAGAGGATTGCGTGAAGCAAGTTTTTCATAGAACACCGAGTGGTTGAACGGTGTACCACGTGACCGTTCGTGCCTGCTCCGCGGACCGTGGCCCGTTTCACTACAGCTATTCGACTCGAGAAAACACTACCAACCACATTTTTATGCTTTATCTCGCTCGAGAGAGCACACCGCATATTCAACCACCATCTAGCCAAACACAAATAAAAATCTACTCTACCCTCATGAAAATAAAAGTAGTTTTCTTTCAAAGATACGGGTTAATGCACCCGATATATGCGTCACGTATCGGTTTATGTACACGAAATATGTATGTAAATAATATTAATGAAGTTAGATGCCGTTGTTTCGGTCTGCGAGATTATTGGCCTCGTGAAATTATATTAAATTGCAGTTTATTGCGATTTATGTGCGCATCGCGAGCGTTTATTCGCGTGTGGACATGTAATGCATTTCTAATAGATATTTAATGTTATATGTCTACACATTTTACACTTATTATTTAATAAATAAATAAGCAGTAAGTGATGTTTTGTTTTTAGAAGTACCAAGTAAGTAGGTTCATTTATATCTGAATGAATGCTAAGGAAAACCATACCATGATTATTTTTCTCTAGTAGAGCGCATAGACTAATTGTGCCTGACTCCACTGGCGCATAACGTGATGATGGATAATTAATTAATATTATGTGATTTATAGCATGCATCTAGACTGATCTTTCCCCTAACGTATCTACACTGTTCCCTGGCACATTCTTAGCAGCGAAGTTCGTAATAACTCAAAACGATTGACAAAATTAATGCCAGCCTGCAAAATTTATTTTGAGAAAAGGGAATAAAAAGTCATTAACAATTTGAAAATTGAAAAAAAAAAATCTTAGATTGTGCACTGTAACAGGAAAACCTGGTATGAATTTGGGAAAACCCAAGATTTTTATATAGCTTCTAAATTAAATGGGTAACATTATTTTATTAGTATTTTACCAATTTCAGTTCTTCACATGTCTACATCATTATGGTAATAATCCTTCAGACTAGACGTGCCAATTTGACAGTACAATTGGCACATCGGCACATCTAGTCTATGGGAAGTGATCACAATGTTTACCATCAATTATTTCCGGTATCGTGCGGCGGTTCTACTTTTGAGCGATTTTTTTTCTTGAAGCTAATAGGTAGTGCGGAAAATTGCTTTATTTATTTAGTTCGAGTTGTTATTTATACGTTTTTGTGGGAAAATGTCACGGTTCGTGTGTTTAGTGGTTGGTTATGCCGTTTTCATCGTCATTATATAACGATATAGGTTTAAACACTTCGGTAGTTTTTTTCAATAACTAGATAATATTTTGGTAAGGGGATCTTTAAATAGGATATCGTCTATGAATTCAGTCTGCCCAGAGTTTGGTTGCATTTCATCAAGGTGGATTAACTTTATACAAAACTTCGGTTCGGTCCGGTTCTATCTTCTTCTAATCCAATTAATTTGAAGCTACCCAACACTTCAGCTACTAACTCCGTTACTGTCTTTCGGGTGTCTATGGCATCTACGTCTTATGTTCTCTTCTCTTAATAGCCGCATCGAGTTTTGTCTTATAATTTTTGTATTGTGCATTATTTTTACCAATTGTATTTTTCCTTCTTTTTTTGTTTATGTAGGTAGTTTTAGCACAACCTTGAGTTGTACCAAATTTTATTTTCTTTCTTTATTTATATCCCAAATCGAACTTATATTATTTTCTTTCTGAATATCTTTTCCTTTACCCGACTGCTTACCACTATCCAAATTACTACTTACAAGCACGAATATAACAATTAAGTTCTGAAAGGTTGTCTGTTAAAAATTGCCCTGTGCGATAAAACCGCCCACTGTACACTTAATTTTAAAAATGTTTGTGCTGTATTTTTGTTTATGTGGCGTACAATAAAAAAATTAATAAATAAGTTCGTTGAAAAGCGAAGTTGGTCGTTAATATTGGTAGTATACCTTCGGGTATTAATGTTGTCATTATATGCAAGTAAACAGTGAACTTGGATGTTTAGAGAGTGCTACGCCCTACTTGCTATAACACAGATTAGCTTGCTCAGATAGCTTCAATATTTTACGGTAACCGCCTTAGTACGCACCAGACGTAAGAGAAATGGCGCTTATTAAGCATTGAGATATTGTTGTTTTCTCTTAGATCTCGACGTTTTTTGTGTTTCTTTTCTTTTGGTGAAAGAATTAGAGACCATGACAGGTACTTGATCATTTTTGTAAGATACGTATTGAATTCCACTGTAGGATTATGGCATTAGTAAATTACTGGTATGGTCTTTGTTAGGTGTTTCCTATCCGCCATAATGTTATTTATTATTATTGCCTGTTGTATTCCACCTCAGAGCAAAGGCGGCCCCTCTTTTCCTTTCTTCTCTGTCCTTAACCACTTTTAGCTAATCTTTTACGTAGGATTCCAAATCGCCATGACATCTCCTTCTGAGCCTACCGCGCCGGCTCCTGCTGTTTGGGTTCAGTCAGTGGTTGCCTTCGCCCAATTTTTATTGCGACTTGTGCCGACCGCTGACTTGTTTACTGCAATTTATTGCTGATGCTTATAACATATTATGTTACTTTACCTTTTTCCAATCGACCGATTCTGTAAGAATGCGTATTACCCGTGAAAACTCAGATCAGGGGAGCCCAAAAAAAATGGGATGGTAATCCCATTTTTAGGTATCCTTTGGAGGAAATTCATCAAATAAGTTTTCCCGCTCTGGGTGGAATAAGAGGAAGTGTCATACTTTTGCTGAAAAAAACCTACCTTTGTTCTGTCACTTGCCGTTTGCGTTCCCGGTCCCGGTAACTCTTCTGAACAATGCTGTCTTGGCAGTCTTGGCAGGTATCGGGGTTAGAGAGCCTCGTCACATAAATAAGCTGAGACCTCTATGAGGCGCGCGTAGAACATAACGCGTAAAAATTAGATTATATTTATGAAACTTGGCATAAATATACTTCACCAATAAACATATAATTATTTGACCTAATGTTTTTACTCGTGTACCTACATGCCGGCGCTACCAAGCTGGCCTGATGATGGAGGTCGTCGGTAAGAGGCGTAACCTTGTATTACCTATTAATAAACCCATCTAGTTTCGACGACGACGAGAACCTAATGACAAAGACCTGATGCCAGAACTGAGAAATGGCTGATGGAACCGTGGAAAGCCTACTAGTAAACCCGTCGAGTTTAGGCTCATTAGATTCGTCTTAACCAGTTCTAAACATTTTTTATGACGATTAGGGCCTGATGCTAGAACTAGGAGATAGCTGATGGAACCCTGGAATGCCTACTAGTAACCACGACGAGTTTGGCCTTATTAGACTTGTCTTAACCGGTTCTTTTACTTTTTTATAGATTTTATGCGTTGGAGGTTTATTATTTTATTTTTATTTTGCTATTATGTTTTTTAGGGTTCCGTAGTAAACTAGGAACCCTTATAGTTTCGCCATGTTTGTCTGTCCGTCTGTCCGTCCTCGCTTAATCTCTGTGACCGTTAGCACTAGAAAGCTGAAATTTGGTACCAATATGTATATCAATCACGCCGACAAAGTGGTAAAATAAAAATTGGAAAAAAACGTTTTATTAGGGTAGCCCCCCTATATGTAAAGTGGGAAGTGTTTTTTTTTTAATTTCAACCCTAACATGTGATATATTGTTGGATAGGTATTTAAAAATGAATAGGGGTTTACTAAAATCTTTTTTTGATAATGTCAATAATTTCGGAAATAATCGCTCCAAAAGTAAAAACAATGTGTGTGTCCTCTCTCTAACTTTTGAACCATAAGTTTAGAAAATATGAAAAAAATCTGAAAAGTAGAATTTTATAAGGACTTTCTAGGAAAATCATTTTGAACTTGATGGAAAGAACAGTTTTTGTACAAAAAGACAAAATAATTTCTGGACTAAGTTTAGTATAATCGTATATGCAAGCATTTTTATAAACTCATAAGTGGGTACACTTATTGTGACGGACGGGAAACTACGGAACCCTACACTGAGCGTGGCCCGACACGCTCTTGGCCGGTTTTTATTACCTCACTTAGCTGATCCGACAGACATCCTGTCTTAGTTATGAACTGTCAAACGCGCGAAGGTTAAATAGTCGTACTTTTCTGAAATTTCCCAATTTTCTAAGTAATTTTTAAATATTTTCTTTCCTTATGAAACTTCTAAAAAAGTACCTGTACACTTTAAAAAAATCGGTAAAGTCCTACACAAATGTGACCAAGAGTAATAGGGATTCACTTTTATATAATTATTTTCCTCATTACAATCTTCTGTAATGCCAGCTTCCTACTGTGCATCAAATACATTCCGCATTACGTTTATTTCAGTGTAAATAAAATTTATAACTTTAGACTCAATTAAACTATATAAAATGTCGTATTTACGCAAGCCGTCATTCATTGTACGTTGTCATGTTATTCAGCTATTTATTGGTCTTTATTTACCATGTACCCAGTATGTCTAATGTTATGGCGATAGCTATCGCAATGCATTGACACAGATAGCTTAGTGGCTAATATTTTTTAAGCTCGTGTTCAACTGCCAATATGTTCACTAACCGTGTCAAATATCTTGTAATAAATAAATATGTATTTGTAAATAATATAATGTTTTAACCCAATTAATAAAAAAAGTGATGAAATCTAGACTTAGTCAACAATCGTATAATGACCGATTCGGTCGCTAAGACCGAATTGTAAGGAGGAATTGTATTCTTAAACATATTAACAGGTTTTAATTTTACACACGGTAAAAAAATAATTAACTATTGGTTTCCATGGCATGGCATGGTTTGTTTTCAATATTAGATTTACGCCGTCACTGTAAATATACTTAATAAACAAATAACTTTTGCCCGCAGCTTCGCCTGCGTACATAAAATATGTATAGTCTATGACACTCAGGAATAAAGCAGTTTTCTATCGGTGAAAAAAATTTAGCAATTGGACTAGTACCTCCAGAGATTAACTCGTACAAAAAAAAAACAAACATAAAAACACAAACTTTACCTCTTTATTGTACTTATACTTAAGTGTAGATTGTTTTTTTTTTTTTTCAAGTTTTAAGTCTCAAATTTTTCACATATCCCCCCAAAACCTTCCTAGTTTTTTGGGCTAGTAATTCAGCTATTGGTAGCTTCAGAATAGAAAACAATTTTAATTCTGAGTTAGTAGCGAACGTCAGTTTCAATATTGAGACTACAGGCCCGAGTAACTTCTGTATCTATAAATTGGCTCGTAAACTATATAGTGATACCTACTTGAGAAAATATTTAAGCACTGAAGGTCAAACATTCCTTACTAGAAAACAACAATATCAGCCTATAGATAATATTTCCACCAGTGGGGCACAAACCTCCTCAGCCCTCTGGGAGCGAGTGGGCTAAAACCTACCAATCAACCCAATGCGAATTATTAGATGTCACAGATCGATTTTTTTAGTCAGGCATGGGCTATGTTGGTTTCCTTGCAATGTTTTGGCAGTTCAACGAACAACAAATTAACGTATAATGCCAGCCAACACGGTCAAACCTGTCGTCCAATCGGTATGACGATTGTTCAGTGATCATACCGATTGGACCGTGTATGGGGTGGTCCAATTGGTATGATTGAATTTAAATTCGATTGTGCCGTCAAACATTTTGGTCATACCGATCCTCTGTGTGTGGGACACGGTCAAATCTGTTTGATCAAACATGTACCTGCATAGCTTCATACCGATTGGACGCCAGGTTTGACCGTGTATGGCTGACATTACGTAATAATTTCACACGAAATTAACAATTGATTGGCTTCACATTGCGACAATTATTACCTACTAATAAAAATCATTCACTTTCATAGCTTATAAAAAAGTTTAACGTTGATGAGTTTTATAGAATCTGTGGGAACGCCCATTGTGAACTTCTTGCCAAGTTATGCAGCATTGTGTAAGTGATGAAAAGGTAGAAAAATTTAGAATGGTCTTCCAGTTTTCTGTGTTGCCACTTGCCATCTATTTTTTATCAATTTCTACCATTTTTCCTGGAAAATATTTATTCTCACCTTAGATGTAATGTTAGCTTTTTTTTTTTTTTTCGATGGGAAAAATCATCTTATGACAACCCCCGCTCTTGGGCGGAGCGGGAGATAGTGTCAGACTCTTACTGACTAAAAAACTCATCCCGTTCCTTCAAGCCTTCATACCGGGGCTCGAGCGCCCTTTCGGATAACCCTGGCCCCAGTAGGCTTCGACCCGGCTGGGTCCCTGCTGTTGCTGACAACTCCTTGAGGCGTAGATTTCATCAAACTAATATATGTAGGAAAATGTTTCTTTATAGTGCTCAATTTCAACTATGAACTCAACACTTTCAAATCGAAAAACGCGTACCTACCTAATCTTGAGATCGGATAGCTATTTAATTAGGTACTCATCTTCCATTTAGAAAGCAGAAATGGAAAATACGTATTCAAATAAATAATATATCTTTTAGGCTGTCAGTAATACTGTATTTATCAAAATTTAAAAATGTACATAATTATGTGAATTTTAACCTATTAAAAAAGTTATAAAACTAACTTGATATGTAAAAATCTTGTCCAATAATATCACATTTCAAGCCGATAGATGTCCACTGTTGGACATAGGCCTCCCCCAAGTGTCGCCACAATGCACGATCCTATGCGTCTCGCATCTAACGGATTCCCGCAACCTTCACCGGTCATCGGTTCACCTTGTAGGAGGCCTTTCGACGCTGCGTCTTCCGGAACGCGGTCGCCACTCCAGAACCTTTCGGCCCCAACAGCCACATTATCACATCTCATCGCAAAGACATTAGATATTATGCAAACTTCACGCAAATTATCTATCTATAAATCTACTATCTATGCGCGGCGGTTGTCTCTGGTTTCAAGTACGGCGCGTACTTCGGTAATTTCATTACCATTCTCTGGCCCTGACCTTCACAATAGCGTCATCACTTTCCATCGTGGCGGCGACGCGGCCAGAATACGCTCCCGTTACGGATGTACGCTACACTTTCTTTTGTTTTGTTTGCTAAGGGTTCCGCACCTAGCGCAAGTTTCGTAATCAGAATTTTATGGGGGACTTGAAAAGGAAAAGTGGAATTTTTAATGTTGGTATGCGAGGGAAAAAGTCTCAGGACTTGGCAGGCTTGTTGACTCACGACGATATAGTTGACTCACTATGTAGATAGTAGCGAATTATTCTTTTTTTCTTGCTGAAGGAGTAGACAGGGCTGTAAGAGGTTATTGATCAGTTAGGAACATTAAATATTCATGATTAGGTGCATAAGTAGATATGCCTATTATTTGCTGCACAGCCCGGTTTTGAATGTTATATAAAGTGTTACCATTACCAGGAAGCAGGGATAATACTTTTGAAAACCTAGTACCTATCCCTATCTTTTTTACTCGCGTTTTCAAAAAAAATCTTTTTATGCGCCTACCATGTAAGTAGGTAATCTCTTCACCACCCTAAGTTGACTGGTAGAGAATGCCTAAGGCATTAAGTCCGCCTATGTACTTTGTGTTGCATAAAGAATAAATAAATAAATAAATATCTCCACCCTGGGGATCGAACCTTAGTTTAGTTTTGGCGGTGACTTAGGCGGTGATCTTCAATTGGAGATTTATTTGTTTTTATTAATTTTTGAGACAATCGCTCTAGATCAAAGCGACGTTCAATTTTCAATTACATACATAGATTCATCATAACCTACCGTACCTACCTATGTAATAATTTAAAAAAAAAACGTCAATAAACGGATTGATTTGACTTTAAATATGGTTTTATTATAATTAAAAATCGAAAATATAATTAAAAATATAAGTTAGAAACAAATAATAAAGATCGCCCTGTTTGTCCAAGTGCGTAGACGGCGCGTTGACTACCCGCCGCCCTGCCCCACTGTAATCGATCTGGCTCCTAACGACTATTAAGTCCATTATTAACCTTAGCGAGCAATATGGTAACACTAATAGCTTTAATTACAAAAAAAATAAAGTTGTCCAAGTTTGTGAAAATTAAAAAAAAATGTTTTTTTTCCAAAAAAAAAAAATATATTTACGCTATCGAATATTTAGTTAAAAACCTCATTTATTGAAGAATAAAATCTATTAGGTACTTAATTTATTTAATTTCAACTTCCTTAAACTGGACAACGGCATTCGAAGTAGCAAGAGTCTTAAATCATACAAAACACGATAAAAATGTTATGCACGTACATCGATAATATAAACATACACTCATACTATATTATATAACATACTCAAATATGACCAAAATCGAAAACTTCGAAATTTTATAGGTTCGCTTCTCGTGAAATGCCCCTAAATTGGTTAAGTCATTTCAATTATTTAGAACACGCTCATTCAAAAATACCTTGAACTTGATACAAATTAGAACCATGACAACCAGATTTGTAATGGATTTGGTAAACTCATAAACCACACGTTACAAATAAATAATACAAACAGCATGCAGTAACGCAATGAAATAAACGTTTCCTATAATGTTACAGTATTGCAATGTTTGGTTATTATTATAATAACTACGGAATGAACAATTGTTCGCATGCCAATTGTACGCAATTGCACCCTTATGTAAGCCAAACGCACGTTCCTATTATGTTGGTTGATACATATCATAGAAATAATTAGAAATGAATGCGATACCCTCACGAAAGACTGCTGTAACATTGCAATGTACCTAAATATCAACATTTGTTACTAAATAAAAAATAATTTAGGTAAATATTAAACAACACAGCTTGCATAAGATATTGTAGTTACAACTGGATCTAGATTTCTAGAAGCATAGGTATAGTTTTCCTCAAAATAAAAAAGCCGACCAAGAAAGACATTTTGAAAAATCATGCCAGGGGATTTTGATGGCGGCAGCATTGTTCGAAAAAATCTCTGTGGCCCTAAAGCAAAGGGCAACACTGAAAAACTGAATACAATTGAGTTGTAGTCAGTAAAAGTCTGACTCTTACTGCATACAGAGCAGCGAGAATTATTTGATGATTTCTATGAAACCAAACTTTCGTCGCTAACCTCTTGTTAGGGACGAAAGTTTGCAAGGAACTCCGTTCCTTGTTGGCGATATTAAGAAATTCCGCTGAAACAAGATCACATTATAACGACCATTTTTGTTTAGTAGAAATGGCTGATTGTTCATTGATCGCCAATCTAGGGTGGCAGTCTTAATATCAATTAAAATCTAAGAATCAATCGAAGACAAGGATATAAAAAGTTGCACTTATCTAACGTCACTTAGGAACAGTGTTATAATGTGATACGAAAGTTGCAATTCATCAAGAATTAAAATATATCCATGTGTCAGTTACTTGTCATTTTACAACAATAAGCTAAAATAACTTATGTAAAAATTTCTCTAGTTGTAGGCAGTCATAGTTGGTGAAACTACGTGAAATCTACGGTTGGAGCCAGCTGACATAATATAATTATGACTATTTATAATACGGACTAATAATATACAAATTAAATATGCGTAACGCAGGTACGCAACTTGTTACAATTTTCCACAAAATATTTAAATACTTAGCAATAATTAAGAAATTACAAACAATTACTTAATAAAAGTTGCTAACTCGTTCAGAAATCAGAAATGTTTATTTCAATTCTATTTATACCATTTACAGGCACTTTGGAATTGTCAAAATGTCGGTCAGTCAAGAAAAGTGAAGCTAAATTGCAATTCATTTTGAGGTCGTTAAGTTTTAACTTTTTCAAAGTTGATGCAATAATGTGATGATGTGTGTGTAATGTTTTGTTTATTTGGTGTACAATAAAGATTATAATAAATAAATAATGTGTAAAACTGTATATGTTAAATAAATCATTATTAGTATGGGTCAGTATATCTTAGAAACCGAGGATCCTGGACCTTTGGAAGTAGTACAAGGATGGCTCCTTGTACTACTTCCAAAGGTCCAGGATCCTCGGTCCACCCAACTCGCAGTGGCCCTTTAGACAATTTTAATGGAACGTGGTCGTGGGCTTAGTCCGACTTGCCTATGGCGATTTTAATATAATTAAAGCTAAGACACTTGCAGGGGATAGGTATAAATCTACTGCCAAAAAGACTCGTGTTGGGCCTTAAACTCGAGGACCAAAGACGATTGTCTGTGTTTAAGAATGCTGCTAGCAAATCTACTAACTTAAAGCAGTTGAATTGTGAAACTTATTCAGTAGAACATGGCTATATGGCTAAACTTCAACAATCTCACTAACCTATTGGCAAAGGTCCTACTAGGTGACCGGTCGACCACTTTTCACCGCCCATTCCCATACGTTACCGTTTACATAACAGCAAATACGGTTACCTAGTTCATAATTCAATGAATGAAATCGTAAGACTATGCAACAGTATTATTAACACTATTGAACAACACCATTTTTAGCCCTACGCTGCCTTCAGTGAAAGTTAATTATCACCACACAAGGTGTGCTGTGAGAATGATTAGCATCTCCATGTTTTAAATCTAGATATGCCTTGATTGCGTTCATTAGCATTTTTAGATTTCTATCTGCCTCTTTGGTAGGTGAAAAGTGTATCGATATGTCCGTTGTCGAATATTGAAAATTGTTAAATGTGTTATTTATTTATTATTATTTTATGTAAGTAATTCCTTATTCGTTCAAATTTTATTCAACGATTTAATTTCAAATTACTTTTATAATTTAGCACTACTTTATTTTCATTTCGAATATAAATATTAACCAAATCAGGAAGCTATAAAAAAATGCTACAATCTAGTTTTGATAGAATACTTTTTCATGTTACTTTTAAGACTCAGATACATTAGGGGACAAAATGTCCCCCAACATGATATGCAATGATGTCAAATTGTTCAACGGCATGTCCAACTTAACGTGAATGCAATGCAAAATGTTAGGGGACCAGTTGCGGGTCACTGGAAAATGCTGCAGCGTCACGTAGAAGCTTTGCGCGTGATATTAGAAGACATTTTGTCCCCTAGTGTATCCGAGACTTAAATAAAACCTTGACTCGCCCGGCTTCGGCAAGGTAGAAGAGCATGTTGGCATAATAATACAATGTCGTGGCCAGATTTTAAAAAATATCACTTTATGTTAAAGTCAATTAAAACTGCCCAGACGAAACGAACGAACGTTTTAAACGTCAAAGTTTGATGATATTTCATTCCACGTTTGGTCTATTTTCTTTAGACCTTTTATTATCATAGAAATTCTAGATCAATGATATGGTCAAACAAGGATTGACATATCATCAAATGTTAATGTTTAAAAGGTCTGAATGTCTCTCGATTCGTGATTGTTTTTTTTTTTGTATAGATTAATTCTAAAATATACGTAATCAATTTTTTTTTTTTTTTAAATTATATTATTATTTTATGTGGCTAAGGCGAAATCGAGAACAGCTGAAACACATTATAACAGGTACTCTCTACACTCGTATACACTTTCCTCAATTCCGTCTTAAAATTAATAGCAATTTCAGAATATTTTCACATACATAACAATTCCGTATTTGTGGTTAAATTATAGAGCAGTTAAAGGAAAGTAAATGAGACCTTAGCACAGTGTGGACAACGTTGCGGCTCCGTGGAACTGCGGAAACATTTCCTCCGCCTATATAATTAGAAAGCATACTTGGTTGTCTATGAACGGAAACGAGTTAAACTGAAAGGATTTACTAAATGGTAAATTACCATAAACATATTATTATACGCACCTACGTATTATTTTATGTTTTACCTGGAAATATTGGATGATTAGGTGTATCTAGGTATAAAGAATGATAAAAAAACGTTTATACTTACCTCACACAATCGTATTATAAATTATAAAATACATAAATAATAGAAGAAGAAAATTATAATCTGTACGAGGCAAAAAAGCGCCTAACTCAGCATATGGTGCTTTATTTAAAAAACGCAGTGTTGTCATCTTTCTTCTTATTATTGATAGGTTCGCTTTGTTCACTATCTCACGTCGACCGTTGGTGAGCGATGTTGTGGAGGACGATGAAGCACGCTTACCTATTCAGTCTTGACTTAAACATCCTCAGGTTGTATTTATCAGGAAACGCAGACCAGACGCAGGGAATCTTTAGCTGTATACGTAATCAATGTGTGGATATTCACCATTTACCGGTGACTGATTTAATGGCTTTGGCTGAAAAGATGATGCCAGATACTATACCCAATCGATAGAAAACTGACAGGCTAGAAACTCAGTGTGAATACTCAAGATTCAATTTAATCAGTGCATCGTTGCTGAAGATCTTTTTAGCTGGATTTTCAATAGATACAACGCTGCAGCAACAGAGGCCCTACGACGAGCTCTTAACGCGATCCATTCGGCGACCTAAACTGAACTGTTTAACACTTGGAGTTATATTGGGTATATACACTCCATATAACTCCATCCCTCTTTCTTGCTCGAACGCTTGACATTTTAACACATTATGGTAAGATCCTAGTAGTCCGTACACGACCGAACACATTTAAAGTTCCTTAAACAAGGGCCAGGGACCGCTACCGCTTCCGCCGAGAATGCTATGAAACTAAGACCTCAGCTTTGTGGCCAAAAGAGCAACGAGACAATAGCGAGCTTCAGATAATAGGTAGCTTTAATTGGAAAATTAAAGCGTGATGTTTTACAAAATGTAATTTTCTTAATGTTGCTTCTTGCTCTTTACCTCAATATCACCGTTTTCCAAAAAATATGCCATGTGCTCCATCTAATTCATTTCAAAAGGTCGAGCTGGTCTAAAATAAACTGTTCTCAGAAACTGCATTCGCTTTTATTACGATCTGTTTGACAAACAGTTAAACAATTGGCACAAGCACCAATAGTCCAAAATATAAATGTCAAAATAACTCACTCACAGAAAATTTGGTTTCTAACAACACTCGCGCTCCTATCGAATGGTATATAATATTAAGAAAAGATTGTAGCGTCATTACTGCTTTTTCATGGTAAGATTGCTTTAACGATGACCACATCATCGTTTCCCATCAGGTAAGATAGTGGTCACACGCGAGTCTATCGATTTATCTACTGGAATAATAAATATAATACAAAAGTGATAGTTCTGAAAAAGGAGCTTCCTTTCATTGAAGCCCTTTTTTTTTTTTTTTTTTATGGTGGGAAAAATCATGCATTGACATCCCCCGCCCTTGGGCGGAGCGGGAGATAGTGTCAGACTCTTACTGACTAAAAGACCCACCCCGTTCCTTCTAGCCTTCATACCGGGGCTCGTGCGCCCTTTCGGATAACCCTGGCCCCAGTAGGCTTCGACCCGGCTGGGTCCCTGCTGTTGCTGACAACTCCTTGAGGCGCGCGGGAACAGTGCGCGCCGTCGACGACTTGGGCTTGGTCCGGACGGTTACCGGATGGCCGGACAGCGAGCTACCCATTGCTCACTGTCCGCAAGCCCGCGTCTACGTTGGCCGGAAATCGGGATCAGAATCCCGGCGACGGCGGCGGCGATAACGCCGTTGCCTGATGCGTTCGGCCTCCTCCTTTGCAAGCATTACTGCAGTCGGCGACCGCCTGCCACTCCTCCTCGCTCCGGACCATGGCCTCAACCAAGGCCCGGCGCGAGAGGTCTCCGCCGCCGATCGCCCCCACGAGGGCACGGCGATGCTCCGCCCAAGCAGGGCACACCTCGACTGTGTGCTCCACCGTGTCCTCCGGGTTCATTGAAGCCCTGACCGCTGCCGTTGGCTCGGACCCTATTTCCTATACCGGTGGAATATATATTTTTTTCTGTTGAAATATTAATGAACAAACGGAATAACGAAAAGAAAATTGTAATGCTGATTAGCATCTTGGCTATGACCCTTACATCTAGGGTTACCAACAACGTTACCGATATCATTAAAGACAGAATATGAGCACTTGGACCGCAATCGGTGCTAAAGATAATGTTGAAAGCGACGCTTTCTGATTTTAAGATTTTCATAGCATACAATCTCCTAAAGTAATCGGCTGACAATGCAAATATCCATCGATCAATGAACGTAAACATCACCCATAGTAAAACAGGTTCCGCGGCCAGTAACCCGGAGTGATCCATCTTCTTGCTAAGGACATAAGGCTATATAATATAATGGGTACAGCTCACCTTGGCTTGTGTTGAAAAATAGTAAATATTATCTATAGATCATCGCACATCGAACATCGCAATAAATCTTAGTTGCGTTCTGGGAAATCCCGTATCCTGTTAAAAATGTTTTTAACCTGTTTTATATTTTTGTTTGTAATTTTTTTGTGTACAATAAAGAATTAAAGAATTAAAAATATTTGTTACGTCAGGATAATACTCCCACAAGGTGGACCGATGACCTGACGAGGGCCGCAGGAATCCGATGGATGCGAAACGCACAGGATCGGGCATTATAGCGACACTTGTGGGAGGCCTATGTCCAATAGTGAATGTATTTCGGCTGAAATGATGATGATAATGATGACGTCAAGATATATTTGTTTTTGCTTAAAACTAAGGTATCATGGTGCTTCCGTCTATTTCTGTCTGTCTGTAACCTATATCTTAGATAATATAACTATATAGTAGCCTAACGTTGGTCCACAAGACGCTCATGAGTGAAAAAAGAGGTCACATTAGAGACAATTGAACGCTTTGCTAAATTATAGTACAACAAAAATCGTCAGGTAGGAACTGAAATGATTAAGGAATCTTAGAACCATCTTTTACCGCATCATTGCTTACACAATTTTGTAAACTGTTTTGATGGAAAATCAAATTAAACAATAAGTATGTAACAACGATTCAATTATTTTCGATACCATATATCGTGATCGAAGTGTTCCTACAATCTTATGACTGGATAACAGCATAAACACCCAGTGTGTTTATGTGTTCCACACGTAATCAAACCAACTTCCAACGATGTAACCCATATATCTAGCAATTTGGACCATTTGCGGTCGAGAGCTTTTCCGATCATAACCGGATATTAGAAATGATAGCCAGTAATATTGTTATTGTGTTCGATTTTAGTCGTTATAGAGAAAGTCTAACCATTTTCTTCTGGATAATGGAAACGCCTACATCACACTTCATACTAATTTTATTAAGGCGAAAGGCTGTGTGTATGTTTGGTAGGTACTCCTTCACGCTCAAAGGGCTGCACAGATTGGAATGAAATTTGTGACATGGGGATATTTTTTTACTATATAATGTATATTAGACTTCAATGGATGTACTGGGTAAAAGATGATATGACTAGAATGAGAAGACGATTGTTACAGAAGAATAGCTGAAAGACAATTTAGCGAAGACATAAATTAAATTGGAGAAAGGGCTAAAGAAAGATGTGAACTTCTAATAAAATAGGAAAGCTGCTTAAGAGCTAGAGTATACGAACAAACAATCCGTCGGCGAGCATCGTTCAGAATTACCGTAAAAGCACTAAGCGTGGAAATTCCGTTAACTTGACTGCAGTTAGCTTAGCTGCATTATACAACTAGCTAAGCATCCAATAAAGATTGATTACTTCAACATTATCGCTTTTAAATCGAACTTGTCCATAGTCTTGTCAATCTAGTTGTACCTATCTGTTTTCTCCCAAGCTTAGATTTTCATGCCTTACACCATCAATCTCTATACATCAATATTATGAAACACACCTGTCTCATAAATTAATAAATAAAATCTCCTAAGAAGATAAATCGACAAATTTCTTGTGAAGATCCAAGTTTTTGTGTAACCACATTATCGAATAGCAATTTGTTTAAGCGATTAGCTTTCTTGATGATAATGTCAGATTAAAGATCTTCAATATTGTATTTTGTGTTCATATTTAACGCTGGGTCATTCCCACTTAGATATAAAAAAGAGAAGTAAAGGAAGGCAGTATCGTAGATGTTAAAATGACATCAAAAGTAGCAGGACAGACAAAATATAGATCTTTTTAAACAATACTCGGGGAAGCCTCTATTGAAAAGCAATACAATCAAGAAACCGGTGTCTAAGATGAAATTATACTATAGTTTATCATTATCTTTCCGCCATATATGTCATGGAGCATCCACCACGGTACGAGTTTAGTAAAAAAAAAGAATTTTTATATTTAGATCAAACTTTTCAGAGAATAAATTTTACAAATTATAAGCAAACAAAAATTTTTGATAGTTTAAGATTCAGAGATTATGACCAAAATAACCTGGGTCTTGAGTGGAAAACTCTGGTTTTTCATTTTGTATAAAACGTAAGGGTAGACGTCCCACTCTTACCAGTAGCAGCAAACAATGCGCGAGTTGAATCTAATTTTGTATACTTTAGAGAACAATAAAAGTGAAAATGGCTAATCGATCACGACTTGCTTTCTATTTTTCCCAACGGAGACAACTTAAAACTTTATAACAAAGGCCTGATGTTCAGTAACTATAGACTAACTGGATATACCGAACACAGAGTATTTGGACTGATAGCAAATATACATCTATGTAGTCTTATGTGAAAATGATGGCACTTGACAGTTGGCACGTTACTGGTAGATACGGGTAAGGATATATTATATACATATGAAGTAAAAAGAGATCAGCAATAAAGAGTGAAATGGAAATAACAGCGATGAAAGGTTCCTAAATGTGCTTTGTCTGTTTAATAATAATATGACATTTATTTCTTACTGAAGTTCATATAATATAAAACATTAATGCCACTTTTCGTTGGAATTTTATAAGTCAAAAACGGGCTCATCTATCCAAAACCAAATGTTTAGGCTTTGTTTGGACTATTTAGTAGATGGTTTATGTGAAGTTTGTTAGGGTAGTGTAGGGTAGAGTAAGGTAGAGTAGGATAGGGTAGGATAGAGTAGGGTATAGTAGGGTGGAGTAGGGAAGAGCGGGAGCGAAGCCGCGCGGGCAAAAGCTAGTATATTATATTAGTAACACAAGAAAAATAATATGCTCAGGGAAAGAGCTTTGAATAAAAAAATCGGTAATCAATCAAGCATTACAAGCAACTAATGAAGCAATTAATGAAGTGCTTAATTTTGTGAGACTCCGAGAGCAACGACACGCATCAGCAGCTTTCGAGTCTACACTAAAAATACCTTAATTGATAACAGTAACATAAAAGTCACTCAAAACCGACAAAAATGACAATATAGGTTAAAATAAAACTGTAACGGAAAGCCTGATTTCTCAAATCACCGTGTCAAACGCATTCAACATACGAGTTACACGTCGCGGACGAAAACTAATAAATTAAACTTTGGTGAGAAAAAGTGGAATACGTCTGAGAAGCGTCTGGTCGATCAAACCGTTAGATGGTAGCCACATATCATCGGACTTATTAAATCGATTGGACAAAAAGTAAGCCCTACTTATTAAGATATGTGCATCCGATCTAGTTATATTCTTCTGGTTTATATTGCGATCGCGCCACGAAGCCTAACGGTTTTTTTTTTTTAAATAAAATTATGCATGTCCGACACGTCCTGCTCAGCTTTTTATTACACGACTGTTTAGCGTATCGTTTTTACATATTTATGCAAATTTATATCTTCGATTATTGATTTTATTTATGTGTCGATGAAAGTGGGCTTTGTATTTTTTATGGTTATTGCAACTTAGAGGGGCATCTATTAATTATGTGAGGCGT
Organism: Mythimna albipuncta; assembly: GCA_929112965.1. NCBI lineage: Eukaryota > Metazoa > Arthropoda > Insecta > Lepidoptera > Noctuidae > Mythimna > Mythimna albipuncta. Next base: position 5,651,811 of record OV815974.1, on the reverse strand, counting down.
TTAGGAGCAAGCAGCTTGACCCGAATTTTACCGTATCTCAAGAGGGGTCTCGCAAAATATCACGTAGTTTATTTTAACGAATTTATTTTTTTATTTGGATCTTTAACAAACAATACACAGTTTGTTATAACTGTATTTTTTTTTTTATATTGATAAAACACAATCATACAAGGGGTTCTTCAACGTGTGCTTTTGCATTTATAGGAGACAACAGACAGAGAAGACACCTCATGCACATTATAACTAGGGAAAAGATATGATAAAATAAAATATATTATTATTTTCTGCAAATAAAAATGTAAAATCCGAGAAACTGGATATAATTGAGTAAAAATTAGCTTAAACAAAACGTAGCCCTAAAAATATATAGCCAATTATGTTTTTTTTGTTTTAAACATAATCCAACTATATCAAACTATTGTAAATAGATGAATGTTATTAACACTACTATTATATAATTAACACTACTATAACATTTAATAACATACAATACCACCTGGCTTGCAGTCCAGTCTAGATAATGGGGGCAAAAACAAAAATCGCAAAAATCACCTCATTTCTATTCTTGATTTAAGTGTCTTTTAAATTGAGAGCTTACTTTTTAGTGGATTCATAAAATATTCATTTGATTTTTACATAATATAGTAATATTTATTCATCGGTTGTAGATTATGAAATTGTTTGCATTTCATTGGTAGCTTGATATTGTTATGGCTGCATCAACAAAATTTTAAAGAGCAACCATTAAAAATAAAGTGTTTGATTTTTGGACCGAGTTTTCCAACTTATAGTAAAAGCTTTTATAAAATTTTAACCGGCAAATATAACACTGAAAAAATTAAAGCTCTTACCATTAATTTTAACACTGCAAAAAGTCCTCAATAAAAACATGTTGATCACTAATATGCACTTGGTTGCATCACTGTCACTTCACAAAGTATTCAGTAGGCTTCACTAGTCTATCTAAAGCGGAGGTTGCGCAGGAGTCGATCGGTGGAAAGTGGCGCTTGCTCAGAGGTTTGCGGCCGACTGTTCCGTTCGCTGATGCCGTTGGGGGAGCAAGCACCACTACCGAAAAATAGTGGTAGGTCTGTGACGTCATGATATTGTAGCAAGTGGTTGTGTTGTTTTGGTAATCAAAGAAATGCATGTTCGAGGTTGTGGAGAATGAGATACAAGTTAACTTGTCACATCTATTGGGTTATTTTTTAGGTTCTGAAATGGCTACCACGTATCGGAAGACGCAGCGTTGGAAGACCTCCCACAATGTGGACCGATGAACTGGTGAGGGTCGCAGGAATCCGGTGGATGCGAGACGCACAGTACCATGATAGCGACACTTGGGGGAGGCATATGCCTAACAGTGGACGTATTTAGGCTGAAATGATGATGATGATGATTTTTATTTTAGGAATGTAAAGTATCTTGACCTTAATTTTATTTACACCTAACAGATTAAAATCCGTACCTAAACTGTAAGATTCGGTTGAAGCCAGCGTCTGGCAAATGCTAGTAGTTGTCTGGCATTATGCTGAATGGCCTACCACGAGCTCTTAAAGCGATCCGTTTTACGACCTAAACTGAACTATTAAAGGAATGAAGCTATTATAGGGTGTATAGGTCCCCCTCTTTCTTACTCGCACGTCTGATACTTTAACATGTCATGGACCTCTGGTCCTATTTGATGCAGCCGTGAGATGGGGCACACACATGTCACACATTATTGTATTGGTTTTTTCTCCTTATTTTTTCCTTTAAGTTTCTCCATACCTACTTGTTTGTTGTGCCAAATAAACATGTTTTCTTAGTTTTTTTTTTAACATCTATTAAGTACTTGTGACGGTATCAGCGATCGTACCGGGAAAAGTACCTAAGCAATCAAAAATTTTACAAATAAACACTTTTTTTTTTAACTCGAAAAACAATTTATTAAACGCTACCACTGGTAAAATAACTATGACTATACACAATTGTAATGAATGATGCTAATGAGACGTTTATAAAATAAATAAACTTCTAGACACAACACATAAAAACATGAGTAAAACATAAGTTGCAAATGAGCTTTAAACCTTTGCCAGTAATTGATGGCTTTCTAGAAAATAACGATAAAATAAAACTTTATGATGATGAGAAGTTAAAATTAATCTTAAAATTGCAAGATCATGATTGGTACCTAGAAAACGTTACCATAACAAGTTTGTCGGCGTCGCTTTGAATCGGATCAAAAGCCCTTACCTGTTAACTTAACTACCGCTTGAAGCAGTTAAATCACAAACATTTATTTCTAAACCACACGTTACTGTTACTGAGAACTTGCGACTTGGCGTTTCCGTAAAAAAGAAATTATGGAAAGTAAATAGAGTCTATTTTCGTTTCCTATGATTAACTTAGATAAAAATAACTTATGTGTATAATATTATGTTATTGCAGTTATAAAATGCTTATTAGATTTATTTAATTACGTAATATGTGCACAAATAACTTAAATATTAATTATCTAACTATTTATACCTTTATACGGTCTTTAGATGGTCGATGGGGACGAAAGGTGGTGGTGGATGGGGATGAAAGTGGCGACCACGTACGTGAGACGCAGCGTTGGAAGGCCTCCAACAAGGTGGACCGATGACCTGGTCAGGGTCGAGGGAATCCGATGGATGCGTGACGCACAGGACAGGTCGTTGTAGCGACGCTTGGGGTAGGCCTATGTCCAACAGCGGACGTCTTTCGGCTGATATGATGATGATGATTTATGCTTACTAAGTTTATAAAAATAAAAACATGTAATTCATACTTAAATTCAAAATTATTTATTTCACATAGGCCTACATTGGCATTTTAAAATCGTCAGAAGCTAGCGCACGGTTCCAATTGGTCGTTTCCTATGAAGAAGGAACGGCAAAAAACTCCATGATTACTCTTTTAAAGATCATCATTATATTTAATTTATTTTAAAGACATCTTAATGGAATTGAGGCTATCAAACCGTCTGGTACGGCAGAACCAAACATTATGGAAAGCGCAATGTAAAAAAAATTCCTGCCCAAAATGTGCCTGTTGGTCCAAAATGAATTTCTATTCCCATTTCCCTTCACGATATCATAATTATACTCCCTTTACTATCAATCATAGTTCATCCTTCCCTTTATCTTTTTTCGGTTATTCTACCTCTTCATTCATCAACACTTCTTTTAATTCACAATTAGTTGGTAATAAATTCACCTAAGAAATTATTATTGAATTCATCTACAGTAAATTGCATTTGTTGGCCATTTAGAAGACCGCATTCATAACATTGCTCGTTTATATCTACATCAATAATAATAAAGTCAGAGTAATTAAAACTACTCATAGAAGAGTTTTCAACTTTAACAAGCTTCAAGGTTGGCATGACAACGGTGCCACTGAATCACAAATCACAATCATTACCTACCCTACCTTTGTAGAATTTGCAAGCAACATTAAAGCGTCATGGTTGAGGAATTATCATCTGCTTTCTCCGGAATAGTATAAACATTTTCTTCAGTTTGAGGTTCATGCCGTTCAAAATCAAAGTTAAAATCAATATCTGCCTTTGAATCGTCGGTTAGTTGTTCAAATTCGAAAATGTTTACGATTATACTTTTTACACAGTCAGATTGTATTCTGACTTCCGTTTTATAATTGAGTCCATAAAATATAAGCAACACAACGTTTTGTACTATACCGTTTCTTAGGTTTTCGAGTATTTGTCCATGCTTAGTCTTATAAGTCGTAAGAAGCGCTGTTTCTTATGCCATAATAGGCTTCTTTGACTGAAGAAACACAGACATGTAGACTTGCTCCATCGAGTAATTCGCAAGTCTATCAAATAATCTGCTTTCTCCTACCGTTGATATGACAAAATGCCATATAAAATTGTTAGCATAGACATACGCAGGCGTTTAACTGCATCGATAAATAAATTAATATCTATTGTCTTTGATTTTCACGCTCATTCCTATTCCATACGAGTGTCCTACACCTATAATGGGCTTGTACGATATATAATTTCTCTCGTCCTTTGGAAAGCGTTGCATGGAAAGTAGTTCCGGAATATTTTGGACAATCGTTAAAATAGAAAGTTAATTAGTAATTTTGCATACACGTTACGTTTGAATACAATGTATTTTATAATGTTGAATTCGTAATCGTAGTGTCCCTTTCGATAAGGGCTATTTAGTTGCCAAGGATTGCACAACCGAATACCGATCGTGAATTTTATAAGAATGTGTTGGAAATAGCATTACACCGTGTTAGTATCATTAACTAAAGTGGACTCGAAGAAAAATGTGTAAGTGATGTGAATTCCGTAAGACTAGATAAAGTAGTGGTACATAAAATAGTCACAGTTTCGAAAGATTGCATTAATGCAAACGATGTATATAAAAAAAAGATTTATGTATTTAGACAAAACAAAATATTTATTTAATACTAATCTGAAAAATCAATTTGATTGTTAGATTTTGGTTGTGAATCATTTTTTTCAATCAACATTTTAACTCCCCCATTTAGTCCGATTTAATCCCAGAATCATCCAAAATCTCATCAACAATGCTCAACACTTTCCTGTTCATATCTTTCAAATCGCCTTCTTCTACCAAACTCTTCTTCATCAACACCATCGTTTTGATCACCAAGCTTTGCTTACACAGCTGTATCTTATTCATTTCTTGGCATTTCTTTATCGTTATCTTTAGTAAAGTCAGCCAGTTGTGTGCGAATGTTAGAAATTCTGCTGTCTTCTCCTGTGTCAGTTGGAAATGTATCAACGTGTGTGTCCACGGTTGAGAAGTTAGTGTGGCAATCAATTTTGTGTCATTCTTTGTCACTATTGCGTGTTTGAAGATTGAACTTAGAGTTTTCCAACCGGCTGATGATTGGTTCTTGGATTCCTGCAGGAGGAAACGACTTTATGTAGTAGATGTCAGTATGGTGTTCGACTTTTAGCTAAAAGCGAAACTTTAACCAGATTTTTGGCTCCTTTTTTATTTTCGGTCAGAACCGAAACGCACATAAAATATAAAAAACCATCATTAAATATAAAAAACCATATAACATTTTTTTAATTGATTATAATAATAATAATAATAAGTTTACTGTCACAAAGAAACATACATAAATTAGTATACACTGGTTAACAAAATGCTATTTACGCTGCTGAAGTTTGTATACAGATATTGTTAGCCCTGCCTCTCAAACTAGGATAACCTGTATCTTGAGAGACAGTGTTCAACTGTGAGGTTACATAAGATGGATTATACAACTGCAGACTGTACCAACCTATTTATCATCAATTTACTACATAAAACATATGTATATTATATTTAGAAAAAAAAATAAGAGTGGTGAATAGTAAGTGGTGAGTAGTGAGTGGTGAGTGGCGAGTGTTGAGTGTTTGAGATTAAGAGGGTAGTGAGTGTGAGGGGGGTAAGGGAGGAAATAAAAGTGCATACAAAATAAAATTATATAAATGCAATATTAGGCTATGTATTTGAGAAGTGATTCAGTTTGAGCATAGTTTTGTCGAAATAACCATTCCATTACCTTTGCTTTCAGTTCAAATTTATTGCAATCAAGTATATTTAGCTCTTTATGATTTTTTTTGTAAATTAGTGAACTTAATGTGAAATATTGGTGTTTGGCGAAAGCGGTGATTGAAAGGTGGGAATTAATTTTATTGTGGTGGTGCCGTGGGCGGTAGCTAGTACAAGTATAAAATCAAGCTCACCCTACAGCACAGCATCAACTGTATCCTGAACATCAGTGCTCTCAACGCGTTACACTGCACGTTCACAGTCGGGTTCTCTTCCACACTATAAGCTAAAGCCAGGGGTGAGGACGTCCCTGTGTTTAGTACCATGTATACCAGTTGTAATAGGGAAGCTCCTCTCTCACTGGTGCTGTCCCGTTTTAGGGATTTTATTACTAAATGTGTTTGGATTTGTAGGATTGATTTGGGCTGAAAACAGTTATTTACTTATAATAACACACTTATTTAAAAAGACTTGAGAGAAAGTTCGAGTGGACATGTAGAATTCTCCGACCGATGTGTTGATAAAAAAGCAAAGCAAAAAAGATCAGCAAAAAACATTTATGAGAAGTGATTCAAATAACAACATTATAATCTAGTTTTAAAAAAAGACTTTGTAGCTTAGATAACCAACGAGACACAATTTATTGCCAAAAATGTGTTAAAAGGTCGAGAAGAAATATTCAGTGCTTACCTGATAGTTATTCTTGGTGAAGTAGTGTATGACATAGGAGAGTAACTGAAGAGCTGCACAAGCAACTCTTTCGTCAGTACTATCAGCTGCAGCCAACACAGATTGCAAGAACCCAGCTCGATTCGTATATGTCAATAGAACTAGAAAATGAAAAAAGTGGTTACCACAGAACCTGTGTAAAAAACTTTTGATGCTTGAATATCTTACCTCTGTTATCGTTCTGGTTATTAGCCAAACTAAGCAAATATAACCCTAGTTTCAAGCACACATATTCATAGTGATGTCTGGTGCTTTCTTCACAATGGTCAGGAAGATTCTTTGAGTAAATCGCTGTTATAAGCACAGCAGTCTTTAAACACACTGTCTGATCTATCTCTAGAGGTGGCAAAGTTGTTGCTAAGTCTAAGAAGTGGCATATGTTAGTATCTGGAAAAAGAGAATTTTTGAGTTATTTAAAATAAATTTAGTACAGAAAAAAAAACTACCAATAGAAACAAACTTATAGAATGATATAAAACATGTAATGTAATAACGGAAAAGACGGGAGGATAATAAATTAAAAAGAACATATAAGAAAAGCGATTAAACATTAATAGGATACGAAAAGCGAGAGTGGAAAGAGAGTTTAAATAAAGTAACTATAAATATTTATATAAATTTAAAAAAGTATAAAATTTAAAAAGAAAACAGTCTGTTAAAGTAAGTGTGTTTAAAAACCTATTTGATATTCAGTATCAATCAAAATTTTAGACAGAACATTGGGTAGCATGGACCAAATTAGCCCCGCAAAGTCCTGCCTGGCAGTATCGTCTCCATCTTCTAAGCAAACATGAAGGGCTTCCATACAGTTTCCCACAATATTTTTGTCGGTACACTGTATCAAAATGTTCAGGAGAAGCTCCCAAACTACTGGCTGGGTCGTCAAATCAACTGGTAATGAATCTTCTGATTTAAACCACTGAGAGAGCTAGAAGAAAAATTGATGTACAATATTTATAAACTTTGAGCTTGATGGTGCAAAGTTCACAATCTAGAGTAGTTGCTGATAAATGTCGGATTTCTTTTATGATTTTTACAGTATCTGAAGTTTTAATTATTGATATGGTACTTTAATTAAAGCCCAATCAATGGTAATAAAAATGTTTATATTGTAATACTAGCTTTTGCCTGCGGCTTCGCCCGCATGGTATTAGGTACTTAAGGAATTGGGATAAAAGGTAGCCTATGTTTTTTTCCGTGTCAAAGGCTATCAAATTTCATCCAAATCCGTTCAGTCGTTTTTGCGTGATTAAGTAACAAACATCTACACTTTCACATATAGAATATTAGTTAGGATAAGTTATTTGTTGGATGTATATTTATTCATTCAAGTTTTACATTTCCTGCCGATAGGAATAGAGTATATCTTACCATGTACATATCTAACGGAGGTCTTGTAAAGGAAGGAGATAATTATACTGGACAAGCAAACGTCAATTAAGTACTATATTTAAGTATCCAAGTAGTTAGAGTATTAAGTTATAAGATATAGAACAGATAGATACAAGTTGCTGTCATCAGGAAGCTAATCATTAATGCTATGAAGAGTATGTCGTAGCAGGTGGCATCCTGTAATTTAAGTCTACCCTCATGGAAAAAATCGTAAGTTTACGTGCAAAGTTTATAATACACAGATTAGAAAAAGTCATTTTTTTAAAATACGTTTTGGACTTACCACATGTAACCTAACACAATTAGAGATTCTTTGCGAAGTGAACGCCCAAAGCAATATAGCAGGATTATGTGTATAATAAACAGATGGTTCCGGATACAGCATCACTACTAAACGATTAGTCGCCTTCTCCAGGTACACTCTCTCACCAAGAGACTCTAGTGAACCATTCGATATAGTTGACATCTGTTAAATTTAAAAAGGAGAATTGGTGTTTAAGGATTCTTGAAATTCTTTAAAAAATACTTGTTTAGCCTGCAATGAATACTGAACAAATTGAATGTAGATGAGGCCAGTTTTATACTATAACTTAGGCTGTCGGTAATGTCGGTGCCTTTTGAAACGAGATCCCGCAGGGTACGATTACCAGTAATTACTTAAGAAAAGGAGAGGATTGATCCATGCGTGAAGTAGTAGGTACAATACAAAGCACTCGCATTTCCTGGATAATTGTCAGGATCTTTAGTTACCTACAAGATAGGTAAGTTTTTTTTTTATATTGATGTTTTAAGCTTTTATCACCAATGCTCATTCGATATCCTGTTTTCGTAACGTAAAAAAATATATTATATTTACAGCAAACACTAGCCACAGTGCTTTTATGATGTACGCAGGAGGCTTAAACGACTTGGGAAGCTTTAGGATATGTTCCACAAGATAAGGTAATAATGGCGCTGTTGCTTCTTCAGGGCTGAAATCATAAAGAATTAACGCTAAAGTATTTAAATTCGGTTCACCGAACAGTCCAAGTGGAAACATATCAAAGGATAGAACTATAACTATACTAGAACTACCAAGGGTGACAAAATATAATAATAGATGGATATCTATTCAGGAAATAAATAGAGTTCATGTACTTATACTATAGCCTAATGAAAAAGAACAAAGTATTGAACAAAAAACCATACTTTTCGGAAGACTGACAGTAGAAGTAGATGTAAATAAGCAAACTGTATGGCTGATTCTTCTGCAGTTGTGAGCCAATATGATGGGGTTTCTCTATTCCATACTGTAACTCTACCAGACCCATCTACAACAAAATTTATTTGCGATAAAGCATCAATCAAATTATCTATGAGTTTATTGCATAACAATTGATTTATAAATTTGGATTAAGGTTTAAATTTATGGAAATAAGATAAAGCAGATATGAATATTTGACTCAAAGAATGAAATTTATTAAAATAAATTATGAATCTTACATGAATATCTTTAGCACAAGTGTCACTGTCCTGTACATCATCCACATAAAGATATTTTTCCGCTAGTACTTTCAACATCTCACCCAAAACTAACGTGCTTACTTTACGGACCGCCACATCATTTCTGAAAGCAGATTTATGATGACGCGTATAATAACGAAAAAGGCAAATGTATCAATATCTATATCGGGCCCAATGTAATGTTATAACGCATGTAACATTGGGCCAAAAACAAAACATTGCAAGCATTATGCATAATATATTATTGTCTGAAAATAAACGAATGATTGCTTTGAAAGTTAGGATTATATTTATTGTTACTGATTTGATGTGGAAATTCCTAAATTTCGATCCCAATTTCCGGCCACTGAAGGCGCGGGGTTGCGGACGGCAAGCAATGGGTAGCTCGCCGTCTAACCGTCCGATAATCGTCCGGACCGAACCCAAGATGTCGAAGGCGCGTATAAGCAAATCGTAGGGGCCCAGCAGGGTCAAAAGTTACTGAGGCAAAGGATTTGCTTCTGAATGGAAAATTCGGCCCCGGTACGAAAGGTAACGAAGGAACAGGAGTGGGTTTGAGTCAGTAAGAGTCTTGCGCTATCTCCCGCTGCGCCCAAGAGCGGGGGATATTCACCTAAAAAAACAAAAAAATCCTCAAAACGGTCCTGTAGATTATTTAATAATATGTCTGTATATCGCACGATTCCAGCATAATACAAACAGATTGATGGCAATACGGCCACTGGGCCAAACTTTATACTACCTATTCGACTCACCTAGATATCTGGACCTGAGGTAACATCATGAGGTAACCTTTCGAGAACAGCATTTCGCAGAAATCGGGCAGGCATTCATTATTGCTATTGTCGTAGAAGAAATTCAGTAATAACTTCAAGAAAACGTTATATTCTTCCGTTGATATTTGTGTCTGATGCTCCTAAATAGTGAATAATAAAATATATTTTAATCTGGCAAATTATTTATTTTAGTGTGTATGAATTACCTGCTTTCCAAAATTGGGTAGAGATTAATTTAACTGGATTCCTATACTGGACATCTAACGACACTACCATCCACCTCCATTACAACCTTAGATTTCATTTTTTTTCCTCCATTGGCACCCGCCTCCCTAGCCTAGTTACAACCGTTTCGTTTGCGTCGAACGCCTAGAGTTGGCCACGCTCCCGAATCTTTTGTTCTGGCCACGTCACTGAGCATTGAGATGACGTCATTCCTGTACATTTGAAGTTTTCTACTAGTGTTAACGATTGCAGATTATATATCAACTTGTCAACGGGGTGGTATATTTTGTTTCTGCACTACCCTAAGGTCGACTGGTAGAATATGCTTAAAGGTTAAATCTCACTGGGACACCATGGTAGCGCGACCAGTTGTGCTCGGTGAAATATAGCCTTAAAGCATTACCTAAGTCCGCCTTTATACCTATGTACAGTGTTTTATTAGTGCATAAACTTTATAAAAAATATAATCTGTTCTTGATCTCCACCTGCATTAGCCCACTTATTTATTCAGCCCGATCTACAGATACGACAATATTAAATGCATAGTTTACTACCTTGGTAAATCCAACTAGTTCAGCTACAACAAATCTGACAGCTTCTTCTAAGTATCCTGCACACTGTCTCAGAGCGTTTACCTCGTGGTCGTCGCTCAATATTGTCTGAACGAAGTCTACTTTCTGATTGCGACCGACCACTTTTATTAGTCTAGAAAATTGTTATTACTGTTAAATTGAAATCATTTGATAAAACATTTTTTTTTTTTTTGCAATAAATTGGGTTTAAGTTCGCGTGTTGTATCGTAATAAATCTTTGTTGTTTTAAAGATCTGTTTAAATAAGACTTTTGTAGACGTTAATGTTGATAATTTCTAGTAAATAGAACTGGTAGATAATCAAAAATGCACGCTTATTCCCAGAATTAAATTGGTTTTGTAGATATTATAAAATTATTGCTTGCATGTTTTTTTTTTTCAAATTTTATTCGATCGTTCACATCGATAACTAATAGTAAAAAAATACAACGCCTAGTAATTAATGGTGTGACGTCATAGTCTATGACAATAAACCAACAAATGGAAAGGTTATGTTACACTGGAAATATTTGTCATAGACTTTGACGTCACATTTGCTCTGATCAATAGCGTCGCGTTTGAATTATTTGGACTTCCTGATATTATTTGAAATTTTTAAAACATAATTTCTCGCTGAAAACCGAAATTATAAAGAAATTTAGTAAAAATTTTTTTTTCTGAATATTTTAATCAATCAGCCTAGCATTTTCGGCTTTCATTATAATCGGGTGCAGCTGAATGAATACCAGTTTTTTACTTGGAGCTCGGTAACTTGATGACCCATGGTAAGACATTAAAGTACTTTGGGGCAAGACAAGGGACTTTCGAGCTTTTAAATCGAGATCGAGAAATGGCGCCGAGACATCAGGGAAATGTATAAAAAAAAAAATATTTAACCAGTTTATCAATAAATATACAGAAATAGAATATTAACAGTGAAAACAGTACAAAAATTGGGAAGAAGAGCAAACGAGCAATTTAAATAAGTAATCTGTCTCTTTCACCAAAACGCTGTTTTCTATGGCGGTTGTATCGGTGTGATAAAAATTGTTTCATATTTGTTAAGGTATTTACAAGGATTATATTTATTGCATCGAACATAATGTTCGATGCAATAAATATAATCGAACACGTTTTTCTGATGCGGGTACTGTCGTACGCATTAGCATATCATTTAGCGTAGGTAACTTAGCATAATTATCGGTCTATAATAAAATTACTTAATTTAACAGCATGCAGTCCATACCAGTTCGGTTGCGACTCCTACATTTTGGTCCTTCGAGCCGGATTCAAACATTCGGCGGACGGTTCATTGCAATTAGTTCCGAAAAACTATAAATAGTTTTTTGTAAAACTATTTATAGTAAACTTTAAACATACTATATTATAGTATTATAGTAAACTATAACTTTTTATAGTAATTAAACTATAAATAGTTTACTATAAAAAGTTTTTCGCATGCATATTTTTTACTGCCAGCGGTGCCCAACCGGGGCTTTTTTTTTATGGTCTCAATTTATTGGAAAATTAATTTATCACCAGTGCTTACCGCCAATCATCAACATACAACAACGTTCATTGCAGAAATATCAAATAATTTGCAAAATAGACCATACTTACCCAAAAACATCCAACCCAATCTGGCAAATAACAACATAGAACATCCCGGATACTCCATTATCTCCAACCAGCATGGAATGGTTCAAGGTCCCCATGAGCAGACTGAACCATTTCTTTAGCACTTCTAGCAAAGCTGTCGCAGTATTGGTGTTGATCGTCAAGTTGTCTGGTTGGTAGGATATGAGTGCGTGAAGCACTAACGCACTGGATAGTATAGTGTTTGGGTTCGTACTGATGTGGGGAGCTAGGGCGTTTAGACAAGCTAATAGCTGGACAGCGCTGTAAGCGCTTTGGTGCGAGAGCGGCGGTGCGGTCCTGTTGGATGATATGCTGTAAAAAATGGTCTTATGAACTTGTTTTGAAAATACAAGGTGTAAGGATAGGTCTCCGCAACCCTTAAGGGTTTGCTCAGTAGACGAAACTGAAGAATCATCCACAAGATTTTTTTTCAGGAAACGAAAAAAAAAAAATTTCTCCTTTTAAAATTATAAACTTGATTGGACAGTTTTTATGTAGAGGTCGATTTTGTTTTTCGTTTCCTGAAAGAAAATTTTCTATCTACCGAGCAAGCCCTTAAAGTTTACGAGAACCTGTCCTTTGCATCCTGTATATTAGTTAGACAGTACCATTGTTTTCAGAACAAATTCGGTAATTACTAATATCTTGCATGTATTCCTCGAAGGTTTAGGCAGAAATGTATAGAGAAGAATTATTACAGGGAGCGAGCTCTTAGTTGCTGTCAACCGGTAATAAATTCAATCTTCAAGCTGCTGATTAAATCCTAATAGAAAACACCATTAACACTTTGTCTGACCAGCAAACAGAACTCAGGATGCTAATCTAATCAGTAGGTAGGTAGAGTTTGTGACTACTGGAGCAACGAGGCACTCGGAAGGTACTCATAATTTTTTAAAGTGTTGAATTGTGTAACAGTATGATATACCAACCATGTGGCGACGCTTGGGGGAGGCCTATGCCCAACAGTGGACGTGTATCGGCTGAAATGATGATGATGATGATGATGATATACCAAAATTATATTTTTGTTATCCTGAGTATAAAGTCTTAGCAATTCAGTAAAACACACACGAATTGCGGGCAGGCGTCTTTGAGCACCTAACAGCCACTGTCACAGTGTTCTCGGCCGAATACACGGTACGTATAAACAAAACGCCGAGTGCTCGGCCGAGCGCTTATCTCTACAACTCGCTTACATCACTGTCTCGGCCGAGCAACATTTTACTGTCTCGCCCTTTACCCGGTACGTGTGATTAAGGCATTGCACACAGTCGGTTTGTCTGCTAACGTAGGCAGTGCGCAAGCGTGCACAGTACGACGATCATAATATATCCAGCCAGTGGCGTCACTACAACATCCGAAGCCCATGGCAAATTCATTAGATGTCCCCGAAAAATCACGTCACGTTGTGAGTTTTTTTTTTTTTTTAATTCATTAAATCCCAAGCAACGCTTCGCGCACCTATTGTATTTCTATTGTGTATGTGATTTCCACGATTGAAAGGTTAATGTTCGGCCTCTAAGACCGGGGACCTCTCGGACCTGGGGACCCGTGGAATTTTACCAGGCTTACACCCTATAATTACGCCACTTTGTGTAGCGTACTCTACTCGTCTGGGTTTATTACTTACAAATACTTACCCATTCAGCAAATCATACAAGAAATGCAGACACGCCTCTACAGGCGGCTTGGAGCCACTGCCGGCGTAGTGCGCAAGAGCGCGTAGTACGGCAGTCATGGCGTGTGCAGAGTGCTCGTTTTCGAAGAATTGGCGCGAGCGCCACAAGAGACGGAGGCATGTCAGGATGGATCTGAGGAGAGGAGAGATTTGATATTATAGAGGCATTTAAATATGAATTTCGTTAGAAGGTAAGTTTCGAGGGTAGCCCAACAAGCTAGCTCATGGTACGAAAAGCAAACAAAGTCGTGTTTTTTATCATCCAATGACTTCTCCCGCTTTATAGCGAGACGGGAGGGCGTGTCAGACTTTTAGGTACTGACTAAAACCCACTCCTATGTACCCTCTTTGCCTTGCGTTCCAGGACCCTGGGTTTCCTTTACGAAAGCGAACCCATCCTCCCAGTAGGCTTCGACCCTATTAGGCCGTACGGTCGTCCTAATATGTGACTGCAACTGACTTTGCAGTCAAGAATATCTAAAGCTGGGTCCGCTGCGCCGTGTTTTCATGTTCGCTAACAGAATAACATTGTTTGCTAACCGAATAGGGGCGTGGCCTAACAGTTTTTGTTTGCGGAGACGAATGGGTAATAATGTTACAAAAAATGTGTTTTGTTAGAAAATTGGCGCGACGGCTTTAGCATGTCATAATGGGAACAACCGGCCCTAAACGTCTGAACTGCTGAACATGGACCTAACTTTACAGCAACGAACCACTGGATAGTGGGATTGGCCATAGGTAGGTAGATACTTCATTAGTAGGTAAGTAACAAAGATAAATAAGGAAAATTACCTAAGCAAAATAAAAATAGCCAACGCGATAAGACCACCTACAATGAGCACAGTTTTCTAAGCTTATCTTTAAACTAATTAGGAATTATTTAACTAAACTAATTGTCAACTGACAAACAAAAACTAACTGCCTATAATTAAATACTTAGTAGCGTAGCTAAGGGGGGCGAAGTGGGCCCTCGGTCACGGCCTCGCACCCAATTTGACCTCACAAAAGCAAGGGCTCTATCAAAACGAGAGTTTTTTTTTATAATTGACTAGGTTTTGCCAGCGGCTTCGCCCGCGTACATTAAATATAGCCTATATCATTCTGGAATAAAGCAGCTTTCAATCGGTGTAAAAATTTGAGCAATCGGTCCAGTAAGTACTTTCAGAGATTACCTCCTACAAACAAAAAACAAACTTTACCTCTATTTATATTAGTGTACAATGTGTGTGTATTGTAGATAGGCTCGCCTTTGACCACTATTTCACCCGATGGTAAGCGATGACGTGGTCAAACACCGGTTTACGACATGCAATCTACGCCTCTGGAAATACTTAAAGTCATTAACACTTTCGCAGTCTTAAATTACATAATTAAACATTATAAAGGTATCTACCTAAATAGCATAAAATCTAGGTTTGAAGTTGCCTCACATAGGAACACAGTTATATCATTTTCAAGTAAATATTCCACCATACGAGCCCCTTCATTTGAATTTTTATTGTAACGGTTGATAACTTCAATCAAATATCCACAAGCTTTATTTTGAGCAGCCGTATCGCGAGAGGTCAGCAGTTTTTTAATGTCAGACAAAGCATTCTGCCTTGGATTGTAAGTTCTGCTAAAATTAGCGTTAATCAAACTGTACATGACGAATTTTTAATTAATTCAATTTAAATTAGTTTTTTTTTGTTAATTTTAACAATGGAAACAAACTTTCAATTTAAAATTCCCGCTTACTTTATTTATTTTTTTTCGCTTTTTTTTACAGGTGGCATAAACATTGCTTTTCAATCCAGGCTCAATTTAATATTGTCACTTAATTTAATTAGTTATTTTTTTGTTAAAGTTTTGAAGATCAACAAATCCAGAAATATTTTAGGATTTCGTGATTAGGATTTTTTTTTATAAAAAATCATGATGCCGGACAAAAACAATGCACCAAACATTTTTAATATATTGCAACATTAAGATCAGCGTGCGATACGTGGCTGGCAACATTTAGTTGTAGTTGTCATTCTCATCTGGTTGCTTGTGCAGGCGATCGTTGGGAATTTTATTTTTGATTATTTTGGCTTTATTGTTTGATTTATCAAATTGTTGATTGTTAAGTAATAAGCTCCCACCATATCATTTTAGGAATACTATGGTGAGTGCTGAGACTGCGTTCATATTTCGGCCCAAAAGTGATTGTATTGCGCACCATGCTTGGGCCTTGATGTTGTGCCTTTCAATATTTGTTTGATTGAATTGTGTTATTTCGACAGTCGGTGATGGAATTCCTGAAGGATCTACCGTCGTACGACGAGCACAACTTCACATTATTCAATACGGATCATGGAATTAGAAATTGTTCTAAAAGACCGTCTATATATTTACCAACAAAGGATATACCGTCTGAACAAAGTTGAGTATGCGATTCTATTCTACAACTACCACGATTAGTCGTTTGTTTATCTCTAGGAACGTTGAGAGTCATTAGCCTCATTAAAAATATAACCTAATAAGTGTGGAGTTATTGATTATATTCTAATTGTTTCGTAAGAAGAACAACCCGTTTTTATGTTTCAGTATTAATACAACAATGGATTTTCTTTATTTTCAGTAATTGTAACAGAAAAAACAAATATATTGTTAAGATATCTACATCAGCAATGGGAGAAAAAGGTAAATAAATAGTTTGATTTTGTATCTGTAAGTAACTAATCCAAAAGAATTGAAAAAAGTAACTTATATAATATTAAAATCTATAATGAATCCTATTTCCAATTAAAACCAAACCTTATAACGATTGGAGATTGGATAATTAAATGCATTTAAAACTTGATTCATTAAACCTCAAGCCGGTGTTCACTCACCCATTTTCTTTCTATTATGTTTCTATTTACAGTATTCGAAAGGTTAATATCTGTTGTGGCTAGATCATAGAATATTGATCACTTCATGGTGTGACTGGCCAAATTATGAAATGGTATGATATGGTCTTTAGGATATATATTCAAAATTTAGTCAATAATAATAATAGTATTCCGCAACTATCACACAACGCCGTCTAGTCCCAAGCTAAGTAGAGCTTTTGTTACTAGACAACTGATAAATATATATTTCTAAATACATACATATTATAGACACCCAGACACAGAACAAATGATCATGCTCATCACGTAAACGTTTGTCCTGGGTGGGAACCGAACCCACAACCTCCGGCATAGCAGTCAGAACCACTTACCACTAGACCAACAGGCCAGTCTATTTTAGTCAATATTTTTGCTATGTAGTTTGTAAATTAATTGGTATTTTTTTCTGATTTTACCTACATTCTGCAAAGGAAAGATTAAAATAGAATAGAAATAATTTACTGAATAATTGATTAAAATATACCATGTTAGTTACTAATAACAGTTCAATTTACGGTACTACCGTCGCCACACGACACTCGCTGAATATTCAACACCGTCTCAGTTGCCAAA
Organism: Mythimna albipuncta; assembly: GCA_929112965.1. Taxonomy (NCBI): domain Eukaryota; kingdom Metazoa; phylum Arthropoda; class Insecta; order Lepidoptera; family Noctuidae; genus Mythimna; species Mythimna albipuncta. Next base: position 5,634,274 of record OV815974.1, on the reverse strand, counting down.
GAGGGAAAAGAAAAGGACTGTCAGAAAATAACAATTTTATTAGCGTATGCTAAAATAGTAGAGAATATTCTCTACTAACCAAAAATGCTTTGTCCCTTTTTAGCATGATGACCAATGAATGCCAACACTTCAAAAACTGATCACTAGATAACAGTATTCTTCACAAAGTACCGACCATTTCCATCTTATATTTTGGATGTTTGTCGATGGCGCCATACACTTAAAAATTAAATTAAATAGCATATTCATAAACAATCCTATAATTCAATTTCAGAACAACAACTCACCAAAGAAACGTGACCAGAGCCACATTGAACAGAACGGCGACGAGAGTCGACCTCGTAAGAGGCCATGTGTCAACTCTCCGCTAAACTGAAGACCTGCAAACAAGCCAGCAGTTAGTTTGCGCTTCAGTTATAGACTTTACAGAGTGTACGGCATTTTTGTATCGACATTTTTATTCCACATTTTTAGGTCAAATTATACATTGATTTATGAAACTCATTGGTCACATGTCTTTTGGGAAATGTAATTGATTCCGCAGTCAAGTGCCATGCTTACGTGTCTTTGAACTTTGTTTTTATAAGGTATGGCTGCAAGTTCTTATGTATCAGTGGACAAAATTGAAAATCAAAGTATGAATTATATTCATTCCATGTTTTTATTATTAAGTTTTCTTTACTCAACAATATTATCTCTTAGGACCTTTGTAAAATTACCTGATAGTAAAAATGACAACATTAAAACCTAAAATATGAAAGTGTTCAATAATTTAAGCTGCAGAAATATCTGAGTTCACAATTTCGGTGTCAAGAACATTCTCTGATTTGTTTATGGGCCCACAACCCTCGTCTCAAGTCATTGTTATACATACACTACAATTGCTATAGGATGGTGCGGGTGACAGCTGTCAGATTCATCATACAATGTAGCTACCTATCCTTTTCTCTCATCTTAAACATGCATATTTTCATCCTGCTGTCATACTGCTATGTAAAAACAGACCTTAGTTATTGTTTAATTTTCATTCCCAATTGTTTGGGTTCATAAATTATTTTATGATACCTAAGTCCTTGGCACCGAAAGTAATCTTGTGTTTAGCAGTATTAGAACATTTTATGCAACCTTTAAACCCATTTTAAATGTAAATTTGTTTAAACTTTCAGAATCAATCATTGTTTTATTTTATCATAAATAGGAAGTCCTATTATGGTAAAAAGTATATTATGAGGGTACTCTGCTCTTCTGGCAGGGATTGTATAGTGGGGAACAGAATGCCGCCAAAATTATGTGGTGCGGGCATGAATGTCCTGTGCCATGCATCTTGCAGGAGTGTAAATGAGAATGTCTATGGAATGTTAGGTTTATTTTATAATTTCTTGGATCTAAGAATAGTCTTTATGAGTCGCTAAAGTGAATTATCTAAGCATTGTAAAGGCAACTATCTGTACGATACCATACCAAATTATTATTTCGACAATATTTTATCATGGATTGGGTAATTATACCATTTTTTTTAATGCGTATCAAAAAGTGATTATCCCAAATCGTAAACAGAAAGAATTTTTCAAATCCATATAATGTCAAAAAATACGGTTATTTTTTGGTCTGTTTTGACATTTGATGTTTTAAACAGCTTAAATTAGCTTCACCTGTATTTTATATTATTTACGTTAAGCAACCGTCTATGTTACACTATGTAACCATTGTTTAATCTAATTACATTAAAACACTGTAATTAGTATTTTATTGTTTAGTTCCCAGTTACATTTAAGGTTTTTCTCAAATGTCAAAATGGGCCTTTTAATTTTTTAACGAGTTTAATACTAGATGAGCCCTTCGTATCTTGTGGAAGGAGATAATGTCAAGTATCAGAATAAGGATGCATATACTGAAATGTGACGTCACTGCTATTGAGTTATTATTCGCGGCACGTAAAATGAACTATGTACGTATAATGCGCAGTAACAGATTTTCGGGTTTCAATCGAAGTGAGGTACCGCGGGGGGTGTAACCATAGCATTGATCGCCATTTTAGTTCACCTTATTTGCCGCGTACAATACGTATCTACAAAATATCCCCGCGTTCCGAATTGCGTCAAAAGCGATTATATCGCGAATCCGATCAAAGCGCAACGTCACAAATAGCACTCAATAGTCCATATATTTTGTGACTGTCTGTGAATTTAGTCGGATTCATGATATAATCGCTTTTGACGTAATTCGGAACTGAGGGTAAGATAGCGAGATATTCCCACCACACCCCCACTTTTCTACACACCAATATTTGAAATACTAATTACTGCTTCATTTTGTAACCAATTTTGATGCCGTCTTCAGAAAAATGATTATTTTTTAGCGTAATTTGTTGTTAAATATTGTACAAAAGAAAACGGGCCAATACCCAACTATGCATAGTATCTAAGTGTTTCACTTTGTATTTCCAGCTTTCACGACTGTCGGAGTTTATAATTGTCATGTGTAAAATTTTGTGGCTATGTGATTTGTGTATTTAGTAACCTCGAAATATTTTGTTAATGAAATATGCTAGATGACTTGTGATTGCTGATTAAATGTGTATATTATGTATTTTAAACTTTTGACCGCCACGGCAATAAAGTAAAAAAAGTGTTCTCAACGCCTAACTACGATTTTAACCTTAATTCAACAAGTGTTCGTTTTTGTGATATTAGGCCGGCAACTGCGTAAAGCGGAAACCGGATTATTACCTGCGCAGTGACGCTAGTTCAACTTTAACGGTGTGCATGTAGTCGTGTCGATGGAGAACTTTAATGTAATAAGTATTACATAGCAAAACGGGCACGGGGCGCGGCTACCCGCGACGGTGCACTTGTATAGGACCGCGCGGACTGACTGATTGCGTAAAGGACGCCCGCGAGGTCCCCTAAAGTAGTGCTCCGTTGCGGTGACCCGAGGAGCCGGAGGAGCCGGCCATCGCGACCGTTTTACTATGCAATAATATATTAAGTTCTCCATATTATTCTATGAAAATTTTCAAAACCATTATGTATAGATACATATGGATTGCAATAAAGTATTGAGTATCTACACGACTACATGCATACCGTTAAAATTAAACTAGCGATACTGCGTATGTAATAATCCGGTCTGCGCCGCGGGAGCCGTCCACGTGAACACTAACGTTTGTCACGCGACGGATTCCTATTGCAGGCGTTCGCTTTACACAGTTTCGGCTTTTATGCTAATATAGATAAAATAAATAGACAGCTATTCTTGTAAAATAAATTGAGATGAGTCTAGCTACATAATTAACAATACAAATAAGAAAAAAAAAACGATTTAAAGGATTTATTAGCGTTTAAAAATCTGTCGTGCATTCATGACTATGGCGTGGCGTGCTGGACGCATTATGATTTTGACTGGCGATCAAAAGGTTAAATACGAAATAGAGATGATTGGATCCCTTGAGACATTATTCTTCTAAATTCAATTACTTCTATTGGTCATGCTTTGTGCTAGCTAATATAAATCGCAAGACTTCCCTATCCTCCATCTTTAGATTTAAAATTCCGAAAATTAGCAGTTCTCAAGTTTTTTGCAATTGGACAGCGTTATGTAAGAGCGGATTAAGCGACACTAGAGACAATTTGAGAAAATGAACGCTGTGCATTATGTACAGCGCAGCGTTAATTTTCTCAAATTCTCTCTTAATGCTGTCCAATTATTGTCATGCTGTGTAAATTCTAAATCCTTTATGAAAAATACTGTCTTGTATTATAAAGATTTTTTGTATCAGTGGATTTGGAACCTGGCTTGTGGAAAGATGATAGCTGATCCATTGTTTTCCTAGACACTGGTGAATAAAGTTTTAATTATAATAACAAGTGACTTGTGTATTTATTGTAGTAACACCCATTAGTTTTTGTTTTATTTTGAACATCACTTCAGGAGAAGGAATTCCTACACAATAAAAACGACTGCACAATAAAAATAATTTAGTCCTACAACATATTTTTGTGTCAGCAAGCAGCAGCTTTTATTAGTGATTTTTTTTTCTAATTACCTATTTCAAAATAAGACTTCTTAGTAGCGTAACTAGGCTTTGGGCGAAGGGCGCCCTCGCCCCAAAGGGGCCTTGACACGCGAGGGCTCTTTACCGATGATGGTTTTGTTTAAAGGTTTGCATTTGACCACCTGATGGTAAGCGACGATGTGGTCGAACACTGTTGCAAAAGTCGCTGTCTTGTTTTACAATTTATAAAGGAAAAAGACTTCGCTAATCCACGCTACGCCTCTGTGATTTATAATTTTGTGTTGCGTGTCAGACATCCAAGCCCGCCAAATCTAAGAAGTACCGTTTGACAGTTCTACACGTTTTAAGTTGTTGATGTTGTGATAGAATAAAAATTATTTCTTAATTCAATAGTTTTACGGAAAAGGTAAATAGTGCGAGGTGAGTAGTGTAAGGGAAATAGTGCGAGTTACGCCTATACAAAGCTATTTTTACAGATAAGTGTGAAATGTCACACGGTACCTACTTCTTAGATTTTTTGTGATATAGTTGTTTGAGATTGCCAGGAGTCGGTTGTCATGCCTTGTCTGTAGAGATGCCTTTAATTTGAAGTTTTGTTGTAGGTACTCGCCAACAAAATACCTTTCTGAAGACAATTCAAATATTTGTTCCGTGCGAAATCGAACCCGCGACCTGGCAGTCTAACCACTGCGCCAACCACAGAACAGAAGAATGTATAATTCCTGTGTTCTGTGGCGCCAACCGTGCTGTCAAATAAATTTTCAGTTTATTTAAATTCATAATTTGGAATAGTTAACACAGAGTAGGTTAGTTGGTACATGCCCATAGTTTTCAGTTTTTCACCCTAAAGACTGCAAACGTTATTTGAATAATGAAAATACCCTTCAAAGATTTTTTTTTATGTAGGTACTCCTTTGTTAGCAATATTTATTTATTTATATACTTTATTGTTAGCTACCACTCTAAAACGGGCACAACTGAAAAGGCTGCCAGGCTCTAATGGAATTGGGAGGGTCATGTCAGCCGTATGTACAGAAACCGCTAGGTTAGCATCGCCACGCAGTGGGTGTCTGCAGAAGCACCGTCGAAGCACTAGAAAGAGATGGCGGGATGATCTGGACTCGTACCGCGAAGACTAGTTTCGAGACGGTGCAGGACTCGCAAGAACTTACGGCCTAGTTAAGGGTCAACTCACACCGAAAGAGCGGCGAAGGGCAGGGAAGCGCAGCGACCCGTTTACCGTTTATAGAATTCGCCGGAATTCCTGCGGCCCCGCGCGACTCGTTCGAGCTTCTCGTGCGATAAGTATTATAGCAATGAAAATAAAGTTAAAATTCATACGACACTGAAACTGCGCTCCGCTTCGACGCTCTTTTGGTGTGAGTTGACCCTAAGACTTCAGTCTGAAAAGCGCGCGCTATTTGCCATGAGCTGCGTCTCGTGGCTCAATGGGATTGAGTGGTTCAAACATTTCCGTACTTTTTATATTGATCTCGGTCGCCGCACCGCGCTTAGTTACCGCTCACAGCAGCAAGGTCGTAAACGGTTCATTAGGGATAGGAGAGGCTTTTGCCCAGCAGTGGGACAGTAAAGGTTAGATAAAAAAAAAAGCTAGCAGGACAATATGTAGGCAGTATTGGGGCTCAGCATATTTCTTTGTTGTTACTGGAATGGTCAAAAATAAAACTACAAACGGACTGAAAAATAACTTTATTCTAATAATTATACTTATCTCACAATTTGCAGAAACATTCCACAAGCTGCAAACAAATAGGTTATGTGTACCTAATGGAATTATTCTCTTATCTCATTTATGATACCTTACCTAAAATTATAAACACCAAAATAGTCACTAGATTGAGTTTTCTAAAAGCTTTCTTAGATCAATTTTAAAATTGTAACTTATCTTACAAGAAAACAGTGGAAATCAAAGTCAAACTAAAATACTTAAGATCAAATTATACATAGTAAATTCAAAAAAATTGTTTTGTATTTATTCTGTTCTTAAGATGCTTTATTATTTAGAGATATAAAATTTTTAATTGTCTCAAACTGAACATAGTTTAGTCCTTAGCGGGCACTTCAATGACTCGAGGTTTGTCAATGATGCGGGCTGTGCGGTTGCCTTTCTCCACAATTCCTATGATCCACGCCTGGTAGCCTTCTTGCTTTTCAATGTCTTTACAGTATGCAGCGGCTTGTTCACGCGGCAAGCAGATGAGCAGACCTCCTGATGTCTCAGAGGCATGCCCTTGCAACAATTGGAACATATTGCCACAAGCCTTAGCCACTGCGGCCATCTTGGCAATCACTGGTAGGTTATGAATAACAAATGAAACCTCGTTCTTCTGATGAGAAGCCAGATTCTGTGCATGACCCAGCAGACCAAAACCAGTGACATCTGTAGAACCATGAGCGTTGTACTTATGCATCAAGCGTGCAGCAATACGGTTCAATCGGCTCATAGAGTCCATTGCACGATGATATGCTTTACGCACATCCTCTTCAGAAACAACCAACTTGATACGATTCCAACGTTCTGGCTGATCAAGCCACTGATGAGCATTTACAGCTACTTGGGTACCCAGAGGTTTAGTTAATACAAGCACATCACCCATCACAGCATTATCAGGAACAATATATTCATTTGGTTGGCAGATAGTTGTCGCTACCCCACCAATAGCACACCAGGGGTTAATGACAGTCTGTCCTCCAGTGACAGAGGTGCCAGCCTCCAAGGCAGAGTCTTTGAATCCGCGCATTATTAGAGGAATTACAACATCACGTTCTTTCTCAGTCATCTTTGTTGACACGCCAAGCAGCATAAGCATGTTGTCACATTCAGTCACTCCCATCGCGTACAGGTCGCTAAGTACGTTAGCACACGCAATCTTGCCCATCATATAAGGGTCGTCAACCAGCGGGTAGAAGAAGTCAGTGGTCTGAACCAAACAAAGTCCTCCATGCCTAAGCGGCGTCACTGAGCAATCCAAGCCGATACCGATGCGAGGGATCGCAACATGCATAAACTGGTCGTCCTGCTGGGAATAGTCCTGTTGTAACGATTCCACCAGTTTACCCAATACATCTTGGGGAACTTTGCAGCTTCTTCCTTTGAGATCTGCGAACCGCGTCAAACGAAAACTAGCTTCTAAGTCATGCGCCACGGGATCGAATGGCCGACGCAACGCCAAAGCATTGGGGTTACCGGCCATCTCCAACTGTGCCGCAGCTAAAGAGTCTTGCGCTACACTTGATTGATACGACATATTATACGAAACAAAACAATATTATGATTTTAATAAAGGTATTTCGGGTCAAAATGCGGAAACCCGACACGCCGCGAAGTGACGCTTGCAAAATGGCGTCTCCGTTACAAAGAGAAAATGGCTGAAAAAATCACAATTGTATGCCCTTATTTGATTGGTTAGATAGCCACGTAAACAAACCTATCTAGCTTTTGATTGGCCGAAATATCACTAAATTATGATTCTGTCAAAGAGAACGAGCTAATGTCATCAAACCGCGTTTCGTTATACGGTAATAGTTGAGTTGACCTAATATTGCTGGTTTGTTGTTAAAATAAGTTTAGTAACAAAAAAATTGATTTACTATTTTTTATAGAGCAAATTAATTTTAGATAATAAAACTCCATATTTGTTTGCCCAGAATTAGAATATTGACTTTTTCTTGGTTTAAGTAAAATACAAAACATTTTTCATTTCCTTGTTCTAACTTTTATTCTGTATCTTGCAACAACTACAGTTTTTGAACTAATCAAAACTGAGCTTAGTTGTTTTTCGACCAATGACAGACGCGATGATATTAAAGCATATCGTTAATTCGACAAATTATTGACCTCTAACTTTTCAGAATTAGTTTAGGTATTATTTTTTGAATAATGTATGACGGTTGAATAATATTTAATTTGCTAAATTCGCATGTCTATTGTTATGAAATAATGATATTGTAAAAGAACTTAATCGACATGTCTATAAATAGTTGGAAAAAAGTGGAAAATGAAGCAGGCTATCCGTGTTACATCGAGTACGTACGACTTTCACCGATACAAGTGCTTTTTGTGTACAAATGGAAAACTTTTCGAAAACTTTTTGTTTTAGTGAGGCGACAGGAAAGCAGCAATATGATCATCCTGAATTCAAAAAGATAATGGAATCTCTCGAAGAGTATGACGGGATTAAATATAACGCTTATCGCATTGCATTCAAGATATACGCATTACAAAAACACCTGAGAGGTAGGCAACCTGTTGACGTTTTTGTGACTATTTACAGCGAAGTATCGAATTACAGACATCAGATTTTGTTGTACAATTTCAATAGAGGCAAGAGTCTGACATAAATACGTATATGCATAACTTTAAATGCCAATTGTGTTTTCATTACTTGAAAACACGACGTGTCATATCAGCTATATCATAGATGGTAGCTGTATTAAAATTCAAACAGAAATAGATTTCTTGTAACTTTGTGTTTTGGAGCTGTATTTTACTTAATATGTAGCTAAGGAAGTTAATAGCAGCCCAGCTGGGTTGAAGCCCGAAGTCCAGGGTTAGTTTCGAAAGAGTAGCTCCGGTATGAAGGAATGGGGTGGGTTTTTACTCAGTAAGAGTCTGATACTATCTCCCGCTCCGCCCAAGAGTGGGGGTCGTCATAAGATGGTTTTCCCACCATAAAAAAAAGCTAGGGAAGTTAATGTTTAGGAGACTTGGTTAGTGGGTTGTCTTAGGGCTTGAGTTTATTAACTTTCCACTAGAAGATTTAATAAAACCAAAACCTACTACCAAACCTACTAAAAATTATGATAACTTTCAAAATTTCAACGTCAAAACTCGGCTTTTTTTAAAGCGTAGTGGTGCTAATATTCGCATCATGTCTATGAATGGGTGCTGTCAGTTTTTCGGTCATCTCTTAGCTGCCAATAGCTACTTTAATGTCTATATTTAGTTTTTATTTTAACTTTATTTACATTGTTCTCATACATAGGTAGCGACAAGGTACACAGATCTTTGTCATACATAACATAATTGAAAAGAGTGTCCATGGAGGATCTTGCATATTCTTCTCTTCTCCATAGAGATCTACGCTTTGGAATGTGCAATTAGCATTTTTTTATTTGACTGTTGACTTTTCAAAAATGCCTGTAACTGGTTTATTTGAAATAAAATGCTTTGAATCTTTGTTTAAATTTAAGTTTTGTACCTCTTTAAATGTCTATTTGTTTCTTATCCAGTGCCTCCTCTCCGTATCAGTTCTGGAGTGTTTGCCCGGCACCAACTCAGTCTGTCCGAGAGCAGCCTATCTTTAGATACGGTGGAGTTAGAGTCCGTTCTTGCTGATATATACTTTGCAGCGGAGAAAGAAGGCTTGTTTACTGGAGATATTGACCTGGCTGTGGACCTGTTGATCAACTTGTTGCTCAATATTTATGACAGGTGAGTTTGTCTATTTTATGTAATTAGTTCAATTAAATGTTTCTGGACACTCAAAAAAGGTAGAATGATGAGATTAGATTTCTTCATTCAGGGTTATTATTATTATTATATTTTATTAATTCATTTAGGCCTGTTTTTCTCAGAAATTGGTAGTTATTTTCAGTCCAGTTTTCTGTGTTTATTTACCTTCAGAATTTGCTAATACTTTGGACATTTTAAAGTTGTAAGATTCTAGACAAAAATTCTAATATAAACTGAAACAAAAAAAACAAAAGTTTTTTATGGAGAAATTACATTATTTTACTTCTTATCTATTCCAGTGACAGAAAAGAGCCAGTTAGAGTACTAGCAGCAAAAACTCTCCTAATAATCCTAAGTGAAGAGTCACCATCAGAGAAATGGGGTGCCCTGGCCAACTGCTGCATGGACCACAATGGCTGTGTGTCTCCAAGGAGACTGGCTGCTCTGCTGGCCCATGTGACTGCATTGTCTGCGTACCTTGGAGTGGCGTGTGACCATGCACAAGCTGATGTTGAGGCTTGTTTTGATAAGGTTTGTTAATGGAATATTATTTCTTCTAGTTTGGATATTACATATATAGTATAATTGGGATATTACATATATAGTATAATTGGGATATTACATATATAGTATAATTTGGATCAACCATTCTCACTTTTTTCTGTGTCATGGGCTCAATCGCAAAACTACGATGCGACATCGCATCGTTAAAATTCGCGAGCTCGCACTACGCATCGCAAATACTTGTGTTTGATTAGAATCGCACGTTGTATGTGGTAACTTGAAATTGCCGCCTGAAATCGCATAAATTCGCATCGCAGCCTAGTTAAGTTACAAGTTACTGTTTGTTTTCTCTTGTGTCGAACGCCAAGAGTTGGCCACGCCTCCGATTCCTTTGTTCTGACGTCATCTCAACGCTCAGTCACGTCAGAACAAAGGAATCGGAGGCACGACCAACTTGAGGCACTCGACATAAGAGAATCGAAACGAAACAGTTATAACTTGGCTAGGGGAGCAGGTTTCTACGATGCGGCGTCCGTCGTTTCACATCGCAATGCATTTTTATGTATTATGTATGTGGAGCCCGAGAATTATTTATTTTGCTTGTAATTACATATTTTATTTTGTTAATCGTCTCCAGAGCGCCGGTATGCTCGGCGTGAGCGCTCGCGCGGTCTCCGAGTGGGGTGTGCAGAGTTGTAGCAGTGCTCGCTGGCTGCCAGTTGTACAGCGTGTCGTAGCTAGCAGGAACATCGCTAACGTGACCGCTACCTGCGCTCTCTGTGCCCAGCCGCTTATACAGGTAACGTTTTTTAACCGTGTGGAACGTTTTTATCATCACAAGCAAGTTTCAATTCAATTTTTCGAGTGTATGGTTCCATCGACGAATGTTCGATGATTTTGCCAATGTCAAGGTATGAGGTGGAAATGATCGGTACTTTGTCAAGAATATAATTACCTATTGATCAGTTGCGTTTGCTTGTGATGATAAAAAAGTTTCATGAGGTCAGTTGACCATAGAGATGAAAAGCAGTAGCGTAGCTAGGCGTGGGCGACGGCCTCGTATCCAAAGGGGCCTCGCAAGGGCTCTTTATGAACGAGATTTTTTATTTATATTTGTTACGTTCCCGTTTGACTACTATGTTACATGATGGCAAGCGACGATAGGGTTGGACACTGGGTGGCAATAGCCGCTGTCTCGTTTTCGAGTTTATGAAAGAAAAAGGCCTCGCTGAGTAGTTCACGCCCACGTCTAAATTAGTTCATGCTTACGTCTCAAGTATCCTATGTCCTGATTCAGGTCAGAATTTATTAATGGGTCATGTTTTAGAAAACTCTGTTCGTTTATTCCAGGGCCAGGCTTACGTTTTTTGGGTAGTGAAATTCGCGCCAAAACTAGTTGTAACTTTATTCAGCTTTGGCCCATTTATTGCCCAACACCGACAGAAACGGATGGAATGGAGAGAAGCCTTTACCAATTAGTGAGAAAGATCAGTAGCCTGATTCACGTAAAATCAAACAAGCTAAATATCGTTGAAGTTTTATAGTCGTTTGATCGAAGTCCTATCCAAAAGCGGTATTCACGATCTATCGACGTATTTCCAGTTACATTAATAAGTATTCTACCAGGATAATGTAATACAGATTTTTTTTTAAAATCAGTGTCGTTAAAACTCGATGAGAGTGCCCTTAGTGTGTAGTCGTTTAGTTTTGCCATAGTATAAAAAAATAGTACAAGTACTGAAAGGGGATTGCCCATTTGAGGCCATGAGCGGACAATTGACTAAAGAAAAATACTTTGTTCATTGATTTTGCCATAAAAAAAAAAATGTATTCCCTTAGTTCCAAATGAGCGCCACTATGTATAATAAATAATAATTGGTAAATAAAAAGTAACTTTATGGAAAAAGCAATAGTTTTATCATTGATAGTAATATTTGATGTCCCCATTAAAAAATAAATTATAGTATTATCATCTTAACATTGAATTCACATCAATGCCATAAGCGTGGACCACAGCCTAACAAACACACACAATCTATTGTGCCACCTACCTGCACCCACCCACTTGTCTCACACTTGACTCTACCTGTCATTGTTTACCTTTCCCGCGCTTTTACCTGTCACCGGCGCCAATGCTGCCTCTTTGTTCACTTTCGATTTTTTTTTTGTTTTGCTGAATACAATAATGTGGGGAGTGGGTAACAACTAACGGGTATGGGTAGAATGCTATTGTAGTTTATGTTAGGCTGAGTTTAAACAGTTTAACAGTAGTACAGTTTGTAGGACACACTGTGACAATACTACACTGTATAATAACGGTACGCGCTTGTAAATAAACGCGAACAAAGATCTACTTCCGTCCTTTTTTTTAGGTGGGAATTTATCAAAAAAATTTTTTCTTTCACTGAGAATGTGTCTTTTACTAAAACTCAGCTGTGTTCCTTCAGTTGCAGAACAAATCTGCAACCCTTTAGTGGTTGTGCCGAGTTATAAACTCGTTTTTGATATTATCAACATCCCAACTTTACAAATTGCTTGGCAAGCAGAAATGTGTGCGAAAAGTGTGATGAAGAAACAATGTTTATGTCCTAGCTGCAGTGCGATTCCCCCACAATAGGCGTGGGCTTCCGGACGGTGAACAATCGGTAACTCGCCGTCCGATAACACCAGGCCCGTGGCGACGGCGAGTGGTGTTGTACGCGCATCTCAAATAGACGTCAGCGTAATTGACAGGTCCCGTTAGGGTCGACGGCTACCAGAGTGGCGGGGTTGTTCAAAAGTGGCATGGATCGCAAAGTGTGACTAAAGGAACACGATTGGATTTTAGTTTTCAGTTAAAGTTTAAGACTCCTTCTTGCTCCACCCAGAGTAGGATAAGTTATTTTATTTATACCAAAAAGAAAAGGGAACTTTCTTTACTTTAATCTTTTCGCTCCAATGCCCCCATACTTGCAAAGCTTTCGACTACTTACTGTATAAAGTTACAATTTTCTTGTTTGCGTGGTACCTACAATTACCGGAACGGATCTTGAGCGCTGGTTTCAAGTTGCGCAGAAGTCAAATATTCGGTCTCTTTAGTGGTGCGAAGTGAGACTCGGGGGCGGGGAGTGTCGTCACTCGTGAATCGTTTTTTGCGCTGCTGCATGTATCTAACAACGACGACAATAATAATTGGTTCATTTGCGAACCGATCCTTTTGCGTATGGAATGCGCAAAAGGATCCCCACTCTGACACTGAGCGCTCAAGATCCGTGCCGGTATTTGTACTTGCGATTTTGTTCAGTGTGCTTAATGTGAGTTTGACACGTTTAAGGACGTTCTGTGCTCCTATTGGCCCGCCCCAAGGTCTTAACCAATCAGAGCCAAATGCAGTAAACATTTCGATCGCCAACTCGCACTCTGTAGTTCCGGTCTAAACTATTTAAGTTTTTTTTTAGGTTCTCAAATTCAAATGTTCAAAGTGCAGTGACATCTACTTCTGTGAGAAATGCTACCTGTACGATAAAGACCTGACTACAGTCAGTGGTCACAAGAAGACGCATCTTGTGCATGAGATCATGGACGGACAGGTAAGTTTCTACATTTTTACACAATTTTGTTTTACTAGCTGTCCTCCGCCAAGTATTTGGCTACTGCTCCTATTCCGTGGGTTGTAGCGTGATGTTTATACAAAATGTAACGTTAAATGCCTAAAACCTGAAAACAGTTTGATCAGAATAACGAGCAGAATCAATTGAAACACTTTTTTATATAGGACACATTAAAAAAAAAAACATTAAAAATATTGGTCTGACTATTTATTAATAGGTCAAGTAAACACGTGCGCAAACGCAATTTTTTTTTCCAATTCGGAATAATCTTCGAGACTCCTTTCGGGAATAGGGTAGTGTCCAGGGTCAAAATAATTACATTGTATTTAGTCCGTATTTTAGTTTATAAAAAAATATTGGACACGTATTTTTTCTTTTTACGATTAAACAAAAAAATAACAAAGATATAGCCTATTAAAGTTACGTGTGACGTCACCCCGTGCGAAGAAGTGCAGCACGGCATGACGTCACAAGTAAGTTTAATGGGCTATATCTTTGTCATTTTTGGTTTAATTTACAAATAAAAAAATACGTGTCACTTGTTTTTGAATAATCTAAAAGATTGACTAATTAATTCTTTACGGCAACTAGCCTATTGTAGTTTGCACGGAACCCTCAGTGCGTGAGTCCGACTCGCACTTGCCCAGTTTTTTATTCTTTATAATAGTCTCCCAGAAACTGAGAGACGTTATAAGTGCCTAATACTCTTGGCCAAGGCTGTATCATTGTCATTATAACGAGCAGTCAACTTAAACACTGATACCATCATCTCTTACCTGTTCATATTTTCATCTACTCTTCTACCTTTTCATTTAACTTGATAGAATGCAATATCAATTGAGATGTTCCAGACAAAATCTTCAGAATGCATGAACTTCATAAAGGGCATGAAGAGGCTATTCTTCTGTACCAAGACTAAGAAGAAAGGTCCTAAGAAGGGGTCTAAGAAGAGCATGGATAAAGTAGAAGGCGGCTCTGAGAGGAAAAGGAGGGATGGCAAGCCGGTGATATTTACTTCGACGGTTGGGAAAGCTTCGGGAAATAATGCAAATAACCCTGTTGTTATGTTGCACGATATTATTGTGCAGTTGGAATCACAGCAAGAGTGAGTTTTTTAAATTATCCTAGCTTAATATTATAAATGTGAAAGTGTGGATGTTTGGATGTTTGTTACTTAATCACGCAAAAACGGCTAAACGGATTTGGATGGAAATGGCATGCATATAGCCTTTGCCATGGAAAAGAAGAACATAGGCTACCTTTTATCCCGATTCCTTAAGCCACGCCACGCGGGCGAAGCCGCGGGAAAAACCTAGTTTGAAATAATTCTTTAACTATCTACTTCAGATATCTATAACTATATAACTGGCGTTTAATCCGCCATTCACTCGCATCTCGTCAGCTCTTTTGTCGCCTATAGGGATTGAAGAGCTGAACGAGATTGAAGTACCCAGTTGCAAACGCACGACCGTAGCGCGTAGGCCACGAAAACTCGTTGGACCAAACCAACGCAAACGGTTACTGTAATTTGACGGCAGGGTATACGCTGTGTTTATAAGCCTTTGGCTGCTGTGCCATGTCCAGTAGTGTAAGTTTGTAAATAAATTTTTCAATACACTTGCTCTGAAAGTGACTCTTATTTCACTGCACTAAGGTATATAATGGCCCTTGTTACAAACTGTGACATTTTGATAACCATAACGCACTAGTGCTATAATGTAGTTAAAACCTGATTGTTCAACCGCTCCCCAGCCATAATTTTAATACATTATCGTATCAGGCTGGGTGCAGGTCGCCCCCTACGAGTCGCCGGGCAACCCCCGATTATTCATTTCAGTGAGTGTATTGAAAGGTAAATAAAAAAAAAAAATACGGACGCGCATATGAAAACAGATTTTTACCGCCACAAAGTTTACTAGTTTTACAGTTATTTTCTTTACAAGTGTATTGAAAACGTCGTATGATACACGTTACCTTTTTCGGCTCTCTTAAGACCCTCGCCACGGCTCGGGTCTAAATACCGCCTCCGCGACGGTAATCACTAATTTTACACACTTATATCATAATGTACTATAATCACTCACTTTCCACTGCTGAGATTCAGGCCTTCTGTCTGGCAGAGGATATTTTTTTATGGGCCGTCGAATCAGCCATACGGGCCTGTGTGGCTTGATGGATGTCACATGCCTTCGAATTAAAATAGAACAAAAAATAATTTTAATTACAAAGATAAAATGTTTTATTGATTATATTATTACAGGACTCTCGACAGTCTAGCAAGCCGGCTGGAGAATCTAAAAGACCATTGTGAGACCGATACGAAGGACAATGACAATAAAGACTTCCATACGAAAGTGAATTCGCACTTGGCACATTTGGCGACGCAGATCCATAGACTTAAGATATTGAAGGTAACAATATTTATTTATTGTAGAGTTTTATTCTGTGTGCTTTACTACGCAGTGCTTCCAAAAGACGTGAGGACCTAATATTTTTGAGATGAATAGACCTGTAGATGAATAGACAAAAATTCGCTGTTTTGGAAGGGATCGTGAAATGGTAAAAAATCGTAGCGCCGACCCTAGCACGACCGGTGACCGTGAGTATGAAAACAGAAGTACATACATGAGATTGACTTTTGTACGTATTTTGTGGTATCATACGATACTGAGTTTTTTGAATGATGTGTATCAAAATCGTCTCTCGTCATTAGAAAGATCGTAGAAAGTGTCCCATACTATATCGATACAAGTTCTAAGTTTATCGATTTACAGTAACAGTAAAACAGAATACATACCTATACTAGGCGCTATATAAGGAATAAAGTACTTACACTGACCTTTTCCTAATATCTCTGTGTAGATACACGAAAACCAAGCAATGAACTGTTTTTCTTTATTAGAAAATGAAAAGGATCGCGATAGATTTCGATTCAAGACAGCATTATGTCTTTATTTCCGTTTTTGAAATTAAGAATGTCAACATATGAAGGAGGATCAATGACCGTTATTCCAAGTTTATCTGGCACCCAATTTTTTTTTTCCTTTTTTTCCGATGTGAAAAATCATCCTATGACATATAAATTATTCTTTATACTTTACAGGAAAACCTATCATCAAGCCAGCCCACAATTCCACAAGAAAACCCTTCAAAAACCGACAAAATCGAACGACCACAGGCATTCGACTTATTCAGCCCGATACCAGTACTTGAAAATGAAAAGCAGTCTAAAGTTACAGACATTAAAAGCCAGCCGAGGGTCTTGAGTCTGGACTCTGGGAACTTTTCTGTAGTATCGAAGCCTGAAAGTCAGAATTTGCTAACGATGTCCGGAGATGCGCTGAAGCCTGTCGTGGTGCATGCGACTTCTGATAGCATATCTACGGTCTCTATGAACGATATTAGCAATTGGTATAATGGTATGTGCTTTACTTATTTTTTTATAAAACTTTATTTTATCCTAATTGTTTGATGCTAATTCCATCCAGGATTTTTTTTTTTTGAGGTGGGACATCATCCAATGACTTCTCCTGCTCTGTGTGGAGCGAGAGGGCGTGTCAGACTTTTACTGACTAAAACCACACCTGGGTCCTTCAGTTGCCCTTTGCGTTCTAGGACTACAGGTTTCTTTTCAGAAAACCCTCCGCGGTACTAGCGGGCGTCGACCCTGCTGGGCCCCTATGGTTTGCTGACATCGCTTTGAATTTTCCAAAATATTTTCTACTTGTAGGTCAAACTTACGCATTTATAACATTAAGTACTAGCTTTTGCCCACGGCTTCGGTCCAACTCTACCCTACTCTATGCTATTCTACCCTACTCTATCCTAGTCTACCCTACTCCACTCTACTCCACCCTACTCTACCCTACTCTACCCTACTCTACCCTACTCTACCCTACTCTACCCTACTCTACCCTACTCTACCCTACTCTACCCTACTCTACCCTACTCTACCCTACTCTACCCTACTCTACTCTACTCTACCCTACTCTACCCTACTCTACCCTACTCTACCCTGCTCTACCCTACTCCACCCTACTCTACCTTACACTACACTAATTTTATTTTCCCATAAGTACTTTCTCCTCACAATAACAAACACAACAAAAAAGAATTAGCGAAATCGGTCCAGCTCTTCTCGAAATTTGGGCAACACATTAAACGATTCATTTTTATATTATAGAAGATTGTGATAATACAATTTTGTTTTTTCTACTACAAGACCACGAACTACACCTGCGTAACTTTTCCTCCTTCTCTGTCAAATCCATCCAAAGGTGGTCTGTTAAAAGTCGCTTTTAGCGATAAGACCGCCCATTGTGACACCCTATTATGTTTCTAGTGTTTTTTTTTTGTATACATTTAAATATGTATCTATCTATCAGAATTAGCCCAATTTTTTTTTTTATTTTTTCTTCTAGACACAGAATCTAACCCAGACAAGCGCAGATCAAAGTCTAAACCTCGTCAAGACACGAATCTCTCCCTCGCGGCTACCGAGCAGAAGTTCGCGGCAGACATCCAATCTATGGAGAATAGTAACGACAAGATGAAAGAGCTCAATGCTGACCTGGACACAGTGCTGGATAGGCTGCAGCAGATACTCACTAATAACTTTGCTATGGATGGTGAGGCATTTTATTCTTTGTTTTTTTTTTTTTAATAATTTAAACTAGTGCTTCGACTGTAATCCGACCTGATGGTAAGCAGAGATGCAATCTTTGACCTCAGATTATTATAGATTACTAGCTTCTGCCAGCGGCTTCGCTCGCGTGAAAATTGTGAATCTAAACCATTCCCAGATCCCCTTGAACACACACAAAAAATTTCATCAAAATCGGTCCAGTCGTTTGAGAGAAGTTCAGTGACATACACACTCACAGAAGAATTATATATATAAAGATTTGGGTAAAATAAAAAATCCCCTCCACTAATTACAACAAACTAAAATATGACGTCAAAAAATTGTTCCACATCGCTGTCGACTGGTAATGTAATGTGACCAAAAGACTGGCGACATTGCCACGCTATATGGCAATACTTGTCTTATCCTCTATCCGAGGTAAAAGCAGTTTATTTTTAGTTGTAATTAGCTAGGGAGTTTTATTATTATTTTTTGATTTTACTAATAGTTATTAAGATTTTTTTAATGTAAATTATTCGTGTAAATAAAACTACTTTTTGAGCACTTTTTGTAAAATTGATTT
Source organism: Mythimna albipuncta (assembly GCA_929112965.1). Classification (NCBI taxonomy): domain Eukaryota; kingdom Metazoa; phylum Arthropoda; class Insecta; order Lepidoptera; family Noctuidae; genus Mythimna; species Mythimna albipuncta. The sequence goes on along the minus strand of OV815974.1, from coordinate 5,615,482 downwards.
TAAAAACATTTCTCTGTTCTATTAGATTTTAGTTTTCATACTAAGTCCATGATGGACCATTGTGCATGGGCCATGGTGGCCATTATTTAGAGAGATTTATTCCAGTAATTATGTGCACATTGTGTGCAAGAAATATAGGGTGACTGGTAATTAGTGTACGATACTTAAACACGTGATTGTGCTCATGATAAAAACTTTTACTATGGGAACAAACCTGAAATCTCGAATAAAAAAATCAGCTGTTCAGTACATTTATGTTTGCCTAATGTACTGAACAGCTGATATTTTTTTCGCGATTTCGGCTTTGTTACCATAGTAATTTTTTTTTTGTTATCAAGAGCACAATCACGTGTTTAAGTGTCGTACACTAATTGCCAGTCACCAATATTATGAATTCTACACACAGTTTGGAAAGACTACTTGATATTAACTTGAACTTACTGTAACTGGGACTCTTTTTACCCACAGAGTCTTCTCTCATAGAGTTCACATTACGATATCATTTCTAATTTCATTCACACAGATTCGTGCTTCGACAACACGCAACTTCGTGAGACTGCAAACGAGATGGAAGGTCTTCTAGGAACGTTGATCAGAGGAGTGGAACAGAGAGCCACGTTCAATGCTTCTAAAGGCTTAGTATAACATAGTTTGTTCAACGATATTACAATGCTTACGAAACTGGTGTTGTAGTGACAGATAGGTGTAGGTAAAGGGCCTAGCCACATTACCTCGGCGTGACGTTGTTAAAAGCACCCAGCCCGTCTTTTCTCTTACAACGCTCTTGCGTGATCATGACATTTTTACATTACTATGATTTATCATATCATTCTTCTAGGCAAGCTTGTTCCATCGTCGGCCACATCATCGCTTACCATCAGGTGAGGTAGTGGTTAAACGCGAGCCTATACACTATATAAAAAAAAAATCTTTCTGTTAATATTTTGGAAACGCAGATATCTTGTGATTATCATCTAGGTTTTTATTGAAAGCCAAACATTTTGTGTAAAACTAATCTAGTAAAGAACATTTCAAGACATGTGAAAGTCTGCTATTTTACAAAAATATTACGTGAACGTTAACGACGCCGCGCCGTGCTAATGTGACCAGACCGTAATTTACGCCGCTCAAAATGAGTCGCCGAAATTATGTTACCTTCGGTTGTCTCTTGACACTCGAAGCGAGTGTTTGCAAATTGTTTACTCAAATCTTAGGCTCATTTTTAGCGGTGAAAATCAAGCTAAATTTACGACAGGATTTTTTAATTAGACTCGCAAGTTTTATGACTTACAATTGTTTATATAGTTTTGCCTATGATGAGATTTACGCACTGTTTTTTTTTTGTTGTTGATTTGCACTGTTTTTTATTTGTTTCTCATCTTACTTGGAGTACGGTCGAAATATCTTGATCGCTCGGAACTTCGAACATTTCGTTGTGCAGTAATATTTTTAACAATCGTAAGGCCGAAAGCGTATTGCGTATTTTTACGAGTATGCGTGATAGTTCGGAACGCCAATTTTAGTGGCCAACATATTTTGACCCTACCGTAATTACAATAAGACTGCTTTGATATCGAATAATGTAGAAAAACTGTGCTGCACTTTGTACACATCGTAAAAAAAAAATTAACCAATAAATAATACTTGTTAATGAAAGTTGCTAAATACAGTAAAATCTCATTAATCCGGCACTTCAGTAGATCGACACGTCCAATAACCCGTGCACCCTCCTCCCGTGCCTCCTTCGCCCCTCCCTACGCCATGTACAGCGAATGCGCTCCGCGTCATTGAGCAAAAACAAACCTCAAAATTATTGGATTATGTAGGAAAAAAAAATTCCTACACCATCCAATAATTCGAACATACCCTTACCAAAAATCCATTTTAATAGTGCCAGATTAGTGAGATTCTACTGTATTTATGTAATACACTATTTACAATACAGGCCATATAAATTAGCTTTATAAAAATAACTTCAGTGGCTTGAAGGAAATTGTGAACAAAAATCGATTATTTGTGATGTTCGATAAAATTAGTTTTGGTTGTGAAGAATATTAAGTACCTAATGGTTTATGACTAATAATGTCTTATGAATCTCATACGAATCTCGGTAATATTGTGATTTTATATATCGAATCTTATTTTGTATTGTGACTGTCTGGAACTCTGGACGTTTTTAGGTTTGCATCGAGATTACTTCTAGGTTTTTAAAAGCTGAAACAAGTATTTGTTCAATAGTGCGAAACTAGCACCACTATTTTCGAATTTGACTGAATGACTATTTTTGACATAATATTTTTGACATTTTATTGACAGAACCGAATAAGATTTATTCTCCGTTATTTATGGGGAACTAAAAGCTAAATTCTCTAAAATTTCGCTCGTATGAAACCGACGAATAACAATACAGTTTTCACTTGAAATAAATATTTTGGAAGCTTTTCAAAAACCCATTTCACAGGTAGGTATAATATTTTTACTAATTATAATATAATATTTAAGAAAACTTTGCCGTCCCTCCTAATTTGGTGCTCAATATTTAAAGTTTAAGATCTGATATTCAATAAAACACACTTTTAGAAAAGTAACATGCCATATATTTTATATAAAAAATTTACATACATTTTTCGTGTTTATTAAATAGAAAAAATAATAATAATAATGTCATATAAATTAAACGTAATGTTAAAACTATTCTAGGTTTAAGTAAAAATAATAAATTGCTACATTTCATTTGTGCGTTTAACAGGTAAATAAAAAATATAATAATAAAATAGAGCAATCTATTTTAATTCACAATATAAGTAAGCGTATATCACCGTCTTAGATTTAAGAAAAACTATGAACATTGACATTGATGAGGCCTTAGCTCTGTTTAAAAGCAATGAAAAGGAATATTGAAAATATAGTACTTTAGAGAAAAATCTTTAAGATTCAAAGAACCACCATTATGGTCTATAAGCGCTAAACTTTATGTCGATAGAAACCTTCCAAAATCAAATTTAATCATCTATGTACCTCGTCATTGTCCATTGCAAGTAGAAGGCGTTGTCCTAATTGGTAACACGATACATTCTCGTTACACAATGATTTCAAACATACGGATTTCTTTATTAAGGCTGCGAACACGAGTCATGCTTAATAACGATGGTTTTAACCGTGGGATCGATTTCTTTTTAGAATCCTAAATGGTCGACATTGTGGTAGCACGCCACTACGAAGGACCGTCGTGCGACAGCCGCGATTTATTTGGACGACCGATTACATCGCACGACGAGATCGCATCGAGTCATCTACTATCCTTAACAATTAGGACAACGCTTAAGCCTTGCATATCAGTTTATATCATGGAAGAAATTGTGAGGCAGAAAAGCAACTAGCTTCTAAAAAAAAAAATTGTCAAACAACATACCTATGTAAAAATATAGCGAAACATGTTAGTCTCTATGTCGGAAATGTGACGATGACAATATGTACCATCGCAGATAACGTGCATATCCTAAGTAATATAACGCTCTTTATACAAATTAATTAAAAAATATCATAATTAACCCTTTAAACGCTTGCGTCTGATTGGTCCAATTGTTTTCAGTGTCCCATTCGCCAGGGTCGCGTGTCTGCGACTGGGTACATCTCGTTTAGCTCTTCAATCCCCATAGGTGATAGAAGAGCTGACTAGATGGAGTATTTACCTTAGGTTCCGAATTGCGTCAAAAGAGATTATATCGCGAATCCGACCAAATTTAAAGGTCACAAAATCTAAGGACTATTGAGTAATACCTGTGACGTTGCGCGTTGGTCGGATTCGTGATACTATCGCTTTTGACGCAGTTTGAAACGCAGGGTTAGTTGTTGATGTGCGACCCTGGCGACGCGAAGTGTTAGCCGGATATATCTGACGTATGCGGTTAAGAGGTTAAAAAAAATCGTACAAAAAAGCAATTAAATTGCTCCGGCACAACCTTATTCCGTACTTAATTCAAATAAAATCGAATCATTTACAATTAATAATGTTTATGTATAAATGTTAGCGTAATTTATAATAAAATAAATGTTTTATATCAGCGGACGGATTTTATTTCTACACTATTACGTATCTACATTTGGGTAAAAAGTCGTATAAAATAGCTTAACGTTACGAATTAATATAATTTTTATATAAAGTTTACAGAATACGTCTTTTTCCACAACCTCTCTTTATGTTTGAGTATATTGTAATTGACATAATATAGGTGTAAGTAGAATTATTATTTAATATAATTGCGTGTTTATTAGGAGATTTTATGTTCTTATAATTTTCAACATGCTTTGGAAGACTTTCTAGTTAAAAATCCTAAAAAACGTCGTAACATGGATCGTCTTCGCAATTTTATATAATTTTAATAACAGTTTATTCCATCAAAATAATATTATTAATATTTTAACAATGAAACATCGTCTAAAATAACACATTTCAATGGTTGTGACATTCATAAGTCTACATACTATTATTGCATTGCTTCTGCCACTGAACACGATTCATAAAGTAATGCCTTATAAAGAACTTACACTTATCGAAAGGTGCCTACTGATGTCTATTGTGAAACTACACTCCATTTGAATAACAACAAACATTTTATACTGTCCGTTCAATCGATTTTGACTTCAATACCGTAGGCATAAGGATGGCATTAAAAGCAAAAATTTGGTTACAATGCAATCAATGTCATGTCACTAACGCAATAGAAGTCAAAATCGGTTGAACGGACAGCGAAAAAGGTTTGTTTAAAAATTTAATCTTATTTCAAATGAAGTACTTAAGTAAAGAATTATTTTTATATATTTTTTATTGTTTTTGCCATTCAAAAGTACCGAACGGTCTTATTAAAATTAATTCTATTTAATTAGCAATCAATTTGAAGCGGGTTTTTTACCAAACAAATATCAACATTGCGTCTCAAAATAAAGTCGAAAAACAATCGCACTAAAGCTCTTTCAGCAGATTAAAAATATTTTATTTTCAACTTTATTTTAGTAAGCGCAAGGTTTATTTTGGTTTATCCTACCGCAGAAGGGGATGTCCTCTCTCAGACATCAATAGGCACCTCAGTCCCATAGTCTAGTTCCTCTTACTGCTGTTGATGAGGTACTTGCAGCAGTGCGTGAGGAGGTGCTTCTCTTTCTCCGTGGAGCCGTTTTGGTGGATAGCTGTCGGGCCGCCGCGTTCGCGTGTGTAGATGTCTAGCCCGTATTGACCTGCAGAGTTGTGGTAGGATGGGTTGAAAATAATCTCTTAGGAAAAGGAGGCAAAATTCAAATTTTCGTATGTTTTTTTTTCTCATCATTCATTTTGCAGGTCAGCGTCAAATTGAATGTTTACTAAAACATGATTTGCGAACATAATGCGGTATTTACGGAATTAAAATCATCAGTAACAACCCTCTCGGTTAGTCTAACCCTATCGCCACAAGTCGGCCACGCCTCCGATTCCTTTGTTCTGATGTCATCTCAACGCTCAGTCACGTGGTCAGAACAAAGAAATCGGAGGCGTGGCCGACTCGAGGCGATCGACGATAAAGAATCTGAACGAGGGCTGATCTTTACTTAATCGCCTAACCGTGGAATTATGCCAGTAAACAAATTTTATAAAATAAATATAATTCCATCAGTAAACAAATTGCATAGATAAAACGTGTATGCAATGTAGCAAGGAGATAAGTTACCTTCTTCAGGGAACGTGATGTAGAAGGAGACGATGTCATCGGACACGTTCTGCTGCACATACTTGGAGAGGCGCTTCTCGTCGACGCCGTTCTTGTGCAGCGTGGCCATGAAGTCGGCGAGCGGGCGAGACATGCGGAACTGGATCTCTAGCTCACGACCCGCGAATACTAACGCTTCCTGCAATAAAAAATGACGAGGGTTAGTGTTGGAAATATGGAAGATTTTTTTTTAATCGACTCCGTCTGTAGCTATGCAATAGCCTTAAATTCTCAAAATCAAACAATAGGTGTGTTTCCCTTGCGGGCATCGGGAGTCGCCAGGCGATTTCCGGCCAACGTAGGCGCGGAATTGACGGCGAGCAACGGCTAGCTCGCCGTCCGGTGAGTACCAAGCCCGGATCAACGTTGCCAGGCCTGTGGAATTGTTCGAAAGAGTTACCTTGGCCCTGGTGGAACGTAAAGGGCAATTGAAGGAACACAGGTGCCTGGGTTTTAGTTAGTAAAAATCCAATACTCCCTCTTGCTCCATCCAGAGTGGTCATTTAATGTTTACTGATGTAAAAAAATTGTAAAAAAAATAAAAACTTCAGAGCAGTGGTGGCCGAGTGGTAATGGCCCCGACTTACGACTTGTTAGTCGCGGGTTCGAACCCAGCCAGGCGTATTACTTTGTGTAATTTATTTCATCACCACTGCTCCCAAAACGGTGAAGGAAAACAAACGCTCACGTTTTCATCGTGAGGAAACCGGCATGTCCTAGACCCAAAAATTCGAAGACATGTGATATTCACCAACACGCACTGGGCCCGCGTGGTGGATTACGGCCCATTCCCTCTCCTAGAGAGGAGGCCTCAGTCCTAGCAGTGAGAACATTAAAAAGTCTGGTGATGATGTAAAAAAGTCAATAAATATAATCAATATCTCACCTGATGCGTAATAGGTACGAGTCCAAAGAGTCTGGTAGCTTTCGTGGGTCCCCACTCGCCGCTCGCGCAGTCTGGTAGCGGTACCATCACCGTTTGTAGCTCAGCACAACATATCTGTAATACAAAGTTAGGCAATTAACTATATGGTCTTAAAAAAACAATATTCGGCAGTATAGATGTAAGGCCGGTTTGATATAAAACCAATTAAACCAAACCGTTTAAAACGAAAAAAAACCGTTTAATACCGAAATAGGTAATTTTTTATTTTATTTTTTATTTTTGATTGGTTCGCGCTTGACCGCTATCTCACCTGATGAAAAGCGACGATGCGGTCAACGATGGAACGCGCTTACCTAGAAGAAACCTATTCACTCTCGACTTAAAGATTCCCGGGTTGTAGCTATCAGGAAACAGAAATTCCACTCCCTAGCACAATTTTTTTTTTTCTATTTAAACGGCTGGTGTTGATTAATAGGTAGATGGATGGAGAGGGAGACGGAGGCCAAAGAAAAGATGGATGGATTGTGTGAGAAGTGATATGAAAGAAAAGGGAGTTAGTAATAGTGTGACGGGTGACAGGACAGAATGGAAGAAAAAAACGTGTTGCGCCGACCCCAAGTAATATGGGATAGGGACAGGAAGAAGAAAAGGTTTTGATTACTATGTTTTTCATATTATAAGTTCATTTTCTTATATAACGGAGTGGGTACTTATAAAACTGTTTAAAGATTTTTTAAATCTGGGTTTAGCTCTAGTTGGTCCGTTCGACCAAGTATAGATATTACTTACCTAAATTATAAAAGCTCTTATAATTTTACTTAGTTATTTTAGAAAATTATTATAGCTTTTTTATAGATAAGTTAACAACTTCGGGAGGCCTTATTTCTGGATTTAAAGAATAGGAAGTTACATTTACCTTGAATTTGCAAACACTCTTGAACTTCATGGGTTCCCCGGTGAGGTATTCTCTGGGCGTGACGGCGTTGGCGAAGATATCCAGCAGGAAGGCTCCGCTGCAGGGCGCGTGCACACGGAACGATACCACGTTGCCGACCACCGACTGACGAGGAAAAAAAAATATATATTTTAGGTTAAGAGTAAAAGATAGAACGAAATAAAATAAAGCAAGATACACCTCAAAATTTTTTTTAAATTCAAATAAATAATAGGGCAAAAAAAAGAGATTTTTATACAATAAATATCGCTGGTATTCTGATAGGTCTGATGTAGGCTTCCAAGCTTGGTTGGAAAAGTTAAGAGGGATGTGGCCTATGTGGACGTGGCATAAGCTTGATCATTACTTTGAACAAAACAGTTTTTATTAAAAGCTATTTGTTAAAATACTCAAACAAAAGCAGAGTGAATCTGCTTTTGTTAACTCATGTGCATCATCCATAAGCAAATTCCCTCTGCTAATTGTCACGCTCCTTAGTTTATTTCTACCTTGTTTTACTGCGAATGTCGTCCGTCATCAATTAGTGTAGCTAGCTTTAAGATCAACATCTGGAAAACTATTTTTTTCTGTTTCTGGTATTATTTAGGTACAAGGATGGTAGAAACAGATTAAGTTGTCAGAATTTATATCTTCGAACGAAAATTTCTAACTTCTTGAAAAGACGTGCCATTTCAATTAGAATAACCTCACCTGCATAACAAATCTCTTGAGGCTGACGCCGTCGAAGCCGTCGCCCTCGGTGTCGTAGAACTTGAGGTTGTAGTGGAAGATGAGCGAGCTCTGCATGTGTGCGGGCATGGCTATGCGCATAGTCGCCGCACCTGCAATGTGCCAAGTGTGTATTGTTTTCATTTATTATCAAGACATTTTAGGGGCATTGACTTAAAATGCTTTTGAAATAAACGTTTGGTAGCTTAATTGGTTCGGTTTGTCTTATGTCTTTTCTTCAGAAGTGCAAAAAGTGGTAAAATATGGCGGCGCTTCTCTCCCCACTGCGTGCAATGTGGCATAGTCCTCCCATAGCGTATCAAATTATTTGATCCTTTAGCTATTCAGTGGTGTGATTACATTTTGAATGGAGATGATAGACATATGTAGCTGCAACACCAAACAGTATTCCTTGATTTTTTTTTCATTCATGTTTTTAGTTACCTCCCATTATGGAAGCAACATTCAAGGCTTAATTCATGTCAAAAATTACAAAGGTATTGCCAAGGGAGGGAGTAGTATGGTAGATTCATATACTCTTACTTAAGAAAGTAATGACTAAGTGCAGTCTGAATATTTCTTTTACTCCAGACTACATTGGTGTTTAAGTAAGTGGCCTTTATAGATATCGTGCTTTTATTGCAAAAACCAACTATCTGCAACTATGTCCAAATTACGTTAAATATAGCTATCGATTCGTCTCATCAAGACGAAAACCGGTTTTTAGCCACGATACTTATTTACAAAGATAGCTTTGACAAAAATAAATAACCTACAGGTTTGATCGAAAATAATTGTAATACAATAACGGCATTTAGTTGGTTTTTGCAGTAAGGGTACGATATGGCGAAGAGTTGTAGTGAAACAAAAACTCACCAGTCGAATCAGTAAACATAACGGCCTTCGTATTAGGATCGCTGAAGTACAGTCCGTATCTAAAGAACAGCGACCTGACGAAGGGCAGCTCCTCAAAGTCATGCAGCGTGATGGGCGTCTTCAGCAGTTGCCAATCGGGCTGCAGCGGGAAGAACTCGTAGATGAACTCGCGAGGGTCCGTCAGGAAGTAGTGGTCGTCGTATTCGTACCTGGGACAGTAGTTTGAATTTTTGGAGGAAGTCCTAGGTAGCCAACAGAAAGATCGAAGTCTGAGCAAGCGGGGAAATAGTATTTACATCAGGTTTATGAAGCATCAAGTATCTTGAAGATCGGCATATAGCAGGGAACTGGTTCAGTAAAGCAGGATTCAGACATAGATGGTAGGTAATAGAGGAATATAAATCTAAGCTACGCTTGTATAAGTGGTTCATGACGAAATTGGCCAGAATTTGAAGGCATTTTCGCTAACACAAGATTCACAAAATTCTTACAGCTATTAAGTATTAGTTACTAAAAATGTGATGCTCTAAGAAGGGTTGTTGGATCGAGGCGTTTCCGTTTTCTAGACACCATTGCGGCCATATCTGCTTGATCACTTAAAATAAATTTCACTTGAATCCTGCGGCACGGCGCCAAACCAAACGTTTTGAACTTTTCGTTTCGAGTGCAAACAAAAATGAACTTAGCGGTGGTCAGGCGGAAGTGTCTTTGATAGTACAGACAAATTTTCTACTTTTAAATGCCACAGCCAGGTACAGGCAGGTACTTTCAGAGATAGCAATAATATTTCTTAATACCAAAGGAATTATTACAAAAAAACTCCTTGAATGCAGTCTACAAACCTCAAGCTATCACTCTTCCCTCGATTTCCGGGCTTCGGCGCGTCTTTTGCATTGACCAGATGCCTGGCCCCCCAGTTACACTGCACGAAGCGCCACGCCCCCGCCACGAACACCGCGTTCCAGGAGTTGCGGAACCGGTTGTCTTCGAAGCGGACCCCCGGCTGGTAGCCCGCAGATTTGCTGTAGCCTTTGATCACCACACAGTGGAGACCAGCATAGCTGTTGATAAAAGAACAATATGAAAGATTAAACGTGTGAAGCGTATAGGAAGAGTTGACTGCCTAAAGGCCCTAAAGTTGGTGTCGTAAATTCAACCCCGTTGAATGACAAAAATGCTAAATCTTTAAGAAGATTCAAAGAATAAAAAAAAGATTCAATAGAAAAACGAATCAGTTCTCTAGTGCTGCAGTATCGATCAGTCGGTGAGATGATCCAATTTACCCAAACGTTTCCACCCCGAACGGCTCGAAATAAGTTATAACTGATTTTTTTAAAGTGGGAATATCATTCAATGTTATCTCTCGCTCTTGTACGGACCGGAAAGGTGTGTTAGATTTTTACTGACAAAAAACCCACTCCTGTTCGTTCTTTGCCTTTCATACCAAGGACAGGTTTTCCTTTCAGAAGCGAACCCAAGGCCCCAGTAGGCTCCGGCCCTACTGGGGCCCTACGGTTTGCTGACGTCTCCTTGAGGCACGCGTGGAACTGTACGCGTCGTCAACGACTTGGGCTCGGTCCGGACGGTTACCGGATGTTCGAACGGCGAGCTGCCTTGCCGAGCTTATTCGCCGTCCGCAAGCTCGCGCCTACGGGTAAGCCCACGGCTACGGTTCGGTAGGTAATCTATCTTTGTTTTTCTAATCATATTACCTGCACAATCTCTTAAACAATACATGGTAACTTTCAGTCCCGTGTTTGATGCCTCTCAGCAGTCCCAGCGGGGAGTCTCCCCTGAGGTTGTCGTCGAACTGAATGTTGTTCAGGTTCTTGACGGTGATCCAGCGGAATATGGTCCTTGCCTTCTCGACGTCGCTCGCGCATCTACCTACTAGCTGTCGGACTAGATCCGTAAAGGTTTTTTGGTCTTCTTGTGCTACCTGGAATCAGATTTTGTAAACTTTGAATGAAAGAGTAGCTGCGTATTTACATTTCGGGAGTGTGCACTGGAATTGCACAATCTAATTCCGTCAAGTCCGTTCCATCATCGGACCACTAGACTACGGCGTTGCGCCACAGGAACACGTTTATTCTGCGTACAGCCAAGGAGTAAGGGTCAACTCACACCGAAAGAGCGGCGAAGGGCAGCGACCCGTTTACCGTTCATAGAATTCGCTGGAATTCCCGCGGCGCCCCGGGCATCCGCGCGACTCGTTCGAGTTTCTCATGCGATAATAAGTATTATAGCAATAAAAATAAAGTTAAAACTCATATGACACAAACTGCGATCCGCTTCGCTGCGCTTCGACGCTCTTTTGGTGTGAGTTGACCCTATTTCTTGTGTTTCTGGAAAGGTAACACTTAGGGGTCTTTAAGTCAAGAGTTTACTTATAGCAAGCGTGTTCTATAGTCGACCACATCATCGCTTACCATCAGGTGTGATGGTGGTCAAACTCGAGCTTATCAATAATGAAAAAAATTAGTAAATCGATGTTGATGTTGAGATCACTAAGTCCTTTTATAATTTTGAGTAGGTAGACGCACCGACGATCTGACCTAGAAAAGAGTCTTTAGGAAGGCCACTGTCAGACCTTGTAATAACCACAAACCTCTGTGAGTGCAGTCAAAAGACTTGACAATTTGATTCAATGTTTTGGAGCAGTGGTTATAAATCTCAGACTCCATGATTTTCTAGGTCTACAAAAACAAGACGACATCTCATCAAATGCTATGCTCAAATTAAAATGCATTTATGTTTAGGCACATTTATATGTAGCTTAGTGCTAGAAAAAGCGTGCATGAATCACACCGGCTACTTGTAAAATCACTTACCGAAATAGCAATCTTATCAACATCAGCAAACTCGGCGGGGTCTGTATAGATGTGGAACTTGGACACCAGCGGGGGTTGCGGTGGCGGCGCGCGGGCGGGGTAGGGCGGCGCCTCCTCTCCGTCCACGAACAGCGAGGAGGCGGCCATGTACTCCGACCGACGCTCCTGGATCAGCTCCATCATCTCATGACTTTGCTTCTCTACTAAAGCTGCTGTTGCTGCTCTAGAAGGTGTAAAAGAAGCATTTAGTTTAATTGTGTGTTACTTAGAAGACAATATCTGACATATGTATAGGGCTCGCGTGGTGGATTACGGCCCATTCCCTCTCCTAGAGAGGAGGCCTGCGTCCCAGCAGTGGGAACATTAAAAGGCTGGTTATGCTATTCTATTCTGGAGCTGAATCCACACTAACTACAAACATTTCCGTTGCATTTCGGGGGTCATTATCTGTGTAATTGGTACATGATTCTCGTATTGTAAAGGTGAGAGGTGTTGGTGATGGCATACAAATGTCTTTTTATATTATTATGTTTGTTTAATTGAGTTTTGTATTTCTCTGTCGTTTTTCGTGTTCTGTGAATTGTGATTTTGATGTTTAGTGTGCCGTGCTGAATAAATCGTTTCTTTCTTCCATCAACTTATAGGTATGTAGTGGCTTAAAATTTTATGTTGTTTTTTTTTTGTGAGAGTAAAATCGATGTGAATAGTACATAAAACAACTCAAAATACACTTCTTTTTTGTCGTGAACACAATATGTGCCAGTTTCGCACAACATGTTAGGGGTTTAAGACATTTGGGACAGTAGCCATTTCTATTTAGGGTTTCTAACAGGCCTCTGCGGGTTGGCTTCGTGACTTGTAAAAGGTTTCTAAATTACCAGGACAATCGGGTCCCGCGAATGTTAAGGATATACATAATAATCTCTAGATATCTTATCTGCTACACATTTATTTCGCGTTATTGTTGCATCAGTTAGGACTCAGATCGCGTCATGACCTATAGAAGAAGTCACAAGTTGCCACAACGCGATTTTAGCTACTATTGCGTCGTATCGAGCAATTTCGATCTTTGAGCCTAATATCTGTTTTAATACTGTGTTCATCAATCGTGAGTGGATATCCCAGCTTTGTATCATTACTAACCTCTCATGCTCCAGCATCTTCCTCGTCAAGCTTTCCTTCTTCTTATCTCTTCTCAGCGTCATATTCTTCTCCAAGTCCGCTCTCTCCTGCTGGTGACGTAACGTTAAAGCGCCTATCTCCGAGTCCGGTCTTCTCTTCTTGACTTGCATCTCTTGTTGGAATCTGTTCGTCAGCCTCTCTAATTCACGTTCCCATTCATCCTGGGAGGATAAGAAGGTTTTTTAATAATTGATTGAAAGGATTGGTTTATTTTTTGTGATAGTCTTTTTTGAGGTCTATAATATCACCTGATGTAAAGTTGAGGTCTAAGGAAATCCTTATACTGATGTATTTGTATTATGTCATCTGAGATAATAAAAGAATAATAAGATTTATTTTTCAAATTTTTATAACACAAGTTTACTCAAAAGATATATTAAGTACGACTTTATGCGTTGGAGGTATCGAAAAGCTACGCTGCCGTCGCGGTCGTAATTAAAAGGGCACAACAATTTTTATTTTTATTAAAAAGAAAATGCATATTCGGAATCGAGTTTTTTTCTGATTCCGATTAAGTTTTTAACTCAATTTCGATAAAAAAATGTTAGTTGTGTCTATTTTAATTACGACGGCAGTAGGGTAGGCCTGATATTTAGCAGTCAGGTTCTTTTCTTTACCTGTATTTCTTCTCGTATTCTTCTGTTTTCTTCTTCACGATGTTTGGAGAACTTTCTGTACAAGTCATCTTCTTCTTGCCGGTGTTTCATTTCTAGTTTGGTTTGTTCATCACGATCCTGGGGACAAAGAAAAAAGTAAAAAACATTAGAACATCGCGTTTAGTGTATCGTTAATTTGAGCGATCTTTTTCAGGCAATCGCACGTATCGTTTTTTTTTTTTACGCTAACGAAATGTTTACCGCGTTTATCTCTCTGTTTGGTTAAGAGCTTGGAGCGGACCAATCGGAGCACTGAACGTTATTAACGTGTCGATCGCGTTAACGTAACGAAATGAATTCGCTCCTCTTTAAACCTCAATCAACGAAGAGAACGAGCAAAGGATAGCAATATCCTTTGCTCTTTAAAATATTGTGGGTGTTAAAGTTCAACATTGAAGCGGTGGTTGAGAAGTCTGTTTCAAGTAGTACCTATATGGGTTTAATTTAGGTAAGTGCAAACTACATCATCAGAAATGAAGATATCCGAAAAAGAACTTCGGTTGCCGAGACTGGAAGGCCTAACAAGGTAAACCGATGACCTAGTGAGGGTCACGGTTATCCGATGGATGCGTGACGCACAGGATCGGTCATTACCGGGAAGCCAAGGGGAAGCCTGTGTCTAACAGTGGACGTCTTTCGGCTGACATGATGATGACGATGAAATGTGCAAACTAGTTTTTTTTTTGAGGTGAGAAGTCTTCAAATAACTACTCTAGCTCTGGGTGGAGCGAGAGGGAATGTCAGACTTTTACTGACTGAAACCCACTTGTGTTGTTGTGTTCCAGAGTCACGGTAACTTCTACGAATTTTCCTTAGCTTCTACTACTAGGCCTAGCTACTACTAACTAGGTTAAGTCGTTAGCGATGGTAATATCTCCTTCGACGCGTATCTTGTCAAGTTTATAGTTGATGTCGTTAAGCTTGTGATGATGATGACATATTCTTATAACAGTTTTTAATAGCTGGCAAAAACTTAATGAACCTGTCTTTAACAGCAACTGAAGGTGTATCTTGAACTACTGGTAAAAAGTATAAAGTTCTTAAGTCATACTAATGTTCTTAGTGAAGCAATAAGACTTTCCATTCATCGTCTACGAGGAAGCTTCAAAGTCGCACCAGTTTCTGATAAGAAGACAGGAAATCGTCTTGGTTGGAATGGATACATCCAAAGACGAAAATCACGTTATTCAGATAGCTTTACGCCTACCAGAACAAAAAAGAGGTAGAGTCCGCCCGCCAATGCCCTGTACCACTTTTTTTATGGTGAGTATAATCCACCATCCACCCTGTACCAAGGCCCAGCGCAAGAGATCGCCGCCGCCAATTGCCCCCACGAGGGCACGGCGATGCTCTGCCCAAGAGCGGAACACCTCCACTGTATGCTCCACCATGTCCTCCGGGTGTTCCGCACAGTGGCGATACCCAGGCGTTACTTCCGCCCGAATACGGTGCAGGAACCTCTCGAACTAACCATGTCCGGTGAGAACCTGCTTCATGCGGAAGATGAGGACGCCGTGAGGTCTTTCTAGCCACGCCTCAAAGAGGGGACTTACCGCCAACAACCTGTACCCCTAGCCAAGTTGATAGAAAACTTCAAATGTACGGGAATGACGTCACCTCAACGCTCAGTCACGTGGTCAGAACAAAACAATCGAGGGCATTGCCAACTCGAGGCGTTTGACGCAAGAGAAACGGTTGTAACTTGGCTTGGGGGGCTGGTGGTCAATTATAGAGAGGGACCTCATGAAAGCCCAGTTAAAAGTAGGTTATGGGAGCACGGAAGGAAGAAGAAAAATAATTTTAAAAGACTTTTTATTAGACCATTGACCTGCATATTTATCGAAAGTCACTTTCAGCAATAAAGCTACCACTTTCCAGCCTTTCAGATGTTTTTAAACAGATAACTAGGTCCATAATTATTTGCATATTAATCTTCGTTATGAATCAAAGTATATACCTACGTAGCATATCTAATTCAATCTTATTTAGCTTAGCAATGTGTCAGCAGAGATTAGCGGCAAGACGAGCATTAGTTCGTCACGACGGAAAGTGTCGCCACCTGGTGGCCGCCGAGGAAAGTGAAACGATTGTGTCGTTCACCTGCGCGCGCGCAAGGTAGCGATTAGAT
The DNA here is from genome assembly GCA_929112965.1 of Mythimna albipuncta. NCBI lineage: Eukaryota > Metazoa > Arthropoda > Insecta > Lepidoptera > Noctuidae > Mythimna > Mythimna albipuncta. The sequence continues at coordinate 5,599,519 of OV815974.1, read as the reverse complement.
CATGAAATATGCATGTTCAGAATGTTCACTTGAAACAATATTGTCTTTAATTAATATACCGAGGCTTTTTTCTTGTTAGCATAATTTCATTATGACCATTAATGATCGCAGTAGTTGAAAATTCACAATATTGTAAGGAAAGAAAGATAGAAAGAAAAAAAAAATTAACAGTCTATCTGAACTCCTGTTACTCAACAATTGGGTAGAATGTGTGGATACTGCGGAATCACGCATAAATTTAGTTTCACTAAAACTGTCGGAATATCAACTTATGTATCAGGATAACTAACAATAATATCAAAGGGTGTGACGTGACCTTAATACCGACTGCCGATTCTTTTTTTATGTAGGTATCATCTAATGACTTTTTCCGGTTAAGGGCGGAGTGGCAGGGCGTGCGTGTCAGACTTCTACTGACTAAAATCATGCCTAGGTTTCTTCTTTGCCCTTGGCGTTCCAGGACCATAGGTCACCTTTTCCGAACCTATAGCCCCAGTAGGCTTCGGCTCTGCTGGGTCTCCTCTACGGTTTTGCTGACATCTTTTTGAGGCACGCGTGGAACACTACGCCCCTTCCACGACTCGGCGGCTCGGTCCGCATGGTCACCGGTCGGGCGAATGACGAGCCATCTTGCTCGTCGTCCGCAAGCCTATGCCTATGGTGACTGGATGTCGGGATCGGGATCCCGTCGGCTGGGGCGTGAGGTCGTCCGTTCCCTCACTCGTCCGGCTGCCTCCTTCGCTAGCATTAAGGTTTGGCAGAAGGAGGCAATCGCCTGCCATTCCTTCTAACTCTGGACCCTGGCTTGCACCAGAGTGCGGCGCGACAGGTCGTTTCAGCCGATCGTCCCATCGAGGATACGATGGTGCTCCGCTGAAGAGGATCATTATAACCGACGCACGCAGTGATCTATTCCGACTTATAGTCTACTCTGAGTATGCTTAAACGCAGGTGGTTTTATATATATGATCGCCTGTCCCCCTGGAGCGTTATCAAGGAGATAGGCCTTCTGACTCTACCCTGCAATCTACTTTATGACTAGATGACCGATCATACTCGCTCATTTATTGATAGATCGCCTACAGGTTTATCACGGTGTTCACGGCAATTTTCTGTCTCTTAATAGTGTTTTTGCGGTAGCGCGAATGCCGGAAGATTTCATAAATTGTTCATAGCATCGTAAATCGGAAAGTGTTTAGCAATTTCCTAGTGTATTCTAGACAAAGTAAGTTGACTTTCTACCAGGTAATGCCTGAGTATAGTGGAGTTTTGCTTATCTTTTTAGCACCGTGTAATGGCCGTCAATTGCTCAATTCAATCCACTGTTAATGAGTTGGACTTCCTAAAAAGATATACGGCTATGGGCCTCTGTTTTTTTTTATTGTGCATAAAAACAAAACAATACTCCTAACCTACGCAGACTGACGTCTTAGGAGTTAGAGATTTTGCGGCTTCTCTCTTTTTTTATATTTTTTATAGTAATACAATCGTGAGATTTTTGACCCTTATAAAACTATGATTATTTACAAAAGGTTACTAGTTCTTGTCGGTCTGTAACCATGACTGTAATCCTCTACTTCCAGCTGCCCTGGTCCAGGGTTAGATGGGCTCATTATAATGATTTTTGTCTAACTCACTAAGTTTTAGTGGTTTGCTGTAACCAAGTGAGTACCTAACACTTTACACTTTCTGGGTGTGTTAGTGTTCCACATATGTAGGTAGTAGTTATCTGTAAATGTCAGTTCGAGTCAAAGAAACACAATCCAATAATATGGATTGAGGGAATGTTCGAAAAAGTCGACGACTTAGAACGTATAGGTCAATTGAAGGAACACGGGTCGGTTTTATACAGTTATATAATTACTTAGTACTTTAATTTAAGATTTCACAAAGTCAATAAAATAATGATCCAAATGAATGGGTTTAATGTCTTATTTTAACACACTACTAGATTTATTCAAATCACTCCCTTCGCAGGTATGCTGGAAGAAATTTATTTTTGAAATAAGCAATAGCAGCACCTTTTTACAAATTTTTAATAACGTATCTTCTTCTGTAAATATGTTTGTACATAAATTACAAAATAAATAAAAGTCTGCCTCTCCATTTCGCTCTACCTAAAGCAGGACAAGTTGTTAATGATTTCTCATCAAAAAAATCTAAACCTACCAATTTTTAAAAGGCATTTCTCCTCCTATAATATCATCTTATCTTATTCTGAGACACTTACTGTAATCGTATGCCCCAGTGAGTATAAGATATAAGTAGTCGATTTCTGATGAGATTTTTTGCTTGAACTAACAGTACCCATTCTCAGTGAGCGATGCCCGTCTCTCATTTTAATGATCCTCTTTTTTTAATATTATGGAATGGAAATGTAATTGAGTAATCGTTGTCAATCATAGGCGCAAATATATTTAAAGTTTTTTGTTGGTTTAACTCGGAGAGCTGGTTGCGGATTTTGATAGTGAGTTTTGAATTTACCGGTACCTATCCATTTATGTTTGTATGTACAGAAATACTAAACTATGCTGCACACACGTGGGTCACGTACGCCGATCCGGGCGCAGCGGTCTTTATAAATTTTATATCTGAAAACTAGACTTGTAGAGCTACACTAGATCCACGCCACGCGACGTCGTTCTACGTACAAATCAGGCGTGGTCCACGTGTGTGTCGGTTTAAAGTTATCTAGCTTAAAAATATTGTGTTACTAAGAAAAAAAAAATAAGTTTAAGCATATCTTTTACTCCTATTAGACTCGTCACGGTTGAGAGTAGGTACAATTGACTAGGTACCTAAGGAGATTCTTTTATTTCACATTCTTATCGTTACAACAGTAACCCTAAGTAGAAATATGATCATGGAATAAGAAGATAGAGTAGTCTATCTACTTATTCAATAGCCTAGTAATTCAGACTCTTCCGACGTTGAACCAGATCTTGCCAACAGTAACGTATTACACGTATTACATTTGTCTCTATTTGAGCTTTCGTATTGTATTATTGCTTTTTGTTATCTTACTGTTAATTTCTTCGGGCTATAGGTATGTAAGGACACAGAAACAATATTATCATTAGGTAAGGGTAATGAAAACGCTCCAATATTATCATTAAATTGTAGAAATGCTCAGAATATTCGTTTTAAATTCGGTATTCGGCCGAATCATTTAGTTGTAATGCCGAATGTCTTCGGTTTAATGGTTCATTGTAATTCAGCCTTTAGGAGGATCAGAATAGAATAAACTTGATTGTACACTAATACAGTAACAATAACATTCAACAACAACAACAATCACGACAACAACCACAACAAACAACAATTATATTGGTATAGGAAAGGTTTACTTCGGTTTTAGTATTTGGTTATTTGGTGAAACCACTATTCGGCGCATCTCTATTAGATTGTAATGAAAATGTTGCACGCTATCTTTTCCTTAACGCGAATTTAAATGCGTCATTACTTAATGGTCCATTAGCCGTATTATTTACTAACAGATGTGAAAAGGAAATAAATAAATGAAGTTGAAACACCCATTCAAGGTTAGCTACACAACGTGAAGTTATTGCAAGTAGGTCATGACATGATCATTGAATCATTCAATAAATATCTGTTCATACCGAGAGACACACGACTCGAGATATTATTTGATTTTATTTTAGCACGACTTGTCTGAGAACGAATGAATGAACCCTGCCGAAGCGATTCAACGACATGTAAATATTACGTAAAATAGTCACTGAGTAACAATGGCTCCACATTATCATTTCATACATAATGCGAGTTTTTATCGGGCCGAGGAGGGTCGACGAGCGAGGAATTTGTTTTTGTACAAGTTAATCGTATAGATAACGGTACTACATTATCGGCAGTAGCGCGACAGCGACTCGCCGACCGGTCGTGTTTCATTCTGCACTTAATATACGTTAAAAATGCTCAAACTAGTCAGAGGGATACGGCGGTTGAACCAATGCCGGCACAACCATGCTACCGTCATCGGCACCGAGCCAAACAGAACTGATCCTTACTACCAAGAGAATAAGGCCAGAATGGACGAGCTTGTCGACGAACTACGGCAGAAAACCGGTGACGCCATCAAAGGCGGCCCGGAGGAGGCTGTAAAGAGGCACACTGAGAGAGGAAAACTGCTCGTCAGGGACAGGATTAACCGGTTGGTGGACGAGGGAAGCGACGTTTTAGAACTGAGCACGCTGGCCGCCATCGACATGTACAAAGGGCAAGTGCCGAGCGCCGGCATCGTCACCGCTATTGGCAAAGTTCATGGTCGTGACTGCATGATTGTGGCTAATGACGCCACTGTTAAAGGAGGCACTTATTTCCCCATGACAGTGAAGAAACACCTGAGAGCTCAAGCGGTTGCGCAAGAGTGTCGTCTTCCGTGCATTTACCTCGTGGACTCCGGAGGTGCGCATTTACCCGATCAAGCCGAAGTCTTCCCGGACAGAGAACACTTCGGAAGGATATTTTACAATCAAGCTAACATGTCCGCCGAAGGGATACCGCAGATCTCAGTAGTTATGGGCTCATGTACGGCCGGAGGCGCATACATTCCTAGCATGTCTGACGAAAGTATTATAATTAAAAATCAAGGAACTATTTTCTTGGCTGGTCCTCCTTTAGTGAAGGCTGCTACTGGTGAATCAGTGTCTGCTGAAGACTTGGGAGGCGCTGACCTGCATTGTCGTCAATCTGGCGTGACAGATCACTACGCTCAAGACGATGAGCATGCGCTACATTTAGCTAGAAATGTTGTTGCCAATTTGAATTGGAATAATGAGCAGAGGACAAGAATACATACACCAAAAGTTGACGACCCTGTCCATGACATTAACGATCTCCACGGTATTGTGGGAGCGAACATCCAAAGACCTTTCGACATTCGCGAAGTTGTCGCTAGAATAGTTGACGGAAGTAGATTCCATGAATTTAAACAGCTTTATGGAGACACATTGGTATGTGGGTTTGCATCTATGTATGGACATCCTGTCGGAGTGATTGGTAACAATGGAGTGTTGCACTCAGAAGCCGCTCTGAAAGGATCTCATTTCATTCAACTTTGCGCTGCTAGAAAGATTCCTCTACTCTTCCTTCAGAATATAACTGGTTTTATGGTAGGTAAAGATGCAGAAGCTGGAGGTATTGCCAAAAATGGTGCCAAGATGGTAACAGCAGTCAGTTGTTTCAAAGGACCAAAGATTACAGTATTGGTTGGAGGTAGTTTTGGTGCTGGAAACTATGGAATGTGTGGTCGTGCGTACTCTCCTAGTTTCCTCTACATGTGGCCTAACGCCAGAATATCAGTAATGGGTGGACCTCAAGCAGCCACAGTGTTGTCATTGGTAGCTAAAGATAAGGCTCAGAGGGATGGAAAGCCTTGGACGGATGAGGATGAGAAGAAAGTGAGGGGACCTTTGGAAGCCCTGTTTGAGAAAGAAGGACGTCCATACTACAGTACTGCTAGACTCTGGGATGATGGAGTCATCGCTCCTAAAGACACAAGAAAAGTAATTGGACTGAGTTTATCTGCTGCATTGAACGCTCCATTTAGAGACAGTAAATTCGGTGTATTCAGAATGTGAAGTGAAAGACACACAGAATGATGAAACTTCGTGTTATCAGTAATTAGGCGTATCGCCCACACTGATTTTATTATAACAAATTTTACAAACTTTTTATTGCCGTGGTTTACCTCTTAATTAATTGTGATACTGTTCGGCTGACGGTTTTATGAACTGTAAAATAAAGTTTGTGATTTTAAAAGGCGTATCTTATCGCTCGTGCAATCGTTCAAATCTTTGTGATTAGCTGTTCATTTGGCAACAGAATTATTCTTACTAAAATATTGATTCTGTCTTTATCTGCGTTGTTATCAAACACGCCTCCGTTTTTGTTTAAATGACTAACATTGGTAAATATAATAACGTCTATGAGATACTTATCTGTGAATTTAAAACTTTCTGTTTTAAGGTCAAGTTAAAGGTTATTATTCAGACTTACGTTTTCACAGTGATCAGTTTCGTAATCAGATTTACTAACTTGTAGATGTTCTTATTCAAAATTTCAAGATTCGAACGCTATTTTTTTTTAAATAACGTTGTTGAATCAACAGCTATTGGTTTATTTGCGAACCACAAACACTGGGCATTTAAAAACTAGATATCTCTGTTTGTCATTTTTTTGTTTATTAGAATGTCTGTGAATGAATATGTCCTGGCAACATTCCTCAAGGTCTAGCCTTAGGAAGGCAAACAGGTTATCAAAACAGTCCGAAGCTGTTGTATAATTCAAGAATTCTTTACTCAATATTATCACAGATGTTTTTTTCAATGTCAGCGTTTATGTGTAGTCGAGATAACTATTTATTCTTATAATAAAATTTACTTTTTCGGTGTTAATCTTTTTTTTTGTATTCTATTTTGGTATGATATTGAAATTATGTAGTACTAGCGACGCGTCCCGGCTTGTGTGCAAAATACCTTTAAAAAACTTTTCTCGCTTATTGCTATTTCTACCAGGGAAACTGGATCAAAAGCCAATACGTGGTTTAGGGCAAATAAGCAGTATACAGACGTACAGATAGGTGCGGAAACATAGTTATATATAATGTAGGTAAACATTTATGTAGAAGTCTAAATTAGGGTGTGAAATAGATTGCCATGCCTTAACTACCTACATTTGAGCGCAAAATAAAATTGTATTCGTCAGTTTTTTGCTTTGCAGCTGTCACCTAGTTCTACAAAATTTTTAACAAATTCTATTGAAGGAGGTGGCGCGGCAAAACTGGATGTCTGTCTTAAAACTTGGAATGACAAAGCGAGGAACAGTGATCTTTGGAAAGAATGGAGGCATGCCCAGTAGTGGGACAATTCTGGCTGGAATAATATTAACTTCAATCCGAAGCTAATGAGGTAAAAACCTAAATTAGGTATTTTATTTTCCTACTGTTAGCGTTAATAGCGCAAGATATCTTAATGATGTTCTTAAATTAATATCCCAAAGGTAAATGTAATCAACCAATTATGATGTCTCTGTTGTCAGACAAATAAATTATTATTAACCATGGGCAAAAAATAAATCTACAAAGAGGTGTGTAATATTTGCAATGACGGTAAATCATAACCAGTCTAATTACACGGAACAATAGCAATAGGTAATAAAAAGAGACCGCTGGGCTATTAGCATGCAAATGTAATACAATGACCCGACTCCATTAACAAAGTTCAAGTTTAACAATTGATCAACCACTCACTTTTAACATCTAGTCTAGATGACAAGGCCAGCTTTATATTGATAATACCTGTGCCTGCTCCTTTTTTTCGAAATGGCGAAACTGTCATGGCGTTGAAAAGAATAAATGGCGGGAATTTGGATAACCTATCACGATTTCATAAGAAATAGTTATTGTATCGATTTTTTCGATTTCTTTATCACGCTTGTTGGCGATCGCTGTGCTGGCGAGGCTGAGGGTGATCGACAGGCGGCGACGGCGTTGGAATGCTGGGTGACGTCACGGGATCGGCATGGCAGTTCAAGTGCTCGGGCTGCGCAACCCCGAGACTCGACAAAAAACATCCGTTAACCTCTTGACTTAAGCATGGGAACTGTAGCAAGACCCAGTGCTTCCATCAAATATTAAGATGTTATTTGTGCAGTGTTAAACTAACCTTTGTGTAGAACAGTCATTGTAATTTGTATTAATAGAGTATTGTTCATATCCCAAGTCGTTTTACTATACAGTTAAAGTATTAGCTTATATCAGAAGTGGCATAAGACACCCCACACACAGTTTGAGTAAATAGCCGTCAGATAAATAAATAATTAATTATAATCAATATCTAAAACGTATAAAATATCCATGCTGGTGATCAAGATTTAGCAGCAGCAGTACGGCGAGGAGTCAGCTCGTCGACAAAGGAAACAGGTATCACGTAAGGTTGATACCGCAAACTGTGAGTAAAAACTTGTATTTTATTGTTACACTAAAGTGTATTACGATTAGATAGTGATTAGCCAATATGGAAATGGAAAGATGGCAAACCTAAGCCTGATTCCAGTTCTATATCCGTTGAAAAAAATGTATTATCTAATAAAGACCGTTTAAGCCGCCACAACAAATACATTTGCAGTTTGGTTTTTGTGTAACAAGATAAAGAAGTATTAACTAGGTAGGTACAAGAAGAATATATTGTTCCCTTAAGAGCACCTACACATTTGGAACGATTGTAAAGTACAGAGACCGTTCATGTTTGAAAATTTATTGAAGTATCCTTTGATTGAACTACATATAATGATGATTAATAATTTAATAGCATTCTTTAAAGTAGTTTATTTAAATAAGTTGAATTGAATAATTTATTAATATCTAATTGCATTATTATGAAAATTGCATTCAATTATTAAACTGAATTGAAGAATTGTATTTAATTATTGAACGTTTATTAATTGAAATGGGCAATTCAAACGTGTTCACTCAAAGTAAAATTTGAATGGAGTGAGCCCTGGCACCCATAACACAAGTTTATGCTTGGGTGTCGTTAATCTGTGTTAGATTGCAGCTTTATTGGAAACAATATCTCTTCGTGTAAAAACTGTGGATAATAAAAACAATATTATTATTTATTATAGTTATCGATTAGTAGAGTATACGTACTAATCGTAACACTACTGTTGGCGCAAAATTTTGTTGAAATGTTTGTTTGATTAGAATAGACTTTATGCATTTTCAATTGATCGAATACCTACAAGTGGTCTGTTCATAGAATCAGGACAGGCCGAAGCGAGCAAAAATGGTTTTAACGTATAACAATAATAATATGTATAAAATGTTGTATATAATAGTATGTATAATATGTTGTCTTTTGTGGCAAAGTTTATAAATAAACATTCTGTGGTCGCCGATGGATGATCCCAAAGAAATGCATTTGAGAAAACAAAGGTTCACGCGACGATCAGACAAAAACTCTTGTTGATGCAATAGCAATATTCATAAAAAGATAAATAGTCACATGTTAAAAACTAAGTAGATTTAAAGTTAATGATAAATATATAAATCAATACCTACCACTACGAGAGAACGTAAAGCAATTGGTTAAGTTCTTGGTCTAAAAGTATTACATTATTTGATACAAGAGTCTGATCATAATGTTAGTGAAAACTGAATTAAATAACAAGAAAAAAAAATCTCGTCTTCAAAATTGGTTTGTAAAGGAAAAGTTGGTTCTTATCTAACACACTTTTGCTTAAAAGTAAGAGTTGGCTGTAGTATCGTTTCTGTTGGACACTTACTTATCCCGTTGTTACTGGGAAGTTAGATGAAAAACCTTAACTGTTACATGAGTTATTGTATATTTGATGACAGTTATAACAACATGCAACACCCTAGTATATAAATTATGTAGATGATTGGGAGATAATTTCACTTCATTCATATCTACCCGTGTTGGCGATAAACATACGGTGAGATTTATGTAAGAGTTTAAGCGAGTTAAAATAAAATACTTTTAGTAATTATAAATGTGACATTACACATATCAAAGTCAAATATTATATATTTGTTACACAATGGCATAATGTTATGGCACTACATGGTGTCAGTTCTAGAATTTCGTCTCCCAATGTGTTTGCCTGTCTATACATGAGTGTTTTACAAGTGGGAGATTCTAATGTGGAAAAGTTTAGAATGCTCAAGTGAGGCGTGTGCCCTTTGAGTGAATGAGGTTCCGGGGGGGACATGTTTCACTTAGTTGAGGTATTTTCCCGTTGAGTGCAACTGGTCCCTGGACACCTATAGTCAGGAGGTTCCTGGTAGACTTCATACAATTAGTAGAGGCGTGTGCCCTTTGAGTGTATGAGGTTCCGGGGGGGGACATGTTTCACTTAGTTGAGGTATTTTCCCGTTGAGTGCAACTGGTCTCTGGGCACCTATAGTCAGAAGGTTCCTGGTAGACTTCATACAATTAGTAGAGGCGTGTGCCCTTTGAGTGTATGAGGTTCCGGGGGGGACATGTTTCACTTAGTTGAGGTATTTTCCCGTTGAGTGCAACTGGTCCCTGGACACCTATAGTCAGGAGGTTCCTGGTAGACTTCATACAATTAGTAGAGGCGTGTGCCCTTTGAGTGTATGAGGTTACGGGGGGGGACATGTTTCACTTAGTTGAGGTATTTTCCCGTTGAGTGCAACTGGTCCCTGGACACCTATAGTCAGGAGGTTCCTGGTAGACTTCATACAATTAGTAGAGGCGTGTGCCCTTTGAGTGTATGAGGTTCCGGGGGGGGACATGTTTCACTTAGTTGAGGTATTTTCCCGTTGAGTGCAACTGGTTCCTGGATACCTACGATACCGATGATTTAAAAACTTTTAATCTGACTGACACTGATAAAATAATACGAAATAAAAGATGACAATTAAGATCCCAGAACACCCAACACGCATCCGATGTAGATATATGCAGCAGGTAAACTAATAGGTGGTCAATAAATGTGTTTCAGCATGTTATCTGAACTCGTGGGGTACCTGGAGGGCCAGGCACCTTGCAGGACGGCCGTGTTGGCGATCGCTGTGCTGGCGAGGCTGAGGGTGATCGACAGGCGGCGACGGCGTTGGAATGCTGGGTGACGTCACGGGATCGGCATGGCAGTTCAAGTGCTCGGGCTGCGCAACCCCGAGACTCGACAAAAAACATCCGTTAACCTCTTGACTTAAGCATGGGAACTGTAGCAAGACCCAGTGCTTCCATCAAATATTAAGATGTTATTTGTGCAGTGTTAAACTAACCTTTGTGTAGAACAGTCATTGTAATTTGTATTAATAGAGTATTGTTCATATCCCAAGTCGTTTTACTATACAGTTAAAGTATTAGCTTATACGCTATATATTACAGTTTTAGATTTAAGTATCGTTATTAACAAATGTAGGTCATGAACATGTTCCGTCTCTCGTTTTCTTCGCCTTACAAAGCTAATTTGGCTTTATAGTGTTCAATTTCATCGTAATTCATAATAATAATAAACAATTGATTGGTAACAATATGTCTGCGCTTACGATCGGAGCTCGTCATTTTACGCTTTCCAGTCGCAACGGCCGCCGCGTGCGTGATTTTTTTCTAACTGGAATTCTTCACAAGAAAATCTATCCGGTGAGGCTCTGACAGTCTATTAACAGAGTTAATTGCCTATCTATATGGCGGGTACAAGGCGTTGCCCTCATTTTCAACACATTTTAGCTCCTCAAATAACTGCATGTTCCATATTCGAATAACAGCGGGAAACTCTTAATTGTGTAGAACCGAACGTAATGAAGGCTGTATAGAGAAATTCCTTTGCCATAAAAACTATGATTGGATTGTCGTTAAAATAAAATCTTTGGTGATCATAGAGAGTTGCCGTTACAAATATCTAATTTATTTTTAAGTTTAATAACGTTATAAATATACCTAATGCCAAGCTTTATGCGTTTACGTCATGTATATTTTGGTTTTAGTTAGAAACTGATATACTTAGAAGAAAGTCACTAAAAAGTAACTCTTTAGAAGGCTTGATGTCATATATATATATTATAATTTCGGAGGCTTGAACTCTTAAACAATACTTCATAAATTTTAATGATTGCCATGGTGCCAGCTGACAAGTGTTTGAAGTTCTGAGAAGCGTGCTCTAAATAGTGTAGGTTTATGAGTAACAAACCAAGTCACGACGACTTACGATTCATTCGCATTTCATTGCCTGGCTAAGTGGAAGGGGAATTTTTTTAACGATTGAGAATAGGCGATTGTTTTAGCCAAACGTCCAGAAAATGCAGTTTCTGGAAGTGTAAACTGAAAATCAAGCCATACTGCGATACTGTGCAGTAATGATGCAATAGAAAAGAGTGTGCATATGAATGGTTTTAAAAAAAGTAGTCGAATAGCAAAGAAATTATGTATGGACTGTGTTAAAGATGATAAGACAGAAAAAAAGCGATGATTACTGTGGCATGTTGCACTAAGGATAAACAAATCAAAATAAAGGAAAGAATATAATGACCATAGAATTATAATTCTTATATCTATGATGATGATGACAAAACTACGAGTGTGCTTTTGTTTAAGGTTGGAAAAATCATCCAATAACAATCCCCGCTCTTGGGCGGAGCGCGAGATAGTGTCAGACTCTTATTGACTAAATGCTCACCACGTTCTTTCGTTGCCTTCGTACCGAGGCTTGAGCTATCTTTTGAATTAACCCTGCCCAGTCCAGTCCAGCTGGGCCCTGCTGTAGCTGACAGCTCCTTGAGACGCGCGGGAACATTGCGCGCCGTCGACGACTTGGGCTCGGTCCGGACAGTTACCGGACGGTCGGACAGCGAGCTACCCTTTGCTCGTCGTTCTCAAGCCCGCGCCTACGGTGGCCGGAAATGGGGATCGGAATCCCAGCGTCAGCTGCGGCGCTGTGAGCACCGCCGTAAAATACGAGTGTGCTGTGTTCCAGGGCTCCGGAATTGTTTGAAAGGGTTACTGTGGGTTTTAAGCTAGGGTTATATTACTGTGTCAGGGTGTGTCGTAGGGATACACCAATCAAACGAATCTGTTCAAACCTATGTGACATCATGATGACACCCTCAAAAAAAACAAGCAAAGGGTAAGCGGTGTTGTGCCATTAAACCAAAGGAAGAGACACTGTAACTTTGTCTTGATACCTATCCTCAGGTCTGATTTAATCTTCTGTCACAGGAGGCCATGATCACATGACTCCAAGTGACTTATTTATTATTTGGAACATGAACTAAATTCAAGAAGAAGCAAATTTTCATTAGTTTCAATACAAAATAATTAGAAACGTCAGGGTTGTCAGTCATCTTTAGATACGTCAAGCACATTTGCACTTGCTACTTGCATTTTAATTCTGTCAATCTTCATAAAAGTATTAGCATCTGTGTAACTAAAGTGGAATAGTGCTAAAAGCAAGCATAGCAAAATCAGCTCTGTAGTTGTTCCCATGGGAGGGATTAGAGTCACTCAGAAAGTAATGGAAAGGGCCAAGTTCGGCGATTCCTTGCGTGATAAAGTAGAGTACGTAGCTTGAAGAATCTCCAAACTTATGTAGCAGTAGGCAAAGGTGCAATGCTCGTAAAACGAAATTTTTTTTTTTTATTATTTATAGGCTTGCGTTTGACCACCATCTCACCTGATGGTAAGCGATGATGTGGTCGAAGATGGAGCACGCTTGCCTAGAAGTAACCTATTCGCTTTGACTTAAAGACTCCTAAGTTGTAGCTATCAGGAAACACAGACTTCGGCAGGGAATTCCATTCCTTGGCTGTACGCATAATAAATGTGTTCATAAAACGCTTTGTGCGTATGGGTGGGATGTCTACCATGTACCGGTGGCGCAATGGGTACAATAAAGGTTGATAATTATATAATATACCTATATGAAAGGTTCTGGAATGGCGATCACGTAGCGAAAGACGCAGAGTTGGAAGGCCTCCCATAAATAAGGTGGACTTACGACTTGGTGAGGGTCGTGGGAATCTGATGGATGGGAGCAGTGGTCGTCTTTGATGATAAGGTTAGCTGAATGAAGAGATGTTACCTCTACTGGAATATAGGATTCCTCTCCGTGAGAGAGAGCTATATATAATCCATCAAGTGTGGGGCCAGTGCGGGTTGGTGGATGTTATAGTCACATAATTATCTTATATCTATTACATATTCTTTGTAATAGTGAGGTTTATATTATTTTGTGTTATGTTAGATAGCGTTATTGAATAGATATTCGTTGTATAATTTAATTATTTTTAATTTTATTAAGCCACTACTCCACTGCTAAATATAGGTACTTACTGTTTCTATGAAACTTGATCTCGTGCAATAAATCTCATATCATTGTGAACCGTGGTATTCAACTCCTGAATTAATAGATTGATATTTATGTGAAATTGCAATTGCACAATTGAGTCGAGGACATTGGACCCGGTTCGGGTAAATTCTGAAGGCGCGGTTGGTGCAGAGGTTGAGCGATTGGCTGCTGCGCTACGTGTCGCGAGTTCGATTCCCGCACGGAACAAATATTTGTATGGTCTACAAATAGGAGTTCAGGGTAGCTTGGGTATGCGAGTTTACATATTTGTTAATGCACTCACGATACGGGAGTGATTCCTAGTGTAAGCCATGGTTTAAAAAAAAAAAACAAAATGAAACAACTAGAACTGAATAAATTTAAGCTGAGCACGTTAACCTAGAAGTAACCTATTGACACCTAACTTAAAAACCCTAGGTTGTAGCTATCAGGAAACACCCGACTCCAGTAGGAAACTCAACTCCTTAGCTGTACTTATTCTTTAGCTCCTCTTATTATAAATGTGTTCTCAAAGTCTTATGTATATGGAGATATATCAACCACAAAACTTTTTAAAAAATTTCACGTAGTAGTTACCTTATGCACAATTTAAGTAATATCACGATCACCATATCGACGTTCGGTAATACTCATTCAGGAACTATCAATCATTCATAAATACAATAACATCATCCAAAGCCCGTTTTCGCAAAATACTGAGCATATGCTTCTTTTTTGCCATTCTCCATGTTCTTGGACCAGCCTTATCTAGATTCTGCCAGAGATGGCAAATGCAACATTAATGGCCAAAATAGACAAAAAAAAAAAATTCGCTAAGAAAACCAGTTGCATAAAAATACAGTTTATGGTAACATTGCATAGGAAAAATGACGTGTCCACTTTCTTCGGCAAAGGCATTTCCCTGTTCAGCCACATGCTTGATCTGTTGCGTTCCGTTACACAATCGCTCGCCAATCGGGCGCGTTCTTAATTAACAACTTTCTAGTTGCGAGTCAACGAACGAGGCTGTAGGTTGACTTGACGTTGCCTTGTAGTAAATTAAAAAATATAATTAAAAATGTTTGTTACACAGTGTCTATTGTTTTTGTGATGGGTTATGAGAAATGACGAAGAGATTGTTCTTTTGGCTAAAATAAAAAAAAATAAAAAACAAGTTGTTTGGTCATTCGCTTTCTATTGATTTTTTAAAAGTATTATTAGAAACTAGCTGTGCCCGCGACTTCGTTCGCGTGGACTACAGAATTTTGAATTTATTTTTTATAAAATAAAAGTAGCTATGTTACTCCTTATTACACCAGCTACCTGCCAAAAAAAGTCCCGTCAAAATCGGTCTAGCTATTTCAGAGATTAGCCCGGACAAAGAGACAGACAGACAAATATTGTAAAACATGTTATTTTGGTGTATGTAGGTACCGTATATATATACATATGCATGTAGTAAAAAGCAATTATTTCAATATTACAAACAGACACTCCAATTTTATTTATACGTATAGATGTATAGATTGAATTATAAGTACCTAAATGCCTTTACCAAGTTAAACAAAGAACAAGAATATATTATAATTAAGTAGCTATTTGGGTTAAGGTTTTGGAGTGGCGACCACGCACTGGAAGATGGAAGGCCTCCCACAGATGGTGGACCGATGACTTGGTGAGAGTCGTGGCAATGCAATGGATGCGAGACGTACAGGACCATTCGGTGTGACGACACTTGGGGGAGGCCTATGTCCAGCAGTGGACTTCTTTCGGCTGAAATGATGATGAGCTATTCGGGCTACGCTGGCCACGTTAATGACTCCTTCAACTGACACCATAATATTTATGCTAGGAATACCTTCCTCAAATAGAGCAACTTCTAGGGAACGAACTTATAACCTCTCGCTCGCTATCCATCGGCTATTTCCGTGATGTGGATATATATTCAAGTGATGACTATTACAAGTTAGAATGTGGAATGTGACCTACACCACGAGTCCACGAATAAATGACTGTCCATCATCATTAATTCCGCGCATCTCTGAGCAGTTGCAATTTCTCCAGCTTTAAGTAGCAAGAAACGAATTACGGAGTTAATGTGCGCAACTACCTATAGCAATAAGCCACTGACAGGATAAATATTTCCCTATTTTGTCTTTTATTTATTTGTTATTACATTTAAAGACGTTTTAAGTTTAATCAATTGAAACAGAGAAAAAATAATTACGGTACGCGAAAGTAATAGATAAGTAACAACAAAATTACCTCATTTTTTTTTGAAGCGGTTAAATATAAGACTATTGCAGTGTCCTACGTTAACAAACATACATTTCAACAGTAAGAAAATGATTTAATGGCAACAACTCTAGTCTCGGTTGTTTCCTAGCTGACTACCACGAGAAGAAACACCAAAACAAACTCAGGGGTACAATCTAACATGCTTACGTATGGGCAAATGATGGTGTCACTTTTTAGAGCAGAGCAATTATAACAACAAAAATATATTTTTTTTTGTAGATGGGTTCGCGCTTGACCGACTTAAGCGACGATGCGGTCGACGATGGAACGTGCTTACCTAGAAGAAACCTATTCACTCTCGACTTAAAGATTCCCGGGTTGTAGCTATCAGGAAACACAGACTCTGGCAAGGAATTCCACTCCCTCGCTGTACGCACAATGAATGCGTTCCCAAATTATTTAAGTGTACAGTAATCTAGAGATACATGAAACTAACGCTCAATAACTATAAAGGACCTCAAAGAATTTACTGAGATCACTCAGAAAATGGACTAAGTAAGACGAAAACATCTCCTTGTGGAGGGCAATCCTCAAATAATTACTTCCACTTGGGTGGAGAGAGATAGCGTATTAGACTTTTACTGACTAAAATCCACCTATGTTTCTTCATTTGCCTTTTGCGTTCTAGGGTCACGGTAACTCTTTCAAACATACCGTCAGGCCTCTCAGTAACAGTCAGCTCCGTGGTTACAGTAACACGTAACTATATCATTCATGACTGTTCATAGTTAAATGTAATTAATATGGTGACTATCCAATCTGACTGAGTCACGTTTCACGGAAACAACAGATACTATCGCTGGTTTCATCTGAGTAAACTTGGTGGTTCGACCGCAATACAGATAACACAGAAGGGTCACCTGGAACATATATAAAAATCGGCCGAGTGTGCATCGGACTTGCGCACGAAGAAAAGAAAGAAAGAAAAGAAAGAAAATTGCGTTTAATTAGCATTACAAAAACGGAAACACCTTAAAATTAAACACATGGTACATTGAGTAATGCTAAAAAGGCCTCAGCTCAGCATAATGCCAAATGGTAACACAAGGCCACCACCTGACGCTGATTTTCAGCTGCAGCCCTTGGGTGCCATATGCTCAAACAGAAAATATTGGTTAAAAACCAAAAAAAATCTGTGCATAGACCAGCTAAAAGAAGAAGTTACGATTTGTATTTATAAAAACAGTCCAAAAAAGATTTATGTGCCCATTTAAAACAGAAAATATAGCTAAGATATCATTTAACAAAATTAGAAATAAGAGTGTAAACAATTGATAGCATAAGTAAAATTAAAAAGACAATAAAACAACAAAAAGTATAAAAAATATTAAAACATGTGTATAAATTGATAACTGAAATGCGTGAAAATAAATAAATAACAAATGCTAAAATTGAGACAGGTAAATAGTTGATAGAACTATAAAATATTGCATATCAAATGGCTGAAATGTCGGCTCGAATATCTTGGAAGACAAATTGATGATTTAACAAAAATTACTTTAATAAAGAGTACTGCACCATCCGCAGCAAAAACGGGAAAAACATCTCGTTTCTTATGCGGAAGCCCTACTGAAATATTTATTTTATTCTATACGTACCTATAGGTGGTATAATTTTGCCAATAGTTAAGCGAATTCTAATTATTGTATGTAAATTGAATCTTACTGTTTAAATTTCACGATTTAGTATTTTGTTCATTTCCTAATTGAATTGTAATAGTATACACTATTGGTGTATTTTTACGCTTTTCTCGCTTTTCTTACACCACTCTCTAGTTTACCTAGTTTTATAAATGCCGTGGAACTCTGTAATTGGTTTAAGTGATAACTGTCATCATTTCGCTATCACTGTGCAGCCTGTGTAGACCTCACTTTTACATGCTAGTAACTTTCACGCATTTTAAAAACTGAAAACATACCCAATACTCAGCTGTATTTGGTTACACTGGAAGGTCATGATGAGGCTCTTGACCTAAGGAAGCGGAGTAACAACCAATAATGCAGGTGAAACCGCGGCAACAGCTAGTTATTAATCTATGCAAAAATTTTGGAAGCCAGTCTAAGACAGTAAAACGAATGCGGTCATAGATATCGCGTGACGCAACACTAGATACACATTTAATAATGCAGCTACCTGTTTGACAGGTCCGACCGATCATGCTTTTACTTTCTTCGTCATACATTAAAATAGAGACAGTCTTGTCTGCGACTGTTAATCACAAATGTCTATCAAAATAGTGTTACAGTGTTACAAAGATCTTTTGGCGCTTGAATGACTTTTTAAGGAGCGCTATAGGTTGTGAAGTGTGGGTTTTTAGGAAAATTCATATCACAGATTGCCGTCATTTAGGTGAGCTCGTGCCCCAGCCACCGGGATCCCGATCTCGATTTCCGGCTACAGTAGGCGCGGGTTTGCGGACGGCGAGCAATGGGTAGCACGCCGTTCTACGGTCCGGTAACCGTTTGGACCGAACCCAAGTCATCGACGGCGCCTATTGTTCCACACCGTAAAGACCCAGCAGGGTCGAAGCCTAGTGAGGCCAAGGGTTTGCTTTTGAAAGGAATACTCACTCCTGGCATCAAAAGGCAACGAAGGAACAGGAGTGGGTTTACACCCTCTCGCTCCTCCCAAGAGATGCCATTGGATGATTTTCTTAGTTTAAAAAAAAATTATAATCTTCAATTTCATTAAAGTCAAAAACAAAAAAGTTTTGGTAGGTGCCCAGGCCAAAGATTTTCCATGTCGGTGAAGTCAATAGTACGGAAGCTTGAAAACGAATGAACTACCTAAACGACAAGTGATTCTATCAAAGTAAAATTTATCAGAGTTGTGAAAATATGAATAAAAATTTGTTGAAATAAATTTGAAGTATGATACTTTAATTTATTGTTGAATTTTTGCCCGTCTGCCCCTTGTGCACTCCCCAGAAAAAATCTTGGATTTGCCTTTAATGTAAATTATAGTCAGACGGGAAGACCGCAGCAGACAAATTGTTCCAGTGCTTCGATGAATGGGTCTTCTGTGTTCACCTGCAAAGTGTAACGCACAAGTGTTTCCGTATTATAACTGTTCTATTGTTGTGTTGCTGATTATTCACGGATTTGTCGGAAAAACTCTCCTATTTATAGAGTTGACGGCGTAATGTACGGTAATGGCGGCCTTTGACGTCTAATTCGATTTAATTTAAATGGCTACGTGTAAAAGTTATCACTTATTTAAAGGATGCTGATAGATATATTTGTACGAATGTTATTTTGTCTGTTAGAGGTGAAAACCGGGCGTTGTTTGAGTATTACTAAAACAAAACACTCACAAAACGTTTTGGGAACACATTCATTGTGAGTTCAGCTAAGGAGTGGAATTCCCTGCCGGAATCTGTATTTCCTGATGGCTACAACCCGGGAATCTTTAACTCAAGAGTGAATAGATTACTTCTAGGTAAGCGTGCTCTATCGTCGACTACATTGTCGCTTTCCATCAGGTGAGATAGCGGTCAAGCACAAACCTATCAACAATAAAAAAAAAACAAATCTATCCTAATTCAACACTATGGTCTTTCTCTTTCAAGCCAATAAATATTGTATTTATTTATTGGTATAAAGAAGCGATCCTTTAGTCAACACTTGACTCAAATCCCTACCATGGTTACAGTTACTGATATTCCTCTAGCCTCGAGACGTGTGCTCCTAAAGCACACGTCTCACGTAATATTACTGATAAGACACCTTCCCATATAAAGTAAGGCTAATAAAGAATTCTTATTGAAATTTTTAAAACGGTCTTTCCTTTGCTGTCCACCTATTAAGTCTAATAGACATAGGTATCCGATGTATTTACGGATCAAGCAGGGAATAGCATCGTCGAAACTTATTGATTCCAAGTCCGTTTCAACATCGGACCACCAGAAGTACGGCGATGTACGACCGGTACATGATGGATATCCCACCCATATGCATAAAATATTTTAGGAACACATTAATTGTGCGCACAGCTAAGGAGTGAAATTCCCAGCCAGAGTCTGAGTTTCCTGATAGGCACAATCTCTTTAATGCCAATGTTTGGCAGGTTTTCAGGATAAAGTTGAGCTATATAAATACTGACAAATGCTTGCACTGACTGGACAGGTCCACTCAAGTCTGTGTGGTTCTTTCCACAAAACACCATCTCAGACACTAATCTGCATGGTTCTCATATGATTTGATCAATAAATGTTTGCTCTATGGAGCTTAAAACAGACTTTGACCCCTGAGTTTGTTTTGATGTTTCTTCTCAGGGTCGAAAAAATTGACGTGCAAAGTGTTTTTAATTAACAAACTTATTTAATAAATATCATTTATTATTTAACAAAGTAAAGTTAGCGAAATACTTCAATACTCAAAATTCAAACAGATTTTTTTTTCAAAAGTTGGTCCCATTCTTTTGTAAGGCATTTACAAGGCTCATAGCTAGCAAAGTGACGTCACTGATCCTAATTTGGAAATAGCTGTGTCCCGTCGTGCGCGTGCGCTGGCTGAGCGGATTACCGTATTTGTTCATTATGAGGAAATTGCTTCGTAGTCGTCACGTTTGTGGATACAGTATTAAGATAGTTGCTTTTAATTTGAAGTTGAGATTGAGATGTTTTGTGGCAATTAGTGATTTGTTCAACCATTTTAATTGATGCCGACATTAAAAACTTGTCTTTGAAGTTCTCGTTTTGTTGTTCGCAGCTTGTACAATTTTGAATTAGCGAAAATATTTTTGACTAGCTGACCCGGCAAACTTCGTACTCCCTAGATAACAGTCCATGAATTTAGTATATTTTTCGATAAAGTCAATCGATTGCTATAAGTTACACACAATTTTATTGTATTAAATTTATCTACCTACATTTTTTGTGATACACGCACAACTAAAAACTTCTACAGATTTATTATTAGAAAATAATAAATAGTAACGTAGTCGGCCAAATCTTTAACAGAAGATATAAATTTGGCCGCTTGCTTGCCCACTGTCTCAGAAGGTAAGCGATGATGTGGTCGACGTTGGACCACGCTTGCCTAGAACCTATTCACTCTTGACTTAAAGACCCTTTATCAGGAAATATAGACTCCGTCAGGGAATTCCACTCCTTTACTGTACATGCAATGAATGTTTTCCAAAAAGGTTTTGTATCCGCGCATGAGAGGGATACACTATACTGATACAGTAACTCCCCAAGCGACAGTTATGAGGTGCAAATACAAGGCATTAAGTCTCCGTCGCTTCGGACGCAATCAACGGCCCGACATGGTCCGCTAGTGTTTCCTTCTGTGTTAGCAGTACGTGGGTGGTGACCAGGTATGGTGGAGAAGCGGGACAGTCTTCAACTGTCAATCAATACCAATTTTGGGTGTGTTAAAAGAGGTCATGTCTAGGACCTATACCAAGGTAACAACAATTAGATGGTCCGTAATAGCTTGGTAGCATGTTTTTTCGATTTATAACCAATTTCAGAATCACTAAGTACTGTACAAGAATATTATTGAAGAGGTCTATTCATAAATTACATAGTAAACAACAGCAACACAATTTTTAACAATTAGGGGTTTTTTCTTTCCTAATTAAAAAGGATTATTCGAATCTGTCAATAAACATATAAATTCTGTCCTTTGTTATATATTCACGCTTGACCACTATCTCACCTGGTAGTACGCAACGATGTGGTGGACGATCCTTGTTCTAGGATTACTTCTTTACCATAAATCACTGCCAAAATTTCTTCACTAACGCCTAAGCCTATATAATTTGGAGTTCTTTTTGCACTTATAAGACCTGATTAAGCGTTTATACAGTCTCTATAGAGCTTAGAGTGTAAACCAGAACATTTATACAGCTCTTTCAACTTGTTGTGCTACCTCGGTATTTACAATAAAAGACGGCTAAAAATGGATATTCCTCCAAACAGCTCTACTTCTGTACACCCTGCCGTGCCGTACTTAATGGTTGATGCAAATTATACACCGCTACACACAGTAATGTCAGTTTTTGTCCGTACACCATATGTACGTATGCGTTTAGAAATCTTATTTGGATCGCGATGTCTTCGGACTTCGGGTCACGGGCCGTTAATATGGAGATGTCTAAGATGGCGTTAATGTGCCGTGTAATTTATTTACTGTGTGGCTGAATAGTGCGAGGTTTTGTTAGGTATGCTGTAGCTGTCTTAACAGAAACTGCATAATATCTTTGCCTAGGTTCTCGAAAGGAAATCAGCACGGAAATACGTTTACTATCATCAGTTTTGCGACAATTTTTGTTGGAGAAACTGGGAGTATATCTCGTTCAGAAAAATGCTAGATAGTCAAGTCACATTTGCACCTATTTTGTTTTTGTCATTGTACATGACGAATAATGGGTGCTCTTTCTTCCGTTAGCTCATTTGGCCTTTCATCAATTTATTTTTAATTTCATATTCAATGATGCATTATGAAATTTCAAATTAAAAAAATAAGGCGAGTGTCTATGCTTTATGCTTTGAGACACTCAGCTTATTTTTTCTTGCTTGCCGGTTCTGTCGCACTCCTGGGCATAGACCTTCGTCTAATTCTTCCATCTTTCGAGAGCTTGCGTTTCCTCCTGCCAGTTCTGGCGAAATCAGTTCAGTTTGTCCCGCCGTCTCCTTCGTGGTCTGCCGCGACCCAGAATTTTCTCTTTGGTTAAAACGTAAATAAAGCAACAAAGTTAGATAAAGAGATATTCTACCAACGATACTCCAATTGTCAAAAATCCAGATATACTATACATACCCTACTATGACAGAGACTTAGACTTTTCAGTATCGCATGTCAAACCTATACGATTTAGCTTAGACTTTTTCACAATCGCGGTCGCTTCATGAATATCATTGGGTCGAGGCCCTCTAGGTTGGTGTTTATCTTAGATTACGCCTTCACCTCTATCAAACAAGAATGGTCAATCAAAAACCAATAGAATTAAAACCAGTGACATTACGTCATTCAATTAGCTAACACCATAACGAGATAATAATGTATTCCATCCCGCTTGTGCTCGTAATTTGAATCCTATTTAAAAGCCAACCTACGTTAGTTGTAGTATTTAATGAAAATTTATGCGCCATATGTAATCCTCATGTGCTTCCAATTTACCATATCTTATGTTAAATAGGTACAGATTTCAGAAATGATAAAAATATGGTCAACTATGAGCACAGATTTGAAAATAGATGACATTTGATTGATGTTTTAGGCGCCAAATGTCCCAGTCTTGGAAACAATTTTGAGCGTATACTGAAGGTATTTGAATCTATATCAAAGTTATACACAAGCACAGGATGACCTGGTGAGGGTTGCGGAAATCCGATTGATGCGAGATGCATAAAATCGATCGTTTTGTTGACAATTGGTCGAGAAGCGACTAACCCAAGCAAAAGAAAGAAAAAATATTTATTTGGTGACAGTCACAGGATCTTCAGGACAACTTAAATAAAATAGAATAAAAGTAAATCAAAACTATGACATTGCGTGTGCCTCACGGCTGCGCCAAAAAGGTTCATTACGGCAATGTTGACAGACTGAAAAATGAACCACCTTTCGGCTGAAAAAATGATGATGACGATGCCAAAGGTGTTAATTTCAACCTACTGTAACTTATCTAACGCTTTTGCAGTCTGTACATGTGTGGGAATAACGTAGGATGCTAGAATAAGGTAATTTATGGCTTTCTGGCACATCAAATTGGCAAAAGAAATCTACCTATAAATAGTGGTAAATAGTCAAGAGTGGGACTTGATGGTTCCATGTGGGCTTTATCCTAATTTTATGTGTGGATTACCTACTTGCAGAAAAACATGATTTACCATATGTTTGAAATATTAAAGTTAACGGTTCCTATACGAAGAGATTCATCAACACATTACCAAATATTGACAGTGTTATGCATGAGCGACCTAAGTTTTGCTTTTTTAAGTGAATGAGCTCGTTTTAATGTGACAATATGATTAAAACCAATCACCATTTCAACCGACAGACGTACAATGTTGGACTTAGGCCTCCGCCAAATGTCGCCATAACGACCAGCCTGTGCGTCTCGAATCCATCGGATTTCTGCGACCCAAACTAGGTCATCGGTCCACCGTGTAGGAGGTCTATCAAATCCAATATATTTAGAAAATTTATTTTTAAATTACAATTATTTTCTTCAAGACTGTGTTATGTCTTTGTCCAGTCTTCTGGACTTAGTTTCTGACAAAAGAAGTGAAAGAAAATGTTATGAATCCATCCGACCCGGATATAAAGAACACAAACGAATTAAGTATTCTACGGTAACGTGAGAATGTGCACAAAAAATAAGAATTTTTTAAGTTAAGAAGTGGGTTTTCCAAATATGCGTGGTCTTCCGAAAAAAGGTTATTTATGTCGTACGCAACCAGGTTGATAACTGTTCCTTGAGATTATGCCTGTAGGCACACATTATAAATTAAATATTACAGATTTTTTTAAATACTTGGAAATATGAACATGATTCTTGGTAGAGCTTCCTACGTAAATATTACCTAAAAACAATAAAAAAATAGTGGCAGAAATAATTTGTTTTAAATTACGCTATCGTAGTTCAAAAGCCCTGAAGCAACAATAACTTAAAAAAGATGTTAAAAAGCATAACACAGAAAATAAAAGAAATACATAAATGAATACAGATTTAACAAGGAAACAACTTATCAATAACGATGATAATAACAAAAAGGACGCGGAAACAACAGATGACGTTATCAAAACCCTCTCCAAACATTCTCATGCTCTTTTTGTTTGCACTCGACGCTAAAAGCTTTGCGAAAACAGCGCACACTGTTAACGGAACAGTTATTACTTGTTCCCACGAAGAAGTCAAGTGCACAGACTGCACTGTCTCTACTATAGTTACTATATTTCATAGATAGACATTTTTGATGGTTATGGCCCATAGAATCGATGGATGAATTGTGTGAAAGAAAATATTAAGGTTAAAGGAGGTGAGTATTGAAATAAAGATCAATATAGATTTACGAAGTATAAAGAAACAAGCTACGAGTACGCTACTACCAGCACAAATAAATTCACACAAGAGGATGATGAGAAAGAGAATTGTGGCAGATTATTTGACTTGAATAAAGTAAACTCTAGAAACAAACAAGAAAGAAAATGAATTTATTTGTCACAACACAAGGCACGCAAACAATAGCAAGGTAAACACGAAACAAAAACAAAAAGCATAAAATATAATTATTGTGTTCCTCACGGCTGCATCAAAACAGGACCAGTTCAGCATGAATGCCAGACAACTAGTGCCTGACGCTGGTTTTCGATTGAACATGAGGTTGAGGCGCAATGGATATAAAATAGTATATTATATATAGAAATAGAATGCATACGTCTGCATTAAGTTAGAAGCAACAAAAAAAGAGCGTTATCTGGCCGAATATCAGATTAATATCAGTATTCTAACAAATGAACGATTATCTCGCTTTGACTCCAGTTAATTCAATTTTGCTGCCTCCACATTGCCAATCCACTTCATTGTAAATCTACAATTTGCACTGCTTGCACTCTCGCTAAGTTCATAACCCACGTCTACTTTAGATTCATTCACTCTCGTAGATAAATGACGAAATGATTTATTGTCTCGCGTTTGAATCGCTTTGAACTTGTGGGAACCCGCCACTGCTTGCTACTATTTGGCTTTATGTAATTGTACAGCAGAGTATTGTGATTATAGTCATTACTTTTCGTACAAGGCAGTTATTTGGAGCTCTAAGGTTACTTTTGATTCAAAAGGCACGATAAGTCCTTGAGGGACTCCAACACTTGTTTAAATGGGCAAACTAAGAATATCTTTTAAGTGGTCTTTGTATATTCATCGTCATCATCATTTCAGCCGAAAGACGTCCACTGTTGGTCATAGGTTTTCCCCAAGTGCCGCCATAACCACCGTTCAAGTGCGTTTCGAATCCACCAAATTCTCATGTCCCTCACCAGGTAATCGGTTCACCTTGTGGCAAGCCTTCCAGAACTACATCTTTCGGTATGTGGTCGTATATTCAGTTCTTTAAATATTAACATTTGTAAAATAAAATCACGCATATCTTAGATTTTGGACAGGCTTTGTATAACAGAAGGTAAAAAAGTTACTTAATAGTTTATAATTATATTTGGCGCAATATAAGGTCCATTGATGACTTCCAATCTACTTACTTAGATCTCATTTCCACGAATGAAGCAACAGTCGTTGAAACCAACGTGCCATTGTATACAGTAGCCATTACAGTCTCCGAACATTGCGACAGTCCCGTGATCTATTATGCTGGCAACTAATTTACCATTCTACTTTGCTATCAGGAATGGCATAAAGTGCTTTTCGCGTTATATTGATAAATAAAGGAAGTAATAACTCTAATTAATTTAAGTCAGGCGGGGAATATTCGATATAAACTAAGATTGCCTAATCAAACATGGTCATTAATATTAAGCGGAAAGTTGCAACGATTGCAGGATAGTACTCAAGTTGATATCGGCCTTTGATAGTCATTTCAATTCAGTAGCCTTAGCATACTTCGTTGTTGGTAGCCCAGACCACGTAGATATTTTAAACTTGGTTTCATAACATTATTAATGTCTAGGATTAAATGTGATTGTAGAAAACGCGGACCGACATTTTATTCTGACAGAATGTTTAATTTATTGATTCCATTCCTTTATAAAAATCCTAGTAAAGAAATTGTATATTTAGATTTATTGCCCGAAAATTATATCCGGTTTAAAAGAACAAGCTAAGATTGTTAAAGATGAAATTATGAGATAAAAATTCCATTTCTAAATCTTTTGTGTGAATTAAGTAAAGCTTATCTTGGCGACCTAAAACTTAAACATTGTGTTAAATAATGTTACGGTATATTTAATAGACAGACGTGGGAAATGAGCGGTACAGGGTCACCGGGTCACCAGCCTTTTAATATTACTCAGATTTTTGGTAATTTTCCTCAAAGTACTTAGTGCTCGTTGGTAATAATTACTTTAATTTAAATCTAGTTCAAAACACTGTCTCGAATTGAAACAACTTTATTTCAGAAATCTTTACCGTCAAATATTTCCGGTCCTATTTTATCTGTGGTCGTCCGCTATGATTAACCCGTTGTGTGTCTAAACGTGGATCCACGCGAGACACAATGGCTTTTTAATTGTGAGAGATAGAGCTCTTAATCAACCTTGATTATTGGATCCGTGTTGACTACATCTGATATCATTAAATCCTAATAATTACCCAAGTCGTTTAACTTAATATACAGACTCTAATGACACTCAAAGTAACTGTTCCATACGTAAACAGGGCTTAAAGAACTTAGTTTCCAAGCCTCTTTTATAGTGAAAAAAAAAAAAAATAGAAACATCTGTCAAACTATTGCTGGCGAGAATTAACGGTGTTGCCAGTTTGTTTTTCCAAATCATTTATCAGGTTATTTATGAGATAAATTAATCGTCTTCTTGTAATATTATGTAAATAAAAGGAAATTAAAATAGATCCTACACAACGGGTATAATTATAAATCTTGTTAAAAGATGTCTGACAACTTGATCAAATAGACTTGACAAGTTAAATTGGCTGTGACAAATGGCGTCTGTGATACATTTAATTTAAATGTATCGTATATATCTTGATTTTAAAAGTCTCGCAAATTAATTGTTCGTGAAGTGTGTTGTGTGTATGAAGTGTTCTCATGCAATCACAGAGATTTATGAACACATACATATGTATGATTTATTATGAATGATCACTAATTTCTAATACTCTTACTAGCGTTTCAGCTTTCACTTGTCCATCTAGTCTAATTTAATGGCCTTTGTAATTTCAGTCGCGTGTTTTAATAGTCTTAAAACCGTTTCCATTGGAATTTTAATTTTAATAACGCGTTTCAAGTATTAAGTTTTCGTTTAGGGCGACTTTAATCTTCTGCCAACATCTGGTGGCAGCAACTTTCTCATAGTTCTTTCAATTATAATTTGAAATAATTAATCCGTTACTTTTTCCCATTGCTGTTTTTACAGCCAGTGTCAGGGGCAATATAATCAAAATAAACTATAAACCGCCCAAGTGCAAGTCACAGTCGCGTGTGAAGGATTCCGTACTATCCGTAGCGAAAAGCGGCAAAAAAGTTAGGTTTGTGGTATAAGAGTTCGCTTAAATATTTATTTCATCCTATTTTAATTATTTGTTGTTATACTGGCAACAGAAATCTGAAAAAAAAAATCTACAGACTAGCTATCACAGTTTATGAGATAGGTACAGCTTGGTAACAGATAGACAGACAGCGGAGTCTTAGTAATAAAGTCCCGTTTTTACCCTTTGGGTACGGAACCCTAAAACGTTATTACTCTAATAACGTAATAGCCATAATAAATAATTCGACAACTGTAATAGCATTTCTAGAATTTATTTTGACCACCATTATTTTGACGAAATAAAGAAAATAAATACAGTACTTATAGTATGTCTAATAAGTCAACCGACTTGGGAATTTTGTATAATATTTAATCATTTAAAAAATACTTATATTCGGTACTTTTTATAAGGTTCTTCTGTTAGTAAACAATGATCTCTATCTCTTAATCAACCTTGATTATTGAACCCGTGCTGACTACATCAGATTTCATTAAATCCTAATAATTACCCAAGTCGTTTAACTTATTAGACAGACTCTACCTACATTTCTTATTGACAAGATGATTAATTAAAACACCATTATATACAAAAACAATCAAACCAAAGGCCCTTCAAAAGCCTTTCTCTTCGCAGTACAAAAAAAAAGAATGTGTTGTCTATGATGACTACACATCTTGCCACACAGCTGTCATCTATGGTACCTACATAACTTTTTAATCTCTCTATAATTTGCGTTATACAACTATTCCCATTGTTCCCCCGTCTTCCTAAAGATAAAACTAACTTCCGTATCGACAATGAAGATCCGTTATCTCTTTCACACAATTCAGAGCTTTCATAAGAGGAAATGAGACGGAAATAGGGGATCTTAATGACGTTGCAAAATTATTGGTTGGAAAGTAAAAGTGTTGCCATATACTCGTTAGTTGTTCTTGTTAGTTTTATAAGTGTGGCCATTGTAGGTTATTTCTGAGGTTAAGGAAGTCAACTCCGTTACATTTTCTCCTTTTTAGGGTTCTGTACTTCAGTTGGCAAAAACAAAACCCTTTTAAAATCACTTTGTTGTCCGTAAGTCTTGACAGACTTACTGATGCGAACGGACAGAATCTGTAAAGTTTTTTGTTGTGCGCGCATCACGTAAAATATGCGAAATTGATGTTGATAACTTTTAAACAATAAAATTGTGGATAACTTAAGGCCCAAGCACCCGAAAAGTGCCATAAAACAGTGACTTTTTGAATCCTACTCCTCGGTAACGGCCAGGTTAATAGGCCAGGGTAATTCAAGAACAACATTATCAACATTTGAATTTTTCGTGCTATTAATACTTTTGTCTAAAAAAATATTTAGCAATTTCGCAACTTTTCGCAACTTTTCCCTGCTCCTTCGAAACGGCTTGGATCTTTATAGACATTTTTACACATAAAAATTGGTGGTTAAATATTCTTCAAAGTTAACATTGCATATGTAAATCAATCAATATTTCGCAAAGGATTTAAAGATTAGCCGCGCGCTTTTCGGGCGCTGTTGGCCGCAAATAAATGCACAGATTTGCGTACTGCCTAGGCGGGTGCGAGAGGCGCGTCCACATAATTTTGGCCAGATGGTTCAAGGGACTATAAGCCTTAATATATTACTTAAGCTTTGTTTCGTCGCAATCGGTTGACTATATCGAAAGATATAGGTACTACGCGTTCCAAATGAGAATAGGACCGATTCCTATGTTTTGACGTCTCGTCGTACTGTCAAATCGAAGAAATTTTGGCAAAATTGAAGAACTTAGAGATGAGTAAAATCGAAGAACTGGATTTTGATTAAACTTTTTTCGTTCACAGTTCATAAATAAATTAAATTTTTCGTAAATTAATTAATGTTTAAAAATTTCTTTCCTCGATTTGACAGTAAATTGTGACGTCACAACATGGCGGGCGATCCTATTCTCATTTGGAACGCATTGTACTACATTCATTGACTGTTAGGCGGTACGAAGTTCGCTGGATCAGCTAGTTCTAATTAAATGCCTTGATTCTTGCTTTAAAGCACTAATGTACGTACGCAAATAGAAAATCAACTTGCGTTTAAGGCATTGTAAGGACAACAGACAAGTAAATACCGTTTTCCAACAGCGCACTAACTGGAAGATGCCTACGTATAATAGCGGGGTATCGCTTACGCTGCGTAGGCGCAAGGTCGGTGCAGTGAGCAGTCGACCGCCATTCATAGTTCTGACACCGATCTAAGGTATGTCCAGTGCTGGATCTGTTGAGGCTTTAAATTATATAGCGTTCAAGTAGGAAATTATAAAAAAAACATATGTCGGTATTGTATTTCCAAGGAAAATCTTATACCCTACCTAGTCCAGGACATTTTCTACCTGTACGCCATGTTTTTTCATATGAATTCGTTTAGTCGTTAATGGGCCGGCGACGGATGAATTTCCATACAAACGTAATACCACGCTCATTTGCAGTTGGAGCATATTTCCAACATATTATGATGATATTCGGTTATAGACAATATTTATCTAGGTTCCTACGTCTATATCTCATATTTCTTAGGGTTGGCACAACACATTTCTTTTTTCCATTCTGTCCTATCACCCGTCACACTATCACTAATTCTTTACTTCTAAATTTAATTCCGCCGCAGTCATTCCCATTTGTTAATAGAAGTATAAGACGTATCAAAATTTCTTGAATATATCCAAATGAGCAAATATAGTGATCATGTGGTCTTGCGCTTTTTTTTTTCATGAAACAGTGAAAAAAAAATTACGCTCATATTTACTAAGAAAGGACTGGTGAGCTCATAAACCTGTAATGACTGACTTTAAATTAAAACTTGTAGGCTAGCGTTTGCTAAAAATAAAATAAAGGGTTATACCCGACGCCGTCCTTCATAGCTCTGACAATGATCTGAGGTAAGTCTAGGTCGGTCTAGGAACACGGCATTGTTCAAAAGAGTTACCGCAGCGCCGGCATTTAGTTGTCTTCCTCATGTCAGACAAGAGGCAGACAAGTCGAAACTTTGCATTTCACTATAAAAGCCTTCTATTGCTACTTCGAGTTTCAAGTCAAAGTTTAAACTAGACATCAGTAGCATACCTTAGACCTTTTACCAGATTTAAGATTGCTCATAAACCATTTGGCTCCAATTTAATCCAATATCTATCGTCCACGGAGTTTCTTGCACGTCCTTCTCCATAGAGATCTACGCTTGGGAACGTGCAATTTAGCTTCACTTTTCTTGGATTGACCGACATTTGACTATTCAAAAGTGCCTGCAAATGGTCTAATTCAAATAAATGATTTTAATTTGGTTTGAATATTTCGATGCACACGGTATAAACAACGAGGCCAAACGCTAAGTCCGGACTAGAGATGTGCCGTTACCGGCAATATTGCTGTGAAGTGGGAATATTGCCCGAAGTATGAATATTGGTAGCAATATTGCCAGCAATATTCCCAGTTCGGGCAATACATCTCCAGTCTGGACTGTCGAGGTGTAAACAACGTAAGGGTAGGCACACGCCATACTTCGATCTATATGCTATAAATACATCTGCAGAATACAATCAAGAGTCCGATGTGTCCGGTTTTCACCAGCTCATGCCAAAGGAAAGGATATGGACGACCTCGATGCAGCTCGCCCACTCTGTGGGTCATACCATGTTTAATTCAGTACGTGATGCACTGTCGATCGTACGCATTCAGAGTTTTAACGCGACGGTAGTTTTATTGTTGTTTATGTTAAAAAGCGCATGTCCAAAAGCGAGAGTACCTTGTTCTAGGACCGCAGTTATTCTTTGGAACAAACCTAAAACCATGACAGACGACGGTTGCTGGGAAAAAAATATAAAACGCACTTGACTGCAATCCCACCTGATGGTAAGCAGTGATGCAATCGTTGATGGTGAAGCGCACTAGTTTATTAAAAGCCTATTCACTCTAGCTTTAAAGACACCCAAATTATAATAATGGGACGGGAAGACAGGTAAATTGTTCCAGTCTTCGATGTACGCGGTATAAACGAAGAGGCGAAACGCTTAGTCTGGACCCCAGAGGCGTTCACAATCTAAGGGTGGGTACTCGCCGTACGTCGGGTTGTTTGATGGTAGAAAGGTGATTGCGGAAACATTCAAATTAATAGATCAAGAATCAATAAAAATTAATTGGAATATTGGCAAGAAATCATGATATTCTGTCTTCATTAGGTATGTCATATTACTATACCGTAGCGAAACGGAAAATATCATACCGTAATTTTACTAATGAACTGCGTGGTTTGCGTGATTCAAATCATAGCAACAACCATGTTCGCTACTACACTAGAAGGGAAAACTCATGAATGATATTCACATAAACCCAGCTTCATTCATGGGAAAGATTCGCTTACTACGTAATTTCTAACAATTCATAGTTTTTGCCGTCAAAAGAACTGGGTCTGCCATAGACTCCCACTCTTTGGTAACAGTACAATGATTACGTAAGTATGAAAATCTTCCCACATACTCCGACAAAGAGGTAGGTGGTGGTACCACCATTTATGGGGACCCACCACTGGCGTTCGGACACCGTAATGACCATATATGATTGATAGGTGAGCAATATTTCCAATTTTATGATTGTTTTGTTCATTTTGCTTGTTTTGGTAGTTATAGTTACTTGAATAGGCACCGCCTCGGTTGACTGTGTCGTAAATATCAATTATGGAAATGGACGTCCACTGTTTCTCTCTCACTGTTTCTCTCTCATCGCCACAACGACCAGGCCTCTGCGTCACGCATTCATCAGATTCCCGCAACCCTGACCAGGTCATCGGTTTGCCTTGTAGGAGGCCTTCCAACACTGCGTCTTCCGGTACGCGGTCGCCACTTCAGAAGAAGTTTTTTTTATTACTTTTACTGACTAAAACCCACTCTTCTTCGTTTAGTTTCCCTTTGTGTTCCTGGTCTGCGGTGACGCTTTCCATCCGTTTCATCATAAGCAACATGCATCTTCTTGTTTCTAAGAAAACAAGATGTTGATGCTGATGTCAAAACAGTGACAAATGACTGAACTCTCACTTCATTGCTAGCATAGCATATAGCCTTACAATGTTCCTAATGCTGGGACCCAGGCCTACTCTCTATGAGAGGGAACGAGCCGTAATTCACCACCCAGCTCCAGTGCCAGTGCTGTTCTTGGATGTCAAATGTTTTCGAATGCCTGGTTCTAGGACTTGCCAGTTTCTTCACGATGTTTTCCTTCACCATTTTGCGTGCATTGTTCTCGTTGATTTGTTAAACAGCGAAAATATGTCCTTTCTTGAGGTGGGAGTAGAGATGTGCCGTTTTCGGCGATATTGCCGAGAAGTGGGAATATTTGTGACAATATCGCCGAGAAGTGGGAATATTGGTGGCAATATCGCCGAGAAGTGGGAATATTGGTGGCAATATCGCCGAGAAGTGGGAATATTGGTGGCAATATTTCGGCAATATTGCCTGAAGTATGAATATTGGTATCAATATTGCCAGCTTAATTCCTACTTCGGGCAATATTGCCGGCAAAGGCACATCTCTATGTGGGAGATCTTCAAATGCCCCACTTTAGAGTGGAACGAAAAGGCGTGTTACTGTTTACTGACTAAACCCCACCTGTGCCCTTCAGTTGCCCTAGAGCTACGGTTATTCTCTCAAACGTCCCCGCAGCCCTAGCAGGCGTTATTATGTTAAACAGTGAAAGCTTATCCCTAAGCTGTTTATCACACTAATCACATTAACTGCTCTCGCGTGAAAATTAATCACATGAGGATATCCTATCGTTGAGTTAATAAAGGAGACGGTGTTTGAGGTGGACAAGCGAGTAGGCCATAAAATTAATATTGAACTGAAATTTCTAAATCCAGGTGTAAGTTAATGTTACGGGTTTTGAGATTGTGAGCAAAGATTTCCAAAAGCTTAGTAAAGAATCCATTGGTGATTACGGTCGCTTATGAATTTATGATCAACTAGCTTTTGCCAGCAGCTTCGTTCGCGTGGGTTCATAAAATATAGCCTATGTCACTCAGGAATAAAGCAGCTTTCTATTGGTGAAAGAATTATAGTAATCGGGTCAGTACTTCCAGGGATTACCTCCCACAAACAAAAAAACAAACTTTACCTCTTTATTATATTAGTGTAGATATACTGGAATATAGTGCATTGCTGCGATTTTTGTTACAAAATGTTTGATGCCCTGGCCAAGACTAAAACGGCTGAACGGATTTCAATGAAACTTGGTATGCGAGTAAACCACATCCTGGAATAGCACGTAAGTTACTTTTTTCCCAGGAGTATGTTCCCTTGGGTCAATTTTCTACTTTTACGGTGGTGAAGCCACTAGCAGCAGTAAGGGATAAAATTAATAAATCTATGTTTTACTAACTTTTGCCCGCAACTACGCCCGCGTACAAAAAATATAGCCTATATGACTCAGGAATAAAGCCGCTTTCTATCAGTGAAAAAGTGTTCGCAATCCGACCAGTAATTTCAGAGATTACCTGGATTACAAACAAAAAAAAACAAACTTTACCTCCACTAATCTACACTAACTTTATCTACATTATTATTAATAGTGTAACCTAACCTAACCTGGTTAGGTAGGCGACTGCGAATGCGAATATTAGTTACATCACTAGTGTAGATATAGATCTGTATCTTTTCTTATGAAATTATTCGATGAGGAACAACACTATTCATCATTTCGCTACAACCATTCATTTATCAAGTCATATCTATAAAAGCATAGCTTATTAAAATGTTAATCCACTTGTTTTCTATCACATATGCGGCTAGAAACTCTATGTATATAGAATACAAAACAATCTTCGACATTTAAGGCGCGACCGATAGAAATGTCAATCGGTGAGTCATGGAGAGGTAGAAATGCTGTGTGTGGGTGCAACAAAATTGGATCGTCCAGCGCAGAAAATACCTATACGAGAGATTTAAGGCGTATATTCCTTTAAACATCTGACCGGAGTTAAATGGACACATACTCGTACTGCCGTCAAGGCATTAAATTCCGGCCAGCTACACCAGATAGTTATACTTTTAATCCACTTTCTTTGTGAAATATTGATTGATTTTCATAAGCGACGTACATTTTAAAGAACACTTAACCGGCATTTTTTTTTGTGTAAACATATTTCTAAAGATTAAAGTCGTTTGAAATGAGTTGAAAAAACAAGTAAAAAATATATTGTCTTTTTTTTTTGAAAAATTATTAGTCATACAAAAAAACATATGTTGACAATGTTGTGTATAAGTTTATAATAAACATACATATATTTTTTTCAAACCCATTGACCTAGCTGTTACCAGGAGTAGGCTTCAGAAAGTCACTGTCTTATGGCATTGCTCGGGCGCTTGACCCTTAAGAGCATGTGGAACTGCTTGTAAAGTCGCACATACCTTGAAAAGAGAGGATCCTTCGTCCACACGGATGTTAGGTCTGTTCAGATACCATCAATTTGTGACACAATGGTAAGACAATAGATGCGCGGACGCCGGCGTTCGTTTGGGGTTTAATGAAGTTTAAATATAAGTGGATAGTTGATATTGGATGTAGCTTCAGAATCAAACAGCAGCCGCCAATCACTCAATTACTGCGCCAACCGTGAAATGAATACAGAAAGAAAATGATTGAATTGTACGGAGTTTTGATCAAACCGATTAAAGATACAAGAAGCTACCCATAAACGATTGTAGTTAGCATGAAAGAGCTACCATGGTTTTGGGATGCAAAGGGCAACTAAAGGGTTATAGAATTTTTTTTAAAGGGTGGAATTTTTCCAATGACTTTTCTCGCTCTGGGCGGTGCGGGAGTGCTTGTCAGACTTTTACTAACTAAAACCACACCTGTGTCCTTCAGTTCACTTTTGCGTTTTAGGACTACGGAATTCCTTTTCAGAAGTTCACCGCGGTCCTAGCTAGCGCGCATCGGTCTTGCTGGGCCCTACGGTTTGCTGACATCTCTTTGAGGAGCGCGTGGATCATTACGCGTTGTGGGTGACTGGGTTCGATCTCGGTCAACTACCGGACGGCCGGACGGCGAGCTACCCGTTGCTCAGCGTCCGCAAGCCTGCGTCTACCGTAGAACTAGGGACAAAGAAGCGTCAGACTTTTACTGACTAAAACCCACCTAGGTTTTAGTCAGTAAAAGTCTGACGCTTCTAAACCCAGCCAGAGCAGTGGGAGTTATTTAAGGAATTCCCGCCCCAAGGAAAAACACTTTTTGATACTCCACTACCGATATAATTAGGTAAGCGTGTTCCAACGTCGACCACATCATCGCTTACCATCAGGTGAGATGGTGATCAAACGCGAGCCTATCAATAATAAAAAAATAAAAGAACAACAACATGTTGCTAAGTCGTAATACTGGCATTAGGCCCTTATGTTAGTAGTTAGTTACTAACATAAGGGCATAATACACCACTCGATATTCAGACAGTTATGTCGATGTCGCGTAGTGTAATAAGCGTCATCAGGGAATGAAAAATAAGACTGAGTCTGAATATCGTATGCTGAATAACGCGTAGTGTAAGGTCCTTTAGTCCTAAGTTTTAATTACTAACAATAATATTTGTAATAACTTTATATAATAATATGTTAATCTGTACACCTTGTATGGGTATATCTATGAGCTAAGATGCCTCCCCAGCTGCTATTTTTATAAATTCGTCATTCCAACCCGATCCCATTGTCATTTTGCTAAAAGTTCCTAATCTGCTTATTCATAATGATCGATCATTGATTGGTCAATGATCTCGTAATAGAGTTCTGGTAAAATGACGTTCTAACAGTAGGTCACACAGATCAAAAGAACTGTCAAATTTTTTTCAGATTACCGCATACGTAAGACAATCATTTGTAAATATGTACGAGATTACCATTCTATCCCACTTCTTTCAATGGAGTGTCAGTGGTTGATCATTGGAAAGTCATAATGACGCCATTATATTAGTAGATTACCAAACTTACTCAAAATCAACAATTAGGGAATCAATGATAGACCATTCTGACACTATTGTAATAGCAGAATTGGGCCCCAATTCTGCTATTACAATATCTGGTATATTTTTCTATTAAACCAAACCAATGAATGTCGGAATCCCCATAATGGTAAATATTGGCCCCAGCGTGTAAAGGGGCGTTGTCGTACCTGGCACAATAATGCCTTTGTCTCATAAAGTATTATCTGCGATGATCATTCGTACGTAATCGTCAAGTCACGGCAGATTTCTCGCTGTTTATAGATGGCTGCCGATTCGAGAGAGCCGCTTTGTCGTGGTACAAGTGACAGGAAATACGAGGGCTTCGATTTAAATGTAAACAGGTCGGAATTTGTAAATGCAATGAAATCTTTAAGTCAAGAGTGAATAGGTTACTTCTAGGTAAGCGCGCTCCATCGTCGACCGCATCGTCGCTTTCCTTCAGGTGAGATAGCGAACTAGTAGAACTGCAGTTCTAGCATCTTTAGAACCGAAGTCTACTGAAGCAATGGGTTGATTTCTGAAATGGAAACCCGGGGTCCTGGAGCGTAAGGCAAAGAAGGAACATAGATGAGTATGGTTTTAGTTAGTAAAAATATCATTCCCGCTCCTCCGGGAGAAGTC
Source organism: Mythimna albipuncta (assembly GCA_929112965.1). Taxonomy (NCBI): domain Eukaryota; kingdom Metazoa; phylum Arthropoda; class Insecta; order Lepidoptera; family Noctuidae; genus Mythimna; species Mythimna albipuncta. The sequence continues at coordinate 5,561,575 of OV815974.1, read as the reverse complement.
TTTGGATGATTTCCCACCCGAAAAAAAAAGACATCTTTAGAACACTGAGTTTTGGTAGCCACATAAGTATAAGTTGGACTACAAACTCTTTAATGTTATACGTACTTTTTTCAACCTTTATACAACTAAATACAGTTGGTACGCGTTAATCCGACAAACATTTTGCAAGTCTGTATCGGATATTATCAGAGTCTACAGAGAAGTACGAAGAACTACTTACAGTACCACCGATCCCTTGTAGCCCGGAACTTTTTTAAAAACGAGTACTAAGGACTACAAAATTACAGGGTTCAGGGTTACAGGGGAGATTACGGTTGCTATAAATTGATGGTCAACTATTTATCCGTAAAATATCAATTCACAAAGGTTAAAGGCCATGTAATAGGGCCAGTTTACCAAATCGGATTTTAATCGATTCGAAATACTGCAATAATCGAATCGACCAAGATTACAATGTTTTCCACTTCATTACTAACTTACAATTCACACGCGTTTCTATCATTAAGTGCGTGAATTTTACGGTTTCTTACGCAATGTAGATTTGTTAATACATACATTAGGGACACTTGTAATATTGCATGTTACAATCGTAATATTTCATTGCGAACGCATATTAATAGCAATGATTTCTCACAGTTTGTATGAATGTATTTAATTATGGAGTCATGCTTGGGTGTTTTCAATCACGTATTTTTAAGACTCAATTCAAACCGAGATGGCAGCGAAGCGGCGAGCAATTTCAGTGTCATGTAATATAGAATAGACTAGAATAGGATAGACTTTATTGTACACCAAAAAGTAATACAGCTTATACAAAAACTTCAATTTGTGGGTACAATAATAAACTGGGCGTAATATTAAACTTTATCATCCTTACTTTAATACATATCGTTTGAGAAACACAAAAAGTCGCGAGGCTGACTCCCGTGGCCAGTTTTCTGGTTCAAGGTCATGCTGGTTTCCTAACAATGCTTTGTAAGCAGTGGTGAGAGACTTTCATAAAGTAAAGAGACTGCCAGGGTTTGAACTCACAATGAATACAACTCGTAAGTCGGGGACGTAACCAGTAGTAAAGAAAATCGAAAGAGAACTATAAACACCCAAGTTATTTACTCTTTAGACCAAGCCTTCGGCTCGTAACTTGGGCCGAACACCGCCAGCGCACATTCCATGAGCTCACGCGATGTGTTCTAGTCCAAGACACAGGAATGTGAGACAGATTTGCCGATATTGCACCTCTTTTGACGAAAACAACCTATAATATATAATTGGGGGGAAATATCGTCTAATTAGGTGCCTTCTCAGACGATAATAACCTATAGTATATAAAAGAAAAGGGAGTTAGTGACTGCATGAAGGGTGAAAGGACAGAATGGAAGAAACCAAAACATGTTGTGTCGATCCCAAATAACACGAAACAGGGGCAGGAAGATGAAGATGACATGGTTGGAAAAACATCGTCTATTGAGGTGCTGATATTACACTTGCTCCAGCGAAAATAACCTATAATATACGACTAGGGGAAAACATCGTCTATCGAAGTTGTCGAGAATAACCTATAATATCTATACGACTGGGGAAAAACAGCGTCTAACGGAGTTGTTGAAAATAACCTATAATATACGACTGGGGGAAACATCGTCTATCGATGTTGTATGTTTGTAATCAACATTGCTGTAAAATTGTAGCCAGAGGCATTCGGACACGGAAATGTCGGAAATAGTTTTCCACAAAAAGTATGGATTTGATTACTTTGCTATTTGTTAAGTCAGTAATGATAGTAGATAAGTACGTAGAGACCTATATTATAAGGAAATGTTTACAATGTTTTCTTTACTAAACGGTTTAAACTTCCCGTCCGATAATAATTTTAGTGTCTTTAAGGCTAGAGTGAATAGGCTCTTAATAAACTAGTGCGCCTCACCTTTAAAGATGGCATCGTTGCTTACCATCAGGTGGGATCGCAGTCAAGCACTAGTTTATAGCAATAAAAAAAAAAACGAAAAGAAAGAAAACTACGATCAGAAATTACGTCTACAAAGTTTTTGCTGTTAACAATTTGATTGCCTTTCTTACAAAGAAATATTTTTAAGGTCCGTAACAAGCCCTTTTCGTGCACAAAAACCAACTGCGTTTTTTGTTCTCCACCAAATTGGCAGTAGCTGATTATCCAATTAGAACGCACCGGTACTTTCGTGAAACCACAGAGATTGTGAGTTTTCCCACAGAGCACAGAATTGATACAAGCCGGCAGCTACTACTACACTGTGCCACTACAAATGTTAGAAGAGTGAAGAAGATTGGAGGCGTAGCTCTTTCACTCAGGTATCAATATTTTGGACTAATTAAGATTAATTAACCGACTTCAAAAAGGAGGAATGTAACCTCCTTCTTTTTGAAGTCGGTTAATTAATGAATGCGTTTGTTTTTGATGCTGTTTTCAGAAAACGATTTCTTTTTAGTGTTATTTGTTTTATCGTATACCTACCTACTTAAAGGAATTGTTGAATAAAAATATTTTTTTAAATTAATAATTCATTGGTAAATAATAATATTGAAAAAATACTGTTTATTCCGGGAGTGTGTGCCATTGGGATATATTTTGTATTGAAATCATTTTATTCTGATCTGTATTTGGCAATCTGTACAACTCCATTATTAACCTCGTATAAGATTCTGAAAAGTGTCTTTGGGCTAAGCAGTGTCCACAAAGTACGACTCAGTGCTCTATGAAGTTTACCAAACAGTTGCAATATCAACTATTACAATAATAACAACTATTGTAGCGTGGTTAATTTTATTGCACTCGTCATGCGAAGCTGTGTATTGCGATAGATTTGTGTGCAATACAATTCGATTGATTTGGTTTGTCAACACGAGACAGATGAATGAAGCCATTATAATTACTGTAGCTTGATAAATTGAATTATTGTCATCGGTTCATTAAATTAAAACGAAAAAAGTCGAGAGAAATGATTGTAAATCTATTATTAAAGATCTAAATTGGAGACTTGAGTCGTTGGACTACAATAGTGAATTATTCATTAAAACTTGATGAGAGTCACTGGGAGATATGGCAGAAAAAAAGAAGGTCTAGCAGTGAGTATTAACAATCATGAAGGTGAGAGATTACAAAAATAAAATATTATTTCTGAAAGTCTGACCGATTGCGATCACGGTGGTCAATCTATAAAGGCTTATAGTCCCTTGAACCATCTGGCCGAAATTAAATGGACACAACTGTCGTACCCGCCTAGGCGTCAGTACGCGTATTTGTGCATTTAATTGCGGCTAGCTGCGCCCGGATATTGCGCGGCTGACTATCATCAATCTAAAATGAATAAGTATATATTTTTTTCGAACCTATTAACCCGGCCGTTACCGAGAAGTAGGCTTCAGAAAGTCACTGTTTTATGGCACTTTTTGGGTGCTTGGGCTTTAAATTCTACAAGTGAATGCGTAAGCACAGGTGCACTGTCTTCTGGTGCTTATTGCGTTGTGGGATTAAAAGATCTGTATCTAACTACTTCTAACAGATTTTAAATATTAAAATAAAGTTTTACACATACTACCTCTGTTTAAAAAGTACTGCAACTCAAACAATAATAAAATTATTTTATTATTTTTCAGAAGTCATTTCATGAAATTCCAAAAGTTAATAACAAGAATCGAAGCTCAAATAGTGCATGTAGTTCCATTATTTACTAATAGATGTCTCATTTTTTATTTATTTATCTAGTACCAGTCATTTAAAAGCCCTTTTCTCGATAATTTAGTCAAAAGTAAATAGGTTTTAGGCAAGCGTGCTCTTTCGTCGACCACATTCTCCCTTACCATCAAGAGAGATAGTGGTCAAACGGCAGCCTATTCATATATACTTAATATCTATTTATTCAAGGTCCGATATTAAGCCTCTAAGCGGAATCAATCGCAGATAATCATCTGCCGTCACAATGAGTAACATATTTAAAGCCACATAACTAGCCATTCATTATATTTACATATATTCTTACAACCGGTAACGCTAAGACCAGTACTGGGCTCAGCAGTAACGGTGGTTATGACCTTGTGAACCGGTGCCATCGGCGGCCGGGAGGCCATCGAGATTCCACTCCTCAAGTAAGCTTAGTTTAAGCAGTTTGTGTTATGAAATTAGTGTCAAAGATTAATTGCGATATTTTGTTTTTGGGAAACAGTAGCTGTAACAACTACATAAAATAATAATAATGAGTACAGAAATACAGTTCACCAACTCAGCAATTGCTGGGCGTCAAACAACTAGAGCTGATTTTCGCTTAGCACCCCGCAATGACGGATGATAGTAAATAAAATATATTTAACATATACATTTTGAAGAGGTAGATTATTATTTTTTGTTTGTAAAAGGACAATCCGGATCCTTCTCTGCTGCACTTTAACGATAGTGCAGCAGAGATAGATCCGGATCCTGAGAACGGCTATAGTTTATTCTGAAAATAATGCACGGTTCTTTTAGGATAAATCTCGAGGGGTGTACGAGAAAAGCTAGTGTTTTTCAAGCCGAAGCTTCAATTTCTTGCTACCCAGTATAAACTACTATTTTTTTTTTTTAATTCCGTGAAAAATACTGTTGTAGAAGATTCATAAGACGAAGAAGTCTTTACTCAAGTTGATATTTATTATGAAATAGCTTCATCATTTTAGTTAGGTGTGATTGAGCAGAAACGATTTCGTACGACATTTTTTTACTTCTCCTTTCACTCATTTCATGTCAGTATGGATAGTTTTGTCACTGCCAACATGGCCATATGGATTGGTCCGACGAGTATTTTCGCGTCTTATACGCCATCTCGTTTAGCTCTTCAATACAGGTGACAGAAAAGCTGACGAGATGAAGTATTTGGTCTTGGATGTCCAACCCTGGCGGAATAACCGCGAGAGTGTTTGTCGAAGATATTCGACGTAGGTAGTTTAAGAAAAGAGTTTGTAACCGCAACGGTTTTCAAATTTCCATGATTATCCTGTAAAAACCGCATCCGCATAAAAACTTGCACATGGTATTCATTGATCTCGAAAAGGCATACGACCGGGTACCTCGTGAGGTTCTGTGGTGGGCCCTTAAGGAGAAAGGTGTGCCTGGGAAGTATGTGCAGTTGATCCGAGCGATGTACGGTCGGTGCAGTACCCAAGTCCGTTCTTCTGTGGGCACTACTGGAAGCTTCAATGTGGCTGTCGGCTTACACCAGGGGTCGGCCCTCAGCCCTTACCTCTTCCTGATGATAATGGACGCTTTGACGTCGGACATTCAGGAAGAGGCTCCCTGGTGTATGTTGTTTGCCGATGACATTGTGCTGGTTGCCGAGAGTGGCTTAGAGGTCCAGAACAGATTGGAGGTGTGGTGGCACAGATTGGAGAGTGTTGGCCTGAAATTGAGTAGAACCAAAACGGAGTACTTGTTCTGCGATTTCGGCGGTCTCTCCAATCCAGTGCCCTTAGCTCTCGCCGGAACGCCCATACCGATCTGTTCCGACTTTCGGTACCTCGGGTCCCTCGTCCAAGGGGATGGTGAGGTGGACCGGGACGTAACACATCGGATCAACGCAGGATGGATGAAATGGCGACAGGTCACGGGAACAACTTGTGACCCACGGATGCCCCTCAAGTTGAAGGGTAAAATCTACAAGTCCGTGATAAGGCCTGTCATACTGTATGGATCAGAATGTTGGGCTGTGAAAAAGACGGATGAAAAAAGATTGCATGTAGCGGAGATGAGAATGTTAAGATGGATGTGTGGTGTGACGAGAAAGGATAAAGTGAGAAATGAGTATATTAGGGGAAGTTTGAAAGTGGCGCCAGTGACTGAAAGGTTGAAAGGAAATCGTTTGTCTTGGTATGGTCATGTAAAGAGGAGAGATGAAAAGCATGTTGCTAAAAGAGTTATGAATTTACATGTGGATGGATGGAGAGGGAGAGGGAGGCCAAAGAAAAGATGGATGGATTGTGTGAGAAGTGATATGAAAGAAAAGGGAGTTAGTGATAGCGTGACGAGTGACAGGACAGAATGGAAGAAAAAAACGTGTTGCGCCGACCCCAAATAAAATGGGACAAGGGCAGGAAGAAGAAGAAGAAGATCCTGTCTAAAACTAAACTCACCAAATAAGCATCAATCGGCTTCTCCCTGGGTCGATGGTACGCCTTCTGCAGTTCCGTCTGTTTGAGTGCGTGTGCGATGTGCAACGCGCTGGCGTCGAAGCGGCCATATTGGTAGTCTGGTGTGTCGCGCGACAACTCACGCGCAGGTGACGCGTGCGCACTGCCGCCGTTTGTGGTGCGGGTTGGTGAGACCGCTGATAGGACTGGAAAGAGAAAAATTACATTAGCTTTTGGAGAAAATTCTAGGTTTGTTATAATAAGACACCTCTGTTCTTCGAAGAATAAGACAGAGTAGTGAACGAACACCTCTGTTCTTTCTGTCCAGTGAGCAGTGACACCGACTTAGAAGTTGTACGTCATAGGTTCAAACCCAGACAGACAGAGAAGGAGAAAAAGATCTTTTCCAAATCAAATCTTTACAAAGGTTTTCTTTAAAAAATCGCTTTTAGTGATAAGATCGCCCATTATGACACCATATTAATTTTAAGCTCCTACTGTAATTTTTTTCAATATAGGGAACCTTGTACAATAAAGAGTATATCAATCAATCAATCAGGAATATTTATTTCTTCTCTAGAACTAGGAATTCGAAGACATATGTGATGTGATATCCATTAACCCGCACTGGGCCCGCGTGGTTGATTACGGTCCATTCTCTATCATAGAGAAGAGGCCTAAATTCTATTAGTAGGAACATTTTATGGCTTATTTGCATAGAATTCAGGGTTCAAGGTAAAGGTACAAGAGACAAGATGTGCTTTTTAAACGCCTTTTCTTCCAATAGGGAAGTTTTTTAGTCTCTGTCTTCCAGTGTTCTAGTCTATCTAGTTTTGTAATTACACTACAGTTGCTGGAAAACAATCAGAAACTGCCCTAAGAAAAAGCGGGAACTGCGGAATTGTTCAAAAAGTTACAGTGGCTCTAGATCGCAAAGGGCAACTGAAGAAACGTAGGTGGATTTTAGTCAGTTAAAAGTCTGGTATTCCCTCGTGCACCACCTAGAGTGGGAGGAGTTATTTGATGATTTCCCACTTTAATAAAAAAAAGTGCATAATAATGTATCCAGGAGATAGTGCGTTGAAAATTAAGACAAATTCGGAGGGGATGAGGCAAGTTTTGCTAAAGAAAATATTGGATACCAAGTATCCAATATTTATAGGCAAATAACAAAGAAAGACGGAGAAGGATAAGGCGAGGAAGAAGGAGAAAAAGAAGGTATGCAAATAACAAAATGACAAGTGACAGACATTGAGCTTGCATGAACTTTTTTAAAGAATTTTGATAAAGATTAGAAAATTAGGTTATCTCACACCAAAGTTTAGTCAGGGCTATTTGTAGAATTGCGTAAACCAAAAAGTAATTCATCTCCCCTTATTAGCACATGTTATATAATACATCATGTGGGTAGATAGTCAAGAGGCTACTCAGTCAGAATCAAATAAAATTAGAACAACATGAGAAAGTTAAGTTAGAAAATTTGCAGATTTAAAATTAAATTTCTCAAAGCATTTACTTCTCAGCTCAAAACAGCAGTAAAGATCATTTGCAATAAATTAACATTCACCATACGACTCTCTTCGAAAGAATCTCGATTGATAACATAACGACCAATCATAGCTGCGGACCACACTAACGGAAAATGCAATAAACGAGTGATTAGATCGTACGCACAGCCGCCCGTGTGTATCGGACCGAAGGCTCTAGTTAAATTAACAGGAGTTTGTATACAACGTGTAATAATGTGTTAATTCTAGACATTGTTGACTGAGCTTCAAGTTGATCCAGTTATAATAGAAAATGATTAAGACGACAATAGAACGATATCAAACTCAGTCTGTATTATGGCGACTCATGATCTAAATAATTCCAATGTAAGAGAGAGACAGAGCTACACAGGCATCCCTTTCTCACACCTTATAGATAGGCAGATAGAGATATACTCTTTATTGTACCTACACTAATAATAAAATTACAATAGGAACATAGGTACAGAAGACAATCTCATGTGTGTACTTCACTTTTTATATATACGCTCGGTGGACGCACACTAATGAGCGTTTGAGCCCGAACTGTTCAAAGAGAGGGCTGAGCATGCCGAGGCGCTCCCAGATATCGTGTCTGTGAGCGATGTCTATGTGTGCGTTGCTCGAGCGCGCTTCGTATGTAGATTGACTTCTGTACCTATATATTTTGTGCTTGGGCTTTAATTAATTTAAACACCGGAATGCCAATGATTTTATATCGTCACTATATGGGGCAAACTTTGAGGAGAAGAGTAAGAAATCGACAGTTAATGTTAAAGAAAAGAAATAATAAAAAAGTTGTAAGTGCCAAAAACCCGATCGCAAAAAAGAACTAAAAACTTCGGAACAAGTCACTTTAAGCAGTTTCATGCAGTTGTCGGAATTTATTTTAATTCAATCTTAGATTTAACGCTATCAACTGCAACTGACCGCATTAAGTGACTTGTTTCGAACTTTTAACAGTTGTTTTTGGTAATTCTTTTAAATTGTTTCCTCGAGCTATTTATATTAAGTACATTTTGGCGTTATGATCTGCCATTTGGAATTTTTTCTATTTTGATGTACTCACAAGTGTCACTCTCTCAACTAAGATGAAATTTAACAACTCCTAAGTTTCAAATGCAATAAGCAATTTTGGCTCTAGGGTCTGCCAAAGAACACAACCTTTGTTCTGGTGCAGTCAGGTAAAAAGCACACAAGTTCCCCACTGCTATGGATTCTTCTGCAAAAGGGTGATTTACGTACTAGTGTTGGTAGAAATGTAGTAGGTAATCTAGACACCTGCACTTTGAAAGACCTTTACGAGGCAACCGCTAAAGCTATTAACGAAGCTAATTTTGCTCAAAAGACATTTAATTTTCAAATCATCAATACGACGAAGAAAAAGTGTGTTATGCTTTTTTCCTGCAGGTTTTCTTTGTCTTAGCGAATTGATGACGTAAACTATTTACCGAGAAAGTCCAAACGATTGAAGCAAAATTGAGCAGTGAGCAGACTTGGCATACTGCACACTGGCGCAGTCATAAAGTCTATTTTTGCAACATGCTGCTTTAAATCAAAATATAGAGTCAAGTTAACAATTGAGAATAGTTGGTCAAAAGAACAATATACAATCAAATAGGATGGCATGAGTCAACAGAAATGGTAGGTGATGAGATAGTTTATAAAGATAATGAAGAATGAAATGAAACTGATATACTGGCTACCGCTTATTTTAGATTCAGATAGTCCTAAGCTTTATTAAAAACTGTAAACCATTATTATGTTGTAAAGTATTCTTCCAATTTGGTAATAGGTGCGTAATTAGTTTGGTGAATGTGTATATTTTTCTATGCACATAAAAAAAAAAATACTTCTCAACTTAAAACTAGTCCGCTTATATCGAGAGCAAGATCCAAGTTATCATTGGTTAGGGTTCCAGAGACAAGAACCTCCTTACAATGAGAGCCATATCGAGGAGTATTGCCTTCTGTACAAGCCCTTGATGAGCCCAAGCCTACCGCGCCATGAGAGCTTCGAAAAATAGTAGTTGTGGCTTTTCGGTACGATAATTATCCGGCACAATGATAGCTGACTCTGATCACATAATGCAGTGAAAGAGCTTATCGTTCGCTGCATCTAACAAATGATCAAAATGTCGATGATATCATTGGTTTCGTAACAACTAAGAATTCATGGAAATTAAGTTGCAGTCGTCCTTGCGTGCAGTTGGCAATCTGCCACAACTTCATAATTATGTGCATCTGTGATCTTTACACCTCACATTCAATATATTGCACCTAATTATTCTTAGTCATGCATATTAAATATTGTTCGTGATATTTTTTACCGTCTGTATACGAGTAGCTGTTATTTATCTGGCACTAGAGGGTCTAACGAGCAGCCCCAGCTTCACACGGGAGTTACAAATCTATGAAATTCTCGGTTTTACTTTTCTATAATATGGATGTACATATTATACTTCTCTTTGTATTGGTGAAAGCCGCAGAAGCTTAAGTAGTTTTTAAGTTTTTTTACGAACAGACAGACGCGGTAGGGGACTTGGTTTTTATGTCTTTATAAGATGAAGATGTCTGTAATTTTGACTGCTTAGATTTTAGGATACAGAAGAAATCATTCGTGTGTGTCAAAGATTCTGAACACCAACACGGAAATAAGAATAAAATTTCAAACAGTATCAATCAAAGTGGCTAAATATTGGTCGTGACCAGATTTGAGACCGAGAGATATACGAAAGAGAAGAAGAAGAACAGAACCAATAACTGGAACTAAAATAATAAGCAGTACCTATACTGCATATTAACTGCATAATCAAAGAAGAAACGTTCAACAAGAAATAACACAGCTCCTATTGAGGTCAACGCCACCCATCCCCTTGAAAGATAAGATTTTTTCGATGTTATCTCAAGTAAAAACTCCCATACAAGCAAGCCTCATTGATTTCTCAAGCAAAACATCACCACAATCAGATAAGCCAGCTAATAGCAGGCACCGTTGTTCATTCAGCATTAATTGTAGATAATTTAGCATATTATAATACTCAAGGTGGACTAGAGACACAAATTAGATGATCACAGAAGGTCGGTTTTTCAAATTACGAAAGAAAACACTCACATACACAGACACGCTTCACGTACAGCGACTTGCAAGCGCACGTGCGAGTACTTGCGAAGCCGCGAGCGGCATTTGTTTAAAATCTCCATAAGCTACGCATACATCTGTCTACTTGTTTTCACTGGATGTATGGAATCATAGATTATTTTATCTTCTCGATGTAAAAAACAGCAACAAAAAAAAAGCCAACAATGATTAGCAGGTACTTAATTCAAAAATGTATGTGGAGAATTTGAATTTAGAATCTACTTATCAGTTCAGTATTAAAATTATGGTTAATGAGATTTATAAATTAGGCAGAATAACAAACTTTAACACAAGATTTAAAAATAACGTTAACACTGAAGAAATAACTTTGTCTAATTTTAATTATTCTCGGTTATTTTGATGTTTTCTTCATATTCTTATTTTGGGTTTAATGTATGGACTACGAGTATTTATCTGATATAAATTAATTTATTAATGAGATGTTTTAGATTTTCATTTTCAGCTTTCAAGCAGAGTACCTAATTCCATTTTGGTTAGCCCTGCCGATTAATTGGCAGCACTAGACAGAGTCGCAACAATCCTTATTAGGATTCGGTCTAAAAAGGATGAAATAATATCAGATTGTGTAAATATGTTTCCAAAAAGCTTAGTTGCTAGCTTGTTGTAGTTGTAGCTTGTTTTCTAAACTAGTAAATATATTGGGCAGACCTTCTGTGCTTATTTACTATATCCCCGAGATCAAGAATTTTCAACATGCAACAGTCCCGGAGTTTATAAACTTTGGTACATAAACATAATATAAATACGACTACCTAACGTTGTGGGTTGTGTGCGGTGCATTCAAACTGTTAATTGATTGGTTTATGTTTGCCGACGCTGTGAAGATATAGATCTCTTTGATTTTAAGTAAGTATTGCTGCATTGATTGTTTATTCATTAGTGATTAGACTATCCGTCTGTGAATTCTTGATCTTTGTGATTGTAGAATAGGCTAGTGGCCGTAAAAAATGTAATTAGTCCGTCTTTTAGATTATTCAAAAATAAGGGACACGTATTTTTTTATTTGTAAATTATACCAAAAAATGATAAAGATATAGCCCGTTAAAACGTGTAACGTCACGCCGTGCTAAATTTTTTCGCACGGGGTGACGTCGCACATAATTGGCTATAGCTTTGTTATTTTTGTTTAATAGAAAAAAGATAAATTACGTGTCTAATATTATTTTATTATCTAAAATACGGACTAAATAAAATGTAATTATTTTGACCCTGGACACTACCCTATTGTCATTATTAGATGTTTTATTTTTATCACTTTCTTTTATTATACCATTTTCATTTGTTAGCTCGAATTTCTCCAATATTGTTAATTAGATCATCTCTTTGTTGGATCAATGTCAAACAATGGTCATCATCTTATTGCCTTGTCCCATGTATATATCCATATTTAGTTTTTTCTTCCATTCTATCGCTGATGCTTTTCTTTTACATCACTCTTTACTATCTTTCCATTTTTCGGCTTCAATGTAGTTCAAGAAATGAATCATATTGGGAAATATGGGCAAATATGAAATAAAAAAAGTAAAAAGGTAGTTTACAGAAGTAGTCCATCTTAACATCATGAGGTATCACCGCACCATCATCATCGTCAACCTCATAATAATGATAAACGTGATCCATTTACTTAATTCGGCTTGCATCATTTACATAATTATTATGATAGAATCACTTTGTGGAACCTTATTAACTTTCAAGTATTCAATAAAAAGTATAATCTCGTAAATGAATCTTGTTTTTGGTAATTCAGCCTGATTATCGGCAATAAATTAAGTTCAACTCTATTATTTGTTCATAAAATAGTGCCATCTAATTGCAGCATTAGTCTAAATAGGAGGATTATGTCCAATATTATCATTCTAATTCATATTTCTTTGCCTATGTTTAGGAAAACACGCGTCTTCACCAAGCATAACTCTTTCTTTAATAGCTTTCAAATAAAAGCCTAGTAAGACCTCAGATTAAGAATCTTTTTAATTTACTACATTATCAATATTACCATATAAATCGTTGTTATATAACTCCATCTTATCCAGAGTAATTTCAACCTTATCACGGAAAGTTATGGTTGGAATTTCAACGACTGTTGGGTAACGTTGGAATGGTGTCAATGACCGGGCTTACTCCATAAGTTACACACTATTTGGCGAGCTAAAGTGTAGGTACTTGGTAAACGGCGCGAAGAAAAAAGTAAGTAGAATGTTATTTTACGAGCAGAACTCTAGAAACAGATGCGCCGCGGACCGTAGTGTATTGTATTAATATTCAAATTAATAGTCGGTTGTTTACATGCGAAGTTTACAAGAAAAGTAATAAATACTTTTAGGAATTTGTAATGGAAGAGTTCCGGTAATATTCATTTTTATAATTTTTTGAACTTTCTAATAATAAAATACTAATAGGTACTCGTAGCCAATCTCAATATTTCCGTGACAATATCCAAAATAACTAAAATCCATTTTAAAGTTAGGTCCATGTTATAAAAGCTAGAGGCTTGTGAAGAAGCAGAGAAAGTTTTTTTCATTAAGTCATCAGGCTTTGCCTCACAAAAGTTCAAAGAAATGTTAAGGATATATCGAGTACTGCCAGAACTGTAGAATTGTTTGATAGAGTCTCCGCAGCCCTGGAAAGCAAAAGGTAACTGAAGAACACGCGGAACAGAGTGTAACGTCCCGCAAACCTCCTTTGGAAAGGCAGGATCCTCCGACCAGACAGATGTTATGTATGGTGGGCAACTGCCCGATATATGATTTTTGAGCTATCGTATATATTTAAATAGCGCAGAAAACTTTAATTGCGCGATGCACAATTAGTTATTATGCGACGCCATGGATGTCGCTACAGTTTGATACTCTCTCTCGCTACATCTAGAGCAGAAGTTATTTAATGACTATCCCATACTAAACAACAAGAGTTATGGAATATGGCAGCACACTGAGACACCCGAAAGCTAGGAAGATGAGGATCCTATTGGTAATGTTAACTTTAGCTTGAACTATAGCAAAAAGCTAACTTTAAAGGTAGACATTAGAAATTTATACAAGCGAAATTAATCATCGCCTTGTCTATAAGTTGTCACTTTTTTAGTGTTCAATAAAGATGATTCTATTATACTGTATCATGAATGTGTTGAAGCGAACATTCAACTTAGGACATACTCTCGAAAGAGTTTTTTGTCTATAGGGAATGATCTACAAGGTAATTACGTAACACACTGATGTGTAATGTCTGCTTAAGTGACATTGTTTACTTTATCGAGCAGGCCAATTTTCAGAAAGGAAATATCAGGAATTTCCTCGATCTATTTTCGCCGATACTAAGGATGACAATTACTCCTGTAACGTGGGTGCGTTCACAAACATATAAACGACAACCCAGACCTAGAACCACTAACGCCTTCGGTATTGGCGGCGAGCGGCGCGGCGAGCGGGGCGGCATCGGTAAGCGGGTGCTGGGCGCTATGAGCGGCGTTTCGTGGCGTGCTTGAAACATTTTCATACATTAATTGTTCTTACCGCTCGCCGCCCCTCCCGAGCTCCCGCTCACAACGGTTAGGCCGTACAAATATCTGTTTCGTAGGGGAATCCAATCGCTCAACCACTACGCTAATCGTGCTGTCAATTACGTTACACAATTGGGATGCCGATCTTTAAGAACAATGGCTTGGAAAAAAGTCATCGATACTTGTAGAGACCAGTAAGTAGGTTTAGAAGTCTGGGACGGAGTCAGGTGGCAGACTAAGTCAAGGTCGTCATGGCTAATTTGAAACAATGGGTCATTATTCTTTGGGACACCTAATACATTAGTCGGTCACTGTTCAGTTAATTGTGTTGGTTTGGATGTCCGTTTTGTTCCTTCATCTTTCTAATTTGGTCCTCAGAGATGGGGAATTAAAAATATAAATTGTGAATTTGTGGATTCTATTAATTTAAACACAGGGCAGTGTGTCAGCCAAGTTTGGAAAGCAAAAGGGTGATACCTTACTAGTATTTTTATCACTAATGCACTCATCCACTCATCAAAACTTTGAAACACATCCAGGTAGAAAGTTGAAAATTGGTGTGGGACGTAAGTTATTTCACGTATATTCAGAAATCATCTCAGGTATCTCTATCAGGTATCCGAATTTTCTAAACTTTTACGGTCCTTTGGCAAATTTAAACGTAATATAATTAATTAAATTGTACTGCGTAATAATTCAATTTAGTACGTTAAATCTTAATATGTCGCACCATTGTTGGGTAGCACAGAAAAGCAAATTTTTATTTAAGCAACTGAAGGTCACAGTATGACAGGAGCTATGATTTATGATGACGTTAGATTTCACTTCTTTTACGAGCAAATAAAAGTTATAAGAACTTGGCTTTATTTCACATTTATGTTTTTGCTGAGATACGATCACTGGATTGTTATAGTGGATACTCGTAAAATTCATTATTAAAAATTGAATTGAATACCCTGTTGTGGGTTAGTGGATTCCAATGAAGCTTTAGAGAGTTGTGGAGATTTTGAGGTTTAAAGAAAAATTATAGTGCGATGAATAAAATTGCCTATTGTTAGCTTAGTTTCCAAGACATGGAGGATACACGTCAGTAGTACCAAAAACTGGCATTAATAAACATTTTATCCTATTAATACCACAGACGAGATAGTAACTGCACATACAAAAATTCGGAAAACTTTTATTCATATAAATTTCAATCATAACAGCATAACTTTCTCCAAATGTTAAAATAAAATTACACAACACCTCTGATGCAACTGTATCAATTCAATATTGACACATACATACTAAAAATATAAGCACGGCATTCCGCTTAAATTCCATAGCATAATAAACCGATGTATACGGAACCACAGCACGCATGCGCTCATAGTGTTGGGTTAACAGCCGGATGCTTTGAGTTATTATCGATTATAATCCATAAGTAAGATAACCCTGCTATTAATGTATTGTTAAAAAAATAAATGCTTTTTTTTTGTTAAGTCTAAAATCTGTGAGTGTGATCATAAATTGGGTGCGTATACGCAGTGTGATTCAATGTATTGTAATTCTTTTTATATAATTTCACTTTTTGTATGTGAAAAAGTGTTAATAATAAAAAAAATACTCATTTTTTGTGAAATTCAGTTTTGTAAATTTAGAGATCCAATACTATAAAAACCATAATTACTATTGACACATCGCTTTGTGGTTTAACCATCTACCTAATTAATTACTTGATTTAACAAAATGGAGTACTATATTCCATTCTCCGACGTAGCCATGTCTGGTCGAACTCGCCCTTGATTTGGTGCGGAGTCTGATCGCGCTAACGCGCTCAAGCACGCAGCATATCAGGTATGGGCCGATGCTCGTATGCACAATACAAATGACGTAAGCCAAAACAAGAGAGTTTTCAACATAGCTGCCAAGTCTTGCAAGAAGGTGATGCGGAGGTCTCGGTTTGACCACATTAGCCGCATCGGGAACAAACTAGCTTTATACCCTGCGGGTAGTAAGGCGTTTTCGTCCCTGGCTAAGTCGGTTGAATCGAACTTCTGCCGCCCTTCACTACCACCACTGCTGAAACCCGATGGGTCGCTGGCACATACCGCTGAGGAGAAAGCAAATTTGTTTGCCTCACTCTTCGCGGAATCTTCGCGTTTAGATCCAGGTAACGCGCGACCCCTGTTCATCCTGATGGTTACGATACGAATATGTCGGTTATTCGCATCCAACAGAAGGACGTCCGTAGGGTGCTACGCAACTTTGACGTGAACAAGGCTAGCGGTCCAAACGGGATACTAGCAATTGTTCTGTTAACGTGTGCGCCTGAATTGTCTCCGATCCTGACACGCCTATTTAGGCTTTCATTTGAGGATGAAAAGTGACCGATCTCAGTAACGTCCATTCTCTATAAGACCATGGAACGTGTACTCAACACTAAGCTCCTGGCATACCTAGAAGCTAATGATATCCCTTAGGATACCAACCGTCAATACAGCTTTCGCCGTAATCGGTCAACTGGAGATCTTCTAGCGTATGCCATCCACATCTGGAGTGAGGCCATCGAGAAGCACGGGGAAGCGCTTGCCGTCTCCCTCGATATCTTGAAGGCTTGTGATAGGGTTTGGCACGAAGGGCCTTATTAGTAAGCTTCCATCTTTCGGTTTACCCGCTGGATTATGTAGTTGGATCGCAGACTTCTTGAGTCGGTCCATCCGAGTGGTTATCGATGGCTGCTCGTCCGGTCAAATGGCTATTAATGCCAGGGTCCCTCAGGGGTCAGTACTCTCGGCAACATTATTCTTGCTGCACATAAACGATCTGCTCAAGCCCGGTACCTTTGAGTATGCAGATGACAGCACTGTTGCCGAGAGTTACATATCCAACGTGCAAGCTAGTAGGTCACAGATCCAGTCTCTTCGAGAGGCTATGGTTGAGCACTTGAACTTGTCCTTGCAGGCAGTCTCCGAATGGGGCGATGCCAATTTGGTCAAGTTCAATGCTGCAAAAACCCAGGCGTGTCTATTTTCCGCTAAAAGGAGCCAATTCAGCCCCGCTCCAACTTTCCGGGATGCAACCGTGCCGATAACCGACCATCTTGACCTTCTTGGTGTTAAGCTGACATCAACACTCAACTTTGGGCCATACATCGAAGCAAAGGCTCAACTCAAAGGTCAGACAGTACTTCACGCCGGAACAGCTGCTGAAACTTTATCAAGCTCAAGTTCGATCGTGTATGGAGTATTGCTCTCATCTTTGGGACGGATCTGCCTGATACCAGCTTGATGCACTTGAGGCAATTGAGAGGCGAGCCAGAAGGATAATTGGCGATGATACACTCGTCGAGTCGAGGCTTCAAAGTCTTGAGCATCGACGCAGAGTCGCTAGCCTGTCGGTTTTCTACTGGTTGCATTTCGGAGAGTGTGCGTCAGAATTGCATAACTTAATTCCACCTAGCCCGTTCCCGTTCCATCATCGGACTACCAGACGTACGGTTATGCGCCACCGGTACTTGGTGGATATCCACCTACACGCACCAAACGTTTTGGGAACACTTTCATTGTGCGTGCAGCTAAGGAGTGGAATTCCTTGCCGGAGTCTGTGTTTCCTGATAGCTACAACCCGGGAATATTTAAGTCGAGAGTGAATAGGTTTTTCTAGGTAAGCGCGTTCCATCGTCGACCGCATCGTCGCTTTCCATCAGGTGAGATAGCGGTCAAGCGCAAAATTTTAACCGATACGTAAAAATGTAAGGTACAATAAGTAAGTTACTTATTAGCTCTTTTCTGTGAATACGACGTAGGTAAATTATAGACAATCGAAAATACCCGAGCGATTAGTTAGTAGCGCCAGAAAGATACCCCCGTTTCTCGTGTTATATCTTTCTGGCGCTAATATTATTCATGCCAGAAAGAGATGCATGAACTGCATTACAGCGACGCCAACCGAATCCGGAATCAGTACGTCGACTGATATGTTTCGGTGAAGAAGTCCTTTTTCGTGTGTTGTTGGTTTGTGTGTATAATCATAAAATAATTAATATTTTTAAATGGGCCAGATTAGTTTTAAATTGCACATTTATTTACTACAAAGATGATGAAAATGAAGTCTAATCTGACAGTCCTAAGCCTGAAAACCATGGAGGGAAATTTCAATCACTAAAATAACATTAATAGCAGGGTTATCATCCATAATTGCTATTAATGGCTATTAACTGAGTTTTAATCGATTATTAGCCAAATGATATTAACCGGATTATTATCATTGCCCATCACTATCAGCGCTCAGCATTCAACGCCTTTCTCGGCGATTGCGTTATGCAGAACGTTACATATGTTCGGGTACTTTTCTACCATAGATGAGCTAGGATGTGTAGAGTTGATGTGAAAGCCATTGTTTGTTTCCATCAACGATGTGGATGGAACTTGCTCTTTACGAGGAAGCTAAGCGAAACTGAGAACATTTGTGATTGTTTTCACCAAATATGTGTAAAGAGCTTGTTCGGAGGTGCTAAGCGAAACTGAAGAAATGTGTGATGGTACTACCAAAGCTGTGTAAGGAGCTTGCCCGGTACGACAATGCTTAGTGAAGCTGACAAGAGATGCGTGGCTGAGTGTTGCGAGAATAGGATGCGATGATGTTATTCAGTCGCGGCACTTGTCATTTAATTTCTTTACAAACAATAAACGTTTTAACGTTGTGTTGAACGTTACATTCATAGTATCATCATCATAATATCAGCTGGAAGACGTCCACCGTTGGACATCGAAGGCCTCCCCCAAGCGTCGCCACAACGACCGGTCCTGTACGTCACGCATCCATCGGATTCCCGCGACCCTAGTTATCGCCATAGTATCACTACATGACATGTAGAAGGAGTGGATACAATTGAAGGCAAAACTTTTGAGTATATAATTTTTTAAGTGCATAAATAATTGCGCCGACCCCAAATAAAACGGAACAAGGGCAGAAAGAAGAAGAAGAAGTTATTAATAAATCTTTTGCCAAATAAAAGTCGAAACATCAGAAAAAAATCGAAGTTAAATCGTATGGTTTAAGAGAAAAAAGTAATTCAATGCCCTCGCACACATTCCTCGCTCGCGTGTCTCTTTCCACTACCAGAGCTAAGCTAAGCTAAGTTACGAAAAGTAAAGTGATAAGGCAGTCTTACTGCTGCAATGGTTGGTGCAAGAGCGTAACACTTTTGTGGCGATTATCCCTAAATATGGTGGTATCAGCGAATATGGGTATATTGCGATACCTAGTGTTAGGCTGTCGAAAGATTTATGGCGGGTTGGAGGTACTGTTTTCATGTTTATTTTTTTTTGTTTTTCTTTAATAATTATAAGAGTTTTATCACTTGTAATTATTTTATTTTAAAAGGCTGATTATGCTATGATTTATAACTCAACCATGATTTTCTTAATTGTCAGATATTTGAACTTAATTTCAGTTTCAGTTTTTTTAAGCTATTGCATAGCTTCTATCGCGGGCCTTGAGCGTGGAGACCGAATCCAGAAATTCCGTAACGAAAATAACCTAACACCCCCACTCATTTGTTTTTTGAGCGTGGTGACCGATAAGAAAACAAATGAGTGAACAGTTGATAAAAATGCTATGCAATAGCTTTACCGCGGCAGTCCCCGAGTGCCACACGTCTTTTTTATTATTATTGACAGGCCTGCGCTGGACCACCATCTCATCTGATGGTAAGCGATGATGTGGTCGACGACGGAGCACGCTTGCCTAGAAGTAACCTATTCACTCTTGACTTAACTACCCCTAACTTGTAGCTATCAGGAAACACAGACTCCGGCAGGGAATTCCACTCCTTGGCTGTACGCATAATAAATGTGTTCCTAAAATGCTTTGTGCGTATGGGTGGGATGTCTACCAAGTACCCGTGGCTTTTATACTTAATGTTTTATACTCAATAACTTATAAGATACATTAAAAGATTAAGTAAGCATTAAAAATGTTTAGCTACCAACAAGGAAATCCGAACTAACATGACCCATAGCTCAATACAGGAACTTAGGCAAGCAACTCTTTCCACTTTAGGCGTTAAAAAAATTCCAAGCGATAAGGAAAATGTAGTTTCCATGTCCACTGAATATTCATGTGTTTCTATAAATTTCTCAAGTTTCATGTAATTGAAGGCAACACTGTTATGAGGGTTACCACGCGTCCTAAATATAATTTGCGGGATTGTTCAAAAACATTTTTGGAACACATGTATTGTGCGTACAGCCAAAGAGTGGAATTTCCTGCCGGTTCCTGTGTTTCCTAATAGCTACAGCTTAGAGGTTTTTAAGTCAAGAATGAAACTTCTAGGCAAGCGTGCTCCATCGTCGACCACATCATCGCTTACCATCAGGTGAGATGGTGGTTAAATGCGAGCCTAACAATAAAAATAAAAAAAGAGTTATCGTGGCTCTAGGAGCCCCTGACACGAGCTCTTAAAGCGATCCATTTTATGACCTAAACTGAACTGTTAAAAGGATGGAACTATAGGGTGTATAGCTGCATCCCTCTTTCTCGCTTGCACGACTGACATTTTAACAAGTCATGGTAAGGCCCCAGGCGTCATATCTGTGGGTATTTGGCAACTAAAGGAACACAGGTGAGATTTATTCAGTAGG
This sequence comes from Mythimna albipuncta, assembly GCA_929112965.1. Classification (NCBI taxonomy): domain Eukaryota; kingdom Metazoa; phylum Arthropoda; class Insecta; order Lepidoptera; family Noctuidae; genus Mythimna; species Mythimna albipuncta. The sequence goes on along the minus strand of OV815974.1, from coordinate 5,540,630 downwards.
TAAGTCTGACACTTTTTCTCGCTGCACCCAGAGCCGGAGAGGTATTTGACAACTTTTCTCCCTAAACAAGGCGTCCAAATGCCCGGATGTAGTCTCCTACATTTATTCACATTTTTTATTTAAAATACGGAATTAAAGAGAAAGCTGTTTTAAAACGACATCTATCGTGATTTTTTATCTTTCATTCAAAAACAGTTCTTTGATGATTTTTTGGGTTAAAGGCTATTTAACACCGAATTGAACACGTGGTGTTTGTAACGTTGCCGTCCTGTTGTCGACCGTTTACCGCACGGTTGCCGCACCGCAAGTTTTGTATGAAAAATACGATCGTCCGAACGCAGTACGACAAACGTACCGCATCCGCACCGCAACAGACCGTCAAAAAACGCATAAATTGAAAGTGCCCTAAAAGTATGAGATTCAAAATTAAAATCCCGAATAAATTAAGGTATCTGGCCTTCCTACTCATTTTTCGATTTTAGAACATGGCAACCTTACTTGTAACAGACGGCAACACTGCGCACGATTCGTTCGGGATACCTGCGCGTGAGTTGCGAAACTGTCGCCGAAGGCATTACGTCACTTCGACCTTCTTAATGTCGTTTACTTGGAACATTTAGATTAGAAACGGAGTAGGCCTATGCGTTTTAATGCCTTTTGAAGCCAAGTGGGGTTTTATGGCTGAATATACTTGGAAACTGGCATAGATTTCGAAGGTGAAACAAAAAGTGTTATGTGGAATTGTTATGAATTGCAATCAAGTGTCGACAGTCACCTTCCTCACAATCCAGCCGAGCCGCCGAGATCACGACCCCATTTTCCTGCCGCTGTAACCGTGGCTTCCGGACGGTGAGCAATGGGTAGCTCGCCGTCCGGCCGTCCAGTAACCGTCTGAACTGAGCCCTAGTCGTTGATGGCATGTAGTGTTCTACGCGTGCCTCAAAGAGATGTCAGCAAAACAGTACGATGCCTATTGGGGCCTTGGGTTCGCTTCTGAAAGGAAATTAGGAGGAAAGGAGGAATACAGAAGTGTGTTTTAGTCAGTAAAAGTCTGACACGACATCACGCTCCGCCCTAGAGCGGGAGAATTCATTGGATGATTTCCCAACAAAAAAAAATGTCTAGTCAGGGAATAAGGGATAGGTAGAAGAAAAAATCTATTTACTTTCGTCTTTGATTCTTGAAGTTTGGAACACGGTCTATTAGAAGTATGTCGAGCATGGTACGCTCCACGGTTCTCTGTCCATCTATAAACCAAGACAAACTCCAGCAAGAGCGACCACGCTTCAGCACCGTAAGTCGTGGCGGAAAGAATACATAGGTATAGATGTGGATCTTCAGACACCGTGGAATTTGTGGCTGATTTCAGAATGTTGTCAAATTTGCTAATAGAGATCAACTTTTTTCTAGAGCAGTGGTGTCCCGGACTTACGAGTACTCCGGGCCGTACGGTCGTGGGTTCAAATTCAACTAGGCGCATTACTTTGTGTAATTTATTTCAACACAACTGCTGTCTAAACGGTGAAGGAAAACCTCGCGGAGAAACCGACATGTCCAAGAACTAAAAATTCGAAGACATGTGACATTCACTAACCCGCGCTGGGCCCTCGTGTTGGACTACTCTCCTAGAGAGAAGGCCTGAGTTCCAGTAGTGGGAACATGATAAAGCTGAATATGTTATGTTATCTTAAATCAACTTTTCTGTCACCACTAAGGATGCAAACCGCTTATTTAAATTTTTCACAAATATCTTGAGTTCGTACTTGCACCCAGCTCCAGGGTTTGAGGAGCCGAAATACTGGAACCTAGCCTAGTTTGGCAGTAGATGCAAAATTAAGCACAATTGTGACTGTTTTAGTTTTAATCAAAATTGTTTATAGACAAATTGTGTAAACATGTATTTTTCTGGTGTAATAAATTATTATTATTATATTTTCACACATGGACACAATTTAATTCACAAAAAAATAAATTTTAATTATGCCTTTATCTGTTAAACTAAACGTCAGTTTTGCTATAGTAATGTCCAAAACCGGTCAAATTAATTACGCTTTAGTTTTTTTGCTGACCAACCTTTTTGTGTTCATTAAGAATGTTAAATGTAAGAAGTTTTTTGTGTGGTTTTAGTTGCTTTAGTAAATTAATGAGTAGAATCTAGTTTATCTTAATTTAGTAACTAGACTGTATTTATGTAGGTTATTACTTAACTTGAAACATTACGGTTACACAATTTTTGAAAGACATTGAATCAGATATACGATTTTGGTATCATAACAATTATTCATATTAATTAAATTAAACCAGTTTCATTGTCATTATGTCAAGAGTCTTTCTTGTTTGCTGGACAGAGGCATCCTTCAAGTGCCGCCATCATTGGACCACCTTGACAAAAACCTTCCAACGCAGCTTCTTCCGCTGCTAGGTCGCCACTTCGGAATCTTTCGGCCCCATCGACCACCTGTTCTGCAAAACCACCCAATCGTTACTTATGTTTTGTTATTTTGATTGTGTTGTTTAACTCCTCCTATAGATCCTAGATAGATTTGAATGAATTATTTTTTAAACAGCATTCTCAATTTAAAAATCCGTCTAACTTAACCGTTCAAGTAATTTCTTATTCAACCGGAAAATGTAGAAACAGTCGTCGTTTATGGAATTCCTGTTTCAACCACGACAGCATTAATATACACAGTTCCTGGTAAACATAACATAACTGAATAACGCCCGTTTTCAATAATCTACCGAAGTTCACAGATAGATAGCTATCCCCGATAAACAGTAGGATTCTATCTATCTTTAATCTGCGTTTCACAATCAAAGATAGGTGCTATCTATCTTCAACCAACGACAGATAGCTTTTTCCCTCTCATCTATCCAAGCCTCTTCAAACGTTTCGTTCTATGCAAACGAATATAAAATGTCACGCTCAAAATGAAATATTGTTTATTTATTTAACAGTTCAGTTAAATAAACTAACGATGGCAGTTATGTCTGTCAACTAAAAGCTTTTTTTTTATGATTAACTTTAGCTTGACCACCATCTCACCTGATGGTAAGCGATGATGCGGTCGACGATGGAGCACGCTTGCCTAGAAGTAACGTAACAAAGTAACGCAGTAAAGTAGCTAACAAGAAACACAGACTACATTAGGGAATTCCGTTCCTTGGCTGTACGCACAATAAATGTGTTCCCAAAACGCTTTGTGCGTATAAGTGGGATATGAGGCTATATTAATTAACTGTTTAAGTAAGATATGAAATTGATAAGGACAAATAAAAAAATAAATATAGTGTAGACTACTACATCTTGCCTGATGGTAAACGATGATTTGATCGGCAACGATGGAGCACGCTTGCCTAAAAATAACTAATTCTCTCTTAACTTAAGGCTATAGTCCCTTGAACCATCTGGCCAAAATTATGTGGACGCACCTCTCGCACCCGCCTAGGCCGCAGTACGCAAATCTATGCATTTATTTGCGGCCATCAGCGCCCGGAAAGCGCGCGGCTGATTTTTAAATACATTTTCTTTGCGAAATATTGATTGATTTACATATGCAACCTTATTTTTTTTTTTTATAGATCTATTTTGTTTCATTTCTATTTATTTAATTTGATTTTAATTTAATTGTAATTTATTGTATTATTTACTTACTGTCAATGTCTTATTAATGTTATTTTTTTATATTTTATTTTAATGTATTGTTTGCGTTACAATGTGTTTTCAATATCTGTAAATGGGTAGGTATAATTATTGACCTGAATAAAAGTTATTATTATTATTAGCACGTTGTATAGCAATGCTTAATCTCAGAACGAGGCAGAAGTCGACCCTGGCTCCTCCTAGCTAAAGATTACCTCATCATCATTGATCTTTATTTCAGCCGAAAGACGTCCACTGTTGGACATAGGCCTCCCCCAAGCGTTGCCACAACGACCGGTCCTGTGCCTCTCGCATCCATCGGATTCCTGCGACCCTCACCAGGTCATCGGTCCACCTTATGGGAGGTCTTCAGGTACGTCGTCGTCACTCCAGAACCTTTCGTCCCCATCGACCATCTGTTCTACGTGCAATGTAACGTGTCCTGCTTATTGCAAGGATTACCTAGGATGATATAATTCAGATTAACTTTGCATATAACTTTAGAGCTATTATTATGTGCAATTTACGAGTAAATAAGTAGTACAAACCTTATTAGTAACAAAATTTTCGTGAGAACAATATGCACTGTAGGCGCATATTGACAGCTGCATTATGTTTTCAATTTTATGGAAAACAATGGTCTGTGTTGGCGTAAATTAATAGTTTGATGGTGAATAGTCTCTAGTCAAACAATCGTTTACTTCAAATCGACCACGATTTGAAATAAACGATTGTTTGACTAGTTTATTTTTTTTTCAGCTAATTTGTTTTAATAGATACAACATTTTTTTTAGTAAATTCAAAACCTGAAACACCTGTCACCTGTCTATGTGTTTATATTTTTATGTAAAAAATCTATGTACAAAATTTCAAAACTGTGTGACGACATAAACACAGGGTCACCAGGCCACCCGGACGACTAACTGGGAAGATGTTAAGCTTCCGCACCTAATGCCCGCTATGACCTGCCGTGACCTGTTTTGTACTTAGCGTTGGTGGTGTCCAACTTGTGACCATTTTTATTTATTTTTGGTTAAAAATATAACATGGTGTAAAAATTATTGGAACAGATTCAGTAACTAGTTCTGAGCAAACTGTATTCAGGTTTAGTATGTACTAAAAATAATATTGTATAATATCCTTATCTAAATACTTCGGCTAAACCGTTACGAAAAGGACATTGAGTTGAACAGCTTTAATACTTGGTCGCGTTAATCAACAACATCTTGGTATTGCTGACCAAGCCCTACCAGTTTTTATACTTTTTATTTAAGGCTTGTATTTTTGACTATTTTTTTTATTTCTCATCTGGTGCTGTACCTGTTGGTGCCGATTTAGTATTTACATAATTATTAGAAGAAAATACTAAATTCGAAGGAACGGGGTGGGTTTTTTAGTCAGTAAGAGTATGACACTATCTCCCGCTCCGCCCAAGATTTTCCCCACCAAAAAAAGCTATTTCAGTTTAAGACCATGAGAATGCATCTAAGTGACTGTTACTAATTATAATTATTATATAATACCTATAAATATCTACAAAAATGTATAATAACGGATATAAAGACGAGCCAACCAGTGATTATTATATCATTAATTACTAAATCGTTATACAACTTGGTTATTACGTCAGTGTCAGCATCGAAAAACGGTGCATCCGATCGATATATCATTTTGGAGATCGAATATTTGATTATTTTAAAATTAAAATCCATTTTATGGGGAAATATTTCTTCAGTCGTTTGAATCATTTTTAATTTAATGAATTTTCAAGACGCCTTTTTAACACCTCGCGTGACTCATGGGCTGGATTTTAGTTCGGAATTGCCATTTGCCGTGGCAGTGCTGCCAGTCTTTTGGATACTACTACTAGTGACAGCGATGCGGAGGAATATTTCGACGCTGTACTTTAGTTACTTTTTTTAGTTCTTTAAAGCTTCCTAATATAGATACTCGATTTGAAATTCAGAACTTTACATTCTGCGGTAACAAAACCATTCAAAACTTTCATAATTAAGTACAATTTCAAGTACTTTTAACGTAAGCTCACTTCAAAAGGTCCAAAAGTCCAAACGCTACCCGAGCGAGCCTTAGTTAGGTCACTAGGCTGCCGTCAGCGGAATGTGGTCGGTTGTTTTGCAACAAGTTCTGCCCTCCCTCTCCCGCTCGCAGACCTCTCGCTCTACCCCACGAAGTCAGCCGAAGTGTGCCGAAGTTCAAGAGCTTTCGCGTAACATCGTGCCTTCTTCGGAAGTGAGACGGGATTCTTGCAAGTTTTGTTTGTTATTTATGCTTTTTTGATGCGGATTTGTGATAGACGTTTTAGTAGTTAAATAACGGAATCTTGTACGGTCTTTTGTGGATTCCTTTTTTAAATTCTTTAGGCTTTTGACTGCGGTGGGTTAAGTGGTTGCTTTAACTTACAAAGAAAACGCTTATCATTTTGTTACGACAAGATACCAGAAATTTGATTTATTAGAAATGCAACGTAAAGTTTTCAATTATATGAAACTCTTTATTTTCTCGATAAGATATCGACTATTCGAACAAAGGCACTACACAATCGGACTACAAATGGAGTATTAGCTTAAAACAGTTAAAGATTTAAAAATTGCAATTAAAAAAAATTGTTCAGTATAGTGTTACCAATACTGTCAACACGATCAATCAATCAATCAATCGATCGTTTCAATTTTAGATCTGATACTATACGTGAGGAATTGGCTTGCTGTCGTCTATGATTGGTTTTATTTTTAATTAGTTTTTCTTTTATAAACTGTAAGTCCTCCATGTGTTACCACATAAATAATATCTAATATATAAATAAATAAACACATTGTAACTCTGTTGTAATCTTAATGAATAAATTATTATAACGGATGCAATATCCCAGACGATTTAGGTATTTAAATTTTTGTCAGGTGAAAAAATTGTGATACTTTCTGTGCAGTCATCATCAGAATTATTAACATGTGATTTTCAACAATAACTCGCCAAATATCACCTTGCCATCTGCTATTCAAAACTAAATACTTCACACACAAAAAATTGTAGAAAAGATACAAAAAATTTACCAAATCTCTAACACCATCGGAGGTGTAAAAAGGTAACGACGATAAAGGCTTGGCTCGACACCAATAAAATGGTACGCTCATGGTGTATGACCACAGAGTGACGTTATTTAGCGCGTATGACGTCGGCGGCGCACGCGCATCGTAAGGCCTCAATTTGGCTTGACGAAATCAAAATGTCAGACAAATCAAGTCAAGGCGCGGATCCAACGAGGATGCAATGATTTTCTATTGGATGTAGGTGTTAGATTTTTATTATTTATTGGTTCACATTATACCCTATTTGCGTTAAGATTACACATTTAAAGAAACTTATTTTACTGTCTGTTCAACCGATTTTAACTTCTATTTCGTAGGTATAAGGATGGCATTAAAGGCAAAAAAAGGTTACAATATCAACTATTTACTGCAGTCGCCATTTGTCATGTTGATGGCATGACAAATGGCGGCTGCAGTAAATATTTGATATATCATAATAAAAGTTAAAATCGGATGAACAGACCGTAATAAAAGTTTTCATAAATGTCTAACGTTATTTTGAACAGAGTAAGATCGCTACATTATCTGATAGTAAGCGATAATTTAGGCGAGTGGAGCACGCTTCGGTACCTTTCTTTTTAGAAGTATATCAAACTACTTCCCGTGTTCCAAAAGTTGCGGATGGTTCGAATTTGTCACTGCAACCACAAAATAGAAAGGTACAGAAGACAATCTCATGTATGTACTTCACTATTTATACCTACGCTCGGTGTACGCACACTAATGAGCGTTTGAGCCGGAACTGTTCGACGAGTGGTCCGAGACGCGACCGAGACATCGTGTCCGTGAGCGGTGTCTATGGCCCGTATTAATAAACGTTCCTCAGCCCAAGATCTCGTACTTGATACCAAGCTTGAGGTCTTGATCGTATTAATAAACGAGATTCACAAGCTCAAGTTCAAACTTAAGTTCGAGCTCAAGCTCAGCTTAGGTTTACGACATCAGCCGAGTGTTGTCTGATTAATAAACCAAACTAGAAACTTAAATTTACAGAGATCTCTGTACTTGAGCTGCCAGATCATGACTGCAGACCGACCGGGACTTGAGGTCGTGATTAGCGTAGCGCGAAACATAGAGTTTGAAAATATTTTAAGTGAAGTTATTTATTGCGTTGAAATAGAGTACTATGACGATATTTCTTGGCCTCGTTTTTATCAAAAATGTATCTATATAAAGGATGCCTCGAATCCTGTGGTTAGTACTAACGCTACATTGCGTTGTGTTATTTGTGTCCACTGTGTTGCAAAATAAACATTTTTTGAAGTGTTGGAAAATACATACATGACTTTTTTTACAATTTAAGCCTATCTTGGGTAGCAAACTACTTCGTTATGTGATATAGCGCTTTTAATCAAAGTTTTAACAAAATAAAAGAATTTCAATTAATCTTCGACACATCAGTAACGAAACGAGACAGATTTGATTATAAACTTCATGGCTTAAAGGACTTAGTATCCAGGCCAAAACTGTGACAATTTTTTTTATAAACTTCGGTCAATGTGACGTAATCCTTCACATTGAGTAAGCATTGAGTACAGAGCATTAAGGAGCTGAACTTGGTAATGAGATTCTGTACTCATGTGTTTATTAATTAGCAAAGATCTTGAGCTTCTGACATGGCATAATTGAGGATCAAATGATATCATACTTGAGGACGGAGTTGAGCGTCGTTCATTAATACGGGCCTATGTGTGCGTTGCTCGAGCGCGCTTTGTATGTAGATTGACTTCTGTACCTATCTATTTTATGCCGCAACCCTCGCAATAAATGGTGACTGAAGGAACATTGGGTTTTTAGTCAATAAAAGTCTGATACTCGCTCCTGCTCCACCCAGAGCGGGAGAAGTTATTTGATGATTTCCAACGTAACGTGTGTTGTATCATTCGGCTCCCTTCAAAATGGTTGAGCCGAGTAGTTCTGATTAGACGTCAATTTCGTGAATGGATGCTGTCATTTGAGACTGGTTATCTCGTAGTTGCCAGTGGCGTATTTTAATTTTTATATTTAGAATTGGATTTTATTTTATTTTTTTATTTTATTTACATTGTTCTCTTTATTTTGCACCATTTAACTATAACGATAACCAAACCATAACCAGCCGTGAAACGGCCTCCTATTGGTCAATTCGACGATTTGACAACTGTTAACGGCTTTGTTATCGTTATAGTTAAATGGTGCAACTCACCCTTAGTTATTTGTAATACATTAAACAACATGATTGAAAAGAGCGTCCATGAAGTTTCCTGAACGTTCTTCTCCATATATCGTTCATTTTTTAATCAAAGACTATTATTTGACATGTGAAAATGTCAATTTCTGAAAATATGTTGCCAGATTTTTAGTAAAAGTGATGTCTCCAAATTCGATTTTTCATGCCGGTTCTTTAACATTAGAACCTTTATGTAAATTAGGACTACGATACTGTATATTAGTGTTTATATAAAGTCTAATATGAATTGAAAACTAAAATAATCAAAAAAAAAACTCACGAAGCGGTTTTCACTTCTGTAGAATGCTAGAGATATATATTTTAAAAATTAAAACACGTTTCACGACGCGTTTTACGGCCGTGGTGTGCGCAGTTGTTTGCGGCTCCCACTGCAATGGCAAGGAACTAGTAGAATCGCGCGAGCTTCGGTCACCTGCAGCCTCGGTGGGTAGCGCCCGCACGCTTTGAGGTCGGTTAGCGCCCACAGTTGCCTTCAGCGGGCAGGGAAATCCGATGCACCCAGAGCCATAAAAGCCGTTTTTAAAGCTGTTTTAAAGCTGTTTTTAATTCTTCTGTGAAATAAGTATAACGCAACAGCTCGTTTCTGGTGTGTTTCCATGGCGGTTCAGAGCTCAACTGATAATCAACCGGGCGTCTTTCGATTTTCAACCACCAAGCTTTTTTCTGCTGACAACTCCTTGAGGCGTGACCGTGGCCTAAATCTTCAGATTGGTCCGGCGGCGTTGCTTAATGTGGTCGGCCTCCCCCTTTGCTAGCATTACTGCTTCACAGAAGGAGGCGACCGCCTGCCACTCCTCCTCGCTCCGGACTATGGCCTGTACCAAGGCCCAGCGCAAGAGATCGCCACCGCCTATCGCCCCCACAAGGACACGGTGATGCTCTGCCCAAGCCGGGCACACCTCTATCGTATGCTTCACCGTGTCCTCCGGACGGTCCACACAGAGGCTACACCCGGGCGTCACTTCCACTCGAATTCGGTACAGGTATCTCCTGAACTTACCGTACCTTACCGGAATTTTACTTGGCCCAACATATGACATGAAAAGACCATATTAAGCAGATTCGGAACGAAGTAAATAATCGGTTCAAAAACGTTTATTGGATGCTTGGCAAGCAGTCAACTCTATCCCTAAGCAATAAACTTAGAGTCTCAGTTTTAACAAACCGATTTGGACCTTATAATACTCAACTAAGTTCTCCAGCCAGTAAATCCAACATACTTTGCCTTCAAAGAGCCCAAAACAACAGCGGACTATAAGTGGTGCAGCCTGGTTCACACGTAACACTGAAATACATGAGTACCTAAATATGAAGACTGTCAGAAGTCAAAATAAATGGATAACTATGCTGGGCAATTAAAGCTCCGTCCCAACCCATTGACAAACATGCTTCTATTACGAAACCAATCAATCGACTGAAAAGAATAAATTTGCTGTATGACTAACGAGAGTTAAGGCAGTGGCTCTAACCTACCAAAAGTTTTATTTACTGCAACCTATCTGAATACAGTCAATTGGACTGATCACATGAATAAACTTAGACCCACATTTTTAGGTGGCTTCCTTTTATGCTTTAGAATTAAAAAAGTTATCTTCATTGGTCGTTAAGCTGTAAATACAAATGTCTGCACTGTAAACCGACTCATATTTCTTTTTTTATTGCTACAATTTTGATACATACATATACTACGAGATCCGCACGAAAATAGTACACGAAGAGGACTTGGGTATGTTTTTACAATGATCTATTATTCGTTTTCAAACCGAAGTCATTATTAATAGTACCTATTCGTTAAGTTGTAATAATGTGTCCGCAAAAATATCAGCTTGAGTACCTAAATATTTTCGTCATCACTAAATCGAGACGAAAAAACCGGCCAAGTGCGAGTCGGACTCGCCCATGAAGGGTTTCGTAGCAGCAAGTAACATAATATAAAAGTTCTTGTAATGTGTTGTAACTTTGATCGATGTTTTAATAATAGTGTATTTTTTTCGATTTATGATGCATTAAAAAAACTACTTACTAGATTTCGTTCAAACCAATTTTCGTTGGTAGTTTTTATAGTAATGTACATCATATATTTTTTTTAGTTTTATCATTCTCTTATTTTAGAAATTAGAGGGGGGGGGGGACACACATTTTACCACTTTGGAACTGTCTCTCGCGCAAACTATTCAGTTTAGAAAAAAATGATATTAGAAACCTCAGTATGATTTTTGAAGACCTATCCATAGATACCCCACACGCATGGGTTTGATGAAAAAAAAAATTGAGATTCAGTTATATGTATGGGGACCCCAGAAATTTATTGCTTTTTTTTCTATTTTTGTGTGAAAATCTTAATGCGGTTTACAGAATACATCTACTTACAAAGTTTCAACAGTATAGCTCTTATAGTTTCGGAAAAAAGTGGCTGTGACATACGGACGGACGGACAGACAGACAGACAGACAGACATGACGAATCTATAAGGGTTCCGTTTTTTGTCATTTGGCTACGGAACCCTAAAAATAAAATGACAGCTTTAGCTAGTCTTTCAATTCTTAAGTTTAAATTATAATTTATTTTATGAGTATTTGCGTCTATCCAATTACTTTCAGGAAATACAAAAGCTGATCATAATTAGTTGCATAAAAATCGAAATTAGTTTTTACGAAAATTTTTCGATTTTTTGGTCAGTATCGGTTGCGGTACCTCACTATTTATGAAGTGGAAAAAACATGCAACATTCGTATTGTCAAATCGTAGTCTTTGATTAAAACACGAAGTATAGATTGACGCTTTGAAATGTGCAATTGACATAATTTTTTTGACAATTCAAAAGTGCCTGTAAATGGTTTATTTGAAGTAAATGTTTTGATTCTTTGTAAAAAAAGGTAAAGTTAATACAAAAGTGATTGAATAACAGATCAAACGATTGATTGGACCCAGCTAGTAGAGATTCGACGCATTGTCCGATTGATGTCTGATTGCATTTAAACAATGGCTGCCCTTGCTCGATGGCATTGTCCTGGTTTGTTGACCACTGCCGCGACTTTGCTGGGCTTTTGCTATATATGTTTTCAGAATTGTTTGATTTATTTTGTTCCCAGAATAGTTTATCTGTGATATTTTTCAGGACAAGTCATATTTTTTTATGGGTAGTATTTAAACGAATGACTGTAACTTAAACTTTAATAAAAACTTAAATTTATTATTTTTATCACTTAAAGTGAGTGATAGAATTAATATGTGAGCGACTGACTGCAAACAATGAGAGATCAACAGAACAGCGTCTTACAGACATCATTTTGATTTATAATATTTGAGCGACTTAATATTTGTTTGAGTGTCAACGTTACGACCTAAATTTTTTTCAATATTTGGCCAAATATATTTTTTAATGAGCGACATTTTAAGATTTTCTCTAATAACCAAGAATTATTTTAGGATTATCTATTTTAGAAATAGCTGAAATCGGTTCAGTAGCTCATTCTGAACATAATACTTTCAGGTTGTGTATTTATTGAGCTAAATGGAAAAAATAATAATAATAATAATAATCAAAATAATAATATAAATAATCTATAAACATATATAAAAGGAGGAACTGACTGGCATATCAAGGCACAGCCGAAACTACTGGACTTCGAAACCTGAAATTTTGCAAGGACTTTCCAAAATTTACTGCTTGATGAAACGGGGTTCACATTTTTGTAAGGAGAAACATATTTTCACGCGGGCAAGCTACTGGCAGCAGCCAGTATATCAATAATTCTAGTAAAAAAGCACGGTATGTTCAATACTCACATTCATTATCATGGCTGTTCCTGGCGAGTCCCCGGATCTGTTCGTTGACATAGTTGTTACTCTTGGGCACGTTCAGCGCACTGCGGATGCCCACTGAGGAGTTGTCCAGGTGACCAGGCCCGATCTTGGGCACATGGCTGGAGCAGTAGACTTCTTTGTCTTCCGTCCAGTGCTGGTTGTTGTAGTATGTCTGGGGAAGAAGAAGAGAGGCGTTGAGAAATGGAATCGCAAGGCATTTTTCGAATAAATTCAGTAGGTGGGGATGGGTTAAATGTTAGTGTGTATGTAGAAGAAGATGATGAGACCATTAATTTAATTAAATACTATAATTATGATCCATATCCTGACAATACAAATGACCTCTAGTCTGTGGCGCTGACCCGTTCCGGCTTCCTATAAAAATGACCGTCTGTGGGAGAACCACTGTGGTCCCCTGAGTCTGACGTCATTACGTCAAGAGAGAAAGAGAGAGAGAGAAAAGGTCCTCCCAAAGACTACGGACAGAGCGGCTCCACAGTTGAGTGAAAAAAATTGTTGTACGAGTTGTATAATATAAAACTTGAAAACAAAAAATAATCTAGAACCTATTTACCTACATTGATACTTAAAAACACAACACTTAAAATATCAAAATATATACCTATAACCTACTCTAATCAACCCTATAACATAAAATAAACAATATCAAATTTTTGCGAATTCACTCGAGCTACACGTAAATATATCAATATTTACGTGAAGCTGGTTAATAATTCCAATTGCACGGGTCAATGGCGTTTTGGCAATAAGATTGGTCCTGGCAACTGGAACGGCTAGCAGCGGCGGGCGGCGCCGCCTCCACACATAGCGGTCAGGTACACACAAATTGAGGTGTTGCAGCACTCCTGGGTTATACTCAATGCCACAAAGTAACCTAACCAGATAGGAAACAAGCTGGTGTTCTACCTTTACAGTTCCATTTAGGTCGGTTTCTATCAGGTTACTTAGTACTAAAAACATCTAATTATAAAGCAGTTTTATACAGGGACATAGTGGAAAATTATACATTATCCCAACAAAGAACAGGCCTGTGCAGTAAATAATTCAATAAAAACATTCACTTTGTCACAAATTAACTGTCCATATCGCTTCTACCATACTATTATTATCCATTCAGAAATATTCCATTATAAATTGACCCCTCATTTGTTTTTTGATTAACAATATTATGGATCATTTTACAGTGGATTTTTCTATTGTGACTCCTATAATTTGTGTAAAATGAATCGGTTTCGGCAATAAAAGGTAACATTTAAATTGTTCCGTTTGCTTTGAAATATACATAGGTACCGTTCAAAGCAAAATGAACAATAGGAACTGCCTTTTCTCTCTATTCAGATATTAGAATTAATAACTTCATTATATGACCGACCATATCATGAAATGGTGCCATATCATGATATAGGCAAAAGAAATCAACGCTCTGCGTTTAACGTTCATCATTATCAGCAGAAAGACGTCCACTGTTGGACATAGGCCTCCCCAAGTGTCCCCACAGCGACCTCACCAGGGCCTCAAGTCTGCTATTACAATAGTGTCAGAATGGTCTATCATTGATTTCATAATTGTTGATTTTGACAAGTTTTGGTAATCTACTAATATAATGGCGTCATAATGACTTCGAATGGTCAACCACTGACACTCCATTGGAAGAAATGGCATAGAATGATAATTACGTACATAATGACAAATGAATATCTGACGTAGGCGGTAATCTGCAAAAATTTTGACAGTTCCAATGATCAGTGACCTAACGTTACGACGTCGCGTCACTACGTAATTAGTGCTTTTGATAAGCTTGATATTGTCATTCTAAATATTTTTTAAATTATTAATATTTTTTTTTTATCATTATGAATTAGCAGATTACAAACTTTTAGCAAAATGACAATGGGATCGTGTTTCGTGAAATCGCGAAAAAAAAACACATTTATGTTTGCCTAATGTACTGAACAGCTGATATTTTTATCGCTTTGCTGCCATAATAAAAATTGTTTGTTATCATGAGCACAGTCACGTGTTTAAGTATCGTACACTTATTGCCAGTCACCCTATATACGTCTTTAGTGTAATTGGTTAATATGAAAGATAGATTTACAAAGGTACTACAGTTTAAAAACTGTGATATGGAATTTGGGTCCATTCGTGACAGATTCTAGTAAGTATAGGAATAGCAGAAAAGTTTTATTAGGTCGTACAGGCCAAAACTCAGTTGCTCCACGTAAAAACTTATGTAATACGTATTTAAATTGCCAAATCAGGCCAATTAACTAAATCTGGTTGTCTAGTCCAGTCTAGGAGCGTGGGAAAAAAAACAGACACATCTTATACCTAAAAATAAAACACTTAAAATAAAATGAATAAATTAAACGACAGCATCCATTTTTTTTTTTTGTATTCACTATGTAAGTACCTCTCAGACCAACTTAATAACTTATAGTCAACTGTGACTAAACTGTGACTGTGTGTGTAACTGTGTGTGTGGTCCGCCTGTTGCTGACCGAAGGTTTAATGAATTAAATTGCTTTTTCATGAAATTGTCATTCACTAGAGTTAGACGAACTGAGAGATTTACATTGATGATTTTAAAGAACATAGAACCTGACCTGCAAAATCGCAAAAAAACTTATTTGAATTAAATAAGATTACTACGATTATATAATTAATCGTAGCCTTAAAATGTTCTCACTGCAGGGACTCGGGCGTCCTCTCTCTCTCCCTCAGGACTCATCCTCATGCTTCAGACCATCGTGATAAGAAAGTTCTGACAAAATACAAAATACATTCACATCGACCTCCAGAAGACCTAAATCAGTCAACCTTCCACGAACATAGCCGTATTTAAACTCACCAACAGAATCAAACAAGTACAAACCACATGTTGTATGCATTTCCCATAAAAAGTACGTCGGCTAACTGTTAATTATCGTACTCATCAAGCTGTTGTATTAACAGAACAGTTAGAAATGTGTGTAATGAGTAACTGAACCGAATATGGTCGTATGTGCCCGTCCGTGGAATAAGGACATTAGTCATTACGACTTTAAGTCATGGATGGGAAGTTGTAATGTGATTATGAGACAAAATATATTCACTGCTTATTAGGGGCTTAAAATACAGGCTATGTATAATGTTTCCTTGCGTGATCACATCAGAAATGAAGCTATCCACAGGAGAACCAAGGTTACCGACATAGCTCGGCAATGGGCAGGGTACAATGCACGCAGAACAGATGGTCGATGGTTCTGGAGTGGCAACCACGCACCGGAAGACGCAGCGTTGGAAGGCCTTCAACAAGGTGGACCAATGACCTAAGTGAGGGTTGCGGGAGGCCGATGGATGCGAGACGCACAGGATCGTTCATTGTGGCGACACTTATGGGAGGTCTATGTCCAACAGTGGACGTATATCGGCTGAAATAATGATGATATTGAAGGAATTGTATTTAAAAAAAAACGGGGCAAGTGCGAGTGGGACTCGCGCTGAGGGTTCCGTACAATCTTACATACGTAAATAGTTCGATTCTCGAATGGAATCTAAGATTTTTCCGAATCGCGAAAATGATTTTTGTTATAAGACGAAGACTTTGCGTCATGCAAAATTTCAGGATTCTGAGTCAAAAGGAAGTACTCTACGCATTTTGATACGTAAGAGTATGGAAATGTATCTCGGGTTGGACGCCGCCCCTCGAGCGCCGATCGTACATGACAGGTACGACTTACAACTTGAATGACATTGAAAAATGCTTAATTGTCGTTCTGTACACACGTTTGTAAGAAATTAACTTGGCCGAAAATTTTAATTTCCATATAATCAACGTATTTTTTTTTTTATTATTGATAGGCTCGCGTTTGACCACTATCTCACCTGATGGTAAGTGATGATGTGGCCGACGATGGAGCACGCTTGCCTAGAAGTAACCTATTCACTCTTGACTTAAAGACCCCTAGGTTGTAGCTATCAGGAAACACAGACTCCGGCAGGGAATTCCAATCCAGAAAATGTTTTTTTAATTATTTGTTTTAGATTTATATTATTATAGAGATAATACCTTCCGGGCGCTAGGAGTTAATATCAATTCTCAATATTATGTTAGTGTAATAAGGTCGTATGACGCATCGCTACCAGATCCCAACTGTAATGAGTCAGTGTTTGTATACCAACAATTTATAGCATATTCTTACGTGTGCAAATATGTATTTCTTTAATGAACTTTGTATTATTTTCCTTGACCTCGTCTGTAAAATTGTAATAATTGTAAGAGCCGATAGATTTTATTTTTACTCTGTGATACATTCCCATTATATCGTATACATAATGATACTATCATTGATGATTCCCATTATCCGCTTTCTGATCTATTATACCACAGTGTGCATAATAACAACCACGTAAGGGATACACAAGTGTCTTTTCTGTTCCTTGACATACATACATACATAATCAGCCTTTTAATGTTCCCACTGCTGGGATTCAAGCCTTCTCTGAGAGGAAATGGACCGTACTCCACCACGCGGGCCAAGTGCGGGTTGGTGAATGTCACATGTCTTCGAATTTTTGGTTCTGGGACATGCCGGTTTCCTCACGATGTTTTTCTTCACCTTTTTGAGAGCAGTGTTGATGAAATAAATTATACAAAGTAATACGTGTAGCTTGGCTTTGAACCCGAGACCTACCACTCGTAAGTCGGGGCCGTTACCACTCGGCCACCATTGCTCTGTTACCACTTGATGTTCCTTTACTGTCTGCAAAACAGTACGGGTCCCCTGCAGGGCCAATGCCCGCTAGGGTCATGAATTTTTAAAAAGCAATACCATGATCCTAGAACGTAAAAGGCAACTGAAGGACATAGTTGCGGTTTTGACCTGTAAAATTCTGACACTCCCCCTCGCTCCACCCAGAGCGGGAGAAGTTATTTGATGATTTTCCATGTAAGAAAAATTAACTACAAAGTTCTTTTAGTGTAGGATAGCCTATTCATCTCGAGGAAGGTAATATTTACACTAATATTATAAAGCAGTATTTTTGTAGGGGGTAATCGGGAAGTACTCGTCCGATTGCTAAATTTTTTTCACCGATTGAAAACTGCTTTATTCCTGAGTGTCATAGGCTATATTTTATGCACCATTAGGTAAAGACACTTCCGCCTGAACACCGCTAAGTTCATTTTTGTTTGTACTCGAAGTGTTCAAAGGGTTTGGTTTGGCGCCGCGCCGCAAGATTCAGGCGATAATTTTTTTAAGTGATCAGGCAGAAATGACCGCGATGGTACTCTGGCGAAGCGGTACGTAATAGCTAGTTGGCAATATAACACCACGATACGAACAAAAGGAGCGAAACAGTGGCCAAAGACGCTGGTGTAACCGTGGAGGACGGCTAGTCCAACATAATTTGTATAATAAAGTGATAAGTTGTATTCAAGTTGTAAATAATCTGCTTAATCGTATTGTTGATGGTGTTTAAGGCTATCGGCGGCCATAATGCTATCACTGTACATGGCTTAGTAAGTGGGACTTTATTTAAATGATAAAAGAGTCTGCAGACAAACCGACAGTACAGCTGTAATAATTGGGTGTACCTACTTGAACCAGCTTACACAAGAAGCATACCAAAGTCCACCTGATGTCAGCAAAACCGTAGGGGCCCAGCAGGGCCGAAGCCTATTGGGGTCTTGGGACCGTGGGTTAACTTCCGAATGGGATCCCGGGTGTGTGGTTAAACACAGTAAAACTCTAACTTTCTGACAAATTTCTTTCTTTCTTTCTTTCTTTCCTTCCTTCTTTCTTTCCTTCCTTCCTTCTTTCTTTCCTTCCTTCTTTCTTTCTTTCTCTACTTCCTTCTTTCTTTCTCTCCTTCCTTCTTTCTTTCTTTCTTTCCTTCCTTCTTTCTTTCTGGTTGTCTTTGTTTCTTTCTTTCTGGTTGTCGTTGTTTCTTTCTTTTAGACTTTAGTCCATGACTACTCGATGACCGGTCGATCTGAAGCAGGTTTTATCACGCAAGATAGTTATCAAATGCTACCAGCAGAGCGGTTGTGTGTAAACCTCTTTATATTGCAGATACATAGTTGCAATACTTGCAAGCAAGTCTTAATTAGTTGTCTAAGTAGTAGAAATAGAGAAAAACATGACTAGGTATTACATTACTGTCTGATGGTAATCTTTCTGCATTCCTAGTCATTTAATGTTGCTTGTTATGAGACTGGAAAACGACTTTCATACAACAGTTGTATGGATAATAGACGAAATCACCACCATTCCAATCTCATATATAAAAACGAAACACCAATCACTAATGTAATGCTAACAGTAATGCTCGCAAAGGAGGAGGCCGACCGCATCAGGCAACGGCGCTCTCGCCGCCGCCGGGATTCCGATCCCGATTTCCAGCCACCGTAGGCGTGGGCTTGCGGACAGTGAGCAATGGGTAGCTCGCTGTCCGGCCGTCCGGTAACTGTCCAACAAAGCCCAAGTCGTCGACGGCGCGCACTGTTTCCGCGCGCCTCAAGGAGTTGTCAGCAACAGTAGGGGCCCAGCCGGGTCGAAGCCTACTGGGGCCAGGGTTATCCGAAAGGGAACTCGAGCTCCGGTATGAAGGCTAGAAGGAACGGGGTGGGTCTTTTAGTCAGTAAGAGTCTGACACTATCTCCCGCTCCGCCCAAGGGCGGGGGATGGCAATGCATGATTATTCCTACCATAAAAAAAGTACACTTTTTTGTTATGTCTTTTATTAGGATTTTTTTTGTAATTCAATATAAGATTTTTACGTAAACTAAATGAACAATTAATTTTATAATGATTTCAAACCTACTATAAATGGTTGTGGCGCCGCTTGGGGGAGGCCTATGTCCAGCAGTGGACGTCTGTCGGCTGAAATGATGATGATGATGATGATGATAAATGGTAATCCAGAAATGAGAAAATAAATACAAAAAAAAAAAAAATTAAAGTCTTCTCTTGTAAAATTTAAAAATGAACTGTTGTGACTTTGTTGCACTGAAGGTGCGACATAAGTATTTGGAGGCAAATAGTGCCTGTATTAAGAGGTCCGTATTCGCGCTTCCACGGCATTGCTTAAATGGCTAAATATGTTACTAAGCGCAAAATTGGCGAATGACTGGATCAATAATTAGATGAATGAACTGATTGGGATAATTAGGCTGCTGCAGTCTTCCCGTCTGATTGCAATTTAGGTGTCTTCAAGGCTAGAGTGAATAGGCTCTTAATCAACTAGTGCGCCTCACTATCAACGATTGCATCACTGCTTCCACTAGGCGGTATCGTAGTCAAGCACTGGTTTGAGTTTTGGTACGAGAGGTTAATAAAAAAAAAGACAGACAGACGGACCACAAACTGATTCTTTATGGGATTCGTTTTTTTTCCTTTTCAGGGATGGAAACCTAAAAAACCTAAAAAAAAAAAATTCGTGGACTGCCCTCGTGCCTGAGTTTTTGTTAAAGTCTCAAGAAGGTTTATAAGCTGAGAAAACTGAAAAGTACATAAAAAACCGAAAAAACACATTTTCTTTGTAACATTGAAACTGTTCCTAGCTGTCGTCAATATTACAGTAAGCTCTCAATCTTAACTTTTGACAGAACCACGTCTAACAGGTCAGGTAATCTACACTAATATAATAAAGAGGTAAATTTTGTTTTTTTTTTGAGTGTGAGGTATTCTCTGAAAGAGTATTGGTCCGATTGCTAAATTTTTTTCACCGACAGAAAGCGGCTTTATTCCTGAGTGACATAGGCTATATTTTATGTACGCAGGCGAAGCCACGAGCAAAAGCTAGTACGAAATAAAGAAACAGGAAAATTTCATAAAAACTTCGACTAAGTTTTTACGTAATAATGAAGTCCCAAACCGCGCCTCTCCGTCTGCAATTAATTTTGATCATTCATGTTTATTTTTAAGCTGATTTTATTTATCTACTTGCAGCGTCATTCATCTCATCAGTGAAAAACTTGACAAAAACATTTCATTCAAAACTAATTAAAGTATAGCCAAGGAGTGGAATTCCCTGCCGGAGTCTGTGTTTCCTGATAGCTACAACTTACGGGTCTTTAAGTCAAGAGTGAATAGGTTATTACCAGGCAAGCGTGCTCCATCGTCGACCACATCATCGCTTACTATCAGGTGAGATGGTGGTCAAAAAAAAAAATAGGGGTACTTCCATCCTAAAACTTGGCAAGAAGCAAGGTCTAACGCAATTAAATGAAACCCTGAATTTGTAGTTAAATCATAACTTTTTGAGATTCGGAAAAATATGTTCGAGACTCGATTCGGAAATCGAACTACCTACTTACCTACATGAGTAAAATTGTAAGGATTCTTTAGTGCGCGGGTCCAACTTGGACTTGGCATATCTTGTAAACGGTTGAATCGATTTTGATAGAACATATCGGTCAAACGCGAGCCTAACAATAATAATAAAAAAAAAACAAAAAAAAAAAAAATGGGCTGTGGAGTATTAGTAATAGAGTCGTGTTTTTACCGGTTGGCTACGGAACCCTAAAAACGGGCTTACTAGAAGAATGTCTGTAGATGTTGTACTAGCGTAATCTACCACATTTTTCTACTAACGTGTTTTGCATATTCATCTTGAGTGGTTAATTTTATTGACGCTAAACGGAACTTGCTCATATGTGGAATTTCTTTTGTACTTAGGCTTACGAATGTTGTATTGTCTTGTCATACTTTAGAGAAAAGTTTTCCTAGTATTGAAGCCTGATTATCACACTAATGTTGTAAAGGCGAAAGTTTGTATTATTCATGTCTGTGTGTCTATTTTTTATTCTTTCTTCGCACTTACGCCGCTGAATGGATTTAGAAAAATTTTAACACATGGGTAGATTATGTTCTGGAATGGGATACTTTTTGTCTCGGGTGTATATTCTTTTGGGATACTTTTCGACGCTGGTAGAAGAAAGTATAAAAGTAAAGAAAATTTAAGAATGGGAATCTTGCACATGAAACCGAGATTCTGAATGACATTTTTTTGTTCCAAAAACTGTGAGCGATAGTAGATCTAGAATGCTAACTGAGCGATCAGGCGCTGTCTTTCTTTTTTCGCGTTGCCTCTGTATCATAAATTCTGCTGAATAAAACAAGAAGCTTTTCAACCATTTATTAATTTAATCTTCATGCAACACAAAGTCAACAACACAATGCCTAAGGCATCTCTACTAGTCAACCTAGGGTGATTAAAGAGACAATATGGAAAAAGATATGAAAGAGACAATATTACCTACTTATAAAACAAAATTCCATTTCACGTTGACAATAGATGGACCGCAGGAAAGGGCCCTCTTAAATCCGTGTTGTCTTGTTTAAGTTTACCGAAACACAAAACGATAAAGTTTATTAATTACATGATTATCTTTTATCACCTAATTAGTTATTTTTACGACCATTCCCTTCACAGCTACTAAGTTAAATAATCCATTAAAAGTCAACATTTACAAAAAAAACATGAACCTTATCGAACTAATTATACGAAAAACACAGATTATACGAATGTCTTTTTAGAACTTCACAGTCTAAAGGTGCAGCCAGATTGTTATCTATTGACGTCGATCGGTCGATTATTGCGTCAAAATATGCATCAATCGTAGCTTAGTTGGCCTTATAATGTTCCCACTGCTGGAACTCAGGTCTCCTCTCTAGGAGAAGGAATGGCCCGTAATCCACCACGCGGGCCCAGTGCGGGTTGGTGGATGTCACATGTGTTCGAATTTTTGGTTCTAGGACATGCCGGTTTCCTCACGATGTTTTCCTTCACCGTTTTGAGAGCAGTGGTGATGAAATAGATTACACAAAGTAATGCGCCTGGCTGGGTTTGGGTTTGAACCCGTAAGTCGGGGCCGCTACCACTCGGCCACTACTGTTCTCATCAATCGAGTGGTAGGTCGATAAACAAAAGCTGCCTACCAAAAAGTTCTTTCTTTTTCATTATTCGTCAAGTCGTAGAGCTTCTAAGTAGTCTTGAGTTGAGCTATACACATACTGACAAATGCTTGCACTGACAGAACAGGTCCACTCAAATCTGTGTGGAGATTGATGGTCTTTTGAGGATTCTTTCCTCAAAAGACCACCTCCACAAAGATCTAAGACGTTAATCTGCACGATTCTCTTATGATTTAATCATTACATGTTTGCTATTTGGACTGTAAAATAGACTTAGATCTCTGAGTTTGATTCAGTGAATCTTCTCAGGGTAGTCCGCTAGGAGATACTGGCCACTACTAATTTAAAAAGGCGAGACGAAAAAAAATACTTATAAAAGTGTTTTTAAAACCTATTTGCTAAATAAATATCATTTACCGTTCTTCGACCAATATGGTCTATTAGCTCATGAGACTAAAGCATCCTAGACCCAGACCTCTTCAGTTGCACATCGATCAGGTTTGTTTAACGTACTGAGAGCAGTGGTGGTAAAAACAATTACATGAAGTGAAGTGCCTGTGCCTGGGTTTGAACTCACGATGTAAGACTTAGTCCCCCCCGTTACCACTGGGCTACTACTCCTCCTCCGCCTCAGTTTCAAACTATTGCAGCTATCATCGTGCATAAATAAACTGTTGAATGTATTTTTAGTTCAAATAAAGATTATTATTATTATTCCCTTTATTCTTCTTATAATAAATATTTTGATATTTTTAAATATTTTTTTATAACAGATAGGTATATATTAAAAAAAAAACAATTAAAAATATAAAAACAGTAGTCCACCGATGTCGGGAGCAGGGTCCAAGCTACTGGTGGTTAGGGCTCCAGAGACAGGAACTTCCTCACAATGCGAGCCGTATCGAGGAGTACTGCCTTCTGTATCTGGCCCTTGATCCAACCGCGCAACGACAGCTTCGACAGATGGTCGTCGAAGCTTTTGGCAATAAGACCATTGCCAAAAGCTTATTTATTATTATTATTATTACTTCTCATCCGAACGTTATGGCGACAGTACTGCGCAGCCAGTATCGTACATCAAAGCCGTCATAAAGTTTGAGACTTTCTGTACAAGTGGACTGCTTAACGTGGATGTACCTCGAATGCAAACAGTCATCGATTGACTGCAGTCTGACTGCACCTTTATAGCGTTATAACAAAAAGGTGAAGATGCGGCAAGGTCGATCAAATGCCAACTGGCGCTACCTGAAGGTCGTGGAGACGAGCACCAAGGCCACCAGGCGACCAGCAGCGGCTAGGAAGTGACGTCACTATCACGAGTTATTAATAGGATATTACGGTAAACAGGTTTCGAAGATAAAACCGTTTTGTTTACACGGATTTCTTCAAATTCTTTGGCTTTTCGGTCAAAGACTGCGGAGTAGGTAAACTATTACTGTTCTTTGACTTAGAGATAGTGTAAATCGACTGTTGTGTGATATCTTACCCGGACCCGGCTGGGTCCTTGATAGCGTCCCGTACCTTATTTGGCAAAAACAAAACCCTTACAGGATCATTTTATTATTATTTTTATTATTTATTTAACTCAGATCCTTACATCCATATTGTGTTAGTATTTTGTCCGTCTGTCCAACTTGCCATCTGTCAAAAACCTTTTTCTAGGAACGCGTGGAGATATTAGCTTAAATAAAATTAATATCAAATACTTAAATCTGCGCCAGTCGAGACCTTTCTAGCTTGATGTTGATATTCAATGTGCCTCTTGCGGTGATCACATCAGAAATGAAGATATCCGCAGGAGAACTAAGGGCTTCGAGCTATGTCGGCCTATGTAAAGGCCGACATAGCTCGAAGAATCGCCAAACTTAAGTGGCAATGGGCAGGGCACATTGCACACAGAACAGATGATCGATGGGGACGTAAGGTTCTGGAGTGGCGACCACGTACTGGAAGACGCAGCGTTGGAAGGCCTCCAACAAGGTGGACCGATAACCTGGTCAGGGTCGCGGAAACCCGATGGATGCGTGACGCACAGGACGTTGTGGCGACGCTTGGGGGAGGCCTATGTCCAACAGTGGACGTTTTTCAGCTGATATGATAATGATTGTAATGTCTATATCTGAATATGGTTTCCGCACTTAGTCCTATGCGCACCATTGTATGTGGGCGATAGCGGAAATAACGAAAAATTAATCCTCGCAGGGTCTGATTTATTATTTTACTGTAATTTTAGTTAGGTAAGCAAATGGATATAAAACTCACCTTCAAAGTCAACTTGGTCCCACAGACGGCGCACTTGAAGCAGCCACTATGGAAGAAAGTGAAATCCTTCAGAGGGCCAACTCTGTCCACTTGGTAAACAATCTCGTTGCAACGAAAGCAGGTGCTCTCGTAGAAATTCGGCCGATACATTCTGACTGCGGTTCTTTTCACGTCATATTAACATCACTAGCACATAATTCACTGTTATGTCACTGCACTATCACTGTACACTCATTAGGAAGCCTGAAAACAATTTTAGTTCGGTTAAAAATGCGATTTTTTAGTACACTTTGTTGAGAATTGAATCAAGATTCGTCCGTGGTGGAAGCAGTAGCATTCTTTTTGTTCTGATGTAAAATTGATCGTCTTTTGTTCTCAAAAACCTAATGATCTGTTAATTAATCTCATTTCTGTATTGCGTCTTTTATGTACTCGCGTGTATTGATAACCTTAATTCGTCAGTAGGCATTAACAATTTGGTTTTGACATTTTTAAGTTTATTTTTTATTATTGTTTTTTTTTTTTATGGAGTATGAAATGAGGTTGTAGTCCCACTTATAATAGGTACACTGGTGTCTTTGACATCGACGCACAAATTAATTTTTTTTCTGGACGCCCAATAGTAGAATTTTTTGTCAGATTTTTCCAATAAAAAAATCTGTGCTTTTTAAAATTTAAACTGAGTAAATTCGTTATTCGTGTCATCATGGGACAATACATTTATGCTAGAACTACACTGCACACACGTGTGCCACACAAGCGGATCTGGGCGCGTCAGTCTCCATATCTTTTATATGGAAACTAGACTTGTAGAGCTACACTTGATACACAATACGCGCATGTATTACACATGTATAGCATAGCATAGTCAGCCTTATAATGTTCCCACTGTTGGGACTAAGGCCTTTTATTTAGGAGAGGCCGTAATCTACCACGTGGGCCCAATGCGGGTTGGTGGATGACACATGTCTTCGAATTTTTGGTTCTAGGACATATCGGTTTCCTCACGATGTTTTCCTTCACCGTTTTGAGAGCAGTGGTGATGAAATAAATTACACAAAGTAATGCGCTTGGCTGGGTTTGAACCCGTCACCTACAACTCGTAAGTCGGGTCCGTTACCACTTGGCTACCACTGCTCTCTCGATTTTTTTACTCTCGGTATAATATAGTTCTAGCTTTAATCAAAGCATGATTCACAAACTATATAATTGCATTTAAATATGCATGTCCGTACGTCGGTACCCAAATCCTTCGTCCCCTAAGTGGGCACGCGACTTTATTGATCCAAAAACTCCCTTAGTAATGACCGCACGGGTGCGTTGACCTTTCATTCATAATAATACATTTTCAACTGATTGGGCACTTTTATACTTCGTGCTTATGTTTATTGGAAGCCTAGAGCTATGGATGTTCAAAAGAGCCACCGCAACTCTGAAACACACGTCAAGCTTTTCTTAAGGCCAGGTTCTACAAATTTTAGTAAATTTTTGAACCACTGAAAATCCAAATCCAATAAAAGAAATTTCCATGAATAATTATGTTATTAAAACTAACCATATGACTAACTGCTGGGCAAAAATCAAAACATGATATAAATTCGTTGGCTCAATAAAAAAATCATGAATCAGACACTAACTTTAGATTTAAAACGAGTATATCTACGAGATTACTTCACGGAAATATTTGAAAAATACATAAAAAAATAAAGCATATTTTAAAAAGGGTCTGGTAGAAACAAAAATCTTGAATGGTTACCATGTATTTTTTTATAAAAACAAAATTGCTGTTACATAATACTCTATGACTACAATCGGGTCTTAAGTTTTTTGGATTTTGCAGGACAGTACTGTCAAGTTATATGTTGAATATAACGTAATTGGCGGAATCACAATAATTAAAATCATCGATACAACCCTGTCAGGTCATCTTACCCTATCGAATGGTTATTTTATGAAAAAAAATTTTTTTATTCATTAAACGCGAACGCCTGCGTTCGCGCACCTATTGTCTTTCTATTGTGTCTGTAATTTCCACGATTGAAATGTCAAGCTAAAATATTGGTTTGCTGAAACTGGTGTATTGTGTACAAAAAACGATTATGCGGGATAACAAAACAGGAAACGGTCCTGATATGTTTACCACATCCTATGGCGTGTCAATATGTATATTGTATAGGTACCTAAGAAAATAAATACAATGTAACAACCATGATGGTAATGGTTGTTACAAAAATAATTTACAGATCTTTGGCCCCAGTAGGCTTCGACCCTACTGGGCCCCTACGGTTTGCGGACATCTCCTTGAGGCTCGCGTGGAACACTACGTGCCCTCACAAAATATATAGGTACAGAAGTCAATCTACATACAAAGCGCGCTCAGAAGAGAAATAAATACACAAGATTGTCTTCTGTACCAATCTATTTTGTGGCGCCGTTGACGACTTGGGCTCGGTCCGGACGATATCACGGTACTGGTACCATGGTAGTCGCCGTGGCATTTTTACCATAAACCAAATAAGTGTAATAACATATTTTAGTAGTAACTTTAATAAAAATATAATTGTGGTATGTCCACAGGCCCGCTCTGCTAATCTAAATACCACTGGTAGCATGCCTCCCCGTCATTGGTGCGTTTCATCGGCGCAGTTTTTCGCAATGATAACGTTCTCAGTTGAGCGTTGAGCTCGACTCAACGCGCAGCTCGCGTGCTGCCGGAGATAGAGGTGTAAGTGATGGGGTTTAGCGGGGAAGTGAGAGGATATCACTAAAGTGGAGTCTTAAGTTGCGGGGAAGTGAGAGAATCTCACTAAAATGCAGTCTTAAGTTCCGGAAAAGGAGGATCTCACTAAAGTGGAGTCTTAAGTTGCGCTGTAGTAATGACTGAAAAAATCATAAGTGTTTACGCTAAAAGTTTTTTAATTAAACTAAAATTAAATGCGCTCCTCCAAGAATTGCGTACTCTAGCGGACCAAAAATACTACTCAAAAATAATTATTATTTTTACATGTGTCAGTTGAGACTGCAAAACTGCGGACAGACTGCAGTCGCAGTTCAAATAGCCCCACGACTCGAACTGCACTCTGTACCAGAGCACCGGTGGCACCAGGGCAGTGTCACCGGTGGTTACGCCACTGTCTCATAACTTAACCCACACCTCAAAGACATCGGCAAAGTATCAGAACGTGCAAGTATAATGATACCTTACGAAGTATTTATGTGCTCCATACGATTAAACGGGCGCAGTCGAAGCAAAAACTAAACCAATTATGAAAATACATGGATTGTGTACTAGTTCTGAGTTAACGATGTTCCTAGCACGATATTGGTTTATACCATTGACGAAATATCCTATGTTAGCGTGTAGTTCATGCTGTATGTGCATTTTTGGTACTGTTGGTGCAGTGGTTGAACGATTTGCTGCTACGCTGCAAGTCGCGGGTTCGATCGCCGATTTATATAGCCTACAGATAGGTGTTTGGAGACTAGGTGTCTTGTCTATGTGAGTTTACATGTTTGTAAACGGATCTACGATATAGGAGTTGATGCAGAAGGGAAGCTGGTCAACTTAACAAAGGGTTTTTTTAAAGAGGTATCTATTTTAGACTCGTTCTACGTGTGACGTCACCTCGTGCGAAAAAATGCAGTACGGCTGCGTGACGTTACACGTAACTTTAATGGGCTTTAATTATTATTTTTGATTTAATTTACAAATAAAAAAATACGTGTCCCTTATTTTTGAATAATCTAAAAGACGTACTAATTACATTTTTTATGGCAACTAGCCTATCATGCCAAGGGATTTAACAAACCCCCGAGGTAAAAAGTAAAGCACAAACAGATAAAAAGTATTTATATGCTATTCTAAGACATGGTCTACTCGTGTGCCAAAATCCAAATCCGTTCAGCCAGAGCAGTTCAGCAGAGTGTGAAGAACTACTAACAAACGCGCTCATAAACTTTCGTCTTTATATTATTAAGTGTAAACATCATTATGTATTAATAAGATCATTTGAAATCTGTTGATATTACATCGATAAAAGCTTCACTAATATAGACTAACATTTGCACAAATTATACGTTACTAATACCCATGATAATAACTTAATTTAAATAATTAATTTATTTATTTAATATCACTCATTAAGGTTAAACTAATTATACGGATTGAGACGAAGTTTGAGCGTGGAAGATGTGTTGTTTAAAAACAAGTCTTTTAATGAAATCTAACTTAGTTTGTAGGCGTAGTAGATAACGTAGGTCTGCAGTTGTTATCTAATACACGTACAAACTAACAACGAATCGAAAGAGTTACCGCGGCCCTGGAATTTTTTGAAATTTCAACGGTTCGGACTAAGCGTTTCGCTTAGTCGTTTCCGCGTACTTCGAAATCCTGCAACAATTTGCCTGCTGCGGTCTTTCCGTCCAATTATAATTTCGGTGTCTTTAAGCCTAGAGAGAAGAGGCTCTTAATAAACTAGTGCGCCTCACCATCAACGATTGCATCACTGCTAACCAGATGAGATCGTAGTCAAGCACTGGTTTATATCATTTAAAAAAAAAAGAGAGTCTATGGAGTTTCTTGCACGTTCTTTTTTATTTTTTATTTGTCTTCATGCAACACAAAGTACAAAGGCGGACTTAATGTCATAGGCATTCTCTACCAGTCAGCCTATAGCGGTGAAGAGACAACATGATAGATGGATAAAAAGAAAATATTATTCAGAAAACAAGGGTTAAAAGTATGTACGTGTTTAAAATAAACATACATTATACAAGGTGTAAGGGACAGCCCTCCACAAACTTTGAGGGCTTGCTAAGTAGACGAAACTGAACCACATTCCACAAAAATTTTTTCCAGGAAACGAAAAAAAAAATCCGCCTTACCATACAAAATTATAAAATTGATTGGACAGTTTGTATGGTGAGGCCAAATTTTTTTTTCGGTTCCTGTAAAAAATATTTGTGGAATGTGGTTCAGTTTCGTCTACTCAGCAAGCCCTTAAAGTTTGTGGAGGGCTGTCCCTTACACCTTGTATAGAGATCTACGCTTTATAGCATATGATTTAACTTTACTTTTTTGACTGAACGACATTTAGACAATTCAAAAGTACCTGTAAATCGTTTATTAGAAATTATATGCAACTGAAGAAAGATGTACTTAGGTAGTGTTTTTTTAAGAAAGTACAAGAGAGCCTAAATTCTTTATTGCAGGCAAATAATATGGGAATCATCGCAATACACTATTAGCGCATCGGTATTGGTGAAATAATCAAGAACAATTAAGGATAAAAAAAAGTTACCGACTCTTGACGAGATTCTACATCTTGTACTAACATTCGGTAGACGACGGTTTGTGGTTTTAAAAACAATAGGAAAAATACATACTTTTATAACACTACAACATCTAAAGCTGTAAAATTACAAAAAAAAACTAATAATTCACAAAAGTTATTAAGGTTTTTTTTATATCAACCATAACTTTCAAAAGTTTAAAGTTATTTTTTTTATACGAACCATGAAAATGCCTATGCCTACCAGGTAGGTAACTATGGATAATAACAACGATCATAAAAACTTGAGAACAAGACATAACATGGCACTTATTTATTTAATGAATAATAAATGCAAATATGGCGACCAGTCCTTACGTTTCTGCTGAGGTATTTCCAATTTGGTACTTGACTAATTTTTTAATGTTTATAGCAAAAAGTAACTTTATCCAAAATAGCAAATAGAAAAAAAAAACAGATTCGTTCAATATTAACCAAGTTAAAAACCTGTCAAATCAGGTGGAAGGGGTAACTTTCAAATAACTGTATATGGATGCATATATTGAAATGTGACGTCACTACCATTAGGTTATGTGTGCTCGAAAAAGACAGCTATTCCCAAGAGCGGGGCATTGTCGGAAATCGCCGAGGGATTTCCGCCTATCGTGGGAAGATGGAGGTGGGTCTGCGGACGACGAGCAAGGGGTAGCTCGTCGTTCGCCCGTCTTATAAAAACTGACCGTACTGGTCAGTTACTAATCTGCTATGGTTAACGCTAGTAGAAAGCTTCAAACGTACGGGAATGACGTCGTCTCAACGCTCAGTCACGTGGCCAGAACGAAAAATTTGGCGACGTGGCCAACTCGAAGCGTTCAACGCAAGCGAAACGGTTGTAACTTGGCTAGGAGGGCAGGGTTAGCTCCGACAGATAGCTCAGACCCGGTATGAAAGGCAAGAAGGAACGGGGCGGGTTTTTTAGTCAGTAAGAGTCTGGACACTATCTCTCTCTAGCTTCACCCAAGGGCGCGATAACCTTGAAGATCGTCAATTTATCTGCGGAACCCTTTAAAATAATAAAAAAATCTGATCCAATCGATTTTGAAAGCGACATTAACCAGTGAACAACGTAGGTGAAGTTTTTGGGCAGTGTTGGTCAACGCCTCGGCCGCTCGTAGGCGATGCGTGGGCGCAAACGAGTGATCCCAAAAACTACTTTTACTTTAGATTTCTTCATGCAATCTGGTATTGTACAAGAACAGGTGCTCTGTTATTAGATTATATCATAGTGGATTATGTAGTCGGACTGTGAGAAATAGCCGGAGGTGGATCGATGTGGTTTTATCAATTTATCTTACAATAATAGGCACTTATGTGATCTATGGGGCTATGTAATGGATTTCTATTTCAGTTAGAGCAATTTTTGCTTCACTGTTTCCAATAAAGACCATATGGATACTTTGTTATTTTTGGTAAGATTTATTAAGCTATTGCATAGCTTCTATCGCGGGCCTTGAGCGTGGAGACCGAACCCAGAAAGTCCGTAACGAAAACAACCAAACACCCCCCACTCATTTGTTTTTTGAGCGTGGTGACCAATAAGAAAACAAATGAGTGAACAATCAATCAAAATTCAATTCAATGTGTGAAAGTGTAACTTCAATTAATATCAAAGAAAAAAAAAACAAAAGAAAAAAAAACTGCATAAATAAAATAAATAAATAATTATAATTACATAAGTTGATAAAAATGCTATAATATTTTTTTTATTTAAAAAATCAACACGGCCTAATCGCCTGCAGGAGGCGCCCTGGGCGTAAGCGCAGATTATTGGACAGTGAGCAATGGGTAGCTAGCCGTTCGATATGGATCAGAGCCTAGTCGGCGATGGGTCGTGATTCACACGCACCTCATAGAGATATCAGCAAGATTGATGAGGTTTGTAATTTGCTACTAAGGCTTGAGATTGTTCGAAAAAAGCTTTTGGATTCATTCTCATCTCAAAGATATATATTTTTGTCCTGCTCTCATCCTAACCATGCTATGTACCCCAGCCGTCCGCGCCGCCGGGACTCCGATCACTGATTTCCGGTCACCGTAGGCGCGGGCTTGCAGACTCGCTGCCTGACCGTCCGGTAACTGCCCGGACCGAGCCCTACTCGGCGACGGCGAACACGTCAAGGAGTTGTCAGCAACAGCAGAGGCCAAGCTGTGTCGAAGTCTACTGGGGCCAGGGTTAGCTCCGAAACGTAGCTCGGCCCCGGTATGAAAGGCAAGACAGAACGGGGTGGGTTTTTTAGTCAGTAAGAGTCTGACACTACCTCCCGCTCCGCACTTAAACTGGGCTAAGCTTCTTGTTAGTGGTTTAGTAACGATACCACCAACACGTTTGCACCACATATGACGACCACAACGTTCTTGATCTGCGTCCATATTCATGAGCGTGTTAGGCTTATCGTTATGTATTTGCATAGTTGCTGTCATATAATAGTGCTCTCGTTTACTATTAGTGATGGGACAGTACGTTGGTGACTGTAAGCTGGTTTCTGAATTGAGTATTTGGAGTTGAAAACGTGTTAAAGTCTACTTTAGTACTACGGAACAAAGAATAGTTTCGAAACCATTCCTCTGTGTCTTTATTGTTTTCAAAGTTTACTGTTTTTTTTTTTTCAACTATTCCGACTCTCAGTGTTTACATTTCTTTTTTTTCCAACTCTCTCATTTACAGACATGCTGGAAGACATTTCTTTATAAATAAGACTCATTTTTTGCCTATTTTTATGTTTCATCCTTCTTGTCTGTTTATTACATGTTCTATATTAATTATTGAATTTGAAAAACTGCTCACAATGCGTTGTGGTAACCAAATTTTTGTTTCTTGAGGTAAGAAGTCATAAAATTTATCCTCCCGCTCTGGGTAGTGCGAGGTGGAGTGTTAAACTTTTACTGACTAAAATTCACCTGTGTATCTTTAGATGTATAGGATTCTTCAGATAGAGACACCATCAATAAGAAGATAATCCAGCGGGAACTTCATAACCCTCAGTAATGAGGAATATGACTCGAGGTGGAGGAGGTCTATGTTCAGTTTTTTTTTGTGGTGGGAAAATCATCTAATGACTACCCCCGCTCTTTGTCGGAGCGGGAGATAGTGTCAGACTCTTACTGACTAAAAACCCACAAGCCTTCTAGCCTTCATACTGGGGCTCGAGCTATCTTTCGAAACTAAGCCCCGGTAGGCTTCGACCCAGCTGGGCCCCTGCTAGGTCTATGTTCAGTTGTCCTTTGAATTCCAGGACCATTGTAACTATTTCGAACAATTTTGCAATTTATATGTATAAATTCACATCGCGGAACAAAAAATCAAAGAAAATTTCGATCCTATTTCCGTCTTAAGCTACATTTCACTATGAATGAAATCGATAACGAATCAGTGTCGCATCACTAGCAGGCTGGCACGCACATAGTAGTTGCCATTGTGGTGGTATGCAGTTTGCCCACATCCCGGGCATAAGGCGAAGGTAAACGACGGCTTAACGAGCCAAATGTTGGCGTTGATTACACATTTCTTGAAATTCCTTGACGTTCTAATCTTAAGAGGCATTAATATACTTAATAAATGTGGTCGTTTTATGTGCACAAAGGAGGTGAGAGAGGAGAAATATAACAAACATCCTAACTAATATTATAAATGTGAAAGTGTAGATGTTTGTTACTTAATCACGCA
Source organism: Mythimna albipuncta (assembly GCA_929112965.1). Taxonomy (NCBI): domain Eukaryota; kingdom Metazoa; phylum Arthropoda; class Insecta; order Lepidoptera; family Noctuidae; genus Mythimna; species Mythimna albipuncta. The sequence goes on along the minus strand of OV815974.1, from coordinate 5,506,664 downwards.
TAAACGGCTGAATGGATTTGGATGAAATTTGGCATGCATATAGCCTTTGGAAAAGAACATAGGCTACTTTTTATCCCGGAAAAACCTCTTATTCCTACGGGAAAACACGTTTAGAGTGCGATAACCGAAGTACATGTGGACGAAGTCGCGGGTGGACAGCTACTTTTAAATAAATAAACAATTCACGGATGTGTCTTGTATCATTATCTGCAGTTAGTTTTAGAGCAGATTTTCTTTTCGTTTTTAATCATCCAATTACTTCTACCGCTCTAGGGTAAAACGAAAGGACGGGTCAGACTTTTACTGACTAAAACTCACTTATGTACTTTAGTTACCCTTTGCATAATAACGCCACGGTCACTATTTCAAACAGTTTTACAGTTAAAGCTTTTGTTGTGCAGATTAAGTATGTAGAATTGAGCATAACTAAAAAATAATAGAAATTAAGGATGGATTGAGTAATCACACTTACATTATAAAGACGGAAATTTATATGTGTGTGTGTGTGTGATGCTTGTTACTCCTTCATGCTCAAATAGTAGGACGAATTTTGATAATACGACTTTTACATAGGGTTCTTTTTATTCCAGAAATATTATCTTTGGGATAATTTACTATTTTATAGCTAGAAGATGATACTTAACCTTTCAGATACCGTCAATTTGAGACACAATAGTAAGACAAAGGATGCGTGACAGCCGGCGTTCGATTGGGGTTTAATGAACTAAGGTTCGGAGGAAAATGAAAAGTAAGGTGACTTCTGTTAGAGAATTAAAAAAAGGAGAAACCATCTCGTCTCGGCTTCGGATAAATTAACTATGACTACTACTGACTATTAAAAATTACAAAAGTTGCTAACGTATATGTCTGAATTAGATTAAACTCTTCGAGAAGAACAAAACAACCGGATTATTCGAAAAAGTTACCGCGGTTCTGGACCGCAAAATGCAACTAAAGCAACAAGTATGGGAAGAGATATTTAATGACTTCCCACCCAAGATTTTTAACTTAGAGAAAGCCAAAAAGCATTCGTATGTTCACAAGAAAATTTTACATAAAGAGCGTCTCTTTATGCTTGCGCATGCTCTTTAGACCTTCATGGAATTTATGTGATCCTTCTTTGCTGCAGAAATATCTATATGGTCACGAAACCTACCTATCTTATAATTAAAAATTTATAAACTTGTGTTTGAAAAATATCCAGCATAATGTTGGACATGAAATAATTTATTATCCGCCAAAGACCATGACATTTTTTATTATTGCTCAACGAACGAATCTCGGCAAGTTTCATTCACAACTTGTGTTTATTTATTTATTGGTAAAGCAAATAACGTTTTGTGCTTAAATTTTTGCTATTGGGAACGTGTGACCTAAGTTTGTTTTATGTTTCTTCGTCTTCGTCTGTTGGAAACACTTTGATGAATGCAATCGGACCGAAATTGAAGTGGAATCAATGAGAGCTTGAATGAAATCAGCTTTATGATTAATCCACGTAAAAGGTGGTCTTGAAGTAAACATTTTAACAGACGTTTGAAGGTAATTGATGATAATGCTAATGTTATGACAAATCAATAGGAAAAAGATGAAGAAAATCAGGATAAAGATGACGATAGATGACAGAGAAAAAAAAAGAAAGATTAAAATGTAATCATATAGCATATTGAAAGCCATGTAAAATAAACTGTTATCTCCATCTGGCAGACATATTAAAGGTGCAAATTAACAGATTTTATCACATATGCTCAATGATAAATCCTAAACAATTTGCTAAAAATTTATTGTTGCAAAACAATTTTAAAACTAACGTCTTTACGTTAAGTGCTTAAGTGACAGGTGCATACCTTCCTGCCTATGTCAGTATGTATACTATGCGGGTGTTGATAACGATTTTTATTATTCGCTTCATTGTTCCTTTGATATTTTTATTTCTTTTTATGGCTTTATTTTCAAGGTCGGCTATTGCTCTATTTAGCGTCTAGCAAGTAGGTTGTTTTCATAGGTCTATGTTTATGTGTTGCAGTTTCTTGTTCGATCTTCTCTATAGGAATCTACGCCTTCATAGCTCTTTATAGCAGTTTAGTGTGGTATATAGAAAGTTTATCCAAGTTTACAAAATGGGTTTCTAGTATTTTTGAATCAGCTTAAGTTTTTTACTAAAATAACCAAGTCTTTGATAATAAAAAAGTATCCTGTAAATATAATTATTACAATAATGCATTCAATTGGTACCTAGGCTATAGTATTCATAGGTTTAGTAGACTAGTGTACATGGGTTTTATTAAAATATTTGTCCATCTGTTGCCCACACATGGGTCAGTTTTGTAGCTTGGATTGTATCTCTGATTGAAAGATTGCCGGATCAATTTAATCTTGTTAGTTTATTTAGGTTAGCTCTCTATTTCAGTTATCCAATCACTGTTACGAAAACATTTTAATTAAAATCTGAGTATTATTTAATAACCTGAAATTCATATATTGTTGAGAATAACTTTACCAATTATGTTCGTTTTACAGTATTATGAAATGGGTAGGTATGTAACAACTGTTGCAAGTTTGTGCAACGAGAAACTACAGATATAACTTGGCAACCTAGTAAGGACGTCTGACTTATAATAACGTAACAAAATAATATATGTAGTAACAATTGTTGAAAAAATGAACTTAAACAGCAACGCAATTTACAACTACTAAAAAAAAACAACAAAAACGTTACTCAGCACAGGTCAAAAGCCACACATCCAAACCTACTCCATACAGCCAGAAACGTCACGGAAACGTCAAAAACAGAATACACGCGAGATGCAAGCAACTAAAATCATTTTCCACGAGAACAGTCCATTGGATCTCACAGCACAATACACACGGTTAACGGAAACATCACAACGGTACATTAAGAAAAAAAAGTTTGTGAGAAAAAAGAATTATAAAAAGTAAACGAACGAATCTTGTTTCTTTTTTTTCTCATTCGATATTTGAATTTGTATCACAGACACCTGTCGGGGAGGTCATTTAGTGTCGTTGCGGGCGCGCGGCTCTCGCGGGGCACGGGCGAGGACTGTCCGCAATTGTTTACTGTAGGTTCGCCGTCGACTCCACAAAGAACCTTTTTGTCAGAGCGGTTGATTGTGGATAGTTGCGTGATGCATCTGTGAGGACGTTGAAGACAGTTTTAGTTTAAACGTTCATTTTACTTTGGCATTATTTTGACTCATAATAATATAATATAATTACATTATTATTATTTCTACATATCTTCTATTTTAAAAAATAACTGTGTAATTTTAGTTTAAATAGAATGGGGCACAATATACTTCCTTAAGGAACTCCTAATCAACTGCAATGCAAATATTTTGTAATCGATTTAAAAAATAAAGATGAATTAGACCAGTATCAAGCTATATTGAGGCCTTTAGTTGCAAATTTATTTACCTACTCCGACAAAAAACTGTATTTGTAATGGAATCAAAGGCTTATCCCTGTTCAAAGACAACTCATTTAAAAGAAAAAAATAATTTAAATGTGCTAATATAATTTGCTAAGGAACTAACTTGAATTAACTTGAACGATTTTTATTTTCAGTAGATATCTTAATTTTTTTTCTTATTTCTGGCTCAGTTTTCGAAGTTAAACTGTACTTTAAAAATCCAAAATGAAAATAAAATTATATATCTCATCAGCGATTTTTTTTTCTTTCTTTCTTTATTTTGCTCGAATTAAAAATAATCAATTTTATAATACTTAATTTATTTTTTATAATTCTTTTGTGTGTTTGTCACAAAACTGTTTCTAAACAACTGACTGATTTGGATTAAATTCTGTGTGTATATTGTGTGTGTATTAGAGTGGGTCCCTGGATGGTTTGAAAATAAAATTAAAATCCGGTAGGTGGTGCTGCAATCGGTTTTTAAATGTAATGTCTAATGAAACGTCAGCTTTAGGGCAGGACAATGTCTGCAAAACCACTAGTATTTCATAAATTTACGAAACGACACAAACCCGAAGCACGGTTTCAATTGTTGGTGGAATTGGTGGTGGTATTCTTTTAATTTTTGGTCTATGTGACAGTAGGTTCTTTATTTTTCAACTGTAGTTAGTTTTTTTTTATCATTTTCGAAAAAATACAACTTATGTTGTGCCAGTTACACGAGCATTTGATTTATCTGTAAAAAAGTGTTTTATGCTCACAAACTTTAAATTTCACTCAAAAGCGAACCAAAATTAAAACTAAAGCTAAACTAATCTTCATTCTAGAATTTATGTTGTTCTGAACCTATCCTTCTCTACTTCCATCACATCATTGGTTGCGCTGATGTCAGATTTGATTCCTTCTACCCATTAATACCTACTTCCTCATCTCGTCCCACGCATACTCTATGGCAAAGTGGTAGACTCGGCACCGTGGCTAGTCGGCACATCGGGCATTCCGACCGCCATCACCCGCCGGCGAAAGTAAACCTTACCAATCTTACGCGAGCCTCTTCACACATCACTTACAATCCAATCCACACTTTATATCCAAACACCAAAGTTGATTTTCCAATACCCTTTAACATGCTTCTCCAATCACCGTCAAGAATATAATTTAAACGTTATTTTTGTATATTTAAAGTTGATTTTTGATTAGATTGTAAAACAGGTATTGTAATATGATGGTCAGGCTATGGTGGACGGTGAAATAATGCCCCGTAAGGCCTAGGGATTCGTTTCTTATTGTGTTTAATTGTATGTAAATAGTGTGGTACGATGCCCTTAGCTAAACTTTCTGATATTAAGAAGTGGAGAAATTACAAGCCTATTAAGAAATGATCAGTTAACTCGGTTTGATAATCACATTTGAAGTAAAATTAGAACTGTCATCATGATGATAAATAAATGATAAATGATATTTATTTTGTCAATAGGTTGTAAAAAACACTTTTACACGTCAATTTTTTTTCGTCAGTTTAAACTAGGCAAACAATGGCTTTAAGTGTTTTCTAGCTTTTTTTTATGGTGGTAAAGTGTTTTCTAGCTGACTACCCTGAACCCTGAAAAGAAACACCGAAACAAACTCAGGGGTCAAAGTCTCTTTTAAGGTCCATACACTAAATATGTATTGGTCAAAATCACGTGTAAACCATGCAGATTTGTCTGAGATGGTCTTTTGAAGAAAGAACCATACATATTTGAGTGGACCTGTCCAGTCAGTGCAAGCATTTGTTAGTATGCGTAAAGCTCAACTTAGGACATTTGAATGATCATCATTTTATCCGATAGACGACCGGTCCTGTGCGTCTAGCATTTATTGGATTCTGGTGACTCTCATCAGATCATTGGTTTACCTTATGGGATTCCGTCCAATTCTGAGTCTTCCTGTACGAGGCGCTACTCCAAAAACTTTCGGCCCCATCGATGATCTGTTTTGTGAGCAATGTGCAGTGTTGCCAACTCTATACCACCAGTGAGTGCTAAAAATCTTCTCAAATAGTGCTACATTGCTATGGATTGCCTAAAATAGGGCTATATAAAATAAAACCACATGAGTAAAATTATTTACCTTTTTTTTACATAAAAACAGTAGTTATTACTAGGTATGTAGCTAGTTGCTTATTAGTAGGTATGTATTTATAATTATATAATATATATATGGTTAGTATGTTTTTTTTTTGCGATATTTATTCTATTATATGTATGTTTATATTTATGATAGTACATTTATATTTATATGGTAGGTATATTCTTATAATAATTGTTTTGTTTGTTTCTTTTTCCTTTCACTTTTACACACGGTGTCTACTTCTCTTTTTTTCCAATTCTCCTTTCGCGGGTATGCTGGAAGAGATTTCGTTAGAAATAAGCATTACCTATGTACCTATTTTTCTGTTTCTGTCTTCTTTTCTTATATAAGTTAAGTGTGTACATGAATTGTTAAATAAATAAATGAAAACTGTTAAAATTATTATTTTTAATCATACATATATACAAAACAACAAAAAAAAGACATGCTTGTAGAAGAATATCCTGGCCAGTGCCTCGCCAGCCTCGCACCACACACACTAATCACACCACTATCCGGTCTCACACGCTCCTGCCTCCAGCTACTGAGCGAGCTAGCGTCGCCAGACGAGGATTTTTAAATATCCAGTAGTAATCAATTTGCAAATAAGTCACTGAACATCACACGAAGATATCCCGCCAAAAAGTCATGAACTTATTGTCTATGTGTAATTCCATAGATAATAAATCTATGTGTCAGTAATACGAAATAACATGAATGTGTTTGTTACACTGCACGCATGCTGTGCGTGTGTGCGTTTTATTAGAATCTGAAAATTTCGCTTGACTATTAAATAGTGCTAGATTGAGTGCTAGGTGTTGTATGTTCGATTTCAGTGCTGGCTTTGTGAAAATAGTGCCAAATCTAGCACTGAAAGTGCTAAGTTGGCACCACTGGCAATGTGTCCGGCCCATAGACACTTAAGTTTAGTGAATCTTCTGGCTTTGTCGGTAATCTTGGTTCTCCTGCGCCATGTGGCACTGTACTCAAGTTTTTTTTAATAGTAAGTTTTCAGCCTATCTTTAAGTGATTAATCTTGCCAATACAAGCCATTTGTAATCAGATTGTCTAAGTCTTTGTGCGAATAGTTGATATTCCTCAGTAATTGATTTGCAATTTCTTATCGAGTTAAAGTACATTTGAAATATTACGAACTTCGAACAAATTATCTTCTTGGTATAGTTTCACTTTTGTTTTAAGGGTGCGTGCGTAGTGAAGAAAAGAATGAATGAAAAAAGACGTGTGGCACTCGGGGACTGCCGCGGTAAAGCTATTGCATAGCATTTTTTATCAACTTATGCAATTATAATTATTTATTTATTTTATTTATGCAGTATTTTTTTTTTCTTTGATATTAATTGAAGTTACATTTTTACACATTGAATTGAATTTTGATTGATTGTTCACTCATTTGTTTTCTTATCGGTCACCACGCTCAAAAAACAAATGAGTGGGGGGTGTTAGGTTATTTTCGTTACGGAATTTCTGGATTCGGTCTCTACGCTCAAGGCCCGCGATAGAAGCTATTCAATAGCTTAAAAAAAATACCGACAGTGTTATAAAGACATTGCTGATCTAGATCTTTAACCAATCTTTTATGTTTCCACAGCTTTGTTTTTTACGTGGAATATTGTCTTCTTTATCTTTTTCGCTCTGGGTTGCCCTTCATTGTTATTGCTGCGGTGACTCCTTCGAACTACCCGCTACCCTGTCAGGCGTCGGCAATAACTGACCTCTACAAAATATGGAACACAGCCATGTCTGTGAGAGGGAGTGGACGCAAGGGCCCAAGGCGGGGTGGTAAATGTCTTATATCTTCAAACGTTTGGCCCTAGGACATGTCGGTTTCCCTTCACCCTTTTGAAAGTTGCTGTAATAAAAAAAAAAAACCACAAAGTGTGAATTTATAGTCTACAACTTGTAAGCCATGGCTGTCATCGCTGGATTTCAACAGCTCATTAATACTCATTAGACTAATTTAAACACTTACTTGTTTAATATTCCTAAAAATCAGATAAAATTGGTTATCCATAGAAAAGACATCAACGAGTGATGTCGTTGATTTCAGTCCTATCAGGATTTTATAACTTTTTTCTGAGGCTCATGGCTGTAAGCATTACTATAATAGGCCCTAGAAATTTTTTCTGTAATTTACCTTCTTACATTAATTTTAAATATTTTTTTTTAATTTCTACATTTATTTTGTAAACAGGTTTAAAAAAACATTTTAAAAGTTAAAGATACATTTTTTTTTTATTCATTGAAACTTAATTATATAGTCAAATCAAATATTGCACAAATATTTTTTTTTAAAATTAAAATTATATCTGAAACAATCGCTCCATGCACCATATCTATTTTGAGTCTCAATAATACTACTCTATAAAGATTTATGTGAGTACTATTTTATTTTGGTTCACTGTGCGCGACTATGCTATACGGAAAAATATCTCGTATCGTCGTGTGCATCGCAATCGTAAACGTGTATATATGTTACATTGTTTCCGCACCGTCCGCTTGTCAGCTTTGAGTGCATCAAATATTAACAAAAGATATTGATTGCACGTCAACTAAATTACACTTTTTATTTATCTAACAAAACCGTATAAATTATATAAAATGGTAACTGTCCACTATGATAATATAAAATGGTAAAGTGGTGGTCGAGTAGTAACGGCCTGACTTACGAGTCGTAGGTCAAACCCAGCCAATTATATTGTGTAATTTATTTTATCACCAATGTTCTCAAAAAGGTGAAGGAAAATTTCGCGAGGTTTCCTCGGTATGTCCTAGTACCAAAAATTCGAAGACATATTGTGACATCTAACAACCAGTACCTCTAGCCAAGTTGCTAATCTGCAATAGTTAACGCTTGTAGAAAGCTTCAAATGTACGGGAATGACGTCGTCTTAACGCTCAGTCACGTGGTCAGAACAAAAGAATTGGCGGCAAGGTCAACTCAAAGCGTTCGGCGCAAGCAAAACGTTTGTAACTTGGCTAGGGGGGCAGCACTCTTAGAGAGGAGGCCTGAGTCCCAGCAATGGGAACATTATAAGGCTGATTATACTACGCTATGGTAGTCCACCGGTGTCGGGAGCAGGGTCCAAGCTAACTATCTTAGAGCTCCAGGGACAGAAACCTCACAATGGGAGCTGTATCGAGGAACATTGCCTTCTATATCCAATCGCGCAACGACAACGTCGAATTTTTTGGCTATTAGGCCATTGGTGGACAACACTCAGTCATCACGTTATCCGGAACTAATCCGAAAATAGTAGAGCAGCATATAATAGATTAATAAATTACTGCCAGAGACGGGAATACATGGATGAACATTATAAAAATGAAAGTGGTGAAGCAGGGAGGTCACAACCAAATGCTGAGATTGAGGAATACGACGCGAGGAGCAGGGGGGGTAGTAATGTTGTGGACCTAAATAATAAACTAAATAACCGCATAGTCGCTCTCCATCAGATGAGATAGTGGTCAAGCGCGAACCTATAAACAATAAAAAAAATCTTTTATAGTCATCTCTTTACCACCCTTGGTTGATGGTAGATATTGAGTCCGCGTAGTTTTAATTTTTATTAAGCCTTCAAATATTTGAAAGTAGAGATCGGAGCTATGTGCCTTCCTTAAGAACAAAAGAAACATTCCAGCCGCATTTTCTTCGCCACATGATGATTATATTTATTTTATTTATTTATTGATAATTACGTCGATATTTCTTTAATTGAAGGAATCACGGAGATGTTGGAGCTGGAGGAATCACTGATTCTGACAGTACAGGTTTACCTAGTTTTGGAATCATCGATTCAATTAAATTTTAGAGAGTCCCAATTTGTTTTTGTATCCAGTTTTAAATAAATACACATTTTTATTCAACAAATAAGTGTATCACATTCACTATTAAAAGTTAACACTATTTAAATATGATCGGACACATTACATATACAGTTAATTCTGGTTATTTCAAACTTGCAATAATTCGAACCTCTCTATAATTCAAAGTTATCACGATTTCCCTAGAAACTCTCTTTATATTTCGAACTAAATCAATACATTTTTGTGCACTTGGTAATTCGAACGAAAAAATCATTGCTACGTAGCATAACGACGCGGTAATTCGAACTCATCGTCGTCAAACACTCGACAATATTCAAAGTTAGAAAGAGAGAGAAAGATTGCAGAAATTGCAGAGGTATGTAAGTTAATTTTGAGACAAGTTCAAACTTGTATCATCGTACATAAGCCTTTGCTTTTGTAATGCTTAGTTTGACACACACTTCCACACGAATTGGTTTGTTTAGTTAAGTTTCAATTCGAACCATTATTTTTCGACACATTTGATAAAACACGCGATACGTCGTAATATTGTAAGAGTCCCTCAGGTTTCGAATTAACGAGAGTCGACTGTATATGACGGGCCTGTTGGTCTAGTGGTTAGTGACCCTGACTACTATGCCGGAGGTCGTGCGTTCGATTCCCACCCAGGACAAATGTTTGTGTGATGAGCATAATCATTTGTTCTGTGTCTGGGTGTAATTTATCTATAATATGTATGTATTTAAAATATATAAGTATGTTTATCAGTTGTCTAGTACCCATAACACAAGCTCTGCTTAGCTTGGGACTAGACGGCGTTGTGTGATAGTTGTGGAATATTATTATTATATTATTATTAGAAGTTATGTAGAAGCCAATAATTTGCGGGATTGGACCATGTCGACTATATTTTGTTTGTTGACTATTTTCTTTTTCCATTTTTTTTTTTTTTATTATTCCCTTCCCGCTCGAAAGGACTTAAAGGACCAATCCGGACCATATGACCCAATCCGGTTCGAAGGACCTGAGATGATGGTGTAGTAGAGAGTGCAAAGATGTCCATAAAATGAAATGCAACTAATTTATTTAATATATATATAGGGGAGGGACGAATGCTGAATTTGCAGTTACTAAAACGTCATGGGGACCTATTGAATTCTGAAGATTAGGTTCTACATACTAAGGGTTCATATGCGGTAAGGGTACATTACAAGGTGCAAGGTTTCTTTCTCCCAATATGATTTTCCGACGCGCTGGAATATCCCGCAAAATTTCCATCTGGCCGCCCCTACCATAAATAAAAAAGGTCATAAGTAGAGATGTGCGGTTGCCGTCAATACTGCCGTGAAGTGGGGATATTGGTGGAAATATAGCCCGAAGTATAAATAATGGTGGTAATATTCCCATATTGCCGGCAACGGCACATCACTAGTCATAAGTATTGTTGACTGCTCTAAGCGGAGCGAAAGGGAGTGTTTTTTACTAAATAAAATCCACCCGTGTTTCTTTAATTGCTCGTTGCGTTCCAAGCCTGCAGCAATTCTTTTGAACGTTTTTGCAGCTCTGGGCCCTTTGAAGTGGTTGGAAACTTATTTCAGAAGGTACGCGATTGTTGCTAATTGGTAGGTACCGTCACCTGCCCTGCTAACTGTCCTAACTAGCAATTAATATTTTTTTCGTTCGGGCGTTACAATCACGTTTCTGTAGTTGCGTTGTGTGTGCATTAATGAATCAATAAGTGTTTTATATTGTTTTTGGCTTATTCTTTAAGTTAGTAGTGGCCATAGAGCCCTAAGATACGAAGGTAGTAAGGGTATTTTATCCCTTATTTTGCACTTAGCCGTACGCAAAACCAAATACGTGTACCTACGTGATTATCTTCTAAACGGTAAACGACACAGATACGACGATTAGAGAGAACTTATTCAAAATAATGTTATGAACACGTAGGTGATGTTAGTGCAGATACGCTGGTTTGTGAGATAGGACAGTTAGTGGAGCGGGCGACGATATGACGACTATTAGCTACGAGTTTACTGTCAACACTTTGCTCTGAATTTATTAACAGGCACACCGAGAACGTTGAGGTAACCGGAGGAAGTCTTTAAGCGCTATATGTGAGGTATTGAAACCGGTTATAAAACTCATCATCGTCATTATCATTTCAGATTAAAGACGTCTACTGGACATGGCCTCCCAAAAGCGTTGACTTTTAAGTTTCCGTGGAAAAGTAAGATCCTTGTAACATCAGCTCGCAAAGCTGACGCTTCTAAGTCACTTCAAAATCGATCCATTTGAAAGATTAGTCTGAATAGACATAAATATATTAAAAATGAATAGATATCGGAATCTATTGATGGTAGAAAAATATGCAGCTGTGCGTTCATGCGTTGATATGTCATTCACTTCAGTCTTGAGGTTAGGTTTTTCCTTTTATAGTCTACTAGCTTTTGCCCGCGCGGCTTCGCTCCCTCTCTTCCCTACTCCACCCTACTATACCCTACTCTACTCTACCCTACCCTGTCCTACTCTACCCTACTCTACACTACTCTACTCTACCCTACTCTTCACTATTCTACACTACTCTACACTACTCTACTCTACACTACTCTACACTACTCTACCCTACTCTACCCTACTCTACCCTACTCTACCCTACCAAACTTCACATAAACCATCTACTAAATAGTCCGAACAAAGCCTAAACTGGATAGGTGAGCCCGTTCTTGAGTTATAAAATTAATACGAAAAGTGGCATTGATTTTTATATATATAGATAGATAGAAGATTATGTAGAAACTGACTGACATATCAACAGTCTTTATTAGTCTCACTGCGTCATCTGTAGATCTCCGTCCTAATCGCAGTGGTCGTTACTCTCACTTCATATTACTGCTGCATTCAGTTTAAAAACATAACACTGCGCAGTACCGTGAGTAGCGGGTAGATGGCGTTAGCTGACGTACAAATGGCGGATAGTCCACATTCTGTCACAAAATTAACAAATCTCAATTCTTTTGACAAATGACATTAGCTGGCTGTATACTGTGTGTCTATGTTTCTGGTAGAGGCTCTTTTAGTCATGTAAAGGAGGTAATGTAGCTAGATACATACCTACTTGTAGAGTTCTTTGCTTTATTAGATATTTATATTACCTAATTGGCAGTAACAATAACTGGCAGAAGTCCACGCGCAATTAGAACATGATCTGAAGAGAACATACTCCGAGGATAAAGTTATCTTATGGGAACATACTCTCGCATCTCGGTATAAAATAATACCAAGGAAACTTATTACTTTTACACCGGGAGTACCGGGGTAAAAATATTCCGAAGGAACATATCCCCGGGATAAAATTACTCTCGACCTCTGTAACTCGACTGTCGGATAACTTAGGTAGCCACGAGACAGAAGATGCTCTGGAATTCTTCATGTACCTATAGGTTTAAACCGATTAGGAGTATAGGAATTGATAAATGACTGTATAGGAAATTAGGAACATGGAAATTGTAGTTTTTTTTTTTATGGTGGGAAAAAATCATGCATTGACATCCCCCGTTCTTGGGCGGAGCGGGAGATAGTGTCAGACTCTTACTGACTAAAAGACCCACCCCGTTTCTTCTAGCCCCGTTTCTTCATACCGGGGTTCGAGCGCCCTTTCGGATAACCCTGGCCCCAGTGGGCTTCGACCCGGCTGGGTCACTGCTGTTGCTGACAACTCCTTAAGGCGCGCGGGAACAGTGCGCGCCGTCGACGACTTGGGCTTGGTCCGGACAGTTACCGGACGGCCGGACAGTGAGCTACCCATTGCTCACTGTCCGCAAGCCCGGAAATTGTTGTAGTAATATATGTCGTAGTCAGATCTTAAAACTGATCACTTCATAATGTGATCGTCCATTTCATGAATGGTTCTATAGAAGCTAAATAAACGAACACTCTGCGTTTAATGATATAAACAGCTAAACTCTCGAATAATATTTTATTAGATTTATCATAAGTTAGCCATAGTTCTCGAGTAAGTGACTTTCAGTCTTTTTTAATTAAATTAAATATATTTAAACTAAGTGATTAATTTTAAAATCGGCTTTGTTTTAGACATCTGCACACAGTCGTGCACCATGAATCCAGTATATGATTTTGGATCCCCAGTGAGAAAATTTATCGTCAGCAAATTACTGATCAAATAAAAATCTGTACTATTTTTAAATTTTTAAGGGTGACACTACTATGTCACTCAGGATCAGGAATAAACCGATAAAATTTTAGCAATCGGAACAGTACTTTCAGAGACTACCTCCTTCACGTTTTCGTCGCCGATCTTCCGCGACGGAATTTCCGTCTAGTGTGGTCGAGGCCTTACTGACTAAAAACCCACCCAGTTCCTTCATGCCTACTGTGGCTGAGCTATTTTTTTAGAACTAACCCTGGCTCCAGTAGGCTTCGACCCAGCTGGGTTAGGGTTAGAACTATACAACCATCTACCACTATAGCGCCATCCCTTTAACAGTTCAGTTTAGGTTGTAAAATGGATCGCGTGAGCTCGTGGTAGGGCCTCAGGTCCTAGCTGAGACACTGTATAAAATTATGAAAAAATATTTCATCATCAGCCTTTTTTAATGTACCCACTGCTGTGACTCAGGCTTCCTCTCTAGAGAGGGAATGGGCCGTAATCCACCACAAGGGCCCAGTGCGAGTTGATGGATGTCACATGTCTTCGAATTTTTGGTTCTAGGACATGCCGGTTTCCTCACTCCAAAATTTTAATAAATTAAAAAAGGCATTGGACGGGAACACAAAAAAAAAAACAAATTTAATTAAGTATAAGATTTTTTATTAATAAGCTTAAACACTAACGAATTAAACCTAGTTATATCACATTAAATAATCTTATCTATCTCATTATACATCTAACTAGACGTTGATACAACGTATAGTGCACAGCCATACTGATGTAAATAACAAGTTGTTATCATAACTAATAACTGTGTCTTTACCATTGGTTCTACAGAAAGCAGAAAGTTGATCAGTGCATATACTTCATCTATCCATGGGTATGAATAAAGAAAATTATAATCAATTTTAAAAACAAATCAATTGATTTAAACCAGCAGATACAATATTTTTTTTTGAGAAATTGCTATCTGACTTTCTTGTACATATTGCGATTCGATTTGAAGAGCAGAAGCAGTTCTCAAAACATGGCCACCTTTTCGTTAAACATTGTAAAATTATAGGTCAACACACAAAAGTCCAAGCAGATAGTCACACTACTGATATTTGACTCAATTTTTTGAGGTCCTTCCAGTTAAGGACATATTATTATTACCCACAATTATCTTGGTCCTATTAATTTCTAGTATTTCAATAAGTGTAAGATTCATATATTTTGGAGTACCTGTATCTTTGAATCCCAATCAATAAATTGAGTCGTCACTTTAAAAGACTTTATATACTTCTGTTTTTTTTTTTTACTGCAAACCTGCTTGACTATCTCAGAAGGACGAGTCATGTTTTATAGTGTATTTATGAGAATTAGAATAACTAAGAGATAGTCTTCGATACTGCTATACCTAAAACCGAAATTCAACCAGCTCTTTCATAGATCAATCCTCGTTTCTAAACAAAATGAACATCTGTTTGAGATAATAATTTTCATAAGTAAACTTTTCAATGTAGTTATTGATAGGTTCGCGCTTGGCTACTATATTACTTATTGACGATAGCACCCGCTAGCCTAAATGTAACTTATTCACTCTTGACTTAAATATTTCCAGGTTGTAGCTATCAAGATATGGAGTTCTCCTTAGCTGTATGCTCAATGAATATGATCGAAAATCGCTTTGTGTGTACGAGTGGGATTGACCATTTACATTTTAGTATTACATGCCACTTTATCTATTCTCTAATATTTCATATACAGCACTGTCTCTTTTGCTTTCTTCAGAAGTCAATCAGAAAGTAACAGTCAATGACTTAGTTATGTAAAACTGTTATTTAGTTACGTTGAGGCTGCACAGGTTGGCTGGTGACGGAGATCTCGAACTGGGGCATCGTGGCCTGGTTCTTCTTCTTGAGAACGAGATCCGTGCCCCAAGTCCACTGTAACATAAAGAAGAAAAGGGTTATTTATTATAGGTACATTTTTTATGGTGGGAAAAAATCATGCAGTGACATCCCCCACCCTTGGGCGGAGCGGGAGATAGTGTCCGACTCTTACTGACTAAAAGCGCACCCCGTTCCTTCTAGCCTTCATACCGGGGCTCGAGGACACCATTGAAGTAAATTCTAGGAGTAAAACGGGGCATATGTTCGTTCAAGGTTTATCGATGAACTCGATTTTTCGGGTATAAGCTGGTTGGTAGTCTCTAATAAAGTTAGATCTTTAAAAAACCGTAAACGACGCAAGCGCATCAAGCACCCCTGCCGTCCGATCCGTGCTCCCCTTCGCTACTATACTATCGCTTGCTTCACATAGACTTCGTAATGTTTAGAATGTTCGTTTTAAATATTTTTACTTTTGTATGTAAATATATGATAAATTTTTAAAAGACATAGGACAAAAGTTAGTAATAAAGGTTGTAGCAAGGTTGTTAGTGTTTTACAAATAAACCTGTATATTAAGGGCCAAGCGCCCGAAAAGTGCCATAAAACAGTGTTTTTCTGAGGCCTACTCCTCCGTAACGGCTAGGTCAATTGATTTGAAAAAAATATATGTTTATTATAGATTTATGAACATTTGATTTTTTCGTGCAATTAAAACTTTTGTCAAAAAAAAAAAAATTTAGCAATTTCGCAACTTTTCGCAACTTTTCCCTACTCCTTCGAAACGGCTTGGACTTTTAGAAACATTTTTACACATAAAAGTTGGTGGTTAAATATTGTTCAAAGTGAACATTGCATATGTAAATCAATCAATATCTCGCAGAGAAAATGGATTTAAAGCGCTTTCCGGGCGCTGTTGGCCGCAAATAAATGCACAGATTTGCGTACTGCCTAGGCGAGTGCAAAAGTTGCGTTCACATAATTTCGGTCAGATGGTTCAAGGGACTATACGCCTTAAATAGTTTTTTGAAACATTCCGTTGGTGTTTGCCAATTTTAAGACTAAAAATAAAACTAAGTTGATTGAATCTCAGGTGAATGATATCATTACCGATTAATTAATGAAAGCAAACATTAAAATGGTAAACAAGTGTCAACGACTGGCTCTTGTTTAAATACCAATTAATTGAGTATTTGATAACAAAACAAAGAAGATTGTAAATATTATTGATTGTGAAAATAACCGAAGTACAGTGACCTACCTGTTTCACGATCAATTTTGTTTTGAATATTTTACCATCACGGGAAGACGTGACAGACATCAGTAATCTACTATACTTATTTATAAAATATAGGTTGACTGATGATTAGTGACCTATACTTAAACACGTGAATGTACACATGATTATAAACAACTTTCCCAAAGAAACATTTTTGTTTACTCATTAGTTTTATTTTTATCACAATAACAAAACAACTGGCACGCGTGTAAAATTCAAACTTCGCGTGCGCGCCTTCACTCTATAAGATTATGATAAAAATAAAACCAATGAGTGTATAAAAAAGTTTCTTTGGGAAAATTGTTTGTAATCATGAGTACAATCACATGTTTAAGTATCGGTCACTAATTTAGCAGTTACCCTAATATCAATCGTAACTAAATTAAGTATCATTCATTTCCATTACAACGGGTTTTGTTTAAAGTATGGTTTCCAATAGAATTTTAATTTGGTTAAGCTCGATATAGGCTGTTTTTCTAAATTAACTATATATTTATCTCGAATAAAAAATTAACAACAGCTTTGTTTACTGGGATATAATCAAATAACTTCTCCCGCTCTGGGTGAAGTGAGAAGGAATGCCCACCGTGTTACTTCAGTTACCTTTTGTGTGTAAGAGCCTCGATGACTCTTTTGGACAGTAAGTAGATTTGGACCCAAATATAGCTTGCATACTATACATATTTCTTTAAAAGCTACTCGTACATAAAATTAGTTGCTTAAAATGTAATTTCATTTTCACATTAATTTATAGAAAGTGTCATATTGATACATAACTTAAAACATTATATATACATAAATTAAAAATTTCGCTTCATGTTGCGTCAATTTTTCAAATGTTTATTGTGAACGCGTAGTCTAGATTTGTCTAAATGTATGTAAATACACCTCTACCTAACATTTCGATGTTTTACAAGCTTGATGTTACGTCATTATAGCTCAAAAAACTCTAGTAGAAAAACTTGTAAGAACCAACAATGTTAATGTTACTAACCACGATAACAGCAAACACAGCTCCCAACGAGTAGCCAGCGAGCACATCACTCCAGTGGTGCTTGAAGTCAGTGATCCTGGAGAGAGCGCAGAACCAGCTCAGCATGACGGCGGCGAACTGGAAGACGTGGCGGAGCGTCCTCGTGCCGGACCAGGTCATGCGACCTTCGAGGTACAGCTGGAAGAAGAACGAACAATTGATTACTTGTACCTGATGGGTGGTATGGGCCATAACACAAGTTTATTTTTATCTTGGATACCAGAGGTCGAAGGACGGTGATTTTGCATTTTAATAGAAATTATTCCTTATCCATGTTAAACCTAATTTCAGTAAAAAAATAAATTTTGATAAAATGATATTATTATTCTGTTTTCATTTAAATATTTCGACAAAAATGAGTAAAAATATGTTTCAAAATATATCACACAAATATATCGACAGTTAAAATCGCTGAACCAGGGCTTGGTCGAAAATAAATTACTTATTTCTTACTAATAAGTAATAAAACTTATGTGTACATTTCCATTGTAGATATTGTTATTTTTTACGGAGAGAGTTCAAAATTGTAGATGGAGAGAATGAAGAATATGTACTTTAAATCAGATGGACCGTTTATTAACTCTTTTATGTATATTTAACGTAATGCATAGATAGAGAAGACGTCGACGACGACGGTAACAGATGAGAAGATGATGCAGTAGATAAAAGTAAGTTGATATTTGTTGGAGAAGAACAAGAACAAGATACAATGATGATTGATGAGAAACAATAAGTCGTGATCGATGTCAAGATGCAGACTTGAAGTCGATTGATTGAATGCAATAAGTCTTAATGAGTTAACTAGAAGGCCTGTATGAAAACTATAAATTACAGGTAAGATTAAAGATAATTGAATTGTGGCCTTTAATAATCATAGAGATCGGATGATAGTAACATATATAGTGTAAATCTACGAAGATTAAGAAGGACAATCTAATCACATAAATGGCTTCAAATGCAGTAAAGGCTGGATCGAATCAGCCTATGACTAGGATAAAGAAAATTTTGTTAATATAATGTTTGAAACTTCAGCCATCATATCACCTTAACACCGTAAGAATGAAAGTTTGTATGTATGTATGTTTGTAAACACACACAAACATACATACATACGAACTTTCATCTTTCAGTTACACCTTCACGCAAACGGCTATCATTGTTTTCTGGGAATATGTTTCTTTAGATTAGAACAACATTCTAGTTTCATGCGAATGAAGTCGCTGCATTAGTTTATTTCAAGATTTCAGCTGACATCCATTTCTATTAAGTGTACGGTGTCCTGTTAAATGTATGGGTAGAAATGACTTGTAATATAATCATTTTGGTATGTATAACATATTTTTGTATAACATTTCCTCCTTGTTTTAACTACTTGTTTTTCAAAAATTTTGATAATAATTGTCTTTAGAAAATTATCATACAAAAAAACTTCTTCCGCTTTGGGTAGAGCGAGGGGTAGTATCATATCTTTACTGACTAAAACCCACTCCTGTTCTTTCAGTTCCTCTTGCGTTCAAGGACAGCGATGACTCTTTTCAACAATACTGTAACCATACAGCCTGCATACAATTCATGATATTTAAGAGCAATCACATAAAATTGCATTTTTAATTCGTCAGTTAACAACTTTACTGACCAAAAAATAACCTTAATTCATTAAACCCCAAGCGAACGCCGGCGTTCGCGCACCTATTGTCTTTCAATTGTGTCTGTAATTATCACGATTGAATGGTTAAACAAAATTACAATAAAATTACCTTTTACGTTTTAAAGGTAATTTTATTTTCACATTATTTATAGAAGATATCCTTCAATTCATAGATAAGATACGAGTATCAGCCGTCATACCTTTTAGATAAATTCAGAAAATATGATTCAAAGAATGAGTTTGAATTAACTAGAAACAAGAAAAAGAAAATAACATAAATAAAATCTGTACTCACAGCTAGATAGATCATGGTGTAGGCGGACCAAGCAGAGTGTCCACTCAAGAAACTCTTGCGCATATCGCCAATTCTGTCAGTTTCAGAACCATTGCAAGTGTACTCTGAAGAGTCGATGTACCGGTTCTGCCATTCCGAGGAGGTGCAGTCCACTGAGGGGACGCAGACCTGGAGAAAATATATAAAGAATATTATTATTAGGCCATCAAATAGCTTTTGTTTACTTGATTTAGGTTAAAAAAGTTGTTTTTTTTTTTGCTAGCCTGTTCTGTCCCAATCTTGGTCAAAGGCCTGTAGCCCGATTCATGAAATGAAAACCGTAACGATATCGTAGCGATTTAATCGTTTAGACCATTTCCGTATTCACATCCATCAATCGAGTTTGAACGACACCGATTTTAAAGTCGTTTGAAATTCGTTAATTAAAAAAAAAATCTGTATTACATTATCCTGGTAGAATACTTATTAATGTAACTGGAAATAAGTCGATAGATCGTGAATACCGCTTTTGGATAGGACTTCAATCGAACGACTATAAAACTTCAACGATATTTGGCTTGTTTGATTTTACATGAATCAGGCTACTGTTCTCATTTTTCGCCAGCCTTTTTGCCGTTCCCTCGTCTGTCCAGTTCGTCTCACCATATGTTATATAAAAAAGTATATAAACGAAACACGCAAATGCTGTTGTATTGATAACTCCTTTTCTGGGAAGAGAACTGCGTCCTGAAATACAGGCTTGGCCTAGCTCAGGCGCAGTTGCACACTTATATTTCTTATGCATTTGTATTAAACTTATATTCATTGCTCAAAATTTGTACAACTTTTATGTAGAAAATAAATTATTATTATTATTATTCTTCCTGATTTGTCACGACCTCGACTTTTGGGACGCACTGTCTCAGGGTACATAAAACGCCAGACAATGCTTCTCGCACCAATTCTGTGCTACTTTGGCCTATAGTTTGTCGGGTATATGACAGACATGACCTGCTCAGTCTCATTTAAGATGACCCACATCAGCTATATCAACAATAATGTTTACTTTTTATAAATTAATAGAAGAAAAAAACTGAAATACCTGCCAATTTTAAAAATAAAATAAAATATTTTTCTTTGACCATTTAGATATAAAATGATTTAAAAAAATGGCCTAGATAATATCATGAAACAGTATACAGGGAGGATAGTTTTTATCCGGAGGAGAATTATTGTTTGGCATAATTTTCGACTTACATGCGAGCGAACGCGCTTTAAAACCTATTCGTCTCTAATGTACGTTAATATACTTTAACAACAAAAATGATGACATCTTAAATATCAATATGACATCAACGATTCATAACAAATTAAAACAGGAAATATAGTTACCGTCAGAGATAACACTATCAATTAACTATATCATAATTATTAAATAGTTCTTGTGAGTAATGTCACAAAATAGATAGGCACAGAAGACAATCTCATGTATGTACTTCACTTTTTATATCTACGCTAGGCGATCGCGCTAGGGTCAGAGCGTTGCGCCGAACTGTACGAGTGCGACCGGGCGATTGAGCCGAGATATCGTGTCCGTGAGCGGTGTATAATATATGTATGCGTTGCTCGAGCGCACTTTTTATGTAGATTGACTTCTGTACCTATCTGTGAGTAATGTAATCAATATACATCCACAATACTTAACGATAACCTCATACTTCAAGTTTTAGTACTTAAAGAACAAAACAATGTTTTCAAATTACCCTTGAAAAGGATTATTAGTGTGCTACTGGCATATGTTTTAATTGTTCTTGTTGATTATAGCCTGATTTGTTTACCTTGGTCAAAGTAGCGTATAACCTATATAATATGTATTATACATTTCCACCTTCCTCATGAATCAGTCTGTCTATTGCGGAAAATGGTGTGAAAGTCTGTTTCGTACTTTTTGAGTTTATCGCGTTCTTAAAGACAGTTAGACGTGGTGGGGGAATTGGATTTATAATATTAATTTAAGGATAATTTCATTTAATTTTTTAATGTTCTCACTACTAAGACTTAGGCCTCCTCCTATTTAGCAGAGGCCATAATCCATCACGCTGCACTGCAGGCCCGGTGCGTATTCGGTACAAGTCTTTGAATTTTGGTTCTAAGACATGCCAGTTTCCTTACGATGTTTTCTTTCACTGCAACTGGCTGGGGTTTTATTTTTTATTAGTCAAGGTTATTATTACTAGTGGGCAACCGTTGCTCAGCGGTGATGGCTTAATATTTATGCCATCAAAAACTTATCACTGTAAAAAAAACAAGGCTTGCAACTCAGTTAAACTCGTTGAAAAGTTGTGAGAACCATCTAATACCAAGTCAGTTAATTTATTCAGTCCGTATGAACTGGATTGACTTTGCAATTGCATGTATATCACAAGTAAAACGTGTTATACAAGGCATAAGAGACAGCCATCCACAAACATTAAGGGCTTGCTCAGTAGACGAAATTGAACAACTTTCCACAATTTTTTTTTTTTCAGGCAACGATAAAAAAAATCCGCCTCACCATAGAAAATGTTAAACTGGATTGGACAGTTTGTATGGCGAGTCCGATTTTTATTTTCTTTTCCTGAAAAAAATTTTTGTGGAAGGTTGTTCATTTTCGTCTACTGAGCAAGCCCTTAAAGTTTGTGGAGGGATGTCCCTTACACCTTGTATTGTTTAGTCCAATTGGGGACACTGCCCCCTAATCTGTCTATCCAAAAATATGTCGAAGAATTTTAGCTCTATTTAAAGAAACTCTTGGCAAAGTTCTGTTTTGGCCTAAATAGGTCCACAGAAAAGAAAAATCCAATAAAAAAAAAACAGCTTACATCAAAGAAGTGAGGCCGTGGTCTTCCGATGACGTTCTTCGAGATGTTGACGGCGACTTCGACGAAGCAGACGCCGACGCTGAAGGCGACCAGGGCGCAGTAGAAGCCCCTCACCCAGGGAGGGATGGAGACGCCGAAACACCGTTCTTCATCACGAACCTTGCGGAGGAGGGCCCACTCGCATATTAGGAACTGGGGACAAAAAGAGAAGATGGTTGAAAAATTCGCCTTTACCTGTGTCAAAATAGAAAATATAAAACCTTATTTTTAACCGACTTCGAAATGTAGGACCGATTTTGAAAAAAATTTTTTTGATTGAAAGGGTATGCATAGGATCACAGCAAAACTATGGTTACAAGTTGTTTATACGTGTAGTCGATGACTGTAAATTAATGTAATCTAACCGTGTTTTGGATTATTAGAATCGTTATGAGATGCACTGTCGCTATAAGTTATTTATGTTTGTCTGAGGTGTACTTTTTAGTGGTGTGGTACCATAACTAAAAAGTGTAAAATAAAAAACTTTTTACAAAAAAAAATATAACCGACTTCAATGTTAAAAAACACTGAAAAGTATAAAATAACTTTAATTTCGGAAGTCAGTTTTAAATAACGAAGAGATAAAACTATTATAGAAACACCGACTTCCGAAATTAGTGACAGTTTATAAGTACTTTTCAGTGTTTTTAACATTGAAGTGGGTTATATTTTTTTTGGAAAAGTTTTTTTTTAGTATATGCGAAACCTAAACCACCTGTGTAGTATTTTTATGTATAAAATCTATGTAGGTGAATTAAAAAATTGTATTATGAAAAATCACCAAGTTATAAGCAAATCTTTTCTCTTCTATACTTATAATATTATAAAGCTGAAGAGTTTGTTTGTTTGTTTGTTTGTTTGTTTGTTTGAACGCGCTAATCTCTGGAACTGCTGGTCCGATTTGAATGATTCTTTCAGTATTGGGTAGTCCATTTATCGAGGAAGGCTATAGGCTATGTTTTTTTTATTTCAAAATTAGGGATCCGTAATAAAATTGCTATTGTGTAACACAAGGTGTAAAATCGAAAACCTATTTTTGCGTGCGCTGCAAAAACTATTGACAATAGAACAAAACAATGTACTACGGGTTTGTAGATCCCATTAAGATCTACAAAAAAGTCCCCAAGAACATATATCTAGCTATCATGGTTTAATCACAATAACCGATTCTGTGTTCAAAATAATTATTAAATCGTCTGAAGAAAAAAAACTACGTTAAATATGTATCGTAATATTAATCTTTATCGAAATTAAGCATTATGTTATCAAGAGTATTTATGTAGAAGTAAAATACTTTTTGTTTCATCTCAATCGGATATTTCGTTTAAAAGTTATCACGTGTGTAAGATGTTAAGAGTTGGTACCTATTAATGAGTTATGGGCCATAGAGTTTTTTATCAACATAAAATTCTGTAATAATCTTTTTCGAAATATATTTGGTGATGATTGTAAGTAAAAGATCTTTGAAGAGTATATTAGATAGGTACATTTATGAACGCGGTATTCTTGGGAAATACTGATCTGATATGAAAACTGTTTAAATATTCAATAGTCCATTTATTGAGGGAGGCAATTATAGGCAATATTTTATCTCGGTATTTCCAAGAAAACGAGAAAAACGCGGGTGAAACCGCGGGGCACAGCTAGTATATTATAAAGAGAAAAGATTTTTATTTTTACTTTTGCTAGCTTTTGCCCGCGGCTACGCCCGCGTGGTATTAGGTACTTAAGGATCCAGGATAAACGGTAGCCTATGTTTTTTTCCATATCAAAGGCTATATGCATGCCAAATTTCATCCAAATCCGTTCAGCCGTTTTTGCGTGATTCAGTAACAAACATCCATACTTACATTCATAATATTAGTTAGGATGTTATCAGAAGTTGGTATAGAAATTATCAAATAACATCTTTCGCTGATGCTCCTGGAGCGAGTGTTGGATAAAACCCACCCTTATCCTCCATTTGCCCTTTATATTCCAGGGTCACGGAGACTCTGTCGACAAATGCCGCAACCCTATTTTAAGGGAAATCACACTATCACAGTATTAATATTTATAATTCAGGCTAAAGTTTGTGTATGTATTTGTATGTTTGTTACTTCTCTCGAACGGCTAAACAAATTTTGGTACACGGATAGTCGTGTCTTGGAAAAACTAAAAACTGTCCCATATGCTATTATGGGACAGTTTTTATCCAGGAAGTATTTTCCGCAGAAAAAAACGGCTTTGCGCAGGCTAAGACATTCATCAAATAACTCAGAGCATGGTCTAGGTCTGCTTTTAAAACGGTAAAAGAAAACATCATGAGGAAACCAGCATGTCCTAGAACTAAAAACTCGAAGACATGTGACATTCATCAACCTGCGCTGGGCCTGCGTGGTGGTTTACGGCCCATTCCCTTTATAAAAGCGAAACACCAGTTTCTGATTAATCTCGTGGTTAATCAGTGATTGGTGTTTCGCTTTTCTCAGAAACTATAACACCTCATCATCATCATCATCATTTCAGTCGAAAGACGTCCACTATTGGACATATGCCTCCCTTAGGTGTCGCCACAATGAACTGTCTTGT
This sequence comes from Mythimna albipuncta, assembly GCA_929112965.1. NCBI lineage: Eukaryota > Metazoa > Arthropoda > Insecta > Lepidoptera > Noctuidae > Mythimna > Mythimna albipuncta. The sequence goes on along the minus strand of OV815974.1, from coordinate 5,481,553 downwards.
GCGTGCCGTTGAGAATGGGCAGCAGCATCCTCTGTGCACCAAACCGCACTGGACCGGCGTGGTGGATTACGGATTTACGGCCCGTTCCCTCTCCTAGAGAGGAGGCCTGAGTCCCAGCAGTGGGAACATTAAAAAGGCTGATGGTGATGATGGTCCAGGTCGTGCTATTCAATTGGGTATAACCATCTTTTTCCAATAAACATTCACGTGAAAACCTCTTATCTGTGTAAGTATTTTTACACTTTTTAATTACGATAACCGTTGAAGCGAAACCCTACCTACTGATAGTGTTTAAAAATAAACTAATAAGTAGGTAACTATAACTACAGTCCAATCGTTCGACAGTCTTGTATTTTAAACAAACGGTGCATTGATAAGAATTATTGGAAACAACGTATGTTCATTACACTTTCATTAACCCGTTGTGTGTCTAAACGTGGATCCATGCAAGACACAATGGCTTTTTAATTGTGTCTGTAATTACGGCACACGAGAGGTTAAAAAGATCTGTATTTTATAGATATTATAGTCAACATCATCTGCCTTTTTAATCTTCCCACTGCTGGGACTTAGGCCTCCTGTCCTGTAGAGGGAATGGGCCGTAATCCACCATGCGGGCCCAGTGCGGGTAAATGACACACGTCTTCGAATTTTTGGTTCTAGAACATGCCGGTTTCCTCACGATGTTTCCCTTCACCGTTTTGAGAGCAGTGGTAATGAAATAAATTACACAAAGTAATGCACCTGGCCTGCCATGTAATAAATAATAAGTAATGAACCCTGGTTCTGAATTCGCGACCTACAACTCGTAAGTCAGAGCCACTCGGCCGAGTGGATATTATAGTTCACACTGTTAGTTAGTCAGTCTTGCATGAGAGTTTGAAACAGTTTCCTGGAATAACACATAGGCTACAATTACCGGCACTGGCTTCTCTTGAGCGCTGGCTTCAAATTGCGCAGAAGTCAAATATTAGGTCTCTTTAGTGGTGCGAAGTGAGACGCGGGGGCGGGGAGTGTCAGTGATTGGCTCACCGCGCCATCGTGTCATAGACGTCACTCCTGATTCGTTCCCTGCTGCATGTATCTAACAACGAAGACGATTGGCTCGCCAATGTATCGAATCGATCCCCACTCTGATGCCGAGCGCTCAAGATCCGTTCGGGTAATTGTACTTTATATCCCGGAGATATGTTCCTTTTGGTCAATTTTATTCTATTATTCGGGCGAAGCTGCTGGCAGAAGCTATATTAAATAAATTCGAATCGTTTGAGTAGCCTTTATGTACTTAGAAGCACTAGGTATTAAAAAGATGATTATAAAAAACAACCTAGTAAACAAGTATTCATTTAAAAATGTCAAAGTTATTTCAACTGGTCAAAACAATTCTTCTAGTTAAAAGGTTTTGGCTAGTTAACAATTTTAACTTTGACAAGATTGAATAGGTTGTTCATCAATAAACAAGTAGCTATTAAAAACTATATGAAAGGTAAACAATAGGCAATTATAATGTTACTGTGCACACAATAGATTGGGTTTACGCACGTGTAATCGATACCTAAAACCGTATGATGAGCCGGCGGTACTTCATGACAGGACCGCTTCTAAAGGTAGCCATACTCGTCAGGGTATACCTGACTGCGGCCAACGTAGACGCGGGCTTGCGGACAGTGAGCAATGGGTAGCTCGCTGTCCGGCCGTCCGGTAACTGTCCGGACCAAGCCCAAGTCGTCGACGGCGCGCACTGTTCCCGCGCGCCTCAAGGAGTTGTCAGCAACAGCAGGGACCCAGCCGGGTCGAAGCCTACTGGGGCCAGGGTTATCCGAAAGGGCGCTCGAGCCCCGGTATGAAGGCTAGAAGGAACGGGGTGGGTCTTTTAGTCAGTAAGAGACTGACACTATCTCCCGCTCCGCCCAAGGGCGGGGGATGTCAATGCATGATTTTTCCTACCAAAAAAAAGGGTATACCTGACAGGTTTGCCTGTACAATTGATTTTTACAGGTAAACCGGAGCGTGTGTGTTGCACAACTGTGCAGGATTCCACACAAGCTTACCTGACTTACTAAGTATACCTTTGCGGTTATGGCTACCTTTATGTTGTACAAAGCACAGGTTCGATCGTGTGTAGAGTACTGTAGCCACATATAGGCTGATACTGCAAAATGTGATCTGGCAGCTTTGGACTCAGTGTGCAAAGGTAATTGGTGATCCAGAACCAGGCACCAGGATAACCAGCCTTTCGGTATTTTACAGGATGATTTTTTCAAAGTGTGCGCAAGAATTACTGGATTTGATTCCGCCATCACTTTTCTACCATCGGAAAACCCGACGTACGACGAGTGTCGACCTTTACGTTCTTAATATCACTGCGGGCCGGACGAAGCGGAACGCCACGTCGTTTATACCGCATACAGTACAATTCACGAATGATGGCGGCCGTGAAGTTTGCGCAGAAGGCTTCGCAGTAATGTATTTCAGGAACCACATTGCGACGTGCGTGTGCGAGAAGAGTTTAGTATGCGCGAACGTTAGCAAAGGCTTACTTCACGGCCACCATCATTCGTGAATTGTACTGTATATACATGTATCTACATTGAGGTATTGGATCAATTTGCCTGCTCTGGTCTTCCCGTCCGATTATAATGTAGGTGTCTTCAAGGCTAGAGTAAATAATCTGTAAGCTAGTGCGTTTCACCAACAACGATTGTATCAGTGCTTACCATCAGGTGGGATCGCAGTCAAGCACTGGTTTACACTTATAAAAAAAATTGTTTGAACACCGACTGGTAGAAGTAACGAACGGTAAACAGTCTACCTATGGATGACCTATGGGTTATCAGACGTGCAATACTAAGCTGTTGAAATATTAAAAAGTATTTCATCATAAATCGACACTTTAGTATTTACAGGCTTGGACTGATATAATCTGTCAGGCTACTGGCTAAAAGGGCTGCAGAAATGTTCAATAGAGTCAATACGGTTCTGGAAAGCAAAAGGCAATTGAAGGAACTTGAGTCGGTAAATATCTAACATTCCCTCTCGCTCCACCCAGAGCAGGAGAAGTTGTTTGATGATTAGCTTATGCTTAGCTAATCAGTCTTTAAATGTTTCCACCGCTGATACTCATGATCCCTTTCTAGGATATTGGTGATTTTTAGAGAAATAATTTATTCCTATTGTACGCATCATCGTCATCAGCCTTTTTTAATGTCCTTCCCACTTCTGGGACTCAGGCCTCCTGTCTAGGAGAGGGAATGGGCCGTAATCCACCACGTGGGCCCAGTGCGGGTTGATAAATGTCTTATGTCTTCGAATAAAAAATTGTACGCAATATTTACCTCGTTTTCCTCAAACGCACTCGATCTCACGTACGTATTAATTACAAAAAAAAAATACCTTGATATGTCATGAAAACCTAGTCAAATGCTATGGTATTTTCCACCATCTGACATTGCCTACTAATAATACAACTGCATTGTCGTTTTAATAGGCTAAGTGCATCCTAACCACAGACCATGGAATCGCCGCACTGGGAGCTACACGTGACGTCAGTTGTCACGAATTTCATGATTTTTAACCTTCTTCCTTCCTCGTTCTTGATACAGCTGGTCACATTTATGAGATGCGCTCTCCTTAATATAAAGTCATATATTCTGCAATTTTATGTTTAGAAATCCGTCAAATCCGTCTAAACTGGACAAGTTTGGCGCAGCCAGCCACTCAGTCAAGCACACAATGTTGATGCTTTACGTTTTAATTTTTTTTTTGTTTTTTTTTCTGTATTTTTTATATATGTAAGCTAAATAAACATGTCTTCTTTCTTTTATTCCTTATTGTATCGGAAGATGCTCTAGGTAAATTAGCCGCGAAATTCACATTGTCCTAAGTTTTGCATTTTGCGTTTTGCAACTATTGAATGACTGTTTCATGAAATAGCCATTCAATTGAGTTAGACGTACTGAGAGGGTTCTATTGATGATTTAAATTATTATAATTCCGAAAATAAATATGTGTTACAGTCGCAAATCATATTTTAATTTACATACAATTTTACGCTGATCCACTAAATAAAAAAAAATATATATATTAAGAGTTATTTTCAACAAAGTATTAAGTTAGCGGGCTAACTTGGAATATCCTTCAAACGGGGGGCTTTAAGATTTTACTGAGAAGGAAAGTTTTGAGAAAGTCGTCCTTAGTATAGTGGCCGCGGACGTCTTTCCAAACTCTGTGACCCAAACAGACCCAGTGCACAATGCCATGAGCGAGGCTGAAATGTTCCGGAAGAGAGACAGACTGAGTATTAAGTCAATTTCTGAGAATTATCTGGATGTATGGTTGGTACTGGTTAAATTTTTTGTGTTGCTGACGTTCCTTGTTAACTTTTAATTTCTCATCTTTTTGTTATCGGGTTAGACTAGAAGTTATAAGCATAGCATAATCAACCTAATAATGTTCCCACTACTGGGACTCAGGCCTCCTCTCTAGAAGAGGGCTGTAATAAACTTCGCGGGTCCAGTGCGGGTTGGTGGATCTTACGTCTTCGAATTTTTGTTACTAGAACATGCCGGTTTCTTCAAAATGTTTTTCTTCACCGTTTTGAGAGCAGTGGTGATGAAATAAATTACACAAAGTAATGTTGGGCTAGGTTTGAACCCGCGACCTAGTACTGGTAAGTCGGGGCTCTTACCACTCGGCCACCACTGCACTCACTACATGTCGTTGACTGGAAGTCAACTCAACTAATTGGAAAAAGACTAGGCGTTAATGGGCACGTCAAACATATAGGGTACAGAGAGATTATTATTATTATTAAGTATTATGAACCCGTTGTGTCCCACTGCAGGGCAAAGGTTACAAAATTTTACTTTTTATTTATACCCCGAACCGAATGTATGTCAATATGCTTATCTACCTTCCCTAAACCTAAAAGTGTTAGCAGAAATATTTTATCACGTCGGAATTTTTTTCTGCCGTCAATTGTTTTTTTTTTAACTACCCGACGTGGTGGTGATATTTTATTGTTTATTCGTTCGCTTCAAACGACAGTTACTTTGCTTTGGATTGATTTAAAATGGCTAGCAGAAAGTGCAAACAAAGTTCTGACCGTTTTTGTTATGTTTGTGGACAGTTTATATTTTCAAAAAAGAGAAGACCTATTGTAGATTCGTTAAAAACTGCATATCTTTATTATTTTGGATTTCCTGTTGCAAATCAAGATAAAAAGTGGGTGCCTCACGTGTTTTGCGAAAGCTGTAGAATCATCTTACTCCAGTGGTCATCAGGAGAAAAAGTTTACCTTCCATTTGGTTCGCCAATGCTATGGAGAGAACCTAGTAATCATGAAAATGATTGTTACTTTTGTGTTACGAAGACATTGGGATATAACAAAAAAAATAAGGCAAGTATTATGTATGCCGATGTTCCGTCTGTTACTAAGCCGATTTTACATTCAAAAGGTCTACCCCATCCAGTTTGTCCCGGTAGTTCGAGTGCAAATATATTAGATGACAATAACAGTGATGTTGAATTCAAGTTGATTTCTAGTGATTCTGACGAATTTTCACCTCAAGAAAACACTCCACATTTAATTAATCAGGCCGAATTAAATGATCTTATACGAGATTTACAGTTATCAAGATCTAAAGCAGAGCTTCTTGGCTCCCGCTTACAACAATGGAAGTTGTTACTACCAGACACAAAAGTTACGTTTTTCAGAAACAGAAGCAAAGTTTACTCAGAATTTTTCAAAAGAGAAGGTGAATATTGTTATTGCACAGATATCCCGGGACTTTTCGAAGCAATGAATCAAAACTATGATAAAACAGAGTGGCGCCTATTCATAGATTCTTCGAAATAAAGTCTCAAAGCTGTTTTATTACATAACGGAAATAAGAAACCTTCCATACCAATAGGACACGCAGTGAATTGTAAAGAGAGCTATGAAACGATGCGTACTTTGATTAATTTAATAAAGTATAAAGACAAAAACAGTGATGCTTTCCGGTATTTGCAAAAAATATTTCCAAACATTACAGAGGGAAAACTGAAGGAGGGTATATTTACTGGTCCACAAATCCGTAAAATTATGAAAGATTCTCAGTTTGAAAACCTTTTATCGGTTAAAGAAAAGTCTGCTTGGAACTCATTTAACCATTCGATCGTGATAATTACAGACACAATTGAAAGACAATAGGTGCGCGAACGCCGGCGTTCGCTTGGGGTTTAATGAATTAAAATGCTTGTAGAAAATTTTTCGGGAAATAAAAAAAGTGAAAATTATGAAGAAATTGTTAACAATTTATTGAAAAACTTTCATGATATGGGAGTAAACATGTCATTAAAGATTCACTTTCTACACTCTCATCTGATTTTTTTTCCTGAAAACTTAGGAAGTATGAGTGACGAACAGGGTGAACGTTTCCACCAAGATTTAAGAACTTTCGAAGAACGACATCAAGGATTTTGGGATAAAAATATGTTAGGGGATTACTGTTGGTCCATCATAAGAGAAACTGATTCAAATAACTATAAAAAGAAAGCAAAAATTAGTCATTTTTAATTTATTTTTGTATTAATCCTAAAATTTTTGTATTTCCCTTCAAGAAAATAAATATTTTTTAAACCAGACGTGACAGAATTTTTTTATTATTTTTTCTGAATAGTTCTACCTGGACACAAAATAAAATAACAACTTTCAGCTGGGGTATGAAAACCGTGTAAACTAGTGTCCCCCTTTCGTTATTCCACTCGTTTATATATTTTTTTTTCTTTCTCTTTTCTATCTTTAGCCACCTTTTCTTCTTCTTCCTGCCCTTATCCCATATTACTTGGGGTCGGCGCAACACGTTTTCTTCTTCTATTCTGTCCTGTCACCCGTCAAACTATCACTAACTCCCTTTTCTTTCATACAATCCATCCATCTTTTTTTCGGCCTTCCTCTCCCTCTCCATCCATCTACATGTACATGTTCTATCCTTAGCCACCACTGGAGATATATTGGTTGATATTTAATAAGTAAATTATGTACTGGATTTTTTTAAATAAACCATTCAGTTCCGAACCAAGCACATTCACGAGACCACGCTAGTGAATTGTTACGAGGAGGATAAATATCCTCATCCTCATGCAAGTCACGCATCGTGCTTATGGAACCATATGGTATTGTGTTTAAAAAAGTATCACCACATTACTATATCGCCAATATATCAGTCTTTACTATACCTACTAGTGAGGGTGACTAATTAAATCATTTGTTCAGCGACAATTCGTAACAGCTATTCGATAAGCATTTTCCTTGAAAAATCGTTTAGTAATACCAATATTAAGTCAATACGAGTCATTTGTAACTGATTTAACTGGCGGAGTGTAGAACGCATGATAATCACGCTAATATTAAAGGCGAAAGTTTATGAGTGTGTATGTTTATTATGGAATCCTTTGCCGGTGCCTCTCCATAGAAAACGGCCAATTGGAATCGTGCTTCTGGCGTTTTAGAAGTGCCTATGGGAAACAAAAATATTGAATTTCAATTTGAAATTTAACTCGCTTTATTTTTTAAAGGGAATCTATTGATTCTTTTAATTATACCATTTACAGGCACTTGAAAGGTTCAGGTCAATCAGTCAAAAAAAAAAGGATAAAGCAATGTACACACACAAACGTAGGTGTCTATGAAGAAGGACGAGAAGGACGAAAACTCTACGAAAAAAAAAACACAAAACAAACAAAAACAAAAAAAAAATAAAAACAAAAAAACTGTGTCTTTTTACATACGAAAAAAAAACAAAACAAAAAAAAATATATAATTATCTATAGATAAAGGTAGAACTATATTGGGCCCACGTGAGGCACGTATGCTATCCTGTATAACTCAGGAGTCACCCACGTGTCCGTAGTTAGTCGGCCAATGTTGTACGATGTAAAAAATGCGTCTACAATTTTACAAGTACACTGATATTAAAACACTTTGTAACATTAACATTGGAATGTTACAAAGTAATTAGTTCTGATTCTAATTAGAAATGCGACTATCAACGTGTAGTACTATTGCTATCAGTTTCTCATTCACGTGCCCACGCTGTGGCATTTCATAAGCTTGTATACTCAGGGAAATCACATTAACCTTTCGAATGTCTTAAGTTACACTGTCCGACATAAGGTAATTGTTCTTCTATTGTGTCTCTAATTACGACGACACGAGTTAAGAATGAATCTCGCTTTGGCCACGTCAAAATCTCTCTTTGAGGAATGACTGAAGGCATCCTTCTGCCTGACGCAAGTCCCCACTGGACATGGCCTAGGCAAGAGTTAGGCAAGTTCCTGTTTCGGATTTAAGCGGAAGAAATGCCTAGGTGTCACCATTGTGCAGATCACCAGAGCATATGGTAAATGTCTACCCAATAAGGGCGGAGTACCTACCGCCGTGTCCTCGTGGAAGCGAACGGCGGCGGTGACCTCTCGTGTTCGCCCTGGTTTAGGTCATGGGTCGAAGTGACAGGAAATGGGAAGTGTTTACCGCCTTCTGCAAAGCGGTTACCTCCTTCTGCGATGCAGTAATGCGAGCGAAGGAGTTGGCCGCAATTGTGTTGGAGAAATCATCATCAAGGCCTGACTGTCGCCACAAGGGCTACCCTGGGCGTCGGGGACTGTTTGAAAGAATCACCGTGGTCCTTGAACGCTAAGAGCACCTGACCAAAAACAGGTAGATTTAAGTCAGTAAAACCCGTCAGACGCAGAGTCGTTCTTCTTCTTTTCGTGTCAATGCTCTACTATACTAAACTATACTTTTTCCGACCAATATTTGGCAACCTGTACGGCTCTATGGTTGGCCTCGTATAGATCCTGAAAACTGCAGGTCGTTACGCAGGATGGGCAGCATAGCAGGTGGCGCATGTCCTGTGGAGAGGCTCCAGCCTGGCACTATGCTAAAGACGGGTCGAGGAAGCCCCATTTTGTCAGATGACTCTGCGTCTTCAAAGTCAGGACCATTATAAAACATCAAGATACTTTAAAGATTAAAAAGAATGGTCAAATAGGTAAAAACACACAAACACAGCTGCTAATTTAATCCGACACGTGTCAATGCTGTGACATTTCATCAGCATGTTGTACTAATTGGATGCAGGCTATTAAGATTACAAATGAATTCCTAATCGTGCTCTGAAATCGTTTCTGACTCTTACGTCAGTTAACCCTTAAGTTATGTTACACTTTTTTTTAGGTGGGTAATCATCTAATGACGTCTCCCGTCCTTGAGCAGACCGGGATGTCAGACTTTTACTGACTAAAACCCACTTCTGTTCCTTCTTTACTCTCGCGCACGTCTTACCTCTACTGAGGGAGATGACTTTCCAAAATTCATTCCATAAGAGAATGAAACGGGGGTCCAAAGTTTGTATGAAGAAACCTACTTTCCCGTGAGTGAAGCCGCTGGCAGAAGCTAGTTTTACTATATTTAGAATATTACTGGTTATTTTTAGATTCACGTGTTTATACTGTCATAATTTGTACTATAATAACACACTGGACACCGGAAACGGTCGCGAATGTATTGTTATATTGTTAGTGTAATATACAAAAGACGATTTATTTATTAACATTATGAGACAGTAATAGTATTGTGTTACCTAATATTTACGTTGTTTTGCGTCGGTCTCCATACATTTTACATGGAAACTAGACTTGTAAGCAGTGGCGTAACGAAATCATCTGAGGCCTGTGGCAAATTCATTGAATGGGTCCCCAGAAAAAATGTCACGTGGTGGTTTAATTTTTTTTTTTTAAGCTATTGCATAGCTTCTATCGCGGGCCTTGAGCGTGGAGACCGAATCCAGAAATTCCGTAACGAAAATAACCTAACACGCCCCACTCATTTGTTTTCTTATCGGTCACCACACTCAAAAAGTGTAACTTTAATTAATATCAAAGAAAAAAAAAAACAAAGGAAGAAAAATACTGCATAAATAAAATAAATAAATAATTTTAATTGCATAAGTTGATAAAAAATACTATGCAATTGCTTTACCGCGGCAGTCCCCGAGTGCCACACGTCTTTTTTGGGTGGGTTACTTTTTCTGAACTTTCAGTCTTTTAGACCGGGCCTCGTGAGGCCGGGGGCCCGTGGGTTTTTGCCAGACTTGCCATCCAATAGTTCCGCCACTGCTTGTAAGCTACACTTGATCCACGCTACGCGACGTCGTTGTACTTACAAATCAGGCGTGTTAACGTGTGCGTCGCTTTAATATAGTTCTAGCCTAAAAGTTCAGTTTAGGCTGGCATATGGATCGCGATAAGAGCTCGTGGTTGGTAAAACCCTTACAGTTTTTACAGGGTTTTACACTGTGCAGGAACCGGTCTACGCTGGCAAAACTGTGGTAAAGCTTTTGCGTGTGGTAGGCACATTCGTCAGATAGGCAGTCGCTCCAAAAATAGATCCAGCACAGCATAACACCAGACAACTGCTTGGTTTATTCCAGAAAACTGAGAAAACAGAGACTGAAAAATCCCCCCAGTTTATGTGTGTTCGTTCGAAATAGGAAAGGCTATAATAGAGAGAGTGTAATGGGACTTAAATAAAAATGTTGTCTAAGTAAAAAATATATATATCTTGCTAGTCGGCTAGTAAAAAAACATACTGTATGACTAGTGCATATATGTATATATACCGCAAAATTTTAATCATTTTAATCCCGTCGAGGGTCGATCCGGTACATGAAACACTATCGATTTGTAACTTTTTTCAAAACTATATGACCTTTTGTCATTGAACTCGGTCAGCTGATGTTTTTTTAAAGAAATTACATCGTACATGCATAACATAATACGAGTTTTGAAAAAAAGTTACTTTATTTTTTAATTTTATGTTTGTAAATCGATAGTGTTTCATGTACCGAATCGACCCTCCACGGGATTAAAACGATTAAAGAAAAGAAGAAATAAAGAAAAAAAGAAAGAAAATACGTTTATTTAAAATTTAACGGTATATAAATGGCAACTAAAAAAAAATGTGTACATCGCTAGTAGATATTAAATACGTATTTTTTAAAGGTTAAGAGTTCAGATGAAATATAATGATGTAACTGTATTTAGATGAGGCTTATATTTGCATAGTTAGATATAAACTCATCTACACGTTTATAGATTTTGCGATTCATGTCAAACTAGTTTCCGCCGCGGCTCCACCTCCGAGAAATAAATTATGCTTCGCAACTTTAAGAGGCCATACCCAAACAAATATATCAATTTAGAATTTTACATAATTTCAATTGTTTTTTTTTTTTGTTTAACGCATCTGTAGGTATTACAGCAAAACAAAAAAAAAATCTTATGCCATTTTTTAATATTTGCGAGAATAATCAACGGCAATTATTTTTTATACATAACTAGCGGTCTCGACAGACGGAGAATAGGTAGATTTTTATAAACTAGTGCGCCTCGCCAGACGGAGATTAGGTAGATTTTCATAAACTAGTGCGCTTCGCCATCAACGATTACTTGCGTCTTTGCTTACCATCAAGTGGGATCGCAGATACGCACTGGTTTATATTAAAAATTGAGAACTCGATTGCAGCGTCACCTATCGGGTTTAATTGTATTTTAAAACCATCCAGAAACCGAAAACCGCTCAAATATACACACAAAATTTCATCCAAATCTGTCAAACCTGGAAAAGTTCATTGACAAACACACGTACAAGATGATTTATATAGATGAAACGAAGATGATAGAGGTAGGTACTTACAGTAAGTATAGGTAAACCGAGTCCCACTATCCTCAACACGGGGACGGTGACGGTGTCCGGCTTGTAAGGGTACATCAGGCTCTGGTCTCCGCAGAAGAACCCCCTCTCGAAGGGTTGCAACAGCAGATTCGTTCCAAATACACATAATGCCACTGAAACAAAACATAGATCATCATCTGACTGGCCTATTGGTCTAGTAGTTAGTGGTCCTGAATGCTACGCCGGAGGTCATCGGTTCGATTCTCACCTAAGGCAAATGTTTGTGTGATGAGCATGATCATTTGCTCTGTGTTTGGGTGTACTTAATTTGTCTACTTACACTAATACTATAAAGAGGTAAAGTTTGTTTTTTTGTTTGTAGGAGGTAATCTCTGAAAGTAGTGGTCCAATTGCGAAAATTTCATCAATAGAGCAGCAGCAGAGAAAAAGCAGCTTTGCTTTATTTCTGACTGACATAGGGTACATTTTATGTATGCGGGTGAAGCCGCGGGCAAAAGCTAGTCATAATACAAATAACATAAGATAACTTTAACCTTTGCGTGACCCAAGATATTTTTTATGTAGTTGACTTAGCGAATCAACTAAATAAAAAATATGTCGGGTATAGTATCGCTCAAAAAATTACTAACGCTGCTTTTTAAATCATTATCTCAATCATTTTCGTTTAAATGTAATAATGATAGACTAAAAAATAAACAGTGACTGCAAAAAAACTAACTAAGTAACCACACAGTCATTCAACGTGGCAATGTTGCCAGTTTTCTGAGCATGTTTCCGGCGCGCCCAGATGTCAGCTATGTTGAGAGGTACATTGACGTCTAAATGTTTTTGTTTTTTCGGATAAGAAAATATACATATACCTATGTACTTAGGTAAACACATATATTCGGAGTTAAAAACAAAAAAACGCTTGAAGCGGCTTCAAGCTTAATCGGGATTGGATAGAACGACAACTCAACTGACTCGAAACGATCTATCGACGACTTATTTCCAGTTACATAAATAAGTATTCTACCAGGATAATGTAATACAGTTTTTTTTTTTTTTTTAAATAGACTCTTCGACCGAACGACTTTAAAATTTTTGTCGTTCAAACTCGATTGATGGATGTGAATACGGAAATGGTCTAAACGACTAAATCGCTACGATATCGTTTCGGTTTTGATTATGTGAATCAGGCTACAGATCGGCGTGTGTCACACGTGTATGAAGTGTAGTTCTATCTTTAGTTGCCCCCTATTTTTATAACCCTAGAGTAATAATGTATTATTGTGCTTTAATGTCTAATCTAAAACATTTAGACGACGCCGACTGATCGGCACTTCACGTGACCAGAGGGCTGGCTCGTTCTTCGCCAAAAGAATTAGCATTGCCATTCAACGTGGCAATGCTGCCAGTCTTCTGGGCACATTTCCGGATGACAGCGATGTGGAGGAGTACTTTGACGCCTGAGCGTACTTTGTCATTTTATATTATACTAGCTGATCCGGCAAACGTTGTTTTGCCATATAAATAATTTTTAAGAGAAAAATGTTAAGAGTGGACAACCCTTATCACTAAGGGGTATGAAAAATAGATGTTGGCTGATTCTCAGACCTACTCATTAAGCTCACAAAATTTCATGAGAATCGGTCAAGCCGTTTCGGAGGAGTACGGGAACGAAAACTGTGACACGAGAATTTTATATAAGATTTATGTACATAGTTAGGTTTTAGTATAAATAGTTTATTTAGTATTTAAGTTTTTTATGTAAATATGTATAAAATAAAACATTTATGTATATTTTGGTTATTCACATAAATTAAATATTATATACCAGTAAGGGTGAGTTGCACCATTTAACTACAACGATAACAAAGCCGTTAACAGTTGTTAAATCGTCGAATTGACCAATAAGAGGCCGATTCACGGCTGGTTATGGTTTGTTTATCGTTATAGTTAAATGGTGCAACTCACCCTAAGTGATGATGTATAAAACATGATTTTATGCATGTTGAAGAGTTCGATTTTATTTTTAATTATTTATTCATGGGGTCACGTTCCTCGTGCGACTTTTAAGCAAATAAAAACGAGTTTCTGAGTATTGTCAGTTGGTATGACACTAATTAATGTATTTTTGCCTTTATACACATAAGGAAAATTAGCTGAGATTACTTTTGTCGACAGTGCAAATATCACAAAGATGAAAAAAAAATTAAACGCAATAACCTCTGGTTCTACCAGTCGATTTATGAATAAATCGTTTGATTTTGTTGACAGTACCCTTGAAGACGATTTAACATTACGCTACGATCCTTAGGAGCTAAGCAAATTGAAGAACGCCCGGAGGACACGGTGGAGCATACGCTAGAGGTGTGCCCCGTTTGGGCAGAGCACCGCCGTCTCCCCGTGGGGGCGATCGGTGGCAACTATAACTCTCGCCGGACCTTGGTACAGGCCATGGTCCGAAGCGAGGAGGCGACCGCCTGCCACTCGCAGGCGGTCGCCTCCTTCTGCGAAGCAGTAATGCTAGCAAAGGAGGAGGCTGCACGTGCACGCGTGAGGGAGCGGCCTTCAAGCCCCAGCCGCCGGGATCCCGATTCCGATTTTCGGCCACCTTAGGCGCGAGCTTACGGACGACGAGCAATGGGTAGCTCGCCGTCCGATCGATCCGGGCGATTGCTTGATTGCTCATCAGGGCCTAAAGTCTGCTATTACAATAGTGTCAGAATGGTCTATAATTGATTTCATAATTGTTGTTTTTGACAAGTTTTGCTAATCTACTAATATAATGGCGTCATTATGACTTTTCAATGGACAACCACTGACACTCCATTGGAAGTAGTGGCATGTAATGGTAGGTAATCTCGTACGTATTGACAAATGAATGTCTGACGTATGCGGTAATTTGTAAAAATTTTACAGTTCCTTTGATCAGTAACCATTGACTCATTGCTTTTAATAAGCTCGATATTGTCATTCTACCACAACTCGTATCACAAGGCCATTGACCGACCAGTTGTCGAAAATTATGAATTAGCAGATTACGAACTTTCAGCAAAATAACAATGCAATCGTGTTGGAATGACGAATTCATAAAAAACCGGCCAAGAGCATGTCGGGCCACGCTCAGTGTATGGTTCCGTAGCTTCCCGTCCATCACAATAGGTAAGTGTACCCACTTATGAGGTTAAAAAAATGCTTGCATATACACTTATATAAACTTAGTCCAGAAATTATTTTGTAGAACCCTTTTGTCTTTTTTGTACAAAAACTGTTCGTTCCATCAAGTTCAAAATAATTTTCCTAGAAAGTTCTTATAAAGTTTTACTTTTCAGATTTTTTTCATATTTTCTAAACTTATGAGTCAAAAGTTAGAGGAAGGGGACACATTGTTTTTTACTTTTGGAGCGATTATTTCCGAAATTATTGACATTATTAAATACCTATCCAACGATATATCACACGTTAGGGTTGAAATTTAAAAAAAAATGACCTCCCACTTTATATATAGGGGGGCTACCCTAATAAAACATTTTTTTCCAATTTTTATTTTACCACTTTGTCGGCGTGATTGATATACATATTGGTACCAAATTTCAGCTTTCTAGTGCTAACGGTCACAGAGATTAAGCGAGGACGGACAGACAGACATGGCGAAACTATAAGGGTTCCTAGTTGACTACGGAACCCTAAAAAGCAGACTTGGGCCCCAGGTGGGATCGCCGTCAAGTTTATATGTCATTAAAAACGCCAAGAAAAACGCTAAGCAAAAAAGAAATCTTAACGTAGGCTGGGTGTAACCGCGGGACACAACTAGTCACTTATTAATAGCCAAAACCAGTTTGAACCTTCACTTTAAACACGTGAATTGAGAGACCAAGCTAAATATTGAACACTATAACAAAAACTACTTCTGTGTGTGTATTACGGTGTGATTACCTACCTATATGCAAACTAAACTTATTAAAAAATAAAAACATGAATCAACTTTTTTTTGGGGTTCCGTAACTCAAAAGGAAAATACACGGAACGCTTAAACGATCATTTTGTTGTCCATCTGTCTGTCTATCAAGAACCCTTTATCTTGGGAACGAGTAGAGGTATCGAGTTTAAGTTAAAACAATATACTCTCGTCTGCGTTCCTTTGAAGCTGTGAAAATTCAAACTTCTAAAGTTAATGAATAAAAAAGATACAGCTGTTTGTTTATGTCGCAAAGAAATACGTATATTTCGTCACTCTCAAGGGAATAAAAAATCATAGGGTGGATCCCGTTGACGCAGAATCCTAAAAGGCATGAACTAAGGTCTTATAGCACAGGTATAGGTATAAATCTGAAAACAGTGAATTTGTTGTAGGTAAAAACGAAAACGAAAAAAAAAATTTTTTTTGCAACTCGGAAAAATTTTCGAGATTCCATTCGGGAATTGTAGTTTGTACGGAACCCTCTGTGCGCGAATTAGACTCGCACTAGCTCGGTTTTTTTCACACATAAGGTTAAATATTTTTACAACATAAATAATTTAAATGTTTGCTTAATCGACAACAAATTTTTTGAAGGTCTAATCACAAATGGATGTCCATTCGCCAGAGAAAAAGTTCGCAATCTTTGGCCATGAATACTTTTGTCTGTACTCAACTCTCCGAAGATTGATACATGCGCTATAATACAGTAGGCACAACGGATCTTGAGCGCTCTGCGTCAGAGTCGGGATCGCTTTGCGCATTCCATATATTAGCGAGCCAATCGTTTTCGTTGTTAGATACATGCAGCAATGCAGGGAACGAATGAGGAGTGACGTCTATGATGCGATGGCGCGGCGAGCCAATCAATGACACTTCCCGCCCCCGCGTCTCACTTCGCACCACTAAAGAGACCGAATATTTATCCTGATTCGTTCCCTGCGTTGCTGCATGTATCTAACAACGAAGACGATTGGCTCGACAATGTATGAAATGCGCAAAGCAATCCCCACTCTGACGCCGAGCGCTCCAGATCCGTTTCGCCAATTGTACAAGTGTGCGTCGGTCGTAGTTCTAGCCTAAATCAGTAAAAGTTTGACACGCCCTTCCGCTGTGTCCAAGAGCGGGAGAAGTCATAGGATGTTTCCCATCTTAAAAAAAGAAACGAGTTTACCCGAGTCATAAAGGAATTTATCTAATTCTATGTCTATTCTAACATGTCACTTAAATAAAATTCACGCTGCACGCTGGTTAAACCAGAAGATTACTGTAATTATTGTCAGTGACGTTAGGCCATTAACGATCGATTAAGATCGCTTGGTTAACTGCTAAACGGTCGTTTATTTATTGACTCTCTGATACAATAAAGCGTTGTAACTGAAGTTAGCAGAACTGCACAATAGTATTTTCATAGGCTGCGGAAATGTTGGAAAGAATTACTTTTGCCCAGGAACGCAAATAGCCTTATCTACATAAGATTGATTTTTTTTATGGTGTGAAAAATCATCCAATGACAACCCCTGCTCTTGGGCGGAGCGGGAGATAGTGTCAGACTCTTACTGACTAAAAGCCCACCCCGTTCCTTCTAGCCTTCATATGGCTCGAGTTCCCTTTCGGATAACCCTGGCCCCAGTAGGCTGCGACCCGGCTGAGCCCCTGCTGTTGCTGACCACTCCTTGAGGCGCGCGGGAACAGTGCGCGCTGTCGACAACTTGGGCTTGGTCTGGACAGTTACCGGACGGCCGGACAGCGAGCTACCCATTGCTCACTGTCCGCAAGCCCGCGCCTACGGTGGCCGGAAATCGAGATCGAAATCCCGGCGGCGGCGGCGATACATAAGATTGATGGTAAGCGACTATGTGGCCGATGATAAGTGACGATGGAACACGCTTGCCTAAAAATAACCCGTTACTTAAAGACCCCTAGGTTCTAGCTATCAGGAAACACAGACCCCGGCAGTGAATTCCACTCCTTAGCTGTAAGTACGCATAATGAATGTGTTCCCAAAACGTTTTCTACGTCTCAGGTGGGATGTTTACCATTTATTAACTAAAAACCATCTGTATCTTGAGTTTCCCTTTGCAATCTAGAACTACACTATACCTATCAAAAATTATCTTAGTTGTATTTCTGTGTGTATATTTGATTCTCCATCATGCTCAAACGGCTGAATGAAAATTTGGCTCACTGGCAGACTATGTCCTCAAATGGTATACAGGATATTATATAAATAGGAATTGCGTATACCTTTTTAAGAGATAATTTTCTACTTTCATGCTAGTAAAGCAGTGATTGAAGAAAATATATAACATACTGGTGAACCCGAAAGTTAGAGTTATGTCTGAGACTGTTCAAATAGTTCATTCGGACCCCATAGAAAAAAAAACAGTGTTTCCCGAATCATTCTATTTCCCAGGATACATTCCCATTTTTTTTCCTAAGAACGATGATAATGTTAAAATTAAATACAAAAAGACAATAAGCAAAAGGCATATCAATCCTAAAATTCAAACAAAAATAAAGTTTCAACTGGTTTTTTCCTAAGTCTGAGCCGTTTAACAACTTATTCAAATGTCAACGGTATTGAATGTTTAAAAGAATAAATAAAACGAATGAGATGGCGAGACGACCTGGATGGCTTCCTTAAGAATTGGAAGGAGAGAGCAAGGAACTGTGATCATTGGAAAGAATGTAGGGAGGCCTTTGTCCAACAGTGGGACAAAATAAGCTAGCTGTAATAATAATGGAGAGAGCAACCATTGTGCCGATAGTCGTAACGGTAAATGGCTTAATAGCCAAGAGCCTCGAACAACATCTGAGGAGGCTCTCGTAAGGCAGCTGGATCAAGGGCCTGATCCAGAAAGTATTACATCTGGACACGTCGCGCATTGTTAAGAGGTTCCTCTCTCAGGAGCCCTGATCACCGGTAGCTTGGACCCTATTCCCGATGCTGATGGGCTACTATTTTTAAATTTTCAATGTTTTTTTTTTTAAGAAATTTTAAATAATATAATGAATAAGTATATAAAAATTTAATAAATGGAACAATAATAATAAATAAAACACTTACATCCAATCAGAAGAAAACAGTCGATGACCAGTTTCCTTAGGATATGAATCGAAACTTCTTTCTTAGACATGATGCTCCGTGACTTCTCCCGAAGACTGGCGTTCAGAAAATACTTCGTCTTGACGGCTTTCCGTGCTCGTCCTACCAAGATAGATATCCGTCAAACTGACGGACGGATACTGAGAAATTTAAATTGAATATTCCCGGATACTAAGGTATTTTTTGACGTGTGTATACGTCGCGCGCACGCGGTTCGATCGTGCGTATTGATAGTAGCCCGTGCGTTCAACAGCGACCCGGCGCTTCAACTGATGTACATGAGCGGCCGGCTTGCCTTAAGTACTGCCCCCTATCTACAAGTGATAGCGTCATTAGGTTGTAAACGTGTGTAAAAATGTGTACGTCCAGGGAGATATAGGGTGAGATTTTTTGGGAAGGAAAAATTAGGCGAAAATGATGTAAATATAATTCTAGTAGGTAAACAAGCCTATGAGCTTAAGGAACACAACGTATGTCTTAAAGTCGTTGCTAGGGGAAATGGGAACTGGGGAATTACTTTAATATTATGCATACCTATTAGTTTGTCTGCAAGTCGTTATAAAGAATGTCTCAGGATTTCAAGTCACGCAAAAAAAATCTGGTCGTGGATGACTGAGACAGTTAAAATGGGAAAAGCCAGAGTTTCATGGAAACATGCATAGTTGGACAGATATTCCGTTGATTAGTAAGTTATAGGTTAATTGAGTAAATTATTCCATAGATATCTATTTTAGGAATTGGCAATAAATGGTTCAGAGTCGAGAATAGACTATATATAGAATAGATTAGCCGTCTGTCTGTCTATCTGTCAAGACACTTTATCTGAAGAACGCGTGGAGTTATCGAGTTGAAATAAAAAACCATTTACTCAGGTCTGCGGTCCCTTCAAGCTGTGAAATCAAACTTCTAAGTTAACGAATAAAAAAGATACGGCCGATGACGTCGCAAAAAAACGTATATTTTATTTTGATACTCTCAAAGATCGAAATTCATAGGGTACTTCCCTTTGACCCAGAATCCTAAAATTTGGCACAAGGCAAGGTCTTTTAGCAGGAACAAATCTGAAAACAGCAAATTTGTTGTTAACTAAGTCAAAAAAAAAAAATATTGCAATTCGGAAAAATCTTCGAGACTCCATTCGGGAATTGTAGTTTGCACGGAACCCTCAGTGCGCGAGTCCGACTCGCACTTGCCAGTTTTTAATTTTTGAGGTACTTAAGGAACACTAAAAAAATCTACTCCTCCACATCAGTGTCATTGAGAAACGTGCCCAGAAGACTAGTAGATATTATTACCGTGCCAGTAGTAATACTACTACTAAATGGAATAGTAGTAATACTACTGGCACGTTGTCTGTGGCACGTCTTGTAAACTATTTGGTAAATGATTGTAAATAATGATCGACATGCAGAATACATTTCCGATACCAACATTGCTATGTTTCTTATTGTATTTTCCAATAGTTTTCCTTATGTTTCCTTGGCATAGAAATGTATTTTAGCGTACCTACTTTACTATCCATTACTTGTTTTATCTACAACAGTATGGTACTTAATTAACATTATTATCGATATAGTAAGTTTTAGTTTATTCGATACTAGCTGTGCCCGCGACTTCGTTCGAATGGACTACAGGATTTTGAATTTATTTTTTCTAAAATAAAAGTAGCTTATGTTACTCCTTATTACAGCAACTACCTGTCAAAAAAAGTCCCGTCAAAATTGGTCCAGCCATTTCAGAGATTAGCCCGGACAAACAGACAGACAGCTAGACAAAATTAAAAAAAAAATTGTTTTATGTACCGTAAATATATTCATATGCATGTAGTAAAAAGCAGTCATTTCAATATTACAAACAGATACTCCAATTTTATTTAGATGTATAGATTTAAACTCCACCATTTAGAATAGGGTCAGCAAATGTAAAATATAAAAGGCGTAAGTTTTTTTTTTGGTGGGTAAGTGACTTCCAATTGGCTTCCCTGGGCGGAGCGAGAGATAGCGTCAGACTCTTACTAACTAAAAACACCACCCCGTTCTTTCTTGCCTTTCATACCGGGTCTGAGCTACCTTTCGGAGCTAACCCTGGCGATGTTATTAATATGTATTAGTTTATTATTTTTAAGATCATTCTATGTGTCTTGTCTATGGACTTTAGTTGCCTGAAAATAAAGATTTATTATTATTAAAACCGTAGGGGTCTAGCAGAGCCGTAGCCTACCCCGTGGTGCTGGAATTCAAGGCAAAGAAGAAACCTATATATGGTTTTAGCCAGTAAAAGTGAAATGTACCCTCCCGCTTCGCCCAAGAATGGGAGAAGTCATTGGATGATTCCCCAACTTAAAAAAATCTGTATATATATAATTCTTCTGTGAGTGTGTATGTCACTGAACTTCTCTCAAACGACTGGACCGATTTTGATGAAATTTTTTGTGTGTGTTCAAGGGGATCTGGGAATGGTTTAGATTCACAATTTTCACGCGAGCGAAGCCGCTGGCAGAAGCTAGTAATCATATAAACTGGATAATATCTAAGTAATAACTGTGACATTAGAACTGAATGCCATTGAGAGAAAGATAGATGGATTGTGTGATGAGTGATATGAAAGAAAATGGAATAGTTGATAGCACAACGGGTGACAGGATAGAATGGAGTAAAAAACGTATTTCGTCGACACCGAATAACTAGGGCAGGAAGATGATAACGTATGGTTTTTTCATTAGTTTTTTAATAAATAAAACTACGAGTAAGTCAACTTAACCCTAGATACATAACGTGAATCAAAATGACACACTTGCGAAGAATATTTATGTCTCCCTCCCTAAACAGTTGTATCGTGACGGTTTTTTGAATAATAATTTCGTGTAAAGCTTTTTACTTTGGCATGATCACATAAAGACAACAGTTTATGTATATGTACGTATGATTGTTAATTCTTCACGCTCGAACGGCCGAATGGATTTGGATGAAACTTGGTACACGGGTAAACCATATTCTGGAATTTTCTTGGGATAATTTTCCATTAGCACGCGTGTAGAGCTGCTGGCTGCTGCTATTGTAGATCTTAAAGTCATTTTCTTGGATTTCGTTCTAAATTCAAAATATGGACTTCGAAACAATAATTTAGTTACTTTAGGTAATTAGGGTCCAATAAAAATTCATCGGTAAAATCTGAGTTTGTTCGTCACAATTGTTATTTCGGTATTTCAGAGGAGGTACGATCTATCATGCATTTTATGCCTATTACGAACCCTGGTAATTTACCATGAGGTAAATAAACTCTTAGGTATGTTTATAGGCTTCTTTAATCGTATCTGACTAGCCCGTTGCGTCCCACAGTCCACAGTCGGCGTCTCATCGTCGACGACGGCTGGTGCTGAAAATCAGCGCTGTGGCTCTGTTTTTCATGAGCCCCAGCATTTTGCTGAGCGCTGGCCGTTTTGCGCGGATGTGACGCATATCTTACGTGCTACTTTTAGTCCATATTGTTTTTATTTTGTTATGGTACGCGTACGCGTCATGTTTGACGCGAATAAACACTTTTTCTTTCTTTTTTTCTTTCTTTCTTTCCACTGCTGGGCATATATAGAATCTTCAAAAAACCCAAAAGGGAATAGATTTTCAGACTAAACTACTGACTACTAATTGTTCGTTATAGATGTTGAGCTCCATAGTAGTTTTGAGTTGAGCTACACGAATACTGACAAACGTGGACACACGTGGCTTGCACTGACTGGACATGTCCGCTCAAATCTGTATGGTTTTTTCCTCTACAGACCATCTCAGATTTTTACTGTTGGACTTTAAAAAAGTCTTTGACCCCTGAGTTTGTTTTGGTGTTTCTTCTCAAGGTAGTCGTAGGTCGTAGTAGGTCGTAGGAAAAGGGTTCATCTACTTTAAATTGACGAAAAAATTTAAGTATTTTTAAAACCTATTTGCAAATTAAATATCATTGTTAATGAAACTAACTACTATTGAAAATTAGGGCGTGCCTTGCAGCACGTCGTCAGCGGTTCGGAATTTTTTTTTATGAAAATAATTTAGATCATTCCAATGCGTGATCGCCACTCTAGAACCTTTTGGCCGCATCGACCATCCGTTTTATAAACGATGTGCCCTGCCCACTGCCACTTAAGTACCAGGAAAATGTCGGAAAACGCAGCGTTGGAAAGCCTCCCACGAGGTGGACCGATGACCTGGTGAGAGTCGCGGGAATGTTGTGGACGCGAGATGCATCGACCCGCTCGTTGTGGCGACATTTGGGGGAAGCCTGTGTCCAACAGTGGACGTCTTTTGGCTGAAATAATGATGATGAATTTAGATCATTTATTTATTTTATTGAATGATCTCGCATCCATAGGATTCCCGCAACCTTTACCAGGTCTTCGGTCCACCTTGTAGGAGACCTTCCAATGCTGCGTCTTTCGGTACGCGGTCACCAATCCAGAACCTTTCAGCCCTAACGGCCATCGACATTGTGGCGACACTTGGGAGAGGCCTATGTCCAACATTGGACGTCTTTTGGCTGAAATGACGATGAAGAATTTAGATCTTTTATGTATTTTATTCCAAAATGGTAAGTAAACTTATAAACTAAGCCACACAAATCTGATGCAAGTGTAGTTAAAGCCTTATCTAAGTTAAACACTCGACAATGTAAATGGCGTTATTAAGTCTTAATTGGCTCATTAATTCTGAAATGAAAACGTGATAGAAAAATTGCATTCATCAGTTTTTTGTTTGAAAATGTGTTATAACATAATTATATCTATTATTTTCTTCATTTATTCATTTCAAAGGTAGGACAAAAGAAATGAATTTATTTCAGACTGTTTACAGTTCTTGATTAAAAGAACAAAAGATTCTTTATTTATTTTTTTCGCTTTATGTGCAGTGGTTAGTCATTCTGAAACCGTGACAGTCGAAACCATTGGCAAAACGAAAGTCGCTTTTGGAATCATTATTTAGCTCATTTATCTACACGTGTGCCGAAATCTTGATAGGTTTTTTCTAAGGTGGAAAATCATCTTATGACTTCTCCCGGTCTGGGTGGGGCCAGAGGGTGTGTCAGATTTTTATTTACTAAAACTCACCCCTGTTTCTTCTTTGTCATTGTTCCAGGGCCCCGGGGTTCTCTTTCGCATCTACCCATAGCCTCAGTAGGCTTCGACCCTGCTGGGCCCCTAATATTTTGCTGACATCCCCTGTGTCCTTTAGTTGCTCTTTGCGTTCTAGGAATACGGGTTGCCATTTCAAAAAATCCCCACGGAACTAGCGGGCATCGGCCCCGCTGGGCCCCTATGGTTTGCTGACATGTCTTGGAGGAGCGCGTGGATCACTACGCGCTGTCGACGACTTGGGCTCGGTTCAGTCGATAAATAAATCTTGATAGGTTCGGCGGACGGCAGATACGGTAGAGGTCAATCGTCGAACCTGACTCGGCTGGGCAGCGTTCGGGAAGCGGCGCGGTGTCTCACGTCCAATATACCACAGAAACTGAAGACGAAAGACCAGAACGTATTGGCTCCGAAACGTGGATATAATGGGCCTCATCAGAAAACAAAGTCGCTCAAAGGGCTATGCTCGGAGATACCTTACGTCACACCAGAACGAGTCGTCATCACATCAGAAATGAAGATATCCGCAAGAGAAACAAGGTTACCGACGTAGCCCGAAGAATCGCCAAACTCGGGTAAAAGGTGTGACGACCACATACCTATATATAGTGGAAGATGCAGCGTTGAAAAGCCTCCCATAAGGTGGACTGATGATGGTGAAGGCCGCGCGATTCCGATTCGAGAACCAGTCATTGTGACGACACTTGGGGGAAGCCTATGTCCAACAGTGGACGTCTTTCGACTGAAATGATGATGATAAAATTGTATAAAAATAAGCTTAGACTTATTTCATCACCCAATAAGCTTATGCCGGCGGGATTCCGATCCCGATTTCTGGTCACCGTAGGCGCGGGCTTCCGGATGGCGAGCAATGGATAGCTCGCCGTTTGACCGTCTGGTAACCGTCCGGGCCAGGCCTAAGTCGTCGACGGCGCTTATTGTTCCACGCGCGCCTAAAGGAGCCGTCAGAAACCGTAGGGGCCCAGCAGGGTCGAAGCCTACTGGAGCCATGGGTGATGCGGAAGAGATTTCCAAGGCCCTGGAAAGATGGTAAAGAAGGAATAGGAGTGGCTTTATAGTCAGTAAAAGTCTGATACAAAAAGGGCAGGTGATGTCATTAGATGATATTCACAACTAAAAAAAATTCAACAAGCTCGGACGATTCTCAGTGTTTACTTATTACATTGGATCGTTAGATTTCGCATTTGAAATCATCTTATCGACCTAGTGTTAGTAAATCTAAAGTTTGTTATGATAGTATACGCCTGTTATTGGATAAGAAACCGTTTTTTTTCGTGTCATCAAATGGTAAATATTTTTAGCATCGGAGAACGAAACACGTCAATTCGATCTCTGTTTTGATAGCAGATTTATAAAAAAACATTACTTATATAATCTAAATTTATTTTTGTCTGATCGTATGATAGCTTTTTTTTATAGTTGATGATAAGATGCGTTGGCGTCAAATTAGAACCGCGTTTATTATAAGACCACATTTTTGAAGTGAAAACTTCTTTAGCGGTGTTGAGCACTTTTTCTGTAATGGGTATAAAATCTTAAACTCGCGTCAGGACACGTGACCTGATCGAAAAAGCGTAAGACGGATGGAGAGTAGACAGCTATCCCCTCTCTACGGCGCGGCGAAAATGTATGCCTGGGCCTACTGTTTCAAATATATAGATATATATAAATATATATATTTCAACGTATATAGATATATTATATATATATATATATATTTCAACGTTAATAATCAAGTTTTCACTTCTGCCGGCACTCCCGGAGTGCAACCCGTCTTTTTTTTTTTAATAAATAGGTGAAGATCGAGACATATGAGCTATCGAGATCCAATCTAGATCAGTGCACAGTGGTTTTATTTATTGGCAATTTCCCACTAGTGTACCTTCAAGTCAATCTACCCTTAAATACCACCCCGGTATTTAACACTACGACATTCAAGTTGGAACAGAGAGAAATAATAATATATGCAGAGATAAGAATAAGCTTGCAAGTATATAGTTAATTATTATATCCTGAAGAAATTGTGAGCACTTATCTTTTATTTTCAGTAAACTAATTGCCGCAATCAAAACTTTTGTTTTAGGTTTTATTATTTGTTGACAAAAAAAAATAGATGATAAGACTGCTCGGATACTGGACTGGCTTGGAGAACTACTACGGTCCCTAGTTGTTACCACCATAATAAGTAACCGTCGGCGGCGGCGACCGCTTGCGCCGCACCTTGGTACAGGCCATGGATCCGGAGTGAGGAGGAATGGCAGGTGGTTGCTTCCTTCTATTATAGCGTAGGAGGCAGGCCAGACGTTCGCACGCCCCAGCTACCGGGACGCCGCCAACCCCGAATTCTGACCACCGTAGGCGTGCTGTCTAGATGTCCGGTAGCCATCCGAGCCCGAGTCGTCCGACGACGCCACACGCGGTTCAAAGAGACGTCAGCAAAATCGGATTCGTGCGGAAGTAACGCCCGGGTGCCAGAGCGGTGGTAGAGGTGTGCCATGCTTAAGCCGAGCACCGCCATGTCCTCGTGGGGATGATCGGCGGCAATGATCTCTCGCCCCGGCTTTGAAACAGGCCATGGTCCGAAGCGAGAAGGAGTGGCAGGCGGTCGCCTCTTTCTGCAAAGCAGTAATGCTGGCAAAAAAGGAGGGAGTGGCCCTCATGGCCCAGCCGCAGGGATCCCAATCCCGATTTCCGGCCACCGTAGCAGCGGGCTTGCGGACGGCGAGCAATAAGTAGCTCGCCGTCCAACCGTCCGGTAACCGTCTGGACCGAGCCCAAGTCGTTGACGACGCGTAGTGTTCCACGCGCGCCTCAAGGAGATGTCAGCAAATCGTAGGGGCCCAGCAGGGTAGAAGACTACTGGGACCAAGGGCTCTGCTTCTGAAAGGAAGGTTCGGCCCTGGCAACGAAGGAACAGGAGTGGGTTTTTAATCAGTAAAAGTCTGACAGAACCTCGCGGTCCGCCCAAGAGCGGGGGATGTAATTGGGTGTTTTTCCCACCTACAAAAAAAAACCTACCTACTGTTATTTTTATACCACCTACAATATTAATTTCTGAAGATAAAGATTTTGTTATTTTTATACCACCTAAATTAATTACCAAAGATAAAGATTTTCTTGCAATAACAGATAAAGCTTCTTGATAGCATGGGTATCTAATGTCACCATGACGCGTTCGCGTGGGCGGGGCATGGCTGATAACTTTGACCCTTGCCTTTTTACTACTGATAAGGTTTTTTGAATAGATGGACATCGGACCAACGTTACTTATCATTCGATGTTTTTTTGCTTCCGGAAAAGTTGAGGTTTCGAGTTCAAATAACAATTGACAATAGCAGGAAATTAATGACATCGTTTGCCCTTCATCCAGGTTGCACATGATACTAAAGGAAAATATTGTGAGGAAACCTAGACTGCATTTACTGAATTTAAAATAGCCAGGCCTATAAAAAGACAGAGGATAATATGTCTGGAAAACCTTGGAATCTATCATCTGTAATCAACCTAGCTAAGTCTAACAGTTAAGTGTCATGCAGGGCACATCGCTTGCAGAACAGATTGTTCGATGGAGCCGAAGAGTTCTGGAGTGACAAAAGCATATCGGAAAAGTCAGCGTTATAAGACCTCTAAACGGTATACCGATGACCTGATCAGAGTCGCGGGAATCCGATGGATGCTAGACATACAGGACCGTTGGTATGGCGACACTTGAGGGAGGCCCAACAGTGGACGTCTTTCAGCTCAAAAGATTATGATGACGATAAAGCTTGACAAAGCAGTAGACCCTTATTCAATAATAATAATTTTGTAGATTAGTCTATCTACGAGTATATGTCAAAAAGTTGGATTTAACCAAAAAAAAATTATTTACTATTATTTCAGCTGAAAGAGGGCTAGACATAGAGCTAGGAGTCGCCACATCGATTGCTCTGGAGTATCTTGCACCTAGTGGGTTTCCCAGTATTTCTCCACCAAAATACACAATACTCAAAGAATAGGTTGATAACTGCCGATTTAAAAACTGAAACTGAGCCTTACGTCCTGGTCACGGCTTCTGTCTCAACAGCGAGTGGCGCGGCGAGCAGTGCGGCATCGGTAAGCGGGTGTAGGACGCTATGAGCGGCGTCTCGTGGCGTCCTTCCAAACATTTTCATACTTTTGATCTTACAATTGCCGTCATGGATCTTGAGCGCTGGCTTCAAGTTGCACAGAAGTCAAATATTAAAAGAATAGAAAGAAGGGAATAGAAAAACTTTTAATCGGTACAGACACAGCACAACGGATATCTTTATACAGAAAATAGATAAAAATAAAAGTACAAAGTACGCAGAGCGTGCCCGCACCGAAAGGGTGACCACCTCAGCATTTGCTAGACGTTAGACACCCAGCGCTGGTTTGCGGGTCTTGTTAGTGGTGCAAAGTGAGACGCGGGGGCGGGGCGTTTCAGTGATTATCTCGCCGCGCCATCGCGTCATAGACGTCACTTCTGATTCGTTCTCTGCGTTGCTGCATGTATCTAACAACGAAGACGATTGGCTCGCCAATGTATGGAATGCGCAAAGCGATCCCCACTCTAACGCCCAGCGTTCAAGATCCGTTTCGGCAATTGTACCGCTCGCCGCTCTACGCTAAGTTACCGCTCACAAAGACATGGTTGTGAAAAGGCTATTAGAACTATCAGCAATTATAAATGATATAACCAACAACGTAGGTAATCCTTTCATTATTGTTATGTTATCAATTAAAGTGTGTATATTAGAATCTGGAACACTTGTATTAGAATTACGAGTATTTATATCTTATTATCTAATTTATAATTGTCTGTGAAGTGTTGATACTCGTGACTCACACATGAATATTTTGACGTGACAACGTCTTATAAATTGGTTTGCCGGGTGACACTTCAAGAAACTGCGTTACGCTCCGCTCACGTTATGCGCTCACAATGAGAGCGAGTGAGAGGCACGCGTCCCTTCCACTCGGGCATGGTTAGCCCGCCTAAGAGCGAGAGAGACAGACATAAAAAGTGAAATAATTCTTTGTATAAATAAATGTTTTAAATTGTTACTATTATTTCATCCTTCTTCCTACTATACGAATGAATATTCACATTAAAATTATTTTACCACTCAAAGTCGTTGTCACGTAAAACTTTCGCCCGTATACCGACTTTACAGGCAACCAATTTTTTTATTCTTTCTTTAATTCTTTATTGTACGTTTTAACAACTTAAAAAATAAGTGAAAAACAAACATATACCTATGTATACGCAAACATATACCTATACAAACATATACCTATGTATAGGCGAGCATTAACTCAAAGTTGAATTTTCTTCCAGCAAGCCAATGGCGATAGAGAGAGATGACAATAGATTATAAATACAAATATTATGACTAATTTTTTTTTTATTATATTAGCCCACACTGTCCCACTGCTGGGCAAAGACCTCCCTCCACTCCTTTCAACGATCACGGCTCCTCGCTTTCTCATTCCAGTTCTTAAGGAAGCCATCCAGGTCTCTCGTCCCACCGTCTCCTTCGTGGTCTACCTCGGCCCCGCGTCGCTGTGTCCGGGCACCAATCCAGCGTTTTACGCGCCCACAGCTCGTTAGACATGCGGCAGACATGTCCTGCCCAGTCCCATTTAACTTGGGCAGCCTTTTGAGCCACATCAACGATTTGCGTTTCGGAGCGCAGTGCTGTGTTTCGAACATGATCTGTTAGTTTAACACCTAGTATGCTGCGCTCCATTGCACGCTGGCACCTTGAGTTTGGACTTTTGGATGTCAAAGACCAAGTTTGTGCACCATAGGTCAGAATAATGAGAATACACATGTCCATCAGCTTCAGTGACATGGGCCATGAATAAAATAAAATACATAAATAAATATATTTACTTACATACATTTAAAATACAAACATACTGTTAAATCATTACATCTCCTCTCATACTGAGTAAAATGAAGGAGCGGGGCACACAGGGCTTCTAAATACCTTTAATAGTTCAATTTGGGTCGTCAAATGGATCAAGTTTTAAGCTTATGGTAGAGCCTCAGCAGGCCTAGTCAAGTTACGACCTTTTCGTTTCGAATCGCCTTCTACAGTCAGTAACGTCTCCGATTCCTTTGTTCAGACCACGCGACTTAACGTAGAAATTATGTCATTCTCATAGGTACTACATTTGAAGTTTTCTTTGCAGATTATTGAGTAACTTGGCTAAGCCTTCTGGTCACGACTCACGATATCATAGCGTTTCAGCGAAGCACAGCCCTAAGTCGACAATATGACAAATATATATGTGATAAGAATAAAAAACATCTCGGAGACGGGTGCAAAATAAAATAAACATTAAAAGATTAGCTAATATACAAAAAAAACACACTATCTTTGTTTAATTATATTATAGGTCCAACAGTTGCGTGTGGTAAAACACTCAAGCACAAAATATATAGGTACAGAAGTCAATCTACATACAAAGCGCGCATAGACACCGCTCACGGACACGATATCTCGGAGCGCCTCAGCACACTCGTCGAACAGTTCCGGCTCAAATGCTCATTAGTGTATGTCCACCGAGCGTAGATATAAAAAGTGAAATACCTATCCATTTTGTGACTCAAGTTTATTATTGGTAAATAAAATTCAAAACTAATCTCTTTCAGTATAAATAGTCAGCCAGATGTCATACGTAGGTAAGTCTAATATAGAATTAAACGTTGTTAATTTACCTAATAAAGACAAAGAGAAAAATAAACATAAACTAAGCAGCATCATATTATTTTCTAGGTGAAAATCATCTAAATGACATTTCTCGCCCTTGGGCAGAGCGAGAGGGCGTACTTTCATATCACCCATGGCCCCAGTAGGCTTCGACCCTGCTGGGGGGGACACGGTTGCTGACAACACACACTGTTGCGCGTCCAGTCTTCGTCGCTGTCAACACTCTTTTGGACACGAACCCTGACTGTGATGCGTTTCCAGATTAATGCAAGACGATCATGTTAATACATTTTTGTCTGGAGTTCTGTGAGACGAGATTCTGTGTAATCTAATTGGCAAATAGCCGTTTTTTGTTAAAGTAAAACAAATAAATAAAGTAATTAAAACATAATCTCGTGTCTGTAATCTAAAAACGAATTGTTTTACCTACTAATGATAGTTAGTAAGTAAAACCATTTAATTATGATTATGTGAGCAGCACGTGACGAGAATAATAACAACGGCACGGGAGTTCACTGAGGTTAAGCGACACTTGCCGAGGCCAGTTTCTGGATGGGTGACCATTGTGACAAACCGAGATTCCTTCGTGCCTCAGAAAGGATCCTAAGTCGTTCGTCCTGGTACCTTAAAGTGTCAGGCGTGAAAGTGAAAAAGCGGGATTTATTTCTAAGCGCACGGCTGTGCGCAGGCCAAGTTCCAGCAACAGGCCGGGCGCATGCCGTGCACTATTTACACGAGCCGACCCACTTTTGACCCC
The DNA here is from genome assembly GCA_929112965.1 of Mythimna albipuncta. NCBI lineage: Eukaryota > Metazoa > Arthropoda > Insecta > Lepidoptera > Noctuidae > Mythimna > Mythimna albipuncta. The sequence continues at coordinate 5,450,145 of OV815974.1, read as the reverse complement.
CTGTAGCTCAGTGCCTATTGCAAGTACAGAGATAACATTGAGCCTACGTTATCATATACTAGTACTAAAGCAGTATGCCAAATTTCATAGATATAGCTTTAGTAAATAGGTACGATTTCTTGAAAAAAACTATTGTAATCCCACTAAAAACATACCTGTTAAAAAGGGGGCCAAGTTCCTATCGGCTAAATGTTCGCCTAAAAAAGGGTTGAAATCCAATCCAATGCCAAGTTTAGATGCACTTTAAAATTGATCATAATCATCTTCATCAACAGCCTGATCATCGTTAAATTTGAACTTGGCAGGTTAATTTAATTATATAAATAATTTTATTTAAAAGGTATTTTGCCGAAATTTAACAATTATCTAGCTAGCCGAAGCCTATGGAGGTCGTGGGTTGACTTCCGAAATGGAAACCCGGTATCCTGAAACGCTAGGAAAAGAAGGAACATAAGTATGGTTAGTCAGTAAAAGTCTGACACGCCCTCCCGCTCTGCCCTAGAGCGGATGAAGACATTGGATGATTCCACACCATAATAAAAAAGTGCTCTAGATGTACTCATTATGTTATTCTTTCAATAAATAAAAAATAAACTTTCCTTAATGATAGCAACAGTTCTACTAATCTAAAAATAGCCGTCTATAAATATTACAAAAGAGTACTTATTATTGTTTGTCCGTTCATGTAACTAGGGCTTATCTTGGTGACATACATGAATGAACGGAAACCTCCCGGGGGGTCAAGTATCATACTAAGTTATATAGGTAATTGCAGAGGAAATCACAGCCCATATCGAAACAGAAGAACTTCCCCTGATATGTTTTTTTTATTTGATATAATTCAATGCTTGAGTGCGAACCCACCTGATGGTGAACAGTGATGCAATCGTTGATGGTGAGGCGCACTAGTTCCTACTACTAGTTTCAACGCCTTCACCTGCTTGAATCTAAAAAATATAACAAAGGCTATATTCTGTTCTCACTGTTTACTCGGCTATATTCTGTTTGTACTCAGTTGTAAAGTAGCATTCCACGTATTAATATATTATACATATATGTACATATATATACATCGTCAAAAAAGCCAGGGGCCATTTAATTATTACAAAAAATTTGGATTTAAGCATTTTGAATTTAGTAGGTATTTTCATTCACTAGTAGGTACTTATTAACATAAATAATCGGTATAAAAAATAATATAAAACATTATCGTAAAATAATGTTCAACACATGTCACGCACAAATAGATTAGACATTAATTCATAATAATTTATTATATATGGCTATAGTGTTAATTAATAAGTAATTAATTAATACACATTGCTAACCAACTTGATTTGAAATAACCTCCAGAACAAACACAATTTTGTCGAAGACCGATGACAGACGTCACCGATTACTTGCATATAATCATCAATGAAATAGTTGAAAAATACCAAAAGTATAAGACCCCACTGCATCTCGCATTTATGGACTAGTCCAAGGCCTTTGATAGCATCACACATCCCGAAACATTTAAAGCACCGACCGTATAATTAACCTATATTCAATTACTGTGAAATATTTACACTCAATGTACTGTTTCCAAAAAAACTTGAAAGGTTGGATCCTAAGTTCGGGAATATTCGGGATTCTTAAGGGAGTCAAACAGGATGGCCCGTTAGGTCCAAAACTGTTCACAAGCACCCTTGAAGACGCGGATGGTCGACGAATGAAAAGAGTATTATTATTGTATGGCCATTGGTGAAGCGAGATTTACCATTCTACACGCTGATGATATTATTCGCTTCTCTTCCTCAGCCGCTAGCCTAGAGCAAAACTTGCAAAACATTAGTGATAAAAACCAAGACCATAACCCGTATGGACGGGAAAAATGTACATCTTTACTTGGTCACGTAGTCTCTTTCCAGGCAAAGTAAGACAAAGAAAAAACTTGATTTATAAAAAATTGGACCAGTTTAATTCGTTTATTTGTAATGTAGTGTTAATTAATATAATGTTGTTTTGATTATTTTGAGCATTATGACGGTTTTTCTTTTCCTTTTGACATGTAATAGTAATTGACATTATAATTGTGTACTTCAATGACTTCTTAAATGACAAATGTTTTGACTAAATTTTATTTAATATTTTAATGATGCGATAATTTTGGCAAATAACAATTGATATACAGTATACCTAATTAATTTGTTTTCTCTAGTGGTAATTAATATCATGTTGCCTTTGTTCTTTTGTGTACTCTGAGGGTTTTTCTTTTATTTTGATGTGTAACTGTAAATTTCAAAGATTGTACACCCCATGGGTATGTTACAGTGATACTTGTTATGACAATAATTTTAAGAGCTGTATTTCCACCTTTGACAAACAATAAATAAATATGAATCTGAATCTGAAAACACGCCGAATAAAAAATGCCTGGTAGAGCTACTGATCCATGGATCAGTAACGCTACCGCGCTTTACGCGTTATGCTAATGGACATGTGTATTCTCTTCGATTAACATTCAAAGGTCCAAACTTATGGTTTGCCAACGTGTTATAGAGCGCAGTATATCTACTAGGAGTAAAAAAATATGCTAGATTATCTTCGTAGAGCTTTCTCTTTCGTACATTCGAAGTTTAAAAAACGGCCGATGCATTACATAATGTAGCGGTTTTGCAGTTTTAATTAGATTTATTTATGGATTTATAATTAATTATATATTAAAAAATGTATTAAATTTTAATTTCTTATGAACTGAGTAACATTTACTCAGATATAAATTGTACGTATTAATATTAATGAACGTATATAAAGAGAAAACGGTTAATTCGGAGCGTTTTTTAAATGTCTATTCTAAAGATATTACAATTATTATTATCCTTTCGACTGTCGAGTGAGCATCATTGACTCACTTTAGAAAAGACTTCTGCATATCATTGAACTTAATGGTTCATCCCTAATAATTGCTACTAGAAATTTGCCCGCAGCTTTGCCTTCGTACATAAAATATAGTCTATGTCACTCAGGAATAAAGCAACTTTTTCTCGTAAAAAATTTTCGTAATCGGACCAGTACTTACAGAGAAACAAAAAAAAAAAACAAAAAACTAATTTTACCTCCTTATTATATTAGTGTAGGTACTCTTAAAGTATTTGTACTAATTAAAAATTTGTGGTGCATAGATTTTCGAATGTAAAGGTCTATATCGATTTATCGATTCATATTGATATTAATCGAACAAATTCATGGAACACTAAAAATAGGTATGTCACTCCTATTGAGGAAAAGTATTTGTTTTCATTCAACATGAAACTTTAACCTTAATGGTTTTGGCTAAACCAGTCAGTTGACACCTATGGTGGGTTCGAATGCCAATGTACAAAACAAAATAAGGAAACTCCCGAACGCAATGAATGCGGGAAAAATACAGTTTTAATTTAATAAGTAAAAACAAGTTTTTATATCATATACATAATAACTAAGTAGGTAACGGATCTCTTTATCTAAACTCGTTAAAAAATTAAAGAACCTAGAATGTAACTTGGAATGAAACTGAAAGAAACATTATGATAAAAAAAACGCCCCACACTTTTTTCACAATGATATTAATATTTTTCGTTCATTATTATTATTTTCTACCTATATTGAAAATTATTTTTCATTACTCATACTCTGAAAGTGGGTCTGAAGTTGCCTGAGGAGCGGGCTGAAAGTGATACTTTTCATCCCTAGGGAGTTTTACTTTACAACTGACAGCTGTCAAATTATTAAAAAAAAACTAGTTCTATCTTCACATTTCTATTGAACCATGTTCCAATTTTCCATACAGCCAGTCAATCACAGCACGATATAAAATTGAAATAACTTAAAGACAAGTATTAATTAAATAATGTTATTGATTTATTTGTTCAACTATTTCTTTAAAATACTTTATTTTTAAAAGATTATAATTAATTTCATTTTTTTTATTAATGAGGCTGATTAGCTGACCGGCGGCAGAAAAAAAAAAAAACAAAACGGCGGGAAATGGCAATCAGTCGTTGGTTTTTTCGAGTTTTGTTTACGTTTTCGTACAACAGAGATTTGTATTAACACGTTCTGTTTATCAGATTAAAATAGTGATTTAACGCCTAATTTCATAAGAGAAGAGGCTAAAGCAGTAGTGGAATACCTTTTACTGCCTAAATCAGAAGAAAGATACCTACTTAAAATCATAGGTACGACGACTCAGGTTTTACAAACTTTTTATTTTATTTTTAGTTTCCTCGTATTCGTAATGAAAAGCACAGTGTTTACCTCGGGGTGAAAGTAACCCATTTAACCCCTCGAATTAGACACCCCTAGTGTAACAATGTACTATTACACTTTTTAGTTTGATATGCTATGAAAGCGTGTTTTTTAGTTTTTTTAAACTATATTTTTATTTTTCACCAAAAAAAAAATCGGATTATTGTAAAAATTGTCATCATTCTTTGATGGGTGTGCAAAGTTTGAAGAAAATCTGATCGTCCAAAGTAGGTCAAAATCGAGCTCAAAGGCGTTGGTTACAAACACGGAAACATACAGGGAAAGCTAATGATCCACACATTGCAGTAGTAGCTCTTTTAGATATTTTAGTAATAGCTACACTACACCAGACAAACCACTTGGTAGTCAAAATACAAATGTCAAAACAGGCTTACTTTTTTTGACATCTTTAAATATAAAAAGGAGAAACTGCCTGACTAAAACACAAAGCCGAAAGATCGAAACTAAGTACTGGTACAATCAACATTTAAGGGGGTGAGAAGGGAGGATGTCGTTTATACACAAAATCTTATTCTGTGTCCCGATGTAGTTGAAAGTCAGCCCAAATAATAACTTATATAAATAAAATAATAAAGGTGGTTGATATTCGTTTTCAGAACTATCCTACCAAAGGTATGCTATACTACTAAAGTTGTCTGTAAAAAATTGCTTTTGTCGATAAGACTGCCCACTGTGACGTGACGCCCTATTAATTTTAAGTTCCTGCCCCCCTAGCCAAGTTTCAACCGTTTCGCTTGCGTCGAACGCTTCGAGTTGGCCGCATCACCGAATCTTTTGTTCTCACCCCGTGACTGAGCGTTGAGATGACGTCATTCCCGTACATTTGAAGTTTTCTACAAGCGTTAACGATTGTAGATTTGCAACATGGCTAGCGGTACTGTTGTATTTTTTGGCGTACAATAAAGCTATATCTACCTATCCATCCTCAATAGAACAATTTAGGGGGTTTTAAAGATTGTAAGGAGGATTCTTATTTCCTGGATAAAGCAACTTGAAACTACTAGTTTTTCAATACTACCGTCTTCATGAGCTGTTTAAGTTTCATGAAAACTTTCTTGCTAACGAAGCCCTGTGTCGTCGACGAAGTGTTTTGTACACATTAGCTAAACATATCACACGTGTTTGTTTTTGAAATTTCCGATACAAAACGCCGTCACACGCTACTTATGTGTTAAAAAGTAGCAGTCACCGGCAACAAGTGGCTGTTGTGCGCTTCAGCTTCCTTTGTGGCCACTTCGATCTTCTCGTGGAAGTGTTTGTAGCTGTAGCCTGGGGCCCATTTGCGGCGCCACATAATCCTTTCAAAGTTTTGGTTAATTAAATTTGTTATACCTTAGACATCAACTGTCCGAGCTACCCGCACCAGTCTCGAGCCACGCCCACCCCACGCATCAATCACATCGCAGCTAGCCGGTGCTGACGCATGCGATGTGATAACATGCCTATATTTATGTCAGCCAACTAGGGCTACCAACTGGTCGGAAAAGTGATAGGCAGTAGTGATAACACCATTTATTAGATTGTACTACTGCAGAGCATATTCCACGCGCACCCAGCAAATCCATAGGGGCCCAGCAGGGTCGAAGCCTACAGGGGCTATGGGTTATGCAAGAGCGAACCCCAGAACCTAGGAACGAAGGCAAAGAAGGAATATGGGATTGGGTTTTGTACTATTTCTTGTTCTGTGTTTTAGTCAGTAAAAATCTGACAGACCCCTCTGTGGGTGCGCTACAATTATGGCGGCAAGTCCCCTCTTTGAGTGGCTGGAACGACCTCACGGCGTCCTCACCACCCGCATGACGGTAGTGACCGAATATGGTAAGTTTGGGAAGTACCTGCACAGGATTCGTGCGGAAGTATCGGCACTGTGTGGACCGCCCGGAGGACACAGTGGAGCACACAGTAGAGGTGTGCCCCGCTTGGGCAGAGCATCGCCGTGTCCTTATGGGGGCGATCGTGATCTCTCGCGCCGGGCCTTGGTACAGGATCGAGGAGGAGTGGCAGGTAGACGCTTCCTTCTGCAAAGCAGTAATGCTAGCAAAAGAGGAGGCCGACTGCATGAGGCAACGGTGCTCACGCCCCAGCCACCGCCGGGACTCCGATTCCGATTTCCAGGTTTGTGGGTTTTTAGTCAGTAAAAGTCTGACACTATCTCCCGCTCCGCCCAACGGCGCGAAGATGTCATTGGATGATTTTTTCACCTACAAAAAAGGCTAATTGGGAAAAAGCTGCGGAAATGATATCCGGGTGTTTATCGTAGCAATCCATAATTAGAATCGGTAACCCTATCCTAACACGACTTGTTTGTGACAGCGTTGTCACTTAGTTTATCTTCACGGTTATCAGCTGGCCCCACTGGGTAGGTAGAGAGATGCGGGAGCGGCTGACGGGTGTCTTAGGTGATGCAACTTTTTTGTGAAGTCGTTATTTTAATCTAAATGGTTAATTAATTGCAACAAAGTTATCGGAAACGTGACTTTTAAAAGTATTGTTGAAATTGATTACGGGTTAGGGATAATTATGTCCAGGGTTGCAGGATTGTTCCAAAGAACTACCGTAGCTGAGGAACGCAAAGGGTACCTGGAACATAGGTTTAGGATTACTTTTAAGTATTTGACAGTATTTCAGGGGGTCAGCCTTCGGTAAGTCCCCTCTTTGAGGCGTAGCTGGAAAGACCTCACGGCGTCCTTACCTTCCGTATGACGCAGGTCCTCACCGGACATGGTTCGTTCGGGAGGTTCCTGCACCGGATTTGTGCGGAAGTGACGCCCGGGTTCCGACAAAGGAGGAGGCCGAACGCATCAGGCAACGGCGTCCTCGCGGCCGCCGCCGGGATTCTGAACCGATTTCCGGCCACCGTAGGCGCGAGCTTGCGGACAGTGAGCAATGGGTAGCTCGCTGTCCGGCCGCCAGGTAACTGTCCGGACCAAGCTCAAGTCGTCGACGGCGCGCACTGTTTCCGCGCGCCTCAAGAAGTGGACAGCAACAGCAGGGACCCAGCCGGGTCGAAGCCTACTGGGGCCAGGGTTATTTCAAAGGGAGCTCGAGCCCCGTTATGAAGGCTAGAAGGAACTGGGTGGGTGTTTTAGTCAGTAAGAGTCTGACACTATCTCCCGCTCTGCCCAAGAGCGGGAGATGTCATTGGATTATTTTTACGACCATAAAAAAGAGGGTCAGCCTTGAGACCATTCATGGATTTTATTAACTTGTAGGTAACCTAATAAGGGATCAACTCCGATCAACTCTCAAATTAATAAAAAAACTGCTGTTTAGTTGGTTTTAACAAACTTTTAAAAATTTTAGGGAAGGCTACCGCCGCTCTGGTAGAAAATTGATTAAATACAATACCTTGTATTTAATCAATTTTCTACCACACAATATTTTTTCATTTCCGTGTGTACCACGTCACTTTATTTAATATTCAACCCTTTATAAAGTGGAAAAGATAATATCAAGCTTTTATAAGACGTGAGGAAAAAGTCAAAAGCTTGTGACATCCCAACGCAAAAGACCGCTCATTGTGACGATACTTAGGGGAGGCCTATATCCAACAGAGGACGTTTTTCGGCTGAAATGATGATAATGATGAACCTTTTCTTAGCAAGGTTGCGAGAATGAGTTCTATCAATGTTTTTGATTTTACCAATGAAGAAGATATCACGCAATTCAATAGATTGACTGATTCATTCAATTATCTTCTTTATGAAACACACAAATGAATTTGTAAACAGAAAACATACTATTTTTGTATTATTGGATTACAATTCATGAACGTGCGTTCATTCGATTTGTGACGTCAGAATACAAATAATGTTACTGACCCTAACGATTGCCTGCGCAAACAATACTAATGTAAATATTGTTTTAGGTTACTAATATTTAAATATACTTACTTTATCCTACCTAAAACATCTTCATCTTTCTACCATCGACGAGCTGCAATTTTTCGCACTAGTGCGGAAAAGTGCGCGAGCTCCCCAACATAATTTATTGTATTTATCGTATCAGGCCAGGCACTAAGCGACCCCCACGAGTCACCGATCATATTTCTTCGTATATTTCTTCGTGTGTATTGAAAAACGTCGATTGATAGGTTTGTTACTCACTGCAACATTCGGCTCCCTAACACCCTGACCCTTGACAAATTTCACCACTTGTATTCAATGTACTATTCCATCATCTCTACTCGAGTTCGGTCAAGTCGGTTACCGGACGGTCGAACGGTCGTCCGCAAGCCCAAGCCAACGGTAAATCAGAAAACAGGGGTATGGCTTTTTGCACACTTCTGAAATTTTCAGCGGAAAATAAGGCTTGGTGTTAATAAATCCCATTAATTACTTACACAGTAAACAGGTAGATGTTTAAACAAGTAATATTTACATCTTAACTAGGTAGTTAAGATATCATTTTGTTGTTATAATTAATAGCCGTCTAATTACAAACAATTTCTCATTTATTTCCATCATTGAATAAAATCACGTACTTATTAACCATCGAAGATGTTCCCCTCCGTGCCCCCGTGTAGGTAATTAATTTGTATGCCATCAAAACATAACTTGTAGAAAAATCCAAGGCTCGCAACTCATTTTTTTTTAAATTGTTATTAACGAGTGCTTGACTGCAATCCTATCTAACGGTAAGCAGTGATGATGAATCTCTGAGGTTGAGGCGAGCTAGTTTATTAAGAGCCTATTCACTCTAGCCTTAAGGTCCAAGCGCCCGAAAAATGCCATAAAACAGTGACTTTTTGAAACTTACTCCTCGGTAACGGCCAGGTTAATAGGTGGGAAAAAAATATATGTTTACTAGCTTTTGCCCGCGACTTCGTTCGCGTGGAATAGTGACTTCCGGAAATTTCAGTACTGAATTGATGCCAACTCTTGACCAATAGATGGCGCTGTATGTCCGGAATAAATTTTATTTTTTATTTTATTTTATTTTTTTGCAATAAAAACTATTCTATGTCCTTTCTCAAGTTTCAAACTATGTCTGTACCAAATTTCACACAAATCGGTTCAGTAGTTTAGGCGTGAAGCAAAGACAGACAGACAGACAGACAGAGTTACTTTCACATTTATAATATTAGTTTGGATTATAGATTCATGAACAACATTATCAACATTTGATGTTTTCGTGCGATTAATAGTTTTGTCTAAAAAAATTATTTAGCTATTCTTCAACTTCCCCCACTCCTTCGAAACGGCTTGGATCTTTAGAAAAATTTTTACACATAAAAATTAGTGGTTAAATATTCTTTAAATTGAACATAGCATATGTAAATTCAGCCGCGCACTATCCGGGCGCAGCTAGCCGTAATTAAATGCACAGATACGCATACAGCCGCCTAGGCGGGTACGAGAGATGTGTTCATTTAATTTTGGCCAGATGGGTATAAGCCTTAGCTAAGTGTCTTTAAGGCTTATAGCCCCCAAGGGACTATAAGCCTTAAAGACACCCAAATTATTATCGGACGGGAAGACCGCAGCATCTACCGTAAAAAGTTGTGAGATCCATGTAATACCAAGTCGGTTAATTTATTCAGTTCCTACTTGAGGGACCTTTTGCAACATTTTATAGAGACCGTATCAATCTTTTATATTTTAAATACATAGATTGATTTGGCAATCGCATGACAACAAAATGTATCTCACAAGCAGTACGTGTTATTAAATTAAATTGTTTAATCTGATTTTGGGCTTCTACTTTTATATACCACGAAGTTATAAAGGGTCGAAAATGGCCTGAACTGTTTCGATAAAAAGATGGTGCGTACCACTTTTTTTGCACGCCTTGGCGGGGGCACTACCGTGCCCCTTAATTATTATCTATTATGCTAATTATTTGTATCATAATTGTAATTAGTTTTATTTAATAACATAAGTGTGTTCAACTAGGCACGTTGTTGTACATGATGTTGTGACATATGTGTAAGTTTTCCATATGAGGTCTTTTATTGGGTCCTGGGTTCGATTCCCAGGTTAAACAAAGTGGTATTGGGTTTGTGCATCTGAAAGTTTTAGTGGAAGCTAGGAATCCGTTTTTAGGGTTCCGTAGTCAACTAGGAACCCTTATAGTTTCGCCATGTTTTTTTTTTTTCGATGGGAAAAATCATGCATTGACATCCCCCGCCCTTGGGCGGAGCGGGAGATAGTGTCAGACTCTTACTGACTAAAAAACCCATCCCGTTCCTTCTAGCCTTCGTACCGGGGCTCGAGCGCCCTTTCGGATAACCCTGGCCCCAGTAGGCTTCGACCCGGCTGGGCCCCTGCTGTTGCTGACAACTCCTTGAGGCGCGCGGGAACAGTGCGCGCCGTTGACGACTTGGGCTTGGTCCGGACGGTTACCGGACGGCCGGACAGCGAGCTACCCATTGCTCACTGTCCGCAAGCCCGCGCCTACGGTGGCTGGAAATCGGGATCGGAATCCCGGCGGCGGCGGCGAGAGCGCCGTTGTCTGATGCGGTCGGCCGCCTCCTTAGCGAGCATTACTGCTTCGCAGAAGTCGGCGACCGCCTGCCACTCTTCCTCGCTCCGGACCATGGCCTCGACCAGGGCCCGGCGCGAGAGGTCTCCGCCGCCGATCACCCCCACGAGGGCACGGCGATACTCCGCCCAAGCAGGGCACACCGCGATTGTGTGCTCCACCGTGTCCTCCGGGCGTTCCGCACAGTGGCGACACCCGGGCGTCACTTCCGCTTTAATTCGGAACAGGAACCTCCCGAACTTGCCATTTCCGGTGAGGACCTGTGTCATGCGGAAGGTAAGGACGCCGTGAGGTCTTTCCAGCCACGCCTCAAAGAGGGGACTTATCGCCATAATTGTGGCGTGCCCATGACGGGGTTGCGATAGTCGCTGACGCCATTCCACCATGAGATCCCGCCGGAGCTCTGTCCGCCATGCCGCGACCTGTCGCGGCAGAGGACTTTCACCCCGGCGTTGCATCTCCACGCGCATGTCGTGCATGTGTGCAAGGACTGTTGCCTCCAGATCCCACGGTGGTAGGCCAGCCAGAAGGCTCGCCGCTTCGCGGGAAATCGTGCGGTAACCCCGCACCATCCGAATTGCCATGACCCTCTGGCAGGCGTTCAGTATGGCCGCCGGTTGCTTTTTCAGCGACGGCGCCCACACCGGCGCCCAGTTTCGCCATGTCTGTCTGTCCGTCTGTCTGTCTGTCTGTCCTCGCTTAATCTCTGTGACCGTTAGCACTAGAAAGCTGAAATTTGGTACCAGTATGTATATCAATCACGCCCACAAAGTGGTAAAATAAAAATTGGAAAAAAATGTTTTATTAGGGTAGCCCCCCTATATGTAAAGTGGGAAATGATTTTTTTTTTTAATTTCGACCCTAACGTGTGATATATCGTTGGATAGGTATTTAAAAATGAATAGGGGTTTACAAAAATCATTTTTTGATAATTTCAATAATTTCGGAAACAATCGCTCCAAAAGTAAAAACAATGCGTCCCCCCCTCTAACTTTTGAACCATAAGTTTAGAAAATATGAAAAAAATCTGAGAAGTAGAACTTTATAAGGACTTTCTAGGAAAATTATTTTGAACTTGATGGAAAGAACAGTTTTTGTACAAAAAAGACAAAAGGGTTCTACAAAATAATTTCTGGACTAAGTTTGTAGTATAATCGTAGCAAGCATTTTTTTAAACTCATAAGTGGGTACACTTTATTGTGACGGACGGGACTACACTGAGCGTGGCCCGACACGCTCTTGGCCGGTTTTTTTGTGTCTGATTAATGGCAATAATTATGATGATTGTATTTTGAATGTATGATATTTACCTAAATATATTTTGCGTTTTAATGACAGCACGGTTGGCGTATCGGATAAGTGATTGACAGCTGCGCTGCGCGTCGCGGGTTTGATTTTTTAGTTACTAAAACATTTAAAACCCGATTGCAACGCGGGTAGCGTTGCAATCGGGTTTTAAATATATTTTCATACCCCACAGGGATTCAATCAAATATATACCTACACAAAATGTAATCCAAATCAGTCTATACGTTTAAGAGGAGTTAGATGACAGACACACGTACAGAGTAATTATATATAGATCGAAGAAATAGAAGTATCGGTCTCGACAGTCCCAACAAACGTTATCCTCTCGAAAACTGGCTTTTCGTAAGAGAAAAATTGAGGACCGATTACAGCGTTACCGGGTGCAATTGTATTTTCCGAACCGTCCAAATACCCGCTCAAATATTTAGGTACACAAGTTTCAGACAAAAAGATAAAAAGCGCGCGTGGAAAAATACGCGCCGTTGGCGTCTTGGGCTCGGTACGGACGCTTACCGGACGGTCGGACGGTGAGTTACCCATTGCTCGCCGTCCGCAAGCTGTCGCCTATGGTGGTCGGAAATCGGGATCAGAATCCCGGCGGCGCGCGGCGGCTTAGGCGCGAGCGTCGTTGCCTCACGCGTGCGGCCTCCTCCTTTGCTAGCATTAATGCTTCGCAGAAGGAGGCGACCGCCAGCCACTCCTCGCACCGGACCATGGTCTGTACCAAGATCGCTGCCGCCGATGTCACTGATTGACATAGGCTTCTGCTGGCTGAAGGCTGGCTGGTTTAGTTTTGTGTGAGGTTTTGGTCAAATGGAATCAAACCCTCTTTGCTTAGTATTAAAGTTTATTTTCGCACTTCAAATCTTAGCTTAGGTATTATCATTTCGTCCGGTAACTGTCCGGACCGAGTGCGTGTCGTCGATGCACCGGGGCGTAGCGTTCCACGTGCGCCTTATTGGAATTATTAGTAGACACAAGCGGGAAATCGATGGATGCAGGACGCACAGGAACGTTCGATGTGACGACGCTTGGGGGAGGCCTATGTACAACAGTGGACGTGTATCGGCTGAAATGATGATGATGACATATACTCGTACCCGCTTTATGACTTAAAGTCCTTTAAAACATCCGGCCGAAATTAAACGGCCACAACTCTCACCCGCCTAGGCGGCAGTACGAGTATCTGTGCATTTAATTCCGGCCAGCCGCGCCCGGATTTTATCCGCCCCATTAAATCCATTTTCTTTGCGAAATATTTTTTTGATTTACATATGTTACGTACACTTTGAAGAGATATAACCATATTTTTTTCTGAGTAAAAATGTTTCTAAAGTTCCAAGCCGTTTTATGGAAAAGTTGCGACATATTTTTTTAAACAAAAGTATTAATTGCACGAAAAAAAAACACAAGTAGTAACATATTGTTCATGAATCTAAAATAAAAATTAATACCTATATTTTAATACCTATGAACCTGGCCGTTAATTTGGAGTAGGCTTCAGAAAGTCACTTTTTTATGGCATTGCTTAGGCGCTTTCGCCTTAAGGCGTATAGTCCCTTGAACCATCTGACCGAAATTATGTGAACGCAACTCTCGCACTCGCCTAGGCGGCAGTACGCATTTCTGTGCATTTATTTGCGACCAGCAGCGCCCGGAAAGCGCTTTAAATCCATTTTCTCTGCGAGATATGGATTGATTTACATATGCAATGTTCACTTTGAAGAATATTTAACGACCACTTTTTATGTGTAAAAATGTTTCTAAAGGTCCAAGCCGTTTCGAAGGAGTAGGGAAAAGTTGCGAAAAGTTGCGAAATTGCTAAATAATTCTTTTCAACAAAAGTATTAATTGCACGAAAAAATCAAATGTTGATATTATTGTTCATAAATCTATAATAAACATATATTTTTTTCAAACCAATTGACCTAGCCGTTACGGAGGAGTAGGCCTCAGAAAATCACTGTTTTATGGCACTTTTCGGGCGCTTGGCCCTTAAAGAGATGTCAGCAAAACCGTAGGGGCCCAGCAGGGCCAAAGCATACTGGGGCCTGGAAAGCTAGGCACAAAAGGAGCACAGGTGTCTTTTAGTCAGTAAAAGTTTGAGACACCCTCCTAATCCGCCCTAGAGCGGAAGAAGTCATCAGATTATTTCCCATCTTAAGAAAGCTTACCCTTCTTTAGATATATATTAGAACAAAAACAATGACACTACATTATAATAAACTTTGACCGCATCAAGATCGATCTAACTTGACTTTCTAGACTTCGCACAGAAAGTAACCGTATTTCTGTACTTAGATCAAAGTACTTAGGTATTAGTAGAAACTTAGTAAGTCGCAAATAACTGGGCCGATAAGACAAATGTCAAGGGTGACATGTAATTCTTCATACAAGTGACCACGCACGAGGTTTTCATTTAGGTGACCATGCGTTTGGGATTGTTTCGTGGGACAAACGTGTGTTGAAACACTGGTGCTTTTGTATTGAAATCAATTTTCAAAAGAAATTAGGGATGGCACTGGTTGTTTAGAGCGGCGCTAGTGGTTTAGAGTGACGTGTCACGTGACTTGCCACGATACAAGTCGACGACGGAGGCACTATTTTATCAGAGCCTGGGCCGGAGACACGTGTGCGCTACGCGTTCAGTGGAGTCAGACATCAGTCACCAGTTTAATAAAAAAAAAAGACGTGTGGCTCTCGGGGACTGCCGCGGTAAAGCTATTGCATAGCATTTTTTATCAACTTATGCAATTATAATTATTTATTTATTTTATTTATGCAGTATTTTTTTCCTTTGTTTTTTTTTCTTTGATATTAATTGAAGTTACACTTTTTGAGCGTGGTGACCGATAAGAAAACAAATGAGTGGGGGGTGTTAGGTTAGTTTCGTTACGGAATTTCTGGATTCGGTCTCCACGCTCAAGGCCCGCGATAGAAGCTATGCAATGGCATAAAAATATTGTACAAAAATAAAATACAGGACCAAAGTAACAGGTCATATAAATAAGTTATGGTCACCCTATTCGAGTTGATTGTTATCATTAGGTACATCTGTTAGCTGCTGTTTTCTTGTTTTATCAAAACAATTTAATTATATATTGAACTTATCACATTGCATCATTTCCTTGACGAAATCGAATAAAAAAGTACCATATTTTACTTAATTTAACTAATAATAAATTAATATATTTATAAAACATTGTACGTCATTCGATATTTAAAATTCATAACAATAGCTTTGGATTCACATACGTCAGTCCTATTTCCACACGCATCTAGATAATTGAATATTTATTTAAGTACATGTCTCCTACTAGGTATTTACATATATATACTTGTTGCCTATAATTTTGTTTACATAATAAGGCTAATACGTCATCATTTAAGATGGTACTGGGATATCGAACGGCCTCCCACGAAGCGGCGAGCCTCCAAGCTGGGGTGCTATTCTCTAAGAAAACAGCCTTGAGCGCAGCGCTGGCACAGCGACGAGTCGTGAGCGCAGTACATTGAATTAAAAATCCAATGTAAAGTGGCATTAGGTTGTAAATTCAATGCACTTATTTAGATTTCGTCGCTACGGCCAGCGCTGCACTCAAGGCTGTTTTCTTAGAGAATAGCACCCCTGGTCTGCCTCCGCCGTGGGATTTGGAGACAACAGTCCTTGCACATACGGATGAGTACCGCGTTGAGGTACAACATAGTTACTTAATCGGCTATGTAATGTTCCTACTTTTGGGACTCAAGCCTTAGGAGAGGGAATGGGCCGTAATCCACCTTGCAGGCCCAGTGCGAATTGATGGATGTCACATAATGTTTGAATTTTTGGTTCTAGGACATGCCAGTTTTGTCACGATGTTTTCCTTCACCGTTTTGAGAGTAGTGGTGATGAAATAAATTTAAGTAATGCGCCTGGCTGGGTTTGAATCTATGATTTGTAAGTCGGACAAATCGCCGCATGGCAGTGCTTCGGCTGGATCTCATGGTGGTATGGAAACAGTGACTGTCGCAACTCAACCCTGGGCAGGTCACAATCGTGGTGGTAAGTCTCTCAGGAGTGGTTACAGAGACACCATGGCGCCAGCGTCCTCATTCTTTGCTTGATGCAGGTAATCACCTTCACCAGATATCGGTGTTTCTGTTTGAGATCTAATGAAAAGAAACGCCCGGATGTCACTATAAGCGGAGAACGCGGTGTAGAGCAGCCTTTCCCAAAGTGGGCGATAACGAACGACCCCTTGTGGACACTGCAGGCCTAAAGGGGGGTGGTAAGAGGCCCAGAAAAAAAATTGGGGCCTTGTGTAGGGGCATCAGCATCAGATTCATCCTTCACATTAGTTTTTAGGTATATAAGAATCGATTATGTTTGTTTTATTTTGAATAAAAGATACTCTGTCTAAATACTATAAAGTTGCGTTTCAATAATCATTTTCATTGGCAGGTATAGTCCGTAAGAGTTACCTTGAGAGCTAAGCAGCAATGTGTACTACCTACTGTGCTCAGGTCTCAAGTTAACTCTTGCAGATTATAGTAAGTAAAAGTCTCTGTTAGAATTAATGTTTAATCTCCGATAGCTCACGACAATTAATTAATTTAATTTGAAGTTATAGTGGTTTTTAAGTAGGTGAAAAAATGGGGGCGCTAAAAATTAATTTATTCTCAAAGTGGACAGTAGACAAAATAAGTTTG
This sequence comes from Mythimna albipuncta, assembly GCA_929112965.1. Taxonomy (NCBI): domain Eukaryota; kingdom Metazoa; phylum Arthropoda; class Insecta; order Lepidoptera; family Noctuidae; genus Mythimna; species Mythimna albipuncta. Next base: position 5,433,372 of record OV815974.1, on the reverse strand, counting down.
GGAACCCATGGTATAGAGTATGGGGGAGCACTGTTTTTTATTTATATTTCTATGGGGGAGTTAATGTGGAGCAAACCGACACTCTAACTGTTGAGTTAGTGTTTAAACTCACGATAGCGCTCTAACAATTTGACTAGGTTGTTTAAAATAAAAAAAATAATGTAATAAAAAACTTATTTTTATTTCTTTCTAACTCAATCAAAAATATATATCTCTGACATAGGTAGGTAACTTCAAAAATATATTTTATTAGCAACATAAATAAACTTAACATTATTGTACATTTTACATAGTGACTTGAAAAATACTTTTTACAGTAAAGAAGATGTTTTACATTTTTCTTAAATTACTTCCCTGTAGTGTTATGCTCACTCAAATTTTATTTCAGTCGAAGTTCCAGTTTTTTTTTTATCTAGGTTGGGTTAAGGCCTGACATAAGTACACAATTATTTTACTTAGGCTCTACTTAATTATTTCTTATGACACTTTATTTAGAATAAATTATTTTGTTTTTTTTTTTTTTAATTTCTGGCTGTCTGATGACAGATACGATTTCCTGCAAACTAATGTCAAACCGTTTGAAATTAGTTTGGCAGTTTTCCAGTACTTTCATGTTTATCACCTTAAAGTTAAATTTCACTTAGTACTGTAGCTCTTGCAAGTCATGAAACGACAAGTTCTTTATGACATAAAATTTCAAGAGCTTCAATGTAATATTGAAGGTGCTATTTACTGGGAATTGTTGTCAAAACTCAAATTATTATATCAAAACAAATCTAAAAAGTACCGATTGACGTTTCAAACTTTTCTATAAAAATAGCTTTAACTCACACTAAGGCGTAACTCACACTAAGGCGTAACTCACACTAACT